>CM077889.1:14095000-19710000 GCA_039720435.1 Amazona ochrocephala
TGGTGAACTCTCGTTTAGCATCTCTCTAGGATCACTTCCTAATCAGCTATCCTAACTGCAGGAAAACTGGTCTAGCTACAAAAGGGACAGGTCTCAGCAAGATTCCAAATGCAGCCCAGCTCCTAAGACAGACCTAATCTAAAATAAGACTGGCTCCCATGTGCCTCCAAACCTGGCTCTGTGGATGGAAGTGAGGGAAGATGAAGCCTGAACAAGAGACAGGCTGACCATGCTATACAGATGCCTCACGAATGCCAGCTTGCTCAGGGCCGCCTCTCACGTGCAGGACCCCAAGGGGAAAACAGACACTACATGATGACTGTAGGGAACTACTAAGATTAAAACAATTAAAACAACAGGAACAAAACAAACATAATGGGACAAAAACTGACAGCAACTTTTCCAAAGAAACACCATTGGATGGAAAAATCAAGCATTCCTCCTTTGCCATTAGGCCCATAAGAATATTGTCGTACATGCAGCCAGGATGAAAAAGAGAAAACCGAAAGAAATGTTAGGAATTTTTGGAATCATGCCTAGCAGAGGGATGTTTGGAGCTGCAAAATCAAAATAATTGATGCCGTTTTCTTTTTTTGTTGCTTATTTTTCTTAGAAGTATGATAAATGGCTCCTTCACGTGCCAACAATTACAAGACAGGGAGGATGTTCCTGTTTGCTTGTTTTTATAGTATCAAAATTAGGATAAAAGGTTGAAATTTAAATAAATAGATAAATAGAATCAGATAAATAAATAGAATATCCTAATTTCCATATTTGGAAGACAGAAAACAAACACTAGAGAGAGTGCAACAGAAAACATCTCAAAGCTGTGAGAATAGATCCACCTTCATTTGGAGGGCCCTGAGTCATTTCAGAGCCTGAACCACACTGGATGCAAGAACTGCCTTCTGGACCACCTGCACTGCATTCATGTGCTTGTTGCTGATATGGGAAGTGCTGAATCTAATTTGAGCAGAACTTAATAAATGGAGTAATCAAAATCCTTAGGCCCCATCCACTAGCGGTTGATACATCTTTGATTTGCTGGGCTGGCTTTAGCCCAGGAGTTATGTGACGAGACAAATCCATCAGCAAATGCTCCTCTGGTTTCCAGTAATACAGAGAACACGGATTAAATGTCTCTGCACTGGGTTATGTTAGCATACAAGCATAAAGCTACATGTATGATTTTGATCAAAACATTTTGATTAAAATATGTTCAATAAATAAATAAATCAGTTGGAGCATCAATCAGATTATTTAAAGCCATGGCTTCTGAGGAGTTACTACTAGTCCCTTTAAATCATTACAATTCACATGGCTCATGACTGTAATGTGAGGAATGTGCGCAGCTGCTGCCTAAAGGAACCGCACCTCTGACATGACTCACATCACCGCCCCAGTGTGCAGATTGTGGTAACGCTGCTCTAAGCAGGTCAGTTTGCATGATGCGCTTCACAGAGGCCAGCTCACATCCAGGAGTACAGTACATGCAGTGCCCAAGCTCTGCTACTAATTCAGATCTGGGTCTGTACTTTTTGGAGGGTTCTTAATTTTAAAAGAAGGTCTTCAAAGACATTTCATGTGACAGCAGGCAAAGACATGTGACAGCTGCAGGTCTGGGCTCAGAAATGCAGGAATTATGCTCATTTGGACTCGCCATAAATTTGGCACTTGCCAGGATCTGAACTGACTCAGTTGAGTGAAAATGCACACCTTTTGCAGGGCTTGTTCAAAACTGGCTCCTCACCGCTTTCAAATCACACTTCATTTTTGGAAACACCAAAATGCTTTCCTCATGAGAACTCCCTCTGCAAGCATGGATCCAAGCCAGGGTAATACCATACTCTGCAAAGCTGTGCGGTTCACATGGCACCGGATGAGCGTCCCTTCTGGATAATGCTCTGTGAAACCAATGGTTACACCACAGCAGCCCCCTGCCATCACCTAATACAGCAGACACATTCATAGCAAAGGGATCAGCCAGGATCCAGTTTCCAAATGCAGGGCTTGAATAATTAGATGCTCACATTGCTGCTCAATGGGAGCTGGGTGTTTTACTTCCCTGCACATTACACTGAGATTTCATACCCCTTTTTCCTCCACCTCCCCCATCTCCTTGCCCCAAGCTTTTGTGATTTACATGGCAATGGAGATTGAACTGTGTGCATACATTGATTTGCTGGGTGGTCTGGCAAAAGGAAGCAAGCCCAGGCTACTTACCTCAGTGCAGACCCCTTTGGCGTTGCAATGCCATAGCCTTTGGAGTCCAAGTTACCTCCCACCTTCATGGTGTCACAGGGCTTCCGCTGCTCGATGTACTCATTCATTGTGGACTCCAAGAGGTAGGCATACTTCCCTTTCGACTTCCTCACCCGGATCATCCCCTCTTCTGTTGTCCTCACAAAAACGGAGGGCTCGGCTGACTTCATGTAGGTCCACATCTTCTCAAACACTGCTATTTTGGATCTCTGCATAGGACAGCAGAAACCCAACAGAAGTGTTAACAGGGGGTTGGGTGACACCTGAGATTTCCAGTTTGGACTGAACGCACATATTGGATGGGCCAAGGAAGCCAAAATGGTAATGGGTAATGGGATAATAATGAATCTTCTGCCATTTCTGCACCTGGATCTGGATCAACCCTGATTTCTGCCACATATTTGTGTATTGCAAGAGCTTTTGTGGATCAAACCATGGGCAAACCAAGATGGAAATCAGGAGATTGTTTCTTTCACAGCTGCCTAGTGTAGCTCCTCAGTAATGTCAGCAAGTACACAGATATTCCATATTTGTGTTTACAGTCACAGAATACCACATGTACTGGATGCATTGCCAGCCTTCTGAGCAGCATAAGGAAAACTGGATTTTTCCTGTTCTAAGGGCAAGCTTAGAGAGTCCTACCATGGTAAAGGGGAAGCAACAGAAAAAAAGCAGACCCAAGCTGAGGATGAGAGAGGATGAGCCTGGAGGACTTGTCAAACAAGCGGCTAATAGAAATATGTGTTTTAAATTTCCGCTTTTACCCTAAAAAATTCTTTTGTAGAGCCAGCTTCCAGGGTCCCGTAGGCGATTTCCGTCTGCTTGGCCAAGTCCTCTGCACTCTCGATGGGAGAAACCATCCTTTCCACAGTGAGGAAGGCAGCCAGGTTAGCTGTGTAGGAGGATATGATGATCAAGGTGAAGAACCACCAGACGCCGCCGACTATGCGGCCGGAGAGAGACCTGGACATAGAGAGGAGAGTCAAACACTGCCCCTGCTTTTACGAGCCCATTATTTACTGGGTATTTACTCAAAGTCATATTCTCCAGCCACTTCCAGGCAATCCAAAGGTCTGTCTCAGTCCTTAGTCTTCTTTTCAAGGTGACAGTGTAATTAGAGGGGAATAAAAAATTCACAATAAAAGAAATATATTGATAAACTGATTGAATTTGCTTCAATTTTCAATTTCTGCCAGAGTGGATAATAGCATAAGTAATAAGACATGGGAACAACTAGGAGAAACGTTTATCTGGGCAGGACAATGCACTTCCAAACAGCATATGTCCACGGTCTGTGTTGTGCCACGTAACCCCAGTGGGAAGGAGCACCAGCATGGAGTCAAGATCAGGTGCACAGACTGGTCTTGTACTGGGTCAGCTCCTTTGTCACCTGAAGTTTCAAACCCAAATCTGTGTTTTTTTACAAGACATATTGATGCTCTGAGAGGAGCTGCAGCCTTAATGAATGATTTGCCCACTGACATTCTCTGGTTTGCATTAAGCAGATGGTTAGACAAGATGTTCATAATAGTGCCTTAAAATCGAGGTGTTTTGCACTAGCTGCAATCAAATAGCCAATTATTTGTAACCATTAGATAGCTATAGAAGCATATAAGTAGAGCAGGCATTAATTTCTATTAAAATCTTTTCAAATAATTTTTAAGAGTGGAAGATAATTTCAGGGAGATGTCAGTGTTCATGCATTCTGTCTAAAGTATTTACGTGCTCCTTCTCTAGATGCACAACACTGGCCCAGACAGAAGGTAATTTACAATGCTATTTGATAAAGCCAGACAGTCTGACTAAGGAGGACTCGCTCATGAGAATCAGTGCTTATTTCTCTGGGGGGAGACCATGTCTGCATGTCTCAGTGTTGTCTTGCTGCTGACCCGAGTCACTCCACAGAAATACTGTTTGTCAGATGATATACAGAGATATCCCAGTCCAGCTAAGGACACTGGACCAGCTCATGATAGTGTGTGCTATGCTGTTTCCAGCTGCTATGGTTTACTGTAGCTTACCACAACTTGACAAACAAACCTGCATGAGGTCCCTCCATCAAGGGAAAAAACATACCCTGCAAATCACTGAAATTAGAGCTGGAAAGAGACCCTAAAACACAGCCCATCAACTGCATGACTTCATCTAGGTTCTACCCTTCCAGTTTGTCCAGTCTGGTTTGAAATGCTGCTGATGTGAGGGGAGCTGCTCCTGCAGACATAACATCATCTCCCTGTTTAGACCAACTCATGCTGCAATCTCTTTAGTCAAAACTCCTTGAGATCACTTCCCAGGAGAAAGCAGGCACAGCGACTGAGCTCACACCACACAGCACGTGCTTTAACATGTGGAAATAGGAGCTCCTGGAGAATGATCACAGCAGCTTTCACAAGTGCAGAGAGAAACTGCAGGAAACATGGCTGCAAGGCGTTACAGCGACAGAAAGGACAAGCACTGTGTTTTACAGGTGTGACTGAAAGGACTTCTGCCCTCCCTCCTGGTCTCTTCTTCCATGGGCTTTTCTGAAACAGGGCAGCAAAACCCATCTCACCATAAGCACCACCTCGGTCAAGGACTTTGAAGGATCCACCTTGCAGGGTCTTTAAGGAAAGTCTACAGGACCCATTCCCAAGGTGATACCATAGCAAGTTCACAAATTCTTTTCACTATCATCCAGACCTTAAAAAAACAAGAAAGGTTGGACTAAGAAGGTTTTTTCATGCCCACAGCCCACTGACATAGTTTCCAACCATAAGGTATATACCGGTTATGCTGCAGTGTGCCACACAAGCCTCCTCCTTCACTGGCAACTGCAGCAACACAGCTGAATAGACCAGCAATCCCCCATCCCAGATTACTTTCTTTTTATGCCTCCCCATAACTGCCAGACAGAGAGGGGGATCAGAGGTTTGTTGTGGGAGTGCTGGATGCAGTGAGAAAGGCAGGCAGATGGGCAGCACTGTTGTTCTACACTATCTTTCACTCCCTAAGAGAGACGTACTCACCAAGCAACCTCTGGAGATGAGTAGGGATCTCCAGGGATGATTCACCCCATCTATCTCAGGCTGGGAGAAGGTGCTTCTGCAGATCTCCCCCTCTATTGAATTTTGAAGGAACCAGGGTGACTGAGTTGGGCTCAACAGCTAATTTTTAAGCTGTTAGGTGAGATAAATGTGACCCTTGTGCTTCCCCTCTGCAGAGAATACTCAGCCTGCAGGGCTGTCAGCCCAAACAACTTTACCTTTTGTTCTGGCTTTAGAGAGGGACTGGGGAGGGAGGCAGCTATGGATTCAGCTCACATGTCTTCAGATTGATGGGGAAGAGGCAAAAAATACCTGTCACTAATTAGCCTGGATGATGTGTGCTCAGGGAAGGAAGCGCTCGGAAAAGGCACAGAGGCATTAAACATAAGTAACCAGATAATGTCAAATAGAACAATCTCAGCTGATGAAGGCCACTTTGAGCTGGCAAATCCATTTGCATGGCAAATAATCACATTCATTTTCAGCTGCAAATTATACAGCCTTTCCTTCCTGACGAAGCCGGGATATTTTTGTGACTTGTTTCAATCTCTTCAGCAGCAGTGAGCCGGATTCCTGCCTCTAGATCCTCGATATCCTGGTGATATTCATTAGTGGCTTATCCCATGGGGACTGCCTGCTGTCAGCTGCAGATGGCTTGTGCTTCCCAGCTCTGCACCTGGCATTGACAGCATGAAATATACCCATGGGGTATTGAGACTGGGAGGTAACAAGAAGGGTTGGGGAAAGAGGGAGAGGGGACTGCAGCTTCTTTCCGTGGGAGCCAGATGAGACAGGATGCATGCCTGTGTTGTGCACCAGTCTCATCTGAGCTGTGTCTGCTCCTGGTGGTGGTCATTTCTCCTCATGACATGTGATAATGTGAGGAGGTGATTGCTCACTCTCATAGACTGTGGAGGAAAGGAGATGAGATACACAGCTTGCTGTGACTGCCAGAATGGCTAAGGCTTCGTACGTATGATGTTTTATTGCAGACACTGCTAATGGGCAATGTTTGCCTTTATGGACAGATTGACTTGGAGCTAGAAGTTGTGAATCTAAACTGCTGTAAACATATGTAGAAAAAACATTCAGCATAGGGCCTCTATAGGATATCATCCCCTTGCTCCATGGCTGCGCAACATCTAACACAGGGGAGTGCTGGATGGTTATGAAGGCTCTTGGAGACTAGTGCAACACAGTACAAAAACATAACAGCCATGATGAAATATCACACAAGCAGATTTGGTCCCATGTGACATCCCCATGGCTCAATAGCAGTGAACACGGGTTAAACAGAACAAACTGGATTTTTGTGAATAACCATATTGCCTATTTAGATTTTGAGACAATGCTAATTACTGCTTACCACTGCAAGTGACTGGGAAGACAATATCCATTATGATCTTGTTCTGTTACTTCTGTAGACGGAACAGGAGAGCAGCAGTGCTACCATCACGGGACACATTTGCAAAAGTGCCTTTGTAATTTGGGAGATAATGTTCCATTTCTAGAAGTGATTTCAATACTAGGGAGCTAAAAGCCTGGTCAAAAGCCAGTGGGACTTCAGAGTTGTGTTTATGTTCTAGCAAGAGCAGTCACAGAGGAATAGATATACAGCGTACTTCCAAGTCATTTTGAGGGTTTAAAAATCTCACTCCACAGCTAGATAACAGAAAATGACCTTCCACTTGACCAACAAATGTTTTGCAGCTTGAGCCCTAGCTCAAGTTCATTTCTCTTCACTAATGGGCAGTGTGGGGTTTAAATCTTCTTGCATGGAGAATTTGCATGTCCCCATATCCATTCAAGCATAACATGAAAGCAATCAGCTCTCTGCTGTGTGAAAACGAGTTAGCCACTCGATTCGCTGCAGAGACAAGGTGAGATGGAACACACTGATTAGTACTTTTAAGATACACTAGGGTTTGGATGTTTGGATTTGTCTATTTGAACTCCGGATTTATTCACATTCATTATCACAGTAATACTTGCAATATCAGGATCTAAATAAAATCTGAATAAAATAAACAAGGATAACAGTGAAAGGATTCAATGAATGGCTAATTCTGGGATGCACAAAGGGAATAAATATATTAGGTTGTATATTTTTCAACCTATATTATTTCTTCTACACCTATGCTCTTCTTTCTTCCAAAATCCAATATAAGATCTCTTGGTTTCTTCCTCTAGCCCTGCCCATACTGGCTAAAATCACACTTCCCACCATCTTCTCCTTGACTTGGGGTCCTGTGGGCCTCTCACAGCACAGTAACAAGAACTGAACAAGAAGGGTGCTCCTTTCCAACATTACCCTCACAGGAGTAAGCAGTAAGTACTCAGCCCTCATTATCCATACTGCAAAATCTGCTTACAATTAGAGCTGGCTGGGAACCAGAATTTCAGTGCCACGGAAAATTCTGAAACAGTAAATGAAACCTTAATATTCTCAATAATCAGAATGAAAAGATAATGGTTGCAAATGTCCTCTAAAAGTAGCTGTCTGAAAATGGCTGGCTTGGGTCTGTCCAAGCTTTGCATTTTTGCTATTACTTAATGTTTCATTTCTGAAACGCTAAAAGGCATAATTTTAACACTGTAAACAATTTTGTTTCTGCTTTTTCATTACTAACAATTTTCTTTCAGCTTCTGTAATACATTAAACCCTGACCTACTACATGTATAATTTAAAAGATAATACTGGAATGTGTTGTTTTAGAGCTGTCTAATGGAAAACCTGAAAAGAATCAGTTTGATTTTTTTACTTAGATGACACTGTTTTTACCTTTCCTTGCAAAAGCAAATACATTTTGCCAGTGGACACCAGGAAAGAATTCTAAGTTCCTTTTGTCCCCATGATGTGATTTTTCTTATGTTCTAGCCTCAGCATTGATGGATTGTTCACAGAAAAAAGAGAAACTCACGCAGCTATAATCGCTCAGTTCTTAGAACAAAACTCAATCCTTGATCAAACAATTTGTTCTTTGATCTTATCCCTTATGGAAGGTAGGAAAAGCTGACAGGAGTTTGCCTCTGCTTTGCTGTCTGATTAGAAGAGCACAATACACTTTTGCAAAGAAGCATTAACAAGATCATCACAAAATAGACAAAATAAACCTCATAGGCAAACTGTTCAAGCACCATCTCAGTTCTCCCCCACTTCTCCCTTCCCCCTTCCCAAATCCATTTCTTCTGGAGAATTACACCTAAACTGACAGTGTTTTAATTAGAAGTGCAAATCTGGGATTCTAAAGCCATAGTTGCTTTGAGAGGATTTCCCAGATTTGCTGTTAAATTCAATTCTAATAAAGGCTCACTTCGTCAGCTGACATATTTGTCACTGAATGAATTTATGCAAAACTGTTGAAAGAAAAGCTCTTACATGCTTGTTCTACTGATTGTGGGTCAAATCCACTTTTGGTCTTCTGCCCACACAGATCCTCTGATCTCCAGCACTACTCTGCTAATTTGATACTGACTCTACATGATTTCGTGGGTCTATCAGAAGCCTGACTTGGTAGTGGATTAGTCGCAAACATTTTGCTCCAGTTTTTGCTCTTATTTTAAACAAATTTTCAGCATTAGACTCTGTCAGTGTAAATGAGCTTTGCTTTTTCTGTGTGTCACAGACCATCTGGCATGATTGGTCTCACCATTTTCTCTCCCACCCTGACATGAACCTTAGATTTGTTTAAAAAGCCTGTGAATAGTCATAGATAGAGGAACAAACTTAGCATGGGGTTGTGGAGCTGGGAACAGCTCCGGGTGCATCCGTCACATACATGCTGCAAAGCCCTTCTTATGTACTGCTGTGCCACAGAGAGTTTTGAATGAGCAGTTTGTCCAGAATCAGAACAGTTTGGGCTGAAAAGGACCTTCAAAATCATCCATTTCCTGCCCCTTGCTATGAGCAGGGACACCTTCCACTACATCAGGCTGCTCCAAGCCACATCCAAATGAGCTGCTCGTCAGGAAACTGGAGTAATTATAATGCTTATTTCTTTATGCTATATTACTAATTTTATTGCCCTTATCAGTTTACATTTACGTACTATTGAACCCTGATGGCTGGTATAAGAGTATGGAGCCCTGAATGCAGTGCTGGGCTTTAACACTGCAAGAGAGTCCTTTAAAAACACAGAAACAAGAATGTTTTCTACTGACATTCTCATTTACCTTCCCCAGCAGTACAAATTCCTTCTTCAGCTCCCTTCACATCTTTTCTGTAGAGGTGACAGCTGCCTGTTTTAATTCCCTGTGGGTAACATTAACCTGTGAGACAGGGTGAAAAAGCTGGGGGTGCACAGGTACCGGGAGTCCCATGCTGTCTCTCTCTTGCTTTTGTTTTTCTAATTTGAAAACACTTCAGAGCTTCTTAACTTCTGTATATGGGCTGGGGATGTGGTTTTTTCCATGTTCTGAGGCAAACCATAGCGGTTCAACAAACACCAGAGCCAACATGCTGCAAGGAGGCAATACAGATTGCAGAAACCCAGCAGAAGTCCTTTTAAGGAGGAGTCTTGGGGTCACTTGCTGTGTAAATATTGCAACAACTGAACATATTGTCTGCAAATATGCAAGAAACACCCAGATTCAATGGGAGGTGTATATCTGTGAGGCTTTAATTATAAGTCATAGTTTATTTACTGTTTCTTTCTACCTAAGCTAATGGCCTTGGACAGCAGTATATAGTCCCTCTCCTACTGTTTCATCTCTTCTTTTGCAGAATACATTGGCACTTTTTTCTTCAATTTACCTTTCACTGACAAAACCTCTCTCTAAAGTGAGATTTCCTGCTTAGTCAGAAATGCATCATGCCACTTGTGGTTCTTCAGTCATTGGAGCTTGGATTGCTGCAGTGCTAAGTATAAGCACGACTATGTGGAGTCAGTACATGCTGTTTTCAAGATATTCACTTAGCATTTTAACAAGCAAGAGGTACCTAATGGCTTAACTAGAGGACTAGCATCAGAAACTCTTTTTTCCGTTGTTCCTTGGAAAGCCCTGCTGCTTTATGGGTAGCTTAATTCATTTCTCTAATTCAGTTTCCTGCTATAGGAGAAGAAGATGAATCAGCTTTATGAGCTTCAGGCCTGAAGTATTAGTTACCGGGTGGAATTAACCTCTGAGCTGCTGCTTTGCCCACTTTTCCTCCTAAAATACTTAATCCCTGCAGGCAGAGGCAGCATCAACTGGGCCCAGCTATGCAGGGGGTAATTTATGTACCCAACAGCAGTCTGCAGGTTGTGCGCTCCTGTGGTCCTCGACAGACACAGACTGCAGCCTGCTGATACACAACCAAGACAAGTCACCAGCTTAACTAACGAAGGATGCCATTGGGAGCTATAGATACCAAGCAAACATGGACTGACATAGGCAGCTAGCCTCCCTTGACTTCAGCAGGACCCATGTACCACCTGTGGTATAAAAGCACTTCAACAGAGCAGAACTGCACAAGTAAGATATGTCCTTCACTCGAAAGAGCCACCTTCCCTGAGCAGTCAGAAGTGGCTGCTGAAATGAGATGCTTCTCCCTAAAACTACAGGATAGTACACCCAAGTCTTTCAGAGTGCTGCTAAAGAACATTGTAAAGAAAGGGCTAAAGATAGATGGATGAGGTGGAACACTAATTAAAAATAGGAGCGTGGTTGAAAGGCAGAACAGCTAGATCCAAAGAAGTACACTGCCATCCTCTCAAGTACAGGCGCTCCTCCACGTTGCAAACCAGGGTAATTTAGAGGGATGAACATTTAGACAGAGGGTTGCTGAGAAACACGTGGTCACTTTGGGCTGCTTGGGAGCTCTGTTGAAAGGAAAAGTAATTCCTTTTCTGTGGTTCTGCAGCTTTTGTACAAGGGAAAAAAAAAAAAGAAGTCTCTCGTGCCTTTGAGCAAAAATTTCACTGTAAAAAGAGGCGTTTCACGTATTTTTCTCACTTCTGTGACATTTATTTGCTTTGCTGAGAAAAACTCTCAAGGTGACAAGCATAAGATTTTGTCAGCAGCTCTGGTTGGAGCCCCCCAGGAGATTCATTACTCAGGGACTTCCTCAGCCTCAGGTGGCCCCAGATTTAACAACACTCATCCTTCTTTTTAAACAACAGCCTATTGTGCCAATGTCCTTTGCGGGGTTGCTGGATTTCGTGTGCTCTCCCTCAGTCTCCTCTTCAAAGTCTGCTCGATGAAAAAGCTTTTTTTCCAACAGATTTACTGCATTTTGCATTATATGCTACCGGTTCTTCACTTTTCCAAGATCCTCTTTAGGCATCTGCATGTGCTCACAATTTTGAGCTCTTGTTTCTGAGGCTTTTGGGCAATGCTACATTGTCTTAGTTCAGACTTCTTCCAGATTGCCTTGCCTTGGCTCTTTTTGCTCTGGTTTTTTGTACGTCTTTTGTTCAGATTTCCCAATCTGGTGAGACAAAGGCCTTTTCTGGAAAGAGAGTATTTTCTGCAGTGGAAAATTGTGACTCTGAGCAACATTCCCAAAGATTCCCTTCCTTTTATCTCTCATTTCTAATTTAAAATGTGATCCCTCACCAAGGCTGTAAAAGTTACATTTTCCCTTTTTCACTTTGAGCCTTTCTTTTTCCTACGAGAGCATACTGTAGGCCTTGTAGAAGTGTCGAGGAATAAGTCTGGTTTCCCCAAGAAGTGTTTTTTTTGGACTCACTCTATGTGCATAGAAATGCCTGTCTTTTAACATTAAAAACCCAAACTGTGAAGGGAAAACATGTTCAGCGTTTCTGCTACCCCTTTTCCACCTGCTAAGATCCATTTGGTGACTTTATTTCTGAAGGCTTCAGAAGCACTGCTAAGATGAAAAGCTGCCTCCTCCCTCTGTTTGCCTCTCTGCAGCCTGAGACCCTGCTTCTTGTTGAGAGCTTCAAGAAATGAGAGAAGAGAGAATCCCTCCTATGGGAGAGCATCCTGTGCACTTGACTCCTGCGTCTAGGCTCTCATGGACCCTTCTTTACATCTCTTTCCTATCCGTAGTATACAGGTACTTATTTTTACTGCTTTACCATGTGAGGACTCATCTTCTCCCCTTTTCTTTCCTACTCCCCTGTTCACACATTTGCCTCCCATGACTTCTCCTCAGACTGTGTTGGGAGAATTCATTAGTGTATATAACATGCTTTGAAGTTGTCCAAATAACGGTGATGTAACACTTTTGCACTTCTATAGGCTCTTTTATCTGAAGATCAAAGTAGTAAGTTATGATTACCATGATTGGATTATTGCTGCTTAGCCTTTGAATCCAAGGGTAAGCAGCAAATCTTCTGGGTAGGCATTAATCAGAATTAGTGGCTGATTTTATTAAATAGATTGAATGCCATAAACCATGATGCTGCTTAAACAAAGGGGTTTGTACACGAGCTGTACGCCCTGTCTTACTATTTGATTATACGGATCAGGTGGCCCCTAGCTGTCAACTGGCTCCTTTGATTCGAGTTAAAATGGAACTTAGACCAAGACACCAGCATGGAGGACATCAGAGGTAACTCCTTGCTTTGCCTCCTCCAACTCCAGATCTTGCCCAAGCACAGCAAGCCTTTTGCCCCCATTTCTTATCAGGACCCACATTTTGCTTTTCCCAAACATTTGGCTTCATCAAGCCTTTCATAATGAATAACCTAGCACCTCTCTCATATTTCAATCAATTTGTCTTTGCTGCTCACCATTTTGGGGTGCTACAAAGGACATTGCTAGCTCTATGTATGCTAGCTCTATGTATGCGTTCCCAAACTTCTTGTGAAAAGGAGGTATGGTGCTTCCCCAGTTACAGGACAAGTAGTTGGGGTGAAATATGGGACAAAAGCAGAATAAGTACAATAAATCCCAAATTCCAGTGGAATAAGTACCCTGAGTCTCCCCATGGAGGACATGAGGTTTTGGCCAGGTGGGGATTAGACCAGCAAAGAGCAGCTATGGATCGCCTGTGTGTTACGAGCCGGAACAATTTGAATTGAGTCGCTCAATGCTCATTCAACTGTGTATCCAGAGAGTACGCACGATATCTTAGTGCTGATAAAAGTGATGCACAGCATATGGAAGAGTTATTTAAGCAGGGCTTCCCTGTGAAAAAATGCTCAGGGCTTCCCAGCTTAGCTACAATATTTTTCTGCAGTGCCAATGCTAAAGCATCGTGTGACAGACGGCCTTGCAGAGGACACCACTTGGGGGAGATGGAGGTCATTTAGCTCTTCACAACCCTTATTCTTCAACAGAAACACTTGGCAATGCAACCTAGCTATTAGGAAGACATGACCACGCGCAGTCCTGGCTGGAGCTCAGAGGGTGTCAGACCCCAGCTGACTGGATGGCTCGGGGATAACAGGTTATCAAGAGGGAAGAAAATGAAAAGAGGGTGTGTGTTTCTCATACTGATTGAAAATTGGCAAGTTGGAGTGCAATATAATAGGCAACCCCTGGAGGCTCAGAGGGTCTCCTGCCAGAGTTACGGAGAAGTCTATAAATCTCAGAGGACCCCTACAAATCCACGGTCCTGAGCCAGCACACAGCATTAGAAACCCAAGCAGCATATGCCGTTTCCATGTCAGAGATGACTTAAGGGAACTTCCCAATAGATTCAAAAACTGGACAGTACACTTTCCACCCCTTGCTATTTTTAACTATGTTTTCAATCAAAAATATGACAAACATTTATTTAGTCCAGAAGAAAGGGACTGCAAATATATTTTTAGCTAAATAAATCTGCTTTTGGATCAAGTGTTTGTCTTCCTATTTTAAACACAACTAGTGGAATGATTAGTAAATCTGTCACTCAATGGGGGGACCTCCAGCAAATTTCTTGCTGCCCCCCCAGCAACCTCAATGGTAAAAGCCTGAAGTCAGAGCCGTGGAAGAGTGACTAGATATGCCCGATGGGGAAACCACGCCAAGGAGGTGGCTTACAGGTCAGTGCAATGAGCACTCATTACATCTGCAGCATTTAAAAATCTCCAGATGGCAGAGAGTGGAAATTCAATAGACTCATTTTGTCCTTTACAGATTAAACTGCATTTCCCCAACAATATTCTCTCGGTTGGTTATTTTCTTCTTTTGAGTCCTGTGTATCCTTCAGCATTTTTCCAAATGAAGAATTGGAAAGCAAGGATGATTATTTTAGAAGAATTTCCATTTTCCTCTGGCTGTCACATTCCAGTTGCCATGGAAGTGCGCAGACTCCAAAGGGGACTCTTTAGTTGGATATTGTGCGCTTTGTCAAGCTGCTCCTCTGGTGAGTCACTTTCCTAAGTTAAGTGTGTTTCAGATACAAGTGTGGTCATCAGTTCCTGGTGATTTGCAAGTACTGCTCTTACCCTGTAACCTGAATTTCCTCTCCCTGGACATAATTAACTCTACCAGGTAGAGATAATCACAAAATCAGTTTAAACAGACTTTTACAGAAGTTAGAATCCTGATTTTCTCTTTTATGCTGAGAAACCAACCTCTGCTCACCAGTCTGAGTAAACTGCCAAAAAGAAATGATCCTCAGCTTTGTCCCCTTGGACAAGCTTTTAAGCCTCCCAGATGTACCCCATGTTGAAGAAGGAGTAGGGTTGCTCCCAGCCTGGCTTGGCTGCCTTGTTCCCCAGGGCAGCCCCAGCATGAGCTACAGGTTACATGTGCTCCCGAAATAACAAACTGCTTCCTCCATTGCAAAAATGTGCCCTTCGCCTTGAGACTGAGCAGTGAATCCAACTGGTGGTCAGCATCCAGATTTGTAGGAGCAAGCACATCATCTCCCATGTTCCCAGAGAGGCTTCAGCAAGCTCTGCCAGCGAGCTCCACTCCACCACCCCTTCCTGTGCAGACAGTGCAAGGGCAACAGAAAAAACACAAATCTTCCCTATTTTATTCTAGGAATCCTGCCTTTGGAGAGCTTGAACAGCTCCCCAGTGACTCCCCAGGACAAGCTAAGGTTTAAGGTTATAATGGGTACCACAAGGATGGCACCAAAACTGTGCATCAAGCCAAAAGACAGCCAGCTGCTGGAGCAGCAAAGAAGACGCCTACGGTAATCAAGAGGAGTCGCCAAATAAACACCAAAGCTCAGCCTTCATTTCGGGAAGGAACTGAAATCCTTTTAATTGCTAAATGCAGCTGAATCTAATTTTCCTGATTCTAGATTTTTAGCAAAATCTGTAAGTACACTGCAAACATGAGTTAACCAAAAGACAGAACAGAAATAATGTTCTTGAAACAACCCAACTCAAACCCCTCACTAAAAAAGAGAAAGTTATTGTTCTAAACACTTTCTGATTCAGTTCTTGTCTGAAACTGGATAAAATCTTTCAGTGCAAGGAATATCTTGATGAAATTTAAAAGTGCTGCTATTTACCAAAGTCTCTAGACGCTAGTTTAGGGAAAAAACCTCAACAACTTGTGGAGCAATTTTGCTGTCATTTCCACCATCTCTACGGCTGAAGTCTTCTGTGTATTTTTCAACTGATTTAAAAAGAAGTGTAAATAAACAGGAAAAGTAGCAGAAGAAAATCTTCAGCATTAATTACAGGTACATAATAAAAACCATACTTACTCTTCCACAGACAATCCACTATGATTGAGTGCAACAGAAACCCTGCAAGGACGTGCAGTGAAATAAAAGCCCAGCTGCATATTGTATAGATCAGCCAGAGTACCCTCTTTCCATGTCATTAGAAACAAATAACGATGTCCACAAGATGCTTATAAATAATTGATGGTATCTATTGACTGGATAGCAGCCAGCAATTTATATCTCTTCTTCCCACCTTGGAGCACATTCATGTATCATCTCTGTGAGTAAACCTCCCCAAGCAGCGCATTACCCAAAGCCAGGGAGTTACTGCTTGGCACATGCCACTGCACCCTACACATCAGGTCTGGACTCTGCAGGCAAGTTAAGATCCATCTAACTCTTTATCCCAAGTGAACTGAAAAGTGGATTGCATCTTGTGCCATGTCTCTTTACATGCAGCAAACACCCACAATCCATAGGGCAAACTGGCGTGGCCAAGATATTCCTCAGGAGTGGTCCCCTATGGCACATTGTACAAACCAGCTCCTGCATCCCTCCTGATGCTCTTGAAACATCCCCTTTCAAGTCTGGCTCTCTCCCAGGCACAGAATGTGAAGAAAGCTTCATCCATCATTTCACTCCCAGCGCAGGCTGACCAGGGCATCTCCAGCCCCGTTATCAATCACACAGATTATAACCAAGCTGTGTTGTCCAGGTATCGTGACATGATACCCTATCATGCCATGATATGACTATACATTTCCCTTCTACTCACGCTATGTTTTGATCTGGAATCAAAATAAACGTGTTTTGTTTCCACAACACAGTATAAAGAGAGCCCCCGTGGAGCTGGGTTTATTTTTGGAGATCTCTGTTTAATTTTCCTTTGGCAGGGCACAAAGGATGGCTGCATTTACCGAGTGATACTGCGTGATATTTATCCTCCTGTCAAACTCCACTGGGGGCAAGACTCCTATAGTCACTCAGCTGAGAGAAACTGTGTATATTCTATCTCATAATATCTTCAAAGGAAGAATAAATTCCTTTCTGGAAGATCTATTTTAGCCAAATGTATTTAATTTTAGTTAAACATAAGTTTTCTGAGTCACAGGAAGAGTAACCGGATTAAATATAATAGTCTCCAATATACAGGAAGTCTCTTTTGGGCTCAAACATATGAAGCAACACATTTGGCAATAATAAAAGAGAAGATCAAGCTAGGAAGCTGTCAAGAGAAGTATACATTTTGCTCCTTGCTTTTTCATCCTTTTCACACCATTCAAATTATATATTTTGTAGAAAATGATGGGGCAAATGAAAAATTCAGATGCCTCATTTTGCTGCAAGGAAGTCGGGAAGCTCAGACATCCCCAAGGTCTCCTTCTCAAAGACCTCAGGTCTGCCCTGAGTGAGGAATGGCAGTAATGTCCTGGATGTTAGTGAGGTCCCACTCTCCACATCTGCTACACACTGGGGTTATTTTAAGCTCTGAAGACAATTTATCAAATTACATTTCTGAAGAATGGTACAATGTGAGTTATATTTACTTCATATTTCTCTTGCTGCAGGCTCCCGCTACTGGCTGCAGGTTATTTATTACCTCTGAGAATCTCCTTTCTGGGCCTGTATTTCACATTTAACGAGTGCTTTTGCAATTTCATTACTGTTTTCTGAAGTTAAGGTAGCACTTTACAAAGCCTAATGGTTTATGGCCCGTTTCAGACTTCACTGATTTCTGCCCATTACTATGTACATGAAACTACTCACAACCCCAAAATGTTGCTTCTCCTCCATTCTGCTCTGTATAGGCCAGTACTCTGAAAGCACAGACTTTAATGGCAGCAACAGGGACTTTCTCACATCAACTGGGACAAACTAGTCCACATGGTAGTGACTAAATCACATTCTGATAGTGCAGAACGGGACTGCACACTCCAATGGGAAATGTCCAGGAGCTAACAGCCTTCTTTGGTTGAAACTATGTACCTACAATTGAGTCATTCCATTTATGGCTTAGGAGGGACGGATTCTTTGCTCAGGCTCATGTTGCAGCATCCAAAGGCACACACAGACTGCCGCCAGCTCTGGTTGGGACTCTCCAGGACTGGTTACTGCCTGGCCTCTGTCACACTCATACAGTCTAGACCAAGACATGAAAGCTTCAGAGCTTCAAGGACACCAGTCTGCCTTATGCCCAGCAGCCTCACTCCTCAGGTGAAGAGGCTATGAGCACATAACCCACAGCTATGCTCTGACTTGGCCATCCACAGATTGTCAAATCCTCAATGTATCTTTAAAATCCTTGGTAGGTTGTGACCAGCATACTTAAAAACTTGACTGAAGTTGTGGCTGGTAAGAATGTCCTTAAAAAGGATGCCACTTCCTTCAAAAACAAATTTTTGTCTCTGTTGGGGACCAAACAAAGTTCCCTGGGGACCAGTCTGAAGCTGAGGAATGCACATTTACAAGAGGAGGGAATTGCTGCAGACCTCACCAGCCCTGTGCTGAGTGATGTGTCTGCAGTTTTGGTTTTACATTTTTTTAATGATAAATACATAGTGGCATATGCACTTAGAATAAGCATGCTCTGGGAAAAAAAAAAACTAAACCTCCAGACAAATTTCCTCTACTCCTTCCCAAAACAAAACTGAAATAAACAACCCAAAACCTCTACAAAAACAAAATACACCCCTGCACTTGCTCCTTTCTGCCAGGGAGAGAATGACAGAACAGATGTATAACAGAAGCTATTTATGTTGGTTAATATATTACTGGGAGATGCTGAGATTGCAGGGATAAGTTTAGAAGCAGCCACATAGGAAATACATTGGAATAGAGCAGATCCCCACCTGCCCACAGTGTGGTTCTAGCAAGCATTCCTTGCTAAGTGATGTGTTACAGAAATTCTGCACTAGGTTCGTGTGAAAAGTACATGTGAAATAGAGAGCGTGCTCAGAGCCTTTCTGTACAACAGCATCCTACGGAAATTCTCACTCTTCTGCTTCATCCTTCCTTTCTTGTTTCACAGAAATGCCCCCCTCCACTTGCAGGCACCTCAGGGAGCTGTACTCAGAGTACTGGGAGTTATAATAATTCCCATATTTCATTTTTGAGATGTTCTCTCCTTGCAAATATCTGTAGTCTGGAAGTGCTCTTGTGCTCCATGGGGAAATATTCGTTTCAATGAAATTGTAATTTTCATTATCACGATGATCAAATTAACAACATTAAAATAATAATGATGGAACCATTCTCATTTCCCATTTCAAAGCAAAATAAAGCAACCCTTTGAAATGGTGAGTCAAAGCATGTTGTTTAGCTAGAGCAAATCTTGTTGTTTGAATCAAACCCAATGATCTCTCCCTGACACTTTTTTATTAAAGATGTTTCCAAGCCTGTTCTTTTGCAAAGTCTCAGCTTTTCACCTCTCCACATTCCTCCTTGGAGCAGAAGTTGACTATTGAAATGTCCCCAAAGGAAGCCATTCTCTTTCCTAAATAAGAATGATGGTGACAAGAACAACAACGAGAATGATAATCACAATAACCTGATCCTAATGCACGGAGCTGTGTTACAGCACAGTGCTAAAGTTGAAATTCTCTCTGCTGGGAAAACTTTCTGAATGCTTCGCCTGGATTCCTTCTAATCAACAATCAGGTGGTAAAACATATCCATAAAAGCTGTCACTATGAAAATGCCCTGCAGGCTTTTATTTCCCCCCTATCCCAAACTCATTAGTATCTGGACAAATTGGCATCCAATAGCCAACAAGCTGATGCTTGGCCTCCCCCACCACCCCATGGGAGCTGTGTAGTTACTAGAGTTGCTACACCTGCTGATTGAGTTGTCTCTCCTTCTTGTCCCCTGAGCTTTGATGCCATTCCAGCATGCGCGAAATTATTTTCTGCCTACTGTATTCACCTATAAGACACATATCTCTGCTGAAATTCCCTTTGAAGGGAAGGGAGACAAAGCCCAGAAAAGGATGGATGGAGAAAAAAGAAAACAAAAGGCTTCTTTGCTCTCTACTTTCATCAGATCATCACTTCAGAGGTCACCACGGCATGCAAATGCAGAAAATACATGCTGTCTGTAAATCCATCCTTGTGACAGGCAGTACCTCTGGTTTGAGCCTAACTGGGATGAGTGTGCCTCTCAGAGTTCTGGAGTAGGTGCAAGACAGCTGTGTCCTTCAAGCTGTCCTGCAGCATCTAGCAACTCTGGTCCTAGAGCTGCTCTCCCTCCATCCAACATCCAGAGCATGCCTCTTGGGAGCGATAGGTACATCCAACCCATGTCCCAAGCCACAGCATGTTAACACTTTCTCAGCCTCACAAGCCTTAAGGACATCTGCCGTGGACACAGAACCCTGGAGGTGTCAAAAACCTTATCCCTGGCTCATCTCCGATCCTGCCTCATGAGAATATACACAGACCACGAGAAAGATCCTTCAATTACAGACATTACTTGCCAGACATATAATTTGTGCATCGGTACTTCTCTGACCTTTCTAAAGGCCAATAGTACTTAAAGCCACTCAGTGCGCTCCATAGTGTTTGGCACAGACCATATAACCTTTCACTGGGTACCTACTGTATTATTTCTCCCTACTTTACTGGAATTTTATAGCTTCCCTAGAATGTTAAAATGATCTTGCTTCTAACAACAATAAAATAGACGACTGACAAAAATTGATTGTATTTGGCTGGCTTTAGAAAATCTTGTTTGCATTTCTGTAAATGCCCTCGAAAAAATTTCCCAGGACAAATTCAGAGCGGTTTTTTGTGGTCTCAAGTTTGAGGTCCCAAGTTCATGGCTGAGAGACCTGTGAACCCTTGGATCCTTTCTGAATCTGTAACTGATTCATAAAACTACACAATGGTTCAGGAAAGAAGATCAAAAAGAACCTGTTCTGCTCCAAATCATGCAAAGATTAAACCACATGAACTGGAAAAAGGTTCCCTGGGGAAGGCAACCCACCTCGGAGAAATATCACATCCTTGCTGCATGAAAGCTCCTAGGGAGAACCAGAGACTGTTGAATATCCCAAACTCATTTGTCTGGTCATTGGCTGGCTGGTCACGTCCTTCCTCGAATTCCTCAGTGTGCCATTCGTAAGGGCTGAAGCGACTCACCAGGAAGAGGACAACGCTCACTCCAATGTAGGCAAAAACAATGCACATCCATATCTCGTAAGCCAAAGGATCCAGAAAGGAAAAAACTCCTGGTTTGGACTTCTGAGGTTTTTTTATCATGATAGATATACCTAAGCTCATAAACGGTTTGGAAAAGTCTATAACTTCTTCTCGAACCAGAGTGATGGTTAATGGTGCCACAGCCACATCCGCCCTCTGAAAAGGAGAGACAGAAAAGAGATTTGCATTCTGGGGATAAAAATATATCTGCTAACTCCAGCTTATGTTCCTTTGGTCTCTGTTTAGCCCTGCTATCTCAGAAAAAATTGTACAAAACCAATTGTAAGAGAAATCGTAAAAGGGAGCATCCCATAATATTGGTGGAATATTTCAATTTTATCACTACTGATTACCAGTTCATGTTTTGGAATCACAGCATTTCTTTTTGCAGCCACCTAGCTCTTCTTGCCTGATTTATCCACTGATGTCACAGTCTGATCCAGATGATTTTCACTGAAAGAGCTTTGTCATCCAGACATCAAAAGAGGCAAAGAAAAGGCCAATTGCCTAAAAAAGGATGCCAGGATGTTTACTTCCATCAGGAATAGCTTTTTGATTGCATGAGAAGAGGAAAAATGCTCCACTGACACGCACTCTCCACTAATTTTACAATCTGCCTTGAAAGTAGAAAGGCAAATGCATTGAAATGGCTGTCGGTATATGCCATGGAGCTACTAGCAGGAGGCCAATCATTCCCCACTCCAACACAGCGACAGAGTCTTGGGCTTTTATGTTTCCTACACTAATTTTCCCTTTCTCTACGAGGGAAAATTAGACCCCTCTGAAGGATGACCTAAACACCACAGAATGTGAGCTACCAGACTGAACCAGGTTTACAAGTGTAGAGTGAAGGCGTATATCCAAGATGTTGGAAATGAGTGGCTAGGCAGAAAGTAGTCTAGTCCTACTGTTCACCAGTCTGAGTGTTTGACATCTTATCCTTCTTTCATCCTGCCATTATCATGCAAATAAAAAATGGGGTAAAATCTGAAGATTCTGCCCATGGGAAAATTTGACATTTCAATATTTGTTCTTCCAAAAATGGAAAGAAAAAGAATCTTGGAACTGTTGAAAGGAGCCATTTTGACATTTCCATAGTCACAAAATGTGCTGTCCCTCCCTAAATTGAAATGTTTTACTTGTGCTGATTATTTGCATTATCAGAGCTGTGGCCCTCAAGACAGGTCAGGCTGACAGCACAGTTCCTTCTTACTCTAGGGCTTAAACGTGTTCTCAAGTACCAAGAGCTAAGGACAATGGATAAGGTTGGAAACTCACCCCATAAACGAGTTCTCCCACCATGCCATTCCACGTTTTGGTGTCGGGGTCCCGGGCTCCGTACTTCCCATCTCTGACAATCTCCAGCCTGTAGTGGTAGCCAACATGCTTTGCTATCTCAGCAGCGAGCTCCACACAGTAACCTTCGTACCTTTCATTGCCTTCAAACTGGTTGGCGTTCTTCTTGAGCATCACATATGGGTCTTCCTGGCACAGAGAAGACCAATATTGAGCCACACGCCACATCCTAGAGATGCACATCAGGGGCTTAGACAAGAGCCCAATGTGCAGCTTCTGGCCCCCATGCTCTATCTTTGTGTTCCTGTGCCAAAGGACACAGTCAATGCACTGTGGACTTATTTTAGGTGGTACAAAGTGTGATTTTAACTGCCGCACTTCCTGTTTATTCATGCAGAATCTGTGTACAGCTTCTGCAGCAACGGACCTGAGGGCAATGGAATACCTGAGGGAATGTGGGCAACAAACCTTGCAGTGCAGCTCTGCAAGGGATATTTAGTGCATCTGAGCTGTGAATTTTTAAAGGCCTGTCTGCATGTGTGGGCACAGGAAAAATCAAATCTGCTGGACAGGAGGAGAGAGCTTTCAGTTTAATTCAGTTTGGGTATTGTGTCTTCTCTGCAGACTCACATTAAGTGTTCAACAAACAAGTTAGTAAAATCTCATGTTTCTGCAGGATAAGCTTATACAATGACACAATACATGATACCATACATTAGGGGATGCATATTATTCCTTCATGATTGTAATGCAGATTTGTTTTTAAAGCTATGATTCAGCCTCTCTGCACAATACAGCTTATCCTTCCCAGAATTACAGCCCCCATTCTGTGGGCTAAATACAAAGCACAGGTATAATGGTCCTAATTTACCTATACTGATGCCTCTACTATCTTGTCACAATCTTTTGTATTTTCTACACTTAAGCATGAGAGCTCTTTATACCTATTTAATTAACCACAGTAATTTTAAGATACCTTTATGGACCCGGCAGGAACAGTAAGTGCTGTTATTATTATTGTTATTGTTATTGCTATTATAAAAATGATACAGTGCAAAGGAGAGCACACAAGGGGGGAGACAGAGTCTGCACATCAGGGAGATGGGGTAGAGGGAGAGCTGGAATACAAGCGACAGCACTTACTAGGATAGTTGTGACTATGTAAGTCCTGTTCTGGAGGCTTGTAGATTCATTGCCACTTTGAGTATCAATGGCTGTTGGAACCAACTTCTCATCTTCATTCCAATAACCAATCTGCCAAATACAACCCAGGATATCTTATTGATATCTCTTTTTAATATAAATCAGGATATGGTAACAAGGTTATCCAAGCAGGATCAGCTCCCCCTGGATGTTCATACGAAATGAGATCTCCTCTCCTGATTCTTGATGTCTTTTGTTAGGAGAACCAAGAACTTTCCCATACTGCTATGCCTCCAGCCTGAAAATAGCATGCAAGATATGCACAATTCTTGTATGCACATAAAAACATTCAGCACATGGCACTGCGGGGGTTATTGCTATTCCCTTGTGCATCCCCATGTCAAGAGTTCACACTTGCCCTGTGTAACTTATGAGTATTTTTTTAATGGTGAGCATACCTGCTGCATGTTCAGATGCTACATGGTGCTAAGATGCTGTCCTGCATGTGAAAGCCCATATGAACATAGGACTGACTCAGCACATCTTGAGACAACAAGACAAAAAACCAAATAAGGAAGAAAAAACCAACCCTAGCCAATGAAAAAAGTTTAATGCTATGAATAAACTGAACAATTTAGTAATGGAAAGAATTCTCATGTTAAGTTGTCCTTATCACTAATCAGGGATTTTGGCTGATCTATCACTGCTTGCCGGTAAAGCAGAGTGCCACTGAGTATTACTAGGGGGATCATTGCTGAGGTTATTCACTTTGAGGACTTGATTTTATAAGAGGCTTTCCATCACCTCGTGTAAGGATGAAGTTGCCTGAGCTCTGCTCATGTGAAAGGAATTTCTTATCACAGTAAATGGGAAAGGGTATTAACACAGGGCATGACCAGGAGCCTGCTGATGACAGATTAGAGATCAAAACAGCTCAGGAGAAAAAAAATCTACACATGCATCTAATCTCTTTTCATTGCAGAGACAAAAAGAGAGTAGGAAAGAACTTCCAAAGCTCAGTGCAACATAAATGGAGACACGTATGCTTGTTTTGCACTGCTAACCTGGTGGACCTAAAAAGAAAGTATGCATCATGGCAGTGATGTACATGTCTCCCAAAATATATCATTTTTGTCAGTAAATAAACAGTAAAATCAAGATATTTAACCATTCTGTTTCTTCTCCTCTAGAGTCTCTCTATATTGCCACCTTCTTGATGTTTAGAGCCCCAAACTGGACATAACACAGCATTTTTCCTGGTATCAATACCACGTAGAGGAAGACCATTTTGTATATCTTCAAAATGACACTTCTTTCTTACTGAGAAATGTGCCTTTTTTTGCTTGATTGTGGTGGGCTCTGATCTTTCTCATCAACTGCTCTCAGGTGTAAGTATGAATTGGGGCAGGGGCTGTAAATGTGGAACTTTCACTGTTTGTTACTTTTCTTAGTTTCAAACGTGCATTTTATTTTTCAGGGGATTAAAGGGATATGGAAGGATTCCAATGAATGCCCCATTCCAAAATATTTAGTAGCTCTCATTTGTCAACAGAACAATGGATTATCCTTTGTTCTTCAGATAGGCAGCATCTGAAGTGGGACATAAGCACATGGAGTCAGATTTTCCAAAAGATTAGCATTTCAAGGGCTCAGTACTACCGAATAAGGCCAGATTTTTCAAAGTGCCCAAGATACAGGAATATAAAAAGAGATCAAGACCCCAGAACAGCACAGATGTCTGTGTAGCTATCAGGATGTGGTTAGTAATAAAGCTCTTGTCACTTCAAGGGGAGCAGAATTAGGTCAACATAAAGGGGTCACCTACACTGGTTAGGACAAACCACATCAAACTGTTTCTGCCTTGGCTCATCCTTGAAAAAGCAGGAGAGCAAAAAGCAGATGTTGTGTAGTTGGGCCTGAGACAATATGCCCTGCCAATAGCAAGGCTGGGTTGGCCAAGCTTCTACTATCCTGGAAATCCCTGTCCCACAGCCAAGATGCCTTTGTTGCTCTTGCTAACCCCTTCCATATGTTGTATTTCCTTAGCAATATTCCATGAATTTTCCCTAGTGCTTGGCTTTGCTTACACAGGGAGCTGGGAATGCGCTTGTCGTGACTCCACATACAAGCTCTCATGAACAGAAACATCTGCTGAGACATAACCACACCATAACTTGAACACCAGGCTGGTGCTTGACACAGGATCTCAGATCTCTCTCTACTTTACCTTTCTGATCCCATCGTGTTTCATCTCAATCACATGGAGGGTGTAGTTGGTCCTCCGTCCCTTCTCATTAAACTGAACGTTGCCAGACAATCCTTCAAAACGTACCTTAAAGACATAAATATCAATGAGAAGAGCAAATTGGCAAGGATCTCATGTGGTGGTGATATGGCAGCAGTAAGAGAGGAGGGAAAGAAGGATGGAGGGTGCTGTCACATCTTTCAGATCCATGCAGGAGAGACAGGACATCTGTCTGACACTGGCTTTCACTTAGGTTTGTTCTCTACAGCATGCCTAGCCTTGTGCAGGGTCATTCTCTTAACTTACCTTTTCTTTTAAAACCCCTTTCTCTTGAAACTGCGTGGTTTATTACTGCACTCAGAGGCCAGCTCAGATGTGTGAGCACATCACCGCTTGGGATGCGACAATGAGCTAAATCAGCTCTGAACTCCTCGGGTTTTATGGAGGGCTTTTTTCTTGTATTTTCTAAATCTGACCTGGAGTCAGGATTTGGTTAAGAATTTGTCAGTTCAAATCAGGAACTGTATTTGGAGGAAATATGAAACTGTGGCCACAGCTCCCAGCTGCTGTCTTTTGATAGAGAGGAGTCTACCAGTTAACAAGCAAATGTAATTACTTCTTCGCCAGCTTAATAAAACCTGACAATTTCGTATTGTAAATTAAATTTGCATAGAAAACTTCAAATCATAAATCTCTGCTGATAACACTGCCGAGCTGAGGAATGTTGTTCATGTCTCATCCCATATCTTGAATTTCTCCTCTCACTGTGGCCATTTGAATTGCTGCAAAAATGCCCAGCATGGTGTGGAGAAGGGCTTCCGACTGGAGTGACATACAGCTTGTGGGGACCAGGAACATAGGGAAAGGAGTGTAAATTCGAGTCTCTGTAGTAGACCATCAAGAGAAGTGCTTATGCCACTGAATTGGGAATTAAAGGTTTGTTCTCAGCCTTTCCACTTGCTTTGGACAAATCTATTGTCTCTGCAGCTGAAGTCTTCCCACATGCAAGATGGGAACAGGTACTTAGCAGCCTTTTTAAGTACCCTGAGATGCTCAGAATAAAGACCCACTGTGAAGAAAGGAGGATATATTATTACAGAGGAAATCTGTTGCTAATCTTTTTAAAGTGTGTTTGTTTTCCAACTATTATTGCAAAGGTTTGTCATATGAAGATCAACATCTGCCAGTGTTTTCTGCAGCTCCTTCAAGTCAAGAGGTATTCCTGGAGACATTTGGAGAAATATACTTTTCCCTTCTCACAAGACACAACATGCCCATAAAATAAGGATACACTGGAAAAGCACCACTGCCTTAAGCACTCCCAAGCTGCTTTTTCCATGGCCCCTCGGGTTTTCAGATTCTGACCAACCCTGAAGCTCAGGTCATGGGTGTTTGTACTTTGCAGCTTTCCATACACTAAAAGGCAGGTGGACAGAATCAATTTCTTCTATATGAATGAATGAATTCTTAATCCTATGATATCCATGTGCCACTGAAACAGCAAAAGGGATCTCTCTCATCCATGCTGGAGGATGCAGCACAACCTTTCCATCATTTACCACCCTTTAAAAGATCCCCTGAATTACTACAAAATAGAGTGAGGACTGATTGCAACAGTGCTAAGCACCAGTAGAACCAACTGGAGGCACGGAGCATTTGGGCATGGGGTCTTTTGCTGGGGGAGCTAGAGCAGAAGGATGCTATTGTTGCCTTCTAGTTTAGAGAGTTAGTCAGCAGTCAGTTACCTGCTTACTACATGTGGTAACCAAGTAATAATAACAAAAAAAATCTGTCAAAAACCAACATAATCTTTCCAAAGTACAACTGAAACCTCAGAGTACTGGTTTAAAACAACATTTTGTGAGCATTTTCGGGGCGGGGGGGGAAGTAATTCTCTTCAATAAAAGCATACATTTTGCTGAAATGTGTTAGATTTCTGGTTTTGAAAATTGCAGAATGTTTCAAATTGCTTTTCATCTTTGCTCCTGCCATACATGGTTCCTTCAGACCCTGGAGAGAAATAAAGCAATTCTGGAGCATACTGCAGGTATTTGAGTAGAAATAAGTCGAGAAACTTTTTGCTTTTCAAATGTTAAGCTTATAAAATGTTAGGCATTAGTAAATGGGAGGTGAAGAGAAAAGCACACTGTGAATAGCTGTAAGAATTGCCCTAATTGTGAGTCTCTATGAAAGGTTATCTCAAACCTTCAATCTAATAAAAAATTCTTCCATTTCAACCTGCCTCTTTCTTGCTGCAATATTAAAAGCTGGATAATTATTAAATTCAGAGTTCAGATTTGCCCAGGAGACTTCTTGTTTCAGAGCCTTTCATTTTGACCATGGCAATTGTACTGGTCAAACCTTTTTAGAATTACGATTTTTCAATGGTGAAGAAATAACTTGGACAAATGGCTTCTCAGGGGGTTTTATCCCCAAAGTTACAACAATTGAAAACTTCAGACTTTTGAAGTTGTTTTAATGAAGGGATGAGGAAACTTCAGAGGAGATTTTCCAACACACCCAAAACTGTATTGTCCAGCTGTCCACTTTTCATATCCTAGTCTCATAAATTCAATAAAGGAAAATGCTTGAGAACCCATTGCTCATCAGAAGACTTCCAAGTCTTTTGTATTTATTAGGTATCTGATCTCCCTAATGCATCATGGAGGCTGATTTTATTATAAGTTTGGAGAAGCTATGGCAGTGATTTGCCCAAGGTCACACAGAAAGTCAATGACAGGCTTGGGAAAAAATCGAATCCAAGCAATAAAATCAAATCAGATGCAAGATTTGGTTTTAAAACAATCGTTGTTTACCAGTAAGCCAAATCAAAACAAAAGACTTGAGGAGATTGAAATATGATGCAAAGTAACCAAAATCATTTTATTCTTCTTGCCTTCTTCACAGCTAAGGAAAGAAGGCAGAATAAATTGTTTGGGTAACACTGAACTAGCAGTATTTGCAAGGAATACATCTATTTTTGTCTGAAAAAAATAAAGAAAATTGCTAGAAATTAATATCAGCCTTGAAATCTAATGAAATTGAAAAATATTCTACCTAAGCCTTTGATAAATGTGTGTTGTTTTTCTCTCTTGCTGTAAGTTTCGTGCAGTATTTTTATTTATTCAAGAATCTAAACTTTTATGCAGGATGAAAGAGCGAGATTGTCAGATTTAAGGACTAAGCTATCTAAATGGCTGCTATTAGGACTTCTATGAATCCTCACAGTATGAAACAAGCTATAATCTGGGCTCTGAGTACATTTTGAGAACAGCCAACACATAAGGCAGAGTTCACCTGGTTTTAAGCTTCATTAGCAATCTGGAACTGAAGCTCAGTTCACAGAGAGTCAAAGTATCTGCAAAAGTATGATCTGCCTTGGGAAGAGGAAGATCAAAATAGGGACCTATGATTTTATGGGATAATATTTTGTCTTTCCCACCCTAGAACTTCAACAGAAATTACAGAAGGCAAGGACACATTGCACGGTACAAGGAAGAGCAGTTTGCTGGATGCACCCCTGAACACTTTAGGAGACCTGGTGCTATTCTGGTAGGATCAGTTCCTCACATCAAGCAATCTGTTTGAACTTTTCTGCTGCTCATCACCCCTCTTCCCCCACCCACAGGCTGTGTTCAGCCATCCTTGCAGTGCACACATTGGGTTTCAGACCTGCTGCAGTGCTCTCTGGATGTCGATGCCTTGTCCCCAGGGCACGGCTGGGTTGGCAAGACAGTCCCCAGCATTGCCTCGACGGGAGATGTCGATCCGCTGCCTCCGCAGGTTCTGAAACGCCTCAGCCATCACCCGGACCCCATCGTATGTCAGAGCTGATGTGTACTAGAAAGAGAAGAGGAGTTGTATGTTGCCCATTAGGTAAAGCTGACCTTGGGCATGCTATACTCTTTTGCTTCACAGTAGCTTTCCAGATGATTTGCTCTGTTTTCATCTTTCCATCTATGAAGTTCAACAGCCTGTTGCTCCCTGTAATCATTACTACCCTGTTGATTCATGTAAGTTAGTGCCTTCTCCCACAGAGGATGGGAGAGTGAAAGAGAAGCTCCTGATGTGGATTCAGATTGCACTCACTGAAGAGGATTCAGCCTTAAAAGCTGTTACCCATG
This sequence comes from Amazona ochrocephala, assembly GCA_039720435.1. Taxonomy (NCBI): domain Eukaryota; kingdom Metazoa; phylum Chordata; class Aves; order Psittaciformes; family Psittacidae; genus Amazona; species Amazona ochrocephala. The sequence continues at coordinate 14,124,793 of CM077889.1, forward strand.
TCTTTGTGTTTAATTAGAATCACTGACCTGAACTTTTAAGGAATACATTATACAGTGTAAATGTGAGATACCCAAAATCAAGCAACAAGTGACCTTTTGTGGTCACAGATGGACCAGAAAACTCTACTTGCAAAAAATTCTGCAGAAGATGAGTTTATTCAATCAGAAACTTGTACAAAAAACAATGTAAAACTCTTGGCATGAACAGTGACCATTAGATTAAATTCCTTTTCCTATGATCTCCTACTGATGAATTTGATTACAACTTTCTTAAGTTAATACTTCCAAAGTTGACATTTCTATTGCTGAGTGTCTGTCACAACTGTATTTGTTTCCAAATGTCAGACAGAAAAAATCCCAACCTCCACCCACCCCTCAATAGCTTCAGCCTCTTCTGTGTTAGGAATTAAAATATTTCCCCTCAGTTGTACACACTGATTTGAAATGCTGAGAACATCTCCAAAGACTTTATTATCACTGGATATCTAGTAAACAAGTCAAAGGTGAGGGAATTAATGAGTTTTTTTCTTGTCTATGTGTTTTTTTATATACCAAACCTTATGAGATGTTTAATTCTTAGCTTTGCAAAGGGTAAATAATGGGACACTGAGTGAAACACTAACTTGTGTATTTCTTAGCATGCAGCAACTACTGCCTAGTAAAATTTAGACAGTACTGAGGCACCTGGATCAGATGATGTCCGTAATTATATTAAGTGATACAGTTTCAAAGCAAGATTAAAGAGGTGAGCATAACTTGAACTAAGCCAGATGGGCCCTAAATTAAATAGATTTTTTTTTTACCACTTGCCTTTGGCCTCTTCCAGTCCACTCGAGGATGCTCCCTGGCATCATTATTCCTCCACTGCTGCATAATCCTGGCGGGAACAGTGTCCGTGTAATTCACCAACTGGAAGCCAGTTACATTGGCTCCACTCTCCTTGAATTTGGTCAGGTCTATATCCATGAATCCCTAGTACAAGAAAGAAACAGGAGAAGCTCATTAGAAGAACACCTCTATAGATGGATAAAAGGAATCCTGCCTATCTATGAATATGGCAGCCAGTTCAGGAAAATCTCTTCCCTCCGAGAGGTCAAGTCCAATTTAAAGAGTCACCACTTCCCCGGCCATGGGGTGAACTTGACTTTCTCACAGGCTCTGAGCTGGACATATCCTGCAGTTTCCACCCAGGGACACAAATGGTCATTTTAATAACATCTCATTTGCAAGAAAGCTAGCAGGATAACAGAAAAAAATATATCCTGTATAATGCTTGGATGAAACTAATCAAATTCTCAAAACATATGAGGAAGAATTATTCCCCAGCTCTGACTTTTATGCACTCAGTCACCAACGGATAGGCTGCTGTTCCTCAAATTGCTGTTTGTAGGGAAAATCAAATCCTGAATGAACTTTCAGCAGAACAAGGAGTGGTTGGTGGGTCAGCTTGTCAAAGGACACTATTAGAAAGGTCGGTTTATAGGATTTGCTAATTTAGGAGAAAAAGGCTGCTTCTTTGGACTTCACATTACTGATGAAATACATTTCTTTCATTTATTGTTCTCCTCTATTTACTGCCCACTGCATGTGATAAACCCAAGTGTGCAAATACACATGTTTTAGGGTGGCATCGTAGGATTAGTGATTCCTGTTGAGTCAGAGGCAAAAAAACATAATCAGAAATACACTGCAAGGTCATTTTTTGGTCTCACAACTCTGATCCTATCTCTTCAGTGCTGCTGCTTTGCAAAATTGTTTGCTGCACCTTCTTGCACCAAGTAGATGCTTGAAAAGAGACTCAACCCTCCTGCTTGGGCTGCTGTGTATGGGACAGGCTTAGGTCTGATCCTGCTTCTTTTGGAATACAAGCACAAGAGATGTAGTCAATTATTCCCACCAGCACCATCAGCAACCAAAATGCATGAGGGAAAATGAATGAGAGGGCTGTGCACAATGCAATCACCTAAGCACCAGAAGAGCTTGTTTGAACCCTGCCTTTCCTCTGCCCTCCTACTGCATGTTCTGTGCAGGCACCTTCTCAACCTCAGTCTTCTCAGACATATGATGATGGTGTGAGATAAAAAATGTCAAGTTACATTATTCCAAGAAGACACCAGTCAGGTTCCTAAAACGGTGCCCTCTGTGCATATACTGATGGAGCTAATTAGCTTATTAACTTCCAAGGCCAGGATCAAGCTGTTGGATGGAAACCTGTTTAGGAAACAGATTATAAGAAAAAGACTAAATTGGCCTCTCACATCAGTGTCAGACCAAGGGAGTCTTAAGTGATTCAAGAATGTCTTTAAGGACTTTTACAATTTTTCTTCCAGCTTTTTGTAAGCAATTTGGCATCCACTTATGAGGCTGAGGACCGGATATAGGTATAAAGGTGCTTGAAATAGATGATTTGGTTTTCTTCAAAGTGCAGCGATTTAGGTAAAAAAAAGTGGCATTTTGTGTGTGCGCATTCCTCAGAATGCTGGTTAAACCCACATCAATCTTGTCAGTAATTGCTAGCGTTGGGGTTTCAGAAAGCCAGAGCTGTGATTAATGAATAGGAAATGCAGAAGTATAATTGTCCCTGACATCTTAATGCAGTTCAGGCCAAGTGTTTTTTGACACCAAAGCTCCTAAGGTTCAGTAAGAGGGACCTCAAAGGTTGCCAACTGGTTATTCATGGCCAGGACCAAATTACACTGACATTTTGCTCCTGGGAGGTACTCAGGGTAAAAAGATCTGTCAAAAGAAACTACCGCACAGCAACTTGAAGTTTGTGCCACCAGCTCCTCCTTGGAAGGCCTGCAAAGGCATGAGGAAAAGCCCAAGTTCACAACAGAGTACGAGTAAGATGTCTGGTATATTTAGCCCCCTCAATAAGCAGATTTAAATAGGAAAAGTCTAAAAAAGATTACAACAGCAGTGACGTGACGGTAGTGGCTGAAAACACTGTTTTTTCACTTTTTCTCCAAACCAAGCCACTCTGAAACTGAACCATGTATTCAACAATATTCTTTGTGATTCATCTTACGTAAAGCTTTAAAATAACACGAATAGACAAAATATTTCTTCCCAGAGATTGTACTACTTTTTCTCCACTGATTTTTGATACAAATCAGGTTCTTTAAAAAGTGTGGAGACCTCTGAAGGTTTTCCAATTGTTTAAGGCAGTTAGAACCATAGAGAACATCATTAACCTCGAATATGGCTTTGCATTTTGGCTGCTATCAACTGCTACCACCTGTGATCCTCTCTCCACATGCCCCAGTAAAAGGTCAGTATAGGAACGATTCTAATTACAAAGGACCTTTAATCACTGCACCACTGAAATCTGCTCAGCGCAGGTCTGGGTGACATGACAGCCAATGAATTGGGAATAGCAGGGGTCAGATACTGTAGAAAATAACTCCTAGAGGAGGTGAATTCTCGCTGGTTAACATATGAACAAGAAAATATCAGATGTGACACAAACTGTCTCTTGAAAATGCTTCTACTGACAAAGCGGCATCAGGAATTAAATCTGTTTATCTGTCTTTCTGTAATATCAGTCAGTGCTTGTAGGAAACAAGAGAACAGGAGAATTACAATATTTGCAAATAAAAAGTCATCAATCATCTGTCGCCATGTACTAACTATAGCCATACATTGCAAACAAACAAAAAGCAAAAGGGATCTTTGATTTAATTTTCATTTGGTCTTACTTGGAAAACAGAAAATGAATTCTTAAAAATTGACTAAGGAAAGATTGCAACCCACTACTGAGAGGCAGCAGCCGTGCTTCTGCAGCAGCATGTTTAGTATCAACCGCTTTGGGAAAGCAATGGCAGAGAGATTCTTTCCTTTGCCATCCAAGCAAACACAGCAAGAAGTGAGCAGTGCTGGAACGATGTATTCCATGGGATCTCCGTAGTCCCACAGAGTGGTCAATTGATTTTGAAACCATTTCAAGAAATTGCCAGTAAATAGTGGAAAAAGCTGGCTTTGCAGCTGCGTCTGGAGCACTGTGGAATGTTCAGGGAAATGAGCTGAGCCCCGGGAATTTGGTGATATGTGACTTTCTTCAGGCTCTTTAAACCTCAGCCACCTGGGACATATCTGTTGGACATGCAGATATCCAGCTTCACCTCCCTACATGGCACCGCCGGTACCCTAGGGTGGAAAAGGAGCAAATAAGGAACCCACGCTTCAGTCCAAGCCCTGCACCCAGAGGCAACTTGGAGCTCTGCATGGCCCCCGATCATCACTGTACATAGGTACTCCAGGAGAGACAATACTTCTGCAGGCACAGGTCTCTTTGGGGATCATCAGAACCAGGCTGGAAGGGACACCACATCAGTCAGACCTTCAGCAGGATTAGCTGTCCCTTCCATATAAATTCGCCTTGCAAAATCATCTCTGCAAAACAGAGAATATGGTCTCCTGACTTCCGTGTGCCTGGAAAATGCCTGGCTTTCTCTGAATGCCATCAAATTAGAAGGCTGACAATAAACCACAAAAATCTGGACCCACCCGTGCTGAGACAGCCTCCCTCCTACCCCAGCTCTGATTCACAGCATCTGCAACATACAGTTCCAAGAACAGCCAGGCTCAGTTCAAAGGAAGAAACTCATTCTTTAGCCCATACCAGGGACTTTTCTCTCTGCATTAATGAACCTCACAAAGCAATTACATGCAAAAGTTCTGCTGCTAGTAAATAATATGGGTGACTGTTACAGACCTTCATCCTTCAAATAGAAAACAGAGCAGTACTGGGAAGGGTTTTTTCCTCATTGCGCTTTCCTTTCTGCATCTGCTCTTTACGCTGTTCTTAAACTGAAAACAGTTGTCAGCCAAAGGTTGTTTTACTGTCCCATTCACTGCCTTGGTTGCTGGGAGAGGTGTCAGCAAGTCACACATTTATATTCCTCTCTACTGCTTGTGGGCCCAGTCATCAAAGGAAATGCATAATGCAGGAAGACTGATGACTTGGAATGGACCTCATGAATCCATCTTGATTAACTGGTCCACAAAGGATCTGCCTTGAAAATTCCCGAGAAATGAGCCAGTTTCCTTATTTATACCCTGGAAACCATGAGGAGCCAAGACATGGAGTGGGGAGTGCAGATGTGGGTCAGACAGTGTAGAGAAAGCCTCGTTCATTCGTGCACGACCCACCACAAATCTGCCAACACCACTTCCCTGCATCATTCCTTTCACTCGCATATTTCACTGTGTTATTGCCCTAAACCTCTGCCTCCTCTCCACACACTGATGTCATTGCTCCTTCTGGAACATCATCCCATCCCATGGCAAAGCCAGAGACAGTAGCAGCCTCACCTCTGTACAGAGACATTGACAGGCAGGCAGCCACTGCCCCACACCTCCAAATTCTCTAAATATTTCAGTAAATAGGCGTTAATTTCTGGCACTTTCCCTGCAGTACAATTGTGCCTTTGAAGCTGCAGTAACAGGCAGGAAGGGCTGAGCTCTGGGCAGGCTGCAGCTCATTGTCTCATAAACCTCCCTGCAGCAGAGCTTAAATTCTCCATGCCTTTGCTCCAAGTTTTGGCTTTCCCTGAGAGAAAGGACATGGGGCTCCTTGAAGACTGCCACATTGCTGAGAAACACTGCTGTTTTCTCTCCTCTCTGCGCCTCCTGAGCCCCCCGGATCTCCCCCTGATATTGGTAAAGCTCATCAATGTGCGAGGAGATGGAAAATGCCCCTTTCTCTTGAATTGCCTGCAGAAGGCTTGTTGGCTGAACCTAAGAGTCCCCTCACCCCAGGAATGAATGGCTGTTTTTTTTCAGTCCCTTTCTGTCTGGGATGAAGAGACCAGAGCCTATGTTTTTTCTTTTTTCTCTTTTTGTTTGTAAGTCACACACTGAAATATTCCTTTTTAAGCAAAAAAGCATGTAAGCAAATCACCCTGAGCTTGGATGGGTGCCACAGAAACCTGTGGCAGCGCTGGGAAACTGGGCCAGCTCTCTTTAGCTGCATCCATGTATGGCTTGCAATGCCAGACTGCTGCTCCTAGCAGACTTTATGATTGTAAGAAACATTGCAAAGCAAACAATTGCTTCTGAATGGCTGTAGATCAGCTGAGTGAATGCAAAGTGGCTCCTGTCATTCCAAAGTATGCCAGTGGCTTTCTGCGGGGAGCAAGAAGTTGAGTGTTTCCAGACGGAGCATCCCTAATATACCAAATTATCTTCAAGCTTGACTTCCCTAGTGAAGCATCATTCCTCACTCCCATCCCTTTGTATTAATAAGGAGGGTACGTCAAAAAAGAGTCCATCTGCTCAAGTCTCATTCCAGCACGCCTTCCAACAGGAGAGGCCTTCTTTTCTGCACAATTATTAATGTGTCAGATCTCATTGTGGCAGCAAAACGTGTGAGTCCTCACTGTAACATAAAGGTAAATGAAGAAGAAAGGGAAAAGAAAGATGGGAGGAGGGGGAACTATCAGACAGGGTCCCAAGCCTGCAGACTGATGAGTATGTTGTCACGGTCTATCAATACAAAGCAAACTAAATGAGGTGAGAATCCGGGCTTCAAGGACATGGGGCAGCAAACAACCAATAACTCTTTTTTTGGTACAGCTGTACAGATTTTCTTTGTGATATTATTTGCATCAGCCCTATCCTACTGCTGTAGCACATTCTGGATATAAATGTTCATACACATCTTGCTGAAAAGCTCAGTCCTGGCAGAGGGACAGATGCTCTTGCTGGATGTTTGTGCTTTAGAGAACTTTCAGAGCAGAAACTGATTTAAAGGTTTAGGAAATGCGCTGTGTAGTGACAGATGCCAGGATTTCAATCAGAGACATGATTAAGGGATAACCTGATCACAGTTTACAAGGACCAAAATGTTAGTAATGGAATATTTGGTCTAGCAAACAGAAGCATAAATCAGATGGAGGAAGCTGAAACAAGGCAAGTTTTGACTAGAAAAAAGCACCGATGAAGTCACCATGAGGAAGATACTACAGATTTACACATCACCCTTTGCCAGTTGAGCTGGGGTAATGGATTAGGAGGCTGCAAAAGGCTGAGGAAACCTGTTAGTTTAACACCCTCTTGCTGAGATTTAAGCAAACACAATTTTCCTTCCAACGGCTGTAATAAAATCTGTCAGTTGCTCACCTGATGTTCAGTGATTTTTTTAAAGCCACAGCAAGTCACTCATGCTTTTGAGCCTTCATTAGCTCCAGCAAAAATCCTTCCAAGGCTGCAGTTCATATTCCCCCACGTGGGAAATTTTTTGTATCAAAACCAGATGATTTTCTTTTACATGAGACACTCTAATTCAAGCAGAAATTAATTCAGGGCACTGCTGCGTCTTCTACTACCAGTTATTCAGATGAGATAATGTTATAAGGGTTTCTTGTGCTTGATAATTTTTGAATCAGCACAAAAAAGCCATTTGGAAGTGAAACTCGAACCTCAGAAATTTCACTGATACATTATATTGTCTTCCTCTGCCTGGGAAACCAAGTTTTCTCATGAGCCTGCTTGCACCAAACTCTTAAAAAGAGGAAAGGTCCAACTGGCATAATTTTAGAAACCTAAAAATAACTGAAGGCATCTATTTCCAACATAAGAATATCGGTTTTGCAAGATGAGGCATCTTGAGATCTTACCATGATGAGAAGCCAATGCTGTACACATCCTTTTGGAACTCCCACAGAACAGTTTCCAATCAGCTAGTGATGCAAACCTGATCATTGCTGACCTTGTTTGTACCTTCAGTCAGCAATACTTCAGGGGGCAGGAGAGAGTGTTAAGAGCTGAGGGTGATTAAAATATACATGGCAGCTTTCAAGACGATGGGAGACTGAGAACAGCAACATTTTAGCTCCACGCAAGCTGAATCAGGGGCTTGGGACAAGGAGCAGAGCCATTGACCCACTGCCTGTGCAATACACCACACTTACACTGTTTCTTGCACTAAGCTCCTACCCAGCATGGGCTGAGCAGACTGTCTCCACACAGCCACAGCGGGATGTACATGTCCTGCATTGCTTTAGGAGAGCTGTTCTCTGCCTGTGCTGGGAGAACTTTGCTCTCCAGGGATGTGAATATCCTTTTTGACAACCAGTTTGGGTAGGTGCTCCTTCTTCACTGTCTGTGCGAGCTCAGGTCACTGCATCTCAGCCGTAGTTGTGCACAAAGTCCCCTTCCATTTGCAGGAGACGGGGAGGAAATCAAAGAGACCCATTTAAACCACAGATGAACTGAACTAAACCAGCATGTATTTCCTGACTCCTGCACAAGCCACTCTGCTGCAAAGCTGCTGGGCTGGTAACCGCCAAAGCTATCACGACTGCTTGCAAAGTGAAACATCCTCCATGGTCTAACTCGGCACTGACACATGCTGATGTAAAATGGCACAGGAAAACATGCTTACCTCTGCTAATCAACGGCGGTTTTATCTTTACTTTTCCCTGCTACCCCTCACATCAGTAATCTCATACACTTATCTATTCAACTTCAAACAAGAGCATTTGCTAAAAGAACAACCTGGACTAAGGCACTAGGAAGGAAAAAAGGCTAAAACACTGTAGGTGGCAGCTGTCATTCATTCTTTTAATGGCAGGTCACACCAATGTCACTTCTTTTAAGACAAAGATTTTTCTCTGCCCAAGAGAGCTGACGTTTTCCACTACTTCCAGTATCCGATCTGCATCCCTGGCATAGAACAAACAGATACATGAAGCCAAGGTTACGGGGAAAAAGCCTGTAACATCAAAAGAAAGGAATCCCAGAAGTCTGTAAGCTTGGTCCTCTGATGGCATTGACTGTATTTTTTACTTTGTGGTTGCTAGATGCTCTCAAAGGCTGAGAACAAAGCTTAGAAAAATAAGACTCACAAGACCAAACACTTCTGAAAGTTGCCAAACCTCTTTGAGTTCCAGAAAGAAAGAGACAGAGAAAGAGGGTGAGAGATGTGATTGCAACCCCCTAGTGCCAGTACACTTCGCAAGTATCTAGGCTGGCAACTGGTGAAAGAGAACTGAGGTAACTCTTGTGATTGCTGGTCGAGGATCAGGTTTTTATGAGTTTGCAAAAGCCACAGAGAGTGCCAAATTTGCCTCAAGGAGGGGCAAAGATGCTCACAGACACCTTTCTCCTGCAGTGATGTTGCAGACATACCCTCATGGAACAAACAGGGTTGAGCAAACAAAGCAGGTTGTGTCCTTAACAGGCATAACAGATTCAGAGAAGGGTGTTTGCCCGTGGCCTAAGGTGCAGAACGGTTTCATTTTGTTTGCGAACACAGAAATATGATTGTCTCACCTTGGCAACAGCAATTTCACTGAAAAAGAAGGCTGTTCCTGCTAGGAAATACCAGCTTTCACTTGCTGCTACTTGTCAAATTCTGCTTGGTGTTTTACTACTGCTCACCCGGCAGCAACCGCGGGGTGAACAAGCAGTGATTAATGCAAGCCAGTTCCCTTTTGTTCCTGAATTACCTGTGACCAGAGAGGGAATTCCTCCATGTTCAAAATGCTTCCATGGATGATTTTTATAGGCCTGATTCAGCCTGTGCGTTGCCTTGCAGCCTCATTGATGTAACATCAATTTGGAGCTGCTATAGCTGGTCAGTAGTGTGCCTCTGCTTGTTTTTTGGCTGAGTATAGCTCTGAACAAGCATAGAGCCAAAAATAAGAATTTCAGTGGGTTATCTGCAAGTGTTTCCCAACATTTGGTTCCAATGTGTCATTTCCATAATTGGGAAAATTACTAAGAAGTTAAGGCTGTGTTGTAAAAGACAGGTATTGAAAATTCATCCCCTTGCGCTAGCTGGTGTGGGCAACTTGGAGGCTATGAACCAGCTGAGGACTCACTTGACTTGTGCAAGGCAGAGAATGTCTCAGCCAGGGCTGAGCCTTACCTTCATATAGGATGAGAGTCCTAAAATCAGTACTGCATCGGCCAGCACATGGAACAAAAGAATAGCTTGGATGAAAATAATTTGGAAAGGAAATGTTCAGGCACTTACAGTGTTTAGTTCTTAATTTATTGGCTCCAGAATGAGCCACTTTCACAGAATCAGGCTGGTTTTTAGGCATATGGGTGTGCACATGAGGGTACGTGTGTGTGGGTGGACAATGCACACCCTGTCATCTTAGGACTTGCCTACAAGGGAAAATGTAGGGTGTTTAAGGTCTATCCACTATGCGTATGAGTCAGTTGGAATAAATTACAGCATGTTACACCCTCTGAAGGCTCTAATCCAGCAGTGAGATGTCCTTAGAAGAGGTTAAAACCTACTGCAATCTCTTGGGTCACAGCATCCATGCTAAGGTTTAACCCTGCCAGACGCCGACTTCCCACATTCTGCCAATTCCTTATAACATCCCTGGATGTCCCTGCATAGGGAGGCTTGCCATACTTCCTCAATGCCATATGGTCTCAAGAACATGGGATCTTCATGGTCTGTTTGCCATTCCTTTTGCTGAACAGAGCAGTGAGTAGCTCTCATGTGGCTGCAGCACATCACAGAAACTGATCTGGTTTCTGGTGTCTGAACCTGTTCATGCGCACACAAAATGACAAAGCTTGTTCTGCCCTGGAAAGAGCCTTCTTGACCTTGAGGTGTGCAATTCTAGTTTTCCGATGCTGTGTGGCTGCCACCTACTCTTTTTTCTTTTTCATTAATATATTTCTGGAGTTTGCCGCTTGCATAATTCTAGCTTTTAAGGACCAGAAAAGACCAAAAGAAAGAGCTTGAATTCCTTTCACTCTTCTTCTTCTCCCCCTAGATCTAAGCTGCTTGAAAAGCACATCTAGTACCTGTGGATTCTGTTATCCCTCCAGACCCTGTGTTCGCAGAGCTGCAGCTGGGAAGTAGAATCTCCCTGCAGAGGGTCTAGGGAAACGAAAAGACTTTGGGTCTGAGTTAATTATTTATAAGCCATGTTGGCTGAGTATACAGCCTCTTCCAGCCAGCTCTGTCCTCTCAGCATTTGTGCAAAGGCTAAGAAAACAAACTGAAGATAGGAAAAGGGTACTTCTTCAGGCTGAAAGCAGGAGAGTGTGTTATCGTAAGACAGAGGGAAACATCCTTCAAAACTCCAGCACCTAAGGATTAGACCACCTCATGCCTTTAGTGTATTAATCTTTTTGAAACCACACAGAAAGAAGAGGTGATGACTCCCATCTAGCCTTCTGTATGGGTAGACATGGAAGAGCACAGATACACACATTCCAGCTACTCTAAATAGCTTCCCTGCTTAACTTTAATGAAGGGACTTTTCATAAAGATCTGAGGACCGGGACCTGGGTTACAGCAAATTATCATTTTTTAAAAATTAGCAGCTGAAGTTATTGGCTGCTCTACAATTTCCACGTCCCCCCCTGCACAACGTAATATTTTTAACTTTGTAATTACATGGTAGGCACCCAGCGCAGAAGTGCCGGGTCAGTATCAGGGCATTGCGGGGTAATTATGTGGCCATTTTTGTCTTGTAAATTACAGAGTTATCTTGGGATTGAGAGAAGGAGAACGGCAGCAACTGCTTGACTAATTGGTAGTTTAAAGTTTACCCAGTGCTGCTTTGAAGATGCAGCTGTAGGAAGGAAGAATAGCTCTGGACCCTGCATGCATAGCTCACCCTGCTGCTGACACCAGCCCATCATCCACTGCGCTTCCCCCTATATGGACGGACACATCTAGGGAGCATATTCTGTTCTGCTGTGGAAAACCTCAAACTGCCATATGAACTGATGATATTCCTCTCTCTCCTACCCCTTCCCAGGACTCCCTAGGCAGAGAAATTCTCCACCCTCCTAGGAAAGAACAGTATATTGGTCCAGAAAGATGGCCCTGAAACTGCCCAGTACTGCTCTGTCCTCAGGCACCACCTCCCTTCTCTCCCTTCTTTCTCTGGGACAGTTCTTTCCTTAAAGAAATCTTTACATTGAGTTCATTCCTTAGAGCCATAACAGTCAGATTTGATCTAGCACCAAGCTGGAAAATAAGTGCTTTATTTTTACTGGAAGGTCAGAGGGATCTTAATGCATCATCATTAACAAGTCTGCCCTCAGTGGTGCTCTGAGGATGGCTGTGAAACTCAGGGGATGCATACTGAAAACTGGTTGGAAAAAGCAAGTTGGTACTAATAGTTAACAACTTCTTGCTGGCATGACTGAAACAAGCTAGGAGGGCAATGCCAGGACTTCATGGTGCAGAAGTCCATAGAGAACTGTCTCCCATAGCAGCGATCCGTGCTGGAGCAGTGGAAGAGTGTGAGGAGTCCTCCCCTGAGGAGGAAGGAGTGGCAGAGACAACGCATGATGAGCTGACCAAAATCCCCATTCCCTGTTACCCCATAACTGTCAGGGGTTTCTAAGATTTGGTTTTATTTCTCCTTATCCTACTCTGATTTGATTGACAATAAATTAAGCTGATTTCCCCAAGCACAGCCTATTTTGCCCATGACAGTACCAAGTGAGTGATCCTTCCCTGTCCTTATCTCAACCCATGAGGCTTTTGTTACATTTTCCCTCCCTTGCCCAGTTGAGGAGGGAACTGGTAAGACCCCCGTGTCTAGTCAGGATCAACCCATTACAAAACCCTAAGAATCTTGGAGACATCCTGCAGATAATCTTGCAGAGAAAACACCACGAAAACAGCTCAGAGGACTCTAGGGGCTTTTTTCAACCAAAAGGTGGATGAGAAAAAAGATGTCGGCTCAGTAACTATAAATACAGTTCTTTACACACTATGAGACAGCAAAAAATGAAAACACCAACGAGGGCAACTCACCAAATTTGCCAGAATGTAGTGGTACCCATTCCCATTCTTTTCAAGCTGGATAATCTGCAAGATGAAAACCAAAGATATTTAACAAAGAACAACCTAAGGAAGAAGAGCTTTCTTCTGCCCTTCCTTCCTCTTTTTTTCCCCCCAGTGAGACTGTCCAGTTGTGGACAGGAAGACATAGCTAAAGAAAAATATCCAGTCTTGTTAGAAGTACAAGGCTTTCATACATGATGTTTAAGCATTGAGTCTGAAATTAGACAGGACAATATCACCAAGCGGACCCCACAAGCAGGGAAGAATAAACTACCTAAACCAACCTGTCTCCTATGGACTCGGGGTGGGGAAACAGTGGTGCCTATTTTATTTTAAAGGTTAAACAAGATTTATATGCAGACAGTAAAGGAGCAAAATGGGGAGCTTCGATCCATTTGTTCTGTGAGTGGAGCTGAAACATCAAGCAAGACTAGAGGGCGTATCGTCCGAGCTAGAGTCACTGTTGCAGACACCTGCCTGAGCGAGATGTCAGGAGGTTTAGACTATTGGACAATCTTTCTCCTTTAATGCATTGGGATTGCTTTAAACCACATCTCCAGAACAAAGCTGCTTGGGCAACTCACAGAGGGCTGGTTCCGTTTGCATGTTCATTGAGATTATTTATATCTTCATATTCATGGTGTTCAATATACGCTCTTTCCCACTTACTCTTTTCTCCCTGATCTCTGCAGAGTTAGGTTTTTATTCTCTTTTATCAACACAATTGCTTACAGATCTGTAACATTTGAAAGTTTCGATCTTAGCTGGAAAGGTTTCGCTTGTCTAGGTAGAAAGGCACCACCGGTAGCAGGCTTGCCTGTGATTATGGAGACTGTCATCTATGAGATGGTCCCTAATGGTTTTTTTCTCTCTTGATTTAAAAAAAATACAGAAAAAACCCAGCTAAAATTCACATTATTCTTGCTGACTCCATGTTCCCACTGAAATTCCTCTGCACTGATTTCCAGCAGCACTATTCAATTCTTACCAAGTTATTAGAGCCAGACACCACCTGCATTTGAGCCAATCCACATATGGAAAGATGTCAGTAAAAACCAACCCAGCCCAAACCAACATAACCTTGTAAAAGAACCTGTAAAAACAAGAATTGCCAGTTTCTAGGAGGATTGTGCTGTTTCCACAAGGTTTCTTTGCTGGCAACACTACCTCTTATTTCCATTGTTGTATGAATTGATTCTGAATTACTGCCTGTGTGGCCAGGCAGTAGCGAGGTCAGAAAGATCCTCACAGACAGAATGATAATAGTAAGACTTCTGTGTTGGATGTGACCAGAGATCTGTCTATCCAGGACTTCTCTCTGATACCACTGTGCTTGAGAAGTGTCAGACAAGGACATGCACAAACTGATCCTCCCCATGGGACAGCGCTCCCAGATTATCGGGAGCAGCCATTTAAGGATTTCCAAATGGATTATAAACGAGCTGACACTTGCTCTGTGCAAGTGGTTCATCTGCCTTAGTCCTTCTCTGATGAAGTGCTCTTGTATGCACATTAAAACTCATCTGGTTTCCAGCATTAATGTAGAGGCAGCAATTAACTCCGATGAAAGCTTCATTTAGTAGCAGTTCCTTACTCAACCAATGTCAGCTCCATCAGCTTCACTGCCCAGTGCTTCTCCACACAGGATCCCTTAGTATGGCTTCTGCTGAGCAGGCTGGGACCCTCAGCAAAAGATCTCTGCACACCTAAGTCTATAAAGATATATACTCTTAATAAGGGTAGTTTTCTGAGTATCTTCCATTGATAGATCTGAGCAGCAAAACCAGACACAACTTATCCCCTTCCCTTTATCACCTATGACCATCCTTTGCAGAAAGTCCCAGACCCTGTGAGAGGAAGGAGCATCTCCAGGGCAATGGGGTGTCTAAGATTTACGATCAAATTCACCATTTCTCCAGTGTCAACAATATTGGCACTGGCTCCTTCTGCCCAAACTCTCCCTTTGTTATTTTATTAGGTGTCAGAGTCCATGAAGCAGAGAGGGCTGCCGTCTAGCTTTCCCTGAGCTGTTAATCTTGCGGGCCATCCACCTGAATTATGAGGCTTGCTTCCTGTGTTTTACACAGTTATTTGTGATCTTAATTTATTTTAAAATGCTTGCTCAGTCCTAATGTGTCCGGACAGCGGTAGCAAGCTGAGGTTATAATAGCATTTATCACTTAGCCTGAACGTGGTGAGAGGCCGCGCTAGGCTGCATGCTGATAGCTCACTTGGGCCACCTAGGTTTCATTACCCACTTCTTAATGGGCCAGTTTGACATCTATTAGAGAGAAATCCTCTCAGAGTGAAACACTGGCAAAGGAGAAATTCCAGTTATTCATTTTAATGAGCGACAAGGAAGAAACAATACAGGGCATTGATGGAATACAACTCACCACATACTTATCCCATTAAGCTGCACAGTGCAGCCCTGTGGATATCCTGCCATGAACCAAAACCTGGCTCATAAATGACAGTTACCTCAGCAAAGATAATTCGTGCCGTTGAGACATGACATAGGGAAATCTCTGAGAAAGAAATCAGGTCATTTTCCCATGTATCATTACCATATTGAGCACTGGCTCCTTCACAGCTACTGTCTCCAGAATATGAGGACCGCCTTGCTGGAGTCAGCAGTGGTTGTTTGTGTTACGTGTACGGAGTGGGGAGAAGAAACTGAAAGTGTGTGCAAGCACCAGTGTGCATACATAGGCAATGAGGCTGAGCAGCCATCCCCAGCTCTTCTGTTCACTGGGGAGCACAAATCCACAGCCACCGAAAAGACAGAGACAAGCTTGTCAGGGAGGAAGATAAATGCATTAAAATGCCCCTGAGAGGCTGAGGCAGCTCTTTGAACAATCCAGGCACTCAAAGAGACAGGGCCAGCAGAGCGGTGACATCCACACTGAGGTTGCTGGTGAGGTGAGCTGAGACTGGCCGCCATCCCCAGTGTAAGTCCTGGCTGAATTTCTTGTGATAATGAGCCTAACGCTGCCTTTGACTCCCTCCAGCCATCTGCATGTTGTGACAGAGCTGGCATGCCCTGATAACAGTGGGATAACTGCCTCTGCTTTCAGAAATCTCTGTGGACTCCGAACAAGAAGGCAAACGAAGATGAAAATAGACTACACAGGTCTGAAAAAGTTATTCACAGCCCTATTCCTAACAGGAGTGTTACCAGTTAGGCACAGATGACTGTTGGAACTGCTCTGTCTTTTATTAGGAAAACACAATATTGTTCCTTTTTTCCTTGGGAATTGGTGTTTTTTACACCATTGCAGAACAAATAATCACAAAATCTGGATTTTTAGTGTTCTTGCAAATAGCTTTACTTATATATAATTTTAACTCTTAGAATCATACAATAATTTAGGTTGGAATGGACCTCAACCTCTTGTTCCAGTTATATAAAGAAATTTGAAAGAAAGACATACTTTCCTGTTCCTATTAGGAAAAATTAGATGAGGTTTGACTAGAGAACTTATCTTTCTGTTACACAAACCAGGCTTAAAAAACCCAGCTTCATTAACCCTACAAATCCGATATACCCTGTAGGGAAGAGAAGCCTGCAGAAAAGGCACATTCACTGCCTAGATCCTGTCATCTTGTCAAAAACGTTGTTCAACTGCAGCTGCTCCATGATCAGAGAGAAGACTTTATCCTCCAGAATAATCTGGTCTCTCCTCCATGAGCATGACCTCTGAGGTTAAAACCTCCTACTTGCTACGCTATTATATATAATAGAATAGCACCCAGAGACACCCATCAAGGATGGATTGTGCTCATCGCTGAGCCGTGCAGCTGGTGCAATGTCAGTCCTTGACCCAAACAGTGAGCAGCTGAAGTATGAGATGGAAAATGACAGGTAGCTTAGACAAGGCAATGTGTGAAGCATGAGGTAAGAACGAGCTGATTATGAGAAGCATGACAGTGGGAGTCACAGCACACCGGCTGTGGGGCCCTTTCTAAGCCATGTAGGATGGGAGTCCCAGAGGTGGGAAGGCCTTGGCTGTAGGTGTGACAGGTAAAGGTGCTGTGGCTGGAGTTGAAGAGGGGACACAAATGTGGGCTGAGACCTGTCCATGGGCTTGCAGTCATCTCCTGTCCACAGATTTCCATGTTTGGGACTTACGGCAAGCTTTAAGGGAGGCATGGTAGAAAGAGGATGGAGAAAATTAGGGTCTGCACTATTGGGTGACCTATCTAGATTGGGGATGAGTAAGGCAGGGCACAGAACTGAGTCATCTATTGCATATGCCATCTGACTCGTGGCCATGAGCTGTCACAACAACCAGGAGATGGCTGTGAATGAACATGTCTTCTTCCTGCAAGGCATGAGAGGAGCTGGAAACGTTCAATCCTGCTACAGCCTGCATGCCTTAGGAGGATGGTGAGCTCTAGTCTGATCAGAAAACAGTGCTCCTGAGGCCACTACAGATGTACCATAAAACCGTTTCTATCCTGTAGACACTGGCTGTGGGAATTCAGTGCTGCACGTGGCAGCTGGAGGACACCTCCACCCTAACTCACAAAAGGTGGTAAAACTGGAGGAAAACTCAGCAGAATAAGGAAGTGCCATGTCTTGTGCACACTGCTTGGAAGAATTAGTGCAAAGCAAACTCACTGGGGACTTGAGAGGGTGTAAAGAGCTCATCAGAGGAGTCAGAAAGTGGAGAACATGGAGCAGCAGGGCTCACTCAGCATGAATGCATTAGAGCTCCCAGTACTTATATGATTTTATAGTTTCCACAAGAACATAACAGAAATGTCTGCAAGCTTGGCAGCCTGCTGCAATGCACACACACCACATCCAATAACAGCTGCCACGAGACATGGATCAGACAAGAACGGGGAAGAGAACTATTCCACGAGAAACAACCTTCCCACCCTGCATGCAAGACCCCTCCTGGACAACCCACCCAACAAACCTTGCTAAGGATGATGTTCAGCCGCTCAGATTCACAGTCCACCACCACCAGCCTTTCCTTCTTCTTCTCCAGCTCCTGGAAGAGCATACGGTAGCCCTCTTCTGTTGTCGTCAGGATGTTGACTGCTGTCACCTGCCAGTTCTTCTCAGCTGCAGTATCCAGCACTTTCTGTAGGACTGACAACCCTACGATGGGAAGAGAGGGGAAAGAGAAACAGGTTTTAGTTGTGCAATGACATCTTTCCATCCTTCTGACAGCCTGCATAGGTGCCTCAAGCCATGCTGGATGCAGCATGGCAAGTTCAGACAGCAGCTAATAGTCTAGCATTTTCCCCAAACACAACTTGGCTAGAATTAATGACTCCCACTTTTTCTGTCCTAGCACAGAAAATAGGATGATTCCAGGCCTGGTTTTCCTTTTTAATCAGCAGATCAGTCTCGTTGATCAGGCCCTGCTGTGGGATTCAGATAAGAGCTCTAATCTCCATCCTTCTTGTCTGTCACTACCCAAATCACTTGATTTCTTTCAGCCACAGTTCCCTTCTCGTCTTTGATCTGTTTAGGCTGCAAGCTCCTAGAGCTAGGGACACCCTCAGCAATCACAACACACAGTCACATTCAGTGTCCCTGTCTCTCTCAGCAGCTTCTCATCAGAAAACTTAATAATTTTTAAAAGGATCTTGCCTGAATTACATAAATAGCCTTCCAGAGGAGAAGTACATAATTGGGACCACTCTGGAGTCCTGCTAGATAACCCTGCCTAGTGCAGTCCTTTTGGGATATTCAGTGTGCCCCTCCCTCATGACAACAAAAAATGTGTGGGATGCTTTTATACCTTCTCCTGGTCTCCTAAGGTCACCCTCCTTGTAAGGGCTAATGATAATTTCCAGGGCAGTGCTGTGAATCACCCTGCACTGTACTCCCAAGTCCATTTTGCTCTCAGCCTCCAAGCCTGGTGCTGTAAAGGCATCTAAGAGCTGGGGAAACTGAATCACAGAACAATAAGCTCACTAGCCTTGTTCATGGTTTAGAAAGTTAGAAAATATCTTCTAAGAACCCAGCAAAAGCTTTTGTTATTTTACCTAAAGAGCTGACGTATACTAGGAGGGAACATAGAGTTTTCATAGAAGCACAGAATGGTTTGGGTTGGAAGGGACCTTAAAGCTCCTCCAGTTCCAAACCCCAGCCACAGGCAGGGGCATTTTCCACTAGACCACGGTGTTCCAAGCCCCGTCCAAACCGGTTTACCAAGCTACCTCCCAGAAGCACACACATGTATCACAACTGGATGTGGGCTTAGGTTGGTTCATGTTCACAAATACGGAACTTGGTCACGTTCAGTTTGACTGACCTATCCAATATGGGACCCATTCAATATAAAACATTTCCCCATTTGAAAGTCAAACAGCTTAAACATCAAATCTCTCTCTCTTGTTGATGGGGTTCAGACCTGACACTGTGAACACAGACGTACTGGGTCAGGCTACTGCTTCATCTAAGTCAATGCCCACCTTCAGCAGTAATGGATATTTAGAAATGGAACAGAAAATAGGGAAGACATAAGATGGCCCTTCCTTTAGCCACCCTCTCAGCCTCCCACAACCCACAGTAAAAGGACTTCTTGAGGCACAGACTCCACCTAGACCACTATCTTTGATTGCCTCATAGCCCATGTACTTGTGACTTACCCCGGTCAGCATCATAAATGTACACAAACTTCTGCCAGCTGTAGTGCTCGATGACATTGATGAGGGCATCCTGGAGCTCTGGGCGAAGCTGGAGAACAAACTGGTTGGACGTTTCAACGGGGAAGCTTGGCGTTATGAAGCAGACGTGGAGAGCCCCGCAGAAAGACGTGAGCATGTTGACTGTCCTCCTCTCATAAAATCCAAAGATGGCATAGACGCCCTTGGAGAACTGTGAGCAGACTGGAGGAACAGAGAGAATGGTTGTGAGGGCAGGACAAGGAGGTTTCTCAGGGAAGTCACCAAAATGAGCTGTTTCCCTGAGATGAGCTTTCTCGTCTAGGTAATTTTGGTCTATGAGAAAATGAGCACGAGCCAGCAGTGTGCACTTGCAGCCCAGAAGGCCAACCGTATCCTGGGCTGCATCAAAAGGAGCGTGACCAGCAGGTCGACGGAGGTGCTCCTGCCCCTCTACTCTGCTCCTGTGAGACCTCTCTTGGAGTACTGCGTGCAGTTCTGGTGTCCTCAAC
This sequence comes from Amazona ochrocephala, assembly GCA_039720435.1. Taxonomy (NCBI): domain Eukaryota; kingdom Metazoa; phylum Chordata; class Aves; order Psittaciformes; family Psittacidae; genus Amazona; species Amazona ochrocephala. The sequence goes on from CM077889.1 coordinate 14,144,716, forward strand.
ATAAAAAGGACATAGAACTGTTGGAACAAGCCCAGAGGAGGGCCACAAGGGTGATCAGGGGACTGGAGCACCTCCCCTATGAAGACAGGCTGAGAAGTTGGGGCTGTTCAGCCCGGAGAAGAGAAGGCTGCGTGGAGACCTCATGGCAGCCTTCCAATATCTGAAGGGGGCCTATAGGGATGCTGGGGAGGGACTCTTCATTAGGGACTGTAGTGATAGGGCAAGGGGTAACGAGTTCAAACTTAAACAGGGGAAGTTTAGATTGGATATGAGGAAGAAATTCTTTACTGTGAGGGTGGTGAGGCACTGGAATGGGCTGCCCAGGGAAGCTGTGAATGCTCCATCGCTGGCGGTGTTCAAGGACAGGTTGGATGGAGCCTTGGGTGACATAGTTTAGTGTGAGGTGTCACTGCCCATGGCAGGGGGGTTGGAACTTGATGACCTTGAGGTCCTTTCCAACCCTAATTGTTCTATGATTCTAATTCTTCTCAAGGTCTGGGGTTGGTCAACACAACCTGCGAAGAACAGAGCTTGTGGCCATGGGGTGCTCTACCCTTCATCTCCACGGACCTGCTTCAATTTTGATAGGCAGAAGTGACACAGAACAGTGAATACAGCATCCCCAGGGTGCTGCTGAAGACTTTGCTGCTTCTGGGATAAAATGTGTTATCTGAACAAAGGAACCCGTCAGCAGAAAAGCACAGTGGTTCTCCAAGCCTGCCTCCTTGGGGTGGTAGCTGGCTGGCCTGTGGAGCTGTGTTTTTATGAGGGAGAAAGGCTACAGTCAGAGCTTGTTATTGCAGCCCCAGATGCATTGAAGGAGCAGAAGGAAAGCATTTGTATGACAGCACAGTCCTTTGCAGTCAAAGACTCCAGGAAACAAGGAGGAAACCATGGGTTTATCCTCAGAAGCTGAGACAATGCTGAGAGGGCATCTCAGCAAAAGTTCACCTAAGTTGAGTACAGTCAGAACACAGCTATGGACAGGGCATGAGCTGCTGACACTGAGGTCAGAGCCTCTGACATGAGGGCTTAGTCCACAAAGCCATGGTGGTGAAGGCAGTGAGGTGGTGGTGATGGCCTTGAGGTCTCCATGAGGAGTGCTCATTGGGTCCTCTGGCAGGTATTTGTGTCTGATCTCAGCATCTGGCTCTGTGCTGGGTGGGGAAAGCTCTCCTGGGTTGGAGCCCTTCTTGGGAGAGCACTTAATGAGATCGTGAGAGCTGCTGGAAAAATGCCTCAGGATCTCAGTGAGGCAGAGAGAGTTCACACTTTGGGTTGTAAAACTTAGCCCCTGCAACAGTCAGACTCGTTTAATATCATCCCTGTGTATGGCACATCCCAAGTTACCATCAATAAACCTCCAAGCCAGAGAGTGGCAGTGACAGTGCTTTCCCTCTGTCAGAACTCCTGGCACTAGTGTCTCCTGTTGTCACTTGGACTCTGAAAACCTTTGGCTGTGACATTTATACTGACTCAACACTTCACACATCACTTGCTAGCCTTCCCCCCCCCTCCCAACAGTTCAGGGTGAGAAGCTGGATGTGACATTTTAGGGTCCTCTTGCAAGCTCTCTGCACTGCTTGGGAATCCCTTGACCTGGTTCCTGCTGGTAGCCACCGGTACCGAACCTTCTGCATGTGTGACTGGAGACAAGCTCCTGAACATGAGCTTGCTGCATCCTTAGCTGGGCTCCATCCAAGCTCTGTCCCTTCAGCAGGGACCAAAAGTCATCCGCTACTAGCTTACAGCCATCCTGGATAAGATTACCTCGTTCCTAACTTCTCTACTGACAGCATCAAATATTCAGAGAGAAGAGCAAGAAATCCTGTTTCCTGCTTGTAAAGTGAGACCCTGCTCCCATCTCACCACCAAAACAGAGCAGCCAGATTTTCAGAGCGGCAGAGTGTGTCAAGATCTGAGAACTGAATCTCATGATACTGGTGAAAATTCTTCCTTCCTCTTGGAGTTGAGCCCACAGTTTGGGCATCCCAGCCCAGCAGTTTGTCCCCATGGTCACCCATCCTCTTTTCACTGCCCGGTGTTGGTGACCTCATACACATCAGCAACTTCCTTCTCCGGGGGAATTTGTATTTCTGTGGGACAGAGACTTCTCGTGAAGCCTGAACCACGATGGAAATAAAACCCTCTTCTCTTTATTTTCACAGCAGTGTCTCTCTTTGCAATCAGCAGTTGTGTCTCTATCAGCTGGAGTCACTGCCCTCATCATGAGACTGACACATCCTGGAAGAAAAGCAGCAGATACGGATAGAAATAGCCTGAACATCATTTCCATGTGACTGGACTGGGTCTAATGAACAATGCAATTTACCATATGTGAGAGATCAGAACACGATCTCTGGAGACCCAAGCTTCAGGCTCGCTGAATGATTAAAGTGACATTCTTGGGGCAGCTGAACAACCCAGCACAATTAATAATCCAGATAATAAACTTAGCTGCCTTGCTTTATTTCAGGCAAACCATGGCTTCCTTCAATTTTATTTTCTCTTTCAAATGACTCTCTTATTTTTGAGATATCTGATTTTTTTTAACACTGTGGCTCAGTCATGCTCAGGCAGCACTCCTACACTGTTCTGAGACACTCATCAATTCCAGCATTTGAAACAGATTGCACCAACAATGGCTGGGAGAATGAACAGTCTTTAGCATTAGTAAGTTTGGAAAGGACCTTAGCTCTCTTTGTACTTTCAGACTATGAAGGGTCATGGGTAAGACAGATAATGTGGGCTGGAGGGGAAAGGCTTGCTGAGGGTTAAGACCCAAAGAACAGCACATTGTTGTGTCAATACGGAAAAATGATGAGAGTGAGAACCGTAGCCACCTTTCTGGGACTAAATATGGCATCATGTAAAAATAACGTCTGCAAATTCATTTAAATTTCAGAACTGTTTTAAATTACAGATGTGCCAAATGAATTTACCCAGCAACACTGACAAGAAGTTGCTTGCCATTTATTTAACTCCCTAAAAGATCACTGGAATGTCTTTATATTTGCATTAATTGTTTTATTAAGCAAATTTATTAACAATTGTGCTCTCATTTGATTGCTCTGTAACTTGTTAATAACATACTATTAAGAATTGTAAACGTTAACTAAAGGAAGGAGGCAGTTTAAACCCTGTTTGTTTTTCTAGTGGAGAAGAAGCTCATCAGTTCCTCAGTGGTCACTAGCTTGTGGCTGATGCTTTTCTAAAAAGATTAAGAAACATAAAAGGCATAAAGAGCATGCTGCAATGGAAGGTCCATGGAGCTGAGCTCTTTTGGTCAACTGGCTGGTGATAACATCACACGTTGCTAGCCTCCTGTCAATACCTGTTAACTGCTGGATGGCCACGACCTAAATTGTCCTCCAGAGAAGAGTTGCAGTCAACCTGGTAATTAGCTCTAGCTGTTGAATTCAGACTGTTCAGCCTCTAAAGCTCATTCCTGGAGGCAAGAAACTGGGTGAAATGCAACAGCATAAATGTTTGCGTACTCGAGGATGTAAGCAAGAGTGAAGAGTGTTTACTTGGGTGTAAATGCAGACATTTGTGACAGTTTGCATGTACAGCTGCTGCACAAAGGGAAAGAAGGACAGAGAACATCTATTCTGGTAACTATGCTATTATCTTACAATGAATTTGTAATTAATTATAGTTTTCTTCTAAACAAACACTCAGAAAATACAGTTCGTAATGATAACCATGAAAACTGCTACTGCATTCATCCTGATCAGCCTTTTGTATTCGATCAGGTTGGGACTTGACTGGAACATTCCCAGGGTGTACGGCACCAGGCACCATGGCCATCCCATATCCCTCCTGCTCCAGGCACAGGATCTCTCTCTGCGTCTCCCTAGTGCCATTTCGCTAACAAAATGAGGTTAAAGTAGAGGCATTAACTCAATTGTGAGCTGGTTATGCTGCACTGAAAAACCCACAAACAACCATGTGTTTGTTCTTTGGACACAACTCCCCAGCGTCTGTTGCAGCCAAGTGAGGTGAAACCTCCTCAGACTGTTTAAAATCACTTCTGACTTACAGTAAGAATCAAAACAGCTTTGTAAGGTAGTTAAAAAGTGACTGATGTGGTACAGCAATCAGGAGGAGGCCTGCCCTCTCCCTCTGTGGAACCGTAGCCATCATGGAGCTGCTGCATCCTTGAATTCAGATAAGGAAAAAACATATTTGAGATGCCCAGACCCCAGGATTTCTAGCCCTGCAGTTTCTCTTTATATATGGAAATATTCACAGTAAAACATTTAAATCTGAGACAGAAAACACTGATTTTGTTGAAAGCAGACACAGGGTAGGACATCAACTCGGCAGCTGAAGAGAGGCAGCTCTGGACACCTTCGAAAATGCTTCCAAGAAAAAGAAAAGTACATGCCAAGAACTTTAAATTGCACATTTTTTCCTTCAGAAAAGGAAAGCAAAAGAAGTTTTGAGTCTATAAAAATTCCTGGTACACTTTCTTTCGCTAAAGCTCTCAACCAGATGCAGAGAGAGTAGATGCACAAGACTGATTTCTGCATTTAGGGGCGCCAGAGGTGTTCTGGAGCTGGAGTTGTGATCTGATCTATGTGAAAGGTAGGTGTCAGATATAATGGATATCTCATTTGGATTTTGATAAAAGCAGATGGGAAACCAAAAAGTGATTCTCAGAAATGGTCACTGTAAAGGCAGGCTGAAAGAGGTTCAGCATTTGAGGGAGGAGGAAGGGCAAATGGGCTCTGCTGAAGGATGGAAATGAGGATTTGGTTTCCAGGAGTGAAAATGGTGCAATTCTGCAGAAAATCTGCAAAAAGAGAACTGCTCCCCATGGACACAGCTGGAGAAGAAGCCTGGTAGGAGATCCTGGCAACTGCTCATCTGCCATTTCCTTTAGAAGCAGAATTTTCACCATTTCACTGAGTTTAAGACTAGAAAGGGACATTAGATCATTTCTACTGACTTTTTGTATCTCATGGGCCATTAAATTTCACCCAGCTACCCCTGGAGGGAGCCAATAATATGGTTTACTTGACACTCAGGAGATTCAGCTGCTGCATGCTTCTGCCAGAGAACAAAAGTACTGAAAGCAGCACTAATACCCAAAGCCACAGGAGCAGTAAAAACGTGATTAAACAAAATATCCACAGATGTTCCCCACAAACGACTTGTGTTCTCTGTTGCAGAAGGAGACAAAAAACCCAGATGGTCCCTTCCAGAGCTCAGAGGCCTTCCTGGCCCTGAAGGATGTAATATCTGAGAGGCACCTAAGAGGGAAGACACCATACCCTCTCCAGCAAAGCCATTTCTACAATACTGAACAGCAGATGTCATGAGGAATTTGAGTAAACTATTCTTTCATAGCCCAAGCAGGGAGGGAAAGAAAAGTGCAATTTGGAAATATAGGCTCCAAGATGAGAAGAAACGTCGGAAACCACCCAATCCAGCATAGACAGCACTTCCTCCAGAAACAAACTAACAAATGCCTTTTAAAAATGCCAAGTGTGGCCAGACTTTGGATGTCAGCTCAGTCCACTGTCCTCTGTAAGCTGTTAAAGACTAGCCCTGCAGTCTCTCCAGCACCAGTATCAGTGTGACACCTCCTTCATCTGCCCAAACCTCTTGGACCAAAACCCTCACTTGCAGCAGACCACACTCGTTGACTAAAGTGGTGTCAAAGAACAGTTCCCACATGCTTTTCTTTGCTCACTTGAAGTGTTTTGTGTGTGTACATGTGGAAAAAAAGAGGAGGGGGTTTGTGCGTGTGCAATTTATTTTTAGCATGCCCTGCCTGAAGGTGACCCTCACATAGTGATGGAGAACCTGACATCAGGTCGCTGAAGCTGGTGGAGCTTCAATGAAAGAACACTAGTGTCTGCTTCAATTAGGATCAGCTCAGCTTTCCTCCCAAATGTTTGTCCTCACAGTTCTCCACTGCGGCGTAGGTGCCAGAGCGCATCTCTTCAGCACATCCCCAACGACAGCATGTTCCCACAGATTTATCTAGCAGGGGAAAGCCAAACAGATTCTACACTCCCCCATTGCTCCATGCGTGTATTTAGATAACAACAGATATGCCCCATATATTTGATCAACTGCAAATCGGGCTGACGTGATATTACAAGAAATAGATGTTACTCTTTCAAACATATAAAAGGCATAGAAGCGTGCTCCCTTCCATCACTTTCCTCCACTGCTGCTCTAAACCATCTTGGAAGCTGGAAAGTAGTGTTGATTTTTACATTAAGATCTGCTTTACTCCTCTCATATTCAAACAATAATCTATGACCCAAGAGCTGCTCATAACTGTTTATGCTGATAGCTTCAATTTTTTTAAGTTCACCAGCCTGACAAATAAGTCTTAGTTTGTCTGGCTGACGAATGATCAGTTTCCCTTGGGATTAAATTGCATTTGGGATACTTCTTTCTCACATGCTGCTGAGTTTAAAGAAACAGAAATAGCATGGTGTTTTGTGAACAAAATTAACAACATGGACTCTCAGTTGTTTAAGTGCACTTCTGAATTATAATCATGGCGGTGGAAGATACGGCCATGGAAACAGAGACACCACTGCAAAGGACAGGGTGCCATTCCACGCAGCATTCAGACTCCACAAAAACCCTAATTGTAGTTAAAATTAGGTTATTATTCTTATAAGGAGAGGCTGGCTACAAGGGTCCTATGGCTCAGAGATCAGATTATGTGTAGGGGGAAACGGCACTAGCGCCATCTCTGTTTCAGGTTTGTTATCTAATCATGACTTGGATCTTTGCTTGTGAGGTAGAGGAAGGCAACTGCCTTTCCCTGAGCCCCATTTGTTCCAGTGCCTCTGGTCAGAGACTTCCTCTTGCACCATGCTCATAAAGTTCCAAAATGAGACTGCATTCTTAGTTGGGAGCACTGATGTACAAGCTGTGTAGGGTTCTTGCTGTCTACTGCCTTCATCTCTCCAGTGCCTCCTATCAGAACCACAGCTTTTCCACAGCACTCCCTGCTTTTATAACTTTTTTAAAAGACATAGAGAAGGGCTTTGGTGCCTGGAAACAGTTCAGCATTTTTCAGCTCTAACAGAGGATGTGACCTTTCCACATTGTCTCATTTTTAAAATAGAAGCATTGTAAGAAAAGATTCTCTTTTCCTACATGCCAGTGTGGCTCATTTCTGGGCTATAGCTAAGTGTCAAACCATGGCAAGCAAACCCACTTGGGAAACAGCCTTCTGAGAAACTTTGATGGCATATTATGTCATCAGAAATCATCATATTTAGTTAATAAAAAGTACATCTGCTCCTGGAGCCCAGGCATGGCCCACTTGTGACTCTTGAACCTTGCATGGCTTTTGAGGAGTTTGATGCTGACACATGTGCCAGAGCTGTCTTACACTGTCAGCAAGTCTGCTGGGCCATCCAGCTTTGTGCCATGTCCAGAAAGAAGCAAGCTGTGCTGGCTGTGCTGGGTTGCCTTGGAGCAGCAGAAGCTCTACTACTACCTCCTGCTCAAAACCCTCACCTCGAGCTTCCCTGCAGCTCCCCTATAAAGAGAGAGTGATGCCTCACAGGGCCTCCAGCTGCACATATGGACACCATGGGCTCTGGAAGACCAAATGTCCCTGCTCTCCTTTAACCTCCTGCAGAGAAACAGAAGCCAAAAAATCTGTCCTCATTGAACTCCTGATGTCTGAAGCAAAGTCATAAATATTAAAGTAAGATTACTACAAAAGAAAAAGTGACGGCAATATTATAAAAGGAGGCGAGGGAGGAGGGTTGAATCAATTTTGCTTTTGCTGCTTTATTAGATGGCCTTTTTATTATATTGGTCCTTCTACAGACAGTACTATACGAGGAAAACTTAGCACAGTGTCACAGTGTAGCTTTCTGCTGGGGAGCATGAACAACAGCGGAGGACAAGAACAAAGCACCAAACCCACAGCGTGTTAATACAGTACACAGCACACTGCTCTTAGCTCAGCACAACATTGAATTCTGGGCTGTAAGAGCTGAATTATTAGAACCAAGTAAAAAGAGGGGAGAGAGGAGTGTGGGGGGGAAGATAAATGGTAGCAAAAAGCAAATGTATCACATAAAGAGCAGCTTAGTGCAGATGAAATGTCTTTTCTCTTCAATGGCTTCTTTTCTTGCCCTAATAAGTTATATCTGTTCCTAGACATTAAAGCCTGTGACTGTCTTCAGTGCAAGCCTCAGGTTTTGATGAGGATTTTGTAAATGCCTGTCATGAATCTGGTTGCAGGTCACAATGCAAAAACCAGAGTGCAGACTTTCCCTGGAAAAGTTATTCCAACATTCATTTACTTCCATTGGGGAAGAAGGACATTAATATCTAACCTCAACAGCTCCTTTCTTACTCTTCATCTGATAATTACAATTTTGATCCCATGCCATCCTGCTTCATAAAACATGTGCATAGACACTCCCAGATTTTCTCTGGTCTGTGCTTCTGCAGATGAGCCAGTTTGGAAGCCAAACTGATGCCTCAGTCTCTGATGTGTTGCCTGTGGCATTCCTGAGACTTGTGTTCTTGCCTCCAATTGAGAAAGCAGCATTTTGGTAAATTGTCTCAGCTGTGTTATTTCTGAGTTTTTTCAGGATAATTTCCTGCTCATAACAATGTCACCATCAGCCCCTCCCTGAACAGGCATAGAATTAAGTTATGATATATACATTCCTTTTTCCAGGTCTGTAATGAAGGTAGCAATAGAGACTGCTTTCAGCTGCAGCTCTGTACCGGCCTCTGTCCTTGCTCCACCAGCTCAATACCTTTTCATTTCCCATCACAGTCCTACCTTGTGAGGCTTTGGCCATTTGTAGTCTATAGCCTTTTGGGCCACTGAGTTCCATACTGCAAATTACAGCTTCAGGACCCTTCCCAGACACTGAGCTTTCACTAGCAAGATACATGTACTGAAAGCATATGCCTGTTTGGGAATGACGAGTCATACACAGTGGTTCAAGATCACAGAACCTGGACTCACCAAGGTTCTCACATCAGTGATGAGGTGGCCTCATGCCCTCACCCTGCTTCTCCCCATGCAGCTGGAGATAAGCACCTTCTCTTTTCTCCCTATTTGTTTTCCACTCCTGCTTATAAATGTCCAACTTCTAATTGTTTTGTGCTACAGTGCATAAAACCTTATCCTTGCCTGTCACTGAATTAACACAACTCATTTTAAGGCTTTCTCGACAACAGACTGGAAATTGACAACTTCATTTATTAGCATTCCACCTTTTTCTATTCAAAAGCAGCCAAAGAATCTGAAAACACACGCATGCATACATGCACACCATCTGCAATGATCCTGCCATGGTCCCAAACATTCCTGGGTGTATGCTTAGACCCAGGTGTAAGCAATGGGTCAGACCACTGATGCTCTTCAGCCTACACAATCATCTGCAGCCAGACAAAGCAGGTATTAAACTCCATAAAGTCAGACTGGCAGCTCCTCATGCGCCCATCTTCTAATCCCTGTTTTGGATGCACATGGAAAGAGATCTTAATATTTTCTGAAACACCAACCCCCTTTCCTGATAGTGATTTTTTAAATTGACAAGAAAAAACCTGAAATAACCCCTTTTTCAACACCAGGGGTGTGTTGTCTTCAAAGAAATATAGGGATATGCCATATCCCATACGCCTGCGTAGGCTGTGTGGGCATTATTATTAATCCTAATTGGCCCAGAATTACTCTTTTCCTGTTATCCCCCACACATGGGTACCCGCTGTAGATGCAACTGCCACTCTGTGTGTGTTTGTAGGACGCCTGGCACAGTGCTACAAGGCCTTTGTGAGGTACTGTAATATATACATGTTAAATAGTAATAAAAGCCACTGAGTAGCCTCCTTGGAGTAGAGAATTACCTTCCCAGCAGAGAGGAGAAATGGAATGGCTGGCTCACCATCGAAAGTAAAACAAAGGATAAGAAGGGACCTAAATAGAAAATGAGGAGAATGTTCCCTAACCTAACTGATCTTTTCAAGTAGTGATGATGTCTTGAGTGTGCTCTACCTTAAAATACCTCCCAGTGTAGGAGGGAGGCTGGCTGATGCAGGCTGTCAGAGGGCACAGAGGATATTTCCCTCTTCCAGTAAGCTATTGTTGGCCTTTCTGACATCATATGACTCCCTGCTCATTTAAACCTGAAAGGCAGCAGGCAAAAAAGCACAGGGTACATGGGGTGGGGAAAGCACCACCGTGCTCACCTCTCCACAGGAACACAGTGAAGACACACAGGAAGATCTTGCACTTATCTAGGACAAAGCATTCTTCTTCAAATAAAACCTCTCACATACAGGACAGAGCATCTTGCCCTTGGGGGCTTGAAGGAGGAAGCAGTACTCGACTCCACCAGGTGACTGACATGTGATTTATAATAGTTCACATTTTCTACACATTTTAAGGCTGCATTACAGATATCTGCAGCTAGCAAGGCTCCAAAACCTGCATGTGCCATTGCTGCTCCTGAAGTGCCATCTCTTTTGCAATCACTGAAGCCATTAGAGTCTTCTGAAAAGGGAAACAGCAAACTGCACTCAGCATGTAAGGGTTAAGCCTCCAGAGCACAACCTTTCCGAGTTACCTGGTTGTATATGGTATTCACTTAAGGTCTCTGAAAGCAGAACGACTTTGAAACCCCATTTAACACCTCAGCAAGGGCTGAGTTTGGTGCAGAATGACAAGTTCCTTTGACATCAGAGAGTGCTGGCTTTTGTGGGCTTAAGTGCCTCCCTTGGTGGTTTTTGCTATAGTCATTTCTTGTAGAGTTTTTATTTTTCCTTTTCACATTAGTGTTCCATTCCATAGTGCTCATAGCTTTCTTTAGGCCTACTTAATGTCAGGGGGGATATTACCATTTCTTTCCTGTCATTAGAACAGTTTTAATCCTGTCTGCATTGCGAGGGCAATAAATGACAATAGTTACCACATTTTCAGTTCTGCAGTGCCTCTGAACACCAGGTTTTTTGACAAATCCCAAACAAACAAGTTTAAGCTTGGGATCTTTTAAACTCAGTGGGAGACTGTGTTGTCTGGGAGCAGCAACGCAGAACTGTGACAGATGGAGAGATCTGGACCTATGGTTTGCAATTTTATAGTCTCTGGTGAGACTTCTGTGCGAACCGCTCACTGTGGGTGGTGGAGCAAACAGTTTACACGAAGTGCATCTAGCTAGCATGCCCAGATGGAGCTTCTACAGAGAGGTGGTATTCATTGAACTGGGGCTGCAAGTAGAGGGCAGCTTCTCTCTCACAGGAGGTGAAGACATTCATCCTGCTGAGTGGTAGGAAGGGATGGGGGACCTAAGGGAATTCCACTCTCTGCCCCACGTCTCCAACAAATCTGTGGGTAGACCTGGAGCCCATGTGTGAATGTGACCCGAAGTACCACGTATCTACCAGGGAGCTGGCTACATAACAAGACCTTTACTGGAAATAAAGTGCAGTTCAAGATTTTCCTTGATTAAAATCTGTGTCATTTTACCAGCATGACAAAGGGGACTTTTACAGCTGCAGGCTTCTTCTGGACCTGCACTTAGATCCATAGAAGTCATTTCCCATAATCTGGTCCCATGTAGAAACGAACCTCACAGGATCAAGGAAAGGACCAAGAGGTGGGAGAAGCTGCAAAGTGCATCACCAATGATATAAAAAACCTTGGATGCATATCTTTCCCCTAGAAGACCCTTGGGCAACAAATTCCCATTGAAGCTAGTGAAAAGTGGCTTCAAATTTTCAGACACAAAGCATTATAATGATATTTTCCAGAGAGACAGTAACTTTCGGAAGGAATTTTCCACTAGATGTTTTGCTTGCAGAGCTTCACGTGTCCACAGTAAAGATTTATGCTAATGAAAAATACTAAGTTATCTTCTCTACATAGAGGCCAGTGAAGATATCAGGAGCACCTCAGTCATCCTGAACGGCCTGGGTTGTCACTGGGACTGAGAAAATAGTCTGGGAAAATTGGATGTGTGGCTTGGGAGAATGTGGGAGCACCCTTAATATTGGGAAAACACTGAGATCTCTCCCTGACATGCCCAGTTACATATAAACACCTTCTCTACCAATTTTCCATTCTAGGAGAATTTTCAAGCTCCTAAAGAAGGAGACTCTCTACGGATCTGCAAAGGGCAAGAGACATCATGTAAAACACTCTACATAAATGCAAACCGCATTAGAAACTTGGGGTCATTCATCATTTGGGAGCAGTGACACTGCACGTAGACATGCAGCTTGTCTCAAGCACTTACTCAGTGTAAACCAAAGACTATGACATGATTTAGGCAGCTACTGAGAAAGCCCTGCTGCTTCTCAGCAGAAACTTTACCTGCAAAATATCATTTAGACAGAAAAGCAGCAGCAGACTGGAGGATGCTAATTTGTACCCCTTTCCACAAGCATCAGAAACTCTGTTCATCAGATGTTCCTCCAGTCTTCTGTTGACATTCCAGAGAGGTGTTTCTGATTAACTACACATGCCCATGAAATCAGTCACGGACCACCTTGAACAGAGAGGCACCAGGAGCACCAGATTTTCAAGGAGTGGAAACAGTTCTTGGGTTTAACAAATACTGTGCAATAAAAGCGAGCTGCGGAAAGCTTCATGAGTCAGGTGTTAGATTTGAATCCCACATGGAAAACTGGTGAAACTACACTGTGTAATGGACTCTAACCGTATATCTAAAGTAAGCACATGGATAGCTAGTGGTATAATTAACCTGATTAAGGCATCATTTATTCCAGAATCCTCCAAGGGGAAAGGCAAGTGGAACTGCCGTCTACATGAGAAGGCTGACAGGGCAGAGGCTGCTGCCATTGATGGGCAAAACCACAATGAAGACTTGGTCTAGAAGAAAAAGGCAGAAAGAAACACCCCTGGTGCAGATTTCTGTCTCTTGGTGTGCACAGGATGCCAGGGGTGCAATATAAGAGCCTGTGATTCACACCCCTGGGATTGTCCTAGCTAAGCAGGTAAGGGCTGTGATTTTCTTGTTTCTGTACTGCAACCCACTTCAGGTGTTGAATGCAGCAGAAAAGAGTCTGTAGCCTTTGCTTTGAGTTCCTGACCCTTCTGTTAGAGAAAAGATTGATTTCCCAAAGACAGAAATTCTTTGTGGCTGCCTCTATTTAACTCAGCAGTGAACATCTGCAGTCATATTTCCTAGGCATTTGTTGTGATCATTCCTCTGTGCTGCTAGTCCTGACAGTAGAGCGGTGTCAGCTAACGTCCAGGGTAGCATTTCCAAAACATGCTTAAATGACTTAGTTGACTACCACGCCTCTGTCTAGAAGAGATGTTGGCATGATGTGAAGGTGATTTGGGATTTAGGCCCATAAGGAAGCCATATGGTGTATACAGCCTTTGAAAACTGGGCCTTTAATCACGTATACTGAAAGGATGCCTCCTGTGACAGCTTTTATCAGTGCACTCTTCAGGTCTAATGCTTTCCTGACATTGTCTGGGGAGCAATGGAAGACCTGGGGTGCCATGCGGGGCAGGTTTGTTTGATAGGTGAGCCTTGTGCACATGCATTTTGCACCAACCTGATGGCACAGCTGTAAATGTGTTGCTATAATCATCATCATGTGGACTTCATTCCTAAATCTCTCACGAAAGGATTTGAGTAATGAGAAAATCGTCTAGTTTCTGCCTGATTAGAAGAAATAGTCTATGTAGCTAAGAAAACATTGATTTCAGAGTAGAAAAGTTGCCTACATTATAGTCTCCCTGGTAACTACATTGAGGCCAACAGAATTATACTGGGTCTAAGCATGGTCTACTTTTGTCAGCTGGAAAACACAACATGTTTCCTGAATGAGGCTGCAAGGATAAGGGACCTGATTTGTGTGTGCAGTCAGCTATGACTTGCTTGCAAACTCTACTTGCTTCAAACCTGCTCGAGCATAGGTCATCCAGGTCCTCCTCAGAAGCATCTTTAGTCATGAAACCAAAAGGAATTTGTAATGAAAGACCCCGAAGAAACTTCTCCTGATCACCTTATTGGAAAATCCTTCAAAGCAAATATATGGGAAAAAACCAGAAACCTGAGGAGATGTGAAAGCTTGAAGGGAGGAGAACAGGGGAAAGGAGATGCCAGCTTGAGGTTCTTTGGTGGGGGAAGAGCTAATTTAACTTCAAAATCAATTGGGGCTTTAAAAGAGAAGAACAAGGATGAAAGAGTGTGAAGGGGACTGAGTGCAGGAGCATTCAGAGATCCAAAGACCAGGTGCCAATTTCTAGAAGGTGGGAAAAAAAATGAGCTTTCATCTTCTGGGTCACTGTCTTTTCTCTCTCTGAATGGACAAAGACAATAGCACTTTGTCCTTCTTAGTTAGCTAAGACTGCCTAGTTTTAGTTAAGAAGAGGTTTTCAAATCTCACTGACTGAAGCCTGCAGTCTATCCTCCATGAAGGTTCTTAGCCTGATTTCACAGTTGGACAGACTTAAGCAGCGACCTGTGTAAAGCCACACAATTTTGGGGTGGGACCCAAGCCCAGCTTTGCTGGACAGTATGAAGAACCAGCCCATTGCAATGCTTTTCCAGTAGGATGCTCACAATTCACCAGTGAAATGCATTTCCTCAATAGATGGTGACTGCTCCAAGGGTAGTTCCTGTTTGCTCTTCTTGCCCATCCCTTTGGAAGAGGGAACAATCCGACAGCTGAACAAGGCAGCCCTGCAATGGACACGATGCTCCTCTCCAAGCACATGCAGACTTGGCATCTCACCCAAGGCTCAGGGATTTTGTGACCAGCTGTTGAGTAGGCACTTTGAAATGAAGCTCATGTACTGTCTTTAACACTGAACCCATTACAGTTCCTCTCACAGCTCAACCTCACCCACCTGCTGATTCACGCTGGCCTAAATGTTTCTAAAAGGAAGAAGGACAACATGACCTCTTGCTTGAGAGACTGAAGACCCTCCCAGAACAAAACCATGGCCCCCAAATGCCTGTTGTTTGGCTCTTTCTGGGTGATTTTATGGTTTGCTAACTTCTAAAAACCAAAAGGGCTATCTAATCACAATGGCCATGCTTGACTTCCAGCACAGCACAGAGCTGGTGCCCAGCTGGTGACTCCTGAGCACAGCTACTCCAAAGCACTGGATTCTGGGCCAAGAAAATACCTCCCTGTGGGGCAGAGATATCTGGATCGGGACCACAGTGGGCCTGAATGCAAGTTCATCCCACCTTCAGTTCTCAGAGAAGCAAACGGGATTCATTATCCAAATTGGCTCCGTCAGGTGGGTGCAGTAAGGACTGTGGGTCTCAGATAAATGAAGATGTAGGAGGCGGAGTTGGCCACTTTTGCCATGGACCTTGTCCTGTTGCTGCATCACACTGAAATGCCTTTCATTGGGAAACAGATGATCTTTAAGAAAGATATAAAGACTCCATTTTATGGTCAATCTCTATATTTTAGGATCATGCTTCCAGGGGAAATCTTCTTCAGTGTTAATAAAGACTCATTTCTGGTTGGAAGCCTCTCTATTTTCCAGCCATGAGTTCTTATATTTGTGTAGCACCTAACACCAAGGGAAACCTCAAATTTCAGCCACTTGCGTTTTAGCCTTCTTCCTTAAAATAATACATACATTATTGAAAGCTACAAAGCAAATGGCCAGGCTTTTGATGATCTTTCATTAACAGAAAGCAAACATTTAAATGGTCCGCTGGACAAGCAAAGGATCAACTTTTTTGAAGAGACATTACCTTAGACACCCCAGCTATTTTAGTTCATTTGATCATGAAAGCTTCAGCATGCTTTACTTTAGCATCTCTGAGATGAGACTAATGCTGGTGGAACAGATCCAGTAATGACAAACAGTAAAGCTACCTGAAATTTTTCTACACTTTCTTTCCCCCCCTCTCCAAATGAAAACCAAGGTTGGAACAAAAATAGGAAGTTGCTGATTCAGACAGAATACTCTGAATTTTCTGTGGAAAAATTGAAGGGGGAAAAGTTGTAATGTTAAGTCAGAATGTTAAAAAATAAACACAGGATGCAACCAACCCTCCTCCCCTGCTCTGGATCATAAATTGCTTTAAGTCTGCTGCCAGTATCCTTTCCACCTAGAAGAGGAGCTACAAGGGCAGTCAGCCAGAGCAGCAGGGATAAATCTGAGGTGAGAAGTGGGGAACATGGGGTCAATGGAAACATTGCCAGCATTCATGCTCAGCCACAGGCAGGATGCTCAGCCATTCCCAGAGCCCCCTGAGAAAAACACACTTAAACAGCATTTACCCTGCACCCAGACAAACTCTGCTCAGCACAGCACATGCCCTCTGTCCTGCCCAGCACGCAGGGTGATGTTTCCCCTTGTGCTGCAATGCATCTGAGCCATCAGCCCTCTCCTCCCTGCTGCCACAAGTCGCTTGCCTTTCACCTGCTCCGACAGGTACAGCCATGACTCTTACTGTACTACAGCTTCATCCTCGCTTTGTCACCTGCCCATGAGCACCTCCACATGAAGCTCACCTTTACCCTGTCATACTTCACACACAGGGCAGGGCTGGCTTCTAATGTGACCCCATCCCTGCAGGTTCAGGAGCCCTCCATTGCATCCCCATATTGCATCCCACATGTGCACAGCTGTGAGCAGCTCTGGAGCGCTGCGGGTATGGTCACACAACCCCATGGAGGGACCCCTTCCAGCGTGGCCAAATCCTGTCTGCCGCACACACTTCCCAAATCCTCCTTGCCATGTCCCACCCAGATGCGTGTGCACACACACACTAATCCTTCCATTAGCTAAATCCAAGCTTTTTACAGCAGCATTCCAGCACACAGCCCTCCTTATCACCCCTCTTACAGATGCTTGGCCTAATCTCTCTCCATGTGCCACACGCAGACACCCACTCGGCTTCTCTCTCTTCTACACACACACACTTTTTTACACAGAGACTAATCCCTCTCAGTGTCACGTACCCCAGAATCCTTCTTACAACGCCTCCTCGCACACTGAGTAATTCTTTACAGAGTCTCACATACACGATCCTGCTGACGGCATCCCTCCACAAACATGCACAGCCACACACGGCATCCCACAGCGTGCTTCACATGCACAGGAACTTTCCAGTGTTACACACACCATTATCCCCCTTCCTGAAGCACATATATTCCACCAAGTGTAGCATATGCATGTGATCCTGCCAATAGTGTCATGAAACCAGCACCTTTCTAAAGCAAGATGAACCAATGAAGTATTTAGGGGTAAAAGCTTGGATATTTGGTAACTGTCCTGAAAAATATAGAACTTGTCTCATAAAGAGAGATTTAAAAGACCTGGCATGTTCAGTGCCTGGAAGCAAAGGCTGAGAGGGGATGGGTTGCTGTCTATAAAAACATCAGAGGGGTAAACACTAGAGAAGATCTATTGATGCCAAGGGATAACATTGGCATGAAAACAAGTGAGAATAAACTAGTCATGAAAAAATGCAGCCTGTGAACCATGGAAAGATTTGTAACCATGGGGGGAGAGCAGCTCAGGTAGCACTTTCCAAACGGAGCACTGGAACATAATCAGAGCTGATTTCATCCAGAGCATCATTTTTGTCTGAGAGCACATCTCAGTGCTGGTGACCCTGAGATCCCTTCCCAGGCTCACTGCAGAGTTCAGGCTCTGAGCCTCACTCACCCTCTCACATCAGCACACTATTTCTATCATAAGAGGTCAATAGTACAAAAGCACTTTGTTCCTTGGCTTTGTTTCCCCACATGCAGCAGTGGCAGAAGAAAACAGAATCCTTCCCTTCGTGCCTTGGAGAGATGGGCTTCACACAGTGACCTTACAACCACGCATCACCTCTGCAGCTCTCTTCCTTGACTTCCTAACAGGTATCCAACAACACTACCCTGGCCCTTTCCTTTTTGCTGGTAACATTCATGCCACTGCAAGAGAGGGAGCAGAGAGCTCCCTGAGGAAAGTGCAATCGCAGCACCCTGGGATCTATTTCCATCGCTGTGGCATGCAGAAGCTACTCTCACATTTCCTCAGCACACATTTACATTCCTGGAGCCTCCCGCCTCCACTGTTCGGCTGTCTCCAGAGACACTGAACACCTGACACGTCTGATAGGAATTACATATCTGTAATACAGATACAAAAACCCACAGGAAAATGAATATTTAGTGGACTGCAAGTGCTGCTGCATGAGCCACTATCCTCCCAGGAGTGAGTGTGCCTGATGCTTTCCTCCCCTATACCTGGGTAAAGCAGATGGAGTGGATATTGGCTGAGCAGTGTGTGAGAAGAAGATGTAAAAGTTCCAACCATTTGCATAAAGATGAAACGATCTCTTTTGAAAAGGCTAGAGAAAAGCAAGACATTTCAAAGTTTCTATTTACCTCATATTATCAAACATGGATCTCTGCCCCACGGGGCTAAATAAACTCTGCTTATGTTAGAGTCAGTGACTTAAAAAACACTTGAGGCCTTGGTAAACAGGGAATGGCATTTATTAATGTGTGAGTGCCATATATTACAGTGTGGGGTGAGGGCAACCGAGTGCCCGCTGGGTAGAGAGGGCTGCAGGGGAAGGAGGAGATTGTAAATGCACAAAGCAAGTGGCAGAGCTGCAAGAAGCAATTTCAGTGTAGAAGCCCACAGAGCAAAGGGAGAAAGAAGGAGAGAGGGTGGGAAGATGCTTCCCCCACACTCCCATTCAGATTCTGGAAATTGTCCATTTAGAAAATACACTTAATTTCTGGAAACTGCAAATCAGTCTCTTCTTTTTTATCACCATGAAACTCAGAAGAGAGCACAACAGGAAAGAAAACCTGGCAAATAGGGCTACCAACTTCATTTCTCCTCTTAAGGAATCACACCAAAAGATCCATTAGCTGTGTATTCATTTTCCTGACGGAAATATCAAAATGCAATAAAAATATTTAGCTTTGTGCTGAGTTTCCCTTTGGTCAGGGAAACTGATACAAAATAGATTTATCTCGTTAGTTGTAAATTCTGAGTACTTTCTGTGGAGAAGACAGGAAAACAGAAATATGAAAATAGGTGGAAAGTAGCATCACATGCTTTTTTTTTTCCTGTTTTCCAACTGGTAGGTGGGAGGTAAGAGGCAAACTGGCAAAAAGTGTGAGCATACATAGAAAATCTCCACGTTTACCTTTTATTTCAGATTTGCACCGGCAATACGATAGTAAACATTTATTGAAGCTACAATTTCCTTGAGGGGGAAAAGATCTTTTACACAAAGACCTACTTGAAGGAGAAAATTTTCCATGAGCTTTCAACAACCTGTAGACAAAACTCTGATTATCTGCAATGGTCTGGGTGCAGCAATGGGGAAAAAAATAGTGTTCGGTGAGAAATGGTGCACTGGCACCAGGCGTAATGCAGTGCAGTGAGCACAAAACCCAGGATGAAATAAAAAAGCCAAATCAAATTAAAGGATGGAGAAAAACTATGGAAAGTCCTGAGTACATTTAAACTAAAGAAGCAAAAAAACCCTACTTCATTAATGCCATAGGTGATGTTTCCAAAGCATAGAGCGCATAGTATTGCCAGTCAAGCTCTTGCACAGCAACACAGACCTTTTCAGCTCCTTATGCAGGCCTGGCTCTATGCATGTCTTGATTATTTCCAGCCAATCTGTCAGTCAGAACAGTGGGGAAATACCACACAACTCACAGGACTCAGCCCAGAAAAAAACACATCTGAGACTTTCTTTTTCCACTGCAGGTAGAGGTTCAGAGCTCTGAGATTATGAACCACTCAAACAGTGAGCTCAACCTGGGTTTGGAAAGAGCAGGTCCAACGCTGGAGTCTGCCTCAGTTGCGCCTCATGAAAACCCATCGCTCATACGCACATTTCCAGAGGGGTCTCTCAACCCTCAGAAGGACAATGCCCCATTCATAAGGTGGAGGAGGTATCCATGAACACATCCTCGAGCCTTGTTGAGAGCAGAGGCACAGGGATTTCACATCTCATTTCCTAGCACACAAAGAGCACAATGAACCAGTCTCCAGCCACAGTGATTATAGGTCTCACATGTATGAGCAGAACAAAGTTTCAAGCTCCTGGGACAGAGAGATTAAAGAAAGAGAATGCCTACTGTAGAGAGCTGTTGGAAAGTTGCCAGATCCTGTAAAGCAGTTTGGAGATGCCACACCACTTTCTACTGTCAAACTGCATGGGGAGACATCCTCCATTGGTCCCTAATGGATTTGTGCTGCTGGACTCAGGCCCAGGTTAGTGGGTTTTCTGTTTGTGCACTTCTTAGAAGGTGGATTAATGTGCAGTGTACCTCATTTTCCTATTTAGAAAGGCCTGTGCTGAGTATGAAAGATTGAAAATCAGGAACCAGATCAAGAAACAACAAGGGAAGTACAAGTGTGAGAAGGGATAAGTGATGAGATCAGTGACCTGAAGGCAACTCTGAATCGACTACAGTTTGGTCTGTTTCTATCCTTTGAAATGTCCTTTCTCTCCCTCTTTTTTCTCTCTTTACATGGACTACTTGTTTTTTCCTTGTACTAGTCTCAGATTTATTTACTTTACCCTCTTATTCCCCCTTTGATTTTAGTCTTTTGGCTCCAACTCTCCCTTCCTCAACATCCCCTGCATAAAACAGTGATGTTCAACTGACAGGTTAATTCAATGGTGGTGCCATTGAAGTGATCTTTAGATGAGAGAGATCATTTTGCCCCTCCAGGGAAGAGATTTTAATCAAAAATTCTGAAACTGCAAAGAGGACTAAAGGGGATGCAGAAAATACCCATTACAATAAAAATATTTCATAAAAATGTTAAGAGAAGTCACTAAAAACCCAACAAAACAAATGCAAAACACAGTGTGTAGGAAAAAAAAGACCCCAAGCAAATCATAAGCATACAAAGGTAAAAACTAATCAAGCTAAGCAGGTTGTATACCAAGGATAACAGTCATATTAAAGTCAGTATTACTAGGGTGAGTGCAAAAAACAAGTAACAAACTCAAGCAAGAACAGCAAAACACTGCAAAGCACATCTCAGGATAAGATGTTTATAGAATCATAGAATCATTTAGGCTGGAAAAGATCTTAAAGATCATCAAGTCCAACCGTTAACCCAGTACTGCCAAGTCCACCATTAAACCATGTCTGCAGTGCCATGCCTTTTAAATACTTGGAGGGATGCCCTTCCCTGGGCAGCCTGTTCCAAGGCTTGACAACCTTTTCAGTGGAGAGGTTTTTCCTAATATCCAATCTCAATTTAGTCTCACTTAATCCAGAAAAAAATTCTCTGTAATGGGTGGAGCTCTTTTCAAATAGAAATTGTGTTTCATTGCTTCTCTTTTGTGGAATTTATATAATTTATGCTGACAAATGAAATTAGGGAGATTTTATCTTTTCATTTTTAAAAATCCCCTAATTGATAGCTTGAAGTGGTTTGAGCTCTGATCTCAGTTTGGGTCATTGCTTCTACAGAAGGTGAAGGCTTGAATGCAAGAGCGAGAAGGACAGAAGTACAGTGGAAGTCTCAATACTTAGTGATAAATATTAAATATCTTGTCCTGAATCCTCCTGTCCCAAAGCATGACATTGCCTTTTTATGGAATGACTCAAAACATAAACATCCTTCAGAATCCTGTTGTGCCTTTAAAAAAAAAGTGGCATTTGCTAATGAGGCCATAAATATTGATGTCCTTGAGGTCCCCCAGAGCCCTATCATTTCTGCAACTGACTGATTAATAATAGATTAAACACTTTAGTTTTGCTTACTCTGGGCTTCTTAACTTTAAGTGCATCTGCTGTGTTGGTAATAGAAGGGCCTGGGACTGATGGATCTGGCAGGTATTCAGTAAAGGAGCGTGGCAGCAGTCCACAAATACCTTCAAGGGCCAAAACTCAACCAAAATCTGCAGAGGGACATCAGAGGATTAGAGTAATTCAGTGAGGAGCTTCAGAATGTGTTTACTACAGATAAGATTTTTCTGTCTCTGGAATATCTGCAGTGTTTACTATGTTAGGAGTCCACATGACATTACACAGTAGAGATATAATAAACTTTGCATTCATAAAATGCCTTTCAGTTGGTGACCTCAAAGGAGCTTTTGGCTGTGTTTTATGGAGGGCCAGACTGGGCTGGTTTCAGATGCGCTGAGCAGCAGTGGTTGCTCAGTACCTCCCCAAAACAAACTTCAAGGGACTGCTTGGATGTCACATAATGAGTCTGTATCAAAGCTGATGAAAGAACCAGGTGTTCCTTGCTTCCGAGCTCATGTTCAAATCCACTAGAGACTGCTGGCACAGAGGATTTGTTCTAGCTCTGCAAGCCATGAAACACCAGGGAAAATACCTGGTCTTCCTCTGCTTGTTGATATAATTAATAACCTCATTTATAATGCTCTATTAAAAGATCCAGAAGGTTATACGAAAAGTCACATCTGTTCTCTTCAGCTCTGAATTCAGCGTGCATCTTGCTGTCATGACTAATTATTACCCCAACAGCATCTTGCAGGCCTGCGCTTAATAACCTTTATCTTTAAATGGGCAGAATGAGCCAATGCATTGAGGGGTGTAACCCCTTTTGTCTTGCAGCTGTATTCAGACCATGTGGTTTTGATTGTGAAAATAATTCCCAAACTTCAGCTAGGTCCTTTACTCCTGTGCAAAGTGCAAAGACACATTTCACTGCTCTGAAGACTCTTTACCTGTTTTCAGTACGGAACTAAATACAGCAGCAGAGGCAGGCTTTTGCTCATGGAGTGCAGCTGGACCATGGTGCAGTGGAGGAGATACAAAAGGAGTTTATGGTGCCACACTCACACACTCCTGACTGCATAAGTCGCTCCTGAGCGACCGCCTCTGTCTGGATTTTCTTTTTTTCTCTTCAAGTCTTTGCAAACAGATCTAAAAAACCCACAAAACTAAGGCTCCACAGCAAATCCTTGCCATTCAGCCCTCTGCTTGCACCCATACAGACACAAGACTAACCCTGTCCAGCCATGCAGCAAAATACACACTTAACATTGAACATGAACAAGGATAGAGAGGTCACTAACTGGGTGTGCAACAACATCTGCCAGTTCTTTCTTTGCAGGACCTGAGGGTGACGGCATGGCAAGGCATGCAGGGCAGCACAAGACAGCCCCAGGCACTCCAAAATGCTCTGTGCATTTGAGGCACCCATAATTCACGCACACACTGGGTCATATCTACTGGCTTGCTCCCAGAATGACCTTGCGCTCCCATTGCAAGGGCTAGTGCAGACAGTAGCAATGCCCCCATTGTCTCTGAGTTAAGTAAAAGTGAGTAGATGCTCAAGTACTTTGTCGATCAAACTGAACAAATAGGGAGCAGACGCTTGGGACCAGTGGATAACACATTCAAAGACATGATCTTCACTGTGTGCTTCTTTTCCGAACACTGTATAAAGCCCCTCCACCCTCATTACAGCAACATGAGGGATTCACATGTGCCCTCCTTGAAATGTGTAAATAGCTTCTGCAGGTTTCCCTTTTGTAAAACATGGATTGATTCTGATTTCTTTTCTTCCTAAGAAGCAGGGGCTTCTGTACTACCACACGGATTTACAACAATACTTTCCTTGATGTCAGCTGCTCAGTGCCCAAAAGACATCTCTAATTGAGTGTGGTTCAGCAGGATTCCCATGCCTCAGAGCAGAGCATCAAGGGGAGAATAAGAACAGAGAAGAGCTGGAGCTAACTATGCGATGGAGTAGCTAAGCGGTTCCCTGCCTGCTTCCCAGGCAGAGGGAAGCAGGTACAGGCACTGTACCATGAAGCTAACTGCACTGCAGCAGATCGACAGACACCAAATGTCTATTGGCTTGTGCTTGTATGAACAGGGCATCTGCAGGGATCTGAGATAGTCACTGCAGGACTGCTCAGCCCAGGAGGCTTGGGAGCAGCAATGGTTCTTACAGAAATCCACATGGGTGTTTAAAGGGAGAGGATGGCCTTTTCTTTTTTACACACCTTAAAATATACCTTATTTGATGACAACTTGACTAACAAGAAAGCCCACCTGCAAACCTAACAGCATGATGCTGTGTGCAACATCAAAAGCGATGCTCTAGAGAGAAGTGGTACCAAGTGTAGGGGAACAGTCTTCATGAGGAAACATAATGCACAAAGATTTCACTTTGATCCTTTCCCCCAAGCAGTTAGTTGTAATTCCCATTTGGTAACTGCAGCCATTCTGCTGCCATTCAACAGATACAACCTCAGAATTGCAACCCCAGTCCAGCACATGCAGTTGCAAAGAGATGCATTCACTTGGCTCCTAATGTGTGAAATGTGGTACTGCTTTCAGACATTGGGTCAGCAGGAGAAGAACCATCCCACTGGCTGCTTTCTTAGACATCTCCTTAGAAAACAGCTTTTTTACCATGCCTTCCTCCCTGGGCAGGTGTAGTTTGTAGCTAAAACACAGTGGCTGTTTTAGCCGCAGCAGCTCTATCATCCTGCTGGATGTTGGACCAGCAGGCAGCTGGAAAGAAAAGCAGCTCAGGAAGGCTCTGCAAAGACTGCTGAAACTTTCCTGGCCATTGACCATGGAGTTCACTACTGTTTGCAGCATAGATCCCCAAAGCAGGCTTTGCTCAGGTGTCAGCAGCAATCTGCTTTCAAAACTGAGGTGGAAGGAGGTCTTGGTGGGAAGAGTACACCACTGTTCGTGTTTATTTATTCATTAGTTTGCATACCACTGCTTCTCTACAGCAGCTCTAAGCTTTCCTATGCGGTGAACTACAGGTCTGATTTCTTTTCATATCATTCCTCATCTAGCCTTTTTTTTTTTTTCTTTCTTTTAGAAATTCAGCCAAAGAAAACATGATGTTGGCTTTTTAGTCCCTTACCCTTGGGCCTCGTTATGTGTGTCTCCAGCCCTATTTATTTACATTTCAAGGGAGAGGCTGGCAGAGAAGAGAAAATATGAGGGCTTCCCTACAGACTGTGATCAGCTGCAATTTTCTCAGCGCACAAAATCCTGCACCTCATACTGCAAAGGCCGGAGATGTGGTGTGTGGGAAACTCAGCGACCATGGGCAGAATTTCCTTTGCCCCTTCTCTGGGCATGGTCTGCCCTGCACTTATATTATTTCACTTTAAAAGCAAACCCAGCAAGAAGGGACCTGACAATCAATGCTTCCCCCTAATCCTTCCATCCTCATTTTCCATCTCACTGCTTTTCTTTCCATTTCTGATCTCTTGTTTTCTCTGATCTTCAGCAGGAAGGACAGGAGGAGGAATGGGGTTCATGCTGCGCCTCTCTCCCACTTCGAACATGCTCACATTCAAACTCCTACTGCTGCTATTCCCTCACTACTATCTCATGAACTTTTCTTCTACAAGGTACTAAACTCTTCTTCCTAAAAATACTCAACATGCCAACCCTGCTTCCAAGCAGCCCAGTGGCAGAAAGAAATAATTCCTCATATGTTTTCTCATTAATTAAAACGTACAGTTAGTGAGCTGCACAGCGGGACCCTTGTACTTCCAATGAAATGCTAAGTGGTCCTCAGGACTGGATACATCTATGGGGAAGGGAAGAGGTACAACAGAAAACTATCACTTTCCTCTTGGGGAAAGGTTTTATATTAGCATATGATCATCCTCTAAGGTTCATATTTAATGAGCTTTCTGTCTTTCTCAACACCCATAGACACTGGAAAACAATAATGCTACTCAGAGGACTCATTGGCTGAGTACAGAAATCCCTGCAGTAACTCCACGGTGAATAACCACATAGAAGGAGACCACTGCACAGACAGCAGCTGCCCCAGATTTCCACACCAACACTTCTATGTAGATCCCTTCTGCCAGATATTTATATGAGCAGCCCTCAAAGTTCACCGTGTTGCATTCGTGTTGGTTTTCTTGCGCTGGTATTGGTGTATAACTCATCCCTTTGCAAACACCAAGTATGAGAAATTCCTTACTGTGGCTTTACAAAGCACACATGTGAAGGTTTGCATTTTTCAGGCTGCAGATTAACCTGGGGGAAATCTCTGGTCTTGCACCAGATTGAAGGAAACCAGAAATAAGATACTCTGGGCTCTAACAAAGTTCCCCACTTCAGCTCAGGATTAACTTCCAATGAATCACAGGATCTGAACCAATACAGGTCCACACACCAGGTTGATGCTGAGCAAACAGAGGCAATACCATGGCTCTCAGCTGGCCTGCCCAAGGAATAATCCCTTCTCAAACACAGCCTGTCCTGAGCTGAGAAGGAGAATGCCAGACTCACTGTTGCAACTCAATTACAGAAGCTCCTCCAGCGGCTAACATCTCCTGTGATATCAGCTTCTGACATTTTTAAAAGGTGACGTGGCTCAGTCCCAGGCTCTTCCCCATTATCCACCACGGGGGAAAGGTTTCAAATAATTTCTGGACATGGAGCGCTGTAAGTGCTAATCCACTTGGGGTTTGGGGCTTTTCTCCTTCATTTTTAAACAAAACATTCCTCTTACTTTCAAACTACCCCCAGGCTGGGTTTGCTGGGGAACATTTTCTAATTAAAAGCACATACATTTTTCAGCAAGAAATTTAAATAACTGAGCTGTGAGGAACTCCTCAGATGTGAGATCTTGGGTTTGCAAGTGCCTTGAGGAAACAATTTGGGAAATCCATACTGCAAACAACTGGGAAAAGAAGTGGACAAGTTGCATCAACAGGATGAAATATTAATTAAAGGGAGAACAACTTGGCAGCAAGATTCAGACTGAATTCTATGGGAGATTGCAGCCACTGTCTGTGTGAACATAGTAATTTTGCAGCTCCTTTCAAGATGGAGGTCCCCAAATTGTCATGTTCAGGATCTCACAAGCTGTTGATTCATTTGCATGATTCAGCATCCATCAGATTCCTTCTAAGTGAGACTTGTGCCTAAAATGGCAATACATCAACCACAGGAGATGCCATGACGGCCATAAAATCATATACACAGAAACCCAGTGTCTCCAGTGATTTAACCCCTCTATTGCTGTTGTAAGCGCTAGCCCAAATTCACAACAGTAAGAACTGAGACAAAGAGAGCTTTACATATACCCCCTGCAATGCCACCCAAGGACTTTTCTCACTAAAAGTAAACACATAGGGTTTTATTCCTGAATCAGGGATGCAGACAGTCCAGCTGACTCTTGTAGTCTCAGCATAGGGCTTGCAAGGGTGAGTGAGGTCTATAAAATCCCATCTCCTGGAGTCATTTGATTCTGAGTCACATTGTCTTTTTATCTTTTCAGTAAGATATAGACCTTAAACTTCAGAAAGGAAAAAAGTAAACCTAAAAATAAGAGTTTTCACTGCTAAAAAAAAAATGAAGACTAATAAAAAAAGGCCTCAAATTCAATATAGTATTAAAAATGCATGACCTGTAAAACCAGCTTATGGGTTTGGGAACATGATAGTTACTAACTGAATGCTTTCAGGCAGCAGTAAGAGGCAGAAGAGAGAACAGCTGTAGTAGTTACAAAAGGCTCCCCAACCTTATCCATTCCTATGAACTAATCCTACCACCTGAGTCCAGGCTCAGCAGCAAGCTGCTGCTGCCTTTCAGCATCTCACCCATGCCTATGTTGTAAGGTCAGTCTGTTTGGCTGTTGAGAGCTAACACATGCACGTCTGGATGCAGAGTGAGGTGTAAAGGTTGTGATCCATCCTGCTGGGTGAATTCTCTCCAATTTGCTTTTGTTTTCATAGAGAAGACTTAAGGGCCATCAGATTTCAGGTTTTGACAGCACCTGGCCTGGAGAAATGAAACCCAGCAGGTAAAGAAAAACCTTTCATGAATTTCAAAACATGAGATGCAACGTGCACTGAAGCACTCTCTCTACTGCTCTGCAAAGAGGATAATCCACACAGACTAACAAAGTCAATTTAGCCACATGAAGAAACACTGTGGTTTAGCAAGGCAATTTGGAGTTTGTTATTAATTGCTGTAAATATCATTAAAAAGAAGTGAGTCAGGGGGGCAGTGTGGAAAAATCAAGAGCCTCTGAAGGACTACGAGAGCTTGCAGGTTATACAGCTGCAAAGCACCTCCAGGGGCCATTACTTGCTATCTTGACAAGAAAACATGGCTATTTCTGTAATCACTGAGTGGTAATATGGCCCCATGTAGGAAACTGCTTTGCCTGGAAGGTGTATTGGTAATGCAGACCCTAACGATCCCTACGAGCTGCAAAGCCACTGTAGGGATCACCCTTGCAAGCCCTATGCTGAGATAAGAGTCAGTTGGACTGTCTGCATCCCTTTTCTCCCCAAGCAAAAATCCAGTGAGATTTCTGCTGGTGTGGCACGAAACAGCCTACCTGCTTTATCACAAATAGATGGAGATCAGTCCAGGCAGGGCCTCAGAAGGTTGTACTGGGCATTCACAGGCTTGGCTTACCTCTACCCAATGCATCACTGGCAGACATCTCTCCAGCCTGTTTCATAAGGTCTCCATTTGCTACTGCCTCATTCAATCAGTCTCCAAACCAATCTATCAGGCAGACTCTCCCAACGTCCAGCACCCAGCTCCCACTATCTGTAAACCCACACTGGACAGAGAGAACAACATTGAGTTTCCAAACTCAAAATAAACCTTCTTGAAGCTAGGAAGAAAAAGCAAAACCCTCAAGGACCAGACTGGGGCTGGAAGCAAAAAGCTAGTTCAATACAGGTCACACCAGCCCATTGCAAGTGGGATGGTGTACCTGATGACAAGTGGACAAGAGAGATGCTGACAAACAATTCCAGCTTGTTTCCATGGCTGGTTCCTGGCTGTGGCATTTTCCAACGTGTTGGCTTAGCATGGCAGAGCCACATCCGCACAATGCAACATGCCTTTGGGTTACCACTGCCCTTCACACGCCTGTGCAGTTTGCCCCTAGATCCTTTGCTTCTGCACCTTTCATCACGGATGAAGCCAGGGATACAAACATACATGCATGAAAGCATGCTCTGAAGCCCATCATCACTTTCCCAGTGCTTGTAAGGGGAGATGGCCACCTCCAGATCTCCCTGGTGCCGAGAGCGAATGTCATAGCTCATCTCAGCATCCGCGGGACCTGACTTGCACAGTGAGACAGAGCCATGGCACAGGCTCTCTTTAGGATGAGAGTTACAACTACAAAGCTGTTGTTACCTTGCCAGTGGTGCTCTGCACATGTCAGGGAAGGGGAATTCAGAGAGTGAGCTGAGTGGCATAATTATCCCCAGCATGCCTTTTTCTAAATATCACAACACATATTGCTTTAGTTTAATTACTCTCGTCAGCTTCATTATCAGAGCCGTGTAGTGAGGTTGGATGCTCCTGTCCCATCTTCACATATCTACAAACACAATGGGCTTTCTGGTTCTCTATGTGGGAGATGGAGAGATTGTTCCTGGAAGTGCTGCAGCAGGGGCTGGGGAGGGGGATTTCGAGGAACCAGTGTCACAGCAAATGAAAGCCTCGGGTAGCTGCTGTGTTTGCAAACTGCTCCCTCCTGGGATACCTGCTGCGAGGTCAGGAGCTGTCTGCTTGGCAGTTACAGCCCCATCTACTGCAGACTGAAAATAACTCTTTGGTTTCAGATGCAGCCCCTGCCAGCACAGCACCGTGGTGCCCTCAGGCATCCTTCCACCTGCTATACTGCAGTGGAGGTTGGTCCAGAGCATCCCCTGCTCTGATGGATGCACCCCAGCCTCGATGCTACAGGTAACACATGCAGATGATGGTTTTTAATCCCCATCCATCTGTCCTCCAATTTCTTCAGCTTTGCATGATCCTCTTTCATGATTTGCCTCCCTTACCCCATCAGCTTTCCCTGAAAAAAAACACAGCCTAGACTGGAAAAAGAAGACAAAAATAGAGGTGGTTGTTGCTGTATAAAAGGGTTCTTGGGACAATCAATATTCAAGCAGGTTGGATTTTTCTAGGACTTTTCATATTAGGTATTTTCATATATGTTTCATAGCCTGTGGACTAAAAAAGCTGACATGCAATCCAGGAGAGCTATGCAAAGCTCAGATGATGCAGGTACCTAGACCCAAGAAGCTACCTAAATTTCTACTGCAATCCCTTTTGTCTGCAGTGGCTGGGCATAGAAGGTCTGTGCAGACAGAGCCATCCACAGGGAAACTCTGGATATCTGCATATGTTCTGAAGACTCCTCTCTCCTGTCTTGTACAGGGCTCTCCTTAGCAACAGGGCTCCTGTTGCAGATCTGCTGCTGCTTTTCACCCTCTCTGCCACCAGTGGCACATGGAATCTGCAGTTCTGCCTGCTCATATCAATAAAAGACTTTAAACCCCTGCCCTCACCATTCTTTCAGCTATGCAGTCCTAAGTGACATATTGCAAGTGTGGGAAATGGAAAAAGAAGGTTTCCACTGAAACTTCTTCAAATACCCAGCCTGCTAGCAGCTGCAGCAGTGGCAGCTCGTAGTCCTATGCAGGCTGCAGAGCTGCCCACAACACCAGAGAGGTAGTTTTTTAGGTACCTGAGCTCTAGCTTGAAGCAAGGGTATTTAAAACCATGAACCTATGGCTGCTGGCCTTAATCCACCTCCTTTTAAGCAAACAGTTTAAGCCATGCAGAGGTGTGAATCCTGCTCCTGAAACAAAAAGGACTGAAGTTCAGAGGGATGCAGAGAGGATGGGATGCACTGATCCTGCCTTCCTGCTGCTGACAGACTGAAGTGTAACACTGGGCGTCATCTCGTGTCGGTGTGAGCATGTGTGTGGGGGACTGTGCGTTCTGGGAAGCATGGCAGAGGGACAGCACATCCTAACGAACCGCTCGCACAACACGGGACCATATGTTTCTGGAAATGTCAGGAAAAAATCATTATAAAGATGGAAAATTACTTCTTGATCCCTTCTCATTCCTATAATACTGCTTTCTCTTTATTTTAACATCTGAATTTGTCTTATTATTGAAACAGGGACAGAGATGGGAAAAGCTGACAGGATGGCTTGGGATGCTGCCTGAGAGAAAAGATGCTCTTGTACCTAACATACCACAGCCCCTAGTACAAGAATGGCTTGAGCAAGGTTATGAAAACAGTTTTGTGCTTAAATACCTGCAAGGTCAGATCTTCCAAATGATTCTTATTTTTATTCAAATACTCCCCAAACACTTATTTTTCTACATAATATCTTCTGGCTTTATGCTGATGTTACTCATTTAAATACATGCGGATGGTATGTATAACAAAGACATGGAAAATACAATACTCTCCCATTAGGGGCATATTTTTGCCATTCCTACTATTTTCTAAAACAATTACTTCTTAAAAACCACACAAGGGACTAAGGCAATCCAAGGAGACTTACAAAGTTCTTACTCATTACATCCAGGATGAAGTTGGTCCAGGCTCCCTGAATTACTCCCCCATGGCAAAAAAATTGAAGCAATAGACTGCTGTGATGCTAGATATTCAAACTAGCTACCAAATCACTCCCTTTGGCTATCAGTGAGGGGAGATGCATGGATGCGCTTTTCTTTGCTTGTAACATGCAAGCAGAATCATCTCCACTGCTGATGGGATGAAATGCATGGCAGAAAGGGAAGGACTGCCTCATTCATCAGACGTACTGAAAGTCTGTTAGTGCTCCATGTTCTTGCCCTGACAGAATACGTTCTCCCTGAGGACTTCAAAGACACCCATGTTTAGCTTTGCAAAGGAACAAGAAAAATGCCAAGTGCAAGAGATTTGGGGGAGGGAGCTGAGGGGGGAAGGTGTAACAGTCTGTAATCATGAGACAAGAGTTTACATTGGAAATAGAGACCATGAATAATGCAACAATTCTCCCCCTGGAGAGGAGGCGGCCTTGGTGAAATGATTTCTCCAGATCTAATGGCTGAAACAGTCCATTACAGGTGCCACATGATGCATCTGTCTCCATTTACATACCCATTTGATTAGATCCTGGAGCTATGAATTACACACTAATCAAAATCAGGACCACAAGGAACTTGTAACACAAAGACAGCCCCACAACATATAAGAGAAGAGAGTTTCCATCCCACAAAAGGGCAAAAGGGCAGATAAAACATTTGCCCGTGTCCCATGTGGTACTGTAGAATACGAAAAGGCATTAAAAACGGTTAAAACAGAGTTCAGGGAGAAAGGTGACTTGAGGCATACAGACACTAAGGAGATGACAGCCAGAGGATTGATAGAGACCCATAAAATCAGGAATGGTTTGGAAAGGTAAATAAGGTTAATAATAATAACCCATGTTCCTTATTTCTCATAAGCCAAGATTTAGGGGAACACAGAAATTAACAGGCAGTGTTTTAAAACCAAAGAGGCAATTTCCCACCTAGTACAGCGTAAGTCATGGAACGATGTGCCAGCTGAGCCTTGGTATAAATGAACCTTAAGATTACAAATACTCAAGGGGTTTCTCTGCTGCTGTCTATTAAACAAGATACTCTGGATGCAAATCCTAGCAGAGAAAACTTCACATTATCTCTAGCATCAAACCAGGATGTGGCATCTTTAACAATCTTCCCTTCTTGTCTAATTGGTACAACAGTTTGCTCTCACCTACATGAAACATCCTTGAACCAGAAGTAGTGAGTCTGCTTTAGTTCCTGTCTTTAAAAAAGCCTCCACCTTTTACCAAAGGTCTGGTTTCCTCCTTTTGTACTTTAAATATTAAGCTCTTGAGGGGCTGCTATGCTTCATTATCAGGCACTGTTTTTTCTAATGGATATTACAAGGACTCCATACACAAATTCACTTTTACTGCCCTTCCTTATCTATGTTAAGAATGAGAAACAGGCGCAATGTTAACTGTAAACAGATTATTCACACAAAATACGGACATTTGCTTTATCTTCTATATAGCTATGCCTTTGCTGTGCTTTTACAATATAACTATATACACTTTAAAGATAATAATCTAGTTGTTATTTTCCAGTGATTCAGGAGAAGGTTTAGTTAGTTTTATTTTGCTGGTTGCTTTGTTGTTTCCAGTGGGTTTTCCATGTTTATGCTCAGGAAAACACACTATTCCTGATGTTTGCCTGTGGCCAGGCTAGGGATCCCTAGGCAAGGGGCCAATTCTGTTCTTGGTTACTTGGAGTAATGTCATTAAAATCCCTGGGTCTGACTATTAGCTGATGTAACTGAGGATATCCACATTCGAGACGCACTTTCAAAGGACTATTCCGATTAATTCTAGATGAGAACAAGGCTTTCTGGGAGGGATTCTCTGCTCTGTGGGGGTTTCTGCTGCCACCAGCACTGCTCTTCTGACTAGGGGATTGCTTTTTCCTTCCTCAAATGTTCTCCAAAGTGAATTTCAAAGTCGTGCATGGACAGACTCCAAATTTAAAACTCATACAGCCCTCCATGCCAGAACCAGAGCCTCAGGGAATGTAACAAACACAATTCATGAGAACAACCAGATGACAGCATATTAATACACCCTGAATGCTATCTACATGCAGAGAAAATTTACACTACCAACACATGGAGTTAGAGTGATTCTCCAAAAGAAAACCTCCCAATTGTTCCAGGCAATAAGTAGATAACAGCATCCTTTCTGTTCCACCAAGGGTTAACTAGACTTGGGAACAACACGTAAGGAGAAGGGGATGTGGAGCAAGATATGAGTCAAAATGAAAGAGGATTCCCATTCCTCTCATAGCATTAATTAGCAGCTCTTTTGTCATCTCCCAAACACAGGAGCATCCCTCCACCTCGGAGGACTGTTCCCCTCCAAACCAATGGGCTGGCACTGGACTGGCAAGGAACATACAGTGGCAGAGCTGCTGCTGACAGCAGCTGGAGAATAAAAGACCCGAGTCAGAACAGAGCCTTGAGGATGAGACTGCGTAATTTAGGTACAACACAAAGGGCTCATAATTGTCTCCTGAACCCCTCGCTGGGAAACAGCCTATTCATCTTACTGGGACACCTTCTTCTGACTCAGTCTCTCGGATACTGGCATCACGAGTCTTTCTGCCTGGTGCTTCCTTTTGTCCTTTCTGTTCTTTTCTCTCTCTCTCTCTCCTCATTTTCTTTTATTTTCCTTTCTCTTTTCTTTTGCTCCATCCTTTAGCAATTTTCAGTCAACCCCAGGGAGACAGTCCCACTCTTATTTGCTAAAATAACTAGTAGTTAAATGACTGACATTTAAAGCGGTAGCTTAAGCTTCAGCATTGCTCCACTGGGAGAAGAATCAGTGATGAGTGTGTGGGGAGAGGAAGAAATAGGATGTGGATCATGCTTCTGAGAGCTTTTCTGGTTTCTTTTGTGCAGGCTGTCTGCAGGCTCCAGCAGACATCATTTCTGCCAGAGCACTTATGGAGAACACATTTCTAAGTAGGAAACAGACAGCTGTCCATCGAGTATCAAAAAAAGACCCTAACACTAAGGCATTAATCAAACTGGAGGCCACTACGCTGGAAGCCCTAACAAGAAGGATGTCATCCTTTTTTGATTGCCTGCTTTTGTCCTTCTTTTGGAGTCAGTACTGCAAGATCAAGCTGACCTGGCACCAGCATATGCAAAAGGATGTTCAGGACTTGAATGGCAGCACATGGTGCTGCTTAGGACTTAGGTGCATTAACTGAACTTGGACGTCTCTGGAATAAATGCATTCTTCAGTGATAACCAAGTATGTGTCATCGTACCCTGGTACCTGCATTGTGTGTTAGTGTAGACATGACAGCAAAAGTAGCCATCAGTGGTTTATTCTTTTCTAGTTTGGTTGGGACACATGAACATTCACACTCACATCTGTAAAATCCCCTCTCCCCTCGTCTAGGGGAGATTTTTCCATTTTCCACCCAAAAGGTTTCTCCTACCAGCAAGAAATACAATCAGCCAGCTGCCACTAAATTAGCAGATGGACTATTTATTTGACTTGTCAGTTCCCTTGGCAATTTCCCATGATGGAGCTGTCCTGCAGGAGAGCTTTTCTAAGACAGTCATTCAAATGAAATGTCCTTAAAACAAAGGGAATTAGTTTCTCTGCCACATAGTTTCACCATTTAATTTCAGAGATTTATAACGGGTAAAACAATCTTGGATCATATCAGCAATTTTAAGAATAAGTTGTGTACAGTTATGACAAAGGAGTGAGGACCAGATTCATCAATGCAAAGGAATATTGCATCCAATAGGAACCCAGCTCCTATGCTGCCATTTTACTGAGTTCACCCAATGAATCAACTCTCTGCCTACGCCTGTTCCCTGCGCTTGGAAAACCTCTTGTAATACCACTGCATGTTAACGTACAGTGTGAATACATGATAAAACCTGGTGCCATGCTTCTTGTGGGAACAGCAGGCACTCAGCAGGAAAAACAAACCCAAACCAAAACCCAACAGAAAAGCCTCCTAGCCGAATTCTGGATGATATAGCTTTGTTCTCTTTTCCAGTCTTCCAAAATGGATAATCCAGAGGATTATTTTGGAACCTTTCCCCAGAAGTAGTTATTGAAGAGATTTTTGTTGGTTTGGTAGGCACCAAAAGGTATAAGCAAAGAATTACTTTGCAAGCTACTGCCTGTACTTGCCATTGACAAAAATGTGACAGTAAGCAGAGAACTTATGCCATAGCAGGTACTGGGTGTATTAGTTTGGAAGTAAGGAGAATGTGTGTGTTTGTCACTATTACTGAGTGATGACAAGCCAAAAGGGGTTCTGAAAGCCTAATCAGCCTCTACTCTGAGCTGCTCTGCTGGGATATTACATGAGCACAGCAATGTTACTTGACAAAGCCAGTGGCTCTGATTTTTAATAAACACCTGATGGGCTTAACAGTGTTAATAAATTGCATAATCTACTTACATGCTGTGTGGTTTGTGAAGGTTCAGGGTACAGTCTACTCATGCCTCCAAGAAAGTTGGGCTGGAAACTCTGCAAATATGAAAATGGTCTCCCAGAGCATAACCTGATACAGAAACAGGTTGCTAGCAAAGCTTCAAATACAGCGATACTATAATATTGGAAAAGTCATTATTCCAGTACTGTCTCTGAATAATATCCCCAGTTTTAAATAACAAATCTTTGCAATCAGAAGACCTCTCCCAACTTTTCTTCCTTTTGATTTCTCCATTAAAACCTATGCATGAATCAAGTATCCTGAAGATATCTTCCTCTCTGGGTACTTTTAGTGTAAGGAGAAAGGACCCACGCTTGTGCCATCTACAGGAAAAAAAACAATGGGAAAGAGTTCCTTCTATAACCCTTGGTTGATTTATACGAGAGAACAGAAAAAGCCTAGAGGCAAGACAGCTCATCTCTGTGACTGAAAACACATCCCCAACTCAACTGGCGCTTGGGGAACTTGAGTATGGGTTGCCCTGGGATTATTCTGCATGAGATTTTTTTCATAAGCTTTCAAATTGAAGGCTGTTACTCATCCCTTTAGCTCTTGTCACGATGAAATCCCTTGCAGAGAACAGGACCCAGAAGTAGGCTGCTTGACATCCTATATTGTGCAATTTAATTTGGTAAGTTGCCTTTTCTGCACTGGTGCTGTAAGGTGCTCAGCTGGAGTCCATAAAATAAATCTTGCCTCCCTGTGGAAATAGCCTGACACAACCCCAATGACACACTACAAATACAGTTCTGCTGCGAGCTCACGTTGGGAAAGTTAATACCATTTCTATCCCACATGCAGATTTCTTCTCCTGGAAAAAAATAATATGGGCAGGACACAAAAGAGGCCTAAGGTACAAGGATCTATGAGGAGGACTGACACAAAGCCTTCAAAGGTAGTGAGAGAACAGGCGACTTTGAATGCCTCCATGGAAGTAGCGTGTGAAGGGACAGGGAGAGGTAGGTCATTTACCCTTTCCTACGCAAGCAGCTTGGAAACGTACCACAAAACATTGCATCCTTAAATATCTCAACCTAGAATTGAGAGTTGGCTCTGATTTTCAAAATGAGGCACAGGAGGGGACACAAAGTGCCCAGGAGCCATGGAAATGAGCAAGGAAACCTCTCTGAAATGGCATGTACCAGCAAATACTGGCCACAAGAAACTGTTTCTTGCCAGAAAGCTGCAGCTCTCTTTTTTTTATCTCTTTCTTACAAGTGTAATTTTAATTTCAATGCTTGAGAAAGTTGCGGAACCAAAGTCACTGCAGCCTGGTAGACATCAGTTTGCATCTTTCTGTCCATCAGCACACCATGGTTCCTCCCAAGACACCCCACATACATCTTTTTGCACCCTTCTATCTCCCATCCACAGCTTCAATTTCCAGCAACTCCAGCTCTTCTCTCTTAGTCTGCTGTCCCTCTGTGATTTCCCTTCACATTCTACCCCAAAACAGTCCCTGATGTAGCACTTGCCCCACAGCTCTGCTCCCACTGTTTGCTCCTCAGCCTTCCTATCTTCCAGGCTGAGAGAAGCTGCCCTGGGATGGGAAGACATTTTGCTGCAGTGGTGTTTGCCCTATGGGTTTGGATCAACTTCACCCACAAATAAACTCACCTCCCCAAAAATGGGAGGCTGCTGTCTTTAGTCAACAGCACCTTAGCCTCATCAAGTTTGTTCTGCCTGACAGCCTTTAATCACCATTTATCCATTTTACCGAGGGAAAATTTTTATCCTTTCTGCTAAAATTCATTTTTATGACACCTACCATAAGAGATTTAAAGAAAAAAAAAATGAGGCATTAAAATGGTTTATAGGGAGTATTTTTATAATCCACTAAGCTGTTTTCCGCTCCCACTGATATGACATCTTCAGCTATAATTTATAAATGCCATCAGTTAACAAGCACAGAATCTTATCCTACAATTTCTCCTCTCATATGCTTTTCCCATTTAAACTTTCTGTTAAATCTTTGCTGTGCTGTTAAATCCGGAGAGATTTGGCCATAGCTGAAGGGAAGAAAAAAAAGAAGAAGTTTAAGTAGCTAATTAGTGTCACTGGATTTGGGGCATCCTATCATGAGAGAATATAGAGGATGCATGTCCTCAATAAATATTTCAGGCATTTAAATAAAGCCAATGTCTCCCCCAGCAACCTCTAATAGCCTCAAAAAATAGAAGATTTTATAAGCAGCAAGTGGCTGCTTTCCCATATAGGAATGACAAGGACACAGTACCAGGCATATTGGCTTTTCAGTGCATTCCACTGCTCCCACAGTTATTTTTGTTATTGATTGCAACTCAGAAGGGAGTCACTCTAAGAAATACACCTGCATGTGCCAGGGTCTGACCTGGGTACACCCTGGGAGAAAGCATTTATTCACAGCCCTCCCAGAATTCACTTCATACATTGCTAAAACCCCAGAAATGCCAGACAGTAATTATAATTCCTGCAGTACTTAGAGATTTTCTGCTTTTCTCTGCCAAGCTCAGATTGGAAAACTCCAGGCCTCACCACAATCACTGCTACTAAATCACAGCAGGGAAAAAGAAAACACACATTTTTCCTTATTTTCAATATAACCAACATATCCACCTTGAGTCTGCTGGGAAACTTGTGTTGGACTGCATCTAGTCTTTCGGTTATGGAAGGTCCTGACTTGGGAAAAAACAAGCCCAAAGGAACTGATTTTTGCTTTCTTTAATGTAGACTCTCTCTAGGTTAAGGATGGCTCATGGTCTGCTTGGACTCCATAGAGGTCTGGTGGGTTTCCAGTCACAACCATTTAAACACTGGTATATAAAAATAGTGGGAGGGAAGTGCCCCCAAACTGCCTGCCTTATGTGGAAAAGCAACTTGCAAGGTGCATGGAGAGAGCAAGTCACTTGCCCACTAGCTTCTTAAGTAATGAAGACCTAATCCTAGTGGAGTGATGGGCTTGGCTCAGACAAGCAGAGGATCCACAGCCTTTCACCTTTTTCCTAAGGAAATTTGCCTAGAAAAGAAAGGTTTTGCTTAATTTAGAGTCATCCATAATCTTTCTTCAGTCCTTGAAAACCAAAAAGGAAATTTGAGGGCACATTGGCTGAGATGAATGGGAAAGCTTCACCCACAGCGAGGCCGCCTGGTGCTGCACAAAAGTGAAATCAAGAGAAGTCATTCTCCTTTGTGCAAGGCTTAGTATTTTAAATACAGCTCTGTGAATTTTTTCCCATTGGGAGATTAAATGCTTCCCTGTAGGCAGCAGAGAAGGAGAGCTGGTTCAGTCCCTTCTCTTCCAAAGTGGCTTAGTCATGTCGGCATTCAACCCCAGCACTGTGCTTGCCCCATCTCTGGCAAGCCTGCACGGTGCAAAGGGTGCAGCCAAGCTGGCTGGCCATATGGGCCGAAACCCAACACCACATGTGGGGAGGAAGATGAAGACCAAGAAGAACAGGTGAATCATGCTCTTGTCCCTTGGGGAGCGGAGATGAATGAGCCCACGCTGCCGATGTTGAAGGACATCTTCCTGGTGTCATAACAGCAACGGGAGAACAGATGGTGAACAGCATGGACTGTGGCCGCTCAGCATGGCCTCTTGGCACTTCCGCTTTGCCAGGCTGCTCTGTGGCACTCTGCCTGGGGAAAATGTTCCTGGGGGTCCTGCGTCCAGAGGTAGTCTCTATTCACCCACTCAAAGCACCTATATGGTGTTTACACATATGCTGCCGAGTGCTTCCACAAGAGGATTAGTTCCCCCATCACTTCCCAGACATCATACCCTGCTGTTCATGTGCCAACAGACATGGGAGAGCTCTGGCTATGTAACACATGGCTGCTCCCATTTGTGAGGGGTCTATGGACCCTCCCAAAGGGGGACCAGGTTCATCAGGAAAAGCAGGAGCCTAAGCAAGAAAATGTGGCCAATGTGGGTCAGACCAGAAATGCAAAGATGTGTTCTCTCCTATGAGCAAGTGCTCACTCATGTCTTTCTACTTATTTATCAACAGTCACAGAAAGCACTTCCCCCCTTCCAAGCATCCAGCCCTTTTCAGCTAAATGGATGCTGCTGAACCAGAGGGGGCTCCAAATATTAGCAGGGTGACTTTGATGGTACTTCATCAATGCCAGCCCTTCCCATTCTCCCCAGTCCAGTCTCTCTGAAAAAGAGAAAGGACAAAAAATAGCCACCGGGATGGGAGACCACCCCCAAAACCACTAAGATGTAACTTTCCCCTGAAGTCACCCTTCACATACAGTCTTGCACACCAGAGAATAAAAAGCTACTGACATAGCCAAGGTCTTAAAGGCACAGGTAGGTCATTTGAGGCTTGAAATCTAAGTCTCCGTTAAATGTGGGACATGTCTGAAAAGTGATTAGTCTTTCATTCTGTGCAGAAAAGCCTCCATGGCCCAATGCATCAGGTGCTGCCTTCCAGGACCTCAGACTCTGTCCTTTTTCAGGCTGGTGCCTTCACTAATACACAGACCCACCATTAGAGTGGCGGGATACAGGATCAGAGGAGAGTGATGGGACACAGGACAAGAGGAGGCATTTCACTGCACGCTTTAGCTGCTGTCTGTGGATGGGGCCAAACTGCAACAAATGTTGATTTAAAGAACATTAGAGGCTGCCTCTAATCACTTGCCACAAGCTTTCAGCTCCCATTTATCACTGTTCCTGATTCTACAACTTGCCTAAAACTCACCTTTTTTCCCCCTCAATGTACTCTTGCAAGACCTGATTTTTTCTTACCAGTGATGTCTTAGTGTATCTCCTTGAACACTTTTTCCCCTCTCACTTCTTGAGAAAAGAAATGCCACAAAGAAGCCATTAGAGCTTCTCAGTCACCTGATCTTGGCAGGAGATTCCTCCGACAAAACAGAAAACAAGGTGTGAGACCAATGCGTGATCCCAAGGCAAGATCTCTCTCTGGGACAGATGAGGATCTGGGGAAGAGGATTAGTTCCCACACAGGTTTCCCATAGCTCTGTGCAAAACCAAGCCAGAGAGGAGGAGCTGAGTGCCACAAAACAAGCTCTGCACCCTCCACTGCAGCGCAGCCAGGCTGGAAGCACCCAACACTGTCCTTTCCCCTCGTCCACCCAAACTGTAGCAGGCAAATACCCAGAGGTGGGGTGATCCATGTGTAAGCAGGAGGAAAGTAGACTATGGGAGCCATCCTGGTTTATCTGCCCCTTAAGCCTCTTCTGCAGCAGACAGCAGCATCACAACAGAGAAAAGCAAAAAGGCACACCTTCCATGGAAAAAAAGAAACCACCATTCAGCTATAATCCTGCTTTTGGCTTGTTCTGTCATTAAAAAAATGGTTTAGATAAAATACAAACAAAAATCCATTAATCCTATTTGTGCTATGCTGGAAACAGACCCACAGAGACCACTGAGTATCGCTTAGAATACACTACCTCACATTTAGGTAGTGATGGTAGCGGAGAAATCAGTAAACACTGAAATGCCTCTAAAGATCTGATTTTGGGTACTTACAAACCTAAGCTAACAACCAGAGTCCCAGATATTTGGCAAACAAATACAGTGGTGAAATGCTGCTGTGGGAGCTTACTAAACACATGACATGAGGGAGATGCAACTGGTGAACAGCAGAAACCACAACAGCCAGGACATGGTAATGACATCTTAAGTGTAGGGCTTGCAATGGTTACAGGCACAGACAGGAGCAGAACAACCATGAGGAATATCCTGCTGCAGGAAAGAGAAGAACAAGCAAAAATCAGGGTGGAGCACAGTGTTGCTGGGCAAAATCTGCAGGAAAGGTAAGGACAGCAGCAATGGGATCAGACTACAAAATCCTCCCGAATGCCTTTGGATGAAGCGAACCTTCTTTAGGAAGGGCTTGATCCACAATCCAGGAAATCAATAGCGCAGAACCAAGCATGTGTAGCTGTGGTTTAGCTTCACACTGAAAAGATATCTAAAAAACAAACCAAAATTGAGACAAATGCTGGCTTTGGAGTAATTCATAAGCACAAATTAAAGGGAGAAAGGTTAAATCACATCAGCCAACTAAACATGAAAACTGAGAAAATATCTGCACAGGGACATGGTGCCCCATCACCTGAGGGCATCCCACCAGCACATCTTACCAACTCTCCTCCTGACTCTAACAGCAAATCCCTTTGAAACATGTTGGGAACCAGGGGTTTTAAGCAGCCAAGAGATATCATCAGCCAAAAACACCAGTGTGAGCACACAGGTGCTGCAAGAAGCATAATTAATAGGGGCTTTCATCACCTCACTGATCTGTGTAGCAAAGGAGGGTTGAATTTGGAGTGCTCACATCAGACCACTCAACATCCACACAGGAGACCTCAGGGGACCCTCACCTGGTGCGCGAAGCAGAACAACAGAGAAGCGCCCTTTAGCTGATCTGCTTTGAATGCAAGTGTCTATGTGTAGGGATGTGTTTGGGGCTGCAGCATGACCCTATGTTCCCTTTCCCACTGTGTAACCCCACACTTTGGGAGAGCAAATGGGCTGAACATGGCAAGGGAAGAGGTGCTGCGCTGTGCTGAAGCAGCATGAAATCCAGGCCAGGCAGCAGCGGGTGCTGATTGTGGGAGGGATATTGTGGGACAGACTTAACCTGCCTGGAGTTCCACACATGGGTTTCAACAAGGGGCTGGAATAACCCCTTAATCCTCCCTTCGTCAATATTTTGGGCACAGAGGAAGAAGCAATGTACCCTTCATGTCTCCTAAGGAATTTCTCGGAGGAGGTATGCTCTCAAACTTCTCAGAGAAAAGAGAGCGTCTGCTGCACATCGCTCTCCCTGCCTTCCCTGGGCAGTGGTACCCACAGTCTGAGCCAGCAGAAGCTGGGAAACAGAAATCTGACTAAGGAAGTAGATTTCTTCCCAAAGATGGACTCATTACAGGGTTCCAGGTGCCAACTCTTAAAGCAAATTCCTTCAATCTCACACAGCTTCTTTAAGAAATGATAGATTGCACTGGATCAGAGGAAACTGTCTGCTCTCTGATAATAAATGAGTTGTTAGCCGAGGTAGCAGACTCCGACATCCATTTGTGATCCAAAGGGCTTACAGCTGCTTCCCATTTTTGCAGTGCCAAAACCACAGAACATGCAGACAGTTAGGGATGGGAAGGCAGCCTCCTGCGCCTGACTGCCTGCTGCTCTCCAGTGGCTAAAGGGAGACTGTCAAGTGCAATTTCCTTTTGATGGAGCCCTTTATTTAATGTAAATTTTCTGTTGTTGAAAGTGAATAACTTGCTGCATTTGGCTACAGGCAAGGATAACCAGGTAAAACACTGCAGATCTCACCCCAGCACGCTACACTTCTGTAACTCTGGACATGAACCACGCATAAGCGCCTGCAGACCTACAGCAACACACCTAATTCCCCTGGCTGCAGGCTCCACACAGTGCTGAGACAAACACACAGTCCCCAATGGCAGCAGTACCAGAGAATGCTGCTCTATCCCAGTCATCTTGACCCCAATTCCCTCCACCCCCAGCCCCCACAACACTGCTCCAGATTCCATTGCACAGCCCTGCCAGCCAAAGGGAATGATTTTCTTTTTCCCCTTTGTGATTTTAAAGTTCTGCTCGAGTTGCTAGCCTGGATTCACGCTTTTACTTCCTTTCCTGAGATAGGCTTGGAACGGGAAACCTGAATATACATCGCTATCACAACTCTCCTGAGATTGCTGTCGAATGGCGATCAGGTCTCAGGACCAGCACTGGGTGGGATCTGGGGCAATCCCCAGGATTTTCAGGTGTGTTTCAATTCACAGTTTTGAGTCTGGTTTGGCTCAGCTGTTAAAAGATGCTACTTTAGAATTTACTACTTCTTTTTTCAGGCCAAACAGTTTCTTGGTTTGGTTTTTTTTCCTTCTCAAAAAAAGGCCACAGGATTTGTTCCAGCACCGTGCAGGGCTTAACTGTGCTCTTCCCATTACAGCTAGTGGGGAGTGCTCAGTCAAATCCCTGGGTGCTATTTGGAAAATGCTACAGTTAGCATTCAAAGGCATTTCTCCCCTGATGATCCCAACT
The DNA here is from genome assembly GCA_039720435.1 of Amazona ochrocephala. Taxonomy (NCBI): domain Eukaryota; kingdom Metazoa; phylum Chordata; class Aves; order Psittaciformes; family Psittacidae; genus Amazona; species Amazona ochrocephala. Next base: position 14,188,524 of record CM077889.1, read on the forward strand.
CTATGGTCCCCTGGAGCCTATTCTTAGCAAAAAGCAGTATCAGCCAGGAGTGTATCAACAGAAAGAGGGGGAAAAAGAGATTTGCTTAAAGAAAAGACAGCAAAAGCAAACCCAGGCATGGCTGCTAGAGCCCTGCAAGCACTATTGCCATCAGTGAGCCCATGAAAAATGAGAAACAGAACAGACCAAGAGGATGAGAGCATGTCTTGGGACAACAGCAGACCCTCTTGCTTGAGGGAACACCGTATCACTGTGCCAAAACACAGAAGGTGAACCCAAGAAGAGTAATTTCTATGCCATGAGCATATGTTTTCTTCACTTCTTCGCAATACAACAGGATAGCACAATTGTGAGCTGCCCGTTTGCAATGCGGTGCCTGCTTTGTCAAAGCTTCACAAACTGATGCAGGAAAGCGTTTGGTACCGCAGAGGTATCGCCTTCAGCAGAGTATTGAGGAATTTAGCAGGAGATGGTACAGCTGCAGACACTTTGGGGTAGGATTCATCTCACCTACGGCTTCAGGTCTCACAGTAAGCTCTTTAAGCCAAGTTTGTCACCTTGACTTCCCATATTGGCAGGGAGATAAGCAGGCACCTCTGGAGGGCAATACCTCCTGTACTAAGACAGGTGTCTAACGGTTCAAAAAGATGGCTCACTGGAGAGCTCACTGCTGATTACAGAGGTAACCTTGATGAGCAGCTTAGATGAAGGCATCTAATCCTAAGCCATAAAAGTCAGAAGGGAAAAGTTCCCTTCTTCATGCTTTAAGGACTTAGGACTTGATGCTTAAGGATGCTGCTATGGCATGTAAGCAGTGACATGGCATGAGCACCCTGGGTCAAGCTTGGGCTTGGCTCTTCCTCTCTCTTCCTCTGCCCCTCCATGGATACTTGACAAAGCAACACTGACCTAAGCAGGCAATTCTGTTGCTTTGCCTGGCACTTCACAGAGGAAGGAAAAGTTCAATTAGGGGACAGTGCATCCAGCATTTGTACTGCAGGCATATGTAAGGACTTGAGCACAAGCTTTGATGGTCTAAAGCCTCCCAAACAAAGAAGAGGAATTTGGGAATGGTCTCTAATTGAGAGCTGCCATCTGAGATGCTGTATGTTGGTTTTACATTCCAGTGTGACTGTTGAGCCTCACTAAAACAGTGATGATGCTTGAAAGATTTTCCTCTTTGATAGAGCAGGTCTATACTCCAAACTAGTGCTAGTTACTCCAGAACAAGAGGTGATATGGGCTTTTTGAGAAGCGCTCATCTCTGAAGATGTGTGGTTGCTCTGGAAGCAGGGACGGAAATGCAGGAGCTATCTCACCTCCTTCCTGGGGGCTGAGTGGTGAACTCGCTCCTAGTGACTAGCACATAAACACAGGCGTGTCTGGGAACAGGAAAAGTTGATTTTAACCTGTGGGTGACTGCGAACGGGTGACCTCATGGGGCTTCGCGGGTTCAGGAGAAGTGCCTGCTCCCTCTATGGTCTCTGCTGAGTCTGGCACACAAGGCTGCTAAGGTGGTAGATGTTATGATACAGATGACTCAATGTTAGAAGTCTGCCTGACTTTATCCACATATTTCTCATGGGTTCCCAAACAAATGATGACTCTCAACACCTGTCAGCTTAGGCTAACTAAGGTCCCAGCCTCCAGCGAGGCTCTTCTCTCCCCAAAGTCTCCCTGTTGCTGTCCCCACAATGAACAGTGGCTCCCCAGTTACCATCCATGCATCTTGAAGCTGCGCACAGTGGGGTTTTGTTAGCACAGTCATAATGAGCAGAGCAGAGAAGACCCCAGGCGCAGGACAGGCTCTAAGGCTGAATTAGTTCTGATTAAATCTCTGAAATGCACTCGGCTCTGCCTTTACCCAGGACTAGGGACAGCTGCTGTGCCTGACTGTATTTCTGGGACAGTGAACTGGAACTGGCATTGCTGCCTCAGCTCGCTTCCTCAGCCTTGCCTGCAAGAGCAAGGTCCCCTCAGCCCCTTCTATTACTTCCTTTGGTAGTTCATAAAGGTACTAATCACCTTCTGCACAAAGACATTTCTTCTGAACTCCCTACAGGCCAGGCCTCCTTCTCAGCCATGGCTCCAGCGGTTGCTTCAGCCTTTTGCAGACACACTGTTGGCAGCCCAGACCTGCCCCCATTTCCCTGTTGATCTGGGTTCATGATAGACGCCCATCAGTCACCTCCAGGGTGACCCTCCTCTGCCAAGTGTGCTTCAACAAGAATCTCCTTTCCAGCTAACCTTCACCCCACTGTGGTCTATATCCCAGCATTTGTTGTCTCCTTTTTCCCATCTCAGGACCAACACACAGGCACCCACTCACATGCATCATGCAATAAGCCATGTATAAAAGGTATGTGCACATCATGCAATAAGGATGCAAGACATTGTGCTGCACAGGCTGACTGAGGGGAAAGGACAGCAGCATGTTGGGACTGTTGCAGCAGCAAGAGGGCTGCAGACTGTTAAACATGCTGGCAGTTTGCAATAACCACCCTATGCAGAGGATTCTCTACTCTAAGCACCAAGGTTTGGCTCTGCAGCAGTTGCACCAAGGAAGAGGGTGGCCAGGAACAAGCTGAGCTGCAGTGCTGGCCAGATTGATGACACCAGCAGGCTCAAGCTTATACTTGGGCAGGAAGTGGCAGAGCCCTTAGGAAGCAAAATCTCCTCTGGCTTAGCTAAGGGCCCAAAAGAGAGACAACAGAAAACTACAGCTACATCATGTTCACAGCCCATCTAGCACCAGTGCGTGTCTGCTTTCTGATGCTGGGTCTCCAATTTTTGCTCCTGACCCAGCATTTCTCCATCCTCTGTTCCTGTATGCTCTCTGCTGGACTTTTCTGGGCTCTCTCCACAGGCTCCAATGCCTGCTGGTAATTGTTTATGCTGTTCACCTATCAGAATAACACCACCATCCTCCTTCTCATGCATCACACTGTATGGCATGTAGGTGCTGTGTGGAAGGAAAGCTAACAAGGCTCGGGCACTCAGAGGATATTGGCAGGCCAGCAGGGGAAAAAACACAGCTGAATCGGTGTAGCTACTGATGTCTTTTGCTCATTGAAGCTCGCCTCCAGCAAAGATCAAAGCACAGCATTTGGGAGGGTGGGGAGGTGAGAAATAGCCTTGCCCTTCCATGTGAGATCCTTCCATACTGCAAATTACCTACAGCTGCTTCTGTATCTCCCCTTGTGACCCTACAGCCCACAACCTTTCCTCTCCCTCCCACTTTGTCTCTATTAGCAGTTACAGGACCTCGCTTATTAAATCAAAGCCCAGACTCCTATAGCGTAGAGGTGTAGATAAATATGTTGTATTCACATGAGAATCCTGCCATCAATTGTATGCTACATCTCAATCTTACACATCAGTTGTTTTATTCTGCACTCCTCCACTGTCAAAAATGAATACAATCCAAGAATGAAAAGACCCTCTTGAAGAAGCCAAGATATGGCAATTTGTAGCTGTTACTCTCTTCTCCATTGCCGATTACTACTACTCCCTCAAGGGATCAATCACTCCTGTGGTGCATAAACACTTCTCCTCCTGAACTGCTACCCTGGATGAGGATTGGCAAGGGTGTGGTTTAGAGACAATAGTGAAAACAATCAATATATGTTAATAACAAAACTCAACATTGCTGGAGGGGTTGTTTTGTGCTGGTGTGGTGTTTAGTGTTTTTAAGAATGCCCCAGAGGGAGCAACCAGGCCTGGCTGTTAAAGGGCAGTGTGAGAAAATCGACTAGAGGCTCATTACTGTGTAAGCTAATAAGCAATCAGTTCAGCAGGTGAGCAAGGAACAGTTCCTGCTGGAGAGCGCACTGTTGTTATCCTAATCATTCGGTATTATTTTGAACTGGTTTTTTTTGCTGGGATGATGGCAGATTTCTAACAGCTCAGTTCAGTTCTTCTTCTGTATCTTGCCCAGTACCTGCCTTCCTCAGGTATTCCCAGAGGGCACCCCATGATCTACCAGGCAGCACTTTTCACTGGGAAAAACATTATCTTGTTTCAATTCTGCACAACTAAATGCAGAGAAGTAAGAACCCGTCTCTCTTTAAAGGAATGCCATTGAAATAAATGTATCTTTGTCTTCAGACTTGTGTTAATACCACACCCTGGAGAATTTGGATCTGCAGAATATTAAAGTCTCCCTGACTTATTACCTCTTTAAGGAGCATGTTGATTTTGTGTTTGCCCTGAGCTCCGTGTGTTACTGAAGCTAACCAGGACTGTTTCCATTTCTACTGGCAAAGAGCTGTTGCCTTTGGGGCCCTAACCCTATTAAGGGAAATATAAACATATATATCTAAAATTCCCACTACAGTTTTGTTAAGGAACAGTGAGCTTCCCCACACTGTCTTCCTTGCAGCTACATGAAGATTTCCACTTTCACCTTGCTAATAGGCCAAAAAATAAAGCCCATGTATTTCTGGCTTAGTAGGATCCTATCACATGAAAAAGCTTTATTTTTCTAGAAGGAAGGATAAGCTGTGAGTGAAAACTGTGAGTGTCACACAACGGACAGGTCTGGCCTCTGCTGCTCACTGTTTCTCAAATCCCTTCTCTGCCTGCTGCAGAGCTCAAATGTTACCTCTTCACTCTCTTTTTTGCCTGTCATCAATGAGTATTTGGGATCCTTTCCAGATGAGCAGATAGAGCTGCAGATGTGAAACTCCTAATTCCTCCTCTGATTTTTCCTAATTGTGTCATATCAGTTTTTCTCTGCAGGCACCTCTCCCACAGCCCAGGATAAAAGATTAAATGCATTTAAATAGCCATGCAAAGGATAAGCGCCCGTATGCCTTTTGGAGAGAAATGGACACAGAAGACCAGGGAAAACCCATTCCTGATTTGCACTGCCAGCCTCACGGCAGGGCTACCCATGTCAAATGACGGTGGGACCCCATCAGTGTCCCTGCCGATGATATTGGCCCGTGTTCATCCAAGGCTCTCCGTGCCCAGAACTATGAAGGCAAACAGACAACCCGCCCTGTCCTGGCAGCCGTAGCTGAGGAAATGGCTCAGCACTCGTGTTTTAAATGCTCTTCCTTCTTGGGGAAACCATATGGGATGAGCTCCCACCTTCTCCAGTGGCAGCTGTGAGTGCCAAGGACTCCAAGTCCTGCAGAGACCTTGGACTCAGGAGGTTGGTGTCACCCCCAGGACCTGCTCCCTCCTGCTTGGCAGGATTTGACCCTTCAGCACCCTCCTTATGGCTGGACCTGACTCTGTGGGGTGTTGGCATCTCACTAAACAAACATGCACTTACTAGAAAGCTACAGCCCATCCCTGCCAGAAATTGAGCATCCTTAACCTCAATTTGATCTAACGCGAATTGATGCTCTGTGATTCATCTGCCTGCAACACATCTTTTCCTATTACAAAAATCTAAGGAGATGTATTTCCTTGTAATACCTATGTTATATTAACCAGGCTGCATCTGATCATTAAATCCATGTTTCTGCTGGCTTAACTGACATTAAGTAGTCATAGCTAGCTTTCTGAGCTCTGCAGGGATAAAAAACTCCCAAAGCACTTACACAAGATTTCTGACACTGCTGAAATAAAAAGTCTACCAACAGCACAACAATTACGCACTATTACAGGGCTTATTTAGACTGTGGAAGTTTAATTATAAAAATTGCATTTTAATTGATTGCTGCTGGAATAATTGCTGCAACACCTTTCTAAGAAATGGCGACCATCGTATGTTTGTCAACAAAGAAGCTTCCTTTAAATTCAACATGCAATAATGGTTTAATTAAGCCAAATTTAGATCCTCATTTGAGAACGTTCAAATGTTTGCCTATTCCTTCCTGTCTCTGAGAGGTAATTTACGAGATAAAAAGCAATCTCAAGAAATACTCTATCTATATACATAAGTATCCAAGAAGAAAAATAAGTACTTAATTTCATAGCTGATCTGGATCTAAGCTTGCTGCTATTGATAAGAACATAAGCACAGAATGAGTGATTGCTACAAATCCCTCTTTAATTGGTGCTGTGAGGACTTCATAAAATATGAACAGATTCCAAACTATGCGTTCATTTTCTAATACGCAGAACAGATTCAACTGTTGGTATTCTAGCAGCACCCACAGCCTGTACTCATTCTCAGGACCCCACAGTAACTGTAGCTGTGTGTACATGGGAGGAGAGACATAAATAATTCATTGGTTTTCAGCCTCTTTACAAGTTTTCTTGCAGCTGCAAAATCCTGCTGCTGTCCTGCACAGACCTCTGTGTTTCAGGTATGCAGCTCCTGAAAGTCCCTCCTCAGTAGTCCAGCACCTAAACACACAAAAGCTGATGGCTGCATCAGCAAAGCCGCAGGGTACAGATCTGAAGAGAGGGTTATTTTTGGTCATCCCTGCAAAGTGGCCTGAGTTTTGCAGGGACAGATTTACCAAGCTGGTGATTCACCTCTTGCTCAACAAGGCATGTCCCCTAGGTCACTGACAGAGAAGGCTGATGCTGAGCCATTGTCTTCCCCGGGCAATGAGAACAGCCACCACCATCTGCCTGATGCTGCTGGGGCTCACCTGGGGACTCCAGCAGAGGCCAAAAGCAGGAGTCTCTGCACCACAAATTAAATAAAGCTATGGAGCTGTGGCTGAAGCAACCTGTAGTCCCCAAAGAGCTGGGCTATGCACAGGATGGGGATGTGCATTACATGTGCATGAATGGAGGCTGAGAAAAAGAATAAGAGAGAAACCATTCTCAGCAATGGTTTCCTCAACTAAGCAACGGCTCATCACTTTCCTGCCAATAGGGCACTGTGCTTGTGCTCAATGTGAATGTCCCAGGGATAGGAATCTGCAGGTCTCTCCCATAAGCTTCAGACCTCCTGTGACCTTGTGTCAGGCACAGAGGCATGCCTCAGCTCCGACCTGCAGCATCAACTCTGGCATGTCAGGTCTGCCCTGCTCTGCAAGCAGTAAGTCACAGCAAAACCCAGCAAGGCAGAGTTTGACAGTGACTATTTAGAGACTGCAAAGCTCTTTTCCAATCATGGCTGAAGGCAGAACCTGTGAGCATGTCTTTAAAGCTGATCAGAAGGGTTTTGCTGTGCTACGTCACTAGGCAAACCTTTCAGCTACACCACACTGTCGTTTTACCCTTTACAGTCACCTGGCACTGCTATACAATTCTGCTGAAGGACTCTGAATTCACCTTCCCCCTGAACAATTGCCTTGGCCTTCAAAGAAATGGCACAAAAATATTAGGTCTCCCTACCTTTAGTTAGGAACCCTCAAAGCAGCGGGTGCGTGTATTTTCATCTGGGTCAGCCACAGCACGCACCCAGCTGTGAACACACAGCCTATTCATTACCATCTATTCTCTGGGATGGAATGAATTCAGGAAGATATTTCAGGTGTGGAAATGTGCTCGTGTTTCAGCAACGCAACAACATTAGCATCCACCACACACACGAAATACGAGGTAACCACACTTTGTAGCTACTACTTATTTTTTTCTTTCCTTATGATTATGGTTTCCTTAAAATCATCTTTTACTGGCATGTTACGCACTGGGGCCACAGGACCTGCAGATCGATGCTGCCCCCCATAGAGGTATTCACAATCACTGTATAACTGTAGAAGGTACTCAACTGGAAGCAACAGAAATGTAAAAGTTACTGCTGGGCTGTCACAGCAACAGCCCAGAAACAAGAGCAGCCTCCTGATAGTTTATAGATTTATCACTTTCATGAGTATTATTGTTACCAATTAATGATCATCACTAGTACATCATTAACTGCTCCCTGTCACTGTCACCAGCTCACAAACAGGGGCATCTCATACTGCAAATTCACCCACTGTCACACCAGAGCTTGCTCATCCTAACTGACAAGCAGATATGTGTCAGCCAGAGGTAGACAGTGTCACAGTTGATGCTGAGAAATGTTTTGCATACGATCTCCTTAGACAGGGTACTGTCATTTTGCTGCAGTTCATCCTGCCACTTCATCATCGCCTCGCAAGCTGCCCAACAAGGTTTTTCACTTCTGCCATCACCACTGATTTTTAATATACTTCCTGTATATCTAATGATGCTGCTTCAGGCACTGCCATAAGGATAACATTTAGCACAGGAGGATGGATGCTAGCTATGGGGCTGGTATGCATTAGTCTTCCTCACATGTCCTTTTAGAGACCCTAACCATCAGAGAAACAGGTAATGCCAGTGACAAGGAAATGCTGTGTTCTCCATCTCCATGGGAACAAAACCTGGTACTTTTAACTGGTAGCGTGGCCAGTCTTTTCTCAGAAGATAAGGACCACTGCATGGGCAGGTTTTTATTCTCCGTAAATAAACAGATCTTTCTGCTGATTTCTAGTCTTGGCAACTGGAATTTGCTGGAAGATGAGGAAGGAGATAATTCCTGACGAAAGTTCCATTCCAGCCTGTGGTATTAAAACCAGGTCTCCTAATGGCCTAGGTTTTTTTGGGTTGGGTTTTCATCCCCTCTAAGGCACATGGAACATCACCTCCTTTAGTGCTTACAAAACAAATGCTGCCTTCCATAGTCTGGCAGGACTTAGGAAGTTTTTAATTATAAGAAAAGAAAAATGAGGACAAGCGAAGTTGGGCTGTGCAGAGTGCTCTGCTGGTCTGATCTAGGACAATGTGCCCTACATAGAGCTCAAATATAACATCCTTTGGGAGGCTGTCTTGCTTCCATTCAGCTTTTGTGGGACCACCGCCGCCCCCATGGTACTAATGACAGATTTCTGAAGCAAAACTAGTATCACGGTCTTGCTATCAATGTTAGTGCTGTAAACAAAGCCATTAGTGGCAGGCGTGGAGAGGGGGAGAAAACTATGCACAGATGGAGAATTTATTCTAGCGATATTCTTGCACTTTCTGCTTTCTTCCTGCTATCAGCACTGAAATAGTTCATCCTCAGCCACAGTCAGCAACTCTACCCCAGGAGGGTGATGCTTTCCCTTGATAGATACAAGGTCTGCCTTTTTAGTTCTATCTGTCTAGTTTTCCTGCCAAGGAAGTGCCATTGGATTGAGCTGAAATAGTTGCTCTACCTTGATGGAAACCTTGTAACTGGCAAATAAGAGGGATATTAAGGAAAATAGAAAATCTTTAGATGTGTCATTAGACACTCCAATGAAAGAGTGCCCAAACTTATTTCTCTCTTCTATGTCATACTGGCCAGGAAATTCCTGCAATTTTGTATTTGCAAATCCTCCAACAGAAAAGAAATCACAATTTCTTTTTTTTTCCTTTGAAGAGCCTTATTAATTCTCCTCCTGTACATTCCTGCTTCTGTTTGCAGGAAAGCATTTTTCCCTTCTGCGTATTTCTTAGTGGAGAGAACAGTTTGTGTCCACCTCTACCCCACACTCCACATGACTAAACTGCAGAGAGGATGTTTTGATGAATCAAGAGGATATGACAGACGTGAGCCAACAACAAATCCAACAGGCTTTACAACGAGAAGGGCTCCTCCAGTCCCTCCTGGGTGCCCTCATACACACGCCCAGGCTCAGAGGGTGAAGCCAGTGTCTGACACCAGGTCAAACCGCAAAACTCTCTGTGCATTGCAGCCTGGCGGTGTGAGCACCTCGTGCATAGCACCAAACCATTCACTCCAAGGGAAGCAAACACTGCACCAGCCCCTAATGCAACCACAGGGCTGTGTTACAGGTTCTGTTTTCCTCTGATTCCCTCCTGGTCTTATTTATTGCTGCCAATCTTAACAGGTTGTAGTTTTCCTGGCTATATTGTACAACATGAACAGCACAGCTACTATGCTGTGCTTTAGCAGGGTGCAGGTACACCCTAGAATTGACTTTGTGGTGCAGATTCAGTCTCTAATACTTGTTTTTAGAGCAAATGGTTTTGCTGACTTGTGAAACTGAAACTTTCTTACCTCTCTCTCATTATTAGGCATGCCGCCCCATTGTGGATCCAGATTCCACTTGCACCAAGCTGCTGTTTTCTGCTAGGTCTTTCTTAAATTACAAGGACAGATGGCTAAACTGGGGCTGAGGAAGAAGTTCACACAAAACAGAGACTTCTGCACACTCTGTGGGTGGAAAGGCATGTCTTTGTTGTACATCACAGCTATAGAAAATATGGAAATGAAACCTCACCATAATGACCTGGGCAGAGGTTAGAAAAACAAGAGGAAATTAATTGTCGGGGGGTTTATATCACTTTGGAAGCAATGAAAAAGAAAATACAAGAGCTGCTGAATAATGGCATCAGTACCTCAGCCCTGTGTCGTAGCACACAACAAAGTGATTCAGGAAACCTTTGCCCTTGTGTTTGGGGTTTTACTGCATGGACTCTAAAGGCGAGTTGTGTGTCTTGAGCAAGATGTTCCATATTTTCAGACACAAAAATAAAGTCAGGAATAAAGAAGCCAAGCTAAGAGGAAGCACAGCAAATGCCAGTACTTACAGGTATATGTCATTTCAAAGCTGTCACTGATGTTCACAATGTCGATCTGGGGAAGGAGTTTAGGGGGTTCCGTGAGCTGAGACAAGGCAAACCTAAAAGCCGCATGTTCCTGGGACTGCTGATTAGGAAATAACCCCCCTGGGAAGAAAAACAGAACAACAAGAAGAAAGGTCTTAAACACACCCATAGCAGCAACCTCTTCACTCCAAAATATCCCTGTGAGCAGAGGCTACAGCTCACCAGCACAGGGATTGCCTCTATACTTGAAATCCTCCAGTACACAAGACCCAGAGGTTTGTTCCTTCTGTGGACAGGCTGGGAGAAGAAAACCTTTCCAGCAACATTATGCAATGCCTGATCACATTTAGGATCCCTGGGCCCAGCAGCCTGCGAGGTCGGGATGAACTGCAGGGTCTGGCTCAACCTCTTCACCACCATAACTTTAAAGGAACAGAAATGGAAGTGCTGCCAATGTTACTTTTCTAAAGGAGGAATAAGTCTTTCTTCCTTCTCCCCTTACTTGTAATTAGGCTCAGTTTAAACCCCGCTGACTTAAAGGAGGGGTTTGCTCCAGAAAGGTGCAGGGGTTTGCCCACACTATGGGAACTCCGGGGTACGGGGCAGACTGGCAGAGCCTGGCCTGACAGGCACAATACTGGGTGGGATGGGGACAGGCTGACAGCGCAACCTGGGACCCACAGCCATACAACTGCTGCTACTGCAAGTGTCCTGCATGGAAAACCCCTGCATATAACAGGAGACAGTGGTCAAACTCAAAGAGGACAGGAAATCAAAAGCTTGACTCTCAAAGGGATCGATCTGAGCAGAAGTACAGGCAAGCCCAGAATCACAGGATGCATTACAGGATAGGAACTGGGACCAGGCAGGAGGCAGGTTCAGACCCTTTGTCCCCCAATGGACCTGGAACAAATTGCTACGATAACCCTGCCCTAGGAAAAGTTTCCCGCTGCTCCCCCAGCAAGAAACTTGGTTTGCAGCAGATCCCTTCACAGCCCCCAGAAAGATGCTATTAAATTCAGGCTGTCTTGTAATCTATACGCATTTAAAGAGAGCACTATTATTGGCATTTTACAAGTAGGGAAACAAAGCACTTAGCAACAAGGTAGAATTAAAATAAAGCAGCAGAAAGCGTCAAAGCCCACCCTCCAGGGCTTGAGGAAGAAACAAATGTGCAAAGACCTGCTATCAATGGCACTTTGCACATCTTTAGTTCAGAGGGCATCTCCTTGAGTGGAAAGGGCTATTTGTGCATGAATATACTCTCGCCTCCCCCATTCCTCCCCCTTCCCAGCCTAATCATGGGTGTCAGAGGAGTAAGATGCACGTAGCCGAGATAAGCTATTAAAAACCACATTTGTTGAAGGGGAAAAAAATCCGGGATGTAGCACAAATTTGAGGTAAAGGGGAGGCAGGAAGGGAGGGAGGCAAGGATGCAGCATCAACAGCAATAAAAGCACCGATTGTGTAGCTCGACTCGGGCAGGAGTTGCTTGAACTTGGTGGATTAGCAATTGATTGGCATTGTAAAAAGAAGGAAGGCGGGAAAGAAAACCGGCATGCGAGGGAAAAGAATTTGGGGCTAGGTTGCAAACCATCATCAATAAAGATCAATGGGAGAGTAATAATAAACCTGAGGAGGGAGGGAGAAGAGCACTGAGAAGTTACAGCAAGGGAGAAAGGAATCAAACAGGCACTGCTGGTGCGCAGGGGAATCAAGTAGCATGAAATAAAGAGACTTCAATGCAAAACCATTCCTCCAATAGCTCTGCCCTTATTCTTTAGCAACAACAACAGAGAGCGCCTGTTTGTTACCTCTCGTCCCAGTTACCTACAGATGAGAGCATCCTCACCAAAATGTAGAATGCAACCGCTGATTTTGCAAATGCAGCAACGCACAATGGCAGCACAGGCATTTCTCAGAGCAAGAAACAGCTAATTTTCTCGGGCTTCCTCCATTTCAGAGGCACTTTTCTCCGTCGGTGTTGGTGTGTATGCAGGCATTTATGCCTAATCTTCCCATCCCCCAAAGCCAAATTAACACATCTCTGCTCTTGCAAAGCTGGTACCAACGCACAAATCCAGCCCTGGTCGTTCACCCCCTTGCTCTCTCACACACACATACACACACAGAGACACAATTTGCCTTTACAAGCAAAGGAACGGGTCAGTTCCCCCCCACCCCCCCTTCCCCCAACCGTCCCCTCTCCACCCCTATCCACTGGCCGGGGAACATCTCTCCCCCGCGCCCTGCACTCACCTATCTGGATATTGTTGGGGAAATTGGCCCCTAACACCGCCCCTAGGAAACTGGTGCAGAAGAAGGCAAAAATGTGCTGCATATTCCCTTTTGCATTGGCGAAAAAGAAGCCCAGTTCCAAGCATAGATTTGATTTTCCCCCCGCTCCGCTCTCTTTAGCCGCCTCTCCCGCCTCCCCTCCGCGGCGCCTTCAGGGCTGCGCTTCTCCCCCGCCCGGAATCCAGCGCCGAGGCTGCTGCTTGACACCGCCTGGCAGCAGGATCAACTGAGCCCCGGGAGGAAGAAAGAGAGCCCGCTCCTCATCCACAGCCCTCCCCCGCCACACACAACACACGCGCACGCACACGCCAGGCGCTTCCACCCAGCTCATTCCCCTACTCCCAGTGGGAGCTACAGCTGGGTACCGCATCCCCCCTCCCTCACTCCCTCCCTCCTCACCCCGGCTTTTCCCCCCGGGGCTCTAAGGGCAGCTCCCACCTACCCCTCAATTCCCGGCTTTCCCCCTCAACTCCTCCTGGCACGAGCTAGAAGGAACCTGCGTATCAGTAGGTGGCAAACTCCTCTAGAGAAAGGGCTTAAACTCCTCTGCCTCGGATCCATCGTTTCCCAACCTGGGCTCTCACTCCTGGGTCCGGGAGTTGAACAGATCAGACTCTGCAGCCTGGCTCGTTAGGATAACAAAGAGGGCCATAGAACCAATTTAAAATGGTTTAGGTTGGGAGGGACTTAAAGATCTAGTTCTAGCACCCCTGCCACAGGCAAGGACACCTTCCACCAGACCAGGTTGCTCCAAACCCCATCCAGCCTGGCTTTAAGCACTTCCAGGGATGGGGCAGCCACAGCTTTTCCGGGCAACCTGTGCCAGTGCCTCACCACCCTCGTAGTAGATAATTACTTCCTAATTACTTCTTAAGCACCTAATCTATATCTACCCTGTTTTATTATGAAGCCTCTTGCCCCTTGTCCTATTGCTACGTGCCCTTGTAAAAGGGCATGCTGTATGCTGCAAACATGCTTTGGAAGGAAGGATTTCAGAGCAACAGACAAGATCCTGAAGGATGAAAAAGGGACCATCACCTTTCTCATTATTTCTTCTCTACCCACCATTAACCTATGAGGCTTTTCACCCCTGTGCTTGATGTGGAGGAATCTGTGCTCACCAGCACCATCACACAGGACAGGCTTCTGAAATCAGGAGGCTGTTTCAGCCTGGATCATTATAGGAGCTGTTTTGTGGCAGTCCTAGAGAGGTTGAAGCCTATTTGATCATAAGCACCTTTGCTCAAAAACAAAAGGAGAAAAAAATTAATAAAGTAACAACAATAAAAACCACCTCCCAGGCACAACTTGGGATTTAGAAATGTTTGAGGAAGAACTGCTGTGATCAGAGACACAGCGAAAATTCACCCGCTCCCCTCTAAAACGGATAAAGTCGCAAACAAATTTGGGGCCTCTTGTGCCAGAACCTGAATCCCCATGTCCAAGCACAGAGATTCTGCCTTGACTGTTTGTAGCCTTGATATACACAAAGGGTAAATAGCTGAGAGGAAACAGAAAAAAGGATGTTTGGGGCAGAGTTAGAAATAGGACTCATGCTCCGTGTCCTGGTTTGGTGTAGGGTGCCTTGCCCTCGTCCCTACTCCCCACCTCCAAAAGCATGTGGTTAAATGGGAAAAGCATCAGAGAGTTGCTCAAAGGACAGGAATTCTGCTCACATAAGAACAGCTGGACAGATAAAAACTCTGCAGAGTGGGATAACTGAAATGGGATGTGAACAAAAGCTGCAGTAGCACAGAGGGAGATATTCTCTGTTGGCCACAGGGCCCAGGTGTGTCATAACTTCATGATGCGGGATAATACTACTCTATTGTTTTATGAACAGAATAGTCTTGAAAACAGAGGTAGTGGCATCTTTTTGTTGGCTTCCTCTGGAAGAGATTGTATTATAGATTTGTTTCCCCATACAGCCCTTCCTGCGAGCTGCGGCAGAGGCCTCGGATAGAGCAGCACCATATGCAGTCACGCACTATCACCACAGCCAAACGTGACAGTGGAAAATCATCTCTCATGTGGCCTTTGTTTTATCCCTGTAAATAAGAGTTCAGAATCTTTGACTTCTTCTTAGACACTTTAATGGATTTCACTGTGACTTCTAGGATGACAAAATGCTTAAACACTCATATAAATGCCATAGTAGGTAAAGGCTCTCAGCACTGTATTCTTTGCACCAGAGAGGAGTTGCACTGATGCTTGCAGCTTTGTGGCCTCTTATGCCATGTTTTAAACTCAGCTAGCAACTAAGTACCATGCGTCCACTTGCTCACTCTCTCGCCATGTGATGGGGGGGGAGAATAAGAAAAAGTTAAAACCTGCTGGCAGGGATAAGAACAGTTTAATAATTGAAATAAAGTAAAATATAATAAAAATAACAATAATAATAATAGGAGGAGAATTAACCCCAAGAAACACAAGCGATACTCAATACAATTGCTCACCACCCGCGGTCTGATACCCAGCTTGTCTCTAAGCAGTGATCAATGGATTGCAGCCAACTACCCCCAGCTTATATACTGAGCATGATGTTGTGTCTTCCTTATGGTAAGCAATAAAACATCCTTTTTCCCCCACCCACCCTTGTCCAAGGCAATGACTCCAACTGCCAAAGACTACAGGTTCATTAGAGCAATTGTTTGGGCACTCAAGAGTCAGTTAGAGCAGCCAGAGGATGCTCCTACCCTGTCTCACTGCCTGGTCAATTGCCATCCCAAAGTCATATTTAAGCACAACAAATTTACATCTGCTGTTGATAGGTACCACCTTCATCAGACTTCTACTTCTCTCCTTGTATAATTTAAGCAATACTGATCTGAGGCTAAAATAACCTGCTGAGAGGTTTTATGGGCTTTTACTTTCCATTCAGAATTTAATAGAAACAGCGGCATTTGTAATCTGAAGAAAGGCACTGAAGGATAACCAGCGCAACAGAAAGATGCTAGCACGTTCTCAAAACTCCCAAACAGCCTATCTGATGATAATAATAGTAGCCATAACAATAAAATATTGTAAAAGCTCACAGAAAGCTTTCACAGTCGCATTAATTAATAAAGCTGTTTTGTCTATAAACCTCTCCAAGTGCAGGTGGCTTAACAAGGAGAACCTCAGCACAGTGTAACAAGATAAGTAGTAATAAGACCATTATTTTAAGGAGGTATTCATTTCCTTTTTCCCTACAGATAACAGCATTTTATTCAGAGTTTATTAGCACAAGGATGTTCAGAATTAACTGTAGCTGCTCTGAAGATTCTTTAAATCGTCATCAAAGCGATACAGCTTCTGAAATTTTGGTTAGACACCAGACAAAGCCTTGGGAAATAGATGAAACTCTTTGATGACACAAGAGTGGCCACAACCCATCAATCCACCAGTCTTCTGAAAGACTTGCCCTATTGAATTATCTAGATTCCTGAAAACAATGGAAGAGGCTTATCCCTCCCCTCAGTTTTCAGAAAACAAAGAAAATCATTCAGTACAGCATGTAAGTATATGGCACAGTGCCATCTTAATCGGGCAACTATAACGATCAGGGAGTGGAGTTTCGAAGACCTGTATTTTGTCTCAGAAGGGTTTTAACACACAGGTAGAACAGGCAGGCAAATGATGGCTAACAGAAAAACATCCAACAAGGTCTTGTGGGATCAACCCATGCAACTGAGTGTAACGAATTAGGTAAATGTATGTCTAAAAAAATAAAAGTCAGTCTAATTTAAGTAGTACTATAAAAGGCTTTTGAAAGAGTGTAGCTGGTTCACTTAAGATCTTTGCCAGACATGAGAGTAAGAAAATGAATACATCAAAGCTACTGTTCCTGTTGTGCTCTGCCTGCAGCTGACCTTGCTGCACTGGGTGACGTTCTCTGTTCTCACCCATTTCTGCTTCAAGGTTTTGCACACCAGAGATTTTTGTCTCTGAGGAAGCTGTATGCCACCTTCCTCTGCTCCGCTTTGCACGACATGAAGTTGTCCACAGGAGCAGAATGGTCTGCCTTCGCTATCAGAGCTTTTGTTTCCAGGATAGGAAATAAGCGGTTGTTGCAGCAGACACATTTCCGTACCAGAAGCTTTGGAAAAACAAAGGACTCATTCACATGCAGAAGCCTCCAGCCTTGTCAAATGAGGAAATCAACAGAACCCTGCATCCGTCCTACCTCCCAGCAGAGTTATTTCCCCCACTGCCCACTGTGTTTTACATGATGCTCCTGAATGTCTTTTAAGAGGTGTTTGAATGTCTACTATTTCTGAAATTCCTTTTATTTGCTGACTGGTCAATATCTATAGGAAGCTTTTGATCAAGAATAAAATGTAATCATAGGGATCAATTTAAATAAGTGTCACGCGACACAGACTCATATGAGTTTTGCAGAGCTTTGGCATAAGTGGAGACACACGAGTTTCCCTCCCTGCCTTGTTCACCTCAGTTGGTTATTTTGGATAATGCCCCTTTCAAAGAACAATCTCAGCACAGGTGCTGAGGGTTCAGACTCCAGAAATACAAAATGAAGAAAATTTGGAAATGATCGAAAAGGAGGAAGGACGAGACATCTTTCTCCATTCACAGCACTGACGTACGGGGAAGCTTATGTACAGATAGCCCTCAGCACACCTACACCCAGCAAACATATGCACAGACACATGTGCCACCCACACCAAAATGACACCGATAGACATGGGTAGGAAAGCGCACATGTGCTCTGTGTGCACACGCTCACAGGATCACCCAGGCAGGGATGGGAGACCCAGCTCAAGGGTGCTTGCTGGCACTCAAGGGAGCTGCTGCAGAGGGGCAGGAGTGGCTCTGCAGCCCATTACACTCCCATCATGTTTTCTAAAGCAAGCTTCAGCTTGCACAGGGATTTTGGAGCAAAGCCCTTTGCCCTTCACTCATCCTTACTCAGAAAATTCCTACTGAAGTACAAACATGGGGACTTCAGCCTCTTCATGGTCATTTTCCCATATACCATGTGGTTTATTGTAGCATCAGCCACTTGCTTCAGTCATTTAAACGTGAAAGGTATTATTTACACCACTGAAAACCAGCATTTACAAGCTGTAGTAACCAAATAATATTTTGGTAGAATGTCCTTTACAAAAATAGCCTCAACAGTGTTTGGTATCAGGCAGAGAATATCTCCCCCCATCAGTAAGTCAGGCCTGAGCTCTCTCATGGCCCCTGTCTCATTCACAAGGCAGTTGTTACATGAAAAGCTTTGACATCCCAGAAACAACTCAGAAAAAGGAAATGGGAGCATCACCCTTTTCCAGTGTGTGCTAAAATGTGAAGATGTGGGACAGGGAAGACCTCCAAGATGAGGATTACTCCAAGCAGGTCCTGACTGATGCCAAACACCCAGGGGCTCATGTTTTAAGGTCACCAGATACTGATCCTTAATTTACTGACTGCTGATGGGGGAATCTGATGCGAACTGAAACTGGGGAACACCAGCTTTTACCACAAACTGTACAAGAACGTGCTGCTGTTGTGATCCTGATCAGCTTATTACCATATTTATCAGAAATGACTTCTTGCTCACTGTGGGATAATTAAGTAAATAAATGGACTGGAAGGTAAACCCGGCAATCAGAGCAACACTGAAAACACTGCACACTCTTCAGCTAGAAATCCATGAGCAGCAGCTGGCAAACGGATGCTGTGCTTTGGCTTGGAGCATGAGGTGCCATCAGTCAGGTGAGGGCCATGGGCTCCCATGAGCTGGGCTTCACTGCCGCCCAGCATGGCTGGATGGGGAGCCTTCAGACCAAAAGGGCAAGGGGCTTTCCTGTACACTCAGTCCAAGTCAAATACAAGCAAAAAATGCTATGAATTCAGAGCTGCAACTTTTTTTTCCCCAGAGTCATTTGTCCCACCATCCAGCTCAGCTGCTGCTGATGGGTTTTCTTCCATTGAATGGACTTGACAGGCTCAATTAGGGACAGTTCAGACAGACAATGATGCAAACAGCCCTGTGCTGGGCTAACGTCTACATGAGCACTCATGTAAACCCTATGAATCGATCTGTGACAAATCTCAACTGACCCCTTTACTGACTCCCCTGAAAGAAGACTTTGCCATCTGCAGCCCCAAAACCATTCTTTTCCTCACCCAAGGAAGGCTGTTAATGTGCATTTTCCCTAGTAAATGGTTGATTTAGAACTACTTATAGAAACACCCTGTGCCCTAGTCTCAAGTTTACGTTCTTTGCTGAGTCATAAACATAAATCTGAGTTGTGGGTGGATCCCTGTTAGTTATTAAAGCACCTTATGTTTCTCAAAGTCTCTCCAGAGGAAGCAGAAACTACTGTTAATATACATTTAAGTTACAGCTGGTCTACTGTTATTTAAGAACATAATACCTGCCTGGATTATTGACACAGATTGTGCTGTCACATTATTTTCTTGAAAATCAAAACCATTGTCAGTATTTAAAAAGTTGATGAGAATATACGGTAAGAGGATTATTTACTGTGAAAAGCCAGGCACAGAAGATGAAACTGAAATCAGGAATTCTGGTTATCAATAGTTCAAATGATCATATAGGCAACAAAGTTTTCTTTCAAAGTTCCCAAAACATTGTGAATGCTCCAGATGAAGTCAAATAATAATCGAGGTGATTATGCAGTTTAATATTGATATATGAATCAACCCTCATTTTTAATCCCTGGCATCAAACCCAAGACACGCAGAAAACAGACGTGAAATGAGGAAGATAAAAGGATGCTGATTTAGGAAGAAAAAAAAACAACCCAGAAGCAGCAGCAGCAATTGCTGCAATTCAAAGAGCCTTGTAAAGATCCCATCATCACCATCTGGCTCAGCTTTTCCCAGGCTGCTTTGCTAACACACGAGACATAGAAACATGTGGGCTATGTTTTAGGGTGGCTGATCTTGGCCTTTCTGATAGTCAAAGGAATCAAAGCTTTCATCTGAAGTAACTGAGTCAAGAAAAGAAGTATCAATTTCCAGTCCTTGCATCACATCCTACTGTAGCAGGCTGCCTGCTACCAGCTGGGAAGGGGGAAGTCTGTGCACAAAAGACAAAACCTTAAACATCACAAGAATTATCAGCTTCTGTCACTGTAATCAATACATATATTCATGTCACTTTTTATTCCTTAATTGCTACCCATGCTTTATCTTGCAGAGAAATAGGAATTGCTGTGTTGGATCAAATCACACAATCACAAAATTCCACCCTGTCTCAGCCTTGCTCATAGCGTGGAGTATCACACATTAACAGCCTCTATTGTATTAAATGGGTTGGATTTCACAAGGGTCTGGTAAGTGACTGGAGACAGACACCTGTGAAAAGTCTACAGGGAGAGATTTCTTTATTTGCACATGTGGATGCTGCACAAATAACCTGAATTCCCTCAAAATACCATCAGAAGAAAGTCATTGTGATTCAAAATACCATTATGTAATTCTGTGTGAAAAGTTGTTTGAATACTTAATGGTTGTGAAAGAAAAATGCTTTTGATTTCAGGCAAGAGAAATAACAGATTTGCAAAGTTTCTGAATAAATAGGAGATCCAATACCCATCCATTCTTGGAGAAAGCGCAGAGAAGGAATAGAAAAGCTTCAGGATGGCACACAGGAAACCATTAGAGCTGGAGAGAGGAGAATGAAAAGACTGGCACCACTTAGCTGAAAGAGGAGATGAAGAGGGAATGAGGAGCTCCAGGTAGTCAAAGTACTGCCTGGCCTCGAGGCACTCCATCAGGTGGGTCTTTGATTCTCTTCTATAGATCCAAACCCTTTTTTTTAAGTTCTGCGAAGTAATTTTCTACAAATGTGTGCAAGGGGTCTGTAGCAGTGGGATGTCTCAGCTTTTCTCTGTCAGAGTATCTAAGCCCTCTGTGGCTCCATAGTGCGGCTGGTCACTGTGATGTGTCACAAGACATTGCTGCCAGCTCTGAAGATGTGTAACTGGGAGGAAGGAGACGCATTCAGCAGCAGCTGCTTTTCCCTGTGCAACAGACTGGTGCAGGGGAACTGCATTTTACAGACAGTGAATAGCCAGGTCTTCAGCTGAGCTATCGCTGTTAGCCTTCTCTATCTGGGCAAAGAGCTGTAAAGCTTAGTAGCTGGATGAGGATCTGTAGGTTATCTATAATTTCTCCTCTTCATCCTTTAGGCTCCTCAGCAATGACAGAGTACTAAGGATATAATCTGAAACAAATGTCTATTTAAAGAATTATCCTATTTTCCAGACGGAAAGGGGAGGTAAGAAAGATTATAGAGGCCCTGTTACACTGCGTTTCTGGAGATGTCCCATAGTTGAGGACTGTCTGTGCTCATCAAGATTCTTCCCCTTTTCCGTACATCACAAGCACAGATCAGTGCTGTATTACAAACAAAATGCTAGACTTCCTTTGCACTCCCAACAGTGGGCCAAGACAGAAAGAACAGCATGCAAACACCACATCACTCAGCACACCACAAAGTGTGCAGCCTGGTGTAACAGTGCCTGCAATTAGATTAAGCAGGAATCAGGTGACAGCAGATCATTAGAGAGCTACATGCAGTCCTACAGAAAAAGCACAGAGCAGTGCAGCTTCAGTCACAGAATAAGAGCAAGTGAAGTTTTTTCAGGAATACAAAGATGCAGTAATTGCTTTAGAAATGACAGCACCATGTGATCTTGCCCACAGAAAGCTTCCATCATCCAGCTACTAGTAGTCAGTCGTTAGAAAAAGAGGATTTATCCCATCTGAGCCACTGACAGAGGAAGAAATTTGCCTAAACTCACGGAACCTGCAGAGGGGCTGGGACCGAAATCCACAGTGCAGTGCTTTGTGCTGCAGGAACTAAAGGAAAGTCCCCAGGCATGAAAGCCTCATGTACTTGTCACAGCCCTTGCATCCCCTGCCTACGTCTCGTAGGAAAGCCCCCAAGAGCTATTGCCATCTGTAGCAGCATGATGGCAAGTGGTACACTGCCTAAAACAACACAGGGAACCACAGACATTTGGAAGCGATTCAGGTGAACATGGGGCTGCTTTGTAAAATGAATAATGTGCCACAGATTGATTTGTGAGACTCACTGCTAGCAAAGCACTGTTTTTTTTCTGGGCACTGTGCAACCAGCCCTAGTGATGAAAAGGCAGGTTTCCATCTGCTTGCAGCTCGCTCGTATGCTACAACTACAGGACTTAGAGTAAAGAGAAACACAACGTGGAATGCAAAGACCTGGTGACCTAATTCATTAACTACAAGCTGCTTTCAGCTATTTGACTGTGCTTTGCTATGTACATCTTATGGGCTCTTTTCTACATACATCTCTCTTTTCCTCATTCCTGCCAAGAAACAGAAGATATTTAGGCTTCCTATCTACTGCGATGACATCATATTTATTTATAAATCCTTGAAATAAAAGGAAGGGGATGATGACTGCTATGCATTTCAATTCCTTGCACTACAGCCTCCTGAGTTTATCTAGTTCCTGCTTCCAAGTCCTCCGGATGGTGAGCCACAGGTGCTGGGAGAGCTATCCCTCTCTGGCTGCATCCACAAAGCCGTCCTGCCTCCTCCAGCTTTTGCAATGAAGTGTTTTCCCCCAAGAGTTGTGATTATGAAATGTCACCGTGGAAACAGTTGGAACATAATATGTGCTTGCTCGCTCTCCCCCCACCCTTCCTCCCCTCCCACCAGCCTCCTCACTTTCTGAAGCTATGTTTGCTGTACAAGAAAAACCCTCCTTGCTCCCCTCCTCCCTGCAAACCTGCAAAGGGGTGTGTCTGTGCCTTGCAATTATCATGACAGAAACAGATGCCCCCCAAAATATCCCTATTCATTAACATCTCTTTGGTACCTTGTAGCAATGCTAAATCTACCAAACTCAACTGCATGTTACTGCAGTTACCAGAACTTCCAGCCTTCCTCTGCCAAATAACACCACTTCCGTGGCATTATATGGCATTATAAAGAGGCTTTGAGCCAGTAGGAACCTGGCCTGCTGTTGCTATAACTGTCACCACAAGAAAGCCTGTACAGCAAAGCATAATTCCCTGTCACGCATCTCTGCTGTCCTCTTAGTTCTGCTGTCCTGTTCACATTAATGTTATAATGAGAGCACAACATGGACTCACATCTTTGCTTTCACTTGTGTCCTGCCACCTAGAGGCAAGTCTTTAGATGATGAGTTCTTTGTGCCCTGCCTACGTTAATAAAGCACGATTTCTCCCTAATCATGATTTCTTCCACGCTTCTCATCAGCATCACAAAAGGTCAGAGCTGTCCACCTGGGAGTGGAAAGGTCAGTTCACTTTGGATTCAACACGTGGTATCTTGTAGCTCCTGGAATGTAATCAGCTCACTTCATATTTATTTTGTGTGGCTGCAGCCCTATAAAAGAGCAGGGGATGTTCCAGAGAAATCTTCAGACTCTTGTAAAGAATGTGCAAGCAAACCCGAGGTAAAATTTGAGCTCAAGAGAGTGGTATTGAGTAGATATCTCTCTCTCTGGCAGAGAGTCAGGTTTTCGTTCTTAAAATCACACAGGGGATTCAGATGCCTGTTGATATTTGTTAGTTTTAATTAATGGGAATCGCACATGAAAAGCCCCCCATCAGTTTTTTCAATGTCAGGCAGTGGGGCTTTGAGGTCTGCCCAGATGAACCTAATTGGTAGGACTCTTTCCCATGCACTTGTTGTTAGAAGTTGTCCAAAGTCCCAAAGAAGTGGGAGTCCCAAGACTTCTCTGAGGCTGATGCTTTGCAGTACAATGCTCAGCTTCTATTTTTCCCCCTGTGGCATCTAATTTGTGAGCAGGACAAAAGTAATGCACCCTATGATCACAGAGAAGAAGGTGCTCCTTGGTCCTCATGCAAGCCACAGCCTTCCAAGAAAATGTCTCGCAGTTGCTGTTGTCCTCATTAGTGTCTCACCAGCAGCCCCACACACAGAGCAGTAGAAGCTGATCTGATAGCACTTGGCAATAAGAGCAGTCCAAGGAAAAATAGGTCTTTTGGATGGCATATACCAGTATTTGCAATCTGAATGCATTTCTTCAGCTGCTTTGCTCCTTAAATGACAATCCAGGAGCAGGCATAGGAAATCCCGGAGACAGGCTAATGGACACCCCTCCTACTCTGGTCTCCAAAGAAGCAATTTAAATTGGCAGCATCTCTCATCAGAATTGTTAATTCTTCACCATGCGACAGCCTCACATAACTCCCAGGCTCACCAGGTGGAGAAGAATCACAAAGACTTTCAATTTAAATGCTGCTTCTATTTCTGACACGCTTTCAATTATCTGCAAAGGCAGCCTATCACTCACATCCCTCATCCTCTTCACTGATCCCTACATTGCTAACAACCCCTTGCAGCAAAACACCTTCCACAGAGGGAGGTGTACTAAGCTCAAGGCAAAGAGTGGTTGGCCCAAGATCAGGCTGTACTGCAAAGCCATGGTAGCAGCAGGGATGGAAACGGAGCCCTAATATCCATGGCCACACACCAACCTGCTGCCACCACAAGGGCTGCATCATGTAAAGATGAAAACCTTTCATGTCCTTCCTCCATTTGGCTCTTCTCAATCTGTGACGGGAAAAGCCAGATAGCAAAGATATCACTTGGCAGTGAACAGTACTCATCCTTTCACCTGTGTTACACAGGCAGAGCCACTGAAAGGTTATCAAGTAGGGTAAAGCCATTTTCTTGTCCCATGAAGCATTTTTCATACGTCTAGTGCCTCTTTTGGAGGGGAATTCAGGACATCTGCCATTTTAACCATAATCAGATTTGGATTTATCTAAGTGACTATGACAAATTGCTATCCCCAATTATTAGACTCAAGTCTCCTTCAACATCAAAGCAATGTAGGTGACAAAGGAATCAAGCCCATTCGTACCTGGGAATCAGTTAATTACTAGGCACTCAGACAAGCCTGTAACCTTAGGGAAGGTGAGCTCGGAGTGGGAGGCAACTGTGAAACTGCTGCCATCTGTTGATCTTACAGTCGTACTTAAGTCTATCCATCAAAACAGGGCGCCCCACTTGGTCCTATCTACTTCCACGCAGTTTTCTACTTCAGGTGGTGAGTCGAGAGATGACCCTTGTGTATTAGTGTGCATTCACTGTCTAACCTCACTGCTTCAAACTTTAACTTCCAGAAAACACTGGTTTGTTGATTCATTTCCCCCCCTCCATATTACCAGGAGCACAAAGCATGTCTGCAGACCATGCAGTACTGGTACAGAAACCTGCATCCGAATAACTAGACAGTCTGCATAAAGTAAAAACAGAGAAAGCATTTAAAACTGTTGTTTGCAGAAGGCCACATTCCAGCTTAGGGTAAAAAAGCACAAAGCTGCTTGTTTCCAACCTACAGCACTGCCTTTTGCTCACAAGGGTCCTTATCCTACCCTAAAGTGGCTTTAAAACTAAGGAAAAGTTTAATATCCTATGAGTCTCCATTTGCATTGGGGGCGGGGGGGGAGAAGTGCTGCAAGACCTAAGACATGGCATTTTTATGCAGTTGGGAAGAAAATAAAGATGCCTTTGACAGAAAATTGCAACCCTTCACTGAAAAATCCTCTCAGAATATTGGCATTTTCTGCCTGTCTGCCTTTGATACAAAACAATTTTCTTCCCAGCGCTTCCTTCGTATAGGTTTGAAAATCTGAAAACCCTCTGGCTAGAAAACCTGAGGAAGATGGGGGGTGGGGGGAGGTGTTCAGCCAAAAATATTTCATTTGCCATTTTTCAGGGAAAAGCCAACAGTTTCTACAGCACGTCTACCACTTGATCTTGCAGGCAGACGTGAGACTCTGCAGGAGATGCACAAACAGACCTGACGTTATGGAGATCAGCACCAGCGTTTTCTCCTTCATGCAGCTTTGCTTTGTACAGTGTTTTGGACTACAGCTTAAAATGTAGTCTATGCTGAAAAAGAAAAGCCCTAGGTCTTGGAATCCACACAAACAGGTTTTTAATCAAATCACCAGGTGAAAAAGTAGTTTACACAGAAACATTCAAGGCTGGATATATTTTGGGGGCAAATAGATATGTCACAAGCATTACCTAAGTAGGCATTTGTAAGAGTGGAAGGAGAGTGAGCACACAATTTCAATTCTTCCTCCTGGGACTGTAATCCCAGGAATACCAGCATCAGGTTTGGCTGTTCCCAGCCTGAGGCAGGCTGGGTTCTCGGGCTGATCCCCACCACCCCCAGCCTGGAACTGCACCCCCCACAGAGCACAGGATCCTTTGTGGGGTGCAAAAAGCAGCATCCAAGTAGCCCTGTAACCATGACAACATTCAAGACCAAAATATACGCATTTCACCTCCTCGTAGTAAAAAAGAAATATCAATAAAGGGTGGAAGCCACTTTCTGCACATTTCCATGCTCCTCATAAGAAAGTCCTTGGGAATATCTCAGCTCTTCAGTATATGCAAATAAAAGAGGCAGAGTCCACATCCAGTAACGACTGCTTCAGGGTCAGTTACTTCTCTATCCTTTTTTCTACCTTAAATAAAGTATCTGAGTTTCCTCAGCTCCTTTGCTTTTCAGCATTCATCTTAATGCCCCAGACAGGTTGTTTTCTCCTCTTTCTTTTTTTCTCTGCAACCCCCCAATCTTCCTCTTAAAGTGAAACGCTGTGTGAGGAATGACAGTCTTTTTCCTGAGCATACAACAACTGATTTGAATGTCAACCTCTGCAAGCATAGAATCATAGAATCATAGAATAGTTAGGGTTGGAAAGGACCTCAAGATCATCGAGTTCCAACCCCCCTGCCATGGGCAGGGACACCTCCCACTAAACCATGCCATCCAAGGCTATGTCCAACCCCACCTTGAACGCCGCCAGGGATGAAGCATTCACAACTTCCTTGGGCAACCCATTCCAGGGCCTCACCACCCTCACAGTAAAGAATTTCTTCCTCATATCCAATCTAAACTTCTCCTGTTTAAGTTTAAACACATTACCCCTTGTCCTCTCACCACAGTCCCTAATGATTCAATGCAGGATTCACTTCTTCTGCATTGGAAAATGAAAGAAGTTGTACAGTTCCATCAGTTTGCCATGCTGATGCTAACAGCACCCCCCAGTCACTATGGCAATAAGGCTAATTAGAAATAAGCTAATGTTGGGATTGATCCTATCAGATTTCTCTAACCTCGGCTGCAACAAGATGATTAAATAGTTAAAGGACTCAGAACTCCTCACTTTAAGGGAAAATATGAAAGAAAAGTGTCAGATGCTGCTCCTTGTGAAATAGGACCTAAACATTTTAGCATTTACACTTGCATTGACCATGGCTGGTTTGGAGAGCCATGCAAGTGTGCCAGGAGCCATAGCACAACCAGCAGGTCTGGGATAACCAGCACCCACCTTCATTTGAAAGGTCTACAAATCAATGTGTAATAAAAATATCACTTTTCTCCTGCTGCCACTTATAACAGTGAAGAAAAGGATCCTCACTGGGCAACTCCACAGTGAAAAAACACCATAAGAGGGCAAGAAGGGCTCTGCTAAAATGCGTGTCAGCTAGGGGGGCTCAATATGAGGCTTTCAAAGCACTTTATTAGAGGGCTTTTCACATGCTGTTGGTCTGCCTTCAACAACAGCTGCAGCATCGCACTGCACTCAAGGGGATGGAAGAGTTATTAGGGCTCTCCTCACCACTGCTGGCTTTGCATTAGTCAGGATCAAGAAAGCAGACAAGAGTGAAATGGGTAGAGAACAGAGTTAATCACTGTAAGGATGCCTTTAATGAACTTGTCCTGAAGAAGATTGATGCAAAGTGACGGGGAAAGACTGGATGAGAATGTTGGATTGGCCACTGTCTCCAGCAGGTTTCATCCTTCTGTTGGGCTTTGTCAGGAATGTCATGGTGCTTCCAGCTTTGTGCAGGACCCTGGTGTGGCCATGGGCAGAAACTTGCACTTCAATTAACCAAATCACAAAACAGTGAGGCTCTTTATCTTCACTGCATAAGGATACTGCAAGGGTAAATCCAGCAGTGGTTGTGGCTGAAGCTAAATAAATAGACTTTGCACCTATTACTCCTATTCTTGTCAGGTTTTTAGATAACATTAAAATTGAAGTACTGCCAGTTCTGTACTCTTTTGAACAACTACAGAATGTGCTGAGGTCTGATTTCATTTTAAACCAGATTTTAAAGACGGAAATCAGTGAAATTACAGCTCATATTTCCTATAAAGGTACTGAAAATTCAGGTAAGAAAAAGAAGTGCATAGTTTTTAAGTGTTGCTTTTGAAAGGCAGAGACTGCAGTTTTACAACATCAAAATCTCTTTCATCAGAAAAAGAGCTATTATTACTATAAATGCCAGTAGCATTTCAGAGGAGTTGTAGCAAATGCATCAAAACACACATTTAAGACCCAACAGGGTCAATACCAGTTTTGTACCTGATGGAAAAGCAGCAAGTTTTTTTGGTCCATGTTACCAGGAAGTACATATGCACATACTTCAAACAGAGGTGTTATGTCTGAAGTGGTTCTTCTGCATTGTGCTCAATAAATACATCTTTTTCTGACCAAAGAAACTGGCAGGGCTCCAGCGTGTTGAAACTGGAGTGAAGAGAAGTTGGCTCTTCCGTAGTGAAGGCAGAAACGAACAAGCAAATTCCAAACTAGAATTACAAGTAAACTTTGCAGTGCAGCCACTGAATGGGGCTCAGAATTGAGAGGCCATTTGATCACAGATTGTCAAGCGAGCACATCTAAAGATGCCACCAGTCCGCAGACAGGTCATGATACCAGACTTAATCCATTGCGGTGTGAAATAAAATGGATTAGCTTACACCACTGCTGAAGAAGGGCTGAAAGCAAGCAGACAATTTGCTATAGTTGAACTGAAGGCATTGTGGCTTTTTGAAATGCTGTGACCCCAGTGCTCACCAACAAAAGCCACCCCTTAAAGACTTAGAACTTTCCATTCTGCTACTGGCCTCCATAGCACCTCAGTTTCGTTGCTTTTCTTCCTTTCTCTCCCACCCTTTTTGCCATCTTATAATGGCATAGGAGTAGTAGCCATATCCTACAAAGCACTCCACAAACCCTAGCAACTAGGTGCTACAGTAGTACAAATAATAAATAAAAGACCTGAATTTCTTGGTGACACAGAAGACTGAAGCAGTGAATTGAACCTATTTTTCTCCTCTAACAGAATAGGATTGCCTGCAGTATGGTGCTCTTCTAGAGCATCTTCTCCAGCACTTTTCAATACACTCCCAGGCACCATGAACAACCATGCAGGCAAAGCTTCTTCACATGAACAGTGCAGCAAAATGGGCTGCTGCAGCTGTCAAACACCAAGAGAAATTAAAAATCCAATGTCCCAAGCTATCCGTGTTACTGAACATCCTTTAGGGCTTGTTCTACACAGCCTTCAGTGACTGAACCTTTGGAATGTTAGGTGCTTATTGAGATTTGACAGGCTCTGTAGAAATTGTGAAGCCTTCAAACTGCAGCTTAGATCTGACTAGAGCTATTGGCTTCTTTCAGTGCTTGAGGATGTGCAGTTCATTGTGGAATGCTTTTTGTGCTGGATCTTTGGATTGCTGGATGTGCCATGATGTACCCCAAAGAGATGCTGCTGAGTGCAGGTGGAAGTAGAACCCCGTGAACCTGTGATTTTCCTCCTGAATAGAAAATCCCCAAGTACAAGCACTACCTTAACTACGTGTTCCTCCTCCATCTCTGCCATTTGCACCCAGGCAGGAGAGGCTTTTGTACCACATCAGGCAAACCATTAAGGTGGCTGAATCAGGGGATCGATCCTTTTTCAATGCCCAGGAAAAGAAACAGCAAAGACTGAATTGAAGCTGTGATCTAGGCTGCCATAGCTGAAGCGTGGGGCACGTAACCAGGGAATGCAAATACACTTTTCCCTGCATAAGGGTAAATTACATAAAGACCCAATCCCAAGAGTACTCTGAAAGCCAGCACAGGCAGGGTTCTGCCTGCAGACAGCAGCCCTGCCTCCCCTTCTGCATCTCCTGGGAATAGGAGGGCGCAGAGCATTCTCCTCCCTGTGCTTCAACCACACCCAAAGGGGGGAGATGAATGCAGAGCAGCACTTATGCCTGGCAACCTCAAACAGCCTCTTGCCCTGCTCGGACAAAATACAGGCCATAGAAAGACAATTTGCTGCTATCCAGGGCTATTTTGAGTTAAGGGGCACTTTGCTGGTAAAGCAATGTAAGTTTCCCAGTCTGTGCAGAGTGAGCTTCAAAGCAAGATTCATTTCAATCATAAAGAATTATTTTGACTGGTACCAGTCTCAGGCTCAAGGGAAAGTCCAGCATATCTGTTGCCTATAACTCAAGGGTTAAGAAAAAACTCACAACTCTCACCTTTTTAAATGCTATTTCCTGCTCCTCTCAACAGACAATGTCATTTCCTTCCTAGCAGCTATAGCTTGCAGGTGAAATTTAAAGAAGAATTACTTAAAATATAGTCACCCCCAAGCAGCAGCTCGCTTCCCACTTGGGAACAGCGTGGTCCTGCCAGGCTGGGCTCTCTCAGGGCCTCTCTCAGCTAATGCTGATGAACATAAGAGATTAATGTACACTGCCCAGAGACAGAGAATGAACACAGGGAACTTCATTTAGAAAATGCAGTGTCTGCTTGTTCCCCCATCGCATCCCTTTCCTTTTTGATGGACTACGTTCTCAGAAGAGGCTCACGTATCATGGGAACTAAGCACTGACCTTGGGAACAAGCAGCAGAACCTGAAGATCTGGAGGATCTGACCCGTGATTTCTAAAGGAAACTAGAAGGAAGCATTCCCAAGCCACTGCTTCGCCTCCTGCTGCCTCCAGTACACAGCTGCCTTTCTCCTTCTGGGCCAGCCAAGCAGCTTTGCCTCCTGCACATCACACAGCACCTTGCACAGCACCTCACACCCTGAAGTGCTGTGTCCTGCAAAGATAACCATAGCTCCCCATCAGACAGGACAGCAGAATCACAGGCACCCGCAAGGTATATATTTTCACCTAGCAACTCCCACACTAAAAAAGCAATACTTTTTCTTAGGCAATAGAATTAACCTTTGGAAAGGCATCCGGTATTTACCAAGAGATTACTAGTAATATAAACCTATTTGTTATATGTCTGTGCTTACACTAGGCATATAGATATTAATATTTAGCCACATGAGCTCCAGGAACCAGCTCTGGCTCTGAAGACAAAACTTAAATGACAGCCTCTTCCACCCCAACCCAACTCTGTGGAACATGAAAACACTGGCGACCTAGGTACACAAAAACTTGTTTTCAGAGTGCAAATGACTGAAAAAGAGACTTTGACACACTGCTTCCCTAATGCTTTTGGTTGGGTGTATTTTAAGAAGTTGTGACTCAGTGCTCCAGGCTCTCTCTGCCACTGGAGTGATACCACTGGAATCAACAATTACAGTCTCTCATGAGTCTGTTGCTATAGAGGTTAAAAAAGTTGGTTTTGAAAACCATGGATTTCGTAAGGGAACTGAGAGCAGAGTCTGTGTTGGAGTCCCCAGGTTATTGCCACTAGGGCTCTTTGCTGTGTTTACTGCTCAGTTTTTGCTCTGTCCAGCGTACAGTGAGACACAGAAATAGTGCCATTGTGCAGCCATCCCTCCTGAGCTGCACATGATCTTGCCCTTTCCTGCAAATGCTCTTTACACAAACCCAACAAAATTCGATGCTTTTATAAGAAAAGAATTACCCTCCACCCCAGGTTTCCTTGTCTGCCATTAACCACCATGTCAATTGTGGCACTGGGACAAAACTCATTTAAACTGGGACAAAACAAACTTATCCCATGTGGAAAAACATTCCTGACCTAACATCTGATTCTCTCTTTTTTACTGTTATGCTTGCCTCTGGGAAATCCACTGTGAGACTTAATAGTGCATTAAGACAAGTTACAACTACTACATATAAGGCTGGCTTTGACAATCAGATCTGTTACTTGTGTATTTTTATGGTGCATGATGCCATAACAGCCTGGGATAATATTTTTTATACACTTATATTAAACCAACAAAGACAGCTAACATGGGCTTCTTCTGTGAAATTCCCTCTTTGCCTAAGAATATGTCCCATCAGCCAGAATTTATTTTGCACTCCATGCAACAGAATGAAGCATAATGAGCCCATTTGGTACAATGCTGCATTAGTTAATGATCATTTATGCTGACTTGTTACCCATTAGATTCCTAGCAAAACTTGCACTGGGTACAAACCTCAGACTGAAATATTAATTCCCTGCTCAGCCCAGTCTTTCCCCCTCCTCATGCTATGGATGGTCAATGCTGAAATTAGATGATCCAGAGGTTTCTGGGAAGAAGGCTTCTGGCATGTTCATCTCTAAACCCATTTAGGACATTTCCTTCCTTCCCAGTGGAGGGGACATAGTACTGTCACAGGTCTTCTGGGTTGAGTTGCCACTGCAGCTATTTGCTATTACTCTGGCCCACTGATTGGAAAGTACCATCAGACTTTCAGGACTTGAAATGAAATAGATTATTTCTCATTTGTTTCAACTCCCAATATTATATAAATTCTTTTCATCCCTCTTCATACAGCGCCACATGTAGCGATAATGAACACAAGCAATGTTTCAGGACCACAAACCTCCTGCTGAGCCCAAGCACGTTCATGACACTAATGTAAATCCACAGGACTACAAGTGGAGCAGTCTTAACCCTTGCGCCTTGTAAGTAGATGGCTCTGGAAAATGAGAAAATTCAGATTTTGCAAAGTGAAAATGTAGAGTGACTGAAGGCAGCTTCTAAGAATATGCCAATTTTGACTTTAACGCTAAGAAAAGAGGTTAAAAAAAGTCTCAGGAAAGATTTATGAATGCTTGAAAACAGTTTACAGCATCTTTTAATATGTCCATTTCTTATAAGCTTTGAGCTATGAAGGAATAATAGGTGAAGGCAAACCATCAGCTAAAAATACACAGAACCTATTTTATGTTATTAAGTTACCTACTGTTACATAAATAGTTGTTTGTGACTTCAGAATGAAAGGCAGTTATATATGTGTCAGGGAAGGACTGTATTAGAAATCTTCAGACTGAGCTCTGGAAGACCTAGCTGGAAGACAAAAAGGACAAAGAAAGGAAAAGAAAAACTTTCAAACCAGACATTTGCTTTGAAATCTCATGGAGATCATCAATTATCCCACTATCAATCAAGAAATTGTACAGGATTAAAGTGTACTTTGCTGAAGATAGAAATCTTGCAATAGCTTGTGTGGTGCTGACAAGTCTTTGCAGGAGTAAAGCAGTCTCATATTTCATAGTTTAGCATTAAGGAACAGTTTGGACACTTTGCACCATTTCTTGTACGCTCAGCATCAGGCTCCACTGTATGCTGCCCACTGCATTCCCTACCACCCAGCCTGACACTGAACATTGTAGCTGGTGTCTGTCTGGCAACCAAGTCTGCTTTGTAGACTGACTGCGCATAAAAACACCACGTAGTCAACAACTGAATTGATTGATTCTTACTGATTTTACTGGGATTTCTCATGAAGACAGTGACTTTTCTCTATGTCCCAGGTGACATAAGTCAGTAATACCCCAAAGACATTATCAGTTTACCCCTTGTTAGAAGGAAAAGATTTCTTTTATTATACCTTTAAAAGAATCAACTTATTTTGTTCATTTTTAAGGCCACAGTTTTGTATGCCTTGTCACTGGAAAGTACATAGGTTTGGATTTCTAGATCAATGAAAGAAGCACTGCATGGACCACAAGCATTTTGAAATGATGCTTCCTGAAGTCCCCTTTGGATTTCACAAGGTAGCTATTGTTGGTTAAGTGGTAATTGATTTAAACGGCATATTAATGAGGAGTAACAGCAATGTAATTTATGAAAAATTCACACAGTTGTGTCACAACTACTCTTCAATAATCAGTTACTACTTTTAAGATGCAATACTTGCAATTTAAATTAAATATGAATACAGAGCTGCTGATTTCAGAGGGCTGTCATTCAACCCATGGAAAAGTAGCTATTATAAACATAAATCCTTTGCACTAGATGTTGCAGATGATTTTTTTTCTTTAACAACCACTGTTGACGTAATTGGTCAGTGTAGAAGTTGATTATGAACTGTGGATGCTTTTTTCTATATCGTGACTCTCAAAAAGCAAAGCCCATTGCAATGGGAAGACTGCTGGCTGTGGAGGCTCCTGTCAGGTCCTAGGTAAAAAGCATTAGCAATCCCATCCACTCATTGCTACTCAGGCACTGAAGTCCCTTCAATTCACTTTGGCTTCCTCTACAGCCAGAGATGCAGGACAGCTGAATGAGCAGAGAAGGACAAACCTCTTCCATGATAATATTTGGCTACAAAGGGGTGGAAAGGGCAAAGAAGGCTGGTTCTGCTGAAAGGAGGAAAGAGCCAGCTATGCCTTGTTATGTTGGGCAAAGGTCAGAACTGACACAGTGAGTCTGAGACTTGCCACACAGGGAAAGCCAAAGAGTAGAAATTTCCCCAACATGAGAGTAAACAAGACAAAAATAGGTGAATCAAGGATGTTGCATGGAAAGTATGAGGTTTAAGGTAAAAATGACACAAGTGTGACTTAAAAATATATCATTATGAGGAGATGAACATAGAGACATGGTCTTGCGGTTGACTTAAGATGGAAGTAAATATCTCTGAGAGCACTACATGAGATACTTAGGCTAGAAGGAGTAATACTACTGCCTTATAAGATCATTGGCCTTGGAGTAAATTGGATACATAACATGGATTTACAAAGGATCTCTAACCCCAAACTAACCTCATCAACTTAATTTCCTAAACACAAGTTCTTTTAGATCAGGAAGGAAGAAAAACTGGTGTACAGGTGCTTCGGATTTCAAGTAGTTAAAGCAAAGTCAGATGAATACCCACTATGTTTAAAAATCTTCCTTTGAATCCTTCCACAATGCAAAGCTGTCTGCTGTACAGCAAAAGCCTGTCAAATACTGATTTTCACTGCACATATATCTATTCCTGTAACAGGTAACCATGAAAAATATGAGGGGGAGAGAAGGCACTCTGCTACTATGCAATAGATTTTGAATTCATGCACATGAAATATTAATTTATCACTCTTCAACAGACCAGTGCTTTCTTTATCGGGGATTTATTTGAAAAAGCCTTTGATACATTTCTCTGCTTTTTGCAACCAGCAAACTGAGCACTTTTGCTATTAATGGATCAGCCCCTTACACTGTCCAGCTTCTCTGGGAGTGTTTTTGTATTGCTGTTGGGTTTAGTGCTCTTCCTGGTGTTTTTCCTGATTTGCCTTTTCTTGGTGATATATAACACAGCTATCCTGGACCTTCTGTCTACCCTTGAGAAGCTCTTTGCAAGTCTGGATGAGAACAGTCTTTCTCCCACTGCAGGAGGGAAAAGCAACCAGATGGGCACATCCTCACCAAGATCTTCAATCTTCCAGCAGTGGCTGGTTCTGATTCATCTCACATTTGTAAAAGGCCATTCCCCACACAAAACTGCATTTTGGCAACATGGTAGTGGTAAAACTCTCAGGGGAAATGGGTGGCAGTTACAACAACCATCTGATTTTAGCAGCAGATCAGCATGAACATAGGGTTTCAAAGGAATCTCATCTCAAAATTGGTTTGGCTTTAGTTTAGGGATCCATTGGTATTGGGTGTTGGTGGAAATTGTTTTCCAGGTAGTGCCATACAGTGGATATTCATATGAAATCAGTGTCATCTGCCGTGACAGCAACAAGAAGCCAAAAATGAAGTCAAACTAGTTCTTTAACCCTAACGGGCCTTCCTCCTTTGTGGCTACTGTGCTTCTCTAATCTCTTAGTAAAATTTTACTTTCCTTTAGAAGCAAAAAAGTGAAGTCTTACTGTATCTCAGACAAAGCTCCCCAGAGCTCTTAAAGGAAGATTAAAAGCTGAATGTCATCTGACTGAGCTTAGCCTACAGCTATTTGCATGATCACATAGTGGTCATATGGTGTAAATTCCTGGAGAGGATCTATAATGTTTAGCTCTAGATCTGAGCTATCACAAGGGTTGTAAACTGAAATCCTAGCTTATTCTCTAGTCTATTATCATGGAGTTGGTGAAGAAACATTCATGTCATCTTTCATCTGAAATAGGCTATGGTTTTCTGCAAAATAATGTGTGCCTTAGAGAAACATGATTATTTAAAGTGCAAGTAACGGTCAGTTAGTTCTTCATACAGTAACCATTTCACAATTGTTGAGTAGCTTTACATGAGGCTGATGGACGAAAGTTTCCACATTAGTTTAAAATACATAATGGATCTTGTCATTGCAGGGCTGTATAACCTAACGCCTCATTTTCAAAATGGGCTGTAGAAGCATATCTAATTTTCTCAACACAATCAAGGACAAAGGGCGGAAAATTAGAGCACTGAAGAAGAGAAATGGCAGGAGAAATGGCTGGGAAAACACAATGCCTACAAAGAAGTCAGGATCCCTATTGGCTCATTTGCTCCTGAGATGCAGCTATGGTGCAGTGCTGGCATGGGAGCACAGAAGCCTGGCAGAGAACTGTGTGCTTTTGTTTCTTTCCCAAGAAAACAGAATTGCCAGGAAATAAAAGCCCAGTAAAGAAACTCTCGAGTCATGTGCCCTTTGTGGCAAATTGAGTCCAATCCCAAATCAAGCCAGAAGACAACAGTGGGAGGGCAATGCACCCACAGACTTTCAGGAAGGAAGGGGAGCACACAGGACCAACTCTGGGTGATGCAAACCCCACCACAGTTCTGTTGTTGGTTCACACGATGACTGATCCATCCTCTTTCTCCCAATAACAATTTCTAGAATTTGGGTATCTCCCATTATTCTCAATCATTGAGGATAGAAAACTGGTGATTTTCAGAAATTAGTATTATGGGTTCATTAAAATGCAGCTACACAAAACCTTGAGTGTGATGCAGGCAGACGTAATTTCCTCCTTGTCTTTGGAACAACGGAAAAACAAATGGGAAAGAAAAAGTCACAGGAGAGAAAATGCCAAAGAAATCACTGCCTGAAAAAAGTTTTGTTATTTTGCTATATTTGAATTAAAAAAAATCATCTCAAAAACTATGGCAATTTGGAGATTACTCTACATTCATAATTTACAGAATAAGAAGTAAGATTGAAAAGGACAGGTAATTAAATACTTATTTTTCAACAATTACTTTACAAAATATCTCCACTACAGTCACTCACGGTGGGCTCTTACAGACAAAAACAAGGAGATGAAGCAAATGCAGCAATAATAATGCAGATCCAGAAGAAATTTCAAGGTAAAAAAAAAGAAAGTGACACTTGAGAGCTAAAGAACACAAAGCTCATCCTAATTCCATGCAGGAGCTTGAAGTGAAATTGCAGACATTATCCTATTTTGATTAAATTTTGTTGAGTTCAGATCCTATTTGTCACTAGCCAAATGAATCGTGTTTGGTGGAAGCCTACTAGGCTCAAAATGGAGTCTTCCATCTAGCAGCAAACCCTGCCAGCTCCTACAGCATTTTAAGAAACCTTTGTGTAAAACATCGGTCTCTCCAGCTTGCAAGGAGAATTGAAATTTCTGACGTTAAAATGCCATCCTCAGATGCATGTTGTGACTGATAGTCCTGCTAATACATTGAAGAGTAATCGCTGCAGTTTTTTCTACGTTCTTCACTACTTAGAAGAAATTAGTACCAAATAGCTACCTAGACATATGTTGCCTAAACTGAGTCTGCTGTGGCCAACTCAAGCATGCTCAGAATGACTGTGTTTTGTCTTTGCTGACAAAGTGATATGTTGCTCAGTCACTTTGCATCATAGCTACAGAGCAATGGCATAAGTTTGATGGTTTGTTCACAGTTTAGGGAGTTAGTGCATTTATTCTCATTCAGGGCATAAAAAAAGATCCTTAGCTCTTCAAATGGCTAAAATAGGTGAAAAGCTATATATCAGTCAGTCAACCAGAATTCATAATTAGATTAAGGTAGGGAACAAGCAGGGCTGTAAATAACTTTAGAAGTTACTCTTCTACTCCAGCGCAGACAAACCCCATAGCAGAACAGCGGTAAATATAAAATGATGAAACATCATAGGCAGCTCAGCAGGTTGTGATGCAACATGTTGTGGCCAGTGGAGAAGGTGCTGGTGAGTACATCAATGTCAAGTCCTGTCCTTAAAGATGCACAAGAAAAAAAATGGATTCTTCCTCTATTTCTCACAGTGCTGCCCTTGCCTCTGAAAAAACTGGCATGCAGTCAGCAAGTGATATGCGCCACTTCTGCTGCTTGTCACTTCTTAGGTTCAAAATGCATTACTGTGGCTGAAAATGGTTCTGTACTGATGACTAGGCTAAAAAGTTCTGTGAAGATGGAGAACTTATCGAGTGAGGAAATATTCATTCAGTGTGAATAAGATGCTGGAAACCGATATTTGCAATCACTGAGAATGGCTGAAGGTCAAGGCATGTTTCTGAGAATCTCATTTAGATGTACTGTTATCGGGAGGTTTCTAGACATTTTTCTGATTTCATTTATTTTTCTTTTGGATACCAATCAGAAGGAAGAGAGATACAGATATCTGCCTATAGCAAAGCACATTTAGGTATACTAAAATAGACCTAAGTAATCTTTCAGTTATATTTCTGCCAGTGTCTACTCTCCAAGCTAAGGTGTCCACTCTGCCTTGCATTGACAATACTGCTAAAGAAGTACTTTTAAGTTTGCTGGTTCAACCAGCCTGACACTCAGATATTCATCTTCCTTGCTGGCACTGTTTTTCTCAAACATCCCCCCAGCAATTTCTCAAAGGAATAACAAAAGTCCTGTGGATTAGGTTCTAGTGCACCTCTGGCTTGTCAGCTACAAACCAGCTACATTCAGACAAACCTCCAACTATGGCTAATTTTGCTAACTAACATCTGAGCCCAGCCTTCATTTAAATTGCCCTCAGTTTGCCAATAACCTGTATTCCCTGTCCTTAGCCATTAGCCATTCTCTGAATCCCATTTTTACTTTCCCACCTTTCCCCTGGCCAAAGCTGCAGGTATTCCTAGCTTGCAACAGTCAACTAAGTTTTTGGTTGCTTTGTTTATGCCTTCATATATATCCTTGTCTGGTAATATGGTTTTTTCTGCTGTGCATGAATTGCTTCTTCAAATCATGCACAAATAAACCTATTTCAGCCTACCCTGCTCCAGCACAGTCAGCAACACACAGTCTGTGTGAATTACCAGAGACTGGTGCAGACCTTGCTATGGCAACACTTCAGGTGGCTATGAAGGAACTTCTGTGAGTCCATGCTGGGTCTCATTGTCATTCAAACCCCCTGGTGAAGTTTCAATGATGTTAAATGACAATTATACATTAAAGAGCCACGTCCACCATGTTCGTTAAGAGTTTTGGAGAGGCTCAGAGGCAGCTGACTGTTTAAGAAACACGTACTGCCTGGTACTTTCTGACTTGCTCATCATCGTTTTTAAATACAGCTGATATTTTTGTTTTCACCTAAATTTAAACATTCTCTGATCCATGACTCCTAAGCAGCAATAGACAGAACATTTTGTCATTTTTTTCCTGGGATATGCCATATAAGCTAAAACATCTTTTCCAAACAGTTGTCTAATGCGCAGAGATGTCAGATACATTAGCAAGAAAGATGCAATTAGTGCTTAAATCCAGTGAAAAGCATTAGATGCTCCTTAGAGGGATCACAATTCCAGTCACCATATGACTTTTAGAAAAAGTTCCAATCTTGACTATTACGGATAAATACCTGCCTGCGTAGATGGAATGTGGCCTCTGTTAAAGCCTACTGTGGTAGCACAGCACTTCGCTGCTGTCTAAGAAAATCAGAATAAAGGGCACCTGTTCTGAGGTGGAGAAGCCTCATGCTAGAGATTTTGCACTAGTCCTCCTGAGCTTTACGCTTAGTTTCTCCATTGGCTCAAGCATGCCCAGAACTGATATTTCTCAGAGCATGCTGCAGGGCTTACAGTCATTTCAAAACTCTATGCGTATATTCATGGTTAGTAATACCTTTGTGGAGAGCTCTTTAAATCTTAGTGCACAATAGACATATAGCTGAAATAGCTGTACACTTTCATCTCACAAAACACCTGCAAGCTTAGCTGTCTGGATGTAGATATAAACCACCGAGTAGCAGTGTGAAGCAGAAGGACGTCCCTTTGCTAGCCCTTTTATTCTTCTCCCTTGGCCTGAAATCAGCTTGGTTGCTGTTCTGGGGTAGGCGTAGGAGAAATGCCATCCAAAGAAGCAGAGCCAAGTGTTTGATTTGGATTCTCAGGCAGAACATGTCTCATCTGAGCTGTGTTGCTCTAATTACTAGCTTTGTTCCCTCAACTTACATGCTTTTTGCAGGAAACAAATGATATGTCACTAATCATCCGGGCAGTGACAAGAGAGACCTGATACAGCTGTGCTCAAGTGTTTGATAAATGATGAATTCTCTCCTGAGGTTTGGTAGTTGATATTTTTCTTGGTTTAGTGAGAAGAAATGCAACTCTGATGTTCCACAATATGGACCCTTCTTTGATTAGGATGTCTTTGGCAAGTGACAGATGTGTGCCCTATTAGAGCTAATTGAAAACAATTAAATCATTCCAATAGAAGCTGTAGAAGAATAGACTGAAGAAGATAACTGTGACTGTCTTGAACAGCAAAGAATCTTGCATATAAGACTGGGGAAAAGTGCATGGAATCTTTTTGCCATGTGTTCAATATTAGCACTTAAGCAACTATTACGGTGGTGTCTGAGCAGCAAATCTCCATTGCACCTACTTCCCACACTCCCTTGCAATGCTGCCTCATTACACACTATTCCTCAATACCATCTGCTGGGTCCCTCACAGTATGCCTTGTCACCAGCTGCTAAGCAGAAGGTAGGACAGCCCAACAAATGAGGACACTGGGTCTCAGCTTGACCTGGGTTGGCAAGGTGCTTTGCATAGGCTCATTGCCTCTCTTGAAAAGTATGAGTTTCAGCAGTGCCCCAGCTAACATTGTAATACCACTTCTACGTCATTCAAAGCCTGCTTGGGTTTCCCCTGTGATTACACTGAGCTATATAGATAGACTTTTACTGCATGGTTTTGCTAGCAGAAGATTCCTCATCTAGGTTGTGGGGCCTACAGTGGTTTTGCTCACATCCCTCCTGGCAAGAAATTCCTCTAACATACACATCAGTGTTCCTCTATAAAGAAACTAGATACACTTTCAGCCAGCTTTCTGCTCCTACACTGATGGAGCCCCTGGAGATTCCAAGCTCGCTAAGGGATTTCCGTCTTTGCTCACCTTTGGGAGTAACATCAAAGGTAACCTCCCCTACCACCTCTTTGAACTGTCAGCAATATGGAGTAGTAGGAGTTGCTATTAACACTTCTTTATTAGAACTTATGTTATGATTCTGGGGCTGTGGAGCAGAATTTGACTGTACAACATATGTCTCTGGTAGAAGGAACAGTCTCATCGGAGAAGCAACTTTAAGCAGAGAGCAGTCCTATAACTTAGGGCTATACTTGACACTGCTTTGCAACATACAGCTCAATGCAAATAAGTAGGAAAACCTGGGCAATTTTCCATTTAACCACTTCACATGGTCAGTATCCCATTCTCCAGAGCTTAGGTCATGAAACATTCATCACCAGAGCCTTCACAGCAGCACCATTCACTGCAGCACTAAGCAAATCATGCATCTTTGTCCACCTTGTGTTTTAATGGACTTGTTGACTGCTTGAAACAAAAATCCCCAGGCTTAATCGAAGAGGTGAGCACATCTGACATGAACACACAGCCAAAGCCTTTTGCATAAGCTTGTTGTCCTATGTGCAATAAAAGAAACCCAGAAATTGGCTTTATTTGCTTTATTCTACTACGGTTAGTCCCTTACAACTGCCAGTAAGTTATTAAAAAACACTAATGTTAACTGCAGAGTGCTGAAAGAAGGATAGACACTGGCATCCTTTACCAATGAGGAAGGACACTTTGGGGCAGGCTTGTAATTGATTTCCACCTCTTTCAAACCTCCACTTGCATGGCAGCAAATCTTGCAAGCTGCAAAGACAGGGCAGCTCCCAGCTTGCGGGGAGTGCATGCTACTCTGCTTCAGGAGTTAGATACCAGCTTATCCCAGCATCCCTCTACGGGCCACTGAACAGGGTAAATATCTTCAGGGGTTTTGCAGGACCTCAAGGGATTACTCATCCCTGCCATCACCTCTCCTTCCACTGGAATAACTGGCAAATGTACTCACAGCGTCCTACTGGTATGTAGCTCCATTGCCCCTTGTCTGATTTACCAGGTTTGGCATCGATCCAATCCTCCTGCCTTTGGGCACAAAAAGTTTGAAGCCATGCACAGCAAAAAACATCTCCAGAAGGTAATTAACCCCCATGAATGTCCAGAATCATCTTCTGAAAGTGTTTATCACTGTTGCATGTAGGTTTAGGGGCACAACTCCAAATCTTTGGTGCTTAATTTCTAAATAAAACAGCAACAAATTCAAGTCTTTGGAATCACATCCCTACTTAGGGCAAATTTCAAGTGTTTCGAAGTGATACTCTTCTACAAATCTGCTGAGTGGACATATCTGTATGAATCATCAGGGCAGTTCCCAAAAAACTGTGCTTCTGCTTCTTTCAAATATTCTTTTCATGAGCTTCTATCCTTCCTTTGAGACCTGAAGTAAAATTCACTTTGCCTGTGTAATCAGGCAGGCAGGTTTGTGCAGAAGCAATGCATGGCTGCACTGCAGAATCAAAATCCATCCACCTCATCCAGCCTGAGCATATTGCAGCTGTATCACTACGGTGGATGAGCAGCTGCTGCTTTCCTGCTCTCCCCCTTCAGTTTGAGAGCTGCACTGCAAAGACCCTTTATTTACGAGGTCAGAGGCTCTTCCCTATCCCAGGATTGAAGTGGAACAGCCTGTTTTCTTGCAGGGGGCTGGAGAAGCCTCCGTTTCACCCTGGGTGGCTCCTGTATTAACTCAAACTTCAAACCTCTTCAGTAATAAACCTGCAGAAAGAATCCAACCCCACACTGCTGCTGGCTGTACAATCTGAAACTGCAGCCTGAACCTGGCGGAGGGACTGTGGGTTTCTGAGCCGTTTTCCAGACCAACCCCCAGGCTCACCTCCATCCCACCCTGTCCTCAGTCTGAAAACTAGCAGGGCAATTAAAGTGAAACACCTAGGAACTGTCACAGCATGGACGCTGCCTTCATCCTAGATTTTGCTGACACAAACCAGGATATTTCTATCAATTTCTTGTTTCCCTCAGTAGCAGCCACCAGCAAATTAGTATGGTCAAGGGTATGTTGTGATCACATGTGTACGACCGTAATGTACATGGACAGTCACAGGGTAGCACCTTCCTTGAATGACACATTTAATCCCTACAATAATATTGTCCCACTAGATACCACCTAAATAATATGACCAAAGGCTTTTTCCTTTGTGTTCAGCTCCTCCTGTTTACAGTATACTTCATGATTTTACTGGTGATTTTGATGATAACAAGCACTTTTGTCAGGACAATAGTAGGAGGCTTTATGCATTTCTTGACAATTCTATGGAAAAATAATCACCTTTGCTTTCTGGTGTAAACTGCTGCCATTACACATTTAAATGAGAAAAATCAAATACGGCAATAATATGGTAATGGTTGGTTAGTCTTGATGCGAAACAAGCTCCTTTGTCACTGCTGGTTCTATTCTGTTCCTTCCTGAGCTAACAGGACCCTCATCTGACATGCCTCAGTGCATTAGTGTTATACACTGCTATTCTGCATACAACGTAAGGGTGATGAAAATACGATGGAAATTGTCTAAAATCACTTACTATTCCTAATCCTTGAACAATCCAATTTGTCACTACAGCATTCTGGTATAGCACCACACAGCAAAACCCAGTGTGGTGGTTTTCTGGTGGATTTACTGACAAACAAAGATTCCCATTCCCACTCATTAAAGGGTGGCATCAAACCCCGAAACTTCCATGCTAGAAATGCATGATCCCATCCCTGCAAAGTCTGTTTCATCCATATTGCTCAGATATCCAATATCACTGCTGGTTTGTAGAGGGCAGAT
This sequence comes from Amazona ochrocephala, assembly GCA_039720435.1. Classification (NCBI taxonomy): domain Eukaryota; kingdom Metazoa; phylum Chordata; class Aves; order Psittaciformes; family Psittacidae; genus Amazona; species Amazona ochrocephala. The sequence continues at coordinate 14,232,358 of CM077889.1, forward strand.
TCTTCCATGGCAGTACTCTAGTAATAGAGTAGCTGTTAACTTTAACAGCCCCTGCCACCATTTCCGCTATGGGAAACAACAAAAACCTCCCTAAATCCCACAACTATCCCTTCCATAGCCTCATGTAAAGACCATTCTTTCTCAGCCAGCTCCTTCATTCCCACCACTGGAACCACGCTACGTAGGCTCTCCTTATTCAAGGAGAGAAAAAACATTCAAGGAAAATGCTTTCTTCACTGTGAGCATATTTCTACACAGCCAAGTGCGGACACACGATTAACTGCATCTATCTATCTTTCTGCTCCAAAATCCTCAGTCCCGAGGGTTTTGGGAGCACAGCTCAGAGGCAGGCTGACTGCTCGTGCCTGGAAGGATCAAGACCATCACATCTTCCTCTCCGGGACCCTATGTTTCACCTCATGGCTGTGGTCTGCCTCCCCAGCTGGGAGCCACAGATGTAGTGCTTACTCTCTACTCCTAGACACCAAAATCTGGGCCAGATTTTCAAAGGAGTTCCTGGCCAGACATTTGAGTACTTAGCACCCACAAGTGGGCTTGAATCTCAGAAAATACTCAAAGCCTGGCAGTTCCTTTCATGATGTTTCCAAAAACCTGCATGCACCCTTCATGCAGCCCACCACACGCTTCCTTCCATGTGCCTGTGAATGAGATCTGCAGCTCAGGGTGGCAGAAACACTGTTTGTTAGACAGTCAAGAAAAAACAAACACTGGAAGGGAGAGATAGCACAGAATAAGAACACTTGATCAACATAATTTCTTGACGGAGCAAGTACCTAGAAATCTGCACGTGAACCTATGCACGCTTCAGCACAGTGCCTCATCTTAAATGAGAATGGGGAGGGAAGAATACAGCGAGTGCTACATCCAGAGTGATAGAATTATTGCTCTGGAGAACACCACATGGCACTTTTTGTTCCTGTGCACCTATTCATCCACCTACATGCCTCTTTTTCATGCACTCACCTCCGAGTTCTCTGCTTGAACCCTTCTGCAGAAGTGACAGAGCACCAGGATGTTGCCTGCTCCCATTCAGCAGTGCTCACGCTCTGTGCAGCGGGATGTGATCTTTATTTCTGTAAACCCCTGGCAGGTCTTTAAACTGAGTTTCTTTTAAAGAAACAATAGATCTTCCAAGAAAAAAAAATATTCCAAATTAAAAAAGGGTTTGATTTTAAAGGAAAAAAACCCTAACTCCAAGTCACCCCTGACTTCTAAAAGGAGGCTATTACAATTATGACAAACCAATCAGGAAAATTAGTTTAACAGTAAAAAGACACATTAGGACCCAGTGAAACAATTCACTTCTGTGTTGAATTAACCGGATTGTTTAAGCTAAAAGGAAAAGAGATTTTTTTTTTTTAGGTTCATTTCAAAGCACACTCCTAAGGAGCTTGATTAAAGCTAACACCAAAATCTATTCCAAAGCAATCTGCATCCCAAGGAGTTGCTGCTGCTTTTGTTTGTTGTTTTTTTTTCTTAAATGTCAGTGCAACAAACATGTCTTGTATACTCAGTGTGTGCTTGGCTTTAAAAAAAGCATTTAGTTTGGCCTTATACCAGGAAAGCACAACTATCGTCTTCTGCTACGCTGCACTTCTGTCAGCCTAGGAACAGGCTTTCGTAGTCTTTTATATTCCCAGTCTTCATGTATGTATGTTATAAGCATTAGTAGAGTTTATTCCCCTAACATTCCTAAGAGACAGAAAATATATTAGCTTGATTTTACACGAGGAACTGATGTCCACAGTAGATTGACGCTTGCCTGAAATATCTCAGGAACCGAGGCAGACTGTTTAAGCAGTGCAGTCAAAATGAATAGGAAAAGTCAGTGAATGGTAGAGTTAGTTTTGTCCTTCGCAGGAGAACACATAATGGAATTTGGCTTTTCCTAGCACTTCTTATGCTTAGGGATCCTCTGCTGTATTTAGAGTAGAAAATCCAAAGACAAAATACCTGTAGTGCAAAGGCTGTGAAAGCACTTTCTGTAGCCAGCATATGCACAAGACAGAGCAAACATGTCCTGAGTATCTTGACTAGTTTCTATTGAGGAAACATTGGTCAAGATATTGAGATTATCTTGTAGGAACAGTATCATGAGATTAACTTCTGTATACCCAGTCAAGAGGGGTGAGCTGAAGGGAACTAGATTTAATGACTCATCTAAGGAGTGTCACCTTTAATAGAGGAACAGCCTCCTTAACTGCTGCACTGCCGTGTCATTCTTGATATGTGCTTCAGCCTCATTGCTAGACAAACTTCTGACCTCCCAGCCCAGAGGCAATGGCACTACCAGTTGAATGGAGCTGTTCTGCCACAGCAATAACACTTCTGAAGGTGGAAGGGTATTTTCTCAAGAAATTCTTTTTTCCTCACCCATTTAGGAAACTGTGACTTAGAGATGCCAGCAATGTGTGATCAACCAAGGGTTCCTCACCTCCTACTCTAGGACTATAGCATTCTCTAGACAAATTCAAAACCTCAGCAAATACCAGCTCTTCTGTTGAAAGATCATCTGCCATGTTCACTCAATCTGGGTCCCCAAACCAAGCCAGCTTGCAAGACCACTTTTCATCATGATTTGAAAGCCACCATTGCTATCATTAACTGATATTGTTCTTGAGTAGCATGAGAAATCAGGAGATGAAAATTTACCTTAGTTACATCAAGCAGCAAGCAAACAAGTAACAATGAAATTTATTTGGCCTGGAAGATGCCCCTACAATTTATTTAATCCTGCAATTGCAGGTAAAAGGAACAAATGACTAGGATGCTCAGTGTGAATGAACTCCTGCTGATGTTAGGGGAAGGAGATAACTGTCTCAAAGGCTTGAAGAACGCAAGCAAGCAGCTTTCTTGGAGAAATGCAGGACTGAAAGAGAGAAGAAAACATTAATGTGAAGATCTGTGTAAAGAGCTGGGGCTGGTGTTAATAGGTCTTTGGTTTGTGTCATCATCCATCTGTCCGTCTCCGTCCCCCCCCCCGTCCCCCCCCCCCCCCCCCCCGAAAAAATCTGCAAGAGGTACATCAAATGTCCTCCTTCAAAACCTTCTTGGAAGCCATCCTGCATTGCACCAAGTATAGCTGGAGTTTACAAGAGCAGATCTGAAGAGCACACAAGAGAAATGAGCAGCAAATGGCCACTCTGTAGCTGGCTCTAACTATGCCTATCAAACCCTTCCTGGCATAACCATGAAAACCCAGTTTCACCACAGTTATTTTTAGGTAGCTATCTGTGACCTGCTTGGATGATCAGGTTTTTAATATTGCAAGAGATACAGGTATGTATTTCAGAAAGTGGCACCTCTGAACCCACACAAGATCCATAATGGATTCACTCCAGCTGGAAGAGTTCCCTATCAATGAATGTCAACAGAAAGACTCATGGTAGATTTTTTTTATTGGGTCCTAGAAACTTTTCTAATTTTTCAATCAGATCAAGAAGTAGCATCTCTGATAAATAGGTTTGTTTCTTTTACTCCTTTCCACCTTCCAACAGCACTGTGGGGGAATCTGGTGAAGTTCTCATTACAGTAAGGAGCTGGCAAGCCAAATCCTTACAGAGAAGATACAAATACAGTTCTTGCTGTACTCAGTTTGTACTGATGAACACAGTGACAGAAACAGCAGAAGACAGTATTGAAGAGGGTCATAGGAGAGAAATTTAGACCAGAATTACACAGAAAGCTTCGTGCATGAAGGGAGGGGCGCTAGAAAGGATCTCAAAAGACCGCAACAGCATGGCTGCCTGATTATAGCAAGGAAAACTAAATAAAAGAGATTTGGTGCTTCTCAGTGTGACCATTTATAACACTGATTGTATCATTAGTCACATCTTCTGCGGATGATCAAATATGCATGTATTTTGAAAGATGGGTTTAAAGAACATTGATACATAAATCTCTTGGAAATGAAACACCCAGTGTTCTGGACAAAAAGAAACTACCTCATGTTATTTTCTGTTTTCTTTAAGGTCGTTAATAGATTCAGAGAGAGGACTTATGGCAAAGCATCTGGACTCCTCAAATGCTGTGTTAATGGAAGACAAGTGCTATACAAATCCTTTTTAACACTTCAAGACTGCAAAGCAATTTGTTTTCTTACTGTCAACTTCTCTTAAAAGATTAATTGAGCTTCAGTTAAAGAAGGTCATTAGGAGGAAATGGAGAAATGAACAGAATGCATTTCTGCTGGCAAGAAAAGCAAGCAGCAAACTGTGAGAAAGGTTAGAAGTACTAAAAATATGTCAGAACGATGGATCATCCTTTCTCCAGTTTTCTTTTTTTCTCCCCTTACATCTGCACTGTCTTCATAAAAAACTTCTCCTAGATTGCCTCTTTATTTATAAAACAGGAACCAACATGGCCTACACTAAGTCAGTAATCACATCATGAGAAACTGTAATCCTAACAGAATTCAAAGATCCCTTTAACACCTACAAAACTGACATGCCACCCAGACCGGTTCCTCTGCTAATTAGCTGCTAGGTCACTGCTCCACAGTTCTGCAAGGAGGCTGAATGCTGGTACGTGGTAAATAATTCCCAAATCAACCCCTTACAAATATGCATATTTTGAAAAATGACTTTCAATGTATGGGACATTTATGGAAAAAAGTGAAACACCCAAAGGATACATAAAGAAAAACAGATTTAGGAGGACTGAAAGCATGGAGTACTGAGAAGTCAATGTTATAACTTTCCAGGCCAGAAGATGCTCAGTGTTATGTTGCTCTGCCAAGACTAATGTAAATGGCATTGAACCAAAAAGTTTCAGAACACAAAATGAAAGACTTGTTTCACTGACAGTTTTAGATCCTTTTCTATTTAATATTATTCTTCAGGTATATTCCATTCCCTTTATTTTCTCTGCTAGTTTTTAATAGAAATCTTTTGTACAAAGAACAAGATGCTTTCAAGAGACGTTTTGTCCTTTCCCAAGCTTCTATGCCTACTATTTAGACCTGTTCATGAAGGTTCAGGAAAGCTGTAACAGTAAAGACTCTTCAAAATTCAGTTATTACAAGAGGGCATAAAAGCCATCTCCATAACGTCCCAGGGGCAAAGAAGCCTCACTAGTTTGTTATTCATAAATGCTGCTTACAAAGTATTTTTTCCATGCAAATTTTCTTCTACCAAATACCCAGGAGATTTATCATTAACAATCTTGATCTCTTCATTATTGCACAGGCTCCAATAATTAAGAATATGCAACTTCCCTGGGTAAACTGCTCCAACGCTGCAACACTCTCTAGCAAGTATGTCTTTTCCTGATGTCCACTTCTTCAACTGCACACTGGTCCCTTGCTCTGCAACCTTCCACTAGGGTAAAGTTCTGTTCCATTCCCTTGTTGAATCTCCAATTTTTATTGGCTCATCAAGTCATCGAGTTTCCCCATTTCCCTCTAAACTGAAGCTTTGCTGCTTGGCTTATCAATCCTGCCATCTCATTTTTTGTTGCCCACAAGTTTCTCATATATGCCTTCTCTCATTGCAAGTTGCTGGTGGGAATGCTGAATGCTTTGGCCCCAGTATGACCCACAGCATCTTCTTGATAGCAGCTGAAAACTGGAGCTTCAAGACACCGATTACTTCTTATAGCTTGAAAATTGGTTGGACAACTGGGCTTTAACAGCCTATTTGTCCCACCTATACTTTGTCAGCTAACAAACAAGAATACTGCAAATCTTGTCAAAAAACCTTAGTGAAGTTAGAGTTCTGATAGCCAGCCATTTCATCCTAGAAGACTCCCAGGCTGCTCAAGCATAATCAGACCTTAGTGAGTATTGGCTGTTCCTGGTTGCTTTCTGCCTTCCATGCCCATGGAAATGAATTCCAAAATGAATGATCTTTCCAAGCACTGAGATGAGGCTCACAGACAAGGACAATTGAAGGCACTGTAGATCATTTTCAAGGCTCAGCATACCATTATGCTTTTTCAGTCACTGGTCTGGCTTTGCCTGTCCCTTCCACTCAGTGACAAACAGCATTTTCTCTGAACTTCCTTTTGTTACTTGCATACTAGAGAGCAGAAGGGCTGAGTTTAGATCACTATTTCATTACAGCTCTGCTGTTTGATGGCAGAAAAGTCACAAAACATTTTTCCCATATAACAATATATTTCCCATCTACATTACTTATGTAGGTAACACATTCCCTTCCTTACATAGGTAGAACAAGCTGCTCTGTGGGCACAGTTACCTGCAGTAATTACAGAACATGTTAAGACAATTTACAGCAACCAATTTTATCTGACTACTTAGGCAAGAGAAGCCTTTTGCCATAATCCTTCAATGTAATAACTAAAATGCCATGCCCCTGCTTTTCAAATCAATACTGTACAAGAGAAACTTGCACAGTTTACTTTTCAGAGCCTCTAAGAACTAATGAAGCCAGTTCTCTTGGTAAGACACAGCTTGGATTTGATTTGCTGCTATTGATGAGAGTCACGCTGTGCTCCTTGTTCATGCGTATTTAAGTGGCTGTTAGCTTTTCGCAAAACATTCCCTGAGCCTGCAAGTTCCATGAGTTTGTCCTGTAAGTGGATTATGTTTTGTAATCAGTGTTATAGAGGCTGCAGTGCCAGGGAGCTTTTGCCATACACCTCGTGATCCAAGTTCAGAGCTCATAGTTGCAAGTGAAGCAGCAGGCATGTTCACTCTCTGTATACTTGTACCACTTAGCTCGTGCAGAAAATAACTAACATTCACATACATTAACTGTTCATCACTTCTGTCAATTATTCTGCTCTGCAAATCCACCAGGGCTGCTTCTGTTTTTTCCAGTAACCTGTGCAAGTTCAACTCTCAAAAAAGCACTCAGGGAAATGTACTTGTAATGTTTGGTGGGGCTAGAAATAAACAAATAAGTATCCATGAACTGTGCTACTGTGCTCTCCAGAAGAAAAAAGCAGAAATCAGTGGAGGCTGTGCCAAACAGGACTGCATGAGAAGTGGTGTGGAAGGGCACCTGCTTCTGAAGGTGGGTGGCAATGCATCAATAGGCTTCTACCTCCCTCACAGCAGGTGGCATTTGGATGTCTCCAATTTGCTGCTTCCTTTATCAGCTGAGGCCCCACTGAGCTCATCGGCAAGTGAGGAACCCAGTGCTGAGGAGTGGGAAGGAAATACCAAAGGTAGGTGAAGGGTCTCCTTTGTTGCTACTGAGGGGAAGAGATGGCTTTCTAATTTGTGTATAAGCTGATCAGTTGGTACATGCTTGTTATTCTTCAGAAGCAGGCTAAGGGCTCAAGAGGATGCTGTTTAAGACATATCATAAAAGAGGACAGACTAAAGGGGCATACCCAGTGCCAAAAGTGAGCATTTGCCAAGAAAAGTTTAGAAGTAATAAATCTTTTTTGTGCAGATGTTATTGTTTCAATAAGAATTCAGACCTGGGATGTGTCAGCATTATTCCTGTATTGCAGAAGGCCACAGCCCTGGAAGAGAACCCTCAAGCTCTGAGCACTGAAGAGATGGATCCTCTGAGCTGCTGCGTAGGGTAGAATAACACTGGGGAAAATAAACCATTAAAGAAAAAACAAGTCCCCTCCCAAGCATGCAGCTTGCTGACAACAGTGTGAAAATTGAGGGAGAATCTTAGAGAAAGAGGTGCTGAGATGTAGAGGAGACAGGAACATTTAGAGGCATTCCTAAATGGCCTTGTGAAAATGAGAAAAGTAAACAACAAATCTCTGAACCACAGCAGCTTTGATGCAGGGCTCCTCTTGGACCATCTTACGGTAATAAGTTACCTGTTTGTGAAACGGTAGGGATTGTAACACTGAACAGCATCCAGGAATCTCCCTTCCTGGCCCCAGGGTCCAGCTGCGCCCTCCTCACGCAAAAGAAAAAACCAGGATTCCTGGAGCAGCCTCTTCAAACTTACACCGAGTCCAAACTTACTAGCACATGTTTACCACCTTAGGTTATATCAACAGTGGTACAATCTGCTTCTGGGATGCACAGTTTTGCTAGACAAAACTGCAGAAGGGTCACTGGGGCTGTTTCAGTTACTTCAGAATGATGACACTTCACTGCTTCAGAACAAAGCATGGCAAAAATCTTCCGCTTCTGTTCTGTTGTTTTTTTTTCCTGACACCTGGTACACATCCTTCATGATTCACTGCATTGCAAATGCAATTTTGTTTTGAGGAGTTTTACTTCTATGGCTCACTAAGAGGCCTAATTGATGCTTTGCACAATGGCCCTGTTTTCTTTGTCTCTTGCTATATATAGTGTAACAAATGCTACCTTGATTCTTGTAATGAGTTTATGGATGCTGAGCTGTTCAGACAAATCAAGCTTTAAGCCCTAATTCTAATTTTCCTGAGAATATCCAAGTAGGGAAGCAGTGCTGAGAGGTGTGGTGTCCATTGTGTTTTACCATTGGACCTGACTGTGTAAGCGACTTCACCAGAAGTAGGGGAGTTCCCATTCCTAAGCACCCACTGGAGTCACCAGTGGGGCTCTGAATACTCCAATGCACATAAAGGAACCTATATTTAATTGCATTTCTTAGCTGAATTTCTGCAATCTTCAACTGAGCCATAAATGGAAGAAAGTCCTCACTTGAGAGAGCAGAAAACCGCTGGGTGAGAGAGCACCACTCACTTGAGCATGGAAGTGGGTGTTGTGAAGAAGATTAGGGATTTTGAATGTCCTCATATTAAACTGTGTTAGCAGGGTGGGAGTGTCTCTTCTCTTTAATGACTATCACAGTTCTTGAAGTTAATTCAGGGAACTGAATTAACAAAAGCCTTGGGTGACATGGTTTAGTGTGAGGTGTCCCTGCCCATGATAGGGGGGTTGGAACTAGATGACCTTAAGGTCCTTTCCAACCCTGACTATTTTAATATTCTATAACTCTGTAGGAAATAAAAGTGGTGTGTACCAATATAAATTGAACCCCAGTAAAACCTGTGGTCTAAGCCACAGGCCACCTCCTGCACAGATTTGATTGCTGTTTTCACTTTATCCCTTCCCTAGGTAGGAGTTTGTGGTAGGTAAAGCTCTCTTTACCAATTGAGAAGTTTTAGAAAAAAGGACTTTGAGAGCTGTTAAACTTTGGTGATTACACTAAACAAGCTTTTCCTCCCTCATTTGTTTTTCTTTCTAGTTATTTCTGGTTGTGATAACTCATTATTACAGTATCTGAGCACCCTCCATAAATGCATGAATTTTCCCCCATATGATTTTTCATATATCCTTGGGAACAGAGACAGAATTTTAATTATGTGAGGGGGTTTATTTTTAAGTATTTATTCATGTATTTTAGGACTGTTTATTGCTTAAAGGCAAGGCCAGAGAACTACATGTTGTGTTTACCACTGAAACTAGTGAGGCTGGAAGCAGTTTAAAGAACACAGTGTACAGTGGTTTGTAAATCCACCAAGCTGCTAGCAGCCAGTAAGACTCAGTGACAATCAGCCAAGCCGCTGGTCTCTTGTCCCAGAGTAATGATGGTTAGGTCAACTTTAAAGATCATCATCTGTCATAATTGCTACTGCTCCACTGACATCAAATTGGCTGCATTTGCTGCTACTAGCGAATTTGGCCCAATATACTAAAACTGGAACAATTTACAATACACTGCAATTTCTTTTCTCTGCTGGGATGCATCAACTCCTACAACTCCAGGAAAGAGCTATGAATTCCCCTTGGCTTACGTGAGGATTTCAAATGAATGCTGACTAAAGCATGGCGATTTGCATTTCACAGTGGCACAGGCCTGACTTTTGTTTCCAGACAAATGTGGATTTAACAGTAGACACTGGGCATGCAAAAATGAAAGCATACATTAAATACATGCCTTCTGGTTTCAGCAGACCTTATCATGTGACAAATTTTACCATTACTTTTAGCAAACAGTCACTTACAAGAGTGGTGTGTTGTATATAGTGTCAAGCTTCGAAATAGAAAGCAAATTTGCAGTGCATGAATGCTTTATCTTACACATCAGAGCTGGTCTTACCATCAGAGATAGGGGCAGACAGTTTGCTTCTCCCCTTTTCATTTTGTATTAAAAAAGCACAATTGCAAACAGAAGGCAGAACTGGCTATTTATATCAGCTCCATCGGAAGTGGTGACAGGTATAATTACAGAGGAGAAATTACAGGGCTTATTTCAGTGGCATTTCTCCTGCTGTTCCTGGGAAGATAAAAGATTGAAAGTGTTCCTGACACATCTCCGAAGCAAAGATGCTTCAGTGCACTGTTCAGGTTATTTTCAGGTTGATTAAAGGCTACCTTCTCCAGTCCTCAGTAGGGAACGAGCTGCGTGGGGTATTGCCTGTTGGCTTGATCACCTCCAGGACACTGATTCAAGCAAGCCTAGAGCTTTTCCTATTAGGATGCTGACAGCCAGGTAGGGAAAAGCTGTACTAAACTCATCCTATATATGGCTCTGCCAATCTACTCACTTCTGTTTTGCCCATCACATGCAAGACGCAGCTCTGTACTGAGCAGCAGCCTCGCACCAAGGCAATTCGTACAAAAGCTTTGCAAACTTGGTAGCTGTTTCTGGGTTGCATCTGATCTCGTCCAGCTTCCCCAGTACTGGGATGGTATTGTCTAGTATAAGCAGTCCTTGGGATTCACATGAAGTCATCAAAATATGGGTCCAATGAAGACCATTTCCATTCCAATACCACAAGAAGAGCAGATAAACACAGCAGTGAAGACAGAACTAAATATTATGAGCAGTGGAATTGGATGACATCAGAGCTTGCTGCTTCAGGACTGCTCTGCAATGATTTCAACATCCAGGAGTGCATCACTTCACAGCACAGAGACAGCTGGTCCCACAGTCACTGCTCCACACACCTTTGTCACATGGAGCAGTATGCAAAGGTGCCTGCTTGAAATTCAACAGAACCTTTATCCTTCCTCCCAGGAAATCAAACACTAAGGAGAAGACATTTAAAAGGCTCTTAACAGCAATCCTAAAGAACAAGGAGCAGGAACAGAGAACAACAATAGCTCAGTTGCTTCCCCTAGATTGGGTTGTTTGAAATAGTGTTGGCTTGTTACCTAGCAACATAAAGCTTATTGCTGGGCTAGTTACAACCTAATTTGTATTTGTCATAATTTGTGTAATCAGAACTGATCATAAATAAGGACTGAATACAATCAACTGACTTATGTTTGCAATTAGAATCAATCTAAATCAGAGAAGGACATTAACAGCTCAGTCATTGGCTCTGGCTGACTAACTCCCATTCTGATACTTCCACTTGTATATTTACCATGTTGTCCCTTACTACAATCTCCTGTTAGGTCTCTGGACATATTCTTCAGCAAGACATGTCTCTAAACACAAGTGAAGGGCAGCATTATACTTGACTTCATCTAGGCTTCCTTGGTCAGCTCCATTCATTCCCCTATTTCAGGTATTCTTAATACCAACTCTCCTAAGTAATTTGCATCATCTAAATGAAACACTCAGAACCCCTCTTCCCATCTTGCATCTGTCAGCCCTGGGCATTAGCTCTTCAACCAGTGCCAAGTGCAGAGCTCATAGAAGTGACAATGCTGAATTAGCTCAATATCTGCCCCAATATCTCTGCTATGTCACACCTTCACTTGCTGTCACAAAAGGCTTTGGTGGCATGTAGTTGTAATGCTTACACAGCAGCTCTCTTCACAGCTGAGCTATTACACACATACAGGACTCATCTGGCAGCTGAATGTCTCCTCATAGCCTGGCAAACACAGCTGACAGTAAAACTTAAGAATCTAAGGCTGCTTAATCAAGAGAAGATTAATGGGAAAGAGTCTTCAAATATGTAAGAGGGAGCTGCAGAGAATTGGTCTCTGCATTAACTCTATATGAAGTAAAAAACTGAAAACAACACACAAGAAAAGATGCTCGGACAGCAGAGCAGTGCTCAGAGGTCAGGATCACAGTGTACAGGAATAGCACTTGGGGAGGCTGTGAAACAGGGAGCTCCCTCAGAGTTACATCACTGTCTTTGAGAGTCATAGAATCACAGGATGGTTTGGGTTGAAGTCAGTTTAGTTAAGCTGGCAGACATGCAAGGAGAGTGGTCTGGTGTCCCCAACGTAAAAAGAACATGGAACCGTTGGAACAAGCCCAGAGGAGGGCCATGAGGATGATCAGGGGACTGGAGCACCTCCTGTATGAAGATAGGATGAGAAAGTTGGGGCTGTTCAGCCTGGAGAAGAGAAGGCTGCGTGGAGACCTCATAGCAGCCTTCCAGTATCTGAAGGGGGCCTATAGGGGTGCTGGGGAGGGACTCTTCATTGGGGACTGTAGTGAGAGGACAAGGAGTAATGGGTTTAAACTTAAACAGGGGAAGTTTAGATTGGATCTGAAGAAGAAATTCTTTACTGTAAGGGTGGTGAGGCACTGGAATGGGTTGCCCAGGGAAGTTGTAAATGCTCCATCGCTGGCAGTGTTCAAGGCTAGGTTGGACAGAGCCTTGAATGGCATGGTTTAGTGGGAGGTGTCCCTGCCCATGGCAGGGGGGTTGGAACTGAGTGATCTTAAGGTCCTTTCCAACCCTAACTATTCCATGATTCTATGGCACAGCCAACCTGCACAGCAAGGCAGACACAGACATTACATCCTCTGAGCTGCTACAGCAGCTGCCTGTTCCAGGGACCAAACAGTCTCTTTGCATCACCTCTAACCCACTAGCTAGATTTACACAGGTGATGCCTGGCCTTGTTACTCTCCACCTTTACATTTTGTCCTTGGTAGATCATTTCCTTACACGAAGGTAATTTGTTCATGTAAAGAAAATAAATCTTCAGAGCTACCTTTCTGCAATACGAGAGTGATTTACAGAACTGTGATTAATCTACGTACTCCTTACAGTTTAAGCATCTTGCCTTGTTCTTCCAGCATGACTGGAGAAACTTTGACTTTGAGGAGGGCATGACTGTAATGGATATTTTTATTTCTTTACAAAACACAATGTTCATCTGTAGATCAGCAAATGTCTTGGCAGGATTAGTGTCCTGGGATCATCTCAGCAGCTGTCCAATTTTGTGTGAGTAAAGATGACAAATGAAGACTCAGCTAGAACCCGGACTAGGCTGAGAGCTGGAAAGCTAATTCTTGTCCTATTTCTGTCTGTGTAATCCTTAATGTAAGGCACAAGTGTTGCAGGTGTCCAAGTTTTAAGCCCATTTCCCCGCAAAGTGCTTATTACAGGCTTTAATTTACCAAAGCCTGGACAGTGATCTCCCTTGCTCTGTTACAATTTGGTTTTCTGTATATGCCAAACCTAAATCACATCACCAGCTTCATGATAGCTAAGCTTTTCCTTTAATGCTCTAACAAATTCATACAGAATTTCAAATGGCAGTCTCAGCATCTGCTCATAAGCAAAACTGCATATTTTAGTGCTAAAATGGGGAGAGGTATCAAAAAGACATTGCTCTATTGAACTTTAGAGCACAGAAGACCAAAGATGGAGTAGTATTAATGTGTGTTTAAAGCAATGTCACTGTCTCTGGAATTCTGACTCAGAAGCTCTGAACATCTGGTACAGGCAGTACTTCTGCTATGAAGGAAGCTGGCAGGCAGGTTTGTACATCTCTAGGGTGAGTTTGGGAGAGTTTGCAGCTATAAAGGTAAGTCTTATTAACCAATAAAAGTAATCCCACAGTATTCCTTGCATTCCAGGGATTTCCAGTTATTAAACAAAAATAGAAGCTTTAAAGAACACTTAAGAATCCCCTGGCTGATCCATATGTAGGAAGTTTGAGAGGTGCAGATAACTGAAAATATTAACTAAGCAGCAAGTTTCTTGTCATTCCCTGTGAAGCAGCTAGCACAGGTTAAAAATGCTTGCTCATAACTAGACAGGATGACAGACCTGACTGACAGCCACCAAAATGCATGCAGCAGACTGTCTGCAGGAGCCCTCAGCTCTGCAGGGGGTTTACATACAGGTCAGCTGCATCCTCAGAATCTGAGTGGGTTTGGGGACTTTTTCCCCCACCTTTTCACATTGAGACAATGAAAAGGTAACTCTGCCAGAGCAGTTGCTACTGAAGGCATCTCTGCTCACAGCTTATTCTCACATCACAAATCCTGCAAAGCAAGCATCTGGGGAACCACATAAAATTTAAGTGCTTTGATAAGCACTTAGCTGATTTTTTTGAAGGGTAAAAGCTGTCTGATAACATTTTGTTAAAGGCTGCTCCTGTGTGTCACCACCAGCACACGAGCTCCAAAGCTGTTTAGGTAACTTCTGAAACTTCACCCCCACAGCTCACTTTGTGCCACCTATCTGCTCAAGCTAATTTTCTTTTGGTGGTGTTAATTATTGAACTGTCTGTTAAAAAGACATTTTCACTACCCTTCAAACCCATGAAATGACAGCAAATTGCTGCAGCAGCAAAAAGGAAACTGTTCCCCCTTTAAAAAATTCATAGCGATTAAAAAGGACAAGGAAAAAAGCCAGTTTATTATTCACTAGAGAGCATATTTTGTTATCCTGAATAAACACAGCATCAGTGCTCACAGCCTGTCTGGAAGAGCAGGGAAAGGGAGCTTACAGGATAACAGGTATTTATGCAATGCTTTTAAAAAAGCAGCAGATAACAATGTGCTATGAATCTCAATAAGAAGTTTTTGTGGGTTTGGGTTTTTTAGCCCAATCTTAAGAATTTTGGCTTGAATTTGGAAGCTTTGTAAAACACCGGTCTGTAATTCTGTAGTGAGAGGACAAGGAGTAATGGGTTCAAACTTAAACAGGGGAAGTTTAGATTGGATATAAGGAAGAAATTCTTTACTGTAAGGGTGGTGAGGCACTGGAATGGGTTGCCCAGGGAAGCTGTGAATGCTTCATCGCTGGTGGTGTTCAAGGCAGGGTTGGACAGAGCCTTGGGTGACATGGTTTAGTGAGAGGTGTCCCTGCCCATGGCAGGGGGGTTGGAACTGGGTGATCTTAAGGTCCTTTCCAACCCTGACTATTCTATGATTCTAATTCTGCAGTCAGAATTAACAGTCACATTGTGATTTGCAAGGATAAAACTGTTTCTGTTTTACTTGATTGCACCAGCCTGAAAACTGCAGCAGGTCAGGAGTTGATTCGCAGGGTGCTTGTACATCATTGGGGGCAGTGGCATTTGCTAGGAAAGCAAAGCAGAGAGATAAGGGTGCTAGCAATTTCAAACATCTACTTTTAGTCTGCTGCCACAAACCTGCAGAGGCCCCAGGTAACTTGCGCTTTATCTAACTGTACCTAGGTAGGTGGAGGGGTCCAACATGCTTTGTGTAAAACATAGCAACAAAATGCAAGTTTACATCGCACAGACTGGGGGCAGTGGCAATCAATTACTCCAGGAAAGATGCTAAAGCAGCATATCCACACTTACCTGGCACAACTATATCATTGAAGGACAGTTATAAAAAGCAAACCAGAGTCACTTGCGTTTGCAAAAAATGTTTTTCCATGAAGTTTGATGACTATTTTTCTGGTAGAGTGGAAAAATCATGGGGCTTACTTTTTACCAGGGTGCTGACTAAGCCTTTACACATTTGAAGAGTGCCAGAGCCTACTGAAATTGTTACCTGAGTTTGTCCAAAAAATGCCAGCGGCTTTGTGTGCTCTTTGTTTATTTGTTTCATTTTGTGTTCTTCCCTCCCCTCTTCACCTCCCAACTGTTACTTACCAAGTCTTCAGCATTTTCTTGGTTTCAAAGATAAGATTCTTTTGAATACGCTTGCAGTAGCAGAAGTGGAAGTGTTGAAATGTTAATGCAAAGCTTGTTTTCAGAGTTGTTTTGCAGGTACAACAGATATCTACAGCTGCACTAACTACTGAAGGTGTAGAAGAGTAATAACAGGTAGGAAGTTACATTGCAAAAATCTTTGTTGGAATGGCATTGTATTCCTGACATGATCACCATGTTTAAGCCTTTTACATATACCACCAGCTGATTAGGTACAAAGACCTTCCTTTTACACTCTACTACTTGCCACATATTGGAACTATCAGATAAATAGAATACTGTCTTGCTCCTGACACCTACATTTGTACACAGCTTGTACCTCTACATAGAGGTGTCCAACAGCCTTGATTATAATGCATTTTCATTGCATTTGATATCTGAATATTCTTCCTAGCAGGTTTGTACCAAGAAATAGCTGCATCTTGAAGAAACAAGCCCAATTATTTTTGCTACATGCCAGAAAACTGCATTATCTAATATGAATTCAGGAATATGAAAAAAAGTTTGCAAGTATGAAGTTTTTTGAGTTTTGGTACAGAAAATATTGTTAGATAGAAAAAAATAAGACCAATAGATGCACTTGCACATACACATGTGCTGCTGTAGAAATTGCTGCTACCACTGGAAGTACATAAAACAAGCAAAATTATGCAGCTGCTTCCTTATGAAAATAGCCTAAATCACTGCATTCTTCCATCTAAACCAAATGCATACCAAATAAACTCAACCTCGCCTTCTGCGCTTAGCTATGCTGTCACTTACATAGATAGCATTGCATTGCCTAAGTACGAAACTTCATTTCTAAAGACTTATTTTAATCCCATCAACACATACTAGATGCAACTAATATAAGAGTCATTCTGCAGTGTGGAGCAGAAAATTCTGTTCTTCACTGAAGCAGATACCTTTTTTGTCTTGCATTTGAAAGAGTTGATGGCAATAGCACTTGAACTCCACTAAACAGAAATAGGCTAAGAGCAAGAGTGGCAGGTAGATACCATTACTAGAAGGAAAACTCCAGAATTCCACGGAACTGCTCCTAGCTCTGGATTCTGCAACACTGTTACAGCAGATAGGAAAATCTGTAGTAGTTTCATGCAAATTTTCAAAAGGGAGATTTAATAAATGAAACATACTTAAAAAAATCCTTCAGTAGCTTAATCCTATTTCTGATAGCTGATTTAATTTATTCAGTGATATCTTATTTTCTCTTCTCTCTTTTTAGTAATATAAACACTGAAAAAGTATGCTATCATTATAGCCTGAGGATAAGGGAGGTGAAACTTCTAAGGAGAAGTTATATCATTTAATAAAGCATAAGTGGAAAAAAAATAGACTGGCTTTCAAACATAGAAGACCTTTATCAATGATACTCCAGAGGAGCTGGCTACCTTTCCCACTCAATATTTCTAATTGATTAGTATAATTGAGTCATACCTACAGCCATTTTTCTCTACCCAGTTAAACTTGATATTTATTTTTATCTGTACCAGAACAAATGAAACACTTGTGCAGCAAGAACCTGGGGCTATAATCACTGGTCTAAAGGTATATTCTTTTCCTAGACTATAACTCTCTGCAAAAACAGAGCCATGCTATAATACACATTTACTTTCACTTGTTGCCTGCAAGAAGTTGATTTTTGACAATAGAAGGGAACAAAACTCCTGTTACCCACAGCAGCAAAGGCTTCAAGATGCACAGTGACCAATACGTTTCTGATCAAATGGTAGCCTTAATGTTTTAGATGCAACTACCAACCTGATATTGCACTGAACAGAGGTATTATTTCCTGGTGCTATTTCTTCCGACTATCTCTAAAGATATCAATAGATGATAAAGCTTGAATTCAGAAACAGTTCTTCGGCAGGTAAATTCTTGCACCATCAGGTTGGTGTTGACTGCACATAGCTGTGCACAGGGACAAGTGGACTCAAACATGACCAAGGAATGGAGTATGAGCATAACAGTACTGGCATCAGTACTGGGTAAAATGCTTCTTCCCATTACCATCAAATCCCAATGTGACCCAAAGCTGGAAATCTTCTTAGGTTAAATATTATCTGTTCCTCATCACTCCAGAAAAGGAGGCAATGACTTATAAGAGAATGCTTGCAGTTAAGTGTAACTCCTATTTAGATGACTAATTCCATACAGGAACATCTCCTTAAGTGGTAGGGGAAAGTGATGTTATATCTCTGGACAGAGTTATCTGGTCTTTGTTACTTATCTTGATTCTGCATCTGCAAAATGAAGTTAATAGCACACTTGCAAGAAGCTTTGTGAAAATTACATTAAAGATGCTGGGGAAATTGAATAGCTCTGGATCTGCTAGGGGTTTCTTAATGTGAGTGAAAAACAATACAATCTCACTACATTATTGCTGGCAATATGAAAGCCTTATCTATGGGAGTCAGTTTTTACATGTTAAACAGTAAAGAAAATTTTCACTATGAAGTCTTTGATCAGTTTTGTTTATTATTGATAGTATGTGGACTGCAGTAGAGGAGTGGGAATGAGCCTGTATTAAGTATGTCTGAATCTTCTGAAATCCATTAGAATCCTGAGCTGGTAGAACTGGGCATGCTTCAGCAGCAGTCTGCTTGGGCATAAGCAGGGATGGTTGAGCAAGGAGTTCCCTAGATGACTCTGTACCCATCTGGGTCAGTCAAAATGGGAGAAATCATGCTGTTCCCAGTACCAAGTGACAACCAGCCATCTGTAGTGAAACAGGTTACACATTGTCTGTGTTCCAGATATGAGCACAGGGGAGAAAACAGTATCTGCAGGAGACTGTCCTGTCATACCACAGTTTCAAAAGCTTTAGCATCAATTTGTTTGTTTCATCCTTGACCACAAGCATGAAATTAACTTAGGCACTAACACCCTGACCAGCCAACTCCAGGATTTCAGGCAGATGTCAAAGTTCCATGATGCGCACTGGCAAGTGGCTGTACTTGTGCAAATATCCCTGCAGACAGCTGCTGGTGCAGAGACAAGAGCAGGTTAAGCGTAAGCACGATTCAGCCCAGAGCATGCAGCAAAACTGCACCAGATGCTCTGAGCCAGCTTGTCTCAAGTTTACAGCCACAGTTTTGGCCTCTGCATGTTACGGAATTAATTCTCAGCAAATGTCTTGAGAATAATTTGCCACAGTTCATATCGGCAAAAACTGGATCATCCCATTTTACCAAGTTTCAATTAAAAGCTGTTTCGCTTTCATTAAAGGTCCTTACTTCATTCCTGTGATGTTCAGTATTATCACTTGCGACCATTATTAATTATAGCTGTATGGAACAGTCAGTGGAGGAAGAAAAAGCCACAGTAGCCTGAAAGTGGATTTACAGTGAATTGTTTTCTTGGGAATCTCCATACAAGATAACATTTTGTAATGTTCTGACAAACAGAAAGCTCACCAAGTTAATTTAATTCAATCCAGGACAGTTTCCTTCAACCTCCTACCCCTCCCTCGCTCATCACTCACATTCCTTCTATAAAGTCCTGATTCTGTTTTCAGCTATTTCGATTTCTGTCTGTTCCTGCAGCATCTCAGCACCGAGGCAGCTGTGAATACATTGCAGCCAGGAGATGGGCTGGTACATTTACATTCTATGATGTAGCAGTAGGCTCAGCTAGGCTGGGGTAGCATTTGCTACCCTGTTAAGCTGATTTAGTTTGCAGTGTTTCTTCATACACTCTGCAGATTTTGCCACTTCATCTGCTGGCCCCTATCCAGGCTGTTGATAAATAGTTTAGGATTCTCACCACTAAAATCCCCCACTGATCCCAGTATTGATCCCAATTTCTAATCCACAGCATAACTTTGACTTTCACCACATGTTTGTTTCCTGAGCAGCTACAGGAGTGCTTATTGATGTAGTATGACGCTAGCATTCATGTACTAGGAAAGTGCCCTAAGCACAAGCAGTTTGGCACATACTGAGATATAGCTGCCTCCACCCTAAGAGGTCTGGAATTATATTACTCTGTCAATACACTGTGCCTGCCCCTAATATCCTAGATTTTTCTACATCAAAAAGGATCTGCTGCATTAATCTTATCCAAGAGGACTGGGAAAACTACTCTGCTCAACTTGAGTATTATGCCTGCGCTCAGCCATGACCTCACATACTGTTACCTGCCTTGCATTCAAGCCTTATTAGTGTTTTCGCATTCCAACACTGACATCTGGATTTTCAGCTTAAGCCCAGCTGTGTAAGTGGGAAGCGTTTTCCTTGGTTTAGTCTAGGTCAAACAAACCAGAATTAACAGCCTAAAGCTGATGAATCATCAAAGA
The DNA here is from genome assembly GCA_039720435.1 of Amazona ochrocephala. NCBI lineage: Eukaryota > Metazoa > Chordata > Aves > Psittaciformes > Psittacidae > Amazona > Amazona ochrocephala. The sequence continues at coordinate 14,252,382 of CM077889.1, forward strand.
ACACAAGACCCTGACTCAGTTTTCTCCAGGTTACTTGGGTCTTAAAGATGTTAACAACCATAGAATGGTTTGGGTTGGAAAGAACTTCAAGATCATCCAGTTCCAACCCCCTGCCATGGGCACAGATGCCTCACACTAGACCATGTCACCCAAGGCTCCGTTCAACCTGGCCCTGAACACTGCCAGGGATGGAGCACTTACCACTTCTTTGGGCAACTTCACCCTCACAGTAAAGAGCCTCTTTCTTATATCTAATCTGAACTTCCCTTGTTTAAGTTTGAATCTATTACCCTTTGTCCCATCACTACAGTCCCTGACGAAGTCCCCCCCGGTATCCTTGTAGACCCCCTTCAGATCCTGGAAGGCTGCAATGAGGTCTCCACACAGCTTACCTTCTCAAGGCTAAACAGCCCCATCTTAGCCCTTCTTCATATTGGGAGTGCTCCAGCCCCTTAGGATTCTCTGGACTTCCTCCAACAGCTCCATGTCCTGGTGTTGAGGACACCAGAACTGCACACATTTATGTCATGAGACTTTGAAGGTGTTTCTGCACAGCATATTTCTGAATACAGGTTTTTACATTCCAAGTTTAGAGAGGCAGACACTGTGAATTGCACAGCTATTGTAGGTGCTCATATAGTGGATAATTAATGAAGATATTTAATGCATGCCTAAAAAACTTACACCCTATACCAAGTTCTACTCCATGAAGTAACTATGGCAGGAGGTCAGGACCGAGATGGGAACCTGTTTCACAGATGCTGTTTTCCCCAGTATTATTTAGCGCCTGCCAAATCCAACAAGAATCCTTCCACTTAATGGGCTCTGGATCAAGTTCTTAATTACCGTATTGGATATATTTGCTGAAGATTAATTTTCATTGTATTTGACAATAAATAAATCAGCAAATATTTACCTAACGATAATTTTTTGGAGTAAGAGGCAAGTAGCAATGCTCACCCACAGAAACTAACCAAGTATGAATATATGACATTCATTATTTAATACAGACACATGGCAGGGCTCCGAAGCAGCAATGCAGCAGCTCTGCAGCATTTAATGATACAATATGTTTTCCTAAAACAGTATGTCCAGGGCTGGGTTCAGATCTTGAGAAATCAGGCACAACCTCCTTTTATTATCTGCTGAGATACCTTCCTCCTCTTCCCCTGGACAGCTGGCACAGGGACTCCTAAAGCAACTGACCCAAAAAAGGAATAGGGCAAGAGCATTTGAAAGCTTCAGAAGTCATGGCTGATGGGAGGAAGTTTGGCTGGAAAGATATACCACTCATGTATGCAGTTTTCAGATGCAGGAGACTATTGCTTCTGTTGCCATCCTACCCTGGCGCTAACGCTCCATGATCTTTTCCCCAAGTTATGGTTGAAGTCTCAGGTTCTTCTGGCAAGATTCACCAACATGAACAGTAACATATAAAAGGAATTCACATCTATTCCCTCCAGGAACTTTTAAATTGCCTTTGTACTTTGAACAGTTCACTGTTAAAAGGGACAGTCTAGTTGTGTAACCTATAAACAGCTATTGCCACCCACCCCTATTATTTTAAGGACACAGCAATAGGGATATTTTAACAGTTCAAAGAAAGTTAATATAGAAACAAAGACTGTTCAGTGTTGTGGTGAAGGTCACATATCAAGTTCTAAAGTCTTTGCAAAAAAACAAAACCAAAAAGGTTTATTTCTCTTTTCTCCTTCCCCAAGGAGAAGGCTCTGTTAGGTTATCCTTAGTCATTTTGATGACCTTTTATTTTTTGATATAGTTGGAACTTAAGGAAAGAAAGGAAGAAATACAGAGTTAGAAGAGGCAATGTTGCCAGAGGGATAAGTAATAAATCAGCAGAGAAACAAGTCCTCCCTGCAAGCTTGCCAGAAGTTACCAAAAGCAAATCTATTTCAAAGCTCAGTTGCACAGGTCCAACATCACTTGCTAATATGAAGGGTTAATGTGCTTTACAGGAAGCTTAACATCTGCCTAGTCAAATAGCAACAGTCCCTATTAGCTGCATTTACAGTAGTCTCAGCTTCTGACACTAAACAGCAATAAAGAAATAACTTCTGTATTTCTGAAATGTCAAGTAACTGTTCCAGAACATAGCTGTTTCTACCCTTTATTATATATAATCCTCCTCCTAGAGATAATTGATTTTTTTAATTGCCAACTGAAAGTTATCTATGTTTTAGTGACTGGAAAGTAGCTTTAATCCAGGAAGTATTTAATGTATATATAATACTGTGCAACCAAGTTTCACCAGAGAGCCCCTGCGCAGTGTCCTAAGTGGATTTCTTCTATGGCTTTGGGATTTAGACACTTTCAAGCGTAACATTAGAGTCTTTGCAGTGACGACTTCTAAAAAACCGGGGTTCTCTAACCTTAAAATGGTTTTATTCAGAGAACGTTTTCTCTTTTTACTTTTGATCCATTAAAGCTTATTTGGCTGTCTACTGCATCCTATTAACCAGAAGGCTAAAAAGACCCACCACCTGCATTGATCCAAGTGTCTTTCCAAAGTCTATTACTTTTAATTTATCTGCTCAAAAAGGGAGAGAATTACCTCTACCCTGCATGGAGCAAACATGCATTACTCAGACTGTAAAAGAATACGTAGATCCAAAGCTCAACGTTTCTTCTATCCTCATTAGCTTGAGTTGTTAGAAGGTCACCTGAGATGGAGTCTCAACATGGATTTTAGGTCTTGATTGGAAAATATTCCTGTTAAAGTTGAGCAGAAGCTGAGAAGAGCCAGAGAACTGACTGAAACACCTTTGAATGTGAATTCCTTGGAGCAGAGACCACCTTTTACTGTATAATGGCACACTGCTAGCCCAATGGGACTCAACTTTGTTGACCTCTGAATATTATGGTAATATGTGCACTTTTTAAAGGGTCTGAAGAAAAGGCTGACTAAACTCTGCAGAGCAAGAAGTTTCTGCTGCTGTGTGTTCGAACAGCATTTGGTACATTAGTGTCCCCAGTGTCCTATTCATACAAGCAATACAAGACAAAAAGACTTCCCTAGAAATGCCAAAGCAGTGTCAGGAGTCTGCCACATCCCTCAGGCTACCATAATTAAGTCAGATCAGGTTCTGCTGCCGAAGGCATGGGAGGAAGTCAGGCATTGTAGCATTTTTAGCCTCTAATTCCATAGCAGGAGTAAACAGCTAATGCCTGCTGTGTGGCTAGGAAGGGCTTTTGGGTACAGGCTCAAAACCACTCTCAGTTTTTAAGTAGAAGCTTTAACTCTTGTGTCAACCCACCATCCCGTTACAAGTGATAACAGCAACTGACCTCTATGGCAAAAAGTGCAGGACCTCTGAGATCTGCCCTAGACCTATTATTTAAAAATCTGTTAGCTAGAGAGTAAAGACTTACACTTGAAAGCAATGCTTGATGGAGATGTTGATACTTTCAAAGGTATATGAAGATGAATAAATCCAAGTTCTAGTTTAATAATTTGGGAGTCTACCAGTGGAGTGAGGGGTACACCTTCTCAGCAGTGGAAGGGTATAGACAAAAGACAACATAGGTGCCTCCTTTATCCTCCTTTAAACCATTTTCAGACATTGTTTCCCCAGCTGCTGATACTGTAAAAATGTTGCTTGGCAACATGGTAACAGAGGAAAAAAAAAAATCTTCAAAAACGCTCAGAGTTTTTGTCCTTAGAAATGTACCAGTTCAGCACATCCAGCCTCCTACAGATCCATTTTAGAGGAAGAGGCACAATGATTTCCTGCCTCACACCCTTCTCACCCCCCTCCAACTGGTTCCAGCAGTCTTTAAAGAAAAGTATTCAAAATGGAATAGGAAAAGGGGTGCCCTTAGATGCTGAAGGGGTCAGACAGATCCCCACATGGGAATTGTAGGCAGTGTGTGCCCACGCTGTTCCCTTACCCAATACTGAGAATTCTTCTAACATCTCAGACAAGACACCTGTAAACAAGACAGTTTTAACTGCATATGAAGAGATGACAGCTCCCTCCAAAGGGGTTTACCACAATGCCCTAGGGTGCCTACCTCTTCTCCACTCCCAATAATCAGATACTCAGAAAGAGTGACTAGTGGGGACGTGATCAATGAGCTTGCAGAAGTGGCAATACCAAGGCAGCGAGCAGGGGCAGGCTGCTGAAGACCTGACATACCCAAGGACTTTGTTTTTTACATCTTAGAAGCAGTGTCCCTACCTTAACGCTGACCTATTGTAAACAGTCACAGAGGAAGGGACTATCAGTTAATTACTGCAATGAATACCCACTGAAGTCAACATTCACAGACTATGTCACAGTTTAAGGCCCATACAGAATAGTTTTAAGTTTTCTGCTTTTCTTCCCCTCTTGCACTGGAATTTGTGATTGGCCTGCACTTTTGACCACCATAGAGATATTTCTGATTCATGCTGCTGAATCATGTTTACATGTACTTATCTATAAGCTAGAACACAGCCTTACATCCAGATAAGATGTCCTGGTTTAAGGCAAATAGTATGTGATGTAAGTTCCTGCAAACACAGAACATAAGTACCAATATCTTTAAAGCACAATTGCAAAGAACTTCTATCTTTAGCTGGAGGTAAACAATAGTTGAACATAGAGAACTGTGATGGCAGCAGAGACTTCAGCACTGCATGACACTATTTCTGTTGATACTAGTGCAGAGATAAGAAAACTTAATGGTGGGTAAAGGCATGTGTCAAGAGGTCTGCAAATTTTAGTTGTACTTCTTGAGTCCCACAGTTACCAAAACAGGAGGAAATACAGTAGAAAACAGATTGTAGAAGTGGGAGATTCTAGAGTAAATCCCATAGAGTATCACATATGCCCATAAACAGGAAAAAAAGAAACCTCTGAAGTAATGCATGCCTGTTTCTGATTAGAGTTGTGCCAATCAGGAATAGCTGCTCTGGAATGAAGAGCCTTTGGAAGGCAGCAAAGAATTTGGCCAAATCAGACTTCAAGTCTAGACTCTGAGAACTGTGTAAGGAAAGAAACACTCCTCCAAAGGATTGCTGGTAGTCTGCTAACTCAAACTCCTGCTGCAATGCCAATTTAATTAACATGCTTAATGTTCAGACATCTCCAAGATCATTCACTGGATTGGCAGCCTTTCATCACTGCGAATTGTGTTACTTTGCAGGGAATGAGGCGATGAATGAGTACAGTAGTGCCATCCTTTCCTGCTGAAGGGGGAGAGTCACACCAAGTAATTTGACTTTGACATACAGTCTTGCTTTCACAGGTTTAGTTTATACAAATAAGCATGTGTGAGCTACTGAAAACTAACAAGCTGGATGGCAGCAGAACCAAGTCCTCCAGTGTTTGCTCATGGAAAAGCAACTTGGCAGCACTTAGGGGTGAAGCCACCTGACACAGCAAAGCTCAGTTTGCCTTCCAAAGCATCATATAGTCAGTGCCATGCACACTTCATGCCTGGACAAGATCCTTGAGTGTAAACACTCCCTAGAGGCTCTGATTAAACAGAAGATCTCCAGCTGAACTGCCATGCAAACTCTTTTCTTTTGACCAGCACTTTCTGACAACAGAAGGGGACAGAAATACAATGGCAATATTGCTGGTGCTGACAGAACCCGAAGTTAAATCAAACAAAACACATAATACTTAAGGGCTGACAACATTCGTCTTCCTAATGAGCTCGATACTCCCAGATTAGTTCATCTGTTTACAATGAGGCAGAAGAGAGACTATCAGCAACATAAAAAAGCACTGAATGTTTTGGGTCTTTGGGGCCCTGACTGCTTTTAGAAGAGACTTCTAGCTATGCCAAGGGACATCCTTGCAGTTTCTTTGGCTGTGGAGATGGTGAGTTTGGAATTGAGGGCAGCCTCAGGGCTCCCCTTTAAGTACAGACTAAATATAAACTTGCATCCATGATTTTTCTGTAAGCTTCAGTGCTGATTTCAATCTTAAATGTCAATGCAAGTTTAAATGTCAAAGTCAGTAGTGATAGCTTCTATCTCCTAGACAAACACATTTAGAGGCATCCAATTCCTTCAATTTAATTGCAGTGCCAATTAGCTTCAGAACCTACAAATAAGGGACAAAGGAGAGCTAAAGGCAGCCACAAAGCTACTGACCACTTTTGTCTCACTGGCACCCGTGATATGTACCACCTTTCAAAGTAAGGACGCACACCCTGCACCTTGCCTGCCACCTATGTACCTGGAACACTCCTACTGTGAGATTGCCTTAGCCCCAGGGAAGTCCAGTCATGTTATTTCACCAACAAACTGAAGTACAAATCAACTAGGAAAACATTTTAGGCAGATTCATAAAAAGGACATGGAACTGTTAGAACAAGTCCAGAGGAGGGCCACGAGGATGATCAGGGGACTGGAGCACCTCTCGTATGAAGATAGGCTGAGAAAGTTGGGGCTGTTCAGCCTGGAGAAGAGAAGGCTGCGTGGAGACCTCATAGCAGCCTTCCAATACCTGAAGGGGGCCTATAGGGATGCTGGGGAGGGACTCTTCATTAGGGACTGTGGTGAGAGGACAAGGGGTAATGGGTTTAAACTTAAACAGGGGAGGTTTAGATTGGATGTGAGGAAGAAATTCTTTACTGTAAGGGTGGTGGGGCCCTGGAATGGGTTGCCCAGGGAGGTTGTGGATGCTTCATCCCTGGCGGCGTTCAAGGTGGGGTTGGACATAGCCTTGGATGGCATGGTTTAGTGGGAGGTGTCCCTGCCCATGGCAGGGGGGTTGGAACTCGATGATCTTGAGGTCCTTTCCAACCCTTACTATTCTATGATTCTATGATTCATCGTACACATGTTAGGTATCTGTATTGGAAGTATGAGTATGGAAAAAGCTTTTTTTTAATCCCAGGATGAAAGAAATTATCACATCAGTACAAAGCTGACAGGAGTCTTTACTCAGGGGGCATCTTTGGGATTTTACCTGTGAACCTCAAAACACCCTTGCGGAAGTCTAGTGATGTTTTTAATCTGGTTGACATTTCCAGAGGATCTCTTTCAGGTTCCTCTCCCAATCAGAGGGGAAAGAGTATCACTCATGAGAGGACCAAATGAGGATATTCTACCAGTGCCTCCCCACTATGCCCCATGCCCAAGGGAAGCTGTTTTCTCCCAGGCTGAATACTGAATCAAAAGCAACCTCTGTGGCAAAACAATGCTGCAAACCAAGGAGGAGGGACAGAATCCTAAAAAGCTCTAGTTACTAGAGAGCATCCATACATTTGTAACCAAATTCCTTTTGACCAACCCTCTGAAGCCTATGGATTCAGAAGCATTATTTGACTACAGTATTAACAGGCATGTAGTTGCGGCCTGACTTGATCTTCACAACCTGTTTCACCATTATGATAAACTACAAGTCTAAGCTGAAATCATTGAGCAAGGTGGTCCGTAGTTTAGAGGTCTACTGCTCATTAGAGAAATCACTTTTAAAAACAAAATCTAGTTCTGAGAAGCTCAAAGTTTTCAGCTCTTTATTCCCTGTAGGAATTAGCTTATCAAATTCCTCGGTGTTTTACTCTTAAATAAGTATGTGGAAAACAAATAGTTCTCTTCAGTTATTAGCCCTATTGACTGACAAATAATTCCTAATATTTCTTACTCTTTTCAGAGTGAAAAGCTTGGCAGTGTTAGCAGAGGAACACTGCCACAAAAGGGAACAAGACACTTTGATATTCCAGATGAGGGAAACAGCCATGCAGAGACAGACTCAACATCATTCTACATGTGTCTATGCTAATTGCAAAATCCACAAAGAGACAAGTCTTCGCCTCTCATGTGGTTACACCCATGCCACAGCTCACATTGCATTGTAGCTGCCTGTAGCAGCAGTTTTTTGTCTAACAAGAACACAGAAAGCGCTGTGTTTGCAACAAGCTAATACTAACTGTAACAATACATTCTGCCAAAGCAGCATCCACATTTCACAAGCAACTTTTTTTAAGGGGGCCAAATTTGTAGGTTCTGTTAACTAAAAGCTCAGACTGTACCAAACACTAATTTAAGTCAGTCTTGCTCCTTTATTACCCATTTCTCACTCCTTACAATGCATTTCCAGCATGCCAAACTCCCCACTTGTGCAGTGTTAATGGAAATATGCTGTGATCCAGATGAGAAATGAATGAATCCATAAGACAATGAACACCATTTTCCCCATACCACCTCTAAAAAGGCTCTGGAACAGTTACGTGACCTTTTCCTGATTAACAGTGCTGCTGCACAAACTTCTCATGCCTGAGAGCACATAAGGGATTTCTTCTATGCGTTTACATCATAACAGAACCATGCAAGCCTTGAATGTTTTGACTAGTGAAATTATACCTGGTATTTGCTTTAGCCCCTGTAGGTGACCAGCTCCTGCCATGGTTAGGTTTGAAGCTTTTTTTTTTTTTTTATACACAAGCTTGTTTTATCAGGGCTCACACAGTCCAAACGGAAAGTAGATGGGCTGATTGAAAACCCTACCTAGAGGTTTTTACCTTGCTTTTAATTAAGCTTCATTCTATTTTCAGTATCATCCACAAAATCCATTCCTACCAGAGTACTTACTTGCATATCTTGGGTGCAAGACCACTTCCAAGAACACTGAATTACTCTACATTAAGTCATACCCAGTGTTAGAAAAACATATTAACATCATGTGTGCACAGTAACATTCATATGCTATTTTTGCTAGAAATCCTCAACCTTCAAACACTTTTTTCTAATTACTAGCCACAGGATTATTTTTATTCTTTTTTTAATAGAATTACTCACATTCCAAACCATTGCATTCAAAATGTGTACAGGTAGCAGATAAACCAACTTAGGTATGTAATTTGAAGTTGCAAAAGGAGATTACCTCATGATAATCTGGGCATAATATGCAAGTAGAACTAAACATTTTCCTCAAGGAGGAAAGAGAGAGTAAGAACCAGGAATTTTTTGATGCTTCTCTATTAAGTGCAGCTTCTTGTAAATCAGTAGAGTCTCCCACCAATTTCAGTCCTATTAATGGATGCTACTAAACCATTTGTAACAGGATACTTTCAACACAAATAACTTCAACAATAGTGGTCTGTGTTTAAAAGTGTACATATTCTGTTGAGCTGACAAAATACTCAGTGGCTAATAACATATATGCTTAACACATACCATCCAATCATCAGGGTATTCATTCTGAGCCCATCTGAATAAACCAAGGATATTTCTGTACTGCCATCTGCTTTGCTTCTTATTTTGTTATTGCTGTTCAATCACTGCACTAAGACAGAAATACTCTAGGTGTAGCACAGAAATCCTGACGCAGTTTCAGATAGACATTTTACAATAAAGCACACAAGAAAAATATCCCATGCTGTCAAACTATGCCCAGGGAACCTTACACTGCTCCTTCCCTTCTGTCGAGAGGTAGCTGCATTACAGAATGGCCGCAGAGTGCTGCAGTTCCTTTTCCTAGAAATATAAATGGTTCCGCTCCTTTATTTGTATGGAGATCAAGTATTTAGTCTCAGAGTGTACATTATGGCAATTTTAAGGCATGACACTGGTGAGCTCTGGTTTCTCTTGTTACAGTTTGAGAGGCAAGGAAATTCAGCCTCTTTGTTGCTGGGGCAGGACTCCAAGGCAAGGAGGAAGGAAGAAGTAGGGAAACAAATCTTGGTAGAGGCCAAAACTGCAAAATCACTGTAAATAGTTCTTAGCTGAAAACAGTTTTGAACAGATTTCCTTCTACTTACAATCAATTATGCAGCGCAAGTTTCCTTTGGGAAGCTCTAGGGCTTTGATCACACTTAACTACCACCACAGCCTATGTGAAAACTAGCAAAGATCAGTGCTTCAATCTCCACAGAAGGGCATGCAGAGACACTTTGCCTACATAGTAACACTGAGAGGTGAAAAGATGCTTCCAGGAGTTCTGAGAAAGCATTTATGCAAAGCAGGAATTGAGAAACCCTGTCTAATGCTCTAGTGACAAGGAACAGATCATAACTGTAGATAAAACCCTCTTGCCAACTGCTGTTGACAGCAATCAGGGCCAAGTTCAAATAGCCAGAGGGACTCCTTAAGTGAAAAACACCATACAACCGAACACTGGTGGAGGATCCCAGAGAATGTTGGATTGTTTTCCAAATACCCTGCACAAAGAGGTATGCCCTACCTTTCAAAGCAGGGAATCAAGGTCCAACACAAGGAGAGCTCAGGAAGATTAAAAGCCCCACAAATCAATAAAGCATCAACATGTGACAACACATTGGATATGTAATTATGACAAAACTCTCCAGCAACCCTTCTAACTACCCATTCCCTAAGTAAAGCATATCACTTCCTCCAGTCTCACCTACTAACCCCCTGCACAGTTCAGGCAGCTTGCCACCTAGAAGAGTCCTCAGGCAGTTTCCCTACGCAAACTCGAAGTAATAGATTCTTTTGGAGAATCCGCTACCTACACTTCAGTAACGCCAATTCCGTCTGTTAGTCAGAGAACATTTCTACATGTCACTTTTTCCTGTGAAGAGCCCTTTTAAGCTGTCAATTCATTGCCATCTGTCAAAGAAACCACTTTGTGGCATCACCCGGAAAAGCCACTCAGCATCACAGAAGCCTCTGTGGAAAGATCCCACCCATCCAGAGCTCTGGGAGGCAAGATCTGCTTGAAGTCAAAAGCGCTTCTCCAACTTCTCACTTCTAAGTTTGACTCCACTCATGAAATAACTTTCCAGCTCAGTCTTTACTACTGATCTTTGCCAGCTTAGTTGGTACCGTTGAGAAATTATGTGGAAGAGAGCTTTGCAGTGGGTAGAGCACTAGCAAAGTAGTCATGGCTTTTATGGCAGAACTGCACATTAGTGACATGATCTCTTATTTCAATGAGCTGCCATAAAAAGCAGTGAAAGCCCTAAACTGCATCCATATGCCAGACAGATTAGAGGCAGGCCTGGGCTCTCAACCAGCTGAGGAGCTGGTTTGGCACAAATCAAACCCATGTAGTGACATTACCAAAGCATCCAGCAATCCCTACTAACTAAAAAGCATCACCCTAACACAGCATAGCTTTGAGCTCATTCAAATTCAGCCATTTCCCCAAACCAGTATGCACTTCCAGGCTACAGTGGGAGACTTCATCAGTGCAGGACTGAGTATGACAACACTGAAGACTTAAGCAAAAGTGTGATCCAGGCATGAAGCCAGTGGAGAAACTGTGAGTAGGACACTTAAGGCCACTCTCCTCTGTTCAACAGAGCAATGGACTCTTTCCAGGGCTGCAATGTAACATGAAATATGTGCTTTTAAAGATGCACAAGCAACTTTAAAAACTTAGTTTCAGCTTTGAAAAACTTTCCCCAGAAAGACGAAAAACAGGCTTTGAGCCAAAGAACGAAACTCTTACCCTTGGAGAGATGAAATGGATATTCTTTATTCTTTACTAAACTTTTATGGTACCTACAACAGTACATAAAAAGGGATTTCTATGGCTACTAGCTGACTAGTTACATTGTAGTTTGAGACTTATTACAGTGCTCTACAATTATTGCCAACTCATACTAAATTATTGGCTTCTCTAAAGCTAGATGTAAACAGCATTTAAGAGACAAAGTACTGCCAGTGTCAAGTTAATACAAGACAAATAACTTCCTAGTCTATGAAACAGCACAGCCAAATGCATGTCCACTCCTCAGCATCAGCCTTTCCAGATCACTTCACCTTTCATTCAAGCAGTAGGATGAATCAGAGGTCTTGCATGGGTGTGGTTGAAGGCTGTGATCTGACAATACATCATCCAAAGCAGCAATATTAATGCAAAAATATTCTTCAGTCCTCATGCTAATGCCTGTTGACAGCCCAAACCCTCCCCTTGCTCCTCCAGCACCAGCTGCTCTCAGCTCAGCTGAGGAACAGAAAAACCATTATAGGGAAGGAAATGTGCAGCTGGCCAGTGGAGCTGGTGAAGAGGAGGATGGAATCTTCCTCTAAGCTGGCACTATTACCTACATGGCATGGAATCACAGCTGCCTTTGGAGCAAAACTCATCCCTGGGTTACTTTCACCTTTCTGGCTATGAGCCTTAGGCTACATCCAGGGGAAGCCCAGAGCCCTAAGGAGAGCTAGCTTTGTCACCTCCCTCTCTTCAGGGACCTGCAGAGAGCAGATCAAAGTAAGTCACCTGGTGCTTGCCTGGTAGCTACTGAGGGAGCTGCAGCTGAGACTTTAGACAACAGGAATTTCAGGTTGGTTTGATGTAAAGAGGCAATGAAGTAGGGGTTCTGTTTGGAAAAAAAGAGAACAGCTCATGCCATGCCACTGCTGAAGACCAAGTGATACAGAATGAAGCAACCAATGCAGATAACTGAAACAAAGCAATAGAAATAAATCGCTGAGAGCACCCTGTACCACCCTGGAGCAACATGAAGCTTTAGCTTTGTCAAAAGCAATGTTTATAAGGTAAAAGACATCCCTTTAAAGTGTTCTTTATTCTACAACCAGCTCCTCTACCACACCCACCCTTATGTTAGGTACCTTTGATAAAGAAATTTCTTGCAGCAAAGGAGGGACACCCACTGCTACAAGAGCAGGAGGTCCCTGCAAACCCACCTGCCTCCCAGCACTGCTAGTTACCAACAGCACATGCAAGCCATTGACACCATTACAAGCACACAACAGCTCAGAACCCAAATTTAAACTCTCCATCTCCTCAGATGGCCTTTGCCACCCCCAGTTAACCAAGCGCCAAAAGAGCCCAGTTGCTACCTCCACATCTCAACACGCCTCAGAGGACAGCCCAGCTGCCCAGTCCACGCCACACAGTACACAGGGGTGCTTCACAAATAATCTATCACATTTATTTGCACAGAACTGGTGAGAGGAGGGCTTGTTCAAACTTGCACCACAGCAGGGTAACAGACAGCATCAGTCAGACTCTCAGTAACAACCTCTTTGTGTCCTACCTCGTGGTTTTAAGCAGGGCTGAACTTGTCCTTCCCAAAGAATGCTCAGCTTGCAGGATGGATTTGCAGTGGGTCCACAAGCAGGAGATCCAGCAGGCATAGAGCAGACACATACCTACTCCTTCCCCTCCTGGAGGCTTATAAGTCTTCCCAATCATTCCCCTCACCTGCCACCTCCCTTTCACCACCTGTGATGGGTTGAAGGATAACAAGTCCTTCACTTAACCCTTTTTGCTCAGGCTCACATCCACTTCCAGGGCAGCACTTTCAGATGCTACCTGCCCACGGGAGAAGCATCCTGCTATACCAGACAGGATGTGGCAGCTTCTGGGCTTGTTGTCCTACCCTGTCGCTTCAAGATAGGTCTCTTGATCTCTCTGGTGTCCCAGTAAGCAAAGTAATGTTGGGCCCAGCAAGCTGGGCAGGCCAGTAGTATAGGTAGAAAATATAACACACTTGGGAAACACAATACCTATTCTTTTAATGTGGTTGCAAAAGATACCAAAGCCACAATAACCCCAGGTATCTAAGATCCAGGGGCATCTTTTCAGGGCAGAGCTCAGTCCTTTAGCATACAACAAGGTGGTGGCTGTTAATCACAGTTTCCCTCTTCTACAGCCCAGAAGGGAAGGTTAAATGCCAGGAAGACCTTATCTTTCTCCAAGCAGCCTTTTTGGGTCTCTGTGCAGGGTGTTAGCAACATAGTGATGAATAAGGGAGTGTTTCTCCTTGGCAAGGCTCTCCATCATGTTAAATGAAGGCTTGACAGGCTTTGCTGTGTGGAGCCTGCCCTGCATGTTCACTTCATCCACTTCCAGGGTCATGGTTTCATGTTGGCAGCAGCAAAACCACCAGCACAAGGGTTTTGAGAAAGGAAAGCAGACAGGTGCCGAGTAGGTAGGATCCTGATTGTAGAGATGAACAAGTCCAGTGGGTGGGAAGGGTGGTTTTTTGCTGACTCTCATTAAAAACTCAATGTCTGGTTCTCAGTTTAACTGAGCTTCACGGCTGTTAACCTCTCCTCCTTTCTTTTCACCATCTCACGCCTTACAGGAAGCAGATCTTCTGGTGTATTTATTGTCTGAGTGTACTCAGTACAGATAACCACCCTTATTGCCCCCCTGTATCAGCTGTCCTCCAGGTTAGGGGGATGTTTGTGCCCCTTGGAAGGTACAGAGCATGCAAAGGTTGGGTGGCTTCTTCTAAAGAGCAGAAGGGGTACACCCAGAAAGTGGCGAAGTTGCTGGACTGAGAGCCAACTGCAGAGACCTGACCTACTCTGTAGGAGCATGGTGGGAGGGGGAGATGGGTTAATGAACCCATTTATTTCTTTTCTGTCTTATTTTGTTTTTTTTTTTCTACATTATATTCAGTGGTTCCAGATTGCGATCTAATAAATGCTTTTTCTTCTTAAAACCTGTTTAGATTTATGATGTGCTCACTCTTAAGGAAAGGTTTAAGCAGCTCCCTCTAAAAATCCCCAAAGTTTTATCTGAGAACCCATTATATTCCTTTTCTTCCCAGGCTCCTGTCCCTTATTCCCACTTTGGCTAACACTGCCTCCCTCTCTCTTTGCTCCTCTCTCCTCCTTTCCCTCCTTACTCCTAGCAGAGTTAGTGAACTAACACATGCAGGGTAAATACAGGTTGCTTCAGCTTTGGGAAATAGTATTCCAGGTACTATTGTATCATCCCTTTTATCCAAGTGCTGCAGAAGTTCATATCAAACCCTGTTACTCTTGTTGCTGTTCTCTTGACATCCTCTAAATACCAATTAGGCAGCCCTGTCTCACGGAAGATAAGCTGACAGCTGAACCGGTATAATACAGTGCAACCTGCGTATGGAGAGGTTTGAATACAACTTTGCTCTGCAAATAATGTTTAACAGAAAACTTCTCAGGGCCATATGCAATACAAGTATTCTGCTGTCCTGTGTCAAAACAGCCAAGGCTACCTAATGCTGTCCTGGCTCATATGGTTTCTAATGTGCGTGGGTACATGTGACAGTCATGACAACTACTTTACCTTCCAATAATATACCTTTTGTGGTCCCCAGCGTGTGAAGGGTTCTGCAGGAGGCTGAACACATAATTTGTCCTAAATGTAGAAATCACACCTACAGGGGGACAAATAGCTTTCTGTCAGGTAGAGAGTAGCTAATTTAAGACTTTCACTAAAATTGAGCAGAATGAAAAGGTAAAATGTTCTTGTTAAAACAGCTATAAGATAACAGAGAAGAAAGATAAGTGTTATAATGAATACTGCTCTAAGTTTGCTGTATAGACTATACTGGTTCCAGAAAAAGTTAAGAAATTAGTCCACCTCCTAGGGAAGAATATTAATATTTGTAAATGAGTATTCCCATTGATAATATATTTATATGTGATCATATCCTGTCCTCATTCCTCCCTTTTAAAAATATTTTGATGACTTCTTAACTTTTCTAACTTCTTTCATGAGATTGGAATAGATATGACACAGCGCTGGGGAGCCGTGTTATTCAGATATTCTTTTTAATATTCATGACATAAAGCTGTTGAACTAGGAAGTTGATTATTATTCTCTGGGAAGAGAGACAGTTTGGACAGCTAGATTGGTACCATTAGAAGCAAAACAAAAACAAAGCAAAACAAAGACAAACTTTTGCTACATCAGCTCCTGTGCATCGCCTTAGGGAAAATAGATGCCTCTGTTGATCTTGCAATTTTTATTCCATGGTTCAGGAAGAGGCATTTGGGAGGAAATTATGTATATGTTCACTTGGAGGAAGTTTCGTTTTCAAACTGCTCTACCCACACGAGCTTTGCACAAAAGGTCTCTCATGTTCTGGGGGGGGGAGTTCAGAAATCAGCTCTCCAGGATGGTGTGAAGCAGGAGGATCAGACAAACAAAATCGCTCCTCATGTTTTAGGTTAGGAGATTCCAAATCTGGATGCACTATTTCAGTTCATTCCTTGGAGCTTTAATCATAGCAATGGATTGAGGCTGGTGGCTTCGAATCTAAGATTTGCTCAGACACACTGAAGTTCATTCATTTTTGGGTTTTGTGCTATTTCTTTTGTCCACAGTCATGGCATTAAAAAAAGGCATTCGTATTTTTCACTGGACATATGGAATTGTCAGAAAGGTGTTTAGCAAGGTGTGTCTTTGAATTCTTCGGATTATTGGATGTGTTGTACTCAGATGAAAACAACAGTGCTATGTCCTACGCATAAGAGCATTCCCATTATTTTAGAGTGGAGAGATGAACTTCCTGAAGTTTACCCTTTGAAGTTCCTCCTGACAAGGAACTTCAAAGGGTAAAAAGCAGATGGGCATCTGCACAAATAGCTCACAGACCCTCAGCTATGAATGTCTGCTCCTCCCTGGCAGTTTTCTCATCTTAAAAGCTTTCTCGCTGGGCTCCGTACTGGTACACTCCACTATGTCCTGGCTGAGTTTTGTCAGGCATTGTCATGTGGTAGTTTCTCAAGAATGATACTCTAATTGCCTGGGGAATTGGGACCACAATGTCTTTCCTGGCCTCTTCCACAGCATAACTCAACAATCATTACTGCTGGTATCTGATATACTGCCATTAGACCAGAATTCTCAATATAGTGTTAGCAGAGTATTTCAAAATGCTCAGCACTTCTGAGCAACCCTTTCAAAGAGGTCTTTCATTTTACATGCCCCAGAGGTTTACAGGAAATGAGAGAGAACAGTACCTACCAGCACCTGCTGAAACGTCAGAGCAATAGGATACTGCTGTAGGAGTGAGAACTGTTTGCGTATATTTCTCTCTTTGCTCATCTTTCTTCTTTATTTAGTGCTTAGAGACGGATTGATGGTTTGGTTGTGTGCAGTGCTTCTTTAGGGGGGCTGCCAATGCAGTAATGAAATGGGTGTCCTGCCAAGCCAACCAACAGTTATTGTCCCCTTTGTCTTCTGTCTCCACAGCCTGAGGCGCAGCCCTCGAGTCTCACAGAAATTGCTTGTCCAGCATGATGGTTTTGTTCCTTTCGTCTCTTTATGACCTGCACAGAGCTGTATACTCACTGGAGAGCCACGTTTCCCCAGAACCATTTTGACCAGTGGATTCCCTGCCAATAATAATAAAAAACCCCAAAACAACAGGAAAAGCTCAAAGACCAGGTAGCTGCAGAAGGCAGAAGGGCAGGTGGACTCAACATTTGCAGCCAAGCAGCTTGAGAGGACCAGCAGTGCCTGCACACCAGGCTGGCTTCACCAGCAGGCACAGCAAGAGTGGAGGGAAGCAGAAACCACAGGCCACAGTGAAGAGCTGAGAAGCCAGCCAGGGCAAGAGAAAGGAGTGTGAGTAGATGGAAGAGCTGTGTCTCCAGCAAAGCCATCACAGTTTGCAGCTTGCTAGAGGTTCGTAGTGTGTGTGATCCAGGCTGGCCTTTTGTTTGCAATTACACAGAACTGAGCCTCAGTTATGAGCCCCCTTCATGGGTGACTGGGATTAATTTTGCAGGCTAATGTGGATATTCAGCTCTGAGGTGTTTCAGAGGGTCCAGTGCAAACTTTGGATAAGATTATGAAATATCATGGAGACATAATTTTTAGATCTTGGCAGAATTATATTATTTAGAGTACATACAAGAAAAGCATACAAAAAACTGTGCATAGGTTAGATAGTAGTCTCTGACTAAATAATCTTAAGATCCTTTCCAACCCTAACTATTCTATGATTCTATGATTCCATGATTCTATGATTCCATGACTGTTCCCCAAAGGACACCAGCTGTGGGAACAAAGGCATTCTCACAGCTGGCCAGGATTTACTAGCCCTCTTCTCCATATGGAAAGGCAGCAGTGCCTTGTTCCCCCTTTGTATCCCTTCTTTGCATGTCTCTACTTTTCAGGTGTAACTTGGACATCACAGAAGCTGAGTAGACGGTCAGATGGTCGAATTTACTCTTAGCCACAGCCTGGAGAAAAATGGATGTTGCATCAGAATTAATCTCGAGCACTGCGGTGAAGAGAGGCCTGCAATTTTCAGGTCTAATCAGAATACAATATTTTTCTTTGGAGAACTTTGGATGCCATTTTATTTTGGCTATTTTGGAAACCTCCAGGCAATCACTGCCTATTCTCTGTGTCAGAGAGGGTTAAAATTATTCCAGTAAAATGAGATATCCCCTCAAAATTCTGCCATGCCTGAAATAATGTAAACTGTGATAAACACTGAAAAAGACTGATTCCTTTCCAACTGGTTTTCATTCTTATGTGCTTCTCATTTGAAGTGGCGCAAGGAAGAAAGTCGTGGAGTTATCATTCCTCAAGGTGCTTTCAGCAAGTCTGAAATGGAAATCCTGTGGCAAAGGCTGTGCCTGAAGTATGGCCAATGAGGAGGATTTTAGCTGAACAGTGAGATTATTTTAAAGTGCTTATCCAAATTGAATCTGAGAATTTTTAGGTAGTTTTAGCACATCCCTGAAGCCTCACATTACAATGACACAAACATGACACAGTGCATCCTGTTGCCATCTTCCTGCTTGATGGATGATTAAAAAAAGATTCAAAGCTCTGTGACAGGTTTTGAATGTTGATTTCTGTAGGAACTTTCAGAGAAATTCAAAGTCGGTAGGAAAAAAACCCTTGAAAAAGCCTGTTCATTGAGACGTTCCCTAAAATAAAATAGCAACCCTTTTCTCCCCCAACGGCCGCAGTGAATGCAGCGTGTGCGAACTAGTACTGTGAAGGTGGAGAATTGCTATTTTAAGTGTTCACATCAGAGCTAATCCCTGTCCTGCTGCAATCAGCAGCTCTGTTGAAGTCGATTGCCTCAAAAATTTTAATTTAAGCCAAGGAACTCTGAGAACGTGTGTTCCATGTCTTAGCTGGGAGAAAACAGCAAAGGGTGGGTGGACAAGGAGCGGGCGTTTTGCTTTGTAATAAACAATAGCTAAATGAGAACCTCTGTGAGCACTGCGGCCTCAGGGATGATGCTGTGGCACAGGGCAAGTGGCTGCTGGCTGTCACTGCAACCCTGGGGGCCTTCTGGGCCAGGTCTGTGCAAGTGGATGAGGGAGAGGAGAAGTCAGCACGGCTTAGTCTCCATCGCTTTCTCATTCCCTATCTCACCTTTTGTTATTCGTGTCATTTCCATGTTCTTTTGTCCTCCATGCTAATTTGTTATTCTATTTCTGTGGAGGTGGCTTCACAACACAATTAAGGAAGAGTAATCAACATTCCCAACCTGCTGGTTGCACTTGCTCTGTTAACTGTCTTTTGAAAATCTGTATTTAATTAATATAGAACATTAGGATGCCATTTTGGAAGGTTACAAGGCTGCTCTGTTTCAAATCCACGGAACTGTTTATTGATCTTTAAAGATTGCATTTCTAGCAATGTTTGATGCATTACATTTTGCATTTATGTACAATCCAATATAACAATTAAAGAAAAAAGGAGAATAAATCCCAAATTTTCTTTCTTTCTTCTCTGAAAAGTAACAGATATTTACAAATTACACTCTTTTTGTTTTTGTCAGAATCAGAGAGGAAATTTCCTAGGCACAAATAACAGCAGATTGACCTTTGAATATTTCTTTGTCCTCTGGATTACTTTTTTTGTTTAATTATGGGATTAGTATTCTTTACTGGACGTTGTTATCTTTTTTTCTTTTCAGACACATTCTACCTTTGTGCCATGGAAATGACTGATCAAACTGATTCCCTCTGTACCAAATAAGTACTACTGCCATGTCCTGAGCTTTATTTGTGTTGAAAATACTTGTTGGAAATTAGAGAAAAGCTGTATTGAAATCCGGAGCCATTCTGAACTATATGAGAGCATAAAACCAAGATCTTAAACTAATTCATGAGAATGCACTGACCTGAGATTTTCTTTCCCCTTTTTCACAGCCAGTGTGCAGGCAGCCTTGTAGTACACAGAATGCCTACTTCTTGGGTCAGGGGAGGATATTACAGTAGTTTCTCCACTTGCCAGTGTCTCAAGGATTGGTATCAAATCACTGCTCCTCCTACCCCTGGGACAGCTCAGCCTTCCCCACATGGACCCACTGTGATATCTCACAGGGGAACCTAGAGGGAAATCTTTAATGGAAACGTGACCGCAGTCACTGGCACAGAAACTGCACAGCTGGACAGATGATGAGCTCTGATCACTGCTGTGCCAGCATGAGGGCAAACCCACGACTCAAAAGTGAGTCTCTTCACTCTTTTGTCAATCACCCTTATGTTTTAATAGCTACCCTCAAAGCAGATTTCATAGGAAGTCAGGGCATCAAGCCAATGCTATTAAGAATGTAAACATGGTAGGGTTTCTTTTCCACTGCTTCCTAATTGCCTTTGCCCTCTGAGAAGACAGCTGATGTGAAGAGGAGCCCATTATTACAAAACCAGCTGGGTCTAAATCTAGGCTAATAAACCTTTTCAGAGACTCCATTTCATAACACAGTACTGCAAAAGAAGAGTTCATCCAGGAGTTAGGAGCTTGGCTAATACTTACCTGCTTCAAAAATTATCATACTGGGTTACATTCTACTCCCATATAGGTTTTAAGTAAGATTAACAACATCAGAGGGAAAAATCTACATA
This sequence comes from Amazona ochrocephala, assembly GCA_039720435.1. Classification (NCBI taxonomy): domain Eukaryota; kingdom Metazoa; phylum Chordata; class Aves; order Psittaciformes; family Psittacidae; genus Amazona; species Amazona ochrocephala. The sequence goes on from CM077889.1 coordinate 14,272,876, forward strand.
TTTACTGGTATAAATCTGTAGCGGGGAAAGGCTCTGACCCCCTGTGGCTGTTCAGTGATTAAATATATAGCTGTGGAAATGAGGAGAGGTCTCTGCAGCTCTACAGCAGTGGATTTCTTCCTTCTGCCTAGTGAGTCCTGATGGGGTGGGACATAGTTGTCTGGACAGATGTCCTCAGCAAATCCTTCTCCCATTGCCAAAGATCTGAATAAATCACTTGCTGAATAAAAAGCCAAGTAAAAATATTTGTGCCTTGAACCCCAAGAAACAAAGGAAGACCCCAGATCTCTAAATCTTTATGTGCAGGAGAAGTAACTACCAAAAGAAGGCTCTCAGAGTTCAAGTGTTCCTCACTTGCCCCTCTCTGCTCCACCAAGGACACAGTATATATAGTGAAATATCAACTTGAGGAGGATGGAAGTTCCCAATAAACAACTTCAGAGTCGTTTATTTCTCCGTAAATCTGAGCTTTTAAATAAATAAACAAATCGCTGCTGCAGTATACAGTTACTAGCTATAAAAATAAATAAACAGCCTGGGCACGGAGGAGCCCTGCTCTCTGACATTCTGTCACTCCTCAGTGGTGCTTGCTCCTTCACCTTCAGACCTTCTTTTCCTCTTTGGCTCCTGCTTGACTTTCTCTGCAAACTCTACTTGACATTTTGCATGATGGATGTACAATGAAAAAAACATTTCATTGTCCTAAAATATTCTAGAAAGCCTGTCTGTTCCAGTCCTTTTTTAATTCATATGTACATGCAGTTGTCTGGTGAGCAAAGATTTCCTCTGTAGGTCTGAATACCCTTAAAATTCATGAGCCTTTTTCTGAGGCAAGACTCGGGTGCCCATCTATCACTATTTCAGTATTATACGGCTTCCCCCCTATGTTTTTTTTTCTTCTGAGTTGCTGTTTGCTCTTGAAATCACTGAATCATCAGCCTGATACCACTAAATGAACTGTTCATCTGAATCAAAATCATTGGCCATCTGGAATACAGTTTGAAAAAAGAACCCAGGTTGGGTATATGAATAACAATCCCAATTCTCCTCCCCGGACTCCAATGAGGCAGAAAAAGATACACTGTCAGGAGATGACTGAGAAAGGTTGTTATCTGCATTAGTGATGGGCTGTGATTATCGCGTCCTCCGAGCTGCCTTCCCTTTTCCGATTAGCAGATGCCTTTCTATGTGAAAACATCAGCCACTGTCTTCATCTCCTTGAAGACAGCTGCAGCTCCTCAGGACAGAAGGACCAAGAGAGCTGCAGCTGCTTTACCCCTCACCAGGGCCTCTAGTGCTCACCAAGCAGAGGCATCAACAGCTTCCGTAAGACTGATGTTTGCGTTGGCTATATGCTACACTCATTGGCATGGGAATTCCATAAAGCAAGCAAACTTTTGCTTGCTTCATGCAGTTCCAAGAAACTCCTTTGCCAAATCCTTTCTTTGCTACTGACGCTTTTCATAATAAACACTCTTCTAACGCCACTCTGAATTTGCTAATGCAAAACTGTTTTATTAGAGAGCTAGGCTGAAGGTCTGAGATAATAATAATTGGAGGCTATTTACAGCAAGATGAGAAGGAGCGGTATAGTCTTATCATCTCCGGTGTATGTACTTCACTGCTTCTCACCAGAGCACAGCTGACAGGGAAAAAATTTGGCATTTTCATGCAAGTGTATATTGTTGCAGTACAACTAATCCATGCTTTTTTACCTACAGTGAAAGTAATTCTCCATTTTTTGCTTTAATACTGAAAAATGAATGGTAAGAGGAACTGTTTGGGAAACTCAGTCTGAGATTTCCAGTCACAAGATACTATATCAACTTTAGTCTCTTCTAGTTTGAAATTGAGGAGACCACCCTCTGGCTTATTTTTGGCCATGTAAAAAACTATCTGACAAAAAAAAAAAAAAACAGCACAATAAATAAAAGACAGATAAAGCACAAAGAATTCCTGCACTTGTTGGTAAAGCCACATTCCCAGCAGTTGCTTGTCTTTCAGCATGAATCAAGAAAATGTTTACACATGTACTCAAATGCTTGTTACATTAAGGCCTCTTATGGTTATTTCCTCCAGCATTACCTGCTGGATATAATGAGTTAAGAAAGCATTTATGTGAATACTGGAAATGGCCATCCATCACACTGATTATGTTGTTTTGAATAAGCGCTTTCAATCCAGCTCTGGAGAACTACACACGACAGCAAGGACATCCGAGTGGACAAAGCAAGTGCAGAAAGGGCTCTTGTATTTTCCTCCTCCAGGTGATGTGAAATGCGTCTCTCTGTATACGACCTGATGGGGCTGCACTTAAACACACGCAGCTGTGAAAGTCTGCTTGTCCAGGAAGTCCCTGGAGCCAATCCTAAAACATGTCAGAAGCATCTTCTTGTTCATCTGAAATTCTGTATCCATTAAAAAGTCACTGTCTCATTCAGATGAGCCAGTCTGAGCATTTGCTTCCAGTTCTTGTTCTCTATGTATTTTTCAGGTAACAAGTCACAGCACAAGAATTCTAGCTTTAATAGAGTCTTCCGAGACAGCTGCTGAAACAGAGCTGCATCGGTCCCTGTTCCACCCCACACCAATTCTTTCATTGTCTGTGCAAGAGTACCCTCTTGGCTGAGTCTACTGCCATAGATTACTTGTCTGGAATAAAACCCAAGTACCCAGCATAAAAGTAATAGAAAAAGGAGAGGCGGGACTGAGAGACAAAGACTGAATGTTGCTATGAATCTCCTTGCATCTGTACAAAAATTCAGGGTGTAACACATCCCCCTGACTGGTCTGGCAAAGAAATAAAAGAGCATAAAACAGTCCCACTCCCTTTGCTGGGTTAATTGTGGCATCCACTGTTTCACTTGTTCATGGAAAAAGGATGTTTGCATAACTGCTTCTTCCTATGTTTCCAAGCTGGACAGGCAAGGAGAAAGCAAGGTATGAAGCAAATGAGAAGCAGAGTCCCCACCACTGCAGCAAAGACGGTGCTCAGGGAAGGGCTGTGCGGCAAGAAGAAGCTGGCAGCTGCTCTCTCCCAGGAGGGAGAAAGCAAGAGCTGATGCAGGGTTACATTTGTCTCTTGCTTAGAGGGAAGTACATGGTGGTCCAAGACTGTAAGGGAACAGTATCCCCCAGGTCTGCTGCAGCATTCCAGGTTCACCACTCTAGGGGAAACAAATCTATTTATTTTTCCTTGCAAAATTTCATGGATAAAATTCATTCTCCATCTTCCCCTCAATATTACCATAAATGATGAGGGGGGCCTTGTCCCTGTCGGAATCTTGGAGTGAAGTCTCCCATCCTGTTCCACAAAAAACAGGCGAATTTGCAGCATTGAAGTCACTCTTCACCTCCCTCTTCCAATTATTTCTCTGAAAGAGACAACTTTTTTTCTGAAGTGGTAACTTACAGCAGCAGTCAGTGCAAAGGACACTTGACTAAGTGTCCAGCGTACTGCACAGAAAGGCTTCAAAATGCATTAATAGAGCAAAACTGCAGTAGGATGTATTTTGCTCAATGAAAAGAACCAATCTATGCAATGACTTTTGGGTGGGTTTCTGGCTTTGTCTGAGAAGGGGACTGCTGCTGATAATGTCCTCCTGATGTTATTTAGCTGTAAGAAATCAGTATAAGGCTGATAAGAACAAAGAGTCTGTTGTGGAGAAAACTGCAGCATCTGCCTTTCACTTCGGTTATTAAATAGTCCACAATGGTAAATGGATGTCAAGGGCCGAGAAGTGAAAATATTGTCAATATATTGTCAATATGTTATTGTATTTTATCCAGGAACAGTTGGCAGTTTCCTTTAAGCTTTCAGTGTGAGTGGGGAGGAAAATTGTGGCTTAATGCAGAGGAAAATTGTGGCTTAATGCAGAAGGGAAGAGGAGCTGTTTCTGCATACTGTCTCTTGTTAAGCTATGCACCAGATACGTGGAGAATTTCCTGAAGTTAATTCCCTTCCACACTGTTTGTGACTATTATGTTTGTGTGGTGACAGTGGTCATCCCAAATTTCCCCCACTAAATGTGCAAATGGACACCCTCTTCCCATGGAAATGGGCAGTGCACATCCTTCCTGTCTTGGACCATTTATCCCCCAGAGCTCTTAGCATAAGGGGTCCTGCAGAGGTGTGCTTGCTGTTACACGTGCCAGGCACATGCCTTTAGGCAAGGCAAGGGCTGGAATCTCGGCTTCAGCTGAGATTGATCACATTAGGTGTTTAGCCCTTGCTTCAACTTACTGACTGAGTTATAGAGGTAGATACAGTATTCCCACAGTTGTGCTAGCAGCTTAAGTATAGGTGCAAGTTGTGACTGTAAGCTAACTGAGTCAGAAACCTCTGGGCAGAAAAAAGCAGCCATTACACCCTAGCAATGTGGTTACTTCCTTTTTGGATGTAGTAGGCAGTAACAGCAATAGCAACCCATTAGGCATTAAAGCTGGAATACCACTGAATTTGTCTCTGATATTATGGAGTGCACTGGCAGCTGGGAGGCACATGGGGCCTCTGCTCTGAAAGGGGAAATAAGAAATTGGAGGCAGTATTCTATTTCTTGGCCTGCATATATCTACCCGTTAGTGCTATCCCCTATGCAGCAGGGATCTGGGAAGCTCTGCTACATCCCTGTAGTGCATGCATTTTCTTCTCCCAATACCATCTGCTATACCAATTTGTGAAAAAGGAAAATCAAATCTCTAATCCACTGCTACTGTGTGAATAGAATCCCGCTCAGGGCATTATCTCTGCCTTGCCAAGGAGCACAAGGCACCGCTAAAACAAAAAGATGCCTCCAGCTTTGGGACAAAAAGGCAATGAAAACTGAACACCACCCACTTGTGCTGTACATGCTCTAAGCCAGGGGACAGGCCCAGGAGAGTGGATGTAACTGAAATGCCACCCTCCGGTGTGTGCCCGTCTGGGAGAGGATATAGTCATATGAAAGTAATACTTCAAAACTCCTCTGTTTAATTCTCTTTTTTTTTAAGCAGAAGCAGTTCTGCAGTAGCTCTGAAGAAATCCTAACCTGGCCCTTACTGTGAATCTCCTGTGCTCCTCTTTGCAACAGGGCTGTGTTTGTGAAGACGTATATATGCCATATCTTCACAATTAAACAACCCCCACGGTTCTTTCAGTGCCTGCAACTGGGAAAATGAAGCAAAACTACATACAGGAATTCCCACTACTGTGGTGTTTAAAGGTCTTCTTAAAGCCTGATCTGTTATGTCCAGTGAAATGACAAGATTCCCACTGTGTTTCTTTCATAAATTTCCAGCACCAGGGACTTCAGGTGTACCTATGGAAAAAAGAATTCTGAGAACATTTGTGTGGGAAGAGATGGAATACTTGCACTAGGAAGAAGATGAATGATAAGAGTTTCCTCCAGTGGCTTAAGGGTTTTCTCTTGTTTTCTTCTGAAGGAGCTTTGTTGCTCTTGCAGCTGCTAGATAACAGATGACGATTTACTGGGGCAAGGCTTCCCCTTCCCCTCCAGAGTCCATGCTAGCTAGGGAGTCTGTACAGATTTTTGTTTCAATACATGGCTGCATACGTGTCATGGATGATGCCCACTTGCTTGCTGGCAGCCCTGTCTGCAGATGCAGTAATTAATCATGGAGTGACAGGGTGGCAATGCCCCTCTGACTTTGGGGTGATTAAGAAAGGCTCGCTTTCTCCCTGCCTAACAAAGAAAAGCCAGGAGCTGAAAACTGCTGCTCCCTTTGGAAATGCTGCTTCAGAACCGCATTTTCAATGACTCAAATTTCCAGTGCTCTTTTCCATACAGAAGTATCACTTAATACTCTGCAAACCAGCAAGCTGGGACTTGGGAAATGTGCACTCTGGTCTCCTGCAATTTCCCATTTGCCAACCCCTCCAGGCTCTGTCCTGGGCAATGGATGAATAAGCAAACAGCAAGCCCAGCAGGTTGTATGGCTACCAGACACCAAGCCATTGGAAAAGCTGTGTGGTACATCAGAGGATTTTTCTGGAGGAAGAGCTTTTATTGTTCAGGACCACATTATTTGCAGCTCCAAAAATACACTTGTAACTATTGAATTTTGGTATTTCTAAGCGCTCATCTAGTGCTGGAGGTGAAGAGGATCAGGAAACTGTTTTCTGTGGTATGCATTTAAAATCAGTTCCTGAACGCCTGAGTTTGGGCAGATCTCCCGCCCAGCTAAATGAGAGATTTTTCTGGATAAGAATATTGGCATTTAGCTATAAGCTGCTATTAAGAAGCAGAGCAGTTTTCACTCATGAATATGCATGTGGCTATATTGAAATGTGTATACTATCAGCATACAACTTTGCAAATCCTTTATTTCAGTTCATAGTGGGAAAATAAAGCAGCTGGTCATTCACCTACCCACACCCACATTTACCCAGTGACTTACACAAGGTAACAGCCGTGTCAGCTGCTAGTATTCATATAGGAAAGAAGCATTTCTCATCCTAGAAGTAACTTTTTTTCAGCTGCTTGCATGGGAAACATCTTTTTCACTTTCTGCTCTTTTAAAGGCCTTGGTATAATTATTATTATTAATACTACTCAAATGGGTAAAAAGAAAAACAGACACATTTCAATGAGAACAATTAAACACAATAATAGTGAAGCGACTAACCTGCAGATTAAGTATATAATGGAAAGCATCATTCTCTCCCTGCCCTCACTTTCAGTACCTGCTGTGGGGATAAGCTTTTAGAGGTTGTCTACTGGGCTGAGAGTTGCCTTCCTTGTGTATGGAGGAGGGAGAGGCTGGAATAAGGTTGTTAGGAGTCATGGATGACTTCTGCTCTTTCAGCTCTTTGCCAGCCTCTCTCGTCGATTGTTGCTAAATCAAAATTAAGTAGTGCCTGAAATTAATTTGATCCCATACAGACCAGTGGAGTGGAGAGAAACAAAAAAGCAAGTAAATGCCCATGGTGTGGCAGATGGGGTTGTACAACAGCATAACTGTCCCATCAACCATATCAGAAGTCTGCATCAGATGCGTGGTCTCTGCAGCGGCAATTGCACATATATTCTGGTTCAGGCAACTGCATATAAAAATACAGACTCAAAGGTCTTCACCCGGTCAGTGACCATGAGAAGGATACATGCTAGGATTTGTAGCTTTTGGAGGACTTGCAAACGGTTGTATTTACTTAGTATTAACCTCTTGCCTGATTAATACATTTTAGCTTGTTCTTTATCCTAAGCCTATTTTCTCTTTGATTTTGCCATAAGTCTGACTTCATTTAGTGTCCTTAACTCTTGACCTAGGTTGAGGGGATTTTTAAAGGCGTATTTCTTTCTTATTTTTAGCTTTGCTTTGCTAGTGGCAATGGTTTGTTCACAACCTAAGTTCAGCCCTGATGAAGACAAAAGAGCCTAACTACTGCTCACAACCTGAGGTTCACCAGACATTTACAAAAGCTTCACATTGTTAGCTTTCAGTCCTCCTAGTGTTTAAGGAGATTTCAGAATAATTTCATGATGAAAAGAAAAAAGACGTCAGGATGTCCACCTTGAACAGCAAACCATTCTGTCAGCTAGAAAGAGCTCTCTACTAGTTATAATAATGTTCTTCCCAAATCTTTCATGAAGAGTGTGTGATACGGACAGGTCTTTACTCTCAGTGACCATCACGGTCCTGTGACAGAGAGAAACAGTTTTGCAGATGGAAATTTGACATGAAGAATTGGGTCCGAGCATCCATAGCTCTTGCCGAAATCTATAGGAGCTGCAATATCAACAATAAACTCTTCAAATTACCTGTGACTGACTGTAAAATACCCTCAGACTATCCTGTGAAGTGAGGGTATCAGAGAATCAAAGCAAATATAAGTTGGAGAAAATCTCCAGAGACCCTCTGGTCCAACCCCTGTTTTCAAAGCTGCTGTTGGAAGTATAATCCATTGGGGATAATTTAGTTTGCCTGTAGATACGAAAAGAATGGCATGCACTTCGACAATGCTCCCAGCCTTTCCAAGGAGACGGGGAGAGCTTGAAAAGGCTTTTGAAGGAACAAGCTGAGATTCTTACCTGACTGCATGCTTCAAGAAACTGGAGTTTCATGGTATTTAGTAAAAAAGGTAGGAATCACCATAAAACCCCAAGGCTGGCAATGCTGAATTTGGGACCACTCAGCTTAAGAACTCAGCAGATATTCAATTTTTGTGCTTTGCTGGATGAAAAAGTAAAAATTCAAAACAAAGAAGAAATATTGGAGGCAATTTTTGCTTTTGTTTATCTATTTCTCTTGGATAAATAAATAAACTGGTGGCAAATCATGGTGTTGTTTTCCTTGGTTTGATGCAAAATGAAACAGGTCATTTTCAGGCATTGACAAACCTCTTTTCAGAAGGCATGACATCTGGAAAGTTCAGAATGAAACTTCTGAATGTTCTTAAGAACAGCAAAATGCAACACTTTGTATTTCTACGTTTGTCAAGTGAAATTATTTGCAATTTTTTGTCCAGTGTTGCTAAGATGGTCCCAAGACTTCAGAAGGATTTAGAGATCATATCTATTTATCTGGAGTGTGAAGGGAGCTGCTCTAGCTTTGTTCAGGAACATTGGGCTCTGCTGAGCACTGAGGTCCTTTCTACAGATTGCAGAGTTAAGCAGTGCAAGAAGGCAGGGCTTTGCATTGAGGCTGTGAACGAGAAACAGGAGCCAGATTTCCATTTCGAGGACTATAACTCTTGGCAATGCCAGACTGCTGTATAGGGAAAAGCATCCTGCATTGAAGAGAATTGGTAGAATGGCTCTGCATCATACCAGTTTGATTTCAGTGTCACTGCTCAAAAAAAGCGGCAGCAAGATTGAAGTCTGCTCCAACCAGCAATCTAGCCTTTCAAATAATTTCATTTTTAATTGTATGAGCCTAAGAGGTTACTTTTAATCATTGAAACAGAGGTTGTTTTAGGAGGATCAGAGTGTTCAGAAGATAGGAATTCTTTCATAAAGCAAAAATGAAAGAATATTCCTGACAAGCCGAGTGGTACTACGATATGCTACATAGGAAAAACTAAGCACTCTTGTGATAGGAAAGATCTTAATCACCTCATATTACAAACAGGACCAAATCAGTATGGGATTTGTTAGCATCTGGAAATATTAAATGAAAAAATGAAAGCTCAATATTGTTTTACAGAGATATTTTTCTTGCTAATGGGGAATCTGGAAGTACTTAAGCAGGCGATGCTGTACCTTACGGTTGTAATGCCCTTGGGCTGTCTGATGTTTCATCTTTTTCCTAGACGCAGGCTTGAACAGGAAGATGGTCAGTCCTGTAGTCTGAGGGTAGTTTCCAAGTCTTGCTCTTGCATGAGCAGCAACAGTGGCAGCTGGCATCCAGATAGCCATTGGCTCATGCCATCTGAAATGGGTTCAGAACACTGTCCTCAAGACGGGCCTATGTGATGCTCTGAAGTATCAATTACTTGTGTTACGTAAGTACTGATGATGTCCTGAGCCTCCTAGAGCTACAAGGACAGACAGCAAAGGTTTTCCAGCCCACTTGGCCATGAATGTTTGGGTCTCTGGGTCTCAGTCTTGTTTACAGCCATCCTTGGCATCTCAACAGCCAAGGAGAAGGCTGTCCCCATGCCTCCTGCCCTGCAGGCTTATGGTTAAGTTCTCTGCCCCCTACTGATCCGCCTGCTTTCATAAGGACGGTCCCACTGCTTGCAACTGCTCCCAGGCTCTGTCACTGCCAAAGGCTTTTCTTTGCTCCATGCCTTTCTTTCCTAAGAAGGTTCCTATTTCCCACCCTCCTGGCATCTCTGCTGAAAGGGAAGTAACTGTTCACTCCTCCTTAGAGCCTGGCCATCAATTTCTAAATGGGTTACTCTCCACCTCCATTCGAACTGCTTGATTAAAATTTAAACTGGTTGCGTTGTTTTTCCAAACTGGCAAATGAAAACACAGACTTAAATAAACAAAATTCACAGAAGCAAACTGTCTTTGAAACTGCTTTCTCTCAGTTCCAGTAGAGCTTAAGGTATCTCAGAGTGAATTTCTCATGAGACATTCTCCTACCGTGAAATGCATGCTGCAGGCTTGAGATAGCGCTTCTTAAAAAAGGAAGAACCAGCTCCTGATAGATTAAAACAGTGGCAGTTAACTCTGATGCTGTTTAACATAAAGGTCCTATGTCTACATTCTAATTCAGCCAGTATGTATCTCAGTAATTCAATGAAGATGGAGCAGCCAGGTGGGATTTTGGGATTGTTTGTTTGCTTTCTTGCTTTGATAATGAAAAATACAAATAAAATTTGATAATAAAAGATAAAACTTGTAAAAACAGAATGCGTATTTTTTCTTGCTCTGCAAATCTTTCATTTTAGTAAGACAGGCTTCCCTTTTTCCACCTCTGCTTGAGCCTATTGCATGCCAAATAGCCTTTCTCATCTTATTACAAGAGCTTTGGACCCAACAGGTTTCTTCTAGGGTGATGATAAGCACAGACCTTTGCCCCATTGCAGCTCTGCTGGTGATCATGAGACTGTGGGTCATACTACAGAGCACCTTTCTGAATTGCTTTATGGTTTTCCCAAGGTTCTTATTTATTTGAAAGAATTGCTTTTCTCTTTGCTGCCCACACTTTCTTCTTCCTGCACCCTTTTCCTGCCTTTCCCTGCATGTGCCTGATGCTGCAGCGGAGGTGGCACAAAGTCTGGGTACCTGTTGTTGCAACAGACTGGGCAATTCCCTCTGAACAGGGCATATTTCTAGAGGGAAGTTCATGTCTCCTCAGGTGACTTTCCTCTGCTTCAGTGTAATGCTCAGTTCAGTCCCAGAACTTCGCTGTTGCCATGTATCAGCTGAGCTTCTCTCTCAGGGCTCTCCCAGTAGATCTGTCACTCAAGATTCCCACTTTGTATATCCCAGCACAATGCAGCAAAACCCAATAGCAAATCATGTCTCTGTCAGACTAACGTGCCTTGGCAAGCTTTTTCCAACCTCCCTGCATGCTTGTCTTTCCAGAAATCCAAATTTCTCATATCCAAAATACACCTATGACAACTCCTTACCATCTCCATTGACATGAGTAGTCCACAGTCAACATCTGAGAAATTAAAACAAAACCGCTCTGATTATACCCAAGAATGGTATAATCAGGAGAACAAGCCAAGAAGAAACCACAAACACCTTTTCACACAAGCTGTTTCCAAAGGTTTTCCCTTCGGTGCTATAATAAACCACTAGTCCAATTCTCAGCTGCTATGTCCAGGAGCAACTAAACATATTGCCTTATAATAGTAAAAGAAAAATTTTGCTGGATGTGGATCAAAATCCTCAATCTTTTCTTAGTTATCATCCACAGCAAAATTCATCATTTTCAAATTTTCTTATTGGCTTCTATAGACAGCAAAACTGACCTTCATTTTCGTTCTTCAGGGATATCTAAAAGAGATTCATGAGAGCATAAACTCAGGTAAACCTTTCTGCTTCCAATTCATCTTAAAATGTGCTCTCAGCTGATATAAATTAGACCGGTTCCTCAAGCAAAATAGCAAAATCTAGTAAAAGAGTATTTCCCCCTCTGGCAGCAGCATAGCTCCAGCAAGGGTTTTCCTCAAATGCAATTGTAATTTAAAAAAGAAAAACTGTCCCCACTTTGTTTATTTAAAAACAGAAAAAAAACAAGCCAGCAAAAAATTGGAAGACTAAATCCAATCTCACAGCGCTTTAGCGTTTTGCAGCCTTATCTCATCTCATTGCTCAGACAGCGGATTCACAGCGACACTTGAGAAAATGTGACCTTTGAATTTTCTGTTGTGACTTTTTTAATCAGTCAGCTGGGGAAATCTTAAAAGAGAAGTGATCTGAGCTGCTTTTTCTTTAGCAGGGCCCTCCTGTGGATTGGAAGTTATCAGCAACTTCCAACTGATATGCCATAGGTTTGAAAATGTTCCTTCCTAGGCAATTGCATCTGAACTTTTGGGGCTTTGCTGGTGAGAGGATGACTCATTTACAACCATTTTACAGGATAGCAGCAGTTCTGTTCTTAATCAGTTTTGAGCAAGGAAAGCCAGGGAAATTTTAAATAGTAAGTTTTCATTATAGCGCTAGGTTTTATTCATGAGATTCTCATTGACCTTTTAAGTAAGCTACGTAGCTACAATGCCAGAATTTCCAACAAACTGAGGAAGTTTTACTAAAACTTTCATAACTTTTCCCCCAGAAAATCCTCTTTGGCTTCAAGTGGGTAGGAATTAACTTTTTCTTCTGGTCTCTGCTCAAACAAAGCTGTACTTAGGTAAAATTTCCACTTACAATTCCTATGGTCTTCCTTCTTTTAGAGTTTGTGGCACAGACACATCCGTGCATTTGACAGACAAACTGGGAGATGAGTCTGCTGTGCTTCTCTCTGGGAATGACAAGAGGCCTCTTGACAGCTGGGTAAACCTTATGCTTTTGTATGCAGTATGGGCTTAGCAAATCCTTGGAGGTTTCCTCCCACACAGTGGGACCCACACAGGGTTTGATCCCCATTGCCAACATATTCTGTGAGTATAAATGGTTTCATAATCTGACTTAAAACATCCCTGGGGGATTCTGGAAGGATCAGTTGCTTCTGACAATAAGGAAAAAAAAAGAACAAATGCAGAACTAAAGTACTCCAGATTAATACTCTTTTTGGGCTGACCTTAGCAGCCATTTAATGTTTGTCTTCCTGTAGGATAATTAAAAGTATCGGAGTGGCAGTTCATGTCATTGAAAGTGACAACTGATCTCCTGATGATCAGAAGATATCCTGCTAATACTAATTTGTGTCCTGCAAATTTTATGGGTACTGTATCAAAGTCACAGCCGAGATTGACAACCACTTACTAAGAGTTTGCTGGAAATATTCCAAATGTAAAGGATAGAGAGAATATGAAAGAATGCACTCCATTTAAAATCAAATGATTGCCTATAAAATCTGTATGGAATACTTTCCCTTTAAAAAGAAAAAGCAAAGTTTTAGCTAGTTAAGATAAAACTAGTATCAACAGTGTCCAGGGAAGTCATACTCACAAAACACAGCACTTATCCATCCATGAATTCTACTTATCTAAAGAAAACTGGGAAATGCTGCTCTTGTGCATGCTTTATGAGTATATGCATATTGGCAGTTCATGTAAGATAGCAGGGAGCACTTACTTCGTCCTTGTCTGTTGCAGAAATTCTGCCTCACGATTTCATTTGATGCTCCCGAGTTCCTCTCACAGGGGAAGAGGGAATAATCATTCCTTATTCACCTTTTCCTGCCATCCACTATTTTATATAACTTTATCATTTCTGCCAGTCACCTCTTTACAGAGTTGAAGACTTCTAGTCTATTTAATCTCTCCTAGGACAGACACTGTACCACATCTTTGATTGTCTTTGTTGCCCTTCTCTGTATCTTCACTAGTTTTTGTCTAATTCGTTCTGAGACACAGTGACCTGCAATGCATGCAGTATTGAAGATGTAGGCAAATATTGGGCTTATTCAGTGGCACAGTTCTGCTTTCCCTACTGCTGTTGGTTGCTTTAAAAGACCTTACATTCTGTTTACCTTTTCAGACTGCCGCAGGGCAATGAACAGATGTCTTTGTTGAGCAATCTGCAGCGACTCTATGATCTCTTTGCAGAGTGATAATAGCTAATTTAGAGCTTATCATTGTATATGTGTATTTAGTGTTGCTTTCCCCTTGTGCATTACTTTGCATTTATCAACATTAGATTTAATCTGCTAGTTTCTTCCTCCCTTGGAACCCTAAAATCAGTTTTGGTTTTCGCTACCCTGAATAATTTTTTACCCAGGAAAGCTCAAGATCATCCTTAGGGCTACTCTTATTTGATATTTTTGTTAATATCTGCAAACCAAAAAAGTTTCAGCTTGCAAATTTAATTTGCTAATAGCACGAAGTTGTGAAACCATCTTCATTGCAGAAGCTGCTCAGCATATGACAGATTAAGAACTAGATGACTTTGGGCACTGGAATAATGGAAATGAAAACAAATGCAATAGTGTAAACTGCAAAGTCTATTTGTTACATGTTGTTTTATTAAAATATATTAACATTGTAAAGCCATTACACACAACTAAGAGTATGTAACAGGAGCTCCTGCTGGGGTGTGAGAGTTCAGCAGAGTTAAAAAACGACCTGACACATCAATCAAACTGCAAGTGGACTCTAAGCCACCAGTGTTATTCAGCTATAAAAAGACAAACCTAATCTTTGGAGATAGCAGAACATATATATCCTGCTGATATTGAAGGATCAGTATTATTATTTGAGGTGCCGGATTCCTAGGTGTGCTTCTTCTCTCTCATGTTCAATGAAGCTTCATTCAAGTTGAAGATGTGGAGGACAGATAACTTGCGGACTGGGAAATTTGTCTACAAGAAACATTTCAAAGAGGAAATCTGATTTCCCTTTATAAAGGAACTGAGCAAAAGAACTCTGCAAGCTAATGGTGCCACTGGCACAGGAGCAAAGCAGCATAAATTGATCATGAATAGATTTAAGATGGAAATTAACTGAAGCTTTTTAACTATCAAATGGGTGAAAAGCAGTTTTAAAATGGAACCTGGAGTCTTTGTGAAGGAGTTAGATTACATGATTATCCCCTCAGCAGCAGGCTGGCTTTGCTGGCTGAGAAGCCGTCTTCCCAGCAGGAGTGGATTCTTGTCCTTCAGTATCATGCCAGCGGTATTTCATCCCTGCATCGCTATTGGGAGATGATTCAAAAGGTGTCTCCTTGCTGCTGTAAACTCCACTGACTATAGCAAGCAGCAGGGGATATGCCCTATTCTGTAGGAAGCACTGGATAATGCTGCCGTGAAGCTCCTGGCCACGATGTCAAGAGCTGGCAACCAATCAAACTAAGATGATTTTCAAGAAGCTATTCCTTATTTACATTTCTACATATGGATGCAAAACACTTAAAGAGCAGCACTGAATGCTGGAGTCCTCTTCCCATAAGACAGCCCATGCAATAAATATGAACAGTTTCCTTACTGGCTATTAAGTCTTGAACAGTTTACAGTGCAAGACCTTTTCAAACTCCATATCTATTTCAAGTCTCAGTTTTTGGCTATACCCCCCAACAATAAACAATAGCTGTCTGTTTATGCCAGCCATAGAACTAAGGGGTTTGTATTGTGGATCCATGAAAGAAAACATAAAGAAAAATGCTTTTATTTCAAAGCATATATTCTGTTAACTCTTCAATCCACTGTTGTCTTAATTTTGAGAAGAGGACTTAATGTTACAAAACCCAAAATCACTAGTGCTTGATCCTATTGGTTTTTGTTGTTGTCTGATGTTATGCTTTGATGGGTTTTTTTACATGGAGGACCTTTACTTACACTACAAATTTCTTGCCTTTGCATGTAGCGCTTTGCAAAACCAGAGTGAATATAAAAAGAACACTTGTATAATGACAACTGCCATGGAGAGCTCTGAAAAGAAAATACTCTAGGGAAAAACATGCTCAGAAGAAGGGTGCTGGCAATGCAGTGGCCACAATATATTCAAACTAGAGCACGTTGTGCATTTTTCTTCTTCTAGCTTTTTTGGGAGAGAAGGGTTCCGTGTGCTTTCTACCAGCTGTCATGATGAGAACAAAGGCTACTTGAAATCATACCTTTACTAAAAAGAATGTTAGGATCTTCTTTCTTTGGGTGTGACCTTTAGGACAATTCCAGTTCAAATAGGCTAGAGGAAAAAATAAAGTAGGAAGTATTAGAGGGGGTTTTTGCTGTGTGTTTTTTGCCTCTTTGTTTCTGTTTCACACCATGGTGAGTATAAGATCTTCATCAGAGTCTTCCAGCCCCAGAGCTTAGTAAGACAACATCACTTTCTTGTCTAACTAGACATGTAAACCATTCACATGCTGGGTTCACGTATTCTGCTGAAAGTAAGGATAATAATAAATTGGTACTGCTGCAGTGACTGCTGCTATGACTTTATGCACAACCTGAGGCACGGATTAGAGTTAGGGCTTTTTTTGTCCTTTTGGTGTAAAACTTATTGAAAAACTTGCTGTCACACTTCATATTCCATTTATTTTCGTAATGGCTCATGAAACATTACTAAGTGAATAATAAATGTTTCAATTAAACGCACAGATTGTTATCTAGGTCAATAAATTGCTTTCAGACTTTGGTAATGTCTGCTGCTGAAGTAACAATTTTGGAGCAAGCTATATACACTTTAAGTGCATACTACTGTTTATTAATGCTCTATCAGACACTTTCAAATAAATCAGTGATAATATAAAATGTGGTAAGATTTATTCAATTGGGAAAGCCTGATATCAGTAACATCATTTTGCACTACTGAATTCTCCAGGTAAATCAGAAAGAAAATAGCCATGAAGTATCTTAGAGAAGTAGGAGAGAAACAGACATTTATATTAATCTAGCAAAGTTTTATGGAGCTAAGGTATAGACCTTATTCCATTATCAGTGGAGAGGAAAAGCACCAGCAGAAAACAATTCATCACACCTATCTTACCGCAGGATTAATTTTCTTCTGTAGTGAATATAAATTGCCCAGAAAATAAATAATTTTGATAGAACTGGATATGAGCACCATATCTGGCCAGAAAATTGGCTGACTGATGGTAAACAATGGGTAACAATAGATTTTTGAAGCATCAAATTGTCAGATGTAGCTAAAAAAGATAGCAGAGGAATCTGTCTTAAGACTGTTCTTATTTAACATCACCTTTAGTGATCAGGAAGAAAGGAATGAGACGCATATTAGTTAAATAGGCAGATGGTGCTGCCTTGGAAGCCAATCAAACTTCAGAGATGACAAAAATATTGCAAAAGATCTGTTGAAGTCAGAAAAAGAGATGAGGGACAAAACCAGAAACGTTTTGAATTAGAGGCGATTAAAGTATTGAGGGGGAAACGTCCCAAAGCACTGGCAATGTAATGGACATACTGATGGAGAAGCAGCAGTGTCAGCAAGAAGACATAGCTTCAAAACAGCACAGCTCTTTAGAGCTACTGATGTTGAAGTACCTGTGATAATGAAAAATGTAAGTAATATCCTCTATTATGTACATTTTTCCTGCAAAATGTCATTGCCATCATCACCTTCCAAGTGCATTTTGTACTTCTCTCAGCCCTAGATGAAGAGCTAAAGCTGCCTGTTGTATTTGCTGCCAAAACGGTCAGTTAGGGCCAGCCCGAAGCCCCACTAATTAGTACTGCTAATTATGGGATAGATTGGCACACTTCTAGCTCCACCCCTGATTGGTAATAACAATGAGTTACTTTTAGGTCAGATGTTTGTGCATGCCAATGTCGACTCCGTCAGTCTCTGGGCTGCAGTGCTCACACAGCTCACCAGAAACATTGGTGGACAAACAAAGCATCCAACCACCACCCTTTCTGTAAGTGCAGAGATCTGAAAACCCAATAGCCAAAAGGAATGCTAAATAATTCACACAATTATTTACAGTTAAAGTTGTGGAAGAAGCTGATGGATATCCTGACAATCTCTGCTCTTATCATTATTCTAATCATACCAGTCTATTTATGTATGTGAGCCACACATACTCTGCACAGCATATGTGCTTTCTTCTCGGCTAGTCTGGATTAGGTTGAGGTCTTTATGAGGCATAACTGTGATGCAGCATTGCTCCTGCAGTCTCCCAGTCTAGAGCGGTTTCCTGCCCATGCTGCTCATGGCGCTGCAGCATTCCTGACTGCCAAGTCTGGCAGCACCTTTCACTGTACTCCACCATGGTAGGATGCCCTCAACAGCTCCATTTTCCCCACAAAATATAACAGACATATTAGACTTTTGAATTATTATTTTGAAGTTGCTGTGGTGAAATTTATGGAGCTACTAGTGTTTCTAACCTGACCGGCAGGGATTTAGGATACACATGGAAATGAAACAAGGGCAGACTGAAAAGGGGATGACACCTTTAGGTGCCCATTCCACAGGAGACCATGTGGTATGGTGGCAAATGCACAGTGTCCTTGCAGTGTCCAGGGTGAGGAAACTTTAAAATCCACAGACTTCAGGCACAGGAACCCAAAATAGATATCAGATACCTCTTCAGCTGGGATATTCTAGTGTGTTTGTGACACAAAGACTAAGCTGAGCAGTTAACTGTCACTCAGGGTTACTTTTTTGTAGACTAAAAAGGTTGGCAGTAGGGAAGAGACATTTTAACTCAGCCTCATGATCTTTGTAGTTAATAGAGAAGAAGCTTAGGTAGAAAAGCAGTTACAAGGATGATAAAATGAATGAGTGATAGATGGAAATAACAGTGGCACAACACTGTGAATGGAAAAATACCAAACATTTCAGAAGTGCTGGAAAGTTTCCTGTGTGCTCCTTTAAACATGCATGTTGTCTGGATCCAAAACCTTTTTTGTGCCTGAGAATGAATGCATTGATTTTTATGAGAGGCAGCGCTGAAAATCACACTCCAATTCTCAATCGAAAAATGAAAGGTTCTAATATTTCCCATTAACAGCATCTACCTAAGACAACAACAAAAGAGGGTTTGTTCATGTGAAACCTCCCAATGGAGTGTGAATTGTATTTAGCTATGGAAAAGCTAAATAAACCACACATCAAATATAAATAAATACAAATCAAGTTCTTAATCAGGGAGTTGATACAGCAGTATCCATCCCCTGCAATCAGCTCTGTAATTGCCTCACCTGGAGCTGAAATGCCATCTCTCCAGACAGAAGGGGGGCTGCTGTCTTTTCACAAGGTGATAATGCATTTGAAAGAATATGATTCAGAAAGGCATGGTGGATTTTTAGTTTTCTTGCACGGCATGTTAGAGAAATTTTAGTGAGATAACTGAGTCCCTTATAACTGCCCTTGAATGCAGGAAAACAGTGAAGACCTATTTGAGAGCCAGCTAGATATGTTCTTTATTATGATAAGAACAATGTCCTGTTCTGCTGGAACATGCCCAAACTACCACCTGTCACCCTAACCCAGACGACAGAGAGTAAGTTGTGATTTGCTATAGAAAATTTGCAGTTCTACCCACTATGAGAGAAGGAGCCCCTCAGGAGAGACATTCAGTCATGGCCTCAGTGTCAAGAATGTAATCTATCTTACAGCATCTCCCAAATGGGAATTGAATCCTGCTTATCTCACTTATATGAAAGTGACTATAGGAGGCAGCAAGGGTCTCCTGAGTCTTTTTCTTCTGTCATCATCTATTATGATGCTAATTTAATGAAGCATTTTTTAGGATGGGGAAGGTTATTTGTAAACAGAGCACTTCATCATCCTCACACATCTTGCAGGTTGCCTGCTTTGAGAAGGCAAAACAGTCACTAAAATTGTCAAAATGTGTTACTGGACGAGATACACTTCCACCAACCAAACATCCTATCAATCCCAACTATTTATCAAGTGTATTTATTGACGTATGCTGTTAGGATATGGAATGCATGTCTTTGTAAATGGAAATTCTATAATATTTTCCAGTATCTGTACTGCACACTTTTATGATCTGAGTGAAATTCCACTACCTGAATAGGTACTTATTTTAGTTTCACTGCTGTCACCAGTGTCCTACATATGACTAATGTCATGCTGACTAGGAAGGACAGAGTTCTCAAAGAAGCTAGTGCAGACATCTTCCTCAGCATCTCTGGCAAAAAAGCAAGAAGTACAGCAGAGGACAAGCTCTAGCATAAAGCAGGAGCTCAAGTCTTCCCCAGATTGCACTGCTCAGAGGAAATACCAAGTCCCCGTGCCTAGTGACATCAGTTATTTTATCCTGGAAGCGTAAATAGATTGTATACCAGGACTCTGCTTCTGACAGCTCCTCAGTGCAGGTAAAATCATAATTTAGAATCATAGAAGAGTTAGGGTTGGAAAGGACCTTAAGATCATCTAGTTCCAACTCCCCTGCCATGGGCAGGGACACCTCCCACTAAACCATGCCATCCAAGGCTATGTCCAACCCCCCCTTGAACGCCGCCAGGGATGAAGCATCCACAACCTCCCTGGGCAACCCATTCCAGGGCCTCACCACCCTTACAGTAAAGAATTTCTTCCTCAGATCCAATCTAAACTTCCCCTGTTTAAGTTTAAACCCATTACCCCTTGTTCTCTCACCACAGTCCCTAATGAAGAGTCCCTCCCCAGCATCCCTATAGTCCCCCTTCAGATACTGGAAGGCTGCTATGAGGTCTCCACGCAGCCTTCTCTTCTCCAGGCTGAACAGCCCCAACTTTCTCAGCCTATCTTCATACGAGAGGTGCTCCAGTCCCCTGATCCTCCTCGTGGCCCTCCTCTGGACTTGTTCCAACAGTTCCATGTCCTTTTTATGTTGAGGACACCAGAACTGCACACAATACTCCAAGTGAGGTCTCACGAGAGCAGAGTAGAGGGGCAGGAGCACCTCCCTCGACCTGCTGGTCACACTCCTTTTGATGCAGCCCAGGATACCGTTGGCTTTCTGGGCTGCAAGCGCACACTGCCGGCTCATGTTCATTTTCTCATCGACCAACACCCCCAAGTCCTTCTCTGCAGGGCAGCTCTGAATCTCTTCTCTGCCCAACCTGTAGCTGTGCCTGGGATTGCTCCGACCCAGGTGTAGGACCTTGCACTTAGCATGGTTAAACTTCATCAGGTTGGCATCAGCCCACCTCACAAGCGTGCCAAGGTCCCTCTGGATGGCATTCCTTCCCTCCAATGTATCAACTGAACCACACAGCTTGGTGTCATCGGCAAACTTGCTGAGGGCGCACTCAATCCCGCTGTCCATGTCACCAACAAAGATGTTGAACAAGACCAGTCCCAACACTGATCCCTGGGGGACACCACTCGTTACTGCTCTCCAGCTGGACACTGAGACATTGACCACAACCCTTTGCGTATGGCCATCCAGCCAGTTCTTTATCAGGAGTGGTCCACCTATCAAATTGATGTCTCTCCAACTTAGAGAGAAGGATGTCATGCGAGACAGTGTCAAACGCTTCGCAAAAGTCCAGGTAGATGACATCAACTGCTCTACCCCTGTCCATCAGTTCTGTATCCCTCTCATAGAAGGCCACCAGGTTGGTCAGGCAGGATTTCCCCTTAGTGAAGCCATGCTGGCTGTCACCAAGCACCTTGTTTTTTTTCATGTGCCTCAGCATGCCTTCCAGGAGAATTTCTCTGATACCAGATTCACTAAGATGGAAACGTGGTTTTGAGATGCTCAGCCAATTTAGTAACTTCCAAATAATTTAGTAACTTTAAAGTGTTTGACTAAATATAAGTAATGCTCCTGATGTCAAATACAGCTCACTAAATTTTAAACACTGTTGTCATCAAGCATGGAAAATCAATTTAAACAAACCATAAGACTCTCTCTTGTCAAGCTTTTGCTTAATATTTAGTTTACCTGATGCCTGTTCCAAAAGGAATGTATAAATTATCTACTGGCAGATTACAGAAACACTTCTACTCACTCCTAATTCCATATCGAAGGAGTGTCTATGACTCTAGAAGGACACATACATGAATTCACATGCATGTCTGCACATACGCAAAGGTAAAACTTCAAATGTTGAAAAAATGTCCAAACAAAGAAACAAAGCAGCCAATTCATTTCCCTGATGAGTCAAACTGCTTTTGGTGTAAGTCTGTCCATTTTACACATATGTGAAATAGAGACTAAATAATCATAGAATCCTAGAATCTTAGAATGGTTTGGAGGGGACCTTAAAGCTCATTCACTTCCAGCCTCCATGTCATGGGAGGGACACCTTCCACTAGATCTGGTTGCTCAAAGCCCCATCCAAACTGCCCTGAACAAGCTTAAGATGGGCCTGGTTATTTGCAGGAGTACAGGTAGTAAAAAATTGAATATTTCAGTTATTATTTATCAATACCTGGATATGAACTCTGTTTCCTCATGAGAAATTCAGTGGAGATAATATATTTTGTTACAGAAGACTTGCTAAAAACTTCAAGGTAGGAAGTAGTGCCTTTTGACCTGCTCCTTAAGTGTCCAAGATAGTGGCAGTGATGATTAGAGCCACAAACACAACCTGTGCAAGCAGGACTCACACAGAAGAGTCAGCTACCATTACCCTTACTCACAGCCCATGCAACATGCAGCAATGGCTGTATGAAGCTACCAGAATTGATCTGTTTTCCTTCTTTGTGCCCCTTGTGACCTTCCATTTTAAGCTAGCTTTTTTGTTCACATTTTTCTTTCAGGTCACCCTCAGTCAGCAAAGCCAATATTTCTGTATCAAGGATGAATTATAAAAGCTACATAACCCAAGTGAAACAATGCAGGGAGCCTGGTTTGTTATGGACATGTGTCTTCTAGATTCTCTGATGTCTAACAAGATGTAAATGCCAAGTTAAACGTTTTCTTATATTGTTGTTTCTGGTAGATTTTTTGATGTCTGGTAGGAGTTGAAAGAGTAGCTTATCTCTGCTAATAGCTTCTCTTTACTCTCTCTGACAACCTACTTTCAAAAGACTTGTAAGAACTCGAGATATTTAAGAGTTTTCCCAGCTGTCAAATTTGCTTTAAGTTGGACAGCAAGATCAAAAGTCATAAAGAGAGGACAGGCAAAGAAATGAGCAGGCATATGCATACATATACAAACTACTATGCAAGATAAAATTCATGGCACCTCTGTTGAAACAAAAATACTTTGACAAGTTTTAGACGACTGTAGGTTTATCAGTCTGAATGTGAAATAAGGAACAGGAACAGATGAATACAACATAAATAAAGACCCTTTTCTCCTGCACTTATGAAGATCAAAGGAGGAAAAAAATCAGTAAAGTGACATAATTGTCATCAGAGAATTTAATGATCATAGAATTGTCTCAGAAGGTAACAAGAAAATGAATGCGGATAAAGTACTAATCTGAATCCAAATACTTCTCACACTGTCAGATATCAGCTAAAGCTTGCAAAAGACTCCACCTCTGTGGATCATTTTGTTTACAGAATGGCTACAGAATGGCTCATTTTGCTAGTAATATCTTATAAGGAAGGGTTATTTGCTGATAGACAAATCACCAAAATGGGTAAGAGAAATGTATTTTTTTTCTGATTTTCTCCAAATTTGAGTGTACTATGTTATCAAATTATCCATTAAGAGAACAATGAAGATCATTAGCACATGCATATCTTTTTTTCCTTGTATTATAATGCAGCAATCAGGAAAAAAAAGGCACAGGCAAAGAAGAGGCCCTTTCTATAATTGGCCACTATGTTGTACTCATACATTGCATATAATTTTACAAGGTGGGAACAGCTGCTGTCTGGAAGTTAGAATATGATCCAGACCTTTACTTGCCTACAGAGAGGAAGCTATTGCTGATAATTGCTAATTGCAGCTCAGTAAACCCAATGGCTAGTCGATCATTCTCCTGCAAGATGGAGAAGTGCATTGTGCATTAATAAAGTAACTTAATTTCACCATTCTGCATTTGCCACACTGCTTGCTTTGATCTCCACTAAATTGGATCATTACCTTGTTAAACTGAAGCCAACTAATTTTCCCAATTGTCTTTTATGAACAGAAAGAAATAATCCTGCTGCCCTGGAGAGCTATGAACATGATAAACATAAAGAATTAAAATCCAGCTTTTCTTAATGCCCTTGTGCCCTGCTGTTTGTGAATGCATGCTGTAATGATTGATTAATGACATTTTAAAGATGGATGACCAGAACAATCAACCCAGCAAATGCCTCTCAAGGACAGGGAAAACCAGGGAGTCTGGAATATGCTTTTCTCATCAGACCCTTGTTTTTGCAGAAAGGAGTATGCACCATCACATTCTTGTGTGAGGGGGATATGCAAGAATAGGATTATGCCATTATTTGACCATGGCATTGATATGTGCTAAAACCCCACCAGAATACCTTGCTTCAGGTAAGATTCTTTTTAGCAGGGGCCTGAAGGAGATATGATACTTTGCTGAATACCCCCCTGGTCCTTCATCCTTACAGGGCTGCAGCGTACATGACCTGAGTTTTGAATGGAAGCAGTATGAAAGGAGAAGCTTTTGTTCCATGAAAATAAATGGACTCTAATAGGATTCTGAGTCAGAAAAGTTTCTAGCTACCATTTAAAACATGACCCAAGTGGTGTGCGAGTGGATCAGGAAGAAGCAATCTTTTCTAATTTAAGCAGTGAAAAGGAAATCAGCTTCCCTGCCTCTACACACAGGGCCTGCACTCTCACCTCTTCAGAACTTGGCTGAATCTTCACTCTGGGGAAGCAGGACTTGTTTTACTGCATTAAATCACACCCATGTTGAGCCAACTGTTTAGCAACACCATGCCTCGTTGCGTGGATGTGTCCTTCTATTTGAATAATAAGCCTCTGCTGGAAAAAGCGTGGCTTGTGTGATTCATTTCGGATTACTGCTGCTTGTTGGACAGCAGCTTGCTGACTAGTGTTCCCCAGAGTTCAAGGCATCTCAGAATTTGTGTCTCCAATGCCTTATCGGCTGGCTGGGAAGCATTAGATGCTCCACTAAGTATGACAGCAGCTCTCTGCAGAGCTGCTGGGGAGAGGCTGGGTAGTTGACAGCACGACCTTCAGCTCTGCCTTCAGAGGCTTTGCAAGCAGTAGGAGAGAGCAGCCCATGTCTTGTGGTCATGGCCTGGAACAGATTAACTCACAAAATTTCTCCAGGCTTGCATTTCACCTACATAGCCACTGCTGTGATCCTAGAATCATCAGGACAATATTCAGCCCATAGGAGCATTCCTTACGGGTAGTGGGAACTCAGTGATTAATCATAGCTTGGCGGTGGCTCCTTGAGACAGAGAAGGTGCATCCCAGTTACTTGATTTTAGAGGGTTTTTTTTTGCTCTGAGACCAGAGCTGTGGGTGTACCAGGTCTGTGTCACCCTAGAGACTCCAGGAGGGTACTTTTACTTCTATTACCCTGACAGGTCTTTAATGGGCATGAAGGCATCCTTTAGCAGGGTACCCTAGCTAACTGTAACCTTCCACACCTTGCAGCTATTATCTCAGGGCACAGAAATGTGTGTAGCACAGGGGTTGAGGCATGGCATCCAGCAATACTACACCAGGGCACAGCTGAGGCAGAGATTCTGCCTAAGGTATATGGACAAAAATTTGCTCGGGACAATAAATCTGGACAACTGGGCATTCTGGTCCTAGCTCAAAACACAGATGAAGGCAGGATATCTAGTATACCCTTAATATGGAGCTCCATAGAACCACAGAAGCTTGAGCAAGGACTAGATGCACTGAGTCTTGCACCCCCTCAATCTGATGCCACATCTCTGTCTGAAGGCTTATCAACTCCTGATCCTTGCATTTGCCTGCAAGGAATCAGATTTTGGTTAGAGCTGGAGCCAGACTCGCAGGGACATCAGGAGCCTCTAATGTGGCTCTTTTTGGGGAAAAGAGACTTTCCAAGTGGCTGTTTCCATCCCATGAGGTTAAGTAACAGGTCAGGAGGCAAACAACTTTCAGCAAGATTTACGGCTAGGAATGTCCTGTACCTTTCGCTTTTCTCAATCCCTTCCTATGCTGAGATGCATAGAGGTATATCCCTTTTGCTGTTAATTGTCCACAGGCCATATGTGTCTGTGACATGACCAAGGCAAACTGGGAATAAATTCATGGAGCTAAGGAAATATGTGGCTTTCTTGATTCTGACACTCTCTGCTCCTTTAAAATTGTTGATGATGTAGCTCACTGGTCCTTGCTGCTGGGACTTTTCCAAGTCTGGGACATCCATTTGTGTTTATTCCTTGCAGTCATTGTGGTAGAATGAAGCCAGAGTCCCCAGCATTGTCTTTGGCAACCCTCTTTACAGGACTCATCTAAGAATGTACAGCAAAGACAGACTGTTTCTCTGCTGAGACATGCTCATGGAACTCAGAGTGCAGTCAAAGGCACAAAGTGGTACAGATTATTCAAAGCACGGAGTCAGTTGCTTGATTTTGTAGAGAAATTCCTCCTGTTATTGGGCAGAAAGTTTCACTGCCTCTGTTTTGGTTCAGTGCATTCAAAGCATATCCTTCCAAGAGGACTTTAAGTGGATCCTGTGTATTTACTTCAGATTCAATAAAGGTAACTTAAGCAACTATCTTCATTGCATTGTGATATACAAGGTAATAAACAGCTGAAACAATTGATTAAATGCCATAGCAAAGCCATTTATAGAACACATACTACCAAGCAGCAGAGGCACATCCTATTACCAAACAAGCTCTACAAGTGGCTTCTTTTCTAAGCTTTTTCCAAGCACAAGAGGACAGTCAGGTGAAAGAAATGCTCCTCTATGCTCAGAGGGAAAGCTTTGGAAGCTGGATCTGCTGGAAAGCAATCACGGGGACACCACAGGGCTTTCATAGGAATGAAAGAGAAAGGAGCTTCCTCCTGGGAGGCTTTTGAGCTTTGTAAAGCTGCTTCTGAATCTCATCACAGAGGGAGACTGGCCTAAATGTGCCAGGAAAGACTTCAGGACAGGGGGAGGAGCACCGATCTACCAGCTGGATTGTGGCTCTGGATATTCTTCTCTTTGAGGTCAAATCCACAAGCGTCTAAAAAAAAAAGACTTGGTTCTCCTGATCTGTACTTCATCTTTTTTTTTTTTCTGCAATGCCACTGAAACTCCATGAAGAATTCAGAGAATGTTCAGAGGGCAAAGCCCTGCAGCCAAGGGTAACTTCAGCCAATACAGGGCTTCAAGTATGTGGAGACAAGACCTTAAATTAGCCATTGAAAAGTTATTTTGCCTCCTCCAGCTTCACAGAGCTCATCTAGCTCCCATGTCCTAATCTTCCTCACCTTCTTTTTATATTAACCCAGTCCAGCGACATTTCAACAACTATAACAACTTGGATTTCATATTTGTAGAAATATTAGAATTTCTACAAAATATGGCAACAAGAACATGCAGCTCCATGGCTGTTACATTTCCCTTTTCCAAGAGCACATGCCCGTGCTGGTAGCACACAAGGAGATGACTACAGCCCCCTGAGACTCATTAATATCCACCTCTTCATTTTGCCCTAGCTCAGGCAACATGTTCTCCCTCCCTGTGTTAGCAGTTCAACATTGCATAATAATTCCCTTTGCCCATCCCTGTGGATACGAGGAAGCATTGCAGCTTCAGGGGAAAAGGGAGCATGTCGGCTGCACAGAGACATGGCTAAGAGACAAAGATACTGAGTTCTGTTTTAATTAGCAATGGAGTGGGTGAACTTGTGGGTGGATAAAAGATTGGGTATAAATGATGGAGAAAGCCGAGAGCAAGCTAGTTTTGACTGTTTCTCAGAGTTTACTCATCTGAAAGGTCAAAGGCTGAAAATAGTTTTGTGGTAGGTTAAGAACTCCAATATTGTTTTGCTCTGCCAGTCGTTTCTTCTATTTATTGCAATTATTTTTCATCTGCTGAGCGGCCTGCCCAAATCCAATGTGCATTCTTTAGCTGCAGCAGTATTAGCCTGGCAGGCGAAACAGGGAAAAAAAGACTCACTGTAATTTAGGGGAAACAAGAGTAATAATAATAACAATAACAATAATTCCCTATACATTATTATTATTATTACTGCTTCTAATTTGCAGAATTTTATTTTGGAGAGAAGGAAGGATCAAAATAGTAAACTAAAAAAATCCCCCACCTGGTTTTGGTATTTCCTCCTTTCAGCACCTCTTATTTAGCTGAATGAAAAATAAAAGGAAGGATAGAGACATAAAATTGAAAAGAGGGAGGATCTCAGACCTCCAGATGTCCATTAAAACACTAATAAAAGTGGTAGGCAAATGAAAGCATATTCATTTTTTTTGCCAGAGATGCTCTTTTGAGGTTCAGACTTGGCAAAATATTTAATCAGCAAATAGAATATAGAAGTGAAATACATCTGGTTCTTAAATTGTCTTTCTTCAGGTATGGTCAGTCTTTAGGTAGCTCAGGTCAAAATGATTTGCAGCACCAATTTATGGGCCTCCATCCCAGTATTTGTCCAATGGTGAACAGTGCTGTATAAAACTAAAAATATACTTCCACCTTGTTTTGGTTTAGGAGCAATTAAAGCCCTAATTCTGCATGCTGCCAACTGATTTCCTATTGCAAGCACCCCTTTGGGAAATCAATAGCTGTTTTGTAGGTTACTTTATTCATTCTCAGCTGTTTGAATCACATCTTGAGCAAAATTCTCATATGGTATAAATTTGTGCTAGAGCATACTAGACATAGATTGGTCTGTTATACATGGGAGCTATTGACTTCAAGTCAGTACGTCATTCTGGAAAGTGGCAGGGACCTTCTTACTAGTGAATGAGACAGGGCATCCTCGTAGCTGCATTTGCCTAATCTGTCTTCCTGATTAAAATGGATGAAAGAGTTGAAATATTTGGTGCGGTAAGAGGTCTTTTCTTATTTTATTTGGAGTAGTTTTCTTGTACTTGAGAAAAAACTGTTTGAAATCAATGGGGACTTGGCTCAAACCCTAACACTTGACCGTTGTGGAATTCCTTTCCTCAAAGAGGTATTTTTCTGAAAGAACCAGCAAAAGGCATCATATTTATATTTTTTTTTCAATGAAGATAGTCTTTGTAAATTTGCAACTGTTACCTTAGCTAACTTTGTTTCTTCCTCCACCCTCCTGATGTTGTGGGTTGCAAATGATGGCAAATTTCATTCAGCAGTGCTTTCCTTAAGGTGCTAAAGCTCAGAGTATTAGGCAACTTACTGTGTAAGATCCAAAATGTAGAAATATGACTCCCCCTTGTGAGTTATGGTCTGGAAAACAGATCGCTTAATAGCCCAACATTTGTGTACATCAGACCCTTTCCGTCAGGAAGAGCTCTAAAGGACCTGAGCAATGTATACCAGACAAAAAGCCTATTCAATAATGTAATTATTGGGTTATTTTGAAGTAAAAAGAACAGAATGAATCATCTCATGGGCTCAAAGTCCAAACGGCAGAGAAATGTCACTTTCTGCATTTGGACCAAAACCACAAAGAAGACAAAATGAGATTACCTCTGCAGGATGTTTCCTCCTCGCAGGCTGGCCCTGCTGGCAGGCAGCTATGGCGAGTGTAGCATCATTCAGGGAACACCATGTGACAGTCACATCTCGTCATAAGCAGGTTCAATGCCGCTGTCCCTCCAGTGGTTTAAGGCACTTCAGTTCCACTTGAGTCTAAAAGAGTGGACTCAGCTGTCCCTGTGAGACACCATAGTCCAAGGTCACCTCACTGTGATCTTAAAATACTCAAATGTGTTAAATTTTCTCAGTCTCTCTGGTCCAATGAATCCTGAATTCCCCTTTACACAATTCAGCTTCACCAGAAGAGATACCACGTGTTTGCATGCATGCCTACCTGCTTTCATGTTTCCCCAGCCTGAATCAAGTCTGGGGCACTGAATGAGGATGCTGAAAAGTACTAGATCAGAGGAAACAGGCAAATTTAATCCAGATGTCCTGCTTCATGAATGAATACACTGACTCTCAGGTTATAGTTTTATCAGGACAGTCACATGTCCTATGCTGTTAAAAGCAGGTCATAACCCAGGGCACTTCAGCCCCAGAGAATGTCAGGATTCAATGTGGCTCCTCTCAGCCATCTCCACATGATGGTCTGCTCAACCCTACTAGCTCTTTAAGGTCCTTACTGTCTCCAGATCCTGTATCAAAACTAGAGAGAGAGAAACATCATCTGTGGCAGCACCGAAATCCTTTTAGACCCTGGGGACCTTGATGGCAGCAGCTCAGGTGGGCTGTGGGAGGATGTCTATGGCCCTAGACAGATAGACACGAGTAATCTGTAAGAACACTTGGAAGTGTTGTGTCAGGTGCAGCCCAATGGTGAATTGAATAAGCGGGATTTGGATGAACATAATGAGATGCTTGACAGGTAATTTTTGTTCTGTGTTGTGCTATTTCTGCAGTAGCAACTGTCACTGTGAAAACCACCAAGTTTGTTACCATGACATTTGTAATAATTACATCCCACTCTCTGCAGTGAAATGGGGCAGAAACATCGATTGAAATTCCCAGCTTTCATGGGGCTTGGGCCAGTGACAACTCATTTTTAATTTTCAGAGCCTTGGGAGGGGAAACCACATAAATACCTCAAGTCTCCTTTGTCTCAGCCTCAACAACTGAGACCCAGGAGGAAAAAAAAGAAGAAAAAGGAAAAAAGACTTGGCACAGACAGAGCAAAGAAGGATTAGGCCTAATTTAACTAGGCAGAGAACAGCTCATTTGTCAACAGCTGCAACATTATAGCTCACCAGCAGGAAAACATGTAGCCCTACTGATTTTCCAGCTCGGCATGGAACAAGCTTCCATGACAAGAAAGGTGGAAGCACAAAGGTGCCACGCCAAGCTTTGGCATTCATTAGATGCCATTAAAACCTGAGATTTTCTCTTCACAACTGAGCAGTTTCTGGTTCCCTCCCTCCCTCCCCAAGGTCACATTTGCATCTGTGATAACATAATTGCTCTGCAGATATTCCTTGGCAGTGGGTAAGCAATTCTAAAGGAATTACAAATACAGTACAAATATGCCCTTTATAAATGAGTTCAGATAATGGGATCTGGGGTCTCCTTCTCTATGCCGCTTCTTTTCTAGTGTAGTTCTCTTCATTTCCAGGATCGTCCATTTGACTCTCTGTCCTAACAGCCTTAAGTAGAACTTATTGCATGGGTGAGAAGAGGAGGATTTGTACCTAAATACTTGAGAGACATAGCTTCATAGTACGCCTTTAATTATAGAAGTCATTAAGACTGCACGAGGATAGCCCAGAAGAGAATTTGGCCCTGTTGGTCCTTTTAATACCATTAGTGCATATCCCCAAAGCATTCACAGCACGTTCCAGTTTTGGTAAAAAGCCGATATAGGAGAAATATTAAAGAATTATTCTGATGTTATGAATGCACAGCCAGCTCAAGATGCCTAGAACTTAAAATACTGTCTTGCGCTGCTAGTGCTTATTTCCACAGCTGAACCCAGTTTACCCCACAGTCACTGCACTGCAGATTCGTACTGGACACAGGTACCTCTGCTCTCCATGACCAACAGATATGGTCACTCTTGAGATGGAAAATCTGCTGCCATGTTAGTGGAAGAGCATTGCTGGGCTGCTGGCAGAAAGTGTGTCTTCTGCACGGCTGCAGCACACACGGCGTGGCAGCATCTTGTGGTTATTTGATGGATTTAGGGTGATTGGGTGTTTGACATGCAGTGTCCAAAAAGCAGAGAAGGAGCGGGACCACTCATGTGGTGAGCACTGGAGGAAGGGCATCATTTGAGGTCAGCCAATGCAGAGACTAATGTAGAGCAAGTGTAAATCTTAGGAATCACACACACACATGCATATGTGCTAGGATTGTGTAAGAGTATACTCTATTCTACTTGCCACTCGAAGTGACAAGTAATCTTACATAAGTTTCTTGCTGTCATGCTATAGTTAGGTTTTGAATATGGTTAACAGCTTCAGTTAATACCAAATGTCCTACTATTGTCAGGCTCCATCAAAATTGTGATGATGTTTCCTGTTGATTATAAACAGCAAAACTGCTGAGGTAAAGAATCTTCCTTGCTGTAGGATAGATGGAAAGGAAATCCTGCCAATCTGCTATGGGGGAAAAATATGGATTTTATATATTTATATATTTTAAACAGCTTGTCAGTAGATTCCATAATTCTAAATATTTAACATAGCCTGGAGACCAGGTCAAGTTTTTCCCAAATTCACAAGGAGAAGGTGTCCTTAGACAGCAGCCTACAAGAAGTAAATAAAATACAAGTTGCTGACACTGAATGGGAAAAACAGTGAAGAGGTAAATGACTGAAAATACCACATGGCACTTCATCAATCAGAACTGTCCTATGGTGTTATAAACAGATGCAACTGAATGATGTTTTTTTTTACAGCTGAATAAAACTGGGGTGTTGCTGTCAGTGAAAAGCTATTTAAATGATATACTTCGAAGCGACTTCCAGACTTGTTCTAGGAGGGATAAAGCCACTACTCACATTTGCTGTGCAGCACTTAACAAAACTGCTTACATGACAAGATATTACAAATCCCCCTCCTGTAAAAACACTCTTGAAGTCAGACAATATTTGGAAATATCTCCCTTTCAGCAAAACTTGCTGGAATGAAACATCAGGGAAGTGGAGAAGATGAGAAGGCGGCAGAGCTGGCTGGCCAGGGCCAGCTTATCCCCCCTCCCAGGGCTTTCAGTGGACGGATGCCCTAGCTTCAGATGGGGCTGCCCCGGAAGCTTAAAAGGCAGGCAGAGAGAAGAGCTGCCTCTCTTTACTCATAGACAAGCCGCTGATTTTCAGAGGAAGTCCCATCAGGGGATGCACACATACCTTTGAAAAAATCAGGTCAAATTGTCTTCTTATTTATTGCAAGTTAAAATAAAAAGAGATCTGCTTTATTTCAAAGGAGTTTGGGTCACCACAGCCAATTTGGGCTAGAAACGTAGAGACGAAAGGCTTTGCATGCCGCTACTGTCTTCCAGGAACCTCTCCATCCCTATCCTCCACACCCTTTTCCTAATAGAAGAGTTTTACTAAATCCTTACTCACAGCAACCACTCCACCCAGTAAGTGCGGTGGGAGACAGTTGTAGTGAGCAGGGGCAGGCACAGTTAGGGGATGGAGCAAGACAAAAGAAAGGAAGCTTTGCAAACTGCATGGCCTATCTTAAAGAGAGATTCTGGGTTTAGGATTATATTTAGTGCCTGCCTCCTGATGAAGTTAACAGCAGCACTGGAAAGGAAAGGTCTTGTGTAAGAAAAGAACAGGAAGGAATCCTGCTTAATTACATTTTCTACAGGCCAGTAAGTGCCTATAAAAAGCAGATGTGTAAAGAATTACTTCTTTTGAACAACGTACAGTGAATTATTATAAACTGTACTTACAGCTGTAGACCAGAAAGAATGGTGCTCTCTAATTGCCCCTGGACAGCACCCAGAGCATCCAAAATCCATTTTTCTTGTATTTTTGTTTGTAAATTGCATTTTCTAGTAGCAAGAAGACACTGCACTAGGCACTGCAAACTCATTATTGTCTCTCTCAGGCAGTTAAAAGAACATGGGGCTGAGTCTTATAACAGTCCCCAAGGGACTCGCCCACAGCCTGTCACGTCCCATTGCTCATGCATGGTATTTGGTAGGGTTCTCCCAAAGAGGTAGTGCCATCAGAGCTTGAGCTGAGCTGCAAATCAGCACTGCTAGGACCTTCCAGTAAGATCTGTCATTCTTAAAATGGGGTGCATAGTGGTAGCTTGTTTCCAAAATTATTATAGTTTACTGCAGTGTGGATTCCTGATGCATGCCTCCCTTCCCAGTTCCAGGAAGGAAAGTCTCCATTTCTTTCTGCTTGGTTTCTCTTGCTTCACATCCGCTTTGAGACTGCACAGGTGGCAAAGGAAGTGTGCGTGAGTGCCACTGAGTCTTCTCTGCATCAGGAATTATGACCTCTGAAACAAAAATCAAAGTAGACAGCAGCCTGTTTGAAGCCAAGGTGGAAGTGGGACTCACCTCTGAAGTCACGTAAAGATCCAGTACTTTTTTTTGTTGTGTGTGAGTTATAAACAAAAAACGAGAATAAAAGACCCTCTGTCTTTGTTTCCAGCTGCTGAAAATCCAGCATGCAGTATCTAGGTGATTCCCACAAGCATCAGGGACTTTTTCTCTGCTCTGTTTACAAAGTAGATCACAGAATGAGTGATGGCAATAGGCTGACATCTTCTGTGTGCACCAGCACTATAGGGTGATGACACAGCTTTCCAGATAGCTTAGGATTTTACTGACAGCACAAACGTCAGCCTTAGCACTGCAGGTGCTGGAGGTCAGAATCCTTTCTTCTGCTCCCTGCGTCTAAGACTCAGTGCAACCAAAACAGAAAACACTGTTCAGCACCTCTGCACCCAGAGACTGGGGACTCACTTTACTGTCCCAGCAATAAACCTGTTAAATCAAGCACCTTTCAGAGCAGGCATTTAGCACTAGCAAAGGTGATGAATGATGCAGAGTCTATCCCCATTCCCACCACTGCTCCAGGCAGTAGTGTTTCACCTCACTGATGGCTCCATATACTCAGACACTAGTTCATGGAAAAGCTTGTTGTTGTGCTCCATCCCTGAGGGTACAGGAAAAGACCATGGCCATGGGTGCCTTGTCCTGAGGCAGGGACCCCCAGGAGATCATGGCTATGGGCAACACATGCCAACAATGTGGCCATGGATGAACCGTGACAGAATGGGGACAATAAGAAGCACCATTAGACACAACCTTGATTTATCACCCATTGCCTCACCAAAGGTTTGAGACAGTCTGAGTGTAACCTGCAGTGAAAACATGGCAAAATCAGACCAGGAAGGAGCGAAGAGAGGCGTTTGACTTAATTTGAGGCTGATGAATGAAAGATGTTAACTTAAACATTTTTTTAATTGTGCTTTCATTTTCTCAAAACACAAATCACAGATTAAAAATTTGTGTTGATTGACAATAAAATATTTCAAATAAAAATTCCCCCAATCTCAGCTGTTTTGCCCATGACACCCTGTGCAAAGGGAGCGATCTCTTCAGTCCTCATCAACTCCTAAGGACATGACTGACAGGCTGAGATGGACCTTCAGTAAATTTAGTTACCAGACTCCAGCAGCTGTGCTAACAGAATTTTTTTACCCTGAGGTTCATATTTTCTTATGCTCTGGTTTTGTCTCTTTGTTCTGTTTTGGGTGCTTTTAGGAGTAATGGCTGGGAGAAGACTCCTCCCTCTTGTATTCTTCCTGGTACATGCCAAGTCCTTGCTTTTGAATATAGAAGCAATTGAGGATTTGTTTTGAACAATGCACTTTTTCTCTTATCTCATTTTCAGACTTAGCAGATGCTTTCCTGAAACATCAGATTCACTCAGAAAGCCTTCAAATCAAATTCTCAAAACTTCTCCAAATTGTAAACAGCTGAGAGCAGGTATTATAATAGGAAGTTCTGAGCCGCTCCAAGCTGGGATAATTACAAAATTGAAATTCAGGTGCCTCTGCAGACATTAAAGCTTCCCTGAATCCTGAAGCTTCAGTAGTTCAGCTTTGGAGACATTTACAAATATTGAAACTTGGCCCTGGCTCCCACTTTTTACTACTAACAGAAATGAGGCCAGTGTTCAAATTTTTCAGTCTAGTCCCCAACAGCGGCAGTCAAAGCTCGTGATAGTTAATCCATTTCAAATGTAATTCAGAGGCTTATTCACAGGCAGGACAAACCCAGCAATTCAGTTCAGGGTGCATGTGCTTGAGTTGTCTTGGAAAACAGCTGCTGAAAAAAGATATTTGCCATTAAACCTAGGGTTCACAAGAGTCATCCTGCAGCTAATAGGGAGCAGACTTCCAGTAACGCAGTCTATCTGCACTACCATTACCTGCCTCTATTTATCATAGCTCTACAGGCTGAAAATTCCTGAGTGTGCAGAGCCATTACAGCCTAAGGGACAAATGAATTCAGATAGGGGTTGGAAGCTTATGTGGCCATGGAAAATTAATTAGCAGCATGGTTTAGCTGCTATTGTTCTCTTTGGTCAGCAGAAGAAGTAGTAAATGCTCCATCTCTGACAGTGTTCAAGGCCGAGTTGGACAGAGCCTTGAGCATGATCTAGAGTGAGGCATCCCTGCCTATGGCAGGGAGGCTGGAAACAGATGATCTCAAGGTCCTTTCCAACCCAAACCATTCTATGATTCTGTGATACAATGAGATTCACAGCACACAATTTCTTAAGTGAACAACAGAAAGGAACTTTATTCACCTGCAAGAAGGATCCTACTTGCAGAGGTTTGGGGGAAGGGTTTGCTCTTAAACCAGATGGCAAATAAGATTCAGTGGGATGTATATATGGCCCAAGGATCAAGCGTAGCCCACTGAGCTGGAACTTGGAGCTGTTTCTCAGCTGTAGGCTCCAATTGATGAACTTTGTATAGGGATATATTAAGGATTCAGAGCTGTTCCTATTTCCGCAGCTTTCCTGTGATGCAACCTCTGGCTGATTGCTTCATCCTGCTGTGTCCTTCACACACCACTCTTTATGGCTTTTCTATTTGCCCACTCAGAAAAAATTTGGGTCCATAGAAAATGGAAAACAGATGGCAAAAGAGTTTTTTTTACTTATGGCTATCCCTTTCTTTTTGTGAAATGAGTGATTTTTACCCCTTCTCTCTCATCTGAAATACTGCTGTTTGACTGACCTACCTTGGACTTTTTTCCCCTCCCAACTTGTGCTGCACAAGTATCTTACTGTGCTGCCATTAAATGCTACTGCTAATATGAGGATGGGTTAACTGGGAAAGGAATACCAAAGAGCAGACACGATGCCCCCCAGCTTCTGTTCTTGAGTAAAGGAAAGCTCCTCTGCATGAGCTGGTGGCTGCAAAACAGCTGCACTATCCTGATAGCATGTACTGCTGAAAGCAACTGGAAAAAGGCATTTCTGCCTCAGCAAGAGAAAGAAAGCTTGCAGTTGTGTTTTATTTTGTTCTGGTTTGCAAAATAGTTTTGTGAAAAGAGCCAGTGGCACAGAAATTGGGAAAGGAATCAGGTGTGGGAACATCAGAAACCTTTTCCTTGAATTATCTCAGCACAATTCAATTTAAAAACGTGATAATGAAACTAGATAGGATGATAATTTTTGCAAATATATCCTATACTCATAAACCCAAAACTTTTAGTTAGCTTTGACAGAACTTGAGTGTCTACTCTGGCAATTATCATCTTTAACTCAGGGTTTGGAGTTAGGGAATGGATGTAAGGGTGGTGAGAACATCATATCTTTTTCTAGACTCAGCAAATGAAATGCAATTTAAATACTGTTAACGTTCATTCAGTGACCAGAAAAACAATGGAAGTCTTGTTTTCTACGATATTAGGATTTACAGGGAAAGAGGGACAGAAAGTAACAGCTCTTTACATGTTCCTTTCCCTGATACAACTCTCAGCACTGTAGCCCTGTGGCTACATCTCCATAGGCAGACACAAGATCTGTGCATTTTAATGTTTTACAGTGACTGCTGTTCTGATTTAGCCTTACTCCTCCTCATCTCAGCAGTCTTAAACTGTCAAAGATGGACAGTATGGTCTATCAGTATGGAAGCAGATATGCTAGTAAACATTGGGGTTTCAGCGCGAAACTGGTGTTCACACACCAGCCTGCAGGTTGGCAGGAACTGGAAGTGTTCCCATTACATGTGTAGCTTATAGGTCACATAACAGCTACAACTTCTACTTGATGGTGCAAATTCTCATTATATAAAACCCATATAAAGTCATCCTATCTCACCAGCATCCCAAGGAGACAGATTAAATGAGATGACTCAAAAAAGAAGTGTTTTACACTTTATCCTACTAGTTTTGCCTTACTCTTCCTGTGGCCAGACACCAAAGTAACGCTTGAAAAAAGGATCACAAAGAAAAGCACACAGTGCTTTGTGTGACCTCCAAGCTTGATATTTCACAGTGAATTCCTAACCATTTTCTGCCTTCATTTAAACTGGAGCAGTGTGCCTGTCATCCTTATCTTCTGTCTTTTGCATGGGGTACCAAGTTGTTACTCTGACTCCTCCCAGGTAGGAAACTTAAATTAAATGGGATGTAAAAATTAGTGTGATTGATATCTGCAACCTGAAGGATTGTCAATCCTAGCTCTCCTCTCTACCACCACAAACAGAAGCCATAGGCTAGCTAGGTGTACCAGGAGAAATCAGCAAGCCATTTGTTGCTTCTAAATAGCCTCTTGCAATGAAAACACTGGAGTAGTGTAACTGCTCCATTACATTATCCTCCTGACTACCTGCCTAACATGCTCTCTCTGGGAAAAGCAGACTTCCTGAGATCTAGTGAGAGATGGGGCATGAGTGACTTCCACCAGCTTCAGATGAGATTCACAGAAATAAATTACAGTCATTTCTAGAGAGAAAATGCACAGAAAATGCGTAGATGGCATCATCAATATGGTAAACCAAGAGGTCCGCTGGGCATCATTCCTTAGAATTCTCATCTCTCTGCACTCAACATGATTATCATGCTGTTCTCTGAATTCCTCACTTATATTTTCTCTAGCTCCAGAGGTTGCTGCTGTTTGATGTGTTTTATCTCAGACGCATCTTTGATGTATTTTAGAGGCAAACAGAAGCGGCCAGAGGAGGACTAGAATAGGGCAAAACCAGAGGAACTTGGATATATTTTATAACCACTCAAGTTATTTATTTTGGGTTCAAAAAATAAGATTGAGTTCATAGACCTTTCCCCTGTAATTGAAACCAGGATATTTTTTTCTTCCAAATAAGATTCAATTTTTCCTTTTGTCATTGGAGAAATATGTTATCCTAGCTAAAAGAGGCTTGCAGGCTGACACTAAAATGTGCTTTCTCTGTAAAATGTAAACCTTTATTTTCTTTCTCTTTCTATATTAAGTCTTCCTGCTGAAACATTCTCTTTGGATTTTTCCACTCTCTCCAGTTAATTTCTTCCTTTTTCCTTCTATTTCTTATTTCCTTTCTATTGCCCTCCCTTCATACACACCAAGCAATGTGCAAACTCTCTGATGAGCATGAGCAGACTTTCCCCTCAAAGATGCTTGATTGTGTTTGTGGTTATCTGAAAAAGAATTTCTCCTTTCCTCCTAGCAAAATATAGAAGCCACATTTTCATCACTATCATTAAGAATACATTTTTACAAATGATACTTGGAGTGTGAAAAATAGGGTATTGTTTTTTTTGCTTTGTTCTCAATTAAAATATTTACTTTCTGGCAACCTAAGCATAAATCCATTGAAGCAGTTTCAGAATTTAGAGCTCCCTTTTGTTAACTTAGAGAAAATAAAAGCTAATTTTTAAGTGAAAGAAAATGATAAACTGGTCAGACTAGAGAGTAATCTACTTTTAGATCTTGAATTTAGAGACCTATGGGATCCAGCACATATGAGAAGTCTCTCCACCATCTGCCCTTCCAGATCCATTTGATATCATGCTGGTAGGCAACCTAACCCTTCCCTCTTCCCCATGCCACAAGACAAGGAACTGCTAAATAACAACCTACGCACCAAAGAACATAATTCCTTTATGATGACTCCATGCAATGTAAGCATAGAGCATCTGATGTAGCCATCAGTTCAGAGCAGATTTACATCATTTTTTTTTGGTAGATGCTTTCTGTTCAACCCACTGCTACAGGTATGTGCCTGTCAGATGGAGTTGGGCAAGAAATCACCCAAACCTTCAGGTAATCCATCTTAACTTGCTTAGATGCACAAGGACACCTAAGCAGCTTAAGATGGATTACCTGAAGGCTTGAAGCGGAAGCATATTAGTTAAACTGCATTAAAGTCCTATGAAGATGCTCTTACTCAAAGCACCTTTCCTGCCTCCTGTAATCAGTCTAGATGATATATTAAGAAGCACTGCTACTAATTACTTTGAAAATTATGTGACCTGGAAACCATGCCAATTCATGTTCTTAGCTGTGAAGATATTAATCTGAATTTAATTAATTTATTTATTTCAAAGCTCTAATTTATTTCTGCTTCAGCATTGCTGCTTCGAAGCCAAAGCTGCATCTCTGAAGTGCGATGCATTCAAATGATTTCATGGCTCCCCTTCACTTGGGTTATTGGAACACAAACAAAGAGAAGGAAGGAGAAAGTAGAGGCAAGAGATCTCTCTAGCAACACAGTCGAATGAGTTACCTGTTGAAAGGTAAAGTGAAAATACTTGAGTGTAACAGACAAAATGTCCGCAGAAATTATTGAACCAGATATATTTGTTTGAAACCAATGAATTTTTTTAGTTGAAGTGGTTTTATTCCACTACTTATTACCATAATGGGTTTAAACTTAAACAGGGGAAGTTTAGATTGGATATGAGGAAAAAATTCTTTACTGTGAGGGTGGTGAGGCCCTGGAATGGGTTGCCCAGGGAGGTTGTGGATGCTTCATCCCTGGCGGCGTTCAAGGGGGGGTTGGACATAGCCTTGGATGGCATGGTTTAGTGGGAGGTGTCCCTGGCCATGGCAGGGGGGTTGGAACTCGATGATCTTGAGGTCCTTTCCAACCCTTACTATTCTATGATTCTATATGCAAAGAGTGGATAACTCTGGTGCAAGGCATGGTTGAAAGTGGCTGCTGTACAAATTTCCACTTGTTCTGCTAATGAGTCACAGTTGTGACCAGCATAAGTCTTACTCACTCCACTCCATGGCTTGAATGTGAGCCCTGTGAATGAATTGTAACACTTCTGGATACTCCACATGTGGGAACTCTTCAGCTCTGCCGGACCATGCAGCCTTGCACTGGAGACAACAGGAAACTCAATCACAGGTTGAAAGGATATTCTCTTCTATATTCATGTATTGCCCAGAATGGAGATCAAGAACATGTGAAGTCAGACATCAAAATCAGGCCAGTGTTTCACAAGAGCTTTAGCCAAAACCAGGCAGCAGCTGCTGAGTGCCTGGAGACTTTTTTTCATTTCCTAGACACAACACACACTTTGCTGAAGGATTCCACAATGTTGTAGTAAATGGCCATGTATAGTTTGTCAGTGTAGGTAGATTTCTGGCTTTACACAGAAAATACTCACTGATGGCCTCTACCATTCTATGAATTATCAGTGGAAGAGAAAACCTAATGGGTATGAATGGAGTTTTAATGACATTTTAGACAGTCATCTAACAGCATCATCTTCTAGAACACATCAAGCGAACTTTTGCATTAAGGAGGAGAGAGAATGACCTTATTACTCTTCTTGTTTACCCTCAGCAGTTTAAGAAAGTGCCATATCTTTCCTAATGTGTTTAAAATAGAATTGGACAAATAATGAAAACTCCAACAATGATTTTCTTGAATGTTTAAATGACTTCAGTCCAGCTGTATCCATCCTCTCATCTGTTAGCTCTCTGCAAACACTCTAACAATTGAGTTTTACAGGCAGGAATATTTGCAGATGCCTAACTTAAAAGTGGCATGCATATTTGCAAATACTTATTTTTAGTTTTGCTTATGTGTGTATCTGTCATGGAAATATTTGCAAAATCATCCAAATAAAGACATGGAGATATACTATGTGACTTTGTCCAGCCAAAAGCAGTGAATCTGAGGCTCGATGATGATAAAGTATTTTGATATCATATAGAAGACTGTGATGAATTAGGTTGCATATGATTTGTTCTAAGCATGTTAAATGTACTGTTGAATTGGAGTTTGCAAGGAAGAATCACTCAGTCATTGGAGGCTGTCTGTTCACCCCAGTCAAATGCCAGGAGCACTGGGGACATTTGGGTCTGTTTTCAGTTGTTCTGCGAGCAGTGATACTGAACATTGGACAAATTGTTGATTGTGAATTATTCCTCTAACACTTCTTAAAAAATGAATAATTCTAACAGATGTAAAAAGGGTACAGGAAGAGGAGAAATGGCTAGGGAATTGAATGAAATAGATTGCCAATATTTATTTGCATGAGAGACTGAACATGGAAATTTGACAAAATCTCTGATGATAGCAATGTTGTTGCACTGCAAAGCAGAACTGTCCATAAACCTCCGCATTTCATGAGCATGAAGCATCCATCATTCTGATGAAAGAGAAGTATGGAAGTCAATGGCTAA
This sequence comes from Amazona ochrocephala, assembly GCA_039720435.1. Classification (NCBI taxonomy): domain Eukaryota; kingdom Metazoa; phylum Chordata; class Aves; order Psittaciformes; family Psittacidae; genus Amazona; species Amazona ochrocephala. The sequence continues at coordinate 14,314,476 of CM077889.1, forward strand.
ACTCCCTTTCCACTCAGGAGGCTCTCAGTGTCAAGCCTGAGGCGTGGGACCAAAACGGATTAAACTGTGTAGTTTGATTTTCCCCTGGCTTACTTCTGTGAAATGATTAAGGAACGTAAGTGAAAGCAGGAGAGAAATACAAGGAAAAAGGATATTCCTTAATGTACAGAAGGACAAGAAAAAATGAGTGAATATAGTAAGATTTTAATATGAAATGGACACAGGGAGGGGAATAGGAATGAAAAGAATTATACAAATTCATGAAAAACTAATATGGAAGAATCTGCTAAACACAACAGAATTACGAAGTCTGTGGTCTTGTAATTGCCAGAAAGAGGGAGAAGTTCAAAGTGAAGGGACTGTCTTTCCCCTTTTCTCCATTTCTTTTTGTCAGCATTTACTAGTCGTCTTGTGGGAAATTGATGACACAGCTGAAGGAACCTCCTCTCTGGTCCCCTGCTTGTAAATCCATTATTTAAATACTGCCATTGCACTAAAAGAATAGCAGTACTCAATTGAATGACTTGTTTAACCAACAAATTAATAATTAAGGTAATCTTTTTACCCAGACAGTCAATGTTGAAGATGCTTAAATATTTCTTCTCTTTTTGGCAGAATATATTTCTGTTAGAAAATACAGTTTTAATGAAATTCTACATTTGTATGCACTTATGTCGATTTTTATTAGATTTTCCTGAGGAAAAATACCAGGCTTAAGCATTTTGACAGTGTCAAAATAGTCAACTTTGATTTTATGCAAGCATTTTAATTTTGGGAGGTTTGAAATGACATTTCATTTTGCAAATATTGAATATTATAAATCAGGAGATAATTATAACACTAAAATTAAATAAAAATCCAAATGACAGTTTGATTTTTATTGCAATAGAATATTTTGATGGCCTCACAGCAATATTTTTCCCAATTTTAAGGAAATTTTTGAAGTTCTCTTTTCCCTGAAAATTCACCCAGCATGTGGCCCTTGCTCATTATGCACAATGTCATGTTTTCTTTCTTAGCTAGAGGCTTCAATATTTTCCAGAGGTTTTGATATCATATATTATTTATGCTAATTTCCTTCATTTTTATAAACCTTCAGTGTATTTTTCCCCCACAAAATAGTTCTGAGGGAGCAGCCTTTTGCATGCCAAATATCTGCTGAGATGGTGCAAAGCCCTTCAGAGATTCCCAACTTATTTCATCCACATGATGCAGCTCAGGTGCAAAACAAGCCAGAATAACATGCAGTCTGCTCTAGGCACAAAGCATCCATGACAAAGGACAATAGCACCAGCTTCTGCCCCAGCCCTTGGGCTTTGAAAAGCTGGAAATGTTTTAGTGATTCTTAGAAGGATACAAAAAATTGATTTTACAGCTGCTAAGGTTTAATTATGAATACCCTTATTCAGAAGAAACAACTGTAGAGTCAATGGGATCCATGAGGCTTCTCTTCCCGTCCTTTTGCTGTTAAGATTTTTCCACTGATACATTACCAGAGAGGAGTAGCCCATGGGTCTCTGCAGAATGTGCTTTTTCACAGCAATCGATCTCTGCAGCATGTTGAGTCTGAAACTCAACTTCCTTGGTCAGGACACATCTCCTTTACTGCGTGAATTTCTGCTTAAAATGAAGAATCTATTCTAAGAAGAAAGCACTTTGCGTATGCCATGGGTTTGTTAAATCCATGGTATGGTTCTGCTCTACATGGTGGGAGTCACTGCTCTGAATGTACTACTGCACTAGACAAGAGTCACAGCTTGAGTATTTGTTCCTGTATTTATTCGTAAATAAATCTTTGTGTTGTGGCAAAGCAGAGCATGCCAGCCAGTGAAATTCCTTATTTATCATTTGACAAAAGCACAGGAATAAAAGGGAATGAAGCCAGAATAACCTTGTTTTAAAATTCAAATTAGTTTTGCAAATAATTTGGGGTCTTCATTTACTCAGTACTGGTTTGATGAGCATAAATGGTGGGGTTTTATACGTGTATTTTGGCTAGAAATTGGAAAAGAATGAGCAACCGCATTTTCCTTGTAGCCCAGTCAGAATTTTAAAGCTTTTAAACATTAGCGTAATGTCCATTCCAGATAGCCATGGTAACGTCTAAATCTGAATGCTGATCCTCAGCAGTGTACCTGGGAATACCCTAACTGCAGAAAGCAGGGATGAATTAAGGATGAACACAATGGACTCTTTCCAGTTCTCTCTGTCTGCTTTATTTACTTTTAAATCACCTGACTGTCTCCAAAGCCAAAATTTTACACAAACCAATAGATGGTTGCAAAAAACCTTTGGAGTGCAAATTCCATGGGAGCATATGTATGTCTGTATGTGAATAGAGGACAGAACATGCAAAATTCACCAGATTCAGCAATCCCTAGTACTAACCATGTCTAATTGGAAACATTTCATTCATCTTTGATCTTAATTGCTTTTCAAAAGTGGCAGCCTAAATGTTTAGTGTCAGAGCACCGGCTTTAGAGTCCAGGATTGAGTAGGATAAATCTATGTCTCAGCGGCCTTTGATTTTTAATATCTCTGACTTAACAGCATCACCCCTATCCACCCACTTCCTTGTTCTGCTTGAGCCCCAGTGTCCCTCTTGAATCCCAGAAACTTAAGGAGAATGGAAGTTGCAAAGAAGAGGGGATGGAGAATGTGTATTTTTAATTAAAAAAAAAAAAAAAAAGGTTCATAGACATTCAAAATCTTCGTAAAAAAAAAGAAAAAAAAAAAAGAAGAAGAAAATTAACTCCCAGGGCTATAATTTTAGCATCAGCATAGTCAGGGAAATGGAGAACCTCAAACATTAACATACTCTCTTCCCATTTTCCTCCTTCTAATTACAGTCAAAAGTGCTCAAGTCTCTAGGGATGTCCATCTGTAAAAAGAATTATGCAGCCTCCCCATAGAAACTTATTATTTTGAGAATTTGGATTGAACTTCTCATCTGTTTTCTTAGACACTATTACAAGTAACTCAGCTGGATTCGTCACTGTGTTGGAACTGATGGGATGCGCCTGATTGCAGCAATGTCCATGTGTGTTTGGAAGTTTAGGTTCAGTTTACCTACCCGTAGAGAGTTTCTTTTTCCTTGCTGCAAGTTACTTCAAGAATAATTTGAAAAACAAGCACAAAACAGCAACATCATACGCTTCTGAAATGGGGCAATTTGATCAGAGTGCCTAGCATATTAAGATGATCTCAGTGTCCTGGGTTCAGCAGTAGCAGTCATTTTTCTCCTTCTTAGTAGCTGGTGCAGTGCTGTGGTTTTGACTTTCAGGCTGGGAACAGCACTGATAACACCAATGTTTTTGGTTGCTGCTCAGTAATGTTTACTCTGACCAAGGACTTTCTGAGTCTCATGCTCTGCCAGGGAGGAAGAGAAGCCGGGAGGAAGGAGAGACAAGACACCTGACCCAAACTGACCAAAGAGGTATTCCATGCCACAGCATGTCATGCCCAGGATGTAAACTGAGGACAGTTACCTGGAAGGATGAGATCACTGCTCAGGTCGGGCTGAGTGTCAGTTGACGGGTGGTGAGCAGTTTTATTTTCTTCCCTTGTTATCTCTCTTATCATTATTATTATTGGTGGTAGTAGCAGTGGTTTGTGTTATACCTTAGTTACTGGACTGCCCTTATCTCAACCCACGGGAGTTACATTCTTTCGATTCTCCTCCCCATCCCTCTGAGAGCAGGGGGGAAGGAAAGTAGGGGAGTGAGAGAGGCTGCATGGCTGACTGAGCTTAAACCATGACAAAAGGCACAAAAGAAATCTTTATGAAATGAAATACTTGTTTTCCAAAAATGACAAAGGGAGGGAAGGCTTATCTCCCAGCTACTAGCAAGGACAATCTTACTTCTAAGGTAATACTGGTTGTCCTAGGGGCTTCTCTTACACCACATTTAATGTTCAGAAAGTTGGTTAAGTAGCCAATCCATGTCTCAGTAAATCTGGGTTCTATCCTAAGCTTCTTACAGAGATCTCATCACTTAGGTCCTGACATCTCAATGCCATCAGCACTAGCAGACTCTTGTTTCCTTAGAGCAAAACATCTGCCTATTTCTGAGCAGCTCATATTCTGCATATTAAAATTGTCTACTTCAATGGGGTTTACTCTCCCCATAGATGTCTAGTTGTTGACCTAACTTGTCCTCCTTATTTCATGGAGTATAGTATACTTAAGCTCTTTGTTTATCACATTATCTTGTCAATAGTTGTTACCGCTTCTGATGCACAGTGTGAGAGTTGTAATTTCAAATTATTATGCTGATGTTAAAAATGGAAAACCATTTTTATGAATTTCTTGGGAGAAGACAATATCAGAATTCGTAGCTGGTGGTAAAGAAATGTCTTCTGAGAAATGGGAAAAAGAAAATACTTCTTCAGGGTAAGGAGACTGATTATTTTACTGAGTTTGGTGTTATTTTATCCAAGCAGTGGAGTGATGAATGAAGAATGCGTTGCTCCAATCCCTTTCATTTCAAACTTCTTACTTAGTACTTTTGACAGGAAGAAAGACTGGTGCTCTGAAAGGATGTTTGTTGTAGCACCTACTAATATTCAGTCTTTACTACCTAAAATGGACATCTGGGAGCCTGTAGCACAGGAGTAGAAATGCATTTCATGAAACACACATAGGTGCCTTAAACCAAGCTGAAGATAGAAGTTGCTGACAGCAATAGAAAATATAATAGAATTCAGTTTAATATACCACCTTTGAAATTCTAGGTATCCCAAGGAGCTTTACAAAGTAATAACTTAGGAAAAGGTAGCAGTGGCATAGCAAGTCCATAAATAAATACAGTGGCTATTATCCAGTATAGCAATAAGTCATGTTATTTAGGTATTAAGGGCTAGATTTAGCCTAGTTTTCCACCAGCCAACATCCAAGCCTGAGGTCTCTCAGGAAGAATTTCAAGCCACAAAAGGCAGATGCACTGAATAAAGAAATCACATTTTCCAAAGGAATGTGATTCAGAGAGTTACTGGAGTCAGTGAACAAATGAGTGGTCTCAGGCTTTCATATATGAACCAACCTGTGGTCTTGAGAAACAAATGAGATCTCTGAGGATAACTGGAACTGAAAGATTATGTGTGACTATGAGCAGACAGCACCTGTGGAAGCAGTTACCTCACTGGTCCTTAATGGAATCCTTATTTCAAGAGGTAATGGAGGCACTCTGTTAGCTTTCATCTCCATAAATAATAATTCTAAATTTAGTCTTGACTGTGTGAAGGCTTGTGGAGTTAATAGATTGCTTGTCAAATCACTTGTGAAAATGAAAGGCAGATAGGAGGGAGCGAGGACTGAACTTGGTATGTGCTTTCTGCATGGGCCATGCTAGAGCCCTGATGAAGAGCCCATGCCTCTCTGTCACAGCACATAAAGATGGGTCTCAATTTCCTGTATTGGAACAAAGACAATCAAATAATGCTGTGCCAGTTCTGGGCAGGAAGAGATGTGTATGATTCTGTATTCACTAGGTCCAAGCCATTCATGGCTCACCTGTCTGTGATCATAGGTGAAGTCTTTGGCCTGTCTGTGTGTATCAATCTATCCAGAATAATGCCACAAAGCAGAGAGGACTTCACTGAAAGCCAAATGTTGTATCAGTCCTGCCTTTCTCCTTTGAGCTGTGCTTGATTGTAACTCAAGTTTGTGTCATCATCCACATGATATCAATTTACTTCCTGCGGATCATAAATTCTCTTCCTTGGAGAGGGATGGCTGTAGAATTTGCTCTGAGACCAAGAGCCATCTGCAGGCAGTCCTCCCTCCTTCTTCCCTGTGAGATCAGGCATTTGTACACGCTTCCTGGTCTGCTCACAGGCTGAGGGAACTACCTCCTTCGCTTCTCCAAGGATGAGCCACTAACTTGGTGGCATATAATCAAATACAACACTGTCAAGTATGCAGAAAAGCAAGATTCCATGAGTTTATCTCCTCTGTCAGTTTAGCTTCCTCTGTTTTCCAAATCCCCCCCCATAATCCCAAGATCTCCAGCAAGATAGGAGCATCACAGAAGGTGCGTTTGTCCCCTAAATTTATGTAAAAGAAAATCATTGCTTCTCTGCAATGTGTTAAGGGGGCTAAGATGCAAGAGGTTAGAAATGAATTGAGGAATCCCCTGCCTTTTCCAGTCTGCTGCGCTAAAAAGCTGGAATTCACTACCCAGGACACCTACAATATCTCACATTCCCACACAGATTAATTTTAGGTTGGTTGGCTCGTTGCTTTTACACCTTGTGTGCAGGTGTAAAACTTATCTACAGTATTTAAATTTAAACAGTCTGTATTGCCAGTTTCTGCAATGGTGCTAGTAAGTACAAAGGATTGTCAACAAATAGGCATGTTACTTTTATTTCCAATCCAAACACCGCATCCTTCCTTATTTCCTCCTCTTAACCCTTAAATACTTTCTTCTTTTTCAAATGGCAGGCTGCCAGTACTGTGTGGGGATTTGATTTCTATTTCAGACTCCAAAAGGGAATTCCTGAGATGCCGGAGAGGATGATGAATAAAAACCCCACAGGTGTAGGATGGCGTATACTGAGTTGTCTGGAGGATGATTCCATATCATGACAAAGCTGGAGGTTTTGTTTAGCTCTAAGATAAACATCAAAACTGTCCCACAGTTGCATTGGGACACTAAACTGTGCTAGGCTTAAAAGCAGAATGTGGCTGTGCCTGTGTCCTGGATGCTGGACATGTTACGAAGCACTTCATTTTTTCACTAGATTACACATGAGGGCTATGCTATTTGGAGGTTTTTATCCACTTCAATTTTCATTCCTGTCTGAGTTGAAATCATTTTAAAGCCTCAAAGCATGTATGGCAGCACAAGGAAAGCAGTTCCTTGTCTCTTGTGTTCTGCCCTGCACTTACTCTCCCAGATTTTAACACAAGCAATTAAAAAGAAAAGCAGAACCTGCAAGTCTGTCCCATCGTGGTGGGGTAGGACATCAATGAAGCAAAAAGAAATCATTTCTTCTTGGTTTATCCAGCTGCAAGGCAGATTGTGACTTCTGTTTCATGGCAGAGTCACCTGTGAGCTGCCTGAAATGCAAAGTCCAGCTCTGCCTCTGTCTGTGTCTTCTTTTGGGACCAGGAATTCCTGCCAAACCATGTGGGACGGTTTCCTGTCTCTAAGTCTTGCAAGATAAGGAGCATTCAGGTCTATTCATGCTGTAATCATAACAGCTTACTGCAGCAACATCTAAGTTAGTTTTCAACTAACTGGTCTGGGATTTAGTAGGAGAAAGCAATTAAGGGAGGATGGAGTTTGGCAGCATAAATCATTCCTCTCTACTGCTGTGACCTGATGTTACCCCTACCCAAGGTATTAAAAACCCAGCAACCCCCAGGACTCCTCCAGGCCTTTGCGAACACCTGCAGTACATCTGTTGCTTAAATTTAGGAATGTACACAATAAAAAGAACTCTGGTTCCCAAACAGAATCAGTACGGACAAATGCAGCATCCTTCCAGCTTGCTGTGCACAAACGAGGGCAATGGACTTCATTTCGCTGAGCAAGTTTTCCATCATCTCTCCTTCCCTGCCCCTGCTGCAATGCCTGCTACTGCCTGTGATCATTAACCATGAAAATAGTGCCCATTTGTCTCCTTTTCCATAGGGCATAAAGTATATTTGGACTCTGGCCAACAGGAGTAGTAATTCGATGGGCATGCAGCACTGCCCTGAGTTTGTATTCACGAGTGCATGTTAATGCAATTACAAGCCCAAATGAAGCTCTTTTTCCCTTCATTAACAGCTTCAACCCTGCAATCCTAGATCAGCAATCCAGCAAATTTAGAGTAAGGGGCTTCTTTCATAGGAAGATGCAGCTTTCTTTTATTATTCTGTGTTTTCATATGTGTGTGTGATGCTAAATGGCTTTAAACAGCCATTTAGCCACCCACAGAGGGAAACTGGGTTTACAAATTTTCTCACTGCATAGTTTCGCTGTGTGTGCTCCCCAGAGTATTGCCATTTTGTTTGTTTTCCTGCTTGAAGAAATGGATGGATCCAATTTGCAACCCCAACAGAACTGATTAGAAGTTCATTCCCCCTTTCCCCCTTGTTTTTACAGTCTGGTTTGGTGGAGATAAAAACAAATAATTAAAAAATCAATAACAGCCAGAGGGTACAATGTAGAGAAGACAAACGCCAGAGGAGCCCTTTTATTGCAAGAGCAAATCTGGAAAGGAGGATACATTTCTTGTGAGTAAAGTAAAGTAAATAAGACTGAGAAGAGCAATGAAAGGTTTACGCAATGTGACCCTAAGGAAAGACTGGATGAACTGGGCTTTTTAGCCTGAAGAAGAAAAGATAGAGAGGCATGTCATAGCAGCAGCCCCCTCACAATACCCACGGTAGACACAGCTGGAAATGATGGGCTTACACTCTAGCAAGGTGAATGTGAGACAGAGATAAGGGACTGCAGAGGTAAAGACAGCAATGACAGAAACCTGGGAATCACCCAGGCAAGGAGGTCCCCTGCAGCCATCCTGGACACAAGTTCGCACATATGCCAGCCATAGGAGCGATCTCATGTTGGGGTGGGGGAAGCTCTTAACATCATCCTCCTGCTTTAGCAGGAATCTCTTATTGAAATGATGTAGGTTTAGTCTCCTTAGGGGAAGGAAGCACCTGGGATGCTGTTAGTGCTCCGTACATGCAGCTTTGCTTTCCTTCACAGATGCCTTCCCATGCAACTCTTTCTTTCTCTGCTTGTGCCCTGACACTCTCTGTCTCTGCCATCCATCTTTCAGAGTTAAAAATTCAGGGGTTGGTTTTGATTATCTTATTACCATGGTGACCAGGATGACTTTCATGCCCATCTGCGCATGGCAAGATGCTGTGAACCTTTACTTCAGTGCAAACCCGAAGAATTGTTATCTGGCTTTTTCTCCTCATAACTTAATGCCACCTCTATGCAGCAGCTGGTGCTGCTGTACAATGCAGTTATCTATTAAACACCAGGTTTCTAGGGAGTGCTGGAGAGCCAGGGGGTGCATGGATATCTTTTGTTTACCAGATAGAGAGCACGATTTCAGTTTGAGCTAATGTTCCTTAAAAGCCCAAATGGTGTCAAACCCAGAGAATAAAAATACGTTTGTAGTTAGGGTTCTGCAAAGGAGAATAGGTTGTCATGTAAGGAAGCATGTAAATAGGGCTAAAGCTAAGAGTTTTGTTAACGTACAGCAGAAATCAGAAAAGATAGCTGAAAAAGAGATGACAGAAATATTAAAGAAACAACAATCATGACTGGCCTGAGGTCAAGGAGATGGGAAAGACTCTGGGAACAGCCTTCGGGCAGAGCTTTGGGCAAAGGCTTTAAGACCTGGCTATCTCCATTTCAGTATTGTTAATAGAATTGCCTATGTCCAAATCAAAGACTAACTTAATTCTTACTTAAAAATATGCCTTGAGTAATTTCTGTGCATTTAAGTCTTAATTGATCTTCCTTTACTGTTTTTGTCACTTCCTTTGCAAGGAAGATGAGTTTAATTAAAGGAACTGTCAACTTTGTTTTAGTCTTCAGAAATTTTTGTGGTAACTTTGAAAGGTTTGGTCATTACTGCAGTCTAAGATCTAGTAGATTAAATGTTCCTGTATCTTAAGGACGTGTCAGTCCACCACTTGGAATATTTTCATTGTGCTTAGTGACAACATTTGGACTGACTTCAAGGCTTTGTTATGATAAGAAATACCAAGGTTTTAATTATAGCTGCATTCAGGAAAGATCTTTCCTTTAACACATGCTATTTTTTTCAGTCTTCCAGAACAAGCCATAGAGTATAATCACTTACTTAGATGGTCTCAACTTGAATAACATGAGCTCCTTCTCCAAAGAACCATGATAGCTGTGCTGGAGCTCACGTGGAGAAGGGCAACCATAAGGAGTATCCTCCTTTTTTGGTGTAACACCACTGAGATTTATGCTGTTTATGCCATAGGCAAACTGACCCAACTAACCTCCTGTGGGAATGATTTAGCAGGTGAGAGTAGCCACAGGAATTCAATAACTCATCCCCAAACAGGGGGGTGCAGCTTCACAAGGAAGCATAACACTGAACTGCATCTGCCACTACAGTTTTGATGCTGTGGGAGGTGCTGAGCTCAGGGTCTTCCATGACCCTCACCCCGCACATCAGAAAACTGTCAGATTTATGTATAGTTTTGAAACTGTGGTTTCATCAGGGCACTCTGGAAAGCTGCTGGCTCTACTGCAGTGTCTGTAGTCTCATAGTGCCATGCAGCACTGAAATGGCAAAAGTGCATTAGCATACGGTGGGAGGGATACCTATTTTCATGGTCAAGTAGGTTCCACCTGAGTAAGATGCTTCAAGAGAGGCAACTGGAAAAAGAAAACTCCTTTTTACAGCGGCAGCTTGTTCTGTCCAGCTTCAAGGGAGAATTTCAGCAGGAGAGAGAAACCAGGCAGGAAGTCATAGAGATCTGTACAAAAGGCACATATGATACAAACTGTTTCATGATACTGACCATTTGACTGGGAAACTGCTTCCACCAATTACCTTCAAAGCCTGGAAAGTGCCCATCCTTGCAGTCCCAGGTTCATCGTGCCCCGCTCCCAGAGCAAATGGGTCTCTGCAGGGCTGCCCCTTCATTTCTTGTGGACTTATTTCTGCCTCCATCAGCTGGAAACATTTGTCATTTCCAGCTTTAGACAAGCAAATTCCAATCCATTCTTATTTACTTTTGATTGCTTTGTCCTTAATGTAGCATACAAGGATTTTATGTGCTTCGGTTTCATCAATGTAATTCTTTTGTTGCTATGGCAATCAGCTTCAATTTTCTTTCATTCTGGCAATCGTATTTTTATAGTCTCCTGCTCTCGAAGAGATAAGCTGCCTTGTATATCACACAGACACTGAGTGTTGCCTGTGTACAGACACAGCCAACCTTTGCTTTAAGACTTCGCTGCTGTTATCTGCAACAGTAGTTTACTGTTGCTGATGTCATTTTTATTCCTTTCTGAGGGCACCATTTCAAATAAGCGTTTGCTCAAATTTACTCATCTGTGCTACTGCTGAGTAAATGCAGCAGTGCAAGAGGTCCACTTCTGTTGGCACTTGGTGGCTGTGAAGAGCACACATTCAAGTCCTGGGCTTGACAACAGAGATGAGCACAGCGGCTGCAGCAGAGCAAGAATCACTTCAAATAGAGCAGCCTTTCATTTAATATGCCAAGAAAAACAGCAGAAAAAATTAGGTGTTGAAGAACTCCACATTCAAATTCCTCAAATTTGCCAATGCATCTGAAAGCTGAATTTTCCAAATATCATAGGAAAAGATTCATGGGCACTCCATCACCTTGGAGTGATTTATGGACATTTCATCACACAAAGAAATACTGCAGTGGAGGTTCAAGGCTATACCTTGAGATGGATAGCAGGCTGTGATGCCAGGAAGGCTGCTGGGCAAACCTTGTCATGGGAGGAAACCAGACCCCAGGCTAGACATGTTCAGCAGCACTGGATGGTCCCAGCCACCTCCAAGTCATTAGAGGGGATAACCTGCTCTCATTAACTCTGGATAGCTGAGACAACATTCATCTTGAAATATTATCTTAAGTTTCTACGATTCATAACACAGATTTTATTCACTAGTTGTCAAAAACAAGGAAAAGATATAGAAAGAGTAACAAGGTCTCCAAAGAGGAAATACCAGTAACCGTAGAAGGCCCAGGATGTCACACTATTGTGGAATACTCTCAGAGGCTTTGTTCAAAATCAAGTCTTCTCTGTATAAACACGTCTACCAAGACCCACTTCTTATCCCAGGGAGAAAGTGGGAGAATCCAAGCACAGAGAGATTAAAAAGCATGCCAAAGTCACACAGGGAAAATGTTTCAGAGACAGGAATTAAATTGAGGTCTCCTAAGTCCCAACTGTCCTGAGTCAAATATACAAGTGGCTAATCAGCACAATTTTGCAACCTGCTGATGCATTTGAAAATCTGTGCCTATTTTTTTCTCCCCTTAGAAAGCTTGTGCCATTCATTGTTAAGCTCTGGAAATGCTCCATACTAAAGTTATCAAGTCTGTCATCTCTTCAGCATGGTAAAACCAGCCTCCTCACTATCCTCTCTACCAGGCAGAGGGTGGAACAGGAGACAGAATTAACAAGGAGCCGTTCTGCCAATATGCTGAACTACGTATTACATTTGTTAGGCCATATGGCTTTCTGATCATCCCTAATGAGCATTAGGCAGCTCTTAAAATTGGGTAGCATATTAAGGATCAGAATATGAGAAGTCACACCCACTTGTCTCTGCAGCTTCCCTGTGGCACACTAAGGCTCTTCCCCACTGACAGCAGTGATTCCACACACACACAATCCACTGAAAGTTTCATGGCACAGCGAAGTGGACATAGGAATCAACATTAGCTGCATTGGTCCCATTCCCAGGATTTTACAGTGCTAATCATTTGATAAACCATAGTCATACTATGCCAGAAAATGGCTGTCTATTAGAGTGAGATCCATTGTAGATGACATAGAAGCAATTTTTTTTTTCCCTACAAAAACTGTTGCAACCCAAATGCAGGGAATAAATCATGCAGTCCCTGAGAAGGTGATTTGCCTCAAACAATCAGGCTCCCTAGGATCACCAGTCAGAAGCCGTTAGCATAAGAGTAACACTGCTGTGTGTGTCTGCTCCAGAAGAATATTCTCCATTGATTTGGGAGAGAAAGGGCTTCACCAGATGGTAATTAATAAGAAATGGAACACTGAGAATCTGATTGTAGATCTGATGCACTCATCAAATATAATATTTTATTGATTTGACTGATTTATTTTTTTTAAATACATTTTTGTGCATTGCAAAGCAGCTGCATTGTTCGACACACAGGGACAGTGGAGGTGTAGGCCACTTTCTCTGACAAGACCTGAACCAAATACTTGTAGATCCCAGGTGGATTTATGCAGCTACTGATGTGCTCCAAAACCAGGATCATGCTTTCCACACTGGGCATACAAAAGTGTTCAGAGTCCCATTGCTGCAGGTCCCATACAAGAGAAGTATTTAGAGAAGTCTCTGAGGTCCCTCACCCTGTAAAGCTCTGGTTTAGGTAGCTGTAGCATTTGAAGAAAGCCTTTCTATGTGTATGACCTGTGGTGACAATTTAGATGCCAATTGAGTTTAAGTATTTCTGGCTACTGGATGGCTCCTGAATGCATCCCAATTGGAAATGGAGAATCATAGCTCCCTGGCCACGACCGTATGGGATGTGGGAATACATCCTCTAATGACTGGAGTTATTGGGAAAGGCTGTTATGTAATTTTTCAGGAAATCCACATCCATCACTAACCATTACTACTTTATTTCACTCGGAGTCGAGCAAATGACTGACCACAATTTCAGTGATGTCCATTCATTTAACCACAAGTGGCTAAGCTTCCATCTGTTCAAGTAAGTTAAAGACAGAAATAAAAGATATAAACTCCCTTCCTGATTCTCCACTGCCAAAAATTGTTCCTGTAAGTGGCTCAGTGCTTCAGGAAAGGAAACATTTTGCTTCACTAGTATTAATTTTCAGCTTAATACAAAAACATGAAAAAATAGGAAGACTCTCTAACCTTCCCATTGTGCCTGCCTGTGTAATGAAATATTAACTCATTGCTCTGAAAATGCAGGTAAACCTCATTGCTCACTGGGTAACATTGGTGCTTTAGTTAGACCTACCACCAGCTTCTGAACCTGCTAGGAATTCTGACTATTTTCGAATCTTGTTCAAAAGATTGCTTTGGTTCTCTTTTCTTCATTGTTCTGTTCCCAAATAGGAATCATCACTTTTGGAACGCTTCTTTTCCTGACAGGGAAACAAAGTTATTGATGAAGAAATAATGTCCATGAAAGTTTTAATGGAAAAATAACTAACAAAACCTCATGATGTCTCCCATCCCAAGACTTTTCACCTGCACCTCTCCATCATATTGAAAAATAGAAGGTCAAACTGGAACTTTTACTCACTTTTGTGCAATTAGGTTACCCAGACTTTGGCTCCAAGTGCAAACATCATCATTTCTCTTTCACGATTTACTGCCAGGTTCTTTGCTTGGGTGTTTTGTTTGTTGGTTGTTGTTTGTTTTTTTTTGTTGTTGTTGTTGTTGTTGTTGTTGTTGTTTTATTTTGTTTTGTTCTCCTTAAGGTGGTTTAGGAGATTTTTGTAGTGATAGCTACTCAATGTCATGTTAAGCTTCCATCCAATCACATTTGCAATGTTTCAAGCTTGTTTCATCTTCCCAGTTATTGCACTACATTGATCTGTGCAAGCCAAGTACAGTGCTTTAGTATTTTTGTCTTTCAATTCCCTGTAGAAAAGCCTCACATTTTAAAACCACTTCCTGTGGCCTGAGGGAAGTAATGGATTTGTAACAGTTTGAGTACAAATGCTCACAACCATTTAATAAATGTAAAACCATAAGGACAAGTCATACACACTGTGGGTGTTAAAGGTACATCCTGATTTGTAGCTGCCTGCAATAGGTAGAAGGTGAGAGTGGCAATCACAGACAGCAGCAAACACCAGTCATTGACCATGAATTGCTGTCAGATGGATACTGATCTGTTCTGCAGATCTTTGCTACATGAAACTGTTCCCATCCTGATTTTTAAAGCAAAACAATCCTCATTGACATAACGCCAGTGACTATACACACGATCCCGAGAGCCCCTGATCTGGCCTGCTGAACTCAGACTGTGACGCCAGGTACCTTTCTCCTTCCATGTTCCCTGTGCAGATGCAAATGGCTTGGCTTGGAGCTCTCCACTCCAATGCCATCCCTCCCCGCTGCCTTTGCGTTTGCACCTCTCCCAAGTACCTCTTTATATCTAATGGAGGCATCTAAACCAGGAAGCAAGTCAACTAAGGGCACAACAGGGCAGTTGAGGTTCATGCTCTGGTGATACCCTACTCACCTCATTGACTATAAAAGGTAGCCTATGGCAATTAGGCTCCCACTTTTGCTTTCTTGGTAACTGCTAAAAAAGGAGTGGTATAGACTTAGGGATTTGGGGGGGATGGCACACCCAAAATCCATGTCAGTGCTCAACAACTTACTGAGCTCCAGTCTAAAAGGGATCACTGTCATGCATCCAGAAGCCACATGTCAATAGCCACCAAAGGAGTCCGCTGGAAATTGCAAGTAAATCTAGACCATTCAAGCAACACAAATGCCCTGCCCTGCACTATTTAAGAGAGAGATTTGAAAGAGCTTCAGGTGTAAAGTCCAGAAGTCTCTCGAAGAGGATGGGTGAACAACCATCAAAAAAAGCATTATGGAAAAAAGATATAAAGTTGAATTTTGAGTAAAAAATTATAATTTTTCTTTCCAATGTTTTCTAGCTCTGTCTGCTTTCCTCAATCCATCTTTTAGCTTTTTCCAAGTAGAATAGGCACATTTCCAAATTGAATGCTTCTTCATTCAAATTTCCTTGAAGCAAAGGAATCGTGAGACTCTTGACAAGAAATCCATCTCCTTCAGTGGTATCAATTCTTTTGCACATCTTGGGTTGAAATCCAACTGAAATGTGTCCAGTGTAATAGCGCTAAACTTCAAGGATTAGCTCTCAGTTGGCAATGAAGCATTATATTCCTTGGATAATTCATTCATAACATCAGTATGTCTGAAACAAGAAGAGAGAGAAGCATAATTACTTATGGCAATATTTGGTTGAAGTCAGACTTACTTGTGCTACACAGATATTTTTCCCTTTTCTTTTGCAGTAGAACTTACATTATAGTAGAAGAAAAAAAGAAGGAAGAAAGTGAAAGAAGAAAGGCTTTTTTTGATATATGCTGATTGAAATATTTTCCAGAGAAAAGTAGTCAAAAATCCTTTTAAGTAACTCTTGAAAGAGCAGCAGCTGTATCAGATATCCTGTCTCTCAGATACGACCAAGATTTTGTGGCTGTATTTGGTTTTTCTCCTGTTTCCTACTGAACAGGAATTTTCCTGTAATTGCTTTTAGCCACCCAGTCTTCAACTCTGCCTAGGTTTATATTAAAAATTTGGAGAAGTGCTGCTCTTCTCCATCAGAATTTGATGGAAAACTTATTTTTTAAACCAAACACACTCAGAAAAAAGCTTCAGATTACTTTCAAGTTTCATCATTAAAAGCTTTGTGATTCTTCCATTGTAAACTGATTTTTACCCATATGTAATACTTCCTCCTCTGATGATGTGTTGAGAACTCTATTGAAGCAGTGAAACAATGGTGTGTTCCAGTGTGGAGGATGATAGCAGAGGTGATGATTTTTAAATGAGACTAAAGGGCAAGGGACCAGACATAGGAGAACTTCAGTGATTATGAGCTAATACCCATCCTGGCTTGCTTTCTTGGGTCTACCACTTGCCTTGGAAAAAGTGAATAGGGAGATTTGCTTTAGGATCAGTTTTCCATCAGCTGAAACAGAGCTGCAAAGTAGGCCCCCATGTAGCAATGTTTTTTAGTTCTGACTTTGTTGGGTTTTCCTCCACATCGGAATACCAAAGTAAATCACTGCGACCCATGCGTCTGTGTTTATTTCACTATTTACTCCATCACACTTCCTTCCCACCTTCCCAAACAAATAAAATACAAAAATGTTGACTATTTCCATATACGTAAATGTCTACTAGTCCACATGTGATAAGAAATCTGCTGCTAATAGGGAACTTGCAAATATACCCACTGTGCTGGACCCTGCCTCTCATAAACTGCATTGCCATGGGGGCATCTGAATCTAGGTTCCAGCCTTGGACATCATGGGATAGCTTTGCTGTAGCGAGAGGCTGCTGGGGACACCTGAAGCCTCTGCCTAGTGTCTGTGTTTGGAAGAAGCTTTAAGACTTGATGCATACTACAAGATGTGTCCCAGCACCCAATCCTTTCATCTTGCTCTGCATCAGTTAGTAGCTGGAAAGAGAAGATGGAGATTTTCCCATGGCAGCCAAAGCAGAGAGGGCATTCTGAGCAGCCAGAAGGGGGGATGTTATCTGTGCTTCCTTGCTCCTTAGCACTTATTTGCAGTTCTCTGATATCCAATAATTATTATCCTGGAATGTTTCCAAGAGTACTTTGCTAAGTGTGAAATTCAGCTAGACACATTTTGGATGGCACAGCCTGCTGGCTGGATGAATATCACTCATCGCATCAGGTCTCTGGCAGAGATTCTGAACTCTGAATTCCTGTTTCTGATGAATCCTCTGCAACTTTGGCTGGAGTTTTAACATTCTACCAAACTTTGCTGCAGGGCAGATCATTTGCAAGAGTATGGAAAAGAGTGAATTCAGAAAGAAAGGAAAGTATATTCACTTAGGCCCTGATTTCAAAAAGCTCATAAGCATTGGCTTAGAGTTTTCAGGAGGATTAAAATGTGTCTTCAATGTTGCCCTGTGTAAGAACTTCTTACTTCAAAGTATTTTCTTGAAATCTTTAAGGCAGCATTTCTATAGCTCTTACTGCAAAGAAAACAAAGAGGGGTGAGGGAGAGGGAGCAAAGGGGCATGGAATTTTGTAGTAAAAACATAAATAAATTATATCATCTTGTACAATTTAAAAAAAATTATTGCTAAATAATAAATAAATACTAAATAATATCTTAATTTATTTTTTTTAAATGTTAACAGCCGATTTCTGTAGGGAAGCCATGAATTAAACATCATGCAAAACAATTAAACTCTGGGAAATAGGATTTCTGATACAGTGGTCAACAATTAAAAATGAATGTGCTACTCTGCTCCAGGGAAAAGCAGTGAGATGTCATGCTTTCATGCTATGGGGAAAAACATACCCGGTGACTCCTGCTGGAAATTTCTGCAAAATAGAAAACAAATATGCAGTGAGTGGCAGAGGCTTAATCTGAGATGCTGCTATACAAAATATGCAGGCTGCAGTCATTAGTTCTGAAGGACAGACACCACAGAGAGACACGAGGTCCTTCTAAATTCTCCACCTGCACTTACTTGCAGATACAATTCTTAACAGCGTGGGCATCTTTACAAGCAAACCCTGATTCAGGTCCACCAGCTGTGACAGGTTTGTCTAGAGATAGGTTGCTGGGAGTGTAACCAAAACATAGCCTCCCTTCATAGATAAAGCCTATTGCTAGTACATTACAGAAAGGAGTAGGTTTAGCTAAATACATGTAAGAGTTGATATGTGTCCTTGCAGCTGTCTGAGCAAAGCATATCAAACGTAGTACTAAAAGCTTCTCTAACATGGCATTACAGCTTTTGAACAGAAGTTCATTTCCATACAAGTATCTCCTTTCCTTTTTCCTCTGTGCTCTACCTCCAGAGAAAGATGTGCTGGAGAGCCATGCATATTAAAACAAATAAAATGCTATTGCTTAAGCTAAAGACAAATATCTTCTTATCTGAACATTAATACTTTCATCATTTCATTTCTTCTGGAAGCACCCTGGAGACTTGTTCTGTTCATGAGCTCACGTCAGTGCCAACAACCCACCTGAATGTGTTGTCCTCTGCCTGCGCCTAAGCTGTGTTGAAGGAACAGCATCTATAATTGGTTGCCTCCCTATGCCCACTGCTTGGGGAATTGTCTGAATTGTTTACCACAGCCAATGTGCACTTGAACAGATGGTAAATATCTCTGTTCCTGCCAACAAGAGTCAAGAAATGCAACTAAAATCCATTTAAAACTAGCAAAAACAAATAAATAAAGAAAGAAAGAAAGTAACAACCTAGTTGAGAATTTACTCAGGTCTGTTGCAGGTGAAATCTGCAGCTAATGCATAGTTTCAAAGTGCTTGTACTGAATGGTTCATTAGAAAACTTATTTCTGCCTTGGGTGCTGATAGGAAGAACCCCAGATGGGCACTTTTCTTCTCTGATGAACAGGTTCTACTTATATCCTGGAAGAAATCTGATGTGTTGTAGGTGCAAGTTGAAAAGAAATGCTGCATTTTCTGTTTTATATCAGCAATGCACACTATCATGGATATCATTTTAAACTTGGCAGAGTTTTCCAGAGAGAAGCAATCAAGATGTAAAACCTCACAATGGTTTGGTTCACACAACCATTTCTTTCAGCTCAGGCAAATTTATTTCTTTTCCCTCTCTACTCTGTAGGGTGTCATGGTTTTCAGATAGAAACCATCAACTGAAAAACGGGTCTTTGCTTTGCAACACATCCGTTGGAGATGCCAAGAAGCTTTTCCAAGATCTTTCACATAGCCATTGCTTGTGGCTTGATTACAGTGAGTAGCAGAGTTGTACAGAGCTGGCACCTCCAAGACATTAAACTTTCATATGAGGCAGCCTGAGCAATATATTCAAACACATTTGTTCTCTATAGGATAGTCTGAAACACTTTAGCTCTCATCTCCCTTCAGTCCTTACTGCTGCATTGTTTCCTCCTAGCTGGTTGTAAAATGGCTGCGGGGAGCATGCCTCCTCCTCTTCTGTCATGTTGTATTATTTTGACCTGTTATTTCCCAAGACAACAATACATATGCATATGCATCTTTATGTCATTTTTACATCAGTGACAAAATCCTGCCTATGGCATTGTGACGCCACACATATCTATAGCATCACTTCTTGAACTGCTTTCTGGCTTCATGTCTCATCTATGAATGACATGATGGCACCTGGAGCCATATACTAGCCCTAGCTAGGAAGACACTGCTTCCCTCTCTGTTGTATATCACGTCAGGACTCTGAAGATGTTTTTAAAGACAGAACAAGAAAACGATTCTGTTTGCTTTGGGGTGAACATGGGGTACCATGTTCCCTTAGATAACCAAGGGTGAAAGACCCAGGACTGAAAGTTTTTCAAGAGCTGCAGTTGAATCCATCTCCGCTACAGAAAAGATAAAACAGCACTGAAACGGAATTATTCAACTAATTCCTCCTTTTTTATGTCAGTCAAGAGAGCCTTGCTTTCCTGGTTGGAGTTCTAATCGTTTTTTCATCAAGATGTTTTTTGCTAATATAGATATATATAGTTTGCATCCACAGGTTTATGCTCTTTGGGGCTGAAGAACCTATTTACAAAGGACTGATGTGACAGCAACAAAGACTTTGTGAAAAGAACCATCTGTTTGACATGATGACCGGTGTCCCTCACGTGTTGTTGAAGGTTTGGACCACAGAGTATGAGTCTGGTAGGGACAAACTGAAACCAATGAATTCTGCACTACTTCCTGTCTCTATTAAAGGGCTGATATTTCACTACAGTCTGGCAATGATGGAAACAGCACTAGAAATACAGTGAATAATTTGGCACAAGCTAGCTACGATGTGGAAATAGCTCTTGTGTGTTCTTATCATTGGATAAATACAAAGCAACCTTTCCATCAGCCCAAATCATCTCAGAAGGCTTATACAGATTCTGTATTTTTATTCCAACCTTCAGTATTACACTTACCAGCACAGGCTATATTTATTAACTCTTTATGTAAAAGAAAGGATACTTATCACTCTACAAGAATAATGTTTGAGTGGATTTTGAGCCTGGACAGGTGGATTTTCATTCCAATTTTTAGGACTTGATTTACTGTCTTGACAGGGAGTAGGCGTAACATTTTTGTCTAGTCATTCAATATCCTGTTTTTTCCTGAATTGAATCTAGCATCTTAAGTACTCATCCTGTGACTAACTATGAGAGCTTGGCCAAATTTTCTATCTATTTTCCAATTCTTAATTCATACCTCTTTACTGTACAGTGTGAGTATACCTGTTACTACACTAAGCAGAACTTAGGTCTGGGAGTGGCACTGGGGTCATTAGTATTTTCAATTCTAGCCTAAGTATTACAGCGAAAAAAAGCTTCCTATGAGGCCAGAACTTAGGCCAACAGTACTCCATAATCGAAAGTAGAGCTGCCTCCTGGAAGCAGGTTTGAACAGCCCACTCTCAAAGCTGTGGTTTTAACAAGCTGAACCAGACCAATCCACCTCCAGAGCAATCTCCTTTCCAGTTTTCTTTCAAAACAGGAAGCGATTCTGCAATTTAAATGAGAACAGAAAATTGCTGTCACGGTATCATGGGAAGTTATGATGGTATTGTGTGCTGTGAAATGCACAGACTACACAATGAGCTTGTACATCATAGAGCGGTGAGATGCAGTTCAAATGGGATAAGGGAGGTGTGTGTCTCTGTGTGTGGAGTTCAAAAACATCAGTAAACCCTGTCAAAATTCAAAAGATTTTTAATCAGGCAGGCTGTGCTTTTCCCTCTGGCTCTTTTGAACACTTTCCAGTGCTCCCTTCAGAGCCATTTCCAAGCACAGTCAGAGTGGCCTTCACTACACAGCAGGAATGGGATGGAACAAAAAGATACCTCAACTCTTCTTTGCAGCCAGCCAGAGTCTGAGAGGAGCACAACATAATTATGATGTTTCAACCTTCTAGAAAAATAGAAAAAGTCCACAGCCTTTTCAATACTTTTATCTTCCCCCAAACACCAAAGTCACTGAATATTGACATCTATCAAAGAAGTCAAAAATCTTCACTTGGCCAATCTAACTCTCAGATGAGATGGCCCAGAAACATTTCAGGTTTTATTGTACAGTGCTCAAATTAAACAGCTCGAAACATGCAGAGTGAAAGAAACCCAATCATTCAGTAAAGTTATATTATATTTGCAGAAATGTCCATCAATTAGTTGAACTACAAAAGATTGGGTAAAGGGAATCCTATATATATTCTAGATCAACAACATACCTAAAGATGTCATGGAGAACATCGGTATCTCAGTGTTGAGGTAACAAACTCACATAAGCTTTTTATGTTACTTGATAAACTTCAGGTGGCTTTTGGGCCACAGAGAGAAGCTCAAATTCTTGGATGGCTGAAGTCAAAGGAATAAACTCTACCCTTAAAGTCTGATCCATCCTTGCACTGTTACAGTAGGAAAACAATGTTATGCCATGTGGCAGTAAGGATTCAAAGTTGGAGAAATGGAGTAATCACC
Organism: Amazona ochrocephala; assembly: GCA_039720435.1. Classification (NCBI taxonomy): domain Eukaryota; kingdom Metazoa; phylum Chordata; class Aves; order Psittaciformes; family Psittacidae; genus Amazona; species Amazona ochrocephala. The sequence continues at coordinate 14,336,436 of CM077889.1, forward strand.
TGGATCTACTGGCAGTTGCTAAAAGCCGACTTAGGCAGATCAGTTCTTTACTGGCCATCTACATATGCACACCACAGATGTTATATCTCCCCCTCTTTATTTATTCTCAGAAACACTGCAGGCATCTCAAATGTTCAACTTGCATGGCAGTTTGTGAACATTTCAACCCACTACTCCAAATAATAACAATAACACCAATAGAATAAGCCTAATTCTCTCAGGATAAATATCTGATGCCCAAGTCTGTAAGTCTATGCTTTCAAAGTCCTTATGCTGATTTTAGCTCTAAATGTCATAATTACATAGCTCCACACAAAATTCAAACTATTTGCTAAGCGTAACTGAGTTTACCATCTTCAGTTACCTCCCCCCTTTGCTAGGGATCCTTTACAATCAAAAGATAGAAATCTTTTATATGCAACTCTTTTCTTCTCAGTAGTTTAAAAAGGACCGTAGGTGGCTGGTTGCTGAACTCAGCTGTTTAGATGTTTTTTGCTCTTTTTTTCTCCTCCCTGAAAAATATATCTATTTACTTAACTTAGATAAGTTCATGGATAGGTTAATATGAATATTTCACTGGATATGAATGTTGTATGAACCTATTCACCCTTCTGCTGCTCTGCACTATATAGGAGAGAGGGTTGGAGCTTTGAGAATAAATATGAGATTAATAGAAGTGGTTAAAAAAGAGATTGAATGAACAAGAGCTATTTTCTCTCATGTCCAACACTTCTGTAAGGGTTTCTTAGCCCATGCACAAAGAACACTTAGATATTCCTGACAGAGACTGCACCTGCATGTAAATCCAACTGCTTCTCTGCATGACTGTGTAGAATGGATTTTTAGCAGCACTATAGCAATTTCCTTATGTGCTATTAGCCTGTGACCCAGGCTCCTTTGGAGCCCTACCCTGCCTACTTTTCTTTTGGTTTATGCCTGTAACAAGCTCCTATAACAGCCCTGATTTGTGCCAGATTAAACAAAAGCTGGCTCAGTAGCAGCCTCCTGCAAATGCCGTGCCCACAATGTGCCTGAAATCACACAGCTAAAACCAGTCCTGCAGTTTCATGCACAGCTATTGCTGTGGACAAGTCCCCTCCTAGGGAGTCACAGAGCAAAAGCACTAGAAATAACCTTCTGAATGCCTGAAAGCCAACACTACCCCACCAACCATATTTCTGTAATCTGGATTTGATTCTATTTGTGCTGAGATTCTTGACTTCCACCTGGGAAACCATGGATCATGTTGGAAATTAACAGATCAAGACCATTACTGAGAACAGCCCATGGAATCTATCAAGTTTACCAAAAAGCAATAAATGTAAGACACAAATAAAAGCACCTTTGCAATTAGAAATGCAGAGTATAAAACCCCATTTTATACTTTAAAAAAATTCCCAAGTTGACACCTCATTTGTTGTGATGTAAAATACCTGTCTGAGTAATGCTGACATAGAAGAAGCTACTGAGATAACTAAAGGTGGCTTCCATTACCCTCCCATGTGTTCATTTCCCTTGAAGCTGAAGGCATTCTCAGAGCTCTGATTAATTCAGCTTTTAGAAAATATTTATGAATCTTTTAATAAAATAACATTTAGTAAGTGATTTGCCACACTATTTCTGACAGGGACATCAAAGCAAAGCAAAGAGGTGATGGAGTAGGAAACGCTGGTCACAACGTCAGTCATCTCTCCACCTCCTTTTGTACTCCCTAGAGATTTTAAAGGTCAGTAAGACATGGAACAATGCCTATGTCCTAAGAAGAATATGTAGAGAAAGTTAAAAAAAGTTTTGTTGCCAATGAACCTGAGGATTTTTCTTCCTTTTGCTTCACAAAGCACTGAGCTGTCTGGGTTACGTGGGACTGAGTACTTTACGGTTAACATTTGCTGTGATTGGTTGAGCCAGTGTATAAAACCAAAAGGAAAGTTCACCTTTAAAATACATATTTTTAGCAACTGACCCATATGGTACAAACTGCTGTCCAAAATGTATTTCTGTGGCAAGAGGCTTTAAAGGAAAGATGGGTTTTTCTTTGTTTCTTTGTTAAAAAAAAAAAAAAAAAAACAAAACACAACACCCCCCCCCCCCCCCAAAAAAAAATCACTTTAAATGATGGGCAACATTTTCCCAGTACTGTGCAGCACCATTCTTCCTGAGTGGAGGAAACCTTTATGTTAGAGAAAAGCCTTTTCCTTCTGTCATATCACTGTATATATTTACTCACATTATAACATTTATTCCCATTTCTCCATTCTTCATAAAGGAAATCTTCTAGCATGTCAAACAAATACATTTTAAAGAAAGCTGGTTGTTTAAAGGAAAAGAAAATGTCAGTCAAGTGACATTGACCATAAGTGTTTCTATTTCCACATATCTTAAAATGGAATAAAACTGTTGAACAATGGGCTTATGTATCTTTACAACAGCAAAGACAATGAGGCACTGAACAGATTTGTGGTTTTACCTTAATCATAAAAACAATGCTAATAAAAACTGGAGAAGATGCACTACTCATTTACTGGTACTGCCTGGACTCCAGCTGGGTGAACCATTCTGCAAACCTGTGAGAACTGAAGCGACAGGAAGCCCTAGAGCAGTCTGTATGCAGGAGATAACAACAACCTTCCCAGGTTTTGATGGTAGAGTGATGCTCGCCCATGCATATTCCAGGGTCTCATAACTTAATGGCAACCTCCATAGGCCATGGTGCCTACTTTCCTTCAGCACGGAAGGTTTCAGTGTATCTGGTAGCTCTGTCCCATCACAGAAACACTAATGCAGGAGGCACCTTGAAAATGTCACCCTGACCATGACTAAAGAAGAACAGACTCAAGCTAGTTCACCCTGAGAGATGTTTCCGGAGCCTTCCAAAACAATCCTACTGCTTCCATTTGAACCTGAAAGAGAGGGAAAACTGATTACTGCCTTGGTCCTCACAACAGCTTCATATCACACCCTCTGCTGTGGAAGCTGTGCTAAAGCTGTTCAGAAGCTGTGCGTTGCTTAAGAGATGCATTTTCTCTGCTCCTTTTCTAGCATTTGTATCTCTGTTACCAGCAGGTGTAGTATACTCAAGTCTGCATCAGCTCTTCAGTTTGCCTTCCTACCAAACTATCAGCCACAAGCTGCAGTTGTACTACCTGTTCCAACCAAAATTCATCCAAATCTTCTGTGCGTCATTGTGGGGGCAGAATTGCCTTTGCTCAGCAGGCTGCAAATGCACTCTTCAGTCATTCAAAGCTCTGCCTACAGCCAGCTCTAATTTTACTCTATTTTGTTTATGCTGGAGTGGCTGGGCTGGTATTTATTTCCTCCCCTCCACTTAATATACTTTTGTCTTTCTAATAATATCTTCCATCCTGATTTATTTATACCTACTGCCCTTTAGTACATGTATTACTACTGAAAGTGATCTAAAATTGAGTCCAATTACTCTGGAGGTGCCAGGGGTAAGTCACTTATTTGTAGGTTAAGATTTAGATTTGAAATACTATTGAGATAGATGGATTTTCTGTGTCATTCCTGCTGCTCATCACACTGCAGTCTGGATGGGCAGGGAATGCAGTGGGGGGGAGTAGCGTGGGTGTGTGCCAGCATTTCTTTCTGAAAATTTACAATCTCAAAGGAAAAGTGACTGATAGATTATCTTTGTTTGCGTGGCAGGTGGTACTTAGCATAGCAAAGTTGTATTGGACATGCTTGGTCCTTTCATGCTCCAATTGAAGCAAATCGTCAGCAAAAAGCACAGGGAGAAATCTATTCCAAAGATGGTTTAACATGCCATCTCGGTTTGCAAACACTGCTTGCTTATTTGCCTTTTCTTTTGAAGCAACAAATCTCCTTGTGAGATGTTACAGCAATGTGAAAGAACAAAGAGGCATCCTGCAACTTGGCAAGCGGTGTCACTGGCAAAGCTCAATGAAAGATGTGATTCTGCAACGCACCACAGCAAGTGGTACAATGGGAGGTGCGAATACTCTGTGTATCTCAGTGCCAGGCTACTGAGCTTGGATATGAGAGCAAGGAAGTATCCTATGGATGGCTAAACAATACCCCCATGCTTACAGCTCTTCACCTTGATCTCACATCCTGGGAGAAAGTAGTTTCTCCTTCTGCCATTGTGGCTCATTTATCTTTCAGGTGTAAAAAAGGGGAGCACTAGACCAGTAATTTCTCCTTCTTTCCCAACAAACTCTAATGAAACGAATATGAAGCATTTGTTAAACCTGTTTTTGAGAACTGCCAAAGGTGCATCTTTAACACTGACTCCTCTCAGCCTATCTCTGTCCTTCGCTGTTGAAAGCTTTTTGGTTTATTTTTCCTCTCCAATACCTAGCTCTTATTACTTGACATTATTGGATGTTATTGCCTAGGAAGTCAGCACCTGGTCCTTATGTAGGAAGCAAAACTGGCAGCAAAGCTGAGTGAAAGAAGTCATTTTGCTTCTGTTGTATTTCACCATGAAATATTTGGCTCGAAGTAAAGATTTTAACTTTTTTTAATTTATTTTTCACACCAAGTGTATGGTATGCAGGCTACGAGAAAAATTAGCTTGCATATATAAAAATACTCTTGATTATTGCATAGGATCTTCAGTCAAAACAAATGAGACAATATCTTTCTATAGAGTTCCAGCACTGCAATTAGCAAAAAGAGCTCAGAATTCCCATGTGGGAAATTTAGATTTACCATGGGTGTTTAATTCCCTCTTGAAAACCAGTGACCAAAATAGTCCTTGCAGTGGGTTATACCAAAATCAATCTGTATATGTAAAGAATATAAGAAATTAGAACTTAAAAAAAAAGAAATTACAACCGTAATGCTATGGGTTCCTTGTGGACACTAAAAGGAAAATAGCATGGGTGAAAAGCAGAGGAATAAGGAACAAGCAAGTTGGCAACACAAGGGAGGTCCCAGCACATGGAGAATACTGTGATAGGAAAGGTTTATGGGCGGAAGGAAGGGAAGAAAAAAGAAAAATAAGGAAAAGAAAAATACTCCAAAACTTTAGGAATGTGTCAGGCTGCCAAATTCCTAGTAAGAAGCAGCAACTGGATTCTAATGTTACTGAAGAGTTTGGACTGAGAACAAGAAGCCCATCAAATAATTCCAGTGACTGAGAACAGATGTTTTGAAGCAGGAATTAGACATCTTCAAGTCAGCTTCAAGGAGATCAAAGCTCTTCTGGTGGTATTCACAGTATTCATAAAAGAAGAGAAAAAGCAGGGAAAGACTTCTGTAAGGGTTCTACTACAGCCAATCGTGAGAAGTAACAAGAGACACTGCCAGGATGCAACTGCTGCTATGACAAGAGATGCAGTGATGAGGCTGTACAGATTGATAGCTTATCCAGGGGCCAGTTCACCAAAACATGGGTGGCTGGTGCTGGAGATCAGGATCAGTTCTTAGGCTGCCGCACATATTCATGCGTCCTTTTGAGAGCACGCCCCTGTGCAGGACTCTGCACCCCCAGGGCCCCATTTGGTCCCTGCTCTGAGTGGTAGAGGAGGGTTGCTTGCTCCAGCGGTGTAAGGCAGAGACAGCTGAGGATATCTGCCAGATTCCTGCTTGCAATGGTGACAGCCATCATGCACCAACTGGGACTTAGTGTTTTCCTTCCCCCTCCCTTCCCCAGTCCCTCTTTTCTTCCCCCATCCCACCAAGTTACTGCCAGTCACTTGAGGCAAACATTTTGTTTTCATTTAGAACATGGATCCTTCTTTTTTCCATTTCTATCATTTTTAGTGTGACAAGAAGACACTTCTGACAAGCAAGCCTTTCTTTTCCCCCACCTCCCCTCATTCTGTGTATGTTTTCTTAGCCAATTAATCTAACATCATGTACCATTTAGTTTTGAGAGGCTGGTGTGACTCCTGAAGGAGACAAGATGTGCTTGCTGCTGAGAATGGAGGGGTGGGGGTGATTGAGAGGACCATGAGGAGGCTCCAAACTGCCTGAATTACTCATCAGGAGGGTGGCAACATGGAAGCCTTGAATATCTTCCTTTGTCATCTCCTTCCTCACAGACATTTCTGACACATGGCTGTCAATGTGGCATTGTGTATGTGTGTGTGTGTATGTGATGAGAAGAGGGATAAAGTTCTGCTGAAATGCTATCAAGCAGGTATTATAGATGTGTCTATCAGGCTCCCTTCTAATAATTAGCAGTTAGGAACAATGCAATACTAGCTGGAAATGGGTTGCTTTTCCCTTCTGAACATGCCTCTCTAAAAAGAATAGCTGAGATTTTGAGATCAAAATAAATAACTTGATGGAAAAAAAGAAAAAAAACCACAACACAAATCCAATTTTTTTTCCCATCCCTTCCTCCCAGTTCTGTCAATTTGAAAATCTTTGTGCTACAAATGCTGCTGAATCACATGGAATAACATGCACTACATGCTAGAAATTGCAGTCAAATTTCAAACCCAGCTGTTCTACCTGACTTCCAAGGAATTTAGTTAATTTTCTTTGATTTTAACCCAGACCTTAGCTCCGTTCAGTTTTAGCTTGTTCTAGGAAAACCATTCTCAACTTGCCCTCAGAACCCACGTCCCTAGAGCATTTGGGTTTTTAGATTGCGTTCCTAGATTTTGAGTCTTTCAAATTCACATGGATTAGAAATGCTTTCGCCTTGCTTTATGTTAAAGCTACTCATGTAAAGTAATATTCCAGTTTTTACACATTGATGCAGTAAGATGCATTAGTCATGATAAAATCAGGGACTCATCACTGCAAACACACAGAAAAACATCTGATTTCTCGGAGCATCTAAGAGTATAAGTAAAAAAAATCAGTGTAACAGAAACTTCGGGTCTCCACCTCCCAAGTATTGAGCATAGCAAGAAGAGTGGCATTTTAGCAGCACTCTCTTGGATGCGAAAAGTTGTTCGATGATCCCGATCTGACGACGTTATGAAAGTTCACCTGTAGGAAATACTGTCTTTAACACACCTGACAGCTGCCTGAATCCAGCCCTGTCTACGAGACTCTAAGCACTTCTGCTGCAGAACTTCCAATTATTCTATTTTTGATTAGCTTACAATGGACTGCTGAGTGAAAACCTGAAGGACTTTGTTCTATTGTGTAGGAAGAAGCTTTAAAAAAGCTGACGCTGGCATGTAAGAAGACTTCACAGGCTGTACACAGTGGCATCAGCCTGTTGCACTGCTACCAGTTCCTAATATCAATTCATCAAATACTTGGCTGCTGTATACTGTTTTGAAATGCCAAAGGATTTTCTACTTGGTGAGTGTGCCTTGAGAGCAATCTTGCTTCAAATGCAGTGGGGATGCTCTTCCCCCTTGGATTGGTACAGGCAAATGAAGTTGGGAAGCAGCTGTGTATCTCTAGCTCTGAAATGAGGAGGATGCTGAGCAGGGATGGGTACAACATCTTAAGGGGAAAAGAAACGCTTCTCTGATGGCTTCACAAAAGAGGAAGGACAAGAAGTTTACCTTCACTTAAGTGGCTTATAGCAGGTTTTACCATTGAAAACTACTACAAAAAAGTTAGCTACAAAATCCAACAGAAGATTTTCCTTTTCTTATCAATAAACAGACCAGAACAAAAAAAAAATGGAACCTCTCCCGTTCTGCATTATTTGTGGCTTCTTGGAGAGAATTTAAAGCCTATTTTTAAATATATGTACAAAATTAACTAATTTTTTTGTGCACAACATTGGAAATCTGTCATCATGCATGGGTGCCATGGCCTTTGCTCCAAGGCCCTTGAAATAATGGTGTGTGAGAATATAGAAGAGCCTGGGTGGTTCTGACACTTCTTTCATTACCCACTGCAAAAGAAAATAGATGTTGTGTAAACTAGAAGCTTGTGGGCGCTAATGGCAGATTTTCACATGGGATAAACATATGTTCAGTTTGCTCAGAGCAAGTGAATTTCCCATTTCACTGCAAGAAAACGAAAGCCTTATTTTGACTGATGGAAATTTCACTCTAGAACACTCTGGTAATTACTTGCAATTACTAATATTACTGTCTTGAAAATGCCTGAAGTTTTCTGTCTTTTGTGGGTTAAGATTCAACATCAAATTAGAAGATTGCTGTAAAATAAGAACAAAGCTTGAAGGGATCAGTGCTCATCAGGAAAACAGGCCAAGGGAAGTCTGGATGTGGATTCCATTAGCTTTTGTGTTGGAAGGTAACACCTTGTTCACAAATCTAAGGAGACCACCACTTCCTCTCCCCCCCAAAAAACTCCCAAACCCTATTTCTGTTGTTTCAAAGATACTCGATATTTAACCTTCAAGCAGCATTACAACTCCTATACTTTTCTCCTATACCAGCATTTTGGTTCCTGCACTTTGCGCCAGCTCAAAACTGTACAAGGGAGAGGGGGGGAAAGAACAGCATAGGAAAAATTATTCAGTTCTTTGCTAACTTCTGCAGGATTTGGTCTATTCTGAAAATTATAGCGCACCTTTGTTCCCCATAAAGGGGTGACAGTTTCTCTCTTGGTGCCTTACAGATTTTCAAGTCATGTCACAGTTATTCCCTGCATCCCTAGCTAGTCTGCTTTTAGAAGAAGATTGAAAAGTCTGCACAATTCGCTGTTATTTTTGAGAACCCTGCTAAACAGGTACAAATGCCACTAATCTTGCACCCTGGGTCTCACTCTGCATATAGGAGTAAGGTGGTTCAAATCTCCAAATGATTATTTAGATTCTACAAGTTCAGACATAAAACATGATCCAACGCTTTCAGTACCTCAAACCCTTGAAACTCCAGCCCTGAGATAAGCCTGGATCCACAAAGACCTTGTTCCAATTTTTAACAAACGCTCCATAGCATCTTTTGGCCTAAGCATGATTTATAAATTCACTCATGCATAAAAAGCAAGAGCCATTTTAAGCATGATATGCTGCAAAACCAGATCTTTTCTATTCATACGGCAGCATTAAAAATCTTTTTTATGTCTGTGCAGTTGGAATCTGTAGAAAATGAGACTCGGTCATAAATAAGGTGAAAGCAAGTGTAGACTAGAGGGATTTGACACTATACCTAAAGCAAGATTTCATTTCAGGGACTGACAGCCCTGAAATTCTTGTGCCAATGTTTTTCCCCTCCGTATTGTTTTTTATGTGGTTTCTCACCACGGGAGCTTTGTGATACACAGCAGAAACCGTGCAACTGCCAGATTCAGCCTGACACAAAACCAGCAGCCAATCAAACATCAACACATCCTCACATTCTTTCTCCCTGACTTGGCACATGGTCACACAGAAGGGCATCTCGCTTTGGGCCCTTAGTGCCTTTGCTGCATTCATTGTTTCTTGGCATCAATTCCACACTTGGTTTTTCTCTCTCCTTCCATCCTCCCACAACATATCCCTTTTGTGCAACTCTGCATTTTGGCTACATGCTTCCTCCAGTTCTCCCATCTTGGAGCATTAATGAATAGGAGGTAGCTCTGGCTACTGCTTTGTTGTTGGAAAAGGCACCAGTAATTCCAAGAGCTAATTTTTGGAGAATATTTAATTGGCTTTAAAACAACAACAAAATAACCTGAAATGCACTTCAAATGTTTTTAGACAACTGTGGAGACTTGGTAGTAATGTTAAAGGCTGGGGATAGATAAAATGCAAAACAGAATAGGAGTGGGACCTGAGTTAATGATGGTAAAGCTTATGTAAGGAATTACCTGAGTTGTGAAAACATTGAAGAAGATCACAAGAAATAAGAAGGCCCTCCTAGCTACCATTTTTAAGATTTTCTTTTAAGAAACAATAACTACTTTTGCCGTACTGTAAGCTCATGACACATGTCACCACAGACCTGCTGTCTTTTTCCTCATGGTGCTCATTCGCTGGTTAAACAGTACTTTCCTTCCTGCTGATATAAATCTGTTACTGAAGGAGTGGAGCAAGTTTGTAGGGACGGTGATGATTGAGTGTAACAGTAAAAAAAAGGCTGTACAAAGATAACTGTGAACATGAGGCTTTTCAATAGTAATTCCTAAATGACAGGTCAAAGAGGAGAAAGGTAGATATGGGAATAAACTATAAAGAAGTAAACCAAGGTTATCATAGCTGAACTGGGGAATAGCCTTAGAGGATAGCTAGGTGAAAGGGAAGAAGGTGGATACTAGAAGGACAAATCAGAGAGAACTGAATTCAATGCTAGAGCTGAGCTAGTGTGTGTTAGCCTGGCACAGCAAGAAGTTGGGTCTTGAATGTGATTATTGATCTCTTCCTTTCAAGCTGCTCAATGCTGAAATGCCCTGAATACAAATAGGGGCTTTTAATGGATTCCAGCTATTTTAAAGAAAAGTTTTAAATGTATGGTTACTTCTGAGCCACCCGCACGACACCCTGTGAGACTAATACTTGAAGTAATTAAAAAAGAAAAGAAGAGAAGAGAAAAGGAAAAAAAGAAAAGCTAAATGAAGGAAGCAAGATATTTCTGGTCATAGTGTTTGCTTTTGCTTTTATTCTGACAGTACTACATGCTCAGACCCCCCTGTTCATAAGCGATGAAAACAGAAATGCCTGATGGATTTTGACATGGTGGGACCATCTGGGCAGGGTCTGAACTCAGAGTTATAAAAGCCACATGAGAAAATGAAATTCAATTATGATGCACCCCCGCCACTGCCACACACAGAGAACAACTTGCAAGACAAAAGGCAGTGGCAGCTCCAACAAAGATGTTTGCACAGCAGAACACCAGGAGTAGATTGTGGGCGAAAATTTGGGGTGAAAAGGATTGAGCCAACAGGCTGGCCGAAATTCAGCTTCAAGATGCTCTTCGGATCAAGTGTATGATTTTGAACACGTAATTTGTATTATCATTTCATTTGGATACTGCAATAGTCCTGAGACACCCTGTGTCCTGGGAGCTGCATGGATTCATAAGGAAACAACGTTCTCTGTTGCACCAGTTTTAAAGATGCTGAAAGGCAAAAAGGATATCCGTACATTAAAATGAGGCAGAAGTTTGTGACAGGTAACATCCTTAGCCCTAGTCACTAACTAAATCACTAGAAAGAAATCCAGATTCTTCCGAGTTGATCCAAAGGCTCCTGTTTATTTCAAAGTCGTTCTGGTTATATCCCTGCTGAATTTAATATCCTCATCTTTCTCTCTCTGTATCTAGTGACAGAGACTCTCGTACATTGACTCACAGTTGGCATCATCATTTTTCTCTGGAAAAAGTTAACAAAAACATTCATCTCTCCATTTCCTGTCTATAAAGCAGAGCTAACACTGCTTGCACTTCTGACTTTCTTTCTCGTATCCATTTTCTTCTTAGTTCTACAGAGCAAAGGTTCCCTCCTTTCATGTCTTCTGCAGCACTGAAACAGCAACTAATAGCTACCCTTGGCAGAAAACGTGGCTTAAATGAAGAAAACAGTAACCATACTCTCTTTAGGAAAGCACAGCAAACTTTTGCTATTTTGTGATGTTCCTATCAAAAGGCTTGAATACTAAATAGAAACTTTCCAGACCTTGAAGTACCAGCCACTACCGTTACCCTTAGCAGACCAGGCTGAGATCACAGAGTATGTTTGCAATCAAAGTCCTAACCTGGTATTCTCACCACCTTTCAAAAGCAGCGTGTGTTTGCCATTCTTAGGGAGAAACAAGTTTGTGAACATTGTTTCTTGGGTTATACTTCTTCCTGCAGAAGTGGCTAAAATAGTTCAGAGAACAAATTTTGCTGGTGTTTGTTCACAGGGTCTTTTTCCCCCCATGATTTCTACTCTTTTGAGAAAGGACATTACTTCAGTGCAGGCACTAATAATAGCTGAATGAGTGTCTGCACATACATGCGTCATAACATAATGAAGAATTGGCTTCTACAAGATCATCTGGGGGAATTCTATACTTCAGGGCTTTAAAAAAAGATTATCAGCTTTTAGAAAGCTACGGCTTCCAAATTGGCCCATTTCCTGCATTTTCCTTGAATATAGAATGGAGAAAAATACCCTGGAAATATGAGCAAAAGCTTTGTTTGTAGAAAGATCAGTCACACCATAAAATAAAAACATAAAAAGGAGTGTCAGGAACAATAAATCTCAATTCCTTTATAGAAAATAAAACAAAGCTGACCCAGACAAGGCAGTTATCACATGGGGTGACGTCACTGGGCAAAGAGGAAATGTAAAATTGTTTGCAGAAATACAGATTTCAGTAAATATTACAAATCTCTGCACTTTGAAGTGTTTGGAAAACTTTCAGCCTAGCTCAAAGTCAGCAGCAGGGGAAGAAAATTAATAGGAAATTTATTTAGTTTTTTTGGGGGGTTTTTTTGATAGCAATTAGGAGGAAGGAATCAGACTGAAAACATCCCTGAGGGTGCATTTCCCAGCTGTACTGGTACAACTTTGTGCCATAAAGAATTCAGTACAACCACAGCTCAACAAAGTACCACACAGCACCATCAGTTCTTGAATGTTCTTTGATCATGAATCTGCCTCGTTCAACTACAGGCCACTAACTGTACTTCTTGACCCATTGTTTGAGTATCTGGTCCTGACAGTCAAGAATTGCACATATATTCCTTATCACCAAAAAGAAATACTCCACCCCAATTTATACCTTCTGCCACAACACTTGGGTGACTGGGGATGGTAAATGTATCATTTCTAGTTTCCGAGACTCCCAAACTAAGTGGAAAGCTCAGTGGCTAAATATCTGGCCACATTCAATCCTGTAAGACATTGCTGTCAGCTCTTTAGTGAAAATGCAACAACCATGGGTTGAAAGAAGGGGACTGAGCACTGAGGCCTTCTGCACTTAAATCCCCAGCACTTTTTCATTATTCTTTCTTGTCAGACAAATTATTTATGGGTGCCATGAGGATTTTCTTAAGTGCATAAGAAGTTATCTCTCTCTTGCTCACTGTTCTGCAATTCACCTATGATGAACATCCTCTGATGTTTATCTTTTTAATTTGCCTGCTCTTTGTTTACAAATATACTTTTGCTTCGCTCCCCTTCTGAGTAACCTTTGGAGAAAAACTTTCAGTAAGGAAAGGATAGCCTGAGGTGGCTGAACATGCAGTCTTTTCTTCTTTGCTTGTCTAGTTGGAAGGCTGCAAAGAGGAAAGAACAGACCAAAGTTCAGCTTTGTTTACACAGTGGTATTATTTATCAACATCTCTTCTGAAGTCATCCAGAAGCCTTCTGAAGTCATGTCTACCTTTGGGATGGGGCTGAGAGAAGAACATGAATAAGAGGGAGAACAAGAAAAGGGAGAAGGCAGTGACAGCAGAGGAATATAGAATGCAAAAATTTCCATCAAAGGTCCAATTATTGATTTAGAAGGCAAACCACTTTTCTACCTGAAGAAACAGAATGGCAGCTGAGATAAGCAGACACCAACAGAGATAAAACCAGTAAAGGTAAGTTACTGGGCCTTGGAATTTGCTACATATTCTCTTGTAAATCACAGGGGTTTTTTTAAGACACTCTAATGGGACAGGACAGCATAGAAATATGTATTTCTTTTTTCAGGAATTCTGCAAGAACACTGGAAGAGCTTGGAAGGGAAAATTACAGAAATGACATGCTGAAGGGCATGAACAAAGAATCTAACTTGCATTTTGTAATTCTAGAGAAAGAGAAAGGGAAGAATTAACTGCATTCATAGACGAATTCACACACACACATAAGACCAACTCCTGGAAGAAACATTCAGAGACTACTCTGAATAAAGTAAAGTTTGGAGCAGATTTTCATTGGAACAATAGAGCTATTACAGCTGTCCAAATAATACACAGGCTTAACAGATAAGGAATCATGAAGGATTTGCACATTAAGATCATAATGGTTCAAGAGGACGTGCTTCTGAACTCTCCTGTCAATAACATTGCACTGAAAAAAATTCCCTGGTGACTAGTTTGTACTTGTTAATATAGATTTTTAATGGATCCTGAAGCACTGGCCATAATTTCATTGCTTGACATCGAGAGGTTGCTTCTATATTTTTTATACTCCAAATGCCATGATTTGCTCATCAGGACAGAGAACTACAAAAATTCTCCCTACAGACAGATTAATATTTTCTTTAACCAGGTGTTTTGGGGCTCTTCTTTATTATCTGAAACAGGCCATGGTGGGAGTCACAAGCACTGCAAAGTGAGTACGCCAATCATCAATAACAAGCAGCCTTCAATAGCTGTGACTAGTTGACAAAGTCTTTGATATTTCCCCCAGTACCTTGGGTCTCTATCTTGAGTCTGAGTCTAAGCAATGGAGCAGACTGGAAAGAGTTAAGATATTTCAGGGTGTTTAAAACTGTGTCTGGATGCCATCCCTAGCTGAGCCCTCTGGGACTGACCACACCATGCAGTAGCTGTCTCTCACCTTGAACCTCTTCTTTCTCCGTTCAGTGGTCTCCTGGAAAGGTGCCTTCTGGGACAAAGTGCTTTCAAAGCAGCCCCTGCTTCTGATCCATTCCTCGCACCCATCCATGAGCAGGTTGTAACACCTTGTTGATCACACTCATGCAGGGCCCAAGGCTTTTTTCTACTTTAGGGAGCACCATTCAAGAGATTAATCTCTTGTGATTTTGTTCGATAATAGCTATGAAAACATGGCAGGAAGTGGGAGAAAGAGAAAGAACAGCCTGATCTGTGGCTATTTTTCTTTCATAGAATTTCTTACATCCACTATAAGATGCATTTTATATTGAGGGGTGATTTAGTTTCCAGTTCAGCCTTCAGGTCTTTAAACACATAGTTGACACAGGGAATAAGCGTTTCTTTCCCATTTTTCACTCCCACCTCTCCCTACCCCCTTCTCACAGTATCTAAAAGGCCTAATACAGTTATACAGGGGGAAAAATTCATCTCATATGAGATAAAGCTGCAAACATTTCCATGAAATGTATTTTATCCAAACTTTTTCTGTGTCAGTCATTTGGAATCTAAACTGAACTGTAATGCATAGCTGCAAAACTGTTCCTCATCATGCTCTATATTTGTCAGCACCCTGCACTAGTATAGGACAGGGAGTATCAGATGAGAAACAAAACCTGCTGTCAGGGGAATGGGGTCTCATGGATTTCCAGAACCTGAGGTCAACTTTAATGTTCACAGCCACACTTGCATAAAGATGAAGGTTTAGAACAAGAGAGCAAGTGGTTGAAAGTCAGGGCTGCTGTGTGCATTTTGCATCTGGATGGTAACTAGCTTTTCTGGATCTAAGAGTGATGTGAACAAAGCATGGCCTTTCTATAGTATCCTCAGTTATCGCAGCTGCCCCAGACACAGAATATAAGCAGAAGAGCCATAAGGAGACCTTTCCAACACAGGTTCTAGACTGTAGGACAAAAAAATACCCACATCCCAGTCCTGTACTGGTGAAAGGTTTACACAGCTGGGCTGCAGCTGTCTTGCCTCTTCTCATTAGGATCAGGCATCCGCTTGGCTGCAATAGACTACAGCTCACAAGTGAATTGAGAATGGGTCTGTTTGTCATCAAAAAGGCACTAGGCTGACACTAGATAACTGACAATACCACACTTTATCTATCTCCTCTGCGAAAGCAGAGGCTGTTCCACTTCAAAGAGTCTCCCACCAGCAATGCATAGCACTGGGCCAAGCTGGTTTACACTTCCCTGTCTTGATGTGAGCACAGAGAGCTCACCCCCAGACACAGGCAGGGTGCCAGTCCAATGGCTTCAACTCTCACTAGAGTTAAGCTTTTCAGCAGACTGCCATAAACATAGACAGAGCTACTCAGCTGTAGTTTTGCTGAGTGTGACCTGTGGAGCATTACTGAGCTGGTAGGAAACACTGATGTTGCATTAAAACCATCTGCAGGCTGCATACTAGGGATGGGCTCAGCATTCCTTGGTAGGCCAGATCAGGGGATTAGCAAAATCCTTTGGATTAAATTTGGCAGAATGTGGGCTTGCCACACAAGCAATTGACATCTTCCCCTCCATTTCTTCTGGTCATGCAAAAAGGAACAGGAATTCATGTGACAAGCAGTACTTAATTTAAGTGAATGCACTACAGCAAGACCTTTTGTTCAGTCTGTTGATGATACTCAAACGAGAAAAAGGACTAAAGCTGCTTGTCGCAAAGCGGGATAATCTCAGCAGGCCTAACAGAATAAAAATTCATTTCTGCCAGTAAACTGAGAATGACTCAGAATAAACATGGCAAGGAGATCTTAAAATAAAGAAGTGCCATAACTTCTTGCTTCAGGATAGAGAGAAGGGGAAGATTAAATACTTTCATTAAATTAACTCTCATTGAATGAGGCTTTTGTTTCATTTTAAAAGAAACCCATTTCTTTGTTGCCATTTTTTTATTGAGTGGTAAATATAATGCAGAATTCCAGAAGCCTCATTTCTAAAGAAACAAATGTAATCAATTTCACAGAGCACTGAGACAAATCAATATGGAAAGAGTCAGAAAACCAAACACAAGCAATGGGAGAAAAATATTACCCTATTTATATGGCCACAATACATGAGAGAAAAAGATATTTAAAATTACAGAGCTAATTTCTAAAGCAGAAAAAACTAGTCAGTAATAAAAAATAAAATTAAACTATTTGAGCTGAAAAATACTACAAGTCTATTATGATTATAACAACCCATGTGACAGTCATTATTGTCTGCAGTATAGAAACATAAGCTATTTTAGCTTCTTTTTTGTTTTTCATTTGTCATTAACTAAGAGCAAGATACCAGAATAGTAAATATTGCCCAATTAACCCTTGTGATATCATAAGGCATTTCAGTTTCATTTTCAGCTTCAAAATAGGATTCTATAGCTTGGTGCGTCTTCAGAAGAGTAAGGATAACAAGACATGCAATATCTGACTTAACTGAAAGCTGTGAGATGCACAGAATCAAAACCAGCATTTAGAACCATGTCTCAATGTTTGACTACATAATAGAAGACAAAATACTACATTATAAGAGGAAAAGAAATTTCAAAGGCCTAATCTTTGTTGTTTGCTTGTTTGTTTTAAAGACCCCTCTTGTCTCCACTCAAGGAAAAGTCATCTTTACCTAGAAAGCACAAGCTGAGCAAGCCAGCAGAGAGCACACACCCTTTTCAACATATTTTAGTACGGTGGAAGCAGGATTTGGAAGCTTTGGAAGAAGGACCTTTTGCTTCTCTCTCCCATTAAATCTTAATTCACTTTGCTTTTTCCATACCTTGAATACAATTCATAGTGAACTAGATTTATCAGCCGTTAGTCAGGAAGAAATATGGATGAAGAAGAGGGAAAAGAAAATTAACCAGAACCAGAACTGGGACTAGAACTCTGCTCTTTTGGCATCATATTCAATGAATCTGCATGTAAGGCAAGTAGTACATGTCCACAGTCACAAACGAAGAAAAATTACAGTAGCTACCTACAATGTGTGATTGCTTTTGGTGTAGGAATATCCCTTCTGAGTCATCAGAAAACAGGAAAAACAAATCACCCCTAAAGAAACCCATGAAGTTGTATTTCATCAAGGTATAGAAAAGCTACATTTAAACGAAGCCAAATGTTAATCAAAGCACCCACTTTTCTTATTTCAGTACAAGTGAGCCAGAAGTGAACATTCAGCAAAAGAAGTTAATATTCACCTGGAGACATATTAAATAAAAATAAACACAAAGTCAACAAACTTAAGCCCACACTTTTTTGTTCTGCCATCACTCTGCTTTACCTCTGGGGCATTTCATATCCGCCTGAGTAATAACTCGTGTAATAGATGGATTCTTAGGCAGCATATTTCTATGCAAATTTACATTGCCAAATTACTATTCTTATTCCAACTCCATCGTAGAGGAAAAAAATAGATTGAAGGATTTTTATTTTTTTAAAGCCTTATGATTAAAAAAAATGAGGGTTTCAGTAGACTTGTCATTTGAAATATTATTTTTCACTCTCATGAAATAGAAGCATATAAAAATCTAATAGGAGTAGGTCCAAAAAGCTTCTAGAGAAACTACAATAAAGCACCCTGAAAAAGTAACCCAGTCTAAAGAAGTTTTATTCTACTATAAAAAAATGTGAAAGAAACACAGTCCCTGTGATTGATTTTCACTGACTGGTTTTCAAAGGTGATCACTCCCATTCAGTTTTTCCTATATACTGAAGTGTCATGAATTAAATTAATTGCAAACCACAGTATTTACCTTAGGAAAATTCCAACATTCAGATCAAACTAAAGTTCAAGCAAGAAGTGTTTGCGCTTTTTAAGAGCCTCACAGAAACTTTAAAGGGACTGCGTAGGTGCTTAAAGTTGTACAAGCACTGAGCAGCTTCGCTGGATCAGAGCCCTGGAAAGCTGTGGAAGAGAAGCACAATGCAAGAGCTGAATATGGCAATTTTTCCTGTTTGCACCATTCTCTTACTTTTCAAAAAAGAAGGAAAATTTCCATGTATTCTTTTTGCAGTTCATGGTAGTATAAAAAAGCATTTGCAACATGTGCAGCCAGTTGGCTCACTGAGCTGGCTGGGAAAACTTAGCCTTATAATTTCGCTTATAGTAAATGCTGACAGAAATTTCTCTGATACTGTTCCACTGCAGCTGCCTCATTGTCCTGTTTTAACATAATCAGCACAGTGAAGAGGAAGAAAGGGGTGTTAATTTTATAGCAAATAAACTTTAATTGAGTCTTTCATACTTTAGTACTGTATAATAAATGCATATAATGGTCTCTGGAGTTCTGGTTTTGATAACATGGTGTCTCAAAAACTTATCTTGGGTATGTTATGGTACCATTCAGCCTTCTGGTGCTATCTTGCACCATAAGCAAGAATGACTCCTGAGACACCCTCAAATGCCTGAGGATGTCCCTGAGAAATCATACATACATCTATAACAGAAGAGGCTCTGAAGTAAGAGAGAGGCTCCTCAAAATAACCAAAGGTCAAGGTGGGCACTGCCAAATGAGAAGGATGATGCAGAAGGGAAAATTCACTTAAGATTAGTGGTACATCAGAAGCATCCAATGCATAGACATGGGCCATGGCATGACTGACAACAACCTTTCAAAGCCACTAATGAAGTACTTTGTCTATAGTGAGGAAAGCATGGCAGAGCCCACCACACAAAACCTCATGGTTTTGTTTTCCAGGACATGTATCACTGTGGTTCTTGGTATAAGAATGAACGTCCTTTATCTCTGTCTCCACTTGCCTCTTTCTCTCATTACATATGAGATGCATTAACAGGGGTATTTTGAGGCAGCTAAACTTGGCTTATGGATAGAAAATGGGTAACCCTGCTAAACAGGTAAAGCTCTATTCAAAGTGCATGTACAAAGCAGTGCAGCTACCTCCTCCCCCCAAAACCCCAAACACCTCTGTTTTGTTTATATCAATTTTAAGTAGATGATGCTCAAATGACTTTCAGTCCTTAGATATTATGGGTGAAAAGAACATTCTCAGTGTTTAAATTTTTAGTTTCCCACACAACTTCTATCTGAATCACAGGCATGGCAGCAACATGGATGAAGGTCTTATCCCCCATGTCCCCAGGTGAAGTATGGGAAAGTTATGCCCAGGCTGTTCTTAAAACCTCTGAGGGTGGAGACTATAGATGATCCCCTTTAGGTTTAATAAGCCTTCCATTCAGATTACTTCTTTAGAACATCTCCATGTTATTTTATTCCATGGGAATTTGCCCTAGCCCAAGCAAATATGCAAAACAATTCATCCTCCACCACCTTATTTTTTTATAATCTTCATGTATCCCCTTTCTCTGGATGCTGGGCAGCCCCAGTTCTCATCATTGTTAGATCTCCAATCACTTGAGACTAGTTAATTCTCATTCTTTTAAAACATAAGAGTTCAAGACCGGAGTTGGTACCCCAACTTCTAAATAGAAAAAACAGAATAAAAATCCTGTGAGAATGCTATATTTTATGCCTTTGTTTGCTTATTCAAAGAGGAAAGACTCATCAATGAAAGCATCAGCAGTGCAACAGCCAAAAGAAACCAATCATTGTTATTTATTATTAGACATGGGCAAAAGGAATAATTTATCTGATTTCATCTTTGTCTGTTTAATTAAATGAACTAATTCTTTGCAAATAGTTCTCAGTTGTTAGCATATTCCCAAGGACATTGTGGCAAGTAATAATTACTTCAAATTCAATTTGTTTTGCTTGATTGACCAACGAGGTCACAGTTCTCTGTGGCTTTGTGTTTGAAAGAGGGCAAAGAACCAGCTTCCCAAAGAAAGGTAAGTTTGCTTTGCCCAAATAACCTGCAATCATCAGAACTTTGTTCTGTCTGGAAATATGCTTATAAATAGTCTTTGCTAGAGTAACTACAGAAAATGGGCAGAGGAAAATGAAAAAAGGCAAAAAATACTCTCTTGCTTTCCTTCACTACTGCGCTGACCAATCCCCTCCCAAATATCATCTTCCAAACCAACTCAGGATCTCACAGCACAAAACCAGGTATGTTTCGTGGGAAAATTATGAAGCCAAGGAGTAAATGAGAACAAAGTAAACAGCTGCTGCCAGTCAAGACTGGAGCAAAGAATCAGAATTAACACAGAATCTGTAAATTTAGCAAATCTATTCTGAGATTTCTGAATGATGAATCACTCATTGCCTCTCTAACTTCCGATACGCCTTGAAAGAAAGTTCATTGGGCTTAACCCTGGCCCTCCGTCATCATTTAGCAAAAATATCCCACAAGTGCTGTTTTTGCAGAGATGAGACCCTGGCCTCCAGGTCTAAATATGTATCATAAGCTGCTGCTTTTATCTTTCAGGACTTTTTATTAATTAGTCTATTTGACCTGCACTGTAACTAGCTATGCGTTTACTGTGCAGTGATCCTGGCTACTCATTTTGTTTCTTGGATTGTCCTTAGAAATTTAATTTTCCAAGCCCTGGAAAAGATGACAAAACCATAAATCAATAGCATGCACTGTGGAGTTGCTGGCTTTTTATTTTATTTACATCCTGCCCTCATAGTAATCAATTAAAAACTCCACTATCTCAGCTGGAAGGGAGAAAAAGTGCATGCAAGCATTTTCTTCACATACTGTTTTGAGTACAGTGGCACACACAGACCTCCTATGCCTGTATAGACCCAGACACACACACACAGCCTAGTGACCCTTGAAAATACAGGTGGTCTGTATAGCCATACTGTCACCTCTCTTTATGTGTTCGTCTCCTTTTAATATCAAGTAGAAAGGAAAACTAAGCTTTTGCTGTTTCCATTTCACATTTTATTCTCCTCAGAGAGGCAATTTTTTCCCCTAGAACATTATGTCAGATGACAGAAATCATGATTTGTCACATAGCAACACTGATTTAAATTATTCCGCAAAACTACGGGAAGGTCAGCCTCTGAACATATTACTCATATCCTCTTTGGCCACAACAGTGCCAGACAGAGCTTTTATTTTGGCCAGGACAGTTTGTCTCCCTGTTGGAACCCACAGCTGGAGCCTGCAGCAGCAGCTCAGCAATGGAGCCCACAGACCCAGGTATCAGCTATGGGGTTGGAGGAGCCAACGCTGACCATCGTCTGGGGAGGAGCCATATCCTAGCCCTTGCATCATGTCCCTGTTGTATAAAATATAGTGCAGGTAGTGTTAACTGAACTACCAGTCAATAAAGCAGCAAGAAATTCAGTGTCTGTGACGGCAGTGGGGAATGAATAAATTTACATTCATAGCACATTAGACCACCAGTGAAGACATCTCCTCTATTTTTAGCAAATGAAGGCAGTCTTGGCTGAGACCCTCCAGTCAAGTGTCAAAACCAGGTGGGACTAATCTGCACCTTTGTCTTTGCAACAGGGTAAATATGAAACAGTGTGTTAGTGAAGGAAAAGACTCAATTGGAGAAAACATTTTCCTTTTCAGGAGGTATGAGTTTGTTTAAAAACTCATGCTCATACGTTACAATTTTTTATGATAGAAGTCTCCATGATCCTGAAGTCCAGGTGCGCCTTACATAATTATTTAGTACATCCTATTAGAAAGGCATTCAGTTGCTCTTTGGTGCTCAGTCTGAATTCTAGTTGGTCCTTTCATGGCAAATGAGAGGCATAAATCAATGGCAATTGATCAGTAATTGTACAAAATTACAGTATGCTTTTGTGGTGTTTTTGAAAGAAAGTGTCAGTTTGCTACTCAGCCTGACTAATTTCTGGCTCATATTGAATCATTGTGCCATGTTTGCAGCTCATTAAACCAACACTCACATACCTCTTATCACTTTGCCTTCGTTTTTGTGACAAAAAGGGGGAAAAAAAAAATCATACTTTCTCCAGACATCTTCAAGTTTTGCCTTAAGGTGGCATGCCTTTGCCAGAATAAAGCCAGCCCTGTGGGCTAATAACCCTGCTCAAATCCCACCACCACAAGTGAAGCAAGGACTCTTACTCAGCCTCTCAGATTGTCGTGCTGAGATAAGACTTGGAAAAAGGCATAAACATTTTAAATCACCATTAGGCTGTTTGGTCCCTGTCTTGTTCCTTTTAGGCCAACCAGACCCAAGGATTTTGGAGTAGAACACAGACACTCATACATACACAAATCTATGCACCCCACAAAATATTCCCACAGCACAAGTTCATTTCAAAAAGTTTTGTTTGGTTGGTTTTGGTAGAACAGTCCGTGCTGAAATAAAGAATATTTACAACATATCTATGCCTATTTCCACTTTGAAAAACATTACTTCAATCTGATCTTTTTTCCGTTTGTTTCTGCCTTGTTTCAACATCTTGGGAAATTTGACTGAAGAAATAAAAAATAACTGAAAATAAGTAACCACACAGAACAGTTTTATATCTTCTGGAATATTAGGTCATCACATAAACCAATTATAGGATCCCGTCTGTGTAGACCTAGTGTTCAACATGGCCTCCTGTATGCCAGTTCTGTAAATTATTACCAACAAAAGTGAGTATTAACACAACCATTAGGCAGCATTTTCTGATCAGTTTTGCTCCATTCAGGCCAGGGTTAGACAGCAGGACAGCAACACATCTGAACACTCAGCATCACCAGCTGACTTTATGATATGATTCTGCTATATTACAGGCAGCCAAAAAGCTAACAGGAATTACTTTGCTTTCTAGGCACTTCTAGTAACCATATTGATATTGCCCAATACCTTATGCTACTTGAGGCATTCAATACTATTCAACGGCTGTGATCACACAGTCACAAATGAATTTTGGGCAAGATCAGCAGTGCTAATTGCAGTGGAGGTAATGGGTGGAAGCAGTTTGCCTTTTGCACTCTGAGCGTACAAATTGTTTCACTCTTCCCATACTTCAATGATTATTTATTTCCATGCCATGCCTAGGGGAATGAATTGGTTTAGATTGGGACCGTGTGCTTTGGCACCCTCTGTTCACATAACAAGAGCAATCTTCTCTAGGAAGCTCAGAGAAATAAGCAAAGAGGGAGAAACTTGGTATTCGTGGAATACAGATCAAAAGTCTGTGTTGCAGAAAACCAAGGAAAACATTTCAGCGGAGCACACAATATTTTGCCTCTTTTATTTCAGAAGAGTCTAACATTCATTTTTTTCAGAATGAAGTTTCAAAACTGAGTTAACATTTGGACCTATAAGCCTGTTTTATTTCCCCAAATACCAAATGCCCAACTCTGAGTGAGATCATTGGCATCTTTGCTAAGCAGGATCATCAGGCCCCCAAACGGATTTAGGATCTTAACTTCAGTTAATCTGCTTGACAACTTTGAAATCAATCTGCCATCTGGTACCCAAATATATCCCGAGAATAAAAAACCCTTTGGCTACGAATAAAGAGAGAAACAATAGGTCTGTAACCTTTTCCTTCCTTCCTTCTGCCATAGATAAGTGTAGAAACTTTGGTTATTGCTGTATTTTAATAATGTTTTGATGAACCAGAAAGAGTTGGAGTCATATGTCACATTAAAAGGCTAAGAGAAATCTAGCAGAAGGAAATTAAAGCTCTTTAACTATTTTTTACCTTAATGAGAAAATTCAACAATCTTTTTTTTTTCCCTTTCAGTTTTTTTATGTTTCATATCAATTTTTCTAAGGAAAGGTGCATTAGGCCGTCTTACTTCCAGGTTATACTTATGTTTGAACAATTCTGAGCATGCTGGTGATCATTAACAATCTCTAACTTCAGGCAATTTAGCATCTAACTTGAATGAAAAGTCTAGCTCGGATCCCTGCAGAGTTTAATGGGAAAAGAGTCATACTTGTTCAGCTCACAATTCACTGAAAGCACCTAACCTCTGTGTCCTTAATTCTCTCAGACAACTTTCTTTCCTTGTTAACTGGTTTTGAAGGCCTGGCTCCAAAGGCCTTCCCAAAAGTTTCCTCTCAGAATGATCAAAAAATATGTTGCACAGTTCATTGGGCAACAACCATGCAACACCAGAGACATGAAGTAAAAATACCCACAGCACTGACTTCCAGAGCACGTGCTTAAATATAAACCGGCATTTCTGAAGTAACATTGTGGGTGCTGTCCCCAAGATATTCTTCCATCAAGGAGGACACATGTTCATAAATTAAATGAAGTACGCTCCATGGCAACCATAATGAACAACATCACTTCAAATGCTGCCAAAATGGCAACATCTCAAATTTCATATTGCAATATGTTATCTGTTAATTAAAGAGCAAGGGCTAGTTTCAAAGGGGAACTACTAAGGTTTTAAAAATATGCTGGAGATAATGTATTCCATGCATTGCTAATTATGTAGGCATCCTTTAAACCAAGCCAGAATTAATTATGTATCAGATCCACCCCCAGTATAAGAGAATAATTGAATTTCTTACAAAATTTCAGCACAATAAGAAGCATTGTATGGACTGCACATTCTGTGCTACATTACACACAGTGGTGGAAAAGGGTTTCCATGCTGCAGTTGACTCATTGGGAAGGCTGCTGCCAATTAGCACTGTTAATACATGCTAATTTAAAATTTCCGTTTCTCAACTAATTGATATCTGATTAAATGAAGAATATTTTTTTTTAAGTGTTCATTAAAGAGCTAAAATTTCCTCACAAGTTTTGTGTTTTATATAAGGCTACAATCACAAAATATGTAGTTCATGTAATTTCCAAATCATTACAGAGTAATTGGACTTATCAGTTACATGCTAATTAAAGTTCAACTGAATGCTCTTTCTGCAATCAATTGACACCAGATAGATGCACCATCTCATTACATTAAAATGCAATAGATAAGGCATTTAAAATAAAGCATGGCATACGGAGTGTAAAAGCATGTCTACTGTGTTATGCGGACAGCACCTGCAGCTCTTATAGCTATAACAGAGTGAAAAACCCAGCAAAGTACCCAGAGCAACAAGATATTAGGGCAGGCTTCAAAATTGTTCCCAAAGTCTAGATTAACACAGGCATTTTTCATGAAGGAAACAAGAAAAGGAAGGAAGTGCTGGTGCTGCTCAAATTTGGATTTGCTTTCCTTATCTGGTGACATAGTTTTATATTAAGATAAGGACAGGAAGATCTGGTGACATTACATGACAGAGAAGAAAAAACATGCCTACTATGAGAGTCACTAGCTTTTGATCAGGACTAGCCTAAGTGGATGAGGGAATTTTGGGGACAGAAAGTGATGGCAATTGCAATTGTTCCTAGTAATTACTGAGAAGGGGATAAAAGAGCATGAGAAAACATATCAGCTGCTTTAATGGCCTTTTCAAGCTTCCTTATCTGCTAGTGCTTCTTTTCTCTGGAATTGTGCTTAGTATCACTGCTCTCTGCTGGATTAGGTTTTGGTGACTGGAGTCGAGAAAAATTCTAAGCAACTGTCTGCCAGGGAAAGAGGAAGGAATAGAAAAATAAACGTAAGCAAGCTTCCCTTTTGGTGCTCTCAGGCAGCTGGGTGTTTACTCATCTCTCTTGAAGGAGAGAAACTTTCCGAGCTGCATGGGAGGTTTGCCTGAATGCAAATTGTGGGATTTGATCCTAAAGTTTATCAAATGGGTTGGAGTAGAGCTCCACTGTGTCTAAACTGTGAGAGTGCTGCCGCTTCCACCAACCCACGGATCAGTCAAAACCCAATCTAGGAACATCGCTGCAGTGCACAGTGTGCCCCCAAGCATGTCCTCTGTTCCTCACCGCAGGAGCTGGCACTGAAATAAGCAGATAGAACTTAGGCAAACATAGGTTTCCTGCCCACAGGGACCAGTGCCAGTGCCCAGAGGAGTTTCCTTTGAGCTTTCTCCCTCTCCCTCTATTGTTTAGTTTTTTAAAGAACGGTGATTTCTACAAGTAAACACTCTGTAGATACTGCTCTCTCAAGCTGATATTCCTGCAGCGCTAATTTAAGAGCATTTTCTGAGTTTGCAGTTGAAAGCCAAGTGCGAGTCTAATTTTTTTAATGAAAGCCTGAGAATTAGTAGGAAGACCTAGAAAAAACATCACAGTCAATTACTAATGTGATGCTTTTAAAATACAATTAAACATGGACAAGTATTCGCACTCATTACAAACAAGTCATCTTCAAATAGTTAATCTGTCTATTCAAGAGAAAGCTCATTTCTATGACCTACGTGTATAAAATCTTTTGAAAAGTAATCTCTTCCTTAAAAAATAAAAATAATTCTAAACTATGCCTGCAGTTATCATCAGCTTCCAGCACAAAGGAGATAATTATTTGCCTGAAAGCTAAAAAGCCAAAAGCTTTGTTTCTTATTAATGCCACAAGACTAACTGTTGTGCCTTACAATGCTGTAACAGTGATTACCCTACTTCACTTTGGGTTTAAAGAGAATTCTGCAGTCTTCTTGCCTCCAGAACAGCATATCTCAACAAATCCTCTAAAGTCAGCAAGGGTCCAGAGCGGTGGCATCTCTGAAAGAAACCACAAGCGTGCTTGTCCGGACTCTGGAGAAGCTTCCAGTCATATGGAGACTCGCCTGGGTTTTGGTGTTGCTTTGCCTCTCTGTGGCCTTGGACGCTGATGGCTTGGGCAGTCTGCGCTCCCAGCCTGGCATCAGATGGCTGTAACTCCTTTTCAAGAGTGAGAAGGTCAGGTGGAAACCTTCTCCCATTTTTCCCTTTCCTTGCAGCACTGGTTGCAGAACCAGGGGAAATTAAGGGAATTTTAACTTGCATCACACTTCTTAAATTAACATTCACTTCCCTGACATACACAACACTGCAGTAGGAACTCCTTTCCATGTGTACAAGTGGAAAACGATTAAAGCTGACATATACCTTATTATATGATTACCTCTGATTTGGGCAGCAAATCTGCAAAGATCTACAAAATCAGATAGGATTGTATATATATATGATATATAGTATATATTATTATAACTATTATTATACATGAGTTTTTCATTTCTAAAAGATTCCCTTAATGGCACACTGATTTTGTGCATTGAATTTGGTTTAATTGTCCCTTATTTTAATCTTGCAGGAGCTAGAGCCTTTTAAATCACTGTATTTCAATGAGAAACTCCAAGCATGCCATCTACTTACACGTATTGCATGCAATAAGATGCATTACTGCTACTATTGCCATTATTATGAGTGTATGTTATAGTGTGACTGTCATTCGATGAGTCTTACAGGAACAAAAAAGGCAAAATGAAACAAAATCTTTTCTCTTTCTGGCACTTTGCCCTTTCACCATTTCTTTTCATCTATTTTTACATTCTTTTTGATAACTGTTTTCATGGGGAAGAGGGGAAGATTATGACATCCCCAGTACACCGTCACCTTGCACCATTTCATCAGGAGGAATGTCACTTGCTCCAAGTCAGCTGGGACCTGACTAACTGGGAAGTGGCAAATATTTTCATTTTGAGCTGCATAAATCAGTAGTTCCTTGACCTTTTCTTCTATGTGTGGCACACTTACTTGCTCATGAAACCCTTTGCACTTGTATTTGGCAATCAAACCCAACTATAACTGTCTTCAGCAGAGGAGTCCAGGGAAATTTAGCAAAGTCCCATAAAGAGAAGATTGACTGATATTTTTCCTGATAAAATTTCATTTTCAATCGTCAAACCAGAACTGGGACAGAAATTCTCTGCTACAGATCAGCTTTTATGTAAGGCTTCAGCTCAGGGTGTTCACCACCTTCAGAATTAAATCCAGGTAAAATATATTGTTGCAGTCAAGGTAAAATACACTTCAGAATCTTTTAATTGACTTTTTTCTTTTCTTTCCTCCTGAGGACCATTTTGCAGCTTTCTGAGTAACAGGATACAATACAAATACACAACTTAAATACACCACAGCTTTATACAACAGCATGCTGTTTCCACAGTTGTTTAATAAATTGTCCTTTCTAATACGAATTGCCCTGCATTCACCTAGCTTTATTTTCACCTACTAAGGTTCTGCTCAGAAATCTGGTTTTGCTAGAATTTTTTAGCATTAATTAGTTCATAGGTTTCTAGCGTGAATTTGGGATGAGTTTAGGTGATTCTGAGTTGCCCAGCTTTTTATGGCAGCCGATGTAGTCACAAAAACCAGCATGGATTTTCATTCCAGCCCAGAATGACTGTTTCTCTCTATTCCTACTGATGTGCTTCCTATGACAATTACAAGTTCTTTCATTTATCCTTCCCCACAAGTAATTTTTTTACCGCTACACGGATTTGTGAAACTGACAAAAAAAATCACTGGATTTAAGTCTAAGGTTATTGCCAACGTTTCACCTTCAACTGAATGTAGCTTTTAATAAATTATACCATGTCTAGGAGAGGTACCACCATGATTCATTCTGGAACATCTTGAGTGCTGGGGTATGCCAACAGAAATAATTAACTTCAACAAGGCTTTATTAAGATGCAGCATGCACTATTAAGAGTTGCAGTTCTGAACAAATGGTTCAACATGTTGGTGTCAAATGGAAGCGTTCTCCCTCCTCTACCAGCTTGGCAGCCGTTGGACTTCATTATGAGGAGCAAAACATAAAAGCACGCAGACAGGTGCACAGCAGCATTAAGGACTCTCTAACAAGGCACAGCAACAGTTCAGTTTTGCTGTTAACAGAACAGAGACAGAAAAAGACCATCCAGAGCCATGGAAATGATGTGGAGTGAGCATTAGTTAAAAGTAGTAATAATAATAATAATAAATACAAAGAAAATAGTAGCAATTCACAGTATGAGCGCTGCATCCAAAAATAAGGGAGTTGCCAAAATATATGTGATTTGTGTCTGTTGTGTCATGCAAGCCTGTGGGGATGTTTAAGAGGAAATTGTGTCTTGAATTGGCAAAGTAACAACTCAATCTCCAAACTTAAAACAAAAATTAAGGATTTGGCTATGGATATCAAATGCTTAAAGACCAATTTCCTGATGCTTAATTTGTATTCAGAGGCTTAATTTCCACTGAAATCAAATTACCAATGTTCACCTCAAAGTGTCTCCTTAACTTACAGTTCTGAAGTGCAAAAAAATCTCCAACATTTGGAAATGTATGGACAGACAATTAACACAAAATGCTCAGAAAAAAAAATGCTTACCATTACCTGGAATTAAGCTTGTTCTTACAAATGAGATTAATCAGGAAGTTTAACAGTATTGCACTTCAGTAGCTAAGCAAGAAAGGACATGAGAGTATTTAGGATGTGTGTAACTTGTGAGAGTTTAAAGCGTCTCCACCAACTCCACTAGAGCACTAAGCCACTCGTACCACTAATTGGACTGGCAACATTTGAACAAAAATGTTCTTTCAGCCTGTTCAGGTGTACATAAATCCATAGCATTTCTCTAAGCCTAATGAGATCCTACAAAGCAAGCAATCACCAGTTTCCCAGCTGAAACCTTTCCCCCACATATGAAAAAAAAAGTGAAATCAGCCAATTGGTCCTGCAGGGCACCACAGCAAACCAGGATGCCTTCTGCTGCCCAGGGGAACATGAATAATAAGACACTAATGATGTTAAATGCCATGTTTATTTTCCCACTGCAAAGTGACACTTGCCCATGCAGAATTGCCTGCCTTTAAATAAAACACCTTTCAAACAAGTTCATTACAAAACCAGCTGAGCTCTCCTGACAGTCAAGCTGGTGTGTGAGACATTGGCAAATTATTTATTATGAATAAATCACCAGATGACTATAGCCTCCCTTTTTTTTTCCCCCTTATCATTTGTTCATGTGCTAAATGTAATTCCAATGAATTTGCCAATTCTCACTGACTAAGTAACCTACACGAAACTTTTTTTCAAGGTGCATTACTGGAGTACTTCAAGGCCATGGGTGGAACAATGTCCTCAGCAAAGGACTACATAAAAAAAACGAATAGAGAATGGTAACAAATCCCCAGCCCCATAAAACCTATCAACTACATTTCCAAGACAAAACCCATGTCAGGAAGGGAGCTATAAGATGAGCAATACTTTTGGCTGAGTCAGTGACTAAATCAAAACTAGATGCAGGTCTCCTGGAGGCTACTAGACTAATAGTACTGGCTAGGAGCAAATTAGGGATGGTAGAAGTGGGAGGCAAGTAAAGAACACATGGATGACTTAGCTAACGTTTGAAGACAGTGAAGAGAAAATCAGATTCCACATAGATTATACTATCTGATTTTCATCCTCCAGACTTTTTGTAAATTCCAATGAGGAGCTGCTCACAGAGGGTGCAATATTTTTCTGTTGCAGCCTTTTTACTAAAATGGCTAAATAAGAGAATGAAGAAAGGTGAAAAATGTGCAATTAGTGGATAACAAAGGAATAGCTGTGAAAATTATGGCAAATGCATCAGCCCTCAGTATCCACAAAAATGCAGTAACAAAAAATATGCAAAAAGTAGCAAATAAAAAGTGCCCCAAAGCTGGCTTTCAAGCATTTTTCACTATATCTTATTAACAACATTTGGTTTGTTGGCTGAGTTTTTCTGTTTCTATTTGCTTTCCTAAAATGAGCAATTAGTGAAATCCGAGTTAATGAAGCTTGCTTAGTCATCCAAGGTCTGTAAAACTTTGCCAGGAGTCAGCATCTTTGCGACTTTTGAGATTTTGGGAGTCTGGCATGACAGGCTTTGCTGACTGGCTTTTCCCATCATCTGAAATCCCATTTATCAGCTCATTTCAGGCGTCTTTTGAAAGGCAGAAGAGATGAAGAGTGAAGATATTGTCCTGTCAGAATAGTTCATATTAGTTCCTTTAGACTAAAGACTGTGAGACTTAATCATCTCTATCTGAGATGACAGTGAAATATCACATTCCTGAATCAATAATGATTGGGGGGATAGATTAAGAGTACGTCTGAGAAAAGGCTGTTGCTCTCTGTATAGCAATTTGGAATTGGGGTTAAGGCCAAGGGAAATTATCACACATCTGGGATAAGAACTGAAAGTGCTGCCCTCATCAATAGGAGTTTGATGGCCTGTGACCCTTTCAAGGGAAAAAAAAACCCAACAAACCCTTTTTCCTCCTATAAGCTCCAAGCGCAGGAGAACTGAGAGATGCTGGAGAGGCCACATTTTGAAGTGAAAAGACAAATGTGGTATCATGCTTACAACAGCTATTGCCAGTCTTCATCATGGAAAGGAATCTCCCAGGGAAAGAAGGAAACCCACACCTGTTGGACTTCACAGACATGCAGCAACCAGTTTGCCAGCAGAACGTCACTTTGAAGACAGTTATAAAAACAGACATAAGCACCTTTTGACACACACACACACATACTCTCTCAAAAAAAGCAAAGGCTTAAGTCTGGCTTGAGGCCCAAGCCAAAATTGGAATTAGCCATTTTAATAAATGTTTTCATTCCTATTTAAAAAAACCAAAGAACTCTTGAAGAAAAATGGAGCATCTCTTAGATGCTGGTAGTGTGAAGCAGTTGGCATTTCATTTGGCAAATGTGACTGAACAATCAGGCCCCAGAACCAAATGCACAGCCCTCTACATAGGAATCAAGAAGTAAATTCTCATATTGAAGGCTGTAGCAGATTCCTATTTTTAGTGCATTATTCATGGAGATGTACGACCAGGACACATGGATTATAGGATTACATGATTTCATCCTCCCTCCTGGACAGACAGAGTCTGAACTAAAGTCAATGTTGTATGCCACCTCCTCCTTTCCATTCCACTCTGCAGTCTCTCCATGTCTCCATCTGCTTTGAGGCCATATATTAAGTCACCTTTTGTAGTGTTTCTCTTGAATAAATCATTTCACAAGATGAAATGTATCTTAAGAAATCAATTAGCTTAAGCAAATTAACCATGTGCACTTACACCTACCTTCTGCATTTACTCCTAGCTTCTCCATTTATCTACTAACTTCTCATGAGGCCAGTGGCTCTCCCCTGCTGTGCAATAACTGATATCCTGAAACAGTTTTAGAAACCTGCATCACAGGCCAGGATGATGCAGAGTGTAGTCAGGGACTCAAATCCTTTTCAATTCTGTGAGAAGCAGAATCTTTCTACTTCGGAGGCCTAGACAAATTTGTCATCTATCCTCAGTATCCTTCAGTTCAAATACCTCCATCACACAGGTTAGCAGCTAACCTTCTTCTGAGGCGAGATTCCAAAACCGTACCAAGTACCAAATGAACAAGGAAATCATTTTACTTTCTGATTCTGGAATATTTTCGTCCATGTCAAGGAAGAGTTGAGTACTTTTGTGTTCTATGCACTCAGGGCTACTAAATTTGTACAAGAATAAAGTTATTTCCTTCTGATTTCTCCTTTTTGATGTACAGTGCTCAAGTAGCTCCCTTCCAGGATTCATTCTGCCTGAGGTCATTTATGCTGGACACTACCTAAAGCAGCAAGGTTTTGACGCAGAAAACATGCCACTTGCTCTTTTTGTAAACCACAGGCATAGTGATTACAGATTGATCATAGGTTGTTAAATATACCACCTATTACCTGTAATGAACAGGCAATCAATGTGCAATCTGCATTTTCAAGAAAAACAGGAGTCGGTGCCAGCCCTGTGGAAATTCATGGTTGAAGGTTGTTTTCTCTCTCTTTTTTTTATTTTTATGTTTTATAAGGGAATAGAAAGCAGGCAAGTACAAACCTGCAGTTTTATCATCAGAACAGTGCATTTTCCATCTCTCCTCTTTAACAGTTATTTGAGCCTAAAGAGTTTAGCAAGGTCTTACTTTCTATCAACACAGCTTTCAGTTATTTTGTAAAACAACACCTAGAATCTGCAGACCTCTCAATTTGCAGTCATTGTCATTTCTAGGCTCAGATATCTAAAATATATTTACCTAACACTGTCAAACAACACAAATATTAGGAGCTACTGTTCTCGTAGCAGCTAATTTATTGGTTATGTGCCATCCTCATGGGATATGTCACCCATAAATGCATCTTGGAGAGTAAACCGAATTTAACCTAATTTCACACACAAGGATTTATTTGCTGAAGAGGGATATAGTACCTAATCTACTGGCCTCAGTTGTATAGCGCAAGTGGATTTCCAATGCATTTTTTGGCAAATCTTTGCCGCACGAGCCATTTCTAGAAACACAGGAAAAGAACCCAAAAAATGCAGCTCCCTTTAGAAAGTGCTCTCTAAAAGCTGCAAGGGCCAAGGGATGATGAGGTACTACAGCCATTATAGGGGACCTTTGGGAAAACACAAATCAAACCTTTGTTCAGTCACCAGACACATGTATAACCATAAAACGGAGAAAACATTGTAAAGTATGACCCCGTCAATCGCAAACACAAAGTTAGAAGAGCTCTTCCACAAGTCAGCTCCTTCAGATTCACTGGTTTTGATTTGTATTTGTTTCTTTGTTACCCTGTTGCAGCTGGATACAAGGCTCGTAGTTAAAGCATTCTCTAGGGTAGAAGCACCAAATATAATTAATTAACTGAGCAAAGCTTCTATCCAGTGGAGAGCAGATAGTGATGCATTCTGCTCGTCTGCTAAGCACCCTCTGAGGATGGGATAACAGCAGCAGGACTAAACTGATCTATTCTCCCATGGCAGGTGTTTGCAGAGCTGCTGAGAGCTTTGGGAAATGAAATGTGTTTTCTGAAAGCTCACAATGAAATCGCACAAAGAAGGGCTCTTATTATACTGTCATCCTATATCACACCAGGTTTGGAAATGGAGCACTTCTCTTGTGCCTCCAGAACAACAACATTCCTCTGATGCATCTGATATTTTAAAATGTCCTCTCTAACCATATCTTCACATACAAAGTAAATCTCCAAAATTCATACACAGTGCAATTGAAAAGTGTCAAGCCAAAGTTGGCTAAAATTCTGATATAAGCAGACTGTAGAGCTGGCTAACAAATACCTCTACCCTCCCAGCTAAGAAACATGGTTGTGATGCAACTGAAATGCAGTGAACGCATTCCTGGTTTTCTCCCATCTCCCAGGACACTGCAGCCCACCACTCCCTTCCCACCCCCAAAATAAGAACAGAATAAGGGGAATACAGAGCAGCTGCAAGACCTCTCAGACTGAGAGGAGCATGAGGAGCTGCCAGCAGACTTGGTGTAGCTGCTGTGGTAGATCAAATCTGGACTACAGGAGTGGGACCTTTCTGTTAAAAGAACTACTTGAAACAGCTGGAAACAAAGATGCTTTGAAACAGAAAAAAGTCTTCTTTTTCTAAGACTTGGTTTGAGACCTCCTGGTTTTATTTGTTCTATCCAAATTAAATGTCATTGCTGATATACCATGAAATGCAGATGAATGACAGAGTTTGTTCATAATTCCTAATAAGGATGACTTCTTTTCTGGCATTAAGTGATATTGCACTAAACCATAAAATCTTTAGCCTCTATTTTATCTGTATATTACCTTTGATTATTTCATTTTCACTTCTTAATCATGAGTCTAAAGGAATTACCATCCCAGCACAGTGCTAGGCTCTAATTCAGCGTCTCATTTCCAACAGCAGCAAGAAACAGAGGAAGATGCAAAACCTCAGCCACAAGCTCTTTCGAGCTCTTCCTCAAGAAGTTTTCACTGAGTCCTCGGAGTTATGGGGGGGTCTGCCTGAAGCCCAGTAATTTATTATCCTGCCTACACATTGTTTTTATTATGATTACATCTTGAATAGTTTCATTTGTATCTATTCACTGTTCATGTCAAAATTTCTTAAGTTCTTCCTTGTTTTTGAGATTTGGGGTGAGGACTTTTGATTATCACAAAACTGAGGAATTTAATGACACTTCTGACAGTTTTGGCAGGCACAGTAAATCTGAGAAAGAAAAGTAGAGTTTTATGCTTCCTTTTTCCTTTATCTCCTCTTTACAGGGGAAGGAGGAAAGAGGATGAAGGATAAAAATTTCTTGTTGTTCCTTCTTTTGAGGGAGCCAATTGACATATCTGCAGGAAAATTGGGAAGTTAAGTTTAAGCAGTTTGCTACAGCAATCCTTTACCTCCCTCTTTTTCCCTCAAGTAGGAAATCTAGAAATAAGAGCACAGAAAATGCTTTGGTGATGCTTTCAAAAGGTAGAAGGTGTCTTGTGGTGAGAAACAGTTTATGGTGCTGTTTGAAGTCTCACTGGAAAGCACTTCTGCCTTTCCTTGTAGCTAAAGCTTTTTAAATCCCTGTATTAGCATGGCAGCTATAGCCTCGTGTAAAAAACAACCATGTATTTTCATGAGCATATCTGCTTCTTGCACAGAGAGGAAATAAAACAGAGGAACACCAGGCCACTAGAGAGTGCAAGACAGTTAATGAAGGATGTCCTAAGGAGAAAGCATGCACAAACATATTGCTGAAATGACTGCATAACCTTCCTTACTTCCAGATTCCATAACAGCTAAACATGCCAGAATCCACAATGTGCATATCCTCACCACACCCTGGAAATTTCTATTGATATTTGACAAATGAGAGCCCAAGCCTGCCTGTGCTGAGATGAGTAAAATCACAGCAGGGAACTGAAGGCAGCCCCTTCAATCCCAACCTTCTTTTTTCTCCTGTGGCAGGCAGTAATTTTTTGTGCTCTGATTCCTATCAGAAAAACACAGCAAAAGACAGCACAAACCAGACTCCCAGCTTATATTGATCCAAAGTCTTTCACTTAATTCAATTTCACTCCTCCACAGAAAATGCTCAGTCTTGGTTTAAGCTGGGATAGAGTTAATTTCCTTCCTAGTAGCTGGCACAGTGCTGTGTTTAGGATTTAGTATGAGAATAATGTTGATAAAATACCGATTCTGTTGTTGCTACATAGTACTTACATTAAGTCAAAGACTTTTCAGCTTCTCATTCCCTGCCAGCAAGAAGGCTGTACTGTCACAAGAAACTGGGAGGGAGCACAGCTGACCCCAACTGGCCAAAGGGATATTCCATACCATATGACATCATGCTCTGTATACAAATTGGAGGGAAAGGCGGCCAGGGGTCACTGCTTGGGAACTGTCTGGGTATTATTTGTTGAGTGGTATTGTGCATCACTTGTATATTCTAACTACATTATTTTCTTCCTTTTCTATCCCATTAAACTGTCTTTATCTCAACTCAAGAGTTTTCTCGCTTTTATCCTTTCAATCCACTCCTCTTCTCACAGCAGTGGGTGCAGGCAGTGAGCAAGCAGCTGGGTGGTGCTTCGTTGCCACCTGGGGTTAAACCATAACATGCTCCAACAGATGTACAGTAAACATATATTCTAAAAGTTGTCACATGCCTCCTCTTCTATTTGGAGGAAATGGAAAAAACAAGAAAGCTAATGGAAGAGGAGCTGAGTATCTCAGAAATTTGTATTCCACTTCTGCAAACCCAAGGGAATTCAACAATTCAGCTAAAAAT
Organism: Amazona ochrocephala; assembly: GCA_039720435.1. Lineage (NCBI taxonomy): Eukaryota > Metazoa > Chordata > Aves > Psittaciformes > Psittacidae > Amazona > Amazona ochrocephala. Next base: position 14,373,093 of record CM077889.1, read on the forward strand.
GAATAGCATTTGGTATTGGTGTTCTTCATTTGCAAATCTCCAGAATGTGTTGAGCTTTAATCATATCACTAAAAGGTGACATTTGCTGTGTTGTGATTCACTGGATCACAAGGACATCATCTACATTTGCAGAAAGGCTCTTTATGATGGAAATATCATATCTAACCACTATAATCACCCACAACATGCATGTGCTCTAAGGCGAGGAGCACAACACACTAGAATAGTCACTACAATTTCAGGTTAGGATATCCGTTAAACACCATACATGTTATTTTGTTTCCTACATTATGCCAGGGAAGTATAATAGATGGGCATTAACAACATGTGGAACTGTATTAATTGACTTAAAGGCTGGGGGGAGGCAGAGCCCCAAGCAACATTAATGGAATTTTAAAAGCAACTCATCAAGTGTGTGTCTTCAGTGCGCTAAAGATGATCAAGATTAACAATCTTCTCTGCTGGAATTTCCCTCCCTTTTTCTTTAATTACTCAAATGCCTGAATAATTTCCTTATGAGAGCCCAATTTCATGGACAACTCAAACATATACAGATCAATTCTAAATAATGGTAGGTTCTATATGCAAAAAGAGAGAGTGGGGGAAAGTGAAAATTCAAAGTTAGTAATTTCTAAAAGCAGGTAAACCAAGAAAATCCTAAGAAGCCCTCAAAGCCCTGATAGAGTCCTCGAAAATATAGATAAAAGATATAGACAAAGAACAGTCCCATTCTTTGGATTATGTTATCTAAATCATGATTCCCTGTTTGAATCTGAAAATTTACTTGAAATGGAACGTTAGTTTCTCTAATGAAATAATGGAAAGGAACATTACAGCTAATGACATTTCCCCCTGACCACACAGGTACATTTCCTTATTTTCTTCTCTTTTTGTTCCTATAAAGGGAGCACAACCTCTCTGTAAAGTAAATCAAAACTGCAAGTTCCTTTGAGTGGCTGGGAAGAGACTTACACAATGGGGAGAAGAATATCCTCACAGTACTGTATTCAGTATTCAATCCAAAACTTACTGGAAGAGAGTTCCCAGCGCTCCTCACTTACAGGAACTGCTCTAACAAAAAAAGAATGTAGGGTGAGCAAGTTGATTTTATTGGAGTCTTCTCCAGTGCATTATACTGTAATAGAATGCTCATTCATCTACAGAGGAATGCTTTCCCTGGGCTCAGTTTCAAAGGGGGTTGTACTTCCAATAATTAAATTGTGAACAGAAGGCAGTGACTTAAATTCCACACTGTTAATTTTATGCAAAACAGAACCCTATTGATTTCCTGTGCTTTCCTTGTCTTCAGCTGAAGTTACTCACATCCCATCAACAATATGAAACAGATTTTTCCATCAACTGGAAGTCTAAAGATTGATGCATGATGTTTAAGCCTAGGATAAGCCCAAGTATTAGAAGGAGCAAGGAGAAAACAGGAATGAGATAGTTTATTGCAGATCTTATGCTTCGAGCCACAGAGTTTATCAGTAATCTACTTGAGAATTCACCCTGGCATATTTCTTTTTACTCAGCCTATGCAATTCCCACGAAGTGTTCAGCAATTCTAACATTGCCAAATATAAGCCTTCATTCTTTTCTCTTGCATGGAAATATTAACGAGCTCTAGAGCTGTTTCTTCTAACTCCTCTCTCTCTCAGTAATGTGTTGTCACTACCACTAGAATGAAGTGCCACTACACAAATAGCCAGCTGAAGAATGAACAAGATGTTACATGATTAGAAGAAACGAACACTCTGGCTGCAGCACTCTTGCACATCTCCCAGGCCTTCTGGACTGCAGAGCCTATTGCAACCTGCACTTTGGGTCTGTACACCATTCTGTGACCTGCAAGGCAATGCAAAAGAACAATGCAAGGAAACCAGATTGCTTTGCTTCCCTCTGCAGAGTTCAGCAGTGATAGCCCCTGGGTGATTGAGATGGAGTTTGTTTGCACAGTAAAGTCCACTCAAGTCAAGGGAAATATTTCAATTATTTGAAGTGGGTTGTACACTGGAATTATACTTGAAGATGTGGTTCTCAGTGTTACAGCAATGTGAATGTTGAGCCATTGCATCAATCAACAGCAGCACCCTTACTAACTGCAATTGTATAAAACTATTGAAATGCATCATACCATAGAAGTAATTTCTCTTTCAGGACTTCATTTATTTGTAAATCATTCAGGGTGGGCCTTCATGCAAACATCACAAACGAGCTGCTCCTCATAATGCAGTCAAAGCTAGCCAAAATGGAAAACTGGCCAATTCAAAGTTAGAAGAACCACTATAATTCTTCCCTTCTTTTCCTCAAACTCAAACAAACGCGAGCAGCAAAGAATACCCGAATTATTTAAAAATAAATAAATAATAATAATAATAATAAAACCACAAAAAACCCTCATCCTTTCCTTCTAGGAAAAGCCCAAGGAATTTTTCAGTGAAACGCAAATTTCACGAGAGATTACACATGCTTCACAGGAGATTACATTTGCAGCCAGAGCTGCAATGCAACAGATTTGCTAAGTCAAATTTCAGGCATTTAAGTGGAAAACCTTGAGAGACTGCACAACTTACATAGCAGATCAGCTTTCCAATGGAGAAGACAGGGCCCTATGTCATATGTATATATACACACACAAATCTGACTGGAAAAGTGTCTTGAGTCACATGCTGCTTTACATTTTCATTGAGAATGAAGACAATTCATCTGCCATGAAATGACCTAGCAGCTGAGTTGGGTGGGTCATGCTGTCAGGGCAACTTAAAAGCAGTTTTTCACCAGTCTCAGGTTAAAACACAGGAAGCAGGATTGTTTGGGGGTTTGTCTTATTTTGGTTTGGGTTTATTGTGGGTTTTTTGATTGTGGCTTTTTGGTTGTTTTTTTTAAGGGCAGCTATAAAAAGCTTAGACAAACATTGTCTCTCTGGAATGTCTGATGATACAGCAAGGACTGGATGTGCAATCCTGCATTTGTCTTTGAAAAGAAAAGTTGCTTTTTCTTCCTTGTGGGCTGATTAGAGTGAAGCCATTATACTTCAAATCCAATCTGTGCGACCAGCGTCAGCAAAAAGACTTCTTTAACTTATCAAAATCCATTTAGGCTACCCAGAAGCAACTTGACTAAAATGCATAAATATATTCAGAGGGAAAAGATATCAAGTGCTAAATGACTATTCAATGTATCATAAAGGCACAGTAACAACCACTGGATGAAAGATAAAGCCTGACTCAAATTAAAGTAAGGTACTAATTATTTAATGACTACAAGGGAAAATGTTGGCATAAGATGGCTAGGGATTTTGTAGAGATTAACAAGGACTGATTGGACCAACATCTAGCAGGAATTACTTAGGAGGAGCTGCTTCTGCCTCAGGGTAGGAAGGTGGGCTTGTGTTATCTTCCTAACATCCCTTCCAGCTCTCCTTTCTATTAGGAAATCAGCAGAGAAAGATGTAAGGCTCCCAGTAATGGTAATGGGAAGCAGTACGCAGGAGCTCAGAGCAGCATGCCTGCTCACCACAAAATCCACTAAGTTTGGGTAATTGGAATTAGCTCAGTGCTATCCCCTTTGACCTCTATAGCCAGCAGGATTTAATAAATAACAAGTGATTAAAAAATGGGGAGAGTGTTTTCCCAGGTACTGCAAGGTGGTTTTGGACAGTGGCAACTGCAAGACAAGGCTGTAGAGTCAGTGCCCTTGTATTCCCTCTGCTGCTGGGCCTGGGGGAGCAACTCTAGAAAGCTAAATTTTAGGCACTGAACCTGAACTTACACCTCCGGTTCATTCCTGTAAACCAAAATCAGGCAGATGAATGGGAAGTGGCTACTCCTACTTTGACAAGCCCTGCTCAAAGTGCACTCTGTGGTGTTGAAAGTGTTGATATGGTTTGTATGCAAAACTTGCATCTTCTGTCCAAACAGAGCAGACTACGAGAATACTCGTGACCTCTGTGAAGTATAAAATGGCGATTCAGATATAAAGATAAGTTTCAGTAGCCTCAAGTATACATTTTACTACTTCAACTGCTCATGACCAGAAAATAATACCACAGGTGACTGCGCTCCTTCACTATCCCTCTTGACCTCCATTTGAAATGCCCAGCTATTATGAACGCTTTCACAGCAGCCACTACAAATCCATTTCACTGGGAAAATTAGGAATAAATTGTACAGCTTCATTTCTCCCCAAATATACATTTGCATTATTTATAGATGATGAGATATCAGAGACTTCTTCCCTCTTCTCACTGTGCATACTGTTCTGTCAAAATTGGTGCTGCTCTAGCTAGTGCTCTTTTATTGCCCTGGAATTAAAGATCAACATTTCTCCTTTTAGTCTGCATTCTCTAGGGTGAAGACTTGAATATGGAAAATGAAAGAATCACTAGTCATAACCTTAAGACAGGATTAATTTAATCTGTAATAAAAATACCGAGAAATCTTTTGCAATGCTGGGAGTGAAATTACTGATCCTGATGAGACATTGGACAAAAGCACAGCTTAAAATGCTGTCTGCTTCAGTGTCTTGAGGCTGCAAGCTCTGCTATGCGTTTTGCAAGCTCTTGGCTAAGAGCTTGCTCCTGAACTTAAAAACAAACCCAAAAAAAAATCCAAAAGCAAGCAAACAAACTGTGTCCAAAGAACAACATAGAAAGCATTACTGAAAAAGGGTAAAATGACAATAAGGAAACAAACAACTGCTGATACTTTAGACACTGGAACAGATTTTCTGAGTGCAGGGCATACGTGGAGTTCTGAGCTCGACCGAAAATCTATTGTTTGTATTTACTGGGATCTCACTGTCCAGTTCAGCACCTGTGTGTTGGTAGAAAATTCACGTCATAGGAGTTCCTGCTAAGAGGAAGCTGAAGCTGTGTGCTCAGGTGCAGAACTAAATCAATTTTTAAAAGGCTGAGCAAGTATTTTAGGGAACAGTCTTATGAATTTACCCAGGCTCTACACGGACTGGGAAGATTTGCAGTAGAATTCAGTTTGCAAATAATGAACTGAAATACCAGCTCTGCCTAAAGTGTTCTCCAAAACCCCTTATCCCATAACTTCCTCCAGGCTTCATACATGTCTCCAAATAGCTGCAGAAAAAATTCAGTATAAAAACCTCATAAATGGACAGAATCCATGACTTGCATAGTTTAGGAATTACTTTTTTAAAGCCTTGCAACTCTCCATATTCATTGCAAAGTATGGGAGGAAAAAAAATAACATTCCTTGCAGTGACACTGCTACTGCTCATGAAAAACATCTTTCCTGATCACTGATATGGCAGATACGCAGCTGACATCTGCTCAACAGTTAAAGATTGCTTTGCTGACACATAAAATTGAGTTTCACTATGAAATCAAGATGATATCATTGGCTATTATAAGATGTTAAAGCCCATAGTAATACTGTTCTATCTTTTTCAGTCAAGTGGCTCTTTTTTGCTCTCCTCCCTCCCAATCACTAGTTGTGAGTTTATCTTCTCAACAGAACACTTGTCAAAAAAATGTTTTTTGTTGTGCTTTTCAGCTGCTGTTACTTTCAGTGAAACTAATTAACATCTTGCAGTAAGCCAGTTCCCTGGGTCTCCTTAGATTTCAAATGAAGCTGACCTATGCACAACAGGGTCTTCACTTTAGATGGAATGTGCTCATTAGTGTCTTCTAATAAATGAGAAGACTAGGTGGAGCTGTTCATTTCACCTCCCAGAAGGTGCTGCAGAGGAGGAGGGTGAAATCGAGACAACTATTTAAGCATGCCCCATACCCGTGTTCTTTTTCCCCATTCAGCAACAACTAAAAGCTAGAAAAGACTAAGGAGAAATAATTGAGAGGCTTAGAGCTCTGGGACATTCCCGCTCAAAAGCTGGGCTGCACTACACAGGCACTGGTGAGCAGCATGAGGTCTCCAGCATCTCTCTGCCCCAGGCACACACATACCTTGAGGATACTGACTTTCATCCCCAACTGTGCAGTGCCACAGGCCAACACGCTGTCACAGAGCAGAGAAGCACCTAAGAGGAGCATTGTTCTTACATTACACCCACTCAAGCCTGTACATAGCCCATCATTACATTGAAACTCAGATGAAGGGGAAGCAATTAAGCTGCCTGTCAGTTAACACAATCAAAGTTCAAACCTCTTTAGACCTCCTAAAAAAGAAGTTGATGAAGCAAGATTTGTCATACTTAATTGTTCTTCCGCATAGTCAATACAGTCAGATTCACAAGAAAACACCCCCATACAGCATTTCCAAAGGTGATAATCTTCTGCCTCTATAGCTAACCCTGAGAAATTAATGAGACATTATTAATGCCAGAAATACTCAAAACATTTAAAGGGGAGGCAGGAATGTGGAGACCCTCAGGCTTCAGCAATAATGGTCACTGAATGGGCTTTTGCAATAAGAAAGTCAGGGTCAAAGCCAGGACAACAGTACACATCACAAAGATTCACTGCAGTCTAACTTACCTTTCCTACAAGAGACTTGCATAACTCCAGAAAAAGCATTTGTAAGTCTAACACTCAGCTGCTGCTCAGAAGAAGGCCAGAGGCTACTTCTGAAAAGTTTAAAAAATAATGAAATAAACCTCACAAAATTCACTAACTCATTTAAGCATTTCATTCTTTGCTACGCTTTACGCTACTCCATTTGGACCTAAAAGCTGTTCACGGTAAGTTCCCTTGTTTCTACAAACAGCAGAACTCAAAGAAGACCCCTAACAAAATCCCATCGATAAAAACTTATTCAATGAACATGACTTTCTAATCTAAATACCAGCAGCCACACTTCTTCCCCCAGAGAGCATCCCATGCAATCCCTATTGAACACCAAAAATGCTCACTTGCTCTCTTTTAAAGCAGCAGAATACCCATAATCCCCTTCCTAGGAATTCAAATTCCAATGGTCAGCTGAAGCTTTTCTTAGATGATTAGGGGGGGTATTTTGTGGATTGCTATTGTTGCTTAGGTGAGTTTAGATAGTAATTTCTGAAAAGCTCCTTTTTTCTTTTTCTTTTTTTTTTTTTCCCAAGGAATTTGCAGTATTACTTATGGCTGATTTTTTTTTTTTTGTTAATAGTTTAATCTTTAATTTTAAAGTGTTTTTGTTCTCATTTGCAAGAAGATAATTTTAAGAAAAATCTTTACGTTAGCATGACTGAAACTTTCTGCTGTCTTTAATAGTATAGGGTTTGAATTGTACTGAAGCTTGTAGTTATGCTTTGGTATGAAGGAGTCAAGCAGTAAAACTTGCATTCCAAGAAGAAAAGTCTTCATGCTATTTACAAACCAGTCTGCATGCCTCTCTTGCTTCAGGCTGCTGATCAAATCATGGTCTGGTAAGGATTCAGAGGCTTATGTATTTGTCAGAGACTACTTGTAAATATAGTTAGTATCTGCATTTGAAAAGCCCAAGCAGGTACTTTAAATGCTCTAATGAAAGGAGGAAGAAAACTGAAACTAAACAGAAAGGTTTTTAGTTGATGTCAGTTATCTTTTGTCTTTTCCATAAGGAAACTCTTTTGTTTTAAATGTTTCAGTAATGTTCAGATTATGTCTGCTGTATCTGTTGTAACCTTTTTTCTGGAGCATGAAGATTTCTTTCTTAATAATGACTAGTTTTTCTTCATTTGGATTTCTGAATTTGGGCATGTGATTAAAAATATGGCATTTAAAGTTTTGGGGATTGGGCTTATGCTCTCAAAGATATTTTGGTGCTCATGGAATCTAGTATTAATACTCTAAGATTTTAGGCCCTAAATGCTAAGGCAGATGACATCTTGAAATCACGCTACTTGGCTTCCTAGTTTGATGTACAAAGTCTCTTTCTGTACCATAGAGAGATTTACCATTACAACTAATAAAATGCAAGTGCACACAATTAAAGTTCGTTTTCACTGAAGGCTTCATAGCAGTAATCTACCCCCTGTGCTCCTTATTGTTTAACAAGGCACCTGCTGGGAGTTTTTATGTGTGGAGGTTAGGTATATTTAGAAGTACAGTCTGATTTAAATACATGTTGTTTTGATGTGATCTACTCAATTATAAATACAGAACTCTAATATCAAATAGAGCTCCTCCTAAAGAACTAATATCTAGGCTTTAATTTAACTATTAAGCACTTCCAAATGCTCTTGCAGGATCCTCTGCATTTCCTCCCCCCTACAAATGCCCTTCCCTGCCTTTGAAACTTATTTCTCCACATAACAAATTAAGCATTTCAGTGCTGTTGGTTTTACGGGTCCAATGGGAACTAATGGCCAGGGTGTTTTAATCTTCCTCTGTAAGGATGGAAGATGTTGTTGCTGTTGAGGTATCAGAGCACGAATCTGAGACATGGCAGCCACCTCTGCTACTGGCTCACGTACTGGCATGGGCATATGCTGTCAGAAATGAATGTTAATTACCCTGGCATTGACAGTCCAATAAAGCTGATTGGTTTTTAATTTCTTGGCACTGGGAGTCCAGCCACATGCTGCACAAATTCAGCAACACTACCCAGGTATTGCTTAGGCTGTTTAGTGATGCTGGTGGCTCTGTTGTGCTGGGAGATTTCTATTGGTGTTGCCCAGGTTGCTCCTTTCTACACCATTACTTCTCCGCCAGCACCCGGCTGTCCTGGCACAGAAGTGATTTGTCAGGGTCTGGTGGTTATTTTTCCTGAGAATTGGGCTTATATGAAGAACAGCACAGCAAACTGGGCCTCATTTTTTCTTTTCTGCCTCTCTGTGGCTTTGCTCATCGCTACAGCTTATGGTGTTTCCAGCTAAGGCTTTATTGCAGGAATTGGTGGATAAAGGAAATGTTATATGGGCAACCAGGTGGAGAAAGGCAAGCTCAGGGTGTGACTAGCCATTGCTTACTGTTCCATTTACAGTAACAGCAGGAAAAATATTCAGGAGGGGGAGTTCACAAAACACAGCCAGTAGTAAAAAGGGGATGGCAAACTACAGCATTGTTTTTCAGTAAGATAAATAATCATACAGGCAAAGTGCCCTTTCCATCTGTCTTCCTTTTAGTTGCTAAGACATTGCATGTGGGCAGAACATAACATCTGTCTGCCCAACACCTTGCCCTGGGTTAGCACAATGCAAATCATATTACGTAAAGTTGATAGAGAAATAGAGCTGCCTGTCTACAATTAACGCCTACTTGAAGGTTAGCTTAATTCTAAGTTATGGTAAACTCTACTTACCCTTACCTCAGTTAACTGTGGAGAAAGTTATAAAGTCACTTTAAGGCATTTAGAAATGCTTCCAGGAAATGAAATATCACCTTCTCTGCTGCACATTGAAGCCTTCATGGGTGTCATGGAAAATAGAACACCATTTATTAAGTGTGGGTTTTTCCTTTCTTCATTCTGCTAGCTAAGCAGCTTGTGTAATTTACATTTCTGGAGAAATATAAATTGAGGTTTATGAACTAAGATTATTTGTATTGTTTGAATAGAGTTTAAAAACCAGGATCAATTGCAGGAGTGCATAGCTGGAGAAAGGGCCTGAAGCTGATATGACTGCATAGGACCACTAGCCAAGCAGGTCTGGCATTGCCAGTTCTGAGTGTTTTGCTAACTTGTCTAAGTCAGGAACATGGTTCTTCACCTTTTCTAAGGTAAGTTCTGCTCAGGGAACTTATATCCCAAATTTGTCAGATTTTTTTTAATTAATGATCTTCAACTTTTGCTGGTTTAACTTACAGGTTACTGAAAGCTTCTGAATACTGCTCTATTATGATTTGAGACCTGATGGACAACAGATATGCTCCTGCTGACTTACTGCTTGCATACACCCAGAATTAGAGCAGGGATTTCAGAGTCACCCAGGGTATAGGTAAAAACAGAGTCTCTAATACTGTAGGAGAGGTATTTGGAATACTTGGCACTTTGTAGGCATCAGCAACTGCGAAACCAAGTCATATAAGAAATGTGGGATCTTGTGAACCTGTTTGTTTTTTTCCAGGTGACCACCTGAGCTTCCCAATGGCTGCCTGAGCCTCCAAGCCGTTTAAAGTTCCAAGCTTAAAAACTAGAAAACTTTGTCTAAATTTTCTTCATCTCTTGAGTGTTTGGTGCCTGTGGAGACGACAAAGATGTCAGCACAGCTTTTGTTCAGTTATTGCATGTGGCCTTGAGATAATACTGATCTAAAATACTTGCAGTGCTGCCGCGTATTTTTAACATTGCTATGGCTTCACTTCCACAGCATTTCCATGACAATCTCTCTATAAGTAGGGCTGAGGAAGAACTTTAAAAAACAAAACAAAAAAAAAAAAAACAACAACAACAACAAAAAAAGCCCCCAAAAAACCCAAAACAAACTCATAAATTGAAAGGGACCTTGGAAGGTCTCTAGTCGAACCTCCTTCTCCAAACAGGATCAGCTGTGGGGATGGATGAGGTTGCTCAGGGCTTTACCCAGCTGGGTCTTTAAACCCCCAATGATGAGGGCTACACAAATACTCTTGGAAATCTGGCCCATGGCTTGACCATCCTCAGGTGAAGCAGCTTTTCTTTCTGTTCTGCACAAACAACTTTTGCCTCAATTTATGCCTTTTGTCTGTTAGCTTTTCTCCACTTGTGTGGGAGCCCCCCAGCCTCCAGGATACTTCAAAACTGCTAATGGCTGGCTGAGGGATCCCTGTGGCATGGCAAAGCAGGAACACAGGCACACTCTGCACGCCAGCAAATTTCATTCAGGCTGTGTGGTGCTAGAGGGGATATACTCTGCACCCCAGTGAAGCTCCCAGGGCAGCTGCAACTTGGCAGGGCCCACAGCCACCCTGGACATTACTGCAAAACCAGAGCTGCACCAAATGCCACCTCTCCTGCCATCACCCAGCTTTGAACATCAGGCAAGGCAGCATGGCCCCAGCTTTTCCTCCACCCTCATCTGGGGCTTTCCACTCTTGGTCTGGAACCAGCAGGCACTCCTGGGACCAGTATCTGGGATGCTGGAGACCCAGAACTCCAGCCAAAGCAGGGCGGATCCCCAGAGGGTGCAGTCTGCAGTCTGCCTTCCCCTCTCCACATCTTGCCTCACTGCCCAGAGGTAGTGCCCCACTTCACAGGTATTTGGAACCAGTGAATGGCATTTCCCCCAGAAGCAGGTTGCCTCTCATGAAAATCTGGAGTTTTATTGTGATAACCAGAAAGCAAGTTCTGGAGAGGCAATACCCAAAGAAATTTTAGGTTAAGGTAATTCCATGTGTGATTTTGTGCATCCTAAGTGAAGATTCAAATGCTTTCTGGGAACACCGCACATTTTCTGACCTGCTGCTATCTGTATGCACTGCAAACAAGATTGCCTGAGCACTGCAGGAATATTTGAAACCTGTGTATGAAAGACAGTGAGGTGAGGCTATGGCAGTTATAAACAGTCTACTTTGGTGTTTGACCATCTCCCAAACATAAATAGCAAAATAACTCATCCATCTCTGGGGTCAGGCATGGCTGTGCTGGTTAACCTCAGCTTAAACCCTGGGAGTTTAATTTGGCTTTATAGCCAAATACAGCCCTGCTGAGGTCAGCTGAGGCACTGTCTGGTTATGCAGGCAGGCTGGATTTTTCATGAAGCTCACTGGAATCCATTTGCAATGACAGATGCCATCGAGTGCATCTTCCTGATCATTCACCACTGATAATAGAGCTGGAGATAGCTCAGTGAGCCTCTTCATCATGAATTTCCATTTTCTTTTATGGTCTTGAATATCCCCATTGCCCATATCTTGGAAATCACATTGTACATATGTTTCTTTTTTGCTGTTTTTTGAACACTGCCATTTGAAAGGGTTAATATTTTTCCCCTTTGCTATGTTCAGCTCCTTACTCCTTAGCAAAAAAACCCCAACCCTAAATTAATAAATGAAAAACATTATTTTTGTACCTTGTTCAGATGATTAGGCCAAATGCGAAGCTACAGAGGTACCTTTGCGTTTTGTGTGTATGAACCTGCAATCAAAATCAGCCTCTTCAGTGATTTTTAGTTTTTATTTGCATTACTTCCTCAATAAAAGACAGACATTTGGATTCAGCAAATGCTGCACTGATAGCTAGCTGCGCAGGGATTTTTCCCACTTTTTATGTTTTTAGATTTGGCATTACTTGAAAAGGGCATTTTTCTCACAGAGAGTATTAAATTGGCATATAACTTTACCTCTGCTGAACTCCCATTCCTAACCACATTAATTTTGGATACATCCTTATGTTCACTCGATATTGTCCCTCTATCTCCATGTCACCACTAACTTCAGTCCATCTGACAAACTTATCTTTAGACAAGCTGAGAAATAAGATTATATAGACTTGATTCAGTTTGGCAAGCAGCAGCAGATTTGCATTTGCTTTGCATTGTTGTATCGGCTTTCGACACATGGTGACACAGCCACTCCTTGCGCAAACCTCCCCTTGCTTTCATTCAGGGTCTGAGATAAACAGATGTTTGGCAAGATGTTTAGCATCTGAAATGATTAGTCAGCTCAGATTCTTACTCCTGCTTTATACTGCATGTCGTGTTTTGGGTTTAGATTATTTGTTTTCTAGTTATGTTATAAAGAGAACAACTTCAGTATCACATTGTGAGTTCCTCACATTCAAGCTGACAGCTTACACATGACAATATGGCAGTGAACAATGGCCCATCAGAGCTACCAAGAGCAGGAAGTAATTTAAGATGTATTGGATAATAAAGAGTAAATGTATGCTCATCACCACAACTACATGGAAGCTGCTCTAAAATTTAATGACAAATCTTCTGCAGCAGCTGCAGAAGAAATATCTTGTGGAAGGGCAGAAATAGAAAGCTTCCATTCATCAGCAGTGTCTCTTTGGCCTTTTTCATTTTTTTTTTCCCAGTTTTAGTCAGATAAATGTATATAGTCTACATGCCAAGGTCAATGATACACTTCTTCCTTGTAGCAGCTACACTAGAATCACCATGCTTGTGTGGCTAAGTATTGGTCTCTGTCACACCAAATAAAAAGAACACAGGATTTTTTGTGATATCTCTATATTAGATATACATAATATTTCAGTAAAGAGTGTTTTCAGAGTAAACTGTTTCTGGTTCAGAGGTGTCTGAATTGAAGAGGAAGTTTTCCCTTCTTTGGCTTTGCATGAGACCTTGTATGCTGAAGTAGATCTGTAATTTAATAAAGATAACCCTTACACAGTAATAGTGTTTAGAGGCAGAGAAAGACCACATTGATTAGGTCTGTAGGCTAAATCAATGCCATGTGGGCTCTGAAGAACAGTAAGTCTCATTATTCTAATTATGCAGCTAAGGTGATGGGGTGTTTAAAAGTGTGATGGTTAAATTAGAAAGCAAACTAAGGACAAAGATCCCTTTGGTTTATGAAAAGACTGAAAAAAGGACAATAGAAATGAGAACATGCAGATTGGAAGGTATCAGGTAAAATAGTGTAGTTAACATTTGGGCTTATCTGCGTACCTGGCTTAGATAATTAATAAGGAAATATTTGATAGATACATAACAATAATAGGAAAATGTGTGATCTGACATCTCAGAGACTGATTATATGTCTGTGAAAGATCTGATGACTTAAGTTGTTTGGACCTGCTTGCTGGATAGCTTGTAATGTTTTGAATTAATTCACAAATGAACAGCTAAACTCATTACTCATTGAGCCAATTCACCTGAGTGGTAAATTTGGACTTGAACTGCAGCTGTTTGTGGGAACAGGCCAAGAGAAACAAGGTGGCTCTGATGCTGTGGAGTATTTTGCATTAACATTGGCTAATGGGTTAAAGAGTTTTCCAAGTTATGGAAAAATGAAGTGAGGCATAGTGCTCATGCTAAGGGCTAGGGTAGGAGAACCCTTCCTGTGGAAGGAACAGCTTCAAAGCAAATTTGACCTAGTCTTGAGTTTTCTTGCTGTTACTTGAAAGGCACAAGGAAGAGTCATGCTCGGAGTACATCTGGGGAACTTGTGTTTACTTGGCACACACTGTGGTATAATACTTAAGGAATATTTATATGCAATTATTTTACATAAAGAATTCATCTGGCTGCTAGAATACGACATGGTCAGTTTGTCAGGGGGTTTCAGGGTGTGAAAAAAAATCTACATGATCTTCCATTAAGTTTCTGATAGAAAGGTGTCTCTTTCAGTGCAGAGGGCAAAATCACACTTTGGTTTTGGATAACAAGGCAATAACATCCCTTCCTACTGCAAAACTTTCTGTTTTGAGAGAGTAATGTTTTCTAGAATCAACGTAACTATGCTGGTTTGAAAAGCACATTATTAGTCACAACAGCTTTCCCACTGCATTTTGTTTGGTGTCTATTCTATTGCACTTCAATGTTCCTCTGAAACAAGTAAGCTGTATCTTTTCCTTGTTTTAGTGCACAAACAAGTATATGCCCCGTCCCTGGCAGTGTCCAAGGCCAGGCTGGACTGTGCTTGGAGCAACCTGGTCTAGTGGAAAGTGTCCCTGTCTGCTGCACAGGGTTGGAACTGGATAATCATTAAGGTGCCGCCTAGCACAAACCTGTCTGTGGTTCTCTGTTGTGTCAGGTTGCTAAATACAATGTATTTACAGCAACCACTGTTAGCAAATTGATTAAATGTGCCATGATACTTCAGTTCTTGGGTTAATTAAACACTTCAGGTATTTTTTTCAATCAGCAGGAACAAATTTCCACTGTATTCTTGCTTAGAATTTGAAGGAAAAGCTTTTAGTTGGTTTGGGATTTTGGGGGTTGTGGTTTTTGGTTTGTTTTTTTTTGTTTTCTCTTTCCAAATCTTGGCATAAAATTTAGGAATCTTGTTCAGAGCTTCTGTACAAGCTCTTCCTTGTTCCTTGCTATATGGTTCTGTATGGTTCGTACATTTTTAGCAGCAGAACAAGAATGTAAATCTCTGGATATGTGCTTTATTAGTATAGCCAAATAAAAAAATGAATTGCCCTAAAAACTGAAAGTGCCCCTTGAGATTCACTGAACCATTCACAACCTAAGTTTGACAGGTAATGATTTAGCCAAACCATCCATAACTTTTATTTGAAAAACAAGGACAATTAAAAATAGGATGAGGCATTTTGGTCATGAATTATTCTGATCAGGAATGTAACTACAGTTTTATTCCAATGCCTAAATGAAATATCTCCCTGTATACCCAGTGAGTTTCATTACAGCTTCAGTTTTATTACCTCACTTTGAAAGATTTAATCCTTTTTTTGAAAACGCATTACTCTTCAGAAAGGACAAATAAAAATGAAATACAATAATAATTTTTGTGGGGTTAGGGGAGAATAACGGGAGAGAAGGAACCAACTTTAAGATGCTAAACCTTCATGTTGTTACTTTGAGGTGCTCTTAGCACTGGAGCAACCTTTTTGACAATTCGGGAAGGGCAAAGTTCAGAGGCTGCAGATGTGCCTTAGCTTTGTGCCATGGTGTCCCCCACCCCACTTCACTGACATTACCAGCATGGTAGTTGCTATGGTGGGTTTGTTGGAGAGCCCAGGAAGTTGCTGCCTGGGATGGTGAGGATACAGGCTCTCAGCAACACCAGAGGAGCTGCAGGACCAGCTTTGGCCTCATGCTGGTTGGAGGTCTGGGTGCTGTTGGAGCGGCTTGCTTGGCTGGACTAGGCAGGGAAAGTGTCAGTGCAGAGCAGGTAGCCTCTCCTCTCAACTGCACCCAAGAACCATGTACAGTTCCACATTCCATCCTGGTTGCATATTAGAAGACTTTCCTGCTACCAAACAAAAGACAGTCTGAATCCTTCTTTCCACCCCAAGACCCAACAGCTAATCTCAGCAATTCACCTTTGTGCTTTGAAGCCTCTTGGGATAAAGACCCACACCTCCTGAGGTGAGAAAAGAAGCAGAGCTGCATTAGACCAAGTTCCTTCTAGTTGCTCCTCAGCAGCAGGCATAAAACAACTGATTCCTCTTTTATGCTCACTTCACTACAAATGAGCTGAGCACCATGGCTAGAACAGGGAGGAGAGCACTGGCAACGGCTCCAGCTTCCCAAGATCTCCTTCCTTTTCTTCCTGTAGGTTATCTGAACATTTTCATGTAATGGGGCTTTTCAAGGAAGCTGGTTATCTGAGGCACTGATGTGTGAAAATACAAAACTTAGCTCCAGGAGCAGAGTCAGTCAAGCTGCAGCAGCATGAAACCCAGCACGCAACTCGTTTACCCTGCCTCGTCAGGGAGTTTGGCAGCTTGCTCTAATCTTTGTGCTGCTGCATCTAGACTGCTGCTGGCGCTCAGACTCGTTAGTTGGAAGTCTGTATGGCTGTTTCTGCACTATGCAGAAGCTGATCTTCAGCATGCTCTGACCTTCCCTGATATGCTTTTAATTCACATAAATACTTTTGATGGTTTTCCTCTCAGCCTCTTCTAGAAGTGGTGCTCAAGGATAAGGTGCTACTCACCAAAGCTCAGGTCAAGACAAACTGAAAGCACCAAGAAGTGTCAAAAAGCTGGGGGCCAGCACACCCCAGGGAACTCCTGTCTCCCTGAAAGGTTTGAGTCAGGCTGGCCGTGAGTCAAACTGGTGGGTGCAGCATGCATAGTGCTCTCAAGCCTGATGCTGCCATTAAGCAGCCTTTTGCGATTTAAAATGTTAGCAAGCAAACGAATAGCAGGTTTTATTTCGCTTCCTGAGAACTCTCACAGTACAACCTCTGTCAGAGCTGCACATGTGTGTGCACACAGGCACACGCAAAAGAAATGCAAATGTTCATCACAGCTGAAAAAATCAGGCTTAAAACAGACCTAATTATGTGATCATGCGGAAGGACAAAAAAAGGCATTATTTGCTATGACTTTAGTTTTTTGAAGGCTCACTTCCTAAAATCACTGAAGATGGTGATGGTAAACTGGGTATGTGGAAAAGACTTTCCAAGAGCCAAATAGCTGCAAAAAACATTGTCAGTGAATAAGAAATGCAGTCTTCCAGTCACAAGTGTAAACCCTTTCACCCTAATTTGAGGATGAGCAGCTTTGCAGCTATATAGTTGTTTCTTGCTCTTACGCAAATACTGTTCTATGCCTGATCTTATTAATACTGTCAGCACAAATCTTAAGCATATGTTTCCTGTCTTGGACTCTCTTTCTTTTATGAGATGGGAGGTCGCCCCAGCAATAAAGCCTTTGGTTGAAAAGTTGTTTAACACATTGTCATCGGTACATAAGCAGCTTTTTTTCCTTCCTTGTATTGAGTGCTAGGTTGCGAATTGATTTTTACAGCCCAGTAATGGATCTCATATTACATGGTGAGGTGAATATCATGTAAAGTCAACCCTGAAGAGGAAGGTTTTACAAAGTTTTCTATGGAACTCACTGACTCCAGGCTACTGCTTTGGAGATGCTTTAGGAAAATCTTTGCTAAGGCTCTTCTTAGCGTGAGCAATAGGAATTGCAATTGATGCTCAAAATCCTCCTTTTGGTGAATGCATGTAGAAACTAAAACCTGTTGTCTTGAGCTTGACCTTTGGAAGAATGTCTAAAGAAAATGACTTAAAGGCTTTCCCCAATCCAAGACTTATTGCAGACCTCTTATTTGGGAAGAAGTACATGTACATTTCTGAAAGGCGTCACCCAAACCAGTGACTGCTTATCAATAATGTCTCCTTACTATACACAGAGCTATTTTGCCACTTGCTCTTCCACTCAACTGCCTGGTCTCAATTATAGTTGTCTTGGCACAGGTGGCTTCTTGAAATATTGATCTAAGCCTTTCTTCAGCTACTGTACTTTAACTCCCTTTTGCTTTCAGATATTCTCAGACAATAAGCCCTGAAAGCAGGACTACACTGGCATTGGGTTTCAGCAGTGGTACCGAAGCCAAACACACTGCCCCTGCACATCCTAATTGCAGCTGGGGCCACTGTTAGGGCCAGCAGCTGGTAAGCCATGTAGAGAAAACCTCACATATGGCCTTGGCTCCACATGCAGGCTTCTTTTCTATTCCATTTTTACTCCTTGGCAGGAACTGCAGACTGATGCCAAGCCCACAGGCCAGTTTGAGACTGTCCCCATCTCATGTGATGTGGGGGTAAAGAAGATTTATCAAAAGTAAAAGAGCAGGAGGTTTCAGACAGCTCCTGGAAGCCAGCAGCTCAGGTTTTCATAGACAAAGCTTGGGGCAGCAGCCAGCTGTGCCATCTGCACTGGGATGGTGCATGACCAGTCGCGCCTGCTCTCTGCTGAGAAGCTGCTTCTCACAGCACCAGCCCCTGCCCACAGCCTGAGCCAGCTGCCTGCAACCTGGCTCTAGTCAACAGGAGCACTGCGAAACCCTGCCTGCTAGTTCTGACGGTCTTAACACGCGCAGTGTGGAGAGGTCTTCCGTGGCTATATACTTAAGATCTGCAAAAAGCTTTGTCGTGTCAAAAGCAGTATAAATGCAAAGTGTTTGTATTACTGTGCATAGGAAGCCAAGTTCTGGTAGTCACTTAAGAAACTTCATTCTACTTTATAAAGCACACTTGGTGGCAAAAAGTGTAATAAAAGCCCAGAATCTTAGCATAAGATCTAATAATAACAGATTATATTTTATTTTTTTTTTGTTAGAAAGAAGGAAGACGTTAATCTGCTTGAAATGCTGAGCACAGTGGGCTGCTAATTGTAGGAATAACAGATGCATGCAATCTCCGCCATCTCACTTTCCTTCTTATTTTCAAAGCTACTATATCTTTCTTTCTTTCATGCAAACCATTCTGTTGACCTGCTCAGGCACAGGTCTCTGCTTGCAAAGCAAGCCCAATTGACAGCAAACCTTCTGCTTTCAGACCCAGAAATCTTCTTCCCATAAGTGCTTGGATATTTGTTCAGAAGCAGGCAAAGAAATAAAAATAACAGCAGAAAAACCTCTCGAGTGGTTTGAAAAAAAATCCTCCTCTGAATCCAAAATAATACGAAGAAGAAAAATAAAGTGGAGAAAAATAAAGGTCTTGAAAATTAATTCTCCTGTCCCTCTCAGCTCCAACTCTGGGGATGTATTTTTCAGCTTCAGCATGTTTTCTACCAGCTGCTAGGATCGGCTGCAAACTTCTATCCTTTTTGTAGGAATGTTGGTTTTTGGTGGTTTGGGTTTTGTTTTTTTCCAAATTTCTCACCAAGCTAAGCCGAAACTGCTGTTCAAAGCGGGACTTGGCGTTCCCTCAACTCTATCCCGCTTCTGTAAGCAGTAGCCGAGGAGCAGCTACTGGGATGGAGCCGGCTCCCACCCCACGGGACTGCAAGAGCGGCACTGGCCGTGAGGAGCTCGGCTCTCCTCCCGCCGGTCCTGGAGCTGTTCCCGGCATTCCTGGGCGCCGCCTGCTGCCTCTGCTTAAATTGCAGCCTGTGCGTTGATCCCCGGGAAGCGGTTCCGGTGGGGGAGAGCAGCAAACGTGCCCTCCCGGCCCGGTTTGCCGGCAGCCCGTGGGCTTGAGTTCACTCACACATGGACATCTGTGATTTTTTCTAATGCAGAACTTCGTAGCCAGAGCGCAAGCAGCCAAGGTGTTAAATACCTTTGCACAGGTATCAAATACCACTGCTCTGAATCCTAAATCCGTGCTGGGAGCTGTTTGTAGGAAGCAAACAGAGATGGAAAGGTATACTTCTTTATTCACTTAAATTTGAAACCTAGGAGACTTAGAGGGCAGTGCCCATGTAGCTTCTCAAGCTACTGAGCAAATAACTGGATAACACAGAGCATTATTTAGATTTGAGATGCTCAACCTGATAGGTATCCCAAACACATATCTGTCTGCCTATCCCCACTGTAGCCTGGGAGCATAGATTCAACAACAGAACAACTTATCATGCCTTCTCTCTTGTAATAATCTCAATAATTTACTGGGGCTGTATATTAAAATGTCTTTCCCTACTGCCATGCATTTGCATATATCCATCAGTCAGCTTGTATATGTGGAATGGTAGATGATTTAATATTGCCAAGAAGGCTTAAGATGTGGATAAATGTTTTTGTAAGGATTGTTAACACTGTCATGCAAAGACTAAAGAGGCTAAAGATTTGTCCTAGGCACAATGACTGACCAAAGAAACATCGCTGTCTGGGGGAGAGGAACATCATCAAATTTAGGAGAGGTTTTAGGAAAACAAACATCTAATCATGCAGAATAGAATTTCACTCTAATCAGTTTTAGTCTGTTTGCAAAATCAAGTTTCTTGAGTGATTTCCCCAATGTATCTGCAGTTTGCGCCTCCAAATAGTAGAACGCTGGATATTTGCATATCTAATCTGTCTGGACACAGTCCTGAATGAGATACGCGCCTGCCCTGGAGAAGCTGTTGTGCATGCAGGATGACAACAGGGGATACCAAGAATGGGAATAGGAGGGTATGTACATGTGGTTGGGACAGAAATAAATTCAATAATCATGGATAGTCTTTGGAGGTGAAAAGCAGGTAAATGAAAATTAAATACTGGTAATGTCTGAAATTTTGTGAAGAAATTACTTTTGCTGATTTGAACTTTCTCAATTACAATTTGAGTACAGATCTCTCGTGGCCTTTTTCGGGGAAATACAAGAAGTGTAAAATCTGAGTAGACAAAAACAAAATGTCATTAGCTTACAGTCACACCTAGTCAAATGTATTTTAATTGATACAAACGCTGAAGACTCAGGGAATAAACAAAAGCCAAAATCGCACCACTGAAATTGCATACTTTGCTATCCCTGTGTGCACTTCTCTTCTTGGCATCCCAGATCTACTTGATCCTCCTTTCCAGAACACCTCGCAGCCAGGCACAAGCGATAAACCCAAATCCAACTGCACACAAACACGTGAGCTTAGCTCAGACCTCAGACTTTTTCCTGGAATAAGTCAATGATGTCAATGCTTCAAGGCTTTGAGACAGGCCATCTCTTTTACTCCGTTACTATGGTGCATTTATTACAGGGATCTTTGATGTTTTGTGAATGCAAGCAGGTAGTAAGGATTTGATATATCTATTGCTAGTGTGCTTTACCTAGGTTAGTGCTCCAGTCGTTTGTCTGAGTGGGATCTGCAACAGGTCCCTGGGTTGATTAGTTCAATATTACAAGACAAAGCAGAGAAATACACGCAAGTCTGTACTATACTACCAGAATTTCCCAGAAGAAATACCTACTGGTTTTACTATGCTGATTCTTACACTAGACCAACAGAAAGAATATGAAGAAATTTGAGCCTCCTTGTAGATGAATTTAACATTATAAGCAGCTACTTTTTCAATAAAATATTTACTTTTTCTTCTCAGCAGTGAGAGATTTTGAATTACAATAAGAGCCTGGGGCTGACACCCACCTCTGCAGTTTCATTTGCTGCACAAGATGTGCCAGTGACTTGCCTGCAGACATCCTGAGTTAGGAGCTCAGCTGGGGCCAGCGGGATACACGTTTTTTGCTCTATCTTTCCAGTCAGTCAGCTTTCTCTTCTCCAGGGCATTGCCTAAATATGCCAGGATTTAATTCCTTAACAAAGAGGAATAATTTAAATTGTTTCAGTCACAGAAGGTTGCAAACTGAATTCTTGCTGTAGAGTTTCTGCTGGGATTAAAGGAGCTTGGCCAATTCACTCCTAAGAATCTAACCTATTGCCTCTTGTTGATGTATTATTTTTGTCACAGAAAATTCATGTTTCCAATTGGCTTTGGCTTAGTGGATGGCTGTTGAACTAAAAGCATTTTTTAACATGTCACTTTGCTCTTCCCTATCCACAGTCCAATATCTCTCAATTTCCATTTCAAATACAGCTCAGATCTGTCTTATCTTTTGCTTCTTCAACATTTTCAAGGAACTGTAAATTCCACAATTTAATTAATGGGTCCAAGAGGCTGAGCCTCCTTCATGCAAAATAGAACCGTACAGTGATTAATTAAAATTGCTATCACTGTTCCAACTTACTAGACTTGAGCATGGCATATTCTGCTAAGGACATTACAAAGTGCAAAACAAAGTGTGTTAAACTTAGAAAAGCAAAGGCAAATGTGATGGTTAAAAATGGGGGAACATTTTCTCCAGTATGCAGAGACCAATTTTTAAAGGACACTGTCAAGAGTTACGGTGCACTTAAATTTGATCAACCTTAAAATTCACTTTCTTATGCTGTGCTGGCAGATGTCTCTGGGGTTCAGATAGCTTTTAACCACACATTATTTTACCCTGAAAAATGGAGGAGGAACAGAACTAATATTTACTTAAACTCTGCGAAGTAACACTGCATCATACAGTCTGCACTGGCTCTTGTAGAAGCAGGTAAGTAATGAGAACTAATTTCTGGAATTATGTTGACATGCTTTGGGTATGCAGAAGGCAGCAAGCAAATTAAATAATATCAATTTGAGGTGGATCTGACATTAGGGAGAAATCTTTTAGCGTGGTGGAGAGACAAGAGTCTTTCATTCGTCATTTTAGAGCTTTTTTATGAAGATGCTAAGGTGGTGCATGACTGAAAAAAGTAAAATATTGAAAAGACCCTGAATCTGAGGAAGCACATATTGGTCTCTCCTAACTTGTTTGCTCGGTCATTTAGGAGGGCAGGTAATATGTGCTTGGTTCTTATTAAGACAAACTTCTTTTGTGGAGTGATAGCATTATAATTGCCATCATGGTTTGGCTAATCTGTGTTTAAAGTACACTGGGTTTTGCTTTGATTCTCTGTATATGTCATAGCCCCAGTATCCTAATGCCTGAAGGAGGATAAATCTTGATGTATTATCTGTTTTCCTACCAAGATGAATTATCTGTTTTCCTATCAAGAAGATGTTCAGTTTGCAACTAGGGACCAAAGGCCAAAACCTCAACAGAAGCTTGCATGGAGAAATGAAGCTAAAATATTGTCCTTAATGATGCGGCTTTGGAGGTGACCTCAGGTCAGGGACTCCCTCCCTGGGAATATTGCATCACTCTGCTCCTGTGACTCGGCACTGCCCCAGTTCTGCACTGGAGTCACAAGTGCTCTGAGCTGGTCATGAGCCTATGGCAACATTGTCTTTTAGGGGTGATCCTTAAGCTGGAGGAGGACTCCATGCTGTAAATCTGAAAGTGACACTTTGTGACCAAAGAGTGTTTTCCAGCACAAGTGGGAGTCACTGTGACAAAGCTAAGGAAGCACTCAATTTATGAGCACAGTATGGACCATCTGCATCATGGCCACCATGTTGGAATGGTAGTGGGATGAAGAACACAGCTATTCCATGGGCTGCTCTTCCCACCCAGTATAGAAGGCATGCTTAGAAAAACGTGATCTTAACCACTCTCTTGGGTGAAATTACAGCTTTAGGGGGCTTCTACCAATGTCCATGACAGAAAGTGCAGAAATACTCATGCCAGGGGTGGTGTGATACGAAGCACAAGATGCTGAAGCAGTAGCACTCACCAACACAGTACTTCATTTCTAGATACCCTGTGCAGCTTGTCTTTTATGACTGCAGTCAGCAAGAAGTATTAAACATTGTCTTCCCATTCAGTATATGGAAAGTTAGGATGTTTCCACCCTGTACAGTAAAGGAAGCTTGTGCAGAGATCTGATAGCTAAGGTTAGTGTAGTGTGGAAATGAAAATGTAGCAGCTAGGAATGAGGGGAGCCAGCAAAATGGAAGATTTTGAGTTATTCTCAATTGAACAGATCTGACATTTATTGTGTGATTTAGTCTCTTGTGCCTTTCTCTCTAGAAAATACAGTCATTTCACTCTTCAAAAACCTTTTCTCGAGCTCCCGATGAGAGGATTCCCCCGGAGAAACAGCAGGTGAAATTTTGGCAGCGTATAAAAGGAGTCATTTCCTTTTGTACATTTTAGAAACCTCAACTTAACCTGTTTTCCCTCCTTCATCCATATACACCAGTTCTTTTGCTAGCAGATCCGCCCTTTGGTTTAAAGTTTGAATGCTAATCAGCATGAGTTGAGTTTAATCACCAGGTAAAGGCCACTGACAAACAGCTTTCCCCATATGGATCCTGTGCATACTTTTCCCTTTCCACATTGCATTTCAATTTGGAATTAACCCCCCAAGTTCCCTACTAGCATGAGATCCAAGCCACAGTAGCACTGCCATCTGCTAAATGACTTAACAGCGCAAGGCAAGTCACTGCCCGACAGCGGAAGGTGCCATTGGGTTTGTGACTCACATCCTCCTCCAGGGCATGGTCTCCCCATGTTATATTTATTCCTCTTGACACCAAGGCCTGTGCTCTGCAGCCTGTGAGCACAGAGATGCTGGTGGAGCATCGGTGGGGGGCTGCCCTCTGCGCAGCATAGACAAAGCGCGGAGGCCAGCTCCCTGCAGCAGCCCGCAGCAATTGCCATGACAACCAGCAAGCTGATTACTCAATTACAGTGTTCCTTTTAAAAAGTGTCATAAAGCCAAGGGACAACACTTCCCATGGTGCTTGATTTTCAAAGCGCCAAGCTATGTTTAACTTTTTAATATACCTGTGATTATGTTTGCCAGCCTAGTTCTGGATTGCATTTCATCATCATCATCATCATCATCATCATCATTATTTTATCCTCATGTTCTTTGAAATGCTGGGAAAGTTAAAAGCTACTTAAAACATACAGGTTTTCTTGTTGCAGGAAAACATGCAGGTGCAATAAACACGAAGTGTAACAGCCTTACTGGCACGGGAGGACTGTGACAGATGCACATTTGGGAGAGTGCTGGAGCCATGACCAGTTTAGCTAAATGTGTCGATCCTGCTCCAAGAAATCTCAACGGAGCTACACATGCTGCAGCCTCTGAAACTGAGTTGTCTCTTCGTGCTGTGCATCCTTTTCATACCTAACATGCTCCTGTAGGTACCACTGTGCTGTTCTCAGAGCTGATGCATTTTTCATCCTTTTGTGTAAGTGTAGATTACTGAATATTTTTCTACAATGTAAGTAGGGAAAAAGCTGAGCATATACTTGTGATTTGGGTTTCACTGGTTTGTTTAGGTCATGTCATGGTTTAAGGATAAACCCAGGACAGGTCAGTTCAGATTTACAATGCCAGCTCTGCGCAAACTGAGGAATTCGTTTGTATTTCATAGGGATATAACTTCTGGTATAGCACTTGGAGGGTTTGGTCAAGGTCTTCGTCATGTTGGATGTAATAGAGGTAGGCAGTGAGAGATGTCCTGCATCAAGCAAAATAGACAAGCCAGGCTAATGCCAGGGAGGAAAATAGAAGCACAGAAATAGAAAGTAGCTTTACTACTGATCTTGCCTGGATTCATAGGATCATAGAATAGTCCAGGTTGAAAAGGACATCTATATGTCACCTGATCAAGCCCTCACCCAAAGCAGGGCCAAATTCAAGGTTAGATCTACTTTCAAAGTTAGGAGGCCTTTTTCAGCCAGGGAAAAGGACAACTCAGGGCATTTTCCAGCCAAGTCAGGAGTGTCTCCATGGGCAGAAATGCCCCAGGCTCTTTGGACCCCTGTTCCAAGGTTTGACCACCCTCACTGCTCTCAGTCTTCTCTCTGTCTAGCATCTTTCCTGCACAGTGACGATTTGCTGTAGGTCTGCTTTAGCAGATCATGGGAACATCTCTACATAAATTCTCATGGCAATGTTCCAGAATGAAACTGCTTTCACATCTTCTGCCTTCCAAAGTGGATAGCCAGCTTGAAACAGCTCTTGGATTCTGGAGGAAGCTGTTCCAAAACAGTACTGTTATTTACAGTGCTCCTTCATGATTCAGGTAAAGAGCGAGACGTATGATTTTAAACCCAAACTTGTAGAAGGCTGGATGCTGCTTGTTCTGTTCTGAGGTAATGTCTGGGCTCATTAGAAAAGTTTTTACAAGCATTTTTCCCTTCACTCTGAAGCTGCAGAAGGATTCAGGTTGCAGGTAGACTGTGACTCCAGAGACAGACCAGCAGGTTACTGCCACTATTCCAACAATTTCTTGACAATATCTTCTTCCCCATTTCCTTTCTCCTGAGTTTGGATCTTCTCCCCAGGCAGGAGACCAATCACTTCAGCCCTCATACCTAAGACTGAGGGTTCATTTACTATGTCCAAGGCAGGAACCTCCTTATAATCACATTTTCGGTTTTAATGCTGTCGGAAAAGAAAAAGATGGTTTTGATGAACAGTGGTATGGCATGGCTTCGCAAGATTTTGATTTCTTACAGTATTCAGTCTCTCCATATACTTGATTAAAGTTATGAGGGATTCATTTTTCAAAACCACGTCAGTTTCATTAATAAGAAAAAGAAGTTCCTCCCCAGACACTTCTTTTCCACTCTTTGGTCACTTTGGAGTGAGGCCACCTCTCCCCAGGCTGCTGCTGAAGAGGAGGCAATGATTAAATCTAAGCATCTGGATTTCACAGCACAGCTCAAAGGTCTTCCCCATATTGCTTGTCCTTCAGTGTCCTTGCTCCATGGGATCCAGCTGAAAGTATAGCACTTAAATTTAGCCCTGACTCCAGCCAGTCTGGTGGAGGAAATAGAGTTAATGGCTGGTGAATCACCCGCTGAAAACGGAGAGTGAGCTGCTGAGACAGGAATTCAGAGCATGGCTGCTTCAACAAAGACCAAGGCTTGTTCTTGTGATC
Source organism: Amazona ochrocephala (assembly GCA_039720435.1). NCBI lineage: Eukaryota > Metazoa > Chordata > Aves > Psittaciformes > Psittacidae > Amazona > Amazona ochrocephala. The sequence goes on from CM077889.1 coordinate 14,399,604, forward strand.
TCTTGCTCTCTACATGACTATACCAGCTGCTCTCTTTCCACTCAAATGCACACACACTGAACATACAGGTGTTTACTTTAACCATGTCTTGCTTGAGTACTGCTCTTAGGAAGGAAAATTAGCCAAGCTGGAGATTTTGGTGTTCTTGGTGAACACTGGACTGCATTGATGACAACTAAACTATGATATGGATTCACCCTCAAGCTCTAGAAGTTCCTAAACCACAGATTATGAGGAGCTAGGAGAGGTTGCCAAGGAAAATACTACTCCACCTTTGTTGTCCTCTTTCCCCTAAGCACTCACTACCGATCACTAACAGACATGGGATAAGACAAGTCTGTTTACCCAGGATATTACTGAGGCAGATCTGAGGCGTACTGCAGGGGAAAACTGAGACCTCCTTTTGTCTGAGTGGAAGAAGCTTTCCAATCCCTCTCCAAAAAGCAGAGCTATAACTCAAGGTCCAACCGAATGAATGCTGCAGAAGACAGATGGCTTTATTACCCCTCCCAGTTCCCCCAGGTCCTCTGAAATTGATTTGTGTGGAGTATATACAACAACAACATGCTGAGGGCAACAGAAAACCACAGCAAATGAACTGTTCCTATGCATGTATTTGCTCATGCCTTGCCCCTCTTCAACATTTTCAAGCTAAACCATAGTCCTCCTCAGTGAAATGATTGAATAAAAAGTGCCTGATTATTTCAGCATTATTTGCTTTGCAAGCTGCATGTGATATTTTATTCCAAAGCTGTGAAAATATAATCTGATTCTCCAGCCCATGGGAAAGAATAGCTGAAGATACAGTTTTCCAGTCGTCTCATTTCAGTATATGATAGAGTTGTCAACCTGGTGCTGTGCAGACGAGGGAGCTGGCCTGCAAGCCATCTGTGTGAGGAGGTGCAAGATGTGACTGGCACAGGTGTTTGTCAAGGAGGCATGAAAAAGTTCAGAACACAAAATTGCTGCTTTCTGCTCCTCAGTTAATGAGTCAGCTTCCCAGCCAAGCACGCTTGGGAAAGCAGCGGTAGAAGGAATCAGCAGCAATAGTATCTGAGCCGTGCTACAAGCCATGTCCTGTGCCCTCTCATCACAAAGGAACAGAGGTGTCCTGGTCACATATGGATATGTGATGATAAGTGATCAGAGTCAGATGGAGTTATAGGGCAGATAACCCACAGTTAGCATTTCTGCCCTTAGCCTTGACTACGTGAATCTGTTGTTCCTTCAGAATATGCATTATATTGCGCACAAGAAAAATTGCTGTGCTTGTAGAGGTTACCATCAGCAACAGGAAACATCTTTCTCATGAACTTTGCATTCCCAAGTGTGGACTGTTACCTCATGAGAGTGCCCTACTACAGAGATGAGAGAGTAAGTGACAGCACAAGTGCGCTGGTTCTGAATCTCCAGGTTTCCCTTTGCAGCGTCTTACTACTGCTTTTGTTTTTATATCACTGCAAAGTTTGGGACCTAACGCAGATTCACCTAATGTAACCAGGTGTAAATTTGAAGAAGGATCTAGCTTTAATTTGGGCCCTTTGGTAGGGGGTTGGGGCCTCTGGCTTCCAGAGTTTTCATCCAGCCTTCGTGGTTCTGGACTTTTGTGGCTTCTGCTGAGGAGAGATAATAAAGCAACAGTGGTTCCTGTGAGATTTGTTCAGCGTTTTTCATTTGTGCACTTCAATCTTGAGAAAGGCAGAAAATAGCAGTGATCGCTTTTTCTAACATGGGAGCTGTGAGGGCAGAGTCTAGGGAGCAGTGGTGAGCAGCCATAATGCACTCAAGTCAGCGGTCAAAGCTTATCCAGGGGTTTTGCCACAGACCCAGTGCCATTTTTGTGCATGCACTTTATCTTTCAAAATAAATCTACTCTCTGAAATTAGATAAGAAAAATGGGAATTTCAAAAAAGGTGACATCTACAGTGAGATGGAGTACCTTCACTGACTTTTGGGGCTTTACAGGATGCATACGTATGTGATCTGGGTCTTTAAAGCATGATGGCATAAATGCAGGTAAAAATAATCCTGGTATGTAAGGCAGCTGTGGATAACTGTAAATTGTCCTTTGCCTTCTTTTCCTTAAAAGAGAAGACTGAGAATCATAGAATCATAGAATATTTAGGGTTGGAAAGGACCTTAAGGTCATCTAGTTCCAACCCCCCTCTAAACCATGCCATCCAAGGCTATGTCCAACCCCACCTTGAACACCTCCAGGGATGAAGCATTCACAACTTCCCTGGGCAACCCATTCCAGTGCCTCACCACCCTTACAGTAAAGAATTTCTTCCTCATATCCAATCTAAACTTCCCCTGTTTAAGTTTGAACCCGTTACCTCGTGTCCTCTCACTACAGTCCCTAATGAAGAGTCCCTCCCCATCATCCCTATAGGCCCCCTTCAGGTATTGAAAGGCTGCTATGAGGTCTCCAAGCAGCTTTCTCTTCTCCAGGAGAAGGGCCACTGAGAACCCAAGCTGGGAAGCCAAATCTCACTAATAATGGAAAAGTACATCTGTGCTCCAAAAGGCATGTAAGTAACTAATGTGTATGATCTGCAGTGTAATGTATATAGTGTGTGGTGTTTGAAATGGGCTGTGTATAACAGGGTGCCAATCCGGTCTCCTCTCAGAGCCTCAAGTAGTCAAAAATGATGGCATTTTTCAAAGCACTGTCAGCAAGCAGAGGAGGGATCAGGCTGGGATAGCTAAACTTCCATTTGATAATGTGTTGACATCATTATATATTGGGAGCATACTTTCTTTCAATTGGTTAGTTGAACAGAACATCCTCTGATGTGATATATTTTTTGTGAGGAAGCTGCATTGTTTCCTCTGTCTTACTGTTTTATCCCTTCCCTTCTCCTTCAGTGGTAGCTTCTCCTTGTTGTGTAAAGACACCAAATTTAACAAATCCATCCCTTCGCTTTCTCCTGCCTCTGTTTATTTTGCAAATGATAATGATGAATCACTTAGGAGATCCATTGTGTATGCAACAGGGCTTTTCAAGTTTTCTCAGCACATCATTATTTTCTCTCATGGTCATAAAGCCATGCTTCTGAAGACCTCTCCTGGGAATGATCAACCATGATGAGCAGAGGCCTTAATTTTCATTTATGCTCTCTGGATTTTATTTTATTTATATATATTTTTGAGAAACTGGAGTTTAGACAGTTTAATAGACTGGAAAAATAATTGAAGGAAAGATCCAAATACCTTTCCCCCCTCTAGGGATACACTAGCTATTTCATTAGAGACATAGATGGTAAAGAAGTTTGCACTGTTATCATTAGGGCTTTTGTTTTGTGACAACCACTGTAAGGAACCCAGGATGCTGAACAGCTCCTGCAACTCGTGATACAGAGTGACTGTCAGTGCAGTTTGGAGTGCATGAGTGCTTGCGTTTCCCAAGCGTAAGGTATGGCTGCATGGAAATGGTCAGGGGCAAGGAGAAATGGTAGCACCAGCAGGACTAATCTGGTGACCTTCTATGAAGGGGCTACGGAACTGATGGACAGGGGCAGAGCAGTTGATGTCATCTACCTGGACTTGTGTAAAGCCTTTGACACTGTCTCACATGACATCCTTCTCTCTAAGTTGGAGAGACATCAATTTGATAGGTGGACCACTCGGTGGATAAAGAACTGGCTGGATGGCCGCACGCAAAGAGTAGTGCTCAGTGGCTCAGTGTCCAGCTGGAGACCAGTAACGAGTGGTGTCCCCCAGGGATCGGTGTTGGGACCGGTCTTGTTCAACATCTTTGTGGGTGACATGGACACTGGGATTGAGTGCGCCCTCAGCAAGTTTGCCGATGACACCAAGCTGTGTGGTTCGGTTGATACGTTGGAGGGAAGGAATGCCATCCAGAGGGACCTTGACACGCTTGTGAGGTGGGCTGATGCCAACCTAATGAAGTTTAACCATGCTAAGTGCAAAGTCCTCCACCTGGGTCGGAGCAATGCCAGGCACAGCTACAGATTGGGCGGGGAAGAGATTCAGAGCAGCCCTGCAGAGAAGGACTTGGGGGTGTGGGTTGATGAAAAAATGAACATGAGCCGGCTGCAGTGTGCGCTCACAGCCCAGAAAGCCAACCGTATCCTGGGCTGCATCAAAAGGAGTGTGACCAGCAGGTTGAGGGAGGTGCTCCTGCCCCTTTACTCTGCTCTCGTGAGACCTCACTTGGAGTATTGTGTGCAGTTCTGGTGTCCTCAACATAAAAAGGACATGGAAGTGTTAGAACAAGTGCAGAGGAGGACCATGAGGATGATCAGAGGACTGGAGCACCTCTCGTATGAAGATAGGCTGAGAAAATTGGGGCTGTTCAGCCTGGAGAAGAGAAGGCTGCGTGGAGACCTCATAGCAGCCTTCCAATACCTGAAGGGGGCCTATAGGGATGCTGGGGAGGGACTCTTCATTAGGGACTGTGGTGAGAGGACAAGGGGTAATGGGTTTAAACTTAAACAGGGGAGGTTTAGATTGGATCTGAGGAAGAAATTCTTTACTGTGAGGGTGGTGAGGCCCTGGAATGGGTTGCCCAGGGAGGTTGTGGATGCTTCATCCCTGGCGGCGTTCAAGGTGGGGTTGGACATAGCCTTGGATGGCATGGTTTAGTGGGAGGTGTCCCTGCCCATGGCAGGGGGGTTGGAACTCGATGATCTTGAGGTCCTTTCCAACCCTTACTATTCTATGATTCTATGACTACAAACATGGGTCAGCAGCCTTGCTGGTCAGCAAAAATCTGGAGTCAGGCTTAGATCTCCCATTTTATTAAATGAACGAGACACCTAGCACCTTGCATCAGTGGTACTCAGGGTCTGAATTTCAATCCAACATCTAGTCCATTGGGTTGTTGAAAGACCAAGTTCTTTGGCTTTTTAATTAAAATACGTTCAGTACACTTTCATACACTCACTGAAATTGAGATCTGTCTTTACCATATAGTTTTATATGATCAAGGGAACAGAGCCAATAACTGATTTATTTTACCAAATTAGTCTTTAGTATTTTCTTTTTATATATCCATATTTAATTGCTTCAATATATATTGATCTTATATTCATGTAATATATGTTATTTTTTCAATTCTAAAAGGGTCATTGCTATATAGTGCTTTCCTGCCTTTATGTTATCCTTGACCTTCTCCGGGTGAAGACAACACAGAATATCTACTTTCAAAATTCATGCAACTCAAATTTCCCATAATTTTCCTCAATTCAAGTGCTACCAAAATTAAGTACAACCACATCCCTGAAAATGGGAAATTGGAAAATACAGCCCTACTTGAGAGTGTTGAATTTCATTTTACAGCCTCATTACAGCTATTGCTCTGTGTATTAATTTGTGCTGTGTTGGGACATTTCTTCTGCTCCTGTTAATACATTATTAGCAGCAAATGCCCTCTATAAACTTGGCACAACAATCCTGTCAAAGACAAGAGATATTAGCAAATACTGATACTCTGACCTGTGTAATGTTCTGTGGTGTAGTTCTCAAAAATGTGCAAATCAGTTGTCCCTCTTAAGCTCTTTATTAGAGCTTCAGTAATTTCTGAAGCAAATTAAGAATCAACAACAGTCACCCCTAATTATCTGACTTTTCTCCTAGGATGTCATACAATAAGGTCAGGGAAAAGAGGAATCATCTTCATCTGTTCAGTGGGAGCCACAAAGGAGCACCTATTCACTTAGAAGACCTACGCATGAACCAGCACCTACTGTGCTAGGTGCTGCACAGTCACATGGTCTGTTGCAGGTGGAGTAATTTAGACCTGAAGAGTAAGTGCATCAACAGATAGTTACTTAAACAGATGCAAACCCCTAGAATGGGATGGATCTACAACCACCAAAAGATGGCCTTGCCTCCAGTGAGCATGAAAGTATTGAGATCAGTCTTGTCTTTCCAGTTGTTTTGTTCTATTTTTGTTACATGGTAAGAATACAAATAAAGATGGAGCAAAGGTGAGAGTTCTACTTCTCCACACAGTACAGTTTTTAATATATAAAGCTGACCAGGAACACTTAATCAAAATGCTTCATCTATGTCAACATTTCTGATGTCTTGAGATGGCACCAGTAATGCATGGACATCCATCATGCCTCTGTAACAGCAAGATATCCCAAGGAATAATTTAGGGGCCTTCTCCCAGGACTATTGCTCTGTGTAAAGTCAGTATTTTATCCACTTCTCCAATAGGAATATTGCTTATGACAGTTTCATACAACTGTGGTATTACTGCTATTAATCTTCAGACCCCTCAGATGATCCTGTGTATTCATGTTGCCCTAAATGCATAACCAATCTTGGCCTCTACTTCCATTCTTTAGAATAGAGAGAGAGGAGAAGTTCAAATCTGTGACCTTGAGGAGATAGTCCTTGCAGCTAACATTTAGAAATTGAGATGAGACACTTTGGAAGATGTCTTTGTTACCTTATACATGTTCCACAACACTAATTCAACTACAATGGAGTGATCTAGACCCCAGACAGGTTAATAGCTTGCTGAAACTGTCAGCTGATTTCCTTTAGCAGGAAATTTGGGGTTAGCTCATCAGTTATTCAAGTATCTGTGTTTGTGTAACTATTAAAGCTGCATTTATTTAATTGTAGGAGTCATGTGAGTTTGTGAAGATGCAAGCAGAGTGGTTGCTAAACCTCTTTAACTGATGTCAATGTTTGGGAAGAGTACTCAGCATCTATTGTAAGATTGGCTGTTCAGCAGAGTCTAGCAATGTTTTGGGAATAATGGAGGGTGGTTTTTTTTCCTTTTGTTATGTTTATAGTAGCTTTTGCAACTACTTACACAAGTATGAGAATCCTCATCCAATGCTAAAATGTGTTCTCCACATTCTAGAAAAGGTTCAGTGTTTTCTTGCCCTTACTAGATTATTCATCTCAAATTAGGCCTGATCTTCCAGTGATTCACTTCCAGCTTCTGACAGTCTATTATCTGCCTACAGAGGTACTTCAGAAAGAGCTGGGAAAACAGGATGTTTAATGGAATAAATAAGTGATAATTAAATATGCTAGAACAACACATTTTGCAGCTATGCCCCATGCCTTCCACTAGGAATGTCATCATCTGACAGCATGTCAGTAAGATACAGAATCTGAGATCTACCTTTGCAAAACTATGAGGAATTAGGTTACTCCAGGAAACCTCCAGTCCTGACAGATTGGTGCAAGGTCCTTTCCTTGTGGTTCTTTCTGCAACTCATTTTGCCACAGATTCTTCTTGGTGGGTTCTACTAAAAATGTCAATTCTTTACAGTTTAAGGGGATGGAGAAAAAGATGTTTATGAGTAAAGAATGGAAGAGAAAGTATGAAAATATTTCAGCTTCTTTAATGATAACTCCATTATATCTTCTCATTACAGTAATTGCAGGTTTGACTAAAGATTTACCCATTATGCAAACTCTGGAGAGGCTGGGAATTTAATAAACAGTTAGAATAATACCAAATAATGGAGACAAAAGGTGAAATTACCACTTGGATACATTTCTTTCAGCTAAACTGTGCAGGATCAAGGGGTCACTCTTCAGAGCTAATTGCTAATTAAGCTTGGAGGGGCAGGCAGGCAGCCAAGCAAACATCTTTGTGCTCCGTTGGGTTGCCAATTGATTACAACTTCAGCCCTTGATTAAACTTCAGAAATGATTAATTGATTAACACTTACGTGCTTGCTAAAATGGACAAGAAGGAGGGGGCACCAAAATAAGGCCACTGCATTCACCTCCAGGCAGTCTTCAAAGCATGAAATCTTTCCAGCTTTGTCATGGTCCCATTTATGGTTATTTCACTGATGTCAGTGCAGGAGCAGGATGAGCTCATGGCTCATCTCATGGCTGAGAGGGGAATCAAATAATGTAAGTTCAGTGCAGGCTCTGCAAAAGATTTGCTCTCACTAGCAAGCACTTCATTGATCTCTTCTTTCATTCATCGTCTGTAAAATGACAATGAAAGATTGTTTTCTTTGAATACCCATGGGCAGGGTTTCTTGCAGCCCAGATCCATACACAGGACAGATTTGAGGCTGAGGGAAACCTTCTGAAACTTTCAAATTCAGCAAACAATGATTATGCCACTGTTGTTAAATGTGAGCACATGGAGATATTTTGTAACTGCATTGACTTACAGAATTTAGATCAGGAAGCACAATCAACTCTGAAACTGCTCAAAACAGACCACAATTTAATTTCAGCAACAAACTGTCTGATAAGAAAGATGTCATTACCAAACAATTTGCTTAAACCAGAAACCTTTCATACTTTTTGTTTCTTTTCATCTGGTGCTTTTGTGTGGATTGCTGGAAGCATGAATACAAGCCATGATAGACCATCACTGAGAACAAATACTCAAATTACTTTTCCCTTGATTCTCTATGTAAATATAATTGCACAGTATTTACCTAATTATTTATATGAGTTTTGTTAGTAATGAACATTTGAAGTACTAAGCACTTCAGCCTTCTTAAACTGTCAAAAGTATGGACTTCCATCACAATATCTCTCAAAGCCACAGTTAGAGCAATTTTTATCCAAAGCACACCTACCTCCAAATTGTTCTATCTCATCGCAGTCAAAACGTAATAGTGAAAACCATATATTATTCTATTTCTGAACTTGCTTAAGGAATCTTTGCTATCTTACGCAAATAGTTTTCCACATTAAAAAGGAATGCACTGAGGTTTAAATATTGCTCCCCCAGCTGGAAAAATGCATTTATTTTGCAATGGGTTAATGTGTGCTTGCAACTAAATAAAAAACATTCATTAGTATGTTCTAGCTAGCAGGTAATTCTGCCTAGTCGTATTCAAAGACCATCACTATGTTCAAAGAGCATCACTGTTATTAAATAGACAGATGCAGTCAGCTACCCTGTGGGGAGAGCGTTAAGATGAGACCCCTGACTAAATGGTGACTCACAAGAAACTCTTGGCTTGAAGAATGCTTGAAGGTTATACAATCACCCATAGCTGGTTAGCTGGATGACAAAGTATGACAAAAATCTTTTAAACTTATCTTACACATAAAGCTATTCATTTCTCTCTGAACCTCATAACTTACATTGTCTGTATTGACCTGCCAGTGAGGTGTTTTCAGGGCAAGTGGCAAATAATAAGGTGTTGGATACTAAAACCCGATTTACTACCAGCCTTTTGAAGTACCACGGGACTATGTGTGGGAACGTCAGGGCATCCCAGGGAGCCGGTAACTTCTTCTAAGCAATACAAAGCTGCAGCTCCCCAGATAAGAAGGAACACATATGTGTGATAACATTCCTCTATCACCGCCAGTATCCTTCAGTCAAAGGCCAGGGAAGAAGGGTTATCTGGGGATTAAGTGTGGTTCGGTCCTTCAAATGCTGGTATGGCTGGACTGAGAAGGCAGACTGGAGGAGGAGATCTCACAGTAAAGCCTCATCTTTATCCTGTTTAAAATAAGGGTTCTCTGTTCCAGGACTGCTGACCAGGGCAGTCTCCTCACCTCCACCACTTAGTCTGGGAATTCGTGCTGCTGTTTTGTTTTGCCTGCATTCCTTGTCTACAGTTTTTCCAGCTTCCCCTGCTCTATCTCCAATCTATTCCCTCCTCAGTTGCAACTCATAGTTGTAAGCACTTCACAGTGATTTTGTAGCATAAAACCTCAAAATTATTAAAATCGCTGGAAAATCACCACCTAAAGTTGAATGAGTTTTACAGCCACATCCCTAGGGAAGGGATTATCCAGCAATGTCTTCAGCAAGGCAGTTTCTTGGACTGTGGGGAAAATGTCCTTTTTCGATGCAGTATATGTTGAAGGACTCAAAATACTCACTTTCTTCTGAGCAGAGCTACAGTTATATTTGTGCTAGAAACCAACACTGTGAACTTTGAATCAAAGATTTTCTTTCAGAGAGACTGATGTCCTTATTTAAGAAAACTGTGTAGAAAATTAAAGGGAAAGTAATTTTCGACAGAGGATAAGAAACTGTGGGGAATAAATCTAATTTGGTGACAATTGGTCGTTCAGTACCTGAATGAGATCAGAGCAGGTCTGTACTATATGTCTCTCTGAAAAGCTACTCAACCCAGCACCAATCGCTCTGAATCAGGAATAGTTCCAACCTCAGTGTGAGGAAGGTGTACAAACTGAATCCTCCCTTTATACATGGGAATTTGCTTTAGTGGCAGCTGGCTGCAGAAGACATTTATAGCATTGTAAGTATGGTTTTGTTATAATACAAGGAGCAGAGCCCATAGCAATGGAAAGACAAAGGGTCTTCCCATTGCAGGCTGACTGCAGAAGACAAGAAATAGATTATACCAGTTTCCAACATTCAGTCTAGCTCTGGAAGCAGCGCAAATTGTGCATCCTTGGTTTTCAGGACTGGAATAGGTATGACTTTGTGGTGCTGTGCTGGTCAGTACACTCATACCAGCCCTCAAACACCTGGCTCAGTGGAATTACTAATGGAATAAAATAAAAAGAAAGGCCTTGAAATTCAATATACATTTCTAATTTTCGGCAGTGATTCTTTAGGTGAGTCTGGGAAAACATGTCTCAGTGCTAATGCCAGCAGGAGCCGTTCAGCCCTCTTGTTTCTTTCCCTCTTAGTGAAAGCTGCAGACAAGAGCTCAACAATTAGTGTTATTTTGTGCCCTAATTACACCGTATTATTCTTTATTATTATCTTTATGAAAAATAGACCTGCTGCAAGTCTGGATTCAGTATTCCTCCTACACTTCCCTTTAAGCTGTTTTCCCTGCAGGCTCACTATCTCTTTCTCTTTCCCTCACTGTCTTTTGCTCTCTGCTCTGCTAGTAGCTTTGGTTTAGAGAGGATTTTTTTCCTCCCAGCCAATGAAACCCTCTGGTTTTCGTGTCCTGTACTGAAAAGAAGAAATCTTCAGCAAAAATAGAGAGCAGCTGAGTGTGAGAGGACAGGTGCAAACGCTCCTGACAAGGCTATTGGATAAAAGGGGGGTGGGGGAAAGCAGAGCTTTGCTGCTTAATGAAGGATGCTCTTTGCAGAAGGCTGTGCATGTGAACTACATTGCAATGAATGTGGGTATGAAAGAGCATTAGCGTGAGAGAGACACAGGCAGAGACCTCTGCATCAGTGTATATTGGAATGTATAGGGAGAAGGGGGAATTTCCTAATTCTGGAATTAGGAGCCTAACTGGACCTTAAACCTCAAAGAGTGGAAAGGTTTTAGTAGCACCAGAGATGCATTTGCTTGATTCATGTGCTCACTTATGGAGCTGCTCATGTATGGAAAGCTCTCTCCTGCAACAGGCACATTGTGCAGCTGATCTCTCCATGTGCTGTAAACCCAGCAAGAGCCAGAGGTTTCAGGAGTGCTGCCTATTTCCCACAGCACATACAGTGAACTTAGCCTGGAATGTCTTTCTTCTGTGCCTGAGCCATTTCACAAATGTAAAACCTCTAATTCTGACTGGAGGAAACTTCTGGGTGGAAAGAAAGTTAAAATGTCCAGGAAACCCAGACACTGCTGGCATTGTACAGGGCATGCCAGGTCTGAGCAAGTCTGGCCTCTTCACATGGCACAGCAGCTATACCTGCTCCTTTGGACCTGCAACAGATTTGGTGGGCTACTGTGTTCATTGACTCTATTTAAGGATTCACAGCTCTCTGGATATTAATAATTGTAGATTCACAGTTGGATACAGTTGTTAGTTGTGTAAGTCATTATTTTGTTCTACTCTAGATCCTGTTGTCACCTTTCAATATTTGGGGGGAGCTACCTCTCTGTCTGCACCCCTGAGACCCCCATGCTGCCCCAGCCACGCTTGTACCAGCTATCCTTCATTCTCAGATTCTGCAACTGTCAAACACAATTGAATTGCTCAGAGTAATTGCTCCTGCCCTTATCTTAAAGTGTGCTTTGATCTTGAAAGGTTTGTGAATTCGGTGTCTGGTCCATTATTTTCAATCTCTGTTAACTGAGGCAATGATAGATAAACAGCTGCTACTTTCTTTTTTTGAACAGAAGTGTTGAGGGAAAGAGACAGTCTTTTTCTGTATCTGGGGTGTAATGCTATAGGCTTCAATTGCCACAGAGCTCCGATGATCTACTGGGATAGAAAGGATAGACCAATAATACCTTCTGCCAACAGGAGAAGTTGAGCCATAAACCAACAATATACTCTTTTTTCATAAAGAGGGATTTGCTTCTGTGGCCAGGCTGTCACTAGTAGCTGAGCTATTAAGCTAATCTGCAAAGCTAATTTAGGTACATCTGGATGAGCTGGTCGCCAATTGTTGCATCTGCAAGATACTGCAGAACTGCTGTTGTTTCTGTAGGAATGCAGCCAAGAGGTTGGGAAGCTTTTGCCATCTTATCAGCCAAAACTCAAGTGTAACAATAGCCCTGTGCCTTTGCAAAACGTATGTTAGGAAAGTTAGCAGTATCACTTGTATATTTCTTCCTTGCAATTAGTTTCCTCGGTGTAAGTGTAACCATAAGAAAAAATAGGCCTTCCTAAAGGGACATCTGAATACTTTTCAAACACTACCCCAGAGGGAAGCTGAGTAGCAAATATCATATTTTCTTTTTCAGACTTCACATGCCCATCAACACTTAGAAAAGTATTTTATTTACCTCATTATCGATAATCTGGCTGTTAGCTTGGATTGCTAAATGAATCTGCAGAAAAATAATGTGTGTACTCCACTTCTTCAGTGTTTAGATTCATCCAAGCGTTCAAGAACTGTCAAACAAAATACACTGCGTTCAAGGGAATCTATTCATTGAAAGATCAAATTAGGTACTGCAGTAAAGCCCCCTATTGCAGTGGAGAGGCATTTCATGCTAACAAATAACTACAGCACTATTATAATGAGACCTAGAGGCATGTGATTTCAACTGACTGCACATTTCTGCTCTGTGAGTGCCTGTATTTTTTTGTTCCCAGGCTGATGAAAGAGCAAATAATGGTTGATATGGAACAGAGTTGTTCTCTTAAATGTTTTGGAAAGATTTTGCAGTGTTTCAAAGTTTATCTTCAGCATAGTTACCCTGGCACGTAACTTTGGATGCCTTTCCATCTACTTCTTTTGAAGCACTGAGAAGTTAAGGTGCCTCTGCATCTCCAAAGTTGCGTGCTCAAGGATGCTATCTCTGTTTCCTGGTATGCTGCCCGGTTTTCACTAAGCTTTCTAATGTCTTTGTCTTCTGCCAGCAGGCAGCAACGCATAGATAACCTGTGCCATCCCCTTAAGATAACAGTCTCTGTCTCACCTCTTATGAGATTTGGACACAACCCCTGCTTGTTAATCCTTATAAGATGGCTATAATTATTCTTTACCCTTTAAAATACTGTGTCTTTAAAAAAATTAGGACCTTCTTTCTTACCTGTGTTTCAGACCATGGGCCCTTTGGAAAGCCAAAAGGAAAAAAAACAGATTTATGGCCTGCTGCAATTGTACTGTCCAAGGTGTGACTCTAACGTAGCATTGTTCACACTTGCTTAGTGTCCAAGGTTTCATTCCTCCAGCTGTGGCTGAGCCCAGCACAATGATCCTCTGTTAATAAACGGAGTCTTAAATGCTGTTGTAGGACAGGAGACAGCTTGTCAGAAACCCAGGGTCCAGAATATAGTAAATTCATCAATTCAACCACTGTAAACAAGCAAAACAAATATTCATGTGGAAGCAAAAGCTTTCTGACATGGGGCTGAGTACTTCTGCTATCTTAAATACACTGCAAATATCTCTGTGGAAAGTATCAAAGATGTTTTATAGTACAAGAGAGAGTATGAAGATGGTTCTTTACTCAGTTGGATACAGTCACTTACATGTAAATGGAGAAGGTTGAATAACAAACACTAAATAATTTATGCAAGGGCTATAATTTATAGCCTTTATTTGATGAATGTCTGTACACACAGGGACTCCTTTGTGTCTGGCTGTCGTGATGCAGTGAGTATCCAGTGATGGTATTTTGGAGCTCTATTGCTATTGATTTCAGGTCATTCAGGTTACTGGCAAACTTCCACTTCCCCTTAGTGAAATTGAGACCAAAGGAATTCATTTCAAGATGTACCCTAAACACAGAGTTCATGCATAACTGTATATATCTGTGGCTGACAGTCAGGTGGTGACTAAGCTACTGTTCTGGGCTATATCTTACCTGTAAAAAATACTAGGTTTCCTTCTGGCAGAGCCACTGCAGTGTCCAGAAATGCTTTATGTACATCTGTTTTGCGGATAAAACTGTTGCCTTGCGATTGTACAGGTGAGAAGCTCTCAGCAGGCTGAGGCTGAATTTCATGTGCTGAATCCAAAATACACATGGGCAGTATAGTCCTCCCCAGGCAGGAGGTGTAAGTGCTTGCAGCAGCTATATATGCCTTAGGGTTTCCAATGCTTCCATTCAGCATTTCCAGTCTTCCTCCGGATATTGTCTGACGGCAATCTTCAGTGTTTGAATTTGCTTCTGGCTTTATTTCATCTTGTGCAAACAGTTTGGGTGATTTTTGTTTCTTTAGGATTTTTAGGCACCTTTTATTTCAGCTTTTTTTTCCCTCTTTGTCCCAGTATCCATTTTGACTGCATCACACAGAGCTATCTGGTAAGATCTTGGGTGGGCTAAATACATGACAGAAGCTTAGACTTGGAAATACATGTAGTTCCAGCCTTATTTTTCTCTTGATGAGAATTGTTGAGTCTTCCTTTATGTCCCTAAGGATGCAATCTCTTTTCATCCAAGAAAAATTCTCCTCTCCAAGGATTTTCATGCTGCAGCCTTTCCTCTGGGAAGAGGCAAAAGAAATTCCCATACCTTCTGTGTCAACAGCCACCTGTATTATTTTAGGGACTTCTCTCTCTGGGATGAACAGGATTATGTTTAATAAATCAAGGCTTGGTTATCAAATGAAATCCTTTTTTCTAACCACATGATGCTGAGGCTGACAGGCTGTGACCAAAATGGCACACAAATAATGCCAGAGCAGCTGAGCTGCTGTAGTCACTGATGGTGGAGAGTGAAAAGTCAGGCCCCTGCAGAAGGTCAGCCACCAAAGTAATTTTAGGCTGTGCTCTGACACGCATTTGGAAAGGGTGACTGTGTTCAGCCTTTTGCTGCAGTGGGCTCAGCATCTCTGATACAAGCCACCCCAACCTGCAGCTCAGTTCTCTGCAGCATTCCCAAAGCTTTTCTGCAACATCAGAACAAAACAAGACGAGCCTGCCACTGTCTATAGCCGCCTAATTGAAAGTTTCTGAGCCTGGCAGTCTCTATTATCCTGAATTTCTGGTGGAAACAGTATATTCCAAGCTTCCTCCAATTATAGCTACCAGCAGCACAAGCAGCAGCTCTTGCACTCGGGCTTGGTCCTCCCACACACCAGTTCCTCGCTGTTTTGTTGCCTCAGGATGGAGTTGCCTGGCAACAGGACTGCATCTTGGGGAGACAAAAGCCATTATTTCTGTCACACAGATGTGCTAATGTGATTATTGACTGGGGATGGGCGGGAGACAAGATACACATGACAGGTCAGATTTCAGATACTTGACAATTCCCAAGCAAGTGGTTCTTTAGAGAGAAAGGCAGAGAACCTGAAAGAAAGGAAATTACTGTGTGGAGGGAGCAGGCAGATACATCCTAGGTACAGCATGGGCTAGAGGTATATGTGCTCATAGATCTTACAGAAAAACAGTTTCATTCAAGAAACATAATAAAAAGACCAATTTGGTGTGGTTTAGCTGATGAACTTTTACTAAGTTCTTCCTGGATTCCTGCAGATGGTCTGGATGCAGGCAGCTGCACCCAGTACTCAGTCATGTCTCATGGAAGAGCTGTCCTGGAATAGAACCTGACACTCTGGAGATGCTGGTGATCAGACAACCTTGCAGATGCTCAGCGGGTACCAGCCTCCCTGACTAATCATTGCTGACAAAGATGTTTTTCACCAGCTTTATGCTGATTTGCATCAAGACCAAATGGCAAAAAGAAACTTATTTTCTCCTGCCACCAGTCTTTCCATGTTCACATGTACGTTTGCACTGAATGGAGGGGCAGAGAAGGCTGTAACTGAGCAGTGACCATTTACTGTTTCACGTTTATTGAGAGGTTGCGGGGTTATACTGACAAATTTGGATTTCAAGGGAGCTTTCCTTTTATAAGTTACTTTTTAAGTAGGAGCAACAAACAACAAACCCAAACAAACGTACGCCTTCTAGGTACCTATTAAGGTGGCTTGTGTAATGCTTTCCTCTGGCTGTGCAAGTCTGTGGGAAGAGCTCTGGCTTCTCATTTCAGGTGTGGGATGCTGGATGCAGTTACTGTGCGTGGCTGCAATGTTGCAGCTCCGTAAAACTACACCCTTCTGTTGTACTGTGCAAAGCTGCCTTGATATTACAAGAGAGTTTGATCACTCTCGGATGTCGAAGTGCTGTTCATACCTGCTATGCTCATGCTTCCTTGTTACTGTGGATGGGGAGGTATAATGTGAAGGCACTTTTGTCTGTGCATGAGGCTTAGAATAAGCAATTTTTCATGGATTTGCACATATTTGCATCCGAGTTAGCTTATATGAGGGCAAGGATTTCTCAGCCTATAAACCAGTAGCCTGGGGCTGCGGCCAGTGCGTGAAATGTAGGATTTTATTTGAATTCCTATGTGGATCAGTTTTCTTTTTCTCAATTAAAGCTTTTCAACAAAAATCCATGAGGCAAAATGGATGAATGTTGTTGGTGCAGAAATCCCATCCCTGTAGTTGCCCATTCACACTGAGCAGTATAGTTAACTGTCTAGCAAAGAGTCTGTTCTAGGCTATGTACAACTGAGGTTCACCCTCAGTTCATTGGTCATTGCCTAGATTTTCTTCCACCGTTAGTACTTTTTCAACAAATAGGTAATGGATGCTGCAGCTAAAGTACCCAAACAAATACCAATAACAATGAGCATGACCAGGTAAAACTTAAAAAATCTCATTGGTTAGATCATATTTGTGCTATTTGGGGAGTTGGGGTTCTGCAGTGACATTGGTAATTTTGTGGGAGTTCCTTCTTGTTATTTTCCTAGTGTCAGGCATGCTGCTCAGTGTAATGAAGCATGACAGGCACCAAAGAATAAGTCTTCTCAGGAAAAAGGATGGCCCAATACTATTTCCCCAGCAAAATGGAATTCTAATGACTAGAGCATGAAATGCACTTTTCTGCTCTCAAGATGTGAATTAACAGGAGTCAAGACAGCAGTAACAAATATCCACTGGTCCCTACCTGAAACTTAACTCATACCTAGAGCAAAATCCTAATAGAGTGTGTAAAGTGTGTATGTGTATTAAGGGCAATTATTTATTTTCTACAGAGAAATTGTATCAAATGTGTAAGAAATAGAAATAAGTGAAAAAGTCTTTTAGAGGGCTGGGTTGGGGGAAAGGAGATTCCAGTATTTGTCTCCATTCCAGAGCAGAATGAAGACTAGACCTTTAAAAGAGCTTGTGGAAAAACAAAACAAGAGGAGCACAACACAGCAGATTGCTGGGGTGTTCTTTTTGGCTTGTGTTTTGTTTTGGCTTCCCCTTCAAGTTGGTATGACTTGAAAAGATGAAAATCTTTCACTTTCTTAGAAGAAAAAAGAAGCCAAAATACTTTGCCTTGTCTTGAACTGAGATATTTTTCCTGAATTTTCAGGTGGGCCATCAAACCAACTCGGATCAGAAGAGTGACAATATAGTTCATCCAGCCTGAGAGGTAAGTTCAAAAAGACCTCCAGAGCTCTGCATATATATATGAGATGGATAAAGATATTTGAATGCAGCAGTTGAACGGAAATGAGACATCTTTTTAAGTGTGACATACTGTAAAGTACCCTGTCTCCAAACCTTAGAGAAATACAAACAAGGATCCCTGTTGTAACTAAACTGCTATCCAGAAGAAGGATTTGGTTTCAATTTTTGCTTTTCCCACATAGCTGTAACTCTGGCTTGAGTGTCAGGATCTGAAATAACCTTTAGATCAGTTACAGGGGTTTACAGTTTTGTATGTCTCTGGGACTTGATGGGTGAAATGGAAAACAGTAGAAGAGCTCAATTAAAAAGAAAAAGATGGATTTTGGATAAGTTCAAAATTGAAAGCTGGAGCCCTAAGAGTGGAGTAGAAAACATCCTTGCCCTTAATGAAATATTTAAAGAGAAAGATTGAACTCAAGACATGCTTCTATCCAGCAGTGAAAGAAGCTGAGAATCCCTGCTGAAGGGCTGCATCTGTTATGAAAATCATCTTCCAGCCATGGCTTCAGTTTCTTTTGCAAGAAATCAATTCCTTGGTGAAGCTACTTCTCACTTACAGTGTAAGATACAATAATAGACTGGGAGAAAAATGCATTTTTGGCACCTTTTGGCTTAACCTACTTGAAAATGAACTTCTCCAGCTTCCAAAATGAGCAAACTTCTTTGCAAGAAGGGTTGCAAGGGGAAGTCAATCTGTTTGTAGAGCAGTGAAGAAGTGTGATAAATTCAGATCTCAAATTCTTCAGCTTATTGCAACGGATGCCACTCAGGCAGACTTCTCATTCTCTTTAATAACCATCGTGCTTTGATAGAAATCAAGTACAGGC
This sequence comes from Amazona ochrocephala, assembly GCA_039720435.1. Classification (NCBI taxonomy): domain Eukaryota; kingdom Metazoa; phylum Chordata; class Aves; order Psittaciformes; family Psittacidae; genus Amazona; species Amazona ochrocephala. The sequence goes on from CM077889.1 coordinate 14,418,163, forward strand.
CTCAGGATTTGTCCACATAGCCTAACAAATCCCAGCAAATATTGATTAAAACTGAAATGACGCTAACAGGAACAGTCAAAGCTGACTGCCTAATGCAAGTGATTTATTACACAACGCTATGTTTTTCCTTTGGCTGGTGTGCCTGTAGGCTCTGAATACTAGCCCTGAATTAGAGGAATTATCCTGTTCAGCCACTCAACAAATTCTGGCTGATGCAAATGCTTCTTACTGGAGGAACTGAGTCACAATTTCACGAACAAACCTTTATTCCAGCTATAACTGCCTTAAAAAAGGAGCGTTTGAACATTATTTCTATGAGCGCCATCTGGTGATTTCCCGGCAAGGACTCACGTTCCCAAGCCAAATGACAAAGCCAGCCAGCAGTTATGTCCAACTTATGCCTCTACGTGCTCCCGGAGAAGTTTGTGCAAGTATAAAATACAGGGTGATAATTTCGGCTTTGTAAGTATCCGCTTGCTGCAGAGAAATGCAAACGGAATTCGATTCTGTATGTCATTGGTGCTCTCTCTGCCTTACTTTATCTCAAGATCTCAGTGCCTTCTCCTAAACCTGACACATAAATATCAGCGCATCCTTTTCTGAAGGGCTGTTAACATTCTTGGCAGTATAAACTAGAAAAACCAAGGTGAAGAGGAATAATCCATTCTAGTCCATACAGTAAAGCAGAGCCCAGCTCCCAGTTTTCTGGATCTGTGCTCCTCTCACTAAAGCATATTTGCTTTAGTAATCCAATCTCTCCCACTGTTAATTCTGCACTAGTTTCTGTTTTGTTAATCAAATCAAATGTCAGCCTTGTCGTGAGGAGAATATAGTGGTAGATATCTTGCTATAAAGCAGCCAGCTGTGTTGTAGCTTTTACTTCATAGGAGTACCAGACAGCTGTATCAGCCTCCCTCTGCTCTACTCTGTGCAGATAGTTCCCCCACTTCCCAGAGAAGTTTATAGGGAAGTAAACAGAAGTTTACAGCTTCTGTGGGAGTGCAGGTAAGGAAGAGAGGCAGAAACAGCAGTGACAAGACGGAGGAGGCTGCTCTACATCCTCTGCAAGCTCACAGAAGTCAATAAGGTAGTGCAAAAGGCAAGATTCAGCATGCAGTGGGACACTATATCCATGCAGCACCTTAGGTGTGAAAAGTCCAGCACCCCCTATGGATATCAGTGAAAATGATGCATTTGTTCAAAGTCAAGCAAAGGTATCCCAGCCAAGGGTGACCTCATTGCCTCTTGAAATAAAAATCTTCTTTACTTGGACCAACATAGCATCCTACAGAGAAAAAGATGGAAGATGGTATAGACATACTAATGCAGGTTTCCCTTTCAGTTATCTGCTAGGAGGAAATCCCCATCAAACCAGCTGTGTGGCATTTCCAAGGATAACTGCCCTATCAGCAGGATTCAAGCAGTGGGGATGTCTTGTGCACATCACATGCTCCAGGATGCCCCATGCTATCTCAACTTAATCATAGAAAAGCAAATTAGAGGAAGGCATTTTCAACAAGCCCATCAGCATAGAGATATACTGTCTAGACGCCTACCTAGGATCGGTACAAAATTCAGGAGAAGAAATTCAAGGAGAACTCTGCTTATAATAGAAATGTGGAGTAGCAGAAGTTCTGCGTGGATTTCAAGTGTAATTCAGCACATTTTGCCCTGCTGTGGCAGACACTTTCTTTTTTCAAGTGTGTAACTTACATCCTCCCTGTTCTTTTGCCATAAGCTTCACTCCTACAAATTTTCTTCTGTTTTATTCCACTATTCAGCAAAGCAGAGACATAAAGCATTGCCAGGGATGGTTTTGCAATCCCAAGGCCAGTGTTATAAGATCAGCTGTTTCATATGTGTTTATTTTTTTAAATGAGCACAATGTGCCTGTCTGAAGTGATGAAGCTTAGGTTGTTCTATGCTTTGCGTAGAAGGCTTTGACAACAATAAATCATTGTATCATTGTATGGGTGATGGTGGAGCACCAGTAACCTTTAACAGCATGCTATCAACTGTCAAAATAACTTCATTGCAGCCAGCTTTCTGTACTGTAAAAAGCAGAGCTAGCAAATAGCAAGACACCTAGCTTATCTCATCATCTTTGTAATCACAAAAAGAAATGTCATTCTCTCTCTCCCTTAAAATCTTCCACTGTAAACAAATTAATTTTTCTCACTTATCATGCAATATTCAGGTTTCCAGTGTGTTCCACAAATGGTTTGGGTTTCTTTAATTTAATTAGAAATTTTAAATTTAAAATTTTAAAATTTCTAATTAATTAGAAAATATAAATTTAATTAGAAATCTTAATTTAGATCTTTTTAATTTTAAAATCAGTGCTTTTAAAAAAGCCTGGTGAATTCCTTTTGCAGCATGTTCAAAACCAATGGAAAAGATTAACGTTAGCTCTTTCTTAAAAATCTTAATTACATGCATACCACGCTTCCATTTTATATACTTGGAAATAAGTTCTCAAAGTGCTTGATTATGTTTAAAAGGAGCGTGCAAGTCCTATCCAGAGGCTGGAATGCAAGCCATGGTATGCAGTAGTAATGGAAAGGCTAATACAGAATCAGGAATTGAGATCATCTTTAGTGTTTCTGCTTTCTTTGATTTATTTAACCCGACTTAAACAAAATGCAGTGCAGTTGGGAAACATTCCTAGATAAGAAACACTTTTTATCTTCAGCAGGGCAATTCATCTTGGGTAGTTTCAACACATTTTGAAAAATGTAGCAATTTGCACGCACACAAAGAAAAGGAAGTGGAAAAGTTTGATGTTAACACTATTAAAATGAAGATATTCAGTATGCAGTTAATGTTTGTCTTCTAAACACATCTGTGAATGTAGGTTGTGGATCCCAGGTGTGCATGTACATGCAGTCATGTGCACTTAAGCTCTGAGAAACTCTGACAAACGTCGTCTAGTCTGGGGACATTTGCAATGTTGCATTTCCATGATGCTCATCATCACAAAAAGGACATTATTCCTCTTAGCTCAGAAGAACTTGTTCTTACCCATTAGTCCTAACAGCACCTCTCTGGTTGCTTTAGTCTCTGTGCCACAAACAAGCTTTGCCACTCTGAGCCTTCTGCTGCTGCAGCTGAACTCTTGCTCATGTGTCAGTAGTTCTGCCATCATCGTGCTCCTAACCAGCAGTGATGTCATTGTATTTTGTTCCACACGAAAATAAATCTGAATGGCAGAGCCCTGCCATCCTTTTTACAGTGGAATTCCTAGACTTCTCTGGAAGATCAGGATGAGCCACTACAGCACGATTTGCACGTTAAGTGGGTGACATGCCTCCCAAACCTTCTATTTTGGATTAAAAACATTGCAGAACCTTAAAGGGGCAATACAAATCTTGAACATGTCCCTGATGCAGCATCACTCTAAGGCCAATAGTATTCCTTCAGCTACTATTCCAACTGATCCGCCAGAGTGCTGTTTGGGAAGGGATCTTTCTGGTAAGTGCAATTCCATGTAAGCTCAAGGCATGCAGTAAGTGTTTAAAAAGTGAAAGTCTTCTTCAGTTCAATTGCATTTTGTTGCTTATGGTTGTTTTTAGCTGTAGACTCCAAACATTAATTCAAGAGAATAGTCCTTCCCAAAAGAGTGTAGGAAGGCTATGAATAAATGCCCACTTGCTGTTTGCAATGTTAAGTGGTGTTTCCCAAGACCATTCAGTAGCAACTCAGGGTCTCAGTTAATTGCCCCTGTCCTCTGTAATAAAGCAACTCTCCTAATTTGGAGAGAAGCTCTCAGGCCCACAGGAGTGTCCATTCGCCTTGGTCATAATTGGGTGGAAGAGGGAGGTCAGCCTAACAGTTCAGCTGTGCCATGTGAAGACCCCATCCAATTTCACATAATAGCAGCCTCTAGAATCTGAACAACCAAATGCTTGAAAAGCTCATTTACATTTTAAATGAACCTGGGGATGCCTTTGGGCAATCTTGGTGGTTAATAGCTCTATTGGTAAAACATACCATTCTTTTCTCCCCTCTGAAACAAACAAATACATCTACTACATCAAAGTATCTCTTCTCTCTGTGGATGCTTCATCTCCAGTATGAGGTCTGCATTTTAAAGGCATTCCTGGTGCTTTTAAGCACTTTTAAAGTCTCTATATAGACAGTGACACTGGTTTGCTTTTTTCTTTTCTCATTAAAACACTAAAGTAAAACAGCATCACACAAAAAAAGCCCTTCACAACATCATGGACTCCTTGTCATGATCTCCACAGAGGACAAATACACACTGATATCCTTCCACAGAGGAAATACAGTTCAATGTCACACCACTTTCCTTAATACCTCAGTAATCTCTAGAGCTACTTAAAGAGGTAAATTCCACCAGTAATGAGAGATGAACTGAATGTTTAGCAGGTTTTCCTCTATGCAACCTGTTTTCAAAACAGGATCATTCTGAAGGGGATTTGACTACAAACACCATCAGCTACATTAGCTGAGATGAGCAGGCAGAGCTGTATGTGGTTAAGCCTTCTCTCAGAGTTGCTTTAGTCGATATACAGTGATTGCCCAGACAGTTGGCTGAAGGTATTTTTACTTGCTGTTTATCCTCCTGCTACAGTTACCTTTGTAGATTGTACTCATTTGCCTTCCAATGGCCAAATTTTCACCCTGTAGCTTCTCTCCGCAGCCTGTATCTTGTTTCCAACTTGCTGCCATTCCCTTCAAGGGCTTCTGTGTCACAGACAAGTCTTAGGGCAAATAAGTATCAAACTACCTGCTGCTTCCTAACGTAGTCTAAGGCCATGACCAGGAGGGATTGCAGAACTGCTGAGTGAACATAGTGGAAAACTTCACATTTTGCTATTAGTCCAACTCTCCCAGCAAGCTGGAGAGGAATACTTTTGTGAATGAATGATTATAGATACAGATATGGCTATAACTAGTGAGGAGATGGTAGCTATATGTCTTGCTAAATCACCATTGCCTCCAACTCATTCAGGAAGGATGTAGGCTTAGGCAGCATAACACAGATCACTTATAGGCAGACTTAACGGTATCAGATGATGGAGAGGGAATTAAAGGAAATTGTAATGTTTCCCCTGGGGGTGACAAGAGCAACAGGGCAGATCAGAACTGAACAGAGCAAGTTGCACAGCTCTTCATGCAATTAGATGCTAAAAAGTAGGTAAAGGGGATTAGCCAGTTTACATCGCTCTGTTGAAAGACACCCCCAGGGCTGGTCCCATCCATTGAGCCAGCTTTCTGGAATCCTGCTGCTATGATGTCTCCTTCCAAGTGTCTGAGGGTGAAGAAAGCATTCTGAAAGATGTCGCTCTGAATTTCTTATGCTGCAGTCAAGTGATTTCTCTAGCATTTAGCACTATGAAAGGCAAATGTCAGCACAGCGTTTTATCCAACAGTCGCTGCAGAAGACTGAGCTGACATCCTTTTAAGTGCGTCCAAAGACCACATACAAGCAAGTGTTCTGCCTTATGGTAGAGACACCATTGCTGTGTGTTGCTGAAATGAGAAGCTTTGGTCAGGCTGCAAGACAGGAAACCGAGTGGGAAAATGCTGGCTCTAGTTTCACTAGAGCCTCCCACAGCAGATGGGTCGAACATTTTAATTAGTCTTCTAAGCAGATGAGCTAAATGTTTTAGACCACATAAGTGCTGATTAGAAAGGCCTTGTGTGTGTCCCTATGCAAAGATGTCAACTTTGCCAAAGTAAGAAATACAAGGTTGCTGTAGTAACAGAATTGAAATGGCAACAGAAAAATCAGTGGAGGTGAAGGAAAGACTTTGAAAGAAGAAAGCTCAAGCCCACCTTTTGGTTTCTACTTTTCTATGTAGATGGGCTGAAACAAAATGGGAGCTCAGATGCAGATTCAAGATGCTTAAATTGATTATGCAGCAAGTGATAGGTTGCTAAGATGCAGGGACTGATAGAAGCTCAATGTGTGACCTAAAAGGAGAGGGGGACCTGGCTTTATACAGTCTTGCAACATATTTCCCCTGCAAATATATTATTTATTAGAGATGCCATTTTGGGAACATCACTGGGAGCCCAGAATATGCTATCCTTAAAAACCAGCTTTAGCAAGGGAAGGGTAAAATAGTCTGTTTACTGGAAAGATTTACCAGGGCAGCAACACTCTGCAATATTTATTAGGAATAGAGGGAGCATCGAAAATGAGTATTAATCTGTAAGATGAAGCTTAAATGATTTGCAAAAGTATCATGTGGCAGTTACCTGTAGCTGGTACTCTGCATTTTAGGAGTCCCTTCTTTGTCCCTCTGCATCACCTGCAGCATGCACTCCCCAAGCTTCTAGCACCCCACCAGCAGGGGCTGACCCTTGAGGCCCCACGACTTCATTCTTTTTCCAATTACTGCTGATCTGCAGAACATCTAGCATACCCACCCATAGTCATGAGGATGGTATAGCACTGGGATCCAGGCAGGAGTATTTGTGTAGGTGGATAATGACAGGACAGAGAACAACCTGTTACTCACGTATAAATGAGAGCCTATGATGGGAGAAAACAAATTCCTTGAGGAAGCGAGGGAATATCAAAATAGAACACTCTAAAAAAAAAGGAAGTAAACAATTTTTCTTTGCTGCTGTTTTCTTTGCTGCTGTTATCTTTTTCCCCCATGAGATAGAAACAAATGAGGGACCAAAACCTCTATAGAGTTATCAGTTAAAGCCTGAAGAAACATCAGAATGAAATTAGAGTTCATGGGCTAAACTCAGCATTCAACTGAGGACTGTAAACTATCAACTGCATTGATTCCTGGGATCTGAGTTCTCACTGAAGCAAGAAACTCTCCATAGAGAGGCTAGGGCAACATGTTCATTGGCAAGCAATGGGAATCTGAGGCCAAAATAAAGAGTATTTAACTGGATCACTGCACTTGGGTCTCAGCTGGAGGGAGACGTCTTGTAACTTCTCCTCGAAGTCCCAGCCTCTTCTCTTTTCTCTGAGGTCTGTGGGGTTGGTGTCTCTTTTCAGAAGGGGAAAGTTTTCTTCCTCAATTCTCCCTTTCTCTCTCAACTCATTTCTTGATCAGGAAAGTGGAAATGAGAGGAGACATTAATCTCAGCTGTGGAAATGTTCCTGGGATGTAGTTTCACATGCATTTGTCAGTCTTGCTTTCAACAGCTAAAGTGAAGAGGCTTCCATCACTTTTGCTGTGGTAATCTTTCCATGTGCTTTAGTCAAACTTCCCTTACTTCTTTTGCTCAGCTGGATTTGTCCTTCCCGTAGTCAAACAACCTGCAATAGCTGCTCTGAATTCTGTCTGCATGGACAGAAAATGAAGGCTAAGCCAGCCCACTTTGACAGTGCAAACTGCCCAAATTAAAACATCTGCAATGTCTATACCTAGGCAAATAAATCCAAATTAATTCAATCTTACAGAGCAAGGCTTGTTTATTCATTACACAGAGTAAAAGTGTGAGTCAATTTGTAGATGCCTGAGTTGGTATCAGCCTCCTGACACTGCTGATGCTGATGTCACTGCAATGTGAAACCGGCAGCCCACATTCAGAGCAAGCTAACAAATCTCACTCTTCCATCTTCCAGACAAGCAAAAAGGAATGGGAGAGTCAATTTTAAGGTGTCTCTTTCTTTTCTGGGGGGTGATGAGTCATCAAGGAGCCTTCTTCAGAGTTCACCCGCTCCATCCACCTCTGGTGGAATTTGTTTTGGGATTTCTGAAGACAGATAACTCTTCCTGTGCTTCAAGCTCAGGCTGGTGTGCTAACCCCCTCCTCCCCGCATGTCTTAGCCCTGTGGTCTGTCTTGGTCTCAACGTATTCCTAAGCAGAGGATGAGTAATGCCAACAGGAAAATATCCTCAAACCTTGCTACCGGTGTATTAGGTGTCTGTTATCCAGATTTTAACCTGATCATTTGGAGCCGTCTTACACAGAGGAGTGTTGTAAAATTATCCTACAACTGGTGAAACAGGAAAGAAGTCTTTATTTTGTCAGGAAAGAGCTATGAACTTCTGAGTCCTGCTGTCAAATTTGGAGGCACAAACTAAAAGGAGCAGCATTTCTGTTAATTCCCTTAAGAGCTGTCTGCATTTATTTCCTCCTTTGTTGCTAATTAATCTGTTTGTACTGTTTATACATTTGAACTGTCATGAGTCTGAATTTGATCCCAATTACTTCCCAATAAATCAGGAGTAACCTTGGGGAAATCAGAGACATTCTGGGGGAGTTCTGAAGCAAGCCTAAATTCCAAAGCCTTTCTCCCCAGAGAGAATTTCTTTCTCAGAGGGATCCAGAGAGTGCATGCAATCAGTTCAAAATCTAGTTATTTGACTCTTTTCAATGTCTATATCCAGTCTGTTTTCCTCTTGTAGCTTGTCAGTTCAATTAGTTCACTCTTGCACAGAATTTTGCTCAGTAGTAAATAGATCTGCTTGGAGCTGAAGATTGCTCTGTAGCTTTTGACTCATTATATTTGTAAACAGAGACAGAGAAACCAAGAGGTAAATATGTGTATATATAGGCATAGACATACGCAAACCATTTCTGCAACTTTGCTTACACCTTGAATTGGACATCTGTAATATTAGCTGCTGCTGAGATATTGAGATTCAGTGGCGTTGAGTCCTTCAGCAAGCAACTTTGAATTGTACGAAAATCACTGGAGACAGGAATAGTGTGTGCAGGTGCTGGTGCAATTTTCTTCCACATGACTTTACCAGCGCGGAAGGACTCCTGGTATTCCAGCTCTGGTTTCCAAGCAGACACAGTGTCATCTAGAGGAGAAAGTGTAGCTGTGCACACTGAGATATAATGGGAAGAATGTATTTTTATGGGAATAAATGTCCTGAATGAAACCAGTGTCCATAGTGATGCAAACAGAAGGTTTTCCTTCCTCATTATCTTTCTGGGTTGTGTGTGTCTGTGTGCATGGGGCATGACATGACGATCTTTTGGGAAACTCCTTTGTGATAAACCATAAAGAATATCTTGCTGATCTCGGTTGTTTCTGTCTTTCTATTATCTCCTCCTTATTTCCCTTCTCAGGAGCATGGCAGGCTAACAATAACTTTTGTTACTTCAGTGCCCAGTTTGAAATGCTGTAGAAATAGCTTGGATAGTGAATTATTCCTTTGTAATTAGAGATGAGAGACAGCAGGAGCCAGAAGGAAGATGATTGGCTTGCATTCAGGTTCTCCTTCTAAAGGCCCTATTTCTTTGCTCCTACTGTACAGGAAGCAGGCAAGCTGTTATTTCTAGTTCTGTATTCTAGAGTACAATAGGACTTGGAAGAAATGTGTTGGGTTTATATTAACCTCCTGTATTGAAAATCTTGGCAGAGTTAACTCAGTCCTGTACCCTTGCAAGACGCAATAGATAAATGAAGTATTGAGCAGTTCATTGCATGGGAGTTTTTTCAATACTGCTGTAGAATAAAAGTGCTGTCCTGCATGGGCATTTCAGGTAGTGCAGAGCATCTTGCTGGTTTTGAACAGTTTCCCTTTGCGTGTCCTTGCTGTGCAGCCTCTTCTGCTTTTGGAAAGCTGGCATCATTTGTTACCAGAGTTGGATATACTTCTTTTATAAGGCACACAGATGACTCTCCAGCATTTATACTTAATGATAGACATTAGAAGAACATTAAACATAGTGGTCCTGGGGTTAGCTGCTTGATTGCATATTAGGACTTCATGCTGTGTAGGAGAAGGAAATGAGGAGGAACAAAACTAGAGCTTTAAAATACACTTTTCAGTTAAAGGAGTCTAAAAGCAGTTCCAAAAGTCTGTCATGTGAGAGAGGCATTGACACAAGCCTGGCAGGAAAGGTGATCTCAGTCCAAAGTCAATTCTGTCCAGGCCTCGGAAGATGAACACAAGCAGGAATACCTTTGCATGAGTGATTTCTTCCACAAGTGAAGCTGTCAAACTCATTTTGAGAGCATTTCTATTTCTTCAGATGCAAACAGCTGCCTCCAGGTTTTGGAAACAGCATGTTATTTAGATATTCCCTGATAGGAAAAGGGATTCTAAAGAGCCTTTGTTTAAAAGTATTTGTTTTAACCTAGCCAAACAATTACAGTCAAAGCTGTCGTAGGACTTGCTAGGATAACAGGAGACATACAAAGATCAAAGAACCCCACTTGGTCTAAGAACAATGACAAAGGTTGTGGCCTTACTGCTATAAACAAAATCAAACTATAATCAAGGATATCCCTGATGAAAACCTTCAGTTTAAAAGAGATGTCATGGATTCGGGGTTACAGTTTCAGGATCAGCATTAGGGGATATGAAAGGCCTTGAATCCGCATGAGCAGAGGAGAAACAGAAACTGATCTTCCTGCTCCCCATTAGTAGAGAGCAAGTCTCAGTTCTTCATGCTACTAGATCTCATCTTTGCCAGCTACTGATTTTGCAGGGCACTGAATTCATGGCCTTATGTAGCATAAATGAGATAGCAGGACGTACGAGGAACTCCGCAGTAAGACTAAATTCTCACAAGATCACTAAGCAAATTTATTCTTGTTTTTTTTAATTTTATTTCAGATTAGATGCCACAGAAGGTTTGAAAGGTGCGGTTTGGCTTAGAGAGCGTGAGTTCTTGCAAGAAGCACCTCAGTTGTTAGCAGACATAAGACCAACTCCAATTTACATTTAGAGGATGTGAGTAGGAAGTGGTATGGACATTTCTTTGGCAGAGTTATTAATAGTTGAGTTTATAGTAAGATTAGACATAAGGCTGGGATGTACTGAACACCTGCTGATCACTTGCAATTTCGGTTGACATGAGGGGCAGTTCGTAGGATTTCACACCTCTCTGGATTTGATCTTCCAAAACCAAGGCTGTTTCAGAAGGTTGCATTAAGTAGGAGTCATCTTTAAAGAACACAATCTGATGATTGGTTCCTGAGCTAGGAGCTTGTTTGCCCAGATACCGTTTATGCTCTCACTCTGAAGACTGTGGAATTCAGTCATCTACTCCGTAATACTCAGACTCCACAAGAACAGCAGACAGGACTTACAATCTTCTACATCTGATACATCATTCTGCTTCCGTATCATCTACCCATCCAGCTATCCCTGTCCTGTGTATACATCTATGGCTTGGAAGAGTCACTCTGTGTTGCCCACTGCACATAATCATAGTTACACAGGTGATTATTGAGTAATTGTGTGCAGTGGGCTACATGCAGTAGCTTCTGTAAGCATGTTGATATTTTACTAACCAGCACTTTCCTATGCTGTAATTATTCAGAGAAAAATGGACATCTGCAGAAGAGAGAGGTGAATTGGTTTAGATCCTGATACTCAGAGGCATTTGACTGGGAGAAACGTGTGTGTTAATAAGCAGAGCTCACGATGGTGCTGCAGTTATTATCGTGGTGGGTGGAATATATATATATTTTATAATCACATGTGATCATACTTGAGGATTGGTCTGTTCCTGTGAGTTAGTAGGTACAGCTATCCCACAATGACTTACTGACAGCAAGCTAATTAATAATGGGTTAGAAGTTATGCTTAGCGTATGAAGAAACCTCACATTTTGGAAAAGGCAGAAAAGTAGAGAGGAAAAATCTTATTAGGTGCGTCCTCCACTAACACTGGACATACTGCACATCAAATCCTCTACTTCTATGTTAATCACCCTACTCATTGAGCAGTAGGAGCTGATTAAACAGAAGTCACTCACAGATTCTGATGATGGAGGTTGTATCAAGTTCCAAAGAGGATCAAATTAGATGGTTGGATAAGTATTTGCACACATTAACATTAACTAGCCCTTTCTTCTGTAAAGATGCAGGCAACATCTTTCTGGATGCAGCCCAAATCAGCATTTCACATTCAGTTTTCACATGAATTGTTCACTTATATTTCTAATACCACAGGTCTGTGGCTACAAAGAGATGATATCACATTAAAAAGTCATGAATAAATATGCATTAGGTAGGTGTAAAGCTTGACAGGCAGATTGTCCCTTCTAAATAAATACACATGGAACAGTTAGAGCTACATTTTGTGTTGCTATCAGGTTCAGGAGTCATTGAGATCTAAATCAAATAACCTAGACATTAGACGTGTTCAGTGTCCCAAGTCACCCAAACCCTGTCTGTATCTGAGTAATACATTAATATCAGCGCTGCTGCACTTCACAGCATAGGTTATCAAATCTTGCAGTGTCATTGCAGGTGCCAGAGTTATGAAAACCTACTGTGCCAGCTCAGGTGCTATTAGATAACCCATATGCATAAGTATTATTTGTCAGTGTTTTCTGTACTGTTTTTGACATGCTGAACATTCAGGGATCCTACTGAAATCTGTGGAAGCTGCATGTCTTCTACACCCTTGAAAAGGAAAGGAGGTGCTTCTAGCACTTTCATCACAGACCACTCATCTGTGAGTGGTTGTCAGCAGGAACACTTAACACCTTCATATGAATTGGGAATAGGACTTTCTGGTGTGGTGTTCTCATAGGCAAATGAATAGGAAGCACAAAGTAGGAATAGAAAGATTTGCCTTCACTAAGACTACTTCTTTTTTTACTTCCTGTATAAGAATATCTGTGTGTAATCATGGTCATCCTCCATCCGTGTCAACTTAGCCTGTAAATCCATATAACAGGTCAGTATTGTCCTGTGTAGTAATAAGTTCCCCTGTGTAGCAAGATTAAAAACAAAATAGCAACAGAAAAAGAAAAGGGGGAAAACGCAGTTATTGGCCTGCTCAGGAAGCAAAGAAGGGGGGGAAAAAGAGTGCAGTGGTAAAGCTTTATCATTTCTTTCCTGCAGAAGAAATTGAAATGCCCTTTACCCTATCAGTTTTAGACAGACAGATGACAGATGCCTTCAGTCTAGAAAAGCTCAATAATATTGCATTATCATTATGACTTCTTTAGAGAGGAGAACATTTCAACTATTAAAATTACTTGCTTTGTCCTGGCTCATTTCTAATGACCTACTTTATCACCATCAGTAACCTGAATAGTAATGCTCCCACTAGATATGGTAATCAAGAATTGATTTGCAGTCTGAGCTAAGCCTGGCTGCCATTGTTGGAGTCTCAGCTGGTTGGAGATGAGGAGTGACTTCCAAGCTGTTCATTTGTTCTTTCTCCTTTAAAATCTGGTTAGGAACAGACCAGTATCACCTCATTAATACATACTTGAATCTTGCTTACTGCAAAATAAGGCTATGTAATGCTTCTGAGGTGAAACTTTATGTAAATCCCAGTCTATGAGGATTTGCTGTCAGATTACAAGTAGCTAACCCAGTCAATGGCTCCTGACAGATATCAAGAGCTGGGAAAACATCTTCCTGGAAGAAAAAAAATCTCCTCACACTGTTACGCAAAGTCTAAATAACCCAGCGGCTGGACTGATTGCTGGGCCCATCAGAGATTTCAGGTTACTTTGCCATGTTGTACTCCTCGACGAAGATGCAGCTGAAGTTTGAAGCCCAACCTTTCACACTGTATATTTACACTTTTTGTATCTATTATGATCAGACAAGAGGAATGGATTTCACGCCCAGAAAGCCAACCGTATCCTGGGCTGCATCAAAAGGAGTGTGACCAGCAGGTCGACGGAGGTGCTCCTGCCCCTTTACTCTGCTCTCATGAGACCTCACTTGGAGTATTGTGTGCAGTTCTGGTGTCCTCAACATAAAAAGGACATGGAACTGTTAGAACAAGTGCAGAGGAGGGCCACGAGGACAATCAGGGGACTGGAGCACCTCCCGTATGAAGATAGGCTGAGAAAGTTGGGGCTGTTCAGCCTGGAGAAGAGAAGGCTGCGTGGAGACCTCATAGCAGCCTTCCAATACCTGAAGGGGGCCTATAGGGATGCTGGGGAGGGACTCTTCATTAGGGACTGTGGTGAGAGGACAAGGGGTAATGGGTTTAAACTTAAACAGGGGAAGTTTAGATTGGATGTGAGGAAGAAATTCTTTACTGTGAGGGTGGTGAGGCACTGGAATGGGTTGCCCAAGGAAGTTGTGAATGCTTCATCCCTGGCGGCGTTCAAGGTGGGGTTGGACATAGCCTTGGATGGCATGGTTTAGTGGGAGGTGTCCCTGCCCATGGCAGGGGGGTTGGAACTCGATGATCTTGAGGTCCTTTCCAACCCTTACTGTTCTATGATTCTATGATTCTATGAAATAAGAAAACCGGTGTTAGATCAACTGCAAGTGTCCTTCCAAATATTTCCTTTGTAGCCAGAGGAAATGGATATTTGGTCTCTTGAAAACAGCGTGCGTTTCATTCATTTGCATCCAATTAAATATGAGCTGCTGCATGAATTCGGCTGGATGGAAGAGAACATGTACTTTCATTCCCTTCTGCAAAAGGACTCAGGAGAGTTTAATTGTAATGAAAACATAAGAGACCATGGGAAGTAGTTCTACTTTCTGGATTTCTCTAGACATGCCTACAGCTGCTCTTCCTCTAACAGAAAAGCTTTTCCGGACAGCTGGTGTTAGCAGTATTAGGGAAGAACAGATTCATTCAAGCAGCTGTCATCTCAGTCACTTCTACGCTATAGCCCCTGGCCAACAACAGAACAGAGCAGTTCTCTTGGAAAAGAGAGCCAAAGCATATGAAAATATCCCCCTCTTTCTAAATGCAACTGGAGCAGAATCCAAGGTTAAAGTTCTTCATACACCTTTCTCATGAGTATGGCTGATTCCTCCACTCCTCCCACTTCTCTTCTGTGGTATTTCACTCTGTGTCTGTTCTGCACCAACAACTTTATACCGTCTGGCTTCTGGGGTGGGTCAGTAAATAACTACCTTTAGTTAGGCAGAACACTGGAAGCCGACACTAGTGAGAAGATATTATTTATTGATTACACTGCTGCCAGAAGAGTGGAAGAACAAGTTCCAATGGAGCTAAAAATAAAGTAAAATAGAATAAAAAATATATAAAATAAAATAAAATGAAATAAAAGAATTAATATGATGTAATATAATAGTGCTGATGAGGTTTCATTTGGCAGCCAGATCATTCAAATATTTTCATTGGTAAAAGGAGTTGTAAATCCACAGCCAATTCTATAGTAAACCTTCAGGAAGTTCCTGTCTAGTTAAATTATCTTTTCAGAGAAATTACTGCAGTCTGCAAAACCACTAACAAAATACAGCTATGTGTTGGTCCTTCAGAAATCATGTGATCAGACTGCAAATTAGTCTGCACTTAAAGGTAAACCACAAACACACGATGCCATCCATTCCCTCTTTTGCTGCAATGGAGGTGTCTGAGCAGTTTTAAAGAGAAAAGAACAATGGAGATGAAATTGTCCATAGATAACAGGAGGGGTACTGGCATGTGATCAATGAAAATAAGCCAGTGGTTTAACGTATTATCCAAGGTACTTCAGATCAAAGTTTTACAAAGTGATAGGCAGTTCCAGTCAGAGATTTGAGAGCTCCCAGAGGAGCTGATGTTTCTTATGTTGCCCTTCTAACATGCAGATATTTTTTTTCATTCCATCTCATTAGTAGGAATAGGTCTTAGCACTGAGCATCTGCTACTGTATTTTAAACATGGTAATCAATAATCAGAAGACCTTAGTTGTTTCTCAGATAAATTCATCTAAAAATAAGGGTAGTTCTGAAGTCAGATTTAGCTGTCTCTAGTCCACTGTACTACTTGTGTTAAGAAAGTGAGGCTGATTACCTTCTGCCTTCAAACAGGATTGAAAATTACATAAGTCCTTCTGCAACAAGAGATGTGCTTTGAAATCTGAATGTCCCAGACTTAATCCTTACAGATCATGTATGAAGCAGCATGTTACAGATGTATTCAATCTGCATTCCTGACCCCAAATGCCCTCTAAATTCACATCCTCCGGATATTCAGATCTGCTTTTGACATGGTTCTGTAAATTCATACTTACTGGGATCTCAAGAGATCCTCTAATCCACCTGCCTGCCCTGAGACACAGACTGCATTCCATCTTCTGAACAGATGTTTCAAGGCTCACCAATTTGATGCTGCTGAACACCTCAAGGGCTCTGCTCTAAGAATAAGGAGAAACAGGTGCTTTATTTTAGTGTGAGGGTTCAGATTCTTCTGAAATGAACAGTGTATCAATCCGTAGCCTCTTGTCCTTATAAAGGTCAGAGAGAGTGTGACAGTGGTTTCTACAGCAGTAGAGTGAAAGAGCTTGGACCACCTCTTAGGACAGTGAGAATATGATTTTAACCACAACACACTTGAAATTCCTCCCATACTGCAAAAGAAGGAAGGATGTTGGTATGCAATGGTGACTAACAGGCCTATGAAATATCATCCTATTAGTATCAGTGGGACCAGGACAATGACAAGCCACAAAGAGCCTATGTGAAATTGGCTACAACAGAAATCATTCAATTTAGAGTGGCTGATGCAGAGGAGCCACATTTTGAGTTGCTGCATTTGTTCTTGTAAGTAAGTACTTCACACTGGCATTTTCCAAAACATTAAAAAAATAAGATAGTCATCGCTCATTAATTGCTCATTACAAATTGTTACAACGATTTGAGTCCAGTCAGCGTGTGTGAGCCAGTCTTTAAACACTGGCATTATTAGGTGTACTTATTACTTATTAATTAGTGCGCATTCACGCATTTGAGTTTATTGAGCATCTGCTGCTGAGGATATTAGACTTCTAGAAAAGCTGCTCATCTGGGGCACAGATATACCCCAGTAAGCAGATTCCCACTGGGCAAAGCTCATTAATGAATGAGAAGCTCTGGATTAGCATTTTGAAGCTAGGCATGGAAGTGGCCAGCTAGGAGTAGCTGACTGAAAATCAAACCACACTGCCTCACAACAGGAGGATGCAGCTGCATGCTCTCCATTTCCCCACTGACTTCTCCATTCCCCTGTGAGGATACTCAGCTTCATCACGATCTGTCAAGTATTTTTAAATGCTTGAAAAATTTCTGTAGTGCCTGTAACAACAGGGGAGAGGGAAATTTGTCAAGTCAAGGAAATGACAGCATCAGAGGTGGCTAGAATGCAGTCAGTATTCAGCATACTGCGTTAGCCTGGACACCTCAGGAAGATTTTAAGCTTCTTGATGGGCGCAATTTTGAAGAGGATAATATTATAAAAGTGTTCTCAAGCAGAAAAGCTCTCTATTGCACAGAACTTACATAATGCTGAGTAAGCTTTTCTGAGGAGCAAAACAAAGGGAGAACTGGCAACAAAATGGACCTACGGCAAACTACTGATCCCTGGTGGAGAATCTGCAAATGCCTGTGAGAATTTGTGATGTAGGATTTATAGACGTCTATTCCAAAGGAAGTTTTAGATTCTGGCAGTTCCATGGAGGCACAGAAAGATGCACTAAAGACTGTTCTGGGCCGGGAGTGGCATGTCCTCAGCCTTGGTTTAGGAAGATGAGTATCCCACTGCTGTCAATGGAGAGAAGTTCTGAGAGCACCTCAGAGCCCCTTGCACTGCTTAAAGTGAAGTTTTATGCATGTTCCCTAAATAATCTCTTATTCTTATGGGTTGGCCACCTCCTCAGATGACTGTTAGGAGGAGACAGGGCTCACCTTCTTCTTGTCTGTACTCTAGCTTTTACAAAAGGAAATTTTAAAGTTTCAGGGGTTTCTGACAGACTCATTCCCTTTTTCTCTCATCTTGGAATCACAGGTGGAAGATGCAGATTTCCCTGTGGTGTCCTAGTGACATGTGGTGTCCATGCCTGTATCTGCACAATGAAGACTATTCTTGTTCAGCTCAGGCATGTGACCTGGCATCTTATTGAACTGCAAACATCTCAAATGCTGATATAAGAGTTCCCCTTTATTATGGACTCTGATGCAGCTAGGGCATTACATAACATATACTGACTACAGCACCATCTCAGTATCTTGACTAAGAAAAAATCTCTCATCAGACACATGGGAAATGCCAAGGCCTACAGTCAAACCTCACATCAGACTTAGTCATCGTCTAATGAGTTTTCAGTTTAAGCAGATAAGACAGAAAAAGGGTAGGAAAAAGCCTGCTTTTCCTCCTATATTTATTCTGTCAGACAGAAAAAGCAATACCTCGACTGACATAAAAACCCATTAACTCTAGAGACATATTCGTTGGTGTCGGGGTGGCTGCTGTGCATGGGGCCAGCAGTTAGTGAGGTCTTGTATGTCCTCTAGTGGCCAGCACGGTACGATGGGAGCTGGAGGGAAGAAATGCAGCTTTTCTGGAGAGAGTCAGATAATAGATTCCTTAAGCACTGCTTTGGCTTCCTACAGAGACAAGTCTGGAGAGTTCCAGATATTTTTGTCTTCTGTTAAATTCAGCGCACAGTTACCATTATGGGCCCTTCTAAGAAGCTGATCATTCACAGCATGAATCCTGTACTGCAACACTCAATAAAGCAAAGTGCCTCCTATTTCTGCGAGAAGGAGAGAAATAATGCTCTTACATTACAGAAGGGGCTGTAAAGAAGACCTGAAAGTGCTTTGGTGTCAGGCTTCTCTGAGTGCACTAGCGCAGAGCCCTGGCTCAGTGTGACTGCCTCTTCACTTTTAGTATCAGATAGTGAATGGGCAGGGGGTCTGAAATAGGGCCTCATCTCTCAACAGGGAAGGTCTTGGTCATGCACATGAAGTAGAAAGTTTGAGAGAAGCTCATTGCAACACATGGGTCACAACAGTACACTTCACCTGTCTGACTTAGGAGGATAAATTTACCCTCTCTTAATTTTTAGAAGCTATATAGTCAATTCAAGTTGCCAGGTGTTGAGAAACACTGTAAAATTCAGCTAGTAGCTCGGTGTGAGAGGAAAGTGATGAACAACTCTAGTTTTATATTTCCTCATAACAGAAAAAATAGATTCAGTCTGAGGAAGCCAAGTCTTATTTTTCACCCAAAGTGCTTAAAAATTAGTTCAATTTGAAGTAAATGTTCCAGTCAATTTGGTTTTCCACTACCCAACCTGCTTTGTTAGTAATGCAAGAGTAATAGAAAAAATATATTGACAGAACTGTATCTGCAGAATACAGAGCAAAGCCTGCCTGTGCTCACAGGGAAGACTATTACCAATTGCTACAAGAATGGTTCTCAAAATGGTTTATAAGGCATCAGCAAGTCTTTAATTTAACTGTGTGTCATTATTACATGCTGAGTGTGGTTTATTATTGTACTAATAAACCATAAAGAAGACTCTATAACTTCATCACTACAGCCAATTGCCATGTACAGTGTTAATTTGCCAACAGATCATTAATTGCCAGTGCTTGCTGAAATGTAGACATAAAGCAAAACTATTGGGCAGAGTTTCTTTTCCAGATTCTGTTCTGCTGACAGCAGTAAGACTGAGCACTCACAGAAATGGCTGTGCTTTGCCAGTAGAAAAGCTTAGGTCTCCACCGAACCCAGCAGAAAAGGAAGTCACAGAGGTTTCCAATCCCAGCAGTACTCCACTGACTTCTAAGAAGTCAGTAAAATTAAAGTAAAATTAAAGTAGTTTTCAAAAAAAGCCAGATGTATTCTGATCTGAACTCTTAGAAATTCATGGTTTACACTATCCAAGGAGTTCATAAACGTTAACTGTTCCGGGAAGTGCCATTTTTCCATAGAGGAAAACCAGATGATAATACCTCATTTGGCTGAAGTAACCCCTTCAATAAAGTGCTAAACTGCATTTTTATATTGTATCGTGGGGGATTTATTCTGCACATAAAGTTGCTTTCAGTCCTCTTTGGGCTATCTAATGGACACTGCCATGTGCATGTATAGCTGCATGTTATGGACCCTTTGTGGTTGGCAACATGATGCCTTGATCACCAGCAGACAGACAAGTTTAGTGTATTGGGGAAGCTGCTGGAAAAGGAAAATACAGTTTAATGTTGGCAGAAATAAAAAATGTTTACACGAGTCCTGCAAAGCAAAATACAGCATTTAAATGTTGGAATAGTGAAAATACTGAAACCCTCACAAAAAAACTCTGATCCTGTAAGAAGTTCATCTTTTGTCTGATTCATAATGAACCTAAGCACAATGAAATTCCAGATTGTACTCTGCTGAATCAGAAGATTTTTTCCAGTTTTAGAGGAAAGTGTAATGGTCCTGATGCTGCTCGTGGTGTAGATCTTACTTTTAATCATGCCATTACAACAGGGAATTATTTCATGCTTACTTTCCCTGGAGATATGCAACCCCACTCCTTTCAGATGCAAGATGGGGTATATTAAACCTCGTAGTAGGTGTTCTTTAAATTCCTAATTAAATTGCTGGCACATTGATGTCCTCTTGCAAAGCTTGTCTTACACTTTATTACCCAATATAGAAATCTGAAAGGACATAAGGTGATAAAAATACCTGCCACAGTCAATGTGGTTTATTCCTTTAGTTATACAGCCCAGAGGATGAATATCATGGGACTTGACACCGTTAAGACAGACATGTTAGCAGTATGCTGCTACTCATACCATTCAGGGGTGGCCTCAATTCTTGTTCTGGTGAAAGAGCTGATGTCTAACTGGGCAGTGCCTATGTTTCTGATGATGGTAACTTAACGCCATGGTCAGCTTTACCCTGAAGCGTGTTTCTAATTAGTAGGAATAAGGCAAGGGGAAAAATACAAGTGAGAGAGCGCTTGAAAGTTTAAGGGCATTAATTGCCTCCCAGCTGTCAGGGTAGTAATTAAATTCAGCTTGTTGACTTCAGCTTTGCTGCGATTATGTGAAATTAATCTTCAAACACACTGAAAGTTTCCATTGCTGTTCATTTTAGTGCTGAATCCAGCAAATCCCCAAAAATATGCACAGAAACATTGGCATGCATCTGGCAGTCGCCCAGCAAAAAACGTCAATTTAGAGAAATGAGATTAAACTTCTTTCCCAGTATGCTTTCTTGCACAATACTTTTTCCCTTTTCTTATTCCCCTGGCCAGGCCGGAGCTATGTCTGTCTCTCTGGAAGAGCAGAAACTCAACTGATAATCTTTTGAACAGGTCACAAAAGTCCAGTTGCAATTCTTCTCCTGTTCCTTAGCTCAAGCTGGATTAGATATAAAGGATTACTTGGAAATTCCAGCTTTCAAAGAACAAATCCTTCCAGCTTGTTAACTTTCGATTAGCCCTGTCAGCCTCCCTGTGCTATGCATCATGCACAATTAAAAGCAGTTTCTGCCCCAGAAAGCTAGAACTCGAACTCCCTGCTTAGTATGCAAATTCATTACCTGACTTGTGCATATGTGTCAAAAATTTATGCATTGATGTAGTCAGTGGCAGCTTGCTATTAACATCAACTAGTATGCTAAGCCCTTCATGTGTGAGGTGTGCATAAATACATTCATGCATTTTCAATCCCTACTTCCAGAAAAAAGTAATTTTTCTATGAATACATAAATACCCTTGTAAATGCACTTAGTGTATTAATTAAATGATGTTCACTCTTAAACTGCAGTGTACCAAGGAATAATTGATTGGGTGGACTCTTACATCTAGGCAGAAACAATGTTTATTATCTCTGCTTGCTGCTTTTAGCTACTAGGTTTTGCCTAAAAGCATTAGATCAAATTGGCAGCATGGTTTAGATCTTTCTGCTAAGTTTTGACCTCATCCTTGAGAAGTGGCAATGTCAGCAGCAAGAATCTCCCACTTTGTAAGGTATGAGATAATCTGGTATTACATGGTGTGAGAGACCTATGTGGCAAAAATAAACAGTACGTTCTATATTATTTGGACAAGAAGGTAGTGGAAGAGTAGCAGAAGTCAGTATTGCTTTCTGTCCTGAATAAGGACACCCACTTAATATTGTTGAGTTACATCCACTGAACAAGTTACTACAAGTAAACTGAATGCCATAACCTCCTGGGCAGCAAACAGTGCTCCCTTGTACCTGCATTAACAATGGAGCATCTCCATGGAGGATGCCTTTTCTCTTACCCTTGGAGCAAGCAGTTGGCACAAGAAGAGAACTGGGATGAAGCAGTTTGTGGTGTTGAATTTCCTGCATCTTGGATTCCTATTGTAGTATTCACTGGTAACTACCTGGCCACCACTAAATGAGGACATCACTGACCCCAGAGGTGTTGCGGCCTGTGAAAGAGACCTGGAAGCAGTGTGCTATGCAGTGGAGAACACTAGGAAGGATCAGGATCTGTGTGGGTCCTCACTCACTCCTCAGAAACTTTGCTAAGGCAAATTATTCCATGGTCTGATTGGCTGACAACTCTAGTGTCCTCTTATCTGGATATGTATCCCCACTTTTCTGTAGCACCTGATTCTCTGTGTGGTCAAAGAAGGATAACCATCAATATCTGCCTCTTCATGCTGTGTACAAAGGCTTTGTAGGATATCATTGGGGACAACTGTTTGACATCAGTCTTGATGATGGAGATCACTGATTCTTTTAACCTTCAAGAGCTACATTCTGCACTACAACATACAACTTCTGGGGTTTTGCCTCTACTACAGGGTATGCTATGCAAAAAATGTCAGCTGTAAGAGGGCGAAGCTCAGTTTTACGGAGCTTGTATTAAAGAAAAGGTTTTGCACATGAAGCCAGCTACTGGTTTCAAAGCCTGGCTGTTGAGGTCACCAAAGGGCAGAACTCCTAACCTATTTTTGGAATCATTTGTTTTCCTGAATTTTACTAGATATTGACCTATAGTCTAAATTTGGAGAAGTTTCAATGAAAACTGAAAAGCACTGGAGTATTTTTACCCTTCTGGCAACCCAGAATTCTTATGAGCTGAGAATCAGCCATGATGAATTTCAGTGCCATTGGCTATACACCTGGCAGGCGTCTGTGTGCATATATTCTAGCTCAAGGCAGCTCTTGGCCTTGCTGTTTGTCAGCTTCTCCCTCAAGGAAAGAGCAATGAGGAATTGCTGCCAACATGTGTAATATTGCAAGGCACAAGTGTCCATCAGCAGAAAGAGTTGGGACTGGTACCTCAGATAAATCTTTACTTTGTCAACGGCATCCTCCCAAAGTTTAGTTCTGATTTCAAAGTGAAATGCATACCTTATCCTTGTGGTTTTCAGCAGCACCAGATGTCTAGGAAAGAAATGATAGTAAACTACTAGAGCTTTGGGAAATTCAGTTAAAGTCCCTGTATCACAGAACTTCAGGTATGCTCTGCCAGATCATGCAGACCTGGCTCCTGTCCCAGAAAACTTTAGATGTTTAACTAGGGTATCTAAGGAGCCTAATTGCTGTATGCTCTCTCTACAACCTGTGGATAGAAAGAAGCTTGTAAAGCAAGGTTTAGCCCACTTCAGGTATGCTATAAGGTTAATTTCAGTAAAGATTGGAAGGCACTGTGTGGAGAGCGAGGGTGCTGAGGGAAGACAAGTCCTGCAAAGTTCATTATGTTCTGACAGAAATACTGAAATTCCTGGAATTCATTGTGCCAAGAGCTGCAGACCCCCGGGGTGGATGCATGCTGGTGTTAAACCCCAGTTGTAGCGCCTGAGGTTGAGGAGATAGCAGTCCTCTGCCACCTTCCCATAAGTTCTCACTGTCTGTGCTGCCAGAAGTCCTGGAGCCCAGCAAGGATACTGCAGCCCAGTGTCAGCATGGCACGAGCAGGAGCAGACCACTATGCAGCTGTGTGCTTTTCCCTTCCTGGAGCTGGCAAGATCTGCACTGCAGATATATCCTGGGATCTTTTGGTTGCTGTGGTTCTTAAACACAGCTTCCTTCTTACAAGGCTTTTTCTGCCTTTATCATTAGGAAACAGGAGAATCACTGACCCTAAATTTAACCCTAATCTTAATTCTTTAACCCCAATTCTTTCCTGAGCTGTTTATTTCAGACTTTTCTATTATTTTTTGAGCCGCGCTGACAGGCGATAGTTCTGGAATATGAAATGTTTTGCAACCATGGTAACGCAATGCACTCATTTGAAAGTTTTCTGATGCTAAAAGAATTAGTTTAACACAACCTGGAACATTGGGCTTCCTGTAAGATTCCCAGGCTCACCACATTGTTTAAAAGCACAGAAACCATTGACTGATCAGGTGACACTGCAGAGAGTCCCTCTGACATGCTACACAACATTTGAGCCTGCAGGGTACCACAGGAACAAGCCCAGAAGAAACTGCTTGTGAAATCTACCAAGCTGCAAAAATTGGAAGCGTTGTCATTAAAGGATACTTCTGTTCTGTTGTGGATTTCCTTTGCTTCAGATACAAGCTTTAATTTTGCAGCAATCTCTTTTAGTTTGTAAAGAGAAACAGAAGCCCTGTCGCGGACAACAATAAGCAATTCCTCTCCTCTTTTCATCTCACCACCTTTTGCTCCCAGTGGGAACAGGTTCCTGCTTGCTGAAATCACCAGTACCTCCACTGTAAATATTACCCACAGTTTACCTCTCTTTCCATTATCTATCTCTCTCATGAATTTATATCTAATCTTAGTCATCTTCTTCTGTATTATGCCGAATTAAAATCTCCTAAGTGCATGAAAAATGGTGACTGTAGTGCATGAACAAAAATTAATAAAGCCAGAAGAGAACATGAAATCAATAATCTAATTCTGACAGCTTGCTTTGTCTCTGTAGCCAGGCTGTAAGGATGTACTAGTGTTTCCCTCTGTTTAAAATTAATTGAACTATTTTATCATATCAGATAAGGGTGCACTCTTTGTGCTATTGAAGTGATAATTATGACATGATAATTACAGTCTGTGGCCTGCATGATTCTGTGAATGAGTCAGCACAGGCAATTAGTTTGCGACAGCAACTTTATGTGAACGTGTCCCTGCAGACGGGAGCTGCAGGATAGTTTAGCTGCTTATGTCTGTTCCTCAAGCTTCCTTGTTCACAGGAAGGTATTTTTTTGTGGTGGTGGTGGTAGGGGTTTTGGGGGAAATTTTGAGGGTTTAGTTTTTAATTTGTTTCCAGTTTGGGTTATGCATTCGGATAAACATAATGACTGCAGTAATCAGAGACAGAAAATCAGATGTTGGAATGATACAGCCTCACCACGCCTGATGCCCCTTAGAGTGACTCCATTAAAACTGATCAGCCTTGGAGTTTTCTAAATCACCCGTCACTGTAATATCCTGCTCCTCCTGTGCTCACTGAAAAGGTTCAAGAATGTCCTGGAAGAAGGAAGACAAAACACTTGTTCACACGGAAATCTATAAGCATCAAATATCGCTGAAGAACTGCTTGGTTTTGGCAAGCTGAAAGCATAAGGGTATTTAACCCCAAGCCAAATACAGTCTGAACCAGGAGACAATGTATAGATGGAGAAATATGCAGATAAGGATAATGAAAGAATTTTGGGAAACATGAAAGAGTACAGTCTCACAGCATGGAGCTATATTTGTTAGGTTATTCGTTTTCAGAGGGAAGGCAGGAAAGAAGAGGGTTGTTTGATTTCTAGGTGTCATTTTCCTGTATGATCTCAGCTGAAAAAAGGATAATCTTCATTTTTGAACAAGTCAGCAATGCATGCAATAAATAATACATAAACAATAAATAAAGCACAGTATGGAACAACTGCTTAGTAAATGAATATCATCCATTCTGTGAGCTCATGAGACAGTGGAAGAAACAATATGTGTTCATGCAATTAATGAAGATACATATCAGTATGATCCAAAGAAGCTGATTTAGGGCTGCATTTCCTAACTTGGCAGCATTTAATTTTGCAGCCATAATTTACTTTGACTCTGTGTGTAAATATATTTCAGATGTATTATTAATTTAACATGTTTATTTCTAAGCTGGCTCGACCTTAGGCATGCAAGTACAAATGTCATAAGATCAGGATGGATCTAAGGCAGTTCAGATGGAGAGGACACATTTTTATTCCCTGAACATTGTGGTATGTTACCATCTGTGAAATTTCTGAAAAGGTGCTATTCCCTCATCCTAGGTCCCTAGTAGATGTGATGAGCTGCAAGGGAACTGAGCGAGAAGGATTTGCATGCAACGTATTGCTTCCTGATAAAAGGAACCAACACACATCAACATATGTATAACATGTCACTATTAGGTCTAGATTTGGAGTTCAAGAGACAGATGCTCTGCTCATATCCCCAGTGCTCTCTTGAGTTCTATATACACTGAGTGAGAATGTGATCCGTAGAGAACCATAGGCTCTTCTGAGGGTTGGTGGGAGACCTTCTGAGAGAGAAAATGTATCCTGTAACTTTCAAACAAATGCATTTTTATTTACTGGAGAAGTCGTGGCTTTAGAATAATTCTGTGCTGTGTTTGTGTCTTACAGGTCAAAACCAAACTGGATTGTCACATGCAGCGAAAGTGGCATCTGTTTGGGTGATGCCTAACAGAAATCCCCCGAGCATGTAGTACCTGGCCTAAGCCCCAACACAGTTATAAGAATAGCTCAAAGATCAATATCAGTATTGTTTTCAATAAGTAATCAAATTATTTACTGTTCCTTTGTTCTCTTCACTTGGCTGCAGCACCATTATAAAAATCTTCTTCCCTCTTCTCCCTCCACTGACACACAAAGCAAATTGTTGGACATGACATCCGGGCACATCTTCACTTGCACTTTCCCATTCATTTGCATAACTGGATATGAATATTGATAATTTCTCTCTCTGACACTCTGTTTTTAAAGAGGTTTTGACCTGGAAAAGAATCCAAAATGCTGTACATAAAATTCTAAATGTTAAAATTCTCATTCACCAAAAATAACATTTCTAGCTTCCCAGTTCCTTCCTTGAACAAAGAGAGGAGCAAACAGAAAAATAGTAGAACCAGAGAAATATGGGCTAGAAAGGACCTCTGCTGGTCAGCAATTCAAACTCCCATTTGGAGCAGGAATATCGCCAGCAAAACCAATAAAGCTCTTACAAAGCAGAGATGCTCCCTATTTGTATTTTATAATTATGTATGCTCATTCACTTCATACAATAAAAAAGGTTCCTGTGTTGCTGGGGAAACCATAGCCTAGGAACAGGGTGCAGCACTACAGGTCTTGGCAGAGTTGCTCTGAGATGGTAACACTGGTGCACCACCATGTGCAGAAAGCCGATTTTTATCTCAGCTGTCCATCTGGTTGGAGTCAGCAGGAATCAGCATAAGCTCAGGTGCACAGCTGTGAGCCGGATGGACTGGAGTCTATCAGCCACTCGGGGCTGCTTTATGTCAGTGTATCACACAAGGACCTGAAGGAAGGAGGAGATCCAGTATGTGTCCCTCATCTCTGATTCTGTGGTACATGGCTGGAGGGCTGCAATAAGTATCTGGAGCTGTTTGGGAAGGGCCATGAGCTGTCTGGAAAGGACACCTTATTGGAGATGGAGTAAGAGCTGGACCCCTTTTGTGTGTTCTAATCACGTTATGCCAATCAAACAGATGCACCAGGTCCCTGGATCTCTGTAGGGAGCTTTCTTGAAGTAGGCACTGTAGAGGGTGACCATGAGGTTCCCTTTTGGGGTTCACCTTCCTAAATTCCAGACTGGAGGAAAGAAGTTTTGCAGGACTATGGAGAAACTAACAGAGTTGCCCTTTTCAAGGCAGCTCTGAAGGCCACGGTGACCACACAAGTCTCCAAAGGCTACCTAGCCTTCTCTGCCCATTGGACTTCATTCCCATATTGTTGTAGGAGCAGCCCTGGAGATGACGGAAGCTGTAATCCTTTCTTCAAGCTCAGTGGTGCAGAGAAAAGCATTTCACCTTTCATGCATGGGGGAGAATGAGACATGAAGAACCATGTGTTTTATGGCACGGATCATTGCCAGGTGGCTAACATGTAATACATAAAAAGGAACAACTGTGTCTATTTCAGCAACTTGTGTCAGGTTTTAGGGCAATAATGCCATCATAAAAAAGACTGCTCTGACATACAGATCTTATGAATACAGATTTATTCATACTTATAAAACTCTATGCAATGACTGTCCTTGGTATGCCTGTTTAGATGATGTTGAAGAGATGATTGACAGTGGGTGAACTTTTATGGCTATTTCCAGCACAGAACAATGACTCTCACAGTGGCAAAAGGGTTGTGTCACTCGTATCTTAAAATGACTGGGGAGAAGAAAATCAGCGTTCACTTGCAGAAATGAGTTTTTGGCCAAGATTTTGTTACTGAATAAGTGACTGATGATGCATGTCATTCATTGATTTTCACCAGCGTATGTTTTTCCAAGAGTCACAGTAGTGCTGAAAACAGGGCAGTATCGAGCTGGGAATCAAAATGTCTCTACACAGGGGTAATGTTTAATAGAGCAACTGTTACAAGTGGGGAAAAGTAAGAGGAAATATACTGCTGAAGCAACAATGAAGTTTGAACTGTACAGTGTGTGGCTAGTTGTTCTGACTTAATGTGAAATCCAGCCTGTAGCTTTGATCCAGTTTCCTGGTTCCTCTCATTATGAGTAAAGAAAAACAAGACATATGGCCTCAATGATGCCCTGCATGGGATTGCTGCAGGACCAGTGAAATAATCTGGGCTTGCTTTGTGCTCTTTGAATAGTGATTCTTTAAACAATTTATCCTACAATGACATCTGGTGGTTGTTTTCCTTTGACAGAAAGTTCTTGCAGAAGTATGTTGCCAAGTGTTGCCCAAGGGTGAATATTCCTATGACAATGATTCACTGGGGTTCTACTTTTAGGTGGGAAGTGCAAATGTATTAACAAAAATGAACACTTTTTCAAACACTTAACAAACAGCGCAGAGTTCCTCCTTGGGGCCAATCACTGTGGCCAGTTGTCTTGCTGGGAATGATTTGATGGTTGAGTATCAAGTAGAGGGGTCACTGCTGCATCTGGAAGATGTACTGGTTCACTCTGAGAACAACCATTGTTCGGCCCAAATACATGCTGTGATTTCTCAGAGATCAAAGCACCCACATACCCTTGTGGCAGCAGAAGTTATGAGCTCACTCAGGAGCGAGCACGCGTCTCTGTTGCAGCCCCAGAGCATTGCTGTGTTGACGTGCTGAGCACTCTGCAAAGAGTGATCCCCAAGCTTGTAAGCCATGAAATGGCAGGAGGGTGGGAACCTCCAAAGGCTGATTCTCTCCCCTGTACAACCCATAAAAAGCCCTAAAAGACAGAGGAGGCACAAATGACCTTCAGATATCTCTTTCTTGGAGCTGGGCACCATGCACTGACAGGAGAAAACTGCAATCCAACCTCCTCTCCCAGCTGCAGCTAGGTGCCCCCTCAGGTGTTGCCAATTCCCAGCACTCAGCTAACCCCAGAAAGGCTGTGGGGCCGCTGCTTCTCTTTGTTTCTTCAGTGCTCCTCAGATCCCAAGGCTAGAGTGTGACCTGTGGTCTCAGAATGCTTGTGCAAGTCCTTGTGACCATGCAGGGGGACACTGGCATCTGTGGCTATCACAAGTGATTTTCTGGCCACCAGATGGAACCCAAGCCATGCCTGTCCTCTCAAGATCTCACTGCCTGTGGCTCCTTACAGAAGCCTGGAGGCAACTCAGTGCTCCTCTGTGGATTTTACCCCTTTGGAGTGGCTTATACTCGGCAAGGTACACTGGATAATTGCTGTCCTGCTCAACGAGACACCAGGTGAGTAGCACAAGGGGGAATTGCCCAAGGGAAAGCACTAGCAGACAGCAGTGAGACATGGGGCTTTAAAATTAATTCCTCAAAGCAAACATTTGAAGAAACAACTGTGACTATGTGGTGGCTGCAGTGTGGAAAAAGTAACATGAATTAATTTCATGGACTTTGGCCTGTGTTAAATTAATGTGGGCAAGGTTGCAATTAAGCTGTGGTGCCAAATACCTGATTGTTTCCTGGGGGAAACAACAGAGAACTGCTGAGTTTGGTCAATAAAGGTCTAGGTCATAAAGTCAGGATCCAGCTGTTCTGGACTGAGTTCCTGCCTGATACTCATACATGATGCAGCATATTCAAGCACAACATTATTAATTATTAAAATTGAATATTGGTATTTTTTGCTTCAAACTAAATTGTTAACCGTGTTATCTTCTCACTAGATTCTCAAAGGGTTTTGCTTTGGAAGCTCCCTGGTTAATGCTGGGTGGTACTGATGAGCATTGGTGCTGGTTTTGTTTGCTACAAAAGTATTTTTTTCACCTTAAAATTGTACAAAATATTTGGAGGATTTTGTGAAATCTGTTTTTCTGAAAGACTAAACAGAATTCTGTTGTTTTGGTTGTTGTGGGTTTTATTCCCTGTGGCCTACTAAAAACTTGGAAACTTAAGGAGAAAAAATGGGACATTGATATACATACTCTTTAATATTTCTCTTAATGATAAGAAAGACCTCCCCCGTTACCCAGAGCAGGATGAGGATATAAACAGCTGTTGCTGTTTATGCTCTAGGATTGTGCAGGCTCCCCCCAGAGAAGGTATATGCACAGTAGCTCATACATTTGGGACCCCCGTAGCTCTGCTGCTGCTACAGCTCTTTTTCCTTTGCTTCCCTGCCAGCACCAGCAACTGTGTGCTTTCTTATTCTTCCCCCAGAGACAAAGCCCAGAGTCAGCCCATAAGGGTCATACATGGTTAATACTCTATGCTTTGTTGACTCACACATCAAAAATAATTTCTTAATATCCTTGCACTCCTTAACCTACTGTTTCTTCTCATTACTGGCACTGAAAGTACATCTGTGATCTCTGTTGAAAACTATGACTATTCAGGATGCCCTGCAGGTTCACTGCTTAGCGTCACAAAATCTTTCTAATCCTTAGATACTTAAAAGTTTGATCTTGTTTATTTGCAATTGTTTCTTGCCATTGAGGTATCAGGATCTGAAGGCATTTCTTTCATGGCTTACTCACACGTTTAGGATATTATCTTGTGCCATTATGCATCAGATGCCATAAGCCAGGTCTACTGGCTGTCTGCTGGTTGGAGTGGAGCACTAATACATTTCACTGGCAAATACCATAGTGTTTTGCCTCAACATCAAAAGCTATGAGGTTTTATCATCTTGTGCTTTTTAAAATGTTTCATTCTAAAGCAGTGCCTCTGTTCAAACTTGACCTAATTAGGAGGCCCAGTCCAGTGAAAACTTCTCAGTTGATCTAAAATTCAATAGAAGTGTGTTTTCATTTTTCTTGAAAGGCAATTGCCTTTATTGGACTTGCCTGTCCTTCTCTCCCCTTGGAGAAAGTAAGACTTGACAACAGATTGATTGGGAAGTGTGGTGTTTGTCTGTCCCTGCTTGTCTCACAGGTAGTGTCTCGTGTATTATTTCATTTCCTGAGGCGTGATGAGACTGGGACCAGGATTAGGGCTCTGACAGCTCAGCCCTGGCACCTTATAACAACTTTTCCCACCTCAAGCAGCCTACCTTTCCATCTGCCAGAGTTTTTCTGGGGTGGGTGGCAGAGCCAGATGTGTGTCACCTCCAAACATTTGGCTTAGCAGGCTGAAGCACCAGCTCCCACCTACCTCTGGAGAGGGTTTGTGACAGCTCAGGAATTAGCACATATTCACTTCTGCAGCACCTTGCACCAAGGCAGCAGCTTCTGACAGTGTGTTTGGGCAGATGTGACTTTCTGAATTGGAACCCCTGGCGCACTGTTTATGACAGTGTTACTGAAATACTTTGTGCTGTACTTTTAGCTTATTTTCTTCCACCAGCAAGGTATATGCAGATCTGAATGACAGACATGAGATAATAATAATTACCTTTATTTTTATAATGGCAAAAATGTTCGAGGGGTTACAGGAAAAGGGATTGGATATTGGCTAGAACTAAATGAATATGCAGAAAGGAAACAGATTGTATATAGAGGGTTTTTTTATATGTATAAAATCACTCATCTCCACAGACCTCAGTTACTGAGAGCTTCATCCCTCTCGGTAACCAGCATCGATGTCACCATCTGCTCCCTGGTGTGGCCATTGCACAATAGCCTTGCTGTTCTCAGCCTTCCAGAAAGTCAACTGCTTGAAATACATTTTTTTAATCCCCATTCTACTACATTGTAAATGATGTCCAAAAAGAAGTCAGCAGGAATCAAAGATTTTTAGTAGGAAATGTAAGAAACAATGAGAAAACACAGAGTACACACACTGCAGGAGAAAGAAAAACCCTGTCCAGGCAATTGCTTTCTCCCCTGTGGGTTGAATTTATTTACACTTTTTCTTGCTTATGTTGAGCCAGGCTAGAGCAGTTTTGCTACCAGGTGTGGTCACTCACACTCTGAAATCAGCTAAATCAGGTTTTGTGAAAAACTGAGATTTAGTTCAGCTGCTTCGTGAATGCAACACCTAAACTCAGTGCTTTCCTGCACAAAACCTGGGCATCAGCCTCCATCCCTTTCTGCATCCCTGTTCCTAGCTACATTCTCATGTTCAGCAGTAACTGAAATTAACTTACAGTCCTCAGGTGTAGGTGGGAGGTTTACTGAGAAGTTGTGAACATCCCCGCTGCACTTTGGGGTTTATGACTTAAGAAGACATGGAATAATTTTCACTTTCTTAGGTAGGACTAAAATTACAAATGTTTCTCCACCGACAACTTTTGAGCCTTTGGGGTAAATTTAAAAAGAAGATATTTCTTTTAAGGAACACAGAGTTTACTTTGCTGTCAATACAGTTGTCACCGTGTGCTACTATTGCCTTGCTAAGAAAGACCCGAGCTAGGAAAAGTTAGTTTTAAGGCCAAATATCTACTTGTTATCAAATAAACAAGGAGAAAAAAACCCGAACCTGTAAGGTTTCTGAGTAGGGGAAAGTCTGATTGTGATTAGGTCATAAATGGCTGTGATGCAGCACTTGTACAGCCTCAATTTTCAGCTTAAAGAGAGCAAAATAACAGCCTGACTGAAGGCTCTGTAAAAGCAGTAAATGAACCTTCTGTATGGATGTGAAAAGAAAGTGGGGAAAGAGAAGAGTATGTGTGGCCTTAGAACTCAGGAATGGGTCTGTTATTACCAGATTCCTGTCAGTGAACTTTATCTGCCAAGAAGTCAACCTCTTACCCCAGAGCTTGTTTTATTTCTTTCTAGAAAGGAAAAGATTATGTGGTGGGTTTTTTGGTGGTTTGTTTCTTTGAGGTTTTTTTTCTCTATTTTGTGGGAAACGGAGACTCTTATATTCATTTTGAAGATCTGAAAAACATGAGTTGCTCTATAAATTATTACTTTAGAAAGATTTTTGTTTCTTCTTAAAAGTGCTTTTGCCTATATAGTCAAAGAAAGAGACACCTGCTCAACTGGGAGATGTTGTTGAAAGCACCTGCTCTAGCTATAAATAATGTTGCAATAATCTATGGAAAATGGGAGGGTTTTAGCAGGTTAGACTGGAAAAGCCTCATTAAGGAATATTTCACAGGCTGTTGGAGGAGCCGTCGGGTGGGAATGTCTCAGGAAGATGTGGGAATTGAAGTGGGCTGAGAAAACATCTCCTGCATTAAACTATTGACTTGAAGAGCTGCTCCCACTGGATTTGAGATTGAGCTAATGCCTAGCTTTTATTTTCTACTGTTTGTTTTCTGAATCTTTAAAATTAGAAAATATGGAATACCTTTTTGTTGGATTTTTCCTAGTGAGAAAGAAATACGTATTTGTTTGAATCAAACAAAACCATACTTGTACCATCTTGTAAAGCACTCGTCCCTGGATAATTGTTAGTCTGTCAATTTTCATGTCCAGTAACGGTGAGAATAGTAGCCAGATTAACGCAATTACACTTTCAATGAGACACACCATATGATTTGCCTCTAATGGTAGATATTTATCTTTGTGGTAGAGCAATGTTTATTAGCAATACAGGCAATAACCTGCCTTATATTGCATGGGTAATCTGGGGGTGTTTTACTTGAAAAAGAAATTGTACTCGCTTTATACCAGCTCTGAATCACCACAGCTTTGTTATCCAGGTTTTGTTCTGTCAGAAGTAGTACTGATTGATCAAGAAATTACTGGTAGCCTAGAATTTTCAATTCATACATGGAATGCTGGGAGAGAGTTTCCTTCAGATTCAGCACTGCAATTTGGCACAACAGCAAACTACTGGGAGAAAATGATTTGCTGATAAAAAAGGCTGAACTTCACAGCAGCAGCCAGCTAATATTTCCTGAAGACACTATTACACTACAAACAGACTCATTGTGTTTGCTGTAGGTCACTGTCTCATCTGGAAACACCCATTTCAGAGTAGTTACACAATTAACAGATACATCTGCAAATAACTCCGGAATGTTATGGTTTTTAATAGTTCCCTTTCTTAAAATTGGTTCAATATTTCTAAATCACACAGTGCCCTCCTGACTGGAAAGGATACCCTAAAACAGGTACCTGTACCTATTCCTGCCATGTTCTTCTCTGCTCTGCAAGCATCTCAGTCTTGCTTTTTCTCCCCTTTCTTCAAGCAATCACTGTGTGGTCCTAGGAGGCCTCAGCTGGCCAGATTAACAGCCTATATGAACCAAAGTGATTCAGGGCAATCTGCTTATTGGCACTTAATTTCTCCTTCTCTTGCCCAAAGCTTGCTCTGGTGTGATTCCAGAACAGCCTGGAGAAGAGAAGGCTGCATGGAGACCTCATAGCAGCCTTCCAATACCTGAAGGGGGCCTATAGGGATGCTGGGGAGGGACTCTTCATTAGGGATTGTGGTGAGAGGACAAAGGGTAATGGGTTTAAACTTAAACAGGGGAAGTTTAGATTGGATATGAGGAAGAAATTCTTTACTGTGAGGGTGGTGAGGCCCTGGAATGGGTTGCCCAGGGAGGCTGTGAATGCTTCATCCCTGGCGGCATTCAAGGTGGGGTTGGACATAGCCTTGGATGGCATGGTTTAGTGGGAGGTGTCCCTGCCCATGGCAGGGGAGTTGGAACTCGATGATCTTGAGGTCCTTTCCAACCCTTACTATTCTATGATTCTATGATGCGGTCAGTCCCTGGTGTGGCTGATAGTGCAACAGTGCGTTAGACCATGGCCTCCTGCACGATCCCTCCCAGCTCTGCTCATTAGGGTTGAGTCCTTGCTTGGACTTTCTCTTTCTGTAGATTTTGCCAGTGTCAAGCTTAGATTTTTTTTTTTTTAAATAATCAATTTAGCTGCAATCTAAGGCACATTTGTTTTCACCTGAAGACAGACAGGGAACATGTGCATAGGGTTTTTTTCTGATTTTTGTTCCAGAGAACTTCA
The DNA here is from genome assembly GCA_039720435.1 of Amazona ochrocephala. Lineage (NCBI taxonomy): Eukaryota > Metazoa > Chordata > Aves > Psittaciformes > Psittacidae > Amazona > Amazona ochrocephala. Next base: position 14,453,169 of record CM077889.1, read on the forward strand.
GTTCCTGGGGAAATTTAATAACTTTAAAGTCAGCAAAGTATAACTAAAGACTAAGGCTGTATAGCTCCAGGACAGGTGTCTAACATCTGACAGATGCCTGAAGATTTTGATAGCAGACCTATGCAGGAATTCGTAAGGCTTTTCAAATCTAAAGGTGGCTGGTGGTGTTCCCTGAATTTTATATGGAGTTTTGAGGGGTTTGCTTTGGGGTATTTATTTTTGTTCCTTTTTTTTTTTTTTTGGGGGGGGGGGTATTTATTCATTGTGAAGTTGGACAGGCTCTTGGGAAAAAAGCAACATTTGTAAACTAATACAAAAAATTGCCAATGCTTTTGTTGGGACCCCAGGGGTCTTGAGGTAGTTCTCGCTTTTCTGAAGTGTAGTGCCTGGATACAGAGAGTGAAAGAAATTCTTTGTCTGTTTGTATCACAGATGAAATAGGGACAATGTCAAATCCTCACTGGTATGTCCACTCTTTGCCCAGGGAAAGGATGAACAGGAGGGTAGACATCCTCTGTGACAACTCTATCCCACAATCTGAGTAGACTGAAATTTGACAGCGTTACGTATTTACTGTGCAAGCAACAATTTCCTACTGAATCATATACATTTGTCGCTGCTGTCACAAGAGGATCTTTCTTCTTGGGTTTTCCATGGGAATAAACAGCTGTTCAGAAAAACCTATAGCTCATTACCTCCCCACAGACAAGGGTCCTTGTCATTCTGTTATGACTGTAGAGACAATCCTTTACTCCTCAGGATTTTCAGTAGTGTTTTAATAAGCTGAATAGAGCCGTCCAAGTAAAAATCAGATGGTAATAAGAGTAACCCCCAAACTTCTGATCAGTTTGGTAAGGGTGGATTCAGGTCACTTGTCACTGAGTTACTTTGTGTGTTATCCTACCAAATGAATTTTCCATCAAGTGTGAGAGAATACTTAAGCCCCAATGTTATGGTGGTTGTAACTAGATCAGATCAACAAGTAGAACTGTTACATTTTTGCTTCTTTCTCTTTTTGAAGCCCACGCTTTCCAGTCTTTTCAGCAATCTGGATATTTCAAGATGAATCAGTTGCTTTGTGAAATTATCATTTCAGCACAAGATCAAATCTACTCTTTTTCCAGACCTTTTCTTTCTCGGTAAGTGTTGCTGTTAAGCTCAGAATCCTTTAACTTAGCTGTGTGATGCATCAAATTCCTACCATACCATAGTCAGTATTTTGATATGAAAACAGATTCACAGAGCATTTAAAAAACTTCCATGACTCAAATTACATTATTTTCTTGTCTGATAGTGCTGTCTGCAGAAGGTCTTCTGAAATATTATTCAAATTTTAATTGAGAGTGCATATAACTGCCCTCATTAATGCACCAGGGGGTGATTACCAGGGAGCAGTTTCTAAATTACAATAATTACAGAAGAGTTATTAACAGCTAAAGGCTATGAAAGCGATAGAGGCTGGGGAGGACAAACTACAATGTAAAGTTGAAAGAAATTAATTTGTTTCTTCTGCAAAAACAGAAAGTGATATGAAAAGTCTGATAAGCCTCCAGCTCCATAAATGGTTTTGGGTTTTATGACATGGGCAGCGATCTGTGCTGCACCATGTTCATAAACATGGGGCTTAATAGCAAAGAGATTTAACTCGGATATAAAGAAAAAGTCTGACTAAGGAAAGTCAAGGTTTAGACAATGTCGAGGTATGTTTGAGTTTCTTCAGCGCTGGAGGTTTTAAGGAATGTTTCTGGTAGCAATTCCTGGTTATGCTTTAGGCTGGCAGGAGAAACTCCTGCTCCCAATGCTCTCTTTGTTCTGCACGCAGCAGTGTGTGAAAACCTTTTCATGTGAGGCTCCCCTGTGCCCACCCAGCTGGGAAGGGGTGGGTGAACCTTGGACCCAGCTTTCTGCACCTTCCCTTGTACACCAGTCTCAAGGTTTGCTGGTGAACTATGAAGTCATCCCCCAAACCTGCCATGGAAGGAACTGGCCCATTAGCCTTGAACTGGGGAAGAGGCATGTGAAAAGGGACATAGAGGTGACAGGACAGCTTCACAGGTGCATTGTGACCAGCACAGCAGTGCTGGTTTCAGATAAACTAATCTGTGAATAATTCGGTATCTTTTACCTTACCACAGTAAGAGTCATTTGCTGAGTCTCCCTTGCTGAGAAATGACTTAGAGCTACTAAGCTGTCAAGCAATATTCAATTGAAGAAGGAATTTGAGTGGCTTAGCACTGGCCAGATCAATACTGTCGTATTTAAACAGCATCTGAAGTTATTGTTTGATGGCACAGAGTCAGTTTGGGAGAATTATCTACATGTAAGGGCTCATGCTCTGACTTCATCTCATTTTATGGCATTTCCATGTGATCTGGCCCTCTGTGGAAACCAATAATTATTCTGGGAGCTTGTTTATGGTGTTTTTCTCACAGTATTAGTTCAAAAGGCTGAAATTCTTTCCCAAAGACTTTATGAATGTAGAGAGTTGATTACCTAGACAGAAAATTCAAAGAGAGTGAAAGTGTGTAATTGACATCCTTATTATCTGTCTTTTCTGATGCCAGTTCCAAAAATTGCTAAATACTTTTCTTACCAGACTGTAATCTTTAATTTTTTTGTACTTCCCCCCTTCTTGCCTCCATAATTAAACATAATTTTGGGGCTGGGATTTAAATTGTAATTAATATATTTAATATAACCCCTACTCCTTATTTGGTGGGAGAAAATACCACTAGAACATAAATCCTGTGTCAGCAGCACGTGCTGTGAGTTTGGTCAATCCATGCGTGTGCAGCAAAACCTTTATTCCTGTGAAACATCAACATGTGGGCATGTGCACATGAACATAGGCAGCCAAGGGCATCTGAGATGCTGTAGCATGTTCCCTGGTATACTTCACTAGGAAAATCTACTTGCCTGCCTACTGGCCTCAGTGTCTGTGAGTTGCTCTCGTACTCTGCTGGTGAATGCTGTACTAAGAATCATTGGGATGTTTGAAATGAGCCCCATTTCCTTCTGATTGCACAAATGTTCTATTTCACAAATGCTTTCAGCAAAATGGACCCATTTTGAAATACTGGATGATGAGCTGTCTGCTAAATGGCTCAAATAGCAGCTATGCATCCTGCCAAGCCATTGACAACTTTGAAACACATCCTATGAAGGGTAGCAAGCACCCTTGCTACATGTAAAAGAAGATGGCCCTAAAAATGCAGGGGGTTCCTAGTGCTAACTGAACTCCCAGGAGTGGCTGCCTTTGTGCTACCCTCTTCATATTGTCATCAGTCCATGCATTGCTCCTTCTTGCAGTTCAGATAGCTGTAAGGTGGTCAATTGAAGTTGTGCACCAAAACCTAAGTAACATATCGCCTTTTTTTAGAACAAAATTAAAGAAAACTTGTAAGAAGAACTGTGGCCTTGTTCCTTTTTTTCATTCTTTACTGGGAAGAAAGACACTCTCCTTTGGTATCAATTAGGCTGGGAAAGTAAGACCTATGTTCTTGGAGATTGTTAGGAAAACAAATCTTTGCAATGTTTGCTTGCACAGAGGCTGGAGATCTCTCTGCCCCAGAGTTATGAAGCGTACAGCTTCACTGTAGGTAGCTTATTCAGAGAAACTCATGTCTGAGCAGTGGGATTTTCCAAGCTATAGAATGATTATCTTCTGATTGAAATATTATCAGTTGTTCATCTCAATTTATTCACCAGAGGGAGAAAGTCACAGAACTGTAATAGTCCTTATTTATGAGATTATATGAAATTGAAGCACTGTTCATTAGAGTATTTTCTGCAGTAAGAAACCAATTGATATTACAGGTAAAATGTTTGCCAAGATTTAACTTCCAAAAACTTCTTATGTTTTCTCATCTCTGTATGTGTTCCATGATTTACATTTTTCCCCAGAAAAAGCTGAGGAATCAACTAGCCAGTGTGGACTCGGGATTGGTTGGCATTTTGCTGCTACAGACATTTGTTTTGCCTCTTCAGAACTTCCTTATCACAATTCCACCACCTTTCCTGGGAAATGGTCCCAACACTTTCCACTGTACCTGCTTGGATATGGCCTTGTGGCATTAGGGTCAGGAATGGAAGGCAATAGATGCTGTTTCTAACTGGAGTTTGAAGGCATTAATTATCTCTATTTCTCTACCATGGCAGAAGGTTATTGTAGATATTGAATTGTACTTGTAGACAATGTGGAATTTTGAATAGGTTGTTTCTCTTTACTGCTTGCTTCCTACTTGTCTTTATGTAATCAGTGCCCTTTTTAGAATTCAACCACTTTGCCATTAGGTAGTAAACGAACTACTCACTTCTGCCCTGGCCATGCTGATCTGCATCTCTAAGACATGTCAATAATAAAGGCTACATGTATTCTTCTGTGAAAGGTATTAAATCATGGAAGACATAGGCACAAAAATAAGTGAGAAATGAATGCTCAGAAGGTGAGGAGAAGGTCAGCTTTGAGGGTAGAAGGTTTGGAATATTGTGTTTTAACAATGATGAATCAGCAACTTTAGTCCTTAAGCTTCACTTTCTTGGTGTCAATCTAATACATAATATTTTAGTTCTAATCTGCTTGGGTTTATAGTGTGCTTACACACACACATTGGTGAGGTGAATGAGAGACAGATATCAATGTTGGTATAGCAAATAGACTTAATACACTTTGTATGGCTAGTGTTATTTGATTCCTAACAACACCTGAGTCAGAAAGACTGTGAAAATGTCAAGCATGCATCCAGGAAGATGTTACACAGGAATGAATAACTTCAGAGTAGTGAGACACTTCACTGCTGCAGATTTCAGCATCTGAAATGCTGGCAAAGGATTTACAGCAGTACAGGTGAAACTCAGTCATCCTTGTCTCCCTGAAGTGCAGGAAAAGCTTTGCATGCATTTCTTCCTCATCTTGCCATGATGTTGGGTATCCTGCACTGAGACACAAGAATGGACACACATTACGTTGGTGCGACCTTAGTAAGTTTTCTGATTTGGTCCAGAGAAGGAAAGTGGCAGCAAAAAGGAAAGCAAGACATGAACAGGGAAGAGTCAATATGTTCACTTTGGGAGCCAAATGATGCTCAAGGTGCATGGAAGTGTAGAAGGAAAATGAGAAAATATTCTTTTTGCAGATCTGAGTCCATTAGGAGGGCAATTTCTTGTAATATTTCCACTTACCTGTGGCTAGTGAAAATCCCAATTACTGTCCTCATCACATGGCCACAAAAGCAAGAGTGCCTTTTGCCTTAACCTCTGTATATGACTAGCTTTCATAGCAGATTAATATTGCCTGCTTCAAACACTGTAAAGCTGAGATTTTAATCCTTGTTCCTAACTGATTACCTCCTCCCCTTCTATCAGAAGTTTCTGTCTTCTGATGCTTTAGTTTAGGTAGTTTAGCCAGGACTCTTTGTAGATTATTATCTCTGTCATCTTCCACCATTCATTTTTTCCTATTCTTACAGGCTTATTGGTCCTAAGTAAGCGCATCTCTGTAGCAGGATGTTTATTAATATTCCATGCAGCACTCTTCATTTTGTGAGTCTCTCTTTTGTATACACAGTTCTGTGGCTCAGATTTTAAAAACACAATGAAGTAATTTGTGTTTTTTTGTTTGTTTTTTAATGAATGCATTCCAGTTCGGTTTTGGGGTTTGTTATAATAAATAGGTAAATAGGTTCATTAATGACAAGGTACTCCCCATTGAGCTCAGAGGAAAAGAGGAGTAATCAGTTCCTGAATACAGTTAGAGGCAAAAAAAGTTAGTCATGTCTGCAGAAGTTTGGTTATCACTTTCATTCTGCTGGGGTTCATTTGTTAGGTTTCTCTTTCTCCTTTTAGAAATCTACATCCTGAACTACATATTAAAAAGATCTGGTCCAAAGAGGGTGTTAAATATAAGCCTGACTTTGACATAAGCATCTTGAAACATATGCAAGTACATTTTCATGAATTGGCATCTTTATTTTCCTGTAGCATTCAAGCTGTGATAACAATTGGTTTTAAAAATGGGAGCAGCTGTGCTTAGAAGTGTGCAGATACCAGGTATTAGTGCAGCATTTCATTACTTCAACTAGATTTCCAAGTAAAATTAGTAGAATGTATTTCTATATGTACAAAAAGAAATTAACGCAGGTAACAGTTTGGGGTTTTTTCTATGTAAATCAGGTATAAATTGGATGTCGCTGCTTTTTCATTTGCTTTAAACTGCGTAACTTTGCAAAAATGTTTAGATTTTCCCTTTTTATTGCTGAAGGTATATTTCTGAACTGTCACACTCTTACCAACAAAATTAGGAGATAATTTTTATCTGTAGCCCAGTAATTTCAAAATTATTCCAAACAATCCCATTTTTGTCATTATGTAATCACATGTGGTTCTCACAAGTTCCTTTTGGTACTTTAGGGCATTTTCAGGCTGTAAGGGAAACAAATAACACAATCTAAGGAGGCAAAGAGGCATCTGGGAAGCATGAACAATGCATTCTTACAGAAGTTGAGTTACTGCCCCATTTTCCAGCCCTAGGCAAGTCACAGATTTTTTTGTATTTAATTTGTCATTATTAATGGTCTTCACTTCTCATATGAGGGAGAAGAAAAGAGGAAAAGATATTTTTCACTTGTTCTTTGCAAAGATTTCAGCACTATCTCTGTTTCCTGAATTTCTTATGCTTGATGTGTACGTATCCTCACAGAATTTCACTGACTCTTAGCTACCTTCTGAAAGAAATTTCAGAACTTGACGTTACTCCTCTACAATATTAATATTTTAAAGTCAGTTTTTAGTTAAAGACTAAATGTATGGTACTGGAGCATATGTGAGTACTGTTCCAGGGGTAGGAGCTCACTCAGTCTGATGGCAAATCCAGATCAGCTTCAAACCTCTGCTCTGACAGGTCCAGATCAGATGTCAGAATCTGTTCACTACAGACAAGAGTGTAGGTGCCAGACTTTTGGCTACTTTGGAATTAATTTAACAATCTGTAGCAGTGGAGAGTTGAATCTGATGAAGAATAGGGTTGTAAACGAGTAACCTCTAGGATGTTGGGCTCTGTTAGCAACTATGGAGAAAAGGAAATAATTACTAAGGTAAGCTTTGCCAGAACTGCCTGGTGGTTACTGATATGACAGTGATCCTAAAACAAAGTGATGAAGTAATTACCAGGGGTCCAAAAGCCCATTATCACATTTTTGTGCACATACAGGAGGCTTTCTCTAAAAGTATGATGCAATGTATGTAATCTAATGAATATGTATGTTTAACGACAATATAATCACAGCCTGGTTGATGCTTGGGAGAGACAGTCTTGGAGGAGCTCTCCCCTGTGTCTCCTGGTGCTGCAATAAAGAGTACCTGCTTGTCAACTTGAAACTTTGTTGAGGAGTTCCTGCAGTTTTCTCTGAATCACTGATGACACACATGCTGGTGTAATACCCAGAGCACTGGGCTATTGAATTTCCTTGGCAAGAAACAAAGTCCTTCAAACTGCTTTTTAGCCACCCACCCCCAAAAAAAGTCTTTGCCTAGTAAGTCCTGAAAATGGGTGCATTCACATGAAAGGTTTTGAGCTCAACAACTTGACATTTTCTGATAATGGTTCTCTTCCTACTGAAAAAATCCACCAGTTGAATAAATTATTTTATTATGCTTAATGCATCCTGCATCCCTTCCTTTCTACTCACTGCTTTGAGATACAATGATATACTCTCCTGTTATTACCTATACAAAGCTGCAGAATTATTCCACAATGTTCAGCCAGGATCCCACTGAGCTGGAAAATTCCATTAAGGGGAAAGTATTTGTATTTACCTGCCTTCAAGCAGGAGTGTTGCCTTTTTTCCCTCCACTGAATTGGTTTAAGACCGCAATCTTCAGCAGTAGATACGGCGAACTCTGTGCTTAGAATGCTATTTCTCAAATCCTTAGAATTGATTGCTTGTATTCAACAAAATCTAGCAGATAAATCCCCAGAAAACTTCACATCTTCTCACACGCTCGAAAAATGAAATGGAAATGCAGAGAGTAAGTCAGAGGCACTGGTTTGCTTTCAAACACCAGCAATATCTTGACCTCTTTAAAGTAATTCAAAAGCTTTAGAAAAACAAACAAACAAAAAGATAAGCTTCTGACACTTATTTTTAAATGTGGGCTAATAGAGCTTGTTGTAATGGTCAGGTTATCAATATGTTCATTTATTTAAGGACTTATGTTTAGAAGTAGAATAAACCACATGAAAGGGAAAACTCTCTGTATATATAGCTCCATAACTACCTTTTATTTAGGAATACTGCAAACACATGCACATACCTAAGTGCAAAATGCCCTTAATTTATCTTGTTAACAGTTTAACAGCTTATCTCTGAATGGAGCCCTGCCTTTCCTGTCCTCTCTTATGTCTATAATTGAGGACACACAGCTTGTCTGTTCTGCATGAAAATGAAGTGTCTGATGATGAACTTCTTAAAAGCTTGTCTGATCTGTATGTAAATGCTGTCACTAAAATCTCCGGCTCTTATTTGCAAAGGTGACTGTGGAACTTCTCAGACCTCGTACATGCGCATAACCAATCTGCGAAAAAGAAAATCAATGGTTGTTAGAGTCTGGCAGAATTCTGGGTTCACTGGGAACGCTAATGCTTGAAGACTTGTTTTCTCTCTGAATTAGGAAAAATAGGTGAAATCCTGACATCTTTTGCCGAGTTAAAAATGCCTGAAATTCCAAGAGTTTTTATAGAATTGTAACTTTAATATATATAAGTTATTCCAAGTTAACACTGGGCTATTCAGAACAGCTATTCCTGGGTAATACTTTGAGTGCTGCTCTTGTCTTGATTAAATGAGGAGCCCTCTGAAAAGCTAGTGTTACTTTTCCAGTTCAATCTCTATTCAACAGTTGCTGCACTTAAAATGCATTTTAAAAGGTTAGAAAGTGTGTAAATGTTGTGCTATAGCTGGCTGTATTTTACACTGTAATTGACATATTCTTTACAAAGCCTGTCAAGTAAAATTTATGACAGACCTGAAAATGATATAAAAATATTCAAATACAAATGAAAAGCATGGCAATATTTTGATATTAAAAACTGTATTTTGAGATTTCCAAAGCAGATCACATTTTCCTTTCAATATTTTTCTGGATGGGACTAATTTCATCAAAACCAGTAGCATCTGAGGCATAACCCTCCCTTGTTTTTATCAAAATGTTCTTTTCCAAAAGAAAGCCATTTCATAGAATCACAGAATCAATCATAGAATCGTTAGGGTTGGAAAGGACCTTAAGATCATCAAGTTCCAAGCCCCCTGCCATGGGCAGGGACACCTCCCACTAAACCATGTCACCCAAGGCTTTTTAACCACAAGTTTATAACTAAAGTTGAATCTCACCAAGAATTTTATTATTTTAACTTCTATACATCTCTTTGTCAGCTTAAGATGGAGCCGCAAGGGTCAGGACCAACTAGTTCACCATGAATCGTCCAAGGATTGGATCAGGAACAGAAAGCTTCCCTGCTGCTAGGAACGTTTGTCAAGAGAATAGGAGACAAAGACGAAGCAGGTAGGAGCAAATGTCTTTATTGTATTGGAAAAGCATGAAATATTACCAGTGTTTGATACCATACTGCTCAAGGTTCACACAGACATACATGCAGCAACGTCTTCACCAGCAATTTGGACTTGTATTCACTGAGGTGTGAGGTTGATATTATCACCAGAAAGGGGCAGCGCCCAGTCAACTCTCATTATAGTCCTGTTGAAGGGAGAAATGGAAGGAGCTCTGATGGGCTGCAGAATGTGCTCCACACCTTGGGACCCCTCTCCATCAAGAGTGGGAAAGGGAAATGAGGCATTACTGCTCTTTTGTGACACTGCAGGTTCATTTGGCTGAGCTGTTTTGAGGTGGCTTTGTTTCTTTGAGTGCACCACCACAGATTAAAGCACATCCGAACTCAGCAGCAAATCTTTGAAATTAAAGGGAAAAAGCAGAAACAATTTTTTTTTTGACCAGGTAACTGGGTAAACAGCTATTCACCAGAATTACTGTATGTACTGCCAGAAAATAACCTGTTTTCAAAAGTGCATTCAGCTGTTCAGTTCTTCAGATTCGGGTGCCTGGGTTTTTTCCTCATTCTGCTCCTCAGGAGGTGCTTTCACATGTTTCCATGACGGTTAGTTTTTTTTTGATTCAAATTTAGACACTTTCTATTTGATGCTATGCATGTACTTTAGCATACTCAAGGAAAAACACTTTGCAGTGAAATACAGTGCTAGTCAAATGAGCTGTTTTTTATTAAAGAGCATACTTAATTTAAAGCCTGATCTTTTGGGCCCACTTTTCATCTTACAGTTGACTTCCAATCTCTGAAGTTTAGTTCCAACAGAGCAATGCATCAGCTTCTTTTCTACAACAGCATGGCTGTTGCGCAGAAACTGGATCTTTTCCTATTTTTCACCCTTTTCTTTAATGGAAGATACAGTAAGAGAACACCTTCCATAGCCTGCATTTTTAAAATGCCAAGAGCAGTTAGAAAAAGCAGCCACTTCACTATAAATATGTAAGGTCTGAAGAAAAAGTCTTCAAGTTAATATGTACAAAATATGGTAGCAATCTAGACATTTTCAAAATACCATACAGCAGACTCAAATGGGCTTTAAAGTACTCCAGGGCTCTTGACATTATTGCAATTGTCAGCGAAAGATGTGATGTCTCTCAAGCAGAATCTATATAATGCTCCCAAAAGGGTGGAAGGGAAGAGAGCATGTCTTTTGGAAAGACTTAATAACGCCTCCTGATCTTCCTCTGGTGGGTTGCTGGTACAGCACAGGGCCAAATGCTAGAAAGTTTAAATCACTACAAGTTTTGTAGGACTTTGTACTTCCTTTGGGAGAGAGGAACCATCTTGCTTTGCATGGCTGCGCTATTCATAACTATGAAGCACTTGAAGATCTTAAGGGTAATTTTATAGCAGTGCAAGGGTAGATGTGCTCAGGGAGATGAGCTTTTTCCCCACTGAACACAGTTTTTCTATCACTGTGAAGCACCATCTGCATTGCATTGTAGACTGCTTTTGAAAGAATCACTGGCAAAATGCATAGGCCTTGATTCTCACATCTTGAAGACGAAGTTATGGCCTGTACCCTTGAACTGAAAAGCACCTCTTTAGAGCCAGTGGGAGCAGCTCACTCTTCATAGGAAGGCTCATTTAGGTCTGCAAATAAATGTTTCTCAAAAGGGACCAGAGATGCCCTGTATTCTGGTTTGAACTTTATCCCACCAAGCCAGTAACAATAGTTAATCATCTTTTCTATCTATTAGGTGTCATTTAGACCTTGTACCTTTATAACTATGACCAAAGTCTCTGGTTTTCCATTAGCTTGGAGGTACATACAGTAGTGTCAGCCTGACCGGTCACCTTCACTTTTTCTAGCGAGCCAGTAAAACTTAGCAAATATAAGAATCACACGAAGTACTACCTGCATGCTTCCCTTTCAGTTCTATATTAATCACTTTCATACCAGCTCTGAGACTTCAATCCAAATGGGTGTTGTGTAAGACAATGCATTTCAACCTATGGCGATAGTCAACCAAAAGAAAACAAGCATAGCATTTTCTGATGAAATGAAGAGCCACTACAGCAGTGCTGTAGGGTTTGGCAGCTACAGGACACCCCAGAGTTTTAGGAGACTTACTGATCAACACTGTGGCAACGCAAGGGCAACCAAAGAAGCTTGGACTGTGAAGCCTGGAAACCTTCAGTTCTAACTTTGCAACTCTTATGCCTTAGGAAAAAGTCCTGAGTGTCTTCTGTAGGCCATTTATTAGTGCTAGCAGACTATCCAGTATTAATGCATCATGAATTATATCCTCCAGAGAAATGACAAGGTAGATATTCAAGTAGGATATTCTCAGTACAGTGAAAATATGTTATAGTATTCCTCTTCTGTTTACTGGTAACATAAGGTTAAGAACCAAGGTTCTGAACAGCCTTTAAGACTCAAAGTCCCATGAGTACCAGAGACATAGGCTCCCAGACACCTCATTAATCTGGACAATAGGCACCATTTCGTTTCTCTTCTGGGATGGTTGAATCATTTCAAACTGCAGAAGAGAGACTAATGAATAACAATGTGAGACTGATCAGGTTTATATACAGTGTTACCTTAGCAATGCTTAAGAGCCATTCCTCAAAATTTAGTGGTAACAGCTTCCACACAGAGAAATGCTTGGGAAGACAGACAAGTGCACACTAAAGTAAAGCTAGATGATGATCCTGTTTCTTTACAGGTTACTTGTTGCTTCCTTTCTTTGTGTCCTACTTCTTCATCTTTACCTTTCTGTATGTTGTTCGTTTGGTGTATTCTGCTAATTTCCTTGTCTAAAGTTAATTTTGTCCTTTTTCACTTCCAATCCCCAGTGTTAATCTTCCTAACAGGTTATTGTTTCAAGGTTATTAGGTCGTCTCCTCCATTTCATGTCCCTCCCTTATCCTGCCAGACATCACTAAGCTTTCCTTGTTTCAAGCAACATTAACCTTTGGCCATTGATCATTAAATAGAATTGAAAAATAAAACATCAGACTTTCTAATTCCATTGTCCTTACCTAATCTATTTCAGATGCCATTTCAAAGTTAATATTGCTACCCATTTAAATACAGCTTGCTGTACTGAGAGAACAACTTGACTCAGATTTGAGTCATTTCTCTTTGATGCAGAAATTCATTCTATTAAAGGTATTGCAGAATACATTTGGATGTTCATTGAGAAGAGATATGTTTAGCATTTAATGTGAGCAGAGCAAATCAATAGAGTTCTGGGTCAGCTCAGATCTAATTGTGGATCAGAGCTTGCAAATGAGCAGATAATAAAGGTGGCTTGGCTAAGCAAAATACCTATCAGTCCGATGCTAAACTGGTCTCCCAGAAAAGAGAGGTTGACTAAGCCAAATTTGTACAGCCACTGTAAAACTAGCATTGGGGAAGAATAGAGAAATGTGCTGCAGCAGCTGTGGCCTCGGTGACCATGGTATAAGGAAATGTCCAAATAACATTTTTGTGCATCTGAAAGAAAGAGAGCACAGCATTCATTCTATTGCCTATTTGCAGCAGTCTGAGTGGGAAGCTCCTGAGCCTCACACTCGTCTTCAGTTTCAGTGAGGGGAATAGGGCTCCTAAACTGGTAGATGGATCTAAATCCTGGTGGTGAAGAACTGATCTAGTAAAGCCACTGAATCCAGAATCACCAGGTCATAGGGGTACTCAGGCCACCTAACCCACACAACAGTCCTGCAGAGAAAAGCTGTTCTCATTGCGTGCACACTGTTCCTTGTTCCGCTCCTCAGCTGTAGAGGGCAGGGATGGGTTGGTTATCTTACCTTATCTTGCAGTTCCGCCTGGGATCATCTCACTGCTGAGTGGGCTGCAAAGCACAAGAATGTTTTTGAGATGTACATCACAATTTGAAACAAGCTTTTAATATGTTGATTCAGTTCGCTTTGCATGTCTAAGGCCTATTAGGTTATTTGAAAACTATAGAAAATAATCCCTCTGGGATGTATCTTTCTAGACAGAACAGTGATGGAAGTTTTCTTTCTCACTTTACCCTTGCAGCAGGAGACATTCAAAAGAACAGTACCATCCCTTGCTGCATTTAACTAAACCAAGATATGACTCCTGAGGATAGTCTAATAGGGAAAAGAGCAAGATGAGAACATAATCTGTCAGTATATTAATGTTCCAATTCATGCACATCCTTCTTCATAAAGATGGGGTTTTTAAAATTCCAGGTCAAACAATATTGATTCTCAATGTGACATAAAGACAGGTGATTGCTGTAATCCAACTTACAAAGCAATCTGAACAGCAATTGAGGCAGAAGGGAATGGAAACTCTTGACATGTATTTTTGCTAAAGCATCACCCTTATGAGCAGTAGAATGGTACTTTTACTGAAACCAAGAAAATTTAAACAAGCCTAGATAGTTTAAACAAGCCTTTCCTAAAAACAGAAGAGGAAAAAATGCTGTGTAATATCCAGTTTCTTAAATTGTATTATTATTATGTAAGTAGCTCTGAACAAACTATTTCATAGAGTACAAACTAACACATCAGTGGATTTCTGGGGGAAATTGAGTGTATCTACTTTTTCAACAGGATGAAAACTTTTGAAATAAACTTTATTCTTATCGCAAGGTTACCTCCACATCAACCCTTAAAGAAAAAAATGTTCAGAAAAGAGGATTCTCTTAACATTTCCTTCATATATGCTATATATGTATGACTTTACATATGGCTTTATATAAATTCCAAGCATCACATTTATCATTTCCATTGATGGATTCAGTTCTATAACAAATTGCTAACTTTCTACCACCTCCAATAATGAAGTGTATCTCTGTCTTTAAATATGTTAAGACTTCTTGCTGTGATTCCTTCTGTCTCATCAGAACATGTTTATTTCTAATACATACCCAGGCACTACGCAGACTCTATGATATGGATGTATTTTTTTTTCCCTAATAGAGAAACATCTTTGCCCAAATCCTAAAGTATAGAACTGAAGCCAAATGGATGTGCACTGAAAAACAATACTGATAAGTCATGTCAGGGAAACGAGTTTGGTCTCTATTGCGTCAGACAATCAAGTGAGTTGAGCTCTCCCAAGAAACACACACACCACAAAGAGAGGAGTATCAATACTGTAATAAGATGCAGAAAGTCATAGAGAGAAGCTGAATAATTTGATTCCTCCTGACTACATCTGAGTCCTGTAGTACCAGATGCCTCCTGACTCAGACAATCTGACTCATTCTGTACTGTGCTGGTGACTTCAATACAGTTTCTGCCACAACAATCTTTTCATCTTCCCCCATGTAAATCCAAGTCACTTTGTCATGATGGACACATTCAATATGACACGTTTTTCTGTATCACAGGCTTTTTTGAGCTCTTGTTGCTGTCCTCCTGCACGTCAAGCTTGAACCACTTCCTTACCTGCCACCCACTCGCTACCTATTCAAAGCATGAGCACACACACAACAAAAAAAAGCCTACTGAAGAGAAAGAACATAATTCCCACTAATTTCCAGAATTAAGATTAACAAAGCAATCCATTGCTGAAAGATGTGTCGATAGGTACATCCACCTGGCTAAGTGAGAGAGAACTAGGGAGTGAATTTTAGGACTGGGATGTCCTTGCTTTTCACCTCCTGCCTAGCTATCTGGCTGTTTTCAGCTGTCCCAGAAGCTTCTCAGAGACAAAGCCTGTACAGGGCCTCCTCTAAAGACCAGTCATGGTTACAGGAGGATGGATAAGAATGCACAAAATTGAAGTCTAAATTCATCTCAGCTGTTTAACAAGCTTGTTATACCTTATTATCTGCTTTTCCTCTGCAGACAATAGGGGAAAACAAGCTCCTCCATTTTCTGTCTCTTACTTTGTGCCATGGATTCAGACAAATCCCTTTATGGAGGTTCCTCTTGCCATTACTGACTAAAGTAGGAGCCTGAAAATCTGTGTGGACTCATTTGTTGTTTTTAATGACTAAAGTTAGCCACTCTTGAAGTGGTCTGTGTCTGCACACTCTGCGTAGGTTGCCAGCTGCCCCAGGCAGAGGTGCCCTCCTCGGTATTTTGTACTGTAGCCATGACATCCACTTATTGGTTGTGTTGATTGAGATCCTGGGGGCTTCGGGTACACACAGCCATGGAAAAGCTGTGTGTGAAGAGCCTAGATAATTGCAGCATTACTTACAATGAGGCATGGAAAGGCTACTTCAGATCTAACAATTATTACAGTGCAGCTCACTCCTCCAGCCTGGGGGAGAGAAAATATACAAAATGTAACTATACATTTGATGGCATATTGAATGTTATACTGAGTATAATTAGAAAAACAAGGACTTACCTTTCAGCTGCTGTAGCAAACAAGCAAACAAAAATTTTTCAAAGGAGAAAAGAGAAAGTCAAATCTGTGATCTGCAATTATAGGTCAGTAATTTATAAGGGGAGCAGGGCTATGTATTTCATAGAATCATAGAATCATAGAATAGTAAGGGTTGGAAAGGACCTCAAGATCATCGAGTTCCAACCCCCCCGCCATGGGCAGGGACACCTCCCACTAAACCATGCCATCCAAGGCTATGTTCAACCCCACCTTGAACGCTGCCAGGGATGAAGCATTCACAACTTCCCTGGGCAACCCATTCCAGGGCCCCACCACCCTCACAGTAAAGAATTTCTTCCTCAGATCCAATCGAAACCTCCCCTGTTTAAGTTTAAACCCATTACCCCTTGTCCTCTCACCACAGTCCCTAATGAAGAGTCCCTCCCCAGCATCCCTATAGGCCCCCTTCAGGTATTGGAAGGCTGCTATGAGGTCTCCAAGCAGCCTTCTCTTCTCCAGGCTGAACAGCCCCAATTTTCTCAGCCTATCTTCATACGAGAGGTGCTCCAGTCCCCTGATCATCTTCGTCCCTCTGTGAACATGATCAGTGGCACATTTATCCATTTGCTATACTCTAGATTACCTTCACTGTTCTCTTTTGATGAGTGTGTCCAATTTTCCCTAAAATGCAAAATTATTCACCATGTACTGATCTAATATAGTTGCTAATAGGTGCCCTTACAAGAGCTTTGGCAAATATTGAGGCACTTGAATTTACCTCTTGAACATGCACTTTGCTGCCCTTAATGGAACATAGGAATGTGCTGTAACACGTTACATTGGCTAAGTGAAAGATTCCACAATGTAAATGTGGTACAAGAGAGACCACCAACATAAGGGCATCATCAGCATCTAAGGAGATAATGGCACACTCTAAGTAGTAGCGGCACTTACCATACTAAAAAAACTTGTCTGGATTAATGTGGCCAAATATTAGATGACAATAATGGAAATACTATGTTACATTAATTACATTACTGTTACATAAAACTGCACAAATCTAAGGCTAGCATGCAGCACATCATCTTCCCTCAAGTATATAACAACTAGCACCAATGAAGTGTGCTTTATAATAAAAAGTACCAAGTACTTTAATGTTAACTTTCTAAAGGAAAATCTGTTTTTATTTTCTGTCTCAGTTGTAAAAATAAAATATTTCCAGTCATACAGAGCCAGATCTAGCGCTGATTAGATACACTCTCCTACCCTGACTGAGACAGATATCATAAAGAACACCAAATAAAACTTCAAGAAATGAACTGAAATATATTTTCCACTCTCCTTGTACTCTCCATTTGCCGCTTAATCGTGTCATACCAACGTTGTTACAGGGGTGGCCTGTTAGACAAATAGACCTGTTTTTCTTCTGGGCGTCTATTCTTACATGTTGTCAGCACACAAGCCCAAAAGTATCTGAAAGGATTGGGAAGGGAGAACAAGTGGAGGTAGACATCGGCTGGCTGACACATCCATGCTTTCAAGTAACTTGATGTGTTTCTACACAGCCCATTGCTTTCCTCTCATAGAGATCATGGTGTGCATGGATGCCCTGTTGTCTTTTAGTAAATAAATCCATTTTGGTTTCCTTTTCTCAAAGATTGAGTTAAAGCAGAATAGACCTCAAGTTTCCTTTAAAATTTCTTTACAGAGGTTAATGTGTAAGAAGAAAAGCGAAGACCAATTTGATAGGTACTTGAGAAGTGTTTACTCACTTTATGATGCAGCATAGACAGAACTGCAGTTCTACCTTAAACAGACCAAGGCAGAACTTACTCAGGGAAGAAAAAGGAGAAATGGAAAGAACTGAAATATTGAGAATTTACAGAGAGAAAAACACTGCAAGTTAAGCAGAGGTACAGAAAGCATTTCGTCCTGCACAGATTCTCAAATACTTGTCTCCTGCTGTGCTCTGAAACAGTAAATCTGGGTGGCAATCAGGCACTCTACTAGTGATTCCTCTGTTCCAACCTCTTACCCTGACAGTAGATTAAAATCAAATTCAACATTGTTCAAATGCAAGGAAACTCTTTAAAATGAATCCTTAATGAAGGGAGAAATAGGTCAAAAGAGCACACTTGTTGCTTACCAATCCAGTATTTTACTTTCATTCTGCTGCTGGGGATGTAAGAAGCTTAAATGGCTTCAAGGGGGGGGGGACTGGAAAAGTACTCAAAAGTGACAGTGAGAGATACTGGATAGACAAATTGCACATCAAGCTGATAAAAATCCTATAAACTAGCCCTCAGCTTTGGCACCTTTTCATTTCCAAACAGTCAAATTATACACATGAACACAGAAAATGTTCAGCAAATTAAGTGCATGCACATGGAAGCTTTTTGTTTTACAGAAAGTCAGTAAGGAATCAAGCATTCATAAGGAGCTAACTGATCTATTTTGACACAGTTATCATCCTTGCAGGATACACTTTCTTGGCTCAGAACTTGTGTTTGCAGATGGTTGTAATTCAGGAAAAAATAAGCGTTTATAAAAATTCATGTCACTCTAGTCCCAGAGGCAATAAATATGTCTTTGAAATAATACAGTGTTCAGAAATATTCCCAAAACAAGGGTAGCTAAAAATACGGGATCAGATTCTATCATACCAGGAAAATGGGAAAATGTTTTGATATCATTAAGCACAATTAAAAACATAAGTCAGGTTGCAAGATAAAAAACCCCACAGTGTCTAAAAAAAGGGTGAAATATTGCAGCAGCCTAATGCCACATGAACTACAAAAATAGGCTGGCTTTCTACTGATCAAACTCTGCTTCCAGGTACTAGCTGCTGTATAAACCAGAAAATCAGCAGACATCTGAAAAATACAATCATGCCAGATCTTGGGGTGGTTTTCTTTTGATTACCTCATAACTGGATGTAGCATCGATATAATTCTGTAAAAGCTTTTTGGAGTTCTGGGGGTTATTTTGTCTGGTTTCCAGCCCTCTGAGAAATACAAACAACTTGCAGCTAGTCTCACAGCCTATATTTCAGATTCCCAGCTCTCTAAACCTCACATTTCTGATTCAGTAAATGCATCTGCTACAGGAGGGAGACAAGTAGCTGGAACCTCTCTTCTTACTCTGTAATCTAACACACTTAGTAAGCCAATGAATATGTGTGAAAGGAGGGGCTTTCTGGCTAAGGGACTCCTTGCAGGGGAACAGCTGTTGCAACAGCAAAACCTTAACTGAAGCCAGGCAAACACACTCACTCTCATCTCTCAGTGGTTTGTGCATCTAGGTCTGGAAAGGCAACTCTTCCCCTCAACTCCTTCTTCTCTGCAGAAAGTGAGCAAACTAGCACAGAGAAACTTGAAGAACGGACCTCAGCTGTGAGACATTTCAGCAGATCAAGTAATGGCCTGGACCAGTAATATATCCTGGTTTAATCACCTTGCTCTGCACGAAGAACATTTCAGGAGGTACTTAAACAGCACAGAGGATTACTTAGCCTTCCTATGCGGGCCCAGACGGAGCCATCTGTTCTTACCTATGGCTTTGGTGTACACCCTGATCTTTGTTGTTGGGGTGGTAGGTAACTTCTTAGTTTGCTTGGTAATCCTCAAGCACCGGAACATGAAGACCCCGACCAATTACTACCTCTTCAGTCTTGCTATCTCAGATCTGCTTGTGCTGCTTTTCGGGATGCCACTGGAAGTCTATGAGATGTGGAGCAACTACCCCTTCTTGTTTGGGCCCATAGGCTGCTATTTGAAGACAGCACTCTTTGAGACAGTGTGTTTTGCCTCCATCCTCAGTGTGACCACAGTCAGCGTGGAAAGATATATTGCCATCCTGCATCCTTTCCGTGCCAAGCTGGAAAGCACTCGCAAGCGTGCCCTCAGGACCATCGTGGTGCTTTGGGTTCTCTCTGTCCTCTTCGCCCTCCCCAACACAGGCACCCATGGCATCATGCTGCAGTATTTCCCTAATGGCACTCTGATTCCTGGCTCTGCTACCTGCACTGTAGTCATGCCCATGTGGATCTATAACTGTATTGTCCAGATTACTTCTTTTCTCTTCTATGTGCTGCCTATGGGGGTAATAAGTGTGCTGTACTATCTGATGGGTCTAAGAGTAAGTTCTACTCTGACTGTGCTCAGTGTTTCCTTAGCTCATTCGCAAGTGTCTGTGTCTGCATGTGTCTTTTTAGTGATTGCACCTTTTTCTTGTCCACCTGTTTTCCTCCCCAACAGTATTTCAAAACCTCTGAAAATGGTGGATCCAGCTCCTTTTTTGATGTAATCCTGTTCTGAAATTAATACAGCTATGTTGGGGAATAATTAACCCCAATCTTTTTAAAGAAACTTGCCACCACGGCTGCTCACGTTTGACTGTTATTGAAACATCCAAGTAAGTATACTGATACCAGCCTCCCAGAGACTTGCACCTTTGCAGGAGGGACTAGAAGGGAATAGACCAAAAGGAAAATATGAAAAGAATAGAAAGGAGCAGGCTAACGATTGAATCTTGGGTATTATTTGTTTTCTCTCTTCTTGTGATTGTGGAATTTCTATTGCGTTACTTTATTTTTCTCCTTCCCTGGAGATGGTGATAATATTCAGTTATTATAACTCACAAAGCTGTCGTAAATGGAAATGCTACCTTATTGCTGCAACTAGAAAATACAGCAATCATTTCTTTATATAAGTATAGTTTCACCATCGATTAAGGCTACCTTAGAGTTCATATTCACTCTCTCTTCAGAAAGTGAGACTAGTTTTACCAAGTGTTCATTATCAAAATACACAGATAAAACAATCAGCACCATAGTATTATAAAACTATGTAACAACACACTAAAATGCACTGCTGATCATAGCAACTTGGTGAATTTTTTCTTCTCTTATATTACATGTATTTTGAAAATATAAAGCCTATCACATCACATTGAATATAACTAAAAAGCTGTGTCTGATCATATAGCAAGAAAGAGATACAATATGCTCATAGAGACAAAGGAGATTACCAAATACTGTGCTAGAAATCCAAGCAAACCTCTGCTGGTGTATATATCATTTTTTTGTACTGACTGATATTTGCTGTTATCTGAAACTATACAGAAACATTTTTTTTCTTACCCAAGAAAGCCACAAGGATTTACTGCCAGAAATCCATAGCACACAGCCAACCTTTAAAGCAATGAATAGGCTGAATTATCCCCACTGCCCAGTGGTTCTTGTGGGGTCTTTACACAGTTTCAGTGAATATTTTGCAAAATAAGACCTGAAATGAGGAAAAAAATGTTGAAAATAGAGCTGCTACAAAAAGAAAAGGAGAAGTCTCCAGACTGATAAAGTCTCGAAAATTGCAATAGCTTCTGTCTGCGGCAGCAGATATTCCTAATCCCATCCCAGAGGAGACAAGTACCGGACAAGGGATGCTCCCCTAGGACTTCTGTATTTCACAGCTATGTTCAAGCTGTCTCTGAGGCTTTGGAATATACCTGGAATAGAATACTGTTGAGACTGGAAGCCACTGAAGGAAAGCTAAGGATTTTAGTCAATATGGGCAGACATTTCTCACTAGATTTGTTTCAAATCAACTGAGCCTCTTCCTGAAGCAACTATGACTAAAAGTTAAAAAGGAAATGATGCAAAACATGAGAGGCTGAATTGTACTATAATTGAATACAATTTGATTTACATGTGTTTCCCTTTCATGGGTTTTATGAATATGTAGAACAGTGAAAGAAAGTCTTATTTGATCATCCTTATAGAGAAGTATTGTGAATCAAAACTGAGGAAGCAAAGTCACAGTGTAAAAGGCAAAAGAAAATGGCACAACTAGCATGTTAAAAGCAACTGAAATCTTTTTCAGTTATGTAAAGTTATGTACAGTTACACTCCTGCCAGGAGAAGGGAGCTGGGACTTGATGATCCTTATGGGCTCCTTCCAACTTGAGATATTCTATGTTTTCACAAGCATTTTACAAATCCGGATTGATTTCTGTCCTTTCCCTCATTCCTGATATTCTTTTCCATGTAATTGAAAGTTTTGTTTCCAATTTCTCTCAGTTGAAAAAAACACCACTCCAAATCTGTTGGCTAATCAGAAGCTCCCACTTCAGGAATCTGCGTCCAATTATGCACTCTCCACAGATGATTTCTTTTATAATCAAAGCAATTGCCCTGATTATCTAGACTTGATCTTTTCATCACCAAAGCGCCAGTACTCTTGCTGCAAGTGTGTTGGGGAAGCATTTCAGGGAGGACTGGGTTATTATTCTTTATGTCCATTTTTTAGAGGTCCAGGAAAAACTACTGGCAAAGAAAACCCACCTTGTAATTGAGCAGTAGGTGGCTGAATCTGTGCATATCACACACACTGGCTGTCTGCAAGAGAGCATATATAGGCTTTGTTCATTAGTGGCATTGAATATCAATTAGTCCAAATACTCAGGGCATGAAACAAACTCCCTTGAATTCTACAGGAATTTTCCCAGTGATTACAGCTGTGTTTCACTGAGGCCTCTCTGAGTACTTTTTGGATCATTGGTTTGTGCTTAATTATGGGGAACTCTTTTAGGAAAATAAACAATATTTTGGTAGAAGATAAAATAATGCCTAGCAAAATATTGTTGAAGCTGAACACAAACTGTGAACCAGATATTGACTCATTGAGGAAGGACAAGTGGGGAACTGAAATACAAATTTGCTGTAAATAGGCAGTCTCAGATGCATAAAATCTGCAGACTGGTTTGAACCGAAAGCTTCGATGTTTCCCTAAACTAAAACTGAAATTTAAATGTGTTTTTTTTCTTCCAGTGAGGCCTGAGTTGCCCCATAATTTGTGTTCTCAGACTACAGCTATCAAAGTATCTAACAGGTTATATCGGGTGGGGATGTCATCTCCTGTCTAAGCATTTCTTTGATTTCCCTCCTTTTGCCAGTTGAAAGGAGACGAATCTTTGGAAGTGGAGGAAATGGCCGTGAATGTTCAGAGACCATCCAGGAAATCAGTTACCAAGATGTTGTGTAAGTAATGAGCCCTTCCGTGTTTTATTTGCCATGGACAAGAGGGTTGCCAGGTCTTGAAGAGCATCAAGCAAATTCACTGGATTCAAGAGTTATAAGATGAGTAGCTGTGATTTGACAAAGAAAAAAAGGCTTATTACTGTTTTATCTGGACTTAGAGGGCATGAGAGTGAAGCACCATGGCTATCAAAAGACTCTGAAGGCAGTTTTCCTCCCCAGCACAAGAAAAGGTAGAGCAAACCTATGCGGTAGGTGCTTGAGTGGTAACTTTCTTATATCCCTTGTTCCAAGCCTGGCTCTTGCAGCCCTCTGGCAAAATCCCTCTTTTTCAGAGTACAAATAGTCTATCTTTTGCATTTTAAAAGAAGGTCGTGCATCTGTTGTGCATCACACCACAAGCTCTGCTCCTGAACAAGGAAGGTTCTGCCAAGCCACATACATCACCTACTGCTGACTTAACCACTTGGACCTTCCTAAGAAAAAGTAGGACCTCAGCAGACTTGCACATTGTACAGCATTCAGGAGAAATTCGTGCTCCAACCACCCTGGAAGCACTCACATCAATTACTGATTTAGGGCTGCCTTTAAAGCAAAGTTCACCTTCCTACTGAGATGGTGTTTATGCAGGAAACATAAATCACCTTCAATATTTCCTGCAACAACATTATTCTTTTGGCAGCTTAAGTCACTGTCTGAACTAGGAAATTTTACTTTGAAGTCAGCCTGATTTTCTGTGCCCCACGATTGGAACCACAGTTATTCATAAGACCCAAGTCTGGAGTGGGTTTGCAAAAGCCCTTACTAGAGCCAGCACAAGCCAAGTTGTGCATGGAGGCAAACTCTTCCTTTCATTCTGAGCAATGCACCCAAACAGACATCATCAGCACATGGTTCCTACGGCCTTATCCTGCTCTGTGATGTACAAATAGTGTGCAGAGGTGTGGAGAGCTATTTGACTGTGAATGGGCATGTGAGCAATCCAGACAATTGCTTGACAATTGTAAGGTAGTGACCCGCAGGCACTGAGGCCTCACCTGAGGGTTACTAAAGTTCGTGTACGTGCAGAAGCCTTGGGAAAAGTTAGCATGGAAAACTACTGAGAGAGATACGCAGAGAAGGAATGTTAACTGTAACCTTGAAGCATATGCTGTCATAGTTAACCAATCATTAAGCTGTTACTGAGTGAATCCTATTCTGTATTTAGCCGTGTGAACAATACATGTATCCAATTAGACTTGTGTGTGTTAATGATAGACAAGTAGAGTGCCTATATATACTGAGCTATCTGCGCGATAAACTTTGGCACAGCCTGATCATATTGGTCTGTGTGCTGTGTCCGGGACTTCTGCGTCAACACAGAGGAAATTAAATCCAAGGCGCAACGGAGTTGGTTAGTCCCAGGTACCACAGATGAATCCTGATGTCTCACTAGCGTTTTCTTCATTAGGCTCTGTTTGCAGCATTATGTGGTTGTTGCCAGCTCTGTTTGAATGTCATTGTGTGTGCATACATTGAGTTATTCAACATAGAAATGAGTGGAAACTTTGTTCTTTTAGTTGGTAATAGTAAGACAGAAAGGATAGCAAAAGATCTGAAATTACGAGTAAAAATTGCATACATAGTTTTCCTCCAGCATTCTGAACAATCTCTGTGCTCTGTGCAGGCTAGTGAACCATATCCTTCCATAACTGACTTGTTTTTCTTCTCCCCTTTTTTCTTGCTAGTTGTCCTCGTGATGGTTTTTGCTATCTGCTGGGCTCCATTCCATGTAGATCGACTTTTTTTCAGCTTTGTTGTAGAATGGACTGAACCTCTGGCTAATGTATTCAACTTAATTCATGTGGTGTCAGGTAAAGCTTTCTTCTTTCACTTGCATAGGGGCTGGCAAAAAAAAAACCTCTATGTGAGTGGCTTACTTGAAATACACAGTCATTTATTCTGCAGGTGACATGAGATATGCATGGAAAAGCTTCTGGGGGTTTGGGACAGTGGTAAGAATTATGCCTGAAATAAGAACTGCATGCAAGTTTCTGCAGCTTTCAAGGTCTGGGCAAGTTGTCCAATACAGTTGTCTGAATATTCGTAAAGAAATGAAGTCTGCTGTCATTCAGCTGCTTTTAATGAATACACAGCAGCAGGCAACATCCTCCAGAGGGTCTTGAGGCAAATGGGAAACCTTACCGAATGGCAAGACAAAAGACTAACACACTGCTCAGAATTGGTGATAAAATCAAATGCTTATGGCCCTGCCAACCATAAAATGAAGGCTTTTTCAAAAAGGAACCTTATTTTCAGTCTGCTATGGCAAAACACTCAAATGTGGCCATTAGGCAGCTCAGACAAATCCAGTGTCATGCAATTGTCCTGGTGTGTTGTAAGAAATTCGCTCCCCTCAGCTGGAAGTTATCCTCCAACAGCTTTGATGGGGGCACCAGCTGTGCAAATGTGCTGTGGGCATAAGGGCCATGCTGGAGGCCGGGCAGTACAGCTCAAGAGCTGGTTTCTGAACAGCTGGAGATACTGAGCTCCAGCTAATACTCTCTCCAATTTCCCTTTCCCTTTGTGTGCAGTGCCTGCATTAGCCTTGGTGAGATATCCCTTTGTCATCGATGCTTCCACCTTTGCATGCAGGCTTGGTGGAGCAGCACAGGCAATGAAAAGCTTTTCCTCTTCTGAGGTTTCACACACAAATGAGGTCTCTCTCTCTTCCACCCCTGCCTTGCTTTCCCAGGTGTTTTCTTCTATCTGAGCTCTGCTGTGAACCCCATCATTTACAATCTGTTGTCCCAGCGCTTCAGGATGGCTTTCCTCAGTGTGATTTCTCCTTGCTGCAAGCACTGGGCCCCTAAACATTCCACTAGCAAGACTTCTGCCCAGCAGAACGTCTTCATGGTTGAGGACCACAACCTCATGGATTCTGCTGAAGACACAAGTCTCCCTGGCACACATAGGACATCTGTCAGTAGCTCTCAACTCTCCACTGGACTGTGATCGTTGTGATCCAGGTGAGAAGTTACAGAAAATTACTTTAAGTAAGAAAAAGGGAAGGCACCCTCCAAAATGACTGATTTCAGCAAGAGCTCACAGAGGCTCTTGTTGAATGAATGAACTAGGAGATTGTAATTACCAGGTGATTAAGAAGCATTGTATTACCCTCAAGCTAATAGGAGGGCTGGAAATCTCAGTTTACTGTCTGCAAGCTATGGCAGCAAAGAGCTGCTTTAGAAAAATGAGATACACTCCCAATGTTACCAGCACAGGAGGCAGACACAGCTTATCCAAGTTGTACTGAATGGCTCTTTATGCACTAGCCTAAACAGTTTTTATTTAGTTTGAAATGGGGCAACTTGCTGCACAAGCCTTGTCTACCCGATTCCAGCTTTAGGCAAGCCAGTCTCATTTCTCTCTCCTACCACCTTCTTGAGAGTGTGGCTGTTGCAAGAATCTCTTGGCAACAACCAAGTAGGCATGAACAAGAGCAGCTCTGAGCTGGGCTGTAAAACATCAGCCAACAGCACCAGCAGCAGCTATTTCTGGGCTAGAAGAACCAGGGAGCCAATAACTGTAAAATAAATGTAAAGGAAACTTCCACTTTCTGAGCTAAGTGAAGATTTGGGGGCAGGGGGTGTGATTTAAGCCTTGAATCACTTTGTCAAAAAATCTACCCTCTAGCGGGTTATTTTTCGAAGTCTGAGAGTCACTGCCATATCTCCTGTGTCTGACACTACCTACACAGTGCTGACATGGCAAATGCATGTCCCAAATGCACCTGCGTTACCTGAGAAATAGCCGCTACTGGGGACTGAGGATGTTTCTGCTTTGGCTCCTTTGCCCAAAAGTCAGCTAGTGAGGGATATCTGTCCAGGGCATGTGAAAAGTCTGCAGCCTTTTTCAGGCTTCTCCTGTGTATCAGAGAGTTTTATTCTTGCCCATCTGCCTAAACCAACTCTAACCATGCACAGATGGACTGTGGTAGGTCCCTGCTATCCACCCATGTCCTGAAATTTGCAAGAACTTCTTACCATTGCTTGAGCTTCAGATACTTACATGTTGTCTCTACCAGTGAAGCCCTATGGTAGTGCTTCAGCAGACTTCACACTTGCCTGTACTAGATGGACTGCAGAAGTCAGATCTACATGGGGTTAGCAACCACTAAGAAAAGGCCTGGGCAGCATTCACAATACAAGGAAACGGGACAAATCTGCAGGCTCAGAGAAGGTGATGCAAAAGCGATAAAAAAAGGGAGTTCTGCAGTGATATTGCATCTACTGAACTGAGGTTTTGCCACAAAACATAATATAAGGTCTGAGAAACTCTCCCACTTCCCAGCCAGGCAAACAGAACCTGAAGGCAGTACACTTAAATCCAAGATAATGAGTTCCTGAGCTCTGCTGACTGCAGATCAGTTCAGGACCCTACAGAGTTCTCTAAAGGGAGGCCAGGGTGAATCTGGTACATAGCAAAGAATTTTACAAACCTCTGTGTCCCAAGTTTCAAAACCTTTTTGTTGTGTTTCAGATAAACACCTCCCTTGTGCGTCACAACACAGGGATAGAGACTCAGCCACCACAGTGGGCTCAGGCTTGGCACGCACTGCCACAGCGAATCATCTATTGTGTGTCATCAAGGGGCTGGGACTTACACAGAGTACATAGTTTTCATAATGAATAAGAACATTAGTTCCTGAAAAATTATACACTGTATGAGCAAAGGCGTATTGCAGTCTAGTCACTGGGGATCCAGATGACATTTCCCATCACAGAAGAAAGGAGTTATACTCCTGCCTCAATGGGTTCTTACCTTGTTTGCCCCAAAGTCTAGTTTGCCTCTCACTGCAGGACTCCTGAGTGAGGTGGGACCTGCCATAGCAGCTGGTGAGTCGCTTTTTCCTGCAGCACAAAGGGAATTTTAGCCCATGTTTTCTATCAAACCCATTTTCCCAGCTGAAATCTTGAGAAACAAGCTATAGAGCGGGTAACAGAGACACACAAAGCCCTGGAGAGAAAAGGCAGTTCGTTGCCTGAAGACACAGCTGAAATACTTTGCCACCCCCAAGTGGACACTTCAGTTTTATCAGTGACATTTACTTTTCTAACCAGTTTTGCATTATCCTATTTCCCTCCACCGAACATTAAAGTGTGTTTTCCCCTTGGACTTGCCATGCCAGTGGTGCTGCCTGTGAGCTGCCCAGGGACAACCTTGGCAGAGACTGAGTGGGATTTCCTCTCTCACCTTGTGTCTCATTTGTGCAACGCCCTAGCTGAGCTCAGGGGGTTATACTCCTTATCCCAGCTGTGTGCACTGGAAGTGCATCTTCTCCACTATCCTAGACACCCAGCTAAAGCAGTGAGGAGACAGTGTATTTGACATACTCACACATACATCATATGATGGAGACATTCCTCTGCAAGACTTTGTGGCTCTTTGAATGCATCTTCTCTATTTAGGATCAGACAGCAGCTTGCATTGGTGCACAGAAGGCCATCCATGAGCAATGTTGATGTCTTCTTCCTGGGAGAATGCAACCTTGGCTGTTAAATACATCTCTTGCCTTGCAGATGAGCACATAGACCTGCAGGCAAGGTTGGGATGAGAAACTGTAACGTGAAGATTTTGTGTCATCGCCAACAAAATGGCCAAATTTTTATTCCTAGGGAACATGAAAGGTTTTGTGAGAAAGGGGAACGGGTGAAGGGGGTAACTGGGCATGGATGGGGAAATTTTAGATGAGAAATTGTGAGAAGCAAATGACCAGGAGCTCACCTCCAGTTCTGAACTCACTTTTGGGTTTTTTTGTCCTAAAACCACTTTTTATCACATTTAGTTTGTCACAAGTCAAAAGAAGCGACACCCATAACCAAACATCAAAAGCAAAGCTGAAAACATTTTGTCTTGTGCCAAGTCAAAACTTCTGTGAAAATGTTACGGGGGGAAACGTCAAAATTATTCGAAATTCTGCTAAAATCAAAATAAATGCAGTGAAAAAATGTGGGCTGGCTTGAGGCTGAGTGCTCCAAGTTCCCTGTGACAGCACAGCTCAGTGCCACCTCGCTTTTGCAAGGGAGTCTCTGGAAAGAGGTCAATGCGCTTTGTCCCTAACAAGTAGTTGATGTCTACTGGAGGCTTTTCTTCCTAAAAGGTCAATGCATCAGTTACTTATCACTCTGCTCTGATATTTACCTGGCTGAATTTTGGAAGCTGGATCCAAGCATAAAAATACTCAGAAGATGAACAGAGATGTCATGGAAGCTGATGACATTTTTGTGTGTTTAGCAGCTTTCATAGCTGAGTGCTGAAAAATGTTGGCAACTGTCTGAGGAAAACTCCTGTTCCAAAAAAAGCCAGAGAATAACTCCTTTTCCTTCAAGTAGTCCATAGTGATGAAAATTCATTTATTTGCAATCAAGCATGACTTTCTTGACAGAACTGTCTATTGATTTCTCTGCTTCTGTTTCCCTCTGGGAAACATGCAAGCTTGTGAGCAGAAAGTGTGGAGAGCAGGGGCAATGCTCCAGAGCTGTGAACAAAACTGGACAGTTTGAAATGTGTTGCAAGGAAGCACTTAAAGGACAGAACTGCATGCAATGCCAATGAATGATACTTAGATCTAATGCCAGGTCCAGTACTGGAAAAAACCATTGTGAGAGCAAGCGGACAATTCTGTTCAGTTTATATAAAGAGTTTTTGGACACTACTGTGTTTTGAAGTATTTAAACCATGGCTTATCAGTTAAAGTAATGTACACTTCACCTGTAGAGCTGGCTTTATGTATCTGTGTAACATGAAAATAAATATACTAGAGTCTCTCTTCCTGTGCCTGGTCCATCCTCCACTAAACTTTGTGCTGCTTCTATTTCTCCCCGTGATTTCACATGAGCAGCAGAAGATGGAGATTCCCTGCTGTTCAGCCAGCATCAACTTAAGGACACTGAGGACTTATTACAAATCACAGTACTGAAAAACAAAATGCATCTGATTTCTGCATTTTAGATTATTTAGCTGGTACGTATGCATGAAAATACAGCACAAAACCCAGTGGGGTTTGTTACATCCAAGTGCTCTACATGACTGCTTTTTCGAGGGAGGAGGTTAAAAACTGGGCTGCATGGCTGTCAGACAGGAGAAGGTCCCAGAACAAAGACTGTTGCTTCCCAGGCTGTGTAACAGCCAGATCTGTTCTCCCTGTCTGTTTTTCTACACCTGTTTGCCTCATTTTCTCTGCTGTCCATTATGACACTAGCTAGGATTGTCTCCACTGAGGTTTCTTGTTCCACAAACTAGTGATCTATAGCAAATTGCTGAGCTGCAGCATTTCCATATCAAATGCATATTATAGTAAGGAAAAATATGCTAACAAAACAGAATAGCAAGCATGATTTTTTCTTTCTACAATAGACTGAGAAGGAATAATGGGAAAAGACAAGAAATCAAACAACCAGGAACTCTTGCAAGGATTAAAAGATGGGTTTAGAATTTAGTCCAACCTGATTCAATGATTGCAAGTGTCCTTCAGAGCAAGTTGAGGGATAAAAGAGTTTGCAAAGAAACTCTGCAGCAAGTTGCTCAATTTGGGCCTTGCAGATTTCCCTGCCTGGGAAAATAACCATTTTTAGTTAGGGTACATCACAAGCCATAAGGGCTCATGCACCAAAAGACAGGGACCATCTTGAGCATGATTCAGAACTGGCTTCCCTGCCTTGAAAAAAAGAATTTGCCATATGTCAAATAAGCATGGACCATAATGTAAGATCCTCACCTGGGGAGTCAGGGGTTGCTGGCCCTCTTCTATTTCCAAATTTTGCCTAGTCAAATACACTGCTTTGGCCATACCCCAGGCACAGAGGCAGAGAGGTTCATTTGCCACCAGAAGTGGAAGAATTTCTGTTGCTGTCCAGACTTCGTGAAAACCTGAAAAGTTGCAGCTGTTGTTTTTAAGGCAAAATATCTTAAATCCACTTAATTTTTAAATGAGGAATAATTTTAGGAGTATGGGAGCTGTTGGAATAATTTGCTTCCCACTAGAATAGCTAATTCATAAATGAAAAACTGAAGTCTTTATTGCAAAAGCTCAAATATATTTTTATCTATGCATCCTCAGCTTATGCTATGCTGTGAAATGCAGCACAGTTCCTTCCTTCCCAGAGGAACAGGCTTTTGTTTGCTTTTTTTGGCTAGAAGTGGGTTTTCCGAAAGACCCATAGACTCAGATGTCTACAACATTAAGATCTCCATCAGAGGAAATCTGGATTCCTCTTCTAGTCAAAGGAGGACTAAAATGCTGCACTAAAATCAATTTATCTGACCTGTTTCAGTCACCTGCCTTAGGTGTTTTACAGGTAGTTTTTATGTGCGTCTTCTACAGTTGAAAAACAAAGCTAGGCAGCTAGGTGCAGGTCACCTTGAAATGCTGTATGTTCTTTGTTACAGAGCAGGTATGTTTGTCAGTCCCTTTCAATTTGTTTTGTTTCTTTAGAGCCCAAGAAACTCCCCTTTGAAATGACTCACTAGGAAAATCATGCTCCAAATGAGCAAAACAAATGCCTAACACCTAACTCACTGCAAAACACTAGGAGAACAGCATCCTCAGGGGTTCGCATATCATTTTGCTCATTGATCTGCGGCTGGTACCTCTGGCACACCTGGACCATGCTCTCACGAGGCAGAGAAATTCAAACAAAGCTCTACCACTGAAAAGGTTCAAAGCATTTGTTCCAAATTTGCAGTTTTCTTTCCCTTACTTCTACAGGAGCTTGTGGGAGCAGGAAAGATATCAGCCCTGCCACAGTGTGCTAAATCGCTGCCTAAACTCAATGGAAAGGCTCCAAAGGGAAGTATTTCATGCTGCTGTTGACTGCAGTGCAGGTGGGTTGGGCTGCACTTAGCAACTGCAGCAAGAAACTACAAGCATCACGGTTTTGGGAAACAGAACTCTCCAGCCTTTCCATGAGGAAAAGAGCAGTGAAATAAAAGAGTAATGCAGGAACTTGGAGATATAAGTTTTGCTTATTTAACCATGCACAGCTTGGAGTTCCTGTTAGCTGGCTTGGTGCTAGGGAAATATTGCCTGAATAGGGTTTTTGAATGTGAACAAACTGGGCTAATACCACAAACATCAGCTTCCCCCAAGCCCTGCACCACTGTTTCCTTCCCGTTCAACTTACCTGGTGTTGCAGAAAAACAGACCACAGGAGCAGCAACACATATTAATTTACATTATAGTAGCAACAACAGGACCCTCCACTGGGACAGACACATACAGCACTCAGTGGGGTAACAAGGAACCATTCCTCAGCTGCTTTGCATTAACCATCTCCCTCCCTGCTCTTAGCTTAAAACAATGCAAATCACTTTGTGCTCCTACATACAACAAAGATGAACAGGCAATTGACATTGGTCCAATTGCATTTAGTTTGCTTATGTACCTCACCTCCAAGACAAGGGGCTAAAGCATATGGAGCTTGCCCTCTCTGCACGTAACAAGACATAGCCCTAAGTTGGGTCTGACATGGCAGCCTAGCAATTCCCAGTAAACTTACTGCATTACTCCAAGAGGCAGCAGTGACTGCCATACATGATTCAGCCTCAGCACACTCCACTTTTTCACAGTGTCTCTTACATTAACAGCAAGGAGCACTCAAATGATTGTTAAACTCAATCTGATTGCTTTAGGACTCATTTCTTCCCTTATCTCCCCTCTCATGAGGACCAGGTATATTGAAGAATCATCTCTCCCCCCTCATCCACCCTGTCTTTTTACTAAGAAATTCCACCGAGGATTGAGTCTTTTCCCTGCAACTTCATCTGCCAGCTGTAGGATTTTCACACCATATTTGTATTCCAGTCCCGATTTCAATTACCTGGCTAACCTTTTCAATTTTCACAGAGAGTGAGAATCAGAAAACAGTGGGTCCTTTATTACAGCTCACACTGGCAGGGAATATTTCACCCCCCTTTCCCTCCCCCATGTTTGCAGGAAAGCTCTGTCAAACTCAAACAAACTCATTGATCATAACTTGTCTATTTACTTATGCTTTGCCGACTGTTGAGTATTCTGGTCCCTTCTGCAGACCTCTTATCCATCCTCCTTTTGGCTTGAACATTCTGTTTTATATCATTTCTAAAAGCATAGGAGAAAGAGTCTTCAGTTTTCACCCTGATGCTTGACTCCAGTGGGAACTCTCACTGGGGTCAAGCACTGGAAAAGGTAAAAGCTTTGCGCTTCAAGGGGGGCAATTTGCTGATCTTTGACAAACAAGCCATGGTGGTAGCCAGTCCTTTTTTAAATGTCTCAGAACATTTCCCAGTGGATGCTCAGGGCATTGGAGGAGTTCCCTCAAACCAGGGGGCAAGTCAGGCACTGGACACCACTCTGCTGATCCCGAGCCACTGCTCTGACACTGAACTGTACTGGCCACAGCTGTCACATACAAATGAAATTATTTTCCTCCTCCCTTTTTCCTTTCCCAGGTCTGCAAGTCACACCGCTCCTCTTATGGCCATTATTTTGAGCTCCTGATGCAGCAACCATTTCCATGTCTGTTCTCTGTCTGCCCCATCACTCAGCCACCCAGCTCCTAAAACTGTTTTATTTCAAAGTGAGGGGAGATTTAGTGAAATAGTTCTGTTTCTTAGCAGCACCTTCCCCCCTTTCTTACTCTTCTATTTTTATTTCCAGCCCATTATCTTTGCCCATGTTCAACTCCAAATTAACTATAGGCAGATTTCATATCTCTCTAAACTAGAAGGGGCACTCCTAAAACATCCCTCCAGTCAATAGTAAATGAGGACCTTGTCCTGTACTAAGTAGGCTTTGGGAAAAGCAGCTCAGCTGTGTCTGCCCTGTTCCTTCCAGAGACCTCTCCCAGTT
Organism: Amazona ochrocephala; assembly: GCA_039720435.1. Classification (NCBI taxonomy): domain Eukaryota; kingdom Metazoa; phylum Chordata; class Aves; order Psittaciformes; family Psittacidae; genus Amazona; species Amazona ochrocephala. The sequence continues at coordinate 14,486,953 of CM077889.1, forward strand.
GCTCATAGCTCCTGCCTTTGCTCTGAGCTGTTTTCAGTGAGCCATTTCACCTATCCATTTTGCAGCCTGTCAAAGTTCATCACAACCACTGAGCTCTACAAAAGACATCTGTATAAATTGCCAGGTGAATCCTTCCCTTATGCAGATACCAAGGGCACTGCAATCTTTCCACCTCCTCTTGACATATTCAGATAAGTGGAAAGTGCCTAGGTTCAAAGTCGAAGCTTATTGGAATCTGCCCTGGGTGCAAATCTAAGGTAAACCTGAGTCATACTGCATCCGAGCACTGAATGTATTCAGTCCAGGATGACCTCCTATTATTTACACATTTGGCAGGACAAAGATCTCTCTTGGTTAATGCAGCTCTTACATAAAATTCATAGACTGATGATGATGAAAATCCCCTCTGAATCAAAAACACACAACTGGACTAGATCCATGGCCCCCCCTTATACCTCATCCTCTCCTTAGCCTATGATAACAGATTTCCTTTGGAAATCAGGAGCAGGAGCTATCTCTAGCACTTAATGTGTTTCTAACCTTCCAGTAGGTAATGTTGCATTGCTGTGGCTTACCATTCACAAAAGTGCTCCACTGGCAAAGGGAATATCTTCTTCCTTCTGCAGGAGGTCAAGCAGCTATTACCAAGCCAGGCCACCTCTACCTAAGTCCATCAAGTTTTCCATGGTGTCAGTGAGTCCTCACTGGTAGAAGCAGAATGATGCTCTGAGAACAATGGGCAGAGATCTGTATTCGCACAATGAGGAAAGAGTTGTTAGATGTCAGCCACTGGCAGAGCTGTGTTGGGGGCGTATGAAATACTACAAAGCCATCTATGACACACAATGGGTGAACTAAACATCCACCATCAATAAAAGGCAGGGAGGATGTTGTGCTAGTTATAAGAGGAATCAAAGAGCTTCATTCCTACCACTGGAAAAAGACATCTGTGGTTTCTGGAAAGGAAGGAAAGCCTGGGTGATTCTTTATGCAGATGGTTCCTCTTTATTCAGACCTTCCTAGGTGTTTGCTGCCCTGGAAATTGGAACCACAGGTTAAATTGCATGTACAGTTGGAGTTACTTAACTTGAAGCTGGTAGCAGTGCAGCTAGAGGACAAGTCTTCTGGGGTTTCTGGTGGCTGACCCACACAGTTAAGTGGGAATGATACAAGCCACACACCTGTGACAAAACAGTACTACATGAACTGCAGCCAGGTCCTTGCCCTTAGCCCTAGAATTTCTCATAGATAAAGCCTTATTCAGAATGTAATTCACTCTGACCCAAAATCTTCAGGGTCTTCCCTTTCTCGCCCATCACTGTGTTCTGTAGGGAGAGAGATCATAGGTAGGATATTTCCTCCCTGCTTTGTGAGGACATTTTCAGAACTACCTATCTCAAATGAAAGCACGTTGTATTTATCAGCTCTGCAGAAGTCTGTTCCTAGGGTCTGATTTTAGGCCAGGAGGGCCTGAAGAAGGCAAGGAGCAAATACCTCCTCTGACATCTGAACGCATGCCCTCTAAAAGCCATTTGTACCCGCCTTCCCGATTTACCGGCGAACAACACCAGGCATTGCCCACTGGAGGTCAGTCTTGAGCCACGAAAACCTGCGTGAAGAGTGAAAACCTGTGATTTCCAGCAGCCTTGGACCCTCAGCCTGCATGTGTGATGCACAAGACACCCCAAGGAAGAACATGTTCCAGCTCCCTTGATACTGATTAATGATTTATAGATTCTTCATGTTTTCGTTTCTTTTTTCCCTGCTTAAAAGTATCCAGTGGTCTGTTGCTGGATAAGCTCAGCGAGTGATGCATGTGCTGTTCAACCAGCATAGTTCAGTCCAGCTCACAGAAACCGAGGATGCTCCTCAGCTCCAAGCCAACGTGTGGAGTGGCACCACACAGCTGGTGAGTCAGGCTTGGCCTGCTCGTCCAAGGTGACCTAACGAATGCTCTTATTTCTGGGCAATTATCAGTCTTTTGGTTTTGTTTCAGAGGGAAGCGGCATCATAATTATATACAGATAGGACCCTGTGGAGATCAGGATACTGAAGCACAGCCAACACAAGTCCAGATATAGCTAATTCAGATCTGTTTTCTTTGCCAGTGCCTATAATTAAGACTTTCTACAAGGAAACCTATTTAAAGAGTCACTTCCTCCTACCCCTCCTGTGACACCCTCCAAGAAGGGTTCAAGAAGGATTTGTTGGGAAACAAAACCCTTCAGCTAAACATTTTGATAAACCAGATTTTGCACCCCCCCCAAAAGAAACCCACCAATTTTATGCTTTTACTACAGGATCCCATGGGTGTCAGTGTAAGCTCAGCTCTGGCTCCCCAAGTGAAGTCAGCTCTTGGTAACTCTTATGTCTACACAAGAGTCATGCATCTGTACTGGCTGACACAGAAAATGGAGATTGAAGTGCTCAGCTGGGATCTCCTCAGGTTGTTATCCCAAGCATCTGTCTGTGGTCCACACACATTCACCAGAGCTCAAGACTGAAATAACAGCCAACACTGAAAACCCCCTCTGTTTGCCCCTTCTACAAGAAGCTTTAAGCATATATTTCTTCTGCTTTACTGTAGTAGTTAGAGACATTCCTTTTCTGCTATTTTGCTTGCACAGCAATAGAAATATTGATCCCCACCCTCGTTTCTTTCCTGTGAATGATCAGTTATCCTTTGGTGTTAAACAAACTGCAATTATGCATTTTAAACAACCAGAGAATCACAAGGATCAAGGTACGTTCTGATCTCTTACCTCTTATTTCCATTAGTATTCCTGTATGCATGGCCATGTGCACACCACATCGCTCCAGCAAGAGACAGGCAGCTTCCATCTCGCTGTCCTTCTCTATTCATATTCACCTCCTGCTTCAAGGAAGAGCAAAGTTGTTTCTGAAGTCAGACAGTTCTTAAGAGGGACTGAAGCAGATGAAATAAAAGAGACAGAGTAGGGCCACTGCAAGAACTCAGTAATATTGGCTCTTCACAATTTGGAAACAAACCCACAACATGTCCATGGCACTGGAATCATTCCTTGGATGATGGAATCTAATCAGCTGAGGACCTTGGCAGCCCACCAATGGCACAGTCAGAAACCAGTCAAGCAATGGGTAGGAACAGAGACAACTGCTGTCTTTGGCACAGCCCATCAGGCATCCTTGCAGCAGCCCTTGGGTGCTGCCATCTCACTGCATACTGGAAACTGTGATGGGAGAGTAGGATGCACTGTTCTCAGTATGATCCATCGTGGCAAATTACATGCCAATGAGCTTAGGACAAAGGGAGATTCACATCTTTTACTTTGCATATTGATCAGCTTTGCATGTAGAGGTGAAACAAGGTTAGTGAGGAAAGGAACACTCATTTTGTCCTCAGGATCCACCACTACAGCTTTCATCCCTCCTCTCACACATCATATGCTTTCGTTTCCTTTTTGTTTGTTTTAGGGTGGCTTTTATTGTTACACCCCCACCCCCACCACGTACCCCTCCCCAACCTCCCCTCCTTGCTGCAATAGCTGTGCTATTTACTACAGCAGGAAATGTGACATGTCTTCACCTGGCTGTCTGGGAGCTTTTCAACTGATGGTCCATTACCACTTTCTTATGGGGTATTTTATTTTCTTATTAATATTTTGTACCTTCGCAGATGGGACTGAACCACTTACCTCCATCAATAAATCACAGTAGCTAAAGCCCTGGTTTACTGCCAGGCTGGACAAACTGTGGAGCTTAGTAAGTGTGCTGAAGACAAAAGGTTTGAACCAGGGATATATTTAGTTGCCCATATTTAACACAGGGTTGAAAGGAAAAGGAGAATTTAGAAACTATCCAGGTAAAAAATAGCTGTGAGGAAGCAGGACAGCTGCTGGCGTCTGTGAGCAGGACCCGACTTCGTATGTCTTGGCTCATTTACTTCATTGATCTGCCCAGCACATTTCAGAGTCAAGATTTGCTCAGCCTTCCTACCCAGGACTGTCTGTCTCTCGCTCTGTCATACCACAGCTGCCCCTGCCCTCCAGTGCTGCAGTCTGAGTCCTGCTCATGACCCAGTGACGAACTTCTGCTCTGGGCATAGCTGGATGAAGACATACCTTTGCTGAAACACTGAGGAATACTGCTGAGGGAAATAATGCTTGTTTTAGAAATGCTAAAACAAAAGGGCTTATGGATACTGAAGGGGGGGTTAGTTTGAATCTCGCAGAAGCAGCCTTTCGATCCATTTATCAAGCTGCCTGCAGCTCCCGTTTCAAGGCTGATGAAGATATAATAAACAGTGAACCAAAAAAAAGTCCTTTGGAAAGTGTATCCAGAGCAGTTTAATAAATAAAAGGCGGCAGGGGAAAAAAGAAGAAAAATCATCTGTGCAAGTTTGGCTTTCCTCTGCTGTTCATTTTATAGCATAAATTTAAATAAGAGAATGAAGCAGGTTGGTGGAATGATGCTTTCATTCTCAAATTCATTCTCTAAAAAGTTCCACCCGTGGATTCGTTTTCCTACAATGGCTCATGTCTTGCCAGCTACCCTCCAAATCGCCTTCCAAACTGCCGCTTTCAAATGTATGAGCATATCCATCAGACTCTGCAGACCCCCAGAGTTTCTTTGAAAAAGTACATGCATTCCTGATTGATGAAAACCCCAGTGCAATGAACTTCAATACAACTAAGCAGCTGGATGCCAGCTAGCTCAGGTGATCCCAAACATTATACTGCTCACTTCCCACTGCCCATACAAAGACACTGGAGTCTACACAAACCTTTTATCTTCATAGAAGAGACTTTGCTTCTGTACAGCTCCCCAGAGGTCTCAGTCCAGTTTCAGCTGTCAGTTGTTTCTCTGGGCATGCGGCAGCCTTTGCTCGTATTGGGATTAAGTGCTGTTTGCCATGTTCTCTTTTCCATTTGCATTCATGGATGTCAGGTAAGCTGGAAGACTTCTCCAGTCCCTTACTGGGTACTTTGTGCCCAGGGTACGGCAATGAAGTTATTCCATTTCTTTCCAGAGCATTTTGGTCATCAAGACCTGATAGACATTCTGACTGGATGTCCAGGTGTGAATTTTTACACTCTTCTTCCAGAAGCTGCCACCATCTTTTACTGAATTACAGGAACTCTTCTTTGGGTTTGATTCTTTCTTCAGCTGAATTGGGTTAAGACTCACAAACCTCAGCAGATATCATAAGACCCTGTTAGCAGTACAGAAAACAAAGAGGGAGTTGTAGACAGAAGAAAACATTGAAAGATGGGAAGCGGTGAAAGAATCAGAAAGAAACAGGGGGGGAAAGACAAGCCCAGAGGAATAGACAGAGGAACTGAAAAGGAAGAACTAAAAAAAAAAAGAAGAAAAATTAATCAAGAACTGCAACGAGAATAAGAATGAAAGAAAAGAGGAGGAAGAATGAAAGGAGAGGGAAAAAGAGCCATAAATATGTAAAAAGAAAAATCCACATTGGTTTTCACTAGTGCTTGTCATGGTTTTGGCTGGGATAGAGCTAATTTTCTTCACAGTAACTACCATGGAGATATTTTGGACTGCACCAAAAACAGTGTTGACAATGCAGAGATATTTTCATTACTGCTGAGCAGTGCTTACACAGAGTCAAGGCCTTTTCTGTTCCTCATCCCACCAGTGGAGTGGACACAGCCGGGAGAGCTGACCCCAACTGACCCAAGGCATATTCCATATTGTATGATGTCATGTTCAGCATAAAGCTGGAGAAGAAGAAGGAAGGGGGCTCTCAGAGTGAGGACTTTTGTCTTCCCAAGTAACCATTATGCATGATGGATTCCTGCTTTCCTAGAGACTGCTGAACACCTGCCTGCAATGGGAAGTGGTGAATGAATTCCTTGTTTTGCTTTGCTTTGCTTGCTCACGCAGCTTTTGCTTTACCTGTTGAACTGCCATTATCTCCACCCACAAGTTTTCATACTTTCACCCTTCCAATTCTCTCCCCCATCCCACTACAGGAGAATGAGCAAGCGGCTGTGTGGGGCTTAGTTCTCATCTGGGGTTAAACCACAACACGCTTCACCAGATGGAAATGGTAGCAACAATAAATAGAACCTCTGAGCTCCAGAACAATAGGTGATATAATTCAAGCACCACTTTCAGATTTAAAAAAACAATGAAGGGTGTTTGATTCCTTTCCCAGTTTTTCTTTTCCTTCTAACTATATAGAAAATAACCTCAGCCACTGACATTCTGTAGCTTATCACCACAAAAATATAAATAAAAGCATGAAACCACCCCTCGGTGCAGACAGAGAATGAATCAGAGGCCTCAGTGCTTTCTCATTGTTGCAGCTGGGTCCTGTCCTCCCATTTATTCATTTTTAAATTTTCCCTCCCTCTTTGCACTCTAGAGACCATATCCCATAAAATGTGGGGTTATCAAGTTCACTGTGAATAATTCATGAGATAATTATAAAACATTTACACCAGAACATTATTATCTTGCAACTAAAAAAAAACCAAAACCAAATACTTGATGTCCTCCAGCACCGATGGCAAGCCTCGTGGGACTGCAATGTTCTCTATAGCTAAAATTAAATTGCATTAATCTTCAAAACTGCTTTTGTGCTTACCAGCACGCAGTCACAGAAAACACATGCTCAGATAACACGGAAGCACAAAAACACATACATACACATATGCGTGTGTGTTTATGCACATAGATATATATGGGATTCTGACACATGCACACAGAGGAGGCTCGGTTTCAGTCTTTCACTCCCAACATACTCTGAGGCATAAGGGGCATAAGCTTTTGGGCTCAAGGGATGGATTCAGTGTGTGTTGATGGGTTGTCATGAGCCACACGTGCAGGCACACTCACACACAGCTATCGGCACAGATATCTACCTAGACTGAAGAGGCAGAGCTGTGCATGTAGTGAGATCTTGTGACTCATGGAGACAGACTGTCTCTCACAAGTGCAAACATAAGCAGAGAGGACAAGTACAAACCTGTAGCACTCTGCACCATACGGTGAGGACTGTGGTAAGGTACACAGATTTCTTTCTCATACTCTTCCACTGCAAAGGGTATATTTTCTCCCTTCGTCTAGAAGAGGATTTTTGGTCAAATTCTGTTCCCAGAGTAAGCCTAGAGCTTCTTTGAAATTAATATAATAATAAATTTCAATTTTACACTGGTATCATCAGGATCAGGATTTGGCCTTGTATACACACCCAAAATTAAGACTGCCGTATGTGCCAATAAAGGCTCCTACAAAAGCATCACTGATAATGCAAATCTCTAGTGTGACTAGCACTAGGCCATTATGATTTCCGCAGCATGAAAAACAGCTCCTCTGTCACCTTCCATCTGGACATGAGGCCAAAGGATTGTCTGGGAAAATTCTCAAGGCCATGCCTTCACTATGTGCCGGTGATCTCCAGCCGCTACAATCCCTAGTTGCCCCTGAGGGCTTTAATAGGCATACACAGAAAAACCCTCAAAAACTTCTTGCTTAGTTTATGAAAGCTGTCAGCTTGCTGCTTGAGAGACCCAGGTTTTTCAACGACTTCTCTCCCTGAGGAACACAGGATAACAGAGCACCACTAAAATATAACTCCACTAGACAACTGTTCTTGTGAACGTGGGCTGCCATGCTCTGAGGAAACAGACAGCCAGAAAACCTTGGGCTGACATAGCCAACATCTAGCTATTATCCCCGGGGCAACCCAGGGTAGAAAAAGAAATCTCCTCAGGGCAAATGCAGGCAAGAAAAATTCTTTCTTGTTCCTATTTCCCTTTTAGTTCCTCTTTGAATGCAGACGGTCCGCAGAGAAAACACTCTGTGCTTTCTCACAAAAATGTTTGCACCCAGACCAATACGCTTAATGTTTTTCTGCACAGAAGGGCAGGGGCTCCTCTTCTTCCCAGAAGAGGTCACATTAGGCAACGCAACAGCTACATCTGCCTTACAGCCAAGAGCAAGGGCTGGAAGCACACTGCACACCCTCAACCGGCGAATGTGTCCCAAGAGATCTGGCACTAAGCTGATGGCAAGCAAAACTATCCAGAGCCTGAGGCATTACAGCTTGATTAACCACACATACCTTTGTGGAAGGATTAGGAGGACTCTATCATTATGATGTTTGAATCCTAATTGAAACACACTCCTTCCCACACACACTGTACTGGTCTGGGATTCAGGAAGAGAGATATGTGAGCATTTGCTTTTGGGCAACAAGGGGCTTTACAGCTCCAAAGACTAATGTTTACCTCCCATCACACATCAGACCAGCAAATATCATGGGATTGTACAAGACTGATGGACACAGTGGGGATTAGAGTTCGAATTTCAATCATCTATGCAAAGCCCGTTCATAAATCTGTTTGTTGTATGCAAGTGTCAACAAACACTCCTGAAATTTCATCTCTGCATCAATTTGCAAAATAGGAAAAATGCTTTGTGAACACCAACGTAGCCCTGCGTACATAGCTGCCAACAGCTGCCCTCTAGGGTGATTCATGTAATTCGCTATGCTTCTCTCAGCAAGATGTCATTTATCATGAAGACTATTATCAATGTATGAGCTGAGAATGAATCCCTAAGAAGGTCTATTATCCTTAACCCTGAAACACAGGATTTGAAACAAAGAGGAGACCTTTTCAGATATTCTTCTCTAGGTACTTAACTCAGCTACACAGCAAGGGGATCTACAGTCAAGAGGGTAGTAAACAGTTCAGATTACCAGACTTCCATGCCATATATTGTCCATGGTTATTACTGCTGTCTACGTGATCCTGCAGCTTAAGACCACAAATCGTGGTGCTAGATATTGCTCATGCCCACTCAAATACATAGCTATAGCATAGCCTCTTTCTCAAACGAATTACAGTCTCAGAGAAAAAAGTTAATGTCAGCAGGTAAAGATAGATGGGGACCATGAGATGATGAGACAATCTTGACTGGCTTGAAGTCTGAATGTATCAACGGCTTAACTACTGTTAACCAGCTAATTACAGATGCTAAAGAGGCAACACCCCTTCAGCTGATTCTTCAGAACCGCCTGGACACACCACGCATATGACTGCAAAACAGAGCTCTAGCTTAATGCATAAGGACAATGGCAGTAAAAGGGGATGTGTTTTAGGTCACGCATTTGCTGATGTTCTTCCTGAATGCATCTACCTAACATATGAGATCATGTGAGTATGAAAGTTTGCAGTGAAAAGAGCTGAAGACCGCAGCATTTACTTCCCTCTGTAAGGACAAAGGGAGGATCAAGCCAAGATGTTTCTCCTAAAACCATAGATCAATTGAGCAACTCTGATGATGTCACTATCCCTGGCACTGGGACCTAATTCAAAATTACCTCAAATCTGACAGATTGATTTTCTCCATCAGTATTTAATGTATCTTTCTTCTCCCTGCAGAGGAAAAGAAAGAAAAAAAAAAAAAAAAGAGGGAAAATAAAGGAAGAGGGAGAAGGATTCAACTGGTTCAGATTCAACTGCAATTTAGCATTCATTTGCATTTTTAAATTAGTTAAGCTATGGACCGTTGCAAAGCAATGACAGAGAATCTTTGCAATAATTAGTCTGCTGGGAGTGTAGAAATGGCTACACAGGCAGGTTGTTCTGAAAGAGGAAGCAATACCCAAACTCTCAAACTGGGATTTGCACGGGCAAATTTACCCTCCCCATATGGGGCCAGATCCAGCTCACCAGACACAGATAGCTGCAGTTCAGACAACTTCATCTGCACTAGACACTGACTACAGTCAGCGGAGAGAAAAGAATGTTTTTAGGCTATGATTCATTTTATCCTAAAGTAAAAATCTAATCAGACCAGTGATTAGACACCAGATGTGAGGCGAGATCAATCTCACATGGTGGTTTTTCAGTATAATCTTAGTTTCTGCACTCTCTTCATTCTGTTAATCTCTCCTTAGTGGGCTCCACACATCTTACCCCCTTCTCCATTCCTTCTGAAGTCTTCTCATAGTGCCTGTAATGAGATGTATCCCTCTCCTAACTCCAGTGGAAAGTCATCATTTGCTCACATCTCGCAGTAAATGCCCAGGAGAGGAGGAAGTGGGGGGTCAGGGTGGGAACATAATAAAAGGCCCCCAACTTTGCCATAGGGACCTACCTTCCCTCAGCTCATTTAGAGGGATACAAAAGCACTTCACTTTACCCTGTAAGTTGCTGTATATTCAGCAATCTGACCTGAGCTCACCTATTTCGCAATGCATCTCATGTTTGTTGTTTGACATGGGTGAATATTATCATGTCTCCTTCCTTGGATGGAAGAACACGGCAGCACTAATGTCCACTTTGTTCAGTAATGGGAAGAGACCATTCGTGACTAAGCATGACTTTAGAAATGTTGCACTCTCAAAAATCTCAAAAACAACTGTCCATCACCCATTAGATTCTGTCTTGCACCATTCTGTCCTTTGCTTGCCTTGCTCCAAAAACTGGCACCTGTTTCTCAGCGTGACTGCCACTTTTTGCGTAAGTTTTCCCTCTATGTGAACTGAGGCACAAGGAACCTTCAGTGAATTTCCTGAAATCCTTCACCTGATCTGAAACTACAACCCTAAGTACATTTGTGCTTACCCAGCTTCATCGCTGCTTTGTCCAAAGATATTAATACATTCTCTTCCAAAGAAACAAGTCATTTCCAGCAACTTGCCATCTGGAATCAGCCAATACAGTGTATCTGGTGTGGTGATGTAATAGTGTAATATTCTCAGTACAGACAAAAACCGAAATGATAAGGGGAGTGAAAGCTTTCTCTGACCCCTGCATGGGCCAAAAACCTTCTGATACTTCATTACAAATAGCATTTGGGTCTGCCCATATTCATCAGAGATAATGAAAATGGAAGCTAAAATCACCAAATACATAAAAACTAAACACGACGTCACTAATTACGTACCTATTAACCCATATGGGATCAACAATTCAAAGGACATATGCACTCAAGTGCTGTCCGAATCTATGCTACAGAAAATTGTATGCGCTATCCAGGGTAATTATTAAGAACAACAGGCTTAAGGCTGTGCTGTGCAATGGTTTGTTTTCTCTCCAGCACTGTATGGGACTGCAGAGCATCAACATTTTACAGACACTTAATCTATAATGGTGTGTCATGTGGTTAGGTAAGAACCAGCAGCTTTTTTAGAAAGTTTCAATACTTGCCTCCTTCCAAAGAGGTCCCTATGACTTGTCTCTATGACCTGAAAATCATTCTACCTGCATCAAATGCATGAAATCCATGACCACAAAATAAAGACCTCATTATTCTGACAGCAAAGTGAGCACAGCTGGATTTCCCTGAAGGAACCCAAACCTTCATGGTTTTATTACTATGTCACTCTGAGTTTTCATAGTATTATTCACAGAGGTACATTTTGTTTCTACATGGACTTAAGTGACTTGATCTAAGCTATCTTTGAGAGCAGAAGGGCAGGAAGAACATGAAAGCTAAAATAAATAAATTGCTATATTTATATTATGTATACCAAGACCAAAATGTGCACTGTTCCACATCTGTTAGCAACTTGTGCAACTTTTGGGACTGGCATTTCTGAGTGCATTTATCCTTTCAAAGCTTCCAATATGTTGTTAGCAGTCTGCCTCATTCTCATAAGTGGGTCTCAGCTGTGACAACCAGCACTGCCTTAGGAAGTTCAAGTTTGTTGAGAGCTTACCTGTCATTTTGCCGCTATCACAGGTCCAAATTCAGGTGCAAGTAAGCACTTCCTAGAATCTTCTGTGCATTTGCCCTCAGGATATCCTCAATTTCTTCCCCTGGAAGAGAATAGTTGTGGGGTTCATGCTTTACACCTGTGGTGTAGGCTCTGGAAAGGATTTTTTAGCTTGTAGCATACAGGGGTATATGGAGCAACCCTTGCGTGTGCCCGCTGAAATCTGAATAGAATTCTTCTCAACTGAGCTTAGGCAGCTGACTGATGCCTCAGTTTCTATTGTACTACTGGAGAGAGAAACACTTTCAAGGATCATTTGTCTCACCTTAAGTTGGTCATCCAAGAGAAATGAGATCAGTTTCTGAAAGTGTCATTCTATTCTTACTAACTACGGAGAAAATCTATACATTTGCTTGGACTAGAAAACATCTTTTAGGCAGTAACATTTAGACTAGCTGGAATGCACTCACACCATCTTTGTATGTTTACTTGCGTACATAGGAGTGGATCCATTCCAGCTGTTGATTCCTGAGTCTTTTCACAAAAGCATTACCTTGGAAAGGACACTGTTTTCAAACAGAACCAAGCTGACCCAGATCTAGACTGAGGAACTATCAGAAAACATCCACAGCCCTACGAACAGAGACTCTGAGCTGGTAGGGTCTTCCCCGTAAGACAGCAGGTTGTGTAGAGACAACAGGGAAGAGAGACAGAGAGAAGACAGAGAAGGACAGAAAGTCTCCCTCACCAGATCCTCGGTGAGCACAGATCTGTATTTTGACCTCCCTTTCCAAAAGACTGAATTTTAAGAAAACTTTTTTGAGACATATCTCTGACATCCAAAGGCTGACAAAGTAGTTACATGCAGTATTTCTCTGTCAAGATCTCCCTTTGTTCCCAGTGTGCTACTGCAGACACACAGGCTGAACACTGCATCACAAGAGGTGTAGAAGGGGCTGATTCCTGATGCCCTCTGACACGTCTTTATACCTTCACTCACTGAGGCATAGGCACCTATATTATCTTTGCTGGATTTTTCCATGTGTGTAGCCAGCAGTTCAGATACCCTGTCTCATGAAGGACTTTTCCACAAAAATAGATCCCGTAAAACTTATACCTTTAGACAACCCCCACTCTGAGATAGCGCATGCCTCTCTATTTTACAAAATAAAGGTTTGAGTGTTCATTCTCCTGAGCCTCCCCTGCGTTATCTGCATTATTTGCGATTGTCTTGGAAACCCAGCTCACCCTGAGGCCAGCTATTAACATCTTTCAGCATAACAAAATCTTTTATTGTCCCACTATTTCACAGGCATCCTGTCAAGACAGGCAGATGAATGAGTTACCAGGGGGTAAGTTTGGGTATAAATTTAAAAGGCCTCTACTCTATCATAATTGTCTGTATTCATATTCTCATTCTTCATGCTCATCCAGATGTACTTGGAAGCGATTTGTCCTCAGGAAAAAAGGGGTTGGTTGCTTTGCATCTGCTCTGTAGAAACAAAGAAAACGTCCCGGGGCTTCTTGTGGAGAAACTGACATCCTGGGAGGTCACCCACTAACTTTTCCTGCATAACTTGTTCTTCCTTCTTTCGCCTGCATCAGGCCTATTCCACATCACTAAAAAATGCTTAGCAAAAACATGAAGTCAGCTATTTAGTTTGAAAGACAATTTTCATCTAAGTACCTGAAGCATTTCAATTGGAAGGAAACATTATCAGGGAGAAAATACTGAATGGGGTTTTCTACACTAAAATTCTTGACACTCTGCGTATATGAGCAACCCTCCATAAAGGACACGCAGTTTGCATTACCAGAAGACTCTTCTCCAAGTCAGCTATAATATTTCTCCAGAATCACAGATCAAGAACATTTGACTATCTGCGTATTTTGCCATGTGCCTCGAAGCTTTTGTTAGCATGACTATGACCGCTAGAGCATAAGATCTGCCCACATTCCCAGCTGACAGCCAGGCCAGCAAAATCTCATTGATCATACATGATCTCTGATTCTTTTTATTACTTAATGGATTGACAAAGAATCCCTTCATGGCTCCAATGACTGTTGTGCTTTTAATGAAGCAGCAAATAATTGAAAACACTAAATACCCATTATAATTAGTAAATGCCTACAATAATAGGCAGGCAAATATTAAAAGAACTTCTCACCCAGCTGAGGGAAGCCAAATATAATGAAGATCATCTTCAGAGAAATACACCATGAAGGGCACTCATCTCTGTAGATGTGTTCAATGCACCCTTCAAACCTGTGGTGCTAATTCACCTGGAATAAGAACAAAGCTAAATAACTTCCCTAAGTCCAGCTTGTACACATATTTAGCTTACTTAGTGTTTATCTGTTATGCGAGTGTACACTGACATTAGTCATCTTCAGGTCATGTCAGTAGCATTGCTTATTTCATTCTTTCTGACTACTTACCCATTCCACCAATGCTGAATGCCATATGGTGTCCTAATTATTGCAGTGCTGCTTGTATTATGTTAAAGAATCAAAATGTGGGGAGAGAAGCAACAAGGAGAGTCAGGCATTCTGAGGAAAAGGCTTGCTCAATGTACATCACTTAATGCAAACAACTCCAGGATGCCAAGAGCCACATCCAGGAAATGAAAAAAGCTGGGCATGAGAATACCAAAACCATCTGCCTGGGGTCTTACATCACCACTGGGATAGGATTTTGTTTCTCTTCTCGCTTCTATTCCCCTATGGCTAGAGAAGATGACTGTAACTTATAGCAATAGAAAAACATAATGTTATTCAAGACTCTGACACTGTTATTCTAACTTGCAAAAAAGGAGGAGGAACAGATTCAAGGATGACGCAAAACCCTTGGGCTGGATTCCCTTTCTGGCTCATATTGAAATAAATAACCTGCAGGAGTGGAAATGTCCACATTAACAAGATAATCAAAATACACTAACCAATTTGCATTGCTAAAGTGGTGCAAGAGTTTGGAGGCATAACCATAAAACTGGTTCCCTCTGATTTTCCTCTTTTATACTCATTAACTGCCTCGGTCAAATTCTCTTCCTTGTTCAGATTTCACCAATAAAAAAATGACTTAGCTAAAGGCTTTAGAGTAACTGTGGTTTTGCACCATTGTAAAGCATAACAGGTTTCACTCTAAAAGCTAATGTGCCTTGTTCAGAATGGTGCTGAAATCATTGGTGTTCAAGGACAGACTGGACAAGCAACTTCAAGAGGAACCCACTGCGGTTTACTGGGAATCACATTAATCCTGGGGAATCCTGGGCTGAATATGCTCAGAGAGTAGAAAGTGTTATGGAGGAAGATTAAACATGCTTGTCCTGTTCTAATTCTTCACAAGGTGTCTGCTTATGGTCCCAGCTGGAGACCCATTAGCAGTGCCGTCAAGCTAAAGGCTCAAGAATATCTCTTCCTCAATGGTTAATAATTTGCAGACTCAGCTCTACCATGAACATCATCTATGCAACACAAGTCTGATGAAAAGACAAATGGTGAAGATTATTTACTAGAAAGGAGCTGCCTGCATTCCTGCTAATGCCCTCAGCAGTAGAAAGAAACAAAACATTATAAAAATGACAGTCCTGGCCTTTGACAGAATGATTCTCAAGGTTTTTCCACAAACCAGACAAGACAAGACAGAAAGTATCCCAGTGTGCCGAGTTCAGACGTTTTATGGTGGAATGAGAATGTGTTCCTACAGGAGTTAAACATCTAATAGACCCATAACCTGTAAGAGCAACAAGAGAGAATAAGATTCCTAGTGTAATTGGTTTATAAATCATTCCTGTGATACCAGTGCCTAGCAATTTATTTTTGGTATTTGAGTGTTTATTCAGAGAAATACAGTGGTTTAGCTGTGTTTAACTCTTTGGATGGTGCTTGGAGCGGCAAAATGACAATTGTGCACAGTGATTTATTTCTCCGTTTTACTTGGATTGTAAAGGTGTGAAGACAAAGCTATGAAAAAGCAGTCTTTCCTGTGACCAACGAGCTCTGTGCAAGCGCTGTCCTTCCTGGCCGCAGCTTTCTGAGAGCTGGATTTCCACACAGAATACGAGTGATAAGCAGTCACCTTCATCCTCCCCATGATGTCTGTCATAACAACCTAGCTTTTAACTGCTCTTTGAAGATCATTTTGCCAACAGAAGTTTATCAGAGTCAGTGCCCACACAGGGAGCCCATACAGTAACAAGCTCACTCACACATATATATACAGTTTCTCAGGCCATGTACCCTACCTGTCTCTTACATTCAGAACTCATCCACATCAAATGAATGCTAGCACATGAATTTAGCTGCCCAGCGGACACAAAGCATCATCAGGGCCAGGTGAGATGGTTACTCTTTAGTGCCCCTGCTTGTGAAGCTCAGCCTTCACTCCTTAGCCAAAGGAGCAGAAATGGCTTCTCAGTGAAGCTTCTGGAGACAGACTTCAAAATTAGCAGCCTTCACAGGACCATGGAGTGCGATAAAGGCCAAACCCAAACTCAGGGTGAGGTCAGTAATCATGTTTGAAAATACTTTATGGCATTTTTGTCTGAGCAGAGGCATAGCAGATAGAAAAATATAGAATAAAATTATACTCCCATCCTCCATGGAAGAAATAGGAGGCATCTGCCAACCTTTTCCCACAAGCAAGCAGCCAGGACAGAGAGCATGGCTGGCAATTTCCCTTTCCTGACACTCATTTCCACATTCATCCTTCCACAAGAAAAAGCAGAGCCATCGCGGGATTTCTACAACTGTTCGTGTCTCACTCTGTGCCAAAACAGTGACCTCAGTGGCAGCAGGCAGAAAGCAATAGAGTAACATCCTGTGCCATGGATTTACAAGTATGAACCATCTTCTATGACTAGCTTTTCATTAGCAGAATTGCACAAAGAGAATAGCTGAGGTTCGGGCAGTGCCATGTGCATATCCAAAGCAGACAGAGTGACCTAGCTACTTAAATCATAAAGAGAGATGTTTCTAACATACAATGAGGCACTGTTAAAAGGGAAAAAGAGGGAAAGGTAAAACTTTGAACCATGCTGTTCTTCAAAGTTATCAAAGGAGATCTGGAAACACTAGGCTCTGATGGCAAATTTGGTCATGGAAACATGGCTGGGGGTGGGGGGGGCTGGTGGAAGAAAAAGAAACAAGAACTGAAGCTCTATCTCCCTTTGCTTTCCAAAATACAAAGCAGACATGCAAAGAGATTCAACAGAGCAATGGCCATAGCCCCAGTGCTAGTGCCCCAGCATGACCATTTGAGTGAACAGACAGACAAATAAAGACTATAGCACTGCAAATGTGCCTTCTCCAGATAGAAGTCCCAGTGAAGAGGAGAGTCCTTACATAATGGCTGCAAGACCAGAAGACAAGATCAGAAGATATTTCAGCATGCATGCACACTCCTGCTCCCTTACTGCAGCACATATCTTCTATCTCTTCTAAAGCTGTAAGCAGAGTAATGCCTACAGTTGCCACACTACTGTGGAATGCATCACCACGCTTCGTAAGCATTGAGGAGCATCTCTGATTCAAAACATATTTTATTCTCTTCTAAAGTCATCTGTTGTCTTGATTTACATTTTATCTCAACAGCCATGAAAATATCTGAATAAACGCTAATGGAAATTAACATTTTATGTTTAGTTATGTACAACATGCAGTTCCTAAAACCTCCTGTATTTTTACCAAAGATGGGTTTCACTGGGTCTCCTTGTTTCATGATACGGTATGTATCATGAAACAAACCTTCACTTCCAGCCCAAAGAATTTCAGCTAGCCTCTTGCTTAATGGAAAGAGACAGGGTAACCCAGCACAGCAATCATTATACCTTGCCATTGCCTTCTACTCTGGCTGTAGCACGTGGAGCTGGGTTTATTTTCAAAATCTTCTATTTGGTTCATCTCCTGGACACCTAGGAGACCACCAGCTGGTCCCTGTAGCACAAAGACTACTTAAATGGGAATGAGATAGTGTTCTTAGCCTGTTAGCTACACCTGAGTAAGCAAAGGCAGGAAGGCCCTGGGGAAGACACTTAAAAAAGGAACTTAAGCTGAAATTCTCAAGCGTGTGTTCAGTAAGTAAGGCTCCTTATGAGCATCAATTTTATATGATCTTGGAGAAAGGTTTCTGATTTTCAGACACTGGCACTAAGTTAATCTCTGCAGCCTAAGCTTCGATCTGAATTAAGATCACAAAAAACTGGAGAGTACGAGGATGTACATGATCTGATTAATCACAGCTGGTTATTTTTTGTTGCCCAGTTTTGACAATGCTGCCTAGAACTGTATTTTTTAAGCACATAATCTTGACGGTGTATCTATTCTGATTAGCTCTTCAAAAGAGTTTTCATGCAAGTTGGAGCTGCAGCATCTCTGCTGAAGTATTCTAATATCATAACAGGCCATATACATAAATATATGATTTCCCCAAGGGAAACAAGTCCAGCTATTTAGGGTAGGTCAGAGCATCAAGTTTTACTATCTCCTAGATCAAAGAGATCCTGCTTAAATGCAACAGCACTCTGTAATTTCAATTTGCAAAACAACAAGGGAAATATGCACAACGTGGTTCGCTGATGAAGCAGAATTTTGGCAGAGTAGGACATTGTCAAAAGGTTTACCCTGGAGGCACCAGCTGTTTTCCAAAGTACTGCTAAATGACAAGAAGATGCACTTAAACACAATACAGGAAAAGACCAAGGATAAAACCTGGAAACATTTTACTTGTAAATAACATCACAAATACAAGAAATCCATGAGTCCACAGATAGGATACTGATGATAGAGAGATTCACCATCGTATATACCACTCATTCAAGAAGGCAGGAGAGTATCAGACAGCAGCTATTTTATCCTTTATGAATATACAACAACCAAAGATACTGGTGTTCAGAACTTACCTTTTTATCCATTATTTCCTCTGACTTTTTCCCCTGATGCTGCAAGCAGCAACTGCTTTCTGCAACATTGCGAATGATGTTTAATTCTTAGATTAAATGAGAGCTACAGGCAGAGAAGTATTAAATGCAGAAATCATGCTGTTTTAACAGACTGCTGGCCTTTGTTCTAAGTAAGCTATCAAACTTACACCCAACAAAATCCATCAGGAGAACAGCAGCTTTGCCAGCAGCTGTTACAAAGGAAATAGGGAATAATTTAAAATCAAGGCCAATAACTTCTATTGGGATTAGACAAATTCATAGACAGTGGTATGACCAGTGGCTATGAAAAACAAGAGCAACTATTCACAATATCTTTAACCAGAAAGGAAGGGTGAGCAGATAGCAAGCCACTTGGACTTCTTTCTTTACTTGGCCTTCAAGGTGTAGCTTTTGTGGAAAGAAGTAGCAGAAAAGCAAAGCAAAGCATTACAGTATCTTAACTACAAGCAGCAAGTTGAACTCTCTTCTCCCACATCCCTCAAATCTATGGTGTTGATGCCGCAAAAGGCATGTCATCCCAGACATGAGAGCGAGGAAACAGCAACTCAATAGACAATGGAAAAAAGACGCACAAGGGAAGCAGAAGACATGACAAGGGAAAGGGAGCAGCAATGACCTGAGCCGAAAGAAGCAGAGAATCATTTGTCTGAACGGGCTTTTGGTCAGATACCACTTGTGAGTTCTGTTCACATCAGCCAGGTTTTCAGGGGAGACAATTCCCTGTACAACATTAGCAAATTAGTCCAGTCTTCGGTTGTGACTAATGCCTGGTAGAAAGCTGTAAGGGAGAAAAAACACGAATGAAACCTGGCCAATTAAGCACTGAAGAGAGTAGGGAAAACAAACAAACAGTCTGAACCTGCAGGTGTCAACATAAACCCAAAAGACAGATAAGCTTGTTTGCTTAATGTGGGGCTGTGGCATGGTGAGCACAGAGAATGGGAGTGATTCCTGCAGTGGCTGCTTGCAGGAGGTCAATTGGTGGCACAATGATCGCCTCAAACATTATAAATGAAGGTAGAAACACAGGGGTTCCAGCCCTCAGACTGTTCCCTCATTTTTTATCTGTGATGGCAGCCACATGGGAAGAGCCAATTACTTTTCTGCCAGTGATTGCTGCATATCCTGTTAAATACTGTATCACTTCAGTACCTCATCTCAAGGACTCCAAAAGCCAGGCCAAAGAGCTTGAGGCTTAGCACACAGGAAAACCTGTGTGCACTGAGTCACAGAAGGAGACCACTGCCATATGGACCTATCTCAAGGGCTGGAAAAAACCCAACCTATTTTATTCTCTGTTTGTTCACTTGAGCACAGCCCACAGCACTGGGCAGGAGAAACACAAGCACATCAGAACTGCTGCAGTAGAGCTGAGCATCAGTTCCAGGAGTCACAGGGACTGATTCAAAACACTAGCTTTGAGACCTGCTGTTATGAGGTACAGCTCTGGATCTGAAACAAGAGAGACTTCAGAGAGCATCTTCTTGCTGTTCCTGAAGAAATGAAGTGTTACTGCCTACTGAGGCTCTGTGTTCTGCTGTTCAAGTACAAATATTACTCCACCCTCAGCAGTGCTTCTGCGCTTGTCTCTGATAAGACCAGGGGTTTCTTTGCCTGCTGTATCTGATCTTGCACTGCCACACAACCCACAGGAACTGATCCTGCCAGACCTCAATGGGCCATATAGCACAGACCAGAGCTATAAAAAGACAGTGCGTTTCCCACCTCAGAGCAAAAAGAAAGCCTGGAGGGAAAAGATACTGCCGGTTTTTCTCTACACTGATTCTTTTCACACTTTTTCGCTCAAAGCGCCATAAATACCTGCAGGGTCAAAACACGCTTTTCAGGAGCTGGAGTAGTGACCTGGATAAGTGACACAGCCAATACGAAGTCCTTCCTTTGAAAGGAATTGCCCCCAGTATATCTATTGCTCATTCAGTCTCTCTCCTTCAAGCAAAACCTGCCAGAACTGCTTCCAATTCATTTTTTTCCCCTTCCTCCTCTCCTCTTGATTTTATTTTGTGTGTTGTCCCAGGCTCCCCTCTCAGAGGTTTCTCCCTGGGGAAATTCATGTCCCTTGTACTTTGTGCGCATAATAGAACATTATCTGCATAATTTATCTTTCACTACATGTTGTCTTCCTTCTGGCTAAGGATTTTTCCAAAATAAATATATATATGCTCAGAGTGTACACTGAGAAAAGAGCCAACAAGTCTGTCTAATGTAAGAACTCTATAACACCCAAAACCTGAACCACCAAGAATATGGTAGTTCAGACCTTTAGGTCAAAAGCAACACTAAAACCAATCCTCCTCCTGCCTCCCTCTGTATTTTATAATGTTCCATTCTTTCTGTAGATCTAATGAAAGCACTACTGCCGGCCTCTTCAAGGCTGAATCCAGATAGAATTTGGAATTGAAATGCAACCCACAAAACAAGGGAATTCAATGAGATAGAATCATAGAATAGTTAGGGGTGGAAAGGACCTTAAGATCACCCTCAGCCTTTCACACCTTTTGTCACACCTCTGAATGTCAGGGTATGAAATGATAGCAGATGTATGGAACTGTAAGGATGGGAGCATCAGTCATGGACTAATTAGTACAACCATAAAATCCAGACAGCATCTGACAGAGATGTTGCCTCTATACATGCTCTATGTACATGCCCTCAAGAAGCACAACTGCCAGTACTGCCAGCTAATCATATTGCAGCTTACAGTGTGCAGGGGAGCTGTCAAAGCATTTGACCATGTCTTGAAGTTCAATGTGCTGGGGCACATTGTGTTGTGGTCCAGTCAACACAATCTTCAGCCAGCTTCTCTTACATTCACTTAAGCAGAAGACAGCACAGTGCTTTGCTGATGCTGTTGGGATTTCCAGGTGTTTATAGCTATGGGCAAGAAAATCTGAGAGAAAACTATAACAAAACGGATTCTTTTTCTATTGCAGCCTGAGGTTAACATCCCTTCCAAACCAAACCATTCCATGATTCTATGGCCAGTAATGGGAAGAAGTTGTCCCCATGCTATATCAGCACAGAGATAACTTTGCTAGCCTGTTTTTCCTTCAAAGCACACAAAAGTATCTCCAAAAGGAAGTTCAAAGGGAAAAGGTGAGAAAAGTAGTCAGCTGGCTCCCATTTGCTCAGCTGGAAGCACATGTCCAATATCAGCCATCTTGTTGATTCTTAGGGGACAAAACATGACAAATCCACCACCAAACACTCTAATTTCAAAGTCAGGATCTGTGAGACTAGGTAATTATAGTGCAACTCTGATCCTTTGGGAGCAGCTATCAGCACCTACTCAAATGTCAACACTCAAAGCAAAGGCTGGTGTAAGCATGATCACCTTATTAGCTGCCCTAAAGATTAATGATGTGAAGAGAGAGCCTGAGTTTTATTAAAACTTAATAACATCATCTGAAAGGCATCAGTTAAGTCTAAATTGCAACAAGGAGAAAATAACTTTCCATTCATTTCTTAGTTAAAATCATCTTTGTACAAGTATATGGTGAGGACAGGAATATGAGTTGGAATTGAAGGTAACTGATTTCTCCCCCTCAGCCTGTACAAGTAAAACCTTAGTCTTTTCCAGTTTTGGGCACTGGATCTCAAAAAAGAGAAGTGGAACAATTGCAGGTATGTCAGAGTAGCGATATGTGAAATGTCAAAGATCAAAGCTCATCAACTATAACACAGCAATGAGGGAGCTGGTTGTTCAGACAAAGAAGAGAAAAATGATGGAGAGAGAATAACAGCCATCAATTACATAAAGACTGTTGGAAAGAGAAAGGAAATAATCTGTTTGCCATGACCAGGATGGCTTAAGTGACAGCCAGAGACATGAGGGTTAGACATCAGGAAAAGCTTCCTAGCAGTGAGGGAAGTAGGGGACTGGAATGGATTTGCCTGTGGCATGATAGAGTTTCACTGTTGGAGACTCTTAAAGAACAAACATCCATCAGAAATCACATCTATAGATAGTTGATCCTCCTTGCTAAAGGGGGAGGAAAATGGGTAAAGAAACCTCTTAAAGCCCTTTCTCTCCTGTTTTTTCTCTGATCCTATAAAGATACTAAAGAGACCCCAGACCACTCAAAATCCCAAGGAATATTCAAAGGCAGCTATAACAAAGTCTCCTGCACTGAAATTGCCGAGTCCTTATAAACTTCTCAACAAACCAGAGGGGTGCCTAGAATAGCCTGCAGTGTGTTGTACCAAGGCCAGCAAGTGAACCTCTGCCATTTTACATGATATTTAAAAAATGGACCAGCTTCCAGTAATATTATTAGTTTCACTGATACCTCCAAAAGTACCTGCATGGTGAAGGTTAGGTGTGTCTTTGCTAAATCAGAATCTAACTACAGCATTATGTCCTGGGCCACTGAAATACACTCCTCTACCCATGCAAAACTCTGCAGGAATTTCTATATCCTGATGTAGCTTCACAATCCAACACAATGGAACAGTCCTGCCATTATCAGATAAAGCACTAAATGAGAAAGACAACATTCCCAAGGTCTGGTGCCTGTGGCTCTTTGATTACTGCTGTATAAATATATTATCGTTTGTCAGACTAATCTTTCTCAGTCTGTTTCTTCGTCTCAGTGGTAGAGATAGGAGCTCTCTGGGCTCTCTGAATGTGATTATTTTCTGTGTGGGGAAAGAGATTCCCTTTCATTCAAGACTGCTGTTGTCTGCAGCCTTAATTTAGTCACTTTATATTATAAGGAATGTAGACACTACTGCTGTACCAAGCATATCTTCAGAGTGAACTTCTTGAAACTCCATCCTGCTACCTAGAGAGCGCAAAAAAGGTTTGCTTTATCTTCTTCCAGAAGACAGGAGGTCCCTATGGAGTACTCCCCAAGGTCTCTTTGACCAGTCACTGTGTTGGTTTCACCACTTACACTGGCATAAGCATTCTTCCACTTTGCAATGGTGCTTAGGAGCTGAAAGCCAATCTGCAGTCATGCCAGGGTTACAGAAACATATGATAATATTCCTTTGCAAGGGAAATGTTTTTCCCTTGCTTGATAGAGAAATTATCCTCTGTCTTGACATTCAATGTACCTTATTTTTCTTTCTACAAGTTTCCTTGGAACTTGTCCTGTAAGAAACCAGGACCTGCCACACACCCTGAAGTGCCCATGAGACCTTTGCCATGGAAGCAGGACAGCTGGTGATCCAGGTTTCACCATCCAGGACATGAAAGGGAATATTGCACAAGGAAGTACCAGGAAGCTAGTGACTCTAAATATTTACATAATTGTGTGCTTACCCCCAAGACAAATTCAACAGGACTTTATTTAAGGTCACAGACTTGCCACAGTGATATTGGAATGAAATCTTCTCCTTTTTACTCCATTAAAAGCCTCAGGCAAGAGAGATCAAGTTTAACTGCAACATCACTCTGTTTTAAACAGTGTACAGTAATGCTGAATGAGCTGGAGAGGTATTTATTTAACGCATTTGTTTCTGTGGTATTGCCAGATTTGAGGCCCAAAGACTGAAATCCTGCTTTTCACAGTACTGTGTACATAGTTGTTAATACAGATTTTGCTCTGGAAGGAATAACACGTTGAGATACACTAGATGGTAAAAGTATATATTATTGTGTGCAAAGCAGTAAGGGGGGAAAGAGGCAGAATGAGCAAGAGAAAAGAAGAGAAATAAAATTATATATCCAAGGACACTCAGAAAACGTATGTCACAGCAGGGAACTGAATTCACATCTGTTCTGTTCCAGCTCAGCACCTTTTCTACAAGCAGCTTTCCTCAACACACTTCATTTCCTTTTTCTCCTGAAGGGGGAAAAGAAGAAACAAGAAAAGGAAATATTGCGTGGACTTCAACCCCACTATTGAGCATTTTTCACCGTGCCCAGGTAGTTAAGCTTAGTCTTCAATAATGTATGACAGAAAGGAATGCAGTTTAAATCAGGAGAGGCAGACAGCACGGTAGGAGATGTAGAGGTGAGTCCTGAAGCACACGAGCCAAAGTAGAAAAAGATCTGTGAGCCGTAATAACGGCTTTTCTTAACAGAACCTAACTAGGTTAGAGTGACCTCTAAGAGGAGCCAGAATTTTAACAGCCAAATTCCAGTGTGAAGGATTATGGATATTTCTATATAAATTGCCCTTGTTTTACATAAACCGTTTTGCTGAGCACAATGTTAATTTTGCAGGTCCACTGGAGCAGCAGCTTATAAAAAGATAATCAGAAAATGATGCCTTTAGAGCTGACAGATGCTTTGGCTAAGAGCGATGATAAAACTATTTACATGAAGATATTAATGCATGAAGGTTGCAACCGCTTTTTAGCTGCATTGCTTTGAATGGGTAGGTGAAGGTGGCAATAGGTGGGAAAGGACTTCTGTTCTCCACTCTAATTTTTACCCAACACACAGCTATAGCTAAGAGAAGACTTTTCTTCTTTAGATCCATATTCTTCTCTGAATTTCCTTTCTTGAATAATTCTGAATTCCCATCAAAAATGAAACCTGAGGTGCAATCCATGGTGCTCATAGAGAAAGAAATGGGAAATTGAAGAGGGCAACATATTCTGGGAATGTAAACCTAATTGCATGAGAGTGGCTGGAACGGAGAATGCTCATAACTCCCCATGTTTCCAGCCCCTGAATCTATGGACTTCTTTATCCCTGTGTTTCATCCAGACTCAGTAAAGGTGCTGAAGGTAAAGGGAGAAAGTAAAGGGACATCAGCATCATGAGGTTCAAGCCAAAGTTGGGGACTACCCCAAGCCTGTGTCAGGACATGCACAGTCTCCAGCTGTGCCTAGGCCAGTCTTGCATTGAGGGATGTATCCACTTCATAAAGGCAACAGATGGGATAGAAAGAGAAAATTTGAGTCTGAAAGCAGTCAGTGACTTCTCAAAGCACCACCCTCAAAAACTCTGCAGCTGTATCTCAACAGACTTAGGATTCAGACTGCACCAGCTGTAGCACAGGGGTGGCTGAGCAAGCAGGGCAGATGCTTGAGCAAGCACTGGGATGTGAAGACAGAGGAAGGAAGAGGTAATCATTGTGGCTTGTGGTGTACATGTCCCCCTGCCTCTCTGGACCAAGCAGTTACAAGCTCCAATGCCACCCAGCCACAAACTTTCTCCTTTACTGGTCAGCTCCACTTGGGCTAATTTCAAATATTAATGACCTAAAATGTGTATATTTAAGACCATCTATTTTCTTCTCTTTATACTTGTCTCTCATTAGCTCTTTTTAAATGTGAGACAAGTGACTTCTTTTCAAAGAGAAGAGAGTACGACGGTAACCACACATAGATTTACCTGCCCGAAATGATAGAGCTCAATTCAGTGGTTTGCAGCAAGGTAATGTTAGCTCAGGTACAATCCCTCAGAACCCCACCTGGCCACAGTCATAAATTGCTGCTTCCATTATAGCTTTGCCAATACCATTTCCATGCTTGCTGCACTCCAACTTTATTGTAGTATAATGCACATTTCACAGGAGTGCAGCAGTAATGACAGAATGGGGTTAGGAAGCTAGAAAAACCACCTTATTTTTTCATCCTAGGAGTTGCAAAAGGAGGTAGAAAAGGGCAAAGACACCAAAGGCTCAGCTCTAGGCTGCTGCTGCAACTGAGAGAAAAGCACGAAAGACAGAAAAGGGCTGCACTCACGCATCCACTTTAAGAGTAGGAAAGTTTTCCAGAGATATTTCCCACTAGTCTTTCACTTATTATGTATCAAGGGCAGAGCTGTCTCCATTTTATTGCACTCTGTCAATCAGAGCTGGACTAATCATTGCTGCTGAGAATGGAGACTGCTGGTTGCAAATCCATCTTTCAAAAGTCCCTTGTGCTGCTTATACACATGCCAGTGCCCTGACTCGAGCTATTTCTGGTGACTTTGGAAAAGCTGTCTAAAGGATATAGTGGAAAAAAGACAGGTATTATGACAAAGGAACCAAAGTAAAACTGTGCTATGTCCTGAGCTTGAGTTAAGGTATCTAGAAACAACCTTGGCTCTGATCTCCTCAGCACAACTGTAGTACAAGTTCTGGGGCAGAGATTGCCAGGCCAATGAGGACACAGCAGATTGGGTTGGAAGCAGCACAGCCATGTTTACCTCCCCCAAAGTGAAGTTCACAGCAAGGTCTCACCACCACAGCTATTGAGAGAGATTTGGGTGTTAATTTTAAATGTGGAATTTTTCAGGCTGCTAGGAAGCAAGATTGGTTAGAGGTGATGTCTTGGAAAATGTTGGGTCTGGAACAGCCATCTAGTATCTTCTATCTACCCGAGCAGCAATGTCAGAGGAGAGTGTGAGGCCATCATCCTCGCATCCTGAGTTTTCCAGGCAAGGAATAAATGTGCAGATTCATGTTTCCAAAGAAATAAGAGGAAAAAAAATACAGATTAGTTTCTTCAAGGGGAACAGGCACACCTTAGGGTTTAATTCACAGGAAGATAATTGCACAGCGGTTGGTATTTGTGCGAGTCACTTGAGGGAGACAAAGAGCCACATTGTTTGTCTGGATTTCCTATGGTCAGCCTTCAAGGTAGGAGAGAGCTATGAAACGTAATGGTGAGCGCAAGGTCTGGAAAAAACTATTAGCCTCTTGAATCAAAAGAATGAGTAATGAAATGGAAAAGTCTACAGGAAAACAGAGAATTAAACAGCACTTGGAAGATCTCATGAGGCACTTCAGAAAGACTACCAAATAAGAGAAAGCTGGTCAGCACAGCTTCAGACAATGTTTGTTGTAGACAATGGCAATGGTTGGGATAGTTTGCCTGAAAGGATCTAAACTCACTGTAACATTTGATGAGGGGAAGAAGGCCTGAGAACACAAAGGTCATTTCAATCAGCTCAGCATGCTCAAAGTCTCTGACGCATCTGCTCAAACCAGCTGTGGTATTTAAACATCTGCTCCGGAGTCAAAATATTGGAAACAGAAAATACCAATGGGCTGTGCTCTAGAGAAACTACAAGTAATTTCCTTGGTAAGTGCTGTGATCAGGTCTGTGTCATAAACCCAAGAGGAAATGGTAAAAAACAAACACAATTTCAAAAAGGATTGTAAGGATAATAGAGATTTTTCTCCACGGAGAGAAGCTACAAAGATGATGTCTATTGGATAGAAATCAGAAAGATGAATGAGATGGTACTGCACAGGCATGCTCACAGACATTACATGCCACATTGGGCACTTCTGCTTTTCCACTGACATTTGAGAAAGTAGTTTGGGACAATCTGCACAATTAAAACAGAAATTGCTAAGACCACCTCTAAAGAAAACGCTTTCAAGTGTTAAAGCAAAAATAACCACAGAACTCTGTTGTGTGATACAACTGCAACAACCAACTGTAGCCTTCTGTAACTTCCAAAGAATATTAAATATGTGGCACACAATGTGATTTCTAGCATGAGAGATAATAGAACATTTTTATTTTGGCTTCTATTGCTTTTTTGGGTCAAGTTTCCTTCCTCTCTTCATGAAGATGAAACTTAGTTTACTAACTGAGCCACAAAACAGATCCTTATGGAATGTTTAATCTGAAAGAGCCAAGCCACCTCTCAGCTCAGAGTTTTCCTGTGGAAACACCACTGACACTCAGGGCTATGGAGGGATCCTTTCCTGCCACTGACTGACATCACCATCTGAATTAGCTGACCAACACCCAGAATGCTGTGAATACTCCCAAAAAAAAGAAAATGCATTAGAGGAACTTCATTCAGCCATTAAATTGGGACGTATTTACCTCTTTCTTAGGGGTCACAAATTAGCTAATTTACCATAAACCTCTAGGGATTCTGCAGTACTGAGGCAGAGGTAGGCAAATGTTTCAGCTCTCTGTAGAAATCTCTGGTCTGTTTATCATTGCAGTTTCAAAGCACTTAACTGCTAAACCAAAAATAGTTTAGCAGCTCAACAGAGCCAGGCAGTCACTGTATCCATGCTGGAGTGAGCATGTGTGTGTTAGCTGCATCACTGACTATAATAATGTCCTCAGGTACAAGTGCAGTATTCATGTACTCTTCCAGCAGACATTTTAAGGTAAATTCTACACTGATAAAAGTACAACTGAAATACCAGTGCAGAATCCAGATCAGTCTAATCCACTGAAGCTGAAGAAACATTGTGGAAGTCCTTCTGATACTGTGGGTTAGAGCTGGGTGAAACCAAACTGTGAATCAACAGGTTAGCACCCAATTGCACTGTCCACTCTATTACTACAGGCAGTCAGTCCTTGAAATGATGACAAATTGGCTTGGAAACGCTCTGATGCACCTGGATGACTTCAGAAATTTAAAGGCCTGGAAGATTCCCTTTACAACTGAAATAGGAAATATATTTTTATAAAAACCTGTCGTGTTACTTTTCTTTTGTTTTCATCACTGAGAAATCTGGTGACAATGAAAGCAAAACATACAGAATCCTGGGCAGAGCCAGTATCACAGAGCCAGGCAATAATCAAACTTGTCTCCTGAAAGCTTAGTCAGAGGCTTCAGTGCAGAACTGTAGCCAGTTTTCATTCTTTCCTTACCGAAGGCAATCCCGTTGTTACCTGTAGATGGACTTGACATTGGTTTAGACCATTGTCTGGCCTCCTGGCCAATCAAATAAGCAGAGAAACGCCATAGCCTTAAGAGTGTTCCCCATGGTTTGTTGGGATTAGCAACTGGAGAGCAAAGAGCAAGTAAATACTAGACCAAATTATAAATTCCATGTCTCACTCCTAGACAATCCAAGGAAACATCCATTTCTCAGCTTTCACAGATCACCTTGTCCCTCAAGCAAATATAGCATTTTCTTTGCTAACAGAAACATGAGTTACTTCAGGCCAATACTGGGATCAATACCAGCAGCACTGGGACTTCTAATACAGCACTGACTGTATAACTGGGTTATTAGCCTAGTACTTTGTCTAAATCAAGGAACAGCTCCTAAACCTAAAAGTAAAAGTTATCCTTCTGGGCAGGAGATTCACAACCAAAGACCCATTGCTGTGTGTTTCAGAATTAACTTCAAACTTTACTTAAACAACATCCCCTACCATTTGAACCTTTTGGTTCTTATTTGCCATGTAAGACCAAAACACACCCTAATACAGAGCTGGTTTCCTCTCAGAAGCTGTTCCTCTCCTTCTTTTGACAGCTTTTCATGTACTGGATTGGAAAATACTAACCACAAAGTAGTATCAAATCCTAGGCTTGCCCTGCCCCACATTATCACGTCAGTCCTGCCTCTACTGCAGAAGTGCAAATCCTTTTCCTTTGGAAGAATCACACTGGAGGAGGAGAAATTTCTCCTCTTCTTTAGAAGAGTCTCCTGAACATTTAGCAACATATATAATGATATTACTAAGACATGGCTCAACGAAGGCAGTAGACATAGACCCTGATGAAGACTCAGGGCAGAGCTCTGTAGTTTTGGCTACAAATTTTTCACATTCATGTTTTCTGCTTTGTTCACACTGGAGATAACTTCAGAGATCACCACTCATTCGTCTTTCCCCCACCTCCTTCCCCTTAGAGATAATTCACTGTGAGGTTTTGACTGATGTTTAAAAGAACAGGAGAAGAGCAAGGTCAGTTGTGACATGGTTATTGGGGAGAATTAGTCAGGAGCTGCCTGAAGTGGCTCTTTCAAGTTTGCTGATTCTCTGAGCATAATGAGATGCAGAAGAGAAGGATGGCAATGCAAGGCCAAAGGGCTTCCTAAAATCTGATGAACCTGGGAGGACAAAGAACATGTTCCTTTGCTGCATTAATGGACACCTTTCCTCTAGCAATGCTAAAACATACTTTTGGAGCCCTATGGGGAGGTACTGTTTTCTCTTACTGTTCCACTTCTAGCCTCTGCCCGAGAGCATGACCAAACATGAAATACAACTTATTAAGAACAAGTTCCTTGGGTTGATCATCCTTCTAGATCCCAGCTTTATTCACTTACTTGGACAAAATGCTTCCACATAGATGCCTTCACACAATTGGTGGAGCTGAACCTCTTCTCTGCTCCTGTAGAATCAAGTTAATAATGAACCGTACTCCCTCACCAAGCAAAGTTACCATCTCAGAAACTCCAGTTAGACACAAGAAAGCTCAAAAGGATAAAACCAGATATAGACAAATGACATGCAATATGCCTAATTTCAGCCACCACTGGGGCAGGGTCTCCTTACACAGATTCCTCCCCTCCTGCTTGCAGGTTCTTCCTCTCCCCTGTTTGCCAGAGACAACAAGAGGAACCTGTGTTCAGCTGTTCCCTCTGTGCAGAGATTAATTCATTGACAAGGCTCCTAGGAATGCGCCAGCTCATTAATTACCATCAGAACTGTGTCAGCAAGAAGTAGGCAAGGTGACTGCAGAAAATGGTCAGAGAGAACCATCTATTAGACCATTACATGCCAAAAACTAAACCAATAACACTTGGCAGACATTTCTTAACTATGAAATATCACAAATTGCACACTTTACTAACATAAAGCACTCACATAGATCAGTGTTGGGGGAACAGACTACAAGGAGATTGGCCCTGTAAGCTACTCAGCCCTGTTCCAAGGATGAAATTATTAGCTTACTTCCTATGGGCACAATGGAATCCTGGGAGTATGGTGGATCTCCCAGTAGTAGGAGGTGGCATGGAAAAATCCCAGAAGCTTTGACATGCCACCACATCTATGCTTCTATCTTGCTACTGGGAGAAAATCCATCTTCAGTTGAAGTTTCTCCTGTTATTAACAGGCAGGGTTGCCAGAAGGTTGTCTCATAACAAACTCACTGGGTTATAAGGCAGTGAGACCAGGCTCGACAGAGTAAGGTCGCAAATGCAATGCCTGTATATGCAAGCAAGTACTTGACTCACTATCCTGTGCTGTCTACAGAGGCAGAGATGGCCACACTCCATTTCAGATCTCACAGCTGGTAGCTTTGCCTGATGCTTCCCTCGGAGAGGGAGTGTGACCACCAGGAAGCCTCTGATTTGCTATTAAAATTCACCATTCTTCTTGTAATACCAACACTGAGATAATGCGCCTGGGATTAGACCTAGGAAATCCATCAAGGCCCATACTTAGTCACACTTAAGTGCTTTTATGCCACAGTTGCTATGAGGAGCAGATTCAAAAACAGCCCCTTAAGAAGATGAAGAGGGCAGGGGGCCCCCTGACTGCTGTGCACCTGAAGGCAAGGCTCTTCCCCAGACAGAGCCCATGCATTTTCAGTAAAGGGACATTTGAATGTCAGGCAGTGGGAAGCAAAATCTTGTCAATGCATCAAAGGTTTTGCTTCCCTTGGCTCAAGGTGAATTAAAGGAATAGAGGAAAGAATAAGCTGGAGAAACTTCAGGTTGTTTCAACGTGCACAGAGCTCAGAAGAGCTCTGGAGTATCTGTAAGAACAAGAATGAAGATACAGGTTACAACTTCTCTCTTCTCATGTTTGTCACAGGGCTGGTGAATTTGTACCCCAAGAGGAAAGTGCTATGAGCTATGGCAGCATCTTGCCACATTGCCAATCATCTGCCCATAGCCCTTTCCAATCACTGCACTAAATCACTTTCTTTTGGTCTTTTTATTTCCCCCTCTGCCTTTTCTTTAGCCAGTCTTCCTGAAGGGTGTAGGGCTAGGAAACATTCTTTTCATCATCTGATACAAAAAGGATATGACAGGCCCATGCTGTAAAATGACAAGTGCCAAACCATGAGGAATTCCACAAATAACTGTTCACATGTCCAAAGAGGGAAAGTGGGATATGAATGGTTCCAAAGCCTACGTATGAGTCCACCAGCACTGCAGAGAGAAATGTGTCTCTGTTCAAGCTTGAGAGGTTTCTGGAGGTCCTTGGATGAGTTGAGAACAAGGCCTGCCAGAGGGACAAACAGGCAATGCCAGCACCCGAGAACTCTGTGAGAGGTCTTGCAGAGAACCATTGCATCTGGGTGACAGCATAGCTGTGACACAAACCTGGAGTGACTGCCTTGAAGAAATTAGCATTTGCTGATGGAAAGAACAAAATAAATGACCTGGTTTTCCCTAAGGGATATGTAGTGAAGTGCAGGAAGAAATTAATAAAGGGACAATCCCCTGGCAGTGATGAGGCAGGAACAGGGTGACACTGAGCAGCGGAGGGAGGTTTGGTGCAGACCAGGGAGAAAGCAGAGAACTCTGACGTGCTGGAAGAAAGAGCAGCTGCTCTCCAGGGATAATGGGGGACAGTGGGATGGGAGATTGAAGATACATGTGGAATGGGGCATGGCAGGGTGAAAGAAGGTGGAGGGGAAATCAGAATGAAGGCTAGAAATTCAGATAACATGGATTAGATGGGGATGAAGGCAGCTGGGAGGGACTCAAACATGAGATTAAGAAGCACACAGGAGAGCTGATCAGTGTTCAAGGGAAATGAGAAATCAGGGTCGCCTGGATCCTGCTGATGGCTTTCAGAGGAGCAGAGTCTGAATGGTTTGAGAGAAGGATGGCCACAAAGCAGAGCAGATGTGCATAAAATCTCAAGGGGCTCAGAGAAAGGCAGAGGGACTGCCAGACCTCCTGAGTATCCACTGGGATCTGCACATGTCAAGCTTAGAAACAGCACAGTTTGAAAAGCACAGGAACTCAGTGATAGTGAGACGCAGCTGCAGCCAGAGCTGCCAGACACTGTACACATTCGTGGATGATATTAAATGGGGTATGAACACTGTGCAGGAGCTTCTTACATTTCAGTCTCTGTTTAGCAACATGGTCCTGGGCCAGCTGGACTTAGATCAGAGCCAGCACAGCAGACAGAGAGAGCTAAATGAGAGAGACAATCCATCCCTGGGGACGTGCCACCACCCTGAGGGGGGCTCCAAGTGACCCCAGTACAAGATTCCATCCCCAGGGGCAGCCACGTGCTGTGGCTCCTTCATGGGCCAGACAGTGCCATGACCCTGGAATGCTAATCATCACGTGGGTATTGCATCGCTTGTCAGACACTGGGAAAAAATGGTAATTGAGAGGTCTGAATTGTGCAGTGAGCAGATGAGAGAGAAACAGAAAAAGTGTTGGCTCAATTCCTTGATCTCTCTTCTGGCTGGGAATCAACTCACATGCCAGTTTGGTCAGGCAAGAACAACCACGCTGCTGCACTCCAGCTCCTTCAAGCCTCCATCTCTGCTTGCTTTCTTCTGCCACCCTTTAGCATTTATTACCAGATTTTTGCACTGCAGGTGCAAGAAATGGGCTGGAGCAGTTCCCAAACTTGAGAAACCACCTCCAGGACCACAGCCTTCACACAGCAGTGAATGAGACTGCAGAATTCAGCCACTCATCAGGGTTGTAGGCTGCTTGTGGATTAACATGTTACTACATAGAACAGAGGGGAAAATGCCTTTAAATTGGGCAGTAGACAGTTTGACTGTAGGCCTGCTCATATGTGCATTCACTAGCTCAGGAACCAGTGCAAGGGCAGAAAAAAATCAGACAAAAGCAGTAGTGCAGATGGCGCTTAAGTCCTCCTAAAATGCTGAAGGAATACACACTTAACTGCGACCTAAATTAGATTAACTTCAAGTCTTCGGTGCTATGAAGATCATGGGTTATCCTGTTTGAGCTACTTTCTCTGCTAACTGCCCAGCCAGGTGTGTAAATTGTTAAATCACTTAAAAGAGTTCATGATTCTCAGGCTGCTGAGGAAACCTAAGGAAGAGGACAACAAAGGCAAGCAGAAGCCAAAGCTGCAGACCAATTAATAACTCTCCTTATTCTTATTGTAGCTACTCCTCTTTTCTAAAGGTCCTGCAGATACAGTCATATCTGAAGGGGCCAGACAACAGACCAGCAGGCTGCCTCCACTGCTGCTTCACAGGCAGGTCACATCCCCAGAGCAGCAGCCTCCTCCTTCCTTCCAGGTCCCTGAACACAGCGTCCCACTGCCCAAACACAAAACCAGAAACTTATCTTTTCCCTTATTCCTGACAAACAAAGAAGGGAAAAGCTAGGAGGAAAAACGGAAGAAAAAGGGAAGAAAAGAAGAACAAGAAAAACCTACTTCGAGCAATGGGGGTTAATCTGACTCAAAGCCTAAATCCATGTTAGCAGTTAATCCAGTTAGTAAGGCTTTCATGGGGAGCTTTGAGAAATCCTTTAACCTCTTGCAGTAAACCAGGAGCAGCTTAACAGCTCAATGTTCATGAGAAAAGCCTGTCAATAATGCTGCTAAGCAGGTATTTAGCAGGATTTAAGAAACAAGAATGTGACAATGTTTCTTTAATGAAGCACTTCGGCTTCTCTCCATGAAGGAAGTGGTCACTACTCCTTTGGTCTTGCCTGGGATCTGCTTTTCAGGATTCAAAAGCTGAGATGATCTCTGTCAACTTGAATGGTATTTCTTCCCGGGAAAGCACAGTAAAAATCAGATTTTACGAGTGGTTTTTATAAATCTCATGGATTCTTTGTCGTAAGAGATCTTCAATGGAGCAGACTGCAGTAGTCAAAAAATGAAGTTAACTTCCCTGCAGTTTTGGTTTTTTCCTTTCAGAGGAGTCAATGCTGTTCCAAGGAAATCAATTTGACAAATAGCTTTAACGTTTAAGGGTTTTTACCCCAGTCTGAGTCTACCAAACTCAACAGTAAACCAACAGTCTTACCATCTCTCTGCAAAGTCATTACATATTCACTGCCCCTACAGAGACTGCCTAAATATGAGTTTGTTCTAGTCCAAAACCCATGCTATCACACATAGCTTGATGCTGCATCCTGGCTTCTGGCAAAGGCCGAGTGGGAACATGTCTGGGTGACACTGACGTACTGCGAGGTAAACTTCATCCCTGCCCTGGAGAGGTGGGACATGGGGGATCAGAGGTAGGTGACTGCCCAAGCTCACCCACCCTTGGCTTCTTCAGGTGTTCAGTTGATAAAGGGCTCATGAGGATGCACAGCTGTCCTCTGGACTGCGCTTACTCATCCGTCTAGCACTGGTCACAGAAATACCGTTACAGAAGCTTTCAGGCACAATCACCCTGATTATCTGTGTGGGTTACTGCAAATTCTCTCAAAGGTACACAGTCCAAGGTGGCAGTACCCACTTTTTAATATGGGAAGCCCTTTCCAAGCTGCAAAGTCCTCTGGGAACCAGACCTGCTGGGCAACAGGGCTGAGATTCCCTGTGCTGCCATGGTGAGGACCTCCATCAGTCTGGAAGCGCAAGTAAACCCCAAAATTTTCTGCAGTGATAGCACTGCCACACCATTAATTCTGGAGAATAGGGCAGTTCTGAGCTACAGAGAAGCAAAGACAGAAGGAAAGAGAGTGGATATGCATGTCAAAGGTGTGTGACACACGCACAGTGAATAAGACACAAAAATCATGGCTTTTCTCAGCTTTCCCTTCTGGTTTACCCCAGGACGTTCAGCCAGAGGCAGCATTTCAGTGCCTCCTGGATTCCTGACATAGTCCCATTTCCATTCGCTTTCATAGATAAAAGGTCATTCTGCCTTTCTCCCCTCTCTGTACCAAGGAGAAACATTACATTACCTTTGCTATTTGCTGTGTTCAGTCGACGTGGGCTGAGAGGCCCATGCAACATTAACCAGGTTTTACCACCCCACAGCTGATGATGCTCAAAGGGAGGCAGATCATTGCCATCCTGGCTGTTAACTCTAACACGCAAGAGCTAGGAGTGCAAGCAGGGCCTGTCAGAGGAAAAAACTTTGCCGCTCTCAGCGCCTGAATTCAGCTCTAAAGCAGGCTGAGAAAACCAGTGTGTACAGGAGAAAATAATCCCTCTTTAAGTACCCAATCAGAATCTCAATAGTGTGCAGGTTTTGTGACACTCAAAAGTATTTCCACCTCTGGTCCCTTTAGTATCAGACTTTTTCTGCTGATAAGAGCAAAAAATTTCCATGCACGCAGACACATATTAAACCACTTACAGAAGGATTGTCTTTATGGGAGTCCTACCTAATGAGACCATGATCCCTTGTGAATAACTCTGGTAGGCACAAGGACAGCACAGATACTAATTAACCTATAAAACTACCATTAAAAGTTATGATGTGAGTTAATTCACTGCCTAAGATATTTTTTCTTTCATAAATTGTATTTTCCTATAGCTCAATTAAGTATTTCCATCCCCTGTTCTTTCCCCAGTCCTGACACTGTCTTTTTGGAAAAGACAGTCACAAGCCCTCTTAAGAAAAAAGAAAATACTCTTTAAAATGGCCAATGAGTGACAAATGCAAGTGCAAATTCCAACTCAGCCCTTCTTGGCCAGGTATACTGAAATGAGACTCTTTAAGCATCGTGCAGAGGCATCTTTCCACTGAAAAATGTACTTCAAACAGAAGCAATGCTAGCAGAGACTGGGATACTGAGCAATTCATTACCCTGTTTACTGCAAAAGAACCTGCTGCAGCTAGATTGGCTGGTATTGTGATTTTACACTCTGGTATCTTACGAAGAAAAAAGACAAAATGGGTAAGGGTAACATTTGTTTGCCTACAGTCACAGCTGTATTGCAGCATCTGGATGCAGAAGGTAAGGGTCAAACTGAAGAATTTAACCTCATAAAAGCAGATGCATTAATGACACATACGCTAAAAAGAAAAAAAACAAAAACCAAAACCAAAACCCAAGCAGCCAACCCTCAATTCCAGATAATTTTCACTGTGATACAGCCACCTCTGGCTCTCGGCTTCCAGAGAGAACCAGCACCTGATTTTCATCCTTGTTACAATTCACTCTTTTTCCAGCATTGAGATGTCTGTGGTTTTCCAGCTCAGCTCACGTACTGAGCCAGCCAGGGCATGCAGAGCTGCAGCTCATGTTATACCAGCAGCCCCAGGCACTGCTCCCAGACCTTGTCCTGCCAAGGAGGGCAGCAGCACTGGTCAGATGGTGCCTGCATCCCTTCCAGTGTTGCTACAGACCATGCTACTATCAAGGAAGGAATGCGCTGGGATACACATTGTGGACGGACTCTGTGCTGCTCTCTGCTTTCCCACGCAGACCTCCGCTTGGCTGCATCCCAGCACAGTTTGTGCTCTTTAGTCAGCATTGCCATAGGGGTTACCTCCAGCCATCTGCCTGACACACCATCTGAGCAGACCTTCTGCTAACCCTGTCTCCTGAGGAGGAAGCCGAATGCCGCCAGGCTCCCCGTCACTCGACTCAAAATAAAGCAATAACAAGCAAGCAAGAAGAGTCACCGCTCTTTTGTTCTGATGCAGCCTGGCAAGGTCAGCAGGACCACGCTGCTTGGAAAGAGCCAGAAAAGTGATAGGGTCCATCTAGCCAGAGAAAGCTGTCCTTGCTGGGGCTTTGCAGCCAACACTATGAGGAAGGAGCAAGGATGCTGCAAGGTATCCCGACAGCAGCACCATCCTGCAGAAAGGATAAATTGTGGCCATTTGGAAAGCTGCACAGTATCTCAGAGAATCTCTTCTTAGACTGGGTTGTGGTAAACACCAGGATTGTCTTTCCTTAGGTAGGGACATGCTCTAATTTGGGGCCTTCACTCCTATCAGCCAAAAATGAAAAGCAGAACTGCAAAGCAGGCAGGGGGCACAGCATCCAAGTCATCTCCCTCTCCACTACCAAGCAGATGCTAACCATTGCCCTGTTCTGGAGACAGGAACAGGAGAGCAAACAAAAAGCAGCTGTAGAAAAGCACTGAGCTTGGGCAATGCTGGAAACCAGCCTGGAAGGAAACACACATCAGAGCCTGAGACTAATTTCACATTTAATTAACATAGATATCACAGGCACATGACATGTGATGTTGCAGGGGTATTTGCACAATCAACCCCCATCACATTAGGCCTCTGTAAACCCAAGCTAATGAGCTCCCTGATACAGTACTAAGGTCTCCAGTTGCATT
The DNA here is from genome assembly GCA_039720435.1 of Amazona ochrocephala. Classification (NCBI taxonomy): domain Eukaryota; kingdom Metazoa; phylum Chordata; class Aves; order Psittaciformes; family Psittacidae; genus Amazona; species Amazona ochrocephala. Next base: position 14,525,410 of record CM077889.1, read on the forward strand.
CACGCATTAGGAGCACTTGCCTGGAGCTGTTCATAAAAAACAACTGTGTAGGCATCCCTTCAAACCATGGTTCAGGAACAAACCCTCTGCTCACACCTCACAAATGGACAGCAACCCCTCAGCACAACCTGTTTCCATGCTCTGATTTTCCGCCTAAAGAAAAACAGCCTGCAGAGCCTCAGACTGTGTCTAAGGCTGAAATGACACTCACTGGCAGCGAGGAGCATTTTGCAGATTAGGCTGGGAAGATCTGCAGGAGAAGGGGTCCAGGAGGGAAAAGTTTTACAGCAAAGCTATGAAAGGGAACAGACTGAGTCAGAGCCCCTCTACAATATCGTGGTCATGCCACTTACATCCAACACGTTGGCTATTGATAGCAGTAACTGACCTTCTGTCTTGCCATCATCTGAGGGCTGACCAGCTCATCAGCCGCACTGAATGGCAGGAAAATGATGGTGGTGGAATTAATTGAAGCCTTCTCATTTTGCTGCACAGCTTCCCTGCCTACCATGATGGCCTCAACAGTCAGTCCTTCCCCCAGGACCTGAGAACCACAGTTCTGCTGAACCATCAGGGCAGGGGACAGTACTGCAGGTTCTCAGCTTCTGCTTAAAGTAATCAGGTCAAATGCAGGTTGAATGCATGAAGCATGGGAGAGACGAATTGGGAGAACATCAGGTAATGCAAGGCCGCAGGCAGAGATGGATGGCACAGAGTTTCCCTTCATCAGCCTTTTGGTCCCAGCAGGTTAAGGTACAGCAGCCCTGACAGATGCTGCCATCCAGCTTGGAGGGATTCAAATTAAGGTCAAAAGGGATAAAGCAATGGTGAGCAAATAAATGTGCTGTTCCTGTCTCACAGTCATGCATAGATGCACGTTCCTCATCATTTATGAAGATAATTAAAATGCATCATTTGTATGTGCGTACATTCATGCATGCACACAGAATTTACTTCTCTGGAAAGGAATACCAGCATACGAACTATTTTTTTCACTGCCTCTGTAGCAGTTATCTAGATTTTAAAAGCCTGGAACAGAGGAAGGAAAATGGAAGGGGAAAGGGTACCCCTTTCTCTGTTTAACCTTACCAGGAGAGGAAGACAAAGCTGCTCACACCTTTTCAGTTCTGAGCAGGGATTTGGTGGCACAATAACTGTTTATGAACTTTGTATTTGCAGAAAGCAGGGCCTTGCAGTGCTTGTGGCTGGAATTGGGCCCAGAAGTGGCAGGTTTGCCCCATCTCCATCACTCAGCAGGTTAATCAGCCATTACTGTGTAATGTAACCACAGCCCAGATCTGCAGCAGCAAACTCTGATTCCATCCCAGAGAATAATGCCAGCTGTGCCCAGCTCTTGTCCAACAACCATGAAGGTCCTCATACGACACAGATTCCTTTCCTCCTCTTCCTGGGCAGCATGGCTTGAGGCTGTGACAGATTCTCTTTGCATCCAGCTATGTGCTTTCCACAGAAGCTCGTGAAATGTCCAAGTCTGAGTCCCAGGAAACAATTTCTTTCAACACTAAGCATTGTCTGGACCAGAAAGCAGATGTGCTCAATGCTCTATGAGGGACAGGATTGCAATGCCTATAGTTCACAAGACTGTTTTGGTCTATGAGGCCACTGGACATGAACAGGACCCTATTCCTCAGTTGTCCAGCTGAAGCACTGTCTCTGTGCCTTCCACAGCAGAATGTACCTCCTTCTAAGGTAGGCAGACATTTTTTCCCTTAGTCCGCTAAAGCAGAGGAAGAGCGCCTGAGCACTCATACTCACTTTTTGCATAAGGTTTGTAAAAGATATTTAGGTTAGCTAAATTTGTTTATAAATTTTAATATATATTATATGTTTATTATACAAATACATTTTAATATGTGTTTTATTATGTATTAAATATATATTAATACATTAATTTGTTAAATTACCATATTTAATATCTTAATTAATATACTTATACATTTATAGTAGAATAGATATTTATTTTAATATAATTATATTATATATTTTATATGTTCTATATAATTTTATACATTATACATCTATTTTACATATATTATAAAATATATTATACATATATATATGCATATATATATACATGAGGAGAGGGCTTGGGAACTTGTTTATTCCTAGCTAGAAAATGCTGAGCCCAACAGTTATGTCCTCACTATTTTCATCATGCCATCTAATTTATACTGACCTTCCAGCCAGAGCACTGCCCTAAATTGTCACAAGCAGTCAACTCTCCATTACGCGGCTCAGTGGAGTGAGGGGTAGAGACATCTGTGTGCATGGACTCAGTGCTGAGGTGTTACCCAGCCCAGGATCTCCAGCCATAATTAGCCTGGACACTGGGCTGACTTCTGGCGGACTCTCTCGCAGCCCTGGTCTCCAGCTCATAAACCTTTCCAGAATGTCAAGACACATGGAACAGAGATAGTGCTGCAGTCTCCTGCTCACCTCTAGCATTACCTGCCTCTGCTAGTGCCACTGCATTAGATGAGGGCTGCTGCCACCTCCATCTCACACGTCTGATGCTGTGCTGCCCACTGAGCTGGCAGCGTCACTGGGGCTGCTGTAGAGCCCATACTCATAATTCTTGCTGGACAAGGGCTGGCTGCATCCCTTAACCAAACAGCCCCTCTACACCATCTGCTCTGCATCCTCGCCCCTGGAAGCCTGGGTGAGGGACAAGTTGCAAGCTAGCACAAGTCCCACCAGATTTAGTAATTCAGTGTGTCACTGTTAAGTATCTGAATTATGGATTCTCCATTAGGGACTTGACCAAGATTGCCTGTGAGATGAGAAACAGGCATCTTCTAAAAAGCTTGCGGACCATCACTGCTTTGGTCTACTTCAGGATTCAGTCCTCAAAGTTGTCAGCAATTACCACAGATGTATTTTAGGTCTGTTTATATATGTCTTGCAGCTGCGCTGATGAGGAGCTGGGCACAAATAGCAAATGAGAGAAATCTGTTTGGGCTCTTCACTAATGCAACTGACCCTGGATAGAGTCAGACTTGTTTTTCCTTCTTCCAAAGGCTAATAGTGTCTTCAAATCTGTGAAAGCTGGGATATGGGTAAGAAGGGAAGAGGCATCAACCTGATCTTTGAACATTCATATCTAATGACTAGCCCTGTCTGATGGTGGGATGAATAGAAGCTGGCCAGAAGCATCACATTGGGTCAGGACTAAGACTAACAAGACATTAAGATCTTCAGAGACTCTACAAAACAAAAAAGCATGGGGATGTTTGTCTTCTTTCTATTAGTGACCTGCTAAACATCAGATCACAGAACTGTCCATCAAGACCTTGGATATTATCAGTAAGTCTTTCCACCATTTGCCCCATGACAAATGTCAGTGGTAAATCAGCATACTACCTCCTGGCTAGCTGCACTGACCCTGGTTTCCCAAGCTTGTGTTTCCTTCCCCGGGCACACCATCGTGCCTCAGGCACTGTCACCCAGAATGTGCTCCCATCCTCTCTGGTGCATGAAATGTTTTGACACTGTCTTTGTAAATGGAAAACAGCCCAAGATGCAAGTCTCAAAAGAAGAGGCAGAGGGTATAGCCTAGGCTGTTACTACAACGCTAACATAAAGAAGGACATATCCCTCCTGACACTCTGCACAGCGTCAATCTCCTTGGCTTGTTTCACTCTCCTGCTCCAGCAGCATTTCTGTGTTTGCTGGTATCTGGGAGCAGAACCTGACTCATCAGCCCCCCTCAGCTCCTCCTGAAATCCCCAGTGCGCTGCTGGCTCCATGGCCATGTTAGCCAAGCCATGCACGGCCCTTTTGCATCTCCCAAACCAGTGCAGATGGACAAGCTGGCTTCAACAATAAAGATAGCTTGAAAGCATTAAAGTGGTGAGAGCAAAATGAAGCCCCCTGCAATGCTGCTGCCATTAGGAAAGCAACAGCACCAGCAAACAGAAGAGTGCATTGAAATTTTCGCCAAGGCAGCCCTAACCGGGAAATGATGCATATGCACAATGCAGAAGGGGCCAGATGCAAAGTAATTCAGGCTGCAACTTTAAAGCAGGTCCTTAAAGCAATGTAGGATGCTTGATCCCACGACTTAGATTAAACATACATAACAAAAGGTGCTATTGTAAAAGCCTCATGGAATCAAGACTGGCTGTTGCAGGCAACTGCTTAAAGACATGGTTAAATGCTGCACTGAAGTAATCCTGCTGCTAAATCCAGAATTTAAATGCCTCAAGGGTTTAAGGGCTGTCAGGAGCTAGAATTCATTTCTAGAAGTTTTATTTAGTTGCAGCAGTCATTTTACCTGAGGGTGACAATAAATTTGAGAAATACAGGACTATCAGTTCAACAGAATTGGCTGCGGTATTTTTTTAAAGGCACACAAACACACATACAAGCTCGATGAAAAGAGCTCTGCACATTGTGTGCTTGCAGGTTTCGTTTGAATGAAAATGATTAATAGGAACATAAAGAAAAAACACCACAGCACAGCGACTGAACAAATCTGCTCTGCCTCCCAAAGATCAGAACAAACCTGCCTCCTGATTTGGTAATCATCTCCCAGGACATCATTAGATTGCTGCTGCATCCACCACATCTTGCCCATCACAGCTGATAGCTGCTGATTCCCAACACCCCAAGCAAGTGGATGGAGCAGTAATTAAACACATTTGTAGCCAGACAGGCAGGACATGACCAGAAATAGTGATTTGCACCACCGAGTCTCTAATTTCAGAGGACAGCACTTGCCTATGTATCACCATTATTTGTAATGAAAAAATACCTGAGATCTTTTACTCAGTACCTCAGTTCTGCTCAGAGGATGTTTTCCCTCAGGAAAAGATGGGGATTCAGCATCGCATCAATGTGGAATTCCCATCACCAAAAAGGTAAGCCAATACTACAGCCCACAGGCAGCTCTTTTCCCATCGCCTTGGTCCCAGGCATGAGCAGAGCAAACAGCTCTTTGTCCCCTTCCTCTGTGTGTGACAGCATGTGGGGACAACTCTGCTGAAGTTCCAATTTCTTAGCTCAGCCAAACTTCTATTTCAGGGAGAGAAATGAGTGATCTGGGAAATTAGGCCCAAGAAAAGAACTAAACTTCCCATCTGTGAGGTTCTCTTATGGAAAAATTCTACAGGAGTTGGAATCATTGATATCTTCCTCCCCTTACCCGCCATTGTTGTTGAGAAATATGTTCTATACTGCATTTATAGTTAGGATGGAACAGATGGTGAAAGCTTTGTTTAATGAAATACGTTCATTCAATTAACCCATGACACCAGGGATTTGGCAATGCAAAAGGGATTCACATCCCACTGCCTCAATGGGGTCCTCCTGCCCAAACATTCACACCTTGGTGAGGACCAGGATGCTACAGGTAGGACTCAGAGACACAGGACAGACCAGCTGAACCTCGCTCAGCTGCCATTCCTGCTTCCCCAGAAACTGTTTCTTTCCTCTATTTTTCTTTTCTTCTGTTTTTTTATTTCCTCTTGGGATGATCGGCAGTTTCAGAGCTGTGTCTGGAGATCTTGGACTTCCTGCTCACTCCTGCCTTACAAGTACACATAAAAGGTAATATCTGCTCTCTGTTGTAATTGCAAAAGCAAAGACTGAGGGATCCAGTAGAGAGCAAACTGTACCAAAGGGAAACAGATCCCATTGCCAGCTATACCATAAACCTCTGGGGAGGGAAAGCCAATCTGTGCCTCAGTTTCCCCATCTGTGCTGATGAACAGCCCTTCATATCCAGTGATACCCCAATGTGTCCTTCACCAACAGTTTGAAAACTGTCCACCAACCAACACAGCATTCAGAGGCAAAACATGACATTTTAGCTCAGGTCTTTGTCTAAAACAAAATTAGGCTCCTTTAAAGGAGGGGACATTTGGAAACACACAAATTGAAACACTCATTCCACAAATAGCACTGACCATGAGAAACAGAGCCAAAAGACACAAAAGCCTAGAATTAGATTAGCTGAATCTGAAGTATTTTTATGCAGGTAGATAGTTTATTTCTAAACCTGCTCCCAGCTTTCACTGATGCAGGAGCAGAGGCTTTTCAGGGCTGTGACATGAACAGCTTCAACTAAAGAAAATTAAACGCCAGCTGGACTTATTTTACCACTTTAAGACGAAGCTATTTCAGATTTTCATTACCAAATGGTGAATTGATGCATTTGCCAGAATAAATTACTTTGGTGTTTCAGGGGTTTGGTTGGGCTTTTTAAGTGAGAAAAGCAAAAAAAAAACCAAAACCCAGAAACTGTGGGGTGTTTGTTTTGGTTTGGATTTTTTCTTTCCTTTTTCTTTCCATTCAGATCAGGAAGAAGAGAGAATGCTCAGCTATTTCCTATGCTCAGACACAGCGTGCTATTAATCTCTACAGCACAGTGAGGAAAACAAAATACTTCTATGGGAAATACCTATTTCCTTCAATTGTATGGGGGTTTTCTCATTTTGCAGGAAATTCAAATAGTTTATTGGTCTTTTTGGTTGCGAGGAAATACCTCTGGATAGAGATTCATTCAGAGATCAGATTTATGCAGCCAGAGGAGAAATACAGCCCAACAGGCACCAAAGCATCAGCTAAAGGGTGACACACATGATGACATGCAACACAAACCTCCCTGAGGAGCATGCCAGTCAATCTATGTATGTATGAGGGAGCACCCAGCATGCTTTCTAACATCCAACAGCCCCAATGAACCCGCACATCCATCCAGTCCTCAGCTTCAGCAGTCACTATCAGTCCTGCCACAGTGGTAAGGCAGCTCCCGCAGCTCTAACAGCACCTGACTCCTCTTAGGTTCCCCAAAACCCATCCTTCAAACATTCCCATTTGTCTTGTGTTATGACCCATCTGGACTGTCTTCCTCCTCTTTTTGCCTATTACAAGGGAGAGGGGATATCTCTGTTGAACTCCTTTGGACTAATTTTATAGGCTCATCTACCTCCCAGCACTTAGTGCCACTCCTGAAACCAGCCTTTCCTTGGTGGCCTCACAGGCACATTTTCTAGCATTTGTGACTGTTCCCACACAGTCTTGAGCTGAGCTAAACAGCTTCCAAGTGCAAATCAGCATGACTGAAACTCCTGTTAGAGTTTCATAATGAATGAGAAGTTGCCAGACAGTAGAAATTCCTAACTCCACTCAATGCTCCAAATCCACTTACCAACGCTAATCAGCCAAGACCAGAGAAGTCTTCCCATTTTGACTAAAATTACATTCTGCTTGCTTTATTTTTCGATGACAACACCACAATTGTATAACATCATATTTGAAACTCAGTATTTTATGAACACAATGTGCTAACTCATGACTCAGACAAGATATCAGCTACAAAAACGACCAGGTTGACTCATCTTTGTTCATGGCAGAAGTTTTACAGATGCATCCTAGATCCTGCTGTGAATTGTTCAGGCCTGAGCAACCCTGGATGCAAACTCTCTTTGGGCTTTGAAGACATTCTGACCTAGCTCCAAATCTGCTGGTTTGGAGGGCACAGCTTTTCCTCTGGTATGTTTCAGCAGCTGAATCCAATCATTTGATGGTTTTGTAATGTGCTCAACTGGGATACCACAGGTTGACTGTGTGAACATAACTGCTGCCTTTGACTATCGCAGCTGGCTAACAATAGGACTCGAGATAAGAGGATAATTTTGCAGCTCTGAAGTGAAGGCATGCTAGATAAAATACCATAAAAAAATTGAAGCCTTCTCAGAACACCATATTCTAGGATCAGAGTTCTGCATCCACTTGCGCAAAAGCTGATGGGCAGGTAGAGATGCCTCTTTGCCCAGTGTGCTGGTCTTGGCCAGAGTGAAGAAGCTGGTTCTACATTTGTATCTCCTTCATAATAATTCCAAGTAAGAGATGGTTTCTGACAGCTTGACCACCTCTCACTCTCACAAGTTGGCTGCCTTGTCATTGGCAGAGTCCTCAAGCAGATCCAGCTGCCCAGACTGAGTTGGCTCATACTTCGAAACATGGCAGGCAGCCAGAGCAGCAAAGAGATGTGCTGGCTTTTCCCTGCACAATCCCTTAACAAGAAACCCTGGTGTTCCTGGGCACAGATTTCTTTCCCTGGGTACCTCACACCACCCGGCAGTCACTCTGATTATTTCTGAGACTCCCCTTAGCAAAGAAACAAGCAACCTTTTTTCTTCCTTTCTCTCTTGGGATGAGCATAAAAGAAAACATCATTAAACAGAAATTCACCTGGAGTGGAGAGGAAACTTCAGGATACTCTAACAGGGTGAATTCCGTCCTTGCTATTTTAACATCTTGCCCTGTCAGGGCCTGTGCTTTTGCTTAAGCCATCCAAGTCAGAACGCAACACACATGAACCAGCTTCCATGCAGAGTAAGCCCCACTGAAGGTGCCTATCCATTTGGTTATTAGGGATGGACAGAATGTAATATTTCCATTTCTTTTCCAGACATCCTATTTGCTTTGACCCAGATGGTGAGCTTAGACAATCTCCAGATAATACCTTCTGCTCAAATATATATCACTTTCCCTTTTCTTAAGATGTCCAAGTTTTACAAAAGCTGTCTATGTGATTGCTCCCTAATCCCCTTCAGACACAACAAATGGATTAGCACAAGCAGTTTAAATCTTTGTTAACCATCCTCACCTTTAATAGTGTGAACAGGGAGCAATCACAGTTCAACACCATGAGCTGTTGAAGGTTTAACAAGCCACTGGCAATGACCATTTCAGCCAGCTGAGATAGACCCAGATACGCAGTCCGAAAATCCTCACCAGTTTCCTATCTCTGAATTCAAGTCCAGTATGGAGTTAAGGAAAAAATAAGCAGCAAAGACCAACTAATTGCACCCTCAAAATAGTGCTTTCAGCTTGCCACAGAGTCCACAGTATCAAAACACAATTAAGTAGTTGCACATTGACAGACTCTCCTAATTGCTGCAAGGAGCAATTCAATTATGTTTTCGACACTGAAATGAGTCATTATCAGTCTATAGGGGAAAATTGTGTTTGTGGGGTCGTGTTTTTTATAGCATGTGCTATCTTCTTCCCAAAAGTTAGCTATTTTACTGCTGACAACGTTCATTTTGGATGGATTCTTCCCTCTAGGAATTAAATTGAGACATTTCTAGTTATAGGAACAATGTTGCACTGCGGATCAGAAAAGCCCAAAGCCATACTCTTCTATCTAGGGTTATTAAAACAGAAATTTAAGGTCCAATCTGCCTTGTGAAATTCCATTGCTTCATAATCAGATTATGAATAATCATACTTTTACTCCTACTTCATTGTAACTTCAGTCTGGATAGGACCTTAAACACTATTTATGTAGTACTCCAACAGATAGTTTTCTAGAAAGGAATTAATAATTCCTGTTATGAAAGCAGCTGGAATGAAAAGTGGCAAAGATATTTTAAAGATATTCTGAATTACAGATGCTGGAAGAGTTAAAATAGACAGATTATCCTAAGAAATGAAGCAACTTACTGAATACCTAAAAGAAAGTTGAGTCAAGTTGGGTCTAGTACTTGGGTGACTGAGGATGGTTAAGAGCTACAAGAACACTTGAACCTTTCTCACAGAGAGATGTTTTTAGTATTATTATTATTGTTCCTACAGCAATCTGAAAGCAAGATGATTGCAGAGTGGTGAGATTCAGCTGCCCTGAATAAGTCCTGTTTGGAGAGCTCTGGGTTTAACAGCATTGATGTAGATGTTCATGCCTGCACAGTAGTTCAGCAAAGGTAACAGGTTGCAGTAGCCACTTGGTAATTGACCTATAGTGATTTAAAACCTTAATTTGCTTCCATGCTTTCTGATTTAAAGTACCGTGCGCACTTGGGCATAACTGCCTTAAGAAGTCTAAGCAATATTTTAGCCTGGATTCCTCAGGAAGCAAGTTTTAACAGAGCATACAGGTTATCCCCCTTAATAACTTCTAAATGCATTGGCCATTTTCAGCTGAATTTGTGGCAAGGTTCAGAGTCTCAATGTTTATAATATTCTCACAGGTTTTTGTGAGGCACCAGAACCAAAGTCTGCTCTTGCTTAGTTTGAGAGCAGGTTGTTGTTGAGCACTGTGTGCAGCTGTGATTTGGTCGCAACATGTCCTGTCTTCTGTGGTGGGCACATCACATGATGTGAAGCAAGAGGACAGATGGGTTACTGTGGGGCTAGGTCTGAGGTGCAAAAGGGAAAACAGTGAAGTCTAGGCTATACAGGACCTGTTGTTTGCTGAATGCTGGTATTAAACAGCTGTTACAGCCATGACTTCATGACATTCCCTTTACATACAGCCATTGACTCAGGAGCAAAATGCATTCTTTAGCAGTGACATGCAAGTAGAGGGGTGAAGCAGATTTTCCTTGTTCTAGCCAGGTAATGCAAGAGGCGCTGCAAACTGCTGAGCCCGAGTGGCACCTCCAGGCACGTAACAAGACTCTGTGAGTGATTTGTAGGCTCTGAACAGCAAAGCTGTCACTTGAGTTGCAGTGAATCTTCCTCGGGCTGCACCTTTGCTGAGCTGATTTATTGAATGTGCCAGTAACAGAAGCGGGCTGGGGAGCAGCCATAAAGTTCAAAACATGAATTTCCTGTATGTTCACACTTCCCTCCACCTTGAGCACGCTAAGGCTCATCTTCAAGTGAATTCAGGATCTGGCTGGCTTTCAGGGGCAAAGAGCTGCTGGAAACAAGCCCTGCTGCTTTATCTGCACTGGGTGAATCAGAAGATGCTCATTTTCACAGACTGCACACTTAATGGCTGGTTTAAGTTAACAGGCTTTAAAAGGCAGCTTGGTCAAGCAAGCAGGGAAGATTTGGAGTCAGAACACCCAGCCTCCTGCTGTCCATTAAATAACCATATGTACTTTTGGGCCATCGCTTCCTCACTTAGAAAAAAGGGTCAGTTCCTGTGTGGGCATTTCAGAAAATGGGTGATGCACTTATTATCATTATCCCTAGATTAAAATTCAAATGCTGACCAAAACCTCACTAAAGCTAACTAAAAAACTGACTTCTGCAAAATATAATGTACCCTTCCTCACACTGGCTGACAAGGTCACAACATGGGAAAAGATTACAAGAAACACCTAGAATGCTCCAGAATGATTACACTCTCAAAACCAGGCTGTGTTATCTGCAGGCTTGAAACACTGAGAAGCCTGTGTCTGTCCCAGTAGGGCCACACTGCATGGTGGCATGATCCCGTCAAGACCAGCAGAACTCATCTTCTGGGCAGGGGGCCCAAGCCATGACGGGAAGTGGTATTAGTTCAGAATAAAATAAAATATGTCTAGATCTTCAGAAATAGATATTTTCCCAGGAATAAAACATGACTTTGAATAAATGTTTTATTCCATTGCACATTACGAAAGGCAGTGAATGCGATTTGGGGACCTGTCAGAGAGGGGAGCACAGACATAGTACATGCACTGCAGACAGTATTAATGAGGTTTCTTTAACTGAAACAGAAGGAATTGAGATCACCGTTAATTTTAATCTGCTTTATTCTTTCCTCTGGGTTGTTTGGGGGTTTTTGGTGGGGGGGAGGGGTCCTGTTCATGGTCGCCTTCCTATATGGCTGATAAAATATGGCCATCAACATGTTTATTAGAAACTCTTGCAGGAACCAAACCCTATGCAACTACACAGAAGGTAAGGATGAATCCACTGCTCAGCATTTCCAGCAGATATAACATCAAGCTCAGCTTGCGGACAACTATTTGCTTTCAGAAGAAGTAGTGGAAAAGAATCACTAGGAAATAAATTAAGGAGAGGTCTCTATCCCAGCAGTTGCTTGAACTGGTTTGATCAGTGGCAATACCTTTGCAGAGGAGCTTTTCATCATTCTGTGTGTGTGGCTTAATAGTGGCTATCATGGGTATGGAAAACTGTCAGTCCTGCGTCAATCAGAGCATCTCTCACCCCCTATTCTCACTAGGCAACTTGTGAGCATACTGCACAGCTTGTACCAACATGGGGGAATAAGACCAGTGTCTGCCACATTATCTCTTTTCTAGCTGCTAGAGCCATTTTTAGGAAGGGATTTGCTCCAAGTTTTATTAATTGCTTTAATAGGCAGAGAGTATTCTTCTTAATAGATTAGTTTCCTTCTTCAGGAGGAAAAAGCTCCTGCTTGCCAGCTAAATCTTCCCTCTACAAGGTTTGGAGAGCCCCATGTGAGCACAGTCATGTTTGGTTTCACCTGGTTTACTAAAGCTACAAGGAGGCCTGTCCTGGCAGAAGAGCATTGTGGCGCTATTGAAAGAGCAGAATGGCAACAGGGCATAATCTCCAGCTAATTGTTTCATCAACTTGGAGAGCAACAACTGCTTGCTAAATAAGGCACTTCTTTTCTGCTTTGCAATTGTGCTCTTCCATCTGCCAAGAAAAGCTCTGACACTGAAGGTTTCTCAGAGCCTCTAGAAACGTTGCCTTTGGTTTTAGTCCAGACAGATAAAAAGCGAAAGCAAGAGCTGCAAATCAGAAGAGGCAAAACCTCTAAGGAGATTAGCCCTCCTTCCACCTATGTGAAACCCATATAGCCAGGAAGTATTGTGGCTAGAAGAAATTAATGAAATTAATTAAGAATTAATGAAACTTGTTTGCTACATCTGCGTCGAAAAATGTTACTGCTCAACTAAAGAAAAGACACTTGAGAGTTTCCTCAAGTAAGTTTATGTTTTAATTTGCTTTGGAAAAGCAATCAAGTTTGTATATTTTACAAAAATATTGAAAGCGTTTGACTCTTCCACATTAAAACCAAGAAGCTGAAGCTATTAAGCCAGTCCTAAATAAGTTTTGAGAAGAAATAAAGAGCTGTTTAGAACTAGTTATTGCTCTTCTTAATGAAGTGAATTGGCCTTTTATTATTATTATCTGTTTTTTCCTGTTCCTGAGTTATTTAGGAATCAAATATGATGTAAGCACCTATTAGTTAAGTACATGCTCATGCATGCTGATTTCCCTTGTCTCAAGCTCAGCTTATTTGCAATTTAAAGCATCAAGAGCAAAACACTGTTGCACTAAAAAGCCCTATCTTTTCACCAGCGAAGATCCTTCCCGAACACAGCTCCCTTCTGTGCTGGTATGTCCGTTTGTTGGCTGTTTCTAACCTTTTTATCCGCATTTCTACTTCTTTCTCCCGAAGCAGATGACCAGGGAGGGTGCCAAATTCACCGCCAGTGTTGTTGGTCTGTTATCAGTGGCAAAAGTTCATTGGATTATGCAGATGGCTCCAAATCTGTAACCTTAAATTTCTGAAGCAAATCAGTCTATAAAGTTCACTTAAGAATCGAGGTCTCCTTGCAGGACACAAGTGTGAATGAGTAGGCATTTCTCACTCTTACAAAAAAGAAGTGAAGAACTCATAGGGAAAGAGCCCAGGGCTACCTGTGAACTGGCCAGCCTGCTTACCAGAACCCCAGGGGAGGCTAGTAAGAACAGATTTACCCAAGTGCTAGACACATCCTGCAGCATGATTAGTTCCTGTATGCTGAGTCAAGTTTACCTGCCAGATTAACTGTGTCTATGGAACAAGCCAGTCATGATGAGGAACCCCTCTGGTTCTAGTTGTGATTGACAAGAAAAGGAATGACAAGAAAAGGAAGAAGAAGATAGAAGCTGAAAAGCTGTGTGCAGTAACCTTTCCTTTTGTTAGAAATGTCAAACCAATTCCTAACAGCTCACTTTAAAATGCGTTTTACATCCTCTTTTTGACATCTTCCTGACCTGCTCAGCATTGCCAGAAGATACAAATTCACCCTGACAGCCAGAGGAGGAACAGAAAACAAGAAAGACAAGAAAATAAAACTAAATCTCTAAACCCTTTCTAACCGTCACAGAGGACAATAGGAGTTAGTGTAATACACCTACTGACAAATCAAGCATGAACCACCTTCTCCCCACAAAAATGAGGACTAATCAGGAAGAAACAAGGATATTTATCCTACCAGGACCCAATGATTGTCTCATTTACCTGTAAACACTGATAGCACTTTGTAACACCACTGCATCAGAAATATTTTCTTATTTCTTTATGCCTTTCTCCTCTCAGAAACTCCTCCGTGCCTATTCTCCATCATGTTGACTAACAGAACGTGATGCCTTTATATCAAGAAAGCTTTGCAGCTTCAGTAATTGCTGTTGAACAAAGGCAAAATTAAAAAGAAAAAAATCCACAATAAAGAGAAAAAGAAGAGAGTTTACTGACAAAACTCTCACATCGGCATTTTGTGACTTCATGGGTGGACTCCCTCTTACCTAAACTTACATCTCCCAAAAATTAAATATCTAGTCTCATTAGCCAGGGGCAAGTCAAGAGAATGAGTCACCATAGCTTCTTCAGAAAGCTATTTTGGGATGGAGTAGATCATTAGAGAATTAGGCAATTAATATAGACTAGATGTCCAACTTCTACACAGCTACAGTGTAAGTTGTACTATTGTGATGACACAAGGAAGAATAGTTTCAAAGACTAAAAGATAATAACAGACATCAGTGACAATTTGGTTTTAAAACTTCTGGGGAGGAGCAGATCCAGGGAGAGAAAACACTTGTTCAAGGTCACAGAGAAGGTCACTGGAACTGCTTATGTCTCCTGAGTGCACTCCAATGTCCTGAATAAAACCTCTTCATTGATTATGCAGGGAATAAGGTTTAGCAAATAACAGTCCAAATGCCACATGCAAAAAATATCAGAAGAAAAAGCATGACCTTATATTGGCATGTGTTTAACTACAGTTTCATTTGCATGAGCAGAAGCACACCAGTTCTCCCAAGCTTTTGAGAGTATTAGTAGTAGGAAAATAGAATCCTGTGGATATTCAATAACTGCTTGCATTGACAAAAACCCGAGGTGCAGGGTGGTATCAATGACCACATTACCCAACCAAACCTAAAGTAAACACACTGCAGTCTAGATAGAACAGTTCTAGCTAGAACTGGGGCAAAAGCTGTAGCAAACAGAAGTGCTTCGCACTGTACAAAAAGCTGGCTTTGGACTAAGTGATGGGAAACACTTTGAAGAAATACTGCAGATAGCAGCTGGACACCGGTGTGGGGATGTCCAGCGTTGTTCAACTTCCACACATGAAACAAGCAGGACACCACAGGAGGCATGAGAAACCCAAGAGACCTTGCAAGGACCTCTGGGAAGAGGAAGGTCATGAAACATTTGGAGTGACTACATTATAAAAAACCAACAGCCCTTTATGTGCTTGCACATAAATTGCAACTGCAGCTGCGCTCGAGACAGCAGTCAGCGCAAAAAAATGCCTCTTATAATGTCATCATAAAATGACAGAATGGTTTGGGTTGGAAAGGACTTTAATACCACTTTGTTCCAACCCCCTGCCATGGGCAGGGGCACCTTCCACTACAGCAGGTTGCTCCAAGCCCCATCCAACCTGGTCTTGAACACTGCCAGGGATGGGGCAGCCACAGCTTGCCTGGCAACCTGTGCTGGTGTCTCACCACCCTCACAGTAAAGAATATTTTTCTAATATCTAATCTAAATGCCCCCTCTTTCAGCTTAAACCCATTCCCTCTTGTCCATGTCGATGTAGAAAAGACCACGTAAAGCTAAAGGATGCTCTTTATCATTATATCAGCACACCCCTTTGGACTTTTTTAGCTGCAGCCACTTTCTTAGAATAAGAACTGCCTGCCAGCTGAAGCTGTGCTTCCCCTCCTCCTCCTCCAAACACTTCATAACCACAATCCTCAGCTGCACTTACTTGCTTCCTGTGTTTACCCAACAGATCATGGCAAAAAGGGACAAGAGGAAGGAGTTTATAATAGGAAAATAATCAATACTGACATGCCATCACTGTCTACAAGGCAATCATTAGCGGCTCATGAGAGACTTCAGGGGCTTCTGTTTGCTCTGTGTGTGATTGCCTCCTGCAGAGAGCTAAGCTTCTGCAAAAGACTTCAGCAGGTATCTTTTCTTCTTCCATTCCTTCTCCAGCCCAGGGAATTCAGTGTAAGTCAGGCAGCTAAATTACACCTCTGGGTTATTATCAGCAGTATTAATTACTGTGTTCTCCCTAATTATCCTCTCTTAACACACTCGGTTTGTAGGAGCAATGCAAGGTTGGCAAACAGTGGCATTTAAAAATTATAGGACCAGAGGCTCAACTGATATAAAGCAGTACAGCAGGTTTATAGAATGGTTAGTTTATGCTACTGGTGGAGTTTAGCCACTGTTTTATGAGGGTGTGAGCTGAGTTGTAGCTAGGCTGAGGTGTCCTGGATGAGTGGCATGAATGGAGAGACAGTTTTGGGTCACTTGTTCACTGATTTACAGCATGACCTTCTGCAAAGCACTATTCCCTACCACAGTTCTAATGTGACTTCCTCACCTGCATTAAAATAAACACTATCATCATCTAGAGTCAGAACATTCCTTTTGTATCCTGTTCCATCCTGCATGAGCTGCAGATAAGCTTGACAAACCCAGGGAGACCAGTATGTTTCAGCTGCCTATCCTGTTCATGAAATAACCAAGCCTCAGTGGACTCACACTTGGATCACTGAGGCATGGAAAGTCACATTCGCAACATAATACAATTCAGTGGTGCATTTCCCTAATTCCTCATTCTTTCCAGGTTGGATCCTCCCTTCTTGGATGCAACTTCTCTCTGAGGTACACAACACAACTCACCGGATTCAATTTATCTCAAATGTGATTGACAAGGATAACTGCTCAGTGGCCTGACAGTCTGCTGTTGTAGCCTTAGCACATTTGCTGTCTTGGGGGATGACAAACCTACCTCATCAAAATGTACACATGTCCCTATCATATGCATTTATTCCTGAAAGTGCACTAACAGTCAGATAAAATGCATTAAAAAGAAGAAAGTTCTATAGCCTGGAGTGCAATTTCTTAAACTGTGATCTTTCAGCATGATCCTTTAAATGCACATGTGTCTATAACCTTGGACCAGTACCTCTAGATGTGGAACATTTTCTTCCTTGTCCCTCAAAACTTGATTCTATTTTGTTCTCACTTGGTGCCTAGGAAAATCACGTCTAACTGGGCTTCTGTCCTGCAGAAGACATGTCATACATTACAACAGTATTTGCACAGATGGACTCTGATAATGTCGCTCTACTTTCTACCCAGAGCCACCTAAAGTTCTATTAGTCCCCTCTTGCCAGCCATAGGATATGAAATACATCTTGCAACTATCATCAGACTCCTGTACCCATCTGCCTCTAGAGTTCAGAGTTTAAATGAAGCACTCAGGAAAATATAGATTCAAGCAGGCAAGATATATTTCCCAATGTATAGAGAGAACCAATAGAAATCCCATTTTAGCAAACTGTTCTATAGCTCAGAGAGTGAAATCCAGTCTGGTAAAGGTCAATTCTAGCTCTATGTATATCATTTAAGCCCTTCTTAGGCCTGTAGTTGTCACAGAGGCCACACACTTTTGGAAACGTTTATCCTGATAGAAGATCCCCATGTTTTTCAAAACCAGATACTAGCTGCTACATTTTTAACACATTCCCTACAACACAACCATAAACAGGGCAAGATGAATAACACCCTGCTCTAGGTACACACTGAGTGGACACCAAATAAGTTTAAACTGCCTATTTCTTGGCTAATTCCTGATCCTGCAGGAATCCCAGAATGTTTGTAGATCCATAGCACTGGAGGATGAGGAGCAGAGATGTGCAGGTGGAGGGACAAACCCACAGGAGAATGAGACAGGGCCTCAAACAACAAACTCTCTCAGCCTTCCTCTGTGTTTCCATCTACTTATTCAGTTACTGTCTCCAGCATGAGCTGGTGGTACCAGAGCCAAAGTCATGCTTCTTTCTGAAGGATATCAAGGGCTTTTCTTTCATTTTCATTACATGAATGTAGCTCCAACAATGTCATGACCAAAGGTACCTAACAGAAAACTGAGAGCAGCCATGTCCGTAAGAAAGAGTCAAGGCATGATTAGGGTAGGTGTATTGCAATGCTGAAGAAGATGCCTCCACATGAATTCATTAACAACAAAAATAAATCTGCCCAACAATACAGCAAAAGAAGAAACTAGGACATATATTAAACCCCCCTCTCTCAGCCAGCAAACCTCCAATCCTTTTAAACCCCTTCCACGGCTATGATCGCTCTCTCAGAAAATAGCCCGATCTTGTTTCACCAGCAGTTTTGCATCACAAAGGTGACCTTCTGCATGATACTGCAAAATACTAGGGGTGTAAAACGTGATATATAGATTAGGGTCTGATTCCTACCTGCCCTGGGTGATTTTGCATGGTTCCACAGCCCATTTCACTCAAACGTAATCTTTACATCGAGCTTTGGATTAAGCCTGGCAAAAATTAGAGCCCCAAAGGCCTCCTCAGTTTGGCTTTGTTCTGGAGGAGAGGGTTCAGGACAGAGTTTGTGCTGATGAATAACTTGGCATTATAGTAACAAGGTGCAGGAGATCCAAAACCCTGCTGCTGTTAATATACATGAGTCACCACCACTGTGTGTGCCAAACATACTTCCAAACAGAGCTGCAGTTTGCCCTTGGCTGTTTAGCTGGGCAAAGGCAAGTTTGCAAAACTTGGGTTTTTTCAATGATTCAAGACACTGAGATAGCAGAAATCTCTGTCTCCATCTGTTTACCTGCAAACATCAAACAAAGACAACTGTTGTGTGTTTGCTTTTTATTAATAGTTCCCAACTAGAATTTTTCTTCTCTTTTGCTCCTGCTGATCTCACAAAAAACTATAAGAATACACATATACGTGTCTGCCAAATAGATTTCTTGGAGGAGAGCAGAAAAGTGTGAATAATGGGTTCTCAAGTATGGATAATTAGCAGATCAAACAACCCCAAGGACTGGGAAATATTTTCATCATCTGCAGATACTCACCATTCCTGTTTTTCTAAATAAATTTTGTCTGCCCTCCAGGTGCATTTTTTCTTCTGGTTCATGTAATAAAAAATGTCTATTGTGGGGGTAGGGGAGGTTATTTATTTAATTAAAAGTAGTGCTTCTGACAGTGAAAAAATGACAGCTCTGGCTGCAGTTAGGAGTCATATGGGCAGCTGCTGTACAAACTTCCTGACCATAGCACATCCACCCTGACCTTTCCACTCTTACAGAAGGCTGTTGTCCAATTTAGTTCAGTAATGCCAAGAAAAAGAAGTTTGCCAACATCGGCAGGATGGCCAGTGGGTAACAGGCACACAGTAAAAACTGGGGACCCATTTCTCTCTGGATACCAATGGTTGCAACTCTCCTGTAGGGTTCCAAGTCATATTCCAGTGTTTTTTTCTAAATACTGCTTTACTTCTTAGTTACTCACTCTGCTTCTCAGTATATCCATAAACAAGGAATACACAGACCTCCAGCAACACAAAATCAAAGCAATTTACCTCTCACTTAAAACGGCAAGGCTAGAACCCAGGAAAGGGTCCTTTCCTCCTTGCAAACAGCAGTTTGCTACTGGAGCTGTTCATCACAGCTGATACGTTCTCTGGAAAGTGTGTGCAGCTTTGCCCGTACACTTTCTGAAATAAATAGGGTAAAGAATGGCTGCCCCACTGAGCTGTTCAGCTGCTGTGGAAGCAGACAGGGGCTGATCCTTAAAAAACTGGATAGGACTCTGTTGCAACCTAAGAATTCACAAGAGCGGGTTTTTCATAGCAATTCCTTTATCAAAAACTAGAGGGACAAACTCTGCATTCCTAAGATTGCACGAAAAATGATGCAACTGTTACTTATTACAAATAAACCTAATAAAGTGTTTCAAAACTTCAGCTCTACAAATCTTTTTCTCTAATGAAACACTGCCATCTTAGAGGCAAAATAAAAGCCTTCCCTTAGAGACAGTAATTTAATAGCAGGGACATTAATTAATTTCATCTTCACATCAATGCTCTGTTTTATTTAAACTCCCATCCTGCAGCCACTGGGGTGCTTGAGCACCTGCAAAGCCTGCAAGAGCCCTGGACTGCAGCCAAGGGGAGGTTTGGTGTAGGTGGCAGACGGCAGACTAATGTAAACGTGACAGAGCCAGCTCTAAGCTAGCTTGCTCGGGTAGGAGTAGTGGTTTACCAAAGCAAAGTGGTGCTTACCCCAGGAAAAGCAGGATAAATTACAACCATTCATACTTAGCTCAGGCAACAGGATGACCGTGGACCTTTGTGAGCAACGATGAAATTATGGCTATTACAAACAGGCTTTAAGTACTCAGATGCTCTTAAAACCATCTATTCTTCATCTTTGTTGTTGAAAATTTGCGAGAGTGATTCACCAGGGACCCAGAATAGTGGTTCTATGCGTGAATGATGGTAGTTTCCCTCTTTAGAAATCTCACTGGACTACAAAGGTAAACTCAATAAATGCACCCAATGTGCATAGCACAGATAAGTCCAATACCCAGGGCTACAAAAGCAAGGTTTGACATGAACCAGAGTTCTTGATAAATTCCTCAGCTACAGCCTGCTGAGGCCTGAAAAACTTAATTCAATAACAAGGAAAGATGTCATGAAGCACTGTCATGAAGATGTCTCTATCAGTAGCCCTACTGAAAATCAACTTGCTCTTTCATTACCACATGCAATTAACCTATGCAAATATGTGCTAATGACCACTTCACTAATAATTCCTTTCATTCGCTCATTAAACTACATGAAGACACAAGCAAGTACTGTTCAAAAAAAGCATATTTTTGGTGACCATGCCCTTCCAGCCTGGAAGTAAAATGCAAGAAGCTAGCAGTAGAGTAATTCTATTGATAGGACAGCCATCTTACAGTTCTGTGAGCTGTTTCTGAAAGCAAAACAGCAATTTGGTGATGCTCCAACACTGAAAAACTTTTCCTGGCCATTCCAGCCCCTGCTGCTGCTGTTAACTGTCTCCTTGTCACTCTGATCTGTTAATCTTCACAGTGGTGAAGGAGGTGTTAGGTGGTTGCCTGTCTGTGCATTGCGATATTGAAACAAGGAATGGCAAGTTCCTCCCTAATCCCTACCAAGTGAACATAAGCGGATGGTATGTGAAGAAGAGGGCAGCAGCAAGAGTGCCTATGAGGCAGCCCAGAGGGTTCCCAGAAATAGAAGCCATCATTCCAAACACACTGTTGATATCCTTCAGCTCATACTCCCACAGAGGAGTATCTTAAGGTCCAGACACCCCAGGAAACAAAGTGATCTGCTCTGAGTCTTCAAACAAGGTGGATCCTATGCATTAGCCAAAAGGCTCAAGGCCTCTCATACATTGTCTAGAGTAGAACTGTTTCTATCCGCAAGGCCTTAAGCAAGCAGACAATGCAGGAAACAAATCATCCTCCCTCTTTTTCAGTTTCAACAGTTCAACTGTGCCAGTGTGGCCAGACCAAGTTTTCACCTCTTTTGAATCCTGCGTGTTTGAAAACACGAGCACCAACCACTTAAGTAACACAAACACACCCAGTCTTCTGCATCATCTCCCAAACCTCTTCCAACAATGCAGTCAAAGCCAAAGCAGCTTTATCTGACCACACACTCCTTCCCCTTTCTGGGACTGTCCCACAGCTGCTTAGAAAGCATTGCATCAAAACTTGCCCCTCTCTAAAAGCAATTATACCCTACTCAGTCCCCATATAGACAGCAGCAAGACCACAAGGACATGAATCTCTCCATCCTACTTCACAGTGGAGCGAGAAGGTACAGTGCTGTCTGCTCACCTGGTGAGACAAACACCAATCACTGAGCTCTCAGAGGGGAATCAGGGATTTTGATGCAATCACTCCAGGTCTGGCAGGTACATTGCAAAACCTTGGCCTGACTGAACTTCACATGCAGGGAGACCTGACTGATTTTCTGATTCTTGGGTTTTTTTCCTTCTAGCACAGGCAACTGGTAAACTGACAAGGAGGAAGTTAAGCAATGCATTTTTTCCCACAGCAAAGGAATGGTACTGGATCCAGCAGAGGCCTGCTGAAGCTTAATTCCTTAAAGAAATAGGATCTGTGTGATAAGGCTCTCTGTGTATAGACGCACACTTTTTTCTTTCTTGTCCACAATAACTTAAGTACAATAGCTAGTTCAAAGACAGTTTTACTGAACAAAATGAGTCTCCAAAATACCACACAGTTCAAAAATAAGCAGGTTAAAGAAAGATCCTCAGAGGAAAATGAATACCTCCACCCTTTGACATTTATAGAAAGCCCAAACACTGGAAAAGCTTTTGTCAGCGCTCATCATCAAGAATGAGGCCCAATCCATCTGAAAAGCCAGTTTTGTTGGTCCTATTGCTCCCTGCACTGTTAGGCTTTTAACTAAGGTTATTTTTACTGTGCAGCCATTTACCAGGAACAACCCCAGTTCAGAGACAGAGGCAGAGCTCTGTATCAGAGGGGTTATGCCACGGCTTTTCTATATGCTTTACCAGCATACTCTAAGGACACAGACCCAGGCAGGAGGGGGGTCAGGGTTGAGCTGTCTTAAGCCTGCTGCCGCTTCAACTGTTTCATCTGCTACTGGCCTGGACTCTGGGAATGGGACTTGACTCTTAAGTTTCATTCTGAAATGGAAAATCATGTTTCAAAATCACATGTGGGATCTGAGGAATGAGGACTGAATCTCCTTCCAGCCTCCATGACATCAAAGCATTGGATGCCAAGCATCAGGCTTCCCATTAGAAGAGATACAGCTTTGCCAGCTGAGCAGGGCTGCAGTAAAGGGATTTTATTTCCTTAAGCACCAACAGACCTTGGGAAATATCAGCCTCAGTGGGGAATAGAATGGTAAGGGAATGCATAGCAGCAGGGAAATAGCTTCAAAAACAAAATGGTAAAAAGTACGAAAAGTCAGGAGCTGCATTAAGAGTCTGGTTGAAAGAAACAAAAATTACCAACAGTGTGTTGGAGTCCGTAAGGGTAAAAACCAAAAGCTCACTGACCAGAGCAGGGCTTGGCCCCTGAATTCCCTTCCCATTTTGGTGGTTTCCCCTCTGGAAGGAAGCCTCCGAGAAATCACTGCCGACTGTGCTAAGAGCACCACACACAGGGCATAAAGGCGCTTCAGTGCTTACTTTGCCATCTACCATCAAGTGACTCACAAAAAAGCTTCTCCTCCCCTAGGTCTGAGGCTGCCACATCCCAGCTCTTCTCCAAAGCCACAGTGTTATGGAGCACCCACAAGATCTGCAAATGAGCCACACTTTTATATATTGCCAGTTGCCTTCAAGATCTGAGAACCCTCTTGAATTTCATGCCAGATGTGGTGTTGTCACCTAACTGTTACTCATCAGTAAAATAGCAATAGTAACAACCTCTCAACTTCAGGTACTACCATTCTTGTGGTAGATGCTCGCATTTCTGATAGCAGCTGGGTGCACACTCAGCAAGATAAACCCCATTCTCAGAGTTCTTTGCCATTAGCAAGTAAACTTCATTACTTTACTGCATAGAAAAGCACAGATCTGTAGAACCGAAATACCCACACAATGCAGAACCCTGCAGAAGTGCTGCAGCCTGCCATCCCTACAAACACACATCACAGACCACAGTCATGTATCCTAGCACCACGCACTGTAACTTTTTTATGTTCTATCAATAATTCTCTCCAGCAGCTCAGCAAGTCTGGCAAAGCCCAAGGCTACAGCCACTGGTTTTTATGAGCATAATAAGCAGAGTTTATTTCCATGTCACAGATATAAACGTTTCCAGGATCCCAGCCACGTACACAGGGCACCTGAAACACCAGCAGCTGTCTGCAGCTCCATTTGACCCCCTGAAAAAGGAGGCATAGAAAACGCTATCCCAGCAGCATTAACGCAGGTTAATTAAACCTAAACTGCTCAGCAGGGGCACAGTGAGCTGAGAAGCCTGATTCTGCAGGCTGCCCAGTGCACCACTCCCGCTGTGGCATCATCATTAACGGTTCTCACACAAGCCTCAGGGCTCATTTGCTTGACAAGAGCAAAGCAGTAATTTTACTGTTGAACACTTGCAAAAATGATGCCCTGACTGTTATGAAAAGTGACAGGCAAGTTATGTGAGCAGTTAACTGAAGGTTACTTTCTAGGGCCAAACCTCTGAATGGATCAGACTTCAATTAGTTCATGCATGGAAGGTGGAGGGGAAAGAAAACATAAGGAGAAAAGATATGAAGGAAGAAAAAGAGGAAAAGGAGCAGCAGTAAAGAGATGGATTTAATTGGTTTCCCTTTATCAGTGCTCTGACGGGTAGAAGGGGGAGGACTTTCAGCATGGCAGCTGCTTGTGCTCCACAGGGAGCTCTGGCCATGCCAGTTGGTTGGCAGCTGCTGCAGTTCAGACAATGCTGCTGGGACAATAGGAAGGACTGAGGTTTCAGCACATGCAGGAAAAGCACCCTTCAATCCGTATCTCCCACAGGGTTTTGGGGATTTTGCTTTTCTCCACATTCCTCAAGTGAAAACCTCATGAGAAAACTTTGTTTATGCTATGGACACTTGAAGACGAACAAAATCATCCACAGAGAGAAGGTACCTGGGCACCCTCCAGGTCAAGCCTTTGGGACTCTAGAAAGTGCTTAAAGAAAAACTTTCAGTTTTGACAAAGTTTCTTTAGTGAAAAGAAATAACAACTGAAGTTAAATATCCCTTTTGATTTGCTCTAAATTAAACAGATGGAGTTTTCATCTTAAAATGACTTTTCCTTTTCAAAATTTTAGTTATACTAAGCTACAAGAGGGAAAACTCAAAATAAGGATGGAGTCTAAAACTGCAGTCAAAGTTAAGACTCTGTTTAAAAATAATGAGGGTTGTGGGGTTTTTTGTACTTATTCAAGAGCAAAATGGAATCATAACTTCTCTTCTGAAACACAAAAAGGTGGATGGAGCCACCTCTCTCCATCCCCCCCAAGAACATCCTTGCCATCCCGCTTCACCTGATGACAAATGTGAGCAAAAGGAAGAAAACTGAACTCACAACCTGCAAGCTGACTCATGACCAAGAGCTTGGTGGAACCTGCCTGGCCTGCTCACATCCCCATCACCTTCATGGCGAGGAACCTAAGAAATCTTGTCCCTGCCCTGCGTGTGTGCTACCAAAGGGTTTAGCTGCTAATAACTGTTACTGCTCCAGCTGTTAAGTGAATAGACTGCTCTGCTGGGATTCTTTAAGATGGTGTAGCACGATCCCAGTCATTCTCTGAGGTTTTTGGAGAATAAGATTAATGAGACTAAGGGAATAGGGTTTCTTATTAAGAATTAAGCCTGTAGACAACAAAGATATAACTAGAGATTTTCTTGCAGTTAATGGTTTTAGAAACAATTTAGGTCACAGTGCTAGAAATTACTTCTCTTAGAATTAACAGTAGGAGAAAGAAAACCAGGCTGCTTACTTCTTTGTCTCTGTCCCAGAGCAGCTGCCAGCAGTGCAGGACAGTTGGTCTCAGCTAAGCTTACACAGGTGGGGTGGCAGATACTTAACATTGCCTTGTGGGTACCCCCAGGGACAGCAGCTCCAAGCCCCAGCAGCCCCACACCAGGCAACAGCCCCACACCAGGCAACAGCCCCACACCAGGCAACAGCCCCACACCAGGCAACAGCCCCACACCATATCCCACCTGACTTCATTCACATGGAGGGGCACTGAGGCAGCTCACTGGCAGCCAGGTTAAAGCATACCGTTATTTGTTTCCAGGGAAGTTCAATTCTGGACCTGTCAACCTTGACAGGACCATAAATACTCACTGGATGGGACTAAGGCTTAGTGAGTTTGGGGTGGGAATATTGCAGTTGTGAGCTTATTTGTCCAAATTCCCCTATTCACCCCACTGCCCATCTTTTCTGATCTTTATCTTCCCAAGAAAAATCAGCATTTTATCCTACTGACTTGCTCCTGGAGCACACCCTGGCTTGGCTGGTGCATGCACACTTGATGTAAGCAAGGACTAAGCCTTACAGAGAGAGCCCGTTGGTTTTCTGATCACATCCCGGACTGGCTGTCAGGCTCCAAAGGCAACAGGATTTATTGCACTGAAACGCAGCGGCAGCTGCCTGTAAGAAGCCTATGGAGCTTCATGCACAGGAATAAAAATTTCAGGGCCGCTTGGAGATATAAAATATTTCTTAATTACTTTCTGTTCCAGCACAGCTTGAGGATTTTGCTGCTTGGGGCTTGCTTGGCAGTTTTGGCTTTCTCTTTTTTTTAAGTGTAACTGGTAGGAAAGCAGTATTAATGCCAGCTTCCTTGCTGTGGGTCAAAAAGGACTAGGTATGAATTTGCCTGTGGACAGGCTGCTCATAGAGGATGCTGGCACAAAGAGGGTGCCAGCCTCTGTCAGCATGGGATCATTTACCTCATGCTGAAACACATTAAAATCTCCTCCCTGGAGACGTTTCTCCATAATGGCTTTGTGGAGAGGTGCATCACTGTAATGCTCATAAGAAGCCTAGACAGGCACCTTCGATTGATTACCTTCTAGCCCTGCCAGATCATGCATTTCACTAATGCCCCCCTGCTCAGTAACATTTGCTCCTTGGGCTGTGATTTGTAAGGCACAATTTTCCCAATCACCCTTAAAACTTAAGCCTTGCTCCTCTCCTCTTCCTCTTGCTTAATCTCAGACCCTCAAAAATATGTGATGTTTTCACTGCAAGGCCAACACCTATGACAAGAAATGTCTGTTGGGTGCTCAACTAGCTTCTGGGCTGCTGCTGCTCACTGGGTCCTAGGAGAGAAAAGGGGAAAGTCTCCAAGGCAAATAAGAAAGTCCAGAAACAACCCCATTCCTCCCAACGTTCCTGTATTCTCAGATGTTGCCTAAACACACACAGCCCCTGCAGTCAGGTCTGCTATAGCAAAATAAAACTGCCAGGCACAGGGAGCTGCCCCTTATTCACAGCTCTTCCCTCTCAAAACCAGCAGGAAAAGCTCCTGATTTGCACTGGCCATCAATCAGCAAAAATTCCCACAGCTGAACTGCTTCAGTGAATGAACATTTTGCAGTCATGTTTTTGGGATAGATGGATGCAGGTACCAGGCTACAGGGGGTATAATGAACGGTGGTTGTCTCCTCCTTGTCCCAAGATCAAAGCCAGCTAGGATGTGTCCCTAGACAGGCAAGAGGTGGCTGCATGTCCCCATACTGAAGCCATTGACACTCGCACACCTCTTTTTGCTTCCCTCACCCTGCTGCAGGGCTCTGTACCACTGGCATAGAGCCTCTTCTACCTCCCCAGAGGCCAGAGGCAAAGGAGAAAGGAGCATACTGCTGTGGTATCCCCCAGTTCATCCCCTCCCAGCAATTCTCCTGGACCGTGCCTTGCACCAGGCAAATGCAAGACCTACAAGACTCCAGATCCCTTCATTCTGCGTCACTGAAGGAAAATGACTTTTCACCACTTTTACACATCCTTTTTTCTCCTACTTCACGTAGAGAACCAGGCAGCATCAGCAGTTCAAAAGTCTTCCCACCCATGTCACAGCGCGTGCATCAGTTTTCATTCGGGGGAAATTGGTTATGTGTAATTATGAAGCATAAAACCCTGGACAAGACCTTAGAGCAGTCAGCCCCCAAAACAAAGAAGTGGCGCAAGCAGGGTTTGCTTTCCTGTGACCAGCATCTTTGTTCCTAAAAGTGACACATTTCCTTCCACCATACCAGCCTGGGGAGGGTAGCAGGGGTGGGCAGCTGGATGGAAAAGAGAATGACAGTTTTGCCAGGACAGCCCAATGACCATGGTAGGTCACGTTTTTTAATCTTTTCTAGGTTAAACACAGGCAGTTGTGTCTTGTTATATTACATTATATAATATGATTTGCTGATATAGTTTGATGGTTGAATCCAAGAACATGGTGACTCATATAGGAAATTGGAAGCCTCCTTGTCTCCAGCATGGTGTTTCCAGAAGCCAGAGTGAATCAAATTGATTGTATTTATTTAGTTATTGTCACTGTTTAGTAAATAGCTATTTATTAAGATATTTTTAAAGTCGGTAAAGAAAACCTCCCCAGATTTGAGAGGGAGAGGGATGCTACAGGCTTGGGTGCAACAGATCCTTTACAATTAAATATTTTTAGGAGATATCCCAAAAATGGAACAAGAGGAGAAGGGGATGAATGTCACCAAAGGGGGGTCTCGGTACACCTGGTTTGCAGTCCCTGGGTCCAGTACTGACTTCTGAGAAAGGCGGCTTTTGTCTGTGAAGCAGCCTGGCTGCCAAGGAGTTCCTTGCTTTGGGAGCTGAATGCAGTAGACAAAAAGCATGAGCTTTTCTGAAATCCTCCCCTCTAACATCTGGCCACCTCAATTTGCCCAGACATAAAGTTCCACTTCACAGTAGTGTTGTAAATCTTAATTAAGATCTGTAAACTATAGATAAAAAGGATTATAGGAGTACACAAGTATCAGTATCAGGTATAGCCCCTGAGAAGCATAGGATTTCATACTGTACCACGCACAGCAGCATTGAGAAATGTATGAGCATCACAGCATTATTGATTTGGGAGCTAGTAAAAAGCTCCAGGATCCCTGGCAATAAAAGCAGGATAATGAGAAGCAGTCAGGATAGCTCTATTTTTGCAAACAGTATTTGCGTTCCCTGGGACTAGAGCATAAGCTGTATTTATCAAAAGAAAGGTGAGCACTGGTTTAAATGCAAAGGATTAGCCAAGTTCATTTTGCAAAAGACATGGTGGCTATGGCTTATCTCATTGGCACTGGCTTCAAGAGGTCTGTAAAAAGGAGCCACTCACCCAAAAGTGAATGCTGCAAAACAAAACCAAAAAGCTATCAGAAAAGAGTATAACTGCTCATTCTTAACAGCTAAAATACCAAAGCCTTGTTCTATTTATACTCAGGATGTGCAGGAGTACAACTTCACTACCAGCTGAAGGAAAAGCAGGATGTTAAACTGCCCTAAACAGTGGTTGCTACTTAATGAAAAAGAAGATAAAGTATTACTTTAAGAAAGCCTGAAGTGTTGGAGATTTCTCTGGAGAGGGCTATATAATGTAATTAAGGCCAAGTGCAGTGAAAAAAAGAGCTTCCTCAATGATGTATGTCATCTGACGCTGCCTGCCCCGCATCCCCCGCTCTGGTCCCTGTATAAATGAGAGCTCAGTTCTAACATTCTATGATTTACCATAAGCAGGGTATTTCCAAAAGCAAGAAGGACAGTTATTAGACACCATTCACTCTCCTACTGAGAGAAACAGGAAAGATGCTGTTGTGCTTTAACAGAGGCTATGTGAAAAAATGTCTGCTTTGCTACTGCAGGTCATTAGCATAGGTACAACCATAAATTTTGTTGTTCCCTACTGCTGCCACTGCAGTACAGCTCTCACTCATGGAGCAGAAATCCTGCTGAAACAGCCCATGCAGCTCATGACATCTTGCAAGGAAGTCATGCTCACAATGCACTGGGAACCCTATGAAGCCTTACTTTCCACTTTTGCACGTGGGGACACATAGCCCTGCCTGAGGTCCTACGTGCTTGGCCCCAGCGAGATGGTTCAGTGCTCAGTCTCTGATGGAAATGGGACAGTTTCTTCTGACATTTCAAAGCTTGGAAACCCTATTTTGAATAAGTTGGGGGGTTTTTTTGTTGCTGTTAAATGAGTTGTTCTCTCTTCATTTATCTCTTTTTCTGGATGAATCTGCTCTCATGGCTGCCACACACTTTTCACATGGCAGGAAATAAAGAATAAAATTTCTTTTGGCAATGATGTGCAGACAGAGAACTTCTGTATTGTAAGGAAAAAGAATGGCAGAAAGCAAATTCCTCCAATGTTGCTTGCCTTGGAAAAGCTTGCAAATCCTGCTGGCAGGAAGTTTATAGTTCTCTGCAGAGATCCCAGCTGGGTGATTTTTTCCTGTGTCTCAGACACAAATACCATGTAAATTCTCTTAAATTACTTGTTAACTAAGAAAGATATGCTTGGCAAATACCCTATCACTACATAACACAGTAATTATACATTCTGCATCCAGGTACTAATTATATTGCCTCTTGATTACTCAGTGATTACCCTTTGAAGTAATTGCCACAACACCTATGTACTCTGGGTAATAAAGTAGCAATAATCCTGTATCTGTTCTAGGGGAAACTGGCTTCCCTATAAACACCTTCAACCAACATTCTGTATCAAAACCAGATCTAGAGACCTCCCGGGGAATAGGGCTGTGAGAAAGGGAACATGTTCTTCCCCCCAGCATACTGGTGGGCTGCAGATCTTCCTTCATTGATCAACACTTGAGGATCTCTGAAAGCAAGACACTCATTTAATGTCAAAGGGAGCCAAAAGTCATCAGGGCAAAAAGCATAATGAGGAGTCAGGAGCCTTTGAAGACTAGTAAGAAGCGATATGGTGGCTTCAGAGAAGCCACAGAGCAAGACAGCCCAGCAAGTGTTCAGCATGTGGCAGCACTAAGAGTGACAAACTAGCAAGGTCCCACATTGCAGCTCTACTACAGCAGCAGCCAACCCCCACGGCTGCAGCTTTACTGCTCCAAAGCCAGAGGAGTTTAAGCCACATGGCTAAGCCTGACATGCTCCCCAGGGTGACTGATAGCATCAACTCACATGATATGCACCCATGCCATCATACAAGCACAGTATAGACGAATCCCTTAACACAGGAACACAAGGTTTGAAAGGCTCACACTTGCAAAGGCACTGCTTATAGCCATCATCCTCCCAGGATTCAAGTAACCAAATCATGTTTTTAGTACATGCTCAGCGAGTAAGTTATTCAAACATGGTGTTTGGCCAGCACTGCTGAGTAAATCAGAGGGGGAAATGGAGGATTTTTTAAAACAAAGACTGCTGCCACCTACTGCTCCTGCTTGCCTTGCCCATCACCTCCTGAAGCTCATTTCTAATCATACACATTACTTCAGTTTTTCCCACATCCCAGAAAGCTGACCCTTTTTAATTGCAGCAAGTGCCAGAGATCCACTTCTGCAATCCTTTCAGACCAGTTCTGAAAGCTCAGAAGCAACCTGGGCAGCATTTTAGGAGCTCAGAGTTCTGGCACTGTCCCTTAACAATGCTTAAGCGGATGCTAACAGGTTAACATGTTAAATATTGCCTCTTTCTTGCCTGAACTAAATGAGAAATATTTCAATTACAGTATTCCCAAGGAAGATCCCTACCCACTCCAGTTATTACAAGCCAGGCTGCAATCATCACTTCTCTTCCTGCCCTAAGCTAAGATCGCATATCTTCGGAGTGTTTGTTTTGTGACTGCACTGTGCCTGACCCAGGACAGGGATCGTCTTGGAGATCATGATGCTAATACAAAGTCTTCAAGCTTCTTCCTATCCTATGTTAGAACAGTGCTCCTCCCAGCCCATGGGACAACCTGAGCTCTTGTTTTTCCCTAATTAAGCACAGGCCTTACTTACAGTTTGTTGAAATAGATTGGAATTTTCCACCAATATCAGAGCATACAGATTCCAGCCCCTAGAGTAATTTCCAGCTAAATAAAGTGCTCAGGGAAATCACCAGGAGAGTTTATTAATAAAACTGATGATAAGTTTATTGCATACTGTGTAGGGAGAGGGAATGAAGAGAGAAACTGCACACTGTCTGAAAAAACATGCAAGTCCCAATTAAAAACACCTTCCCTCAAGAGCATAATAATTATCAATGAAAACTGACCAAGTTGTGCTCCTATGGAGCTAAATTATTTGATACTCTGCATAAAAGAAAACAACCTCTTACTGGGCTTGTAGTTCTGCACCTGATCACAGCTTTGGTCATCTAGCATCACCATGTCCGTAGGACGAGGCTCCAGGTAGAAATGTGGAAGTCAATACTCTGCATGGATGATGATGCTATGATATCACTGTGAAGCTAAATAGTCTAGTTTCTATGGAAGCTGTGAAGGTAGATAATCAGATCAGTTCAGACCTCCCTGACTTTCCTTCCTCACATGGTAGCATCTTGTTTATATGCCTTCTCCATATGTATCTGCTTCTGTGGTTTGAGTGAGACCATTCCTACTAAACAAAGTTGTTGGAAGCTAGATATAATCTGCACCTAGGATTTACAGAGGAAGTTCTCCATTATGGGCTTCAAAAGGAAACAATTATCATGCAGGATTGTTTCAGGTTGGAATTCCCCTTAAGATTAAAAAATAAAGCAAAACAATCCTATCAGTGGAGATACGCAGTGATACTGTCTCAGAAGGGCTTAATTAAGAATGTTCTCCTCCTGCTTTGCTGGCCATATCAAATGTAGTAAAAATTCTGACCTTCTTCTCCAGCAAGACCCAGAGAGACTTGGCTGGCTGAATGTGAACAGTAGCTTCTTCCTGCACCTAACTGTGCTGCTAGGAATGATGAATGCTGACATCTCCTCCTGCACTTGGGGTGACCTCAGCCAACACTCATCCTGCTGGGAAGCCTCATCACTCGCACCGATGATCAGAGTTGAACACAGACCATGTTTTAACCTACTGTGATGTTCTCACTGAGGTCTTTCCATTCTTATGTCATAATTGTCCAGAAAAACAAGAATCTCAAACTTGTCTGTAGAGAAGAAAATTTTCTCTGTATGTACCCATCAACAAGAAGGTGTCACTGCTTAAGGTTCTTGCTACCAGACTGCTGAAATTCCTGTCTGGGTTTCGTCAAGCCTGAAAGTCTCTGGTCAGCTCCTCTTTAGCATGCAAAAATGAACTGGAAGGATCCAGCCTGTGCCTCTGCAAAATGGACAGCAAGAGGCTCTGTACCTGGAACATGCAGTTTCACCCTTTGTGTCAAATGCATTTGGCCTTATTAACATTTTATCTGCGTGCCAGAGCAAGAGCAGGAGACTTGGCAATCAGTCAAGAATAATCTTTCCTGGCACACAGTACCCTGCCGCAACAGCACTGATGAACTTAGGGACAGCTGATTGGCAGGAGGGAAGAGATGGAGGATGAAAATAGGGAAGATGGGATAGGGAGGAGGGAACAGAAGGCCCAGCACTGGGAGTATGAGGTTAAAAGGTGTGCACATGCATGAGCACAGATCTGGTCTGTTCAACACCAGAGGATCCTGAAGTTGCTTCCTTCAGTCACTGGTTTAATAAATGGCTGCTCCCTTTAGGTCACTGTTCTCTAAAAATAGAAGGTATTAGAACTTATCTGAGAAGTCTGATCATTGGCCAGTGTTCACCCAGCACTGTGAGATGAAAAAGCTTCTCCCAGCAAAATGTCCCTCATCCACAAGATCCTCCAAGCACCTCAGCTCAGGAGAAATGGAAGACAGCAAGTGGAGATGAGACGGTGCAGACGCCATGGATCAGTACTGATGATGTGCTTTATATCTTGGACAAACTCAGTAATAAAAGGGAGGGACTGCTTGCACTTCATCATGAGATTTGACATGGCCTGGTCAAAGGAATCTGATGGAAAAGAAATGCCTCATCTTACTTACTTTCAACTGGATGTCTATAAAACATATTCACAGGAAATGACTTTGTACACCAGAACAACAGAGAACCAGAACAACAGAAGGTGCAAGTGATCAAATTTGAGAAGCACTGGCTAATTATCAGGAGTGAAAACAGGTTTCCCCCCATCAGCTGAGGGTTAGGGATTCAATTACTCCATGGACAAGAAGAATAGGTTAAACATATGCACCTAGACATGCAGGCTCCTGTAAGACCCATCTTCAGAGACTTGATTCAAGGTCTCTTACATACCCAAATGTGAAATTAAAATATAAAATATATTATAAATGGTCTCTTGATATAACCAAATACCCTGGCACTGGATTGGGTGTGATTAGTTTGCATACTTTCTATTCACATTAATTGGAACACCTACAGTTTCAAAAAATGGCCCTGCAATTGCACTGCTTAAGTAGTGTACAGTATTACCAGCTCAAGCAAAAGGGAGAGATGAAGGAAGCTAGTGATTAAAAGCTATGCTTTAATGAGATGGCAGTCCAGATTTTGCAGAATTCATCAAGGATAGTGGTGAAGAACACCCACATTAGAGCAGAAAAAACAGACTACAAAGCCAAAATGAGGTGAACCATTGGTGTCAGGCATTTAGACTGTCAGCCAGGACAGCTAGGTTACAACAACATTGTGATGTCAGTAGGGTCAATACCTGCCACCAGCCATGTGACACCCTGAACTCGTTAGTGTAATAAGCATCACACCAGGAAACTGCAATAGAGGCCAAAATGTAGAAAGAGAAGAAGAAAAGAAAAACAGAGCTTAGAAGAGCATCCTGATGAGGAGAATGAAAGGAGTCTGTATAGTGAGAATAGTTAGAAATCAAAGCACACACCGCAGCATTTTCCTACCGGAAGTAAGCTTTCATCTTGTCTGGTTTCCTAAGAAAATTACGATTACAATCATGCGTTGTGTGCCTGTGTCTGCTCTACCTCTATCAACCCAATTCTACACAGTGGCATAGTCCCAAATGCGTGGGCATCCCATGGCGTTTGCAAAAACAGAAAGACAGGGATGTTCTGGGAGCAGCTGAACTGCAGTGGGGTTACTAAGAACGCAGTCCACAGGTATTCCTTACTAGTCTTATAGAATCATAGAATCATAGAATAGTAAGGGTTGGAAAGGACCTCAAGATCATCGAGTTCCAACCCCCCTGCCATGGGCAGGGACACCTCCCACTAAACCATGCCATCCAAGGCTATGTCCAACCCCACCTTGAACGCCGCCAGGGATGAAGCATTCACAACCTCCCTGGGCAACCCATTCCAGGGCCCCACCACCCTCACAGTAAAGAATTTCTTCCTCATATCCAATCTAAACCTCCCCTGTTTAAGTTTAAACCCATTACCCCTTGTCCTACCACCACAGTCCCTAAGGAAGAGTCCCTCCCCAGCATCCCTATAGGCCCCCTTCAGGTATTGGAAGGCTGCTATGAGGTCTCCACGCAGCCTTCTCTTCTCCAGGCTGAACAGCCCAATTTTCTCAGCCTATCTTCATACGGGAGGTGCTCCAGTCCCCTGATCATCCTTGTGGCCCTCCTCTGGACTTGTTCTAACAGTTCCATGTTCTTTTTATGTTGAGGACACCAGAACTGTACACAGTACTCCAAGTGAGGTCTCACGAGAGCAGAGTAAAGGGGCAGGAGCACCTCCCTCGACCTGCTGGTCACACTCCTTTTGATGCAGCCCAGAATATGGTTGGCTTTCTGGGCTGCAAGCGCACACTGCTGGCTCATGTTCATTTTCTCATCGACCAACACCTCGAAGTCCTTCTCTGCAGGGCTGCTCTGAATCTCCTCCCCGCCCAACCAGGAGCTGTGCCCGGCATTGCTCCAACCCAGGTGGAGGACTTTGCACTTGGCATGGTTAAACTTCATCAGGTTGGCATCAGCCCACCTCACAAGCGTGTCAAGGTCCCTCTGGATGGCATTCCTTCCCTCCAACTTATCAACCGAACCACACAGCTTGGTGTCATCGGCAAACTTGCTGAGGGCGCACTCAATCCCACTGTCCATGTCAGCCACAAAGATGCTGAACAAGACCGGTCCCAACACCGATCCCTGGGGGACACCACTCGTTACTGGTCTCCAGCTGGACACTGAGCCACTGAGCACTACTCTTTGCGTGCGGCCATCCAGCCAGTTCTTTATCCACTGAGTGGTCCACCTATCAAATTGATGTCTCTCCAACTTACAGAGAAGGATGTCATGTGAGACAGTGTCAAAGGCTTTACACAAGTCCAGGTAGATGACATCAACCGCTCTGCCCCTGTCCATCAGTTCCGTAGCCCCTTCATAGAAGGTCACCAGATTGGTCAGGCAGGATTTCCCCTTAGTGAAGCCATGCTGGGTGTCACCAAGCACCTTGTTGGTTTTCATGAGCCTTAGCATGAAGCCAAACAGTTTGACTCCTGTCTTTGCTTGTGGAACAATAACTTTTCTTTACTGTGATTTCTGGGAAGCTATGCTACATCCCTGTGGCCTCATGCGGGTATGAGATACTTTGCTAATCTGCACCTTGGGAATCCTCAACAGTATGAGGAGTCAATGCATGCTGCTGCTAGAGGACTTGCTAAGCCATGGAAATGTCACCATATGAAGTTGAAGAAATTACCAGGTTCTCCCAGATGAGCTCTTCCTGGTGAATTATAATGTTCCAGCATAAGGGCAACAGAAAGTATCTGTCTTTAATTTCTTTTTCTCATGGATTTATTAACAGCATGGAAGCATAAACATGGCACAATGTTATGGTGAATTCCCAAATCCCATTTCTTCTTATAAATCAGGGAAATTACTTTTTGTTTTTCTAAACCAAGGAGGTATCAGAATCAGTTCCAGCACGTGAATGTGTGGCCTGGAGATTCCAACAGCTCCAGAACAAAGCAAGTATGCTTAAACACATAAATTACTTTTGATAGCTTGCAAGGTATCACATAGACAGATTCCACCAAACTGAACCCTCCTCTCAACACAGCTAATTCAATCCAAACACTGCATACTAAGCTCCTGAGAAAATGCAGTTCCTTACCCTATCCCCAAAAAAGCCATTTGTAAAATGAATATATTTATTCTCCTGGTGAAACAGAGGAGCATCCCACTTGCCTGTAGTGCTTATCTCATGTCTTTCAGAGCAACCAACTTCTTAGCTGTGTACTTCAGCGTGTAGGTCCCACATCAGCTGTGCTTAGATAGGAAACATCTTTGAAAACATGCTTAAGCCTAGCTTACAATAGTCCCTCCTCAGCATGCCTTTTGGCTGCTTCTCCAGCCAGCTTTCCTCTATTATTTGTCCTTGTTTGTTCTTCAGGATGCAACTCTGCCCCATTCAGTGATTTCCCTGTCTAGGCTGACTTAGGGAGAAGATCTGGAATAACAGCAAAAGGCAAAAAGTTCCTCAAAGGAGGAAGATGGCAAGGAGCCAAATTCAGAATTCAGTTGGTCTGAAGCTTTTTTCCATACCCTACTCATGCATAATGAATCTGCATCTTCCCATTGCAACTGCAGGCTCACAAAGATCCAGTTCAGTATTTCCCTTTTATTCACACTGATGATAACACAACTAATTGTAGTCTTCTGCCCACAGAAAATTGAATGAAGAAGGAAATCTGCATACTGACTGAACATGCTGCCAGGGAGAATAATAAATGAAAATCAAAGGCCCAGTTCCCAGATGACTGCATGCAAAATAAATAGTTTGCATGAGTATTCACACTTTCAATCATGGCTGGCATTTTTCTGGTGAAAATGACACAAGCATTTGATCTTCCTCAGAAGAAAAAGTGTGATGTTCAAGAGCACACAAAACCATACCCCTGCTCAAAGTGCCCGGGCAGCGAGGCCAGGAAAACCCCAGCATTGGATGCATGAATCCCACATGCAGCATCCCTTGATATCAGTCTGATTGATGTGATGACTTTCTGGAAGAGATAATTATGTAGATTGGGATTATTTATTTACACAGCACTGTCACATTTGGAATGAAACCGGAGCCCCCAATCTGCTCAAATTCCCTTCATAGCTGATGTACAAGTTCCCTGTCAGAACAAATAGAACGTGCCCCCGTCACACTGGCTCTCTCTGGAAGTGAAAGGACATTATTTAAGCATGAATCACTTGAATCAAGGCAGTGTTTCTCTCAGAATCCTCGCCGGCTCCAAGCCAGCATGCATATAGAACCACAGCAGCTCTAAGGGGAGATCTGGAAGCACAGTTCCCTTCAGTCAGACACATGGACATGCTGGAGAGAGATCATGATGATCTGACAGAATCCAGGTGCTTACCTGGTCTTTCAAGAGAAAAAGCAAAATAAAGCAATACCACAGCTCAGATGCAGGTTTCACAATAAAATAGCATGAATGGTGTTTGTATCCCACTGCCATCTCCTAAAAACAGCACAACAAAATGCTGGTGCTCTTTTTCCCATATAGGCTGATTTCTGAAGTGTTTCTCTGCTAGTCTTTGTCAAGAGAGCGCATATATAAGCTTTCCAAAGTCCTCTGGACCCATCTTCCTCATCTAATGATCTGTGACCTGCTATGGGATGGTTCAGAAGTGAACAGGACACTCCTCACCTTGCAAGTCTATAGCATTTCCTGTTAGTATAATTGCACCAGAGCTACCAATTATCCCTACTTGTGCAGAGTGAGGGCAAAAGCAGGGAGGGAACAGGAAGTGAAGTTCCTGATGCAACAAAATACAATGCTTTTTTAGAGCATCTTGAATGTTAAGTGTTCTACAGTCGTTGTTGGGTCATCTTTACACCCGTTCATCCCTCTGTCTCTCATTCTGAGCATGCTGTACAGAGCAGCCATCAGGCTATTGTGATTTCTGCTACTGAAAACTGGCTTTTTTGTGATTTTAGTATTCAGATTTGTTGGATTTCAAACTGGCCTGGACATTCCCTTCCGGCTTTCTGCTCATTTATGCAAGACAACATCTATTTAACTCTTTAGATCAGCTGTGCCTCCTCCTGGCATCTCTGGAGCAGTGCCAAGGTGATAGAGCTGAAGCTACAGTCTGAACTTACATATTAAATACAAGTCACATGAGTCAGTAAACCATTTGTCTCTACAGGGGGTCCCTGTACCTGCCAGAGAGGGGCAGTTAAATGAGCAAGTGCCCAGAGATCTGCAGAGGAAAGTGAATATATTTGGAGGTATTTGAGTAGCCTTCTTCACAAAGTATCTGGCAGTTCCATTCATCCTTAACTTCAATTACCTCCAATCAGCCCTACAATCCAGTGAAGCAAAAGGGTGAAAAGCAGGACAAGAGCAAGAGTGAAGTGCAAGATTCCCAACAGGGAGGAAGTGCTGATCTCACACAGAACCTACCTGCATTCTGGAGGGTAACTTCACCTTGGGAGCTGGGCTCCTGCATTCACTGACTGACATTCCCTCCTGCATCCCCTCTGGTGTTTGCTGCCCATGGGCACACTTGCAGCCTGTTACTAATTTGGGCTTGCCTTTCCAGTTCATTTCATTCACTTGCTGTGTGGGGAGATTAAAAAACCGAAGAAAAGCAAACCTAGAATGGAATATTTCTTTTACTTGGCACTGGACAGAGCTCGGGCAGGAGCGGAACATTGTCTGAACATGTATCTTTCTGGAACTAAAAGAATTGCCAATACTCTTCCCATGTACAAACATGGGTGGGGAGAGGAGGACCATACTTTCTGATAGCTAAGAGCATTCCTTTGGCTTTAAGCCCAGCATCAGGGCTATAATTAGGGTCACAAAAAGGCCAGTATTGGTAGCCATCTGTGGAGCACATGTTTTTATCCACCTAAGAAGACAGCACCTACCTGGTGCTTTTCCAGTCATACTATGGAAGTCTATTGCTTCCCCATCAAATTCTCCTCACAACAAATTTCAAGCAGCCTGTTGTGACAAGATCAGTTTGAGTGCTGCATGCGATGTTCCAGGTCAGGGCTAACCTGCCTTCTCTGACTCTAGCTCAGGTGCAGGGAGCCTGCTCTTTTTTGCTCCCATCCTCCTTGGGCAAATAAACATTTCATCTAACCATGGAAGTGACAATACAAACTCTCCTTCCCGGAAAGCAGATAGGGCAAAGAAAGACAACTGCTACAAAACCTGTTCCTAAAGCTAGCTTCTCCAAAGATGAAAGTGTATCATTTCTGACCTTTCCTGGCAAACTCAGGAAATTATTTTCAATGTGCGTGTGTATATATATATATTTGTAATGTATAAATGTATTTGTATTAGAATATATATATATATTTGTAATAGAACATCTAACCTGATAGGCAACCAGTCACTCCCTCTGTCTCTCTCCCTGAGATGGCACAAAGTCATCTTGGCAGAGTAGAGAATGTTGCAAGCGAAGAATGATCTGTATTAGCACTGCAGATATTAGCTGTCATGACCAAACTGCCAGGGGGAACCGCAAGCTGCAACCAAAGCATCTCAGCCAAACCGTGAGTTGAAGACCAGCCCCACAGTAACAAGGGGGTGCTGCAGACCTCCAAGCGGTCAAGCAGTGTGGGAAAAACCCCGTGCAGCCTTTCCCAGATATCTAGTTGTCTCTGACTTTCACTGTCAGGCTCTAAGCGTCTTGAGCCAAACAGCACTTGCCTTGCTCCTGCTCTGCTTTGCTCTGTCCCACCCAGATGACGCAAAATGCGCCAGTCAAGAGTGAAGAAGCACCATGGTTGCCTAGGCAATGCCTTTGCCACGAACAATAAATAAAAGACAACAGTTTGGGTTTGCAGCATCCAGGGGTCTGTATTGCACTCGTCACTGCAATACCTCCCTATGGAAAAGACTGCTCCTCCCTCAACACATGTACATGTAAACACACACACACAAATGCTGGTGCATTCCTCCTTCCACTGCGGGAAACTGCCTCCTCCAGCTCACTTGCCATGTAAAAGAGCAAAAGAGGGAGAAGAAAACACATCCAAAACCACATTCAACTGAGCCCACTCATTCCCGCATCTTCACAAATGACTGACAAATCGTGGGAAGAATCCAAGACCCTAAGGCAAGGAGTTCAATCTTCCAATATTGTGAACCACTGCAGTGAGATCTCTTATTTAAACATAATGGTAAAGAGTCTCATATAAAAAAAAAAAAACAAAACAAAACGAAAAGCAAGCCACCAGCCCACCACACTGTTCAAAGCAGGTTTACAGCAAAGGAAGACACTGCAGACCAGCGCTTGCTGCGGGCAGACAGCCACCGCCTGGCCAAGCGTGATGGCGTTGCTCGTTTTTCACTCTGACACCACTGCAGGCTCCACAAGGATCTTTGACTTGCAAGGTGATCAGAATATTGAGTACAATACTGCAGTGGTGAGCCTGGCACCCGGCACGGTGGCGGCGTGACTATTGCTTCCCTCCCCACCCCCTTTCTCACTCACATGCAAGGAAAAGAAGAAAAAAGAAAGAAGAACAATCCCCCCCGTCATGACAATGAGATTCCAGGCGCCAATGCCCCCCCATAGATCTTCAGAGAAGGGACCTTGGCTCCATTGTTTTCAATCCTTCAACTCGCTTCACAAATGCCAGAATGCGTTGGTCAGTCCCCATCCACATGCACACGAACCCTTCTTAATATGCATGCTTTTGCTAGGGAAATGTAACCCTGGCACTGCATTGTAATGGTAGTATTGCTGCAGGGACACTGCAGTCCTCCTCTGCAAATAAAATTCCTGGAGAGAGCAATAAGTCATGACCTACCCCACTTGATAGATCTCATGGCTTGAGCCAGATGCTAGGGTCAGATCCTGCAGTGGGACCCAGCCGTATCCTCCTCAGACCATTCACCTTCAAATCCTTGACTCATTCCTGAGGTGGGAACAACACTGTCCTCATTACCAGACTGAAAACCCACTTTAAATCTGAAGCCACTCCTGGCTAATACCAGCAGAAACCCATGGAGGTTGAATTTTAGTCAGGGAAATATTGCCAGACTTGAATCTCAATAGGTACTGATTAATTGATTGCCACAAAACACACTCTAAAGGCACAATGACTATGAACCTGTTGCTCTACTTCTATTGATCTTTTCTCCCAGCTGCCACCTCTCCTCATCCTGTCCTTAGGTGTTTTGGACCAAGTTTCCTGTCTCATCTCCTGTCTACAATATATTTCAGCTGCAAGCTTCATTCCTGCCTGCAGCCTTCTTGCAATGATGGTTGAGTCATCAAAATCACCTTCATAGAACATCACCTTCATAGAACATCTCTTATACTTGCGAGCTTCTACCCCATCCAGCTGGGCAGGTTCCATGCAGAACAAATTACTTATTTCTGAGATTGCTTAAGAACTCATGTTCCTACTCATATTTACGATGGGAAAGTCAGTGAAATTCAGTCCTACAAGAGTCAAATGCCTGATAGTCTATTTTCATTTTATTTCTGAGATGCAGAAGCATCCTGCATGATCAAATGCCTTCAGGATAGTGAAGCACAGTCCCTGCTCATCTTGGTTCTTTTTATTTATTTATTTTAACTAAGAAAGATGTTTATGAAAAGTATTTAAACATACATAAATATCATGAAGAAGAAAATTTCATGCTGCTATCTGACTAATCAGTTACACGCCAGCAAAACCAGCAGTAACAGCACAGCAGAGGCATAATTCTCTGCCCCTCCCATTGTGTTACTTCTTCTGGATAACTTCTTATCAATCAGCTGAATGACACAGCAGCCTTCCAATACCTGAAGGGGGCCTATAGGGATGCTGGGGAGGGACTCTTCATTAGGGACTGTGGTGAGAGGACAAGGGGTAATGGGTTTAAACTTAAACAGGGGAGGTTTAGATTGGATATGAGGAACAAATTCTTTACTGTGAGGGTGGTGGGGCCCTGGAATGGGTTGCCCAGGGAAGTTGTGAATGCTTCATCCCTGGCGGCGTTCAAGGTGGGGTTGGACATAGCCTTGGATGTCATGGTTTAGTGGGAGGTGTCCCTGCCCATGGCGGGGGGGGTGGAACTCGATGATCTTGAGGTCCTTTCCAACCCTTACTATTCTATGATTCTATGATTCTATGACACAGCAGAAATTTCCTTCTTATATTTAAATAAATAAATAAATTGCTGATTCAATTTTATAAATTTTTGTAATAGGTTTCAATTTCAAAAAAGACATCATTTCATTAACCAGTTTTGACTCAAGAATAAGGAACTAAGGCAGTCTGCTGTTACTCCTTGCAGTGGCAAGCGTTATAAAAATTAAGACCAGAAGAATAGATCACTGTTATAAATATCTGATAGCAGGTACTCTAAGCTCATAAATGTCTCTCTGATGTGAGCTGGGAATTGACAGCATAATCAGCGCTCTGCCTTTTTTTGGCAAAAAGTGTGTTTGTGTGCACTACAGGTCTCTGGTCTCCTCCTTCCCCCACTCCTTTCCACCTTTGGAGTTCCTCGGGAGAGCTCATTGCTGCCTGAGGTGGATTAAAATGTGTTATCATTAGGCTCAATGTGTTATTGAGTTAATTAAATGTCACACTTCTGATAACATTAATCAGAAGCATTTCAGACTCATCTGAACACACACCCTTCATAAAACCTGAAAAATCGTGCTGATATTTTCATCTGGGTAGATTCTGTTGCTGGAAACACTTCATCTATTGTTACTAATATTCAATGCATTTTGTACATCCTAATTTACCAGGTTCTTCCTTACTTTTTCATTCTCTACCAGACTATAGGAAATAGTTGCAGCTTTCAACTGTGTCCCATGTTTAGGACTTTATGTTCCCAAAACAACACTGGACTCATTCTTCTAAGACATAGCTTTCAGCATGTTGCACTCTGCAAGTCAATGAGAGCAACTTTAGGCTGTGGGCTGTCCATAGCACATAGCCTGAGACCTCAGAAAGTCATCACAGAGGTTGATGTTGTCCAAGTTTGCACAGTTCAAAGATCTAGTCCTTTTTCTACTTAGCATGAAATTCCACACCCTGAATTTGAAATGAGGAAAGGACCTAAATGAAAGCAAATCTCAGCTCAGAAAATCAATGCCTTATTAGCTATAGATAAGGCAATTTTCCAAGCCAGATACTACACTACTCATGAATTCTATATGCACTGCAGACCTCTCCTTAGACAATATTTTCCACCAATCATCTCTTTGTTCACCTCCTGCATGGCAGCTTAGTGCTCACCAACACAGCCATGATCATAGAGTCATAGAATAGTTAGGGCTGGAAAGGACCTCAAGATCATCTAGTTCCAAACCCCCTGCCATGGGCAGGGACACCTCCCACTAAACCATGACATCCAAGGCTATGTCCAACCTGGCCTTGAACACTGCCAGGGATGGAGCATTCACAACTTCCCTGGGCAACCCATTCCAGGGCCTCACCACCCTTACAGTAAAGAATTCCTTCCTCAGATCCAATCTAAACTTGCCCTGTTTAAGATTGAACCCATTACCCCTTGTCCTACCACCACAGTCCCTAATGAAGAGTCCCTCCCCAGCATCCCTATAGGCCCCCTTCAGGTATTGGAAGGCTGCTATGAGGTCTCCACGCAGCCTTCTCTTCTCCAGGCTGAACAGCCCCAACTTTCTCAGCCTATCTTCATACAGGAGGTGCTCCAGTCCCCTGATCATCCTCATGGCCCTCCTCTGCACTTGTTCCAACAGTTCCATGTTCTTTTTATGTTGAGGACACCAGAACTGCACACAATACTCCAAGTGAGGTCTCACGAGAGCAGAGTAAAGGGGCAGGAGCA
Organism: Amazona ochrocephala; assembly: GCA_039720435.1. Classification (NCBI taxonomy): domain Eukaryota; kingdom Metazoa; phylum Chordata; class Aves; order Psittaciformes; family Psittacidae; genus Amazona; species Amazona ochrocephala. The sequence goes on from CM077889.1 coordinate 14,569,485, forward strand.
CCTCCCTCGACCTGCTGGTCACACTCCTTTTGATGCAGCCCAGAATACGGTTGGCTTTCTGGGCTGCGAGCGTACACTGCTGGCTCATGTTCATTTTTTCATCAACCCACACCCCCAAGTCCTTCTCTGCAGGGCTGCTCTGAATCTCTTCCCTGCCCAACCTGTAGCTGTGCCTGGCATTGCTCCGACCCAGGTGTAGGACCTTGCACTTGGCATGGTTAAACTTCATCAGGTTGGCATCAGCCCACCTCACAAGCATGTCAAGGTCCCTCTGGATGGCATTCCTTCCCTCCAATGTATCAACCGAACCACACAGCTTGGTGTCATCGGCAAACTTGCTGAGGGCGCACTCAATCCCACTGTCCATGTCACCCACAAAGATGTTGAACAAGACCGGTCCCAACACCGATCCCTGGGGGACACCACTCATTACTGGTCTCCAGCTGGACATTGAGCCATTGAGCACAACTCCTTGCGTGTGGCCATCCAGCCAGTTCTTTATCCACTGAGTGGTCCACCTATCAAATTGATGTCTCTCCAACTTAGAGAGAAGGATGTCATGTGAGACAGTGTCAAATGCTTTGCACAAGTCCAGGCAGATGACATCAACTGCTCTGCCCCTGTCCATCAGTTCCGTAGCCCCATCATAGAAGGCTATCAGATTGGTCAGGCAGGATTTCCCCTTAGTGAAGCCATGCTGGGTGTCACCAAGCACCTTGTTGGTTTTCATGTGCCTTAGCATGCCTTCCAGGAGAATCCGCTCCAAGATTTTGCCAGGCACAGAGGTGAGACTGACTGGTCTGCAATTCCCCAGCTCATCCATTTTCCCCTCCTTGAAATGGGGGTTATATTTCCCTTTTTCCAGTCATCGGGAACTTCACCTGACTGCCATGATTTTTCAAGTACGATGGACAGTGGCTTAGCAACTTCATTTGCCAGCTCCTTCAGGACCTGTGGATGGATTTCATCTGGTCCCACGGATTTGTGTACATTCAGGTTCCTAAGATGGTCTCAAACCAGATCCTTTCCTACAGTGGGCCCAGGGTCTTTGTTCTCACAGCCCCTGCATCTGCCTTCCAAGCCTTGACTGGTGCGGTCAGAGCATTTGCCAGTGAAGGCTGAGGCAAAGAAGGCATTAAGAACCTCAGCCTTCTGCAAATCCAGGGTAGCCAGTTCTCCTGATAACTTCCAGAGAGGGCCCACGTTGTCTCTAGTCTATCTTATATTTGCTGTGTACCTATAGAATCCCTTCCTGTTATCTTTAACATCCCTAGTGAAGTTAAATTCTAACTGGGTCTTATCTTTCCTACCCTGGTCCCTAGCTTCCTGGACCACCTGCCCTTGCTTCCACCTTTAGTAGCCTCTTTTTTCCCCTCTGTTTCCTCAGCAGGTCCTTGTCCATCCAAGGAGGTCTCCTGGCCCTCCTGCTGCACTTTCTTCTAGTTGGGATGCATCGCTCCTGAGCTTGCAGCAGGTGATCCTTGAATATCAACCAACAGTCCTAGGCCCCCCTGCCCCTAGGGCTGTATCCCATGGAACTTTACTGAGCAGGTTCCTGAAGAGGCCAAAGTCTGCTCTCTTGAAGTCCAGGGCAGTGAGCTTGCTGCACGCTCTTCTCATTGTCCTGAGGATCTCAAATTCAACCATCTCATGATCGCTGCAACCAAGGCTGCCCTGGAGCATGATCCCTGTTTCAGAAGCAATCTCAAGAATTTCCTTCTATGGAATACAACCCCAAAATTTATTTCCCACTTTTTACTTCAGGATGTCTCTCACCCTCTTGAAACCCTGACATTGCTGTTCTATCACAGATTGGAATGACATTTTGTACCTTAGAAGACCATTTTGCCATTTGTTACTGTATAAGGGACGTGAAGTACCATCTATCCTCCACAGTACAGGACAGGTGGGTACTCTACATATGAACCTCCAGTCACATATTTACTAGAAACTGCTGGGCTGCTTCCCTATGTAGTCACTTATGTGAAGTTTTCCTTGTTTATTGAAAATCATCTTGGCTGAAGAACAGACAAATATCACACCTGATTAAGTTATCCGTGCTATGAAAGAGAAATAAAACTAGTAAAGTAAGATAGAAACAACCTTCACCTCTTCTTTATTTCCCTGCCAGCTGGCAAGAGCCTGAACTGCAATGTACACTCACAGTGGACTTTTTCATGACAGCCCATCATCTTTTGTTTCTTCATCACCATGACACTGCTAGTTTGCTGTGGTCCCTTTGTACATTGCTTTATTGTTTTGTCTCAAAGCACTGTGTCATATGTCTGACACATCAGGTATCCCACAGCATCTTTCACTAGGCTTGAAAAAAATAAGAGGGAAGTAAAGTGTTTCTGGAAGCTGTGGCTAAAGAAAGTGAGAAATAGAAGGAAAAAGAGACTTATGAGAACTTTCATCAGGCAACTGTGTAAAACATTCCATTTACTATTAAAATGATAAACTGGAATAGTTTCCAGAGATAAAGACTATGACAATTCCTTTCAGCGCTATAGCATTGCTATTGGCAGTGGCATGCACTGAAAACAATGTAGCTGCGATAAGATGAGGAGCATGAGAAAAATTTCACTGAACTTGCTGCAAACAGGAACAAGACAGCAACACAAGCAATAATATCACCATCTCGGAAGATTCTAAGCTACACTTACATGAGACTTTGAATAGCATCATGAAATTGTGATGGAATGTGTGAATGGTAAAATCCTAAACTTTTGCATTCAAATTTGACGATAATACGACTGCTGGGAGACCATCAGAATAATTCATTCAGCCTGAAAATGCACCCAAACACATGAGGATTTCATGGTTCCTCCATGTCTTCACCACTCTAAGTCTGCTGGAAAGTTCATATACCTTTCAACAAGCCTTGCACACCTGAAGAGCCTGCTCTTAGGTTAGACTGCAGAAACTGCCATTGCCCCCACTGCTGCAGCTCATCAGATCAGCCACTGTTTAACTGGCAGTGTTCAACTTTAGGCAGGATTTAATTGTCAGTTTAACTGTTTAACAGAAGATCGTCATAAGAATCTGGAGAAGAAAAAGAGTTACCCTCTGAGGTAACACAGATGGTTCCCTCGGAGCAAGTCAAGTGAAGATACTGGGCCAAACATCAACAACCTCAATCAAGAAAGCCACAGATGGTAGCAGTGCTGGGGGTTAGCTGGCAGCTTGGAAGTGCAAGATATGCCTGAAATAAGAGACTGATGTGTTTGAGAAGTCTCATTTTGACATTGTCCTCCCATGCAAGCCTTGCTACAGCCTTTTTTTTTCCTTACAGTTATTCACTGCCTCTGAAACAAATGATAAGAAAGACAAATACCCAGACCAATATCTGGAGCTAGTGAAAAGGTTCAGAACTGCAGTAATAGAAACTAATGTTTTCACATCTTTCAGAGTGGGTAGAAGGTAAATCTGAGCAAGCTACCCCCATTACTGTCACACTGTCAAGGCTAGACTCTCCACTGGTTAAGCTGAAAACACGTCATTTGTACTGAGAAATGATGAGCTCACACAATACATTTCTCTGCAATCACCAGCATGATTCACAATAACTTCACAGTCTGGCCTCAGAAGATCAGTCGAAATGGCCTATCCTATCTTTAATGTGTTCTGCAGCCTCTGAAAAGAAATACATACTGGGAAACGGGCTTTCAAGAACGCTTCCCAGCTACACAATCACCTGCAATCTACTGTGACCTTCACTGAAAACTTCCTCTGAGGGAAGAAAAAATATACCCTTTAATTTTTTCTAATGCTCTGGCTTACTGTTTTTGCTGCTTCTCATGCAATATAATTAAAATGATGTCTTCAGAGTCGGAGGATGCTTACGATAAACAGCTTCTGTGGAAGCTGAGCAACTCGGCTGTGGTGTTTAATCAACTGGAGAAGATGTTTATTGCTGCGTATGCTCTGCTGCTGTGAAAACTAGCCTTTAAACACACAGTTTCTAAACAAGAGAAAATAAAAATCCAATAAGAACAAGTTAAGGTCCTTGACACACAATAGGGAAGTGAAGGAAAGAAAGAAGGATTGTCCCTTGCACAATAGGAATAGACTTAGGCCAGATAGTGTGTTGTGGAATGAATTTCCAGTGATAGATGAACCACAGCATGCATAAAATGCTGATTTTCCTCCACTAGAAGCCCATGTATAGAGATTCTTTAAGCTGCAAAATTTCATTCTCCTTCACCTCTCCCAATGCTGACTGCGCCAGAGCTCAGATAAAACCTATGGCTGCAACATAGGTCATATGCCTCCCTATAGGAGGTCCAAACAGAGCTATTTCAGTAGCTGAAGAACATATTCTAAACAAATACAAAGGGTAGAAGAGCAGATGTTAGCAGCAGTGAGAAGTAATTGGGAAATATGCTGAGGGTCAAATGTTCAAGAGTCCTCAAGCACAAAATGTGTTTGTCACTGTAATGAGCCTTACACATAGCAAGCAAAAAAGATGTGGGAAGAGTGATGCCTAGTTCTGCCTCAAGTGTAAAGAATCACACGGCTCTAAACCTTCTGAGGTCCTTCCCACTGCATACAAATAATCCAGTGTAATTTCCTGAGCTTCTTGGATTAGGCAGGATTAAACAGCAAAGCTCATCAGTGCTACTGTGACGATCAGTCTGCAAATCATGCACAGCTTCATCTGCTGGGACTGAACTGGGCAAAGGCCACATGACTGCAGGAAAGACGGCAATTTAGGGTACCTGGAGGAGAAAACTGGAGAGCCGTAACCTGCCAGAATGTGTTGTGCGGCGCTCTCATTAGGGAGCTTCTGAGCGTTTCAGCCAATGGTGTCTCTGAATCAGTAGCTCTCTTCCAAGCACGGCAAGCCTGTGTGCGGAAATCCTGCAAGGCTCAGCTGAGGCAGCCAGTTCAGGAAGGCTGGCCTTTGGTGTCTGTAATTTTATGAATCAGCTTCTGTATAATTAGCCAATTTTTACTGTATACATCTTTCCAGGGAACAGTTTTTATATCTTCCATATTATATATTTCTTTTGGAGTCCTTAAGTTGAATAAATTACCTTATTAAAAGCACTAATATCAACAAAGTGAGTGATTGGTAGGAATTTCATTTGGCATGCTGGAAATTACAGCTAGAGATGTGTTTTAAATGTTGATAAACACAAGCAGAAGACTTACTTCACTAGAGAAATAGCTTCTATCTCTCCCTCCTCTTGTGACTGAGTCTCAAACATTACAGAATTATTTCTCTCTGCAATGTGCAGCCCAGTCCATGAACCTTGCCTCTTCTTTCAGCTTTGAAATACAGACAAAAAGCTTTCATGCTTTGACTTATCCTGCCTCCACTGAGCTACTGCACACTTTGATACAGTGACTCTATAAACCTCCAGCAGTAAATTGTTCTAAATTAGAAAAATACAACAGAAAGAAAAGGAGAGCATTTGATTTCTTTGGGTACCAGGGAGGAATTAACCCACATACATAGCGTAACATAAGCACCTGTTTAAGGATTGCCTGTTGCAAGGAGGCAATATAAACCTGCCAAAGGATTCAAAGCACCGATCATCAGATTTTATTTTCCTTAGCTGTGCAAAGTAACAATTGCATTCTTTCAGAAATCACTCAAAACACTGGGAGCAATCCTAAAGACTTATGAATTAAGAACAAGTAACTGGTCTACATTAGGAACACACACACACAGACACCCTTTTTACTTCTTTCTTCCCTTTTATATATATATATATATATATATTTAAGGTGAGTTAAGAATGCTGAAAGAACATGCTGCAGACCAAACTCCAGCACTGATATAGGTGAAAAGCACCTGTATAACATGAAGAGAAACCAGCAGCACCAAAGTGCCTGCAGTTTCTGTTACTAAACCACCTAAAACATGGCAGGAAATGCTTTTTATTTTCTTCTTCTTTTTTTCTATATGAATTCATTGAATTCATTTTTGTCTCCTGCCATATTTAAGGGTTCTCTAAGTCAAGAAGCTTATAAGAGGGCATGTTTCTAGGACAGATACCTTTCAGACAGAGAGCAAAGGAAGCTTCCAGACAGCACTTTCTGAACTTGTCAACAGAAACATTTCCAGTGGAAATTTCATTTCAAGAGCTGTACGCATTCAATTAGAGAACAGAAGAAGTGCTGTGTGAGCTGAGCAACCAGCAGCAGAGCCTAATATTAACAGCTTTAAGTATACAATGAGGCAGACTCTAGTACAAAAACCAGTAAACAGCTTGCAAACCACATCAAGCACAAATAATCATAAGGGAAATGTGGTTTTCATGGATAAATCATGAATTGAAGCTTTCACCTACAGGAAAACAGACGTCTATGCTCTCGCAAGAAAGTCTCACTGAAATCACAGCAACTATTTCTTCCTTTCCTGAGCATCCTTCCCCTGCCAACCAAACCCTACAGCAATATTATTTAAACTGGAAGTGCAAAACCCTGTAAGGAACAGAGTTCTCTGACTCTCCATCCATCACCTCACATAACCACGTGCTTATTTTTGACCATTTTGAGTGATCACATGGGGAACTACCAACCTGAGTGTGTTCAAGGACCAGAGTGGTAGCACCTTGCAGTACCCTCAAGACTAAGCCTCCACTGAATTTTTGCTTCAAGTCCTGGTAGACGGAGCTTGAAATACGCCAGCAGCTCTGATACTGGCTTTCTGTTGGCTTATTCAGACATCAAAACTCCCTGACAAATCTAAAGTGCTGCCTTCTCAAACAAAATCACTACCACTACATTATTGTATTGTAATCCCCTGGGATGCCAACCATGAGTAAAAATCCAATTCAAGGATTTTCACTGGGAGATGAAAGTGTTTCCTCAAACTCACCCCATGTTCCTTCACCCACAGGCAGGCACTGAATAACTCTGAATAGGATGTTGCAAGGAATGAAAGGAGAAAAAGATGTAAAGCCCTAGTGGTTCTCTCTGCTGCAGGCTCACATAGGGAAATGAAGGGCATGAAATACAAGGGAAGAGAGGGAAATTATAAGAGAAAAAGCCTTTATGATCCTAATAACAAAAATTCATAATCCACAGAGTCTTTTGTTCTGGCTCAGAAGGACATTTTCCCTAAGGGACAACATCCAGAAGAAAGAGATGCAGAAACAGAGAGAAAAGGGGAAAATTACTGAAGACGACTGAGGAAAACAAAACCTCCTTTAGGCACGCAGTTTACAGCAGAACACGCTTCACAAGCTCGTTACTAATTCTTATTGTATTAGGAAGCATTTTGGAAACATTTTTCACTGAACAGCAGACCCTCTTCTGATAAATCCACTGCAAATCCCATGGATTCTGCAGAACTCTCCTGGTCATCAAGCTACTGCAAACCTTAAAATTTGCTCCCTAAGTCTCAATGGGGTACGTAGTATCTGTTTCCATCTCTCTAGCAAACTAATGGCAAAGCTTTCTAGCAAAGCAAACCTGTCCAACTTTCTACCTTTGATGGCATATTTTGCTTAGGCAAGTGGAGGGCAGCTCTGTACCTGCTGGAGTTTTTGACCAAAGGTTTGGAAAATTGCAAGTGTGTTAACCAATGAAAGGTCCTGCACACCAGGAAGGTTTATAAGTAGTGAACAGACTTTGTGCACAACAGGTGTGTTTAACCTTTCTTCATTGTTCCTTTCAAACTGCTGTACGTCTATGCTTCAACACTGCCCTAGGTAGGTGCCTTCTTGAGACTATAATGATTTATTTCATCTTGCTATCTGAAAGCCTGTCACTCCGCTCTGAGCATCCTGCCCTGTTCAATTCATAGTGAGGACAGACCACCTAAGGTACCCAGCTGCTGGCAGGAAGTCTGCAAATCAACTGAGTGGGTCATTCAGATGCATTTGAAAGTGAAAGCACTGTTTAAAAAGCCAACATTACTGGCCAGCAGCCACAACCAGCTAAAGCACATTGATGTTATTTCTAGCAATGAGTGAACTTCTGTTTATCCTCAGGGCCATGGGAAGCTGAAGAGGCCAAGAAGTGAAATGACCAAGACATGCTTGAATCTTTTTGTCAATACTGGCTTTCACTCAGGTGCAGTAGATGGGAAAATGTGGAGACACACACAAAATTAAATGAATTTTTTCAATGAAAGCGTGTTGCAGTTGCTGGGAATTTTACAATTAAATTAATTGGGACCAGGATTTTGCCTTTCAGTTTCAAACATGAACCAGATGTCAGCAGGTTTGTATTCTTCTCTTGGGTGTATCCAAACATGGACAAGCCATTAAAAGATCAAATACACTGGCACACGTCTAGTCCTGTAATCCTCTTGGGCCAAAGCTGTCTGATACAAATGTGCAGAGTTTAACTCAAAACAGCACAACCTGGGTGTAAATAGCTTTGAAAGAGGAAATTCTAGAATAAAGATATTTGTTGTTCAAAAATGGCAGTGCAATGCTGTGCACAAATTCTGATTGCTTATTACATTTTAGTTAAATTATGCTACTTCAAACACTGCCTGAAGGGCAGCAACAGGGCTACAACCCCTCTGAAATTGCTCCTACCAGCTTCCCTGCCAAGGCAGACTCCTCACAGGATGTGGCTATTAATCAGCAGTAGGAAGCTACTGCCTTCAGCACCCTCTTGGTCTTATCAGGAAGTGTTGGAACAGAAATGAGCCCCTGATGCAATCATAACAAAGATGACCACAATACTATGAAGATAAGACCATTTTAGATTTGTGATTGCAGCCAAAACGACACTATTATGGGCTGTTATGCCTTGTTATTTTTCTTAGGATGCTGCAGAAAGGATATAGGTAAGGTCAGTATTCTCAAAACACCTCTATATCCCAGGAAATGAGACCACAACATCCTTTGTGCTCCTTGCAACTGTAGTGGGCAATCAAAGACTGCATTCCTGGATCACAAGCTCTAATGGTCCAGTTGCTTTGTATGACAGCAACCAATACATCTTCTCCCATTGATGAGCCATGTAGGTGGCTTTACTTAAGTAAACACCATGTGAATTAGCATAGTGATGACAGAATCATCATTATGCCAAGCCCTGAAAGGCATGATCATCTCAACTTAGTCATCCAATTTTAACTCATCCCTTTCTTCGCAACCTACCAGCCAAAAAGAGTCCCCACATCTCCATCAAGAAGGACTATGTTGGAATAGGAACACGCCCATTGCATTGCTTTTCTCCCTCCCACAATGCCTTTACTCAGACCTTCTGGTACAACTAAATTTAACAAATGCTTCAGGGCACAACTGGTGCCAGCAAAAGAAGCCCCTCAGCTATAAATGTTCTTGGGACTTCACACTCCTGCCTACTCATTAATTGCACAGCTGGATACAACCCAGAGATGTTTCCACTACAACTCAGAACCTTGGTAAAGCAAATGCCTGATACTTTTCCAACTAGATTTTGGGTTCATGATCCATAACATCAAAAGATACAGTGGTAAAAGTCTGTCTGGTTTTGGCACCATTAGTCATTTACTATATGAGGGAATGAACATGATGGAGAACAGAAAGAAGGCAAGACAAACTAAGCTGGTTGGAATTGGGGCCAGGAGCACCCGCAGCTGGACATGCTCCTCTCCCAGCTTCATTCCCTGACAACAGTACAACCTATTATGTGCATTCAACATGACCTAGACCAGAGCTGACTCTCCTGCATACAGATTTGTCTTCAGCCCTCAGTCTTCTAGTCACTTGCCTGTGATCACAGGCACTTATATCACCACAGCCTTGGTGACTTTCTTGCCTATAGCTCTGCGAATCTAAGTTTTAGGTAACGGTCTGTGTGAACCAGTAACAGGCATCAAACATATAGTGAAGCCTTATAAAGACACCTTCATGCTGAGGAGATTAAGATGCGACATGAATTTTTTTTCTTAGCAAAATCTATTAAAAATTAAGTTTGTTTGGTTTTGGGTTTTTTGTTTTGTTTTGTTTTCCAGAATGGGAACATCAGTAGAAATAGAAAAAGAAAAATCAAAGAAACCATTCACTGGACTATAATGAAAAGCAGCTAAGTGCAATCACAGTAAATTGCACAAACTCAATCTTTTCCTTCTCAGAAAGAGAACTTACAATTTAAAATAGACACAAGGATATGTATTTTCACCTATGAAGCAAAGCCCAGTTCCATGCAGAGAGCCACATGAACTGAAGATGTCAAGGAAACCCTACCTGAGCATGGAACTCCTCTGCCCAACTGCAAGCCCAGGGCCCATATTTAGCCACCAAAATTTTTATGTGCTCCGTTGCCTCTGCAGAGGACAAAGAGGGAATGGTGCTGCTAGAGCAGCCCAGACTGTTCTTGGGAGACCCATGCCCCTAGAGTCACTGTGTGATGGCAGATGGAGAGCAAGAACAAATGGGAAGTCAATTGCGCTCACATGGAGATTAAACAGACTTGCCCACAAAAGTGTAAAAGCTGGACCAAGCAGAACCTGCAACGTGTGCACTATGTATGAGGGTGGGCTACTCCTGGCAGACAACTTCTAGCAGCTTTCCTTCAGTAAAGGGGAACAAACTAGTGCTAAAAGATATGTTTTAAAACCAGACAGATCATAAATACTGCTGCAGGGGAAGGCTGCAACAGACATGCAAGAGAAGGAATTTGTACAGGCTCAGGGTACATTTTGTCAGCTTTAGACCATTCCAAAAAGGAGAACAAGACATTAATCTAATTTACTCAGCCAGTTATATGAGGTTTATATGCCTCCTTCATATCAGCAGGCTGGCATAAAGCAACCATAAGTGCACAGGTAAATCAAACCCATAATTTCCATTTTAGCCTTAACAAGTTATTTTACTGTTTCTAGGTGCTAAACATGTGTATCTGATGACTGCAATACACATTATGCAGCTATGCATCCTGAATAGATACATGAATATTAAAGGTTGCTTTGTTCTGACAGCTTATTCTTGAGTTTGCCTTATGCTGGCTGAGATTTTCAGTTCTTCTTAAATGTAACTTGCATATCACTGTAAACTCTCTCCCTCCTTTTGACAGGGTGCCCTTGTAGATGCTAATTTCCCGCGTAGGGAAGAGACTCACTATTCATCTTGGATTGGGTATCTTACAGCAAGACGTTTTTGCAGAACATAAATATGTATCACTAGATATAAAGCTTAAGCCCATTCTTACAGTATGTTGTGATAAATATGGAGGAATATTACTGATGTTATTGTGTCTACAGTAATGTGAAACTCGTACAAAAGAGGACAAAATCAGGTGAATTCAGGAGTCCAGTACCAAGAGTTACTATTAAGACAGAGCAAATACAAGGCAGGGATAAAAGAATCTGCTTCGGTGCACTCTAAGCAATCCTGTAATACTGAGAGTAGACACAATAAATAAAGCAAGTAACTTAACTATAAAATAACATTAATTTTGGCTGCACACAGGACTCCTCTCGAACAGGGGACTCTTGTGTGGCTTCAGACTACAAGAAAATTCCACTTAGGTCTCATCTCTGATATTTTCTGTCTCCCAGATTCACGTCAGAGAGCACCCATTCTTCTTATTCTGCCATTCTCCTGGGGACTCACTACACTTTCCAGTACACCACAATGCTTCATGGACAGCAGATCCTGCAAAACATAATAATCTTCTATATAGTCTTCTTTTTCACAGGTAACAGAACTAGGTGGGAAAATCCTGTACTGAACCCACAAGGTGCATCCTCCTCGTTGCTAAAGGTGCTTTTGAAAAATGCAGTCTATAACTGAAGACTTTATCAATGTTTTTAATTTCTTTTGGTTTGGGGAACAACACACAAGGTAGAGCAGAAGGAAGGAAACAGAAGTTGGAAGGCCTCTGAATGAGAGGCTTTTGTGAGTGTATGACAGGACAGAATAGGGAATCCCTGCTAGAAGTAGAGGCAGAGAGGGGCAGGAAACTTAGCAGAGCCAGGAAAGGAACAAATGAGGCTGTAAACCAGAAGAATAGCAGAAGGTTATAGAATAGCTCAGAGAACAGAGATCTGCATTTATTGTATTTTTGCAGCTGTGCTTAAATTGAGTGTCTTGAGTCCCCAGGACCTGTACAGTAGACACTAAGTGCAAGACAGTCCCTGCCGAGCTGAAAAGCAGATAAGTTTGGTCTGAACTAAAGCTAGAGTTAAAACCTGTGTTTAAATGTTGTGGAAAATCAATCAAGTTAGACCTGGAGGTTAGGCTATAACCCTTAGAGAATATGCCATACAAATGCCATGCCACATGCCAGTACAGCCAAGCATAGCCAAGCAGACTACTGTCAATGGAGGAGGCTTCTTGCAGACTGAGAAGAGGATCACTGCACAGGATAAATTAGAGGAGGGAGAAGTAGGCTAAAAAGGGAAATAATCTGTTCTTTGCCTGGCTTTATAATACTTCAGCACTTGACTGCACTGCTGCTTGGGGAGAGCACAGCTTATTTTATTGCAGACAGCTCAGGGCTTCTTTCCAGCTTTAGGAGGAGTGGGGTGATCGCATTTGTTTGCAGAAAACACCCAGCACAGGCATAGCTGCCAAAGGACATGCTGTTGCACTGCAGACACTTACTTTGTACCCTGTAACATGCTGTGAAGTGCTATAACAAAGCAGCCCAGCTTCCATCCCAACACACTCCCTTCTCCTGCCAGTACCCCAAAGCACACTTGCTGCACTGTTGCAGAACGAAAAACGTTATGGAATTACTCAGCACACTGTGCAGGCCACTCTGCTAGGGCACATACACCAGGCAGCCTTCCTCTGCACTGCCTCTCCTTGACTACCTGCAGCACCCTGTTAATACAACTCGGTGTGAGCCCTGAGGCTGCTGCTGCTATGGAAAATTCAGCAACCCTGTTTGTAAGTGTGCTACAGCTTTTCCAGTCACCTAGGATTTACATCATTTAGCATGGCTCTTTCAAGCACAATTTCCAATTATTTCTTAGGCTATAAACAGAACCTAATTGCTACCACAAAGCATCCTCTTTCTTTGTGACTTTCAAACTGAGTCACACTGAAGCATTAGTTTCACAATGTCTATTAAAACATTAAATCCAGCCTCAAACTTTGTCCTGGGACCATTCACTGAACTCAATCTGGGTCTGTAACAGCCACCCCCACACATGCAAATATTATAGAGCTCAACTGAGAATGCTGATCTGGTCCTTGAGTTGGGAACATCAGGTTAAATTTCTTACTTAGGAGGAGTTGCCTCAACCCTTTGCCTCCGCCCCTAATTTGACATAAGGCCAAACAAATGACCACAAACAGCTGCATTTTGCTCCACAGCAGAAAACAGAAGAGCATTTTACAATGAAGCATTTTACAAGTTTTCTAATGAGGTGGAATATTAGTGTAAAGCATTAAAGCTCCAAGCAATACAGTACAGTCATTCCTATAGCATCCAGCAAGCCATGATACAAACCATTTGAAATATTAAATGGGTTTGATACAAGTAATGAAACCCTTCCACCTCACCCCTCAAGCCACAGATGTTATCTGTTTAGAGCATTATCAACAGCAGACTGAGAAAATAACAGCCTTGAGACTTAGCCCATGTTTTCAGCAACTTGAAAAGGGAAACCTGCTGAGTTATAGACTCCGTTTCTCAGAAAAGTCTGCTGCCATTGATGCTGAAAACAATGTAAACCAGAAACTTTCTCTTAAAAGTGATAGAAGCAGCTGTCTTTCCTCACGGTATGAGGTAAATGAATCTGCCTCCTCCTTTTGTGCCTGTATCCATACAGCACTTAACATCACAGCCTCAGCATCATAGCCTCAGCAAAGCAAATGATCTGCGAGACTGCTGTCTGAAGCTCTCTCCACATTTTGCTGAAAGAAAGAGCAACTTTCATTGAAGGTGAGAAGACACAAAGGGAGATTAAGCAATGTGCTTGAGGCATTACAGGAAGCCGGTGGTGTAACAGAGGACTCTAATCTGCTCAGCACCACCGTGTGAGGACCAGGAGACAACTCTCTGGGTCCCCCTCCAGGAACAAAGACCCTCTCAGCACACTTCACCGTGGCAATGCTGCTCAAACAAGCAAAGCAGGTGGGAAAAGGTGCCAAGACTCTCCTCAAGGTCTCCTTTCAGTAGGGCTAATAACTGGTATTGTGTTTTCACTGCTGGAGGCTGTAGGAAGCAAATGGCCTCTCCATCCCAAGTACTGGGTGGCACATACTCCCCGTCACCATGCCTCCACATTAAGCACCTTCCTTCCTGATAAGTTCAGGGCAATGGGAAGCTCCCAGAATTTCTAAGAGGTATTTGATTGCGGTAGTAGCAGGGACTCACCTGCTTTACCCTGGGGGAAGTTTCAGTCTTTTCAGGCCAAAATTCCCAAGCTGAACTCCACACTGTACTCAAGACAAGACTTTGGTTCCCAGTAATACAAAAGAAAGGCAGCCTGAGCTAGCAGCACTTGCTCTCTAGAGAGGAGCGTGAACTTCCTGAGATACTACAAGTAAATCCATTAGCTGCTTCAGAAGCAAAATTAATTAAATGCAGCCCTTAAAAAATTTAACATCTGTATGTCTTCTCTTTGGTTTGGATGATCTTAAGAGTGAAATAGCAGACTACAGATATTCCATGTAATGAACCTTAATTAGAATCTTTTACATTAGGCTGCAATTGAAGAAAACCAGTTGTAATTAAGCCAGGTTATTAATGATTTTATATCCAATTGTAATAATTAGATAAGCCAGCATGTGACTTAAGCTAACATTGCTGCGAGGGTCTAAGATATGAAAGGTAGCCCAGCTCACTGTTGCTTTCCATCTGTCACAGACTCCCTGTGAGCTTTGCAATCATGGCTCCACTGCAGAGGAGAGCAGGATGCAGTCTTCATTTGGCAGAGATCTGGCTACAACTGTGCCTGTGGGGAGCATCTCACAGTGCTGCTGCTCACCATGGGTGCTGTGGGTACCTCTGGGTTCTCTCTTCCCTCTTTTCCCTGGGAATGTGGTATTCCCCCTCATGGTTTTTGAGAGCTGCTGTTCAAAACCCTTCCCACTTCTCCTCCAGAAAGCATTATAGACTGGTATTAGAACTACTGAAATTCCTACTGACATGTGCAAGTGGGCCATGGCATGTCACTTGGTGTTTTCCACTTTGTTCATTTCTCTTGAGTCACCTTGTTTAATGAAGTTTTGTGATTGCTTTTCTGAGGTTGGCATCTGCATTTGTGCACTGCTGAGAGAAGAGGTTGGCACAGGTCACAGGGTTCCTCCCTGGAGAAACCCACAAGAAGCACAGAAGATAGGAGTGAATTGAGGAGAACTTTTCTAGAAACACAGAGTCACAATGAGACAGCTCTGCAACAGTACCTGGCAGGACAGTGAAGCCACTCCTTTCTAATGGCCATGAGAACAGAAAATGTGATCTATGGCTTCCCTGCAACTAAAGCAAGCAACTAAACTCAGAACTCAAAATCCGAGCATGCAAATTCTTCACAGTGGTAGAATTTAAAAGCCTTATTTCCTTTGGGAGACTTTTCCTGTTTTAAACACAGGCAAACAAATTGAGCAAAATATTTTCAATTAAATCTTGGGAGAGAGCCCCAAACCTCAGAGCATCTTTTTTAGTTTCCCTTTGACAAGTGCCGGCGAACAGAGCACACTCATGAAGAATGGGCAAATACCAAATAAAAGGACACATTTTTGAACAAGTGTCCTAGACCACAGCAGAGGTGCAGAACAGAGATGCTCCAGCTGCATCTTGACCCAAGAGTCCACAGTGTAGCGAATCTCATGTGACCTAAGGTTAAATACAAGCAACAGTTAATCTCTTCAGGTTGGGAGCTACTTTTTGGTTAATACTTCACAAAAACAGTAGCTAATTAGGTTTTTAAGCAGGTCTTTGAAAAATTTGCATCTCTAATGCTGCAGTTCAGGTCCAAGGTCCATTGTGTTGCATTTATAACCAGCTTGGACAGAGCCTTGATTCACCGATTTCCTGTTTCCAGAATCTCAACACCCACCACATCCCACACAAACTCAACACACAGGAGGGGACAGCCAAGGGAGTCCCTTCAAAGCATGCCCCTTAGGCCAAACTAAAACGTCAGCAGAGACACACCACAAAAGGACTTTCAAGATAAATTGCCCTCAGTTCTCTTTGTCTCCTGTATTAAAGAGCCTGGAAACTCCAAACTGGGAGGAACAAAAAGCAAATCATTTTTCCCCTCAGGAAAAATGGGGTAATTTATGCAGGTTTCTCTGTGTTTAAGAAGCACTACTGTGTATTTAAGCAATCATCCAGTTAGCAGCCGCAGCAGCACACACCAATCACTATATTCTGGATCTTGTAAATCTGCCATAGATTTCCAAGAGGCCTCAGCAAACACCTTTGTTAAATGGATGGGAAAAGTCACGCATCACTGATGACGTGCTTTGGTCCTGGCTTGCAGGACCCCTTTTGTGTCAAAACAGTGCATCATTTCCTACAGCAGCTCTAGTGCACAAGACAGCCTGCAGGTTTTTTTGGCAGCTGCAGACACTGTTAACAGGCTCAGCCGTAAAGCACACAGCCCTGGGCTGTATAGTCAAAGTTAGGTAGGATACCAAAAACTCTTGTCTCTCCTGCTAGCAAACAGCAGAAAAGCTCTCACTGACAGTGCGCAGCCATCTAGGCTGCAGGATGAGCCCTGGAACCCAAAGCAGGTGAAGTCAGAGGTTACTTTCACAGCAGAATCACATCCAGGATGATAATATCAAAAAAGCACAAGTTTATGCCTGCTCAGCACAGGACATTCAGACATGGTTTTCTCAATCTTCCTGGCCTCATTGGCTAAACAGAGTTCCTGCAGTGGCTGGGATGGAGAGGGAAACAGCATGTGGCAAACACACAGGAGCTGCTTCTACAGACACCAGCATTCAGATCACCATCACGACCCGTAGAAAATAAATTTAAAGCACTTCACTAGCACTTGACTTCTGCCCACAGCTGGTAAGGATCTGCTTTCAGGGTTTGCTAAGGTTTCAGCAAGAGCCTTGAGGCAGCTGATGCACATTGCAGGGTGTTTGCTATTACCAGTTTTCCTTACAGCCAGCCATTTTCATAAGCACTTCTCTATTGCACAGGCACAACCCATAAACCAGTCCAGAGATAAAGCTTCCCTCCTCAGGTGCCTTTATCTTTCCAAATCCCTTTAAGAAAAAAGCATGAAGGATTCATTTTACCCATCAATTTGGATTACATTCTCCTTTTATCAGCATCTTTTCCTTAATTATTTCGGCCATTCGGTTTACAAGTCCATTCAGATACCAGAGAGCTGAGCTTTCCTCACTGGAGACTTCAAAACATCGTTGGGAGGAAGGAAAAAGCCTAAGTAAAATACCAATCATGTGTGCTGGACTATTGCAAGTGAGTCATCAATTATGCAGGGTTTGGAATATGTTATACTACCCACAGCTGTTTGATAGCTGAGCTATATGATTTATAAGAACAGTCAAGATTCAATTACTGATTTCCCATAAATTATCTATACAGTCCTTTCATCGTATGCCAGGTTATGAAAGGCTCTGAACAACAGAGGGGACTGAGGAGGGGGTTCTCTGACCATGAAATGAACTCAGATTTTCAAAGAGAAATCAAAAGGAAAGAAACAACAAGTGATGTAGAGCCAGCGGAAGGTGTTGGACTTCGGATACATGAAATCGGACTGTTATTCCCAGGCAGGCATAGGAACAATTTGTACAGATGCACTGATTGAGCCAGCCATCGTACTATCTATTTGTCCTTGACTTCTTATCATGTGCTGCGGGAGAGGAAGATTACAACTAAAAGGAAATAGTGCATTTTATAAATCTGTAAAGATTGAGAGGAATAGCTTAGTAAATGCCTGGGGAATTTTAGATGCACGCACTGACTTTCGAAAGGATTTTTTCAGAGCACAAAAAACTGACTTGTCCTTAGGAACAACACCATCAGTTTAATAGAGGCAAACATTACAGAAGAGTCAAAATCACTCTTTTTTTTTTTAAGGCAAAACTGACCATGAAATACCAGAACGTGTTGGTCTTCAGAAGTCTTTGGGAGTCTCACTTGGAAAGAGTGAATAAAATGCAAATGAAATGGGAATGAACTCAAGTAGCAAACCTTGTTCTTATCACCTTATTATGCCAATGGCTCTGGCCAAGGCTCTTCCCTGCACATGGCCAGACAAAACCAACAATGCTCCAGAGGAGAACAAAACAATTCTGTGACTGCACTGTCAAGGATTAAAAGAAAAAGTAGGGGGGAGGAGGGGGGACTGAAGGCAAAAGAAAAGTTAAATAGGAAACACTGGTAAAACTTTTCTGTGTGCTCATTTGGTATAAGCAACAATCTTTGCCTCTTTCTATAGCAAATGGAGAAAGACACATTTCTCAGGGTCAGTACAACTAGGCTTGAAGCCTGCGCTCTTGGTTTAAACACACTGGTTTACTCCCTGAAGCTGGATATTTGAATTCTTCCTGCTCCCACTCAAGATAACTCACACTTACTTTCATCATTGTACCTGGCAAACTAAAAAGTTCAGGACAGACTATCACTATATCTTCTGCAGCTCTTTATTTTCTCTCTTTTCTTGTATCTCTCTTTCCCTCCCTCTGACAGGCCATCCCCATGAATGGAACAGAGGCACAACCAGCACAGCCCTAGGACCTTCTATACCCAAAATGAGGTGACACTACACAGGAGTGTTTCCAAAACTCCAGCCAAAACTTTCTCCTCCATAGCACTAGTGAGGCCAACCTGAACAGCGTCACGAAATAACATGTTTCTCATTATAGTTTACAAGCCCATTCCACAATTCAACAGCAAAGTGCTCACTCTCCATTCAAGTCTGTGGATCTCTTCCATGTGGGGACATAAAAGTCATTGCATCAAAAATAAGCAGCACCATATGTTATGTGAGACTTTACTTTTTATCTTTTACTAGAAGACTTCTAGGGCAGGGAATGAAGCAGAGCACAGAAAAATAGCTTCAAAAATGGATTTCAAGTTTTCTCTTTCTTGTATTTCCTCTGGTTTTCTTTTCTTTTTCCCCTGAGCAGATTTGTTTTATTTTGCATAAATCTGTGCTAACCCCTCCCATACTCACATATGAGTGGAAGGAGGAGACTGAAGCAAACAGTTGTTTGACTGCTTGTTTTAAATTAATAGAGTGAAAATGAATGTGTTTCCTTGTTTGTGAAGCAAAAGATATGGCTGGGGCACCGCTCTAACAGAGCGGCTGAGGGAAACGGATTTTATTAGCTTGGTTTCCAATCCCTTTACTTACCTGGTTAGTTATTACATACCTATACCCCTTAATTATGCCTGCTGCTATATAGACAAATAGCAGGTCAGGCCCGTAATAACAAGTTGTTACAATCCAGAGCACTCGACTGGCAAAACAATTCTCATAGCAAATTGTCTCTGCTAACCTGAGTAAACCCTGCGAGGCCTCCGAGGCTCGGAGAGGAGCATCAGTCAAGCTGTGTGCTCTGTGCACAGGACGCAGCAGCCGCATCAGGGAATGCTCTTGGCATTGTAATAGGTACAGCCCACATGTCACTGTCAGCACCAGTGAGGGTCAGTCCTGCCCTGAAAGAAGCTCTCATCTCTGGCAAAGGAAAACAGAGTGGGAAATGACCCATCCCAGGTCACGGTATCAGTTTTAAACTGTGGAAAACTCCCTGCAACAGTCCAGCACCTTTACCACCACATGGCCCATGAGGTTCTGCTCTCCTTTAGGTGTGCATGCTCTAGAGAGACTTTCCAGCAGCTGTCTATCATGGCTCTGGGATCTGGCAAGGAACAATGGCTGGTCCCTCAGCCCATGTATGTTTTTGATGCACCTTCTCCTCAGACATTGGCCTGTGGAGCATTTTACTGAGAAGTCTTTAGCCAGTACACCCTACTGCTTAAGAAAGATCCACAGTTTGCTGATCCAGCACGAGTTCCCCAGGTCTCTCTCTCACCTTCAGACAGGGAATAGCACACAATAGTAAAGCCTTTCCTTGGGATGACCAGTCAACAGACTACTGTCTCCCTTATTCTCCAGCCTCTTGTTTTCTTCCTGTAAATGTCTGAAATAATTAGTTTGAGATTTAAAGACCCAAGCTACTGTAGTGTGCCCAAAATAATAAATGTCTCAGAATTTCAATTACCCTAATTGTAGAAGTGTTGGATCCAGTTTCTGCATCTAATGCGTCAACGCAGAACCATTACCCCACTATCCATTAATTAGAACAAGGTCAGCATATTCTCTGATGTCTCTTCATGACTACACAATGAACAAGCATTGCTTCTGCTGTGGGCAGAGTCCAGTTGTAGATATACAGCTCTCCCACAGGACAACCAAATTTTGGCTATCCAAAATGATAAAAGGAACAGCGCTATGATTTGGGGATAAATATGTCTGGATAGAACAGAAGAGGACAAAGAAGGCTGAGCCTAAAAAAGCAGCATAAAGACACATTAGTTTAGGGAGATGTGCAAAAGAGCTGTAACTACACCAAAGAATAACTCCAAGAACAGAAAAAGAAAGAATTCCACAAAGACTTCAAGAAATAGGTGGAAAGTGGGGAAAAATTAAAAAGACCGTTTGGACAAGGTCTAGTCCCTGTCTGTTCATACATACCACAATTATAGCCTGGATCTGCAGCCAGTCCTATCATGGTGAGCTCTTGAGCATGAAAATGATGCAAGCAAGCTCCTCAAAATCACCCTCACCTCTCCCATAAGGAAAAGTTTACTGGTGGGAAGCAAGTTGGGGAGTAGGCACAGTCTCTCTCTAACCACTAGGTGCTCCTCCAAACTATTCCCAGATATGGGGTACATTAATACCGCTAACCAATCCCTGCCATCCTCCCCGTTTTTATCAAAGCACTGTGCTTCTGTCTCACCCCATTTCGGCAAAGACTCTCAAGACCTTCGTATAATCCCTAGGCTCTAGCTGCAATATGGACATTCTGGCACCTTAGATGTGTAAATTGCCCATTCTCTCCTTCTGCCTTTGGTTTTCTGGGCTGCCTCTGCCTGGTTTTCATTCTCAGAGATTCCAGAGGTAGTATTTTATTGCAATGGTTTTTATTATGGTGATGCACAACACCCTTAAGAGCTTTGGTGAAGGAAGAAAAAAAGGTTGTGCTATAAATAAAATTCTCATCTACAATCGAATGCACATAAATGATGGATGTATGTGGGTGAATGCACCCATGTGCCTACAAGCAATTTCTCTGTTGGGTGGTAGCTGCACTGCAAAGAATCAGGGTGATTGAGAGGACAAGGGGTAATGGGTTTAAACTTAAACAGGGGAAGTTTAGATTGGATCTGAGGAAGAAATTCTTTACTGTGAGGGTGGCGAGGCCCTGGAATGGGTTGCCCAGGGAGGTTGTGAATGCTTCATCCCTGGCGGCGTTCAAGGTGGGGTTGGACATAGCCTTGGATGGCATGGTTTAGTGGAAGGTGTCCCTGCCCATGGCGGGGGGGTTGGAACTCGATGATCTTGAGGTCCTTTCCAACCCTTACGATTCTATGATTCTATGATTCTATGATTCTATGATTCTATGATTCTATGATTCTATGATTCTATGATTCTATGATTCTATGATTCTATGATTCTATGATTCTATGATTCTATGATTCTATGATTCTATGATTCTATGATTCTATGATTCTATGATTCTATGATTCTATGATACTATGATACTATGATTCTATGATTGCAAATAGGAGGGTATTTGTCAGAGGCTTATTTCCATAGTAAGTTACTCACTAGAGGAATTCCCTCATAAAAAACTACATAGCATCCTCTAGACTTCAGCCAGAAAGACCACTGAAGGCAAAACAACATCCACAGCACTGTCACAAGACAAGACTCAGTGCTGTGACAGGTCCTTCTCTAAAACTGAGCTTAAGGACTTCCAGGCACAGTGGCACAGCTTTGTCAGATAGTTTGTTCCAGCACTGGTCTAACAATACCAGGTTTCCTGCTAAAGCCTGCATTCCTTACTGTCATTTCAGCCCATTTCTGATTGTCCTGTTTCAAGAAGAAATAAGGAATGGTGATCACCTTCCTTTCTGCAGCTCTGGTTCATGTTTGAAGACCGCTATTGTTCATGCTGCCTTTTCCGCTCTGGACTGACATAAATGTTTCTGTTTCCATGGCATCTTTGGGTCTTTAATTCATTGGGATAACCAACTTTTGTCCCTCATTTGGGTCTTCCACCCATTCAAACTGTCCAATACACATGGTACTCTTGCTAGAATCATTCCCAATTAAACACCTCTCAACATATCACCAATTGTATTTTAAAATAGAGTTAATTGGTTTAAAAGATGGGAAGAATTCCTGCAGCAAGGTAGAGAGCAAAGGAAGTTTCCAACTCTTAATATTCTCCTTCGAGCTACACTGTGAATGAAGGGAGCCAGAAGAAGACAATGACACAGAGAGGAACCAAAACAAAGCTAAAATAGTTATTTAATGAAAAAAATATAATAAAGCAGAAAAGAACAGAGGAGGGGGAGGGTATCTATCCCGCAGCTTTACAGATATTAGCATCTTTCTGCCCAATGAGCCATAGATGTAACAGACACACCATGAAAATAAAACAGGGAGGGGAAAAGCAAGCATCAATAACACAGAAAAACAGCCACAGAGGATGCTGTGAAGTGAATGTCACTTCCCTCACATCCTCTGAGTCTTCCCAGCCAGCTGCCCTCCTCCCTTCACAGAGGCTTGTTCTCTGACTCTCTTCTAGCCTTTTATCTCTGCAATCATTTGGTTATCATGATGTCCTGGGGTTTAATGCTGATAGCAGCCATGGGGCAAAAATTCAAGAGAGGTTCCTCTTCAGGGGTCCTTTACAAGTGTTAACATGTCCTAGCAATGCAGAGGGATGCCCTGGCCTTACTAAAGTTATGAAGAGAAGGGGCCAGAGCATAGGGACACAGGGATATTTACTTCTCAGTGTGTCATGGGTGGGTTTTCATGCTCAGGAAATGCAAAGAGACCAATGCCTGTCAGCTTGGGTTAGCACAACCATGTTTGACAAGACAGTCCTTTGATTTGAAAGCCATACACTCAGTCACAAAGCAACACCAAAGCTTTTAGAATAGCATTCACCATCTTTAACAGTTATCTTCCTGGAGCAGCTTTTAGGCAAGAAGCTGGGTAATGACAGGAGTGACAGAGAGCAAGAGGCCTGACACTGCCCCATCTTCTCACCTAGAAACCTCTGCCAATAACCTGAACATAAGATGCTGCTGGTTCTCAGTTAAACCATTTTCGCTCTCTTTTTGGACACAAAGGAATATGCCCTAGCCTGTTTCTCTTCTCCATTTCTTTCTCCTTCCTTAACCCATCAGTCCCTCTTCCTATCTTTTTCATCTACAGCTCCTGCACCTGCCTTCAAGGTTTATTCCTTTCCTGCAGGATTATTTGGAGGTTTGCTTGTGCAGGGCAAACAGCATTTCTGTAATAAAGCCTCAGTCACATTCCATTAGTGCCATTTCCATCTGCAGAAGTGAAGTGTCAGCTAATTAAAGGTAGCACAGACCCCTTGGGCAAGATAAAATGAGAGAGCAAGAAGGAGGGAAGAAATATCTACTGTCTAAGATAGGAAAATGATAAATGTCTTTCCAGAAGCACCTGGAATAGGAATAAGGGAGCACTTGGCAAAAGGGAGGGGAAAATAAGGAAAGAGTATATTGTCTGTGCTGAGAGAGCTTTGTTACTGAAAGGTCTCATTAGCTCAAAAATTACCCGCTACCCATCTCCTCTGTACACCAAGGGCAACATCCAGCCTCTGCAGCTCTGCAGGGAGGTGTTAATGTACAATTATTGTTTGCAGGCAGTAATAGCCTGGGAGAGCCATGGGGGCTGCACAGCAGGGTCCAGCACAACAGGCAGAGAAACGAACACAGGCTGCGCCCTGTGCAGAGCCTTGTCCCTCCGTGGGGATGAGAGGGTGTCACTGGCTGTGTCTGAGCTGTGATGCCCAAAGGCATTTCTCAGCAGCCAGATACAAGTGTGTCTGACTAAGCCATTCGCTGACTCCATGCCAACAGGTCCCCCCATTCAGATGATCCAAGGACAAGTCCTTGAGGGTACATCACAGGGTGCACCTCCCCTGCAGCTCAGGGGCCTGTTTATGACCCATTTGGTCCCTGTCTACTTCCATTACACAGAAGGGAGGTGACTGCAGTGCTGTTGTGACCTCAATGCTGTCTGCTAGTCCTCACCAGCCCCACATGCTATGCAGTGAAGCAGGCACATCAGCAGTGGCCCATCTCTCCATATCACCCTTCCCTCTGGACAATGATAGAGAGGCCCAGATACTATAAGAGAAAAAATAAAATATATATATATTTTAAATAATAATTTAAAAAAAATAATCAGATTCAGTCAGGCACAAGGGCCCATTTTATTCCTGCAACTGTCTACCTGATCTCAGATGATCCGTGACATTCAAGCTTTCCAGGGTTTGATCACTACTACTCAACTTCTCAAGCAGCTCCCAGCTCCATTAGAGAAACACAATCATAAAGAGCATCTCTGGTTAGATTTGTGCCATTGCAGCAGCCCCTAATGCCATAACCTATGTAGCTAGCACAGGCAAACATGATCACACAACAGGGGTCAAGTGTGCCATACCCCAGAGTTGTGGGATCTTCCAGCTAAGGTCACTGAAGCTATTGGCAGCTCCCAGAAGACAACAACGACCAGGCTTTTTACATTGCCCTGAGGAATACAATGGGTCCAGACTAAGCCCAAAGGCCACATTCACAAGGTCATCCTGAGCAGCAACGTGCATTCAGCTACAGGCATTTGTTCTATAATATGCAGTGCACATGCACACACACAGTTTCTCTCAAAGTATCTGCCATGCCTTCTTCACTTCTGCCCTCAGAAACAGGGCTGTTGTCCATTTCGTTCCTAAACTTAGCAGCAATACAGTACTGTCAACATTTTGGAAATCAATCACCACAAATAAAACCACCACATAGGTAAACACAGAGTTGTAGCATTTAAAGGCCTCGAGTTCTCTTAGCTGATCACCCAATAAACTCACTCTAAAGTGGGAACTTTCCTTTTGATTTTAAATGGAAATGTTATCACCTGGTAGCCACTCTCCTCACTGCTCTGACTACATATGGATTTTTTCCTGCATCAGTATCGAAGCATCATCCCTGGGGGCACGAGCAGGGTTTCTAAGTCTGTGTCAGACAACTGTGTCCCTCCAATTTCCTGGCTCAAAGCTTCCTAAATTCACCTAGCTCAGCACTCCAGGGAGCCAACTGGATAGCAGTCTGCTTAATAAAAGTTGCTTTTATACAAAGACCTAAATCCTATTTTCCAAGAACTGCCAGGGGATTTTCAGGGTGTAATCCACCTATTGCTGACCCTCCACAGCAAAGAAACTTTAATGGCGCTGAGTGGGATTTTTTCCATTTGAGAGGAACACAGGCTTTTTCTGGTCGCACTGGGACAGGGGGATACGAGAGCACTTGAGGATTGCCACAGGCAGAGGAAAGAGGCTGGGCAGTATTTTCCACATCTACTGCACATGCAGCTATCAATTACAACAGGAGAGAGGAGGCATCGCTGGAGAGGCTGCAATTCTCTGAGATTATGCTCAAGGAAACGGTTACTACATTCAATGTGGAAATCTGAATGAACAGACAAGTCTCTGGAGCAGATTTTGCTGCTTAATAGGCAGACTCTGCTATGATCCTCTCACTGTGCAGAGCATCCAAGTTGCTCCCAGGCAAGCCCTGGGGACTGCCAGCAGTGCTGAGACATGTCCGTTCCAATGTGAATGCACCACTGTCTCACTTTCCTCCCACAAGAAATAAGCACCTGGGTAAAAATAAGGCTGTCATGACAGGAATGATTAAAGCTGGGAACAAATACCCATCAATGAGTCAAAATATTTGAGGATGATTTGTTTATCTCTAGAGCGCACAAAACTGTATTGTACAAGGCTCCTCTTCCCAAGAGGAAATTCACACTGGTCCTTTAAGCCTCCAAAACATATGCAATGGATTATTAACAAATGGGAGTGGAAGGGTAGCTCAGTTTAATGTCACCTTTGTATATACGCAGGCTTCCATCCTTTCTTCACAGAAAGATTATCCTCCCCACAGATAGATGCTGGAAGTCATCCAAGAATTTAAGAACATTCTTTCATTCACAGGTGGTTTTGGAGCTTACAACAGCAGTGCTTATACTGGAAGATGATGAGGGAGAGAATTGCTTTGGCCCTTCAATCAGCTTTTGCCCATTTCACACCAGATTGCAATCTGATAATACTTAGTACAAACTGAAACACTTTAATACAAACAAAGTCTCCAGCAGCCAGAATAAACGCTAATGACACAAATTGAATTGAAAGACATCAAAGCATGCAGCACACATCACTATCCTGGCGGACAAGTTGAACATGAGCCACAATGTGCCCCCATGACAAAGCAGGCTAGCAGCATCCGAGGCTGTTCTAGGCAGAGGGTTACCAGCAGGTTGAGGGCCATGTAGTCACTCCCTTCTACTCAGCACTGGCAAAGACACATTTGGAGTCCTGTGTCCAGTGCAGAGCACCCCAGAACAAGAGAGACATGGATGTGTTGGAGGGAGTCCAGCAAAGGACCACGAAGATGACTAAGGGCTTGGAGCACCCAATAGACAAGGAACGGCTGAGAGAGCTGGGGTTGTCCAGTGTAGAGAAGAGAACGCTCAGGGAGACCTTACTGATGTGCATACCTGATGGAGGAAGTAAAGAGGACAGGGCAAAGCTCTCCTCAGTGATGCCCAGAATCAGAACAAGAGGCAAAGGGCACAAACTGAAGCATAGTAAATGAGCATCTGCTGTGGCCCTTGCTTCCTTCCAAAGCAATATCCCATGAAGCAGCATGATCTGCCTCACAATCGTGGGACTGAGACTGGAGAAATGATCTCCATTTCTCCCCAAGCCATTTCCCTGAGATCAGAGATAGGGATGAGAAAGTCCCTATTCTCCTTGCTCAGAGGTTCAGGGCATTAGGTTGAATTCAGCAGCAAAGCTTCAGCAACAGCAGACACAGACATATTTGAAAATGCATTTTGTTGCTGATGGCAGTCTAACAAAGGTTCATTAAAAGACAGGCAGAAGCTGTGGCAGGGATGCATCAAGTTAGTCTGGGACTGAGAGACCACAGTTACAATAGTAGAATAGAGAAGTGAGGCTAGAATCCATGGAAGGATAAAAAAAATATGATCTTGCTGAGTGATATCAATTCTGGAGGGACTGAGGAGGGAAGAGAAACTACAAAGCTACTGAAAACTGTATCAAGCACACAGTACAAGGGCCATGAACTTAAAGATGTGGAAACGTTGTGCCACAAAGGAGCAGAAGTGGAAATCAAGAGAAGCAGAAATAAAACAAGTGCAATGGAGAGAGCTGTGAGAGTGAGCGGGATGAAAAAAGAAGGAGCTGGACAAGCATACCAACAAGTCAAAAGCATTGATCCTGTGCTTCCTTGGCCAAATAAGATTGGAAACAGTGCACCACCCAGGCTCTGGAGAGGATGGAGAAAGTTCACAGAGGTCACCCACTGCTCCCTGTCCTCCAGACAAAGGCTAAGGATCAATCACACACTCTCACATTTGCAGTTATTGCTGCAAGGTGCAGATGTTTGATACCTTGCTGTATCTAGCACAAAAGAGGGGAAACTGAGTCACACCAGGGAAGAATCAGACCATTAACATCTAAGGACACGTGAAAGTATTTCACACAACGAGTCACATACAAATAGTGCAATGACTCTAGAAACAAATACATGCTTTTTACTGCCTTATTGCTTTTTAGTGGCAAAGGAAGATGGCCTGTGCAACCAGGGTTTTTTTATTCTCACTTATTCAGCCCCAGCAGATCCCAACTCCAACAGAGAGCTCAGGTACACCCCAACACCTATAACAGCCCACGGTTCCCAAGTGAGTGCCAACATAAAGAGAGAGAAGGGATAAGAAACCCGCAGGATTTTACATTTCAGGAAAACTGGATTCTCTTAAAGCTAGTGTTGAGTAAGTGACATAAACTGCCTTTCCTGGCCTGAGAGATGATCTCCTCTCTCCTCTACATCTATTTTATTAGATCTAAATTACTTCTATTGCCGACATTTGGAAGCAAATTGCCAAAAAGCTTCAATTGCTATCCCCGATCTCTCGATTCCCTAACAGGACCCAGCACCCAGCCTGACTCCCATTCAGACTTGATTTGTAGACACAATATCCTAACCAGGACTCAGTGAGTGGCAGTACATAAGCCAGGAAATATTTCACACAAAAAACCCTCAGCTAGACTTAGCAGAATCAATTCTTTTAATTCAGAGGTAATGTCTGTATTCATTTGGACCCAAAAGTATACCAAGGAACAGGAAGCAGCAATTAGGGGTGAAGCATGGAATGAGAACACATGTGTCTGCTATCATCCCACATCAGTGACTTTGACAGGACAAAGCTTTGCAGAGCATTTTAGCCACAGATGGAGAAAATGCTGCTCCAGTGAATCACAATATGGAGAAAATTAATTAGCTACTGTTAAGACAGCTATAAGCATACACAGCTCCATGTACACCCAACATTTTTTCATTGTTATGGAATCACAGCATAATCTGCCACCACAGCCTTCCCAGACTGAGGCCAGGACTGAAATAGCAGGGCCTCTGGCTGTGGAGAGTGTGCTGCCATGGTACATGCGCAGAGGGAGGGAGGCTGCTGCAGCTGCGAGTGGAGATGAACCACCCCAAGCAGCCTGGTCAAATGGATCTCTGCTTCCAGAGAAGGTTTTTGACAGGGAGATAGGTGCAATAGCAGGAGTGAGGGCAAGAAGCATCCAGGGTGGAAGAGGGGGAAAAAACTGATGAATCTGGGGATAAACAGACTATAATTTCAGGAGAAACAAAGATGTGAAAGCCACTGCATCTGCAGGTCATACCCAGAAGACAGTAACTTTGCTGCAGACTGGCTTAGACTTGCAGATGCCACAGGCTGGAGCTGAGGCATACTTGCAGACTTGAATGGGAGACTAAAGTACAGCAAGAACTTGGCTCAAGCCCTTCTTCAAGGGAAGAGAAATCTCTCTTCCCTGTGACAGTCAACTAAATGCTATATTTTGGAGCCTGACTACAGAATTGAGTCCTCTTTAGAGACTGACAGTCCTGATTTAGACTACTTTGGATGGGGTTCAGCTGGCTGCTCCCAGCCACTGGCAGCTTGGACTGCTGGATACCAGGATGTGTGTGCACTCACTGTTGGGTAACATGTGGATATTATTCTACTTGCATCAGAAGTCTTCCAGTCTCATGGTGTATGGTTACTGAGTCCAGAGTGGGGTCCACAAACTTCCAGCTTTTGCTTGTCATAGCACTGAGGACATCTAAAGTCTACTTAAAGCTTATTTCAGGCAGGGAAATATATGCCTCAGGAACAGCAGTCTCCTTGCATTACAGCAGTCTGTTCACCATACCCTACCCCCCTTCTCTTGCTGTCTAATATTTTTAGCTAATGCTGTGCACCCTTCATCAGGATGCTTCCATCCAGCTCTGTCCTACACCAGTGTAAATATGCTGACATGCAAGGCACATGTTTCCCCTGCTTTCAGAAAGCATGCTGCATAATGAATGACTTCTCCCAGCAGGAGGAACAGCACCTGTGTGCCAATTACCTTGGCACATGCCATGGGATCATATGCAGCAAGAGCATAACAATAGATACAGTAAGGATGAAATTTCCTTCCAGCCTCTGCTCTCAGCTTAATACTGCGTTATAATGAAGTCATTTTGGCCTGCAAGATATGCAAGCAGATGGGCTGTCATTTAGGGGCTATCGCCTGCACCATCCCTTCCTTGCGGTTTGAACTTATTAAGCTCAGTGTTTTACAAACGCAATCAAGGAAGCAAGCTTGAGAGATATTATGACAGCAATGAAAGTGTGTCCTGCTTCATCAGCACTTCCGAAAAATTAGTTTAAACGTCCTCAGTGGCAAACAGCATTTAATGCTGCTCAGTGCTGGAGGGGAAGGCAGGAAAAAGACACTACACAGGGCTTTTAAAAATAAAACTCCAAGCAAGTTTGGCACAACGAGTAAATCACAAGCAACTGGCTCCATACAGTGCCCCACTGCAGGAGGCTCCTTCCTGATATAAATCAGTGCCAGACCTAGCCAAATACAAAAGCTGTGCCAGCTCTTGCTGCATAGTTTACCTTGCTCCCACGGTATTAGCAAAACCAGCATCTCCATCTCCTCAGACAATTGCAGCATCTCCCCTTACACTGTACCGTTCAGCCATATCATGGATTTATTGCTTATAATGCCACCGCAGCCACACACCAGGTTCTACAGTGTTCAATACGACTGTATCATCATTCCTATTTTACATCTTTTTTGCCTGTACTGCCATGGGGACTTAGGAACAAAGTCCATGGTGAACCTTAAAAATCAATTCCAATTACAGAACTCCATTTTCACTCTTACCAAAATGTTTGTTTCTAGACAGACATTCAGATTTTGCTCCAAAATGGGTTTTCCTTTCTTCTTTTAAACAAAATTATAAGGTGAGTTTCAAACTTCTGAAAGGGTCTGGAGAAGAAGGCAGGAGGAAGAACATGCATTCTTACAGCTTTTCTGAAAAATAGTCAGACAAATAAGCAACTAAACATCATTCAGTGGAAGAAAAATGCCCCAAGGTTTGAAATTGGGCAGCGTGGCCCTAAAATACTAGTTTGAATTTGCTGAGTAAAAGGGCAACTGGAGCAAAAAGAAAGTAATTCTGCATCAGCTCTCCAGAGCATCCTTCCACAGCAACTGATCCAGTTCCCTCCTTCCCAGGTAGGAGAAATCACACCCCCACATTGACCTCACTGCACTTCTCTCTGCCAACCCTTATAAGGTCTCGGTCTGCTGTTCCTGAGCTGCTGCTGGCCCAATTTACATGAAGAATACTGTAAACGTCACACTGAAACATGCACAGTGGTATTCTCCCAAAGCAAATAAAACCTAGGACCAGTAAGCAAAAAAAAGTTATGCCACAAAGCAGTTGTAAATCAGCAGCTGAGTGCCCCAATTAAAAACTATTGCATTTTACCTCTTCCTATGAGAACTGACCAAAACTTGTCTACATAGAGATCCATTGCTGGTGAGGGAACAGCAGAGTCTCCACAGATGCATCAGCCCCATAAATAAGAGTCCAAACCAATAATTTCTGTTAATTGGCACAAGTCACTTAGCCCACACTACACCAGTAGAGAACACCAGCTTCTGAACGTGTATTCTCTTTCCCCTCAGGCTTTCCCCAGTATGTTTTCCAAGACTGAAACTTATTATGGCTCAATGGAGAGTAAAACAGGGAAAACTTACATCAAAGCCTTGCAACCAGTGTGTCTCAAAGCTACGCACAGTCAACTGTAAAGAAATAAGGTGTTTTATAAGACCCGGGCAAGGGTCAAAACTACCTTGAGTTAAATCGTTTGTTCACCTGCTTCCTGAAAATTGTTCTACCAGATCAGTGATGCTCTGGGTGAGGTTTATAGTGGCTATTTTAACCCTTTCAGTGCAAGATCATGTAGCCCTGGTAGAGACATCCTGTGGTTCCTCCGACAGCAGATACAGAGCTAATAAGGTTGCTGCATTAAAGATCTCAGCCCAGTGGTCTCAGGAACAAGCTAGGACAACAAAAAGCCAAGCATAAGGGGGACAGGATGAGCCATCTTTCATACCAGAGGGAAGACCAACTCCTCTCTACGCATCTGAGCAAGCCCAGGATGTTAATCAGCTTCTCCTCTCCCCAATTTCTTCATCAGTCCCTTTCCACCTAAAAAAATCTCTTTTCCATATCAGCTTTCCTTACAAGGACATCCTGTAGCTCAGCACGTACCTAAGCTAAAAGCTCCTGAGAGCATATAAAGGCACAGGATTACATTTCAGTAAGCAATAAACTGAGATTGCGATTAAGGTTCTCCACTTTATGCAAATATACAGTGCTGGTTAAGTGATTATGTAAAGCCAGCCCCAAAACTGGACAAACTATAGCGCATATTATCACAGTACCATTCAGGTAATGTTGAACCATGCGCTCTGTTTCTATGGCTTTTCTCTCCACAGTATTCTGATTTCCAAGCTAAAGAAGAACACACAAAGAAAAACCCCAACAAACCCCAACCAAACATAAAACCAGAGCAACAAATCCATTCCATTTCCCCAGAACTTCCCAATGTATAAATCTTGGCCCAAACCCCCTTCATGGAGCTGCTGTATTGCCTTCAGCAACTAGCAACCACCTTGCATCTCTGGAGACATTCAGTTGCACCAAGGCTTTTCCAGCACAAGAGCTTCAGCCAAGGAAAAATAATTCCCTTGTGTCCTTCCTCTCCCTCACTCTCACACTCTGAACAAGCAATAGCTTGGCCCTGAAGATGCTGCTGTGAGGAAAGAACTTCAGCAATGCAAGACTGATTCAGCAGCTTGGCTCCTAACACAGAAGCACTGGGGAAACATGACCTGTATTTGTTGGAAGAGAGGCAACTCAGAGAAGACCAAGGTAAAATATAACTCTAAAGATAATGCATGAGATAGTATGAGACTATTTAGGGCTATATCAAATGTGGGAAGCAGGTGGCATAAATGAAAAAGCTCAGGAAAGGTCAAGCCTTGGAGGAAGTGAGCAAGAATCTCTTCATGAAGAGGAGAACAGATCTGAAACAGCCTCTTGCCAGAGGCAGCCAGGGAAGAAAAATCAAGTAAATAGCTTCGAAGGAATTGGAGGATAGAATTCATCTCATTTTAAGCATCAAAATATGAAGCTAGGCTTGTCATCCAGGCTCCCTCAACAGTAGAAAGACATGTTAGTTAGAAGACAAGTAATCCTGACTAACAGTGAAAGCGCCTGTTATCATGGATCCAGGAACTGGCTCAAGCATACTCAGAGAGATGACGTTAAGTGAGGACAACCTCAGCCTTAATCACTGCAGAGCTCCTGAGAAGGTGACAAACATTTGTCAGCATGAATTTAATGAGGTGTCTCCTTGAAGTGGCACCCCACCTACATGTTTTAAGAGATCCACTATGTGGATGTGAGGCTGGCCAAATGCCAACTTCAGCTAACCAGCAAAACTCAGCAAAAACCAAATCAAACCAAGGCAGTATTTACTAGGCTTTAAATACCTGGGGCTTTTATTGGAAAAAAAAGAGATGGGAAAAATACAAGGAAAAATGATGAATGCTAATGCACTAAATGATGAAAATACATTATCTTCGATTCCTCCTTGCCTGGATCTATACCAATTTCAGAAGGAGTGATTGGGTTAGGAGATAAATTTCATTTATTCCTGATAAAAGAACAATGCGACATTTTTTGACAAGTGTTCTTCAATATGCCACCTGGGTAGTTCTAGTAACAGATAATAAAAATGAAATAGGATAGGATTCCTAAGAAGATCCCAGCAGTTAACAGGGGAAGCCATTTCATAACTCTTTCTTTGGAAGTACCTGCGTTTCCTAGGGATAACAAGAAAATTTTAATCAGTCCTTTTAGGAAGTGTGTGAGGTAAGTTATCAGGATGCACCTTTATTCCTGTCTTAGCTGTAGATATTGCTTAAGAATCAGCAAAGTAATATCAGAGGCATTTAGCTGGATGAAGGCAAATTGCTTCCAGAGCTAAGTAGCAGCGGAAAGTGATGGTGTAAGTAATCACAGAAGGAAAGACAGGGTGAGATTTACTGTGAGCACCAAAGGCTTGAAGAGAGTTGCAGAAAGGAAAAGCGTATCATCATCAGGCTCCAGAATCTAGTCAGCAAGAAGGAATTTTCTCTGCTTTGCCACTAGACAGCACCATAATGAGAGCAAAGGATAAAGTGTTTTTGAGCTTTCTCTTATCCTATGAATT
Source organism: Amazona ochrocephala (assembly GCA_039720435.1). Lineage (NCBI taxonomy): Eukaryota > Metazoa > Chordata > Aves > Psittaciformes > Psittacidae > Amazona > Amazona ochrocephala. The sequence continues at coordinate 14,603,305 of CM077889.1, forward strand.
TATCATTATTGGAAACTAGCTTTACTCCAGCTGTCCTGGGTCTAGTTCTTATTTTAGCTATACAGACAGATGTGATTTCAGCTCTCTGTAACCCATGGACCTAGCCTGGTCATGGACACACTCAGTAGACCCATAAACTGACTGTTTTCTAACAAAAGTCTTGCAAAGCCAAAATTCTGTTAGTTCTCCATGGATTTACATTTGCACAGTGCCTTTTATGGGATGGCATGAGAGCCGGCTATGAAGAAACAATATACATGACACTTAACCAAAAGATCCTTCTATGTATCAACTCTATACATTAAGATATCAAGAGAATAAAATGCATCAGATCTGCTACTTCTTCTCTAAGGTCAGCTTATGTTGGCCTTTGTCTTTTGTATTCATTTCTCCTTGTTTTTCAAATGCATTTCCACCTTCCTGACAGAGCTGCTCCACCACTAAAACCACAGTATAATCACGCTGTAAAGGAGCCAACAGAACAGAAATGCTGTGAAAAATGGGAATGATTGTGCAATACATAAATCATAGGGAGAATATTTTCTCTCTGCCTTTGCACAGATCCTATACATCACCATGACTCAGTGCAGTTCTCCCAGTGGGGAGAAATTTCAACTTCTAATGCACTTTCCATCTGATTCCTCCATGATAACAGATGGATCACTGTCCTACGATATTGCATTTTGAGAGTAATACATTAAACACCTCTGTGTTTCAGAACAATTTGGTTTGGTACCCAGTACTAATCGCATTTCCATCCTAATCCCATCCCAGTGGTTTAATTGTGCATTTTACCACTGATGAGAGAAAGGCTTCCCTCAAGTCTGATGGCTCTTATCTTGCCTCTCCTCTCCTCTTTTTCCTGTTTATTTCACCAATCTTCCTGGATGTGATAAATCATGTAAATTTAATTTAGAGATCATACCCCTGGCTTTGACGGCAGACAAAGTTAGCTCTCTGCTTGTAGCCTGTAGCCTGCTAATCTTATAAAATTCCTCCATTCCCACTTGACTGAACTGTTACTGGGGAGTTAGGGGAGAGCAATATCTACCCTACAAAGTGTTAGGGACTTCTGTTGGACACTTGCAGCTGGCACCCTGGTCACCTTCCAAACTTTTATACTGCCGAGTAAGGACAAATGCTGTAACCCTAAGGTTTTTGTAAGCCCTGCTGTATCGCAGACTTTCTCGGCAGTACGAAGCTGGTGCTGCTGTTTCCAAACTCTTTACAGCCTTTCCAATCAGTTACAAATTTCTCTCAGCTACAACATTCTTCCAAAGACTAAGCAGCTCCCAAGTCCATTGCATTAACACCTTGACCATGCTTACCTGTGATTGCTGCGGCGTCTTTCTGTGAAATTGAAAGTAAATGTTCCTTCACTAAAGCATTAGCAGATCTACAGAGGTGCATGTAATAGGGGAATTCCTGCTATCTGCAAGGAAGCACTGCTTCTTGCCTATAAGGAGAGCCTTTGGCCCCAAGCTGAGGGTCACAAACAGTAACCAAGCACATTATCCATGCAACCTTTCCTTTATCTATAAATTCCCTTTCTAAGGAAACATGTAACACTAGCAGTGGATTAAAATCAGCTGTTCCATGGGCATCCCAGGTAGATGCCTTTCATCTCCTTTCCTAATATTTCCTTTAGGCTTCGACAGTTTTTATCTGTTTTATCCCTCTTTGCTCTTTCCCACACCTGAACAGTTCTCAGCTTTGGCAGGCACAAAGCCAGCAGTTTCATGACATGCATTTTTTAATGTAACAAAGCATGCTCTTTCATGTTCTTTTCATTCATTTTTTAAAATGCAAGTTCTGCTCTCTCAAGGTTAATAACTTGCCCACTTTAGCTGAATGTGGGACGGCTTCAGATGTTGCTGAGCATTTTTAAACAAACCTCTCATCTTCAGAAATTGGCAGGGAAAAAACAGCTTCTTAGATACCCCCTAAACCATGAGAAATTGCTGGATCTCTGCAAGGTGGCACAGAGTGTTCTTTGATGCTGACAGTTTGACATATTTGATGGAAGTGTGTGTGAAGTTATGATAGTCATAAGAGCTCAATAACAGCCACCCAGAAAATTCGCACTAGCATCTCTATATGGTTTTGAGTATCATGCATACAGAAAACACACTGAAACCAGATGCTGACCTCAGATAAAGGGAATGTTATGTTAGTAAGTCAATATTTGTACATCCAACACTAAGAAGAAACTGTGTCCAGACAAAAGCCTATGTGCTTTTTGATGGGTGACCATCTGAGGTGGTCCTTGTGGAAAGAATGCAAGGGAGGGAGGTAGGAAACCATCGTTTCAGCCAGCCCTGACCACCCAGGACTCTTCCAGATCCTGTGGCAGGATAGTGCTCACTGCTGCCTTGCCACAACATTAGAGGAACAAGGTGATTTGCAAGAAATTTGCATGTTTGCTTTGATCTTTCACAAAAACTGAGTAATGTCACTGGATTTTAATCAAGCTCTTCAGAGCCTCAGACCACATTTTTAATGCACTGAAATGGGGCATCTCAGCTTCTTTCAAGCTTTACACACAAGAAGCTAAAAATTCTTTTACTCTTGTTTTTTCCCCCCTTCGATTTGATGAAGACAATGATGAAAGACCAAAACCTTTTTATTTTACTATTTCCAAAGTGGATTTCTCTGGGATCTACCTATCTATTTTCATAGGTATTATGAATTTTTAAAAAGGATTTGAATCTGAAAGGAAGAAGACTTACCAGACAGGACCGAAGACGGCATCCCGTGGATGGGAGAAGGCTGTGATCAGGCACAGTAGAGAAGTCAAATTTTGCAATGTGGTAGAGTGCAGAGGAGCACACAAGGAACCCAGGTCAACACCATCAGTAGAAGGATGGAGGGCCTAGAAAGCAAAAGCAGGACATTTTTGCTTAAATATCCACACACCGGATTCACAAGTACAAGCCAATGTCTCAACTGAGCAGGTAACATGGCACCTTCATACATTTTCAGCCTACGTTCCCTAGTGAAGCCAGCAGTTGAGCACATGTAGGTCAGTAACCCCTTTTAGATTCTTTTGGACAATTTAAACCACTTTTGAAAAGGGGAGAAGAATCTCAAAGATACCCAAATCGCATTTACACATCTCTAAAACACCCCCAGGGATAGGGATTCAACCACTTTCCTGTGCAACCATCACCAAAGACAACTTCTAATATCTTCTCACTGCAGTGTACATGGCTACTGATCTGGATGCTCCATGAGCTAGGCTAATCCCCAGTTAGTTTCAGAAATTTTTATGGATGTTGTAAGGCATTTGCAAACAAGAGAAGGATGATGGAAAAAAACCAAAAGCCAGAGACTGGGTAGACAGCAGCGCATTACTCGGCAAACACACTGAGAAATAAGCATGATAATTTTTATCACAGTGCACCACAATTTTTCATGGTGGTGCTCAGAACTAAGTCAGTTTTATGGCAAAGTTGTTCTCAGCTTCTGCTCTCCTTACTCAGAATCCTTTGGAAAATCCCTCAGCTTTGCAGCTATCACTGCTGCTTCTACCTTCCATCCTCCTCCCTTTTTCCAGGGAAGAAGAGAAGAGCTTTGCTATCTGGGGACAGCTTAGCCAGATCACGAAACTTGAATAAGTCATATTCTTTTCCCTTGACTCCACACTTAGCTTACCAGCAACTGGGTATGATGTCACCAGTGAGGCAAGCTGAGCAATAACTGAGAAGTGGTAGCAAACCATAAAGAGAGTAACAGGGAAAGCCACAGTGCCCTGAGCTCAAGGAGGCTCACAAGGGCCCCCAGAACTCGCGCAGTATGTCACCTCTGTTGTGCAAGGAAAATAACTTCTCCTAATACCCTGGATCTTTTTTTGACACCTCAGTGCCAGTAGATGCAGACAAACATTTAAAATCAGAGTCTTCGCAAAACACCACATTTTCCAATACAGCAAACCATGAACTTCACAGAGAACAAAGGAAAAAATCTCTGTAAAGGCAATGCCAGAAAATTGTGGAACTATCCTTCAAAAAAATATTGAAGACATGAAAATTAATCACATTAAACGGTCACAAACTACATTTAGATCCCTCACAGAAAGGCTACTATGACCTCAGCAGTGAAGATCTCCACAAACCCGAAAGCAGAGTTAATGACTACATATTACTCAGCCACACTGAATTTCAAAGGGTGCTTGCACAGGATGTCACAGGAAGAGAGGGAAAAGAATAAGCAGAAAAGAAACTCCTTACCTAAATGCCAGCTCATGTAGAAATATCACCTTGAAATTAACCCCTATTAATTTTTTAGGTGGAATTTAAATAGAATGATAATTCTTTAAAAATTCAACAAAAGTCTTCCTCTTGCCAGCCCAGCATTTAGACACTTTCACCTATGAAAAGGTCTTATTTTGAGTAACAGCCTGGACAGCAATGAAGCAGAATAAGGATAAATTTAAATTAGTCAGAAAACCATCATGCTCAGACGAGAACGAGGTCCTCCCAGGGGCTGGTGTTTAAACAGCCTCTGAGATTCCTAAAGGAAAGACACTGCTCTGCATTGCTCTTTATAGGAAAGTCAGTAGCCTGAAGAAAGATGGATTATTGTTCATAATATCTATAAAGGCTTTTATCCAAAAATATCATATTGACAGGGCATTTGAGGTTAAGCATTCTGAGTTTAGTTTCCCTTCTAGCCTATTTCCAATTGCTGGGAAAGCTGGATAAAAACAGAGGCATCCACATGAGTGCATGAAAGTCACAGAGCAAAACGAAAGGAAGTAGCACTTTTCCCAGTGCCTGGAAACCACTCAGCCTTACAAGAAACAGCAGCAGCCAGAATCCTGCATATAGTTGTGCTTTGTCCGCTTTGTATCCAATGGAAACAGACCCTGGTTTAGGGCAAGTCAAGGTCACTTTCAACTTGGGCGTGGGATGCTTCACAGAACCCAGTGCGGACAGCAGCTGCTTGTCCCTTCCTAAGAGTTCCCTGTGACCTTTAAGGCTGTGAAGCTTCATTTTAGCAATGCCATGCTCAACCAGCACAGCAGTTTCAAGTAGTGCTTCAGAGCCTAGAGCCCTCCTGGGAACTGACAACAACTCTGTGGACCAGAGGCAGAATGGTACAGAGCAAGACAGATGCTCAGCGCAAAAGCAGCCAGCAGATGGTCACTAAGGGAAAGCAAGAGAGCTACGTAACAAAGCGCTCACTTCTATTATTTTTTATTATATTTTTATACCCAAACTTGCTGAATTTAATTATTTTTCCTGTTACTGAAGGTTGCACTGTCCAGGTACAAGCTTCCTTAAGAACAACTTGTACTGCAAAGGGAGCCAACTGCATATGAGTTTATTTAGAAACCAGTAAAAATCATCACCCCAATCTGTTCTGTAACCTCAATAAGCAACAATGACCACACACGCTACCCAAGCCACAAAAACCTCTACTCCATATGAACGTTTAACTAACTCCACCTATACTTCTTATAACAGATCAATGTATTTGTCAGAAACAATTTCCTCAGTTTCTATCCTCAAAACACCAGTGTAAGGAAGCAACGCTTGAAGTGCCTGCAAACATTTTCTGATGGGGAAGAATTGCCATAGGAATGAGGGACAAAAAAACCCCAGGTGTGGAGCAAACTCCAGTTCAGAAGAATGATAATTCTTTAAGCAACTCATTAACTGAACACACAAAAAAGTTAAATTTCTACAGCAGCTTCTGCTCTCGAGAACAGTTACAAACTGAACCCCACCAAAGTTTAATGGAGATATTATTCCCATTTTACAGCTAGGGATGCTGAGGCACAGAGCTGTGAAATGGTCAACGTCATATCTTCTATTTAACTATTTCTATCTAACCCTTATACTCCCTTGCTTTCCCTTCAAAAAACATGGAAAGGAGACTGGAAAGCTCTTCCACTGGATAGGTGCAGAATTAGCAAGGCAGGGATGCAATCACTGAGTGCAAGCAGAAGTCCCACAGGAAAGACTCTTACAGTGCCTGAAAGGGAGACAGCTGTCAACAGCTGCTGGGGACAAAGCTCTACATATGGTAACACCAAAAAAATCTGCATAAGGCAATAAACACACCATGTTCATTGCCCTGGAACACCCTTGAGACATGGCATTTCAGTAGGAACAAGTCCTGTTTCTACTTTGCATTGTAATTCAGCTGTAATTTCAGTTAAAGAATTAGGGGTAATTGGAGTGTTTGGAGGGGTTTTCTTTTAACAACATGAATCATACTGGACGTAAGGACATCTGAACCCAGCCTAAATCCCCCTCAAGTCCTCAAGCCCAGTGTTTCCTACTAGCTAAACACAGCTTTAGTAAATAGGGCCATTCAGTGCCATCCTAGGGACTGCAAGGCTAATAGACATAAGCGAATACTAAACTAGATTAACAGATGCCAATACCTGTATATCATCAATTCCAACATTTGGATTACTCTAAAAATGCCCCCTATATCTGCTAGCAGTGCACTGCCATGGCCTACTGTGGAAATGGTTCATGGAAGACCTGAAACAACAACAGAGCTTGAACCACAGCCAACAGATTTGAACACAAAAATTGCTAACTGTTTGCTACAGTGGCCTGGTACCACCAGGAAGTAATGATGCATCAAAGCAGACGACAGAGGACTGGAGGACTCAAGGTGGGCAGCAAGAGGCTTAAAGAGCTTCCAGGACAGCAGGGAACTCTTAACTGATAATTCTTCATTAACATCATGACTGAAGCATTGCAACTGTCACGCAGCAGCTCCTGTCAGTAGGGCTGGGCTACCAGAAGTACATCCAAGTTCTCCTCTCTCTGTTGGTCTAGGTCCTTAGTCCTTATCTTCAAGTTCAATGACACACACCCACGCTACCTAACAGACTCCTGAAGCTGTCACTGCAGCGGTGATGAGCAATGTCTTGTGTATAGGTAAACAGCTTCCCTCTGCTCTGCCTAATCACTATGGTATTTACTCTCATGAGACATAATAATCCTCGCAAGCCAAATTTTTCTTCCATTCTAGGGGCATAATTTTGTGTGTTTTTTTTTACCTGGCCTTTTTCTAGCAAATATTTAGCCTCCCATGCGCACATATTTAAAAAGAATTCCTAACAAATCACTCAACTGAAAGTAATTTTCCCCTGAGGAGTGAATGAAAGAACAAGCACCTGCCAGATGTGAGTCACACTATTCATTGCACTCCTGGATGGTACTTGGGTACTGCAATGCTGAGAACAGGAAAGGGATTGAGGTAGGACACAATTAGCTATGTTACATAAATTTAACCATCATTCTGTTTTCCTGCCAGGTTCATTGCTGCAAAATCAAAACTGATGAGGTTCTGTGGAAGTGGTTTACAAGGTCATAGGATGGCAGAACAAGGTAAAGACAAACTAATACCAGTTTTGTTGTTTATGTTCACCTTTGCTGTTTCAAAACTTTGGCAAATCAACGGCTCTGGTTATTGTTATAAAAACATTACTGCTACTTTTTTCTATCTACCTTGTGGGAGCTGGTTTCAGTCAACTTTGCAACAGCCTCATCTCAACAGGTTCACTTTGGGAAAGCTATTTACACAAAACTTATTTCTATGTTTCAGTAATATTGTATCAGTTTCAATGAAGAAACACCACTGCTGGATATTTTGGGAATTCGTGCTTAGGGATCTATTATTATTATTATTATTATTTTGGACCATTGACATTCCACTCATTTATATTACTTCCACTTTTCTGTTTTTACATGGACATATCATGAGATCAATTACAAATAACCTTTTGTTGAACATGATCATTTGTAACACATCAAGGGGTTGGATTAAATATTGTTTTATTGTAAATCAAAATTACAACGAAACAACAGCACATTTTTAAATACCATAGATTAATATAAAAGGCTAAGAAAAAATTCTTGTAAGGAAAAAATGTTTCATTTTCTACAAGGAAATTTCAATATTTATTTCACAAGAATTTGGAGAGGAAAATAATGAAACGTCAACATCCCCCATGAAAGAGACATACTGAAATCATCCATCTCTCTCTTGATGCATGACCAGAGAGGAAAGATGAATGTTAGGGTAGTAGCCTGAAACATGGAACATTTTTAGTCAAATTCCCAAATGGCCAGATTTTTCTGGTTGGACTGTAGGCTTTCCTGTGTTTCACTCACTGAAGTTGTCAAACACAAGAAATCACACCATCTATTCCCTGATACAGTTACTATGATAATGAAGAGTAATAGATTCCTTGGATAAATGCCAGCTCCTTCCAGCCACACTCACCTGCTCCCAACAGCAAAATGTCTACTGATAATAATTACAAGCTGAGATTATCAAAGGTGCCTGGGGCATTTGGATGCCCATGGGAACCGGAAGCACTGAAGCTGTCTGCCTATGGATTTTACTGAATCTCCGATTGATTTCTTCCCCCACCCCAGCAGCATTTCCAGTGCACACATGCAGAACAGCAAGAATAATTACAGAGCTAACATCTTCATGTTGGCTAGGCAGAGAATTCCATTGTGCTAGAGACTTCACAAAGCAGGCAGTAAACAAGAACATCCACTCCAAAAATACCCCCATGTAATTGCAGTTCTGGTACACACCTTAGAAGAGGGAAAATTCCCCAACACCACTATGCAGAAGGTTTGGAAGCACTTGAAGAGCCACACAAATTCCAACAGCCTGTTCACAGGACTTTCCTCTGCAACGATGAAAGTAACTTTGTCCTACTCCTTTCCAAAAATAAAATCTCAAAATCTCTATCCAGAAGAACATCTTTCTACATTATCACTTTTCTAACAGAGTATCTTCTCTCCCGTCAACAGAATTGTTGGGCTTGTAGCTGGTAAATAAATCAGCTGTTGTCAAGGCAGAGAAGGTTTGCTGTCAGGTGGAGGTACAGAGTTTTCCAATGAGGAACAGCAGTGTGGGAAGGGCACTGACTCACAGCACTGTCCTTTACTTGAATAGAAGTTTCCTTGAGGAATAACAATGTCAGAGTAGTGATACCCAGAGGTCAGGTGGAGAAAAATTTGCTGTTGCCCGGTTATTTTAAATCTGAATGTTCAGCCCTCCTTCCCCAAACGCAGTGGCTATAAACAGAGCAGAGTCTAGAAAATTCCTGCTGCCAGAGGTGAAGGGAGGGGTGGTGAGAGGGATGGTGAGAGGGAGAGCAGCACATTCCCAACCGAGACAGGTTTTTTTCCACCTTTCATGCACATGGATCCTGGCTCAAACCTTCAGCAACAGCCCAATCTTCACCACCTCAGAGACTGGTTTCCTACCAGTCCTAGAAGAAATGAGGGAGCCGATGCCCCTCAAACAATGAGAGGAAAGGTCCTGGTTTATAAACCAATTTGTCTGCAGACAGCTTTCATTGCTTTTCCATCACAGACCCTCCCACTCAAGATAACCTGGATGCTTCATCAGGTGTAGTTAACCCTGTACCCTGAGCATGGGCACAAGCCAGTCACACTGCTCATGAAAGTCTTTGTCAAACATATGAAGGCTGATGGAGTTCTGTGCTCTGTTCTGATGCTCACTTGTTTTCACCCTCCACTAGGGCTATTCCAATTTAATGGAGGGAAAGGACTCTCCCACAGTGGAAGATACCTTTTAATCCAATTTTTTCCTATTCTCTCATTTTTGCTATGAATTTTGGAAGTTTCTTGCTGCAGTTACACACTCCTCCAATTCTGGAGGCAAGCAAGCCTTGTCCAACACAGCAAGTGAACAAATAAATCAAGTGCTGCTTTCACCACAGAAAGGTGAAGAGGGAGAAGGCTGAAAGGAACTGCACTGTCCACCGCAGCCTTGTCTCCTACTTTGCCTCTCCTCCCTCCCAGGGAAGGCTCCTGTTTACCACATCTCCCCTGATTTTCTAGCAGAACACATAATGGCTGCTAGGAAAGAAAACAAAGCCCTCCCCTTCTACGGAGGAGCAATTTGCTTACACTTCCCAGACTCTCAGAGGGTAGGAGACAGATGAGATCCTCTCTTTGTTCTTTATTGCTTGGGATATTTGCATAAAGAGAGACTCTTTATTATTTAAACACTCATCTGCTCCCACTGCTTAGTCTCATTTTGAAGTCATAAGCCTCTATTAGCCGCGTGTCAACCACACAGCTAGCAGCATGATGGCCTGGAGGGCAGACTCCGTAGTGCAAGAGCTCAGGTTTGAGCCTCCGTATGCGTGGGGATCTGCAGGCTTGAAGGTCTTCCTTTTTCAATAGGTATGTTTGAAGACTGGAACCAATACTGGTATCATTGCTATTGTGCCAGAGCTAAGAAAGCTGGTGTGAAGGTAAGCAAACCCCTCCAAAAGCTGGCAGAGTTTTGGGTTGATTGCCCATCCCCAACCAGCTATAACGGAATAGCTCCAGAGCAAAGAGCACCCAACGCACCTCAATCACTGCACCCATGATTTCAGAGCATGTCTTTCATCATCTCAGTGACCTTGGTCAGACTGGGAACAAGCAAGGAGCATTACTGGGTAGACCTAAAGAAGTCTTTTCCAACACAGGCAGCAACAACTTCATTTTCCTCACATGCAGACAGAAGGGGGAACAAACCCTCAGAAATTAGTGGCATGAAGTCAGTGACAGACACAAATCAAACCCCCTGAGTGCTGATGGAAGCACCAAAAATATTTAAATTACTTCTTTAAAGCCTAGTAAATATTTTTTATGTATTTTTTTCCACATAGGAACACTGAATAAACTTGATTTTCAATATACAGCAGAAACATACTAAGTCCTCCTACAAGGAGATGAAATGGCTTTGTTATTGCATCTGGGATTCCTTTGTTCAAGTAAGGAAGAAATAGAATGCTTAATTAAATGCATTAGTAATCACAGGGTAGTTAAATGCCAATTGGTTGTTAAAATATGGAGTGCAATAAAAGCCTAAATAAATTCTGAATTATAACCATAAGTTTATGCATCAGAATAGGTATTTTCTGTTAAAAGGTGGCAATTTTCTTCTGGGAAACTGCCCCATTTTATATTTTTCTGTTTTTTTCTTTCATCGAGATTTCTATAGACTTTTGCTAAAACCATTTTCAGAGTCCTGATTTTGGACTAACATTAATACACTGTGTTTGGCACATGTTATTTCTGAAAATAAAAACCATTAAGGTAGCGTTTGTTTTGCTCAAAATGTTGTAGAAATTTTCACCAGAATCTAATTTTGAAAATCCAGACTAAGTTCCTATAAATTTTTTGCCCCTTTTTGACTAGTGCTACTTATGCATTTTATTCATCTAGAAATTCCTTTCTCTTGGCAACAGTCAGGATGGAGCTTGAATGATCATCCCAGAAAACAGTGATTTTTTTTAAAGCAGTCCATGGTATCATGGACAATTTCATCCAACATGAAATCACTCTCCCTGCAAATTCAGAGCAGCTTAACTTCTATAGCTCCGTCTCCAGGATGGGGTCTATAGAAGTATACAAAGAAAGTGGTTTTAGAGACTGATTATTATTCATCAATTCTTCCCTTCACAATTCTATTACATTCAGAAGGGGGTGGAACCACACAAAACAACCAACAACTAAACTACCAGAACCATGTTTAGATGATTTTCAGCACAAAAGAAAATCTCCAGCCTGGAATTGACCTCTTCTAGCAATGTACAAGCAAGTGCAACCTGGCAAATGCCAGTATAACAAATAGTCCCAGAACACCGCTTTATCCATGTGTCCCACTTTGCAGAGGATGCTTTTCCTCATAAGGAGGAGATACTTAACTAGCCCGAGAGTCCCCAGTTAACTTCAAAAAGAACACTCCATCCTTGGAGTGGATTTGAACAAGATGGAGTTGGAGCAATGGTTTAGTAACATCATTCCATGAAGAAATCCCATCCATCCCCTTTTATTTTTGTACTTTAAGTCACATATAATCTTTTGCTGAGTTCTAGTGCATTTTGTTATTGATGAGGATTTATCCCCACTTTCAAGTAGGGTATAAATCAAATTCTACCAAAAGGGGTTAATAAGGCAAAAGAATACTTAAAGGACTTGGCATGACAGCATGTGATTTCTGATTCACTATCAGCTGATCTAACCACTGTGTTCACTGCCTCTTAAATACCAAACAAACCATGAAATTAAAAATCCCCTGTGCCCTACCTTTAATACACTGAAGAAACCAAAGGATCTCCACAGGGGCTTAATTCCTTACTGATAAAGGGAAATGGCTTTTATTCAAAAATCCTTTTTGAAGGAAAAATCCTGTATTTGGCATGAGGAGAAAATAAAAGGATAGTATAGCTGCTGTGATTTAGCTAAAAATATACTAACTCATAAAAGGTACAAGCTTGGCATTGCTCCTTTGAAAGTTAAACATTTTTGTCCCAGGGAAAAAAAAATGAAACCAAAATCTGAGAACATTTTGATCCCAAGGGTAGTTCTAAATTATTTTGGAACCTAAGAGCCACATAATGGTAATAAATTCCCAGTGCTGGGAAGCATCTAAAATGGAAACTTGAAATATGAATAAATTTCCCATCACCTGATCCCAGGCAGTCCAGCCAGAATCTTTCTATTTGACAGTGTGGCTTATTCAACTTTATCAGACATGCTTGTTTCTATGTCCAGACTGGTCCAGTAATGGACATATTTTTACCTTTACAAGGCATTGCTCTGTTTCCCTGCATCTTGCTTCATGCACAAGACCTATGTAAGATGCTGGTAGCCAACTCCTTCTAAATGAGAGGCTGCAGCTACTTCTATCCATCCTCATTATGTCAAATCTATGTCCTGGCCTTCACCAGTGTGCAATGAACATGGGCAGGATGCTCAGGGAAACAAAACCAACCTTTTAATGCACAGAACTCTTCACTGGTAACTTCTTGTGGGAAAGGAAATGACAAATAGAAATAAAAATAAGAAAGGTAAATAATCAGATCCATGTGGAAGGAAGCAATACATGCAGATCTCCAGCATCCATCTCCTGATGTACAAGTGAAATCAACTACCTACTGAATTTGTTACTGCCTCTGGCTGCTCTGTAAACTCTACCTTCCATGCCACCACTAATAACTGACAGACAGAGATTCATTTGAATGCACTATGAATAATTTCATCTTACTCCCATGTTTGGATGAGGAAGGACTCCTTAACTTCCTGAACTCAGCTGCATTCAGGACTGCTGCACCACTTTGACCCTCCAGTTTAAGGAGCCTGCATTGCAGGGGATGGACTTGACACATCTGAATGACACCCAGAAACCTGGCATAGAAAAGGCTTCAAAAACATCAGCTCTTTTAATTGGGAGGGAAAGGGGATACCACTAAGTTAAGAAAATGTAGACACAGAAGCTCAGTGGTTGGCCCAAGTAAGGATAAAGGGAACAGAACGATAGAACTGATGTTTCACAAGAGGCAAGGGAAGTGTCATCATCTTGCAGACCGTGCCCTAGGATCTGCGCTTTCACAGCTCTGCCTTACACACATCTGTGGGATTTAGCATGCACATTTGTTTTAAAAGCAGCTTTGGGATCTCCTAGGGAGGTCTCATGCTACCAAAAGTCATTATTGCACAGCAAAATGCCCGGCTGAACTACAGGCAAGAAAAGAAAGCTCAATATATTTTTTCATCATCATGGGTACAAATTTACATCAGAGTTCGATAATGCCTATTCCAGTTATGCTTTCCTCAGTCTGAGTTTAGGAGAGCTATCATGTTGCCATTTGACAAGTTGGTAGTTTGCTTGTAACCCAAAGTGTGCTTGTGATGCGTCTGTGATTGAAAAGCAAAAGCATAAATGCCTTCCACTGATCAACTCCACTGAGATGAAATCTGAACCAAGCCAAAATACAATCACTCCAGAGCACTGCAAAGCTAAGGACAGTATTTACCTGCACACAGAGAATTAACACCAAAACAAATAAAGAAGTCTGGTTTAGCTATGTAATGTTGAAATATTAATATTGTTGGCAGAGAGAGTGCATGAAGCTATTATTTTGCAAAGCGTGGCTAAGTGTAGTGAAGGCAAACATTGAAGAAGTAACTAGAAAATCCAGTTCTCTAACTGGATTTTCTGATGCCTGTAGCCAAACACACAAGATAGTTTATTCCATTCTGCTTTTATAACTGGAACTGATTCTCAAAAACTGCCTAACAGGTTGTTTATGAAGTGTAGGGAAAATGTATTTCAAAAACCTAGATGATTTCATTTCCAACTATGAAGGCATATCTGCTGAACTGAGAACTCATGGCTGTTTTCATCAATGGAAGAAGTTTGACCCAGATCTATGGAGAGTAAAATATGACATAATTGTTCTAAATAAATTTCTTACAACAGTAATGTCAAGAGAGTTTGACTAGAGACCCCCAATCTAAACTGGTATAAAACAGAGTAGCTCCACACAGCTACCACCACTGATGCTGTTTTCTGACTATGCCTTCCTGCCTGTATTGCTTGCACATAAAATCTTGTAGGAAAGCATCTCTGCAGAGTATCCAAGAAATAAGATATATTTATCATTCCATACCCGTATTTATTGTTAATCTAAATTCATTTTGAGGAGGAAAAATATTCAGTGCAGAACAAGGAAAAGTAGAATGTCAAATCTCATTATGCAATCAGTGAAAAATGCCTTGATCAATGCAACTGAGCCTTAACAATTGCATAGAGTTCAATAATTCTCAGTATCTCAGCAAGTACAAATACCAAATTCATTGGGCACACCCCTGAATTCAAAACAATTCATGAAAGGCAAGAACTAAACAGTGGACACAGTCTATCAGGTTACAAGTGATTCGAGCCGTATGCTTTAGGTAGGCATTAAAGGCTGCACACATCAGACAATAAGATAACAACATTGTTTTCTTTCATGTCCTAGACTGCAGGCAAGGGACTGGGATTCAGTTCCCTCTTCTACCTAATAGTATTTGAATCCACCTTTCTCAAAAACACTTCAAACCACAAATTCCCAAGGCTCTTGCTCACCAAATATGATATCTGAGCTGCTCAGAATATGCAGGACTGCCCTACACAGGGTAGAAACATGCTCTTTCCGTTGCTGAATACTTAAGTATTACACATGAAGTACAACTGCTGAAGTAGGAGTTCTCACCTTCATTCACAGACACAAAAACACTGCCCACAGCCTCATTGGGAGGGAAGTCTTCTGTAAAACAATTAAAGCAGGTTTGAACCCATTCAGCCAAAGAACAGAACTGAACTGAAGTCTCTCAAGCCAGGGGGCTCTCATAAGTCTCTCATAGGCCAGGGGCCTGTAAGGGAAAACTGCTTTTTAAAGTCATCTTTTACAACCATGAAGACAAATTCACAAGTAATTACCTAATGATCAAAGATGCAGTTCAACATTTTTTTCCTTTTTTTAAAAGAGGATGTTGTCAAAATCGGATTTTGTGTGTTTGCATAAGCCTGTAAAGGTACACAGATGTTTGGCCACAAGGATTTGACGTTGGCTTCTACAGAATAGAAGAAGTCTCACTGTGTACATATACATTTCATATACATTTTTTCTTTTTTCCATTGTTTATTGCTGACCACAGACAGTACCCTGCATGAATGGACCTGCAGTCTCTCTCTATAGCCATTTAGGTGTTCTTACATCAGCAGCAAAAAGGATGAGTTGGGAAATAACAGGCAATTGATATTCACTTTAGTTGGAAGATGGAGTTCATAAACCATGATCCTGTGACACAGTTGTCGGGTCATTTCTGTTGCTCACCCTCAGCCAGACCAGAAGTCCACAATGCAATGTGGTCTAGTTTTAAGTTTTTGGTAAGCAACACAAAATGACCATATGCAATTTTGAGAGGTACAAAGAGGATCTGTCACTGCTGCTGCTTGGATGCAGGCCACCTACATCCCTCATTTTCACTGTGACAAAGAGGTAAATGTGGTTCCTCCCTCCTTCACACAGGGAAATAGAAACCAGAAGATTAAAGTTATTACAACCACCTCCTGTTTGAAACCAAGTTCAAAGGCTTGTCTTCTTTAATCAATTTTCCAGCAGACTAACAGGGCTGTACATTTCACTTTCATGGAACCAAAGCACTAGGGCTAAATCAGAGTTTTTCCCTCTGTTCCCCTTCTCAAAGCAAAGCATAAGCAAAAGAGCTCAGATGAGAAAGTTAACTGAACTGACAGTATAAGCCACACCACTTTCTCTGAAGAAAGCAAAAAGCAAGAGGTAATAAAACATCCTGGCTCCAATACCATATGCTGGCAAAGCACTTCTGGCAGTCAGATATAATGATATTCTGCAGTCTTGGGGCATTGTGGTAAAGCAAAGTGCCTCTGTCAGGGGAGCCATTTCTGTGGGTGAGGTGAGAAAATAATGGATGTCCACTTGGCAGAGGTAGCCACAGACATGTTAACTCAGAGCGCAAAGATCTCCTCCCTGGGTAGTGTCTTGCTGGAGATTATTAATGAGTGCATTAATGAGCCTGCTTCCACTGCAACGGAGCAGGGAAGGAGCTTTTAACACATGTTGCGAGTAATCCTTGGAATTATAGATTCAAGGAAAAAAAATGAAGAGGAAAAAAGAAAAGGAACATTCACAAATTGGAGTAAGGGCAGAGACTTGTCTAAAAATAATGTGCTATTGAACAGCATCCGCAAACATGCACAGAAATGCCTTTTTTTTTTTTCCACAAAGCTAGTCACAGACAGCAAAAAGCTTGCAAATGTACCCAGATAGTTTCAGAAGCATTGCTAGCATGAAGCCATCTGACATGCTTAATTTCTTTCACCATCTTCATAATAGCCCAGACATAATTTAGTCTGGATTTCTTCCAGACTAGATTCACTAATGATACCATGGACTTTAAATGGCCCCTCAAACATCAAGAATAATGGATAACAGAAGATCTGGCCAAAAAGAACATTGCAAAAATTCAGGGATCTGTATAAAACTTAAGGGGATATTGCACCAATTTTGGATATTCATTAATTTATTTTTTTTAAGTGCTTACCTCTACAAATTAAGAACTAAATTTGTTCTTTATGTTGTCATGATTAACTTTGCACACTCATTTTATCCCTACTCTTACTAGGTACACAAGTGCCCCCTCCAGCACAAAGCATTCCTCTAGCTGTTGAATTCCCAGGAGAGGGTAATAGCTCATATGTGAATGGAGGCTGAAGAGCATCTGTGTTTATTAGGCTCTGATGGGCTGCATTAGAACTTGATTAGAAAATAACTCTCACACAGTACTGGGCAGTAGTTTAACTCAGGGTCCTGTCTGGTAGCCAAAGTTAGAAAATACATCTGTTCCTAAAGAAAACCAAAACATTCAGAACAAAACCACTTTCTCCCCCTCTACAGTGTCACATCATCACTACAAATTTCCTGCCATCCCACTCTGTCCCTTACAATTCCTCTGCATATGGACTGCATGGTAACCCTACCTTTACTACTGCAAGGCTCCAGGTGTTGGTTCACACTCGCTCATTTCTGGTGTACTGCCTTGAGCTGCAAATCCTTGCCTTCCAGAGGGTGAACAAGCCCTTTGACTACCGCAGTGTGGCTTCTCTGGATGCTTGACCCAGTAAACCCGAGAACAAAAATTACAGTTACCTGATAGATATTCAGCTCTACAAAAGTTCATCACCCAATTGCTTCTGTTCCCTGCCCCGCTAGTCTGTGCGACCATCTCATAACGTGAGGAATTGCTTTGTTTGTATTGCACTGGGATTTTTTTTCTTCTTCCTTTCTTTTTGTGCTAATCAGATCTTAACCCCATTTTCCTTGAAGGAAATATAAGAAATTACCGAGTCATGCTCTGCTTTCCTATAGGAGACAGACTTCTGCATTACTCTCCTGTCAATTTTCAAGCATTGCACAGGAACTGGACCAATAAAAACCATCAGCTCAGGCACATCCCCAGAGATTGGGATATTTGTGGAGCTACAGATAGCTATTATCAATAAGAAACTTGTCTCGCCACCTGCCACTGTACTCTCAGAGCACCTCTGGAAACAGCTCAGTGCTACAGAGACATGACTTCAGAGACCAAATTGATTAGGAGTTTTGTGTTAAACCAAGGATGGAGAGGAGGGAAAGAGAGAGGCTGAAGGAAGCTGTGTATGCTTCTCCTGGGACCAGACAGACGGACATCTGAGCTAGTGCTGTACCCAAACCCTGCAGTGGTGCCTTTGCAGACCACCAGGTGAGTTCTACAATGCAGCAATCAGTCTGTCAAGCCTCCTGCTCAGCAGCTCCCTGCGGCACAGCCACATCTCCAAACACAAAGTTGTGTCCTCCACCACACCAACTCAACCTCACCAAGTCCTCCTAACATTAGGTAGCTGAGAAGCAGAGACAGAAAGCTTTTCCTTGTGTCGTGGTTTAAGCCCCTCACGCAGTTCATTCACTCACTCCCCCCTCTTTCTTCCCCCCAGCTCTCAGAGGAATGGGGAGGAGAACTGAAAGAATGCAACTAATAACTATGGTACAACACAAACAACTGCTGCTACCACCAATAATAATAATGACAAAGGAAATACAAGGGAAGAGAATACAATTGCTCACCACCCAATACCAAGCCCGACCGAGGAGTGCACCCCACCCTTCCGGTAACTGCCCCTAGTTTCACATCCTGGGCATGACGTGCTGTGGCATGTAATACCTCTTTGGCTAGTTTGGGTCAGGTGTCCTGTTGCTGCTTCCTCCCAGCTTCCCCTCCTCCCTGGTAGAGCATGAGGCTCAGAAAGTCCTTGGCCAGACCAAACATTACTAAGCAGTAACTGAAACCATCAGTGTTATCAGTGCTGTTCCCAGGCCCAAAGTCAAAACCACAGCACTGCACCAGCTACTAAGAAGGAGAAAAAATGACTGCTACTGCTGAACCCAGGACACCTTGCTTATGCATTTGCTGAGCAGATATCCTGAGAAAGAAAAGAACCAAACTGCAAGCTTAAGGTGTTAAAGTCAACCAACGCACTAAGGAAGGGTTCTCATCTCTCAAGCCTGCAAATACCAGGGATGCGCAAATTGAGAGACTTTCTCCACCAACTCCACCTGATTGGCGCAGAGACCATTTCAGAGGTGTCCTTGAGTATGACATACTTCATCACTTGCAACTGCCAGGTTGTGGTGCAACCTCTCTGTCCTATACACCAGAGGATTAAACCTACCTGAAGACAGCGTAGACAGTTTTGAGCATGTGCAAGGGAACTCTGTAAGGACCCTGGCATACCTATTCATGCTTCAATGCTACCATTACCCATGCTGTGGAGAACCACAAGAACATGGGTAACATCAGCTTTGTGTCAGCTTTGCTACGCAGTCTTACTTATAACAAGCTTGTGCTGACAGTCAGTGAACGTGTGCTGCAGTCCTATTGTCTGCCACAGGGTAGAGGCACGTAGGCACCATAACATTCAAACTGTCATGCAACAGCCCTGTTAGTGCAGCAGCATGGGTACTAGCATCAAACCAATGCAAGATGCCCAACAGCTACCAAGATCCAAGTAACTTAAAAGCTATCTATGCTGCAGCACAGGCATGTTCAGAGAAACAACACCATAGTGAAATGCATGCAGGGGTGACGCCATCTGACGGAGCAAATTCTTCCAGATTTACATCCATAGAGACAGGCCAGTGACTCTAAGTACACCATGCAACAGGAGAAGCACTGAGCTGTGTGTCCCTCTTCATGCAGTCGGGTTCAATGGATGAGAGGCCAGGAAGCCAACTTCACTAGAAAGAGCAATAATGTTTATGAAGTCTTTATTTCTCTGTTGCACGTATAGCCTGGTTATAGCCGGGGTTTTGTCAATCACTTTGAAATTGTGTCACTGCCTTCAGAATCATGCACAAATTCTAGCATTTATCTGCTGAGAAAATCTATTACTTCAGTAGTGCTGAAGGAGCCCAACTGCATACCAACATCTCTGCTGAAGTTGATACCTGTCACCATAACGTTCCTCTGAGGTGAGGAGTATCTCCATCATGTGGAGCTTTCAAAGGTGCTCTCCAGTTACCAGGCTGGGCCTTGGGAGACTTGATACACCTGAAGAAGTGAGGTAGAAGGCTTTTTTATGCCACAATCTTATTCTCCATCCCTGGAAAAACTATTTTGTGAAAAAGGCAACTTCTGCCACACCTCTAGCATTTCCAGCCACTCTCTTAGCAGTGGGCTGCAGGCCTCTGTGGGTCTCCTCTGCATGATATGAGAGATGTAAGGGGGCTGTATCAGATGCTGTGGAGGCATTCAGCTGTGACAGCAATGGGAGCTATACAATTGGAAAACACAGAGCTAATTGAGTCCCTCATGGATATTTATTTCATCCATTAAGACCCACAAGCCTTAGTGACTGTGTCACATCAGGTCAAAACATCAGGGAAAGCAGAGTGAGAACTTTGCTCCTTTCCAGGCATGACTGAACAAGTACGTACATGTGTCTGGCATTTCACAGGAAACCAAGCTGTAATGGGCTGGGAGATAACTCTGTTCATCCTGCTGAACAGAGCCATTCCCTTCCCTCCCCTCACGCAGATCAATGTGGCGTCTGGATAGAACTTACCCCTATTCCTTCCAACTACTCCATCAGAGCCAGTTACTGCCACACAGGCTCTCTGCAGCTCAGACAGCAGCCACCTCCTGGTGAAGGGGCTCCAGAAGAGGAGGGGACATAGGACAAGAAAACTTCCAAGCCCTGTTTTCCAATACACTTTCTGCAACCTTGCTAAGCCTCCCGAGCCTCTGCACAAGAAATACCTAAGCAGCCTAGCACTCAGAAAAGAAATAGCAGAGCAGGAGCATGACATTTCTAATATTGAGCAATGTTAAGAAGGAAATCATTCACCATCTCTCCCAGCACAGTGGCATCAGACCAGGAAGTGGCAGTTTCAAAGCAGACCAGAGGAGAAGCTTCACATTGCACTTTGTTAAACCATGGAGGCAGTTGCCACAGGAGGTTCAGGATGCCAAATGCTTTCCAGGATTCAGAAAGCAACTGGACAAGATCAGGAAAAAATATTCCCACCAAGACAAAGGTATTGCATCTGGTTTAAGCAGCTGCAGAGCTGCAAATTGATGTAAGTCCTTGCCCTGATCTCTCAACTCAACCACAAGCATCCATTTCTGATGCTGTTGGAGACCAGCATTTCATAGCTGAACCTTTCTCTGGCTCAGAACAACTACTGTTTGATCATCAAGGAACAGAGAAGACCAGAGTAGGATGATTTCAAACCAGCCTCAGGACAGCTACTGGTGTTCAAATTCAGCACTGGGACAAGGAGGCACCAAATGTAATCAGTTCTAAGTAATGTAAAGTCTGGTGGCTTTGTAATGGAAAATAACTGCGAGGCTTGAAGGTAACTGACATAGGTTTAGGTCCTTAGGACCTTAATACAAAAATGTAGAAAAACAGGATCTGGGGATGGGGCGTATCCTGGACCAGCAGATGTCCAGGGAGGGAGCAGTGAAACTATCTGCTCAATAGAAGAACAGGATGATTGCTATGTCTGTAATTAAGCTGAAGATCCAAAGACTGGCAGCGGGTATGAATATTGTAAACGACTCTCAAAGACCACCATCACATTTTTGTATACATAGGGGAAACCTTCTGGAAAATGATGTAATTCATGTGTAGCCTCATGAATATGCATGTATGCCCAGTGGCTGTATAAGGATGGCCTGTGTAGCAATTCGACAGACACGCTTGGAGGAGCTATCCCCCGTGTCTTCCGGCACCGCAATAAAGAGCACCTGCTTGTCAACTTGAAACTTTGCTGGCAGTTTGTTCCTGGAGTTTTCCCCAAATCACCATGGAGAGCTTGCAGCGCTTTCAAACTGCCAAACCCATCGCTGGCCATTGGGCTGAGGCTCCATGGAGAAGTAAACGTGTTAGAAGTAAACATGTAAAGCATGATTAGAAATTGCCGGAAGGGTAGTGTGAGCTAGATTTGCAAGATAAAGAGCACCACTGCATACTGATGGGAGATGCAGGAGAAGAGGAATGATATCAGCTTAAGTTTTATCTTATTTGCTTTAAATGCATTTTAAATAGTCACTGCTAAACTCAAGAAGACTTAAACTAAGCTGAGCTGATTATACTGTTATCAATAATTTACATTTAAAAAAAAGAAAAAGGTCACTTTAAAAGCCAGCTTTGAAACTCCACAGAGAGACTTAACACTTCTTTGACGAAAGCAGTTCAAGCTTGCGCTGTGGTTTTGATGTCCAGTCCACATCCTGGCACACAGAAGCCTTAAATATCTCTGATGTTTCCTCTCTGCTCAGGGGGTTTTGAATTACCCTGCCCCTAGCAAACACACTCCAAACATGCTCTGCTCAGACTCCAAGCGGGCACCTGCAGCTCAAACACACAACTCCTGCCACTTGAAAGAAACACGCTAAAAAGCTCCTTTCAAAGAAAACCCTCCAGGCGGCTGTGTTTGAAGAAGCAGAGACAAAAGCTTTTGCAACTAGTTCGGTCTTCAGAGACTCTTCTTGGCATGAGACTAAATGGTGGTTTTCCCTGGGGAAAGCAATTTTTCTCCTTTCTGCATCACTTTCTGCAAAGGACAACTTTGTTGGCAGCTCTGCCACGACTCCTCAGCTCAGGCAAATGAAACTCAAACACATGTTCCCTGCTGTGGGAGGTTCTGCTCCTCTCCTTGCTGCTCCTTACCAGGACAGTCACTGCAGGACAGTAAACACTCAACTGAAGTCCAACAGAGAAGGGCCTCTCTGGAAAGCAATGTGACATTCAGCATCACTACAGCTGAGGCTTGGGACCACTTTCACACAAGACCCTTTTTTTCACTGAGGATATTCAACACTGACCTCTGCCAGCCTCTAAATGGTTCCCAAAGCTACTGTTGCTGCTAGGAGCATAACTCAATGAAGATGGACCCACACTGGTAAGATGCACATACAAGTGCAATCTAAGTGTCAGCGTACAAACACGCCCAGGCATTATTCCTCTCACCCATCCTGCTCAGATACCTTTAAACCTTCTTCCTCCCAGTGGTTCTGATCTACAACATACTGCAAGAAAAACACAGGCTCTTTAGGTGAGGTAATAGCATTGTGATCTTATTCCCTCTGTGCAAAGGCCACTTTTCAACTTGAGTAATTCAGCTTTGAATAGGCCACTTTTTCTCTCTCAGCCCCTGCTTGTACCACACTCCATTCTGTTTTGGTCCTAATTACATAGAATAATAAATCCAGCTACACAGGGCTTTTCTGAAGAGCAATTAGGTTTGACTTTCCCCAGCCGTTAATGAGTTCACTAATAGAGGGATTTTCCCTCTCCCTCCCTTCTTCTAATCCGATTCCTTAAATAGCATCATGCACATCAGCAGCTTTCCCATGCTGCAGCAGGTGATGCCTCCCTGATCCATCTTCTCCCCTTCTCCAATGGAAAGGGAGGCAGAGTACTGCGCTTTCCAAACTTTTCTTTCTGTCAAAGGAGATGGAAAGCAAGCATGATCAATAACTGTTAACTAGCACCAGGAGGATCACTCATCAGCTCACAGGCAGAAATGCTGCCTGCCTGGTCAGAGCCAGCTCTGGGGTTTGGAAAGCAGTTGAGTGCTGGGGCAACAGTTTAGCTGCTGGCCCAAACAGGACAAAGACAGCACACAAATCTTATAAAAATTTGGGTTTTGTTCACCAGAACAAGACTTTAAAGAATCTCATTTATCTGCCAAATTGAATCTTTCAAGCGGCCTAGAGGAAAAGTGTTCCACCTCGGTCTCTCCTGAGAAAACAAAATGTCTTCAAGGGGGAGATGTTCTCAAAAGATTAACAGCCTCTGCCTGTCCCTTGTTCAATAAAAGCTCTGCCTGAAAAGGAGAAACACAGATTCATTTTTTCCTCTCAATTTGGAGAAATTAGAACTGGGTCTTCATACCTGAGCAAAATTTCTGAACGAGGACTTTGTCAGTGGCTTTGTGAAAATCTCACCTGATTTTTGTCCCCAGCAGACTTAATCAGCATTTGCAGGGACAGATGTTAAACTTGACAAGTTATTATTAACCTGAATCTAAGAATCCTACTTCAAAAGGTACTAGAGGGATGTCACTACATGGGTGACTTTGCCTGCACTGTCTCTACAACGTGGATATCTGACCCAGGAATTCCAGATTCCATTTTCCATAGGAATTAAAAATTAAATAGTATTTTGTGTTTTTCAACTTACATGTGGGAGTTTTGTCAGAAATAATTCCATAAATTTAATGCAAATTCATAGGTATTTTCAGCTCCCCTCAGAGTATTTCCGTGCCTGTTCTAGGTCTGGAGATATGCCCACTGACCCAAAGAGCATACAGGGGATCTCTGGGTATTTCTCTTTTTGGGTCATCTGTAGCATAAACCTAACCTAAAATAGTAAGTCTGAGGTAAGGGGATAAGGTCCTTGTGGTGACGTGTGGGGTTCAAAAAGATAATGATGACTCTGAAGATTTCAGTTCTGATTTCACACTCGACATTTTTTTCCCTTAAGTCCCTTATTTGACAAAACTATTTTCTCCTATCTCTCTGCAGCCCATTTATTATCCTCTTCTATTAATAAGCCTTCCTTCCCCAATGAATCACTGCAATTTATCATTAAATTAGAAGATGAAGTGGGGCTTTTTTTTCCTCTTTTTTTTTCTTTGACAAGGAGATTAACTACTACCAACAGGATATTTCTCCATTATAAAGCCCCATCTTTCCCATCAAATGCAAAAGTAGCATTGTTTAAAGCAGCCCTAAGATGACCCAAGGCAGGAAGGACAACCAGAGGGGTGATATCTTGCTATATAGGTATATAGATCAACCTGGAAATGACTGTGAAAGAAAACACGTGGCATTGTGACCACAATTCACTCTGGAGTTTTCTGATAGCACAACTGAAAAAAAAAAGCTTAACTCGTACATAGATGAGGCTGCCAGAAACTGATGTGACAAAGCACAGTCTATATAACAAAAAGCATCTTTCTATGCGTACACCAGTAATTAATCTTACAACAAAAGGTCCATCAGGGAAAGCATTCAACTAAATATGAAGCAAATTTGTGCTGGAAACTCATGCCAGCCTCTCATATCATTTTTGTACCCAATGGGTCCAAAGGGTGGTCACTTAACAGACCACCAAAATTCAACATCAGTGCAAGAAGAGAATATGTCCTAGCTCTGCCGTGACCAGGCAAGCAGATTTGATCCTTGCAAGCTCCTCTGCACCATTTCACCCCCGGACGCCATCTCTCCATGAAATTAAAACTGCATTTACCACAATGGCTTGGATACGATCTGTTGTATGAGGGTAGTGGCAAAGCCATAATGTTTCCTGGGGTCTGTTTATGTCCCAGAAATGGTGCCAACAAGAGGTAGATCAAAGCTTGAGAAGATGACAGCCCCTGCACACCACATGCTCCTCTCCAGGAAACCACTTCACTGCAAGTGCTACACTTGGCTGCTTGCCTTTCCTCCTACATCCAGCCACCTTTACTGCAAAGGACAGCCATGGTAGGGTGTAAAAAAAGTCAGACAGCACTAGGCACTATAGAAAACCAAGATCTCCAGTGTCATTCCCTACCAATCCCCAGATCCAACCTTTTCACAGACCTCGTCATTTGATTTCTATCTCCACGATTTAGGAAGTTATTCTTTCATTCTTGGATGCTAAGAAGATAATCCATCTTCTGTCCCTGCAGGTCTGCAGTACAGAGAGAAGAAAGGATTAGGATTTTATGCCGCTGCTTCTCTGTGATGAACTTCATACTATAAGGAAAGCCATCAAATCAGGGCAAAACCAGCCCTACTAGTACCCGTTCTACATATTATTATTACACATCAGTACTCCCCTGCTCCAGATGCGATCTCTTCTGGAAAACACACTCTGGCTGGGCTATTCACAGGCTTGCATCAGATTCCTGTGATGAAGGAATTTATTAATTCTAAGTAGGGGCTCATTCCCTAAATAGCTGCTAATAAAATGGAACTGATAAAATGGAGGCAATTTTAAGGTCAAATGAAATACACTTCATGTTCATCCTACTTAAAAGGAGCATCACCAAGATGCTTCATCAGCAAAAGGGCATTTACATGTTTTAGGTTTGTAGCATGTGGGGTTTTGTTTTCTTTTGTTTTAAGAAAAATTGCTTATCTGTAACAGAGACTCTAAACATCTGATAGGAAACCTTCCGACATTAATCTACTCAACAACTGGCATCCTGATGCTTGCCTGGGTGCCCCTCTGGAAATTAAATCTCCTATCAGCTTCTTATCACAATTTGGAGAAAAGAAATGGGAATCAAATGCAGTGTTCACACGAGCAGCAGAAGCAACAGCTGAAACTGATAGGATGCATTAATTCAAGTATACAAGAGATGAGCATGAGACAAGATACTGCCACACTCAGGCACATTCTCCCCCTTTGCTCTGTGTCAGCCCAGTTCAGCTGCCCATACCTCCCTTTGCTTGACATTGGGCCCAGGGCACACAGGTTGGCCTTAGAATAAAATGTCATGTATCTTTAACATCCGTGGCATGTTAGGTTACTAAATGAAAATAGATAAATAATATTTCTCCCTTCTTTAGGTAGATAAGCTGTATCAGAGAAGAGCATTTTGTACTGCATCAGAAACAAGCTTTTCATGGTTGGCATGAGCTGATGCCACCAAGGGATCTAAACTCAAAGGAGAAAATCCAGGGTATTAAATATGTTGGACCAGAGCATTTCCCCCTCCTCAGTGCCCCATTTTCAGATCAGAACTGAAAGACATGACTGTTGGAAGGCAACCATTTCCAGGGTATTTGGCTAACATTGTCAAATAGCCCATTGAAACCCTGAGGTAGTAATGCGCTGAAGAAGGCTCTTTGCACTCAGAAGATGCATCAGTGTAACTGCACCAAGGTAGCCTAAACTCCACGTGCACGGTTAAACTTAGCATCATTCCCAGCATTTACACTTTTTGAACATCTAGAGGCAGTCTGTGTGCAATGACAGGTTCCTGGGTCTTCAGTCACCTGGACAAGCCAGCTGACCCTCTTCGTTCCACCTTTTCTTTCCTCATCTTGAAGTCAGGGACTCTGTGCCCCAGGACATTGCAACTGTTGACCATAACCTGAGAAAATCCTCTACTGTCATGCAAAGTCTTGAGTGGCTGATGGTCCTTAAATCCACCTGGACAACAGGGCCAAAGCACAGCTAGGCTTTTTGGAAGCATGCAAACAGACAAAGCACTCTGACAAAGGATAAACAAGACCACAAAGAGAAGCAAGAAAGCTGCAAATTGATTTATCCAGGTGCAAAGTGCCCTGATGCAAACGAAAAGCAGCAGAAAGCAGAGGGAAACAGCACAACAAAAGGGGCCAAGGGACAACAGTTGGTATCCCTTTGAGCACTGGAATCACTGGGATTTTTGCCTCGCACCCTTTAGCTTGTCACTCATGTTTCTCCAGAAACCCTGCAGGAGGTTTCAGGCAGTACCTTGGAGTGTTTGCCCACTTTATTCCCCTCTGCCTTGGCATCCTCTATTGGCACCTGACTAAGACAGAAGTCTAGGCTAAAGCTGGACTTACTACAGTGCTTCCAATGCAATACATTGAATGTGTTGAGATACACCAGAGCCCAAGTAAACAGGGACTTTCCCTGCCATGAAATCAAATCAACACAGTTTTCCTCATCTTTTAGACACCCTGTTATTTGCCAACTGGACTCAGCAATTTCCAACAACCCCCTCGGGAATACACAGAGAAACAGTTACTGTCTGCAACACATGAAGGTTCTCAGCTATCAGAGTTCAGCTGGTATGAGATCCAGATAAACTCCCCATCACTGATCGAAGAGACAGGGCGCATCTGGCTGCTCTATTTCCTACTGCAGCAAGAGACTGTTGCCATTCAATTGCTCCTTCCCTCCACTCTATTCTCTGCCTCCATCCTTTCCATGCTCCTCCCCAAATCCCTATAATTAATATTAAATGTTACAGTTTTGTCCTATTAACACAGATTGCCCTTTCTAGAGGCAGATTAAAGAGTTTCCACTAGGGATTCCTTCTCTCCTTTACAGTTTTGCTTCTGTGATCTGTGCTGTGTCTCTCACTAGCTCCTGGGGGAAAGGAGTGGGAGGGAAAGAGAAGACAAACGCTTATTAGCAACTCCTTTGATGAGCTGGAGATTGTGAATTAAACTGATTATTAACTCCTGTCTTTACCAGTGAGGCAAGGTTCCCCTTTTCTCCCTCCTTCTACTCCTCCTATGGGAATGGTAACTGGGAATTGCACAAATCACACGCATGAACTTCCACCTAAGTCATTTACTGGGCAGCATAGCATGCAGATATGAAAGTGTAGGGGTGCGTGTGCATTGCCATTTGCATAACCCTCACAACTTAATTCTTGGAACTGGAAAGAAAAACATACCTTGGCCCTGAGGCAGCTCTAGTTCCCTTCCTAGCTAGAGATACTTTATCCCTGAATTTTTAGAAGGCATTTAGGGGCAGACCTGACTCATCAGACATATCACCTGCATCCAGCATCACAAGGGCTGGCAGAAAACAGCCATACTACCGTCATCAACACACATACCACCACACTGAGCCCTGGACAACACCACAGCCAAACTGCTCCAAACCCTCACTCCAGCTCCTCATTAAAAGTAGCGTCCAGAGGTACCACAAATCCTAAAGAGCAAGAAGTGCTGATCACTGTTAAAAAAGTCCCATTTACCACCAAATTCTTTGACCACCTACAAGTTCAGTAATCTGTCAATCTCCCCACCCACATCACTTGTGCTTTCCTATAGACAGCTGGAAAACAGCAGAGATTCTCCTTCCTAAAAGCACGAGCCCCGGGGGAGAGCCTGGCCTGTTGATATCATTGAGGGCTTGAACAGAAAGTAAAACAATTTTGAACCTGTCAAGCCAAGTGAAAAGAAGCATGCACATTATCTGGTTTATTAAAACACTCCATAAGTAAATGACTATTTCTGGGGCTGTGATGGTAAATGGATAATTGAATTTAGACACTAGCATCACTACCAAGAAAATCTGGACAATGAAATTTCACTATGAGAGCTCAAACTAAAAACCAGTATTATAAGATTTAAAATCTATGAGATAAGATGCATGCTTACAGTGAATAAGCTATTGATAACCAAGATGAATTTAATGTACAACAACCCTCTTATAAAATCTGAATTAAATGCAGAACTACCTGTAGACACATAGCATACATTTAAGATAGAATATTTCAAAGAAGCTTTTCTAGCAAAAAGAACTTAATCAGTCCTTTGAGCTTTCCCTTCTCCTGCTAGGACAAGGAAAGAGCAGCTGTATTGATTTCTAACATTCAGCATTGCCATGTGAGCTGTTTTATTGGGCCAACAAAATGCTTAACTGACAAGGTCTCAGAAGTCTCAGGTTTTATAGAGGAGCATAGACACACCCTCTATAGAGAGCTGATGTAATGTTCACTTGAATTTACCAGACAATACATCATATACCCAAGTGCCAGGAACAGAGCCTAAACTTCAGACTGCCTGAAGTCTATTGGTAACACCTTCTTTCATTGTTTATTACTTTGTCCACTTTCTTTGGCTACAGAAATTTCTACACTGGATTTCTCTTTGGATTTCCACCAAAATAGCGCAGACTTTTGGAGGAAAATATGTTGGTTTACCAATGCTAAAAAAGCACTAATCTGTTCCCAAGAATTCTGAGTGAAGATTTACATTCAGCACAGCTAGGAGATGTCCCTCTTGTACTTCCCAGTGAGATCTGCCCAACTTATGGCCCAAGTCCTTGGGAAGTCTCAGTTCCTATAAGCTCAAAGTAGTTTGCACAAATTTCTACTCAGCTGGACACATTCTTAGCACAGCAAAGTCACACTCGGATGTAGACATTCCTGCAGTTTTTGTGGTCTTATATCCAAGACTTTTGAGGCTTTCTGGAATGCTGAGACTTGTGAGAGGCTTTTCTAGGATTCCCTGTATTTGTCAGGAATGCCAGTAAATAAGCCCTGTCACTTTGACAGAATTCTTCCACTTCAAGTAACGTAAGTTGCACAAAGAGTGCAACATGAGAAATATTTCCAATGGTTTGCTCATACAAGAGTCTGGTGATTGTACTGCAGTTCTGTTTCTCCCTAATATTTACACTTCCACTTGCAAGCAGAAATGTGCGTGGTCAGTTTTTTGCATCTGCCACATTCAGACAATGAGCCAAAGGAGAATACATCACCAGCTTCTTTGGTTCCCATTGAAAGATGCTCATTGATTTGATTTACTGCCTTTTGTTTCCAGACGACAGCTTCATAGATTCGGTAATCAAGCAGCAAATGCAAAGTGAGGCCACGTCTGGTCATAGGCATGGAGATTTAATGATAGGATTGTGATTCCCCATGTCTCAGCCAAGCTGTTTCTCACTCTCAGTGTTCCATGTCTTCCCTGAAACCTAACAAAGCCTTTTCTCTCTGCACAACCTACATAAATCACTTTTGTCCAATTCAATTGCCTTGGTAGAGAACTATTTTCTTGAGGAGGGAAAGCTATATAAAAGAAAAATGCTGGTATGGTGCAGCATCATGAGTGGGCTGCAATTTGTTTTCTGACTAGTCCAAAGGAAATGCATGAAAATACTTCATTTTTCCTCATAAAGACTTGTATTGATGTTTGGGGGAGTGTTGTCAGAACTAACGTTTTTACCCAAAAAATCCATGCTGTATACACCCTGGGTTTTACACTTCCATTCCATTTAATAAATACAGGTCACTGCTGCTTACAGGAGCTTGCAAAGGTTTTGCAACTTTCATCTTTAGCAGGCATGCAGCATGCAAAGGCAGCAACAGAACACTCCAAACCCTGTAAACACTAATATTTTAGTGCCTTTCCGTTAGCTGAACTATAGAGAGACCCTTTCAATTTCTGATGTACAAATATTTCCATTGCCAAAGCTTAAAATAAAAATAAATAAGAAGTCGCACGTTGTTTCTTTTACTCTAGAAGATAAATTGCTACTTGGCCTTATGAATTAACTGAGGCATGTAAAAGGATGTTTCAGTATCTAAACACAGACACTGAGAAGCCACTTCAGCACCACTGGCTGTTGTCTCCTGACTTGCTTTCTGTGCCTGCTGCTTGCAATCAAAGCTTTCCTCTAAAGGGTTCCACTTCATGGTGTCTCTCACATACAGCCCTACTGAATTCACAAGACAGATGAAGCAATGAAAGTATGCAATATATTTGTTTCCCTCTTTTTCTCATGGTTTTTGGCCTGTTTGGGTTTTTTAAATCCATGACAACAGGGTGACGCTAATAACTCTAGGTCTGCCCTGTACGCTTCTGCCTCTCTGCAAGCATGTCACAAAACCTTGTGCTTGCTCACCTCAAAACAAATAGAAGGTTTCTTTCATTTACAAGCAAGGTGGAGTAGAAAAGTTCCTTTTCCGACAGCACTTGAGGGCTGCTAAGGCATGAGCAATGGGCTTTGCAAAAAAAGCTGAAATAGTATCTCCAGCAACTGCACAGTGTTCAGCACCTGACAAGCAAGGCTGGCTGTAAAAGCAATTTTACCTTATTTTATATTCACACAATAATGCAACCAAAAAAGGTTCACTGGCCAAGATCTTTGAGAGAAACAGTACTTCTGGGTTCCCTGAGATTGCCTTGTAATTATTCAGTACAGGTCAGAAAATAATTAACTTATGACCTGCAAATCAAGCTTTTAATGAAAGTAGCAATGGGGTTTCCTAGAGCTATAAGGTCCATGCAGCTTGCTTTCTTTTATACATAAATTATAATGATGGCAAGCCTAGGATATGCAGCAAGGCTATTCATAGCTCAAGTCAGGTGTCATTATATGACATATGTAACATGGAAATTAGTTAATGCTCTGGGGAAAATGACCATTTGTTCCTTTTTATTTCCTCTTCTTCAAGGATTAGTGCCTTAACCTGATTAATGCACCTGACATGAGAGGCAAACAAACATTCAGGGGTCAGGAAGACCCTAATGCTGCACTCAGCAAGTACTTCGCTTGGCCTTCTGCAAACATATAGTCACAGTCTGTCATGAAGTCATCATAGCACAGGGCTTCACACCACTTCCGAAGAGTCTACAATTACAGGTTGGGTACCACTAGACTCATAGGTACTATATTTCCATCAACAAGAAATCAATGCATCCCCTAGTGTACCTGTCAAGAAATATATTGTCCAGGAGCATGAAGGCAAATGACAATCTAAATAACTGTTCTTTTTGCAGGGAAAGACGTAAGGCAGGAATCTTCATGTTTAACACATTCAGCTTACAGCGTATACATGCCCTTACGTGGGGGAAAAGCTTATGTGCACTACTAGAAACCAGGCAGCAAACTTCCATGCACCATGTGGGCACTTCAAATGAGTAAATATACAGAAAGAGTAGGATACGAAAACCTCAGCAGTTCTGTACAGAACATTTCCATTTGACTATTACACACATTTCTGAGAACACAAACATTGTATATAGCAACAACACACCTTGGGTGGATAGATGTGGGTGTGCATGGCTGCAGAAATTTTCCCTGGCTCAAAGTATACCTCAGAGTTTTGCACCTCTCAGCATTTCTCATCCTGGGTGCAGCTCATAAGAAAGGGTCCTTATGAAACCAGGAGATAATCTTATAAGGATATACGATGCATGATGGAGCATTTAATAACCAAGAATTTCCGGCATATTGGCCAAATTCAGCTTTGTTCCTTTTTCTAAGACAAGATCTACTTCTATGGTTAGACCTATTATTGTTTAAACAAATAGGGCAAAGGACTGTCAACAGCGATATTTGGGCTGAATTTCAGCCAAAAACATCAATCATCTACACCACAAATCCCTCAGCTCCTTCCCTAGTGGCCTTCTAACCTTAGTCTTCAAGTTCTGCTGCATTTCCTACGCAAAACTCTCCAGCACTTGTTTTCCACAGATCCACTGCATACCGAAACAGAATTTAAAACTTTCAGAGTTCAGTTTTAAACATACAATTATGGAAATACGGATAAAACAAACCTTCATGTTAGGTCTAGTGATTTTTCTTTCATCTGTATATATTTCCAGGAAAAAAATCCTTCAAACACATAACTTTACAAAACATTGCAGGAATATTTTTTAATGGTGTAATTTTACCAATAGTTATTAAAAAAGAGTGCCCAAGGTTCTCAAGTCTCTCAGAAAATTGTGTTTAGTTGAACAATCTTGTGCAAAAATTCCTGGAAATTATCTGAATAGGAATTTACTTTATAGAATCTTCGGTAAAAATTTCCTGAACTTAACTTTTAATTAAAATTTGCTTTTTATTCGTCCAGTGTCAAAAAGCAAGTAGTGCTACTGAAGAATTTGAATCTCTGTCTTACAAAACACAACCCACATTCTTGGGGCACTGCTTCCTCGTTAGCCGTTCTCCAAAAACCAAACTGACAATAATGGATTTAGTATTCCCAAGATAAGCTGAGTGCACTTTCCTGCTATGCTAGCCACTTCTTCACTGAAGATCCTGTAGCTTATCGGGGGAAGGACAGCAGTGTGTGCACATGGCCAACTTGAAAAAGCTCAGCCCTATGTATCATAGAATCCTAGAATAGCTAGTGTTGGAAAGGACCTTAAGATCATCTCGTTCCAACCCCCCCTGCCATGGGCAGGGGATTATTACCAGAGTTTTAAAGAGGCAACAAAAGAAACTAAAAGTGACTCTACCTGCTCTGAAATACAGAGATGAAAAAACAGATCAAGAATGAAATCAACTTGCAGCTGTGAATGAGGCTTTAGGTTAATTCTCAGCATAAGGTGCATGTACAAAGATGACACAGAAGCTTCCCAGACCACTTCACCTGCAGTGAGTTTTACAAGACTCATCCAGTCTGAAGCAAACTAATGAAAACAACAAGGTTTATACACAGCAGGTAATTCTAATTTTAAGAGCCTCATTTGACATAATGATAAGTTATCTTCAGCACCGTCATTTGTACAAGTGCACCACAGAAAGATGAATCACCTTTCAAAACAATGTGTACTTGGCTTGAAAAATCAGAGACCTGCAATTGAATCCTCCCCACCTCTCCCCAATAACCAAATAAATAAACACTGCTTAAAAAACAAGCAGAGGGTAAAACCCAATATATGAACAAGCCATGACAGAACCAGAAAGAGGAGACCTGCCAACCAATACCTGATATCAAGAGTTACATTATAATAACAGTGATAAAACTAACTTCCAGACATTATTAGATCTCCAGGCCTGATTTCTGGGTTATTTGCCTTTAGCTTCATAGAGAGAAAAATAAAACTAAAAATCAGATAACATACAGAACCAACATTGGTAACTTCACCACAGATATCACTATAGACAGGTTTCAGTGGGATTGGTTGGATGTTTCTTGAGTCACCTGGGTTAAATCAGAGGATGGGAACTCCAAGAATCTGGATTCACTCCAACCAAGGTCTGACACATGCAAGTAACACATACAGGGCACTGTACCAAGGCAAGCAAGTAACAACTTCCTTAACTCCAGGAAGAGATAGAAGTGCACATTTTCCAGGGGCAAATATCTGCTTTTTTGATCTAATGGCCAGGCTCCTTGCCCTTCTAACCCAAGGAAGTTTTGAGAACACAAGTTGGGACAAAATGAAACAAGCCCAGATCCCTTTGGTATAAAGCAGATTAAACTTATAGCCAGCGGAGAAATCAGATGAGACAGTCATACCTCACACAGCCCATCCCTAAAGAAACCAGAAGGCTGACTAGCCTCCAGCTTTAACCTGAAGATGCCAAGAGAGGATTTTGCCTCCTGCTCTTTGTCCTGCTTCCCAGTAAAAATATGGGAAAGCATCATTTCTCTCCTGCTGTGCCCATCCTGTTAACACTCCCAGTGTGGAGCTCCTTCTCTGCTCTGTCAGCACACTGGGGGCTGGGGAATTACAGTGACAGAGGCTCATCATCCATTTGGGGATAACTATCAGGAGAGAAAGTACAGCGAGGAGCCAGCAAGCAGCAGGCAGGAAACACTGTGTGGAATCACGTCCCCAGGAATCTCCATGAATTGA
Organism: Amazona ochrocephala; assembly: GCA_039720435.1. NCBI lineage: Eukaryota > Metazoa > Chordata > Aves > Psittaciformes > Psittacidae > Amazona > Amazona ochrocephala. The sequence continues at coordinate 14,638,269 of CM077889.1, forward strand.
AATCAGAGCCTATTATTAATCTGGCTAGACACTGAGACCCAGTAGCTGGGGTAAATCAGATTAAAAGTCTTCTGTATCAATGGCTAGAAGCCAAGCAGGTCTTTCTTCCTTTTCTTTTTTATTGAATGATAACCCAAATGATATTTCCATCATCTTAGCTAAGTAAATATCCTGCTTTAAAACAAATAAAAACAGGCAATGAAAAACATGAGGTGAATTTCAGTATGACAGGAAAGTCCTCTGAGATGCAACACAAAGTGAGAAGAAAAACTTGGTTATTTCCTAGCATGGGGGACTATGGTATCAGTGGAGCGAGCAGTCCATTTCACCTTCACCCCCCCAAAACTTGGGATGGGACAAGTCTTTGAACAGATTAAAAACAGCTAAAAAGGGGTTGAAAGTGAGTCTTTCTTTGCCATGGGAGTTTTGCGAAGCACAGGACAAGTAAACAGAACATAACTTAAAAGCAAAAACCCCATTACACCAGAATAATAAGAAAGAAATCCTAGATTGTTTAGGAGATCCAAGTTTAAATTTCACTTCTCAGAAGTTGAGGAGAAGCCGAGCAGAGTGACACGCAGTCAAAGTGACTAAAGAGCCCACTCCTCCCCCCTCCGTTCTGCGGACCACCACACTCAGCACCATGCGAGCACAGCTGGAGCCGAGATAACAAACTGCTAAATGTTCCTTACCTTCCCTGACCTTGACGGCTCTGGCATTTGACAAACTTCTCTGCAAAACCAAAAGCAAAAGGGAACAAAAATAAATAAAACAAAGAAAAAAAAAAAAAAAAAAAAGAACAAACGACACACACACCCCAAAAAAAAAAAAAAGCCAACAACCCAGAGATGCTCCTTAGAAGCCAACAGCAACAAATAGCAACTGCCAACCCAGCAGATCTTCCACGAGATGGAGACTTAAGGCGGGCTACGCTTGCCCTGTCAAGGGAGACGAATTCAGAGACTTCTTAAAAAGACAGCAATTCGTGTAGCAAAAAAAAAACTGAAATAAACCAAAACGTATCAGCGCTTTAAAGGTTAACAGCTGCTGCCGAACAACATGCGTTTATCCAACCGCGTCCTAGAGTAGTTTTTTCAGCCCCGAGACCAATAAGCAGAGCTAAGAGGAGGGCCTCGGGGTGGTGGAGAGATGGAGTTCCCCCCTCCCCTCTGCTTCTCTCTTCTCCACCTCCTCCTCCTTCCCCCATAGTTTTTTTTTTTTTTTTTTTTTTTTTTTAGTTTAGTAAATTAATGCAGCAAGAAACTCCCAAGATCTGGCGAGTCCTGGCAAGGGAGAGAGGGCAGAGGGGAAATGAGATGCATTAGGAGGACACTGAGCCACTTTCTTTCTGAGCACAATGGGAGTGCTTCCCAGGAAACTTCCCCTTCGCTCCCCTCCGCTCTAGCCCTGAGCAATGGGACACCTTCCCTACAGCAGCAATAACTTATCCAGGAGGAAAACAGCCCAGGAAGCAGGAATCAACAGCAGCCAAACGGCGGGCAGGAAAGCGCCACAACCGGGACTGCAGCACGGCTCCACACTGACAAATTCCTGTGGATGTAATCAGGAAGACACCCCGGCTAGCAGCGGAGATTAAAGCCCTGGGTTGTTGAGGGCTGTCGTCCACCTGCCCCCTCCCATCTTACCCCCCACCACCCTGATGGCAAACCTACACCCCCTGCATCACTCCCTCTCGCCAGCCTGATGTCCGGATCGAGATCCCGCTGAAGGGAGAATTCAGTGGGGGAAGCTTGGTCCTCCGGCCCCGAGCACCACTGCAGTCGCTGTGGCGGGGGCACCGCCGGAGCGGAGGGACGAGCCAAGCCGCCGGCCGCGGAGCACCGCCGCTGTCCAGGGTGCTGACCGGGGCGCGCGTCCGACGCTGTCCGCGGTCCTGACCGGAGCCGCCCGCCAGACGCTGTTCAGGGTTCTGACCGCAGTTGCCCTCCCCTGATACTGCGCCCAAGGTGCCGAGAGGAGCCCCCGGCCTTCCCCTGCCCAGCCTGCCTCGGGAGGGGTGGCTAGCTTCCCCTACTAATTCTCCCAAGTGCCGGGTTACTTTATTGGCCAACCCCACCGGCCCACCCCTCACGGAGTACAAAACAAACCACAGCGAGAGCTGGAAAAATGTGCAACGTCAACGCGCTCGGAGTCTACGTGTGGGAGACTATCGTTTTCTTCAGGTAAGGCTCGGCTTTACGGGAGGAGTGTGCACGCACCGGGCGCTGCCAGGCTGGACTGCCGTGTCCACCCCAGAGCTCGGGGCACAGCCCCTAGGTAGAGCCTCAGGCGTAGGACAGCGGCTTTCCTCCTTTCTCGAGGGGCCTTTTCGCCTCCCTTCGGTTCCCCGAGGCTGTCTATCGCACAGCCCCGGGCTCAGGACTTTCTGCAGCTTTGGGAGTTACTGTTTAATTAGCACTGCAATCTCTCTAACCGCAGTGCTGAAAACACCGACCCCGGCTGGTTGCAAAGTGACAGCTAGTGGTGGCTGGGAATGCTGCACTTGAATTTGCCCGGGTAAATATTCCCACCTCGCCCTCTCCCCATCCTCAGATTGCGGGTTAGGGTGAGTTCCGTGGGATTCTTTCACTGTTTAGGTATGTTCACTTCAGAAATCGTGGGACTCCTTTTCGAAGAGGGCTCACCCTATCTCCCCAGCTTGCTATGCTGAAAGTCGCATTAAGCAAGGAAAATTCTTTCTTCCCAACTTTTCTCTTTCATGCTGTTTTCAGTACCTTTTCCTTCCAGAATCTAAATAAAAGCCAAAGGGGATGTGGGGAGCTTTTTGCAATTATATCAATTATCAATCACCTAGCTGTATGGTGATTCTGGTTTACATATGTGCAGTTTCCCATTAAGTCTAAGGTAGAAGAGGAACAGGTTTATCCTTAAAGAATGTTTCTGGTCCATTTCTCCCTGCACTGCTTTTATTGTATGGACAAAAAAAAAAAAAAAAAAAAAAAAAAAAAAAAAAAAAAAACCAAAAAAAAAAAAACACAAAACAACACTAAAATAAAAAAAAAATAATAAAAACACCCCACACAAACCAACTCACTGTTGGAAGTTAGAAGCTCTTCTGTCTTTGCATGAATAATGGAGCCTGCTGTAGCAAGTGTTAGATGCCAGATACATGCAACTAGAAAAAAGCCTTTCATGACCTGAACTTGCTCAGTCTTTGACTTATTTCAGTGGCATGGCTCTTATTTCTGCATTTCTGTATTGTATCAAAGTCTCAGATCTTAATGTGAAAGAACAAACATTATTTACACCAGCATCACTGCTACAATGTTTACTATTTTATGAAACATAGCAGCATACCTGCTGATACTGGCCAGACTTTTCTAGCTAACAGACTCGTTCCTTTTGAACACTGAAGTCTTTTCAGGCATAAAAATTAAGATATCTCTACATTTTGTGTAATTCCACAGAAAAATCAAAGATAGCAAGGTTGTGACATGAATTCAAAGCATTTAGATGTCTATCTGTTAGGTAAACCAAGAAAGAAGTTCTAGAAATTGCTAAAGTCACCAGTATCTGAAAAACAATGCACAACACCCAATAGTTCAGAGCCATCCTTTCCTGTTTCAGTCAGCCACAACTGTATAGCAGCACTGCACAATACAGTGGGGTGGGCTAATAGGAAGCATATGTATGTGCAATAAACTCTGTAGTTAAACAATGTTGAAGCAGAGAGATTAAAAAACAGGATCAAACAAGCACAAATGCTCTGGAATGTTGTCCATAAATAACCTAAAAGGCAAAAGGAAAATAATGAAAATAACGAGCATTTCCAGGCTTGGTTTTCCTGTGGCTCTGGCACTAAAGCTTCTGTCTGGCTTTCCTCTGGATTGTCTTAACAAGCAAAATTGATTGACACTTATCTTGCTGATCCTGTTCTATGATGCACACTTATGCATCACAACACATGTGAGCACTTACAGATTCTCAGCACATCAATTAAAATCCTGGGTGTTCAAAATCTTGATAAACCAGTAACTTCAGGTTCTAATGTTGTTATTTATACTGTTACAAATTGTGTACCTATACATACACATGCTATATACAATTATGTTATATTGCATATAAAAGCTATTTTCATAGGCTATATATTTTTATAAAATAATTTTCCTCTAATTAAGAGAATTTGAAATGGTTTGAATCAATTATAGGGAGATGTTGAAACCAAATTGTTTGCAAAATAATTGCAAAATAGCAAACAAAAAAAAAGCCAAGGAAAAAAAAAAAAGGCAGTAATTCCTGTTCAGAACTGTCTAAGCAATGTTTTCCTTTTTACTCCCACTTTGTGTTATGTCTTCAGTTTATAACAGGCCAAAAAATCTACCAGCTTTTCTGGTCCAGGAATAGCTTTGCTATTTCAGTTTCAGTAAGAGAAGTTTCTTCATTCGCAGTCATTCATAAATTTAGTGTGCCAATTATTCCTGCACTTAATCATATAACACTTAAAAAAAATAATCGCACAAACTAATAATCCAATAATCCATAATAAAAGCCTACATTGCTTTAAATTATGGTGTGTATCACACTATTGTCAGCCTGTCAAAAATATTATGGAAAGAAAATCCATTATATTTTAGCACATACACCACAAAAATAAAGGAAAACACAAAGTACCAACAGAAAATTAGATACAGCTAATATAGGAAATAAGACCAGATCTGCTGCTTTAAAAAAAGGGTGTCCTTCACCAGGATTTTATAAAACAAGACCCTGTGGGACAGAGTAATGGTTGGTCTGCAAATGCAAATGTAATGGCATTACCAATATATTTGTTTGTTACAGTTGGTGTGGTTTAGAAGGCATTTGAACAAGAGGCTCATTCTGACCTACCTTTGTTTATGGAAGAGCATTTGCCATTTTGCTGCCTGCTATCTCAGACTGCAGTCACTTAGCTGTGACTAAGACATTTACTAAGACCCTGAATAGAGGCAGGATGGAAACTGGGTTTGGGTGGGAGATGAAGTCTTCTGACAGGCTGCTTGACCAACCTTTGCTGACACATATCTGAGTAAGTCAAAATGCTTTCTTGAGAATAAAAATAGCTTGCACATTATTTACACAGGGACTTCAAAATGTTCTTCTATCTGTGGAGACATACAAACATTTTCCCAAAGTCTAACTACGTACACTGCATGTTCACATCTTGTTTCAGTTGAGAATTCCTTCATGCAGAAACAAAAGCTATCCCTACCCTGTGATGATCTTGCCTGGGCTTTCTGTTGTACCATCATATTTTAGCAGTTGTAGTGGTCCAGAAACACCACTGCATAAGCCTGGGGGTAGGAATGCACCTTGTACAACTTAGGAGATAAAAGATAGCCTAGAACTGTGATCTTACCCAAGTGAAGACTGTCCTGTGAGGCTTTGAGTTTGTTTGGGCCTGATTCTTGTCCTAATTGCACTTCTGTGTATCAGGAATCAGCAGCATGACCTTCATCAAATGAAGATCAGAGATGGCCCCTCCTGAACAACAATCTGTCAGGTAGAAGTAGTGATTCAAGGCTGCTGCTCCAAGTGACTCACACGCTAGAAGTTGCTGCCAGCCTCAGACCTTATTGGAATTCTCTGACTGGCATTTTCATATTCCCTCCCATCAGTAACAGGGCTACTTGATTCCTGTTTTTAAAACAAAACAATGCCACTGTGAATATGCCACCCTAACTTTGAGAATAAAAGTGTTTGTCTTTCCATAAAGGGATTTGACAAACAGGTGATTGGAAAGCTGCCGATTTTAGCCCCTTGAAAATAAAAGAGGAAGAAAAAGAAGTAAAGTGCATGTTGTCTCTAAACTTTCAACTAGAGTTCTGCAGTGTTAGATAACATTAGAGGTACCTGTGAATGAAGCGCTAATAAGAGACATTCAGAGCCAAAAGCTAAGCAAAGTAGCAGATATTCTCCACAGTTAAAGAGTATTTTCCTCAGATGAACTAAAACATACTGCAAGTTGCGCCTTTTTACCTGCTGTGCATCTGCTGAGCCTGTCAGCTCCTCCACAAAATAACAAAGGCTTGGATTAGATAGCTGAAGAGCGTCCTGATAGCTTCTTTGGTCTACAACCTGTAACAGCCCCATTAGAGACCCTGATAAAAGGGTTTCATATTCAAGGTTTGATAACATCATGAAGTAGACAATTCTACCCAAAAATCATCATTCAATCATTCCACAAAGAAAAATTAATTTTGTGTCATCCGAGTAGAAGCACAAAATGTCCGAGATCTGCCTTCTGCAGGGACTTTGATACGCACTTCCATCCCTCTATAAACAATTCATTTGCATGTAAGGCAATTAAAACAAAGCAATATAAAATATGCAAGACATTCTCTAACACAGTCTAATCTTAACCCTCCTTTCTAAACTGCTGCCTGCCTCCAGACCTGTAACTTGGATAGAACTGAACAAAGGAAAGGCTCCACAAATGTCTAGGCAAAAAACATTTCCCCTCCTTACCCTGAGTACAAGGAGCAGGAAACCCACAGATAATCACCTTGTTTAAAAACATTACAAATAGTGATGCCGTTTCTCATATGCACTAACAAAATACCCTTTGTCTCCAAGGCAGTGGTGCTGCGCAGATTTTAGGTAATACAGACTGGCTTTCCACCTTGATTCCCACTGGACATTATCGTATGCTGCAGCAAGTCTCACTGGTAGAACACATATTTACTGTTTAAATACCTGAAGGGAGCTGCTTCTGGAAAGAGAACAATATGCAGATGGAGTAGTAGGGTCCTACTCTTATCTGTAAGGGCATATGAATTATCATGTACTCATATGAATTGTCTGCAGAGACTTCCTTCAAGAACAAGAACTTAAGCAGGAAAACTTTCTTCTCCCCTCATTCCTCTTCTCCCTTGAAAGGTGTTGGACACCCTGATGCATGAAACAAGTCAGTAGCAAAGGGCCCGCTGGCTGTAAGTGGCTTAGATTAAATAGCACAACCGAAAGTCTAAGAAGCTCATTCTTCTACTGACTAAGAGATTGAAGTCAAAATGGAAAGCACTTGTGAGCAACAGCACACTGCAGTTCCCCTGGTCTTGGGCAAACACTTTCCCTCAGTGGCTTATGAAATTCATCTTACCAAATCCTCATGAGCTGACCTGGATAAAAAAGGATTCCAATACCTGAATTAAGATGTTAATCAATGCCCAAAATTAAATTACTTTATTATCTCAGCACCAGCCAGTGATCATTCATCTGCGATAGAAAACCAGCAGAGAAGTCTGTTCTCATTTCATCCTAGCATGCAGGTTAAAAGGGCTCTCCAAATTTCAGTGCTGAGAACAAGATGTTAGCTCACCTAATGACTATAATTGCTATTTAGGTACTGATGAAAGACAAGGGTTTAAAAAAAAATAATAAAAAAATCATACCTCAAAAAGGACAGCATCAAATCAAACCCACAACATTTAAATATGTCAAAGCATCTAAAATCTATTCACTGTGTTTCACTTGCTCATTTTCTATAACCTGGAGCTTTTCCAGGAATCCTAAAGTGACTACAAGTATTAAGACGATAGACAGGCTGATAATGCATTTTGACTTCTATCTGTTTTATTTGCCTGTATCAGCTCTCACTGTTGAGGCACATTAAACGAGGGTTTCACTATTTCCAGTAAATTACCCTTTCGCTATCATTATCTTGCATACTTTCTATTGACCTTTATCTGTTAGCAAAAGCAGAATGATTTCTATCATTATGAAGGATGGCTACACCTGTGCATCTCACACCCTTCAGTAAAAACGGCTCATCATATTCTTTCACATGCTTCAGTGTCATCCCAGCACACCCTCTCCACCATGACTGGATTCAATTTGTTGATTTAAAGTCATCCCAAGCACTTGTGATCATTTCAGTTTGGAGAAAAATAAGAATTAGGATAAATGAAGCAAAAACAGAAGGAGCAAGAGAAGCAGGAATTGCTGCTGCTGCTTCAGTGCAAGACACTGGAAGGATTGTTAGCAGCCATGACCAGACAACTCAACAGCAGACTGTCTGGCTGCTGACTTCTAGACCTACTTGCACAGCCCAGAAAAGAGCAACTTTGACATTGCACTCAGCATAAAATATTGCTCCTTCAGCAGGTCAGTTCCCCTTATACAGGGAAGAAAAAACCAAACCCAGCGCCTCTTCTGTTTCTCACACTTGTCCCAAATTATCCAAAAAAAAAAAAAAAAAAAAGTATGTCCGCATTTATAAAGTCAGACAACAGAAGCCATTTCCCTCGAAGGGAGGTAGTTTGCTTTATTTCTTAGCTAAGATGAGTGGTTCGTTCACAATTATGTTTCTTCCCCAATCTCTTGGGAAACTGCTGATGCACTCTAGCTGATCTGGTCCTGGCGGTCTGCATGCTTTGATCCCACTGGTGCTATAGATCAGGTACACACCTCCAAGCTACTCCTAAATCTGATACTTCAGGAGACTGATGCAAAGAAACTCAAAAAAACCAAAATATAGCTTTTGTTCCCTCGGTAAGGCCAAAGCCCAGAGAGGGCCTGCAGAGAACAGAAATAGATGGAGACAGATGCACCCATCGTTTACATGCACTGAGCGGTCCCCATTATGAGGGCAATTATTTCATCCGTATAATGCACCACAGTAAGCTGCTGATTTGGGGACTGCACTACATCTGGCTGGTACATAGACACAGTTGGCATCCTGTAAATACATCTCTGCTGGATCTAAGTACCAGCTGAGAAAAAACAGGAAAATCTTAATTTACTGAACCCCATGACATTTGGATTTTGAGAGGGAGGGGGAAAGAAAAGAGCACGCTATTGCACCTGCTTTCCTTTTGATTTCTCCCTCTTCATCTTTCCACTGTGGCTCACAGCCTGCTAAGTTAAAAAATAGAAGGCAAAGAAAAGAACACCCAAATGCCTCAGCAGACAGCCAGGGAACTCTCTTGTTTTTATCAGTGCCTCATTGAAGGGTGGGTGAGGAGGGAAAACTACCAAAAGGTTGCCAAGACAAGGAGTGTCGCATGCATGGAACAGCAGGGCTTGCAGTGCAATCAATCACTGCTCACACTGCCTTCAGCTGAAAGCTGTCGACAGCAGCTCCCCTCACAAGCCTACCCTGCAAGCGATGCCTGTCCCTGGAGCCACCCACCCAGCATGCAGATCCTGCCCCCCAGCCGGGCCTGAGCAAACACACAAATCAAAAACAAAATCAAAACCAACAGCAACAGAAGTGGGATCGACGGTGGGTAGGACTGTTATAGCATGCGCCTGGTTCAGCAGCAAGATGGAGCTGAGCCAGGAATCATGCAGAAAATACAATAGAATTCATGACTTCTCGCTTTTACTCCATTTTCTTTGTATTTTTCTCATATTTTAGTGATGCAAATAAGAAGGTGCTTTGTACAAAGCTCCAAGCAAAAAACCCTCTTCCCCATTCTAACGGGGTAGGTACAAAACCTGAAAAGCATGAGGGTCAGCTGTTATCAGCACCCTTTAAAAAAATCCTTAGCTCCAAATGTTCTTGTTGGTGCCAAAAAACCCCTGTGCAAGATGGGCCAAGTCCCCCATTCCAGCAGGATCTATGCACCACACACAACAGCACAGCTGGGATTAGGGATTCAGATTCTCTGAATCCCCAGGTGAGACAGCCTGTCCTTATCTTGCAGAAACCACAAAGGCTGTGGACAAAGAAAGTGACTTTTTCATGAGTTGTCTACAATGTTACCCCTTTGCTCACTCTGTTTTCACCCTCAGGAAGCACTTCTGAGCAGGGCAATAGTTCCTGGCTATCTGCACACACAGATATTTCTCCTCACCAGAGCTCCCAAGATTTGACTTACAGACCAAAATGCATGCATCCTGCCTCTAATGCCACCCCACATACCTGAGAATTGCAAGCATCCTCCAGCTTCCAGCCCCATCCATCACACCCTGACATGGAGCCATGGGCTTACAAGTCATCTCCCAGCAGCATGGCTGACAAAGCACAAGCTTCATCAAACAACCTACTCTCCCACACCAACATGGGCCCTGCAGCACTGACAGGGTTAAAGAAATAGGGGTTTTGTCAGGGAGCTGCAGAAGTTAGAGGGCAGCTGGAGTGGGACAGAGAGGAGTCATCCTGGGCAGGGGAGCTAGAGTTTAACTATTTCATTATAGTCATGAATAAACTGATAAATTACACCCAGAATCAGACAGCACAGAGGGAACATTCATCTCCATCAGGGTATTTGTGTTGCAATGATACCTAATTCCATCAGAAAATATCATCTTTACGCAGCACAAAATACGCATGGAGAGCCACAGTTTAACTGTGGGACCCACAATTTTGTAGGCAGATTGAGCACATTAACTCAGGACCCCTTTCAAAGGATTTGCAGCAAAAAGTTTCATAAAATGAACCCCACAACCACTCTGCACTGCATGTTCTAGCTCTCAAAAAGGAATTCTATTCATGCTGCCTCTGATTTGTCAAAAAAGAAAGAAGCAGTTACAATATTCATAGCCGATCTTAACAAGCAACAGAAATCCTTAAACTAAAAACTAATTTTTAAAGAGCTGCTGCAGCAATTTATTTAAGCTGATGAAAACACGACTGATAATGCAACTGCAGAGCTATAGATAGAAAAGAATCCACGATCTCTCATAGTTCTGACACTTGTCTGGTCTGTGATCTAAAAACCTCCTGACGTCAATTGAGGTCCCCACCACCGCTCTCTGTCCAAACACTAAATCAAGAGCGCATTACTCCCTTGAATAAGAAACCTCATCTTGTAAAGATGATTTCCCCCTCCCTTTGTTTACTGCATTTGGTAAGGCTGTTTATGCACAACTTTAAATATCTGATTAGACCCCTTGACTTTAAAGGGAATATTCAGCATGTGTGAAGCTAGACACATGCCTTTGTCTTCATAGGGAATTTTCTCCTTTGTTTGTTCCAATGAAAAATATATTTATAACTCTTTTCTTTTTAAACCCTTCAGTATATGCACATATAAGAGTCAACACTGGTGTTTGCTGGATTTATTTCAAAGTGATTAAAACCTGAGCATTGACTTTTGCTTCTCTAATGTTTATGTTGAGTTTTCAAACCTGTCTCAATGGCTGAGGATCATACCTCTCCAGAAAGTCATGACTTGTGCTCCAAGAGCTGTAGATGCTTCTGGAAGAGGGATTAGTTGAGAATGCTGCTAGAGAATGCCTGCAGCTCAAAAAGGGGTTTAACACACACTTCTTTTTAAGTATGCAATAAGCAAAAGTGACCATGCACCATAAGAGAGTTTTGAACAACAGTCCTTGTAAAAGCAGGGATCTTGCAAGCAACTAAGTACTATTCCCATGCAATCTGTTGGTCTCTCTGGGCTCTTCCCATCTCAGCTATCCAAAATGGGCAGATTTTCCCCCCACCCCTGCCCCCCAGCTGTCTAGTCATTTATTATATTCTTATTGCTCTGTTCAGGCAGCGTCAGCAATTGTTCCAAGTGCTGGTGTCTTTCCATAGAGTTAATCAGTGTAATTGGGATGGTTTATAGTTCTGGACAGGGTGTTTTGCCATATGGCATAGGAGCCATGGGCTGCAGGAACTTGACAGTGGAACACAGACAGCAGAATGTTGCAGTCTAAAGAAGTTCTTCCCCTCACTCCGGTAAAGTTGTTGAAGCTCTCTCTGGATGGGAATAATCACAGAGGGTTAATTCCCCAAGGCTCATGGAAAAGCACCTCCCAGCTTCTCTCATACAGCCACAGGCAGTAACATGTTCAGGATCTCAGAGTATTTCAGGATCCTTGGGGTTAAAACTTTAACCAATTACATTCTGCCACGACTGCAATGCAGTTACTTCTGGTGCAAAAGCTAGAACTGGTTTAAGCAGCTCACAGCAACAGAGCACAACCAGCCAGGACAGAGACAGCAACATTAACAAGCCTACTTTTTCTTTCCCATCCCTCTGCTCCCGCCATGAATAGAGATAAATCACAGCTCATTGCCCATTTCTTCCTCTGAGCAAGATCTCTTTCTCGCAGCTTCTCACAGTCCATATTTCACCAGTCTCACTGTACATGATTATTTTCCTTCCTGTCCCAACACCCAGCTCTGTTCCATGCCTTGCTGCATAAGACCTCTGATGAATTAAGAAAATAACCAAACCCAAATTTCCTCCCCACCTTTGAGAATTAGTTCTGCAAACCCATCCCTGTAGCACACCCCATCACCACACTGCAGGGACAGTAATTGCCAGCAGTTGAGCATGACCACATGGATCACAATCAGTACTGTGCAACCAGCACAGCTTTAACATTCAGAGCTCCTTCTACTCTGCACCATGACAGGCCAAAAATTAAGTATCAAGGCTCTCTTCTCCCCATACACTTCCACTCTTTATCCTGTCCACCTCTATCACTGTAGGACAGGAATTCAGATGTGACAGAAAAACACACAGACAATGAGTTTCATCTTTTTTAATTGAATTGTGTATCAATATTGATTGTGCTATTAATTTTGATAGTAAATCTAATCATTTAAAAAAGTCTGCATGCAGCCTCTGCCAAGCCTTCACAGGCCAGAGTCTGACAACATTCCCTCCAGATAACACAATGTGCAGACAGAAATAACAGCCTGCGTACGTAGTTCAGAGCTGCTCCTTTCCCTTGGAAAGTCTCTCGTCTCTCCCTCCTCCCTCTTTCTGCCTGCTGAGGACAAGATGGAGACAAGCAGCAGCAGCAGCAGCCAAATACAGAGCAGGCTCTGCAGAACTTCATTTCCTACTCAGGGGGTTCCATGCCCAAGAGGCACCATCACAGCAACCAGGGAGATGATCAGGAAGAATGAAGAGTTATCATGGTTAACACTCATCAGTCATGGACAACACAATGCCTTTCCATACCCAACTATCTGATGTTCTCTTTGTGACTACACTAAAACCTCTCAGTTTTAGTGACTCCAGCAGGCTTCAAGTTGAGTAATTCTCTTGTGTCCCCAAAATCTCATGCTGCTCTAGCCTGGCTTTGAGGCTAATGGGAGAAACAGTTATACCTGTCTCCTCAGCCTGCCTCAAAGGCCTGATGGCTAATCCTCTCCCCTGGGATACCTGCTTACAGAAAACACCACATTTGAAGAATGCTACTCTCAACACGTTCCTGCCAAGCTTTTTGGCTTGAATCACGTTTCAAAAATAAACAGACCACTACAGAAACCTTTGCTGAGCAGCATTGAACCAGGGTAAAACGATCAGGTACCTATTTCCCAATATACAAAGAACCTAAGCACAGGAATAACTCAGTGCTGTGCTCAAGACACTGATGTTGCACCAGTTTACCTTCACAGGGACCTGAGCCTTCCACACTTTGCAGAGAGGCATTTCCTCTGCAAGCACTTGTTTTCCAGCAGTTTGTGCTTCTGGTGCCAGACTTTACTTTTCACCCTCAGAATTAATGATTAACAATTTAAATTGACAGGGCAATAGAGGCCCTGTGTTAATTAAATTCCTTCATCATTCCTCTTTGAAAAGAAAGAGGAATTGCTGTGTCTCAGTATCAGCATTCCACCAGAACAGGGCAGCTTGTGACGTTGGACTTAAGTAGATGGACAACCATGGGCACAGCAAAAAAAAAAAAAAAGGCATGAAAATATTGCACAGAAGCCATGCAAATAGGGAAAGGAGGCACAAGCCGCCAACAGGGGAGCTGGGAACCAAGCAAACCGGCATGTCCACACTGCGCGAGAGCTACTTTCTAAACCACATAACTTACAATAACATGTCTGTTTAGCTGAAGCAAAACTGAACAGTGCCTCTATAGGGTGGGAGAAACCAGTAATAAATGTCCTGCAAAACTTGACTTCTCCATTTTAAGGAAAGCAGTTCTGAGTAGCTGGGGTGTTCATCTCCACTAGCTTTCACATTCACATACCTGCTAGTGGGCTGGACCTCCTAGAGGCTCAGTGGTGCCTGCCTTCATGCCAGCATTCCTACCAGAGAAGATTATGATAGTTCACCGACCCTTTGAAGAGATCCTTCCCATTGTTGTTGCTGTGATGATTGCCTGATAGCACTTTCTCTGCCAGATCCACTAGGGATTACACCAGCATAAATAAGATAAACTGCTGTGTGGCTGCTATTAAAATGCGCCAAGAGGCTCTTGGCTCAGAAACGCACTTGTACCAATGCAAACTACATCGTCAGTGGTTTTGTTACATGTTTTGCCTCCTTTTGTTTATTCAGAGAACACATTTTCTCTCTGAAAACACAACAACTCACCCTAAAGTTCCAGTTCTCCTATTACCAAGTGTTTTGAAAACTATTTGCAATTTCCCTTGTGTCTGCTGGGCCAGGAGATGAACACTCCTATGGGAAGTCCAGGGGTGCTTCTGGAAGAACTAAGGGATATAGAACAATCCCAGAAAGCTCCCAAGGCAGCACATTCAGGTCTGTCTTGAACTGCTGTAAGAGAGCAGTAGCCAACAGCTTTTTTGCTGCTGTCTGAGCTAAACTGCTGTAGCAAAGCTCAGTTGTCACAGCCAGAGTGACCACTTCAGGGTTGTGTTAGCTGCAGTCCATCCCCCCCGAACCACAGTGAGGGACAGCCTCCCTGTAGCTCCCAGTGGCATTTCCTACTCTTACTTCTGAGCTAGAGAGTAAGTACATCTGCCTGCTGCTGGAAAGGCTTCGCTATGCCCTCATCCCCTGCTGCCTTGCCTTTTCTTGTTAAATCTAGGGGGGAAGTTAACAGCTGGTTTCAGGAAAACATTCACTAACTAAACAGAAATTGGAAGAAACTGAACTCCTCATTCCTAGGTCACTTGGTAAAAACACACAGCAGCCAGAGCTTCTAAAACACGCACCAGGAGAGAGGAAACCACATCTGACAGTGGCAGCATAGTCCCAAAGGTGCTCAAAGAAACTGTTCAAGGGATAGGTGTGAATATGCAGAAAGCAGTGGGGCTGTGAGGGGGTGGTCCTCTCCCAGATGCTTATGGGATTCATTTATCCAAATATATACTTTCACATAGGAACTGAGCCCATGAAATTCATTCACTTACAGCTTCAATGCAGAAAGAATCAGAAAATGGCGCCTAGGAAACACCAACAGACTCATTGGGACTGGAATGAACCTACTCAGCACAGCCTCTAACACTGAATTTACAGGAAGGATGAGTACCAATTTTTACTTCTAAAATGAATGCAGGGAAATTGCAGTTTCTAATTATCCTGTTGCACTTAATGCTGATTAGATTTGTACTGCCTCTTCCCCCCCTCCCCCCCACTTTTCCACTTCCATATACTTCCTTCAGGCTACTGTTAATAAGAAATCAGTGTATTGCACTATCTGGCATCTTGCTGCTGAAGTGGCAGGAGTCTGGTTACCAAGTCATTTGCTGCTTAATTGAAAACTTTTCTCTCGACTCATTGCCATACAAACACTCTATTGGAATGCAGTAGTTGACCCTAGTATTGATTGTCCTCCCACCCCCAGCTTCTTCTGGGTTTGCAAATCAATTGCACCCTGTTGTTTTCCTTCTAAGAGAAAAAAATAAGGTAAACCAGATCACCCATTCCACAGCCCCATTTGCCCCTGAAACGCACTGGTTTGGCTTTGCTTAGCTGCTTAGAGAAGAGATGGGGACAAGAAAAGAAATGGCACACTGCTACAGTAAAAGCTAGATTCACACCATGCCAGATCATCTCCAAACATGAGTGTGCATCAGCCAGGCCCAGTGTGGGAGTGGATTGTAAACAAAGGGTGAATGAAATCTTAGTTTTGCACTCTCACTGGAAGTGATCTGAAATTCATCTCCCTTCCTATTGCACAAATTAAACCATTATAGAAGGTTAAAAGTCTAGTAATCAAAGAACCTCAATGCAGTTGCAGCTTGCAAAAGCAGCCAGACTGCAGTTGTGAGTTTGCAGGATTGAAAACCAAGGCTTGGCAAGCCATCACTGCTAATGCTAGAGAAGAGAGTCAATGCAATACAAGTTACTACAGACTCAGGATTTTCAAATTATGGTTCCCAAGTGCACTTGAATCCCACCCATTTCTAAAGCCCTGAGGAACTTGGTGGATTAAAATGCTCTTGTCAAGACCTTGTATAGATAATATTCGTCTCAGCTCAAGCTTGCATTGTATGAACAGGTTTTTGAAGGCAAAGTCACATCAAGGCCATGCACAGTAACCACCCCCAAATTCTTCCTGGTAGATCTTGTGTCAGTGCTTAGTGCTATTCTCCTGAAAGAGCACGTTTGACTACTGCAGTCTCTGGAGACAAACGCAAAGCTTCAAGATGATGTCCTCATGCTGTAAGAGGACTCCGCGGGGTCATCATTTGTGAGAACATATGTACCTAAATATCTTGTGCCTGTTGTCAACATGCTCAGGCCTCCCAGCTGCACTGCCACAGTGGTTCCTCGCAATTCCCACACAGCCTTTGTACTTCAAAAGAAGTCAGGGGAGGTTGCAAAGTGTGAATCAATGAGCCTCACTTCCTCCCGAGCAGCTTCCTCTGGCTAACACATTTGCATTGCAACACTGCCTGTAAGCTTTAACCATGAGCAGGCACCTGGATCCACAGGTAGAGACAGCTCCTGCCCTAAGCACATTGCATGTCACTTACAGGTGCATTAATTTTGCTAATCTAGGCAATTTTACACTATCCTTTTAGCCTGAGAATAGGTCTGTGTTTGAGTAGAAGCCATATAACCATAATGAAAGAATTGAATAGTGTCTATTCCCGTCTTGAAAATCAAATCTTTCTGCAAAGTTGAGAATGAGTATTTAGCATCAGGGGCCACTTATTCCTGCATGGATGGCAACGACCAAGACTTCCTAAGCCCAAATCATCACCCTGTAGATCTTGAGGACTCCCAAAGAGTCAGAAGGCACATGGCCAGCCTCAGATTTTCATCTTCTGCAGATAAATTGGTGATTTCACTCTTTCTGCCCCAGAGGCCATACAGGTCCCCAGAAGATTTCATTTCCTTTCATCCTCAACCCAACATGAATACCATTTCAGGGTTACACTCCAGACACCTCCCAGTCCAGAGACCATGTTTCTGTATTGAACTCAGACCCCTGCATTGCAGGTACCAGTAGCAAATGCTGGACTGGCCAGCAAGAGGGAAGCAAAAATGCATCTATCCCCTACAGACCCACAGGCTCTGCAGGAGCTATACAGTCACATGACACTTATTTAAGCCTTAAATTCCAGATTGTTCCGATCCTACCTGCCTTTGGGAAAATTGGGCTGTCAGGATTCCAAATATGCTCCTTGCTATTTGCCATGTAATTAAGCAGAAATTGCTGCCCAAGGCTAATCTCAGAGTGTATTTTACCTGTGGAGTTCAGTGCCAGAGTTCAGATTTGTAATTTAGTGGTATGCCAAGGAGCTATACCTGAACTCACAAAAGGATTTTCTCCACTCATCATCTCTCTGCTACTTTGGTGGCAGCTGGGATTCTGTATTCAGAGATGTTTGGGCTGGGCAAACAAATTAGCAGAGACCAGCTTCATTAAGAATTCACATGGGTACCCATCTTGCCTCACAGCAGGAATGAGATGCTGACTGCTCGGTTTCTGGACCCTAAACCCTCCCCAGTACGGGATGCACACTAAAAATCTCCTCTTTCTTTCTACTCACACAGCCTGGCAGCCTCTAAAGAAGCTGAAGCAGCAGCACGATCTGCCCCCAAACCCATGTCTCCTTCCGATTTCTTGGATAAGTTGATGGGGCGAACTTCAGGATATGATGCCAGGATCAGGCCAAATTTTAAAGGTATGCATAAAAACCTGCTTTGTGGCTTTGTTTCAACTTAGGACTGAAAACCGCATACAATCTTCATGAGTGCCTCCTTAGCTGTACATGGAATATGAACAATATTCATATGAAATATATATGTTAATGAGGGATTTGGCACAGGGGTGTTCCAGATGTCTGGTAAGGCACTTTACTGCTACTCAGAATGGAAACAACCTTGTAACAACTTTACATGCAGGAGAAACTCCAATATGGAGATCAGGGATCCTGCCAAACCAAGCAGTGACTGGCAGGGAGCTGAACATCTCAGATAAGGGAAAGAGAATTGAAGTTTTCCTCCTAAAGTCACTGCTCACAGTACCTTCTAATAGTGGGCAATGCTCCCCCCTTAGACCCACTGAAGCCAAAAGGAGTCTCTCCCAGAGGAATTCAGTAAGATGCCAGGGCAGCTCTGGCCCACCATGATCCCCATAGTAAAGGGGCTATAAGTCAGCACCCACAGCCCCATTTCACACCTGGATTCCCCAATTCACCCTACACTCACTAGCAGCCAAGCAGCATAGAAACAGACCCTGGGAGAGGCAACAGAGACTCTTTTTACTCCTCAAAACACCTCTTCTAACAGGGTTGGGTTTAGGGACCTTTTTTGGTGAGTTTTTCCACCTGGTCTAGTGGAAGGTGTCCCTGCCCATAGCAGGGGGCTTGGAACTGGAGGATCCTTAGGGTCTCTTTACAACCCACACCATTCCCTGGGGTTTTGTGGTTTTCTTTACCTGAGCTCACTTCTCCAGAAGTATTTGCCTTTGACTCACACCCAGGTATAAAGAGGGACCTGCCCCTCTCAGCCACTGTCCAGCCCTCTTCAATGCTCATTTTATTCACTTTTGTTTCTTATTACCAATTCCTCCTCCCCTGAGAGTCACAGGCAGTGCTAACATAGGACTCCTAGGACCTATTAATCCCAGTAACAACACCTGCTATGCAGCTGCAAACAACAAGCTCTATAATGGGATTTTAAAACCAAATACAGGTGGAATTCTTATGTCCTAGGAATCAACAAAGCAACAGAGAACACTGCTGGTTTTAACCAAAACCAGAGTTAAAACCACCCTGTAAACCTGCCTACCACTAAATTATGCACACACAAAAGAAATTAAACATTAATATTTAATGAAATGTATACATTATATTCCTGCTGAAGGCAGCGGTATTGCATTTTTATTTGAGATAATTTAATTTCAGTTTTATTTCAATGAACCACACCTTCCCCACAGGGCAGTTTTGCTGGCTTAGCCTCCCACACATAAATCAGGCTCCAATTTATATAGGAGGCATAGGAAGTGTTTTACAGAGCTTGGGATTGTAGATCTCAAAGCACATCATTTCAATTAACTACAGTAACTCATAAGGGCATTTTAATGGCTTAGTTCTAAATGAAAATAATGCCAAAGATCCGCATCATATTGATTTTTGGGGAGGGGAAGATTAACATAAAGACTGCAGTTTTTCCTTAAGTGCTGCAAGGTCTGGACTAGTTGTGGATTCCCATTCTGAAAGCAAGGAAGAAGCATTTGGGCTTTGCTTTAGGTTGGAGGAGGAAGCCAGCAGCTCAGGCAGGGACAGGGCTGACTCCAGTAGGGGTGGACAGTGGACCTCTCACCCAGGCTGTACTCTTAACCCCACTGCTGGTAAACTACTCCTTCACAGCTGCATTCCACTGCAGAGGTGGCATGCTTCAGTGGTAAGCAGGGAAGTTTGTAGAGCCTCACACAATCAACCAAACCCTGCAGAGTCCTCACTGTGTCCCCTTGGACACAATGGGAAGGGCACAGTGCCTCAACAAGAGCTGGCCCAAGGAAAGCCTTCTTCAGTGTGCACTGGGCCAGCCCCATCCCACACTCAGCTTCACATCAGCACAAGATCAGGAGCGAGACAGCCAAAATCCTCCATGCATGTCCACCATGAGCACATGCAGTTATCCAGGAGGTCAGCTCAGTATGCTGGATAAGCCTTCTGGAGAAGATAAGTTGGTGAAGGGAGTGATAGAAAAGACATTGTATTTTGTATCTGATACTTTAGCCCATACCTACATTCAAGTCTGAAGGAAAAGCTGAACATATTGAACAGAGCTGCTGCTGAGTTGGCAAACGGCTGGCTGGGAGCTGGTTAGACAGGAGTCTGCTTGGATTGCCTGAGACTCACACCAAGAAAATCCCAGCCACAGAGAGCATCACTGTTACATGGCTGCAATCCTCCTCCCGCAGAGGACAGGCACAAAGTTTCAGAAGAGGCCAAAACAGGAGAGAAGGAAAGGGAAATGAAGAGGAACAAACCAAGCTCCAAACATTACTCAGTAATCAGGAAATTCCATCAATTTACACACAGGAGGAAGTTTGCACTGATTAGAGGCACAAGCCTCTTGTTAAAGCCATTCCTCCCCCCCTGTATTTCATCTTGCAGCAACTGCCAGACTGCAGATGCGGCCTCACGACTGTCAAGCATCACTCTCCCAGCGAGGCTGAGCCATCAGGCTGTTTGAAAGGCAGACACCATCCCTGTTCCAGAAAGGATGGAGGAATAATCTAAATATCCACACTTGCTACTTCCATAGATGCTATCTTCCCAGAAGCACCTGCCACAGGGACAATATGAGATTAATTCCCCCAGCATTAAAGGGGGACCTTGGCTCCTGGGGGGTGCCCTCTGCCCGGGCTGCCTTTCCCTAGCACACACTGGGCAGCACAGAGACCCCTGTTTGCTTCTCCCCTCTTGGGCTCTAGAAATCTTCTCATCACATGTGGGCAAACCACTGGTTTACCAGGTACCTGACATGGCTCTGCTTCCAGAACGTTCTCCAGCTTCCTGTGCTCTGCTGCAGCTCTTGGCATCACCCTTGGTGCAAATGCAGCATTTTCACCTCAGATTCACCAGGCAAGGTTGTGACTCACTTCCAGTCATAACAATACCTTTGGCCACCAGTACCACGTGAACGGACTAACCCCCATGCCCTCTAACCACAGTCTTTTAATTCTCTCATCTCCACTCCCCTCCTTTGGGAGCCCCTTAACTTTCCTGATACAAACAGGCTAAGCAGAGCTTGTCTGAAAGAAAATAAAGCCCAGGAGAAGCATGGTCCAAAGCCTGGGAGTACCTCCTTGCAAAACAGGACAGCCAGAGAACATCCACTGGCAGAGCTCTGAAACCTCCTATCCATCTGTGAGACCTAGCAGACACCACTATCACTATATGGAGTACTTAATCCTTTACCCAGCCTGATCCCTACAGCACAGGCTGCTGTACTGACTCCAAAGGGAGCACATAGTCCTAATTCAGGATCATTTAGATGCTTTATATGAGTATTTTTAAAGTATAGAGCTCTAGACAAGAGGGTTTGACGATAACCTCTCATCCCCTTCCTGGGTTACATTGCTATTGTGTTCAAGGCGAGCTTGCCACGCATACAGCAATGCCAAGATAGCTAGAAAGCTGTCCTGCCTGGCTGTGATATATTCCTTTTCATCAAAACAATTCACTGAACAGATATATAAACACTGTCCCAAACAAGGGAACAGAGGTGAAACAAGAGCATTGCTTGATGTCAAACTGGCATCAGAACCGAGTAAGCTGGGTCATCCAGATCACATTCTCATACTCACCCCTCAATCACCCTGTTCCCACAATAGGTTTTAACACTACAGAGCAGAAATATTTTGTCTCATAAGCACACAGTAAACTGTTCCAATCTGTATTTGTCATGCAGGCCCACCAGTGAATGTCAGCTGCAACATTTTCATCAACAGCTTTGGTTCAATTGCAGAAACAACTATGGTAAGTACAAATCACAGCACAGCTGCTCAGCTACTGGCTCAGTCTCCTTGCACTCTCAGCTAATGCAGCATCACCCTCTTCTTTAGTGTGACCAGAGGAAAACATTATCCCTGTTTCCAAGTTTATCTAAGCTTAGAATAAATTAGTGGCCAACACAAAAGACCGTCATTGTGTGTAGCTGAGGATCACAGCCTCTACCTACATCTCTACAAAAACACCATATAGGCAAAGTAAAAGGGTCAGAAAAGGAAACAAATAGTCTTTTCTGAAGGTTTGCCTAAGGCTCCAAGCTCAGAGACACTCGCAGACACTTTTTGTTTAAATGCCTATAAATCCACAAGTATGAATCAACACAGTGTGAAGGGAAATCGGTTGAGCTCAAATTCAGCCTGCACCAGATTCCCAGAGACCACAAGAAGCACTGGGTTACTTTCTTGAAGAAGTTTTTCTGTAGACAGTGAATTTTAATAAGAAATAAAACCCCAATACTTGCAAGTTAAGGCTCACTTCAGAGAAAAATCAGTGACCATGGCTAAAGGCTGTATCTAATTGGCAAGACCTTAGGAGCAGAGGATCACTAGAACAGGAGATAATTGCTCCATCTGTAAACTATTAAAGATTGGTTGTGACATAATCAGTGAACAGCAAAGGAAAAACTCGGGAGGTACAGTGCCTTTCCTCTTGCTAATGGAAGTTAATCCCAAAAGATGGTGTTCAATTACTCTTTGGCAATTCCTTTTCTAGAAAGATGTTGAATTAAGAATGCTAGACTTCAGCTGTTTTGTGCTTTCAGGCAGGATGTTATAGGCTTTACATATAGATCACACCCTTAGACTTGAACAGGTTATTTGTCATGCATGCCACTGTCAGAGGAGTAAGCAGCTATATATATGGGGTTGTAAGCCTTCTATGGCACAAATTCCTTCTTCTGGAAATTCTTTGGGTTGGGTACAGTTCAGTTAGAATAGTAGAAAAAAAAAAGCTGTTACTCTGTCCAAGCACAAAGAAACATTTTCACAGTTGGATTGCAGAGTTCATAGAGGAGAAGTGTCCTCATTTGTATATAAAGCAAAAAATGAACAAACTAGACCCAAAATACACAACTATTCCTAATGTAGTGTTTTATTGGTTACCTCTTTTGGTGTTACAGACAGTAAATATTCTGCTTCTGCACAATCTAGCAGAGATGATCCAGAGCGCAAGGGAGAGAGGCAGGCCCACAAGGGATCCCTGGGTAACATATTAAAAACCATGTAATGTGCTCTCTATATCTGTTCTACATTGCAAGATGCATTGGAGCACTCATACAAAGGCACCATAGCATCCCTGTACACAAGATGCTTCTTAAAATCAGCATAGACTAGCATGAGAAAGATATGCAGTTCACCTCCAAGACACGCTGCAGGGACTTGCTAGCCTCACCAGATGCCACTCATTTCATAGTCTATCTTCCATAGAAAAAATTCCCATGGGAACCCAAAAACACCCTGCGGGCACATTGCTTTGTGTAGAAATACCCAAGCCAGCTCTGACAAGCTAGTCCAGATGTCAGGCTGACACAGCATTACACACAACCTAATATAATGCACTTCTTTGGGGAAAGCAATTCCACTTGTAAACACTGACAAGAGCACAAGCAGCACAAGTATTGAAACATCTAAAAACAAGAGCTCAGCAAGTTAAAGCAGTCTCTGGGATTTGCTAACCTGGGATTTGCTCTGCAGGGAAGCCAGTCCCTCCCCAGTGTTTGAGGATGCATCAGGTCAAACAGGCAGCATCGGCTCCCACCACAGATTCTGGGAAGGGCAGAAAGTCCTCTCATGAAGGGAGACAGACCTGACTACTTTGAATTCAAACAAGTGAAGGGGGAGTGAAGGAAGGGGGCAGCTGGGGACAGGGGAAGAGGCAATTCAACATTTTACCATGAAGAAAGCAGTACTCTATGATTGACACCTGAGACTGATTATAACATTCCACAGCTGCTGCACTGGCCAGAAGAGCAAGATCCTAAGCTCAGCCAGGTTCAGGTTCTGAGTACTACATTATCTTCTACTTGGTTATTATTGCACCGCTACCTGCAGAAGAATCTTAGGTTTTCATGGATATCACACATGCAATTAGAGAAGGCTTTAAAATATCTCTGTGGTGAGGCTGTTAATTCCTTCAGAAAATACCACTGTTACTGTTTATGTTCATACTGCCTGAATCTCACAAATCAGTGCAAATCATGGAAGTTACCATGCAGAGGATTAGAGAAATGCTCACTTACAGCTTGAAGCATCATGGAAGGTAGAGGAAGAGAGTTCAGGAAAATAGAACAAGAGGCATTTAATGGAGCCACTTGGGCCTACAAATCTCAGAAGGGAGAATAATGAGGACTGAGAGAAGGCATAGACTTCCCAGAGTGGGAAGAAAGCTGATGGACACCTCACAAATGAACAAGGCCAAAAAATTGAGATCTAAAACTGCTGCAAGGTTAAACAAAGTCATCCACCAAACTGAATTCCCCCAAGCAGAGCTGACTTAAAGCAAGGGAAGTAGACTCCTTTAAGCATCCTGCAGAACCAGAGACCCAACATAAAAGCCTCTAGTAGCGCACATAATTGATTGGACATTTATGTTAGATTGCGGCTCATAGCTTTATCCATCAGCCTCACTTGCAATCAGCTCTAAGGACAAGAGAAGCTACAAATGGGAGCATGTACTCATGAACACAGTAAATCCTTCAAGGGGAAGGATGCTACCAACTACCAGACAAGTGCAGACAGCCTCCTTCCATCCCAAAGCATTACTGCAATAGTGAAACAGCAGCAAGGGATTCCAGAGAACAAATGCCAGATGTACCCATTCTACCTGCTTATTTTTATTAACACCAAACAAGCCCCAATCACAAGTTGCTAAATTCCTTTTTGCTCTTCAAAACCATAAACACCTTCCCCACCAGGTCTATCAGAGTATGAAGCCTATAGCAAAACCACAAATACTTCATTGAAAATGAAACACAAGTCATGCTTCTAGGGAATAAGGTTTTGGTTTAAACTGAATAAACTGCACCAGCTTTGGTTTGTCTTTGTAGCATGAGACAACTAATGGCACTATTTGAGCCCTTTATCTAACAAATTCCCTGCTATAATGGCAAGTTTGGAATTAAGTAATGCCCTCAATCTCTCTTCTAAAGGAAGCTGCAGCTTCATGGCTCTCTCACTAGCTTAGGCAGTTATATGGAAGCATTTTGTATAGAGAAGGCACACAGAGGAGAAGTATTTTTCTATACAATCACCTAGGCTTGCTAAGAGCTGAATTCAGTGATCAAGATGGCTCCTCCTATAATCTCATGTTTTAAAAAGGACCTACACACAGCAAATGAGAGCGTAAAAGAAAGAACACCGCAAAGCAGTTAGCGCAGGCTCCCCTAGACACAGTGTACACATGCAAATTTATTCTCGCTGCTTTCATGCCATAGTTGTCCCATCCGAAAGGAGCAAACCAAATGCAACCTTCCAGCCAGATGCAACACAGCTACAATTGGTCTCCCCCAGCATCTCCCAAGGACAGGAGGAGCTGGAGGCTGCAACTGTCCAAATGTTAAATAATTTCAGAGACATTTGCATGTGATATTTACAATGAGATAAACCACCCTGCAAAACAGACTGAGCAACTCACTCCAGCCTCACAAGCCACAGTGCAACAAATGGCAAGCATGACTGATTGAGCATACGGGTCACATATTTAATACTAGACCCGCACACCCCAAGACACAAAGATGCACAATCAATGCACAAAGCCTGCTACAAAGGCTAGGTTTGAGCTCAGTTTTCTGCAGTCAGTCACTCTTAAAACCAACCATCAGTCTCACAGAGATGATGAGCACATAACAAGTCACACAACACAAAATGAAAAGGTTTTTCGCAACATCTCACAGTCTGCTGCAATTTCAATATTAGACCTGCAGCGTTTTTACTACCCATGCGCTTAGAGCTCAGTTTTGCAGTGAATGGAGAAGGAAAAAAAAAAGCAGTAACAAAACCATAACGCAAATACACACTCACAAAAAAACTGAAGAACAACACCTCAGTAGCAGATTCCTGAACTTCAAATTCAGGATGCTGGCTACAGCTCACCTCCCAACAGCTCCACCCTTGGCTCAGAGACATATACCATCTCCTCCCTTTGTAGGGAGACCATGAAAACATCCTTCTTTTGGGTTCCCAGCACAAACCCCCACATCTACTAAACACCAGGATACTGTTCCTACCCCTCAACACATAACCCACCTTCCGCAAGCACCAATCATCTCCTTCCTCCTTCTCACCAGCAACACCACCAACTGCTACTCACATCACCTTCTCCCCTGGCCCAGCTATGGCTTTCACACCAGGCTGCAAATTGCCTTCTTGGCTACAGCTGTGAGAGGGTAACAAGGTCCCTTATTTACCCTTCCAAGGTTAATATGCTCCTGGTGTGTTTGGTCTTTGTTTGTGGGTCTTTTGCAGGGGAAAGTGTTGGTGGGTGTTGCTTGCATTTTTTTTCCCCAGTCAGTCTCTTGTAGTGCTCTTTTGCAGGGCAAGCAGCCTTAAAAGTTTGGTTATTTTCTTTCTAGAGAATTAACTCCAGGCTAATAGAGCCCCTTGTGTTCCACTGTCCAGGTGGGCATCAGAATCACCACCTGGAGTTCAGTCTTTACCCTGGCTTTTTCCATCAGCACAATGTAGATGTATCAAAGTGAAGCCTCTCACCAGAACTGTTCAGAGCAGAAGCCGCTCTGACAGAGCCCCTGAGTCAGGAGCTGGAACCTATTGAGTTTCCTGACAGCCTCCATCCCTTCCTCACAGCACTACCCCCAGCCTGCTGCTGCTCTCACCAGCTCACACCTCATCAGATGCCAAGACTGTGGTGTCCTGGGAAGGGAAGGTCTCAAATGATCTTCCATTTCCTCAGCTCCTTGCGAGGTCACTAAGCAGAATTTCATTTCAGCACCATCAAACTGAACTACTTTGATCACTTCAGTCACTTTCTTCCTACCCTCTGTCACTTCCCCCTGGGGGTGAAAAGCCTTTGTGCCAAATTGCAAAGCTCCTGAATGCCTTCACAACACAGAGCTGCAGTTCTTCACTCCCAAGCCAGCCAGAGGAACAGGCTGCACAAGATAATCAATGCCTGGATGTGATTGGCACACAAATGAGGAACTCAAGTAATAAGGATATAGAGAAAGAGATTTTTTTTTTTTTTGCTGAGTTTGCAGCCCAAATAAATCCTTTTTTTTTTTTTTTTTTAGCTTGAAAGTTCACGTCAGAAATTGGTCCATTCTGTCCAGCATTTAGGAATAGCCGTGGATTTCTTGGTGATGCCAATTAAGATCTCATACAATAACATCCAGGAGAAATGCCATGTATCTCCAGGTAGCCAACAAATGAGTGTTTGTTTGGCTCATCGCCTTTCAGCTTGACTGCAATGCCTAGGCACACAGCTTTCAACATACAGGATCCTTTAGCTGTTACAGCATACTGTGACCCTTATCTTAGGCAATGGCACTGCCACAGACATACCCTGTTTGCTCTCCATGCCTTTTGCTGGTACCTCAGGCAGTGTCAAATCCCGTTCGCTGTCACAGAGCTTGTATTTACATTTATGTTCAAATATGCCTGGCCACAAGAAACCTAAAAGGCTGCTCAGCACCTTGAATCCTACAGTGCAATGCAGCTGTTTGTCATAGAGGAAAAGGCAGCTGGGAGAAAACAACCATTCCCAGTGACCAGGCTAGCACTGTGGAATGAACCCACCAAGAAGGAAGCTCTTCATAAACACACACTCACACAGGTGAAATATTAATGCTGCAAAATGGCAAAACCAGAGCATTGCATTCAGTCCATGTATTCTATTTTTTTGTCCTTGCCTTTTTCATATCACAACACTTATCAGTTGTCTGTATTTCAAAGCAAAAATTACCTATTGCAAGCACTTGTCTCTAAAGGAAGAGCACAAAGAGTAGCAAGCACCTGAGTTACCACACTGCTGAGCATCTCCTGGACCAAGGTAGTGCAGTCTCTCACAACGAACATTAGTGACATGCCCCTGGACATGAGTACAGGACTCTTGGTCTCTGGAGATGAGTTAGGAGGAGCCTTCTCACACCCATCCACTGTGAGAAGTTAGTTTTCATTTGTCCCACAAGCATGTGATTAAGATCCCTCATCATGGTGACAAAGACTATGGCAGTCGTTCTGTCTATGGCCTCTTATGCCTGCTGTGGTAACAACGTAAACCGCACTACACCTCCCTTCTACCCTTTCTTTTCAGCAAGGTTTGGAGGAGTGAATTTACTCCAGCAACAAAACTTATCTGCATCAACTCAGGCTATTGCAGGGAGACTGGTTCCATTTTCCCCCACTTCCAACACTCTATCAGGCTGAGAACACTTTTGGGCAACTACCACTGGAGTTTCTTCCAAACATGAATTTAATTTGTGTTGTACATGACATAAGCCTCCATCTGGAGCTAACCTGCTAGCATCTAGCTGAATAAACATAACAACCTTTTGCTTTCTACCTGTTAGGTCAGTGACACTGATTTCCCTTGACTGCAGCGGTGGCAGATCTTAACGCACAGAAAAGGGAGAATTGAAAGTGTACAGGTTGTTCGTGGAGCTGCTGTGTGCCATGGGAGCTGGAAATTCAGGGTTGCTTTCCTTTTTCAGGTTTGTGGGACTTGCCAGTCCTGCACTAAGGCACTGGTTCCTGTCCACAGCTATTCACATTCTCTCAAGACACATTACGCAGGGTCAGCAGAGATGAACAATTAAGTCAGAGAAATGCACTTAGGAAGGTGATAATTGGAATATCAGCAGAAGGAGAGAGTGTTGCAGCTCTTTTTCATTTTCAGAGGTTTGCTCCTTTTAGCATCAAGTCCTTGATCCATTTGTTGTTGTCACAATCTTTAATGTCATTAGCAGCTTCTGTGCTCCAAGGATGCAGACGGCACTAAGTGGCCTGAAACATATTCTAGACCATGGGCTTGGCTATGGACTGCCCCATCCAAAACACATGCCAAGACACAATCCTCTCCCAGGATTCCAGTGGACTCCACAAGAGTCAGATCCTCTTGGATAACAGGCTGCAGGTTCATAGTCAAATGAGTATTTGAGACAGCAGCATCAGAAAGACTCTCCTCTACATTCACCTTTTCAACTCCAGAGCTCTGCATTCTCCAGATGTAAAGAACAGACCTGATGGCAGAATCAGGGATATCCCCTCAGAATTGCCAAATAATCTCACTGAAAGAAAAGTCCTAGTGCCTACAGCCAGTATGAGATACCAGCAGGCATGTGAAACACCCTCCATTAACTGTCTCTTAATAAAAGTCTTCAAAGTACAATACTATCAGAAAGACATCAAAGAAACTCTCCATCATGATAGCAACTATTAGTTTGGGCCAGGGCAGTGAAATTGGTTTATTATATGCTGCTCTTCAGACACAGTCTGCCTCTGTACATGGTAAATGTCAATTAATTTATTGACATGGAGCTTTTATCCCTCTCCTGATAGCTGGCATGTCCTCTTCCCATTTAATTCTGTTGGTTCACTTTCCTATGTGAAAGCCAGCAGAAAAGGGGCATGCAGGTCACATGGGAAGCTACTGGTCAGACAGGGAGAAAAGAATCTACCTTTAATTATCCAGGAGAGTGTCTGAGCTTGACCTCAGCAGCCAGCCTTGGCTTGGGGAGCTCTGGGGAGCTGTAAGACACATGGTTATGAGGCAGGTATCGTTTCGTATAGTGCTAGGGGCCAGCTTCAATTAAAGATGGCCATTCTATAAAATCTGTAGCATTTATGGCAGCTTGACATAAGAGAAGGAATCCAGAACACTCGCTTAGGATTAGGAGAACAGACTTCATGCACATCCTTCTCAAGTTCACGTACGCTTATCAAGGTTAGCTGCTCCCATCATATGAGTTACCCTTATATTAGTGGTTGCACAGGGAATATCCCTTCCATGGACTGCCTGCCTTACTGTGCCTTTTCTTTTCACAAGTCTAGAGGAAACATAGATAGACACAATAGACACAATATGAGATAGTTCATCACTGAAAGGAAGTTGCCTTCAGTCTCCTTTCCCCCTTAATCCTCTGCAATTTTCTTTCTGACACCAGCCTTTACAACCTCCGCAACCGAGCATCGCTTCTCCAGCCCCAGGGTTCGAACTAGAGGTCTTGACACTTCACACACAGCTGACAATTACTGTGACAGGGGGATGCAAGGATAGGCAGCTGCTCCTGCTATGAGATAGCTGTAAGCTACAAAGCTAAAAACAGCAGCTCCTTGAGAAATAATGCCCAAAATGCTTGCCATAGCTTGAGAACATAGGCCTAAACGTGGTTTGGTTTTGACAATGATTTTAGTACGTGCTCCCCAGCTCTCAGCACTTCCAGCCTGCTTTGAGCACTAACAGCATTTCTGTGCTCCCTGTTTACACTGCACAGGATTACAGGGTGAACATCTTCCTGCGACAGCAATGGAATGACCCTCGGCTGGCGTACAATGAATACCCTGATGACTCCCTGGACCTGGACCCCTCTATGCTGGACTCCATCTGGAAGCCTGACTTGTTCTTTGCTAATGAGAAAGGGGCCCATTTCCATGAGATTACCACAGACAACAAGCTTCTGAGGATTTCCAGAAATGGCAATGTCCTCTACAGCATCAGGTGAGGTGACTCAATGGGAAGAGCTCCACAACAGTAAGGGGGGGCAGAGCTAAACTCTCACTGTTCAAGCCTAAAATGAGAAAATGCATTTCGAGCATGCCTTTGGGTAAAAAAAAATGAGTTTTTTTAAAAAATAGGAAATCGCACAATTAGCAGGATCATAACAACATGGTGGGAAGCGACCTCTGGAGGTCTCCCATCTAACCTCATCCTGGTGATTGAAAACAGAGCAGGTAAGCTGCGGCTTTTTCTGGCCAAATTGAAATACTTCACTTCCAACCCCATCCACTCTTTATTTTAAACCAATGAAATGAAGATCAAACTTCATGAGCTTAAAGATGGAAAGTTTAAATCTATGTTGAAGATTCTCTTCACCTCCTGTGTAACGTAAATTTGCCTAAGATATGCACACCCCATCTCACACTGCAGCTCCCAGCAGCGGCCATGGGGAATTAAAAACAGCATGGAGCTGTAAAATGGAAAATAGACAGCTTAATGCTGCAATGTAGACAGCCTCCATCAAACATCAAGGTGGTTCCAGCCCAAAGACCACCTCCCTGATGGCCAAAGCAGTAAGAGATTGCCGTGCGTGTCGGCTGAATGTGGAAACCTCACATTTCTTCATTTCTAAAACCAGTCAGGCAGTAAAACTGCCACCATCAGCTTGACAGTGAGCATGGCACAGGGTTCTGTTCCAGGTGGGTTTGCAGGAGCACAGAGGGGGAATACTGAGTCACCCCAGTGCTGGGAATGCTCTGCAAAACAGAGCAATAACTCAGCAGGAGACATGGAGCAATGAGGCTGATCCCCTTTTTCAAGGCAAAAACTTGAAAACCCTTTGGTTCTTGCTTTAAAAAAAGAACTTTCCTACCTCCCACATCTCCAGATGAATATACAGGTTTCTTTTTGAGAACATTTCCCTGTAAAAACCAAAAAGAAAGAGGATATTCATGACGGAAGAGCACAATGTAAATGCAATGTTTCTAAAAGGAAAAACAGTCTTTGCCTTTTAAAAAACGTTTCCATCTCAAGAGCTCTGCAATTTTCTAACTGCCTTTTTGCTACTACTGTTTGCAATACTCAAACTCTAATCAAGGCACTTACAAGAAGGTGGACTTTGTCTCACGGACCCAAAACTCAGCATGTTCAGATCTGGGTTCACCCAAAATCATCCTTAAGGATTTCACTCTTTGACCCCTTCTCAGCACACACTTGTCCAGCACGCGCTCAGCACCTCCAGACCCAGTCATAGCCACAGTCACCTATTTCACATCTGGCAGATATTTACAGTGAATTCTTCCCAAGGGGCTTGTCTGAAGTTGCAATGGAAGGCTCCTCTCTCTGATCGATCAGAGGTGGAGTCCCCTGCCAGAGATACGGTGAGAAAAACAAAGTGGGCAAAGGCTGGTGGTGACTCTCTGTGGTAAGGTGTTTGTTTAAATACAGTGCAGTTGCTTAATGCAGTTGCTTAAAGAGGAAACTGGAGCAGATTAATTCTTTCTGCTGTCACATCGTCTGTCCCAACATGCCACTAAACTCAAGCAGAGAATTTCTTCCAACATTAGGATTCAGTTAAAGTACCTTTCCCTCCTGCTCAGTTTCTTGTAGGTTTGATGATAGAAAAATTGAATTCCTGTTCCCCCCAACTGATTCCTCAATTTCTACATCAAGGCAAAGAGCTGAAAAATCTCAACACTTCAAAGAACAGCATTTTCAGTATTATCAAACCAAATAGTCTAGCTATCTGAATCGAATCATTTAATATCAGCTTGTTGAGGCAAACACTTTGAGTACAGATCATGATACAGGGCAGCGCAGCAATATACCACTGAAAGTGCAGCCTGCACCTAGTGGAAAATGAAGTTTGAGAGAAAAAACTGGGGTGTCAAGATGCACAGCAGGAATTCAGGAAGATACAGAGGTTCTCACTGACTTACCACAGGGCATTTTCGCTGCAGAAAAGTCCTTCCCACTGAAGTCTCTCTTTTCCCCCACAGCAATGTGTGATTTTGACCAAACTTCTCTATTTTTTCTGACACAGAAATGTTCTAGTCAAAGACTTTGAAACAGTCCCAGTCTCTAGAAATGCATCTGGGGAGTCCAGAGAATGGGTTTAGGCTTGATGCTAATCCAGACAGTTGTGAACCTAAGGCAAGAAATGAAGACCAAACCAGCAAAACTGGTGCAGGAACTCTTTGTTCTGCACAGTCCAAGACAACATTACAATGAAATGCCATCTGCAGCAGGTGATTCTGCTGGCATTTCTATCACAGACCCAAACTCTCAGCGTTTCTGATGCTTTCCAACAGCACATGTGATAACACAGGCAGGGAAGAGGTGAATGATCAGTCATTCCTGAAGCACATCAGTGTGTCTTGGGCAAGGTGCTTGTTTGTAGCACTGGGTGTCGGAGAAGGTTCACCCCCTCATCAGCACCACAAACTGTCTTCTCTCCTCAGGATCACGCTGACTCTGGCCTGCCCCATGGACCTGAAGAACTTCCCCATGGACGTACAGACGTGCATCATGCAGTTAGAAAGCTGTGAGTCCTGAGCACATCTCTATCCCTGCCATCTCCCTCCACCAGCTGCAACCCATTCCCAGTTCAGCCTTCACTGGAGGTTTGCTTAAGAACCTTTGCTCAGGATTTTCCATTCATTCAGCACATGTGACATTTCCTAAAGAAGCCAAACCTTAACAGGTCCCACATGAGGCTCCCTGGCTTGCTGATATTTACATTAGCCATTCACTTTGGAGGAAAAAGGGGAAAGTGCTTTCAGCTGCAAACAGGATTTTTTCTCTCTGGATGAACATTTGCCCCTTGTACATGTTGCTTATCCCAAAGGAGGGAAAGATGATGAATAATTTCTTTCAGAGGATGAGGTCAAGTTGGAAAAAATTGCAAAGAGCTCAAAAAAGCCAAATTCAAGAAAAAAAGTGATTTGTTGCAGATGATTCATTGCACACCATCTCAGCTCCAGTGCAGGTCATTATCCTGGCGTTTATCACATGCACAAGCAGTTTTGCCTCAACCCAAATGCTATTCATTACAGTATTGCCAAGGAAGGCCAGGATAGGTCCCTGCCTCCAAGCATAGCTCTCTACTACAAGCCTGACCTTTTCCAGATCAGTGTTTAATATGTGTTTCACATGGTATTTGTCTCCTCTTCTCAATAGTTGGCTACACAATGAATGACCTCATATTTGAGTGGCAAGAAAAAGGAGCTGTGCAAGTTGCTGATGGGCTGACATTGCCTCAGTTTATCCTCAAAGAAGAAAAAGACTTAAGATACTGCACAAAACACTACAACACAGGTCAGTGCTGGTTGCCTTTAGCTGCTGGGTTCATCAGAGTGGAACTTGGACTGTATTTACCAGAGTCTCTTGCTATGTCTGATGTCACTCTGGTAATACAAGCCTTGTCCTACACAGTGACGTACATATGAATACACATAGATACATCGC
Source organism: Amazona ochrocephala (assembly GCA_039720435.1). Taxonomy (NCBI): domain Eukaryota; kingdom Metazoa; phylum Chordata; class Aves; order Psittaciformes; family Psittacidae; genus Amazona; species Amazona ochrocephala. The sequence continues at coordinate 14,671,984 of CM077889.1, forward strand.
CAGTGTGTATATACATATGTATATAGCAAAAAAAAAACCTAATGGACACAAATGTGTGGCACCCTCTTGTCCTCAGGAACATCTGCACCAGTTCAAGGGTGTTTGGTCTCTCTCTCAGCACCTCCTTTTGTCTTTGATGCAAGAGAGCCGATGAAACTTCAGTGACAAAGGACATAGTGCCAAGAACTATTTGCTATGATGATGTTGTACATTCATAGTTCAGAACTGGGCAACAGCTGTTAATTTTCTCCTTTAACAAGATTCCAATTCTAGGCAATGCAAGGAAAGTCCCCAGAGAACAGTGGAAAACAGGAGGCTCACCATGCTTTATCAGTAATATTCCATGTATCTCCCATCCTTCCCAGGCAAGTTCACCTGTATAGAAGCTCGTTTCCACTTGGAGCGGCAGATGGGCTATTACTTGATCCAGATGTACATTCCCAGCCTCCTTATTGTCATTCTGTCCTGGATTTCCTTCTGGATCAATATGGATGCTGCACCTGCTCGTGTTGGCCTGGGGATCACCACAGTGCTCACTATGACCACGCAGAGCTCTGGTTCCCGAGCATCACTGCCCAAGGTAAGGAGCACACTTATATTTGCAGAAGGGCAAAATGTCCATTTCATGGGACCAGCACACAATAAGCACACAGATCCCCCTGCTCAGCCCAAGAGACATTTAGCTGCCATTGCATTATTCCAGTCTAAGGGCAAGCAGAACAAATTCCAGTCCCCTCCTGCAATTTTAGCAATGTTTCTCCATCTAGCAGCAGCAAAGCACCCCTTAAGACTCAGCATTCACCCCAAGATCCACCACAGCTCCCAGCAGCCAAGAGATCTGTACCTTGCAAACCCCTGCAACAACCACACATGGACATGCAGTCTGCATTCTTGCTTTTTACTTACTTGTCCATCACCCTTTTAGAATAGAATTGGATTTCCCTATTATGAAGCACTTCTGGTACGATCAGATTAGATTACTATTTTCCTTGCAAATAAAGCATCACAATGAAGACCAGGATAAATTAAAAACTAAGGAATTATTGCTACTTAAGATCCCAGCAGCAGTTTCAATGGCTTGATAATACATTCATGGCAAATGAGCTAAAATTTGATATAGAGGAGAAGCTGCCAACCATATCATGTCTTGATCAACTCCATCCAAAGCCCTTGGGAGTAACATGTAAAATGGCAAGCAAAAAGGCATTTTGGTGAAGAAGCCACCCCACCTCAGTCTCTCTCTCTGGCTCCTAGGTATCCTATGTGAAGGCCATAGACATCTGGATGGCTGTGTGCTTGCTGTTTGTGTTCTCTGCACTGCTAGAGTATGCTGCCGTCAACTTTGTGTCACGGCAGCACAAAGAGCTGCTCAGGTTCAGAAGGAAGAGGAGGCATCATAAGGTAATACATAAAGCATGAAGGACACTGCTGAAATCTGTCTCAGCAGAACATCACTACATGGTCAATTGAACCAAGCCTTTAGCTCCCAGGGGAGTCCTTAATATATGGGCAGGCGTTAAAGAGGGTCACACACAAAAAGCAGGGCTACCTCAATGAATTGTGTCTCTTCTAACAGTCTGCTGACCCCAGCAGCTGGTTTTTGTTAGCTAGCCAAGTGGCCTAAGCCAAAAGGGTTGTTCTCAACTGAACAGTTTTCACACAACAATGTACTGGTCTGAGCTCTCCTTAAAAGACTCAGGGAGGGCTGGGGGCAGGTGGGCAGGGAAGTGTGAGGGATGTCGATCAGAGAGAGAACAGCATTCCCCAACAAGGTGGTCTGCATTGGCCTGGAGGTAAGTGGCACCTCTTTTGTCTCTGTCATCTCTGTGTTCAAAAGCATCTGCTTCTCAGACTGACTGCAAATTCCTTTCAGAAGGAAAGAGCATTATTCTCAGGCTTAACCTTGCTCCATGCTTATTCACCATGACTGATGCCAATCCAAGCATGCGTGCCTCACAGAGACTGCAGCCTGGACTCTACTAGCTTTAGGCTGGGGTACCACAGCAAAGATTTCACCTCACAGGATGCGCTAGAAAGGAACATAAAGGTGACTGTGATGACAAGACCAAAGGCGCTTAAAAATTGTCCTTAATTCACTAGTAGAATCAGGTAGGTGGTACCACATTTTCTGCACCAGGCTGATGGGTTGCCCTCAAGCTGGCATAAAAAAACAGTCAATTTGCTAAGGGAAAAAATGATGGAAAATTTTGCTGATGGGAATCTCAAGAGTCCCTAGGAGACTGCCAGGGTCTGCGTATAATATTCCTCATAGGTATTTGTCTACCCACTATTTTAAAGAGTCCTCTATGATCCATCCCATTCAGAGACCTCCCCATTCCATGGCTTTACTGTCCCAGCCATTAAAAGTCCTTCCCAGGGTCTAACTTGTTCCACAGCAGTTCACAGTGTGTGCTTGGAGAGCAAGTCGAGGAGCAGGAGACCCTGTCTCTTATAGATTTGCCTCTCTCTGCTTCGGTTTTCTTATCTGCAAAGCAGGAGATAGCTGTTCACTTGTACCCAACACGGTCAGGACCAGGGCTGAAAAGTGTTAGACAAACTCAAGGGAAAAGAAGCAACAGATGAGACCATCAGCATCCTGACACCTCAAAACCAGCTGAGGCAGTTTTGGTTCTGAAGATGCAGCCTGCTTAATAAAGCCAAACTAAAACCACCCAACAGAGGTGCCTCATAGTGCTTTTATCTCTTAATCTCGACTCAGGCATCCTGTCTCTGGAGCTATGCTGTTGTATCAGATTGGTCTGTTGATACAACAGTAAGAAGAGAAAAAACACTAATACACAGATGAGTTTAAAAGGTCTTTGCCAGAGATGTTCCATCAAACACAAGGCTGCCATTACAATCCCTGCTCAATCTGAAGCAATTTAATTGGAACAAAGCATAAACAAAAGCACTTGCAAGAGTAAAAGGAACAAGATTTGCAGCCTTATCAGAAAACTAGGAGCTGGCTGCAAATATGCAAATAGATTAATGCAGCTGCCAAAGAGCCTAATTGCTCTGTCCTGATGTCCTCACTTGTCTGGGTATCTCTGCCTAGTTGAGGCATGACATGCCAGGCTGAAAACGAGTGAGAAGTTGCAGTGCTCCATGCTGATGGAGGCAGCTAGGGAGAGGACCAGCCCATGCCCGCATTTATTAGGTCTGTCCAAATCAAATCCTGCTAGCCATTCTTCACAGCTCAGTGTGCTCGACAGTGTGCCATGGTCTGGCATTAGTACAAGTGAAAGCAGACAAATCTGTTCCTTAGTTTCCTCAGACTCAGATGTAAGCTGCTAGCTTATTGTCGTGAGTCTTCTATTGACCCTTTCCATTTCTGAGCCACCTCTTGCCTCCTTCCCTCTGGAAGGACACAACCAGAGCAGGGAAGAATTATCCAAAGGCCTGTAAAATTGTCTCAGCCAGGACTCAGAAACGTGTAAGCCAGTTGGCAGATCACACAACTCCCCAGATTGCCACCTTCTCCCAAAAAATGCAAGAAAAAGAAGGCTTGATTTTATTTGGGTTGTTTTGCTTTGCTCAGATACGCCAGCGTGCTCTCCCTTCTGCTCCTGAACCCCAGCGCCTCCATCCCATGCAGCTACCTGCTTGATATAGGGGCCATCCAGAAAAGACCCTGCAAAGGAGGGCAAAAGGGGCAGGAGGGCACATTGGGCAGGCAGGTTGCGAGGAAGGGGGACAGTAGGTCAGTGCTGAGGGCCTTCTGGACAGCACATTAGTGCCATTGGCCTAACAATTAGCTTTGGTGATGTGTAGTCAAGAAACTTGGGTTGCTGACCCTGCCTATGCAACTCACTGGTAGTGTTACTTTGGCCAGACTCTTTTTTCCCTGTGACTACTTCCCCATATTCAATAAAATAGGGGTAAAATCATTCTCAGAATCCCGCAAGGCCCCCACTGAAACAGCAGTATCATTCGCCATCAGGCTGGAAAGTAAATCCATTCTTTCTCTAAAACTGGAATTAGCACAAGCAGCCACACCTTACCATTGACTTGCTGAAGGGCACTTTGGGTCCTTACCTAAAATATGGCTTGTGGGGAGGTACTGTGGGGTTTGATATGTCCCATGGCTGCAAGCAGAGGGCTGGTGGCACACTGCCTGCAGAGGTCTTTTCCTGGACAGGTCTTGGCACCTGCACAATCCATGTAACTCTGTAGGAAGTCTCACGCTGCAGCTTTAACTATGTGAGTTACATGAAGCCCACTCCTGGGCAAGCTGGTACAGCGCAGGCAAAGCAAAGAAGGTGCTGACAGGAGCGGGGGGGGGGGGGGGGGGGGAGGGGGGAAATGCAGAAGCAAAACAGGGGATGCAACTGGAAAAATAAAAGCAGTACCATAAACCCTTGAAGTGTGTCAAAGACTGGGGTGGAAGTCAGTCCTGTTCTTCATGGGGTGCCTGAATCCCCTGATTTGCATCTGTGCATAACACAGCTGGCACCCCTCTATAAGGCTGGTCTCCCAAGGGCAGAGGGTTTGGCCAAGCGTGTTGAGGTCGATGCATGAGGAAGGCATCTTTCCCTTGCAGAGCAGGAAGCTGTCAGTGGAGAGCCTTATAGAGAGGGTGCACTCTCTATATCTCATTTTAAGTAGAGTCCCATGCTGAATCTGTTTCAGGAGGACGAAGCTGGCGAAGGCAGGTTCAACTTCACTGCCTACGGCATGGGACCAGCTTGCCTACAAGCCAAGGATGGCATCTCCGTCAAGGGTGCCAACAACAACAACACAGCCAACCCGGTGCCCCCGCCGTCCCGCTCCCCCGAGGAGATGCGGAAGCTCTTCATTCAGCGAGCCAAGAAGATTGACAAGATCTCCCGCATCGCCTTCCCCATGGCATTCCTCATCTTCAACATTTTCTACTGGATCATCTACAAGATCGTCCGCAGAGAGGATGTGCACAACCAGTGAGGGAAGGGGAGCAGCTGGGGGGGAGTGAGCAATCCTCTATATATGTGCAATAGCAATGCAGCAATGCATGAATTTAAGAATGCGGCAATATCTACTAAAACAAAAGGGGGGAGGGAGGCTGGGAGGGACTTTTAATCATGTGAACGGAGGATAACAGGCACAGGGAGGAGAAAAAACCAGCTCCTGATCTGGGGAGTGCAGGGTGGGGGTTAGTTTTACAGCATAGGAAGGTTTGGATTGCTCCAGCTGCAATCCAAGCAGTGTAATATATTAATATATATTCATGCTTAATTATAATGCAAAAAGAAAACAATCAAAAAAAAAAAGATAAACAAAAAAAATCCTTTTTTTTAGCCTATTAACAGCTTAGATTCTCAAGTCACTGGAATGATTCATGATTCCATGTGCAGAAATGACTGCAATTACGCTTTAGCTGACTTTTGCTATAGAAAGGCCATACCAGTCAAGCACGTGGGAAAAGAAAGCCCTAAGAAAAGGAAAAAAACCAGGAAAATCATTCTAGGTTTTGCACTTTGAAAACTGGAAACTTAAGAAAGAGGCAGTGGGCTGTTGTTTATTTTATATATTTACTTTTTTAGTCACGGGTTTGCCGATCAAACACTTTGTGACTTTTGGATAGAGGAAAGCAAATACATCATCTCCCTCATCCCCATCAGAGAGCATCCAATGGGAAAACCGAAAAGGACAACAGGGCCTTCATCAGAAATTGCAGGTAGCTTCTGTCCTTTTAAATGACCTGGCAGGATTTGAGTCCCAGGAGGCAGAAATGCCATTCAGAACATGAGAAATGATGACCAGAAATGATGAAGGATTTTGAAAACAGCTCTTTCTTTCTTTATGCTTTTCCAGCCCCCTTTCTGCCATGTTTGCTTATAATGGGGGGGTGGAAGTGATTATATTTAAAATATAAAGAAAACAGGCATATTCATGCCTTGTTGCAACAGGGCCGGGCAAGTGGCAATAGTGTCAGTAAGGGGCGGGGGGGGGTGGGGTGTGTGTATAGAGAGAGCAGTTCTTATTTTCAGACATTTCATAGCAGTAATATTAATAGCAAAGCTGGGCCAATGGACCCAAAACTCTATTTTTGTATCTATTTTGGTGCTGCATTTAGCTTTAACACAGATAGGAAGATAGAGCAGCTGCTTTGCCCTCTCTGCTACCCAGCAGAGCCCTGGGCGGGGGGCTGGCACAGTTTGGTGGGGATAGGGAACTGGGGGAGGGAGATGGGAATGGGTGAGCAAAGGGATTGCTTCCCCTTTGATCAAGTGGTAGCACAGGTTGACGTTAGAGTTTGGGGTAGGGGAACATGCCAAATGCCTCCAGGGTGTTATTTGGAAGCCTGGCTTGGGGCTGGCATGGGCAAGTCAAGGGATTAACGTCCCACTTGCCTCTACAGCACCCAGGGCGGTTCAGTAGTGCTTGCACTTTAGCAAGGGAGGTAAAAGACAGCAGGAAGGAAGAGACAATCAGTCTGCACTGAAGCACTTGGGGTCAGGTCTGGATTAGGCACTAAATGAAGGCAGAGAGACAAGTGGTACTGAAGGGGTGCTCCCACTTTCCCATCTGCTGCTCAGGACCAGGCCATAGCTGACCTAGGCTGTAGCTCTGATGCTTGCGTTGGGAATAGACAGGCTCCTGCATCCTCCATTGTAGGCAGCCAGGGCTTGGCGGTCGGAGAGGCAGCACCCCATGGCAGCTGGAACAGCTCAAAGTACAGGTCCAGCCTGGGCCAGGTCAGCAGGGCCCGAGCCTGGGACAGGAGGTGGGAGTGCGCTGAGCCACAGGTGTCCCAAGCAGCACAGCAAGAGGCAGCTATGGGAGGGCGTAGGAGAGCACAGGGACCTGTGGGGTCTCCTAGCACAGGGTTACCGCCAAGAGGAAAAAGCCTTGGGCTTTCCTGGGCTGGGTAGAGGGACGCCCATCTCCACAGCTGCCAATTCAGCACCTTTCACCAGCACTAAATACACTTTATTTCAAGAAAAAAATAACGTAGAGAAAGTAACCAAGGATAAGAACAAAAAGGAATAAAAAAAAGGAAGAAAACAGAAAAACGCGGTGGGCATGGTGTGGACTAGGGCAAATGGCAACATTGCCTAATGCTTTGGCAAAGGCCACCTACCTGTGAGTCCCATTGCGCTGCTGATATACGGAAAGGTCATGCGATACCAGCGTGAACAGGTACATCAGCCCCTACCCTCTGCTCAAGGAGCAGACAACCTGAGGATTGCTCCTTCCCCTGGCAGACTGCGCTTTCCCATGCGGGGAGATCTCAGGCTGAGGAGTAGAGGTGTTATCTGCTGCTGGGACAACTTTCCGAGCCTTGGCCGTGGCCCAGGGCTGCTGCTGGCTCTGGTTTTGCTTACTGAATTATTGAACTCTCCCTGTGCGCGACAGCCGGTCGTGCCAACCGCGCGTTGTGCAACTGCTCTCAACGGTGCGTCCTTGTCTGAGATGAAAGGCACATCCAGGGAATTCCCCTCCCTGCTCAGCAGCAGGGATTGGCTTAGCAGCCCATGCACCACGGCTCCTTATTCGCCCAAGGCTGGCATTTGGGAGAAAGGTCCTGCTTCGATGCCCAGACATTGCACTTTGGAGTCGGGCAATTTGGTTGTGGTCCACACGACTTTTCAGTCTCCCCAGGCTACCTGGGATAGCCCATGGGTCACAGTCAGCTGCAGGGCTGTGGGCTTGCTTCATAACAGGAGCTGCTCGAAGGAGTTGACTGTGAGTTGTTAATCCCATGCAGCATCCTCCCCCCAAGTACGTTTTGACCCTACATCCCAAGGGCAAGATCAGAGCAAGGAGAATACATTCCTGCTTCACTTCATTCCACTCCAGCTTACAGAAGGGCTTTGAAAGTAAAGAAGCATCTCATGTTCACCCTAGATCTACTGCTTAGAGATGTAGATAAACTCACAGTTACTGCTTCACTAGAGCTCCAGTGTCACTTCTTCGCAAGAAGCAAGGCCAGAGGAAGGCAAATCTGGGACTAGAAAACATCAGAAAGATGTTTGTGGTTCCTGCTAGTGGAGCCCATGGGAGATTAGGGTCTGAAGTAAGAATCCTTACCACTTACCATCCTTCCTTTGCATCCAATTTGACCCTGCCAACCACTGGGCACATTTGATGCTCACCATAGGCTGTGTTATTTTTTCTTCATTAAGCAGCCAGTTTCCATTCTGGCCATTTTCCAGCCCCAGGGCTGCCTGCATGGTGACAGCAAGCAGCACTCACATCCCAACATGAAACGTGCTGGGGTCTTGGCAAGGGTCTGGTGGTGCTGAGATTGCTGTCCCACAGATGTCCTGCCAGAAAGTCCCATCACATAGGCAAGACCTGAGAGTCTCCTAGGAGCTCCTGGCAAGTCTGTGCTGTTTTCAAACATTTCTCTCCATCTGTACTAGGCTGTGCTTAGTCTCTATATTGCAACAGAGCTTGCTTTGATAACCTATCTCATCTTCAAAGCAAGCTGCTTTAACAGTGCCAGCAATTATAGTTATTAGTAAGAACATAAAGGATTTAATATTGCAGGATAGCTTCCAGGCATATTGTGATGGAATTTAATGTGGTAATTGTTAGCTTTTGTTAAGAGCAAGACTCAGAAGCAAAACTTCAGATCAAGAGACAGCAGTTGGTCTGGCAGCAAAGAGAGAAAATAGGGTCCTAAATCACTTGGATTATTTGGAAAAACAAAGCTTTATCACATACAGTATTATTTCGGTGTTGCTGGAAACGTATCGCTTCATGATCAAGAATTATTTTTCCTTATACATAAATATCACTGGAAAAAAAACAGGATAAACTTATTGCTTTTTTGGTAGATAAGTGTTTCCCATGAGTTCTTGATTAAAGTGGCTTTCCATCTGGGATCCCAGTAGCATGGAGATCCAAGACAGATCCTGGAGAGGGTCCAGGACAGACCAGGAAGCACACAGTCTGCTACAGACTGCAAGGCTGAGCCTTGACCCTGGCCGAGCACCAGCTTGCCTTTAAACACTAAAGGCAGGGTCATTGGCTTCACGGGCCTGGTAGTGCTCTCATTCCTGTCCTAGAGGATGGGGACCAGGGAACTCTGTTCCTTAAAGCATCGAACAATTCCAGATAGCGAATATTCTCTTGTCCTGCAAACAGGAAACTTTCTGCTTTGGTTGTTGTTTTCCCCAGATTTTTCTAGGAGGTTTTTTTTTCTTCTGCCTCTTCTGAAGGTCTTTAATTTTAAGGCAAATCCAAGACAATTCAGATCACTCTACTGGTTGTCCTTTAACTCGACTGTAATTTGATGACCTTGTTTGGTTTCCTAATACTGGTGGAAAACCGATTAGAAAGACTTAAAATATATATTTTTTAAAAAGAAAGGAACATATGAAAGGAAAAACTATCAGAAATGGTGCCATATTTTTCCACAGATTTTATACAATCATATTTTTGTACTGTACTACCATTCCTTAATAAAACGTAGTTCTTATCCCTGTGCCAAAGACAGACAATCTCTTTCAATACTCCATTCCTTATTACAAAACCTTGCTACAGGCAGCAATGGATAAAGTAACACGGATCTCTTCTCCTTCAAAACCCAGCCCTACCAGAGCAGCTGGAGGTCTGCTTGCCCGCGGACATTGTGCATCTCCTGTCTGAGTACCTGTGTGCTGGAGCATCCCACAGGCTCAGTTCAGCAAAAGAAGTATCTGACCCCTTCCCTGTTAGGAAGCGCCTGATGCTCTCCTGTCTTGCTCCCAATAAGGGGTATCTTGTGCTGCTCCTGCTCCAATAGATTTCCATCACTGTGTGGAGACAGTATATTATTTAAGTAGAAAACTGAGATACTTGATCATTCTTCAGGGTGCCAGGATGAGCACCAAAGCAGAAGCTAATATTCATTAATTTTAGCATCTACAAAATTACTCAAGGTCTTCTCGCCCCTTTATCTCCTCCTTAATTATTTCTTAAGGGCAGTTGCTCATCTCTTACTCAAATGAACTTGCACAAATCTCTTCCTTCATTCGAGTACACTGCATTTTTCTGCATTTGTCTCCTTTCACCCCCTGAACTTTCATTTCTATGGGGCTAAGTGCCTCTCTTCTGCAGTCTTTGAAGGGGCTGGTAGAGACAAGTGTCTTGGGAAACACAGGGCAAAATAGACACCGGGCAGAGTAACAGAGTTCCCAGGGAAGCACGTTCATGGCAAAGCATGCATGAAGAGAACTGGGGAATGCAAGGGTGGACACAAGATCTTTTCTGACTGTGTGCCAAAGCAAGGCAGCGCAGTCAGAAAGAAGGCAGACGGTTTGGCTATTATCCTCGTAGGGCTCCACGTTTTTCAGTGATCCAGCTATATAGCAGCTGTTTATTGGAAATCAGGTTCTTATATTCCCAGTCTCCTTCCAGTGTGGTGTGCAGTAGAGGGCCCCAGAAGAAATAATCTGTTGTGAAGCAAGCAACATGTAAGGAGCTGTTGCATGCTTTGCACAGGGCATGTACTCAGAGTTACTCCACCTATAGCTGAAGGGAGATGCTGGTTCTTGCACTAGATGAGTCATTCTCCTCTGAGAACTACTGGACGAGCAGCCCTGGGGTGATGTCCTCAGGTGATCCCACACTGAGGGAGTATGGAAGTGCACAGCCCAGACTAGTAACACTGGAGTTAGCTTGGGAATAGGAAGCACAGGGTGAGCTAGGTGAGGAACCACTGAACCCCCATGCACAGGAAGAGCAAACCAAACCAACCTTTTTGTTGCAGCTTTCCAGGTTCAACCCTAGCTTCACTCACAATATCATGTTGTCCCAGCACCATGCTGCTAGCAAAGGACCAAAGCTCCTGGTACTGTAACATAGTAAAAGATACAAACCCCATGGCAATCTATAAAGGGAGGGATGACTTCAGCACCCAGCAGAGGAAGTTAATGGTTAAATTATCAAATGAGGCTCCTGGCAGAAAAGGAAAAGCAATAGGAGAGGTTCACTAGCATGCCACATCACTGTCTTCTCCTGGCATTCAGGGGTGACAGTGCTAATAGGAATGATGCAAGAGTCTAAGCTGGCAGCAGGAATTAGGAGATTGTATCAAGTAATTGTGACCATTCAGTCTAGCAAACCTAAGTTACAGTCCACATGCACTTTACTGTCGAGCTTCTGAGTGGAAATGGTAAGGGAATCTTAGGTTTGTGGTATTCCTGCCCCTGGGTCTACCACAGACAGCATGCTGAAGACCATGCTGGGATAGGGCAGGCTCCCAGCAGTGCGGAGATGGGTTAGCCAGGGTTTGATCCAGGCCCTGTACAGGGATAGTATATGGACTGGGAAAAAGATTCAGCACAAGGGGATGTTGCCACTTAAGGGGAAGGCAGGGACAGCTTCGCGTTGGCTTAATGCTATCTGCACCCCAAAGCATCACTGCTAGGGCATGCAGGCTGTGCTTGCTGATGTCACTGCTCCTAACAACAGCAAGGAGCCAGCAACAAAAAGCACAAAGGAGAGGGATCTCAGCAGCTTCCCAAAACTAATTCTCAGCAACAAGAGAGAATACGAAACTCTATTACCTGTTCCCAGCCTGAGGTTCGAGTATGCTGGCACATCCAGTATAGTCATCCATCTTTGCCTGGGCATAGCATAATACCACCATAAACAAGCCATCAGCCTGGCTTGAAATTAGCTTTTATTTATAGGTTTGCCACTTGAATTGATAAGCGGCTTAAGCCAAACAAGGACACCCCATGTCACCTACCCAGGGAATATGGCTGAGCCTAAGTATGTGCACTGACTTAGAGCTACAAGCATGTCATTGCTATGCAGGTGAGTGAAGCTCGGCCCAAGAAGGGACAGGCAGAGCTGGCCTGGAGCTGTCAGGTCTGAGGAGCACAGAGCTCTCTAGTAGCTTTCAGCGCATGAATCAAGCTTTAGGCTGCAGCCAGCTGAGCCAGCTGGCCTGGGTTTAGCACACCACAGAATCTGGGCACTAAATTACAGTGCCAAGTTCAAGCATGAATCAACCTTACAGTGAAGACATACTCAGTCACAGTTATAATGGAGGCTTGATAGTAGCGTTGCTTAAATCAGCATTGTCATAGCCTTGCGCAGATCAACAGGCCCTTACTTCCAACTGTAGCAGGATTGGGGCTTAGGGTTCAGTGTTTCTTGCTTGCCACCTAACCCCCAAACATTGACCTTTGTTGAACTAAAACTATGCAATATTGAAGAGATTGTGCCAGGGAATGCGTCAGTCACATCCCCTGGATGTCCACTTGCACATTTCTAAAGGTGTCCCTCATCACAGTTCTTGTGATAGGGTAATGAACCAACACGAGCCCCTGAGGAGCAGGGCCAAGTTGGGAGTGGAATCAGAGAGGATCAAGGCTAATGTAAGGCACAGGACAGTGGAGTACTTCCTCCTCACTGTAGCGAGTGCAGTCACTTTAATGTGTTCAATGTGCACACAAGCATTAGAACTGCAACCCCAGTCCATGTGGTCCTCCTGGGAGTTAAGGTTTTAAACACTGCGGCTTGTTCTTTGAGAGGCTGGAAAGAGAAGTCACAAAGCTTGACTCGTCCCATGGAGGAAAAGATATAGTACAGCATGGGCAGTGCCACTGCTGACAAAGCTCAAGAAACCAGAAAATAAAGGAAGTGGAGAAGCGGCAGCACTGCAACAACAGAATAGTGCAGGAACGCATCTAGATGATCAGCTGCAGCAACTAAGCTGAGAGACATCCGTACGTCCTTCACAGGCATGAATATAATGAACAGCCTCTACTTGCCATCATTCCCACTTTTTAATCAGGAAAAAAGCACCACCGAAAGAAAACCCAACCAGAAAACTAACCACTAATGAGTTATTCTGTTGTTATCTCCTCTCATCACTGTATTAAGTAACCATGGCCAGTGCTAGAGGTCACAGTAGTAGAGCTCAGCTCTACAAGAAGCACTCATCTAGAGGCTGACCCAAATAAACTCTTAGCAGAAGGGAGCACAAGGTCCTGTACCTTACGCTTGTCTAGGCTGGGGAAATAGCTTAACAAGGGTTTTGAAACACTCTGCTCTGCCCTTACCTACCACAGAACTTGTACTGTTTCCTTTCTGTCCCTCTCTTCCCAGACGCATTTATGTTTCTGTCCAAAACACTTGTATTCTTTTACTTAGATAAGAACAAGAAGGGAGAATCAGCATGGGCCAAGCTGACAAATGCCTAAGTTAACCTGCTTGAAGTGGAGAACTGTAAAAAGCAGCACCTTCCGCAAAGGTTGATGATCCCTTCGCAGTGCTCCAGCACTGAGCAGGGTTACTAAACTGTAGAGGGCAGCTGAAAGACACATGCATCTCAAAGGTATGGTTGATACATCCCTCCTTAAATGAGGTCAAGACAGCAGGTTAACTTGGGGGAAATCTGTCAGCTGCAGGAGTATCCAAAATGGAGTATTTGTAAAATAAACACTAGGGTCCAAACAGTGATGTTCTGCGAGAATGTGAGACAGGTATGTGATCCAGCTTCCACTTGCTGGGAAGAGCAACCTGTTGTGCTTGAACTCTGCCTTTGAGCTCCATTGTGCTGCTGACTGCAACATCAGAGCATCTCACCATACAGTCAGCACTGCACTCATTGCAATGACTGATGCAGCAGGCCAGGAGACAAGCTGACTCCAGAGGCATGTGAGGTGACAAGACAGACATTAAGGCACAAAGGCCAAGAGACTCACCACATGCACGTGGAACTGAGCATCTTGAAAACATGCACCACCTGGAGCATCTCAAGCCTACTGTGAAATGGAATTCCTACACAAAAAGATAAGGTTTGTGTGGTTCCAGACTCTGGCCATGACACACTGACAGCACAGACCATGGCCAGAGCTCACCTCCTCTTTCATGGACTTACCAAGCTGCAGTAAAGACATGACTGTTCCAAAAGCGCTGAAATAGACGGCAACTGTGCTAAAAGCCATTCAGGCACGCATAAAGAGTAAAACTTCAGTGAATTAGGAGATCTAGAGAGATGTAAAGATGAAGCAACACACTGAGGACTTCACCTGCAAATGGCCTGACAGGCAAGGGTCACTGCATTTCATTGCAGTTTTCCATCCCTGCAGCACCGGCGACCACCACTCTGGAAGCAGCCTTTGAATCCTGAAGATGCACAAGCCTGTCCCAAGCAGCTGTTTGTAACCACCAAACGAGATCAAACAACAGCCATAAACAGGCTAACATCATTGTGGACTGTGACATTCGATGGACTGTACTGTCTACTTACATCCTACCATGGTGTACAGCATATCACGCTTATTATATTAAAACTGAGATGAGGAGTAATGAAAACTTACACTTAAATGGCATAAAAAAAAGGAGGGGAGGATCCTGGAATTTCTCCCTTCCAATAAACGCACACCCATTTACATTGTTTTGTAAATGAATTTATCTTTAGAAGAAAAATAAAGATACTTCAACTGTTTCTCTTCAGGACAACCATTGCACATTTGGTTTTACTTTGGAGGAGAGATAAAACACATCAGGAATATTTTCTAGTTGAAAGCATACAAAACAAATAGAAGCGGGAATAGTTCAGCACCTAGAGTGTTTTCCTTATGCCCTTGATAAATATTGTCTCTGTCACCCAGAAGTATCCACCTCACTGGTCAAACTCCCCAGAATCTGGTCTCTAGGAAGAATACCTCCCAAAAAACTTTGACAAAAGCCCATTAAGTAGCATCTTTGTTTTCTCCTATTTTCTGTCTCTCCCATCTGTAAACCATTTGTATGAAGAAAATCTTTGTCTTCAAAGCTCCACTTAAAGCTCATTTGTTCCAAAACACAACAGCGCCTTGATGCTGCTTGTATCAGGCACAGCCAAGGGCTCTGACAAATGAGGTGGGCTGGGTTTAGCAGACAGTGTGAGATGTTACAGGCTGCCCCATCCCTCTGTCAGCAGCCTCTGCTCCTCCAGAGAGGGCAATACCTGGTACCCTACACTCCATAGGGTAGTTCAGGGTAAAAACATGGGGTCTGCCAACAGATCCTCCTGCAGAGGATTATACCCTCTTGACATACCCATCCAGAGCCCATTATCACCATTGTTCTATAAATACTAAATCCAGATATGAATTGCTGTTACACATTGTTTGTTAAAAACATACCAGGATACAGATACCTCTCGAGCTTGTTCATGATCAGGACAGGACTGGCAACAAAGCATTTTCCTTCTTCAATCTTATTGAGACCTCGGAAGGAAGCAGCAGCATTAAAACTGCCCCAGGCTGACCAACTCTCTTTAGCATAGGAAAAAGAGCTGCTGCTAAGGGGACAAAACTCCCCTTAGGTTCAAATTAACTTCTTTAGAACAGGCACTGAAAGAGTCTGTATTCAGCTGGTTTAGTTTTCTTCCTTACAGATGGCTGCCAAAATATCAGCATATCACAGAAGCCAATTGGAAAAGTATTCATAGAATAGGAATTAATCACTGGAGTTAAGAATAGAGAATGGGCACCTCAAGTGCTCTCAGAGTACTTCTACTGACTGGTTCATTAACACAAGTCTGAAAAGATAATGGGAAAAGGCAATGTTTATTAGTTTTCATACTTCTTTCCCCAAAGAGAAGAGAGACTAGAGAAAGGACACGAAATGCACCCATGTTTAAAACTTCAGATGTAAAACCCTTCAAAGAGAATAAACTAGCTTAATCATGAAGTGCTTACATATATTCTCACTACTCCCCTTAAAAAGGGATCTCCCTGTGTTTTCTATATGGATTTATAATACATACACATATGAAGTCGGTATGGCCTTACACTCCATTTAAGGATATTTTGCTACATTGGTTAGAGTGCAAAGCGACTGCTTCCTTAAAAGCAGTGTTTTTACATCATGATGAAACAAAGCTATAGCTTCTACACTTTGCATGACCACACAACCAGGAGCAGATTATTTTTGTCTTGTAAAAACTTTAAAAGGAACAGTTTATTTCAGAGGTTTGAAGATGGAATGTAAAGTTTCTGCTGTTGTATGTACATAAAATCTATCTACTGAATCGTACATTCATGCTGGTTCCAATAAACGATTTTTCTGAAGCTCTCTTCATGGGTTTTTAGTGCCAGAGGTTCCACACTCAGCCCACACTGATGGCACATTTGTGCTAACCTAGCATTTCCTGGAAATAAGGCAAAAGATCAGCTTTACTGTTAAGCCTTTTATTCTGAAGAATAATCTCTCCCATCTGTGACCTCCTGAGCTCCACCCCACAAAGGAATTGCTACAGCAGCAGCAAACATATTCAGACTCCTGAACTGCTCCCCAGTGTTTGACTCTTGCAAGGTTAACGTGTTTGGCTAACACACTGTTAGCCATCCTCCCCAGGATTCAAGATCAAGTCCAGGCAGCAGAAGCAAGTTCTGCCCCCTCCCCAAGAGGGACATATCACATCTCCAGTCTCTATGAAACACCTCTTAATTTGCCCTGAGCCTTTCACACAGCAATGACAGGTACTTGAACAGAAAGTTCTGTTTGTGTTGTCTTTCCAACACCCTGGATTTTAAAGCCAGACACACAGGAACAGCAACACTTGCAAAAGAACCAAACTATGCCTTAAATTCTCATGCAAACTGGAACAGGTTCCAGCAAGGAGCTCAGCTGCTTGGGTGTAGGGTCCATATAAAGAAAAAAGCCCAAAAGGTATTTCAGGTACCATTTTTCAAGCTATGACATGGCATTATTTATACATAGCCTTTAAGTTCTGTGCTAGTTGAACCGACCTTCAGACACCCAAAATGACATTTCAGAATGTTAAAAGACAGCCACTCATGCTGAATCTCAAAGATGGACACAAAGTGGTTTTGCTTCCACAGTCAGGTGCTTTGTCAAGTTGAAAATATCAGTGGAACAGCAGATCCCACTTGGCTTGGCAAGTGGCATTTGGTAACGGAAAACAGAAGGGGAACATCTCTCCCTCTGTATCTATCCTGAGAGCACACCATTACTGTAAAATCTGCTGCCCTCGAGGAATATAGTTTTAAAACATTCTACTCAATTGCTTTGTGTCTCATAACCAGATAAGATGTTAACAACCCCCCTGGTCCCATCTTCTACACAACATGCAAGAGATTATGAAGGTCTGAGGAGAGTTTTCCAAGTTACCAGCCACTGTAACAACAGTACTGGTGGGAGATGAAATAACCACCAAGAAAATGACTTTCTGCTAAAGCACACACAACTTAAGACTGTTTGCGTGCCATGTGCTCTTAGCCCAGGCAGTATGTAAAGAACAGTTAAATATGCTTTGTTAGAAAAAATCTGACGTGTGGAATCAGCAGCTGCAGAGATCAACTCAAGTCTTCATACCTCCACCCAGAACCATCCTTTCCACCAAGGAAAACACACGTCTAAAGGGCATCATTTCCATGTGGCACTGCTGAAGAATGTTTCTCATTCAGATTCAAGTCAGAGTTCACTGTTACAACAGAGGCTGTTTCCTACTCCAGGAGTAAATCCTCTCTGCAAAGCAATTTCCAACAGCATGGCCACCACTTGCATACTGTATACGGCTAGTGTACAGCCAGGAACACTACAGCTTCACCAATAAGCAAATTAATGTTAAGAAAAAAAGAACCTGTAAAGAGGGCCCTGCAGAGCAAGAAAGTGATCCCTTGCCTGAATCCTCAACTGCACAAGTACCTGCAGCCTGATCACACAAACATTTCAGTTCAGCTTTAAACAGGAGCACCCTGCAAGTCTGTTGGTATTGAAGAATACTCCAGGAGTTTCCCCCGGCACAACAAACTAAGCCTAGTTAATTGTGCAGTGCCTTTAACCAAAGAAAGGCAGCATGGCTTCCAGTTCTGTTTCAGGTGGTATGAAATACTGTTGCAAGTGAAATAGTATAAGTAGAAACAGGACTATTAAGATCAGCCAGATCACTAGCCATACATTAACCCCCCTGTGCTCTCAAAAAGCCATATTATTAAGGTATAAGGGTCACTAAGGCTGTTCATTACATTGTCCAGGTGGTTTTTGTGGGTTTTGATGATGGGTCTGACCAACTTTTCTCCACTTCCTACTACCCGCAGAGCACTGGGACATCAAAAGCACTTCAGCAAACACCACTTCAGTCTTGACTGAAGCAGAGATGCTAGCAGGGAGACCACACTAAGTCTTAGTCATTTGAATCTTTCCTGTAGTAATTCTTTCTAGAAAGAATTAAGACTACCCTGGTTATTAGAGGCTAGACATCCAGTAATTATTTAACTCACTGCAGCCAGCTGAGATAAATCAAATCATGACTTCTTTATAGTCGTCTTTCACCATTAATGAATGCAAAGCATTGAAGACTTGGACAAGAGATACTGAGGTTTTAGCACAGCAATGAGGAAACAAAGGGCTTGAGACTAACAAAAAAGGCAATGTGACATTTTACAGTCTACTTGGTTATTAACTAGTCACAGAACAACCAAAACACAAATACTGAGTCACTCTACATTTGTTCAAGATACTTCCAACGGAACTTGCTTTTGAAAAGTATTTCTTTACAAGACATTCCAAGAATATTTTCTGTAAATATTTTATTTTGCCTGTCATCTTGGACAAGAACATCACTTTCTGGGTCAACATATTGAGTATGATTCATATGAAAACAAGAATACACTTCACCTCATAGGCTTTTCAATTCTTCACTGACATTCCTCAGCTCTTTCTTAAACCAGATGATGAGCCAGAACTGTCCAACCCCCACTACAGAAATGGTGTTTCAGTCTTACGGGTGCTTTTGCAGATTGGTTAAGAGCTATAAAAGCTTTCATTAATAGCACTTTGATAAGTCTGAAGTGCAACCTGTTACTGCAGCCTTGGGTTTAACATGAAGAAGACTAGAAAGCCAACATATGAAAAGGAAAAAAAACATCACAAACAACAAGGACAGAGATTCAGTGAAAGACTTCCATTGCATAGCTTCACCTCACAGTCATTCCTGATACAACAAACGCAGAGCTTTTAATTAATACCAGTTACTACCACAAGAGGAAGCAGTATGTATTTCCAGTATGCTGGCTGTGAGAGCATACCACAGCTATTGCTGCCACACTTTGCTCTTCTCCAATTCACTAAGATATTTGGGTCTTCATCAGGAATAGACTGCAAGCAAGTCAATCTGAGAAACACTTGTAAGGAGGAAAAGGACAAACAGTTTAACAACTTTGAAGATAAAACAGAAACCAAAACTCCACTAACATTTAGTATAGCCAGGCTCAACTACTAAGTTTGGTAAGTAAAAGGCAAAAATTTACTGTTCTGAATCAGGTAATACCTACCTGCCATTTGAGCAAGGGCAGCCTTGCTCAAGCTTTAAAGCAGGCAAAGGTCAAGAGTTACTGCATATGCGCCGCGATTATATTAATAAATCAAGAAAACACTGAGACAATGAGCCCTGACAGTTAAGCAAACTCACTAAGCAGCAATCTTGTATCACAGAGCTCTGAAGGTCTGGTGTAGACTCAAAATTGCCATTTCCACCCAGCTGTTTAACATCACACATTACAGAAATAGTACTGCTTTGTGCAGTGCAATTTAAAAGACCTTTAGTTGAAATTACCCAGTTTTGTATTTTATTTTCAGTTTCTTTCAGACACAGTGGAAAGCATTTAACATCTTTAACACCAGGACAGACAAGCACCTTCTGTATTTGACAAAAATGCCACCCGTTCACTTCAAATCTGGTAGAAGCAAGGGATGAAACTCATGCCTGAACTGCAAAAATAACTATTACATACAGCAGCTTGAACTGTAAAGGATGTGACAGAGGTATTTCTACTTCAGTTGTACTTTTGTAACATTTGTAATGGGGCCTGCCCAGCCTCAAGTCAAAGTCATTAAATTCAGCATCCAAAGAGTACTTGTTTTCAGTTATTTAAATGCAGCCAAACTGATGAACAGAAGGTATTAAAAACCATCAGCTATAACCACCTTTATCTAGTAAACCTAGCGACTTAAGGAAGAACCTTGGAAAACCCTTGGAAAAACTCCAACATACTCTTGACTTGATAAAGCAAATCTAGACCTTTTTTATTTTTTTTTATTTTTTTTTTTTCCTTTTTTTTTTTTTAACAATTTGCCAAGACTGGAATGAGAGATAAATAGAAGGCACAACAATTTTGCTTTTTTTTTTATACAAATACAAACTAAACATGAAAAAAACCTCCCTATCTCAATAAAAAATTTCACAAGTTCAGGAAAAGTGTTTGAAGAGTCAAGTTCTAGACATTTAAAACCTATCCCACAATCCCAAATTTTTAAAGTGGTAAAGCAGTAGTTCCAATTCCTTTCCGTGATCATGTAGCAAAAGAAATAAAAGATTCTACGGATACTCATTATTCCACTTTTACAGCGCCACAAAGAGAAAGGTGAATGTCGATTTTTCAAGTGGCAGTATCCCCGGACCAGAGGATGTTCACATGACCCTCAAAGAATAAATCAAGAGTTTTGTTTTTCTGCCCTCGAAATACTTGCCAAGTACTACGTTTTCCTACAGGCTCTTGAACGCATGCACGTGAAATAACAGTCCACTGACTGAAATGCACCCGAATTCAGTAGAAAGGGGAGAGGGGAAAAAAAGAAAAGAGAAAAAAAAAAATAGACATTCCTTTAGGAAAAACCACTGGTACCAAAAAAATCCAGTCCGTAAGTTTGAGGTGAACAAGAAAATTCAGTTCTTTTCTGTTTAAAATCCACTTTTCCTAAAGCGTTGTTCCACAAAGCTGGAATCTGGGACAAGGACTAGAAAAAAAATCACAAAACCATAACACAAACAAAAAGGGGCCAAAATAGTATCAAACGTAGCAGTCTATAACAGGCTAGGGCCACATTCCAAGATACCCAAGGCTGAAATTCACAAATCTGCAGGAAAAAGGGTTTTCACCACCATGTCAACATCCGTGATGCATTCACTGGCGTTGCCCGATCCCCCTTCCAGCTCCAAATCCTGGCTTCTGGGACATTCCTCCACGTGGAGGCCCTCGAATCCCACCTCCCAGCCCCCCACGAGTGCCTCCAGGTCCACGTGGTCTGTTATCTCTGCGGTCACCCTCCCTGGCAGCTCTTGTTTTCTTCTCCTCCACGTTCAGGCGCACCTCTCCCCTGAACATGATGGGCTGCAACAAAAGCAGAAAAGGTACTTTCAGTAATGACTCACCGGTAACTGCTCAATGTCAAGCAGATTCCTGCAACCTTGTCTTATATCCTCCTGAGAGAGGACTGAAGTGCTTTATGACTGGTTACTAGAAACTGGCAACAGTGGAACAGCCATGCAGACTTCACTGGAGAGGTATAAAAACAGATTTGAAAGTGACACTTGAAAAGCAATCTCAGTTCATACTGAGTATTCTGATACCTTTTATAAAAGAAATGGAACTATTATTTGGGCTATCATATCAGCCCAAACTCAGACCAAATCTCAAGTTTTAAAAATCTGCACCCAAGTTACCTTTCAGCTGAAGAACAGAAATACACTGTCACATCTGCTGTACTGTAAGAAAGTAAAGATGTCCCTCTCTGGTGAAAAGCTAGGCTGTAAGCACGGACAGCACACAGGTCTTACAGCATATCCAAATTTGCCACCTACCACACTCTACAATCATGCAATGCACATTTTGCTTTAGCAGTCACTGGTAACAAGCCAAGCAAGTACCTCTTGCCTTTCTTAGCAGAAATTCTTTTCAACCTACACTCTAGTAGAGCTCTGCCCTTTCAACCTCTTCTCAACTTCCTTGACAAATAAGATTCTACTTGTCTATAGGGTCAGACTCTCTACCTTGCCTTCCTGAAAGTTACTTACCTGCTTCCCACATACAGTTCAGCAGTTTCCCATCAGAAAAAGGCTCTATGGTGAATAAATTCATGTTCACCTCAGCTGTTTATAAGCTACATCAATGACAAAAGACTCAACCTGTTCAAATGCTGCACAAGTATTGGAACAGCAGGGAAAGACACCACAACTACTTTAATATGTTCAAGAAAGGCCAAAAGGACCAAGTAGAATCTCCTATTGTTCATCTGAAGAACAGTGCCTGTTATTAACAGATCAAAACTCACTGACTAGAAGTTTATTTACCCTGCTGCTAAGGATCTTCTGAACTGGTTCAGGATCATCAAACACCACAAACCCAAAATTGGGGAGCTTCCCACCACTGTTGATGCGGAGTTCAACAACATTGCCATAGCCTGCAAGAGAAAAGCCAAGTTCTTGGGTCATACATTAGAATGCTCTGTTGACCACACTGATGGCCACAACCCCCATACCCTGAGACACAGCAAAGAAACTAACATACTTTGGAAAAAGTCTTTAAGTTCAGATTTATCCACATCATGGGGAAGGTTCCCAACAAACAGCTGATGACTGTCTGGGTATCTCACAATCCGTCTAGTTTCCACATCGCCTTGTTCACCCTCACGAACTTGAACAGAAAAGTAAAAACTTGTTTAAGAAAAGAGAGTCCCCACAATAAACAAAAAATAAGCCATGGTCAGAATTAGCACCGTATAAAAATCAGAATTCACACTGTATTTATCCATTCCTATATTAAAAATAAGCATTTTATACTAGCGAGTTTGTAACTGTTTCCTTTTTATCACCTGAAGCCAAACACTTGAGTAGAAGCCTAGATACTTTGACCAAATGCTAGTGAAATTCAGCTTTAAAGCTTGCCAGACATTCAGACCAAGATAAAATAATCACATTCACAAAAGTGGTAGAAATCATTCACTTACAGAACTAATAAGATCTTAAAAGCTTTAATCATGATATTGCTTCCCCAAAACTATCAAATAGCAAAAAAGATTACTCTTTGTAGTGTCTCTTACTTGGTCTAGGACCCCTCTGTGGTGGGATGCTTGTACGCTGCTCCCTCACTCGCTGATCCCTCTGAGGTCTCTGAGGTGGGGTCTGAGATTCAGGCTTTGCCTCAGGGCGGGGCTGTATCAGACAACGGTAGAGTTCAGCTTTTAACAGCCCACTATCCAGTTGTTACAAGAGATTGAAAATACAGGAAAAAAACAGTTCTTTCCACCTGTCACTAAAATGCATGTTGGCTTACACACTAGCCACAAACATGCCACTTGAACTAAACAGCTTCAAAGTCACCCCATTCAGAGTTATGTACAACAAACAGTGTCCACCCAGAGTGCAGAGACAGGCACACAGACTGTGTTACACACACTCATTTGTGACAAAACCTCATTCACAAATAGACAGTAACAGGCAGCAGAGAAAAGGTTGCCTCTTTTGTTAAAAGAGTGCAATCATTTTAGATGGCAGATACTCAGCACTTGCATGGACATTCCCTGCCTCCATGAGAAACAATTCCTCCTCAACACAGAAGTCAAGGAATGACATTTATATGAAGTCTATCAGGAAACACTGAATTTTAAGTTTAAATCATAAGCAAATAGATTTCACTATGTTTTTCCCCCACCTCAGTTTACTGTCAGCCAGCTTAGCACTTCTACTTCTCCAAGTGCTGGATTCCTACCTGTGAGACTGGTACTTTCACAACATGAGGTGGTATTCCCGACACTGGAACAGCTCCACTGGGAGGGAGGTTCTTACTCGTTACTGATGCCCAGGAAAAAGTCTTCAAAAGAAGAGAAGATTGTAACTTAACTCCAGATGTTTTTATCCTTCCAAAATATATTCCTGATAATACAGCTAACAGACAGAGTGACAGTAACAAATTTTAACCTGTCCTTGAAATTTAGGTTCCAGCCATTAGCAGTCTCGCCATAACTTAACTCATTTAAATTTGAAAGACTTAGTTCCACCCTGTATCTAAATTCTACACAGAGTTGAAATAGGACCGTAAGAACAAGCACCACATCAATATTAACCAAAGTATTGGTTTCTTGTACACTAATTTGTCCACTTTTGCCTCTTTTAGCACTGAATAATGACAAAAATCGCCAGGTAGAAATGAAGTTGCATTTCATCCCTTTTCCCAATTCAGCAGATTGGCTGCAGTCTGCTGAGGATTTCAGAAGCTCTGTTTACACAGAATCTGAGCCTCTCACTGCTGCCACAGGTCTGATACCCACCAAATACACAAAGCCTTACCTTAGCTCCTAATACTCTAAATCAACTAGTTACTAGCTAGAATTTTAACTACCTCTTACTGTATAGGAACTAAGGGACAGGAGGTAAGTGGTCATGAGAAGAGTCATTTGGGCTTGCAGGGAGGGGGGAAATACAGAGCATTTAAACACTTCTAAATCAAGCTATTTTCCCTCTTGCCAGAAAGCAGATCATGCTCTGCAAAACGACAGGAGTGTCAAACATACTGATGAAACTACCATGTCATAGTAAAGAGCCACCCACTGTCATTACCCTGGAGTCCTCTTGCACTGCAGGAGCTGGATCAGCAGGAGCTGGAGAAGGACTTTTTTCCACAGTCTCTTCTTGAGCTGACTCCTCTAATACCGGCTCAGATTTTTCTTCCTGCACCTCTGGTTCAGCTTCCTGTTCGGCTTCCGGCTCTGGCTCAGGCTCTGCCTCTGCAGCAGCTTCTTCCAGGTGTTCCTCAATGTCATTGCTATTATACAGCACCACAAAAGGAAAAAAAAGAGGTGCTATTCTGTTCATTTTAGTACTGGGTGGTAAGACAGGCTACCTGCCTAGCACAGAAGTCAGGCACATTGCATTCAAGAGGAAGAACAAAGATAATCTGTCTAAATAAGGCCACACTGCACAGAGATGCAAGTTCCTCATTTTTATACTAGAGAGCAGCAAAAGTATTGTCTCCTGGAAATCTTGAATCACCGTGATTAGCCTAACAGCACTTTGGATTCAGCTGCCCAATAAGCAGAAGTCTTTAGACTGCCAAAAAGGAAAATTGAAAGGAGCAATACATTCCTTTGACCTGTTCTACAAGCACTCTGTCTTACCCAACACCTGATTTCATAACAAGATATTACCTGACAGCCTGCTCATAATAAGCACCAGTATCATCAGGAACAGCCTCAGGTGTCTGCTGTCTTTCCTCAGGTTCCTCCCCTTCTTCCTCTGATTCTAAATGAAGTTAGAAAAGGAAAAAACCAAAAGCCACACACACATCTTTAGTACTTGGTTCAAATGCAAGCCATTTTCCACAGCATGCAGGTAAAAGACAAAGAGGTCATGGGAAGCACTACTAGACATGACATGGAACAAACATTTTCTCATACTTCTGCTGTCATTTCAGTTACTCAGTTTTGACCACAGTCAAATACCATGTTCCAAACACTTCAGAGAAGCAGATTTATAGCCTACAGATCTGACTGCAACTGCTAAAATAAGTCTTATGTTTCCTTTAATAGAAACAAGATATGCCAGAAAAATAATCATCAGCATGTCACAACTCCTTGTAGAGTAAGGAAAAAGCTTGGAACATGAAGCTTAATGCTGATCTGCCTTCTCCAGCAGGAAGATTTCCACTGGTCTGGGAATGTTGATAGAGACCCAGAAACAAAACCAGTATAACCATCCAACAATTCCTCCTACTTACCCTCTGGAGGTTCAGTGTCAGAGTCACCAAAAACCTCATCTTGGTAGCGGAAGATATCATTGTGGACATAAAACTTGTTTGCAACAGAACCCTAGAAGCAAATCAAAGGAGGAACCAGTTCAATTACAGCAACTGCAGTAACATAGTAGTGCTTTTAATTCTGATAGCTCACACCACTGAAAAGGTAGGAGCCAGAGCTTTCTGGGCTCTAAAGTACCAATTCTTAACTCCAAGTCAAACTGAAAAATAAGTGATCTTGCAATACTCCTTTTTTCTATCATTTTCAAACACACGATCTGTTTTGTTCAAGATGTTGTCTAAAAAGCCACCTCAAATGCTGTCATCACTTTATATAACAAAAAATTCTGAAAATCATCTCTTCAAGCAACAGGAAGCATCTTCTTTCTACTAGTTCTGCTCAAAAAGAGGCCCTGTTGCTAGGAGGGCAAATCAAAGATAGAGCAACTTTAAAAATGCTTAAAAATAGTATGGCACATACCTAGTAGCCAAAAGTAAGGATATTTACAACTATAATTATGACATTCAAGGTTAATGCATGACCATACAGAAGCATTGTATTTCCTAAGAAATCTGCAGAACTTTACTGTTGAATTTTGCAAAGTTACCTTCCAAGTCTGACCCTGAATTCTAACACAGAACAAGAAAGGTCTCATTAATCCTGACATGGTATTAGAAGCACTATAATAGCACTAGCACTCACTACAGCATACCTCAGGTGCAAGTACAAATGTTTGCATGAATCTGCGCACAGGCTGCATGTTGTTGGAGAGCTCTCCCATCACCTGGACTACAACACCATCATTGAGAGTAGCATGGGCATCCACATGACGGATCTTCGTGTGGCAATCCTTGAAGTTTAGTGACAGCACCTTCTTGTGGATTTCCTATGAAAGAATGGCATACAGGCTGAACTGCAGAAGCCACTTCTGCTAAATTAGCAGCTTTCAAAGAAAGCAAAAACATTGTTTCAGAATATTCTAACTCTAGAGAAAAGCTTTGCAGCATGCTCTTTAAGTCTGCTTTGCAAGCAATTTTACATTATTCATTTCAATAAAGAAAGTATATCTTGCCTAACTAATGCTGTTTAGAGTTAACAATTCTCTCCCTATTTTTGACAGAAAGCACTTGGACAAAGGGGTATGAATGACAGGTGGATGTGTCTCCTCTTAACTACAAAGGTGACAAAAAAAGAAGGAAGAACAGCAAGGTTTTCTAGAAGTACTTACAGATTGCCCATAGACTGCATCAGCTGGTTTTCCATTGGAATCCAAGCCACCATGGACATAGGAAGAGTTCTTTCCATAAAACCTGTTAGAAAGAAATACTTTAAGCTTTGTTATGCAAGAACATTGAGCCTCTACATTAGAGTGCACTATGAATAATACAAATATTTTCTACCTGAATTATTGAAACACAGCCATACAATTAGAAGTAGCGATCAATACACTTTTGATTTAACTCCACTAACAACCAGAACACAGATACTCAGCAAGCCAAGACATGGTAATAAGCTTATTCACCAATTTTAACATACAAACTAAAGCATTAACACAGAAAGTTAGGATCAAAGTGAAGCAGAGCTTTACCTGTGCAAATAGTCAGGTGCTTGGTTCAGCAGAGTATAGTACTGCCTCACAAACTCCCGCCCGACCAGCAGGGGACTTGGCTTCTCCATCACCATTTCTTTGGTCAACTGAAAACTGTGGAAGGATCAAAAGCTCCATAAAACACAAGCAGTTCACGTTGTTGATCACATACTGATAGCATAAGCCACATAATCATAGTGGAAAGCACACACCAAAACCCATCAGCTGTTTTACCATAGTAAGCAATTTAACCAGTGTGTTTTCAGAGTCATCAGTCTTCAGTGCTGAGAAGAAGACTGCTGGGTACCAAACCAGTGGTGAGAGGCTGCATGGGTGAGGCAAGTTACCCCAACATGCCAGCATTTAATCATCCTACATACCCTCAGTAAAGCAGGTGGTAAGCAAGTATGGTTCTTCAAGAGGATTTGCTAAGAGGCTAAGTCATTTACAGTCGATCCAAGTTCGACTTACCTCACTTGACTTCACAATCAGAATTAAAAGTCAGATGTTCTAAGGCAAAGCCTGTGCTGGTGTATTAGCGGCATTTTTAAAGGTCAGAATGAGTCCAATCTATTTTTATCAGGAGTGCAGCACTCCTTGCTTGACAGTGACAAACCGAGAACTATCAGATTATACTAAAATTACTATGCTACAAACAAATACATGCTGCTCTTCTCTTGCTTCTAAACTCAGCAAGCCATCTTATTTAAATCTAGACAACCAGCCAAATGAACAGCACCACCCATACCTAGGCCAGAGACAAAGTTAGCTAGCTATCTTCTACCTAATTTCCACAGATCTAAGTTACAAAAGGGAAGTCTTTGCAGGTCGATTACACAATGTGTGCATCTCCAGTCCAGGACAGTCAAAACACATTCCCACGTTTCCTTGCTTTCAAATGACCAGACAGACTGTATAAACTCATAAAATAGATTAAAACTGGTATAGAAACACACTGAAATCAGGCCATACTGTTGCTATCTAATAGAGAAACGAAAGTTGATTTTCTGCTTCATACTCAATTATACCAAGAGGTAGCAGAACAGGTGCTTAGTTTTGTTGCTGATGTACCACAGATAATACACAAGCACTAACTTTCCTACAACTATTCAGGCCCTGTAGCACTGATAGCAAAGAGCTAGGAAAGTGCTATCTGCACTAAGTCAAGCAGACCTTAACCAAAAGGGTATTAAAAGGCCACATGTAGCAGCTGGAAGACCTTTCTCCCTGTTACCGACCTCCAATCCCTTCTTCCCGAACACATGCCATTCAAAGTGAATATGCACATACTTCCGGTGTGTTATGCAAATCTAAACTAATACACTACCAACTCTGCAAAACAATTCAGGAGTCATCATTTACTGATCTCCTTTCATATCTAAAACTGCACAACTATAAATATCTCCAAGAAGTGGCAGCATCAACTACAAAAAAGTTCAACTAAATGGATTCATGCCTGGGCAGTTACATTGGGACAAGCTTTCTCACTGCTGCACGTAACAGCATCCTGTATCTCGGTAAACAGAGTTGCCCACAACTATCATCTAAACAAAGCAAGAGGGAAAGAAAGCCAGTCTGCCTCTCCTTTGAACTCAGCCTCATGCCAGTTCATCCAAGGCTTTTGCTTGACACTTTCATTACATTTGCTGAATTTCAGAGTAGTCCTTTAAATGCTAAGAACTGACAACAGACTGTAGCTTCAAAACACAGAGGTGAACTACTGGGCTAGTGTTATTACAGTGACAGTTTCAAATGCACACCATATATAGGCCCGCAAAGAAAGCTACAACCATACTGCTGGATGTACAAGGAATGCAAAGCAGAAGCTTCAGACCCCAAACAGAACATCATTAAAAAAAAAAAAAAGACTCCATGGAAATTAGTCTTTTGGACAAAGTCACATCCA
The DNA here is from genome assembly GCA_039720435.1 of Amazona ochrocephala. Classification (NCBI taxonomy): domain Eukaryota; kingdom Metazoa; phylum Chordata; class Aves; order Psittaciformes; family Psittacidae; genus Amazona; species Amazona ochrocephala. The sequence goes on from CM077889.1 coordinate 14,700,927, forward strand.
AATACACCTGGCAAATTCCTTACATCTCAAACTGTGGTTTAACACCCAACACATGGCAATGACAAGACAATGTTTAACCACACTGGCAAAACATTTGAGGATGTGATCACACCCAGACTCCCCGCAATGGTCAGCATGCACTGCATCCAGCTTAGCTGGAGATACAGTACACGGATTCCTACCCTGGAAGGTACGCAGCTTAAGGCTCAAAAAGGAAGCCTCTGGAATTGTAAGCATAATGTATTACAGTCAAGTACATCCAAGAACAAGCACAGTCTGAAGTAGCAAAAACCTTAAGGATATGAACTTGCTTGCTTTCTAGTGCATGCTAAATTAGGTCCCCACAAAATATTATCAGATGGTAAAAAAATATACCACAGGCAAAGTAAGGGTAAGTTGTGGGTACCACTGCCAACTTCCTCATTTAACTTTGTTTCCTGTCAAGCATTTGTGAAGCTCAATCATTACAATAGGCAGGATGACCCTAAAGCATCAGTAGAAGTGGCAGATAGGCAAGACCTGTATGTTTAGATCTAGTCAGCTTAACTGACACTGTAAAACTTAACTGCTTCACAACAGCTAGGCTTGCCTCTGCATTTTGAGTTTACAGTTAGAAAGCCAGACCTACCATATCCCCCCAAGAACACCATTCAGAGTACAACAAAAGCACTACACAGAGAGAATACATACTTGTTTGTTTACTTTTCTGCCTGTTTGGAGCTTGGAGTTTGGGTTTTTTGAGGCATGGAAAGGGGGAACGAGGACGGTACAGGGGGTATATTTAACTTCTTTCCAAAGACTGGTTTCACCTGCAATTAAGGTTTATTCCTATAGATGTCAATAGTCAGGTCTTCCACTCAATTCCGTTAAGTGCTGCATCAAGCTCTTTTGAGAATTATTTCCAATTACTTCTAGAATACGAATGTACAAAGCTTGACATCCTCACATTATGGTAAACTGTTACCTGCAGCACTTAAAGCTCAGCAGCTCATTCACCAAAAGCTCTTCCAGAAACCCTTCAGTGAAACAGTCCTCAACTGTATTATCCCACCAGCACATCATCTTCAGTGCTGTTTTGAGGCTTCCCCACGCTGTACTGAACACATTAAAAGTGAAGTGTCTGGTGCTGCTTATGTCTGTCATATTTACACACAAATAAAATAGTCAAAGGACTTCACTACTGATAAAGGTGACAAATTAGAACTCACTCTTAAGATGAAAAGAGGAATAGGGAAGTGTCTAGTTTTCATTAAGCAGATCTGAAAAGAAATGGGAAAAACCTTTACATGACCTAATCAGAGTACAACAACCTGGTTTTACTCCTGCTGCTACACTGCCAGTTGCCATCTGTTCCTGTTCTCCAGCCAACACAACCTGAATGATAGAAGTCAAGCATCTCCAGAGAGAATATTTGCTCCCTGCCACTCAGAAGAAATTTATTACTCCACAACTCCTCGACCTAAGAATAACTGTGAATATTTAGTACTGCATTTCTACTGCATAGAGCATAACAGTACCAAATGCTTGAACTGTCACTGCATCACTCCTGACAGAAGCTTATCCACACATTTTCATGTCATTTGAGGTAATGATAAAAGGGTGAAAATTGACAGGAATGCTGAAAATTAGATTATTTAAGACTCATTTATAAATATGTATTTATATTACTCCATATATGTAAAACAAATTGGATAAATCAAATTATAACAAATACACTAGAGTAATTCTGTAACATCCCTTTAAGCCAAGAGACTTAAGGGAAGACAAATACCTCCTTTACAGTGGTTATCACCTGGCTGGTGGAAAATTCCACCATCTGTTACAATGCTCCTACTTGGCAGAAAATCAGTGCTGGGCACTGAATTTCTAAAGTCTGGTTATGTAAATGAGAGCCATTTATGTAGACTCCATATTAGCAAATCCAGATTTAGGGTCATAAAAACCTATTAGCATATTAGTATTCAGAAGAGGAATACTCACAGAACACCCAACAGCCAGCACTGGTTAGCATTTTATCACCAAACTGCTACACAGTAAAGTGAACTAGCCATTGATGTCTCACATCATTTTTAAAACAGACAAGGCATTTAGTCTGAATCTTGTTTTTACCAGACTTCCTACACAACAAAAAGCTCTCTATATCACATCACATTGAGGCTCCCAGCACAACTAGTGACTGCAGAACCCCCACAGCCTGATTTAACAAGGCAGAGGACCAGACCCCATTGAAACAAAATAGGTCAGAAAACCCCTAAATTCACCCTAAAGTGTGGGGCAATTTTAGACAACTTCTGTCAAGAAAATTCTTAGTACTAACAGAAAGACAGAGTTAACATTTACATTGAAGCATATTTTAAACAGGCCATGGTCTATTTCCAATATTATTCTTATGTCTTTGCTCTCTGCCATCTTAATTTCTACAAACTACAATTCAGATCTTTCATTTTCTCTATAGTAAAGCAACTCTGAAAGCACCACTGATGTGTTACCTGGAAGAAGATTATTTTTCCCCCCCCTAAACCAGGGTGTAAAAATTCTTACACAACACTACTCCCTCGTTCTGGTACCAATTTCTTCCTTAACACAACAAGGCTTTTTGAAAACTTAAGAAACAACCAGAGAAGGTCACATGGAAGAAAGGTGTCAGTATCTAAGCACATCACATTACGCAGCTGGCAATTTTGGTAGACATTAAAGGTCTGGTCAATAGTTAGTAAGATTGTTTAATTAAGCGCCATTTGTGATTTCTCCAAGTTGCTTAGCAACAGGTGAGCATGTTCAAAGCCACAAACCATGTATCTATAGAGAGTAACCAGCACTTGCAGCAGTGAACTACTGCTGCTTTGAACAAGAGAAAAATAGCCAGTACAAATAAAGTCCTGAACAAAACTCCTAATATGGCTCCAGCAGCACAATATAGATTAAAAGTGAAGCAAGAAAAACAATTCCAGTTAACTCGAACTCTCCATGCATTTTAGATGACAAGCATCTGCTAGAGCTGCTGACTAAGCAAAATAAAGGAAAACCACCATAAGAGAAGTTGGTACCTGTGTGTGAACTATGATACAAAACATTAGAGGGCGAACAATGAAGCACAAACAAGCTAAACTTGCACCTCTAGGCAAATTCCAGTGCCCATTACAACTGGGTATTTGTATCATTACACCAGCTTACACTCCAGTAAGAAGAGTATTGTAAGAGTAATGCTTTAAATAAGTATTTCCTTGAAAAGGAACACTACAAGATAGCAGACAGGGTGAGATGTGAAATACCCTTCTCATTTAATACAGCCTTAACTATGTAAGGGGGAACAGAAAAAAGCAAAATAGAAAAAGAAAAAATCCATCAGTTGTTGACCCCAAACCTAAATTATGAAGGCCTCAAAAAGCACCTCAAACAAGTGGGCAACCCAAGCCTCAAACACTAATCTTCGAAGAAATGGGTCTCACTGCCTCCCTATGGATGCAGAAATAGACAATGTCCCAGGAAACAGTGTCACAGCAATACAGCCTGTGTTTTATTTTGACAGATTCAGAGGGAAAGTATTCTGTCTGAAAGAAGTTACCTTAAAGGTAGCGGTCTTTCACAGAAGGCAAGATATTTGGAAGCCACAGCCTAAAAACTAAGTGATATGATAAGTTACACAATGAATAATGAAATATTTGAAGATCAGATGGGAACAAGTTGCAAGGTTACCATCATTCTCTTACTAGTACCTCGTGGAATACAGCCATTTCTCCATTTACTGTGTCAACTAGTGTCTAACGTATGACAACCACACAACCAACAAAGACAAGCAGTGCCTCAGTTCATAGGGTACTTGAGGTTTTACAAAGAGCTGGATCCTAAACAAATTACACAGCTATCAAAATGTGCATCCTTGGGCAAACAGCTTTCACTGTGCTTAGTTACCCCAATGCTGCAGAAGCATATCTGCAGAAAGGCATACCTGAAACTATTTTCAAAGCTCTTTGAGACAAACTGATGAGGAACAAGAAAAGCCAGAAGTCACAACAACATACGAGTAAGAAAAATCAAATTAGAAGCTTAATTTTCTCAAAGTATCCAAGATATCAATCCAAATTTAAGTGCAAGAAAAACATTTTCATTGCAAGACTAAAAAATAATTCAGAACTGCACATTTAATACTGCTCATGCTAGTACTGAAAACCCCTCTGCTTGCCAGCAGCAGATGGAAAGCCTTACTCAGCAACAACGCACACCATAAGAATACAAATAAACAAATCAGGAATTGCTGCAGAAGAGCTGTCACTGTAGAACTGAGCCTGTGTTTTTGCTAACAAACCTAAGTGCGATCCACAAGTTGATGCATGCAATGGAGTCTGCCAGTTTGCAGACAAAATTCAGTGCTTCTTGCATTGCTCAGCTGCGCCAAGAAAGAGACTAACTTAATATTTCTACTGCTACTATTCAGAATTTAGAAGAACAGTGACCACTTCTGAGAAATAAGATTTCTAGATTATTATACATAAACCAGGAGAGACAAAATACAAAGATGACCACATAAAGCCTAAGTTAAGGTAGTTACGAGGGCCCATACCTGTACACTAAGGAATGTTCATCAGGGGAAGGGAGAAGATACTCGATATTATTCCTATGCTTAAGAGCATAAAGGTCCAAAGACAAACAGCATATTAGGTCCTGTTTAAAAAGGGAGAAAAAAAAGAATCCAGCCTAGAGTAATCTTAAGAATTTGGCATTAAGAGTAAGTGGTATCACAAGACTCTCTCACCAAGTTGTTTTTCTTGAATTTTCCCCTCAAAACACTGGCTTCCTGAGTGCTGGGCCTATTCTGGTGTGGGCTTGGGTTTCTTTTTCCCTATCTTCGAATTTTCTACTTCATGTCACACAATTATCACATCCACTAAGCAACACAAAGAGGAGGACAGCATTTACGCAGAAGCAGCATAAGCATTTGAGTCATTGCTTAGAATTAGCAACAAGAAACAGATTTTATTGTATATTAATGTTTGTAACAACTTCCCTATGCTCGTGATCCTGCAAGTAGCCAAATATCTGGAGTTTCCCTTCAGAGAACAGCTAAGGTATTTAGTACTACTTTCTGGAAAGTTCTGCTGTAGTGTGTCACAGGAAAAAAAAAAAAAATACTCAAACTTAAAAGATAGAGATCTAAGTTTTCTTATGTTACAGATTAACACATCATGTTTCACATGCAGTTTATTACTTTTTGTTTCAATACACTGTAGATCTATGATAGGGGAAGTAAAATATTTTCATCTGCTCTCAGATGCCTCAATACAGCTTTGCATCTCTCAGCAAGTCACCAGAACTTCCTACTCAATACACAAAAGCAATACAGAGTAGGCAAGGTGGAAGCTTTAGAACTAAACACACAAATTTCAGTTCCTATTACCTTAGATTTATTGCCTAACAAAAAACCCACCAAAGCACCAAATTAGACATCTTTGTCTCTGGTACTTCTTGATGTTGAAAAAGCAGAAGAGTGCCCCTGACTGACAACTCCTTTGCTAAATTGCTTCTGTAGTAGGACTCATGACACAAAACAGACTTTCATACAGCCTCAGAAGTACAACCTGAAGCTCAATTACTATTTGGGGATTTATCATGAGACAACTTCACCTGCAACAAATGCTACCATACAGGTCACTTGAGCTGCTCATATCCTGTTTCAGTTCAGTAGAGAAAAGCAGGAAATAGTCTTGTCACTGCAAAAAAAGTCAGGCAAGGCTGCTGTAGAGAGACCTGCTGGAACACTAAGCTGAGATGATCTGCCCTGAGCCTAATAATATTTGGTATCATCACAAAAAGATGCTACGTTGCATTCAGCATTACAGGAAAACAAAATGGTCCTTGTGATTTGACAAAAGTCCAAAATTAACTGTTCTTAAGAACCTCAAAACTCAAAGCCTCAAGAATCCACAGAAACATTACCACACTTTAAAAAGCAATCCTATATCAGATTCTCCTAACCAGGTTTTCCCCTACCCCTGGGTGAAGAACTTGCTCATTTCTAACTGGACCTATTCAAACCTCATTTACCCTACGATTAGAAGTAATGTTTTTTTTTTTTCTGTAAAATTACATTTTAACCATGCAAATTTCATCCTAAAGGGTGGCAGCATTAGTGTTAGTCTTAGTGGTTTGCTTACTCAATTTCTTAATGAAAACTAAGTCAGCCTTATGCCTATACTGCTCTCCAGACTGCTTCATGATAAAATAGCTACTTAGACCCTATGATTTTGCCATTAGAACAGGTTTTGTTTTGACATCCAAGAGCTGCTCCAACAACTCGAAGTTGGCAGTAGGTTCAGCCTTCTTCCCGCTTAGGTCTGCAATTTTTCCACTTGGCTCCACTGCAGCTTCTTAAAGTACAAAGCAAAAGTTACTCATAAGTGGTCAGAAGAGACAGATCACAATACCTAGCTAACCAAGCATTACAGTGGAACTCAAGCACTCTCCCCCTTGGATAAAAATCACCAGGATTAACAAAGTATTTTCTGCATGCCAAGCAAGCTGGACCTGCAACCCTGTAAAGAAAAACAAACTCTTTCACCTCTACCCATTCTAGCCACAGAAGACTCTCAACCTCCATAGGTTGACTGGATCCGAGCACTTAATACTGATCCATCCTGGCATTGTTACATTGTGAGACACTTCAAAACAAAACAGAAAGTCAACCTAATAGCAGTCATAAGTTAAGCATCAAACAGTACAGGGTAGTGCAGAAAAATGGAAGATGGCCACCAGCATTTTACAATGCAGCATTTCACATTTGCCTCAGCAAGGAATCAGGTTCATAGCAGATTATTTGTGCTTAACTGACAGCTCACAATCTTCTAGCTCTGAAATCAGTACTCCACCAGCTATGTCTTTCTGGAGGAGGTCCAGACTTAATATAGCAAAACTAGGACCTCACACCAGTATAATATTCACTGCCTGCAAAGTTTTAGGGATTCTTTTCAGCTACTCTAAAATCAGCGGCTTTTTATTACTTGATGAGGTAGCTGAAGATTATCAAGTCTATGAGGAACTTCATGAAGAAATTAATTATGACAAACTCAGGAGATTTTAGAAAGGAACTTGTAAAGAAATTACCAAGTCTTCTAGGCAAAACTATCCCTTTCACCTTTGGTTTGTTTCAAGCACAGCAGACTAAGGCCAGCAGGACAACCCCGCTAAAGCCCTGCTCCACTTTGATTCCTCATTCATCACATTAGTCAGACAAAAAAGCCCAGGTTCAAATATTAAAACCTGGAACAATCAATTCAAATGTTCTGTAACTAAAGGGCCATTTATACCAACCCTATGAGTACTCTCTCAACAGCTACTACTGTTATGGACAGAAACATTAATATGTACTTACAGTAACATCATTTTTGCTTTATTTTCATTTAAAAGTGTTCCTCTGAATATGTTCACCTTCCAGTTTTCAAGGCAAAAAAGAAAACAGTACCTTCCTGAGCCAATAAAGAACTTGCTGTTCCATCAGGTGCAGAAAGATTTCATGTTTAGAATTAAGATGTTCAAGCTTCTATCATTAGTTGTGTTGAACTCTACTGATGCTGTTGTGCAAGCAGCAAAACAAACAGTAGAGCAATGGTCTTATAATCACAGTACAAGCAAGTCTTACTATGCTTTTGTTGTTTCTTTGATAAAATTACCACTGACTGCAAATGCAAAGAATCCCTACAGAAGATCCTGATGTTTACACTTGACTCACACAAAGGAAATCTTGTCCACCAGGCCTTCTACCTTAACTTTAATTAAGGTTTTCTAGCCTTCAACTTAAGGAGTTCACACTTGAGGAGAACACAACCTAGCAAAAAAAGTAGTTGCTTAACTCACACAAGAACTCGACCCCACTATGTAGCACCTGATGCATAGAAGATTCTTTTAAAAATAAGATTCATAAAGAAGATTTAAATTTGAAATTAAATTTGTAAATCTCCCAATGTTGATGATTTTTTCCAATAGATTTTATATAATTACACTTCACACCATGGTTTAACACTGCCTTTTGTGCAAACCAGTCCTTGGAACATGTGATGCTATCAAAAAAGTTGAGATCTTCATCCTAAAGATGCTCTGTGACTATTACAATGTAAGACCTTAAGTATGTAAATACTTAGTTACTCCTCAGTTGAGCTGTGAATTCCATCCACAACTTTACAACATGAAGTATATTGACTGGAACACCCCAGGAAAAGGTGAGTCCAGTCCACAGGACATGAACATGTTACCACCAACACCACAGGTGTATTGCAGAACTATCTATTTAGCAAAGTCATTAGCTTATTATTTATAGAGAAGGAATAATAGTGAAAACTTGGTCAAAGGGAAGATCTCAGAAAAGGTCTGAAAAGCACTTTTTGTCTCTTAACTTTTGCATTACCTTCCCATTACAAAACCAATCCAGAAAATCTTGATAAATCAAACCAACACACACCACACTTGATTTACAGCACGTGGAAGCAGGAGCTTCCAGAGCTCAATAGCAGAGTCCACATTTCCTAACGCTGTCACTCCTGGCTGAGAGAGCACAGGCTGGACAAAAATAGCACACACTGGAAACATGGCGGCTTGCTGCAAATGCTGCTTCCAACCAGTGGTGGTGGGGAAAATAAGTATCATTTTCTTTGTAAAGAATACTTACCATATACATACAATCCTTAGTATAAAAGGACAGCAGGTAAGCCCTCTGTGAATTAGTAACACACTACATCATCCTGATCATGAGTAAAATTTATCTGGAAGATGTACGTTAACCTTTTCCTCTATTCTTCCTCTAGTAAATATACCTAGGGCCTTACAAGAGGCTGGGAAATCTTCACAGGAGCCCTAGTTCACATTTAAATCTTGGCTTCAGCTCACATCCAGCCAAGGTCATGCGGTAAGTCAGAGCAAGATGCACGCTGCTCTTCTGCTTGAATTACAGCTCTCCACCTATGAAGTTACAGCAAGGGAGACAGCTACGATCCGATACACCGGTACGGGCGACCTCACTATATAAGCACGCAGAATCAGTCCCTCGAACAGCTATTGAAAGGGGCTGCCTCAGCTGCACGCCAGGTATTGGGTCACCGCATACCTAACCCCCATCCCTCTCGAGAAACCACTCAAAAAACCGCTCACGAAACCAGCGGAATAAGAACCACCACCATGCAAAGCCGAGAACAAAGATCGCAGCTCCACATCTCGGCTCGCACAATGAAGGAGTGGCCGATATCCCCCCCGCCATCCCCCGCAAACAACGCTTCCTTTTAAGTAACTGCTCGCCAAGCAACACCATGGTGCCCCGCTCCCGCCACGGAAGCCACCGAAGGCGCCGTGGGCCCGGGAGGTTCCTCGCGTTCAAGGGCCTCGTTCCAGAGCCCCACAGGGGAGTACGAAAGCCCGGCCACAGGGCCGCTCAGGAAGGCGCTCGCCACAAAGCACCGCCAGGACCAGGCGAGCCTCACTCGCAGGACCGGGAGGGCGGAAGCCGCCTCCACGGCGGAGGTTCACAGGGAACCCCCCACCACCCACTGACCGCGGCCTATCAAGGTGGGGTGGTGGGGGAAGGGAACGGGACGCCTCAGGCCAGGCCCGGTGACTGCCCCCTCAGCCGGCCTCGGGAGGACACGACCCAGCCGGTGGGTCCCGCCCGCCCCCTCCGCGGCCGCAGGGCCCCCCCATCCCCTCACCTGCGGGCTGAGCGGGACGGGAGCGGGAGGCGCCGCTTCACCACAGGCCGGCCTGGCGGACGAAAAGCACCTCACGCAACGGCGTGCTCTGCCGCCGGCTAGATATATCCGGCGCGCAGCCTACCCCAACTGGAGGCGGCTCAGCCAATCAGAGAACTGCGACAACTCTCCCTCGGATGCTAATTGGTCCACAGGGGAAAAGAAGCGGCGAAGAGCTGAGAGGCAGCTCAGTCTACCAATCACGCGGCGTTGTGTCGCGAGGACGCTTAGAATGACCGGCACGAAGCTGAACCAATGGGGGGCGGTGCTCCCGCTGCCGGGGCGGTCGATAGGCCGACAGACCTCCCCGGTAGCCAATAGGACGACGCTACCCGCGCTGCCCGGCGCAGAGCAGGGCAGCCGTGACGCGCGGTGTGGTTGAGCCGCACGGCAGCGCCCTTGAGAAGGCGCTGGTAAACCCCGTTATGGATCGGGGCGGAGCCAATGGGAGAGCGCGGCGGGCTCTGACGGACAGGCGCTCTTAAAGGGACCAGGGCCCCCGCCACGCGGGGTGGTGTTCTGTGCACAGCACCGCCCCCTGCTGGAGGGGAGGGAAGGGGATGGCGCCCAATATGGCGGGTGGGCACGTGCTGGTGGCTTGCCCGGCATAGGAGCACCCGGCGCTTGGCCCGGGGAGGTCTGGCCATGGTCCTGTAACAGTGAACAGGCTGTGGACATCCTCCTTAATGGCTGCATTAAGGGTGCTCACCCTGTCGGAGGTCAGGGCATGCACAGTCCCACTGCTGACCCACTCACCCGAGAGAAAGCACCGGTGTGGGTGGGTAAAAGGAGCCTTTCACACTCAAGGACTCCTGACTGGGCTAAGGCCACTTCCACCAGAAACAGGCGGTGAAGAGAAGGTGGTGGGCACCATCTCCTGTCATGGGCTGGCATCCCCTGCCTGTCACCAGGGACCACAGGCAGTGCTGGGAGACTCATCCTGCTGCTATTCCTTTGCAAAGGAAGGAGCAAAGCAGACAGGCAGATCATCTGCCCCAGAAGAAAGGCAATCCAAGCAATGACGTTTTCTAACCCACCTGGCAAAGCCCAGGTAGTCCTGCAAAGGAGAAGGGCCTCAACGTTCGCACTGAGATGCTGGTCCAGGGAGCCTGAGGAGAGCACGAGGGAGAGCAAGCAGCCAGCCTGCTCCCAAAAGGCCATAGCTTTCCATTTGTTTGTGTCACATCCTATCCCAAATGTATCCCTGACACGAAGCACTCAGAGATAGATTTCACCCTATAAAAGTGACTTCCTCCCCACCACCATATCCCTAAAGCTGCCCAAACCCCTCCTTGCTATGCCTTGCAGCTAGAGATACAGTCAGTGGACTGGCATAGGGCCATGCTCAGCATTAATATCCTTACCCCCCTGCACACCCGGCTATTTATAGACTAAGCCACATTGCAATCTGCCAGCTCATAAATCAGTAGCACAGACTTTTATGAAGCCTAATGTGAGACCAGTGACCCAGCACAACAGCCACCAAAATAAACGCTGCTGGGGGGATCCTTGGTACCTCTTCCCCAGAGCAGCACGGGGACAGGTAATTCCTCTCTTATGCAAAGGTCATTACAACAACAGGGTGCTAGGCATGTCAAAATGAACATCATCACTCCTCCCATGCAACAGAAGTTAACTAGGAAAGGCATTCACATCATCTTCATCCCGGCCAGGGCTCAGCCTGTTCAGTATCAACGCAGGGCAAGGGGAAGGGCCGGCCACATCGCAGGGCACAGCTCCATTTGGTGCGGTAGCAAGCAACCAGAACACGCTGGTTATTTTTCCTGCTATAGGTTTGCTTTCTTAGCAGGAAGATACTGATACTGAAGCCCAGCACGTGGTCAGGAAGTATCATCCCACACACAGCTCTGGTAGCCCTTCTCAGCCCCGATGTACAGCACTGTCTCCTTTCCTGGTCACACACAGCCTCCCAAAGCTGCTCCTGGTCCCCATTGCAGTCATTTCCACCTCGGGTTTTAAGAAGCCCATTCTCCTTCCGAGGGCAAACAGCCAGGGAAGGCCAGGTTGGACAGGTCATTGAGCAACCTGCTCTAGTGGAAGGTGTCCCTGCCCATGGCAGGGGGGTGGAACTGGATGAGCTTTAAGGTCCTTTCCAACCATTGTATGATTCTATGCTTAAAAATCCAACAAACCAGCCGAAGCAGACACACAAACATCTTCAGGGGCCAGCATCCTTTCTCTCAACTTACCCCCCAACCTCCCTCATTCAATTATCCAGGCTATCAGAGCTCTCCTAAACCAGTAAATCGCAAAGCCTCACAAGAACAAGCTTTCTGAAGCTGCACAGTCAACCCTCACACCTCATGCTCCATCTTCATGGCTCTTCCAGCCTCCTCAGCCACTTCCCTGTACTGATCCAGGGTGCTGAAAGCTGGTAGGGAACCACACCAGTAAAATCTTTCTCCACTGCTTTCTCCTTATCCCTTTTTGGCATCTCATGGCTTCCGATGGCTTCAGACTTACTCCTACCTCGGGCTTCATCCTATTGGAGATGGCATCACTGCAGCCACATCCCGGAGCATCTCCTCACGAGGAGCAGCAGCATTTTAAGTATCAGAAAAATGGGAAGGTGAACATAAGAAGCAGGGATGTGCTTCAGCAACGTTCACTCCTAACAATTCAATCACCGTCCCCAAAAGGCTCCTAAAAGCAATTCGGTCCGTGTTGAGAACAGGACAGAGACGGTTCGAGCGGTCCCCCGGGGAACGCTGTGTGCTGCGCGGGGCCGCCGTGCGGGGGCCGGCTCTCAGAGCCCGGCATCGGCCTGGAGGAGCCGGGCGCGGCCCGCCCCTTCCTCTGCGCCGCGCCGGGAGCCGGGAGTCGGGAGTCGCCGCTGCGCTCTGCCATGCCGGTGGGTGCCGGGCCTGGGGGCGCGGGGCGGCTCATCGCGGCCCGCGGCCCGCTCCGCACAGCGCCTGGGCCGGGCGCATCGGGGCAGGCCGGGGCCGTGCAGGGCCTGTATGGGGCCGGGGGACGTGGCGGGGCCGGCCTCAGTGCCAGCGGAGCTGGCGGGGCAGGGAGGGAGCTGGCCGGTATCGGGAAGAGCCACCGGGCCGGGGGGCACTCTGCGCTGGGACCCCCCTGCCGCTCCGATCCGATCCCATCCCCCGTTCCCCGGAGCACCCTGGGCATTTGTAGCATAAAAAGCATGAAAATGCTGATTACACAGCGAAATTCCAACGGGAACCGCCATTCCCGAACTGCTTTTCCTGGTGGATTGTGCCACTGAGGGTTTTTTAGCCTCTCGATGAGAGGGAGCAGAGAGTAGTTTGGAATAGAAAGAAATTTGGGTAACAGGTAACAAATAATAAGAATAAAAACCCTTTATTTTTATAAGGAAACTAAAAGACGTGCCAGAAAAGGGAATTGAGGTCTGTCTGGTGCCAAAGGTTGAAAGCAATGGTTAGCGTTGCACACAGGCACGTTTCTGTTGGCCCAGTAGTGACCCAGTGTTGACCAGTAGTGAAGATAGCACTGGGGGCCCGGTGGAGTGAAAGGATGATAAAACAGCACTAATGTGCCTTCAATCTCAGGTTTGTTGATATTTCTATGAGTTTATTAAGCTGGGGACAAGAGGCCTCAAAGGCACAAGAATAGGATGGGCAAGCACTGAAAACCCTGCAGACCGAGTCAGGACAGTGGGTCACTGGAGGCAGGACAATTGCTTCTCTGGAGCTTCCCAAAGAAGCTACCAGAGACCCACAGAGATGGAAACCTGCACTGACCCTGAAGGTGGCCTTCCTCTGAGTGAGCGCCAGTCAGTCTCCAAAGGGTCCTCACAATTATCCCTTGATGAAGAGCACAAGGATTCCATAGGGAGGACTACCAAGAACTCTCGATATCCCTTAGTGGCATGTGTGGACCTTTTGGCTGGGGAGGATTTACGCCCGTCTCCCCCCAGAAAAAGGCTAGTGTGGAGGAGGAGTGCTCGTGGTGTGTGGCCAGCTTCACCCTCCCTGACCCCTCGCCTGTCTCTTTCCAGAAACACGAGTTCTTTGTGGACATGACCTGTGAAGGCTGCTCCAATGCAGTCACTCGTGTCCTGCAGAAGCTGGGAGGTGAGTCCGTGCTGGGTGTGTGACAGCACCAGCTCTGGGGCAGGATGCCAGTGCCCGGGGATCTCCCATCTCGCAAGGGTAAAAAGCTGACAGTGGCAGATTGGAAACCTCTGCTCCCACTCTGCTCTGAGCCTGCTGCTTAGTCAGTAATGAGTCACTGATTGTTCACAGGACTTGTGTGACCATTGGAGAACTGTGAAGGGGAGGAGAAGCTGCCATGGCTGCAGGGGGCTCTGAAGCTCCAGGGCCTCATCCTGAACCCTCTGGGAATGATACTGGTAGACCCGTACTCAGGCTGCCAGAAGAAAGGGACCTCCCTGGATGTCCTGCCAGGTGGTGTTTCCAAGGAAGCCTGGGGTGTCTGTGGCGCTTCGCTACATGTGTCATCAGTAGTCACAGTGAAGAGCTGCTGAGCAGAGTGTTTGGTGGTTGCCTGCATAGCCTGTTTTTAATATATCCTGGAAAATTATAGCCTATACCTCCTTTATGCTGACATTACCAAGAGAGAGGGATCTAGCCTGTACTCACCTGTTGTAAGGACCGGCCATCCTGCATCCCTCTCCTTTCAGTCACAAGGTGAAGGCCTTGCAACTTCTTTCAGATCTCGTTACCAGGCCATAGCAATTCCATTTCCTCTGTGTGTGGTTGCCAGAACCTCCATCACTCTTCAAACATGCTGGCCAAAACCAGCCTTGTGATAGAGACTTCATGTCCATTCACTGTGCTGAGTGGCTCACCCTTACTAGCCACTGGGAAATCCACATGTGAAAATGTCTTTTCCCTCCTCCTACTTACAGCTGTTAGCTGGTGCCACCACTGAGGAAACCTGTCCTGACCCTGTCCTAACCCTGCACTGTTAGTTAGTGCCTATCCATGCTAAACCACAGCACAGGTTGAGCTGGTTGGAGATTATAATGGTTGGTTTAAACTCAGCTCATTCTGGTTATTGCATGAGTGATTGTGTTGATCCAAGGTGGAGTGAGCAGATAAAAGCAGTTGAGAGACTGAAGTGCCCGATGCACATCTGCAGGAGATCTGGCTTCCTTCATGCCATTGCTGGCAGGACACCAGTTTGGTTTTGCTGCTGGTGGTGGTATCAGGGTTTGCTGGCAGGAGGCATGTGTACGTTTGACTGATTGCCTTGGGAGCACAAATGTGTGAAGGTGAGTTTTCCCTGTGCTCACACCATTTGGCTGCTTCTAGCTGTGTAGGTTTGTTTTCCTTTGTTTATAGGTGTCCAGTTTGATATTGACCTGCCCAACAAGAAGGTGTGCATCGACTCGGAGCACAACGTTGACACCCTACTGGAAACCCTAAAGAAGACTGGAAAGAGTGCTTCCTACATTGGGGAGAAGTCCGCGTAGTAGCCTTGCTTGGTGTGAGGAGGCTAGGTATATAGCAGGTGTATGAAATGCTGGAGAGAGAAATCTGAGGTTTTTTCCAGTTCTCCCAGTAAAACAGGCTGCTTCCTGGGAAGCACAAAGTAGCAAAGACCTGCAGGTCCAGCTTCAGCAAACCCCTCCTATTGGAGAAGCAGCTGGACCATATACAGCCAGCACCCCTTCTGTGTGGCACCACTTAGGTACTCTGCAAAGCCGATGTGATCCCAACCATGGCTGTAGTGGAAAGGTAGAACACAGCCTCTGTGCCTTGCCCGGTTGAACCTAGAGTTTGACGGAGCATATCATGCATGAAAACAAATCCCAAAGACATTCACCAGCTTACCAGAGAGAGTGGTGGCCCCAACAATACCAGGGAGGGTGATGGGACACAAAGACCCTTGTGGGTACATGATGGAGGGGGTAGGTTGATAGCACATGGACCTCCAACATCGGATTCTGTGGATACGGCTATTTAGCCTGCACTAAACTCAAGGATAGAAAAAGAGTGCCCTGCTACCCTCAGGAATGTGAAATGCTGGGTGTCAGAATAGCTCCCAGTGCACACAGCCCCTGGATTTCTATCCCAAAGACAACCTGATTGTTGCAGCATGTCCATTTTCCACACTCTCAGCACTACATCTGGAGAGGGACTTTTTATAAGGGCATGTAGTGACAGGACAAGGGGAATGGCTTTAAACTGAAAGAGATTAGTCGTTAGGAAAAAATTCTTCACTATGTGGGTGGTGCATAGAGGTTGCCCAGAGAAGCTGTGGCTGCCCCATCCCTAGCAGTGTTCAAGGCCAGGTTGGATGGGGTTTGGAGCAACCTTGATAATGGAAGACTAAACTGGGTTGCTGCCCATGGCCGGGGCTTGGAACCAGATGATCTTTAAGGTCTCTTCCAACCCAAACTGTTCTGTGATTCTGTATACAAAACTTTCGTGACCATGAAAACGTTTTTGCAGACAGGGTTCAATTTGAGTAGAAAAGACTGAAGTGGGAGGAGAGGGCTGCCCACTCACTGTATGTCCTGTTCTTTAATGTCCAAGATTATTACACTGCATCTCTTAAGAGCTTGTTTCTGCCAGCGGAGCTTTCTAATCCAACATTGGTTTAAAATAGTCTACTTTGATCATCACAAATACCCAGCATGGGTGCACTGAAACCAGTTCATGCTGATTTAATTCCCAGTCAGTAAATTAAATCAGGGATTTACACCAGCAGGAGTTAAACTGATACAAAAGAAGAGTTGAGCTGAGACTGATAATGCCTGTGCACTAGATCTGCATTTTTTTTCATTGACTAATTTAACAGATTTAAAGTCTGTAATTTGTATCATTAGAGCAAGCTCTCAATACTTAGAAATAGTTTAAAATCGTAGCTATAATCAGATAACATTGCTATTTGAAACAGAGGGAGAAGCATGCTCTGAATTGATTGGTGCCTCAAATAGTTTTCAGCTCATAGCACTGACTGCGAGAGCTGTTTTCAACTTGCAGAGACTTGTGGACTATGTCTCAAATGCCTGCAAAAGTTAACCATTCCAGCAAAGCCACACTCGAATCATGTGGATGTGGCCCTTTTTTCCCCAGCCCTGTGTTCTCACCACTTCCCTTGTATTCCTTCCATCAAGGCAGCTATGGAGTCAGTTCAGCTGGTCAATCTGGCAGAGCATTTCTATCAGTGCTTTTGGTTTCCAACTGGATTTTAACTGAAGCGAGTTGACTTACCCAAGGATTGTAAGATCCAATCCAAAGTCGAGGGGTGGCTGAGCTGTTCTTGCTAGTAGTCTGCTGCAGGATCACTTCAGCTGTCATGGGGAAACATACCAAGTTTAAGTTTCACAGCACATTTCCCTCCATAGGGAATATTTTTAGGGCTTCTCCCTATAAAAGGAGGGGGGAAGTTGCAAATCATTGGCATAGAGCCCAGGTGGATGACTTTCCTTCGGCTGGTGACCGGCAGAGGGCATCTTTGTATAGCGTTACCTCTGTGCCTTGGTATTTGTTCCATTTATTTACTTCTGTACTTAATTATTTTGCAGGAACTCAAACATGACTTCAGCAAAAAGATGGCTTAACTGTTTGCACATCTCCCAGCTTGCCCTGGTGTTTGGCCTTTACTACCCTGCCAGATGTTGGAAAGCAGAGGGCTGGCAGGAGAAGACAGCTGCATCTTGGACTTTGTATCTGGAGAACTCCAGGGGAGGTTATACGCTGTTTCTAGTCCCACAGTAAATTGAGGTGCTTCTTCTGTTTTTTCAGTGCATGTCTATGTGTCTTGTGTGTCTTTGTACTGCTTTAAGTGGTTTTCTGTAAAAGAGATGGCTTTTAGGGAGGGGGAAACTACCCATTACATGCAAGACAGGTCTTCCTGGAAACTGCATTTATTTTACGAGTTGAATGCCACCTCTGCCTGCGGGACATGTCTCAGGAGAACTGAGATTGAATGTCACTTAAATTCAGGGAATCTGTGTCTTGGCAGATTTCTTTCCATTACAGAACAAACTCCATTTGGGATGCAAGTGCTGGGAAGAAGGGACTCTTGCAGCCCCTCTAAGTCAAGGATAACCAGATGTCCTTTTGAGCTAGATGGGGCCACAGGGGAGAGGAGTGCAGAAGACAATGCCTGTGCTGATGAGAAATGCAGAAGATGGAGGAAGGAGAAGGGTGTGGGAATCAATCCAAGATCTCTGATTTCTCAGCCCAGTGACCAGTGTCATGGGCTGTACTGTTGCTTTGCCCTACTCCCATCCATTTAATTCAGGTTTCAAGCCAGTGAAGTGATTGCATGTCTGTCCCAGTCTGCTGTCTGTCATTTCACCTGGAGGATGTCTCCCGTGCCTACATGTGACTTGTTCTACAGAAAGAAGAAACAACTAAAATTTGAAGGAAAAGATTACTCGATGTTTAAGAGATTTTTCACACTTGTACAATGAGACTACTTTTGACATAGTTGCAGTTTATTCTTTCCTGGAATGGTTTAGTACTTCAAAGTCCTTTACCATTACAGTAGTGGTATTACCATGTATGGCACATTTAATTGCTGTAGATGCACTTGCAGGGGCTGGAGACACTTCAAGGAATCTGGCAGATGCTTTTTATTACTTCTAATTTAAGGGAAGCTGAAGGATAAACATGTAACATCACTGCATTATTTTCTTGCATTAAAATCTCCCAGTGGCAGGAAGTTTCCTGATCCAAGGCCCAGTACCACAACCTATTTCTGCTTTGTGCTCATGCACTCAGATGCACAACATGACACTTCCAGGGTCCCGGGTGAGTGAGTGAATCCCTTTCCCTGGCTTCCCCTTGCTGGTCTCAGCTGGTGTTTGCCAATGTTAGTTATTATTTCCTGCTTCCAGCTTCCTCCCAGGCATGGCCGGTGCATCCACCAGCAGCTGGATGCCCAGTGGCCCTGCTCTGGTGGCAGTGGGCTGGGAGGGGATGTGTGCTGTCAGTCTGGCATGGAGCTGGATGACACATGGAGGCACAGCCGGCCTTGGAGCCAGCAGTCCTTGTGGTACTTGCTGTCTGCCAAGCAGGACTGGCAGTGCTGTGCCCAGAGGATAACTCCCAGTCTGTGTTGCTGTAAACCAGGCTGCTCGTCCTTGATGTGTGGGCTGCAGCTTACGCTATCCACGCTCCCGCGGCTGCTCTTCTCTCTTCTCCCTGCTCTGTTGAACTGTCTGTTTTGGTTAAAGCCTGCTTATCTCTGAGCCAGACAAGGAAAGGTTTCTGCCCACAGCCAGCCAGGAGGTTCATGCAGATACCTGAAGTTTTAGCACCCTTCTGCAGGTCTGCAGCCTCCAAAGCCTCCCTCTGCCATTCATTGGTGGAGGGGATGGACACTGCTTTAAGTTCTTGTCTGCTGCAAAAATGACATTGCAGCTTTCCACTGCAATTTCCATTGCAGTGGAAATTTG
The DNA here is from genome assembly GCA_039720435.1 of Amazona ochrocephala. Lineage (NCBI taxonomy): Eukaryota > Metazoa > Chordata > Aves > Psittaciformes > Psittacidae > Amazona > Amazona ochrocephala. The sequence continues at coordinate 14,720,037 of CM077889.1, forward strand.
CTGTAGTGATGAGGTGTGGTCACCCCAAGCTGGTGGCAGAGTGTGGTGGGGATACTCACTGCCCAGAGAGGAGAGGAGCAGCCCTTCACAAAGTGCCAGGAGCTGGTCTCCATCCACTGGAGCAGTGATGTCCAGACAGAGGACTCTTCCCCTCCTGGTCCCCTCCCTGCGCTTTAAGAAATGCCTCTAACTGTCCCTTGCTGCAAGCAATCATTAAACTAGGCAGCTGTGCTCTACCTGCCCCATTAGTGTCATTTACAGTCCTATAATTTCCCTGTGTGCACAGGGGCTGCCCACAGCCACTTCCCTGAGGTGTCCCTGCCACCTGCTTTCTGATGGAGACTCTGTGTGTCCAGGGTTTGTGGGCTTTTATAGCTCATGGCTCATGTCATTTGATGTCCTGCTCCTCACTCGCTGTTCCAGAGCAGAGGGGACAGAGGAGTGACAAGACTGCATAGGTCACATCTTTCTGGCGCTATATTGTGAGGATGCTGATGGGAGTGAAGCCTTCTTTCGGTGGCCCCAGTGCTCAGACCCTCCCAGCACATCCCTCTTCCTTTCCCCTCATCCACTGGAGGAGGGGAGTTGCCATGGTTTCTTCTGCAGCTGAGAAGAGGGAAGTGCTGTGGTAGTTCCTAACCCCAGCAGTCCAGGCACATTTAGTGAAAGTACCAAAGAACCAGAACAACTCCTATTGGAGCAGGGCTGGAAGACGATGCCCAAGCTGCTGCTTGTTTTCTCCACCAAAAGCCCAGCAGGACAGCACTGTGTGTGCTCTCCTATCCACCTTGCAGGCTCATCAGTGGAAGAGGGCATTTCAACCAGACCAGGCAATCTGCAGAACGCTCTCTTTCTCCCTGCTTTCCTTTCCTGTGGATAAGATAAGGTGTTTGAGGAAGATGACCTACTGGTCCTGCCTCAGCACTCCTGAATCAGTGGCCCTGCAGGAGCAGAGTGCCTCCCAGAAGGCCACCTCTCCATGAACATACAGCCAGAGCTGGGTAATGACACCCTGAGACTGTCCTTGCTTTGGTGTGTGGGCTGCCTTTGGGCTTGTTACAGCTGGCCTAGGGAAGTTAAGGAAGGATGGCTGAGTCTGAACAGAGCAGCAGACCTGCAGGGTGACTGCCTGAGAGGCTTATGGAAAAACACTGGGAGAAAAACCAACTCCTTCATAGAGTCTGAAGGGGTAAGACAAGACCTAAGCAGTCTCTTTGCTCTGCAACTGCTCAGCTTCAGGTCTTCCAAATCTTTGTTCCTCAGGTTGGCCTGAAATTGTCCGCCAGGTTGCATGTCATCGAGAGGGACCCCAAAGAGCCTGCACTGATTACGTGGTCACAATAATTTCCACAGGAAACAATATACCAGACACTGAGGCTGTGTGGCTGTTTTCAGACACGGAAATGCTCAGTTTGCAATGCAAACAGGAAAGGGTGGCACTTGGAAAGGGAGCTTTCCTGTACCACAGACACCCTGGCTCTGCAGGACATCTCAGTGACCTGCTGGAAGAGGAACGTGTCAGCACAAGCAGCTGGTGAGGTGCAGTTTGGTGCTTTGCCATCCATGAAGATGATCCCCAGCAGCAGGATCTCACTTCTGGTTTCTTCACAATGTTCTCAGCCCAGCTCCAGCTGAACTGTGAGAGTCTGTGAACTGCCTCAAGCTGCAGCCCCAGTAAAAACAGAGCAAACACAGAGAGATGGGCTTTAAAAGTTCCTTTGTTTCCCTCCCCATGGTGTTTCCATAGGGCATTTGCTTTTCTCACCCACCTCGCTGCATTGCAGCATTGCCCTTATCATAGTGATGCTCTCCTTCTGGGTGCCATTTTCAGCCAGTGCCACCTTCCCCCATTTTTTAGCCCAAAATCTGATTTCAGTGCAAAACGCACAGCCTCCAAAGCTCAGTACTTCATCTACAAAAGAAAGAGCTGCCTTGCTTATCCCAGAGCTGCCTTAAGCACCACTGGCTTTGGGCACTTTCTAATTACCAGATGACAGGCAGGGGATGATTTTAGCCAAAGGAGCAGTTGTACTCTGTTGAACCACCCAGCAAATGAGAATTTCCAAAATAGCACCGCAGGCTGCAGAAAGCAGACAAAGGATGGGAGATCCCCCTCTGTGCCTGCAGATGGTGATCCCTGATGGCTTGGAGAGGTAAACTGCTGTGAAATTTCAGGGTGGGAAAGAAGGGTTCAGTTTGCAACAATCCCAGGAATTTCACAGGCGTGTCGTGTCTGGATGTTAAGACTGTTACATGGGGGATTCATTACCAAAAGATGGGGATTTTCTAGTCTTATTCTGCTTCTAAATGCTTGCTGTAAGAAGCAACCTGCCTCAGGCTTCCTCTTTGACTCACCTGCCTGCTCCCAGCCCAGGCATGGCAGTAGCTGGGAGCTGGATGAGCACCACGACTGATGTTTGACTTGCAGGGAGGATCATACCCCCTGTGCTTTCCAGGGTTAACATCTGCAGTGTTGTCCTAGCTTTGAGCTAGAGCTGTTCAGCTGGACCTGGACGTCCCCACTGCACCGGGCTGAGTGTCTGTAGTCACGAGCATCACCTTCCGTGTTCATACATCTCTGCCGATGGAGAGTAAGCATGAGGAACAGACAGATAACATGGTCCCTTGGAGAGACTCAAGCCCCCAAACTGGCTGGAAAAGGCTTGGTGGTCTCTGAACTAAATGTGCTGGGTTTGCATCTTTTCAGTAAGGTCTGCAAAGAAAGTCTTCCTTGTCATGAGGCCACAGCCAAGCTGAGGCCACTGTCATGGGTGATGCGCTGAGCTGTCCTGATGCTTGCTGCACTGATGTACAGAGCAACTTCAAAGGCCCTTGCTGGCTCCAATTCTCCTGTTGATACACTCAGGTTCCCTGTGTGACCATCCCAGCTTTCCACATTGCAGCTTCCAAACCAGCAAAGCACACAGGACCCTGACAGACTGCTCCTCCGAGATTGTGGCAGTGTAAATAGAAAGAGAACCCAAACAAACAAAAGACACCAAACAAAACCCAGACTTCATGAAGGACTTCAAGGGCAGGAAGTGTGCACGTGTGTGCTAGCCAGAGCACAAACATTTTCTTTCGGAGCTGCTTTCTCCAAGGGTTCAGCAAGGTGATGGAGGCTGGGTAACAGAGCTAGGGTAGCAAACAGTTCCCAGCCCCTCCGGAAGGCAGCGGCCACAGGGCACTGCTGTTCTGCATCCTTTGGCTGCAGCCTCCCTCAGTATATACTGAAGCTATTCAACCCTTTGGCTAAAAGCAGATGGGGAGGGAGAGAAAACAAAGTCAAATGAGAGGGAGAAAGGCAGCTTTTGTGCTGCCTCTGTTTGCAATAGACAGCCCAAGCCCCTTTTGGACTAAGGTTTAATTTATTGGACTCTGAAGAGCTGAGGTTCACAGCCCCACAGCTGCTGCAGGCAGTGGCATTTTGGAGCAGCAATAGGGAGAGGGGATAAGTTCTCATGAGTGAGGGGCTCCCTCAGAGGGGCTGTGGGATACCCAGGACACAAGGCAAGGTCCCTGGCTGCTCTGGTAGAGTGGAGCTGCTCTGACTGTTCTGATACATGGACCTGTCCCAAGACACCTGGAAGGGACAAGGGAAACTGGTCTGTGTAGGCAGGAGCCTTCAGCCTGGCCCTTCCTGGTATTGTCCCTCTGCTCATCATGCCTGTTCCTGAGCATCTCCTGAAAGACTGCTGGGTCCTGGGTTTGGGTTTCCTCTGCACCAGGCCTGCCGGTTGCTGTGCCGTCACTGGGGCAGAGCACAGCCAGAAGAGAGATGCTGCAGCGTTTCACACTTCCCCACAGTTCCCAGCTGGCATGAAATTCCCAGGGCAGGACCATCTCTGTCAGCCCATCCGAGAGCTGCTCACCCATTCTCAACAGATGGATCAGAAAAGGGTAAAACAAACACAGCTCATTCCCTTGTAAATGAGATGCTGGAATGGAGCAGGAATCCTCTGTGCCCAAGTACCCTCCTGCCCCATTGCACATGAACAAAATTCCCCCCTCCAAAGCTCCTGCTTGGCTGTGAGCAGAGCTTGGCCCCACAGAAGCCGATGTCAGCACGGTGCACAATGCCCAGCAATCACAACAGGGGCCGCTGGCTTAATCTGTTGTGCACAGCCTTAAAAATAACCCACACAGCTATTGTCAGGGTGATCCCACCAATTGCATCAGGAGTCTGCATGGGACACGAGGCTGTCTGGAGGGCAGGCAGGGCTCGCTAGGGGGGAACTGGTGGGGGTTACTTCTTTGTATCATCTCCACAAAGGCATAGGGCAAAGAGCTTAGGGTGTACCTCTGATGAAGAAAACCCCTATATGAGTATTTGCATCTGCATTTTCCTGTATTTTTTCCTTTCCTACTTCCCATACCTCTGACCAGTGCTAAATGCTTGTGCCCTCCCAGGAGCAGCCAGCAAAGCAGGCGGCTCGGTGGGAACCATCCAATTTCCAGGGCAACTGGGATGGGACTGAGTCCAGAGTGTCCTCGACTCACAGTGCTGCTCTTATTTCCCTACGGTTTCCTCTCCATTTGCTTTCTTAATTCAGCCTGTCCTTTGCCAGAGGAGAAGCCAAAAAAGCAGAGATGTGGCACATCCAGCATCCTCCCTGCTGGATTTACAACTGCTTGGGGATTTTCAGCTTCCCAATTTCAGGAGCAGCCCTCCAAGCTTGATCTGCCCTGAGGTCAAAATGTGTCAAAGCATGGTCAAAGCAAGAGCATAGGAAGCCAAGAAGCTCTGTCTCTTTAGAGGCTCTGCGCTGAGCTGTTGGCTTCTCACCAAGGGTCCATGTGCTGAAGACAGGGACATGTATCCCCAGGTAAGGATCACCATCCTTGACCATTGTCACCCAGGGCCACCTTCACCATGAACCCATTGGGCACAGCTGGAACTGCAATTTCTGATGTTTTCCAGAGGAAAACCATGAAGGATGGGCCCCACCAATCATCTCAGCTGAGTGTGTCCAATCCCCCCCTACCATCCACTTGCTTCCCTTCTCCCTGGCAGAACCAGTCTGTCCTCAGCTCCCCTAAAGAGGGTCTCAGTATGCCAGTGGGTGGGTGCTCAGCAGAGAGGCTGCATTAGCAAGAAGCCAGCAAACCCTCCCTGTGAGCCGCCCAGAGCCTTAACAAACAGCAGGCGCCGCACTTGGGATAGAGGCTGTAAGAGCCACTTTGAGGCAAAGGGAGCTGGGTGCGAACCACTCTGCCATGGGAAACAATAGCCCCAGCCCAATGCAACCCATTGCAGGAGGGGTTCAGAACTCATCCCTAGAGGAAGATCACGCAGAAAACCTCCAGATGTTATTTCCATATTTACAAACCCAGCAGAGGAGCCGCCAGTTCCTGACAGAGAAGCAAACTTGTTTGTGTGTGTCTGCATAGAAATGAAAGCCAGGCGTTGCTCCCCATGCGTGGCATTGTCTGTATGCCCCCCCGGCTGGGCAGCGGCTCAGCCCCACAGCATGGGGGAGAGTGGGGTGGAAAGTGTCCCTGTCCTACACTGAAATGGGCCCTCCCAGGCAGAGCAGAGCAGAGCTTGCTTCTGGGTTGGGGGTGAGTGGCTGGAGCCCACTCCCAACACATCAGCCCAGGACCATGCTCAAGGTGCAAAAGAAGGAGCCAGGAGAAGAAATCTCACTCCCTGTTAATGTCTCCCTTCCTTTCTTGCACAGAGCTCCAGAAAAATCAGAGGGAGGGATGCACTGGTTCCACTGGAAAAGGTTGAACATGGAATGATTTGGAGAGGGGAAAGAGAAAGAGATGTCTTTTCTTATCCAGCCTTTTCACCCACACTTCCCATCCAGAAGCAGCAGATTCCCTCAGTGACACTCGCTATCTCTAATTCCTTGGAGGAAAACCAGCATGGATAGCCCAGCCTTGAGTGAGATGCCACCAGTGTCAGTCCAGGCACACCTTGGGCAGTGAGGACCTTCACTCTTGGGGGTTGGACTGGGTGACCTTTAAAGGTCCCTTCCAACCCAAACCATTCTATGATTCTTCATAGTTACCCAGGGGAAGAGGAGCAGAAAAGGAGCCTTTGGGCACACACAACAGCCAAGCTCCATCACCCACTGCAGGGATGCTTGTGCTGTCCCCAGCTGCACCAGCCCCTGTGTGCATTAGAGAAGGAAATAGCTGAACATCCCCATGGCAAGTATGGTGTGAGCTGAGAGAATCCATCCGGATGACTATCTGTAATCCCAAAGCACAGTGTGGTCTCCCTCCTGCTTCACAGCAGGGTGTCTCCCTGCACCATCTGACTCATTGAGAAAGCTGGTGTTTCCATCATTTCCCACCTTTTCCACCTAAAGTGAACAATAGAATTCTTCTGAGCATTCATGACTCTAAAAATCCACTCCATTAATCCTGGTAACAAATAATGTGCGAGCTCCCTCCCTGGAGTGACATGGGCCAGCACAGGAGAAAGGGTGCTGTGGGCACCTTTAGGCAGGTCTGAAATTAAGGGGCTGGGGGAATGACATTGCCAATGCTCATGTCTCATCGCTGTGATTTTCTGGTTACTCTTCACAGATACCTGATTTGATTAATGCTCATTAGCAGTCTCAGCACCACACAGGAAAGAGTCCAAGGCCTCTCCCCAGGGCTCCCATGTCAGGAAAGAATTTTTTCCATCAGCTTTTCCCATAAAAGAGAAGCTTAAAAGGGAGTTCTCCAAATCTGATGTTTTCCTACAGTGGTTCTGGCCCCTCCATCTCCTTACACAGCTGCTGATAACAGACGCAGGGCTTTCGGCACGGGGAAATCTGCTAATTTTAGTAGAAGATCCCAAGGGAATGACCCAGCTCTGGGCCAGGCACAGGATGGAAAGTCCCAGCGCTCGCCCAGGGCCCCGCACGACCTCGCTATTTTGGGGCTGACCATGTCCCACCTTGCCCCAAGCCCACAATGACGGTGCAGCATCAGCCCCGAGCCTTCCCACAGCCCAGCTACTGCTGCCCGCAGCACCGCTCCTGCCAAACCCTGGGCAAACTGGATGGTTTTTGAAGGGAAGTAAACACGTTTCAGGGCTAAATCGAGATCCCCAGAACTCATCACATTGAAGCAATGACACACGAGGTATTTTCTGCATGTGCCCTCATATGGCAGCTGTATTTTCATCCAGCTAAGGGGGTTGTGCCCTCTGGGGTTTCTTTCACCCTCTGATCAGTGAAATCCCATCACATTCCAATCATGAAGTGGAGATTCCTCCACTGACAACCCCTTGCAAGGAGCAGAATATTTATGCATGGCCCTAAGGATCTAAATTGCTCAAGTTGGAAGATTTTTAAGGGACCTGAACTCCCCAGGGTAAACTCCAGGCTGGGCAGAGGAGTTTATAAGGGCTCAGTATTGCACTTGGAGGTAATTTGGAGGAGGGCAGGAAGCAGACATGGTAAGGAGGTCAGTGCTTCTGCTGTTAGTGCTGGTCTGGAGCAGCTGTGTTTGTAAATCAGAGCCGTCAGATGCTAAAATGCTTGAGCAGTTGTCAGCAGTGGCCCTACCAGCCCGACCTACCCTGTCCCAGTCATCCTTCACGTGGCTCCTTCACAGCAGCGATGACACAGTTCCCCAACACATCCTGTTCCAAAGCTTTGCTGTCAAAAAGCATTCCCTCCTGTCTCCCCTATATCAACTTTGCCAGCTTCTAAGCCTACCTGTGTACAGGATCCTGCCCAATGCACATTGCCAAAATCAATCCCATTTTGTCTCCTTTGAGGGACACCCTCTTAATGCGGCCTCCTGCATCCAGCAGCCTGGCTTGTTCATCTCGTACATCCCAAGCCAGGGCTTGTTCTAAATTGAGTTCAAGCAGAAAGCATCAGAGCAATAGATTGAAATAGGTGGATTTTCAGGCTGGATACATGCGGGCTCAGCTGGGGTGGCCTCAGCACCCCCACACTGCACTGTGCCTCCTGCACTGGGATGCAGCCACAGCTCCAGCATGGCCTGATTCCCATCCAGGGATGCTGATCTCATCTGTGAGCGGTGCTAGAGGGAACGTGGCCTCTTGGGATCCCTCTGCACGGCGTGAAGCTGCATTTCCTGGCTTATGCAACAGCAGGAGAGTGGAGCTGTACAGCTGGCAGGGGATGGGGATGGGGATGGTGCTGGGAGCACAGAGCCATACACAGGCTGAGTTACTGCAGGGCAGGGCTGGCTGGGAGGGGGGATATTTTGATAGGGTTTTGCCAGCAATGAGGGTTAATAGGAGGACAATAACATCCTGTGCTTCAGCCTCCACAAGGAACTGCTGAACTTTGCAGGCTTTAATTCAGCAATCAGCCCAGCTCCTGGTCACTACGTGCCTTGCCCTCCCCAGGACCATCTTTCCCTTCTCCTCTTGGCAGTGCAGAAGCCTGGAGCAAAAGCAGCCATCACTTACAGCCCATGTTCTCAGCTGCCAGGCTCCTGGGAATAGAGAATTATGCCGAGGACAACACCAAACCCTGCTGCCTGCTTTGCCTCAGCCGTGATCTCAACCCATGGCAGCTCTGCCCCTTCACTGCTCTGCCTCATTGAACACTTATGGGTCTGCCCCCTGCATCGTGTCCCCAGCAGAGATGTCTAAATTGGCTCCCATCAAATCACTGAGGGGCTCCCAGCAAAGACACGGCCCAGGAAAAATGCTGCTGTCATTCCCAAGATGTAAGGCTGTGGGGCTGAATAAACTGAATTAAAAGGGGTCTGATTATCAGCAGCCAACTCATCTGAGAATCAAGCCTTCCTTAGAGGAGCTCATCACACTCATGACCCCCAGAACAAAGGCAGCTGGCCCCAGAGAGCCTTGTGAACCCCGGCATTTGCCTTTCTCATCTTTTCCTCACCGGTGGTTATTGCCACTGCTTCCCAGATTGCATTTGGATGTTTTGGAGCTGGCACAGCTTCACGTGGGTACTTCCATAAAGGCTGCCTTTTAGGAGAGACTTTAGGCTGTTTATCCATGAAAAAAATGCTACCATTGCGGCTCAGGAGCTTCCCTTTCCCCGCATGTCCCAGGGACCTGAAGGTGAAGGTGAATTCCTGTTTATTTCCTTAAGCAGCTCTATTCATAGCCTTCAAAAGCTGCCAAGCCGCGTCTGTCAGGCCCAAGAGGACTTGAAAGTACATCTTAGGTAAACACCGGGAGCAAGGTGGGACTGCCCAGACTTGGAAGCCTTATTGCATCCTCTGAAAGCCATAGGCACATCTGCAATGCAAGGTCTTGAGCGAAAGTGAAGCCAGGCTCAGACACCAGACTGTAGTTCAGGCACATGACATCCCCAGGATTAACAGACAACAGCCCACTGCAGCAGGGGAAGAGGCAGGGAGGTTCTTCGGATATTGGAGATACTGGATGTGGATGTGCCCAGATTGTGCATGGGAGCTTCAAAGTGGATGAAGAAAAGTCACCTCTGCTGGTGTTGGGTCTGATAGCTCCAGAGGAAACTGCCATAGGACGTGGTGGGGATCTACAGCCAGAGTGGTTTCTACCTACCACTTGCTCTGGGTGTAGCTGGGGACAGGCACAGCTGAGATGTGCAGACCTGATGCCCACAAGAGGTACCAAGTGGGGAGCAGCTGCAGCACACATTGCTCCCCACTTGCACCACGGCTGAGGAAGGTGATGGATTATTTTGTCCCTGCTTCTCTGGGCTCAGTTTGGTTTCAGAGAGGACTGACAGGCTTCTGCCAAGCCTGCAGCCCCACATGCTCCCAAGTGAGTGAGGTGATCATTGCAGGGGTAGTCTGAAAGAGATGGAGGAGAGATCTCTCCCACGGGCATGGGAATTACCTTCCACCAGGGATGCCAGGACACTGTGAGAGCCCACGCACACCATGGAAAGAACAAGCCACCCTGCAGCAAGCGTGTTCTGTGTCCTGGCTCCACAGCTTGACTCACCACAGAGCCATGCACAGCTGGGTTTCACCCCCAGCCCCGCAGACCTGTGGTGTACACTGAAAATCCACAGTGATATCCACTGCTCCTTATCCATCTACTGCTGTCAGAGCCAGCCCCCCATTTACCTTCATTGCCCACTGAGCCAGCTCACCCCCAGTCCATCTCAGAGCACTGTCCTCATCCAGGCACTGAAGGGACCTTGGCTGTGTTTCAGTCTGCTCCGTCTGAACCAGGCATAAGTCCTACTGCTGAGCCCAAGCAGAGAGTGCCATCCCACTGGGAAGAAATCTTTGGCCCACGTAGGACAAAGACAGCCACCCCTGGACAAGTTCCCAGGACAGTTTGGGTTGATCCTTCCCTGAGCAGCTGGTGCTTTCAGTGTCCATGCATGCGAGTCTAGAGAGCACAGGCTTTCTGCCTCTGATCTGCTGCTGAAATGGAAAGAGCCAGAAACCCTCCTGCAGGACCTGCTGACACACTCCCAGACAGCAGGAGAGCTGCCACATTCCTCGGATAAGCAGATTCCAGTCTGCTCTGCACTTAGTCATCTCACTTGCCTTCTCCTCAGCTGGGTGCTGGGCTCCCACTGCAGCAGCCATTACCTTTCCCCCCACTGCCCTGTGCCTGTGAGGAGCTCAGCCTCACATGCAGCTATGAAGCCAGTTAATGGTATTCCCACAGCGGTTCCAGGGCATCCTGTTTATTTATATGCACTTTGGGTTCATTGTTTTGCAGCAGCATCCACCAGCAATTAATGCAGAAACATCCTCTGCAGAAAAACTCATTAGAGAATCCCCCCCCAGAGCTGAGAGGAGGAAAAACTTCTCACACCGACAGACTGGTGACTAGGAGACAGCAGGGTTATTAATCCACACTTGTATCCCTTCGCCATGCTGCTTGCTCACATTTCTCCCCTTCCCTTGCAGAATGGCTGTCCTCTTGGAGAGCACTGGGGTTTTCTCAACTGCTCCAGCCTGGAGCAACCTGGCTTAAAACAGGGTGAAGAAACTTGGATTTTGAGCTGGGGTTAGCTGCAGCTCAAACCTCAGCCCTGCAAACCCCTTGGCTCTGCTGTGAACTGAACTCCAGGCTCAAGGGGTCTTGTCTTGTTTGACATTTCCATTGGAGGCTGTGTGGTTGCTTGACCTGGAAGTGAGTCCTGGGAGCCATAGGGTGTATCAGTTGTGCTCAAACCACCCTCTGGCATGTGGTCGGAGCTGGACCTGTGAGGCCAGCAGCAATGGGAAGGCTCCCGGGGCTGATGGGGCCCTTGGGCGATCTCCTGCCCAGCGCTCCAGACAGCACAAGACAACCTTGTCAGCATGTGTGAGATCCAGTTTTCCTCCTGGCAGCCTCACACCAAAATCTCCCCTTTGACAACCCCGCTAAGCCTTGTAAATGTGGAGAGGACTTCTCAGGACCCCCTCTGCAAGCTCTGGAGCTTCTTAAAGCTGCTGAGATTAAAGAGCCAGCCAGTTGCTCCAGGCTCGTTTCCCTCTCTGTGCAATCCCCCTGCATCCCACTGCTAACAAGGCACGCCTAGTGCTGGCACTGTGCCCCTCCCAACATGCAGGACCCGGCTGTCCCCACCATGTACATGGAGGACCATGAGGACCCTCACTCCCACCCACCTGGGCTCACCACCATGAGCTCGAGGGCCGTTTCCAGATGTGGCTGCATCACTGCACAGGCTGCTTTTTGCTTTCACCCCAAACCAGGGTTTAAGCCACCACATATATAAAGAAATCCCCGTTATAATTATCTTCCTGGCACTGTCATTTGTCTAAGCCCTTAGAAGAGGGCTTAGCTCCGGGCTATGGTGAAGAGCACTAAGCAATTGCCACGTCGTCAGTTAGAAAAGACGTGGTTTCTTTTCTCTTCTTTTTTCTTTTCCCCCTCCCTAAAATTTTTTCCAGATGTCTTTTTGGCTTTTTTCCCTTCGGAGCAGCACCAGCAGCTGTGCACTTCCAATGTGAGCCGTGACTAATCCAGCGCAGAGAGCATTCAACGGGAGCATTCAGCTCCTCGGGGTGTGAATCAAGCAAATGAAACTTTGGCTTTAGGGATATGTGACCTCTGGAGCCAAACTGGGCCTATGAGTGGCACTGAGCTTCACATGGGAGCTATGGACACTGGTCATGGGAGAAGATGCTCCAGACTTCACAAGTAGTTGGCTGTGCCAGAAAGACCCATGGGGTCTTAGACATAAAACTAGGCTCCACATGGACTGGGGAGGGTTGTGTTGAGTGCTTATGGATGTCTCTGTGACTGACATCAGCAACCACGTACCAGCACTCAGGGGTGGCTTTTGACTGGCCTGTAGCCAAGTAAAGTGATGGGTGAAGAAGACTTTGTTCTCTTTGCCAGCAGAAGCTGCCTGATCACAGAGATGGACCATCTCACTGGGGAGCGATGATGGTTTTCACATCCACCTCCGCTATCTTTCCCCTCCCCTTTCCCTTTCTGTTTGGTTTGGTTTTTGTTTCTTGCTGGCCATGTGGATATTTAGTTTAGAAAGAAACATCTGCTCCTTTCACATGCAGCAGAAGCGCTGCAAGGCCGGAAGAGGGGTGACCTGATGAAATAATCACAGATCGCGAAGTAACAAGAGTCCTATAGAGCAAGGAGCCAGCCCAGCCCAGCCCAGCAGGTCATCACAGGCCAGTTCCTATGTTGACATCTACAGCCTCAGCAACATCAGTGGGAAGAGACACTCAGCTCAGTGTCTCAGCCCCCCTCAAAGAGCATGCAATCATGAGGAATAAACCCAAACCCTAGGCAGCCAAGACAAAACATGAAGTTGCATTTTGTTATGGTCTTGGGTTATCCTTCACCCAGCATCCACAATCACACTGCTGGTGCCCAGATGATTTGTCCTCAGTCCTACTGCAAAAGCCACCATCTTTCCAGCAGCCCCTGCAGAGCAACCTTGCATTGGCTGGATGGCAGAGGGCTGGTGCCGGAGGTGGATCACAAGCTGCAAAGAGCACTATGTGTAGTGCTCAGGACAACCCTGTATGTCATAGAGACACTCTTCAGGGATGCCCAAATTCTAGCAAATTGAAAGCATCTCTTTTTGGCCACTGGCTTTACTTCGCAAGCAGCGCCATGGCCATGCTGGTGCATAAAGGCATGCTGTCTGGTTCTGCCAGGGGAGCAGGTGAGCTTTAAATCCTCTTGGTCATGGTCAGATGCAAGGAGAGAGGAGCTGGGTTTTCACTCTGGGCATAGAGAGGAACAGATGGGGAAAGTCAACTCCAAACAGCTTTGCTGTCTGGCTGCCTCTGGCTGGGTAAGCCCAGCTGAGTTACGATCTGTAAGGTCAAAACAGTTTGTGATGTCCAAAGACACCATCGGATTCAACTGACCAGCAATTCTGACTGGGGGTTTTGCTCAGTCAGTCCCGATCTGCTGGACATTAGCCACAACAGAGTCCAATCTGCTGAGGGTCACATCTGCCAGCCCAGCATTTCTGTGCTTATTTGGAGCATTTTTCAGACATGTCATAACTCTCCACACGCTCTGGATCATTCTTTCTCCTCCCTTCCCGCAAGGCAGTCCCAGATGGCAGCAGTGTTAAGAGAGAGGATGGAGGAACAAGAAATCTCCTGCCTTTCTCTGCACCCCCCTGAGAATGGGAAACACCAGCTCCGGGACTGAACTGCACTTGTGAAATCACAGCAGTTAACATGTTAATTGCAGTAGGCTAAGATGCCAGGAGGTGCATAAACCAAGCAGGGATGGTATTCCTCCCTTCTCCCACCGTGTTCGTAATCCAAGAGAGCCAGAGAACTGACAAACTCATTGCAGCAGTGCAGGGAGCTGCTGTGACAATGACTCTATGCAGAAGGTTGTGCTGGGGGGCTGCAAGAGACCCCCTGGATCTCCAGCCCTGCTTGATTTCTCTGGTCTACCCCTTGGACCCAAGCTGTGCCTCAGCCCTGGGTGGGACTGCCCACTGGGGAGAGAGGGAGAGGAAGAGCCCCATTTGAAAAGATATCGAGGAGGAGGAGGAGGAGAGGCAGCAGGAAACCCAGCCCACCCTTTGGCTTCCTCCTGCCTCCTTCTAAAACCTGCAGACTCCTCCAGCCCATCCAAGCGCCTGAAGTTCCCTCAGCTCTGCTGCCGGACTGCGAGGTATGGCCCGAGAGCTCCGCGCTGGCCTTTGCTGTGCTCTTTCTCCCAGCATAGGGGTCCTGATAGCCCCTCTAATGGGGGTCCCTGCTCCGGGAGCTGCTGTTCCAGCCCATGGGGTTCACCCGGTGCTCGTCAGCGCACTGCTTGGGATGGGGGTGTGGATGCCCCCCACCCCAAGTGTTGCATTCAGAGACCCCTCCTGCCTTCTCTTTCCCCTCTTTGCAGCATCTCCACTCCTAAACTGAGGCTGTTGCGGTATTTCACTGCTGGATTACTAGCTTTAGCACTTGGATGGCATCTGTAAAGGTTTAACCTGCCCTAAGGGTTTTCTCTCTCCTCCTTTTTTCCCTCTGGGTTCTCAGCTGTGGGGTATTTCCTTAGCAAGGTGTGCAGGACCAATGTCTGCACATCAAACTGACCTGCAGAGCAAATCAGATCTAGTTACAGACCAGTCCCGAGGTGCGTTGGCAGGTGAAGTTTTACTCACCGGAGTTATCGAGGGGTAGAACAAAAGAGCTTTCTACTTCATCTCAGCAGTTCTATTCCTTTCAGCGCAGCTGCTCTTGTTCCTCCTAAAAAAAAAACACCAAAAAGAAACACTCAGCTTTTTGTTCCAAGCAGACTTTGAAACCATTTCAAGTCCTGCTGCCCTGGTTTGTTTAACTCCAGCTGATCGCCTCTTAGACGGAGGCTGCAGGAGAGGAGGAACAAAGCTCTCTTGGGGTTTCGTTTTCAGAACTTGGGCTCAGACAGGCACGATTTTAGGTCCTCGCAGAAGGAGTTAAGAGCTTGCTGCCTTTAAAGGCAGCCGCTGTCCTTGCTGTCCAGTGACATGCGTGGCAGGCTAACCCTGCTCTTTGTGTCCCTCCTCTGTTGCATCCAGCCCAGAGAAGGGAACTTCACTGGATGGGGGCTAAATTCCCACCCAAACCCAAAGGCAACTGTTTGGGGGCAGTTGGTTGCCAGTGATCTGAGCCCTCAGCCACCACCAATTTGAAACAGCCCCAAACCTCCGCAACACGCCAAAAGGGCAAAAGTAAATCACAGCCGTTTGTTAGGCTTGAACGGGCGAGTTTGAAGTGGACATAAAAGGCTGTTGCGTCCTGCCCAGCAGCTAAAGCCAAGCTATTGTCTGCCACATAGGCAGGAGCAGGGATGCGGGCGGTGTCGGGAGGGGGAAGAGGAGAAATAAACTTTTCAAGCCTTTTTTTTTCCAAGCCCCTCCTTCCACAACTCCGCTCTTCCATGACTCAGCCCCAGAGGAATGTCGGCTCCCATGGAAACCCTTTCTGGGTCCTCTGGTCGGAGGGGTGTCGGGGCTGCTATCGCTGGGAGAGCGCAGGGAATGCTTTGAAGAGGGTTTGCATTTTGGGGATATTCAGTGAGCAGTTTCTTCTCTCCCTGCTCTGTGGAGCTGTGTGAGATCAGCTCGCTGTGTCCCCCGGGAGCCAGGGGGACCGCTTGCACTGGCACAGAAGTATCCCGGCTGCTTTTGACCCTGCGCCGCATCCGCACCAAGCAAAAGAAAGAGCCCAGTCAGGACAGGAAAATGCTCTGTCCCCTGGTTTCCCCCCTGAGGTGTGCAAAGGGCTCCCCAGTGCACCTCTGCTTGCAGCCCAGGTCTCATCCATGCTCTTTTCTTGGTACTAGTGTAATAGTTTTCCATTATGGATGCAATTTGCAGCAGGACAAACTGTGACAGCATCAAGGCAGCGCACAACTCCAGTGGCATATGAGCTCTTGCCCTTATAACAGTAGCCTTGTAAGTTCTAAAGCATATGTAAGCACAGAGCTGCTCAACCATTTGCAAGGGGAATGGGTTAATGGTGGTGTGGTGTAGATGTGCCTTTAGTGACTCTGCATGGACAGATGTGGTACCTAGATTATTTTCCCCTGTGTTTTACTCAGTGTGTGTAAGTGCGTGCATGAGTTAAAGGGAGTTTCACTCCTATCTAAACTTAGCCTGGCTTTCTGAGCCTGCATGCTGCATGCCAGAGCGCCGCGCAGGAGCCAGGCTGGTTTCTGTCCTCTGCTCCTGCCCTGCTCCTCTGGGCCTCAGTGGGTGAGCCGGCACCCCCAGCAGCACACCCTGACACACAGGGACCTCTTCAGCAGGGAGCTTTATGGGGACTCCCTCAAACTATGCTAACTTCAGATTGAATTTTAGCCCTTGCCTTGTCTCTTGGTCACCCATCTGCACCTTGAAAGCTATGGCCCATTGTGGGGTTTGTAGCAGTAGCTTTCTTCTGGGCTGATGCTGCCTTTACATTCAGCTGGAGGTGCTGGGGCATGTCAGACCCTGCAGAGCCTTGGAAGAGCAATGAGCAGATGGAGGGTGGGTGCAGGGGACCCTGCTGCTCTGCCTGCCTGCCTCCTGCATGGCCAGGCTGGGTGCTGGTGGGGAGGTGAGACATAAGGAGGGGTTTTGCCCAACAATTACCCACTCCTGCTCCTCACTGCTGGTGATGGGAGGTGGTAGCAGGGCCCCTCTCTTGGAACATGGAGGCAGCTGAGGTTATCCCAGTGACCTCAAGGAGGAGCTGTCAAAGTGGCCAGGCAGAGACTCCTCCCCACGCTAACGTGGCATCCCAAAGGGCTTATGCAACCCTGACCAGGGCCAGTGCCACATGGGCCATGCTCCACCATCCGCAAAGCCTCCTCCAGAGGCTGCACCCCCGGTCCTTGTCCTCCTCCAGACCACAAAAGATCCCAGGCTAGGTGGGAGGAGAAAAGAGGGACCCATAGAACCCAGTGGCACAGACTCCTCTGTGCATCACTCTGGGGTGTTTTCTGCAACAGGAGAAACCTATGGTGGTGCTACAGGATTGGGGTGAGGGTGGTAAAGAGCTTGCCAGAGTAGCCTGCTTTGAACTTATGAAGGTGTTGAGGATCAGCCTCAGACCTCCCTGTTCCCCTTGGCTCTCTTGTTAGAGACATGTCTGCAAAGTGCAATGAGCAGCCAGCACTGAGGGATAGCCTGGACCATGCTGGAAAGGTGAACTTTCTAACTAGAGAGGGGTTTATGGGAGCCACAGGACCCCATTTACACAGTGGCTAGGAGCTGAAGTCCCCACTCAGGATGCAAGTGAGATCAAGCATTAGAAAGGCTGCAGGCCATGAATGCCAGGCTCTCTTCTCCCTCATCAGCAGTCAGGAGGGCACGCCTGAGGAGGGGATGGTGATCATGGAGGCTTCTCTTTTTTTATATTCAACATCCCTCTCTGTGCCTACATCATCTGGTTTCCAGCATCTTACAAAGTGCTGGCTTCTGTCGATTCCTTTAGGATAGAGAAGGGAGTAAGTCCCAAGTCCCAGCTTGCTCAAATCTCACAGGAATGCCCCTCAGGTTGCTCTGGTTGGGGGATGGATGCTGAGCTCATGGTTATGGCCCAGCTGCCAGCTCCTCTTGGACAGCAGGACCACAGCAGGTCTATACACAGGCTGGCACCATGGGCCTTCTGCGGCACAGCTCTGTGCACAGGGCTCCTGAGCTGTTATTTCAGGACTTTGGCCACCAGACATTGAGGAATGGCCATGCCTTTGCGGCACAGCCAGGGGCTCACAGACACTGCAATGTGCTCTGTGCACAGGCTCTGCCTCCAGAAGGATGTTGTTTTCCAAACAAACTTGTTTTCCCATCTCTGGTGCGAGACAGCTCTGCAGAGCTTGTTTGCTCAGACTCTTTCATGCTCCTTCTTCCTCCAAACACAACACTGGCAGCTCCGACTGTCTGCTGGCTCCTAGCAAGTATGTAATTCCCTGACCCCAGCCTACTGCATGCCCAGACTTTGAAATTCAAAGGTTTTTTGGGGCCTGAGGAAATGATCTGGGATGGCCTTCGCCTGGAGTTGAGTCCTTCTTAAAGCCATCTTCCACATGTACATCTCCTCAAGGCTGGGCACTGCCATGTTTCTGCCTGAAAAGCGTCACTGAACCTCAGAGCATCTTCCAAACCAAACAAGCCTCTTGGGAGAAGCCCAGGAGGAGCCTTTACAAGCCAGGGGATGGCAGCAAGGGAGGATATGCCCAGATTCATTGGTACTTTTCCACCTCCCCACCACAAACCACCCCTCCAGAAGTGAAGAACCAGTGATCTCTCCTAGCAAATGCTGGGAGAGCTCTCAGCAGCCTCCAGAGTAAATAAAGGCCAGGGGAAGGGACAGCATGTACCAAGTGGGAGAGGAGGGAACTGCTCAGCTGCAGCTCCTCTCCCCACAGGTCCTCCATCCCACTGCAGCAGCCATTCCCACCACTTCCAGCCTTCCAGCATCCCTTGGGATGTCCTGATACCTTCTTTGCATGGGCAGCCTGCCAGGGCCGGGTGGGGCGCTGACATTGGAAGGAGATTTCAGCCTCTGTGTGGCCAAACCTTGCTAAATTAGGAAGCAGAGCTCAGCCTGGCTGGTGCCCTGGCAGCACAGCATTGGCATGGTTTTATACCCAGAGAGCTGCTGTGCATGGGGAGGATGGGAAAGGATGCACTGACAAATTAGATATCCATCCACGCTCAGTGAGAGGAAAGATGACACCTTATCATAGAATCATAGCATGGTTTGGTTTGGAAGGGACCTTCAATGCTCATCCAGTCCAACCTCCTGCAATGAGCAGGGACACCTTCAACTAGATCAGGTTGCCCAGAATCACATCCAGCCACGCAGGTGGAGAGGAGGAGGGTGAGCGGAAGGGAAGCGGCGGAAGCCTTGGCATGGGGACAAGTCCCCTCACTGTCAGGAGACAAACCAGGGGTGTTTGGCTCTCCCGGCGGGCGGAAGGGAGATGGCAGCCCTAGCTGTCAGGAGTGGGATGCCGCTGGCATATTAAGCTGCCATCTGAGCTCCTCTCTGCGCTCACACACAGGGGCTCAATCCTGCCAAACAGGAACTGGGGAGGGGGGACAAGGACAGGGTGATTTCACCAGCTGCACTCTTTTCTAGCTCGCTTTGCAGCCAGTGTTAGCTGGAATGCCTGGATCTTTCATCCTACACAGTCCCTACAACAGCCTAGATTAGGAGGGTGCAAAGGGATCACTCTCCTCAAGCTCAAATCACAGCATCCCAGACTGGTTTGGGTTGGACAGGACCTTAAAGCTCATTCAGTTCCAGCCCACTGCCACGGGCAGGGACACCTTCCACTAGAGCAGGTTGCTCCAAGCCCCATCCAACCTGACCTTGAACACTGCCAGGGATGGGGCATCTCCCAGCAGGACACAACCCCAAAGCATCCTGGATCCCTCAAACCCAGCTGGGGGACCCTCTGGTCCGAGTAGGAAAGGGAAAATCTATAGTAAAGACCCCAACATTTGGGAGTGCTGGGGAAGGGAGACTGGTCCCTGATGCCCCTACAAATGTCTGCATCCATGTGGGAAGGGGTTTCCTAAAGGAATTAATTCTCAAGTGCTCCGTCTCACTGTGTCTTTGCTATCTCTTTCCTTCCTCCACTTTCATGTTTCATCTGATTGACAAACCAAATGTTAGAGTTTCATTGCTTGTACCTGGGGCTTATATTGGGGCCTTTTTGACATTAATAATTGAGGGTTTTGTCCAAAAAACTTGGCTCCTTTCCTGTGAGAAAAAGGGGAACTGCCATTTTGACTGCAATATTTATAAAGGTATCCAGGAAAGCAACAGAAATCTAAACTCCTGCCGTCCCATTTTGCAAAATCTAAAGAATTTGCGTTGGAAACATGATTTAGCTTAAGGTTTTGGCTAGAAAAGGCAGCATGTGGGTCTGTAATATTGAACAGATGAGGCAGAAACAAGAGAACACCCTTTTCCATGTGCCTGACTGCCAGCCGTGAGCTGGGCCTGGAGCCCAGCGGCATATAGTGGCCTCCTTCCTCATCCCTCCTTTTCCTCTCCTTTATTCAGGGTCTGCTGAAAGATGAGGGCCTGGATCTTTTTCCTTCTCTGCCTGGCAGGCAAAGCCCTGGCAGCTCCGGTAAGTAGAAGGGAGAACGGAGCCTCTTGCTGTCACGGTTGTCAATCTGATGTGTTTGATGGGGATTTTCTTCTATAAGGAATAAAACCCTGAGGGATGGGGGGCAGCAGGGGGAGAGGAAACCCAGTGGGTCATCCCCCTCGGGACCATCGCTCCCATAGACCCCAGTTCATGGTCTCTTTCCTCTACAGCAGGAGGCTCTGCCTGATGAGACAGAGGTCATTGAAGATCCCACCACAGAGGTAGGTGCCTGCTCCTCCTCATCCCATCCCACCCACTGCTCTGGGAAGAGCATCTCCAAAGCATGAGGGAACAGGGACAATGGGGGGGATGCTCTGCCCCAAGGATCTGGTACTGAGCTCTTTGTGCACCCCCAGCAGAAACAATGACCTCTTTTGCAGGAGCCTGTGGGGGCCAACCCCGTCCAGGTGGAGGTGGGAGAGTTTGAGGAACCCACAGAGGATGTAGAGGAGATTGTCGCAGAGAGTAAGTTGCTCTTCCCCTGCCCTCCAGCAGGCACAACCATTGTCCATTCCCTGGGGAAGAGTGGGGGAGCTTCATCCACCCCTAACAGTAAAGAACTTCTTCGGGAAGGGTGAAGCACAAGGACAATGCCAGCCCAGATGCACACTTGTAAGCAAGAGAGGTATCCTCCGCATCATTGCCATTGCATTATGTGACTACAGAAGGGAGCCTAGGGTTAGCCCAAGGGCTAACACAGCCTTCTGAAACCCCTCACATCTTCCCAGTGCAAGAAGAGATGCTCAGGGCTCTCCCTGGGAAGTTTCTGTCTTTCCTCTGTGCTGAGATACCCCGGGCAGCTCGTGGGAGGTGAGGACGGAGCAGGCTCTGACTTTGCTCCCTGCCCTCTCGCAGACCCCTGCCAGAACCACCACTGCAAGCACGGCAAGGTGTGCGAGGTGGATGACAACAACTCGCCCATGTGTGTGTGCCAGGACCCCTCCAGCTGCCCAGCCACCGCTGGTGTCTTCGAGAAGGTGAGGACAGAAGCTGCTTGATGGACCAGAGCAGGGAAAGACCCCACATGGGACATCCCCAGAGATGGGATAGACAAGTCAGGGTGACAGCTCCCTGTCTGGCCTCAGTCAATGGTGACCAAGAGCCATTGCTCACCCCAGGAAATAAGTTAAACATCTCATTTGGAGGCTGTCCCTGCTGACTCCCCAGCAAGGCTGGGTTTCCCTGCCTCTCACACAGCATCTCCCCATCCTGTGCAGGTCTGTGGCACTGACAACAAGACCTACGACTCCTCCTGCCATTTCTTTGCCACCAAGTGCACCTTGGAGGGAACCAAGAAGGGACACAAACTGCACCTGGACTACATTGGGCCTTGCAAATGTAAGTGGAGCCATTCCCTTAGACAAGGGGGCCCTCAACCTGAGCACAGCCCTCTTGCCCACGGGCTGAGGGAGAGCAAAGGTCCAGGCAGGCTCAGGGATGAGGTGGGAGGGCTTTGGGGCTGCATGTCCAGGCACTGCACTGACCATCACGTATGGTTTCCAGTCATCCCTGCCTGCCTGGACACAGAGCTGACCGAGTTCCCCCTGCGCATGCGGGACTGGCTCAAGAACGTGCTGATCACCCTGTACGAGCGCGATGAGGACAACAACCTGCTGACTGAGAAGCAGAAGCTCAAGGTGAGGGTCTGGGGAGGGAACCTGGGAGCTCACCCCACCAAAGGAGCCCAGCACACATGGGAACCCATCAGAATGAGCTATGGGCACCTCCCAAGGTTCCCCTTGCACCCATTCCGCTTCTGACAAGGTCTCCCTGGCCTCTCCTATGACAGGTGAAGAAGATCCATGAGAATGAGAAGCGCCTGGAGGCTGGAGACCACACTGTGGAGCTGCTGGCCCGTGACTTCGAGAAGAACTACAACATGTACATCTTCCCCGTGCACTGGCAGTTCGGGCAGCTGGACCAGCACCCCATCGATGGGTGAGCATCAGCAGAGCAGGATGGCGACCCTTTCCTGCCCAAGGACCAGGGTGATTTGGTGGCAGAAGGTGTCAAGGCAAGGTGGAGATGTAACATAAGCTGGATGGTTGCGGAGGCACAGGCAAAGGGACAATGCACAGAGCAGGGGCTGGGGCAAGCCAGGCTGGAGCAGAGGCAGTTTTACCTTCATTTCTGCAGAAAGAGAGGCCTCTCCCTGCCCCAGCTGCTCCCATCTCCTTTGGGTGCGGAGTTTCTGCCTTCTCAGATTTACTGTAGTATGATAGTTCCCTAAAATATCTTAGTCCAAAGGCCCTGGGATAACTTCGGCAGCTGAAAGAGCAGCTGCTGGCTTAGCTGGAAGCTGGAGGTGGGCATGAGAGTGATCACACACGCAGACCCAAGGGGTAGAGGTGAGGGGGGCCATCAGCTGCTGGCTATTTTGTGACTAGCACAGTGGGTTGCAAAAGCAAACACCAGCCCTTGGCCTTCATGACACCCAGTGGCTGATAGTGGGAGGACACTGGGACAATGGTCAAACCAGAGAGAGAGCTGGGACCAGCATCTTGCCCTGTGCTGGCCCCTGCACATGGCAAAGCATCTCCCTTCCTACTGGGAGGGCAGCTGGTGCTGGCAGGCGATGCACTGACCATGCGGTCACCTTGCAGGTATCTGTCCCACACCGAGCTGGCCCCTCTCCGTGCCCCCCTCATCCCCATGGAGCACTGCACCACCCGCTTCTTCGAGGCTTGCGACCTGGATAATGACAAGTACATTGCCCTGGAGGAGTGGGCCAGCTGCTTCGGCATTAAGGAGCGTAAGTACTGAGCTGGGAAGGAGTGGGGATGGAAAGGACATGGAAAAGCACCCCCAAAAGCCCACACAAAGCAATGAATTACAGCCGGTCCTGGGGAGGGAAAAGCAGTGGAGAGCAGGGAGCGGGAATCACAGCAATGGGACTTTGTCAGTATCCTCCTCCTAACCTTGTCTCTTTCTTTTCCTTCCACAGAGGACATTGACAAGGATCTTGTGATCTAAACCCCCAGCTTCCTTCTCTGCTGCCAACTTTGTCTTATTTTAACCTTCCCACTTCCTTTGGTTTTAAAACCGCTTTTGTTTTGTTTTGTTTTTCCCTGGGAACAAGGTGCTAATATAGACCTAAACATATGTAGGAATGGTGCTAAGAGAAATAACAGTCCTCATTCATAGCCTAATCTATTACCACTAGATTACTCACTCGTCCGTTTCCACAAGCTTCCACCAGCTCTTTCTCTGACATGTCTTTACCATTGACTGACCCTGTTCCTGTCCTAAATATCCTCTCTTTTTCAGTATCCGCTCTCAGATCGACTTCTCTTAACATCTTACTAACAGCACGTTCTTGAACACATCCGCATTAGATGCAAAGACCTCTCAGCTGATTCACAGCCCAATATTGACCACCAGCAAGGGAAGGCAGAGCAAGGGAAGGCAGGGATGTAGGAGGATTGGGCTTTTTGAGCAGAGCAGCTGTGGGTGACATTGTGGTCACCCAGCTCATGGTAGGTGGATGGAGAGGGATGAGAAAGATACAGAGTGGTAGGATTTTGTTTTCCCCCTTTTTTCCCCCCATTCCCAGGGCTTGAATTGAACAATCATTGGGCACAAAAAGAAGGGCTAATCAACCAAACAGATAGGAAAGCGCACGAAATTTAGAACCAATGAGATGAAATGCATCCCACCATGTAAAATCCCCTCCACAAATAAAGGTTTGAAAGTGCTATGTGCTTTACCATTACTCGATGACCGTACTGCTGTTGTGTTTTCTGTGCTGCAAAGGGTGAGCGGGTGCAGCTGCCTGTTCCCCTGGTGTGTGGGGCTGACCTTGCTGTTGCTGAGATAAAGCTCTTGGCTCTCCCCAGATCACGGTGCCCCTGAGCACCTCTGCCTTGGTTGTGCTTAAATTCCAGCCCTGCTGTCCCAGGGAAGCTGTGTCAGTCTTGGAAGGGACATTTCTGCATAGAGAGAGTTGTGCTTGCCATGTGCTCGAGGGAAAGGCTGTGATTTATTTTTCCTGTTGTGGATTTCAGGGTTTAAGGGATGGGTGGGAAGAAAGGAAGAAGATATTATGGTATTTGGATTTGACTTTATAGAGAGTGTCCTGACAGGAGCGAAGGGATGGTTACGTCTCGCAGGCTGAGAACTCCTTTTTTACCTCTGAATGTTCCCTGTGCCTTACATTAATAAATTCCTGCCACAGTGTGAGCAACCTGATGAGCCTCTGTAATAAAAAATACTGATTTGAAACACTGACAATAAACGAGCTTGCAATGTTCCTCTGTTTTGTCCCATCCCAACAAGGGGGATTGCACATGCATCACCAGCCTTGTGCATGTGTTCAAGTTTAACAGAAGTATCCTACCCACAGCAAAGAGTCTTCTCAGGGTGAGATGAGGTGCTCCTGCCAGACACAGCCCATCACCTCACTGTAAATGGGTTCCTTGGGGTATATCAGATGGGTAATACATGGGCAGATGGAGACAGACAGGGTCACTGCATCAGCCAGCACAGACACTCACATGGATCTAAGGTCCTTGCTTTCACGAGCAATAAAATCCCTGGGAAAGGTGAAAAGGCACAACAGTAGGAAAATAAACAGCGCCATTTGCATGGGCTAAAAATATCCACATTGCAAGAGCTCTGGTTAAGCTGTGAGGTCCCCTGCTAACAGCCCCTGGCTGGATGTGCTGTGCTCCAGGCAGAGCTGTAGGTTGGACCCACTCACGGTCTCTCCTGGCTGCAGAGCCCTGCACAGATCCCACTGGTTATGGTCACTGCACCGGTGCTGTGCCAAGCTCTTTGAACCCAGTGGGAAAGCTCATGCCCAGAGGGGCCAAACAAAGGTTTTCCCCCCCTGCCTTGAACCCCAGGGGTCATTCCAGCCAGCCACACAGCTTCCCAGAGGAGCCATTAACCAGAGAGGGGTTTCTCACTGGAGATGCAGTGGATGCCACCTTGGAAGGTGGAGAGGGAGGATTTGGCCAGGAGGAGCATGGGAAGGCAGGCAGGAGTGAAGGAGATCGGCTGCCCTGTGTGAACCTGCTTTCCAGTCGCTCCCTCTCAGCCAGAAGCTCACACTCATGCTCCTCCGCCAAGACACAGCCGCATTCCTGCCAGCTCCAGCCCTCTCTGCCAGCACTGCCGGACAGCAAGGGAAGGTTCTGCAGCCCTCCTCCCCTCTGCCTTCCCCTCTTGGGCAGGAACCGGCTCTAAACCAGAGCAGGCTCCACTGGGAGAGCCAGTTATGGCTCAGGAAGGCAATGGGATCCATCTCTACGTCCGTGTCCCATCCCAGGGGATGATACTCATGTCCAACAGCCTGGCAGAGCCCAAAGGGCCCCCAAATCAGTACTACTACAAGTGCAGCTATCCTGGCTTTAACTCATCGTGCTCATCCTGAGCATCAAAATGAGCTCAGGAGGTTGCAGCTGGGCCTTCCTTAACCCTTCAAAGGTCACAGCCTGAAGTCTCAAGTTGCTGGAATTTCACTGCCTTGGGGCTAATGCCATACATGGGGTTACCTCAGGACTTGAGGAATAAGCTGGCCTTTTTAAGCTTTCAGACCTAGATAGTCAGCAAGGGTGGAACAGAACAGCCCTTTCCCTGTTACAGCTGAAATTGAGCTTTCCAGTGCCTGTACTTTCCAAGTGGAAATTCTCCTTGTGGTTAGCGCTGACTGAGGACACGGTTTGCAAACTTGAAAGCAGAAAATAGAAAAATGACATTGAGATTGGGGTCCAAAACCAGCCCGACACAAGCACAACCTGACCCGAGTGCTACAGGACATCTGCAGGCAGATGTGGTCAATTTTGCTGTAGTTACTCACGGCAGCACAAGACAGCAGCTCACTGAGCATTGCCCTGCAACCAAGAGAGAAAAGATGGGAAAGACAAGGATTTGTGCAGGGATTAGTATTTTCCTGTCTATTTTCCTGACCCTTACTTTTACAAAAGGAACAAACTATGGCATAAATGCTACATTAAGGTTTCTGGCTTAAATATTTATGCAGGGGATACAAAAAGGTGACAGTCCAGGATCACTGATTACTCCAGTCACACACCTGGGGACAACCCGGACTCCAAGGCTCACTATTTGCAAGGTGTAGGTAGCTGCACACAGAGATGTTTCTGCTGTAGCTAATGGTTCCATGGGAAACCCACTGCCTTAAACCCATCACGCAATGCATGTGAAGGCTGGTATTTCACATAGTCCTGAGCCTTATTAGCTAAAATCAGTTCTACAAAGAAGATTGAGCCATATAACTGAGGGCTTTGACCCACATTCGGCTGGTTGATAGAGCTTCTTTTCCTAGAGCTTAGGTATCTCACAGCAGTTCAAACACACCCAGACTTGCTGCTGATGGGGGAGCTCATCACGATCTGGTCCAGCGTGGGTCCAGGCCTTGTCAGGGCCACCATCTCCACCCCTTTGCCCTGCTCCAGCTCGTGGACCAGCTCCTGAACTGCCCATATCCATTGCAGAGCCTTCTTTTGGCTTAAACTAGCCTAGGTATCCCAAACTCAGTCAAAACAAACCCAGTCTCCGGTGAAGAGACAACGCCAGGGGAAACATTTCAGGGGATGCACCTCCTTGCCCGGAGGAAGAGCAGGAGGGAGGCAGAAACCCTTCACACGCATCCTCCTCCTGCATCCCGGCGCGGCAGCAGCGGCGCGGCGCGGCCGGCGGGGGGAGCGGCAGGGCAGGGGACGGAGCCGGGCGCTGCGAGGACGGAGCGGGGTGGGATTGGACGGGACACCCGGATGGCAGCTGAGGTCTGTATCTGCCGTGCTGCGGCAGCGGCCGGAGGAGGAACCCATTCCCACGGACAAATCACCCAGCCCGGGGCTCTGCCCTTCGCAGCGGAGCATCTCGGCAGCAGCGAGATGAATGCAGCCCTGGTCCCTTCAGGGCTACATCCCCACCACGCTGAGCCATCCCACCCAAAGATGCCCAAACCGCCTCCAAGCTTTCCCAAAGCACACGTCACTTTTCAGTCTAAAGAACACATGGCTTCTATGACGCTTTGTGTTTTGTTGACCCACCTTCCTCAGTACCATTCCCTCTAATTTTTTAGCCTACTGGCTAGTTTTAACTTGATTCAATGGGGTGTAAAACTGCAAAGACATCACATTCCTTCAGGTAGGCTTAAGGCAGAGCAAGGACACACACATACAGACAAGCACTGCTGCACAGTGGTGCTGAAGTCTAACAGGGCTCAGTCTGCCTCCCATATGCTCTGGTGCCAAGGTAATTGCACAGTAGGCAATATTTGTCTTGGGGACTATCCGAGTTTCTGCACTGGCCTCAGGGAAGTTACACTGCTTTCTATTTCATGTCCTACCACACGAACTATGGCCATTTCCCAATTAAGCCCACTGTTTGTCAGCCTCAGTATTGTGCTCCTAAGAACCACAGAATCAGTTTCTGTGATTCTTGGGATATATCTCACCCCAGGATACATTTTTATGTGCATTCCCCACATTTTTCTTAATTCCATGATCCTTTTGATCACCGCTTCAGTTGGACCCAAAGGACTATGCAAGTCTCTTGTTATTTCTTGTCTAAACACCTCGCTGATCACCTTTACCACCTGAGTTTGAGACTTCACTGCTGTCAGCTACAGGGCTGAAATTCCCCGTGCACAAAACCAGGCCTGACCACAGCATGTCTGTGGCCTGCCCAGGGCAGCCACGGCACCATAACCATGCCCGATGGGACAATCCGCAGTGGCTAGGGCTCATGGGACATTCCATAGCCAGGAGGAGTGTAAAAGCAACACAGGACGCCTCAAAGGAGCATCCAGTGCTGACCAGCCACATGGTGCATTTCCCTCCTGTGAAATCAGGGGTCCATTGGAAACCAAATGCTCTTTCTCCACCAACACTAATGTGCCCACAAAAACTGCTTTGGCTCAGAAGTGCCCATCCTCAACACTGTCTGGAACCTGTGTTAATATCTGGGGCAAGTATCACCACGTGTTTGCGATACTCCCTCTCCCTGAAGCATCTGCTGTTGAGTGCGGAAATGAGTCAAGGCAGACCTTTGGTCTGACCCATGTCCTCCTACTCTTCTGCACTAACCACATCTGCAATCATGCCCTGTCTGCTTGGACTTGAGCAGCAGGATGCATCCTGCAGGATTCCTGTTGTTTCCTCTTGGTTACAGTGTCCCTAATAAAATCGTTATCTACAATCTGATGATTCCTCCATCACTTAGGAGCAAGCTCTAGGTTTTAGCTCTGGTGCAGATTTTCATGCTCTTCAAAGGGCCGTTCCCTATTCTGAGTACTGCCCACATGCAGTCTGTTTGGCGAGCCTTTATCCTGCGCCACAGGAATAATTTCATTTTCCTTTACAGCTTGCTCATCCAGGTTGGATGCTGGAGTATTTCACTTAACATGTCTTGTTTGCATCCTTCTGCTTAGCCTGGCACCTGATGAACTACCTGTGGCAGGAAGAAACATGCTATAATAATCAGAGAGGAAATCTGGAGGGCCCTGGTTCACTGCTCAGAGGCAGATGCCCATATTCCTCACACATTAACCATAACACAAGGCCTGTGCATACAGATGTTCTCAAGCCAGTACTGGCAGACTTCAACCCTCGGCCATGGAAGCTCACTTCCCTGGGAGATCCTGGCATGCTGGACAGACTGGAGGGAGAACGAAGATAATATTCCCTTTCTATATCAAAGAACAAAAGGGAAGCGGAGGAGAAGACCATGCTTCCCTCCTTGGCTGCCTCTACCTATGAACTGGCAAGGGTGAAAATGCTCCACATCCAGCTCACACCTGCAAACCCCTGCCCATGCTGCTGCCCACACTGGCAAGCCCTCAGGGGAGGAGCACGCCAATGAGTGCCAAGCAGCCTTGGCCGCCCCCAAAGCACTGCCAGGCTCAGCTCCCACATTACTGCACCCATCCCTTCTCCAGCTCCTTCCAGACCCCCATCACCGCTATGCTGCTGCAGTGCCATGGTAATGAAAAGCCCTCCTCATCTGGATGGTTCATCTCCCCAGGGAAGCTCAATCCTGGCTTGAAATGCTAAATGTTAGATGAGGAGAGGATGGGAAACCAGGGTACGCATTGCTGGCCCAGGAGCCAGGCCCCTTTTCACAGCCATCACTGTGTGCAAGCGCTGGTCTCTGGTCTCTGCTGATAGCTCCTCTTCTCCTCCAGGCTGGAACTGTGGCTGGCTTTCCCTGCTTTTTGCCTCCAGCCGTACCTTTAACATGTGCGGGCAAACCCAGGCTCTTGAATGCAATTCGGTTCAAGGCAAAGGTGTTGGGGCACGTTTAGCTCGGGAGAGGAGGAATGGTTGAATTGCTGGGGAAAAGCCAGCCTTGGGCTGCCAAAGCTGGGAGAGGCCTGGCTTCCTGATCCATCCCTGTCTGGGGAGGCTTGCGAGCAGATCCAGGGAGGAGCCAGAGAGGGATCAGTTCTGCTTGGCAGGCACAGGGACAGAGGGAATGAAGTGTGGATGAGGCAAGACCCCTGCCACAAAAGGCTCCTTCTACATGGGTGCCGAAGTATCTGCAAAAAGAGTGAATGAACCTGGCTTGGCCTCCCTGCAGTTGCTTCTTTGTAAATATCTCTTATTTTCTGCTGGGAGAGCAAAGATTTTCCCTTTCTGTGCCATGCATAACATGCACGCAAACAGGGTTGCTTGGGTTATCTGACAAGCTTCCTCTCCTTCCTTGTTCTGTTCTCTCTCTTGGTTCAACCTGGGCTCAGCTCATCCCCTTCCATCCCAGTCACAGTTACACCAGAGCAAAGCTGAGCCCAGGCAATTGTGACTCTTCCCAGCTCCACATCAGCCCCACAGGGCGCAGGATCAGGGCTTAACCCAAATAACGACCCTGTGGGTGCCTCTGTGTGAGAGTCATCTCTTCAAGCCCTGATGCCAACAAAACCCATGCCCATCTCTGCACATCCTCTCCCTCCCTCCATTCCATCACACAGGCAGCTGCATGAGGCTCAGGGAGGCTGCTGCCCCACGCTACTCTCTGTATAGGGCTGGAGATCTTCAGTGCCCCAGGCTCTGTGGAGATGGACACCCACCTCTCCTGCCCGTTTCCCAGCCATTTCCCACTTCCCAGGAAGTGATGGGAGGGATTTTCTTCCTCTGTGCTGGGGTTTCCGGGAGTCAGAGCAACCTCCTCCCTATCTCCAGATCTAAATCACCAGAGACATACCACAGCCAGCAGCCACCCCAGCTCTACCCCATCTCTCTGCAGCCTTCCCCCAGAGCTAAACAGGAGGCTCTGCTTCCCACCTCCTTGGCAAGCCCATTGCTCGCCCACAGGCTAATATAAGCCTATAGTCTCCTGGCCCCATCAGTCTCACCTTCCCCATTCAGCTAAAGGTGCTGGGAGGGAGCAGGCACTGATCTCTTGAGGCTTTCTCCTACCCAGAACCCGTCTGTGACCTCTCCCTGGAGACCTGCAGAGGACCAAGCGTGAAAAACATGAGCACAAATCAAAGGGTCCCAGCTGCCCCCCCCCAATCAATTTATATCCCCAGGAATGGGATTAGCTGCAGGGTTCAGAGCTCGTAGATAAGTGCTTTTAGTTTGATCCTGAGCTGCCTCAGAAAAGATGGGTGGATTTCTTGTAGATTATCTAGGGGATCGGAAGCAGCCTGGCAACACAATTGTTTCTTCCTTGCAGAGCCCAATGTGCTGCTTTGGAAGTGGTGAAGTGATGATCACACAGGTGATCGCTTGCAAATAAAGCAACTCAAAACCTCCCACTGGCTTTTAGTCATTTCCAGTCTTGCTCATGCTGCTCATTTCCAGCGCCTCCCATTTCTCCTGGTGAAAACACAAGCGGTTCCAGCACAGGGAGGCATTGACTGATGAAGTTCTTCATCCTTTTATTTACTCTCTCATCCACCCACAAGTTGCCAGGCTCTGATTCTCTGAAGAATCAGCCCGTCGGCATTCTTGGAGGCTCATCTCCAGTGATAATCAGCACAGATGCCCTCAGCAGGGTTGAACCGTTTGCAGGAGGGAGTGCTGATTTCTTGGTGGGGATCCAATGAGTGATCTCACGCTAGAAAGCAAGCCAGAAGTCACCATCTCCACCAAGCCAATCGTGGTGTTCACTGTTGACTGCACAGACAACCCCATGCCCTCTGCAGATGGTCTGTGGTGCCTCTCCGCCGCTCAGTCCCACCATCACCTCCACCTCCTTCAGCTTTTGTTGCTTGGCAGGAATTGCCAAGACTGTCACCACTGTGACTACTATTAGAGCCACTGTACCATCAAACACCACCTGGACATCAGGCAACACGGCCAAACAGTAGAATAAAACCAGTTCAGTGTTGGAATAGCAGAACAAACCTCAAAGGCAGCAGCATAGGCAAGCAGTCTGACTGACAAGGGCCAGACTACCATATGCGATGTGGCAGATACTGCTGGGCTAGGGCAGATCATGTATCTCTGCAACATCCCTGCACTGACCCTTCTCCATTTCCCTGCCCTCATGGCTGCAGGGCAGATCATCCACAGAGCTGGGTGCTGTTCTGCACCCTAAGTGTTTTCCAAGTCATGCTTTCTTTCCTTCGATGTGGGACTGCCAGTAAGACTTTTCTGGTGCCTGTTCAGGCACTACCACATCAATGGAACCATGCTGGGGTACCATGCCTCTTGTGAAGCCAACTGTTTCAAGATGACCCTTT
This sequence comes from Amazona ochrocephala, assembly GCA_039720435.1. Classification (NCBI taxonomy): domain Eukaryota; kingdom Metazoa; phylum Chordata; class Aves; order Psittaciformes; family Psittacidae; genus Amazona; species Amazona ochrocephala. Next base: position 14,751,674 of record CM077889.1, read on the forward strand.
TTAGCACTTTGGGAGGAGGCCAACAATGCAATGACTGATCTTCCCAACCCCCCATGCTTTAATTTATCACACGGGTCCCATCCTGCCCCCAGCCCATCCCTGTCTGCCTCCCAGATGTGTTTTCCAAAAAGGAGCTTTAAGTCCTGTCTCTGAAACTTAGGAGCCATCCAGGCCTTACAATGGCCACTCTGCCTCTGTCACGCTACAGCCACAGCTCACAATCCTTGTGAGCTCTTTTTCCTGCTTTCTGTGTCTCCATCCAGTTCTCTGGCTCATTCTTCCAGACACAGTCACTGGTTCAGTTCCCCGTTCCAGCTTCTCTTGCCACAGACACCCATTTCACACCTCGTCTAATTATTTTTGCTCCACTTCCATCACTCACAGGTATATCCCTCACCAGCTGAATTTCCCTTTCCAAGTCCATCCCAAAAACCACCTCCACCACTCTTCTGTCTGCTCTCAGCTGCACCCTCTGTCCACCTCCACCCACAGCTTCCAACAACACTGGTGGCTCTCCTAACCCAGATTCATCCCTCCCATCCTCAGGCTCTCCTGGAAGCCATGAAGCCACTGGAAAGGGCCTGCCCAAGATCCCCTTCCATGAGGGTAAGGGCCAGCCAGAGGGGCAAGGTGCTTGAGATAGGTGCTCCCCTTCAATGGGAGGAATTGGGGTCCACAGGGAATAGCTTTTTGTCTCCTAGGCTAGAAATCCTGTGGGACCTCCTTCTGTCCTTGCCTATCAGCCACTCTTCCCAGAGAGCCCAGGGTACCCTCTGCCAAACACAGTGCAGCAGCTCCTTCTCTTTGTTTCTATTCCAAACCTTTGCAATACCTTTGTTCGCTGTAGATTTCAAATTGCTGAAAGATTTATAAGACCACAGTAAATCGCAAGGTGCAACTCCCAAACGGGGCTTTAATTATCATCGCAAAGGCATTAAATGTACATCCAAAAAGAGAGGGGGACTGCTCACCTCTCCGTGGGTATAATTCCCTGTTGATGTGTTTGGGTACATCTCTTCACCCCCACCCGCATATTTGTATACCAGTGCACGAATTCATCTTTGAAGGCTTTACAAGAATGTGTAATCTCCCTCTTTAATGTGCTTCCATATCTTTTCTCATCTCGATTAGCAAGATTACTCCCCCTTAGTCATGTTCATACCATGCTTGAAAGGCATCTGTGCATATACATGGAGAAGAGCATAAACTCGTGTTTACTGACTGAAGATGTATTTCCACATAAATACATTCTGCATAAACTTCTGCTTTAGCACCTCACAAAGATGTTTTGACATATGTGTGTGCTCATGTATTTATTCTGTGTACCTAAACCCACTTATCTCTGTACACGCACAACTTTGACATTGCTTTCTCCATCATTGGTGTCATATACACACATCAGTACTGCCCCCTTGCCAACCAACAGTGGATACTTGAGTTTCTGCATGCCAGTTGTCTGGCAGAAGAGAAAGCAGAGATGTGAAGACCTGATGTATTTTCCAGGTCACTTGTTTTATTTACACTACCCACCCTAGGTGAGCCTGAGATGCCCAGCCAGCTTTGAAGGCAATGCCTTGATCCTGAAATCACCCAAACATCTGTATTCTTTCCCTTGAAATTAACTCTGCCTTCAGAATTGGTTCTCATCAAAGGCCCTGGCAGAGAAGAGACTTTCCCCCACCTTCAGTTTACTGTCTCTCGAGCCTCACACAGGACAGCACATCTCCCTAAGAATAAAAGCACATTCAGGTCAACTCTTCTGTGTAACACCAGCACCTGCTGCAGCTTCACCTTTGCGCTGTTTACACAGCCCATACATGCATAAATCCACAGCAGAAAAACACTCTTCTTTAACATGGTACATCCATGTTAACAGTTTATAGGGTATTTGTCCATCTGGTGCCTACTGAAAACCCATGCTCTAATTGCCTTGTGAATGCAGGTCCATTCCTGTGTAAGCAAGAGCAAGCTGTGTCCATGCTGTTCTTCCCATGTCCCCTACAGCCATTCTGTCCTGTGGTGATTTTGGACAGAAACACTTTGGAAATGATAAACCACAAGGTAACAGAGGGCCCTTTCAGTGCTGCTGGCAGTCAGATAAGGGGCTTTCTTTTCCCTGTCGTTAACTATCTTGGGCATTAAGATGAAGGAGATAAACCAGAGATATCAGAGCTCTTGAGGATCCACACATTCTCCTGTTCTGCCAGAAAACAAAGAGCAGAAGGATTTCAGATCCTGCAGCCCGGAAGCAAATGTCCCCGCTGTGCACTGTGGGGCTCATGCCCAGGCACACACTGTATGCTGGATATGCTGGACCACATTTGGCCATGTCTTCAACACTGAGCCTGGCCAGCAGCATGCCAGATGCCACAGAAAGCCTCCTCCAGGTCTGCCCTGCTCTCCAGCAGCACTGCATGCTCTGGCTCAGTGCACGTGGTTTTGGGAACAGGGGCCTGTCCCTCCCTTTACAAGAGCCTTAGTTCAAGGCACTTACGCTCATGGATGTTCTATTTCCCAGGTTTCACAGCCAGATCTGCAGCGCATGCCCAGCCAGTCACCATGCACCTGGTTTACCCCTGAAACCACATCTACACACCCAGAAGGAAGCACAAGCCAGCAGGTAGTTTCTGTCCACCTTAAGCACCTTGGATTTAGTGGCTTAAAGCAACTCGGGATCAGGCCCCTCAGGGGTTCAGTCACAGCCAGTGATGCCTCAGCTTTCCTCAACCCCAAGAGGTACAAAGGTTTATCTGCCCTGGGACAGGCTCCTGAGGGCACAGAGAGCCCTCTGCGCATAACCAGGGTGCTCAGCTCTTCCTCTTCCAGCTCTGGGTACCTCAGATTTGCCTTTGCCCTGGCCCAGAGAGCTTGCACAGTTGCCCGTAGACACTCCACTGCATTTTCATGTCCCACTCTGCTGCAGAGGTACATTCACTCCTAATCACTTTGTAATTTCTCCCACTGACACAGTATTCTGCTTTTGCATGAGGAAATCCTTTACAAATGCCTAACGAAGCTATTCCCCATCATCTTCTATTCATTCTGGGAATCCTGCATATTGCTGAAACTATGATGAGCTGTGCTAAGGTCTGGCAGGGAACACACAGTAGTGTCTAAAGTAGAACTTCCACTATAACCAGCTTAGGGAGTATCAAGAGGACAATAATAGCAATCCAGGCCTGTTTAAGGATTGGCCAGTGCAGATCCACATCTGAACACCTCACGCTACCTCAGACTACCCAGCAGCAGCAGAGCCAAAGCACATCTACACAATGGGCTGTATTCAGAGTTGAGCCAGTCTGGGCTCCTTGCACCCTGAGGCTGTAAGTGTGAAGTTCTCCAGACTTAAAACTGAATGAAAACCTTGGCCTCAAGCTTATCTGGGAGCAGTCTTAAATCTGCTGATGGCATCTCTGTGCAACAGCCATAGCTTCCATGCCACTGCCCAGCTCTGGCTGATACTAAATGAAGGGACAAGGGCTGGCTGACGGACAGGCTCCTCCACCAGCAACATGTCCCTTAGAGACAACAATGCAAAAGAGACAGGGTGCAGGATCTGTCCTCTGCACCCAGAACAAGACATGACGTTAAGGAGCACTGTATGCCCTGTGTTTGCTCCCACAGCATTGCTCAAGTGGGGTTCAGCTGAGCAGAGCCACAGCTGAAGCACAGGGACACCTGAAGAATTACCCCTCCCTGGTTGTGCAACATCTGTGATTTGTATAACAGCAACCTATTGCCCAACAGTCATACTGAGGCAGCTCACAGTCATTCTATGTAGGCATACACCGAACCATGTCAGTATTGGCCAATATTTATTAGAAGATCTCAACCACCCATCTGCCTACATGGCTGCAAAACCTGTGTTGAAGCCAGCCACAAGGCTAGGTTTCTCCCATGATCGGTCAAGAATCTGGTTATTTCTAATTCCTGCCATCTTGAAACTCCTCATTTCAATGACTTTACCCCTCCAATTTGATACTGTTCACCTGCAGCACAGATACATGTCCAATAAAGATGGCCTTTACCTCCTTACCAAAGACAAGTTCTGACACCGGCGGTGAGGAATAACCCCATGCTCTGAGGACACATTGTGACCTTAGAGGTACCTGATTTACCCTGAGAACAAACCCCAGATTTTGCCCTCTCCTTTCCAGGTCAGGATGTCTGCAGAATTACTCATTTTGCGCTAAGGAAAACCAACAGCAACAAAATGCAACTGAAATGAAGTGTTCTCCAGGTACCGGGGAAAGCCCTCAGAAGGCAGAATGACCCCAATGGCCCACTCAGACACCTGAAGCACAGATACCCCTTCCAGAGCTCCAGTGCTGAAGTCTTAGCTCAATTCCCTGTTAAAAGCCACCTAATACCAGATGGCCACTCCTAAATCTCAGCGCAAATCTCCACCCTCAGCCCAACTGGGGCAGTGTTGGCACATGAAGTTCACTATTTAGTGTAGCACCAGGCCCCATAGAGTTAGACTCCCTATAAAACCAGGGACAGAAAAAGCCCACCAGAATCTGGCAGAGGTGGGGATGTTGAATGAGAAGATAGTTCAAGACAATATACCAGCCTACATTTTAAACCTCAGCCCAGGGTGCTCCAGAGCCGTCTCTTTGCTGCCTCAGTATTCTCTGCAGAGCCCATTCGCTGGTACCCATCCTTGGAGAAGTGAGGCAGGCACAAGCCCTCTTACTAACGCACAGAGTGGGGTGATTCAGGCTTTACAGCAGAGCTTCCTTCAGGCAAGTTCTTGGGTGTTGAGTAAATAAACCCCTGCAAGAGCTTTGCTCTGGGCATTACCCACAGGATGCAGTTGCTGCTGGATATTTGCCTGGGCCTAAGGGCTAAGGAGAAGTTCCTCCAGAGCAGAGCTGCTCCCCAAGTACCCCTACTCCTTTACATCCACATCTTCCCCTTCCAAACTGCACTGAGGGAAATTCAGACTCATTGCAAGAGTGCCCAGCAGCATAAGAGCACAGTCAAGTGAGGTGGGTTAAACTGCAGTGCTAGCATTGGGAGCCCACCACCTGAAGGAGCACTCTCCTATACAACCCTGCTCCCCTTGCCCGGTGGCTCCTGCTTTTCCCGCTTCCCCCAGACGAGTCCTGGTTTGTCCTGAGGTTTGCTTGCTCGCCTTGTTTATATGAAGGATAATTTTGGATGTGGTAATGACAGAACTGTAGCAACATGCCTCCCTCCACCCCCCATCCTGTTAGCAGCACGGGGCAAAGCTGCACACTGCCATAGCCTGGACACTTCAGGTCCTGGGAAGGACCAAACTCCTTACAACCCATCTCGCAGCCACTTGTTCACATCCTCTCTTAATGCCAGGTCACATCAGCGGACCCCATCCTGCCCAGCTCTGTGGCATGCCTGTGGAAAGCCTACTTGCATGCTGCCATGCTTCCACCAGCCTTGCTGCAGTAGCAGGGGTTGAACCAGCTCAAGGGCAATTCTTGGTTCCACCTGATTAATTCCATGTGTCTTCTACAGACCTGTCCCACACAGGTCCAATAAATCACAAACAAGATCCTCTCAGAGCAATATTAATGGCCATGTTTATAGTCAGCAGTTTGCAGGAAATTCCCTACCCACAACTATGAGTGTCAGATTTATCATTTAACTTTCAGAGGCTATGATTTTACTGGGACATGCAATTCCTGTGCCAGAAATCCATCAGCTGCAGGTCTCTTGCCTAGCCCCAGAGATGTGTATCTGAGATTTGTCCCCTGCAGTTATTGATCATGTCAATTACCATAGCACCTTACAGCCCTTGTCCTGGGATGCCTCAGCAACGGCTGCGTGCACGTCCATGCATCTACCAGCAGTAACAGCGCTAAGAAGGTGTCTGAAGGATGATGACACCGCCAAGGGGGAGGTTGGGCGCCTCTTCCCAAACCCAGGAGGCAAAAGCCCATTGCTTGGTATCAAACAAGGGATGCTTGGCTGGAAGGGATAAACGTCTTGAAAATGAAGGCAATAAGCTGAGTTTGGTGTGACGCAGGCTGGGGATAGAGACAAGAGCATCAATACTGTCCTTTAGGGACCTGTTTCCACATCGGACACAACTTTGCTATTGTCTAGATCACTTCTCAAACAGACTGAATGAACCTGATAGTGCAAAAATGGGTTTGCACCAAGTGAGTAACACTACAGAGTGCACCAAACCAGGCAGGTCAAAGAGGAAGACTCGCCAAGTGGCTTTCTTTTAAAACTGATGTCATTGCCACAACTTACATTTATTCCAGCCATTCTCAAATTAGGTGCCCTTAACTGCACAGCAAATGCAGACCACAGCCAATGAAATAATACAGCAGAAAGAGCACCATGAAAGCTCACTCCCTTCACTCAGAATACCTGGTGGAGATGACACCTGAGCAGGCAGGATGGCCCCAGATCAGCTCTCCCACTTGGAAAACCCCCAGCCTCTACTTCCAGAGAGCAGCTGTGGGAATCAGCTGAGAGATCAGCTCAACCATGACAATGTGGACATCCTCTCCATGGTGGCCATGTCCCAGCTTGCCTGAAGCATCAGCAGAGAATAAGTCACCAGGCTGCATTGCAGCAGGGCAGGCAGTGGCGACTCTCTACTGCAGGACACACTATGGTGGCCTGCAAGCTAGCACAACAGCAACCAAATGCTCTGACTCTTCTTCCTTTGCAACCTAAAAACCATGTGTTGCATTGCAAAGTGGTCCTGGTCCCAAGTGCAGGAGGAAGGTTTCCCTGCAGTGAATCCCAGCTGCCTTCCCCTTCTCCTTTCCTCCTGCTTCCCTTCCTGCTTGCAGCAGGCAGGGCTGGGTAAGCCACTCCTGGGTGATTCACTCCCTACTGGGCAGAAATGCTTCCTTGGGTACACGCAGCTGGGCAGAGGGAAGAGGAGCAGGTCCTCTGATCCAAGCTGAATCACTGCACCCTGAATGAGCTCCTGCATGCAGGGACATGGCTCCCTGAGAGGTCGCGGCAAAGTGAGTGTTGCAACAGAACAACCCATGACTCATCAGCAGAGAAAAATGCCATTTGGGGTAGGAATCAAGGAGGCGAGGAGGAGAGAAACCTGCAGGGGCTCAAACCAGGGTGCAAGTGATGGGAACAGCCAGGTCTGTCTCAGGGTGAAGAGAAGAGAAACTTGTGCAGAGCAGTGAGAAAGCAGAGGAACGGCATCAGACGCAACTAGGAGTGATGGGCACTTCAGTGCGCTGATGAGGCTCCTGCATCCCAACCCCATCTGAGCTCAAGTGGAAAAGATCCTCATCCAGGCACAATGATGGGAACTTTTTCTTCTCTTTCAGGAAAGGTTCATAGAATCAACAAGGTTGGAAAAGACCTTTAAGATCATCAAGTCCAACCATTACCCCAGGACTCCCAAGACCACCTCTCAAGCATATCACTGATGGCCTCATCTACCCATGGAAGTACCCACATGAACAGGACAGCCACCTAAGATTCAGGCTGGATGACTGAGTTCTTGTTGGACAATGCCATGGAGCCAGGCTCTGCAGAGATGCCCCATACCAGGCAGCAGCATTGGTCAGGCTCTGGGCAAACCAATCCATGGTATGTGCTTCCTCCTCCTCTCCCCTGGGGCAGCAAGGGCAAGACCTGCACCCATGCCCCAGCAGTGAGCCAACATTCCCAGCACCCAGATGCCTCCATGGGCATCTCCTTTGGCTAATTCCAGTTGCATGCCCTGCACTTGCCCTACAGGATAACAGACTTTTTCCCACACCCATGTTTTCTTGCTTGTCCCTGAAGGCAGGGCAGCCTTGATCAGCATTTCCATTTTGTGTTGCAACAAGACACAAGCTCCCTGTCAACTGCCCCAACAGCTTTGCCAAGGGCAGCAAGAAAAATGGGCAGAGGTTCGAAGTAAGGTGACCAGGCTTTCCTAATCCCTGTCCCAAGTGTGGGGCACAGGCTGGTCCCTACTTACAGCTGGCTGCAGCCAAGGGAAAGGTGTAAGCTGGGAGCATCAATGCTGAGATGATGACAGTCATGATGGAAAGCTGGCAGGGCATCCTCCTGCATCCCTCTGAGCCAGCTGGAATCGCTCCCGAGGACCGCAGAGGAAGGGAAACAAGGCGCCCATGAATCGTTCACACCCAGGCTACCAGCTCCCGTGTCTCCCTCTAGCGACTGCACCCTTGGAAGACGCCGGGTTAATTAGGCGGGATCATTAGTGCAAGCTGCATCCTCTGGTTCATGGGGCCCTTAGGACTTAACTCTCCCGGAGGGCAGAGCCCATGGCATTCATGGTGCTGTGGAACAGGAATGTCCCCAGACCCCCGGGAGTGCTTACGTGTATGACAACAGCATGTCAGAGCAGGGGTACTGAGCCAGAGCCCTATTGTGCAAGCTCCTGTACAGAATGGAGAACAACAACAACAACAACATATCTCTATATAAATAAACCAGGCCCATCTCCACTGGGAATTTCTGAAAAATCATCACCCTTTGGGATTGTCATGGTTTAAGCACACCCTGTCTCTCAGAACCACACAGCCGTTCGGTCACTCCCCCCACTTCTTCCCCCCCCCCCCCCCCCCCCACCCCTGGAGGGATGGGGAGGAGAATCAAAAGAATGTAACTCCCATGAGCTGAGATAAGAACAGTCCAGTAACTAAGGTGTAACACAAACCACTGCTCCTACCACCAATAATAATATTGACAAGGGAAATAATAAGGGAAGAGAAAACAACTGCTCACCACCCACCAACCGATACCCAGCCCGACCGAGCAGTGATCTCACCCTTCCTGGTAACTGCCCCCAGTTTATATACTGGGCATGACGTGCTCTGGTATGGAATACCTCTTTGGTCAGTTTGGGTCAGGTGTCCTGTCTCTGCTTCTTCCCAGCTTCCCCTCCTCCCTGGCAGAGCATGAAACTCAGAAAGTCCTTGGTCAGAGTAAACATTACTGAGCAGCAACCAAAAACATTGGTGCTATCAGTGCTGTTCCCAGGCTGAAAGTCAAAACCACAGCACTGCACCAGCTACTAAGAAGGAGAAAAATGACTGCTACTGCTGAACCCAGGACAGTATCCACCCCTTATTCCATACCATTCACATCATGCTCAGATCCCACATTTTCAATATGCCATCGCTCTTATATATATACATACACACACACACAGATCATTCCTTAGTGCATATACCAATCCCTTATCCCTATCCCAACACCCTTATGTTGCCAACCTAAGTCCATCTGAGCCACTTCAATTTTTGCAGCTTTATCCACTTGTTGGTTGCTCTGGTGCTGCTCAGTGGCCCAACTCTTGGGTACATGTGCATCTACATGGCGTACCTTCACCACCAGGTTCTGCACCCAGGCAGCGATATCTTGTCACAGTGCAGCAGCCCAGATGGGTTTACCTCTGTGTTGCCAGTAGCTTTGCTTCCATTGCTGCAATCACCCCCACAGGGCATTTGCCACCATCCATGAGTCAGTATAGAGCTAAAGTACTGTCCACTTTTCTCGTTCAGCAATGTCTTCCTGCATGGCTTCCACCTCAGCAAACTGACTCTATTCACCCTCCCCTTCAGCAGTTTCTGCAACTTGTCATCAAGGATTCCATACAGCTGCCTTCCATCTCCGATGCTTTCCCACAATACGGCAGGACCCATCAGAAATAAGGCATACTGCTTTTCACTTTCTGACAGTTCATTATATGGTGGGGCCTCTTCAGCATGCATCACCTTCTCCTCTACTGACATCCCAAAGTCTTTGCCCTCTGGCCAGTCCATGATGACTTCTAGAATTCCTGGATGACTGGGATTTCCCATTCAAGCTCATTGTGTAATTAGTGCAGCCCACTTACTCCATGTAGCATTGGTTGCATGATGCGTAGAGGAGATCCTGCCTTTGAACATCCAGCCCAGCACAGGCAACCAAGGTGCCAGGAGGAGCTGTGCTTCAGTGCCAGTCAATTCCGAAGCAGCTCGAACCCCTTCATAGGCTGCCAGTATCTCTTTTTCAGTTGAGGCATAGCTGGCCTCAGATCCTCTGTATCCCCAACTCCAAAAGCCGAGGAGTCGACCTCAAGTCTCCCCTGGAGCTTTCTGCCAGAGGCTCCAGGTAGGACCATTCTCCCCAGATGCAGTGTACAGTACATTTTTAACATGGGGCCCAGTCCTGTCTGGTCCGAGGGCTCCTGCATGAACTATCATTTAATTTGCTCAAAGGCTTGTTGTTGCTCAGGGCCCCATTTAAAATCAATTTTTTCCGGGTCACATGACATAGAAGGCTTACAATCAAACTGTAATTTGGGATGTGCATCCTGCAGAACCCCACAACACCCAAGAAAGCTTGTGTTTCTTTCTTGTTAGTTGGTGGAGACATTGCTGTTATCTTGTTGGTCACATCTGCGGGGATCTGACAATGTCCATCTTGCCATTTTATTCCCAAAAACTGAATCTCCTGTGCAGGTCCCTTGACCTTACTCCATGTTATGGCAAAGCCAGCTTTCAGCAGGATTTGGATTGTTTTCCTCCCTTTCTCAAAGGCTTCTTCTGCTGTATCGCCCCACACGATAATGTCATCAATGTGCTGCAGCTGTTTTGGAGCTTGCCCCTGTTCCGGTGCAGTCTGGATCAGTCCATGGCAGATGGTAGGGCTGTGTTTCCACCCCTGTGGCAGTCGGTTCCAAGTGTACTGGATGCCCCTCCAAGTAAAAGCAAACTGTGGCCTGCACTCTGCTGACAGAGGAATAGAGAAAAATGCATTGGCAATATCAATCGTGGCGTATCACTTGGGTGTCTTTGACTCCAGTTCATACTGAAGTTCTAGCATGTCCTGTACAGCAGCACTCAAGGGTGGTGTAACTTCATTCAGGCCACGATAGTCTACTGCTAGCCTCCACTCTCCGTTAGACTTTCAAGCCGGCCATATGGGGCTATTAAAGGGTGAGCGGGTCCTACTGATCACTGCTTGGCTCTCCAGTGTATGGATCAGCTTATAGATGGGAATCAGGGAGTCTTGGCTGGTGCGGTATCACTGCTGGTGCACTGTTGTGGTTGCAATTGGCACTTGTTGTTATTTGACCTTCAGCAACCCCACAACAGAAGGATCCTCTGAGAGACCAAGCAAGGTGGACAGCTGCTCAATTTCCTCTGTCTCCAAAGCAGCAATACCAAAAGCCCATCAGTACCTTTTTGGGTCTTTGAAGTACCCTCTCCTGAGGTACTCAATGCCAAGGATGCTTGGAGCCTCTGGACCAGTCACAATGGGGTGTTTTTGCCATTCCCTCCCAGTCAGGCTGATTTCAGCCTTCAGTACAGTCAATTCTTGGGATCCACCTGTCACTCCAGAAATACAAATGGGTTCCACCCCTTGACAGCTTGATAGCATCAGGGTACACTGTGCACCGGTATCTACTAGAGCCTTATACTTCTGTGGGACTGATGTGCCAGGCCATTTGATCCACACAGTCCAGTAAATCTGATTGTTCCATACCTCCACCTGGCTGGAGGCAGGGCTCCCCTAATAGTCATCACAACATTGGACACTTCAGTCTTGTAGAAAGGGATTATTCTTCTTTATCACAGAAGCTGGAGTAAAATCAGCTCTTCCCCTCCATCTGGGAACCTGCTCACCAGAGACTGAAGCTGCAGATTTGATGGGATGATAGCCCTTGACCTTTGCTCTCCTCTTCAATTCAAGCACCCGTTCCTCCAAAGCTGAAGTAGGCTTTCCATCCCACTTCGCCATATCTTCCCCATGATCCTGCAGGTAAAACCATAGGGTGGCCAGTGGCATATACCTTCTATATCTTCTCTCTCAAGCAGTAGGACGCCTTTTGTTAACAGCTGATGTGAGTATTGGTACACGTGAGGCGCTGGATAGATCAGATAGATTGTCCCTCAACTGTTTGAACTCCTGGGACAGTTTTTCCACAGCTGAAATGATGGAAGGGTTGAGATTGTCTTTGAACTCCCAGAGTTTATGAATCATTTCATCCACTGTTGGTGGTGTTATGTCATTCCAGGTTACTGTTGCCAATGTATGGGCATAGGATGACAGTGCATTCCGTGTAAATTTCTGCCAAATGGGTCGTGTACATTCAACTTCATTTGGATCTATGGGTGCATCCCCGCCTTTGGCTTGATGTGATAGATCATCTCTACAGTGGCGCATTCCCTCAGAGACTGGGTGCCTTTCTCTAGGATAGTCCACTTGGTCCAACGACTCACAACATCGTCCTTGTGTGGAAACCTTTCTGTCATAGGTGCCAAGAGCCGCCTCCAAAGGTTGAGGGACTGTTTCTCTCTTGCAACTGCTTTGTCAATTCCCCCTTCCCTAGCAAGTGATCCCAGCTGCTTGGCTTGCCTACCTTCTAGTTCATGACAGTCGCCCCCATTGTCCCAGCATCGGAGCAACCAGGTGATGATGTGTTCCCCTTGCTGACACGTAAAGGCTTTTCGCATATTCCATAGCTAGGTTGAGGTCCAAGATCAGGAAGTCACCTCTTCTTCTTCTTCTGATTCATGTGATAATGACTCTTGGTCAGATGCTGTCCCAAGTAGTAAGTGCATTGCCATTGCTTCTTCATTTTGTTCCTCCATCTTCCTTGTCTTTTTTTTTTTGCTTTTCCCCTTGCGTACAGGGGCAACCAATATTGGTATGAATTGGTCCTCTGGTTTAGCTGCAGTGATTATCACCATGGTCAGAGTGGCTTCAGTATCTGTTGTCAGGGTTTGGGTAGCTGCTGTACTTGTCTCTGGGGTTGGCATAGTTGCTGTGCTTGGACTTGGAGTAGCTGCGCTGTCTATTGCTTTGCCCTCAGATCCAGGGACATTTTTTTCCTTTTGAAGGTGTTGGATAGTGTTGAACAGGGCTCTGTAAGCATAGGCCAAGCCCCAGCACATTGCCATGATTTGTCACTCTCTGGTATGACCAGGATGACAATACACCTCATTTAAGTGTTTCACTAATTTTTCTGGATTTTGTACTTGTTCAGTGGTGAAGTTCCAAAGCACTGGAGGGGCCCAGTGGCCTAGATACGTGCCCATACTATCCCACACACCCTGCCACTCATGACTGTCCAGCCTTAGGGAAAAATCTCTCGGTCCTCCTATATCGTTGTCTAACCCTAGACAAGGCCCAAACCGACTCTGCTTAACTCTCAAGATCAGATGAAATGGTCGTGGGTAAAACACGCTCTGTATGCATCCCAGCATGGTGATCCCCATCACAATCAACAAGCAAGTCTCAAGGGTACCCAAAGGCCATTCAGAACCTTCAAAACTCTCAAATGATGCCATAAATGGTCTGGTGGGGGTGCTGGGAGAGTAAGCGAATGTCTCCTTCATGGGTTGACCAACCGAGGAGGGGAAAAAAGATGTGCAATTGCTGAACACTTCTGTTATATACCTCCCAAAGTATAGAGGTGGTGACCACACTGGGAACGCAAGCCAGATCAGCTTCATGATCAAGGATTCTATTCTATTAGAAGTCATTACCATAAAGTACAATGAAACAAGAGCCTTAACCCAAGACTGCAGCCGATAAACACTAACACAGCAAATACCAGCTGTAAGTAAGGTACGACATGCTGAAACTGTGAGATCAAGAGCAACAACTTTGAGAGCCAATAAATCAGCATTGTGATGAGTGACAATCTGAAGCAATGAATGCTTATCACAAATACAGTCAGACACACTCTGGTCAGATCTGTCATTACCTCAACCCTTCGTGCCCCACGTTGGGTGCCAAAAAAGAACTGTTGTGGTTTAAGCCCAGCCTGTCACTCAGAACCACACAGCCATTCGGTCACTCCCCCCTCTTCTTCCCCCCGCTCCCAGAGGGATGGGGAGGAGAATCAAAAGAATGCAACTCCCACAGGTTGAGATCAGTACAGTCCAGTAACTGAGGTATAACACAAACCACTGCTGCTACCACCAATAATAATAATGACAAGGGAAATAATAAGGGAAGAGAATACAACCGCTCACCACCCGCCAACCAATACCCAGCCCAACCGAGCAGTGATCTCACCCTTCCTGGTAACTGCCCCCGGTTTACATCCTGGGCATGACGTGCTCTGGTATGGAATACCTCTTTGGTCAGTTTGGGTCAGGTGTCCTGTCTCTGCTTCTTCCCAGCTTCCCCTCCTCCCTGGCAGAGCATGAAACTCAGAAAGTCCTTGGTCAGAGTAAACATTACTGAGCAGCAACTGAAAACATCGGTGTTATCAGCGCTGTTCCCAGGCCAGAAGTCAAAACCACAACACTGCACCAGCTACTAAGAAGGAGAAAAATGACTGCTACTGCTGAACCCAGGACAGGGATGCAAAGCAGCCAGGCCTGGAGAGCAGCATCGTTATTAAATAAATTAATTAGCTCAGCAGAGCCTGCCAGGTACTGAACACTTTCCACTTCCAAGCAGGTAAATGAGCCCATGGGAACAGAGGCTGCTCTGTGCTTGCCAGGCAGCACAAGCTGCATTTTAATGGCAATGAAACTTCTTCAGCTCTGCCCCTGGAAGCAGCATACCCAGGTGTTGTGTGTCCCCAGGAGGGAGGGAAGAGCCTCCTGATGCTAGGGGCTAAAGACACAGAGAGGGCTCTGATGCAGGAGATGGGGCTGGTGGCAAAGGGATGTCTGTCTTCAGCCTAGCCCAGAGCTTTCCCCCTTGGGGAGCAGTAGGCCTGGAGCCAGCACTGCGGTCAGGGTGAGCTCTGAGCAGGGCTGGAAGGGTGAGGCATGCCTGGTGTGTAGTGCTGAGCATCACCTCCAAGAGCACAGCCTGCGCTTTGCATCGCCAACTGCTTCTGTGGGCAGGCAGGATGCCTTTGATCCCCTCCCCAGCCCTATCTCACTGCCTATAAAACGCAACTTTCATCACCCTTGGGGTCTGGCAGGAGCAGGGTAAGTAAACTCCCCTTTCCCATCCTAATTGCAGACATTGAGTGACACTGCGAGGCACAAGCTTGGCAGTCAGCATGCAGGCAGGGGACAGGGCAGCACTGCCCTCCCTGCCAGTGCCATAGGTGTGAGCTTGGCTTTGATCCCCAGTTATGACAAGGAGACCCAGTGCCAGGCTGTGGGACAGAGCTCAACAAGAGAAAGCAAAGGAAGTGGAAAACAGAAGCTGGGGAAAGAAGGCAAAAGTTGGAGGAGGTAAGAGGGGCTCCCCCCCATCCTCTCTGCAGGACAGGTCCAGTTGTGGAGGCCCTTCCTGCAAATCCCCCTAGAGATGTTGTCCAGCAAAAGGTGCCCAAGTCCCTTTCCTCTTTCGCTAGAACTCTGTGAATTTCAAGAGGAGTTTCAACAGCAGCACTGCACCAGCTTCCATTCCCAAGTGTGCATTCACCAGGGAAGCAGGGAGATATATCTCTTTGTAAGAGGAAGTTCACAATTACAGCACAAGTCGTTACTGGCAAGTAAAATTCCCTGGCATGTTGTAAATAAAATCTGAATTCCCCAGTCTGGGGTACAAGACAGCCCACAGCCTTCATTCCAGCACCCGTTTGAAAGAGAAAATGAGACGATATTTTTGATGGCGGAGACAGATAAATGTTGGTAGGGGAAAAACTGCAGGAGGGCATTTCAAACAACGAACATTACATCCAAACAACACAAGACTCACTCGCAGAAAGAAGTCTCCAGTGAATATACATCGCTGACAACTCCTGAAATTAAATCTCTGCACACACGCACTCACCGGTAATCCAAGCAGCGCTATTGCAAACAGCTCCAGAGGGCACAGTCATTCTGCCTCTTCCTCCGCTCGGAGGAAACAGCATTATTCAGACCCTGAGAATCTTTGAACAACCCTTATTTTTCACCCATGGGTGAGTGCACCCGCTCTGCAGACAACAGCAGTGTCCATGGCATGGGCTACTTGCAACCAGCCACAGCAGCACACCAGGGTCAGGATCTCTGCCCTGATTCCCGCTCCAGGATACTAAGACTGACCCACAAACAAGTAGTCAATCCGCTTCCCCCCCCAGCAACAGATGACCACTGATATGACCCATTCCTCATTGCACACTGATTCCCACCCTGCATCAACATTCAGCATTCCCCACAGGGGCAGCCATTATTCCTGATTATTCCTGCCAGGAAATCCCCTTGAAAAGGGACATTGTTTCAAGGGTGATTTGCTGTTCCCTCCTCACACACACAAGTCTGTAGCTCCAACCTGGCTTTTTTGCAAGGCACCTGCTTACACCGATGGTCAGTGGTAAAAGAGAGGCAATCAAGGGAAGAAGGGAGCAAAACCTGGGCTGGTCAGCTGAATGAGGATGCTCTGCAAGAGGTGCTGAGCTGTGCCTGGGTGCTCACCCCTGCCTGAACCCAGGTAATACAGATTGATTTGGCACCCCAAAGCAGTAGATGCTCTGTTCTCCTTTCACCTTGGCTTCTGACTAGGCCCTGCTATTGCTCAGGAGCCATGTGGACACAGCGATTGCTGGAGGGAGCAGGTTGCAATACCTCACTCCCCTTCCCCAACCCATCTTGGCTCCAGGCACTCTGGCAACTAGGAATAGGTAGTGCTGAAATGGTGACCTCAGGCTCTGCAGCAGCTGGGTTTGGGAAGGCAGCCTCCACCTCTTCTCAACAAGTAAACTGCTCAGTGGGGTGTGATCTAACATCAGGGGCCCTACAACAGCATCCCAAATGCCTCACACCCAAATACAGTCCCTGAGGGCTGTTTAAGCACCAGCCTTCTCCAGAACAAGACAATAGCTGAAAGCTGGTTTCACACAGGCTCCATTCCTATTTCTCTTTGCCCTGTGATATCCCCCACATCCCTTGCTCACAGCAGCACTCCCCACTCCTCAGGACAACTAGTCCCACCAAGGTGGACTTACCGTTATCCTGCTGCTCCAAAGCCACCACTCCAGCCTGGTTTGCACCAAAGCACCCCCAGAGAAGCCATGGGCAGCCTCCTCTCTTGCTCTTAACTTCCTGCTATCACCTCCCCTCCCTTTTATCAGCAGCAAACTCCCCACCTGCACCTGCACCATTTACCCTTAACCCTTTCTTTGTCAGCATGGTCCCTGCCCCAAAGCGATGCAGGCTGACCCACATCAGCATGGCTTACATCAACCTGACCTCTTAACTTCAGGAACCCAAATAAAAACGTGTCTCAGTGATAAACCAGCCTCCCAGGTTTACTTTTAAAGCTCAATGCAAATGAATGCAGAGGACATTTTACAAAAGTCAATGTTGCCTCCTGCTGCAGCATTTCAGCTCTGTTATTAAAACAACCCCACAAAACAAAGAAAAAACCCCAGAAAACCCCCTGGTTTATGGGGCTGCTTGATACTGGGTGCTATCAATGGACCAGAAACATCTGTTAAAGTACCAAGAGACATCTTAAAACCAAGTAAAGAGGTTGGAGAGTATATTGAGATCAAAAGCAAAGGACTCAAAGCTCTGGGGAGGATTTGCACTGCTGAGCAAGGAAGAGTGCCTGGGGCTGATACCCATCGGTCCCAGTGGTCCAGATTGCTCAAGCTCCTGGGCACCAGGGTTCACCCAGTGCTGGGAATGGAGCAGGAGCACTGGGTGAAGGAGTCACATTCATGCTCTGTGCTCCCTCCAAAGCACTCACGGATGGTTTGGAGCACGATGCCAGAGCCACCCATCATACTTTGGTTTTTTTTCTTTTACTCTTTGCTATAATCCTTTAATGAATTAAGGCAAGCAATTAAGCAGGGTTTTTACTCTTTTTTAAAGCGAACGTGCATGAAAATGGAGACGGGTGTTTTTGCTGTTCAAACACTTCATATGATAATTAATGCAAAGCCCCTCAGCTTTAGGGATTCTCCACACCTCTCACCCAGCCCTTTTTCTGTTTATCTTTCTGGCACACTGCCTCTCATATTTATTCTAATGGAGGTCGACCCTTCCTCTTGCTCACGCTATGCCTGAACTGCACGAAGCAGGGGTGGAGACTTAAATCTGCTTCAGAGCAAAAGCCCCAACACAGCGTCAATGGTGGAGAGCCCTGTCATAGAATAAAATGAAGAAACCTCCTTTCTGGGTAAACACAAAGGGCACCACAACCCTGGGTCAGAGGCAGCATCATGAGCAAAGACCTGGCATCATGGGGCTGCTCTGCAGCCCCTCAGGGCCATGTTCCCTGGTGCTACAGGCAAAGAAGAGGTGCCTGCTGCCTTCATCCAATCCTTATGGCCTTGCTGCACACATCTTTCACAGATTCAACGCAAACCAGCAAAGCTGTGTTTAGAGGCACTGTGTTTGCTATCCAGTAGTGTATCCAGCCTTCATCTCCGGTGGCTGAGTTAATTCCTCATGCCCCGCTCACTGGGGAAGGATCTACAAAACAGGGTGACAAGATAAGCACTTTTACCAACCCTGACAGAACAGGGGGTTTGGCTCTGCAGGGGAGGCTGGGCAGGTTTGCTTTCACAAGGCAGGACTTTGGTCGCTGTATCTTCTGGCCCCATCAAATGTCCAAGTCCTCAGACTCCTTCTCCATTCCACTGTTTCACCTCACCCACCTAATCCCTGTTTGGCTTAAAATAGGTATTTTAAATAGGTATTAAGAAAATAGGTATTAAAATATGTAAGTATAATCGACCATCTCCGTGCCTCAGTTTACCCATCAATGAAAAGGAGGTTAATGGATGCCCCTGCCTCCCTTGGAAGACGAAGGCATTGGGAGAGGACAAACATCTGGAAGATGCCATGGGCCCAGATCAACGCCTGAAAGTGCCCTGCTCCTCCTAATCTCATCACAATTGTTTTACCAAGCCCCACAGACGTCATTGTTGCCTTACCAGAGCAATGCTGAGAAAATTGGGGCTGTTCAGCCTGGAGAAGAGAAGGCTGCGTGGAGACCTCATAGCAGCCTTCCAATACCTGAAGGGGGCCTATAGGGATGCTGGGGAGGGACTCTTCATTAGGGACTGTGGTGAGAGGACAAGGGGTAATGGGTTTAAACTTAAACAGGGGAAGTTTAGATTGGATCTGAGGAAGAAATTCTTTACTGTGAGGGTGGTGAGGCCCTGGAATGGGTTGCCCAGGGAGGTTGTGGATGCTTCATCCCTGGCGGCGTTCAAGGTGGGGTTGGACATAGCCTTGGATGGCATGGTTTAGTGGGAGGTGTCCCTGCCCATGGCAGGGGGGTTGGAACTCGATGATCTTGAGGTCCTTTCCAACCCTTACTATTCTATGATTCTATGATTCTATGATGGGAACCAGCAGTACAAGTCCAAGGGGAAACATTTCTCTGAGCACTTGGACAAAGCATTTGAAAGATGGGAAAAGTCTTACCTGTAACTCCATGGGCAGCTGGCAAATGTGGCTTGTTGGAAAGAAGCAGTAGGTTACCAGTGAATGCCAAATGAACTGTTCTGAGTGGGCTGGATGGTGTCCCCAGCACAAAGATTTGCAGTTTGAGCTGGGGAATGCCTCTGCAACCTGTATTTGTCTCACTTTTCATTCTTTTTTAGTCTTTTAAACTCTTTGAACTCCTTCCTGTTTTCATCAAAACGCATCTCCTGACACAAAAAGGTCTTGGTAAACGTTCTCTGACTCATCCAACTGGCCAAACAGATCTCCTGCCTCCACAGGAACTGGACCATCCTGTTCATGGGTGCAACAGCCGCCCCCAGCTGTGTGCCGAGGGCTGAGGAAAGCTGTTCCCACTGTGAAACACTCCCTGCCAGATGTGGGCAAGCCCTCCCTCACAGCTGGATAGCAGTCAGGCATTTTGATTTTCTCTCTCAGTTGTTTGTTGCCTTGTCCCAAAGCGGGACAAGCCTTGGAGATGAGGCTCTTTACCCATTTCTGCAGAGCAGCCCACCAGCTTTTTGCCTGTAGGACCATGGTTTTGTAAACCTGGAAAGAAGGTAATGATAACCCCAGAAAAGTAGCTTCACTGTTGGGAAAGAAGTTTGCCTCCTCTCCTTTGATACCTTGTGAGGAATCAGTGGTAGTTTGGACAGTAGAATTGTTCAGTAGTACAAATTCACAGAGATTTGGGCTGCTGGTACTGTGTCTATTGGTGGCCACCACCCTTTACAAAGTGTCTGAGACCTTACCTTTCTCCATACCGATGCACAAAGAGTGCTGCAAGGGCTGCAAAGCCCGCGGTGCTCATGGCCAAACATAACAGTCAATAAAGCTGATGACCCTTTCTTGATTGTCCAATTCTGCCAAAGCAAACACTTTTCCCCTTGGGCCCCTGTGCAAGATGCTACTAAAATCAGGGAAATTTCTCCCACAACGTCCCTGGGAAATCTCAGGCACACACCATCCATCAATATTTTGCAGTCTGAGACAATAGCAACATCTCCTGCTACACTGGTACAAGCCCAGACACTGTGCTCTGGCTTCCTGTAAACAAAAGCTGTTTAGCTCTAACTTTTTCTTTTGGCTCAGGCTCCCCTGGTTCAGTGAGGATGGTATCAAGATAATCATCACACGGATTGTATTCCTGGTACGAGGCTCCGCTGCACAATGGCGCCTCTTTATAATGCCCTTGGAGCAAGGAAGTTCCAGGCTGGCTTCTCCACCAGGCATGACTGGGCATCAGGTCTCAGCACCAAGCTGAAGGAGAAGTGGTAGACAGTGAGGATCTGAAAGAGGAGCAGGAAAACACGGGGTTGAGGCAACTGTAATAGAGAAACACTTACAGACTACTATGCAAAGGGGAAGAGGGGACAAAGGACTGGAGTACAACAGACTTTTTCCCTAAGCAAGACAAAGGATAGGGGTGGTCTTTCCCAGGGAAATGAGTTAGTAGTCCAAGATTTTCCAGGCTAGACCAGAACAAACACAAGTAATTTCCCTACTTGAAAGTTAACCTCTACTTTGAAAGGGTTTCTGCTTGAGCCAGGCAAAGCAGAGACCTCTGAGTGAAGCAAGAGAGTGGGCAGTTCCCTGCTCTGTCCCTGCCTGATCTCCCAGCGCCTGTGCAATCCTCAACATGTGATCCATTGTACTGGCCTCAGAGTTAAACACCCATTCTAAGCTGGCTGTGTGGGGCCAGTGAGGGGAGAGAGGCATCTTCTGGGAATAGCTCATTCCCTCTGGAAAGACATCTGAACTTATGGGGTTGTCATATAACATCTTGTTCCTGCTCTACCCTTCAGATAAATTAACTCCCTGTCTCTCTCCCTACACCATAGTAAAGACCCAACCATTTCCCCTGTTCTCCCCTTCACCCTTTTTCACTGCCACCCCCACCAACCTCTTTCTCCTTCATGAACACTATGTTGAAGCTTGATTTCTCAGCCAGGATGATGGAAAGGCATGTCTGCTTTCACCCATCCACCACAGCCCCAGCTCCTTCCTGAGCAACAGGGCCATGAGGAAGGACTTGCAGGGGTCCTGCCTTGGCTGGAAACCACCTTGACTTGCAGTGCATGGTAGGTAGAAGGAGCTCAAGTGCAGTAACTTCATAAAGACTTATGGTGGACTGGGACATTCCTGGTGGACAATAGCATGACCCAGTGAAATCCTGCAAAGAGCATGAGCAACACAGCTAATTGAGCTAGAATGGTTAAGGATGAAATCACCCATTCAGGTCTGGTGGCAGTTTTGCTTGAGGTCACTTCCCTGTGCTCCTCTCCCCCATGGCCGCCCTGCAGAGACAGCAGTCACATATACACCACTCCGGATTCAGTCACCACCACCCCGGCCAAGGATGAGATCAGCCATCCGGCACGTGGTGCAGAGCGATTGGCTTGAGATGAGCTAATGCTCTGCGCAGACGGATGGAGGGTGAGGAGGAGACACGCTGACTCGCTAGCTCATCCCATGACGAGAGGCATGGTCCAGCCTTTGCCCTCCCTGAGGACAGTGTGCAGCTCCCTGCTCCCAGTGGGGCTCCACCTGGCATGGACAATGGAACACCCTGGTACTCTCTGTCGGCAGATCTTTGTTGCCTTCCCTGCAACACCAAACCTTCTCCTAGGGTCTTGCACAGCATCTCAAGCCATCCCATCAGGGTCCCATCTGTCTGTAGAGCGATGACATCCCCTCTGTGGGCTGGCATCCCAGCCTTCTGTTGTGCTGAGCTTCTGACTGTCCTGGTGCCAGATGGCTTCGGAGGCAGATGACTTCATCTCTTTTAAAGGGGCAAGGGATCTGTCAGTACTGTCATGTTGGAATCTGTGTGCATCATCCTTTGTGGGTAAGCCAATGAGGGGACCATGGCACAGGAGTAGATGTGATCCCACAAACGGCCCAAAGAGACTTGGGTTTGAGTCCAGCACTGCTAACCTCATGTCCTTCACTCTTACCAATGCATTGTGTTTGATCTTTCCCACCCACTAGCCTTGTGCAACACAGTAAAGTGAGAGGCCTGATTGAACATGAGCTTTATAATGATGCTCTCCTGTGTATGTAAACCAGAAGGAGTTGTTTGCATTACATCAGCCTGTATCCCCAAAACTATGATGGGTGGCTTGCGACAAACCCACCCATCAATGGACTCCTCTTGGACCTTAGGCTAGGTAACCTGGAGCTACTTTAAGGAAATCCCAGTTCAAGTTCGTATTGGGCAAAAAGGGTGAATTTTGGAGTGAGAATCGGGTTTGCACACAGAGATGTGGCTCAAGACCTTTGGTTACCACTTGGAGGGTCTGCTGCAAAGGGAGAGATGGATCCACCCTGTGCGTCTTGTGAGGCTTCAAGAAGATGAGAGAGGTGCAGCCACCTGTCCCTCTCTGTAGACAGCAACCACCTCGCTCCAGGGCATGTTCTGCCCAGCTGGGAGCTGACAGTGGTTTGCAGCTCCACTGGAACCACTCCTGACTCATTGGGGTAGCTTCATGGAGGGTTATCATCAGCGCTGGTCAAAGACGTTGCAGTGCACACACATGCAGCAGGAGCTGATTCCTGCGCAGGGCTGGATCCTCCCTTCCCCCAGCACACACGCTCCCGCTTGTTGGGGAAAATGCCGCTGTTGTTCCAGGCAGATAATCGCCCCTTCCCTTGCAAGTCCCTGCACGCTCCCGTGCTAACATACCCACAGAGCATTACAGCGCGGCAGATGCTCAAAGGCCAGACCCGCAGACCGGCTCTCCTTTCTGCAAAGGGGAAACAAACGCTGTTTGTCCCTGAGGGAGGTAACTCACTGTAACTCACTGTCTGCCCCGGCTCTGCTCTGGGGCTCGTCAGATCCCAGCACACCGGTGCATGGGCATTAGCTGCAGGTGTGGAAGTGGCCTGATGTATCGCCATGGGAGAGCAATGGGAGCTGGGACAAGTTTGGAAGTGCCGTGCCCACCACAATGGCTGGAGCATTTCAGACCCTAGCTGGGCCAGCTCACTTAGAGAGTGACAGACCCTCAGCAACAGTGATAAAGAGGGGTTGCACCATCACTTCCATTTCTAAGGGCAGAAGGGTTTGGAGAAACACCCCATTCCCACAGCAGCACTGCCCTGACCTCCAGATCCATGGAGGTGATGGTCCAGCAGGGCCAGTGGCAAGTGTTAGCCAGGAAGGACACGTATTTAGATGATGAGCTGGAAGATGGGCCTGCAGGCATGTGTACATGAGGTCCCCAGGGCAGTAAGTAGGTAAAGCCATTGGCAGTGAGGCCCCTTTAAGTGTTTCTTGTCAGTCCAGAGAGGCCCGTGGTGATTTCCCTACCCTAGCCTGAACATGCTGCTTCTCTGCAAAACTCTGCATGCAGCTAACCCGCAGCAGAACTCTTGGCTTTATCAAATGGAGATCTTGGGCGGAACCAGGAAATGAAATCTCTCCCCATGATTAGGGAGAAAGGAGTGTCCTTGCCAGCCAAGTGATGGAGCTCTGACATCCCCCGTGCCCTTGAAAAGAGCCTGTTGCATCCGACAGGGCAAGATCCCAGCAGCAGGACGTGGTGGCATGAAATGTTGACACCGGCTTGTGGAGCTTTTGTTGGCTTGTTTGATTGACTGCCTGAGTGATGTGAAGCAGCACTCAGGGCAAAGCCAGGCATCATGCATGGCTCCATCTTCTTTCTTTCCTCCTGGCACAGCTCCTCCAATCCTCTTTGCTTGCAACCATGGGTAATTCTGCAACCCATCCCTTCCCACAGAAGCAGGAGTTGCTCCTTGGGATAAACATGGCACATTTCTTCCCAACCCAGCCTGACTTCAAGTTGAGTAGAGAGTTGAGAAGGCAGAGCCAGACAGTTCTCACCAGTCCCAGGCTCTCACCCACCACTGATAGAGAATTAACAGCTAGACCTCAGGAATTCTGTGCTTCTTTCCCTTCCTGAGTCACTGGGATAGCAACTGATCCCACAAAGGGCCCAAAGAGACTTGGATTCCAGTCCGACACTGCTCTAAGAGCCCATGTTTCCCCTTGTATGGAAGGCAAGAGTCCATCTTAGTGTCCTAGCCAACTATAATCTGAGGATTTTGGGGTCTCTTCTCCATAGCTAGAGTGCTGCTCACCCTGACGCTCTGATTTAATTAGGAAAGGCAATATTTCTTATTAAACCATCAGTACCTTTGGAAAAACAGACAGGATTTTGGACAATCAAGTTGTCTTTCACGTATGTCCCCAAAAAGCCTGTATTTTTTTTCCAGCTACACCTGTTTGGCTAATGTGATGTTTCTTTGCTCCATAGCCAGGGCACAAACTCTTCTCTGAGAGCTGAACCTAAATTCCCTGCAGCTGACAAGACTGGTACCACGCTCTGCCACTGCTTGGAAAGGAAAACTGGGTGTCACCAATCCGCTGGCAACAAGGTGGAGCTGTCAGTAACTTTTGCATGGGCATTTGTACATGTTTTGTAAGGGGACCCCTAAATCGTGCCCAGCCTTTCTGAAAGGGTCTGCCTGATAAATGGCTCTTCCATAAGCAGCAGCTTCCTCAAACAGCATTTCATCAGCAAAGTGACTGAAAGAGAGCCTCTGTGATCACCTGGCAGAGCAGTGAGACGGGGCAAAAGGGAGAGCTGTCTTGTGGGTGGCGTGCCAGTCTCCTGCCTTGCTGAAGATCAGCAATGCCAGTCTTGCTAGCGGAGAGTTCACACCTTGCTACAATAGATAGGACCAGATGAGACAAAGTCCCCAAGTCCAATGTCTCCACGGTTACCCACCACTCCAGATGCAGGCAAAAGGAGAAAGGCACCTGGCCAGCTGTGAAACACAGGGAAATGCTGGTGCTTGTAGCAATCAGCTGATGCCCTGCAGCCAGAGTTTGCTCACTTGTGCCTGGGTATGTCTAAATATAATACAAGTATTGTTCCAAGCCCTACCTCAGCCCCATTGAAATCCAGCCACCAATACCTGATTTTCTCACCTTTCACTGGGAGATGCAGCCACATGAAGGAACTTTTCCTTTCATTCCTCCCAAATGCACCTCCCATTGCCATTTCTGACTGATCACCTGGCCTCCTCTCGTGAGACGTCTTAAAGAGATGATCTGCAATTTCAAGGTACTATTACCTCTGCTATCACTTTCATATTCCTCAAAACTTCCCAGCCAATTCCCCTACAAGTCATCTGACCAAACCAGCTGGAGAAATGGACAAGCTGCACATGTAAATCCAACTGGATTTTTGCTCTCTTCTCATTCAGTTCAAACTATTCCTGAAAGGCCATGATGAGCTTGAAATCAAAGTCCTTTAAGACGATTGTTAGGATGCTGTGAGGAGAGCGCCCAGCATTAACATCTGTAGCACAAAATCCAGCAGATCAGTTCCCAGCCCGGCACTGTCCCAAGTGACCCCACAAGATCATTCAGTCTCACCTTGCTGTGCAAATTTCCTCTCTCATTCTTGGTACAAACCATTCACTAGATTTAATCTAAAATGCTGAACTTTTTTGCTTCAATCAAAACTGCATTTTTGGGTATATGTACCAGATTGCTCTCACCTCCGAACAGGCCAATATACCACGGATCAACCTCTTCACATCTTTTTGGATGTACACCATGAAATCACATGGATTTTCCCATGGACTGGTGTCCTGTGATTTAATTCAACCGTGTCTAGTTTGGGACAAGTTCCATTTGAAGCTGTCTGTGTGGCTGGAGGATTCACAACCCGCTGTCCTGGGGGCTTTGCTGGTGACAACTAAGGCACAAGTTTGCACCAACCACTCCTCCTCAAAAGGAATCCTAACGGATGTGCTCACTTCCATCATCATCCCTTGCACAAAAGGAGCAGTTAGACACCTTTTCAAACTGTTTAAAGTTAAAATTGTCCTATTTCCATATTCTTGACTTGGATCTGTTTTCCTAAAACTGTACAGAAAAATTTCTGGCAATTTCCTCTGCCAAAACACACCAGAAGGGTGCAAAACTTCACCTAACCCTGAACATTCATTTCCCACATTGAGACCTACGCCTGTATCTGCCCAAACCCCATTGCAATCTAAAGCGGGTACATTAGTATTTACTGAAGGTTGAGGGGAAAAAGAGGAGGGGAGAGGGAAGGGTACTGGGACAAAGAGGACTGAAGATACCCACAGACTGCCCACACTGTAGCCGATCTGACAAGGAACACCCACAGAAGGGTCCACATCCCTTCCCCTGCATCCATCCCTGACCAACACCCGCAGCATCGGGATGCTCTTTCTTTACCAGCAAAAATCCCACAAAGCCCAGTACAGCGTCTGGTCTCTATACGCTGCCATCTCTCCCTGCTGCCTCCCTCTCTTTCCTCTGCCTCCTGCCTTTTCAGGACAGGGACCACTTTTTCATCCTCTGTTCAGTGCCGAGCACCCCGGGGGCTCGTTGGCAGCAGCTGGGGTTTCTGGGGGCTCCCCAATACAAACAACAACAACCTTCAAAGGGCCTCTCCGCATGCAGCTGCTCCGAGGGCAGATTCAGGTTTCCCCCACCCCCTTCTCCCCATCCCTCCTTGCAACACCCACCTGGCAGCTAGTTAAAAACAACCTTTGGTTTTTTCAGGTGTGTTGGAGGGATTTGCCTGACATATTCTGCCCTACCTCTCCCCCCCCCCCTGCAGTTGAGTTGGATTTGATGGCAATACTAGTTAATCTAACAGTAAAACGCTCTGCAATTATTTGGCTCTGAGGCTTGGGTCCTTGCCCAGCTCTGACATACACACACACACAAGTTCACTTCTCCAGCGGGAGAGCGGGCGATGCCTCTCCTCTTCCTCCTCCTCCAGCTCATCACGGAAGGGCTGGCTCTTCAGCGAGGGAGTTCCACCTCCTGCAACTTTCTCCCTGGCTGCTCTCAACCTGTGCTGCCGGAGTTCCAGCCAGCAAAACCCCTTCCTGCAGCGATTTCTCCAAGCACTCTCCTCTGATTTACAAGCACCATGGACCCCCGGCAGCCAGCAAGGTGCTGCTGCAGGAGAGGATCAGCCGTGAGAGCAGAGAGGCAGTAAACTTCAGGAGAGGTCTCTCTCCTGTTGCAACAGGTAAGGCACGCTGCTCGCTGGTGTGGGAAGCTGAAATGACTCAGGGAGCAGTCTGTACAGCATGGATGGAGGAAGGCATGGAGGATGCGGAGATTTAGTCACAAAACTGCTTTTGCATGTGAGTAACTTTTGCTGGAAACAGACCTATCCTAAAGATACGGGTTTGGGATGCAAAGGGAGAGCCTTTCATCTCCCTCCTGGGAGGTTGTAGGAGTCAGGAAAAGCTTCATCTGCATTTGCATCTGATCTTAGCTGGGAAACTTTATCATGCTGCAGCCAGTTTGCGCTACCTGGAGTGGGTGGGCTCCAGGTAGCAAAGGCAAAATCCACGCTGTTGAGCAAGGCAGGTGAGGAGGGACTGAATGGAGACACACTCCACGTGTCTGAATGGGGCCAGATTCCTGCAGGGATCATGCTTGTGCTGGAGTCAATGGATGTGCTGCTGCAGGAGCAGTGATGGCGTCCGGCTGTAGGCTCAGTTGTTGGTAGAACTGCGCTAACTGGAGTGAGGCGGTGCCGCTCCAAGCTCTGTCTCCGTGTTCCATATTAATCCACTTGGGGATCCCTGAATATAGTCAGGGTGTTGGTATTTACCCAGCCCTGCATCCCTGCATTCCCAGGCAAGAGCTCCTTGTCTGCCCTGGTCCCGCTCCACAACACGCAGGAGAGCCAGGGAGCTGAAGTGAGAGCCACCATCCTTGCTCCGCACGGGAGCATATATGTAAAGATGTGTGTATTTGCATCAGTGCAGCTTGGTTCGCTATCGGGTGCCTAATGGCAAAATAAGATGAAATCCCTGAGCAAACCCCATCCCAGTTCAGGGTATTCAGGAATTATGTCCCGCATGCATGTGCGGTGATGAAAGACATGAAAATACAGGGAGGGAGGGAGGCCTGGGCACTTGGAGCAAACAGGACCCTTCCAAACAGCAGTTATCAGCTAATCAGCCTCACGGGGGAATTAAAGGCAGACCCGGTGGGGTGCAGCACTCCGGAGGGGCAAAGATCACCGGTCACACGACAGGGGTTGCTTTGGACATAACTCTTAGAAGGAGCTGGTGGTCACTTGGGTTTGTGCTGTGAAGAGTTGAGATTTGCCAGGACTCAGGGAAGCTCAGGCTGTGCAGTGGCCAGAGCTGGGCAGGCTTTGCTGGGGCAGGCAGGGCTGTGCCAATGTGTTCCTGCTTTGCCCAGGGTGCCCCGGATCCAGGCAGGAGGGCACGGAGCCTACTGTGTCCGCTGCTCCAGTACTCAGAGGGTCAAAGAGTGGGCATGGGATGCATAGGGAGCTGCCACAGCCCTCCAGGCTGTCAGCTAGAGAGACCTGGGAGGTTATCGGAGCCTCGGGACGGAAAGCAAACAGTCTGTATCAGGCTCCTGAGGAAGGCTGGGCTGTCTCGGTATTCGGGGAGGTAAAAATCACTGTGCTTGGTATTGTGCACCCTTATCATCGCCTAATGCTCAGCGCACCTCGCCTTATCGGAACAGTTCAGGGACATCCACCTGTCTGATAAGAAGTTGGGGTTCCTGAGGGTCTGAGCATGCAAGAGGTTTCTAACCCAGCCAGGGGCTACAATCTCTCCTTTTGCTCATGTTCTTGTAGTACCCTAATGTGCTCTGTAACGTAGCAAAAGTGAGCTGAACTGCCCTGCCTGCAAAGGGATCTGCTCTTCTCCTGGGCCTTTCCCATAGCTACAGCTTGCAGCACGAATGCATTTCAAATCCTAACTCTCAGAAACCAGTGTGTCTCCCAGCCCTGCAAACAAACAAGCATCATTCATGTACGAAGGGAGAGTTCAAAGCAGGCGTAACACCTGGAATCAAACATCTGTTAGAAACTAATGCATTTTGCATCCTACGCTCCTGCCAACTGCTCCAAGGCAAGTTCTAGGGGATCGTTCCAGCTACCTCAGCGCTACAGAAATGGCATTCCCTGCTCTGCGCACCTCGCTTTGTGTTTTTGCCACGTGTGGAGTACGCGAGTGCAGCTGCGCCTTGAGCAGTAGTGGGCTTCCTTCTCTATCATGCACAAGCATAAGAGAATTAAACACCATCAGCCTTTTTTTTCCCTTTTAAACTGGGTTGGCAACACCGATGCTCCATTGTCTATTAGCAAGCTGATGTGCTGAGCAAGCCATTTTTCCTCTCAACCACACTTTTTCCTTGGCAATGGGGCAGGTACTGGTTTATTAGCAAAGAAACTTTCCTAATTCTTGGAAGCAGGAGCTCCAGGGAGGGGCAGGCTGCGAGGGCTGTTAGGAAGGTTTGTAGCTCCGAAATGAACAAGCAGCAGGTTTGAAACAAACCAAAGGAAGTTTGGGGTTTTTTTCCTTTTCCACACAGAGGACATAATTAAATTCTGGAACACATTGCCACAGGATATTGCACAGGCCAAAAGTGTACTTGGCTTCAAACAAGGTTTCGATCCACTTGGGATGGATAGCTCCAGTGGAGGTGTTAAACACAACAGCCCAAGCAAGAACCACCATGTCCTTCCAATGATGCTGGAGAGTGGGAGAAGGAGCACATTACATGTGCCTTGTTTCTTACGTTCCTCCTAAGCAATCAGAACTGGCCATTTGGGATGGCCAAGTGTGGCTATTTTGATGTATGTTGTGGGACTATTTTGGACTGAGCAGGTTGTACCTTGGATAGATGCTGTGACTCAGGCAGCCTGGGATATGCCGGTAATGCCATGAATAGATGCTCCATATGGCTCAGGTTGACAGGGACATTGTGTGCCCAGCCTGGTGTCTGGTTGTCTAAGGGACTGCAAGCAGCACCCATGCACCACTGCCTGCTCCACAGAGGTGTTGCAGTGGTGAGAGCTTTCAGAAGTGTGTCTGAGCACACAGTCTGGAGTGGGAGGTAGCACCTTGTGCTGGGGTATAATGAGAGCTGACAAGGACACGTTGTGGCAATGAGACCAGCCTGGGCAAACATGCCTGTCTCGGGAGTTAATCTTTTCTCTGGTGAAACCTTGAGCCCCCCAGGCCACAGGCTGGCTTTGCATCAGCTGTGAGTATAGCAGAAGGTGGGCTGCTGCAGGCAGGTTTCCCAAGGGCAGGCAGGTTTGGGAGCTGGCGGTTTTCTATCAGCTTGCAGGTATCCCTTCGATACAGGGGATTTCTGTGTCACAG
The DNA here is from genome assembly GCA_039720435.1 of Amazona ochrocephala. Classification (NCBI taxonomy): domain Eukaryota; kingdom Metazoa; phylum Chordata; class Aves; order Psittaciformes; family Psittacidae; genus Amazona; species Amazona ochrocephala. The sequence continues at coordinate 14,782,129 of CM077889.1, forward strand.
CCACTGGCATCCCAACCAGCCATCCTTTCACAAGGGAGGATCATGCCCTGAGCATCTCATTCATTCTCTGTCCTCTGTGTCCTTACACTGCCTCTGAACACAGGAGAGCGATGGGAAGGAGCAGCACAAGGCAGACAGATGGCAACAGAGTGAAGAGGCTGCAGGCAGAGCGGAAAGCTGCTCTCCGTGCTCACCTTCAGGCACCAAAAGGGAAAGACCAGCAGGGTACTGGGCATGGGAATGAGAAGATCTTCATATCAGTGCATGGACAGGTCTGTGGGCGAATGAGAATTGCCTGATAGGAGAGGAAAAGGTGAGGGAAGAGGCACTATGGCCACGGCTGTGCTGCAGGGCAGAGAAGTCGAATGGTCCATATCCTGCAGGGTGCTGAGGCTCTGCACCTGCATCCAGCAGGGCACATGGGCCCTCACCCAGCCCTTCATGTCAAGATGCTCTTGGACTCCTTCCCAACAAATCTGACTGATCATAGGATAACATGTATTCTACGTGGAAGAGCAGAGGGGAGAGCCTGTGTAGCTGTGTGGTACATAGCTGCCGGCTGGGGTTTAAACCACAACATCCCCATAGGGAAGCACAGAAAGGGCATCAGACGACTACCAGCACTCAGGTGATGTAGCCGGTGTCCCCATTGCAAACATCCAGGTTGAGTTAAGGTGTGGATAAGGACTCACAGGGTCAAACAGCTCAGGTTAGAGCCCCTTCAAACACTGGGCAGAGCTGGTCCCCTCGGGTGGGAGCTGAGCTCGGTCTGGGTTCATAGCTCCGGTGGGTCAGATGGGAGTTCTCTGGGATCCCAGAAAAGATCTTGCAGGCTTTGCAGCACCTAAATAAACAGCTGTTTTGCGAGCAGCAGAACTCATGAAGCTTGGTTGCCTGGGGCACTCTCTCTTGTGTGGATTCTCTGATGTCTAATAATCGGGTTGGGCTCACATTAGAGCCTTTTCTTCCAGCTGGGAGTCCTAATTTGGATTTCTCTCCTCTCTCCTGATGCTTTTCACAAGCTTGTGCAAACCTAACGCCTTTCAAGTCTTTACCTATATGGTTAAATTTGGCTGAAACTGGCCAGTGGATCCTAAAGGTAGCAGGGAGGACTGATAATGTGATCCCACACACCAGCTTCCCTCAGCAGTCTACAGACAGGGCAATGATTATCAATGCAAGACAATTTGCATCCCAAGCATGAGGAAAATGAGAAAGGCTCAGTATGAGTTCTGACAGGAGAAAGCAGCCAAGAAAGAGCCCAGGATCCCTTGTGGGCTCTCGCAGGCTGTGCTGATGGTCACGGCATACCTGCTGGGCCAGCTAGTTTGCAGCGACCGAGGTATGTGGCCTTTGGCACTAACAGCTTCCACGGGAGCTGAATCCCAGGGAGAGAGGTGCACAGTCCCGGCAGAAGCAGAGTTGAGACATGCTCACATGAGAACTTTGCATGCTGCACCAGGTTCTTGTGCCAACACGTCTGGGGTCCTGCGCTGTGGTGCCCAGCCCCTGGATCCCTCGCATCCTGCAATGTGAGCAGCTCCCACCGAGCCTCCTTACCACAGAGCACTTCCCATCTCCAGCCCCAAGGGCTGTTTCTTTTCAGAGGGAGCAGGTACCCCGTTCCCATTATAGCCACCAGTAGGATATGCTGTTTCCTCCCTGTCTGCTGGTTGTCCTACCTGCTGTGCTTGGCCAACGAGATAGCCAGCACCAACCAACACCTCCCTGGTTATCTGTGCAATGGCAGCTTCTGGACCACAGGCAGGATTTACCTCCTTGCTGCTGATAACTGGGGAGGGCAGGAAGCAATCAGTGAGAAGGGAAAAGCACCTGATCTTTTGGGGGGAAAGCAGAGGAAGGGGATTAGGAATAATGCATGACAGTGCTTCCCCCTGCCCTTGGCACAAGCAAGTCAACCTCCCTGTCACACTTCTCTGTGACAGGAGCCAGCAGCAAGGCAGTGGGGATTGCACTCACCCCCAGATCCCTACTGAGGGCTCCAAGTTCTGGAGCTGAATGATTAACTCTTGCTCTAGAAGGATGTTGCAATGCCAAGGCAGATAAAGATCACTGACCCTTATAACTCTATGGGGAATTCAAGCCTGTTCAAGTTCTCCTGTGCCTAACAGACGAGCTCCAGAAGGCTTACAACAATGACAGAGAAACCTCAGCTATGTGACATATCTGAGCCAGGCTTAGGTGTTGGCAGCAGTACTAAATCTGGCGCCCCATGGGCTTGTCAGATCATTGGACAGAAATGCACATCACGGGTGGAAAGCTAACGAGAGAAAGTCTTTGGCTTCACATACATGAAGCCTTGCTCATGGACAGAGGATGGCACAGAGGTACTGATCCATAGTGCCTGCTTGCTCAAGCGGAGGAGCAAACCAGGGCAGCAGGTAGAGCAGCTGGAGGAGGCCACAGTAAGATGTCATGGAGGAAGGTGCATTTAGAGCCAGTCTGGATCTGAGCATCCAACTTGTGAACAACTGGCACAGTGACAAAGGTGGAGAAAGCGTTCAGCTGCACGGGGAAAGCATGAGTTGGACATCAGAGTAACTGAACACTTCCCAGTGCCCTTCCCATGGGGAAGACCATCCAGCTCTCTCCTCTCGTACTCAACTAACTCACATCTGGCGCATCTGCCTTCATCTCTACAGTGACAGTGTCCCACCATGCTCCTGCTATCATCCCTGAGCAATGGTTCCAGCAGGACCCCTCATAGGTCTGCTGGCTGTGGCAGACTAGACTCAGGGAAAGCATTTTTTACCAATGCCTGTAGCAGCACAGCCTGACAAGAGAAAAAGGGTGTCCCAGCACCATGCCAGGTCCAGGCTGCCCTTCACAAGTCAATGACCCACAGGCTTCTCCCAAACTCCTTCAAGAGAGCCTCTATTCCTCCAACACATCTTAGATGCTGCCACCCCAAGTTCCCCAGGGTTAAAACTGCCTAGCTGGCACATAAGAGAAGCATCTCAGTGGTTCTCATAGGGCTGTATCTATTCTGCTCAGAGCCATGTATGTGATTCCCCTGCCCTGCTGAGCAGCCCAAGCAAGAGTCACTGCCCCACTCACCACCATGACACTTGTTAATTCCATGGAAATTCATGGGATTAATGGAAATGAATCCCATGAGCAGCTTCTCTGCCACTGAGAAGCCCCTAATATAGCCCACCCCATTACCACGCAGACCGCAGACACTTTACCACCAAGAATGGAGCTGAACCATGAAATCATTTCACTGCAGGGTCCAGGCACTGCCCATGGGCCACTCACTGCGTGACAGCAGCAGCATTTCCCAGGTCACTCGGAGCAAGGGCAGACCTCAGTTGTAAAAGGCACACGCGCTCCGTGTTTTACATGATCAGGCACCTTGCTCCAGGCTGTCCAGTAATCTGGAAACAATTTCCAAAGGTCTGTCCAAGCCATTTGGAGATGGGAAAGTGGAGATGGGGAAGGAACAGCCCAACTGCGCCCTGGTGGAATCTGCAAGTCCAGCAAAAAGCTGTACCCACACTAACACAGCCCCCAAGCAGGCTGGTGCAAAACACGGTTCTGCAACACCAGCCCGAAGAAAACCATCCACAGGCACTGGGAAACCTTGAGACATTGAGGAAGGAAGCATCATAACTTCAGGGGCTCTTTTCATTAGTTTTCTGGCTTTCTGAAGTACCTCCAGGATGTGTTTCTTCTGTTTTGATGCAAAACCAAGCAGAGACTGCACAACTGAACGCAAGAGGAGGATCTCTAAGGAAAATGCTAGCTGCCAGTCTGGATTCAGTGCCCCATTCAAAGAAACACTGATGAGGTGATGGAAACAGCCCAGTGCCATGGCTTGGGAAGGAATGGCAGAGAGGAGGACAAATATCAGCCAAGCAGCCCAGCCTCCATGCAGGGTGTACATGGGTTATTTCAGTGCTGGGAATCAAAACATCCCACAGACATGGCCCAACACCTGTACAAGGAGTGTGCTTTATAATCTGTGGCTTCCTAACATTAGAAACCCAGGGAAAGTTTCCTAATTGATCCTATTTGACAGGCAACTGTAAGGGTACTGCCCCAGCTACAGCTGAACCCCTCCTGCTCAACAACCACCTAAGCTAGGAGAAGACAGAGCCACAACTCCTGTTCACTTTCACAAAGCCTGGTACCCACCATCTTACATGATTTACTTCCTTTGCCCTCTGTCTATTCCCCAGTGACCATTGAAATTCAGATGTACCATTAAACTTCAGTATCATTGATAATTCAACTAACCAAGTGCATCTCCATTCACCTCCCCAGCTCTTCGCGCAACAAAGACATTGATGTGTTTGGGGATGGTTTTGATCAGTGCCTGTCCTGGGGAGAAACTGTTTCCTGTAGTGAAGAAAAAAAGGGAGAAAAAGGGGAGGGAGGAGCAAGAGAGAAAGAAAGAGGAAGAAAGACAGTTTGGGATGTGTGCTGATCAAAGAGCAGTAAGGGAAGAGGTGTCCTTATTTTCCCATGAAAATGACTGTTTTTCTCTCATCTTCTGATCTCAGAACTTTGGGCTAAACCCCCACCACAGCTAGCGAGGGGAGTGCTGCTCTTGGTGCACCCAGCTCACTTTGTTTTGTGTTTTGGGTTTTTACTGCTTTTAAATGCTCCTCTTGAAGGGAATCAAAAGGTGGGGCTGGGGCCACACCTGCTTCCTGGCAGGCTGCAGCTCCTTTCTGCCACACTCATGACAAACAGAGCAGCCGGCGCATCACAGGAGACCCGAAGGAGGACCCTCCAGAGGTCCTTCGCCATAGCCATGCCCCAGCAGCACATCCCAAGCAGCTGGAGTAGGTACCCTGCACCGATCCCCTCAAATCCCCCATCTCCACCACCTCCCCACGCACACACTTTGAACCTCAATGCTATGTTTGTTCCTTCATTTCAAACCAACAGATTTGGGCATGTCTTTGACAGAGGATCACAATTTAGATGTTAAATTTAGAAGCACGCTTGGGCTCCGATTGGAGATAGAGTGTTTACCCTCTTTGCAGCAAGTTTGAAGCCCCTCAAGGCTCTCTGATCCTCGTCTGGTGATTAGGAGAGGAGGCTGAATCACCACATAATGATGCTCTGGTATTTCCCTCAGTCAGGAGCGTGCCTTACCTTCCTCACTCCATCCCACTGTTGGCCTTTCTCCAACACATCTGGCAGCCCCGAACTGAAGGGTATGTCCCTTGCCATGGGTCCCATGGATCATGCACTCTTTACTCTTAGCACAAGGACATGGGGTAGCACAGCTCAGAAAAGCAGGTAAAATATTTCTCTTAATCTACATGAATAATCCATCACAGATGCAGTTAGTTTCACCCCGTTTAACATGGAGATCCTTGAACTCCATTGCAAGGACCCTTGAGCTTGGCAACGCTTCCGCTCCTTGGCGGACATCTTCATCTGGGATTTTAAGGTCTAGTAAATTGATTTTATGCTGATCTCATGTTATACACAGCTTGGTAAGAATCGTAGAAACCCACCTTGTCTCTACTGGTTCATTACTGTCACTTTCTGGGGCAGTTCCAATGGGGCTTTCCCTGGAGCTAAGCCAAGGCAGTAGTTGTTGAGCAGATTTCCCCCCTGTTCAGAGCACCTTGCCCAATTTTCCTGTTGAGCTTCACTACGGCCTTTGGAAATCTCTCAGACCCGCTTCTGGGTGGTTTTGCATTGTGAATATAGTGTCAATGATCCCAGAAGCAGGAGACAGAGTAGAGGCAGCAGAGTCATCTCCTGGGAGATCTATTACTTTTACATTAAAAACATGCTGGAGAAAGAGAAACAAGATATCCAGTGTGTCGCAGTTTCCCAGTGCAACCTACTGAAGAAGAAACTCCAGGCTACAAGCAGTAGGTGATGGTTTTTAGTCCTGGGGTGAGAAGCTGCGAGCTCTCCTCAGGACACTCCACTACCATCAGGCCAACTCTCGAAGGATGCTAGTGTCAACAACCCTCTCCATTTCATTCTTTTATCAAAGGATAAAATAAGAAAGAACAAACATGGGTTTGTGTGGAACTCCTCAAACAGCAGTAGGATTTCACAGCAATATTGATATAGAAATTGTCCAAGCAGATGCACATGCAGTAATAAAGGTGATTAAATAACATCTCAGAGCACAGGCAGTCTATGTCAGGGGACACAACATGCTCTCCTGGCTAGTGTTAGGGCTTTGGGCATGGGTCCCTCCACAGAGAGAAGCTATTAGACTGTAAAAGCTGACAGTGATGCCTTCTAGAAAACTCTCCCTGTGTTTTGACTGTGCCTTTCGAAGTTTCAGACCATTTCCAGAGGAAATGAAGCTTCTGCCCCATGTGCATACTTACTCTCCATCCCTCATAATAACTGCTGAAGCCATTGATTGCTTTCAGCCCAGCTTGTAATTGAGAGCAAAGCTCTCAGAAATATGAAGTCATGACAGGATTTGCAAAGTAATTAGCTGGACAGAGGAGTAAAACCCTGCTAATGCCCCCACAGAGGAAAAAACAGCAATGTAAGTAAAGGCTTTCTTAGATGTCAGGAAATCTATAGGCAAGAGTGAGGTTAATGACATTCCAGGAGAGATTCAGAAGAAAGTTTGCATCTTGTTAAATGCCAGAAAACCTACTCTTTGCTCAAGGTTATCCTCCCATATTGAATTGCTGGTGCCCGAGAAGGTATGTGCTCTAGCTTCAGCTTTTCTTGTGGTTGTGAAGTTCATAACGTCTCTGCCTTGTGGGTTTTCTGATGTCTTATAAGAGATGAGTTCACATTGCCATTTCAGTACAATTCAATTAAAAAGTCAATTAGCCCAGATACAAAGCGATCGGCTTCATTAATTCTGCTGTTATGGAGTAGCACTGTTTTTTGTTGCTGTTTTATTCTGCTGTCTTATTCTGCTCTAAATTGTATGTGACTTTTCCTGCTCCACAGTCTAGTAGACACACGCGCACGCAGCATGCATACATCTTCTTTCCAGGTTCAGCAGTTGAAAATGTTGGAAGGGAGCAGCTTCAGGCAAGTCCCTACATGCTGGGAAGCTCCTAAGTGCTGTTAAGTAACAAGCAGAGCTTTTAAGAACATGGTTTTCAACTTCTCAGAGGGAGCCACATGCCTTTCTGGGTCACCTAGTTCTGTCCTCCAAGATTTTCTTTCATTTGCTGTGTATTTGAGACTATGTTGTATTTCCAGGAAGTGAAATCATGTCATAGAAAAGAACAAGCCTGAATTTTGTCAAGTCCAAATTGAGTTGAATTCTCTATAAATTCTGGTAGTTTCACTTCAGCTTCTAACCATTTGTTTCCAAAAGTAATGACCACAACACAGAGATCACAGGATGGTTGGTATCTATGTATCAAGAGAAAAAGGATTTGCAGGAAGAATGAAGTGTATTTATTGCTAATTAGATATCTCAGTGAGAGAACATGACACGTATTGTTACATATACTCCAACAATTTGTTCCTAACGTTCAACTTGACTTATAAATTGAACTGGTTCTGGCTTTTAAAGAGATGAGTCTTGAAAAAGTGTCTGGAAAAACAAGTCTTCCCTGTTTCAATTCGGAATGTGCCAAGTGACTGGCAGGTACTTGATATGTAATTTAAATTCAAAAGAGGAAGAAACAGCTCTAGATAAAAATCTCCTGGGATATCTAGGGGAAATACATGCACCTATATTTAGCTTATCCCTGGTTTCAACCCCTAAATGCACACACAGCAGCACACACTTGGCTTTTAAAAAGAACAGGCCTTGATCCTTTAACAAGCTCTGCAGAGCTCACTGATAAAGTTACATCCCTGTTAATCGCGTATGTGCTCTCCAGTTCCTTCTTTGATACATCTTGTTTGGAGAGATAAATCATGGAGCTGCAGATGTTCTGGAGTCATCAGACAAGGAAGCTGATGGCAGGTGGTCATGGATGGCAGATCCTCTGCAGGAATCCTGACCCTGAGGCTTTGCCATGAGAAGGGAGGAACCAAAGAGATTAGTCAATGGCTGTGGGTGACATGGTCTAAGTGTCTTGCTACAAATGTGCTCTTTAAGCACAGGGAAGGCAGGCAGGGTCAGACCTGTGAATTAGAACTTTACAGTAACCGGGATATAACTTGACTAGGACCTGAGATAAAGCTGCCAAAAAGGCCACATTGTAGAGCTGGCCATTCAGAAGGAATTTGTACAACATAGGAGGGCACCTCTGCTGGGGAACGACAACAGATTGCTGTAACAGGGGGAGAGGAAAGCGAAAACAAGCCATGGGGAGAGACATCAAATCACAGTTTCTATACTGACTCTTGAAAATACTTTGCAAGAAGTTGTGTGGAGAGAGACATTAAGATGGAGAAGGGAGGATGGAGAAAAAAATAGACATGCGGTTTGGATTGGGGGTGGAGAGTTCAAATATGCTCTTTGACTGGGGAAAAAGCAGGATGAAAGGAGGGAGAGATCGTTCGTCAGCCTGATCAGAGCATTTTGTACGGCTCTTCACATTTTGCTCTCTACAAGGGTAAAAACTGAAGGATAAAAAGTGAATTAGTCTGAGCAAGCATGGAGATGTGGAGGGACAGATCTCTCACTGGGACAGAGGGAAGAAGAGCTGAGCTAACAACAGCGTCATCAAAGGCTGGGGTAGAGAGAGCAGGGAGGTGATCGATGCTCAGCCCATGGCGACTTTTTCATTAACACACTGGCCTTAATAAAAATTACCAATGCTCTTCCTTTGACATCTGCAGGACCCAAGGAGACACCACACCATGGAAGTCACTACCAGGAGGTACTTCCTGAGTTTTGCTGTTTTCCTGATGCACTGTGTTGTCCACAAGGCAAGCTGTGAGAAAGGCAACACTTCCCCTCTGCACTTCACCCACTTCTTCTACAATGCCACCATCTATGAGAATTCAGCCCCTAAGACCTATGTGGAGAGCTATGTCAAAATGGGTATTTACAAGACAGACTCTGAATGGGACATCAGATACAGAATAGCCTCTGGAGATAGCACTGGTCTCTTTAAAACAGAGGAGCACATGATTGGGGATTTCTGCTTCTTGAGAATAAGAACCAGGAGCAGCAACACAGCACTTTTAAACCGTGAGGTCAAAGACAGTTATATGTTAATAATCAAGGCCACAGAGAGCACCTTTGCTTATGATGCCTGGGCCAAAGTCTTGATCCATATTCTGGACAGAAATGACTTGAAACCTCTCTTTTCACCCCCCTCCTACAAAGTGTCCATTAGAGAAGACACTCCTCTGAAAACGGTGGTCACCACACTCAGTGCCACCGATGCTGATGCTGGCCAGAACGCTGAATTCTACTATGCTCTCAACACCAAGTCTGATCTCTTCACCATCCACCCCACCACGGGAGCAGTTATGACCACAGGCAGGCTGAACAGCACCCATCGAGGCAGGCATCACCTGCAGGTTTTGGCTGTGGACAGAATGAGAAAGATCACGGAGGGGAATGGCTTTGGGAACTTGGCTAGTCTCATGATCCAAGTGGAGCCATCTGCCAGGAAACCCCCCTCTATCTCCTCAGTGAAGGTGATACCACCTGACTCAGCTGAAGACTTTGTCTATGCAACCCTGTCTGTAGAAAGTGGTGACTCAGAAGCAGGGATAGATTCAGTTGATTTTGTGGATGGAGATCCGGAAAGACATTTCAAAGCCATCAAATCCTACTTTGGAAGCACTGAATTCATGATTGTGTCAACCAAAGAGATCAACTGGCTGCTTTACCCATTTGGTTTCAACCTCAGTCTGCAAGCCAAGGACAAGAGCAAGCCACCATTGTTCTCTTCTATTAGAGTTATCCATATACCTCCCTCCAAGTATGTCTCTGCCAGGTTTGAGAAAGAAGTGTACCGGGTCCAGCTCAGTGAATTTTCCCCAGCTGGAAGCCAAGTTGTTATGGTAAAAATCACACCAGTCTTCCCAAATCTTAAATATATTTTAAGACCTACTCCTGACAGCACAAGCTTTAAAATTAATCCTCACACTGGACTGATAACTACAGTCAGGGCAATGGACTTCCATGAGCAGTCTCATTTTAAACTTGAAGTTACAACCGTTAATAGTCATGCATCCACGTCTGTTCTCATTGACATCGCTGACTGCAACAATCACGCTCCAAGTTTTAGTCAGTCTTCATACCATGGGGCCTTTGACGAAAACATTCCTCCTGGTACCAGTGTATTAACAGTAAGGGCTACAGATGAAGATGAAGGAGATAACGGCTTTGTCACCTACACCATAGCCAATCAAAAATCAGTTCCCTTTGTCATTGACCCCTATTCTGGCATCATTTCCACCTCCAAGTCAATGGACTATGAGTTGATGCAGAGATGGTATCACCTGCGAGTGTGGGCATCAGATTGGGGCTCACCCTTCCGCCATGAAACAGAGGTGTATGTATCCCTCATGCTGAGCAATGTCAATGACAATGCTCCAGTGTTTGAGAAGGCAAGCTGCAGTGGCACCATCCCACGGGACTTTCCCATTGGGAACCCAGTGGCCACGGTCTCTGCAATTGACAGTGATGAGCTGCAGCATATCAAATACGAAATCAAGTCTGGGAATGAGTTACAGCATTTTGAACTGAATCCCGTCTCTGGAGTAATATCCCTTAGAATATCTCTGCGAGATCTTCCTTCTGAACAACCGCTTTTCTACTCTTTGAAAATCACTGCAACAGATGGAGAGAACTACGCTTTGCCAACATCTGTAAATATCACTGTGGTCAACCAAGGTCTCCCTGTCAAAATGCAGTGTGAGGAAACAGGAGTCTTGAAACAGCTGACAGAAACTATCATACACTCCATTGAGTCTCAATCTCAAGGCCATGGGCAGGATGATGAAACATCTCCGAACTTGCACCTTATAAACCATAACGCTCCAAAGTTTGATGATGGCTTTCCACGATCTATTGATATCACAGAGACTGTTCCCATCAACTCAACCATTGCTGACCTTTCAGCTACTGATCCTGATACTGGTTTTAATGGTAAACTGGTCTATGTAATCTCAGATGGAAATGATGACAGTTGCTTTACCATTGACCTGGAACTGGGTCTCCTTCAAATCCTCTCTCCTCTAGATCATGAACGAACCAGCTTCTACATTCTTAACATTACTGTGTACGACCTTGGCACACCACAAAAATCATCTTGGAAACTTTTGGCTGTGAATGTGTTGGATACCAATGATAACACTCCTAAATTCCCACAAGGTGCCTACTGGGTGGCAATACCAGAGCATGTAGCAACAGGGACAACAATAGCTCAACTGAAAGCAGAAGATGCTGATACAGATGACAATGGGAGAGTGAAATATTCTCTCCTAACCCCCACTGATAAGTTTGCCATTAACAGTGTCACTGGGGAAGTCACAGTTACAGGTGCTCTGGACAGAGAACTGTGGCCTTGCTATGTGCTGAAAATAGAAGCCAGGGACCAGCCCAAGACAGGTTACCAGCTATTCTCTGTTACGGACCTCACTGTGACTCTGGAGGACGTAAATGACAACACCCCGCAATGCCTCCCAGCCCTCAACAGTGTGAAGGTCCCAGAGGACCTGCCCGTGGGAACCATTCTCCTGTTTCTGGAGGCTTTTGACCCAGATGCTGGTTCTGGGGGCGAGGTGAGGTACAGCCTCATCAATGATGAGGAGATGATGTTTCACGTAGATAAGCTGACCGGGGCACTCCGGTTGGAGAAGGAGCTGGACTATGAGAAGAAGGACTCTTACAATCTAACCGTGCAGGTCAGTGATGGTGGAAAGCCCTTCTCTCGCTCTTCCCTCTGCCATCTGGAAGTGAACATCATTGATGTCAACGAGAACTTGCACCCACCACGCTTTGCCTCCTTTGTCTTCAAAGGCTGGGTGCAGGAGAACAGCCCTGAGGGCACATCAGTGATGATGGTCACAGCAAAAGATATCGATAAGGGGAAAGATGGAGAAGTTCAGTATCTCCTCCGAGAGGGCACTGGCCTGTCTGTCTTCCGCATTGAAAAGGACACAGGTAATGACAACTTAATGATGTACCTTAAAGGCTTAAACTACATGATGTGTTTGGCTTTTTGACCCAACAGGACAAAGTTCCATGCATTCAAATCCTTCTTGCTTGTGCAGGGATGTACAATGTGCATCCCTGTATCTGGGGAGAAGCAAGCAGAGTTTGTCTCCCTAAAATAATGGAAAATCAGTGTCCATCTTCCCAAAAAATACCAAGGTCTTCCCTTTCACTTATGTACAAATGACCCTCAACACAAGCAAGCCCCCTCTCTTCCACACAATCTCACAGCCATACAAGGTTGGTGCCAGAGCCTATATCCGCAACAAAGACCAGGAAATAGACTGATCTGGCATTAAGAACAAAGTGGTCTGAGTTCCTTAAATCCCTCACAAGCACTTTCTGTCATTTTTCTAGGCACCATCCGGACCATAGGACCACTTGACAGAGAAGGAGCGTCTCACTACTGGCTGACAGTGCTAGCTTTTGACCTGGGAACAATCCCTCTGAGTTCTGTGACTGAAATTTATATTGAAGTCACCGATACCAATGACAATGCACCTCAGATGTCTAGACCTGTCTTCTATGCATCTGTAATGGAGAATTCCCCACCAAACACGTCTGTCCTTCAGCTTGATGCCTTAGATCCAGACTCTAGCTCAGAGGGAAAACTGACTTTTCACATCCTAACTGGAAATCCTCAAGGACTCTTCACCATTAACCTCATTACAGGTAAGACTGACCCAGCTCAGCATCTGTTTTTGAGGTTTCCAAGTGCCCAGAGGATGTTACATATTCAATATGAACAGCCCACACAGCTGCCTTTGTCACACCTTCCTTCAACAGCAAAAGTCCCAGTATCCAAATATGCTGTCTGGGGAGGCTAAGGATTGAAACCCTCAACCTTAAGGATGCTATTTGCATCCAGATGGCTTTTAGAATGACATAAACGTGCTCATTTCAAAGCCCTGAGCAGAACCAAGCAGTCACTTTTAATCTTCCCCTTTATAAACAACTGCCCTATTGCAGAGCCTGAGCCAGGAAACACCCTTCTGGAGGTGACTATCTGTTCCAGAGACAGACCAAGCCAGGATTCATAAAAATGAATCCCACTGCAGTTAAAGGCTCCACCCGTTCTCCAGCACTATTAATGTTGTAAAGTGTAGTAAGCCTCTTGTGCCATCTTCCTAGACTGTATCTTTCATCTGAGGATTAATTAGCAGATCTTTCAGAGCCATCAAAAACCGGCTGATGTTTTGTGTAAACAGCTTCCTCAAACTATCCTAGCAGAGCTGACATTGGGCCAGTCTGGCAAGGAAAGCTATGCCAAGCCCTTCACGCCATCAGCTCCTTGGAGAAGGAAGGGAGGGCACAGAGCCTGAGAGTATGGGAGAGGATTAATTGCATGACTTTGATCTCCTGTGGATGATAAAAGCAGTTCACCTACTGCAGCAGGATAGAAGCTTGCTCTCAGATGAGAAAGGAGCTGGATGTATTGAAAAAGGCTAGTGCATTCTCAATTATGTGTTACTTGTGGTGTAGTGACTCTGGCAGTCCTCTACAGCTGGCTAGGAGGGGGATGTTTAGAAAGACATTATTACTCTGAAACACTGGCATCCTTTTGGTTGCAAGAGATTCATAGGGTGTCTCTACACAGCACCATACAGATAAATCTGGAGACGTCATCTGTGACCACAGCTGCCCCCAGCTGTAGTGATCTACACTGTCAGAAACTTTTTAGCCAGGTCAGGGTATTGCTTTGCATACAACATTCCCACATAGTCCAAACAACTACACACAACTCAGCCCCATGGACAGCTTGCACAAATGTAAGGTCCCATAGAGAGGTGCCTTCAGAGGCCCTATTTTAGGGCACCACTGCCTTGTCAATGGGATGTGGAGCAGTAACAGCTATGAGGATGCCAGCTAGCTGCCCTCATCTGCTGAGCTCCATCTTGCACCCATGCACCCTGCAGGAAATTCAGCCCTCTCTGTGCTGCAGGCAGCAGGCAAACCTTTCACCGCAGTGTGAGTGCAGCCCTACAAAGCCACGCTCTGAGGCTGTCCTGTTTTACTGTAAAATAAATAACACTGGCAAAATCTGAATGTTTGCTAATGAGATACCTCACCTCTAAGCCAACCCTTTCATTCCCATTTTAGACAAAAACCACTCTCTCATGAGTTATCTCCTACCCATCTCTTTTTACAGGCAAGCAATTTGCATGTGAAGAGTGATAAGTTTGTCAATCCCATGAGCTGATTTTATCTCTTGGACAGTTGCTGGAGGTCTCTTCAAACCCTCCGCTTGGAGGTTGTTTAAGGACCTGCTTCCAAGCCTGATGAGGAGTCAGTTATCCGTTGTTTTACTTGCATGTCACCCAAAAGAACAAATAATTACCTGCAAACATTGGCATGAACTAAGCAGTTTATACCCTCATGCTCACTGTATCTAAAGAGAAGTCATCTGCTACTACTGCTAGAAAGAATATCACAGCTTATCTGGATTTCAGGGCTGTAGGGAGCTTGTTGGAAACCCTGTGATATTTTCATTCTGCAGACAAGGGCATGCTAGCTGCTTCATTAAGTAGGATAAAAATATAACCTTTGGTGTCAGCCTGGTAGTGCAGCATCGGAAGATGAACTGCGGGTCTTTCAGTTCGCAGTCATTCATAGAATCATAGAATAGTTTGGGTTGGAAAGGACCTTACAGCTCATCCAGTTCCAACCCCCCTGCCATGGGCAGGGACACCTCACACTAAACCATGCCACCCAAGGCTATGTCCAACTTGGCCTTGAACACTGCCAGCTATGGAGCATTCACAACAGTGCAGCATTGTACTCAAAACAGGGTTATCTCAGTGCAGTGCAAATCAAATGACTTACATTTGAATATAAGGAAAAAACACTGCAAGTATTTGAGCACTGCGGTGCTACTAAATCACTATCTTTTTACTGGATTTTTGCTGGGATATGACCTTCATCTTTCAAATGCAATAAATGAGTCTCTTCCTTCACTACCTAGAGGAAATGATCACAAAGAGACCCAGAAACATTTCAGTTCTTGAAATACCAGAGATCTATACGATTCAGATTGCCAATACTCCTCCTGTGGTCAACCCCAAATCCTATGACAGCAAAAAGATTGTGAGTAAGCAGAGCTGCTTATCTGTGATGAAGCTGAATCTCTGTCCCATTATTCAGTGATAAAACTTGAGGTTTCAAGAGGAAACAGCAGAGCAGAGGCTGCTGCTCTTGGTCACACAATGTGAGCAAAGGACAGGATACTCTGCATATGTCAGTTCCTTCAGCACCCAGGTCAGAAGGGAGGCTCCTAAAGGCAGAAAAGACTGTGATCAAGACCTCTCCTCTTCTTCTATTCCACATCATGATCCAAGGACAAAGAAGTCACACTGGCCCTGAAATCAGCCAGAGCACAGGAGGGCCAGAGGTCAGTCCAAGTCTTTCCTAGGCAGGGCACTTCTGGCAGAGGGAGAGGAGGAGGAAGCTTGTTCTCATCCTGTGAGCTAATAGGAGTTAAGGTCCTGATTTACTGTTACAACAGGCACATCTACACCCAGAATAACCCCGCAGAATAGCCCTGGATAATTATTCAGGGCACAGTGCCACACTATTACAGGTAACCTATTTCTGGTCCTGGAGCCAGCTTGTTCTGTGTTTGAGCCAGTATCTCACAACACAGGGATGGATTGGTCAGTGGAGATATAACCAGCAAGGCCTCTTGACTTCTCCTCCTGGGACCTTACAGGGAGACATGAATGGCTGTGATAACTGTCCTTCAGCAGGGCTTGACTCCTCTGGCATCCCTGAACTACCACAGAAGGGCTCCAAGCTCTTCCAGCTCTCAGTTCCTTGAAGAGGGTGGAGAAAAAGAGGGAAAATAAATGAAAGGATAATAAGAAGAGGGAATAAAACTGTGCAGTGAGATGAAAGCCTTCTGCCATCGGCAATGAAATCTCTCCAGCCCTGCCTGGCAGCTGGTGCAGAGCAGTGTTTGTGGGAGACAGAGAGATAGGTAGATACATGGAGAGATGGGCAGATAGCAGAGTTTAGGGTATTCTTTTGCTTGAAAGGTTTTCAGCTTGTTTTGCACAAGGTTTGCAGTCCCTGATGTGAGGGAGGATTCCAATGGAGACAGAATGGATAGGAATTGTGAGGCTGTGGCAGGAAGAGCCAGGATGAAGCCATTCATCCCACTGAAAGGCTGCTTGCAGAATCCTTTTCCCTTGGACTCTTCATCTCCAGCTCTTATCTAGTGCTTGTTCTTCTGGTGCTTCTCTGCTGTGTCAGTGTCCTTGGGCTTCCCCAGGATGCCTGTGGTTCCCTGCATTTCTCTGCATGGAAGGACATCCAGGCACAGCCTGCTCTTTAAGTCTGAGTGGTGGCTCCACTGCCAACATACCACAGGCTCTAGCTGATCAAGGAGTAGTGCGAAGCAGGGTCAGAGCAAGAGGGAAGGTAGTAAGAGAAGAAAAGAGAAGGTGAAATGGAAGCAACAGGGAGACAACCTCTTCCCTTCTCAGGCTCTTGTGAAAGCCCCAGTGCCTGCAAACCTGATTCTGGCTCTTTTAACTATCTTAGGTTGTCCCCCCTGCAGCGAGGGCAGGGGGCCAGCAGCCTCCACCCCAGCCCTGCTCTTGCCAGCAGAAGTTATTATTATTTTTCTCTTCCCTGACAACAATGCACTGTTAATTTTGCTGCTCCTGTTCCAACACGACCAGCTTTCCTCTCTGCCCTTTCCAGGCAGCAAGCGGGAGGATTGCAGACAACCCTTTCCCATTGTTGTGTGTAGATAGGCTGCCAGAGCAGAGTTCGTGCCGGTCTGTACGCAAGCAACAGAAGGTTTCTGGACCTTCAGGTGAACGCAGAGCTTGGCCAAGTACAATTAGGACCTTTGATGGTTTTGTTCAGTCTCTATAGGATTCAGCAGAAACTTTCAAGGCCATATACAAGAATACAAATGAAGGACACCCACTTGATCACAAGTCCCATGGGGAGGGGCAGGGGCTGTACTGATAACTCACACACATGTACATGCACACGCAAAACACTCTAGTTAAAAACTAAATGTGCTCTTCCCAGGTCCTTGTAAGGGGCACCAGAAAGAGCCAAGGAACTGTTTCCCCAGGCCATGAAGGCTGACGGCAGTTGTCCTTTAATAACAGTTTCCCATTCTAGCCCTCTGGCTTCACAGGGTGTATATCCAAGCAGCAGCAAATAGAAATGTGCATGAATTCCAGCTGGCTTCTCTCGAGCACCACGTCCGATCCCGTCTCCCCATCTCGGGGTGCTCGGCTGCCGTGTGAACACTGCTGGCAGTTTGTGCATCTTGGCAGCTGCGCAGCACCACAGCTCCGTATGGGAATTACAGTGATTAACTGTTAACCACAAGAGCTTTCTGGTCTCAAGGCAGAGCAGTAACTGGCTCTGGGGAGGGGAACTTGGAGCCATGACTGGGCACAGGGGAAGGGACAGAGGGAGTTTGCCAGGGGTCAGGAGGAGAAGCCAACCCTTTGACTTGTGACTCAACAGATATGAAGCTAAACCCAGAAATGCCATCTGGTAAGGCTCCCAACTAGGACATGGGATCTATGATAGGGAGTAGAGTCAGCTCATACTCCCCAGGAGATCTGCGCATCTCCAGTGATACAGACATTGAAGACAGTCATTAAGGTCCATTCACCTCCCTTCACCACAGTCATTCTTCTCCAGCTCTAGAAAGCTCAGCTACAATCCTGTTTTCTTTCATTTTTTATCATTAGGTCATGAAAGAATTTCAAGGTGTGGCCAGGCAAATCCAAATAATCGCTTTAGAGTGGTTTAAGTTACTTTCCATCAGCTGGCACGCAGAAACCAAGTGCAAACAAGGTGTTAGTCTGTCGCAACTGAATTTTGCAATCCAATAAGACCAGAAATATCCGCAGTGTGCACACAGGTATTGGGTGGCTCTGTCAGGAATATCTAGCTATGTATCCTATGGGCTTGGTAGGCCAAAATTATGACCCCTCCCAGAAGGTAGCTGGAATTTTAGGCTTTGCTCTCCTCTCCTACCCTAACTATCAGCAATGGGGGCAGGGGCATCAGAGATCTCAGTGAACCACTGCTGCAATTCCTTCTTTGAGAGCATTTCCATGAACATCAATATATTTGGTGCTATGGGAGCCCTACATCCTCCCATGAGCCCAGGAGAGGTATGAAAGCTCCCCAGCCAGTGTGCTCTCAGGCCACAGCCAAGTCCTCTTCACCTGCCGAGATGTCAGAAGGAAGATAAGGCAGAAGAAAAACCCCTATGACATGCATGCAAACAGAGTCTTTCAAATTATCTTGTCATAAAACATTAAAGAGTGTTGATTTATTATTGTAAAGGCATCAAATAAGTGTTTAGTTCAGCGGACAGTGCCAAATATGAATAATCCCAGAGAACAAGTGGAAACGGTTAACAATAGTCTTGTTCCAAGCAGCTGCTCCTTGCTCCCTCCTTCAGCTGCCCAATGTTTCCTGCAGCCATTTGAAGTTTTCCCCTGCCTATCATGCTCAGACAGCAATACACCAAAGTATGGTACAACTGAAGCAATACCATTAATTAAAACTTTATGACTTTGGACCAGAAATGAGAGTTGAGATGAGTTCATGCAACTCTGATTTACAAGTCTCAGGATGCGTGAGTGCACGTGCTCACAGCACTGCTAATGCACACTGCCCCCATGCAAAGCTTTTCCCAGAGCTGCATGAGCCTGTATCACTGCTGGCAGTGGTCAGCAAAATTCACCCTGCCTCTTGTTTTTGTCAGGAAGCAGGACTTGCCTTTGTGAGGAATAAACACGATGAAAACAGCGACCATTGGGAGCAGGAGGGGCAGAGAACAGACAGGAACACTCACAGGTGTCAGATTTGATGACTGTCAGAAAATCATGCATTATATGTAAGATTTCCATCATTTGTAAAGCAGTTGTGAAAATGGTCCAGAGCTGTTTTCCCCAAAGGGGAAGAGTCAAGACACTTGATAAGGACTATTATCAAACCAGATGTAGAAACACAAGCGTCAGCTCCATCCTTTCCACACTTCCATTTACTCAGCTCTAGACATTGACAGGCCGAAGAGGCAATTACAGTGATTTTGCCTAAACTCTCAATTATTATAGCCGCAATTCCTCCCTCCTGCATCCAGCCTATTCCCCATGGTTAAACTAATGTGTGTTTTCCAGAAATCCCTCACAATCTTGCAGCTGTTAGAGGATTCATCCTGTCTCTCAGCAAGGCCTAGATAATATACCAGCATTATTACTGACTGTGTGCCTTATTTCTAGCCTGAATGCATTTGTTCTAGCAGTAGAATAGAGGGTATTTCCCTAGACAGAAAACAAGCTTTTGTCAAAACACTGTAAACTACAAAGAGCAAGGTTCAGCACAGGGAAAATAGGAGTCGAGACATGTTAAGAGGCCAAAGTTGTGCCAGTGCCTGCAGAATGCTTCTCACTTAGAGGCATAAGAAAAGGTTTGTTTTCACACTCCTGCAGCCTTTCTCACCAAGCGCCTTGACAAGCCTCAACGGATGCAGGCACCTTGTAGGTGTCCTCTGTCCTCTGTGGTGTCTGTAATCAAAGGAGGGCCTCCACATAGGGATTCATGCTTGAAGTGGACAACCTGCCCTCTGGGGGTATCTGTCCTTCTCCTCTGATCGCAAAGTGAACCTGGAACAGGATAGACGGGCAGGCCGATGTGGGGCATGCAGGGATTTGATCAGCCCTGGCTTTCCTCGGACGCTGACTCTTGGAGCTCAAAGGGTTTCTTTGTTGGCAGGTCTGATTTCTACAACTTCACGGCAGCTGGATCGAGAATACAAGGCTGAACATATCCTAGAGGTGGGTAATGATGATTGTAATTAGCTTTATTTACCTACAAGTGTATTAAGTCCTCAAAGAGTTTTCCTTGCAAGTTGGAGCACAGAGAAAGAATCTCATCCCATCAGCTCCCAACTGCTGGGAAACTTAATTAAATGGAGTGTGTTGCCCTAAGAGACAGCTGCAGCAGTACTGCGGGGTTTATTATTTCCTTACTGAAGACTGGAGCAAAAGGTCTGTTCTGGAAGCTGTGGGAATGCAGGAAGAGGATTGGAATTGTCCTCTAGCAGGACAGATAATAAGTTAATGGGGAAAGTGCAAGCCAGAGAAACCCACCCTCATTTATCTCATTGCATCAGACATCGCTGTGTAGCTTTGTGTTACCAACCTCTGTCTTTTGCTGCTTCAAGCTATGCACGTTTACATTAGAGGGATCTTGAGGTGTTTCAGCCTATCGGGGTGATTGAGGATAATACATTTCTCTGCGCAATGCAACAAGCACAATGAAGTAAGGATGGGTGATAACTTGCCAAGCCATTGCTGTACGCGTTTTCAGTTGTGTGACCCCTAGTGACCAATCTGACCCACTGCCCAGAACAACTGCAAGCAGGACCCCTGCATTCGCATCTCCCTGTGTATGCACAAGCCTTGCTGCCAGCCGCAGCCATGAGACTTTACCCTATAGAGAGGAGCAATGGCTCCAAAAATGTTGAGGTACAAATGCAGATCCACACAAAACCCCTTGATTTAGTCATTGTCCATCAGGGTGAAGGCTGCTCGTGTCCTAGGTAATGACAAAGAGCTCTGCCACCTAATTCTTTCCTTGCTGGCAGGTTGCTGTATCCGACAATGGAGAGCCAGCCCTGAAGTCCACCAGCAGAGTTGTGATACAAGTCCTGGATGCCAATGACAGCCCTCCCAGTTTCCCTCACAAGCTCTTCATGGTGCAGCTCCCCGAGAGAGATGCCTCAGAGACACCACTGCCAGTGTACAGGCTGATTGCTTCAGACCGTGACCAGGGCCAGAACAGCCAGATCACCTACACCATCGAGGAGGAGGAGGAAGGGATATTCACCATCAACCCCACGACTGGCATGGTGTTCTCCAGGAAAGCTTTTCCTGCCTCTGAATACAACATACTCACGGTGAGAGGAGAGGGAAACACAGGAAGCCACTGGGAAGAGATGGGTGGAGCGGGAAAGGAGAAAGGCTGGAGAAACAGAGAATATAAAAGGAAAGAGACAGAGAAAATGCAGCAGTGGGGGGAGAGCTTAAAAAGACTTGGGTTACAGGGAGAGAAACTAGGAGGGAATTATGGGAAATACAGAAGGTAAGAAGCTATTAAGAATGGAAGATAAGCTTTAAAGTAACTGTCCAGCCTACTCAGAGATGAGCATAATGATCTATGACCCTGTATGGACGTTGGCATAGACCTGAACTGTCTTTGAGTTTCAGTGCTGCCTCCATTTGGCAGTCTGATCAGGCCATGGGGCTTGGATACAGGTTTAAAGCCCTCCCACACTCTGCGGGTCCTTGTAACAAGACTTATCATCCAGGTCTCTGCTGTGGATTGAGCTTGGCAGCTCTGCTTGATGGTCAAGAGGAATTTGGGTTGCATGGCTCTACCTTGGAATCAGCCAGAGCATGGGCCACTGGGTTAAGATGTGTTTTGTGGGATTTTGGCCACGCTCAGACCTGAATCTCCTGGTGCGTGGGAGAAGCAGCTTCCTATGGGCTAAATCCTGATTGCATGTGCGTTTCCCTGCAGGTCAAGGCAACAGACGGTGGCAGCCCACCGCTATCCTCCCATGTGCGGCTTCACATCAGCTGGATTGCCCGGCCTGGCCCTTCCTCGGAGCCACTAGCTTTTGACGAACCCCACTTTAACTTCGCCGTGATGGAAACAGATCCTGTAAACCATATGGTGGGAGTGATCAGCATTGAAATGGGCCCCAGCCAAGTGTGGTTTAATATCACAGGTGAGACACAGAAATGAAATCAGGGCAGCGGTGTCTGGCAGGCTTTGCCCCAGCTCCCTTTGGCTTTCAGCACTCACATGCCTGAGCTAATGAAGCTGTTTGCTTTAGGTGCAGGTGAGCTACAGGGAAAGATTTCTCACAGACACTAAAAGGCTTCAACAGCCATAGATAAAGCTGCTCATGCCAAAGGCAATTATCTGACACACTCTTTAAATGACACTGTGGGACTTGCCAGTGTTCTAGGTGCCCTACAGTGTCACGTCAAAGGCAGGGCATGCCAGTCCCAGCTCCTCCTGTTAATCAAGTGACACTATTGCTTGTGATAAAACAGCCTGTGAGGAGCCAGGTGTCTAGCTACTGCAGACATGCCCCATCCCATAGTCTGAACAGGAAGCCAAAAGGGAAGGATTCCTCAACAAAGTGGTCTGACTAAATGGTGGTGCTCTCCCTTCCATTTCACAGCATCCCAAGGGATGACTTAGACATGAAACATGAAGCAGCTCTAGGGCCTCCTCTAAAACACAGGGTGCTGGGGCAGAGGGGATGTGGGCTGTCACCCCAGAGGACTCCTTAGGCAGTACATGTGCAGAACTGGTCCTACAAACAAGGGCCAAATGTGCTCATGTAATTTGGTGTTCTGAAGTGGTGCCCCAATCTGCCTCGCACTGCCTTTCCCTGACACTGCCTGCAGGGCTTGCCCTGTCAGACAAAGCTGTAATCGGGTGAGTGAACAGTTTTTCCTGTTGCTGTGCTGGGGAAGGATAATGGTGTATAAATACAATTAAGCAACAAGAGATACAGTGCTACAAGCAGCAGACAACATCAGTGCAAGGCTTATCTGGCATTAGTAGTGTCTGCTTGGGTTTGCAGAATTAACGGTATATTCCTTTTGAACCTTGTCCCATCGTTTCCTTGCTGAATGCTGGCCTCTGTGCTCAAACACATCTTTGCCAATTCCTAGTGCACCAAGTGCTACTCATGGCTGTGTTTGTTACTGTACTGGTGGAAGAGAACAGGATTACATTTTCCCTGACAGGGAAACAAAGCATCACTAAGAAGGTGATGCAGAGATCCAGGAGCCTTCCCACCTCTTTCAAAAGCTCGCCTTTCCCAGAGCACAAAGGCTCTGTCACTGGGGTTGATGGTGCATCATCAGCATCTTAGTCTCCTTTTGGCACTATGCGAAGGGTTCATCTCTCTTTTTTCTCAGGGAAGGGCACCCATGGGTCTCTCTTTTCCTGTCTCTGCTTCTATCTCCTTCCAAGCAGGAAAGTGGTGGTTCAGATGGCTGGAAACCACTACAATATGCAATTTAACAATCATCCAAGATTTTCCCAGCTGGTAAGAGAATGAACAGAATCCAGAACATCCAGTAGCTGGGAAGGGAAAAGTTGAGACCTGAGATAAATACAGAAAACTGCTTCTACATCTCCATATCTCAGAACACATTTTCACATGCAATAGAGAACTAACAGGCCATGAGCAAGCAAGGCATCAGAAAGGAGCTTCTGTGCCAGGGCTGAACAGCAGTGGTGTGAGGGACAGCCTTCTGCTGCTGAGCTGCTCAGGCCTGTGGTTCCCTGCGCTACACAGCCATCTGGGTTGGAGGCAACAGGCTCTGCTCTCCCTGGAAGCACCTTCTGCCTCCCCAACTGTTCCAGTATTGGGCTTCTTCAGGTAACTCCCAGGCACCCAACTGTGCCAATGAAGACCATTGCTGATATGCCCACAGTATGACCTTGAATTAGAAGCCAGCAAGAGCGTTGTTCAGCGCTGTAGGTCCCTGATCCATGTGATGCTGCATAGCTGGAGCCCTTGTGCAAATAAATCAATGATCAAATATGCCTGTTGTAAATCTAGCCAGGACATCATATGCATATGTGCATCGTTGCCTCTTCTCCTCCTCATTGTCTCTAATTCACTCACCTTCCCTTTTGTACTCCTTTGTCACCATCTGTGACTACCTCTTTGTCCAGTTTCTCCATGTCCTCCCTGTCTCCTGTGTCCATCTATCACATTTCACATTGAGTTTCCAGATTTAGGAAAAACTTCTATGGCACTGTTCCCAACCCAGCTGTGGCCAGAGAGGTACAGCTAGAGTGAATGCCTACACGTCCCCATTCAAGGTGTATCGCCTGGCATGCCACATATCTGTGTCTGGGCTTGAGCTCCTTCTGTGGTTTGTGTATGGTGTCTGGAGGGGAGATTCTCATCCTTCAGATCTCCAGGCAGCTCCTAGAATCCCTTCCACCTGCAGCTTGCTCCAGACAGAATTCTAACTGTAATTGCTTCCCCATTTCCTTTTCTCATCTCTCCCTTACTGCAGGTGGTGACGATGACATGGATTTTGACATTGAAAAGAGCACAGGCAGCATGGTCATTGCAAGAGCCCTCGATGCAAGGAAGAAGTCAAGCTATAACCTGACAGTAGAAGTCACTGATGGCTCCACTACCATCAAAACCCAGGTAAAGCTTTTTCGTTAATAAAGACCACATTTAGAATACATGTCAAAGGGAATCTTCCTTCTGACTCTGCCGAGCTCTGGATCAGATGCCAGGCAGAAGAATCTCCTTACACTGTGATCTTACATTACACAGTGACCCAAATCTTTCCTCAGTACCAAGCTAAGGTTCTATTTTTATGTTGCTGGAAACACAAATGGTCTAGGGAAGCCTGCACCTTTCTTTCTGATCACAGCCAGCAGACAAGGGCACATCCACACCACCAGCCAAGCTGGGGTGGCAGTTCACACTCCTAGACCTCAACTTGCTCTCACTAGCTCAGGCTGATCCGTAACATGGTTGGGATAACATGCTGAGATGTAAGGAAAATGCATATGCAGTTAGATCAGGCTTGGGTCCTTGGTACCATGTCAAGGGTGATCCTGGGACTTGCCCACATGTATAAAGCCAGCACAGACACATCTGCAAGAGGTGAGGTCAGGCCCTGCCCTGTGCTGCTCCAAGTGTGTGGAACATTGATAGCATATCAGCACCAAGGTCCAGGGACCACATGGTGCAACTGAAGAGATGCTATTGTGTCCTCTGGGTTGCCACATGAAAAGCAAGCACTGGTGGAAGGAAGCACTCTCAGGCATGTCTCTAAGCCCCAGCTAAAATGGTTGCTGAGATGTGCCCATCTTTACCTGCCCTCGGGAGGGATATTCAGGGCTTGATCTTTCACCAGCCGTTTTCTCCACACACAAGCAGCAGCCAAAACTCCAGCCCTAACTCTACAGGAAGACATAGAACGTGAGTCACCTCTCAGAGACGCTTATCGTGGGAATTCACTGCAGAGGTTTGCAGGGGATGATGAGTGAGGAGCACTACCACTCATGTGAAACCCAGTGCTAGGGATGGCTATCTATCTCCACTATCTTCAAGTATTGCTCCAAATAAACAAACAAAGCCCCACCTTGCCCGGTGTGCATTCCCTGCCACCTTGCATTTCATCCCTACATTTATTTTGGCACTCAAGTCTGCTAGCAGATGTCAGAAAACCTGCTTGTACAAAACACCCATGGCACGTTCAGGTTTGCCAAAGGAAGCAAATTATTACAGTTGGTTGGGGCTTCCTAAGATGCAGCAAACACATCAATAGGGGGGTCAGGACAGTCAGGGTAGGAGACCAAACAGAGGAAAGTAGGTGACTTTGCAGGCAGGATTCAGGCTGGCCATTCACGGGGGTTTGCTGTTAAACACAAAGGGGAAGACTTGGCTAAAAATCATAGGCTACAAACTTTGCTTCTGCATACCTTCTCCATGTGCTGCTCTTAAGACAGGCTGGCCCTTGCTGCCTGTACCAAACACCCCCCCTCTGCCAGCTTTCTGGTGTGTAATTAATGAGGGCTGGTGTGGAGGCACCAGCCAGCAAAGCTGGCACCACCACTGAGCAACTGCTACTTTTCATGGCAGGCTGTGATGCCAAGTGCAGGCACGTTCAGTCTGAATGGCTTGTCAGACTGCAGAGATTAAATAATGAGAGGAAGCAAACTGAAACTCACTAAGGGAAGGCACAGCAGGCATTCCCTGCGGAGAAGGAGAAAAAGGTTCCTGGTCACCATGCATGGCAAAGCCCCAAGAGTTAGAATGCTGTGATGGTCACAAGAGCACGGCTACACCCAAGAGGAATTGGTAGCTGAGATTTTACATGGCTGAGTAAGTCAGGTTGCTCCTATGTCTCCGCTGCTCTCATCATGCTATCTCCCCCATAGGCATTTATCCATGTGATTAACATCAACCAGCACCGTCCCCAGTTCCTGAAGAGTCATTACGAAGTAAGGATTCCTGAAGATACCCCCTCAGGGAGGGAAATCCTTCAAGTCAGTGCAACAGACAAGGATAAAGGCAAGGGGCTCATCTACACCATCCATGGCAGCGTGGACCCCAAAAGCACAAGACTTTTCCAGTTGGATCCAAGTAGCGGGGCCCTCACAACAGCAGAAGGCTTCAGCTCCCATGCCATGCCTCAGCACACCCTAACAGTGATGGTGAGTCCTAGGCACACCCTGCTGAGTCCATCAGCTTGGCTGGGATATATGGGTGGCTGGAGAAATTAAAACTGGTTGTAGTCTTTGAGGGAGGATTTGTCTAGAGCAACAGGGAAGAGAAAACAGGGTGCTAAGCTTTACTATAGAACCATCCTGGATAAATTTAGGTAACACCCTGCTTCCCTCTAACCAAGTGCTGAGCTCTTCACCTGCTACTTCCCTTGGAGAGCCACTGGGTTCTTACCCAGGAAAGTACAGTGAATAATTATTAATGTTTGGTTTCAAGTTGAGTGTTTGTGCTGAAACTTACAGGCTCATTCCCTTCCAAGGGAAAACACCACTCTGTAAGAGTCCCGGTGAGCTACCTGGAAGCCTGTTCAGGCAAGGCTGCTGCTCTGAGTGTGACCGTACCTGCTCTTCCTCTGTCCTTCAGGTACGAGACCAGGAGGTCCCCATCAAGAGGAACTTTGTTCGAGTCATCATCCATGCGGAGAACCGCAACCTCCACCCTCCGCAGTTCAGCAGCATCCATTACGAAGCAGAAGTGCTGGACTCAGCAGTAGTGGGCACAGAGATTATACAAGTCAGAGCCCTGGATCAGGACCAAGGAGCCAACGCTGAAATCCACTACTCCCTTCAGGCAGGTGAGAGCCATGCAACAAGACTGTTTAGGCTATGAACATGCCTGCATTTCCATGCTCTAGCGGGTGGCCAGAAAGTTGACCAGCTTTCTCCAGCTGTTGCAATGAACAGCAAATGGCTGCACAGTTCTTAAATGTGATTTCCTTCCTATCCTAGAGAAAATATAGAGTGAGCAGGTAATTTCCATATTATGAAATATTACTAGCATCTTTCTTTAAGAATACAATTCCATGTTGAGTCACTATTCTAAGAGTAAAAGTGACAAGTTAGAACAACTTAAAACGTTCTCTTCTCATCCATGGGAACTGAGGGAGGGATCTCTATTCAGTTGTTAGACAAAAGCACTCCGATTCCCACAACAGTCATCATCACTTCCACCATTTCTACCAAGAAATACATTCTTGAGGCATGGTAAGCACCCTCTCAGCATTGGTTGATGGTGGTTTTGGGTCGTATAAGCTCAGTGGGCAAGTATTTTATCATTCATTCTAAAGGTTAAGAAAATGTTTATGGCAGTGCCACACTGCCTGTTTAGCAAGCAAATACTTTGCAGGAGACAAGCCATCCTTTGCTCCATCTTTCTCACTGCAATTTAGATCAAGGACTGAGGAGTTTAATTGCTCCTGAAGTATTGGTAATTATAAGCATGACAGGGCTTGAAAGAACTAGTACAGTCTGTGCTACCATGTTCTGCACATGAGGCAAAAGCTTCAGTACATGCTCTGCCACCACTAAATATGCTCAAATTAGAAGGGTATTTATCTCTAATTTACATTTTGATTGAATTGAAAGTTATCTCATAGATCTCAATGGGTTCATTGTTCTTAGAATTAAAATCATTTAGAAATTAATGAAGATCATTGTCTCCCAGTGAAAGTAGCAGATGTTAATTAGGTCTGAGGGCAGGAGCATTTGTGGAAAAGAGGTAGAGGAAAAACGAAGGGTGTCTACATTCTTCACTTTGTAATTGCTCTTCTTGCAGGTAATGGGGAAGGTTTCTTTAGCATCGACCCATATTCTGGAATTATTACAGTTGCCCAGAAACTGGACCCATCCAGGCAGGAGCGATTTACTCTTATTGCAAAGGCAGAAGATCAGGGGTTCCCCCAGCTTAAAGATTCTGCTACAGTACATGTCCGCATCCGACCCTCTGATCGCACCCCTCCAAAATTTCCAGAGGCTGAATACATCACAGAGATCAGTGAATCCACTGCTGTTGGCTCTCCTCTTATCCGGGTTTCAGCCACAAGCTTGTCACCAGTCAGCTACGAAATAAAAGATGGAAATGGAGATGGAGCGTTCTCCATGAACTATCAGTCTGGCCTCATTTCCACTCAGAAGAGCTTAGATTTTGAGCAGGTATCTTTTTACCAGTTGAAAGTCCGTGGCACCAACATGGCTGGAGCATTTATGGACACAGTGGTACTTATTTATGTCATAGATGAGAACGACAATGTGCCCATCTTCGTTAAACCTTCCTTCATTGGCTGGATCATGGAGAATGCTCCATCACAAAGTATGGTTCTAGATGAAAGCAATGCTCCTCTCGTGACCCATGCAACAGATGCTGATCAAGACTCCAATGCTTTGCTGGTCTATGAGATTTTGGAACCGGAGGCACTGAAATATTTCACAGTAGATCCCAGCACAGGGACACTGACCAGTCGTGCTGACATAGACTATGAGCTTACCCCAGTTTTCCACTTCAGTGTGCATGCACATGACAGCGGAAGTCCCAGCTTATTTGCATCCAAGCCAGCCAAGGTCACAATCCATGTTAAAGATGTGAATGATTCACCTCCAGTCTTTCTCAAAGACACTTATGAGCTTTCTCTCTTGCTACCTGCACACTCAGGGATGGAGCTTTTGTCAGTGTGGGCAGCAGATGCAGATTCAGAGGTGACCTACAGCATTGTGGAAGGGAACCTTGATAATGCTTTCTGCATTCACCCACTGACAGGTCTTATCTCCATTCTTAATGCTACTGGCCTGGGAAGCTACCGGGAACTCACGGTCAGAGCTGGTGATGGCTTATATAAAAGTACTGCTCTGGTTAAGCTGAATTTAACTCAAGCACAAGGTACAGGCTTAAAATTTGATCAAGAAGTATATACAGCAACTGTGATGGAGAACTCTACCGATGAGAAGACTCTCACCATTCTTGGGGTCAAGGGATATCAGCTAAATGAACCACTTTTCTATTCACTTTTGAATGGAAAGGAAAGATTCAAAATGATCCAGGCATCTGGAGTACTCCAGACCAAGGGTGTCAAATTTGATCGTGAAACACAAGACATGCACGAGGTAGCTGTGGAAGTGAAGGACAGCAGGAAACCACCAAGAGTGTCCCAAGCCACAGTCAAGGTTTATGTAGAGGATATCAACGACAATCCACCGCAGTTTGAGAACGTGCCGTATTACACCTCGGTGCAGGACGGCACCGAGCCAGGTGATGTACTTTTTCAGGTGTCCGCAGCAGACAAAGACATAGGGGATAATGGAGCCATTACCTACTCATTTGCAGAGGACTACAAATACTTTCGGATTGACCCCTACCTAGGAAACATCTCACTTAAGAAGCCTCTTGATTATCAAGCTTTAAATAAATACAACCTCCGAGTCATTGCTAAGGACAAAGGCGAGCCTCCCCTCCATGCTGAAGAGGAGGTTGTGATCAGCGTGAGGAACAAATCCAACCCTCTGTTCCAAAGCTTGTACTACCGAGTGAAGGTGCCCGAAAACATCCCCCTGTACACATCCATCCTCCACATGCAGGCTCGCAGCCCTGAGGGCTTACGCCTCATATACAACATTGTGGAAGAAGATGCCCTGAAACTGTTTAGCACTGACTTCAAGACTGGTGTGCTCACTGTCACAGGTCAGCTGGACTATGAGCTAGAGACAAAGCACACGTTCACAGTTAGAGCCACAGACACAGCACTAGGATCCTATTCAGAAGCCAGAGTAGAGGTGGAGGTAGAGGACATTAATGACAACCCCCCCATATTTTCTCAGGTCATCTACACAGCGTCTGTCTCAGAGAGTTTGCCAGCACAAACCCCTGTTATCCAGCTCTCTGCTTCTGATAAGGATTCAGGCAGAAACAAAGTGGTCTCCTATCAGATCTTGGATGATGGTTCAGATGCTACCAAATTCTTCAATATTGATGCCAGCACAGGACAAATAACAACAGCTCAACCACTTGATTATGAAAAAAATCAGCAGTTTCGCATGAAAGTAAGAGCTGCAGATCATGGGAATCCTCCACTTAGCAGCGATGCCCTTGTGATCATAGACGTGACAGACATCAATGACAACCCCCCTGAGTTCAGCCAGCTTCAGTATGAAGCCAAGATAAGTGAAATGGCTACGTGTGGGCACATTGTGATCAAAGTCCAGGCTCTTGACCCTGACAGTGGAGACACCAACCGACTGGAGTATGTGATACTTTCAGGCAATGACAATAGGCATTTCACTATCAACAGCACTTCGGGAATAATATCCATGTTCAACCGCTGTAAAAAGGACTTGGAGTCATCTTACAACCTCAGGGTTTCTGCTTCAGATGGAGTTTTCAAGAGCACTGTGCCTGTGTATATCAACACCACTAATGCCAACAAATACAGCCCCTCTTTTCAGCAGAACATGTACGAGGCAGAGCTGGCAGAAAATGCTGAGATAGGTACCAAAGTCATAGAGCTGCTGGCTATTGACCCAGATGGTGGCCCATATGGCACCATAGACTATACCATCATAAATAAACTTGCCCATGAGAAGTTCTCCATAGACAATAAAGGCTGTATTTCCACCCTTCAAAAACTGGACAGGGAAAATTCAACAGAGAGAGTCATTGCCATTAAAGTCATGGCTAAGGATGGAGGTGGGAAGGTGGCATTCTGCACTGTCAAAATAATCCTTACAGATGAGAATGACAACCCACCTCGCTTCAAAGCCTCTGAGTACACACTGTCCATCCAGTCCAATGTAAGTAAAGGCTCTCCTGTCATCCAGGTACTGGCTTATGATGCTGATGAAGGTGCAAATGCAGATGTCATTTACTCCGTTGACTCTGTGGAAGATGTGGCAGAAGACCTTGTGGAAATCAATGCTGCCACTGGGGTTGTTAAGGTCAAGGAGAGCCTTGTTGGTTTGGAAAACAGAGCCTTTAACTTCAAGGTGAAAGCTGAAGATGGCAGACCCCCTCACTGGAACTCCCTTGTCCCAGTGAATCTTCAGATTGTCCCCAGGGAGGTGACATTGCCGAGGTTTTCTGAGCCCCTTTATACATTCTCTGCATCTGAGGATCTTCCAGAGGGATCAGAAATTGGGTCAGTCAAAGCTTTTGCAGAGGATCCCATCATATACAGCCTGGTGAAGGGAACCACTACAGAAAGCAACAAGGATGAGGTGTTCACACTGGATGAAAGAACAGGGACTTTGAAAGTCAAAAAGGCCATGGATCATGAGACCACCAAGTGGTATCAGATTGACGTTATGGCTCACTGCTCACATCAGGAGACAGAGCTGGTCTCTCTGGTCTCTGTGAACATCCAAGTGCAGGACGTCAATGACAACAGACCTGTTTTTGAGGCAGATCCCTACAAAGCCTTTGTCATGGAGAACATGCCATCAGGAACCACAGTGATTCAGGTGACAGCTATCGACCAGGACATGGGAAGTGATGGACAAGTGACCTACAGTCTGGAAGCAGAATCTGGCAACCTCCGAGGACTCTTCACCATTGATGGTGAGAGCGGGTGGATCACCACACTGAAAGAGCTGGACTGTGAAGATCAGGACACCTATCGGTTTTATGTGGTGGCCACTGACCATGGTAGGAAAGTCCAGCTCTCTTCCCAAACCCTGGTAGAGGTCACTGTCTCTGACGACAATGATAACGCTCCACAGTTCACCTCAGACTTCTATAAAGGATCAGTAATCGAGAACGCTGAGCCAGGGCAAGTGGTTGTCACACTGAGCACCATCGATGCGGACATCTCTGAGCACAACCGCCGGGTCACATGCTACATAACTGGTGAGTTTGACCTGGCTTTAAATATTCAGTGATGAAGAATAGAGTATCAGCTCAGAGCAAGGATCTGATACCTTGTCTGACAGAATATAGGCACAGAAATAGCGTTACAGTGACAGTCGTATTAGAAGCAAGAGATGAAGCTTGAGCTCTGTCATGAGTTCATGACAGTTAAATGAGTCTGGGGTATCCAAAACTCTATAGTAATTAACTGCAGTGGGTGGAATTATCATTATAATAAGTATCTCACCACTGAATCGTCCTGTTTAGTTCGGAATAAATAAATGAATATGTGTAAGTAATTTCACAGTACTGTAAATACATTTATTTACACTTTCTTGACAGACGAATAATTAAGATGGTGTAATTGTAATACCTATTGGAAAGACAGAAGCAGTGGTACAGCAGAAAGGAAGGTTTTTCTCCCATAGATACTGTGATCTGTATTTAAGTTCTTTGACCCATCTTTTTCTCCTGCAAATGGTGCAGTCAGTTCACACATCACACATGTGCAGCCTGCCTTTATTTCTTAATAACTATATATATGCACATAGAATGCTTATAACTTTCTGGTATTAAATGTCTTTCCTGTGAAGCCACTTTGACACTGACTTAATAAACAAGTAGACCTCAGAAGGCTGAAGTTAACCACTCTGCGTACTCACGGATATTTGAAACTTCCATGTCAATCTTAGTGATGGGTTTGGCTAATGAGAAATACTAAAAGATGACTCCTGCATCCCTGAAACATCAGTTGTGCCAGCTAAAACTAACCACAGCTGCAAAACAACAACGAAGTTACACTGGAATGTTTGCTGTGCATCTGCACAAGTAGAAGCTTGATTTTATGGTACTTTTTGACCCCAAAGGGTCTTTCACAGACCTGGAACAGATATTTCAAATTAAAATGTTCGTTCAAACTCAAATGCAGACCCTTCAGGGTCAAAACATTTAGCCAGATCATGCTGCAGCCTGTTATCTATTACTGTAACCATCCAAAACAGGGGAAGAATGCTGGTACTTTCAATTGGTTTATGGCATGCCTAGCTATTTGCAGACCTTTGGGGGGAAATATTCCAACCATTTATGTATTTGCATTTCTGCCATCTTACAAGTAGTAGTAACTATCAATAACTTCAAACCTCAGAGAATGCACACTTATGTTAGTGGTGAATACCATGTGCTCCCTCTACTAGGTGCTTACAAGCACAGGTCAAACTCTACCCATAAACATATAAATACAACTGCAGTATAGCACAGCAGCAAAAGAAAGGACATGGTGAACACAGAGCCTAGCTCCTCGTTGTTCATATGCATTGATTTCCAATACACAGAAACTAAACCTGAGCATAGACTGGAGTGTCCCAGCATCAGAAGAAGAGCTAGCAGAGGTCTCATTGTGCCTCCAGTGTCACCACCTCATCACCGCAGTGTAAATGAAAGCAGAAAGAGAGTGAATTTAATTTACCCTGATGTACAAGTCCCTTCAGAGTTTAACACAAATAAGCCCTGCAGCCAGCTCCCTTCATTGCCTCCCATCACCTAATGTGCTCCCTCCTTCTGTGCAATAGCATGGGTTCAGCAGAGGACACCAGATCCTTGCCAGAAGAGAAGGATTCTCCTGGGCCAGCATCCACCCATTTAAAATCTGTTCTGTGTCACATAAGTCGGAGCAGCATGAATCTGGTGGACCAGAGAGCCTGCCTAGTCTGAACTCCCCTGTCTCTCATCATTTGGCTCTTATAGAATGAAAAAGTAGCCCCAGAAAGCGTAGCTATATATTAAATACATCTGCAGGTTAAAAGGAAGTACAACTATACACAGTACTGTAAGATTCAACCAATGTCTGCAGGGTATTTGCAACTCTCAGATCCCTTTAGGAACATGCACCAAGAAAGAATGACACGCTTTAGGAAGGTGAGACAATGTGGTTTTGAAGCAATGAATATGCAGGTCTACAGAACATTACAGAGACATTTTTTACCATCAGGAGTTGTTTCCTTCTTCCAGTGTAATATGCAGATAGTGAATAGCAGAAACAGGCGAGGTATTTCTCAGCTGTGCAGTGAGGAAGACCAAATGTTCCTCACCAGCCTGATACAACACCAGTGCCCATTCTGTGTCACCATTACAAGCCCTCCACATCTCCTAAGGGACCAGCAGTGGACACATCTATATCCCCTTTCCTTACCACTTCTGATTTTCAGCACTTTAAACCCCTCTTTTCCTTCCCTCCTGTCCCCTTCTAGACGGAGATGTACTGGGGCAGTTCACAGTGAACCAAATTGAGGGAGAATGGACAATCTCTTCCAAGAAGCCTCTGGATAGAGAAGATACAGAGAAATACCTCCTCAAAGTTATGGCCTCTGATGGGAAATTTCAAGCTACCACTGAAGTAGAAATTTTTGTTCTGGATATCAATGACAACAGCCCTGAGTGTGGCCAGGTAAGACATATGTCCTGGGACACTGGGGGCACAAGGGGAGTATCTGGGAAGGGGAGAACACAGTAGCAAGGAAGAAAGAACAATAAGAGCATGTGAAGAGGGTTTGGCTTGTCATCATTCTTCTCACACGATCCTGTTGCTTTGATTATACTTAGCAATTTTAATTAAGCTGCACGTCAAGTGAGAACATTAAATCTAGCCTCCAAGCATGTTTGCCAGCAGTAAGTGAGTGCCTAAGCATTATGAAGGATAATTTTTGGAGATAAACAATGCCAGGAAGCCTCCTGGGTAGGGGCATGTAAATTACTGAGTTTTATATCCTGCTAAACTGAGAGATTCCCATCAGGAGTTTTGTTACTGTAGAGAGCTGATCTCTGGTATAGATGTTACCCATGGTGAGAAAGAACAGATGTGGTTACTTCCCAAAGGAGATCCAAAGGCTTGTGTGAAATGAGCTCACTGGTCCAGGTCCACACCCCAGCAGCCAGCAGTGAGGCACATTGTGTTCCCCTATGAACCACATGGTTCATCCTTCTCTGCAAAGCTTTTGTTAGTCTGCTCCCCCCTATAAGGGATGAAGGTATTTTGGAGATGGTTCAGAAGCCAATGACAGCTTTGTCCTCACCAGATATTCTACACTGGGAGAGTCTCTGAAGATGCTCTGCCGGGTCTTTTCATTTTGAAGATATCTGCAACTGACCCTGATGTCGGCAGCAACGCCCAGATAGCATACAGCCTCCACGGCCCTGGTGCAGAGGAGTTCCGGCTGGGCCCACATACAGGTGAGAGCAGGGCAAAGGATGCTTTTATCCTCTTCCTCACCCACTCCCAAGAGTGGCTCAACACTCACCTCCTCTTGAGCAGACAAAAGGACTGTTCATTCCAGGTCTCCCAAGCTAGGATGGGATGGCAAGCAGGCAGGTTTATTGCAGTGTGGGATAGAGGAGAGGGAGGTCTGCATCTTCCTGCTGGCTTTCTTTACAAATACAGGCATTGTTAAAGTGAAGGGCAAAGACTATTCCTAACAAGCACGTCTCAAGGAGAAGAGATCAGCAAGTATTTGGCTTGAGCCAAAGACAAACGTTCTGAACTCTAAGAAACATTTTCCAGTTTTTGGACAGTATATTTGCCCAAAGAGACATGATGATCATTCTAGAGATCACCTGGGGCTCATTCCATTGCAGAAAGCTTAGTGCAGCAGGGTTTATAAAGGCATTTAGAAGTACAATTTATATAGGAGCACTTTTATCCCATGACGGCATCACTTGCATGGAGCTCAGCCCAACTTGCAGGACTCCCCGTGCCAAGCCCTGCCAGGGCAGTGGCTGGCAGTGATCCGAGAATAGCCCCGAGCAACGTGGTGTGGACACATCACTGCTATTAGCTGGATTACAAACGATGTTTAAACCCTGTCTGTTGTCTCCCACGGTTCAGCCAGAGAGGCAGCGTGCTTGAACCTCTCTGAGCTCTCCTAGGCTGCGGCTGCAGTTGCAGGAGACAAGACCATCTCCTATTCTTTCCAACAGGTGAGCTGACCACATCTGCACCTCTCGACCGTGAACAGAAACCTATGTACCATCTTGTTGCCAAAGCGACTGATGGTGGAGGCCGTTCCTGCCAGGCAGATATAACACTGATTGTAGAGGACACAAATGACAATGCACCAAAATTCTTCCCTAGTCATTGTGCTGTGGCTGTTTTTGACAACACCACAACAAAGACACCCATCGCCGTGGTTGCTGCCAGAGACCTTGATGAAGGTGAGTCAGAATGGGATTTACTTTTTAGTAGAGTTCATCTTTCATCCTGAATAGAAACTTTTGAAACCTAGGGAAGAGCTACAGCGATGGGCATAGATGACTGAATCTTGGCAAGATGTGCCTAGATCTCATTGCTGACGTGTCCTTGAATAGCAGGCTGGCATCAGCATTTTTGTGACCCTGTATGTAGTACAATATCTGCAGAAACATGCAAAGACAGACTGAGCACATGCTCAGTGACTGTAACTGATCCACATTGCAAACTGTCACACACAGTTTGTCTGGAACCCAGACTGCACAGAAGCTTTAGTAAAGATGGAGGTTGAGAATGAGCATCATAAGGAAAAAAGAGCTTTAAATCTGAATAGTGTAAATGATATGGATGGAGAGGTCCTTGTGAAGACAAAAGTATTCTCAGAATCATAGGTAAGGCTCCTAAAAAAGGAACTTTCAGTAAACCTCTCCAGGAGAGACTGAATTTACAGTGACAGAGAAGCAAGATCCTATTTATCTGCTTTGGAAGCAGATATGAAGGGAAATTATGTTTAAAATGAAGGAAATTAAGAATGGGAAGCACCATTAAATGCACACAGGTGATACTGGTGGATGATGGTCAGGGTGGCTAGATGTCTGTACCTACAAATTGGCAGGGACACACTTGATGTTCATACAGCCTCCATTTTCCCTAGGAATTTAAGGTCATTAAGTGCACATAGTCCTAACGGATTAAAAATAAATAAATAGACCCATCATCATTCCTACCCATGAATTAGTGCAGCCTATCCCTTATCCTTCCAGGTCTCAATGCTGAGGTGGTCTATTCTCTGTCTGACTCTGCCAATGGACACTTTTCAATTGAGGAAACCACAGGGGTGATCCGTCTGGAAAAGCCTCTGAAGGATTCGCAGCACTCAGCATTTGAGCTGACAGTCTGTGCTACCGACCGGGGCACCCCAGAGCCCCTCTCTGCTCTTGGCACTGTCACTGTCTCCGTTGTGGATCTAAATGAGTATCTGCCTGTTTTCCTTGCTCCTGAATACGTGGCCATGGTGAAAGAAGATGTGGCTGTGGGCACAGAGGTGCTCAATTTGTCAGCCTTGACAAGGGACAATGCAGAAAACACAGAGATCAAGTATGAAATTGTGAATGGCAATGATCATGGGAAATTTCAGCTCAACTCAAACACAGGTAAGACAGTCTCATGCCTAAGCAGGTCCAGGTTGACCCAACATCAAAGGCTGTCTTTGTATGTGTCTTCTCTGGTTCTTCTCCATTTGGCTTGCACATCTGCTCCTCTCTGCCTCTGCCCACCACAAGGGTAGGGAATACAATCTTCTACCCTAAATTTTGTCAGCTAAGTCACATAAGCAGTGATCCAAGTCTTACTAAAATTAATGGAAAGAGTCCTGTTATATGTCTGGAACATGAGACAGGTCTGTGGGAATGAGGAATACATGGAGAACCAGACAGGGAAATTTTTCTACTTCAGAATGTTGGAGAAGGTGATTTCATTTTAAAGCCTCTCCATCTTGGTCCCATGAGGAGCCTGCAGCCCAGGTTAACAGGCAGCTTTATCAGGTAGTGCTCAATGAATGTGGATAATCCCAATCTGTTAACCACGAGCAGGTGCTGAGCCAGGTTTACTAGCCAAATAAAGCACTGCTCTGTTTGCACAGCAGTCTGACAAGAGCTGTTATCTATAGGCAAATGTTAGCTCCCTGAAACAAGTCCTTGGCTCCATCATCAATGGCCCTCTGCCCTCAGCTGCAACATCCTCATCCACAGCACCTTACTCAGTTTCTCTGCCCCCAAGGTTCTTGTTAATATTTCCACACCAATCTTCTTATTAGTGTGGTGTACATCTTACAAAACACAGAACAATATCATTTCCAGAGAATAGTTGTGTGACGGTTTCAGTGCTGAACCCAGGAAAGCATCAAAATACACAGACACATTCCGTCACCTCCTTCTTTTTTATCACTTCTGCTTTATGTCTTCAGTACCTGTTCTTCTCTCATTTTTTGATATTAAAAATTTCTTTCAAGGTTACATCTCTAGCCTCACAAATCACAGCATCTCATTCCACACCTTTTTCTCCTGTACAACTCTGCATCTACATCACACAGCTTTTCATCCTACCTATGACACAGTTCAGTGATTGTCTACTGCTGCCCTGGTCACAGCTTTCAATAGCACTGTTGGACTCTCACCCTATTTTGTCCCAGATCTCTTCCAATCAAGATTTTTGTAGACATTCCAGAGTTAAAGATTCTTTCACTTGATACCAGAGTGAGGCAGGTTATGACAGAATCAATTCAATTAGAGCTTGTATTATGCGATGCCATGACTGTCAGTATTCTGACTTAACCAGAGGAGGTCAAAGTTAGCCAGCACGTTCTCAGCTGGCAGTTTGACATTCATCTCAATATATCTCCAGTATTCCAAGAAACCTTATGTGCCATTTGTTCAAAGTATCTTCTGTCCTTTTCTCTCCATCTGCCAACACAGGTGCCTTATACATAAATGGGAGCTTGGACTTTGAAGCAAGTCATGAGTATTACTTATCCATTGAGGGCACGAGGAAGGGCTCAGCTTCTCTCAGCGATGTGACCATGGTGGTGATCAACATAACGGACATCAATGACCATGCACCAGAGTTCATTCAAGACCCTTACTTTGCTGATATCCGGGAGGATGCTGCAGTCGGAGAAATCATCCTCACGGTATGACCACGAAGCTTTACCTATTGTTTCACTTGTGCTATGCATTATTTACTCTTCTTTTGCACTTCACTTTTCTTTGTTGTAGCTGAGTTTGGTGTTGAAAAAAACCCAATGAATGACACTTATGTAAGCCACCTTCCTTCTTCCTCTTCAATTGAGGCAAGCTCAAACCAATATCCTTAAATAACAAGCAGGGTCCTGCTCCCATTCCTCCATGGCAAGGACTTATTTGCCCAAGGATCCTAGCTTTTTTTCTCCAAACAGGTGTCAGCAGATGACTTGGATGGAGCAATGAACAATCAGATCACATACTCAATTGTGGAAGGGAACCCGCGGGGACACTTTGCCATTCAACCCAAAAGCGGGCAAATCAGCATTGCCAAGCATCTGGACAGGGAGGAGGTGAGTTCAACAGAATGGGAACAGGAAGGCTAAAACAGATGTGCCCAAAAAGACTGAGGGAGCAAAGTGTATTCAGTTACCTCCTGTTTTCTGAATGATCTATTCATAATACTGTAAGCAGAAGACAAGCCTTTCATTTATTCATTTATCTAGACTCATAAGTACTGCTGTAGAAAGGCAATACAGCCTTCAATGGTCACAACACTGGGCTTTGGTCTGCTCCACTGGTACTTCAACGTGGCTGGGGGAGAGTCAGCCCCAAACTGGAAACCAACATGGTTGGTTTCTGCTTCTCTGCATCAGAGCACTACAGAAAACAAGAGATGGACAATGTCTCATTCATAAAAGAGTAGCAGCTCAAACCGCTATTGGCAGATGTTTACCCAGCTTGGTCTCATCCATCTTTGACAAGTTGTTTCCCTTCTCTGCAAAACTATGGTGGGGCTGATTTTATTTTCCAAAGTGCTTTGAGATTTATGGATGCAGAGCCTTAGCCAAGGGCAAAGCTATTGTTATGGTGCAATGCATGACCTCAAGCATTTCACAAGCTGCAGCAGAATAAATCAACATAAAAAAACCACTATTCCTCCATTTCTCCAAATAATCATGCACTACAAATCCTCCAGATCCCCAGTTATTCCCTGACCGTTCGAGCCATGGATAACGGCCACCCTGCCCAGTTCAGCGATGTTGCTGTGCGTGTCCACGTGTCTGATGTCAACGACAACCCTCCCCGGTTCTTCCAGCTCAACTACAGTGTGGTGGTGCAGGTAAACCAGGAGGTGGTTTGTTCTCCCAGTCCATCTCAGGGTAGTAAGGTATTCATGCACAGGCTGCAGAGGGAAGAGACAGCAATAAGGCATGCTGTTGCATTGTGCTTATTGCCACAAAGAACTGGGAGCATCTGCAGGGGCAGATATTCTGCCAACAGATGCCATTTTTTCTTTCC
The DNA here is from genome assembly GCA_039720435.1 of Amazona ochrocephala. Lineage (NCBI taxonomy): Eukaryota > Metazoa > Chordata > Aves > Psittaciformes > Psittacidae > Amazona > Amazona ochrocephala. The sequence goes on from CM077889.1 coordinate 14,822,406, forward strand.
AATAGTTTCAGGCATTTCCTGTCATTTCAGTACAGAGAGTGCAGAGATTTTCACATTTCCAAGGCTGATGGGCAGCCCCTTTCTCCCTTGCAATTGGCCATGTCTACACCACAACATAAAGAGCAGGCCCAAGGGCATGGTCAAGCATCATCATGTCTGCTAGATGCAGCCCAGTTGTCGCTTTGGCTCAAGGTAACTATATGTACTCAGAAAGAGAGACAAAACATGTTTTCATCTGTACTTGTGCTGGCAGGACTCAAGGGGAAAGAAAAGGAATCAGTTCAACTGTCTATGCTTAGCTGCCACATAGGTAATGCTATGAAAGGCAGCTCTTTGCCACCACCACGTCTCTGCCATTGCTGGCAAGAGTCTCAAGCCTGTGTGTAACAGAGAGATGCACATGGGGTGTAGGATTTGTTTCCATGTGGGTTCTTTTCCATTTGCTTGCTTTCCTGCACTAACATCTTTCTCTATTTCAGGAGAATGCTCCAGTGGGTACCAGCGTCCTGGAGCTGATTATGAGTGACAGAGACTCCCCAGAAAATGGACCACCATACTCATTCCGGATCACCCAAGGCAATGACGGGAATGCTTTTGATGTCACCCAAAATGGTCTGCTGGTAACGTCATCTGTCCTGAACAGAAGAATAAAGGAACAGTACCTACTACAAGTCCAGGTAGAGCCTGCCTTGCTGTCCTGGTATCTGGATCCCCCAGCTAGATTAAGCAGTAACAAAATTAGGATCACACAGCTGGATGCAAACATTTCTGGCTTTGGAAAATTCCAATCCAGGCACATATTGTGTAGCTTGGAACCAGCTTCAGAGCTCATTTCTCCACACAGTTTACCCACAAGAAGCAGGGGCAGCTTCTGAATTGATAAAATCAGAGAGTGTGATAATGAGAAATACTTTGTCAGTTTTCTTAGATGCTTTTCCCAGCATCATTCTAGCAGCTTCCAGTTTAAAGTGAGACCTGGATCTGGTCCTACAAACTTTCTCCAATTATCCTTGTCATTTAAGAAGCTGTTTAAATTCCTCTTCAAAGAGGATTTCTACTGTTGCAGAGTGAATTAGTTATTTTTCAGTGTTATCAGTAAGAATAGTAGCAAACCAAAAAGATAACAACATGTAAAATACATACTTCTTCAGCAATAGTAGTTGCTCTGAGAGCGAGGTACTACTATATTATAAATCTCAACCACCAACTGACTAAGATTAGGGAGAAACTTTTTCTGTAATCTGAGTATTCACATTTTCTATTTTGAGGCTCCTTAATTCACACTAGATAGACACTGTCACAGGTGGGAGATGGGCTTAAATAGTCCAAAAGGTGAACAAATGTATTGATGTGCATAACTGCTTTGTAGCTTTGTACACTCACTTACAGATGGATCCCCAAAGACTGGCAACGTCTCTAAAGATGATTAATCCTCATGAAATCAGAACTGCTCAGGTGTGCCTGAGTTAATGATGAGCACACATGGAAATTAGTGCCACCCCACCACTAACAGAAGGTCTCAATCAGTCTCCATGCTGGAAGAAATTTCCCTGGGGCCATCTCCACGCAGAGGTCCAACAATGCTGCCAATATTTCCCATTCCTTCTCCATTCCCATCCCGCTGCCTGACAGCTTCCACCCACTGCTACCTGCAAGGCACTCTTCCTTCACAAGACCTTATCAGGCCGTCCAGTCAGGTGAGGTGACAGTAGGTCAGCATGTGGCTATAACAGATCCTTCTGTTCTCCTTGACAGGTCTCTGACAGCGGTATCCCTCCCCTGTCCTCATCTGCGTTTATAAACATCCAAGTCACTGAGCAGAGTCAGTATGCCCCCTCAGCCCTTCCCCTGGAAATATTCATCACCACCAACGAGGAAGCATTCCGAGGTGGTGTTCTGGGCAAGATCCATGCCACAGACCGAGACCCCCATGACACGCTCGTGTACACTTTGGTGGCAGAAATGCCCCAGAAGGGACTCTTCTCTGTTGGGGCTGCAGACGGGAAGATCGTTGCGGGGGACAAGCTTCCCCATGGCCACTATCTTCTGAACGTGACAGTCAGCGATGGTACCTTCACAGCCACCACCAGTGTCAATGTCCACGTGTGGTGCTTCACGCAGGAGGCCTTGGACAAGGCGGTGGTGTTACACTTCCGACATCTCTCCCCTGAGGAGTTTGTGGGGGACCACTGGCGCAACTTGCAGAGATTTCTGGGAAACATCCTTGTCACCCGGCGCCAGAACATCCACATGGCCAGCTTACAGCCTGCAGTTACCTCTGATGGAGTGGACCTGCTCTTGGCTGTTGGAGAGCCACACGGCTCCTTGTATGAGCCTCGGGTCCTTGCTAATAAGATCACTGTGTCGGCTGGGGAGATGGACCAACTTGTTGGGCTCCGGATGAAGAAAGCAATTCATGTGCCGTGCCATGGGTCAGACTGCGCCCACCGTGTCTGCAAGGAAACCATTCAGCTGGATCCAGGCATGATGTCTACTTACAGCACTGCCCGACTCAGTGTTCTCACCCCACGGCACAGCTTGGAGCAAATCTGCTCTTGCAATGGTGAGCAATCCTTCCTGCTGCTGCCCTGCCCTCTAAACCCAGGCATATTGTGTTTTCTTTCAGTACACTATAGAGCACAAGGACTTTCCAACTTGCCCAATGATCAATAACTCTGCCTGCAGTTTCAAAGGCAAATCTAGACTCTTAGAGCTTGAAAGTTTCACACAGATTTTTGGTTTGTTTTAAATTAATCTCCTGTAGCATTTAATAGCAGCAACATCTGTCTCGTTGGGAAAAGTCACTCATACCTAGCAGGTAATGAAGCTCAGTGACCTCTGGGCTCCTGTGTTGTAGGCTCAACAAAGCACAGACTGACAGATTCAAGGAAAGCCAGATAAAGCATATTTGTTATACTCACTCTAGTATAGTTCAAGAAATAAATGGAGGGAGCAGGAGCAGATGTTAGCATCACTTGGGCAGGAATGGTAAGGAATACCATAGAATAACGTAAAGACCTATTAAGGAGAAGGAAATTCAAGGGTGTTGTAAACCACACTGAGAGCACCTCGAAGGTGCTATAGGACAGAAATAGCCAGACTGCTATTGCAGGATTGTTTTACAGTTGAGTACATAGACTAAATACAGGGAGCTCCAAATGGGAGCTGTGGGAGATGCAGTGCAGCAGTACATGGGTTGCTGTGGATGGGGCTGCTCCTGGACAGTTATGGTGTCAAGCTAGGAAAAGAGTCCATAGCATCAAAGCATGACAAAGATGGACCTTTCATTCATTCTCCATACAGGAACGGCTGTGAGGTTTGGGGGCCACAGCTACATTTGGTACCAGCACTCACACATTGGCTCCTGGCACATGCATTTTCGCCTGAAGACCCACCAGCTGCACGCTGTCGTGTTCTACGCTAACGGGACTGACCATGCCACTTTGGAGGTATGAACTGCAATGTGCAGTGTAAAAACACCTTACTCTTTCAGGGAATCACAGAAAGAAGATGCAATAATATGTACCCTTAGTAATTCATCTAGCTAAAATATGAGATTTGGGAAGACCAAGTGAGAACCAAGCACAGTTTGGCAACTGCTGCAACTACAACTAGCAAATCTTTTTTACATCTGTGAATGCATGTGCTAGTCTCTGGTGTGAAGGCAGCATACACCAATATCATAGATCTGCATCACCATCTTTCCTTACAGTTTGCTTCTCCATCCTTCTCTCTTATCACACTTCTAAGGGCAAAGAATTTACCAGGTGGAACTTTGCCCAGACCAGTCTGCTTTCACTATAGCAAAGGGCAAACTTCCTTCTCAAACCTTAGGAGTGGAGTCAAACCCCCACTGAACACACAAAATGTCTGCCAGCCCACAATATGGTTCAATCCAACGCAGAGGAGGCAGCCACATTGGGCTAGAGCCTTGGGGTAACAGGGTAGAGATGAGGAGGGCACAGGTGAATTCTGAGATTGGGAATATCATTACCAGCCTTTACCTGCATTAGAACATATGCCAATCAGGTTAAATGGGCCTCAAATTAAAGGTCCTTTGCAATAATGGACAGAACAGACAAAACAGGAGCCTTAAATGTATTTTCTCAACCCCCCACCCTTTTCAACCGCTTTCTTCAGGTGGTTTTACTGCTTAAGACACCTGCAGAGCCGGGAACATTTCAGTCTGATTGCTCTCCTCCCTCTGGCTGCACACTGAGTCTATCCAGCATTCAAAGATCATCTCCCTCTTCCACTTTGGCAACAGGAGGAAAGAAGCAGATGACTAAAGAATAGGGGTTTTGTATATTCCTCTTCAATTAAATTCAGACTAACTGGAGACCAAGGTCATAGGACATACTTACCAGCTTACAGAGATTTGTCTCTGAGACGAATCACATGGAGTTATACACACTGTATCCTACCTGGAATTGTTCATACTGGCCCCTAATTCCCTCATCCCTTCTCACAGGAGAATGGAATACTTTTCTTTCTGCTGTTATAAAAGACTCACACAGACAGAGAGCTACCCAGCAGCTAAACCCAGAGACCTGCTTACTGTACACATTGCAAGCTCCTGCGGCCACAGCCATTGCGCCTTAAGAGCAAGAGCAGAGAAACATCGCCCCTATATCCTGTATCCTCTAAGTGTGACTTTAAGCTGTATTGCAAGGGGCTGATGAGAAAAACTTCTCAAGAAGGGTCTTTAGCTTTCTATCTTATCCCTGGGAAGGAGAGTCACCAAGCAGTCCAGCAGAAGGAGTCCAGGACTCCAGATGGTGCTCAGAAAGGTTGAGCTGGCAGCAAGCTCTACCGAGCCAGATCTAACACGCAGAGTCAAGGGAGAAAAGAGTCATTACTGGTGAAGTTCAGTGTGTCCATGATCTGTACCCGGATGTCTCCACAAGCTTTTCAATAGGAAGCATTCATAAAGTCTCACCATAAAGTTGCCTGTGAATTATTTCTTCCCTGACTTGCTTTATTTACAATATGTCAGGGTTCAGACCTTTTCTAGACCACAGGCCTGAAAGATACCTAAGGAATCCCTCAAGACTGTAAGCTCTGTAGGTTGCAGTACTCCAGGCATGAGCCAAAGCTTTGAAAGAATCAGAACTGATGTTTCATAGATTTGGTGAAGAGGAAGAGTTCTGCCAAGGGCATGCGTACCATCACCCTTCCAATCACTAAGCTCTCCTGATGTGCAGAAATGAGATTGCAGCAAGAGGATGGCAAACCAGGCAAGCTGGGGAAGACTTGGCAGCCTGTCAGTTCTTGCTCCAGGGAATCCAGTTCTCAGCTGTCTCCCAGCCCCAAAAATTGATAAGCCCAATCTACAGACCCATCTGAAGTGAAAACATGTTCCTCCAGATAGAGAGAAGTGACAAAGCTCTCCGGTGTGCTTGCCAATTGTGCAAAGAGATTTACACACATGTTGCCCTGGGGCCCTTCCATGGCATGTGCCAGCTGCACATAATTCTTCCTTCCTTCAACAGTTGCTCTCTTCTCCAACTGGGATTTATTTATATCATGGTCTTCTTTAAGAGCTAACCGTTGTCCTGCTCTGCTTTTGACTCCTCCAGAGCAGCCCCATATTATCATATGTAGGTTCCCCTATAGTCCAGTGTAGCACATAAGCACTCCTCTTCTAGCTTCTACTGGGCATCACCACTCCTCCCTGACTAATACCCCCAAGGAGATCTTTTGCCTGGGATTAATTGCTTGATGTTACATAGCAAGCTCTGCAGGTTTTCCATGAATGTTCCATTCCATCTCTTTTCTCCTTCTCCATACACTCTTGATTTCTATAAGAGAGAGGTTTTATCAACAAAGCAGTGGGGAGAAAAAAGTGAGAGATTTACCCCTGACTCCACCCTGAAACAAAGCCTTTCCTAACCTTTCCTTTCTCCTTCCTCCATATGAGTTTTAAAGATCAATCTTGGGCAGCATATAAGAATTTCTGATGCCCCAGTTTAATGCAGGAGACAGTGGTGTGATTCACTTTCAGCAGCTCAACATCTCATCTCCCTCCTATCTACTGGAGATTGAGGATAAGATTGCAATACCTATCAGCAGCTTTGGCTTGGCTTTCCAGCATGCTGCTCAGGAGCAGGGCACAACAGTAATTCCTTTCTCTGCCTCTCAATTCTTCCTTGCTTCCTCCAGAATTAGCTGCCAGTGCTCCTCCTCAACGATGTCCTTTCAGCACCCTCATCCATGCCAGAGGGGCAACTGCTGCAGCACCTTCCCCACTACTAACAAGACAGTGAGAACAGAATAAAAACCATGTGGCCCAGAACAAGAGTCCATCTGTGACTGGTGATGAATAGTCTCAATACTGGGGCTCTGATTAGGCTCAGGAAGGGAGGAAAAGGGGCAAACAGGACTATGATCACATGGCTCTGCACCTTGTTATCTGGAAAGATCAGTTTCCCTCCTTGCACACTGGCCAAGGGTTGCACGGAAGGACCGTGGATGAAATTGTGCCAGAGAGATGAAGGTGTTTTGCAACATAAAGGAGGTTGCAGTCACTTACACAGGCTTTAACTGACCCACACTTAGCTCAATTGGAGTGAAGGGGGCTGATCTGGCCAGCTGGGTGTTCTTGGAGTCTGAAAACTGGGATTCATCTTGACTCTCGATGCTTAGGCAGGGAGAGAGAGGAACACGGAAGTGTTGAAAGCCTCTATGAAGACAGGTACTTGTATCACAGCTAACCGTAGCTTCTGGGACGTGTTTTGCAGATGGTAAATGGAGTGCCTCAGCTTGGGTACAGCTGCCAGGGAAACTACACCGGGAACCTCTCCTCCTCACGTTTTGTGAGCGATGGCGAATGGCACTCGGTGTTCCTGGAGGTGAAGAACACATCCATCCGCCTGCTCGTTGACGGCCTTGGAAACGCCTCTCTCCAGCTGCCAGCAACCTGTAGTGTGTCCTGGGGCAGACGAGACCTGCTTTTTGGGGGCCTCCGGCACTCGCCCCATTCCCAGAGAGTCATGTGGGGGTTCAGGGGCTGCCTGGACGTGGTTGCTATCAATGGCAGAGAAGTGGTTCTCCTGCCTGGGAAAGGGCAATCAAAGGAAGTTGTGGAGGAGGTGGGGATAAAGCAGTGTTGCTCCCCCACCGGTGCCTGCAGCAGCAACCCATGCCTCAACAACGGGATGTGCTCCGAAACTCATGGAGGAGGTATGTGAACATCCCACACAGAGCAACGAGAGCAATAAGTAGTGAGGGGAGGGGAAGATGTAGCCTATTCATTACAAGGAGAATCAGAGGTCCAGGGGGACCTCAAGTGATAGCTGACTCAGAGCAGCAGCAGTTGGTGGATACAGGATCGTCATCCTGGCTCTCACCAATGGGACCATGGCCCAGAGGGCAGGAAGGTGTTTCTAAGGCTTGCACATGACCTAAGAGAGCACAGCGCTGCCAAAACTCAGACGCAAATAGGAATTCCACCCACCCCCCTGCATCCTTTTTGCTTAAGGAGCCTTCAGCATAGCTGGAATCAGGCAAGATGGGATCATGCAGCGATGGTATCAGGGCAGAAATAAGACAAGATCTTGGTCTATTCCCACTGCAGTCAGTGACTCCCCAGGGCTATGGGAAAGGACATGGGAAAACCATAAACTCAAATCCAAGAGTCTCAGGCTAGCACAGGGTGCATGTGCTCAACAGAGGCTTGATACCAGGCTCTGCCCAAGACAACCTCATCACTGCCCCCTTCCTCCCATCAGGGTGGCTCCCTGCAGCCAGCTGCATCAGAGGGTCTATCAAGATGGATACTCTGTGCACCTTGGCCCTTCCTTGGGGCAGAGGGGTGTTTTCCAGGCTGCTGTGTGGGGCAGAAGCTCCTCCTGGAGCTCTGTGCTCTTTGGGTCCACTGCCAAATCCCACACCCTGCCTGGCGAGCAAGCGAGGACAGAGGAGGGAGCACACCTCCTCCTGCTCTGCCCGCAGCCTCTGGGAACAAGATTCCCAGCCCTGTCGACTCAGCAGCTGCCTGGTTCAGGTGAACTTGTTTGACACGAGGTACATCTGTACTGAACAGTTAGCCTGGCTGGAATCACACCTCACCTTAGCCTGGAGACCCTCCGCACTGAAAACCCCTCTGGCTGGGATGGAAGGGGCTCAAAGCCTATGAGGTGAAAACTCTTCTCTGCTCTCAGTCAAGGCATCACCTGCTTGCTTTGTAGAGAGTCTACAAAGAGCAGGGAGGAGGAAACCAGTCATTCACTAATAACCATCCAGTATTCTTTACATAGTTTCCTTCCAAGGTGATCAACTTCTGCAGGTAGCCCAACTGCCCAGGAAAGAGCCCGTGGGACATGGCCCCAGCCAGAAACACGCAGGGCACTGCTGCGGGGAAGGGGATGCTCAAGGGACATTTAGTCTGTGAGGTGCTTGCCTGCCTTGAGCACTGCAGGCTCACTCCTGTGGACCATGGGCACACAGCACAAGGTTATGCGAAGCAATGCACAGGGATCTCAGGCATGGGATTACCTGCGCAGACAAAGACACGTCCATGCAGGCGAGCCCGGGTGCGCCATGTGGCTGCGTGAGAACGCATCCGTGCGGAAAGGGTCAAAGCCAGACCAGCACCACATCAACCACAGTGCTCAGGACCACAGGGACCAACACGTGTTTGGGCACACGCAGCCCCATAGGCAATGTCCAGCACCTGCTGCATGAAGATCAGCACGTCCTTGTACAACCGCTAACACACATGTGGGAACAGGCCTATGTTCACCCTGTTCTCTAAAGCAGGGATGTTTAAGCCGTCGATGAATAGCACTTTTCAAGCATGCTGTAAGGTGGAAACTCTGAACTTCCCGCGTGGCACCACCAGCCAAGCAACTAGCAGGAGCTCAGCACAGCCAGGGACATTCCCATGCTTAGGGCTACGTTAAACAGCAGCCAGAAAGGCAAACAGCAGCAGCCCCCTCTGAGTCCCCAGCTATGCAGGGCTTCTCTCTGGCTGTGAACAGACACCTCCTGTAGGCAAGAGAAACCTGACATGCTGAGACAGGCGCTTCATACCACGCAAACTCACAGGACTAAATACTTCAGAGAACAATAAGGTACAGAGGATCGCATTTAGCAGAGTCAGAAACCATGAATCAGCCAGTCAGGCTCCCGTTCCTTTAAGCTGAATCTGTCCCCTAGCTTCTCCATGCATTAAAGCTGTGCCCTGAGTGCATCCCTGGTAGGAAAGAGTCTGTTTCAGGAGAGGACAAGGTTGAGTTGTTGCTTAAATAGCTCTCTAGTGCCATTGCATCGCCCCAAAGTGGTAACCCAGCCTCCAGCAACAACTTCAGTTCCTATAATGTACCCACCAGCCTTCCATATGGATGGCTTGGGTGCCCCATAGCACCTTCTGCAGCAGCAAGTACCTATGCTTAGGTAGCTAGATTGAGCCCTCTGTGTGTGCCACCAGCACCAGGCACTGGTCCTCCCGTTCTTGCTGGTTCTTCCATAAGGATATGGTCTCTATATGGCGCTTTCTCGCCCTCTCCAGGTTACACCTGCATGTGCCCTGGGCTGTTTTCCGGTGAGCGCTGTGAGCTCGGGGACAGTCCCTGCGAGTCCAAGCCCTGCCTGCATGGGGGAACCTGCACCCTCTCTGCCACGGGGTACTCCTGCCACTGCCCTGACTGGTACCTGGGCGAAAGGTAAGGTCCAGGAAGGCTTTGGGATGGGTGGGTGAAAACATGACCTCTACTAACAACCACTGCACATTTCTGGAGCTCACCGCATCCAGACACTGGGGCTCAAATCGCATGTACCTGGGTACTGGAGCAGGGAAGCGCCTAAAGGCAGAGCTGAGCAGACCGGGACATAAACAGCTCTGCCACCAAGCGGTCACTGCCCGTCTGTGCCCATCTCCTCCGATCAGGACGGGAAAAAAGACGGCTCTCCTCGCAGATGCGTTGAATGCCCCTCCAAGCGCCCTGTCCTGCCTCCAGCCCAGCATGATGAGGGATGCCCACACAGGCTCAAACAGCATCACATCCAGCTCATCCCTCTGCCTCATTTACCCAGGATGAGCACTGGTCCTTGGAATCAGTGCAAAGCCACAAATTATTCGTGCTGCGTTTGAGCCAAAAGCGTGTGGTCCTCTTAAATCTGGGCATTAGGTGGCAGTGTGAGACCCGAAATCATCGGCTGTCCAGCCTCAGCCTGTGGCGTTGCAGCGCAGCTCACACAGCCCAAGAACACTTAGAAAGAGGAGCCCAAACCTCGCAGAGTTTGTTCAGTAACAAGATAAAAAGAAAGGAAGGCCAACAGAGCACTGCATATTCCCCTAGCAGGGGGAGATCATCACTGGTGGAAGAAAAGCTTCCCTGTACTGCTGGGGAACTCTTAGGTTGTGTGGGGCGCAGCAGGACAGAGAATCAGAAATCCAGCCCCAGTTCTGCAGATCCTTAAGATGCCAGAAAAGCCTCCCACAAGGGTGCCCATCACCACTCCTCAGGATAGATTTCCCCCAACTGTCTGCTGCAACCTGCAAACATTCACAGATCATCCTGAGGCCCCGGAGCTTGAAGGACAAATGAGATGTCGTAAGAGGTTAGCGCACCTCAGAGTGACCCTGTGCTCCCTAATTTAAAAGGATGAGAGCCTCTCAATGCAATGTTATCCCTAGAATGTCCAAATGCTCCTCTGAGGCAGGACACACCCGTTTTAGTTTGTTGCATATGACTCAAAAATTGAACCATCTGTAAAACATATTCTCCTGAAAAGCATCATTTTATACTCAAGCATCACAGTCCTCTGCCAGGAGAGACAGGTAGCACAAACCTAGGGAGGGGGAGCAGACAAGGATGGAGCATCCTTAGCTGGTAGAAGTCAGACTCCTGAATAGGATACCAGGGTTCTAGCTGCATCTCCAGGCTGACATTGGTTGTCTCCATCTTCTCCCTACAGGTGTGAGAAGCTGGCCGAGGAATGCCAAGACAACCCATGCCGAAACTCCGGGCGCTGCGTGAGCACCCAGGGCTCGGTGCACTGCATCTGCCCATCGGATTACCAGGGGGACTACTGTACGCAGCCCATCATCACCCCGGCCATCGTGCCCACAGAGTGGGCAGTGAGCCCTGAGGAGATAGCAGAGATCGTGGCAGGCGTGCTGGGGGCGGCCATCCTGGCCGTGGCCTTCGTGCTCATCCGCAAGCGCTATCGCCACCGGGCCAAGGCACACAAGCCCGTGGCAAGGGAGGACCCCGACCTGCTCTCCAAGAGCGAGTTCTCCAAAAGCGTAGGTGTGGGCACCCAAGCTGTGCCACCCATCGAGCTCAACATCCTCAGCGATGCAGCGCACAACAACCTGGACCGGGGCACACCGGAGCAGCGCAAACCCACCGGCACCCCCGAGTTCGTCACCTTCAACTCAGCCAATGCCCCGAAGCACCGGGGTACCATCGTGTGCAGCGTGGCACCCAACCTGCCCCCCGCTGCGCCCCCCTCCAACTCTGACAACGAGTCCTTCATCAAATGCACTTGGGCCAGGGAGGAGATGGGTCAGTAGCACTGATTTTTGTGCTCTTGCACATCCCTCTTCCCCTTGTGAAGTGGATCTAAGGTTTGCAAGCATGAGGGACCGACAGTGGTGGTTAAAGCCAGGCAAAGGCACAGGAAAATGGTGCCCAAGCCCTGCTGTAGAATTCTCGTTTGGCTCTTCCCTCCTGGCTCACCAGTTTTCAGCTGTAATCTCTTCGGTCTCATATGCAATAAGCAGGGAAAACATTAATGCATAGCCTGGATTCCCACACATCCTGTGTCAAAAGACCCCATTAAAGAGAATTATTAAGTTAAGAAGAAAAAAATGAAGACCCTAAAAGTCAGTGCGAGTTTTTGTGGAGGCATTTGCATCAGTTTCTAGGCAGAGGGGTCACAGCCTCCAAGAAACACCTTGTGTGGCTCTGGACAGCAAGGTTACTGCTTTCTCTCCATGCAGGGATTCCTCACCAATGAACACTGTTAGAAGAGGGGTCGCAAGAGTAACTACAGGGAAAGGAGAGATCCAATGGATCACTTCCTCTGCCCTATCCCTTCATCATGCAAGCTTCTTGCATGCAAATGGCACTATAAGTGTGTCTTTTGGGCGTTAGAGTAGCGGGTGTTTGAAGCTGGGAACACTGCTTCAGCACAGCAGTCCCTTTGGCTCCCAAAGCAGCAATTACAATTCCCCTGTCCCCACATCTCTCTTCCCTGGTTGCCACATCTCCTGCAGGCTCAGTCTACAGAAGTAATTAGCGGGAGGGCAGGAGAGGGAAAACAGCAGCTTGAACTGCCGCTAACACAACTCGCTTTTATTCCAGTGTACCCAGCAGAAACAACCTACTGGCCCCCCCGGTACCTGTCATCAGACGTGCAGGAATACTCCCACTACGAGATCATTCAAGGCCCTCCAGCATCCTCCTCCCACCCTCCTCTTCCCCCACCTCCTCCTCCACCAGCAGACACGGAACCGGTCGCTCTTTATGGAGGCTTCCCCTTCCCGCTGGACCAGAGCAACAAGCGGGCTCCCATCCCGCCCCGCTACAGCAACCAGAACCTGGAGGACTTCCTGCCGCTCGGCCCCGTGGACATGGGAGCCTCCCAGTGCCAAAACGAATACACGGCCATCAGCTACTACCCAGCGCAACTGGTGCAGGGCGAGGGTGTCCCATACCAGCCTGACCCCGGGTACAAGCGGGTGAGCATGCGCCTGAGCGTGGCCCAGCCCTCATATGCAGACTGCGAGGTGGGCCACCAGCCCAGCATCCGAGCACAGCCCCTTCCACCCCCCAACTACGAGGGCTCTGACATGGTGGAGAGCGACTATGGGAGCTGTGAGGAGGTGATGTTTTAACGGGGGGCTCATGCTCGGGATGAGAAGCGCATTTCTGTGCAGAACAGCGTGCAGGGGGCTGGTACATGCTGCTCAAGGGGGTTTAATGTGTGCCCCCCCAACTTCGCAGCATCTCCCCGTGCATGGCTGGGGTGTAATTTGGCTGGATCTTTCCCCACACTGTGCTCCTGCTGCAAATGGAGGGGAAATACTCCAGCCGCCGCCCGGACACAGAGGATGCCAATGACTAACCTGCCTCCTTGCCAAGGGGACTTCCTCGGATACCACGCAGGACCACAGCGTGCCACTTCCTCCCACCCCAGGCTCCCTGGCCACAGGGATGATGAGGAGGAGGAGGGCAAGTGCTGCAGGTATGGCAGCAGTCATGGTGGAGAAGGTGCAAAAGGACTAGTGATGCACAGCCTCGGAATGCCCCATGTGGGATAGCAGAGCTACCCTGCTCTGGCTCCGAGGGCTTGCATCAAGCCATCAGCTTGCCCCGTGGAACGGATCAGCTGGTGCAAACCCTCTTCCATGTCTGCTCCCTGATGCAGGGAGAGAGATGAGGGAATGCAGCTGGTCCCGTCCGCACATCCCTCACTTGGCCAATAGAAGTCCAAGGAAAAAAAGAAAAAGGAAAAAAAAAAAAAAAGAGTCCATTTCTGCATTAAAAACAAGCAAGAAGCTTCATCACACCAGGAACCACCCCCAGACTCAAACCAGCGCAGCAGCAAAGCACGACCCCTGCCCAGGCAGGCTGTGCTCACGGGAATAAGGGAGACCCTGCCCTGAGGATGCGAGCACAGCCATGGTCCATGGCTGTCCTGTCCCATGCTGAACACAGCAGAACATGGTCCTGCCACCCAGCTGGGGCTCCCTGGTGTATCCCAGAAAGACTGACCAGCACCGCATGGCTGAGACAGGGCACCGAGGCTGCTGAGCGTGGGTTTGCCCGTGTGTCCTTGTGCTTGGAAATGCATCGTTGCTTCGTGAGAGGTTTTCTTTGGTCCGTTGTTTGATGTAACTTTTGTTGTTGTTGATTTTTGGAAAGTATTAAAAGAGTTTGGATTTTTTTACTACTGATTTTATTCGATAACTTGGGGATTTCCTTGTAAATAGGGCATCTCTGCCCAGCTCCAGCCAAGGGCCGTCCAGGGAATAACTGCTGCTTTTGGACATCAGCAGCCCCTTCAAAGTACCAAGACAGCAAGACGGGGCTCGCTGTCAACTGGAGAGCATTATCCATCTCAGTTTCCAAGAGCAGTGCCAAGCAACCCCATCAGTGATGATGAGGGGGGACAGTCCCAACCCTGGGGACCCCTCAGGGCCAGCCCCATGCCAGGGCAGAAGGGCACGCAGCTACTGTTATCATATAGGCAGTACAATTAGGAACACCTCAGAGCACTAACACACAGAGCAGGAGGGGAGACTGCACAATTTCATGCTCATGAGGACCAGAGCATCATCTGGGAGCCCCAAACCACTATTTGGGTGCAGTAGGTGGGTGCACACAGAGGTCAGCACACAGACCTCTTCCCAGCCAAGAGGGAAACCATGTTCTTGCCCCATGACAGCCAAGCAGTTATAGCCAGTGGGATGGGACAGCCTCCATGGTAAGTTCATGCAGCCCCAGTTCTCCTGTTCATTAGTTGCTCCTAAGAGCAAAACCATGCAAAGCCTCCTCTTTGCTCATTCTTTCCAGACCAGAATAAATCAGAAATCATTCCTCCTTGCATTCTTGCTGAAGCAGCTCTAGGACTCACCCCGCTCCCCCAAATACCCCAAGGATACCACAACATCCTACCTGCTGGCTTGAGAGGGGCTCATCACACAGAGAGGCTGAGAAGAGAATGGCAGAACAGCCTCCCTCCCGCCTGAACTGCTGCTGCAGGATGAGCATCACCTGCAATGGCCAAACCTCCCACCACAGCTGGGGTTAATCCCACGCTAGAGCCAGGGGAAGGAGCAATTGGCTGCACTTGTGCAGGTCCCCAACTCAGCTTCGCTCTGCAGGATGGGCTTCTGGGCTTGTGGCTATTTTTCATGAAACTTCTTGACTTGAAGTCCCCCTCCCAGGCCCACATTCCCCATTACCTTGCATGCTTTCAGGAGACTTTTCTGCCACAGCTTCAAGGCATTGCCCTTTTTAACACTGATTTCCCAAACAGCCCCACTAAGGACACACCACAGGGGCACGAATTACAGGATAAACCACACTTATCAAGGATCACAGAACCGTTAGGGTTGTAAAGGACCTTAAGATGCTCCAACCCCCAATGCTGGATGCTATCACGGCATGCTCCACGCCTGGCCCAGGCTCTGCCAGGTAGTTTTGCACCTGGAACAGAAGCCCCCATCTCACAACCCAGCACGTTTCCACATAAAAAATAAATCATATTTATTGATTAAAGATACATGATTCAGGTGCAGCACCAGCTCTTCCACTGAGCAGCTACACACACTGTACGCTGACAATATCCATAGGCACGAGACACGTACATTGATCATTTCTATATCT
Organism: Amazona ochrocephala; assembly: GCA_039720435.1. Lineage (NCBI taxonomy): Eukaryota > Metazoa > Chordata > Aves > Psittaciformes > Psittacidae > Amazona > Amazona ochrocephala. The sequence goes on from CM077889.1 coordinate 14,837,750, forward strand.
ACAAGTTCTGTGGTTACAGAGCAGCCTACAATACGCAAGTGTCAAGTTTTCGTGTCCATTGAGTCCTGTGCCAGGTCCTCCTGGCTCAGCAGTGCCCTTCACACCATGTGCCCCACCAGCACATCTGGCCCCATCTCCAAACAGCCCCTGACCACCCCCATAAAGTGAACAATTGCAAACCCCATTTAATGCTGCTGTGATATCCCACTCTCCTTGGCAATGAGGCCTTCACCACTGAGTGCAAAGTGAGTTTGGATGCCAGGATGCCAGCAAACCCACTGATGTCCAGTGCCAGGCTGAGGACATGCCCTTGGGCCACAGTTGTCCCCCAGCCTGTGTCCAGCCTTCTTGTAGGGCTCCAACAGAGGAGGGAGAAAGCATCAAACATCCCCTGCTTTGCCAAGGGTGACATTTCTGCATTCAAACCCAACCCCAAGGGCCACACAGGGGTCAGGATGCAGCGATGGATGTGAATATTGCACTTCAGTCCGTGGCATGCCTGGAGCCCCCTCCCAGACCTGAGTGTTTGCTCCAGAGAGGGCTTGACTTAAAGCTTTGCTCTGCTCATGACCAAGCGATGCTGGAGCATGCTGAAACCTTCACCAGCGCAGACTTTGAGGAGACAAAGTGAGCCCTGAGAGATGCGGTGAGCAGGTGAGGGGCTGGAAAAGGAGCAGCAGCATGGCACAGACCTACCTTGACACAGGGCACCCAAAGCAGAACCAGCAAAGGGGACAGTGCAAGACACTGAAACACCACACATCGTGGAGGCAGGCTGCAGGGATGCTGCTCAGCACAGCCGTCTCCTCCCAGAAGTGGGTCAGACACAAAACCAACCCCAAACCTCACTCATCCTCCACCAAAGATGGGAATGCAGCCTGGCAGTGCTATATTCACACCCCCCGTATGAAGATAGGATGGGAAGGTTGGGGCTGTTCAGCCTGGAGAAGAGAAGGCTCTGTGGAGACCTCATAGCAGCCTTCCAGTATCTGAAGGGGGCCTATAGGGATGCTGGAGAGGGACTCTTCATTAGGGACTGTAGTGATAGGACAAGGGGTAATGGGTTCAAACTTAAACAGGGGAAGTTTAGATTGGATATAAGGAAGAAATTCTTTACTGTAAGGGTGGTGAGGCACTGGAATGGGTTGCCCAGGGAGGTTGTGAATGCTCCATAGTTGGCAGTGTTCAAGGCCAGGTGGGACAGAGCCTTGGGTGACACGGTTTAGTGGAGATGTCCCTGCCCATGGCAGGGGGTTGGAACTGGATGATCTTAAGGTCCTTTCCAACCCTAACTATTCTATGATTCTAAGACATGGCTGTGGCAGGATGAAGGGATAAAGGCTTTCCAAGGGAAACCACTGCACTGCCAGTGTTTGAAGATGCTGCGTTGGAAGGGAGGAGTTTGGCCAAGACACAGGGTTACAGAGGGGTGGCTCAGCCAGAACCTTTTTGCACTCCTAGAAGACATCCCACGGAGGATGCATTTGTTCTCTTGTCTTAGAAACAAAGAAATCCAGCAGAAAGGCAATGGAACTCCCTAGGGAGGAAGCCGGGCTCACCAAGGAAGGAAAGCAGCAGCATAATGGGGACCACTCCCCAGGCATGCACCAGCCACAATGCAAGAAGCAACAGGAGCACAGGGAGAAGCCCTGGAGAGCTGCATCCTACTGGAAGACAGAAGCTGGGGCAGCGGCAGAGGATGTAGAGGGATCAACAGTAAAAATAATAAGTGTTTTGAGTGTGATTTGACATTCAGTATCAGCCTGCAGCCACAGCTGATGTGTGCACTGTGAACAAGGCGATGTGTTTTAGTAGTGTGCAGGCAGTAAGTGGTGACCCCTGAGGACACACCATCCAACACAGGGGAAGGACTCCCAGCTGAATACAACCAGCTTGGACCTTCCTTGTGGCAAAGCCCATTTGCTCCGCACATGCCTTGGCTCTCTAATGCTTCCAAAAGCCTTGCACTTGTGCGTTACTTGAGGAAAAAGAAGTGATTCTACTGAAAGCATGGGATAGATTCAGCAAACCCTCCCATGCCAAGGATGTGCCCAGTGCCCAGCTCCAGGCCCTAAGGCAGCCGGAAACAGGAGCCAATGCCCATGTCTGGGGATCCCGGCACAAGGAAGCTGGGGTCCCCGGGATGCTCCACACCTCGTGCTCTGCCCACACTCCCTACAAGGTGAGGAGGCAGCTCCACACTCTCCAACCTGAGCTGAGGTTTCTCTGTTGCTGTAAAAATAAAGTGCTCAGGGAAAAACGAAAACAACAGTAAACAAACTGGCACAAAACAGAGCAGTTCCCGTTCCCACCCTGACTGAAGGGATGGGGGATATATAGAAAGGGTGGGATTTAAGAATAAAATATACAATCAAAATCCACATCCCCAGGATTGCTCCCCTCTGAAAGCGACTATTTACAGGGAATGAGGGGGCTGTTTTGTTCTATCACCTGCCCCAGGGAAGGCACTGCCCCAGCCCAGATCCCACCTCCACAGCCAGAGCCCAGCACAGCACCCTCCTGCGGGGGGGTGCAGCCCTGTCCTCTCGCAGACCAACCCCACTGCGAGGAGAGGGTAGACGGTTCCCAGGAGACCAGCATCTCCTGGAGCCCTGCACCCCCAGAGTGGTACCCGGGCAGGCAGGGGACCGTCACTGCACCATGGCACTGGTGGCATTCACCACGGTGGCCGCGGGCGCTGCCAGCTCCACCAGCGCCTCATACGTCCCCACCACGAAGCCCACGAAGCCGAAGAGGCTGATGATGATGTCCTTGGCAATGACAATGGGGTGCATGCCTTCGGAGTAGTAGGTGGCGATCTCCAGCAGCGGGGGTAAGATGAGAGCCAGGGCGCTGCTGCTGATGGAGCCCACCAGCGAGATGACGATGTCCAGGCGCGGGATGAGGACGGCCAGGACACCTGGAGAAGGAGCAGGCATCACATTAGCATTGATGACTCCCAGATGGCCAAGACCCTCCTTCTCCGAGTGAACATAAGCAAAAACCCACTGCAGCGATCTGCTTGAATTCTCCCTCTGCCCTTCTCCCTGACACAAGAGCTCTGAAGATGGGGTGGTGTGTATTTTCTCCTCCCCAACAAGCAATTGAGCCACTGAATTGAGTTAATGAAGCACAGCATGCAGACCAAACCCTTCCTGTCACCCTGGGCACCAGTGAGCTCCAGGGCTGAGCAGGATGGGTGCCCCAGCAAAGAGATGCCTCTGGCAGAAGAGCAGCCACAGCATTCCCAGCCCCTCTGTGAAAGCCAGGACTCCTGCCCCCCACACCTGGGGAGCTGTAAAGCCTCAGAAACCCCATAAAAGCAGGAGAAGGGAAGAAAAAGCCCTCTCCCCTCACCCTGAATACATCAGTGTGGTTTGCATGTGTTTAGAGCTGCTCCAGCAGCAGAGCGCCCACGGCACAGCCCCGGGGAGAACATTTGTTAGGTAAAATCTGCAGCCAAGGAAAATCCCGTGGGAGACTTCTGACAGCTCTGCACTTAGCGGGGCAAACTCTGCTCCCTCTGCTCCTGCTCAGGGCCAGGGGAGGACAGAGGGATGGTGCTTCTCCTTCCAACCAGCCCACAGCTGCCACCTCAATGCCCTTGGCACCACACACTGAGCAAGCTCCTCATCCGAGGCAACCTCAGCACTCGAGAGCATCACTGCTGCTTTTTAGTCAAACAAAGCCTGAGGAAAAGACAACCAGAGCTTTGCAGAGCATCCTCTGCAAGCAAAGCAGACTTCAGTATTTAATCAAATATTGGTTTATTGCTTTGAAAGCTCTGCTTAGAAATAGGAGACACCTAGAAACATGGCAGCTACTGCCTTGGTGGAAAAGGGGCATCTCAGGGCTCCTTACTAGAGGATTTGTTTTCGGTCTGGCAATCAGCTACAGGCTGTTGGAGCCTCCCTGAGCCAAAGATCACCCATAGCACACAGGAGGTGGAAAGCTTGGGAGGCTGACAGCAGGCATAGACACAAACAGGAGATGCTTCTGCACAATACCACACTCCAGCCCTGCTGTCATCTGGATTAGCCTTCCCTCCACCTTGGGGGACAGCAGCAAAGGTCCCCACTAAGCTGACCTAGAGGAAGTTTACTCCAGTGTTCAGCCCTGCACAGGGCCAAAGGAGGGCTCTGCTAGGTCTCTGCTGCAAGCAGCATCCTTGCTCCAGCAGCCTGCAGGGAGAGCAGAGCAGCCACACCAGCAGCATCCTCATCCCACCCCACACCCCTCTTTGGACTGGAAGTAAACAAAACTATTAATCCCCCTCTAAATGAGGCAGAGCTGAAGCACCAGCTGCAGCCCGCAGCCTCCGGGGCAACGGTTGTGCTTTCCACAGGTACTAATTCAAAGGGGTTTTAAGTGTGCTGGTTTTGAAGTCTAAGCTTAAAAGACATCAAATTGCATCCTCTCTTTGGAAGCCAAAGCCACGATGCAGGCTTGTTCTGCGGCCACATTCAGCTGATGAATATTCATGCAACCCCCCTAATTGCTTTTATCCTCAGCAACAGCCACAGCCATCTCTTACAGGGAAGGGTAAGGGGAGGAGGTACAAAGGAACCAGCATCCCTCCACCAGCACAAGGACAGGAGGGTACAGCCACTGCCGGTGCCTAAAGCCATCCAATCACTCCAAGCCTTCACTTCCCTGGCCACACAAACTCCAACGCTCTCCAAGAGAGGCTCCAAACCCGACCACAGCACTGGGGTGGCCAGAGCACATGGCCCAGCACAGCAGGATTTCATCCCTGCACTGTCCCTCCAGCTGCAGGCATTGAAACAGAAGGTGCTTCAGGAACTCAGTACAGAGGAGATGGGGCTTTACTCACCTCTGTCAATGCAGCACTTCAGGCCCATCATTAGTGAAAGCCCAGAAACCAGCAGCACGCTGCTCTCAGCCAGCTCCACTGCTCTTTAGTCAGCATCACACTCCTCCCAAACCCAAACCAAAGCCAGCTAAGATGCAGGGAAGGTCCCTGATGCTCAACTCTGGTGTATCAGCAGCATCAAGTCACTGAGAAGAGCTCTTTTTCAGCAGATGACACCAGGGAGCTGAGTCAAGCATCTCAGCTGTGCTGACAGCAGCAAGGATTTAGCCTTCAGGAATCAAAGCCAGCTAAAATCAAACACTTCTGCACCTGACTTGCTCCATGCCTTCTCCACAGGTCCACCAGGATCAAGCCCAGCAGCTTGCTCCACCAGAGCCTCACTGCAGGCACCAAATGATGTGGAAAGCTTACTCCTCCACCAAGACTGGTCCCATACAGAGCGGGCAGAGGACCACTGCTGCAACTACTTAGGGGCCACCCTGGCCCACTGGCTTGTATTAGCAAGGTCCAGGAGACTCCCTGCTGTGAGGGCTTTAGCAGCAGGGCCAGAGGCAGCAAGGCAAGGGGTGAAAGCTCTTGGCAGCACCAACCCACAGCAGGAAGGAGGTCCCACGTCCTCATAGGGGAACTCAGAGAAGCTGCTTTGTACTCACAGGTCACGCCAACCAGGGCCACCCTGAGGAGCAGGTTGACCAGCCAGCCCCAGCGCTCCGACACCCGGGCGACGAGGGGAGGAATGATGATCTCGGCAGGCACATAGAACTGCACAGCATAGGTGATGTAAATCCCAAAGGAGAAGAGCAGCTTGACAGCTTGGTACAGCCTGCAAATGAGAAGGAGGAGACTCAGTGAGACACACTCTGCTCCAGCCCCCCTGGCATCAACAGCAGAAAGCAGAAGGCGAATGCTCAGCCAATAAGGACTTTTGTGTGACAGTGGTCTTCCCCTCCTGAATAGCCTACTGGGAAATCAAGGGTGATGCATTCAAGCCCATAGACCCCTTTTTGGGCAACAGATTTCAAGGAGACTACACAACCTTCAAGCCGCAGCAACACATGTCCCTACACCTAACCAGAGGCTTTTAGTCTTGGTGTAAGGAATCATCAGGCCACGAGGTGGGCCTGCAGCCTCTCAAGTGCTGCTTCCCCTTGGAAAACTCATGGACACAGATATTGAGAGCTCTTTGATATATAAAACAAATAAACAACCACTGTCCTGCTCCTGACTCATTCCAAGGCACAGGGAAAGATGAGGTGTCCTTGGCCAAGGGACCAGGAGCTTAACTTGATCCTCAACAAGTTAAGGCACCCACCTACATTTCTAGATGCTCATGTTGCCACACTGCCCTTGGCTGCACAAAATAAGACCTCCGGGTACCTTGCTCACTGTGTAGCTGTGTACCATACTCTCCACTTGAGCAGGCTGCACTCGGCAAGGTCTGCAGTGGCACAGGGTGGCCTTCTTCATGATTGCTCCCCACAGACAACACCTAAATACCCACTAGCACTGGTACTGGCAAGAGCCTGCAACCCTGATTTTTGCCCAGTGACCCAGAATGAAGTTGCGGCTATTCCCAGAAGTTCCTCACCTTGACCTTTATCCAGCCTCTAAGCTGAAAGAAGAAAAGAGCTTCCTTTTCTCCTGTTTATAACCAGATGGATTCTGGTCATAACCAGAATTGTGTTATAACAGCAGATGAAGAATATCTTCAAAGAGGATTAGCTGCAGCCATGAATATTTCACAGATTTCGATTGCTGATTGGCTTCTGAGGAGGGGGAAGAGGACAGAACCACTGGGGTCAGTCTGGGCTTACAGAGCAAACGGGATACAAACATCACCACCACCACCTGCAACTGAACCTCCTCCATAAAACAGAAAGCAGCTATTTCAGACATGCTGCATGACACATGTTTGGGAGGAAGACAGCTAAAAAAGCAGTTTGGGCTGAGCAGAAGAAAGGCAGAGCGCAGACAAGCTGCAAACAGCACCTCAGGCTCACCCTGAGTCTGATCTCACCATGCCCCACATCCTACAACGATGCAGCAGTGGGCAAGCGTAGCTGCAGGACAGAGCCTGTCGTAGGTGGCCAAAAAGCCACCTCCCAGCCCAGTTTCCTCCCTCGGCTCCCCAGCAGCTGAAAAAGCCTCTCCAAAAGAGGAGTGATATCCAGTTACTTCATATATGGCCCTGCCTGTTCCCCAACACAAGACATGCTGACCAAGCAGGAAACATGGGTCCTGCCCATAGCACTTGGGTAAATATGAAGTGGATCCAAGCTGAGGAACGTATCTGGCTCCCTTTAACCTCTTTGGACCCAAGCCAGTGCCTCTCTGTATGTTGGTTCTCAGCATACAGCTGCTACAACAGCAGCCTCAAAACAGAGAAGTATTCACATGCAGGAGAACTTTGAACATTAGCGGCAGAGTCTGGTGCAGTCAAACACTTCCCACAATCACAGGGGATGGAGGTAGGGATCACCTAAGTGAATGGGACCAGATCAGATGTATTCAAGACTGTGCCCAACATCAGCCTGAAGTCATTTCATCATCAATAAAAGAGCATGGTAATCAGAGAGAGGTCCTATTACCTGGGAAGAATCATATCCGCCTTCAAGAAGAACGAGGGAAGCTACAAGGCTAAACAGCCTTACCTTGATCTCCAGAAAAGTATGGGCTAAGTCCCGCTGACATCCATTTCCAGGCACATACTGTACAGGGTGAAGAGCCACTGGGGATTTGCCAAGGGGCAATCATGGATCTATATTCATCAGTGAACCTGGATGAGCCCTCAGCAACCCAGAGCATGCGGTCAGCAAGTTCCCAACAAGACTGAATTGGAGGGAATGACTGAAACACCTTGGAGCAGGACCCAAACATGGGCAAAGTTCAAAAGCAAACACAAAATCCCACACGTAGGAAAGGGCCAGCTTCCCATCTCGCCAGAATAGGACCTGGAGGTCCTGATGGGCAGCAAACTGAGCATGAGCCAGCAGAAGGACCTCGCAATGATTAAGGTCAATCACATGCCAAGCTATGCTAGCAAAAGCATAGCCAGCAGGGTAAGGATTACTCTCATTAGGAGCTTCTGAAGCTGCATCTTGAATATCATGTCCAGTCTTGAGATTCCTAACACAGCAAATTGAATGGAGGCTACTAAGATAGCTGTGGTTGGAGCACATGACACACAAGGAGATGCTGCAAGACCTGGGCTCATTCAGCATGAAGAGAATATCACGGGGGATGTTACTGATGTCTCCAGCTACCTGTAAGGAAGGCACGGACAAGACAGAGACAGGCTCTTTTCAAAGCTGCACAGCAGAAGAACCAGCGACAACAGGACAGAGCTGCATCCCAAAAGGGTAGTCAAGCACCAGAACAAGGGCCTGGAGAAGTGAGGAACCTCACTCCTTACTGATGTTCAATATTTAACTTGGCCCTGCAGGAGGGCAGACTCAATATCTCTGGTGGGCAGTGCCCTCCCTAAGCTAAATTTGCCCTGTGGTTCCATAAGCAAACTAAAGACAAAAGCTACCTTGAGAGTCCAGAGTGCACTCGGACAGCCACATGTGAATTGAGTGCACAGTAGCTTTGAGCCACCTCTACCCCACACCTGCATATCTTCAAGCTGTATTTTCAGCAAAGTGATGCTGTAAAACCATAAAGTGTTCCAGGGCAATCTACAATTAAGAGGTGTTATTAAAAAAGTTACAGGGGAAGCCTGGCTCCCAAACTTACCCATCAGGAACCATGACAAGCTCAAAGGGCATTTTAAATACCAAGGGGAGAAAGAGCTCAAGCTAGTGCTTGAGCTCCATGCAGGGCTGTGGAGAGGCACTGCTCTACCAACCACAGCAACTAGTTGCTTAACCCAGATGGCCACACCAAGCCATTCCAACAAGCTGCAAGAAATGGCATACACTCCTTGGACCACAAGCTCTGTCGTTATCTACCTTCAACTGGTTATATGCAACCAAACATCTTCCCCCTCGCTAGAGCATTTCTTCACTCTCCAGAAGACATGGTGAAGCAACGCTTCTGAGGATGCAAGGAGGGATTTCTGCATAGCAGTGCAGTGTTGTGGAAGCTGTGGTTAGAGCTGGGTACTGGGAGCCGACATGCTCCTTATTTGAGGAAGCTGCGGTTATGGAGAAATGAGGCTGGAAAAGCCCTTAGTCACCCTGTAACCCAACGATTCCTGACACACTCATCGAATCTGCTCTAGAGACCTCCAGGCAATGCCTACAGCAAAGGAAGGATGCAGCATCTGTGCCATGGTCCTCATTTTGTTTCCAACACTGCAGGCAAACCCCAGGACTTCTCACCAACAGCCCTTATGACCAGCTTCTGCAGCCCAACACCATTACTACTGGGAAAGAAACCCACAAGCAAAGCAGGATGGGCAAAACAGTCATTTCAAGAGCAAGTCTTCACCCATCACCTACAGGTGGGTTTTGCTTTGTTCTCCAGGAAAGTCCTTTGACAGAAAGTATGGATGCTCCTAGAGACACTCATTTGAAATAGGAGCTTTCTGCAGCCTGGCAAGTCACAGAAATCCCATTACCCTCTTTCTAAGGGAACATCATCCTTTAGAGCAAACAAAGCTGAGATTTCTCGCAGAAGCCCCCATGCAGCATTACAGGTCAGCAAACGTTGTCAGTGCCCTGCAGAGCCCAAGACCTGGGTCTGACCTGCTTTCCACCTTCAGGAGAAGCAGCAGCACTTCATCCCCTTCACACCTCCCTTCAGCTTGCTGAGAGGATGGGATTCACACCTACTGCGCTTGGAACGGTGGAACCCAGATCTCCCTACAACACAGGCAAGTTCTCCCACCAGGCCCACTCCTCCTCACTGAGAGGAAGGACCTGGCAGAGCTACAGGGGACAATGCAAGGCTCTTGGCAAGAGCAGGACCTTCTACCACACCAACACCCAGCAGTTCAGTCACTACACAGACCCAGCATGAATGAAAGTCTGTGTGCTCAAATTGAAAGAAACCCTCCTAGCAATAATGAAAGCAAAACCAGGCTCCAGTTTTTCAAATGCTTTCTCCAGAGCTCCAGCTGCACTGTTCTACGAGGTCAGCACGTGGAAGCCCAGCAGTACAATGACAGTCCTGCCCAAATCTATTTCAGCAATGGGGAAGAGGCAGCAAGTCACGGCGCAAGGTGGTGGGCAGATGCTAACAGCAGAGAGGATGGGCTGGAGCGGGGGGAACAGGCATCCCCAGCTCCAAGCCTCACTCTGGTTTCTTGCAGGGTTTCAAGCCAGCAGAGACATCAAAGAGAAACTGTTGAACTTCAGATGCTCCCAGGCAAACCCAGAGAAACCCTGTTGCTGCAGGATGGCTTTCCAAGAAACCTCATGGCATCAAAGCCAACGCTGCAGCCCCAGCTTCGCACCACGTGCAGGAGGTGCTGCCGTGCAAGTGGAACCTCTGCAGAGCTTCTCTCCAACTCCTCCTTGCCTGTCAGCACCACATCCTGCCCCACAGACACCCCAAAGCAGTGTGTGTTGTAAGAAGCAACAGAGATGGGTTTTTCAGGATTTCCTCATACAATCCCAGGTGGAGCAAGCTGTAAAAGGCATTTACTCTCAATACTTGCATGCTCCACACTTCATGTCCCAAAGGCAAGAAAACCTGCTTGCATTTCTCCTCTGGGATGAATATGGGGCTGTGACACTGAACAACCATTCAGCCCCAGGGACAGACCAGCACAAAGCCCAGCCAGTTGCTGCAAGAGCCACCAGGCCTGGCAAGAGATGAGAGAACCCCTCCAGGTTATAGCAGCTATAGGGTCAGGCCGTGTGTATTTCCAGCATCTCAAGAGGCCTTGCCAGATCCCAGAGGACCACAGACAGGTTTGGGGAGTTGCAAAGCTTGGCACCCACGGGAAGGAAGGGGTATCCTCATGGCACCAGCGCTCACAGTCAAAGTACTGGCTCCAGATGAGCCACATCCAGTCACAACGTGGAGCCCAGGAGTGGGAGCTTGAGCCTCAGGGCTGCAAACACAGATCCCAGCCCACACGTGGAGATGTCACATCTCGCCCCCTCTGGGAGCTCCCAGCTTTAGGGTAGTTTTCCAAGTTCTCCATTTGGGGAAGAGAAGTGGGTTTTGCACAGATCAACCACCTTTTGATACGGCTGCACAGGGGTTGTGTTCAACATCTCCCAGCCAGAGCACTGCTTAGCCCCCAAAAAGATGCCACAAGGCTCCAATAAAAAGGCAGGAGCTGCATCTACCCAGAGAGGGACCACCAGGGACCCCAGGGAAGCAGCCTGAGCTGCAGAGCCAAGACCAAGCTCGGATGCCACAGCAATGAGCCTCTCTTCACCCTATACATCACCTCTGTATACATCAGACAACCCTTGTCAAGATCCTTTGGACAGTTTGAATACAGCACAGTTGATCCTTTCCGAAGCTCATTCAGATCACTTCTCCTAAGGAGTGATGTCCCCTGCTGCTCCCTCACCTCCCTTTCTCCTTACGCCGGCCCCCTGCACTCCCCATGGGGACTCACCAGCAGTTGGGCAGGTTGAGTGTTATGCTGGCCTGAATGTCCGCCCCAAAGCGCAGGTACCCCAGGACGCTCAGGCTGATGTACAAGATGGTGACAATGGTCATCCCCACATAGAGGATGACTGGGAACTGCCGTGGGTTCTTCATCTTATTTTCCAGAGGCAGCACCTGGGAGAGGAGAAGGAGGAGGAGGATGACAACAGAGCAGCATGGTGCCCCTGTTCCTCTACAGCCCTGAGCCCCAGAAAGCAGGAGGGGCAGTCCCATGGCCAAGCACAGCTCCCTGTGCCAGCAGATGGGATGGTCACACATGGAACCCAGCTGAAAATGCCCATGTACTGGAGATCTGACTTCTGTGCTCCCATTTGAGACCTTCACACTTGGCATGGCAAGTTTGGAGCAGGGTCACTCATGCCCTTGCCTTAAGGAAGGGACCTGCTCCCTCCCTTTGGCAGGAGCTGTGTCCATTAGTATGGCATCTTGGGGCGACACCTTCACCCCGTACCTTGGCTGCTTTCCACTCTGCACTCCAAAACAGCCCAGCCATGCCCACAGGGACAGGCCCATCATGGTACATTGTCTTACTTTACCCATAGACCTGGGAAGACCAAGACACTTTCTCCTCTTCTATCAAGTTTGGATACATTTCAACCAAACAGGCCAATAAAAAAGGAAGGACAGAAGCAAGTCCCTCACCTCTCTACTACTAACACTTGCTTTCAAATATAAGACTTCAGCAAACATTTTTATAGCTGTCCTTGGGTGCAGGAATTCAAGGACAGACACAGCAGCAGAGCTGCTGAGGAGGCAGGACCAGAAAAGCTTTTATTTGCTTCTCCTCCAAGTCACACGAGGAAGAGAGCATTTGTGCCTCACTGCCAGCAAGGGCCCTCTGCCCCCGGCACAGCATTCAGTAAACACTCCCCCTGTAATGGATTGGGCCCTCTCCAGCCCTCCACTTACAGTCAGCTTATATTGAGAGATGAAAACACTTTTTCCCCCTTTGAAGGGAGCTCCCGGAAACAGCCCACAACAGCTCAGGGAGCCATTAAGCTCTCCACCCACCCTGCCAGCTTTTTTCCACAGACACAGTGGTCTATTTACAGCATCTTGTATGCATTATGCAAATCCAGCCCCGCAGCAGGCTGGGGCCACACGGCTCCTGAAGGATGATCCTGAAGCCTCCACAGCAGAGTGGGAAGGAACCGATCACACTTCTTTGTGTCATGCTTTTTGGCCTCCCGCTTAGGGAGCTTTAGGATCCAGCCTGGTAACAAGGCTCAGGATGATCCCTCATCTGCAGCTCAGCCAGCAGAGCCCAGGGCAGCTGCCAGTGCGACTCCCAGCAGAGCCCTATCTACTGCCAGATACAGCCACCTTCAAAGCAGCAACCAACCTCCTGAGGTTTGGAGCATGTGCTCCTCCAGCAACAGGGTCTGACCCAGAGATAGCCTGGAGGTAAAGCTAATCATCCGCATTTTGGGCTACTGTCAAGAGAAGTTCATCTGCAAATACAGCTGCAACACAGGGGCTGTGGCAAGCCCGAGCATGGGCTGAGCCTCCTGTGCAGGCAGCCCCATTGCCACACGCCAAGACTTACCACCCCGATGCCTTCGAAAGCAAAGATCGCCGTGCCAAAAAACAGAGGGTAAGTCTTCCAGGCTGCTGCTAGAGGCAGGCCACTGGGATCAGGAATGTCCTGGAAAAGAGCCCATGCAGAGTTCAGACATGGGGAGGATGGGGAAGACCTGCTTGCTCCCATGGCTCCCCAATACAGCCCCATGCCACAAGGAAAACCCTATGGAGCAGAGGGTAACCACTTTGCCCACGGGAACGAGCATCATTCCACAGTGTGCAAACACCCTGTTGTTGAGCTCCCTTCACCTGCCAAAACACAGGACAGCACAGAAATGACAGAGGGAGCCGTACACACTTACCCTGACAATGTACTGGTACATCACAACAAGGCTGCTAAGCATGGCCACATTGGCCAGCATGGAGAAGACGGACAGGACCTTGAGATTCTGGATGAATGTGAGCAGCACCACGAAAGGCAGGAGGGACAGTATGTACAACCGGGAGTCCATGGTGGGGGTCATGGCCACTGTCTTGTTCAAGCTGCAGTCATTGGTGGTCCCATTTGCTGCAGACACGACCTGGGGAAGCACAGGAAGGCTTGATGAAACCCATCGTGCGGGTGTGAAAGGATCTTGGCAGCCCATCGCAGTGGGTCGGAATGCTACCCCATCAGCTCACTTTGAAGCACAGCTAGTTGATTAAAACCAGAGCAATGCCAGTTGAAGTAGTTCTGAAGCAAATCCCTGTTACCTCACTGGGATCAGAGGTGGGATTAGCCACAGTATCTGAGCTGAGACAGCAAAACCTGCCTGAGCCCAGGCCCAGTGAGCACGTGAACCTCCACAGTATCTGAGCTGAGACAGCAAAACCTGCCTGAGCCCAGGCCCAGTGAGCACGTGAACCTGGCAGCCGAGTGCACCGAGGGCAGAGGTTGGTTTGTGCTGCCCACAAGGCCAGTTGAGAAGAGAGGATGGAGCCATTAAGTGCTATTTCCTCAAAGGTCCTTTTCCTCTTGCTTCACCACATTGCACAAACCCCTTCAGTCACTCAGTTCCCTGCTCACACTCAAAGATATCTGGAAGCTACTGCTGGCCCCCAACTTTGCTTTCTTCATAGGAAATCATCCTTTCCTTGGGGTCTGTCATTCCACAGGCACTCGATGCTATGTGCTCACCTCTAGAGAGAGTTCTGCCCCAGGAACCAGGTGGCTGAGCCATCCCTCCCAAGACCGTGGGCACACTGGGGATCACCAATACAACCACAACCAAGCTGGTTTGGCTACAAGGTGCTGGCTGGCCACCGTGGCAAAGGGCTACCTGCAAACTAATTTAAGCTGCTCTGGACCATGTCCTGCCCCAGAGGAGAGGCTAAAGAGCTTCTGCACATATCAGCATCCTCCATGGGAGAGGGCAGCACAGAGCCCCAGCCTGCCCTGCCCCTCCATTGCTTGCTCCAAAGCCATTTCCAAACCAAAGCTCTACCCAGCACAGCAGCAATGATCTCGCCTGAGGTACCACCCGCACCACGGCTCCCATCTCACACACCAGTCCACACCACAAAAAGAAACAAGCAACACTCCCCCACTCAAAGCATTCCAAAACAGAAGCCAAGGGGTTTCCCAGCTGTGGGAGCAGCAGTGTGGCAGCAACCAGACCCCTGCTGCAGCAGAGCAGGAGCACAAAGGGGAACAATGTCGAGCAGCACTTGCGAGGCACTGAGATGCCGGAGGCTGGGAACAGGGATTCCTCATTCCCAGTTTCTTATAGCACAGGAGCCAAGCGGTTCAGGGTTTCTGTTTATTTCCTCCTGGCGGAAGGAAACTCTTTCCCTACAGATGTAATTAAGTTCCAGAGCCATGGGATGAGGAAAGAAACTGGAATGCAAACAGGTGCAGGAAAGGCATAACAGGGGTTGACAGCAGGTCCTGGTATCCATACGTCACCCACCTACACAGAGTATCAATACAGCAATTAGCCGAGGTGGGCAGGACATCACAGGTAGAGTCCCCTGTGCCACCTCCCTCCTGTCTTCCCTCATTAGGAACAGCCCCTGCTTCCCCTCAGGACACGGATGTTTCCAGTGCCTCTGCACACGGAACAAAGACACAGGGCTTCCCAGAAAAAAACTGCCCTGTTTGAACAGGAAAACCTCTGATCCTCCAAAACACCCGGGCAATACCTTCCTGAGCAGCATCAGCTGTGGAAACCAGACCTTTGGTGGAGAACATCAGCTGTGACACAGGAGCTAAGAACAACCCAAACACCTCCACACACCCCCTCGCCTTCCCCTTGCTCCCAAAGGAAGGAGTAAACCTGACCTGCTTCAGATTGTCAGCCAGAAAGACAAAGTACACGCAGCAGAAGCCCAGCTGAGTGACGATCAGGAAAAGAACCACCAAGCGCCTAGAAGAGAAAAGAAGTCCATTTGTTAACCAGGCCATGCAGAAATGAGAGCACACTTGGGCTGCTTGGGGCTGAAGTGAACACTGCAGTGAAACTGCTGTTTCCAGAGGTTCAGGTGGGCAGGTAAGGGCATCAGCAAACCTCTCTTTGATGATCTGCACTGACTGCCACCTAACCTCACAGACCTCAGGCTCTCTGGTCTCCCCTACCCATCTCCTCCAAAGAGTCAGGACCAGCCCCAGGAGAAGTCTCCTCCTTAGGTTTAGCATCTCCAGTCTGCTGCCGAATTGTCATAGCTGGCAGCAATGCCCCTCAAACACAGGAAGAGCTGAATGTTTCCAGCATCTGATGTGCTATGACCTGTATGATGTGATGTGGGAAACCACAGGGCTGGTGGCACCCCCAGCAGCAGCTATTAGCCACCCTCAGTGCTGGCAATGCAATACATGTTATTTACTCCTTTGTTATGCAGCAGAGACTTACTTCTCTCCCTCCTTTAGTATAAGCCACATCTGGCTGGGGACAGGACTGGGTCAAAGACCTCAATGTTACCCCCTGGGGGACACTGAGCATCCAGGGAAGGTGTGACATAAAACATTACGTGGCTCTTGTGCTCAACTGCTCACACAGCTCAGGGACCAGCGGCTCTTCTGTCCCAGCTGCGCGTAAAGACAAGTCCCATGGCTGGAGCAGGGCAACAGGTACCTTCCCCAGACGGCATGTGTCCGCAGCCACGCGCTGGGGGTCGATTCCAGCCCATACATCATGGCATCTCCATAGTCCACAAACTGCTTCTGGAACCTGTCCAAAGAAGGAGAGATCTCACATCGGCCCTGTCTGCTGGTTCCCAGGGCAAATGATGACATGAATGGGTAAACAGCTCCTGTGAAAAGCCCAGCAGCAGCTCCCAGCTGAGGTTTCAACACAGGGAACTTGCTGCTGGGAGGCCCCACAGGACTTCTTGGGAAGGAAAGAACCGTGGGAGCAGTGGCGCCGAGGAGGGGAGATGCTGCTTACCTGTAGCAGAAGTGATGGGCACACTTCACCAGGATGCCCATGCAGTGCACAGCCACAACTCCCATCACCAGCAGGCTCAGAGGACCCAGCTGCAGGGAAAAGAGGGGCAAGGCTGCACTCTGATGGCCAAAGGCAGAGCTGCACAACACGTTTGACTTCCAGACAAAACTCCACAGGCTCAGTGAGCCAAAACATCGCTGGAGGCTGTACCATAGCCCCGGTGCTGCTCCCAGGAACCAGCCCCCCGGGACCCAAAAGAGAGCCATGAGCTTGGCAGGAATGATGCAAAAGAAGCAAGTTGGGGCAGTGTGGGTGTAGCAAAGCGCTTCCAGGGTTGCTTTTCAAACTATCTTGCACATCACATTACAGAGGTGACAGAGGTCACGGTCCAGAGGAAGGAAGTTTTCCCTTTTAATTACTTGATTTTTCAATCTGAGCGATGGGAATGCTGCACTGCGGGGCAAGGAAACCCAGAGCAGAGCAGTGAGGTGCCCCCCGCCTCTCACATGGGGGCAGCTGCTGGGGCATAACACAGACACAGAGGAACTGAGCACTGGGATGGAAGCCGGAGCGAGATGTGACAGCAGCCAGGGGCTGCTGTTTGACCTCCAAATACAACCTCAGCCCTCAAGCAGCAAAGCCACATCAGATCCACTGATCTCAATACAGCTCCGAGGCTGGGCCAGCACACATGAAACCCCACAGAGGAAAGCTATCTCCCATCACCAGCCTCAATCACTGAGCGATGGGGCTCCTCACGTGCACACAGTGCTTGTAGAACCCTCAGGAGGCGCACAGCATGCTCAGCACACACTGACTGAGACAAACCAAGGCTGAGGCGGTGCTGAACCTGCCCTGACCAGGGTGAGGAGATGCCACCCGAGCAGTCTCTGCAGCAAACAAGGCGAACTACAGAGCCCAGGGTGCAAAAGCTCACAGGAAACCGAGCACCAAGAGGCATCTCAGTGGGGAGTCAAGTCCTAACACCAGCCATGCAAGCTGCCCAACACCCTGAGATCACTACCCCACGAGCACCAGCACAGCAGAGCCGAGCGCTGCCTCACCAGGATGCCGGCATTCTTCACCGCCAGAGGCAGCCCCAGCAGCCCCGTGCCAATATTCCCCTTCAGGAGATGGATCAGGGTCTGGTACCACCTGAGGGAGAGAAGATGGAGATGATCACTGGCAAATGCCCACACGCAGACCTTGCACAGACTCAGCCCCCAGTTCATCCTGCTCAGAGTCCAGCAGCTCTGAGCTGCTGCTGGAAACACACACAGAGATTCAGATCCTGTGCCCTGAGCCCAGTGGGAGTGCGGAAGGACTGGAGACAAAGACTCAAACCAACAGATTTTGGGTGGGCATTTTTAAAACCAGCTCCAAGGCAAAACCCAGCATGAGCTTAGCACAAGTCTCTGAGTTGAAGGGGTCAGAGACAGCATCCTCTGCCCACCTGGGTGAATAAGGCAGCAGGAAGCCCCCATGGCACGGCTGCATCATGCCCACAAGTTCTCTGAAGCCAGACATGGTCTTTGCTCACCACAGCCCCCCACTGAACCAACATGGAGAGGGGCGATATTGGGAAAAGCATTGAACTCTGCCCACTGCTGCCAAGCCCAGCTGTACTGTAGAGCAGAGAGTGACACTGGGGCAGCTGCTCCCTTGGTGCCAGCACTCCACAGAGTCAGGACCGCAACTCTGCCCTCACTATCCCCAGGAGGATTCCCCATAAAGCCATCACCCTCCAGCAAAGCCAACAAGGAGCCACCATCACCTCCTCCACCCTCTCCGTGTGCTGGGCAGGAGGGAGGCATCACTCACGTGGTCCCATTGGTCTCCCCGAAGCGCTGGTAGGACTCAGGATGAGCAAACCCATTGATGCCGCTGGGGGGGCTCCCCTCCGGTGTCACATCCGTGGAGCTGTAGTCATTGTAGTCCTCGCTGCGGAGGCGCCGGGTGGACATGGTCCCTGTGGAGGGAGCAGCATTAGGGGTGCTCAGCTCAACACCCCCCTTGGCAGGCTCCTTGGGGTCAGCCATGGTGCAGAGACCAGCTCCTGCTCCCAGAGCAAGGTCTCCTCCAGGGCTTTTATAGAGGAGCGTGCTCCCGCCCAGGCAATCACAGAGTTGGCATGTCCTAAGGTCAAGGATGCACGGCACATTCCCACCGGCTCTTCCTGCAGGCCTGTGCCCCCGTTTTGGGCACACCCAGGAAAGGCAGGCTTGGGATCCTGCAGGAAGGGCCCGGACGCAACCTGCTTCGTGTCAGGGAAGTGTCCTGGTGTTCCCCTCCTCTAAGAGTGGTGAGTGTGACAACACAGCCACAGGCAGGGGGGAACATGCTGGCAGCGTGTCCCCAGCCCTAGGGCTGTCAAGAGGATGGGCAGGAAGGAGCCAGGGAAGGGAAAGTTTTCCAACTTCGCTTTTTCTTTTAATTAAAGACTTTTTATTAAAAAGAATAACAAATATTGATTGTGCTCCATCAGGAAGGAGCACGGTCCGTGTGCACACCACCCACCTCCAAGGTTTCACAACCACAGAGGTGCCTCATGGGCTTCCCGGGATGAGGCACCTGCATAACTGTCACGGCTTAAGCTCTTGCTCCAGGGAAAACCCCAGCAGAGTCCTGCAAGGCAGCAGCACCCACACCAGCTCCACCAAGGACACACCAAGGAAGCCTCCTGCCTTCAGCTGGTTTAATTCCCACACGTGCCCCGAACAGCTCCTGCTGCTTCTGCACAGCCTCCCAAAAAGAGCTTCTGCTTCCTCCAGCACCCAGCACCCCGAGTGCCAACCAGGAAGGAGCACCAGAGGCAGGGGAATTATCAGGCTCCTGCCATGCAATCCCTGCCCAGGGCTCCTCTGGGGTGTCAAGCCCCAGGCATCACCCCTGCCCCAGCAGTCCCAGTCCCCCTGTGCTGATGGGGAGCCAGGCTGGGGCCAAGCCGAAGCAGCAAGGGAATATTACCACAAACAGGCTCGTTTCCTGCCAGAGGCTCTTCCACACCCGCCAGGTCACGCGAGCACCCACAGGACGCTGCTTTATTTCCTGCAGCACCAGGCAGTGTGGAGCAGGCAGCAGGGCTGCTCCATCCTGCACAGCACCAGCCTCCCCACTGTGCTGAGCCCGCTCACGGCTGAGGGCAGCACATGCAGCAATCCTGCCTGCCACCTCCCTCGCAGCCAGGACGTGCAATCATGTCCTGACCCGGCTCTGCCGCGGGCAGGGTGAGACAGGGACTGGGAAGAGCGGCGGTGTTAGTTTATACAAGGAAAGCGTTAGATGCTATTTGTCATCAGTGACGAGCCAGAGGAGCCAGGGAGAGACTTGGGAGGCTTTGACAAGCACCAAGGGCTGGCAGTGGGCAAGGGCAGCAGGCAGAGGGGTGCCAGGGTTGGGTCAGGCATGGGTACATCTCCCTGGAGATGGTCTGTGCATTATCTGAAGTACCCAACAGCGATGCTCGCAGATAAAACACAGTCACATCAATCTGCCTGATGGCTCCTCATGGTTTGTTTTAATTTGCCCACAAGCTTTCTGCTTTGAAGAGCCAGGGAAATGCATTCATCATGACTTGCCTTGTGTCTGGATTAAAGGTTGCATAGCAGCAGGGCGCGAGCACTCAGCTCCCCCGCAGTCAAGCTGCAAAACTCGTCTCATCCACACAACAAACGTTTCAAACTGAAGCAAAACCCCACAACATTTTCTCATCATTACAAAGAGCAAAGACAGGAGCAGCCACATTCAGTTTCCACTTTAAACCCAGCTCCTCGGCCACTT
Source organism: Amazona ochrocephala (assembly GCA_039720435.1). NCBI lineage: Eukaryota > Metazoa > Chordata > Aves > Psittaciformes > Psittacidae > Amazona > Amazona ochrocephala. Next base: position 14,857,880 of record CM077889.1, read on the forward strand.
CCATGTGCATTTTTACTCCCTATGCACATAAGCGGTTTCATTATGGCGAGTGAAGCACCCAGGAAGGCTGGGGCAGGGAGGCGACAGCAACTTGTCCTTTAAAGTGACAACCCCACGCCACTAGTCAAAAGCAAGATGCAAGTTGCTGCTGACCCCAACACCCCTCCAGCTGAGCAGGGGCTGCGACACAAAACCCTCCAGACATGAGCTGCAGAACAGAACTCCCCGCTGCTTCCCATCACACGTGCTGAGCCCTTTATTCCCAAAGCACTGCTTGTAGCCCATCTCGGTGTGACACAAGGGAGCCTGCTTGGCACAAGCCTCCTGGTCCCGCAGCTCCAGCCCTCCACCCCCATAAAGCAGCATGCCCGCACTCTGCAGAGCACAGGGCTCCCTGCACCTCACCCTAACCACAATGCCACACAGCACCCCACACCCATGCAGGATCTAGGCAGACCCATACACTCACGCCAGCTCTGGGCACCCTGAGGCACCCCTGCAAGCTGCCAGTACCCCCTACATCCACACAGGCTCTGAGCACACACACACACCGCCACGTACATGGACTGCCAGCACCTGCAAGCTCCCCTCTGCACCCATGCAGGCTGCAGCGCGCTTGTACACACCTGAGCACCCACACCTGATGCCAGCACCCCAGGGACCCCTGCACAGCCACGCAAGGTGCCAGCGCCCCGCAGGCTCCAAGCACCCCCCTACACACCCTGCAGTGTACAAGCAGTGCCAGCGACACCCCCCCCCCCAATCCTATCAGCGCGCTCAACCTCCCCAGCTCGCTGCCGCACCCCGGAGCACCCCCTGGGGCCGCGGGCACCGCCGGGACCCCGCGCACACGTGCGGGACGCGGCTTCCCCCCCGCATCCCCGTGCACGCCGCGGGCTGCCGGCCCCGCTCCGCGCATCCCTGAGCACCCGCGTGCTGACAGCGCCCCCCGCGGGCCGGCAGCCGCCGGTACCGGCCCCTCCGGTCCCGGCCCCGGTCCCGGTCCCGATCCCGATTCCGCACCTCGCCTCCGCCCCGCACCGCGGGGCCCCCGCCGGGCCGCTCCTTCGTCACGTGACAGCCGGATCAGCTGACCGACGCGCCCGCTCCCACGCGCGGAGAGCGGCGAAGGCGAGGGGCGGGGCCAGGGGCGCCGCCTGGTGGGCGCGTTGGGTGCACAGCAGCGCCCCTTGGTGGGCGCTTCGGGGATTGCAGGTGCGCGGCTACGAATGAAGGAGCGCTGAATCCTCCCGCTTCCAACCCGAACTGCTCGGTGGACCTGCGATTCTATGGCATGGTAGAGTGCGCCCACTGCAGGTTTTCCATATGCAACTGCACAGGGTGCTAAATGACCTCACCTTTAAGGCTCTCTTTCCCCAAAAAAAGGCTGGACTGGTTGATCTTTTGAGGTTCAATCCAGGGGCTCTTCTATCATTCTATGATTCTAAACCCCACAGAGCAAGGCAGGCTGGCAAGTGTCATGGGGAGAGGGTCACTGAGGCAATCAACACCCCAGAGACACCCAGGGGGACTGGGACTGAGTCCTTGTGTCCAAAAGCAGCACCTGCAGATCCTATGCATCCCTCACACAGGAGCCAGCCTCAGGGCTGCTCACACTCAGCTCTTCTGCCCGCAGCATCCTCTACTGCTGCCCCCAGCCCCAACACAGCTTTTGCTTCCCCCACATGCTCAAAACCACATCCCCGCTATTTCAAGGCAAACAAATGTCACCCCCAGGTCACCCCCAGCACCAAAAGGTGCAAGCGCCACTTCCTGATAAAAAGATTTATTAAGAACCTGCCCAAAAGGAGGATGCAGCCCTGGCACAGGCACTGTGTGACAGTGGGGAGCGGGGCGACAGGGTTAGTGGCTTCTCCAGGCAAAACAACCCCATTGGACCCAGCTGCAGGATGAAGCAAAGCGAGTTGAGGGCACGGAAAGGAGATGGGAGAACATCTGCGTGGCAGAGGACCTCCCAGCGGGGCAGCCCGGCAGTAGTTAAGGCATATAAAGTGCTTGGAGGAAGACCAGCCCTATGGAGAGGTTAAATAATGCGAGCAGGCAGGAACACTGAGGGATGAGGGTGGCTGGTAGGTCACCGGCACCTCTGCCCCATGGGACCTGGCATGGGCAGGCAGCAGCTGCAGGCAGGAAGGATGCTGCCTGCCCATACTTCAGCACCCAGCCACAGCCAGGAGATGGGCTGCAGGGCCCCCAAATAGGAGCCAGGCTGCTGGTCTTCATGGTCATCTCAGTCCATCCCATGTCCGGGATCCTGCTCCATTGTGGTGCACTGGAAGGATGGTCCCAGGGCAGTGTCATGCTTCGGCTCAGTCCCAGTGGCAAAATGAGATGAGGGGGACTTGTCCTCAGTCCCTATTCTCGGGACAGTTCAGCAGAAGAGCCCTGTTGTGCAGGGACCAAACCAGCCCTGGCCAGAGGTGGTGGGGGCAAGCAGGGACACCATCCACATCTAATCCTGCATCCCTCCAGCCTGCCCCAGCACTCACAACACTCCCTCCTCCCCATGGGCTGCTCCAAGAAATATTGCTTCTCCCTGGAATGTTTCTGTCTAAAATTACCCTAATGGGATTAAGGAAAAGAGGAAACAGGCTTAAGATAAGTACCCCCAGGGCATGCTGAAAGGCTGGAGTTAGGCTCCAAGGCCACCCTGTGCGGGGCAGGGGACACCCTGGTGATGGGGTTGGGGACAGCAGGACAGCCAGAGGAGCACGGAGCAGGGGTATGGAGCTGCCTCCTCATGGCAGCAGGAGGGATGCACCTCACAGGGACGGCCTGGGGTGCAATGGGATGGATGGGACAGGGGATAAGATGGTGGGGAGCAGAAGGAGGTCCCCTGCCCCTCACTGGGACTGCAGCGAGAAGGCCAGCTTGACGCAGCCAAGCTCCTCCCCACCATTGCTGACGACCGCCCGGACACGATAGTTGCCGTTGGTCATCCAGGAAGGCAGCTCCATGTCGGGCAGGACGAAGTCACTGGCTGGCAGCGAGTAAGAGCCCTGTGGCGAGAAGGGACATGTAGGGAAGACATCAGCTGAGCCCCCCAGCCCCACACCAAAGGGCACGGTGGTACCCAGCATCACATCAGTGGGGGTTCCTGACATACCGCTTTGAAGGGGCAGTGGCAGGGGATGCCATAGGTGAGCAGGGGCTCTGGACATGTTGTGCCGGGTGGGATGAGCTCGTCCAGGATGGTGCAGACATCGTTGTAGGTGCAGCTGCCCAGCTGGTCAATGCAGGGTAGTTGGATCCAGAGGTCTCCCAGCGCCTTCTCTACCACCAGCACCGCCTGGAGGGAAGGTGTTCAACATTGGTACAGGCAGCACGGGCACCCATGGCTGCTCCAGCCTGTCCCCTCCCCACCCATCTCCTTCGGCTCCTGCTCATGCAACTCTTTGGGGTATCCATGGGGCCACCACACGCCCTCCTGTCTCCCCTCCTGTTTTCAGTTCCTCTCTGCCTGCAGGTTTCTCTTCCTCCAACCTCAGCTTGCCCTCTTGAGCAAACACCTCTCGGCACCTCGCAGCCCCACTCCTTCCCACCTCCTCCACGCCCTATCCCAAAACCACAGCACACTCCCCACGGCCCCAACCCCAAACATGCACCGTGGCATTGCCCAAGACAGCTCATGCACCTTGGGCAGCGGGACATGTCCCATCTCATTCCAAAAGGTCCCCTGAAAGCAGTGCAGGGCACTCAGGGCTCCCACAGCGGGGCTATGGCATGTCCATGGAGGGAGCAGCTGAGCCTCGCCACCCGAAAATGAGTGCTACAGTGACCGCTGGGAGCGCTCAGGGGATCATTTCCCTCCCTGAGTCAGTACTCCCAGGACATGACACAGCTCGAGTGGTTTCTCCCATTGGGATAAGGTTGGGAGCTTCCCACTGGGCTGTTTCCTTCCACTGCGGGTCTCCTTCTGCCCATTGCCCCATTCTGGCTTACAGAGCCTGATGTGCTCAGCCCTGCACCATTCCATGCCTCATTCCCATACCCACTGCTGGGCATTTCCCAGCTGCCAGCGGTTTTGGGAAGCTCATCCTGCGGCAGCACCTCCATCATGTACCTTCAGAGGGGAGGCCATGGTCTTGCCGCTGTTGACGGCCGCGCTGACACGCAGGCTCCCCGGGATGCTGATGGGGTCAGGCGCCACGGAGAGGCTCTGCAGCACCACAGGGTCCCTCCTGTCACCGCAGTTCTCCCAGGCAAAGCCACCAACCTGCAGCACCGAGGGACAGGAGGAGTCAGAGCCAAGGTGAGGCTTGACCTGGGTTTGCAGAAGGTGCCCCCAGTGCTGGACTCTTGACTCACAAACACAGACAGAAAACAACCTTCAGCCACAGGTCTAATGCCAAATGAGTATTTCCCTCTTCATTTCTCGCACTCTCACCTCTCCGAGCCTGAGGGCATTGCAGAAACTCTCAGTCCAGCCCCACTGCGTCTATTTCACACCCAAATGGGGCTCCCAGGCTGCAGTATCCAAAGGTGCACCAGCTCAGCCTCCAGACACTTTGCATGTGAACAAGGTGAGAAGCCAATGGCAGCGAGCAAGGTGTGCGAGAGCAAAGGCAACAGAGCATGGGGGAACAAGAGCAGGGTGGCCAAACAGGGGGATGCTGTGCCCTGGGGTGGCCATGGGGCTGGCACAATCTCCCAGCTCAGCCCGGCTGTTGCAAGCCCTCATCCACCAGCTCCAGCCACCTAGTTCCATGCAGGAGCAGGAGCCACGCTCCCATGTTGTGTGTTAAACATGGCTTAACGTTTTCATCTCCACTCATGCTTGGAGGGCAGATGAGCCAGCTCTGTCCCTGCCTGAATGAACCTGATCCTGAGTTGCTTCAGTCTAAATGAGCCAGGGAAGCAGCATTGTCCCGTGGGTTAAAGAAAATCCACATGCAGGGGATGTAACCCAGACAGGGGGGACACCACTGGTGTGTCCTGGCTGGGCTCGGAGCCACACTGGGAGATCTCCCCTGTTTCCTCTGAGTCCCACCGGTCTCTTCAGCCATCACTGGCAACATCACCGGAGCCCTTTGCTCCCACAACCCAAGCTCCAATGCAGGGGGATGCCAGCACCCACCTGCAACATCCACCCTTGAAACTGCTGCAAGAGACCAGCTCCAGCTCCCTCCCGGAGCAGGCTCCAGCCTAATGGCAGATGTTTTCCTGGCAGGGATGGAGGAGGCATCCTGAGCAGGTTTGGCCGGGGCAGCCTGTGTCCCCATGCCATGAGGCTTTTCCTGCCTGCTCAGCAGCCGCAGAACCGGTGGAGGCTGAATTACCTGGTACCAGGCGGCAGCCCCAGCGGGCACCGCAGGCAGGAGCTCATCCTGCGTCCTGCTCACCAGCCCAGGGCAGGACGGGGCTGAGGGCAAGTCAGGACAAGGGGCAGGCTGCGCCCTGACATTGAGCAAGAGCTGGGAGACCCTCGCCCGCAGATCTACAGGTAAAGAGACTCCACAGGAGCCAATGCAGATTGCTACGACACAGAGTCCCTCCAGCCTCCCTGACCGGCTCCCTCTGCCCTAGGGCAACATCAGCTGTCCTGGAAAATAAGTAAGAGAGGTTCCCCTTCACTCCGTATGAGAGTCATGCGTTTTAATCAGCTGTATCTTAATCAGCGTCTGTTGATGAGCCCGGCCCAGCGCTGCGTGGGAACGAGGAGGCAGCAGCCCGAGCTGGAAAATCCTCACGGAGAGGAGGAATGAAACCCGAGGTACTGGGAAGCTCAGCCAAAGGAAGAGGCCGCTGGGCCCGAAACCGTTTTGGTTCCAAACAGTTTGTCAGCCCTGAAATCCCCTCTGGGGCTCACCCCAAACCTGCAGCCACGGTGCCCCCCACACGGTCAGGTCCATGGGATTCCATCACCCCCAGCCCAGCCGCGCACCCCAAATCGACCTTGCAGAAGGACGACACTCACCAAAGCGCTGTTGATCCCTTGTAAAACGCACCGGGACGGAGGGGACCAACTCTCCCGCACCCCGCACCTCCACACACACACACACACACCCCCCCCCAAGGAGCATGGTCTGGGTCTGGGGTCTCTCACCTTGCCCAGCCTGCGGGACCCGCTCCGCTCCACCAGCAGCTGCGGGTGCGAGCTGCCGAGCGCAGCCGCGCAAAGCCGCACCGCGCACAGCAGCAGCAGCAGCGATAGCGCCGACATCCGCATCCCGACAACGCAGAGCTGGCTCGGCCGGCGGGGAAGCAAATCGGGGCGGGATGCAGGAGAGAGGCGAGAGCAGAGGCCGGCGGGGGGAGCGGAGCGGTGGGACTGCTCCACCTCCCGTTCCCTGCCCTCCCCCTGTGCACGCTCAGATTTTCCCTTCCTCTTTTCCCTTTTCCCCCCCCCCTTCCCTTCCCCGGTTCTGTTCCCAAGCGCAGGACTGGATTCGCCGGGATGCTGGGACGGGAAGCTGCGCTTTCCCAGGCACCCAGGGACATCCACCGCCAGCCTCGCTACCACCTCCCACCGCCTCATATCCCCCCAACTCTCGGCACAGATATCGGAGCCCCCAGACCAGATGGTGTGTGCTGCAAGGGGTGGGAGCACCCTGGCATCGGGTGGCCCTTGGCTGGGCAGTTTGCCACAGCACCCACCACCCATCGACCCAAAGTCTCAGATTTAATACTCTTCTCTTCCACCCTCCCCTTCAGTGCTCATTTTCAAGCCAGAGCTGCCCCAAACCCCCCCATCGTGCTGGAATGGCCCCACGGGTACTCCGCCACCGCAGACAGCACAGGAGGGTGGCTTTTCCCATGTATTCTGGTGAACAGATGCAGTTTTTTCCCTGTGGAAAGCTGGAATGGGCTCTGAGCATACAGGACGTGAGTGTGGCAGGTCTCAGACCTCCCACCACCTCCACCACAGCACGGTTAGAACCCATTTGTGGGACTCTTCCCCAAAGGCAGCTCTGCTCCTCCTTGCACACTGACACTGGCTGGCCTCCCCATATCATTCCCAGCCTTGGGAAGGGTTGCCTGGCTTGTCCAAGCCAGCGCTATTTTTAGCCTTTCATCCTTATTTAGCAGCGAGGCCGGCTGGGAGCGTGCAGGCAGGGCAGGGAGCAGGCAGGGACCGTGACGGATGCTGCTGCCCACCCTGCACCGGCAGCAACAACTGTGCCGCTGATCACTGCGGAGGCTTAAGGGTGAGGAATAAATAGCCTGGATCCTCCCACCCGGCAGCAGGGCTGAAAGTTATTCCTTGGGATTAGTTTTCACTTTGAGGCCTCAGAGCAGCCAGGGCACAGGGATAGGGATAGGGGAGATGCATGGGCATGGCCAGGGCATCACGTTTGGAGCCAGAAGGCAAGAAGAGACCCTTGCCTCCAGCCCCCAGCATCACGTGCTTTCCTTCTTCTCACAACCAGTGTGGATGGAGGTTTCACTCCCCCATTCCCATCCTTCCCCCCTCCATTTTGCTGTAGGGGAAACAAAAGAGAATAAAGGACTGTAAAGACCAGTTAACCCGCACCTTAGCCCTTGGAGAACACACAGGCAGGCGCAGGAATGACTTGAAATGGCTGCTCTACCTCAAAGCTGAAGCATGCATGACCTAGATCCCCACCAGAAGAGTCTGTGATGTCTTTCTTTCCAACACATGCAAGATCCTCTGCAGTTCAAACAGTTCTCTGAGCTATCTCTTGCATGCAAAGCCCAAGTCATGAGGTCTCAGCAGATCTGGCTCCACATCTTCAGTTTGCATTGAAGAGAAGCAGCAAGCACAGATGGGTTGATGGCTTTGTGTTCTATTTGACAAAAGCAAACAGATTGCAAACAGTGAGCGGGGTGAAGGATGCAATCACAGACCACCTTCCCTCCACTGCCTTGGCTCTGCATCACCACCAGCCAGAGCATCACCCAAAAACCTTCCAGCAAAATCTTCTCCTTTTTTTTTTTCCCCAGTTTGGGTTAAATAATAAAAGAAACAAAAGCTAAAACGAATGCTCCCATTGTGCTCATGGGACCACCCTGCACAGAGACCAAGCAGGGTCCAAGTTGGATATCCCATGTGCTGGCACCCACACTGCCTTGTACCCACCCTATCCCACCCAGTCCTTACCAGCTGGAACTGGAGAGAGAAAGGAGACACTTTAACAGCTTGCATAAATACTTCTCTTATCCATAAGCTTTGGCAAACACTTTAAATGACCATTGGTGCAAATTAACTCAATGCTTGGCCAGCTGTTATCCCATTTACGGCAATTCAGCTGAGAGGGAGATAAACACTCCTAAGCTCCCTTCTCCAGACAAAGCCCTTGAGATGTCTCCTGCTGCTGTCTGTCCCTGGGAGAGATGGTGATAACACCAACAAAGAACAAGACAAAGCTGCCCCAGGTGGGGCTGCCGCAGCTGCCTCTGCTTCCCTGTCTTTGAATGGGGAGAAACCCTCTCGCTGTCATGGTCCCATCACCTCCAGCCCTCTGCAAGCCTCCTCAGCCCCAGGTGCTCCCCAGATCTCCAGGCTCTTCTGGTTAGGGAGAAGGGGATGAGTTGTTGCAGCCATGAATCCCACCCCTACAATGCCCTGCAAAGCCCCTGCTCAGCTCCAAAGCAGCTGAACACAAAAGTTTCTGGCTGTTTCAGTGCTGCTCTGGTGCAAGTTATCAGTGTATTGGGGCAGAAGAAGATTAAGCAGGGCTGCGATGGGAGCTCTCAGCAGCAGGGACACATCCCATGTAGCCTGCATAGAAAAGATGGGAGCAACCGAGGAATTGCTAAAATCAAGCTAAAATAAGGCAGTCTGGGGGCAGCACAGGCAGGCAGCCACACAGATGCGCCTGTGGGCTGAAGGAAGCAGGTAACGTCATTTGGTGCTGCCTCTTCTCCAAAAGTTAATGATTTATATAAATGTAGGGTTGGAGCTGCCATGGTGAGCACAGCAAAACAGAGCCTGCAGCAGCAGCACGGGGTATGGGGCACTTAGGGATGAGGGTGTGCTCACTGCTCATCCCCAAGCTCCATCTCTGCCTTGCTGGCTTCATGCCTCAGCCTGATGTGACCAAAGCCTCTGCTTTTTCTCCACCGTTAGCGAGAGAAACCCAACCCAGAGCCCTGCTTTGTGCATTCCAGTGCACCCCATTGGTGCCCCACAGTTAGAACCAGAAATCACCACGAGCACAAGTGCAAGCTGCTGCGCTTTGGTGCACCAGCAGGATGTGATGGCAGCTGTACAGGCTCCTCCTCAGCTGCCCACACAGCCGCTTCTGTTCACAACCACGGCCCCAGCGATGCAAATTCAGCCTGGAAATACGCATGTGCTTTGTGCCTGCCCCTGCGCGCCTTCAGCTCTGAAGTCTGGACCAGGATTTTTCATGAGCCCTGAAGAGGTGGAGACCAGCACCTTGCTGAGCTTTTATCCCGCAAACCTCGTGTGGTTTATGCCTCAGCCCAAATAAGTACTCTCAGGCAGGGAAGGAGATCTGCCCCATGTATGAAGTACTGGGGGAGATAAGAACAGGGACACTTGTGGTGGTTTCTGAGACGTGGGAGCCCATGCCAGGGAGCTGCTGTGACTCACCCAGGTTAAGCAGCACCTACCCAAGAACATGAAGCCAACTGGTCCCACCAGTCCCCGGGAGGCTCGGGGCCTGCCCCTCACCTTCCTCACCCTCCTATCCTAAGGGTGAGACATCCCAAGTGATGTTTCACAATTTACCCACTCCGGTCCCAGGGTTACCAGGGCAGAAAGAACACCTCCACGTCGCACGTGATGGGGCAACCACACACCTCCGCTCCCTTTGCTGTGTGGGCAGGAGGAGCAGTGGTGAAGCACCAGCCATGCTGGCAGCCCCTGGGCCCGCAGGCTGCTTGGACTAATCCCAAGGGATACGTGGAAAATGCCAGAATAGAAACTTGTTGACAAAAACTGGCAGTGTTTCCATACGGGCACAGCCTCGTGGCCGGGTGAAACACTCCTGTTTCAGCAGTGCTGGGTGGCAGCAATCTTTATTTCAGGTCAGGATGAATGTTCATTTAGAAATGTCTGTTCTTTCACGGTACGAAAAGAACATCATCAGAACCAAAACATTTGGAGGAACCTGCCTTTCCTCCTGTTAAGTTCTAGATGACACTTTCAAATCCATCTGTTTTCCTGCCTCTCCAGGACCCATTTCCAAAGTGCAAGGTTTCCTCCTGGAAAAGGGCACCCCGGCTCCAGGTGCAGTATGTAGGGTGTTAGGGATGCTCAAGAGGTGGGTTGGCAGGAGGCAGCCCCCAGGCAGTATGGACCACACTCAAAGTCCCCTCCAGCCAGCACAGCTACCCCCATAGCAGAGCTGCTCCCAGAATAAAGCACCCCAAAGCCACCACTTTTACACAACCACCCCAGGACAAGCTGAAACCTCATGGGGTGATGGCAAAAGCCAGGATGGATCCGGCCTTTACACCTCTCCCAGGTGGCTGGTGGGGGGTTCACCAAGGAAGCACCATGAGGCTTCCCTGCTCCAGCTGAACACCAACCCCAGTCCAGGGTCCTGCTCCCCTTTTCCCTTACCGCAGACGGAGCACCCTCAGTGCAGGGGACCCCATGGACAGACCACCCCCAGGATGGGGGACCTTTCCACCTTGGAACGAAGCACCCCTAGGATTGGAGGGCTTGGAGAGCCGGAGCACCCCGCCGGATGCCCATGGCCAGCCCCGGGGGCGGGCGGGCTGCCGCCGGGGGCCCTGCCCTTGGCTCGGGGGTGCAGAGCACCCTCTCCCGGCGCTGCCTGCGAGCAGCTGCGGGGACTTTTTTATTATTATTAATTATTTATTTATTCTGTATTTTTTTTCCTGCCTGCCAGCTGGGGCGGCTCGTCCGTCCCGTCCCGTCCCTCCCGTCCCTCCCGTCCCGTTCGTCCCTGTCCCTCCCGTCCCGTCCCGTCCCGTCCCGTCCGTCCCATCCGGTCCTACCGGGCAGCGGAATCCACTCTCCGGGGATGCTGCGCTGAGCCCCATGGGCTGCACCGGCAGCGCCCTGCGCTGCTGCCCCGCCGGCGGCCAGGTAGCGGCTGCGGGGCTGGGCTTGGGTTGGGCTTTGCCTGGGGTCGGGGGTTGCGGGGGGTCGGGGCTTTGCGTGGAGCTGGGGTTCGCGTGGGGATGGGGGGGTGCATAGAGCCCCGCTTGCACTGCTGGGGGTGGGAGGTGTGCGGGGGGGTGTGGGTGGGTGGCGCGGTTATAACGGGCTGTGGGTATCCCACCGGGGACAGTGGGAGTTGCAGCCACCTGCGCTGCACCCCTCTGGGCTGCCCCCCCACATCACCCATGCTAAACCGGGGTGACAGTGCCTGTTGGAAATGCTGGTCCCATATAGGGCAGGGATGGGTTTCCCCATCCTCTGCCACTCTCCCACAGCATCCTTCCTTGCCCCTAAAGTTGTCCCCACTCTCATGCTGGGTCCCTCTTTGTGCTGAAGGCGACACTTCTGCAGGGGGACGCTGAGTCCCTAGCAGATATCAGTGCATTGCTCTGCACTGAAGACCTCTTGTGATTTAAGGTCTAGAAATTATCTACTGCTGATTATTACTCTTTTTTGATGTGTTCTCACTTTGCCATAAGCCTCGGGAGGTGTTTGTGAAGTTGTGCTGTGTGTAACTGGTGTCAGTGGTGGCTGGAGGGCAGCAGGGGCAGGAGGAAAGCTGGAAAGGCCCCATAGCACTGGTGTTCCCCCCTACATGGACAGCCCTTTGCAGAGGCAGCTGCAAGAGCTCGGCTGCCCGGGACCATGTGTCTAAAGCACAGCCCACTGCTGGGATGTGTGGGGGAGCAGGAGTGGAGCTTGCACAGCCCCGCAGCCAGCAAGTGCCTTTATTTACAGCACTTGCAGCCTTGGCTGCTTCTCCGTAGCATAGAAGGGAAAACAAACCCCAAACACTGTTCTCTCTGTCATAGGATCAGACACTTGTGGGCTGGTTTGTGACTGTGAGAAGGGGCATGGGACAGGGAGAAAACAGCAGCCCCGAGGCTGCAGGTGCTGAGAACTGAAAGGAGGAAATTGAAGTCAGTCACTTGGCCGCAGACACCTCCCTTCCTGCGCTCGCTGGCTCCCCAGCTCCTGTGCTGAGCCTTGAGGCGCTGCTCACTGCAGTTTGTGCCCCATAAAACGGGCCTGATGCTGTGACTGAGTCACAAGTTAATCCCGAAAGCAGCACTGAAAATCCCCTTTATGGCAACAAGGGGCGAGGGCGGGCATCAAGCTGCTCCCGCGCACTTTCTCACATCCTGGGTACCAAAAGGCAGGTGAGAGACTTTCACCCTCCCGCTGCTGATGGGTGGACTTGCAGAGGTGGTCCCATGGTGTTGTTTGGGGATGGGGGAGCTGTCAAACCCAGCAGACCCAGGTGGGCATAGAATCATAGAACGATTTGGGTTGGAAAAGACCTTAAGATCATCCAGTTCCAGCCCCCTGCCATGGGCAGCCCAGTTTGCACTATGGATAATGAGCACTACTAGGAAAAGTCATCATGGGGCTGGGGGCTGCAGAGGCTTTGAGGCCAGTCCCAGGTTGGAGGTGACCTTGGAGAGCCCGTGCTGAGCTGGATCTGGAGGTGGATTTCATACCAGGCACTGCTGCATGCCCTGGGGGAGGTGGCTTGGCAGCCTTTGCCTTCCCATCACTGGTCTGCAGGGCGATAAGGAGGCACAGGAGAAGATGCCATGGACAAAGCCCAGCACCAAGCTGCAGCCACTGCTGCTGCGGATCCCCTCCCCTCCATCTCCATCCACACTTGGCCACCCATCACCACCACTTACCCTTTATTCATGCTCCCAGCATGAGAGAGGCCATGACTCCTTCCCAAAAGATCAGGGCTGAGCTTTGGCCGCCTTCCAGTGCTGGGATGAGTTTATTTTGGAGATATAGGAACTATATGTAGCAGCAGGAGCCAAGGAAAGATCAGGATGCAAAGCTCGGGGCTGTCAATGGCATGAAGGCTTTGTATACGGTCTGCAGCACAGATCTGACTGTAACAGAGGTGATGGTTATCTCGTAACACAACCTCAATAGAGGAAAACCAGCAGCAGAGTCAAAGGCAGGTCCTACAGACCTGAACCAGCATTGCTGTGACAGCACTGAGCACCTGCTGCAGTTCTGGGGAGGTTCTATAGGGTCACAGGCCAAATCCTGGTCCCCTTCTGCAGGGCCACAAAGCAGAACCTCCAGCCCAGGAGCAGGGTTGGGATTTAAATGCTCATTTCCTGCCTCTGTGTGATTTCGTTTGTTGTTGCAGGGTGTAATTGCTTAACACACTTGTAAAACAGGAAGGGAGGAAGAAAAACACAGTGCAAAACCCACCTCATGCTGAAAGCCGAAGCAGAGGCTGCAGCTGCCCCTGTGCAGGTGCTCCCCACTGCTGGCATCTTTTGAGATGCCTCAGGTGCTGCTGGAAATCCCAATTAATCCATCCATAAACAGCTCTGCTCCACACCATCGAAGTGTTCAGTTCCAAGAACGTGGGTACTTTTTTATAGCTGGAAGGTGTTTTTTCACATGAGCCCCACCAAAGCCAAACCCAGAGGTTTCCATGCTGAGACTTTACAGGATAAGCAGTGCTGCCGATGCCCTGCACCTGAGGGATGTTCCAGACCGCTTCTTCCCTGGGCCAAAGCCATTCCAGATGGAGCAACTCCCAACCTGCTCCTTTCATAGTGGGTACTGGGACTGGCTTCCAGCAGTCCAGAATGCACCAGTGACACCAGAGATGTGAGTGCCATGCGCTGCTCTGGAGGTGGCAGTGGAAGGTGCTGCTGTATTTCAGTTTACAGCCATATTTTGCTTTTCACCTGGCTTTGGAACTCTCATCCCAAAGGACAATTGAGTGCTTAGGAGTAAAATTAGCTCAGGACACTATCTCAGTAGCTCCTAGAGGTAGGAAGTGTGTCTCCATGTCCACCCCATGGACAGTCCCCTCGCACAGCGTGTGCTTTCTATCAGTAAAACCTGTGAGGTGTTTGAGGTTGCTGTGATGCTCCCAGGCTTGCAGAGCCCCAACTGCCCCATCCACACTCTCCAGACCCCCAAATCCAGCATGGGACACGGGGTACATTAAATAGCAGGGGGGTGCACATTAGCATGAGATGGGTGAGGGAGGAGGATGGAGACCCTGGGGCTCAGCAGCATCCCAGGGTGACCCATGTTCACAGGGCAGGTTGTGTTGGGAATGAGAACAAGCCCTGCGAATTCCGACCGTCTGGTGTCTCCTTATCCCACTGCCTGGGCTGTGTTCAACACCGCAGCGCCCACGCCATAGAAGGGAAGATAAAGCTGTGGCTTCCCAGAGGCTCGGAGTCTTCCTGAGCCTCTCTGGCAACTGTGCTTCCCTCTGGCTTCAGGAGGGGCTGCAGGGGAGGCAGGGGCAGGGACCTGTTTGTTTTCCCTCGCTGTCTTCCCAAACTAGGCTCCCCAGTCTGGTCTGTATTGACCCAAGCTCCTGAAGGCTGCAGGGCAGATTTTGTTAGGGACCGGTGTTCTTAGGGGTGGCTTTGTTGGGTGCTGGAGAGGAGCATCATGTCTGCAGGTGGATTCCCTTGTCCACAATGCATCCGCACCCCTACCTAGCAGCACGACTCAATGATGGGCATCAGGGGCAAGATCTACCCTGCACTGGGAGGCTGAGCTGCAAGAGCAGGCGAGATTTGCTTCTATCTTCCAGCAACACATAAAAGTACATCCACGTCTCTTTTCTTCTCCTCCTCCTCCCCTCCCAGTGACTATATTAAGCCCATGCAGGGCTGGAAGGCATCCCACAGAGCTGCGCTGCTGAAGGCAGCTCCCGGCTCTGGGTTCTATCAGCCCCCGGCAGCAGTGGGAGCGTGCGGGAGCGCGGGGCCGAGCAGCACATTCCTGTGCTCCTGAGGTCATTGCCTGTGCCACTGCCAGCCCTGCACAGGGCCCGCAGCGCCTCTGGATTATGGGTGTTTTCATGCCTCACTCCTGGGCCAAAGCCCAGCTGGGTAAAGCATCGGCCTGCTTGGGGTGCTGCAAGGTGCCAGGGACCGGGCTGATCCTGAGCATCCCGAGGCAGCAGGGTCAGGGCAGGAGGAAGGTGTTGAGGAAGCACCGTAGCCACAGCCATGCCGAGTGCTGCCTGCTCTTCCCCACCAAATATTTTGCTGCTGGACCCTATTTTGCACCAGCACCATGTCAGGGGGGTTGTGAGCATCCTCTGGGTTTTGCAGCCAGTGGCTGGCTATGCCAGGTTGGGAAGCATCCGGGATGAAGGAAAACAGCTCGGGGCTGCCTGCCAGACACCCATGGATGCTGGGGGCTGTCAGAGGGCAGGGAGGGACCACTGCTGCTCGAGCACCCATGTTTTAGGAGGGCTGAAGCATGCCCAGCACAGGCTGCCTGCTGCAGGGTGTCCTGTGCCGTGCTTTGTCCCCCCTGCTCCAGCCCCTTCTCTCTCTCAGAGACAGCTAAAAGCCCAGCAGCAGAGGGGACCAGCTTCCCAGGAGCTCACAGCTGTGAAGACAGAGCACGGTGAGATGAAAATGCATGTCTTCCCCCTGCTGTGCTTTACCAGTGTGGCATTAATAAAGCATTAGGATGGACCACAGGGTGGCCAGACAGCACTGGGGAGGATGGGGATGGTGACTGCAGCCTCCACATGGCACTGGTGTAGACAGGCAGAGATGATGGCATCCCACAGATGAGGCATCCGGTCCTCTCAGGCTGTCCCCTGATGACCTGGGCCCCCTCTGAACCTGTCAACAGCATCCCAATTAGTGCTAATTTTCACCAGTGAGATGGGGGCAGGTATTTGTCCAGTGGGAAGAGGACAGGGGCTGAACCCATGCCACGACATCCAAGCAGGATGCAGCCAGTACCGTTTGAGCCACATTTGCATTGCAGCCAATACCACCCTCTTGCCTGAGGATGGGAAGGAGAAGGCAGCGCTGCCAGAGGAGCGGACAGAGGGCACAAGACTCCTCCAAGGCCAGGAGGAGGATGAGGAGGAGCAGCTGCAGGATGCCAGCCAGGCAGGCACCAAGGGAATCACCCGGGATGGTGACATCCAGGTCAGTCAAACATGCAGGCGCTGCTGGAGACGGTGGCTGAGCAGGGAGCGTGTGGCTAGCCAGGACTTTCCAGGCATCAGTCATGGACCAGGAATATGTTGGGCTGAGCTCTCCTGTTCTGAGGAGAAGGAAAGGACGGGAGGGGACAGGAAGGTATTAGGAGGCCTGGAATGGTGCTGGTCTAGCAATGAGGCACAGGGGGCTGGGAGGGCCACGGCATCGCTCACACTGGGTCATACAGGTAGGGTATGTCATCTCCCTGCTTCCCAGGTGGAAAAGGAAAAAGGCCTGGAGCTGAAGGAGCAGTTTGACGCCCTGAGGAGAGAGCACACGGAGACCCTGCGAGGTGCGTGCTGGGCCAGCAGGGCTCACCCCAATACTGTGGTCCCCCCAGCTCCATGACACCTTGGGGCTCATTGCCCTGGTGTCCCCACACCAGTGACTCTTGGTTCATGTTCCCCCTGCAGCGCTCCAGAGAGCACATGAGCAGGAGAAGCTGCTGCTGGCAGAATCCCACCACAGGTCCCGGGCAGCCTTAGAGGTACCTGCGGGGAAATCCCTGGGGAGGGGGTGTTTGTGGAGGGCTTGAGGACCATCTGCTGGTTCTGCCATGGAGCCCCAAGCTCCCCAGTGGTCACCTTGGTCCTGAGGACCATGCGGACTCCTCAGCCCTGGGGCTATGAGGGTGCCACAGCCCAGCTCTGCTCAGGAAGGAATCACAGGTATCTCCCACCCTGTTTCTTCTCTGGCTGCCCTAGGAAACGATCCAGGCACTGAATTCCCAGCTGAAGTCCTTCCAGGACAGGATGAAGCGGGTGGAGGAGTCGCTTATGAGCACAGACTACAAGAAGCACATTGAGGTGCAGAGAGGGGTGGCAGGGAGGGGACCTGCCTCTGGGGTGCTGGTCCAAAGCTTCTCTGCTGGACCCTGAGATGATGGGGGGGGCACAGGGCAGCCAAAGTGGGGAGCAAAGCCCTGTCCCTGGGAGGTGCATGGGCTGGGAGGGTCTCTTGAACACAAGTGATGGGTGAAACATGGAGTCATGCGTGTGGGATGAACCATGGCAGACACCCCCAGTGCCAACCCTACAGCTGCCCATGCCCTGTGTCCTGTAGGAACACGGGAGCCCCAGCCCCTTCTGGGAGCAGGAGCTGGAGAGCCTGCACTTTGTCATCGAGATGAAGAATGAGCACATCCATGGGCTGGACAAGAAGCTGCTGAACCTGGAGACCGTGGTGGGTTGAAAGGAAGGGGGGGATCACAAGTGGGCCTTGCTCTTTCCATCTTCTCTCCCCACCTGAACCCCATCCAGAAGGTGCAGCTAAAGAGGAGGTGGATGGAGCGTGGTTCCTCTCTTTGAGCAGGGAGCGGATGCAGGTGCAATGCCATCACTTTCTGCCTCCCTCCTCATCCTCATGCCCACTTCCAGGTGGAGAAGAACCTTCTGCTGGAGGAGAAGGTGAAGACTCTGCAGCAGGAGAATGAGGACCTGCATGTTCGCACCCAGAACCACTTGGTCATGGCGAGGTAAGTGCTGGTTCCGCGCACCCTGGTGGCACTGGGGATGGGGAAAACATTGGGACTACATCAGAGCCGATGTTGCCATTCATAGATGCTGCTTCCCCACAGGCAGCTGTCAGAGGAGCTCCTGGCTGCTCGGGGAGCACTGGAGAAGGAGGCACAGCTACGGGAGCAGGCGCACCGCGAGAAGGAGGAGCTGCTGTACCGCATGCTCAATGGAGGGGACGGTTCCCCATTCCCCATTGCTGCCGGCGAGGTGCCCCTCATCGCCACGTAGCACAGTGCCGGGGGGTGTCAAGGCTTCCCTCTGGGTACCAGAGCCCAGGGCTGCTCTCGCAAGTGCCCCACTGCCAGGGCAGGACCCTGGGCTGGCCCCATCCAACCAAGGGCAATGGAGCATTTCACAGGACAGTTGCCTTTCCCCAGCCCATGCGGGGCACCCTGGCAACCCCACTGCGCCATCCCTGCACCCCTTCCTCTGGTGGGAGGCTTTCTAGGGGTAAAAGGGTTCAGCCAGGACACACAGATTGGGCTGGATCCTTGGCTTTGAGCACTACCAGCATCAGTGCTGCTTGGGGGCATGAGGAGGAAGATGAGGCTGTCGCTGGGATGGGATGGGGATGAGCACGGAGAAGCTAAGGAGAGCACTGGGGATATGATGGTGGTAAGGCACCTCACTCCCAGAGAAGGAGGCGGCCAAGCCCAGGTCTGAGACACAGAATGAGTGCAGCTGGGTATATCTGCCACCTCCAGCACTGCCCCTGCTATAGACCACATCAACCTGGCCCTCCCACACATATCCTCCTCGTCACCTCCCTCCACCTCCAGCAAACAGCTCCCAGGGATCACTCCTGCATCCCAGGCCTTCCCCCACTCACTGCCACACAGACTTCAAGCCCTCCTGTCCCCACAACACATTAGAAGCACCACCAGTGCCATCCTTTCCCCCAAAGCTGGGCAGAGGCTGCATGCCCAGAGGTGCACATGTGGGGAGCAGAGCATCCTCTCAAGGAGCAGCAAGCTTCAGCAGGTCGCATCTCCATTGGGAAGATGCTGCCAGCAGGGCTGGATGCACACAAGCACTTTCCACACAGTGGGATGGTCACTGCTCTGGGGGCTGCCACTGGCCTGTCCCCTCCCCAGGGCTGCTGAGCCCTGGTGTGCTTGTGTGTGGATGTGCACCAGGCCAATGTGCCACTGGCTGTAACAATTACAAGTCTGTAAGAAGCAGCAGCCTCAGAATCCCATGTTGGTGGGTTTGGGGATGGTGCAGGAGCATCTCACAGCAGGGCTAAGGGGAACATGGGGAGGGGAGGGAGCGTGCACCATGAAGCCACAACAAGGAAGCCCCTGCTGTTGGTCCCCCTTTTTTCCCCCTCATTTCATTCCTTTTTGTGGGCCCCTTTCACAGAGCAGACCCCAATCCTCCCAATTCCTGCCAAGCTGTCAGGGCCACAGCAACTGCTGCTTCCGTCCTTTGTGCTGATCCATATCAGGAAAACAGCATCTGAATGAGGCAGCCAGGAAGGCAGCAGGGAGGACTCTGGAAGGGGTCTGGCTCTCACCCTAACCATCAACAGTAGGAAATGGGGGTACCTGCTGTGTCAGAGTCATGTGCCCCCCTAGGGCAGCCACTGCCCCATGCATCCCCATGGCTCTGGGGATGGATGGCTCCATCTTTGCACAGCATCCTCAGGGATGTGTGGGGACGCAGCAGGTGCTGTAGCATCAAAGCAGGGGAAATGGAGCAGCAAACCCTGCCTAGCTGTGATTGAAGGGGGCAGGATCTCTTGGCAAAGGGAGACAAGTCTGGTGGGGCCTGGCACGCTGCTGTGGGCACCTGGTACCATGTCGCAGTGCCCCCAAGGCAGATGCTGCGTGGGACCTGGAGGAATGTGCCTGGCTCTGGGAAAGGGGAGCGCTGGGAACTGAGGAGGAGGAATAAATGAGCCCACAAAGGGACTTGCCCACCATAAGGAGGGAAAAAGCTGACCCAGGCGGTGCCTTAGCATTCATGGAGAGACAGGCAGATCAGGGCAGCGCATTACAAACCTCCTGCTCTGCTATGAGCAGCTGAGGGGTCAGAGTGTGCAAGGGGCAGAGGGCGATTGGGAGGCTGCAGGAGAGGTTCCAAAGGCACAAAAAGTCAGCCCACAACGCGATAACAGCAGCACAATCTTGTTTGCTTTATCCTCTGCAAACAAACTTCCTTTAGCAGGGGGCTCGCCATGAGGGTTCAGGCTGCTCAGGGAGGTTCACCAGGCTCTGCAGGATGGGACCTTGAGCCCAAAGGATCTCTCTGCCCCGGGCACAGGGTGGAGGGAGCCGGGCACTCTGGGACCTGCTCTCCCCTCTTATTGCCCAGAAGCAGATGGGCACCGCACAGTCCCGCAGGGCTCCAGGGACACTTCCCTGGCCGTGCTTCCCATTGCCTCCCAGGAAGCTGCCCCTTCAGGCTGGTGGCCCTCAGCGCTGTGCCGGATCCCATAGCCAAAGTAAATAAGGAAGCCTGCGAATGGGCAGAACAGGGTGGGGAGCCTCTCTCTTCCCTCCCCTCCCAATCACAGTGTAATCACCCCTTCCCTTTGGGCCCCATATCAGAGGACAGAGTGTTCCCGCCACCCTTTGATGTCAAAGTTCAGCATCTCCTCCATCTGCCCTCCACCGCTCTGCAGGCAGCATTAGTGCCACTGGCTCTCAAACCAAGGCTTCACCCAAAGAGGTTGCCACCAGCTCTGGGATGCTGAGGGCATCCAGGCTTACCAATGGCCATCCAGAGCAGGTACCGCAGCCAGGCGCCTGCACTGAGCCAGGCCATCAGGATGCTGTTGATGGTGATGCTGAGAAGCGGCAGGAAGGGTAGGCAGGGAACCTGCAGGGACCAAGCACAAGGGAATGGGGTTATGACTTCACCCAGATGGACCAGACAGAGGTTTCACAGTCAAGTTCAGCTCTTTGCTGCTTTAGGTAGTTGCCAAGAGCTGAGGGGAAGGTGTGAGGCTCAGAGATCTGAGCCAGGACCACAGCCTGTGCTGGAAAGGGATGCTCATGGAGGATGGTTTAGTTTATGGGTCCTGGGACAGGAGGTACTGCAGGATTTGAGGTGGGAGGCAGTAAAACACTAGCAAAACCAACCCAGGGTATCAAGATCAGGATTTTCCTGAGGAGCAGCTCTGATTTGTGCAACAGGCAGTGGGCTCACTTGGGGCTGCAGGAGGTGCCCCTTTGACCTGTGAAACAAGGCGGGGGGAGGACCAGGCATGGTCCCTATGCAAACCCCCAAGACCAATACAGCACATTGTGGATGCAGTGAGGGTCTGCCTGACCTGAAACAGAGAGAACACACACACACACCCCATGCAATGTAACCCTTTCCCCAAGGGCTGTGGCACTTCCCTGCTCTCCCTCCATCTCCCCCCAGGTCCCTCTCCCTGGGCACAGTCCCCAAAGCTGGGCTGTGTGCTCACCATGAAGGACGCTCTCTCCCGGCTCTGAGGCTGCCTCCAGATGAGCAGAGCTGCCACCAGGATGCCCAGGAGGGGCAGAGCCAGGGCAGTGATGCACCAGGCACCCCCAGCACAGAGGCACTGCAGCCCCGCGGTGCTCACCCAGCTCACAGCACACACCAGGGCGGCTGCAGAGGGACCACAGCAGTGTGAGGACAACGCTTCCCCATGCTGATCCCATCCCTCACCCATGCTGCCGTGGTGGGAGGGACAAAGGACAACCAGGGGATGGGGCTGCGTGGTTTGCCATAGCGGGTTTAGCTTTTCTCTCCCGGAGAGAGCAGGTTTCCAAGGGTTCCATTGGGGCAGCAGCTGTGCCGCAGTCAGGAGAGGGCAGGAGGGAGCCAGGCAGATCCTGCTGCTGGGTGGTTTACAGGGAGCAGGAACCTGCCAGCCTGTGCTACAGCAGCAATGTCCTGTGCTTATCCCACGCTGGCTCCCCATAAATCACATCCGTTGCTCCTGGGCGTACCTATGGCTGTCAGAGCCCAGGCCACTGCAGAAGAGGAACGTGGGGTGGGATGTGAGGGTGGATGGACAAGATGGTCCCACCAGAGCTGCACAGCCGGGACCTTCCCTGCACGAGTGTCCTTAATGCTGGATCCAGGCCGATACCTGAGGAGCAATGTTGGATGTCCCAGGCATAGCCAACATCAGAGGCTGGGTGAGCCCTTGTCCCCAGCACTCACCTGAGCAGCAGCACACAGCCAGCCACCAGCGAGTAAGCCAGCAGTGTGCCGATGGACATCATGTCAACCAGGGCTTTCAGGTCAAAGAGGAGGGCCAGGAGCGCTGCAGGGACAAGAAGCCCTTTACAGCCTCCCAGCAGAGCTGTCAGCACTGCTGCTGTGTCCATCTCAGCTGTGCTCTCTGCCCTCCCATACCCCCAACACCCACTCAACTCAAGCACCTTGATGAGCTGGTGATGCTCTGGTCACTGGCACAAAGCATCCTGCCACCTCCTGCATGGTAGCTCAGAGAGGCTTGAACCCAAGGCCAAATATCCTCACCCACAGCGAGGAGACCTCTCTCTGTGCATAGAGATACTGCTCCAACAGCTACCACCAAGCTAGGGGGGGGCTGTGTTGTCCTGCTAGAAGAGAACATCCACCAAGCCCTGCTCATGGGTAAGGGGTAACCCAATCACTCACCTGCCACTCCTCCAGACACCAGCGTTGCCACCACTGGGCACTGGCGGCGACTCACTTTGGCCAGAGGTTTAAAGAGGAGCCCGTCTCGAGCCATTGCATACAGGATCCGTGGCATGGGGAACATGGAGCCCAAGAGGCTGCAGAGACAGGAGGAGATGGGAGAGAAGAGGGCAGGAATCCAGGAGGTGCCATCTTGCCTTTTGCTCCTCCTTGGGTAGAAAGGGAGCTCCTGTTCATCTGTACTGTCCATGACTTTCTCAAGAACATGCTGACAAATCCATCACCTCCCTCCCCATCAGATGAGGAACAGTATCAGGGAAGTGATGTCCATAGGTCGTGGGGAGCTCTGGGTACACCAAGACATTCCAGCCTGCTCCTGCAGTCACAGTGCCATCAAACACCTAACCACTTCCTTTGGGGCTAAAAGCAGCATGGCAAGGGGTATATTGCTGGTGAGGAGGGAGCAGGATGGCAGCAACAGGGATTGTGAGGAAGGGCTGAGGGATTTTGGCAAAGCAGGGCAGTGGGAAGGGACTGGGAATAGCTTCTGGATGTGTTACAGCTCCAGTGAACCTTGCCCAGAGGCACAGAGCTGCCGTCAGAGGACTCCCCTCACCTGGTTGTCAGGGCACACAGTGACCCCACAGCCACAGCATGCTTTGCACTGCTCCAACCAATGTACTCAAAAGCCACCGGGAGCGGGCTCATGGTGTCCAGGAGGTAGTAGGGCATCATCAGGGTGAGGGCAGCAGACACCCCAAAGTACGCCAGGAAGCAGATGAGGAGGGAGAGGATGATGCCCATGGGGATGGACCTCTGTGGGTTCCTCACTTCTTCCCCTGGGGGAGGACAAGCTCAGCTGTAAAAACGGACACTCATTCAATGTTCATGGCATGCTAAGAGCCAGCTCAGGCTGGAGAGCATATCCTATGTCCCCCCCAGGAGAGAAGGAACACAGAGGCCTTCTGGCAAGGACATAGAGCTCCTGAGCTCCAGGATTATGGGGCATGATTTGGGATTAGCCCAGTCATGCCACATGGACTCTTATAGATCCTCCTTTGAGCACAGAGGACAGGAAAGAGCAACAGAGCCAGGAATGTGCCCATTCCGAGCCCTACAGTAGCTTCTGCAGGGAGAATCACTGCCATGGACCCCAGCCTGCAGGGCAGGGTCCCACCAGCACCTCTCCGCACCTCACTTACCCGTGGTAGCAATGCAGTCAAACCCAACAAAGGCATAGAAACAGGTAGAGGCTCCAGTCAGGGTCCCACTGAAACCATAGGGCATGAAGCCTCCCACTCCAAAGGCACCGGTTGTGTTGTCAGCCACAGACTGGTTCCTGGGAGGAGGAAGAGGCAAGCAGTGCAGAGGGGTCAGTGCAATGGGGGGACCAGGCAGAACACTCCATTCAACCTGCCCACCCCTCCAGCATCAGCC
Organism: Amazona ochrocephala; assembly: GCA_039720435.1. NCBI lineage: Eukaryota > Metazoa > Chordata > Aves > Psittaciformes > Psittacidae > Amazona > Amazona ochrocephala. The sequence continues at coordinate 14,881,516 of CM077889.1, forward strand.
CAGCAGGATGTTGGCTCTTTGACTCATTGCCAACAGGGCAAGGAAAAATGGGAGAGAAGTGGGATTTCCTGGGATAAAGCATTAGGGGGACGACACATCCCTCCCCATCACCCTCTGTAAGGCAGCGCAGGGGGAGCAGATCTCATACCCAGCTGCCCATGGCAGGTCATCCTCCCTGAGCTTCCAGTTGCTCAGGTCACCTTTGATGAAGCCACTCAGTGTGACAAAGAGCAGGACAAGCACGTTGAGAGCTGTGAAGACTTTGTTGACTGTGGTGGACTCCTTCACTCCAAAGGAAAGAAGCCCTGGGGACAGAAAGAGCAAAACTGGCTGTGCATCCTGCATGACCCCAAGGCCAGGGTAGACACTACTGGAGAGGGTGGAAAGAGGGAGACAGTGATAGAGTCAGGAGGATCTGCAGATTTCCCCATATCCCCCTTGTATTCCCCATTCTTTGCTCAGGTGAATAGCAAGGCCTCAGAGGGATCAGCACCATCCTGAAGGTGCTACATGATGGAGGATGGCACAGGAGGCTGCATCCTACCTGCCAGCAGCACCACCAGGCCAGCAGCAAAGGCATCCGGGTACTCTGCCAGCCCCACAGAGCTCATGGCTGCATGAGCAGCCAAAAACCTCCCCATCTTCTTGCCGAGGAGCTGGTCAAAGGTAGCACTCCAGGCCCGGGCAACACTGGCGGTACCTGAGGAGAGGTGGTGGCTCCATGGGGTCTGGGAATGACACCCAGCAAAGGTAGGGGGATCGAAAGGGCCTCCTACCAATGACATAGGACAGCAGCAGGTTCCACCCAGTGATGAATGCCCACAGCTCACCCACTGTCACATAGCTGTACAGGTAGGCAGAGCCAGCCAGGGGCACACGGGCCCCGAACTCAGCATAGCACAGCCCTGCCAGAGCAGACACCACGGCTGCAATCAGGAAAGAAAGGACGATGCTGGGGCCGGAGCTGGTTTTAGCCACTTCCCCTGCCAGGATGTAGACACCAGCCCCCAGTGTGCTGCCTACTCCCAAGGCAACAAGGTCTACAGTGGAGAGGCAGCGGCGAAGGCTGGAGCGCTCTGAGGCAGCTGGGATCTGCTTCCTGCGGGAAAGCATCCTCAGAACAGGGAGCAGCCGGCCCCAGCACGGCACCTGCAGGACAGGAGAGCAGCAGGCATGAGGAGGATGCTGCAGCGAGTAGAAGATTCAAACCGTGAACATCTTCCTTGCAGCTCCCACCATCCTCAAGGTACTTTCCAGCCTCCCTGGATGCTGCCTGTTTTCTGTCTCTGCCAGAAAATGAGCCCAGTTTGGAGCAAAATTGGGCTAAAGTGCTGTGTTACTCTCTTATCCCGGTAAGAAGCAGATAAATGCACGATTAGGGTTTGCTGGGCTGATTTGCGCTACGGTGCAAAGGGACAAGGACACTTCCCTGCCCCCTGCCAGCTCAACAAGTCCCATTGCTCCAGCAGCATCCCTGTGCAGGGACACAGCCAGCATTGTCCCAGCTTTGACACTGACACTATTTGAAATGCAGAAACAGGGCCAGAGAAAGAGGGGTGGAAGATGAGCTGCTCCTGGAGCAGCTGCTGGCCCTGATGTGCACCAGGACAGACCCATCTGCTCAGCTGAAGATCCCCCACAGCACCCATAGCTGTGTCAATGGCACAGCTCAGACAGGGACTGGTCTCCCTGGGCACAGTAATGCTGTGGCTTACTTGTCACTGATGGAGATGTCAGCCCAGCAGAAACCCAATTGTGCAGTATTTGTGCATCAGACAAGTGATGGGTTGGTACAGCATGCCTGAGATTTGTGTGCCTCCCCCCACCCTTCTCCAGGAGCTCCCAGCACTGCAGAAAGGGGGCTGCATGCGTCTACATCCACATGGCGCTGCTGGGACCTCCAGTTACCCTGCAGCAAAGCGAAGTCCATGCTGCAAATCCCATAATGTGCTACCTACAGGGCCAGGGACTCCCTGGAAACCAGCACATCCCAGCAGCAATGAAGATCATAGGGCTGTCCAGTCTGTGCTGTGAGCATGGGGAGGGACATGAACCACCCTGGGGCAGTACCCAGCACCCTGACCCGTAGGATGGGATGCTGTAAGCCCTTGTAGCATAGGGAACCCCAACCTCCAGGACAACTGCTGTGTCTCCTGGGGCTGAAGAGCTGCTACCCACGGACGGGCCAATTGAGGCTGCCTTCCCACCCCTGCAGCACCCACTCCCCACCACCAGTCCAACCCAGGGCATCGCACCCTGATGATTTCCCCTTATTCTGCAAAGAAACTACTTACTCCAGCCATCCTTATGGCAAACAGCTCCAGCTGCAAGGGGATTGTGAGCAGCAGGCAGCCCCAGCCACACTCTCCCCTTAAATCCCTTATGGGAGAGCCCTGGCCCTCCCCTCACTGACCACCACTCTGGGCTGCACAATGGGGAATCTATGCAGAAATATTTTTCCCACAAAGCCTTCCAAACCATCCACACGAGCCTGCAATGCTAATGGGCTCGGGAGCATCACTGTGGGGTTTAATTGATATGGCAAAGCTGCCTCTGCAGGTGGAAGGGGGAAGCACCTCCCTCTGCCCCATTCCCTCATCTCAATCTGTGGAGCAGGTTTGAGAGACAATCCAGGCAGAGAGGAGCAGGAGCATAGCCAGGATGCAGGGGGGCATGCACCTGAAGCTGTACCTAGGCATAGAGGGAACACAGGAGGTGAGCAGGCCCATGAACCGACTGCAGCAAAGCAGAGGAGCACAGACCCTGCACTTCCCCACTATCTGGACACTAACACCTCAGATTCTGCCCACCCCCTGTCACAGCCCCATTGCAGCATTGCATGAAGAAGCACCCAATCACTCCAGTGCAGCTCCTAGCACAGCAGGCAGTATCACCACTCATCACTGACCCATCCAGCCTTGCCCTGGGACCAGGACCAGGGCTGCAGCTCTCAACCCAAGCATCTGCTCCATCTAAACACCCCAAACTCCACAACTCCTATCCAAGCAAGACAAATTATTGCAATAGAGACAGCAAAACCTGAATGCTCCTCCATAAACAGCAGAAACAACCTTGACACAGTACATCCCTCCTGAGGCGCAGCATATGGAGGCTGAACAGCAAAACAGAGATTAGGGTGGGTTCAGGACTGGGCTTAAATAGAGGCCCAGGGTTGGGTGGGTGGACGATTCAGGTGAGGCTGATTAGGGCCAATAAGGCATATAAGGGCCCATAAGGCATATAAGGGCCCTCAGACCCCAGCACAGATCTTCTATAGTGCTATTCCTAGTAGGGAGAGGCTGTATGGCAAGTAGGGGTGTGATATGGCTATTTTCAGTATCTTGGGAGAAGAAGACTGAGTTTGGACTCCAAGGAAGGGTTGTGAGCTGGCGTTTTGGGCTGGGAATGAGCTTTGATTTTATTGTAGATAGTGCTGAAGCTGAGCTAGCTTACAGTATCTGGGAGCAAAATTCTCTTCAGCTGTGATGAAGTTCATCATATTTTCTGGTCTTCAGCTTGCAATGAGCAGGAGCAGAGGGAGGGAGCATCAGCCACTGAGGATCAAAGAAGGCTCTAGAGCACCTAAAGCATAGTAAATGCTTTAACTATGAGGCTGCCCTATCTTGGCTGTATGGGGCAGCCCCATATCCCCAGTGCACCTTGTGAGATGCTGTGTTAGCCCCTCTGGGGTAGGGTGCTCAGCACACCGTGATGCAGCAGGGGCACCAGAAGGAGAGCAGGGCTGTTGTCCTGCATTGCAGTGCAGGGTGAACAAAGCTGTGCTTGTCACCCACGCTGTCCCATGTGAGAGAGGTCTCCAGACACCAACACCAGCCCAAGGGAACAACAGGGCAGGGAGGAGCAGTGGTGCAAGCTGGCATTGAGCATGTCACATCCAGCCTAGGGTCCCTGCTGCCTAGGACAGGCCGGGCTGAGCAGCTCAGCTGCCTTACAGCCCCAAAGAGATGCTGTAGTCAGAGGGTATCAGCAGGGCTTGGATGCCTGAAATATGTCAGCAACCTTCAAATTCCCAAGGGCGTCCTTGGTTTTATCTGCTCCTGCTGGCACCAGCCAGAGCACAGACATCGCTGCCCATGGCTCCAGGGTCAGCCCCATTATCTCTTCCAGCCTTGCTGTAGCTTCTGTGCTGGCTGAGGTAAAGGATGGAGATCAAGGAGCCGGCTTAACCTGGGTGAGGCAGGGATGGGAATGGCCTCAGGACATAGCAGGCAGCGGTACAGCCTGCCAGGAGCATCTCAGGGAGACCCTGCATCCCCACCCGTGCCTGTGCTGCAAGCTCTTCTCATCCCTGTGTCTGCAGCACAGAGGGAAGTTATGGGGAATGGTGACAGCATCTGCCCCTCTTCAACTCGGCTTCTGCCTCATGGATGCTCTTGCAGAGCCCTGGTCAGCACAGGTCCCTCCGGGGCAATATCCTTCCCTTTGGCTTTTGCACAGGGAGTAAGGGACGGACTTTCCCCAACCATAACCAGGGAAAGGGGTGATTTGGTGCGAGTGGAGGTGCCTGAAGACAGGAGCACCCCGTGGGTACCCTGCACCCCAAGAAACCAGGGTGGGGGGGGGCGGAAGGGGTGACATCTCCGCAGCTGAAACACAACCCCCGCTATCCCTTTGCACTGTGTCACCACCACGGGCACGCAGCCCCTGTCCGCAGCGGGGCTCTTCTGCCCAGTGACCCCTTTGGCACGCAGAGGCTGGCACCGGGGTCCCCCCGCACTGTGGGCACCCAGCCCCGCGGGGTGCGGTGCGGAGCCGGGGGGGGCCGAGCGCGGCCGTCACCGCGGTGCCGCGGCAGGCGGGGACTGGAGGGCTCGTGAGCAGTGACGCGAGGTCTGGAGGAAGCCGCCGCTCGCCAAGGGCAGCGCAGGAGAGCCCCGAGCGGACGCGCGGTCCCGCAGGAGCACCCGGACAGGCCCCGGTGCCGCTTGTGAGTGTGCGGGGGGGACGGGGGTGCTGCGAAGGGGCAGCGCTCCCGTGCGAAGCTACGATGGTGGTGTGCGACGGGAAGCACGCCCCGGCCCCGGGGGGCTTCCCCCCGAGGGGTGGCTGCGGGGTCGGTCTTTGTTTTCTTTATCTTTATATGAAAATCCGTTGTTTTTAACTAAATCTCGGTGCTGCGGTGCCGCAGGGTGGGTTTTGGGTGGGCGCTGGCGTTGGCGCGGGGACATGGGTGTGTCCTGGCCGGGATGTGGCTTTGTCTGTGCCCGGTGCTGCAGAAACACCCGTCCTTCCGTGCAGGGCTCGGGGCTGGGCTCGGGGGAGAGGATGCCCCTGGTTTGGTACCCAGCGGGATGCCCGTGGTTTGGTACCCACTGAGTTTTGCATCGGTAAATGGCACCCCAGGGCACGGAGTTCTTGGTACTTCTTGGCAGTGAGGGGGTGCAGGGGACTTTGGGGATCTCCCCTGCCTCACAGGGAGGATGGATGCTGCTTTTTTAACCCAGGGAAGATCCCTTTCTGCCCCATGGGCAGTACAACGGGGCACTGGGTGTGTCGTGGCCTCCACCACAAACAGTCGCACTGGGAGAGCCCTGCCTGGGCTGCAGAAATAGCTGCTGTGCTCCTGGGCTGAAACTCCGAACCCAAAGCCATGGCAGGGCTATGGAGAGGCTGTTGGGGTGCACACTGCTGGGGGGACAGAGGCTTCTTGGTAAGGGTGGGTTGTTCTGCAAAGGGGATGGGTTGTGCACATCATTTAGGGTTTCTTATGGTACCCTCATGCTCTAAACCTCTCCATCATTTGGGTAGGGGGGCAGGTATCCCTGCATGCTGGGGCTCTGCAGCCTCCAGGCATCCCCATGGATGTGTTTGGATATCCCGCTAGGATCGGGTGCTGGCAAAGCAAGAGCCGGGGCTGCTCCCCCAGCCGCTGCAGTGGGCGCGGGGACAGGCTGGGGCTGGGTGTGGTGGGTGATCCTCCACCACTGCTGAGATGAGTTGTGCGGTCTCAGCTCCACTGCCACATGCATGGAGAGCTGTGAGCTGTGCCATGCAGGGCTCTCTCTGCTCCATGGAAGGTACCCAGGCACCTGAGCGGCATTAAAGCCTATATGGGCCAGGGGCTGGGATCCCTGCCCGGCCGCAGTGCAGCCCTGCTGCGCATGGGGCATGCGGGGGCTTTCCTTCAGCCAGGGGGATGAGCCAAGACTCACAGCCTGAAAAGGCAAAGGGGGTGAAGGCAGCTCTGGTTCTCTGCAACACTTCCTCCCCTCAGAAGGATGCTTGCGGGTGTCAAAAGGCTTCCTGTACCCAAGCGGGGTGACCCGGCCGCAGTGACGGCTGCAGGGCTGGGTCTCCGCCACCATGGGTGCTCTCATAGGGATGGAGAGCCAAGCCGTGGAAGTTCAGATCATTTCCCCTACTTGCTGCATGAAATGGAGCTCTCCTGGGGGCAGAAACAGGCAGAAATCCCCATGGGGCAGCCCTGCTGTGCCTTGAGCTTCCCTGCAATGTGTCTCAGAGCCGAGCACTTAGCAAGGAGGGGCCGTGCCTCATGGCTGGATCTCAGCTGACGCTCACTGGTTCATTCATGGCCGGGCTCCATTTTCCAGCTGCTTCTCTCCCTCCATGAGCTTTCTCAGAGCAAACTGCGCTGTCTGGGGACCTTGGGAGGGTGAGGAGAGCCCACGCCACAGGAGGGTTGCAGCTATAAATGGTGCTGTGAGTTACTCTGGAAACGCGGCCGTTTCCTGAGCTGTGCCAGGTGCGTGGGGTTTGATGGTGGCCTTGATTCAGTGCACTGGAACTCAGATTAAAGCTGGTGGCAACTTGCAGGGGCTGCCCAGGACTGAGCATCCTGAGCACTGAGGAAGCTGGGCCGGTCCCAGCGCTTGGGGGGGCTGCAGAGGGAGCATTACGGGGTGCAGTGAGGAGGGTCAGCCCTGCAGAGGATGCTCTGCCCATTTCCACCTATTCAGCACTTTCTTCCCCTCCTGGTTTCTCTGTGCACTGGCAGGAAGCAGCATGGGGCCCATCTCTGCTGCTCCTGGTCCGTGGTGTCCCCAGCTCAGTGCCGGGTACCAAAGGACCTGGTTGACAGCATCCCTTCTCCCCAAGCCTCCCCAGCAGCACCCCTCCATCACCTTCCCCGTGGGTACCACACCCGCAGTGATGGATGGCAGCAGCACCCAAGGAAGGGAGCAAAGCCTCCTTTGACTAACACAGCCCATGGAGAGGAGGCTTTGGCTCATGTTGGCTTCTCTGTTCCATCCCACAGCTCCTCCTTGCCCTCGCTCCAGTGATTTCCATCTTGGGAAGCCATGGCACCTAAAGGAAAGGTAAGGTTGATGTACACATGGTGGGGATGGGTGATTGGGTGTCACAAGGCAGACCCCAGAGCTGGGGCAGCATCTCCATCATGCAGCAAAGCTGGTGGAGACGTGCTCGGAGCACAATGCTGCTCAGAGCCTGTTTACATTCCTGCCTCTCCAACCAGTGCTGTCTGGATGCGATGCAGATGGGGAAGTGCTGGCAGGGAGAGCAGGGACAGCAAGGAGCAAAAATCCTTTTGGGACCACAGTGGGATGGGGGAGAGAAGCAGGACTGTGGGAAGCGGAGGACAGACACTGCACTGGGGATTTGGGATTTCACTGGAGAGAAATCTCACCCGAGCCTGCTGCAAGGCATGCGACCCTGCCTTGGCCTCTCCTGCTCGGCCTGGATCTCTCCTCCTCAACAAGCCTGATGCAACGTGGCAGCCGGGTGAGCAGGTGATCGCTCCAGCCAGGAAAACATCTTGGATTGAGTGGAAAACCCTGCCTCGGTGGGCAGCTGCGGCTGATGGGGTGCAGCCTGCCTGCGGGTAGTGTGCTAGGCAGGGGAGGAGCCCATGTACACAGCCTGCTTTCACTGCTGGAGCCAGGCTCCGGTTTCCATTCCCTGGGGAAATCAAGGAATCATTGCCTCGAGCCCCATTACCCGCAGCTTCCTGCCCAGCTGAAGCGTTGGTTGGCTCTGGATGGGGAAACTGAGGCACGGTGTGGGTGAGCATCGCCCCTGTGGGGGTCCAGGACCCGCAGCAGCCATGCGGTGGGACAGCACGCAGCCATGCTGGGAATTCTGCTTCCACCCTCCCGGCCCCAGCCTGGCTTATTTTTAGCTGGGAGGTCCCGGGCAGGCTGGGATGACTCAGAGGCTGGAGGAGGGGAAGCGGGGCCCCGGCAGCTGGAGCGGGATTTGGGAAGGGGTTGGAATGTGAGGAGGGTGCAGCAGGCGGGATGCGCTTTCCCTGCCCAGGGGTGTTTGTGCACCTCCATGGGGCTCATTCCCCCATGAGTTCAAGGAGCATTGAGCAATGCACAGCAATGAGCTCCTGCCTCAGTTTCCCTACCACGACAGCACTGCAAGACAGGAGGCTCATTTGATAGCTCAGGAGGCAGGAACACAGCCCTGTTCCTCCTTACCCCCTAACCAACATCTTGCCTCCCCATCACCACCCCAGCACCCTCCAGCCACCCTCGTCCCCTCCTGCTGCCTCCAGGCACCTCCTTTGCCCTGCAGCTTCTTATTTCCATTCCTGCGAGGTACATGTGGGCAGCAGCTCCCACTGAGCCAGGAGGGTCCGGGAGCTGCCGGGAAGCGCAGCTAAATCCAGCGCTCCCGATGAATCACCTGCAATACGATCTGTCCTGTGCCATCCAAGGGCAGCGTCTCCTCTTGCCTGATGTGGTTCCCACCATACGGGATATGGGTGCCAGCAGCTCCTGCTGAAAGAGGAGCTCCATCCTGTGGAGCCAGGAGTCCAACCTGGACTGGTTTCTCTCTGGAAAAAGGGGGTACAGTGGCTGGGCTCTTTCTGAAGGTGTTGGATGACATGTGCTGTGATGCTGTTGGGATGGAACCCAGGGGAGCGATGGATATATGGCTGCTCGTGTCCATCCCATTGGGTTCATTCTTGGAGGTACTGGGTCAAGGATGCTGGTGCTGCCTGCCTGATGCCCGTCTTCTCTGGGGACACATTACCTTTAGATGCCCATGCTGGCAGCAGCCCTGGGCCTTTGTACAGCTCCTGGGGATGTCAAGCCCTGCGGCATATCCTGAGCGAGTGGTCCCATGGAGGTGTAGGTGCCTGGTTGGAGCATGGTCAGCATTCCCGGGGTGCTGACACAGCTGAGAGCCCCGGCTCAGCCTGGTTTCACATCAGCTTCCACCCAGGGTTGGGGCTGGTCTCATGCAGGGCCTGACCCCAGGGCAAAGCTGACGTGGGGAGAAGCTGTGTGTGGGCATCACTCCTGGGTTCCCCATTGTGCAGCCTGGAGGTACAGAGGGGCACACAGAAGTGGGTCATGGCAATCCCTGGGATTTCTCAGGCTCCTGGAAGTCTTTCCCTGTGTCAAGGATCACTGCTCTGACCCCTCAGACCAGCGGGGGCCCTGCAGAGTGATGGGACGGGACAGGACAGGCTGTTGGCATCTCTGGTGCTTCTCAGGGCTTTCTGCTTAGCAGCCCACAGTGATTCTGTGCTGTGTCTCCTTGCCTTGAGACCATGCAGGGCTTGGGCATCCTCAGCATCCAGAGGGTTTCCCTGCTCACAACAGGCGGTGGAAAATGACTTCCTTCATTGTTCTGAATCCAGCCCTGATAACTCCCTTCAGCCCAACTGCACTGCAGGGGGATCCTGGTCCGTGTGTGCCTTCCCCTGCATTCAGGTGTCCAACCCTACCACGGCCTCCCCTTTTGCTGCCACCACCCCCAAAATGGTGCTGGGAACTGAAAGCTGAAGGAACCTGCCTTCAAACTCACTGGCTCTTGCTGGTGCAGGGGGGAGGATTGTATCCAGCTTGAACACAGAGCACAAACAGCAATGCCAGGAGACAGGGGAGGGAAGGCTGTGTACATACTCCATGACCTGACACAAACTATTTAGAGGACAGGGAGAGCAAACAGGAAAGCAAACAACCGAGAACAAGTGGTTATGTTTGAGGCTGAGCTTTGCCTTCAGGCAGCACGAGCAGGAATGGATCTGACCTCATTCCTGCTCAGCTTCAACTTCTCCTTCCCCACCCCACCAGAGGCTTCTCCTTCCCCTTTCACCTTCTCTTCTCTCCTCCTTTGCCCTAGGTCTACAGAGGGTCAGTAAAGGAATTCCCAGGCTTTGACGCCAGCCAAGATGCAGAGGCCTTGTACAATGCAATGAAGGGATTTGGTATGGATGCTCCTCCAGACTTCTACCCTATATATCCCCTGTTCATTCAGTTGACTCTTACACGGCTGGGCATCCTGCATTGCCTCTCCTCTCAGCTGCCTCTTTTAGCAGTATGCCAGGACCTCTCCTGGTTCCCCTTTCCTCCCTGGAGCCAACTCAGTTCTGCTTCTCCTCCCAGCCCCAAGTCAGAAGCAGTCTGGGGCTTCTTTGGGGCAGCATGGCTATGATGAGCCCAGCCATGGGGCTATATGTGACTGCTGGCTGTCCCCACAGGCAGTGACAAGGAGGCCATCCTCGACCTCATTACATCCAGAAACAACAAGCAGCGAGTGGAGATCTGCCAAGCCTACAAGTCCCAGTATGGGAAGGTAACAGCAGAAGCACTCCCTTGTCCTTGCACCCACTGCGGATGCAGGTGGCCATTGCTGCCACCAACCACCCCACACAGAGACCCACAGCTCCCTGGACCCATTCAGAGATGCTGCGGAGCAAAGTGTCCCCCATCTCCTTTATCCCCCTCCACCAGGACCTCATTGCAGACCTCAAGTATGAGCTGACGGGGAAGTTTGAGCGGCTGATCGTGAGCCTGATGCGGCCCCCGCCTTACAGTGATGCCAAAGAGATCAAAGATGCCATCGCGGTAAGGGGTGGGCAGCCCCCAGGGCCCCTCCGAGGACACCCCAGCTGTCCCTGCTGCTCACGGGGCTGTGTCTGTGCCCGCAGGGTGTTGGCACGGATGAGAAGTGCCTCATTGAGATCCTTGCCTCCCGCACCAACCAGGAGATCCATGACCTGGTGGCTGCCTACAAAGATGGTGAGGGCTGGGGAGGGGCAGGGGCTGCCCTGTGTCCCCCTGGGCCAGGACAAGGGGCAGATATGAAGGGATCCAGCTCTCCAAACCTGACTTCTCCCTCTTCCACCAGCCTATGAGAGAGACCTGGAGGCTGACATTGTTGGAGACACCTCAGGCCACTTCAAGAAGATGCTCGTCGTTCTGCTCCAGGTATGTCTGTCTATCCAGCACCTGTAGGTGATGGTGCCTGCACCCAGCAGGGCTGAGCCCGTTGCTGTCCCACAGGGTGCCAGGGAGGAGGATGATGTGGTGAGCGAGGACCTGGTGGAGCAGGATGCCAAGGTGAGGTTGGCAGGTCGCTGGGATAGGCAGCATCCATGCAGAGATGGGGTTCATGGCACTGTGACCATCCAGACTGCAAAAGATGGATGGCTGCCAAGGGCACTCATAATTGGGCAGAGCCCCATGAAGGCAGCACCCTGACTCAGGTTCTGCTGCCTTCCCCATCCCACAAGGACCTGCTGGAAGCTGGCGAGCTGAAATGGGGCACAGATGAGGCCCAATTCATCTACATCCTTGGCCGGCGAAGCAAGCAGCACCTCCGCCTGGGTGAGCATCTCCTGCAAGCTTGGGGTTGGGCTTGAAGGGATTTGGGCAGCTTCTCCAGGCATCATCCCGCTTTCATCCCGCAGTCTTTGATGAGTACCTGAAGATTTCTGGGAAGCCAATCGAGAGGAGCATCCGGGGAGAGCTCTCTGGTGACTTTGAGAAGCTGATGCTGGCTGTGGGTAAGTCAGCACTGGTGTGGGGAGCGCTGTGAAAACACACCACTGGCCTTGCTGGGGTGAGAGGGCTCGGTGCAAGAGCCAGTGGGGTTGTGGGTGTGGCTGTGCCCGGTTTCAGGGAGCTCAGGAAGGCTTCTTTGGGGCGAGTGGGGATGCTGAATGTGGTACCCATTCTGCATCCCCACTGATGGGTTGAGGCTGAGTGCTGAATGTGGTACCCATTCTGCATCCCCACTGATGGGTTGAAGCTGAGTGCTGAATGTGGTACCCATTCAGCATCCCTCACCGTGCCTCAATTTCCCCACAGTGAAGTGCATCAGAAGCACTGCAGAGTATTTTGCTGAAAGGCTCTACAAGGCCATGAAGGTGAGTGGATTATCCCTTCTCCAGGGGTTCCCCTTGCCACAGGGTGCTGCTGAAGGACATGGTGATGCAGGACTATGAAGACAGGACCTGTGACTTGGGTTTCTGCTCTTCCCTTCAAAGGAGCTATTCCTTCAGACCCAGGGCTGGGTACAAATCTGATAAAGGGTCCCAGATGTGATGGGCTGAGCAGGGTTGCTTGCTCACACCAAGCTTGATGCAGAGACTCCTTCATTGCAGGGGATGGGCACAAGAGACAACACGCTGATCCGCATCATGGTGTCCCGCAGCGAGATCGACATGCTGGACATCCGGGAGGTGTTCAGGACCAAGTATGAGAAATCTCTCTACAACATGATAAAGGTAGGTGCTGGGGGTCCCCAGTCATCCTCCAAGCAGCTGGCAGCTCCCTTGTGATGCCAGCACCCATGGGAGGGCTGAAACCGTCCCCAGCATCCTGTGCTGGGTGTCCATCTCCAAGGACAAGGTTCAGGGAGACCCTTCTCCAATGCACCCATCCGATGGCATTACCTTGACCCTCCCTGACGCATGGTTCTCCATCTCCTTCTCTCTTTCCAGGAGGACACCTCTGGGGAGTACAAGAAGGCGCTGCTGAAGCTGTGCGGAGGGGACGATGAGTAAGACCACCCGTCACCCTCTTTGTCCACCTTCATCCCCTTGGTGCTGGGTACTGACCTGTGGGTCACAGCCTGGTGGAGCACCTGGACAGCAGCACCCACAGTGGCAGCAGATTGGTACAGGGGCCCTATGGCCCCTCTTTATGGCCAACCACGATGCCACGGTCCCTTCTTGGCACGTGGCAGCCCAGCAAGGCAGAGACCTGTAGAGAGGATGCTCCAGTGGGGATGGTTGGGATTTACCACCCGTTCTTCCTCCCATTCCCACCCAGCCCCATAGCAAGCACCCAGCGGGTACCAAACACCCCTCCCGGAGGGGCCGGGCGGGGGGTAGCTGCTGGTGGGACACAGGCACCCCCCGGCTCACTGTCCCCTGTCCTTGCCCTCCCGTTGCAGTGCCGCAGGTGAGTTCTTCCCCGAGGCGGCGCAGGTGGCCTATCGGATGTGGGAGCTTAGTGCGGTGGCCAAAGTAGAGGTCAGCACCCCCCAGACCCCCTCTCTGCTCCCCGCCAGCTTGGGGCTGCTCCTCTGTGCCGTGGGGCACGGCCAGCCCCACACCTCCGCTCTGCCTCCTGCTCTGTGGCTTCTATCAACGCTGTTTGGTTTGGGGCACGAGGTTGGTGGGATGTAACCCGGCAGGGCTGGCTGTCCCCCACCGCCTCCACTAACCCCCTCTTCTCTCTGAGGCCTCCTTTCCTCGCATGTCTGTGCAATGCAGCACGTTCAGCCCTGCTCCGGTGCCCACCGGAGACCTCCTGCTCCCCAGGGCTGGCTGGGACGCAGCCGTGCCATGGGGAGCTGGCACCTGCATGTGGATGGAGGCACCCATAGAAGGGTGATTTAGGATGTGCAGAAAGGACACCCTGAGCCCTGGTGCACAGGGGGAGATGTAAGGATGCAGGAGGGTACAATTGCAGGGCAGGAGCAGGCACTCTTTCAGTGACTCCTCTTCTGGCTCTTCGCTGATGGGGCCAGCCTTAGCTGGTGTGTCCCAGTGCTAGGGGAGGTGGGTATAGCACTGAGCAGGACACCAAGGCTCAGGGACTGTGTGCTGCTGTCTTCTCTCTGCTGGCCTGGCTATGGTTTGCCCCTGGATGGAAGGGGTGACAGCGGTGAGGATCTTCACTGAGCCCCCGGTGCTTGCACTAACACACAACCTGCTTTGGCCTCTGCTTGCCTGGTGGCACCTTCCCTCCCTCTCTCCATCCCTGCCTCCATCCCAGCTCAGGGATGAACCCAAACCTCTCTGTGCCTCCACAGCTGCGAGGAACCGTGCAGCCCACAGGAAGCTTCAATGATGATGGGGATGCTCAGGTGCTGAGGAAGGCGATGAAGGGCCTGGGTAAGTAGGGACCATGCTCCCAGCCCCTTCCTGCTGCTCCTCAACAGCTCCTGGGGCTGAAAACCACCCTGTGTGAAAGCCCCAGGGCAAATCAGGATGGTTTTGGAGCTGTGGGAGCTCTCCCTTCCCCACAGCCTCAGTTTGCTGGCACAGGGATGGCGATGTGCCCATGGTCAGGGGTGACACGAGATGGCTCTGGCCCCCTTGGCTCTCCCCACCATCACTGCTGTCATTGCAGGCACAGACGAAGGGGCCATCATCGAGGTGTTGACACAAAGGAGCAATGCCCAGAGGCAGCAGATCCTAAAGGCTTACAAGGCTCACTATGGCAGGGTACTGTTGGATTCCCCTCCCACCCTGCTCCTTCCCTCTGCCCGCATCCTGCCCCATCCCACACTGAGATCTGCCCTTACTGAAATAAGTCCTGCCTTGGCATCACTTCCTCAAGGAAGACCAAGCTGTCAAAGCAGCTCCTGCCCTGGGTGCACCACCAGCCCGAGGGGAGGGCATCCATTCCCCTTCACTTCATTGCCACACAGTACTCCAGAGCCAGGATGTCCCAAGAACCACCCCAAAATGTGACCTTAAACCACCCCATGGGTATTCCCAGATGTCTCCCGCCTCCACACTGCCCTCCCCTGTTCCCTCCCTCGTGTTGCCTCTGCTGCTCCATCCCTGCGGAAGGAGCCAGGGCTGAACCCTCGAATGCTTTCTCAGGACCTGATGGCGGACCTGAAGTCCGAGCTCTCGGGGAGCTTGGCCAAGCTGATCCTGGGGCTCATGCTCACGCCGGCACAGTACGATGCCAAGCAGCTGAGGAAGGCCGTGGAGGTAACTGCTGGTGACACTGGCTTCAGTACGTGAGGATGAGGTGGCTTCTGCTGTGGCTGTACCTGCTTTGTCAGTGCCCCAGGGCTATGGGCACACCCCAGCTTCACAGACCCCAAGGCTCTCTTCTCCTACACAGAAAGAGAGCAGAGAGCACCAGGACAAAGACTTGGTTTGCACTCCAGACCCACTGGGAGCCCAGTTTGGCCTCTTTGCAGCCCAGCACACTCTACCCAGCTCATAGATAAAGCCTCTTGGGGAGGCTGCCTTACAGAGCATCCCTGCTTTGTGGTGGGAGCAGTGCCCTGCCAGGCACAGGCAGCTACAGGAGAGCCATGGTAGGGGCAAACCAATGTGCACCACTGTCCACCAGTCACACCAGTTGGTACCACACTTGGATGCTCCATTGCTGGTTCCTGCCAGCCACTGTGGTTATTTGCTGGACATGGGTTTTTGGCACGTGGTAGCCCTGGGGTCAGAGCAGCCCCTCCTTGCCTGGCACTGGTGGGGTGATGCTGCTGTGTCCATGCTGTGTCCAATGCTGGCACCCACAGCATCCCGCCATGCTGCTCTCTTCCAGGGGGCTGGCACGGATGAGAGTGTCCTCATTGAAATCATGGCCACGCGGAACAACCAGGAGATCAAGGCTATCAACGAGGCATATCAGGAAGGTACGGCACAGGAGGGACATGGGGAGCACCCAGGCCCTGGGCACACACCGTGTTTAACACTGTACAAAGCCCTTCCAGAGCCTGGGGTGCAGGTCTTGTCTCTGGGAGCATGGCTTGGTGCTGTGAAGGTCTTGTAGTGCCTCCAGGCAGGAGCAGCCCTTCGCCAGGTCCAACACCTTGTGAAAGAGGCAACCTGGGATGGTGCCAACGAGAGTCCTTAAATCCATCCTGTGGTTTCTCACGCTCCCATACTGTGCACTTCTCTTTCCGCCCATGACCCCTTCTCCCTAGGGAAACACGAGATGCAAGCTGAGCTAAATCCCCAGCCTCTTCTCCCCCACAGAGCCCATGGTTTTAAACAGGCTCTATGGGCATTCACCCCCAGCAGAGCACTGGTCCTGGCCTCTCTCCATGTCACAGTGACATATCCCAGCTCTGCCACTGATGTCTCCTCCCTGAGAACTCTCTCAATGATCCCTTCCCCTTGGGGGCACCTGGAGCAAGAGGCTGTGCACATGCCCAGGGCAATAGAACTGCTGGGGTTGTCCCTTCCTCCCCAGCCCTGGAAATACCAGATGGAGGCATCTGCCTCAGCAATACAAAGGCTGAAAGGTGGCCACCACCATCCGCAAGCCCCATGGGGATCAGCCAGGCACTGGTGGGGGGGAAGCAGAGCTGCAGGCAGGGAGCAGGACTCAGACATCCGCCTTCTCCACAGCCTACAACAAGCAGCTGGAAGATGACCTGAGCTCTGACACATCAGGGCACTTCAAGAGGATTCTCGTCTCCCTGGCTCTGGTAAGGGTGGCTGTCCCTGGGGACTGTCCCCTCCCTGCCATGGATGGTGGCTATGGTGGAGACAGAGCATCACTGCCTGGCTGGGCAATGGTGCTGCCATCCCCTCGCCTGGGGCTCTCCCAGGAGATGTCCTCTCCCCTGCTCCATGATTTTTGTGTTGAACACAGGGCAACCGTGATGAAGGACCAGAGAACCTCACACAGGCACATGAAGATGCTAAGGTAAGGCCCGTGCTGGCAGTGCTGTGACAGGCTCTGCATAGAACATATGAGGATGTTGCATCCCCTGGTCTGGAAATGGCATCCTCAGGGAAGCAAATGCTGCTGGGGCAGGGTGCCTGTAGGCTGCAAAGGGAGATGCCAGGGGATGTGACACCTTTCCAAGGTAAAGCTCCCAGGCCTGGTTGCTGAAGCCCTCGGCTCTTCTGCACCATACATGGTGGAGCTGCAGACCATGAGAGCAGCACTGGGAGCTCCCAACTGGGGACTGCACCATTCTTTGTGCAGAGCTGCACTTTGGGGTCCAGTAACACACACACTGATGCTGCAGTTTGGCACGTGAGCTTTGAAGGCAGCCTTGGGCTGATCTGCAGGAGCTGCATGGAGCAGCACTGAATTCTAAGCTGCTTTTCACCCTTCCAGCCCCATAACCATTGCTTCATCTTTACTGTGCTGTGCTGAGCCAGGGCTTGAAAGGGAAGGCTGAGGAGCCAGAAATGATGCAGGGGGTGCTGAGGCCCCATTGCCTGGCTCAGCTCCCGCTCCCAGGAGACCTGTGACCTTGGGCCTGTGCACTTGGCCTCCTGCCCCTTCGGCACGAGTCCCTTCCAAAAGGGGAAGCTTGGTGCAGAGCCAAACCTCAGCTCTTGCTTGGCTGTCCTGTGCCAGCACTGCTTGCTCCAAGGCACGTTCCCAGCTTTCCCATCAGGGATGCTGCCGGCAGAGGGAGCGGATGCTGCGCTGCCTGCATCCTGCTGCATGTGCTGCTGCTCACCTCGACCTGCTGCAGAGAAAGAGAGAGCCAGGGATGACACACACAGGGACAAGGCAGCTGGGAAACTGCCCTTTCCTTCCTCCTGCCTCTTGTGCAGAGGCTGGTGTGAGGCAGGGGCCAGGCAAGGACGCTCCCGGAGGAGGAACAGGCTGGTACCCAAGCCCCAGATGTGTGAGGCCCATTTTATCTGGCCAAAGACCACCCCAATTAGTGGTGTAGAGGCCAAACTGGAGGAAGACAAAGGTCCTAAGATCAGGTCCACTCCCAGGGAAGCAGGGGAGCTGAGGACAGGTCATTTTAAAGGGTTTTGCTCGATTTCCCTTGCTTTGTCAGGGAAGGATAAAGGTTGAGCAGCATCTTCTGACCCTGTTGTCTTCCTGTCTCTCTCTTTCTCTCCACCAGGTCGTTGCTGAGACCCTGGTGAGTGCCTGCCCTTTCGCTCCTCATCCTTCTGCATATTTGAGGGGATGCTGCAGTCCTTGGGTGCAGGGCTGGAGCCGGGAATAGCAGCCCCATATACTGGCTCCTCTGACCACATTTGTGTTTGCTTGCTTGGGGATCCAGGGTCCTTGCATCAGGACGGGTGACAAGGGGACAGATGAGACCTGCAAGAGGACACTTCTCTGTACACTAGGCAGGAGAGACATAGAGACCCTCCCTTGGGAGGGCTGGGGACATGCATCATGCATGCAGGACCCATGTTCCTGGGACTGTGGGACTCTGGGCTTGCTTCCCTGGCTCACCGCAAGCGGGAACTAGGGAATTCTACTGCAGTAGCCTGATGGATGTGGAGCACAGCCTCTCTGCTGAGCCCTGCAGCAGCCATCTCACCCACGGGCAGCACTGCAGGGTGGAGGGTGGCTCCTGTGTGTGGCAGCTCTGAATTCCCTGTGTGATGCTGGTCACCCTCAAAACATCCTCCCCCAAAGAAAGAAGAAAACCTGAACCATGAGCATTGCAAAGGGATTTTGGGGGATTGTTTTTCTGTTTTGTTTGTTGTTTTGTCAAAATACACACACACACACACACCCCATTTCCCTGCTCATAAGAGGCCGCCCCCTTTGCAATAGGGTGTTCAGGACTGATTGTCCCAGCAAGAGCTGTTTGACATCTTCGTCCCTCTCTGCTATGCCCATTCCCCTGCTTCCCTCTTTACTCTCGGTTGTTCTCCCAGAAACTTGCTGACGTGTCCAGCAACGACTCCAGTGACTCCCTGGAGACCCGCTTCCTCAGCATCCTCTGCACCCGCAGCTACCCCCATCTCCGCAGAGGTAGGACCATGTTCCCCCACTGATGCTGGACCTTTCACTGCAGCACAAGTGCTTTCCTCTGGGCTGGATGGGACTCCTGGGCAGCAGGGGATTGGGCTCTCCCCAAGGCTGAGGTTGAGCAGTGGGAGGAGATGGCATGGCGTTGCATTTGGGGTCCATGGTTCAGGCTCAGTCTCCCGGGTGCACAGGGCTGGGATGGAGCTGCTCAGCAGTGACCTTTTCCTCTGCCCACCTCCAGTGTTTCAGGAGTTCATCAAACTGACCAACCACGACGTGGAGCACGCCATCAGGAAGCGGATGTCGGGAGACGTGAGGGACGCCTTCCTGGCCATCGGTCAGTGCCCAGAGGGTGCTCCATCAGGGCAGGGCTCCCCTGAGGGCTGCAGTCCCTTCATCTGCCTCTGCCAAGGAAACGTGACTGCAGATTCCTGCTGCCTTTGGGCCATGGATGCTCACAGTGTGGCATGGGATGAGGATGCCCTGTGGGGCCAAGCCTGCACCCTTGTACCAAGGAGGGCTTGCAGCTGACCCAGTGGGTGGCACAGCTCTTTGCTGTGATGTATCCCCTTGGTGTCATGAGTCAGGAGCTCACCTTCTCTCCCCTCTGTGTGTTGCAGTGCGGAGTGTGAAGAACAAGCCGGCTTTCTTCGCTGACAAGCTCTACAAGTCCATGAAGGTGCAGATGGGCTCTCCTGGGGCTGAGCTGCGGAAGGCGGCTGTGCAGGGCAGACACCATTTGGGAATCTCTGACTTAACCCCATGGCAGTGATGGGGTTTGTCCATCCCTGAGGGAGCAGGGCTGAGCTCAAACCAATACCCCGTCAGCTTTCTGGGGTTAGCACGAGACGGGACAGGCTTGTGTCTTGTCAGCAACAGGTTCAGCACGTGTCTGAGGAGACATCAGAGAATCACAGAATGGTTTGGGTTGGAAGGGACCTTTAAAGATCATCCACTTCCAACCCCCTTGCCATGAGCAGGGACACCTTCCACTAGACCAGTGTGCTCAGAGTCCCATCCGACCTGGCCTTGAATGTTTCCAGGGATGGGGCATCTACTGCCTCTCTGGGCAGCCTGTGCCAGTGCTTAATCACCCTCAGTGTAAAACTTTCTGCCTTGTATTTAGTCTAAATCTCCCCTCTTTTAGTTTAAAACTATCGCCCCTTTTCCTATCGATACAGGCCCTGCTAAAAAGTCTGTCCCTATCTTGTGAGTTCCCTTTCAGTACTGAAAGGCTGCAATAATGTTTCCCCAGACGCTTCTTTTCTCCAGGCTAAATAACCCAGCTCTCAGCCTTTCCCCATAGCCGAGGCGCTCCAGCCCTCGGATGATTTTTGTGGCCCTCCTCTGGACCCAATCTCCAGTTTGGGCTGCGCTGGAGATGCCAGGAGGGTCCCCGAGCCCCAGTCCCTCTGGGGTTACTTGCTGAAGCTCCCCTTTGCAGGGTGCTGGCACGGATGAGAGGACCCTCACCCGCATCATGATTTCCCGGAGCGAGATTGACCTGTTCAACATCCGGGGCGAGTTCATGGACCTGTTCGACAAATCTCTGCACCGCATGATTGAGGTGAGGGCACACGGGCATCCCTCCCTGGTTTGTCACCTCGTCTGGCTGGGTCCTGGTCCTATAGGATCCACAGCCATGAGTGGCACAGGGGCCGAGCATCACCTGGGGAGGGAGGAGTACTCCAGCCAGCTCCAGTGTTGGCATTTCTGGCTGTAGAGGGGATGTGCTGACATCTTCCACTGCTGCACAGATGCCTGTGGCATGGAAATACTCCTTCCCCGTGCCTTGAACTGGGCTTTCCCAGTTTTCTGACATGGGTCTCCCTCTTGCAGAAGGACACCTCCGGTGACTACCGCACGGCTCTGCTGGCCCTGTGCGGAGGGGAGGACTAGGTGGCTGCAGGAGCCCCTTCTTTGTGTCTGAGCCAGCACGCACGCACCCACTGCCTTGATGTCACTGCAGCTTCGGGGGGTTCGGGGGACACGGAGCTCCCTGCAGAGGATGAAAGCGGCACCACATTGCAGGGGAGGGGAGCAGAGGGCTCTGGGTAGGGAGATGTGCACAATAAATACCCAACATGCCACTAACCCAGGAATTTACCCAGATGAGAAAGACCATTTTAGATCTCATAAATAAAACCTTACTGTTGCTGACCGTGGGGTGAGAGCAGTTGATTTATTGGGGTAGGTTTGGGTGTGGGATTGAGCCCGTGCTGAGGAGTCTCAGTGTCTCCTTTGCTACTGCAGAGACCCCAAATGCCCTTTGAACAATACTGCAGCATTCCCTGCTGTGAGAATGGGGCTGGAAATTCATATGGGGCTGGCAGCAGCGCAGGGATTTCACTGAGAGCTTCACTTCGTGCCTCTGAAAACCCCTGGCAGGGTTCGTGCCGCTGTGTGGATGATGCTTTCATAAACCAGAGATACAAATCGGGCTCGATGGCATCCATCTGTCCTCGCACGCAGTTTCCTGTGCTTTCAAGCTGCTGAAGCAAGAGTCGAAGCACGCATGCCATAGAGGCTACACCCCCAGCTGATGCTTGCACTTCCCCCAGCGCCCAGGAGAAAAGAACTGGAATTTCCAAAAGTGGGAAATTCCAGCACTTTCAATTGTTTCCAAGTCAGAACAAAAAGTCCTGAATGCCCCAGTGTTCCTCGGAACAGCGGGGTGAGGAAAGCTTCACCTTCAAGATATCAAAGCGGCGTCAGGAATAATAACACAATATTATCCTAACGCTTCAAAACCAGCTGAGGTCAAGAAGCACCAACATGTAGAGGCAAAACAGGGAAGCTGGAAAAACTCAGCTGGGTGTTATCCCACTGAAAATTCCCTCGATGCCTTCCTGTAAAACATCCCCTTGTACCAAAATCACCTTTTTCAAGGGGAAAACAGCTTGGCTGAAGCTTTTTCACCCTCTCCCATAGAGATTTGGGTTTCTCTGCCTCACTGTTGTAAGTACAAACAGGCAGCATTCAGGGGGGCTGAATCCATCCCATGTCTGCAGCAGCCTATGAGTCTCCTGCGTGGCCAGGAACCTGCTGCAGATGTTTTGAAGGCAGGATATAACCCCTGATCTTCACCTGCCACCTCTTCCTGCAGCTCAGCACTGCAGCTCTCAGTGTCACAGCAGGCGTGTGAGGCTGTGTTGCATGGCATAGCACCCACCGGGAGCAGTCCCTGCAGATGGGAATGGTGCTTTCAGGAGTCCAGCTCCAATGTCCAAGGATGCTTTGGGACTCAGGAGCCATCAGGGAAAGGGCAGTGGAGCTCTACTCCTCCAGAGCAAGGGGAGGGAAATCTGCTCAGCATTAGCACAGGGCTACAAAACGTAAGTCATCATCCTGCCTCCTTCCTACTGGCAAAACCACTATTCCTGGGCTATGTATGTGTATTCCCTGGGCACAGGCACAAACACTCCAGTGAGGTTTATGGCTGTGCCATAACTGCTATAAGCCTGTGACTGGCACAGGAACACAAGTGAGACCAGGCAGCCCCCACCGCCAGGAAGCCTGGCTGATCCCAGCACACCAGTCCCAAGGCCAGGGATTTCCCTGGCACCCATCGCCGGCTGTTCCTACAATAAGAACAAAATACCAGAGTCACACTGTTTGGTGTCATGCATCATAGTAAATGCATCTCCTGCTGCCTTCCCATGCCGGAGAGCCTGAGGATTCCATGCCAGGCACAGAGAAATGAGATGCTCTGGATAGAAGCAGCCATGAGGAAGGAAGTGGCGCGGGGTAGAGATGTTTCATAAGGACATCAAAAGAACCAGGAGGGAAACTGGGACTGGCAGCACCAAGACAGGCTATGGGACACGCAGAAGCACAGAGTGGCAGCCAGAAGGTTACACATGACCTGTCTCCTTAGAAAGGATCTGGGACAGAGTCAGTGTAACCTCCTGCAGGCAGGCCGAGCTGGCCGCCCTCCGCTCAGCCTTCAGGCAGTGAAGCTGCTGCCAGGGTCTGGGACCCACACACCAGGTCCTGGCTGTGTGCACATTGACCAGCAGAGGCAAGGAGTCGCTTCCAGGCAAAGCCAGCGGCAGATTTCACAGGTTGCAACATCCCCAAAACCCCGTGAGCCCATGTTTGGTGTGCACAGGGTCAGGCCTCTCCCTCTGAGTCAGCTCCAGGGGCCACTGCAGATCCTTTTCACTACCAGAGCCTGGGAGGAGCCACATCTGGTGAAGAGACACACGGGATGTTGGTGTCAGTGCTAAAACATCAATGAGCCACCTCCATCCCACCCAGAGCGGAGAATCCCAGCCTTGATCCTTGGGAGCTGGCACAGGTTTCTTCTTCAGCTCTTCCTCTTCCCAAGCCAAAGGAGGAAGGAGCAGCCTTGCCCCTCACATCCACCCGGCAGCCTGTCCCCACGGTGAGCTGAGGCTGGAGAAATGCTGATCTCCCCACACTGTCACCCCAGGAGCCGGCTTTCCAGGATATGATGCCTGCTGGCCAGCCCTTTCCTCAGGCATCACAGCTGAATGAGACATGACCAGGGGAGAGAGGAAGAGGGAGAAATCCCCCCTGGGGCTGTTCCTGATCTTGCAAATTGGGACTTCAAATAATTCCCAGCTTAAGGCATGTCGGGAAATCTCTGAGCACTCCTGGATCCAGCTCCCACAGCTCCTGGCATATCCATTGTGGGGCTGCACCAGGTCCCACCATACCCCATCCTCTGCTGACCATGGAGAGGCTGTGGAAGAAGGCAGGAGGTGGGGATCTCCTCCTGAGGCGCAGATGACACCGAGCCCTTGCTCTCTTGCCAGAGGCAGAGGGAGAAGGGAGCTCTGGCTCAGTGGTAGGCTAAACCGAACAAAGCCAACGCAGCTCAGCATCCCCGGAAAGCCATAGTGCAACTCCAACCCCTGTGAAGGCAGGGGAGATCGCTCCCTTTCTCCATCCCTCCGCTGACCCCTCGCCTATCCCACTCCCTGCCCCGCTCCCTTCCCTCTGCCAGGCTCCCTCCCCTGCCCTCCATCCCAGAGCCCTCCCATCCCGCCAGGTTAATTTGAGTTCCTGATTTGCATAGGCAGCGGATCACAATGTTCTGGAAATCCCCTCTGCGGCCGGAGCTTCCTCCCTGCTCTCACAGCGTCACTGTTGCCCTTCTGCTTCCCTTCGCTGCGGAGCACCAGGATGCATCCGACCAGCGCGGCACAAGCAGCAGTCCCCAGTGAACCCCACTGCTGATGCCAAGAGGCACCCATTAGCAGCACCCCACAGAGCTGAGCCCATGAGCAGCCCCGAGGTGCTGCGCCAAACGGGCTGCTCCCACCTTGCTCCAGGGCCAGCTCCCTGGCACAGCCACCTATGACAGCCAGGCCCTGCCTGGCCCCAGCATCCCATCGTGCTTCCAATGTGCTCCGTTCACCCCGGAGCACTGACGGCAGGTGGATTTATTGGGGCTGCTGGGACACTTCCACTAGGGATCTGCAACACTGGGAATGCACAAGGCTCATTCTGCCCATGTGCGGTCAACCTGAAGGATGCTAGACCTGATCTGAAACAAGCAAGAGCAGAGGGCAGGAGAGCTCCCTCACCTCCATTCGCAGCTTGTGCTCCTTCTCACCCCATTTCCCACGGCACAGCCACAAATACAGAAGCAATCAGGGTGCCTCCACGTGAATGAGCCTCTGATTAAGGTGCTGAACCCGTTCTCCAGGCCAAAAAATCCCTCTAGGATGTAAAAGTATGCAAAAGTGTCAGCTTTGAACACATGTTCGCAGCCAGGCAGGCGTGCTCATGAATCAGAGCTGCTGCCAGGTGAGTCTTCTCCCCAGAATGTGCAGAGGGACTGAAGGAATGAGGAAGGACCAACAGTTCCTTTGGGTTTCGCAGTGAGATTGGTCCCGGCATTTGGACCAGCCCAAGTGGGTGACCTCAGGTCACACAAAGAGCAGTTGGCTGGAGAGAACAGGCACTGGGTGAGAGCACAGCATCCACTGAGCCCCTCTATGGGTACCAAGGTCCCACACCCCTCCTGCCAAGCACCCCATGCTCCTGCCACCCAAACCAGCTGCACTAACACAGTGTGTTCTTCAGGCCTTGCAACTCACACCCAGCAAGCATAGACCAAACCTCCTGCCAGGCACAACTCCTGCTGCCGAGGGGCTGGAATCAGCCTCTGTAAAACAGAAACACTTAAATCCTTGGTGTTTATCCCAGCACCAGCCTTGGTTCTGACCATCAGCTGTCTTAATGGCTGGTTTCCAAGGACTACCTGCAACCCTGGCATTCCATCACCTCTCCCGCTCCACCAGCAGAGCCAGTTCTTCCCGACTCCCCTGGGAAGACGTGTCCTGTTCTAATTCCAGAGCTAAGAGGAGAATAGGAAGGAAAAACACACTGGACAATAACAACGCCTGTCTAAAGTCCCTGGGGAGAAGCACAGTGAGTTTGCAAACCCAGAGAACCCACTCACAAACAAGGTGAGGAGCATGATGTAACCAGGCTCTCCCATTGCCCAAAAGTGAATCACAGCCTCCACGACAGACCCCCCCCCCCCAGCTCCCCCCTTTTGCTGACTAAACCTGACAGGGCTCGGCACAGGAGAGCCCTTTAAGCGGTGCCTGGCTCCCTATCAAAACCACGCCGAGGCTGTCTGGGACCTCCATCATGGGGAATTCCCCTTCTCCATGCCTAAAAGTAAGCTCAGCGGGGCCGGCCTTCCTGTGCGTTGGGGATCGCAGCCGGCGAGCGCCTTGCCCAAAGGGCTCCCATGCCCCAAGCCCCCCTGGGACCCGGCCAGGTGAGTACCACGATGCTTTTATCAGCGTGAGCATGGCCGAGGCGGAGCAGCTTTTCAGTGCTGTAAAGCGGAACCGTGCCACTCTGCCTTCTCTCCTCACAGAAACAACAGGGTTTGGCTATTGTATTGCAGGCTGAGGCATTATCTCATGAACAAGATGCTTTCTGGTTCTGTGGGACGAAGTTCAGCTCTGAAGCCAGGTTTTCTGAGGGTTTACAGAATAGCGCTGGGCTGCTGGGGTAGAACAAGCTCTTTGGGGAACAAAAGAGAAGATGTTGCCTGTGTGGTGTCCTGTTGTTTTGTCCCCAGTTGAGACATCAGACATAGCAGAGCCAAAGAGCACGTCGGGACCTCAGCACCCTCTGAGCTGTCTCATAACCCAGCCAGGCTGCCAGGCTGATGTCTTGGTTGAAGAGCAGTCAGGGAAAGCGGTTTGGGTTATTTGGGTTTTCATTTTTACAACCCGAAACATCAAATCACCCAGGAGCAGTGGAACCGTGTGAACAGAGCTGAGCAGGAATACCAGGACTGGGAGAGCTGGAATCAGCGTGATCACCAGGGAAGGACACCTCTGTGATCCCAGTAGCAGTCACCTAAGGAGGATATGTCAGGAGTACAGGCAGAGAGCAGCAGCATGTCTGCTTACAGCAAAGTTCCTTTGTTCATGGTTTGTTGCTTTCTGGTCTATATATATATATACACACATATATATGTGTATATATATAATTATATATGTAACACCTTCCTTTTGGCAAAACTAACACGAGAATCAGCTAGCTACAGAGCAGAGCCCTAAAGAGCTACATAAACCCAAGGGGACCCCTGTGGGTCTTGCTCTGTTGTTCATGAATGCACAAACCCAAAGCAGCGGCGCAGACAGGGCTCCCTGGTAACAACCGGGGGTATTTCCTTGTGTCACATTAACTCAGACCCGCACACAGTGGGGCATCCTCCCTGCCGAGGGAAGGGAAGCCCACGGTGCTGAGGGCAGCGCACCCCAGGGCACCTCCTCCTCACGGCCTCCCCTCCGCACCCCAAACCGGCTGCACCCCACCGGCAGGGAGGCGCCGCGCCGGGCCCTGCCCTGTCCTCAGCCCCGCCATTTTGTCTCTCGATAAGCTGCGGCGCTCGGGCCTGCCGCTGCCCAGCGAGCGGAAACCCCGAAGGAGGGGAGCCAGGCGGGCTCCCTCCACCGCCCTGTGCCGGGCGGGTCCGCGGGACCTCCGCGGGGCCCCTCCGAGCGAAGCAACACATCAAACACCCGCGCCGCCATGACAGCGCCCCTTCCCCCTCCGCGCTCCCCTTTATATAACCTCTGCTCCGCGCTGATTGGCTGCCGCTCCTGTCCGTCAGGATGGGAATTTCCCGGGGGCGTTCCCACCGCGGCTCTGCGGTGCCCCGGTTCCTCCGTGCGGGCGCAGGGAGCGGCGCCGGAGCGGGTGCGTTGCGGGTGTGCACGCAGGTGAGCTGGGAGCCCTATGGGCCCTGCATGGGGCACTGGGGTTTTATAGGGCACCGGCGGGGTTGCGCCGGGTACAGCGAAGGGTACAGCTGGTGGGTGCTGGGGGTTGCGTGTTGGTTGTATTCGGATAGTTCTGGGGCTCTTGGTCTCAGCGGAGGGGTCTGGGGCTGTGCTGTCCCCCGCGGATCGGTTCCGGGGCCGACCTGGGGGTCGCGATGGTCGTTATCGTGCCTCAGTTTCCCCCCTCGCAGGGCAGGCGCTGCCGGCTCCTGTCGCCGGTCTCGAAGGGGCGGGCTGGAGGTGTGGGAGCCTGGGGTCACCGCGGTGGGGAGGTGCTGGGGAGGGATATCCCCGCTTGTCCCTTCCCCGTTCGGGCGGTACCGGCGCCCTGGTACCCCGGGGCCGAAACCCCGGCGGCTCTGCCCTCGTTCAGCCTTGCACAACCCCGGCCTTCCCCCGGGCCCACGCGTCTGCCTTCGGACCGCTTCTGGGCAGGGACACGGAGCTTCTGTTTTTCTTCCGCTTTGAGTGTTTCTTCCCCGTCCTGCCGCTGCTCCAGCGGTGCGTATTCACATGGGATGCGGATCCAGAGGCAGGAATAGCCACGGAGCGAATGGCAGCATCCTGACCCCCCTCCCTTCCTCCTTTGGTGCACAGCTTGCTCCCCATCTCCCCTCCTTCAATTCCAGGCTCAGGCCTGTACTGAGGACAGAGGGGAAGAAAGGATGCTGGTTGTCAGCCCTGCTTTTGGGTGAGGATAGCTCCCGATGGGACATGGTGGGGATCTGCAGCGTTTTGGAGATCTGGCTGTCCTGTTCCTCTTTGCCCCTGGGCACAGGTTGCTCCCTGTATCAGAGAGGCAAATACAACCTTTCCCCTTCAGCTTGTTATTTCCAGCTGCTTGGGTAAGAGCTGTTCTGCTGCCACAAGCTCTTTTGGAGGGCACATTTCATTGAGAGTGCTGGCAAAGGAGCCAAGGGACTGGACTTTGGGCACTGGGGTGAGTTCTGGAGGCAGGAAGGCTCCAGCCTGGCGTGTCCTTGTGAGCTCTATGGCGAGATGAAGTAAACAAGAAGAGGAGAGGCTCTTTGCAGCCTTTGGCGTCATTCCTGGCCAAATCCCACGATGCCCTTTCGACCTGACCTACGCCAAACAGACCTATTTAGCACGGGGCCGTGGGTCGTGGCTTGCCAGCAGCTGGTAGAAAACACTTGTGGGTGGAGGAAGCTGAACCATCCACTGTGGTGGCATTGCAGATTTTGTTTTAAAGCAACAGTGAGGATCTGGTTTTGGGTGACAGACGTAGCTTTGTGGTGCCGCTGTCTGCTGCTGCTTGGCTGATGTGCACTAGGTTGTGCTGGAGCTGCAAGGAAAGGGGTGGCTATTGCCTTGCTGTGCTTCTGAGGGCTGTGAAGAGCAGCGTGGTGCAGGGGGAAGAAGCAGAGCAGGCAGCATGAAGCGAGATGTCTTTGAAGGAGAAGACAGGGTCTTGCATACAGCACTGCTCTGTTGCCCAGGGGAGCACCACCACCGAGTCTGCCTGCGTGTCCTGCCGGCACTGGAGTGTGGACCCCTGGTGAGGAGTTCTGCAGCTCTGTGTGGTTACCCATGTCTGTAAACCAGGTTCCAAACAGGGAAATGCTTTATTTCCCTTGTGAGCAGCCTCCGGAAGCAGGTTGTTTTGTGAAGCCTCTGCAGGAGCTGTTTCTTTCAGGCAGGGGTGGGATTTGTGGCTGGAGGACATCTGTAACATCTGCTGCATTTCAGATGGGGCTCTTGCCTTCCCACCCTCTCTGCAGCTAGCCAGGCTGGGAAGAAGAATGCTTCAAGCAGAGGTTCAGACCTTTCCCTTTGAGACCTGAGCCTTGCAGTGCCTGCTTTCCTCTTTTATTACTCCCAGCCTAGCAGACTGCAGTGCACAGGTCTCCTTATTATTGCTTCCTCCTAAAACCAGCTCTGCTTTTGCTTCCCTGAAAATGAGACCAGACCAGCAGCTCAGGAGTGGTTGTTCCTGGTCTGGGGAGTCGCTGAAGCTCTCGAGAGGAAAAGAAACTGGGCTGAGCGCTGTGGCATTCTGCCACATTCCAGCAAAACGATCAGTCAGAAAATACCCCTCCATGGAGTCCGAGTGGCTTTTCCTTTTCCTCTGAGGCAGAGGGATGTGGGGGCCCAGCAGCCCCACTCATGGGAAATCAATGCTGGCAGCCTGCCGGGATTTGCTTTCACTTTGTGCAGTCCTGGCTGGGACTGACTTCCTGGGAATGTTTCACGCTGGGGTAAGGAAAACCCCATTGTTCGTGCTGGGCTGAGCCCCCACCATGGATCATGGGATGGGAATTGCCAGGCTGCGAAGCCTGTGGCTTCAGAGGGTGGTCCGCACCCTGGGGCTCACCTCTGTAAGCCAGCCTCCAGCGAGGCCAGCCCACTCACTGTGCAGGATTCACATCCTCTGCCTTGGTATCTTTGTTGGTCATTTTAAAGCAGGAATCATTTCCTTCTGCTGGT
Organism: Amazona ochrocephala; assembly: GCA_039720435.1. Taxonomy (NCBI): domain Eukaryota; kingdom Metazoa; phylum Chordata; class Aves; order Psittaciformes; family Psittacidae; genus Amazona; species Amazona ochrocephala. The sequence continues at coordinate 14,910,890 of CM077889.1, forward strand.
TCTGTATGGTTGGTGTGATGGTTGTGATGCTGGTGGACACGGTGGTGATGCACATCCTCCTGGGTGACAGTGCCTGCCCATGGCAGCACGGTTCCAGCTCGCTCTCAAGCCGCAGCACAGTGATTTAAATACCCCCCTGCTTTCATCTTCGCCTGGGGTTCTCCCCTCCCCACTCACTCTCTCATTCTCTCCTGCTGAGTTGTCATAAGAATTTACTACCTCCAGGTCTAGGTGCCCTGCCTGCAACCAGCAGCCGTGGTGTCTGGCAGCCTCTGCCAGTGGCTGGGCATGGGGCCTGTGAGCTATAGCCACGGTCCATGGCTGGTCCTCAACCCCCGGGGCTGTGCAATACTGTCGGATCAGCTTAGAGACTGTTGATTGATAAAAAGAGAAGTGTTTTCGGGTGCTTCAGAGGGCTCTTGTGGGGTTTGTGGTGGTCGTGTTTGCTCTGTTTCTAACCACATCAGGAGCAGGTCTGTAGCCCTCTCTCTCCTCCCCTGGTGTTTTCATTGGAACATGAGATTTTTCACTGCAGATTTCACCTCTCAGAACTCTTAAGGAAAGACCAAACCAGGACGGGGAGCAGTGACCTGGTCCAGGGTCCTGTCCCCAAGGTGGCAGCTCAGTCCCAGCTGCTCCTTGCAGAAACGAGGCTGTTCTTTGACCATGGGCAAACCCTCCTTGACTCCAGCAGTGATGCTGCAGAAACCCTTCCCTCTTGCTGGGTCTTGTTTGATGGTGAATTAGTGGCTGGTCTGTGCTTCTGTCAGCTGGAGATAGTGCAGTTCCACTCCCTGGCTGCTGTTGAAAGCAGCTCCCATGGCCCCTCCCTGTTATCTCCCTGTTGGGGTGCAGACCTTGAGTAGGAAAATCCTTGTTAAAACCTTGGGAATTGGGAATAGCAGAGCTTTTGGTGGCTCCATCCAGCTGGAAGGAGAGAGCTCTGCTGGTCAGCAAGGTGGTTGATGCAGGTGGCTCAGGTTTGAGGGTTTCCTGCAGGAGCAGGGGACCTTCCATGTGTGCTGTGGGGCAAGGCAGAAAACCTCCTGGTTTGTGGTCTGGAGTGTGAGAAAACAGGGGTTTGGGATTTCAGGATATGACAGAAGAGGGCAGCTTGTCCCCACCTTCCCTGACCCACATGTGGGTTCATGCCAGGGAAGGACATGGATGTCCCACAGGATGCTCACTGCAGCATCGCTTTGCTAAGCCGCTCCTCCCAGAGCCCCAGGTTTGGGATCTGGAGCAGCTCATGGTGTCCACACTCCCATTCAGAAGCAGGCTCAGGTCCCCAGCCTGCCTGTGACAATGTCCCCATCCAGGGGCAAGGCAGGGTTGGACAGAGCTGGGAGCAACTTGCTCTAGGTGGAGGCTGTCCCTGCCCATGGCAGGGGGTTGGAACTGGATGAGCTTTAAGGTCCCTTCCAACCCATTCTATGACTTCTCTGCAGTGGAGATGCCATCATGTCCCTGGACCATGTGTGTGCCACCACACTGGCCTCCATGCTGCCCACTGGTAGGTCCCCATCCCGTGGTGGGAGGCTGGGGGGGATTTCATACCGGCTGTGATGATGCTGCCCACACCAGGACCCCCAGCATAGGAACTGCTTCTGCAGCTTCCTGCCAGCTGCTGTGGGCTCCAGAAATAGCCCCTGCTCAGCCTGGGCTGCAGCTGGATGGGGCTGCAGCTCCCTGTGTGGGCCACAGACAATGGGGGGCCTGGCAGCACCCACAGAGCAGGAGGATGGTGAGACCCCCACAACAGATGCATGTCCCCAAAGGGAAGTTAATTAAGGGGAGGGGTGTTAATTGTCGCTCCAGATGGGGATGGTGCCAAGTAACAGTTGTCATCTGGAAAGTCCCTGCTGCTCCTTGGCAGGTCACCTAAACCAGTGATCAGCCTGGATCACTCCTGGCATGAGCATTAGTGTGATGGTGAGATAGTTCAGGGCATGGGCTAACCCCCTTTCCCCTTTCAGAATGCCCCTCCTCAACCCTCTCCTACTATGAGCACCTTGGCTGGTGGAAGAGTGCTTGGGGGTGTCCATGGGTGCTCCAGGCAGCGCCCCCGGGGCTGTCTTGGCTGCTGCACTGCTCCACGTTATAACAGGCTGTCATTAGGGAGATAATTCACAGTTTATCACCCCCAGGAGATGGGTGAGACCTGGTTCTGCCCAGACCTCGGTGATGGGGAGGCCTCAGGCTGCTCCCAAACACAAGGAATTAAAAGGGCATGTAGCACGCTGTGTGCAGGTGCTTGCTCTCCTTGTACTTTGCTCCCAGCATGGCTGTTCCCATGCTGGAATCGGGAAGCTGTGCCATTGGCAGCTGATTTTCCTGGCCGATCCAGTGGGCAGAGTAGGTCCCTGCCTGACTGCTGGGGCTCATCCCCCTTGGTGCTGCCCAAACCACCCACCAGCTGCATTTAAGGCTTTTGGAGCTGCAAACACTGTCCCTCCCCAGCCAGCCCCCCAAAAATACCCTGTGGTGAGCAGGATGCCCTGCTGACAGTGCCCAGGTCCATGCTGGTGTGGATGGATGCTCCAGGGCTGGGTCTCCGTCCCTCCTGGGATGCAGCAGCCCATGCTGTGACCTCCTCTGGGACCCCCAAACCCCATAGGGGTGAGAGCCAGCCCTGAGCGTGGCTGCTGGTGATGCCTCCTCGCATGACACTTCTCATGGCTGTGAGTCACCCCAGCACGTTCACCCTGAGCAGGGCTGGAGGGGAACTGCCTTCACCTGGGACACTTCTCTGCTGGTCAGCAGTAAGGCACTTCCATGGCACCCAAAGCCCTGCAGGGTTGGGACCAGGGGGCCACGGTGCTGTCTGGATCCAGGGGAAGGTGACACTGGTCCCCATTGCCTTGCAGGGATGCCTGGCTCGGAGGTAGGTGACTGAATGGCGGGCATGGAAGGGAGAGGACCCTACCGCATCTACGACCCTGGCGGGGGCTCAGAGGAGAATGGAGCCGCAGCCTTTGAGCGGCTGGTGGAGGAGAACACCCGGCTGAAGGAGAAGATGCAGGGGATCAAGTCAATCGGTAACTGCTGCATGGGTGGGGATGGGGTTTGCCTTTGGGGCAGCTCAGCCTGTGCCCACCGAGCCTGGGGGTTTCTTGCTCTATGTAGAAGCTAGAAGAAGCTGAGGGTCTTGGCACTGGGGCTGCAGTAAAGCTGTCCCCATCCTTGAGGATCCAGCAGGATGTCTGGGCTTTTTCACAGAGAGGTGCAAAGGGAGCAAGGCTTTTGCTGAACTCCTGGGGTGCCTTATGGTGGGATAAACGGCTGGGGAAGAAAAAGGCAAGTGATGGAGCAAGGTCAGCTCCTTGGAGCCCTGCAGTGGCAGGTCACAGGTGCTGGGATCTATTCTTCTGATGGAAGCTCCACCTTCTGCAGCCCCTGTTGGGTCAGGGGCTTTTCCCTGCTCAAATACCCCAGCATTAGGTGCTTGGTGCAGGGACTTGGTGCTGGCACTGAAACACTGCAGCTGAATCATGCCTCCCCCTTTCTCCCCCTTGGCTGCCTTCTCCCACTTGCCCCTGGTTTTGCTTTTGGTCTCGTGACCCAGCTTCTGCTTTTGAGTCCCGCTTCTGCAGCCGAATTTCCACCTGCCTCGTGATTCCCATCATGTCACCATGGCCCTACCTGGGACTGGGACACACTGGTGTGGAGAGGATTGCATTGCTGGTGCTAGGTCCCGGTGTGGGCAGGCTGGACCTCTAGGTCCACAACCTAGGCTTAAACTTGCCTCTTATGCGAGGCAGAGGAGAACTCTGGGAGACGCAGCACTGCCCTTCTGCCTCTTGTGTCAGCATGGGGGACTCTGCAGCCAGTGAGCCACTGATAACAGCTTTGCCATTGGATTTGGCCGACACAAATTGTTTCTGTATGATGAAGGCACTTCACCAAAGCAGGGAGCTTCTTGGTGTTGGTGGATGCTGCATGGCAGGTACTTGGGGAAGGTGGGTGAGCATCCTTCTGTTGCCCACAACAGGAGAGCTGCTGGAGGAGTCCCAGATGGAGGCATCCAAGCTGAGGCAGAAGGCAGAGGATCTTGTGAAGGACAACAAAATGCTGATAGCATCTTCCTTGGAGGACCTGGTGGAAACTGGAGGTAGGAGACACAAGGCACACAGAGGAGGGGTAACCTGCTGGCTCAGGGTCCTGGGTGCAGGGGAGGAGAAAGGGTGTGAAGAAGGCTGTCATGACTGGGGTAGAAACCATCCATGGGGTGTCTGCTCTCTGCATCCCCGTGTGAGGCAAGGAGAGGCGCTGCTCTCCAAAAGGCTCATGGCTACATCCTCTCCCCTCTCTGCAGCCATTGGCCCTGATCCCAGCTCCACGCAGGCTGTCCCAGGCAGTGCCCAGCTGGACGTGGAAGCACGGAAGTCTTCCCCAAATGTGAGTGTGGTGAATGTGAGAGCTGGCATGGCCGGAGGGAAAGGCGCCATCTAGTTAAAGCAAAAGGAGGCAGCCTTTAGCCTCTAGAAAGGAGAAGTCAGCTTCCTTACTGTGTTCCCCCTTGTCTCCGTGTGGTGGGCATCCTGGGTTGCCATTCCCCAGGGAGACCTGACCTGGCTGCTTTCCATTGCAGGGATCCTCTTCAGACTTCGAGGTCGTCCCTGTGGAATTGCAGGGGTTTCCCCAGGAGAGTGGGAGAGCGGTGAGTGGTGCCTGTGGGATTTGGAGGAATAAATGTACCACTCGCCTGGCCAAGGCAGGGAGAGGGGGCAATGTGCAGGCTGCCCTCCAAGGGCAAGGGCTCCCGGGTACCTAGGCCAGGCTACCTGGGCATGGGGACACCCATCTCCAGGTGTCCCATGACAGGTAGAGGAAGGGTTATGATGACCCAAAGAACTGTCAGCAGTGCTCTGACACCCGTCTCCTGGCACCTGCACGGGGTGGGAGGACCAGGTCACCCAGCCCCATCATTGCTGACATGGTCTCCCCAGCCAAGGCATGTGCGTGTGCTCCGTTTGGAGCCATCTGAATGTTCCCCTGATTGGCACTGACCTGCTCTGGCTTTTTGTGTGTGCTGGGAGGGAGAGGAGGAGGGATGGGGAGCCCAAGGGGGACGAACATCAGCTTGTACAGCACAGTGCCTGTAAGGGGACATGCTCTTGTTGCACATCCCTGTTTGCATGGGCCAGGGGGGCTCCAGGAGGGGTTGAGTCCTGCATACTAAGAGCTATTGCAGTGTCTTGGTGCTGGGCCCTGCTGCAGCCATGGGTGGAAGTCGAGGCTGATCTGCACAAGAGGGGACTTTGCAATGCTACTTAAACTGATCTCGGATGTTAGCAGAAACTTATTCACAGAGAGGGTAATCGGGTGTTGGAACAGGCTTCCCAGGGAAGTGGTGGAATCACTGTCCCTGTAGGCGTTCACAAACAGTGTAGATGAGGCCCTTAGTGATATGTTTTAGTGGTGGTCTTGGCAGTGCTGGGGTAATGGTTGGACTTGATGATCTTAAAGGTCTCTTCCAACCTCACTGATTCTATGATCTTACAATGCTACATCCCATCCCCAGGACTTGGAGCAGCCACCAAATGAGGATGCCAACCTGCTGCCCCAGCTGCAGCAGCTGGAGAGCACGCTGAGCGGCTGTGCCAAGGAGGCCAGCAAGGACCAGGTCTTCATGCGCATGGGCTACATGGCCTCCGAGCTCAAGCGGCTGGCCTCCAAGGTGCACAAGAACGAGCAGAGAACATCGTTCCTGCAGGTAGGTGAGAGCTGGATGGGCTCTTTATGGGGCTTTTCCTCTTTGGGGGTTGTTTTAATCCCACCAAGCCCCTTCCTGTCCACCTGGAGGTGAACACCCGGCTCCATGCCAGAGCTTGGTATGTGACCAGGAGGGCTCCTGGAGCTGACCAAGGTCCTCATGGTGCTGGTATTCATCCCCCAGACACTGTGTGAAACGCTGCACAGTGAGAACAAGGAGCTGCGAACCAAGCTGGAGCGGGACCTGGAGCAGAGAAACCAGGCGCTGGAGAAGCTGAGGTGAGGGTGGGAGGTGAGGAAGAGGACAGGGCTGCTTTGAGTGCTTCTTCCCACTGACCCATCCCTGCCTGCCCGCAGGTGTGAGAACCAGGAACTCCGGAGGATGGTGACGCTGGGCAGCCAGGAGAGTGGGAAGAGGGAAGCTGCGGAGCAGCAGCAGGTGAGGAGACAGCATTGCCCTCAGGGAGGGCAGGGAAGGAGGCAGGGAGCCCGCTGACACATCAGCAAAGGTGGCCTCATTCTGATCGAGCTCCCAGTCTGTCCCAGTGTGACCAGTAGGACTCTCAGGGTCTCAAGGGGATGGGAAGGTGGTGGGAGGGAACTGGCTCAAGTTTAGCTGGCCTCGGGCACAGGCTCCACAAAAGCCCTGAGGGTACCCCCGTGCGCATCCAGCAGAGCGGGGCCACAGTGGAGAAGGCGCCGGGCAGAGGAGAGATGGAGGCCAAGGAGAAGAAGGTGAAGATCCTGGAGCACCAGCGCAGGGAGGTGAGGACCAGGGAGCGGGCAGTGCTGGGACAGCACCCGGGGCAGGGCTGTGGAGCCGCAGGGAAGCGCTGCTGGAGCTGGGAACTCCATCCAGCACCTCCACAAGGTGCTTTTGCAATGGGAGGCTGCTGGGGACTGCCGTGGTTGGCTGGAGGCAGGGGCTGGGCTCCTGTTCAGCCATTCCTCTCTCCCTGCAGCTGCTGGAGGTGAATAAGCAATGGGATCAGCACTTCCGAGCCATGAAGCAGAAGTATGAGCAGAAGGTAGGGCTTGGGCGCTGGGGGCACATCTCTGCTGGGTGCAGGGACATGGAGGAGATTGGATGCAGGGGAAGGTTTGGGGCTGTCTGTGCCTCCTTCCCCCCCAGTGTGGCTCCTCCAGGCAGGCCAACATCCCTGCTCCCTCCCGGCAGGTCACGGACCTACACCAGGAGCTGGCCGAGGCACGCAGGGCACTGACTGAGCTGGAGTCAGAACGGGAGCAGAAGCAAAGGGATTTTGACCGCAAACTGCTGCTGGCAAAGTCCCGGATTGAAACAGAGGAGGTGAGTCACATGGGAAGGGTGGCAGGGAGCTGCTGGCCCTATGGCCCTGGCTGATCTCCCCCCCGGGTCCTGCAGGCTGAGAAGGAGAGGCTGTCCATGGAGGTGAGGGACCTGCAGCAGAGGATGCGGTTCCTGCAGGAACAGTTGGCTCCGGTCACCAGGCAGCGGGAATACCAGGAAAAGGAGATCCAGAGGCTGAACAAGGTGGGCGCCAGGCCACAACCCTTCGCTGAAGATAATGTCTCTTATGTTCTCCAGCCTCTTCAGTTTAAATCCCAAACTGACCCTGATCGACCCACTCCTCTCCAGCTTCTTGAGGCAGGGGCTCATGTCAAACAGTGTCCACCACATCACTCCAGGCTCCCAAGAAAGGGGGTTTGGGGGGGTCTGTAATCCTCTTGCTCAGTTCTACCTGCTATCCATGTGCTCATGGTCCTCCAGATATGTCATGGACACAAGTGCCTCACTCTGACACCACCACCCTGCCTGCTTCTCTTCCCCTCTAGGCACTAGAAGAGGCTCTGAACGTCCAGGCCTCTCCACCACCCATCTTTGCCAGTGCCATGGAGACAGCAGGGAAGGTGCCATCGCAGGAGCTGTTGACCCAGAATGAGCTCCTCAAGCAGCAGGTAGGGCAGGACGCAGAGTCACTGTAGGCAGGGAGGGAGCTACATGTCCTGGACCTCCCTGGCAAAGAGCCTGGTGTGGCCAGGAGCAGGGCGCAGCCTGGTGTGTGTCAGTGCTGCAGTGGTGAGGACCATAGCTGTTGGCCATTGTGCCAACCCGTTGAGGCTTGATGTAGCTGATGGGGTCAGGGATGGTACCACAGTGATGGGGGTGCTTGTGGAGATGTCTGCCCTCAGCAGATGCACACACATCGCTCCCTCCTGCCAGGTGAAAATCTTCGAGGAGGACTTCCAGAGGGAGCGCAGTGACAGGGAGAGGATGAATGAGGAGAAGGAAGAGCTGAAGCAGCAGCTGGAAAAGCTGCAGAAGCAGTTGGTCATCTCCAACAGCCAGGTGAGCAGTGCCGCTGGGCAGCCGGTGCCCACTTGGATGTGTCCCCAGTATCGCAGCCCCTGTACTAAGAGCAGGGTCTGAGGGCTGATTTTGCTGCTGATTGTCCCTGTCAGAGCACCTCACTTGTCTCTTCCTTCTGCCCCTCTCCTGGGCGTCTGAGGAGGACACACACCTTTCTGCAGGGCATTACAGCAACCCTTGTCCTACCAACACTGGGGTTGGTAGGGTGGGCTCTGCACTAACCCCCCTTGCTCTCAGCTGCGAGCTTCCAAGGATGACTGCCAGAGGGAAAAGGAGGAGAAGGAGAAGCTGAAGAAGCTGCTGAAACAGCACAAACAGGTGGGGATGGGGCAAAAACCCTTCTTAGGTGAGGGGCTGGGGGCTTCAGGCCTGCCCCAGCCTCTTACCTATGCTAGAGGTGCAGCTCCAAGCTGGGTGATGGTGGTGGGCTGCCCTTGGAGATCTCCCCACCATCTCTCCTGGCTCCTCACAGGCATCTGGAGAGAGGCTGCACCCTGAGCCGCTGCAAGCGCCGCTGGGCCCTTCCTGCCCTGTGTACCCGTATCAGTACAGCCCCCCCGTGGCTCACCCCATGTACCATGGCTATGACGAGTGGCAGCAGATCCGGTACCCGCCGGCGATGCCAGGAGAGCACACACCGGGACAGAACTTCCAACACTTCTCCCCGGTGAGTGTCTGCCTATGCCAGCACAGGGGGAGCAGCGGGTCCTGTGTTGAGGGGGTGTAGGGCTTACTGCTGAGTGCATGTGTGCTGTTGGCATGTGAATGCTCAGCCTTCTTCCTCCTCCTCATGTCCCAGCAGTCGGACAGAGTGCAGGTTCATACTCCACATCCCTGCTAACTGACTGCTCCTGTTCATCTCCTCCTGCAGCCCGAGTACCCCTGGCACCCACCCTGTGCCATGGCTCGCAGCCAGAACGCCCAAGCAGTGGCTGGGGTGAAGCAGGTCCCCAAGGACTTGGGTAAGGCTCAGAACCTGTCTTTCACCCTGGGACCATGGGTGGTTGCCTCAACACTTGGGAGAGGGATGGGGAGACAGCTTTCCAGGCAGCGTTCATTTCCACACCTCTGTTCAGCTGAGGGGCTGATTCTGCTTTGGGATTGGTCCCTGCTGCATCCCCTGAACCAACCCTGCAGCATCTGAATCATAGAATGGTTTGGGTTGAAAAGGACCTTAAGATCATCCAGTTCCAACCCCCTTGTCATGGGCAGGGATACCTCACACCAGAGGCTCTGTCCAGCCTGGCTGTGAACGCTGGCAAGGCTGGAACATTTGCCAATGAAGACAGGCATGAGCCTGAGCCCTATAATAGCCCATGGGGTTGTGACAATCAATACTTGTGATAACGGCTGTTGCATGACTGCCATCCCTCCTATGGGCTTACCTGGACATGCAGAGCCACACTCACCCCATACCACCCCTCTTGTCTTTCAGAACAGGCAGGTCCCAGACTGCCCTAACGCCAAGCACCCGCTGCACTGCGCTACCAGCAGAGGAGTAGGGGGGGTGTGTGTGCCCGTGTGTATGTATCTAGGAGCTTCCTCCGGCTGCCTCTCCCTGTGCATGGGCACGCAGTGAACGTGCCCAGCTCCGCAGTGCATCCCTGCAGGAGAGCATGAAGGAGGGAGCGGAGGTGCCAGCACGGTGGGGTCAGTGCCCTGCGCCCATCCTTTTCCCCGCAAGGCGTCAGGTCTGGCAGCACTGCAACCCCGAGCCAGGTCTTCAGGGAAGAGGAGGCGGCGTTTCCCAGGAGCTGCCCTGGTCCAGGGGCTTCGGTCCAGCCCCTGGAGGAGCGGGTGCCGGCAGGGATGCTCCCAGCAGTGGGAGAGCCCACGCTCGCAGGCAGGTGCCTGCCACAGCCGTGGCCCGGCCTGAGGGTGGTTGGTGTCTTTGTATTTATTTAAGGACTGAAGTGGAGCTGAGTCTCTCTGGTTTTATCCCAAAAGCTGCTTCCCCTGAGGCAGCCTTGGTGTGGGCACTAGGAGGGCTGCCAGGGCTCAGGTGTAGCCATGGGGCCAGAGCAAGGGGACCCCAACCCTTGCATGGGCACCCCAGCATCTATTGCCCCAAGTGCGTGTTCTCCATCTCCCTCTGGGTGCTGGGCTCAGCATCTTGCCTTCCCCTCTCCTGACACCCTGCCTTTGTCAGGGCAGGGAACTCCCACTCCTCCACTTCCCCTTCTGCCTTCCCCTGCAGCAATGGCCTTAGGACCAGCGTTTCCAATTGCACAGAGCAAACACTGCTCCAGGAAAACAAGGCTGGAAGGGAAGAGGAAAAAAATAACCAGCCCTGTTTGTGTGAGCGCGGCTGTCACGTGCACGACAGCAGGAGCCAGGCTCCCTGGCACGCTCCTTGCTGAGGGCTGGTCCCTTGCTCCTTCTCCCAGGCCCTTTTGCTTTGCACCAGCACACATCCTCTCCCCAGATGCTGGCCTGTGATAAACCCCTGTTTGGGTGTTTGTCCATCTGGGAGCCATCCCTCCCTACTGCTCCCCCCAGCCTGGCCATTGTGTCCCCTACTGTTCCCCCTGATCCCTGATGAAGAAGTGGGGTTGCACATTTGCAGAGCCTTTATTTGGCATTTCTATGCTGGAGGACAAGGGGCCAGCTCCCCCTGACCGGGAGAGGAGCGCGTCTCTGCACCGGCACCACGGGCGGCTTGAATGCACTGAAGAGCTGCTCCGTGCTCGGTGGGATCAGGCCTGGCCCACCCCATGCTGGGGGCTTTCGGGCCGAGCCTTCATGGAGACGTGGTCCTCCACTCCAGGGGCAGCGGCCCCTGCGTCCTCCTGCTGTCCGGCAACGTGGGGTGGTGGAGCAGCGGGAAAGCTGGGGGCCAGGAGGAGATATCACTGCTGGGGTGGGATATGGGTTGTTGGGAATGTCCCCTTCCCATCATCGAGCTCTCCGCCACTGGGAGTGTCAGAGATAACGGTGATGGAGGGGACAGCGTTTGGCTCCTGCTGCTGGGATGTGGGATGGGATGGGGAGCCAGCCCCAAAGCAGCCACGGGGGTGCCAGCAGAGGGGAGAAGCACCCCTCAAGCCAGCAGCTCCAGCCTCTACTGGCCCTGCTCCTGCTCCTGCTCCTGCAGCTGCCACATGTAGGCGATGATGTCGTTCTTCACGACGGCGATGTTGGCGCGGTGGTACCAGCGCATCACGGGCACGCCATTGGGGCCCACCAGGAACTTCTCGAAGTTCCACTTGATGTCGTGGTTCCGCAGGGGCTCCCAGAAGAGGTTCTTGGGGTTCCCAAACTCCTCCGCCACCGGGGGGCAGGCGTTCTGCAATGGGAGCCAGAGCGTCAGTGTCTTGCCTCCCTCAAAACCCAACCTGGATGCAGCCTCCCGTGTCTCCTTGCCATGCACCCACCTTCAGGAAGGTGAAGACCTTCTGCTCCTTGGCCCCATTCACATCCCCTTTCTGGAAGAGCTGGAAATTGGGGACGAAGCCACCACCTGGCCGGACATACCTGTGAGGAGAGGGTGAGCATCATGCAACAGGCAGCTTGGTGCTGCACAGGGATGGTGGGGAGCCCCCAGCCCTGTGCTTTCGGGGGCCACAGCCCCTACCGCAGTACTCACTTCAGCGCAGGGAGGATCTCCGAGTTCTGTCCGGGTTCCTGCTTCCCGAATTGGTTGGAGGGGAAGCCCAGGACGACGAGCCCGTAAGGCCCCAGCTCGTTTTGTAGTGCATTCAGTTCTGCAGGCAAACGGAGCCAGGGCCGGGTTAGGAGGGGAGCAAGATGGACCATGGGGACCTGCCAAGGGCTGCGTGCTTGGGTGCTGCCGCCTGCCCTGGCCCTTCATGTGCCCATACCCCACAAGACCTTACCAAGATACTGGAGGGTGAGGCCTCAGTACGTGGCCACGTTGACGAAGAGCACCATCTTCCCTGCGTAATTCCTAAACGGGATATACTCGTCCCCATCGATGGTCAGGGCACCATAGTCGTAGATGGTGCCTTGCACCGAGCCGTAGCACTTCACCTGTGGATGAGGAGCATCCCATGGATGGAGCAGTGGGCTCCAGCCCCACGGCCACCCGTGCCCACCAGAGCAGTGGGTCCAGCCCTGGCGCTGGCTGAGTTGGCAGCTGCCGGCGTTGTCTGTCCTGCCCCAAATACCACTGGCAGCAGCCAGGCTCCAGCGAGCCAAGGTCACGGTGATGGACAGGCTGGCTTGAGCATGTGCGGCCAGCGGGGCTGGCTGCAGCTGGAGGGATGTTTATCTGGCCAGGGCCAGGCAGGAAGGCGAGAGGCTGGAAAACAGCTCAAGCTGGCTTGAGGACAAAGCAGCCCCAGCCTCCCTGGGGCCATGCGTGAGCAGCACCCCAGCACCCCTGCATGCACCCTTTAGGGTGCCCCAGAGCAGCACCCGCTGCTGTGCTGTGGCCAAGCCGTGCCCAGGCAAGGGGGGGATCAGGGATGGATCAGACCCAAGCAGGGAAGGGTGTGGAGCAGCCTCTGCTTGTGGCGCAGCAGGGGTTAAGCCAGGAATCCCGTGTCCCGTTCCCATCAGGGAGCCCAGGCTCACCCAAGTGGCACCGAGGGGCTATTTTGGGACCTGGCAGCAGATGAAGTCACAGGGGCTCTGCCCAGGCAGCTCAGCCTCCATGGGGCTGAATGGGTCTGGTGGTGGGGCTCTGCTTCTCCCGCCCGTGGTAGGGAGGTTGTGGGGACCAGAGGGGGACAGTGACCACTGCTCCCTGCCCGCTGCAGTGTGGGGACGCAGCGGTCCCTGCACCCGCAAACATGGGTGCACCCCCCTGGACACTGCGCATGGATCAACAGCGCCGAGCTCTGCCCCTATGGGGGTCACTGGGATGGGGACCAGGCTCTGCCCCCACTGCCCCCAGCCCTAGGACAGCGATTCCCAAGAGCTAGCTTGGAATCCCCACCCCACCATGATCCGAGCGCCGGGATTGGGGGGGGGGGGTTCACAGAGCCACCGTGTCCCCTGGGACCTCTGCAGGAAGCCTTGGGGACAGGAGGATCCCCAGGGTGCCACATCCCGCCCCCATCCCCAAAACCCCCTTGGGGGTCCCCCATCTCCTCTTACCTTCTCCTTCTCCTGCCCCTGTCCCGGCTGGACGAGCCCAGCCAGGAACAGGGGCAAAATCCAGGCGCTGCGGAGCCAGCCCCCCATGTCTGGGGCGGGTGTAGGGTGCGGGCCCCCTGCTCACAGCGCCGGGGGGCACACGGACACACACACACCCCCCTCCCTGCCGCCTTCTGCCACCTCCGAGCCCGAGAGCCGAGAAATAGCTGCTGGGCTGAGCGGGGGGAGCCAATCGCCGGCAGGAAGGACGGGCTGGGGCTGCGTTAACCGTGTGCGGCCGGGGACAGGCAGGCGGCGAGGCGGGGGGGCACGGGCGTGCCGTAACCGTGAGCGTCCGGTACCGGCACATGGGGCAGTGATAGAGATACATAGATGTAGAGGTATATAGCTGTATAGCTAGCTAGCTAGAGATAGGTAGGTAGGTAGATAGATTAGATAGATAGATAGATAGATAGATAGATAGATAGATAGATAGATAGATGGATAGATAGATGATGATAGATTAGATAGATAGATAGATAGATAGATAGATAGATAGATAGATAGATAGATAGATAGATAGAGATAGAGCTCAGGGTATGTGCAGTTTATTATAGGAGCCAGGGAGCTGAAGATTGAAACCTGCACAGGGTGGGAGAGGTGCCAGGCATTGTCCTCATCCTGTTCAGGGCACACAGAGAGGGGATAGAGAGGGGAATGGGCCCCTGGGGAGATGGGGGATCCAGCGGCATCCTTGGGGAGGCAGGGATGGGGTCCAGAATCCTTCCCCTCCCATGGCTGGGCTACAAAGGGGTGACCCTTTATAGTCCAGCAAAATTAGGGTGCTCAAGAAGCAGCCCTGGAGTGGGGTCACCCCCCAAGGGCTGGGGGTCATAGCCCCACAGTGATCCTGCTATGGCCACTGCTGTCCCCATAGGGCAGGAGTTTCCAGGGCTTTGTTTTCATACCTCAGGGAATACAAACATTTACCCTGGGCTGGCTCCAAGGGAAATAACCAAGGGGAGGTGTAAATTCCCCAAAATCCCACAATAAAGTTGTTTATTGGGACAATTAATTGGCTGGAGGGCAGCTGGGGCTGCGGTTTGGGATGGAATCAGGCCTGCGATGGAGGCAGGACAGGGTGGCCCCAGGGGGACAGGGATGCCACACGAGGTTTGGCTTTACTAGAAAGCAGGGTCAGCCCTGTCAGGGAGCTGTCACGGAGCTGCGGGACATGCCAGCAGGAGCCAAGCCATGGGCTTGGGGGAGGCTGGGAGCTATCTCCCATTCTTTCCAAGGAACACCATGTCCTGGGAAAGGCTGATGTTATCAGGCTCTAAGTGCAGCCTTGGCTGGTGTGGGAGGGCTTCGGGTGAGGTACATCACACACACACAGGGGGAACCCATGGAGCTGCACGTCCTTCCGTCAAGGGCAGCGTTTCCCAGTGCTTTAAACCTGCACTGCTACTGGAGAAGCAGCTCAGCCCTGCCCTGGCATCAGTCCCCAAGGATGGGGTGCTCATCCAGGTCCAGGCAACCCCCTGAGATACTCAGCCACTGCATGGTGACTGACCAGAGCCCAACACAATGCACCAGGAGCCAGCCTGGCTGCAGGGATGCCCTGGTCACCCCTCATGGATGTAGCCATGGGCGGCAAGATGCTGCTGCTTGCCAAAACCAGGGAGCTTGTGGGAGCCAAAACCAGGGGCTTGGTCCTCCCCATCCACTTTCCAGCTCTGGGGCCTCAAATTGTTGCCCTTTGTTAACAGGGCTGGGGGGAGTGGTGCAGCGTGCACAGTGGTGGCACAGTGTGGTTGTGCCCCTTCCATGTGTCCCTGATCCCTGTTACATGCAGGGAAAGGCTCAGCCACTCCTGTACTGTGTTATTCTAAAACCAATGTAATAAGGAACCCATCTCTCCAAATCCCCTCTCCTTTGGTCCTGGTGCTAAATCAGCCTCGATGGAGGTGGAGAATGGGGCAGGATTTAATGAGCCACATTAGATGCGCCCCATCTCTGCCACTGAGCTTCAGTGAGACCCTCGGCACATCAGCATGGAGGAGCTGAGGGAGCTGGGGCTCCAGCAAGCCCATCCGAGGGCAGGGCGCTGCTCCGGCATGCAGGATGGAGTCCCCCATCCCTCCCGGCAGGCACGCTGTCGGGCTGACCTTGCTCGAACCTCCCTTCCAGGCTGTTTTTCCACCAAAGCCGGACTGGAGCCGGCCCCCGCCTGCTGCAGATGTTGGGCAGGAGCCCGGGGAGAGGCCAGCCCCTGCTCACTGTGCTGCCACTGCCAATGGCTTCCCCGCTGTCCCTGAGCCACGGGATAGGGGTGCAGAGACCTCGCGCCAGGGTGCGGGGCCATGGTGATGAGTACAGGGAACGTGAAGACCACAGACTGCTGCGGGGTTACCCCAGAGCTGAGAGGAGCTTCTGCCTGTGGAGTGATGGGGACGGTGCCAGGGACGGCACTGAGTGTTTGGGCAGCATCACCCGCCTGACAGCAGCTTTGCTTTGCTCTGGCAGCCCAGCGTCAGTCCCAGGGCAACCTCTGAACTTTTGTTCTAGGTGTGTGACAGCAGGCGAAAGCAAAACAAGCTTTGCTGGGCGAGAGGCCCAGCTCTCCCAGCGCCGGGCTTCCTGCATGGAACTGGCTCTGCAGCTCCTCCAGCCCTGGTCAGCCTGCCCCAGGCCGTGTGCTCCCGCAGGCACTGCACAGTGCCCATCGCCCTTTGGAGTATGGCTTGGAGCAACCTGCTCTAGTGGAAGGTGTCCCTGCCTGTGGCAGGGGATTGGAACTGGCTGAGCTTTAAGGTCCCTTCCAATTCTAGAAGCACAGTGAGAGCATCCCGTACCACCTCCTCCCACCGGGGCCACCAGCATTCGCCTCCCACAGCATCCCAGTGGATGCTGAATCACCCACACCATGTAGAGCCTGCCTGCTGCAGCATCTCCACTGCAGGACCTGCTTTTCCCAGGTGGAAAAAGGCAGTTTTCCTCAGCAAACACTGCCTCCAAGCTCCAGCACTGTCCAGGGCCACAGGGGGATTGGCTTATCTTGCTCAGTCCTGGAGGAGGAATTCCCAGCAGTAAGTATCAGTCTAAATCTATAGCCCCATTTTCATGCTTTAAAAATGTCCTGGCTTCTCCCTGCACTCATTTTGTTCCTTGCAGTTGTTGCCATGGACAAACCCATCTTTCCAAGACTTTGCAATGCCTTTCCTGGAAATATTTGCCATGAACTTGATACTTCCCAGAAAAGTCCAGACAGGAAAGGAAACCTCTCATCCCCCTGGCTGCTAATGACAAAAGGGCACGGAGAGGTGGCAACAGCCACCGGGTATGGCTGCAGGGATAGAGGGGAGTGCGTGCTTTTCCTTGGATGTTTTGCTCCGAACCAGGCTTCCTCCTCAAACCACTCCAGTATTTGTGGTTCCTTCCCTATTCCTTTCTTAGCCAAGGAGCTCAGCTCCGGCTCCCGGTGCCAGATGCCGCTGGCTGTCCCCACACCCGATGTGTCCCCGGGGAAGGGGCTCCGGGGTGGAACGCGGTGGGGAGGCAGGGCTGGGGCTGCTCCCTCCCAGCACAGCCATAATCTCCTCCAGCTGCGGCCACGGCATCGAGCCAGCACGGGAGGGAGAGGGGGGACAACAGGAAAACAACTCCGGTTATTTGCCTCAAATTCTGCAACTTGAGACGGGAAAGGGAGACAGAAACGTGTTTGTGGGACAGGCAAGGAATACGTGCCCGAGCCCTCCCTGCACAACCGCAGCCCATGGCTCCAGCCTAGGCGCTTACGATCCCTGGTGGCTGCATCCCCGTGCTGGGCTTCCTCCCCAGGTCCTGCTTCCCTGGGAATCGCCTGCCCCTCCAGCCGCAACACCTAAAGCAATGCTGCTCGGATCAAGCCACACAGGGATGGGATGCAGGGTTTCAACCGCCGCCGGATGGTTGCTTTTTCCAGCAGAGAAAGTGGGATTTAACCAGTTCCCACCAGCATCACCGCAGCATCTCCCCACAGCCCAGCCTGATTCATCTCGTTATGAGTGACCTTTCTCGCCATGAGTCACCGCGACGCCGTCTCAGCCCCAGGATGCAGGACTGCAGCCACGCGCCAGCGCCCGGGATGTGATGCTGGTCACCGAGCGGGATGCGAGCAGACGGACAATCCCTGGGGATCCTTCCCACTCATTCTCTGATGGTTGCTGCCACTATCACAGCCAGATTTGAGTTTGCACCTCCAGAGCATGGGGCCACAGCCACTGGGCTCAAAGGCTAGGCAAGAACCGCAGGGACCTTGAGCCAATGCAGTGCAGAAGGTCAGCACGGGGACAGCTTCTGAAGAGGCTGTGAAGCATCTCAGCTCCTGCGCACTGACACCATTGTAGTGTGGATAGAGCCGCACAACACCATCACGTGTACAATGAAGTCCATTTATTTCATACCAAGAGGCAATGTAAGAGCTTACATGGTCCTTGCCACCGCCTGGCACAAACCCCTCTGCTTTGCCCTCCCAGACAGGGGCAGAACCCGCAATGGGGTCAGCCACGCTGTGTGCAGCCCCTCACCATCAGCAGGGGCACGGGGCACAGCCATTGTGTGTGCAGGAGCTGCCCATGCTCCTCTGCCCCATGAGACCCAGGAGAACTGAGCACCCCACAGGGTTTTCCTGCAGTTCCAGCAGGTATCTGATAGAGGAGAAGCCGGTGCCAGCTGCATGTCTGCTGCACAGCCAGGCTGGGCTCTGTCACCGATGCTTTTACCTGAGTCTCCTAATGCACAATCAGAAGCCACATCCATCTTGCTTTGACCCTTTCCCAACCACCCTGATGGCTGGGACTCCAAAGGAGAAATAGCTTTGCCAGGCGTTTCCACACCTTGCTGCTTGCCTGGGAGGAAATGGGTCACCAGCAAAGCTGAGACCAGCCTTGCTGCCTCATGGGAGCGAGTCATTTCTAGCTGGACAGGTTCACAGAGTCACACATCTCCTGGCTGGTGCCCAGGCCACCATTTCCTTGACAGTCCCCATGGGCTCGGTAGGTAAATAGAAGGCAGTGGAAGAGCCACGTACAGGGGCAGGCATCTGGGTGCTGGCTGACCCCGGCTGCTGCTCGTCTCTCCCCAGCTCTTGGAGTGCCCCATTGTGCTCTGTGAGGTCCTCAGCACAGGGTCCCATGGCTGTGTGCTGCCCCTCATCGCCTCCACCTCACACGATGCCATTGCGCGTGGGGTGAGTCCGTACCCGGTAGATGATGACAGCGGTGGCCGGGCAGAGCACCAGGGCTGTCATGACAAGGATGGTGGCCAGGATGATCAGGACGATGACCCAAATGTCCAGGATGTGCTTGGGGAGGGCAGCAGGACCTGCAGGGTCAGGGAGATCCATCCTGCAACCAAGGTAGAAGGGTGACGGGGAAGCACTCTCCATCCCTCCTATAGACAGAAACACCCCACCATTGCTCTGAGCACCCACTGCCCTCTGGGGAGACCCCTACAGCCACATCCAGCTTTGGCCCTGGGCTCCTTCAAGAGCAAAAGGGCTTTGTTAAGGGCTCCTTGGAGAAGGATTTACAGCGTGCTCCCGGGATTTACAGCGTGTGCTGGTGCAGCTGGATAAAAGCCCAAGAAAAAACTTCCCTGTTAATTGTTCCTGTTGTTAAAGGAGCTGATAAAGCAAAGCCACAGACCAGGCATCCCGCTGGTCACTCACAGGTGGGGAAGCGGCCGGAGCAGCGTGGCCGGAGCCCCCCCCCCCCCCCCATCCCTCTTGCTGAGTCACGGAGTTAGTGGCTTCATTAGCAGCGGGGCTCGGGGATGAGGGGCCGGGGGTCACGACCACGCTGAGCCCCCCCGTCCCGCCCGCATCCGTCCCAGGCTCCGGCACAGTGGGGAGGAAGAGGAGGAACAGGAGAAGGGGGCAGCATCAGCACCGCCCGTCCTGCCCCTGCCCCCCTACCTGCGGCGCTGCCCTGGTCCTGGTCCGGGTCCGCGTCCGGCTGCGGCGAGAGGCGGCGGCAGCGGCAGGGTACCCGCCGGGGAAAGAAGCCTCCGCTTGGCCCCGCCCGGCCTGGCCCGGCCCGCGAGGGGCGGCAGGGGAAGGGGGCCGGCAGGAGAGGAGAGGAGAGGAGGGGAAGGGAAGGGGAAGGGAGGGCGGATCTTTTGTCTGTACCGGGATAAAGCCGGAGCGCGCTCCAGCTCAGCATCCCCCAGCACGGGGATCCAGCGGGAGGGATCCTCTGGAGACAAACTCGAGGGTCTCAGGTGCCAGGGAGGGACCGTGGGGACATTTCGCAGCGTTACAAGGGGCTCTTCCCCTGCGCCGTCCTCCTGCCTCACCAACAGCGGGGCTCACACGCACCCACCGGCCTTAGCAAGAGGGAATAGCCAAACTACATGGAGAGCCTCCATAAACCCCCACAGCGAGGTGCAGGCAGCGCTCCCCAGGGCTTCGGGGCAGGGCTGATTTAGAGACACAGGCAGAGGGGGCAGAAAGCATCTCTGGGAGACAACAGACCTCATCCCGCTGGATGGGAATGGTGTTTCTGCTGCGCAGTGGAATGTTCCGCTCCACAAGGGCAGAACCAGCAGCAGCTATTCCTGGTTGGCCCCAGGATGCTCTGATTTTCCTGCTGGGATACAAGTCTGGGGCACCCACAGTGGGACCCACACACTGCACCCTTCACCCTGCCTTTCCCAGGGGAACCTGAGGGATTCCTGGTGGCAGAAACCACTGCCCTGTGCCCTCAGACACCCCTGGCCTCTGGGCATGCAGCAACCGTGAACCCTGGGAGCAGCCTCTTCCCAACAGGACATCCCCCTCCAGCTGTTGCTGTCGGATAAAAAGCATGTGGGGTTTCTATCGTGAAGTGGCAGTGGATCCTCATGGGCAGCGGTTTCCTCTGGGTGTCACGGGCTGACACCAGGCACTGTGTAGGGTCAGGGTACGCATGAGGAAGTGAAGCCGAAGTCCAGGCCATGCCGGATGCTTGGGCAGCATGCTGAGGAGCAGAGAGGAGGTGGTTTGCAGCTGCAAGCTCTGCCCTGTGAACACAGAGCACAGCATCCATGCTCCTCACACCTATCTCCTGGCTCTGCTGTACGGGGATGTTTGGTTTTGTCGGGGCCACTAAAGTGAAGAGAAACCACCTCTGGAGTATGAACGAGTCTGGTGCCTTGTGTGTTCAGAGGGTGACTTGTGGGCAGTGAGAGAAGCACAACAGAGGCTCAGGGAATCGGGGAGCACACAGGAGAGCGTGTTACAACCATAGAATCACAGAACCAACCAGGCTGGAAAAGACCTTTAAGATCAAGTCCAGTTCCCCAGCACTGCCAAGGCCACCACTAACCCATGTCACAGAGGGGCTCTACACGGTGTGTGAACACCTCCAGGGACGGTGACTGCCCCACCAGCTCCGGGACGGGGGAACCACCGGGTGCCGTCAGCCCGGGCCCCGCTCCCCCAGCACTGACCGCGCTGCGCGGTCCCCCTTTAGGACCCATCTCACCCATCCCCGGGGCGAGCGGCGGGGCGCGTGGGCGGGGCGGCGCGGTGACGTCAGGCGGTGACGTGCGCGCGGCGGCCGCGGCGGCGGCCGCTCCGGTGTGAAGATGGCGTCGCTGCTGCAGTCGGAGCGGGTGCTGTACCTGGTGCGCGGCGAGAAGGAGCTGCGCGCCCCGCTGTCGCAGCTGTACTTCTGCCGGTACTGCCGCCAGCTCCGCTCCCTCGAGTGCGTCTCGCACGAGGTAACGGCTGACCGGCCGCGCCGCACCGGGAGGCGTGGGGCGGGACGAGGGAGGAACGATGAGCTCTCTGCGCGCACCGATTGGGCGGCTCTCCTGCTGCTCGCTCGCAGGTCGTTTTGCTATTGGTTGGTAGCGCGGGTGAGGGTGCTGCGTGCAGCGGCGGTGATTGGCCGTGGAGGAATGAAGGGGCGGTGCCTTGTTTGGGATTGGCTCCGAGCGTCTGTCCGTCGGCGGAGTACGGGCTGTGATTGGCTGAGAGGAGACTTCCCCTCGCACGGCATGTGCCCCCCTGCCGGTGTAGGGCCCGGCTGGGTGGGAGCGGCCCCTTCGTGAGGCCCTGCCGGGGCAGCGGACCCCCCCCCTACCCCTCTGTGGGGCTCAGCCGGGGCAGCTGGACCCCCTTCACACACACACATCCCCATCGAACCCCGCTGGGTAGGCAGGGACACCCACTACCTCACACCCCTTTGTGGGGCCCGGCCTGGGGTGACGACCGGGCAGGGTCGGGAGCTTCCACCACGGAGCCCCGTTCCCCTGTTCGGGCCGCACGGAGGGAGCTGCTCTCGGCCTGGCCCCGGGGCTTGCTGGATATGGCAGCGTTCGCAGCAGTCTGACAAAGCCCATGCTTATGACAAAGCAGCGTGCTGAGGCCAGGAGCAGCGTGCTCGTTATGAGAATGGTGTCAGGGTTAAGAGTGGTGTGAGTTTATTAACACCAGGACAGGCTTGTGCCCCACAGCGGGATTTCTGCTGTGGAGGGTTAGTTCTTTGGCCAGGAATGGTTGGAGCCTGTAGATGATCATCAGGCTGGAGCAGTGGTGTGGTGCATGGAGCACTGCTTTTGTGCAAGCCTTGAACTTAGGGCTGCTCCTGTGACTTCTACCATCACCATAATCAAATCAGTACAGCTCACTCTGCGGAAGCCTGTGTGAATTAAGAAATTACAGTAGATTCGAAAAGCCTTGAGGGAATGACTCTGCAACCCCGATCTCCGAGGAGATCTCTCTTCGGAAATGATAAAGCCTCCGAGGAGTAGAAAATAGATTTGTCACCAGGCTGCACCCGTCATGATTTTGCTATAGCGTGAGCGGTGTAGTCACTGTGCATTGCCATGTTTAATGATTGGTTCATTTTCCCCTTCAAGAAGGGGGCCCCCTTCTTGTTAGTGTTGTTTTAATTGACAAAATTAGTTTATGACAGCGGATACAATGTGTTTTCTGGAATATGTGTGTATCTGACCAGTGTGACTACAAAGGTAGAATACATTTAGATATAGATGGAAAAAAAGCATGTTAAAACCTGTTGTTTCCTGTATGGAATTCTGGGCACTGCAGAAGGTCAACACCCAGTTGTCCTTTTCCCATTTACTAAATGGAATAGTTTATTCTGTCCTGACTTAAGGAACATGACTTACATTATTAAAGATTAAAATCTGGCTGAGATGGGTTGAGATTTCAGATACCAAAAAGCGTCTCAAGTGCTTCCTGGTTTCCCCTGTCTGCTGGCAGACACAAAGCCCTGTTAAATCGTGTGGCAGAGTTTCAGGCTGCTGCCAGCATGCTGCTGCCTAGACAAGTGTGTGCCAGGAAACGTGATGTGGCCCTCTCCTTCATCAGGTGGACTCTCACTACTGCCCCAGCTGCTTGGAAAACATGCCTTCAGCTGAAGCCAAGCTGAAAAAGAACAGGTAAGCTTGCTTCAGCTTTATTTTCATCAAGGCTTACTATTTTAAATGGTTCTTTCTCATGTTCTCATAAGACATTTTAGTATCACCCAGTGTTTTATAGAATCATAGAATGGTTTGGGTTGGAAGGGACTTTAAAGATCATCTACTCTGAACCATTCTTTTCCTTTTGATGGCTCTGTTGCCCTAACGCTGTTGCGTAAGATGAGAAGTCTGCTGGTTTAATCTTGATTTGCTTGCTCAAGAGCATTTTCCTGACCCTTGTCAGAGCACTGTCTAATAGACCTTCCTCGTTACAGGTGTGCTAACTGCTTTGACTGCCCCTGCTGCATGCACACCCTTTCCACCCGGGCCACTAGCATTCCTGCTCCACTCCCTGATGACCCGGCCAAGACTACCATGAAGAAAGCTTATTACTTGGCCTGTGGATTTTGCCGCTGGACTTCCCGGGATGTTGGCATGGCTGATAAGTCTGTTGGTGAGTGACAGTCAAAGACATGGATTACATGATACATGCAGTATCTGTCTAGGTTTTGAGTCACAGTTGGAAAGTCACAGGAAAACAGTTTGTTGCTGAAGGCTCCTCTGAAAAGCTGAGTTAATGGAACGCATGACCCATTTCCACCTTTGTGTTACCTGGCTAGTGAGAAAGCTGTCAAGCAAGGGGCTTTTTAGTTGGTGCACTCTCCTCACAGCTGAGGTCTTGTTTATGTACCTGCAGAGTCTTTGAAGCCACTCAGTCTGACAGCATAAACATCTCATTTATTTTCCATCACTTTTGTTCTCTTAAGCTTATTCCAGAGTTGCCAGTCAGTGTTTGTAGTTGTTTTTTCTTTCATAGCAGCACTGAAACAAGCTTTCATCTATTTCTTGGTGCATAAGACATGCAGAAAATATATGTCAGGCTCTAGAAACGGGGCTGAGTAGACCAAACAGATCCCCTGACTTCCAGTGTTGGTGCAACTGAAGGCTGGGAGCTGAAGATGCAGAGACATGGTCAGTCAGTAATAAGAGACCATTCTTGTTAACTCTTGTACCTGCTGCTGAAATGACTCCTAGGTGCTGCTGTCTATCTCTCAAACAGCAGTTATTTAAAAACACAGAATTAAAGGTGCTGAAGGTCCTTCAGCCCAAACCTGCCTGTGAAAAGCTGTCAGAGGTGTATATTTGTGCAGGTGTGTGTTTAAAGAATTGCAGTGGTAAGTGTAACAAAACAGTAAAACAGGTTTTACTCTTTTTATAAGTAAAACCAAGGTAGTTGGGTGTTAGAGGTGGTTTCTGTGTGCAGTCTGGAAATCTTCTCCTGAACGCTTTGTTATTTCTCTTCCTCTTGCAGCTAGTGGTGGCTGGCAGGAGCCGGAGAATCCTCACACGCAGAGGGTGAGTGAGGGGAAGGCTAAGATGCATCAGCTAGGAAGATCTGTTAGAGGCTCCAGGCAGTCTCAGTCACTTTTTCTGCATCTATATAATCCTTCATATAACAGTTCCAGTTCCTAATCTCCACATAGGCTGAATTCAGTGGAAGGGAGGCCTCATAGAGGCTCTCCTGTGGATATCATGGTATGAAATCTGCTTTGCAGAAGACACCCAGTTGGAAACATCATATCTAATAGTGCTGTTAAAACACCACCGTTGAATGTGCTGTGTATGTGTGTGAAAAAACCTCTTTTTCCAATCAAGAGTGTGTCTAGGATCTGGAAGACAGGACTGTACTTTTGCTACCCTTCCCTGCCACCAGTTAAGGCTCTACACAAACTGTGATCAGCCTCAGAGCAGGGAAGGTGCTGTTTGCTCCACTGATACAAACTGCGCAGCTTTGACCATATGACTTTACTCTGTCCAGTCATGGCAAATGTGTGAACAAAGTCTGAGTTGCCGGACTGCAAAGTGGCAGTTGAACACTGCTCTCTGACAAATGCCACTCCCAGAGGAGGGTCTGTTTGTAACCTGCAGCATGGGTTAAGGACACACAGGTTTCTTAAATGTCTGTCTTTCAAAATAGCGCACTAGGATCAGAGCGAAATAAGTAGCAGGAACCCCAGCCCAGCTTTTTCACAAGCAAATGCTGCAGCTCATCTGGCATTTGTTCCCCTTGCAGCAGGTATCTCTTCTCTTTCATCCCTCCAGATTAACAAACTGGTTGAGTACTACCAGCAGTTGGCTCAGAAAGAGAAGATTGAGCGAGACCGGAAGAAGCTGGTGCGACGCCGAAACTACATGCCCTTGGCCTTCTCGGTGAGCTGGGAGCACTGTGCGCACAGAGCAGGACAAGTGATGCACAGCAGCCCCAGTGTGGAAAACTACATAGTTGGTAGCACAATAGCGCTGCTCAGTTCTTTGTAATTGAGAACAATGTGGAGAAAATGAGCTAGGGCACATGGGTATCTTTAGGGACAAGTAGGTTTACGCCCATTATTTATTGTGTATTACACTGCCTCTCTCTCTAATAGTCCTCTCTGATAATGCAGAAGGGTTTGCACTTGCCATGTGAAGGAGTATGTTATCCAGCAATGAAATGCAGTGCAGCCACTGACAGTCACAGTGGTGTAGCCCTTTCTCAGGAGAGTTGCATACCATAGCTCAGTAACCATTAGCTCAGGATTGTGTGGCACTTCTCTGCATGAAGTCTCAACTGAAATTAACCTTAAGACTTGATTGTGGCTTGAATGACTTGTTTATTGTAACTTGCAGGTAACTGCTTACTTTGTTTAGCTGGGTGACTGCGTATGCTTGCTACTTAATTAACTGTGCTTGCTCTGTGCCCTTGCTTCTGTCTTATGGCTGCATTTTTTGTCTCCGTTGCTACCTGCTGCTATTTTGGGGGCTCTCCACAGCAACACACTATACACGTAGTGGTAAGTCTTTTCACAGTTTCTGCTGGTGTTGAAGCTCTCGTGCTACCTAGTGAAGGGGAGTGACAGATCCCACTCTTCACCCTGCCTCAGGGCCCCTGACCTGGATGCGCCTAGAACAAATGTACATGAAGGCTGAGTCATTAAAGGGTCACATTGGTTACAAACCCAAATATCTGTTGTTAGTTTACAAACAGGGAATCTGGGTAAGTAATGTAGAGATGAAGAGCAGTCCATCACAAAGCTTGGCTGGGACACAGCTGTCTGCCTGCCTGAGGCAAATGGTGCAAGCATAAATCTTCTGATCCTTGCAAAAGCATGAGGGTAGGCTTAGTGCTCACAGTTCTCATTTGGTAAGAATTGAGGGTTTCAGTCCTGCCCGAA
This sequence comes from Amazona ochrocephala, assembly GCA_039720435.1. Classification (NCBI taxonomy): domain Eukaryota; kingdom Metazoa; phylum Chordata; class Aves; order Psittaciformes; family Psittacidae; genus Amazona; species Amazona ochrocephala. The sequence goes on from CM077889.1 coordinate 14,936,657, forward strand.
AGGAAAATTTCTGCCTCCGAGCATTCTGCATATAGTTCTGCTGTACAAAGCTGAGGAGTAGCTCAACTATTCCTGCCGATTGGTAGTGCCTGCTGAGAGACACCTGTAGATAAGAAGGCTTATAGGAGGCTGAACCTTTCAGCTGCTTCTAGTAGTGCTACAGAGCATTTCAGATGGATTCATACCCATGTCGACCCTGTTCTTTTGGCACTTGAGCTCTTATTCTGGACTACTTGACATGCGGTTGCTCTGAAGACTAAATCAAGTGAAAATGTGTCAGTAGTGCAGGCTGGTGATTTAAGGAAAGAGTAAAAGCTCTGTAAGAGGTGGCCACACACATCTGTCTCTCCCCATCTGCAGTGCAGTGATAATTGTTTTCTCCTTACTAACAGTTTGAGCAGGAAAAAAGGTATATTCGGAAACACTGAATACCTTTCCGTTTTTGCCTTCCTTTGCTTTTCTCCCTATGCTTGTTATGCAGGATGAGTTTGCAATAGGTCTTTTTGTGCTGGCAGGAAGCAGACTGGAAGCTGATAGTTCCTTTTGTCCTTGTAGGACAAATACGGCCTTGGAACCAGGCTGCAACGCCAGAGGCCCGGCGCACCCATCAGTGCCCTCGCTGGACTCTCGTGAGTCTCAGGGTTGGGGTTGGGTAGGAATCATAGGGAGGGAGCAATGAAGCAAGCTTAGATATATGCTAACGCATTAGCAGACAGCAGTGAAAGGGGCTCTCTTTGGAGCAGTAGAGCTGTGTCAAATCCTCTGTGCAGCAGCTCCAGATGATTTGCTTCCTCCTCAGAGAAACAAGTGACTGCTCACATCCTTGTGCAGTTACTGTTGTCTCACAGTCGCAGCTCTCGCTGCCTGCTGTGTTACAATGCACTTGCTGGCTGTCAGAGCATAAATGCTGTATTTTATGACCAAGTTGTCCCTCACATTATTTCAGCCTGAAAGAGGGAGAGGACCAGAAGGAGATCAAGATTGAGCCAGCTGATGCAGTGGAAGAAGTGGAACCTCTTCCTGAGGATTACTACACGAGACCAATCAATCTGACAGAAGGTAACACCTTGTTATTCTGTCACCTTAATATTCTGCCATGTTACATTATAGAACATGGGCAGTGCTTGGAAACTTGTCTGTACAGTTCCTAATGGCTTAAGATTGTAGTAGTTTTTATGCTGGGATAGAAATGGTGGGAAATTTGTGCCTTTTTAAATGGTAACTTTGAATGCAGCCTCAGCTTCATGCTGTACATGGATATCTTGGAGACAGATACGTCAGGCCTTTTAACAGTTGTTTCCTTTTCTTGCTGACCTTAATTTCTCTGCCTATGAAATGTCAGCTTTTGGACTGAGAAAAGAACTGACATCCTTTTTCACATAATAGCAGGAAATAAGGAGTAGCTGAGCTGCTGGGGAGCTGGAACCAAAACTGACCTGTTAAGTAACAATTGCGCATTGCTTTGACACAACTAGGAACAGCTTGTGTACACTTGCCAGTTATTTAGCTCATGATTGAGCTCAGTTATTGGCTCATGATTTAATCAGCCAATACTGTAAATTGACCAGTGACGCCTGGGAGTGAATGGGATAAAACAGCAGGTACAGGAAGCAAAGTGGACTTCCTGCTGAGGTGGCTGCAAACGGGACAAATGTTCTTGGTCGTCCTGCAGGCCCACAGAGTCCACCAGTATTAATTCATGAAAGGTTTATGGGAAGTGGTAGATCATCTTGGTCTGCTTTTCTCATGAGACCATCAGCATTGTGAGAGGATGATGCTGGTAAAGAAGACAACTTTTGTGATTCCCTACAGAGAGGAAAAGGCTGCCAGGTGGCTCACTGCCTCTTAGACACTGGGAGAAGTGAGCAGCCTGTTCTGGGGGAGAAATCCACGGGAAATGTTGGCTGCTGGGAGTTCCTTGCCTTGGGAACTATGTAGTCACTAATTCTATGCCTGTGTCTGAGTTATACAAAGTCCTTGCTGAGGAGCTGTGTATTGTACTTATGCAGCACCCAGCCGTGAGGGTAACAAAGCAACAAAGACTCATTTGCCCTTGGCAGGGAAAGAACTTCTTTTCCAGATGATTTCCAAATTCTGTTTCCATTCCAGCTGAGCTTTGAAAAGAGATGAGGGTCCCCCATTTCTCCTAGGCTGACACTGGTCCTGTGTTAATGCCCCCAGTCAGGGCAGTCCCTGATACAGCTCTTACCTTCCATCCATTCACTGCTGGAAACAGTGATACTTTCCAATGGCTTCTGGATTATTTGGTGCAGGTGAAACTGAGCTTCTTGGAGATTGTAGCATGTCCACACAATACGTGTCATTCTTACTGTTAGGCCAACACCTGTGTAGGATCTAGCTCAGGTTTCAGTGCCCGAGACATTGATTTGCCTGGCTTTGTTATGCACTCAGTGACGACCCTGCGCCAGCGCCTGCTGCAGCCTGACTTCCAGCCCATCTGCGCCTCCCAGCTCTACCCTCGTCACAAGCACCTCCTCATCAAACGCTCGCTGCGCTGTCGGGTGGGTAATTGAACACAAAGAAGTGCCTTTTTATCCTGGCTCACACAATTTGGCTTGTGGGAAATGTGTATTTCTTTTCAAAAGAAACTGCTCAAATGCTTCTGGTTGTTGGAAGTTCTCAACCAAATTCCTGGGAACAGCACTAGGAGATGAGGGAGGCTGTCATGTCTCTGACGTGGTGAAGATTGTGAAAGGGGGACAACATTGTGCAAAGATGCATAAAGACACAAAGTGGGTTTACACAAAGGTCTGTGTGCTCTGCCAGGGAATCGTAGAGGGCTGCCAGTACACTCAGGATTAAAATATTTCTGCTATTATTAAAGACAAAAGTCAGCAAACAACATATTAGTGAGAGAGAGTGCAGAATACTGCAGATGTCCTTAGGGTGAAGGCAGAAAGGGGGTATTTCAGAGAATAAAAGCGGAGAGCTGGGAAGTGAGGACAGGCAAGAATTAAATTCAAGTTCTGCTGTTGGCTTGCTACGTGGTCTTTAAAGAGCTGATTGCATTCTCAGTGGTTTCACTGGATTTATCTAGTTCCCAGAGTAATAGAGCAATATTCTTGTAAGTATTTAAGATGCAGAATGCTTTGCAAATGCGGAATATTTTCTCAGAAGTGAGTCATGTCAGGCTGAGCCTGTATTTCAGTGAGTAGCTTACGAGGAAATCACTCTTGAGTTCTAACTCTTTCATTTTTTTAATGGATTCTGGAGTGTGTATCAAAGGGCTTACAAGTACTTGTGCCTTCCTCCTGCAGTCAGTGAGCGTCCAAGTGTTTTTAAGCCAAATCCCTTGTTTCTGACATTGCACAGATAGTGCTGGATATGACATTTTTGGGGCATCTTTAACTTGACACAGCGATGGCTGTATGTGCCCCAAGGTAGTTTTTATGTGTGTTCTGCTAGAGGCTGGTAATGTCCTGGCTAGTGGCAGTGTGTTTGCAGCTCTCATTCTTGAGTGCACGACTGCACACTGTCTTCTGGTGCTGACTAAAATCTCTTTGTCTCTGTAGAGTTGTGAACATAACCTGAGCAAACCAGAATTCAATCCAACATCTATCAAATTCAAGATCCAGCTGGTTGCTGTGTAAGTAGGATATGGGGATTGGGGAGAGCAACTGCATATCTGTGCTTAGTTAATGCCTTCTAGTTTCCTTTTCATTTCATGTACTCTTTAATTGACCTCTTGCATGGTTGCATCATCTCTTAGGGTGGTATAATCATCTTTTAAATACATTTAGATTATCTGTAATAGGTTTGCTTCCTGATCTGCTGAAGAAAAGACATTGCATGCTGTGCCAGTGCCAGACAGCAGCAGGAATTTTTAGGATTTGGCTTATATAGCAAAAGGGCACTTCATTTTCATTTTTAATATCAGCTAAACTTGTAACAACATTGAATGAGTGAGATGGATGCATGTGAATACATCCCTCTGCTCTGAGAAGTAGGTTATAGACAGCAACAGAGTCCATCATGGTCATTTGCTTTGTTCTTTTTGTAGTAACTATATCCCAGAAGTGAGAATCATGTCTATTCCCAACCTGCGCTACATGAAGGTCAGTAGTTTTTCCACTGATATTTTAGCTGGACGGTGTGGGTGTGAGATCTTTTTGGACGATGACACAATGTGATGGCTGTTCCCTGAGGGCTTCACTCACTCCATTTAGAGAGCGAGCAGGGTTGAAGGGACTGCTCAGAATAGTGCTGCTTGTACTTATCACTGCACAGTGTGACATCTGGCATCACAGCCACACGTCAGTATCTGAAGAATAAAAAGTGTGGAGTTGAAACCTTGGCTACGTTTCATAGATGTGTATTTCTTACATTAAGAAAGAGCGCTGTGTGGCATTGGCACCTTTCTTACAGACCGGAGGTGTTTGTTATCCGTCCCTTGAGTGTATGTGATTTTTGAAGGTGTTGATCAGTCACAGAAGATGGAGGTGCTGACAGTGACTGTGAACTGTAGAATATTTGCTTCTTGAACTGTGATTCCTGAATCTCCCCAGGAGAGCCAAGTCCTCCTGACTCTGACTAATCCAGTGGAGAACATCACACATGTCACCCTGCTGGAGTGCGAGGAGGGGGACCCTGACAACATCAACAGCACTGCCAAGGTATTGTACCCTCCTGCTGTGTGAGCCCAAGGCTTACCACTCCCATTTATTCTTCCACTGATCACACTTTTCATAGGGCCTTCAGTCCCTTCTGGACTGTGTTGCATTTTCCTCCTTGGAGCTTAAATGATTGTCACCAATCATTAGCTCATAAAAGCAGTTTGAAACTGCCTGCTCATTGAGATCCAGAACCTGAGGGAGAAATGCATGATTTCACTGGTAGAGTGGTAACCTCTGGAGCAGAGGAGAGCTGAGGAAGAATCAGTTTTCTGTTAAACCATAGTAAAGAAGCCCTTGGAAGGGGAGAGCTCTCTTCTGCTCACACTGTAGGTGATGATCAGAGCTGAAAAGCTTCTCTTCATGTTGTGTTTCAGGTGGCAGTTCCTCCCAAGGAGCTTATTCTGGCTGGCAAAGATGCTGCAGCAGAATATGATGAGCTGGCAGAGCCTCAAGACTTCCAGGATGACCCTGAGTGAGTGTTGTCTGCCCTGTGGGGATCCTGTTCTGTAAAACTTGGTACTTAAACCAAGTAACTCACTCTCCTCTGTGTCTTCAGCATGTTTTGTTTGGGTTTTTTTCCAGGTTTTTGTGCTGGTGGTGGTTTTTTGGGGGGTTCAGAGATGTGGTTTGGACTATTTAGGAGACACTTGTTCCCTTTGAGGCAAAGTGTGCTGTTAGAGCACTTGTTATTGGTGGTGGCACTAATTCTCTCCTGGAATACTGTGTCTAATCCTCTTCCTTGCAAGCAGGGGGTTTACCGTAGCAGCAAGAACTGTGCAGTAGGGTGTGAGGCAGTTGCCTTCAGTCTCCAAAATGGAATGTGTTCTGCAGCCTCATACAGAACAACTTGAGCTCTGTGCTATGGCTCTTCCCTGGGGCAGAGCCACACACTGAACTCCCAGAGCCAAAGCAGGGTGTTCTGTTTGACACATATGTGAACAGAAAGGCAGATACTGACGTTTGTGAGGCAGGAGGAGCCTGTAGAGTTAAGAAGCTAGAACTCAGGGCAGCTGTGCTAACAGGGCATAATTCAGCCATAAACTAAGCATCCCTCTTGTGTGTTGTCAGAATAAATCTCCCAGAACAACTGTGTGAGACCTTGGCTGACCCAGCCTTCCATTGTGTTCTGCCTTGCAGCATCGTTGCCTTCAGAAAAGCCAACAAGGTCGGAGTTTTCATCAAGGTCACCCCACAGAAAGAAGAGGGTGAAGTGACCGTGAGTTTCAAGATGAAGCATGAGTTTAAAAACCTTGCTGCTCCCATCCGGCCCAGCGAGGAAGGTGATCACAGCTCTGAGGTCATCTGGCTCACCCACCACGTGGAGCTCAGCCTCGGACCAGTGCTCCCATAGGCGCTGCCACCGCCGCTCCCCGCTGGCTGCAGGACAGGCTCCCGCATCACGGTGAAGAGAGCACCGGGTGGAACGTCCTGCGAGAGCTCCCTTGTGATTGTGGTGTGTGCCACGGGCCCCACCGGGCTGCGAGGAGGTGCCTGAGGGTGCCGTGGTTTAGGATGGTTTGTTCTCTCTCTTCTTGTCCTAGTGCCCACTAACTACTGCTCTGCTTCCCCACGCCACCACAGGCTAGTTTAACTTGCAGCACGTGTTTCAGCACAGACAAGGGTCTTGCTTTTTCCAGATTTGCACTACACCTGGCTGAATGTGGGTTTATTGGCAGAAAAGAACCCATATTTCTGTTTTTAATTCATGTCAGCCCACAAACCCCAATGTTCAATAGTGAGCAACATCCTTTTCACACAGTTATGCCCTTCCCAAACAAACGTTTTAAGAGGTGGCCGCGTCTGCTGCATTACTGGTGAGTTACTGGCAGCAGCATGACGCTTTTGGTTTTCTCCTTCCTTGTAGGATACCTCAGCTGTGGAGGACTGGGACATACCACCCAGCCTCTCTGGTGTATGTATCTTGTTTAGCCAAGGCGATAGATGCCTTTTCACAAAGGAAATGATCAGTTTGCCTTTAAACCCCAAATAGTGTGTACTTTAGAGTCCATGGATCTGACTGGTAACTGAGCCTGCTGCCAGCTCACTGTGCTGCAGGTAGATGTGACAGCGTGATGTGCTGTGAGCTGGGAATTTAGGTTCTGCTGCAGCTCCAGGCTGAGGCTGAGGATGCTCCAGAGCAAACAAGTGTTAACGGGTAGCAATCAGAGTGTGAAACCTGGAGTGTTGAGGTTAGATCTGATGTACAGGGAACTACAGGGGCTGTTGGCTCTTTTTCCAGTTAGGGTGTGTGGGAGGGAGGTGTAACAGTTCCACATTAGCCAGCAGACACTCTACCATCAGGTAATTAATCCAGGCTGTCGTTTGGCTGTGCTCCCAGCTCAAATCAGTAATTAAGAGCAGAGTATCCAGGACACGGAATTACCAGTAGCTGCATACCTTGGTGCAAGTGGGTGCGATCGCTCTCGCTGCAGAGCATTCCCAGTTCCAACACACACCCTCTTAAACCTTCCTCATGGGCTTTGATGTGCTGGAGCAGGCTTGAATGCTGCTGGCCTGGAGCTGCAGATCCTCTGCACGGCATGGCAGGGCGAAGCTTCCAGCTTTAGTTTTGGGGTGGTGCTGCACCCCAAAACATCTCCCTTAGCACCAGAAGCCTGCTGCGGCACACCGGGGCTTCACGTTTACAACCTCGCATAGGATACGCACAGATGTACAGCATGAGTTTAACACTTGTAGTAAGTAGTTAATGTCTAGTGCTAGTGCCTGCTGTGGCTTTACCCATCCAGGTACATACAGCACTTACCCTTTGGCCACCACTTCTCTGCAATAGCCACTATGTTGGGGCCACGATGCGGGGCTGTGCTGGTGCTTGCAGGCAGAGAACACTAACACGAGGTGCGATGTCTGTGCTGTCCCGAGCGCTCTGGTGGGCTCCGTGGGTTGTTCTCTCCCTTCCCTTAGGACTTTATCGGTGTCGGTGTGTCCCTGCTCCCCGGAGCACTCGCCCCTTCCCCATAGGCGCCTGTTGCCTTGCTGCTTGACGTCGTGTAGTGACCTTCAATAAAGCAAACGTGGCTCTCGGATCCTTTGCGCTGGTTTTTACAAGGGTTTAATACTAAAAAGTATGTATTAAAATAAATAAGGGTTATTATTCTAAGCTTTTCCCCCTTTTCCCAATGGTCCCGTCCCGTGCTCCCCTCGCCGTCTGGTCCCGATGGTTTCGCCCACCGCGCCCTTTCCGCTCCGCTCTCTGGTTCGCTGCTCTCTAGCGGAAGTGGCGTCGGTTCCGGTCGGCGCCGGTGGAGGCGGAGCCGGGGCCCGGGCGCGCTGAGGCAGGGCTGCCGCCATGTCCACATCGCTGGGCTCCAACACCTACAACCGGCAGAACTGGGAGGACGCGGTGAGCCGCGGGGCCTCCGCTGCCGGGCACTCCCGTGCCTGGAAAAGCGTGCGTGCTGCCCGCACCGCCGCCCGGACCCTGGCGGGGTTTGGGGTGTGCGGTGTTTGGGGAGGGCCGGGCTGAGCCCGTCGTGTGCCCGTGGGGCCTTTCCTGGGTGGGCCCAGTGCAAACAATGGGCACAGGGGTAACGGGGTGGTGACATCTGCTGTGGGCAGGGCTGGAGAGCTGAGATCGCCGGAACGTGCCTTTTCTCTCTGTTTTATGTTTTACTTCAAACCAGAATAGCCCATGGGTCATGGTTCTGTCATAATATGGGCCTCGGGGCCATGGCTTGCAGCTCTTCCCATGGTCTGATTAGTTTTAACTCCACAGCGTTGTTTGTGAAGTGTTTTGAATGCTGTTGTAATTATAGACTTTGTTGCAGATTCCTGATTTTTCTTCTTTTTTGCTCAATTTAGGACTTCCCTATTCTGTGCCAGACATGTCTTGGAGAAAACCCATATATTCGAATGGTATGTGCCTGTTTGACCTCCTTTTCTATGTTATGGCCTTGGAACTTTTGGGGTTTGGGTACTAAAATGAGCCTGGCTACAGGAAGAGATGCTAAGATTGGTGTGCATTCCTCATTAGTTGGTTTTGCTCAACAGGATTTGGTTCCAGCAATGTTGGTGTGCTGTTTAAGAGTAAGTCAATCAAAAAGGAGAGCAGGATGATACAGTCCAATGTCTGGAGTGCCGGAAATGCTAGAACACAAAGCTTTGGTAAATGGTGTGTTGTGGAGAACCATGAGCTCCTGACATAATAGCTGAGCACAGCTTCTAAAACATGAAGGTTATGCACCTGTAAAAATAAAGTTAAACTCTTTTATGAAGGCTCCCAGAAGTTATTTAAATCCCTGCTTGTTTTCCTTGGTTTACCCCATGCAGGATGAGTCAGTCCATTTGTGTTGCTTTTCTCTATGCTCAGTTTGGTTGCATTTGACCTGTGTTCATATGATCTTTCCTGATCGTTTGCTGAGAGAGATGATGATGTTTTTGTGAGGCACAACCCTACTCCTGGTATAGGTGATATGACAAAGCCTGCTTCTTTTCATGGCCTTATTTCCTGTAACATCATCTTTGCTTAAAAATAGCTGCTGAAGTTCTGTTTCATTCTCACCTTTCGGTAACGCGTGAGGTGAGACTTACAGTGCTGTGCTGTTCATAGAATCATAGAATCTTTAGGATTGGAAAGGACTTTAAGATCATCAAGTTCAAAGTCCCTGCCAGGGGCAGGGACACTTCGCACTAAACCCATGTCACGCAAGGCTCTGTCCCACCTGGCCTTGAACACCGCCAGCGATGGAGCATTCACAACTTCCCTGGGCAACCCATTCCAGTGCCTCACCACCCTTACAGTAAAGAATTCCTTCCTCAGATCCAATCTAAACCTCCCCTGTTTAAGTTTAAACCCATTACCCCTTGTCCTCTCACCACAGTCCCTAATGAAGAGTCCCTCCCCAGCATCCCTATAGGCGCCCTTCAGATACTGGAAGGCTGCTATGAGGTCTCCACGCAGCCTTCTCTTCTCCAGGCTGAACAGCCCCAACCTTCTCAGCCTGTCTCCGTACAGGAGGTGCTCCAGTCCCTGATCATCCTCGTGGCCTCCTCTGGACTTGTTCCAACAGTTCCATGTCCTTTTTATGTTGAGGACACCAGAACTGCACACAATACTCCAAGTGAGGTCTCACGAGAGCAGAGTAAAGGGGCAGGATCACCTCATTTGACCTGATGGCCATGCTGCTTTTGATGCAGCCCAGGATACGGTTGGCTTTCTGATTTTACATTTAAGGAATTAATTAATGAATGATTCTAAATGAAAAATCGATTGAGAGTTTTTTACCTCTCTATTTTTTGGTCCTGTTTTCCTGCCAAGGTAAAAGCCCAAAACATGGGGGTGAGTGAGTCAAAATGCAGCATGAGGGGAAAAACCCCTGTGCTGTAACTTCAGTGATACGTTTCATGGTTTATGTCAAATTGATGATATTTAATTTTTTTCTGCTTTTGATTGTATTTCAGACCAAAGAAAAATATGGAAAAGAATGCAAGGTATGTTTGTTGTCTTTTGAAGGAGGGATGTCTAAACTGGCACACATCTTGGAATAATGCATTTTAATGTTAAGAAAACCCTTGGTTTATCTGGGTTAACAACTTTGAACATTTATGTAACTACATAAATCTTGAGGTCAGTCTATGGGTGCTTTGTTAGACAGCCTTAAAATAGAATTATGAAAGAGTGCTCAGGCAGACTGAGGATTGATTCATGTTAATCAGAATTAGGTATTACAAATATTGTTATACTAGATTTGAAAGTATTTCGGTGGTTTAGATGACCTCATGTTTTCTCCTGAAGTTTGTTTTTACTCATGAGTGGTGCATAAATAACCGGAGTTTAGGTTTTGCTGTGCATGTGTTGTTCATGGCTATGTGGTGATTGTGTTAGCTGTCTAAGACATAAGCCATGAGTATTTCTGAGAGACCAAGAAACATTTGGTGTTATTTTGACTGGGAGAAATTAAAGGAGTGTTTTGCTCCTTCTATCAGCTGTCATCTGGGGCAGGGAGAAGGTATGTGTTGGAATCCTGCTTTCCTTCCATAAACTATACATGCGGTGGAAGCAAATGCATCATTCCACCGGATAAGACAGAGAGCAGTAATTGTCTTCTGGATCAGAAGCCTCATAACCTCTCATTGGGCTTGCTGCTGGGCTGACGACTGATTTATCTCTGATAGATAACTGGTGATTTATCTCTAATAGCTCAATACTGACCTCACCTGGAATGGAGGGGAATTTCTTTCTCCTTTTAAGTCAACCAGCTTTTAGCATTCAGGTTATTGTAATGAATCAAAAAACATCAAGACAGAAAACCTTCCTAAACCTTTCTCCTGTCCAAGTAAGGGACCAAATAGAAACACGTATTTCTTGAGGCCTGAATCTGTGATAGTGATACAAGTGTTGACTTTCTGTTGTTAGATTTGTGCCAGGCCTTTCACAGTGTTCCGCTGGTGCCCTGGTGTTCGCATGCGCTTCAAGAAGACAGAAGTGTGCCAAACGTGCAGCAAGCTGAAGAACGTCTGTCAAACCTGTCTGCTTGACCTGGAATACGGTGTGTACCAAAAATGTGAATTAAGAGAAGGAGCTGCTTGCTCCTCTTGCCTCTGAACTAAGAGAAGTTGCTGCTTGCCTCTGAAATGAATGCTGGTGCAACGTCTTTCACTGTTTGCGTGTCTCTGGACAGTCTTTGAGAAGAGCAAGTCTTGATGATCACATCTCTGCTGAGGCTCAGGGGCAGCATGGCCTGCTTGAGCTGTTTCATGAGTTATCTCTGGCCTGTGCAGGTTGCAGTAACTATTTCTGCTTTCAGCTTGTGCTTCATAAGGATTTATTTTTATTTGGTTTGTTTCATTCCAGGCTTGCCTATTCAAGTGCGGGATGCAGGACTCTCCCTTAAAGATGAAATGCCTAAATCTGATGTCAATAAAGAATACTACACCCAGAACATGGAACGAGAGGTAAGAAAGTGTAGTTACAGTCATGCTTTTTCTGTGTTGATGTATGTAAGAAAGGAGTGACCTAGCTTATCTTAAAATCATTTGCTTGCTCTTATTCTGTGCATGAGTTTTCAGTGGTGTTTTATACATAATTATTTGTGTTTGAACTACTGTTTAGATATCCAATTCTGATGGCACTAGGCCAGTTGGTGCGCTGGGAAAAGCTACGTCTACCAGTGACATGCTGCTGAAGCTGGCTCGGACCACTCCTTACTACAAACGTAACCGTCCTCACATCTGTTCGTTCTGGGTAAAAGGAGAGTGCAAGAGAGGAGAAGAGTGTCCCTACAGGTACAGAGGCATCTTCAACACTTAATCCATTAACCACTGTCAGATACAGCTCCCCTTGGGGTAGAAGAACAGGGTGTGCTGCAGTGGACAGGAGATATAACACTGTGACTGGGGTCAATGTGAAACCTGGCTTCAGTTGGGCCACAACACCACTGGATGAATCTTTATTGTGGCAAGTTGGTTTTTGAGGAATCAGCTGTGTGATGTTGTAGTGCTTTGCTGAAGCAGCAGCCGCAGCTCTGCTCTTGCATAGTTCATTTTTTCCCTTTGTGGCGTCAGTCCCCTCAATCAGAGATCTTTGTCTTTGAACAAGAGGCCATTTGAAATCCAGCTGTTATATTGTGTAGTGTTGAGCACTGAGCTGTCAGAAGTGCCGTTTGTTCACAACTTGAGGCAGTCCTGGCTCAGTTTAAGCTCTTGTGGCTTTTTGTTTGTTCTGGTGTGTTTGTGTGAACGGGGTTAACATATAAGTGACCAGAGGGAAGAGGGCAGTTACAGTAATTTTAATGTGATGCAACTATGAGTCATGCTTGTTTGCTGAACCTTAGACATGAGAAACCTACAGATCCAGACGATCCTCTGGCTGATCAGAACATCAAAGATCGCTACTATGGAATTAATGATCCTGTGGCTGATAAACTCCTGAAGCGAGCATCCACCATGCCTCGTCTGGACCCCCCTGATGACAAGACTATCACTACGCTGTATGTTGGAGGGCTTGGAGATACCATCACTGAATCAGATCTCAGGTGTGTTGGTGAATTTGTATTGCCCTTGGCTTGGTATTTGAAGCTTTGATTACTGCTCATCTCCAAGTGAGAAAATCTCTTGGAAGGGAAAAAAGTCAATCTGGTTTTCAGTTTTCCTTAATGGGGAACTGGTTGGTGGGGAAGTGCAGAGGAGTGCCAGCTTAGTGGGGAGCAGTAAGCAGGCACATTTCAAGAGCTTTGATTAAAATTTCTCTCTCTAAAGATGAGTCACCCTGAGCTGTTGGGGGTACTGTGCTACACTTGGTACAAGAAAGTCCCATAGGCTCTCTAGCTCCTGAGAAAAGCTGCTGCAGAGTTTTTATTGCTCCATAATTTTCTAGAGGGATAAGAGACTTGATTTCTAATGGTTACTCTGAACTAGCGATGGAGAAAAGAAAGGATTTGAGCATAACTATTTTGGCACGTGATGAGATACACAGTGCTGTGTGCCCTGTGGCTAAAAGGAGTGAGGTTTCATAACACTCATTTTTCCCCACACAGAAATCACTTCTACCAGTTTGGGGAGATCCGAACGATCACAGTGGTGCAGAGGCAGCAATGTGCCTTCATCCAGTTCGCCACCCGCCAAGCAGCAGAAGTGGCTGCTGAGAAATCCTTCAACAAGCTCATCGTGAACGGCCGCAGGCTCAATGTCAAATGGGGAAGGTGAGTGAGGGGGAGGAGACCTTGAGGATTGTGCCACAAGGTTCTTCACTCAGTTATGCAGCCTTGAAGGGCAGGGTTGGGTGTACCAACCCAGGATAGTTAGGGATCAGTAGTTACCCTAGAGTAAGTACTGATCTGTAAATAGTCAGGGTCCTCTTGCAGTTTGGTTTTCTTTTAACAGTGGGATCTGGGTTGGAGATGACACAAATTGTGTAAGGGATTTCCTGGTAGAAGGTTGTGGATATGTTTCTGTAGTTTTGCTTCTCATTGTCTCCTTTAAGCGCTGTTTGCACACTCTGCACCAGGTATTTCTGATGGTCTGTGAGTTTTTCATCTTTGGCCTAAAGCAATGGGTCTGGATTAGATAATGTGAAACTACTGTGATGTGAGTATCTGCTTATCTTGCCTTTTCTCATCCTTGTTCTCAAACTTCTGTCTGTTTTTTAGGTCCCAGGCAGCAAGAGGAAAAGATAAGGACAAGGAAGGTACTACAGAATCCGGGATAAAGCTGGAGCCAGTTCCAGGACTCCCTGGAGGTAAGGAGTTGTGTACATCTCTGAAACACTTATGATGACCTGAGAGAGGCTGGAGCTAAACCTCAGAGAGCAGTAGCAGAGTTCATGGCAGTAGAGGCACTGGTGAGCCCAGAGCAGTTACCTGCAGTAGGTTTGCAGGAGATCCAGCTGGGAAGAGAGGCGAGCTTTGTCTAGGAGCAAATTCTCGATGAAAAGAGTTCTTTATGTGATGAGTGAAAAGGTAAAGCTGAATTCAAGTTACTTAGGTCTGAGGTACTGGCAACCCACGCATGGTTAATGTCTTCCTAGTCCACTGCGTGTCATATGGTGAAAAAAGCAAAGCTGGTTTTTGGTGGAAGAAAATGGTGACTGGAGTTTCATTGCAGTCCTTATTGCTTTGGTTCATACATGCAGTAGTAGTGTCGCTTTGTCCTTGTGGCAGAGCTGCTTGTGCCTCTCTCTCTGTGAAGGCAGACGCCTCTGCATATCTTGATTGAGAGATTTTTCCATAACCACCATGTACTTTTTGTGCAGCTCTCCCCCCTCCTCCAGCTGCAGAAGAGGAGGCTTCTGCAAATTACTTCAACCTACCTCCAAGTGGCCCTCCAGCCGTGGTTAACATTGCCTTGCCTCCTCCTCCTGGCATTGCTCCACCACCACCTCCAGGTACTTGTGTTTCCCCTTCAAGTGGGGGTTAGATGATCAAGTCCTCCTTGCTCTGCTGTTCTCTCGCACTGATGCATGCCCTGAGTTGAGTTTCCTCATCCCTGATCATGCAGTGTAAACTGATGACCTAAAATGAGCTGTCAGCACAGTTTAATTAAACTGAGCTGCCTGTCATGGTATGTATTCACTTGCAAATTCTCAGGCATGTCAGAGATCCCTGTTCCTGGTACTGAGACCTCCTCAGTGCTTTTGCTGGCTGTGTAAATGCCACGTTAACTTTAACTTCAAAGGGTAATTTTGCAACTGGTTGAATGCCAGCCTGTGTTTGGCTGTGTGTATGTATCTATCTGGAGACTCTTTTGTTCTGTGGGACCTCAGACTCTTGTGGATGTATTTGCTTTACTCTGTGCTTCAGTGGAAAGCATTCGACTGGCATTACAGACATCTGTCCAGTCCTCCCACCAGCTTTTATCTGTGAGGAAGGATGTGTGTTGGATGAGGATTGCCTCCAGTTGTACTGGATAAAGGGGAAGGAGTTGAAGATTGGAGGAATCACAGGAGAAATGCACGTTTCTAAGGCACAGCTGTAAGCCAGCTGTTTTCTGCTGGTACTTTCAAGCAGTGGTACATGTGTTGCTTGTTCTGTTTGTCTGAAGCTGCCAATTTTGTTTCAGCAGGTTTCGGACCGCACATGTTCCATGCCATGGGGCCACCTCCTCCCTTCATGCGAGCCCCAGGCCCCATTCACTACCCGTCTCAAGATCCCCAGAGGATGGGTGCCCACGCAGGGAAGCACAGCAACCCCTAGCACCTCCTGCCACCCTCATCCTTGAAGTAAATGTTATTTTCTAGTTACCATAATAGCACCGTATGTCAAGCTGTGGGTGAGCTAGAGCAGCCTTATTTCCCTACTTGCAGATGCTGGGCAGGCTGAGCTCCGTGTCTCTGCTAGCTAATCAGATTGTGGATACATCCCGGATCTTTCATGTAGTGTTGAGGGGTGGGGGTTTAGGGGGGAAGGAGCAGGCAGAAGGGCTGTGAGGGGTCTGTGGATCAGGTGTACCAGAATGACTGTGCTCTCGTGTATCCCGTTTGCACACTTTTAAATAAACTTCTGGAAGAAACAAAACCAAACCCTTTTGAAGCCCATCTGATGTCCTCAGTCTGAACACCACGGACTGTGTAAAGGTAACCAGAGTCTCTTCTCTGTCAGGTAACTAATGACTTATTATTCTAATGAGATGTTAATGACCAAATAAGAGCCAGAAAACAAGAGTATTGGATGTGTCAAACCCATGGGCTTTGCCTTACTATTGCCACAGAATTTCCCCCCCTCTTTTTTCTCACTTCTGGCTTAACCCCCCCCCCCAAGACCAACCCCTTTTTCATGCTTCACTTCTAATCCTGCACATCCTGAGCAAGATAAGATTAGGTCATGCCAGCAGCCCCCGGGTGGTACATCTGTATGTCAGCTACATTTATGCAGTGGATCTGTGGACATCTTTTTGTACAGCAACACATGATGGGACCTGTTCTGAAGCTTCATTTGCTTGGTTTTTAAAAAAATACATTAAAATACTTGAATTTTTCAACCTTTTGCTTAGACCCTGCTTGATGGAGACAGTGTCTGAGGACTTGGGAGTTTTATTTGGCTGCTGCCAAAGCCAGGGTAGAGAGTGGGTGATGACAGTAGGTGTTACCTGCTGCCCTGAGTGATGCCACTGGTGCTGCCAGGTGGTACCAGGGCCGTGGTTGGCTTCCTCTGGAGAAAAAGCTGGGCTCTGGGCACAGGTTCCTGGTTTAGCTTCTGTAAGAGCCCTTCCAGAGCAGCGTTGGAGGCCAGGCAGGGGCCTGCTAGTGCATGAGGGAGGGCTGCAGCTTTTGTCTCTGCTCTGGCCCCAATTTGCACTCAGAGCTGTGAGCGCTGAGCTGGCAGATCTGGAATGCAAACAGGCTTTATGTTGTCACAATTCATTTATTACTTCCAGCCAGGTCCCCAGGGGTGCACAGGTTCTACAGCTGATGGACAGATTGAGAGAGAGGGGTTTGTAACAGCCCTTGATCATCACAAAGTTTTAATGTTTAAGGAAAGGACCTTTTTGCTTTCCAGTTGCATTTTCCATTTCCTTTCAATTAAGGTTTCCTACCTGAATGGTGTGTTGTGGCAGCAGAATCCCTGTGCGGGATCTGCACAGCACCACACATACCCCTGAGGCAGCTGTTAACTGCTTTTTTACCAGCAAATTTAGTTGCCCAATTCAACCGTGGTGGTGGAAGAATAAACTTTTATCCTGATGCTCCTGCTTTTGGAAGATAAAATGAAGGTAACATTAAGAACCTGACGGAAGCATTTGAAGTTAGAGATTCTTGTTAGCAATGAACAGGGCTTTCCAGATGTTCTGATGACTGTCCTGTAGCCTGTTGGTAGCCATCTGTCCCACTGTGTGTCACTGCTGATGCTCGCATCCACAGGGCAGCCTGTGCTTGCTCTGGAGTCGTGGCTGTGCTCGTTTTCCCTCCTGCTGATGCAGAAGTTACCGGAATACCCTGGCAGCATCTTCAGACTGGTGCAGTTCTGCAGTGCAGTGATTCCAGGCAGGGCCTGATCCTTACTGGCTGGCTATAGGAAGCAAATCTGGCATAAGTCAATCAAAGGGTTTAGCTGTTTAAGCAAGGCATGCAGATAGCAGCGGGATGGGGAAAATATCAGCTGCCAAGTGCCAGCCAGAAGCTTATGGAAAAGGGGGCACAAGTTTCCAGCTAGTGTTCCTCTCCCATATACCCTGGTTGTACTGTGCTGGTGAACAGGCAGATTTACAGTTCCTCATTTGTTTTTGTTGTCCAGCCAAGCTCTGGGTAACAGCTTTTAACATGCAAATGCCTCTGGTGACTTGTTTTGCTGCTGCTCTTCAATTATCACCTCCTCTTGCTGTCCTGACCGGAATGACAGATGTAGAGTTGTCCTGAAGATGGAATTTCTCCATCTGTTGGAGCAGGTCTTGTGTGTCAGTGCAGCAGCAGTGGGACACCTTGGTGTGGTGCAGCCAGTGTTCCTGCCATTTTCCATGAGGACAGGCTGTACAGGATGTTGTGTATGGAATCGTGCTTGTGTTAATGACGAGAGCCTGGCTGCCCTTGTGTCGTGGCGGGTACAAGGGGGGGTTCAGAATGGTCCCAGCCTTGAGCTTGTTCAAATCCTGCTGAAGAGGGCAACAACCAGAGACCACCAGCTTGGCTTTCATGGAGAACACTTACTCCTCTCTCCCCTGCAGTGCGAAGTGTGCTTGAGTCTAGCAAGAGAAGCATCCATGGTGATGGGGAAGGGAGCACATGTGCTACAGCTCATCGCTCTCCGGTAGAATCCGCACCCAGCCTTGCGGCACCCTGTTGAAGTTACGCCTGTGGTCAATCACCTCCAGAGCACTCAGGTTGTCCAGCTCCGTAGCAGGCACAAAGAACAGGTCGCTGAGCTGTGTTCTGTCAAACGGAGCAGGAGTCCTACAGCGGAGAAGCAGCAGATTTAGCATGTTACAAGGAGGGATTGTGAGTAGTAAAGGTGAGAGAAAAAGCAGGTCTGATTTAGTAACAGCCCAGCAGTAACCTAGCAAGGCCTGTAGCAAGTGATAACCCTCCTCTTCCTCTCCAGGATGCTGTTAGAGCCTCTGCTAGCCCAGGGAGGTGCTTCTCTTGTACAGAGCCAACCTCAGCTCAAGCTTTGGCAACCCAGAGTGGGGTTTGGTGCCTGAGTGGCTGTGGAATGGGAGGGAGGAAGCGTGTTGTTACCTTCACTGTATTCTCTTCTGATGGGCTCCACCACCAGCAGTAATGATGAGCTGTGTGTGAAAGGGGTTAGATTAAGAGAGCAAGTGATGGTAACAAATCCTCTGATCTTTAGGAAGTGACTTGTCCACAGCTGATGCGTTCTGCAGAGGGCTGAGGCCGATGGTGCTGCTCCCGATGGCTCTAGCACGTGTGCAGGCAACTGCCTCTCTCTTGGCCTTGGCTCTAGGCCGCCTTTTGGGGCAGCTTCTCTTCAACAATGACTAACAGGAGGAGCAGTGTGGGGGCGAGAGCTGTCATCCCTTTGTGGAGAAATGTGGAAAGGGATTTGGGAAGAGAGTGACAGCCTCTGAGAAGCCAAGAATGTTGGTTTTGGAGCAGCACACGGAGGCTGAGCTATCAATGAGGCAGAGCTGGGAATATTTGCTTTGGGAAGCGCTGCTCGAACATGAGTAACGTGGCACTGGTTTGCAACAGAGAGAAATAAGGGGGGGAAAGGTAAAAGAGAGGAGTTTGTTCCAGGAACTTTCTCTCTTCTGGGAAATGACAATCGTTTCCAAAGCTTGGGTTTGCTCTCTCTTAAGGCAGGGCAATTTAGCAAAGTGTCTTCACATCACAGCCTGAATGAATCCCAACTTTAACCAGACTTAAAGTCTGCTTTAACACTGTTGCTGTTGAGATGGTGAACGTGCCCTGTGACCTGGGTGAGCTGAGCTGGGATTCACCTCGCTTTACGCAGCACCCCTGGCTTCTCCCTTAGCCGATTTGTTCCCAAAAGCTTGTTTTTCTGCAGTTTGGTATTTGATGAAGTGAGAAGTGATTTAAAAGCCAACAGCTTGGAAGATCATGAAAAGCCCAGTTAAAAGCAGATTGGCTCTCTGAAACTTCATGCCTCGGTGAAGAATTAGAGGAGGTGGCGAGAGGCTTGGTGTTAAATTAGCATCCATCTGTATTAAATAACAGTTCAAGACTTTAAATAGAAAGGCAGCATGTGAGAAGGGAGAAACAGAACAGGGAAAAGCATTATTCAGAAACATGCCCTTGCTTCAGTCCCCATCCATAAATAAATCCTGAGGCAGGAACATGGGTAAATGTTGAATAAAAGAGCTCAGTGTCTGCAGCAGCTCCGTGTTCTCCCCCTATGGCGCCTCCTTGGATGTTACTGCTCCAGGGAAGCTTCTGGGAAGGAAAACCTGAGGGAACAGCTCTTGCAGCCCCTTTGCTTGTCCCTTTTGTTATCCCTCTTCCCTCTCTCCCTCAGCCCCACCCCAGTGCAGACCAATGCACTGCAACACTGACTGGTGTGGAAGGGGAAATGCAGAGGGGCTGAGTGTGCAGCAGCCTTGCGCTGTGCCCCTCACCACACCACACGGCAAAGCCGAGGGAGAGGAGAGCAGCAGAGGGATGGTGGCAGCATCATCTCAGCTCCCCCAGCCGAGATCTCTGCCCTTTGGGACACCATTCCCATGCAGAGAGGTTGTAGTTCCCAACAGCTCCTTCTGCCAAGCACTCAAAGCCCAACACTTGTGTCCCCCTCAACTGGGATACAACCTGACTGTGGGCTCAGGAAAGCTGCTGCCTGCAGAGGCCCAGCACCACGGCAGATGATGGTGTGACAGGGAGCAGTGCTGTGCCCTGGAAGGGAGCTCCAGTGGGAACGTGCCTATTGGAAGGTGACTTTGGCCAGGCCAGCAAGGATAACGTACTGTCATCCTCATGGAAGAAGCTTTTGGGAAAGAGGAGAGCCAGGACCTCAGCTTGCAGATTCCCTGGGGTGATGTTCAGCTTAAAAACTCAGTTGTCTTTGTCCTACCTTGGGCTGCTGATGCTTTGCTACCACCAGATCGCCGTCTCTTGGATCCCCACCAAGCACCTTTCTAGAAAGGAGATTATCCAGGTCCCAACCTCGACCCCAGTGTGATTTGAAGGTGCAAGGAGGCAGCAGCCTTCCATGCTCCATTGGAAGCATGGAACTTGCCAAGCTGAGCCAGCAGAAACTCCCTGGCCTGAAGACTTCAGTCTCAAGCAGGTGTTTGGAAGGAATCTGGTGACCTCTTAGCACTTTGTGGGGAGATTAACCTTATCCCCCCACTGCTTCCAGCAGCTGCTTGGATACCTTAGTGACATTATGAGAAAGACTTGGCACTATCTGTGCCATTCCTCCACCAGCCCAGAGCTGAGCCTGGCTGGAACAGCAGCAGTTCCTTTTCTGGGGCTATGTACATGGGAGTTAGTCCTCCTAGATTTCATCCCTGAGGTTACCCAGTGAGATCAAGCTGCACGAGCACAATGGTGGAGCTAATAGATGTGGGGAGCTGCTGGAGGCAGGGACCTCTGCAGAGGAGCCGCAGAGTAGCGTATAAAGATGGCATGGAACATTGCATTTCCCTGGCAGGATGCAAGGTGCTTCCTGAGGTAGGGACAGACAGCATGCTGGTGCCCGCTCCTTGGCCAGCGTTACCTGTTGAAGCTCCTGAAGTCCCACTGAGAGGGTCTCATGGGTGGCTGGTACTCGCCGAGCACAGCATTGTCCTTGTCACCAAGGAGGTCGTGCCATGGGGATCGGTAGCCCTTGGGGATGGCGGTGACATTGAACTTCTCCAGGGGGACTTCTTTGAGGGGACCTGAGTACCCTGTGCAGGGGGAGAGATGACGTGGGCTGATGTGGGTACAGGAGTATGAACATATAACAGGTACATCTGTTATATATTTATATATATAAGGGGTTTGGTGCTCGCTGCCTGCAGCCCCTCATTGTGAGCTGACAGCGGTGTCAGCTCTGGGGTGCAGGTGGCATTTACCTGGGGCCAGAGCATCAGGGTTGAGGATTTTACTCATCTGCAGGACCTTCTCTGTCTTCTTGGGCACTTCAGGGGGGCCGCCCTGGGGCGATGCTGCCACATGGAGCTCGGAGTGGTAACTCTGCTGGCCCCCAGCATCCTCCCCTGCCTGCAAAGGGAGGGTCAATGGGCACAGGGAGCTCCCCCTGCCCTGGTTGGGACTCGAGGCTGCTGAAAGCATCTTGGAGCCTCCTCCACCAACTCACCGTCCACTCGTCTGCTGCTCCCTCCCTGTCACCTCTCCCTGTGTGGTGTGAGCCTCCCGGCCCTGGGAACTGAAGGAGGTGAGGAGAGGGGTTAGTGGTGCATAGAGGGACTGGTGCCATCCCCTTGCTCTTTGGTGGGTGCTGAGCCTTGCCCATCTCCATGCCCACCCCACCAAGCCACCTCTCCTCTCCCTTCATCTCAATGTCACTGCATGGCTGAGACACCCCTGATCCCACCAGGAATCGATTCCCTGCTGGGAAAGGGCTGTCCCGGTTGGAGCTGGGGCTGAGCCGCAGACCCACCTCCCTGTGGCTGCTGAGGTTCTCAAAGGTGAAGCGCTGCATCCGCCGCTGGCGCTGCTGGAAGAGCCGGGACCCGCGGTTGTGGGGCAGGGAGAGCTCCTCTATCATCAGGTCCTGAGTGGTGCTCACCTTCTTGCCCAGGTCCAGCCGGGGCTCTGGGGGGGGGCAGGGGAGAACACAGCCACAGATGAGGCTGCTGCAGGGCTGGGGACCCCTGTGCCTGGTGCAGGGACAGCGGTGTCCCACCACTGGGGTCCCCGTTGCTGTGCCTGTACCTGGAGCTGTGCCAGGGACCAGTGTGGGGAATTATCCAGCAGTTATCTCAGCTCCAGGGGCTCTAACAGCTGCTCCCACCCCCATGCATGGACCCCTCCAGCCACCAACATGCAACTGCTGCCCCTTGGGGCTGTAGTGCAAGAGGGGACCAAGGCACAGAGACCCTGTGGGGCCTCAAGCAGAGCTGGGTCTGGCCCCTAGGCAGGGACGGCAGCACGGGCCCGGGACTGGAAGCACCCCCAGCATCCCCTTACCATCCTCAGGGCCTGGTCTCATGATGGCCATTACTTGCTGCTGTGCTCCTGGGGCAGCTCTGTGCAAGGGAATGGATCCTGCCTGGATGGAAGAGAGAGGCAGCCCTGGGGTGGCACCAAGCATGAGGATGCATCAGCCCCAGGCATGCCATGGGGAGAGGTAAGGCTTGCCTGAGCATCCCCCCTGGTCAGCATCATCCCTGAGCGTCTCCCCTGGCCAGCATCATTCATATTCTGCTCTCCATTCAGTTACTGGATGCAGGAAACTATTCAGAGCATGCTGCCCTCCAGTCTCTGCCTGTTGTCTTTCATCTCTGCCTTCTGTAGGGCAGAAAGTGTCCTCCTTGCCCGCAATGAGCTGGTGTCCTCATGCCCTGAGCCCCCTGGGAGCAGCACCCGCAGCCCGCAGCCGAGCAGGGCCCTGGCTGCCCCCCCACCAGCGCCTCTGCTCCAGCAGAGCTATTTTCAGCCATGGCCCTGAGCGTGTGGGAGCCACAACCCTGACCCTGCCGGAGCTGGGGAGGCAGCCGGGAGCTGCACACCAGGCACCCCATGGTGGCACCATACCCCGACCCCATGGTGGTGATGTCCCCACCACTAAGACCGGGGTGTCCCCAAGCACCCACCCACCCACCCGCTGGCCCCAGTGTGGGACCTCACCTCCCCTACCTGGCCAGGGGATGTCCCTGGGGACCAAAGATGCTCTCCTGCTGTGCTGGGGATGAGGCTGAAGCCAAGCTGTGGTCACCAGTGCTTGGTGGCCCCAGCTGGTCCTCCGGGACACCCCTGCTCCTGCTGCTCGCCCCAGCCCGCGCTGGGCTCCACACCAGATGCCAAGGTCCAGAGCGGGACAGCAGCTATTTCTGGCCGAGAAAGGGGGCGGAGCGGGGCTGACCCTTGGGACAGGGATCTGTCACCCTGCATGGAGCAGGGATGGCCCCTGGGGACAGGGATCTGTCACCCTGCAGAGTGGGGATGACCCTCGGGGATGATGCTGTCACCCCAACACAGAGCAGGGATGACCCCTGGGAACCGGGATACTGTCATCCTGCACAGAGCAGGGCTGGCCCCTGGGGACTGGGATGGCGTTCACGCAGCAGCAGCAGGAGGTGACCATGTGCCACATGTGCGCAGTCCACCTCGGAACAGACCAGAGCCAAGCCGGTGGGATAACGGCAGTTTATTTCCAAGTTGGATATACACGTGTGTGGCAAAGGTGGGTTGTGGCTGGTGAAGCAATGGGAGCTGTGTCCTGAGCAGGACAAGCTGCAGGAATGGGAGCACAGATGGGCTGTCTCTGACAACATGTCTTGGGGAAAGGGAAGGGGTGACAAGGGCTCCTTGAACAGGGAATGTGCCAGCGCCCCCACACCACAAACACATCGTCCTTAGTGCCTGTCTCATGAGCACCGAGGCTGTGTCTTCTCTATGGGTTCCACTGCTGTAGCATCCCCTGATACCCCAACCAGCTCCTGCTCACCCTCGGCTGGGGACAAGTGCTCTGGGCACCCATTGCCCTCCCAGGGCACCACTGCTCTGCCCAGGCTCTGCCACATGTGTCCACGCTGACACCCTCCTCTCCCCATCACCCATCCAGAACCTCCCTCTGGCACTGCTGCCCTCAGGGGCCTCTGCCTGCCCGCAGCCCCTTGCAGGGCTCCCCTTGGGGAACCGTGTCCCCAAGACACTCTCAACCAACGTCACCTCCTGCACCCGCACCTCCTCCAAACCCTCTGCAACCTGTGCTGCTTCCTTCAGTCCCCATAGACCCCCATCCCCTCCCACAACCCCCACTGCCACAGTGCCCACAGGTCCCCGTGTCCCTCCATCCCACAGGGATGGGAGCAGGGATTGACTGAGGCTGGGGATAGGGACAGTGACTGCGTATAGGATGGGGCTGAGCCTCTTTGCCTCAGCAGGGTCTCAGGGCACCTTGATGTGGCAATAAATATCTTTGGCTCTCTTTTTGGTCACCAGGGAAGGATTTGGGGGAATTTCTTTGAGGAAGGGTTAAAAGTAAAACCAAAAGCAATGAAGAGCTGGGAGGGAGAGGGGTGGGGGCTGGAATAAAAACCTCCCTTTTCCTTCCCTAAATCTGGTTTCAATTGAAACCAGCCAGATCTGGAGGCTGGCAGGGGCTGGGAGAGGGGGCACAGCCACCCCAGGAAAGCAAAGCTGTTGTGACACCCTAGGTGACACCTTTGCATGGGGACAGTGGACCACCGAGCCTATCCCCATCCTGGCTATGGGGCACGGGCTGCAGAGGGAAGGGCTGTGCTCCCCCCCCGCTCCCGCTCTGCTGCTGACCACGCAGTCCTGCCCCGAAAGGTTAGGGTGTAAAAATAGAGAGTGGCCATGGGCTGACGGTGGGCAGGAGACACCCGACCCCGCTGGCACGATGAGGGACCTCGGCAGCCCCACGGGGGAGAGGGGACACCGGGATGTGGGGACCTGAGCCCCGACGGTTGACGTGTGCCCGGTGGGGCCAAGTCCCGGTGCCGGTGGGGCTGGGGAGAGGGCGGCCTGGCCGGGGCTGGCTGGTTTAGGAGGTGCAGGGGGCCCCCGAGGGCAGCCCGCCCGCCTTCACCCTTATGCTGCCGGTCCAGCCCCGCGGGCAGAGGTTGAAGCTGTGGATGCCGGGGCTCTTGGTCCCCGAGTCTTCGGAGTCAAGGGAGACGTCCGAGTCCGTCGGGGACCGGGATGTGCAGCGCTTGGCCACGGCCCGGGCGCCCACCACAGGGGACGGCAGCGGGCTCTTGGGGCTGGGGGACAGCCCAGGGACGGGGCACGGGGCCGCGCTGGGTGGCAGCAGGAGCCGGCGACCCTCTGCCCATGCGGCTCGGGACACCCCGGGGGACACACAGAACTGGGGGCTCTCAGCCCGGGGTGACCGCAGGGGGCTTTTGCGGGTGGTTGAGGGGCTCCCCATCAAGCTGCCGACAGCCTGCAGAGCCGGGGCTCGGCACCCCTCCATCCGTGCCGGCCGCGGGGACTGGGGCAGGCTGGGGGGCCCGGCGGGGATGGGGGTGAAGGGCCGGGAGCCCTCCGGCCCCACGGCTTTGGGAGAGGAGCTCTTCCTCCTGGCGGCGTTGATGATGTTTCGGGCGAGCCGCGCCTGCATCTGCCGGCTGGCCCGCGGGTCGGAGTCCTGCCGCAGCGGAGACAGCGACCGCTCGCTCCACGGAGGGGACATGGGGGGTCCCTCGTCCAGCTCGGGCACCGAGGCAGGGCTGGCCCAGCCGTCCAGGCTGCCCGTGCGCCGCGCCAGCCGCGGGGTCCATGTGGGTGATGCGGGGAGGGACGTTCGCCTTTCCTGGAGGGACAGAAAGCCGGTTAATGCTCGGGGGATGAAGGGGAAAGAGAAGAGAGACAAGGGCAGGATTGGTGCAGGGCAAGCTTCATGCATTGCACCCCCTGCAACGGCTCTTTAAAGATGCCTCTGTACCCCTCCCTCATCATCTCAGCAGCAGGCTGAGCCTGCAGTCAATGATCCTTGACCAAAGTATGACCCAGGACCTCTCGCTACCTGCAGCATCCTAAAGCCTCCTCCAGGTCCATCACCCAGTAGCTCCTCCCCAGCAGGCAGGAAAGAGAAGAGCCAGGTCTGACAGCGCAGAGTGTATTCAGAAAGAGGAGGAAACAAAGGAAAACACAGGAGAAATGAAAGCACAATCGAAAGGCAGCTCAGTACCGCAGGGAGCGCAGTGGGAGTAAGGGATGGGCAGAGGTACGGCTGGACCAGGGGCTGAGCATCAGCCAGCACCCTGCCTCCGCCTAGCACATCCCTGGTCCCCGGCTGCGCAGGGACCCGCAGCATCCCGGTCCCAGCACCATGGGGCTCCGCTGTTCCCCCGGGGATGTAGCTCTTCCTCCGAAGCGTGGAAACAAACGAGGATAGATCCCGAAGGAGCAGCAACAGAGACAGGAGCAGGCACAGTGAGGCGGAAAGGCGGTGTGTCCCCTCCGGGTTTGCTTTGGTAGGAGGCGATAGGAGCCGGCAGGAGAGAGAGGCTGCGGGTGAGCGGGCAGAGCCAGGCTGTGAGAGCTGGAAAGGCAGGAGGCGAGGGGAGGATGGACGCAGGCAGAGATGCGATGCTTCATACAGTTTCCAGGCAAGAGAAGAGAGAAAGTGCCGGTGGCCCCATGGGATGGGCAGGCTGCCGATGGCTCTTTGGAATCCTGTGGGCTTCACACCCCGACCTCCGCCACCTTCCCAGGACCCCTCTGCTCCCATTACACCGGGAGCTCGGCAGCGCCTGTCTCACCCACTGTCCCAGCACTGCAGCCTCCCAGCTACTTCTGTGTCTTTTTCCCCCCTTTTTAGCGGTTGGTTCAGCTTTTGGCACCGCCGTGCACAGTTAGGGAGGACTCGGCCAGAGGAGAGAAGCCCGAAACTCCCGTGTTTTCCTCTCTGCCACCATTACTTGTAGTACAAAGAAGGTTTCCACACCTGTGGCTCGATGCCGGCATTCCTGGTGGAGTAGGAGGGCCGGGGTGCCTGGAATCCCGCCTTTGCCCTGGGCGGCAGCTGGCGGCATGGGGAGGCCAGCAGCACCTCGGCCGGGGCTCCGGGACCAGGGAAGGGGCTGGAGGTGGTTTGGCCAGTGCTGGGCATGGCAGAGGGATGCCAAACAGGGTAAGGAGGCAATGGAGAGGTCGGGCAGGAGGCTTGCTGTGAGTAGGGATAGGCATCGGGAAGAGAGGGTCTGGGTGGAGGCATCTCCTGGGGCATAGACCTTGTTGGTGACTTGGATGGGGAGAGGATGAAGAGTGAAGACTGGAGCTGGTAGGGCTGGTGCTTGGAGATCTCCAGCTCCTTCTGGGAAACCTCATTCTCCATCAGGTTGCCGCTGTACAGAGATGTTGGGGGTGTTTTGGAGGATCTAGAGGGACTCTTGGGGGCATGTCTGGAGATCATGGGTGACAGGCAAGCGTTGGCATCGTACTTCCAGGAGGGAGGCAGGGACATGGTGGGTGATGGGGACCGCAGCAGCTCGGGCTGCAAGGGAGCATTGACGATGAACTTCTCCATCCTGGACTGCCGGCGGGCAAAGAGCTCTGCTCCCTTCCCTCTCGCTTCAGTGAGGTTGTGGCTGGGCTGCGGCTTCGGCTTGGGCTTGATTTTGGGAGACTTGAGGCAGGAGGACCACGCTGGAGCATCATCCGCCGGCAGGAGGTGCTGCCCGCCCCTGGCCGTGCTGTTGGGGACAAAGTTGGCAGCTTCAGCCCCGAGGGCAAAGGGCTCATCCTCAGCACCGGGCTCCCCATGCTCCTTCTGCTTCTTCCTGCTGTCCGCACTTTGAACCAGGTCCAGCAGAAAGGGGTTGGGACCCAGCTTCGGCTTCTCAACAAAGGTGAACATGGGCTTCTTCCCGGTTCTCCGGGCAGCCGACTGCTCCAGGATCCCTGTTTTAGGCAGGGGGTTCGGCCCGCTCCCCCCACAGCCCATGGTGGGACCTGGCAGCATCTTCTGCTCCTGCGGGGGATACAGGGCTGAATAGGCAGGGGGTGAGCGGACACGAGTGAGCGGCGGGGGGCTGCTCAGGGTCTCTGCATAGGTGGGTGGTGGGACCACCTCGGTGGCGGGGGGGCCCTCTGCGGGCTGGCTGCTGGTGGGGGACGCCTGGGTGCCGAAGGGTCTGGCTGTTCGGTTCTTCACCGGCTTGGGCTTGGCCAGGGTGAGATGGACCTCATAGTACTGCCGGCCTTGCGCCCCGTTGTGTTGCTGGCCGCCAAGGGACACTGCCCCTGTGGCTGTCCCTGCTGGTGCGCTGGGCACCTCTTCCGGGACCTCACCATCCTTCCCCTCCTCAGGGCTCTGCGGCAGGCCAAGAGCCGCCGTGCTTGGCCCCGCAGGGACTGCCGCATCCCCGAGCGCCCCTGCCCCGCTCTCCATCCCGCTGGCTGCCTGCTCCTGCAAGCCGTTGGTGGCAGCCGATGCCATGTTCTCCTTCAGGTAGATGCTAAGCGGGACCTGCTGGGCTTCAGCCGGCGGATCCCTGCATGGGGACGCATTTGCCTGCAGCCCGTCTGACGGGGTTCCCGGCTCCAGCTTCACCCCCTGCCTCTCGCCCTCCTGCATGGCTGCCGGCCGGGGCTCGGGGCTCAGCGGCTGCCCCGCGGCATGCCCGGCCCCAGAGAGCCCGTCGACGCGCTGCTTGCGGCGGTTGAAGAGCAGGACGCCCTTGGAGCTGGGGCCGGGCGCCGTGGTGAGCTGAGCCGCGATCCGCCGGCTCCGCGCCTTCGCCTCCTTCAGCTCCTTCTCGGAGAGGCTGGCGCTGCGGGACAGACCTGGGCAGAGGGGATAAAGGGTTAGGGGGCCTAAGAGGGAATGTGGGTCTCAGCCCTCCCCAACCAGGACCCGCAGCCCTTCCTTCAGGTATCCCTCAGCATCCCAACCCCTTCCCTGACAGCAGGGGGCTGCTCCGGGACTGGAGTACACACGAATATCACAATCCAGGGGTGATGGGAACCCACTGCAGCCCACAGTGAGATGCTGAGCTGCGGCTCTGCACACTGGGGGAACAGGCAGCAAAGCTCAGGGGCGCTCAGGACCTCTCCTCCCTTCCCACCCTGTACTTCAGCTGGGCTCTGTGCACCCACCGCAGTGACCCCATGGGAAAGGAATTTCTCCCAGGGCTCCAGCATGTCTCATGTTGCAGCTCACACCGTTTTGGCCCCCAGCTCGAAGAGGCAACAGGCAGGGAAGGGGCCAGCGCGTGTCCTCCCTGCCAGCTCCTCGCCCCTAATCCCGGCACTCTCAGCCCGGAGCGGGCAGGAAAGCAAACCCAGCACCAGCGGGCAGATGCCATTCCGCCATCGCCTCATGGCGAGGCTGGTGGCCACCCCCATGTGGGGACGGCTTTAATGAGCAACACGAGATGGCAGCAGCCGACAGAGGCTCTGCAGATCCTGACCCGCCGGACACACGCAAGGAGCCAACCTCATGGCTTGAGAGCCTATGCAAGTGCTAAAGGCGAAGTGCTACAAGCCCGGTGAAAGCCGCGC
Organism: Amazona ochrocephala; assembly: GCA_039720435.1. Lineage (NCBI taxonomy): Eukaryota > Metazoa > Chordata > Aves > Psittaciformes > Psittacidae > Amazona > Amazona ochrocephala. The sequence goes on from CM077889.1 coordinate 14,965,796, forward strand.
AGTGAGCAGCCCGAGTACCGCTGTGCTTCTCATGTGCTGGCCAAAAGGTCATGGCACCATCCCTTCCCAAAGGCCAAAAGGATGTGGAGCTGCCGGGAACACATTTTCTCAGAGTGAGCAATTTCCTACGATCTTGCCCGTGGGAAGGGCAGCATTCCCGGCCCCACCGATCCCACTGCTTGGGAGCATCAGCATCACCCCAGTGCCCACCAAGGGTGCAGCCCCCTCCCCGAAGGCGCTGCTGGGATGGCTGTGATGGGGTGTCCCCGCTCCGGCCCCGGCAGGGAGGTGGGTGGTGAGGGCCCCTTCCCTTCCTATCTCTTCCTTTATTCCCTTCCTTCATGTGTTTCTCATTTTCTTGCCTTCTGTGCCGCTTGGGAGCCTTCCAGGATATTTTCAGCAGTGGCTCAGCCTACCAGTGAGGGAAGGGATGGATGACTAAGCCAAATCCTTCCAGCGAGCCCACGGTAAAGCAGGAGGGCTGTGCAAGCTGGGCATTTCCTCTTCCTCACCCTTCATCCCTCCCACCTCCTTCTGCACCCAGCAAGTCCCTGCCCTGACCCCAGCATCGCTAAGGCGTGCAGGATGGCCCTGCCTCACTGGAGAGGAGGGTGAAGGGGGATGAAGCATTCAGGCTGCCGAATAGGAGGGGTTTGGCTGGGTATGGGGGGGCAGAGGCAGAGATGCCATCGGAAACTCTCCCCTGGAGAGGCCAGGAGAGGCAATGAGAGCCGAGGAGCCGTCCCGCAGCAGCAGCATCCCTTTTAGCGCCCTGCATTGTTTAACGCCCCGTTCCTATTTGCTTTGGCGGCGGCACAGAGCGGGGCCGCGGTTTCCTCCGGGCGCGCTGGCTGGAGGGCGGCCAGCGCCGCGGCTCCTGCTCCATGGGGTCGCCCTCGCTGCCTTTATCTCCGAAGCGGAGCAGAACCAGGGCCAAGGAGCCGTTGAGAAACCAGCCACAGGCTCCAGCTGTCTGCAGCCTGCGTGCTCCGAGCCCAGCATCCCGCTTCCTCGGAGGCCCGGGCCGCCTAAGAAGGCAAGATCTCAGCGGAGCCATTTCGCAGCCTCTCGCTCTTGCTACTGCCTTTTAACAGCAACCGAGGGGCCCTGGGGGATCTCCTCCGTGCTGGAGGGATGATTCAGTGCTTGGCCAGCCCGTTCCTGCCTGGACAAGCCGCCGGATACAGTCCTGTATAGCTGGGACCAGCGCCAGGGTTTGTCCCACAGATTTTGCTCCCAGGTACCCCCATCCCTGTTCCCCCATCCCTCTGGGCCAGGGTGTGCTGCAGAGTGGGAGCCCCCCATGTGAAATTCCCTGCCTGGCATCCATTCCCAGCATCACCTCGCAGCTGCCTATCCTCTATGCAATTCCAGCAGCTCCTCTTCCCCTGCCCTCCTGGTACTCACCATTCCTGGGACGCTCCACCTGAGCCTGCTGGAACTGAATCCCTCAGGATACTAAATGGGGATAAGAACTGCTCTTCGCACCCAACTTTAATCGCACGGATGGAGAGCACCGAATCCTCCGGCAGGCCAGGAAATTACAGAGCACACCCTGCTCACTGCCCTGCCTGCTCAGCTGCACAGACCCTGCAGCCCTGCAACCGGCTCTGCAGGCACCACTGCAAATGGGGCTCATCATCTATTGACCAGGGGTGACATACCATCCACAGGCAAAGGACAGGGACCACCTCCCTTCCCTCTCTTCTCCAGCATGAGCCATGGGATGAGGTTATTCAACCGGGTGTGAAAGCCCTTCGCCATCTGCCACCATAGCCTGAGGGACCCCGTCCCTGGCAGCATCCCTCCTGGCCACAGGAAACATCCCTTCATCCTTCCCCAGCATCCCAAGCCATGCGGGGACTCCCAAACAGGCTCTGGATGGGTGCTTCCCCCAGTCCCAGGCGGGAAGGAGCTGAACACACTAAGAACATGGAGATGCTGAGGAGGAGGAGGAGGCTTGTGGAGCTGGAGGCAGCCCGAGGAGCACAGGGAGGAGGTGGAAGCAGAGCTATGTGCAGCCAAGGGGCTTGCACAGCACTGGAAACTGGCTTCCGCCCATTAATGCGAGTCCAGTCCAAAATCCAAAGGGTGACTGGCTCTTCTTGCGCTCTTCCACTCTTCCTTCCTTCCTTCCCACACCTCACACCGGCTCACCACCACACCACCCCTCGGGAAGGAAATGTCTCCCCTCTCCAAATGTCCCAGCTTCTTCCAAGAACAATGAATCCAGTCCCACCAGCCCTCTCCACTGCCGCATCCCTGCGCTGGGAGTCCTCTGCAGCCCAGGGATTCCAGGGAAGGAGATGCTCCGTGTTTCTCACAAGGCCCCTGGGCTTCCAGCACATGTGAGCTGAGCCAACAGCCCCAGAGCACTTCAGCTCCAGCCAGAGGGGCCTTTAGATCCCTATCTATGTATTTATACAGGCACTTGCTCCATAGGTTTCCTGTTGCTCCAATGGTGACTTCCAGCAACATCCCCCAAGTGCAGGGCTTAACAGCTTCTTGCTGAGCTGTCAGTCATCCTTCCCGCAGCAGGTTCTGTGCTTTCCCCTCCAGACCGAGGATGACGAAGGTGATGAAAAGCATTTTTGTTGCTCTCCCCTCCTGGCCAGATGAGGGGAAAAAAATCCCTTCCAGCTGAGCTTTCCATGCAGAGGATGGGTTCCAATGCACAGCGCCACTGCAAAGCATCTGAAGTCCAGCAAGCAAAGGCTGAAGACACCATCTGACCCCAAATGATGGTGAAGGATGTATCAGCCCTGCCTGTGGCCCGTCCTGCCCTGCCACGGACTCCAAGAGCTGGAATGGGATGAGGATTTAGCTCCAAGCTGTAGGGAAAGGAGAAGCCCCGGGGCTCTCTGAGCTGGCAGATTCAGTGTACATTGCTGGTCTTGATGTGGCTGGGAGGCCACAAGAAGAAAAGCAGTGATTTGGAAAGCTGTCACCTTGCAGTGGGTGGCTGTGAGCACAGGCCATGGTGGTGAGTCCTTGTACAGAGAAGCCAAGAGGCACCAAAGTCCTGTTGGGGCCAGCGGGATGCAACAGGCTGTGAACTCTCGGACTCCAGAATGTTCAGGTTGGGCTCTATCCCTACCCTGCTCCTGGTTTGGATGCTCATGGCTGCATCCATCCCAACGTTGCAGCCCACCTTGGCTGATGTTCAGGATGTCCCACTGGACAACCCGCCAGCCCCAGGACTGTCCATTGCCATGCAGAGCATGGACCAGAACCCCCAGATCCACCTTCACACAGTGCAGCGTCCTCCTTCCATAACCAGCAGGTGCTTCTCCCACTTTCCCAGCATTTCTTGGGCTGCCGTGGATGATCCCAAGTGGTGCCTTTTGCTGGCCAAGAATTAAACAAAGACAAACCCCATCTCCAGAGGGACACAGGCCTCTGTGTCATCTCCCTGCATGAACTCACGCACGCATCTACAGGCAGCAGTGCTGGAGAGGGGGAATCCAGTGTTTTCACCCAAATATTGAGGGCTTTGGACACTGAGGAAATGGAAGCAGGTTTTTTGGCAGAGAAGCCTACTGGCCTTTTGCCCCAACTACAGCTGTGCAGGGCTTTTGCAAGGCGCACTAATTCACACACATTTAAATCTGCGCTTCCCTCCAGCTCCCCGAGTTATCCCAAATAAGCTGCTGCTAGGAAAACAAGGAGGGCAGCACAGCAGGCAGCAGAGCTAGCTAGAAACAGATCCGATTCAAACATACGGATAAAACCATGACCATTTTCCGCCTCATTCCCAGCTTCCAACCCTCTCCAGATACAAAACCTCCATGAAGTTTCTATCCATGCTGGCCCTGAAAATCTCCATCTGAAGCAGTGGGTGCCGTGGTGGGAGCACCCTCTCCTGCCTGGCAGGATGCACCGTGCTGGGGCCTCTCTTCACGGGTGCCTTTGCCAGTGACAAAACCTGGCACAGCGAGAGAATCCGATGCGGTTGCAAGTTTTCCCTGTGCTCTGCTCGCGAGGGCTGTGCTGGATTTGGAGCTCTTTGCCCCCCCACGCTCCTGCCGGCTCACAGCTGTGCCCCTGCTTTGCTCAGCACCCAAATCCTGCTACAAGTAGTCCTGCGGCTCCCATCTCCCACTCCCATCCATGGACTGGGGAGTAAGGGCTGCCCCTGCCCCAGCCCTATTGCCCCCCGAGGCATGCCAAGCCCAAGGGGCAGCCCCAGCCCTGTGTAGAGCTGTGCTGGGGAAGAAGAGGCTGCTGCTACTGCAAAAGCAGAGGCAGCACCTTCCCCCAGCCAGCCTAAATTAAGCTTTTAGCTTTGCAGAAGGAAGCTGGAGCTGGGCAGAGATCCTCTGGGCTGCCCTGCCGTCCATCCGCCTGAGTGCAGCAGAGCCAGCACATCCCATGGCCAGGTACCACAGGACCCCATCCCTCCTGGCAACTGAGTGCTCAGACTCGCTGTGACACATCCCGGGCTGCAGGGTGACAGCCCCATCGGGCCGGTGCCACAAGCCAGAGGCAGTGGCCTGGCGAGAGAAGGTCATGTGGAGGGGCTGGACGGAGCGGAGAGGGAGCGGGACGAAACGGGGCCTTCGCCTGTCCCTTGCACAACCTGTAAGGGATCCATCCCGCTGGCTGTGCCAAGCCGGAGGACAGACCTCGTGTCTCCAGCACAGGGTGGCACAGCCAAGGGAGATCACGTCCCGCATCACGGGGGACAGGGGACAGTGCAATGGGAAGACGCTCTGCAGAGCTGGGAGGTGCGACCCTGCTGAGCCCCGGGAGAGACCCCTACGTCCCTTCACATCCCCCCGCTGTGCCCCCCACGCCGGACCCCCGGGTGTGGGCAGAGGGAACCGACCCCCGCCAGGCTCATCTATAGAGGGGAACCCCGCTCTGCCCTCCTCTCCCCGCGGCTCCACTCGCCTGCCCTTCGCCCACCACCAGCACCCACGGTGGGATCTGGACGTGCACTCCGGCACCCCCATGCACCCTCCACGCACCCCCCCTATGCACCCCCATGCACTGCCAGCCGCCGACACACCCGGACATCCCCAGATCCCAGCACCCCCCGTGCCCTCCCACCTGCCCCCCACTTCCTTACGGGCACCCCTCGCCCCCCTCGGTATCTGCCATCGTCCCCCCCTCCCCAGCCTCGCAGCCCCTGCCGGGGGCAGCCACCGCCTCCCCAGCCCCGGCCCTACCCGCGGTGCCGGTGCCGCCGCCGCCCCGCGCAGCCCGACTGCACCGGGGAGGAGGCGGCGGGCAGGAAAGTTGCGGCAGCTCCGCCCTCGGAGCGGGCCCGGGGGGGGCGGGCGGCGGCAGGGGCCGGGGGTGGCGGGTCCCGCTGGTCTTGCCCCCGCCCGCCCGCCCGGACGGGACGGGTCCCCCCTCCCCGGCGGCACCGGCTGTCCCCCGCCGCCCTGCTCCGCCGCTGCCCGTCCCGGGTGGGTCTGCCCTGAGCCGGCTGCCGGGAGAGAGCAGCCGGAGCATCCCCTTGCCCAGCCCGAGCAGACCCTGATCCCGTCAGGGGCACCCTCCTTATCCCATCTCGGGGAACCTCCTTTCCCAGCCCTGTGTATTCCCTTCATCCCGTGCTGGGGCACCCCCCTTATCCCATCCGGGAAACCCCCCTTTCCCAGCATTGTGCATTCCCCTCATCCCATCCTGGGGCATTCCGCTTTCCCAGTCCTCACCCCATTCCCTCCTCCTGGCATTGCTGGGGACCTGCAGTGCCCCACGTTTCAGGCACTTGCAGGACAGCAGGGCCCCCCTTGCTGCCAGTTTCCCCAGTGCATAAAGGGTTTGGGGCATTTGGAGCAGGGCAAAACCCCAGCGCTGGAGTCACCCCCCTGGGGACACCCTGGGACCAAGAGCCCTCTACCAGGGGTGCTCTGCACCCTGTGATGAGGGACCACAGCCCCGGGTATGGAGCCAGCATCATTCCCTGCTTCACTGCCCTGCGGTGCTCCTGGGTGCTGCTGCGGATGGGACCAGCCTCACCCCCTCCCCGCTCCTATCCACACCACAGGATGAGCTCTTGGCTTCATTTTTTACCTCATTTCCTTTCTTCCTGCCCCTCTTTGCTTTTTTGTGCTTTTCTGGTTTTTGAGGGAGACTGATGCTGGCCCTGCAGCCCCCGGGGAGCAAACCCTGCCGTGTATTTGCACACCAGACAGAGAAACCAGTCCTGCCTCCTGCATCTTCCCATCCCTGCCTCTACCCGGGGCTCCTGCCTCCCCAGCCTGCCCTGAGAGGTGCCAACCAGCCCGGGCAGCTGTGCCGGATATTTGGGAGCAGCCAGCCTGGCCTTGGGCTGCTGGATGGGGACCAAAGGGGCACATGGGACATGCCTGGGTGGGTCTGCACTGCTCGGGGGGCACCCACTTGGCTCCCAGCTCTCAGGGCCACCCATGCATGATTAATGTGCGGACGGATGTGCCTCTTTCTCTTACATGGGGTGCGGGTTCATGTTCCTCAGCCACATAAGGGGAAGAGGAGCAAATCCCTAGCATATCCCATAGGTGCTCCTGCAAGCACCCTGCTGCAGAGGCAGCCCCAATGCTGATGCCATGAGCCGATGCTGCGTGGGGACCTGCCCTTCCCTCCCTCCTCTGCTGCCGTCCTTGCTCTGAACCAAACCTCTCCTTTGCAACCTTGTGGGATTCTGGGAAGATCCCATCCCTGCTCACAACGCTCAGGACCCTCAGTGACATCCTGCCCGGAGGCTCTGGAAAGTGTGACGGTGCCGCAGGCAGCGGCTGGTGGTGATCTCACTTTGGAGGGGGAGGAAACGGGACAGACAAACTCTTTCCAACAAACCTGTTGAGTTACTTTAAAATTCCAGGCTGGCAGCAAAAGCGCAGGATGGAGGCGAGGGGTAGGAAAACGCTGAGCCTGGACACAGCCAGGCCTGACCTTTCCCCACCGCAGAGCTGCCATCGCAGCGCACAGTGAGAAATGGGAGGACTATTTGGGTCCGTCTGGTTTGTGTGCTGAGCCCTGAAACACAACACTCGTTCGGCAAAGGGAGCTGCTGGGGCAGCAGCGAGCCAAAAGGCTTGGCTGCGCTTCATAGCCCTTGTCCCATGCAGGGAGCTGCAGGGCTTTGAGGGCGTCTAACCCCTCAAAAAGGCAGGGGATGGATTTTGGACACCAGGTTCACGTCGAGCAACCCCATCCCTCCCTATGATGGAGGCTGCTTGGGGAAAAGCAGGCTGTGAGCAGGGCAGCAGCATCCGATACAGCATCCGATACAGCATCCCATGGGAACAGTGACACACCAGCCCCGGTGCCGCATGGCAGCCGCGATAACAGCTGGGCAGGAGCAAAATAGAAGGGTGGAAGCAGGGTGTAAAAATGGGTCTGATGCCTGTAGGAGGATGGGTCTGCCACGGGGGGGATGGTCCAGGCGTGGGAGCAGCCGCAGTAACACTGGGTATGTGCCTGTTTTGTGTCCCCATGGCTGGAGGGACAGTCACGGGTGAAGAGGAGCGGCTGTGAATCAGGGCTGCGGTGGCAGAGAGCATTGTAGGGAGCAACCAGCCCGAAATAAAGTGCTTAGTTTTTAAACCAGGGCCTGAAAGAGAGATGGCTCCAAGCCATGTAATGAATGCTTGGTCATTCCCACCCCAGCTGAACAGCGAGAGGAGTCCCTGTCCCATGCAGCACCCCAGGAGCGGGCCCTGATCACCCTCTTTCTGCAGGATCCTCCCAAGCCCCATAGCCAGGGTGAGGGCCAGGAATCCCACCCCATCCGTGCCCCACAGTTGAGTTCTTGGAGACCGCAGGAACCCTCCCGCTGCCTTCCCACCCCCCTCCAGAGAAAAGCCACAGATTCCTCCTATTTTTAAGGCCACAGAGATCATCTCAAGCTAAAACAGTCCCAGCGGCTCAGCCGGGAGCCTGGGACCTCAAACCCTGCAGAGGTCCTGCCTTGGGAAGAGCTGGGTGTTCCCAGCACCGTGCAAGGAGCATGCAGTGCTCTTTGGGGTGGGGGGCATGGCCAAAGGGGGTTTCTCTTACCCGCTTTCCTCGGCTCGCTGGCAGGCTGGATGAGGACTCGTTGGATCTTCACCACTTTCCACTCCTGGCTGGGGTTGGTTGTGGGGCTCGTTGCTGCAGGGGGCACCTCTGGGGCAGAGCTGGGGCTTTTTGGGGGGGCTGCAGGTTCAGCTGCCAAGGCCAGGCTGCTGCCATCCAACATGGGACCCATCGTGTCCCCATTGAGCCCCTCGGGCTTCCCTCCCTGTGGTCCCATCCATCCCTCCTGCTCGACCGGCTCGGAGGCAGGAGCATCCCGGAGCTGATGGCATCTCTGCATCCCTCTGCTCCCCATCTCCTGCCAGCAGCCGGTGTCCCCGTGGGTGTCCCCCTCCGCTGTGCCGCAGACACAGGGGTTATGCGCAGCCTGGCTGGGCTGGGTGTGCAGGCAGGGCTGCTGGAGCCTCGCCTTCAGCATCGTTGCTGCTTTCTTTCAGTGGCACTTTCAAACCCGCTCTGCATGGCCAGGGGGGTGGCTCCTCCCTGGCAGCATCCTTCAGATCATGGGCAGCATCCCAGAGGGAAGACGGACACTTGCTGAGGCCTTTACTCCTCTTGCAGGCAGGAGGGCCAGGCACAATGCCACGGGAGCAGGCAGCTTTTGGAGATCCAGATGCAGGGATCTGCCCAGGGGAGAGACAGCAGCAAGAAGGATTTTGCAGGAATTTCTCTTTTGCGGGCAGGCAGAGGAGCAGTGTCCAAGGACCTGTGCAATGGGAAGAGGGAGCATTGAGGATGCTCGAGTATGCACTGATTTCTTCTGGACACAGCCAGTGGGGTGGCTCCCCAGCCTGGGATCCATGAGGAAGAACCCCCTGAGGTGCAAACACTCCTTAAAGCTCATTTGGAAATGCCCCCCACCCCAGCATCCTCATCCATCCATCCTCATCCTGGGGACAGCACCCAGGGCTGGACCCCTGTGCCCGGCTCCCTTTGCTTGTGCAGTTTGTGCAGACACCCCAGCTGGTGGCCAGCACTGGGGCTGGCTGCTGTGTACAAGGTGGGAGCATTCAGGGTTAGCCTGATGGCTCCTACCTCCATCCTGCTGGAAAGCGCAATTCCCAGCATCCAGCTTACAAATCTGTCCCTAACCATGGAGTGACTCAGGCGGCGCCAGGACAAGCACAGACAGACCCACTTCCCTTGTGCCGAGCATAAATCCTGCTGAATGACGGCATGCACCGACACAGCCGAGAGGCGAGGTACCAGCTGGGAGACAGGGATGTCAATGCTCCCGGGACAGGATACAGGTCACAGCACATGGGGAAATTCCTGTGCTGTGAGTGCTCCACAGTGTCACCAGCCCTGCTCGCTGCAGGGCTGGGATCCAGGGAAGCACCCGCTGGACATCGTTGCTGATGGAGACCCACAGAGCGCATGGACCATGCTGGGATTCCCAACACAACAGGCAGAGGTTTCTGCTCAACCCAAACTCCTCCCTGAGTTATTGCAAGGTTTCTCACTGTAATATTGCTATAGTGCTGTTCATCAGGGACTGTAGTGACAGGACAAGGGGAAATGGGTTCAAACTTAAACAGGGGAAGTTCAGGTTGGATATAGGGAAGAAGTTCTTTACTGTGAGGGTGATGAGGCACCGGAACGGGCTCCCCAAAGAAGTGGTGAATGCCCATCCCTGGCAGTGTTCAATGCCAGGTTGGATGGAGTCTTGGGCTACATGGCCTGGTGTGAGGCATCCCTGCCCACGGCAGGGGGTTGGAACTGGATGAGCTTTAAGGTCCTTTCCAACCCAAACCATTCTGTGATTCTATGATTCTATGAACAAGAAAATGCACCAGGTCCATGCCGCAGGTTGAGCTCAGGCAGGAGTGCACCCTGCTGCGAAACTTTCCCATCCTTGGCAAGGTTATGTTGGAAGCAAAGGCAGTTTGAAAGCAGCTTTGCTGCTGAACAGGCACTCAGGCACTTTCCAAACACAAGGCTGCATTTTTTGGAGAATTCCCAAAGGAAATCTTCTGCCCTTTCAGAAATCCTTCCTCTGCTGCAGTTACTCAGCACGGATTTGCAGGGAGATCCTGGGGGGAACGTTTCAGTGTTCCTCTCTGAAAAAGTAATCTCACCCTGCTCTTTATGTAATTCCCCGATAGTCGCGGGAAGCCACCCACATCTTTCCTTAGAAACAGGGCAAGTTGTGGAAGCTGGAGGGAGCTGCCTTGTCTCGACTGAGGACCCAGAGAAAGCTGCTGCAAATAGCCCCAGCCCGGCCTGGGTCAGCAGCGATGCTCTTGGAGCGCCTCTGCTGCATCCCCACTTCCACCTCATTGCCCCATCCTTGGGGACAATGTTTCTCAAGCAGCGCGATTCCCATCCATCCTACATCAGAACTGCGTTGTCAGCTTGCTGGGCAGGCCTGTACCACCCCAAAAATCACCTTCCACAGCCACTCCTATCCATTTCGGGAGCACTTCCTGCAGATGGGCATACCCCAGGGGAGGGCACCCAGGATCCCGGCATTCCCTGGGTAAACCCCTCCTTGGTGAGACGGGAGCAGCGGTGTTCCCTGGGGACACACTGCAGGGATGGGGCCTCCCACGCTGCTGGAATATGGAATCACGCGTCTGCTGCCGCCCTGGGGCCAGTCTGAGCCGGGTGCTGCAGCGGGGAATGAGTAGGGGAACAAGTAGGGGAATGAGTAGGAGAATGAGTAGGGGAATGAGTAGCCGCCTTCCCCCCAGGACATGGCTCCTGTGCTCCACAAGCAGCAGAGGAAGGGAATATTTATGAGTAACAGGCATCTCTCGCAGAAGCTGCAGGGCTGATCCTGTCTGCTCTACAACCAGCCAGGTAGGATGGGGTACGCGTGCCCTGGGTGCACCATTGCACCAGCGAAGAGGAGCAGCACCTCCAGCCACACCCCCAAACCCCAGCTGAGATAAGCACCCACAAATGAGGCTGTAAAGGGGTGTGAGGGTTGTTTTGGGGACCATTTCAGGAGCACAGCACCAAACTAAACAGCAAAGGATGCTGGCGTTGGGCATTAGAGCAGGCTCACAGCCCTAACAAGCAGCTACCTCCCAGCAAGCATCTCATCCTCCACAGCAGCAGTAAGCCCCTGCAAGAAGCTACAAAATGGTGCCAAGGGAAGGAATAATAATAATAACAATAATGATGATGATGATGATGAAGAAAAACCCCTTCAATTCACAAAGTGCTGAAATCCAGCAGCAGGGAGACCTTTTGCTCCGCTCCTTTCGCTGCCCACTCACCGGTGGGTGATGCACAGCCCCCTGCCTGCCTTCCTCACACCCTGCCGCCCCCCCGCTATGGAGAGAAGGGAAACCGGAGTTAACTTTGCACGTCCCACACAAATATTTTTGGCAGGCATTGCTGGCATCCAGGCTGCCGAGCCCAGGGGAGACGGGGTCTGCTGCAAGTCTCCATCTCTATCTGCTCCCAGCACCCGCGTGGGGGACCCCACAGCGCAGGAGGTGGCACCAATATGGAATAATGGGGTGCAGGTCCAGGATGGCCGTAGGGATGCCATAGAATAGGGGGTCAGGTTTGCATCCGGTCTCATCCCGAGGCACATCCTCGGTTTGCATCACCACGGAACCAGGCGGGATGGGGGTGGGAAGGGGTGGGAAGGCTGTCCCTGCGCAGCGGGGGCTCTCGGGTTTCCCCCAGGTCAGGCAGCGGGTCGCTGTCACTCAGGCAGGACCCTGCTGACCAGATTTGCAGTCCCCAGCTCCGGTCACAAGATCGGCTCTGTCCCTGTCCAAAATAGCCCAGCAGCAATGATGTACACCAGGGGATCTTTGCGCCTTCCCGGTGCCAGCAGCTGAATGTCCCTTTGGGGGCGGTGGGCACCTTCCCCCCTCCATGGTGGGGCAAGGAGACTGAGTCAGCTTCGTCCTGGGGGCAACTGCACATACCTGGGGACCTCATGTTTCTTTAAGGGAGAGTTGCCTCCTCAGCTGATACAGGAGAGGTCTTTGCTCTGTAGCTGTCACCCAGTGGCATTTAGAGCCATGCCTGGGCTACCCTGTGCCCAAAAGCACCCTCCCATCTTCTGCAACCCAATATCCCAAAGCTCCCTGGGTACCTGGCCAGGACCTGCTGCTGAGCATTGATGGGGGACGCACAGCAAAGCCTGTGGACCCCACAGCTGAACCCCAAAGCCCTGCAGGGCTGAGTCCAGCTTGGTGCCACCCCAACATCTTCCATGAGAGAGGGACTGCTTCCATCATGGAAGGGATGGCAATGGGAGGGATGCGGCTGTGTGGTGTGGGATGGCTGAGGGCTCTCCACAGGGATCCGGTGCCCATGGAAGAGGCACAAGGAAGCTGGAATGTGATGTGATTGCTTCCCTTGGCATCACAGGTCCCCAGCCTCACTGAACCAGGATGGACCCTGACCCAGAGCAAGCCCTGGGAGTGTGGGCGAGGATGGCCGCATCCTGGCTCCGGCAGGCGAGGCAGGGGCTGGCAGGCACAGCAGCCAGCAGCGTGCTGAGGGAAACAAAAGCCTTTTGCAGCGCTGATTTACTACCTTGACGGAAACCGGGATGGAAAAAACAACATTCCTGAGTGCCTGTCCCCATGCAACCCCCGCCGTCCCCAGCCTGCCTGCGGGGACACGGGCTGCCAGTCCTGCATGCAGTAGCCGTGCCCTCATCCCCTGCCCACACCGAGATGTGCCCCCATCCCGTGCCTGTGGCTGATGGGAGAAGCAGCAGGAGAAACACCCTGGAAAGCACAGGGGCTGCGGGGCACCAAAGGAGTTGCTGTGATTAAGCAGTGAGTGGAGCAAGGGGAGAGGAGGACAGTGGCATCCGGACAGCTGGACCATGTCCTCCCTCCCTCCCTCCTCCAGCCCACGCTGGAAGCAAGGATGGGACTGCAGGAGCTGCTCAGCGTCTCTTTGCATTGCTCTGCATCCCTTTGCACTACTGCACGATCACTCACACAGGCCCTGGGTCATTGCTCAGACCACCTCCCAGCCCCATGTGGGGGGGAATCCAGCAAACCTGGATGGTCCACAGGGATTTACATCCATTGAACATCAGCCTGTGCGTTCCACCCAAGTGACACTGACCCTGCTCACCCCTTCTGGCTGGATTCAGAAGGCAATTACCTCTTCCCATCCTCCCGAAGAGGGCAGGTCCCAGCCTGTCCTGGCCTTTGCTTATCTTGGACCCTGACTTCAGCTTCAGCTGCTGCATTCCTGGGATGAGGACAGCCCCAGCCCTGCTGTCACAGCTGCCTCGAGCCCTTCTCGGTGCAGTTTTGGGGAGCAAAGTACCAGGTTTGTGAGTGCTGCAAACCCCAGGTCCTGCTGGGGGACCCCAAACCCAAGGTGCCACCGAGGATGATGACCATCCCCAGGGAGCCCTGGAAGCAGAGCGGTGATCTGGAGCCCTGGCTCCAGATCCACCGCAGGAAGCCAGGGGTGAAACTGCAGCCTGGCCTCTTCAGGGCTCAAATGAAACAAAAACCAGGTCTGAGAGAGAAAACAGCCTTAAAGAGCAGACCCTGCGCTGGTGGCAGCCGGGATGGAGAAGCCCATCCTCACCATTATAAACAAGCTCAGAGCTGAATGAGGAACCGGGGGCTCCTTCCAGCCCCTGGGACACACAGAGCTGAGGCTGCCATTCCGGGGGAGGCAGGGCAGGAAGGCTCACACCATGGTACAGCTCTTGGTGAGATGGGCACTGCCTGCTCCCGCACATCCCTGCTCCGTTATCCATCATGCACCCACCAGCACGGTGGGTCTCACACCCAGATCTCTCTGCAGAGCTGCAGCAGCAGGTGACAGAGGGATCTGGCACCTTCGCACCTTTCCCAGGCGATCCCATTGAACATCTGCTGGGGCTGATGATGAATGCGCCCTAATTCAACAAAATCCCACTGCTGGGGGAGAGCACCATGGGGATGGGGTCACCCCCTGCTCTTGGGGTGCCTGTTGTTGGCTGTGCTGAAACCTGCCGGGGTGGGCAGGGCAGGATGGCCTCCTGCAGCAGGGATTTAGGTGTCAGCCTGCCCCAGGGAGCTCAGCCCCAGCAGACACAAAGCACGACCCATTCACTAAGCAGAAAGCCCCACAGGGGCTGACAAGCCGGTTTAAGCAACGCCTGCTCATTTGGGGCCGCCCGAGCTGGGAGGATTGACAATGGGAGCATCGCAGTCCCCTGGGGTCCAGGGGCTGCTGAGGAGCTTCCCGGGCCATCCCATGGGATAGCGCAGTGTGATCCTGATTTCACAGCCATCACAGAGTCCCTCAGCTCCCTCCAAGCAGACAAACAAGGGGCCATGACCCCGGGATCACAGCACACGACCTCGCCATGTGTGGATGCAAAGTCAATGGCAGAGTTGACGGCTTGGATGAGGTCTGTTGAGCTCCAGCAGCCCCGTGACCCCCCCACCATGCATCCCTGAAGCCTGGAGGAGGAAAATGAGGAACAGGAGGGGAGCAGCTCCCATGGATCCTGCATCCACAGCCCTGCATAGTCCCTTGTCTCCAGCTCTAGTCCCAGGGAGGATGGGACCTGAGAGAAGAGATGGATGCACACAGCCTGGGGACCAGCTGGATAAAGGACATTTCAGCAGCACAGATGGGGACTGAGTGCACCCAAGCACAGGGTCTGTCCCCTCCAAGCCCCACGGGCAGGGCTTGGTTTGGTCCATGGGAAACAAAGAGCATCCCAGAGAGGGGGGTGTTTCCTTTCCAGCCCAGGAAAGCAGCCAAACCCCAGCACATGCCCGTTCCCAGGCCTTGGCCCCAGCAGCACAGCAGGCTGGTGGCCTTGGGACATGAGGTTTGCTCCCATCCAGCTTGCTCAAGGCTGAGAGCCGGGTTAGTACAGAGCCAGGCTCTGGGGGTCCCCAGGGCTCACTGCCCGGAGGGGTCCCCGTGCTATGGGCAGGAGGTGGAAGAGCACTTTGGGATGGAGCTGTGCATGAGGAGCAGCAGCAGTGTGTGTATGTGTGTGTGTGTGCAGCGTGCTCAGCAGCCTGGCTCTCGTTCTGGCAGAGGTGCTTGTGCAGTAGGAATAAACACGCCGAGGACACATCCAAGCCAGCACAAACAGCCCCTGACCAAGCCGCGCTCTCCCACCCCTCTGCTTTCTTTCTCTGCTCTTCCTCTCCTCTCTTAACCCCTTCGGGAACCCTGCGGGACCTGGGAACCAAACCCCATGGATCCCCAGGGGTCCGGACATGAGGAAAGGCGAGGGGATAGCCATGGGGCGCCTGGGTGCCCCCGGGGCACAGGGCTGCCTCCCTGAGCCACCAAGCCCCCATCCCAGCACTGCTCTCCGTCTTCTTGTCCCCTATTGCAGCTCATCCTCTCCCCAGCAGGTCCGGGGGGTCCTGGGGAAAAGGGCTGCTCCCCCCCTCCAATACCCATCCCACCCCATCAAGATCAGGCTGGATGCTGGCACAGCAGCACCACGTCCTTGTGCAGCCAAGAGAGCCCCCATTGTGGGTAAAACAAGCCAGGGGTCCCATGGCAGCCCACCTCCACCCTCTGCTCTCCTGCGAGGCTCCTTCACCCTGGTTTCCAAAGCTCATGCTGGACAACACCACTCTGCTCCCCATTCCCATCCAGCATCCCACTGGGGCAGCCACGGATCCCAGTGCAACACTGGGATGCTCATGCTCGCCACGCTCACCTCTTTCCACTTCCCTTTTCTCCCATGGGGAAGCACCGCTCGCTGCTCTCCATGTGCTCCAGATGAGCTGGGGGGGGGGAATCAAGCCTGTGCTCCCCCCTCCATGCCCGGATCCCAGGGTCCCAGCCGAGAGCTGGGGGTCTCGTTGCCTGCTCCTGGTGCAGCCGCGCTGCTCAGGGCAGGGTGAGCAGCGGGGAGAGGGGCGGGAGGAGGGGAGTGGGGAAATGGAACTTTAATAGCACAGAGCCCCTTTTGTTTCCCAGCATATGGGATATTTCATACATGCTGAAGGCATTAACCACCGATGCTCTTTGAGCGCGCGCAGCGGCGGGGAGCACAGCCCCACGCTCAGCTATGGGGCATGGTGAATGTCCCCAGGGGATGCAGGCAGCAGCAAGCGGCCCCTCTGCCCCAACACCCCTCCCTATGTGGGGGGAATCCCTTAATCACAGCCTGGAAACTGCTTGGCTTCACCAGGAACCATTCAATAGAGACTCCACCCCCAAACTCGAGGCTAGGGAGGGGTGCCCCTGGTTTTGGGACACGCTGCATGTCCCTGTGGTGAAGTGGGGGGAACTGGTCCTGCCATCCCTGGGGAACTGAGACCTCAACAGCCCTCCTATACTGGGAACACGGCAGAGCCCCGTGGTCCCATGGAGCAATGGTGGCAGAGAGGGGCTGAGGAGGGTTAGTGATGTGTTCCCTCCCTACTCACACCCCCAGGACACAAGAGCATCCCTGGGAGCAGAAAGCAGGCAAGGTGCTGGCAGGGGAGGGCTGGAAAACGTCCATGTTGGGTATCCTTGTGCTGTTCACCCATTTCCCCACTGTCTCCCTTCACGGAGCCTGCGGACAGATCGTGGTGCCTGCAAATAGGGTGACACCACTTTTACAAGCAGGGAAGGGACACCTCTAGGTCTGTAGCACAGAGGGTGGCTGGCACTGCTCCCTGCAGAGCTCACCAGCCACCTCCATATGGGATGGGGACATCTGGGTCCCTGGCATTGCATCCCTCCCTTATTTCCATAGAAGAGGGGTTGACTTTGACCCGCTGGGCAGAAGAGGATATCAAGTGGTGGCAAACCTTCAAGCAGGGTTTGAGACAGAGGGGACCACTGATGTGCTTTGGTTTTGTCAAACTGGGGGACCCTTCAGCACTGGGGCCTTTCAGTGGAGCTCACCCCCTGCCATGGCACCCATGGGAGCTCTCAAAGTGGGCTCCCCCTCCCCAGGCCTCGTGTTTTTGTCTGACCAAGATGGGAAAGGCATCAGCCCAGCTTGTCCAGGGCGAAGGGACACGTCCATGCTGCAGAGCCTGTCCCTGAGCCCCCATCCCCACTCCATGCGGGGTGCCCACTAACTCCGTACTTTGCCCGGTGTGTATCCAGTCCCACTCTAATTTGAAATAAAAAGCACATCCAGTAAAGGGCCTTTACAGCTCTTCAGAGCCCATAAAGCTTCAGCACCGGGAGCAGGGGGAGGGCAGCAAATTGGGGGCTGCAAGGAAAATTTACTGCAGGTTTTGGTTAAGTTAAACATTACAGCTCCATGAGCCCGCAGCTGGCTTGAGGAGCAGCTCCCAGCGGCAGGGACGGAACAAGGGATGCTTTATTGGGGTAGGGAAAGGGAGGGCTTGCAGGTCTCACCCAGACCCACATTAACATCAATCCAGTTTGAGACTGGCTCGCTTTTAAGGTGAGGCAGGCTTTGCACAGCCTGGATCCATCCTTGTGCCAGACACGAGGCCGCATCGCCCCAGGATGCAGGCAGTGCGCATGAGCATCCCTGGGGCGATGGCGAACGGGTCTGTGCCCGCACCTCCTCATGCCACAGCCCCTGGCTCAGTGGGTGACCTCGTGTCGAGCTCTGCTGTGGGCAGGAAGAGCTGGGAAGGGGAGGCCGAGCTTGTCGTGGGAGTCAGGAGAACTGGGAGAGAATGAGAGGAAGCGGCCAGGGTGGGGATCGTGCGAGGGGAGGCATTTTTCCTCGCCAGTGTCTTGGCTGCTTTGGTGTGAACTGCTGTAAATCTGCTCCTTATCTCTGAGGCCATTTAATGCTTTCATGAAAAGAAAATAGTCTGCAGGAAAAAAAGAGCCCCGCTGATAAAATATCCCTTTGGCGTTGGGAGGAATGTGAAACGTCTCCAATCAGCGGGGTCTGCGGCTAGGGGCATTCCCGGAGCTGGGAAGTTGTGGAGAAGGGGCAATGCTTGGAGCAGGCTGGATGAGCTCCACACCAAGGGAGGGGGGGGTGTTGGTATCTGCACCCCTGGGTGCCCCTTGCATGGGGATTGCTGCACGGGGATGTGGTAGCTGGTATGGGATGGCAGTGGCTGTAGCTGGGATGGTTCCAGCCCTGCAGCCCTGCAGGCTCCAGCACCTCACCAGGGACCAATTAAACTGAATACCTCCAGAAAGAATAAAGAACGGGAATGTAAGGGGTAAATTCAGTGGGAATAGGGATATGGATCCAGACCCTTGTTGGCTGCTGCCCAGGGACAGGCAGGACAGGCAGGGGCTGTGCCAGGGACTCACTCGTGGCTTAGCACCTCCAGCTCCTGCAGCTCTCGCCTATGCCTGTGCTCATGGAGAGGCCAGGCTGGTGTCCCTGCAGTCCTGCATGGCTGGAAGCATCCTTCACTGGGATTGCTGGCCACAGACGAGCTGCTCTTTTGATTTACAATTGCACAAGCAAATCCTGCAGGAGCTTCCCATTGCACAACCTTGTTGTCAAGTTGGGTGTGATGGCATGAATCACCCATGGAGCATCCCCATGTGCTAACCATCCTCTTGCTCTCACTGGGGACTGGGATGCGGGGCTGAGCACACCAGCTCATGGTCCCTGCACTCGAGCATCCCTCACTGCAGGATCAGACACTGTTTGGTTGCACTCCTGCCACATTTGGGCACTGGGCTACATCTCTGGGGTTTCTTCCTTCCTCCAAACACCAGCGGATGCGACTGCAGTCATCCCACACTGGCACATCCCTGGCCAGGAGGATCCCTGCAGCGTGGCTCCCCAAAGGCCATCCCCACCCAGCAGCAGGGCCATGGCACGGGGACATGTGCGCCCTGGGCACAGCTTCATGCCAGGGCTGGAAAACAAACAAGCAAGCAAAAACTGTGACTGCAAGAGGGGACTTTTCGGGGTGGGAAGGAACAGTTCGCGCTGATTTTCCTCCTTTTATTTTCCCTTTGGTAACGTTTCATTTCATATTCTGAGCGATCAGAAAAGCCCTTTCAAGAAATCAAACCCTTCTGTTTCAACACACTCCCCAACCCAACGTCCTCACACACCAGCACACCCACATACCAGCTTGGCTTCCAAACACAGCCCTGGACCACTCGAGCCCGTTTCCAAGCAGCGTTCCTCTTTGTCCAGCCCCACATCCGAGCATCCCACCTCCCCTGCCAGCCCCGCTCCCGACCCCATCCCACCATCCGCATCCCCTCTCTGCAGGCAAACGCGTTCTCCCGCGCATCCATCACATGAAGTAGGATGTGTGTTTCGGTGCCAGAACACGCTCAGCGGCCGTGCCAGCAGCGCCTGTGGGGCTGCACAGAGCTGCCTGTGTTGTGGTGGGTCACAGAGTTGGCTCTTGTGGGAAGGTTTTGGCTGTACCTGGTGCGGTGGGGAGGAGCCAGGAGCTAGCACTTGCCATTGACTCCGACCTGCTGGAATTGGTGTTGTGCCAGGTCTCTCGCTCTTTGCTTTAACCTCTATGTGCCCACTCTCACCTTTCCATGGGGCAATTTTGTGCCTTCCAGAGGCAAAAAACCAGCCTATTCGTAGGAGTTGCCCAGCTTGTGGGACGGATTGACAGCACCACGAGCATCCTGGTGGCACCATGGGGTGAGGACAGCGCCCCTGTGCATCCAGCATCCTTCTGTCTACAAAGGCAACCTGGGGCTGGGGGAGGAGGGTCCTGGGGTCTGACCTCAGCAAAGCTCCCGCCGGCAGCTCCGTGCAGCCGCCGCTTTTCCTGCCCTCTGGAAGACCCCCCCGTCCTGCCACCGTCTGCCTCTGACGCAGACGGCTCCACTTCCAGACGGGCCGCGCTCCCCCCAGCCCGAGCCAGCAGAAAGCCCCTTTGTTCGGCTCAGCAAAGGGGGCCAGTGCTGCTGGCTGACCCCAGCACCCGAAAACACAGCCCCTGCTGTCCCATGGATGGGGTGTGAAGGAGGATGCAGAAGGCGCAGCCCCTAGCACTGCATCTTGGGTCAGGATCAGCACCCTTGGACACCGGTATGGGTCACAGAGGGTGCACGGGTATGGAGGAGCTCTGTCCTGCTGGGAGGGATGGGCTGGTGGATGGAGGGATGCTCTGCAACTGAATCTCTCATCTCATGGCTGTTTGAGGCGGGCAAACCGTCGCTGGGAAATACCAGAGCTGCTGAGCTCGCCAGGCTGGGATGGGGGAGCTGAGCAAGCTGCTCTAATGAGAAGCAGGCGGAGAGCCCAGCGCTGTCTCCCTCCCAGCCCCGTCTCACCTCTCGGGGTCAGCTTGTATTTTCTTAAGTCCTGATTGCTGAGAAGCTGGAGGCTGGTGTGCCAGTGAGGTCTGGTTAGCTGATGGCTGGCCTGGGGCAGCGAGCCCCAGCACCGCGGAGCTGGGTTATGTGCTCCAAAGGGAGCTGGATTTAAGATCTGGAAAGGGTTGGGGTGGGATTCTGGCACTTTACATCCAGAGCGGGGCTCAGGACCCGTGGGATGCTGCCTGAGCAGCGCGAGCATCCCAAGTGCGTCAAGTCGGGGACGGCAGCAGCCCATCAGAGAGGCTCAGATCTGATTTGCACATGGGAGAAGAGGAGCCCTGCGCTACGAGCCGGGGAGGAAGCGAGAGCAGAGCAATGTGATAAACAGCTGGAAAGCCCGGCCCTGGCGCTGCGCTGCTCCCGCCGTCGCGGGTCGGCCCCTCAGACTGTTTATGGAAAGCCCAGTTTGCCGAGAAATCCATCTCCCGTTTCCTGTTGATCGCTGGGAGCCAAGGGCCGCGCTCAGCCAAGGGCTGCCGCTGCAGGCACACGGAGGGGGGGCTGCGCACAGGTCAGGGGATGGGGGGGGACACGCTCAAAGGGATGGAGCTGTGTGCCCCTACGAGCAGACCAAAGCCCTTGGGTAATTCAGGGCATGCCCCTCCTCTCTCAGACCCTGGGATAAGGAGGGGTCGAGTGGGACAACCGCGGGGGTGCCGATGGGATGCTCAGCCCTCAGTGTTCACCAAACACTTCCAAGCCTCTGGTTGGGGACAAGCAATGGGTCCCCCCCTTCACTCCTCAGCCAAGCCCGGTCGGGTGTGGAGGGAGCCTGTCGCTCTGTGTGAGCTCACTCAAGGCCAACACCATTGTTGCTGAAGCCGTGCCTGGTGGGAGCGGAGCCAAGCGGAGCGGGAGCCGCGGATGCTGCCGCCGTGGACTGAGTCATGGTCCGGAGGAGTGGTGCGAGGGAGAGCCAGGTCTGACCTGAAACACAGCCCGCGTTCTGCTATGAATCAGGGCAGGGAGGAAGGAAAAGAGGCTGGGGGGAAGCAGGGAGTCATGAGTGGGGTCAGGGTGCTTGAGTCAGACTGATCTGGAGGAGACGGGGACAAGGCAGTGGGCACAGTGATGGGGACATGATGGTGATGGTTGCACCAGGGTCTGCAAGAAGGGAGGGCTGAGGGTTGCCCATGCCATGCTCTCACTGTGCTCCTCCCAACTAATGCTTGGAGAAGAGGGAAGAAATGGCAAGAGCTTCCCACACCCTGTGCCAGGTCCCTCCCTGCGCTGTAGTCCCCATCCAGGCAGGGATGGGGATGTTCACCCCGCACGCGCCTCATCCAGCCCCAGGCATGTGGCCAGATCTGAGACATCCCACCAGGGACCATCCCAGCCCAGCAGCCCTGAGGATGGGCAGAGCTGGCAGGGAGGGTGAGGGCAGATCTGGTTCCTTCCAGCCAAGGAGGGATCGATGCACCCCAGAAATCACCTCTGCGCCCACCCCATTGCCAGCCAGGGCTGTGCCTCCTCCTCTTCCTCTCTCCTTCACTGTCCCCCAAGTACATCAGCAATACAACAGCCACGAGGGCTCCCAGAGCCTCCCCAAACCCCAGCAGCAATATCCATTGTGGGAAATCCTGCCTCTACTCCTTCCATGGAGCTTTAGAGACCCCACAGCAACCCCAGCACCAGGGGAGGACACCCACCCCCTGGTCCCTACCCCATTGCTGCTCCCCATAGCAGGGAGGAGCCCACCCTCCCGGCCAGGGGTTGTCACCCATGTGGTCACCAGCTGCTTGGAAACCCTTTCCTGGCTCCGGGTCACAAGTACAGATTTTTATAATTATTAACCTTGGTAATTTACCGTAAAATATTTATTCTGGCTCATTCCGAGGCTTTGGATTTGTGTCGGGTCTGCATGGCTTTGGGGAGGTACACGGCCACGTGGGGCTGGATGCTCCGCTCCCATCCTGTATAAATATCCATGTGGATGTGTGTGGCCCAGGGAAGAGACCCCAACAGCAGCTCACTGTGATGCTTCTCTCCACCTTCCCACTGTAACCCCCCCATGAAGGCCTCCAGGCGCCCATGGACTGCACCCACCTTTGCACCATGAGGCTCCTTCCCATCCCACCCTGGCCGATGGGACCCCATGCTGGTACTGGCGTGGTCCCTGAGGACAACCTGCTCACCCATCTGGGGGTGCAGAGCTGAGGCCCCTCTAGAACATCCTTTGCAGCTCTGGCAGCGGTACCGCTGCACTCTCCATCTCCTCACCAGAGCCAATAGCTGTGGATCCATGTCAAGGAGGAGCCCAGAGCTGCTCTCTCAATGCTGCCAATACAAAGGGGCAGCCGCTGTCCCCCCAGTGCCAGGCTGAGAATGGACCCTAGCAGGGGCAGGAGGTTCAGACTGCAATAAGGGGTGTCCCCTTATTGCTAGGGGTCCCCTAGAACCCCTCTTTGTGCTGGGGCTGAGTGGAAGCAGGAGGGTTTTGGGAACTCTGTGCGAAGTCAGAGCATCTTCCCAGTGTCCCTGGGGATGTGTGCTGCAGGGCAATGTGTGCGTGCATAGCAATGGCACTGCACATGGACACAACCAGCTCATCCCCTCTCTGGTGCAGGACACAGGATAAGGGAGGATGGAGGTGATGGAAGGGATAGGAAAGGGAAAGCATCCCGGGTGAGGGCGGGTGGATGGAGGTGACGTGGAGGACGAGGAGCTGGAGGGTCCCGGGGCTGTCTGCGTGCTGGGTGGTCGGCAGGGCTCGTGCTGGGCTGCAGGGGAAGGGCTGGGAAGATGGGGGCTGAGCCCCCTCATGCAATGGGGAGGACGTCCCCGAGCACCCTCCTCCGCCTGCCCCAGTGCTGGGATCCACATCACAGCCCCCCAGCCCGCAGTGGCTCCGGCAGCAGCGGCCCCACGATGCACGGGGAGGGACCAGCGGCGAAACTCAACCCAGATGTGCAGCAGCAGGAAACCTCTGTACCGAGCGCTGGAAAGCCCCTCCAGCGGCCCTGGATCCCGAGTTCCTCCCCTCTCTGCTCCCCCAGTGCCCTGCAGAGGAGCCACAAGCGCTGTCCCAGGGAGGGATGAGGAATACGGCTCCCTAGGGATGCTCCAGCAGCTCTTTGGTCCCTGGTTGGGGGTCAGTGGGCAGGGGAGAGGAGAGCAGCAGCCTGAAAGCAAGCTTTGCACCAGCAAACAATCAGCGCTGAGTCCCTGCAGGGCGTAAAAAGAGGAGGAAAAGTATTAAAATGGTTGAAAACTGCATATTATGTGGGCTGAGTTACACCTCCACAGCAGTGCCAGCCCCTCGGTGGTGGGAATGTGCTGGTACCAGCAGGATTCTTGTTGCTGCCTGAGCCCAGAGCAGTTATATCTGCATTTACACGGCTGGGGGCTGGTTTGAGGAACGGAAAGCTGCCAGTGAAGACAGAACCACCCGCATCTTGGACACCCTCAGCACCCAGAGCCCTGTGTAACGCCTGCCTTTGCTTTCCTTCAGGGCTCAGTATCACCTCACAGCCTTTCCTCACCCCAAAGCAGCCCTGAGCCTCTGACCCGGCCCCGCTCCTCCTGCCTCCCATCTGGCCCCTGCATTATTAAACCAGAACCACCTTATCAGCCCCTATCTTTTTCCACTCCTGCTGCAGCTTTGCCAGCCGGCAGCACTTGCATTAGGAGGCAGAACGTTGGGACACCCCTTCGGTGCTGACACTGAAGGGATTGGCTTTGAGAAGGCCACCTAAGCAATAGGTCCCTAGGGAGTCCTATTCCTTGGGGAGCTGGAGCTGCCCCCCCTTTCATCCCCCTGCAGCCCCTTTGCAGGGAAACCTGCTGCTTCCCTGCCTGGAGACCCCCGGGAAGCAGCTCGGAGCCGCTCCAACACATGGTTCTAATAATAAACAGCGCGGGAGGGGATAAAGGCATCTTGTGGGAGGGCAGCGGGAAGCGGGGGGGCAGGAGGAGGTGATAGGTGGGGAGAGAGAAGGGACATGGGGCTGGGATGAGGGGGATGCTAAAGGGGAGCATCAGCCCAGGAGCTGGAGGAGTCCCTGAGGTTACAGCCCCGCGCTGCCAATCACCACATGGGAATCCCGCTCCAGAACTGGGTTAACTGCAGCCACCGGAAAGCCAGGATTAGTGG
The DNA here is from genome assembly GCA_039720435.1 of Amazona ochrocephala. Taxonomy (NCBI): domain Eukaryota; kingdom Metazoa; phylum Chordata; class Aves; order Psittaciformes; family Psittacidae; genus Amazona; species Amazona ochrocephala. The sequence continues at coordinate 14,990,061 of CM077889.1, forward strand.
AAATTGGTTATAAGACAGTTTTCCCGGACGGAAGAAACATATTGTTGTCATCTGTCCTTTGACATTTCGAGCCTATTTTACATCTCCTGCGATTTCTGGTTTAGGCTGTGACATTTCAAGGGGTGATTGGTATTTACAGTGGTAGGCGTCGTAAATATCTTGTATATAGATGTCTTCTAACGTATAGAAAACATTCTATACATTTGTAGCTTCAGAAACAAGAGCTATAAATCTTTACTGGAAAACATACAACGTCTACAAAAGGATCTCTCTGCAATCTAGGGGCAGATGAACACACAATAAAAACACATTGGCATGTTTCAGACGCCAGAATTTAGCATTGCTTTATCGCCAAGTGTAAACATGTCACTTCCAAATCACAGGAAGCATTAGAAGAAATACCCTGCACGGCTCTTACTCAAGGGCTTGGTGACGTGCATCATCCACGGCCCCCCTGGGCATTGTCCCTGCTCTGCTCACAGGTCCCACCACAAGGATGCAGCAAGTGCCAGGGCTGAGAGCCAAGGTCACGTCCCAGCGGCTCAGGGGGCACGCAAAGGGACACGTCCCTTTGGCGGGGCTGGCACGGCCACTGTCCCCTCCCAGTGCACAGCACAGGGTCTGAAGGGCCTTTTGGTGGCCCAAAACCTGACTGTCCATGAGGGTCCCATCAATCCAACAGGAGCCTGACCGCTGCCACATCCCCATCCATACGGGTCCCTTCGTGTCACACCAGCATGCATCTCCATGACAGTATCCTCCAGAGGAGGTCCCCATCCTGGAGGAAAGGGATGTGGAAGAAGACAAAGCCATTTTGCTTTCAGGATCCTGCTGCAGTGTGGAATATTTGCGTCATCTGGTTTTAACCTCCAGCATCTGGCCCACGGATGCCTTTCTCGGGGAGCTCAGGCATTCATAGGGGACAAACCCACCCTGGCTTCTCCCCGTGAGGGCAGTTTCCATGGCCCCTCCGGGCTCCCTCATTAGCTTTGCAGAGGGGAGGTCCTGGACAGGTTAGTGCTTGCCAGGCTCGGCCCCTTTCTTGTACCTCTTTGGAGGGGCAGAACCAGGAGGTGGTTCCTGGGGGGGCAGGCTCACAGGGGGATTTCTCCAACACAAACCCGGGGTACAGGCATCTTTTGTTCCACATAATTCTGATTTCATAGAATCCCGGCCTGCTTTGGGCTGAAGGGACCTCAAAGCCCATCCAGTTCCAACCCCTGCCAAGGGCAGGGACACCTTCCACTGGAGCAGGGTGCTCCAAGCCCCTGTGTCCAACCAGGCCTTGAGCACTGCCAGGGATGGGGCAGCCACAGCTTCTCTGGGCACCCTGTGCCAGCGCCTCAGCACCCTTATAGTGAAGAATGTTTTCCTAATGTCTAACGCAAACCTCTCCTCTCCCATCATAGATTCCCCCTTGTCCTGTCCCTCTTTCTACCAAGTCTCATGGCAAAGCTCGATTTAAACATAGTGCTTCAGCAGGCTGTAAAGATTGGACACAGCACAGAGCACTTGGAGGAGGAACCCATCACACCCACAGCTCTCCTCACCCTCATAGGCACTTTGAGGCCATCACAAGGGCTGAACTATCCTCCTTGCCCTCTTAATTAACACCCAATTAACTCAGGGCTAAGCCGGGCAGCAGCTGGTCCCACCTGGGGCACGTCACTGTGGCTGGATGGGGATGATGGGGAAGGCGTCCTGGGCTTGGGAACTGAGGGTAATGGGCACAGGGTACACAGCCTGGCTTTGCTGCAGCGCCTTGTCCAGGCAGGCAGCTCCACAGCTCTGCCCTCGCAGCCCCCTCTCCTCCATCCGGCGGCTCCCGCAGCGCTGCACATCATTTGTCACTCCGACAGGTCCAGACAAACCCGGCTGGGATTAATGAGGCTCCGTCTTTGCTTCCTGCAGCACTGAGCAGGGGCCGGGCTGCGGGAGGCAGCATATGGGCAGGCTGCAGCAGGCAGGGACTGGTGCATGGGACAGGGGGGAGAAGGCAAGTGGAGGTCCCCTTGGACCCCCCAAATCCCTGCGCCAGTGCTAACACAGTCGGTGGTTGCACACCAGCGTGATACATGCTGGATGCTGTCCTGGCTGGATGCGGGGCCCATCCCGGGAACACGAGGCTATGGGCAGCTGTGCAATATGGCCGGATCCAGGACTAGACAGCTGCTGCCACCTCGTGCATGGAGGGCTGCCCCTTCCTCCCCAAATATCCCCCCAAAATGGGCCCCAAAGACAGATGGGATCCCCGGGGGGAGGATGTGATCATGTCAGTGAAGAGAAACAGGCAACAATCAGCAAGTAAAACCAGAGCCCCCCATTTATTAGCAGTTGGTTCAACAGGACCTTCCACCAGCACCTGGGAGCTTCTCCCAATACAGCCCCACAGGGGGCAGAGGGGATGCAGCCACACAATGGCTCCATGTATGGCTGCAGGGGCTCCTGCAGGAATAAGACCGTGGAACCCCCCCCCCCCCCGCCCGTGGGACCCCTCTCACTGAGGGTGAAACACCATGTTCCCCCTGTTCCGGAGGCAAGGGCAGCATCCCGGGTACCACATCCACCTCCAGCAGCAACCGCTGCCAGCCCGCATCCCTCCATCCGAGGGGGAACTTGGGTGCTTATCCCAGTAAACCTGTGACAGCTCAGTCTCATTTGCCATCCCCAGCAGCAAACCCCAGGGGACAGGACACAGGGATGCAGCTGTGCACGGCACCACCAGCATAAAGCCGCATCTCCAGCTGGGAATCCACCCCCTGTATCTCCACTGACCTTCGTCCAATGTCACGTGCAACAACCAAAGAGACCACGTAAACCTCTCAGGGCTTCGGTACAAATTCTGGCACTGAAGAAAAACAACCCCCTGCAAAATGAGAACCAAACGAACCCTCCCCATCCCCCCCAACATTATTAAAATACTTTTTGTTTTTAATATTCAAGAGGTTTGAAGTTCTCAGCATCCTTCCGACTGCCGTTATCCCAACATCTGCCCTGTCCCCAAGGGCCGGCTCTCCTCTGTGCCGGGGGACGTTGGGCACCGCTTGGCTTTACCACAGGAAACACCATGAGTGAACAAGATTGAGGGTGGGCTGCGGGGAACAGGAGCACACCGGCACCTTCAAACTGGGACCTGTACACTGGAACCAGCACACCCGGACCAGTCTCCTGCTCCACCGCAGCCCCATCACGCTGCCCATGGAGGGAGAACAAGAGGTTGAGGAGCTTGAAAACAAATAGAGATGATGAAAGAATTCATGCCTGAACCTTTCAAAGAAAAATCCACTTTTCTAAGTAGATGTTGGAGAATCCAGTAAACTCTCCTGTTCCGTGCAGCAGGGCTGGTGGCAGGAGCGGCTCTGGGTCCCCCTGTGCTTTGGGTCTCCACCAGCAATGTTCTTCTGCTCCAGCTCAGCAAAGTCACCTCCAGCATGCCCAGAGCGGCTCCTCCGCCCTGGGACCAGGAGGTGAGGGACTGCTCTTTGCTGCCCTCAGGCCCAGGGAGTTGAAGCCCATTTTGAGCTGAGAAAGGGGGAATTTGTGCCACTTCCCCACGTCAGAGTAGGGCAGGAAGGGACCTCACCGATAGGTCCAGGAATTAAAAGGGGAAAATAAAATGAAACAGAAAGGGGTATGGGGTAGGTGGCAGCACAGGGACCGCAGTCAGGCTGCCTTGGGCAGCCTCCAGTGCAGCCGTCTGCTCCTGGGGTCCCCTCCAAGGCCAGGTATCGCTGAGGAAGGTCCCACCGGGTGCAGGGCTCCATCCTGCTCAGGTATCGCTGGGTCATGGTGGGCAGCAGCTACCTGGTGCTCTGCAGCTCCTCCCGCAGCCAGGTGGGCAGCGTCTGCCCCATCTTGTACAGCAGCTTGGAGAGCTCTATGTTATGGTCCCTGTAATAGTCCCGCAGGAAGGCGCGCGACTGCAACGGGAGAACACAGAGGAGGGTCAGGGGACCAGCCCCAAGCCCACCACCCCAGCACGGCCCCCTGGCCCCGCTTGGGACCATCCCATGAGGTCTTCTCCATACTCACATCCGAATCCATCTCGGGGTACTTCCTCCCTTTGCTCTTCCCCAAGCATTTTGTTTTCCCTCCATCCAGAAGCTGACACCAGAATCCCTTCTTTGGATCAAACCTGTGAAGTGAGAGCTCTGCCTCACCCCTCTTGCCCCGCACACCTTCCACAGCATTGCAACAAGCCCCTCTGCTTCCCAGGCCTCCACAGGAGCATTTCTCCAACTCATTTAAACCCACAGCCCAGCTAACATCTCGTTATTGACCCCCTGGTACAGCAGGCTCCCTGTGCAGCTGCACAGTAAGCAGCTCACCAAGGTTCATTCATCACCACATTGCCCTGCTGAGGGAGCACAAGGGTCTACATAGAATCATAGAATAGGGTTCGAAAGGACCTTAAGATCATCCAGTTCCAACCCCCCTGCCATGGGCTATGTCCAACCCGGCCTTGAACACCACCAGGGATGGAGCATTCACAGCTTCCCTGGGCAACCCATTCCAGTGCCTCCCCACCCTTACAGTAAAGAACTTCTTCCTTATATCCAATCTAAGCTTCCCCTGTTTAAGTTTGGCTATTATTTCCTGTGGCACTTTCAGCCCTGGATGCCCTCAGGAGCCTCACAGCACCTGGGTGCAGATTCAGAGCAGCCACGTGTGTAGACAAGCCCTGCACAGAGGTAGGTTATTACTTTTCCAGGAGCTCTGGAGCCTCCTGCTTCCCACAATGGCTTTAATGTCTGGAAGGCTCAGAGCAAGGTGACACCCACAGAGGTGCCATGCTGCCAGCAGCAAGAGCTGCTCCCTGCAGTGTGTGCACGGGGAGGAGGGGTACCAGGGCTCAATGCTGTCACATGCAGCACAAACACATCCCTCAACTCTGCTCCAAGAGCCCAGACGTGCTCCCAGGCTGCCTGGTGTGACACACCACCATCCCTGCTGCAATGTCTGGGTAAGCACAGCAAAGCAGGGTGCTTGCTGGATGTTCTCTGATGACAGCTACCCCAGTGTAGGCTGCAGCAATGAGGAGCTGCTGCTCCAGCCTCAGGTGAAACCCTGGTCCCACCAAAACCAGCAGAGCTCTGTGGAGAGCCCCCGGGCTGGAGGCTGCACCAGGAGCAAAGGCAGATTGGAGGAAGGAGAAGCTCGGGGAAGGACTCACGCCAGGGTCTTGTGGTAATCGATGAAGTTGGTCACACCGAGGAATTTCTGGACCGTCTCCATCACTCTGGCAGGTTCCGTTCGGAGCAGCTTGCCATCCAGGACCAGGATCTGCAAGGAGCAAGGCACAGCAGTGAGGTGCTGCTGGCTCCCAGCCCTGCTCTCCTGGGGCACACCACCACCTTCACTGCACCTTTCGCCATCTCGAAGCCAAACCCACCACCAGCCTGTGCAGGGACCCTTTTGGATGCTAATGTGTTCTGGTGTTCACTTACACTGGGTGTTCAAAATGAAACGCAAATAAAAGCCAGAGCCAGGACCATCCAGGACATCAGAGCTTCAGCTCGGGGCTGCCCAACCCGCAGCCAGCCAGGATTGCATTACAGCAATTACGCCAGCAGCAGCCAACTAATAGACTTTATAAGGTTAAGTGACAGTGGAAAAATCATTCAGGGACTGAGCCTGCACAGCGCCAGCAGCGCTGCAGTGAGCGGGTCACAGCAGGGCTGGCATCCAGTGCCCGTTTCCCCTGCAGACAGCTCAACACGGGCAGCTCTGCTGCTATTTTTGTCCTCCGATGCTGTGGTGACACCAGACAGGGCAGCCCCAGGGGGGTCTGTGGCCAAGAGTGGCGGGTGAATGGTGAGTGCCCCTGCAGAGCCACCCACAACCGCTCACCCCGTGGCTCCCTTTCAACCCTGCTTTGGCAGAGGACCAGCACAAGGACATCTTTGGGCATCATCCATCACCAACCTCACACTACAAGGGCTTCCTTGTGCAGTATCTCCCCCTCTGCTCCTTCTCCAAGTACTTTTACCCTCCCTCCCTGTGGTTTTTAGTGTATAAGAAAAGCAGCTCCCACAGGAGCATCCTCACAGCTGATTTTGGACCCAAGCTCTCTTTCTCCCACATCCTTGCTTGGCGAGGGGTGCTCCCCAGTGTGCTGCCACTGCAGGAGTGGGTGCTCCCATCCATACCTGGTTGGCGTGGTAACTGTTGAGCCAGCGCTCAATGTGTGTGGCGTACCAGCCCGGCACCAGGCAGCGGTTCTGCAGGGCCCGGAGCTTCGGAGCAGCCTCAGGTCCTGCTGTGATCACCTCATGGAAGGTGTATTTCAGGGCAACCAGGTCGTCGTGAGCTCGCTGGTGCTGTCAGGCAGGAGCAAGGCAGGTTTGCTCCTGAGGCAACCCAAATCCTGGGCTGCCCATGAGGCACTGTGTCCCAGGCCACCATGCTATGGTGTTCAACCAGAACATTCAGCACCCACAGCCACCCCACCTCCAAAACCAAGCTGATAAAATCCCCTTGCCCACCACCCCATGGAGCTGCCCACAGTGGGGGAGAGGCAGTGGTGGGCAGCTCACCTGATACCAGGAGTAGGCTCGATCTGCAGGGTTGATGAGGATGGTGATGACTTTGGCCTTGGAGAGCAGGGCGGCAGCTCGCCGGGGAGCCACTTCTGAGTCAAAGTAGTTGGCACTTTTCTCGAAGTAGAAGTCAGAGGTGGTGTTGGAGGGGATGGGGAAGAACTCCATGTACCTGGGGAGGCCCAGTGTGAGGCAGGCGGACAGGCACCACGAGATGTCCCAGAACCCCCCTTGCAGGTGATATCCCAAACACTCGGTACCAAGCAGAGTCCCCCAGATCTGACACATTGCCTGGAGCTCCACAATCCCCTCCAGCCACTCCAGAGGGCCAGGCCTCACCAGATTCCCCAGGCAGACCCCAAAACCAGGAGATAACATATGCACAGAAGCCTGGCTTCTGCCAAGGGCAATTCTGAGTCCTGACAAGAGGTCTTTGCCTCACAGCAACACCTCAGGGATGAACCATGTGATGGCCTGAAGGCACAGGGCAGAGCCCGTGTGGGATTCATCCCACCTTGCAGCACTGAGAGGTGCTAAAAGCCAAGCAGCTACAAGGCTGATGGGAAACCCCACAGCACCACTGCTCCTGTTCCCAAAGGAACTGGCGCTCCCAGCTCAGCTCCCACAGCGTGGAGACCTACCAATCAATGCCCTTGTGATAGTTGTGTCCATTGAAGAACTGTATCTCCTCGAAGGTCTCTGAGCTGGGGTAGTTGCTGCTCAGGTCTGGGTGCATCCCCAAGAAGAGATAAAGGGCAGTTGTTCCTTTTGGACAGACAGAAAGCAAGAGCTGACTTGGGACAAACCTCCCCCTGAGCTCTGCTGCAAAGCAGAAGGGCTGAGGGGCTCTTTGGGGATATGGGAGAACCTGGCAATCCCCCTGGCATGGCCGTGGTGAAGGGAAGTACCTGTTTTTTGAGGCCCAATGATGAGGAGCTTTGGGAATCGGTCACAGGTCTTTTCTTTGGACCAAATATCTTTGTGCCGTTTGTCTTCACATGGATCCTGAAACACAGGAGGGAAGATTAGAGACAGGGCAGCCTGGATGGGACCACACACCACTGCTCAGCCACCTCCAGCCCCGACGGTCAGACCGGGAGGCGACACTGCTTAGCAGGCAGGGAAAAGACCAGGCTTATCTCCAGATCTATGGAGCAAACTCCTTCCTGGCACCACCCCCAGAGCCACAGAGACATTTAAAAGCACTGCCACCCAGAGGATCAGAGGGAAACCCACGCTGGATGGGACCTGACACTGACACCAACCTCCTGCTCCGACCAGGGCCAGATATACCCTATTTCCCTCTCCCAGCGCAATATACATGGCTGCTCTCCCCATTCCAGGCATGGGGGGTACCTGCCACAGCGGGTCCTTCTCCTCAGAGAAGATCTGGAAGTACTTCTGTGCTAGTTGCACCGGCGGCAACGTCTGCAGCTTCAGGTTGGTCCAGGAGTTGAGGAAGCGGACCAGGTGCTTGAAGGTGTACAAGCCCAGGCGGTCGTTGCCGTAATTGGACAGATGGGTCATGAAGATGCTGATCTGAAGCAGAGGGGATGGAGCAGGGGTTAGTGGGACCTCAGCCAGCAGCTGCCCCATGCACTGGCTCCCACCCTGGCTGAGGACACTGGGGACATCTGCCACAGTGGTGCTGGGGGACAGCTCTGCAAGAGACATCTGTATGTCCCTGTGCAGTACTCACAGGGTTGAGGAGCACGGTCAGGAACAGTTCACCCCCGTTGATGATTTTGTCCAGCTCGCTGGAGCCACCAGGGTATTCGTTGTAGAAGATGGTGTGTGTGAAGAGGCCGCAAGTTTGCCGGGGGAGTACCTGGGCAGGAGAAAGATACGGATGGAGTAGGTGGTGAGCTGACCACCCTGCCTCCTCCAGGCAGGCAGGGCTGGGTCCCTCTCTCCTTCTAAACAAAAAGGGGGTCCTTAACCCCTCAGGGGTCAGGACCAGCTCTACTGTCCCTCACCACCCTCAACTTCAATCCTGCTACCCACAAGGGATGAAGGTGAACAGATGGAGGAGCCAAGAATGGTTCTCCTGTAAGCTTCCCTGATGCAGGATGAGCAGAGGGCACAGCCTCCTCAAACCAAAGCTGCCCAAAAGCCACCTACTGAGGTTCTGGGTTTTGGTGGGGAAGGCAAGAACAGAGAAAATGGAGCTTGGCCACCTACCATGATGCCATTGTGGATGAAGCCACGGCGATAGCGAGCGGGTTTCAGGTGGGGGTACTCCTCCGTGCTTGTCACTTTGATTGACCAAACCTGCTTCCAAGCTTCGTACAACTGCACGTGGACAGGGTACACACCTGAATGGTGGGGGGCCACGGCGTACCCCATGTCAGTGGGGATGCCGTGCTCCTGCAGAGAAGACAGCAGGGAGTGGGTGACTGTGGCGACTCCAAAACCACAACGTCCCAAACCAATCTCTTCCCAAGGGACTGCCTATTCCTAACTATTTGTGCCTCCGGGGAGCAACCAGGGCAAGGCTGTGTCCGCGCATCCTCTCCTAACCAGGGCTGTCTCCTTGAAAGGGAGCCCAGGAGAAGACATGCTGGGCGCACACTTGCTGCTCTGCTTCATGCGGACCATCCTCATCCCTGCCATTTCTGCTGTCAACAACACCACAACAGCAACAAAGCTCTTCTGCAGAGAATGGGGAGATAAATCTATCTACACAGGACTGTAAATTGGTTTATATCAGAGTGCTTCTATTGTTTATAAAACAGTCTAGAAATTGAGCTGGAAAACTGCCCATCCCAAGTAGGGGTGGTCTGGTCCCACTCATATTAAGCACCTTTAATTATCAGACAATGATTTCAAGTTAGCCTGAAGATCCCTCACTGAGGCCATGAATCTGGCTCTACTCGTTTGGATTCAAGACAGCTGTGAGCAAACCAGTCGATGGCAGCATGATCTGGTCTCAGTGCTGACTTTATTAGGACCACAAAGGGGACAGTCCAAAAGGACGGACAACCCCTTACCAAGCTGAAGGTCAAAACCTGCCTTTATGAACCAAATGTATCCTCAACACCTCAGCCTGCAGAGGGAGTTTCCATCAGCCCGAGCTTCCTGGCACAGAGCCACCGCTCCACGATCCCACATCACTGCCCAGCATTGAACAGCACGAGGCTGAGCACCCAACCTGCATCCCACTGGATCGGAGCTCTGCATCCCCCATGCAGCCGGCCAGGGAGGCATGGCTGCAATGCACAAGTGATGCTTCCCTCTGAACAGACATCAGGGCAGCTCACTGCCACAGCAGCAAATTGGCTGCTGCAGATAAATCCTTTTGCTCCAGGTGCTAGTGTATAAATGGATTTACCCACCCAGCTATAACATGGGGGCACGACTTAACACCACGAGGTCCCTAGGCAGAGACTGTCCCCCAGGTCACCTCTTCACCCCACTTCTCCATCCTCCCCCCACCATAAGCAACCCCACCAGCAGCATCTTACTCACGACAGCGAATTTCTTGTTTAAGGTCATCTGCTCGGCGAGAACCGACTGGTTGTGGAAGAGGTGAGGCTGCATGTGGCTCCACATGTGGGGGAACCACCAGAACTCCCTCACGTAGGAGAGCAGCAGGTCATCACCTTCGTCCTCAGCATCGGTACCTGTGGGCATGACACTCTCCATCACCACCAGGCACACAGAGCCCCTCTTGGTGACCAGTTGATGGGGTGCAGCAAGGTGGGATGCTCAAGGACACCCCTGCAGCCCTGACACCAGCCTCTCTGAGCACCGGTTTGTGCCCCAACATGCAAAGCAATGCCCTCACCCTCCTTACCCGTGTGGAAGAATTTCCCTGAGTATCCCAGGTTGAAGGTGAAGTTTGGGATGTGGGTGCGCAGCTCGTTCTGTGTGTCAAACAGCGCCTGGGAGAGGGGGAGAGAAAGCAAGATGTCCTCAGGATGTGGCCACTGGGATGGCTGCCATGCCAGGGTGAGGAACCATGTCCCAGAAGGCTTCACAGGAGGAGAAGGGATGCTCTGGGAGCGGGAAAGCTCATCCCTGGAACATCCTGGAGCAGGCACAAGCACCCATGCCACCCCTGCCCACCCAGCCAGGACATCACATCCACACCTTGACATCTTCCACCTTCATGCGTGTGCCCTCCTTGCCCACAAAGATATCATCGATATCCACCAGGATGTAGCGGTCGAGGGGCAGGGAGAGCCTCTTGCCCGTCAGGAAGGAGACAGAGTCCACAAAAACCAACTTGTGCAGCCAGAAGTTGAGGTTGTTGCCAAAAAGCACCCTCTGGATCCCATCGTGGAGGCCCAGGTCCTGCATCACAGTGGTGTGCAGCGCTGCGTCCACGCTCATGTGCGGGATGGACTCGGACGACTTGGTCTTGGCCAGGAGGACGGGCTCGTAGGTGGAGTGGTTGGACTGGAAGACGGTCCAGTCCTCCCCAGGGAGCACACCCTTCTCCACCTCGCTGGGGCGTGTGATGTATAGCAGGGGAGACTTGGGATTGATGCTGCAGTCCTTCAGCGCCAGGTTGGAGTGGAGGAAGAGGGGGAAGCCCTTCAGCTGGGCGCTCAGCAGGCTGTTCTCGTTGGCCTGCATGGGGGAGACGGGAACTAGAGGAGGTGGGATACTGGGGACAAGTGCCCAGACTGTCTGTGCAGGCAAGGGCCCACTGGGGGCACCGACCAAGGCAAGGGGGGAGGCAGCTGGGAAAAGGGACGCTAAAAGCAATGAATGATCCCAGAGGTGTGTTTTTAACCCCAAAACACCCAGGGGCTGCACAGCCTTTCCACAGGGAGAGGGCTAAGACAGTGCCCTCTACTAGCAGCCTGTGCCCATGCCAGGCTGTGAGCTGGCTCCACACCATCTCAAGCTGCTTGCAGAAAACAAGGGGAGGGCAAAGTCCTTACAGTGACCTCACAGCCCCCCTGGCTTATGCCTATCTTGGCCATGGGGTCTCAGCTCACCCTGTGCACCCCCTTACCTTGAAGAAGCCGATGATGCCCACGCCATACTCCACACAGTACTTGTCCAGCAGCTCCCGGTTCCAGGCATCCAGGTTGACATACTTGAGGATGTTCTCATAGATGATGAGCGCAAAGCGTCCCCGGTCCTTGTCGGTCAGCGTGGGCATGTCTCCCTTCCCCGGGGCTATCTCTGTCCTGTACTTGAAGCGACTCGACTCCAGAATGGCCACGATCTCCTGACCAAGCTGTGAGTAGAGGCTCTCCACAAAGACCAGCACCAAGGGGTCCGTGCGGGAGGAATCAGCCACCTTGAGGGTCTTCAGCGGCAGCAAGCGGGACGGGGCCACCTTGGGCTCATCGCAGTCCGGCCCCACCACGTCCCCAGAGGGCTCCAAGCCCCTTTTCCACCCATATAAATAATAAGCAGAGACGAAAACACTGAGCAGGCAGAAGGCAAAGAGCAGGAGCAACACCACCTGCGGGGAGAGCTGCCAGACACCGCGCCGAGCCCTGGCCAGCACAGTCATCCTTGCATCCGCGGGGCGAGGTGGGGCCCCTCTCCCTGCTCACCCCCTCCCCTTGCGAGTGCCGGGGAGGGGAAGAAGCAACAACCAACGCGCTAAAGAACAGGTAAAGTCAAAGTGGGTACTCCTAATAAATTAAACCACTAGCGGCCGCCCGGGCAGGCTCTCTCCCCTCCAGCGTCTGGCGTCCCCCGCTGCCCGATTCATGTCACCATGGCAGACGCAGCCAGAGTCCCCTTGCCGAGCCGAAATCCCCGTGGTGGTGGCAGCGGTGGCAGCAGCAGCACCATGGCCGCAGCGGCACTAAGGGGCGGCGGACGGCCTCAGCGCAGGCTGCGGCAGGCATGGGGACATGGTGGCTCCCTGCGGTGTCCTGGCTCCACACAGCGCCCTGCAAGAGAGAGGTGGGATGAGCGGGGATGGATGGGGTTGGTACCAATGCCAATGCTTTTACTGGCAGATTCTCGCTGTGTGCCAGGGCTTGCTGAGAGGGCACTGTGAGCTCCTGATGGTGGCATGAGCACAGCAGCACACACGTGCACGGGACCGTGGCTGTGGTGTGAGCCTGAAGTGCAGCACCATCACTGGGGTGCTATGGAGAGGAGCCCCCATCACACCAAGCAGGTGGAGAAGCAGCCCCACTCCTCCTGTTGGCACAGTGTGGTGAGGAGAACAGGGGTGAGAGGGGTCTGAGCCCCAGCTCCCTGCCCAAGGGCAGGGAGGGACACAGGCACACAGCCAGCATGAGGCCGAGCCAGGAGCCGCCAGCCAAGGTCACTGAGACGGGCACATGGGAGCAGCCACGTGGAGCCAAAGGGACCTTGGGAACGTTTTTCTTTCCCTGTGAAAAGGCCATTTAAAGAAAGAAAAGAAACAAACAAACAAAAAAGGATTGGGCACCACTTGCTGGGGGGTGAAGTCACCCAGGGCACACACACTGATGCAGCCAGTGTGCTTAAGGAAGAAGTGATTGGTACGGGGGCTCGTCCCCAAACTCACCACCAGTGCTGGGGACAAGGGCAGGAGCTCTGTTCCTCCCCAGGGAGAGCCCTCTCTGCCCCACTGCACCGTGGCTGAGCAGCCATCCCACAGACACCAGCCGGGTACATAACGGGATTAAATGTGGCGGGCTGAGCGGTACTGTGGATTACAGGCTGGGGCTTGGCAGGGTAATCCTGTCATCCCTGCCCTGCCCTGCACAAACCCTGCTCCAGGACCCGCTTCCCGCTGCTGGCAGGGTGCTGCTTCAGCCAAGCCCCGTGCACACTGCCAGCCTCCATCAGCAGCACCCACCAGCATCCCCCACTGCTGGGACATCTGGATTTACTGACTTATCCTTGTGCACATGGATGATCTCCAGGAGGGCCATAAGAGCAGGCACCTTCGCTCCTCAGCCCTGAGGCATGCGCTGCCCCAGCTCACAGCTTCCTCCCCTCCAGCAGGGCTGGACCTTCAGCATCCCAAGGAGAACACCCCACCGGGGCTTTGCACCAGGGTACTTCTCCAGGTCCAAAGGAAGCAGCGCACTGGGACTTGATTTTAGGGAGGCTTCCCTGCCCAGGTACCATCCCTAGGGATGTGGAGAGCTGGGACCACAGTCTCATGCACCCTGCCCATGCCATCCTGCTCCCCCTCTGTTTCTTTCATCTATCAAGAGCAGTGGGTGCTGGCAGACACATTCCTATGGTGATGGGTGGGCAAGTGACAACCAGCAGGTTTGATGCCAAGTGGAGGAGATGGCGGCTGATGGGCACGACCGTGTGTCCATCCTTGCAGCATCCTCCATGAGTCACAGCAGATGGGAATGGGGCCCCACATCTACATCACCTGGCATTTCCAAGGGGGCTCCATTAGTCCATTCTCTTCTAAAAGCTTTTAATTATGGTACTTAATGAGCAGGCTTTTGAGGCAACATCCCCAGGCAGACACGGACTGGCCCTCCCTGGGGAGGGAGCCTGCCACAGCAAAGCACAACAGCAACACCTGCATTGGACCCCTGGAGCAGCCACATGTGAGCCGGGACCAGGGCAGGCAGCATCCCACCCCACAAAGCCAGTGCTGAGGCAGGAAGCAGCAGGAATCCTGCTCTGCCAGTTCACTGCAGAGAAAACCCTCCATGCGGAGGATGCTCTGAGGTGGGGATGCTCCTGCTCAGGGCTTTCCCCATACGAATCCTATGTCAGTGATCCTCATAGGGAGATTTAAATGAGCCCTCAGGCAGAAGTTCTTCCCTGTGAGGGTGCTGAGGCGCTGGCACAGGGAGCCCAGAGAAGCTGTGGCTGCCCCATCCCTGGCAGTGCTCAAGGCCTGGTTGGACACAGGGGCTTGGAGCACCCTGCTCCGGTGGCAGGGGTTGGAACTGGATGGGCTTTGAGGTCCCTTCAGCCCAAACCAGTCCAGGATTCACCAAATGGGTGCTGGCTCCACACTGCCCAGCAAACCCCTGCTCATCCCTGGCAGTGGTGGGAGAGCCAACAGCAGGTCAGGGAGGGTTTGCATTAGCAGGTTTAGTTCCAAGAGCACAAAACAAGCTCTCGAGACCAACAGCCTTTCTGAAACAAAAAGGGAAACGCGACGGTAAAACAGAAGGAAGCCCACAAGAGCTGGCGGGGTGACGGCAGGAGGCAAACTTCCTTTTAACCTGATTTCTAGAAGCTGCTCAGGTGCCTTTAAAACCACGGTGGTTATTTAAAAGGCACCGGCTGGAAATGTCAGCCAGAGTCCCACACACAGACCTCAGGCCCCCAGAAACAGCACCAGCACCAGCAGGCTCCCATCGTGCAGGGGGTGCTCAGCCTCACACCAAGGACAACAGGAGAAAGAGGCCCAGAAAATGCTCTTTTCTGGTGGGCTTCTGAGCAAAGCCCTTGGCTCTCCACTGAAGAAGAGGCTTGGAGAGGAGGCTTACTCACAATGCTCTTAATCCGGCCGCCCTGACAAACACAATCAGCGTCCTAGCAGCTTCCCCAGCACAGTGGGAGCCTGGAGCACCCTCCAGGGCTGGATCTAACCCTGCGGCAGGCAGGGAGCGCAACCGGTGTCCAGGGAAGCCCTTTACTATCAGCACTTCAATCTAAGACAGCTGTAGGAGGAAGGGGAAATGGTTGAAAAGCTTTGCTAAATCCACTCCCCAGCACGGTTGGGGGGCTGCAGCTTCCCCTGGCCAGAGCTATCGGCCAGAAACACTCCTTGGGGAACTACTGTACCCCAGAAAGCCAGAGGGGCACTGGAGGGGATGCGAGGGGATGAAACCACCTCTGTCAGCAGCTTGCAGCACTCTTCCTTTAGCCTCCGGTGAGATTTTGCAGGGATGCAATGGGAGGATTAAATATAAGCAAGGAAGTGCAAGCAGATCCGGAGGAGAGGGAAGGGTCGGCAGTCCCGGCAGACAGCCACAGCAGGGTTTGATTTATCAGGGTGCAATAGGTCCGGCTGCAGGTGCAAGATGTGAACATCAGGCAGTTCACAAGTCCCAGTTCTCAGATAAATCAACTGTCCCAACCCTACATCCCCGGGATGGGAGCTGAGCTCAAAACCAGGGTGCGATGCAGCAAGGAACTGCTCACACGTCTCTCTTGCACCACTTTGGAAAGGGCTGTAAGGGAGGGAGCAAGCATCCACCTTCATGGAGAAGAGACCCCAAGTCCTTCCATGTCCAATCCCCGACTCCAGTAGCTCACAGACCCCCCAACATTCAGCCCACAGAGATGGGGCCACATCCTAAACACCGTACCCCTGCTCCTCACCCCTGAGGGAGAGCCCCACCACACCAGCGCTGCTGGGTAATCACCCCATCACCCCCACTCCAGCTCCACTTCCCCATGTAAGCCAGCCCTGGGGGTTAAGCCTGGATGGAGGAGGATTTAGACACAGGATGCTAAATTGCATCACCCAGCTCAGCGATCTGCAATCTCTTCTGCTCGCTCCAGTGCTTCCCTTCCCATATCTGACCACTACAGTGGATACAGCCAGCCTGGCCCCACTGACACATCTGCTTATCTCCCACTTGTTCAGCTCTGGGGCCCTCAACACAAGAGGGACATGGACCTGCTTGAGTGAGTGCAAAGGAGGCCACAAAGATTAGACCTTAGGCAGAAGCTCTTCCCTGTGAGGGTGCTGAGGCGCTGGCACAGGGTGCCCAGAGAAGCTGTGGCTGCCCCATCCCTGGCAGTGCTCAAGGCCAGGTTGGACACAGGGGCTTGGAGCAAGCAGCTCTAGTGGAAGGTGTCCCTGCCTGTGGCAGGGGGTACGAAATGGATGAGCTTTATGGTCCCTTCAACCCAAACCAGGCTGTGATTTGATGGTAAAAGGCTACTGGAAGGTCTAAATTCAGCCAGGCTGGGACCCAGGATCCCAGCAAGGTGACAGTGCTCTGCCCACCATGCCTGCTGTGCCTCCCACACCTCACTCTCGCATCCTCATCAGCATCCTCAGCAAACACTAACTGGTGCCCTGCAGCCCCAGGAATCACAACCACCTTCAAAAGATGCACAAAAGGCAGCCAAATTATTGTTGTTATTCATAGGTTTAAGTTCCCTCTAGAGGGAATCCCCTTCATTCCACTGGTAATATTTAGAGGGCTACAGATCTAAAACCACTGAGCTAAGCATGTCCTCAGAGAGGAGATTACTGCCATCATATTATTCAGGAGACAACTATGAGCTGAAGACAGGGGAGCTTGCTTTGAAAATTAAGAAGTAACTGGCATGAAAAACCTGCCTTTAAGCACCTACCTCTGCACCGCTGCCTTTGTCAACTCTGAACAGCAGTGATCCCAGCCTGGGCTGGAAACAGCAAAGAGCTGGGAGTGCTGGCATGGGAGAAGAGCCATCACAGGGTGCAAAGGACCACTGTCTGCCCCTGTGCCCATCACCTTCCTCCCCAGACAGGCCTGGATTCACTGTCCAAGAGAAGGCACCATCAGGAGATGAACGTCTTTGCTTCAGTACGCGGTGATGTGAGGATGCACACTGATACCAAAGCACAGGGGGCAGCAGGTCCAAACTCCCTGGTGTAGCAGCCCAGGGAGAGGAACCTAGGATAAAAACTTCAACCACTGTGAAAATGGGATTTTCCTGGCGATCCCCATTTACTGACAGCCTGGGAGAGCCTTTAGGATGGCCCCAACAAGACATGGATGGAGGGATGAGCTGTATGGGCATCCAGACGCCTCCCGCCAGGCTGCAATCCCAGGGTGTCCAGGCACGGGAGAGGGATGTGGAGCACATGGAGAGGGGAAAACAAGCGGAAAGGCAGAAACAAGCTGAAACAAGCTCATCCTGGCCGCCTGCTCTCCCCGAGGCTGCCCGTGCACCACAGGCAGGTTTATAATGCCAGATAAGGAGCGTCTTAGCGGTAGATTACACGGGCTGCTTAAGTGCTTTGCAAACAGTAGTTACAACATGCCAGGGAGAAAAACACCCTGCTGCTGGCCGGGGACAGCCCCAGCACCGCTCTCCTAAGGACACTCATGTTTGCCCAGTGCCCAAAAGGTGTGAAATCAAAGAAGGACAAAGGCAGCCCCAGCAGCTGCCCTTGGGACAGGAAACTGCTCCCATCCCAAACCCTCCCAGCCACCTTCTCCCCTCCGTACACAGGCTGGATAAGAGCAAACAGGAGGGAATATTGGGAAAATCCATCCTGATTTATTCAAGGTCTGGAGGGTTTCACCCCAGGAGGACTCCAGGAGGAAAATCCTCCCTTTTCCTTGGCACATTAAGACCTGTTTCATAAAGCCTGGTCGGAGCATCCTCCTGGATTGCTGCTGCTGAACCAAATACCCCCTCGACACCTCTGGATATAAACCTCTGGCTCTGGCTGCCCACAGCCTGCCTGCTCCTCTGAGAAAGAAACAACGAGCCCAATGAAAGCGGTCAAAGATCTTCACATTGAAAAAGCTATTTTTGGCCAAAGCACCTTGCTCTGGAAGAGCTGTTTTCCACCCAGAAAGCCCTGTGAGCACATCGGTTTCACTGAAGAGATAAAAGTAATGTTTTTCTCATGTTTTCTTCAAAAAACCAATCCTGAAAGTGGCTCTTTCCCCGCAGAGGGATGGAAAAGCAACGTTCAGTGTGTGGTAAATTACTGCCAACATCTGCTGACTTTTTAGGGGAGAAATAACCCCAAAACAATGATAAAACCCACCCCAAATCCCAAAGAACTGGGTGAGGTTCCTGGCAGCCCATGATTAAAACTCCTCCCCATGGCAAGCCCGACTGACGGGGCTTTTAAGACTAATTCTTGCAAACCCCATGCCCTAAACCCACTCCCCAGGTCCTGCCCCTGCCAATCCCCATTCTCCAGCCCAGAGGTGCTGCAGCCACAAAGGAACCTCCCAGAGACATCACCCCATTCCTGATCCTTGGGCACCGGGGGCTGCCACCCCCCTTGTCCTCAGCACCCTGATTTTGAAGAGCACCCCTCCACACTCTCCCCATCTCCAAACACCAGCATGAATCAGCCTCCTCCATTAATTAGGCCAGCAATTAGCAGCAGTCATTAGCTTTCCTATGCCCCAGGGCTGCTGGCTGGGCACTGATGCTCCCCAACAGCATCCCTACCAGATACCCCAACACCTTGTAACCAGGTTGTGTTTTGGGCCACGCTGCTGCCTCCCTGTAAAGAGCAGGAGCTTTTTGGAGGTGACTCCTCCTCATGGGTATTTTTTGCCCTTGAATCTTTGGGAACAGCCTTGCTCCAGAGAAAGGAGCTGGGGGAATTCTCCCAATCCTTAATTGAAAGAGGCGCTTAACGAGGAGAGTTTCTTTTGTCCCTTAATTGAAACAGATTCTTAGTGACAAAACTCCCCATGAATTTTAAGTGGGTTTGAAAGGAGGGGGAAATCCACTCAACGAATAGGGTTTTCCTGCTTTGAAATGTGCCATGTGGGTTCCTGAGGCCCTCCAAGTGCCCAAGAGCCGTTCTGGACAAGCAGGGCCTGCATCCCAAGTATTCTAAAAAGGAAAAGGGACAAGGGGAAAATAATCTCATATCGATTTTTACACTGTGCTGGATGGCACCTGTGCTCTCACTGCAGGTTGCACAGGGACTCCTTCCTGATGAAACCCTGACTGAAAACCTCCCAACACCACCTTTTGCTGCCTGTGGCACTTGGCTTGGCCAGATTTCCCCTGGAGAGATGCTGATCCTGCTGCGAGTGCGAGGGTGATGCTGGATCACAGGGAAGCAGTGATTCCCCCCCTCAGCCATGGCAGCACTGTGTGCCCCATGGGACAAACCAGCTGCTTCGTTTTCTTGACAGCTTCCCATCACAGGGAATTCAAAGTGGGAAGGAGAGCAGATCCATCCTGCCACAGAAGAACTGCCAGCTGCTCTGGGAAGTGCAGGCTGCCCTGCCAAGCACTCAAACCAGCCCCAAAACGGTGCTTTTACAAAGCAGCATCCATAAAACCACAGCATGAACCAGCTCATGGGGAGCAACCACCCCTCAATGCCCGCATCCTAGCCCTGCAAGGATGGAGCATTGCACAAGCTGCCCCCTCCTCCCAGGGTCTCCCAAGGACCCAGACTGCATCCATCCTGCCTGATGCTTTGCTGAACCACAGCCAAGCTCTGCTCCCCTGCAGTCTGCCAGCAGCCCAACGCACCCATCAGGCCGGGTGCTTGGAGCAGGTATTGAATGAGAAGCCAAGTAACTGCCCGATGTGCTGCAGGGACGGCTCCTGGACTGGCAGGTCCTTTGGGGAAGGGCTGGGAAGTACAAGCAGATGCAGAGGCGGGATGCTCCAGGGCCAGCACACTCCAAGGTCATGGCCGGGCCAAGTGGAGGTCAGATCCTGTATTAGACCAATGGACAGAGTTGGAATAAATGACACATTTTGGGTGTGCAGGCATTCCTCAGCCCAAAAGCACATCTGTGTTCTCCTAAAGGTATTAGTTAGGCTAATAAAAGACATTACCTCTGCACGCAGACTTTGCCACCCTTAAGAAGTACCAGAGGCTGCAATGCTCACAGATGGTGAAGCCCACGTGTGACCCCACAAGCACAGCATCGGGGCTGCTAGCACCCAAGCTGCCTCTGGCCTCCCTTCTTCCCAGATCCCTGTATGAGGCTGGATGAATCAAGCAGCATGTCCACAGGAAGCCTGTTGCTTTAGTTTACCTGCTCCCAGGCTACAGCATCAGCCCTGTCCTCTCCTTCTCTGCAGAGGTTCCAAGCAAAGCAAATGTTTGAAGAACCAACCTAGATGCCCCATCTACACCTCCACCCCAGTGCTTTCAGCCAGTGAGAGCTAATAACCACCATAACATGCACTGCTTCACACCTTACCAGCCAGCCGGGCCAGGGGACCACATCATTCCTGGCCTTTCTACATGGGGATATTCCCCACTCGCTCAAGTGGGCTCCCATATCCCCACTCAGCCATCAGGCACAGCATCCCCATCCCAGGTACCACGCATCGCCTCCCTCTCTCCCAGCCTTGATCCCACTCTCCATCATAAATCTTCGAGGCCAGCACAGCCAAGGGATGAATCCAGGCTGCTGGAGAACATATAAAATGGCCTGAGCTCTATGTTTATACTTCAGGCATTGACAGCATTTTGCAGCCGTATTTCAGGACTGTGCTGTTGGCACTTTCTAACACATCCCTTTTTTTTACACTGGTAACACCGCTCCAGGCTCTGAGCCCTGCAGGGCTGTATGAGGCTGTGAAGAAGCAAACAGTGGTCAGGAAGAGGGACACTCAGCAAGATGCTGACAAGTAGCTGAAAAGCATTTGGGTTTTGCCGAGGCCAAGGCACGGGAAGCAGAGCCAAGAGAGCAGCGTGCTACCCGGAGCAGCAGGGACACCCAGGGGCTGCCATCCTTCCAGACCATATGCAAAGCCATTGGATGAGATCCACATCTCCACGTGAGGCGGAAGGAGCCGAGAAGGACACCCCTCGCTGTACATCCAACCCTCAACATGCCCAGAGACAGAAAGAAAACACCTCTTCCTTGCTTTGCATCAGTGATGAGACTTCCAAGATACTTCAGGTTCCCTGGAAGAAGTGGGACAACAGGGGAGAGAGCCCCTGGGAGAGAGCCTTGGTCTCCCCAAGACAACCTCCATCTCCATGGCTTTGAACCAAACCAGCAGCAGGGCTGAACTCCAGGCATTAATCCCAGTGCAGCTCATCCTAGGATAGCTCACACTGAGGATCCCTTGACCTTCCCAAATCCTTCCAGGAAGGTTAGCACCAAGGACCTCATCTTCCCCGGGCAAGGGCTGCAGCAAGGTCCTGCTGCTTTTGGGAAGGACAGGCACCAAGGCGCTCCCAACCCCAGCCTCCTCGCCAGCACCGGCAGTCACGTGCGGGATTTACGGCTCAATATTGATTCGTCTTTGCAGGCTCTGCCATTCCAGTCGGTGGCTTTTGCAGCAAAACAACATGAATCATAAGCTACAGACCGCCCTCTCCCCACGTCCACGCTGTGTGACTCACCCAACCCTTCCAGGGGTCCTGGTTTGAGGGCTGCCTGCTCCACTGCACTCAGGGATGGGCACAGAACAGGCGTGCAGGGGCCACCATCTTCCACAGGCAGCTGGGGATGGAGTCCTCAGGTTTGTGAGGTGGTCTCCAAGAAAGCAGCATCACGCTTTCCCTCCATCCGAGTCCTCCTTCCCCTGCCTCAGGCTACAAAGGCACCGGCGCACTCGTGATGATGGCACATCGCACAATGCACAAAGCAATGCCAGCGCCTCAACCAAAACCACACGAGGAAGTCAAGGGCAGTCATAGACTCACAGAATGGTTTGGGTTGGAAGGGACCTTCAAAGGTCATCTGGTCCAACCCCTTGCAACGAGCAGGACATCTTCAACTAGACCAGGTTGATCAGAACCACATCCAGCCTGGCCTTGAATGTCTCCAATCCTGAAGTCCTAAAGCACCTTCTAGAGCAGGGCAGGAAACATCAGTGAGATGATGAACCCCAGTCCTCTGTGGCCACGAAGCAACCGCAAGATATAAGAGCTTAGCATCTTGCTTCTCTCTCTGTCCTAACCTCATTCTAGCGGGCTCAACCTCAACAACCAAAACTAAAACCCAGCTCCATAAGCTACATCTAGAAGGCAGAACTCCACAAAAGACCATTTTAAGTAAAGCTCTCCATGATGCTGCCACACAGCACAAGCAGCCAAGAGAGCAGCTCCCTCTCCAGTGCCTGTGATGGGACACTTGATGGGACCGTGGTCCTCCACCTGAAGTGCAGACACTCAGAGATGCCTCCAAAACCAAACCTGGGTACAAAAGCCTGCAAGCGAAGGGGGGCAGCCGTTACCAGTGATACTCTGCAGCAGGGACACACTCGGCTGTGCCATACTTCACCATGACATGCTAGTGAAAAAAGTATTCATCATTCCCCCTCCATTCCAGCCTAGTTTTGACTAGAAAAGGCATCACTTTTTCTTCTGTTTAAATTACCACCAACAGTGCATTCAGTGTGTCCTGTTCTGGAGTACTGACAGAGCCGTACAGAACGAAAAGGGGGAAAAAATCCCAAAGCAACCCGCAATAAACAGTCTTTGGATGGGATGGGTTTTGCATCCCCACCCAAACACAACCACACCAGATCCGCCAGCTTCCCAAAGGCGCAGGAAGCGGGAAAGGGTTTGCGTGTGTGAGCTTTCCTGTCAGTATCTGTGCCCTGAGCCGGCAGCTCCAGGGTGGAAAGGAGGGATTTGGGGGCTGCAGCACCATGGCACGCACCAGGGCTGGGCAAGGTGACCCTCCTGGGTGGCTTGGGGACCAGCAGGATGGCAACACGGGAGGTCCTGGCTTCCGAATACCCATGCACGGATGCTTCAGACAAGGAGCAGTGCCGGGAAACATGAGCTTGGCCATCACCTTTGCTGTCCTTACCAAAAAGGAGCACTGACACGGGTGAAGGGAAGATGCTCGGCCACCCCACCAGTGGGATTTGAGGGATTTTTTCTGCTGCATAAAGCCCCGCACGTTTTCTCTATTGTTTAATTTCCTTCTTCCCCACCCACAGCAAGTTCACTGAGAAGCAAGGAACTTATTTCCTATTGAATCCGTCCTGGTTGTTTTATCTGGAAAAGGACGACTTCCTCGGCCGCGGTCCCCGTGAGCAGCCGGGAGCAGCAGGCACGGGGCCGCTCACCTCCCAGTCTGCGCCAGCACAGCACCGGTACAAAACACTCCCGAGATTGGAGTAACAAAGATGCTGCTTTGCTGCAGGAAGAGCTGCTGCTTCGAGGCTGTTGGCGACAAAGGAGCATTGCAAGGCACTGCCTTCCCAGCCCTGCGAGTACCGGCAGCGGGAAGAACACCAGCCCCACGGTGTGCTGCGGCTGCGGGAAGGCAGAGCCCTGGTGCTGGGATGTGACCGCGGTTCTGGGAGCGAGCACCAGCCTCCATGGGAAGCAAAGCCCCTTACCAGTGATGCCCAAAGGTGGCCACGCTGGTGCAGCTTCCATACCACCGGGCACCACTGGCTGCCCCATCGCCAGGCACAACCCAACAGATTTGAGGGCAATAACAAACACAGCGATGTCTGAGAGGCCCAGAGTTCACGGGTGGCTGGGGAAATGCACGGACCCCTCCTAGAGGGGCTGATACGGGGCTCAACAGAGTCCAGCCACGCCGTGCTCCCTCAGACCCGACCTCCTCCAGCGCTTTATGATTCCCCGCTCCCGCCGCGTTCGCTCCCGGGAGCGGGGCTGCTTTAGGCCTCGCACCCCATGCCCCGGGTGCCCGTGCTGCGGCGTGGCCTCGGCGGCTCCCCGCCCGCTGCGCGGCCCCGGCCGGCTCCTCCCGCGGGGCACCGGAGGGGACGGGACGGTCGGGCTCGGGGGTAAGGAGGGCGGTGGGGCCCGGCCCCCCCGCCGGCCCCGCTCCCCACCCCAGCCCGGCGGCGGCGCAAGGCCCGGCGAGTCCCGGCCCGTGCTACCGCCCGGCCGCCCTTTGTCTGCGCTCCCGCCGAGGTCGGCCCGTACCTGCCTGCCCGGCCGGGCCCGCTCCGCACCGCCCCGCCAGGCCGCCACCGCCGCCCGCTCCGCTCCGCTCGGCTCCGCCGGGCCCGGCCCCGCTCGGCGCGTCCCGCCCGCCGCCCCGGCCAGGCACCGCCCCCCGCCCGGCCCGGCCCGGCCCGGCCGGCCCCCGGCAGGCCGGGGCCCGGCAGCGCCGCGCTGGGCTCAGTGCTCCTCCGAACGCAGGGATGCGGCCCCGCACACAGCAGGGGCGGACCCCCGGGGCTGCCCAGCGCCGCTCCCGGCTGCTCAGCCGCGGTGAGAGCCGTGTCCAACCGCCGTGGTGCCGGGCACACGGGGTGACCATGGGCTGTGCGATAATCCCCCGACGGGAGGGCTCCTTTGATGCCCCGGGCATGGGGCTTGTACAATGATGCCACGCGATGCTCACAACAGGTCCCTGCTCTCAGGGCTCTTCGCTGGGACAAGCACCATGAGGTGTCCTGAAGGGTAAAGACCAGGCAGTGTGTATGGTGCAACGAGGGTGTTAGGCTGCTGCCTCCTTTAGAATCCTTTTATCTTTGTCTCAGTGCGCCCTTCGTGTCTGGTTTTGAAGCCTGAATTTGTCCCCATCATCCTCTCCATCCACAGAACCCGGGTGTGATTTCAGAGCATCAGTACATCACACCATTTTGCCCCTTCCACCTCAAGGTGCTCATCTGAGTCATGGCTGGCAGCCCCCCAACCTGCATGAATGCACACAGAATTCCCTTCATTCCTCAGAAAGGGGAAAAACGAGCTTAACGTGGCTCAGCCGCTCTGCTCCTGCCCCTGCCCTCCCCATGGAGGCTGCCAGGGGCTCTGCCAGCATGTGGAGACACGCTCTGGTCCAGGGGAAGGGAGCCCATCACTAGCAAGAGCTAGCCAGGTCTGCCTCACCACCTGCATAAGGAGGGATGCAGTACATGAAGAAGACCCCATCAGGTTTCATATCCAGCCCATGGGGACAAGTTCATGTCCAACCACGGGGATGAGGTATAGCAGAAGGTCTGCTGGGTTTGGTTTTGGCGGCGCGCTCCGGGCCAGCTTCCGACTTAACGGGAATTGAGGAAGCAATTTCAACCAAATGAAACGGGCGGATAAACAAACACAAAGCAAAGAAGAAAGGAAGTCGTAGGGAAGGAGACACAAAGAGCTGCGGACAATTATGGCTGCACATTTTCTAACGTGCTCTGAAGCTTTCATTGAAGACTTCTTATCCTTAAACATTTCACTTCCCGCACAAGCCTTTTCTCTGAAGATCTCAGAATATCTTTGCTTATGCCGAAGTTACTTGAAAGCTCAGAAAACAAAAAGGGGCAAACAGGAAGCTTTTCAACTGCAAACTTCTATAAAGGGTATTAAAGGGACTTCTTTTTTCTTCAGCCTTGAATGATTTGCAAACTCAGCCTGAAAATGTATCTGTGGCGAGAAGAGCTTTCTGAGGCCATGCTAACCTCTGTCACAGCTCTAGCCCAGGAGCTGCATGCACGAATCATCGAGCAAAAAGCCAGCAATGAGTAATTCAAAGGCACGCACCAAACTCCAAGGACAATCTGCGGAATCCACAATCTCCAGCTGTAAACTTTTCCACTGAATAGTTACTTCTGAGAAGAAGGAATTTGATGAATTCTTGGCTTGGCTTTTGCTAATACATACAGTTTTGTCCAAGAATGATCAGAAGGCTGCTCAGGAAGGCATTGCTATTTATTAATACCAGCTCTGCAGTTTACAGGAGTATCAGCTGGCAGGGTTTTTTCCTTGCCTATCCTCTGTTTGCAAACACAAAGGAAACCAGTTCCCTTCCTGCATGCCTCAGCTTCCAGGCTCTTCTTCAGCACATCTGTCAGAAAGAAGTTGAGCGGCTTTCCTCCGCATTGTCTCCAATTTATTAATCAACACTTTCAGCTCCCTACTGAGTTACAGCCAAATTATGGTCCCCTTGAAGTCCATGGCAGCACTTCCACTGGCTTCATTAGGACCAGAAACCGGCTCTTGAAGTCTCTGCCAATTCCTTAAGTGCTTTAACTTCAGCGTTGGAGATTTCTGTTTTAATCTTCTTACGCCTGTCGCTGACACATCATTTTACACGTGTGCATGCACAAACTGCCCTTCGGAACTAAAAACAGCCTTAAAAGCAAACGGAAAAGCTTTCTTTCTTTTTTTTTTTCACCTGCGAGTGGCTGCATTTGGGGCCCCAATTTCTTTTTGCCAGGGCTGTTAGAGGAAAGATGCCATTTCGAGGGGCCCAGGGCTTTTTGAGAGCCCCGACCACAGGCCCTGCTCCGTACCAAGTAGACAGCAAGGGTTCAGCCTGCTGGGGAGAGTTTTGACCTCTTCCAGCTCCAATCTCTGTTTCAAGGCCACCAGTAAGGCCACTGGTCTGGTGGTTCATGGGAACAAGACCCAGGCATGGAAATGGTGCCAAAATTCCTGGTGTGGGAAGCCCAGAGCAGGGACCTTCGCAGGTCAGGCCAGTTGCCTCCCACTGACCCCTCGCCAGGACCAGTTGACACCAGGGCCAAAGCCCGGGCAGGAGGAGAGGTCGGGAGCAGCACTCCCATTTGCCTCCTTCTCCAGCTCCCTTTCTGTTTAGTCACTGGCTGAGTTATGAAATCCGCCTGCAGCGTCACTGTGTCTTTGGGTTTCCCATGGGCTGGAGAGGCTATTACCAAGGAGCAGCTGGAATGTTAATTACCCATTAAGGAACTAAATCTGGGGGATTTCTCAAAGCAAATACACATCATCTCTGGCACTGACCCCACCGTGGCCTGAGCATCCTTCCCATCCAGGACTGAGGATGCAATCCTTGCAGCCCCTTGCTGGGTGCCTCCCTTCTCGCTCATCCCAGCCAGAGAAGGTCCTCAGTGCTGTCTACAGCAGCTAGGACAGCCTGGCTGGAGCTGGCACTGGAGCTCTAGGAACATTCTGCAGGCAGACTGTTCCCTTGCAGACACACCAGGACTGGTGCAAGGCAAAGTAAAAGGAAACAATTTGTCCTGGATGCTGGAGAAAGCCCCATCCGCACAGAGCCTGGAGGGACTGGGAGCAGCCTGCCTGGATTTTGAATGTTGGGTTGTTTCTATTTAGAAGCTCATCTGGTTATTTCAGCCTGTTACCCTACAAGTGGACGCTTGCCTCTTTCCTTGCCTCTGGCTCACATCTGTTCCTGGGGAACATCTGGGGCTGGTGCAAGGCAAAGGATCCTTACAGCCTGCCCTGCACACGTGGCTCCTCGGGGAGACGAGGAGCCCAGGCTGCCCGCACACCCTTCACCGTCCCCAAACTCCTTATCAGGTGGGTCACCGCCAGCCACACACATAGCCTGATGCAGGGTGACCTCTGCAGCACTCGCCTGCTGCTAACTCCTTCCTTCCCCTTCCTTCAAATCAGGCCACGGGCTGTGTCATTGGAGCCTCCGGCTGGAATTACAGCGCTCCTGCCAATGTGCATTTTAAAAGCCTCTCCTTCAATATTTAAACAGGAAGATCCCTGTCTGCTAATGCAGAGAGGAGCAGGTGAAGGTGGCCCATGGGGTCAAGCCAGGCTTTATGGTGGGCACAGAGTGCTTTCCTGAGGAAGAAGCCCAGCACATGAGGAGCAGGGAGCCTCACGGACCAAAGCTCTTCTCCCTGGTGGCAGCTGAGAGCTTTGCATCCTGCAGAGACCTGGGATGCCTGGCCAGAGAAAGGACAAGGTACCCCAAAAGACGTCAGCCTTGTTCTCGCAGGGATGACCCCCTATAAACACGCAGCACCCCGGAGCTGTGGAGCTGATGGGTGCGAGAAGGGGGTCGGAAGTTTCCCACAGGGCAGCAGCAAACGCTGTCAGTCAAGCAGAGGTGCTGCAGATGTTTGCCGGATTTTGGACAGTGCAGCCTTGCTATGGGGCCGTTATGAGGAGCCCCCCTCGCACATCTGCTCCCCTGCGGCCGGACCAGCTCTGACTGCAGCTCCCGGGTGCAGATCGGAACCCGTCGGCTTTCCCCACCCATGCAGGCACCCATGGGCATGCTCCCAGTCTGTCACTCACAACCCAGACCCACGTGGCAGCGAGCTCACTGAGCGCGGGGTGAGGCATCAGGACCAGGAAGGGGTTGTAAAGTCAAGCTCTGTAAGGTCTGGTTCAGTCTGCCTTTTTCCAAAGGTCTTTGGTGTTTCCCATCCTTACTGTCCTGAATGCTTTTAAAATCACTTGGAAACAGAAAACATTCGCTTGCTGGAGAACCTTAATGTCAAACTTCACAAATTTCTATTGTCTGCTGCAGAGGTGGAACAGATCTGGTGAGGACAGTCCCTGCACCACTGCTCGCAGCTGCAGAGCCCACAGGGAACGACCTGGGTTGGAATCTCTCCCGTTAGCTCCTTAACAGAAAATACTCCAGACTTCTGCGTATTAAAACCACCACATACATCCTCTTATGGGGGAAATCCCAAACCCCTCCTCGCTGTCAGGGCTCCTGACTGAGCTCAGGGCAGGGACAAGCCGCTGCCTGGAACCCTGACAGCAGGGGAGGAGAGGCCTGTGCCGCAGCCCAGCCCTATCTGAGCCCGGTCAGTGCGGACTGCGGCAGCGCCCTGGCATTACACCCGTTTTCGTCGTTGTTTTTAAACCGGTTCAGGCCTGCATTGCCGCAGCATTCCCACCACGGCTCCGTCCGCACCACACGCACCGCCGCCATCTTTGGGAGGGACGCGGAGGGTGGATGATGCCGCCATCTTGGGAAGGGACCTCGGAACGTGGCCGCCGCCATCTTGAGAAGGGACCCGTCGGGGGGCGGCCGCACCGTCCTGGGGAGCACAGCCGGCCCGGTTTGCCCTCAGTAGCGCCGGTCACGGCTTCACGGGACCGGTGGCACCGGGAGCGGGACAAAGGCCTGCCCGTGCGATTGGGATCCCCCCTCTCCCCAGCGGCATCCCGCCGCTTCCCGCCATCACTTCCGGGTGAGCGGCGGTGACTTCCGCCCTCTGACAGCGCCACTTCCTTTGCCGCGGCGGCCGCCGGAGCAGACGTGCAGGTGAGAGCGGGACCGAGCGCATCCGCCGCCATCCGCCCCCCCGCGCCCCGTCGCGGGCTCCCAGCCTGCCGCCCGCCTCCGGGGGCCCGGGGCTCCGCCGGGCAGCGCGCACGGCGCTAGGGGAGCTCGCACGGCGGAGCGGGCCGCTAGGCCGCGGGAGAGCCGGGGGCTGGCGGAGCTGCGCGGCCGGGCTCCAGCGCATGGTGGAGGGCAGCTGGGCCTGGTGCAGTGGAGGAGCGGGAGGCCTGGCCACGGGGCACGACCGCGGCCTGTGCTCCGTGGAGGCGGCTGCGGGCCGGCCCTGAGCGCTCGGGGCTGTCCCCGGTGCGGGCTCGGGTGAGCGCTGGAGAGCAGCGGCTTCCTTGCACCGATGTCAGTGTTGGCTTCGCAGTGCCCGCAGCGCAGCTTCTGCACAGTCGTGTTGTGTCGCTGTCGCTGGGGTTCATGGCTGGGATGTCCATGGAGCCTTTTGCAGGCTGAGGGAAGAGCATGTGGCTCTCCGAGTGCCTGTGTAAGCCTTGGTTGAACAGTCGGTGCTCAGTGCAGGTTGCTGTGCAGAGGCGACCATCGGGCTAAGGTCTGTGGCTGAAAGTAGGTCGTGCTTGGATGGAGTTCCTAAATGAAGTCATTAGGCTTTTCTCATGTGCAAGGTGCTGGTTGTAGCTGGTATTTGGCAGGAGAGGGCAATAGGGAACCATCTTCCTGTGCTCGGGAGCATGCATACGGGCTCCCCAGCCAAGCCCTGCTGAGTGCAGCTTCGTCTGTAGCTGGGTTTGGGCTTCAGAGCAGAAGACATACCTGGGTTAGTCCCAAGGATGTGGCCAGAACACTAATAACATAGAAGAACCCAAGCTGGTATTTGAAAGGTCTGCAGAGCCAGAGTGTTGTGACAGTACCCAGGTCTTTGATAATTGTTTGGTTAGGTGTTTCCTTTCCATAAAGTCATAAATAAGCAGGAAGGAGCTCTCAGCACTGCTGGTTGTCAGGGAGAGGGTCTCCCTCGTGCTCTGGGGACATCAGCTGCATGAAGCACAGCCTAGGTAGCTCCTGCTGTGAAGTGTAGCTGGAGAGACCCAGCTAAACAGTTGTGGGTGGTGATCTGTCTGGGGGTATACAACAGAGCTGAGAAGTTTGGCTTTTATCAGTCCACTTGTACTCCAGATTGCTACCTGTGTTTTGCAAGTAGTAACGTATCTTGCTTGGTAAAGGGTTGTAGTAGCGGGGAATTCAGTAAAATCCTGTAGGAGAATGCTGAGAAATCCACCATTGTTCATACTTCTGTTGTTGTTCAGAAATGGCACCTCGTAAGGGCAAGGAGAAGAAGGAAGAACAGGTCATCAGCTTGGGACCTCAGGTTGCTGAAGGAGAAAACGTGTTTGGTGTCTGCCATATCTTTGCTTCCTTCAATGACACTTTTGTCCATGTGACTGACCTCTCTGGCAAGTGAGTATTGACCACCCGTGGCCTTGCTGCAGACCCTGGGCCCTTTAGTTTTGGGCACAGAAATGAGATTTGGGTCGAGGTTCCACCAAAGCCCTTGAGCTTTCTTCTAAACTCCACCTTTGCCTTTTGTAGGGAAACCATCTGCCGGGTGACTGGTGGCATGAAGGTGAAGGCAGACAGAGATGAGTCTTCTCCCTACGCGGCTATGCTGGCGGCCCAGGATGTTGCCCAGAGGTGCAAGGAGCTGGGCATCACTGCCCTGCACATCAAGCTGCGTGCTACCGGTGGAAATAGGTACGTTGGCTGGGCCTGGCTTTCCCAAAGGATGTGACATGGTCTTAGAACCAGAGCCAGAGCCCTTCTTCATGCTGTCTCAGTTGGTGATGTGACTGCAGTGTGTGAACTTGACTTCAGACTTGACCCAAAGGATGTCTCTTGCTTTGTGTGGTGATTGGCTGATGCGACCCATTCTGAACCCATTCTGAATGGCATCTCCAGTTGACTGGCGCGGGGGTGTGCTCTTGTTTATCTGGTAGTGAATGGGGAGGTGTTTGGAGATGTGTTACCTTGGAATGACACTGAAATGCCTGTCTTAGTGGTTGGTTGTGAATGGTTTGGGTCTGAAGAACCTGATTTTAATGCCATCAGCTGTTCGTGAGCTGCGTCCAACTTCTGGATCATTTAAGGGATTATTGGTCCCGATTCTGTCCTCCAGGACCAAGACTCCTGGACCTGGTGCCCAGTCAGCCCTGAGAGCTCTGGCTCGATCTGGAATGAAGATTGGCCGCATTGGTGAGTGATGGAGAAAACAATATCTAGACGTGTCCGTTATGGTACCTCAGTGCAGAGCGTTGCTACTTCAAAAAAGCCCCAGTTTTGAGGGATTATTTAGTAAAAGGAGCTTTACAGGCATATGTGTCACTCGGTTTGATGATTTAACTTTTGGATGTTCTTCTTGGCCTCTCTCAGATGGCCCTGAAGGTGTGATTTAATTTAAGCAGGTTCTTAAGGGTATGATTCACCAGGAGGCGGCATGAGCAGGCTTCAGAAACAAGTTTCTGTCAGCAGGATAAACCCCAGCTGCGCAGCAGGGTGCCCACGGTCCTCTGCTGGAGCAGTACTCATGCCAGAGCTGTTCAGTTGCCTGGAAACGCTGTGCTGGTCTCAGTTTAATACTCTGAGTCAGTACTAATGGAGTTCCAGCTGTTCAGGGAATGTCCCAAATTGCTTCGAGAAGCAGTGGTGTTGGCTGCTACAGAAGTTACATCAAGCACCCTCTGTTTCTTTGGAAGCGCTGTGGCTGCTCAGTTTAAGTGGGATGGGAGAGGGGGATTTTTGCTTCTGCAGCATTAAAAGCCCTTGATGAGCTCAGAGATAGCTTTTTGCCTGTGGAGTGTTCATTCTGCCTGTGCGTGTCCGGTGTAGCGGGGAGGTGTTGTGGTTTAAGCCCAGATGGTAACTAAGTACCACACAACTGCTTGCTTCCACCCCAGGTGGGATGGGGAGAATCAAAAGGTAAACCCCATGGGTTGAGATAAGAACAGTTTAGTAGTAATCAAAATTAAGTAAAATAGCCCAACTGAAACCAGAGGTCACGGGGGGGGTGGTGGGGTTGGGTGGCTCTGCTGTGCCCAGTTGGTTTCTTGGGGTACCTCTGGATGATAACAGTGTGATTCTTTGTTTCTTTTCCCTGCAGAGGATGTCACCCCCATCCCCTCTGACAGCACTCGCAGGAAGGGTGGTCGCCGTGGACGTCGTCTGTGAACAGTGCTGCACCTTTTCTTATTAAAGCTCTCTTAAACCTCTTCTCCACAGTCTGTTTCTCATTGAGGCGTGCTCAGAAGCTGAGTGGCTTCAGTTTAATTCCGTGCACTAATAGCTCATGCTCTTGGGGCTGGGCTGGTTTGGCTGGGAGTGGTTAGTGCTGCTGAGGAGGTGCTCTTGATTATACATGGAAAGCTTCTAAAAGCACTGGAATTACAGCTCCCTTGGCTGCTCTGTTTGTGTATTTATACTTCCAGGGGTATTCAAGAAAATGACTACTTCTTAGGCACTGCTGTTTGCTTCCATGGAATGTGCTGCCATCACCTGGAATAAGTGCCCAGATCCACCTTTGCCAATATTCTAGCTCTCCAGGCTTTGAAACCGCTCCTGTTCCTGTCACTTCTTCAGATGTGGCAAAATCTTAGACCAAGATTCATGGGGATACAATACTTGAGAACTGCAGGCTGAGGTTGGTGGGTTCTGTGTGTCTGTGGTTAAAATAGCTGTGGCTTCTGTGGCTCGAGGGAGAGATGACACTGTCAGAATTCCTCCTGTGCAATAGTGAGGTCAACCCTTGCACAGAGCAGCACTTGTTGGGTCATGAATCCCAGTCTCCTCACAGTGCAATGTGCTGTAGGTCAGGTTTTTTGTGTCAAGGCAGCTATAGCTCATCCAGCTTTGCCTCCTCGGTTGTGGCTGTGGGCTCTTGGCAACGAGTGAGCTCGTGGAGCTGGAGAAGTGTTTGTGCAGGAGTACTTGTGGTCAGGTTTAAGTGATGGCTATTTATCAGAAATTGGTTGAAAAACTTCAGGGTTCTTAGCAGTTACATGGCAAATAGGAACGGTTCATACATGATGTGTGACCTGTGAAGTGAAGCTGGCAGGCAGTGTTCTGATGTCCTGGGCTCTTGGGCAAATATCCCCTCAGATCTTCCCTGTGAGGGTGCTGAGGCGCTGGCACAGGGTGCCCGGCAAAGCTGTGGCTGCCCCATCCCTGGCAGTGCTCAAGGCCAGGTTGGATGGGGTTTGGAGCAGTCTGCTCCAGTGGAAGGTGTCCGTGCTGCTGTTCCATGGTTTGGGACTGGATGAGCTTGAAGTTCCCTTCCAACACAACCATTCTATGATCCCAAGGCTTGAGGACCTCATCGCTTTCATGTGGGCTCCTTCCCACACCTTTGCATCTCCAAATGCTTTAGAGGGGATTCTTTTGCCTGCCTGCTCCTCCTGAGCTTCCCTCCCCTCATGGGGACGGTGCTGTAGCTGATGGTGGTGTTGGAGATGCTCCGCACTCAAAGCAGTCTCTGTTCTGGTTCCCGGGTTGGATCCAGGGTATGTTGCTGCTGTCAAGCTTGGTCTTCACTTGCTGAGGCCCAGCTCTGGCACGGTGAAAGGGGATGAGCTCCACAGCAGAGGAAGCCAGGCTGTCTGATCTGAAGCCATGGTGTGCCTCGGTCTTCACCAGGAGAACTACTTGGATGCTCGTGGTTTCGAGGTGAGTCACGATCTCTTCGAGGTGTCCTTGCTGTGGAAAAGAAAGCTGGGCTTGTGAGCGAGCAAGCAAGCTAACTGCTGCTGGGGTTTCTGCAGACTCTTGCTTAATGCATGACTTCCCTTTTCTGTGGAAGAAAATCTGCCTGGACAGATGTTCCCAAGCCAGCGTTTCCCTTGGCACAGCCACAGTTTTATTTGGAGTTTCAGATGTGGCCATGGAAAACTTGTGAGGAAACTTCCCTTACTGTCCTAAAAGTGCACTATTTCTCATTCAAATTGCTGTTTTCCTGTACTTAAAGTGGTCCTTCAGCTCTGTGGAGAAGGTGCCAAAACCAAGAAGCCAGCAGGGGCTCAGCCAGCGCAGGGCTGAGGAGGGAACAGGGCAGGAGGGCAGGATGCTGGTTGCTACTAACACCTCTAGGCAGTAGTGTTATGTACACTCTTACAGTTCTGGTGTGTGTTACTTTGTCCCTGGTGACATTCATGTGGCTGCTCCGCAGGGTACCTTTGGGAAAGCTCTGCAGGGATATAACATCCAGTGCAGGTTGGTATGAGTTTAACAGACCCTGCTTGCCTCTGGGTGCAATTTGAGATGGTTCCTGCTCAGCTCCATCTCCCGCTGCCCACAGGGCAGAGCGCAGCCACCCCAGGGTTTATCCAGGCTGTTGTCAGGGACGGGCATGGAAATGGGAAGGTGTCTGCTCAGTGGGATGGGAAATGGCTTTTCATCTGCCTGGTGGGCTCCCACCACATCACAGGGTCAGGCTGACCTCAGGCTGGCAGCCGGCGGTGGTGAGCCCCGCGGTGGCATTGGCCTTGCTTGGCTCTGGAGAGGAGGTTGTGGAAGAGCCAGATGGGACCTTTGGGTCTATGCTGGGGCAGGAGGAGCCCAGACCTACCCCCTTGGTTGGTGCATCCTCCCCTGGGGGGGCTTTTGGGGCTCACAGAGGGGCAGGAACTTTGCTCAGTACAGGGAGGTGGATTTGCTTTACTATCCTTTAACCTTTGGAGGCAGGAGCAATGCTGTCCAGGCCGAGCTGCTGCAAGCCCGGCCCATGCCACTTACCCTCACCGTGCCGTGGGCAGGGGTTTTCCTGGGCTCAGTAATGCCAAAGCCAGCTTTTATTTCTCAGCCAACCTGACATCTGAAACAGCTTCCTGCATCCGTGTGAAACCCCCAGGGAGAGCCGGTGAATGAGGAAGAGAAACCGGAGAGCCCCGCGCAGAGCCGGCTGCAGGATGCGTCCCAGGGCTGTCTGGAGGGAAGGGCTCTCCTGGCGGAGCGTGTGGATGGGTTTCATGGCTCGTGTTGGTCCCTGCCCTGTCCCAGCTGGATGTCTCGTGTGGTTTGGTGAGAAGCTGCATCACGAGATGCTCATCCCGCCGCAGGCACAGGGCTGTTCGGGGTGCAGCGCATCCCAGCCCCATAAACCCCCGGAGGCTGATCTGTGCTCTCTGGTGAGCCCTGTGGCTCGGTCATTCCACTTGGGTTTGCCCAGGGGCTGATCCTGTGCTGCTGAGGTGTCACCTCATGGGCAGTGGGGACCGTCCTCACCAGCCACCGGCCCAGGCAGGATCTATGGGCTGAGAGCTGCACGATGGAGGCTTGGCTGGGTACAAACAGCTTCACGTGAATGCCCCTGGGGTTGTTTCTGCTTCCCTGCCTGAGATAATCGCTCTGCTGGCTCGGGCTGAGGTCCCTGGGGGATGAGCAGGTCTGAGCTGAGCCCTGAGCCTGCTCATTGCTCCAGATGGCTGCTTTTCACCCCAAAATCAGCCGGTTCCCAGCCTCCTCTCGTGGTGCTTGTCAGGTTTTACATGGGCAGCAGGGGATGTGCGCAGAGACGAAGCCTCGGACGTGACGGGTGGTGATGAGTCTGTGCTGGTGCGGGTGCCAGCCACAGGCTATGGAATGGGATAAAGCAGCCTGCAAGCTGCTTTGTGAAAACACCTGTGTTTTCCCAGGAAAATCCATTTACTGACTTAGAAACCACTTTGGATGCCATGGCCAGTGCAGAAAGGTCGAGGGGAAGTACTGAAGAAGTCAATGGAGATGTCTGTGTGCAGAGCGTGGGCTGATTTGGGGCTGGGCTCAGGGGGCTCAGCCAGTTTATTGCCTGTGTTTGTGGTTGCAGAGTCAGGCCCCAGTCCATGAAATCACTGCGGGGTTTCGCTCCCCAGGTTCCTGTTCAGACTTCTTTTGGTTCCCCTTAGGGATGAGCCTGGAGCATGGCCCCGGCATGGGGGGCTTATGGGGAGCTGGGCTGAGGCTGTGAGAGAAAACCCTGTTCCCCCAAAGGCCCCTGTGACCAACATGGGCTGAGAGCGAGGGGAGAGCCAAAAGATTATGGAAGGGGTTTATGTGCTTTCGTTCCTCTCCCCTTTACTTTTAACGCCTCGGGATGGTTTCTGAATGCAGCGTCACTTCACAGGCAGCAGATAAGTTGTTGCCTTCAAACCCGCCTCGGCAGAGGAATGCAGGTAGGGGCAGAAGCTGGGTACAAAGTGGCCTGGGGTGAGGCTGATGGGCAGCCTTGGGCAGGGGGTCTGCGCACCCCTGGGAGCGCCATGGCTTTCCTGCTGGGTTGCATGGGAATGGGACTGAGCACCAAAGTCCTTCCCCTGTGTGGAGGCTGTGATTTCTCTCCTGGGAGGCAGGAGCATCATCCACCAGCGCCTGCTTCTCCTCCAGGGCATCTGCTGGGGTTACCCTGCTTTGCCTCTTGGAAATGCCTTTCATAATAGTCCCAAACTGGTTTGTATTGGAAGGGACTGTAAAGCTCATCCAGTTCCAACCCATGCCACGTACAGGGACACCTTGCACTAGAGCAGGTTGCTTTTAGGTTATTCCTTAACCCTGCTCTCCCAATGGATGGATCCAGGACTGACCAGGAGAAGGGATGGAGCTGCTGAAGAAACCCACCCATGTCCTCACCCTGTCCTCAGCCACTTTCCAGCCCTGGGCCCGCTTGGAGGTTTGCAGGCAACCAGTGACATCCGGGCCATTGCTTTTGGTTTCACACTCGGTTTCACTTCTGCTGAGCCCTGCCCATGGTTGTGCTGGGTCCTGGCACTGGGGCTGCCCCAGTGTTGTGCACGGGGTGCCGGAAAGGCCAAGCCCTGTGGCTCAGCGCTGGCACTGGGGACGTGTCAGCCCCGGGGTGCCCAAGGTCCTGTGTGAAATCACCTACAATCAGCATTATGGGGTGGAATGGCTCCTCTTGCACATACAGCACTAATGGGGCTGTGGGGTGGGCTATGGGCCCACACTGCCACACTCCCACTGATGCTTTGGGGTCACCCACCTAGAGGGGCTGCTTCTCCTCCCTCGGGTTTGGGGGTTCAGCCCCTGGAGCCATCGTAGATAGGGCAAGGGGGGTGCTGCAAAGGGGAGGGACTAGAAAGCACTCGGTGGTCCTTTAATCATCACCCCTGCAGCCTGAGAGGTGCTGGCCAAGCCCCCCCCACCCCGAGAGGGTACAGAGTGACCCCATGGAGGGTCCTGCTCAGCCTCCGGTATCCCACTGGACATCGCACTTCCTTCCTCATGCATTGCCTTCCAGCTCTCCATCCCACCTCCTGTCCACACCCAGGGGTCGCAGAGCCCCCCAGGCCCATGGCACTGGCTGTCACCAGGCTGGACATCGTGCCCCACCAGTGGCAATGGGGCGGGAAGCGACGCCCTACGGAGTGACTGCGGTGCTCACGGCCGCATCCAGCATCATCTGTGGACCGCGGACCTGCCGAGCTGAGCTCTGCCTGGCAACAAGTGATGCACATGCCGGCAGCCAATGGGGATTTTTCCTGCCGCCCCGGGGGTGCCGGGGCAGGGTGAGGGCCGGGGTATTTCCCGCGGCAGTGCTCGGGGTGCTCACTGCACATCGGGGTGCTCGGAGCAGCCATGGCCGATGAACAGCGGGACCTCATCTCCAACTCCGGCAGCAGCATGCTCAACGTCGGGAGCACCCAAAGGTGCTGTGAGGGGGCAAGGGATGGGGGCTTGGGGAGATGGGGGCATGGGAAGGGCAGAGCGATGGGGATGTGGGGCAGAGAGGGTGTTGCGTGGCTGTGGGGTGGACCATGCTGTGGACCGGGCAGTTGGGCCAGGAGGGCACAGAGTGACTGTGGGGCAGAAAGTTGGGGTCATGCTGTGGCTATGGGGCACTGTGGAAGCAAGGGGGCTGTGGCGTGGCTGTGGGGTGGAAGGAGCTGGAGCATGGCTGTGGGGAGGGCAGGGGCATAGGGCGGCTATGGGGTTGAGGGAGGTCACTGTATCTCTGGGGCGATGGGGACATGACATTGCGATGGGGTGGACAGGGGAACAGCACTGCTGTGGGGCAGGCAGGGACACAGCGCAGACCCAGACCCCAGCCAGCTCTGTAGGACCAGCCCCGTGTCCCAGCCAGCCCCGTGTCCCAGCCAGCCCCGTGTCCCAGCCAGCCCCGTGTCCCAGCCAGCCCCGTGTCCCAACCAGCCCCATCTCCCACTCCCCGGGGCACTCCCAAAACTTCCAACCAATCAGAATCCCGGAAGCTCTGACATCATCAGTCGCCAGGCAGACATCGGGGCGGCGGGTCCCGCTCCGGACATTGCCTGCTGCAGCCGGGCAGCCCCCGTGGGTCCCCGCACCTCACCGGGTACCGGCGGCTCCCTGCTGCGCCCCATCAGCGCCCCATTCACCCCGGGCAGGGTCCGGCAGCGCGGCAGGCGGCTGCATGGCGTTGGCTTTGCCTTCCCTCGGCTTGGGGCGCGATGGCAGCAGCGACACCTTCGCTGTTTGCACCAAGTGTTATCACTGAGGTGCGCTCCGTCCTCTGCCCCCTGGGATCAAGGAAGGCTTCAGGGGGCTCCATCATTGCGAAAGGCGATGCCCAGAGCGATGCCGCGCCCCCACATCCCCCGTGCCCCTCCGCTGCCTCCTCCCTCTCACCCCGCGGTGACTTTCGGTTCCTCAGTGTGGAGGAGGGACCTTCGCGCTGAGATTTCACTTCTGCCCATCGCGACAGCGGCACTTTGTGCTTGCCTGGTGGCAAAGCCCCTGGGAGGTGATGGTGATGGTGATGGTGATGATGAGGTGCGAGGACATCTGCTGCGCCCCGTGCCATGGCAGGGGGCTGGAACTGGATCATCTTTAAGATTCCTTCTATGACTCCCTGTGCTGCAGGTCTCAGCTGGGCAGCAGAGCTGCCCTCTCCACGCTCTCCGTCCTGGTGGCCCTGTTGATCGTCGGCCAGGCTGTCACCATCTACTTCGTGTACCAGCAGAACGGGCAGATCGGCAAACTGACCAAGACCTCGCAGACCCTGCAGCTGGAGGCGCTGCAGAGGAAGCTGCCGTCCGGTCCGTAACCCCACGGCGCCGTGTGGCGGTGATGGAGGGTGGTTGGGAGAGGGG
Organism: Amazona ochrocephala; assembly: GCA_039720435.1. Lineage (NCBI taxonomy): Eukaryota > Metazoa > Chordata > Aves > Psittaciformes > Psittacidae > Amazona > Amazona ochrocephala. Next base: position 15,029,154 of record CM077889.1, read on the forward strand.
ACCGCCGGCCCCGACGCCCCTCACGCTGCTCCTCCCTCGGCAGGTGCCAAGCCAGTGAACAAGATGAAGATGGCCATGGTGAACAGCCCCATGGTCATGAGGGTCCTGCCCATGGTCCCCTCTGCGGGCAGCACGGTAAGAGATGCTGAGCACTGCATGGCCGCTGCTTGCTGCCCTTGGGGCTCAATGCCAGCCCTTGTGCTCACGCTGCCCCTTTGTCTTTTCCCTTGAGGCCGTGGCCCCGGCGAGCAACAGAACCGAGGACCAAGTCAAGCACCTGCTGCTGGTAAGGTCCCCTGTGCCCCTACTGACTCCGCAGCTGCCCCCTCCGCTGCACAAGGCGATGGGACCCTCTGCTTCCAGCTCACTGTGTCTGGGGATCCATTGGGATGCTCAGAGCTGGTGGCGGCTCCTGGCCTCCTGCAGTACCCGTGTGGCTGATAGAAGCAGAGCTGCAGCCCTCACACCTCGTTTCTCTTTGCCCTGTCTCACTGTGGTTGGTCCCTCTGCAGCAAGCAGACCCCAGGAAGATGTTCCCGGAGCTGAAGGACAACCTGATGGACAACCTGAAGCGCCTGAAGAGCACCATGGCTTATGAGGACTGGCAGGTCAGTGCGTGCTGCTGCCCTACTCATCCCCTTTGAGGAGCACCCTGCTTTGTGGGGGGACTGGGGTGTCCCCACCGGTCCTGCTTGAGCCAGGCCAGGGTTACTCTCACCTTAAGGATGGTGGTGATGCTCATGATCTTCCTTGGTCCGAGCTGGAGCTTGATGCGCAGCTCTTGCCCTGGGGTGGTTAATGTGCTGCTCCCCTTATTGCAGTCCTTCGAGTCCTGGATGCACAAGTGGCTGCTGTTTGAAATGGCCAAGAACCCCAAGCCAGAGGAGCATAAGGAGATCCCAGCAGAGAAAGGTACCAGGGATGGGGGCTGCTGAGCTGGGAAGGGTTGGGACAGGCCCTTTTGGAGCAACCACCCCCTGTAGGTGCCACCCTGGAGCTTCCCAAAGGCAACCAAACCGTCATCCCTTGGCCAGTCAGTCCTGGGCTCTTCATTCCATGGGGAGCCTCTGGCTGGTGGTGCTTGGGATATCACAGGGCTGCTGCTTGCAGGGCTTTTGGGATGAGTGGATGTCTGGGAAGCTGGAGCCACCTCCCCACACCCTCAGTCCTTGGCTGGCCCCAGAGCTTTAGGTCACCGCCGTGGGGCTTCTTCACCTTCCAAATTGGACTTAACTGCTCTGGATTGAAGCTCCTGCAGACCCCAGGCAGCAGAAGGGCTTGGGGGGGGCGGCCCTCACATCTCCCCTTTGTTCTTGTTGCCCCTAGTGCTAACTAAGTGCCAGGCAGAGGCCAATTCCAGGGGTGTGCATCCGGGTCGGTTCCAGCCGCAGTGCGATGAGAACGGTGACTACCTGCCCAAGCAGTGCAATGCCTCCACCGGCTACTGCTGGTGCTCCTACAAAAACGGCACCAGGATTGAGGGCACTGCTACCCGGGAAGAGCTGGACTGCGAGGGTAGGTGGCCAGGGAGGGGAAGACGAGCAAGGAGCAGCCTGCGTGGATGCTGCTCCTTGTTTTAGTTGTGGGTAGGGAGAGCTGACAGAGCAGAGAGCGCTCGAGCTGTAGGGAGCATCCCTCATTGGTGCCAGCACCTTAAGGCTGGAGGGGTCCCTAAACCCAGCCCTCACCTTGGGTAGCTGCAGCTTGAGGTGTGAGGTCAAGGTCTTCCATCAGCCCCCCATTGCCCCCGAACTTGCAGCTCATGGTGTGGGTGCAGGCTCTGCCCCACTGCCCTCAGAGGGTCCAGCACCCACATCCTGCCCTCCCTCTGCAGTTGCTGCCACCGCTGCCCCCCGCACCACCCCGGAGCCGGAGGAGATGATGTTCTCCGGGGTGGACATGCTCAGGCTGGGCGCAGAGAAAGGTGAGTCCTGGGATGGGGAAAGCCCTGGGGGCTGCAGCAGAGGATGCAGGGGGCTGTGGGAGATACACGTCCACCCCCAAGAGCACCAAAGCAGTGCTGGGGAGGTGGAGGTTGTGATGGAGACACAGCAAAAGCAGCCTGAGCTTTGGTGGGGGGGGTCCTGGTGCCATCTCACTGACTCCCTGCCTTCTTTCCCCCCCCCAGTCAACTAGAAGAGGATGCCATGGTTCCTGGTCCGGACTTCAGCATCCAGCTCATGTTTAGTCTCTTTGCTCTGTTTCATTTCTGCTCTTACGCTGCTTTCCAAGGCGATTAACAGTGGGTGCCCCTTCCCCTGCTGCAGGGCTAAGCTGCCATCAGTGCCAGAGCCACAGTGCTCCCCCAGGGGGGGTACTGGGGGCTCGAGAATGATTTAAACGGCGTCAGACCCATAAATCCTGTTCCCTTTTGCTCATGGGCATCCCGCAGCAGCCCAACAGGCACAGAGCTCACCCTGCTGAGGAATGAGCCGCTAATGCTTCCTTACACTGAATGAACATTAAAAGCAGCAAAACAACCTCCACCAGCTTCTTAACTGACCCCCGTAGGTTGAAGCCCTGTTAGAGTGCAGGAATAGAGGGATTTTATTGTGGAGCGCTTGGCTTTGATCCGCGTTCACATTCAGCTTGTGCCTTCAGGCTGGAGCACAGCCTCAGCAGTGGGTAACAGCCGGCAGAGGAGCCGACCCTGGAGCCAGAGGGGCTTCTGCTTCTCCTGACTAGAGCTGATAGTTCCTTTATCCATGACCTTACAAGCTAATTATTTCCAGTAAGCTTCCTGAATAAGAAAGCCTTGTGGGCAGCTCGCGCAGGGCAGCGCCTGCAACGTGTGCACTGTCCTGGGTTGTTTTAATCTCAATAAAAACCAAGTCAAAGACACTTGGACGTCTGTACCTCCCCCCATGGTTGTAGGCATTCCTTGCCCCATTCCTGTCGCAGCGGTTGTTCCATCTCCCCTGCACCCCAGCATTGTCCCTTTAGGTGAGTCTCAGCATGAGTACGAGGGCAGCAGGCAGAGCTCTGCCCTCACAGCAGAGCCTGGGAGGGAGGAAGCCAAGGGGGCTCCAGGCCCTTTGCTCCTCATCTCCTACACCCCATGGCTGGGAATGAAGTGAGGAAGCAGGCACATCCCATACAAGATGCAGGGGAGCAGCACGCTGGGTGATGTGCCAACCTGCAACACTTCAGTAGTGAAAACCCTCATATAAACCAGTGCTAGAAGAACACACAAAGCTGAGGAGCAACAGCCCTTCTTGTCCTTAGGAGGAGGCAGAGAGCAGTCAATCGTTCCCAGGGGATGAAGTGATGCCTAAAAGCCTGGATAGATGCTGGACTCTGCCACTGTACCTGCAGCATCCTCGGGTGATGGCCGAGCGCAGCGCTGCCCGGCCCTGCTCCCCTCCCTCCCCCCGAACCAGCTGAAGCAAAATCTCCTGCTTTTCTTTATTTCGGTATTCCATAAAAAACCAACCACCCACATGAAACGACACCGCCTTGGCCAAGAGCAACCGCTGGACACAGCTGCTCAGCGCAACTCCAGGGAAACAACAACCGTCAGTGGTGGAGTAAAAAGTAAACCCAAGAGCTCTCTTCCATAGTAGCAAAAGGACAGCACAAATCACAGGAGGGCAGAGGAAAAGAACAGAAAAAGGGAGAAGTTTCTCTTAAAAATATAACTCTGTGATGAGGAAGAGGTGGGGGGGGGTCAACGAGGAGGAGAGCAGTTTATGCAAGCTGGCTCTGCTCTGGTCAAACTGCCTCCTTGGGTTCAGTTCTTGTGCAACAGGCGAGCCATCATGAGTGAGGGGCAATAAAGAAGTCTCTGGGCCCCGGCAGGGCAGGAGGAGGCAGAAAGTTGCACTGCTGTGCTCTGACAGTCACAGTTAAAAGAAGTTATAAATTATTATTAAAAAAAGAAAAAGAAAAAGGCCGGAATTCCCCTCATGAGCTTCCTTTTCCTCTCTGCTGTGTGATCTTCACCCATAAATCCTTAATCACAGGGATGCGGTACCTTTGGGGAGAGGAGTTAAGAGTTAGGGATGGGGAGGAGGAGAACAGCCTTACAGCTGAGCAGAGCGAGGGCAGAGTCATCTGGTCCACTTCCAGGTGCCTGCAACATCACCATCTATTCCACAACACTTTTCCAAGCTCCCTGTGCTCAGCAGGGGCAGACAGTGCCAGAGGCCGCTTATCTCTGCTGATGACAGGGGACAGCAAGGTCCAGGCTGGAAATCCAGTTCTCAGCAGCTAAAGAGTTGAGGTCAAACACATCCTGAGAAGCCAGCACACTGCTGTGTGACTTTCCTTACATTGCTGGGCTCTCTGACCCTCTGACCTAAGGCCAGGCTGACTCAGTGAGCACTCAGAGGGCACATTGTCTTCCCAAGCCTGGGCCAAGGTTACTGCTATTCAGAGGTACTGACAGTCCCCACAGGCCATGTACCTTCTCGCAATCCTTCAGGCTCAGCTGTTTTCTTCTTCTAAAAAGAAAAGGGCATAAAATATCAGTGTCATCACACCACAAACATAAAGGTCACAGCAAAGCCACAAGCCACGGAAGCTTCTTGGCTACCATCTCTAGAGGGACCTATCCACTACAAAGAACATCCTATAGTCTCCCTCTGTACCATCTCCTAGCCCTTGGGATGGAAGGCAGTAGCCTGCCAAGCTTATAGGTCCATTTTCTGCTGAAAACTAGATGAACAGAGTTGAAGAGCAGCACTTCTTCCTTGGGCAGATTCTCTGCCACCAGAATGGCCCCTGGGTTTGACCCTTCTAGGGAAAGGGGTGTTTCCTGAGGGAGCAATACAGGAACAAGCCTGTCTTTGAGCCACCCCAATCCCAACCAACTAAAGGTCAGGGTGACTCAAGAACAGCCACAATTAACTGCAGCCTCCTCTGCACTGCCAGCAAGGCAGCAAGGCTCTGTTCCTCTGCAGCCTGGCACGCTATTAGGATGAGCATCACAAGTGCAGTTCAGAACAGCTCTCCCTGTGGTACCCCGCTTCAGGGTCTTGCATGTACCTTTTTCTTCTTCTTGTGAACCTCATCAGAGCCATCTGCTACAGGATCCCCTTCAGAAGCCACCTTTTTGCCCTTTTTCTTTTCTTTTCCAGTCTTTTTTTCTGGGAGAGGGAAAGAAAAGTCAGTTAAGAGAGGGCCTCTGGTATTGTGAGCCTCTGAGATGGAGCACAGAGTGGTAGGAGCATCTCCATAAGTGTTCAATCAAACCTGAGCAAGCTTTACAGAGCAGTAACCGGGTGAGAGCAGAGCCCTGGTACAAGGCAGCTCACCCAGGCCTGCTTCTCCAGCACCTCTGGCCCAGAGTGGTTTGATCCCACCATCCATGCACGTGTGCACACAATTACATAGGATTCCATTCCTGCCACCTCCTGCTGCCCACCCCCTCTGAGCAACCGCTTCAGTGCTGGAGCAGCTGGACCAGAAATCAGAGCAAGGGGAGCTGTTAACACCACATGGACACAAGGTTCAGCTCAGCACAACTGCTCCAAGAGGCCCCAGCTCACCCAGGGCAATAGCCCACACAAAAGCTGATGGACAATGTGACTCCTCCAAAAGGAAGGGCTGCAGCTCTGTGGAAGAGAAACACCAGCAGATCTGGCCCACCTATTGCATCTCTTTGTCTTTTAAAGCCTACAAGATCCAACAAAGAACAGGCTCTGGTTTGCAAATGCAGTCTGCACTGCAAAGAAAAGAAAACTGCCTTTGCATTAGGGCAGCAAACAGCATTACAGAGCAGATGCAGGCAAGAGGGGCAGGAAATGCTCTTAATTGGGAGCAGCAAGCAGGAGGATGGAACAATTCTCCTCTTTCTCCAGGGATCTGAAAGCAGCAGTAACAGCCCCGAGTCAAGTCTTGACTGAGCGGCTCACCACGTTGCAGCACAGACAGTGCTCAGGCAGGGCCAGGAAGGGGCACTGTCACCCTGCAGGGAACAGCAGTAAATGACACAGCAGATGACAGCACAGATTTCAAGGCTGATCTTTTAAAGAGGCTGGCAGCAAGGGGCTGCGTTCAGGATGCTCTAACACGAAACCCTGCACACATGAACACTGGGCTGCTTCTGCCACGCTCACAACGTGGCAGGGACCTTCTGCCTGCCATCCCCAGCCACACTGCACCTTAGCTCTCTGTTAGTGTGTAGTGGTTGCCAGAGAGGAGCCAGGGCAGGGAGCTGGGTTAGCAGAGCTGTTCTGCATTGCAGACACGGAGCAAGGCACCACACAGAGTGCAGTGGGCAGAACACAGCCCTTGTGGCTTACAACCAGCAACACCCCTCCCAGAACAGAGAGGCAGAACCCAGCTTGCTGCCTGCAACACAACCTGGTGCAACACGGCCTGCAGAAACACACTGAAGTGAGGTGTTAAAAACCTGGCACTGGCTTTAGTTGGGCCAAGTGTGGCTGGAAAGCTGCCCACTGTAAATAGACCTGGGGGTGTTGGCTGACAGCAGGCTGAATATGAGCCAGCTTGTGGCCAAGGAGGCCAGCAGCATGGCTTGTATCAGAAATAATGTGGCCAGCAGAGCCAGGGCAGTGATCATCCCCCTGTGCTGGGCACTGGTGAGGCTGCACCTCAAACCCTGTGTTCAGTTCTGGGCTCCTCACTGCAAGAGAGACATTGAGGTGCTGGAGGGGGGCCAGAGAAGGGCAACGGAGCTGGTGCAGGGCCTGGAGCACAGTGTGATGGGGAATGGCTGAGGGACCGGGGGGGCTCAGTCTGGAGAAGAGAAGGCTCAGGGGGGACCTGATCGCTCCCTTCAAGTGCCCGAGAGGAGGATGGAGTGAGGTGGGGGACAGTCTCTGCTCCCAGGTAACAAGCGATAGGACAAGAGGAAATGGCCACAAGTTGAGCCAGGGGAGGTTTAGCCTGGATATTAGGAAAAACAATAATGTGTAGATGCGGCACTTGGGGACACGGTTTAGTGGTGGGCTTGGCAGTGCTGGGGTCACAGTTGGACTTGATGATCTTAAAGGTCTTTTCCAGCCTGAACAATTCCATAATTCTAAAAGGGAAGTGGGCAAGCAGGAAGCTAATGGGAAAGTGAGTGCTACTCACAGATGCAAGAACCTATAGCTAATGCAGCCCCAGATGCTTACTCTTAGCTCCTTTTTTCTTTTCCTTGCTGCCTGGCAGCTTCCCCAGCTCACCAGCTACTTTCTTCTTTTTCTTTTTGGGTACTTCTTCATTAGTTTGCACTTTCTGCTTCTTCTCCTTGGGCTGCCCCACAGCCCCATCCTCTCCTGGATGTTTCCGCTTCTGAGACGTTTTCTGTTTCTTGTTCTCTTTGTGTTTGCTCTTAGCTGCTTTCACAGCCTTGTCTGCTGTGGAGGAAGGCTTCTTTTCCTTCTTTTCTTTTTTCTCCTTTTTCTTCTTCTTCTTCCCTTCCAGCCCTTCCACTGGGTTTTGCACTGAAGGAACTTTGGCCCCAGTGATCTCGGTTTTGATCCCCAAGCTTGACTCCTCTGACTGTGGGACGGAGAATGGCGCAGATGATGCTGGGGTCATTTGTGCACCTTTTGTCCCAACATCATTCTCTTTTACAGTCAGGGCTTTCTTGACTGGGGAAGGCTTGAGGCTGGCATGACCTGGCTCCAGTTTTCTTGCCACCTTCTCTGTGTTGGAGGCTCCTGTGGCTTCCTGCCCTGAAGGAGGAGGGTTGCTGTCTGCAGAAACATTGACAATAGAGAGAAGACAACTGAGGGAGCATTCATTACATAGACCACAGGGTTAGTGGAGGATGGAAGCATGCATGCAAAGAGGAGCATCTGGCTTTCCCCCTCACAAGCAAATCCTGCTATAGCAGGGTCAGGAAAAGGCATCTCAGCCTGAAATCGAGTATCTGGCAAGGGAAGTGGGTGACAACAGCCACAACAGCTTTGACTGTTGGACCTTCCATAGAAGCCATCACTACCAGAACACACCAATGCAGTGTATATCGCTTTCAGGGAGAGCCCTACCTGCTCCCATTAATTGCATTAATTATTGCAGTTAAAGCAGAATTGGGAGAGGCCAAGGCGCACACACAACGCCTCACAAGAGGGGCATGCAAGGAAGAGGGCTGTGCTGTGGCCAGGGGAAGCCAGCAGACGGCAGCAGCACTCCACACTGCTGGGCTCTGCAGTGGAGACATGCCGGGAGCAGGGCCCTGTCCCAGTGTCACCCTCCTGTGCCAGCACCACTTTGCTCCTCAGCCAGGCAGATTCCAGCCCTTGCCAAAGGAGACCCACCTGCTTTGTGGTTCGTAGCCACCTGGTCCACGTCTGTGTCAGAGTCACTGCTGTCGCTGCTGGAGCTGTTGGCTGGGGCCGCTTTCACAGGGGACTTGGTGAGGGAGTTGGCAGCAGTCATGGCTGCTTTCCCTTGCCCTGCTTTGCCCACAGGCTGGAGGGGAACAGTCTTTGGTGTCTGGGGTGTTGCTGGGGTCCTGGAGGGGCCCATATAGCCTGTGAGGAGGGACTGAAACAGCACAGACACACTGAAGAGTCACAGCAGGGCAGCCTCCTACACACCAGACATTCAGATCTGTCCCTGCTGCTATTGCTCCCATGCTCCAAGAGAAGAGCCCACCTTCGGCCACCCGCAGAGAGATCCTGCACCGTTCAATCAACCCTGCAGAGAGACCAGGGCTGCCAAGAGAGGGGCCAGCACTGACAGATGCTGCCTGAGCTGACAGCAGCAAGAGCTGATGGCCAGAGGCTCTCCTCTTTGTTCTTGCCTAGTAAATGAGGCCTGGGGGAGGCTCCTGGCCATTAGCATGCACCCATGCACAGTTAATGCACTGCAGATGTGCTGCACGCCCCGCACATTACTTACAAAGGGAATTTAATGGCTTGGACACGGGTTAAGTTACAAATAAATGTGGAGAAAGAAATCCTGCTGTTATTGGCACTGTGCACCAGCTCTCCTGGATTAACCCTTGCAAGGCACCACCTCCTCCCATTCCCTTCCCTCAGGAAAGGCACCATGAGCCCAGATCCAAGGTCCTGCAGCCTGGGGAAGCATTCCAGGTTCAAAAGCCTCTCTGCACTCATCAAAAGGGCCCTGCTCACAGCACTGGACTGAGGAGCCCCCATATCTGTCCTGGCAAACCCACCCAGCACCCTCCTTGCTATGGTTCAGAATTCAGTCCTCTTTCTTAGGAGCCAGTTGCAAGACCTGAAAGGATCCCATCCTGCTCAGCTACCATACCTGTGATGCCGCCTCCTCCTCCTCCTCCTCCTCGCTGGACTCCGAGGAGGAGCTGTGGGCTGTCTGGGTCCCTCCTGGTTTCTGCAGCGAGCCTGCTGAAGGAGCAGAGTTCATCCCATTAAACCCAGCACTGCTGCCTGGGGCTGAACTCATGTTCCCATCACAGTTACTGCCACCAAAAGGCCTTCTGCCTCCAAAGAAAGCACTGTCCTAGAAAGCTGGAGAGGAAGAACCCCTCTCCAACCACTATGTGAAGGTGACACACCTCCCACAGGGTAACAAAACACTGTCCCCACCCTGGCCTGGCCAGCAGCACTGAGAGCATCTTCTTGGGAGAACTGACCAGGCTTGGGGGGTTGCTTGGGTGTCTCCTCGTCGTTGCTGTCTGAGGAACTGCTATCCGTGGGCTCCTCCAGCTGGGGGGGTGGCACAGCCTGGTTCAGGCGGGTGTGCTGTGCTGGCTTCAGGCCTGGCTTCCTCGACTTGGCTGTGAGGCTTCCCAGGGGCAGAGCAGCCTGTGGTGTGGCAGCACTGGCTGGGGGAGCTTTTCCCACAGGAACTGTTTGCTTTAGGCTAGAAGCAGTGGGGACCTAGAGAGAGGAAGATGGAATGCATCTGGAACGAGGAATAACTGCTCATGCCCAGCAACTGTAAGAACAAGACCATCTGCTCTGGGCTGTGACCACCTCAGCCCTTCTTCAGCAATAGTGCTTCAGTCTGTGTCAAGGTCAGCCCAAGAGTCTCTCACCCAGGGCACAGAATCTCCATCTCCCCTTGCCCAGAGATGAAGCAGGCAGCTGCGGCAAAGCAGACAACTCCTGACTGTACAGGGCACTGCCATCAGAAAAGAAGGAAGAACCCAACCAGCCAGCTGGGAGGCAGGAACACAAAAGGTACCAGGGCTACCCTCTGCTCATCTGCCTCACCTGATGGTGTGATAACAGTGGTTAAACAAGAGCAACTCCCCCACCCTCCACACACACTCCCTCAGCTGGGGACAAGGCACAGCCTCAGACTCCAGCAGACCCATCTCCCCAGGGAAGCTCCCCACTTCTGTCTCCTCTGTCATTACCTTTTCTGCCACCACCTCTTCATCTGAGGAATCGCTACATGAGCTCTGGGACGCTCTGGTAACTGGAGGGGCAGGAGGTGCTTCTATCCTCTTCTCTGGCGGCAGCGTGGCATTAGCCTTAGCAGCCACTGTGCTTGAAACCTTGGCTGCTTTGATGTTCTGCTGGGGCAGAATCTAAAACAGATGAGAAAGAAAATCAGGACAGAGCACAACTTGCAGGGGAAAAGAGACAGAAGAGACCAATCCACCAGGAACTCCTGAGCCCTTCCATCATTTTCAGCACAGCACCAAGGCTGTTGCATTAGCTCAGTGCCCCAAAGGCACTCATCCTGAGGGCAGGCAGGCAAAACATGATGTGATCCCTACCCACTGCAACATCAGCAAGACTGCTTTTGTAAACCCTACTTTGCAAAGTGGCCACTTGGACTCCAGGATGTTTCCTACACTCTAAAAATCACGCATTGAGAGTTAATTGGCAACAGAGACAAAGCAAAGGCACCAACCACAAGGCAAATCTGCCTTCAGGTCCACAAGCAAGCCACAGACTGCACAGAGCACATTAACAAGAAGCAATTTTGTTGCCTCACATTTGAAACCTCCGCACTAAATGTAAGGGGGGTTAAAAATAGAAGAGCCAGGGGCATGGAAATCAGACACTGACATCAAGTCCAAGACACAAATGCCAGCAGAGGAGGGAGTAGGAGCGATGAAGGAGTGCTCAGCCTCTTGGTTTGTGCTCCAAGCAAGGCTACGTGAGCAGCCCTCCCTCCTCTCCAGCTCCCTGACAAGCTGGGCCTTTGTGGGCTGACATTTCCCTCACACAACATCTGGCCTTCAGCAGGGAAGGCAATGCTCTGCCGTGCCGAGAGCCGTCACCGCGACGTGAGCTCGCAGCGGTCCTGCACACAGCTCCAGTTACAGCAACTGCATTACTTTATACAGGCTTCCTCCTATAAACAGCTTTAATCAAGCACTGCTCAGGCTGGCTGCCTGCCCCGCAGCCCTTCCCCTGGCCACAGCATCAGGCAAACACAGGGAAGCTTCCTGGAGCGCATCTCTCAGCCGGGGTGCTGGCCAGGCATGGGACACACGTGCAGGACAAGAGCACTTGGACACTAAGCCCTGGGCTCAGAGCAGCAGCCAAGCCACCATCACGTAGGAACAGCAGCCACGTTCCTCAGTCAGTGCTTCTTCATGTGGCTTCTTTCTCAGGCTCAAACTGCAGCAGAGGTGCAGGGAGACCCAAGACAGCTTCACAGCGAAGCAGCTCAGCCACTGCTCTGCAGGACTGGCATGGAGACACAAAAAGATGTGACACGAAGAGATTCTGGTGAGGGAGCTGGGATCGGCTCCACGACATACAGCAGTGCCCTCGGCACAGATACGGAATCAGCTCCCTTCTCCAAGGCAGGAGTCTGGCTCCTCCAGCTGAAAGGCAGCAGGGCTGCTGTGCTACTGCTATAGGGCAGATCCTTAAAGCCTCCCTTGTCCTGTAGAGGGGGAGTCCAGAGAGCTCCAGCCACAACACACCCTCAACAGACCGGGAGGAACCAGAGGGAAAGTAGCCTTGGAGCTACCCAGCTCATGAGAAGACTGTGCCTGCAAGGATTTGGCTGCTTTTCCAACCTAACTCCCTGGTGCAGGGCAAAGGGGACAGAGTCCCAAAGGAGGCCTGGCCTTGTGCATCTACTCATGCTCCTGCCCAAACATTCACACCCTCCACTGCTCCCTCATGCTGCGGGCGTGCTGCAGCCAAGACACGTGCCCAGAGCCGGGTCAGTGAGACCCAGGGATGCCACCAAGGAAACCTGATCCAGACAGCGGGAAGGTTCCTCTCTGCACCTCTCATCCCCCACCAACTACCAGCTCACAAGTCCAGAGACCCACACCCAGTGGGTCAGCAACTCCTTACCTGAGAAGGGGGCACTATTTCCTCCTCTGAATCTGACTCCTTGCTAGAATCATCGCTGCTCTCCGTAGGTGGAGGGGCTGGGGCTGCTGCTGCAGCTGGTGCCTTCTTCACACTTGTTGGCTGGGGCACAGCATTGGCTTTCACTGCAAGGAAAGCATAAGAGACTGTCACCATCAGAAAGAGCTGCTCTCCAAGGCTGACCAGAGCAGGGGCTATCACACCAGGCTGGGCCATTCCACATGCAGGGGAAGAGAAGGAAACCCACAAGGATTTAGGTGAGGCATCCCGGCCACTGCCAGGGACTCACCAGCTTGCAGAGGCTGTGTCTGTGCTGCAGGGGACTCCTCTTCACTGTCAGAAGTGTCACTGCTCTCACTTTCCGAGGCCTGGCTTTTCAAGGTGCTTCCCAGGGCTTTAGGAGCCTGGCTCAGGTTGGGAACAGGCCCAGGCTGTTCTGTTAACCTCTTAACAAAAACAGAGACACAGGCCCAGAAATGGGGAATTAGTGCAGGTACTGTCCAGGAGTTAAATGCAGTTCCAGCTCAAGTTGGGTTTTGTTTTACTCTTAACACAGCTGTTACTAACACTGACTCCATCCCCGGCCTGTCAAGATTGGAAGGGGCTTCAGACACTGCCTGGACTGAGCTGCTGAAGACGCATAGCACATCCTTTAGCAATATGCTTTTGAACAGGAAGCCCAAGTGTGTTTTATCCCACGATCACACAGGGTTCATAACACCAATTCCTTACTGAGGCTGAGACGCTGTCTGAACAGGAGCCTCAGGGCAGGAGAAGAACTGCAGCCCCAAGATCATCATTTAAGCATGACCTTTCCGCAGCTTGGAGATTAGTGGGAGCTGGGGAGTCTTGTGCTAAATCACTCGCAAGATTCAGAGGCAGTATGAGAGACGCTCCATCCTACAGCTGCTGGAGAGCTCAGCACAGACACAGGGCTGACAAGCGTTTGGGAACACAGAAGGCAGGCAGAGACAGACCAGTATCCACCTTGGAAACCGATCTGTCAACAGGTCTAAGAACTGAGACATCTCCAGACAACAAAACCCTGCAGCTCACTTGGGCTGTACCTTTCTATAGCAGTCATCAACACTGTGACGTCCCAGAACAGGCCACGAGCCAGTGCCTCAAGCAGTGTGTCAGTGCTAGGAAGCTGCGACTACCAAAGCACAAGATACACAACTGCCAGGTGAGAGGATCTGTTCCCGGCTCCTCCTTTGGCTTGGGCCAAAGGCTGCAGACACCCCCTCCTGCACACTGCTGAGGACTGGTGGAGGCAGAGGGATCTGGGAACTTCACCACCACTGATATTCAAGCAGTGCTCTGCACCCACTCAGTTTACTCCACTCATGGCTCATCTCTGGGCTGCTCTGCCAAAGAGTACACCACGCTTGCCAGGGCAGGCAGACCCCATCCAACCCACACACACGATGGCAGCTTGCTCCAGTGCTCCATCTCCAGCCACGACACTCCTGCAAGGTGAGAGACTCCTGCCTGGCTGCACGGCCCTGGCCACCCCCTCTCCCGACACAGTCATATCCTCTCAGCCCACAGCCGAGGTCCAGGAGCACTTCAGCAGTGCCAGCTCAGCCGGGGGCTGCTCCTGGCCAGTATCTGAGAGCACCAGCCAAGCAGCTTCCCGGGAGGACAGATCTTCCCCTGCTTCCTGGCACAGCCCTTCCAAAGGCTGCCACTGGGGCAGTGTTTATCATCTCCAAGCCAAACACTAAACAGACAACTGCATCTGCATGTTTATCCCATTACTGAACAGCTCTCCGAACAAGCCAAGCACATTTTGACTCTGCTTAGAGAAACACAAACCTCCACTAGCACTCTGGAGTGGGGGACTGCAAACCTCACTTGTCTGTTTTGTTTCGATACCAGTGAGTCACTAGCTCCAGGAGAGAGGCCAGATTTGCAGTGCTGAAGAGAGAGACCTACTTGAAGCAGACACAAGAATTCAAATGCTCGAGCTTCCGTCCCTCTCGTCCCAAGCACTTCTGTACAAGGGAGAAGTGTACAGAGATCAGAGCCCACTCACTCACTTTTGAGACCTTCGTAGCAATGGGATTGGCTTCTCCCTCTACCTGGATGCAAGGCACAAGGGCTGCTTCATCTCCTAACTTAGCAAGAGATTGGGAAAGAGCTGCTGTACAGAGGCATCCTGACACAGAAAGAACATAACAGCATCCACAGAGAAACCACCATGAGCTTTACACAGCCTTGGGGCTGCTCAGATCTTCCTGGAGGGAGGCCAAGGTCCCTCCATCCACCTCATCTTGGTCACTGCCAGACGGCTGACAGCCATCACGTCCTATGGCATGGCCCCAGGTGGGATCAGGCCCGTAACATGCTGACAGGCGTCAACAAAACCACCACCACACACTCACCATGTAACATACACAGTTTAATAGACAAGCACACTAAAGTGAATCAAGTATCTATCTCTCTACATGTAGTGAATAAGGACAATAAAGCAAATCAGAGAGATATAAGTAAAGCACAGAGGAAAATTAGCAATGCATCAAATCATTACTGCATAGAGAGATTAAGAAGAAACACATCACCAATTACCACCAAATCATCGCCCAGGCCCACACTTCAAGCTGGGAAGCCCTGTTGCAGCTGATGCCAGGAGTCTCAGGTAATGAAAAACTCCCATGCGGTGCATCCACCCATAGGTGAGGCTCTGGATTTGGCTACAAGAGGATCCTGCTTTTACACCCTCAGAAAAACAGTCGGCTCTATGCCAGCTCATTTACTCGTGGGGCTGGGCAGTTTCTCATGATCTCCCTGTTGTCAAGTGCGAAGGTCAGAAGACAACTGCACCCTTATGTTTTCCTGCCTCTTTCCATAAACATATACACTCTACTGAACACACTGACAAAAACACTCTGTTTTGTCTCAGTCATGAGTGGGAATCAGCTCTCAGCTAGGTTCCCATCCATTACAGCCAGCAGCATGGCTGAATTCATAGCATTTGTGTTGAAGGGGACCTTAAAGCTCATCCAGCTCCAACACCCTGCATGGCAGGGACACCTTCCACTAGAGCAGGCTGCTCCAAGCCCTGTCCAACCTGGCCTTGAACACTGCCAGGGATGGGGCAGCCACAGCTTCTCTGGGCACCCTGTGCCAGCACCTCAGCACCCTCACAGGGAAGAACTTCTTCCTTATACCCAACCTAAATCTGTTTAAGTTTGAGCCCAGGGAGCAGATGCCACAGGCAGACAACTTAAGAGCCACAGGTACTGAAGCAACTCAGGGAGAAGGAAAGTCATCAGGAAATCATTTTTCCTGCTCCCTCTCCAGCCCCCTGAGCTGCCTGTGGCTCAGTGCGGTGACTCAGAGCCCGCACAACCCATCTGCCACTCCACTGGGTCCATTTGCATCATGCAGTGCTGCATGACAAGAGGGGAAACAACACCGAGCCACGTGCTCTGAGCACGCTGTAATAATCACACTCCGTTGCTGCCTGTGCACCACCAGTGTATCAGCACCAGGACCAGTACCTCCGTGGTGTCACAACACAGCACAGGTACAACTGTCATCTGCACAGGGGCAAGGACAGGGCTCAGGAAGGGAAAGAGCCTCTCCATCTGGTGGGAGATTTGGCCTGTGGTCCAAGATAAAGACTTGCAGGCACAGCTTCCACCAGTGCAGCCCCCACGGGTTTTGCTGGGATGCTAAAGAAAGACACAGGTTCCAAACACACACGCGCATCTCATGCCCAGTCCTGGTAAGCAGAAGCTGAAGCCTGTCCATAGAGGACTTGAGTGCCATCTTTGATCCAAAACATCCAGGAAAGAGGAAGCAGAGCAGAATTAGCAGTTCCAAAAGAAAAGCAGCTCACAGCATCTTTAAGATCAATATAGACTGTGCCCCATCACCATCCTTCCCCATCCCCAAATAAGCAAACACCTTGTCAACTTCTTTGACTAAATATTCCTGAATCTTCAGGGGTAAACATACCAATTAAGCAGTTCAATTTAAGCATGATGTTCATTTTAATTGTGCTAATCCACCCCCACAGGGAAAGATGAAGCAGCTTCCAACGCTTTGTATCTGTTTGGATCTTGCACAGAAGCCAGAGGAAGTTACAGGATACAGTAAGTCAGTGGTTAGCATATGCCCAAGTAGCAGATGGTGCGGATGAGCTAAGAAGAGTTTGCCTAGGAGGACAGGACTGTGGACACAGCTAAGCCTAATGGTTTATCTTCAGGCTTCACTCGTGGTCTCTGCCTGTAGGCTACTTATATGTGAAGAAACAGCCTGTTTGGCAAAAATAGAGCTTCCTCGATGACAAGCTCTTCCTTGCTGACTGTGGCTGTTGAGAGGTAATCACCAGTCTGCAAGAGGGAAGATGCTGAAGCGGTTAAATAACCATTGGCAAGACAGCTACTTGCTGCTGCCAGCTTCCAATCAGCACCTGCGAGAAACAAACCTATCCCAGCACATCCTTCACCTAGAACTCTAACACGGATGAGTCTTGATGGTCTTGCAGCAGGACCCCACGGCACTGCCATCAGAATAGCTGCTCCTGCCACCCAGAACTGAATCTTCACATAGAATCACGCAGGAAGAGAGCAGCACAGAGCCAACTGTTAGAGATCCATCCCCCTCCACCCACCTTAGCAGACCAAGGCTATGAAGACAAAAATGCAGAGCCTCTCTGACTCCTGCCTGTCAATAGTGAAAGGATGCGGTGACAAAGAGCCTCCTTGCTAGGACACGTGAGCCTCTGCCCCCGGCTTCCCTTCCTCCCTTGCAGATTAACAGCTGCCATCCCCAAAATGCTGCTCTCAGGGCAGTTTCTGCAGGGCCCTGCAGCTCAGAGTCAGTGCAGAACGTCTCTGTACAACATGCCTGAGGGGGCTCACAGAAAGGGATTTGCTTCTTTATAAGTTCAGCCACCAGAGTTCATGGTCCGTCTCTCAAGAGAGGTCCTAAACAAAACCTCACAAGAGAGCAAAGACCAAGCTGTTTGTGACCCCACACACAAGGGTTACAGACGGGCATTCTGAGGGGCAAAGCATGAGTGAAACAGTTGGTATCAAAAAAGGTTACCCCCCCCCCGACAGTTTCCAAGTAGAAAGAAAGATCTTCCTCTCCAAGGGACAGAGATACAACATGCTGCTGGTGTTTCAAGGAGATCAGCATCATTTTAAGGGATAAACAGTTTTTTTGCATATCCCATCCCTTGGCACTGAGTTGAACACAGTATTACCTACCTTCTGGCTGACAGGCACAGAATGATCCTCCTCTTCGCTGCCTGAGGAGTCAGAGCTCTCCACCGGCTTTGCACTTTCAGCAGGCTTCATGGGAGCAGCAGTCCTTCCCGGTGCGGTTTTGGCCTGCTTTGGCACTGCTGGCTTTGGTGCTGGCTTCGCTTGGGAGAGGGGAAGTGTTTTTGCTGGAGCTGCTTTGCTGGAGAGCGATGCTGCTGGTGGAGGTTTCACTGGGGATGGGACGGCCTGGGAGGATTTTGGAGGTGGCTTTGTCTGGACAAGACAACAACAGTGAAAGAAGGCAAATGTCACAGCAGCATAATTCATTTTGCTCACAGTGTAATCAAGGGAAGAGATTTCAGAGCCCCCTGGGATAAGTGAATGTTAAAGGAAGATTAGCAACTGGCAGGACACAAGGCATCCTTTCATCTAGCTGTGTGGGGATAGCCTCCCAAGATGAGAAAGCAAGAGCAGGAAATCTCCCTCAGCCTGTGATACTACCAGTCCCCTCCAGTGAGGTGCATTGCGGCACTTTGCACTCTCCACAGTGGGGAAGCTGAGCTGTGCTTCAGTTTGACAAATTAGACACTATTTATTGCAATTTACAGCTGGGAGGCAAATTCAAGCCTGACAATTTGCCTCTTCAGGTGGGAAAAGAATTGCTGTGGCTTTTTTATTTAAAAGTACTGATGGATTTTTTTTGTTATTATTTTTAAGAAGGGAACAATGGCTTGAATAGAGCTCAGAGCAAAGACATCGAGGTGCCTTTAAACACCCCTGCTTTTTGCCTCCCACCCCAATATGACCTTGCTACACACTATATGCATTTACAGTTCCTTTTCACTGTAATTCCTGGCCCTGGAGGCGCATACAAGGAGAGACAAGAGCTCAGACAGGCGCACCTGGGTTACTGATGGAGGTTCCCCATCTTCACTGTCTGATGAGTCGCTGCTCTCTGATGTGTCATCGGGCTTTGCAGCCCCAGGAACCGTTGTAGGAACCATTGTGGGTGCAGGTTTGGCCTGGGTTGGTGCCACTGCTGTCTGCTTCACTGCATTCCTCTTGAGGGATGCTGGAGTAGCTGGTACGCTTTTCACAGGCCCTGCATTAACCGGCACTGTTCTCACAGCTGTTTTTGCCTGGGAACAAGGGGAACAAAAGGGAATCACAACCAGTTAACATGTCAGAAGGAACTCATTGAGAGCTGTAACTGCACGGAATCTGTTTTAAAGAAGGCTACCTCGCTAATTTGACCAGGACAGGCTTGTTCAGATCCATAGCCTGGGGTGTATCTGAAGCAAACCACTTTCTCCATGGATTGCCTGACTACATCTGTAGAGTTGCACACCAGTCACCTCCTACAGACCAAGTGATCTCCCTCAACTTCAGGCACTAAAAGGAACGGGGATGGAATGGTTGATGCTGGCAAGGGTTAGTGGGACTCTCAGCCACACAGCATGTTTTTTTGGCTTTGGAGATCTCTCACACCCAGGGAAGGGGGTGTTGTCAGAATACAGCATTGCAGCATTTCCTCTCTACTTCAAGGGAAGGGAAGCAATTTCCTGGAGACAAGGAACCTGGCCTGGAGGGGTTACCTGGACCACTGGAGTTGCAAGCTCCTCCTCAGAGGATGTCTCATCACTTGATTCCTCACTGCTGCTCTCAGCAGCCCCAGCTGCCTGCTTTGCCTCTGAAACACAAGCAAGGAGATGTCACAGCTGCTGCCTGCTCTGAGCTCCCTGAGCATGATGCTAATGTGGCTTTTGAAGTCAGGAAAACAAAACAAGACACAGAGAGAACTAAGGGGATTTGCAGGGAAGAGGGCCTAACCCTGCTGAAAGCATCAGTGGCCTGCTGGGAACAGCTTCTCCAGACAAACACTGGCCCACAAACACCTCCCCTCAGTGCAGGCAAAGATGGGAAATCCTTCCTGGCCACCCTCTGACCCTACAGGAGCTGCCCAGCCACACTCAGATCCCTGCTGAGGTACCTAGCATGGCTGCAGCTCCTCTGGAAAAGGGCCAAGAGGAGGACCATTTTCAGAGCTTCTCCCAACACACACACTTCAAAGCAGTAAAAGATTTCCCTAAAGACCTCAAAACTGAAACCCAATCACTTTACAAGTGGGAATATAAAGAGAAGATGCTGCAGTGCCCTTCCAAGAAGCTCAAAGCATCTGCAGTGTTAGTACTGCATCTCCTCCAGATATGCTATGCTTTTATCTCCAACCCCATAGTGCTGGGTGCTGCCAGACAGACATCTCAGCACAGAATCTGCTGCTTGAAATGGGAGCAGGCATGCTGGCTTCATCCCACAGAGCTCCGGAGCTGGCTCTTCTGCAGTATTCTCACAGCCTCCCCTAGGAGCAAGCATTGCTCTGAGCCTTCCAGCACGGGAGCTGAAAGGCACAAGCTGAAAGCACAGCTCAGGCCTGATTCCACGCTGGAGCTGGAGCACACATGCATCTACCACACTCTGCTGGCTCCTTACCCACTCTGGGAGCCGGGCCCTTTGCAGTCGGTGTCACTTCTTCCTCATCACTCTCTGACGAGGAGCTGCTGCTGGAGCTTTCTGGTGCTTTGGTCAATACCGGTGCTTTGCTTTGACCTGCTGTGGTCGTGGCTGTTGTGGCATGTCCAGACTTCCCAGGACCAGGCAGTTTCTGCCCAGCCTTGGCTGGAGATGCAGCTGCAGCTGGTGCATTGGGCTGCTGCTTATTTGAGACCACAGTTCTGTCTGCAGCAGAGGGCACGGCTGCTTTGCCTGCCGGGGCAGTGGGTACGTTCGGAGAGTGCAGGGAGTTGGTGGCAGCTTTGCCACTCACCGCAGCTGGTGGCACCTACAGGGAACAAAAGAAATCAGAAGCCTGTAGACAGAGGAGGGGCTAAGTTGGATGTGACATATCTTAAGGAACAACCTGGCAGCCAGACAAGCCATAGAGCTCTTTAGGGAAGCATCTAGGGGACAGATCTAACAGAAGGATTACGCCACCATAGGAGGGTCATTTAAATACGAATTCCAGCCCACAATTCTACACATCCTAATGAGCCTGGGACAGTCCTGACCCCAGAGTACCATCAGCCTTCAAAGCCAAGAGAATTGCCTTACCACAACTGCACCTTTTCCAGCTGGTGCCTCCTCTTCTGATGAGGAGTCATCCTCTTCACTGCTTTCTACATTCACTCCCGAGTTGGTGGCCAGGGAAAGGCCAACTGCTGAATGGGAGAGAGCCACAGAGACATCCTGTGAGTGCACCTCTCGCAACAGGACGGCCTCTGGTTTGCAGGGAGGCCAGGGTCCCATCTCCACACCTGCCCCAACACCACCACCACTATCCTTGCAACAGGCAAGTGCTTCTCTCCTCCACTCCATCCTTCCCACCACCAAGATAAGGAACCTGCCCAGATCTGAATGTTCCCAAGGGCTGGTCTACAGCAGATGAGATCCAGCCAAAACATATCAGATACATGGGGTTTTGTTACACTACAGAGCCACATCAGCTATACCAGGGATCTATTCCACCCTCAAGACAGAGGCTTTCCAACTAGTAAGTTCTTCCTTCATCCATGAATCAGGCCTGCGTTTCCCAGCCCACACACCCTGAGACCAACTAGAAGGTGCCCCACAGTGGGCAGCATTAGGTTCCCAAGGCTTCATCCAAGCAACAACACCCATCCCTCCCCAATGAATTGCAACAGATTTCTTCTAGCTCCAGCACACATCTGTGCTCCCAGAAACTCCACATGAGAAGGAGGAGCTAAGCTGATTAAACATAAGGGAATAGCCACCACTTTATAAGCATTTTCTCTACCCAAGCATGTTCGGCTGCTCCTACACAAGCCTCTGATCGCATTCTGTCAGCTCCAGGGAGGTGAAACGCTTCCTACCATTTGCAGCTTTTGCCTTCTCTTTCTCATCCTCTTCTTTGTCTGAACTCTCAGAGCTGCTCACGGGATCAGGAACTCTGATCTTTTCTGGGATGGCTTCTTCATCATCACTCAGCTTTCTTCTCCTGGAATTTGAGGGAGTTCTGAAGGAACAGGATTTGCATTAGAATGGGGAAAAAAGGGATCTTAAAAAGAGTAAAATACAATTATTCACCTACTCTCGGGTCAGGCTCCAGCCTAAGGACAATCAGTGTCATTCCTCTACAGCTCCTAAAGGGGTGGCAGAAATACTTCTCTAATCTGCAAGGAACAACTCCAGCCTTCCTCAGGCAACTCCTGAGAGCAACATATCCCCTGCAATACTCAGAGGAGGTACTGTACATCTTTTCTCCTGTGTCCTAAGCAGCCTCTTTCATACTTCATCAGAGAAGGAAAAATGTGTATGGTCAGGCCGGTTCTCACCACAGAGGAAAAGCATCCTACAGGACAAATTCCTTCTCCAGGAGGCAGCTACAGCCAGACAGACAGTAAGCGCAACCGCAGGGTTAGGACAATGAGCACCAAACAGGTCTTGGTATGCCACAAGGCCAGGAGAAGTGAGTCTGAAGGCTGTAAAAGCCTTATTTTATTTGTTCATCTGATTTAGAAGCAAGATGAGTTTAACAGTTTGGCCAGGAAAGATTGTGCTTTTTAGAGTGATTTAGTAGCAGAACTGTAACAGCAAGGTTTTTGTAAGCAGGCAAAGCCAAAGGCACATTTGCTGTTACAAAGTCCTATTCACCGTCTAACAATTTAAAAGAACAGGACAAGCCACACAGGCAGCTCTGACCCTACAAACCCTTCCTGATTCAGCAGCAGCTGATAACACAACAGGGGCTACTGTGAGAATCTGTTGTGAGTGACGAGGGGCTCAGGGATACTGCGTGGGGACAAACAGCAGTGCCCCAAGGCACTTGTTAGAGGAAGGCACTGCAAGCCTGTTTCTACACTGCTATACCCTCACCTAGATCAAGTTTTTCCCCTGCTCAACAAAACCATGGAGACACAAGAGCTGGGGCTGCACCAAGACATGAGGTGTTCTGGCAAAAAACGTCTTTGAAGCAAGCACCCAACTCCTGAGGCTGCTGCCACGGCCGCTTTGAGGAGCATCTTCACTCCAGCACTCTTCAGTACAGGCACAGAAGCCCCACTCCAGACAACCCAGCTCTGTGGCTGCCACCAGTGTCAGACCAAAGGCAGTGGCACACAGGGTGGGTGCAAACGTCACTGCACCCCACAGGGGAGGTGCTGCAGACCTTCACATGGGGTACTCACTGGAATACCTACACAGGAAGGTGCTGGGCTGAACATATAAGGGCTTGAAACCAAGAGACTTCCTCTGAGTCAGTAGATACATGATCTATGCCAAGGTTTAGGATCCTGTAAGAACTTTGGCATTTCAGCACCTGCTCTAATACCCTGCTCTTGGGCCAACACTCCTGCAAAGCACATGGCCTTAAACCGAAAGTGAAACAGAACTGGAGGAAAAATTTCTGCCAGCAAAGCATGATTCTGAGCCCCACAACACTCCAGTATTAACCTCAACCAGTAAGAACAGCATCAGCTGCCCAAAACTAGAGTGCAACAACTTATCCCCAAGCTCAGACTGCTGAGCACGGTTACCATCAGAAACACTCTGACAACAGGAAATTCTAGCGGATAAAGCTCACACATGCCATGCAGTCTGGACGTTAACACCGCCTGGAATTTATTCCATAGGAATTTCCCCCTTCGGCTTACTTTGCCCAGTGGGTAAAGATGTCCTCGAGAGAGGCCGAGAGGGAAGGGAGCAGCTTCTGTGAAAGCAGAGGGAACACGAGTCAAGCACCAGCCCCGGGGCAGGATGACATCCGACAGCAGCACAGACAGCAGCGGCCCCTCCAGCATCCCCGGGACAACGGAACCATGTCCCCCGCCCCCTCCAGCGGTCCGTCCCGCCGCTCCGGGAGCCGCCTCCCGGGGCACCACCGGCGGAACCTCCCCTGCTCAACACGTGTTCGGGACGGCTTTAACTGGGCGGCTGCCGGCCCCAGCCCTTCTCCCCGGAAGCCGCTCGGGGCCGGGACTACACGTGGGTCCAGCGTGGAGCAGCGCGAAGCGGCATAGAGCTGAGGGCCCAGGGCGCGCCCGGCCTCCGCAGTGAGGGACCAAAGCGGGCCCGGTGAGGGAGGAAGGGGGGGCCTAGGCCGTCCTAAGGTCGTTGCCCCCCTCACCCCCGCTTCCCCCGGTGCGGTGCCCCCGGTGCGGGTGCCCCGGTGCGGCGGCCCCGGTGCAGGTTACCTGCCCGGTCTGCGCCTGCAGCTCTCGGGCCGCCCGCGCGAACCCGCCGCGGAGCAGGTGCTGGTGGATGAGGGCGAGCAGCTCCAAGGCCCCGCGCCTGTCCGCCGCCATGGCGCGGCCTCCGGGCGCCGCGTGCTGCGCGCTCCCCGGCGTCACAGCCGCTTCCGCCGCGCTGCCCGATGGGAGTTGTAGTGCGGGGGGGTGGGGAGGATGGAGGCACAGCGTGGCTGCTCTGTCGCTGCCTCCGCGGTGGCAGTGGGGGCTCAGGGAGGGGTAACGGGGGACAGGCCGCTAACAACGGGGTGGGAAGGGCTGCGGTTACTTCAGCCCCATCCCGGCAGTGCTCAAGGCCAGGTTGGACACAGGGGCTTGGAGCAACCTGCTCTAGTGGAAGGTGCCCCTGCCCATGGCAGGGGTTGGAACTGGATGGGCTTTGAGGTCCTTCCAACCCAATCCAGGCTGGGATTCATGGGTCTATGGCATCCACTGAGTTTTCCCGCTCTGAATGCAGACGATTTGCTCCTACAGAGCTCTCTCAAGGCTGATTTAGTGGTGGGGGAATATTGAGGTGCTTGGGCATTTTGGGGCTGAACCAAGCAAACAGAGGGACAAGGAGCTGCTGATGCAGAGCAGCTGCTGGAAAGGGGCTCCCCCATCACCACCCCGCTGCATGCGGACGCTCTCCAGGAACACCCTGGCTCCCTTCACTCCGCAGGGGTTTATTTTTGGGAGGTTCGGTAACATCCATGGTGCGCCCATTGCTCGCTCAAGATACAGCCCCTTTATTTGTATTTATAGGCAAGGTTAAATATAAACCCGGCCCGACTCCAGCTGGCTCTTGCACCTTTGACACCGGCATCACCCAGAGCGGGAGAGCCGCTGCCCAGGTGGCAGCTTTACAGCTCCTGTTAAATGAATCGCAGCCCTGCCTGCGGCTGGCACAAGCGGTCATTGATGCTGGGTGTTAATGTGGCTGCAGCACACGCCACAGCGGGGTGGCTGCCCCAGGGCTGTGTCCCAGAGTGGCTGCTGATGCTCTGAGACGACCTGAGGTGCAAGGCCTGGTTTGGAGACCTGGATCTCCTAACAGGAGGGGAAGAGCCAGGTAAAAGCAGGCTGGGGCAGAGCAGTGAAGGGTGGGTGTCTCTTGGAGAAGCTGGCCTCTGATAGTGAGGTTGGGTGGAGGTTCAGCCTCCTTGGTCCACAAAGGGCACTGCCTGCTGCAGATACATGGATGGACAGATTTAGATGTACTTTGGTACAGTCTGGAATGGTTTTATACCTCCAGGAACCCCTCAGTTTGCTTTATTAAAACCCCGTTCCTGTCTCTGCCTGTTCCCACCAGGATCCTTGTGATTACAGGAAGCGCTGCTCAGACCTCAGGTAAAAAGAAGCAGAGGGTCCTTCGTGAGCAATGGAGCTCTCCAGACGAATGTCGCACAGTTAAAGGATCCCTGTGTGGTGCAGGGGAGTGCAGCAGCGCTGTTTCTCTCGGTCTGAATGGAGGGTGGGTGGAGCATTAAGCACTGGCGGGAGGAAGGCTGGAGGGTGGCAGGTCACCAGAGCAGCAAGCCATCAAGGTGCCAGCAGGATGACGATGGAGGGTGAGAACACCCCGACAGCTCTCAGAGTAGGACAACGCAGGCAGATCCCTCAGCTCACTTTACAGGAGAGGGAGCAAAGTCCATGGTAGCGGTGCCCTGGATCCAGGTTGGAAGTGCTCTGCCAGGACAGCTTTTCCAGGGCTCTCCATTCTCTGTGCAAAGGGAAGATGCTCTACAGAGTGCCTGGGGAAATGGGGTGCATTAGTTCCCCAAACATTACAATACCGACAAGCCCCTGCTCTGCATTTCAAGGCATCTCCTCTCCATTGGCTCAGAACTCATGTGCACTAGAAAGCATAAATGGTTTGGTTTTGACTGGTTTCAGTTAAACATGGGAGGGAAAAAGACAGATGAGCATAGGTGGGAGAGAACACATTCAGGAGAACTGCTCTTAAGAAAACCAAATAGAATATCTCAAAGCCCTGAGCATCATGGACAAATGCATTGAAAATTTGACTCCATTTCCCCCCCAGGTATCTCGTCACAGGTCCACTACAGTTCAGGGTCACTTGAGTCCAAAGCCTCATCCCCTTGAGCCATGAATACCCTCAGCAAACCACAGCGTGGGGCTTGGGAGTAGCACAACCCACTTGAATGAAGAAATCTGAACACAAATAGTATGTATGCTGCACCACAATTACAGGTAGCGAAGGTATTTGAGGCGGTCGGTAAACATGCCAAATAATAAATAGAGCTATTCAGTCAGCAAACAGCTGCAGGATTATAAATAGGAAAACCTACCCCAGCTGCGACCCAACAACACGCACGCTCTAAGGAGAGGTTTGTGTGTGTGTGCATTTTTTGGAGGGAGGTCGAAACTCTTTTGCCCACTCTTTATTTTAGGAAGGTGAAACGTCCCCGGTGGGTCTCAGAAGCTGACCTCTTGGGTATGCCTTCTCCATGCCAAGACACTGAGTCACGGAGGGATCGCAGGAAGCTGTTTCAAATCCAGACAAGGGATAAAGCAGCTGTAATTGAGGAGCCAGCTCTGCTCCGTCTGCTCATAACCACACGGCCCCATCCCTGCCCTCAGCTCTACAAGCCGAGGGCTTTGCTCGCTGCCGCTTTCACATGTTCCTTGGTTATGGCTCGGGGTCAGCCTTGTCCACACCTATTCTGTTCTGAATGAGTGCTTGTGCCCGGGCCAAGCCCGGGGTCAGGGAGCGTGCTTGCAGGCTGGAGAGCACTGTCCTTCCTCCAGTGGGAGCTGACAGCCTCCAGGCACGTCTGCTGGACCCCTGGGCTTGCAGGGATGTGTTACTGCTCTGCAGGCTTCACTTGAATGTGTTTGTCCATCTGTTAAGTTTCACGGCTGCTGATACCAGGCAGAGCCACAGGGATGCTGCTCCCTCTGCCTTGGCTCCACAGCCGAGGGGTGGGATGGGTGGCCGGGGACAGGACCCTTGTTGCCTGCAGCAGTCACTCTGTTGTGTCTCATGAGTCAGACTGTTGGCTGAGTGTGCAATCCACGTTTAGGAGGATAATCTTCCTGGCCCGGTTCAGAAGCTGAGATGAATTTTTCTGCTCAAGTGCCCTGCACTCTACAGCCTGAAAAGCACCTTGGGGTGAGAGGAGAGAGTATTGCAGGAGGTGGGGATGGGTCAGGGCAGGGGGAGTGCAAGAGATAGATGGAGATGGAGGGTGTTAAGGGATGGTGAGGAGTGGAGATGGGAGCACAGCAGAGATAGAAGAGGGGGAGCATTGAAGGGAGACATAAGGACAGAGGAAGGAGTTCTCATTTTGAAGGGAAGGGAAATCTAAGGAGGATGGAGAAGAAATGACCAAGGAAAGATCAAGCCAGCACAGTGGTTAGCTGTGGGGATTTGTTCACTGGTGCCCCTGGTTGGCAGCTCAGGGTGCAGAGGGAGGGCTGCCGGGTGCTGCTCTGCAGGGCTTTGAGTCACTCTGATACCAGCACCACTCACCACAGCCTGAGGAGCACATCCTGGGCTGCAGCCAGGCCCTGGGCAGTGCTGGGGGCAGAACTGTCCAGTGCCAGTTTCAGTGCCCTCAGCCCGTTGGGGTGGGCTGGGGCTTTACAAGGACAAGGAGCTGCTTTGGGAACAGTCTGACTCAGGAATCCCATTTTTTTCTTTCTCCCCCCTTTGTTTTGCTGTTCCCTCCCCCTCCTCCTTTTTCTTTGTCTGCTAATGCACAGCAGATGGGAGGAAATGCCATTTTAAATGCCACAGCATCCTGATGAAACTCGATGGGTTATGGCAATCTCAGATGAATCATGGCATTGTTTTGTGTGCATGGCCCTGCTGCAGCTCGGCCTTGCTTGGGCAGCTTTGTGCCTGCAGCTTTGCTAATCCACGTTGGGTTGCTCAGGGATCACCCCAGCAGGTGCCCCCCAGGACCTGGGTGTTATTAGTTAATAAACCAGCCTCATTTTGGGGGCAAAACTGAGCCCATAGTGCGTTATTGCTTTATCAGTGGTGGAACCAGCAGCCGGCTTTGAAACATCTGGTCCATGCTGCCGTTGGGGATGTGGGGGTTATAAATCACGCTCCATTCCCATGTTGTGCTTATAGGCTTTCCGCACAAGGTGGAAAAACAGGGTTGAGAGAACCCAACCCAGTGCAGCCCAGCCCTCCCCACCACCTCCAGCTTAGCCAGTGGTCCCTCTGGAAAGGCAGGCTGTGTCCCTGTGCTTCATCCTTGGCCCCACAGCTGGGATGGATCCACAGAGCCAAGACTGAGGTGTGTTTCTGTGATGTAGCCACTTGCTGACAGGGCTTTGCTCGAGGTGATCCGATCATTTTATCCGAGCCATCAGGCAGGAGTTGGATAATATTGACTCACTCGCTGGCAGCTTGCTGCCAGATGAGAAGGAACAGCTCAGGAGTTAAAAAAACAGTAATAAAACACACACATCCCAACAGCTCCATCACTGAACCTCGCAGCGAGCCAACCCTCTTAGCTTCAAACTCAATAATCGTGGGGGGAAAAGTCACCTCTAAGCCTGCAGAATATAAAGCAGCCTTTTAATTTCAGTAGCTGAAAGAACAGATTTGAGAACTCCAACGAGCAGAAGACGTGACATTAAAATTTGGTTGCAATATGCTTAACAGTCTCGATTGGAAGTGTGTCTCTGGCTACGTCTAACTGCTTGTGTCTACTGCCGTGGCAGTTACTCAGTGCTGGCACAAGAGCATTAAGCCATTTAATTCCTCATTTTTTTGGGTTGTAGGTCTAACATACATGGATGCAGTGAGCAGAAGGGCTGTTATGAATCAACCCCCATCCCAGCCCTGCTGTCCCCCAGGCTCTTGCTCTCATTTGCAAGCATATCCCTGTTAAAAGGCCTGGCAGGCTCGTGGCGTAGCACGGCCAACACCAACAGCCGCAACAGCTCCGCTGTGTTTATCCAGATTCCAGCAGCTGTACCTGGGAGGAGAGGGAAGGGTTTGTGTCTGCATTCATGAAGCCATAGGTCTGAGGTATTACTTCTATCAGGCATCCTTTGCTGCTTTAATTTAAGTCAAAAGCAGCGCAGCAGGAAAAGGAGGGGAAGGAGGGAGTGGGAAGAGGCTGCTCACACCGTGCTCATGCTGCGAACCTCTGCTGTGGCTTGTGCCCTTCCAGCATCCTGAGCTTTCTCAGCTCATTTCCGACCACAGCAGAACCCTTTCTCCTGGTTCAGTGTCCCAGTATGAGTCTGAGAGAGGAGGAGCAACCCCTTGTTTCTCAGCAGTGAGCTGATGAACTAACAGAGCAGGTCACCCAGGGCAAGGCTCACTGTGAGGAGCATCACTGTGTCCCCCACTGCCCTGCCCTGCCAGCACCATCCTGTTGTGGGCACAGCCGTGTGCTGGTGGCGGAGATAAAATGATCTAAAAACAGGGAAAAAAAGAGGAAAAAATAAGGAAGACTTCACCCCTCTCTTTCTGATGGTTTCTGGTTTGTACATTAGTGTCCCTGGTCCTCTTGTGCCTGAACAAGGCTGGTGGGCACAAGGAGAACACCAGTAATAGGCTCTTGGTGTGTGCTTATTTCGTTTAACATGTCCTCCTGCTGTGGTGAGAGCTTTAGAGATGTTCTTACAGTGATTGCTTTCCCTGCTTATGGAGAAAGCCGCAGTAGTTAAAGGGAGTGGACAGATGCCAAATGCATTAGTGCTGTTTGCAGTCATGGAAGGCCCATTTGTTAGGTGTTTTGCGTCAGAACGTGGGACCCAGCAAGAGTCTACCCTTGTTTGAGCAGAGCTCAGTCTGAAGGCAAGGAAGATTTGCCCGTGCACATCTAGCATGAGCTTTGCATCATGCCATAGTGGTGCCAGACCTTGATGCTTGTGGCATGAGGAGCCAAGGCTGGGGTGAAGGCCCTGCTTACAGCATCCTCATCCTCCATAAGCATGAGTGCCAAGCCAGCCTGAGCCCTGCACAACAGAGGGAGCCACAGCCCAGCACAGGCAAATCCTGCTGGACATCCCTCCTTTTGGGTCCATTCCGAGGTGGCTTTCCCTCTCCTGATGGGGGATTTTGCTGTGAGGTGATACAGCACGAGTGGTGTGTGAGCTGGCTCAGCAGAGCGGTGATGCCCCACTCCTCCCAGCACAAGGATGTCCTTCTCTGAGTGGGCACTGGGAGAACCACCCTTGAGCCATTTCCTGATCACTCTGCTCTCTGTCAGATGAGGAGTGGGCAGGATGCAAAGCTTGTGCTCCTGGTACCCAAACTTGTCTTGTCTTTGGCTTCCTGGGCAGGCTGTGGAACACTGCCTCTGCTCAAGTGGGATGCAGCCCCACGCTGGCTCCAGCCACATTCTCCGGTTTAGTGTGACTTTGGTGTACCAGAATAGCTCGAGTTTCATGCAGGAACAACACGTACACATGTGCTTCTGTAGAAGTAAGAAGTTCTTTACTGTGAGGGTGGTGAGGCACTGGCACAGGTTGTCAAAAGGAGTGGTAAATTCTTTATCCCTGACAGTGTTCAAGGCCAGGTTGGACAGAGACATGGCCTAGTGTGAGGTGTCCCTACCCATGGCAGGGGGTTGGAACTGGATGAGCTTTGAGGTCCTTTCCAACCCAAACCATTCTATGATTCTACAATTCTATAAAGTAATATGGGAGAGGACCAGGGTTGGATCTGCGCTGGGGCAGGCAGCAGAGATGGGCTCTTGCAGCAGTGTTAGTTCCTGTCCTCCTGGCCTTGCCAAGGGGACAGCATGGCCAGAGATGCCTGTTGATCTGTGTATGACAACAGTACATGGGAATTGCAAACAGATTCTTGCCTTATCTTGCTCAAGGGTTATTGCAGTGAAGGGATTTAAGTTGGCTTTTGTGCCAAATTGTGTATGCAGAGATTCAGAGATTCCACCAAAGCACATATATATATATATATATATGCTTCTCTTGGAAACAGGAAAAAAAACATTATCCAAAAAAAGCCCTGCACTGTTATTAATCTCCGGGGTTTTATCCACATTTCATTAGGAATCTGGACATACTTGAAATGGCTTTCAGATAAAGCTGAATGAATCTCCCTCCGTCTTAGAGGCTGGTGTGGCTTAATTTCCTAGCGGAGATTTGGCTGCGTTGGGAATTGGGTAGGAGATTTCCAGCACCTAAACTGGGAAGGAGGGAGTGCCTTAAAGCAGCCCAATCTGAATGACTCGCAGATGCTTTCAGTGGCTTGCTGGGAGCGTGGGGGGAGCAGGGGCGTCCGGATTGAGAGAAGCTCTTCCTTGGCCAGTATTGAGCCAGATGGGCAAGAAATTGCTCTTGATGCGTGATTCATAGTGCAAAGAAGCAGGAGAGCTCATCCTCCAGGAGCAGCCTTCCTGAAGTCCTGGGGAGCAAACGGCCAAAGCAGGGATGCTGGAGCAAGGAGCAGGCTGGAGGCACTCCCCTGCCTTCCCTGGAGCGGAGGTCCTGGATGTGGCCACCTCAAAGCCACAGCAAGGCTGCCAGCCCTTGTAAGCCACAAGAGGGTGACAAAGTCCCATCCTGTGCTGTGGCGGCCATGGACAGGCGCAGAGATGTCCCTGGCTGGCAGAGGACAGCAGGGCCCCTTGGAGACCAAGCCAGGCTCTTGGGAAGTCCTTGCTGAAGTCGTAGATGGGAGAGATGCGGGCTGCAAATGGATGCTGTACTGAGGAGCTGGGGACTTTATTTCCACCTAGATTTAGTTAGCATCAGTGCTGACGTTGGCAAACCATTCCTGTTGCCGAAAGAGGGGGAAGCTCCCCAAAGTCACTGTAGCAGGCAGGGAAAGAAACCTTGCCTTTGATCCCCATTGGTGGTCTAATATGAAACCCATGTTTCAGAGTAATTTTGGAGCTCTGCTCAGTAACTGTCCAGTAAGTAACTGCTCCCAGACAATCTGCACCATGTGGAAGTGGTACTGAGCAGGGAAGATGCTCCTACTCCGGCCATGTCTTTTGCCCCCATGAGGAATCTGTTGCAGCTCCCAACCCTGTGGCTTTCCCTGGGGAAAAGCAGTGGTCCCCGCTGCCTCTGAGCTCTCTGCCTGCCTCCCTGGAAGCTGCAGCATCCCTCTGGAACACTGTGTGGGCTTCTCACTAGACGTTCTTTGCAGTTTTGCTTCGAGAGGCACAGCCCGTGTTCCTGAGCAGCCACCCAAGGCACTGCTCAAGACAGAAGATTAAAGAGTGCTGGGAGGTTTCCAAGATGGAATCTCATCCTCCTCCTATCCCACGAGGCCTGGACAGCGGGTGTGGGCTTGACAACATATCCGGCCGCGAGCTCCAGCCAGCTCCCATGTAACTTCATCTGTCGTGGTATGGGAAGAGCCTGCAGTGCACCAGACAGGAGCGTGGCTCTGCCAGCCTCTGATCTCACCTGCTGATGGGAGCAGGCTGTGCCTCCCTGGCCATGATGGGCTGCCTGGCCCCTGCTTTCCCATGGAGCATGGCTTCATTTCACCCCTCATGCTATTCCAGGAGCATCTGTGTGCACCAGTGCATGTATATGGGGGTGTGTATTTGCAAATCCCCTCACTCCCGTCTGCTTCTTATGCTGCTATTGATAGAAAGACCCCTGGGTGCTTCAGGGGACCACGGATGTAGGATGCTGGGATGCAGCCATGCAGTGTGATGTGAAGGAGGGTGTGTGTCCGGGTAACACAGGCTCTCTTCTTGCAGCTGCAGCTTCTGCCCTGAGTTTATACCCCAAGGAGATTCTTCTATTTTCTCTTTAAATATTAGAAGTAATTAGAAGCTGCTTATGAGTAATCGCTTGGACTGAACTGTCTGGTTTCATTTAAGTGGTCAGTCTGAAACGCCGGATGATTTGGTAGGGAAAAAAGCAAGAAAGACTCCTTCTCTTCCAGGCTCCCTGGAGCTTCCATGAGGTTAAACCCCACCTTTCCTCACTCACCCGGGACTCGCTGTGAAGACCTCCCCGAGGTAGGAGGGAGAAAACATCGCTTCCCTTGGGAAGAGTGGTATGAAAGAGGGGATGGTTATGCTGAAACCATGGGGTTTGGTGGGGAACAGCTCATCCCGCTCTACCTACAGTCCCACAGCAAGAGGCAGAAACGTTTGCTGCCGCTTCTCAAGCCAGAATCGTGAAATAAAGCCGGTTGCAATGCTGAATGTTGCAGTTCTCAGTGAATCTTGTGACAGCGAATCTGCCTTGGGCTTCAGTCTCTAAGTTGCCCTCAAGACCACAAAAATCCCTGCAAATTTCATGTTGTCTTTGGCCGTGCAAACGCTCTGCTGCAGTGTCGATGGCAAAGGAGATTTTGGAGGCCTTGGCCGTGGCGGCGCTGGTTTGGATGAGCCAGCGGCGGGGAGCGGGTGGAGGGAACAGGCTCCGTTTGGTGTGTTCAGCACATTTTATCAGCTTACCCGATCCGTAGGCAGATGAAACAGTGCAAGTCAGGCAGGGTGAGAAGAGATTTCCCAACAGGGTAAGCAAGCATTTGGAGACAGGAGGAGTGTGGGAACTGCAAGGGAGAGGAAGTTTTGGGACCTGCGGCTGGGGAAAGCTTTGTGCCCTCCCTGCCCATAGGGATGTAGGGCTGTGGGACAGGACCGTGTGGACCCAGGTGGCCTCTGCAGCATCCCCCTGCACAAGCTCTGTATTTGCCTTGCTGCTCCTTGACACAGAGCCGCATCCTGATGCATACCAGAGATGTGATGCTGAGAGGCTGGACCTCACAGCCCTGGGCTCTGGTCACCTAGCAACTGTGCATTGGATTGCACGGCAGTGCTAAATTAATGGTGCTCGGCAGGACCATGAACCCTGCTGGGCCCCACATCCGCATCCCTGCAGCTGGAGCCTCAGCTCCTGCAGCCCGTCATGTGCTGCCAGGGCAGCTCTATAATCCATGTTCATGCTTCCCCCTTCCCAAATCCCTCCCCTCATCCTGGATTTAAGCCAGTCCTGTGGCACCCGGTGCACTGGGAGCCGCTTTCAGCCTGTTTGAGAATCAGCTTCTTGCAGGGCGGGATCCCAACCGTGCTTTGACTTGGTTCCTGGGGCTGATCTACACCCCTGCTTTAATTTAGCTGGGTGTTTAGGGGAGCTGAATATGGGTTATACCTTTCCATTTATAGTTTTAGTGAAGCATGATTGGATTTTGCTCCAGTCATTTCTTATCTTGACTAAAATGTCGGTTTTGAAGACCTATTATTAGCGACTTTGTATAGCTTCTGGATTACTGCAGCTAATCATGAATCACCCTCTGCAGTATTGATATAGGTATAGCCGCCCAACAGCCACCCAGTAAGCTATGCCTGCGACTGAGAGCAGAAAACCCTTGATGGTAAAAGGGGTGGGCTTGAAACAGGGGGATGGCGTTCCAGATCTGGTGTCTGGGGCACATTTATCTGCAACGGGACTCCCCGTGCACATGCCGTGGCTCCGATCCAGCTCCCAGCACCAGCCTGGGACTTTGCTTCCAGCCCCTTCCCCTCACTTTTCCCACTTGCTGCCCATGTTTCCTTGCAGGGCCCCCAGAGCTGGGTTTGGTGCTTTCTGTTTGGGTAGCCCCCATTTCTTTGCTCGATCTGGTGGGTTTACAGCTGCCTGCGCTGGAGTAAATACAGCTCATCCCAACCCACAGCTCCAGGAGGAGGCTGCTCCAGGCCTCTCTGCTTTGGAATGGAGTTATTTCCATGTACCAGCCTTACTGTGCACAGCAGAGCGGCAAATGCGATGTGCTGCCCCGAAAGAATCACTCCTGGAGTTTTCCATTCGAGTGAAATACTCCAGTGTGCTCCCCACTAAATCCAGCCGACAGAAACTGGCGTTTCTTATCCTTTTGCTCTGTTTCCTGTTCAGAAGGGAGGTATATTCAAGCTCCAAAGCTTAATCCTAGATTTCTCTGCTGATGGAGCTCATTGCACAACGAGGAAAGGAAGCTCTGGTATGCTTTGGGCATGGCTGACGCAGCAGCACAGTCATCCTAGACCTCTTCTCTGCTGGTTCAGGTCCAGAAGTCAGACAGGTCGCTGGGTTTAAACAAGGGCTGTCTGGTTTGACTCATCTTGGGAAGCAATAGCGGCAACAGGGCTGATGCATAAACACCCAGGGCAGAGGGGAATGCAAACGCTGAGCATTCAAAGCTCCATCCATTCATACCTTGCTTGCTACCCATATAAAATGTGGGCACCCTGGGCCTTCGAAGAAACTTCAGAGGAGGCAGCACACCCTCTCCTGTTAGCAGCGAAGGCTGATGAATAATAGAGTGGACTCACCCACTCGTGCTTTCATCTGTCATGTTCTATGGAAATGAAGCCTTTCTCTTACAAGAAGGCAATTTGTGCTCTTGGCATCCTCAGCGAGAAAAGAGCTCTCATCTCTCCTGCTGTATTATTGATACCTTTTGTATTAAGTAATGCGATGTCTAATTGGGCTCTGCCTGTTCTGAACCGCCCCCCAGCTGGCGCTCAGCAGGACAGAGACCTTTAGAGAGGGTGGCAGCACCCGTGCCCTGGGGAGAAGCAGCCCCTGGGATGCGAAGGGAACACATCCTGGGTACACATGCGTCCGTTCCCCCTGCTGTGGTGCAGGTGGGCGCGCGGCTGGCACAGGCAGGTGTGTTTCCTTGCACTGAACTGGGGCTATAAACAAGCAGGGAGCTCAGAGCATCCTGCCCTGCCCTGCTGCAGCTCCCCTGGTGAGAAAGGGCTCCTTGTCTGGAGCCAGTACCCGAGCCAAGCCAGGGAGTGCTGGCTTCATCCTCCTCCTCCATGCCTTGGCTTGGGGCTCTGGGCAGGCACCCTGGCCATCACATCTCCTGCCAGCCAAAACCCACCGCTGCCTTTGAAGAGGTTGCACCTGAAAGGGGAGGTGGGAGCTAAGGGCAGACAGGAGCCAGGAGGCTGCCCAGCCCTGGGGAGCGGGTGGTTGGTCCCATGCTGTGGCTTGGGAGGGGAGCCAGTACCCTGGTGGGGTGTTAAGAGGAGGTAGAGGGGCTGGGGCTGCTCCTATGGACCCAGCAGTGTGCAAGGTCCACGGGTCCCTATCTGCCATGGCTGCTTCTAGGAGAGCTGCCTTCCTAGGGTTAGTGATGAAGCTTATCTCATGGTGAGGGTGAGCAGCCTTCAGCTCTGCCGAAGGTGCCAGGGTGCAGCCTGGTGTGGCTATGGGATGAAGGGGTGGTTGACACTGGTGCTGGGAAGAATTGCTCTTTCTTCCCAAGCCCCAGCAAGGCTCGAGGTGATGCCAGCCCCTTGCATGCTTTGAGGATTGAGGAGTTTCTGTGTATCCCATGATAAATCGTGTCAGGAATGAAGGTGGGGAGTCCAAAATCAATAAGCTGGGGAAGCCAATGTTAGGGTCACAGAGCATCGCTGCCAGAAACCAGCTATGCTGAATGCTTAAATCCTTCCTTCCGCTGTCTTAGGACCTTCTCCTCTGATTCAGAGAGAGACAGTCCATTGAGGCCAGGGGACCTTAGCAAAGGTCAGCCCTTCTGGAAGAGATGTGTGTTGGGGGCAGAGCAATATCAGGATCCTGAGCCATGAGAGCCCGATGGGACCAGCACAAACCCACCTGCTCAGTGTGCTCTCTAACTTTCCATCTCTATCACACAGGCAGGTTCCTCACCTCCAGCCTGTCCTGCTTGCAAAGCCAGGCTCAGGTTTCTTCCCGTATATTCTTCCCACATCCTGTAGGGATCCATGTCCCAACGCATCCCTGATTCACACAAACCGGGAACTCTCCATCCATCACGCGAGCCGCAGGGCTCTGCTGGGAAGCTGCAGCGGGATGCGCCTTGATTCCAGGGGTGTGGATTTTGGGCTTGGGAAGGGGGAGCAGGATGAGGAGGGAGAGCACCCAGGCGATGTGGAAAGCTTGCCATAAGGCATGGGAAGAAAGGAGTCGTGCCAAACCCATGGGCTCCTCTCCAGCTCTTCAAAGCAAGCACGCCAGTCGTTAGGGAGAGGAGAGGAGAAGGCGGAGAGCTGCAGTTTCCCGGGAAGTGGGGAACGGCGCGGGGAGGAATATCAGATGGAGGAAAAGGAGCCGATGGACTGAAGTCTGATTGAAGGGGAAGGAGGAAAACCAAACACGAGCAGGAAGGCGTTGAAGCCGTTTCATGGGAGAATTTGCAGAATCATTGAGATGTATCCTCAGTGACCAGAACAGGAAGAACAATTCCTGAACTAAAGAGCCGAGCTGCTCTAATTTAGGGATTTTATTTCATATTTCACTAGTGCTGGGGGACCGGGAGAGGAGGAAGGGGAGCTGCAGTGTTTCGATTGGGAACAAACCCTCGCCAAGCCCAACATGTGTTGTTAGAGGCTATGGTTTACATTAAAAAGGACTCTAATATTGTGCTACGGCTTCTAAGTGCATTTTGATGATGATGATTATTTTCAACTGCGCAAATGGCAATGAAATACGGGCAGGGTATTGAAAAAAAGAGGCTGTTTGGCTCCAAGAGCAGCATCCAGCAGTGCTGCTGAGCCCTCGTCACAGCCATGGCTGATGCTCTCCTCTCTGCCCCTATAACGTGCTACCCCGGGGCTTTGGCATCCAATGCCATGGCTGCTGCTGCAGTGCTCCTTATTCCTTTAACGATCATGAGGGTTGCATAAGCAGGAACCAATGCACATTTGCTCTTTTCTCCTCCCTTGGCTCCAGCTTCCAGAGAGAGAATTGTGGTGTGTTCAGAAACCTCCGAGTTCCCCCAAACCAAGCCCCATCCCTGTAATCTGGTCAAGGTCTCACCGCAGTGGTTGCTGCTAGAGGATCAGCTTCTACCCACGGGGTCCATTGTGGCCGGAGGCAGGGAGGCGCTGGGCTCGGGGTGGGGAAAATGAGGTCCTGGAGTGGGAAAATGTGATTTGGAGAGGATGTCAGGGAGGAAACAGATCCTGGCACTGCCTGGCAGAAGTGCTGCCTGCCCATTGCGCACCAGGGAGGGGAGATGGTCCCAAGGGTATATCCCTGGAGGATAAGACATCAGGGGGGCAAAGAGTGCTCATGGCAGGGAGAAGACCAGGATAGAATCATGATCCATCCCTAGTCCAAGGGCATGAAGACTGGGACCTCTTGCAGGCTCCTAAAGTCAATGGAGGGACATTCACCTTCAGCTTGGGACCATCGATGCCTCAAGCCTCCTTCCTTCCCCATGAATCCCCTTGCCGCTCCCTCCTCTGAGCCTTTCTTCCCCACCTTCTAGACAAAATAACAAGCTCTCACCATTCCTGGGACTGCTCCCTTCTTTTCCAGACTTGCCTGGGCTCTTTCATCGTGCCAATAAAAAAGCAAATGCATCACACGTTGGCCGGGGAGAGCGGAAACCCTTAAACATCTAAGAGGCGAGAGCAACGCGCTGTGTTTTCTCGAGGCCGGGCTGGGCTCCCCAATGCCCCGTTAGGTCAAATGTCTTGCTCTGAAGAAAGAGAGAGGGGACTTATTAAAACCCTTTCATATTTCTTGTTTTTAAGGTCCGTTTCGACAGGCCTGGGGCCAAAGCGTGAGGGGGAAGGGCACCGTGCAAACAGATTGTGCAATATTTGCCTTGCACAGAGCTCCCATTGTAAAGCCTGGGAGTTCTGCTTTCAATAATTCCCCTGCCATAATGCCCCATTGATGGAGAGAGAAAGGCAGTATTGAGGGCTGCAGGGGCTCCAGCCCTGGAAGGGTTAAAAAATAAAGAAAAGGGGGGAAATAAGGGGGAAAAAAAGTAGATTTGAAGCCTGGTTTGAAACTTTGCTGTGTGGCCTCGTGGCACATCGCAGGCGCGGAGAAATATGTGGAGCCTGTTTGCATAACCCCGCTTGGAGCGAGTGCTTTCGGAGCCAAAATACAAGTGCGGCCGGAGCCGGGGGGCAGTGGGGAGAAGCAAGCAGGAAGGGCTGTGTTTGTTTTCGTTCTTGCCCCAGGCCACATGAAATTAATGAAATAAAAAAGAAGGGAATATTCAAATATTTGGTTAAAGAACCAGCTGTGCAAATGCGAGGAGCTGTGCCAGCTGCGGGGGCACGCAGGGACCGGGCACTGGTCAGTGTTTGCTGCTCTGTGGGTCATGCCACTGGGTTGAAATGCATCAAAAGGGGCATTTTGGGCTTTGGCTGATGGGTTTATCCCGTCTGCTGTGTGATTTCTTAGAATGGGGGTCTCGCTTCCATCTGGGAAGGGTCTGTGGGTATGTGGAAGTGCTGGGTTGGGGTACAGTGGGTGATGCTGTGGGATGGGGAAGCTCAATTGGGGTGTGATGGGGGATGCTCTGCCCACAGAGCCACTGCTGGGTCTGTAACCAGCACCCAGCTCCCCAGATGGGGCTCCCCATCGCCTTCAACCAATGGGTCAGGCTGGGAGCGAGGTTCAGTGTCTTCTATGTCAGCAGCTGGTGTATGGGGAGGAGCGGGGCTGTCCTTGCCCAGGCAGATGCAGGACTGAAGCAGGCAGGGTCTGCCGGCTGGCTCAGCATCCACGGCCAGGCTGGCTGCCAGGGGAAACCTCGCTGTTGTGCAACGTGCTGGAGCTCTCCAAGGAAGCTCCTGGCTCATGAGACATCTTTGAGCAAGGCTGGACGAGTGACTGCCTGGAATTAAGAGCAGTGGGAAGGGAGGCTGCAGGCCTTTTTCCATCCCTAGACCTTGTGATGCATTAATCACACATAGAGCAGCCGTGCAGCTGGCTTGAATCGTCCTGACCCTGGAAAGGATTGTCATTTCTTCCTCTTCCTCCTCCTCCTCTTCCCTGCCACCTCCTGCCTCCCCACGAGATGATGTGGGAGTCCCATTGCACCCCACTGTTCCTGGGATGGAGAGCATTTCCACGTGCCATTTTCTGCTTTTTCACCTTCTTATCATGCCTCGGAGAAGAACTGAACCCATCATCCCCTTCCTGGGAGGTGTCTATGTGCTGGGACCCAGCTGGCTGCCCCCAACCCTTCAGAGCAGGGTCACTGCCACCGAACTCACTACTGATTCACCCTTTGCCCTTGGGAAAGCCCTGAGCTCAGTTAACCCAGCTCTTTGCTCCCAGGCCTGGGGCCAGCTCAGACCCAACACTGATTTCCACTCAGATCCAGGACCCAGGAGGCACTCAGCTCTGCTCTTTCTCATTGGAGGTGGGCTCCAGCCCCACTTCTGTGGCCAGATAATCCCTTCTGTTGCCCCTCTCCTGCACCTCCCTCCACGTGCCAAACAAGACACAGCTCATCAGTGGTCTGTGTTGCTTCAAACACACTTTCTCTGCCTCATGTCTGCCCTGACATCTCCAGTTTCCTCTCTAATCTGTGCTATTCACCCAAACTGACTATTTATTTCTTTGGAAAGAGCTGTGATTGTAAACCATGGTGATAACTCTGTCTCTGCCCCGAGGTGTGCATGGAGCCATGTCTGTGGGGCCACAGATTGGGATGCTCAGGGAGCCCTACAGCCCCTTGAAGGGGGGCACAGAGGGGTCTCCCTGGGCTGCAGGGATCCATTGGGAACCATGGAGGAATAACAGGACCCAG
This sequence comes from Amazona ochrocephala, assembly GCA_039720435.1. NCBI lineage: Eukaryota > Metazoa > Chordata > Aves > Psittaciformes > Psittacidae > Amazona > Amazona ochrocephala. The sequence continues at coordinate 15,069,256 of CM077889.1, forward strand.
GAGCTGGGGATCCCAAACCACCTCTGTTCCCCTTCACTCAGGTCCAGATTTTGCCAAGAGGAGGGAACTGTTTAATGCTGTCTGGGGAGAAGAGGGAGACGTGAGGGAGGCAGGCGAGTGGTGGGAAGGAGTGAAGGGAAGGGAGAAGAGAAGCAGGCGGAAGGAATGAGTGATGAAGCCCCAGGGATTAATCAAACCTCACTGAAAGGCTCAACCCAGCCCTGCCGCGCTCCTTCCAGTGAGCTGGGGCTGCTGCCAGTAGGGAAGGAGCAGAACACAGCCACCCATCCCTGCCTCCCACCCCCCTGCTCCCCATCCTGTGCTCCTGAACCCCCAGGCTCAGAGCAGTGCCCTGCGTTGACAGAGGGACCTAGTGCGCACCAAGCCCTGCCCCTGGCTGGCTGTGGCCATAGCCAGTATGAACAGCCCCTCTCTGCCTCAGTTTCCCCGCTTGGATAATGGGTACGGCAGCACCCATCCCACTCAGCAGTGTCCTGCATGCCCCTGGGTGGTTTTATTCAACAGTGGGGGTGTCCCAACAAGTTTCATCAGCTTCCCCTTTCCCAGGATTTATATGGATGGTGATTGGGTTTATTTGTTTGGTGATTCTGGCCCCTGCAATCGCCCCCAGGGACACAGCCCTTCCTACTCCTGCCTGGATGCTGTGGGGCTTGTGCTGAGCATCCCACCCGGCCCATGGTCACACGCCTCGGAGCAAGCAGGGAGGGCAGTGTCAGCGGCTCAGAGAACACCATGCTTAGGACCCTGCAGGCTCTGGAGCTTCCCAGCTTTTTCCTGGAGCTGCTGAGCTGGGAGGGGCTGAGCCTGCGGCTCCCCATAAACCTGGCGGCTTAGCCCACGTCCCAGACAGATGTTGGGACTCTGTGCTTTGGAGCGGAGGTTGGGAAAAGGAGGGGGACGGCTTTCCTTCCCTGGGAGAGCTCGGAGGAGCTCTCAGCGCCCCTGGGCTTGAACTTTAGCACCCTCTTCCGCAGGAGTTGAAAGGAAAGGATCATCGCGTCGTGTCGGGATAGCAGGGGAGACGCCGGCTACTTTCTCCAGCGAGGTTTTAATGGGTCCTTTATAAAGCAATAAAAGCAGCGAGAGAACGCCAGGCGGGCAGGAAGTGTTTGTAGCACTCGGGATGCTTGGGGATCCCGGCGAGGAGCCCGTCCTGCCGCGCAGATGGGTTTGATTGGAGCGGCGCGAGGGTTATTTTCTTTTGACTGAAGGCAACCCAGCCCCGGCGGATTAAAGCTCTTTGTGTGCTCCAGAGTGTGCCTTCATGGGAGCTGCTCCCGCAAAACCGGCTGCAGGGGGTGCGGGGACCATCCCATAACTTGGGGGGCTCCCCTGGAGGACCGGGATAACTCCTGTTTCTGTGGCTCCCAGACGATGCCGGGGCAGTAGCTCCCTTCGCAGGCGTGCTGCGGGATGGCCGTCTATGCCCTCACGGGCTTCTCGCTCGTCAGCCTGCTCAGCTTCGGCTATTTATCCTGGGACTGGATGAAGCCCAGTTTGGTGGCCGATGTGGCCACTGACCCCATGGAGAAAGCGCTGCCCCCCACCTTTTCCAGACCACCCCACATCATCTTCATTCTGACCGATGACCAGGGCTATCACGACGTCGGGTACCACGGCTCTGATATCCAGACACCAACGCTGGACAGGCTGGCGGCCGAGGGGGTTAAGCTGGAGAACTACTACATCCAGCCCATCTGCACCCCATCCCGGAGCCAGCTCATAACCGGCAGGTAAGGCTCACACCTCACTTGTGTCCCTCCTCCTGTCCCTGAGGGGCTTAACCCCAGCTCACTGCTAGTCAGATGGCCCCAGGTATTGGCAGATGATGGAGAACCTCCAGAAGAAGACATCTTGCTGGCTTTCCTTAGACGGCTTCATGAGTAAACTGATTTTTCTTGTGGGAGATAGTAGCACATGGCAAGGCCAAAAATGCAGATGCTATTGGGTAGAGGATGTCACTTTGGGTAAAGGCGGTCTCTGCCCATGAGGTCCTGCAGTGCCAGGCAAGGAGCTATGTCCCCAGGCTGTCCCATGCTGCTGTCACACTGGTCCTTGGGGATTTGCTCCTGGGCTATGGGGTCGAAGGATCATTCTTCCCTGCACCTATGAGTCCCTTGGACTGTGGTTTTCCCACTTGTGTGTTCAGTGCTGCATTATCCAGGGCCTGCTGGTTGCTGGTCCATCACCCTCTCCCATAGCGCACAGTCAAATCTGCCCTTACCCTGGGACATTCTGCCTCCTGGGACAGAAGGGGCTTACCCTGGAGCAGCCCTGGGAGGTCAACACTCACTGTAGGAGGTGCCTATGGATATGGCACTGCAAACCCACAGGGATTGCCACATAACTCTTGCTTGTGCTGCCCAGCCACCCTCCATGGGCAGGCAGCAGTGAGGATAGCTGCTGATGGCATCCTGGTGGAGCAGCCCAGTGTGCTTTCGAGATGTCTGCTCAGCTCCTCTCTCGTTTTTGCATCTGCTTTTAGTACTATTGGATGGATCAGGAGCTCCAGGTCTCTGGTGTGGAGGTTGCCCCATGGGGCTGCGTTGGGTGACATGGAGATCTGTATACATTTGGGGTCCCCAGCACATAAAATGCCATCTCATTCCCACCCAGCGCTGCTCCCAGTCACCACTGATTCCTCCTGGCTCTTCCCCGGCAGGTACCAGATCCACACGGGGCTGCAGCACTCCATCATCCGCCCTCGGCAACCCAACTGCCTGCCCCTCGACCAGGTCACCCTGCCACAGAAGCTGCAGGAAGCCGGCTACTCCACACACATGGTGGGCAAGTGGCACCTTGGCTTCTACAAGAAGGAGTGCCTGCCCACCCGCAGGGGCTTTGACACCTTCCTGGGCTCCCTGACGGGCAATGTGGACTATTACACCTATGACAACTGTGATGGACCGGGCGTCTGTGGCTACGACCTGCACGAAGGCGAGGACGTGGCCTGGGACCAGAGTGGGAAATACTCCACCTTCCTCTATGCCCAGCGCGTCAGCAAGATCCTGGCATCCCACAGCCCTAAGGAGCCCATCTTCATCTACGTGGCCTTCCAAGCGGTCCACACGCCTCTGCAGTCACCCAAGGAGTACATCTACCGCTACCGCTCCATGGGCAATGTTGCCCGCCGCAAGTACGCTGCCATGGTGACGTGCATGGATGAGGCAGTGAAGAACATCACTTGGGCCCTCAAGAAGTATGGTTATTATGACAACAGTGTGATCGTGTTCTCCACTGACAATGGTGGGCAGACTTTCTCCGGGGGAAGCAACTGGCCACTACGGGGCCGCAAAGGGACGTACTGGGAAGGAGGAGTTCGTGGCATCGGTTTTGTCCACAGTCCCCTGATCAAGCGCAAGCGCCGCACCAGCTGGGCGCTGGTTCACATCACAGACTGGTACCCGACTCTGGTCAGCCTGGCCAGGGGCAACCTGAGCAATGTGCCAGGCTTGGATGGCTACAACGTGTGGCCTGCCATAAGTGAGGGCAAGGAGTCGCCACGAACCGAAATCCTGCACAACATTGACCCCCTGTACAACCATGCCAAGTATGGCTCCTTGGAGGATGGCTTTGGGATCTGGAACACGGCTGTTCAGGCCTCCATCCGGGTAGGGGAGTGGAAGCTCCTCACTGGTGACCCAGGATACAGTGATTGGATCCCCCCACAGACCCTGACCAACTTCCCAGGGAGCTGGTGGAACCTGGAGCGTCTCACCAATGGCCTGAGGAAGTCTGTGTGGCTCTTCAACATCACCGCTGACCCCTATGAGCGCTACGACCTCTCGGACCAGCGCCCAGATGTGGTCAGGACCCTCCTGATGAGGTTGGTGCACTACAACCGGACGGCCATCCCGGTGCGGTACCCTGCAGAGAACCCCCGAGCACACCCGGACTTCAACGGCGGTGCCTGGGGACCTTGGGCCAGCGAGGATGATGGGGAGGAGTGGGAAGGCGGCGGGGAGCCCCTGAAAAGCAGGAACAAGAAGAAGAAGAAGTGCAAGATCTGCAAGCTGCGCTCTTTCTTCCGCAAGCTGAACACCAGGCTCATGTCCAACCGCATCTGATGGAGACTCCCTCAGCACTGACCCAGCCTGGCCAGGCTGGAGCTCTGGATGGCAGTGCCATGGGGCGGGAGCGAAGGAGAGGGACAGATATGGAGATGAACAACAGTCTCTTACTTTTCCTTACTCCAGGGTTCACCTCAAAACACTTCTCCTCTCTGGCTGGACCGGTGGCAGCAGGGAGGTGGTCCTGGTGGGCAAGGAAGGGTGATGTGGGCTCAGTTGTGCTTGGTGATGTAGTTCAAGTCTGCTGAGCTGGGCTGGGCCATGCACAGCCCCTTCCAAAGAGAGAGGCCCTTTTCTCAAGGACTCTTAGGGCAATTGCAAGCTTTGATGTTGAGCATTGCAATGGCAGAAGGAGGCATGAGTCCCTAGGGTGGCTCTGCCTGCAGGCTGTCCCTCGTCTTGTCCCTGTATATCCATGCTCCTGACTCTGCCTGCTTCCAGGCAGCTGCTACATTTGCTCTTGCTCTAGGGCCTCCCCCAAACCCAAGACCATGGCGTTTCCCTGTTGTACTTCTTTGTGGAAGGATGGATTCCTGACCATGGACATCAGACCTGAGACTGCAATGGCTGGACTCAGCCTTGCTGCTATAGGAACCATGCTTTCTCCCCTCCACTGGAGGGGACCAGGAGCAGCCCCAGTGAGGAACTATGGCCCACGCAGACATGGTTGGATGCTCTTAGAGGACAGATGGTTCCCCATGGCCCCACATTTGGGAGGCAGGTTTGTCCCAAGTTCTGATGGGTTTCACATGGATCAGCCACCCAGCCGACCCTTTCATCCACAGGGCCTACCGTCACCATGTGCATGGCTGTAGGCGCCCATGTTCCTCCTCATCCATCCCACACATCCACCCATCCAACTACCCCTTCCCAGTGCTGGGGTTAGCCCCATCCCCACATCCCCACTGCTGAACTTGGGGCAGAGGGAACATCTCAAGAAGGTCTCTGCAGAAGCTGATGTGCTGCTCTTTAGCCCCAAAGCCATGGAGGGGAACAGGGACAGCTCTTGCCTGCCAGCACCACACCACATCCCCTCCCTGCAGACAGGCACCACTCTCCCATCAGCACCAGCACTGAAGGGGGAAACACCTCCCCATCATCACCCCCCTCCCATGGGCAGCAAGCCCCTGCGGCAGCTCGGGACCAGCGCCGAGCTCCCCCGCGCATGCGTACGTGCGCTCGGAGGAGAAGCTGGCGAGGATGAAAGAGGGTAAATAGCTTGAAAAGCACTTGGGATGCATGGTGCATTTCCATTTACACAATGTGTTTTACATTTCTCCCCACAGGTTTCTCTTGGTGCAGCGTGTGTAGGCGAAGGCCCTGCTGTGAATTTTGAAAATAGCTATTTTTGTCTCAGAAAATGAGGCCCGTTAGGACTTGTCAGCTCTTGGATGAGCAGTGTGGGCTTTCTTTTTGATTTTTTTCCTCTCTTTTTTACCCCCCCCCCTTTCTCTCTCCCTTGCAAAATAACATTCATTTAAAATCTGTCATTGAAAGATGTGACAATTGGCAGCGTGCACGCTGAATACCTTTCAGTGTGCTTTCAAGCCCTGTGTGTGAGAGAGAGGGATGGGAATGGGAAGAGAATGCAATGACACATTTGTATTTTTTTCCCCCTTTCTTACTCTTCGCTTGGATTATTTGGGGGAATTGGGATTTTCTATAGAAACAAAGAGAAAAAAAAGAGAAAGCTGACAGCAAGGCAGAATAGAGGAGACCTCTTGTTGTAGAGATGAGAAGGAGTTTGCAAAGCTGGAGCGTGGCGGTGTGCGCACCGGTCGCAGCTGCTCCATGCATGCCCGTCACCGTGCCATCCCGTCGGCCCCCTGCATCCCTAAGGACAGGTTTCAGAGGGGAACTCAGCTCCTCCATCAGCTCTTTCTCCATCCCTGGCTCCCTTAGCACATTGCTCCATGGAGACCGGTCCCTGCAGCATCACCCCATTGGAGGTGAGCCTTGGGAGGATGCTGCACATCCCCAAACTACCTCAACCGTCCAGCCCGGTCCCATGGAATGCGCACCATCAGTGTGCCCACTGGCAAAGCCAACCAGTTGCTGAACATAAAGCAATGCTTTGCTGAAGAAGAGAAGACTGCTGCAGGCTGAGCTGGAGCTGGACAAGGGGTGATGGCTGCGGGGGGCTCCGGAACAAGGCACTGCAAAGGGAGAACTGATGCCAGAAGGAGCGGGAGAGCGGGGCTGGGCATGGGGCGGCGACAAGGCTTGGGAAACAGCTTTCATTTCCATATTTATATAAATGCATCCAAGTTTAGTCCTTCTTTGATTTTTTTTTTCTTTCAAAAATGGAAATTTCCATGAAAACATGTTCGATTTTTCTCCCTTCACTTTTACTAACATCCCCACGACAAGGTTGGTCTGGTCCTCCTTCATTTCCAGTTGCTGGGCTGGTGCCAGGTTCACAGCCTGGCCGTAGCGTTGGGTCTGCGTTCTTCTTTAGTTTTCATTAAAAAAAGTTGCATTTTGAGTTTTTACGAGAAGAAGCAGTCGAAGGAAAGTCTCAGTCCCTGAAAACAATGAGGAAAAGTCAGCGGAGCATCTCTGGGTGCTCGGAAGGTGCAGAGCCTCCATCCCAAGGACAGCAGTTGTACTTCACTTCTGCTGCCAGTCTCATATCTGAACATTGGCTGTTGCTTGGGCTCCCCATCCCACCACTGCTCATTAATGGTCTCTGCAGGAAAGAACGAAGATTGTGCCCAAATCCCGTGTTTTCACACAGTTCAAGCCCCTTGGCAGTGCCTGTGCACTCTGGCTGCCAAAGGGTTAATGCAGCTGGTGAGGTGCTCGAGTGGTGGAGATGTGCTTGCACAGACAGGCTGAGCACACCCCTCCTTCCCAACCACCTTCCAAAGAGCAGTGCAAACCCAAGGCTGTCCCAGACTCCGGGAGGAGCTGGGTGCAGGATGGGGCCCTGCGGAGAGGATGGGGCAGGGGGATGCATCTGGGTCCAGCTGGCTGGGAGGAGGTGAGAGTGGGGTGGGATGGAGGGGCATAAGATGATGACAAGGATGAGGATGAAGGTGGAGATAGGATGGGATGGGATGTGGATGCAGGTGGGATGGAGTTGGGATGGGATAGGGATGCAGGTGGGATGGAGTTGGGATGGGATAGGGATGCAGGTGGGATAGAGTTGGGAGCGGATGAGGATGCAGGTGGGATAGCGTTGGGATGGGATGGGGATGCAGGTGGGATGGAGTTGGGATAGGATGGAGATGGGGATAAGGTAAGGATGAGGATGGGGGTAGGATGGATCAGGCAGGATTGGAGGCACCTTTCCAGCCCCACAGGCATCTTCCACTTGGGAAAGGGAAGAAGCCTAGTAGGTGGAAAAGGGGTGGGCATCTTACCAAAACGCCATGGTGGGAGGGTGTCAGGGCAACGTGGGCACCTCGTGCTGGGGAGAGGCCGCTCTGGACCAGGGGCTGTACCTCATACCAGGCAGTCGCATCCTTTCTCCTTCCAGGGTTCTGAGGATGAGTGGCTTTGCAGAGGTCTCTCCCCACGCAAAGCCAGCTCCAGGGAGCCATGCGGCTCCTGCTGGGGGTCTCCAAGTATCCATGACCATGTCCGCAGGAGAATCCCTGCACATGGACCCTGCTGTTGGGGAGAAGGTGGCCCTGGGGACTCCCTGTCCCAGCCCAAAGCAGTTTCCTGTGGCTGCAGGAGTGAGCGCTGGGACCCGCAGGGACAGGGCACGTCTGCAGACACCACCCTCAATGTAAATCAACTCTTCTTACCATGGTATTTATAATCTTTATCTAAAAATAACCCCAAATTCAGCTTCCCATAGGACAGCAACTGAACATCCCCCAGACCCCAGCTTGAGTGTGAAACTGTCCCAGTAATTCTGGGATGTCTGCAATATGTAATTGGCAGCTCCACTGGTTTTGCATGCGAGGAACTGCTGCAAGCTCCCGGAGGCCCATAAAGTCCCCTGGGAGGAGGGGAGACCTGCTGCAGCCCCCCAGGGATACACTGGTCCTCCCTGAGCCCATCCAGTGCATTTGGGGCTTAGCATCAGACCTCCGGTGCCCATCCTGTGCTGCGGAAACCCACTTTTTGTGGGGATGCTGGGAGAGCGGGCTGCATTCCCGGAGGTGCAGCCCAGGGATGGAGAGCAGCTGCTGGGGGTGAAGGTCTCCATCAGGCGGTCAGACCCGAGCACGGCAGCTTGGCTCTCCAGAGCAGGAGCACATCTTGGGCCGGCCGGGAACAGAGGCACCGGCCAAGGGCAGACACCCGAAACAGATCCTCGGGCTTCTGGGAAGGGGAGAAACTGCTGCCCTCCGCTGGGAGCCGGTGGGAGAGCCCCCAGCCCGAGCGGGACAGTCCCTTCCGGGGCTCTGCACCCCTTGAGTGCCCTCCAGGCACCCGGGAGCGGAGCCACACTGCGGTTCCTGCTTGGGAAGTGCATCATCGCAGAGCAGAGCACGTTGAGCATCCCCCCACCCTCAGGAGGGAGAAAAGCAGAGGAAAAGGGGAAAAACTGAGGAGTGCGGGAAGGGAGAAACCTTTCCTAGAAAGCCACATCTGTGCCAGGCAGGAGAAACCTGGGGAGGGAGGCAGGGTCCCCATGGGGAGCTTTGGCATCCCCCCTGCCCCATGTGAGGGTGTTGGGATGCAGAGGGTGCTCTGGAGGGAAGGAAGGGCCAGATCCCTCCTCCTGACTGCGGGATCATGTGTGTGGGGCTGAACACATGTGCCAGCCCGGGGGTGGCACTGGAAGAGGGGGCAGGTCACATTGCAGGGCCCATGGGCACATGTATGACAGCAGAGGCATGAGCGAGGCGGGGTGAGCTGCCCCCGGGGATCCGTGGGTCTGGCGTGGGGGCTCTTCCTCTTATCCTTTGGCTTCAAGGGGCTGATAGGGGTTGGCAGCATAAAGCTGGAGGAGGAGAACATTCCATAAGCATCCATATGGCTGCAGCAGCTCCCACGGCAGCCCCCTGCCACCCAGCACAGCTCTGGGTAGGATGAATGAATCCCCCTTCATGTGGGAGGAGGATGGGGAGGAGAGGGGCATGGGCAGGGTGGTGTTTTGGGTACCACCACATCCCCAGGGCACAGATTGCTCACGTACATCACCCTTAGTGACTGGTGTGCTCTGCCCATGTGGTGGCATGGCCGTATGGGTCTGGAGTCCATTGGCCCCTAGGGAATATGGCCCCATGCCCTGTCCGTGCAGTGGGAATTGTGTCCTTGGCACCAAGGTCCCCCTCTGGCAGGGCCATGCAGAAGCAGGAGGCTAGATGTGGGGATGCAAGGTGCAGATGAAGGTGGGTAATGGTGCAATTAATGGAAAAGCCATTAGACCTTTCTCCTCCTCCCCCTCTTCTTCCTCACTCCGCCACTTGCTGTCCTCCTCCACTTCCACCTCCTTTCTTCTCTCCCTCTCTCTGCTCCTCCTTCTCTATCTCCTCTCTAAGATTTCTCCCTATTTTTGTCTTGTTAGAGCCTTTTCTTTTCCTTTTAACCCTTCCATGGCAGCCTGAAAGGGAACTCAATCCATCTCAGCTGCCAGAGGCAGTGCCCTCCCAGCCAGCAGTGGGAGCCCCTTCTTCTGGGGTTGTGGTAGCTCCTCCTGCTGCAAAATCATCCAGAAACAGGGCAATGGCTTAGAAGAAATCTCTTCTGGGGGGCTCAGAGGTGGGAAGGTGCATGGGGTGGTGTAGATGGGGGAGAAGGTGCTGGATCCCCAGCGGGTGCTGGCAGCAAGGTGGGCTCAAAGGGAAACCTCTCCCTAAGGTCTTGGCCCTCATCACTCCACTTTCATTTCTCTTTTTGTGTCTTCTCAAGTTAAATGCAGCAGCAAAAACCCTGATGGGGGGGGGCAGACCTTGCTCCTATCCCACCCTGAGACCCCCAGCACCCCGAGCACTGCCAGCCCTCCCCTGCAGCGCCATCGGGGCCACCTCCGCAGGGGACCCCGGCTGATGGCAGGCCAGCCTGGGGGCCTGGGGACCTGGGGACATGCCATGGCTGCTCCAGCTTCTCCTAACATTTCTGCTCCATCCGCTCCCACCCCAGTGTCCCCCACCCCAGAGCCCCCCAGTCCTGGAGGGATGCTGTTGCAGGGCCTATATTTTTGGGGGGGGGGGGGGGGGAGAAATTAGTTGCTGGGCGACAGCATCCTCCTGCAATATGAAAACCAGGGTTTCCATGGAAACCCTTTTTGCCCCAATTATCCTTACACTGCCATGTCCTTTAATTTGCCTCTAATATTTGCATTTTAGGCTTTCCTCCCCCTCCTCAGCAGCAGGGTGACCCCCGGGCAGCCCCCGGGGCCGGGTCCCCATCAGGGCCCTGGTCCCCACGGGCGCCTGCCGGGTTTGGGTTGCAGTTGCCCGGGCAACAGAAACAGGGCGTTTCTGGCAGCGGTGGTCGCCATGGGGACGGGGATGCTGACGAAGGCTTGTGAAGCTGAGAAGACAAATTGCCCTCATCATTATCTCCGGGCTTGTCAATCAAACATATTCCCTTATTTACCTCGGTGAGGAGAGAGCCCCGGGAGCACACGGAGAGGGAGGGAGCAAGAGGAGAGCTGCTTGTCCCAAACTCAGCACTGGGGAGGGAGCATTTCCAGCCCCTCGGAATGGCCACCATCACCTGCAATCGCTTCACCGAGGAGTACCAGCTCTTTGAGGAACTGGGCAAGTAAGTTGGAGATGGGGACTGGATGCTCAGAGTGGGGCTGTGCCCTGGCTGGGAACTGCCAGAGATGGGGGAAAGGAGACAGGCATGGAGCAAATGCACTGGGCAGTGGTGGGGGGAGATTTGGGTTAGGATGGGGGGGGATTTGGGTTAGGATGGGGTCTGCCTGCTCCATCCCTTCCCGAGTTCGGGTGCTCGGTCGGGAGCTGGGGTCAACCCCGGGGGGCTGGAGCTGCCCAGGGAAGGGGGTGGCTGCCACTCCTAGGGAAAAGCCGTTCCCGAATGAGGATGCTGCTGGCTCCCCTGGGAACTTCTCCAGCTGGGAGGAGGGACAGGACAGCGGAGGAGGAAAGCCAAACCGCGGGTGCCCCTCGCATTTCCTCAGGGAATTTCTCCGTGTGGATTCACCAGGGTTTGGTGGGTTCTGCAGGAGACCCAGCCTGCCCGGCAGCCCCTGGTGGCGCTCGGAGAGCTTCGGGATGTATCCCACCCCTATCCCACTGTGAGCACCCCTGGGTGAGCCACAGCTTGACCCTGCTCTGCCTCCTGGGGGGCTCAGCTGGGCAGGTCCGGGTGTCATCGCGTGTGCCTGGATCAGGGTGTGATGTGTGTGCAAACAGAAATGCCCGTGCACAGCACCCTGGGGGGCACTGAGCATCCTGGGGTGGATTCCAGGAGATCCCAGGTCCTCCATGTGGGGCTGAGGGAGGGATGCTCCGTGTCTCCCCGAGCATGTGGCTGTGAAGCGGGTGCAGGAGTGAGCAGGCATGTGCCTGTGTTTTGGTTTCTGTGCCTTTTTTTGGAGCTGGTTTGTGAATCTGGGGTGTGTGGCCACGTTCCCATCGGAGCAATGTGGTGCCTGTGCCGGGCGGTTGGTGCCTGGGCTTTGGATGTGCAGCCGTGTCCATCCATAGGCTCCAGCCCCGCATCCCAGCGTGTCCTGTGCCTAAACCTGCGCCCGCACGCATGTGGGAGTGTGAAACGGGGGTGAGGAGAGGATGAGGATGAGGATGGAGAAATCGAAGGTTGAACCAGGAAGGACTTTGGGCCAGGCTGAGCACTGTGAAGATTCCCCATCCAAAGAGCAGCACAAAGTGCATCTCCCTGGATGCAAGCAGAACCCATGGTCCCAGGATGTGCACATGCATCCCCTTGGCACTGGGGTTCTGGCAGGGAGCAGTGGGGCAGGGAGCAGGTCCCTGCAGTGGGAACAGCCCCTGCTGGCACTGTGGGCATGCGAATAGGGAATTGGTGGCAAGGTGGGATTCGGGACCTGCTTTTCCAGAGGGTTCTTGGCTTTTCCAGTCTCTGAGGCTCTGTGGTGGTGGCAGGGGGTGGGCAGGAGAGGCAGCGGCTGCAGGGAGCCTGCGGGGAGGCTGCTGGGTCCTGCCTGGGCAGATGTGGCTGCGGGAATGTGAAAGGGAGCGTGAAGGCCAGGAGCGATGGGGAGCACTGGGATGTGTTTGGGATGCAGCACTTTGCTAGGAGGATGCTGACACTGGGGGCGAGCACCCAGACTCGGGGGCTGCCCACACTGCTCAGCACCACGGTGTAAACCCTCCTTGACAGATGTGTTTTGATATGCTCCTGAATAAAGGAACATACACCAGCTCCCTGTGAGCATCACACCCCAGCCCGCTAGACCCTTAGGGTGATGAAGGGACTGAGCTCCAGGCAGCATTCCCAGCTTGGAGCATCCCTCAGCTTTCCCCTTCACTCCAGCGGACAGGTACTACCTCAGCACCAAGGTTTGTTCCCAACTTAGGGGCTTCTCCCGGCTGGTCAAGGCACTGTGGAGCTGGCTGGGGATTTTCCACTGGGATGGGTTCCAGCACATCCTGGCACATTCAAAACTCAGCGGTTTCCCATGGGGAAATTTCCACTTTCTGGGCTTAGAGAAGGAAACGAGGTCGAAGCTGCACCTCTGCTCTGCTGCAGCAGCACTCACGGTGGGAAACGGCGTTCTTCCTGCAGCGAGATGCTCCTGGCTCCGGTCGGGATGCGGGGTCTTGCGGGGGTGAAGCAGGGCGATAGCACAGCTCTCCCACATCCAGACCCCAAAGGGAAGCAGCATCCCACAGGAGCTCAGAGCAGAAAGGCTCCATCTTGAGTTTGCTGCCCCAAGGGACTGGGACAGTCCCTGGGGGAACATGGGGTGTCCCCAAGCCTGGCTGGCAGGAGGAGAGGTGCTGGGTGCCAGGCTGCTGTACCACCATGCTCCTTTGCCACCTCCTCTCCTGTCACCCATTCTGACATGCAGGAGAGCTGGGGGGTTAAGACGCCACACATCAAATGATAGCATCGCAAAGGCGCTTTGTGGATGGGGGGTCTGTAGAGCCTGCCCCATGGGGCATGATCTTTGGCACATCTCTGCACCTCTCAGGCATGGGGAAGGCATCTGTGCTGAGCAGGGGATGTGGACCTGTGGAAAACCCACTCCTGCATCCCTGGCAAAGCCCAGCAAGAGATGGGCAGCTCCAATTGCCCCCCCATTGCTCCGTGCTTGCAGGAGGGGACCAGGCGAAGGTGGGGAGCAGCGGGGGGGGGGGGGGAATGGGGAGAGGATCCTGCCCACGGCCCCCCTGGAGTAGGACAAACATGGAGTGCGGCTCCATCTGCACCTCCAAATCCGCCTCCAGGGCAGGTTGAGGGTGAGGCTGGGGACAACCGCGGCACTGAGCGGTAGGAGCTGAGCTGCGGGAGATGGGGGTCATTAAAGAGACCGAGGGAAAAAAGCAAACATGGAGGAACAAAAAATCCCCAGCCCACACTGCGCTCTCGGGAGAGGAGATAAATGCCTCGGAGGAGGAGGAGGTGTTGAAGAGAGGGAGGGCGGCAGCAGCGCAGCCCAGCGCTGGCAGGGAAGGTGTGAAAAAGGGAGAAGCGGAGCAGCCCCGTGGCAGAGCTGCTGCTCGGGGGAAGGCCGTGGGGCCGAGGCATGGATGGGTCCTGGCCCCAGGACCAAGGGCTGCAGGGTTGGGATGCAGCGGTGCTGGAGCTCAGGGTTGGAGGGACAGGGCTGGATGCTCGGCTGCGGGTTCAGGGGCACCCTGAAATGGCAGGCGATGGGGGGGACATGGACATGGTCACTACTCGTGGTCCAGTGCTAAAACTGGGACACGTCTGGGATGAATGCCCCATCTTGGAGCTAGGCAGAGATGGGGACCCCCAGCTGCCAACAGGTTTGGAGTCCATCCGAAGAGCCAGCACACCAGGAGGAATGTGAGCCACGCCACTACCCATGGCCAGGGAACAGGTTACATCTCTTTCCAAAGGGGTTTCCTGCACCCATATGGGGCTGAGCTCCCTGCCTGGTACCCCCTGCACTGCCCACAGGCAGCCTCTGGGCAGGAGGGACTCCCTGAAGGACCCAACTGGGACTGGGACAGGGCTATGGCGAATGTGCTGTACCCAGGGGGTCCTGTACCCAGTGCATTGTGTCCCCTCTGCCCTCCAGGCTCACAGGGTCTTGCCTGTGCTTCATGGAGCCCAAATAGACATTTGGTTTCTGTTAAAATGGCCCAGTGAAGCCAAAAGCCATGAATGCAGGCAGGGGTGTGAGACCTTGTTCTCTGCCAGTGCAGTGCATCCCACCCCTGGATGCTGCATCCCACATCCCTCGGCTCCCTCTTCTCTGCCATTCGGTTTAGTTTGAATAAATGGATGAGTGAGTGGCTGTGGGCATTGGGATCAGGAGTAGCCATGGAGCCTCCAGGACATCCGGGACATCTACGTCCCTCTAACCCCGTGTCACATCCTGCAGCAAAACCCTGTGGCTGGGACAGAGACCCCAGGCTGGGGTGGATGGGTGAGGGCTTTGCTGCTTCCTGCACTCACTGCTGCAGACACTCCTGGCACTGCAAGAGCAGGACATATTTCTTTAGCAGAAAAAAATGGGAAAGATGGGTCACAGGGATCCACAGGAGTCCCCCAGTCCCGGGCTGTGAGGGATTCCCAGCAGGATGGGGAGAGCGGCACTGCAGGGCTGGTGATGGCTCCCATCTTCTGCACCCACGGCAAGCTGGATACAAAGCATTTTGCTCCCCCTCTCCAATTATCCCCCCCCTCACACTACAGGGATATTCTCAGCTCAGCTGTTCCAGCAGCCGGGATCAGACAGCAGGATGGGGAGGCCGGGAAGCACCGGAATGCTGTTCCCCTGGCACGTGCCGAGAGCGATGCTCTGCGCGGCGGCGCTGGGCGCGTGGGCTGCCGGCTCCGCTGGGGCTCCAGCTCCATCCCTCCGCATCCCGCCGCTCGCCTGTTCTCCTAAAGATCCCATTCAACCCCAAATTGCCCATCTCCACCCGCCCCCGTCAGTAAAATCAATTATCCAATGCTGCCCGCCAGCCTGCGGCCTTTTATTCCTCAGCAGGGAGCGGGAGCTGGGGGGGGGGGAAGGTGGGGCTGGAGGTGGGAGTGCTTTTGATAGTTGTTATTTTAGCGATTGGAAAGGTTTGGCAGGGAAGGAACCTGGTACAAAGGTTGTGCTCAGCAGGGCTGGAGCATGCGTGTGTGCGCGTGCAGTGCCGCAGCTCTCAGCAGCGCACTGGTGTGCTCTCAGTGCTATGAGCTGGCAGGGCTCGCGGTGTGGGGTATGGAGGTAGAGAGGCTCCTTTGGAGCATCCCAAACACTCGTGCTCATTTTCCTGCCAGGAGACCCTTGCACATTGGCTCATGTGTGTGCAAGCAGCAGCAGCATCAGTACCCAGCCAGCTTGGCTGCGATGGCCCTGGCTTGCAGGGTCCTCTGTGCTGATCCTGTCCAATTTTGCATATGGGGGCACCTTGCACCTCTGGCCTGCACCCATGGCTGGTGCTCACACCCTTCTGCAAAGTGCCGCTGTGATTGCATGGTCTAGAGCATGCAAAGCCACACGCATAGACTGAAGTGGCAGTGGTGCATGGTGGCTGCAGGCATCCTGGTGTCCTTCAGAGCCAATATCCCTGGTAAACCACTGTCCCTTCTATCCAAGGGAATAGGTAGGGGAGAGCCTGGGAAGGAGAGGAGGAGGAAAGGTGCATGATGCCTGGGGTGTCCTAGAGGCAAATCCTGTGTTCATCCCTGTGCCTGCCCCTTTCATTCCCCAAGGACAGTGGTGCAGGGAAGACAGTTTAGCCCCTTCCCTGCCCAGCACTCAGCCCCATCCCTGTCCCTCACCCCACAGGCACATTCAGGATTGAGCCCTTCACTTCTTCCTCTGGCTTCTTGTCTTCCCAGGGGTGCTTTCTCCATTGTCCGGAGATGCGTGAAGGTGTTGGCAGGACAAGAGTATGCAGCCAAGATCATCAACACCAAGAAGCTGTCTGCTCGAGGTAGGTGCTGATGGTGGTTCTGGGAGGTGAGACCTGAGCAGGAATTTGTCCCCTTTGGATGGTTTTGGGATGATGCCTTTGATGTGCACCAAGGCAGGGGGTGTTTAATGTGCAGTGGGGGAACCCCTTATTCCACCTTGTCTCTGTGTGGTACACACTGAGCTCCTTTATGGATGCAGTGAACATCCCAAGGAGATGTCTTCATGGCTGCTCACTGCATCCCATGCAATCACATGGATATACCAGGGCTCTGGGGGTTTCCCAGACCCCATCCGGCCTGTGGAGCTGCAGGGCCCCATTTCCCCCTGAGACCCCACCACCACCCTGCACACCATGTTGCAGCAAAGCGATGGATACAGCCCTGCAGCAAGTCAAACTGCTGCCAGCCTTGGGTGCTGGGTAGCAGTTATTTTGGGAGCATCACCTCTGTCCCCGCTCTCAGGGGCTGCAGGTTCCCTTATTCATGTACCTACGTCAATGACATGGGAAGACCCTTCCAGTGGGGGTTTGATTTCATTTCTGCCCGGGGGTGGTCCCTCATCCCTCACTGCTCTCTCATTAATCGCTCTGATGAAGCATGTTGTTGCTGGAAGAAGCACTGATGGGTCTGTTCTGGCTGCTCCTCGGGGCAAGGCTGAGCTGAGCCAGCACAGAAAACCTTCAGTGAGCCCTTGCCCCGAGGCAGGGACCGCTCTGCCCCAGGCATGTGGCACAAGAGCTGCAATGAGGAGGATGGAGAGGATGGGACAGCAGCTGCCGTGCCCCCGGCTCCGGCTCCTCCTGTCCGGGTCCATCAGGGAGTGCAGGATGGGTGCCGGGAGCGAGCTCCCTGCCGGGAGGGTTTAATTAACTCCCTCCTTGGTTTCCTTCCCTAATGCCACTGCTCACCTCCAATGGCAAAACTGAAACGCAGGAAACGGTGACAAACTCCTTTCTGACCCCAAATTAAATCAGTGCTTTGCAATCTCCCTCCTGCAGTGCTGCCGAAGAGGCACAGCACTGACGCTGAGCTCTCCCCTACTCTCCCTAGCATCCCTCTTTGTGGATGTGGACCATTCCCTTCCTCTGAGGCTGAAGGCTCCCAGTCCAGGGCTCCGGGCTGGTTGTACTGGCCTCGGCGCTCAGCTCCTGCCCATACCCCGGCCAGCAGCGGGGTGGGCAGCAAACGCCTCCTGGCCTGCAGGGCTGCCTGGAGCAGCAGATTGAGCCGCCCTCCCTCTGCTCCCTCCTGCCTCCGCTTGCCTGCTCCTGCAGTTTGCAACTCTCCATCCTCTTCCGGGCTTCGCGCTGTCCCTGCCGCAGCTCCGTGTCCTTCTATCCCGTGGAGAGACCTCCCTGGGGTTATTTTCCCTGCCGAAATCACCACCTGCTTCTGCTGATGGCCTTGAAACCCCCGGTTCTGCAGTGATAACACAGGGAATGGTGCTGTGAGGAACCCCAAAGCCGAGCGGGAGCCGCTGTCCTATAGGGATGTGCCCAGCCCTCACTCCATAGGGACAAGCGCCTTTACCAGCCCCTCCTGGGTGCCACTGGCTCTCCAGCGCTGCCCCTTCCCCTTTGGAAGCACTCCTCTCCTCCCCCCTTTCATCTCCCTGATCCATTTTCCTCTTCGCCTGGTTTTCGCTGGTCTCCCACTCCCTCCCCGTGCTGTCTGCACTTTATCAAAGCACACCAGCCTCCCGCCAAGCCGCCTGTGCCCGGCTTTGCCTTCGCAGGCGTTTTGGTGATGACAGATTGCAAGGGTACAAAGAGGGGGGCAGCGCCTGGGGGGGTGCGTGGTTCTGAAGCCAGGGAGATGGAGCTGAGTTGGGCGGTTTGTGGTGGGAAAGGGATGGGGTCACATTCGCTGCCCTTTCCTGTGATCTCTGGCTTCTTTTAAGCAAGCAAAGGAGCTGTGCTGCATATGAGATTCCCCTTGGGCCATTTGGCTCCAGGTTGCAGATGGGGAAACTGAGGCAAAGAGTGAAAATCAGTGACTCATCTATGGTCACTGCCAGGCAGGAGCAAAGAGGAGCAGAAAGCAGCTCCCCATTGCCCAGAGAAGAGCTTGTCCTTGCTGGTCACACTGTTCCTCCATCCTTTCCTTGCCCTCCACCCCACAATGGATTTTGGTTGTGAACAGCAACAGCCTAAACCCTGCCTTGTCCCTGTTGCCATGTCCCACCCTGGGAAGGCTGTTCCCCTGATGGGGGCTGAACAAGGCCAACAAAGCTGTCCAAGCCTTTGGCTTGCAGATCCCAGCACAGGCTGCAGAATCCACCCAGAGCCCCAGGGTGAATGTCTCATCCATGTCGAGCCCCACAGTTGCTGCATGGATGATGCTGAGCCCTGGGGAAGCTCCAGCCCCAACACTGAAGGGGCTGCATCGCCTTGACGCCTCAGCATCAGAAACACTGAGGTTTGGTTTGATGCAGAGCGAGACTCTGGGGTGTGAACCTGCAAGGTAACAGTGATAGCACTGAGAGACAAGCAGCCCTAATTATATCCTCACTTCTGGGTTCCTTCTAACACGAAATGCCTCCAGACAAGGCATCTCCATGCAGGATGACTGGGACAGGTAAAAGGGGGGAGAAAAGCGCAGAGACAGGGAAAAAGAAACAAAATGATTTGAAAACCATCCTGAGCTGCCCCAGAGCAGAGGCTCTTTTGGCTCAGCTCAATTTGCTTTACCCAGAGCTCTGCTGTCTCACATCCCTGAGCCTGGCAAAAGCCAGGGAGATGGACCTGTGCTGCCTGTTTGGAGACCGGCACCAGACCAAAGCAGATTTTCAGAGCCAGGGTTTTGTGATATAAGAAAGCAAAGACCTGATGTGAAACGGCTGGGGATGGAGAAGGGAGTGAAGTTTATGGCCCCGTTTCAGCTTGACATCTCTTGCTGATCGGCTTTATCTTCGGTTGTTCAAACTGTACCATGCGGGGCCAGAAATGCCCTTGCTGAGTGCCTGTGCTTGACTGCATTAGAGAAAACAGAGCAAGTGCTGCTGGCAGTGGTAACTTGGGCAGCTCTGGGGTGTTCTGGAGGTGATCGGGGGCTGTTCAGCAAACAGAAGGGAGAGAAGAGGCTGAGGGATCATCCAAAGCCCAGGACTTCCCATGGCATTGGTGGGGGCTGCATCCGTGCTGGGATACTGTCCATCAGGCCCTGATGCTGAGCATGTTTCCAGACCCGTTCTTCTTTAGCAGAAAAAGGATGGGTTTGCTCCTTGGCAGCTGCTCTATCACTCCAGCTTCCCTGTGCTGGCAGCTCATCTGAGAGGGCATGGCAGGAGCTGGGAGCAGCTTATTCCCTTCCTCAGACCCTAATTTAGGGCTGTTGCCTCTTTCAGATCACCAGAAGCTGGAACGAGAAGCCCGGATCTGCCGCCTGCTGAAGCACCCCAACATCGGTAAGCACATCCTGCTCCTTCCCTGCCTGCCAGCCGAGCAGCCAGGCAAATGTGCCACTGTTCCATTCCGGCTCCGTGCCCCCCTGCTCTCCCATGCTCCTGCCAGGGCTGGGAAGTCCCTATCAATAACATAACCCTACCTGCAGCACCACGGGCTGTTTGTCCTTCCCTTGTGCTCCAACCACCACCCCGGAGATGGAGAAGGGGCTCGGTGACATCCTGCCCTGTAGATCCGCAGAGCATCCCTCCTCTTCCTCACGGGAGGCAGCACCTCCAAACGGGGTCATGGGAAGAAAGGCTTCCACCGCGTGCAGGGGGGTCGGTCCTATCTAACCCACTTGGCCATAGCTCCTCAGGGAGAAGCGGGGCCCCGGCAGGCTGCAAGGGGCTATTTTTACTCCTCTCCCGCTCCCCGGGTGCTGTGTTCCTCTGCATGCTCCAAAAAGCGGCTGCAGCTTGGAGCAGCAGCAGCAGCACGGGGCGTGTAGGAGGAGCGATGGCGGGGGGAAGCGAAGACTTTCCCACCGACCGTCCATCTGAGAGTAGCCTCCTTCGGAAAAGCTGTTTCAGGAAAACTCCTGAGCCCCTGCAAAAGACAAAAATAGGCCAGAAGGAGAGAAAGAGAGAGAAGGGGGGGGGAGAGAACTGCAGCAAAAAGAATTCCCAAACCCATCTTTGAGAGTGATGCTGATGCTGGTGGTTCAGCAGTGGGAATGCGGATGAATCCCCTCTCCGCTGCACCCCAGGATGTGCCCACCCCAGTGGGATCCTTTTGGGAAAGCATTCAGGGGTAGGACAATAGCTCTGCAGCCCTGGAATCTGCAGCCAGGAGCTGGGAGGTCTTCCATGCTCCCCTCACTGCTCCCAGTGGCCTGGATCTGTCCTTCCCACGATGTCCTGCAGCAGATGAAGGGGGACAGACCCAGGGCCACTGGGACCAGCCACGCAGTCCCGCTCCATAAATATTTCAGCTTGGAAGAAACCTGTCAGCTTCCATCTGCCTGAGGCACACGGCTGCATGGCAGCTCTGCCCTGCATTGCTTGGGTGCTGGACACTGCAGGATCCGGCTGCTGTCCTTCCTCCTGCCTCTGCTCCAGCAGTACCCCATTCCCTGCCGTCCTGGTGGGTCATTCCCTGCCGCCTGCCCTGGTCACAGCAGCATCTGGAGCCTTTCCTTTGCTCCAAGATATACGTAAGGATTGCTGAGACCTGAAGGAAACGTGCTGTAAAGTGTGTGAATAACAAGAAATACTAGAAATGGAGGAACCCATCGCCTCCCCTGCTCCCTCACCCCTGCACCACACCTCACTGGCCATGACCTGCGGTGATTGCAGGCTCAGAGCAACCCTGCTCTAATCATGGGGCTGGAAGGGGTTAACGGCATGAGATGCTAACAGCCCAATTTCCACTATTTATACCCAGGAGGTTCTTCTCCACCCCCCACCCTCTCTCCCTTCATCCCCCCACTGCTCCTGCTGCTTGGAAGCTTGGGCTCCAGCTTCCCTTGCATGCAGCACAAGCCAGCTAATTACCCACCAGGAGATGGATTGAGCTTTGCCACTGCGCTCCAGCCCTAATGAGAGGAAGAGGAGTCACTGCTGTGGTGGGCAAGGGGAATGCAAGGCAGAAAACCCCTCTCCACCCCTCCCAAGGAGAAGCACGGCAGCTGCTGAGGGGCTTTGCTGGCTCCTTACTTGTGAGGAGGGGCCCCTTCATCTCCTCATGGGAATGCCACACTGTGGCTGTGATCCTGGAGGAACCGATCTGTGCTTTGCACTGTGCCTGCAGGAGAGCCCTGCACAGAAAGCCTCGCATGGGTGGTGGAGGGCAGCTCCAGGATCCTGCAGCACATCCACGGCACTGGGTGATGCATCAGGGAGAGCTGCGGTTTCCCGAAGCTGCATTTCCTCACAGGGAATCTTTCCTTGTTGGGGAATCTTTGGCTACAGCCAGCCCTGGAGGTTTAACTCCGGGTTCAACCTTCTTTCTCTCAGTCCTGAATCTGTGTCCTGCTCCTCCCTTGGCTTTTGGTGCTGAGCTGGAGTGGTTTGGCTGGCACGGCTCTTTGTGACTATGGCCAGTAACAGATACTTGTAGGATCAGGCTATATTTAGAGCGGCTGCCATTTCTTAGACCTTATTCCTGGCTCCTGGCAGCTACAGGCAATGCGGCTTCCTAAAGCAGGGGATGTATCCAGACCATCTGCTTATCGTTACACTGACCCTATCAGCACAGAACCCACCTAATCCCCCATTGATCACTTTGGCTTCTGCGGGGTCCCAGATGCAATACCCCCAGATCCCTCCCAGGAAGGGTGAAACAGGAGGAAAGACGTTTCTTCCAGCAGAGGAAGGCACAAAAACTGGGATTACGTGTTGGAGAAAACCAGGGAGCAGACAGAGGTTTTGGAGTGCAGTGGATGTCTGCAGAGGCCAGCAGTGGGGGAGCATCCAAATGGGAATCTAAGCCTGAATGACCAGAACCTGCTGCAGGGTGACAGGTTTGCACCAACCTATACCTGGCGTGGTGTGACCCTTGGGGTGGTGGTCAGAGTGAAACGCAGCCCCGTGGGAAGAGATGGGAGACAAGGAGAGCACTACCTCCAAAGGAAGCTTATCCCATGGTGATTCCTGGGTGTCCCTGACCTGAGACCGCCCAAGGAGGAAAGGAAGGTCATGAGCAGAAACAAGAGCTGTGTCAGTGTCCGGGCTGGCAGCCCAGCACCCTGGCCGAGCTCTCCCTGTACCCAGGCACCTCTCCCGATGGGGCAGAGGGCTGGGGCACCGGTTCCTGCAGCCTTCCCAGGGCCCAAGATAGCCCAGCAGCTGCCCGGGACCTCGGCCAGGCACCAGCCACGGGCAGTCCCTGTTTTGGATGTGACCTTTGAGCCTTGCACCCCTGCCCGAGGCTGGGGATGCGCTGGGGTCCAGCCAGCAGCAATGGCAAGAGGAGGAATAGCCCCGCTCTGCCCTTCCCCAGCTCCTGCTTGTGCCCAAAGGGGAGCAGGGTGGGAGACAAGCACACCCCATAACCCTTCTGTCTCTGCTGCAGTGAGGCTCCATGACAGCATCTCTGAAGAGGGCCATCACTACCTGATATTTGACCTGTGAGTAATAGTTAAATGCACCCCTTAATCCACCGGCAGCTGCGTACTTCCACTCCGGGGTGATGCACCCCGCACCCCACAGCCCCCCCAAGCTCTTCCCCGTCTGTCACCTCACCCAAAACCTTCCTAAAGGCTGGGTTTGAGCCAAGCTTGGGTCCCTTGAGCCGGGCAGAGGGCAGCCTGTGCCCTGCACACCCAATGCTCCCTCTGTGCACGTTGCAGTGGTATTTCGGAGGGGTTTGCCAGCACTGAGTGTGCTGTAAATCAATCACAGCCAAGTGTGACTTACCCTGTTCTCCTGCAGGGTCACTGGTGGGGAGCTGTTTGAGGACATTGTGGCCAGGGAATACTACAGTGAAGCGGATGCCAGGTGAGTACGGACACACACCGGGCTGTGGAGGGGACAGCAATTGTCCCCTTCCCCTGTGAGCTGCTCCCTCCCAGGGTCCTGCATGTCTGGCTTGCACAGCACAAGTTGCTTCCATGCTGGGAGGTGTTTTACAGCCGCTCTGCAGCACATCCACATAAACCAGATGTGTGGTGGAAAAAAACCAACCACAAACCCAACTCTTTTTAACTCACTCAGCGCCTGCACCAAGAAGTGTGTGTGTTACTGCAGGGATGGCTTCCCCTTGAATAAGGCTTCTGCCAGCCATCACTCGCAGCATCCTTCCCCGGGCACAGCCCACATCTGATGTCCCTGTGAAGGACCAAGGCTCCCTGGTCTGGCGGGGGGGAAGCACAGCACCATGCTGGTGCCCCAACCAGAAGCATGATAACACAGACACCACACAGTCCTCACCCCTTCCCCTCGCAGCTGCACTGCCATCATTTGCAGGCATTTCTCTGGCATTTACCACTTGCAAGCACTAAGGAGGAGCAGTCAAGACAGGCTGGGTGGGAGGATGTGCTGGAGCTCTGCTTCCTCCCACCATCCCGCTGGCACCAGGTACCCTGCGGCAAAGGCAAGGGGCTGGAACCATCTGAGCCACCCCTTCAGTCCATGCAGCTCGGCTGGGGGACAGCAGGAGCCTCATTTGTGTGAGGGGACATGATCTGGCCCTCCCCAGCTATCGCTGTGCCTCTTGGCTTTGCCCCCAGGATAAGCATAGCCCGTACAAATGTCCAAGGGAGTGGTAAGCTCTGTCTGCATGGAAATATTGCAGAAAGCAATCTCATTTAATGGGTTGCCTGCACTGAATCCACTTCCAACTCATCCACTTATTAGTGTCATGCAAATAAAATCAAATACATGTAAATAAAGGCGTTCTGCCTTGCACACAGCTGTTTGGGAGCAGAAGTGATCATCGCCCTTGGTCTTTTTCCCTTCCTTTCTCATGCGTGCAGCAGATATGGGGTTTAATGAACTAGATACAAAGCCAACAGACACAGCAAGAGCCACCCATGTTAGAGGAGGGCAGGGAAATGGGGCTGGAGTGAAGGTTAGCTCTGTGTTTGAGGAGCACCTCTGGATTTGGAGACCAAATTTGGGCTCACACTGTGACTACACCACTGGTCTCCAGCTCCCCTCTGCTGTTGCTTCTATGGGGACCCCATGGGATCAGCTGCAGCCCCCATGCTCTCAGTGACTGGGTGTCATACTGGGTTACAACTGCTCCCTATGGTTGTGTGGCTTTTGGTGAGAGGGACACTGAGCTGTGCTGCAGGGCTGCTGGTGGGACACATGATGGGGACAGGCGCAGGGGGTGAAACGCAGCCAAGCAGAGGTGTCAAAGGGAACTCTGCCTTGCTGGCACTTCCATGAGCTCTCTTCCTTCTCCTGCAGCCACTGCATCCAGCAGATCCTGGAGGCCGTCCTGCACTGCCACCAGATGGGGGTGGTCCACCGGGACCTCAAGGTAGGAGCTGCAGGGGAATTGCTTGTGAACCCTTTATGCCGTGCAAAACCCTGTGGAGCAATGCCCAGTGTCCTCCAAGGCAACTGAAACAGCAGGGAAGAACGGAATGTAGGGCTTCTGGAGAGCCTCAGAGCAAAGACCAGCTCTGGGGTGAAACAGCACAAGGGAGAGGGCTAGAGAGGTCCTTGTAGTCCAATGTTTGCTTCTCTTTAACCCCTTTCTCCTCCTGCAGCCCGAGAACCTGCTGCTGGCATCCAAGCTGAAGGGCGCTGCTGTCAAGCTGGCTGACTTCGGCCTCGCCATCGAGGTGGAAGGGGACCAGCAAGCGTGGTTTGGTGAGTAGGACTGGCCCGAGGTGGGGCATGTTCCAGCCCTTGTTTTTCAGGGGGGCTCTGGGAGGGATGCACATCCCCAGGAACTGAACCCCGGGTTATGGGAGCGTCCTGGCATCACCAGCCTGGGAGGCAGAGGTTGATGGCTCCAGCTGTGCCCCTGGAAACAGCCCAGTATTGACCCAGGGCACAGGCAAACAGCTCCACAGGACTTGGTGAGTCACCAACATGTCCTGGTGAGCTGGACAAGCCAGCAACAGGGACAGACCCCGATGGAGGAAAGCCTCTTCCAAGTGTTGGATGTGCATGGCAGAGCATTCCAGCCTGATGCACCAGCCTGGGGTGTCATGGATTGCTCTGCTTTTGGGATAAACACAGGCTTCTGGAGGGAGGGTGTCTGTCCCACTGCGTTGCCATGTGCCAGGACCACGGCTTTTGGCTCTCATGGCACTGCTGGTGAGCTGCGTGGGGATGGGAGCTGCAACCTGTCTGTGTGTGACGGGCTGTCTGTCCTAGGTTTCGCTGGCACCCCGGGATACCTCTCTCCCGAGGTGCTCCGGAAGGATCCCTATGGCAAAGCCGTGGACCTGTGGGCTTGCGGTAAGTCAGACCGGGGCTGAAATGCCAGGAGAGGGCTGGGATGGCTGCGTGGGATGAGGCAGGCTGTTCCCCCAGCATGTACTGAGTCACAGTTGCTAGACACGTCTCGGGGGGTCAGGGTGGAGGATTTACCCAGGAAGTGGGGCAGCAGCAGCCGTAGGGGACCCTTCTTCCACCCGCAGTGGGGAGGAGGCATCGCCTAGCCCTGCCAGGGCACGTAGCTTGAGGCTGTGCAGGGTGGCTGCCGTGTATCTCCCCAGGTGCTGAGCACATCAGCATGGAGCTGGACCCACCAACAAGCAAGGAGCAAATCCTCCCATTTCCCTAGCGTCGCAGTTTCCCTGCTTGAGTTGGGACAGTTCCTGGGTTCAGTTTGCTCACGCTTCCAACAGTGAACTCTCCCACCGATCCCATATCTCTCCTGGGCAGGTGTCATCCTCTACATCCTGCTGGTCGGGTACCCACCCTTTTGGGATGAAGACCAGCACCGACTCTACCAGCAGATCAAGGCTGGGGCTTACGATGTGAGTGGGTCTGTCTTGCTCCCCGCTTTCACAGTGTCCCCTCTCTCCTGCTGTTCCTGCCTTGCAGCCTGCTGCTCCAGAAGAGCAACCAGGACAAATTCAGACAGATGGGAGCAAGTTTCCTTCCTCTGCTCTGTCCAAGCTGCTGGGGCCATGTGCACACTGGCATGTTTCAGTTCCACTTTGCAGAACAGATAGTTCTTGTCCTGGGCCTTCCACTTTTCTCCCTCCACTCCTGCTCTCCAGTTTTCCATCTGGCAGCCCTTTCCAGTTGCTTCTGTCTCCCCAGCCTGCCCCATAGGCAGGAGCAAAGGGCTGCAGGAGCACCAACTCAACAAGTTTCTGCTCCTTCTATTGCTCCCTGCAATCTCTCACCCTGGTCCCTTTGCTTTGGCAGTTCCCCTCCCCTGAGTGGGACACAGTGACTCCCGAAGCGAAAGATCTCATCAACAAGATGCTGACCATAAACCCATCCAAGCGCATCACAGCAGCAGAGGCTCTGAAGCACCCCTGGATATCGGTGAGTTTGGTGGCACTCAGTGTTTAGGATCAAAGATCTGGAGATGCGGGGGTTCACAAGAGGGGAACATCTCACCGGGAGCACATGTTATCAAACATACTGCCTGGCTCTCTTCTCCATCCTGGGAAGATGGTTCCTGGCATGGTTCCTCCCAGTGCTCTCTGAGCAGCCTTTTCCCTGAGGCTTTGCAGCAGAGAAAAGCTGGGAGTGTGAATGCAAACAGCATGTCCCCAGGGAGGTGGTGGTGGGAGAGACACACGTTCCCAGCCCTGGTGGGGACAGGCTGGTTCCTTGGCATCACACTGCACTGGGGGGGGGGGCATTTCCTCAGGGATGGTGGGAGCAGGCTCGTGTTTATCCATCCACGCACCCCAGCAATAACCTCCTCACTGCTCGCTGCGCCCCTCTGCTCCGGCTGCCGGTTCTCGCCCTGGCTCAGCACCTAAAGACAGGAGTCCATGGGATTAACCCTGGGGTCTTACACCATGTGCAGACCCTGAGCACACTTGTCAGCTGAGGGGTTAATGCAGGGGGCCGCCAGCTCTGCCTGCATCCCCCTGCCAGAGCAGATGCTGCTGACTCCGGAGCTGTGATCTCCCGCTGCCTATTGAAGTTTCACCTCCTGCTGCTGCTGCAGGCAGCTCTGGCCTCTGCCTTGGCCACGGGAGATCTCACACGTGTACATGTGTGTGAGAGCAGGGCTGGGGGAGCCTCTTCCCACCCTGGACCTGCTCTGAGCCGCATCTCTCTCCTCCCAGCACCGTGCCACTGTGGCATCATGCATGCACAGGCAGGAGACGGTGGATTGCCTGAAGAAGTTCAATGCCCGGAGGAAGCTGAAGGTAACTCTCATACTCTCCAAGCTGGCAGTAGAATGCATGGTGTTCCCCATGTGGGAAAGGACAGGGTGGTGCCATGGGGTGACAGACATTCAGGGAGCCCTGTTGCGAAGAAGGGAAAAGAGACTGAGTGAAGTGGTGGCTGCACCTGGCTGGGGTGAGAGGAAAGCCGTGGTGAAGGAAAGCACTGAGGCACACGGCTGCCCTGGGCACCGAGCTGAGGACTTTGCCACTGGAGTCAGTGTTGAGAAAGCTCCTCTGTGGGGCAGGACACGGATCTGAGAGGCACAGGGAAGCCCCTTTGCATGATCAGCAATCCACTGGGCAGGCAGGGAGCAAAGTGATCCATAGACAGGCAAACAGCTCTGGCTCATCCACACTAGCAGCCTCACAAGCTTCCCCTTTTCGGATGCTGCTATGTGCTGCAGCCTGGACCACCTCTGAAATCACCATCTCCCCAGGCTTCACTGCCAAGAACCCACCTTCCTGATGCTTCCGAGCCTCAGCACAGTGCTGGGAATACGCTCTGAACATCACAGTGCTTCCCCCAGAGCCGGAGACACAGAATGGGACAGCTCTGCTTTGCGCCACAGAGCCATCAGCGCTCCAGGCCTGGAGGTGATGTGGCACAGAGCAGTCCAGCTGCAGGCCACTAACAGGATTATGAAGGAAAGAAACTGGCTATAAACTGTTATTACTTTTTGGCTAGACAAGTAATCAAATTAGTTCAGGCACACACTTCAAAATAGTAATTCATTACTGCAAGCAATCAGTCCGAAGTAATCCCATTATTCACTGAGCAGTTACTTGGTAGCCTCGGCTGGAAAGGGGGAAGCATGTTTGTTAATGATATTTTGTGGTGGTGATCTTTGCGTGGCTCCCATGAAAAATCCATGTCCTGCTGCACTTAGCTGCCACAGATTTAATTGCAGTGAAATCCGGTTCCGTTCCCGGTGCCTCCCCTTGCTGCCAGCCCCGGTCAGTGGAGTCATGCTACATCCAGGGCAAGGTAGAATGAGACTGAAATGTGCCCCGGGGACATTTAATATCCCTTTAATCCTGGAGGGAAGGCAGTTTTGGAGCATGCAACCCAGCGCTGGGGATATGGAGTCAGGTACCCAGGGATGCTTTTGATGGCAGGAGGAGGATATCATCCCGTGGGCCTGTTTCCTTCCAGCGAGGTGGCTGGGGACAGGTGGCGAGCAGGGCTTTCTATCCCTAAGGCTGGGGGGAGCGGAGGGATGCAGGGGGCCAGGGCCCAGCACACCCTTTCCTTCTGCCTTCTGTGTCTTTCAGGGGGCCATCCTCACCACCATGCTGGCCACCAGGAACTTCTCCGGTAGGTGCCGTCTCTGGGCCTCACCTCCTTGTCTTACAGGGCAAACCCATAGGGTCCCTGGAGAGCCGGCTTTGCCTCTGGTGTCACAGTGGGGCTGAGGTTGCAGCCTGGTGCATGGTATCGTGTGCTCGTTCAGGCCATGTTACCTGCTACCTCCAGGCTGGCTTGAGATGCAAGAGAAGAGGTGCCTGGCTGAGGCACAGCAGTCCCCAGCGGTTTAGTCTGCATCCAGCCATCTGGCTTGTGCCGAGGTGGGGATGTGGGTGCTGAGGGCAGCCAGGGCTCAAGCAGCTGGTTTAGCATCCTGGAGATGTTTGTGGCTCTGGGAGAGCATCCTCTGCACCATGAAAGTGCTGGAAAGGTCTCTGGGTTCCACTGCAGGCAGATGACAGCAGGGTCCCTCGGGTCTGATCCTGCAGGGATCTCCTTCTGCTCCCTATATCCCGAGGGCTACACAGAGACACAGGAGCAGAACAAGGAGCCAACCTTTGCATGGGGAGAGGTCTTGGTGCATCCACAGGCTCCCCTGCCCCAGTGTCCTCCTGGGGACACCCTGCTGCCTAGAAGCAAGCCCTGCAGACGGGATTCCACAGGCAGGGGTCAGTGCATCCTGGTCATTCCCAGGCACAGAGCTCATCCTCTTGCTGTCACCTCCAGCCCTCCCCACCACTGTGGATGGCCCCAAAAGAGGCGCTACAGTGATGGGACAAGCCAGCCAAGCCTGGTGTGCTGGCTGAGTGGGCTGGGGGCATCTGCTTGTGTTAGATGGGTGCTTTGCCAAGGCACCCCAGGACCGAGCTGTAGGAGATGGGGGCTGCTGGCCCCGCCGGGTGCTGGGGCTGTGTCCATGGCCGGTATCTGCATTTGTCATGGGGGGATCGTGCTGGTCCCACATTTAGCAGTCGTGGGCAGCTTGTGGTGGGGCTGGAGCAGCCCAGCAGCTGGGGGGATCCGGTGTCAGCCCCCGCGCCGCCGGGACAGGCAGCATCAAAGGGCAGGAAACTCAAAAGCACCCCTCATCGCGCTGCCTGTCCCACGCACAGCGCGGCAGGGAATGGCGCTGAGCCCCTCCGATCCCAGGGTGTCCCTGCGCAGCCCGGGCGGTGGGCGCTGGGGCAGGCGCCTGCTTTCCATCCGTGTCAGAGCATGGCTGCAGCTGTCGGCGGCCCCGCAGCACATGATCCCGGCAGCGTGGGGCTAAAATTAGAGGGCGGCAGGCGGGGAGCCCATTCCACAGCGCTGCACCACGCTGGGGCACCAGCACCCCCTGCACACGGCCCCGCCGGCCCCCATAGCGCGCAGTGTGAAGCGGGCAGACGGGGCATGCCCCTGGCCGGAGTCGCCCCTGAGCTCCTGAGGGTTGTGCCGGGGAGAGGACGAACTCCGCTGCTCCTGAGGGATCCTGCCGCCCGGCACCATGCTGCTGCTCCTCGCCCTGCTGGTCCTGGTGCCCTGCCTGGCTCTCCTGATCTCCTTCCTCCTCTCTCCAGGAGGCAAGAGCGGTGGCAACAAGAAGAATGACGGCGTGAAGGTAAGCGCCCTCCTCGCTGCCCTGTCCCGCCTGCCGTCCGCTGCTGTGGGGCACTGCGGTGGGGTCTCCGTGCAGCGTCGGTCCCCGCGGCCCCCGGTGCTGTAAAGGGCAGCTCTTGGCCAGGCTGTCCCTGTGTGTCCCCGTGCTCGGCTCCTGCCAGGACAGGCAGTGCACAGCGCACCCAAAGAGGGGAGTGAGGGGAACGTTTCGTTGCTGACCCCCAGAGAAGGGGAGAGGCAGAGGCTGGACCAGGAGTGGGGACAGGGGACATGGAGAGGCAGGTTTGTGGCCTGCAGCCGTCAAGTGAGATGGGTGGCTGCATCTCCTGCTCGCCCCAGCATGTGGCTGGTAGGGCTGGGCTGGTCCACACCATCCTGTCCTATGCTGTCCCTAAGGGCTGGGGTGCTGCTGGATGGCACACGAGTGTCTTCAGCCCTCTCAGCGGCACTGCTGGCCTGCTGTGCCCCGTGCAGACAGAGCAAAGGAACTTGGTGATACTTGGCAGAATAAATGGCTTGGTGATGCTCTCAAAACAAGCTGGTGCTTGTTTTCTTGGCCTGCAGAGCCCCCAGGTTCTCCTGACCCTCCAATGTGGGGCCAGGCCACGACAAGGTGGCTCCTGGAGGCAGCAAAACCCTGCTGCGAGCAGCTTCTTCTGGAGATACGGAGATGTGGTGGCTGGCAGTGGTTCGCAAGCTCTGCCAAGCTCCTGCAGGAAGGAATGGTCCATCTGAGGTGTTTCCCTGCCTGTTCCCTTACGAACACAAGCCTTCACTCATCAGGGAGAGCTGGTTGATCGCATTCCCCACCACAGGACAGGTCAGGCAGAGCTTTGGGAACCTGTCTGCAGCATGGCTGCCCTCCTTCCTGGGGCCCTTTCACAGGGACCCAGCTGCTGGGCTGTGAGGGGAGCAGGGCTTTGGGGGAGCAGAGCCCTCAGCTGGCTGCTCCCCTCCTCAGTGGAGCCAGGGCTCTGGGGATGGATTGTCTGTCTCCCACTCCTTCCAGACCCGGCAGCCGGGACAGGACAAGCCTGCAAGGCTTGAGACCATGCACGACTTCCAAACCCGGGCTCAGCTCCGCAGCAGACAATTCTGCCCATACAGCGCTCCTCTGCAGCATGAATGCTTCCTTGTGAGGGTGCTGAGGCGCTGGCACAGGGTGCCCAGAGAAGCTGTGGCTGCCCCATCCCTGGCAGTGTTCAAGGCCAGGTTGGACACAGGGGCTTGGAGCAACCTGCAATAGTGGAGGGTGTCCGTGCCCGTGGCAGGGGTTGGAACTGGATGAGCTTTCAGGTCTTTTCCAACCCAAACCCTTCTATGGTTCTATGATATGATTCTGTGAGAGCCATCAGTAGATGCATTTTTAAGCTGTAAAGGAGATTGGTGGAGGGAAACCCTTCATCAGGCCCGGCCCAGCAGAAGAGGATAGCCTTGAATTTCATCTCTAGCATTGCTGGGATGGTGTGGTGGTAAAGACCATTTGCTAATGGCACTCCTCCTTGGACTTCAAAGTAACTTTGAGGGCAGCTGTTATCCTCAGAAGTGGGGCACTTATAGCAAAATAGCTGGTTTGGGTAAACAGGCTTCTAGCCCATCGCTGCAACTCGGTGAGGAGGGTCTGGTTTCAGAGGCTGGTTGGTATCCCCAGTCCTCAGCCCCTTGTTGGAGAGTGGAAAGCAGCAAGTGAGGCTTCACCCTGAGTGCAGTCAGCCAGCCAACACTCAGCTCAAGAGGGTGTACAGGCTCTGGAGAATGAGTCTGCAATTTATTGCCCCCTATCCAGCAAGTGAAGGTGAGACAACCTGGCGAGATGGCCAGAAGGTAGAAGAGGAGAAGACAAAGTAGAGGCAAACTCATTCCCAACAGGTTGCTTATGTTGGCCACCTTCAGCATTACCATTCCCACCTCATTCCCATGCTTAATCTGGGGGGATTTATAGCATAACCCACTCATGGGGCACAGGGAGGCTGGGTGCTTGGGGCTTTGATGGCCCACCGTGGGCAGCTGGCACATGTCAGGGCATCACTGATCTGTGGTCATTTCTTTCCATCTTGCTGGAAAAGAGAGGCAGGAAAGTGGAAACCTGCTTTGGGCGGGTGGGAAGGAATGGTCCTGCCTGCTCAGCAGGGCTGTAAGTCAGGCTACGTGGTGTGGGTCACTGCAGGATGAGTTGTGTCCGCTTACAAAGGAATTTGCTGGACTGATTGTCCCCATGAGAGCAGCCACCGCTGCTGCTCCTGCCTAAAGCTGTGCAGTGGGCAGCAGGTTGCTGCCTTCCAGCCTGCCCGCGCAGCCCTCCAGCACCGGGATGGTCCTAGCCCAAGCTCTGGGGACTCAAAACACCCTCCTGAGGAGGTTCCTCCCCCACTAAAAGCATTCACAGGACCAAAACTCCCTCTCGAGCCCTGCGCTGGGGTCTGTGGGAACTCTTCTGGCCCCAGCAGCTATGATACCTTCACTGCCCTGTGTAGTGTCACATCTCGTCCCATTGTAAACTAATGAACTCACTGCCCCATGTCACATCCTGTCCCGTCCTAAATTAATGAGCTCACTGCCCCGTGTCGCATCCTGTTACTGTATGTCCAGACTCGACGCGGTCACTGCTTTGTGTTGCATTCTGTTGCGTCTGAAACTCCTGCAGTTTGCTGCCCCGTCTCACATCCTTGGGTAGCAGAAGCTGTCAGCCCTGCTCCAGCAGCTCTGTTCCACACGAGGTTCCTTCTGAAGTACTGCAGCTCACGCTGCCCTTTAGGACATCTGTTGTTTTGGTGAAGGAGGGACAAGGATTAATGCAGGACCTGGCGAGGGCGGAGAGAGCTGCATCAGCAGAGGGGAAAACTCAGTGATGCTGCTGCTGGGAGTCAGTTAGAATGTGAAAGGAGCAGTGAGGGTGAATGGATATCAACAGTTTTTTCACTGCAGCCCACACATACACCCTAATGGGTTGCTCCATGGGCTTTTCCAAGAGGTTTGCACTCTGTGTGCTGCTTTCCCTTCTGGGGGCAGGAAGAGACGGTGCCTTGTTAAATGTGCTGGTAAATACTTCATTATTTGGCACTGCAGCCTCTAATTCCTGCACGCTGGTGTTCCCTGCTGCCTGCTGTGATTCATCCCCTGGGAGCTGGAGGTGGAGAAAGGGCATGAGGCCAGCATGCACATCCCCCTGTCTCCTGGGCAGATTAAAGATGGAGATGGGAAGCAGAACACAGCAAGGAAGTAGAGTCCAGAAGTAGTTTGGAGTTGCAGGCAGAAACATGGCTATGGGGTCATCCAACCCCAAAATGTTAGAGCCTACTGGTAGTGGTCAGGAATGGAGATAAATATGTGTAAGGTCTTCTCTTTGGAGGAGACTTGTCCTGATTTAAAGCACTGGAACTGTGCTCAGGACAGCTTCCCACATGGTGTGTCTCCCTTGTGGGGTTGAGTAGCAAAAGCAATGCTGGCTTTAAACCAGCCAGACTAGTATTGGTCTAGGTCCAAAGCTAATTGAGCATCTCCACGCTAGTCAGCAGCATGGGCAGATGCACCCAGAACAGCTCCAGAGCCTAGATCTCAGTATGGCATCCACACAGGGTGCAGGGTGGTAGAGCTGCCTTAGCTCTTCAGCATCCCACTCCTGTTCCTGTGAACTTGATGGCCTGGTCACAAAGCCACCAGAGTGGCCATCAGGTCCTAGGGGACTCCCTTTTGGGCTAGCCAGGTCCTTGAGATGAGCAACACCAGAGGCTGTGGCAGGTCAGGAGTGAAAGGTGCCAGCAGGAACACGGGGAGGGAGCTGGCATGGCACCACCAGCACCACAGCCTGCAGCACATCCCTACAGGAGCAGCAGGTTGCCCCCCCGTGCCTTTCGTTTGACCCTCCAAGAGGACCACGAAGGGTGGCTCCGGAGCTGCTGCCTCTCACTTGCTGCTTTCAGCCTTTCTCACTCTGTGTCTCTTCCTGTTCCATCTCTTCTCCTTGTTTTTCCAGAAAAGAAAGTCCAGTTCCAGCGTTCAGTTAATGGTGAGTGTCCTTCGTCTTCCTCAATGCCGATATTGCTGGGCGCCTCCACATGCTCCAGCTCCCCCCGTTTTTGGAAGTTACCTCGGGGTAGGGAAGAAGGGACACCGGGGTTGGAGGGAACATCCTCAAAGCCGTATCACCCACAAACCCCATAAACAGGGTTGGTGCAGGCACTTGCTGGCCACCGGCTGGTGGGAAGCCAGCCCTGGTTCTTGCTGATGGGTTCTCATGCCGTTTCTCCCAGTTCTCCTGACTCAGGTCTGCAGGCTGCATCGGTCCAAGGAGCCTTGGAGAAACACCTTCCATGCCTCTGCGGGGACTGTATGGTCATGGGACACCTTGCCAACCTACATCGGGGTATTATGGGTAATACATAAGCAAGGCTCTGCTGGGAAGAGCTAGCAGAGCCATTGCTCTAGCTCCGCTAGCAGAGTTGCCTTGATGGGGCTCCTGGAGAGAGACAGGGGGTCAGAACCCCTCTTTCCCCCCAAAATCCGTGTAGTGCTCAGCTGTTTCTTGAAAGAGCTGTGTCTCAGCCTTCGATGGTCCATGTGGGTCTTGGAAGCACTCTGTTTTATCGTACATTTCTCTCCCTACTCTGCGGTCAGTGTGGTCTCTCTCACTCCTGCACAGTCCCCTCTTTCTCATCCCAGCTCCTCCTCGCTGTTAATTTGTACATCTCTCTCTTTATCGTACAGTCAACATGGTGTCTTCCACCCCTGCACAGCCCCTCTCCCTGCCCCTCCGGCAACGCTCCTAGGAACCCACCAAACCCCCCTGGACCTGCCCCATCTCTGTCCCCACAGGTGTCGGTAGGAAAGGCAGCGCCGTTCCTACGGGACCCTCCACAGCTCAGCTCTTGTGCCCTTGGCTACAAGGAGTGGAGGTCAGGGAGGGCTCTGCCAGCGCTGCCCTAGAGCTGTGATTGAGGATGGGTTGGACCTGCTGGTGTTTTCCTTGCTTTCCATCCGTCGGCACAGTCGGGTCGGACTCGGGGGGCTGTCGAACACACGAGCTCCATCTGGCGTGGGGAGACGGCCCCCCTCACCGCCCCGTCCCTCCTTTCTGTTCTTTGCTCAGGAATCGTCGGAGAGCACCAACACCACCATCGAGGATGAAGACACCAAAGGTACCGGCGGGGGCACACGGGGCAGCGGGCAGGATGCTCCAGAGGGTGCCCTGGGGTTGTTAGTCTGGCCATCTCTAATGAGATATTGGCCTTGGAGAAACCCACCACCATTGAGCTGCCTCTGGGCCTTTCAGAAGTTGGTCCTTTGACGGCGAGGAGGATGGGGTGCCCCAAAAATAGGGATGTTCCCTGAAAGCAGGCATGCAAATGGCAGGAATCTGCAGGGATAGCAGCCCAGCTGCCTGCTCCTCCAAAAGAAATGGCCCTTTGGGAATAGCCTCCAGGGGAAATCCCTGCCTCCCACCTGCCTGCCAGAGTCAGCTTTCTAAGAATAACCAAGGGAATAACATATCAGTGCTAATTTGTAAAGTCTCCCAAAGCGATCTCAGCACAAACCAAGATGGACTTCGGCCTGACATGAGGGTTAATGGGACATGAGTCCTCCTGGGGAAGGCAGGCGGTGCTTGGGAAGCAGTGGGTGTCCCTCTCCTCAATCCTTGAATTAAATGAAGCATGATGCTGGTTTGCATTTGAAGCAGACCGTTGTTAATAAGCGCAGGGTTACCTCTGGCAGCATCTCCTGCATCCCGGGGAGCCAAACCTGCCCTTGCAGCCCAGTCGCTTCCCAGGTGAGCTGACAATGGCCAACTTTTGGGCCAAGGGCAGCTCACCGCTCAGGTATCAGCCCTTTTGCTCTTTAGGAAAATACATGGGTTTTCTGTGTTGCTCTGACTTGCAGGGGTGAAAGCCCTTTCCCACATCTCTCCCCCAAGTCACTCCCCTGCTTTTTCCCTGGCAGTTTCCAATGTCCCCCAAGGCCATGTGGTCTGTTTCTAATGAAAACAAGAGCTCTCACCGATGTTGCAACACCAGTACTTCTGCTTTGTTTTGTCCTCTTATTTTCTGTTTCTCTTTAATCCAACAGTACGGAAGCAAGAAATCATTAAAGTCACAGAGCAGCTGATCGAAGCAATAAGCAACGGTGACTTTGAGTCCTACACGTGAGTATGCTCAGCATGGGGTTGGATCAGGGTGTGGGCTCAGCCTTCCAGAGTGGGTGCTTCCACTGGAAGTGCAGCCCAGGAGGTTTAGGGCTGCCCAGGGTGACCGGGTTGATGTGGTGGTGTGGCACTGAAATCCGGAGACAGGAGACATCAGTTTCCAAACCCGATGCTTCTCTCACACTAAGCTGACCACAGCTCTCTGGTCTCGTTATCATGGATGAGCCTATTTCTGGTTTGCAGAAAGATGAATAACTGTAAGTGTGATTTATGGTGGAAGAAGGAACATTGCATCCATGGTATCCGTCATATCCAGATTGCCACAGGCTGTTTGGAAGCATAACTGCTTTCTGCTTGCAGAGCTGGTGCTCTTCAGAGTACCCTTCTGTGTCCAAGGCCTATTTAATTAGCGTGCTCTGAGCGAGTGCAGGTCTGCATTCCTGCCTCAGAGAGTTACAGCAGGGATATTTTAATGCAGAGCAGAGAATATGACTTTTTCCCTGCTGTTTTTATTACTTACAAAGAAGATGGCCATGTTTTGGGAGGTTTAATTTGAGATGGTGAATGATGGAGAATTTACCCTGCCTGCTTGTGGTCCTGGCTACAGTCAGGGGGCTGGAGGAGAGGTGGGGTGGGCTTCATGCAGCATTCAGGGCTGAGGTCAGTGCTCTGCTTGAATTGCTTGCTGAGGGAGTCATCCTGAGCATGGGCTTGCAGGCTCTCATGCCTGAGATAACCTCTCCCTTTTCTCTCCCCTTGTTACCTCCCCAGGAAGATGTGTGACCCTGGCATGACTGCCTTCGAGCCCGAGGCTCTGGGCAACCTCGTGGAAGGCCTGGATTTCCACCGATTCTACTTCGAAAACCGTAAGCAGCCCCCTTGCATCTTGAGGGACCCTTCCCACCTCCCATGGGCCCGGCTGTGTCTTGACCTCCATCAGCTTCCTGCAG
The DNA here is from genome assembly GCA_039720435.1 of Amazona ochrocephala. Taxonomy (NCBI): domain Eukaryota; kingdom Metazoa; phylum Chordata; class Aves; order Psittaciformes; family Psittacidae; genus Amazona; species Amazona ochrocephala. Next base: position 15,106,453 of record CM077889.1, read on the forward strand.
AGAGGAGGGTAAGGGTGGTTTGGGGAGCATCTCTGGCTGATCTGGAAGAGTCCAGCAGGAGGAGAATCAAGCCTGTTAGGTCAGCTGGGGACGGGCTGTATGCAGAGGAGTTGTTTGGTTAGCTGCTTGCTAGGTGGACCCATCCTGAACCCACCCGTGCAGCACTGACTCAGCCCCTCCAAGCAGAGGGCCTAAACCAAGCATCTCCCCTTCGCGCACTGCAAAAGCCACCCAAACTCCTTCCCCTGCCTAAAGCCGCTTGTCCTTGTGCCCTCTTCAGTGTGGTCCCGGAACAGCAAGCCTGTGCACACGACGATCCTGAATCCGCACATCCACCTGATGGGAGATGAGTCCGCCTGCATCGCCTACATCCGCATCACGCAGTATGTGGATGCGGGAGGGATTCCCCGCACTGCCCAGTCTGAGGAGACCCGCATCTGGCACCGCCGGGATGGCAAATGGCAAATTGTCCACTTCCACAGATCCGGTGCACCCTCGGTCCTACCTCAGTAACCCCTGTGAGGCTCTGGGGATGGGGAATGGGGGCAGGAGGGGACGATGCAGGTGATAAGGAGAGGGATGCTCTGCCAAAAGGATGGTCGGAGCAAGCTCCTTCTCTTCCCTGTTTGTGTTTTGCAGCTGAAGCGCGGTACTGCCCGTGTTGGGTTTGTCACTGACTGACTACCAAGGGGACGCCCCCTCCGACATCTTCACCTACGGGACTTTGGCTGTTGGCTCTGCTGCTTGGTTCCCGCTGGAATAACCCCTCGCTTCTCACCGCACACATGCAACAGCCCTGCCGGCACCGCGCAAGCATCCCATCGACCCCCCCTACCCCGCCGGGGCCCCCTTCCTCTGCATGAACCAAGAAAAGAGAAACCATGAACCTAAACCCGAGTGTGTGGCCAGTGAGATGATGTGCCCTCAGCTGCATGGTGTTGGTGGGAACCCCCACTACCCAGCACGTCTCCTGAGTTGGGCTCGGACTCATCATCTGCCTCCATCCCCACCTCTGCCGGGAGCCCCCTGAAGAAGAGGAAGGCGGTGGGGTAGTTTGGAGCCACTCTGTGCTGTACCCCCCTGTGTGCAGTGGATTTTGCTTTGCTGCTATCAAGGTCCCTGTCCGCCGCTGTGGCTCTTGTCTGCTCCCAACCCGAACTACTGCTTCCCGGCAGCCTTGACTGGGGAACCATGATTTGAATCATCTGCAAAGTTCATTTTCCACGTGCCCCTGGGCAAGAAGGGCAGTGTTTGGATGGGTGAGTAAAGGCTATCTGTTTATTTCCCCTTCCCAGGAGCATAGGCTGACTCCTTCCCAGGAAAGCGAGTAGGTTTGCACCCTGGCTCTGGACGGATGGGATGCTCTCCCTCCTTCTTCCATTCTCCTGTCAGAGCAGGGACCAGCAAAGCTGGGAGAAGAGAGGAGAAAGATGACTGCTTCCCAGCACTGCGCTGGCACAGCGGGAGCCAGGGCTTTCCCAGCCATGCCATGGTGACGCATCTCTCTTATGTCCTCCTCCTCACCCACCACCCATCCTGGATCCTCCACCCCTGCCCGTCGCATGCAGCACCCAATGTTCCCCATGCTGGGATGGGGGCAGCTGAGCTGGGCATGGATTCGGGGTGCAAACCTCCATCACCCACCCGACTCCTTCCAGCGACAACGAGGAATGCGAGCTTTAGTAACAAAACTCTGTGCTTTGAAGAAAACAAACAAGCCTTTAGCTGTCTTCTACTTTGAGCGCATGCCTTTTTATAGGGAGAACAACCTTCCGTGTATTTCGTAACTTGACTTTGAGTATTTGCTGAAATGGATCTTTATGTAATAACTAGAAATGTTCAACTGTTTAGGGCGGGGAGGGCGGGTTTGGGGGGGTTGCTGTTTTTCGTTGCGTTTACATTTGGAGATGGGTTGTGCTGCCACGATGCTCCTACCAGGGGTCCTGCGGATGCCAGCCCCCAACCCATCCCATCCCTCAGCATTGGGTGGGCAAAGGCACCCATCTCCAGGGGCACCCATCTTCCCGGGGCACCTTCACGCACCCTATGGGTCTTCCTGCAGGGTAGACCCCAGGCAGTGGCTCTTGGGGAGCCGCTGGGACATGGCTTTCAGGACAGAAGACATGGCTGGGAAGGGGAATTTTGGTCTCACCTCTTTGCCATCAGGGAGAGGTCTGAGGTTGGATATTTTCCCGGCAATTCTTCCGTTTCTTGTTCTCTTTTTTCCGACTGGAAGCTCTTTGCTCGTTGAGGTGAGGCTCCTGCAGCACTGCTGCCCCGGGGGAACTTTCTAGCTCTACTCTTTTCATCTGCATGGCGTTTAACTTTCTAGACAGTGCGTGTGTTGAAAAACAAAGAAATGAACAAAAAAAAATAATGCTTGTTTTGGACATAAAAAAACAAAAAAGGGGGAAAAAAGAAAAAAAAAAAGGAAATGTTTTTTTCCATGTAAATTCTGAGCGTGTATTTTGCCTTTTCTGTGGTTTTGAATGCTTTGCTCTCTTGTCGAGGCAGGGACAGCTGCTGTGGAAAACGCAGCCTCATCCTTGCCGACTGCAAAACTATTTTCCCACTGGATAGAGGGGAAGAAATCCAAACTGCTGGGGCATGAACAGGCCCTGAGAGGTGTTTTATTGTGTCCCGCTGTGCCGGCGGTGAGGTGGTTGCTGGTGATGTGTGTAGGAGATGCAAATGTTCTCCATGCTCTTGGTGGACCTGTGATGTTTGACCGTGGAGCTGTGTTGGTTTGTGAGAGGTGATCCCAATGCAGGGAAGTCCATGCAGGGAGAGGATTAGCTTTTAAGGTAGAGTTTGGGTGTTTTTACAGCCCTGTTTTTTCTTCCTGTAGCCAAGTAGTGATGGTTTTATTTCATTTCTAAAGGAAGGACTTGTCTCTTTCACAGTTCTTTCCCTCTGAAGCCACAGTGAGTGTCTCATCCACCTCCTGATACCCAGGCTCTCCAGGTGTCAGAGGGGTTCAGGGGATCAGTATGAGATGGATGAGGATGGAGGAGGTCATAGCAGGGCCCTGCATAGTGGTACAGTGCAAATGCCATTTCAGCCTGGCTTTGGAGCTGCTGATAGCTGTGGACCTTGGATGAGCTGTGAGCGTGAAGCTGTTCCAGCAGCCACTACTGGAGGAAGGACAGGGACAGGAGGTGCAGTGGAGTTTGCAAGGGATGGAGGACGAGATGCTGTGATGGTTATAATCTGCTTCCATTGAGAACCCTTTTTGGGCAGTCATTGGTAGGGAGGAACACCTTGGTTTCCAGTAAGGCTTTTGACGTGCCTTCTCGGAGGTGGTTTCTCCTCTTTGAGGTTTCCATGTGGTCATGTCTCCAGGGACAGGTTGCTCTGGAGGCAGCTGAATGTCCTTGCAACACCTAAAACGTTCCTCATCCTTCCCAAGGGAAGCAGAGTCTGGGGTTTCAACTCCTCCCAGTCTTCCAGTCAAGCTGAAGCCTGACCAAGGAAGACCCAACTTCCCAACCTGCCCATGCTGGCACATTAAGCACCTGCACTTTAGGGGTCTGCTTTGCCTGGTTTCTATTCCCCACCTCACCCTGCTTCTCCAGAGTAGGTTTCTTTATCCCCAGAGCATCTCTGAGCAAGCACTGATATACCACGCACTCTTTCTTTCAGTAGCCATGGTGAACAGCTTCTATCTCTTATCTTCCTTCATATCTCCTGATTTCTCCTAAACTTGCAGGAAAAATCCCTTGTTGGGATGGAGATTACTACCATGGACCTGCTGAATCCCCATCAGCCTCAAGGCTGGAGATTAGGCTGTGGCACATTTCATCCCCTAGTACAGACGAAGCCCAGCTCACCTGGTTGCCTGGCCATCCGGGTCAAACCCAAGTCGGAAGTCCTCCAAACAAGTCATCTGTTCCACCTCTTACAGACCACAGGGGCTATCCAAGTGGAAGCACTTGCTGGGGTGGTCTCAGGCTCCCAGCTCCATGGTGAGCTTGGGAATAGCCTGTTTTCCCTTCCTGGCTGCCAGGGTTCAGCTGCAGCATCATCGTGTCTCAGGTCTTGCTGGTGAATCCACTCTGGAAGAAGAAGAGGCCATCCTGGGTCTCTGCCCTTTGCTGGAGGAGCGAGTGCTCTGCTCCTTACCCTGGCCAGACACAGACAGGAGAGCTGTCTGTCCCCCCCTCCTCAAGTATATGTCCCTTTTGCCAGGCATCAAACCCCTGTCTGACCCCAAACCTGCTTCCTTTCCCTTTGCCTTCCATGAATTGATGCCCCCATGGAGCCTCAGAGGTCGGAGCAGGCAGCAGTAGCCATCTGCTCCCATTTTGAGATCATGGTCTGCTCTGCAGCCCATGGGGAGGACCAGCAAAGACCAGTGCCACGTTTGAGAGGGAAAGCCTCATAGCCCCATGGACCAAGGCATGTCTGTCAGCAGAAGATCCCATCACAATCTCCTCTGATGAGAAGGGCTAACCCTTCTTCCCTACTGCAGGACACATCTCATGGTGTACACCACTCTCTTGGTGGAACAGCCGTCCTCCTCCTAGCAGGGTGGAGACCTCACATTGCCCATTTCCAAAGGCGCAGATCCCAGCTCATCCATACCAGACAGGGAAACTCAGATGTGAACAGGCTGTAGAAGATCAGAGGAGGGGCTGATAGCCCCTCTGCTGTCCACCCCAAAGGCCATCCACCAGCTCCTGGCCAAATGTCCTTCCCTCTTGCAGGTCGCAGGGAGTGGAGGGGGCTGTATGGAGCGGCTCCTTCCTTCTTTGGGTTCTTGTTGTCCCTTTTTTCTAACTGTTGCACAATTTTAGGGCTTTTGTAACATTTTTTGGACAAGCAGGGAAAACGTTAACAGTGATTTAAGAGAAAACAAATGAGATCTCTCTCTCATATATATTATATATATATATAAAACTATATACTTACAGGAAACCTCTATGGAAATATTTATTTAAGATGATTGCAAAAAAATATATTATAAGGAAGAGTTTACCGAGCTTTGTCACGTAACAGAAGATCAGGCCCCGGGGAGGGGCGGCTGCCTGTCCCCTCGTGTCTGTCAGTCCGTGCGGTCGCAGCTGAAGCCTTTCTCTTCTCTTTTCGTAAGTGCACTCGAACTGTTGAGCAGTGTGACCGTGTTGGATTCAGCGGGAGCTTGGGGTGGGAGGGTTCGCGGGGGGGGGGGGGGGAATGTTTTTGTTTCCTTTTCCTTTGTTTTATTTGGAACCTGTGGCTGTGAACAGAATGATCACTGCTCAAATCGGATGCTCTATTTGGGGAGGGCGGCGGGGGGACCGGGCGCGGGGTGGGTGTGGGAGGGAGGGCGAGTGTCAGTTTTATTCTTGGTGTTCAAGTGCAATAAATAGCTACCAACTTCTGAGCATGGAAACGGGTGATTCTCCGTCACTGCAGTGACTCACTGTCTGTCACCGCCTTGTCCCGCTGTCACCGCGCTCTTTCCTCGAAAGCAGAAAGGCTGGGATCAAGCACTGAGCAGCCACTGCAGGCAACGGGGGTTTTCCTTCTGCCTGCAGGATGTTGGTACCCTGGGCGCTGCCTGATCCTGCCTGGCCACCACCATCCCTGGGCTTCAGGATAGCTTGATATCATAGAACCATAGAATGGTTTGGGTTGGAAAGGACCTTAAAGCTCATCCAGTTCCAACCCCCTGCCACGGGCAGGGACACCTTCCACTATTGCAGGTTGCTCCAAGCCTCTGTCCAACCTGGCCTTGAGCACTGACAGGGAAGGGGCAGCCACAGCTTCTCTGGGCACCCTGTGCCAGCGCCTCAGCACCCTCACAGGGAAGAGCTTCTGCCTGAGAGCTCATCTCAATCTCCCCTCTGTCAGTTTGAAGCCGTTCCCCTGTCACTACACGCCCTTGTGAAAACCCCCTCCCCAGAGGGACGCCAGGGTGGGTTTGGGGATCCCAGAGGCAGCTTTGCCCATGCGGTCAGGCTGGTACCGGGGGATAGGGGCTGGGGTCTGGCTGCCACGGTCCCTGTCTCCCACCGCACACCCCAAGCCCCGCCGCTCCTGGGCAGGGAGATCCCACATCCTCGTCCCCAGCCCTGCCATGTGTCGCATCCCCGGCAGGGAGCAGCAGCAGACCGGGAGCGAGCCCCGGACTCCCGGAGCGAGCAGCGGGATGCGCTGGAGCCCAAAGCAGCGCGGGGGATGTGCCTGTCCCAGTGGTCCCTGGGAGAACCGGGTCGCATGCCGGGATGCCGGGCGCGGATGCGGTATCGGTGCCAGGAGCAGGGTGTGCTGCCGCCAGCTCATCCCACAACTCCCTGTGCTCAGCCATACATGGCCCTGGGGATGTCCCCTCTGTTTTGCGACTGCCCCAACAACTTTTGCCCTTGGTTTCCTTTCACTGCTGTCAGCTTTGCTTCCCAACACATCCCTGGTGCAGCCTCTGCTCCATGCTTCCCATCGCTCTGCAACTGATAGACAGCAGCTACCAAGTCCTGAGGATCCTGGGATTACAGGGGGGGATTTGGGAAATGTGGCAGGACCCCATGCAGGCAGAGAAAAGGTCAGAGACATGCAGAAATCAGACCAGCTTGGTCAGCCCGAAGCACCTCCATCTCCATGCTGTGGGAAAGCATCAGGCTCTCCTGGTTTCTTTGGCATATTGTGGCCATCAATGACATGAAACACCATCACCAGCTCCATCACACCAAGCAGATTTCCATGTGTGCCCCTCCTGGGGCCAGCCCAGCCTGTGCTCCCCAGCCAGCACCCCCAGCAATGGCTGGGCAACGCCATGACCTGCTGAGGCCTCCTGCTCAGTAAATAGTGTCAAGGTTAGAGCGAGGGATTCATTGGGGCCATAAATGTTTATGGCAGGCCCTCCCCACTGCCCAGCCACCACAGCCTGAACTTTCCATCAGCATCACTTTTATGGCTGGTCTCTAATGATTAACCCTGCCTAGCGACCGAAGGTGCTTTGCAGCACAGTTGTGAGCCCCATACACAGGGAGAAGCTGGGGCTGAGGGACCCCCATCATCCCTGCAAGCTGCAGCCGTAGTGGGGTGCATTGAGGAGGATGTGGAAAGCCATAGGTGGTCCTGCAGGGAAAAGAAAGAGCAGAGCTGGCTGGGGAGGATGCTCAGCATCCCTGTGCATGAGGAGGTGGCTGGGCAGGACAAAGGCAGTAATGAAATCTCCACCGTTAGGAAGAGTCATGCAGGAAAACCGCAGTCTTCTCCCAGGATTCATTCCTGGGCTGCATGGCCCATGGGTTAATAGCCCAGTGCACCAGGGCCACATCATCCAGCCATAAACACTATTTATTCTCTTTATCCTGGATTTTGGCTTTTACCTGACCAGGACAGAGATTTGCAGGACAAAACACAGGAGGGCTGTGCCCCCTATCCATGGAAGCAGCCCTAGATGTGGCCTTCTTGCATGCTGAGGACCCCCAAATAACCCAAGCAGAAGCTGTGTCACACACTGTTTTTTAATGGCGAGCTGGTGGTACATGGGAGATGGCGCACATGACACTGGGGTGACAGGGACTGGTGGCACTGAGTCCCAACAGCCCCATCCAGGACCTCCCTGGCACTTCCCAGGACAGCAGCATCAGCAGGAGACTGGGTCTTTGGGACATAGGCCCTGGGAGACACCCCAAAATCACACACAGGCACTGAAACACAGCCCTTCTTTCCTTGGGAAAAGCAGCACCCTTGGATCTCCGTTGGGGATGGAAACTGATCCTCCTTTGGAACTGAGTCCAGCTGAGACATCTCTGACCTCCGGCACACGTGGAGCACAGCTCGCCCCAGCCCTACCAGGTACCATGGGGAAGAGCTGGCCTGACCCACTGAGGTCCCTGGGGCATCTGCAAGCTTGGAAAGGCTCAAGCTGGTTTGTTTATAAAGCTTTATTATTTCTTCATTCTCACTGCTCCAACTGCTCATTTATTGGGTCACATTCCTTGAGCAGGACACTGATTTGTGCTGGTTTTGCTGCAGTGCCTCCGGCACACACGGTCCTCAGGGCACGGAGGATATTATAGTCCTTTTTCACACATGTTTGTGGGTTACTGGAGTTAAATACACACAAGTAGAGAACGGACCAATGCAGAGGGTGTCCTCCTCCTCCCCACCTCCTGCAGCCGGAGCATCTCCGCATCCCTGTAGCTGGCGCGTCCTTGTAGCTGGAGCATCCCTGCATGGGAAGGCAGGGCTGGGGCTAAGGGTGGAGAAGGGCAGCCCGGGCACTTCAACCAGACACTATCACAGGAGCACACAGATGTGTCACACAGTTGTCACACTGAACAGAAACGCCTCGGAACACCGGGATGAGCAGCAGCTCCATCCTGGCTGGGTCAGGGTGGTGATAAGGACACCAGCAGGGTCAGCATCTCCCGGCTGCTCCCAAAACCACCTCCTGGGGCTGTCCTGAAGTGCCACAGTGCAACCTGTGTGAACTGGGGGGTGAGCCCCTTCTCAGCCTGCAGAGTCCCATCACATCATGGACTCCTCCTCCTCCTCCATCTCCCGGTCCACCTCGATGGCCGTGTTCTCATAGCTGGTGATGCCGCCGTACTTCCGCATGTGGACCATGAGGGGCTTGGGGGACTGGCTGCCGGGCAGGCTCGCCACGTACAGCCCGGTGCGGTTCTCCTCCAGCGATGGGCCCCAGTCCATGGTGGGCCGGCTGGCCTGCTGCACCCGCTACGGGGAGAGAGGAACCCTGCACAGCTCAGCTCCCAGTGAGGATGGGAGGGGATGCAATGGGATGGGATGGGATGCAATGGGATGGGATGGGAAGGGACGGGATGAGATGGGATGGGAAGGGGTGGGATGGGATGGGAAGGGGTGGGATGGGATAGGATGGGATGGGATGCAGTGGGATGCAGTGGGATGGGATGAGATGAAATATGGTGGGATGGAATGGGATGAGATGGGATGGGATGCAGTGGGATGCAATGGGATGGGATGCGATGGGATGCGATGAGATGGGATGCAATGGGATGCGATGAGATGGGATGCAATGGGATGCAATGAGATGGGATGGGATACAATGGGATGCGATGGGGATGGGATGGGATGCGATGGGATAGGATATGATGAGATGGGATGGGATGGGATGGGATAGGATGGGATGGGATGCAATGGGATGAGATGGGGTGTGATAGAATAGGATGGAAGCTTGTGCTGAAGCTTCTTTGGAAGGCAGCTCTGTGCAAGCCCCCCGCTATGGCTGGGGAGCTATTACAGCTGGAGAGTTGCTGCTGAGGCGGGGGACAGTGAGCTCTGCTGACTCTGCTTTGGACAGCATGGGGAGAGCAGCAAAGCCCAGCAGTGCTGGGAGAGCTGCGGGCAGCTCCATAGCCTGCTCCAAGGATCCCACCCGTGCTGCCTGTGGCTGCCTGCACGGGATGGCAGCTGCATTCCTTGCTCTGTCATTGCTCCTGCAAAATGGGTGCAAAGTCCCATGTGCCCATGCCCACCCCATGCGAGGGACAATGTAAGTCCCAAAGGACAAGACCTGTTCTGGAGGGGGGATGCATGCAGGGATGCCTCTTGGGAAGCAGTGTGACTCAGTGCCTGCCTGGCACCATGGGAAGGTGATGCTGGACATGCCCTGGGATGCACCATCTCTCACACCCCATAGGCAGCAAGAACGGATGAGGACACACACCTCCAGAAGAGAGGATGCAGAAGGTGACAGAGGATACAAGGGCTTATGGTCACCCCTGCATGTTTGCGGGATGCTTCCCAGCAATGCCGGCCCCAGCACCTCCTACCTCCCACAGCGTCCCTTCTTCTTGGAACACAGCCACCACCATGCCAATGGGAATCATCAGGCAGGACAGGACTCCCATGAGGATGCCCAGGGTCTCGGCCCAGGCAGGGAAGCGGTAGCTGCCGTACTCGGAGGGCTGGTACTTGACGATGTTGTACACCAGCAGAGCCTGCGGATGGGAGGAAAGCGAGAACTCAGAGCCCTCTGAAGGTCTCCTGCTCAAAAAGGGCCTGGAGATGATGGAGACCTCCCAGCAGAACCCAAATGGTCCCTGGGGCAGGAGATGTCAGCAGTTACCATCATTGTTGCTGGGGACAGGACCATCCAGCAGGCTCTGAAGTAGGGCCCTGGTTTGAAGCCCAGCATCATGTGGATATCTCGGCAGAACCTTTTTATGCCTGGAGGAGGCAGAGGGAGCAGGACTCAGAAGCTGTGATACAGACACAGCTGTGTCACAGACACAGACCACCCTTCCCCATGTCCTTGTGGGGACAAACACCTTACCATAGACACGTGTCACCACGAGGCAGGTAGTGATCACCACTACCATGAGACCGAAGCCAGCGCTGTAGTCATCCAGCAGGACCAGCCAGTACATCCCACCCTGTGGAGGCAAAGCACAGTGGCCAGCATCTCTGGGGCCATCATCCCAATATACCCCTACCCATGTCCTCCTGCTTTTGGGGACACAGTCCTGTTAGGCCTTTTGTGAGCACTGAGGAAGACAGTGGTCAGGCACCCACAGAAGACATCATTGCTCTTCTGGGGTTGTGCAGGCACAGGAATAATGCCGTGCTGCTCCCTTTGGACTTTACATCCTAATGAAGCCCAAAATCATCAATTGTCTCTCTTTCACCTCGATAGCTGATGTGAATATCGGTGTCTCTGCAAACTCAGCCTGTGCCCTAAGCTCTCCACAACACATCCAGCCCCAACCCTTACCTCTGTTGTGAGGATGAGCCCCATCAGGAAGAGGGCGATGCAGATGACAGCAGAGAACGAAGCTTTCTTTGGCCGCAGGTAGTAAGGAAACTCATCTGTGACTGCTGTGACGATGGTCTCCATAAAGGCAAACTACATGCAAAGGAGAAGAGGGTCGCCATAGCCCCTGGACTGCCCAGGCACCATGGCGGGCTTGGTGGGCTCTGTTCTTACCTGGCTGTCCAGGCCCAAGGTTAACAGCATGAAGAAGAACAAGAAAGACCAGAATGGAGAAAGGGGAAGCATTGTCATGGCCTGGGGGTACACCACAAAAGCCAGGCCAGGACCTAGGGGAGGCAAAGGACAGCAGGGTGAAAAGGGGGTGACAGCACTGGGCATAGGTGGATGGAGGAGAGGAGAGCACAGCAGAGCAGCACCACAGCAGAGAACTGAGGTGCAGGAGGGGTTCTGCAGCAGAAGGTGAGAGGTGCAGGAGAACCAGCCTGCTCCTTGCTCAGGCATCACTTTATTAGACATCACTTGGTGTTGCTCACGGTTTGCATGGCAGGAACTGGTTTCTCCCCTTCCCTCCCCTTGGCCAGATGAGTATATAGCATCATCCCTCACGATGATCCCCTCAAGTACCTCCCACCCTAGAAGGAATGCTCTTCAGTGGACCCAGGCAGAAGGTGAAGGAGAAAGGGTCTTTGTTTGGCCTCACCTGCTTTTGCCACCTGGTTAACAGGGACCCCAAGCTCCTGGGACATGTATCCCAAAACAGAGAAGATGGCAAACCCTGCCAGGATGCTGGTGATGGCATTGCCCAGGGTCACTATGAAGGTGTCCCTACAGAAGAGAAAGAAGATTCTCTGAACATGCCCACTCCTTCCCACCCCACACCAGTGGCATTGCCAGTCCCAGGTGACACAGTGATTCTCCTCCAGGTCCTCTCTTGGCATGTGGTTTTCATAGTCAAAAGGAGCATATATCTAATGGCATAGGTCATTTTGTGGGGCTCCTTCCAAGTTTTCTTTCCCCTAGGATAAGGGGACAGGACAAACAGGCATAGCTCCAGCCACAAACATCCTCAGCATTCAGCACCTACAGCCCAAAACTTCTCAGCCAGATGTTGTGCCTTGATGCTTAGGACAACTTTCTTCTACAGAGCCCTCTGTCTCTCTTGAGCCTGTGCAAGCTGCCAGGTATCCATAAGGTGCTTGGGCAAGGAGCAGTGCTGGGTGATCATGTGCTTTAAGCCCACCAGCTCGAGGTTTCAAGGGCTCCCCCAACCCATGGTCTTTACAAGGCAGGAGCTGGCTCTTACCTGTAGATATTCTGATGGAAGGTGTTGTAGGAGGCGAAGGTGAGGAGGCCCCCAAAGCCTACCCCAAGGGAGTAGAAAATCTGCAGGGCAGCCTCAATCCACACCTGGGGAAGGAAGCAGGTCTGAGGAGAACAGGGGCTTGGGAATCAGCTCCACAGGGAGAGGGAGCTGGAAATAGGCTTCCCTAGAGCCTGCAGCACATCTTCCCCAGCCCTCCAGGCACACCGAGTCCATGGGTCTTTGCCTTTCCTTGCTAACACACTCACCACTCAGCTGGGTCAGCTGGCTAGTGGAAGGACTAAGGAGAGGTTTTTAGAGCCAGCCCAGTATAGCATTTAAATGTCCTTGTACAACTGGGTGGTCTCTGCTACCAACACTGCTGATCCCAGGAAAATCCCTGCTCTGCACACTGAGATTGCTTGAGAAAAACAGAACAGCCAAATCCAGCATGAGCACCTATAAACACCCCATAGCCCATCACAGGGGCTAACCCTGCCTATGGTTCTGGTACCCAGGGGAGGTGGTGAGCATGCCATCCCCTGCATGGCGAACCAGAAATGTAGGCATGGGGCTGTGCCCTATGGGGAGAGCCCCATAGACAAGGTGTGGAGCAAAGACAGATTGCTCAAAGGCAAGTTCTTTTGGTCTAGGATCAATCAAGAGAGGACTTTAGGTCAGGGGGTGGCCAGAAAGGCCACCACTGGAGGTGCAGGAGGAAAGGTTCATTTCTGTGTGTTGGACAAGACCCTGCTCACCTTGGAAGAGAGCAGGTGATCAAACTGGGGTGTGAGGTAAAACCGGATCCCTTTCCAGGCCCCCTCCAGGGTCACGCCACGGATGAGCAGCATCACCAGGATGAGGTAGGGGAAGGTGGCGGTGAAGTACACGACCTGCGGGAGAGCAGAGCCCACTGGGAGAGCTGGGGGCGAGAGCACAGCACAAGTGGTCCCTCCCAGCCCTCCACTGCATCTCCCATGCGGCAAGACCAGTGGTGTCAGCCCTGGCACTGTCTGGATGTGGGACCCATCCCCAGGATGCTGTTTCTGGGTCTCACTGTCCCAGATGTGCAGAGAATCACAGGCACCGGTGAGCATCGCTGTAGTTCCCCCCCCAAAAGAAACTGTCCGGCTCTTACCTTTCCAGAGGATTTGACTCCCTTTAGGATGCACAGATAGACGATAGTCCAAGAGAGGAGTAGGCACAGACACAAGTTCCAGCGGATCCTCCCGGGATCTCCGATCCCAGAGCTCCCTTGGATGTGCAGGACGTACCGGCTAGGGAGAAAGAAGAACCGCTAGTGAGCGGCCATGGGCAATCCCTATCTTCTCTCTGAGGCCTCTCTGGACCCAACAATGCTTCTGCTCCAAAAATAACCTCGTCGAAAATCCCAGTGATGAGAGGCAGTTATTTGATGAGGAAGGGGGAGCAGCTGGTCTGATTTCTCTACCATGCATTGAAGAGCCCACAGGGGACGCCTGGAGGCTTGAGAGCGAATTCCCAGCCAGTCCAGTCATGGGATACGTTTCAGTCTAATGTATCTCCAGACCAGCAAAGCAGTGCTAACTCCTGGGCACCTCCCACATCCCAGGGACATGGTCCTAATGCCTAAACTGAGATACGGCCCACAGCTGACCATGAGAGCCCATCACTGCATCCACAACACCAACCATGAGCCATCCAGCACAGACCCTTCACCCCTCACCCCATCCCCATGCTCTTGCAGGTTGGATGCCAACCATGTCTGTATATATAGAGTGACTTACAAGGAACACTGTAGAAAACTTAAGAGACAAGAGGAAAGAGAAGATTTAACTTAAAGTCGTCTAGTTGGAGACATCCCTGCTCATTGCAGGGCGGTTGGACTAGATGAGCTTAGAAGGTCCCTTCCAATCCAAAGTATTCTGTGATTCTATGATTCTGTGTCCCCATGGCCGTGTTGAGCTCTGTACCTCCAGTACTCCTCGCTGGGGCTGACGGTGTTGGTGATGTTGACGGGAAAGGTGGTGTTCCCCGCCTTGATGATGTGGTGGTCCAGGCACAGGTCAGTGTTCCACCAGTTGCCGCAGTGCTGCCAGGGCAAGTCGCTTGTGAGGGATGCAAAGAGGTAGAAGAGAACGTAAGCAATGATCATATTGTAGTAAATGGCCACCAGCGAGACGATGAGGATCGTGCCCATGCCAACGCCTGGAGGAAGGAGAGGGTAAAGAAGGAGTGAGCCATCTCTCTGGAGCAGAGAGCACACAAAACCAGGGCCAGACACTGGAGCTCAGCAGCCAAAGGTTTAACCATCCTGAGGTTCTCATGGTGGGGGGACCCTCTTATTGTACCCTCTGGGCAAGCCTTCTCTGAACTGATGATCTATTTCATCATAAAGATGATTTTACTCCGACTTAATGTCAAGAGTAAAAGTGCTTGATTTGAGCTTTTTTTGAAAGCTTTGTTCTTGCCTTTATCTTCCACAGCCATTGCTCAGCTTTGGGGCTATTTTCTACACCAGCTGGCTTAATAATTTTTATATAGCATGACATCCAAGGCCTCCAAAGACTGATATCTCATACATATCTTGCAGCTACTAAGCTAACCCAGAAGTCCAGCCTGCTCCACCTGCCCCCAGGATTTATCCTTTGATTCTAACACGAGCTGTGAGGATCATGGGATGCGGATGCTTGTCCATGTCCTCATCGAGCAACTCTTCCAGTGGCCACACAGAGGCTCTGGACTTCACTCACGCACCTTTAAAGAGAGGGCTTATCTTCCACACAGCGAGCGGCCCCAGGCTGGAGAACTGGCCGAGGGACAGCTCCATGAAGAAGATGGGGATCCCGCAGATGGCCAGCATGATGAAGTAAGGAATCAAGAAAGCTCCTGCAAGAAGTAAGGAAAAAGCCCCTAAAACATTCCACCAGCCCAGCTCAGCCAGGGGGAGATGTGGCCCCTCCAAAGGATGCCCGAGTACCTCCTCCGTTGGTGTAAGCCCTGTAGGGGAACCTCCAGACGTTTCCGAGGCCCACACAGTATCCAATGCAGGAGAGGAGGAAATCCAGCCGCCCCGTCCAGTTCCCTCTGTCCTCTGGGCACTCGGAGCCTAGGTCCCCGTCCTGGCTGCTGGGGCTCACCAGGAGCTCCGGGGTCACCGGCTGAGCAAGAGAGCAGGGGATGAGATGGAGCAGAAAGGGTTAAGGGAGGAATAAAAGCCGGGGATGAAGAGTGGAGAAGAAAGGAGTGCTGGAAGCTCTGGTGTGAATTTGTGACCCCAAGTTACAGCGCGGACACTTGTCCAGCCCTTACCTTGCCCGAGGATTTGACTTCCTTTAGGATGCATAGTTCACCTGGTACTGAGGTACAGAGACAGGAGGATGCTGTGATCCCTGCTGACAAGGCACTGGGACCAGGACAGGAGGGGCCCATTTGGGAACTTTCCCTTCTTTTTGGGCTCTCAAAAGGAAAAAGTAGCCATCTCCATGTCCTTGAGTTCATGGATAGTAGGGAATGAACCCATGGAATGCGATCTAGGGAAAGGGGTCTGGATTTGGAGGGATCAGCCAGAAGGAGTTGTCGGTCCCCAGCATACACGTATTTAGAGCCTGCAGCAGGCCTTCATCATCCCCTGGGAGATGAGAGCTGGGTGAGCAGAGCCCGGTGCAGCCCTGCTTCAGCCCCTGGGGAAAGTGGCAGCTATCTCCTCTCCTCCTTCTCCTCTCTGGATGGACCGCAGGATGCTCTTGCTGCCAGTTCCCATGGAGACAAGGAGTCACTGCTGATGGAGATGGCTGCAGGCTCCCACCCTTCGAAGGGCGCACTCCAACTCACAGCCCTAAGGCACCAAACACATGAAACCATCCCCACTCAGCATGAAAACCCCTCTAGGGACAGGACAAGCAGAGCAAACTCTTCTCAAAGCCACCCTGAACTGCAGAGCCTGAGCTCTGCTGTTAACTAAACCCCATCATTAAAAGCCCATACCCCGCTGGATGCTGCCATCACAAAGCAAGGGCCTGAAGAAAAAGCTTCAGAAACACAGGCTGGAAAGTCAAAATGTGACCCCAATCCTGTTGCTGTAAAGCTGTTGCCTGGCAGCCCTCCTGCAGTTAACACAGCTCTCCAGCTTAGCAACTTCTCCAAACCATGGCCATGCCTGATAATTAACCCCGCACACAGTGAGCGTGATCCACAACAACCTGTGTTTGTTGGGTGCGGGACAGACTGCTCTGCAACATCCCTCCCAAAAGTTTCAGCAGCTAAACCCTGTATTCACAAAGGTCCCTCTGCATGGGGACAGGAGCTATGGGGCCATCACAGTTTGGTCTTCCGCCCCCAGAATGCTTCCCAGTCCATCACACTGCTGGGGACCTCTTGCTCTCCAGGTTTGCATGGCACCAAAACAGCAGGCAGGGATGCTGGGACATCATTAAATCCTCTTGCTTAATTCCTGCACCTCTGCCTGAATCCTAAACAGCTGCAGAAGGCCAGCAGCATGACCTGACTAAATGCAAGTGCCCGTCCATCAGATGTGGCATGGAAATCAACACAGAAGCAACCAGAAGAGAAGAAAGGAACCAACTGGACCTTTTCAAAATGACATGGCCCCGTCCCCATCTCTGTCACCCTTTTCAGAGGCCATGGGATGCAGTTTGTCACCCATGCCTTAGTGATGACTGTCCCCCCTTATTGATATCTTTAGCTGGAGCTCTGCAGTTTAAGTTTGGGACCCCAGAGCAGAAAGCAGAGACTGCTCAGGAGTCAAATAGACCCCAAGGATGGTGACGCTGCAGTCACATTGTACAGGATGGGGAAGCACGGTCCAGGGGTGCTGCTGGAAAACACAAGCAGGCTCTTCAGGACTAGTGTTCCCAAATGCCTCAAGTCATAGCCTTCCCATAGAAATCACAGCAAAGCTGGCCTATTTGCCTTGCTAAAAATGAACTGCAAAATGCAGTATTTAGGGCTTGCAGCCCATCTTTGCCCCAGATAGCAGAGAGATGCACACCTCTGCTTCACACAGCTGAAATCTCACATGCTGGCTCAATCCCATCCTCTTTTTTCAGGATTAATGCTCCTTTTCAGCCTTTGTCATAACAGGAACCTTTTTTTCCAGCAGCAGCTGAGGTGCTGTCGTGCTACAGTATTGCTCTAGCGTTTTCCACCATCAACAGCCATCTCTCAAAGCGGGCTCCTGTCTCGCGGTTATAAACAGACGGGGACTAACAGCTCCCTTGGCAACCACGTCCTCTTTGAACACGGCATCACTTTCCATTATTCACCACAAGATGCTCCCAAAGAAGTCAGCAAAGCAAAGGTCACTGGGAAGAAAAAGCATTTTAGTCTCTGCCAAGGCAAGAGCTGGCTTCCATAAGGAAATTGCCTTGTGCTAATTATTTTCTGTAAACCAATTTGTTTTAATGAGCGCAAATCTCGGCTGCATCCATGAGAAAACAGCCAGATTAAAGTTACTTTTTCATCATATTTTGCCTCCATTCAAAGGGGCATTGTGGGGTTATTTTGTCGGTGTTTTTGCTTGACCTCAGCCTTCGGCTGGGAGGAATGCCGCCCGGCACCAGTTTCCTCCCCTGTGGATCCGAGCCATGTGCGAGCACAGTGCGTCTGCAGGGTGTGAGTCACTTCGGATTAGTTTGAATTGCTGGTTAATCTCTTCGAGAAAAAAAAGAGAAAACAGCATAAAAATGACTTCAAATGCAAAATCTCTTAGAAAGAGAAGTAAATAAAGCATCTCAATGGGGTGGAGGAGCCCCTTGAAGGGCTGCGCCAACCCTGGGTTCCCCCAGCCTGGGATCGCAGCGCGTGCCAGGAGAGGGAGCAAGTGATGCTGGAGCCAGCACAGGGGATGTGGGGAAGTTGCTGAGGCTGAAGCAAACTCATTACTGCGATGTCCAGAGGGAGTATGCACCACTGAGAATTCTTATGGACTTTCATCCTAAAACCTTGGGGAGGGAATGGGAAAGATCTGTGGCAGGCAGAGGAGGGCAGCGGCTCAGGCCTGGCTGGGTACAGGGAGGCTCAGCCCAAATCCTGGCTCCTACCACCGCTGTCCATGGGCTTCAGTCCACTTCTACCAAATAACCCCAAAAGCAAATAGTCAAACAAATAAAACCCATCCATTCTACTCTTCTGGAACTACTCTTATGCAAATGCCAACCTGAAATCCTCAGAGCCTGAGAAAGATCTTCTCTATTAAAGAGGAATTTCCATATGTCTAAAACGTGTCTGGTGAGAAGGCTTTAAACTCCCTGCTCACTGCTGGGAAGTGGATCGCAGTGACAGGGAGAGGATGCTATTGGGGTCCCAGGGTAGGTGCTGCAGCTGGGGCTGTGCAAACTCCTCCATTGGCCATGGATGACTGCGGACTAGCCCAATTCCAGCACTGGACATGGAGATCCCAAGGTGCTGGGTGTCTGTGAGCACCAGGTTCTCCGTCTGGAACTCAGCAAGAGTATTTTGGGGTAATGAAGGACAGCAGGGCCCTGGGCAGCAGTGGGAATGGGGAAAATAACTCCAGAGACATCTGCTTTCCATTCCAGAGTATTGCTGCGGGACTAAATGAGTTCATGAATGAATGTTAAACAGGATCACCAGCAGCAGAGAAATTCAAGGATCTCAGGAAGCCTTTGGAAGGGGCAGAGACAACTTTTAATGGCTCTTGCAGTCACAAAGCCATCTGAAAAAGCAATCTGCAGGAGAGAGGAGGAGGGGGAAGAGCCAGATGATGCCTCCAAACAACAGCGGAGGAGGAATGGCAGCCCTGAGGCTGACGGCTTTCACCAGGCCACTGCTGGCTTCTTTACGTCATATCCCAATATCCCAGGAATTTCCTGGCAGGGATGAAACTCTCCTGGGTTTTCATTCATCTGAAGGCTGGTGCAGGTTGGAGGAATCCTGCCCTGTGGTTAGTGGGGATGGTTTGGCAGAGGGCACAGCCTGGGGTGCTCTGGGAAGGGCTGACCCAGCAGCAGCAGGAGCGTGTCCCCATGCAGGAGATGGGGCTTGGTCCCCAGTGTGAGGGTAGATGGGGACTCTGAGCCTGGAGTGGCTCTGAGGGGAGGCAAGGATAGGAAAGACAGAAGTGGGCTTAAAACAGGTTTCCATTAGGGGACAAAAAGGGTTTCCAGCTCTGCCAGCTCTGCCCTGAACCCAGAGGTCAGGGTCCAGCAGTACCTTTAAACGCATCCGAGGAGGAGGCATCCGATGGGAAAGGCACTAAGCAGCTTCCGTGCTCATCCTGGTGGATGGGGGGGAACCCCTTACATTCCACCACCCCCTGAGCCCGGGCAGACCCCGGGGCCGACGGGAGCCGCCTCCCTGGGTACCACGCTGCGGGAAGCAGCTCTGCCCCGGGAGTCACCGCCTGGAATCACCGCCGGCATCCCGCGGGAAGGGGCAGGGGAAGGGGCAGCTCAGGCCGTCCACCACAGCGAGCCCCGGGTACGAAATGCCCCCATCCCTCTGCCCCACATCGTGCTGCTGCCCCCCCCCCCCCCCCCCCCCCCCCCCCCGCTATTCCCGTGGGCAATCCCTGCCAGGGAAAAGTCTGCCGTCTCCCTACGGAGGCTCCCGTGCCTGGGATGGCGGCGGGTTCATGCCTTGTCCCCGGCTCCCAGCCCTGGGGGCATTCCCGCTTCCCGGCTCTCACCTGCCGGATATGCTGCTGCCGAATCTTCTTCATCCCAGAATCCTGTTGCTATGAGCTCCCCGCTCCCGACACTTTTTCCTCTCGCTTTCTCCGGCGATAGGGAGGGAGAAGGGGGAGAGGGCGAAGCGATAACAGGCAAAGGGGGGGGGGGCCCACACACACCTTCCTGCCTGCAGGGGAACGGGGGGAGCGAGGCTGGAGGGAAGGTGCTCCTGGAGTTGAGGATGGCTGCTGAGCGGGGAGGGAGGAGGGACGGCCCTTGCAGGATGGAGAAGGGCTGTCTGTCAAACGCACCCCTCGGGGGAGGGGGTCCTGGACCTCAGCCCCCCGCCGGGCCAGAGGCAGGGATGGAGCTGCCTCACTGATGCCATGAATGTGCCAGGTCTTCCTAAGGTTGAGCTGACTTTGCAGGCACCTCGCTGGTCCCATGTGCCCCAGCAGCGGTAGCGGCAGTGCAAGTGCAAGGTGCCAGAAGCTCCCAGCTCAGTCACATCCCCGGTGAGATGGCAGGGAGGTGATGTGTGCCTTTTTCTCCCACTATCGTGGTGGGAAATGTCCCCAAGAGGGACAACCCCGCATGCCCCAGGGCCAGTGTGGTACCAGGAGGGCTGCTGTCTGCCACAGTAATGCCTCTTTCTCCTGATAATATCCTCTTGTCATTCACTTTCCCCCTGGACTGTGCCCCAGTCCATCAGGGTGTGTGTCCCTTTCCTACAGGGCTCCAGCCTGCCCCAGTCCTGTCTCCAGCTGCTTTGCTCAGGTTTAAAGCTGAACAGGCAGCACTGGGGATGCGGAGGACAATGACTGAGAGAACCCAGTCTGCCTGATGCAAGAGCACATCTCCCTGACACCTAATGGCCATCGGCTCCTACAGCCCTCCAAGCACAGTTTTCCCCAAAAGAAAACATCCTGAGCATAAAGACACGTTTCTGCAGACTCCAACGCAATGAAGTGGCTCAGTGTTTGCACTGTGGGCCTTTCAGAGCTAACATTTACCTGCATTTCCCAGTGGGAAAAGGGGAAGAACAAACTACATGGCGCAACAAACATCTTGCTTCACACTCAGCTCCCTCAAAAGAAAGTCTTTGGGCAGCCACCCAGGCAGGCTCTACCTGCCTTGGACTCACCCATCGCTTCCGCCTCTTCCGGGATGCTGGTGGGAATGCTGAGCCTGGATCTGGCCAGGCTGGCCACACCAGGCACTGTCCCTGCCTCACCCTTCCTGCTCAGGGCAGGGATGCTTTGTTTGCTCTTCGTACCTGTACGAACTGAATCAGCCTTTTGGCTTTTTCCTTTGGGATTCACCTAATGAGAAGTGTCCCACGGCCACCTCTACAGCATGGGAGGGAAGAGACTGGTGCCACCTTGTTACAGCTGCCCAGTCCCACATTACGTGGACTGAGCCCTGTGCAAACCACCCAGCCTTCCCTGGGTGGACTTCAAGCCCCTGTCTTGCCTGCAGGTCAGTATTTATCAGTGTAATCGAGGGCTGACACTACCCTGTTGATACTGCTGCTGGTGGGATGCTCTGTACCTGGAGCTCCCTTCTCTGGTTAAGCTGGTGTTGCTTTGGTAGCACCATCATCTCTCCATCACCTTGGACCACCAGGGTGTATACATCCCACCCAGGGCATCTGGGTTGCTCCACCATTGCATTGCTGAGCAGGTGTGAGTCTTGCATCACCCCGGAGCTGGCAAGAGATCCACTCCATGGAATAGCACCTGCCAGAGGCAGTAGGAGCCAGAGGGGTCTTCCTATGAGGAGCAGTGCAGTACAGGTACCCCAAAACCCTCCTTCCACAGGGGACAGCATTAGGGTTAGGTCCCTATGCCCTGATCCCTGAGTGCCCAGCACTAGAGAGCACATACGGAGCTTGCAAGCATTTTCTATCAAGCTTTGCCTTCTCCCAACCCTGAGCCACCCCTGCGACATCAAGCAACCCTTTCCCTTCCCTTGGGCTGAAGCATAGGGAAGGACACACACCTCTCCATCTCAATGCAGTGCCCAACAGGCACTGGCACCGCGTGCGCTGCTGCCATCAGTGGGAAAACACCTGCATCCTGGCGGCAGCCACCCGGGAAGAGGGGAGAAGGTGGCGGCTGGCAGCAAGATGGGCCCGTGCCCAGATCCGCTCCACGAGACACGAGGAAGGCGGCAGCGGCAGCGGCTCCGGTTAGTCACCACCGGGAAGCGTGCCATGCCGGAGGCTGCCGGCGTCTTCGGCACATGGTGTGCGTGGCCTTATTTTGATGATGATTCCTTCAAGGAGGGGCAGCGGGAGCCGGTGGGAAGCTCGGAGGATGGAGCAGGAAGAAATGGCAGGGGCTTTCTGGGGACAGTCCCCAGGGTTCCCTGTTCTTGCGGCCAAGCTTCCCCCATAAGGATGCCCGTGTGGGGCTGTGCCACTCGGGAGGCAGCTGCTGCAGGTGCTGAACCAGGTGCCTCTCACCTGCCTGGGGTGCAACCGACAAGGTGACACGTGTCTGGGGGGTTTGGACCAAAGGTCCTAAAGCTGGTGGGGACATGGGGTCCACAGCCCCTCACCTGGCATGGAGGGGTCCCCGCAGGACTAACCCATCCCTGCCCAAAGGAAGGTGGAGGGAGGCAGGGGAGGACACAGGCGCTGGGACGCAGCAGATGCATTTCGTCACCCATCCAAGGGGTGTGTGTGTGTGTTGGGGGAAGGGGTGCCTGGGCGTGTGGGTGCATTTATTGCCTCTTCCCGCCAGCGCTGGCTCCCTGTGCACACACAGGACACAAGGGCACAGCCCCGCGGCTCGCTGGACTTTTACCCTGCTGTGCAAACAGGCAGGCGCCAGATTAGGGTATCAGTTGGAATTTCATCCTGTCAATGGCACACGCAGGCTCGCTGGGAGGGCAGTGGAGCATCTTCCCTGCAGCTCAGCCCCTCGCCCGCTCATGGGCACCCAGCACAGTGGTGAATTTGGGACATGCACATTACATCCTCCCCAAGGACTCTGCTCCCCTTCAAGCTTCCCCCTTGCAGGTGATGGGGATGACTGGGGCTGCCACCACCTCATCCCCTGCCAGGGCTGGATCCCACTGGCCAGTACTCATGTGGCAATGACAAATTGGACTTCAAAGGCAAGCGAAGCTGTATGAGGGAGGAGGATGCGTATGGAGGATCCAGCCCTTGGCATGGGGACCATGCTGGAATCTCCAAGCAGAAGTGACCCCCGTCTCCCCCGTCCAGCCCAGCTCTTTGGGCAGGTGGCCCATCCATTCTCATCCCTTTTCCCATACAGTGCCAGCTCCACTGTCTTTGTCTCCCCAGCCTGTTTTAGTTCCTGATGCCCCACATCCCCCTGCAGGGATGCAGGGAGGTGGTGGTCCCAAGCCATGGGCAGCCCAGGCGCCATGCTGGTGAGCACGGAGTCACCAGGGCGCGGTGGTAGGTGCAGCTGCACACTCAAGGTCAGGAAAAACCCTTTGCTCTGCCCCTGTCTCTGCAATGCCACCTCATCCTGCCTCTGCAATGCCACCTCATCCTGCCTCTGCTCCTCCATCTCCTCCACCCACAGGACTTTATCCTGCATCAGGTGTCCCTCCACAGCCTGTCCTGCCCAGGCACCTCGGCACACCCCACCCCCCCTTTCCCAGGCAACACTTGGCACATTTTGGGGCTGGAGGAACTGTTTTGGGCAGGGATTCGAGGGCAGCCCCTTCCTCAGTGCCCAAGAGGAGCAGGAGGACGTGACTGGGATGGAGAGAGGACAGTGTCAGGCACTGATGCCAGCTGTCCCAGGCACTATCTCACATCCTCATTCTCTGTTTGCTCTTCTTGGACAAGGAGGATATTCAGCCCATCAACAGCCATAAAACGAGATTAGAGGCCAGGAAACACCAATGGGAGGTGGCCACATCCGTGGGCAGCTGGCCTTGTTCTTTGGCCTCCACCAGCTCAAGCCTGGGCTCACCCTTTCCCTCGCTGCCCCCAGGGCTGTGAGTTTGGACATGGTGGGTTGCCCAGCGCAGCCACCTCCCTTGGTGACAATGGGATGTGGCTGTGCCATACAATGGTGTGGGGCATACCACTGCCAGCAATATCCCTATGGGATGGGCACACTGCATGCTACAGGGGCAAGGCTGCTGTGCCAAGACATCCATCCATCCATCCATCCATCCATCCATCCATCCATCCATCCATCCCATTTCAGTGGGTCTAGTCTCAGGAACGTCAGTGCTGGCGAGACCCTGGGGCTGGCACCCTCCCTGTGCCACAGCACCAAAGGCTGGGAAGAGACAGCAACAAACCCACAGAATTCCTGCTCACTTTATTGTCACCGATGCCTAAATATGTAAAAAGGAAACCCAGTTCTGCCTTATATACACATAAACTGAGCCAAAGTCCTGAGCCAATGCAAACGTCATCCTCACCACTGAGTGCAGCTGGCAGTGGTGGCTGATGGAGGGGACAGCAGCCCCCGTGGAGGAAGACCCAAATCCCATAAGGGATAGAGCGGGGCTGTGGGCACAGTAGGATGGGAGGGTCCCACTTGTAAAAGCCATAGCATGCCTGGGCACCTTGTTTTCTGGGCCAGGACATGGTGGAAGGGATGTGAGCCTGGCAGCAGAGCGCAGCAGAGGGATGCAGTGCATAAGCAGTGTTGGGTGTGATGTGAGGGTGCTCTTCAGGCAGCAAGGGAATGTCTGCTGCTCCACACTTCTGGAGCTTGGAGAGATGGTGCTGGGAAAGGCCATGCAAGCTGCCATGCAATGGTTGTGCCTCTTCATCCCTGTTTGTCTTGGGAAGCCGCAGCCCTGGAGCGGCAGACTCTCCTGTGTCCCAGTTGCACCCAGTGGCCTTTGGGGCATTTGAAACAGGGCTGTAAGTTAACCCAGGCCAATAGAGTGGTCAGGACCCATCAGGATAAAGGGAAATTTCAGCTGCAGCTCACCAGCAGGAAGAGGTACTGACACACAGCAGGCAAGAGGTGATGCAGCGCATGGAGGATGGGGCAGACAGGGAGAGCAAAACCTGGAGTCCCTTGGGTTTTGAAGAAAATCCTCTGTCTTTCTGGAAACCACCTCTCCATCACCTAACACCAGAGCATGTGCCAGCCCTTCGTTTGCCTGAGACACCCCCTGCCCACCCTGGCAGCTGCTCCCATTGCCCATGGCGGTTGTGGTCCTTTGGAGCAGCACCCTAAAGCTCTCCTGATATCAGTCCTTCTGGGCCTGGGTCCAGTTCTTGCATCCTGTCCCAGTGGCAAACCTTCTCATTCTCCCCATTCCCTACAGGAAAGTGGTCTCAGGGGCTGCTGGACACATCCCTGCGTGGCCCTCTGAGGCTGCAGGGGCAGAGCTGGGAGCACAGGAATGGGCATTATGGGATAGGGGGGAATGTGGGTGAGGATGTGTGGGGTCTCCTGCCAAGGACGTGCTCCAGCTCATCACCATCACCACGGTTTGAAGGAGTTCCTCATCAGGTCCTACTGCTGCCAAGGGTCCCGCCTGACTCCCGCAGTCCAACTTGCTCTGCCTTCAGCACCCCCTTCCCAGCACAGCAGATCCAGGAGAACAGCTCATCAGAAACTTGTTCTGCCTTGAGTCCAGCCTGGTCTCTTCAGTCCAGTCTTGTTCGAACTGCTCCAAAAGCACCAAGCAGAAGGACAGAAGGGAGCATCCTACCAGCTCCACCTGAAGCACCACAGGAAAGTCATCCTCCTCCACCACCCCCTTCCTTCTGCTGACATTAAAACCTTGCTTTGGGCTACAAGTACTAGAGACCAGACCTGTGCGTGTGTCCGCAGGAGGGCAATACTACCTACCCTATGGTTTTTACATAGGAGAGAACCCATCAGCCCCTTGGATGGTCCTGTTGCCACCTTGCCCGGCCTCGCTGGCCACCCTGTTGGCTCAGCCAGGGCCCATCATGTCTTTGGGAGGGGGTTATCACTCTTCAGAGCACACGGGCTGGCTGGGCTCTGCTGCATAGTGCTTATCTCTTGGAGTCTATAGCTGGTGAAGGGGGTTAAGGCATGAATTCTTCCTTGATGGTCAGTGGAGACGAGGAGACAAGGTTTGGGGTGCTGCTGCTGCAGAGGCCTCCGATGGGTCCTAGGGTGCTGACAGCCGGTGAGGTTGGTGTGGTGGTGCTGGTGGGCTGGCTCTGCTGCTGCATCTTCTTCTTGTTCACCTTCCTCTCTTTTGCCCTCCTATTCTGAAACCAGATTTTTACCTGCAGAAGGACAAAGATATCAGAGATGGGGTAGAGATGGGGATGGCAGAGATGGGGATGGATGCAGATGATGACAACCCTCAGGGTCCCCCTGGGGCAGGGAAGGCACCCCAGAGTTTGCAAGAGAAGGGAGGTCTGCAGAGCAAAGTGGGACCAGCACTGCCTGCTTGGGCTGCATCCCTTCCTCTCGCCAGCCCCATCTCTGCCTGGATGTGGCTATTTGGGATGCTGTAGCACTGACCTGCCGCTCGGTGAGCCCCAGGGCAGTGGCCAGCTCGGCCTTGCGGCGGATGGTGATGTAGCGGCTGTAGTGGAACTCCTTCTCCAGCTCCAGGCGCTGGTGGTCCGTGTACACCACCCGGTACTTGTCTTTCGTCCTGGTTTTGCCTGGCAGACAGAGCAGAGCAGGGCATGAGGGGATAAAGGGGAGAAGTGGAGGGGTAGCAGCATCCCTAGGGGCATGGTGGAGATACACAACCGTCCGTGGAGAGCTGAGGAGAAACATGGCAATGCCCTGGGGACTAGCGTGAGAGGCAGGAGACTCCTACTAGATTTAATGCCCATCCTGGTAAGCACCAGGGTGTGTTTCCATATTGGAAAGTATCTGGGCTTTGGGGAGACTGCTTGGTGGAAAGAGCAGGAGGGATTCAAAGGCATCCTGAGAAGATGGACCACAAATCCCATGTGCCATGAGTCACTGTCCCAAGAAGAGCTACAAGCCCTGTGGTGCGCTGAGGACATTGAGAAGTCTCAGCAATATCATCCCTAGTGGAAGCAGGAATTTGGGTGGTGTAGAGCAAAGCTGTGCTTCAGAGGCTCCACAGCCGACTTGGCTCTAATCAGACATCCGAGAATCTCCACAGAGCACAACTCCAACCCGCAGCCTGCGAATGTATTTCTCAGCCAAATCTATTTTATTTCTCTCCCTCTTCCTCATTGCAAGGAGGTGGGGATTTTCCTAAGCCACTTCTCATGCTGAAAGAGAAACGTCAAAGAGCATTGGACAGAGGACAACCCTTGGCCATCGTATGCTGCGAGTGGGAGAAGGGCTCCCTCAGGGTCATTTCCCTCACAGCACCCCATGGGATGCAAAAAGGCAGCTGGTTTTCTGCTAAACAAGCAAGGGACAGCAAAGGTCCTGGCAAACCACTTGTAGAAGCACCCCTGGGTGCAAGTGGGAGCGGATGTGGGCACAAGAGATGTCTTTCCTTGCTGTGGCTTGACCCCATGCTCCCAGGCACAAAAGCAGCAGCCCCATGATCCAATATAGCACTCAATTTCCATGACGATAGCACTCTCTGCGTCCTACAGGAGGTGCTGGCATGGACTAATCATGATGTGAGTGTAGGGTGATGGTTGAAATTCCAGTGTAGTCCCCAAGAAGCAGTGAAGCTCTCCAGTTTGAAGGAAGGTAGGGGCATAACAAGGCTGCACATGGCCAGGATTAGAAACCAGACCTCCCGTCTTTAGCCACTAACTCATACTTGAGGGATATGATGAATTCAATCACTGCTTCAGAGTGTGGAGCTCAGCTCATCGCAGGGCTGTTTAGAAGTGAACACCTAATCCCTCCTCACCACCACTGAGAGCAAGCCTGCCTCTGGCCACACAGGGTGGCTGAAGGCAAAAACAGGGTAAGAAAGGTGATGTGATTGAGCAAGCTGTGTATGGAGATGTCTGCAGACACACGGCTGAAACACAGTGGTTCCAGGTGCGAGGGGTCCACAACAGCATTGTTAGGTTCTTGTCTCCTCTTTGGCAGCTCAGAACAAACCTGACCACGGCACAGTGCTGGGCTGGAGTGATACCAGGGCACCCAGCACACGTGGGACCCCACATGCTTGCTCTCCACTGCGTCCCTGTCCATCCCATGGAGAAGGGTTCATCAGTGTGAGAAGGATCCTTCACCCCAGCCTAGGAGGGACCTGGGCTCAATCCGCATCCACAGCGATTCCCAGGGAGCTACAGAATAAACCAGATGCGCCGGTGGAGACTGATGCAGGGTTTAGCAGCTCCATGAGAAACCAGGCTCCTCTGTCAGCTCCGGGATCAGGGACTCCTACAAGGTTTCTTTTTCTCATAGAAATCTGTCTCTTTTTTCTTTTTCATCTGAAAGCAGAAACCTTTTTGAAGAGATAATGACTTAAAAACGATCTTATTTGCAATGTTGCTGTTTGAATACTGCTGCTTGTGGTAAAAAACACAGCTGGAAAGCAAAGGAATTGACAGATAACGTGAAAAAAAAATTAAGAATAAAGAAATAAGGCGGTTTGTGAATACCACATATGCCATGAATTTCAGCGAGAATTATGCTGCAGCTGTAAATAGATCCATCACAGCCTGTTCTTTGTTATTCCCTCTTCCCTCTTCATCCTGGAGGAAGCCTGTGCTTTGCCTCAGGTCTGACAGCTACCGGCTGTGCTGATGAGTCTTTAGTGCGTGAGCTGGTACCGGTCTCTCGATGCCCAGTATAAGATAGCAAAGACTCAAAGCAGAGATCTTCTGACCAAGCCAGTGATGGAAAGTTATTCGTCTCAACTAATTGCTGGTTTCGGATGTTTGCTCTGTTCGGAAACGTATTGAGAGTGATTCACGAGATAAAGAAAAGGATTCTCAAGAAATACTATTGACAATGAATAATTCAACCACCTTGAATATGAATGCTGGGTTACACTTAACTCTCTCCTGGGGACTTTTTATGGCTCTGTGAAAGGAAAGAGGAAATTCAGATGAGCTCCTTATGGGGGGCCCTCGTACCTACAGGGAAACCCTGGCACTTCAGTGGGGAGCTTGGTTGAGCAAAGGGATGGAACCACCCCCACATTTCCAGGGAAGCCCAGTGCACGCAGGTCAAGCTGTCCCACAGACCCGATAACGCAGAGCTGCTTCACCAGGAAGGAGCATGGATGGGATGAACCGGGGACAAAGTGCTGGTGATGCCTCCCAGCGCAACTGCTGGACCCTTTCAGCCCTGATATGTATTTAAAGTGCCTCCTGCTTGTCCCCAGAAGACCAGGCAAAGGAACCGCTCAGGCAGCCAAACGGAGCCATCCACAGGGCCAGTGGGAGTGGTTTCGGCTTTGGGATCAAGGCAGGGCCAATGGCTGCGCGGGGAGAGGGCATCGTTACTACTGTTAATGTATAACCCTAATAGCACTCACCTGAGCCGTGATTAGATAAGGGAATAGCTTTAATGTGCTGTGCAAACCCCAAGGGACGCGCTCCTGAGTGTGCATGCACACGCACTCATGCTCGCACACACGTGGGGGGACAGGGTCCCGACCCCAGCCTGGATCCACTCCCCATAGCATCCCTGCCCCAGGGATGGAGCTCCTGCCCTGGACTGGGCCAGGAGCCTGGCAGGGGAAGGATAAATCCAACTAGCTCCTTGTGCCCATCCTCCAGGGCTCTGCACCCTCATGGCCATGGTGGAGCCTGTCAGAGAGATGGTAATTTCCTCTTTCCAGCCCTGCTATGCCCAAAGGATGCTTTCAATAAGAAACTGTGCCCCAAACACCTTAACAGGTAATATGGGGTATTTTGAGGCTACTGAGCAGCTCCAAGAAGAGCTGGGAAGGGACTGGTTCAAACCAGGGAGGAAAGTGACTGTGGGGTGGCAGTGGCACCCTGGGAGGAGGTGGAAAACAGCAAAGGAGCAAAAGTTGATGTGTGTTACTTGGAACTTCTCCCAGTCCCACAGAGCGATGCACCCAGCATGGCTAAGAGGGGATCAGGCCACCTCTCAACAGAGGATCTCATCCGCAGTACACAGCCCTCCCAGACACAGCAGGAGCAGCATGGCTGCCAGCAGCAAGGAGCATAAACCAGCATGGCTTTCCCAAAGGTCTCTATTTCACAGGTCAAAGCAGCTCCAAATTGCAGCAGCAGCAAGCCCTGGCTCTGCGGGGAGCCACCGTGCAGCCATCAGGGCTCTGATCAGGGCAGTCCTGACCCACTTGTGGAGCCACCAAGATGAGAGCCCATCGTGGTGCTGGGTGTTGTGCCCCATTGGAGAGGCCTGGGGACACATTGGACAGGAGGTGCTGGCGCGGGGGACAGAGGTGTCTCTGCCTGGCTGCTCGGCTGCCCTGCACGCCCCATTGCACGGCGGCTTCTCGCATGATTGGTGTGAGGAGCCTGGGCAATGTGCTCCTGGAGCTGCCCTGTGTGGTGTCACCTTCCTGGCAGAGCTCTGGCCATGCACTGGCTCCATCTGTACAGCCTCGTCTGCCTGCACTGGGTACCTGGCTCCAGGCTATCAGACGGCACTACAAGATTTTAATGCTGAGAAGCATCAGGTGTGAAAGTCCCATCACCAGTGAGAAGGAAGGGAAGAACTTGTCCACACTGGAGTTAAAGTGCAGCAAGGTGGGGTGTCTCTTCCCTTATCACTGGGGTGGGTGCTTTCCCTCCACGATAAAGCTGCTTCATTCTGAATGAGAAGCATCTATCTGGAAAGAGAATTAAATCCTTCCACCCCAGAAGAATCGGTTCTCTATCAGGGTTTGCCATTCCTCCACAGGGAAGGCAACAAGGAAAACTTTTCCCCACCACTGGCATAGATTAGCTGATGCTATGGATGGTGAAACTGAGGCATAGAAGCAGATCTGAGCCAGAGTGGAGTTGCGGGTCAGAGCCATGGGCTCTGTTCACTGGTGGGACTCTGAGCAGCTTAACCCCCTTCCTTCGGGAGGGGAAATCCTGCCCCCTGCAAACATAGCGACAGCAGAGCAATGCCCCATGACAGGGACTACAGACCCAGGAGAGGGCCGGGGTCAGCTCCTAAAACTCAGGGACCTCCAGGCTGGCTGGAGCCACACTCATCTGGCAGCCAGATGTGCTCCAGCTGCCTCTGTGAGCAGTGGTCGATGCTCCCTCTGCAGAGCGGCAGCGACAGCAGCGGCGCTGTGCAGCAGTGATGCTGCAGCCCAGGACACACAGCCCAGCTCATTTCGCTGTCCCTAAACCCGCTGGCAATTGGAATCCCAAAGTCTGCACCGACTGACACCTCCCTCTGCCCCCCTGCCCCACGCTCGCTTTCCCCCCTCCTTTCCCCTCCTGTTTAGCAGCCTCCCCAAAGCACCCACGCTCCTCTGTGGGCTGGAAGGGGGATAAACCCAATCCCCCCACCCTCCGTGAATGCTGGGAACGCGCAAGTCAGTGTTTTCACAAGCCTTCCTCCTCCCATGCATGCTTCAATGCCATCAGCTATTTCTCCTCTGCCACCGGAAGCAGAGGAGTGATGGATGGGAGGACCAATACGGGGTAAAGAACCAGGGCCATGTGGCTTGCTTCATCACCACCAGCAAGAAACGATCCCTTCCAGAGGGCAATCCTTCCCCAGATCCCTGCCTGAGATCATTCCTCTGACAAAGGGCGGTGGATTTAGACAACTGCCAGATGTCAAAAACTGGGTGAGAAGAACCACATATCCCCCAGCATATTGAATGTCTCTGTACTGCGGAGGAAAGGGATGATGGAAGAAAGGGATGATGGATGAATCCATACCCAATGGAACCTGCAAAGTTTCTCCCAGCTCCAGGTTGGGGAAATGAGCATTTCAGCCATCAGAGTTGAAGGCAGGACTCATCTATGCCTGAGGGTGCTGAGGGTCCCAAGCAACCCTGCTACCCCCAGGGTAGCTCCGTGCATGGCTGTTTGCCTGACACTGTCCCAACCTGGGGATTTCTTCCTGGTGCCAAGGACTTCAGAGCAACAGCAACACTCCCATGGGCACCCAATAGGGATAAAACCTGACTTAGGTTGGTACACTGTGTGATGGAAATGCTTCCCTTTCAAAACCACACCACTTGACCTGATGGCTTTGTAGCCTGCGGCATACAGAGGATTGAGCTCTGTGCTTCCAAAGAAGCTCTGCTATAAGTCAGTGTGCGGCTGGGGGTGCATGCCTGGAGGCTGGCAGGGTCAGTAGGCAGAGACCGAGGCTTGGTGCATGGCATGGCCATGCAGGGCAGGCTGGCTGCTGGGAAGGAGCAGAATCACTTGGGTGAAGAGCTGGATTCGGGGAGCACAGACTGGTGCACAGGAGCACAGGCTGGCCCCAGCTGGGCTCCATGCTGCTGACACAGCAGGATGGGGCCATATCTGCACCCACACCCATGGGCAAAGGCACCCCTCCTGCAAGCCTCATCTTCCTCCCAGGAGCTGCAAACCCCAAGGGGATGAGGAGCAGGTTGCTGGTGGTTGCAGTGAGCCAGTGGTCTCTAATCCCAACCCCGCGTTCTTGGACATGGTGCAATGCAACAGGAGATGCTTCAACCCCGAGGCTGGGCGTTGTGGCATTTCCCAGCCCTGCAGTGATTCAACCCTTTATTTTGGCAACCAGCAGATTCCTTCAGTTGCTCGCATGGTTTTATGAGCCCTGAGCCAAGCGCTGCCAACCGGGTTCCTGTGCCAGGTCAAAGACCGCACTAGGGCAGCCAGGGCTGGCCAGCGCATGCAGGCTGGAAACAGCCCCTTTCAGAGCATCACCTTCACACTAGCCCCATGGCACTGAGCCTGGATCCAGGTCTTCCAGCTCTGCCGCCTGGCTGGATTTGGCCTGGCCGTGGCAGGAAGAGGACAGCAAGGTGCTGGTGGTCCCATCTGCACACCAGGACTCCTCGCCCCCTTCACAGCCCAATAGGGCTCAGCCCATCCTTACTATGAGGCAGAAAGGGTGGAAGAATCCATCCCCTTATCCAGGCAATCTCAAAGCTAACAGCACTGGAGTGAGCGTCCTTGAAGAGTCCCCTTGTAGGAAATATCTGTCATTGACCAGAGGTTTAAAGTGTCCCTCTGCTAATCCTGGGGTATTAGCTGGCCAAGCCCATCACGTAGGTGCTGCCAGTGCTCCAGGGAAGCCCTTTTTGTTCAAGGAAAGTCAATTCTAGGAAAGTTTGACAGGTCTGTACCTTGGCCAGCAGGCTGAGCAGGCAACAAATCCCCCCGGGGGCCAGGAGCAGGTTGTGGGTTAATAATTCAAGGGGAGAAGACTGATGGGGCCTGATGCATGCACACACCAAGAGACCTAGGGGAGCAAAGAGTCTTACAGGGAACAACAACGTCCAAAAGGTGGGTCCCCACCCCGTACAGGGACTGACGGGGGAAATACACTGTCCTCCAGCTACCATCATCACCCCAAAAGGTACACATGAGCCCTGCTTGTCCAGGGAAAATGATTCTACCTCATTATTGGGGTTTTCAGTCTTCCCTCCAGTTTTCACGGATCTCATTATGGCAACAAATAAAGCTGGAAAATGTGAAAACTGAGATGGAAAACCAGACACCCAGCAAACAGCCACTCGCCATGCTCAGAGCATCACTATTTGCTCTCCATCACCCCATATCCTGCTCGGGCACCATGAGCACTGATGCTATGTGAAGCCCTCCATGAGCACATTCACCTCTCCAAGGGATGCCCCAATTGCACTTTCGCTTGCAATATTTAGCACTGCGGCCCCAGGTCGATTAGTGACCTAAAAGTCAGACCCGAGGCAGCATCTGAGGATTTGCATTACTAACGAGCAGAGGGTGAATATCAAAGTCCAGGCGGTCGCTGCTTCCAGCCGCCTTCCTGAGCTTTTTATAGAGCCGGGGTGCAATTCACAGGGAAGTTTGCAAATAATCGTGAATAAGGAGGAAGCTGAGGCTCTGCCACGCTGCTCATGAACATTTTATGAGCAGAAAAAGAGGTGACATTGGAGGGAGAAATTAGGCCAATCTTCCAGCTTGGTCCCCTCTAAGTCCTGATTTCCAGTGACTGGCCCTCTGGTGCTGCAGTCCCTTCTGCTGCAGGGTTATCTTGGCTCAGCTGGGTGAAGCACACACGTATTTAGCAACAGGTATATAGAACCATTCCCTATAAAGCCTGACTCTGCTATGAACCCCTGGGAGATTGCTCGCTGGTTGCTCTCAGCCTCTGGATTGCATTTGCAGGAGCCCCAACACACTCATGCTCCCTGGGCAACGTTTTCTCTTACCACCGCATAGCTCATTCCCAACAGCTTTCAAACTACGGCCAAGAGCTGTTTATACAAGGCAAGGCAGAGGGAACCTTAATTTACAACCCTCTGAAGTATTGTGATTTATAGCGTTCGCAATGAAACTGTTGATATTTATAGCAAAAGAGCCGCGTATTCATTTCCTATTCCCACTGCGGTGAGATGGGTTGTTAATCAATCCACACCGATTAAAGTCCAGTTTATTGATTTCAATAAAGTGATTCATCTCAGAATTCCACCCGTACCTCTGTCAAACCCATCTCTGCCCTGTTCTCTTTCAAGTTTAATGGAGAAGGGCTCTTTCTACATATAATGGGCAGCCCTGGAAAACACGAGCTGCATCCCACTGTCTCCCAGCACGTAGTCCCTCCATGGTCAAACCCTGCAGTTGCTTAGCACCAACAGCACTGGGTTTGAAGCCAGCAGAGATGCGAGGATAGGTCCTTCATCTGCAAATGCCTTAGAAAGGGATCTTGCTGGTCATCCATTACAAGGGAGCACCACAAGAAAGGGGGTTTCACCCCAGCACCCATCCCTGCATCACTGCAGCTTTGCTGGGGTAGCTCATTCTCTATGTGCAAGGAGAACAAGGCTGATCTGCTTGT
Source organism: Amazona ochrocephala (assembly GCA_039720435.1). Classification (NCBI taxonomy): domain Eukaryota; kingdom Metazoa; phylum Chordata; class Aves; order Psittaciformes; family Psittacidae; genus Amazona; species Amazona ochrocephala. The sequence continues at coordinate 15,140,899 of CM077889.1, forward strand.
CCCTTTGTATGTATTTAATCTAAGAGATAGATACAAACTAAGCAACTAATGATAGCTTGCCAGAATTGAATCAACTCAATCGTCATCTAACTCAATCAGAGGCACTTTCAAGCCCCTGTTTTATCTCGGGCCCGCTGCTGGCTGTAAAGCCATGTCCTTGATCCACATGAGAGCTGTGCTGATGTCTTTCTTTCTCCCCTCATTAATTTTCCCTCCCACCTCTCTCCTCAGAAGAAACCGAGATGCTCAGACCTACAAAGCCTGCAGAAGTGGTGGGGTCCCAGCGGCTCGGGGGGCTGCAGGATCACCCCCACTTCCATCCCAGGACAGTGGAAAACACCAAGCCCTGGCACATCTATGGGTCTCCTCACTGGGTATGGGGGCAGGCATTTCCCCTAAATAGGTATATTCAGCCCTTAAAATGGGCCAGGAAATAGCAGCCTGCCTCTCCCGTCTGCTTTTCTAGACCCAAGCTGGCTTTTTACATTTATTGGGATGCTCTGTCTCTCCTCTGCAGCCGCTGGTCCCGCTGGGACAGCCCCATCCCTGACACATGGATCTGGCAAACATGAGGAGCTATTTCCCATGCTGAAAGACTCCAGGCACATCTTCACAAGCCCCTCACATGAGGGTCTCTACATGGGTCTTGATCAGCAGGGAGCCAGAAACAAGCCTAAAATTAGAGACACTTTGCAAACAGAGAGTCCTTACCCCAGGGATATGGGGTGGTGGTAACCGAAAGCAAACCTGCCGCCAGGAGATGCCCAGAGCCACTCCTGTAGTGAGTTTGGCCTCAGCAGTGCTCAGCAGAGCTCATAGCCAGCACAAGAGAGGGACAGGGGTGGTGGGTCCAGGCTGGCAGCGGGATCACAGCCTGAACCGGGAGATGAAAGGGTACGGGCAGGGCGGGACAAAGGGCCCCCCACCTCACCTCGCTGCCAAAGGAGCCGGCCACCATCTCCATGACAAAGCCAAGCCCTTGTCAATTTGGGCTGGCCCCAAGGGGGATCTGCCCAATGCCTTTGAAGTGGGCAGCAGGGCCCCAAGGGCAGGGGGCTGGGGTCACCCAGACGCTTCCCCCCTGGCCCTAGGTCAGGAGTTCAGCAGGGACAGGACCCGGGGACATGGGGACAGGACCCTGGGGACCGCACACCAGCAGTAGGGAGAAGAGGGGAGTACCTGTTCATGGGGTGCGTGGCACCCACACGCAGTGCACGTGCACACACAGCTGTGCTGCTCCTGGAGCACCCACATGCACCCTCCACGTGGCACCATCCCCAAATGCATCACGCTTTGCACACACCATGGACACACACAGCACATTGAGCGTGTAGCACCATAGCACCTCACGTACACGCTCAGTGACACTATCTACACAGCAAGCCCCATACACACTTACTGCTTACACATACACAGAGCCTACAGCACCTCATGTGCACTGGATACACCTTACACACACACACAGAGCACATGTGGCACCTTCCCTCCGTGTATATACATACAGTACCGTCCCTGCACACATGCACACACAGAGTACACATGCATGCAGCATAAGGCACCTTGCACATCCCCATACCTGGGCTCTCACAAGCTGCTGCACACCAGCTCACACTCACGCACAGCCATAGCCCCACACGCTCACCCCTGCACATACAGGGCTCCTCATCCAACCCCTCCTTGGGACTGCTGAGCCCCAGGATCTGTGGGGTCTCTGGCTCTGCTCATCCTACCAGGCAAGGGCAGGGGTGCAGGAGCAGAGTCTGGCTGGGAAAAGGACTTTCCAACCATAGAACCCCATCTGCCAACAGTACGGAAGGACAGCTCCCTCCCTGCCCATCCTCAGCCCCCGCCACCATAGTGGTGGGGTCCCCCTGCGGTTTGGGGCCAGGCGCTATGGTGAAGGCAGGAGCATGCTGTCCCTCCGGGGCAGGGAAAGACACAGAGCAGGATCCGGCCCCGCAGGACTTCAATCCCAAGGATGGCGCAGGGAAGCAGTGCTGAGGGGTTTTCCTTACCGCTGCTGCTGGTGCTGGGAATGCTGCGCCTCATCCACTCATATGGGGTGCGTCTCTGGGCATTAGGGGAGAGCTGTGGGACAGAGCTGCTGATGGGCGGAGGCAGGAGTCCAGAGCCCGGGGGCTGAATGGGGTTAAAATCTGGGGGGCTGAATCCAAACTGCCCGGGGCTGGCAGTGGAAGGCGTAGCAGGGGTCCCATAGGAATGCCAGTCCTCCTTGGCAGGGGTGTATGGAGAGCCCCAGGCGGCTGCCGGCTGCCCGTGGTGCAGGTCGTTGTTAATCCCTGGCACATGGTGGTAGCTGGCGAAGTCCGAGTACTGAGGCGGCCCCGGCACGTAGTTCTGTGGGTTGAGGTTGAGGCTGGGGTGCCGGACAGGGCTGGGATACATGTTGGTGTCCTTATCCAGAAGATAACCTACATACATCTTCCCTGGCCGGCTCCATGCACATGCTGCGCCGCCGTGCCGCCGACTGCGGCCGCCTTGGGCTCGGTTTGGTTTGGTTTGGCGGGAGGTGGCTGCTCCTCCTTCTCCACCACTCACCTGGGCGCCTTGGGGAGCTGTGTCCTGGGGCCAGGCACCTCCCTGCCCACAGGCTTTTATTGGGCCCAACCTCTTGCAGCATTTGCATTGAAAGGCAGGTTTGCATTTCAAAGTGCAGGAACCCCAGCGGGTTCAAACCTCCCACCCCAGCTGCAGCAGCGATGAGGCACTGGGTGACCCCTGGGAGCACTGGGGACCCAGTGTCCCCTCCGCTGTCACCACCCCACAGCTGTCCTCATGCTACCAGATACGGTCCCTTTGTAGCAGCCGGCTTTGGGGACACTAGGGCATCCCATGAGGATGCCCCAAGGGAGCACACCCCATCCCTGCAGCCATCTGTACCCCAGAAGGAGGGTGCCTTAGGATAAGCCCTTTTATTACAGCCAGGGTATGGGCAGGGGACAAACTGGGCTGTGCCTGCCGTCAGCACTGATGTTGGGGGATATCAAACCCATGCTTCCTTGTGCTGCTTTCCCATGCCTGGCAGCAGCATCCAACTGACACAGAAGAAGGGGTCTGGTGGGAAGGGAAGGCACTGGGTGCCCCTGTGTTACTGCATCCAGAGCAAACCCATCCTTCCAACCCCTATAGCGAAGCTCAGCCCCAGAGAGCAGGACAGATGGACAGAAAGAGCCAGCTGTGTGCAGAGGGTATGCCTCACCATGAACCCAACAGGTAGTCCTTGGGCTCCGACATGGCTCCGAGGGTCTTGTGACCCCGTGGCAAGAGTTGTTCCTCACCTGTTTTCTCACCGAAGAAGCAAAACCATCTCCATGTTTTCTGATAGGGAAAACCAAGCAGAAAGGAGGCCGTGGTGAAGCTGCGTCACCCCGGGCTGTGCTGGCCACCACCGTGTAGTCACAGTCGCCACTTACAGCCTGGCTTTTTGTCCTCAAACCCAAGCACAGCCCCACAGGGGCTTCAGAAAGGTGCTCTGTCACCTCCTTCAAGGCCAGTTCTACCCTTTCCCCTGCACCATTCCATTCGCCTGCTGGAAACACAAGCAGGGAGCAGACTGGTCAGTCCTCACCCTTCTGGGACAGAAACGGCCTGGAATGTGACAAGGAACAGAAAAAAGGCAGAAAAAAAAGCGATTTAGGGTGAAACTGAGAGGCGGGGATAAAATAAGAGACTTTCAGAGATTTTTCTGATTGCAGATATGAACTTGGGAAGTGTTTCCAGCCTGGGATTGCCTCAGATCTGTGGGGTTTAACAGGAAAATGGCAAGAATCCCAGCAAAGCCTCTCTGTCTTGAGGAGCTCAGTACATGTGATGCACAGCCATTTCTTGCCCCGTCGCTGCTGGAGGCCGATGTCCCCAGCATTAGCCAGTGGGCTGGGGACAGCAGGAGTGCTCCATGGGGCCCCACTCACTCGCACACAAGCCCTCGTCCCCACAGCATCCTGAGCTCTCCTGTGCTCATCGAGGGATCGGCATGTCCCCGAGCCCCTGCAGCACTGCTGTCATCTGTTTGCTCAAGGTGGACTTTGTTGTACCCACCTTACAGCCCTCCGAGACACAGCCAGGCCGGGCTGCTGCTCCCAACCTGCAATCAACCAGGAGCCACCTCCAACCCTGGAGCTGTGGACCTGCAGCAGCTCTGCATCAGTCCTGGGCATCTCATCCCATTGCAGGCCTGATTCTGGCTGGATCTGGTTGAAAATACTGCGTGGATGCCCCTGTGGCACATCCACTCCCTGCAAGAAGTGGGAGGCAGGATGAGATCAAAGGGAGATGCGGAAAGAGGCAAGGGACCTGGTTTGCAAGGAAGCAGCAGAGCAAAGTCCCAGCAATGGGAAAACACCCCCAGAGCTGGCATCTGCCTACTAAGACTGAGCAAGGCCTGAGGTACCATGAGAGACGAGTTATTTGCAGCTTCATCCCTGTGCTCCCAGTGTCCCCAGCCCCTTGCCCAGCCTTGTCCCAGCTAGTGACAAAGGTGACCATCATGGATACCCTACCCAGTGAGGATCTCTGCTCAGAACACAGCACGGATTGACTGATGTACTCTATAACCCCATCTATCCTGGATTTTTCCCAGGGTGCCAGCACAGCCATGGCTTTCATTAAACAAGAGAGCCAAGGCCTTCCTCTTCCTGCCAGCATTGCCGCTGGGTCAGGAAATGGGAAGAAAAGGAAGAAAAGAAGAAAACTCCCCTGAGCAGACGGTGGAAGGCAGGGGGCTGCTGGGTCCCACCCCACGGGTGGCTGCGTTTCAGGGATGGGGATGCTGGGGTTGTTCCTGCCGCTGGCTGTTTCCCACAGGCAGTGGTGGGTGGTCAGGACCCCCTTTCTCTTCTCCCAGCCCCTGAAGCCAAGGCCAAGGGCTCAGGCAGCTGTGGGGACCGGGGAGTCTGGATGCAGCACCCCACATGCTGCATCCTATGGTAGGTGAAGGGCTTATTGGGGCACAGCATCGCTGGGTGCCTGCTCACAGCCCTGCCACCAGCTCCCTGGTGTGGGGCGAGCGGACAGGGAAGGAGAATTGGGCCATAAAGATCCACCAACAGTAACTTCCCTTTTTCCCTTTCCTTTGGCCTGTTTATTGCTGGGGGGGATTATGTGTGGTGAAGTTTATGCTGGGGAAGAGCCACAGGAGGGTCCCCTCCATGGGCTCGCAGAAGCTGTTAGAATGGGCCTGAAGGGTGATGCTGGTGACCCTCAGTGCCTCAGGAGTGCACTGCAGGGTCCCACACATGAGAAGGTCAGGGGCTGCCACAACCTTTCGGGGCCCTCAGCTGGGTGATAGGAGATAGCAGTACCCTCCCCATCCACCCCAGAGACCCCCAGCACCAAACCCAGCCTGCAGAGCTCCTGCTATTCCTCCAGCCCTGAGATTCCCGATGGAAACCAGGCAGATGCAGCGGAGAGGGAGAGCAGCCAGGGCTCCCCAGGCACTCCCTGGGGCTCGGTGCTGCTATCCGTGATCGAGTGATGCCATCTCCTGGAAGCTGGAGGGCTGGGGAAGGGAGCGCGGGGAGGTCCCTGGGGCCAGGCTGCAGGCAGCTATCACACATAGAGCAGGTTTGCAGGAGAAAGTGCCCCATCACCTCCTCCTCCCATGCAGGAGGCTCTCACTCTAGGAACCAAACCCTGCCTTGTTCCCGGCTTGTGCTGAACCCTGCCATGGTTTCAGCAGGACAGGGAAATGCCTGCAGAGGGTCAAGTAGGTGCCTCCCTTCACTTCCTTTTCCTTCCAGAGTCTTCTGCCCCACCAACTCCCCGGCAGCCCCATGGGTTCTTGTGCTCCCTGCTCCCCCCAGCCCCTGCTGCTCTCCAAAGTAAACCTGTGGCCTCTGCCCAGCCCATCCCAGAGCTGTGAGGCCGCACACACACCCCAGCCCAGCCTTTCCTCCTGCTGCATGGGGAAAGGGAGTGCAGAGCATGCCTCCTGTGCATCATGCCTGCCATACGCCTTTGGAGCAGCATCCCAGAGAGCAATGGAGGGATGGGGCAAGCACAGCCACTCCGCTGAACACCCAAGAGCATCCCCTCCTCTCTGGCAACAGACATCAATGCAACTCTCTTGCAGGGGGCAGCTCCCTGCCCCACCTCCATCAGCCCCACTGCAGACTCCCACAAGCCCTTTGGCTTTTCCCTGATGCCTGAACCGCATCTCTGCAGCACTTGCGTCCCCATGCTGAGGATGGCTCTACGGAGCTGGTCCCCAGGGATCTGGATTGGCTTTCCAGGTGAAATGCAAATGGCACAAACCCTGGGACCATCCTCAAGAGGATACTGGGGGCAGGGACACATCTGGCACCTCCCATTGCTTTCCACAGTGTGCAGGGCCCCTTCTCTCACTTGCGGGTAATGTGATTCCCTCTGCACCAGCACAGAGCTGGGCGCTCTCTGCGCAGCTGATGGGAGCTGGGGATGCCTCACCCTGCAGCCTGTGACAGGGACACAAGAGTCCTGAGGGCGCAGGGGCTTGGCAGGGAGCATCCGAGAGTGCTTCGCTGCTCCGTTTCAGGCGTGCGCAAGCAGAGGGTTAACAACTCCCACATTAAGTGACTGCAGATGTGTGGGAAAGGCTGGGGCGACCGGACGGCATCGCTATTAGTATTCACCCAGGAGCCTGCTGCTGCCTCCCGGGGCTCCACAGAGCACATTTAATACCAAGGCTCGTAGTGGGGGTGAGGAAGAATGCGTGGGATGAGGGTGGAAAGGCCCCATGGTGGGGAAAGGCAGCAGAGTAACAACCTCTGCTGCTGGTTAGAGCCTCCTCCAAGTGCATGAACCCAGTAGATGCAGGGGATGGGTCAGCATCCGTAGGGACACAGCACCGCACAGCATATGGCTCAGTGCTACCTCCTGACACTGTCACCCTGTAGTGTCCATGGCTGGTGTTCACGGTGCTGAAGGATGCTCCCCAGCACATTGTGCTTGACCACACAGTCACAGAGGAAGGACCACAGCACTTTCTGCCTCCCCTCCCTCCCTGGGCACTGCTGTCACCCACTGCCACCCTGGCAAAGCAGGACCATGCCCATGGTAGTGGTTCCTCCAGAGGTCAGAGCAGACCTCTGCTAAGGCCTGGATAAAGCCTCCAAACAGTTCTCCCCAGATCCCAAGAGCTGGATCTAGCCAGGACCAAATGCTGGTAGCTTCCACGGTGTATGGCTTGCTCCAATGTGGTGCTGTGCTCCCTGGCACCACTGCTCCTTTCTTGTGGTCTGTGGCTTGACACCACATCAGAGAGAAGCTGAAATTCCTGGGCTGACTTGGAGTTGATAGAAGTTTGGAGGAACCGAAGCTAGGGCAAATCTGGCCCTTGTTAAACCTGCAGAGAAGTGGGAAAGGCCAGCATCTGCTGCTTCTTCCCCATCTGCCTCTCACCTCTTGGTACATAGGACCTGTTGCTGACTCCAGCACAGCCATTCCCGTCTTTGTGTGTTTCACCTGGTGCCTCTTCTCCACATCAGGCATGGGATATGCGCTTTTGCCCATGGTCCCAGCTGTGCCTGGAGAGCTGCTTTGATTCAGGTGATGCCAGGGCAGACCATGCCCTGGAGTGTCCCTACCTCATTGCATGACCCCAAGCCCCACTAGCACTTAACGATGCTTATTGAGGCTGGAAAACTCCATCCGGAGCTACTCTGAGTCCACACTGCAGCTGTCCCAGCCCCGGGGGAATCACAAAGTCCATGAACGGGGTGTGCAGGCGCCAAAAATAGAGGTGAGCAATGAAGGAGGATGAGGCAGACGTAGCTGCGCTGCTGCCCTCCACTCACCCGCTCGCACCACGAGTCCCTCCAGCTCCGGTGCTTCCTCCGGGCTGGCCTTTCCCAGGAGCTGCTGTAACCCCGACGTGCTGTTCCTAAGCAAAGCACGCAGCCCTGGGTGCTCCCTGGGGATGCACAGCACGGGCCGCTGTCACACAATCACATTGCCGGGATGCTGAGAGCTCTCCAGGGCTCTCCCAGCGTCCCAAAACAATGATCCCTGCCCTTTGCAGGCTTATGCTGCAAGAGGGTTTTGTTTGTCCAAGTTGTCCCTGCTCCCAGCCCATGAGTGGGCATTTGGGTCATCTGTTTGCAGAGGGGAGAATTATGTCTGACCTCGGGATAAGGATGCAGTGCCCTCAAGCGTGGTCTGTGACAGCTCACCCCCTGCTCGCCCAGGTAGCCCCCCGCTGGTGCGAGTGGTCCAGCAGGATTGTACCAGCGAGTTTCTCCCTCTCAGTACGTTAAGAGCAGCGATGCTGTCCTTGGAGGGGAAATGCTGCCTGGAAATAGCTCGGCTGAGCTATTCCCAGCAGCCCCCCCGCGCAGGGTCCCGTCAGACACGCGTTTATCCCTCGGGAAAAGTGTCGGGAAGAGCCATGTGCACAGCACGTCCCCTCTCAGCGTTCCCCCCCACATGAGCCGCTCTTACACTCGATAACTCTTCTTCTGCATGACAGATTGTCCTGGATCGTTGGGGGTGCCGCCAGGGCCCCCTCACATGCGCCTGTCACCACGTCTGGAGTCAGGGAATCAGCCAGCCTGGTGCAGAGGAGAAGCAGGGCTTCATCCAGCCATCACCCTTCCTTCCACTGCACAGCCTGCTGTAAGGGCTCTCCAGCTCCCGGGGGCTGCCTCTGCAGTATCCTTCCTTTTCCAGCCTCCATCTCTGCCCGGGCGTAACCAGACGAGCATCTCCTGTGCCCGGTGCTTGCTGGCACGGAGCCGGTGTGTGAGCCCTGTGCGAAGTGCTGCTTATTTCGTGTGGATAATTCGGGGTGCCTCAGCCGAACTCTCCTCACCCTCTATGGCTACCCGGAATAAAGGCCTTTCCCTTTTGTTTTCCATAGGTGCAAAGAAAACACTGATAATGGGCGATAAGAGGCAATCTCTTAGGCTCATCCAGCCCAGGAATCATTGTCTGTGCCCATTGTGCACAGGAGGGAATGAATCTGCCTTGCAAATAAGTCAGGAACGCAGATTTCAGTGGTGTTGTCTTTATGGGAAGGGCTTTTCAATTCTTGGAGAGGAAAAAGACAGAAAGGTATCTTTGCAGGGAGTCTCCTTTTCAGGATGCATTTTTGCAGTTTTTCTTGTTTGGATCGGGCAAAAGCGCATCCCCAAATGGAAATGGTGGTAAGAACTGAGGGGTCATAAGGTAGTTTTGATGCAAAGAACTTCTGCTCCTTGTTACAGTGCTGAAGTGAATAATAATAATAATAAAACAAATCATCTTTTGGACAAATGATGAAGTTTTGCCTATTGAGAGACTCTCAGAAACTTTCTTAGAACACATCAAGGTGTGGAGAGGATTTAAAGCAGGTTCATGAGCTGGTTTCCACCTGCACAGCGCAGGAGGGGGGCAGTACATTGGAGCTGATGGCACGGCAAGGTCTGAACTGCCGCCTCTCCCAGCTCCGTACCCTTCAGCAGCTCAACCAGCTCCACATCAAACAAACCCATCCTGTGCCGCAGCATCCCAGCGCCGCAGAGCTTCTATTTCCCTTTCCATAAAGCAGGACTGGGAGGGCGCGTTGGCGGCCGCGGGTCAGCGGGGCTGGAGGCGCAGCGCCGGCACGGGGAGGAGTCCGGGGGGAGCATTCGGAGCCGGTTCAGTACAGGCCTTCTTTAATGAAAACATGAGTCAGCTGCTGGCGTGGGCAGCGGATTTTCTAAACATCCCCTCATATCCTGAGAAAGGGAAAAAAGGAGAGAGAAAAAGAAAACGGGGGGGGGGGTGTGAGGGGAGGGGAAAAATGTAAAAGAAAAAGAAAACAGGGAAAAAGGCCAGAATTGAAAGCAGACACAGGAGAGAGCAGCTCCTTCCCTCCGGTTTAAGGAGGAGAGAACCGAGCCGGGCCGGGATCCTTTTGTTTCCCGTTAGCCGGGCCCTCGCAGCTCCCCTGCTGAAGCCTGCAGCAAAACTCCCCTTTCCTTGCAGCCTCTTTGGCTTCTCCTCCTCTTTAAAAGCCTTCCCCCCCCCGCCGTGGCACTGTCCGCCGGGCTTTAATCGCAAGTTTTGCTCCGCAAAGGGTCCCCGCAGAGGGTGGAGGGAGGAAGTCGGAGGTTCCCCGCTCCCCATTGGCGAGGCGGTCCCCCCCCTTCTCCTCCTCCCCAGCTCTCTTTTATTTATACACGCACTCACACGAGTGCACACCCCTTGGCCTGGGGCTCTGCTCCACGCTGGGGTCCGAGCTGGCCGGACCCTGTGTCCCAGACGGGCTGGGGGCTGCAGGGATGCACTAGAGGAGCAGAGCGAGGGTTTGGCTGCAGCCCAGCCCTGGCACAGCCCAGCCTCTCCTTTTGATTTGATTTGGGCTTTTTTTCCCCTCCCCTCCTCCCCTCCACTTCGTTTCTTCCCTTTCCTTCTCTTTCTCCTTTAAGTGGGAAAGCCTTGCCAGCTGGGGAAGGCTGGGAGGGCAGCGCGAGCCTCGGCTCACAGCAGATAAAGAGCGCGGAGGAGGAAAGGAAGGAATCTCAGGCCGGCCGGCGCCCCTGGGACGTGCGGCACAGGCACTCGCCCGGTGGGACCCTGACCAAGGTAAGCCCTTGCGTCGCCCACCCGGGTGCCGGCTGGCTTTCCTGCTCTGATCTGGCTTCCAACCAGGAAGACTTGTGCTGGAGGGGGTATGCACCCCAAGGATCCTCTCACCGAGCTAGCCTGGGTGCTCTGGAAGGGGCTTTGCCCCCCTGCAAGGGGCTGGCACCCCAAAATGCCCCACCAAGCCCTGGGGAGGGGGTGTTTGGTGGAGAGTGGATGAGCTCTGTGGCATCCCGTGGGAAAAGCCATCCCATCAGCTCTCCGGAGGTCCTGGGCTGGGGCAGCTGCAGGGAGCCAAGGGAAAGCTGTGGCTGTAGGACAGGAGGGGGGGTTCTGCTGCAGTGGGAGTGGGGCCCAAGAAATCTCTGCTTCTCCGTGGAGAGCTCTCAGTCTCTCCCTGGATTAGGGAGTTATTCTGGCTTTCCTGACCTGCAGCCATGGGAGGAGTGGGGTGTGCATTTGGGTGCCATTCCCAGTGGGGCATCTTTTAAAGGTGTGAGTGTGCCCCATTGCAGAGCAGTGTCTCTGCAATGTTAGACCCTCCAAACACATCCATGGTCATCCCTAAATACAGGGTGCTCCTAGGACCACTCTGCTTCTGTTTATTGCCCTTGGTGGGACTCCTGTCCCCATGGGCAAGGCCAAGGTGTAGGGGAATGTCCACAAGCCCTGCTCAGGGCCTCTGCCCTGGTGTGCTGGGTACCGGAGGGGGAAAGCCTGGTAAAACCCTTACAGGCATGGATGTGGACAACTATTTAGTGTCCCAAGAGCCCTGGAGCTGAGGGACTCCAACAGGCTGGAGCTGCTCTGGGATGAAGCTGTGCTGATTCAGGCAGCCTCAGCAGCTCAGTGACAGGGGGTTGCATGACTTGCAGGGCTTTAGTGCTTAAACTGGGACCACTGTGAGCTCAGAGCATCCAACTCCTGCACTCACTTGCCAAGGGAGGCTTCCAAGCAAGTGGAAAGGGATGTTGTCCTCCTCTATCCTTGCCCTAGAGCACTTAGGGCTTCTGCTAAAGCAGTAGGTAAATAGGTGAAAGTAGTCACTGTGGCATGCAAGCCCTGTTAGAAGGGGCTTGGTATTCCCAAATCTTTTCAGAGGGTGTCCCACTGATGACAAGAACTAGTGATGTTGAGTCCCAGTGCTCCACAGGCACCAATGAGGGGTTGGTTAAGGGTCATTTGCCCCTCAGTAACCTGCAGGACAAGGAGCCCGTGCATCCCATGGTCTTGGGAAAGGGGCATGTTCCATCGGCAGTGGCAAAGACATGGCTCTGGCTGGCAGAAGGCATGTGCTGGGCTGGCTCAAAGCGGGAGAGTCCAGGTAGCCACCCTGGCTGGCAGCCAGCCCTGGGCATGGTATGACTTGAGGCTTAAAGTCATTCCTTGACACTGATGTCATCCAGGCTGTGGCCCTGTGGCAGTCGCCAGCCCTGTCTGTGTCCTTGGGTGCAGGAGGCACCCCTGTGTCAGTTGGTACATCAAGAGGGGTCAGTGTTTTGGAGAGGCATCAAGTCACAGTGCCCATTTGCAGCGTGCAAAGGGCTTTTCTCTCTCCCTAAGCCCAGCTGTCCCTTGCTCCAGCTGAATGGCATGGAGGGTCCTCACTGAAGGAACAGGGAGAGGGTTTGCAACCACCCGATTACGTGCCCTTGGCTCATCTCCTGCATCCCCATGCAGGGTTCAGGTCTGAACAGGGAGCATGGTCTGAGCCCAAGCACACTCAGCTCTAATGCTGCAGTCAGGGAGAAGTCAGCCATGCCTTGTTGTCCAAAGCCCTGGGCATTTCTAGTGGGGTCCTGCAGGGCCTGGGCTTGGTCCTCTGCAGTCTCTTCATTATCCACCTGATGACGGATGAGCCCATGCACTAAGGTCTGGGTGGGCAGCCAGTGTATGGGCAGATCAGAGCAAGGGGGGATAAAGGCTCCAGAAGTCTGGTGTCAACCAGGCAACAGCGAGCTGTGCCAGCGTGCTGCCATTAGGAAGGAAATACTACAGCTGCGGTGACCTCAGGAGCCAACAGCTTGTATGGTGGGAAAGGACCTGGGGGCTATAATGGCCACAAACCAGACTGCAGCATGGTATGGTGAAACCCACAGCTCTTCCCATGGGATGTGCTGGAAGGCGCAGGGATGGAGGCAGTGTGAACAGGCAAGGGCGGAGAGAGTGGGTCCTCCTGAGCAAGTGATGCTGTGAGCTTCAGCAGGGATGTACGTGGAGTGGAAATGCTTGGGGAGAGCAGTGAGGGTGATCAGAAGCCCAGAAGAGGCTGCAGAGGTTATGGAGAGGGGTTGATGGGGATCTTTGGTCCCTAGGTGTCATGGGGAGGTAGCACACTGTCTTCATGCATGGGAAACATCACTGCAAAGAGAAAAGTTAGCTTTTAGGGGAAATGTCTGTGGGTTCAAACACGTGAGACTGGGTGCCTTTGGCAACACAGGTTTCAAAGGACATGTTGGGCAAACCTCTGCCTGGGGAGACGTGAGCACTGCAGCAGGACGATGACCCCAGGATCTCCCTCAGCTTCATTTTTGATAGGTCTGTGATGGGATTTCCCGAACAACACTGGTAAGGAGAGCACTGAGCCCTTCTCTAGGATGAGGGCAAGATGACATTGCCTTAGTGAGCACCAGAGGAAAGCTGAGGTTAAGAAATGCTTTCTAGTGATGCTATGCAGGAAGACACTATGTTGGCTGGCTATGGCATCACCCGAATGATGGGGAGGTGGGACCAGCCACTGCCACAGAGTGCAGGCAGGGACTTATGTTCCTTGCTGCACCCTGGGGCCAGACAGTCCCTGAGGTCCCACTGGCCCCTGTGTCTGATGTGGTGCTGCAGTGGGATGGGATTGCAGTGGTGTTCATAGGGTCAGGCTCCAGGAAGCATCTTCCCAGGAGGCAGCAGCAAAGGGCAAGAGTGGAGGATCTGCGCAGTGACCGAATCCCATGGGAGCACAGCCGCCGGTGGCTGCCTTTGGCCCAGAGCTGGAGGAAGCTGTGGACCCTGTGGGCTCAGGGCTGGCTGGATGTGCCCTATCCCTGCGAGGGAGGATCCAGGCTGAACACATCGTGGGGTTTGTTTGTTTGTACTTTAACCGAGGGAAAGAAATCCCCTGGAGAGGAGCTACACGGGGAGGGTATAGACCGGGTATTGTTTCCTGAGAGGCTGGAGCAGCTCCAGGAGGCTCCTTCCGCTCCACCAGGCAAATTGGACATTACAAGGCTTGTTTTAGGGGTGGCTGTTTCCCTCCTCCTTTTCTCACCAGTTGCTTAATTAGTGTCCTTAAGCCAAGTGCATCCCTGCCCTGGTCCGATCCCACCGGGACACCTTCTCCAGGAAGTGTAGCAATTTCCTGGTACTGGAGGGGACATGGAGCAGACTCAGCTGGGACAGGGACACATGCCAGGGATGCACACAGGGGTGCTGAGATGGGTCATGCACTGAGCAAGGTGGTCCCACAGGTCCATTGCCCCCCCAGGCTGGTAATAGGAGATGTACAGTGATGGGCTGCCCTTCACATCCTGCTTTTTCATCATCCCTGAGCACACACTTGGGACACAGGCTGTGACATGCCCTAGGCTGGTTCTCCTGCAACCACCACCCCACAGAGCTGGAGCACTGTGCTGTGGAAAGCCTGTGCAGGGAGCAGAAAGGCTGCTGCCAGGAAAGCCAGGATGGTGTAGTGAAAGTGGTGCATGTCCTTCGCCCTGGATGAGTTTATCCTCTCTGCTCATCCATCCATCCATCCATCCATCCATCCATCCATCCAGGTCTCGGGTAACACCTATCCTGTGCTCTTCCCCAGGCTCAGTGAGAGCCAGTGTGTGATGGAGGATGTGAGGTGCAGGAGCAGAGAAGGGTTGGAGAGTACACAGGTATAACCAGGATACTGTGCTGGCTGTCAAACCCTGGGATGCAAACAAGGAGACAGATGGAATAGGAGGTACCTTCTCCCTGTTATGGAGAGGGGCTTCTCAGCCCATCCCATGGGCGGCACCACGGCTGTTCGGGGGCAGAGGCTCCCAAAGCAGGCAGAGGACAGGCAAATGTGCCCCTCGGTGTGAGGCCCCATCCTGCTGGTCCCTCTGCCTTCCCTCCTGGCCTGTCTACCATGCGAAGAGTCTGTGACTGAAATCTTAATGCTACCGAGACACAGTAATTGGCACCAATTAAATTGCTACATTCATGTTTGAATTGCTTTAACTGGCGAGACACACTGTCTTATTTATACAAGAAATATGTTTGCTTGTGGGTTTGTCTGAACCGGGGCCAGCACAAAATGCACCATTTCGAGCTCCGCGCTCTCCAAGCGCATTCTCCGCTCGCAAACTGAAGTCACCTCGGTTCCAGCCTTTGGTTGCAGAACACAAACCTGCTTTCCTTGGGGCTGAGCGCTGCCAGCATCGTGAGAGGGGTCCCCTCCTCTCTGCCCACAGGCAGCTGCCAAGTTTCCCTCTCCAGCCTGGGAGCTGTTTGGGAGAATATGGTCCAGTTCAAGGATTCCTTGTGCAGGAAGCAGGACTTGATGTCCATTGTAAAGTGGTGCTCGGGGGAGGGCAGGGGGTGCTGGCAGCCACCAGCCACAGTGCTGAGTCCTGCCTCGGTTTCTCCTATGGAGGATCCGCAAAGTTTTGGGGGCAGAGGCTGTTTGCAGTGCGTGGATGCAGAAAGGAGCTGGTTTTTGCTCTGTGACTGAGGGGAGACGAAGCGCTGGAGGTTATAAAGGATTCTTCATGCAGGATGGGTTGATGATCTTAAAGGTCTTTTCCAACCTAGTTGATTCCTTGATTCTACAGCAAGCATGGCTCGTGCTGCCTGGCCGCAGCACATAGGATGAGCTTATCCAAGAGGGAAGCATCCCTTTCGTAGCCTGTAAATGCACAGAGAATGCATTGGCTTTCTGCACCCCCTGCTCCAGAAAACTCCACTGCTGCCTCCAGGTCCTGCCGTGGGGATCCTCTCCCAGCCCAGCCACAGCACCAGGCTCCTCTCCAGGCCCTGCACGTGGGCAAAGGGTGCCCATACCACACTGCTGGTGAGCATCTAATCCCAGCCACAAGAGCCTAAAACCCCAGAACAAAGCGGTTTAGCTCTGGTCTTTCTCGGCAGCTGAAGGAGAAGAGCTGATGCATCCACACAGATTATTTCCTCCTCGCTGACAGCTCTGTGTCTCAGGGCAATTTTCAGAGCAGGATCAGGTTGCTCATCCTTTCCTGGGATGTGGGGATGGGAAGACCGCAACAGTGACAGCTCCTGGGGCTCTGCAAAGCCCCTACACCCCACTAGGGCTCAGGGTGGCTCTCTTTCTTGTCTTGCCCCCATTGCCCTACCCTCACAGCTGGAGATTAGTGTTAATTAGAGCCAGCCGGGACCTTTGGCTCCAGCCCTGGTCCCACCATAGCAGCCACCCTCAAGCAGTGACTGTGAGCAGGTGATGGTGATGCTGATGTGTTGGGGACTGTTTCCTCCTTGTGTTTACCTTAGCAGAGTGCTTCCCTTGAATTTCCCTGAAGGCAGACAAGGCTTTCTGGTAGCCATAGTGCAGGAGCAGGGAAAGCTCTGCGGGTACCAGGACATTGGATGTGCAGCCAGGATGGTGCCCAGCCCATGGTCCCATATCCCCTGCTTCCCCTCTCCACTTCACTGGTGGTAGGGGAAAACCATTGGGTGAGGAGATGGGCTCTGCTCAGAGAGGTGAGCACCATCCAGCCCCACATGCTCAGGAGCTGGGGCCCCAGATAAGTCATTTTGGGGATGGAGAAGCCTGAGAGCTCTTTGAGTCACTGCTGCCCTGAGGATTTGCTGCCCGGTTGGAGGGGCCAGCAGTGGAGCGATGCAGGGAGCTGCATTTGTCCTGGCTCATGGTTTGGGTGCCCTGCAGCCACATTCATAACTCACATTGCTCACATGCTTGTGAAGCAGCGTGTTGTCTCTGCTGTCAGGGGCAATGGAGAAGTTGGGGATCAGTCATAGACACCCCTGGCTGGGCTGTGTTGTGTCCTTTAGAGCATCCTGCTGGAAGAGGGCACTGGGAATGTGGAACACTGAAACACTCCCAAAGGGGCACATTTGTGCCTTCCTCAGGGAGTCATCACACTGCAAGGGATGAACAGAGAGAGCCCTGCTCCACTCACCCCCATGAGCATCCCCGATCGTGCACAACATCCTTCAGCGCAGTGCTCCGGCCAGCCCCCAGCACCACTACAAGGCCAGCCCCACCATCACTATGGCCCGGGCACCCTCCCGCTGCCCTCGGGACACCAAGGAGGGCAGGATTTGGCCGGGGTATGCAACAAGGAACAGGCAGGCACTGCATCAGCCCACTGCTCGGCGCGTGGCAGCCGTTCATCCCAACACCCCCATCCCTCCTTCCCTGGCCCCTGGTCCCCTCTCCCAGGGTTTTCCCACAGCCTGGGCCAAGCTCTTAGGCTCCGGGGAGCAGCCCCGGGGTCTGGCCTTTCCTCGGAGAGCGGAAGCGGGGGAGCATGCGCAGCCCAATGGGCCATGGATACCAACACTCGGGGCTGGGGGATTATTTATAACGCTGGCACCCCTCCAAACAGATGTTTCGTTTTATTTTGAACTTGCACTAAATGGGTCACTCGCTTGCTCCGTATCCCATGGGCTTAAAACAGAGGAAAGTGGGGGGGAATAGGGGTGAGAATGTGGGGCTTTCCATGGTCCCACGTCCCCCTGTGCCAGCTCCTCACCATGCTGCAGAGAGCCCATGGCTGGGGGGTTGCATGCCTGGATTTTGCAGTGCTTGGAGAGGGAGGATGGATGCAGTCAAAAAGGGGCTGTGTGGGGCTCACCACCGCACCCTGTTCCTCCCATGGCTGACCCCGGGGCTGCTGAATCACTCTGCTGGGGTCCAATGTGGACTCGTCATCCTCCCTAGCAGCCTCCCCCTGCTTTGGAGGCACAGTCCTCATGTTTGGCTTTCTGACAGATGCTGTCGAAGGGAGGAGGCTGGCTCTGCGAGCTCATGTCCTGCTGTTTGCTACAGAACCAGTGCTCTCATCCACTCAAACACCCCCTTCAGGTACCACCAAAGCTGCAGACAGGATATAGGGTCCTGGGCAGGGTCTCCAGTCACACCAGCGCCGCTCTCTGCAGCAGAGGCAAGCAGGAGAGCTGTCCCCATCGGTGGGCACAATAACCCTGAGCTTACTGCTCACTGCTTTGACCATCTCCTGGAGCCCTTGGTCCACACCAGGGCTGTGGCTTAATCACTTCACAGAGCAAAGAGATCCGCCAAAACCACTCAGAGGGCTCAGGCGCTAGCGATGCTGTCTGCGAGCGCTTCAAAGCCCCACCTCTGTGTGACTAAAAGAACCCCCAAACCTTCGCACGTTGCGAACAGGCACCCAGGGCTCTCAGCATCCCTTGGTCTCACCAGGGAGAGCACTTGGTGCTGGCAGGTAACAGGGCAAAGGGGGTTTTGCCCCCCAGGCATTCATTCTTTGTGCAGGGATGCCCTTTTGGGACCCCAGGAGCTCCCCATCCCCTCTGCTCCTCTGCCTGGTTTCGCATTTCCTACCTCTGCGTTTTATTAGCAGCTGTTTATGGGCTCTGGGGTGACTCCCCATGTGAGCGCCCTCCTAATCCTACCCATGTGCTGGGAAAAAGCAGCAGGGCTCTGTGATGATAATCTGGCCTGTGAGTAAACACGGTGTCATGGGAGCCGAGGGACCCCAGAGGAGAGATGTTGCAACTCCGGACGGCTCCAGCCAAGGGAAGGGAAAAAAAAGCAGCTCAGTTTTATTTAGATTAAAGGGTGGGAAAGAAGCAGAGGCCGGAGGGAGGGTGGCAGAGGGAAAGAGGACAAGCCAAGGAGTTTCACTGCCGGACAAGCGAGGCTTGGGTTTCATGGGTTGCCAGGCTTTGCTTGGAAAGCTTTCTGCCTTCAAAAGCAAGGGGATGGTGCCCCCCTCCCAGCCAGGAGAAGCCCTGGCTCCCTGGCTGTGAGTGACATGGATCACGGGATTCATAAGGGGCTTTTTTTCTTGCATACGGGCACCCATGATCTCACTTAATGACTCAGATGCGCTCAGACAAAGAAGAAATAAAGTATATTTTACTTCCTGCTAATTTGCACCAGATGTCCCTCGTTGTTTGGCAGGACAGCAGAGCCAGTGAGCATTGTGGGAGCGCCTGAAAGCACAGCCCCAGCAAGAAAAGGGGATAGAAATAGAAAGCCGGAGGAAGAGAAAGGACCAGCGGCTGTGTGAGAGGCCTGGCTCTGCTTCTACACTCCCCACAGCCATCAACTGAGATGCCCTCATGGGCTGTGCTAGTGGAAGTACCTCTGCCCAGTGCCACCGGAGCAGGGAGGCTCAGGCAAGGGGAACAAGAGCAATGTGGGGCAATGGATGCAGGAATTGCCTCTGGAAACATCAATGGGACTTGCTGGTTTCCAGCAGACAGCACATCCCCTTGTGGTGTTTGCATTTGCAGAGCTGGAAATGGCCCTGTCCCATGTGATCCATGCTTGGGGTGGGCAAAGCCAAATGATGCTCATACCAGCAGAGGCTGCCGTGTGTGCTGAGGTGCTCTGCCAGGAGCACTGTGCTGAGGGAAGGGGGCTCTGAGCCGTGGCAGGGAACACCAAGCAAAGTCAAAGGAAATTCATGCCTCCTTTCCCAAGAATAGTCAAGACTGGGCCCACACAACATATTTTGGGCATTAGCAAAGGGATCTTTGGCTTACCAGCATCCTTAAACAAGAGATAGGTCTGGAGTGGGAGAATGGTAATACGTCACTAAGGTTTGGTGATGCTTGAGCTCCTTAGCAAGGCAATGTGAGATCAGAAGAGCAGCAGAGATGGCTGAAGGAATGGTCCTCCCTAAATAGATGTGGGCCAATCCCCAGTAGAGGCTGGATATGGCTCTTCCTTGTATCCAAACCCCTGGATGTAGCCCTGCTCCTGCTGCAGAAACTCCCATCCAAGTCCATCAGCCACAGAGGCATCAGCCCCCAGCTGTGACAAGAAGGGGAGCAGGAGAGGAGGCAGAGGAGAAAGCCCAGCTGTCATCAGGGTTGGGATGCAGCAGAACCAGGAGCAGCCTGCTCCGGAGGAGCTGTGAAGTCATGAGATGGGAAATCATGAGACTTGAATCCTGGTTCTGGCGCAGCCATGGCCCTGCTGTGTGGCCTTGGCTGTGCTGCTTGACCTCTTTCTCTGGCCCTTTTGCCTGTGTTCTGTCTGTGAAAGCATGTCTCTATGAGCTGTCAGAGCCCAGGGTGCCCTCTGCACAGTACTGTGGGTGCTCAGGGATGTCAGGGTCCCCCATTTATTCCATCACCCCATGCAATGCACTGCAACAGCACGAGGTTAGAGATGCTCAAAGGGACATTCAGCAGCGTGTGGCCCAAACACGTGTGGGACACTCCTTCCAGCAGGCAGTGGCTGGGAAGCGCGACAGCCCCAGCGGTGGCTCAGCTCTCCCTCTGCTAACTCTGCTCTCAGCATCCGGAGGAGGAGCAGCTCCGGGCGCATTCCTGCGGCCACGAGTGCAGCGTGCTGGTGCTGGCCAGCCTGGTGTGATTGCAGAGCAGAGATAGGGACAATGTGGCTGTGTCATCGGGCAGCAACAGTCACCTCTATCCATGTCTCCTTTGGACTCAAAACCATCCCAGACATCCCATGCCATGGTGCCCAGCTCCGGGCTGACTGGGCAGTGTGGAGGCAGCAGACATGGTGTGCAGGCTGGCTGGGAGCCATCCTCCTCCATTGGGTGTCTCCATGGACCCTAACCCCTGGAGAGTGCAGCCATGTATGCATGAACATAGACGTGTAGGGCTGGATGTGGGCGCAGGGCTGCATCACCCGGCCTCGCTGTGAGCCAACTGACTGCCTGTCTCCTCTCCCAGCCACATTCCTCTCTTGGAATAATAAACAGAGGAAAGCTCCCTGATGGCTGCCCTCCCATCACAGTGCTGGAGAGGGGCAGAGGGGAGGTCTGTATGTGTGCTGGCAGTGAGGGGTACAGCATGGGGATGGAGAGCTGGGACTTCACCTTGAAGCCACCATGGAGCTGCAGGGCTGAGGGAAGGGCGCTGGATGTGCTGGCCAGAATGGGAGGAGGCAAAAGACCCTACAGCTTGAAAATGCTCAGGTCCTGGATCATAGGTAGGGTGTAGGAGTCTGAGGGGTCTGTGGCACCCTGCTAACTTGTAGGGCTGAAAGGAGACAATGCAAGGCAGCTGAGCATCATGTAGGTGCCTGTTTCACCCCTGGGTGGGATAACATCTGGGCGCCTGCTTTGGGATCACTGAGTGGGGCTGCACCCACCTCAGCCCCTCCTTGTCTGGCACTCATAGCGTGCTCTTGCTAAGAACAAAGGCTGAGATTGAGAAGGGAACAGAAGTGCTCTCAATCTCTGGGTGCATTTGCATCCCTTGCGAAAGGCCTGCGTGCACCCACATGTGCAAGCACACGTCCCCATGACGGGGAGAGAAAGGTTTGTCCCCCTGCAAGCCATACTGCCATGTCTGCAGGACAGGCAGAGCTCAGCATCTCTGGGCATTGCCTCTGGCCCTGGCCAGAGCAGACAAACAAGGGAGAGGTCACCACTCAGAGACATTGCCACCCTCCCACTCTGCTTGGGAAGCATCTCCAAGCGAAATGCCTTTCTGCAAACCCAGCAGCTTTATTAAAACCAGCTATGAGCACAGGGGAGGCGGCAGACGGGGTCTGCAGGGCTCTCACTGCCTGCTGTAACAACAGCCATAGTAGCCTGGCACCAGCATGCACTCACCAGCTCTGGCAGAGCAGTAGTTTGCCCCATCAGTGCGCCTGCAGAGATCAGAGGGACTTGTCTGTGTGGATAGAGAAGCCAAGATCTTGCCTGCCACAGGACTAACAGTGACAGCCGTGAAGCTGGACACACAGCTAAAAGCTGGGCATTAGCTTGGGAAGAGCTTAGCTGCTGGCAGGCAGATATTTGGGGGATAGGGTGTTAATAAAGCCTGGCTTGTGCATGCAGGCAAGGAGGGGTGAAAGAAGAGGATCCCAATTGTCCTTAGAACCTTGATCATTAAATAATGGCTGACTCACACAGCTGTAAAGGAGAATTGGGAAACAGAGGTAATTGCTCTCATGGCAGTGAGTTCAGATTGCCCATCCTGCTCCTCCCTCCTGCAGGTTGGTGCTCTCCGAGGCTGGGTGCAGTGAGGTCACATCCATTTACAGCCTGAATTTCACCTCGGTCTGTTCACTCTGCCCACCCCAGCTCTCCCCTGTAAGTGCTCTCATCCCCTCTGGCAAAGGCAGAATGGAGCAGTGGGGTTTTCTGGAGCTGCTGAATAAGCTGGAGACCTGGAAGGGTTTGCTGCTGGATCAGAGTGCTGAGCCAGAGCAAGAGAATAATAAAAACATCTGACAAGCGCACGTCATTTAAAAACCATTTCCTCCTTAACATGGAGCAGACCCGGAGGCCACGCCAGGGCCAAGAGGCGTCTCAGAAGAGATGGTGCCCGGGGCTGGGTCACCAAGTCCAGATTGCCACTGGCCATCCTTGTGCCTGGCCAGCAGCTCCCCAGACACTGTGTGCAGATCACAGGGCTTCTCCTTGGGCTGCGCCTTGCGAGCAGGTTCAGAATGCCTCTTGTGACCCGGCGGCAGGGCCGGAGCTGTGAGGTTCAGCTCCATGCTGAGCATCCTCAAGTTCAGGACTATTGAATTCATTTGTTCAGGCACAGAAAAAGCCTTTTCCCTCTTAACCCTTCCTTGTCAGCTTCTTCATTTGCTTTGTAGAAATACTGATCCCTACCTCTGCAGGCACTGTGGGGAGGTTTACATGCCACCCTGTTACATGGGGAGCAGACCCTGGTGCTCTTAGGGAGTTCTGAACTCATCTGGGCTCTTGGTTTGCACCAGGGAGGCTGAAAACACTCTGTGGAAAGGATTTCTTGAGAAATGTTGACAAAAGGGATTTTTAACTACAAAACCCTCTTAAATATTCCCTTAGAATATCCATAGTTAAAAGTGACATACAAGAAACTCAGGGTCTTTTTCCGGGGTTCCTTGGGCTTGTTTTATTTCACTGGAAGGGACAGAAAATGTGGGAGGGTTGGAGGGGGATCTGTTTCTAGCAAGTTTTATCTCACTGGGACAGAAGGAAGTAGAAACTAAGGGGAAAAAGGCAATCTGTAGAGCTGAGGGAGGCAGAGGCAGGGTTCTGCAGCCGAGGCAGCAGCATCTCGAGCACAGATTGACAAGAGTTGACTTGAATGGGCGAGAGTTGACGCAACTGCTGGAGCCTCCAGCAAAACCCCTCTTTACCAGCAGGAGATGCCTTAGAAACAGCTCTTTCTGCAGATCCGGCTTGAGAGGGAACCAACCTCCCAGCATGGAGGGGAAGGCTGAAAACTGGGAAGGGATGGGAGGTTTCTGAGCTGGAGAAGGGTGGCTGAGGGGCCCCCCTCCTCTGCTGCAGCACTGAGCTCATCCTGCTTTGCTCTTGGCAGGATTCAGCCACCAAGCCATGGAGCCCACCATGGTGCACCTTTCTCTGAAGACATCTCTCTGGTTCCTCATCCTCACTGGTGAGTGCTGTGGCTGTGGGTGGGTGTGCAGGATTGGGCCCTGCACGGGGACGCTGCCCTGGGGTGCTCACTCCAGGGCAACCTGGAGGAAAAAGGCAATGCTGTTGGGCAGCACAATATACTCTGGGCACATTGTCCCTCCTAATGCCTGGGTCAGTGGGCTCATTCCAACCCAGTCCTATGGTGGGGTTGATGTAAAGTCCCCACCTGCTTCATGCTGATGCACAGTTGGGTGGAATGAGAAGACCTTTGCAAAGGGAGCACTGTCAGGTGTGCTCAGCCCTTAGTAGACATCCGAGAGCCCCCATTAGCTGGACATTATGGCCACCCCAATAGGAGGATTTGGTCAGACCCCATCTATACAATAACCCCCCACAGCAACACAACAGGGCACACAGCTGCATCTGGGCTGTTCAGAGTATTGCTGTGTCCCTGGGGGCTGTCCTCAGCTGCCCTCCCCACCAGTGGGGTCACTGGGGAGGACCACACTTCCCACTGGGACATCTGGGCAGGGAAGCTGGGAGAGACACGGGGAGCCATTCAGGAAGACCTTGCCTGCTCTATTGCTTCCAAAGGATTTCCTGCCAGGTTTTGCTGTCATTCCTTTTTCACTTTCTTGTAAACTGACATTGTTTCAGCCTAGACTGTGTCCCGTCCGACACGGTCCCTGTGGAGAGGCAGCCAGCAGAGCAGGGAATTGCCTCATCTCCTCCTCACCTCCTTGCCTGCTAAATACATGGCCATTCCCAGCCTTTGAAGGTGTCACTGGGTGGTGAGGAGCACAAGGCAGCACTGGGTGGCACTGAGGGTGCAGCTGCCTCGCATAGAGGTTGGATAGACACAAGACATAGTCAAAGCATAAAAGGGGAGGTTCTCTACCTGTTATTGCCACAGGCAACATGGGCAACTTTGAACACTGCTAAACCCATGACGTCTTATTTCCTCTCCAGTGGGGGTTTCGGGAGGTACAGAGAATGCAGGGTGACCCACCTAGGTTTAGTTTGACAGGACATTCCTGCGGTGACCAAGGAGGACAAATCCAGGAAGGTTATTTTTCAGTGTGAAGGCTGATACCTACAAACCAAACACATTGGCATGAGTCTGTGCTCCAGCACGCTTCCCTGTGGATGTCAGATGAATCCAATCTGGTCTCATCTTCCTCCTCTCCCAGGTCTGCTGGAGTTAACATCTGGAGCCAGCAGGCTGCACATCGAACCTGGAGACAGTGAGCTTGTCCTGAGCCTCCACAGCACCTTCTCACTGTTGTGCTATGGGGATGGAGCACTGCTCTGGGAACGGGAGGGTCAGACCCTCACTGCATCACTGGAGCACAGGGATGGTGTCTTTGTCAGCAACCTCACCCTCAAGAACGTGACAGGCCGTCACACCGGGGAGTACTCATGTACCTACAGCCCGGAGCAGGCTCCGGAACCAGCGGAGAGGAAAGCCATCTACATCTACGTTCCAGGTAGGGGACAGCATGACCTCATCCTCCCATTTACACAGTCTTTAGCAGCCAGGAGAAAGAGGGCTTTGGATTATTCTGTCTCCAGGCACTCAGCCTCCCCAAATCCTCCTTCCCATTGCAGAAGAGCCCTTACAGCAGTCAACTGGCTGTGTTATGTCTCTGGTAGGCCAGGTCATGGGAGAGGTCTGTGTGCGGTGTGCTGGGACAAGTGGCAGGGGAAGCAATGGTGCTAGGCGGCAGCATCCGAGCTCCTCTCACCTTCCCAAGAGCGGTTTGGCAAGCCCATGACATCGCAGCTCTGCTTTGGCGTGGGGAGCAAAGGAAGAAGCATTCCACTGGTCAGGAGACAGAGCCCTGGGGCAGTCCTGGAGGAGCACAGAACAGCCCTGGTTTAGTTTCAAGCAGCTTTCTGTAACCAGCATTCTGTTTCTCTCACAGATCCCTCCTTAGTCTTCCTTCCCACAATGACCTCTGAAGAGCTCTTCATCTTCATCACGGGCTACACTGAGGCCATCATCCCATGCCGTGTGACGAACCCACAGATGCAAGTGACCCTCTATGAGAAGAAGGTGGAGAACCCCATCCCAGCAGCTTATGACCCACAGCAGGGATTCAGAGGCTTCTTTGAGGATAAGACCTACTTCTGTCGGACAATTGTGGATGACCAGGAGGTGGATTCAGATACCTTCTATGTCTACAGGATCCAGGGTGAGCTGCCACTGTCTTGTCCTGTGCACCTGCTGTGGCTGTTCCTTCAGCCCAATGGCAGGGACAGCAAAGCTCTCCAGCTGTCTCCTTAGTGATGCTCTTGATCAATCTAGAGGCTGGATTTAGTCCTGTTTCCATTTACAGAATGGGTTCTGCTGAAGTGTCAGCTCCACCCCTTAGGGAAAAGGCTTTCCAATGGGCCAGCCCACCCAGGATAAATGGACTTGGCACCCCCTCATCCCTTCCTTCATGATTCATTCCTTTCTTGCACCTTCTCCACAGTCTCATCTGTGAACGTCTCCATCAGTGCAGTGCAGACCGTAGTACGCCGGGGAGAAAACGTTACCCTGATGTGCACTGTGAGCGGCAATGAGCTGGTCAACTTCAACTGGGATTATCCCCGCAAGCAGGTGAGTGCTCCAGCCCAAGGGCTCCAGGCAGCAGCTCCAGCCTTCGCCTGATGTCCCATGGCAGTAATGCATCATGCCTTAGGTGAAGCTTCATAGGAAGCTGTGGGATGCTGCTGCTGCCACGCAGAGGGGCTTGATGGGATGATCCTTAGATTCAGGCTGCCTCAGTGGCCTGGATCAGTGCATGTTCCCTGTTGCTATGGCAGCAGACAGGAGGGGGTGGGGGGGTGGGGTGTCCTCTCCCTCCTCCTGCTCCCTCCCTGTGAGCATGACTTCGTAGCTCCAATGGCAGGACACGCTCTTGAGTTCTCAGACCCTATCTCCTGTCCCTGTTGTGCAGGCAGGGAAGACAGTGGAGCTGGTGACTGACTTCCTGCCCGGATCCACCCATGAGATCCGCTCCATCCTCATCATCCAGAATGCGGAGCTGGAGGACAGCGGGACCTATGTCTGCAATGTCTCTGAGGGCTACCATGAGAAAACAGACCGCAAGGACATCACAGTCCGTGTGATCGGTGTGTTGATGCCCACAGACCCAAAGCCACCCAACCACATGGGTGGCAAGGCAGGATGCCCCTGAGTCACTCTTCTCTCCCCTCCGTGACACTGCCCTAAGTAACTGTGGCAAAAAGGAACCCTCACCCCATGTCACCCCTGCCCACTTCATTATCCCAAACCTCTCACTATGGCTTTTGTGTCCCTTTATGATAGTTGAGGGTATAGGTAAGAGCTCTTCTGCACTGGGCAATGCCAAAGTGATGTGAGATCATATTGTCACCTCCAGTTTGCATCTGTCCTTCTCTCATGTAATTTGAGGGAACCTGCCCCATCTCCACAAGATAACAGCTTTCTCCCCACATGCCACCTGCCCCATCAGCTGCTCTGCTCCAGTGTGGCTCTGAACTACACTCCCCTCACACCTAACTTGAAGCCTTGAAGGTTGGATCTGGAGCTACCCCACCACTTCTATGTGTTCAGAGGGTTTTGATCCAGATCCATGCTTGTCCAAAGGGCTGGAGAAGGGGTTGTTTCTCTCTCTGACCCCTCGGTCTCTCCTGTCCCCTCTCAGAGCGTGGCTTCGTACGCTTCCACGCCAGCCTGCCCAGCACCGTGTACGCAGAGGTGCACAAGAGCCGCACCATCCAGGTGGAGGTGGAGGCCTACCCACCACCCAGCATCGTGTGGCTGAAGAACAACAAGACGTTGACCATGGAGAGCAGCAGCGAGTTCACCATCACCAGCAGGAACCTGTCAGAAACCAGGTGAGGGTCCATCGCTCCTCACCAGGGTGAGGGGAAGGGTTAATTCACAAAGCAACCTCCAAACTGTTGGCTGGACACAGCTGATGAATGACTTTCTAAGGGTGGATTTTGAGCATGCCTTGGTCGGGTGGGAGTTGGTTGCCTTTGAGCATTATCAGTCCCCAGACACCCTCCCACATCGAGCACTGTGGGACCGTGTCTCCTCCAGGTACCAGACGGGCCTGGTGCTGGTGCGGGTGAAGCAGGAAGAAGGAGGATTTTACACCATCCGGGCTTCCAATGAGGATGATGAGCAGGAGCTGTCCTTCCATCTGCAGATAAACGGTGAGGATGGGCATGCTAACATGGAGCTGTGGAGTGGGGGCAGTCTCAGGGTGAAGATGGACCTTCAGGCTGCCCTTACTCCTCTGGCTGTGGTTCCAGAGTGGTTTGAGTTACAGAAAGAGCATTCAAGCAAGAAGCAGGCTCATATCTCCCCCTTGGTCTCAGGGCAAGGGGGTCAGGGACGCAGTGCAGACATCAGCAGTTTGGTCTTCATGCTCTGTCTCAGTGTAGTAGATATAGAGACGGCGCATTCCCCTGTGCTTGCCTGTGCTCTCCAAGCAAGTTGGATGGGGGCAGGTCTCTTCCATACCCCCTCAAACCTTTTTCTTGCTGTTAGCTTTCAAAAACCCCACACAATCAATGCAAGGAGTCCCTCCTCACTGCCTCCTTATCCCCAGGCCATGTTAGGGGCACAATGGAATCACATTCGCCTTTCATCCTGCAGTCAGAAAGAAGGGTTGATTCCCATCACTGTCTCTTGGTTTCAGTGCCAGCCAAAGTGGTGGATCTCAAGGAGAACAGCAGTGCCAGTAGTGGGGAGCAGACCGTGACATGCTCTGCTGAAGGCATGCCCCAGCCGGAGATCAGCTGGTCTACTTGCAGGGACATCAAATGGTAAGTGGAGTGATAGAGCCCATGGGAATGCCTGGATGCTTGCATTTATTGCAAAATTAGACTATTATTTATATATATACTTATTTATTACTTAGGGCAAAACTTCCATGCTGGCCTCAGAAGAGCTTTCCCACATGTATGGGGGAGGAGGAGTTGAAAGAAGTTTATCATTACCACCTTCTAGTACCTAAAGGGGCCTACAGGAGGTCTTGGGAGGGACTTCTTACAAGAGCGTGTAGGGACAGGACAAGGGGGAATAGACTTTAGCTGAAAGAGGGGAGACTTAGATTAGATATTAGGAAGAAATTCTTCATTATGAGGATGGTGGGACACTGGCACAGGGTGCCCAGAGAAGCTGCGGCTGCCCCATCCCTGGCAGTGCTCAAAGCTAGGCTGGACAGGGATTGGACCAATCTGCTCTAGTGGAAGATGTCCCTGCCTGTGGCAAAGGTTGGAGCTGGATGAGCTCTAAGGTCCCTTCAACCCAAACCAGGCTGTGATTCTATGATGTTGTTGTACTCTGCTGGCCACACGCCCGGGCATCCCATGGAGGTCCCAGCTGCCTTTATCCTCCCCTGGACCAGGTGCAGCACCAAGGGGCAGCCCACCCGGCTGCTGGGGAACGAGTCGGCAGAGATCGGGCTGCAGACCAACGCCACGTACCATGCAGAGCTGCAGGTCTACCGCGTGAACAGCACCCTGCAGCTGCACAGGGTGGATGAGCCCCTGCTCCTGCGCTGCACCGTGCACAACTTCCTGGGTACCAACTCGCAGGACATCACGCTGGTCCCACATGGTGAGGGCTGAGGGAAACGTTTGAGACAACGGTGGGAGATGGAGTTTTCTCTCCATGTCTCCAGCCTGGAGGTGCTGGTGGGAGCCAGGACAGTCCTCTGATGACCACAGTCCTCACAGGCAGGAAACCTGGGTATTTCTGCCCCAGACAAAGCCTCCTTTAAGCTGAGCATGAAAGGATGCTCAGAAGGAATGTGGAGCCCCACGGACGTCCCCTTCCCACCACTAGTAGGGTCATCCATCTAGGGAGTCAAGATGAGCGTGCCTGAACAGGTCCCTGGTGCCCTGTTATTAACCCGTGGGTCACTAGATGGTGCCACGGACTCAAGCATCTATGCACAGAACATCCAAAACCAGAGGAAGAGTGGTCTGAGCCAGGCCAGAGCTGTCAGTGACCCCAGGCAAACCAGCCCCCCGACTCCTTGCATTGTCCCATGGTCAAACCTCTCACAAGGCAGCAGGCTGTAACAACCCATCACCCTATTACCCATGGGGGTGCAGGGCACAGGTCTGCCCAGGAGGAGAGGACAGGCACTGTCCCCACACAGAGAAGAGTTCAGGGCCAATGTCTGGAGGGGATGCATGTAGCAGGAGGGGAACAGTGGCTAGAAGAGGGAAGGGGAAGGGTACAAGATGCACTGCTGTCCCCTCCTTTCCTGGGGATACCCAGGCCATGCAGAGGTGGAGGAGTCTGACTGCTGTCCCTGTTACTGTTGTAGCCTTGCCGTTCAAGGTGGTCATCATCTCCGTCATCCTGGCCTTGCTGGTCCTCACCGTCATCTCCCTGATCATCCTGATTGTCCTGTGGCAGAAGGTAAAAGACCATGGGCTCCATCAGTCTCTACATGCCCCTGGCTAGACAGGGAATGAGGCAATGACTGCAGGGACCAAAGACTCCCTAACAAAGCTTACCAATATCCCCCATGCCCTCTCTGACCCTCAGCCTCTCAGATCTCTCTTCCCTTTGCTCCCCTTTCCAGAAACCTCGCTATGAAATCCGCTGGAAGGTGATCGAGTCCGTCAGCTCCGATGGGCATGAGTATATCTACGTGGATCCCATGCAGCTCCCTTATGACTCCAGCTGGGAGGTGCCCAGGGACAAGCTGGTGTTAGGTAAAGGCTTTGCAGACCCCACTGATGGGGTCCTGGATATCTGGGGGTTTGGGATAGGTTTGGGTTTGTGATCTCCAAAAGAGACCAACCCAGAAAGGAAGAGATCCCTGGATATGGTCCCACTCCCGAACATCATAGTTCACAACCACTTCCATGCCCACCAGGATGATTGGTGTGGTTTCAGACCAGGGACTTGTCTTGTCCAAGCTCCTCTCCTCGAGGACCATCGCTGACTTTGTCTCCTTGCTCTTTCTTTGCAGGACGCACTCTCGGCTCCGGTGCCTTTGGACGTGTGGTGGAGGCAACAGCCCATGGCCTGAGCCATTCGCAGTCCTCCATGAAAGTGGCAGTCAAAATGCTCAAGTGTGAGTTGCTCCCACGCCATCCTCTTCCCTATTTTCAAGCTGCAAAGGCCAAACAGTGCCCATTCACTCCCCTCATTGCCCTGTCCAACAGCCACTGCCCGCAGCAGTGAGAAGCAAGCCCTCATGTCTGAGCTGAAGATCATGAGCCACCTGGGACCTCACCTCAACATCGTCAACTTGCTGGGGGCCTGCACCAAAGGAGGTACCTGAGAACTGTCCTTGCAGTGAATAATTCCTGTTTTCTGGTTCAGAATGATTCACCCTTCCCTACGGAAAGCCTTGTGAGGCTCTGAAAGCATTTCCTTCCAATGTGATTGAAGCTGAGAGGCCATGTTTCTGTTAACCCTCACTTCCCACCCCAAACACAGATTTCAGATTCCCAAAATACTCAGTACCAGAAAGGGGTCTTTCCCTCCCAGCCCTGCATAGACATCCTGCAACCTGGTAATGTTCCTTTGGGACGATACTCACTGAACAGGGCTGAGGCAGGGCTGATGTGGGTGCTGTCTCCCACCAGGACCCATCTATATCATCACTGAGTACTGCCGCTATGGGGACCTGGTGGACTACTTGCACCGCAACAAGCACACCTTCCTGCAGTGCTATGGTGAGAAGGCACGGCGAGAGGCAGAGCTGTACGGGAACACCCCCAAGGAGGACCATGTGCAAAGGTACTGGAAAGCAGCACTCTCCTCCTCCCTGGTGCCTACCCCATTATAGCCGCCATCAATAAGGCTGGTATTCCCAGGAAGGATAAGTGCATTTCATCCAGACCAGTGCAATAAAAGCTGGGCCAGCACTGGGACACAGCTGATTGCTCTATTACCTTTGAGACCGGCCTATGTGCCAACCAGCCACCTCCAAACAGCTCCTGGCAGATGAGGAGTTAGCAGAGGCAATATGTGTGTCCTGGAGGATGAGTTTGCTAGCACATACTCCGGCTGCTCCGTGCCAGTTGGGAATATTCCCTGGCATCGTCAACTTCACTGGCATAACCATGCCTATGCATTCAGTACAGACACAAAGGGTTTCCCAGCATGTCTTTACCCTTAAAGACCTCAGCTCTGTATTTTCAGGGCAGGTCGTGTTGCTACTGAGCCTAAGGGAGAAGTGCTACAGGGAGTGCAGTTGCACAAGAGGTCCCACAAGGAAAGGGAAATGGTCCTTCATCAATTTGCCAGCTGTAAGGGATGCAGGCACATCAGAAGAGAGAAATGGTCCCATGGGAAGTTAGAAAGCAGCATTTCCTTCTAGCAGGCTGAAACAATATAAAACAGAGCAGTGTAAAGACATCAGCACAGCTGTCCCCTAGACTTCCTGCTTGAAGGCAGCTGAGATCTTCCTAAGCACTAAGACTCCCAAGCCCATGGGGATGTGCCCCACAGCTCCAACCATGCAGCAGATTTCCCTTGCCCAGCACCAGCATGTGGAAGATGGATGCTGCTTCCCAGATGGAGTTGTTACTCACTCCCTGCTGTGTGGGGCATTTCAGTGCTGGGGCCGAGGGCTCAGGATTTGCAGTGCCACAAATCACTGACCCCATTCCCTGCATGTCCTCCTCTCCTCTGGATCTGAGCAGCCTCTTTGCTTCCCTCATAGTCACCTCTCCTTGTCTGTCGAGAGCGATGGGGGCTACATGGACATGAGCAAGGATGACTCCCTGGATTATGTGCCCATGTCCGACATGAAGGGCGAAGTCAAGTACGCCGACATCGAGTCCTCTAACTACGGCACACCGTACGAGCTGGACAGCTATTCCCCATCAGGTAACAGCTCAGCCACAGCGGGAGGCAGAGGGGCTTGCGCTTTGGGTGCTGGATGCCTTTGCTTGCAGAGATGGATGGTTTATGTTGAAAAGGACACCTTTGGGATGAGTTCAGCAGTCGGCTGAGTAACGCCAACACCACCTCTGTTTGCTCTTCAGCTCCTGAAAGAACAGACCGAGTGACACTGATAAACGAGTCTCCCCTCCTCAGCTACATGGACTTGGTGGGATTCAGCTTCCAGGTGGCCAATGGGATGGAGTTCCTGGCTTCCAAAAATGTATGTATGGCTCTGGTCCATGGTGCCTGCAGCAGTGAAGGCCGAAACTGCCTTGCTGTGTGCTGTGGTCAGCTTCTGCTTGTTGTCCCTCTGTCCATGCCAACCTCCTCATGGGACAAGTGGCAGTGAGGTTGCATAGCTGCTGACCACTTCTGTTTGGAAACACAGGCCTGGGGATCAGCGTGACTTTATTTGCACATGACAGCCAACCCCGCCTTAGATTGAGCTCCAGACCTCAAATTCCCTGACTCTGAGCTCCTCCCAAGCCATGCACAGCACATCTGTGCTGTTATATCATCCTGTTTGCATGGATGACCAAACAGTGATGACCTCCCTGCGCTACAGCACAAGGCACTCCACAGCAAAGACACTACTCTCCACATCACCCCTATTACACCACGTGCTCTGAGCCCCCCAGGCCTCATCAGAGGTGCTTGTTTGGTGGAAATTAAGCCACCACACAGGACTAGGCTCTGGGACTTCCTAAGGTTTCATAAGGTCCTAGGATTCCTAAGGTTTTCCTGGCTTAGCCTAGGGCAGGCAGTAATACAGTTGGACTGTGTGAAACATCACACAGGGCAGGGCTAAGAGAAGGGGGGAGGATGGCATCAGTGATGGGCTGAGAGAGGTTCCTGGCTCTCTGCCTGTAGCCAGACAGTCCATGGCCATTGCTTCCTTGGGCTGTGTGGGGGCCCCCTGCAGTGACAGTGTCCTGCCTCCCCTACAGTGTGTGCATCGTGACCTGGCTGCCAGGAACGTCCTCATCTGTGAGGGGAAGCTGGTGAAGATCTGTGACTTTGGCCTGGCACGAGACATCATGAGGGATTCCAACTATATCTCCAAAGGCAGCGTGAGTACCAGGAGCTGTGCGAGCCCCTTCTTCCTGGGGCTTTGGGCCTATCCATCATTGTGCCAGGGGTGATAACAGAGCAGGACTCCCAGGTGTCAGCAGCCACCCATCTTGATGTGTTCTGCGCATTGTGGAGTAGAATTGCATGTCCGTATCTCCAGGCTCTTACAGAAGAGCCTGGGCAGCAGCAGTAAAACTGAGGATGGTCCCTGCAGAGCCCATTGCTGGCAGCAGCGCTGCATCCATTCCCTACACAGCAGTCTGGTCCTGAGCTGCAGGCAGGAGGGGTGCAAGGTTAGGCAACCCAACAGTGCTGCAGTGGGTCACTGGCCACGCTGGGAAGAGGTTCACAGGCGTCTGCTCTAACCACCAGACCACAGGGAAAGAGGAAGTGCTTTCCTCTAGGCAGCTACTTTCCAGAAAGATGTCTCCAGTCTTTCAAGGCAGGAGAGGATGAGGCTGCAACTGAGCTTGCCCAGGACCTGCCCTGTGACTTGAACACAGCCTGTCTACTTCCAGCCCTAAGATAGTAGGGAATGTGCAACCCCAATGTAATTCCCAGAGAAACTGAGGCTGGGGGAGCTGAGAGCGAAGCCAGGCCCCTCCAACCCCAATCTTTATCTACTCCATGAACTTACTCAACTTCTCTTGTGCTTTCTCCCATTTGCATGGGATGGCAGACGGGCACTCAGTGCCTGGGCAGGGAGACCCTCCTGCAGAGGGGCTGTGGTTTCCAATCCAGCCTTGCCGTAGCTGCTTTTCCTTCCAAAATGGGAAATGAAACTGGGCCCCTTTGCAATCCTTCCTGGAGATTATTTTGGTATTGGTTGTGCAAGCAAATCCCAGGAACAGCGCAGCCAGTGCTGGCTGAAACAAGGGCTGCAGATGCAGCTGACTCTCTTCTTGTTCCATTTTTTCCTTAGACCTTCTTGCCCCTTAAGTGGATGGCTCCTGAGAGCATCTTCAACAACCTCTACACCACCCTGAGTGATGTGTGGTCCTTTGGGATTCTCCTCTGGGAGATATTCACTCTAGGTAAGTGCCCTGGAGGTCATGGTGGTATCTATAGATCTGATAGCGTCTTAGCAGGATCCCTTCTCAGAGACAATAGATCCCTATTTCTAATCCTCAAGCCCCAACCTTACCAGTCAGGGCAGCACTTCATTCCCTGTCTCCTTCTTTCCCATGCTGACATTGCCATTTGGAAGTGAAATGAAACAAGAAAGGTAAAGAAAAAGGAAACCTTGGTGTGAAATGCATGTTGGCATGGGGTGGCAGCAATCCACCAGCCTCATCTCCTGCTCTCCCTTTACACCCAGGGGGGACGCCATACCCTGAGCTGCCTATGAACGAACAGTTCTACAACGCCATCAAACGTGGCTATCGGATGTCCAAACCCACCCATGCCTCTGATGAAATGTAAGTGCTGCCCTAACGTGTTTGCCCTGGGCCTGCCATACACAAGCTACAGAAGCATTTCTGCCTCCCCTTTCCCCACTCAATAACTCATCAGACTGCTCTCTCGTCCCTCTTGTTAGCTATGATATCATGCAGAAGTGCTGGGAGGAGAAGTTTGAGATCAGACCATCCTTCTCACAGTTGGTGGTGCTCATGGGAAGCCTCTTGGTGGATTGCTACAGAAAGGTATGTTCAAAGGAGCCTGTGCTGGAGGGACAGGAGGGGGTCAGTGCTCTATGGAGGCTTTGGTTAAGTCTTCAATCAAGGTTTGGAAACCAGTGTTTAGTGCTGCTGTACCAGAGGATTTTGCTGCGACGCCTCCCTTAGGAAACGTTCATGATCTGTCTCTGGTGGAGGCAGGGTAGCTGAACCCAGATAGAAGATGCCAGGCCCTCTAGAAACAGCCCAGCAGACAGGGAAAGCAAACACAACACAAGTGCATCTTCTCCACTCACGAGACCTCCCGTTTCTTTGGTAACCTGCAGAGGTACCAGCAGGTGGATGAAGAGTTCATGAAGAGCGACCATCCCGCTGTTGTCCGCACAAGACCCATGATCCCCAGGCTGAACAACGCCAGGATCACAGCCAGCTCCCCCCCCGGCAGCATCCTCTACACCTCCGTGCACCAGAACGGGGGCGAGAATGATTATATCATCCCTCTGCCTGACCCCAAACCAGAGGCAATCTGTGACCTCCCTCAGGAGGCCTCCATCAGCCGGGCCAGGTAAGACATCGCTTCTGAAAGTCGTCCCTTCTCCTGACTCCCCAGACATGAAAACAGGGATCTCAAGAGGAAATGGGGATGCTATGCTGAGGGATAGAACAGGACTGGGTTTACAGGGAGAGAAGAAGGGCAGTGCCACCCCCATCTGAGCCTGCAGGGACAGAAATGAACCTGGGGAGCTGGGACATGAGCTAAGATAAGGTGCCATCTCACATCCCCATACATCAGCCAGCACAGCTGGGGAGAAGTGACACCACTCACAAGGAGGAGGGCACATAGGGACCCATGGTCTGCAGAACACAAAGGTGTGCATGTTGTGTTTTAGGGCTGCGTAGACCAAACTGATACTGTCTGGAAAGCTATACAGATAGAGTGGGGGTGCTTGGAGCTTGACGTGCTTCTCAGGTGTTGGGAATCCTCTCCCACCACGAGACTTAGAACAAGGCACTCATTTCTCTCCCTCTTGTCTCCCTTCAGCTCTATGCTGAATGAAGCCAACACTTCGTCTACAATATCCTGTGACAGCCCCCTGGGCCTCCAGCAGGACGAGGAGCAGGAACCCGACCCACAGCCGGGCTGCCAGGAGCTGACCACAGGGCACCAAGAGGTGGAGGAGAGCTTCCTGTAGTCAGAGCTGGGCTGACTCTGCATCTCCCTAGGGAGAGGCCAGCTGAGGGGCTGACCCAGATGTCACAAGAGCCATGCTCTGTGTCTGTACATCGGGACACCCCTGCCTGCCCCAGCATCCCTCCTTCCCTCCTGTCTCCCAGCGTTGGGTGGGGAATTACAGACTTTCACCCACTGCCATCCCCTTTCCCCTTACAAAGAGGTGGCTCAGTGCTAGCAACCTTCCAGATCACTGCCACATCCTCCTCAGTGATGAAACCACTGCAGGAGGGAGACATCTCACAGACCAACATCTTCTTTTCAAGTGGAAGAAGTGGGTTGGATCTCCACAAGAGATGCCACTTTCTGCGTTACTAAGATGATACTCCAGCCTCTTCCTCCTCCATGGCGATGAGTTTCATCTCCTCTGCACCAGCACTTCTCTGACGGTCTCAGCACCAGCCACACCGAGGTTCTGTGAAATGCCAATGGGATGGATGATGTGCCTGGAGTCTATTGCTGGGCTGCAGAGCACCTGTAACACCAGCCTTCAGCTGCTGGAGATCAAGAGTACATTGGGTAGATTCTCCTCCAAGCACAGCCAAGTCCTGGAGAGAACAGCCAGCGTCTCAGAGATACCGAATCACCATCTTCCTTTCTTGACAGCTCTTCCATGGTGGAAAGAGCATCACAAGCACTACAGGTACCCATGGCTCTGGGGCACAGCTCTGCACCCATCTAGAGGGGCTTTCACACCCTGAAGCCTTTTGCGCCCTGCATGGCACCAGGAGCCCCAGGGGCAGGCCAGGAACTCAGAATGCTCTCACAATGACTCTTGTTGTAGCAAAGAGGGCAGTCCAGTGTTGTTCATGTTGTTTGTGTGGACACTAAGCTAATTATTCTCTATTGAAGATTTAAAGGGAACAAATGTATTAACCCACTAGCCAGGGCCAGTATAAGAAGCAATATGGTTACTCATTAATCCACTGCCACAAAGCCCAGCTCATCTGCTGGGGAATCATATAACCCTGCCAGCTGCAAAATGTTTGTGCCTTATCTTTGGGAAGCAAGGGATCCCTTTCGACAGCCTGTTCACTCAAACACCCTTTCCCAGGATGGGAGGACTCACCGGTCCCTCCTGAGTCATAGCAAGACTATGGGGAGCAATAAGGATGCCAGAACACCAACCCAGGGATGTCATAAAAGAGAGATAAGGAAAGAGACTGGGAAATGTTTGGTCCCAGTTGAACTGGATCTCACACCCTGACACTTTCTGGGGGCCAGACATAGCCACTTGCTGGGCTATGGATGAAGTGCTATGGGGAACCAAGCAGAGCAGGAAGAATCAGGGAGGATTCCTCCTGCTTGGAGAGTGGTTTGAAGAAGAAAAGGGCAAAGACCTTCTCCTGCTTCTCACCTCCTTCCTCGCACGCAGGTCTGGGATCAATGCTCTCAGCAGGCACTTGAATGAGGAGACTCAAAGCAGGAGGAGCACCAGGCTTTTCACATCAGTTGTGAGCAAACCTCTCACAGAGATGAAAGCTGAGCCCCAAACGCGGGTCTAACACCATAGAAACTAGCAGGGCTTTTTCTTGCACGGAGCTCTGTTCGCTGCATGCCCCCCACTCCCATTAACCCCTCCGTTTATGTACCTCTGTGCATACAGAAGCTGCACAGGCAGGTTTACAGACTCAGAAGTTCCCTCAGCATCTCGCTGGGCTTCTGCCACCTCAGAGCCACTGAGATTTCTTTTTGCTTCAACATATGAAACTTCTGCCAGAAATCCACAGCAAAACAGCTTCTGTTTTAAGTTGTCTATCGTGGCAATGCTGCCATTTGTGCAGCTAAAAGAGGAGTAGGTGTTTTGTGGGCTGATGTCCTTGCTAAAATGTGAACATAAGGGATAGCACTTTCATTGGCAGCCGGTGGAGTGTATTTTCAGCTCATGTGGTCAGATTCCCCACCATCCGTAGGAAACACACTGTGAATAACAACTGTTTTTCCATGCTCTGTTCCTCCTGCTTGTAACGAAGGAACCATCTTATGCGGCTACAGTTCATGAAATGATCCTGACCGCAGAGAAGCAGTAACTTATCAGATCCTTAGGGTCACACCACTTTATTTGTGTAAGGTGCTTGGTGAGATCCGTGTCACTGCAACTTGAGCCCATAGGATGGCACATCAGATCACCCTAACGGCCCCTGTCTGCACCAGCTCCATTTTGTCTGCCCCTACTAAAGGTGACCAGAAGTACCCAGTACTCCAGGTGAGGTCAAATCTAGACCTCACATAGGGCATTAATAGTTCTGGTCTGTACTGGATTTGACTTGCCTGGGGTAGCTGTGGGTAATGTTGGCCTTTTCCCAGCCACAACATACTGGCTGTTTGGAGTCATCCTCTGACCAGTCCATGCCCCTACGTCTTTCTGCTCCTCCAGCATTTCCAGCCCAGCTACTCCCCGCTGTTCCAGACATTGGGTCATCAGCACGTTTGGTTAACAAACTGTTATTGTTGGGCTGGACTGACTAATAAAGATATTAAATACTTGTAGCACCCAGAGCAACACTAGAGAGCTGCTCTTACTACCTCTGTCCAGCCCAAAGACTTCCCCATCAGTCAACCCTTTCTCATCCTGCCTTTGGCCATTTACTTATTTGCTTCACAGATCCCATACCAAACTCCACCTTGTACAGATTAATTATTAATTAAATTAGTAATTTCCCACTATCAAATAGTTTCCACCGTGCTGAAAGGGGAGATCTTTATCCTCTCCATGCTGGGGGAACTCGGGTATCCTGTCCCATTGGCTAGGCATTACCCCTGGATGCCTATTGCATTATGTCCCATTTGTAGACGTATTGCAACTATTCTTTCCATCAAAACCTGTCCTGGCTGCCGACATGGTGCTAACCCCCCTCCCTCTTCCTTCTTAGAGTAGGTACGCCAGACTCTTCGCAGAACAGTGCAATTCTCCAGAGAGATAGGACCAAACATTTGCCTTTGGCCAAGTCTTGCACTTTGTGGTACTTCCCTGTCACTCCTCAACTCTTCCCATCACCACTTAGGGCATGCACACTGGCTGCAGCGAGCAGATCTCTACCAGGCCGGCAGTGGGCAAAGCCAATGCCTTTTGCTAAGCGTCCCTGTGACTCTCCTCTAAGAGAAGGCTTGGTAAAGCTGAGGATTACAGCAGCCCCCAGACAAGCTCTCTCTGCTGCCGACATTCCAGTCCCCACACGTCCCAAAGGGTGGGGACCAGGAGAAGGGGTCGGCTGCTCTGCACCCATCAGGTTTGCAGCCATAATTCCCCCAGTGAGGCTCCGAAGGGAATCAGTCCCTCTGGGTTCGTAGCTTCAATGATAGGCATTTTTATTTGAGTGTGTTTCTGTGTTTAGAGGTGGACCCAAACTGACCCCCCCCAAAAGGGGACACATCCTGCCACAGCTTGGGCCCATCTCTCGTGCAATATCTTCTATGTGTAGATTGTATTTTACTCTGCAGCTGCCACATCGTTATCAGCACCAATGTATACATAATCCTACTGCCAGTCACTATTTCATACATACTGCATGTATCCCAGAAACTAATGTGACACTTTGGTGTGTCTTTCCACATGTAAGATGCTTCTCAGACTGTGTGCACAAGTTTTAACCCTTTTGTCCTTCTTGGTTTGAGCGTATTATCACGTTTTTAAGCGCGAGTGTCACGTTTAGTGTTTGTTTGTGTCATGTAAAGTAATGTAGAGCACAGCGGACTTTATTCGTAACTGAATTGTCTCTGTTCACCTGCCAAGGGCACCGTGGTGGAGTCCCATGGGACCGGAGGCAGAAGCTCAGTGCAGATGTGCAGCCAGGAGGAAGTCAGCCAGAAGTGAGAAACGGCTCTTCCCCTTCTTCCCAGTCAGGGCTCCGGGCTGGGGGAGAGGCAGCACCACACATACAGGGTACTGAGGGCTCTGGCTGTGGGGAAGCGCAGGGTGTGAAGATGGGCAGATCTGGAGACGGGGATTTCACAGGTGTCTCCTTATGGGGGCTTTTTCTAAAGTGAGATCTCAGCTAATGTGCTCAGGAGGCAAACCCAGTCCAGGTTTTGGAGGCAAATCCAACACATCAGCATGAGGAAAGGTTCTGGTTGGGGTCAGCACTTAGCTCGGGTCCCAGGGTCTTGTGGCACAATGCAAACCACACAGACCAAGGGAGAGTCCTCCGCTGCCAAGCCAGCTCTGGGGGGTGCAGACACAGCCTGACTGTGCTCCCACTTGGGGAACATGAAGGTTGCCCTGGGACATGCCAAGATGCATCCATCTGGCTTTGGCAAGGGCAGGGAAACTGCGCCAGTGTGGCTGTGTTGGGACTTTGGAGAGATGACTCTTGCAGGGGTGGGAGGAGGCAAGGAAGCCAATTCATGCTGGGAGGCTGCAGTGTCCCATCATCCCTGTCCTTTCCTCCTCATGGATGGCACCAGAAGTGCAGAGCTTGCCCTAATTGTGCCCTCTCCCCCTCCTGCTGCACTGGCTCATTGGCATCGCGCTGTTACTCTGCAACATCTGAACAGAAGCAGCATCTTCCTCCGTGCTGCCTGTCAGAAACCACCCTGAGGGCAGAGACAAAAGCAGAGCTCAGACTGAGGTACCAAAGAGTTAACATGTTCCTAGGTTTACAGATATATTTGTAGGGTTTGTACTATGTCACATCTATAGCCACGAGATACTATTTTTATGCCGTAAACTTTTACAAATATGTTTCTAAAGAAAGAGTTTAAAAATAAAGGTGTTTTTCTTTTTGCAAAGTTCCATCTCTTCCTTTTGTGCGCCGGGTTTTGGTTGCTCCCACTCAGATGGGGCTGAGAATACAGCTTAACCATGCGGTGGGTGAAGGCTAAGCGTGTTAATACGCTGTGCATGACCCCAGCGCTTAGCGAAAGCCGAGCTGGGAGCCAGGCAGAGAGAAGCACAGCAAGGCTACAGCTGAGCCCTGGGACATGGTAAGGAAAAGGGGCTGCAAACAGGGAACGATCTGCCCTGTCACGTTGGTAACTGGCCAGTTTGTGGATCCCGTTGCGCTGGGAGGAGGTGGGTAGAGGGAAGGACACAGAGAGGAGTTCCCATGTGTATCCCCTGTGCCTCAGGTTTGGGCCAGCAGCACCAAACAAGGGCTTGATGTGCTCCTTGGGATCATTGCTTGGTCTGCTCAGGTCAGGGTAGGGATGCAGGAGATGCCAGGCTGAACAGTGCTGGCTGAAGGAGCTGGGAGATGGCACAGTGCTGTTTGTTAGTTTTTCCCCATGGTTTAATAGCTCAGGGCGATGGGAGAGACTGAAGGTAGCAATGGGGCAGGGCATCAGCTGCTGCGCTGCAGTGCACAGTGCTCCCCATGTCCAGCTCTCCCCCAAGCTGGGTTCTCCCCTGCCTCTAGGAGGAGGAATCCACTGATATCATTCAAAGATGACCCCCAGAACACCGGCTCTGCACACTACTGCTCCTCCCCAGCCCTGAGACAGCCACCTCCTGAGTCCAGCCTCAAGTTCCCTGCTCTCCTGGCTCCAATGGAACTGCTCTTACAGAAAATGCCCCCAGGCTGCTGAGGCAGCTGTTTGCAGCCAGCTCTAAAGCCTGGGGTTGATGTGAAGAGGGGTTTTTGAACTGAGGTTCAAACAGGTCGATGCTGACCCTGTTTGGAGGCTGCAGGATGCAGCCCTATGCAAGTCCTCATTGGTAGCAGTTGTGCCTCTCCCCTTGTGCACCCAAAGACCAAAGGCGCTGGCTGCAGTGCAAGGCAGCTCCAAGCCCCTTTTCCATGCTTTTCCTGCCTCTGTTCAGTTTGCCAGGAGGTTTTGGAGGCTCCGGACCAGCTGAGGCTGATTCTCCCCAGATACTCTCTGAGTCACCTGGCAAGGCTCAGCCCTGACAGGCAGACAGGGCTGAATCAGCAGGGAAACAATCACCTTGTCCCCAGAGGGGCTGCAGGAAAGGCTGGGGGGGAGCAGGGAGGGGGAAATGGGAGACCTCAGCCCTGAACCCAACTGGTTCCCATTGCCTGATCCCTGCCTGGCAGGACTGCTTGTGGGGATGCACTGAGTGTGTACAGGCTGTGACTTGTCACCTGTGGACCCACATCCCCTTGAGGTGCAAAGGGCCTCCTCAGAGTAGAGATGCTGAGCGGTTGCTTCCTTTCTCTGCATTAAACCCGCCTGGTTCAGAGCTCGTCCTCACTGGTGAGTCAGTTCTCTCCGAGCTGGCATGTGTTCCTGGAAAAAAGAGTTAAAAGAAGAAGGAGGGAAACAAACATCCTTTAAAAAGCCCCTTTGGCTCAAGAGGAGGAAAGAATCATCAGGCGGACATCTCCTGTGGCCCCACTGCTCGACAGCCCCCCGGCTCTGGGCAGGAGCCCCCCAGCACACCACACTTCGTGCTCTTCTTCCCCACATCCTGCCAGGAAAAAGCGCGGAGAGGAAATCTGGCCAAGAGCTGCCTTTCCCTCTCTGGACTCGCTCCGGCGCTCCAGCCGTCCTCCTGGCCAAACCCAGGGGCTGTCTCCATGCTCGCATGACTCTTAGTCATCCCCAGCACAATCAGCCGTGCTCTCATCTCTTGGCCCCAAGACCTTGTCTTGCTGGTACCTCTCTTTGGAGAAGCCCATTCCCCTCAGTTTGCGGAGACGTGAGAGCACCTCTCCACGTGCACCTTTGCATTGCAAGTGCAGGTTCAGCAGCCACCTCTGTGCAGTCATTCTGGGTAAGGCCGTCTCTTTCTGCCCATGTTTTAGAGCCAGTGTCCCTGCCACCTCCCCACTGATGGGGCTGCAGCTGGGTGCAGATAAGAGGATCCTTCCATCAGGACCTTCCTTCCTGTGCTTCCCAGCACTGCCAGGTTGTGGCTGTAACTTCCCACCCCAGAGCTACCATGAACCACCATGAACTTCTGCTGCAGCGTGGGGTTATCAAGAGATAGGACAG
The DNA here is from genome assembly GCA_039720435.1 of Amazona ochrocephala. NCBI lineage: Eukaryota > Metazoa > Chordata > Aves > Psittaciformes > Psittacidae > Amazona > Amazona ochrocephala. The sequence goes on from CM077889.1 coordinate 15,183,688, forward strand.
AGAGCAAAGGGCACGCTGGGTCTGACTTGATGTGCTAGCATCTTGCTGACGTGAGCATCACTAGGACAACTGGTTTGCTTCAAACCTACTGCTTTGGAGGAGGCTCAGGGAGGGTTAACAAAGTGCCTCATTACTGCTCCCAGGTGCCTGGCAGGCTCTTCATTAGAAAGCAGCTTTAAAAGGCCCCTCCAGCAGCCAGGCAGTATGATGGGTGGGATGTGGTCCTGGGGAGGGTCAGTCCTTGATTGAGCTCTGATGGTGATAGGGGCTGCTGTGAGGCCCAGACTTGGAGGTACTGGGAGAGGAGGAGAGCTGGGTCCTCATATGCTCCCCTCAGCCGTGCTGAGGACAAGGAAGGGTCTGCAGGCTGAATCCAATGTGTCTCCTGGCTGGGGAGGGTGGTGAAGGCAAAGCCTGCAGCTGGCTGGGCTTGATCCTCCTTCTGCACGGTGCTGGAGTGGGGCTTGGGGGTGATCCTGTGTGGCCACAGGAACCCTCTTTGCACCAGGGGTTGTGCTCTTGGTCAAAGCAAAGCAATCTGCCCTCTTCACAGGGAGCTGCTCCTGGTTGAACCATCTCTGTGGGCCTGTTGCGAGGGTGATGGCCATGCTCCTGTGTGGGTCCTCAGGACCTGAAGCCAACAAGCTCCACCAGGCCTGAGGTAAATTGGAGTCCCTCCCATCAAGGCAGGTACCAGGCAGGGTTTTTTGTCCCTAGGGAAGAGTATAGAAGCCCCTGGGGTTTGGGTGGCAATAGCCAGGGCTCATTGGCCTGGTCCTAAGCCCTGTCATGGTGCAGTGGTCCCTGGGGCTGAACCCCAATCTGAGGCATTAGGGTGACCCCAACAGCAGTGGGGGTCCAGCAGTGGGGTGCGTGCCTGGCCCCACCTCTGCGCGGGGGCTTGTCCCGGTGACGTCCCAACCTCCGCTTGTTTTGTATTTTTCCCCTCCTGCCTCAAAAACAAACAAAAAAAGGGAATTTCTTCACTTGCGGTCTCTCAGAAAGGAGAAGCTCCCACTGGGGACGGAGCTGCTGCTCGAGAGGGTCGTGCAGCGCATCCCTGCCCTGCGCTGGGGGCACCGCGCTCCCTGCCGACATGGGTCCTGCTCTCCTGCTGCTGCTCACCACAGCCAGCATCCGGCACGGTAGGTCCATTGGCACCCCAAAGCGCCCCATTGTCTCCATGCTACTCTGGGGCAGTTTGGGGATGCAGTGAGGGTTTCCTGGGTGTCTGGTGGGTGTGCTCCATCCCTCAGGTGAGGAGGGGTGACAGCCACAGTGGTGTTGGGGACAGGGCAGTGCTGAACTTGGACCAGTGGGCACAAAGCTGAGCCCCAGCTGTGTCCACCAGAAGCTTGCTGTGGGCTGGGATGGTCCCTGCTTCTGGAGGCTGCTGCATGAGGCAGCCGCTGCTACTGCGGGCAGGTTCAAGGAGCCTTGGAATCAGTAGGGAAGAGGCAGGAGAGCATTTCTTCCCCACGGCATTGCATGGAGAGATACCAGCTTGGCATTTAGTGCAGACTGGGCTGCAGCAGCTTTCTGAAGGTCATCCAGGGCTGGTTTGTTATTGTCATTATAGAGGGAGGGCAGCAGTGGAAAGAGGGTGTGTTGTGAGGTCTGTGTTGGCTCTGAAGCCCGGCTGCGCTGAGGGCTGGTTTGTGGCTGCCTGCACCACTGCCAGGGTAAGGCCAAGGGGTATGGAAAGGCGCACATAGCATAGGAAGAGCCTTGGCAATGGGGAGAAGGGGAAGGGAGACTTCCCGCTGTTTGGGTCTGGGCAGGGGTTAGGAAGGAGAGGTTCAGCAGAACGTGTGTCCTGAGGGGAGCTGTACCTGAAACAAACCTTTGTCCAAACGGGTGAGAGCTGGAGGTGCTCCGGCTGCAGTGAAAGAGCTGGAAGGCAGCTGCATTGGCACCTTGGGATGCACCTTGGAGATGCCTGAGGATTGCTGCTTTCTGGTGGGGCTGGGATGTGATGGAAACAGACCTTGGGCAGCCAAAAAGGGAAAGGTGAATCCGCCTGGGTTATGAGGCTGCGGAGGTTGCCAAGAGGCAGTAACCCATCAACCTCAAGAGTCACTGAGCCTCTTCTGAGGTTTCCAACCAAACAGACAAGCCAGTATTACTAATCCTACATCTGAAGCGCTGGCAGCCTCCCAAACCTTGTGTGGCACTTTCCTTTTGAGCTTGCCTGGGGGCACAATGAGACTTTGGTGTAAGATTCCCCCCTGGAAGTGGGCAGTCCGGGGGGAAGCCTATCCTTGAGCCTCTTCACTGTTCACGCTTTCACCCAGGATATTTTCATCCCACTTGCTGTTGCACTCCATGGTTTCTTTTCACTTCGAGTCGTGTCTTTGACATGCTGAGCTTGTCGTGTCTTTTTCCATGCCTGCTCTGCTGGCATCTGGGTTGTGAAGGCTTCGGGGGTTGTAATTCCTTGTGTTTATGTGACACCCTGACATGGCAGGCAATGCCTGATAAGGGTGTTAGATGCACATTTGTCTGAGTACTAGCACTGCTGGCCATCTGCAGCACAAAACTGCCCTGTGCCAGGGTTGTCCAAAGCCATTGCCTTAAGCTGGAGTCAGAGCCCAGCTTCCTTCTGCCTCTTGGATTGCAAGTGCATCCTCTGAGAGTACCAGGGCTGATGCGGTGTATGTCATGGTATGACCACCCATCATACCCATGGGCTCTTGCTGAGGGGAGTGTCAGGGGCTCAAATCCCAGTTTCAGACCAAGCAGAAGGAAGACTTAAAACCTGATCAGGTCACATCTGTGGGTTTGGCCGTGTTGAGAGGCCTTCCTGGGGTTTATTTTGTTATTGTGGGTGATTTAAGCTTCTGAGGTAGAAACCCCAAACAGACACGTGATGGGCACCCTTTTACCTGTGCCCTGCCTCACAGATACTGTGGGTGACTCTGGGGAAGGTGTCCTCAAACAAAACGTTTCCTTGCCATGACTGAGGGGGGGAGCAAGGAGAGCTCATGCACTAATCTGAGTGTCAGGAGCAGATTTTAGCCTAGTTATCCCCTGGTCAAGGTCCTGATGGCTGGCTTCTGTGGTGAGGTTCTCGAGCATCTCTGTTACCAGCCTTCACTTCTTCCTCACCATTGCCAAGCTATCGGCAGAGGACAGTGATGTTTTGGCTGGCATGGGAGAGGAGGGGATGGAGCCTGCAGCTGTAACTGGAGGTCACTGTTGCACAACCCAAGTGTGGTAAAACCATTGGCCAGCAGTTCCTGGCAGTGCTGCGGAAGCTGCTGGAGAGCAGCAGAGACATCCTTGGGCTTCATGCAAGATTGCACCGTGGTCAGCAGGGAGAGAGCCTGCCCAGCAGCACTGCTTCCCCGTTCTGGATAAGAACCTGCTGGTCCGACTTATCGCCAGCACACACAGAGGAGCGGGTGCTTGGGTGCCCTTCACCTGCATTTAGCATCTCTGCCTTGCCTGTCCTCGCTACTCTTGTGTGATGGTTGTGCTACTGAGAGGAGCCTCCAGTGACAGCCTGAAGGCTGCTGGCTTCTCCACTGTTAAACAGGGCACCCACCCTGACCCTTTTCTGGCCACAGTATCTCAGTGGAGGATGATGACAACAGGGATGCAGAGTGATGTGACTCTTGTTTTTCCTGTCCTTCTGGTGCGGCCAAACCAAGGACCAGTTAGAACATGGTCTCTCTTCCCGAGCCAGTTTGGATGCAGCTCTGCGTCAAAGAGCTTGTGTACCCCATCAAATGATGCTGAAGCCTTGGGTGTGGAGGGATAGCTGAAGTCGAAAGCAGCGATAAGCATCCAGTGGCAGGTAAAGCAACAGAAATGTGTCAAGGCCTGCTAGAAAACACACCAAAAAGGGAGGAACCTTGTACCTCATGTATGTGGAAAATGTGGTTTTGTGAAGGATTCTGGGATATGTTTTTCTCCACTTTGGGAATAAATGAGGCTTTTCCTCTTTCCACAGAAAGGTAAAAGCATCACAGACGCAAACCCAAACAAAAAAGAACCCAATAGATAAAATGTCAAATATTCCATGCTCTGAAGCTCTGCGTGCTCTGCTGCTTCCCGCAGGGGCAGTCAGGTTGATCCAGGCTTTGTCTGGGTTTCTGCTGGACCAATCATCATCATGCACCAGCAACATTCTCCAGGGCCTTGAGTCTCATGTTCTCAACCCCCTGTTGCATGGAGGGAAGCATCCATCCCAAACTGCTTAGATGATGCTCTTGAGCTCTTGTGGTTGGGCTCTGGTGTTACAGCCCTGAGCACAGCTGGCAGCACAGGGCACATTTGTACCCTGGACATAGTCTTGCTCACCACATGAACTGTGAGCAGGGGTGGATGCTGCTTCTGCTGGTGTGTTACAGGGACAGTGTCTAAGGCAGCACCAGAGAATGGATTTGCTCTAAACTGCCTTTGCTACCCATGGCCACAGCAACCTTCTCTTCCCTCCTCCCTGCAACAAGGGCTGTAATATCTGACCACTATTCCCTTTCCCTTGAAGGAGCATGTATGTTAAATACACACATATATGTACCTGGATTAATGATGTCATTATAGGGTGCTTTGCCCTCTCCCACCTCCTGATGAGTTCATTCAGACTTCAGATCATTCAACCAAAGAGCTCCTATGAGTGCAGAGCAGTCTGCTGCAGAGTTTGACCATCACAAGACCGAGCCCAGCCCCTGTTTCTGTTGCCACCTTCCCAGGGGAGCACGGCCTGCAGTGACCTCCTCTGCAAAGAGCATCAAATCGATAAACTGGCAGCTACCTTTATACTTGGTATTATTGGAACCTGGGTGTGTGTCCCTTTAAGCCGTTAGCGACTGGGAAGGAAAGCAGAAGTGGGAGAATAGCCCTGGATAGGGGCTGGAGGGGGGTGCAGAGCCCCCCGAGCACAGATAGCCCTTTGCAATGTGTTTCCTGTCCTCCCAAAGGCCTGCCGTGGGGGTGGCAGTACCACTGCTTCCCCAGCCCCGCGGCACTGATTCATTTCTCACTTCCCCCCACCCTAAATATAGGTGGTGACTCAAAGAACTCGCTGACATGGTAAAACAGGGAAAGAATATTTCCCCCTAACACTAAGGGCTGGAGTGGGACCCTGGTTCCCCTTTATTCAGCCAGCAGAGAAGCCATCTTCAACATAGAGATGGCATTGAAAACCCAGATGGGTTTGATGCCGCTGTCAGCATGGCCTCGGGTGCTTATCTACAACTGCAGCCATGGGCTTTAGTGAGCTGGTCAGCTTTCCTGTGCCTCAGTTTCCCACATCCACATATGATAATAATAATGCTGAGTCACTTTGTAATGTTTTGGTGATATCTGGGAGGAGAATGCACTGTGTGGTTCATGACAAGGCATAAGTTGTTGTCCATCAAAATCTAGTACCTGGTAACCAAAAAGCCAGTGCAAGGTCATACACTGACCTCCTGCTCTGCATAAGCTTTTCAGGTCTGTTTGAGCTCATCACAGCAACAGAGAGCCCCATCCACTAGACCTTACCTAAACTTCACCAAATGATGCTATGTGCTAACCCAGTTCATTTAGTAACTCCAGCTTTGTCACAAAAGAAAACTGTTGTAAGACAAGGCAAAACCCAACAGGAACAACTGGCAAGCTACCATCCGACCTTATCAGCTCTAGATGATCGATTTTCCTGTCCCAGTACTCGAAATGTTCACATGTGGTGTTTTCTGTCTTCCCTGAATTCATTCCTTGGAGTATCAGCTGTGTCTGCCTGGTGGATAGAGAATGGAGTGATGACAGCCTGTCTGAATCCCAAGCTCAGCCTCCTCCTGGTGCTGAGCTACTCCATACTCAGCAGTGTGAACTCCAACAGGCATCTTTAAGGATCATTTCTGCATGCTCACTCTTTCTCTTTCCTTTGTAGGCTCAGCATCCCCGGTGATCAGTCCTGATGTCCCTGCTCTGGTTGTCAGCACGGGTGATCCAGTCACCTTGCACTGCTCAGGGAAGTCCAAAGTCGAATGGCAAACCAAAAAGGATGTATTCAGCAATGGCACTAGCAGCACGCTCAGCATTCCCAGGACCTCTTACAGGGATACAGGCACCTACGTGTGTGCTTATGTCAACAGCAGTGACAAGAGCATTGCAACTGTGCACCTGTTTGTGCGAGGTAACCATGCTTCCCTCTTCCCACCTCTGCTGACAGAAGAGCCTCCTTCCAGGGTTCACGGCCATTACACAGCTCCTTTCTATGGCTGTGGTTGTGTGTGTGTTTGGGGACCAGTGCAGGCTCCTCATGGGGCCATGACTCACCCACAGCCATGTAAACCCACATAAAATGGGGCCTGGGGCTGAAGCACTGGGGTACAGGGCAGCATTTCCTGCATGTGTGGGCACGGTCGGGACCTCTCACTCCATTTAACTTGGCTTTCCTTCATGAAAAACGAGGAATGAAAGCCGGTTTGGTGGTGTTACGAGCAGTGATATCAGGAAATCAGAGACCATATTAACAGCACCCCAGATAAGGGAGGGAATCGCATGAATCAAACCTTACAACATGACCTGAAACCCAAATATTCTTTTACCCCAGAAGTTATCCTGTGCTAGCTCCACCACTTGAGTTGACCTCTTCCCTCGTGCCAGAGATACCGTCCTGGGCAGGGAAGCTGGAGGTCTGATAACTGAAACTAACACCATGGTGAGAAGTTTAATTAGAAGCAAGCATACTTCCCAGGCTCTCTTGCCTATGTGCGTTTGTGGGTCGGTTGCTGCGCTCTCCTCACATGCCTTAGCTGAAATTGGGCTTGTCATGTGGGCTTTTGGAGGCTGAGTCAGGCAGGCGTTGAGCAGGGCTGCCCCAGCATCGAACTCCCACTGGGCAGCAGCGCTGGAGACTTGCCTTTGCTGGAATGTGTTTCTGATGCATTTCCTGATCCCATTCCTTGGCCTACCTTGCCTCCTCCACAGATCCCAATAACGTGTGGAACACCCTGTCCTTCCGGGTCGGTGTGACCAGAGGCAGTAATGCTGAGCTGCGTTGCCTCATCACGGCCCCTGAGTACGGATCCAGTGTGACTCTGGTAATGGATGACGGCTCTCGTCTCCCACCCGGGACCAACTATTCTTTCAGCGCAGAGAAAGGAATGACACTGTACAATGTGCAAAGCAAGCAGAAGGGCTCTTACAGATGCCAAGCAGTGATAAATGGAAAAACTGAGAAGTCACCAAGAATAAAACTGCTTGTGGAAGAAGGTAAAGGCTTGGGGTTGCTGGTGTCCTCAGGGAGAGAGCAATAGCTAAGCTGGCCACAGTGGATAGTTAAGGAAAAGCTCCTCACCAGTGGAAGGAAAGACCTGAACCTGAAGTCTTTAAAGGGTATTTAATGGAGGCAAAATTCCACCAGCTCCTGGCAAATTACCAGCAGTGTTAAAATCTTTGCCAGCACTATCTCAGAACAGAGGAAAAAGTCCACCTATCTCCCTGATGCGCTGCAGGTCCTCAGGCTCTGATGCTCAAGACATACCCATGGCAGAAGGTTCCTCTTCCCTTTCAACCCACAGTGCTGACTGCTGTGCTCTATCCTACCTGTGCTACTGCCCATAGACACATGCACTAAGGGAGTGATGATTGCTAGGGAAGGAGAAGGCTGGGGGTAAAGAAACTGGAGAGGATGGAAAGGAAAAGGTAGCCAGGCCCTAGGGAATCTCCGAAGCACTTGAGGTCTCTGGACCAGCTGACATTGAATCTTTCCATGCTTGCCTTTGTGTAGCTCTGGAGAAGCCTGTGTCAGTGGTGATGGACCCTATAGACCACGTGCGAATTGTGGGTGAACCTTTCAAAGTCACTTGCAGAATAACTGCTCCTTCCCACAAGTATGATATCAGATGGGTGACAGCAGCAAAGAACGTAAGTTGTGGAGCTTTAAGGGGGAGTAGGGCTTTCCTGTAGCCTGGGAGATGTAAGAACTACCCAGACCCAAGTCACCTGCTCAACCAAGGCAGCTATTCAAGCAAGCTGTAGAAATATGAATATGTCATCACTTCCTTGGGATGACACAGGGTTAGGAAATACCTGCCCATTGTCAGGATCTTGCTGCAAGAGAGAAGGAAAGCACAGTGTCTCAGGTGAGTTTATTGAGCAGGAGCCACAGTACCCAATAAGGCAACACTTCTCCACTTTATAAGCCAGGGCTCACTTGGAGCATTGTGTGCAGTTCTGGTGTCCTCAACATAAAAAGGACATGGAACTGTTGGTACAAGTGCAGAGGAGGCCACGAGGATGATCAGGGGACTGGAGCACCTCCCCTATGAAGATAGGATGAGAAAGTTGGGGCTGTTCAGCCTGGAGAAGAGAAGGCTGCGTGGAGACCTCATAGCAGCCTTCCAGCATCTGAAGGGGGCCTATAGGGATGCTGGGGAGGGACTCTTCATGCGGAACTGCAGTGATAGGACAAGGGGTAATGGGTTCAAACTGGAACAAGGGAAGTTTAGATTGGATATGAGGAAGAAGTTCTTTACTGTACTGGTGGTGAGGCACTGGAATGGGCTGCCCAGGGAAGTTGTGAATGCTCCATCGCAAGGAGGTGTTCAAGGCCAGGTTGGACATAGCCTTGAGTGGCATGGTTGAGTGTGAGGTGTCCCTGCCCATGGCAGGGGGGTTGGAACTGGATGATCTTAAGGTCCTTTCCAACCCTAACTATTCTAGGATTCAAAGTAGCAAACATGTTCAGGACACCCAATTCCCCGGACGAAAAATATGGATAATGAAAGGGAATGCACTTCAGAATATCCGTGGTGCTGGCTTTTAACTGCTAGGTGGTTGGATGCGGTTTGTTATAAGTCCTTATTGTATCTGATGCCTTTATTAAGGAGTTGAAATAACATACAAGATATGTTTGGATCACACAGTGTAAGGCCAACTTGCAGTCGAAAGGCTGACAACAGCTATCATAACCCGAACTGCTGTGAAATGTCTGCCCTGAATACTTCAGTTTAACATGCCTCTTGGTCTCCACCCAGATGGCTTCCACTGGCAGAGGCTCCATAACAAAGCACAGTAACCCAGACCAACAGGGGCTGGGTATTGGTGTCATAAATACTCAGTTCCACCTTCTCCCTTCCAAGAAAGTGCCTGATGCTCTCTCCCTGCCCGACAGGTCTCGACAGCTCAGAATCGCAGCTTTGAGAATGAGAACTACTTCATCAGCGATGCCCTGTCCATTTCAGCAGTGTCCATGGAAGACAGTGGGAAGTACACCTGCATAGCTAACAATTCAGCAGGAGCCAGGAATGCCTCGACAATGCTTCGGGTAGTAGGTGAGTGCCTTGATGCTGCCTCCATCCTGTTCCTAGTTTTGTTGTTGGAAACGGTTCTTGTTCGTGCTTGAGAACTGCGGAGCTGCTAGGAAATGAACTGGTGCTCCCTTCGTGTCTTGAGGGGAAGGAAGACATTTTTGGGTCTGGGTGAAACATCTGAAAGCTCTGCTCGGTTTCTGTGTGTTTATAAAGATCTTTAAAACAAAAAGAATGGGGCAAGGTTATGCTGGAAACCAGGAAAGGCTGGCTACGAGGAAGGGCAAGCCACAGGAGCAGAGTATGGATCTTCGTCTCTTCCATTAACAGATCCACATAAGAGGATTCGGGTATATTATACGCTTGTTTGTACCTCAAGGAGGAAAAGTCATCCTTGCAGCTCACAGCTGGGGTTTGCTGATGGCCCAAAGTTGCTGCATACCATGGCTTGGAAAGGGCTTGGTCTGTTTCCCAGTGAGAAGCCGGCAGTTTAGCTAAGCAGCCTGTCTTCTGCAGGTGATCAAGAGATACAGTTTTAGCCTCATCACGTACTAGGATATGGCATGCAAAGCTTCTTTGCCCATTCATTAAGGTTTTCCAGCTCTCCTCAGGCCGAGTGTAATCCAAGTTGCCACCACAGAGCACAAGTACTCCTCTGGCAAGGTGGTCTGTGTAAGGCCTCATTCCGTCCTGCAGCCTCACTGCTGAAGCTGCCCTTTCCAATAACAATCCATTGATGAAGCTGATACGAGTTTATTCCATGTCTCCGGACATGCCTGCTGATGGCCATGCTCTCTTCCATCCTGCAGAGAGAGGTTACGTGCTCCTCACCCCACTGCAAGCCACCAGCCAGGAGGTTGCTTTGGGAGAGAGCCTGATGCTGCAGGTCCAGATTGAGGCTTATCCAAAACTTCTCCTCTGGGGCTGGGAGCACACAAACCCCCTGAAGAGCACAGAGAGCACCACACTGCAGGGCCAGATGATCCCTGGAAACAACCGGTATGTGCTTTCTGGCTTATACCCTGGCCATGGCATGTTTCCAACAAGGCTTTCCTTGTGATACAGGCAGGCAGAACGCTCTGGATTTGAAGAGGGGAACTGCTCTGCCTTTCTGTCTTCCCTTTCCAATATTATTATTAGCAAACCACAGCGAGCAGGTCTGAGCAGGTCAAGGAGGACACCACCTCTGTCCAACTCGGCAGCCTTCTCCATAGAAAACCTTGTGGAAGTCAGATCCCATTCGTGGTCTGGTTGTTCAAGAGCACACTCACCTGGCAGGAAGAAACTGCAGGGGGGAACGAACAGTACAAAATGCTGAATTCCCTTGGGGCTTCTCAGTCCCGTCCCATGCTCTGAGGTCTGGAGAGTGTGCGCATCCAGCGGCACTGTGCGCCCATGTCAAGAGGAGCCATAAGACCTAATGGAGGATTAGGCCTGCTCTTCCAAAGCCTCCAGCCACTGAGGCCAAAAGGAGACTAAAAGAAAGGGAATAATTCCCCTTTCATATTCTTAGAAAACAAAAATAGTCCACAAGAGGAACTGTGACACTCAGTAAGCGTGATGGCTTTAAGGCAAGCTGTTTCTTGCATTGGGGCCTGAGAAATGGGCTGGGGCAGAATGGAGTGGGCAGTAGAGACTGTGACTTGATGGGCTAAGAAATGGAATAACTCATTCTGCCAAAAGCAGGAGGACCAGCATCCTCTGGGCCTTCAAAGGTGATGGTTAAGGTGTTAAGCTCTTCTTTCTGAGCTTTCACCCACCATAGGCTTTCAGAAGTGCTGTGCACTTGATGGCAAAAGGTCTTTCCTCTAAGGAAGATCAGACCTTCCCTGCTTCCCCTGCGGAAGAAGTAGCAAAGGCTGGGATCAATGCTGGGAAGTGTTCACGCACTCCAGGGCATGGGAAGTAGCATCATCTTGCTGAGCAAAGACTGTGAGTGCCTGGGTTTCCTCAGAACAGCTTATTCATGGCATCCACTCTCTCTGTGTGAGCAGGTATAACAACACGCTCTTCCTGAACCGCCTGCAGGAAGGAGAAGGAGGTCTCTATCAGTTTTATGCCATCAACAATGGAACCAATGCATCAGTTACCTTCAGTATCTCTGTGAAATGTGAGTGCCTGGCATTGCTCTTTCATTCTGCTTGCCCTGGGGTTGCTGCCCAGCAGGTAGGATGGACTACGGGGGTGCTTGCAGTCCAGTGCTCACACAACACACAGCCCAAACCTATGCATAGCGCAGGACTTCCCGGTGCTTCATCGTTGCACACATGAAAAGTGAATCAGAGCACAGAGAATGTGGTCATAGCAGTCACTGTTCATGTGCCTTCCCCAACAGCTCCTCCGAGGCTCTGCAAAATCAAGGTGGCAGCCAATGACTCCAGCATCCTTCAGTGCGTGGCCATCGGTTACCCTGCCCCACGCATCGAGTGGTACCAGTGCCCCATTCACTCTGACGGGTAAGAAATGCCAGGAGACCGAGCACCTCCAAGGTGTGCAGGTCCCCCTCTATGCTGACATTTGTGGAGCAGGTAATACAGCAGAGCCTGTTCAGTGACAGCAACAGGGATGTTGCCCTCCTAAAGAGGTTCCTGGGGACTGAGGAGAGGAGCAGTTCCTAAAGTCCTGACCTTGAAGAGTTCAGCCACCTGTGATTCATGTTCTCCCAATGCTTTTCTGAGGAACATGTGGATCCCTTGGAAACGTGCCCTGGTGTATGTTGCTGTAGGGATACATCCTGGCTGGCCCCAGCCATCTTTCTGGGGCCTCCACAGGTCTAAAGCTCCACAGAGCACAGGATTACTGAGCTACAGTGTGATGGAGGCAACAGCAGCTGCCTGGTCAGGGGTTGCTGTGTCTCACACCCATTCGAGGAGGGAACTGCTGGCAGAATGCAGCTGTAGCCACATAAAGGCAGTCAAGGCTCTGTCTATACAGGGCTTTGATGCTAAGGGACAGGTCTTTAACTGGGCAGAGAGTAATAGATCTCCCGGAACTGCGACCATTAATTCCCTGTGTCTCCTCCCTAGGCTGATACAGGCACCGATTCATTAATGAGCAACTCTGCTACAAAGAACACTCATTCTCTCCTGCTTGGTATCTCTGCAGATACAACGAGGACTATAGGCTGCTACTGAATGACTCCAGTCCCCATGTGGTGAACGTGTTGCCCTTCCGAGAGATGGAGGTGGAGAGCAGCATCCCCTTCCAGGAGCTGGGTGCCAACTTCACCTTCTGTTGTATGGCCATTAACGGAGAGGGGAATGCATCTGACATGTTTCACTCACTCACCATCACCAGTAAGATACAAACTGGTAGCTTGGCAGAGTGGGGAAGGGTTTGTGGGCTTTTTGAGGATCCGTCTTTCTATACATACATCCCTATTGTCTTGCATGAGAGGTGGAAGAGATTCCATAAGACCCCTGTCCTCCCAGGAGTGGGGAGGCTTTGGCATTTGTCAGTCCTGGTTGCCATGTGGGATTTGCTGGCTGGGCAAAGGCTGAGCAGTGCTGTGAACACCTTATAATTGCAGGACCCAGCTCCAGAGTGCAGGAGCTGTTGGCCACTGGAGTCCAGGGGCTGCATCTTTTGATGGGACTGTGCTTGCTGCACACAGTCCCCAGCCGGCTGCACACAGTCCCCAGCCACTCTGACCAGTACCTGGTGCTGTTTGGGTGGAGATTGGGTGCATGAGAGAGCCATTAAAGCTTTAAGTTTGGCATCAAGAACCTTTCTCAGCTCCCTCCAGCGTTTTAGGGTGTCTCTGAGGCCAGTGCTGTGTTGTGTTGCGCACCGGGGGAAGCTTACGTGATCAGCTGGGCAAAATGCTTATAGAGATACGGTTGAAATAACAGTGTCTTACTCATTCCTGTGTTTTTCTCCTCCAGGAAGTGTCATGGCCCCCCCAAACAAGCTCTTCAGCCCCATTCTCTCCACCTGCATAGGCACGTCGGTCCTGCTGCTCCTCCTACTGCTCTTCCTCCTCTACAAGTACAACCAGGTCAGATTCCCTGTTGTGTAGCAAGGGCGGCCCAGCTTCTGCTGGCAGCCACAGGCAGGGAGCATTCAGCCTTGAGGCGCCAGGCATCTGCCTCCCTCATCTCCATTGCCTCCCAACTTCCCCCGGGAGCTTCCTGCACCGTACCCACTCTGTTAACGCCTCTCCTGCCCTGGTCCCTCAGTCCTGTGGCCCAGAGGTCAATGTGGCTATTTCCCGGTGTCAGAGGTGCTCATTCTGCGCTGTCAGTTGCAGATGGTTTCGCTCCGGTCACCTGAATCCACAGGCTGAATTACAGAGGGGAAAACAAAAGAGGGGTTTGCAGCTTGCAGCTACTTCTTGTTCTCCTCCCTGCTTTATGCAACGCTGTCTTTATGGGGGAACAGGATGATGCTGGAAGGCGTTTGTCTCCGGGAAGACTTGGTCACTATTTTTACACAAGAACTTGCCCCATTTTCTCTGCAAGACTCATTTGCAGCATTTGAATCTTCTTCTGGTTGTTTCCATAAACTGTACCCACCAACAGCCACCCCTGCTCCGTCAGTGGGTGACAACCTCCTGATTCTCAGCTCTCCCTTCTGGCACTCTCCCTTTGACAGCCTATCAAGCCTGCAGGTTTCACAGCAAAGTTCTGGTGCTGGTTGTCAGAAGATCCAATAGAGCCCTCTCCCAAACACCTACAGCTTTGCAGGCAGAGCTGTATTGGGACAGTAGTCCAGAGACATGAAGGGTGCACTGATGTGCAAGTAGCTCTGAAGAAATAGCTTTTAGGAAGGCCTTTCAAGCCCAAGAGAAGCAGGATGTGTTTATAGGTAATCTTGCTATCTCCGTCATGAGCTTCTTTAGCCATGGCTGATTGCTGCAGTGCTATAGGTGAATTGTGGAGCAGAAAGCAGCAGTGCTCCCCCTCTGGGAGCAGACAACAGCAAATACACTGAGTACGTGTGGCATCTTTTATAAGGGACCTCCATCAGAAACTATGCTGCTTGGAGCATCCTGTCTGAGCCTTTTTCAGCAGCCTGCATGGGCGAGGATGTTCAGCTCTCAGGCAAAGAAAATAGAAGCAGTGTGGGGGAGAAAACGAGCAGATGCTTTGCATCAAAGCTGCAGATCTGTTTGATTCAGTTATGGTCCCTCATGCCTGTGCTAACCCAGCTTTGAGCATCTCCTCACACACTGCATCCTTCTCTGCAACTAAGTGGAAGTGGTGAGGAGAAGCATTCCAGCACACACCTCCTGGTAGCTGGACCCTGAGGCTATCCATCACAGCCATGGCCATTCCACCCTGCGTCTGCCTTGATGGATCTGAGACTGCCTTTACCATGTTGGTCCTTGCCCGTCTCCTTGAACAGGAGCAAAGGCCACGCACACAAAGCTATTTCACTGTCTGCATTTGTATGTGTGCTCCAGCCTGGCTCCTGAGCCCCCTCAACATGAATGACAACCCGCAGCACAAGCTCCGCTCACAGGCTCCATCCAGCGCTGCTTCTCTCTGCCTTGCCGGGTTACTTCTGCCATGAGATTCACAGAAAAGAGAAGAGATTCTGACTTCTCTTTCTCCATTTCTTTTTTCCCCTGTGACAGAGGTGGGGCTGCAACAGCTCCACTGCTCTGCTGCGCTCAGCAGCACAGGGCACCAGGGAAGGGAATACAGTGCAGACATCTCCCTCCCAGCGCCAGCTGGGCACTGTCAGGCACTGGCCTGGTGGAACATTGCTGGTCCCAGCTCCGCCATCCCAAGTGAGGGCATGGGGGTGCTTTGAGTAAGAGGCAAGAGAGCCTCCTGCAACTGTGGGTTGTGACTTGGAGGGGCTTTAGAGCAGCAAAGGGACCAGGCTGTCCAGGAAGACCCTGTCTCACTCAGCCCAGGTTCAAAGCAAGAAGCCTTTGATGGGCTGAAGCCTGTCTTCCCTCTGTGCCTGCAGAGTGAGAGCTGGGAAGGAGGAACCCTCGGGTCCTGAGGAATGTTGAATAACTGGAGTCTCTTCCTTACAGAAACCCAAGTACCAGGTGCGGTGGAAGATCATTGAGGCCTGTGAAGGGAATAACTACATCTTTATCGATCCCACTCAGCTCCCATACAATGAGAAATGGGAGTTTCCCAGGAATAACCTCCAGTTTGGTAAGAAATCTTGCTCACTGCTTGCCTGGTGCTGTGCAGCCCATCACAGAGCTGAAATGCTCCAAGGCACAGAGCCAAAGCACTGGGCAGTATCTGAAGCTGCATCCGGGTGTTACAGCAACATCCTTAACCAGGTGCTGCTGCCCTCTTCCACGCAGGGTGCCAAATCTTAGGGTACAACCTCACTCCATTGCTCTGAGGAAGGTTGAGAGGATCATGTCCCTCCTCTGGTACAGAGCTGGTGGGATCATGGTTGGACATGGCCTCTTTCTGACCATCTTTGCTCACAGCAGAGTTCCCCTCAGATGTTAACCAACTCCTGACTAAGGGATGTGTCATCTTGTCTGGGCTCAGCAGGAATCCCCTTCCACCAGACATCCTCCTCAAGGTTCATGCAGGACAGCTGCACAATCTTTTTCTATAAAGCATCTCATGAGCACATTTTTTATTCCCTTTGCAGGAAAAACTCTTGGAGCAGGAGCCTTTGGAAAAGTGGTAGAAGCCACTGCTTTTGGGCTGGGCAAAGAAGAT
This sequence comes from Amazona ochrocephala, assembly GCA_039720435.1. Lineage (NCBI taxonomy): Eukaryota > Metazoa > Chordata > Aves > Psittaciformes > Psittacidae > Amazona > Amazona ochrocephala. The sequence continues at coordinate 15,199,580 of CM077889.1, forward strand.
TCCGTCCTCAAAGTGGCTGTGAAGATGCTAAAGTGTAAGCCCAGGGCAATCTGGAAAGGCTGAAATCCCCCCCGTATCCTTTGGGCAGGATGCAGTGGGTGCTCACCATGTGTTGGTGCTCCTACTTCTGTTGGATATCTCTGTGACAAGCACTGGTGTTGGAATCACACTGCTGCCATCCTTGTGGACATGCATGGCCAAAGGCACAGAGGATGCAATTTCCTTTGAGTGTGCCTCCTCCTTTTGTTCCGTACCTGTGTCTACATATTTTCCTGTCCTCTCCCTTCATCTCTTCCTTGCCCCTTCCTCCCTTCTCCACACAGCCTTTCCTCTCTTGTCTTGCAGCATCAGCAGACACGGATGAGCAGGAGGCTCTCATGTCTGAGCTGAAGATCATGAGTCACTTGGGACACCATGAGAACATTGTCAACCTGCTGGGAGCATGTACCTATGGAGGTAGGATCCCACAGCCCTGCTTCCCATTGCCTGCCCCTCTGAGGCTCCTCCCTCTCCTCATCTCACAACAGAGAGGTGTGTTTTGAACATACAGCTGCGCAAGGGCCCGTTTCCAGACATGCTCATGTGCAGTGTGGGTTCTGCTGCCCTCGCAGGGAAAGCAGGCCCCAGGACAGGCCACGGTAACATCAATTCCTAATTAACCCTTCCTGCCTCTCTCCCAGGCCCAATCCTTGTCATCACCGAGTACTGTCGCTATGGAGATCTGCTGAATTTCCTCCGGAAGAAGGCTGAATCCATCATTATCCAGGATTCCGCACTGGACATCTCTTTAGATAGTGCTGCTGATTACAAAAACATCGACCTAGAGAAGAAATACATCCGTAGGTAAGAGCAGAGCTCAGGTGGCCACAGGACCGGGTGCTTGCTGGGAGAAGTGTGCTAGGGAAGGACTGAGGCCAAAGTTTTAGGGACTTGCAGAACACCAGGATGTAAAAGCCACTGGGGTTGTGTATGTTAAGATTTGGTTACACATCCAAGCTTTTCAGTGTTTGACAGCATTCATTGAATATCCCAGAATAAACACATGTTTCAACCCAGTCTGTCCTCCCGCAGTCCGGAATCAAAACTTTCTGGCTTCCTGCACTTTTGGGCACATGGGTTTCGTAGGACAAGAGGCTGAGCCCTTCCCATCGTTTCGTAGGACAAGAGGCTGAGCCCTTCCCATCAGCTAAGGGCAGCCCCTTGACAAAAGGGTAGCAGTATTTGGACCCCACACCACAGGGCACCTCGGTCCCCTGTTGGCCTCAGCACTGACTTTCCCTTCATCCTCAAGTCCCATGCTAAGCCACTTCCAGCAGGCAGGGAAGTGATTTCTTCTCTCAGTGGATGTGAAGGGCAGGTTACTGCTGGAGGGTCGCTAACAGCCTGCCTCCATCTCTCTTGCTTCTGACTCAGTGACAGTGGCTTTTCGAGCCAGGGTTTGGAAATGTATGTTGAAATGAAGCCTGTGTCGTCATCATCATCTTCAGCATCATCGGATTCTGCGCAAGCCAAGGGTGAGTTAAAGGATCACTTCTGAGTTTCCATGGTTTCTTTATCCTGGCCCCACCTCATCTGGTTTCTCCTGGGGAGCCAGGGCACAGCACGGCCTTTGGTACCCGCCAGGTTTGCAGCAGCTCTGCAACTTCACTTTGGATTTCAGGGAAAAGCCCAGAGGAAGAAGATGGAAGCGGGGAGGACCTCCGTCCCCTCAACCTCTCTGACCTGCTGCAGTTCTCCAGCCAGGTGGCCCAGGGAATGGCATTCCTCGCATCAAAGAATGTGAGTGCCAACAGGACAACTGGCCCTGCGGCATCCCAACCAGGAAAATCCAGTGCAGGCAGCAGGCACCATCCATCCTTGTCTGCATGGGAGTTGGGATACTTCTGGATGGGGTGGCCAAGCTCAAGCAAACTGCTGTTGGAAATGGGCCTCTGCTCTGTTTTCTGGGTTCAGACATGCTGTGCCACGGCATACGGTGTCCCCTTCAGAGCCTTTGTCTCCCATGGGTTACAGGCAGTGTTAAGGATGGGAACCAGGGCTGTGTGTCCTGCTGGTCTCACCATCTTCTCCCCAGCTTTTGCATGAGGTCAGGAACTTTGATGTGAAGCTTTCTTGCCTTGGCAGCTTCCCCATGGCCCCAGGGACAGGGAACCGAAAGTGGCCCTTGAGCTGTCTGCCAGAGCTGGCTCATTTGGAGTACCAGAGTCACTGTGTGACTGTTTCAGAGATGAGGACACAGTGTCAACAGCCCCTGCTTCTGAGCCTCCTCCCACGGGGAAGATGATGGCCCCATGGGTGACTACAGCACGAAATGCTATGTTGTACCCGCATTGCAGAGCCTGTACTCCTTGTACGTGACACAGTGCCTATCGCAGGGGCTTTTCAAGCAGTACATGTTCCCTTTGCCTCTGTTAAGTGTTGCTTCAGTGACAGGCTCCGGGCTGTAGGGAATTAGCTGGGACTGCTGGGGGATGTTGGCTGGGTCTCAGTTGCGCTCTCTTCTCCCCAGTGCATCCATCGGGACTTGGCAGCCAGGAATGTGCTCATATCAGATGGAAGGGTAGCCAAGATCTGTGACTTCGGCCTGGCCCGGGATATCATGAATGACTCGAATTATGTTGTAAAAGGCAATGTAAGTAATTGAAATGGGGACAAGAGAAGGTACAAGGGTAGGGTGCAGCTGGAGCATGAAGGTGTGGGATAGGGTAAGCTGCCAGCTTGTCCCAGGCTGCAAGACTCTCTGCTCTTCCAGGCCCGCCTGCCCGTGAAGTGGATGGCCCCAGAGAGCATCTTTGACTGCATTTACACAGTGCAGAGCGATGTGTGGTCTTATGGCATCCTTCTCTGGGAGATCTTCTCCCTCGGTAAGGAAGAAAGGAGCTTACAAACCTCCTGTTTTCCATGGCTTTACCATTGCCTCAGCAAAAGGGTTTCCAAAGAAATGGATCCTGGATGATTTGCTGTAACTCAGAACTCCCTGGAAACAAGTAGCAGTGGCTCAGGCGATGCTCCGGGCTGCCTCTAGCCACGCTATAAGGCTGGAGTGTTACAGCCACCTCTGCTTCTGCCACTGTCACAGGTAAAAGCCCATACCCTGGCATGGTGGTGAACAGCAAGTTCTACAGCATGGTGAAGCAGGGATACCAGATGGCCAGGCCTGACTTTGCTCCCTTGGAAATGTGAGTGGATGCGCTGAAGTCACACTAGGGGTGACAGGATCACTGGAGCTGCTTCCTGGGGGGCAGGAAGGTGGCACTGGGACTTTGGGCTGGGAGTGGATGCCCTTGAGCTTCAGGTTGGATCCAACTGGCTGCCCCGTGCTCCTGTAGGAAAGCAGGACCTGGGGGAGTCAGTTAGGATGCTCTATCCACTGCCTCCTGTTTATGGACAGAAAGATGGGAACGCTTGTGTTATATGTTACATTCCTGGCCTTGGTGGGTTTTCTTCCTTTTAAAGTCAGCAAGTTTTGACTCTAGGACTGTAAGACAAGTCTGAGTAGGTTACAGGAAGGTAATGAGTTTAATCTTAAAGAATAAAGTACCGAAGGCATAAAGCTCCTTATTGATAGATTAGTTTACCCCTTCCACGTGCACCTTTACCTGGAGCACTGCACATGCACTGACCCTGGGTTTTATAATCAGGGGACTGCTCAGTACTGTGTACCTGAGAGTACGGCACAAGGAAGCACAGAGCCTGCAGCAGCACAGTGCAGCCACCCTGTCCCTGTTTGGCTCGGCAGGTACACCATCATGCAGGCGTGCTGGAGCCTGGAGCCCACAGAGAGACCTACCTTCGACCAGATCGGCTGCTTCATCCAGAAGGAACTGGAGGTGCATAAGGAGCAGGTGAGGACTGTTGAAGAGAATGGGGGAGATGTGCTTCCCCCCTACATGAACTTAGCTCCTGGACATCTCCCCTGCTGCTGGTCCTTGCCTTTAACTGATGGGAGCAGTTTAGTGCTGGTGGGCAGCACAGAAAGGTATCCAGATTTCCCTGTGCTCAAGGGTTAAGCCACTCCCCACCATGACCAAAGGAGGCTGGACAAAGAAATACAGCTGCTTTGCAGCAACCTCTATGGGCAGCAATAGGGGCAGTGACACTACTGGCAGCACCGCAGCCCTGCCCCATCCCATTCCCCTGGATTGGACAAAAGGCACACTCCTTTATCACTAGCCATCCTGCAGCTCCACAAAAGCATGGGCTAGCTATGCTTTGTGGGCACAAAGGGCAGCACTGGCTGAGCATCCAGCCCTGGCTGGTCATCCTCTGATGTCCTGCACCCCTGAAGGGGCTGAAACACACTTGGGGTGGGTTTTTTGTCTTTTCTTGATTTCAAGGACTACACCAACCTCCCCTCCGCCACCGAGGAAGACAGTGGCTGTGACACCTCTGGCTGCTGCGAGGAGTCCTGCGAGCAAGAGGATAGCGGGCAGCCCCTTCTCAAGGGCAACAACTACCAGTTCTGTTAGCTGGTACCATTGCCCCGGGTGGATCCCATCCTCCTGGATCTGCAGAGCGCATGGTGCTGCCCTGCCCTAGGACAAAGACGCCTTCAGCTTTGGCTCTCCTTCTTCTGAAGTATGCGTGTTACTGACTCCCTCACTGAAACGACAGCGCTAGAGTGACTCGAAAATAAGACTCACCATGGGGGCCCTGAGGCCTTACCTGAAGCGTAGCATAGGTTGTGAGGACGGGAACATGCTCCATGTCCACAAGGTACAGAGAGGTCCCTGGCACTTGCCTCCCCCTCCCCAGCGGGGCTGTGAGTGTTCTGGTTTTGTAGGGTTTTCCAGATACTAGTTGCAGCCAAGACAGACATTCCCACAACTGAACCCTTGTGTTTTATGACCGCATCTTGAAGCTGGAACTGCTTCACACAGCAGAAGCAGTCCCCTTTCTTGGTGGCCCTGCTCTCTTCCTTTTGCCAGTCTGACCCTGGATGGCACAGAGTGAGTGTTTAGATATAGGTGAAGCCTCTACTTAGCATTAAATACGCATTAACCTCTACATTTCCTCACCCAATCTACCTCTACACAGCTGACGCTTTGGCAGGGAGTGTTTGGGTGAAGCGAGCCAAGGAGCCAGCCCCAGGGTTATGTGAACCTGGGGCTGAAGGGCAGTTATTTCTCAGGTAAAACACAGACGTAAGTGGTGCACTTCTACGTCAGCACTGAACACATCCCCAATCCAGGAAAGAACGGCAGCTTAAACAGATCTGGAAATGATCAACATAACACACATCCCACAAACCTTCTGCATTATTAAACATGTAGCAATCACTGCCTTTGTCCCAAATGCAGATATGCTCTTGTACATATTTTCCTGAGTGTATTTTTAATAGAACAGCTGAGATAGTTTTTCATAAGCTAGAGCCTGATGCCCTTACATTTACTTCTCGTCGAGCTCTTGTTCAGGGCTACTAGTGCCAGTAATGGAAGTAGCTAATGAATCTTCTTACCTTCACCTGGCTCTGTACACCAGGTACAGGCACTGACAGGACTCAGGCAAACTACAATGAGACACGACTACTCTATCACAGGTGGCCCTGGTCATACACTGAGCAGCTAGTTTGTGGGCCACTTCTGATTACAGTAACCCTGGGTTTATGCTAACACTGAGTGATTCTTTCCTCCTTACTAAACACAAAGCTAATTTATGTCTGTCAGCATTATAAACAATGAAATGTTTAGCAAAATGAGTCTCTTCTAGAGCTTTAAAAGAACTGTTCTTCAAGAGGAATGGATCAGAGCACAGGTCTGCAACTCTGCTCCAACTCCTCAGACACACATCTTTCCCATTGCAAGTTCTCAAAACCATTCAATCTTGTGTAATGCAAAAACTGATTAAAACCAAGATTTTAAAGCACTTGCTCTGAGTGGCCTGTCTGTAATGAAGGAAAATGTAGTCCCCATGAATGGATATAATGGGGGAGTAATTTGAATTGTGATGATGGGACATCTGACAACAGTCACTGCACTTGAGATGAGCACACAGCAGCCATCAAGGGCAGGGGAGAGGCAGAATGGCCCTGGTGAGACTCAGGGTTACTGCAGCAGAACCTCCTACAGCAATTGCTTAGATGCAGCAGGAGCTCCTACCCAGGCTATTAAACACATCCTGAAGAGAAATTCCTGTCATGTGCTGCAGACCTCCTCCGAAAGTCACCTCAGGAGCTGCCCTGGGAAAGGAAATGCAGACAAGAACAGGGGAGTTGACCATCTGCAAATAAGACCTATACCACAGCTCTATTTAGCAGGATAATTTTACCTGACACTCCAGTGAGGTGGCCCAAGCCATGGCTCAAGCTGCTCCTCTCCGAACACCAGGCTCTTCCTCACCACCCTGGCAGCGCAGAGCAGTCATGATGTATGTGCACACAGTGTTTGTGCCCTTTCCCACTGCAGCTCTCCAGGTCTTGTACACAAAAACCAAGTTACTCAGCCACAGTTTCACCCCAAAAATTGGAGATAATTTATTAAATTTTATCACTGACTGAAAAAAGTCACTAATGTCTCTTAATAATAAGTTAATGTTCTTAACAGAAAACCCCCAAGCCATATACTGCATTTGCTCAGACTTAATACATTTACTTTAACAGTACGGTACTCAATAGGTTCCCCTTCACAGAAGGGAGTTTTCAACCACACCACAAGCCTCTGAATCTTCCCCACTGCTCACTCAGGCAAATAAACTCCCTGGATGGCAACTTCAGCAGTCCAGCATTCCACTTCTCTTCTGTGTGGGTCACAGCACCCATCCACCCACCTTCACCTTCATCACCAGCAACAGCAAAAGGGAGCGGGCAGCAGAAAACACATGTAACTTCACAACTGCAGCCCAAGGTGTCCTCCAGCCATGCTGCAGAGGCAGAGGTCTCAGCCTGACTCTTCTCAAGGAGCTGATAAAGCAACCTGGGCACCAGGAGGCTGCTCTAACCCCCACAGCACTGTGTGGACAGGGGCAGGAACAGCGTGACACCTAATAGAGCACTAAGACTGCCTGTGCAGATGCAGCTCTGCTAGTGTTTCCCCTGAGGGTGGAAGACAGAACCCTGCTTGCCCTGCTCACACTGCATTCATCCTTCTTCCTTGGCTCCACAGACATGTTTTGTGATTCTGTTCTAAGGGCATGACAACAGAAAGGCAAGTCCTTGAACAGAATGAAACTGCTGAAGAAAACTGTCCAGGACAACAGCACAGAAATGGAGTGTCCTCCTTTCCTCAACCACCTCCTCACATCATGCTCATACTACCCACTGAGCTTGGCTCCCCTGGGGTTCACCCAGTTAATTCTTACTTTAACATACAGAACACTCTCCACTGACTGTATGTTTCAGCTTCTACATTATTAGTGCTTATAGAAGGGACAAACAATTCTAGTAACTTTCTGCAGCTGAAGCACTCACAACCCTGGACCCAGGATTGCTGCCCAGATACAGCCGGTTAAAGCTGCGTGGCTCCTCCTCAACTAAAAACTCCTTGCAGCCAATGCATAGAGACCTCTGCAAGATTTCCAAGCAGGAGTCAGTGTCCTGAATTAATCTATTTGGACCATTCTGGAGGAAACCTTCGCTGTCTGCCACTCATGCTGCTCCCACACTCCCAACCTGCCACCAATATGCACAAAGAAGTCAGCAAGCAAGATTCAGCATTAAAATCCCTGTGTGCTTGATACTCCCTGCTCCCAAGAAGGCCTCTGCCCTCTCTGCTTGCCTGCTGCAGGGAGGGTGATGTTCTGCACAGTGGGTCCATCACACACCTCAGGAGGCAGCTGCAGCCTTCGTCAAGGGGGTGATGAACCCATGCTCACAGCAGCTATCATGACACTATGGAAGCACACAGCTCTTTGGTCATTAACAGCAGTCAAAGCCACCAGCATCACATCTCCACCTGTAAAAGTAAACCCAAGCCAGACAGCTTGCAGAAGCTGGCCAAGCTCCCCCATCCATATGACCAGAGACAGACACCAGCAGGCTGTTTTGTTAACTCAGCAACCTCTATCATCCTCCTGCTTCTCCTCCTCATCCTCTTCTGTTTCTGTTTTAATCTGGGCCACCCCGAGCCGGTACAGAGCATCGCGAATCACCACCTCCCCAGGCTGGCAGCTCTGCACGATCTCCTGGATCTGCCGGTTGACAATTTCCCTGCTGGTGAGGAAGTCCATGAGGCGGTTGTAGAGGTAATAGTGTGTGGCATTCTCAAAGGTGATGGGCTTTTGGCGGACATTGCTGGTTTTGCTGTCGTTGATAGCAGCGATGATGGCGCTGTACGGCTCCAGCTCACGGCACAGGGACATGCAGTGGTGCTGAGCCGTTGGGTCTCGGGAGCTGTTCTGCTCCAAACCCGTGTGAACAATTCGGCGTGCTGCTGACTTGGTGATTGGGTGCTGCACAGAGTGCTCAGCCACAGTCATGTCCACACTGTAGTGCTGGTCCATCAGTTCAGGGCAGGACACGTACTGCAAGAGAGACGTGTACCAGGTAGAACAAAAAGCAATTTCCCCACAGCTGAGAAGAACAAGACAAAACTAGCACTTGGTAGAACTCCAACCAGCACTATGACCGAGGACAGAGGGAGGGCCAACTGATTCTGGCTTCTACTAAACACCATAAAGGTGGTCCTGTAGGCACCCCCCTCACTCATATGCCCTCAGAGATAATCCCAAGGCATTAGCAACCCTCTCCTTCTCCCATTTTTCATGCAACAGCAGTAGTTTGAAAGAAGTGAGTTGTTGTGTCAAAGTGACGTACTCCAAGTTTCAGGATTTGAGCTGCTCTTCCTATTAAGAAGCATGAACCTAATGTAACACCCCAACCGACAGATAACACTTTCTACTGTGCTCAGAAGCTGTGAGCTGGCAAAGCTGCGAGTCAGGAGACACTGATCAGGCCAAATTCTCTTGAGGCACAACACATGTTACATATACTTTTTTAAAGTTACTTAAATCTCACTTGAAACTTTTCCATATGGGATTGGCACAGCAGAGTGCAAAGTGAGCATAACTAACCGTTGGAGGATCCATGGGGTCAGAGAAGCAGCCCTGGTTCTTCCCCCACATCTGGGAAGTCAGGCCAGAACAGCAGACATCTGCACACAGTGCCACTGAAGATGCTGTATCAACAACATACACTGGAGGCCAGTGACGTGAGGAAACCAACAAGTCCACGTGATCCCGGGCATTTTCTCCTCTTACTATGTACTTGGAGCCACACACAACCTGGAAAGAAAAGGATTAACACCAAACAACACACTAAAACTGAAAACTTATGGGAAAAATATAGTCTTAAAATACGAAGCTTCCCTTCAGGTATTCCAGAAAATACAGTAACTAGCCAGTTACGTTCTCTAAATATATTCTGTTTCCTCCTCATACACATCCAACTTTATCTTGTTCAAGAAGAGGCAATTTTCAGCTACACATCAGGAGCAACATCAAAACCAGGCTTCAGATCACTAGCTGATACTAAAACCCCTCCAGGACTGGTCATACTCTGAGCCCCAAGGCAGTGTGTTTCATTCCAGAAGCTCAGAGGCACCCACTCCTTTCCTTCTATTTAACGAGGGAGCTCCACACTGGTAAGTCAGGTAACATTGAATATAGCAAGGCAAGAAAAAACATTGCAACTCCAGCCCTCCTTACCTGATGTGGACACACTTTGTAGATTTTCCCTCCTGTGTGATGAGCAGAGGCTTGTGTGATACTTGTCCCATTCTGTACAAACTCATAGAGAGCCAGGAGGGAGTAGCAGAGCTGGTCCTAGAAAAGACAGGCCCCAGAAAAAGTCTGGATGTGGTTAAAATTAATGGACTCCTCCAGGGGCAGAAGCCTGCAGGCAAGGTCTCCCAAATCCTCATCTGCGCTTCATCCAATAACTTCCTAGTCCCACACTCAGTACTGTGAGGATGACAAGCAATTGCATGATGCTGAGCCTATGACAAGGTAATTACAGTCTTCCTTTCTTCTAGCCCACAAAGGTTCAATTTATTTCACCACGTGTAAATTATCCTATAATGTGTAGGCACTCACTTCTAACCCACCCCTGCCCTCAGTGCAGTCAGATGAGAAGTTAATTAACCAGGATGGCAAGTGCGAATGAGGGAAAGAGTGAAGAACAGCTCCACTCCTGTGGAGTGTGTGGGCAAACAAGCCATTACCTTTGTATCTGAAGTCTCCCAGGGGATGCTGCACTGTGTCAGAAAGCTCTGCAGCTCTTCTTCACTGTAAGAGTTTAACAGCTCAAGCCTGAGGATTTCTTCCTGAAGGAGCCTCACCAAGGCACTCCCATTACCTGCAAAGGCAGGAAACAAGTCTCAGCATTCATTCTCAGGAAGGAAAGTCACCCAAATAATTTATTCCAAAGACTACAGAAGCAGAGACTGCACAACCAACTGCCAGCAAGAGAAACCCATGAATAGCTCAAAGTATGTCACAGCCCACACTTCTCTCAAACCCTCCACTAATGAGGTCACCAGACTGAGCTCAGCAGAGCTGCAGACTTCAGGGGCACTTCTCTATCCTGTCATTTGTAATCTTTAAATTACTGCTGGACTGACATAAGGTTAAACAAGTGACTGGAGGCTGCAGAGAAATGTGACTGCAGCCTTCAGACTGAGCAGCTCCGTGTTTCCCCTTCACATCTCCCTGGCTCCTTCTCTGGAGCTTCACTTCCAGGAAAACCCATGTAACAATTCTGCAGTTCTAAACCAGCTGCAGCCCTATCTGCAAAGCCAACTCATACACTTGTTAAGCTTGCAAAGCCAGCTTTCCTTCTTATACCTAATGTCTAAACTGTTAAGGGAACTGGGTGCTAACTAAATTCAACCTTCATACATCTGAGCTTATTCATCTCATGGTTTCTTGTTACATGAAGTCAATGACCTGCATATACTGAATATTGACAACACTGATCAGGACTAGCACACCCACCTCCTAGACTCTTTTTGAAGTTCTGTAAAAACTTATTCACCCTTTACTGAAATCATGACATGAGCGGCACTGCCTGCAGCTTTCACAGTCCAACTATCAGTCTAACAGGAAACAAACACTGACTGGCATTCAATTTGTGCATGCACCCCTCAGCAATCAGACTGTATATCATTTGGGGTGCAGTCTCAGATGCATCAGAGCACACCAATGTATTCAAGCTTCCCTGGGCAGACCAAAGCTCAAGTTTACTTACCCCAGTGTTCTTGCCTTCTCTTAGTGGACATAATTGCAGTCATCAATTCTCAACTCTAAAGATCACCAAAAGTCACCACCACATAAAGCACTCCCTTAATCAGCACAACCTCAGCAGTTACCTGGCACTGGCTGTGCATCCAGGTTCTTGTCCTTCTCAGTATTGATCACCACTGCTCCTCTCATCAGTGGAGGGAAGAAAGGAGCAACAATAGAAGCATCAAACTTTGTGATGGGGATGCTAGAAGGAAAAGCCACCTGCTCAATCACCTCTGTCTCCATTGTGGACCAGAAGTCTTCTACATTCACTTCATTTGATGGCAGGAATTCTGGCCAAGTAAACTAGAAAGAGCAAGAAACACACTGGTCAAATACAAATAGCCTTAGCTCAACTGACAGTTTTGAGTGAGACAGCCTCACTCAAGGCATAAGGACTCCCCAGGAGAGTTCTCAGGCCAAACACAACATGATGACTTCAGACTCCTAGAGCTCCTCACCATCACTTTTCTTTGAGTGAGAGTCAAAACCATTTATTTGGCACCAAAGCCAAACATGCTGCATAGGACAAGTGGGGCTTTTCTCCCCACTAGAGAGGGCAACACCTCAAGGAAACTGCTGTTGGTTAAAAAACAGAATACTTTCATGTCACAGGAAGAAGGCCAAGTTCAGCAGCTTTCATCCAAGGTCCCTACTCTGAGAGGCTACTGGACAAAACCTGTGGTCCAGACCCAGAGGATCTTGTTTTCCCCAAACCATACATCAATGCCTCTAAGAGGAAGCGCAGGCAACACCACTCCAGCCACATCCTCTTACCAGGCATCAGCAAAAAACTGCTCACAAATGTCTCATGTAATTATTGTGTCAGAAAGACTAGAGTCAGCAAAAATCATTATGATCTGCTTTGAACACAAACAGGATCTGAAGGTTGTGAGAAGCCCACCTCTATGTTTTTCAGTGCCAGAACATTTTCCACATTCCTCTGGGCTATTTCCACCTTGGGGGTTATGCCACAGATTCCACAGATCATATCGTTGTAATCCCGGACTGTCAGGCATTCAAAGGCCCAGTAGCCATTGCACAGCAGCTCCTGGAGCTGAACCTGCTCATCAGGGCTCAGGCTTTTTTCTGAAAAGAGAACATGCCACTATCAGAGTTTGCACTTCCTAAAGTCAGTGGAGAGGGGCTAGAACTCTCCTATGCAAGCTAAAAACAAAGCTGCTCTCCAGAGAGCTGTTACAAAGAACTTGTCATCAAGATATTGTTTGGTTTGGGAAGTGATTTAACAGAAACATACCCCACCAGAATTTGCCTTTTTGTAACCTAACAATCATCAGGAGGTCAGTTTGGTTTGTTACAGTAAAAAAAAAAAACCAAGAAGGAAAACCCACCAGTTTGCTCCTGAACAGAGTCGAGGATATTGCCAACAGCCACTCTGGGATCTTCTCCAAGTTTAATGTGGTTTCGGATTGCAAACAGAAGATCCAAGCTCACTAACAACTTGTTACCCACATTGAAAAGGCCTGCAGTTAAAACACAAAACACTTACTTGTAGGGTTCCAGATCCTCCTCACAAAGAAATATATTCCTTGCTGATGCAACATGCAAGTACAGTTCAGAGATCAAGGGAATCACATGGATAGTGCTTTTGGGACTGTTCCCTCTGCAGCTTAGCTCATCTCAGACTTCATGCATTAAAATTTAAATGCTTTTAAATTTAAAAAGCTACAAGAAACAGCAGCCAATCCATCTCCTCACCTCCACACTGCATTGCAGGAGGCCCACACTGACTGCCACTCGAGCCTCACCAGTCAACACTGAGAAAACAGCTCTCTGCAGAGACGTTTTTGACTCATCTCAGGGGTTGTCTTGCAGAACACAACATTTACCACTCACACAGTGAAGCAAGGCACAGTCTTCCTCAAAGCATTCATATGTGCTTTCCCTCAGAAATACAGATTTACTTGCAGAAGAATAGCGCAAGTCAAAAATAATTCAAGCTGAATACAGTGGGAAAGGGAAAATGCTTTTCTGTAAGTTGGCACACTGACATTTTTCCTACCTGTGTAAATATCAGTGAAGCTATGGAGAGCCAGACACTGCAGGTTCAAGCACACTTTGACCTGAGCTGTAACCACCTGTAATCTATTCGCTGTCAGCAGCCAGCACTCCTGAGGACCAGCAAGGGAACTGTAACAGACAAAAGGCAACTCAAAGTCAAGCCAACAGAGGTTTTAGTCCAGTCCTGCAGTAACTTTGGATGTTCTAGAGGAGATGAGTTCATTAGTATGTCAGTCTAAGCCAGTTCACATCACTTCACACCAGAAAAAGAAACAATTACATTTTAAAATGATCCCCCGGCAGAGTCAGGTCACTGCTCACATTCCTTTAACAGCACTAAAACATCTCTCCAGCTCCATACACCAGGCACATAGCACTGGAGAGTTGGAGAACGTCTACAGCCCCAGCTGCCCTGGAAGAAGTGTCAGCCCTATTGCTGTGGTTCACATGGTGGTTAATAACACATTCTCCCTGCCAGCCTGTCCCCGCACAGGGATTCAGAAAGACTGCTCCTCTGCAGTACAGCTGCTGAGGAGGAAGTTCAGACAGAAAAATGCCAGTTCTGCCCTAATGCCAGAAATACAGCGGAGAAACCAGGAATCAAAGTGAAAGCTAGCTCCCTCCCGCTGGCAAGGGTTTAATTAGGGGTTACACAGACACATGCAAGAGTCCCACAGGCAGAGCACTGCAAAGCAGCCCAGCACGGAAGCGAAGATTTACAAAGCACAGGTTAGTACTGTCACAAGGAGAGGGACAAGGGGCAGGATAACACTGTTCTGCAAAAATTACTGAGTATAAAAAGTACCTCTAGAGGAAAAAAAATCTCAGTTAAGTATTAACCTGATCAAAGGGAAAACACACAACTGGTATCAAGAAAATCTTTATCATTGAAGAAAGAAACACAACAGTAAACTACCCAACATTTTACTGTGGGAAACACTTCGGCTCATGTTTTTGACAACAAAAGGATGTTTAGCAAACTCAGTAAGGAGATATCCTACAGGCTTTCACAGAAACCTAGTTAAGGTAATCCAGCCTACACACCGGTAGCTTCTGAAAGTATTTCAGGTTTCAATTCGGATATTTGTTCAAAAAACCATTCACTCAAGCCCATGCTAAGCCATGAAAAGAACAAAAACAACATAAGCAAAAAGATCCACACAGGAAATATTCAGATCAGGAAGAGAGAGAAAAGGGAAATCACACAACGCACATCCCACAAGTTTGTCTCTGTCAGCCTCAAAACATCAGAGTGGAAAACAAAAACGGGATGACTAATGAAAAGGCTCTGTTTCAAGACAGAAAAAAAAACAGATCTAGACTTCGCAGTCACTCTTTGATCAAGCTCTCCTGTTGTACAGAAATGGCAACTATGACAAACTACACCGCACAGGAGAAACAGTTTATCCCTACAAGCTAAACCCTTTCCACACACATCTAGCTTAGTGCCACTTACACCCGCTTCAGTACCAGGGCTAAAGCAAATACTATTTCAGGCACGCTTTAACAGAGCATCAGCACAAGGTTGAAAGAGTCACAAGTCTAAAACAGAATCTTACTTCTGTCCCCCTTTGAACAATGGGCTGTTACAGAGGAGGCACTGCGCAGATGGAGACTCATAGTAGTTTGACCAGGAGGTCTGTTCTATGGTGACTGTCTCCTCACTCACGTTGGACAGGATGAGCCGTGAGCTGTTGAGTTCCTGGATGAGCGTGAAGACCTCGGCCAGCTCCGATTCATTCTCTGGGATCTGCATTACCTTGCGCAGCAACTGCAACGTGGACTGACGCTGGATCTCTTTCTGGGAGGGGGTTAAGGGTTCACTGGTGTTCAGCACATCAGACTGACCAGGACTCGCCTCCTAAAAAGCAAGTGAAACATATTCAACTAGGCAGGCATGGGATGAAATGTCAAGAAGCCCAAAGAAGTCAAAAAAGGTAGGAGAAACAGAGTAACCTTTGTACCCCGCAGACTTGACTTAATTACAGAGCTCAGCCTTTCAGGAACTCCTATAATACTGCTAAGACCATCAGATTTGTCATTAAACTGGAGCATCTGGATTGAGGATCAAGAGGGTGAGGACAACCATGTGACAGGAATGTTAAACACATCCAGAACTAGAAAATAAGAAAACAAACTAAATGAGGAAGAGAGGAGGCACATGCCTCTCAAAATGCAAGCTGAGCTAAGGGCACTGCTGGTCCTGACACAGCTGCTTACACTTGAGTTTCACACAGGCCATTTCAGTTTGTTTTCTTCAAAAACATTACACAGTTATGTTCTTCAAAATAAAAAAGACAAGTGAAAGAGTCATATCACCACAGAGACTAAAATGCACCCTGTCTATGTGCTGAGTGGGCATTTTAGCTAAGAACAGGACACCTCCTTTTATTCCTCTTCTTTTTTTTAAGCAATTCTGTATGAGAAAAGCCAAGTTCTGAAACTTCGAATGCAAAAAATCCCCAAACAAACCAACCCCCGAATTATAATTTACATCCATGTAGAACAGCAGGCAGCTGAAAACCACCTTTCTACAACAGGAAACAAATACTACACCCTGAAATAAATTCAGGCTGGAAGTAAAGTTGCACTACAAGCCCTTAAAAATAGGAAGCTCTAATAGAAGACGCACTAACTTAACTGACATTGGCCACAAACTGGTCACAAACAGAGCATACTTGGGAGTTTCTTGATGAAGTCTGAAGTTCAGCAAAGCTGACACAACAAATGTGACCGTAGGGGTGATTTCCGCAGCACGTACCGACATGTTATAAGCATTTTTAAGGTACAGAGACATCCAGTGGTAGAACTGAGCGCTCTCAGGCTCATTCTCAGCCTGAAACACCAATACTGCAGGAGTTGGACAGTAACATCACGAGTGTTTGCAATAGGACATTATTGTTACAAAAGCTTACAATAATGAAAAAACAATAACATTTTCCTATGGGCACTAGCAAACTAAGGTACTTCCCTGACCACCCCACGACAGCCTTTTGAGAATACAAATTATTCTGAACCTTACCAGGGATTTTGCCGTTTTCTCAGCTCTGTCTTTGGCAAGATTGTATCCACAGCTTGGACAGATGCGTGGCTTGTGCCTGTTTGTATACACATAACTACAAGAGGGGTTCTTGCATTTTCCTCTGCCGCGTGATGTTGCCAATCCCAAATCCTGAATGACACAAAAAAGTATTTACTGAGCTTGACTTTTAACAGTTGGACTTGATGATCTCAAAGGTCCTTTCCAACCTAAATATTTTTGTGATTCAATGCCAACAAGGTTCTAGAGAAGTCTGCTAGAATATCATGCTTTTCCCTCACTTTACAATGCCCTGTTTAAAGGTCAAACAGGCCCTGTCACTTTGCACAGAATACTTTTAACTGGCATTCAAACATTTTGGGGCCAGTTCCAGAGACCACAAACACTCACACATTGAATTCATTCAGAAAGCACTGATCCTCCCTGCTGAGCTCAAGGAGCGGTGGGGATTACACTAGGACATGAAGGAAAATCTAGTACTTAACAAGATTTAACAGCATGCAGTCACCCTGGATTAGGTCAACAGATGATACACAAAGCACAGACTGTCTCATATTAAATAGGAGATACATTTCTGCAAGTCAGTAAGGGAAAGTCACAGAACAGTCTATCCCAGAGATGACACCCCCTGCAGCACAAGTCAGACCATCTGAAAAATGCTCACCAAAGTGACAGTGCAGCTGTACTTGTAAGAAGGGAATATGTCTGGCTTGACCTCCACTACTTTAACCTGAGATGCCCGGCTGGTCAAAGCACTGTGGAGCTAGAGATTGAAAGCAGAAAAAAAAACAAACGCCCATGAGATACCTACTTCTGAATACATACATCCTGTAAGCAATACCTATTAGCATTTTTCCCTTCACAATATATCAATTAATGTTCATTTAATATCAGAGGACTACAACACACTGTTTTGCATACTAAGGCGTTACAATTCACACAGAAGTATACCAGCATCTTGGCATACTCTGTCACATTTCACAGGTGGAAGACTCTATACTCAGTATTGCATGTCAGATTATCAAAGCACTAGCAGATCCTCAAAACATTTTCTGGAAGTAACTGGGAGTTTCTCAATGCAGCCCACAGAAGGAGTGTCCAACAGCATTTCTCAGTTCAGTTCTACACTCAGCCGTCTCACATTCATGCTGCTTTTGAGCTGTATCATGAAAGCTGTCAATCATAGATCTTATCATAAGACTGCTACATTTTTACATTCTATTTCTCATCACTCAGGTCGTGAATCTGTGAAAGGAAAACCAACAAAACACACAGAAACAAACAGGAAAATAATATGCATTTGTAGAATAAACTATAGGTACCTTTCGCTCCTCGGCACTTGGCGGCTGCAGAATTGACTGGCCCAATTGTTTCAGTGTACTGGGCTTCAAGCCTGATGTTCTCACAGGGGAATGCTTGTCTTGAAAGAGAAAAGGGATGCAGCAGGTTAGATAGGAGAAAACAGGACCTGTTTCATTCAACATCTTTGCTAAATGCCATCATAGTCATGTGAGATTTTTTCCTCTGAACATGGAATGACCCAAGCAGGTGTTTCATGGCCCATTTACTACACACTCAGTTTTTTTCTCTAGCATAGGTCACTATCTCCCTTCAGACCTATCTTATTATGTCAGAGAGAGCACTTCAATGTGGTGAAGACAGACAACGGCTCCCAAAGCATTCCAGAGAATGCAGCTCTTACCAGCATTCCCAAAAGCATGTCTGTTGCTCGGCTGCTCAGCGTTGGCTTCTCTCCCCACGCTGGCCGGTGCAGGCAGAATGGCTCGCATGGGTCTTGCTGCAGCCAGCAAGGAGGGCTTCGGTCTTGGTTTACTCTTTACTTCTTGTCCTTTGTGTGTAGGAGTTGGAGCATCAATTCTGAAAGAGGAGAGCTACAACTGGTAAAAAATTCCATCTATTCCCCCTCAACCTCAATTTTCTTCTTTCCTGAGCTGTGCTTTATTAGCACAATAATCACAGCTATTGTGAAAGGAGAAGCAGCACCAAGGATACATCTGCCCTGTGACCACCGTTTGTCACTTAAGAAATATTAGCCCTGATAAACAAAATCACAAAGGAACAATCCAGAACCAGCATAAAACAGAGAGAAAACAGGACAAGTCTAACAGGAAGCGCTGCCAACAGCTTTCAATTTCTTGGGTTAGTCCCATCAGTACACAAAAGACATCATATGCTCCCGTAACATGGAAAGCTGACTCACCCCACTGGCTTTTTTGCAGAAGCATTTGGACTCGGCACCTCAGAAGATAGTGGCATCCCCATCCCTACACTGTCTTTCTCTGCCTGCTCTGTAGAAGACTCTCCTTGCTGTTGACTCTCTTGACTCAGCATCACTCCAGGAGCACCCCGTCCATCTTCAGCAAGCACACTGCTTGCAAGAACATGAGCCTCAGAGACGATCACTTCCTCCCACTCCATCTCCTGCATTTGCCCTCCAACAGGCACAGCATTCAGCAGCTGGCTTACAGCTTCAGAGCTTTCCAGGGCAGACTTGGAGGTACTTTCACTCACAGCCGCTGGCTCTGTCAATACTGACTGCTGACCTCTTTTAGCTGCTGGAGTTTTAAGAGAGGTGCCTGAATTCGGCTCAGATTTGCTTTTTGGTTGCTTTTCCTGGAAATAAAGAGATAGTTATATTTCAGAGCTCTACACTTTAATAGATCAATTCCCTTCACATATGCCAGATTTGCCATGGCTTATTTAATGCTGGATCAAATCAACAGAATCATAAGTATTTAAGCACCAAGTTGTACAAGAGCAGAAAGACATCATCTCCTACAAAAGCAAGCCCCTGCTAACATTTTACCTAGCCTCCTGGCCCTCCATGCATTATTTTTAGACACTGTTTACTGTGAAGTATCTGTCTTTCTTAAACTCCCTCAAATACCACCATTAGCACTAACACCACAAACTCATCCACCACCCTCTGTAACAAGGGCCCACCTCCTACGCTCCCCTTTCAAAGCTTCAGCTCTCTGATGCTGTCTGTTCTTTTACACTATTGAGAAACCAGAGGGAGTTAGACAGAGAACTCCTATCTTCCTGTCTTTTGATATGTGCATTCAGAAAACTATGCATTTGAGCAAGTCAGGAAACAGAATTACTTCAGGAAGGTTTTCTGGCTTTGAGAAAAATGTTACCTTCAAGGCTAAGGCTATAGACCCCATGTATTCGAGACAACAAAGGTCTGATGTAACACAGAACGGGTATGCAAAAAGACATCAGAAATGGAACCAAGAGCTTCTGGCATGATAAACACATTAATTCTAAGCTCTCTACACAGTTCATACTCAGAAGGATAATCCAGATGCTTAAAAACAGACAGAATCAATCTTAGAATGGTTTGTTTGGAGGGGACGGGACCTTAAAGACCATCTAGTTCCAACACCTTCCACTAGACCGGGTTACTCAAAGGCCCAGTCCAATCTGGCCTTGACATCTTATGACCTACGCCCTTTCCTAAGGAACAGAATGGTATGTACATATTTAGTTTCAGTTCTACTGATGTTATTGCCAGTTAAAAATTCTGCTCGTGCATGTTTTTCCCAGGCATGATACCACAGGAAAAAAGTTGAACTGTTTATGCAAATGTGTTCCCAGAAGAGTAGAAGGAAACTGAAAGCAGGAAAACTCCTCTTAAAGTTTCCAGCTCTAATCAATGCAGGATTTAACAGGAGCAGGCATGCCACATTTAGCCAGAAACACATTTTTGCCGTTAGTCATCTACTTCAGCAGGTTTACAGAATAAAAGCTAAGACACCATCGTCCCTATTTGTGCCCTACCACACAGGAAGTCCAGCCATCAGATCAGACACTACAGAGTTTGTAAGCTGCCTACAAATTCTTGCCCCTAAATGTTTAATGGATCTGGAAACAAAACAAAGAAGCTTCAGAACTAATCCAGAAAAAGCCACTGAATGTCAATGCAAAATGTCACACCGACTATCCTTGAACTTGTGCTTCAGTAGCCTTGTTTCAGACAGAGATTTAAGGAAGAACACACATCTATTCAGAGCTGACCAGTTACCATGACATTGCCAGAGTTTCAGGAGCAAGTGGTTTTTGCTGTACACAGCTGGTAGAGATGCCAACAACTTGGGCAGAGTAGGTACCATGCGGAGGAACACTTTTCCACTCAAACTTCACAACTCCACCAACACCTGGTGATTTCCTTCCAGCCAAAGGTCAGAACATCATGAATGATCAGACATGTGGCCATGAGTCAACACTACCCAAAGACACTTCAGCTACCACTAGATCAACTTTATTAGCTAGCTCCCAAAGGATCATATACCTAACTACAGTTGAGAACTGTCCCTCCCTTCTGTTGAAAAAATGTTGAAAGACCACAGAAAACCTCAATTTGTAGAAGAATTACAAATATAGATAAATTACAAAAACATAAATGGCTGAACCAAGCTCCTCAGCTCAGCTAGGGCTGCAGCAGGAAGAACAGGCAATGCCTTCCAGTCACAGGAACTACGGAACACAAGGACAGGGATTGCTCCTGGCATTATCTGACTTCCTGTGCTAGATATACACATCTAGAAATATCAGACATTCACAAAGACAGCACTTTTTGTCTAAAAACCAGGGAAAGAAAGGCAAATTTACCTTTGGGATCCATTTCCCTCCCAGGAAGTTCCCACATAATGGGCATTTTGGTGGCTTATGCCTGGTGACATAAGTGAAGGAACAGCCAGGATTGGTGCAATTTCCATGTCCCCTTCGAGTATAGGTGGTTGTCTGAAACGAGAGTAGTCAAGAATTTCTCTACAGAGCTGAAAAAACCACAGAGCTGAGCTCATCGCTCCCTTTTTCCTCATAAGCACTTTACAAAGTGTTACTCAGCAAATCACCAGCACTCCACTATTATTCCTTTCACTGATCAACCACCACACAGCTGGATCAGAGTGAGTCAGCACCATAACTACTCTGAGTGTAAATGCTCAGTCTATACAAGTCTTCACTATTACCAGAATTAAGTTCAAATTGCAGAGCAGAGATGAGCAATGCACAACCTACTATAAGAAGATGCTAACCTTGCATTTACAGTGATGTAACAGTTCTGAGTAAATCATAGTAAGAGAGTAAGAAAACGACTCAAACAGCAGTCCACAGCAAGGCAAGATGGGATTAACAGACTCATGCCAATGGAGCAACAAGACATGAAGCCAAGTACTCATGATGTACAGGCAGTTTTCATTGGTGATTTACTGTTGGACGCAGTGGTCAAGCACCTCCCTGGCGCTTTAGTGTAACTTGCTGTGAACTATTGTAACACCAGCAGCACCATCATGCGCTATTTATAAAGCCAACTAAAGCAGAACCAGTCATCTCTGCCAGGACAACTGTATCAACACATTTGAGTTTCTGTCAGCACAGCACTTGATATTCTGAACTCAACGCTCCCAGGGCAGCTGCTGTGCCACAGGTCCCTGACTAGGTATGGGGTTTCTTGAGAAATGGAAGTCCTGCTCTCAAAGAAATGAGACAATTTAAACTGAGTACTTCTCAGGAACTAACACCTGAGGTACTTCTAGTCTCCCCAGGACACCTGGAAGAATATGACACTATGTGCCACTATAAATATCTGCAGTTTTCCACCAGCCAAAGTATAGAGGGCCTGGAAAACAGGATTTGAGGCTAGCTTGTACAACCCAAGGAGCTCAGTGCTGACTGTACAATGAATTCCTACAATGACTACAGAAACACAGGTAGCTTCAGTGGCTAGACTGAAGAGAAATAATGGTATTCTTCCTAATACAACAGGCCACAAAACCTTTTATGTAAGTTCTCAAAACCTTAAGTGACTGCTCCTCTCCTGTCACATGGCCAAAGCAACAGCCACCCACAAGACTGGGGAGCTCATGTTTTCCTGCCAAAGGAGTAGATTCTTGCCCTTAAAGGGATGGACACTGGCATTTTGTGAAGACAAATACACATCCAAGTGGAAGGGACAGACGGCTACACAGACCGTGGAAAGGGCAACACAATGTGCTATTGCCCAGATGTGTTGCGATAGCATTATCTACTGTTTCCAAGAACTCCTTGAGGAAGAAGGCAGCAGAAAGAGGCCCTATAAGCCACTTCAGAAATTCAGAGACCCCATTAGCACACAAAATGCATAAAACCAGGGACAAGATATAAAATGACACAATGGCTCCAAACTGGACCATGATCAAACCCTTCCTACTCTAGTTACGACAAACCTATAGTGACATATCCATACCTTAAAATACCACATAAGACTCTGAATCTCTTACCAATTTAATGGACGCTGGGCTCTCCACAACAGAATGAGCTGGCAAAGGCAACATAATGAACTGTGTAGCTGGTGTGGAGGAGCTGCTCTCTTCAGTATCCTAAAATGAAGTCAAAGGGAAAAGAAATGCAGAAAACAAGAGATACGGTGATCTGTGTCCCACCCTCTCATGAACACTACCATTGAACATGTGTCTTAAGGACTGATGAGAACAGAAAGCAGGAAACAAGAGTGATCATTTCAAAAGCAGTGGCCTTTGCAGGTCCACTCTGGAAATTACTAAACTCTTCACAGATTGAAATTGAAACCAGCAAATCCAATTCTTACCAAAATAAAGGTTTTTATAACCTATCCCTGAAACCTCAACTTAAAATTACTCCCTTCTACCTCTCTGCAACCAAAAAACAGCTATCAGGAGCAGAGGTAACACTTTTTCCTCCCTAAAATCTTGTAGTTCAACTGCAGAACCCACCCCAAGTATTTTCATAAGAAAAAATTGAAAAACCTCAAGCAGCCATCTTAAGACAGAAATTGTATCAGCACATGGCAGAGCCAATTTGCAAGCAGAGACTCTAATCACACAGTTACAAAAGGTGCTGTTTCCTTCCCCACTGAGCTTAAGCCTCTTGCAGCTACCAAAAATCTTAAGTAAAAGGAGTTAAGCAGCATTTGGAGCATTTCAGGCGAGAATCTGGGAGGAGTCTGAGTCTCACTATTAAAACTTACCCTCCCAGTCACCACAGTCACCACAGACACACCATCTGACACCTGAGGACGGGCCACAGCAATGCTCCCACTGGACATGTCTGTGGAGTTGCTAACTAGAGTCTCCTCAATAACTACCCGAGCTGTCTGATACGGCTGCCCTTCTATTTCCAAAGAAGCTTCATCCAAGAGGATATCTCCAGCCACTTTCTCCGTCACGGGCCCAACATAATGAGAGAGAATCTCCGATGCAACTGCTTCTTCCACAGCATCTGGCTGGGTGAAGGAAGCAGTGTCTTCTGCCAGCCCTTCAATGGCAATACACTGCTCAGAAATGCCCACATGGTTTGAGTCCACAGAAAGGATGTTCTGCACAGCATCAGGGGGGACACTGGTGATGTTCGTGGAAGCCCTTAAGCCTTCGGATGCTGCCTGACCCCGTGTGACGCACAGTTCCAAAGACTGCCTGCTCCTCTCTTCATGAAGAGTGGTTTTGGGAATAATGATATAATCTGAGCGAGGAAGAATCTTACGGAAACCTGGAATGTCAGGAACTACTGCAGCTAGGGCAGACACCTTGGAATTCTGTTGGCAAAAACAGAGTATAGAATAAATAAATATGAGAAAGGGAAGAGATTCAGGTCTTAATCCTGCTATTTTAGAGCCTGAAGTTTAAATCGTTTCCTGAAGTAGATTGCTGAGAATTTCCACCTTGACAGAGCCTGCAGAATCCCTCTCAGCCCTGGTTTTACCATCCACTTCACCATCAGTCACCCTGATGACACAACACAAAAATAACTATCCCCATCAGCAGGTATTAGACATACCTTATCATGAATTTCAAAACATTATCCCTGACTGAACAGAAAGCAAAAGCAAGGCACAGGGGCCTCACACACTGCTTCTTTCCAGGCTCTCCTAAGCAGGAATACAAACAGGAGTTTGCAGTTAAATGATCCTCCAACACACAGCACTGCGTGAGCAGTTAAGTGCCTCTCTTTACGCAGCAAAGAGCTGCCAGGAAGCAGACTTACCGGGTCCAACCCCTCTTTCTCTAACTTGGCTTTCTCCAAGTAATAGCTTTTTTCAGCCACACTGAGCAACCTCCAGCTCTCACTGATCTTTTTGTTGATTTCAGATTGAGGGAGGTGGGGGAGCTCTTGCTGTACTTTCAAGTAAATATCGTAATAGTAGAGGAGGTAAGCAGATCTGAAATGAAATCAGACACCACAATGTTAGGGGCATTCTGCATAAATTCTTCTGGCAAAAGAAATCTACAAGTTTTATATTTGTCTCAAGCTCAAATGACAAGTATGTTACACTCAGTTGTACCTGTAAATGTGGTTTTTAACCAAATGAAAAATAAGATTCTGGGGAGAACCTCTTAAGTAGGGAGAAAGAAGCTAAGGCAAATTATTCTGGAGTAGACAAACTTTAGATCAAGCAATGTAGCACCTCTAAAGACACGAGTATCAGAGTAGGCTCAAAGTGTCAAACTAATGTTTTCGACGTGACGTTTTACAGTATGAAGTGTTCCAAGCATACTGCAAAGTTCATTCTCATAAGAAACTGCTTCCACAGCACACAGGAACTGAATGAAAACACAAAGAACTTACCTAGGCTTTTTGGCTTTTTCTCCATGCTCACCAGTGCTTTTGTATTTCTTTTTCTTCTTAGATGGCACTGGTGATGATGCATAAGTGTAAGTGCCCTCTATTTCCTCCATTACCACAGTTACTTCAGTGCCATCATATGGAGCCTCCATTGCTAAAAACATGTATTTTATGTTATGCACTTGCCAAGTTATACCAAGTTTCTCACAACAAAGACCACTGATCATCTCTGCAAACTGCCAGCACCAACAGCATATGAGTTTGGCTGTTACTAACTAAGGTAAGTACGTGCTAGTTATTATCAATTTTTAGAGGAAAACACTTTTATTACTACAACCTCAACCCCATCAGGTCAGTGCAGGCACACTATATCTGAACTCCAAAGCTGCAACTCCCCAGGAACCTCACAGTTAAGTTTGGCAATCCAGAAAGAGCCTCACGCCCAGGAAGCAGATGTCCAGCTACAAGGTACCACAGCCATGCTCCCAAAAGCGAGGCCAGAGCCTGGATAAGCACGGAAGCCTCTCAAGCCACCAGATCTCTAAGGCTCCTCGCTTCACACCGATGATGGCCACAGCCTCCGGGGCGCTGGGAGGCAGAGAAGACACGAGAACCCTCAGGAGGTAAAGGGCAACGCTACCCGGGCTCAGGCGCAGCCCACGCCTGACCCGACCTCGGCCCCACGCAGTCTCTAATCCCGGGCAAGCCCATTAAACTCAGGCCCTACCTCCCGCACGGTGCCCGCCGAGCACTAGCGAACTTCTCTCCCATGCGCCCCCCGAGGAAAAGCCCCAGCGCCTCGTCCACTCACCGGGCAGCACCGGGGACGCGCGGTGGGACAGGCAGCGAGCTGCGGTCACATCCCAGCCGGAGCGCAGCAGCGCGGGGGAGGCAGCGCCGGAGCTACGGGCCAGCCGCATGGAGAGGAGCGCTCGGACGGGCCGGGCGGGGCGGGCTGTGGGGGGCGGCCCACACCGGCATACCGCGCCGGCGGCAGGCCCCGGAGCGCCGGGACTCCACCGGCACAGCCACCGGAAGTGCCGGCGGCAACATCCGGGTCGCGCGTGACGGCTGCGGAGGGCGGGGTAGGGCAGCGTCCCCTGGCGTTGTGGCGGGAAGGAGCGTGAGGTGGGGAGGGGCGGGAAATGAGGTGGGGAGGGGCGGGAAATAGGCGGGGCGCGGGTGCCGGTTGGGGCCCGCGTGTTCTCATGGCGTCGGCGGGCGGCTGTTGTGCTGTTAGAGCGCAGTTAGCAAAGAGCTCTCTGCTCGAAGCAGGAGTAGAGCCGTGTGCTTGCGTTGTCCAGTGGTGCTGGCCAGGCTTTTGGTGTGGCTTACCACAGCCTGTCTACCTGGTGGTCTCAGAGCAGCAGGTACAGGCCTGCCCCTTCCCCTCATGAGGAAGGAGGTGAAGCTCTGCTCCTTTGGCAGTGCAGTCAGTCCCTGCTTCCCGTTCCTGGTGATGAGGCAGAGGAAGTGGCAGCATGAGGTTCAGATGTGAAAAAGCTCAGTGCCACTTGGCTGAGGTGGTGGGTGTTCCACAGACAGCTGGGTGTACATCCAGCGCCATGCCACCGCAGCAGCACGAGAGCCAACAGACCTCCTGCCAGGAAATGGCAGCCACTTCACGTATTCTTGGGGTCATTGCGTCCCAGCATTTCTTAATCAACATTTTAGTTTTGGGGAATAGAAGTTCCCAAACACAACAAAGTAATTGTTTTCTCTGTTTCCGTGAACTCCAAAATACAGTGTTCTGCTCCCCAGGAAACAAATAGCCCCTTAGGGCTCTCACAGAGCTTTTCCTTTGCACCTTTTGGAGAGTGGGATGTCTCACAGTCTGTGCTTTAACATGTTTTTCAAATTACACATTACGTTGTTTTTATCTCTCCATGCCTATTTCTGTGTTTTACATCATGACTTCTAACTTTAGAGAAATATAAACCACATCGATCTCGTGCCTTCTTGGATCTCAGAGAAGCACAATAAGGGCTCCTCTTGTCTAGTAAGCCATTAGTAAATGGTGCAGAGCAGCGATACAACAGCCAGTATGAAATCTGCAACCAGTTAGTTATTCTCCTGAAGTTCTACAGGCGTTTATCTGTTCTGCTGGTGTTTATGTGCAGTGATTGGTGGCGAACTGTCTGTCCTGCATTAAACACTGTGCGGCTTCACACAACCCTGTGCTTTTCCGGAGCTCCATACTTTTATGTGGATCGATACATTAGAATACTGTTGGAATTATTACCTAGCCAAATATATATATTTAAAAAAAAAAAAAAAAAAGGTTTTGCAGGACTCATGAACAACTGAAAAGATAATTTGAGAGAAAAAAGCTTGAAGGACAGTGGCTGTGCTTCCGTTGTTGTTCATGGAGGGGTTTCTTATGCAGGCTGTCGATGGTGTTAGGAACTCAAGCACCTCAATTTGGCATCTTGACTCTTCCGTGGATATACGGCTTTATGTCACAAGTATGATATCAACAGCATGTAAATTAATATGCTGTAGTATTTATTAATAATTTATTAATAAGTAGTGGTATCTATTGTAAGCCCAAGGGACTTTACAGAGGAGTACCTGCTGTGTCAGGAAGGGGAAGGCACGCTCCCCCTGGACACTCTATGCGCCATTACCTCAAGAAATGAAAGGTAACGATGGAGACAGATTGCACAGGGATCTCCCTCTTCATTTCCCTGATAAAGTACAAAGGCCACTTTGAGGGAGTTCAGAAGGCAGCCAGGCATGCTGAGCTAGAGCAGGTACCAGCCTTTACTTTTGAAGTCACTTCAGAGTCTGCTTAAAAAGATGAGAAATCGTAGCAGATTATGGTTAGTTTCATCCATCTCGAGCTCCCTCATCTGCAAAGCTTTCCAAGGCTGAATCCCTTCTCCTGTTCAATCAACACAATGTTGTCAGGCTGTAATGTGCGGCTGAGGCCTCTTTTCTCAGTGCAATTTGACATCATCTCTGTGTCAGCCCCTCAAACACCACCAGCTTCCAAGGGGCTTTCGTGGCACCAGCCCTTGAAGCAAAAGCTGTGTGAGATTGAGACAGCATGGAAGCGAGGAGGGAAACACTGCCAGGAACTCTGGGGGGTGATCTTCACAGTGGCGGTGGGGGGATTAAAACCCCCATGGGACCTGTGCTGAGCTTCATCTGTGGTGAAGGAGGTGTGCAGGGAAATTTCGGAGCACTCCGGTAGACCAGCTGCAGTCACTGGAGCTGTTCTCATTAGTCCTAAGTCATTTTAAACTACTAGGGCACTAGGCTGGTGACCGTGGGGTCACGCTTTCCTTTGGGAGTACAACCACACTGAACGAGCTCCTCCATAGCCCTGCACACATCTGCTACAGCTCCCATCTCACCCTGCCGTCCACAGTCTTTGTGCTGATAGTAATGCAGCAGCGTGATGGAGCAGCCGTCAGAGGGCTGGAGACAGGGAAGGAGCGTCTGTCTGTCTGTGGAGGGGTAAAGGAGCCCCTTTTCCCTCAGAAATGTTGTAGTGAAGATGTTACTATTTATACAATGGCACCAGTGGAAAAGCAAAAAGGGATTTGTTGTATTGCTGATGAATTCTGGCATGTTTGGGAGCTGTTTGCAAGAACAAGCATGAGGGATCTCAGAAATGTTAACATTTACAGTGTTTCTAATTACGTACACAGGTGTCTGGGGAGTTGGGGGTTGCAAAGCAACAAAACCTTGTCTCTTCAATGTGTCTGTATTGACCAGGCACAGCACAAAATTACCAAGCGAGAAAAGGAACCAAAAGTTATATGCTTCATTTAGGTAGCAAAAGGTAACTTCTTGTTTTATCCAGAAAAGCAGGCATCAAACTGATGGAGTTACTGTACCAACCTCTCATTTAATCCTCCAGGATCATGAAGATTTCAGCTACTCTGCAAGGCTGCTATAGCCACAGTTAGTACACAGGGGAAAAAATGCTTCCCTGTGAGGGCAGTGAGGCACTGGCACAGGGTGCCCAGGGAAGCTGTGGCTGCCCCATCCCTGGCAGTGCTCGAGGCCAGGCTGGACACAGGGGCTTGGAGCACCCTGCTCCAGTGGAAGGTGTCCCTGCCCTTGGCAGGGGTTGGAACTGGATGGGCTTTGAGGTCCCTTCAGCCCAAAGCAGGCTGGGATTCTGATATGTCAGGTGATGAAAATAATGACAGCCGGGAGAAGCCGCCGTTAAAAAGTCTGCAGAGGTTCCTGAGGGAGGAGAGGAACCTCGTGGTGCGTTAGTGCAAAGTAATGAACAGCACAGAACAGGCGAGGCAAGCGTTGCCGTCTCTTCTTTATTGCCAATAAAGGAAAGGAGATGGCGTTTGCAATTGAAAACCTTCATTTCATTCAGATTTGGAAATTGCAATTGAAGCATGGCTGTGCAAAGCTCACCGGGAGGAACACCCCAGCCCTGCGGCCACTTGATCACAGGCAGCACCTCGGTGGGTGGGAGGGGGAGAGGGAGATAGGGGCAGCCATGAGGGGAGGCCAGGAGAGGAGAGGAGGGAAAGCCATGAGAGCAGATCGTGAGGGGAGAGGAGGGAAAGCCAGGATGAAAGATCATGAAGGGAGATGAGGGGCAGCCATGAGGGAAGATCAAGAGGGGAGAGGAGGGGCGGCCATGAGGGGAGTTCATGAGGGGAGAGGAGGGGTGGCCATGAGGGAAGATCATGAGGGGAGAGGAGGGGTGGCCATGAGGGAAGATCATGAGGGGAGAGGAGGGGTGGCCATGAGGGAAGATCATGAGGGGAGAGGAGGGGTGGCCATGAGGGAAGATCATGAGGGGAGAGGAGGGGTGGCCATGAGGGAAGATCATGAGGGGAGAGGAGGGGTGGCCATGAGGGAAGATCATGAGGGGAGAGGAGGGGTGGCCATGAGGGAAGATCATGAGGGGAGAGGAGGGGCAACCATGATGGGAGATCATGAGGGGAGAGGAGGGGCAGCCATGAAGGAAGATCATGAGGGGAGATGAAGGGTGGCCATGAGGGAAGATCATGAGGGAAGAGCAGGGGAGATCATGAGTGGAGAAGAGGGGCAGCCATGATGGGAGATCATGAGGCGCGAGGAAGGTCGGCCATGAGAAGAGACCTTGAAGTGAGAGGAGATGTGGCCATGAGGGCAGATCGTGAGGGGAGAGGAGGTGTGGCCATGAGGGAAGATGAGGGGTGGCCGTGAGGGTAGATCATGAGGGGACAGAAGGGGCGGCCATGAGGGAACATCATGAGGAGAGAGGAGGAGCAGCCGTAAGGTGCTGCAATGAAGGAAGATCATGAGGGGAGAGGAGGGACAGCCATGACGGGAGATCATGAAGGGAGAGGAGGGGCAGCCATGACTGGAGATCATGAGGGGAGAGGAGGGGCAGCCATGATGGAGATCATGAGGGGAGAGGAAGGACGGCCATGAGGAAAGATCATGAGGGGAGAGGAGGGGCGGCCATGAGGGAAGATCATGAGGAGAGAGGAGGGGCGGCCATGAGGGGAGATCATGAGGGGAGAGAAAGGGCAGCCATGAGGGAAGATCATGAGGGGAGAGCAGGGGTGGCCATGAGGGGCGGCCATGAGGGGAGAGGAGGGCCAGCCATGAGGGAAGATCGTGAGGGGAAAGGAGGGGTGGCCATGAGGGGAGGTCATGAATGGAGAGGAGGGGAAGCCATGATTGGAGACCATGAGGGGAGAGGAGGGCCAGCCATGAGGGAAGAATATGAAGGGAGAGGAGGGGTGGCCATGAGGAGAGGAGGGGAAGCCGTGATTGGAGATCATGAGGGGAGAGGAGGAGTAGCCATGAAGGCAGCTCAGGAGGGGAGATGAGGTGTGGCCATGATGGAAGATCATGAGGGGACATGAGGGGTGGCCATGAGGGGAGAGGAGGGCCAGCCATGAGGGGATATCACGAGGGGACAGGAGGGGCGGCCATGAGGGAATATCATGAGGGCATAGGAGGGGTGTCTGTGAGAGAAGATCATGAGGGAAGAGGAGGGGCAGCCATGAAGGAAGATCATAAAGGGAGAGGAGGGGCAGCCATGAGGGGATATCTTGATGGGAGAGGAGTGGCGTCCATAAGGGAAGATCATGAGGGCATAGGAGGAGCGGCCATGGGGGAAGATCATGAGTGGAGAGGAGGGTCGGCCGTGAGGGAAGATCATGAGGGGAAAGGAGGGGCAGCCATTAGGGAAGATCATGAGGGGAGAGGAGTGGTGGCCATTAGGCAAGATCATGAAGGGAGAGGAGTGGCAGCCATAAGGGAAGATCATGAGGGCATAGGAGGAGCGGCCATGAAGGAAGATCATGAGTGGAGAGGAGGGTCGGCCGTGAGGGAAGATCATGAGGGGAGAGGAGGGGTGGCCATTAGGGAAGATCATGAGGGGAGAGGAGGGGCAGCCATGAGGGGATATCATGGTGGGAGAGGAGTGGCGGCCGTAATGGAAGATCATGAAGGGAGATGAGGGGTGGCCATGAGGGAAGATCATGAGTGGAGAGGAGGGTTGGCTGTGAGGGAAGATCATGAGGGGAGAGCAGGGGTAGCCATGAGGGAAGATGATGAAGGGAGAGGAGAGGGGGGGCTGCCATGAGGGGAGGGAAGACCATAAGCAAAGATGAGGGGCGACCATGAACTGGATCCAGATAAGCATCTATTCCTATCGTTGTGGAGCTGCCCCTTTCAGCACGGTGCCCATAGCCACAGCTCTCACCAGAACAGCAGGACTTGACGGTGGCTGTGGACTGTAACTTAATTCCTTCTCAGAAATGCAAGAAAAGTTGACAGAAGTTATGGCCACACTCCTCATTGCAGTGTGGACATATAATAAAAGGCAGCACAGTGACAGCAGTGAAATCAAGAGCAAACGGCTTCTACTCCTGGCACAACACAACAGGTTGCCTGCAATAAGGGGTAAAGCTTGACTGGGTGGGAGACAGAAGAGCATGTATGGATCTGAGCTGAGACTGCAAAATGAGCTCCCTCAGGACCTGAGAGCCATGATCAACTCCACTAATTTCTGGTCCCAAAGCACTGAGGTTGTTTTTTAGATCTTGCCTCATGCAAGATAATTAAATACATATTTTTTTAAGAGATACCCACCAGAACATGGCACTCCTTGCACTCATTTCTTCCCCTGGAGACAGAATGGGAAAATGAAGAACAGGAGGGACGTGAAACCATTAGCAGTATATTGGAAAAAGCTCAGATACTGGTACAGTTTGTCTGGGATATACTGAATAGGTGTGAACCCCTCCAGTCTTGCTCATCCTCCTGCTCTGCAGTGCATATGATAACATGGAAGGTCTGGTTTGCTCTCTGATGTCACTTTTAGGGTATGTAGGGATGCTGATGGTGTGCACCACTGCTGGACCTTCAGTGGAACGTCTAGGAAAGAAGGCCAGGTTGGATGGGGCTTTGGGCAACCTGCTCTAGTGGAAGGTGTCCTTGCTCATGGCAGGGGGGTTGGAAGTGGATGATCTCTAAGGTCCCTTCCAACCCAAACCAGTCTGTGATTCCATGAGATCCTCCAGCTTCCCGTTCAGCAGTAGTTGATGGATTGCACCACACTGGCGCTCTGTGACAAGTACTGAAGTGCCACTTGGCAAGGAGGCAGTTTTCCTGAATACAAAAAGCAGCTCCTACTGTCAAACACAAAAGGTTCAATCCTGCTCTCTGTGATGTTAATCTGGTTTCAAACAGAGCAACTGAGTGGAGAATCAAGTCCCTGAAGTTCATGTTTTTACAGTGACATTCAGAATAACCACATCTCCTGGTGTTTGGTACAGGATAATACCGTTACTGAGTGCAATACTGCTAATCTTATCTCCACTGTTTCCACTGAAGGGGAGAACACCAAAGCTTTACATCTGCATCTCCTACCTGGTATCTGTCTGCTGTCTCTCTCCTCTCCCCTCCCTGTTTTTGGTCTGTTTTGAGCTGAAACCCTTGCCTTATCACATTCAGCAGTTGTCTGTTGATTACAAGAATTAAAAGAAGTAGGAGCTGTGGCTCGGCTGGCACAACAGAGCGCTTCTAAATGTCTGTAAGCCTCTGGCAAGCAGAACTCGGTGCCAGGGTCTCTTTTCGTATTATACCTCAGAATGAGTTGGCGTCTTCATCACTCAAGAGGGCCCCTGAACAGACCCTTAGCAGCACAGTTCACATGGAGAGACACAGTCAAGCTGTCTCCAGCATTCCAAGTTCTGGTGTCTTACAGAGGTTTTCTGGACAGTAAAGTAGGATGATATCCAGGATTGAAGTCAGATCCCCGTGCTTTCTTCTAACGAGTGCTGGCTTGTTTATACAATCCCCTCTGATAATATACCACTGGCAAGTCCCAGCCAAAATCATTTCTTTGTCGCACTGTAGGGGCTGTATCTATTTGCTAATGCCAAAAGCATGTATCTCTTATTTATTAGCACAACTATTGGAATAGAAGGAATGAGCTTTCTATAGCATTGTGCCAACCATGAAACTCAAGAAGTCCTGGCTATTATCGAAAAGCCCACAAACATCCAAGAGACAGTGTTTTAAGACAGCAGGTTGACCTAACCTACAGTACAGTACAGATGAGAATTTTCAGATCAAAACTGACTGATAGAAGAGTGCAGATCCTTGCAACTCTGGATTAAAACCACCAAATCTACACTCAATTACCACCACTGCAAGAACAAGGATATATTAAATTCCATTTAGGAACCTCATTTTTAAATTGCTTTTATAAGTTGCCAGTCATCTGAATGCATAACTGAAGAATTTTTGCCACAGAACTGGCATTCTGGTTTTTGAGTGGGCCCAGTGGAAGGTGGGCATGTGAGGAAGGAGATTTTTCATTTATTTCTCCTAAGATGGTGCAGGATACCAGAAATACCAGAAATACATTGGGGCACGACTAGACCTAATGAGAAATCTTTAACAAAGGGGAAATATATGCTGAGAAACAGAAAGCAGCTTCTCAGAGTAGGATCCATTCATCTGTGGAATGGCCCTGCAAGGAATCAGGGGGAACCCAGGACTTAAAGCAGAACTTGAAAAGACAAAACAGTAACAAGTGCCCTGGAGAGAACAAGGGGATCGTGCCCCAGATCTTCCATTTGATAGGACTCCTGTGCAGCTGGTGCCTGCCTGTTAGTGCTTGTTAGTGAAAAGGCTCAACCAGAGCTCAGACTTGAGGTTTGTCTTTAATAGTGGATAAGTAGGTTAAAAATTCCAGGGGGAGGCACACACAAGAGCCTCTAAGGAAAGAAAACAGAAGGGTCTGCTAACATGCACATAACAACTGACATCTTTTGGGGTGTTCTCTGGTGAAGGGTAACTTAAGATACGGTTCCCTAGAAAGACAATTACCTTCATGTCGCAAGGCTCCAAAATTAATGAAGTGGCAATGGGGTAGAAAGCCCCATTGAACTTTTAAACCACTTGATGGATTTCAACAGGATTTGACAGAGGGGTCAAGGTCTCCATGATGTTGTATTTGAAAAGTTTTGTGGAAGAGCACAGCAGGTAGAGCCTACCACTTGTGTGAGCTTACATGTTATTAGACACAAGAGAGACAGGCAGCAGGTGTAAGGCCATTAGGAAACCTGGCTTTCCTTGTTCTGTGGCTCACTGATCTGCTTGCAAATATATTTGCTATGAGTTGCAACTCATACTTCCACAAGGAACAGTTCAGTCACTTCCCAGGATAGACTCCATCCTCTGGGGAAAACGTGCCACTTTGAGACCCCTGAATAAAAGGGTCACAGGGAGACTGAGGGAAGTGTTTTGTTAATAAATGGCTCCACTAATAATTGATGCAATGTGGGCCATGGATTAGTGAAGACATTACCTGACCATCAAAGCCATGACAGGTTGCTTTCTAGCTTCCTAATCTAGCTGTGGTAGACGTTCTGCCTCAGGAGGTCACCTACATGTAATTTTTGCCTTGCTGATTGCTCAGGTAGACACACGACACTGTAAATTTGCTTTGCAGTCAGGGTACCTCACCCTCCTCTTCAGGCTGTTCGCTGATGCTGCAGCCCAGAGCATCTTCTGAAATGGTTTCAGCAGACGAAGCTCCTCTTCCAAGTGCACATCTCAGCAATCATCAAGGAGGGAAGCACAAAACAGCAGAAGACAACAGTAAGATATGGCTAAAAAAAAGAATGGCTTTTTTAATTAGCTTCCTTAGAACAGAAAACAATTGCGTTGGTATTTCTTTAGAATCATCCTCGCCCAAACAATTCCGAAGTGCTTATGATCAGTGGAGCAAAGCCTGAGGTCATCCTTTGGTCCATGCTCTGAAAGCAGTAGATGCTGCTGAAAAATTCCAGGCACTGTTACCATTAAAACCTTCCCACACCTGGATTCACAGATCATTACTCTTTTTTTGAGAGTCTGGAATAAATATTTACCCCTGAGAATTCACAATTAGCTTTTCTCTGAGTATTTAATAGCACTTTCCAAGTAAGGTCTGCCTCCTTAATACATAACTGATGGAAACGTAATTGTTGCAAGATGTGTTCAATTATCATGCTTTGTACTGCAGTAGCACTATTCAGCTGGCACATATGACATGTTTTACAAGGCTCTGAGTGCTGCACTTGTCCTGCTTCACAGAAGAGGAAAGCAAAGCTCAGCAGTTTAAGATCAGCTCATCTAAGCTGGGAGAGAGACCTAGCTGAAAAGAGCTTTACTTTCTATCCCCAATATAAGGAAATACAATGCAAGGGATGTTCTTAGAGGCATAGCAAAAGAAGTAGCAATTAAAGACCCCCTGAACTGGGGATACCAGGGGCAGTGAGAAGTCAGCACTGCCCTTGTGCTGCTGCTCTGCTGGCAGAGCTGTTTGCTCAGGCACCTGGTGAGTCTGGGGTCTGCCACCTGCTTCACCAGTGCCACAGAGTCCAAGAGTGGGGATCCAGCCACAGCCTGAAGGTCCCCCGGGCCTGTGAGGTAAGGAAGTGACTGCTGCACTCACAGCAGCGATGGGGAGTGCAGAAAGCTGATGGGCAGCACAAGAAATAGTAGTGAGGTTGGCTCAGAGGGACACATCTACAAGGCACCAGCGTCCTTGGGAAAGGCAAGTTTGGACATGGTGACTGTGGCCTCCTGCCACTTGTGTCCCTTTGTCCTAGAGAACAGGATCTCATGAGTGGTCATGCTACAGACATACCCTGAGTGGCACACACAAGGCAGCACCCACAAGGGGCAGAGCTCCACACGACAGATCCGACTTGTAGGAAAACTTGCCTCAGAGTTACTTTCACATGCAAGGGCTTGAATAATGCTGGCAAGCACTGCTGCTTTTACCCGTGTAGAGACAGCTGTTGATGAGTCAGAACATGGAAATAGCTCTGTTGACAGCGAAACAAAGACCCTGATCTCCTGCCATAGTGTAGAGGCAGTCGCTGTGTTTGGAACAGAGCAGTTCCCAATTATGCATTCTAGTCTACAAAGCAATTGCTCAGAGAACCTCACATTTCTACCTCCTTCAGTCCTTTTGTTTACCTGCAAACTTACTGGCTGTTGAACACGGAAAGTTCAGAGGAGAGCAGCAAGAACAAACAGGGGTGCAGCAAATAAGCGCTGTGAGGAAGGACAGAACAAAATGACTTGGTTTAGTCTGGAGGGGGTGGAAGAGATGCATGATAATACCCTTTAAATATGTAAAGGTGCAGTAGAGAAGGTAATAAGCTATTATCTGTGTCTGCCAGGAGACAAGAAGTAATGAATTTCAGTAAGGGAGATTTATTGGTTAGACATTAGGAAGGGCTCGGAACAGACTGTGCCTTGGGAGTGGATGCGATCTCCATCACTGGAGCCTTGGAAGAGGTGAGACACCCTGTGATCAGGAATGGTTTAGCCAAAGGAGTTCCAACTCTCTTCCGTTTATTTCCTGTGATCTTTTCTTATACTATTCTTACAGTATGTACATGATTAAAATACCCCAGAACATCTCCCTGCTGTCTGGGAAATCTATGAGAGGTACTTTAATAGCTGTATTTCAGAGAGAGAAGTTCTTGCCAGGCTGTTCTAGCTGCCTGGGTTGCAGTGAGATTAGCTGGTGTCTTTTTAAGAGCATAATTAGAAAGACCAGGACTCCAAACAAACTACTGGCTATTAACCACCCAACTCCAACTGATTTTGCATGAAGCCAATTGGAATTTCACACAATGGAGGCCTGTCCTGCCAGGCAGACCTTCCAGAGACCAGTGTGCCCTGTGCTTTCATAAGGCGTCTTTGCCATCGTAGCAATCTTGTGTTATTGCACTCCTTGAAGCAGCAGACAGTTTCAATCAATTCTTGCCATGCTAGTTTTGCTATCTTAGCTTTACTTAATTGAGTACTGCAGGGTTGTCTGAGCAAGTTGAGATCTGCACTTGGAAACCACTAGATCCTTTTATTTAACCCAGGAAAGAGAAATGGGATTTCATACCGCAAAGTTGTCAGCAACAAAACTGGACCAAAAATGCTGAACACTGCATAAATGCATTAGCTGGGGTCCACTTACACAGCCATTTGCTGAGTTCAGCCCTGGAGATTAGCTCCCAGCAACTGAAGCCCTAAATTATTGTTTTAATAATCATGTCTTGATTCCTGTCGGAAGTCCACTGCAGAAAGCAAGTCAAATTTTACCCTGGCCTCACCGCCTGGGTTTGCTATCACTGTGCGTACATCCACCGTGCTTGAGGCTTGACTCCTCCCCAGTTTCCACATGCAGATCTCTTGCTGATTCCTCTTTTGAAGGTTTTTGCTTCTGGTGCTCAGATCTTGGCTGACAGGAGTGCAGCCATGCTGTGTGCTGATTGCAGCTGGCAGGTGGATTAGAGCACATTCAGATAGCTGTGAAATGCCACTGCGAGACAGAAATGGCAGAACAATGGATTATTTCACCATGAAGAGCCCAGTAACTGATGCAGACAGTGACATTGAGGAGACAAGCTGAGGAGCATGCAGACATAAAGCACTTTTTCCTTCCACAAGCCCCAAGAGATTCTTCCCAGCTCAAATTTTAGGGATCTGCTGCCAGTTCCCTTCCTCCTCACCTAAGCTGGTGGATTTCTCTGAGGTGCAGGATGTTCTCTGATTCTTCCAAGATATGTGGGAGCTACAGTTGCCAAGTAACAAAAACTCATCACTCTTTTCCTGAAATGCACAACTTCTCATTTTTCTGTTTTGTACCATGGACAGATGAAGCTGTGATTTAGGACACTAGTCCAGAATCAGGATCATTCGGACTCCAGTATTGTCCCTGGATAAATCTATGGGATACAGAGCTCAAGGCGAGGTAGGGATCTGACTGTCCTTGTGGCTCTTGTTTTCAAAAACAAAACTGGGGATGCATTTCATGATTCACTGAACTGGGTTGGTGACCAGTGCAATGGGATTTCATTAGGAATAGAGCAGTGCTGCAGCCAGGGAGAGGCAGCCTGGTATTCCATTAAGAGGTTTCCTTCCCCCACACACATGTAAAAGCTCTCATATGGTTGATCTCAAGCAATGCTGGAACAAAGCTGATAGATCCCACTCCTTCACAGGAATTATGAGCAAAATTCAGCCCATTGTGATATTTGCGGAACTAGAGGAAGTCCACAGAAGAGCATGTAGGGTGGTTAGGGGTGAAGAAGCTGCCTTAGGAGAAGACATGACTTGAGCTAAGAGAGGGAGAAGCTGGAGAAGTAGGAAAGCATCAAGCATTACAAAATGAAGAAGGCACAGGGTAAGCACAGGTTCAGCTGCTGTTCAGCAAGTACCACAGTACCGGAGCCAGAGGGCATTTGCTTAAACTAGTAGGGGATTTCTTTTAACAGATTAAAGAAAATACTTTTTTATACCATGGGGAGTGAACTTCTGGAACTGGCTGCCACAGGAGGCTGTGAAACAGGCAGAATTGTCAGAGTCAGGGGGGATTAGACAAAACACAAACAGAAAGCCTAGCAATGGATGCTAAATGGTCTAGACAGGGATGTCCCCTCTAATATCCCTAGTACAGCAGTTGTGGCTGCTGATAGGGGTGTGAGGGGAATGGACCTCTGAAGTGTCCAAGTTAACATGCTTTCTGTAAACAGAATCTTTTATTACCTTGACCTAAGACAGAATGCTGAACAAGATGGATCCAGGTTTGCTGTTATTTCTTACTTGTCTCTAGCTTGATAGAGTCTCTGTTCTTCCTGCACCATGACAGAGTCCATTCCCCTTTTGATGTTACTCATCCTAGTCCCGAAAGAACCAACAATCTGCCCCACGCTCTATAAAGAACTGTATTAAATTCCAAATTTCATCCAGGGGCTGATCCTGTCCTGAATATCTTGAACTCTTGTTCTGTGACCCGTTTTCCTTCTTCCTTCCGTGCAGCAGCAAGGAGAAGCACCTTGTAGCTGAGCTGCCTGCTCATCCTGGAGACGAACAGTGTCTGAAAGTTTGTGACATATTAGCGGAGTGTCACGGTGACAGCTCCATGCTTGTGCACTTCAATCAGCTAGTTATAAACAAAACGGTTTATCCTCTAATGTTCACAGTCTTTGCTACCACACTGGAGAGGACTGAACTAATGAAGATCTCCTCCTGTGAACTCCATGAGGCATCCGCACTATTCCTTTTGTACTCATTACACTGAGCAGAACACACACCAGAAAAAGCACTTTTTGCTGGCTATAAATCATGAGTGGCACTAAGGTATTGCTATTAGCAGGAGAAAAATGCTTTCCTCCCATACCCTCATTCAGCCCCATATACACACAATGCTTTGGCAAAGGGTGCTGAGGTGCCTGGATAGAAAATTAAATGGAGGTTGTGTTGTCTGAAGATAAATTGGTACCTCTGTTGGTGTGTGTGAGTGACTTTGTCTGTTTCAGATTTGTCTTTTAACTTACAAAACACTGAGACCAGAGATAAGGATGAGTTTTAAAACCCTTGCCTTCTTCCCCTCCCAGGCCCTCCTGAGCAAATCCTTTCTCTGAAATGAGCTCAAAGAGAAGATAAATGTTCTGGCAGTAATATGCAATATTATTTTTGGCACTTGAGGAATCTCAAGCCAGATAAAGGAAAACTGAAAGGAACACAAAGCTCTGATTTTTTTCTTCAAATGCTAGGGGCCAAATTCTGCTCCTTCATGAACACAGAACCCTTTTTTGTTCTGGGTTATTACAGTAATTACTGATGTTCATCAGGTTAGCTGATCCTGAGGCCTGATTGAAAACCTAGCACATTCAGAGACTCTGTTGAAATCATACAGTAATAGAGCCAAAAGACAAAGGCGTGCAAAGAAAGCACCAACTCCACAGCTCCTGCCCATACAAAAGCTAATTTGTTTTCAGACCATGTTAGCTGGAACGCTGATAAGATTAACACCTGATATCTAGAGAAATGCTGAGCTGTCGGTGACATCCTTCAGCAGAATGGCACTCCAACCCTTCTCGTATTAGCATATATTAGAACTGCTGCTTTCCTGGCCTCGTGTGTATTTCCCTACAGAGCCTTTGTGAAAAGTTCAGGGCAGTGTTTCTGCTGAAACGTTTGTGGGATATTGAATTAAACGTGTGCCATTTGACATTGTTTGCTTGGACTGCTGTGGGTAATGGAAGAGGGCACATGTTACTACGGGGTAGAGAGCCACCAAGGGATGGATGTGGCCTTTGTTGGAGCAGAATGAAGCACAGGCATCACAGGAGTGTGTCACATCTTTGATTCTAACAGAGCCCTGACCGAAGGACCCAGATCACCCTGCATTGATCTAGATGCCAGCTCTATATATTGCCTTAAGACAACGAAAAGTAAAAAGCCCAAACCTTTGCTCTCTTTACGCCTGTGAGCTTGTTACAGAAATATATACTTTGGAAATCAAATGGGAACAGATTTTCAGAGCAAACTGTGTTTTAGAGACAAAATTTCTAGCGCTTGCAGAGCCTCCGGTGTCCAAAGCACAGCTCCAGCTCTGCAAATTTCAATGTGCTTTGTCAAGCCTGGAAGTTTGGTAAGAGACTGAGACTCGAGGGCTCTTAGAGCAGCCTGTAGTAGGAAACAGCAGTTACTTATGCTGCTGCTTTTGAATGATGTTGTTGCCACATCTCAGCTGTTGTTGTGTTTGTCTGGCATGTGAGTCATGGTTGCATGGGATAGTTAGAGGCATCCCCACCTGTGGTGTCTATTCAGAGTTAATCATCTGCTAGGGCTCACTTGCCAATCAAGAACTGTTCAGTGCTACATTTTATAATACAAGATTTGTATGGTGTGACGAGAAGGAGTCTCCTAGCATGAGGAATAGGGTATTTCTCAGGGAACTCAGAATCTCCCTCCTAAAAGCTGTGAAATATCCTCGGGTGAGTTCAGTGAAGCAGCATGTTGAGAAGGATGTTAGCAAGAATCAGAAAGACCCCTAGAGGAAACTCATTTGGTCGTCAGGAACACTGTCTTCCAGACAAGCTTTGCTGAAACACTTGCTCATTTTCATTTTGGTCATGTGTGCCTAACCCTGTAATGAAATGCCTCACCCCTACCAGCTGTGCTGTTGACATGGATCATTCCATCCCACATCAGGAACTCCAGGGCCAGCTCTACAGAGAGGAGCCCTGCTTGGCCAGCATTCACTGGGGCACCTTCATCAAGGAGCAGGCAGCAGGAAGATGCCTTTGACTCCAAGAATATCTGTAACTCCTACAGGATCTGCCCATGACACCAATACAGCAGGGTGAGCTGCGTCCTTCCTACCCTGTCCCAAGCTCTAAGTAGTTCAAAAACTTAAAATGCTTCTGGTCGTTGGTTTCATGGAACTGATCATGGCAGTAAAGCCATCTTTACCAGTGTTAGTCTGGGGAACCTTCACCTCTAACAAATTTCTGTTTCATGGAAGCAAACTCATTCCTACCTTCAATGCAGTCATGACAGTCTATAACATACTATTTATTTGCCCAAACCAGCTTTTGGTTAAGAAGCTTTGCTTCCTTGCTCTCCACCTTCTCTTGTTCTGTTTGGCAGTGGACACTAGGGCCACTGTCCCACAATAGAGGCATCGTGGTTTTCCATAGGGATGTATATGCGCAACCAAAGGCCAGTTTGTTGCCAGCAGTGGGTGTGGAAGGTTGTATCTTTCTTCCAATAGCAAGGAAAAAGCAGCAAGCAGAAATCTATCAGTAAAGCTGCACAAGTACATTAAATAAAGCCAACAGAATGATGCTGTTACACTTGAAGTAAATAATTTCTCCTTCTCAGTTTGCTCCAGCATAAAAATACCTCTTCCCTATAAATGCTGCTGCCAGTTTTTATTTGTGAAGAGCTGGGATCTGTTTATTTATTTATCCATATTTAGTTTAAAAGTCTGGGCTCAAAATTAAACAGTTATTCATAATGTCATTATCTGCCTTGCTCTGCAGTCAGATACAATGTGTGGTGTCACAGGACAAAACCTTTGGCAAGGCCCCCAGAAGAGCAATTTAGTTCCTCATCCATCTCAGCTGGCAGCATGATTGGCTTCCAAGCTTGCCTTGCTGAATGTGTTACTTTACACTGACATATATTATTGAGTGTTCAATCACTTTCTGAAGTGTTTATTGGTAATAGTTGAATTCTTTCCACTCATTTAAGCTGCTTTTGAAACAGAAATATTTCTTTGTATCTTGGAGTTTGGCGGAAATGGGGGGGGGGAGTTCCTCAGGAGGATGTATTGTAGAAATGACCAGCTCATGAGGTAGGGACAGAATTTACCAGTGCTGTGAAGGAGAATATCCTCCTCTTTTCATCAGGATGAAACAACAAACTCCCACCACCACACCACGGTACATTACATGGCAAAGGTTTACTTATGCCTTGGCTCTCCCATCATGTCATGGCCTGTAAGGAAGGAGATGACCCTTTCACTGGAACATCAATGACTTCCTGACAGGATCTTCACAGATCCAGAAGCTCCCTGAAAAGAAAAGCAGGCTGTGACCCGCAGGATCAGGTGCTGGGGAGGTTATTAGACATCAGCATGCCCATGGGTCAAAGTACGGAGAGTGGGCTGCAGGCCCTGCCTGGCAGCGATGTCTCTTGAGAAGGAACCAGTGACCACTTTCTTGTACCTAGTTAGGAAAACGGAGCAGGGGATCTGAGAAATAAACAGAGACTAAAATCTTGTGTGGCAGTTGTAAGCTGAGCTGAAGCACAAGGGCCATAGGCAGGACAAGCTGGGGTGGAGGAAGGAGAGCTGGACTATCAAATAAATTCTTTGACAGTTCATCTCTTGAGGACTCCAGATGTGACAAGCCCAGCAGCCTGGTCCAGGCTGGTGTCCTCAGGACTGCAATCCTCTTACCTCTTGTCCTTGCTCCAGTGAATCAAATCAAAGGTTTTCTTTTTATCTTTAATAGGAGGTCTCTTA
This sequence comes from Amazona ochrocephala, assembly GCA_039720435.1. Lineage (NCBI taxonomy): Eukaryota > Metazoa > Chordata > Aves > Psittaciformes > Psittacidae > Amazona > Amazona ochrocephala. Next base: position 15,242,767 of record CM077889.1, read on the forward strand.
AGTCTCTTTCCTGCACCTAGGAGTTACTTTCCAAACTGATAAACACTGGCTTTTACAGACAACCCCAATGACGAGCTGCTGAGATCACAGTAGCAATCAAGGCTCCTTTGATGGCGGAGCTAAAAATATGCTCCTCAGCTGACAGCTTTAGAGAGGAGAACATATAGTTTGGTTTGAAAGAATACATCTTCCTTTGTCTGCATGTCTTCTTCTGCCAGGGGACACCACATCTGTGACAATCATGCAAGCAGGTTACATCTCTCTTCTGAACAGAAGCACCCGACCTATGCTACCTCCAACCACAGAAAGAGTAAAGATTTAAAACCCTCTGAGTGCTTTGGAGAATGGTGTCTTTGGAGAATGATGTCATTGGTAGATCTGCCTCTGGTCATGCTGGCAGCCATCAAGTTATTGCACGTCAGGAGCAAGATCTTAGGGTCTGGAGATCACCTTTGCCAATCTCCTAGGTTCAGTTTCAGTTCCCTTGACCAGCTGCCCCAGGTCTTTCCTGTCCACTTCTCTGCCTGGTCTCCTCCTTGCAAAATCCAGAGCACTGGCTCACAAGCTCCCTGGTTAATGAGGTGCCCCCATAGCCTTGCTCTTGCACTTGTAAAGGAAGCTGTGGTAAGTAGTGTCACTGCCACCTCCTGGGCTTTCTGAGGACCTGAGCTCATCCCATGGGTTGCAAATACATATTTATGCAAATGCTGTACAAGAAATCATGGATTGCCCAGCTTCAACCTGCTCCAACCTGTTCCCTTCCCAGGACAGCAGAGTGATGGCACTAACCAGCCCATGCTTGCAGAAGAGCGTAGGTCTCCTTCCCCTTGGAGACATTAGCTAAAGTTGGAACATTAAGGCTTTTGGGTAGGAGACATACAGATGAAGAAACATATACAATAAGGTTCTGCATTTGTAATGTGTAATATGTCAGAGAGTAAAAGGTTGAACAACCCATTTTGGCAAATGGCAATAGCAAAAGGGTGTTTTTGGCTAAACGAAAGCTTGCTCTGTGTGATTTTTCATGCTCCTGCATGCGTAACTTGAACGCAGAGAAAGGCAAAATTCATTTGTTTGGTCAGACAGAAATACATCAGGTTTATTGTTTTGCGAGATACAGGGGGTGTTTCTATGTGCCTGCAGTAGCTATAACAATTTGGCAACACAATGCTCTGCCAAAAAAAGGCATTCACACAAGAATGTCTCTGGGCTCAGTCAGCCCCAGTCCTGGAGGTGGATGTCCCATCCCTAAACCTCTGTGGGCAGTGGTCCGTTGCCAGGAGTCTGTTTGATGCTCCCATTTAGGGTGCTGGCCCTGAAGATGTACGACCTCCCTCTAACAGAGCCTTCAGTGTGGATGCTTTCTGGCTTGTTCTGGCAACGGAAGAACATGAGGAAGCCATTCCGGTAGTTCTTGTTCATCCATCCGTAGAGCAGAGGGTTGACAAATGTAGAGCACATGGCGCCGACATGGAAAACAGTATACAGGAGTTTGTAGTCATGGAAGATAAGGACCAGATCAAGATCAATGGCAAGCTGGAATATATGGAAGGGGAGCCAACAGACTGCGAATACTACAACTACCATCACCAGCATTTTGGTAGTCTTCCTCCTCCGGCACTGGTTTTCATTCCTGGAAGTAGGGCTGACATGGTTTTTCAGCTTGAACCAGATCCTGGTGTAGGCAAAACAAATAATTGCAAGGGGAAAGACATACTGCAGGAGGAGCATGGACAGGCTGTAGATGGTGGCATCTCTGTTATTACCAGAAGGCCATTTTTCCGAGCAGACAGCCATTTTGAGGTTGATGGATGGGATTTCCTCATATCGGTACTCTCTGAAGATGGCCAGAGGACCTGCCAGCACAGCTGCTGCTAGCCACGTGACAGCAATGATGGTGAAGCTGAGCCTCTTGGAAATCCTACTGTCCAGGTGGAAAACAATACACCGATACCTATCCAGGGCAATCACAGTTAAGGTGAGAGTGGACACATGGACACTCAGAGCTTGAGCGTAAGGAACCAGATGACAAAGAACAGCCCCAAACTTCCACTCATCCAGCAGCGTGTAGACTAGTGTGAAGGGCAAACAGAGTGTGTCCACCATGAGATCTGCCAGGGCCAGGTTAGCTATGAAGAAGTTGGTGACAGTCCTCATGGTCTTGTACTTCACTATGATGTAAATGACCAAGGAGTTGCCAATGAACCCCAGCAGAATGATGAGGGAGTAGGCAGCAATCAGAACAACCTGCACCCCCAGGATCTTGGTGCTGTCCATCATAACACTGCGGGACCCAGAGAGATCTTGGCTAGGAGTGACAAAGTCCTTGGCATGCCAGCCCTGAGGCAGCTTCTCCTCCAATGCTGTCTTCTCCATGGTGAGAGTGCTGTTGGCTCCCTCCAATGGTCCCATGTGTGGCCTGAGACTTTCTGTCAGGAGGTGAAGGAGGTCTGGAACACAGACACAGCAGAAGTGAGAGCTCAGGAGACAGCTGAGCATCTGCAAGAATTGAGGCTCAAAGGGCATGTCCCACATGGCATTTTGGGCTGAATAGCAGCAGTGGTGACATCCTCCTTCCTTCTCCCTTACCCCCCATCCATTCTCATACTGAACGGTCTTGCAGCTCTCTTATGCTTCCTGTTAGAACCTATGATCAGTTGAATGCCAGTTCCCCAAGGAAAGGTCAGGGAAAAATGCAAAATTTCACCCAAGCTTCTGAGATTCTGTTTATTTGAATCGACTGGGGAAAAAGCCCTCAACTAGCCAGGGCCAGAATGGTAGGTCTTGAAGAGATCTGCTCATGGAGCCCCTTTGTGTGCTGCCTCTTCTGCTTCCTCAGGCTAGGCTTTGCAAAACAGGGAAGTCACTTCAAGCAAGCCAAAAATGTGGGACCTCCCGGGGCTGACAGAAGCAGTCGCTGATGGTGTCAGTCATCTTTGATGAGATTGACTGGCCTACAAAAAAGCCCTGAGTCCTAACTCCTTAAAAACTAGGAAAGGAGAAAAAGAAGACATTGTCAAATTCATGGGTTCTTCTCCAGCTCCCCATAACTGTTTATTTCCAGATTGTGCACCAGGTTTTTTCAGTTTCTTACTTCTCACCTCTCCAGGTGAAAGTATGTGTCACCCTGTCTCTGCATGAGTCTCCACCACTGCTCCTGCTCGTGATGCTAGCACCCAACTCAAACCAGTGGCCCCTGCTCCCAACCCATGGTAATGTGGTTAGCAAAACTAATGCCATTCTAAGAGGCAAGCAGCCACTCTCTGTGAGCAAGCAGGTCACGTATTATTCCCTTTCCCTCACTATCAGGCCCTGAAGGTCCTGTAAACCAACTAGAGAAACTTCCTCCCCTGCCAGCCTCAAGGTTCCTGGGTGCCAGGATGATTACTCACTTCCTATTTGGCCTTGAAGGTCCTACACACCCAGTCAGGCAGCTGTTGATGGCCACATCACGGAACAGGAAAGCATAACAGCACACAGCACTGTCCATAAAATCAAGCATTTACAAGTCCTAAGTGGGGAACTACTGGACAGTGAGACCCATAGCCAGGGACACCCCCCCATCCTCTGCTCCCTTCGAAGACTGTGTCTCTTATACTTTTATAGGACTTTTAAGACTAGATGATGATTGTTATGTGGGTTCAGCAAACCATGTATTAGAATTTGACCTGATCTTCAGAGGGTTCAGGTGATTATAAGTTAAGTTGTATTATAAACTGTGTATTAGTTAGGTGATCAGATATCATAAGTTGCATCATAAATTCTGTATTGCACTACTTGTAGATAGTACTACATGGATTTGGCTTATAGAAATCCTGTGCTACACTAACCATAATATCCTGTTAAGATAACACATCTTTAATTGTAACCACGATTTGGTGCTGTCATCATTGCCAAGGATCCCTAAAAGAACCTGTCTGTCCCCTCTGTGTCAGTGACACCCAGTCCATGCTGGCTGTGCAAAGGAGGGAGCTCCTGCAGGGGCTTTTGCAGGGGGCAAACTGCTGGAGCTGTGAACCAGACTCCTGCAGAGCTGCTGCTGAGCATCCAGGCACAAACAGGCCTGAGAGCCAAAGCCGCGGCGTCAGCGAGCTCCTGCCACGTGGTGCTCAAATGTCAGCATGAGCACGGCTTTGGGAGCAGGGAACCTGGATGATGAGCCAGAACTAACTCGGGCTGGAACCCACAGCTGGCGTTTGGTGCCATCGTAACAGCAGAGTGCTGACACGACAGGGCTATCATTGAGTCCACACACAGCAGGAGAAAAGCCAGCTCTCTTACTGGCTCCTTCTCAGTCTCCATGGCTCAGAATTGCTGCTGGGGTATGAGGAGAGGGGTGGATATCTCATCTCCCAGCACTGTGTGGGGCCCCCATTCCCACTACACACTTGATCAAAAGTGAGCAAAAGTCATGACTGTGCCTAAACAGAGTGGTCTGCAGAGCATCGTGTTTTCTCTGACCTGCAGAGAGAGGGGGGATAATGCCCCACCACTGAGGGCTTAAAGAAGCTGGGAATTAGAGGCACACTGCTAGGAACCTTCTCAACTGAGGGATTAATTAGTCTGGGTTTGTACCAGATGAGATGGGAGCATTTGATAACTGGGTGCTTGTGGGCTTTCTGCAAGTCCCATTCCCTGCCAGGCAAGTGTTTAAGTACAGCCTGTCCTGGGAAAGGGGGAATGCTTTTCTGTACATTTTATGAAATGCTGAAACTGCATTTCAGCCAGTTCCATAAAAAAACAGCATAAAATAATGCTGGCAAGATGGTCAAGGTGGCAGCGATTAAGTTGCAATGAATAATTCTGCTTGTTCTTTCATTGCTCCTGAGAGTAAAGGTTGTGATTCCCCCTTGGGAGCTGCTCCTGCTTGCACACTTGCTTTCTCCTGCCCTCTCCATGTCCCTTGGCTTGCCTAACTTTCCTAACTGCTGGCCAATTTATGCCAAAGATTCCTGTACGTGGAGTTGCTGGGTCAAATACTGTGATAATGGATGCCATACAGCTACCTAAGAGGATAAGAAGGTAGCTCTAGGCAGCAGGAGGAAAAAATGGGTGGATTTGCTGGGTAGGGGTTTGCTAAAAGGTGGTCTCAGTTCTCCACACTAACACTGCCCCCAGCCCTGGAAAACTCCTGGTTTCTAAGGCAGGAGAAAGGAGCTCAAAGCCACCTCGGGCAGCTGATGTGGGACTCAGAGCAAGGGAACAGGCATTACTTTATCACTATCACTTGTTACCCCTTTTCTGTGACTTGCCATTTTATCTTCAGTACCCAGCTCCTGGCACAGCACCAGTGGACACTCCCTTCCCTTTTTCCCCACCTCACCCACCAATTGGTTGCCAGTCCAGTGTTCACATCTCAGGCTTTTTTCTTTCACTGGAGACTGGCAGCTCCCCACTATCTGAGAGGAGCCAGGAACATCATGATTATTGTAGCTGTTTTGCTTCCTAACAAAATGGCCTTAATGGAATTATTATTTGATTTGCTTTGCTTTGTGGTTTTTTTCCAAAGGGGAACTATTAAAAATCAATTAAGGCATTTTAATTAAGAGACAAAATGGTCATAACAAGTGTTCCCACTCCAGGGGCTGCCTGGAGGTCGCAGGGATGCTGCTAGGAGTGGACTGAGGTCTGTTCCAGCAAGTCACGGAAGAACTGGCATATGTCTAGGCTGCTGCAGGCACACGCTCCTGTGCCCAGCAGGCCTGCCAGGCTAGATGGAAAAATCCTTGGAGCAGAGACACAACTGCTCTGGGAGAACAGAGCAGCATGGCAGATGAGGAGTAGGCAGAAAGAACCCTAAGACCTTTCCTCTGTGTTGGGCTGCCGTGAAGGGATGCAGAAACAGGGCATTGCCTGGATCCTGCCCTCACCCTCTCTTCCAGCTGAGATCCAGTCTGAGACAGGGCTGGGACCCAGGGAAGGCTCCCAAGGAGGCAGAGAGCTGTTCCCTGTGCCAGCAGGCTTCAGCCTTTGGGAAGGGAGGAAGCACAGAAGAGCTGAGCACACTGCTGTCCGTGACTGAGGGACAGTGACCACTGTGGCAACTCCAAAATCCATTCCTACAGCAGGCCTAGTGTAGATGTCCTGGGACTCACATGCACCTCTGCTTCCTGGGGACAGCCCAGCTCCCTCCATATCCCTGCTGCAACCTGAGGCACACAGCCAGCCTAGGGCACATCCAGACCTGGAAGAGCCATCTGCAAAGCCTGGCAGGGTTCAGAAAGCAGGGCTGGAGGGGTGGGCAGAGGGCTGGAGAAAACAGAGCTTGTTAATTAAAATTCCTCTTTTTGTCCCAGGAGCGAGCCTGGAGTTGCTGCAGCCAGCAGGCATGTGGCGTGGGGACAAGGGGTGCAGGAAAGAGGGAGTTAAGGGCAAAGATTGCTCAGAGTGTAGCCAGCAATCGTAATTCTATCACAGTAATCACAGATTAGAAGGGAGGGAGTGGAGGGACTTTGACCAGCCTCTGCTCTCTGGCTAATGACAGCCACAATCTCCTCCTACAGCAGCACTGGGGTGTGAGAGCTGAGGCTGATGGATACTCCCATGGCTTGGCTCACTGACTTGTTCTCTGCTGTGTCCTTCCTCCAAAGCATCTCAACTCCATGAAACCCTTCATCTCCAGCAGCTATCTGGAGCACTGGCTCCCAGTGCTCATCCCCAGTCCCATAGCTGGCAGCAGGCAGATGTCTGTGGCAAGGAGGTCTGAGACCATCCCTCGTCACCAGAACCCAGCTGTCACCCTGGGGAAGCCGCCTTCTGCCACCTCCATGTTCCCCTACAGCACTCAAGAGGCAGCAATGGGCTGAAGCCCTGCACAGCACAGCACTTAAAAGAGGAGAACACAATAAACTAAGATATGGAGGTTAAATCAGCTTGCCAGAGACCACACAGCACATCCACAGCAGGGCTGGGAACAGAGCCCAAGTCTGCTAACTCCAGCCTCCTGCGTTCCCCACTAGAGAGGACTCTGCATCTCTCAGGATAAAACCTGAATGTGGATTTCAGGAGCTGCATGAAAATGCAAAATGTAAGTGATGGAGGAGAAGGGGTTTGCCTTCTCTGTGCAATGGGCTGGCTTCAGGACAAACAGCAGCTCTGGGGTGATTCCCTGAAGCCAAACAGCAGAGAGAAATTGTCCCAGGTCCTTCCATGTCCAGTGAAGGGGTGATTGTCCTACTACAACACCATTGCAGAGGGAAGAGCCTCTGACCTGCCCGCTGTCTTCTGCATCTTTCTAAATTACCTACCCAGATCAGGCCCATTGGTGCAGAAACCTCATGGCGTCAGACACACATTGCCAGCCCTGCACGAGCAAAGCTCCAGGGCCCTGGTGCTGCTTTTAGGGGACCCCAGTGTAGAATTGGCACTGGGAGACAAAGTGCAAGGAGGATGGATTACTTGTGGTTCCTCAGTCCAAGTATTTGCAGGTCCCTGCCTAGGTCAGAGCCACAGAAGACTGAAGGGGACAAGGCAAGAAGGATGCTTTAGCCAGTCAGCTCAGGACAGGACGAAAAAGAAGGTGATGAGAAGAGATCCATTTGGCAAGGATACATGCTTTCTCCTGGAAATCTCTCCTACAGAAAACAGGGGGGAACAGAGCAGGACCCCTTGCCCTGTGGGACACAGCATTGGAGCAGAACAAGGCTGGCTAGGAGACAGGGCTCAGCAGATGATGCTGCAATAGAGACACACCAGTTTCTGGGGTTGCAGAAGGGAAGAGCTTGGTGGGGGGATCCTCCTCACCCTGGGAAGTCTGTTACCTCCTTAAATCTGGGGAGGCTGGGGTAGATGAGACAAGGGAGGAGAGAGAAGTAACAACCAACAGTACAACCAGGGAGAAAACCCAGTATCCTGCTTTGGGACAGATCAGAAACTCCATAGCTGAAACACAGGCTACAACAGGACTACAGAAAGCTTCCTCTGTTCAACGGTTAACATGCAGTGAGCACAGAAAGACAGCAAGCACCAGTTTTCCTCCTGCAGACCCCTATCTCCCTTTGCATCTCTCAATGAGGGCACTGATCTCTGGCAGTGAGCTGAGTGCCAGCAACATGTGCAATCCCAGCACGGAGGAGCTGACGAAGGTTTGAACCAAGCCACGAGGAGGCAGATTGTGGGAGAGATCTGGATTTCTCAGGCAGCCACGCACCTCAGCCCCACACCTGCAGCTCTGCCCCTGTACATGCCTGGTTTGTGCAGCCCCCTGGAGCAACCTGCTCTCCTCACTGCTCTCCCTCAGCATCCTGCTTCCCAGACTCCCTGTCGAAACTCCTGACACTATTTCTTGTTCACTTTCTCTCTATTCCAGCTCTCGGCTGCCAGTCCCCAGTATCCAGTTTCCCAAAGATGCTTGGACCTTTTCTGCCTGGACCATGTGGCATGGCCAAGACCTGCCCCCCCACTCCCCCAGCCCTGCCATACAGATGAGCCCTCCCCAACCCATCTGCAAAGGCCAGAGCATCTTTCTCCTCCAGGAACCGAGCTGCTCACCTCAAGTTATTGTCTCATTGCTGGCCGGGATGGAGCACTTGGTCCTCTTCCACTCTCTGGGAGTCCACCTGTGGCAAAGGGGCGAAAAGCACTTTTCTGTGACTGTCCTCAGAAAAGTGAGGAAGTCAGATGAGGATCCAGGCTGCTGAAGGGTGCTTCATCGCTGGGGGTAGCTTCAGTACCACCCTGAGCATCTGGAGAGCACCCTCTTGCAGGGTGACTGACAGCCCCCGTATGGCAAAGCTGGATGCTGGGTTAGCTCCTGAATGACAGAAAGGCAGGGAGCGTGTGTTTAACAAACAGAAATGGAAAGGGGGAGGGAGCCTGCTGCTGCTGTTTATACAGTGTTCAGCCACTGAGGGGCTTCTTGCATCGGGGAGAGAGAAGCTTTTCCAACGCATCCACAGTTCCCTCTCCGGCGAAAAGCGGTGGGAGATGGAGGTCTGCAAGCTCCTTGCCTGTGCCACTGACACTGGCAAGTGTCCATCTGCCCTCGCCCCAGAGCTGTCCCATCTGCTCAGGCTTTAAACTCGTTGGGACTAGCACAGTCCTACCCAGGGGTGACTCTTCCCTGCAGCAGGAGGTCTGCAGGTCCTGCAACTCAGCAGAGCCCTGGCAGACCTCCCCTCATCCTCCTCTGCCTCTGTGTTAGTACAGTGCCCTGCATGGAGCGGTCTGCTGCTGTGGGACAGGCCTTCGGGTACTCTTGGGATGCAAATGGAAGTAATGGTGAGAAGTTTTAGCCACTTGGCAATGGCTCAGCCTATTCCAGAGCCAGATTCAGTGTGGAGCTGGGAACTCGAGTGAGTTTCTATTTTAGGGTGCTCAGCACTACTCACGCTCCTGGAGCAAGAGAGAGGAAGAGGCACAAAAGCAGCATCCTCATGTCCAAATCTGTAAAATCCAAGCTTCCCAGAGCCCAGGGAAGCACCCTGAGGGTGGCAGAGGGAAGCAGGAGAAGCACAGCTCCCTGCCTGCCCAAAGGGTTTGCCTTCAAAGAAGTCAGGTCTGTTCCTAGCATAGGATTTGCACCACAGGCAGTGTGGGGCAGAGGTTAGGGAGGAGGACACTTGTCCTTGGCTTTGAGTACCTACAGCTAGTAGTTTATCTGAAGAGTCCTGCTCTTCACCCCCACAGTGGACTTTGGTTTCCTCTTCTTTGTGAGAATGGAAAAGGGCAGGGTTTGCAACCAACTTTCTGTGCCACAAAAGTCAGGATGAACCAGGACAAATAAAAGGTTTCGATGGCTTAGGAGAAAAAGGAGAGAGAGAACGTTCCTAATCTAAGTCACATGGAAAGTGGCACTTGAGCCTAAGACTTGGACAAGGTCCTCATGAGTCCCATCCTTCCCCTTGCCTTCCCAGTCACCCCTTCAGGAAGGAAAGGGCTCAGTGTCCCAGCACTGACAGCTGTGTAAATCCATCAGCTGCGCTTACTGGATTTCTATGGGAGTTTTGTGTCTTCTCCCCCTTCATTTTCCCTAAGGCTCTTTATTTAGCAGCTCTGGAAAGCTGAAAGTGGAGAGGAGCAGGACAAGACGAACCCGCTTGGAAGGGGCTGTTGGTGTCTCCCAGCAGTCCACAGGGAGAGGCAAAGAGCAGCTAGTGGGAAGCAAGTGGTGTATGCTACTCCTTGTGGTCCTGGTGGATGGATACTCCTCCTCTCCAGGGCCCTCAGCAGTGGACAGTTGATTCCTGCTCAAGAGAGATGTTTTTTCCTCCTTTCTTTTCTGGCATAAGTCTTTTCTTGCCCATTCCCCAGAGAGTTCCCTGCTCTTCTCTTCCTCAGGCTGGAATAAGATGCCTGGGGAAAAGGCAGTGACTGACAGGAGAGAAACTCACTGCAGCCCGAACCTGTGAACCTTCAGAAGGACCATGGGGTGAATTCCAGTCATTTTTGGCACGTGGTGCTTGCTGGATGACAGCAAATGCAAACTCTTGAATCACAGACGAGTCACTGCAGTCCTCAAGACCATCCTCTCCCACAGCCTCAGGGTCCAGCAGAGAGGTTAGCACCAAAACCTTCGGCATTCCCAAACATCCACTCATCTCTCCAGCCAGATAACATAGCCCAAAGCCCTTGTGTTTGGCAGAGCAGACAGATCCCAGGAAGGCAGATCCGCTCATGACCCATGATGATGCACATGCTCACAAATCATCCCCCCACAAGCAATGGAGAACTGCACTAAGGGAAGGCCGAGCTCGGAGCACACCTGAGGTGTCGCTCCAAGTGACAGCCACCAAGAAAGGGTTTGTTCCCTGCTCCCTCCGTGCTCCCCATACCTCTCTCCAGGAGCCAGGCTCTTTTCGCGGCATCACAAACAGGCCGCCTGCCAGCCTGCTACAACAGCTACAACATAATTACTCCCACCCAGCTACAACATAATTACTGCTGGCGGCGAGTTCATGCAGCATAGCCCTGATGCTGCCCGGCCCTCGGCTCCTCGGCAGCCTAAGGACACCCATGGTCTGCTCTTCCAGAGCTCCCTTCCTTTTGTTTGGGCAAGAGGCGGTCCTGGTGCTGGCTGTCGCAGGCAGAGAAGACCTCCTCAGCAGCCAACAGGTCCCAAAGGAGCTGAGGATCTTCCTAGCCTCAGCCAGCAACTATACCTTGAAGAATGAGGATGGGGAAATACGAAGATGGTCTCTTGCATTGCCCTAGGGAAGGCTGCACAGCCCCAAGCAGAGGTGCCAGGACACCCCTGCATGCACAGCATACCCTCAAACGCTGGGGTATTTCACACACGGGCTGCATACACACAAATGCCTGCACCAGTGCTGCAGGAGCTTCGTGTCCTTTCAAACACGATGGGATTGTTCAAAGGCTCTTTGCAGCCCAAAAGCCCTTCCCATGATCGTGCTTTGATTAGGCGAAAGCGCCTCTGCTCACCTGCTCTTCTGAGAACTCAACAATGAATTTCATGCTCCAGGGAGTAAAAATGATGTCAAAAAGCTGAGAAATGGGGCAGAGGAGAGGGCTGCCTTTTCATCAGCCCGTGATCTGCTCTGCCTCAGTGAGCAGGCAGGTCCTTGGTCCGCACACCTTGCAGCTGTAAGCCACACTCTTTAGTTCAGCTCCTGTCACAAAAGGCAGGCATATTATCTGCTCACTCCCTGGGAGAAACCTCTGTGAAACCTCCAAGAAATCTGTTACCAAGGCTTCCAGATGCTCCCGTTCATCCTGCTTCCTCCGGAGCACCAGCACCGGCTGACTTGGAAAAGCAGGGTTTCGTTTTCCAAACATCTGCTTAATTCCACCTGCACGTAATCGAAACATTTCCACTGCTCCTTCCTGCAGTCGCACGCCCGTGTTTTGCTGAGCAGCCTCAGGAGCATCAGCACATCGTGGTAACACAAAAGCCCCTTTTCCATTTGAGCCCCAGAGTTCATGGGTGCAGCGGATTTGGGAGACTGTGATGCATCTGGGAGCTAAATTAGCCACAAAGCTGCTCAGGGGTGGGAGGGAGGATAGAAAGCTGTCTGCACCCGCTCTGAATTTAAAAGCAGATGTTCTCATTTCGTAACTGCTTATTGTCCTCATAGGAACATTTCTGGAATTAGTGGAGGAGCAGAGGTAGCGTCAGAGACAAGGTTCTGCTGAAATACCTGAGGATCTGATGCCACAATGAGAGGCACTGGAGAAGCAGCAGGAGAAACAAGCTGTATGGGTTGGCCCGGGACTGACAAATCTCTGCTCTCCTCCAGGGCAGGCAGAAGACAGGGATGCTGAGTTTGACTTCAGGATGAGAGTCAGTGAGCCAGGAAAAAGGAGATAGTTTGGAAAGATATTAACAGGGTTTGTTTGTGTCCTGCTGAAGAGGACACACATGGCCACACTTCAGCTCCTGGCAGGGATGGGAGGAGGTAGGGTCAGGGCTCCACTTTGGGCAAAGCCACAGGGCTCATTTGATATAAGTTAACTCCCTTCCTACCCCTTGATCTCCTCCAACGCACAAAACCTCCTTCTTCATCCTCACATCAGGGCAGGACTCTGGGCAGCTCAGTTCCTCCAGACAGACAGCAGAGCCTCTGAGCCCAGAACTGGCCCCTTCATTTATCTGTGGTTTCTGCAAGTCACTGCACTCAAAGCTTCACTAATTTATTAGAGGGTTGTTGCTTGTTGTTTGTGTACTGAGCCAGGTAGAAAACAGCTTCTGCAGAAGAGGATAATTGCAGTCAGATAAGCTCTTCAGAGCCAGGACTGCAAAAATACAATACTTTGTACACCAGCAGTTGTCTGGATAGAGCAGAAATCCGGCTGAGTTTTGGGGAAGGGGAATGTTGCCCGGTCCCTCACAGACTCTCTGCCTTTGGGCAGGTTATTTGATGTGTCTTGATTCCCTGTATGTGGAAGAGGTGATAAAAATGCTTCACTTTGGCAAACACACCCCTGGAGCATGGGGCTACATGCACTACAGGAGGCTGGGTGCTTGGATGTGCAGTAGTAGCAGCCTTGCTAGGACAGCTGAGATGACACTTTTGCCCCATGGGGCTTATTTCTAAGTTGCCCATGTTCTGTAATCAGGGTCTTGCTCTCCCAGGCTGAATACTCCTACTTCGTAGACCCATGATGAAGTTACAAATCTCTAGCCAGTCTGTCACTCCTGAGATGACAAACAGCACTCTAAATGCTGGACTCTGGCAATGGGAGCAGGCAGAGCTGGATGGGCCCATGGCAGCCCCAGCCTGAACTCTACCTAAGTGCCAAGACTGAAGGTGGTGCAAGCACTTGGGAAAAATTCGGGGCACTGGCATGTTTTCCATGGACCTGGTGCTGCCAAAAGGCACCAGGTTAACAGGAGCTGAGATCTGGTGCTCAGCTCTGCCATAGAGACAACAGGATCATATTTGCTGCTTCACTGCCTTGCACCATCTTTCCCAGCCCTGTGGGGACCCACATTAGCTGTCAGCAAGCAGCAGATTATCCGCACCATGCTCAGTGCTGTGCCAGCAGCAGTGTCAGTGCACACCAGTGCTGCTGGTGGCTCTTCACACCAGGGCAGGAGGGTCTGATCCACTCCTGATACAGACCCAGGGGCTTGGCTGGGAATCCGTCTGGCTCCATGTTCCCCAGAAAACGTGACTCAGAAGCCACTGTCTGCAACTGAGATAGGTATGACACTGAGATCCCAGGAGACAGAGCAGCATCCCCAGGGTACACACAGAGTGCGCATAAGCCAAGCTGGAGAGCACAAAGCCTTATAAAGGCAGTGCTCTGAGTTTGTCCTTCTTTCAGCTCTTCAGGCGATGAAAAGGACGGCTCACAACCCTAATTAACTGGAACATGCTAATACCACTGAGCTTCCCTGGCCAGCAAATCTGGCACAAGGCGTGTGGGACACTTTCCAAACAACTGCTATGGGGAGCGTGTGCCTGCAATTTATTATTCGATGAGCAGTGTTTCCTCTCTGCCTCCACTGAAGAGCTCGGATCAGACATGAGGGAGGTGAGTCTGGAGCCTGTAAATCCACTTCGAAAGTCATTTCATGCTGGAGGGAGAAGAGACTTATTTCTCTCCAGGCATTAAAGGTATTTAAGGTGCCAGGAGAAATAGGGGCTTTGCACAGCATTACCTCTGTGAGCACTCAGGACTTTCAAATGCTGCAGATGGTGGTGCTCAGCTTCCCACGGGGCAAACCATGTTCCTTCAGGATGACATTGACTCTGGGCAGAAGATGGACAGCTTCCCGTGACATCCTGATGTGAGGACCAGAGCAGTGCTCATCATTATTATCACAGTGAAGGGGAGGAGTACAGCCTGCTCTGGTCACTGGAGAAAGGGGAAAGGCAGCAGGAGCCCCGGTGCCATGTCTCCAGATGGGTTATTCCCTGTTTTGGTAGATGTCCTGGGCAAGGCAGTGCTCCTGCTTATTCCCCTGGGAAGGAGAGGGAAGGAGCCTGCCTAGCTCCTATTACAGATAAATCACTCTGTGAACTTTGAATGGGGAGCAAAGAGCAGGGCTCTGAAAGAGATCAATTCACCCCCATGGTAAGATCGTCACTCTTGGTGCTTACTGTGCTGTCAGAACCAGGAGCAGAAGACACAGCCTCCTGAAGGCCATCGCCTGCCTCTGGCCTTGGCTTCAGCCTGGCTGCATCCCACAGCAGCCCTGGCCCCAGGGCTGTTTGAGGCAGCTCCAGCACAGGACTGGGTGGCAGTGAGCTGCCCAACCAACCATCGCCACAGCCTCACCAGTGCAGACACTGGGAATCGATCAGATTTGTGTGGTATTCCCAGAACCTGGGCTCTGCAGCCATCTTTAATGCAAGCAATGAATAGAGCAAACAGCCTCAGAGAAGCTGGGGAAAGCAAATCTGGGGGTGTGATGTGATTTCATGGCTCCTATGTTTTGGCTGTGGAATATGAATGCTAACCAACAAAAGACTGAAGCACCTTGAGCAGCCAAGTCTGCCCAGCCCGTTTTTGTAGCGTGAGCTCATGAAGACCTTTCCCACATCCCTGCTGTACAGAGCTGAGGTAAGAAACCTCAAAGAAGCTAAAAACAACCCACATGCTTCAGGCCCTCCAGAGGCAGCTCCACACATCTGTGAGTGCTCAACAGCCACACCATGAACCAGCATCCAAGTGCAGAACAAGAGCGTTATGAAGCATCTCTGCCCAGGGACCAGGTAACGGGCTGTTTGGGGAGCTGAAGCATGACCCACCATGGGGAAGGCGGAGAGGACAAAGCTGCTTTGTCCAAGCCCTCCGCTGTGTGTGGAATATCAGAGGGGTTTCATGAAGAGCTCGGAATAAACAGGCAAACAAGCGTCAGCCAGAAATGTCAATATTTGCACAAATCTCCTGGATTTGGCGCCTGGGTGTGGGGAGGATGCCGGTGGAATGCAAACATGGTGGATTCCTGGCTGCCCGCAGGGGCGGCGTGGGGAATCTCACATCTCGGTGTGTCAGTCAGCTCATGATGGTTTACACAGCGAGTCCTGGGGAGGGAGACTGGGATGAGAAGCCCAGCAGCCATATGAGTCCAGTCCCTAAGAACTCAGCTGTTTGAGTATCCTTGGAAAAATACAAGCCATGGTTAAGCAGAATTCATGCTCCTGTGCCTGTTCTAGGGCCTGTTTCCTACACGCCATCACCAGTGGGTTGCGGGTTAAACCACAAAAGCCATGCAGCATCCAAGGGCTCAGAAGCACCCAGTCCCATGGTGCAAACTCCATCCCTCCAGGTAGTAGAAGATGGATTTGTCCATGCTGATCCTAAGCCTTCTCCATGAGCTCCTGGACACACAAAGGACAAAATGACCCAAGCCTTCAGACCACTGGCTTTACTTGATCTGGGTCCTTTCATGGCATGCTTGGGATGGTTTGAACTTGCTCAACACCTCTCACCATCTCCATTTGGCTCTTCTCTGGACCATGACTGCCAGTTCATGGAGTACTTGGGGCCAGTTGGGTGCCTTCAGAGCACAAGGCTCTGGCTTTAGCAAAGCAGCAGTGTCATTTGGGCCTGGGAAGAAAACATTGCCAAATAATGGCCTAGCCTTGGGTCACCCTCCTCCTGCAGCTATTTATCCAAAGATATCGTATCTTGGAGCATTGCTTCATTTCCTGCTCGCTTTTCTAACCAAAGTCTTTAAACCATGTCCCTGCAGCTGAGGTCATGGAGGGATGCATAATATCCATTAACGGTGATGCAGCCGTTACCTTGAGTCACCTCATCCTTTCTTCTTTCACCTTTTCCTTCCCGATTGCTGCTTTCCCTTTCCATTTCTTCCTCAATCCTGGTCTCAGTGCTGGAGAGAGCTGGCAGGAGCCCACTGAAGCGGAGCCTGCTGGGGTGCAGCCAGGAGTCTGGGGATCTCTCCTGGACCAGCAGCACCGCACTCCCTCCTGGCCAGGGATGCTGTGGGCAGTTGGAAGGGCTGGCTCCAGGCTCAGCCCCAGAGGGTCATTCCTCTGGGGTTTGTCTGGATGAACACATGAAAGAGAACAGATTTAATTCAGCTCAGTGTCTGAGATGTGGAACTAAGGACCACCGACAGGTCCCAAGGCAAGAACAGAGGATAGGACTGATAGGTCTTTCAACTGTGTTTAAAACGAACTCCCACATATGGGCTGTCAAACCCCAGCAGGCAGCTGAGCTGGGAATTGCCAAGTGCTGCTGCTCTTTGTTCCCTTACAGACACACCAAACCCACCGTCTCACCCCAGGGTCTGTGGCTGGAGGAGCCCTGCCTCCAGGTTTCCACTTTGCAGGGCGCAGGCTGTGGGTGCAGAGGGGCTCAGAACAGCGAGCACAGGAGTCACTGCTGAGGGGCTGCCCAGCACCTCCCCATTGGGGCTCCAGCCCCAGTTCTCCCCTCTGTCCCCTGCCCTGTCTCATGGCCAGGCACTGCTCAAGCAGAGTGTGATCCAAAGGGATCAAAGTCCTCGGTGTGTATTTGTACTCAAACCGAAGTGAAACAGGGAAATCAAAATCCAAAGCCTCTAAAGCCCTCTTGAGCTTTCCTGCCCACGTTTGGAGAGATTACACAAGGGACCGATACCGCGGATGAAGTGGGAAGTGCAGTGGGTCCAGCTTCATCCCCCTCCTTCTCTGAAGCCAAACAGTGCCTCTGGCACCCATCTCCAAGAATACATGTTTAGTGCATGGAGCAGAGAACTGCAAAGGGTTTGGACCAAATCCACGAGCTTTCAGCCAGACCTTTCCCGATCCACATAATCCTTCATCTCCCCAGCACATAATCAGGCTCTCCAAACACAGTGTTCTCAGGTCCCAGCCCAGAGCTTGGAGCCTCCCGAGAGGAGTATGCTAAAAAAAGAAACAAAAACATTACCCTGCCAACTGAAGCGAGTGCTGAAAGGAAGGAGATGCCAGGAGCACTTAAACAAGAATCCAAGACCCAGGGACGCTGGGGGGTGTGTGTTTTCAATCCACAGATGGGAGATGGGTTCATCTGGAAGTGACTGCCCCTCACTGTTAGCTTCAGACCCTGTAGCTCATGTCCCAGCAAGTGAAATGGCCATGACGAGGACATCCCTGCCTGCATTAGCACTTTCTCCTGGGATTGATGGATTAGTGCAGAACATGGTAAAATGGCGCTGCTCCTCCTTTGGCTCCAAAACCTGCATTTGCATCTCAAACCTACAAAGATGGAACTGAGCAATGTTTCATGGGCAATCAGTCCTGTCAGCAAGGGGAGTTATTTGGGAAGATCAAATGAGGGGGTTCAGGACTCCCTTGGGTGCTGTGAGGTGTCCCACAGTACTCAGCTGGTGCAGAGCATTGCTCCCATGAGAGCAGCATCCTGCAGCCCTCAGGGTATCCACTGGCACAGCCCCATCCCAGTGCCACAGCAAGGGGATGCTCCTGCTGCTCACACTGCACAATGTGCCCAGGACCAGGTTCCAGCTGGGGCTAACAGAGCAGCTCAGCATCACCTGAGCTATCCCAAATTCTGCTCTTTAAGGGTAAAGCTTCATTTATCTGGCTACAGGGACTCACCTCCTCCAAACAACAGGCCCACAGCTGCCCTGGGGTGCATGGAGGTGCAGGCCGGGGGCTATCACCTCCCTGGGCCCTGCAACCAGCCCCACAGGGAGGGATGAGCTCTCTAAACACAGCACAGATGCTGATTCACAAGGACACCACCCAGCACTGATGGCTCAGGCTGCTGTGGGAACATAACCTTCCACAGCACATTCCAGGTCTCCGCTGAAAAGCAATTACTGATGCTTTTACCTCCATGCAGAGCTGCACAAATAATGGACCCTGGGGCTGCAAGCTACAACAGGTCAGGGAGCAGCATCCTGGCTCACCCCTGTCTGCGTGCCCTGCACTAGGTGTTTTGCCTGCAGGTTCGTGCATACATCTATGTGTGTCTGTGCATAGCCTGTGATTCCTCCTGGAGAAACAGTGGTGAAGCAAGGAGATCAGAGGCTGGACATGGCTGAGGAACCCACTTCCCTCTCAAAAGGAGATGATTCAGCTCCCATCCAAACTCCAAGAGTTCAAAGCCAGCTATTTCTCAGGGAATGCTGGCTTGTGGCAGGGGGATGCCATGGAATGCCAGCCCCTTTCCTGCTGCACAGGCACTACCTACACTGGGCTGGCAGCAGTCACTGCTCCTGGCAAGCTCCGGCCCATCCACGTAGTGAGATCCAGCTTACCAGATGTACAAAACTCCATAAATGTGGGGAGTGAGGTTTTGCTGTGTTAAATCACAGCTGAGCAGAGGTTGTTCAGTTATCCCTAGCTCCCTGTGTCATCCCCTAGGTCCCGGTGTCACCTGCTAGTGACATTCCCACAGGGACCCCACTGAGTTGTGCAGTGGAGAGGGAAGAAAGGCAGCAATGGGAGCAGGCTCAGCCTGTTGGAGACAATTCCTGCCCAGTGAGTGATTCTTGCCCCTCAGTGTCCAGCTCTCCCCAACAAGGGGTCCAGAGCCCCCAAAGTAACTGTACTGGGGATGGCAGCATATTTTGGCATGGCCTGACCTTGTTGATGTCCACGGATGCCACTTTCTTGACCACCCAGAGGCCTCAAAGCACTTTCACAGCAGCCCACATCCTCCCTTCTCATCCACGGTGCTTCCTGGAGCTCAGGACTTTCTCTGGGGGCACCCCTAACCCACAGGGAAAGCCCCCAGAGCTGCCTAAGCCAGGGCTCTGCATTGCAATGGTGAGCAACAAGGAGCTTCAGCTCATCATTCCTTTGCGCCCATGGGCAGCATCCCCCAGGACGCATTGCTCCTCATGTAGTCAGTGATGCTCCAAGTCCAAACATCAGCACAGGGCTGTAGCTGAGTGTGTGACCCCGAGGGGCTGGTGGAGACAAGGGAGAGGCTGATGCCTGCAAGCAGGGCGCTATGGCCACATGCCAGTGGGCAAGCATGCACAGTGCAACAGAAAGCCTGGGAAAATCCCTCAGACAAGCAAAGGAAGATGGGTGGAACCCTAATTGCACTGCTCTAATGGTGAGAAAACATACAGCAGCAGCAGGAGGAGGAAGGCAGGAGATGGACAGTGCCCTGCACATCGCCTTGTCGGGGATGCTCAGATTCTAACAGCAGTTAGGAGACAGACAGTCTGTCAATTCGTGCTTGTTCCCATTATTTCCAGTACTGACAGCTCTCGTGATTTGTCTCACATGTCCACCACTGCTTGCCACTTCCCACAACATCTCAGGGCCCGCCATCAGATGACCACACAAGGATGAAACCCTTCCTCCTTTCCCCTGCTGACAAGCCTGCAGCCCTTGTGATTACAGAGCAAAACCTTGTTCCTCAGTGACCCTGAGGCTTTGGTCAGAGCTGCTACTTGAAGGTGCTGGGACCTGTAGAGCTGGCACAGGTCCCACGAGCTTCTGACCCTTGAAGAAGGGAACCTAGGGAACA
Organism: Amazona ochrocephala; assembly: GCA_039720435.1. Classification (NCBI taxonomy): domain Eukaryota; kingdom Metazoa; phylum Chordata; class Aves; order Psittaciformes; family Psittacidae; genus Amazona; species Amazona ochrocephala. The sequence continues at coordinate 15,262,612 of CM077889.1, forward strand.
GAGAGGACGGGTTTTCCCTGCTGCCCATTTCTATGCTCTGCTTGCTGAATACAGAGGCAGGGCAGCACAGGGGCAGTGCAATGAGAGCAATGCAATGCCCTGCAGAGGCAGGGCAGCGCAGGGGCAGTGCAATGAGAGCAATGCAATGCCGTGCAGAGGCAGGGCAGGGCAGGGCAGAACATGCCATGCAGGAGATGCAGACAGGATAGTGCCGTGCCGTGCAGTGCGGCGCAGTTCAGCGCAGTTCAGCGCAGTGCAGTGTCGTGCAGTGCAGTGCAGTTCAGTTCAGTGCTGTGCCGTGCAGTGCCGTGCAGTGCCGTGCAGTGCAGCGCAGAGCAGAGCAGAGCAGCGCACCGCAGAGCAGAGCAGAGCAGCGCACCGCAGCGCAGCGCAGTGCCGCGCAGTGAACTGCAACACGCAATCCCCCTACTAGCGGCGTGCCAGGCCGCACAACCCCCACCTGCGCTAGCGCGAACATGTGACCGCATCACATGCCGAAGCCCCCCCCAGCTCCCATCCAATGAGCGTAGGGGCGGGCCGTGACTCCGCACGGTGATTGGTAGGAGAGGGCGTCAGTCTATGAGCGGGGTGAGGCTGGTGGGGTTCGTGTGGTGGCTGCGGGCTGTGAGGCGCGGGGGGATCGAGGTACCGGGGCCTGGGAGCGCGGTGCGGAACCGGGGACCGGGGCTGGGCATGGGAGAGGGGCTGCGCGGTGCGGTTCAGGCCGGGTCCCGCGCCTCAAGGCCCGGGCCCGGAGGTGCAGCAGGCTTTCTACAGGGCCAGGCCCCCTCACAGCCGGGCGGCTGCGGCACCGGCACCACCGGGCCCTGAAGTAGGGCGCGGGCCAGGTGACCCCTTCCCTGGGGCCTTGTCGGAACACACGGTCCGGTGCTGTGGGGCCCTGGGGGTGGCTTTGCTGAAGTACCAGGAAACGAAGTTGTTCGGCAAAGGGCCTGCCCCTCTGCCAGGGATCCTCCGAAATTCCCACCGCTTGGGGCTCTCCAGGGCTGGATACACCCGGAGCAGCAGCTGGGCGGATCTGCTGACCGAGCCCTGTCCCAGAGCACGCAGCAATGAGGAGAGGCAAAGTCCTCCCTAGCCCCGGGGGAACGGGCTTTGGGGGTGGTGCAAACTGACAGTGGGACCTGTGTGCCGCAGGGATGGCCGGCAGGAGCCAGGACCGGAGCCTGCGGGAGGAGCTGACATGTGCCATCTGCTGCGAGCTTTTCAGGGAGCCCGTCATGCTGGACTGCATGCACCACTTCTGCAAGGCCTGCATCCAGTGCTACTGGGCGAGAGGCACCCGCGTCCCCTCCTGCCCCCAGTGCCGCCGCGAGTTCCCCAGCCGCACTTTCCGCACTCACTACCTGCTGTCGGGGCTGGTGGAGAAGGTGCGGCGCTGCGGCTCTGTGGAGCACCAGCACAGGATGCGGGTGAGTGGCGTTTGCCCAGCTCGGGAAGGAGGGGCAGGTACCACAGCAGCCCTATGTGGCCACCATAAGCCTGTTACTCCCTCCTCCTGCAGCCAGTTCCCCAGCAAGGGAGCCCCATGCATGCCTTGCCACCCTGAGTGCAGTGGCATCTGTGTTTCTTCCTGACTGCTTCCCTCTCCTTGTTTCTTTCCAGCTCTGTCCTCTGGATGCTTTCTTCTCTTGCATTTGTTCTCTCACTGCCGTGCCTGACTTCCATCGCGGCCTCCTTTCTCACTTAGGGACCATGCAGCTGGGGGTGAAGGCTGCGTGCGCTGCTTGAGGGGTCAGTCCCTGCACAGGTCAGTTCACAGCACACAGGGTTTAAACTTCCAGCAAACAGATGTCCCGGGCTGGAGTTCCCAGCCTGGGGTAATCATAAGTAATGTTATTTATTAAAAATAAATCTATTTCCTTGTGTGCACACGTACACAGTTCTCCAGCCTCTGCATCAGGTGCTTTCTTCTCCTTACTGTCTTTATAATTGCAGCCTCCCTCTAGTGCTGGCCTCAGGACCTACGATTGCTCCTGAATCACAGCAGAGTAGTGAATGGTCTCCTCACCTTTTTTAACTTGTTCCTGCAGAAGCACCTGGAAAATGCTTTGCAAGCTCGTCAGAAGGAAATGGAGAGCTTCCTGCAGAGGAAGCGTGTGACGCAGGAAGATATCTGTGGCCTGATGGTAATGCCCTGTGATAGCTGCTTTTTGTACAGCCCCTGGGGTAATGTTCATAGAGGATCTGGGTATCACTTCAGCTGGGATTTTGCTCAGTTTCATCTAAAAATCTAGGTGGATAACTTCTGTAGGGGTCTGAACAAGCTCTCCTGCATGTAGGCCAAAGCCCATCGCTACTGAGTGTTCAGTGGAAGCTTTGGGGAGCATCATTAAGCAGAACCTGGATAGGGTGAGTGGTGGAAGCTGTCAGCTGAGCAGCCTCTTCTGGCCTCGCAACGCTGCTGCTTTGGGAGCGGGTTCATTCTTGGAAGCTCTAAAATCCTCTTGTGTGTCTGAAGGGGTGGCAGCAAAGCCAAAGGAGCTGGGTCAGTGATGATGCTGGCACTGGAAAGAGCAATGGTCTTGTTTAAAGGTCTGTGTTTGGATTCACTGCGAAGCTCTGAGATGATACGAGGAGGGCTCACTATGGGCTTGAGTAGCACCTGCTTGTCACTGATCAATGAAGCAAGGACAGCTACAGGCTGTCTGCACTTCCTTCTCGAGTGGCATAAAAGTGTTAAAAGCCACAGAAGGAGAGTTTAAGGAAAATTGAAATATCTCAAAGGTGAGATAAAACTGATGGGAGATTGTCCTCTAACCAGAGTCACGGATCCCTCTGCACTGCTTCATTACTTTTATCCCACTGCCAGATTTGGAATAGACCTTTGACATTAGTGAAGTATTAGCAAACAAGCACATGTGGCTGATGTCCAGTTGCAGTGGAAGAGCTGACTAGGAGATGTTTCAAGAGTACAGGAGCTAATTGCTGACCTGAACAGGGAGGCTGTGCACGTCCTCTGTGGTTCTGGTGTGTCAGCACGAGCACCTGCTGGAGCAAAGGGAGCCTCGGGTGTTCTGCCGGCTGGTGGAGCTTCAGATGTAGTCTGGGGGAGATAGGTTTCCTGCTGTTAGAAAGGGATGTGCACTTCAGGAAGCATTCCTTGAGAAAATAATGAGGACTAAGGTTGCACTTAGAGCTTCAAAGCTTAAAGATTTGGCAAATAGAAAGTCATTGGCTGTCTCTTGTAAACAGGCAGGAAGGCAGAGTAAGCACAAGGCTGGCTGGCCACCAAACAACTGGAAAAAAGTGACCTCTGAAAGAGCTGAATGGGATTGATCAGCCTTATCTACAGAGATCAGTTTGTGCAGCTCCTCCACCTCCATACAAACAGCAGTCCGGGGAGGTGGAGGCAGCAAAGAAAAAGAACAAGTTACCAGTGTCGGCCAGCTCTGCCTGGGGTCTGGTGTGATGTGAAATAGATCCTAACCAACCTGAAGAGTTGAGTCTGCAGCTCTGGGAAAGGAAAAGAGCTCCAGTCTTATGCACAAGTGTTGTGGGAGAGGACTCTGGGTGCCCACTGTGGCTGTGTGCAAGGATTCCTAGTTAAGGTGACCAAGCCAGTGGTGGAGTTTTTGAGGTTGGTTTTGGCTTGGTTTGTTTCTTCCCTTTGGCTCTGCAGCCTTGTGTGCTGTTCTCCATCCAGAAAGTTGTGGGTATGTCTGAGACTGTCATTCCCAGGATTCTATAGAGTAACACCTGAGCCATCCTGTGCACCTGCGTGTGTGTTTTAGCTGCAAGACTTATCTGCCTTTTCCTTCTCAGAAGGTGTCTGGGGAGCTGAACTTCAACATCCGGGCAGAGTTTGCCTGCCTTCATCAGATCCTGGAGGAAGAGGAGAGAGCTGTGCTGGCAGAGCTGGCCCAGAAGGAAGCGCAGTCGCTGGCCCAGCTGCACAGGGACATGCACGGGCTGGAGGAGGGGATATCAGTGCTGCAGAGGGACATCGAGCGCATAGAGCACACCCTGAGCAAGATGGACGAAGTGTCGTTGCTGGAGGTGAGTGTCCTGGGCTGACACTGGCAGGAGGATGAGGGATGTTCCAGTATCTGACTATGGGATGGGGAGAGTCATAAGTGACAGAAATAGGCTGTACCTGGAAGTTGATCTCACTGGCATCACTCCAGATTATTTGCCCAATCCCTTGGAGTCCGAAGGCTTCAGCCACAAGGGATATAGTGATCTCTCGCATGTGGTGGGTCTCAGGAGCCTTACTCCTCCTCTATCACCCATGTAAAATTGCCTTGGCCCTGGTGCCCAGGCAGTTTCCCCCAGGGTGAGGGTCCTAATAGGTTGATTTCCTCTCTCTGTGCTGTGTGACAGCCCGAGGCAGGACAAGGAGCTTATTTGTGCAGCTGCATGAATTACAGTGACTGCTAATTCTCTCTGCTTCTCACTGCAGGTGGAGAGCCTGGATATCAGGTATGTGTCTGGTGTGAAAGAAGCCGATTCCCTTTTCAGGAGCTTATCTCTGTCCCTGGCTGGTACCACGTGGGGGATGGATCTTATCTCGAGCGTTTCAAGCATCACAGATTGCTCAGTGTGCTGCTGGTGCTGTGCGAGCTGGGGGCTGATCCCCAGCATGTGTTGGATGTTCTTCTCCGGGAGCATGTGTGTCCGGATGGCTGACTCTGCTGGTTTGGAATGGGTGCAAGAGCAATGTATGCTGCAGGCAGGAGCAAGGCTGTGCCACAGTCTTTGGGTGCTTTGGCTTCTCCTTGCCCTTTCTTATCTTCTTAGAGCTTACGGGGCTGCAGAACTTACCCTGAGGTTCAGGTTTGTCTGAGGCTGTGAGTAGTTGAGGGCTAGAACTGCCATAGGGGAGCATGTCCTTGTTCCTTCCCTTTCTGGGCAGAGGTTTGACTGCTGCTCTCTCTGCCCCAGGCCTTCAGTGCATGTTGAGGCCCAGCCTGCTTTTGACCTGGAGCACTACAAGGACAGCCACAGCGGTCCCTTGCAGTACATCTTCTGGAGACAGATGCTGCGCTCCATCTGTCCTGGTGAGTGGATCGGTGTGAGGGATGGATGAGCTGGATGGTGGGGATGCTCCGTAGAGGGAATATGCAGCCGGTAAAATGCCATGCTGGCTGTCTCCACAGCTCCTGCCCCCCTCACCTTCGACCCTGAGTCAGCCCACCCCAACCTGGTCTTCTCCAGAGACCTGACAGCAGTGACAGAGAGGAGTAAAGCCCTGCCTGTGCCCGTCAACCCCCGGCGCTTCCGCCAGTGTGTCAACGTCCTGAGCTCCCAGACCTTTGACAGTGGCCGGCACTACTGGGAGGTCTGGGTGGGCAGCAAAACCAAGTGGGACCTGGGGGTGGCTGCCGAGGCTGTGGACCGGGCAGCAAAGGTCAAGCTGTGCCCAGAGAATGGCTACTGGACTCTGCGCCTGCGGAACAGGACCGAGTACTGTGCCGCCGCCACCCCCGGGGTGCGCCTGACTCCCTCCCGGCGCCCCAGCAAAGTGGGGGTCTTCCTGGACTGCCAGGAGGGCACCGTCACCTTCTTCGATGCTGGGGACATGTCCCACCTCTTCACCTTCCACCAGGTCTCTGCAGACAGATACTGCCCTTTCTTCAGCACCTGCTTCAGCGATGGGAAGGACAACATGGAGCCCATGCGCCTCTGCCACCTGGCTCTTTGAGGAATGAGGAGGAGCTTTGGGGACACCAGCCTGGCTCCTTGTTCCTGCCAGCTGGATGCTCCCCGGGACATGAGGCCAGTCTGCACACATGTGGGTGTTGGGCTGTTTTGGTTTCAGTTTGGGAGGAAGGAGAGGGATGAGTTTTTTCCCAGCTCCTGTCTGCCCTCTCTTCTTTGTGCCATGGGCTGTGGGTGCTGCACTGGCACCCTTTGAAGGACAGCCTTCCATGCTGAGCAATGCACAGTAACCACAGCAGCAGCCTGCTTCATGCCTCCCACGTGTAAACCCTGTGGAGGAGGGCTGTGGTCCTGGAACACCCTCGAGTGCCTTTGGACTTTGAACTCTTGTATCCCAGCCATTGGCTTCCTCTGCTCAAAGGGCTCTGTGGGGAAGGGCTGCAGGCTGGCGGCAGAGGGAGCTCAGTGCACGGTGTGGAGACCCACTGCAGCCTGGGACTGTGGTGCTGCCTTCACTCACCTCTCCTCCTTTCCCTTCCATTCCTCTCTCCTTCACTTCTCTCCACTCAGTCACTATTAAACCTCATGAAAAAGACCCCTGTGTCTCCAGACTTGCATGCTGGGGGATCTACTGCACTGGGCCATATGGCCTGGGGATGCAGAACAGCTCCTTGGCCCCTGCTCAGCCCTGGCTCCATCCACCTGCAGCACAAGTTGAGTGGATTTGGCTGCTGCAGTTAGTGCCTGGTGGGTGCTGGCAACATCTGCATCTTGCTTATGAGTCTGTGAAGTTGATTTGAGGTGCTGGGTTGGGCCTGAGCTGGGCTGGTGGGAGAGAGGATGGGGAGCTTGAATCATGTTTATCCTACTTAAGTCCATTCCAGGGTCAAAGCAGAGGCCAGAGCTACCCCAGTCCTGTGCAACTGCTGGAGCTGGCTGGAGCCTGCAAATGCCTCCTCTGCAGAGACTTCACTTTCTGCACTGTGGGAAGAGCACTTGTCATGGAATCATAGAATAGCTAGGGCTGGAAAGGACCTTAAGATTATCCAGTTCCAACCCCCCTACCATGGGCAGGGACACCTCACACTAAACCATGCCACCCAAGGCTCTGTCCAACCTGGCCTTGAACACCACCAGCAATGGAGCATTCACAACTTCCCTGGGCAACCCATTCCAGTGCCTCACCACCCTTACAGTAAAGAATTTCTTCCTCATATCCAATCTAAACTTGCCCTGTTCAAGTTTGAACCCATTACCCCTTGTCCTATCACTACAGTCCCTCATGAAGAGTCCCTCCCCAGCATCCCTATAGGCCCCCTTCAGATATTGGAAGGCTGCTCTGAGGTCTCCACGCAGCCTTCTCTTCTCCAGGCTGAACAGCCCCAACTTTCTCAGCCTATCTTCATACGAGAGGTGCTCCAGTCCCCTGATCATCCTCGTGGCCTCCTCTGCACTTGTTCCAACAGTTCCATGTCCTTTTTATGTTGAGGACACCAGAACTGCACACAATGCTCCAAGTGAGGTCTCACGAGAGCTGAGTAAAGGGGCAGGATCACTTCCCTCGACCTGCTGGTCACGCTCTTTTTGATGCAGCCCAGGATACGGTTGGCTTTCTGGGCTGCGAGTGCACACTGCAGCCGGCTCATGTTCATTTTTTCATCGACCAACACCCCCAAGTCCTTCTCTGCAGGGCTGCTCTGAATCTCTTCTCTGCCCAACCTGGAGCTGTGCCTGGCATTGCTCCCACCCAGGTGTAGGACCTTGCACTTGGCATGGTTAAACTTCATCAGGTTGGCATCAGCCCACCTCACAAGCGTGTCAAGGTCCCTCTGGATGGCATTCCTTCCCTCCAATGTATCAACCGAACCACACAGCTTGGTGTCATCGGCAAACTTGCTGAGGGCGCACTCAATCCCACTGTCCATGTCACCCACAAAGATGTTGAACAAGACCGGTCCCAACACCGATCCCTGGGGGACACCACTCATTAGTGGTCTCCAGCTGGACATTGAGCCACTGAGCACTACTCTTTGCGTGCGGCCATCCAGCCAGTTCTTTATCCACCGAGTGGTCCACCTATCAAATTGATGTCTCTCCAACTTAGAGAGAAGGATGTCATGGGAGACAGTGTCAAAGGCTTTACACAAGTCCAGGTAGATGACATCAACTGCTCTGCCCCTGTCCATCAGTTCCGTAGCCCCTTCATAGAAGGTCACCAGATTGGTCAGGCAGGATTTCCCCTTAGTGAAGCTATGCTGGCTGTCCCCAAGCACCTTGTTGGTTTTCATGTGCCTTAGCATGCCTTCCAGGATAATCTGCTCCAAGATTTTGCCAGGCACAGAGGTGAGACTGACTGCTCTGTAATTCCCTGGGTCATCCATTTTTCCCTTCTTGAAAATGGGGGTTATATTTCCCTTTTTCCAGTCATCGGGAACTTCACCTGACTGCCATGATTTTTCAAATATGATGGACAGTGGCTTAGCAACTTCATTTGCCAGCTCCTTCAGGACCCTTGGATGGATTTCATCCGGTCCCATGGACTTGTATACATTCAGGTTCCTAAGGTGGTCCCGAACAAGATCCTCCCCCACAGTGGGCCCAGGGTCCCCACCCTCACCGTCCCCACGTCTGCCTTCCAAGACTTGGGTGGTGTGGTCAGAGCATTTGCCCGTAAAGACTGAGGCAAAGAAGTCATTAAGAACCTCAGCCTTCTCCAAATCCAGGGTAGCCAGTTCTCCCGACAGCTTCTGGAGAGGGCCCACGGTGTCCCTAACCTGTCTTTTATTTGCAATGTACCTATAGAATCTCTTCCTGTTATCCTTAACATCCCTAGCCAAGTTTAATTCTAAGTGGGCCTTAGCTTTCCTAACCTGGTCCCTAGCTTCCCAGACAACATCCCTGTATTCTCCCCAGGCCGCCTGACCTTGCTTCCACCTTTTATAAGCCTCTTTTTTCTTTCGAATTTTGCTCAGCAGCTCCTTATCCATCCAAGGAGGTCCCCTGGCCCTCCTGCTGAACTTCCTTCTAGTTGGGATGCATCGCTCCTGAGCTTGCAGCAGGTGAGCCTTGAATATCAACCAACAGTCTTGGGCCCCCCTGCCCTCTAGGGCTGTATCCCACGGAACCTTACTGAGCAGGTTCCTGAAGAGGCCAAAGTCTGCTCTCTTGAAGTCCAGGGCAGTGAGCTTGCTGCACGCTCTTCTCACTGTCCTGAGGATCTCAAACTCAACCATCTCATGATCGCTGCAATCAAGGCTGCCCTGGAGCATCACATTCCCAACCAGCCCTTCCCTGTTGGTGAGGACGAGGTCAAGCATGGCACCTCTCCTTGTCGGCTCCTCTATTACTTGCAGAAGGAAGTTGTCTTCCACACAATCGAGGAACCTCCTGGATTGCTTGTGTCGGGCTATACCATCCCTCCAACAGATATCAGGGTGGTTGAAGTCTCCCATGAGAACAAGGGCCTGCAAGCGTGAGGCTGCTCCTATCTGCCTATGGAGCGCTTTGTCCAGCAAGTCCCCTTGGTCAGGCGGTCTGTAACAGATCCCCACAGTAATGTCTCCCATCGCTGTTCTCCCTTTAACCCTGACCCACAAACTCTCTGTCGACTGCTCACCTGTCCCCAGACAGAGTTCCATACTCTCTAGCCTATCCCTAACATAAATAGCAACTCCCCCTCCCTGTCTGCCGGGCCTGTCTTTCCTAAAGAGCCTGTAACCTTCCATTCCAACACACCAGTCGTAGGTGCCATCCCACCATGTTTCTGTGATGCCTATGATCTCATACCCCCGTAGATGTGCACACATCTCTAATTCCTCTTGTTTGTTCCCCATGCTACGGGCATTTGTGTAGAGGCATTTGAGCCGAGATCCAATTGAAGCCGGCTCATTGGCTGGAGCAGCTGGAATATCTCTACATTGCTCCGAACATTTACTATAGGTGCTGGCAAGTGACTGGGTGTGTTGGGATGGAATGATGCCCCCCTCCCCCAACACATCTAGTTTAAAGCATCCTTGACCAGCCTGGCAAGCCTCCTACCAAATCCACTCTTCCCCTTCTTTGTCAGACCAGCTCCACCAGCCCCCAGTAGACCTGGCCTACTATATTGAGTCCCATGGTCAAGGTACCCAAACCCCTGACTATAGCACCACCCTTCTAACCATTTATTAACCTGCCCAATCCTCCTAGCCTTTTCAAGGTCCTGCCCTGTATCCTGGAGAATTGACGAAAAGACAATCTGAGCTCCAGAGCCCCTAACCACCTCTCCCAGAGCCCTGTAGTCCTTCTTTATGGTCTCCGGGCTACTGCTATCTATATCAGTAGCACCCACATGTATTACCAGGAGTGGGTAATAGTCAGTGGGACCGACTAGAGCAGGCAGCTTCTCGGCCACATCCCTGATCCGAGCCCCTGGTAGGCAACACACCTCCCTTGAGCCTGGGTCAGGCCGGCAGATGGGTGCCTCTGTGCCTTTCAGATTAGAGCCCCCGACTACTATGGTCCGCCGCTGTTTCCTGGCAGCACCAGTGGTGATCTTCTTTACCAGTGCACCAGCTGGCTGCGCCTGGTGGGAGCGCGGTTCCTCATCAGCCCCTGCAGGACAGCAAAGCGGTTCTGGGTGGGGACAACAGACGTAGGAGGAAGCCCCTTGCTTTTAATTGCCCTCTTCCTCCTTTTTTTGTTGTTTTTTTCTGTTCCCTTTTCCCAGCTCCCTGGGTTAGCAGCCTCCTTTCCTGGGTTAGCAGCCTCCTTTCCTGGGTTAGCAGCCTCCTTTCCTGGGTTAGCAGCCTCCTTTCCTGCATGGGCAACAGGGGACGCTCGAGGCCCCGGAACAGTCTGGTCCCGGAGCAAGCGGTGCTGCTCCCCCTCAGCTTCCCTGTCACCTTTCAGCTCATTCCCTGCTGCAGGAGGACCTCCACCAGGGAGCAGAGTGCAGCCCTGCCCATTGCTCACCCTCCCCTCAGGACAGCAGTGCAGGCGCTCTCTACACCCCGAGCTCTGCACTGCAGCCTCCCTTCCCGTCGGCTCTGTCTGGGTGCCTACGCTGCCACCGCCGGGGCAGCCAGAGCAGAGCTCCCAGACCTGGCCTTGGTCACACGGCGAGCGGTCACCACCCCGCTCTCCTGCCCGCGGGAACTGCCTCCACCCGCCCTGCTCCCCGCGCTCCCCGGGGCAGGGTTTTACCCGCTCAGGGTGGTGCCGCTGCTCCTGGCACCTCCCCCTCTGAGTCAGCCCCTCGGGTCCGCTGCGCTGCCGGCTCCCGGGCAGGCCCCGTCGAGCACTTGAGGGTCCCTCGGTGCCTGTTGCTCTCCGAGGTGAAGCTCCTGCACGCCGAGCCTGCCCCCGACCCGGCGCTGCAGGCGGCCCCAATCGAGACAGTCACCTCAGCAATGCAGAGCAAGTCCGTCACTGGTCCCCACTGCGGATGGGTCAGGGGCTCTATCTTCCCATGGTACCACAAGGGGCGTTCCCCCGTCCTGTGCAGCATCACTGCAGTGTGCCGGGGCTGGGCTCTGCTGTAGGTCTGGGGTTGCTTAATGCCTGTCCGGGGGCAGGAGGTGACTTTGCGCTCAGCCGGAGGGGAGGATGACCCATGCAAGATGCAGGCAGACGTGCCCTCCTGTGCCCAAAGCTCCGCAGCGTGGGGTGGAGGTGGGTGCAGAGGGGACCCTGTTGTTGGGTACCTGCTGCTCTGTGCAGCCCTGCTTGGAAGGGATATCAGGGGTTTCTGCTGCCTCTATGCTGAGCCCTTGGGCTGCACTCAATCTCCTCTCCCAGCTCCTGCATCGTCATCTCTCTGTCCCCAGCCTCAGCTGAAATAAGAGTGAAGAAGAAAGAGCTGTTGGCTTGGAAATGCTGCTGTGAGCAGGGCTGTCATCCCAGCAAGGGCTGGGAGCCTCTGTGGGAAGGTGATGCTGGTTTGATCGCAGCAGGGACCTGAAACCCACCCCGACCGACCCGAAACCGCAGGCAAGTGAACCTGGGCAGCAGCAGGCAGGATCTGCAGTGGGAGCAGGAGTGGATCTGCAGGCACGAGCAGGCAACGAACACACCCGGCTCCTGCTGCCGTGTGCCACGTGGGCCGGCGTGGCGGCACGGGCTGCGAGCTGCTCACTGCAGCGTGTGCCAGTGCCATCGCTGCCACCTCCCACACCTTCCCCTTGCCAAAGCAGAGCTGGAGAGCAGTGAAACCTGCTTGTCCCCCATCCCTGCGCTGAGCAGGCTCTCGAAGAAGCACATCCTTCCTCCTCCTCCTGCCGGGCTGTGTGTGGTGGCTGTGGCTTGCTGCTCCAAGGCAGAGCTGCATTTCAGGGTATAACATCCTCGCCTGGCCCTGCAGGCAGGTGTCTGGGGCAGGCAGAGCCCCTCTGCTGTGCAGCACGTACAGCAGCTCCTGTGAGCAGGGAGGACACTGCTCTGGGGTGCCGTACGTGCGATTTAGCCTGGTGAGGAAATGCTGCCTGCTGTTAAGTGCTGTCTGAAGAGTGCATTTCACTGTTAAACCACAGCACCGAGGAGCAGAAACTCTAGGCATGGTGTGGATGCAGTGATCGGCTGAGCCTGGCTCTGGGTTCAGGCAGGAGGGGATGGGGATGGGGCAGTGGGCACCATGGAGGTGAAGCTCCCCTCTGCTCCAGCATCTGGGCTCTGCACATCCAAGCTGGCTCTTGCCGTCTGCCCCCAGGACCAGGCTGTCTTCTCCTTGCAGGTTACCCTGTCATCTGGTCCCTGGGTGTCCTCAGAGCCACCCCAGTCTGCTTTTCCCATTGCTGTCCCTGGGGCTGGGCAGCGTTCAGCAGCTCCCGCTCTGGCTCCCTGCTCTGTGTGTCTTTATCCTGTGCTTTGGGGAAGCCTTCGCTTCCTCGGGTCCTCCCCACGTGCTGGAAGGGGCTCAAGATTTTAAAATAAGATCCTTTTGTTTCCCAGGGCGGCAACAACGGAAAGGTCCCACCGGTCCCACAGCCACCCTGTGTTTGTGATGGAAAATTCCCCGTCGTCACGGGGCGAGCCCTCCCGCCTGTCCTGCCGTTAGATGGCAGCATGGACGGGCTGGTCCCGGCCGCCACCGCCTGCACGGTTGCGCTGCACTGGATACAGGGTGCCAAAATCCCTTGATTTTGGGGCTTCCAGAGGATCCCCCTCCCTCCAAACCCAGAGCAGACCCCCCACTGTTCTCACTCTCGGCTTTTCCAGGCAATCATTTGACTGCTTTGTCCGGCATCTCAGCAGCGGGATGTGATTCATCCCTCCATCACTGCCCACACCGCACCACCTCGCTGCTCACCTCTCAGGTGCAGGATGCCCCCTGACGCTCACAGTGGTCTTCAGCATGGGTATGCTGCAGTGATAGAAGCTCCATGGCTCCACCTCTGATCACAGCCCCCAGCACTGGGAAGGGGTCTGATTCCAAAACCTCAGCTCATCACCCTGCAGTGATGGGCAGCACTGCCCCTTTGTGCGATCCCTCTGTGCAGTCCCCAGTTATCCCTGCCATCATAGCGAGACTAAAAATCTCCCCAGAAACTCGCAGGGGTTTGGGCACTCCCCTGGGATGGGGGGACACCGATGCTTCCTGCCCCTTTCCTCCTCTGGGATCAAGGAGCGAGGTGGTCCAAGACGAGTGCGCTGAAGAGCGATGCAGTCGGTGCTCTCAGGGTTAAAAACTTAGCAATAGTGCTGGGGGGAGTCAGGTAAAATATACTCTGTGGCTTGGAGCCCTTCTGAGAGCTCTGGGAGCGGAGAGGGGTGATTTCTTCCTTGGCTTTGGCAAGGAGAGCAGAGCGCACGAAGTTTTCATGCCTTTTCAAAGCCACGAGCGCATGGTTCTCATTCAGGTTCTTTCTTCACTGCCTGCAAGCATGTATAATTCACAGCCCTCCCGGGTGCAGCGTGGGGCTGTGTTAATCCATCCACTCAGCACTCGTTGGGTGCGCGGGCAGCTGGCGAGGGCTGTGCCCGCTGTGCCACCACATTCCCAAAGCTCTGCCATCACAGCACATTCCCAGTGAGTTCACACCAAGCCAGAGCTGCTGTCACCCATGGAGCTGCCCCATTCTGCTGCCAATGCCATGGTCGTGCGCATGGGGTTTGATGCAAACCTGCCAGAGCAGGGGGTGTGTGCCCCATGTAATGATGCTGCGGGCAATAGAGCTGCCCCACGCTGCTGGCAGTGCACATGGGTAGACAGCATGAGTGGGGCCCGTAGTGCACCCCAAATGAGTAGGGGTGCAAGTGTGTGCACACAGGTGTGAGAAAGTGAGTGCACACAGGGCATCTTTGTGTGCACCTAGGGGTGCAGGATGAGTGCAGGAGGGTGTGTGTGGATATAGGCATGAGCTGTGGGCTTTGGGGGGCATGCAGGCACAAAGGTGTGCATGCAAGTGGATGAGATGTGTGTGTTCACATGAGGGCTGTGCACAGTAGTGTGAGAGGGTGCTTGTGCTTGTTCCCTCTGGGATGAGAGGTCGGGGTGTGCACACAGATGTGCACAAGAAAGACACACAGAGGTATGAGTGGGACATACAGGGGTGCACACAGGCATGCAAGGCATACGGTGGCATGAATATACATACAGGTATTGGGGGATTCATGTGTATCCAGGGCAAGGGCAATGCAGAGCCACACACACAGGTTCAGGACACAATTGTACCCAGCTGCGGGGGGATGATGCTCACCCATGCACCCAGCCGCAGGGCACGGATGGATGCTCACCCATGCACCCAGCCGCAGGGCACGGATGGATGCTCACCCATGCACCCAGCCACAGGGGATGGATGGATGCTCACCCATGCACCCCGCCACAGGGGATGGATGGATGCTCACCCATGCACCCAGCCGCAGGGCACGGATGGATGCTCACCCATGCTCACAGGTGCGAGGCTGCCCGCACCCTGATGCGCGGGGCTGCAGACATCACCGGTGCCGGTGCCCGGTGCCGCAGGTGCGCCCCCCCTCGCCCCCGCCCGTCCGCCCCGCCCCGTCCCGCCCCGCCGCCCGCCCGGCGCCCCGCGGGCTCGGTGGAGGGCGGCGGGCGGCCCGGGCGGGCGGAGGAAAAGGAAACGGCCCCGGTGCTCCCCGCCCGCCGCCGCGCGTCGCCGCAGCTGGGGCGCGGCGGGAGCAGAGCTCGGGCGCGGGGCGCTCCGCACCGCTCCGCATCGCCCCGCACGGACCTGCCCGCGGCCCCGGAGATGAAGAGAGTTTGCACGCTGCCCCTCTGGCTCTGGCTCGGCATTGTCTCGGAGGCAGGTGAGCGCCGCGGGGCTCTGCTCTGCCCGGACCGAGCGGACCTGACCGGGGCTGAGGGCTGCCCGCTCCGCCGCCCGCCCCGCACCTGCGGGCGCGCTGGAAGGGAAGGGACCCGGCGCTGCCTGTCGCGGCTCCCACATCCCGGACGGGGATGTGCCCGGATCCAGCGCTTCGTGTCCCGGCGTCTCCCAGCCCGGACGGGGACCGGCGCCGCCCGCCCCGGGGTCCCCCGGCCCTGATGGAGACGCGCGGCGGTGCCCGCCCTGGTGTCCCCGACGGCTGTGACCGCGTCCCCACAGGGAGAGGACGGGACGGGACGGGACGTGAGGAACGCTGCTGCCGTCCCTGCGGGTGGCGGCGTGACCGGTGGGGAGCCCTCGGCGTGCCCGTGCCGCTGGCTGCGAGCAGGGAGAAGCCGCTTGGGACTCCCGCAGGGGGGGTTTCCCTGCGCCGGCCCGGGAGGGGAGGCTGGAAGCCGGCTCCAAGCGCTGAGTGTTTGGTTTTCATGCACGGGGTCATTAATTTGTGAGCGCCGGGCAGCGTGTTGGGGAGGAGGGTGCGAGGAGGTGGTGGTCCATGCGATGCCGTCCAGGCTGCCTCTACCAGTGGTCAGTGGCCACTCTGGTCCGCCTGGGAAGTCACCCAGAGCAGATCCTGGTAAAACACTTTCCCTTCCCCTAGCGCTTCTGGGGTAAAAGGCTGTTGGGCAGTGAGTCAAGCCCCTGGTCACAGCTTGGGTCATGTGGATGTGGGACCGCAGCAGAGATGGGGCTGCGGTGCCTGTCCAAAGAGCAGAGACCGTGGGGCAGAGCAGAGCTCGGTGGGCACTGCCGGGGCAGCAGAGATGGGGCACCAGCCCCACCAGCTTCCCCTCAGGGAAGCTCCTGCTCATGCAGGTAGAGCGTTTGCCGCCTGTGTCAGAGCAAGGTGGGCAGAAATTTGGTGATGCTGGAAGCTTGTGATGTGGGGAGGCAAATTTGGGGAGCATAAATAGAATTCTCTGTAGCCTCAGCTCAGTGATTCACTGTCACTGGTGGCATTTGCTGCCATCATTGAAGTGAGCTCGCAGGAGGGCTGCAGGTCCGGTCACAGTGATGTGGCATGGACACTATCACCGGCAGCAGCACCATCAACCTGCTGTGCCCAAAATGCTGCTGACGGCTCTGGTGCCACCAGGCTGAAGGACCCACCGGGCTGCTGGAGCTTGGGGGAGCTCTGGGAGGCCGGGGAGGAAGGGACCTGCTGCTGGTGGCATCGTGGCAGGAGCTGCTGCTGCTCCAGGCTCTCTTGTTAGCAGTTTGTAAAGCATCGTGTAGCTGCTGTCAGGTTCTTTCATCTCCCGGAGGTGCGGGGCTGGGTGCCGGGGAGGCTCTGGCCAGCGCGGCTGCATGATGTGTGGGGCCTCCTCAGCACAGAGCTTTGAAGCTCTCTGGCATTGCCTGATTAGTGCAGCGAAGACGGGAGATGTGGAGCCGAACCAGGGGATCGTACCCTGGGGATTTGCTTCCTCTTCTGTTCTACCTGAGACCAATTTGTCAGTGCATAAAGGGCACACAAATTCCTCGTTAACCGGAATGTCAACTGCAGAAAAGATTTGCTTGCCTTGGAAGCAGGGATGGAGGTGTGAGACTGTTCCACCTGGGAAGGGTGAAATACTTATCTTGGCATTACGATAACTCTGTCCTGGCTCTTCATCCTGCTTGTTCCTCCACCCTGGTTAAAAGGGCCAGGGGTAGCAGGGGATGCTATGTGTAAGAGCCCACAGTCTCTCCCTACATCCCAGCTCCATAGTGCTTCAAGGATGGAGTGGAACTGGGAGCGTGTGCTCCCTGCAGAGCAGCGCTGACCACCCCACTGCCAAGTATCCCATGGTGGACTCTGGCTTGCTGCTTCCAAGAGCATGTGCCCTCAGCGTGAGGGAAGGGCCCATGCTTGTGTAGGACATGAGCCGATTACGTTGGCTGTTGCTGCCTGCCCTCCTCTAAGGTCACACAGACCTTCCCGACTGGGTGCTCCGACAGCCCCGCACTGACCGTGCCAGCAGCAACATTTTCCTTTGCAGCTGGGATTTGAAGCAGTTGCTTTATTGCAAGTAATAAACACGGGGCCGTTTCAGCAACACCCCCCACGAGTGCACAACAAACCCCGCTCTGGCTTAACCCAGTTCATTGCTAGTGATGAAGCAGAGCCAGGGCCTCCAAGGAGGAGGTGGATTATGGAAGGGATGCAGCCCTTGGTCCCCGGGGAGGGGCAGCCATGGCCCTTGTGCCCCGCTGTCTGCTTAGGAATGATTTTGGTTGAATGGGCTGCGACTGCTGCCCTGGGATCTGGCCGGGCACACAGCCCCGCGGCTCACTGCCTGCACAAACAGTCTGCTGCTGAGCTCAGTTTGACGTCAGGTTGGGGCGATGCTCCCCCAGCAGCACCATGTCCCCGGCCAACGCAGGCAGGGTGGGAAGGGGCTTCCTCCAGCATATCCCACCCCGCTCCTCTGCCCCTCTCCCACGGGCTCGCTCCACACGGGATCGCAGTCCCTGGGTTGTCTCTTGGCCCCACGTTGATGTGGGGTTTTCCAGGGCTGGCGTGGGAAGAGCAGGTGCTCCCAGCCGGCAGGGAGGGAACAGGCTGTTCCCAGTGTCCCAGGGCAGTTCCTGGGGAGGGAAAGGGAGAGCAGGATCCCACGGGAACAGCAGCATGGCCAGGCAGCAGTTTCCCAGTGATGCGCAGGGCATCTGCAGTGCTCAGGAGGCTGCTTCGTAGAGCAGGAGGGGGGTTTTGATGAGTGCCCAGGTCTGCCCATCTCTCAGCAGCTTTGGGAAGCAATGTGAGCCCTGGAGACAGCACCCATCTCACCCACCTTCTCCCCAGCCACTCGAGCAGGTCCAGCACAGGCATCTCCAAAGGAACGTGGTGTCTTTGCGTTCAGCATGCCGGCCTGAGGCAGCCCCAAGCAATGGGCACAAGCTGGGGGGACCCCTTCACCCCCATTTTGGGGGGCTGCATATTTAAACCCATTGGTGGGGAGAAGCTGCAATAAGCCTGAAGTACTGGGGAGCCTGGGGGAGTCCTGTAGGTGTGGGGAGCGGCAGAAAGCCCTGTGATGGCCGGACCCCACTGCGCTGGCCATGGAGGGAGGGGAGCTGGAGCGGAGCAGCAGTGGTTGTGGTGGTTTCCGTGTGAGGAATGACAAAACGTCACAGGGCTCTTCCGCTGGGAAAGACGGGCTGGGCATTGCGACAGAGGGCTGCACAATCACTGCTCGCCTGGAGAAGGCTGTTCCTGGTGTGTTCCTGTGCTGGGAGGATGCGGAGCGCGGTGGGGGCCGGTGGCTCGTCGTGGCACTTGTCGCCAAGGGGCCTTGTGGGTGTTAGGTGTTTGCCTGGGATCGTACATGGAAAGTACATGGGTTTGCCAGGAAAAAGCCCGCAGGTGGTTGGTTAAAGCTGAAAGCCCCCTCTCCCACCCAGGCTGTGAGCCAGCGGTGCCAGTGCTGCGCTTCACCTTGACTTGCCCCTGTGCAGGTACCTCCTGCAGATCTCCACCAGGGCGAGGGGCAGCAGGGAGCCAGGCACAGAGCCCCAGAGGGTCCCACACCAACTGGGTGCCATGGGGGACTGCGACTGCCCCGTGCATGCCAGTGTCTGCTGGGGTGACCAGAGCAGAGCCTTGCCCTGGGGCAGAGCTAGAATTAGCTTGTGTCCTTCATTAGGAAAAGAAATACCGCTGCAGCTGCGCTGGCATCCAGTGCCTGGTTAAATTAATTCCAGGGGTTTTATTGCCTCTGGCTATCCCAGATCTTTATTTCTTGTTTCGCGTTGTTAAAAGAGAGGGTTATAGGGATCCCAGGGGGGCTTTTTTCTCTCCGGCCAAGCCAGTATTATTGCCCATCTGCAGCGCCTCATTGTTAATCCAGAATAGTGGAAGTCGAGATGGCCTGCGGTCAAGTGGGCGAGGAGGCACGAGCTGTGGGCAAATCACTGCATCTCTAGGTGCAAGTTCAACAGGAGGAGGGTGAAAACCTGGCCCCTTGGCAGCCGGTGCTGAAACTCCCCCCGAGTTTTATAAGCTGAGGATATTAAGCAGGGAGTCTCTCCCGGAGTCGTTTCCCTGCTGAGGTAGCAGAAACAGGTTTGAGCCGGTGACTTGTATTTCACCTTACAACTTCTCCCACTTGTGAGTTGTTTTTCTTGCTGTGTTTCTGCCCCCTCCTTCCAGGGATCTCCAGGGCAGGTTTTGCAGGCCAGGCCTGGAGGTGCCATCGGATGGCTGTCATGTGCTAATGAGGGAGGATCGGTTTAGGGGGTCAGGGAAAGACTCCAAACTGGAGGAACACAGAACACGCAGGGAACACGAGCGTGCAGAGAGCACACCACCGCAGGTGATGGGGAAAGCAACTGCTGTGGTCTGCCTGACTTTGAGCACTGCTGCTGCTCTCCTGCTCTGCTTCTGCACAGTGAAAGGCAGCAGGGACCCCAGGGCTGTCCCCAGGAAGGACCATGAGAAAGGGCTCAGTGGGTTGCAGATTGTCCTGGTCCCTCTTACCAATGGGCAGAGCCCTGGGGTGAGCAGAGGAAGATGAGATGTGATTTTACCTGTCTGCAGCAAGGGCAGAGTTGGTTACAAGTCCTGGTAGAGCCTGGAAAACCCCAGTTTAGTTGCAAAGGGATAGGCAAGAGAATAAGCTCAACCCTGTTTCTGGTCTCAGTGCATGCATAGAGGAAAGTGATCTGAATAGCTCAATAATGCTTTTGGGACCCACTGGTGCCATGCGAGGTGTAGCCACCCACCTGTGTGCAGACATTGGAGGGGTTAAGCCTTCTCCTGGCCATAGCTCCAGTTGGAAAATGCTAGCCAGTGTGCCGAGTCCACCCGCCTTGATCTGTGGTGTGAGCACTGGTGATGCAGCACGATGCAGCATCCCATCCCAGCACCCATACAGCATCCCACCATGGCCACACTGCACAGCATGGTGAGGCCACCTGCCCGGGCAGGCTCCAGGGGCCAGGGTATCCCCCTGGGAAGGGTTAATGGAAGAGGAGCGGTGCCGATGCCAGGCTGGGTGTCCAGGTTCTCCCTTGGTGGAGGTCAGTGGTGGTTCATGGGAAAGGAAAAATTGGCAGCTGGGCCGGATGTCCCTGCATTTCCCCTCTTCCTGCAGCCGCCTGAACGACGTTCCTTATTTAGCTTTCCTGACGGACAGGAGGAATCTGATGGCGGAAACTGTCACTGCCTGATAACAGCTCAGGGACCCCTTTATGATGGGCGGCACAGCAGGGAACAGGGCAGCGTTCCTCCTCGCTGAAGGGGAGAAGCTGGGTAGTTGGGGCTGCCCTCTGCTCCGGGATTCTGGGGGTGTCTGTGGGTAGGGAGGAAAGGGCACTCACAGCCCTTCCCTCTGTGCTGGTTTGTGTATGGACCCCCTCAGTGCTATTGAAAAGACTCTCAAGGCCAAGAAGTGATGGGGAATATCACACTGGCACTTCTTTTTGGTGAGGCAGCTGAGCTGGTGAAAGGGCCATGGATGGGAAGAGGGGAGGCATGGAGCAAAGCCACCCTGCTGATGTCTGAGACCAGGTGAGGCTTTCTTTCCATTCACTGGCAATGAGGATGTGAAGGGCAGCCAAGGCTGGGTTGCTTCAGCAGGAGCTGGGAGTGATGACCAGCGCCAGGAGTACATCAGTACTGGGACTGGCTCCCATACAAGAGTGCTCTGACCGAGTAGATAAACACTGCAAAGAAGATGTTACTGCATGTTTTATTGTCCCCAGCTTTCTCTCCGTAGAAGCTGGCATCTTGTTAGCGTCTGAGCCATTCTCTGCTATGTGCCCATGGTGACCAGCCTCAAAAACCACAAAGGGTCCTGAAATACAGCCTGTATTTCAATGTATCCATTGATTTTTATCTCGGATCTGTAGAGGCCACCAGGCTGCTCCCATACCAAGAGCATTGTTTCCATGGCAATTAATGTATTTAAAAAGGGCAGAATGTACAGCAAGACTGTACTTTTTAAAGAGCAAGCCCTGAGCAAGGCAGCTCTTGCTGCTGGGCTGGACCTTGGACTCTCAGTCCATGCCATGCACAGGTTGGCATCGCTTGGGATGCAGGGCATTGTGGCACAGGGCTCACACAGACCTGTGAGGCTACAGCCTGGAACGCTGAGATCACCAGCCCTCTGCTGCTCGGTTTTGTGTTTGCTGGGAGCTGGATGCTCCAAGGGTTGTGTGTGACCATTTAAGTTTTAGCTGAGCATCTTCCTCCAAGACCTCAAATCTCAGCAGGAACTCACAGGTTTCTGCGCTCTCTGAGCAATCCATTATATGACCAGGTCACCTACCTGAGCATCCAGGAGTTGCAGGGCTGAGGTATAGGTCCTCAATCTATGCTGGTACCTCAGGACTAAATGCTTCTCATTTCAGCCAAGTTCAAATTCCTTTTGTTTGCTTTCCATCATCAAACAGCAGAGGAGGTCCACGTGGAGGGAATTGCTGCGTCAGTCCATTTGTGGTTATTTATTGCGCTGTCGGTGCCACAGGTGTGTGCAAGGCTGGTAGACATGGGAAGGAAGCAGGGACTCCTGCCTCCTGCCCCGAACCCCAGTGCACGTTTCAGATGTGCTGGGGATGAGGTAGGTACCCACAGGGGATAACAGGGCTTTGCATCCTCCTGGCTATTCTGGGGCAGAGAAAGCAGCAAGATTCATACTGCCAGTTGTTCGAAATGATATTTATTTCTTATGGCATCACTTCCTAGCATGATGCATTGTTGCCATTGCAGCGAGATGAGTTAACTTCCTGGTATACCTTCCTGGGCAGGAGTCATCTCACCCAGTCCCATCACATAAAACTTCAGTGTACAGCCTAAGGCACTTGCTCTACAGTCAGTGTGAGGGAGAAAAGCTCTTTCAGAGGCGCCCCATCCCATCCTCAAAGAGGTGTTGAAGGAATTGCTTTGGGGAGGTGATAGCTGAGACTGCTCCCAGCCTGTATCGTGTCCACACATCTGCGTGTCCCCAGGACCAGCACTGTGCCTCTACCCCATGATCCATCCTCTTCCTCACTCACTGCCCTGACTCTCTCCACCGCAGCTCCACGAGGGGACAGGCATGGACTGGTGGAGGGTAAAATGAAAGAGCAGCATCAACCAAAACAACCAATGGCCCCAGCCTCTGGAGACATGGCCAGGAGGAGGCTGGAAGGTGCCCGGCTCATGTGGAGCGAGCAGCAGACAAAGGAAGGAAGTTTTTATTACTGGACCAAATCCTGAAGTCCTTCAGTTGTATTTAGTCCAATGCTTCAATGACTGCAGTGGAGACTGCACTGAGTAAAGAGAGAAGAAAGGGCTTCAGGATCTGGCCCCTGGGTAATTGTGTCACATGGGAAGCTTACATGGAATTTGCAAGCTCACGATGGCTTTGCTGAGCAGCCGGTGCTAGCAGTGCCCATGGCAGCCAGGCTCCCACCCGGGTCACTGTCCCCTGCCTCTCTGGGGACACGAAGCACCCATCCTCTGGTGGGTTCACATTTCAGCTGCTGGCAGGGCTTCATGGGGGTGGCAGATCCTGCGGGGCCAAGGTGGATGGTGGCTGCACAGGTTTGTGATGGTCTGTCTGCACATTCGGGAGGCCCAGGGAGGGGGTTTGGGTCCTCCGTCAGCTTTGTGAGATTCGGAGCACTTGAGCTCTTCATACAGCAGGGAAGCTGTTAAAGGTTTACTGGTTTCACGTGTTCTCCCCTAAAAGAAACTGCAGAAAGCTGTGTAGCAGAGCCTGGAAACCCCTCCATCTGTTTCTCTGCATGTGGAAGGTTCTGTGTTTGCTGGAAGAAGCGTGTATGTGTCTGCACAGACACTCCCTTGTGCTGACAGTGAGGTTCAGCTCTGGCCTTGGCTCTCCATTGTGGCTTCTTTTCCCCATTTCTGAAATTCTGGCATCTGCTGAGATGGATGTGAGATACAGTGACCGGAAAGAATAAATACTGCAGAAGTGAGGGTCAATTCAGCAGTTTCCATGGGTGACAGTAAATCTTGATATTTACTGAGGCAAGAAGGTTGGGCACGAATTGTGGTTTATACTCAGATTTAGACCTGCCAGCTCAGAGAGATGGCAGCAGCAAAACTGCATCCAGAAGAGGTGACGGCATCCAGCACCCACGGAAATCCATCACTTATGTGTTGGGTTATGCTAGCCTGAGCAGAGTCCCCAGTGAGGTGTAATCTGGTCTAAGTGGCCATCATCCCTTCACCACCCTGAAGTGCTCGGCCCTTGGGAAGCAAAGGGCAGAAGTTTAATGGTGTGTCCCAAAAGCGTGGTGGATGGCTGCAATGTGGGCTGCTCCCATGGGAGATGCTTCCACGCTGAGAAAATCCCTGTGCTGCTGGGCAGGCAGTGCATGGCCCTTGTGCTGGGGTGAAGCATTGGGAAAGCAACCACCCTGCCTGCAAATGGGGCTACCTCGCGATGCCTTTGTAAAGCAATTCAACTAATGCAGCACGCGTCTGAGCCTGATGACTCCTCATCTGGCTTGTTGGCTGTTGCCAAGCTATCACACTTGGCAGGTCCTGGGCTGCTGTCTCTAAGTGCTGGTGCTGGGATGGGATCTTCATCTCCCCTCTGTGCCATGACATCTCCGTGTGCAAGTGAAAGGAGCCACAGCATACCCCATACCACCCTGTTCTGGGCAAACAGGCTCAGACACAATATATGTCCTGTTGGGTGACGGCATTGCAGTGGGATTTTCCCACTTGGTGAGATGGATCCATCACGTTTGCTTGCTCACATGCTACGAGGACTAATGGAGGCAATCAGAAGGCATGGGTGGTAGCTTGCTGTCCCCAGTTTGCACACGTGAGGATGGGCAAGCCTCCTGTGCTGTAGGGAGGAAGGAACTCTTCCAGTGACATCAGTCACACCAGCACTGCACCCAGCCCGAGGTGGGATGCTGCTGCCGTGGTGCCTGCATTGCCCAACATTGCCCCTCCACAATGCTTGGTATTTCACAATATTTATGGCTGCTCCTCACCCTTGGCTGCTTAGACAAATAAAGCGTAATGCAGCCTGAGGCACTTAATCCCTGGCTCTCCAGCCTCCCAGCAATAACAAGGCCTGGGTGGCATTTCAAAGAATGCTTTGGGGAAGAGGGGGAGCGCTGGGGTCTCATTTTTATATGGCAGTGGAAATACAAGCCTGCATTCATTGAAGATAAGCAGCGTTGGCCGGGCCGAGCTCCTGCTCTGAGGTTATAGTGGTGATGGAAGGCAGGAGACTCCGCACAGCCCTGGCCCCGCAGTAACCTTTGCAGAAGAAAAACACTTCTTAATACAATAGTAGATTTAAAAAAAGAAGAAAAATAAACAGGGCCCCATGTGAACTTCGGAAACCTGTGCTGGCGCGAGGAGGGATGCGCGGCTGAAATGGCCTGAACTGCACCTGGAAAGGCTCTGGCACCCAGACCCACGTCGCTGGGAATGGGAAAGGGCCCGTGTGTGTCCTCAGCCCCTTGGTCCAGTGTGGGGCCAAAACAGCCCCGCTGCCAAACAGCTTCTCCTGCCTTTGTGGTCCAAGCCAATGTCTTCTCTTCGTTCACGCCTTGGCTTTCCCAAGGAAGGCCTTCCCCAGCCTCACCCCACGGCTCTGAGCACGGAGTACCTTGTGGTGACCAAATAGGGACAGCCAAGGAAGTGGCGTGTTGTCTCTTTAGCACAATTTCCCTGTTAGTACTTGTGCTCCTTTGGTGGAAGTCATTAGCATGTGTAAACGCTTCCTTCCCATTGCGTCTGCTTGCGTGCTCTCCCCACTGAGCTGCGTGGCAAGGGAAGCACCTTTGAACGGGAAAACAAGAGTCAGGCTCCGAGTGTTAACAAGAGTAACGGGTGTTTATGAAACTTGGAAACCCTCCTGTAAACTACTTTCAGAAGGCAGCATCATGTGCTTTAGCTAAACTGGCCTCCGAATAGCCCCAGAGTCCAACGCTGCCATTTAGGCTGGTGTTTCATCGTAGGAACTGCGCTGTGATTGTGTGACATTTCCAACTCAGCCTTTCTTGGAAGGGAACTAAATGAGTTTCATAGCTGCGTGAGGGGTGTTATGTGGAGGTGGAGGGAGAAATCTGTGCAGATGTTAAACAGCCAGCTAATCTCAAGTGATGCGAGTGCCCTGATACACTTTGGCTCTCAGAGATGATGATTGTCATCTCCTGCTGCAGCGGGTCCTGGCTTGTGGTCACAGCTCTGTGCCAAGAGAAACAGAGAGCGTGTGCATTGAACCTGCCATCGCTGCCCTGGACAGCCCTGTGGGGCTGGCTTTCCTCCCAGTGCCCAGAGCCTCTCCATCTTCAAGTCTTTTCGCCCATTAGGAAGCAGATAGGATTACTGACCTGGGGGTGAGGAGCAACCAGCAAAGCCCTATGTGGGGGGAGAGCTTTGCTGTGCTCTTTGGAGTCCTCCCCTCTTGAGGACCCTGTAGAGAGCACGGTAGGATTTGTGTTACCACATTAGGGGAGGCTCTGGGTTTGGCCAGCTCCGGCAGCTTTCAAGCATGGCACAAAGCCGAGCTGTGCAGTGTTTTCCAGGAGCATTGAAATTTCTTATCTCCTGCGTTGCTGTAGGTGCATTTACCCCAGGGAATTGCACCTCCCGTCCTGCTTGCGCGGATGCCAGGAGGGCTCTTAGATCTGCAGCGAGCCTCAGAGCTCTTCTTGTGCTTGAGCACGTCTGACCTCGTACCTGAGGCTTCCTTCCTCTGCCGCTACCTCTGATGACTAATTCTGCTTTGAAGAGCGCGTGCCTGTGATCTTCCTGCCTCTCCTCGTGCCCACCCCGACGGAGGCAGCAGAAGGGGTCGTGCAGATGCGCACGTGCGGGTGTGCATGCGCGCAGCTGTGCCGGGGAAGGGGGGGTTCATGCTCTCGTGCTCCCCATGCTCCTGCCCGCGACCACTCTGCCCTTTGCTTTATTATTATTATTATTTTTAGATTACACCCGATGCTTGAAAACCCTGCTTTGATAAGCAGGAAGTTTAAATTCTCCCTGCGCTTTGCCGTACTTCCTATTTTCTGGGTCCATCCACATCTAATGTAGCTTTTTCACGTTGCATTGGCTCAGGGATAACATCGGGAATTTTCCTTGTTCCTTCTTATCTTTCATTAGAAGAAATCAGGATTCCTCCTTTCTTGCTTGAATATCTTTTTCCAAGCCAAAGCAGCCCAGTTCCAGCTGCCCTGCCCTCTGTGGCTCAGGCAGGGATGGAGGTACAAAGAAGCTGCATGAGGAGCTTGCAGGAAGCCTGGAGCAGATGGGGGATTGAATCCAGGTTTCCAAGGCCAAGATAATCATCTAACTGCAAAACTGTTGTTCCCCACTTACCATGTTCATCAGCTTCTCTGGCACTCAGCAGCAGGAGATCAACGTGAGGATGGGTTGTGCTGCAGGGAACAGGCACTGCCAGCTCCAGGGCAGCTGTTTGGTTTGAGGGCTCTGAGTTGATTTCAATTCACTGCAAAGTAGCAAACATCTGGATGCAGACTCCAGGGGCACGAAGGCGGGGGAGCAGGTCTTTTCTGCTTGGCGTGGTGCCTCCCAATCCAGCTGTGTGGCTTGCAGACCCCTGTAAAAGCCCAGCATGGCCAGGCTGGCTGCAGTAGTCTGGGCAGGAGGCAGGAAGGGTCTGCAGGTCTGCTCATGATGGGGACGACTGCCCTGAGTGGGGTACAGGGGTTTCCTCAGTGTTCTGCTCAGCCTGTCCATAAGCCAGCAGCCTTGGGAAGAGCTAAACTTCAAAGGCCAGCAATTAAGCCCACACACATCAAGGCAAAAACAATCCTGAGACTTGCTTTTTTCCTTCCTAGTGCTGCTGCCCTTTTCTCCCTGTGCTCAGTGCCCACCCTCAGGCTCTGTCTGACTTCCCAGTCAGCTGCAGCTGCTTCATCTCCCAGTGAGAGTTGGACGCTGAAGCCTCGCTTTGCTTGAACTCCATCTTCCCCCATGCACATCTGTGGCTTGCTTTGACAGGAATTTCACCTGAGCCTCTGGGAACTCGTGATGGAGGTGTAGTTACTGATGTCTGAAGTGAGGGTCTCCTCTCCACTGCTTCCCAGGCTTTTCCCTTCTCCTGCCCAAGTGCTAAAGCTGGTCCTGACACTGCACGGGCAGCTGGGCTCCAGGAAAGGGGATGATGCCCTGGCATGGTCAGGGGAATCCTGCCCTGATGCACCCACTGTGTTTTGGTAGTGGGCAGTTTAGAGGCTCCTAGACCTGGATGTCTCACCTGGATCAGTGTGTGTAGGAACTGGTGGTGACTTGTCCTCTGGGAGCATATTCCTCCCTTTGGGAATCTCTCTGTGGGCCTCCCACAGTGGCAAAATCCGCACTTCAGCTGAGTTGCATGAGAAGGTGCTTTGTCATCTGCCTTGTCGCTTCATCAGGTACAGCGTGAGAAGCAGTTGATGGTCATTTTCTTTAGTTATTTTCCCTTTATAGAATCATGGAATAGTCAGGGTTGGAAAGGACCTTAAGATCATCCAGTTCCAACCCCCCTGCCATGGGCAGGGACACCTCACACTAAACCATGTCACCCAACCTCTGTCACTGTATAGGCTTATCCTTTCTTCTCAGTGGCCAGAGATGTCTCTTTAGTGTCCCATAGGTTTGTACCACTGCTGCCAGCGGTATTTCAGCCCAAATACCCCCCTGGAGTTACACCTGCATGTAAGACACGGGGTAGAATTCAACTTTGAATCCTGTGATGGTCAGGCAACCCTTGAGAGGACCCAACCAGTTTAACTGAAGGTAGCAGGAGTACAAGCCACTCGTCCAAAGACCCCATTGCCCATGGGGGGGGGACATCCCCAGCCCATCCTGACCATCCATTTTGTGGGCAGTGCCTGTCTTCCAGGTAGCAGGTATGGCCCAGCACCCATTTCACACAAGCTGTGGACCATCCATTGCCTCCCTTCAGGTTAGAGACATAACGAAGGGTGTTAATTTCTGTTAGCAGTCCCCTAAAGCCATTCGATCCCTCTGCTTTCTACGCCATGTTAATCACGTCCTGCGGGGGCAGAGAATGTGAGCAGGGCGAGATATTCAACGAAGTAAATTAAAACAAGAGGAGAAGCAACCGGACAGTGCTGAAGCTGTGGGAGGATAATTTTAATTGAGTTTAGTGAGGTTTAGCCCTGCGGTTAATAGGGGCCACTGGAAGAGGGGCGCCTGTGTATGCTGAGCAGCGCGGCTCATCTCGGGCTCCTGGCAGTGGCACAGTGGGAGCTGCCACTGGCATTTTGGCAGGTCGGAGGATTTCTACCCTCTGAGGAGTGAATCCTATGGACAGAATTGGTCCTGTTCCTGCCTGAAGGCACTGGGCTCCCGCTCCCCTCCCCGCGCATCCCGCTGAGCCGGAGCTGCCCTCCGAAATGTCAGGGGGAGGAAGCAATCCTCGGCTTGTTAGTTTCTACAAGGAAATAAAACGCACAGATGGCTCGAGCATCCTCTATCTCAAAGGCAGGAAAAGGATTCTCCGGGCAGGAGCCGGCAGCCAACAAACCCGGAGCGATTCAGGGAATGGGGGACCAAACAAAGCGGTGTCTGGCCAGCAGCAGAAAGGGTGGGCCGAGGGGAAACGAGCTCTCTGATGTGCGGGAGCATCCCTCACCCGAGCAGAGCGGCAAACAGCCGGCTCCCCTGGGGCCCGGGGAGGCTGCTGACAGCAGAGATCCTGGAGGAGGTCTGCAGGGTGGCCCCGGCTGACCCGCTGCCCCAGGCCGGACATGTGGCTACCTGACAGAGGCTAACTTTGGCTCAGGACGTAGCCTCTTGGGGAGGATGGAGTAGGGAGTGAGCGCGGGGGGGTGTCAGGGAGAGGAAAGACGGCAGGAGACAGAAATGCAAACATGGGCTGACAGCATGGGGCAGGGGGAGGGGAGGAGGAAAAAGCAGGGTAAACCTGGCAGGATGGAGCAGGAAACCAGGCTGGAGTGAGGCAGGGCGATGTTGAGATAGTGCTTCCTGCGGGGGGGGAAAGGCAGACAGATAAACACTCCCAGACAGCGCTCCTTGACCCCTCTTTAGGATGCTTTGGAATGACGGCACCGCGGTGGCTGTGCCCATGCAGACCTGAGTCCCTAAAGCAGGTGGCTGCATGGTCGGGCATCAGGTACAGCTGGGCTCTGCTGCTTCAGGGCAGCTGGCTTGTGGTACACCCTGATTTAAATCACTGCCTCGAGGCACCAAGGGCCCGGGACTGAAGGATGCGAGGGTGACTTTGCTCCTCGGAACAGCCCGGCTCTCTTGAAAGTGGATCCAGCTTTCAAGCTCTTCTGTTTCTGTCTGCTGATGAGATTGCCAGCTTGGAAAGTCCAAGAGCTCCTTCCTCCATACACCAAACTACCCAGAGGTGTCTTAGCGCAGAGTTAATGTCTTGTTATGCTTTTGGTGCTGGACAGGAGGGATCAGGCACCCAATAATGGTGATCTCCTCTGTGTTTGTGAGAGTTGGTTGAGTTCCTGTAATTATTAGTGCCTTGTATCCCTTGAATAACGACAGCTAGCTCTGGTTGCAGCAAAGGAACATCTGATGCTTTGGGATCACCCTCACAAAATGGTGAGGACACAGATCCATCACACTTTTGATTTGGTGCGATTCTGGGCTTTGAGGTCCATAGATGAAAATCTCTGGACGAGAAGAGTGTTGTCTCACCATTAGTATCGCCCACCCTGAGAAGGGGAAAGGTGTTGCTCTGGGTCTGAGTGAGCATTTTGTGCCTGCGGGTCAGTTGTGTGGCTGGGACAGTGATCAGTGATGCTGTAGTAGCACAACACAGGGTGCAGAGGGGCTGCAGCTGCATGGAAGAGCACAGCTTCTGTGTTTAACCCCTCCTGGGAGAGGTCTGAAGTGATGGTCAACCCCAAGTTGCAGAAAAAGAACATCTTTCATGAATGCCATAACAGAAGGGATCTGCTTCCTTTGCCCTTGTGCAAATACATCATTTTGGGAGGATTTCCATTTTTTTCCCATTATAGGGTTTGATTTATTCATTGGTTACACCTCAGCCTGTTTCCATCTTGCCCACAGAGCCCTTTAGCACGCCACCTCTCTGTTTTCCCCCCAGCCTCACCATGGGCACGGGTGTCTCCTGGGTAGAACCTGCTCCATTGGAGCGAATTCCCACCATGGTTTGGAACTCACCCTGCCCGCTGTGAGGCTGGAGAGAAAACACCTGGTATTTCACCCCCACGTTTGCTGGAGCCTGCCATTCATTTCTCAGCCTCGTGCGATATCTCACCTCTCTGCAAAACAAGCCTTCCTCCGTGCTGGCAAGCACCAGGAGGAGGAAGAGGAGGAGCTGACAGCCCTACGTCCAAATTCCCCCCGCTGCCCTGCCAGCTGCCTGCTCCTTGCATGACGTGACACTCACGCTTTGCCACTCCAGCCCACAGCTGGATGTTTGCCCTGTGCGTGAGAAGGAGTCACTCCATGAGGGAACTTCTCAGCCCTGTAGGTGGGAAGTTGGCCTGGCTCTGCCTCCAGCATGTGGACATCCATGTGCCTGTGGGCAGCTGCAGGTCCTCCAGCCCCAGGGCACTCGGTTACACCAGCACAGGGCAGGTGGGGAAGAGGTAGCTGGAGCAGACGGGGAAGCTGGCTGGGGTTAGTTCCTGCAGGGCAATGGTGCACGTGCAGTTTTGCCAGCAAATGCTGCTAATTCGGACAATCCCAAGGATTGGACACATCTGGAAAGCTGGAGGAGAGGTCTGCAGAAAGGGCAGAGCAAAGTTTCTCCTCCCTGTCCCCCAGTGCCAGCTATTGCTGCTGTTCTGCATCAGAAAGGGTCATTCAGTCCCCATGTCATCAATTGACAGTGAGGTACCAGAGTTTTATTGTTGGCTGTCCAGGAGCAGTCTGTGCTCACATAGTAGCTACGGTGCATGATTGCAGGTCTAAGTGTGTGCCTTGCTCTGTTCGCAAGGGAAGGAGCCCACTGCTGGCTTTGCAGCCTTCAGGGGCAGCCAAAGGTTTGGGCTGGGGGTAAACCCCAAGTGGAACAGGAGATGCTTTGTGAGATGAGCCGCATTGGGCTATAAGGTAGTGCTGGGCCCTGAGCAATCCCAGGGCGTTCGGAGCGCTGTTGCTCTGTGGCCAGGGACCGGTCAGAGGAGCTGCCTGAATCCAGGGAGTCAGAAGAGGCTCATCCATGGCCTTTGCATTGCACACTGGGGATGCGGGTAAATCCAGGGGCTCCATCCTGGATCCTCAGGCTGGGGATTCAGTTACCTGCCACAAATCTGCCAGAAATCCCTTTTGTAGAAAGTGTCCTGGAATCTCAAGTTCCTGCCTTGTTTTGCTGGGATGCTCATTGGCTGGGAATTTTGCCTGGATACCACAAAGTAGGGACGGCGAAGCAGAGTCAGGAAAGCTTTGCTGGGGGGAAAGACACCCTTTTTTCCCTTCCAGCCTATCTTTTGCGGCAGTACAGCCCTGGGGCAGCCGGGCTGGGCTGGGCTGTGCATGCGAGGCGCAGGGACACACGCGGGAGCACACAGCCGCAGCAGTACCTGTGGCAGCAGGGGTGCGAGCCGCGCCGGTGAGCCGGGGACGCGCGGCGGCTGCGGCCGGAGCGATGCGGCCCAGCGCCGGGGAAGGAAGTCAGCGAGAAGGACGGAGTGT
This sequence comes from Amazona ochrocephala, assembly GCA_039720435.1. Classification (NCBI taxonomy): domain Eukaryota; kingdom Metazoa; phylum Chordata; class Aves; order Psittaciformes; family Psittacidae; genus Amazona; species Amazona ochrocephala. The sequence goes on from CM077889.1 coordinate 15,294,133, forward strand.
GAACAAAACCCGTGTCCGGAAAGGCGCCCGTTAATCAGTCAGCGGGGCCGACTCAGCAGAGAGCGGGGGAAGGGGAAGCGGAGAGGGGCTGAGGTGGTGCGCGGGGGCTCGGAGTGAGGATCCGGTGCAGGGCTTCCTGCGGCTGGAAGCAGACGGAGAGGGGGAGCCGTGTTGTGCCACGCTATGCCTGCACCTTCACCCATGCCCAGCCTTCGCATGGGGTTTCCAAACCCATTGCTCACCGCAGCCGCGCTGCCTCTGACATAGATGCTTTGCAGTGATTTAACCGTCTGCAGCCATTACAAGGGAAAACAGCCCCATGAGCATGGAGAGGTGAGGTCAGGCGCAGGGCTGGAGCCTGCAGGCTGCTGTGTCTCTGCAAGGTGCCCCAGGGTGGACAGCACTTCCTAGGGCGAGTATTGGCTTCCCCAGCAGGCAGGGAGAGCCCTGGGATGCAGGACCCCAGCCCTGCCGCTGTACTGGGAGCTGCAGTGATTTCAGGGTGGGGAAAGGCGCAGAGGGGGATGAAGAAAATGGAACCAGTCGATATAAAGAGAAGGCCCTGGGTGCAACCTGGCCCCTTTCAGAGCCGAGCGCCGAGAGATCAAGGCTAGGAAAAGCGCTGGGAAACGCACTCCTCTGAAAATAGACAAGGTGTGAGCGGCTGTGGGATCCTGCTTCCTCCCGCCGCATCCCATCAATCCCCCTCTGTTTATTTTAATATCCCGCTGCCAACTTGCTTGGAAACCATCTTGAAAAAACAAAGCTCGCTGGGGCTGCCGCATGCCTTTTTAATTACACTAATGCTGTCCCTGGGCAAGGGCACGATTTGGGGTGTGTGAGAGAGCGGGATCTGCTCGGAGGGCCGGGGAGATAAAGCATCACCAAGGTTGGAGGTGGGGAAGGAGGGATTCGGAGGAGAGGAGGCGCTCCATGCTCTGGAGACATCTCCCTCGCGCCCTGGGATTTGCTGGAGACACAAACCATCTGTATGTCAGTTAGCAGAGATTTAATGGTCGAACTCAGCACCAAGTTCAGTGCTGGGGAAAGTGAGACACCGGAGAGAGCCATAGCAGGACACACGCAGCCCTGGGGATGGGAAGGACAGGGGCAGCAATGGGGTGGATCCATCCGGCAAGCATAGAGAGGGGTGGAGAATCTGGGAGGGGGATAAAGCTGAGGGCCTTGAAGATGCTTTTGCAGGCTGGGAATGGCTCTTTGCATCCCTTTGCCTGTTTTGGATGCCATAGGTGCCTGCGGACATCAGCATCCTGAGATGAGTGTGGGGCGTCAGGGTGAGCAGGGGGTCCCTAGCATGATCCGGTGCCTGATGTGGGTAGTCCCTGAAGCTCCTGGCAGCCTGGGGCTGTCGAGGAGGCTGGACAGCCACAAGAGCCATCCCATCCCTGCGCTGCGGTGCTTTTGGAGGGAGCAGTGATTCCTTTTCCTGTTGTACTCGCGGAGGGCCATGGACAGGATGCATCTGCAGGAATCCCACAGCCTCAACCTGCACAGATCGTACTTTTCCTTTCTTCCCCTCCACCCCCTGGTGTTGTTTGCTAACAGGTCACCGTGCAGCACGTGAAGGGAGGCAGGGGGTTATTTCTGCAGCCATCCTGCTCCCTCTGAGCCCAGCGGTGGGGCAGATGCAGCGCACAGCATCGTCCGAGAGGCTGCTGTCACCTTGGACCGCTTATTTAGTGGTTCAAGCAAGGAGGACCACTCTGGTTTTAAGATTCAATTTGGCTCCAGTCACAGCCAGACCCAGATATTGTTGTGCCAGGGTTTTGGGATTAGCTTTCTTCTTGCTGCCCCAGGGCACCGATGGGATGAGGGGGTCTGTTGTCCCAGCCAGCCCCATGGCAAGCCATATCCTTTGCATTTTGGGCTGAGCACCACGGAGGTGCAGGCATTGCTGCTTGCTGGGTCGATGGACTGGCAGGCTGTGGCCATCTGGAGAGCAGTGTTTGCACTGGGATAAGCATGTCCAGCATTAATAGGAAATGCAGCTTAGCGATCAGATTCCTTTCCCTCCCACCCTCTTTTTTTAATAAACCTTGTTACATTTCGAAGGGATTTTACCAAAAATGCGGTCATTTATTTGCACAGCCCCGGGGCACATTTTTGTGTGTGACATTTGACGTCCCCTCCCTTGGCGAAGCGGAGGTTGGAGGCATGAGGCAGGGTTAGGTCCTCCATGGGGGCTGAGCACCAGTTCCAAAGGCCACGGTGACGCCCGCCTGAGTGTGTGTTGAATGATGACCGATGGCTGTTGTTGTTGTCACGGAGAGAGGGGTGCCTGCAGGACAGGCCATGGGGAGCAGGACCCACACACAGGCTGATGTGGGCTGGGACTGATGCTGCCTCACATGGGTGATGGAAGAGGAGGCGGGGGGGGGGAGATGGCTGTCACCCCGCCGTTGCCATGGGGGCAGCCGTGGGGACACCACCTCGGAGCCGTGCGCAGGCGGGAAGGAAGTGGAGAACAATCGGGGAGAACAAGGCCGGCGGCCCGGGGCTGGCGGTGCCGCTCCGCACGTCCCGGCTCTGCCGCAGGGTCCCCCTCAGCAGCCTCTCCTGGTGGTACGGGCCCGGGCACCTCGGCTTCCCCATGGGCATCTCAGAGACCATGTGTCAGCGGGGCTGGTGGCCATTGGTGCCTCCTGGTTTCGCCATGGAGACACATCCATCGTGTGGCTCTACCATAGGGCTTCCAAGGGCTGCGGTCCTCAGGCCATGGTTTTGGAGGAGGGGTGTCACACAGCGTTCCTGCTGCCGGTGATCTGTCGCCTCTCCCTGTCACATCCCTGACACATGGGTTTGAGTGTTACGGGGGAACGAGACAGAGATGCACACAACGTGGTTGCAAAAACCTGCTGTTTCTATAGAGAATCGAGTTAGCAATGTATTTTTGCATTCTTTTCTTCCTTAGCATCAACATCCACCTGAGTCACAGCTTCACATTTCGCAACTTCGATGTTTTTTCTGTTTCGGGTTAGTTTTTGCCTGCTTGTTTTTGCAGTCACTGAGACTTCGCTTTTGAATTACCTCACATCTCCAGGAGCTGGAGGTTTAAGATAAAGATCACAAAGTAATGACAGTCGGTAACACTGCTAATGAAATCAAGGGGGATGTCTCTGAGGGTAACCGGTACTTCGAGATGTTTTGTCCATGAGGAGCTCGCTTAGGGTGCATGTCTGGCATGCCGGAGATGTAAGCATCGGAGAAGTGGGACTCTCCCAGACAAAAGCTCGAAGAACAGTGTGATAATGTTTAACTGCCTGTCCTTGAGCCTGGACAATTTCACTCCTGGAATGCCAATCCAGCTTTGGTGGAGGGAAGGGGGCTGCTGCAATCCCCAAAGGCTTGGTCCTGTACCTGAGGGTGCCCAGCAGGAGAAGGGCATTCAGTAAATCACTGTCAGCTTCTGGGACCATCTCTGTACAAATGAAAGAGTTTTGCATTTGTGCTATCTGAGCACCCTGATTTGTCCCTCTAATTACAGATAACTACATGTGTACAGAAAAATCTCCTGCCAGACCCCCTCCAGTAGCAGATAAGAGCATTTCAGAGCCCTGTTCCAAATGAGCTCAATCTCAGTCACCTGGTGAGGAATGCCACACCTGAATTCCCTGATTTCTGGTCTTCCATTCTTTTTGTGTCCCTCATCTGTGCTGGTCTGCCGGTCTGAGCCCACGAGCTCTCTGGCTCTGGGGCTGTTGTTGAAGAGCTGCTCGCTGGAGCCAGAGGGGCTGCAAATGAACCACTTGTGGCTCAATGAGCCAGCATTAAACTGTCTCTTAGGAGCAGACTCCTATGAGCTGCTTCCTCCAAGAGGCTCACGATGCCAGGCTAGCTGCTGCTCACAGTGGTGGGTCCAGACTAAAAGACGTCTGCATCATCCCCTCTCTCCTTTCTCTCCACAGATCTGGTGAGCAGCTATTCTATGACCCCCCCTACTCTTAGCATCACCGAGGAGGAACACGTCATCAACGCCAAGGATACACTGACCATCACCTGCAGGTAAGGCACAAGCAAGCGTGGCCCTGCCTGGACTGCTCCTACCTGGTGAGTGTTGGAGGAGCAGGCAAGGAGAGCCCACCAGGGACACTCTGCCTGCAGTACACCTGCAAATTAGCACAGCTGACTGGAAACCTTGCCCATTCACCAAGTGCGAATTCATCTAATTAACTAATAGAAAAAGAAGCTGAGGATGTCTCAGAGGAGACGGTGATGACCTCTGCTGTGGTCTCGTAGGCAGAAGGAAGATACAGAAACATTTGTATGATCTGATAGCTCCCTTGTAAGCTCTTTAGGGAACCTGGCCTTCCTGACTCTCCTTGTCTTTCTCTGATCTTGCTTATTTTCACCTCCTCAGGGGCTGTGGTTCTGGTTTTCAAATCTGGCAGGTTATTTGCAGGCACATTGAGAAACGTCCATGGGAGAAGGCAAGAATGCACTTAGTGGTGCCTGTGAGAGGCTTCCAGCTTTTCTAGGAAGCTGGGATTTGATGCTCTACCTCCTATGCATGGGTGTGAAGAGAAGTCCCGGTGAGGCCAGGTGAATAACTGTGAGAAGAGCTGGAGCATCTCTGGTTGGTTTGGAGATGTGGCTCTGAGAAGGTGATGTGCCTGATCTGGTTTGTCCCGTGCTGGGACACTCGGCTGTACGATTCCAGCACTTCCCTGTGTCTCGAAGAATTGACCAAGATCCATTTTCCAGGCAAAGCTGGAGTTTCCCTTCAGCAGCTGAAAGCAGATCCATGCTCGGGATCTGAGTACTAGGGGCCAGTGGGGATTTAAATTCAGCGTGGGCCTCAGATGGGTGTTCCTCAGTGTTATATATAACCATGGAGCAATTACTGCAGGCACTTGGCTGGCATTGTGTTCATGTCTTGTCACAAACATATTTAACTTTTCCTGGAACAGATGGCATTGCTTTTACTCTGTGAATCAGTTCATAGCCAGGGGAGGGGGACAGAGGGAAGGTTGTTGATGGTCATACTGAACTGATTTCACTCGGTCTGGGAAGGTAAGTGGTTGTGGGTTTGTTCACACTGTGACCTGAGGAGTCATGGTGTGTGCTGGGTTGTAGGAAATGCATGAGTTGGAGAACTGTGGTCAGCCATAGAGCTGCTGTGGGGGCATAAAGGAAGAGGAAAGAGTCTGGGGACTCCAGTGCTCTGCTGTGGCAGCATCCACAGTTGATGTTGGAACTGGCGCTCTCTGTGAAATCCTTGGAAGAGGGGAGATTCAGTGAGATTATTCTGAATGAGCTTATAATCAGACCAGACCCTTTCGCAGCAGTGGCCCAGGGAGGGGCACAGAAAGTGGTTTCAAGACTGTGTTGCTTGCAGATTGAGCCAAAGCTAAAGGACATCCTGATGTTAAGAGTTGTGGTTAAAGAAAATGTCATCTGCACTCAAGCACGAACATATCTGCTTAGCACTGTTAAGTGGGAAGCCTTTCTTTGCAGGTAACCCTCTGGATCGTGGACAAGGCTGCCCTGACCTTGTGCACTTCTTAGGTATCAATTAATATGAAGGAAAATCACATGAAGTGGAAAAACAAAATCTCATTTCCAGTGCAGCCCATCCCATGGCCTGCATCGTGCAAGCTACAGAGTCAAGTGGGAACAAGCTCCATGTTTCCTGCTGCAGCGCCGAGATTCATCCTTCAGGCTCACAGTGTGCTGGCATGGGCACAGCTGAGATAAGGAAGATCCCTACCCCTGGCTCCAAGCGCTCTGCAGGACTGAACTGGCCAGCCAGGGAGCAGCAGGGCCACCTGCAAATAGTACTAAAGCCCATGTACTCTGCTCATGTTGGCCCGACTGCCCCTCACTCCTGCATCTTGCTGTCCCAGCCATGCTCCTTGTGGGCTGTGCAGTGTCCTTCACACCATCTGCAGGTCTCAGCATCTCCTGTATAGCTCAGAGGTTCCCTTCTCCCTCTGAGCTCTCTAGCCTGTGTTTGTCTAATTCCTTGAGGAGAGGAATTTGACTGCAGGACACTATTACTTCATTTGAGTGAAAAGTAAATCTTTCCTGGTCCCTGGATCTCTGATTCCACCCAGCTGCTTCTCCAACCTCTTCCCTGGACCATGGCTCACCCTGGGAAGACCTGACTTGTGTTAATGGGAGCCGAAGGCAAAAACATGCAGACCACCAAGAGAACAGGCAAAGGAGAGGGTGGTGGGGCAGGGTAGGGCAGAAACAAATATGAAATCAAATCCAAGATCCAGGGATTTCCCGCTGAGCATCACGTTGGAGGTGCCTTCAGTTTGACCCCGGTCTTCCCTTGAGAGCAATGTCCTCTGGCTGCTCTTCGAGCTGCCCCGGAGCCAGGAGCAGGAGCCTGCTTGAAGCAGTGCTGCAGCAGAAAGCTGAGCTCCAAACCCACTGCGTGAGACTCCCTGGAGACCTTTCAAGCTTTACCCACTGAGCGTGAGAGTCCCGCAGCCAACGGCACTCTCAGGCTCCCTTGCAGCAGCCTGGGTCTCACACACCTGCAGCTCTGCAGCCCACCGAGCATCACCAGTGACCAAAGTCTGTGCCAGGCCATGGGGTAAGCGATGCTTCTGGAGCTGGGCATGCTTAGCAGAGGCACAAAGACACAGCACGGCACGAGGAGCCTCCAGATGCTGGGGCTGTGCTTTTGCAGATGGCATCACATACAGGCATGTTCCATTGTCACCCAACACAATGCACCCTTGAGAGGCCCACACAGAGCATGGGACCAGTGTAGGAGCATTCCCCAAAATACAGATCATGCCAGGGCTGGCTGAGAGCCCCTGTGATATTTTGACCTAAGCATGCGGCAGAGCAGGGCAAAGGGGCTGATGCCCACATGGACAGTGCACCTTTTATTAGCTCCCATTCTGAGAAGGAAGGGAAGAATATTGTGAATCTCTGCATTCATGCCCTCGGCAGCCTGTGCTGGGGAAAAGCAGAGTTTGTGCTGTTCCAGCTCATGAATATTGGAGCAGAGCCCACAGGATCCAGCTGCACAACAGCAGGAGCCTCCAGAGGGATCAGCTTGGTCCTGGCTGTGCCATCCCCATCCTGCCTCATCCCACCCTGCAGGTGCTGGGCACTCAGGTCGGGGGGGAGACATGGTATTTACAGAAGGAAGGGCAAGGTTGTCCTTTGCTGCCCAGTGACTTATTAACAGAGCTGGTTCACAGGTGCACAAACCCGATGCTGACAGAAAGGAAGTCTTTGACCCCAGAGCCCTCTTGGCTGCTATGGAGGAAATGGGCCTTGTGGTGGGGCTGAAGGAGCCTGAGGATAAGGCAATGCCCCCACTGTGACTGCTCCGGAGCAGTGTCCAGGGACACACACCACCTGCTGCTCTTTTCTACATGCGTGTGACTGCTGTGAACATCCTCTGTGGTGCTGAGGGAGCATCTGTCTTACCCCAAGTAAGCCACAAAACCAAGCTTTGCCCATCATGGCACGGTGGGGAGCTTCAAAGAGGATTGAAGTGGTGCCAATTGCAACATCTCCCTTGAAAAGCATCTATCCTGAAAATATTTAGGAAAACAGCTGTGGAGAAGCCCACAATGCATCTGTTTCCAGCTGGCTTCAGCAGGCTCCATCACCCAGCAGCACATTATCCGAGCTGAAGGAAAACAACTTGGGAATAAATCTCTGAAGGTGATAGGAGGGAGGAAACCATCCAAAACTGCTGCCTGGACCTTCCCTCAAATGCAGAGGGTAGATTCAGAAACAAATCCAAGTGCGTCTGGCCTGTCATCCTCCTTGCCTTCTTCTGGTTCTCTTAAGCACGCCATTGAGGTTAACTTGGACTCACACTAATGCCTACACCTTCTGTGTCCCCACTGGCTCTGGCTGAGCAGCACATGATCAAGGCATGCCTTGGTTCAGAGCTGCCCGCAGGCTGGTCGGCAAGTCTGTTTGTACTGGCCCATCCGTGTTTATACAAATCCGTGTCACTCAGCCAGTGCGAGCCTTGATGGTTAATAAAACAAGTGGATCTGATAATGTGTGAAAATCCCAGTGGGTAAACAAACAGAAAGCGGAAGCACTGGAGACTTTTACAATTACCCTGCTCCTTGTGGAGAGCCAAAAATGCCTGAGCAACCGCAAAGGGCTTTGGGGCTCCTTTGTGCAGTTGGGGTGCGAAGCGTTCAGCTCTGGGTTGAGAGCGGGGCCAGCCCCGTGGTCTGTGCTTGGTACAGCGGAGCCGTGGGCACAGCAGCAATGGGCATGGCAGTGGCCACTTGGTTGATCAGATTTATTGTTATTTTCCCTGTGCGTGCATAGGATGGGGAAACTCAAACTTCAAGAGCTTTGTTTTGATTGAAGTGCTTGTGAGACGGCTACTTTGGAAAAGCCTGCCTGTGATTCATGGACACAAGCCACCAGAGCTGTGCTTCCAGTCCTGCCTCAGGCACTCATGGCATCCTCGGTGAAGGCAGAAGCCTGAGCTGGGCAGAGGGTCTGCATGGCTGTCCCCAAGGGCAAGTCACTGCTCCAGAGCCTTTGTGCCTGGTGATGCGGGGAGGGTGTAGCACAGTATGCTCAAACTCAGCCAGAGCGAGCAAGACAGCAAGGTCTGCAGGAAGATAAATCAGCTGCTGAAGACAAGCACAAAGGGGCAGGCCTTTCCCCATGCTTGGACAGGAATCCTGTCCTTGCTACGTATGAGCCATTTGCCCTCTGATGGGACCTTATCTTACTTCCTTCTTGCTGTCTGCATCCAGCTCTCGGTGATGGTCATGGTCTGGCTGTGCTTAGAAGCATCTGCCCACAGAGCTGCCCTGGCAGAGGAGCTGCGTGTTCCAACATGCCTATTCCCAACTTGCATAATAGATGAACCCAGTTTCGCCTGATAGAGCAAGTGGTGCTGACAAAGGGCCATTCTCATCCCACAGCTGTCTCTTGCGAGGTCTTCTTTTTTCCCTTCTTTTGCACATTCTTAAGTGACTCTCAGATTTACTGGCAAACTTTCAAGTGGGGACTCGGCCTTCCTCTGAAAGGGGCTCTGATTTCACAGAAGGAAACTTCCAGCGTGGAATAAAAGCTTGTTTTGTTTGTAGTAAACAAGTGCAGCTATAGCAAGCTATGGTGGCACGTGTGTGCGTACATGCGCATATGCAAGCTTCCCGCTCTGGAGATCCTCAGTTATATATAAATAGACACGTGCACGCTCTGCCTGGGGGCTTCTTGCAGTTCCTGGACTTCTCTGCTTGTCTTTGGGCCGCTGGTGCACAGCGTCTGTGGTTATGGAGAGGTGTCTGCAGCTCAGTGTCTCAGCAGACTGGAGAGAAAATGGGAAGGGGTAGCAGGGTGCTGTGCAGAGCAAGGGACCCCCCTTCCAAAGCAGCAGGGAAGGAAGCAGTCATCTGAGCCTCCCTTGTTTGTACCTTGAGGTCTTTTCCCCCTGACTCCCTCCTGCTTTTCTCCTTCCCGTTTTCTTTCCAGTCTACTCTCCTTTCCTCATTCTCCTTCCCACTCCATTCATCACAGCATGAGCCCCAGCCAGCAGCTACGCTGAGCCAAGGGAAGTCATCACATCCATGTGTTTTCTTAATAGCTCTGGACCCCTTTAATAATGAGAGGGAATAGAGAATAAATGGAGCCTTTCCCTCAGGGCTCTATGTGGCTTCTTGTTCCGGCATCAATACCAGCAGGACAAAGTCACGGGAGAGGGAGTCCTGCTTGTGAGTGGATTGATATCGTACAGCCTAGCATAGCCAGAGAGGTGACCTGGGGAAGGGATGAGCCTCTGCTTCCCCAGCAAGCAGATTAGTGAAGCTGCTTGCATCTGTTCCTCTCCTTGGAGAACACCATGCCTCAGCCCAAGAGATGTGTGTGGAGTCACACAAGGCACTTGAACCCTCACTGCATTCCCCCTGCTCAGCTCAACGCTAACTCTCCTCTTTGCCCACGTTTAGAGGCCAGCATCCCTTGGAGTGGTCGTGGCCTGGAGGCAAGGTGGACCCTGCTGGGAAGGAGAAGGAGACTGAGTTGGTGGCCTCAGCAGCCCCCAGCAGCAGCCGGGCAATCCGAGAACAAGACTGCGAGGGCACCGGCACGAGGCCGTACTGCAAAGTCCTGGTGCTGACGGAGACCCAGGCGAACGACACGGGTTACTACCGCTGCTACTACAAGTACATTGATGCCAAAATCGAGGGCACCACAGCGGTCAGCACCTACGTGTTTGTGAGAGGTAAGAGCCATCGTCCACGTGCACCTTCAGCTCAGGGGCAGTCTGTGCACCAGCATGACAGCAGATAACGCCCAAAGTGCTTCCCAGCCTCCCAGGGCAGAGCGTGGCTGCTGCAGGCTCAGAGATGGGCTCAGGGGGTGGTGGTTCCCTGCACTTCGAGGGAGTCAATATCCATCCATGGCGGCAGCGCCCGGGATTCAATTACGTCCTGGCCAGGGGGCATTACTCCAGCCAGGCTGGAATGCAGGAATGTAAGGAGTGAAAGCGGGCCTCAGAGATGCTTCACCGCTAAAAAAAGCACCAGAGTTAGCTTCTGGGCAGCTGGGGCTCTCCGAGATGCTGGCAGCTAGGGATGATAATGTTCCATGAAGCTGAGACAGAGGCAGAGGAGCAGTGGTGCAAACATGCCATGTGCAGCCTTCTGTCCCCAAGCTCTATGGCCCTGGAACCACTCCACAGTGGCAGGTTTGGATGCTCCTCTCCACCCAGTGCAGGGGCTGCTTGCACAGGCAGCGTTATGAGAGGTGTTTTGGAGGAGAAGAGCTATCCACCAGGCTTGGAGCTGGAACCTCAGCTCAGCAAGTGGCTGCGGGGCCAATACTCAGCTTCTCCATGACCCAAGGTCTCCTCCTCTGCTGTCTCCCCTGCTGCTCGCAGCATGCTCCAGCAAGATAAATGAGGGCTGTCCCCTGGAAACAGTTGGCTGAGCTATTTCTCTTTCCGCCCCCATTTATGAGTTGGTGCAGTTGTCATGAGCCAGGCAGGTCATGACATACAAGATGCATTTTTGAGAAGTCCCAGGACAAAGCCAGATTTGCCTCTGCAACTATGCAGAGAAAAATGCAGGGGCAAATGAGAAAAGCTGAGCAGCTGCTGGAGAGGAATGGAGATCTGTTTGGGCAATTGCATCCTCCTCCTGTGGGCTCTGCTGCTCATCCTAAAACAGGACAGAGCTTCCCTGGATCCTGGATGTGTTGTGGGGAGATGTCTGTGAGCTGGGCAGGAGTGTCCAGGCACTGTAGGGTATCAGGATGGAGGCAGAAGGCTTCTTAACACACGCTTGAAATAAGTACAACCCACCAGGCTCACATGCAGGGAGTGCTTTTGTAGGAGCCTGATTTTCTTTGTGATCCAGCAAACGCCACTTTACCCCTTTGTCCACCTTCTCTCACCTCCAGCCTCGAGTGCAGCTCCATAATAGCTCTCCTGTTCACCAGAGAGCAGCAAGTATGCACGTGCGGTGTAGCTTAGGGGCAATAAATCCCACACTGTGGGGGCCCATGGGACTTGCAGTGCCTGTGGACAGCCTGTGTGCAACAGATCCAGCCAACACCTCGCAGCGTTGCTGTGCACATGGCTGCACTCATTCCAATCAGGCTCTGCCCTGTTAGGGCTATCAAGCATCCAGGAAACTTCAGAATCCGCCTTTCCAGACAGGACAAGCTTTCAGGCAGGAGAAAGGGACATGTCAGGAAAACCCAGGCATACGGTAACCATAGCCATTGCAGAACATCCAGATAAAGCCCTGCCTGTTCCTGCTGAACTGGGCTGCAATGTGAAACTGTCCCTCGAGAGCTTGGAAAGGCTGATGTAAGTGTTGGGGATGTTTGGAGACAGCATGGTCAGACCACAGGTTTATCCATCAACCTTATTTCTCATGTTAAGAGCTTGGTGGAATTGCCAGGAACCAGAATATCTGTGCTTGGCTGGAAAAATGGGTTCTTCTGCATTTTACCTGCGGCTCAGCTCTCAAATGAACTCTCCACACATACGTCTCATTTCCCATGTAGGTGTGTATTTTATAACAGCTACAGATAGCACTGTAAACATACAGAATGCCTCATCAGGGTAGAATAAGATGTGTTCAGCCCCCATCTCATAAAGCTTAGCATATATTAATGAAGAAGATGCTAAATTATTCCCATCCGACCCATTAAGACAGCCTAATAGAAAATATGTGATGTGGTCAGAGGGGGGAGTTAGTGCATGAATCACAAGCTCATTGGCAGCAGGACCAGCCCAGTAAATCAGTTAGTTCTTGGCTGCCATCTGAGCTTCAAGGGGACCTCATATTCTCTCACCTCTGACAGTTGTGCACCTCCTCCCTCTGCCCAGGGCTCAGGAGAGGAATGAGGAACATATTCACACTCGGAAACAAACCTGTGATTTCAGAAGTCAGCAATCCTGTGGCAGCACAAAACCCCAGGAAATGAAGATGAGAATTCTCTGGGCAATCCATATATTCATAAGAGCTGACCAACACGTTTCCTGTGCATGGCTTGTTTCACCTAAGCTGTAGGAAAAAGCACTTCAGTAGGTCTTTGCAGCATATCCCTGAAGCAACAGTTTCAGATCAGATAGATCAAAAACTAAAGGAATTCCCTTATGCGCTTAATAGTGGAAGCACTGGGTTGGATTGGCTTGGGCCCAATGTGTTTTGGACAGCTTAGGCAGCAGCTGGCATGAGGCACTGGAAGACAACTTGCACCTTTCCTACCGGCCATGGCTCGGGATACAAGTGTATTGTGCATCTTGGTCTCACCAGCTTTTTCCAGTGTGTCTGGAAAGAGCCAGAACTGGGGTCCAGGCTGCCTGTTATCTCTTTGGGATCAGGTTGGTCTTTGTGCCCTGTGTCTGAATGGTGCCTTGGCACAATGGGCCATAACACATCTCCTTTATTCACTGCCATCAGTCTTTCCGCCTTGGACCCCTGCTTGGGCTCTTCTCATTTGACACAGACAATGCACTGAGCAGGATGCGGCAGCCCCTTCTGCAGACCCTCTGCTTCTTGGTGCTGAGTCCCCATGGAGCTTAGTGCAATGTCGCTGTCCTTGCTAACTCACGTCACTGGTTAATTTGGGGTGGGTTTGTTCTTCCTGTCAATATCTGTGCTTGAGGCAGTCGGGAGGCAGCGGGGTGGCAGCCCTGGGAAGCTCAGCTCATCTGTTTATCTGCTGGCCAGGATGGCTGCAGGATGACATCTGCATACCATTCCACTGCGGATCACTTCCTTGCTCTGGAAGGTCGCGCTGCCTACATGGCACCAGCCCGGCACAGCCCGGCACCGGCTGGGCAGGCACTGGGCCCAGGATGAGACCTGATGGTTACACAAAGGGTCAAACCCAGGCAGAAACCTCGAGGGGGACAGGAAAGGGGAGGTGACTTCCAGCACTGCCAAAAGTCACACAAGTGCCGCTCCACCGGTGCAGTGTTCCATGTGGAGGAGCGGGCTGGCCCAGGCGCTCACCTTTGCTGTTCCCTTTGCATTCCCAAGCTCCAGGTGTCTCCTCTGAGTGTTACACATTGCAGATGGGGACATCCAGTTCAACAGCACTCCCTCTGACAAGCTCATGCTGCAGTAAAGCGAGCCAGAAAGCCTCCTTTTCTTCTGGTTGGTCCCTCTTGCCAGTTCTTTCCTTGCCTCTGTTTAGTAACTTGTTCTCATATCCCTTTTTCAGATTTTGAACAGCCATTTATCAACAAGCTGGAGACCCTCCTCATCAGCAAGAAGGAGTACACTTGGGTACCCTGCCTCGTGTCCATCCCTGATCTTAACGTCACACTGATCTTGGTGAGAGCTCGGCCAGTGGGAGATTCTGGACCACAGTGTTCATTTGTTCTGCATTTGTAATTACCTGAGTGGACGCAGGACAGGCACTGCCAGGAATGGAAAACGCATGGGACACATTTTCCATGGAAAGTACAAGCCACTGGCTTCCTCGTTTTATTTGCCGGTTGAAGCTGTGCTGTCCAGTTCCCTTGGGCAGACCCCACGGGTTTCCTGCCAACCTTGCTTCTCTTCCCTGGAGCATTATGAAACAAAACAAGACTTTGTTTTAATCCCATTTCCCCATAGCATCCCCTGTTTCTCTGGGCTCTGTGACCTGCAAACCCTTTAGGTGATTGGTATGAGGGAGGAGGGTGCAGCCCTGGGGCTCATGACTAAACCCAGCTCTGTTATCAGTTTGTTTGTGCCTTTCTTTCTTTTTTGCCCTTTTTTTTCTTTACAATGCAAATACATCCTTCCAGGATGAGTGTTACTATTGTACAATGGCCTCCAGGGACACTCCGGGGGCCAGGGGCCTTTCCCTTGCCCGGGAAGGACACTACCCAAGGTCAGCACTCATCCCAGTGGGGCTGATGTTTGGGACATCAGCATCAGTTTCCTTAGCTATCACTAGAAGTTTCCATTCCTGGAAGTCTCTGGCCCGCTCTGCAGATGGAGAGGCTCCTGGTGCAGGATACGCTGCTCAGGGTATAGGGGAGCCTGAGATTCCTAGATGACAAACCCTTGGGGGAGAGGGCAGGAGGCCAGCACGGCACCAGGCTGCATCATTTATTCCCACTAAAGGGATGTGTTAGCCAGTGAAAAGCCTGGAAGGGGTGGGGTGGGAATGTTGTTACCTTCTTTTTTCAGTTGGCTAAATGTTGATTTTTCCAGCAAAATTCCCTCATCCACCCTGATGGGAAGAGCACTTTCTGGGACAACAAGAAGGGGGTGAAGGTACTGACACACTTGATCAGAGATTCCCTGTATGTCCATTGTGAGACTGTCATTGACAAGAAGGTCTTTGGATCCAATTTATTCATCATCCATATAGCAGGTGAATACTCGGGAAGGTGCAGGAGGGAGCAGCTTTGATGACTGTGAAGTTTATCGGTGCAGCTCATGGGGTTGTTATGGACCTCTCCAGCTACACTGACTCTGCATGGTGCTTGTATCTCCTCTTCTGTGTGCCAGACAGAGATGCACCAAGCACCAGGGGGTCTTACCGAAGTCTCCTGTAACTGCATGGTCTGAGTCAAAGAGTTAATAGATCTGAAATGCCTTTCCACTGCCTCTTCCTCACCAGGGAGCGAGCTGTACGACATCCAGCTGTATCCCAAGAAAGCCATGGAGCTGCTGGTGGGAGAGAAGCTGGTCTTGAACTGCACAGTGTGGGCTGAGTTCAACTCTGGCATCCGCTTCCAGTGGACTTACCCTGGCAAACAGGTACCAGTGGAGCAGCTCCAGAAGCACTGGGCAACTTTCCCTCCAAGTCATCTCTTCCTGCCCCTTCATGTGTGCCTCTTCACATCACTGGCAGGCTCTGCTTCATAATCCTGACCATGATGAGCCCAGCACATCTTGGCCAGAGTGCTTTCCCATTTTTCTCTCCCGCAGTGGAAGGCAGACAGAGGGAAGACCCTTTCTCCTCCTTGCTGAGGTCTTATTGCTCTGGGGCTCTCCTGGGCAAGCACCGGCTTCATTTCCACCAGTGCAAATCCAGAGCAAACATCATTGGCTTAAAAAGAGCTACTCTAGCCACAGTGCTGTTTACCAAAAGCCTGTGAGGGGGTCCCTTCCTGTGTTTTCCTTCCCTTCCCCACTGTGTTTTCCCCCTGTTGTAGCCTCTGGCTCTTGTGAACAATAAGGTGCCAGTGAGTGCATCACTGTTTAGGTACCTGTAGGCCTCCCATCCTGGTTACTGGGCTGCAGATAAGAGCAGAGCTCTGTGCTAAGCTCTTATCCCAGCCTCAGGGCTTGCACAGCCCCATCCCATTGATGTCTTTCATCCCCTTCTCTCTGTCATCTCCCACAGACGCAGCGGGCAGTGATAGAGCCTGAGCGCCGGTCCCTGCAGACACACACAGAGCTCTCCAGTATCCTGACCCTCCACAACGTCAGCCAGCAGGACCTGGGCAAGTACACGTGCACGGCCACCAACGGCGCCCAGATGCTGGAGGAGAGCACGGATGTCATTGTGCATGGTACGGTGCCTTCCACTCCCTGCAGAGCTACAGCCAGAGCCAAGCTGCAATCACATCAAGCCCTAGACTGCTTAAACAGTGCTCGGCACAAGGCTCAGTAAAAGGGCTCCTGCACCTCCGTCCCACTCTGCTTTAGTAGGACCCACCCTCCATCCAGTCCCTCAGCCCTTCTGTGCCCCAGAACCACTCTGAGATCACATTCAGCAACCTGCCAAGATGACAAGTGAGATGCAAACACCAAACTGGGGCCCAAACAGCAGCGGGATGGCAGGACACACAGGTCTCGTGGTCCTGCGGCAGATGCAGTGCTCCTGTGGCATGGCTGGCCTGGGAGGCATGAGCTGTGGGAGCACAAGGTGCAGTCAGCACTGGGTGGCTGTCTCCTGGCAGCAGAATGTGATGGGGCAACGCAGCCTCCCTGTGTCTCTCATGGCTCTCAGCAGCAAGGCAGAGGCAGCTCTTCAGCTGCCAGAGTCTCAAAGCAGTGTTGACCTGCCCAGCCCTGCCTGGCACCCACTCCTTTCTGCTCCAGGGAGGGGCCCCTGCTGGGAACAGGGATGCAGAAGAGAGGCTGGGGGTCATAGGAGCAGATAAGACAATAGTGGATTTTGGTTGTTTTGACTTCACTGTTTCAGAGAAGTTATTGTCAACTGCACTGCCTCAACACCCTGCCTGTCCTCGGTCCTTGCTGTCAGGCCCTGCGGAGAGAGCAGATCTTGGTGACAGCCTCTCCCTGTGTGCTCTCCTCTCCTCCATGCTCACCTTTTTGCTTACAGAAAAGCCCTTCATCAACGTGGAATGGAGGAAGGGCCCGGTGATAGAGGCCACCGCAGGAGATGAGGCCGTGAAGCTGCCGGTGAAAGTCGTGGCTTACCCCCCACCAGACTTCCAGTGGTAACGCATCTTTCTTACCCTGACCACCTTCTCCTCCGCTCCTTCCCTCTACCAACGAGGAAAGCTTAGCCTGGTCCCTCTGCGGCCAGGATCGTCCCAAATATCACATTTTCCCACCCATGGGGGTGATTTCTCCCACCAACCCTGGCTTTCAGCTGCACAGCTTGGGATAGGAGGAGGTGACATTGCAGGGAGAAGCAGCAAAGGTCCTGGCAGCTCAAATAGAGCTTGCCCCTCTTGTCCCCCTGCAGCGGGGGTCAAGGCTGGCCAGAGGAGCAAGACAGCTCTGCTTATGGCAGAGCTACAACATCCCCAACCCCAGGCACATCCATATAGGACCGTAACTCAGGTCCAGGGAAAGCCCAGGGGTCTCTGCAGAGAGGTCCCCAGTGCTAGCAAGGGGCACCCTGACTGTGCTCTAATGGGGACCAGCGAACCCCTGCCCAGCTGCCAGTGAGACACTTCCTCCCCATGGCTGCATTTTCTCTCTGCCTCCCACAGGTACAAGGACGGGAAGCTAATTCCCAAGCAATCTCAATCTTCAATGCAGATCAAGGATGTGTCGGAGCAGCACGCTGGGACATACACACTGGTTCTGAGGAACAGGCTGGCAGGGCTGGAGAAACGCATCAGCCTCCAGTTAATAGTCAATGGTAAGGGAGGGGTTCAGGGCTGGGGCTGGGGGAGAGCCCATGGCCCCAGCCTTTGGGCTACTCCAGGACCAAGTCCTTGTTGCTGTCCTAAAGCAGTTGGTACCTACGTAATCTCCTTCTTCCTCATTGCTGAGAGATGCTCTGGTTACATCGAGGCTGGTTCCTTGTGGCCTGGTGATATGGCATAGTTCTGTTCCTGGCTCCATCACTCTAGACAGGACATGTCCTTGCTCAGGAGCCATTTCCCAGGACAAGATCTGAGGGGTGACCCTGACTGATGTGTGCTTGAGGGCAGTGCCACTACAGCACACACAAAGCCTGGAGCTGGAGCAGTTCTCTGGGTAGGAAGCTTCTGGGGAGTTTTCCCCTACAGAAACTGGTCCCAGTCATACAGCAACCAGATGCCAGCAGAGAAAGTGTTGGAAGGGCACTGCTGCTTGGAGGTTTGTCCCCAGCAGGCTCTGTGCTGGGGGCTGCCAGACAGTGCTTTGTGCCCTACAGCATCCAGTCTCACTCTGCAGAGGAAGGAGAAATGACACCTCTTGAATCTAAGTATAGTCTGCTCTGCCTCGCAGGTCTGAGATCCCCAAGAGCTGCCCTGAGAGCCATAGTGCTTTAGTGCTCAGCCTCTCTAGAGATGGGCCTGGGGAGGGCTGTGCGTGGCCTGGGGATGCAGGGGCTGACCTCACGGTGTCACTCTGGTCCTTGCAGTTCCTCCGCGCATCCATGAGAAGGAAGCCTCTTCCCCAAGCATCTACTCCCGGAGGAGCCCTCAGGCTCTCACCTGCACAGTCTATGGCATCCCAGCACCAGAGGTGATCCAGTGGCAGTGGAGGCCGTGGATGCCTTGTCGCATGTTCTCCCGACGCAGCCTGTAAGTGCCATTTCTTCCAACACCCGTGTCTTACCAGGCCATGAGCGTGGCATTGCAGGCTCCTTGTGACCATGGCTGCATCCTGGACCCCATCTCACTTTTGTTCTCCCAGCCGTAACGTGGCAAGAGGAGTACAGCACTGACTGATAGCTTGGAGCACTGAACACCCACTGTGGGGAGGCAGAGTGGAGCCCACCAGAGATACTTGTGATCCATGTGGGAGTTTTCCCCAGCCTGGCTGGTCCCACACACCCCCTTGGTGAGACCCTGGGACAGGAGCTGGGGCTCAATTCATTCCTGCCCTAGGGTCCCTGTGGTTTTTTGGTCCTTATTCATCTTCTTGGTAATGATGGAAGCTAAAGCGCACATAGGCAGGGGAGTAGAGCTGCTGTGTGCAGGGAAGAGTTGCTGAATCCAGGGGAAGAGCCAGCTGCTGGAATGGTTTGCCAGGAAGGTGTTTGTGCAGGCAGCACCAATTGGTAAGCAGGAAGGGTGCGTGCCCACTGCCTGTGCCCTGGGAAGCTGGGGCAGCACCAGGCAGGGCTACAGTGACATTTTTTAGTGGCAGGAAGAAGGAAAAGGGATGCTAGGGAGTTATAGCCAGAGCAGTCAGGGTGGAGGACATCAGGGTGCCTGGAGGAAGCCAGGTCCTGCAGCCCTGTACAGGCTGTTACCGGGCCAGGGACGCCAGAGAGCTCTCCATCGCATGCAAGTGCACTGTGGCCCTGTCAGGAAGCAGAGGGGCCCATGAATTATGAGCACTGTCTCCCAAGGCCACCATATTTCTGCCTAGCATAGCTCCAGAGGATGCAGGAGGCTTCTTTCCAGCTTCCTGTTGTTTACACAGCTCGCCGGTGTGCTCGCTCCGCCAAGCGCTCTGCCTCACACTGCCAGTGCCCTTGCCACTGCCCTTGGGTGCTCAGCTCTCCCCTGCTTCCCTGTCACCATAAGCCTTCTCCCTCCACACCTCCCACCCTGCATTTTGGGCAGACCTTGCTGTCTCCCGGCCCCAGCTGCATTTCAGGAGCAGGCTGCAGGCTGCAGCATCCCCACTCCCTGGCAGATTTAGGCACTCCTCCCAGCTCTCCTGTCTCAGCCTGAAGAGGTGCCACCATGTTCCTATGAGATGCTAGTAGCATCTCTACATGGGGTGTTTGCCTCATGGTATTTGTTGAATCAGGAGCAGCAGAAGCAACTTAGGGTGCTGCACCATGTGCTCTCCAGGCCAGCACCCAGCCAGTCTGTGACATTCCTGACTCTCAGTCGCAGCAGGGGTTTAAGGCCTTGTTGCTGAGCAGAGTGGCATCAAGAGCTGCCTGAGGCACACATGAACCAATTTCACCCCTACCTTCCTCCACCCCTAGGAGGGAAAGATGAAACCACAGTTTTGGGGCTGAAACACTGCCTGGGACCTGTATCTGTTCCCTGCCTTGATTTTCACACTTTAGATGTTTGCCTCGCTTGTGGCTGTGGGGCACCCTTATAAACCACGTTAGAACTGGTAACTGAAAGACACAGGGAGTTTTGCAGAGTTAGAGGACAGGGGCATCAATTCTCAGACACAAAAGCTGGTTTGCTGCCCTTTTCCCAGCTGACCTGCTCTCCATCTCTCTCCTCTTTCCCCTGCTCCTGGATTAGCAATAGCAGGCACCGGGCAGCAAAGCGCCATCAGAGGGACCGGATGCCCGAGTGCAGGGACTGGAAAGATGTGTCGCAGCAGGATGCAGTGAACCCCATCGAGAGCATCGACACCTGGGTGGAGTTTGTGGAGGGACGGAACAAGGTGAGGCTGAAGCTTCAAGCCCATCCGGAGCGAGGAGCTGGAGACAGGCACCTTGGAGGGGTCGTTTGTGATCAGCCAGCAGGAACAAGCCTGGCAGAGACAGATTTGGGGAGGGCTTCACACCTCTGCTGCTAAAGTAAATCATGAGCGCTGCTCCCAGCTCTGGGGCTCTGCAGTACCAGGCAGCCCCAGGGCGAGGGAGAGCTGTCATCTTTGAGGAATTACCCTACATCCAGAGAGGCTCCTGCTGGGGCTGACTGTGCAGGAGGATTTACACTGATTGCCGTTGAACACAGGGCACCCAGCTAGGGAGGGCATGGGGGATGTGTGCTATAGGGGCTCCTGTGGCCATTTCTGAGCACTCTTGCATGAGCTGTTCTGGGAGAGCCAAACCCCCCAGAGTAGCCTGGGGACTTGGAAGAGAGAGCAGGAGTCACAGACTGACCAGGAAATCTCTGGCGTCGGGAATGCGCATGTGTGTGGCAGGGCATTCCATCCAGCTGCCCCATCCCAGCGGGGTGCAGGTGGTACGGAGGTGCTGGCATCCCTCTGCTGCAGGTTTGTGAGTGCAGCACATGTGCCCCACAGAGCCCACTTCTCCATTGCAACGTTTGCCCTCTGGAAGGAACATCTCTCCCTTATTGCAGCATGTGACCTACATGCTCTGGTTGCTGCCTGTTTCTTTCTGTCTCTCTGGTAGCTGTGAGTGTCAGGTCCGTGCCATGACGGGGTTCCTGTTCCCACTGGTGTCGGGCACCAGCCGGTCACAGAGGGATGCAGAACAAACAAAGGGGCCCCTGTTTCCGAAAGTCACTTCCTGTTTTCCTACACACCTCCAAAGGCACTTCCCGTCCCCTGGCCTGGCGGGAGTTCATCACTCTGCCAAAAGGGTGGCAGGGGCAGATGCTTCTCCTTCCAAAGCAGCAGAAGGGAGAGGCAGTGATTGGTGTCCCCCAGGAAGGCGAGCATGGGTGGTGGGAGCTCCTGGGTGAGAAGCCTTTGTGTCCCCCGCCACATCTGACTCTGGTCTTGGTCCTTTTAGATCTTTTCTTTGTATTCCTCATTGTTTTCCTCCTGCTCCTCAGCTGTGTCCTTCTCATTCCATGTACTTAGTTGTAACTGTCCTGGAGATCCGACTTTGGTCATGTGGTCCAAAGACACGCAAGAGTTCTGGGAGAAAAGAGCTCTGAAATTTGCAGTAGGATGCTATGTCCTTAAAACTGCTTTTCGTCCTCCTTACTGCTTTTCGTCCTCCTTTCTGCCTTTCTACTCGTACCACCCTCCTCTGGTTTTTATTCTGTCCGGAAAGGCCAGAATGAGCCGCAGGGTGTGCAGCCATGCACTGCAGGATGACATCAAATCCAGAAAGCCCAACACAAACATAACAGAGCAGATTAGAAGGAAAATCCCCAAGAAACAGGAAAAGCAGCACACAAAAGTGCCAGCAATAGGGTCACCTCAGCTGTATTGAATAACCCCAAGAAACAGAAAAGGCAACACACAAAAGTACTGGTAATAAAGTCACTTCAGCTGTATTGAATATGCACTGAATGAATTCAGTTCCTTTGATTAACACAGGCTAATACGTTGCCACTTACAACGGAAATGCTTCCCAATGGGATGAATAGTAAAAGGCAAAGTAGTTTCCCTGTAGGAAGAATAATTTTTTTCATGTTAAACATTGTCTCATTAGGGGGATTATTGCATGGATCCACTTGTCATTTAAACTGGGAGGGAACAGAAACCTGTGCTTCAAACTGCCGATCTCCTCTAAGGGGAGTGCTTGCAACACATTTGGCTGCTCACACACGTACAGTGTGAGCTGGGAGGAGGAGAACACCCTTACTCCCCTGCTGCCTTTCCTGGCTTATTAGGAGGCAGCATCTCCCGGCTCTGTGCTCCCAGGACAGCAGCCTGGCTCTCTGCCCAGTCTTAGTCATGTCTTGCTGGAAGTAGGGAGGAGAAACCTCTTAGGGCCCTATCTATGTCCACTTAAAGGGAGAAGATGACAGCTTTCCCTGAAGTGGTGAGAGCTGGGGTGCTTTCACAGGTTTATCTTCCCCTCATGGGTTAAAGGAGTGTTCTCAGGTCTGTGAGTACCTGTAAATCCCACTGCACTCTGTGGGACACCAAGTAGTCACTTAACTGGAGAGGGTTCAGAGAATCAGAGCTTTGGTGTCCTTTTCCTTTCTCCCCACTGTTATAAAGCTTGGAAGCTTAGCAGTCCCTCAGCCCTGCACCCTGTTCACGTCCCCCTTACTGGGCACAGGCTTGTCCCATGGTGACCCAAGGGGCCTAGCAAGAAGTTTACTTACATGAAGAGGCATCTATGCTGATTGGGCTCCATAAAAAGGAGCAGAGATCAGGAATAAAACCTCGCTGCTGCTCCTAGAGCCAGCAGGTGAGGCTTGAAACGCACAAAGGGCTACTGAATAAGGGGCTATTTTTGCATAACCCTTTCCCAGGTACAGCTACCAGCTGGGGACAGGCTTGCCGGTGCTTTGCTGCCTGCCAAAGAGCAGCATTGATCCTACTTCTCTCCCCTCTTGCTCTTCCTAACTCCTTGTCCTCTTTTCGCCCATCAGACAGTCAGCAAACTGGCCATCCAGGAGGCCAACGTCTCAGTCATGTACAAGTGTATTGCCTCTAATAAAGTGGGTCGAGACGAGCGGCTGATCTACTTCTACGTGACCAGTGAGTACTGCAGATGTCCCCTCCAACTGCACCAGATGAGCTCTCCTCTTGAAACAAGGAGGACCCTAGACATGCCAGATCTTGTCATTCACATTCACAGATAGCACCTTAAACAGTGATCTGGAGGCCAACAGGAAAGCAGAGCTACCCCAGAACTCTGCTGAGTGGCAAAAGCCTGCAGCCTGGCAGTGGACAGCACAGGCAGAGAGCAGGCAGGCCTGCGGGTTAGCCGGTGCTGCCTGTACCTAGGTCCTGCACTGGGGACATCCTGCTGGCTCTGGCACAGGCAGCTCCCTGGGCTGGGGACGTGCTTGGTCCGAGAGCATCCTCTAGTGGCACTGCTCCCAGCCCGGGTCCTGCTGGCCAGAGCCCCCGGCACGGTCCCCACCGCCTTTTGGTGATGGGAGGAAGCTGAGTCCGTAGAAGCCAGAGCTCAGCAGTCGTGGCCCATAAGGAGCTGCATAAGCGGTACCCTGTGCTGGCAGGGGTCTGTCTCTGTCTGCTGGGCACAGGGAGCCTGACAAGGACACAGTAGAGGTTTATCTTCATGCCTCTCTGGACAGACCACAGAAACCTGGGCTAATGGCCCTCATAGGCAGTACCTGTGCTGTCACAGCCACCAGCTTTTGTGGAGGCAAATTAACATCTTCAGTTGCTGCCCCAGTGACGCTCTGCATGTGCAGTCGTCCAGCCTGACTCAATGTGTTAAAGCAGGCATGTGCGCAATCCAGAATGTGCAGCTGAGCTGAGAGCAGTAACAGCCTAATTCAGACCTCCCAGGCTTGTTTCACTTGTGACCTCATCTTAATTGGACCCTGGGACTTCAGCATATCCCTTAGCGCTTGTTGGGCTTAAGCTGTTTGTTGCCAGCAGTTTGCATGTAACAGTTCTGCTCTAGATTGGTTTCCTTTACCTTGGATGAGGACTGGGGCCTCGGAGAGCTTAGCCCAAGGAGACAATTTTGTTGTGTCTGGCAGCTCAGCCATGAAAACTCATTCACATGTTCACTTCCTTCCTGAAAGCCATTCCAGACGGGTTCGAGATTGAGTCCCAGCCCTCGGAAGAGCCCATAGAGGGGCAGGACCTACAGCTGAGCTGCAATGCAGACAACTACACCTATGAGAACCTGCAGTGGTATCGGCTGAACCTCTCCAAGCTCCACGACGAGGAGGGCAACCCCCTCGTGCTGGACTGCAAGAACGTCCACCACTATGCCACCAAAATGCAGGGGGAGCTGCGCTTCCAGCCAGACTCCAACGATGCCACCTTGCTGCTCACCATCCCCAACATCTCCCTGGGCGAGGAGGGAGACTACGTGTGTGAGGTGCAGAACAGGAAGACCCGGGAGAAGCACTGCCACAAGAAATACATCTCTGTGCAGGGTGAGGGTCCACAGGGCAGGCGGGAGTGACAGAGGAGAGCTGATGCTCTTGCTGCCATCGGCTTCCCAGCCCGTCCCCAGGGGAAGCCACGCAAGCAAGCTAAACTCAAGGTGGCAAAGGCAGGGCACCTGGGTTCTCAAGACACCCTTCAGCAGGGGTCAGAGACCCAAAGGCCCCCAAGAACACAGATATTCTTTTGATCAATCAGTTTCCCGTTTTCCCCTCCTCCTCTTTGTGCTGCTTCTCCAGCCCTGGAGATCCCCCGCCTCAAGCAGAACCTGACAGACATTTGGGTGAACGTCAGTGACTCCATAGAGATGCGCTGTAAGGTGGACGGCAACCACGTTCCTGAAATCAGCTGGTACAAAGACGAGAAACTGGTAGAAGAAGTGTCAGGTACAGTGGGCCGGGGGTGAATCAAAGGCACGGAATCACGGCTGGTGGCTTTAGAGCTGAATGCTGCTGGCTTCTGGGTGTTGCTGTGCCCAGGCAAAGGCACCCATTCACTGAATGGGCTGAACTCTTATTATAATCATAGATTCATAGAATCACAGAATAGTCAGGGTTGGAAAGGACCTTAAGATCACCCAGTTCCAACCCCCCTGCCATGGGCAGGGACACCTCCCACTAAACCATGCCACCCAAGGCTCTGTCCAACCTGGCCTTGAACACCAGCAGCAATGGAGCATTCACAACGCCCCTGGGCAACCCATTCCAGTGCCTCACCACCCTTACAGTAAAGAATTTCTTCCTCATATCTAATCTAAATGTCCTATCCCAGTTTGATGCAGTCTTACTGGCCAAGTCTATGCCTTAGGGCCTGGCTCCACACTGTCTGCATGTGCACATTCAGCTGGAGAGCAGAGAGAGAAAAATTATTCATCTTCTTACTCTCAGCCCCATGGCTGGAATCATTGCTCACACAGGGACCAACCCAGAGATCCCATGGAAGGAACATGGGAAGGATCCAGTCACACTGCAGAGGGAAAGGAACAGGTCCTGGAGCTGAAGCAGAGCTTGGCACACCAGCTGAACTGCCTGGGCACCAACCCCCTCCAGCATTATCTGCAGGGGTTTTGACTCCTCCATACACTGCCTGGGAAAGGCCCCTCCAGGGTATTTCTGGGGCCATCAGGCCACAGAAGAAAGCCCCTACCAGCTGGTGTAATTTCATCCTCCCATCCAAAATGAATCAGCCAAAAAGCTAGAAGCCGTATTCTGAGCCTGAATGAGTCCAGTATATTAATGTCCCCTCCCTGTGAGTGACCACCACAACCCTCTTTGCCTTACAGGGATTGACCTGGCGGACTTCAACCAGAGGCTGAGCATTCAGAGGGTGAGGGAGGAGGATGCTGGGCTCTATCTGTGCAGCGTCTGCAATGCTAAGGGCTGTGTGAACTCCTCGGCCAGCGTCTCTGTGGAAGGTACCAGCAGCCACGACACCCCTGGGGTGAAGGGGTAGGAGTAGAAGTGTGGCCAAGGTCCCACACCTCTTCCCTGTGACACCAGGGAGGCAGCGAAAGCCCCTAGGCCTTGCTGGTGGCAGGGTGCTATTACAGGAGGATCTGTAGGCCGGAGCGTGTTTAGCTCAGGCAAACACACCTCCCCACATCCTGAAGCAGGCCACAAGGGACAACTGAGCTGGGGCACAGAATAGGAATCTCTGAAGCTACAATTTCCCTCCCATCCCACAGGCTCTGATGACAGGACCAATGTGGAGATTGTCATCCTGATTGGGACTGGTGTAATCTCTGTTTTCTTCTGGATCCTCCTTATCCTCATCTTCTGTAACATCAGAAGGGTACGTGACTGTACCAGGGCAGGGGAGGTGGAATAGTGGGGTTTGGGAAAACACCACTGCTGTGATGCGGGACTGTATGACAGCATCTACTAAAAGGAGGTCATTGAGTGATGCTTCAAACACTCTCACTGCCAAGAACAAGGGTTGTGCTAATGGAGGTGACAGGAAATGGCCTTTGCCGGGGGGAAGCAGGTCAAGTCAAGCAAAGGAACCAAATTCCCTCTGGGACTCAGCACCCAGTGCCAGGGGAGCATCTTCCTCACCCTTTGTGTTGGCTGATTCCTGCAGCCAGCCCATGCAGACATCAAGACGGGCTACCTCTCCATCATCATGGACCCCGGCGAGGTGCCCTTGGAAGAGCAGTGCGAGTACCTGCCCTATGATTCCAGCAAGTGGGAGTTCCCGCGGGACCGCCTGCGCCTTGGTGAGCCAGACCCCTTCCTTGCCACTGCATGCTGCAGCCAGGGCTTCCTGGGCTGCTCTGCTGCAAGGTGTCACATTTACCTTTCCCACACGCTCTGCTCGAGGGCAACAAACAGCCCTTCACTTCTGCAGGGCCATTTCCTTCCTCTGCTTTGTCCATGCCAGCTCTGCCTCAGTTCCTCCCATCACCCCTTCTCTTATTCTCACCGACAGAGCAAGCAGCCACCTGGGAAGGGCACATGTTCCACTCCTTCCTTTTCCTTTATGATGTTTTTCTTCTTCCCATGGTTTCCTGTTAGGATTTGGGGTTTTTTTCATTCCATTCTGTCTGTGCTGCACCTGCCTTCCTTCACACTGCCTCTCTCCTTACCTATAGGTAAAGTCCTGGGTCATGGTGCCTTTGGGAAGGTGGTGGAAGCATCAGCATTTGGGATCAATAAAAGTAACAGCTGTGAGACCGTAGCAGTCAAAATGCTGAAAGGTACGTGGCCAGTGGAGCAGGATGTACAGTCAGTGTAGACAGCAAAGAATGAGACATCCGCTAGGGAAGGTCCACCATGTAAATGCCTGTCTTCTGCATAAGGCATTTCTTAAGGCCCTGGAAAATGCTTTATCTCCCACAAACACTCCTGGGTGCTTCTGCTTGAGCCACCCCCGACCTAGGGGAGAGGAGCTGGAGCCAGCCTCATCGTTTATGGCTTCTTGGCCTCAACACACTTGATCCTTTTGGCCTCCCCTCATGGACGCTTTAGCCTCATTCAGCTGCACTGGGAGGCAAGTGGCAGAAAGACAGCAGAGACTTGAGGAACTCAGATGTCAAGGAAATCTAGCTGTTTATAAAGGCAAAGAATTAAATGTGTCTCAAAGGACAAACAAGAATCCAGAGCCCCTCTTTGGCAGGTCACTACAGAAAGCATTGCTCCCATTTGCCTTCTTCCAAATGAGCCTGTATGTTGTTTATGGATCAGGTGCAGAGCTGGGTAAGGAAGGAGGCTGCAGCTCTTAACCTGCTCTGAGGGCTAAACTGGCTTTGCATCCCAAAGCCTGATCAATCCAAGGTGAGATTTCAAGCTTTCATAGCCACAAACAGGCATCTGAAACATCTTCTTTTGGCATGCAATGAAATACCTAGGCAGTCTCTGTCCAGCAGAGGCCTGTACGTGGAAACCAAATCCTGGCCCATCTCAGCAGTACTTACCACTGCAAGTGTACAGATGACCTGCACAGCAATTTCAGAGGGAAGCTTGGCTTTACTCTTTTGAGGCATGGCTCTCACCTGACCCATTAGCTGCAGCTCAAGAGCATGCTTCTGTCTCTCAGACTAAATGTACAAACTCTCAAGTAAGGCAAAATGCACACAGGGAAGCTGAGAAGCATGAAAAGGCACAGAAAATCAGAGAACACACCCTAAGGGTAAAATAGAGGATCAAGATTTGATGTGAATTGGGCACTCAGAGAGAAGATGAAGTACAGAGGGCTGGCAAGGTCACAGCACTGCGTTTGCTGCTGGACAGGAATCATAAAAAGATATTCTAGGTTTGAGCTGAGAGAGCTCCTATCTCCAGTAATGATCAAGAGGCTCGGATGCCTTTTGTTTCCAATTTCCCTTCAAATTGTTTTATGGCTCGTTATCTCTGTCTGAAGGCCAAAAGGGCAGAGATTCAAACGTGTGCATCTGTATGTAAGCCCCAAGTGATCTTTTTCCTGCACAACTATTACAAGGAATAATGTACTGGAAACAAGTTGTGCTGTCTCTTGCTATGGGTCCCTGCCCCTGCAGGCAGCACCCTATGTGGTACCACAGGGATCCTGGGATCTCCAGACAAGCCTCTGACATTCCATAAGGAATACATGTAATAACAAAATGTACCAAGGCTTCAGGGTCACAGCCTCCTCAGCAAGGCACCCGTTAACGCTGTGCTAAGAGAAGGTTGGTGAGGGGAAGTGAAAAGCTGTAAGGAGGCATCGTGACAAGGTCTGTGTGTTTCCAGAGGGAGCTACTGCAAGCGAGCACAAAGCACTGATGTCGGAGCTGAAGATTCTCATTCACATTGGGAATCACCTCAACGTCGTGAATTTGCTGGGTGCCTGTACCAAACCCAATGGTAAATATCCCAGGGCAACAGGCCGGACCTGGTCCCAGAGATCAGTGATTGTCCCCTGTGTCCTTTCTGCTTGCTGCATGTGTGACCACAGGGACACATGGGGGTATTACTGGTGTGTCTGTGTGCACTTAGGGCAGGTGCCACAGCTCAGCAGGGCTGCACGTAACATGATTTGGGGCAAACTCTGACCAACCTAAGCCCTCACCTCCTCTCCTGTCTTGGGCGCCCTCTTGCCAGGTCCACTCATGGTTATTGTTGAGTTCTGCAAGTACGGAAACCTCTCCAACTACCTGCGGACCAAGCGAGAAGGATTCAGTCCTTACAGGGTAAGTAGCTTCCTTTGCCCCTAGGGACCTGTCCCATGGCTATGGAGGGAAGATGTATAGCCTGAAACACGATCTGACACTGCCACAAAGACACTCTCTGTCTAGCAGCAGATCAGCTTTACACAGTGATCTTGGATCATGTGCACATCAGGGAAGCAATTTCTTTCTGTGATGGAAGATAAGTGCTTCCAAGATGGAATTACTGGCGGTGTTCAAGGCCAGGCTGGACAGAGCCTTGGGTGGCATGGTTTAGTGGGAGGTGTCCTTGCCCATGGCAGGGAGATTGGAACTGGATGATCTTAAGGTCCTTTCCAACCCCAACTATTCTATGATTCTATGATTCTATGACAGGAATAGACTGTGCAGCCCACGGGTGCAGGGTTTACAGTGCGTGTTGCCTGCTGAGGTTTTTGGTTTTGTCTCCTTGCCAGGAGAAGTCTCCCAGGCTGCGTATCCAGGTCCAGTCCATCGTGGAGGCGGTGAGAGCAGACAGAAGGAGTCGGTCTGGAACTAGCGATAGCGCTATCTTCAACCGCTTTCTGCTGCACAAGAGCCCGACAGCGCAGCCGATCCAGGAAGGTAACACGCCAGCCTTGGCAGCAGCTCCTCACTGGGCCCACCAAAACAGTGCCAGACTTGGATAGCTTGGGGAACGGGTAGGGCACAACAGCAGGGAGCTGGGACCAGGCCTTGGAGTTGATCACTGTTGCATGGAAAATCCCTGAACAGGGATAACACAGTCACGTGTTGTTTCTTGTAATAGACTCAAAGCCCAGAAAGCAGGATCAATTTCCTTTGGATGTTTTTAGCCTAAAGAAAGGAGAATTCAGGGGGATCTTAGTGGGTCTTCCCTAGGACAGGAAGGATGAGCTGACACGCAAAGTCCTTCCCAGCTCTGTTTCCTACAGCTCTGACTGACATGTGCTGGAGGCTGGACTCATTCTCTTCACACAAGTTCTTGCCATGTGCCACCTAAGCAGAAAATCCTAGAGGGAAACTGGTTACTCTGGTTAGCACTGAGGACTAGTTGTGTCTCACCAAGAGGCTGGTTGCATCCCACAGTCCTGGAGAGAGGCAAGGAGAACAAGAGACCACTCACTGTCTAATCATTTTCTTGTACTCCTGGACAGTGGATGACTTGTGGCAAAGTCCCTTGACTATGGAAGACCTGATCTGCTACAGCTTCCAGGTGGCACGTGGCATGGAGTTCCTGGCATCTCGAAAGGTGAGTTCACCTTTTCCTTTGCTCCCCTCTTCTTTTGTGTGTGCCTAACCAGACAAGACCTGCCTACAGCCACTTTATAGGTGACACACAGAGAGATTCAGTGATCTGCCTCCCACTTCTCAGGGAGTCTGAGGTAGCCCTGTGTACACAAAGGTGGGAAACAAGTCCTCTGGCATCTCATCCTCTCCTCAACCATCTCCTTCTGAAATTTTTGTCTTTATCTCCTTCCCACTTCCACCATTCTCCCATTACAGCTCAGGTTCAGGAGGGGAGGGGGATGCTCTGTACTTTTTGATGGTGGTTCTTGTTCCTCTGATTTTCCCCTTTTCTCTTTGTGTGCCCTCAGTGCATTCACAGAGACCTGGCAGCTCGCAACATTCTGCTGTCAGAGAACAATGTGGTGAAGATCTGCGACTTCGGCCTGGCCCGGGACATCTACAAGGACCCAGACTATGTCAGGAAAGGCAGCGTGAGTGCCATCTTCTCAAACCCTATACAGATTAGGTGCCCTTTAGCTATTCATAAACTACTCTGAGGATGGAATAAACTGAGGAAGAAGGAAGAATGGAACCACTTGTGTGGCTGGGACCAGGAACAATTGGCCCAGTGATGTATGTGCTCTTCTCCTCTATCGGCAGACCTCTGTTGCCTTCCTTCTGCCCCTCAGTCTGTCGTTAACTTACTCTTCTTTCCTTATACTGTTTCCTCCTCCTTTCAGTGTCTTCATCCCTCTCTCTGGCCTAACCAAGCCTCCATTCCTCCATGGAGAGAGGAGCAGGGCTGTCTGGTTTCCTTTCATCCATTTCATCCCATTCCTACAAGAAGGGCTGTCCTGGGACATGTCCCTGAGTGAACACTTGTGCCTTTGCCTCTCCCTTCTGTAGGCCCGTCTCCCACTGAAGTGGATGGCTCCAGAGAGCATCTTTGACAAGGTCTACACTACCCAGAGTGATGTCTGGTCCTTTGGGGTCCTCCTCTGGGAAATCTTCTCACTAGGTGAGTGCTTATGAGGGTTACATGACACTGAGGGAGACCTCTCTTCCCACATAGCAGTTTGGTGGGTGAGTCTGTGCAGGAGGCCCTGACACTCTGAAGAATGTCTCAGGGATGTGATGGGAAGAGACAACTATGTAGGCAAAAAAAATGTGGGGGCCATATCCACCCATGAACAGAGTGAAGGGGAGAGAGGCATGCAGATCACTGAGGCAGAGGAGCCTGTATCAGGCAGCACTAAGGACTTGGGCTGTGTATGAGAGGTGACCACATCTCCCAGTGTTTTGGGAGGAAGGGCAGTCTCAGAAGGACTGGTTTCTGATGGCACATTTCACATTCCCACCCCTCTTCAAACCTCCTTTAGGGGCATCTCCATACCCTGGAGTCCAGATCAACGAGGAGTTCTGCCAGAGACTCAAAGACGGTACCAGGATGAGAGCTCCAGAGTATGCCACAGCAGAAATGTGAGTCAGCAACATCCCAGATCCCAACATAGGGCAGGACAGGCTCCTCTGTGGGACGCAGTGACCTTTCAGCCAAGGTGGGGGATAAGCCAACACATCCTTCACTCCAGGCAGCTGACTGGAGGACAGGCCAGATGGGTTCGAATCAGAGCTATCTAGAGTGTCCAGAGCGGGGTAGGAAGTGGCACATACTGAGCATCTCTTCTTGGCAGATACCGTATAATGCTGAGCTGCTGGCATGGTGATCCCAAGGAGAGACCAACGTTCTCCGACCTGGTGGAGATACTGGGGAACCTTCTTCAGGAAAACGTCCAGCAGGTGAAAACCTCTCAATGTCCCTGCTCAGCTCCAGGCAGCTCTTTCTTCTCCCACCACTAGCTCCCTTGCTGTGCCCTCCTCTAATTCCTGGCCAATGCAATACTTCCATAGAGGCCGTGATAACGCAGGGTTTCCTGGATCACAGAGGTCTGTTTCCCAGAGCTACTGGAGAGCTCATTTCTGTTGTAGCCTTCTAGCTGCATCCTAATATAGCTCCACTCCGTTCAGGGCAGGTGCCCTCTCAGTCATCCTTCCAGCATTTCCATCCTAATCCCCAGATGATTATCTGAAATTTTTCAGCTGACTCAAGGCCCTGGCACTCCTGCCTCCCACATGCCTGCATAATGAACACCAGGCCTTCACCAGGAGTTCTGAAACTCCATCCTTGGATCTAAATGTCAGGGCTATGTGACCCAAACAACTGTTCCATTACAGCAGTCAGATACACAGATTTCTTTGAAACTATTATTAATCACTGCTATGCAGTAACTCACCAGGACTTTCAAATGCGATGAGCGTGCAGCTCTGGTTTTAACTTCTTGATGTTCCATTTCAGATGATAGCTAATGCTTAACTATGAGTACTGGCTCATCCTGACACCCCTGATTTTAACCTTTCAGCACTGGATCCAAGCACAGGCATGACTAAGCCCCAATGATGTGCCCATGGGAGCACAGTGCTCTGACTGTGTAGGCTGGAGAACTGTAAGTGCCGCAGGACTGGGTTGTTTTCCAGCTCACACACAGCTCCTCACACCTGCAGCATTTGCAGCTACTTAGTGCAGAGGGCACAGAAATCCCCAGCCAGATATTTTGTTCCAGAGAAAAAAAGAAGACATAAACCAGAATCTTTCTCCCCAGCTCTGACAGCTTCTTATTGTAGAGCCCTTTCCTGTGGGAGAGCCTTCCCCTCCTTGTAAGGCCACTCACTATTCTTCCTACCAGGAAGGAAAGGATTACATCCCACTGAACGACTCTCACAGCTCAGAAGATGATGGTTTCTCCCAGGTGCCTTCCTCTGCCCAGCAAAACTCAGATGAAGAGGACTTTGACATGAGGATACGCTGTCACAGCCTAGCAGCAAGGTGAATCCCCTCTGGAAAGGGCAGAGAGAGCTCAGCAGGCAGCCAACAGCCTGAGCCTGAGGAGGGATACAGGGAGAATCCAGCAGCAAAATGTTGGGAAAACCCCAGGGGATCAAGTGTGATCCATAGCATCTTGTTTATAAAAGCAAAATCACTTTCCTTTCCTGATGAGAAAGAGCCCTTGATGTGTAAGCCTAGGACATTCCCTCTCCTGCCTCCAGCTACACTGCCAGAGCATCACGTCTCACTGAAGGTGTCACGGCTCATCAGGTAGCTGAGGAAAGGTGTCAGCTGGGGCTCTGCCCTCCTGCTAATGCAGGAGCTTCATCCTATCTAACTAAACCAAACAATTAGACCTAGGCTTCTCATCCCTGGAAAGCTGTGATAGTGAGATGCCTGGGATCTATTTGACATTATTCTGCTTATCCAAAGTGGAGAGACAATCTGGGTGCTCCCCTCTGAAGAAGTAGTATGGGCTTGAGAGGCCTAAGGTGACCCCATTCCTCTCCCAAAATCCACCATTTGGGTCACCCGCCTCCCTGCATACTTTGGTTGCACCAAGGGGAGGTTATTTTGGGTCCTGTTTATTCAGGACATGGACTCTGTTGGTTTTACTGAGTACAGTCTGCTTCTGTCAGCAGATACTACAACTGTGTCTCATTCCCTGGTTGTTTGACGGGAGGAAATCAGATCAGGTGTCCATCCAGGATAAAGACATTTGAAGAGTTTCCCATGACACATACAATGTACAAGGCACACCCGGTGAGTAGCATCTGAGTGGAGTGGAGCAGGGGGGAAAGAAATGTTCATCTGTTTCCTGACACCTTTGTTGTTAGGATCGTGGAAGGAAGATCACTCCTATCTAATGTCAGTCTGTCTGTGTCATTCCTGTTCAGTCCATCCAGTCCTATGCCCATTCATTTCTTCACCTGGCACATAGGGGCTTCTCTGCAGCACAACTCATACTGCCTGAATGTGAAATAGGGAGGTTAGGTCTGCAAGCAAGGGGACTGTAAAGGACCTCAGAAAAGAGCCTGCTCTTCCCCCTTCTCAAATCTGTGAACACGGCCTGGATAAGCACACTGAAATCCAGCAGGACTAGGTAAATCCAAAATCCTTGTACCTCCTGCATCTTGACCCACGCAACAGTGTGCAGTAGGGGCCCTCCTGGCCTCTCTGAACTGGGCTGGTACTTAGGATCTCCTCTCGTGAACTCAAGTCATACCTTCAGTCTCAGAGGGAAATCTCACCTCTCACAGATTTGATGGTAATACATCTTTCAGACAGAGAACTCTATTTTTTTTCCCCAAAAGTGGCACTGAACTGCACACAGTATGTGGCGCTTTTAAGAAAGCACCTAAGAAAATCACTTCCAGTGAGACCACGGAGCATGCTGATGAAGTGCCCCTGCTCTTTTTTCCCTGTCATAGACACACATGATCTCATCTCCTGAATGACTCCTCCTCCCTTCCCACTCTGATCAGTCGACAGGGATGTTACTGATAACTCCTGTTGCTTCCTTCCAGGACAATCAGACAGACAGTGGGATGGTTCTGGCATCTGAGGAATTTGAGAGGATAGAAAACCGACACAGAAAAGAAGGTGGATTCAGGTACTCCTTAAGTCTAGCCACTCAGCCCTCCCTGCTGCCAAATGCAGTGAGATCAGCAGGCAGCGCCTGGTGTCTCCCCATAGGATATACACCTCTTGGAGCTTTCAGGAGCAGCAGGGCTCTGGGCCATGAGCCAGATAAGTCCATGCACATTAACAAGAGGCAAAATGCATAAAGAACAGACCTGCCTGCTGCTTCCTAGGGTTTAAAAACATAAACTGTGCCCATTCAGTGAGAATGTGTTTGTGAGGATAATGAGGCACAGCGGAGTGACAGGGTTGATGAC
This sequence comes from Amazona ochrocephala, assembly GCA_039720435.1. Taxonomy (NCBI): domain Eukaryota; kingdom Metazoa; phylum Chordata; class Aves; order Psittaciformes; family Psittacidae; genus Amazona; species Amazona ochrocephala. Next base: position 15,328,996 of record CM077889.1, read on the forward strand.
ACTCTTAATGCTTATTGACACTTTCTGGTGAAATGTGTCAGGTGGGATGGATGGAAGCTATGTGGCTGTCACCTCCTCCTCCCTCCCACAGCCCTGACCCATGTCAGCCCCGATGTGACATTGCAGGGATGGTGCAGGCCTTAGGACTTCCCACATGCCAGTACTGAGCCTGGCAGGCTGAGCTTACACACTAAGGATGCAATGGATGGTTATGTCCTGCCCCAGATGTGAATGGAAACCAGGCAAGAACCTGACCAGCTCATCTCTGCTTGGTGCCAAGGCAGGCTGGGACCTTGTCTCCATGACAGTGTGTTGAGTGAGGCATGTCAGCTCATGTGTAGACAAGACTAGTCCCAAGCCTCTTCCTCACCTTCTCTGCTCCTAACATCAAGTCAGACTGGTTGTTGTCTTTTCCCTTAGCCATAGCCTTGTGGCTTCCCTGCTGTTGTATTGGACTGTCTCCTGCTTCTTGTCCTTGTCCTCCTTTCCCTAAGGCACATTCCTTTGTATCCTACACAATGGGCTACCTAGCATCCCATCTTCTTGAAAATGCTGCCCTTAAACCTGTCCTTGAGTGTGTCTTTGCCCTCACTCTTGTGACTTCTTGCCAGTCACCTGGTACTGGCAGGCACTGAGATGGGGTTGCTGATTTCCTCCCACAGTTTCTCTATCATCTTCCTTCGTTTCCTTTCCCCCACCCTGGCTGTTGGTCTGTATCAGTTTCTGTTAACTCCTGCCAGGTCTAGGAGCAATTGTGGCAATGTCTCTTGTCTCTCCCCGCTCATTTGCGTCCCAACCTCTTACTGGGCTTCCCAAAGGTATCTAGAACAGCTGAAATAACTCTATCTCTGGGTTACGTGCAGATGTTCCACAAACCATATGGGCTGTGCCTAGGTTTAGAGCAAGACCTGGTAGTGCGCTTTGAAACAGAGGTGTAGGTCCATTCCTGACCCTGCCTCTGCCCCGTGCATTAGCATATGATTCCTGAAGCTGGGCTCCCTCTAAGCAGGATAGAGGGTTTCCAAGAGTGCTCAGATTGATCCTCTGTGTGTCTCTCCCTCCTAGCAGTAAAGGGCCCAGCCGAACTGCAGAGCTGCCAGGGGAACAGTCCGACCCGCGGGGCAGATGTCGTCCGTCGTATGGGTCCCAAGTCGGAGGCCAGACTTTTTACAACAGTGAATACGGGGAGCTGTCAGAACACTCTGAGGACGGCAGCTGCACCCCGCCTGGAGAGGGGGCCAGTCCCCCCACTCTCCATGCTTCCTTCTTCTCCGAGCAGTACTAATGGCATCAGGCCCTGGAGGCACTTGCCAAGGCATCCCCTCTCACCCTCCAGGCACATCACCAGAGTCACTCAGAGCTTCTCCTTCAACCTGTGCCCAGCCCCAGCAGGGAACCTACCCCAAACGGATGGGGAACCGCAGCGCGATGGCCCACACAGCACCACCAGCTGCAGCTTCCCCATGCCGGGACTGAAGAGAGCACCTCGCTGATTCCTCATGTTGCTTTTCTTCCTGTGGCTCAGACAGATGCATTCTGCCAGCGAGTGGGTGCCTGTGTTCAGCACTACAGCACCTTCTGCCTAGCATCTTGCCTTCGCTCAGATCGGCTTCCCATTCAGAAAGCCCATTTCAGGTCAGATATAAATAGATCTGTTTTAGTCTCAAGTTTCTTCCTGGTGTGCAGCCTGAATGTTTTTCCTTGGATTGCTTCCTCCTCCTCTCCTCATGATGTCAGCTGCTGAGCTGTGGAGCAGAATCAAAGGGAAGAAATTCCTAGTGGTATTTGCAGCAAGAGCAGGACATTTTAAAGAGGTGTATGGAGCGATCCCGAGGAGTCTTTGTAAATGTCCATGCACACTGTTCATTCTGAGCAGATGCCAGCCTCTTCATCTCCTCTGCAAGCAACACCCACACCCCTCTCATCTCTGCTGGGAGGAAACTTGTCAATCTGCCTTATCACCAGGATTATTTTAGCCGTCTTAACACAGCTCGTGCTGAGTAGTCATGAGATGATGGATAGAGTCCTCCCTGGGAGATAAACAGCAAACCTTTTTGCAGGCCCTATGCAAAACCGGGTTTTATGTGATCTGTGCTGGGAGCAGGTTACTCACAGGTCTGCTGTCTCACCTTCCCCTTCTCCTAGAGCAGTGCTGAGATCATTTGTTGCTCCAGTGAGAAATTAAAGCAAAGCTGTGTTAATTTCAGTTGGTTTCTAAACATACAGTGAAAATGGGTTGTTTGCTGGGAGGAAAAGGATCAAAGTGGTAGGGAGTGAAATGTTTATTTCCAAGTTGCTGTGAGGGTTTTGGAAACAATGGAAGGAACAGAGCTCCAGCGATGAGGTGCTCTGGGTTTCATCCCCTGGTGTGCTGGCATCACAGAGCACATGGAGGGCAGCACCTGGCCAGGGCTCAAGCTCCAGTTCTCCTGGATGGACAGTTCTGGACCATGACCTCTCCTGTCACCATGATTCCCTGGCTCTAAGAAGGCATTCTTCTCAACAGGCTCCTCCAGTTTCTGTTGCCTGCACAGTGTACCTGTCTCTGGAGGATCAAGGAACATTTATTTGCTGAGGAAACACTTCATCACTTGGGTCTTTTGTTTCTAAAAGATATCTCGTGAATTCAGAGCCCTGGGGAACCTCTGCAGCCCTCTCTACAGATTTCTGTGATGCTGCCTCACCACTTCCCACCTACTTCTTTCCCGCTCACAATCAGAGAGCTCAGGCACAGAGCACAGTTACATCAATGCCAGAGGAGTCAGGGTGGACAGGATCATTAGAACAGCTTGTCATCATCTCTTCTCCAACATGCCCGTGGCTGGCACAGCTCTTTGCTCCAGGGCATCTCAGCACTGGGGTGTTCCTGCTTGCAGGCCACACCTCTGTGCAGAGAGCCAAGGGTTTGGTCTGGACTTATGAAAACTGTGTTTCCTGTCAGATGTATTGCTTTCCCAAAATGTTATTTCTTCTCCAGCAGAGGGTTTTATGTGTTTCCTGACATGAGCCTCTGAGTCCTTATGGATGATGTTCCCAAGTCTTAATTGTAGTTCTCCCCACAAGTGTAATGGGGAGATTTATTTAGCACATGTAAAAAGCATGCCTGTCATTCAGATTCTCTAAGTCTGTGCTTAGAGCGCTCAATGTTCTCCTCCCTTTTTGTGTCAGCAGAATGACATGGCTGCATTTTCCATGGCAAAAAAAAAGAAGAGGCACAAAACCAACCAAAACTTGAGCCAAACTGGCTCAGGATGTGGAATTGGAAACTGCATGTGACAAAGAATTCCCTGACTTCTACTGATGTTCCCTGAAGTTGCCAGGAATTTAAGTATCTTTAAGTAATTGTTATGACTCGGTAAGAATCCTCTGGCGGGAGATGCTGGAGAGCCAGGCCAAGGAAGTAGGGCAGCCCACAGGGTATAGGCCAGACCAAATTCTCCTGCCCTCATCTTGCCCTGGTGTTTGAACTGGTGGTTCCCCTGACAAGAGGAAGGCTGCAAGTGCCCTGTGCTGCTGGGTGTCTCAATGGATGAAGGTGACGGGCGGCTGAGCTAAATTCAGGCTGCTTTCTCAGTGATATGCGTCCATAGGATCCAGGCTCTCTTGTTCCCAGTGCTTCACAAACAGTTCTCTGCGTGGAGACACAGCCCCGTCTGAGAGAAGGCACATGAAAGGGGCCTATAAATAAAATAATAGTTAAAAAACAGAACACCAAAGTAGCTGCAAGTCCTTGTCCGTATGTGAGGGACAGAAATGTATTAGCAAAGCCTAGCACTTGCAGGGCACCGACAGGATTCCTCAGGAGGAAGGGGACAGAGGTGTCTGAGCACCCTCAGCACTCCCAACCAGCCTGGACAGCTGCACTTTGTCTCTAGGTTCAGCTGCAAACTTCTCACAAGCATCCTTGTGCAGAAGGGTTACTTCATTAGAGCCATTGTTAACGATCCCCTGCTTCTCTCTAGGGAAAGCACCGGTGTCACATCTGATTTTTGAACATTCAGATCATTCGACTCCACGGAAGTTTATTTTCTTTCGCACCATCTCAGGGGGTGTATGGAATCAGATGCTATTGTATCTGTACCAACAGCATTGCATGAACAGTGCAGCCATGATATGAGCAAATGCTGGCTCCTCTTCAGACACTCCTGCTGATGAAGAACAATCATAGCGTGGGATAGTGAAGAGCTGTTGAAACAATTGTACTTTCACGCTCTCTTAAAAGTATACTAAATTTAGAGTGTACAAACCTGATGCCCTTTCTCTACATTCTTGCATTATTTGTGGCATTATGATTTTTACAGTCTCCAGATAACTGTCAACATGAAAGGAAGCTGGTCTGGTTTGGTTTGAAGATGTAAGGCAGCAGCACTGTCTGTCTTTCCACAGCAACAAGGGAGTATTTCAGTTTTAAAACCCAAGGTTTGATAACTGTGCCTGCTCCATTCACAATGCACTCTGTTTTGGGCTTTTTACTGGAACTCAACATAGAAGCTAAGCTATTTATCATCATCCTCCTTTAAAATGAATGTTCCCACTCCACACATGGTCTCATTTCTCCTTACAAAGTCTTGGTGTTGAGAAGACATTCCTCCCTCATGAAAACAAAGCGTTGGGTCCCCTACTTGCAAATACACACTCGTGTCTCTGGAGAAAAACCTGTGTATCAAGTAACACTTCATTTATATTGCAATATTTTAACCTGGTACCTGTTGTTGCTACAGCAGCATTCAATGTTTCAGTGGGCTGCCTTCGAAGCAAGTAGGTTACAACATGGGTTATGTGTGAGTACAAAAGTGTGGTCTGTGAGTGTGTGTGAGTGTTTTGTGGGTGAGTGTGTGGGTATTTGCACGTGAGTTTTCTTACCAGTGAGCGTATGTGAGTGTTTATAACTCACGTTGAGTCTTGTCTCTGGAAGTTCACGGTTATATATCAAACCAGTTAGAACACTGCTTTCTTTCCTCTCCTCCTATAGTACTTGTTACCCTTTGTCATTAAGAGTTTTGTTGTAATATCTAAATGTGAAAATGAATAAAGTCATAAACTGGCAGCTGCTCTCTGGTTCCTGGAGCCGGTGCTGCTCCCCACACAGCACCGGGCGGCCATATAATAAGCATGGTTCAGTTTTATTATTCCCTTTTGCATTTCCCCGCATCCTCTAGGAAACAGCTGGCCTTTGTGGCACTTCCATCCAGGATGAAACGCGGTCTTTCCTCGGGATGAAGCGGACACGCCCTGGTTACTCCTGCTGCCAGCAGCCGCCGGCCCAGCGCCCAGCCCTTCGCCCCGCTGCCATCTCCCCCAGACCCGCGATCCTCCCTCAGCCCCGGGACCCCGCGGCCTCCGCTCCCGCCCTACTTCCCCGCTGGGCGGCACTAAGGCCGGCGGCGGCCCCCGGACCCTGCTTCTCCCCAGCACGGAGCCGCCCCTCAGCGGGCGGAGGGAGGCGCCGCAGCGGCCCGCAGGTGGCGCCCTCAGCCCGGCGGCGGCCCCGGGCCCCGGGGCAGAGCCCGGGCGGGAAGATGGCGGCGGTGTAAAGCCTGACCGGGAAGCGAAGGGTGGGTGTGAGTCACGGGCGGGAGCCGGGCTAACGGTGTTCCACGGCCGGAGCGCGCTGGAGGTGGAATATAAATGGATTGTGGCTGTTTCTCCCACAAAATCACCAGGACCTGAAGTGAAACCTGAGGCACGGCTCCCTCCCCACCCCTGTGGTGAACTGTGAGGACCTCAGTGCCAGTCATCTGCCAAAATACGGTCCCCTGAGGAGTGGTCGGTGGCAGAGGCACGGCTGTCCTCTGCAGGGTGAGAGGATGTGGGGACGTCCCCTCAGCTCCAGCCTCTCCACCACCATCAATCCCTTCGCCCATGACAGGGTGAAGGCAGCCTAAAGGACCTTTGGACTCCCCCCTGCCCATCCAGGGACATGCCTGTCTGGGAATGTGGAGATTGAAGCAGTTCCGTTCATGAAATCCCCCATTTTGGTGGTACCCTGCTCCTCCCCTGCCTCCCAGCCTGTCCATCTGACAAGGATGTCCCTTCCTTAGGGAGGCTCATGGCCTGGTACGTGGCACACAGCAACCTCCCAGCTCCCACTGTGTGAGGAGGGATGGGGATGGGACCAAGCAGGCAGCCCTCACACCGGGAGTCAAGCATGGCAGACACCTCACCCGGGCAGAAACACAGCCCACAGGAAACCGGATGGGACAAAATGAAAAGCAGCCTGTTCTTGTGGTTAGAAAAGGGAACTGGGAAGTCGCTAGCTGGGTCCTTCAGCTTGTTTTGCTTCTAACATGGCGAGAAATGTCTTCTCAATGCCTTTCAAAAGTGCTTTGAGATCCTCCTCTGAAAGTCAACGCAGCAACAGCAAGGAACCCTTTAGGCTCCTAGGACTCCATGGCCCCTTCGAGGACATTTCAGCATTAAAATGATGCAGAACTCCAGGCTGGAAAATTACACTGCTGCCTGCACTGCAGGAACAACGGCTCCAAAATGCTCTGCACAGCTGTGGTCCCAGTGTGTTGGCCACAGCTCTTGCCCTCCGTCTGGGGTGAAAGTTTGGGTGAAATGTTGAGGGGCCATTAATAGCATGTGGTTCCTCACCCAGCATGTACCAAGAACACCAAAATTGAATGAAAAAGCATAAACAAGCGGAAGCAGAACATTCAACTGCTGCTTCAGAAACATTTCCTACATTGTGCTGATATTTCTATAGAGCTTTTCATAAACAGCTTCTCAGAGGGGTTTAGAGCCACATGCTACATGTGTTTAGCAGAGCCCATAGGACCATTCCATGCCAAGATGCGGGTTTGCAAGCCTGCTGTTTTCCTTGGGAATGGCATGGGGCTCTACAAGGGCAGGACTAGACCCACCACTTGCATCTCAACAAAACAGGCTGTGCTTCGACGGCGTTATCTGACACACGTATGCAACCAGTGCGTCACAAATGGGTAAAGTACGAAACCTCCCAAAAGAGAACAGTTTAATAAGATGCTTAGGTTAAACGTCAGGCTTATCTGAGGGCCTTACTGAGCAGCCAGGGAAATCACCAAGGAGACCGTATCTCAAAAGAGCACAGCTATTTGTTCAGAAGTTTAGAAATTATCCTAGCTCACAGCCCTGCAATACTTGTTTTCTTTGCCATTTATAATTTTCAGACACTTTGCCTTGCAAAATCCAAGGCGGCCATTACACTGTTAGATCTCCAAAGAGACCAAAATCCTTAGAGCTGTTAGTTAAAAAGTACAGTTCACCAAGTCCTGTTTTACAGTATTTTAAGGGATTAATGCTTATTAACAGCATTTGAGTGTTTGTAACATTTCCCATTTGGTACACCAGAAGCATGTAACTGTATTAGGTAGGAGTGACTGAATCCTGACATGGAGGCTGTGCAGCTCCTGCCCCAGCGGCACTTTTGTCAACTGCGAGACTGGATGCACCCCACCTCATTTCCCCACACACAGCCCTTTCCCCCCCCATTTCACACACAATATTAAACCAGCTCTCGTGTCTTTATGATGGTCAGCACACCTAACACATAGAAATGAAAGGCGCTGCAGGCAGGTACTTGTCCCCACAGCCATACCACCATGTGCGCGTCCCTCATGGGAGGGCCTAGGGTTGGCCCGGCCCATTGAAGCCCCACTGCCGCCATGGCCGCGCTCCTCCGCACAGCCACACCCAGGTGACGTCATCCCACCTAGCCCCGCCCCGTCCTCTAGCCCCGCCTCTCCGGGGCGTGCCTCCCGCCCCAGCCTCGCCCCTCGCCCTCGTGGCGCTGGGCGGGGCGTGCAGTGCATGCGCAGTGCGCGGCCGCTGGGCTGCGGGCGGAGTGGGGTGCTGCTGCTGCGGGAGGGCCCCGGGGCGAGCGGAGCATGGAGCGGCGGCCGCCGGCTGCGGCCGCCGGGCTGGGCAGCGCCGTGCGCCGCCCGCCGCACTAGGGCGGTGACGAGCCCCGTGGCTGTGTGTGAGCGCGACTGAGGCGCCAGCGGCGGCTCCTCCCGGCAGGTTCCTCGGGGCTGTGCGCCTCCTCCCCTCGCCCGGGCAGAGGCGGGCTGCCGGGGCTCTCCTGCGGGCGGCATGAGCGCGGCGCCCTGAGGGATCGGCGGAGCGGGGCTCTCCCCGAGCAGCCTCCCCGGGGGCCGCGGCCGGCGGATCGGGCTCGGCTGGGACCTGCCATGCCTGTCCTGGCTCCTCCCATGGTATGAGCCCGTGCTCTCCTCCCCTCTCCGCCTGCTTTTGGTCTTTCTCCGATCCTGGGCTGTCAGATGGGATAACGCGCACCCGGGCGTGCGGCGCTCGGCGAGGGAGCGGTGGAGGTAACTGGTGACTACCGTCGGCTCGCCCGGAGTCGAAGATGAGCTGGCGGTGGGCTCGCCAGCACGGGAACGGCGGCTCCTCCGTCCTGTTGCTGCTACTGCTGTGGCACTGCCGCGTCCTGCCGGCCGGCGCCGATAACGCCAGCCAGGCGTACTACACCGCCCTCATCAACGTGACGGTGCTGAGCCCCGAGCGCGGTGGCCCCACGCTGCTGAGGATCGACCGCGGCCGGTACGGACAGGATTCCCCCAAGGTGGAGGTCAAGGGCCTGCTCGTGGCTCCCGTCCCCATCAACGGAGGTAACGCTCCCTTTGCAGCCCGCGGTCGCTTGCTGTCGAGTGCCTCCTTCGCGGGGTGGTTGGCCTTTGTCTGAGCTTTGAAGACTTTCCTGGGGAGCTGTGACAAAAGAGGAGGAAAAACTTGCCCAGACGAAAACAATGATCTTTAAAATCCATGATTTGACAGTGCTGGCTCTGCAAAGCTTAATGTGTCTTCCGACATGGATGCCAGCACGCTAGCTATATTGAGCATTGAAGGTGTTTCTCGGCTAATTACAGAGAGTCCGTAGAGATAGTTAACAGTATTTGGTTATAGCGTTGCCATGAAGCTGAGAACAGCTGCACAGCTATCTCAGTGTGATAGGTGTGCATCTGGATGGCTGCTGCAGCTGCACGAAGCTGTGTTTTCTCAGTGTATGTTTCTTAGAAATGCTGTTGAAGCTGCCCATCGAGACTTGGAAGGACTAAAGCCATCAAGTTGTTATTGTCTAGCCAGTCCAAAATGTGATTTGTTTGTCGTACTGAATACTGTGTAGTGTTTCCAAATAACTTTTAAGTGAAGCTGTCGTCCATCATTTTGTGTTGTTTTTGAGAAGCATTGTTTTTACAGAGAATGCTAATTTAAACAAGCAAGAGTATTGTCTTGATTTTTGGCTGAAGCAGAACCAATTGCTTCAGTCATAATTATGTGCTTTTAGTAGTATCCTATTTTTGCAAACGAAGAAGTGTTTTGCAAACACTTCTTGATGTTATCTAAAATGTCATCTTCAAGAAATGGATCACTTGATGGATCACAGTGGTCCCAACCTGTCTCCTGGACAGTAAACCTCTGAATAATGCATTAAGTGAAATAATGTAGTCAGTTAAAACTAGAGTCTAAGTGGTAAATATTAAGAGGGTTTTTTTTTAAGTAATTGATAATGCAGAGCTACTATATTATTAAAAGCTTTTGAGAATTTACCAGCTCTTAAGATCAGGAAAATACTTTGATGCTGCTTCAGAGCAAAATGCATGCTTCTAGTATGTGAGAAGCAGACTGTGCATCAGCAGATGCTTGTCAGTTTCATTAGCTTTGGAAAGTGTTAACTAGAATATATTAATATAGCATATCTTTGGGTGGATGGGTGAGGAAACAGAAATTGTTGAGCAAGTCTACTGTAAATGATTTTCATTTGTATTTCAAGTCCTGCTTTCCCTGTGCTCTCAGAGCCAGCTGTCGTCAAATATGCTTAGTCTTTCTTTTTTCTGCTTCCTGGTATTCCTCACTTCAACACACACACCCCAACAGCTGTATGAAACCAGGAGGTTGTCCTGAAGGTGTTAGTCATGTGAATACTGTTACTGCAAGCAGTATCTTTAGGTGTTTAAAACTGCTGCCTTTTAATATATGCAAGGTATTAAAACCCGTTATTTTTCTAATAGCTGCATTATTTGCCATGAAAAGTGTTCAATACTAATTTTTAACCTGCTTCTGTAACTTTTTCTGCATCCTTCTGATACGGTCTTCACTAGAGTGTGATTGAAACATTGAGGGAGGCTGACAGCATTTTCCCTGGAAGCTGAGAGAAGTGCTAAATGGAATTCTGAGCAGTCCATAAGGAGCATTTTTATACCTTACTGCTGAATACTATGATTAATACTTCAGTGAGAAAGCATAGCAGGAATTGTGACGCTGCAGACCTCGGTTTCCGCAGTTGTGACATGCTGCAGTCATTAGAACTTTGCCATCAGTGTTGAGGAGGTTCAGTTTTGTCCTTCCGTTTGGCAGCAGAAGACTGTTAAAGCAAGCACTGCAGCAGCTGTTTTCCTTTAAGGTTCTGAGTTGTGCTATGTGGATTGCTGTATAATATACATTTTATTTTAGTTTTGCAGAGGCATGCTTTATGTGCTTAAAAATATTTCATGTAGTAGAAAAGACTGCAATATTTTATGCTCTTAGTTAAGATGTTCTTGATTACTTAAGGGTTTTATGTTTATAGTCTGCTTTTTATACTAGTTTTTTGTAACATACCATGCTGCCTCGCTGAGAGTAATTGCTCTAATGCGTTCTTATCAGTTTCTTAATACTGCTGTAGAACTTGTTTGGGAAATATTTTTTCTAATAGCTCTTAACAGTAACATTAACTGTTAGAGCAGTGAATGCTCTACCCAATTCTCATAAGTTGAGAAGAAAAGGACTCTACAACTGCTAACAGCTATCTTTGAAGACTATAATTTGTTCTACTGCTGTTCTGAAGGCTAACAAAGAGCAGAGAATGAAATGCATTGGCATTATGAGTGCATCGCAGTTTTATGCTCCAGAAACTGCTCTGAAGGAAAGACGTTAGGGATCAGTGGAAGGGGATAATGATACCAGTCAGGCTCCTTGAATATTTTTAGTGGTAGAAATGCATCCAGGAATATCTTGTAATTAAATAATTGTTACTAGAATCTCAGCCAGCCACCAGCACTAATTCTGACTCCTCAGTAGCCATAAGATAGTCCTAGAGACAGTGGATCAGCAATTACTAAAATGTGGTGCAGAATAATTTGTCCCTCCTTTGCCTGTTGGAATGAGAGGCATGCTCCTGGTTTGCAGCATTAAGTTATCCCTTGCTGTAGTTTGAAACATAGTTATTTGACTTTGAAACTGCTTGGATGTCAAGTATTCATCCATTTGTGGGCTACCTCTTGAAATTTCCACAAACGTGGGTGATCTGTTAGCGCCTTGGTGTAGACTTGGAGCTGAGGTGTCCTTAGTGACTAAGATTTCTTACTCATTGCCTGCAGGGAAAGGAATGAATTTACTAATTCAAGGTTTAGGGTCAGTGGTCTGCTGCTGAGCATACACCATTTGTAACAGCACAGTCTGTGATTTTGAATGTTGAGCTCTGTGGTGTTTTTTGTTAATCCATGTTCTTGAATGCACCCAATATTATATATACTACCTCTTGCAGTTACCAGTCCCATATGATTACCCGTCCTTTAAATCTCAGTGCAGAATGATGCATTGAATCACTTCTTTAATTTCTTTAGCAGAAAAATTCTTTAATCGAATTCAACATTGTCATGTTAATACACATATTACAACTCTTTCCCTGTTCTTTTTATAGACCCTTGTATGAAATTGATATTGGCTGTCAAAAGCAATGCTCCCCTGGAAGTGATATGGCTGTAATTCGTATGACCGCTTGTGAATGTGACTTGTGCAAGTGAAGCTTCAGTGAGCGGTCAGTCACGTTTGGCTGCTGGGTGTAAATACTACACCTGCATACATATATCTTTCCAAGTGCATTTAATGCAAGAGAGTAGCAGAGCTTCTCTATTAATCTCTCTTCCATTCTTCCACTTCTAGTTCATTTTCTTACTTCCTCTAACTTGTTAATCTCTTGTCATGATTTATTTATCATTTATTAGAAGAGTGTTTGAAACAGCTTCTGGATATGAGTATTTGCAGATTCAGAAAAAATGTTCTTATTCTGCATGAAAGGCTAATAGTGAAAAGCGTCTTCACAGCATGATGCAGCTTTTCTGATAGTTCAGGTTTCTATTATCTCTTCGATATGGTTGCTGAGCACTTCTCATTCAGTTCTGTAATCTGTTATTTGTGGCTTTGTGGAACCAGTCATTTCAGCCCAGCCTTCTTGCAGTAGCTGCCTAGGTACTTGTGGCAGGGTCTGTACATACACTGTGTAAGCTTTCAGTCCTGTGCCAGTTCAGTGACCTCTGCTTTTAAACATCATTGGTATTAGATGCCTGACACTAGTTGTGGTGCTGACATTTAGATGTCAGACATATTTCTGTTGCTATGGAAAACCAAGGTAGAAGCCATTGAAAACTGACTTTAGTGGTTTGTGATAGAAACTTCAGCACTTTGTAGCTTAGTTCTCTCAGAAATGTTCTCCATGGTGAACAGGACTCTTCTGTACCTGTTGATTCTGGGTTATTGCATGTCATTCTGGGTTTGGATGCACAGTTGAGGGCTGGAAACATCAATCCAGTGTTGTCCTGGGTTCAGCTGTAACAGTTGTTTTCTCTCAAAGTCCCCTCCTAGGTGGTTGGACCTTGCTGGGAGGTGAGATTTTGTGCACCTTGGTTGGCTTGGATAGGGGAAAGCAGGCAAGTAATGAGGACTGGAGGTGGGACTTACAGGAAGTGAAGTAGTAGCAGACTCAAAGCTGAACTGGAAAATGCTCAGACTCACTGAGCTAATAGGTCAGGAATGAGGGGATGAGGGGAGTGGAAAGGGACTCTGGGATCTTAACAGCATGTGGGGATGATGGTTGTATGAAATCTGCATTGGAGAAAGGACTTGTAGAAAGGAGAGATCTCTGCTGAAGGGGTAGTAGGGCTGTGGCTGCACAAGGACACTGAGAATTTGAGGAGAAACATATGTTAGAAAAACGTGGAAGCGGGGAAGAAACAATATTGGCTCAGTGTTAGGAATGAAGGTATATTTTGTACATGGTACTGTAACTATAGCATTTGGTGGCATCTGACACTTCATAAACATGTTGTGTGAACAAGTTTTAGCTGCAGAAGGCTTAAAATGCCAGTTTCCTGGTAACTGCAGAGCTTTAGGTAGCATTCAGACAGAATTTCGTATTCCTTTCTGGCCCAGAATCCAAAACAGTAGGCTTTAGGAAAATGCAACTATCAAATACATCGTAGTGGAAGAAAAATCTTGTGCCATGCATCCATCCTTTACCACCGGTCTCAGTATCCAGCTTAATTAGCAGTCATTAATTGATAACAGAAGGGGAGGTTATAGTCACAATTGTAGTATCCTCACTGAGCTAACATGATTAAATCTGGACTATTACAGGACTCTTTTAAGCTTCAGTGATTTTCTTTTGTTTAACTTCTTCCCTGAAACAAGATTACCTCTTGTTCAAAGAGTTTCTTTCAGTGTTAAAGCCAGCTTTAGTCAAAGCAATTACCTGAAATACCTCTTGATAATAGAATGTTGCTGTATGTAACTCATGGACACAACTTTTAAAAAGTCGAAATTATAACTGGCTTGAATAAGTTCTATATTGATAATAACACAAGTAGTAATGCATTGAAAGAAAAGGTATCTATTACACATATTAAACCCTAATGGGATAGCAAAGAACTAGTGTCCTTCCTTGAAATTAGAATCAATTGGTGCTGCTGTGTTGCTTCTGTAAAATTCCCAGCCAAATTCCTTTTCTGGAAGCTTTATTACACAATTATAACAACTGTGTTGCACAAGGCTGTCTGCATTGCCAGTCAGGTGTGCTATGTAGCACCTGAGGGAATGCTTTGGGGTGCAGGCTACATGAGACTCCATATTCCCATGTGCTGTTTTCTTTCCCACTGAGTCTCTTGAGTTGCTGCCTCTCAAAACGGTGGTGTCTCTCCATCTAGTGTATTACAGTGATTGAAGGTCAGACTTTCAAAGTATTTCTGTATATGTAGCTGAGACAGACCAGCTCTGGCAACTGGTGCTGGCCTTAGAGAGTAGAGTGTTGACAATCAATATTAAAAGATCTGATATTAAATATATATATATACATGTATCTATCTATCTGATAATAAAAAAGGGGGGGGGAAGGAAATAGTTAATGTCCAGGGTGTGGGATCATAGTACTGGCTTTTTTCTGTGAAAAGGGGACAAAGTCTGAAAACAGTCAATGCAGCAACCTTGGCTGAAGTGGGACATCACAGGTATGTTTGAAGCAACACAAGAGTAATATAAGTGTGCAGGATATGAGCAAAATCATAGCCAGTCATGGTTCACAAGTAGGAGACAGTCTGTGTTCATTCAGGTGTGTACTTCTGACCAAGCCTCTGACAGCTGACCTTCTAATTTCATTTTTGCTCCCGCAAAATGGCTATCCCTCTTACAGGTGGAAAGCTAAAGGAGCTGGTCATGCAATGGGGAAAGATGAGAAGGAAAGTACAGTTCTGCGCTGATGTTAACTTGCAAATTCTTCTTCAGTAGCTGTGGAAGCCTGGTTGGATCTTTTGCATTATGAGGTAGATCTTTCACGTGAATCCCTAATATGCTGTCACAAGCATTAGTCCTTCAGCAGGAAGGGCTCTTGAATTTAAACAAAACCCACTTAAATGCTTAAGGAGAAACATATGCAAGTTGAGCAGTCCTGTGTGTTCTGCAAGAGGGAACTGGAGCTCCCCTAAAGTTGAAAATAAACACGCAGCCTAACAGTAGATACTGAAATTGCAGCTGATCCCTCTGTAATGAGGCTCTTCTGTGGTGTTGGGGCCTATGGCAGGAAGGGAGATATTTACAACAACATTGTACATAGCTCTTTAACCCAGCAGGCTGCCACTTCTAACAGAGAATTTGTTTTTTTGCCAACACATTCATGGTGCATAGGTAGACATGGAGAAGGGAAAGGCAGAGTAAATAAGCTGTATTTCAAATAAGCCAGAAGAGTAGCACACCCATAGGGTGTGCAAACTAAATGCTTAGATTGCTTTCTGTATGCTTATATCTTCTGAAATTATATGGGTGATCCTGTCTTTTTGTATGCAAGTGGTTTGTTTTAGAGAAATATCAATTTCATGTGAAGCTGCTTTTCATTCTGATATGGACTGCTGTTTTGGGCCACCCACTACATGAAAGGCATTGAGGTGCTGGAGTGTGTCCAAAGAAAGGCAGCAAAGCCTGTGAAAGGCCTGGAGCACGAATCCCATGGGGAACAGCTGAGGGAACTGGGGCTGTTTAGCCTGGAGAAAAGGAGGCTCAGGGGAGACCTTACTGCTCTGTACAACTGCCTGAAAGGAGGTTGTCACAAGGTGGGGATCAGTCTTTTCTTCCTAGTGACAAGTGATAGGACAGGAGGAAATGGCCTCAACCTGCACCAGGGGAGGTATAGAATGGAGATAAGGAGCAGTTTCTTCACCAAAAGGTTTGTCAAGCATTGGAACAGGCTGCCCAGGGAAATGGTGGAGTCCCTATTCCTGGAGGTATTTAAAAGACATGTAGATGTGGCACTTGGGAAGTGGTTTAGCGATGAATTCAGCAGTGGTTGAACTTGATGATCATGTTGGTCTTTTCCAACCTAAATGATTCTATGCTCATCCAGGTAGTGCTTGCAAGCTGTAGTCTTTTACATCCTTTTTGGACTTTGGACAATGGAGCATGAGTTGCATGATAATGGAGAGCTGTTGATGAGAATTCTTGCTGAAACTGTTCATTTTTGTATGTCCCTTATAAATTCCAGCTGATGTGCCTGGCTAGTCAGGTATATAGATGATTTAGTTTAGCCAGCTCGCTATACTGGAAGTGTGACTGTGATTACAAGCCTTTCCCTGTTCTCAGATTATATTGTCAGTTGAAAAGAGGAGCTGAAAAACTCGGACTTTGCACTATTGCTCCTAAATTTTATTTAGCTAAAACTGAGAAGATGACATGACGTGGTGATATAGGTTGCTAGTGTAAAGAAAAGAAGGTCGTGACTTTTCATCGACTCTTGAGTGACTTGCAGATACTCAGTTCAGGTTTGTCTAAAACAACTGGATTTTCCTAAATGGTTTTGTACTAAAACAGTGCTACAATAATACTGTCAGCTGTTAAATTTTCATCCGGATGTACTGAATCCACCTAGTCAGGAATAACATGCTGTATGCATTTGAGTGCTGTTTGTTGGTCTATCTCTGGAAAGCTTTTATCTCTTAATATCTTGTTTCCTAATCCTGTTGCTCTATCCAGTAACATTTCATGGCTCTGTCCACAGCTGAGAGACTTTGATCTCTACCATGTAGAAAATTCTGTACTACTTTTCCCACAGATGCAGTTACTGTTATCTCTTTCTGCTTTCTCTGTCTGTTTGTAAGCCCAAAATGTAAAGATGCCTACGTAAAATATTGTTAAACTCTACTGCATAACAAACTTTGCGTGCTGCATCCGTTTTCAAGGTGCCTTTCGCTACTTCTAGCCCATTACCTTATTTTTGTGGCCATTTTTGTTTTCACTTGGTATTTTAGTTTTGAACATGATTGTGCTGAAGCAAACTACCTAATCCATAGGATTACTGCTCTTCATCCATCCCATGTATTTTAAGTAAATTCGTGTTGGCCATAGTGTCTAATTTCAGAGTTCTTTTTGGCAGTTTGAGGAGAATCTGTGGAATTATGGCCATGTATTGAGCAGTATTTTCCAAAGGACGTATCACATCAAGATTCTTGAGTATGATTTTACTGGGGAAGGATGGGATTTCTAGCCTTCAAGGCTTGAGAAATTTCCTGTCAGAGTCTGCTGGTGCTTTTCCCCTCCTGCATTTTTAAGTGGAAATGTTCTGAGCAAGGGGGAAGTGTGCATTAAATTGCTCTTGTCTTAACAAGCAAAATATCCTAACATCAGGGTTTGTTGCAATGTGCCATGTTATGGTTCTAGCATTTTCCTTTATTTCCTTTAAAAAGAATGTACTGTTCTCTTAAATTTCTTAAATGTAAGGCTACAAAGGCAAGCTACAAAAGTGCAGTCGATATGGAAGTGCACTCCTATGATCATTGCTGTTTGTGATGACTCTCACCAGTGTTCCTAAACAATGTGTGGGTCAGTGCTAGCTGGCAGTTTCCAGAGGGATTCAAGAATAATGTCAGGGTAATGGAAGAAAATCTAAAAGTCAGCTTCAGGCATCTGTATTTCAGATTTTCCGTGATCCCTGTATAAAACAAAAGCACAGATACAAAAATGCAGTGAATAACCTGCCATGTCTGAAAGGTCTAATACAGCCTTGAAAAACAATTGTGAAAAGGATGTGCTTGTCTCTGGCTCCCCACCCTCCTTCCAGGGGAACAGGGAGAGGCACTTCTTGTCCAAATTAAGAGATGTGACGACTTCCTGTGTGATTGCCACGGTATAGATTCAGCTGCACCAGTTCTCTTTAGGCAAGCAAAAGGTTTTGTTTCTTCTTTCAGTGAAGATCCTTTAGCTGTTTGAATCTCCTCTGCTACAGGTTTTAACCTGAGCTGTGTTAAGCTGAGAATGCTTAAAAAGATCTTTTTGTTTCCAGCTGACAGGTTAAACGGGATGTTTTTTGTGGTAGATCATTTGCTGAAATCTCATCCTCTGTGCTCAAGAACTCACTTCTTTAAAAAGAAAAAAACATGGGACACTTCATTTGAATTGCACTGAAGAACTGTAATGTTTTCAGAGCTATCAGGCAGATAAATTGTTTGTTTATGTCTTGAAAAATCACTGTTTATCCCAACCATTTTTAGTACCCAAAGATTCTTTACTCTTGGCATTTGAAAGGGTAAATGTATTTGTATTATAAGTTGCTGTTGGCTCTGAATTTCTAAACCCCTTTAATGATATGACCAGTGTGTAACACTAAATTGTGTGTTTCCAGTTGTGTAAACAGAAATGTCTTTCATCAATTTCAGCTGCTGTACCCTGAAGATATCTTCTGTGTTTCATTTTGTGCCTTCTGTACATAGCTCTGTGTGGGTTTGCGTTGTTCCGGGATACATCACAACATCAGAAAGGACAAAAGAGCTTTGCATTCTGCTGAATTCGGGCGTCTGGCATTTGCCATTTCTGTTACTCCTCCTTTATGCCATCAGTACCTGTTTAGCTGACAACTTGAGTATATTGTATTTGCAAAACCATTTGTTTCTCTGTGAATTTGAATTCATTTCCTTGTAGGCAAAATGCACACACATAAAAAGCCGATGTTGGCTGCTGGGGTTTTACAAGATAGGCTTTAAATATTGTCCTTTTTTGCTGTAGCCTGCATATGGCAGATAACTCAGAAATCCCGTTTTCACAACCTCCTTTGTTTAGTTATACTTCCCATTGCAGCGATGTTTATGACTGCATTAGAAAAAGAGCTATACCCCCCAGAATGGCTGATAAACAGCTGTTTCATAAATGCCTATAGCCTATGATCCATATTGTAATGTTTTTCAGCCTCTAGGCAGGTATTGATTCAAATGTGAATTCATTGTTCTAGCTGCACTAGAGTTAAAAATAGCTTGTGTTAGCGAGCTGAATTCTTGGGCATAGAGTCACAGCTTTTAGCATGTGAGACCTGGTTTGTTAAATACTTCTTTTTTCCCCTGTAAGAATGCAGTTATCCTTAGGCTTTGTTAGCAAGAGGGGGTGGCTTCCTAGTGCGTAACAGTGAAGTAATTTATCGAAACTTGGAGTTGGGGTTTTTGTTTCATTTTTTGCCTGTTGCAACAAATTGCCATTTGTGTGAATGTATTTTCCATTTCAGTTGCAGATCGCCTGGGCTGCGACCCTCGAACGCGTTTCCAGGTTCCACCAAACACCAAGCAGTGGATTGCTTTACTACAGCGAGGAAACTGTACATTTAGGGAGAAAATACTGCGAGCAGCTTCACATAATGCCACAGCTGTGGTCATTTACAACAATATATCCAGTGAAGAACCTGTTACAATGACCCATCAAGGTAAACAAAATGTAATCTCCTTCACTGTAATTCGCTTCTGCCCAGGTATTCTTTTGCCACATAAACTACTGCTAAAGAGCTCTTGGCAGTGCATGGATGCTATTTGAAATAGCTTGTTCTCTGATGATGCTTACGTGTATGCAATATAGCAAAATAAGCCAGTAATTCTGAAAAGTTATTTTCCTGTAGTGTACATTTTATCCGTTGAGGAGCACTTTCCTCTGCAGTGTTAAAAAACATATAGGTGTTTTGGAGGGAGGAAATATCTGTAATATCTGAGGAGGAGTCTGTTTCAAACCTTTCTGAAGAAGAGCTAACGTATAATGGAAGGTCTAGAATTTTACAAAGCTTCTGAGCCTGCAGAATTTTTATAGTAGCATGTCTTCAAGTGGCTGTTACGGTGGGAGTTTGAGATATTAACAGTTATCAGGATCTGAGCTTGCATGCTTTTTTTGATGATGGTACAGTGGGTACTCTTTCTACGATGCGTCTTTGAGTGCCGTCTTTGAGAGCCAACAAAACATTGGGGTTTGGAGAGCAGTTGTCTCTAAGTTGTCCAGAGTTAGACTGCTGCTGGTCTGGAACGATGCTGAAAATCTGGATTTCTACAGATTTCTACTTTTTTAGGACTGTGTAAAATTTCTCTGTTACTAGTGAGTTACTTTAGCTGGTGGGAATCATATATGACCCTTTTCCTTGGTTAGAAATGATGTTCACAATTCTGATAACTACACCTTTCATTTTCCCAGAAGGTTTTTTTCAATATGGAATTTTTTAGCTTAATCAGAAAAGGCATATTTCTATATTTGATGGCTGGCTGATTTTATTTTATTAGAATACTTTCCTTTTTCTTCTAAGCTTAGGGGGTTGCTTGGAAACTGGAATTCCCTAATTATTTCTCTGCATATTGTCACACAGAATTGAATTCTTTTACTAAAGAACTGCTGTGTTTGTTTCTTTCTTTTTTTTACAAGGGAAATGTCTTGTGGCTTCTTCTGGTTTCATGGGGTTTGACCTTCCCAATTCTGTGTACCACAGGAATTTTTCAGGGAGATTTTGACCTCTGTTTGGCAATTCAAAGGCTGTTGACAATCCAGTTTTATCTTAGGTACCTTCCTAGGACTTTTTGCAAGTAATCTACAGACAAAAAGCCCCATGTTCTCATGAAACACTTTTTACTACTTTCTGTGGTTTTTGACACTTCTCTCTTTACTGAGGTAACACCTTCCTAAGCCTTCAGCTCTAGCCTCTCTTTGAGATAAATTCCTGCATGATTGTAAGGTCTGCAGTCTCTGCTTAGCAATGATCTCTGACTTCTCCTGTGGCCTGAAATACCTTACTATGGCAGGAAAAATAGACTACGAATAACACTACAGCTCTAGCATTGTTTGCCTTGTTACATGTTCAATTATATAAAGGGTTTAATTATAACTTCAATACCTTCTTTCTTGTAATGCTGTTAGATTTGGCAGGTGCTTTCATAGCAGTGGGATGGTGTCTGTCTTTTATTAGGAAATCCTAGTTCACTCAGTGTTTCAGTTCTGACTGGTGTGTTGCCTTTGAAACTCTATCAATAGGTACAGTGGTTCTGGTGGGTTGAAATAATGTCTCAAGTTATAAAATGTGAGAGCTGCTGTGGATAAAATGATGTCTTGTAAGCCAGCCAGGCAACTGTTTCAATACTTGATACTTGGAGAAAAGACAATACTGTCTTCAGCATGTTGACTTCAAAATACTTATTCATGGCAAGCTTTAAAAAAATGTAATTAGTAGAGATGATGTATCTGAGTATTTGGGATACTGATGTTTAGCTACAAGTACTTAGTCCCTGGTATACTCTATCACTGATTTGGGCTTTAGGCACTCTCTCAAAATTAATATTTGATTTGAAGTGTTCAAACTGTGTGACAGACTTAAAGTAATTAGGTAGAAATGAAGTACCACCTCAGTACCACACTGTAATGAAGAGGAATGTCATTCCACAGCTGTTGTTTTGATTGCATTATGGTCGTGTGAGGGATCTCCTCAGCAATATGTGCTTTGCAGAGCTTCCTATAAATAACTTCCTGTTTGCTTGATGTAGGAACTGCAAGTCTGTGTAACAGAGATGTAGATTAGTCCTTCTTTGGTGTTAGCCTCAGTACAGGGAGGGTTTGGAATCCCACATTCCCCTCAGTGAGAATTATTCCAAGTAGGATATAGACTGATGAACCTATGCAAACGAACATGTGTAAAGCAGTCTTACATATGTTCAAGGCACTCTCTGGTCTTCTTTTTTCTGTAGTTTCAACCATATCACTGCTTGTCTGCTTATTAGGTGGTGAATGGCCACATCATCTGCTACTTTGATATTCTGGTGTGCTGCATCTCTATTCTTAAATGGGGGAAGGAATTGATGCTGTGTATCTAATAGTTGTTTTGCTGCTGATTCATTTAAATAGGTGTTAAGTGAGGTTGATACAAAGTGAAGATGAGCATGAGCCACCAAGCTGGTCTTGGTTCCATAAGATATCTAGTGCTGTGCAGTATTCCTCTTTTTCTTTTAAAAATACATTCCTCACAAGCCAATTCTGCAGCTGTATTATGATGACCAGGTTCACAGCTGTACATTTTCTTTCCATAGAGAGGTAAAAATAGACTTTGTGTCATTTTATATCACTGTAATGTAATTTTTACACTGCTGTGTAGCAAGCCTTAGGAATATTCTTTCTTCCTGGTGAAGCAGAAAGGAAAGTGGCAACTGCTGGTAATGCACACTCTGTGAACTGCACACTTTCCTGCTCTGGTATTTGCATGAATTCCAGTCACCTGCTTAGGCAATGTTTGTGCTAAAAATAAGTGAAATGTTATGTGGATTTGTGTGTTGCTCACCTGCAGAGAGGTGATTACCTATGAGAAGAGCTCAGTAAGCACTTCTCACCTCTGGGATTAGTATTTTATCCAAGTTATTTTATGGTTGCAGACACATTTGAAAATTTTAATCTTATGGAAATTTGTTCGTGCTCAGCATGTTAATTAGATGAATATAAATGCCTTCGGGTGGCTGGATAAGAACTGTTGCTCTTGAATCAGTCTATCATCACTGTGTCATATGAACAGTTTCTCTTGCTGTGTCAGAAGTTGCCTTTTCTTGTGTAATAGTCCACTAAATCTCTGCCCCTTTGACTTCAAGTTGAGTTTTAAAGTAGGTATCGATCTTAGGGAGTTGGTGAGCTTTAAAAACAACAAAAACCTCTTGTTGCTTGCAAAATTATTTCCTTTTCTCTGTGTATATCCATGTATGTATTACTGTGCGCATGTAAAATGAATTTATTTCACACATTCTCATAGATGTCCTCTAAGCGAAGGGCATCTTTCCCAGCATAGGTTATGTTAGACTATGATATCACTGACAGGAAGGCAATTTTATGAGTGGTTTTGCTTGCTACTTCTGTTAAAGCAGAACAAATAATGTCTAATGTAAAAAAGAGCCTGTGTGGTAGAGAAAAGATGTAGTAGCTGTTTCCTTTATAAACAAGTATAGGAAGAGGAAGGAAATGCAGGTAATGTGTCTGGTAGAGACAATCCTGTCAAGTACAGAATAGTTAAATTTGATATTGAGCTTATCTGTTAAAATCTATACTTTCATTTGGATTTATAGAAAATAATATAAGCCAAAGAAGGCTCTCAATTTAAAATTTCATACTCAGAATTTATGGAACAAATCTGGGCAGAAATAGATAAACAAATATAGAAGAGAGTGTCAAAATGACGTTGCTGGAGTCCAGTAGCTGCTGTTCATCTGCGCTGAAGAAATTTCCTGAAGTGTTTAAACAACTTCTAATATAATGTCTTTTTCAGAGGATTTAACTGATACAGGTGAATCTTTCAAAGTGTTCTGAACAAGCTGAAGGCATCTCACCAGGGTCAATCTCCATTGCGCTTCGAAAGAAGCGATGCCTTCTTTTTTTGCAAGGTGTTTGTTTCTTGATGTGCGCAGAAGGTGACGTTCTGCTGTGGTACTGTGGGAGAGCTGCCCAGCAGTAGCTCTCAGAAAGAGTTTCCTCTTATAGGGAAGATTTCTCATGGCCCTGTATTCGCTTAAAAAGCACACTAGCACAGGAAGCAAGGTCTATACTAGCTTTGAACTGTGATAAAACTGAATGTATTTTATGTGGATTATTTTAGGTCACTGGGTCAGAGGCAGGAGGGACAGGAAGGAATTTGGAGTTATTGCCATCTAATGGCTATTCCATGTTCTTGCCCTAATTCGGAGTGGGTAGACTGCAGAGAGCAGCAGTTGAAATGCTCTTGTGGCACTCTCACTGCATGCAGCCAATCTCTTCCTCTGCTGCTTGCCTTTTCCTCACAAATGTCTGTTTATGTAACTCTAATCTGAACTGGTGCATGAAAGCTATGGCACTGCAGATTATTTTGCACAAATGCATGCTGATGAATATTTCTGCTCTGTACTAAATCTACTGCAAAACTTCCCTTGCATTACTGATATTTACCTTTAATCCACAGCTCAAAATTTTATGGTGTATTTCAATGTTGTTGTTGTAATATTTATTAATTTCCCCTGGCATACTAGTGAAAAGGAAGGAGAGATGAGTCATTAAAGTTGAAGCTTGAAAAAAAGGCAAAGCAATCAATAATCTAACCATGGTTTATGTATCCTTGATCACTTTATATTGTTAATATTTGCTGATTGAAAATATGGGGAACAAGTGTCAACAGCATTATACTTTATGCTGTTTTCTCAACTGTTTCTTGGGAGTTTTATCCGTCAGGAAAGTCTGTCACATGGTAGATGGAGGTGTCTGACACTTCATAAGATGTGGAGAGGAGCACATTTGAAGCGCCGATTCTGGAAGCACTTGTCTCTTCAAGTCAAGGCAGGGAAACCCTTTTACAAAGCTAATATAACCTCAGTGCCTTGCAGAGCTTCGTACCAGTGTTTCTGTGTGGTACATGCCTCATCCACAACTGAAATAGCAGCTAGGCTGATTTTTGCCTTAGCCAGCTGAAAGGGTAATTAGTTCTGTGACTGTGAAAAGGCCCACGGGACTGTTAGTGACTGTAAGTAATTACATTCTTTTTTTTATCCAAAGTCTGAGCTCCAGCAGCTGAGTAATTCCTAAACTATATAGATTTGGTGGAATCAGATTTATGATATTCATCTATGAACATGCTATTTATAAAGGTCTAAAAATATTTTGTAGTGTCCTTGGGTAAGGCTCTCTTGCCATTTCTCTTTCGTGCTTCACTGAATTTGTTTGGAATGACTTTCCAGATTGATGGATCTGTATGGAAGTTATCTGTAGATAGAAGAAATACAGGAACATGACAGATTACCTTTCTTAGAAATACTGGGATTTTTTAGCTCCGACTTCCATTAGTGAGAATACGAACTGCTGTCCAGAAATAGCAAAATGGAAGCAGTCTACTAGCACTACAGAATGCAAGATTATGGAGACTTTTGCTGTCAGAGTGTCTTAAATTGGTGAATAGACCAATAATGTCTATATTAGGTTAATATTATTGATTACTCAAGAATGCAACACTGTAACCAGTGGTCAGGTGTTAACCCACATCTAAGGTGACAGGTTTTGTACGCTGTTCGGAAGTATAAGCGAAGAGGGGCGGTTTTCAAATAAGCAGGAATATCTTTTGAAGATAAAGACATATTTCAGAAATGTGTGAAACTGTGACATGAGGAACATTTTTCAGTAGTGTCATGTGTTAGGATTATACCATTTCCCTAGACAAAACTTAATGTGATTCTTCTTCTTTTTACCAATTTGCATTTGTTCAAGGTTTGAACATAAAATTTGGTCTACTCTGTTAGCATACTAATACCTCAACAGTAAAAGTAGTCATTAAATAGGACTGTAAATGCAGTTTACTCACCATAATACATAGTTAAATGCTTGTAAAACCATAGGAATGAAAGAAAAAATTCTGTGCACGGATTCTGGAAAGGAATGATAAAATGATGAATTCCTTTGTACTGAGTTTGTGGTGGGTTTTCCTTTTTCCATCGTTATTTAAGTGGAACGTCCATTTCCTTTTCAAAAAACTTGCAGTGTAAGTAGGTGCAAAGAAGCATTGCTAAAAATGTTGTGTGAAATGTCTCCAAAATCACTGTAACATCTGTCTGCTTTTCCCTTATCTAGGCTTGGTTTTCCCTAGTGTAAAGAACCCAAAAGGTCACATGTATTAAAAATATATATAAATGTATTTCCCAGAAGATACAAGTCCTTCTACAGAAAGGGAATATGTGATGTAAGTGGAATGATCAAGGCAGTTAAAAGCGAAGGAGAGGGACATAGCAAAACCCAAACCCATTTTAAGTGAACTCTGCTGCAGTTCTGGTTCCAGAACATAAATTTTTCTTTTGGGTGCTCCCCACTTCTCAGCCCAGCCATGAATTTGTCCTCATAGGGCCCATCAGAAGCAGCTTAGAGAAGAGGGGAGTGCATCTCTGAGAGACCATAAGCGTTGGTTGTCTTGAGTCGGGTATGCTGGCTGTAGCAGAGGCAGCTGGACCTTGTCAAGCTTGAGGAAATCCAGGGGCATAGCTCCATCATCTCCCATGTATCAGCATGATTTGGACTTGTGCATGAAGCAGGATTTAACTGTGACTACCTGTTTTGATTTTATGTAGATTTCTTCTTAAACATCTTCCTGAGTGTCAGAATGGAGCAATCGGGTTACGAAATAATGTGTTAGCAATTGTCATGTAAATACAGTCCAACAGTTTCCTCACCTGATTTTGTTATTTAAGCTCTCCTTTTAGGAACTCTTACTCATAGTAGCTTATAAATCTGATCAAATATGTGGCAAGAACATGACAGTGAGGCATTGTTTCTTGTTTCATGAAGGGGCATTGGAAAGATCATTTTCTGCTTCTAAGATTATTATTTATCACGTGTGGACTTCATTTAATGTGCTACAGGGTGGCACAACAAGAATCTGATTAGGTTTCAATATTTGTTTGAAGTTAGCTGTCACACCCGTCTTTGGAAAGCTACTCTTGCTGTTTCTGGTTTTCTAATCATATGCTGCAATCCCATGCTTGTTTTTCTTAAAGGAGCAGAGCTTTGTGGACATCCATCGCATGTTTATGAGCATTACAGCGATGCATGGTACATTGCAAAATCCTGAAATGTATGTAATCATGTTTAGAGGGTGTCGGGCAGTGTCCTTTCTTAGCCTGGCAGGACAAAATCTACTGAAGCTCTTTGCAGCAATCAGAGAGGACTTTTGAGTGTTCTTCAGACACTACTTGTAAATTGACTGTATTTTGATTGCAATTCACAGAAGCGTGTTCCTTGCTGAACTTGGAATATCTGCTTCTCTATCCTCTTAAGTAGACAGCCCAAATTCAAGTTTTAACCTCAGAAGCTTTGGTTTTGGTTGTTTTTGGTTTTTTTTAATTTCTTTTGCATAGGTTTGTGTAGCAAAGAGATTTGTGATTTCTGTAAATACTTGCTTAATGTTTTGGGATACTTGTTCAACTGGTTGCATGTAATTGCGTCATCCTGTCTGACTTTTACATAACTATTTCATATAGTGTTGTCCTTCACAATTTTTCTTGCTGTAGTGTTGTAAGATCCGTCTGACACTACAGAAAATAGTCATCCTGAAGGTAAATGTTTACAGGGAAGAGTTCATCATTTTCAGTATTATAAAGGGCAACAGGGAGACAAACATTTTAAAATGCTATCCAGTCTGGTTTTAAAATTGGTGTATATTCTTGGCCTTAAGTTCTTGCCTTGTTCAAAACTAAATAACTGACATTATGGGTGTTTTCTGTTTTCAGAAGTATTTGATTTGGGACATCTCAAACAACATATTTTACTCCCGAGATTGCACTTGTGTGTCAACAGCTTGGATGTGCTTTTGTTTACTTTCTGATTAGATCAAAATCAAAATGTGTGCAGCTAGACCTGTTTTAATTGCTCTGAAGACATGCCAAGGCTCTTTCTCTTGGTATCCGCTTTCAAAAAGCCTGGTTTAGAATGTCAGACTTATTCTTCAAGACATGTTTCTGGTTTGTATCAGAATAAAATGTATCTGAATAATTTGTGCGTTTTTGCCCAATGTTATTGCATACTCATGGAATTTATATTCGAAAGTTATACTTTTCTAGCAGTGCAGCTTTGCATATAGCTTAGTATGTCTTCCTCTTTCCCTCGCCTCATGGGTTTCATGGATCATATCCTCTGTGGCTAAATCCCTTACGTTATAGAGGTAATTGTTGCTTCTGGCCCTTGCAGCCCAGATGTCCTCTGGTGTTTTCACAGGATTCTCAAAATTTCATATATAACCATAGTTCTTCAGTTGTACTTTACCATTTTCTTTGTTGACATTTTGTGGGCTCCTAAATTCTGTTGGAGTGGTTTCACTGTTACTTAATGTTATTCTAAGAAATCAGTCACTCGCAGTAATAGGACCGATCCCTTTCCTGGGTGCTGAATAGTGTGTGTTGCTGGTGTTTGATTTCTGATCCATGTTCAGAAGTGCTTAGCATACAGTTACAGGATTTTAATAGGATCGGGAAGTTTGGTATGTGAAGACGGGCAGTTTTATTTCCAGTTATCATTATGATTTTCTAGTTGTTGCAGTCAGGTAGGTGGTGGCATTTCAATGTCTGAATCATGCCCTGCATCCAGCCTGTAAGTGACTGTCTGCACCATTCTTTGTCTGTATCAGGAAGGTGGGATTTTGTTTGCTTTTTTTTCAAGGAAGTACTCAGAAATATCCCCCAGCAGAATTACTCAGATAAATGTGTTAAGTTTTTCAGAACTGAAGTCATAAAAGCATTCAGTTACAATTAATTATTGTCTGCTATTTAAATAGAGAACGATATTCTTGTGCAGGCATGAGATGAGTGCAGTCTGTCTGCTTCATGCCTTCCCTGCAGCATCAGCAGGCTATCAAAGATCTAGGAAATTACAAGGACTTCAGCTGAAAACATCAGCCATTAGAAAAGTCCTAACCTTTGTTATTAACCTGACTTAATTAGCACTTCTCTGCCCACCTTGTTGTGTCAAATCAAAATAGTTCAGTGCCTCTTATAGGTGCTCCAACATCTGCCATGCATGAGATGGGATCTAAGTTTTTGCCTTTCCTGTCTGTGAAGGTGGTTGAAGCATTGCAGCAGAATAGCAGCAGTACAGTGCCAGGTTGCTCGTATGCCCAAGAGGAAATGTCTCTCCTGCCCTTGTCCCAGAGTATTGACCAAAAGCTGCTTGGGCTGTTCACAAGCCCAGGAATAAAAAAATCTGCTGTTTGGTGGTTGCATTTTGCCAGGCTGCTGTTCCCTGCATCCTCCAAGGGACAGTAGATTGATGGAAGGTGTCTGAAGTCTGCCCTTTGAGCGATGGGTGTCTTTAACTTGGTGTCCTGGCCACAGTTGCCTATATTTTGAGCTTCAGGCAAACATTTGGTAGTTAAGAATCAACAAAACAAAACACAAAAGAAAACCATTATTTGCTTGTGATGAGACTAGTAGTTTTTCTTTGAAATGACTTTCTATTGACTTTCTAAATGTGCTCTGTTAGAATTTCTAGGAGATGAGGATAAGCTACTGAGAGAGCAAAGCAGTTTCTGTAAGAGCTCTGCAGGGAGCTTCTGGATGTTGCTGTTTTTCCCATCTTCTTGGTTTTAGTGTCTTAGCTTTTAAATCCTTCTCTCTTCTCCTCTCCCAAAGTATTGTTACACAGATTTAACGATTAATGCAACTTCATTCCTTTTCATACATAGAATTGTATAACTCTCCTAATTAAGCATGCACATGGTAAAATTGCATGCTAGAAAGAGCTGTCTGGGCTTGGATGATAGCAATTAAATGATTTATATTTACAGGTGTCAATATTTATCTTAGGCCTACCCTCTGTCCTAGCTCGTCGTCTGTGGTTGGGCATGTAGTTCATTGGCTTTAGCTAGCATTCCAGCTTATTTTCCCTGGGCACTGTTCTAGGCTGAGAAGTATTGCTTTTCATGAGATTATGTAGCAAGACCATATTCTAACTTTTGCAAACACTGTTAAGCTTTCTGTGTTCACCTGAGGGATTTTTTTTGTGCTTAACTTTCAGAAATGCAAGGTTTCAGGGTGCTTGAAATAAATGAGTTGGTGCCTCTTCCTGCCCCCAATTGTTCTCAGACAGGGAGCTCTTGCTAAAATTACTTAGGGTGATGCCCCTGACAAAAATACGGATGCACCAAGTCCCAGTTTCCACTGAGCTCCAGTATGTTAAACAGGCACCATTTATTTTTCTCTTCTGCAGTTCTCCTTGGCTCTCACAGGGTCAGAAGCAGCAGTAGCACTTCGGCTGTTCCCAGTTGAGTCATTTGGAATGCAAATCACTTTGCAGCCATGCCAGTGGTTCCCTTTGTGCTGGCCTTTGTATAAAACACATGACAGATTGTCAGCTTTGTCACATTTCCTGGGCAGCAGGGAATAGGTAGAGGCTTCAGCTTTTGATTCAGACAGAAATGGACTAGTATTGAAAGGTATTAGTCAGCTTTGCATTGCAGATAACTGTAATCATGTCAGAATGCTATGCTGAGTGCTTCTGGCTGATATTCTGATACTAACATAATTCCTTGGTGCAAATAAATACCTACTGGGTAAGCTCAGCAGAATATGTGCCCTGGGGAATGCTGTCCCCCCACACCCTTTTCCCTGCCTTGCCTTGCTATCCAAACTTGATATGGAAAACAGTATTGAAGCCTAGGGAAAATACCAAGTACCTGCTCTGGATTGGTTGTGCACCATCTGAGCTGCAGGGGCTTGGGGTTGCAGGAGCATGTGCTGCATCTATGTATAGCATCTTGCAGGAGGTGGCTCTTGTCCTGTAATTAAGTGCTGCAAGTCTGGGCAGGGACTCTTCCCAACTGGACAAATAGATTGCCTGAAAATAATGTAAGTGGTAGATTTTTACTGTTTCCGAGCTTTGCTGCCCATTAAATATCTCGATTAGTTTGCATGAAACCAAGCTCAGTACCTCTCGATCTGAAGTGTCTCTGGAGCTGAAATACAGTGGACCTTGTGTGAATCTGTGGATGCCAGGGGTTAAATAAGTTATATCCATAAATTGTGTTGGATTTTGGTTGCTTATGCAAAGCTTTTGAGTTAATGACACTTGTTTCAAAAAATTTAGAAGGAACACTGAACATTTTTTCCTACTTAGACGCATGTTATTAGGACAAGGCACAAATGTCTTTACCATTTGAATTTTAAATGAGGAAAAGTTGAAATTTCTTGGGGAAAACAGTTTTGGGGCTGTAGAACATTTTAGATATTACTGTGCAAATCTTTATCTCTGAGATTATCAACTTTGAGCCTTCCGTGTACTTCTGTCAGCGCAGTCTGCAACACCAGTGTTGGGGAACTTGTTCTGAATCCTGAGGATAGACATTGCAAAAGTTACTATTTAGCATGGTGAATTGAAAGAGCAATGAAATAACATTCGAGACTGTTACACAACTCTGTTAAAACCCCTACTTCTAAAAGTTATCTGTCTGGCTCTGTCACATCGTCTTATTGTGCCCTGGGTTTCAAAGATGCTGCTCTGTGGGTGTTCTACGTAATTTTGTGAATACAATAACTTCTTAAAAATCAGATTTGATTAAAAGTCCTTGAAGAAATTGCTTGTGTTAAAATAGAACCTCATGTTCTCTCTTCACTGTCGCAGTAGGTTCTCTGTAACTTAAATCCACTCCAAATCCAAAATCTCAGTCTGAAGTTACTTGCATTATACAGCTCCTCTGTGAGGGAATGTGAACTGAAGCAAGCAGATGGAGAAAACAGATGAGCAGATTTTGCAAGCAATTTGAAAATAGGTCTTGAAAGGGGTTTTAGTGTAGGAAGCAAATAGAGCTGGATGAATAAGAATGGTACTCATAAGGCTTTGCTTTTCCTATTAACTTTGCTTTCTTTGAATTTAGAATTGCCCTGAGTTTAAGATCCTCTCTTTTTATGGGGCCTTTGCTTTTAAAACATGGGTGCTCTCTCTTCTCTACAGTTGATTTTGTTCTTTTTCAGCAAGTCTTGTGCTTTGATTCTATTACTATCCTTGCATCAATAATTTTCCCTTTGGGAAGGAAGGTAGTCTAGAGGCAATACACTATGAAAACCAGATGGGCTACACATTCAAAATGGAGCTGATGAAGCTGTCACTTCTTTGCGATCTTATCAAGCGTGTCTTTGTGTGGATGATAAAGTCAGCACTCAAATTTCTGCCAAGTTTTTTTCATTTCTCTTCTACCTTACATCCGGACTTACTTTCACTTCGTACAGAAGTGATGTACATAGATGCTTGACTTTGTTGCTTCTGTGCTGGAACTGTGATGTACAGGTCCTTGACAACCTCGGTGGCATATAAAAGCCACATAACCTCATGGGGGAACTCGCATAACTCTCCAGAGCAACTTGTACGCAGCACTGTGTATACTAAGACCACTCTAGCAATATCATTGAACTCATTGTCTAAATGTTTTGCTGTGAGTTGCCCATTTAGGTATCGACAGCTTCAAATCTGGAACAAATGTACTTTTGAAAGCTAGTTCAGGCTGCACACAGTAATTATAATGTGGGAAGTACTGTGTAACCACTGGTAGAGACCTGTTACTGTCTGTGGAGCTGCAGGTGGTATGAATGTTAATGCCTTAATTTGAAAATGCGATTTTGAAGAGCAAGCCATGAGTTGAGTGCCCAGTACCATGTTCCTTCCATGTGCTATGGATGGCTTATATTGAAATCTCTAAGTTATCAAATGGCTTTGCATTTGGCAAATCTTTTGTGTGATATGCAATTTTTAAATGTAAATTACATATTTCTCTCCTTTTTTATAGGGACTGGAGACATTGTTGCTGTCATGATTACAGAATCAAAGGTTAAGGAGATCCTGAATTACTTGGAAAAGAATATCTCTGTCCTGATGGCAATAGCAGTTGGGTCCCGTGTTCCTCCTAAAAACTTCAGTCGGGGCTCTCTAGTTTTTGTGTCAATATCATTCATTGTTTTGATGATAATTTCTTCAGCATGGTTAATATTTTACTTCATCCAGAAGATCAGGTATACAAGTGCACGTGACAGGAATCAGGTAAGGGCACTCCTCTTTGGTTTTTCTGTGTTCTGGAGGTGATGTTTCTGTGTACAGAAGTCAATAGAGAACAAGTAATGTCTGTCAAACTGGTGTTCACAGCCTCTTTGTTCCAAGGCAGAGCATGTTGCTGGACAAGGATTTTTACATAACAAAATGTTTTTATTCTGAGCATCACCAGTACAAGATCTTATCACATGACAGGAAAGGACAGAACTGAAGAAAAATAGTTCCATTTTGATGAGTGAAAGTGTAAGAGGACGATCCAGTTCTATGTTGACTCAGTAATACGTACTGTGTGTACGTTGGGAATGGGCAGGGAAGTTAAATAGTAAATGAAATTGTATAGTGTAGGGGAACACAGAGCTCATGTTACGAGTTCCATCCATGTTCTCAAAGATAGTAGTTAAGGTAATTCAAGAGGTATTTCCAAACTATAATCTGTCATGATTGTTAATTGGTGATCTGTGTTAATTTTCAGCTTTATTCAAGATTGTGGTTAGTATGGACCACCCAATTCTCCTGGCTATGTATTTTAAGTAAACCTTAGTTCAGTGTGCCTTTTTTACATTCTTTTGCAATTAATTTAAGACCTGAATTAAGTATGGCCACACTCAGAAATCTTGACTACATTAAGTCATCAATTCAAATATAGATTAAATGTTAAAAGTAAATGTTTTACTAGCGTGGACTTAATGGTGCACTGCCTCCAGAGTGTGCCTTGGCTTTTATCGAGAAGGTTCAGTAAGCCTCAGAAAACCACTGTGCTCTCTTTGCCTGTATCTGTCAATGCTAGCTTAGGAAGCTGCTGGCCTCTATCCATTGCCACCCCTCCTTGCCCCAAATTACAGCTAATACACAGGAGCTCGCTGTGAGGCAGTGCTTTGGTGTTTTGTCAAATCTGAAACAAATGCAAACTTAAAACCTCAGTTGTGACAAAGGATTTCCTTTTTAGCTTCTATAAATAGTATCTGATGCTGCAGGTCCCATGGGCATCCTGTAAATTTTCCTAAGGATGTCATTCTTAAATGACCACACTGTAACCAGTACTTGGTGTGGTCCCTTGGGGTGGTGAAAGTTTAAATATAGCTGTTACTCAGTGAATATCTGTGGAATATTAAATCAGGCCTTCTGTATCCCCCTACGTGGTTCTAGGCTTCTTCCAGATGTCCATGTTTCAAAACAGTTGCTTCGTGGGGAAAGGGCTTTTATGACCTTTTTTCTTTCTTTAGATTTTTACAAAGGTCAGGAAAAACTTGATGAAAATTTTATGTGGTTTAAAAAGCTGAGCTTATTAAACTTTGATAAGAAGGTGGCGACAGCTAAAGCTTGTTTTTAAAGAGCTTTGAAAGCTTTCACAGAGAGAAGGCCGTACTGTTAGTGATGAAATAACTTGGTTTAGATGATGATCTTGTTTTTAAGTTATGTCAAAGCACACTTTGAAAAAGAAAAATCAGAAACATCAAAACCATGCTTTTTTTTGTAGATAGTGCAAGTAGATACTGGTATTTCACATCGTCGCTCTTGTGCGCTTCCGCCAGGCGTCTGCAAGTCTTTTGCATGTGGTGGTGGCTTTTCCATCAAGATAGTTCTGGGTTTTAAAGGCAAGCATATGCTATGTGCCTATCCCCTACTGTATGAAAATAGCAAATCCTGAGCATTTCCAATGTTGGCATAAAAAATGTATTTGTTAAAATTAGAAAATGGAAGAGGTGGATCTCTTAAATGGAAGAGTACATAGGCCAATATGCTTGTTTGAGGACGTGTAATTGAGATTTGCTTAAATTGACCTATTTCTCAAATGTTAAAGTTAGGAAGATATTTCTGTCTACAGGAAGCAATAACTTCCTCATCCCAGAGCATCCCCTCTGTTTCTGATGCTACATTTCCTACATGGGTGTTCTTCAGTAGCTGGAGCTGAGTATGTGATTTTTTTCAAATCCATGCTCTAAAAATAACAAGAGGTGTTCCTTGGAAACCACAAAGAAAGTGTTTATGTAATTGTAGAATAACCGTGGTACAGTTGGTTATCCTGGACTTCTGACATCTTCGTATTTCTGAAACAAAAGCAGACACCTTAATTTCAGTTTCTATGGAGAGAATATGCATAGAAACTGTACGATACAGGGGGTACACCTTATGCAGGGTTTGATTTTTCGGCTGTATAGAAGGTAGGCAGGAAACCCACAAATTTGTTTCAAGCGATATGGGAGGTTTTGATAGGTACAGTTCACATTCTCAGAAACAGCCCATCTCTTCCAAAAGCAGGGTACTAGTTACATGGTGGAGGTGAAAGATTAAATACATTGGCTGGAAAAAGGGAAGTTTATGTAAGCCAAATCTGATGTCTCGGGTCCTTGAAACAAGAAGACATGAGGTTTGTTCCACACAGTGCCCTGGGTCTGGGATCTCATCGACCAGCTGGCAAACAGCCATTCTTCCTTGGTTGGGGACTGGGCATTGCAGTAGGAATGAGCACTTGAATTGCAGAAATGATTCTTCCCTCCACCAGTGGTGGTCATAAAAACAGCATAAACAACAAAGAGCTTGGCCTCTGCATTCAGATTGAGGTTCATTTTCAAACCGGTATTCATTTCAGCTTTATTTAAGTCTGTATTGGCTTATTTAGATTTCGTGACCCATATTTTTTTCCTTTGTGAGATCCTGGTGGTTTCAGGTAATAGCAAGAGAGAAACTAGGTTACACTGAGAGCATCTCTTACGTCCTGGAATAAAATTGGCCTGCTCAGGGGAAAAAAATTAGTAATAATTCAAGCTTCAGAAGAGAACCAGGGATATTTTACATACAGCATCCTGAATAAAAACCAGTATGAACAGACTATAATGGAAATCATCAGGAGGGCATGTTGCTTCAGCTTTTATCTTCTGGGCTGGGTTTGATCAGTTTTGTCACACAAATATTGGATTACTTCTGTGGACATTGATATGGTCCATGAGGTTTATGCCTGTGCTTATTGAGTGTATTTGTGAGCTCAGCCGTTGGGTTTTTTCTTCCTGACATCTGTGTGCTTTTGAGTGTGTTCTTTGTCTCTTTGTGTTATGTGTTGGCCTACTGCCGTAGTGTGTATTGCAGTGTTAGTATTGGGCCCAAATAAGTCATTCTAAAGGACAGTAATTAAGCAGGACAGTATAAGGACAGTAATGAAGCTTGTTTATCAGGGTTAATTTGTGTTCTTTTATTTGTCACTTTACTAGCGTCGTCTTGGAGATGCTGCCAAGAAAGCCATCGGTAAATTGACAACCAGGACAGTAAAGAAAGGTGATAAGGTATAACAATAATATTTCAACATGGTAAATTTGAGCATTGTGTTTAATTTTTACTGGGGGAAACAATCTCAGTTTTTCCTTTCTGCTTCTGATTTATGGCCTTGCCTTCCTTGTTGGAGGCTTACTTTGTCCTGTGGTATTTTGTTTAACTCTTAGTATCAATGTATGCTATTAAGTCTGTACATTTCAAAGGTGTTTTTCCTGCTCAAATACTACTTGCACTCCATCTGGCAACTGCGATAGTGGTTTTGTGTGCTGGCTGGCTGGGGGTTTTGCTGGTAGGAGTACAGAGGGCTAGCATTATTTATGTGGAATTCTGTGAGGTTAGAATCATTCCATACGCAAGTTGTGTAAAGTAAAAAGAAGTTTAAAAGGCGGGTAATTAAGG
Organism: Amazona ochrocephala; assembly: GCA_039720435.1. NCBI lineage: Eukaryota > Metazoa > Chordata > Aves > Psittaciformes > Psittacidae > Amazona > Amazona ochrocephala. The sequence goes on from CM077889.1 coordinate 15,364,750, forward strand.
ACAATCTCTTATGTAAAATATGAATGTCCAGTAATCTGAGGGGGAGCATGAACATATATTTCGTTAAAGATAGTAAATGTTAGTCCAGTAATATTTCTTGCCAGTAAAAGTATATATAAACTGAGATAGATGGTGTGCTAAGGCCCAAATTTTTTCCACTTTTAGGAGCACTGCTGTCTTTGATTCTTAAAGGAAAAAAGTCACTTTAACCTTGCTTAATTTTTGCTCTTTAATTTGCAAAAGGCAAGGGAATTCTGGCTATGATTTGATTTTTAAGAGAGCTATTTCCTTGGACCTTTTCAGTGTGATTTGATTTTATCTTTATCAACACTATCAGCAATAGCATTGATAAAGATAAAAATCTTTTTATCTTTATCAGGAAGTGGTGGAAAAATTTGCTTCCAGAGAGGAGGCAGAATAAATGTCTTTGTTCTTTTTCCCCTCCCTATGTAGTTTTATTTCAAGGCAGCCCACTGCACTAAAATCCTTTCAGTGGTTATGGGAGTACATATAGATAAGGGGAACCTTCACAAACTAAAATTAAAGATGCTGTCATTTGACAGCATAAATTCAGAACTGGCAAGTGATGTGCAGGTTGCAGTACAGGCAGCATGAGGCGCGCACTCAGGTGAACAGAGAGTAGGAGAAAACCTGTCCTTCATCAGAGCAGTCCACTAGGGTTCTCTGCATGCAGCGCCGACTGGTGCTGACCAGGGAGTGGCTGTTTTGCTGTGGTTCCTGACTCTGTCTTCCTCATAGATCGCTGGCATCGAAAAAGAATATAAAAAGAATAATGAACTAAGAGAAGGCACAGTCTGTTTGATGTCACAGGTCCAAACATTTTAAATCTATATTGCTGATGCTGTACCTACATCCAAATGAAATCAGCCCTTTTTCATTTGACACTTTCAAATTCTGATGTTTAGAATAATAAATCATAACTTCTGGAAATCAGGAAAGAGAGGAACCAGTCAGTGATCCCCATCTTCATGTCTGGATAATAATTAGGATATGCCTGTAACTAAGTAGCAGCCAAAAATATGGGACTACTCTGAAACAAGTAAAATGTGCTGGTTCTGGCGATAAGAGAGAATTCCAGGATTCTTGTCCTGGAAAAAAGTAAAACAGAACAAACTGAGTAAAATAGAAGTTTTAGCTCCAAGCTGAAGTAAAGCCTCTAGGAAAATTACCACTGTATTTTATAGCAATCCAACTTAGTATTAGAATCATCTTAGGCTTCAGCTTATGTTTCAGATGATAATTTACCAGCTCCATGTGAGGGGAGACCTTTAATGTACGAGATATATTCCAACGTAACTTAAAAAAAGTAATAACCCAGTCATTCTTTTGTATCTTTCTAGTAACAGCCACTTGGCACAATGGAGGTCACGTACTAGTCATGATTACTTTTACGTTTGTCATAGCCTCAACTCTTGACTTGAAATTTCATTCTATTCGTTTTAGGAAACAGACCCAGACTTTGATCATTGTGCTGTCTGCATTGAGAGTTACAAGCAGAACGATGTTGTTCGCATTTTACCATGCAAGTAAGCTAGTAAAGTTGCTTTGTTTGGAAACTATTCTTTCTTTGTGCTCCTTTGATTGATTTCATGTAATATTTCAAGTGTATTGTGATTTACAAACACAACTGTTAGAAGTTTCCGGTCCTAGTAACAGCCACTTTATTTTAGACCATGACAGGAGAAGGTATAAAGGTGTTAATTTGGCACTGTTATGACCATAGAGATTAAACAAAAGATTCTGATTTTTGAAGATGGGCAGTTTGGGCATATCAGCAATGGAACTATTAAGATTGTGAGGGGGAGGTGGGAGAGTGATGCAGATTTAAGGACGGGTCAGACCCAAAAACCTGAAGTGTAATGAACCAGGTATAGCTGCAGTATTCTGCACAGTAGGTATGCAACACTGGTTGCTGGTTTCTGAAACAGTGTAGGAAGCGGAAATGCAGTCTTTCCAACCTTCATACCTCCTCTGACATCAATCAGCCACTGTGCTGTCATCTGTCTTTGATCTCTCTGGTGCAGTCTGTTCTTCACTTGTGCCTGAAGATTTGTATTGGTGCTCGAAATGTAGCAACTTCCTCCTTTTATGCCGTTCTCTTGACACTTAAAGGTTTTCATTTTGTTTACATTCCACTTCCATTCTTGAGTTGTTTCAGGATACTTGCTGTTTGAGAGATGCTTTTAAGTACTTTTCCATATGGTGATTGGTTTTGATGAATCAGTATGTTTTGGTAGCCTTAAGGATCAGCAAGGATATCTTTCCTTTGTATTGTGAAATGCAAAGATTTCTCCTTATCTCCAGACACAAAAAGCGCAGTATGATGTATATATGCAGCCAAGATCCAGTAATTTGGCCTGTGCTTTATATATAGTGTTCTGCATGATACTCTAGAAGCAACAGTGTCATGGTGTTGGAGTTGATCTTCAGTCACGCAGCAGCAGCATGTAAGAGCTCATTATTGGTCTTCTAAGTCCTCCTGCAGGCTGCTCTGAATAGCTGGAATATTTTTCTTCCAGTGCATGATGAATTTCTAACATCATAAAGGGAAAACAGTATTACATCTTACTGATGTAAATGTGTGCATTCTACTTGTGAAGCCAGAATGTTAATTTAGTTTACTTTTCTCTCGCTTCTTTATCTCTTAGACTGTGGGAAACAACGACCTGGTTTAGATTCCTGCTGTTGTTTAGTTAATACACTATACAAATGTTTGTTTAGAAATTGCCATTAAAGTATTTGGGATTAGAAGAGTTTGGTCTTAGATAAGATTTGGTCATGCAGATGTTTTTATGTTTCTGTCATTTTCACTCAAAGATGATGTCCTCTTGCCCTAAAAAATGTACTCCCAGGTGTTAACTAAAGATCCCAGTTATGTTCTGTATTGTAATCTCAAGTACAGCTTGCATCTGTGAATTGAGCCCTAGTCTTTGACTTGTTACATAGAAGATTACTTTGAAGTTAGAGGAGGAACTTCTGGAAATGGCACACCAGTTTTGGACCACTAAGATGGTGATTTGATAAAGTGCCTCTTAAAAAAAATCTTGTGTAGTTCAGGGTGGTTCTGTGAGGCTCAAGGATGTGGAATGGAGGTTCACAAATCCCACTCCTCTGTGCCTTTCTGTCGATACTGAACAGAGGTCAGAGAGATGTCCTTGACAACAAATAGAGAATGAGTCTTCGTCTGGTTGGAAAGCATCTTCTCACTAAGCATAAGGCAGAGTTGGGACTAAAAGTCAGCTTCCTTAAACAACTGCCAGTGTCCACGCAATGGCTCTGTTGCTGGTATCAGCAGATGTGATGCAGATCATTTAACAAAGATGATAATTGATTATTTTTTATTCTTTTTATTTTTTAATTTAAAAAAAAAATCAAAGTCAGTTTCCTTCAGAGAGCTTTGAGGCACAGTCCTGCAGATAGGAAGCTCCCTGCTCTCAGGGATAGTTGCCGGTGGTTCAGGGAGCTGGATGAAGGTGCATCTGACTGCCATCTCAGCACAATCTGCCATATAAAGGAGATATCAAGGCTCTTGTGTGGATTTTCTGTTCTGTTTTTCGCTAGATATAAGGTCAGTGGAGGCTCAGATTCCGTTCCTGCTGAAGGCCATATGACAACTTCCATGTTCACTTTGTACTTCCCTTTTTTTAAATCTCACTTTTCATCTGCCGCAGCTCAGGTTTGGGTTGAGTGCAAAACCACTTTGGCTAGGCAGAAACATTGAAATGGATGTGCTCCACAAGACGTTATATTTGTTAAAGAAGAGCCAACCAGTACCTGCAGAGGTGAGCCCAGTAAATTTCAGATTGTGTTGAAGACTTTTCAGTCTTCAGCATTTGAGATGCTTCTCTCAGAATCTTGTTTTGGAGGTTTAATCCCTTTCTACTTCCTGATACTTCAACCTCTCGTTGTAGTGCAACAGGCAAAGGTAGCTTAAAATGGAAAAGAAAAAAAATAGAGACTCTCAAGCCAAATGAGACATTTCAAGAAGACCATGGAGAAAATGGCTTGTCCAAGAGGAAGCAAATGAAAAGCTTGAAGTTTTTCTTACTGTGCCTGTTGAGGAAGCTATAATAATTACACAGTAGGAGTCACTAGCATATGACATCCTTGCTGCTTTCATCAATTTAGAAGTAGCATTTCCCTTTGGTACCACAACTGTTCTCTGCAGTTAAGTGTGGTCTGCCACTCAGCACCTCAGCAGAGAGGAGTCTGGTCTGGGCAGGGACACAGCAGGCAAAACATACCAGAAGCTGAGCAACTTGCACCTCATTCTATAGTGAAACAAAATGTGATGTAAGGTTTTGTGGCAGGTGGGGAATTGTGGCCAACTTAAAAATAAAGTGAAAATGATTGCAGATAATGCATTGAACTTTTATCATTCATTTTGTGCTTCAGAGATATGTTCAGTACCAGCAGCCTATGGACATACCTACAGCTTTTGGTGCACAGAGGCTACCATCTGTCTCAGGCTTAGAAGCCTGAGGAGCAGCTCTGTCTTTTGTGAATATCAATATGTATGTTAAAAATGAGTAAGCAAATGTCAGAAGGGTTCTAGCAAAAGACAAACCTCATGGACAATTTCCTTTTTCGGATATTTCTACACCGTCACACCACTGTGACTAGTTGATGAATGGGCACTGGGTGAAAAGTGATCAGGAGGGGGTAGTGTGAAGGACTTGTAAGAGATGAGGGAAGAGGAGAGCAAAGTGACAGCTTAGAGAAAAGCAGAGAGTGACATTGGAAAGGGCAGAAAGATGACCTGGGAATGAATGAATTTACCAGGTAGGAAGAGAATTAAAGGAGCAGTGAATACACTAAAATAAATGATTTTCGAACCCAGTTCTTTAATAATTCCTTTACTGGCATAGAAGGAGGAAGTGAGAGAAGTGACTAAGGCAGATCATCTGTTGATTCTGTGCTGCTGCAAATAGCTGCCTTTTGTTTTTTTGAAGCAAATTAACACAATATCTCAATGCCATCCTTACTGCAGTGCCTCTGCACAGCCCCCGTTTTCTCTGCTACCTGCTTGTGAGGGCAGTCTCTCATTTCCCCCAGCAATACTGTATTTGTGGAAAGCACTGAGGCGGCTCTCCCCCGGTATTGTCTGTTGGGGGCACACATGCGATGCCTTCCTCCCCACCACAGCAGGCCAAGCATCTCTTCTCAGCTGGGCTAAGTGTGATGGGCAGCCTGCTGCAGGGCAGGGAGGACCTGTGTGCTGCTGGGAGGTTTGTACCCCAGGGCAAGGAGAGCAGTTGCCTTCAGCAGTAACCAAAGATGCTACTTTGCAGCAGCACATTGATCCCCTTTGGCGGTATGCTGCGCTGGGAGCAGGGAAGTGTAGTGAGCTCTTGGGAAATAGCAGTTGTGAGCTCATTCAAACCCTTCTCCTTGTGTGATGTGCTAATTCAGAGGCATTACACTACCAAAAGAGATTTCTAAATCACTTTTTCATTGTGAAATGCCACAGAGAAGCTGTGTTGTACAACAGAGTCAGGAATATGGTGTTTATTATGAGCTCGAGGGCAACTGGCTGGGGTATGCTGACACAGTGGAAAAATACCTGCAGGTCACCCATTTGGAGTTATGCCTGCATGGGAGACTTCTTCAGTGCTACTCGCCTGGCTGCTGGCCATGCTTCCTCTAGCCCTGAGGCTGGAGAAGCAGCAAAAGCTGTGTCACACTTCACTCCCTGGTGTGCGGCTTCTGGGGAACCGTCATCAGCTGCTGTGACCTAGACCATCTTGCTACGAACTCTGCAGATTGATGGTCTTGTAAGACAAGTGACAAATAAAACATGGAGAAGATTTATGATAGAGAATGCAAGGGCTTACTTTGTCAGACTGAGCTTTAAAAATAATTCAAGTTTTTACTGTCTATATTCCTGTATAACTTCTTAACTCTTTCAAGCAGAGATACCCAGGCAGCGCCTGAGCCACAATGATGGTATCAGCAAGCTTTTTAAGGAGTAGATAAACAGCATAAGTAGTAGGCAGAGCCATGCTGATCTACATCAGTAAATAACCTTTGGAGAACTGCACTTTTTTGAATTAACAAATATTCTTGAAGGTTTAGGAACTAAAAGCAAAGAATTAAGAGGTCACAAAATAGTTGTGCTGTTTTGGTGCATTCGAACTCTATCAAACTGCTAATGACTCTTTAAAGTAACTCATAGTATTTAGTGGATGCATGTTGTCATCCATCAGTCGCCTGCTTCACTTATCTGAGTGCTTCTGCAGCACTGATTAGCTGATAATATATTAAAACTGGTTTCATACTTCTGTGGAGCCTTCATGTCTGCTGTTTCCCAAAATATTAGATTTTCATTTTTGCCCTACTCTAAGAAAACAGACTTCAGAGACTTAATAAGAAACATAAGCAACTAAAAGCCATGATTTGCCTAACATAGAAAAACAACATCTCTGTACGTTTCGGGAGATTTCAATCCATCTTCTGCCACCCAGGATTTCTACATAGTTTACTCTAGCTTTGTGAGTAATAAAGGGAATGCAGTAAGACCTAATAATGATGAAGTGAGTCTGTGTTTTGTGCAATTATTAGAACAGTAATCACTGTACATATCCTGTTTTTCATGATTGCTATATTGCTGAATGAGACAGGCCAGCAAAGTGACTGAGGTCCTCTTAAGTTTCTATTCCTGCAATATCTGGGTTATAGATAAGCAAAGTTCTCTTGCTCACTGTCCATCTTCCACTGACTGTAAGTCTATGCATCTTTAGTTAGTACAGGTAGGATACGTAGTTGTAGCTGACTGGAGCCTAGTATGCTGATATATTTTAGTCCCTTCATCAGTCTTAGGAGCCACAGACAAAAGATAATTATCCACTGTCTTTTCCTTGTTTGTTAGCAGTTTTAGGAGTCCTTTCTCTTGGGCCTTTTTCCAGAGATTTGAAAGAGAATTATCTGGTAATGTGCCTCATTTGGTCTCTGGTTTTGAAATCCCAAGGGGTAGGGAGCAAAGAAGTCTCTGACCCCATGATGAGTTTTCTGAGGCATAGAGCAGCAAGTATAATCTGAGAAGGGAGGCGACAGAGTATCTCAACTTTATGCTGCCTTGGAGGCATGCATGACCTCTTACAGATCGTGCTGGTGCCTCAAATAAATGGCGAGAACTCCTTATTCTGCCACTGCCCCTTGCCTGCTGGTTTCAGAGCACAGCTCTTGACTGGCTAAGCAGCCCTTGTAATTGCTGATCTTTGTCGTGATCACCAGGCTGTCCTGTTTGGGTGTGCCTGCTCTTGCTGGCTTTTTGCTTTGCAGTCACTGCCACTGGAAATGAAAGATCTGGGTTCTTATTGTAGGCAGTGGTCGGACTAGGTTATGAGTAGTTGCTAAAGCTGTATTGTGTGGGAAGTCTAGTTATACCCATTTCTGCTATGAATGTGCTCTGATAAGTTCTTTGCCTTTTCAAAAGCCAAGAAGCCTCTCCTAGGTTCAGCTGTAACAATTATTTTGCTCCTTTCTAGTAGCTGCTGCAGTGCTGTGCTTCAGCTTTAGTCTGAGAACAATGCTGATACAACACACTGATGTTTTAGTTGTTGCTCAGTGATACATACTCTGATCAGGGACTGTTCAGTCTCTCATGCTCTGCCAGTGAGGAGGGGCACAAGAAGCTGGGAGGAAGCAGAGACGGGACACCTGACCCAAACTAGCCAAAGGGGTATTCTATACCACAGCACATCATGTTCACTATAGAAACTGGGAAGTCACTCAGAAGGTCCAGATCCCTGCTCGGGTTGGGCTGGGTATCGCTTGGTGAGTGGTGAGCAATTGCATTGTGCATCACTGCTGTTTATTGAGGTGTTTTTTTTCCTGCCCTTTTTAGTTTTATATTTTCTCCCCTTGTTACTTCCCTTATCATTATTAGTAGTAGTAGTGGTAGGTTTGTATTATATTTTAGTTATTGGACTGTTCTTATCTCAACCCGTGGGGTTCACATTCCTTCCATTCTCCTCTCCATCCCACCTGGGGTGGGAGGAAAACGGAAAGTGAGTGAGTGGCTGCGTGGTTCTGAGTTACTGGCTGGGCTTGAACCACGACAAAGCCATTTCCTTTAATTCCCTTACTTTAGATATGTTGTTTTGGTCTCTGCATAGTACTTCCTTGTTGTATTGGTTTATATCAATCCCAACACTGTTATCTTTTTGTTCATGTATGTGACTTAAGATTTTGTATGCAATGTAGGTGGCTGTTCAGACTGTTCTCAATCTCAGAGTTCACTGCCATGCAAGTAGAAACCTGGTTTGCCTTTTCATCCTTGGAAGATTCTTCTTTTTTTGTTTGTGTTTTTTTGGGGGGGGTTCTCATGACCATTGTATGACAATGGATGTGTTTTCCTTCCTGGTATCAAGAAATACTGGTTGTAGGGAAAGCTTTCTTTTTATTTAGATGTAATAATTATAAAAGCCCTTTCTAAATCAACATAAATGTGCTTGGATTGGTTGCACTGACTTTTGAATAAAATTGACTGCTGATCAATCTGTGCTCTTCCTGCCCAGTTATGGCCAGGTTCTACATAGAAATTGAGTGAAAACTTTATGTACGGTTATAGGGTAACAAAGTCCCCACTAGTTATTCTGCCCATGTGCATTCTCATATCTGCAATAGAAAGGGAGATGAAGAATCCTCCTTGTAAGTGTTTCTTCCTAGTTGAGCTATTAGTAAAGGGTGGCAACAACAAGCAAGAGGTTTTGATTTTATTTTTTCTCTCATTGCTGTCAGTGCAGAATGCTGACGATTCCAGAATTTGTTTTGCTGCCTAAATTTAAAACGCAGCTATCTAAAGGTTTGTTAAAATAGTTCCCATTATGTAAAATAGAATTGCTTGCAAATTATTTGTGTGCTTGTCTGTTCTTCTAGGCATGTTTTCCACAAAGCCTGCGTGGATCCATGGCTTAGCGAGCACTGTACATGTCCAATGTGTAAACTGAACATTTTGAAGGCACTGGGAATTGTGGTAAGCTGCACTGTTACGTTGTGGATGAACTGGTTTTGCAGTTAATACCAACCTACCTGGAATTTTAGATGAGGGTACAGTAGGATTTGGTGCATGTCATCATTGCTCACAGTGGTAAACCATACAGGCATAGGCTACGATACAAGCATATTTTTGTCTCTTTCTTGAACCTTAATCCTTTTATCTGCTTCTTCCTCTACTTCTTTAAGATGGAATGAAGTCGCAACTTCAGATAGAAGTTGCTAATTCATGTTCTTCTCTCTTGTGCAATCTGAGGACAGCCATAGTGGCTGAATAAAGTGTGTATGTGTGGTTTTACTCCATTTATAGGTCTGCTACCTGTAGAGTGTTCACCATTGTAATGTGGAGTTGCTTTTTTGCCCTCCAGCCAAACGTGCCATGTACAGATAACGTAGCCTTTGACATGGAAAGGCTCACCAGAGGCCAGCCGGCAAGCAGGCGATCAGCTCTCGGTGATTTTGCCAATGACAGCTCTCTCAGCCTGGAGCCCCTGCGCACCTCTGGGATGTCACAGCTTCCACAGGATGGGGAGCTAACGCCAAGGTCAGGAGAGATCAACATTGCTGTGACAAGTAAGTTTTCTTTGGCTTCCAGTACTCTTCTATGGTTTCTGTGGTATGTGGCACTTGCTGTGCTGTAGCTCTCTGCTGCAGGGCCGTGGTGAAAGATTTCCCTGCAGGAACAAAGGTGACCTCAGTGTCTCTGTAAGAGGCGTATGCTCTGTATTGAAACTGATAACTCTAGGTATGACAGTGCCAACACTTCCATTATTAATGGTATATCCATTTAGATCTGCATGCAAAGAACCCTGGATGACCTAAAATGGCAACAAAATGACCCTCTTGAATTTGGTAACCAGTATGAGAAACTGAGTTGCCAAAATCATTATTTACCCTTTCAGAATACTTAACATGCTATAATTTATAAAATTTAGCTGCTTGCTATTTCTGCAGAGATTTTTTCCCCAGAGAACATTACTACTGGAATTTTGATGTCTCTTAGCAGATGGGTTTTGTCCCAAAAATTGTGAATTAAAAAGGACTATTTGATGTATCAATATTTGAGTATTGTCCAAGTGGTTATGATATCAGAAAACTGTTCCTGCGCTGCTTGCAAGCTCTCATCCATAACAACAGCATGGGAAATTTCCACTCACTGGATTTTACCTAGGGTTTTTAATGTGTGATAGCACTACAGTGACTACAGTGTCTGGAATTGCATAATTTTTCCATATGCTCTAGAGTCTCAATCTGATGCATGAATGGTTGGTTTTCTGTCTGAATTGCAATAATAGAATGCATGCAGGACAACAGTCTAATTTCCTCCTTGTATTTTGCTGACGTGCATCTGTTATCTGGATTTTGAACTTAGTGACACTGTTTGCCACTGATATATGCATAAGAGGCAATGTAACTGATGCAGTCCATTGGAGTGTTTCTTTAGAGGCTGCAGTGAAGTAAATGTCTTGTTAAAAAAGTCTCACCTTATAAAACACATAGTCTGTATCCAGAAGTGTCCTGATCTGAGAAAGAAAAATCCACAGATAAAATCTGGGTACTTTACAAAGCAAATAAGTCACTTTGTCATTCGCCATTTGATTCATCTTGTATTCAGCTCTGTTGAACATAGAGAAAATCTCTTGGTGTGCTGCTTTCCTTGCCGTGAGTGGGGGAACTCTGTAGTTTAACTGAAACTTTTCACTGATTGGTTTTACAGAAGGTATTTTCACTCTGTTCCCGACTGTAGCACTGCTCTTGCGCAGATGGGCTGCCAGGATAAAACAAGAAATAATCACTAACAGTTCATTCTGACAATGTTTATAAAATAAGGCTTTAGGAAAGGCTGTTCAAGTGTTTGGATTTTGTGGGTGACACATGCATTCTTTGATGCATGCGAGTTAAACCAAAAGCCATATTCAACAAACATGTTTGTATTCTGAACTATTGCTATGTGCCAAATTGAACTTTGAATAGTGGACATTTTATAATAGCCCTCTTTATACTACTTTTTATTTTTTCGATGTGTCTGCATGTATGCACTAATGTTGAAATTACTTCCCCATGTTGTATTCCTGTCTAATGGAACGCTCTAGTGATGTTTTACTATTGGACAAGCTATCCTATTTTTTGTTGGTTTTTAAAATAACACTATAGCATTTATTCGGGGGGGGAGGGGGCAGACAAATTAAGTGTGAAAGTGTATTGGGTGGGCTTATGTGAAGAACCACATCTCAGCTAATCTAAACCAACCCTGACGATCTTTGTAACTTGGGGGCGGACAGAGCTTTCATTACATTTCCCCTTGTTCCTGCATTTCACTTTACATTAAGTAATTTTTCTCTATCACTAACCCTTGGGAGCAGCCAGGAAATATTGTTGTGCCATGCTTTTTTCCACACCTCTCTCCACTTCTTCTTTGCTAGCCTTCTCCAGTCAGTAACTCTGTGGCTAACCTCCTTCTGCTTCACCTCCTGGTGCCAGTCATGGCTTAGAAGCCTCTTGCCTTCCGCCAGTGGTGTTTGAGGGGAATATTGGCATCGCTTTGACATAAGCCTTCTCCCACGAGTGATTTCCTCCCTTTCCTTTGTCAACAGAAGAATGGTTTATTATTGCCAGTTTTGGCCTCCTCAGTGCCCTTACACTCTGCTACATGATCATCAAAGCCACAGCTAGCTTGAATGCTAATGAGTAAGTAAAAATTCAGATGTTTCTATATATTTCTGGTGGGTGGGTGTCATGGAAACATTGGGAACAAATACCAAGAAATAGGAAAAACATAGTTTTCAAAGAATCAAATGCCTTTTCTGCATTTCTCTAATGTAAGTCTCTCTCTTAACAGTAGGTTCCAAGATAACATTTAAATCCCTCTCAATTTATATTTAGCTGTATTGTCGAGGGAAATCTTCTTGCTAAGTGGAGATATGGAACAGGTAAAAGAGAGAATATTTCTATTTAGGTTCTGATCAATGATCTAGGTAAACATTAGATTTCTGCTATTAAATGTCCATGCTCAAGACTCACCTGGCAGAGCCAAAAATTACTCCTGTCAGTTACCTTTGACAGTTTTCACCTCAAAATCAGAGTCAAATTTCATATTAAGTAAAATAAAAATCTGCATTTCTAGTTGGCACCCATTCAGCAAAGAATAAAGGTATTTAAATGGAAAACTACCTTATTGCTTTCAGGAGAGGGAGATACCAAAGTACCCAGTACACTACTGTTTCTTCTCTCTCAAGGAAAGGTAGCAGACCAGCCTTCTGAGCTCTCATTGTAGTATGCTTAAGAATTGTAGTCAAGGGAGTGCTTAAAGACATCCATGCTTTCTTAATTCTTACAGACACCCCAGTGCCTCCGTTCAGATAGGCTGGGCAAGAAATGACTCTAGCTCCTGACTTTCACTCTCTTTTGTAGTTCTGTGTAGGCAATTATAAATCAGTTCTGCAGATCTATTAACTGGGTACATCTGGTGTATGGAACATCTGGGCTCATGATACATATTTAATCATTATTTGGGGAGGCAAAGTGTCAAAATCTTTGTCTCAGGACATCTTGATGCTTTCCATTAATGTGTTGATCTCTTACCAAAATTGGACTAAGATTCAAAGACATTCTCCTGCCCAGCCTGGAAATGTAGCATTATAAACATGATTTTTTAATTATATTTTTTTAGATGAGAAGTGCTTTTTTTTTTTTTTTTTTTTTACTTTTATTGCTGCCTGCAAAGTGGAAGGTGTCCTTCTCAATAAGGTGGAACCATGGCTAATAGTCTCCAGTGTAACATTTTAGACAGCTTTCAGCTCACCTTCTTCAGGAGAGGCCATAAGTTCTTACAGGTTTTGGTCATCAGTGCCCTTTATTACCACCAATTTGCAAATCTTCCTTTCCTTCTCTTTTCAGATGCTAATTCCAAAGGGGGTTAATGAGAAAAGGTTTTAGAACTTCAAACAGCCCTGTCGCATCTTCTGATTTATTTATTTTTTCCCATTTGTCAAAACCTCGGAATTTCCACTATCAATCAGCCGCTTGGCAGCAAAGCTGTGGCTGAACGTAATTAATCTGCACTGAAAAATAGCTTGGGAAAGCAGGGAGCAAGATGAATTGTGAAACAGGAATGGCTGCATTTCTGCGCATTTCCACATCATTAGGAAGGAGAGAAGGAACTGTAGCCCATGTTGTATCATCCAGATGTGGGCACTGATAGCAGTTGTGTTTCTGCCTGCCTTGCAGCTCTTCTTTTTGTTGTCTTTTGCTCAGTGGGATCTGGGTCTATTTCTACTGAAAGGGCAAGCTTCTCCAGACTGGCAGTTAGGGCCTCCAGCAAAGTGTTTTCACAGTGATGTTTCTTTAGTACAAATAAAGGATGTGCTGATGTAAGGAGAGAGCTCCTTTCCCCAGTGCTAGGAATGAAAATAGGAGCATATACAAGGCTTTACTTTGAGGCAGACTTAAGAAAACTAGCAACTGCAGAAGCCAGAGCTGTCAGAAATCACTTATTCATGAACTGAGGTACCTAGCTGTAGCCTTCATCCTCAACAGCTATTCAGCTGAATCCTTTGGGATCTAAGCAGCCTCTACAAGTGCTGCCAGGTTCTACTACTCATTTTAGACAGTTTAAAATGTGAATGTATGACACTAATCCTTAGATTTATTGTTTAATTGACACCTTACGTTCCCCAGTGCAGACTAAGCATTTCCTGTGCTGAATATCATGCCAGATACATGGCAGCTCCCTCTCACTGAGATTTCCATTAAATGTCATAACAGCATACCTGCTTTTTATGCTGTTCTCCATATAAAAAGCAATGCTGGCATACCCTACATTTGTTACAGTAGTGTTTCAAGAGGAAGCTGAAGGTCTTTTTCTTACCAGAAAACAACAGTAGCAAGAATGAGACCATGTAATATGCTGATGCAAGTAAATGTGCCAAATAATTCTGCATTAAAACTCACCTAAAAACATGGCCTGATCCTCCCTTTTTCCTGTGTCCTTCCTGCAGCTTAAATCTTTATTTTAGAGCACTAGTTATGGATTGTGTGTATATACATATCTAACTCTGTGTGTGTGTGTATGTTTGTGCATATGTATATATACACACATATAGGCATTTTTAGATAGTCCCAATAAAAGTAAACAGTGATAAGAGAATAAGGAACCAGCTGCTTTCTCTTGGACTTGTAATATTTGTCGACTATTACTATTAATCGCATTAGGTAGTGATTTAAAGGAACAAAAGAAGCAAACTGTTGTTGGGAACAAGAAGCAGTTTGAGAAATTACTGTACAACTGCTTTAAAGTCCAAAAAGCCCAAATGTTGGATAGCCCCACTGAAAGTTGTCAGTAGCAGATGGAGTTTCCTCAGAAGGTCAGAAGTGCTCAAGCCTTTCTCCTGTCTGTTTTACTGGTCATGTAAGAATGATGAAAGGACCTCTTAATGCTCTGGCTTGTATAATTAGTCATCTCTCACTAACTTACTTTTACAGGATTGATTGATTTATTTTAGTACTGGCAGTATTAACTTTAATATAAATATTTTGTTCCTCTTTTTTTCTGCCCCACAGAGCAGAATGGTATTGAAGAAACGCTTTCCGGCCGATTGCCTTGGAGAGAGACACCTATTTTTATGCATCATTTATCGATCATGCAGCACAAGCAATTATTTAGTACATTCTATTTTTTCATAAAATTTGCTGATGCCAAAGCTTTGTATTAAGGAAAAAGTGAAGAAATAAAAAAACCCCTTTAATTATGAAATCCTACTGTGTGAGAATTGTCTTTTTCTTGGACTTCCCGTGTTGGTACTTAGGTCTGACAGCCTTTTGTACATTTTATATGGTGCTTTATTTCCTTTGAATGGTTTCATCTTTGCAGATGTCTATTCTTCTCCTTTTATTTTGGGGCACACAAGCCTAACAAGTGGAAATCTCATGCAGTGCCGTTCTTATGATGCCACCCAGCACTGGAATGTCTATCTAGGGTACTATTAGCAATTTTTCCATACCAACTTGTTAGGGAAAAAAGCTGGGAAAAGCATTTTAGTATATAATAGGCTTACCTTGACTCCAGCTGAGAATGAATTTGAAATAAGAACATTTTCCCCATTTCTCCTCCTGTAACACTCCTGCGTCACACTGGGAGGTTTGCGGTGTGATTTTTGTCTTCAGGTCATCCATTGCTGAAGGTTTGCAACACTATTTTCTCAACACACAAATCATAACCCTTTTCTGTGTTTGGCTTTCTGACAAAAGTGAAGCTACCCTAAACCACTTCTTTCTTTACCAATGAAAAGGTAGCTTTCCCCTGCTGTCATCTGTGAAGCCTCCTTTCATATTAGTGACAGAGGTTAGTTTTTGTTCAAATTCAGATTATGAAAGATTGATAATCGTCCTTACTGTAATGTAGAAGCTCTATGCAAACATGTCCCTTCTTGCAGAGGGAAAACATCTCATCGCTGTCCTCAACTCAGGCTATTTCACGCAAGTTTGCTTATGCAAGCAGCGTATGAGTAATTTCACAACAGTCAGTTAAAACATGTGGACCTGATTCGCATCCAGATGATAATGCCCGAGTTAATGAGATGGGTAGATGAAGGTAACAAATCAGTTGATAGAAGCTAAGGCCTATTCTGCTGCATTTGGTTGGTTTTGTTGTTCTTGAGTCAAGACGCAGACATTTGAAACGTAATGCTTTCTAATTTAATTAAATGAACAGAGGAGCAATCTTACTTTGATTTAATTTTTTTTATGTACTGGGAAATAAAGGATTTAATTTAATCTTATTTTTACGTATAGGCACTTTTAGAGTTTAGGAACACAGCCAGAGTCTGCATTAAAATAGTTCCTTAATTCTTGTTTGTCCAGCAGCCTTCAGCTGAGGCAGCTTTTGTAACAAGAAATTAAGTACATGATGGCTTCAGTACATTTTGTAGAATTCTTTTTCAGCGTGTCCTTGTGGAATTCTGACAGAAACATGAAAGCAGTCAATAGAGCAGTAAGCGCGTCTTTAATAATTAGAAAAGTCCATTGTACCTACTCATGAAGAGGAAAGAAACCCTCAAACTGTGTCTGAGGTCTGTCTCCTTGTAAAATACAGCATGTGGCAACTGAGCGTTGTTGCCAAAAATGGAGGAGCGTGGTTAGAGCAGGATTTAGGGTACAGGCTATGGAACGAAGGGTGACCTATATTTTTCTCACCCATCTCTCAGCAGCAGCAGTAAAATCGCTAAGTTTGTGCTTGTCTCCTGAAACCAAAATCACAAAGTGCTTTTTAATGCTGTGGGAGGGATGCTCAGGCACAGCCTCAACAGCGTGGTGACCCACATGCAAAAGGCACCACAGATATGTCCGGTTCATGTTGCTTTTGCAGAACAGCAGCAGAAAGGGAAGTTGAGTGATACTGGGAACAAAATGGTTGACAGGGATTCTAGCGCATTTCCTTCTGTAGAGGACTTAAATAACCCAGGACCGTCCTTTTTAATGTTTCTTTTGAGCCTCTAATAATTACCTCAGCAAAGTGTTAATGAAGAAAACAGATCTTATCTGCGAGGTTAATTGCAGGTCAGGTTGGCAATGCAAGTTTATCCTGTTAATATATTCAAAGATGGGCTGTGCATCATACCAGAAACTCATTTTTTGACTCTCCATGGATGGAAGGAAATACCCAAAGTGTTTCATAGAGTTGTTTAGGTTGAAGAAGACCTTTAGGATCAGAGTCCATCCATTAACCCAGCACTGCCAAGTCCACCACTAAACCATGCCCCCAAACACCACATCTATGTGTTTTTTAAATACCCCCAGGGATGATAACTCCACCACTTCTCTTGGCAGCCTGTTCCAATGCTTGACAGCCCTTTCGGTGGAGAC
Source organism: Amazona ochrocephala (assembly GCA_039720435.1). Taxonomy (NCBI): domain Eukaryota; kingdom Metazoa; phylum Chordata; class Aves; order Psittaciformes; family Psittacidae; genus Amazona; species Amazona ochrocephala. The sequence goes on from CM077889.1 coordinate 15,381,628, forward strand.
ATTTTTTCCTAATATCCAATCCTGGTGCAGCTTTAAGCCATCTCCTCTTGTCCTACCGCTTGTCACTTGGGAGAGGGGACTAAGTCCCACCTCACTACAGCCTCCTTTCAGGTGGTTGTAGAGAGCAGTAAGGTCTTTGCAAACAACAGGTCCAGCAGGCACCTTCCCTGGTTGGCTCCCTCACCGGCTGTGTAAGGAAGTTCTCTTACACACACTCCAGGAACCTTCTAGACTGTTTCCACTGCATTGTGTTTCCAGCAGACATTTGGTAAGTTGAAGTCTCCCATGACAACAAGGGATAGCCATTGGGAGACTTCTCCCAGCTGCTTATAGAGTATTTCATCTGCCTCTTCGTCCATGTTGGGTGGTCTCTAGCAGCCATGATATCTACCTTGGTTTTCTCCCTAATTCTTGCCCATGAGCACTCAACCCTATCATCACCATCATTAAGCTCTTGACAGTCAAAACACTCCCCAACACACAGGGCTACCCCACTGTCTCTCCTTCCTTGCCTATCCCTGCTGAAGAGTTTACAGCCATCCATTGCTGAACTCCAGTTCTGCAAGTCATCTCGCCATGATTCTGTGATGACAACTGTGTCATAGTTTTCCTGCTGCGCAATGGCTTCCAGCTCCTCCTGTTCGTTGCCCATGCTGTGTGACTTTTGTTGCCTGCCATGCTTTCAGATATCCACCTATAAAAGATGAGTAATCTTACTCTCATGTATAATCATAATAGTGGAAAGGAGAGGAGCTGGTCCCTCTTTCCAGACGTTGCAAAGATGGCAGGACTGGACTGACAGAAGAGTATAATAGGATGTAGTTTAAGAGGGAGTAGCAGTGTCTTGCTACACAGCTGGCTTCAAGGAAATGATGCTTTATGAAATAATCCTGCTCTCTTTTTCCTTAACCAAGAGGGTGTTTCAAAGAGATTGAGGTAGGGAGTGCTCTGATCAGATTTCTGCATTAAGAAGTCATTGTGCTGAAGGAGCTGTGGAGGGACTGCAGTTTGTGGCAGGAGCTGGCCCTGATTAATGACTAAGTGCATCAAAACACTTTCAGATGGAGAGGGAGCACTAGGTGATACTTAGTCCTGATGCACCTGCAGTGCCACAGCAATGCTGTCTCTTGAATTTTTGGTCTTGGTGTTGTGCCCACTCCCGTAGCATTCTATGGTAGGCATAAAAATCAGTTCCAGACTAGTACTCTTCTTTTCAGACTCAATGCAAGTTACCTGAGAAGTTTTTGTACGTATATAATGAAGAACAGTAGCAGAGCACACTGAAGGATTCATCTTCCTGGATTAAAACTGAATGCAGTTCCCAGTTGTTTTCCATATCAAAGGGATAAATCTTGATCTGTCTTGGTAAGTGCAAAATAGGAAAAGCAGATTCATAAGCTGAATTCGGAACTCTGGATCTTTCTTCTCGTCCTTAAACTACATTTATTCACTAAATTTAGCAACTGGACTGATGCCATATTTGTAAACTTAACACGAGCAATTCTCTGCGTTAAGCCGAGCGTAGCTGGGTCACTGTGCCCTGCTGACTCTGTTTTTCTAAGCCATAAATTGTGGGCAAGGATAGCAACCTGGTTATTAGAGCTCCTGAAGATGGAGTGTTGAAAAGCACTGAGCAGCAGCTGTATTTTCAGCACTGGGCAAGCTGTGCTGGATGGTAGAGGGACATTTAGGACAAGAATGAATGATGTGTCCCAAAAGTGGTATGCAAGCCAAGAGATTTGTATCTGTATGGAAACATGCGGCCTCCCTGGAAGTGGGTGGCTTAAACTGCTTTTGCCAAGAAGCAAGAAAACATCCCAGTAGAGAGTTTGAGAGGTGTTGGATATGCAGTGCCTGTTCCCGATTAATATAAAACACTTGTCAGATGACCTGTCTGTCTGGTGATTTAATCTGTCCCTTGAGTCTGCTGGAGTGGAAGTCTGGGCGCACACAGAGGAAATGACAGCCCGGGCTGTCTGCTTCCTAATCCCTTGTTTGATTTTTGTGTAATAAAAACAGAAGCAACACCAGGCTTTCGGAGTCCCCTTTGTTTCGTTTCAGTATTGGCTGTTCTGTACGTAGCCCTTCAGCGGGTGGAGGAAAGGGAGATGAAACATCACTATCCATGGCTGATTCCAACTGCAGGCTGAGACTCAGTCATCACAAATTAAATTATCTTGACCCATACCACATTTCAAGAGGAATCTTGAAATCAGCTTTATCTGGTACAGATATATGGAAGCGAGTAGGTTCACGTTGGTTGGTTGAAGACAGACTATGACCAGCCCGAAGTCATAGTTTCAAGTTTATGTTCCCTTAAAAACTCAACCTTTTTTAAGTGTTGCTGAGTCTTAAAACCCTGTAAATTTGGCTGAGGGTTCAGATCTAGAAGGGGGGGGGTTGTCATCCCCTACCAACTGCTTCTGCAAAGTATATTCCAACACAGTACGTTTCGTCCAAAGACCTGGATATACGCTCCTGGCAGAAGGAGCAGTTCACTCCTTTTGAGTTGCAATGCAACTACTAATTTCACTCATGTTTCAGTTAACTACTTGCAAAATGAATTTGTGTGGAGCCCATCTAAGTGCCCCCGGCTCTTCCAGCCAGTGCTGTTGTGAGGCCTCTGCTTGGATAAGTGGAAAATTCATCCTTGCTTTCACTCTTCCAACACTTCTATGCATTTGGTTATAACTCTGGCTTTTTCTTTTTAATCCTGTGTCCTCATTTTGGCTGGGATTGAGTTAATTTTCTTCTTGGTAGTTGGTGCAGTGCTCTGTTTTGGATTTAGTATAAGAATACTGTTGATAACACACCAGTGTTGCTCAGTAGTGCTTAATCCAAATTGAGGACTTTTCAGTTTCCCCTGTTCTGCCAGTGAGGAGGGGCACAAGAAGCTGGGAGGGAGCACAGCCAAGACAGCTGACCTGAACTCCCAAAGGGATATTCATATCACAGATCATCGTGCTCAGCATATAGACTGGAGGGAGCTGGCTAGGAGCCGCTAATCACTGCTCAGGGATGAGCTGGGCATCAGTCAGCAGGGCGTGAGCAATTGTCGTGTGCATCTCTTGTGTTTCTTGAGTTTTATTTCTCTCTTTTTCCTTTTATTATTACTGCTCTTGTTATTGTATGTTACTGTATTTCAGTCATTAACCTGTTCCTATCTCAGCCCATGGGTTTCACCTTCTTCCAATTCTCCTCCACATCCCACTGGAGGCAGGGGGTGGAATGAGTGAGTGGCTGCATGGTGCTTAGTTGCTGGCTGGGGTTAAACCACAACATCATAATAAGGACTTCTTTTTTTTCTTATCTGAGACTCTGTCTTTTGGGTGAGGGAGGGGGGGAGGAGAAAAAGTGTTCTGCACAGTAGCAGCTGAATTCTTCTCTCATACCTTTTGTGAGCTCTTTATTTCAGAACGGCATAGGCTGGACTCAAAACTTGGCACAGAAAGGAGGATCCAAGCACCTAAATTCTGCCAGGGCTAAAATGCAGTCCCTGAAGTGTCTTGCTTCATTGGTGCCTGAAACTGGAGGCACCTTGGTCTGCTGAGTACCTTCTTGATGAACTTGGAAGCTTCTCAGTTGCTTCCAATTTGGGTCATGTGGCTGCCTGGCATATTGTAAGCTAAGCAGCCATGCTCCCAGCTAATCCCTCTTGGGATCAAGAAACTGAGTAATGAAACGTTTTGGCCAAGGGCCTGATCTGATAGATGCTTTCAGAGAGAACCGTTCATACAGCTCCTTGGCTGGGCTGGGCTCCTTGCAAAACACATCTGTGGCTTTGGAGAGCCACAGTCATGCCAGGCCACCAACGGAAAGCTGAACTTCTATTCCCCACTCTGTCAACAGCCACTTAGTGCTTGGTTTGGGTATCGCCAGTGTTGGAGGAGAGGGTCTCCTTTGGTTCTGTGTAAGGAAATACGTAGGTGCCTGTTTCTAGAAGGTGACTGCAGGTGGATGGAGGTTGCTGAGCTCTGGCAGTCGTCAGGCTTTCAGCAGCATCAGTTGGACAGTCCTTGGTGACCTCCTCGCTCAGCCTGCTCATTTCTTTTGACCCCATGGTGGAGCATTTTGTGCTGGTCATGGCACAGGGAACTGGGCACCTTCCAGAGGTTTCTGAGTTTCTCAAGGGAGCACACGCCTGCTTTGCAAGGCTGTAAATCAACAGCAAGCACCAAGTGCGAAACTCTGGCCTGCCTCAGCCTTGCTCAGACTTGACCTGCTTTATCTGAAAGAACCATTTGAGGTGGGTCTGGTCATGCACATGGAAAGCAGTTGCTTTGAACTGGCAGGGGAGCACACAAATGGAGGTGAACTATTTCGTGTGGCTGCTATTGGGTTTTATTAACTTGTGTTGAAGGGTGGCTATTTTTTCCATGCCTACTGTGTTTTACAAGGATGCTTGTGGGCATTGTTCACGTGTGATCCTAATGAGGTTTTGTTCTACCTCTTGTAGGCAGTCACTTCTTTCATCGCAACTCTCTGTCCCCTCGAAGCCTGGTCTACGAGAGTGAGTTCTCAACCATCGAGCCTGCCTTGGACATGTACGACGAGAACAAAACCTGAAGGGAATCCGTGCTCCTTCCTGGCCCTTTTTCCGTTTCTTTCATTTCTCATTCCTATTGTTGTGTACTCTTTCCATGGATCTCCTTTGTCTGAAGACGAGCTGCTTTTTCCAGAACACGAACCCACCTTCTCGACTGCAAAGACGAAGACCAGCTGTGGTGGTTTCTGAGGGTGGCGTCTTTGAGCTGACAAAGAGTTGCACGCAAGCAAGGTTGTCTGATGGAAATTGCTGAGTAACAGCATGGGGAGCTGCGTCGGTCCAGCTGCGGCGATGCAGAAGAGGTTTTCCGGTGGTCCTAAGAGTTTGTGTTGGATTGCAAATGCGTCTCTTACACAGGCGTCTGCTGTTCCTATTTGTTCCAATTGTCCGGATGGTGGGGCAATGTCCGAAAGGGAACTGGTTGTAGACGAGATGGCCAGTGACTGGTAAAAGCACTCCTATATCTTGGTCAATCCATAACCTTACTGTGAAATCGCCCCTTCTAAAAGGGACCTTTATAAGTGCATTGAGTTTCCTACAACCCACGTAACCCCAGATAAGAGCAAGCCAGTCTGACGCTGAAGCTGCAGAGGGGACCTGCGTTTGCAGAAGGATTTCAAGAAACTTGATGCTTGGATTTTTCTCCCTGATTTGATTGAAGCCGGAGAAGAACGGTCTACACAGAATATACTTTTGGTCGTTCCGTGTGCTCAAGTCAAGTGAGTCTCTTCCTATAGAGAGGACATTCACAGAACCAGCACTTGATCTACCTGAAAACCATAAGACTCTTTGAAATATGCAGGAATCTAATTAGCTTTCTTTCTCACTTAACCTTTTTTTGGGGTGGGGGGGTTGGGGGGGTGGTTTAAAAAAATCCACCGACTTTTTCACTGAGGTTTTTTAAAAGCCAGCATGTTGGCATTACACAGAGAAGAAAAGAGGTAAGCTTCTCATCCCGTCCTCCCGTTGAGGTCTGCAACAGTTAAATGACAAACACGTTCTCCAAGCCGTGCCCTTTCCCACTGACATCAATAACGGGAATGCAGAAAGCAGCAGGAGAAAGGAAAGCAGCAACCGCTTTGAGACACTGCAGGAAAAATCAGGTTTTAGTGGTGTGTGACAAAAGCGGTGGGGAAATGAATATTGTTTGCAAGCTTCTGAAAGAGTAATGCAGAAATGAGGAGCGAGAGAGGAACCTCTTGAGTGAAGTCATCCACAGTGTTCCTCAAATGAGCAGACGCGGAGGAGCGAATGCTTCTGCTCCACCTTTCCCTACCGGACAAATGCACAACTGTTTAATGAATGTTTGGGTTTTTCTCCATTGCAGTCTCAGTTACTGTAGGCGTAGAAACACATTTGTGTCCTTGTAATGTGAAACAAAGCTTCACCTTCTGTATAGGAGTCTTGAGAAATCAGTTAAACCAAAAAGGAAGGTAAGACATTACCCTGCTGCGCTTTCATTTCATCCGCTTTTGCTACAAGCGGGGGAATTTCCCCTCCTTTATTGTGTTTTCTAATTGTATAGCTGTCTGCTTGACGTGTGTCCTTACCTGAAGGTTTGGCTGCGTCTTTAACATGGACGTTTAAGAGAAGAAGAAAAACCCAGCTCTGTAAAATGAGGAAATGATCCTCGTCACCGAGCGTGCTTTGACTTTTGTTGCTGTGCATTAGCTTTATTTAATCTGATAATTCAAGAGTGGGTGGCGTGAAGTGTAGGGAGGCTTTTCTCTTAATACCCACATTGATATTTACCAAATGCACTTTTATTGTCGTTCAGCCCACTCTAGAAATATGCTTAAACCCCAAAAACCTTTAAAGAGCACAATTTTAACACCCACTTTCTCCTACAAAGCAGAAGTGAAGGTTGCAGAAAATGCCAGCCTGTGGTCTGAGTGGCAGCAGGTCGTGGTCAGCACCCTTCCTCTTTTGCAGATGTGCAAATGGGGGCAGCTCTCGACAGCATCAGCAAGCCCAGGCAGAGCTCCCAAACCCAGCCTGGCTGAGCTGCACTCAGGCCCATACAGGGCTCGGGGGTGGCACAAGGGCTGATTGAGCAACCCCTGTTTTCAAAGTTCCATCTGCGCAATCACAGCAGGCAGACACGTGAGAGCGGGGCCTTCCAAAAACAAACACCCAAGAGGAAAATCACCATCTCCCAAGGATGTTACAAGGCTTCTTATTATGCATGGTGGGCAGCCAGGTTACAATGAACCAACACGCGTCTGGGTGTTCGTCGTTAAACGCATCAATCTCTGGGTGTCCGCAAGGAGCACTTGTCTTGTGCACAGTGCAGAGCTCCCCAGTGTGATTTGGGGTAGGACAGCCTGCTGTAGCACTGTGCAGGGTGCAGGTGCTCAGAGTAAATCCTTCTTGTAGGGGCTGCCTCAGCCCAGTGCAGGGATTTGGCCCAAGGCCACTGGGCATAGTTTTGGCACGCAAACAAAACTGATGGTTTCTCAGCTGTAACAGACCATTTGAACCAGCCATGTACCAGAGTGTCCAGAAAAGCAAGAAGAGGCACGGAGATGAAAAGAAACATTAGAAAGTACAAAGGCCCCAAAGACAAAATAGTAAATATCATCTTTATTTTGTAAAATCTTATTTCTAACCTAACATCCTGGTTTTCAGCAGGGGGAGGGAAGGTTTGCCCCTGTGGAGATCAGGGTTTGGTATAGTGATATAGAAATGGATATGTGGTATAGCAACTTGGATAAGGGAGTTGATGATTCTAATTGACATCCTGGGTTTGGAAAATCTATCAGCACTGTAAAAACAAAAAGCTAGTGCAAACAATTCATCCCTACGTACATGCTGGGACGTGCCATAGCAGGCGTTCTTCTACTTAGTCATACTCAGGATGGGGACGAGGCACCGCAGCAACATGGGTGATTTTTCTGGGCCGCACTGGTAAGTTTGAGGTTTTCCTTTTAATATTAATCTGTACCTAAAAAAGCGCTTGATGGGCATTGTTGTTCTTGTTCTGCTGCAGTGGTGCTGTGTATGGTTGAGTCATTTCGTAGAAGTAAAATATACTGCGATCTACCAGGAAATGTAAGTGCCAGTAACTTGGGAAATCATTTCCAAGGTTAAAAAAAACAGTTCTTTTTAACAGAAAGCATTAATTTTATGACTTTAACATATATATATATATATAAAAGCTTTGATCTCCAAGTGTTTCCCTAAAATGTTTGAATTCTAGCACTTCACCTTCTCTTTCCTGGCCTCCTGTTCTATGAGAGTTTTGCATGTTCCCGTAAGACATCGGTAAAATCAAGGGTTGCTTGTGTTCTTAGAGGATAATTGCCAGTAAAAGAAACAGGCTGTAGATGTGCTTTTTGCCTATAATACTAACAGTAAGTATTAAATTTGAAGCATGTTAAAATTACCCTAATGACACTTATGATTACTCCCTCCAGTGAGCTCATGTGTTGGTATCTGCACTATCCCCCTGCTTCTAGGATGCTTGCCTTGGCACCTGAAGATGCTATAGGAATAGCCAGATATCTTACATAAGCCAAAGAAAGACCAAAAATAGTTAAATAAATGTTTTTTAGGACTATGAGACTTTTACACACCTTCTGTTCTCTTTAAACACACTCATGTTAAGATAGTGCAAAGGCTTTGGAAAGCCAAGAGTTTTAACAGCTACTGAAAAGCAGAGGGAAGTCTGCAGGAGGCAAGAGTCACACTGATGCTCCAGGACTCATTTAGCCCAATTTAGGTTTGAGATAATGCCCCAGTCATAGTTCATGAGCTGAAGAATGAAGGCACCAGGGTTGAGCTGAAGTTCAAGCAGCTCTGCAGCCTGATTACTGGGGGGTGAGTTAATTGTTAAAGGTATGTATTGTTTTGCTTAGCTAATAGTCATCTGGGGTTTACAACAAAGTAAACATCATGGCAATGCACAAGCCAAGGCACAGTGGGCAAATACAAGAGCCACGGGGCTGCTGCCAGCCCTGTGGGGTGGGGAGAGAAGGGCAGGAAATGCCTTGAACTTCCCAAGTGAAGCTTTTGCTCCTTTTTCACTCCGTGTTACACATCCATAGGTGACCTAATTTTCCAACCTGAGCGGTGCAGAAGAGTGCATGATGTGCCATGACAGCTTGCATATGTGCTGTTATATTTAAAGATGCCTTCACCGTTTCCTTGCTGCACTGCCGGGTACTGCTGTAAGGGCACCCCATGCTTCAGCTGCTGGGTGGAAACTGGAGCAAAGATGCTTCAGTTAACCAGACTGGGGGGAATCAGGAGAAAGGCAGAGTGTGCTTCTGCAGGTTGGTGCTCATTTCTGCTTTGTTTCCAATGTCTTTGGAATAATCAAGAGGAGAAGTGGTACCCCGCACCACTTTCTAATGGGAGGCAGTGACAAGAGTGGGGCTCTGGCTGGGATTTTGCTGCCAGCACAGGGTCACAGTGCTGTGTAACCCCCAGTCAGTGATGTCCTGACCTGGTGGCCAAAACCCCGACATCACTGGGGCCCATTAGGCTTGTCTGGTGCAGGTGCAGTGCTTTGCGGGGATGAAACACACTTGCATGAGCCTTTGCAAAGCAACACTAACTGACACCGTTTACCTAGATGAGCTTGATCCTTTCATTCACCTGCTCTTTCTAAATGCCTGCAGTGTTCCCAAATACTCTTAATTCTCCCCACTTGATCTCTGGCCTCCATCCCATTGATTACTTGTGGTTTCCTCCTCCTCTGGAGAGCTGGGTGAAGGTCCCCATTGTGCAGGCACTGCCATCCACCCAACCTCCAGCATCTTCTTCACCACCATGCTGCCACATTGCCAGCCAGCCCCTCGAAGGGGATTCATCGGTCCAAACCAGCATCATGGTCTGGGGGAGCACGGAGATTCCTGGTGGGTTGGTTTTGGCCAAAGCAGGCTCTGTGCGCTGTGGGTGGTTGTTGTGGGATGCTCATTCAGTGGGTCCCTGCATGGAGCATCCTTTCACTCCTCAGCCCGCTAGCCTCATGGAGATGCCCAGATGAACAGAGATAGATGTGTAGGTTGTGCAATAATGTCTGAATATTTATTCTATTTATGGCAATAATGTCTAGGGTCTCTGGGCATGGGTGCGCTGTGGTACAAGGTGTTGCCCAAAAATAGTCCCTTTCCTGAAGAGTTAATAATTAAGTATTTATGCAAAGTAAGAAGTATATAGGAGTTTATTGTAAGCTGAAACTATTTAGAGTGGTTTTGTTGCAAGGCTGATTACTGAGGGGGGGTGAGTCAGTGTTATACAGCTGGCACTGGGGTTTCACAGCTCAGAAATCTGCTGGTTGTACATGTGAAGCTCCCTTGCTCCTGCAGGTCATGGGCTATTCCCTTCTCCTCTTGCATCTACCTGCAGCTTGCTGCAGCTGAGCCCCTTGAGCAAGAAACCTTTTAGTCTTTGCCCTGAGCTCAGCTGCATGTGTTTGCTGCATCATTTGCCTTTTGTTTGCTGCCTCTCATGTGCTCCAGGGCTCAGCTTGACTTGGCTCTGACTTGGTCTGCAGTTGCCCAAACCCCTCCAGGGCACAAGAGCCATTAATTCCCAACTGAGCAGCTCTGCTGGGTTCTGGTAATGGCATCGCATTGCTAGATTTGCTGCTGGTCTGCAATGCCTGTGTCTGTAACACCCTCTGGCTGCCTCGGGCAGTAAAGGCTGTATCTGCCCGCAGCCTTTGCAGGTACCCGGACTGCACTGGGAGGATCACACAGAGAGCAGCTCAACAGCTCAGCTCGACGCTCCCATGTGCCAGTACAGGGAAGTCTGGGCTTGAAATTAAAATGGATTATCATTGCTGCTCTCAACCCAGGAATGTTTAATAAGGCAGTTGAGGCTGCTAAAGTAAAGCTCCTGTTTGCAGCTTTGTGCATTTCCTGCATTGCAGCCAGCAAGGCAGCGTCCCAGCCTGTCACTAGATGGGGCTCACTTTGTGCTAGTGCTGGAAGGTGCTCTGTGAAAAAGAAGCCTTCTTGGTTGCCGCCACATCAGCAGGTAGACTTTGTCCACCCCTTGTGTCTTAACTCCTAGCAGTGGTACGGTCTGTCACACTAATTCTGTAAAGGGGAATAACCGTTCTGAGCAAAGTTACTGATAGCATTGTGCTTCTGCTTACCCAGTCAGCCCTGCTGCAGTTTGCAAGTAGACATTTAACACTAACCACTTCTCGTGGCCTGCTTGAGGCCATGGCTGGCTATGCATAGAACACACCAAAACTGGATCATTTCATCCCAGCAGAGAGGGGACGCCGAAACCTTTGGGCCTTCGGGTGTGGGAGTCTGCAGCAAACAACAACCGAAAGAACCATTTGCCTGCTGTAAAATGAAGTCTGTTTTGGCTGGCTCGCTGCAAGGTGGACCACAGCAGTGTGACCACACAACCTGAAAATGCCAGCAGCTACCTGAGATCTGTCTGAGGAATGGGGACACTGCAGGGACACAGGCACAGCGGGTGGTGCGGTGCCCTCCAACAGTCAGATCCTCACAGCCCTGTGAAACTGTAGCTTGACAGCAGCAGAACTTCTTGACATGTTTTGATGTAAGTATAACACTGTATTGTAGTTACGTGGTATATGCCAATATGTTAACAGTGTATACCGGTTAGTTAGGGTTTACTAATGTACTACATTTCAATAAAAAGCAATTTAAAAATACAGAGTTTGTGAGCTTGGTGTCTCTCAAAATACATGGGGATGAAAGCATCACCCAGTGACTCCAGTCCCTCCAGTATTTCTTATATATATATATATATAGAACAGCATTGTCAAAGGATCCATTTTCAGAGAGGATTTTTCAGACTCTGCCATAAATACTGTTTTATTTTCCTATAATAGTGTCTGGAAATCTCAGGCCATTAAAAGCCACATGGTTCAAAGTGGTTTATGAATATACAGGAGACACTAATCCACCCTCCCACAGCATTTGCCACCTGACAGATGGCACATAGTGAGCAGGAACAGAGATAGTAACACAGAGAAGGCTCCTTCAGCATCTTCTGCCAGTGCTTGGACCCTTCCTGCAGCACATCCAGCCTTCAGAAACCACCGTGCGGCTCCCAAACACAGCCATGCCATTGCGATGAAGGTAGAGCCCTGAAAGATGAGCCAGCTGATGAATATTTATATTACAGTAGTGTACAAAGGCTCCAGCAGGGATTAGGGCATTGCACTAACACAGAAGATAGATCATCCCAGGGTTAAAGGATTTATAGGCTAAAGAAAACACGGCATTCCCGCCTTCCTGGGAGCTGGGTAATAAATCTCTGACATGGTGAATGTCAATGTTTTCTGTTCTTGTAACACTTTCAGTTTGCAGGGAGACTCTTTAATGGCTCTTAAAACAAGAATAGCGGTTCACTGAATTACTGGGAAACCGACCTGCAGACAAGGGACGAGAAGAACCCACATCTGCCTTCCCGTCTGCTGCAAAGATCATCCTTGGACTTCATCACAAGCCCTGTATGGGCTCCAGAGCCGCAAAACAAGGACTTAAATAAAGCTGGCTGTCGCCCGCTACACTTGGAGCTCGCTGCCAATGAATTACTGCATAGGCTACAATGGGAGGGAGCATTTCAATAATCTTGGTTGGCAGCAGCTTCAGCGAGTCCCATGGGGCTGCACAGGAAGATGAATACTCATGTGCCTGGTATTTTGCCATATAAGCACATTACCCTGGTCACACTTGAACTGCCCTAGCAAAGGTATTTCAGTGCAGGGTGCCACCGAGAAGCAGAGGAGGGGACCCCAACTGCCCCTCGAGGACGGCGCAGGGAGGTGGCGCTGGACCCCGCTGCAGGGACTGGGGCTCGAACCTACGCCCCCGCCGCTCCCGCGCCGCAGCGGCAGCCTGGCACCGCCCCGCTGCAGTGAGGGGGCCGGGACGCCAGAGGGCGCCGTGGCGCCGCCGCGGCGGCCCCGTGACCCGGCGCCGCGGCCCGGCCGCTTCCTCGGTGCCGCCTCCCCGCAGCGGCCGGGCCTGGCCCGGTCCCGCCCTCCGCCGCTCCGGGCTTCTCCGCCGCAGCGGCTCCGCCGCGATGTGGCTGGGGCCCGAGGAGGTGCTGCTGGCCGGTGCGCTGTGGGTCACGGAGCGGGCCAACCCCTTCTTCTTGCTGCAGCGGCGGCGGGGACACGGCAAAGGGGGCGGCCTCACGGGTGAGGCGCGGCGGGGCTGCGGGGAGGCTCCGGCCCGACGGCCTCGGGTCGGCGCTGTGCGGGCAGCGGGGGGGGTGTTCTGTCCCGCTGCTGTGGCCCCGCAAGGCCCGGTCCGGCCCGGGGGGTGCTGAGGCCGCGGCGCGGGCTCCGACAGGGCCGGGCGGGAGCTGCCCGCCTCGGTAAGGCGGCGGGAACGGGGGGAGATGGAGGCCCCGGCGGCTGGGGTGAGCCCGTCCCGCCCGGCGGGGTCTGTGCCGCGCCTGGCGCTGCTGCCGGGCTTCCCTTAGGTGCTGTTGCACAAGGGAAGGCGAACAATCGTAACGGGGCCTGCTGGGGCGACCCTCTTCCCGTGCCAGGAATGGCTCCTCTGTCATCCTCGCGTTGCCTGGAATTACTGAGCTGTTTTCGTTGTGCATTTCTCCCATGATCAGAGGATGGAAGTAAGATGTGGTTTAAACCTTTATCAAAACTGCTGTGCCTGGGCCAGGGGTGAAGTTGTGTGGGTGCCCGATAGCGATGGAGCAACCCCAGTGTGTGGGTACCTGATACCCTGTTTGCTGACAGAAACTGTTAAAACAGTGTCACAGTGACCAAGGCACAGTGTTAACAACAGAACAGCCCCATCACTTTTCAAACACCCCGGTTATGTGCAAAGTGCTGACACAGTTACATGGATAACCTACACCTGGGTTGGAGCAATCCCAGGCACAGCTACAGGTTGGGCAGGGAAGAGATTCAGAGCAGCCCTGTGGAGAAGGACTTGGGGGTGTGGGTTGATGAAAAAATGAACATGAGCCGGCAGTGTGCGCTTGCAGCCCAGAAAGCCAACCGTATCCTGGGCTGCATCAAAAGGAGTGTGACCAGCAGGTCCAGGGAGGTGCTCCTGCCCCTCTACTCTGCTCTCATGAGACCTCACTTGGAGTATTGTGTGCAGTTCTGGTGTCCTCAACATAAAAAGGACATGGAACTGTTAGAACAAGTGCAGAGGAGGCCATGAGGATGATCAGGGGACTGGAGCACCTCCCGTATGAAGATAGGCTGAGAAAGTTGGGGCTGTTCAGCCTGGAGAAGAGAAGGCTGCGTGGAGACCTCATAGCAGCTTTCCAATACCTGAAGGGGGGCTATAGGGATGCTGGGGAGGGACTCTTCATTAGGGGCTGTGGTGAGAGGACAAGGGGTAATAGGTTCAAACTTAAATAGGGGAAGTTTAGATTGGATCTGAGGAAGAAGTTCTTTACTGTAAGGGTGGTGAGGCCCTGGAATGGGTTGCCCAGGGAAGTTGTGAATGCTCCATCGCTGGTGGTGTTCAAGGCCAGGTTGGACATAGCCTTAGGTGACATGGTTTAGTGTGAGGTGTCCCTGCTCATGGCAGGGGGGTTGGAACTGGATGGTCTTAAGGTCCTTTCCAACCCTAACTATTCTATGATTCTATAACCAAAATGTGGTTTTTACGTTTGTGCATTACACACAACCAGTTTCATGTATTAGCCCTGTTAACCAAACACACTGACTGCAGAAATGGCACAAGCTGGTGAGCACCCTTAGTGTGTTTCATCTGTTCGCAGTGTTCAACATTGTTTTGAATCGCTCTGTTTTATGCAGCATAACTTAATTGTGTAGTTTCACATGTAGCCGTATAGGCATTCTGGAGTCTCCCAGGTTCTTGCAAGAAGAAACAATACCTGGTGCTGTTGTGGAAATACTTGGACTGCTCTGTTGTTGGAAGCTTGGAGCCAGTTTACTTCTTGAGCTAGTTTAGCTCAGTAAGAGTATTCTTCAGAGCTGTTATGTGTGAAAAGCCACATGTCCTCCTTATGGAGCTGTACAACTGCAAGTTGACATTTTAGAGGTAGAATGTAGATACTCAGCCTGAAAGCTGGAAAGGTGTTCAAGTCAGTTGCTGTTCTACTCAGATTCTTGACCATGTCAATGTGTCTTCACTGATCCATGTGTCACTATTTGACACGTCTGTTATTGTTACAGGAAGTATGCAAAATGACTTTTGAGCACCTATTCTGTCTAAAACTGTACACAAGAAATCTGGAGCCAAAACTGAGATCCTGCTGCACTGGATACATACATATTTGGTTTAAGGATTACCAGATGAGCTTGCTATGGATGGCATTTTTCTTGAACTATGATCAGTGGTATATTCCTAGTCTGGTACTTGCTTCTGGATAGCCAAAGGAGATAAAGGGGAGGAAGTAGCATGTTTCATGGTAACAAATGAGATATTGGTGAGGCTTGCCCAAGCCATACAGAGGAGAGCAGGGGGATTGAGCTCTCTGCCTCCCAGATAGGGATCGAGAGGAAGAATCATGCTGTCCACGTTCTAGTGTTAGAAAACTTGTAGCCATGAGGAAGTTGCAAAATTAATTTGCCTTAAAGATGTTCATAGTACATTATGTAGAATAACAAAGCAAACTATGATCTTAGATGTTTGATTTATCTAGAAAATAGACTGAATTGAAACACATGGGTTTGCTTTACAAGGTTGCTGTCAGTATTTATTCTGGAAGTGCCTCCTTTTTTACTTAACATGATGTAAAAAAAGTACTTGAACTTCTGTATTACCAAATTCTGATTCCCTGCCTTCTTGCTTTGTTTAATCAAAGTACTTCCAGAAACAACACTGAACCCTGTGAGTACCAGTTTTTCTGGAGCTGCTTGATTCCAGTTTGGATGAGTTATCTTACCTGCTGTTTGCATAGGTGATGCTGAAAGATACAGTGTTGAAAACTTTTTGGTGTTTTAGTTTAGTGGGCTTAAAAATCACTGTTAGCAACAAAAACCCCACAGAGGAAATTACATTTCACTTGTATTAGAAAATTCTCCTAGGAAGGCAGAGGAGTATAATGAGGTTTAGGAGACACTTAATTGCCATCTAAACTTTCTCCATTACCAGTGGGATTGGCTGTAGTTGGTTTATAGGTAATTTCCTTGCAGTGACTGGATGCGTGTCTTCGTTGTCTCAACCAAGTGCCATTATTCTTCCATCACAGCAAACATCATAGGAACATCATTTTCCCCTAGTTTTCATCCCGTGTTTTTACTTAACCCAATTCTTCATTTTGGTAATACATTGCTTTAATTTCTCCATCTTTCCCTCCTAGGTCTTCTTGTGGGAACATTAGACGTGGTTTTGGATTCCAGTGCCAGAGTTGCCCCATACCGTATTCTGCACCAGACTCAGGACTCTCAAGTGTATTGGGCAGTGGCATGTGGTATGTAGTGATGTGACTCTTGTTGGAGGCTGGATTTTTATTGTTCTACTGTCTTTTTGGTTCAGATAATCAGTGATCCCACATCTGGAATAGATTTATAGATACACTGTATCTGTGTAAAACATTGATGTTTTTTAAAAACATTAAGAATCTTTGGCTTCTTTTATTTGAGAAGAAACTGCTGTATTAGAATATCATGGTACAACCTTCTAATATCTGCTGATAACCTTGGATTAAGGCTTTAGGTCCTGCTGGTTGCTAAAGAGAAAAGTATCTTCAGACATATTTGTTAGACCAGTTTTGTTTATAATAAGAATCTTCACTTCTCGCTTTGTGGTTGA
The DNA here is from genome assembly GCA_039720435.1 of Amazona ochrocephala. Taxonomy (NCBI): domain Eukaryota; kingdom Metazoa; phylum Chordata; class Aves; order Psittaciformes; family Psittacidae; genus Amazona; species Amazona ochrocephala. Next base: position 15,397,879 of record CM077889.1, read on the forward strand.
GACATAAAATCTGAGCATGAAGTAACTACGTGCTAAGCCCAGACATCTTGGTGTCTTGTTTTCACTGTTTCTGTCTTCTCCCCTGGCAACCACCATAATATTCTCCCTTGCAGAGCTACTTAAATTCTGCTGAAACGAGGTTTGGAAGTTGCTGTGTTTCACAGAAAGTTTCCCTTTTGAGGAAGGAGGAGGCAGAGAGGAAGAAAGAAAACAAAATGGCAAGCCAGAAACTGCATAGAAGAAACCAGAGTATTTAGTGGCCACATGCGGTGCAAATCTGAATTTTTATAGTATCTTGACACTAATGAGTGTGTTACTTTTGTGCAATAGCAGGAGTGTTTTATTGGTATCCTCTATATCTCAGTTACTTTTAAGAAATGCAGCATGGTAAAATGAGCTGGGCTATGTAACAACTGAATGGAGTTTGATAAATAATTATACTGGAGTAAATGCATTGTCTTCACCCAGAGTATTTTTGTGATCATATCTGGTTCTCATTTGACTGTCAGAGTGAAAGTACTTAAAGTTATCAGATGTGTATCGCTCTCCAGTTGAAAAATGTATATCTTTTCTGTACAATTTATCCTGTGTAAATACTAGTGGCAGTATTCTGGTCATGCACACAGCTTTGGCCTTCCAGCCAAAGGTTCCGGCCTTTGTTCTTACAGCTCTCTCTGTAGGAATTGGTTTACTCCTTCTTGTATGTAATTTTAATGTGGTTCTTAGATGTCAGTTACTGAGGCCTGGCTCATTTTAGCGATTTGTCTGCTGCAACTTGCTGAGAGATGCAGCTCCTGAAACAAAACAAAACTCAGACTTTATTCCCCTGTCATTGTTGCTGGACCTGTGGCGGTTTTTTGGCAACCAACGTGTCCTATAGCTGATAACTCTGTGACCTTAGAATAAGCCCTTTTGTATTACTCGAAATCCTTAGTGCTTTAAAAACACTGTCAGATGGCTAGCGCAGATGTCAGTTAAACTTACTGTTGTCTAATCCATTGGGCTGTACACACAGACTCAAATTCAAAGCCCTGCAGTGCTTTGAGGTGAGACAGCTTACTTGCTGCTAGGTTTTAGTTTCAGTTCTTGGAGTTATTTCTACTTATGAAACCACAGATTAGCTGGCGTTGGGCTTTGTGGTTAGGTGTCCAACTGCAAATACGTGAAGACTGTTTCATTGCTGAAGCTGCCTCTTAGAGTCAGGTAGAGCAGTAGCTTTAGGGAACAGCTTGGGTGTCTGCTGCTTCCTTCTCTTCCATCATTAACCACAGGGAGGGGTGTAATGTACTCACAACGAAACCGAGTAGAGGGAGGCATGCTGTTAACTTTTTTAGATGTCCCACTGCTCTTGCATAGAACTTCAGAAAATGAATTTACTGGAATTTGGCAAAGAGAAGCTTAAAAATGTCTTTGACTTGCATTTAAAGAGGTTTCTTGTCCTCTGCACTTAACAGTGTTTTTTGGTAAGAATATAAATTGCTTTTTAATTTTTCTGCATTTTTTCTGTCTGCAAGAGAACACAGTGATAGCTGTCAATGGAGAGGAGGAAATCTTTTAGCAAACACATACCTTTGAAGTAATTCATGTCAACTAAGGTAACTTCCTATAGAAAGGTTCTTCAGATCGGTTACACAGTGCGGCTTGTCGTTTGTGAGCTGTTGTAGATGGTTAAGGACAACAAACTAGTAGGAAGTTTGGTGAGACATTTTTACTTAAGAAAGTAAAACCTTTGACATGAATATTTGGTTGCTTTTTGGTTTGGATGTTTATGCTTTTTGCTGACCATTGCCCATGGAATACAGAAGCTCTTTGTGGGTGTAAAAGGTTCAGTTCTTCTGTAGGTGTAAAAAGTTCAGGATTCTACTGAAAGTTAATTATTTTTGCTCCAGAATACCAAGGACTAAAAGAGTGCTTCTTGTCTGGAACATAAGAACACGTTTTGTCAGGGGAAAAAAGCTGTGTTTGGTGTGCACTGGCAGATAGGGTGATATGTTGGTAATGTTATTATCCTTGGTGGCAGTGGAGGCATTTCATTAGAAACATAATGTTGGTGTACATAAAATATCCTTGACATGTATGCAGTTATTTTGTTTGATTTCTCCTGATCACTGTTTGGTAATTATGAGTTTCCTGCTGTGAACTTGGAGGGGAAAAAAACACCATGTTCTAATTTCTTTTTTCTTTGTTCTTCCCATCATCTTTCATCCCTTCAATTAGGGTCATCTCGTAAAGAGATCACAAAGCATTGGGAATGGCTGGAGAACAACTTACTGCAGACTCTCTCCATCTTTGATAATGAAGAAGATATCACCACCTTTGTGAAGGGCAAGATACATGTAAGTGACACGTTTCCCTGAAGGACTTCCAGATCCTGAGAGAGAATGTGGAGGTGGCTCTAAGAGCTTTTTACCTGAGGGAGGGAGGAAGCAAGAGCTCCATTGCAAGACTTCTCCCTGCTCCCTTTTCAGACTCACATACATTTGAAATTGTCATGGAATGTATATGGTATTATCAGCATCATATTGCAGTCATAACACTGGCCAAAGGTATTTGTGTGAGGGAAAAAGTTACAAGCAGTAGATCTCAGGGAACAGCCTGCTTAGGATGCTCTTACTAATTAAAATATACCTCTGTAAAATCCTTGCTGATTATACCTTTGATGCAGAGAGAATGTTTAACAAGGATTCATTTAGCAACAAATACAGCAGAGAGAATTCTAGTTTGCAGGTAATGCACTTGTCCTGCCACAATGCTCTAAAAGGCATCTAGGTTGTAAAGGAGCTGCACCCCAATTTCCACTGACTTCAGAGTCAGACAGGTGTCTGCTTGTTGTGCAGTGAACACTCCTCAGATTCCCAGCCCACAAATTCTCCCAAGTAGAAACCTATAAATACAGTTTGCTATTGAACAGCAGCAATTTGAGTCTTTTTCAGTACTCCTGTCAGACTCTTTGTATTTTTGGTGTGTCAGAGAAATTGTGGTCGTTTGTTTTTTCCTTCTGGCCAGTCAAGATCTGACAGACTGTGGAGTTCTGCCCTTCCTGGCAGATGATCTTCTTCCTGTTGAAGAAGCATGTATGCAAGTGAAAACAGACTTTGGTTCTCCTGCAGGTGTTTGAAGTGTTACCAGGCCAGCCAGGAGACAATCAAACATTAAACATGAATACTTGCTGCATGTGTTCAGGAATGGATCCCAGATTATAGACTCCCAGCCTATCTGGCTGCTCTTTCTTTACCGTTTTTCTAACTTGACAGGAGAAACGATAACTGCTGTGTTGCGTTTCTTCTTTCTGTCTTCCGGATTGCTGCCATGACCTTTTGCTGTCCATTATGTCTGTCAGCAGGCACGTTCCCTTCTGTTACTTCTCTCATTTCTTCCCTCTCTCCTACCATGTCCTTTCAGGGAATTATTGCTGAAGAGAACAAGAATGAGCAGCCCCAGAGTGAAGAGGATCCAGGTAAATTCAAAGAGGCTGAACTGAAAATGCGGAAGCAGTTTGGGATGCCCGAGGTGGAGAAGTTGGTCAATTACTATTCCTGCAGCTATTGGAAGGGCCGTGTACCCAGGCAGGGATGGCTGTACCTCACTGTCAATCACCTTTGTTTCTACTCCTTCCTGCTGGGCAAAGAGGGTGAGTTGTGAGCCTGATAGTTGTTTTTCTGCCATTTACCAAGAACTTTTTGATGCAGTGGTCTTGTGTGTGACCTTTTTTAAGACGACAAGCTTTTTTCCCTTTTAGGAATCCTTTGGGCTCTATCTCAATGCATAGATCAGTCCTTGCACTCGTAGGCACTTCAGAGATGTTTAGACTGAATACCTGAGTCAATTGTTGTACAAGTACAACCAAAGTTTTACGTAAACTGGATTGGAGAACCAAGCAGTATTTTTACCTTGGTGAGTTTTATTTGGAACCACCACCAGGATCCAGTATTTACAAAGCCTGAACTCCTGAGTTAAAAGCTAATTTGCTGGACAGAAAGAGTGAAAACTTGAGTAATTGTACTTGAAGGCATTTACTGCATAGGAGATAGTCCTTTTGGAACAGCATTGTTTTAGTCTAGTTATTCACAAGGATTACTTCCAAGTAGTTTTGGAGAACACAGTAAAAGTATAAAGAAAATAATTGTCCTTGTGTAAGAGGGGATAAAAATACTGCTACACTGAGAGCTTAATGGCCCCTTGAGCCTCATTTCCGATTGTTGTTTTGCCTCAAATGGTAATACAGGGTTTTAATCTTTTTTTTTCCCAGTTACACTGGTGATCCAGTGGGTGGATGTTACCCAGCTGGAAAAAAATGCCACGCTGCTGTTCCCTGAGTGCATTAAAGTAAGCACAAGGGACAGTGAACTTTATTTTTCCATGTTTCTCAACATCAACGAGACATTCAAGCTGATGGAGCAGTTGGCTAATATTGCTATGCGGCAGCTGCTGGATAATGAGAGCTTCCTACAGGACAAGTCCCTCCCGAAGCCCAGGAAGCCTCTTAAGAACATCTCTGCATTAAAAAGGTATGTGTTTCCAGCAGTGAGGAAACAAGACAAATAACAGGGGATGGTTATAATAAATCTGCATTACTGTGTAGCTCCCAGTTGCCTCTGGGGTTTTCTCACTCTGGCTGTATCACTTATTCCTATCATTAGACTTCTGCCTAATCTTTTTTCTTCCCATCCCAAATTGGTACTGAATTCACACACACCCTCATGTCTTACTCATGCATGAGTAGGCATGGTCAGGAGGAATTTTCAACTACAAACTGTTGAAAATCCTGTTAAAAAATAACCGAAAGAATAAAATTACATCAGCCCCATTGTCTGAAGTTGGAGAGTTCTCAAAAGTAATATACATTTGTATTGTAATAAATCCTGCTGCTGGGGACTGCTCTCTGCACTTGCATATTTTATCTTGTATAGCAGGACATACCTTGTCAGTGAAGCATGTCTGAAGGCTGAAAAAAGAGTCAGATAAGGGGTGGCATCTCAATTAGAGAAACGAATACTAAGAATACACAGCACAGTCTGAAGGTTGATTGGAGTCAACGCTTAATGTTAGTGTTTGAGTGGGTTTTTCCAGTGAGAAAAAACCTCTTTACTTTTCTTCAGAGACCTGGATGCTCGAGCCAAAAATGAGTGCTACCGTGCCACTTTCCGGTTGCCCAAGGATGAATGCCTGGATGGACACACGGATTGTACCTTGTGGACACCATTCAACAAGATGCATATTCCTGGCCAGATGTTTGTTTCCAACAATTACATTTGTTTTGCCAGCAAGGCAGAGGAGGCCTGTCATCTCATCATTCCTCTCAGGGAGGTAGGGATTTCTTACCTGTGTATTAAGACTATAGGCCTTTCTTGCCTTTTGTGTCCTTCTGTCTTTTGTGCGGTGCTTTATAGATCATAGAGAATCTCCTAGATCCAAATGGGCCTTGTCTTTGTCTTCTAGGTGACAATAGTTGAGAAAGCAGATAGTTCCAGTGTCTTGCCCAGCCCTCTGTCCATCAGCACTAAAAGTAAAATGACCTTCTTCTTTGCCAATCTGAAAGACCGAGATTTCTTGGTACAGAGAATCTCTGACTTCTTGCAGAGAACACCATCCAAGAAACCATGCGGCAGCGACAGGGAATGGAAGTGGAATTTGGCTGATCCTGGTTGTGAGGTACTCAGGAAATAGCAGGGAGCAGCATTTATCAACTTTTCAGAGTAATGCTCCATACAGTGTGTTAACAGTGCTCCTTACCAGCAAATGCTGTCTCTGTTAGACAATTAGCAGAGGAGGGAGGCTGCCTCAGCTCAGCTGCTTTATGTTCTGTTGTTCAGGTTCCAGAGTTGCCTTCCAGCAGCCCACCCGCTGTTAGCCCCATGTCTGCTCTCAGCAGTCAACCTGTCAACTTCTGTGCCGGGGAAGTGCCAACAGCCTCACAGGGACTACTCAAACTCTTCAGAAGAAATTCCGAGGAGCTTTCAGGACCCAAAGGGGTAAATAATATTTTAACTTAAATGAATTAACTCCGGTTTGCAGTAGGTTGCAGATTTCCTGTCCTGGTCTGACTTAAAGTTCATTTTAACCCTAGTCAGTCCTGCAGTATTACTGTTTTGTCTGTCACAGTGATAGAGCTGCATAGATGTAACCTGACTGTCAGCTTGCTTTATCTGTACTGAGATACCCGAGATACTTCACTAGAGGGTGAGAAATTAGTGTTACAGTGCTTCTGGGATGTAAATTCATGTCTGTGAAGAGCTGCTTTTCTTCAGATCAAGAAAGAAGATTTCTGCTTGCTAGTTAGTCATCTTAGGCTGTGGTTCTGCTTGCATTTACATGCAGGTTTGCAAGGTGTGATGCCATTGCACAGCCCATGTTAGTGTTTTAAAGACTTTAAGCAAGGTCAGAACTGATTCAGAACAGTGTAGGTTAAGATGTACCTTTTCATTGAGGCAGAAGAATAAAGGCTTTGAATGTCACAATGCATTGCATTTCTTATGTGCAGTGTAGGCCCAAGTGTACCCAGAAATCGCCTGTCCTACAAACATAAAGATATATTAATCTCCTAAAATTGCCATGCTTGTTTCTGTGAAGGCAAAGGAAAAGATGAAAGAAGAGTCTTGGAACATCCATTTCTTTGAATATGGGCGAGGGATGTGTATGTATCGTACTGCCAAGACAAGGGAGCTGGTGCAAAAAGGAATCCCAGAGAGCCTTCGTGGAGAGTTGTGGCTCCTTTTCTCAGGTAGGATGTTGTGCTGGATACCTTGACAGCTAGTAAGAATAAGCTTTCTGCACATCTCAAAGGAAAAGGGATGAATCTTAACTGATTTCAGAAGAAATTAGTCACAAGTTAACTCCCATCTGAATGATACATTTCATGGTGGTGTTGCAAAAAATGCAGTTATCACATTCCTGAGGTTATGGGGTTTTATGAGTGTAGTAGCTCTTTAGCTTCTTTTGTCTGTGTTTGTGTTGGAACCTAGACTCTTAACATGATGATTTCACAATGCGTTTGTTACTATCACATCTATTTGTAGTTAATGAATTTGTGCAGTTCTTCCTGGCTGCCTCATCTGTGAAACTGTGGGCATAAAATCTGTATTCTAGAGCTCTAAAGGTGAAGCAATATTTATTTGTCATTACAGGGGCTTGGAATGAGATGGTGACTCATCCTGGTTACTATGCAGATCTTGTGGAAAAGTCAATGGGAAAGTACAATCTTGCTACGGAAGAAATTGAGAGAGATCTGCACCGTTCTATGCCAGAACATCCTGCCTTCCAGAATGAGCTGGGAATTGCCGCCCTCCGCAGAGTGTTAACAGCTTATGCATTCAGAAATCCGACAATTGGGTACTGTCAGGTAAGAAAGAAGCCTTAGACTTACTTGGTCTGCATGGTGACCATGACTGACTTGGTCTTTTTCTGCAGGTTTTTGTTAAGTTTCAAGCTTTTCCTTCATGCTCTCCATGTGATAGTTTGAGAGCAGGAAAAGTGGTGATGTTGCAAGATCTCTTAACTATCCCTTGGGTATAGCATTTGAATAGGCTTTACAGATTTCTGTTAGGTGTAATGAGAGTCTTTTGTGAATTTTCCTGTTAGAGCTTTCCCTAGCTCAGGAAAAACATCAAATGGTTTCATTGAAAAGAGCAATTGGATCAAATAAGTGATGACGAACACAGGCAGTATGTTGACAACCAAGCCAGTTGTTCATTTTGTGACAACTCAGTGTAAATTCAGATTCATTTTGTGTATTGCTCTGGTGTTAGGCATTCTTATTATGTTGTTCTGTTACAATCAAATTGTTACAAAGCTTTTTATGAAAAGTGTGAAAATTGTAGTTAGTCACACTGATTGATCTAAATGCTTGACAAAAAGTAATTGTATTATTTGCTGCCTCACAAACAGAGGAACTGAAACAGGAAGGTAAATTGGCTCAAGGTCATCTGTTGACTCAGATAGCAGTAAAAGCTGGAAATAGATGTGACTCTTAGTGACAGTTTTGCTGTATTCATGCTTTTTAAGTTCAGCTGGTGTGTAAGGACAGAGCTTTCATGAACGTCTCCATGTTTTTCTCCTCTGTGTATTTACTCTGCTATCTTGTAGGCCATGAACATCGTTACATCAGTACTGCTGCTGTACTGCAATGAGGAAGAGGCTTTCTGGCTCCTAGTGGCTTTATGTGAGAGGATGTTGCCAGATTACTACAACACTAGAGTAGTGGGTGAGTCTCAAATTCATGCTGGAGCCTGGATTTTCAGCTTCAGCTGCACCAGCATCTCTCAGGAGCATTTTGTTGTTCACAGTGAATTAAATGTGATGCATTTTTAAGATGATGAAGCACAACCTTTAAAGTTGCAGGTGTTTAATGGAGATGTAAGAAGAGATACTACAGGCTACCAAGGTAGCAGTACTACCTTGTAGTAGCAAGGAAGATGAAGTCACTAAAAACTGGTAGCAGGAGGGACCATTAGCAGTAAAGAGGCGTATCTAGAAGAAAATTATTGGCTTATTTTTTACCCGTCTGAATGGTTTATTAAGTCTTTGGAATAGGCTCCCAGGAAAGGTTAGTGAAAGCTCTGCTTCATGGGCTTTTAAGGTTGGTCTGTGTAAAAGAGTAGTTTGATGTAAATACCATAATATCAGTAGTTCTCCACCCCTCCTTTCAGGGTAAATGCATAGATCAGTGGGAGATTCTGTTTCCACATGCTCTGCAATGTAGGAATAGTATCTATCTAAATAATGTTTGCTTTATTGAGGAGACAAATCTAAATAAATGTGTAAGGTTTAGTTCTGATATTAAGGGGCTTATATGAAATAGAAGTGAACTCATGATATTTTAATAATTGGTTAGCTTGGGTATAGTACCATGATACCACCAATTTGAATTCTACCATTGTGTTTGTTTTCCAGGTGCATTGGTCGACCAAGGCATCTTTGAAGAACTTACACGAGAATATCTGCCACAGCTGTCAGAAAAGATGCAGGACCTAGGAGTGATCTCCACCATATCCCTTTCCTGGTTTCTCACCCTCTTTCTCAGTGTCATGCCCTTTGAGAGTGCTGTGGTCATTGTCGACTGTTTTTTCTATGAGGGAATCAAGTTCATCTTACAAGTGTCATTGGCCATACTTGATGCCAACGTGGAGAAGTTGTTACAGTGCTGTGATGAAGGTGAAGCCATGACTATTCTGGGCAGGTACCATTCATTGTTCTGATTTATAATGGAATAGTAGTGGTACCCTTTTAGTCATCATCTCTTCCTACTTAATTCCCTTACATAGCAGGTCACAGATAACACTTAAGGCTGCAACTTGAGCTCCAGAGAGTTTTGCAATTGCTTTCTACAAGAGCTGAAATTGAATTTTAGCTCAAGCGTGGAGGAATCCCATATTTCTGGAATTGTTTGATTTGCAGTGTAATGCATTACTGCATCTCAGTTTAAATTTGAACTCCAAAGGGTTGTTTATCTGAAATTCACTGTCAAATTCTAATCTATAGTAAGAACATATCCTGGCGGGAATTGCTGGGATAACAAAACTTTATCAAGCAGATATCTCACAAATCTAGTAAATGCAGTATTTTTCTTGTTTGAAATGTGAATCTCTTCTGTGTGCAGCAAGATTTTCAGCTTACAACTAAAAGCTCACTTTAAAAAGAGTAGATACTCCCCGAAATAGGGTGAAAATCGACTTCAGACTCATTGAGAGTAGCATTGCAGGTTAGCTGGGAAAAATTAAATTGCCCTACATGTTTAGATATGTTTAGATTAATGGTACGAAGAAGGAGGGACTTACGTGTTTAGGATATAACTTCTTTTCCTGGACACTAATCCTGGAGTCTTGCATCTGTTCTGTTTATTTCCCCACAGATATTTGGACAATGTAGTTAACAGACAGAGTGTCTCTCCTCCTATTCCCCACTTGCATGCCTTACTGACCAGTGGAGACGACCCACCACTGGAAATTGACATCTTTGAGCTCATCAAAACATCCTATGAGGTAAGGTTCTGGCTTAGTTTTTGCCCTAGAGATTTTTCTCTAGTAACATCCAATTTTATACTTTGTGCAGCCTGAATTTGAACAATGTTCATAGCTTGAGGTGTTTAAGTGCAGGCTTAAGTCATTAACCCACGTGTTTGGTATGAGTAAAGACTTAACGCTGTCGGCTACTGCAGATTACAAAGAGTCTCCCTGGCACCAGAGGAGATTAAAATGAAGATTGCAAATAAGTAAAAATTGCACACCAGAGATTTCTTCCTGCTTTGCTAAAAAATCATCCCTTCTTACTCATATTTGAGGCTTGTCAGTGCTATGGTGTTGGGGAAAGAAATTAAGGATGAAAATGGTGAGGTATACTCCAGAAACATGGAAGCATCCCTGTTTACGTGCACAGGAATCCTGTTCTGGGATCCGAGTTACAGTAATAGGAAGGTGGCCTGTTGAAATACCTGTGCACTAGTGGAGATACTCATTATTCATACTGAGAACAAACTCAGAAGAAATTTGTAAATGAGTGATGGAAAGAACACAGTTAAAAGAACTGGTATTTGACAGTTCTCTGCTATGCTGTGCTAAATGTGGGTTCATTTCCCTTTTTATCTCCTGTCCCTTTCCAGCTGCTTACAGTCAGGCTGCCATCATTTTACTGGGTATTTTGTTTGTTTCTTCAAATCTGCCATCTCTCTTCTTGATTTCTTGTACAAAAGAAATCACCAAATTCATCTTACTTGTCTGACCTCGCCAGTAGAAAAGCCTCTTAACTGTGGTGTTTCTAGCTGAATCTCCTATGGGTCCTAGGAAAGAACATGTCTGGAAGGAATGTCAACCTGTCTGTGCTCTTATCTCTGCCACAGTACAGGATCTGTATTTCTGCCAGTCCTGACAGATGCTTTTTCAGCTGTTCTTTAGAAACCTCTCATGCTGGATTTCTCATGAATTCTGCATGACTTCTCTTGCAGGACTGAAGTGAATAGGGAATAGAGCTCAAGTTTTGTCTCATCTTGCTGTTGGTAAAATGCTTCTAGGGGGGTTAAATAATTTCTGAGGGGATAACGCACCTGTTAAAGACCACGTAATTGAACAGGGGTTGTTCTTTCTTTAGGAGATAATGCTAACCTGGTTTGCTTCCTTTCTTGTAGAAATTTAGCAATCTGAAGGCAGATGACATTGAACAAATGCGTTTTAAACAAAGGCTGAAAGTGATCCAGTCTCTGGAGGATACAGCCAAGAAGAGTGTGGTATGTGACTCCCAGATTGAATGAGCTACCAGATGGCATATTAATGCAATGTGTTTTGCTGTAAGCATCTAGAAAGTTTGCACTGTACCAAACCTAGTTTTGAGTGACTTAAAGAATAGCTGTTCATGTGAAAAATGGATTTACTGGCTGTAATAACATATTTTCAGTTTTCTTACTTCACATGGTTCTCTTTAATCTAGTAAAATGGATTGAAGTGCTAGGGCATGATTGGATGAGATATTTGGCATGGAGGGAGATAAATGCCACTTGTAAGCCTTATAATAATCTTCACTGCCTAGTACTGTCTGTTTCATTACTTGCCGGAACCTTTGAGAAAAGCTAGGTAGCATGTAATTACTTACCTGCCACTTAATGTGCTAGTGCATGGCCAAAGGGGAGTATCCATATCTATTGCAATTATCTGCCATGTCCTAGTTGGAGAATCTCACCCACATCTTCCTTTCACTGTTGTTTTTCAGTACATCTGAGTCAAACATCTGAAGATAAAAGCAAGAGGCAGGGGCAACACAGTCTGCACAGTCAGGTCCCTGCACAAACAGGGAATAAGGGCAGCAATTTTTTCTAGGCATTCCAAATGGCAGCAGTTTCTGCATGACCAGAAACTGTCTTCCTGACGTGTAACTCATAGCAACAGGAAGTATTAGAATAGTTATGTTTTCCCTCCCATCCTGTGTTGTATCACCTTACACTTGTTTGTTTCTCTTCTGTATTACACAGATTTTTCCATGAGTCATATTTAATTTTTCTGGCTTTGAAATAAAACGTTCCCTCTATTTTCTCCCTAACTATAGGTTCGAGCTGTGTCAGGTGACATTGGTTTCTCTATTGAGGAACTAGAAGAGCTGTACGTAGTGTTCAAGGTAAGAAGCTGCGGTGAAGAAGAATGTGTTCTGACACAGAGAGAACAAATATCAAAATAAATTGAAAGGGAAGCAATGACTTTGCTTTGATTTTTAATCCAACCTATCAGAAACAGATGTGGCATTCTGTTGTACATGGTGCCAGTAAGACTGGCCCTATTATGTTCTGGTTGATTGTTATTTTTCCCCCAAAGATCACCAGAACACATTCACAGTGTTTGAATGATACTTATTCAGAAAGAGATTCTGGAGTCAATGGAAGAAATGGCACACAGCACTTAGAATGGGGAGCTAGGATTGACTGTACCTCAGTTTTTGTTCTCAAGTTTGCCGTTGACTTGGTCTGTAATTGTGACAAAATTACTGAAGTGCTTTGCCTCTGTTTGTCAGTGTTCTTTTTAAAGGAGTGGTATTACCCAACTCCATTTACCAAGTCACTGCAAACTCAGTTGCATTGTGCTGTAGACTGAGAAAGATAGGCCTAGTTCTTAAACCTGTTACAGTAAAGCTTGAGTGACATTTTGTTCAAACCTGAAATAATGGGGTTTGTATTTTTCACTTAAAATTGTTCTTTGTGCTATTCACAAAATCCTTGTCTCTTCCTTCATTTTGTTCTATTCTGTAATGAAATAACACTGGTAATAATGGGGGAGGTAAACTGTGTGTCCTGGAATGTCTCTCCTTTGCTTCCTGATGCTATTCTTGAGCTGCAACAAAGGCTCCCCTCCTTTGGACTGTTGTAGTGTAGTATAATCTGACCTTTTAATCCTTTCCCTCCAAAGGCAAAGTATCTGATGAGCTGTTACTGGGGAAATAACCGTGCTGCAGCTGCCCGCCGGGACCAGAGTTTACCCTACCTGGAGCAGTATCGCATTGACATGGAGCAGTTCAAAGAGCTGTTCATTGCTTTGACCCCCTGGTCTTGTGGTGCACATACACCGGTGCTTGCGGGGCGTTTGTTCCGGCTTCTGGATGAGAATAGGGATTCTCTCATTAACTTCAAGGAGTTCGTCACAGGGATGAGTAAGTGGTTGGGTTTGGAGATAACAGAGCCTCGGGTGACATGGTTTAGTGTGAGGTGTCCCTGCCCATGGCAGGGGAGTTAGAACTAGATGTTCTTAAGGTCCTTTCCAACCCTAACTATTCTATGATTCTATGATATAATATTGCAAAACAAGTTTCTGTCCTTTTCCAAGCAGAAAACTGAAAGGACATAGTGGTGGTTGCACTGTCACAAGGGGAGGGTGACTGCCTTACAGAAAGCTTCATGAGAACAAAAGATACCTTTTTGCTGCTGCACTGTCTCCTGTTTTGGGAAACAGTTGGCAAAACAAAATGCAGCTTTGCTGTGGATTTCTTTACTGCTTCGGCACAGGGCTTTGTGCAGGTATCATTTCCTCATTGCATGTGAACTCATTCTGGTTTGAGCTTGTGAGCACAGGGTGATTCTTTGTCCTAAGGGCTGTTTTTCTTAACCTTGCTTTTTTATTTTGTAGGTGGAATGTACCATGGTGACCTCACTGAAAAACTCAAAGTACTCTACAAACTGCATCTGCCTCCTGGTGAGTGATTGCTATTGCTTCTCTGTACTGCTACTATTGAGGGTGGTGTGTGCTGACATGCAGTTGAAAAGGGATGCCTCATGAATTTTGCTAATGAAGTGGGTGATAACTGCTGTTCAGTTAGCTTAGAGATCTTAACATTTCCTTCTCTGTAAATACAGCTCTGAACCCAGAGGAGACAGAATCTGCTTTGGAAGCCACAAGTTATTTCACAGAGGATGTTACAGCAGAAGGTAATACAACACTGCTGTCTTTACCTCTCAGATCAGGCAGGAGCTGCAGCATAAATCCCATGTGCTGTGAATAGTGATTTTGTGGAAAGCATGGTCTTGTGGTGGCAATAAGAGTAGGTGAACTTGCTGTCTTTGTTGCGTAATGGGAAAGAAGTTTGGAGCTTAAACTCCTGAGTGCCCATTTCATGCATGACACAGCATGCTCTGAAGCACAGTCACAGACTGCTGAGGAGGAGCAGTGTGCTTTTACCAGCCCCTGTCTCCCACCATGACTTAGGTTTTTCATGCAAGTCTCATTGTCTTTCTCTTCTTGTTTTTGTTTCCTTCTCTGTGTCTGTCTGTGTCTGGCCTTTACTTTTCTTTATTGTGGATATTGTCCCCTCAACCCCTTTTTCTGCTGTTCAAGTATCTCCTTTTGTCTCAGAGCTGGATTTCTGCCTGCACTGTGAGTCTCAAGGTCAGTCTATGGATTATGTGCATGCATTGAGCATGACTATCATGCTGATATCATCTGCTCACACCACTGTGCTATTTTAAATGCTCTGATATTGTAGCTGCTGCTCCTCTTTTCATGACACTCCCACTATGAATAAAATCCTATGAGTAGTTAGATACCTTTCAGTAGATTCTATTGAGTTTCAACCTGGATCAAAATAGGTTTTGTCCATCTTTTTTCCAATGGAATTTCTCTCACCCTAGAAATTGGCAGGTGGAAAACAAGCTCAGAGCAGAGCATGGGGGCTGCTGACCTGGGGAGATGGCACCTGTGTCTACTCCATGATTGTCTAATTCAAAGGAATAATGCCATCTTATTGTAAAACTGTTAGTAGACTTATTTACTGTATTTCTTAAAACATGATTTTAGGGACTGTCAAATTAGGAGGTCAGAATATGTCAATTGTGCTAAATGTTTACCAAAATGTAATAATGCTCCGAAAATAAAAACCTGAGCAAGTACAAGGGGTAATTGTACTGTTTGGTGCTGGGTGGCTAATTGAACAGTCTGAGTTGAGCCAAGACTTCCTGTGTAGTCTGGTGACAATATAGGGAAGCAGAAGCAAAGTTTGTGAAGTTAGACTCTGCTGATTGCTCCCAAAGTGTCAGTTCAGTCAGAGAATAATGGTGAGTGTAGATGTTAGTCACGTATGTGCTCAGTAGTGGTCTGGGGTTTTTCCATTCATTATCTTGCTTTGGATAACTGAACTTCTTTAAGCCATCACGTTGCTCAGCTGTCTTGCATATCTGTGTTTCACCCTTTCTTTTAAGAGTTCTGCCCTCTACCTCAGCTCTTCAATCCACTTTTTCAGTGTGGCTTTTTACCCAGTTCATCCCATCATCCTCTTGCTTCCATCCTGTTCTATTCACTCTTCTAAGTGGGACTGTGAGATCTGTCCTAATATTAAACATATTCATGTATTATTTGGATTTGTGTACTGAGTTGTCTTATGTTCTTCGTGTGCTGTATTGCTGAAAATCAGTTATTAGCCATGATTTTCTAATTCCATATTTTTTTTAGAAACCCAAGAAGATAAAGGAAGGACAAATGAGAATGGTCCAGAAAAAGGTAATAAAGCTCTCTCACGCCTTACTGCTCTGACTTTTACATACCAAGAGCATAACATTTGTAATTCATGTCTGGCAAGTTGTCAGCTCGTAGAGTTCATTTAGGAGAAGTCAGGCTGGTGCAGCAGTATTAACATTTTGCTCTACTGAACTGGATCAGATAAACCAGCAGAAAACAATGCTACCTTCCTGGTAGATGCTTTCCTGGACTGCCAATTAAACCTGCTTCCAGCATGATTTTTGCTGGCACAGCATTCACTTTTGAAGATTGAAACCATTAACCACCTGACCGTAGTGGCTTATTCTTACCTTACAGAGGAGAAAGGTACCAGTCCACAGGACTACAGGTACTACCTAAGAATGTGGGCCAAGGAAAAAGAGTCCAAGAAAGAAACCATTAAAGATCTCCCCAAAATGAGCCAGGTAAGAAGTGAATGTGAAGGTTTCGAATTAGGTGACTGACAGCTTTGTGGGGAATTCAGCAGTATGTGCAGTGGTTTTGCCAGCATGCTCAGTCTTTGCCTGCTGTTTACCCTGCTGTCCTGTTCTGGTGAGCTTTAGAAGCCTCTAATTCCACACATTTCTGTTGAATTTCCCAGTGGACATGGGCAAACTGCTTTGTTTCCAGCCATCAAATGTATTTGATCCTCTCTGCCTCCCAGAACAATTTTTCATATAAGAACTGCAATCTGTGTTTTCCCTCCAGAGCAGTTTCAAATATTCCTTCAGTCATATAAACTTGTTTGGCTTTTTTGGTTTTTCATTGCCTCAAGTTACAGCTGCTTGGTGGAGAGCAAAGAATATGGTTACAGGAAAGAGAGTCTAATGACCAGTGTGATCTTTTCTGTCTCTGATTTCTTTGATGGGTGCTACTTAAACCGGTTTGGAAATGCTTAGAAGCTGACCACAAAGGAGTAGCAGGACAGAAGTCAAATGTTAGGTTTTCTCAGATGTTCATTTGTCAGGAGGAAAATGCCACCACTATTCAATTGCTAGCTGTGTCTCTGTTTGGCCACTGTATCAGAGGGAGGAGTTTGCCTACATTGGACTGTTCTGAATTAGTACAGCAAATTGCCACTTACTTGCTAGGGAAGCAGATAAACAAGGAGTCTGCCAAGATGGTGCCTGTTGCTTAATCTGTCACTTTGTTCAGCTTCATCACTTCATCAGCTCTTTTGTTTTTTGTCTTTTAAAGGAACAGTTCATAGAGTTGTGTAAGACCCTTTACAACATGTTCAGTGAGGACCCAGTGGAGCAAGAGCTGTACCATGCCATTGCCACTGTAGCCAGTCTCCTTCTGCGAATTGGGGAGGTTGGGAAAAAGTTCTCCAACAGGCCCATGAGGAGGTCTGAGGACTGCAAAGCAAACAATACCCAAGATCCTGTGAGTGAAGAGGAGTCACCAACATCTGAGCAGAGTCAGAATTCAGCAGTTGAGCAGCAATCCCAAGCTGAGCATGAGGACAAAACCTGCAGAGATGCTCAGCCTGAAAAACCACAGCAGGAGAACCAAACTCTAGGAGATGCATCAGGGGAAGGACAAAGCTCTCCTTTACAGCTGCTATCAGATGATGAAACCAAAGATGATATGTCCATGTCTTCCTACTCCATGGTCAGCACAGGCTCCCTGCAGTGTGAAGACATTGCAGATGACACGGTCCTGGTTGGTTGCGAAGGCAGCAGTTCGGCTGCCAGGTATGGTAGCACCATTGACACTGACTGGTCTATCTCCTTTGAGCAGATCTTAGCTTCCATGCTGACAGAAGCAGCCCTTGTAAACTACTTTGAGAAAAAAGTCAACATTCTCCAAAAGATCAAAGATCAGAAGAAGGTAGAGAGGCAGTTCAGTTCATCCAGTGATCATGAACTGTCCTCCGTGTCAGGGTGAACTGGGGAAAGCAGGAATTGTCTTTGGGAGAAGGAACAGGGAGATAATGCGGCAGATGGCAGAATGGTTTGGTATTTTGTGTTTGGGGACTTTTTTGTTTAATCAGAGACCAGTAGCTATACAATTACAATAGATTCCAATTGATAAGGGGCTTCTGACAGTGACTTTTTTGTAGGTGCTGCTTTGGCTACTCTGGCTGGTGGAGTTAGGTTTATATTCTCGAGAGCCATTAGAACCTAATAGCCCCTGACATACAGAATTACCACCATAAATTATGCATGTCTGCCTTTTGCTGTCCTTTATTTTAATGAAGTTTTATTTCAGACAGTAACTGCTCCTTGCCTGCCCTTGTTTGCTGTAGGTTCCTGGGTAACTTGCACAGCAGACGCAGCCTGGTTTGGAACCATGTTCGCTGCTGGCTGCCAACCTGAGAGCTAATGCAGTGTAGTCAAGTGCTGTAGGACCCTGACCCAGAAACAGTCTTGTAAGTTCTTCAGTGCTGTTCGGTGACTCAGCAGCTCTAGTGCAGATCTGCCCCACTGCTCCCAGCACCCTCAGATCTAAACACAGACGTTTCTCAGGTCTGCAGGCTTCTTTCAGATGGCATTTGGCATTTTCATAGTGTGTGATCACATTCTCCTTCAGCATTCAGGAGTTTTCAGACAAACCTGGTTTTCTAGCATTTGCTTTTCTAATCCTTTGAAATCCATTGGGTTTAGTTTGTCTGGGAAGCCACAAGCTCCTTGACTTCAGTGCAGAAGTAATATTAAGTCAATCAGTGGTCTTATGATGGTTATAGTGAGGGACTAAGTTCCTAAATCAGAAGGCGGTGAATCAGCCTCGGTGTTACAGGGCAGTGGCATGCTGGTCTGCTGGACTTTTCCTGTCAGTACAGGAAACATCCCTTGTTTCCTGTCTGTTCTCTATTTTTACTAGGTAATGATGGGTCCGATTTTTAGGATGATCCCTAAGAACAGTCTGATCAGTCAGCCCTTGCAAATTCCTGAGGCAGGAAGGTGTGCAGGAGCATTGCATCACCTGCAGCTGCTCAGCGGGTCGTTTCTGAGCATCTCCTGTACAAAGAGTCCAGCAGTGGACATGCTGTTAGAAATTCCTGCTCATCGAAGGGCAATTATACTTAAAGAGGAAGAATTCAAAGCAGTGTGGCCCTCTGCCATCAGCCCTTCATGGGAAATCTCAGTAATAGACTAGATCTCTTTTCCAGTTAGAGACAAAATAACTGGGAGACTGAGTGACTGCTCATTTAGATCAGTTAAGACCAGAAGAAACTAGGAGTTAACTTTCTGGTAGTAGTGCACATGCTCCAAGGATGGAGAATTAATGCTGTTCCTACAGATAAATTCATCTCAGTACACAGGCATCTGCCTTGCAGGGCAGGAGCAGGAGCTAAGCCCTCACTGGAGGCAAGGTTTGCTACAGCTGTTGGCTGGGATTCAACATGTGAAGGATGGGAAGGACACGTACAGTTGGATGTTCCCATTTAACACTACTTGGCATGCTACTCAGTGTTAATTCTTCCTTGTGACAGTCTCTGTATGTATTCACAGCTGGTACATATTCCTTGTTTCTCTGCCTCCTGTGCCCTGCATCACTGGAGAGCAGCCATTTGTCAAACTGCTTTTACTAATTATTCAGTAATTTATTGTCATTTTTTAAGTACAAATAATACATGTGATTTTACACAGTCTGTCTTATGTCACGTACTCAATAAAGGAACCAGAATCCTACACACTACTTTGACTCCTGTTTCTCTCAGCTCCTGGGGTATTGCTTGTATCCTGTCCGTGGTGATTATCCAAAACAGCAAATGTGGGTTCCATCTTTTTTGTCTGTCTCTCCCCTTTTTTTGTTTACCCATTTTTTTCCCATGTTATTTTTCTTTATCCTTTTTCTTCATTATTTTCCTCTCCTTTTTCCAATTTTCTTTTTATTCCTTTTCCCTTTCCTGCCCCCTTCTGCCCGGTCCTGCCCGTTGAAGGCCGCTCTGCGCAGCCCCGGCCGGGGAGGCCGCGTTAAGCGGGTCCCAGCGGCTGCTGCTGCGCCGCCCGGTGCGCGGTTGAGCGCGGCCCCGCCGGCCTGGACAGCTCGCCGCCTGCAGGGGGCGCGCTCGTTCGCGCCGGCGCTGTCACGTGCCCGGAAGGCGCGCGTTGCCGTGGCGATGGCGCCGCAGTACTGGGCGCTGCGGTGCTGCAGCTGCCGCCTGTTCCAGGTGCAGCAGGTGAGTGCGGGCAGCGGGCAGGGCAGCGGGCAGGGCAGCGGGCAGGGTCCGACTCCTCCGCTCCTTCCTAGGCCAAGCGCAGCGGGAAGTGGATCTGCAGCGTGTGCGGCCAGCGGCAGGCGGTGCAGAAGGTGAGGGGCCGGGGGTGACCTTTGGGGGGGGCGTCCCCCAGCGAGGCGGGCACGGCCCCTGCGAGGTGTTCCGGCTTTAATTAACGCCCCAGCTGATTGCCTCACGGCCCGTGTTTCCCTCTGGCTGCCCCCTAAGCTGTGTTCTCCTTGCTTACAGCTTTACGGGCAAGGCTCTGCCCTGGACTGCAGGCGCCATGTCCAGAAGCTGAACCTGCTGCAGGGTGAGGCAGAGGAAGCAGTCGGGTGGACGTCTCGGTACGGTGTTAATCGTTACCTGCTCGTTTAGTTACATGCGCTACGGTTGAGGAGTACACCTGGGGTGCCTGTTACCTAATTTGGGCTCATGGGAGGGTTTTACCTATTGTAAAGTTACGACACATAACACATGCCAGTTCTGTCATCAGCTCATAGCAGGAAGTGGTCTGTTTGGTTCAGTGCACTGCCGTATTTCTTTTGACAAGGGTTTTTTTCCAGGTAAGTTTATTTGATCAACAATGTGTGTTGCTCACACCTTTGTGCCCATGAGAATACATGCCATAAAGTTTGGATTTGGAAGGGTTTTTCTAATTGCCTTATTTACTGTTTGATGAGCTGACTGTGGAAGTGCCCATCTCAGAGACAGCTCAGTGCAGAGCTGCATCCTCAGACAAAAGCATCCCCCACTGTGGGTGCTGCTGCTGGCACTCAGGGGTTTCACACTGTGAATCTATTGTGTAATTGCTGCTGCTATTGATAAGAAAAGACCTGTTTAGTGCAGACATTTGGGTGTTAATTCCTCCTGGGATGGAAGATCTGAGTAGCACTTTCCTGTTTATTTCATTCCCGAATCTGTTTACAAATCCCCGGATCCCGAACCGATCTTGACCTGCTCCAGCTTCCCTTCCACCCAAGGGTACTTCCAGAAATCAGTCAAAGCTTGTTAGATAACTGAGTTGCGTAAACGCAGTGCTTCAGGGTTGAGCTTTGGGAAGAGAACTCCTTGTTTGTTCACTTTATCAGAGGGTTATTTCTGGTCTCAAAACATTGTGAAATTCAAAACATTGTGAAACAACTTCCCTTTTTTCCATGGTAGCTTGCGATATCACTAGTGGGGTTTAAGCTGTTGTCTCAAAGACGCTGGGACATCGTGTCATAGCATCCCTAGTTATGATCAATTAGAATTTATCACTTCATGATTAGCACCTTTGGAGCAAACTTGTTACTATGTTTGTATAGTAACTACAAAGTTGCTATAGAAAGCTATTCTCTAACGAGTATTTTCACATATTTGGGCAATATATCTTGCAAACCCTTAATTTGACATTGCTTTTCTATAGATCATTTATTTTTCTGATGTGCCTCTTATCTGGAGTACCTCTCCATGCTTCCTGTCCAGTCCCTTGTGCTGTGAGTAGGTGATGTGAAAATCATAAACCATCAGAGAGAACTGTGTTCTAGAAACTCTGAACATCTGTTTTAGGTGTGTAGAAGACCCTGTAAAAGACAGCAAAAATGCAGCAGCCCAACATGAAGACAGTTCAGCCCAGCAGGTAAGATACCTTCAAAGCTGAAGTAAACACCGACCCAGGCTGACCCAGGTGAATCACAGTGAAATCAGGGATCTCTTTATAAGGTTCAGACAGCTGGGATGGTATATGTAATCAGAGAGAGAACAAGATGCATACGGAAACTCTCTGTTCCACCGGGGCACTGAACCTGGGAACATGACACAAGAACATGTCCTAAACTGGCTTGTGATTTGAAGCATTCAGCACATACATAACAATGCTAAAAACAAGAACTCTGTATTTTGCTGTTCTCAGTCATTTTCCAATCTTTTAGGAGGGAAGGGCAGAAGTCAGTCGCTGGAGTAAATATTTGGACAAGGACAATGAAGATGGAGGGAAGGAGGCAGGTACAGAAAGGCAGCAGTTCTGTTCCTGGAGGAAGACCACTGTGGAAGAACAAAGGTACAGAAAGACCTTTAATTTTTGGTAATTCCTGCCCCTGAGAGGTGACATTTGGTTTGGAGGTGTGGGAAGTAGCTCACCTCTGATAGCTCAACAAATACAGGGTGCAGTGTACACCCTGAGCTGAGCAGGGATTTGGCATTTGGGGATAAAACTTCTCTTATTGCTAGAGCCATGCATTTTATGAACATTTCTGGTGAACTTGTGAAATAAAAACACAGTGGAGCTAATCTGTCTCTTTGTGCATGGTTTTCTTGCCCAGGAACCACCAGAAGAGCTTCCTCTCCAGTGATGCTCCGGAGTACACTGAAGAAAATGATGATTCCCAGCTTGCCTACCAAGCCAAAAAGGTTAAAACTGGTTATTTTAGTTGTAGAGGATGCTTCCTACCAGCAAAACAGAACTTTCTCCTGACCTCTTTTATGTCATCATAATTTTGAATTTTTATGAGTCTTCCTCTGCTCTTCTGTTTGAGTGACTGAGGAGGAGAAAAAGAATCATCAGGAGTTTCTCTCTGAGAGTTTTTAGTCAAGTAAAAACAATGCCACCTTGTGTAGGCTGAGTGGTTGAGCCAGATTCCTCCCTCAGCACAGCTGCAGCCTGTGGTGCTTTGCCTTACTGAGCAGTGGCACCTATGTAGTAATGCAGTGATTAAAGTTACTGTGATTACTTGCAGCACCAGTGAAGCTGACCTGGGTCTCCAAAGCTCATAGGCCCACCCAGTGCACCAGCCCCAGGTCTGCCTCAGAGGGCTGGGGAGGCTTCGGGTGCATTTGGAAGACCTGAGTGTTCTTTCTTTGCCTGCTTCTGGGTAGCTTGGCTGTGCATTCTGGATTTATAACCCAGCTCTCTTTCTTCGTGCAGCGCAAGAGATGCTCAGTAGCAGTGCCTGATCAAGATGATGGAGATGCTGTTTGTGGACACAGCATGGCTCCTGCTGTCTGTGAGCCCATAGGGCCCAAGGAGAATACACCAACCCCAAGTGCTTGTACCAAACCCTCAAAGTGGGAAAAATTTCTCTCACATTCTAAGACCTACAGTGAAAATGCTGCCGGGATCACCTCATCACCACAGGAGGGCAGTGGAAGGCTGGGGCTGCACAGCATGACTGCTGCAGATGCTGCTATGGTCAGTAGATGCTCGGAACAGGCCCAAAGAACTCCATCTCAAGGTACAGGTTTTGAATTTAAAAAGTGTGTTGCCAGCACTGAGCAGATTGGCTCCAAACCGCCTGGCACCATGGTGCCCAGCAGCAGTTGCTCAGCTGGGGAGCATGTGTTGTTCAAAGAACCTCAAAGGCAATTGATAAGGGCAGGATCTGGTGTCATGGACACACTGCTCTGTTCAGACAGCACAAGGAGAGCAAACACTTTTGTTAACTGCAGCAGTGGGCCAAAGCCTAGCACAATTTCTTGTGAAGGCCTCTTCTGCACAGGTGATGAGTTTGATGATGATCTCTGATAAGTTCAGGCAGGTTTGGCACTGCTTTCTTGTTTATCTCTGTAATGTAGTTGGTGTGCCAAGAACTGAGGCAAGATCTGCTGTAAGCCTTGAAGGGCTGCATTATTAAAGCTGTTTACTTGCTGCATGGCCGTGTCTGGGGGAAGGGCATGAGGACAGAGGCAGCTGCTGCAGGGGACAAGGACTCAGGTTATGGAGTGCTGTCCATCAGCCTCATCAATTAGAAGTAGGTCAGCTTGAGAGGAGAAAGTGCCCAGGCTCTAAGGATTCCAGGCCAGTACAATTGAATTCTGTGATTAACTCCCCATTACAAACAACAGCTTTTCTCCCCTGTACCACCTCTTTGTTGAGATCTCCCTTAGCAACCCTTTCTTCCAGAGCAGGCTTCAGAACCAGCAAAGCATTTGATTTCTCTTCAGCAGTGCAGCCCCAAGGGCACCCAGAGGTACCACAGCCCTGGGCTGCTTCCCCTGCCTAGGGAGCTGCCTGCTGAAAGCAACATGCTCTTAGCCTACTCCCTCCACTTTTAACTTGGGTAGTTAAACACTCACAGAGACAGATCACAGGAAGTAGTATTTATTTTTCCTCCATTCTACAAGCATTTAGAAACATGAGACAAACTCTTAGCAGGAAGAAAGGTGAACCACTGAGTTGTACTGTACTGTCTGCTTTCAGTTAGAAGGAAAGTGCTTTGTGTTACACAGGTGACTACAAGTGAGGTGGCTGCTTGGAATACTGGATGGCATCTAGTGCTGCCCCAATGTCGCAGTTCTTTGTCTGCAGGAGTCGAGTGAGCCATCCACCCTCATCAGAGAAGCCCATGGAGAGCATCTGGGACAGAGACTCAATAAGGCGAGGGTCTGCTTCTGTTAAGAGAAGAATAACCTAAAGTTGAAGCATTTCATGTAATTGGCAAAGTAGCCAAGGCAATACCACACATTAGGTAGGCTGGCACTAATCCTGGTATATCTAGCATAGCAGATTAAAAGCTAGGAGATGCTCGCCTGTGCTGGGAGGGAGATGCTTGACATAAGAGATATATCACATACACTCAGCTGCAAGAAAACAGCTTAGTCAGACTCTACTCCCCTTGCTGCAAGCCTCTGCACTGCTGATCTAGTTTAAGTGGCCTTGTATACTGTTACTGGCTCCAACCAAAATAATGCTGTCTTAAAGCCACATGATGTACTAGTTCTCATTCTGCATCAAAAGGCTCTCTCAAAGAGTACATAGCAAGGACATGATTTAGGGTAACACCTTCTTTCATTTTGCTCAAATGGCATTATTAGTCTAAGGTCAGAAGTCTTAGTTAAGACTCAGCTGCCCACATTCAAGAGGAGAACCAGCTGTCTCTAACAGGATACAAGAGCTGCTGTGCCTGCTAACAAAGTTACAGGCAAGTTTAGCTGTACTGTACGTGACCTTAGTTTCTAGCACCTCTAAGTGCAGGTCTGCTTATGTCAGGGAAGTTGGCAGTTCCCAAGTGAAAACTACTCTCTCTATGAAACATGTACACATTCTCATACCTGGTGGGAGATGTGGATAGAGTGCAGCTTCTCGCAGTCCTGTAGGTCCTGGCTGGGGAGGATCCCGAGATACATCCAGGGAGCTGGGATCATCAGTCTCTGGCATTTGCAGGGACTGAAGCTCACCTGTGGAAGGATCCACTTCTTTGGAAGATAAATGGGTCCAGTCCTCATCACCCCCTGATGAACTGCTGGACTCACTCTGTTCCTGAAATGGAAAGAAAGAGTCCAGATGCTGCAGTGCTTTCCAGGTAGGCTGCATGCTCCTGCTATCTGCCTTTCCACAAGAAATCCCACCACCTTTGCTGTAAACTTGTAAAGCAAAGGTGCTGTGTACCACTTAATTGGCTGGTATCTTAATATTCAATCCCACAATGCATGCTAAATAATGATCTTCCTTTTTAGTAAAGCCTCAGCAAGTAAGTTACTAAATTAGTGTCATAGTTCTTGTACCTGGCACTGGAAGCTGCCATCTTCCGTTTGTGTGGGCACAGGATCTATCACCATGTCTTGTATCTGCTCTGCAACAGTATTTACTTCTGTAGCAGGCTCTGTGTTATTCCAGTCTGGTCTGGTCTGAATGTTCTGGTTAGAAGTACCACTGCTTGACTCAGCATTGCTCTTCTCTTGATTGGGAGCAGCAGGAGTCACTTTGCTTCTCTGTCCTCCATGTTCCACATCAATATCAACTTCAATACCTAGAAGTGCATTTGAGACGGAGGAAGTCTTAGAGAGATTTTTCCAAAGCAGTCTTAAATGAGCATGGATCAGTCCTGACCTAGACACTGTAAGGTTTCTGTAATCATACAGTTTGCCATGTTACATGTAGTTAAGCACCAAATAGTTATTCTTTATCCTTCAGATAAGCCCTACATTCAGAGGGTCAGGGCAGAAGTCATCCATGTCTACTTGAGGCAGGCAAACTCCTGAGTCACCACTGACTTAACACTGGTGTTACAGTGGTGACATGTTACTGAAATCTTTCATTTCCTCCCAAAGGGGGGCTCTGAAAAGGTACTGAGTGGCTGTTCTAAGCTTAGGCATTATTAGTACCAGGAGTAAATTAAGCCTCTGAGGCTTAGTAGGATGAGGTAGTTCTGGTATAAGTCCCAACAGCTGCCTGCTGCTGTTAAAAGGACCTTTAAGCCAGTCTCAGGGATTGGGATAACAAACTGTAAGCCACTTACCCAGGGGGCTCAGAAAAGCTGCCACACTCTCCCCAACATTCTTTAAGAAGGTGACATTGGGGTCCTGAGGCTGGCTGTTAGTAGAAGCTTCTAGAAAAACAACTTCCATTAGCACACACAGATGCTCAGAGGGAAACAGCACCTACAGTTATCCCCCTGAGATCTTGGTGCTCACTTCCTGTCACTCACATACACTGACAACAGCAGCATAGAGACAAAAATCCAACTCTGAGCTACCTCTGGGACAGAAAGCCAGGGGTATTAGCACTGTTAAGGCTCATTAGCCATGCTGAAAGGCAGATCTAGAGTAGTGACATGCTTGACCTAACAGTTTGGCTTCATTTGGTTCCAGATACTCTCTTCTATCAGCATCCTCATTGACTGCATGGATCCAAGCATGCCTTAAAATAATCCCATTCTGAAATGTGTTAATTATTTCAGGCAAATTAGGTTAGCTCCTATGTCTGTTTTTCCACCCAGATTCTACCCTGTGCTGCAGAACCTCAGCTAGTCTGGCTCCACCACCACCTCGCTTACCAGGGCATCTCCATCTCCTCTTACCTTCCGCAGTGGGTGGACTGGAGGCTGCAGCACTGGCTTGGGCTTGTTCGGAGTTCTGGCATGGAGCAGCAGGGCCAGGATACCCCCAGCAGTGCATCCATGGGAAGGGGGGAACACCATGCCGCATTTTACGGAGCCAGCGTCCTCGGGGAAGCCACTGTAAGGAGTAAGAGTTCCTGTGACTGTTCACACGGCCCCAGTCTGAGTAATCGAAACTCAGGACTTAGATCTGAGGTAGTTCAGTAGTTCCCCTCCACAGATTTTGCTCACCTCAAATGGATTCAGCAGTGGACTTTGGAACATCACCATGTTGTGCTCCTTGTGGATGCCTTTACCCTCGCAGGTGCTGCACAGGTCGTAGTCTGGGCAGACAGTGCACTTGAACCTGGCACCCACCACTGGCCCCTCGCAGCCATCGCAGATCACGTTGGGGTGCACCATGTCACGGGGGGGCTCCTGGCTGCACTGCGAGCGATGCTCCCGCCTGCACTCCTTTTTCTCTATTAAGGGAAAGGAAACTTTGCATCAAGAACAGGTTACTATTTAAAGGCTGGAAATCAGGCAGAGGAGAAGGAAGCACCAACAGCTCTTGTTGGTGCAGTATTGACTTACTAGGTCAGTTTATTTTTACACTGGCTGCCAAACACAAGCTTGGGGGGGTACATAAGAGAACTTCAACCAAGTGCAAAGGGGGGTCACAAAGATACCTGCTCCTCTAACTGAGCATGCCTTAGCTAGAATAAACATGCCAAGAGACATGTTATGGATTAATGGTGCACTACCGAGTTTGGCTTCCCATCCTACCTTCCTAAGCACCACAAGAACAAAATGTTTTTGAGAGAGGGACCCAGGAAAAGATGCCAGGAGGCAGAACGGGGACAACAGCCACTGCCTTGTGTGACTCATTAAAGGGACTGCAGACAAAGCTTTATGGATATCCAAGATAATAGAAGGGAGTGTCTAAGCACTCAATACACTGGAATTAAGGCTTCCTTATGCATTGTTGTGAATATTAAAGATACCAGGGCTCGGCTGGTGTTTCCAGGGAGCCAGCATGACAACAGTGGCTCACATTGGGCCAGCCAAGATGACAGGGCTAGGAGGAAACTTGTGATCTGCTTGCCTCCCCTCAGCAGGAATTCATGTTCTGGTGTATTACCCTGCCCTTTATTTAGCCTCCCCCCACGAACACCTCCGGTTACACCAGGCCCTTGGGGGCAAGGGTTGGTGCTTGTCTCTCCCATTTTTGGCACCCTGCCACCAAGTGCAGGGCACCACATCGAGTCCTGCCGCCGCCCTTCGGGGCCGAGCGACGTTACCTTTGATGTAAACACGGAAGACACCATCCTGCATGTAAGGCATCGCCATCTCCAGCTCCTCGTCGGTGGAAAACGCGATCAGGTCTCCGTCTTCATCTAGAAAGGGCAAAGCGCAGCATCAGGTGCCCGGTCAAGTGTCACGGCGGCAGCCCCTGCTGGGTACCCCGGGCGGTGACAGCGGGGAGCACAGTGCCCTGAGGCTTTCCCACCCCCCGGGGCACCCCTGTCGGGGCCTGGCCCACCCCCTGTTCCCCACTCACCCTTATAGTGCATGCGGAAGGCGGGCGGCGGCCCGGCCCGCAGCAGTCCCTGGAAGAGCTCGGCGATGCGGTCATGGATGGCCTGGTAGCGGACGGGCAGCGGCAGCGCGAAGCGGCGGATCTCGCGGGCCGCCTCCTCCTTGCCCAGCAGGTAGGCTTTCACCGTCAGCGCCGCCATGGCTGTGGCGCAGCAGGAATTACCGTCGGGACGCCGGGAGCTGGAGAGCAGCAGGGCGGGAGCGGGAGGCGGACCGGGAGCAAACGGCCTTATAGTGCCGCGGGGGAGGGGCCGCTCGCCCCGCCCACCGGCGATAGGCTCCTCCCACTGTGAGTCAGGCTCCGCCCCTCGGCCCGGTTCGCACCGCGGAGCGGCGGCCCGGGGGGGGGCCATAGGGATCTCGGGGAGCGGGTCTGTGCCGATGACGGCAGCATCACCGGTGACTGTGCATTGGGGACCGAGTGCGGCGGTAGTGGTACCTTCCGGGTGGTCACAGTGCAGACATGACTGCAGACGTGCAGTGCCCCCCGGGATCCGCTGATCCCCACCGCCTGCGTTAGCCAGGGCATGTGTTAATGCAGCACTTGGCCACCCTGGTCCTGTTCATCACCTTCATAATGCCACCCCGGCCAGATGATGGAGGTGGGGTCCCTGTGCCTGCCCCGCTCTTGCCGGGTGACAGCACCCATTGGGGAGCTTCACAAGCTCAGCATGGCAGGAATAAATAACTCTTAGGCTAACGCTCTTCCCTGAACTTGGTGTTTCAGAAGGGGGGGGCTAAAAATAAAGATACTGATATAAACACAACTGACATTAAGGAGGATGTTCTGGGGGCTTTCCAAGCTGGTTGGCAGCAGTGTTCTCGTGCAGATCAGATACAGTTGACAGGCCTCTTAATCTGGCCATGGGAGTCCAGCTGGCAGAACACACCATCTGTGCCATCCAAAGGTAATTAAATAAAGATGGATCGATGATTATTAGGTGCCCCATTGGTATTAATTCCCTCTCACCCAAGGGCCTGACCACTCTGACTATTAGTGACATATTTCTTGGTTTAAGGTAATAAAAGCTCAGGAGAAGCTGCAATGATTTACCATCTTCTGCAATCAAGAGAAGAATAAGTTTTAATTGCCACAATGGGAAGGTAGTTTATTTCTTGACCTAAAGTATATATGTTAAAACACTTGGCCTTCCATATAGCTACACCTTTGGCATATGTGTGGCAATTTTGACATTGCACCACTTCTCTAGAAAACACTATTTACAATGAAAGGGTTGCCCTTTAAACTTAAAACCTTTACTAGTATTTTCTAGGAATTTCAATTTCCAGGTATGGCATGGCAATATTCCACTGTGAAGCCATGAGTTTAAGTTTAAACATAAACAGATTCAGATTTAAGTAGGATGATGCAGCACAGGGAATGATTCACCAGCTTTTATAGCACAAGATATTGAAAGGTTTGGGCACGTGTATCTCGTTCACCTTCCCTTCTGCCTCTTTGCTGTGTGTATTCTTAGTTCGGAAAGTGTTGGTGAAAGCTACTGACTTGACATCATTGGATTATTGTTTTTCTCTATAAGATGAGAAGGGCAGCAGTTGTAGGACACGCAGCGCAGAACACTGCCAATGCTGACCCTGCCTTTGCCAAGCAACACCTCCAGTGTGTCCATCTCATGTCCTGTTTCTGAGGACCCTGATGGCCACTTTTGGTCTCATTTATAGAGCCAGAGATTTGTATTTTGGGACCCAGCCCCTGCACATCTTTTCCTTAGGAAGGGTTGCTGCCATCTTAGACAGGACCAACTGCTTATTCCCCTCTCCATCACACCTGGGTGTTTGAGGCACAGTGGGTTGTCCTCAAGTTGCTGGGTCTCTTCGAGCCACTTGTGTCTCCAGATTAATCAATGCATTTATCAGGCAATGCACAAAACTACAATCAGGAATATAAGCTCTCCTCCATGTGAACCTTAATCCAGTTGGCAAACGTGGAAGCTGCCAAAAGCCAGAGGGGATTTCCCTCCTCCTGGTGGGAATGCTGAGTCACGCTCAGCTTTCTGGTGGTGACACCATGCACTTTTACAAACCATAAGGAAAACAAGGCTTTCACCAGGCCGCTGTGAGCTTACCTCACCGTCACGGGACACGGCTGACTCCGTGAGTCATCTCCTCCTCTTCCTCCTCGAGGTCGGGGATTTCCTCCCAGCAAGCTTTTCTCTGGTGCAGACCTCGGCCCTCCTTCTCCCTGCGTTTCCTATTGCCCCAGCCCTGAGATGTGCCTCCGGGCCGTTTCTCAGCCCCCCGTTGAGGCCATGGGAGCAGCTGGGCTGTGTTCCCACAGATGTCGGGATGGTTTTCCTTCTGTTTGCTGGAGGATCCGGGTTTTGGCATTCTCAGCGTGAAGCTCTGGCTGTGTGGATGTTTTCTTACGGTTCTTTAGGAATCCCATAGCATCGCAGCAACCCCTGCTCAAAAAGTGGTTTCTCAGCCCTTGGCGCTGAGCACTCAGCTTCACAGGTGGATGTGGCAAAGGAACAGGAAAAGGCGGGGGGGGGGAAGCTGTTTGAATTTACAATTGCAAATGTATAGAGGGAAGGCGCAATAAAGGAGCAGTGAGCATCCCTGCAGTGCTCTGCTGCCTCTCTACACCCACTTCCCGCTGGGAAGTGTTTAAAAACATTTGATGAGGTTCTTGCTCTGAGGGCACGATCACCAGAATGCTCCTTATGGCCGAACGTCTCATGTTCACAGTAAAGTCCTGGCAGGATGAAGGCGGGGGGGTCTTTTCCTTGCTCGCGAATCACCTGAGAGGTGATGATGATTTTCCAGAGGGAATTCTTCCCTAAATCATTGCTTCATCCTGAGGCCCAAATCACTGCCCTGGCACTCCTGGTGAGGAGGGGAAGGTTTGCCGTTATGTGTAAGCCTGGCTCTGGCAGTGATGTGTGGTGATGGAGGGGCAGTGCAGAGCCGCAGCGGGTGGGTGCTCACCGGGCTGGAACAGGTGCTGCAGACCACATGCTCCTTCCAGATGCTTCTGGAGAGGTGCAGGATGCTCTGGACACATCACATCAGATGGTAGTGACTCAGCTTGATCCCATGATGGTTCCCCTCCTCCTCCAGCCCAGTGGAAACCCTCTTCGGTGCTCTGAAGCAGAAACTGCCCTTCCTCAACCGCGCAGGCAGAAAGGAAAGCTGGGAGGGTTCATTTTTGCTGTCTCATTTCTGAGGTCGAGTCTTCCTGAAGGTTAGCTCTGCCACGTCAGGTGTTTACACAGGCCCAGCACCACTTCTCATTGGTGTGACACGTAACTTTTAAGGGCAGGAAACTCTGGAGCAGTGTTATCACTGAGACAGAGGAGAAGACAGGGAAAACACTTGGAAAGCAGGCACAAAGTACAAGCACACTATGGGTGTCATGAAGATACTTTTATGTTCCCAAAAGTGAGCAGGAATGCTTTGCAGCCTACACAAATTGCTTGGGGTGAATGTTGCACTGGGAACTTGACGTGTGGCTTTTGCCCTGCATTAAAGCATCAGCTTGTCAGCGTATCCAAAGTAAACACCCTGTTGTGATCTTCATCTCTGGGGGCTAAGGAGAATTTGGAATGCTTCACAGCAGCCTATAAAACATATAGAAAATGGAGTTACTTTGGCTTATGAGACAAACAGCAAGTGCTCTGCCTGGGGAGGGCTGAGCCCGACCTGCTCAAACCCCAGAGCCAAGCTCTTTAGCGAGCTAGATGAAATCAGCTACAAACCCGGATTACATTCCCTATCTAGGCCTAACAAATGTTTTCTCTTTCTAATTGCCGTAATGGCCTCAGGACCTCTGGGTTGCTTTTGGAGTGCTCTCCATGGAAGGCCCCTCATTTCTGCAGCGTGCTCAGTATTGCCAACATCAACTGTTCAAAGATCATGAGATCCCCTTCCACCAACCATATTCCCTCTGTTTATTTGCTGCCGGGGTTTTGAGTCTCTGTAGTTCATATTTGAGACTTTGACCGAGGCTCAAAGTTTGCTCGTTAAAAACAGAATAAAAGCCAAAACTGGGATAAAGGGAGGGGTTTCAAGAACAAAAGGGAACTTTGCAGGTCTGAGAGGATGATCACAAGTGCTGCAGTTTTGCTTAGCCGCTCATTTTTCACAAGAGAGCCCAAGGTTTCTGTCATGCGAGGGTGCTGTGAAGCTCATTCATTTCTTCAGACTTTTATGAAGACAAAGTGTAACAGCAGAAATCAGATTAAGCTTTATCCTTGGGAAAGAGTCTAATTAATTGTCTTGGAGAAATGACGAATGCTGTTCTGTTCTCTTCCGCTGCAGACACACCGCGTACCTCGGTGGTAGGAGTGTTTTGCACCTCTGATAATAAACCAGCCAACACCTAATGCTCTAAAACGTGTCCTGTTATCTCCCTAAACTCTGTCACAGCGGTAGGGTTTCAAGCGCCTTTCCCACGAGCAGCTCTTAGTTGCCTGCAGCCTCTGGGGAGTGGGGGGGGAGGTTGCCATTAATTCCTGTGAACCCTCTGTTTGCTCCTGGGTTTAACACATAGGTTTAAGGTGAGAAAGCACACGGGCCGGGTGGGACAGAGCTTCTGGGGCTTGTTCTCTTCGCTCTGCTGGTGTGGTTGGGGTGTGCTTCTGGCTCATGTTCTGTGGTGATGGTCACTTGGGCAATGCCTTGCAAAATCCAGGGGAGGACGCGCAGATTCCTCATTCTTTTCAGTATTCCCAAGAGTGATGTTCAGTGCATTTCCTCACTCAGGGATGTGCCCGGTGTGAGCCCTGCAGCTCCTGGCTGGTTTCTGGCAGCGGAGGCAGAAACCTGGTGCCATCCAACGGGCTCCCTCTGCCAATTTCCTTCCTGGATTTTCTGGGCATTGGGAGAGACCGTTTCAAGAGTTGGAAAGCGTGTTTTATTGTGTAAGCTAGAGAAGAGTCCAAGGATGCAGCAGACACAACCACCCCCTGCAGAAATGGGTGGTCCATGCTTTTCCTCCTACATGTGTATGCCGTTCAGCACCTCGAGGCAGCCCCTGGGTGCTGAGCTCCCTTTGCTTTCCCAGAAGGAAATGGAGTCAAGGCTTGAGGACCCATTTGATGGATTTCTCCATCTCAGAAGGATTCCTATGTCAGCGGGAGTGCTTCTGGGAGGAAACATGCCCATGGAGCATGGATGGCTCCCAGCACATCCCTGCTGGCTACTTCAGCTCCAAAGCTGCAGCCGAGCACCTCTGAGTGCCTGGATCCCCATTCCCACCTCTGTTTCACCTTACATTACTCTCTAATTGATCCAAACATTTCAAGCAACAGACTTGGATCACTGAATGCCAAATATTTACACATCTGAGAACTATTTACTCACTAAAAGAGCTCCAGAGAAGATGAGAGCTTTTGCTGGAGGAATGATGTACCCATGTATGGAGCACATGGGCTGCCACCTCCTTTTTGACCTCACGGACAACCACAGGAACAAGTTCAGGTGATGGAGCTGTGTAAACTCAGCCTTTCAAACCCACCCTCACTGTATGGCTCCTCCTGGTCTGCAGTGAAATAAAACCAGACCCATTAATAGAAGAAAACAAGGGCAAGATAATATTTAAATCTGTTTTCTTCCATCCTTCACCCAAGAAGCAGCTTGAGGCCATAACCCCGGTTGCCAGGTCCTTTGGAAGAGAGATGGTGTCCTTCCAGGCAGCAACTCCCATTTGCAGTATTCATCCGGCATCGATTTCCTCTCAGTAAACATTAAGTGCTGCTTCCTTGACCACGATGAAATGCTCCTGCAGAAATGGCAGCAAATATGCACTCACTGCATGGCCATGGGGGCTGCTGCCTGCGCCTCATCCTGCACACACCCCCCCAGCTATGCGAGGGTCCTTATGCACACCCCGATGTGTGCACCCCCATGCGTGCCTACAGATGCACGTGCACACACCCACACGGCCATATGGATGTATGGACCCAGGCATATGCACACAAACATATATGGATATATGGATATATGGACCTGGGTGTGCGCACACACACACACGTGTGTAGACTCATGCAGGCACCCACAGGTATCTGTGTACTTCTGTACAGACACAGGGGTGTGCACAAGTGGGTGTGTGCATCTACATGAAAGAACCAAGTATGGGTACATGCACAGACACATATACACAGACACACATACACAAGTGTACACACATATACACACATGTATGCACGCACAAGTACACACACATACACACACGTTTACATACACACCTATACACATGTATATGCACACATGTACACACGTACACATACACATATGTACACACGTACACATACACGTATGTACACACACGTACACACATGTACACATACACGTATGTACACACATGTACACACATGCACACACATGTACACATACACATATGTACACACATGTACACACATGTACACATACACATATGTACGCACACGTATGTACACACACGTACACACATGTACACATACACGTATGTACACACATGTACACACATGTACACATACACATATGTACGCACACGTATGTACACACACGTACACACACACACCTACACACACAAGCATGTACACACACTCACCCCTACCCCCGCAGTCCCCGCACGGGGGCGCTCTCCGCCCGCTCCCGCCCCGCCCCTTGGTCCCCGCCCCTTTGCCCCGCCCCCCGCCCCGCCCTGCCCCGCCCCGCCCGCCCCGGCGCGGCCCGGCCCGGCGCGGTCGCTGCCTGGGGCCGGCCGGGCGGTTCGCCCCGCGCCGTTCCGCTCCGCTCCTCTCCACCGAGGCCGCGCCGCGCCCGGGACATGCGGCCGCCCCCGCCGGCGAGGAGGCGATGAGGCTCCGCAGCGGCACGGCGCTCACGCTGCTGCTCGGCTGCCTCTGCGCGCTGCTCTCGCTGTCCTGGTACGGCGCCTTCGGCGGGCACAAAGGTAAGGGGGGCTCGGCTGCTCCGCCGGAGGGGAGCTGGGACCCGGCTGCGGTTTGGGGCGGGGGGTGTTCGGGGACCCGGGTCCCGCTGGATGCCGGGGTCCGGTGCGATCCGGACCTGGGGTTATCCTGACCGGCGGGATCCTGCGGGAGCCTCTGGGATCCGGACCCGCCGGATCCGGCGCGTCCTGGCCCCGCGGGACCCCCGGTGCAGGCGTGCCCGCCCGTGCGCAGCAGGGCCGGCGGTGCCAGTGCCGGGGGTCCCTGCGCGACCCCGCGGGCGGGCGCCGGGTCCCGCCGCGCTGGGCTCTCGCTTCGGTGATGCGCTTCTTGCACCCTCACATTTATGGTGATCCCCTTGGTGCGCGATGGGAGCCCGGCGGGTTAAATCCTCGTGGAGAGGTGGCGATGGCAGCAACTGCGGGGAGCAATCCGGTACTGGGGGGCTCAGGGCAGACTGGAGGTGAGAGACGCGAACAGCGCTGCGCGCCCCGCACGCTCCTGTGGCTCGATGCTGGGTCCAGTAACTGAAGTGCACAAGGGACCAGTGCGAGGGCTGCTGGTCTCAGTGCTTCAATATCGGTGCTGGGTTTGCACCGAGTAGGTGGTTGTGGAGCAGGGGGGCAGCGTCCCGTCCCATGGAGGAGCCCCACACAGGTATCACAGAGATGCGCACCCCTATTTTCTCCTGACGACGGAATAGTTGCTTTTTCCCATCCTGGCGCTCACTAAAGCAGCTCATAGGATTTAGCCTGGCCTGGAGGACAGTGTGGTAGTTGCTTCTGAATTGTTTATCTGACTTGTGTATGGGTGCACAACCTCTCGTGTCCGTGCTAAGTCACTCAGCTCTTTCAGTTCCTGCAATTTCAGAGGTTGTTAGAGGTAGGCAGTGTGGCCATCCAGCCCTTGACCCTTGCTTTCCATCACCGTATAAGCATCTCTCCCCACTACAGGTGAGAAGCAGCTTTTGCTGAGCCTAAGATGTGACTTGGTGGCATTGCTGTCCCACGGCACACCATGCACAATCACAAGGTGCAGCGTGTGTATGGTGTAAGGCTGGTGGCAGGGCTGGGGAAAGGTGTTCTGGCTCCAGTGGGCAGGATGGCACAAGGCCATGTAGGTGCCCATCCAGCTCAGCAGCAGGGCAGGAGGGCCTGAGATATGCCATCTTCCCCTGGCAGCTGTAGGCTGCTTGGAGTTCTCTGCCTTGTTGATCAGCTGAAGGGCTTTCCTGTTGTGCTGCTGATGTGGTTTAAATCCCATCGGAGCTGCCTCACGCAGAGGCTTGGGTGACGGGCGCTTGTAGTGCAGGAGAACCGCCGGTGGGTTGGTTGGCTTCTGCTGGGGGCATTTTTAACTGGGCAGAACGTTTGCACAACCAGGTGTGTGTGCTTTCAGCCAGAAATGTGAGCCCCTAAGTGTGATGCTCAGAGGAGCACTCAGAGGTGCGTTCTTGAGGTTCCTGCTGAGTAGTTGCTTTACTTGTAGCTCCTTCCCATAAATGAAGTGAAACTGATGTGCGACACTGCGTGGGCTCTGAGCAGTCACTCCTGGTTTCTGGAGCAGCACCGCCGGCCCTGTGCTGTCTGCACTGTGCCATCCTTCCACTCGCTTCTGTTTGCTAACAAGTAGCTTTTCCCCATTGCTCAGTCAAGCACCAAAATAACGACCTTGGTCACCACCGTCCCTGTCCTTCTTGGTAGGACCTTCCCTGCGATACATGTTTTCCTCTGACAGCAACAGATTATGTCTTGCGGATGGCGATGGCTACAACAGGTCGCAAACAGCCTGGGTCAGGCTGTGTCAGCACAGCAGGTTTCCGGCTATTATGGTCATTTACGTATCAGGCTGTTACTCAATACAGAGCTGGAGAAGACCTTGAGAGGTCATGCAGACCATCTCCTGCCCCTGTGCAGGAGCGGTGATAACCGACCCCTTCCTGACAGATGTTTATCATGTTCATTCTTAAAACCCTCTGATGGCAGAAGCCTGAGCTCTCTGGACATTCTGTTTGACATTTAGCAGCTCTGCCGTTCCATTTTTCTTGCAATCTGAACAGAAATGTCATCTCCTTCAGTTTGGTTTCACGGTTGCTCTTCTGTTTTCCATTTATGGGGCGCAGGCAGAAAGTTCCTTCCTTCTTTGCAGGAGCCTGTGGGACATTTGGAAGTTGCTGCTGTGTTTGCCCTTAGTCCCTGCTGCTATAGGTTAAACCGTGATGGTTCCTTTGATCATTCTTCTTAGCTTATGTATTCTTGCTTTGCAGTCTCTCTTGTTCCTCTCTTCTGGACCACCACCCTTTGTGAAGAGTGATGCTTAACAGAGTGAGGGATTACTTCAGGTCTTTCACATGCAGCGATGTTGTTTATACATCTCAGGGTGTTTGCTTTTTACTTTTGCTGCAGAAACTTGTGTTTCATTTTATGTTTAATCCCGTCGACCCTTCAGCCATTCTTCTCCAGAACTCTTCCTGCTTTTCATCCCTCACCTTGTACTTGCTGGTTAATTATTCTTACCATACCACATTACCTCACACTTGTCCTTGTTGAACTGTGTCCTTTTGTGTTTTTTCAGGCTGCTCCTTCTAAAGTGTCAGGATTGTTTTGAATTCTCATCTTGCTCTCCTGCATGCTTGCTGTCCCGCTCAGCTTGGTGTAGCCTTCAAAGGCAGTCAGTGTGTTTTCTGTGCCGTCAGCCAAGCTGTGGATGAAAACACCAAGTGGTGTCAGCTCTGGGATGGGTTCCCCTGGAACCTGCTTCAGTAAAGTCCTCCCAGTCTGTGCTCAAAGGACATCAACCAGTTCACTGGCGGGCTTCCCACCTTCATGCGGCTCAGTGCAGCCCCCGAGTTCCCACCTGTATTATGGGGACTTCCTATGAGACGTTATCAGAGATCTCTCTGATATCTTTGTTTCTCCTCCCCTTCCTACAAGTCCTTGCACCCTGTCGCAGAAAGAACTATGTTAGATCTGATGTGGTTTGCTCTTGGTAAACAGAACTTAGCTCTTGCTCAAGTTCTCCTTGTTTTCTAAGCACTTCAACTGAACCTAAGCTGATTATTCTGTAATTTCCTTCATCCTCTTTATCCTCATCTCCTTATTTTTCAAAGACAGGCTTTGTGTTTGCCAGTCCTCTGTAACATCAGCCATCCCCCATGGATGGCTGGAGACAGCTCCCAGCGATCCCGAGCTGCTCGTGTCTTTGGGTTCTGGGGAAGGCTGTCAAGGTGTCCGTGTTGACTCTGATGCGGTAAAGTATTATATTAGAACAGATGTAAAGCATCACAGAACCTTCTTGTCTTCCTGCTCTGTGTTGGGAGGACAAAACAATTAGTCAAAAGAAATCAAAGCAGGTCAGACCAGCTCTAGAGCTGCTTCTCTGTGACTGACGCAGGGTTTGTTTGCCCGCTAACGATGTTTTGCTGTGCTGTGGTTATTAGTGAAGTTTTGACCTCATGGTCTGCAAAAACAGATGCTGCATCTTTCCAATTATAAATGAGGTTTGAAATTGTCTGCTGGAGTAGGAAGAGAAGGGCAGCCTCAAATAGCACAAGCAGTCACCCAGGCAGCCGACGTCCAGCATCACGGGTGGTTTGGAGGTGGACCACGTGCTGCACATCGTGGTGGTGGGTGTCTTGGCCAAAGATTAATATTCTCCCTGTGCTGATTTTAGGTTTAAGTATGATTTAACTTTCAAAACCAAACGACTGCTTTGGAAGAAGCTCTGCCATAAACCGCTGCCATGAGGTGGACCTGTAGGGTTTAACTGTGTAGGGCAACCTGTGGTCAAAGGATCAAGGCACAGGCAGGCTCAGGCATTAGCATGCCTGACATGGAAATTACAGGGGGTGTTCTACTGAGAGCTCAGGAAAACAGAGAAGCTTTCATGACTTTAGACAAGTCACAGGTGCAGATAGGATGAAAGTGAACAATTAAACCTACCTGTAATTAAATTGTTCTGGTTTTTGCTTTCCATGATGAAAGCTGTTCAGTTCTCATCCATGATGTTCTCATCTTGGCTGACCAACGAGCTAGGTTCTTCCAGCATGCTGCCCCTTGGGAATGCTGCATTTTGAATGTGGGATTGCACCTCCAGGGTATAGCTGCGTAGCTCAGGGTGGGCTCTGTGCCCACGCTGCATGTGCAGGCTTCCCCTGGCAGCTTTTTCCCACCTCAGATCTTAATGGTTTATAGTTACCCAATACTAGCCAGCTCCAGGTTTCCATTGTAAAACCACTACTGCAGGCACCTCGGTACCTGTAGATCTAGGTGCACAGCAGGGTTGCTCTTTGCACAGTGGCTTCACACCCCTAAGATCAGTTTTGATTGCGTGCTATTTTGGATCTCACCTTGTGGGAACTGTTCCTTCCATGGGCATTGTGGAAGCACTTCAGAGTAGATATGCACAGCTCCTTGAAGGACTCACACTCGCATCCTGGGAGGGTACCTCAGTGCAGCTCTGAGTGCAGGGTCACTCCTGTGACTTGTGAACGTGGTGGGGAGTGGGGTGACCGTGGGGCACCAGCTGCAGTGTGGGCATTGCTCTGGTGCCCGTTGCAGCTGTGCAGGCTCAGACAGCACCTCTGTAAAGTAATACTGCTTGTCTGGTGCCGCGTGCGGCGCTGGCTCTGCTCCCTCGGGGTGTCCTTTGTGGGAAACAGACTTTGTCCCGGAGGGACATCTCTCTGAGCGTGTTTACAAAGTCTTCTTATATAATGCAATAAGAGCCGCGATCGCTAATCCGCTCTAGAAGCAGCAGAGTCAAAGCCTGCGATACTGCTAAATACGAGCTGTCCTGTGGCATGTGCGGCTTCCTGCTGCTGTTTCATTTCTGTCACCTGCAGCGGCTTGACTTCAGGATTCTGTCCTTTCTTTGAGGTCTCAGGCACCGGCTGAAGCTGGATGGATGTGAGTGAAAGCCGTGGTCTGAGCTCGGGTCATTTCACTACAGCCCTTGGAAGCATTTAGCAGGAGGAGAGATGCCGGCAGCAGACCCACTGTGTGCTGCTGATGGCTGGGGAGGTGCAGGCAGGGACCTGGTTGAGGAGCCCCAGAGGTTAGAAACCTGTCATTAAAATGCATGGCCAATAAAAAGATGTGCAGGAGCATTGCTGAGAGCCTTTACTTGGCCTGTGTGATGCCCAGCAGACACTGTGTGGAATTGGTGGCTGGAATGCAGCAGCATTTGCAAAATTATCGTGCATATGATTCGGTCAGATTCATCCCAGGAGTGAGGAACACCAGGCAATCCGTCCATATGTATGTGTCAGAAGAATGCCTCCATTGTCTGGAGTCACCTGTGCTTCTGGTTTCATTTCTTTGCGGTTTTTATTATGTCTTTAAATAGGGCTCTTGACATGTACTGCACAAGCACTTGTCCATGTCTCATTGTTGCTTCAACAATAAGAGCTGTGGTTGTGTGACAGAGTTGAAGTTACTGGAAAAGAGATTTCTCCCAGCCAGGACCGTGTTCCCCAGAGACTTGGATTCAGGTCCTTACTATGCCATATCCTCCCAGTCTTGGGAAGGTAAATCAGCTGTTTTCATGCCTCAGTGTCCATCTGCTCTCTGGGGACAGAGACATCTCTTGTCCCAGGGGTTTGGAGGACACAGCAGTGTCTGACACCAGCATCTGTGTCAGTGCATAGTAGCAGAGCAGGCAGAGGGGGTTAACACACCCCCCATTACATCAACCACTTACTTCTCTTGGTTTACTTTCTGTTACAGAACAAAACCCTTTCTCATTTGTGATTCACTTTGATTCATCTAAAACAAATCATTGATTTGTGCTTACATCCTGAATGTCCATTGATTATTCACTTAGTGTTTAATGTAGAACGCCTCTATAGAGGGCTAGTTTAAGTGAAGCTGCCTGCCAGTCATCTCTAGAAAGCTCTGAAGCCTGCAAAGTGATGGAGAAATTGCTTTATTGCTAGGCCGTGCAAGGCTGCTAGCAGGCTGCTGCGGGTAGGCATGGGTTAGCCACGGTTCTCCCTCTTCACAAAACCCAAAGCAGGCACCAAAGTACCAATTTCTCAGTTCACGGATGAACAAATATTGGTCCTGGGGTGCCTGGCTTGGCAGAGGCATCCACCGCCGCCCGGTGCTTTGCACAGGTGGGGCTGAGCCACCTGCCTGAAAGTGTTTGGAGACAAAGGTTCATGTTTTGTATGAAGTTTTTCTATACTATAATTGTGCCAATTCTAATGTGGATGTTTTGTTTCTCACGAGACAAAGCCCAAGAGGTCATTGGGTGAGAAGGGCTGCGGCGAAGGCAGAAGTCATTGGTCAAATTAAGGGACTATGGAAACTATTAAAATGACCAAAGGGCTCCAGCGGGGGCTGGCAGGTTAACGTGGGGAGGAGGAGAGGCTTTTTAGGGAGTGCTGACCAAGCATCTGCTTAACGGCTTCCTGATTCAGGGAGGAGAATGTTGTCTTTGACGGAGGGAAATGCATTTCTTCCACCTTTTTTGTTTGAATTGAAGTGTAGGGAGCTTTTTATTCAGCAATGGCTTTCTTGGGTTTGCTTTTTGAGTTCATGTTGGGCTTCTTTTGGAAAGCAGGATTTCTGTTTTAAACCATCTCTATGTTAATCGGGCACTGACCACTTCTCCTTCTGTTCTTGTCTCGGTGTCAAGTCATATTTGAGTCTCCAGTATCTGTGCATTAGCATGGGTGTCTCTGATGCAGGGAGACAGCTTTGTAACTCCATCTTCCCTCCTGCCTTGGAGTTACTCCCCTGATACTTAAGTATTCCTGCTCTCTTGCACTGGAAACAGGATAAATACTTACCTGAAGGTTAATCTGTATTTTGAAATGGCTAGACACTTTTGTGCAAGATGTTTTCATTTCTCCTTGTGTTAAAGTGGACAGCACTGAAACGCAAACCATCGTTGAAGAAGCTTCTGTGCAAAAATTAATCTCCACCCATCTTATTTTCATGATGAGTTTTGTTGCACTGTGGTGCCCATTTGCTTACAATTGTCACACTGGTGGTTTAGGACTTGTTGTAGTGGGATAGATGCTGAGCTGGTGGATGAGCACAGTGTTGGCTTGTGTCAGTGCCATTACCTGTCCTCCAATGAGCTTTTAGACCATCCTGATCACGTTTTCAAGGCTGTCCTAGAGCACATAGGTTTTTCTTCTCACTGTGATGGCAAGAGCTTTCTGGAAGTAAGGTTTAACCTGAAGACCCTTTCTCGTCACTCACTCCTTGTGTGCATGCTGCAATCAATCCTCTATGTATTGTCACTGCTCTGAGGAGTTTTATGGCTGTGGTACCAAAACAGTTGTGTAGCCTCGTAAATAATCTAAGAAACTTCCAGTACTGAGATATGGGCTACTTAAGAGATGTGTAATAGCACTACATGCTTGTATAGCCTGTTCTAGTGAAAACACAGTAGCAGGACTAACCCTGCCAGTACCAAGAACTTCGTACAGAAGACGCTGGAGAAGTTTTCTGAGTGAGGACTAAATTGCTATATTCCTTCCCAGAAGATGGGTGCTCAGAGGAGCAGAGCTGCTGTGCAGTGTCCCCATGCTGGATGTGAAGAGCAAGAACAGTATTTGACTGGATGGGTTGCCTGGTGCATGGATGGACCTGGATGGTGTTGGACTCTCGGATGCAATTGCTGCCACACACAAGCATCTGCCAAGTGAATTGTTCAGCTAATGCTGGCAGAAGCAGTGTGGTGGTCTCCCCTCCCTCCTCTCTGTGCCCAGACTGTGATCTTTTCCTTTTATTTGATCTTGCCTTTTGTATTTTAACTATTCCTTTTTGTTGCCATCTCTCATTGTGTTCTCTCCAGAGCTGGCTTTGATATCTTTTGTCTTTGTCTTCAATTTCACTCAGTTTCCTCCCTTCCTTCTTCCTTTGTTGTTGCAGAAATGTCTGGGATGGACATCCTCCCACACATCTCTCCCTCTCTTAATCTTGTCCAGTTCAAGTTATCTGCTGTTTGAGGAACTTTATCAGATACTCATCCGATAGTGTGGCTTTGTTAACTCCAAGCAGTAATTTTGGGTAGAATCATAGAACAGTTTGGGTTGGAAGGGACCTTAAATCTCATCCCCTGCCACGGGCAGGGACACCTTCCACTGGAGCAGGTTGCTTCAAGCCCCATCCAACCAGGCCTTGAGCACTGCCAGGGATGGGGCAGCCACAGCTTCTCTGGGCACCCTGTGCCAGCGCCTCAGCACCCTCACAGGGAAGAGCTGCTGCCTAAGAGCTCATCTCAATCTCCCCTCTTTGAAGGGGGTTGAAGTTGGTAAAGGTTGTCTGCCTGGGGAGGAAGTGGTGCTGGTCCTTGCACTCAGTGTCAGGGGTTGCTCCAAGTCCCTCCAGAGCCCAGGAGTGATGGTGAGGCACAGCACAGCCCCACCAGGGTAAACCCTTTGGGTTCCAGAGTGGAGATGTGCTGTGGCACAGGCATCATGCGAGGACAGCTGGTTCTGCCTGGCAGCGAGAACTCATCCTGCACCTCAGGGTTGGAGCTTAAACCACATTGAAGGCAAAGCAAGAATGGTGTTTAAAAGCAGATTAATTTACTGACTTTAAGGAGCGAGAGGTGTTTAGAAAAGAAAATGGCAATTGCAAATTCTAGCTGAGCACAAACGTCGTCGTTCGATGGCTGAAATGCTCCACTCTGTGTGCCAGTGGATCTGCATGAAACGTGTCTTTTCCCTGGGCTAAAGAGCTGACCTGGGTGGGGGAGGTAAGTACCCGGAATGGTGGATGAGCATAATTAGGACATGATTGTGGGTTGGCTCCATATAGATCAGTTTGTGTTTCATTAATGTCTGGTTCCACCCTGTCTGTCTGTTTTATTAGATTAATTTATTGCTCTCTGAAAGTGCCTCTCCAGTGAGCTAAAATATCTATTTACTGGAAGTATTTGGTTACCATGAAGAAATGTATTTGGCATGTGTTTGGCAAATATTAACGGCGTTCTTCTGTTTCTTTTGCAATTTAGTTGTCTATTTATCTTGGGTATTGATCGCAGAAGGCCTTGGTAATTATTTGCTGATTTGGGAAATCATGATTTTTAAAGGCTCCGATTACTTTTGTAATATTAATCATTAGCTTGGTGTGTTTGCCTCAAAGGATGGGCTCCCTCTGACGTCTTCAGTTGCAGTGTGGACGTTCACTGTCTGAACCTATGCTTCTGCCTTAAAATAACAAAATCATTACTGGCGTCTTGTGCCTGAATCGAAGCAGAGATTTACAGAGACGCAGACCTGGCAGTCACAATTAGCTCACAAATTTGCTGTTCCTGTTGGCAGGAGGAGTGGCCAGATCCTGGAGTCGAATACAAAGACAATTCGATTTGCGTTCTGCTGTTTCGCTCTTTTCCACGTTCATTTTCTGCAGTATTGGTCTCAGCTCTGGTTCGGGGTCGGTGGGGAAATGGGCTGCCCCTCTCCAGCGGCAGCGCAGGGGCAGCGCAGCTTTGCTTTGAGGGAGAGAAGCAGTACTCCAGAAGGGTGTTGCACTTGCAAGTAAACGCGCTGCCATACAGCAGCACATCTTGCTTTGGGGGAAGGTGAGAAATTGGAAAGTCTCCTCTGGGAGCTGAGTAATTGGCACCTGCTCGTATTGTGTCCCTCTTCCCACTTCTAATAACTTGTTTATAAAGATAACTCTCCCCCAGATCTCATCGCAGAGCCGTAAACCGTGCTTTTTCAAAACATACATGCATTCCTATTCATGTCAGGTCTGAATACCTACCTCCGTATGTTTCTGTACGGAGGGGGCATAGCTTTTGTGTCATCCAGGCATCTTTACTCACTGCTGGGCAGACTCACGGATGGCCATGGGGAGACAAGCTGTGTCCTCGCCATACCTGGAAGGAGATGTAATTCTTCCATTAATACAAAACCTGGCAGGCCGTTAGAATGGCTGGGAAGGGAATTTTGTCTTCCTGTTGCTTTAGGCCTTGAAGCAAGGGATTGCGTTGGCTGTTTGAAGGATGTTGG
The DNA here is from genome assembly GCA_039720435.1 of Amazona ochrocephala. Classification (NCBI taxonomy): domain Eukaryota; kingdom Metazoa; phylum Chordata; class Aves; order Psittaciformes; family Psittacidae; genus Amazona; species Amazona ochrocephala. The sequence goes on from CM077889.1 coordinate 15,442,764, forward strand.
CTTTATCAGCACTGGAGCTTGCATAGTGACATACATTACTAGAGAGCACAAAACATGACATTCAGCATATGCCCCTGGGATCTCCAGTGCACTGAATTCCACTTCTTTCTCTTGCATCAAGTGATTTGTTTAATTGCTTTTAACAGTTTCATCTTTGTTCTTTTATTAGTGGATTGTGGTGCAAAAAGAAGCTGGGGGGGAGCATTTTTGGATCCTGTCCTGGATAATTTGATGACTAAGTCTCGTTGAGCTTCATCTCTGTGCAGGTGCAATGATACATCTCCTGCAGGGAATGCGGTGGGAAGAGCGTCTCCTCCTCCTCCTCCCAAAGGCACATGTGGGGAAGGGAGAGGAGAGAGCAAAATCATGTCCATGACAATTGTTTTCTGCTTCTTTTCATCACCTTATAGAGGAAAATGATAAGAGGAGCCTCAGAAAAGGGCATTGCAGCAAGCCCTGGAAGGAGTGTAATCTCTTTTCTTTGTACCAAGGTATAAAGATAATTCTGATCAGGATTGAAACAGCGGATGGCAAATAATTCTTGAACAATCCGCTTATGGAGTTCCAGGATGCGAATGAAAACCACTAATGGGATAAAGAAGTATCAAGATAATTATCTCGGCTGCAGTAAATCCCATCCTTTCAGGACAGTATTTTTGCGTGGACACTGACTTCATGTGTATGAAATGCTCAGGCTGACTGGGCATTTTCAGAAGTTAGCTGATTCCAAAGTCGCCATCCTCTACCTTTTATCTACCTGGTTGGTCCTAATAAATCTGATTTCTGCTATCCTATTTCATTTCCCCCCCCCCCCCCCCCCCCCCGCTCCCCGTAGCAGGTTAAAGCTGCCATGCACATTCTCTCCAGGGCGGATTTGAAACCTCCTTCGCCCGTTTCTTTTTCATTTGGTCTGCTGTTTTGGGAGGCATCCTCGGGCTTTTTTCCCTTTCATAGCTGGTACCGCTGTTGTTTTAAGTCTGACAGAGTTGCTGCTCGCAACATTAAGATATGCAAGGTATTTCTTAATTTGATCCATTTTTTCCCCCAGCAAGAGCTCTGCCATGCAGTGCAGGGGACGGCACAGTGCTCCCAACCAAATCCAGTTGTACAGGCAGTTAATGAGGCTCTTGTTGTAGGCTCTTTGCTGCCTTTGTGTTTGAACCTAATGGATGCCCCATGGATGAAGTGGAAGGATGGCAGGAAGAGAAAAGAGCAGTTTTGTATTGACATCATCCGTGACGTTTGGATGGGGTTGGATCAGTTAACAGTGTTCAAAGAGCTGCGTTACCGATCTCTGATCTGTACAACCAGAGGTCAGAGGAGCTCTGCTGTTTGGAGGTATGGGTGACAGAATGCACTTCCAAGAAACGGCTGGTTCTTTGTTATCCCCCATTAGCTGCAGGCAGCTACATTTGCCAGCTGTCAGAGAGTCATTTCTCTCCAGCCTCACACTTAGTGAACTGAGGCACGTCTGAACCAACCGCAGCATCCTTTGGTGAGCCAAGCTCTGCGTTCAACAGTGGGAGCCAGGTGTCGGGACTTCAGCTGAATTGGCTGCCCATGAGCCATCCTCCTGCTGAAAGAGGAGGATGGGTGGCCAGCATCATCCCTTTGCATGTTGGAGGACAGATGTTGTGCATTGCTGTCTTGTTGCAGAAAGACTCCATCATTGACCATGTGGAGAGTGCCCAAACACAGTTTCTGAGCGGTAGACTCTCGAATCACAAGGTTCCCATCTTTTCCTGCTGACATGGCAGTACAGTTAACGTTCATATATCTTTTGGAAGTACAGAAGGGCTTCCTTGCTTTTGACAAGAAGTCAAACAAATGCTGTCCTGTCCATGGCTGGCTTGGGTTTCCAATCTCCTTCATGTGGTACAGAGAGGTTAGAAGGGCCAGTCTTGTGCTGAGATCCAAGGAGCTGGTATGTCTATTTTTGCTGTGGACTGGAAGTTGCTCTTGACACCAGATTTGCCATTCATACTACCATGAGCTGTCACTTGCCTGTCCTAACAGGAGGATGTCTTTAGAGGCGCATGAAGCTCAGCCCTCCCATAGCAGTCTTGGATTTGGGACAGGTGGGCTGTGCAAGGGTCTAATATACAATTAGGCACAAAACTGATCAGGCACTTGCCTTGCAGGGCTGTGTGTATAGAAGAGGGTTCATGAGATCCTTGCTGCCTCCAGAAGGCTCTTTAAGAAAGGAGTTGTGTTTAAGAAATGCCATCACCTTTCATCTCAGTGACTTGCTTCTTAAATAGCAGCTCTTAAACTGAATTGCTTTCACAGAAGAGCCAGTATCAAGGTTTCTTCACCTGGTCATGGTTGCTTGTCCTTTAGCTTTAGGAGCAGGGCTCAACTTTAACAGTGATGCCTGGTGCAGGGTTTTGCCCTATTAACACAGACATTGTGCAGAGGAGTCTGGTGAGGTCTGACAATTGACCTCTCAAAATTGATCGATTGCTGTGTAAGGCAAGATACCCATCTTATCTCTGAGAACACCAGCTCCTATGTGCTCTTGATTCGCACAGAGATCTTGGTGGGGAGTTTTATCTTGTTCTTAGTATCACTGCACACCCATTGAATGGGCCACTCGCTAAGTAAGTGAGTGCTCCTAGTTAAAGGTGTCTGGTTAGCGCACTTGCGAGTCTCATTTCTTCAACCCCATCCTGTCATGAAGTGGTACCTGGGGCTGCTGTGCCACGTTACCTCCACAGAGCATAATAAACTGTCTCCTGCCATCTCCTGCTTGGGTGAACTGTATCCGGAGAGAAATGGTGGCTTTTTAGTCGCTGGCTGCAGAGTTCTCTATGAATACATCATTCAAGTCACTTGAGAAAGGCAGATGTTTTATGTACCTTTGGAAATCTGTCAACGCAGTGGCAGATTGCTTGGCTTGAGTAGTGTTGCCTTGTCTGTTCAGAACTTCTAAGATGCAGGTCAAGAAGTATTGCTAAGATAGTTAAAGGTCAGGCAAAATGACAACCGTTAGCCCTTCGTAGCAGCTGTGGTCATCAAAGGAGGTGTTTTACTGCTACGATTGAAACTTACAGCACTCCTCTGTTCCTCTGTTGGAGCCCTGTCCACAGGGCTGGTTAATTATTCCTAGTCTTCAAACCAAAGGTGGCCATTTCTGCAGCTACCTCTGATGATGACCCCACGGTGCTCAGAAGCCCCATCGGAGAGCAGGATCCTCCCTGGTGTGCCCTGAACATGCTGGGTGCATGGGAAAGCCTTCCATGTAGTTTCACCGTGGAAGGCTGGGCTAGAAGTGGGTCGTGTAAGTGGGGCAGTCATCAGTGCAGAATTGGCCATTTAAAATCCACATCTACTCCCTGGCATCATCTGGTGACCAAGATTTCTGTAGTGCTGGGGATGACCGTATGGGTTTTTTGCACCAGACTGACAGACTTGCTTTTCACTACAAGGGTGCTGAGGCGCTGGCACAGGGTGCCCAGAGAAGCTATGGCTGCCCCATCCCTGGCAGTGTTCAAGGCCAGGTTGGATGGGGCTTGGAGCAACCTGCTCTAGTGGAAGGTGTCCCTGCCTGTGGCAGTGGTTGGAACTGGATGAGCTTTAATGTCCTTTCCAACCCAAACCAGGCTGGGATTTGGCAGAGAGGAGGAAAGGGGAAGATGTTGGCAAGAGAGAGCCAAACAGTGCAGAAAAGGTCAAGAACTTCTTTTGCCTGCTGGTGTGTGGCATAGCACACAGGTGGGAAGGTGTGGATTCATTTGTATGTGTGCTCTTGTTTTGTTTCACTTCCAGAAGTCCTTATTTCTTCTCTGCTGCCAGCTTCCTCTGCGTTGCCCTCTTTCCCTCTGCTCTGCCTACATCTCTCGCTGTGATCTCAATTATTTATAGCATTTCTTTTCCCCTTAAACTACTCTGCTGTGTGTGCACTATTTAAGCAGCTGTCGCTTCCCAAACCCGTTCCGCTGACAGGTGAAGAGGCAATCCTTGTGCATACAACTCGTTAAGAGCATTTCAGGACTCTTCAGCATGGGCGACTATGTGAACGTAGAATTGCAATTGGGTCTCATCTTATGGAAGGTTTTGATTGCGGCTGAAGAAATAATGATCTGCTTATTAATGTAGAGTAACAGGAGGAAGCTGCTGAGGATAACAAGGGAAGTGGAGGAAGGATTTTGCAGAGGAGCATGCCCCCTTTTTTTGGTGAAACTAAAACAGCCAAAACCAAGAGGCGCATTCTCCTCCCGGTTACATCAATATGTGCTCAGGAGAACCTCATTATATTAGCTTGATTTCTTTTCAGCATGGGCTGGTGTCACTGGGAGGGGGGTCCTGGGAAGCAGGGAAGCGCAGGTTTACTATGCTGAGCTGAATTCAGAGCCGAGGCTGGGAGAGGCAAGTTTAGCTGTTCAATTTAGTACTCCCCCATCTTTACCTCCGCAGTATTAAGCTTGGGGAATAAGCAGAAAATGTTTAAATCCCTTTCCTCATTGCTGCTGTGTTCAAACTGAATTAACTCTCATCCAAAGGAATCTTGCGCTGTAGGAAACATCTGCCGTGGTCCAAATTGTGTTTGAGGTCAGAATTAAAATGTATGGAAGTGTTCAGTGGTGAGCAATGAATACACAAATCCTGCTCTTTGCCAACGGTTGTTTTGTGAGACATGATTTGTACTCTTCGCTTGTACCTGTGTGGTTACATGAGTGTGTTATTGGAATACAAGCCAGCACAGCCTATCTCGGGAAATAACGATGATAAGGTGGATGGCTTGCTAGAATGCGAGATAGTTTCTTGTTTCAAGCTTACATTTGTTTGTTTATTTGTCTTCTACAAATGGTGTTTCTGGAGTGTACTCGTAATTGATGTGAGGATGTAATTGTATTCATGGTGCATCTGTGTTGGGGCAATATTTATGTGCAGCGTCTGCTCTGTGAAGTATTTGTTCTCCTCAAGGCTCCTCCATCCAAGGAGTTGATGTCAGCTCTCAGGGAAAGCACAGACAATGTTTAGAGCTGTTCTAGATACAGTCCTTGCACTTGTGTGTCTTAAAAGAGCTTTTGCAAAGACAGAACGAGCCTCAAATATAGACTGACCGGGGGGAGGCTGGTGCTTTGCTGTAGTTGATGAGCTTTCAGTCTGCTGAATTAAGCAAATCTAAACCTCCCATTTTATTGTCCGAGGACTGGGACTCTCGGGGTGTGTTTGAGTGCCTTCTTCTGGGTAAAGACCATTCAAGCTTGAAGAAGTTGTTCAAGTTCCCTGAGTTGTGTCCCATCTTTCAGTGGGAATGGCTGAGATAATTGCAGAATAAACTGAGGAGTAAGTGATGAAAATGAGCGCAGCAGAAGTTAGAGCAGGACTGGGTGGTGTGTGCTGCCGTACTGGTGCACAATGCAAATGTTGGTACCACGTGTATTTCAGAGGTTAGTTACACAGTACTGCCGAATTCCTGATGGATTAGTGGATGTTTTGGTTCATACTGACGGCTCCTGAGACCCCAGAGCAGCAGGGTGAGGGTGGTAGCACCGGACTTCTAGACATGGAAGTGGATTTATGCAAAGCAAAGTTGACTGGGTATCAGTCATCCCGTTTCACAGGTAGGAAATCAAGGCACAGGAGGGGGTCCTCACCTGCACCTTGGGACCTCCTTCTGACCATCCCTCCTGCAGCTCCTCAAACACAGAAGCCATGTCTACAGAAGGATGGGTTTGCACTTATCTGCTGGAGCGTTTGCTCCCAGAGGAATGGCATTTATTGGGCTGCTCTGGAAGGTCTGTGCTTACAGTGGGCCGGAAAGTCTGCAGAGCACAGGGCCAGGACCTCGAGAACAGCCAGAAAAAGCATCCGTGCTGCAGCATCTCGCCCTGCTCAGCTGTACGTTCCTCAGCAAGACTCCAGTGCTAGACAAAATACGCATGTGAGGAGGCAGATGGTGCCAAAGCAGCTCCAGGAAAGCAGCAGTTGGCCATTAATTTACTCAGAGGTTGGGCTGGGTGGATGGATTCTGCTGCTGTGGAAACCCAGGCGGATGAAAGGGCAGGAGGACCGGGGGGGGGGGGGGGTTGGTCACACTGGGGTCTGCTGTCGGTGCAGAAGAAAGAGGGAGATTTTAATGTTTTGTGGTGCCTCTTTTCCTGCTTTGGAAAAAGCTTCTTTGTTATGTGCCTGTGTGAACGCTTTATAGCCGAGTGCTGTGGCTTTGAGTAGTTCCTTGAAACCTGACGGTGGATTTTGGCCGTGTGCAGGCAGTGCCTTCAAGTTCTGAAGTTCTGAAGGATTCTGCTCTCAGTTTGTGATGTGTTTTCTTACTGCATTTATATGCGTGATTTTGTATAACTTCTGGGTACTAGCAGGCTTACAATCACTTTCTCCCCCCTTTTTGGTTTACTTGGGGTTTGTTTAAGCTTGTATTTTCCTAAGAGACTGGAGCTATGTCCTTCTTCCCAATAGGTTTCAACCTCCCAATCTCACTTTAGTCCAATTGGACCATGGTATGGAAATCCCTGAGGTGATCTAAAATCCTCCAGGTACTTCTGGAGGTAGCCAGGAGAGTGAAGAGAGAAGGTCTGTTTGTGGCTCTGCCAGAGGATAGTATGAGCTCCTGTGTCAGGCGGGGGAGAATCCATATAGGTGTTACCTTCATAAAGCCCCAGCCACCAGAAATGCTTCAATCAAAGCTTTTGGTTGAGTGTGGACACCCAGGTTTTGGATTCCCCCCTGCGGTGGGGTGCCCGTGGCCAGCACCATTCTCTGTGCCTGGTTAGCGCTCAGCTGATCCCTCATAAAGCCCTGCCCAGTGCAGAAAACAAACAAGAGCGAGTTTGTCTTTTTCCTTCCGCACCTCCAGCAAGGCCGGAAGTAACCAAGGAAGAAAATAATGCTCTCTTTCGCAGGGATGGGACCATCCCTTTCATTCCTCCTACCTATGGCCAAGGCCTCATTCTCTAATTTTTGTTGCTCTGACTCCTCTGGTTTTCCTTCTCTGCAATCAAGATAATGCAGCACAATATCCCACTAAGAATTTGAGCTATTCAGTTGCCTCTCAGAAGTTGACTTAATTGGCTCCTTAAGTGATAGCTCTCTATTGTGTGCAATCAGCACAACTCAAGGAGGGAGCAGGAAGAGGATAAGGACTTTGTTTCTAATCAATAAATAAAGGTCTTTGAAATAATGCTGCTTGCAATTCGTATCACAGGTTAAATTACACTGAAGATGGTAGTCTCCCTGGTCCTTGTGGAGCATGGCCATGACAGAGTAACAAGGCTTTGCTGTCAGCAAGTATGTGGACTGTTTTCCTCTGTGTGTCCAACAAATCCAGTGTTCTCCCTTTGGATTTTTTTCCTCCCCAGTATTAGAGAAAACCAAACCGAAACTGCTGCAGAGCCCAGCACAGATGGTTTGGGGAAGTCTAATATGTAATGACTAATAATTGGTTTTGCACCTCATAAAGTATGCAGATGAATGTGATACCTGATGATAAATAATTAAAAATGGAGACGCAAGGCACGGGGAGGCTGTAGATGGAATCAATATATGGCCAACCAACTTTAAAAGGAAATGAGCAGTCCCAAAAGCTTGAGCTGCTCTTCCAAGCTGTGATCCATAGAAACAGGCACTTCATGGTGGAGGTTTGCCTCTGGTGCTCAGACCTAAGGGACTTTTGGCCAGCAGTCTGGGTTTGGCCAAAGCTGCGCATCTCAGGGTGCTGCTGCCCTTGCACAGCTCTGTTGCACATTAGGTCGTCACCGAGCTTATTCCTGCCTCGGTTTAGGCAGCAGGAAAACTTGGCCAAGCACACTAGGTTTCTTTTAGGTGTATATGTTTCGGGTTCTTTTTTTCCCAGTTAGTGGGGTAAAAGTGCTTCATACTTTTTTTTTTAAGCTAAAGTTACTAATAATAATTATTGATTTCATCCTCATTAAAAATATTTTGCATCTAGAAAGGTCGTCTTGAGATTGCAAGAGCACAAGCCTGGAAGTCACCCTCAGTCCACTGCTGCTGCCGCTGCCTGGGACAATTCCAGCTCCTGGCACCACAGTCCCACCCCTGAATCCATCCCCTTCCCAGGCATGGGAGTAGATGAGAGCTGCAGGTGCTGAGCTGAATAGAGCAACAGGTTTTAATGTTTAAGCATCCAGCATGCTCCTGGGTACGGTGCATGCCTGTCTGCACTTCATTTCTATCACCTGCACTGTGGGAGTTTAATTTCATTTGGGGGACTGACCAAGGGATGTTCTTTGCAAGGATCATCCGGCTCAGACCGTTAAAGCTGGGATCTAATTGATTAAAGATGCTGCTTCTTTTGCTCCCTGCCCCATCCTGGTACGAGATGGACAATCACCCTTCAGTGCAATGTTCTCGCTGTGGGAGGGAAGGTGGTGGTGATCCAGATTTCTAAACCCGCACTGAAGAGCAGCTTTCAGATCATTTCATGTGTCAGCTTGTAGGAGCTGTCATGAAACTGTGGGGGTGATTTGAGCTTGCCCTTCTACCAGCTGGAAGTAGTGATGCCACAGTGTCCTGGTCCAGCTCAGAGTTAACCAGGTCCTTTAATTGCCAGCAATCTTCTCCTGGCAGCCACTGGCTGATGTCAGGCGCTTTTGTGCCCAGACACCCCAACAAGGCTGTGTTTGTTAGCGGAGGGTTGGTACGGTCTTGCCTCAGTGGAGAAATACTGAATGGTCATTTTGTGATGACAGTAATTGCAGCATCCATGTAGTTTCACCATCCAAGTGTTTTACTGATGATCCCAAGAGCTGGGTTGATTCCATACTGACTTGCAGAGCACCGTGGCACTGGGAAGGTGTATGGTATCCATTTATAAGATGCAGGAACTGCTGGTTTGCCAGTAATTTTGTCTGTGTTTGGTTAAGCAGTATAGGGGAAGAAGGGAAAAGAAAGAACTTCTTTGCTGTAAATTTACTCTGTGGCTTCCTTTGCTCACGGGAGGGGCTGTTATGATAAAGCCTCGTCTATTTTCACATCTGCCTGTGAAGGATGTAGGATTTATCTTTCAAATGAAATTTGCTTCGCTGTGCTGCCAGCAGGTTTTATTTTTTGAGCAGCTATTTTTGTGAAATACAACCTGAGAATTTGTATTGGCTTAACACGTAAAACGTAGCCCGGGGAAGATGCAATATTCATCTTTATTGTGTTTGTTTCCCCCATAATGAGACATTACTGTCTGTTGTAAAGGAAGCAGTCCCCAAGCCCAGGGAGCGTGCCCAGTTATTTTCTGCTTGCTCCATTAGATCTTGTGCAGACCTCCTGATTTTTTTATGTGCGTGTGCTTTCCTACTTGTTTAATCCTGCCAACTGCTCTGCTGGTTGGAAATCCATTTCTATAACGTTGGGTATTACACAACTTTGTTGAAGCTCTTACTGCAGACAACGGGGGTGAGGCCAGTTTGCCCAATCAGGCTGTGCCAATTTGCTGCTTCCCATCAGTCTCACAGAGGGCTTTACGCTGCCGCTCACCGAGGGCATAAATGCATGCGGTAAAGAAAGATGAAGTTTAAGGAGCAGCCGGAGTGCTGTAAACATCGCTTGGATTTTGATTTAGAATCACAGAACTTCTCTGTTTTGATTTATGAAGTCCCAGCACAGCGCAAATCGCATGGCTCGTCGTGCCCTGTGGAAGTCTGTCTTTGTATTCTTGTTTTATGAAACAGTTCCATAACTAGTAATCATGGGATCCTAGCAGAGAGCCCTTGTGTAAATAGCTTTTCAGTCACCACTGCTGTTTGCTATTACCTTGTACAGCATGGTAATGGAAGCTCCTTATTCAATACTCATAACAAACTGCAGCACAGATGCAGGTGGTGGAGTTTTGCAGCCCCGGATTTTGGGGGTTTGTTGTGTTCATGATGCTTTGGGGACCAGAGCTGGGGTGGTGAGAGGCATCTTCTCTCCCTGAGCACTGCTTGTGATTCACCGTGTTTGTGTAGCTGTTTCCAGCAGAACTGAGCACATCCCTGCCTGTTGTACTGTTCTGCTTGTTTTAATCTGTTGAATTTATCCATGGCATTTTGCCTGGTGGAGAGCAGTGGGAATGTTGTCAGCAGTGGCAGAGAAGGATGCCAGACTGCTTTTTCATGATCATTTGTAGTGAAGCCATAGAAAGTCCATCCAGGGCCTCATGGCAAGGGTTTAAGTAGCTCTCAAGCATGCATTTACCCTTTGTTTAATCAACAGCCTGCTTAAAGTTCGGTGTGAGTTTATATACTTGTCTTAACTCCTGACTTACCTATCCAGTTTTATTATGAGCAAAAGGAACTAAATCATTCTGGCACACTTTGATAGCTACAGCACTTGGAAACTCTTCAGCTTCTCTCTTTCCTCTTTCCCGATTCCTTCCCAAGAATAGTTGCAACACTTTTCTTTTTTAGGACTTTGCCGTAATAATTACATCTGTGAAGATCCGCTGGGATGGGTTATCCCACAGGCAGGATTATGCCCTTAAATGGAAAATAAACCGCCGCAACTGCCAAAGTTTGGGAAAAAATAATATTGTGGGAAAGCTAAGTTGCTAAATGTATTATTCCATGTCGCGGAGAAGCACAGTCAGGAAATGCTTGTTAGCGTGGAGAGGAAATGCTCGTGTCTTCTAAGTGCTTATTGCATTCTGGTTTAATTGTTAAGAGAGGAAAACATACCTCCATTAAAATACCATCTAATGCACCCACTGTAAAAGGGAGGGAGCTGTGAGAAAACATCCGAGGGCGATGGGGAGGCCAGGCTTGCTTTATGAACTCTTTCATTTGTTTCCTGGCTTCCCTCCCTTTGCCCTCCAAGCCGGCGGTGGGCCTGGTCCTCCCCACGCTGCCCGGCTGGTTCCCTCTCGGCAATGTGGGCTAAATAATCCAATTAAGCTTTGCAGCTTATATAACTCCCTTGGCTCGAGGAAGCAGCCGGACTGACGGGGATAGAAAACACATCTGGAAATAGTGTACTAAACATACTACCGCTGCCGGAGCCAAAGCGATTTGGACAAGCTTGCTCCTATGCACAAGATGTCCTTTGAACAGCAAGACGTGTGCGTACCGTCTCCTTGCTGAAGAAGTCGAAGCTAGAAAATGCTCCTAACCGTAAATCGTTGCCCTGGCTGGGAAACTTAACTGGCTTTTCTTCTCTCCCTTTTCCTTTGGAACATCATCTGGCTCTTCCTCCTCAGCTCTGGAGGATCAGCCAGTCCCCGTAGTTTGCTGATCGCAAATAACACGTATGTTTATGTATTTCAAAGGTGGAAGGAACGTCCAGCATCATTTAGTCTGAGCTCTCATCTGAATACCCGTCATAGGAGCTGCTTTTTATTTAAACTGAAATGTAACTTGGTGTATAACTGGAACATAGCTCTGAAAAACAATTGAGTTCTTTCCTGAGAATTCATTGCAACCCTGGTAATTTATGTTAATGGTTAATGACATTAAGTATTAAAACATGTGCAGTTTGCGTCAGCTTGAGGGCTGGGGAGAAAGAAGAGCTCTGCGATTCTGTATTTCAAGTAGGGTGCCCAGAACAAGCTTAGTAAAAAAACAGTGCACATCTTAGCACTCTCAGATGCCTGTTCTCCTGTTGATATCCATTACTCTCAGTAGGGAAGTTATGGGCATTAGCAGCAGAATGAATTTCCCTTCACGTGCAGTGATATGCTCGTATAGGTTCTTTTTATAGTCTACTGTCTGATGTTAAAGGAAAGAATTTATTTGCCTTTGCAGGTGTGCAGGGCTGCTTTAAGCACTCGCACACTGCCTGTTCCTGGGTGCTTGCGCGGCTGCCTGCCCAACACCTTCCAAATCTATGCTGGGAAGGGGTGTGGAAACATCGTGCCCATAAATCTGATATGCTACACACATATAGAGCTGCTGGGCTTGTCTTCAGGAAAACGTGCAGGGAATTGACTGCAGTCAATGTGCTGGGTTGCAAATGAGTGGTGCGAGAGCTGCAGGGGTGATGGAGGTGATTTGCTAGATGTCACTGGGGTGCAGTGATGCTGAAGCAGTGTTCTGTGGCATCCTGACCCCACTCTGGCTTTTGAAATGATCTGGCCACTTCTGAATGGTGCCCAAAGATACACACCTGGGCAAACCCCACAGTGCCAGGGAGGTGGTGCAGAGTATGGGGCAGCTCTTTGGGGCTGTGCTTGTCTGCACCAACATAGGGCTAATAAACACTTGACTCACATTGGCGGCATCCGGGATCCCTTCAGTATCTTTGCACTGGCAGGGCTTACTCTGGTTTGTTATGGAAAACTCAAGATTTTCTTCCACTGTTCTGATTTATAGGGCTGTCAGAATGCCCCTGCTCTCACCAGGCTTTGGACATGGCCATGGGAGTCTTCTAGGAGTATCTTCTTAGTCATAACTGCTTACATTCAGTCATGATCTTATAGTTTATACATTTGGGTTGTTTTCCAAGGTCATAAAACTAAATGATGAGTTCCCCAAAAGAGGCTGTGTGTCTTGAGCCACTCCTCCCAGCCCATGACAGCGTTGGAGCTCACCCATCATCTGCATTGCTCCTCTTCAGACAGGGGTTTGCTGGAGATGATGGCACAGCTCTGCCTCCACTTCTTCCACATTGCTACTGTATCTGACAGACTGTCTGCTCTCTCTTGATGTTTTATCCCTAGAGAAGAAGAAAATATGGACGAACACCTGCACTGGTTCTTTCTGGGCTGTATAAGATGCAGCTGTTCAGTCATGGAAAACTCTCCACGGGCTCTGAGGCTGTTTGCTGGGTGCAGCTCATGGGTTCCGACAAGGAGACAAGGTCTCTTCTGCTATCAGCAGGCAGCCTGTCCATCTTGTGTTCCCCTTGCAGCACTTAAACATATCAAACTGAATCTTTCCGTAACATAGCTTCCCTCTGAGTTGGAAAGCCTGGAAAACTGAGCCACAGCAGCCTGCAGTGCAATCAGCATTACCTTATGTGTGCCACCAGTAAAGGTAACGGTGTGTGAAATACTGAAAAACCCAAATGCATTTAAATAGACATGTTCAAAGGAAATGAGAGGTGTGAACTGTGCATCTCTGCTCACAGGGAGTGTGAAGTGTCCTCTGCCAGGTCTAAACAGCACTTTAGGAATAGTGAAATTAAGCATAAATGCCATGGTCTTGTGGTCCCAGGCTACGGGAAGCATACCTATTTTTGGAGGTGGTAAGCATCAGGCTGTAAGGCTCAGTGTGTTGCCTTTAAGCCATTAAGTAAACCTGACATTGCAAGAAAGCAAAACTTCTAGGGATGTGGTTTCACAGGACATTTGAACTGCTCTCCCTTTGGGCTGTTGTCCAGAAGGGCATCCTCGTTCCCATGTGCTTCCTTTGCACCACTGCCTCAGTCAGCAGGATGATCTGGCTGAAAATTAAACCCATAATGAGGATGCTTAACTTTCCAGCTGGATCAGCCCAGGAAGGCCATAGGGCTGCATGGGTGTTGATGCCATCCAAAGAGGCACAGCGCAGAGAGCACCCTGCCCATTTTGGCACTCTTGGCTTGAGATCATTGAAAGCCACTTGTGAGACCCTGGAGCTTGGCATGGGGGAGTGGGAGATGCCAGTTACATTAAAGAGCAGCAGCTTGTTGAGGAGCTTTCAGGCATCATTTAATAAGCAACCAAAGGTCTTAGCAGTAGAACACCTGCGTAGACAGCATCCTCCTCCCCAGCTGTTTATTTGCTACCCTTGAAATGTCCTGCAACCCCCACCTTGTGCTGTGCCATCACCAGCATCTGTGTTGCCTCCCAGCAGAGCCGATCTTCTAGAATAACACTGCTGCTGGCAAGGGGCTGGCAGGCAGCTCTGCAGCTGAACCGTTGTCAGATGTGGAACCGAGGCCTCCTGCCTCTGTGTTAGTCCCTGCGTTTTCAAACAGGGACAAGTTAAATTACTGCGGGTTACAAGTTGGGAACTCCATCTTGTTTGTACTTCCAGTGACATGTTTTCTGCAGGGGGAAGAAATAACGGGGTTTTTTTCACTCTAAAGCAGGCTGGTGTGGTTTTGTAGAAGGGGATGTTGGTATTCGTTGATAACCCTTTCTCATGTTTTCTTGGCTGCCGAATGGAAAAGGTAGAAGCGGGTCTTCCTACTCTTTTAGCGGTATGTTTTTCTTCCCAGGAATTATCCTAGCATATAAAATGAAACCAGAGCCCTCAGATAGCATCAACACTTAGGGTTGGTCTAAGTGCGCTATTTAATGGCAATGTCTTGTTTTTTCTCTGGAGAGAAGGAAATGTACCCCATTAAGTGCTCATGTTACACAGTCCGCACCCTGGGGGATAAATATTTCAAATATTAATGCTGAGTAATTTTTAAAAGGTTCTGTGTGCGTTTTATTTTAAGCGTCCTGCAAATTATTTAAGACGGTTAAAACGAAATGCGTTGAGCTCAGCTCATCCCGTCATCCGTGTGTGGTGATTGGAAAAGTCTGCTCCTACCCACCACCAGCACAGGCGTGCGTCCGATCGGGGCAATGGTACAATAAGGAAATTGTAATCCGCTGCCGCGGATCTGTAGTTAGACAAGATGTACAATTTACATAAACACTGGAGCGAAGGGAGCACTCCAAATATCCTTTCACTCTAACACAGTCACATGCATTGCCAATGAGTTACTCTTTTGGAAAAAGAAGTCAAACCTGACTTTCATGGAAGCTCTCAGCTGTTGACATCAGCAGAGCCAGTGACTCCAGCCAGAACTTCTGTGATTTCCTTGCTATCACTCTTGCTCAGCCCATCACTCGAACTTTCCCATATGTGTTCTCTGATTTAGAACACAGCAATACTTTATTTTGTAAAGTTCTTTCATGCGCTCAGCTCTGCCAAAAGATTCATATGTTATTGATCAAACAAATTCCCCCTGTGCCAGGATTTCAGCTGTTCTGAGTCTGGTGGTAACTTTAGCGGAATGATGAGTGCGATGGTCGATCGTACAAGGTGGTGGAGAAAGACAACGTCCTGGCACTTATTGCTGCTCATCAGTGTTATCCTTCAGTTTGCAAAGCGGAACTGCTTTTTCCACCTGCCGCTGCCACGTCACATCCCAAGATGGGCTGAGCTCATCCATCAGCTGTGAAGTGCTGGTGGCTCATGGTCATTTGTGGGGACGATGATAATGATGATGTTGGATTTTAGTGGTGTTGGGAGGAGGATTAACAAGAATTTCATTTTGACTCCTTCAGAGGCAATTAGCAACAGCTGCCGCTGGAGAAAGGGCGTGATGATTAACACAGTGACCTTTGCAAAGGTCAGCTTCCCTTCTTGGAGGGATTCCTTTTGGTTGGACTCATGAGCCATTAGCACTGGGGACAGAGTGGGATGCGCGGGTGCTCTGGGGGTTGGTGGAACAAGGCCTCTGTTTCACTATTAACATAATTAGGTTGTAATGAAAAGGGGTTTCCTAGTAGACTGTGAGGCATTTGCTCTGCTTCAGGGTTCTCTGCTTCTTCAAAGCTCCAGAGTTAGGTTTTGCCAGCACCCACAGGAACGTGGTCCTGCGTGCTCCAGACATCAGCTCTTTCTTCAGGGGTGATTCGGTTCATGAGATCTTACTCACTAACTTTGGTATTTGTGGTGAGAATAAGGCTAAAGGGAAAGAAATCCAGTCTGGAGGTTTGCAAGTGGTGAGAGCCAAGCAAATCCAATTTGGGTTTTACTGCGTGTGATGGTTTGCAATCCAGCATGAAGCTGACAGCCACAAGTGACAAATAAAACAGCCCATGGCATGGTCAGAGCCAAGAGCGATGTGCATGGACCTGAATGATCCGAGGCCAGCACTGACCACATATGCACACTCCCAGCCTTTCCCATTCCCCTTTCCACCCTCCTTTCTTTCCACCCCTCACCCGGGTTTGCCTCTGTAATGTCTTCAGTTACAAATCCTGTAGAGCTGCAATTATTACGGGGCGTAATGACCCATGATTTCTGTAATGCTTTATTTTGCTCACTTTCAGCATGTTTTTATTCCCCAATCAAATAAAGAGTATTAAAAACCTACCAAGAACAAAGCCTTCGCTTCCCATTTGAGAGAAAAATGCTTCGAAAGCTCTATTCGTGCTACACAGGTAAATAATGAGATTTTTAATGAATTAGCCTTGCTTTGAAGATGAAGGCTGCAGTGTTCCAAATTAAGTTGTGAGGAGAAACACAATTTTGGGGGTTTTTCACCCAAGAAAAGGGGGGAAAAGAGGATTGCCAACCCAGATGAGGCTGGGGACCATCTTGGTCTCAGCCCCATCTCGTGGGACCTCTGTTCTTGCAGCACCTTCTTTTACCATTGTTTGAATTCATTGTTTCAGTGTTTTCCCATGGCAATGAATTAGATAATATACTTTCTCTGTGCAACACATTTCCTTTTATCAGTTTCAAATTAATATTTCAACTGAATGGTTACTCCTGTATTTTGAGACAAGAAGGATGGAATTCTGTGATATATTTTCATTATATCAATCTGGTTTTTATGCTTTTCGCCATGAGCCCTATTATTATACCCACCCTAAGATGAATAATGTCATATATTATTTTCTTTCTTTCTTCATAGAGCAGGGTGGGGGTTTTTTCAGGCCTTTGATCATTCTCATCACCCTCTTCTAAAGCCCCTTTTAAGTCTGTAATAATACTCTTTTCAGATGAGGTGAAAACTGTTCTGGGGTTAGCCAGCATCATTTTAATAACGTTATAATCTTCATACTGTTATTCCCCATCCTGTTCACTAAGCAGGCTAACATCTTGTTTGCCTCCTTTTCCACCTCCCTTTTTCGCCTGGATTGCTGCTGCCTGAGGAGCAGCATGGAGATGCCGATGCTTTGGTCTCCTTCCTAGTTAATATTGTTAATTAAAAACCAGGTGAAAAACACCTTGCCCCCCTGCCCCCAATTAATTTGTACCCATCAGCTTTGATGTCAATTTGCCATTTTGTTGCCTTTTCTCCTGGTCCTTTGCTTCTTTTCTGGCTCTGATGAGTTTACCCCTGTGTCAGCTCTGTATTTGGCTACTTCACAAATTGATCTTCTTCTCCAGATCCTCACTAAATCTATTAGACGGTGAGTTTAATACCAATCCATATGGCTTCCTCCTGATAGGTAACCTTTTGCTATGATGAAAATTCACTATTTAATTCTGCCTTCTTTATCTTCAGCTCAATGTCAGTATTTACCCTCTTCCGTTCTCCTCCTTAGCTGTTTTGCAGCAAAATGAATTGCCAGCTGTTTTCTCTGTCTTGTTAAATCCCTTGGATGTGTTGAGAAAGCCCCAGGAAAAATCAGGACTAGTTTCTCTTGCAGAAGCTGATGGTGGTTTATGCCTACCAGGGGTTTCCTCACCTGCCAATGCTTTTGTTTGCAGCAGGTACAACCCAGGGGATTTGCAGTGATCTTGAAGCTCTTTGTATCATTCAGTGTGATTCACCCTTGGAGCTGGGCTGCAGAAAGAGATCCCAAACCTGTTCTGCAGGTGCCTGAGAGCAGTCTGACGGCTTCTGCTGCCTCCTCTATGCTGATCCAGGATATTTGCTGCATAGGTGATGGGCATCACTGTTTGCTTTCCTAATTTCTGAGTTTCTACATCCTTGCTTTAGAGCCTGTTCCCCTCCTGCAGCTCCCTGGGGAGCTTTTTGGGTCCAGGCAGAGGTACTCCTGTGTCCTGCTTTCCTTCTTGGAAGGGGAATGATAATGTTACCATCCGTGTTGTGGTTCACCATGCTCCTAATGGGAAATTTACTTATCCTCAGCCCTGAAAACTTACTTCTTAGGACTTTAAAGCTTATTCTTGGAAGTATCTGTGTGGATGTTGTCTGAACTCTATCTCAGATGCAAACAGTTGCTCCTACTTTGAAATAATAAGGTGCAGGTGATACTTATTTTCCTATCTGTTTCTGATGGCATATGGGCTGAGACAACATTAAACTCCAGCAAGGAGACATGCAACAGGAATATGATCAAAACCTACTGCTGGAAAAACAAGAAATGGTGACTTAAGGGAGCCCGTGTTCCCTGGGTAGAGGCCATCAGTGGAGAGATGCATTGCATTTCTGTCTCATTATGCAGAGCTCTTGAAGGTTGAAATGTTGTTAAATATACCACAGGCTCTTCTTAAATGGCTTTATTAGAAAAAAGCCCCCCCACCACCAGCAGCTTGCAGCTGGTAGCAGTGCTTGCTTTATTTGAGGATCATTTTGTCAGACAGGCTGACTTCTAATAAGCCTTTTGTGCCAGCTGATGTGTTAGTTCAGCATGATGGTGATAGAGTGAGGTGCTCAAATCCAGCAGCCAACCCAGGGCAGTGCAAGAGCCTCCGTGGTGCGGGGCTGATCACTCCTGCTAACATCACCCAGCCAGGCAGGCAGTGCCTTTTACTGGGTAGGGACATTGGGTACCTCTTCGTAACATGCCATAGACCCTGATGCTGCAGAATAGCTCCATGGCTGGTGTGGGCAGTGCTTGAGCGCAGGCTCTAGGTTGAAACACAATAATGGCACAGAGGAGTGTGTTTGGCTGGTATGATTAAAGTACGTAATGGACCTGATTCAGGGCAGCACACATGCTATCCTATGCTGCCAGAATGTTTATGATTTTAAAAGATGAGTCTAAGACTAGGTGCGGTGGTCTGCTGGCTCATGGAAGCAGAGACAGTGTGAGATAAGCAGAGGCTCATCTTGCTTATCTTACAGGAGCACAGTTACCATTTCCTCAGGTTTGAAGGAAGAGACCTGTTCCATCTTCATCCTGCCTGGAAAGGCAAAGACTTTGGGGGTATTTTAGATGCTCAATTATCCTCTCTTTTTCTTTCTGCTACTGAAGAGGACATTTTTAGCGTCACAATTTAACCCGTATAGCTCCATGTACCCCAGCAGATTTGCTTCTCAGTGGCTTTTTGGAGGCGTGTTGAGGTTTAGTTCAGGGTGAGTCTCTAAAGTGGTTTTCTTCCTTCTACAGCCAAAAAAGCAAAGGGCAACATTTTGCTTTTAGTGGTGTAAAATGTTTATTGTGGAGTGACTGTGTACCTGTGTGTCTTAATACCTGTGTGTCGTAATACCTGTGTGCTTCACTAGCCATCAGATTTCCATGTAAAGCAGGACTATCCTTTTCTGCTGAGCTTAATTCACTGATACGGTACAGAAACTCCTCTAATATCCATTTTAATGGTCCAGTGAAATTCTGTTAGCAAAATACTTAATGAATGCTGCGATTCAATCAGGGCAATCTAGAGTGTAATGTGTGGAGCAGTGCCAGCATTATATCAATCATTAAACATCAAAATATAAAAGGAAGAAAATCCCTAATCATCGTCTAACTCCAGGCGTTCCTGTGGATGGCTGGGGATGAAGCCAGGCATAGGCAGCCTGGGATGGGGACAGGGATGGATCACCAGCTCCACTCCCTGGGCTTCACCGGTTGCATTTTTGGATTACACAGATGCTGTAGCATGGGGAGAGGACTGTTTGTGTGCTCCAGAGTCCCTCGAGGGGGAGCGGTTACTTATTAAAGGGGTGCTTCAAATAAAACAAAGGAATAGTCATTGCAGGGACATTTTCTGTAGGCAGTTTAGTTTTCTGCTCCAGCTCCCTTTGCAGTGTGAACTGGGGACTGCACTTTTTCTTCTGCCTCTTTTTGCCCTGGGAATTCTTGTAACAGACGGGTCAAAAGGTGCCGTTGTGCTCTCAAAGCCCAGATTCCATGAGGACAAACGGTTTAGTGGTTTGGGGGTTGTTTTGAGGTTTTTAAACAGAGTCTCTTGAAAGTCTTCCTAATGAGACGCAAATCCAGCTAGCAAAGACTTTGCATTTGCTTTTGAAAAGATTGAATTGGAGGGAAAGCTCTGGCTTTGGCCATGGGTCTGCTCTGCTGGGAGAGGTTATCTGCAGAGAACAAAACTAGAAGTAATTGGTCCTGAAATACGGACACGTTTAAAATGCACTGCAGGTTCCCTGGGAGGTTGGAGTGTGAGCTGAAAGAGTAATGCAGAAGAATACAGAATTATGACATTCCTGACTGTATATATAAAGATATAGAGAGAGACATAAATAGATATGGAAGACTGTGGTTTTATTGGCTCTGGTCTGATTTTGTGCCCATCTGCTGGTTTAGGATGAGATTAGGTATTTGTTTTCACTCAAAACCTGAAAATGGATAAGCTGAGTGGACGCAGATGTCCCAGCCCTGACCTCTGCAAGCCTGGTTTGCACTTTATAGTCAGTTAAATAAGAACGAAGCCACAGAATTCTCCATCATGGAGAAATAGTTGTTATTAAACGGATGCTATCTTGAATAGACGAAAGCCTTTGGGAATGCTGCAGATCAGCTTTGTGGAGTTCCTATAATGCTCCTGGGGAGCATCCCATGAGCCCTACCAGCGTGTGCCCATCACTGCACGCTGCTGCATCCTGGCTGCTGGGGAAAGAGCCCGTTCAAGCATCCCTGCCTGCTGCTTCACCAGCAGTTGACGCTGTCACCCAGCACAGGGCTCTCAGCTGGCAGCTGTGGCCAGGCACAGTTGGGGTGAAAGAAGGGAGGAGAGGGGGAGCTGTGGGTCAGTGAGTGATGCTCAGCTGGACGCTTCCTATGGCCACTGCTTCCCCCTCCAGGGATACACCCCCAGATCCACTCCCGTAGCGCTGGGATGGACAGATGGAGGCTGGAGCTCAGCTGTGCCCAATGCTGCCTTCTCTGGCCTGCAGAGAGATGGCCTGTTTGAAGCTGCTGGATGCTCGCTCAGAGCCTTAGAGCCAGCCTGTTTCTAAAGACAGCTTTGCAAAAGACTGTTGGGTGCAAATATTAAGCATGACAAGGTGAGAAATGGGTTATTTGCAGAGCACTGGGCATGCACGATGTGTGCTGCAAGTTTGAGGGGGTTTTGGTCTCCCAGCTCTGTCCTGCAGACGATTGCCTGAGTTTCTTTCTTTATTAAACCAGTGTATTTTAAGCCTGAAGCATTGTGTTATCTCCCAAGAAAAAGTAAGCTGAGTCTTTTTTTAATATAGTTGTAGATATAGGAGTTTTTATCCTGCAGTGCTCGAGTCTGGAGATATTTTAAGAGCTCTGCTATCTTGTGCTGGGAGGGAATACAATAAATATGTAGATAGGGAGTGCTGCTGCTTTGAAAGGTAAAGGGCCTGTGCTGAACTGACACGGGCTGAAAAATTTGTTCAGCCTAATTAGCAGCAAATCGCTTCTGTGTCCAACCTTGCTTATAGAGATGGGAACCAGATCCCTCCCCCTTTATCCTCTGATGCCCTTCGTGGCTCTTCAGAGAGCCCTGGCTGAGGGTTTTTGTGAGGACGGCAGATCCGCATCCACGTGTCTTTGCAGACCGGCAAGTGCAAAATGGCATTACTGGAAATCCATGAGGAGCTGTTACACCCATCCTGGGCTTTGTCTCCGACTGTTGGAGCTGTCACCGGAACCGGTCACAATCGATCAGCTTTTAAATTCCATGAAATTTTAATTGAAGAATGGAAAGCCTCCGAAGACATCACAGGACAAGAGCAGTGCAAACAAATACAATTTCACTTCCAACCATTAGCTAGAAAAGCAGTAAATGGTTGACTGCACATCACCATTGCAGTTCTAATGAAAAGTACAGCTCTTGGCTTCGGCGGGCAGGTCATTAGTGACGGAATAATCAGTGACATTTCCCTTCTAAATCTGACACAAACGAAGTGCAGTGCTCTGGAAAAAGCCATTAAGTGCAAAGCCTTGCCTTTACTCTGCTCCCAGGTATTGCAGGACGAGATCTAATGGCAGCCTTTAGCTGTGATTTGGCTTTGATAGCATCCATGGGGTAGTTACCCCCTGGTATGCTGAGAGACAAATGCTTCCAGCCTTGCACAGGCACGATTGCTGCTGCCATCATGTCTTGCAAAGACAGAAAGTGAGACTCGTTCCTTGCTGCTGTTCACAGATGCAGCCGGTGAAAGATACAAGTAGGAAAACCTATAATCTGGAGTACTACTGGGAAGCTGAAAGGTTTATTCTTATGTCTGCGAGGTGCCAGCAGGTAAAGCTCTAGCTCATCATGGAGTCAATTTAAAGCCTGACATCCCCCTGTGAATCCCCGTGGCAGCTCCCGGAGCTGGGTGTTAACCTGTTTATGTGCACATCCTTCAACGTTTCCTCAATGGGAGTGGAAAGCGAGCGGCAGCACACAGGAAGAAGGGAGGACTGGCCTTGATTGTGTCTGTATCTTAACTCTCTGCGAGTAATGTGTTGTCAGATGGACGGAGTCATCAAATGGGTGTGACTTCCTCTGCTCCCTCCCCACGCGCCACTGGCTTGGAAAAGAGCACTGAAAGGTTAATAGGAGCCAGGCGGCCTTGGGGGGTCCCTGGTGTTGAAGCAGGGAATCTTTAAGAAGGGGTTTTTGAGGGGGGGAAGAGAATGCATGGGGGAAACTTTTCCTAGCAAAAGCATGACCGGGAGCTGGATGGGGAAGCACTGTTGTCTTGGAAACTCACTGCTTTGGAGCTGGGGATGTCTGAGCTTCAAAATCCCTTTCTCTTTATGGACCCCAAAATAGAAACAGTCGGTGTGTCTTTTTTTGATGCCTCTGATTTATATTTAGCCCTGTGTTGGGAAGTTCCAGTGCAGTGGTTTTGGTCATTAGCTCTCCTGGTTGTGGTCTCTCTCATTAGCTCTTCTGTAGACTCTGGGCTAAAGGTCTACTAGTCAGTGGATAAATCAGTTCTGGGTATAGTCCTGTGAGTTAAAGCCTTACTGAAAACACATGAGTGACCACAGATAAAAGTAGATTTTTTTAATGAGCAGTTTCATTAATAATGGGTTAAAAAACAGCCCAGGAAAGTTCATTAGTGGCTAACTGATTCCACTCCCAGCTATTGTGTAGTTAGTTCCAGCTGAAAGCTCTCAATAGTTTTACTGCTTAAAAAGGGCATGTTGATAAGATGTTGGTTTAAAGAAAAAGCTTTGTTACCCTATCAAAAGTGTATTTTTGTATATTGTGCATGTGGTGCATCCTTAAGGTATATATCCAAATACTTGGATTTATATAAGCATCCAGGCAGCTATTTCCTGACATTCCTTATCCTGGCATGTTACAGAAAGGTTCAATTCCAAAAGTCTCTTTTGACTGTTAGAATTTGGGACTCTGTTCCAAAGCTGGAGGACGTGCTGCCTCCTCCCTGCCCTCATGTCCCTGCAGAGTGGCATCCCCCTTCCTACTGTCTTGCTTTCCATCGCTCATGGTCACCTGTGAGATGCCCTGTGCCATCTGTGGAAGACCATCAAGATGCTGTCCAAGGGTTCTCTGGAATTATCCATTTGAACACCCTTTGACTTATGCTCTTAAAACTCTTTCCTTTGAGTGCCATAAGGAATCCAAAGCAAGGAGCAAGGCGATTAAAAATGTTGATGTTCCTTGGGTTTGTCTTTAACAAGCCATCACCACCAGTGCTTTCAGTTCTCTTTTCACTTGACCGATTCCCTGCTGCTCACTCCAGCAGTCGCCATCTCACACCCCCCAGACTTCCAGAGGTACGGGGAGTTGCAGAATATTGCTTGCAAAGCCAATGCCAGCAGCTGACTCCCTTTTCTGAGTATATAGCGAAGAAATAACTGCCATGCGACTTATTCTTTGCTGTGTGCTTCGATCACAGAGAACCAGATTGCATTTCTGTGTGACCTGGGAACCGAAGTTTAAAGAGAAAAACAGGAGTAGCTTTTTAATTGTTGTTCTGCAGCTTAAACTGCCCTCTCTCCACTCCTCTCACCAACCAGCGTGCTGGACCGCAACTCCCTAAATCCACACGGATTGTGGAGGCAGGGGATGTACGAGTGATGAGCATCGCTTTTGTGGCTTGAAACCCTTCGGAGCACGGAGGAGAAAGCTTCTCTCTTTCTCCACCCGCAGGTGACGTTGTGGACATCTACCAGCGGGAGTTTCTCGCCCTCCGGGACCGGCTGCACGCAGCCGAGCAGGAGAGCCTAAAGCGCTCGAAGGAGCTCAACCTGGTCCTGGAGGAGATCAAGAGGGCGATCTCGGAGAAGCAGGCCCTGCGGGATATAAACCGGACCTGGAGCAGCTTATCTGGTGAATAAACAGAGACATTGAGGATCTCGGGCTGTGTGGAAGCTGTTGCTAATGAGGAGGTAGAGAGGTGTGTGTTCGTGTGCACAGGGCTGCGGACAGGACCTGCTCTTCTCTCCCCCAGCACCAGCAAACTGTGGAGTCCAGAGGGACTTGGGAACCCTTAAGCTCCTGTTCAATTAGAGGTGCACGGGCATCATTAAACACTGAGATTTGCCTCTGCCGAGGATTTCCCTGTTTGCTTGCTTACAAGCTTTTTATTTCCCTTGCAAGTCATACATGCCTTTTCCTATGCCTTTATTGAATCCATATGGAAAACGGCTATCCAAAGAGAGGGGGGAGGAAGGAGTTAGGCTGCTGAGCACCCCTTGCCCGTTTATTTGTTCTTTTCTTTAAGTTGCACAGTTAAAGAAAATTGGATCTCTACAGAGAGATCTGATTTGACCTTCATTCTATCTTCATTCTCCCCCCTACTTCCCAAATATTTTGGGTCTTCTTTAAGGCCCTCCTGGCTCCCGCTGAACTCTAATTGGGTTTGTGGTAGCATGTTAAAGGTTGGCCTGATTTTTTATAACCCAGCAGTAGTCTCGGGTGGCCAGGCTGCTCTAAAAAGGCTTTTTGCCTTGCGGTCTCTTCCTACCTACTGTGCCTTGCAATGATTCCCTTTTCCTTTTTAAGACGAAACCAAGTTAAAACTGTGGAATATCACCAACAAGAATGTGCTGCACCTTCCCACCATCTTCCATCATTTGCCACATTTGCTGTCAAAGGAGAACAGTCTGCAGCCAGCCGTGCATGTGGGACAGGGGCGCACTGGAGGTAAATGGGAATTAGTGCTGCTTCTGGTGCTCTTCCTCACCTTGGTGCCTGTCCCTCCCCTTTCCTCCGGGCCTGGCTGTGGTATGGATATGAGCAGGGCTGGAGGAACGGCTGCATGCATCATGCAAGCTTCCTTGGTGACACGTGGGGGGGGTACACCATGTCACGTCTGCAAGTCTATGGGGTAATGCTGTGTCTGCTCTTGACTGGCACTGAAATGTTCTCGATGCTTCTGCCAGATATTTTTTGCTGCTTTCCATGTCCAGAGTGCTCTAGGCTTTGCCTGGAAGGTGGTCAGATGAAAACACGGTTTGCAGGGAGTTTCATGGAGACTTTCAAGTCGTCATAGGCGACAAATCCCATCTGAAACAGGACTTTGGTTACTCAACGATTCCTCCCTGCTCCCAAATCCCAACCCAAAGCCAAAGACCTGACTCTTAAACTGAGGTGCTTCTGGCCATGTAAAGAATTTGGAGAACAAAAGTGATCTCGAAGCTACCATTCACAGACTGAAAAGGCCCCTAGGAGAGGGAGGGTTTGGGGATGCTTCCTTAGACACCAGACTTCAGGGAGAAAAGGAGTCTGTCTGACTGCCCTGCCAGGGGTGCCCTGCCAGCCTGGCACACTGGGGTGCTGCTGGTTGGCACTGGGCTGGGGGACAGAAGAATGGGAACCCTACATAGCCGAGGAGCCAGCCTGCTCATCACTGCTGGTGTTTAATGATGGAGCATGGCACCAAGCAGGTTTCATAGGAGCAGAGCAAAGAGCCTTGTCCCGGCGCACCCCCCTCTCTAAAATCTCTCCGTGGCCCTGGGCAGTGTCCGTTGTGATGGGAATCCCCAGCGTGAAGCGGGAGGTGCATTCCTACCTCACCGACACCCTCAACTCCCTCATCTCGGAGCTCACTCAGCAGGAGAAGGAGGACTCCGTCATCGTCGTCCTCATTGCTGAGGTAAGACAGAGTTTTGCCTGTTTACGCCGTTTCCCTGGCTCCCATCCCATCCCATCCCATCCCATCCCATCCCATCCCACTGTCTGCCAAATTCAGAGCCAAACAGGACAGCTGCTCACCTGCAGGTCAGCTCTGCTGCTTGCTGGGGCAGGTAAGCCCAGCCTTGGGCTGCTGCCTGACCAGCATTATTAGGTGCATCGTGCCCAAAATGAAACGCCGATTGGGCCATAATGAGTCAGCATGTGAGCAGGCAAACACATAACATTAGCAACTGCTGGGGTAGCACGTGTGTTTATCTTTTCCATCTAAACCGGGATGGCTTTTGAGTGGTTATTCCCAAAACGTGCTGGAGCAGCCCCGTGGCCATGTCTAGGGGAGCTCTCAGACCTGATCCTGGAGCAGTTTTGTTTCTCTGTGTACCTGTGAGGCAGCACTAATGCCCTTTCAGAACCTAAAAGTCCACTGATTTGGGGCTGGGATTAATATACCTCTTCTTGCTGGTATCTGGAGCCCAGAATCAGTTGCTGAATCCAAGGGCTAAAAAGCCTTGATACATTAATCCACAAGAGCTGCTTTTATGTATGGGTTTAGATGGTTATTTTTCTCCATGGCTTTCCCCTCAGGATTATTTTCTTGAGCCTGAAGTGCATTTGTCTTAATTTCCAGAAATCCAGTGAGAAAGATAAACCTCAGTTTTTCAGCATGTTACGGGGAGCGGAACAGAGATAAATGTCTGTGTTTCCTGCCTATTTACCCATAATGTGATGTTTTGAGTACCATTTGGCCTTCATGTCTCTGGCTGGTCTTTTGTACAAGGAGAAGGTGCGCACAGATGGGTGCAACCTAAAGTGCCTGAGATGAGGCTGAGTCCTGGCCATCATTTCCCTTTGAGCCAGGACAGGTTTGATGGCTGTTTTCACAGCAGGGAAGTTAAAGCACGAGGCGTTTTAAGCAACTTGACAAAACCATGTCCTGTTTTGGGACTGCAGTGATGTTTTTTGTAGTTGACTTGGAAATAAGGTGCACACTGTGATGTGTGCTCCTGACTTTCCAGTGTGATGAGGGAAGTGAATAATGAATACATTAATCCTGATACTGTGAAGTGCAGGAGCACACGCGCCATATCCCAGCAACAGTGATGGTAGATGTTGCAGATCACCACCACTGTTGCTGTCCTCTCTTGCCAAGCTTGCTCTTGTAGCTACACAACATCCTTTGCCCAAGCTTTGACCACAGCCGTGCCCACTGTGCCTCTTCCCAAAGTGTTTCTTGGTGTACCTGCATGTGGCATTGCTTGTTAGAGTTCCTCACTCACAGGATAAAGAGTGGAGAGGGGGGCATGAACCTGGAATGGACACTGGATAATTTGGAGACTCAGGACAATAAGTGGAGCAAGTGAATGTCCTTTTGGGGATGGGGACTTCCCATTTCCGACCCATTTCTAACCACCAAGAGTTTCATCCACAGTGGCTGGGCTGCCTGGGAGAGCTGGGGGCTCCTTGGCTGCTGGAGGGGAGCCCTGGGGTGAGCTGGAGAGCTTTGCTGTGGCCAACCCATGATTACCATTGCAGTGGCAGCCAGGTGCTTGGAGCGGAGCTGTGTGTTTGCTCCCAAAGCCAGGAGCATCTTTCCTGTCTTTGTTTTTCCTGTTGCTATTTTCTTGGCAGCACTGGGGTAAGAAATCAATCCAGCACTGGGAGCCTGAGCCCTGTTTGCGAAAGGGACCTTTTCCTCTTGAGAAAACCCTCCCTTGTCACCATTCCAGTATGGAAACCCTGTCCTCGGCTTGACACGTACATCCCCAGCATCTCACTTCTCACCTCTGCCAGGCGCCAAGCTCAGCAGCAGCTGGTCCCGGCTTCTGTGATGCTGCGTCTGCAGATCCACCCAAGACATGAAGTCCCATGATCCATACAACAGCCCAACACAATGTCACCACCAGGAAGCAGGAACAGTTTCTGCTCCTGGGTCTCCTGCCCTTTGTTCTTGGATTTTGTTTTCCCGGTCACTGTGCAGATGGTTTCTGTCCGATGCCTGTCCCTATATTTGTACTTAATCTTGCCTGCAGATAGCGGCGTGCAGCACTGATGACCTTTGCCTCCCAGC
Organism: Amazona ochrocephala; assembly: GCA_039720435.1. Classification (NCBI taxonomy): domain Eukaryota; kingdom Metazoa; phylum Chordata; class Aves; order Psittaciformes; family Psittacidae; genus Amazona; species Amazona ochrocephala. Next base: position 15,470,649 of record CM077889.1, read on the forward strand.
TGTTACGGGTTGCCGGGTTGATTGCGGGAAGAAACTGTTTTTCTAGGAAGAAAAGCATCAAAATGAACCTGAAATGAAAAATGCACACTTATAAATAGACCCCCTTTTTCACGAAAGGGGTGGGAGCCTTTTCTGCCAAGGGTGTTTGCTTGGATGAAAGCCAGCGTGTATAGAGAAAGTAAATAGTCTGGAAGTTAACACTTTGTGCAATCACTTGGTGCTGGCAGGGGCAGCAGTTACAGGAGAGAGCACATGGGGAAGATGTGCAGGGTCTTGAGTCCTTTGGTGCATGATGCCTTTCGTTAACACTGGCCGTAAAGGAGGGCTCCTAAGAGTCCATCAGCATGGGGAGAGTGATTAAATGGGCTAAAGGGAGACATGGAGATGGTACAGAGGTGCTGGCAGTCCCCCCGGAGTGTGTTGAAGGGGATTTCTGAGCCGCAAGGAGCACAGGCTGAGGCTGACGGGTCTGACCCTGCTTGTCTTCTGTTTTCAGACGGATCCGCAGTACACAGCCGGAGTGGCAGAAAACATCAGAAACTTGTAAGCAGTTCCAAGTGACCACAGCAGTACGGTCTGTGCCTGACGCGGGGCCAGGGAACGGCTTCTTTAGGGAGAAAATGCACTCTGCTGCTTCCCTTTTGGGGTTTTTTGTTGCTTTCTTTCTTCTGTTCTAAAACTTTGCGCTGTCTTTGCTATTGCTCCTTCTTTCTGCTTGTTCTAATATGCCTCTCGTGTGTAGCTTCCAGTAGGCTGCTCTGCGCTCGCTTGTATGTAACACACACGGTAATGCTGTTTCGTTTTGCGCTCTGTCCTGGGGGGTTGTGAGAGGATGGAGTATTTCAATTTCCAGCAATCCTGGCAATTGTTTCTGTGTCTCGTACAGCCCTCTACCTGCTCTGCGGAGTCAGAGCAGCTGGGCAATGTGGGAAGCACACCCGGATGCTCCTGCCTTCTTTTGCTTTAAAATCCATGATCCGTTTTCCTTCCCGCTCTAGCCTGTTTTTCCCTTGTTTCAGGCGCTAGTTACATTAGTCTCTCACACTAGCTCCTGTTTATGTCGTGGAGTCTTAGTGGCTTTTGCAGCTTCGTCCGTGGCTGTTTAAGCAAAAGCCAGTGATGGATTTTTAACCGTGACCTGGTCCAGGCGTTAACAGCGTCAGAGCTCGGAGGCAAAAGAACAAGGTGGTGAGAGAAGAGGCTGTGACTCCCATCCAGCTCCTGCGGTGATTGCATGTTTCTAAAAGACCACAGTCACTGTAAGGAGGAGATGCAGAAGGGCAGCACATCCTCCCAGCGCCCTGTATCCCAAGCCGGTGATGGGAGAGGGGCTGGGGCGTGCGCGGGGAGGGTTGTGTTCCCGGGCGCTTGCAGAAGAGCTGAAACAGAGCCCTCCATCTTGCTGTGCAGGAGCTGGCAGAGCTCCGCTCCTTCTGCTTGCTGGCAGGAGCACGCACTTATCGGGGGATAATGGACTGATTGTCCGATGGATCCTGATGAAATTACTGGGCGCTGCTGCAAAAAGCGCCTCTGCGTCGAAGGCCTGAAACTTTAATTGGCTTAATGATTTGATTTCTTGCCATCCCCCTCTCCAGCACCTCCTGCCCCTCCCTCATTCACTGAAATGATTTCTCTTCCAAATTGGATTGAGGTGGTGTGGGGCCAGGGCAGGCTGGGCTTGGATCACAGAGGGGAGAACGCAGCGGCTGCTTCAGTGCAGGTTTTATCAGCTCAGTGAGAAGCATCTGTTTCACTGCTGCCTGAGGAAGGGAGGGTTTGATAATGTCAGCTGAAAGTCTTGCCAGTCCCAAAGAGGGAATAAGGGAGGGAAAAATAAGTGAGAAGCTTTTTGGCAATCTCACTGCTTTGTCTCCCTGTGCCCCATCTCCCGTCCTCCAGGCTCTGCACAAACAAAGGAAATCAGCCTTGCACCAAATGTTCTCAGAAAGGCAGTGTAAAAATAACTGGTTTTCCTGCTTATCTCTCCAGTCACAATCGTGCTGTTGCTTGCCAGGCACTTGTAGGTACCCATTTTTCAGATGGGTGACATTATTCTTCCGTTGGAGTTTGACTCTTAAAAGGGTTCTTAACCACGTTATAGGGAAAAGAGATGCTGGTTTTGTCAGCGTAAGGGACCAGGTAGAATTCCTGCTGGTTGTCCTAACTACAGCCCAGCAGTGGTTTGAGTGACTTAGAAACGCATAACAATCTCTGCAAAATGGCTTTTAATGTCTGATGCATTTGGAAAAGTCTCTAAATGTCAGGAATGCCGGCAAGTCCTTTCCTTGATGCACCGCTCCATGTAATCCTGTAGAAAGTTCATGGTCCTCTTGGCTGGTCTTAAGAGCTGCTTGTGGGAGAGAGGAGGGATGCTGGGAGGGAGCACACAAACGTGGGGCTATTGGACACCATGGCAAGGAGAGAGCAGCTTTACAACTCCATGGCAATCCCTGCTGATGTCCTTTGATGAGGCCTTGAAGTGCTGTGGCTGCTGGGGAGGTTTTCTCCTGGAGGCCGTGGTTTTTGTGTGGCTCTGCAGCTCGGTGTTTACGCAGTGATTTGGTCTATGAAGTGATGTGTCAGACATGGTGTTTGTTTACTGCTGCTTTTCTCCTCCAGATTCCCAAAGGAAATACACTCAGGTCTCCTGGAGGTAATTTCCCCATCTCCGCATTTCTATCCTGATTTCTCCCATCTGCGGGAATCCTTTGGGGACCCCAAGGAAAGAGTCAGGTGAGAATCAATGAGCTTAAAAGCAAGCAAGACCTGAATTAAGTAACTGCAGCATCTCCCCCACTGACTCCAGCAGGGAAAGCTCATCTGCAGGGTCAGGCGAGGCCCTAAACTTGCTTTATCCAAGAGGTGGAAGGACATGGGGGGGGGGGTATGAACCGGCACCAGCTTTGCAGGACTTGCCTTGTGCTGTGGTAATTTTAACCCAGATGATGAGGGATTTTGGAAGTCCCTTAGTTACTGGAAAGTAACTCTTGGCTGACCAGTTTGAGACCAAAAGGGAGGGGCCATATGCCATCCCCTGCTCCAAGAGCTGCGTCACCTTCCCAGCTTCAACCAAGCCTCAGTTGGCTCCCCAGAGCAGCTCAGTATTCCAGGAGAGATTGGCACTCCCATCGTGTTTGTCTCTTGCAGGTGGAGGACAAAGCAGAACCTCGACTACTGCTTTTTAATGATGTATGCCCAGTCCAAAGGCATATATTATGTGCAGGTGAGTTTGGTGCTGGGGGTGGAGGGGAGGTGGGTGTACCTGTGATTTCAGTGTGGCTTGTGCCCAGCTGAGGGAGGGCAAAGAGCATGTCCAGTTGTGTGATGCAGCAGAGTGGAAGCGGGTTGTAATCAGATTCAAAAGCTGGGTTTCTAAGATGCTTGTAACTTGGAGACCTCCCACCGAGGGAGGGCAGGATCCTTGATTCGTTTATTTGTTAAATCGGGTGACAAAAGTCTGCTTGGAGCATCTTCTGAAAGAAGCTAGGTCTGTGCCAAAGCTTTCCTCTGGTCTACGGCGTGATTGCTCTTTATGGAGAGGCTCTTACTGGAACCTGGATGGGTCATTGGCACTGAGTGTCCTTTCCTCTTGCAGCTGGAGGATGATATTGTGGCCAAACCAAACTATCTCAGCACGATGAAGAACTTTGCCTTGCAGCAGCCCTCTGAGGAGTGGATGATCCTGGAGTTTTCTCAGCTGGGGTTTATTGGTAACGTTCTTCCCTGCTCACCCCATCCCGTCAGGCATGGGCACGTGTGGCTGCTGGTTCTTGCAAGCACTTATGCTCTTGGGACCAAGAGTTGTCCCACAAGATAGTGAAATACTTGGACTTGATCCCTCCCTATTTTGCAGCGAGCCTTGTGTTTGCACACAGCAGGTACTGCTGATACTCACTTTAATGAACATAAACCTGGTCATTGGCCCAGCCAACAGTTGAACAGCTTAGATGTGACCAGTGTCTTTTAGGCTGGAAGGGATCTGGAGTTGCCTAAGAGTGTGCAAAAGGAAATTTACATCAGCACAGAACTATTTTGGGAACAGCAGTACATGGCTGCAGTAGCAGCTTGATCTGTTGTTTTGGATACTGGTTTGACTGGCTTAAAACTTGCAGTTTTCAGGGCAGGAAATGGCCTGTCTGGCAGCTGGCTGAACGTTATTCATCCTCATTTCTCACTACTGAATAGAAGAGTTTTCGGCCTTTTGATACTGTTGTGACCTGTGAGACTCTAATGCTTTCTAACTCTGCAATGAGTCTTAAATCCAGAACTGTATTAGCGATGCCAGCAGTACTGGTACATAAACCAGAGCTGCGTGCTATTTCCTTTGCGTAAAGAGATGGGCACATCCAGCCTCACAGCCCAGCCTCCCAAGCTTTTGACTTCCCAGCTCTGATTCTTGACATTTTATACCATAATTGCTCTCTTTTTTTCTTTCTTTGTAGGCAAAATGTTCAAGTCTCTGGATCTGAGCTTGATCGTGGAGTTCATCCTGATGTTCTATAAGGACAAACCCATTGACTGGCTGCTGGATCACATCCTTTGGGTGAAGGTCTGCAACCCTGAGAAAGACGCAGTAAGTAAACAACCTCTGTTGAGGGGAAACCTGTTGAATGTGGGCAAGGGTACCCTAGGTCTGTGTGCCCTTCCCTGTGAGCTCTGGTGCTCACTGACTTTGCACTGAACCGTGCCATCCTGGGGAGCGTGCCGCAGGGTGTCCTTGCAGATTGTGTTAGCCAAGACCTGAGAGTTCAGGCTTCTGTAGTCTGCAGCTCTCAGCGGAGGCATTATTTCTGCATCTGAGCACTAACAGGGTATTCCTGCTCCAGTCCTTAAGGAGCGTGGCCGTTCCCCATTCTTCAGTGCTGCTTTTCATTCCGGTGTGCTTCTCTCCCTGGGGCTGTTCCCTGCTCGCTGACTAGAACCCCAGAATAACCCTCTGGCTCTGGGCTCGTGTGCTGTACCCGCCTCAGCACACATGCAGGCTGCCCAGACAGCTCACCCCAGATGACCCAAGGACAAGCCCGCTGTGCATAGCGTCCCAGAATGAAGCCAGAGCACGCAAAGCTCTTGTCAGGGTTTCTAAGAGGGTGCAGAGAGGTGAAATGGGCTCAGTTTTCATGCTGCCATCTCACTTGAGAGACATGTCTGCATGAAGCCTTGCAGGCAGCAGCACAGGAGCCCCGGTGCCCTGCGGAGGTTGTGCTTGAACTCCCATCGGAGCAGCAGCGAGGGGCTAAAGCGAGTGGGAATTGCAGAGGAGGAACATGTGTGACAGTAAATGTGAGATGAGCTCACCACCAGATACTCTCCTGTCTTCTCTGTGAACATATTGTATTTACTCATATGCTTGTTCACCCTCCTCCTCTGGCAGAGAATGAGCAGTGGAGTCCCTGTGCAATTGAAGCCAGCTGCTTAGGACAGAGCTCATGGTTACAACTACTTTGCTGTGGCAAATGGTCACTGAGGGGATAAATACTGTATTTATGTGTTGTGGGGACAGAGCATCCTCAGGGCTCTGCAGAACCGGGGCAAAGATGTGATTTAAATTGCTCTGATCCCTGGCAGAGGCCACGTCGTCAGCTCCAGTCCCCCATGTGCAGCAGGACCAGGCTCAGTTCATGTCTGTTGTGTCCTCCTGGGAGTCCAAACCATGTGCTCAAGTGCGACAGAGCAATCCCCAGACCTGTCTGGCAGCCCCCAGGGTCCTCACAGTTATGGGTGAAGGCAGGGTGATGGGATGCTGGGATGGAGCCGGGAGCGATGCTGCTGCCTGTCCCCCTGCCTTCAAAATCCTCAGCTTGAGCATAGATTAGATGCAGATCCTGCTGTGCAAGATCATCTTCTCCTTAGCTCATCTTCACTCATCTTCTCCTGCCTGGCAGAGCCCAGGTTTTCCCAGGGGAAACTGCACACCTCTTTAACGTGTTGCCTCTTTAAAAATTAACCTATTTTCCATGTGGATTTCTGGCTCCTTTCCCTCACTGTTTGCATGATTAACTCTGCCCAGCGCCCTTTCAAACACGACTTTCCCTTGTAAATCCCACTGTGCAGAATCAAATTGGTAGCAGGGAGGATTTATCTCTCTTGATTGAAATTTTGTTTGACCTGAGCCTTCGGTAAGTGCTTTGCCTGCTCTGGATGTATTCTGCTTTTTCTTTTTCCACTAATATTAGATTTACCTGGGCTAGAGCTGTGTGAAAGGATGACCTTCTTACCACCAACAGAGCCATTCCCCCTCCTGGCCCAACTGAGACAGCACTGCTTTCAGCAAGTGCTTCTTTAGCACAAGGGGAAAAGGGACAAAGAGAAATCAAGCGATGCTTTAGCTCCCTCTGTTCCCCTTCCTCCTCCTCTCCCCATCCAGAGATCAGACCTGAGGGGTTGCATCTAGGATTGCTGGCGATGAGTAGCCATAGCCATTAGCATGGCTAGTTTTAATACTTTTAATGTAACATGAGCTGGATCAGGGGATCATCTCCTCCGCAGCTCACAGGGGTCATGCCTGGAATTTCCCAGCTCCCGGTGCTGCCTGTGCAGGCAGCACATCATGGGGGCTCATTGTGGCTGGCATTCCCTGCTGTGCCCTGCCTGGTGCCAGGGTTTCTTTGTCGGCTGTGGCAGCAGATGGTGGCAGGGGTGTGCACACATTTCTTCTCATGGAAAAGGCCAAAGTCAGAACCTGCTCCCCCAAACTGGGAGAAATCAACTATTTTCAAACATGACGACTTGTTTCCATGCTCTCAGTGGTTTTCCCCTTTGTCCTCCTTTTCCCATTCCATTATCTTTCTCCCTCCACCACATGGAAAATCGCTGCTGGATCCGAGTTGCATCTCCCAAGTTTATTTACATGGTGAGATGTGTGTGAAACAGTCAAACAGCTTTGACAATGGCACGTGCCAGACATCTGCTTAACAGCACCTGCCAACAAGCTGAAAACTGCCCGTCTGGAAAGAGCCTGCGCTTGCTGACGGTTCACTTAGGCTCTGAATATCCCTGGACTTAATGTACTTCAGACTTTGGTGATCCTGAGCTCCGATTTGTAGGAATAAGGTTTTCCCAATGAGCCACGGACAAAAGAAACTGAATTCTGCGCTGTCCCTAGCTGACAGCACAGAGATTTGCTCAGCTTTGCTAAACTATGCTTGGCATGGAGAAATCTGGCACTTAAACCTGGGCACTCCAGCTGCCCGGAGAGTGAGTGGCCAACAGTCACGCTCAGGTTCTTACAGAGTGTGGTTAAAAGCCCTCTTACCAAATAGAAGCCAAAACAGCAAAGAATGGCACAGAGATGGGGAGGAAAGGATGTCTGTCACTCCTCACACCTTGTCTGTTCCGCTCGTGGGTTGCAGTTGACTGCAGAGGTTTCAGTCTGGGGCACTGAGGGATTGTCTCATTGCAGAAACACTGTGACAGGCAGAAGGCAAACCTGAGGATCCGCTTCAAGCCATCGCTCTTCCAGCACGTGGGAACCCACTCCTCCTTGGCTGGGAAGATACAGAAGCTGAAGGTGGGTACCAGCAGCCTGTCCAAGCTGCGGATATGGCCTTTGTGCCAGGCCTGGCCTGCAGGCACCGGGGATCTGGCTGCTTTTGGGGTGGGGAGATCAGTGGCAGCAATCGGTGGGATGGTGGCAGCTGGATCATAGAATCGTAGAATAGTTAGGGTTGGAAAGGACCTTAAGATCATCGAGTTCCAACCCCCCTGCCATGGGCAGGGACACCTCCCACTAAACCATGCCACCCAAGGCTCTGTCCAGCCTGGCCTTGAACACTGCCAGGGATGGAGCATTCACAACTTCCCTGAGCAACCCATTCCAGGGCCTCACCACCCTTACAGTAAAGAATTTCTTCCTCAGATCCAATCTAAACTTCCCCTGTGTAAGTTTGAACCCGTTACCCCTTGTCCTCTCACTACAGTCCCTAATGAAGAGTCCCTCTCTGTGCAGTGGTTGTGTTTTATTCTGCGTTACAGTGAGCTCATGTAGCTCCTGCTTCTCAGAATGGCAGTGACATGTACCAAGAGTCACTGCAGACTTCTAAGTGCTGGCTGCCCATCCTGAGTGCCAAACTATGGTCCATGCAATTGATTTCAGAGACATGACTCCTGGGTTGGGGTGACTTCCTTCCTACCCCACTCCTTGTTCCTGGGGCTTGCTGATGGGTGAACTAGAGCTCTCTATGTGAGAGCTTAAATTGCGTGTGTGTATTTAAATGTCAACACAGCTATATGTGCAGGATCCATAGACACACATAGACAGCAGTTGTGTCTCTGTGCTCAGCCCTGTCTGCCTGATCCCCAGCTAAATGGATGGTGTAATCCAGTTAGTGTCACTGCCCATCAGGCTGTGTGATCCAATCATTATATGCTGTTGTCAGCCTCACAGCCACCTTCTCCACACGTGTATGGGCTGTTTGCAGCACTCCTGGGGCAGGGATGCTTGGACAATGAAGGGCTCTTTGGTGCTGGACCAGAGTGCAGAGCAGTGATGCTTCTCTGTGCTGCCTCTACTGACATTGTTGCCTCCTGGGATCCAGTCACATATCGCCTTGTCTGGTGCCTTTCCCACATCACTTCCATCCCTCATCATTCTGTGCTGAGAGCTTTTAATTTGCAGCGCCTTGTTGCTGGAGCCGTGTTCCTCATGGGTGAGAGCAGCTCATGACCCTTTTCTGCCTCTTTGCTTTGTGCCCACCAAGGACAAGGACTTTGGCAAGCAGGCCCTGCGCAAAGAGCACGTGAACCCTCCCGCGGAGGTGAGCACCAGCCTGAAAACCTACCAGCACTTCACCTTGGAGAAGGCTTACCTGCGGGAGGACTTCTTCTGGGCCTTCACTCCCGCTGCCGGAGACTTCATCAGATTCAGATTCTTCAAGCCGCTCCGCATCGAAAGGCCAGTGCTTGGGGGAGGTCAATGGGGCTGGGCACGGGACAGCCTGGAGCATGCGGAGGCAGCTTCCTCTTGCTCTTTTGGCTCACGTTAAATGTTTTGCCTGTCTCCTGCTTGGCTGCCCCGGAGGAGGAAGTGGTGCTTTTCCAGGGGGGTAATAACTTGATCCTTTTTTGGTGGGGCCATATTTGCTGGAGCCCTTTGCCATCATGCTCTTGTGATGTATCTGACCTGGTGCAGAAGGTCTCCTTCCAAACCACGTGCTCGCGGGCTCTTTGGGAAGGGCCCTGTTCGGTTGAGCTCTTTGAACGTTCAGCCGGGCTGAAAGCTGTTGTGTCACCCCTCGCTCAGGGTGGGTTTCCATGGCTCTGGTCTCTGTCACAGGTTCTTCTTCCGCAGCGGGAACATCGAGCACCCAGAAGACAAACTCCTCAATACGACTGTGGAGGTTTTGCCGTTTGACGTAAGTGTTTTATTGAGGATGGAGCCGGGGGAGGAGTGGGAAGCACAAGAGGTTTGAGAGAAGGGAACTGCTCAGCGCCGACAGGAAAAGCTTCACAAGACTCGAGTGCCTTTGAGAGGTGCTGCTGGGGGGTCACGCCTGGTGTGGTACCAGCTCGGGAGCAGGGATGCTGTGCTGAGCCGTCACTGTGGGAGCCACCCCTGCCTAGAGGGAATGCCAGATGGGTGGGAGGGCTGCAGGGGAGGGAGTGAAACCAGGATGGTGCAGTGGAAGCAGCAGCATGAGGGCATCAAACATCCTCTTGTTTTGGAGCATGAGGCTTGAGGTGTCAGGCAATGGGACAAGGCGCTGGCGAGGGCAGCTCCAGGGTTGCTGCTGTTGCTTGGAGCTTTTGAGTGGCTCTTGCTATGGCCTTGCACAATGCTCCTCTCCTTCCCGCAGAGCCTGCAGTCAGATAAGGAAGCCTTACAGGAGGGAAGAGGTGCAGTGTTCAAATACCACAGGACGCCGGATGGCTACATCCAGATAGGTACAGCAGGGTGCGCGGTGGTCAGCTGCCCACTGGGTCTGATAACACAGCCCATAGCCTCACCCTCCAGGGAGTGAAGACCCTCAGTGCTGGTCACTTGGCAAAGAGTTGTTTCTGCTTGTCAGGAGCCAGGTTGGAACAGGATTTAGTTGTCATTTCCTCTCCTCCCTGCTCTCCCTCCCCTCTTGGAGTAGGTGTCCTTTTCAGGTACTTTGCAGTCCTGTATTTCTGCCTATCTCTGCTCAGAGCTGGGATCGAGTTACTCAGATTATCCATTTGCCTAATCTGCTGTTAAAAACCTTCACCACAGCCCACTTCACAGCCTGTGTCAGTGCTCACAACACTTGAAGCTTGGACTTCGTCTCCTGCTCCCTGAGCTTGTCTTAGCGCTTGCCATGCCCTTGGACAAGAACAAGTCATTGCAGCCTATGGGGAAATGCTGGTGCATGGTAACGCTAAGACTTGTTCTTGCTAAGACTTTTTGGTTTAAATAGACAAATTAAAGTCCCTGGCACATGTGGCTTTCTGCCAGTTTAGCATTCCTCTGCAGTGCTGTCTGGTTTCTTCCAGTTACATTTAGAACACAAAAAGTAAAATCACAACCAAAAATGGGACATCATCTCCATGGTATAGATACCAAACCAACATTTGCCTCTTACAGGACCATGCTGCCCCACTCTGCCCTGTTCCTGCAAGCAGTGATGTATAGCCAAATACTCCCCATTTTGATTTGTTTAGCTGATTTTTTGTTCCTCTAAGCATAGCATTTTGCACTATATTGATGTCCACACTGATGGTTCTCAGCCCATCTTGTGGTGGGGAGCTGCAGCCAGGGGGCTGCTGTGGTTATTTGTGGTCCCCTTGGATGGGGGCTGGATGCCAGGAGCCTGTCCCTGTGTCATCCCTGTGCTCTCCCCACCAGGCTCCTTCTCTAAGGGCGTTGCAGAGGGCGAGGTGGACCCATCCTTCGGGCCGCTGGAGGCCATCAGGCTGTCCATCCAGACCGACTCCCCAGTGTGGATCATCTTGAGCGAGGTAAGCCGGGCTCCATCACCAGCGGGATGTCCCAGGGCTCCTGCCCCGCTCCCTCTGATCCCGGCCCTCTCCGCTTACAGATCTTCATCAAGAAGGCGGAGTGACCCTGCCTGCGGAAGGGTGGATGGACACACGTGGATCCCGTCCTGCTCTCTCACCTCCCGCTCCCTCCTCCTGTGGCGCCTCGCCTGGGTGCAAGGGCAGCGCAGCCGGCCTCGGCCATCCAGCATCGCCATCCCCAGCCCGAGCTGCGGGGCCAGGACATCGCCTGCTCCAGCAGAGGAGCAGATCCAGGCAAACCCCGGTATCCGGAGGGAGCAGAGGACGATGCCCCCCGTGGGTGCAGTTGCTGAGCTCAGGCCACAGGGACACAGGGGTTTGGGGTCGGGATGAGCGCTGGTAAGCGAGGGAACAAAAAGCACCTTCAGCCCAGGACAGGGCCACCTCTGGCTGTACTTGGGGCGCTTGGGTACCTGGAGTCCCACTGGCTGACCCCATGGGTGCGCTGGGATGGAGACGGGCAGGGACCTAGGTCTGCCTTGAACAGTCCTGGCCCCAGCTGAGGATTAAGTGAGGGTGAAGACTTGACCCTCCTTCTGCAGAGGAGGAATGAATCCGAAGGGGTTGGAACTGCGAGTATGGCAGGGAAAACAAACAGAACTCTACGCCACACTGTGCCTGCCAGCATTGAACACAGCCCCTTCACTCACAGTGAAGTCTCCAGTGTCTTCATGCCTTGAGGTTGAGTGCAGAAACCATGGGTTTTCAAAGAGTTGTTTCAATTATTGATTGGTGTGATTTTTTTTTGGGGGGGGAAGAAAATTAAGCCGAAGTAGCCCAGTTCAAAACTAGTAGGGATTAGTGTAAATCCCGCTGTCTCTTCAGCTATACACTGGAATGCGTTATACTACTTTCATGTGCTGTATTTTTTATTATTGGATACATTTGATTTTTCAAGTACATCTCTATATAAATATATAAAACAATGTGCACTGTAATAAAAGCTAAATTTAAAGCTTTGGTGCAGCAGTGACAGTCACTTGTGGCACGGAGGCACTTGCCCTGGCTCTGGCCTGCAGGGGACTGGTAGGTATCCCTGGGGACCAGATGTAGCCCCTAAACCCTAAATAAAGCTATTCCTCAGCACTCATCAATAGCCGATACTCCCAAAGCACTGCTCAGTCCCCAACCACCTTTGGAGATCACAAGTGATTTCCACTGAGAAAAGGGGTTTATTTTTCTGCATATCCATGGTGTGATCCTTCAGCATCCGTCAGTACAACAGTAACGAGTGACAACAGTGAGTGAGGTTACAGGTTAATCCGTGCTCTGTGGGGCAGAGCCAAAGGTGTTAGAGGTTAGACAGCACGGTACTGCAAAACCTGGCAGCGAAGCTCCTCATCGGGAGCAGAAGCTGGGCATCGTTTGCTTTCTAGAAGGGCGATTCTCCATGAGGAGTGGAGCTCCACGAGCAGAGCAGTGCCAGCATCCACCTCCCTTCAAAGGTAAGCACTGAGGGGCGGTTGGGAGAGCCACGGCGCCTCTCACCAGGCACCGAGGTGCTGGAGGGGCCGCACCAGCACTGCCATCCATGGGGAGCCGCAGGGAAGCAGGAAGTGTGCCAGGAGCCCGGCCACCGCCAGCCCCAGCAGCAGCCACAGCACCCGGGCACTGGCGTACAATGGGCCCAACCTGCACAGGGAGAAAACACCATCAGACACCACCAACAGACCCAGGTCATGAAGCAGAGTGCACCCTCCCGAGCCAGGGAAGAGGCCACGAGCACATAGAGACAGGAGAGGAGCAGAAGGAGGTAAATCTGCCTTTGGTTTCACCTGCGGTAAGGGAACCTGCCCCCGGGCTGCATCCCACACGCAGCTCCCTCGGTGTGTTTGGGGCTCCACAGCCCCTGTTGGGTACTCACCGTCCCTGCGCAGCCGCAGCGTATCCCTGGAAGTACCTGAGGCGGGTGTAGAGGTAGAGCAGCCCGCACACCGCAGCCACAGCTGTGGGGAGATGGGACTGAGTCCTGATGGGGCACAGCATCCCCAGAGGGACTTCTGTTGCTACCAGCAGCTTTATGAACATTGGGGCTGGGCACCCCCCGGTCCGTCTGGGCAAAGGGGTCTGCATTCCCCAAGCAACAGTCTCATGGGTTCAGAAAGGACAAGCCTGAGTCACAGTGGGATTTAAACGGGGCTTTTTGCTTTGTGCATGTTGTGAGTCATCCCTATTACCTTGATGGAAGAAGATTCCAGCAACCCAGAGGAGCGAGATGAAGATTGGGAAGTACTCTGAGCAATTCACCCTGGTGAGAACCAGAGATCGGAGTTAAAAGCACATCCTCATATATAGCACAGGCACAGGTAAAGCTTCCTTAACAGTATTCAGGGAGCTCATGCTGTAAGAGGGAACCTTCTGCCAGATCAACCTTAGCAGAACACAACCTGTAGCCAGGTCCTTCCTTTCCTTTTCCTTTCCTTCCCTTTACTCTTTGCTTCCTCCCTGTGTCACTCCTCAAATGTTTCCCACACACTGGCAAGGACACACAGCTGTTTTGTTCAGGATTTAGTGCCGTGCTTGAGCTGCCCTTCAAACCAGCTCCAGCCAATTCCCTTCAATTGCTTGTGAAACAGAATGACAGCTGAAAGATGGAAGCTGGTGCTTGCTGGAAGCTGAAGGGATCTGTGGACATTTCCAGTCTAGCTCCGGCATTGCTCTCTCCATCGGAACAGAGCCAAAAAGAATCAGCCTCAGCACTGATGTTCACAGGACAAGGGACAAAACCTAAAACATCCTGGTGGCTGATTCTGCCAGCAAGGCCCTTTGCTGCAGTTTAACAGCAACAACTTACAAGCAAGTATCAGGGTATTAATTTGGAGGTAACACTAATACTCAGCTTAATGATTATAATGCATTAATGCGCCTCTTTCATGCAGCCACTAACATGTAATGTGGCTGCCCCTCGCAGTGCCAGAAGGAGGACTGTCATGGATGGACAGAAACACTGCAGCCAGAGCAAAGCGTCCGAATCACCCTCAGACCTCTGCACACAAAGCATTTAAAAGCCATGATTTAAAACACCCAGTGTCAGTGGTAGTAAGCCGAAAGGCGATTTGAGGGTGGCTTCAGTCGTTCCCGGTAGTGACACTTGACTCGAGTCATATCTACATTCACCACAGAGATGTCAAAGCCTTACTGAGCTCTGAAGATGCGCTCAAATTCAGGGTGACCTGTTGTCCTGGGAGGGGAGATCCTGTACTGCCGCCGGGCACGGATCACCTGCAGTGCGAAATAGGCTGTAAAAGGGAAGAACACAGACGGGTAACAGTCCAGCAGCGCTGTATGTAGCCGAGCTTTACCTAGCCTGGGATCAAACAAGTGGTTAGGAGAAAAGAGCTGGCACTGCTTAGGTTCATAACCCAGGCTGTCTCATGCAGCCTGGAATAAATGTGCCAATAAACGTACTTGTAACCACTGCTGTTTCAAGTGTTGAGGTGCACTACTACATTGCTGCCTCTGAAAATGAGAATTTTCATATAGGAGACAAATACAGTATAAAACCAGTCACTTTGGTGGCTGTGGCAGCATGCTGCTGAGTGAGTCACTCGAATTAGCAAGGCCCTAATGCAGCAGCGTTTCCAGAGCACTGAACAGGGAGCCAGGCTGCAAGGAATGCTTTGCCGACTGTCTCATTCTAACAAAGAGGATAAAAGCAGAACAGCAGGATAGAGAAGAGAAAGTAGGGACAGATGCTGCAGGACTAAAGACACAGATACAACTATTTAATGCTCTCAGGGTCTCGTCCGAGTCACTGCTCAAGAAATGGACTGAGCTAAAGTTACTGCATCAATGCATAGCTCTGGCTTGTGGCATGAGCCCGGCTGTGCTGGGCAATGATCTTTGTCATGCTTGGTGCCATCTGCACCCCTCCTAAAGGAGCATGGCAAGAGACATATCAGATCCAACCTCTCCATCAACTCTATGCTTAACATCTTGCTTGTATACAGGGGCAAATATCCAGACTAGTCCAGCAACCAATCCCTTATGCTTAGGGCTAACAATATAAATATATATATAAAATACTATAAAACACCCCTCCAAGAGGAGCAAGAGCCTTTAGGGGATGGCCAGCTGTCCTCCAAACCTGGTGTAGGGGTGAAGCGTTAAGGATGAAGAATCACCCTCAAATCAGCTTCTCAGAACAAGGAGTTGAAACACCCACACTGCACGAGCCTTCTCAGCAGGGACTTGGAGGGAACAGAGCTCAACCTCCTCTGCAGAACCTTTCAAACCAGTTTTCTGTGATTCATGTCTCCAGGTTAAGTGCCTCTGTACATTCCCATGTGGCTCAAACAGGCTGAGCACTTCCTGCACTTCGCTCCTCAGCCAGACCTTCATTCTCTATTTGATTATGTCCACGAACTTGGCAAATCATATTGGAGCTGCTACCTGCCCCGTTTGAATGAACCTGGCAAACGAGCTCTGCGGGGACTGCCAGGCGGTGACATTGCATGAGCTTTGTTTATTTTCTTTGAAGCCATAAGAAAGAGGAAAAAAACCCACCTAAACTTTGGTTCTGCTCTCTGGTGCAGCGCTCAATGCAGGGCAGGGGCATGCACCGCAGGCACTAAGCTCAGAGCTTTGCTAAACTGGGCATAACTAAACCAGAAAAGAAAAACGTTACTTGAAAGAAGGTGGAAACTGTGAGCTCCCGGAAAACACCAAGAAAACTGAAAATCAACCAACACTGTACTAAACTCTGCCATCGAACCAAGCAGCCTACATCAGGATGAGATGGGAGAGGATCATAGGATCATAGAATAGAATCATAGAATAGTTAGGGTTGGAAAGGACCTTAAGATCATCCAGTTCCACCCCCCCTGCCATGGGCAGGGACACCTCACACTAAACCATGCCACCCAAGGCTCTGTCCAACATGGCCTTGAACACCGCCAGCAATGGAGCATTCACAACTTCCCTGGGCAACCCATTCCAGTGCCTCACCACCCTCACAGTAAAGAATTTCTTCCTTGTATCCAATCTAAACTTCCCCTGTTTAAGTTTGAACCCGTTACCCCTTGTCCTCTCACCACAGCCCCTAATGAAGAGTCCCTCCCCAGCATCCCTATAGGCCCCCTTCAGGTATTGGAAGGCTGCTATGAGGTCTCCACGCAGCCTTCTCTTCTCCAGGCTGAACAGCCCCAACTTTCTCAGCCTATCTTCATACGGGAGGTGTTCCAGTCCCCTGATCATCCTCGTGGCCTCCTCTGCACTTGTTCTAACAGTTCCATGTCCTTTTTATGTTGAGGACACCAGAACTGCACACAATACTCCAAGTGAGGTCTCACAAGAGCAGAGTAAAGGGGCAGGATCACCTCCCCCGACCTGCTGGTCACACTCCTTTTGATGCAGCCCAGGATACGGTTGGCTTTCTGGGCTGCAAGCGCACACTGCAGCCGGCTCATGTTCATTTTCTCATCGACCAACACCCCCAAGTCCTTCTCCGCAGGGCTGCTCTGAATCTCTTCTCGGCCCTCTTCTTCATAGAATCATAGGATCTGTACATACAGCACACGTCACGTTTCAGTGCTCTGCTTTCTCAGAATGAACCTCAGATCTGTACTCATGTACAGAGCATCCTTTCAAAATACACAAGAAAAGCCACAGCACAGCTCTGACTCAAGGTGACATTGGCACACACAGCTCATACTAGTGAGAGGGAAAGGAAACACACTGTTTTGTAACTGCTTCCTCACTTCCCATGCAGAGATCATTAAAACAAGGCTACTTTACCAATTTAACATAGATAAGAGGGTGCCAGTGCTTGCAATTTATCTGCTGGCTTCACACCTATGCGTAGTTTGCATAGCATGGAAGTTAAATGCCTGAGGCTGCAACCTGTAAAAAACCACCTGAAGCTCTCATAAAATGAATGTATTTGAGACAAAACTACTGCCCAGGGATTTGTTACTGAGGGTTTCCCAGTGGAAGGGGCTTAGCAGCATTTCCGTAACTCAATTTCAAGTTCTCTTCCGGTCTTCTCTTTGCATACCAAACACTCCCCCCATCCCCACTTGGTAACAAACAAAATTCATATGACAAAAGCATTTTCCATTTCTAGATGCAGATATTTCTCTGTAAATTGAGGGGAAATTACGGATAACTCAGAAATCTTGAGCTCTCTTCTTCAAGGAGCCTGTGTTTTGAATAATGCTCATATTAAGAGATGGATCATCTGATGGCTAAAAATACCTCAGGCTGCCCAGATTCACATCCGTTTGTAAGCAGAGGTGTGATAGCTGTACAGCGAATTAATTCAGTAATTAAAAACCCCACAAACCAACCTTGCCTTGTTGAAATGGGAAGGTTTTCGTGAAATGGGGTCTCTGTCCCCACCCCAAGCAGAAGGAACGTCCCCTTCCATCACCCTCCTCAAGCCCAGGGTGGAGATGCCTTTGCCCAAAGGACGTACAGTTAAACACAAGGAGCAGACAAAGCTTGGCTATTGCTTCTAAGTGGTCTAAATCAAACCCACCTACGGTAATTACAAGAAGCTACAGAGTTTCTCTGAAGATTTCTATGTCTGATTCTGACCAGAAGGGGTTTTGCATTACATTCCAAATTACTGTGTGCTGTCAACTCATCCTGTCATCTGCTCTGTGCAGCTGAGCTGCACAACCACGTAATAGCATTGCTCACAAATACATACACTTTCCTATAGGCATACAATATGCGTTTGTACACTGACCTCTTCATCAGCATATTTATTAACCTGCCTTTGTTTCAGCCACCTCCAACCACTCTTAAGTTACAAATTACCTACTAAAATTCAATCACAGAAAATACTTTGAATGCACTCTACTGTTGAAATTGTTTTACATTTAAAAGTAAAACTTAAATCTCATTTCTTTCTAGGATGCTGCCTTTGAGGTTTGTGGATCATTTCAGTCCCTATTGTGTAAAGGGCATCCACAGACACAACACTTCTGCCATGAACAGCCAAACATTTCCATCTTCATACCAACTTTTACTCCACAGCAACTCCAAGCAAAACACAGGAACCACATTCCACAAAACTTAATGCAATTAGCTTAATAGTACCTAGCATTATAGAAAGGACACTTACCTTGCTCCAGGACTCCTAAAACTGTGACGGTGGCCAGCAAGTCCACCTGATGCCTCATGTTGCTGATGGTGGCCCAAACCCCAGGCAGATGTGATGGGTCAAGCTGCTCCCCAGCCCTCTCTGCAGGACAGCACTGGGGCTATGGTGCTCCTCTGCAGCAACACGTGTTTCCACCTCAGGCCTTAACTCTCTCCACACCACAGTTTCCCAAAGCAGACAACAGGAAATGGTGATTTCAGACCAGTGCCTTTTGCTGAACCACAGAACAGCAGAAGTTCTGCATGCACAAGCTGAGAAATCCTTCCAGCTGTATTTACAGACTTTGTGCCCTGATTGAGTTCTATAGTGCTGGCAATGGAAAGATAACCGGATATTTTTCAGCCCTTTCGCTGCTAGTTTTCATCAGCTCTAAAGCATCTAAATTATGTGTGAGGTTGTAAAAGTTATTAATGAGCATCTACAAATTAATGGCTTGACCTTCTGCTCCTATTCCCAGTAATGGAGTTGATCACATGGAAGGTTTTTCTAGACTCCAGCTGAAGTAGCTTAATTCTGTTACTGGATTCTGACTTTTTAAGAGCATTCACATGTTTTATCCCATTAACACTGTAAGTTTACCAAATAAAAGTACGGTTCTTTTCTAGCACCCAGCCACCTACTGTAGTTTTCTGCTGTTGCTACAATTCTGCCATACAAACCTTTTCCTGGCTAACATGCGAACTAAAACATCTCCGTTCCAAACGGAAGGCAGGAGAGGATGTAGAAACACGTGGACTCTCAGAAACATCGCTCTGACGTTAGAACTGTAAAATGCAAGATCTGAAAACCAGCAATATTTTAGCCATGAGTGACTTCTCCCCACTCCACAAAGGCAAAATATGCATCAGTTCAAGAAGTTATCCTGTGTTTTGCAGCAGCTTTATTTGGGTAAAGCTATTCTGACTTTGAAGGTTTTAAAGCCAGGAGAAGAAACGCATCGGTCATTAACAGCTAACATTTCCCTTAGCTTCGGTGAAGAGAGGGCACAGGACATGGTTGAGCCATTGCACTTCTCTGTGTATAGTCCCACCCAAAACCTCAGTACAGAATTCATGCACAATACCGACAAGCAGTGACCAAGCCTCCGGTTTCTCCTGTGGGATGCAGCAAGCCTGTTCTCCTGGTTCGGCTTCTCACCACCTCAATGATCATGCTGAAAACCTAACTCAAAGAGACAACTGTACGCTTCCTGTAAAAAAACCCATGCATGTAAATAGCAAAAGTGCTCCTTTTCTCTGCAAAACACTCACATGATGGGACTTCAGAGCCTCCAAGCTGCTGACAGACCCAGGCTGAAACAGAAATAAAGCAGTTAACCTTAACAGAACTTATTGGTGACCAAAGATTTTATCTGGGGATGAAAGTCAGAGGGGAAATACCACCAGCAATCTACTTGTGCTCACACCATTTCAGCAAACAACCCAGGCTTTAGACAGCATTTCCATTGCAGATTTACATTTGCCTCAGGAAAAGCAATATAAATAAATCCGTTCCTGAGCTGAGACTCCTTAAAATCTTTGGAAAAACACACATAAAATGCGGACAGGGGACAGTTTCACTCAACATTAAACACAAGGCAGCAGCTTTAAGGGGACAACGAAACAAAAGCTTTAAAGTATATAAACTTCAGTTGCCCACATACTAGAAGCAGCTTGTCCTGGTATTGCTAATTACTACTGCTTTAGTTCTTTATAAGCTCCTGAAATTACAAGTTCCCTCCTGCCCCCAAAACACAGCTCAGAACTTGCAGAGTACGAATATACTGAAACCAGAAAGTCAGGGTGCACTTTGTGAGCAAATCTGAAGGCTGAGGCTTTACACACAGTAGCTGTATAAAACATCAGCTCCAATGCTTGGAGAATGATTCTTCGCTGCTCGAAGCTGATTAAACTTCTTATTCCATAGGGGAATGCTTGAAATCATAGTAACATGCAAACCAAATACAGCCTTTGCAAGATAAGCATGCGTCGCACTTCGCAAATTCTTCTTTATCGCTACTGCTAAATCTGTGGTTGGAGAGATTGGAGATATTAGTTAAGAACTTATGACTAGATGTCATCTGTTAAAAGGTGCACTTGACAAACAGGAAACACTACATACAAGGAACTGAATTCTTAGGTCTGCTGCAGGTGGTATGATTCACTGCAAGAACTGCTCTGAAATGCTCAGTTCAGTGTAATTTGTCAAGTTAATAACTCGTTAACGACAGCATATTAACATCCAAACACACACCACCAAAGCCAGGCTCCTCTGAGCGCTGATGGGACCACAGCTCCTTGCTTTACTTCTCACGAACATACAGGTACAGTATCCATCTGAAGAGGGTCAACAATCCAGCAGCATCTGAAAGACCTATTTGCCACTATTTTCCACAGCCTCTTCAACCCACCAGCTCTCTGCAGCGGCTTGGGGACCTTACCAGCTTTAAGTCAGTATTTTGTTCCCTGTTCATAAACACTGAACTCATGCTTGCAGTGAATGTTCCTCATTTATCAGTTTGGTGGGGCTTTCCGTGTGTACGGCAAACATGCGTAATCCTTGTCTTCCTACCAATCTCAAGCAAATCAGGTTGATCCGCTAAGGCTTGTTAATTTTCAGGGAATCTGAGCGTGTTTTTGGAACTCTACAATTCTGCATTGTGAGGTCTCAGTGGTCATCAGCATCTTTATCACCAGCAAACCCCTCTGCAGTCCCATCTCCTAGCTTAAGGCCGGCAGCTGCACTAAAAACCCAACAGTCCAGAAGCAGCGGGTGTAGCATCAAGCCTTACTTTCAAACTGAAGTTTTCCAGGGCCTCATCATCCAGTTGTGGCCTGTTTAAATGGACTTTCTGACACGGTAAGAATTGATAGGACACAGCAGAGCAGGCTGACCAAAACTGTGTTAGGATGCAGGTAACCATCTCACTAGGAACAGCAATGCTGAACTCTGCCCAGCTCACACAAATGTATGAAGTCACACCATGTAAGTTTAATACACTAGCAAAATATTTATTTTATAATGATAAAACAGAAGTGAAGGATTTCTTTTTGGTGTGCACCAGTAATTGTAGTAAAAGAATAAGGGGATTAATGGACTCTTTATACATTTCAATGACAAAAATTCATAAAGGTTAGCATCAAATTCAACTGTTCTCCATTTACAAGCATAAAACTTACCATAATACCCCCCAAACACATATATAAAGAATTATAGTTTTAAAATCTATAAAAAGTAAAAAATATACAGTCAGAAGATCTAACTCTTATTCAAATCTTTAATATAAAATTGTAAACATTTATTTACACAAAGGAAATGTGTATAACAAAATTTTGAGCACCCTTTTCAATTGAATCGTGGTTTTTGGAAGGCAGTGGATGTTGCACAGTGACACTCTCACCTTTCCTACCCAGCCAAAACCGCAGTTCATAAATAAAGCCATGGGCGGCTGGCTAGGCACAGTTCAGGGGAGATACGTTTTATTGCTCTGAAGCTGCAGCAAATGGAAAGCCCAAGTGCATATATAGACAGCTACATGTTCAAGGGCACAAAGGCAAAGCCCAGCCCTACCTATGCACCTATGTACATCTAAACCGCATGTTCATTTCCATTGAACTGTTTCCACTTTGTTACAGTGACACTGTCTTTCCAACGGTCTGATCGCATTATGTGGACAGGGACCAAAACCAGAAGGGATGGCTGCTTTTCCTAGCAGGTTAAATGCTGTTTGGATCCTGTTCACGTATGAAGACCAATGGGCATTGTAAGCCAGTCTGCCTAGAATTACACTCAATCTTACTTCAACAGTACCGTGAAAAGGCCCTGCCATTGAACCTAGATACCTTCCTGAACAAACCCTGTGGTCAAGCAGGGCAATATCCACCTCAGCTTCCAGAAACAGTGGAGGAAAGAGCACACCTGCATTTTCCTGGATATTTAGCTGGATTGCTCTTTTTTGGTAGCAATAATGCGAACAGCAGATGCTCTTTTCCTCCAATTAAGAAAATCACAACTGGATGGACTGTATTTTGACTGACTCAGAACAAAGCCTGTGTGCAAAATCTACTGGAAAAAGCAGCAGATTTCACCACAGCCTAAACAGGGAAGAAAGAAGAGCTGAATCCTACTACCCTGTAATTTCTCTCAAGTGTTTGTAAGGGGGAGAAAAAAACTAGTGACACTGAAGGATGTCACTTGAACTTCTGAGGTCCCAAGCACCCCCAACAGGAAGGGAAGGCACACTGGTGCAAAGTTAACCCTTAGAAATAGAAAGACAGCAAACACTCCTTCCCCTGCCATTGCTAGTTTATATCTATTCTAATGACACTTACCTTGGACCAGGTTTTGGTTTAACTGAAACAGTAAACCAAACTCACTAGCTCTTTTCTTACGCTGCCAGTATAAGAAAAGTTAGCATCAGTTATTTGCATCTCAACTACTCATTCTAGAAGATACCAGAAGTGTCATCAACTAACACCTTTGTCTTCCCATCCAAAGACAATCTTTACGTTATCAAAAGCTCTATGAGGGATTAAGTCTGATTCAGTGAAGTTTTACCCACTATTCAACGGTGGGACCCACTGACCAATGCACATCTTTCACCCACAGTTCAACATGATACATCAAATCTGTTCAACAGAGCGTAAATCATCCACACTAGGTAAGTGTGCTGGACAAACCATGTTCCGTGCATATTTGGAAAGGGTTAAAGTATTAGTGTTAAAAAAAGCAGTTTTTAAAAGTGCAAATTGTCTCAAAAGGAGCTGCAGATACAGTAAAATTGTTTTCCTTCTTTGAAATCAATGTTATCTTTCACTTCCCTTCACCCACTCTGGAAAAAACCCTCTCACACACATCTCTCCTGAAGAAGCCAGTCTGTGTTGAAGGAAATTGCTTTTAAATCACAATGCTGGGTTTGGTTAGGAAGCTTAAAGGAGTTTTCCAAAACAGCGGATTTTGAAAGGGAAGAGGTATTTGTGCATTTAAAACAAAAGCTTTCAATTTACTTTCATTTTACAATAAAGGTTAAGGCAAGGTGGTTTGTTGGTGGATAAGGGATTTTTTTGGTAGAAAGTAAGGACTTCGGAACGCTGACTGTTCCCACTGTGGTGTTTGTCCTTTCTGGGACTGACCCCAACTTATGCATAAGAGGTCTCCTCAGGCTGAGCTGAAGAACCAGCTTCAAGGAATACTAAAGAAGTAAATCCACCAGTCTAGAGAAAGATTATCAAACTTGTAACCCAGTCGTTAAAAAACCAAAAAGGTATTGAAAGGGGGAGACTTCCATACCGGAGCAACCCTGATACAAGTATCCTCCCAGGCTGCCTGTGCTATTATTGCTGATAAGGACTTCCCACCTCTCAGCCAAATTCCTTTTTTCCTCATTTTTGTCCTGAAGCGACAAAGTCTTGTGCTCATTGCTAACCTTGGGGAATGAACTGATCTCACAAGTTAGTTTTACTTTTTACAACAAAGAAAACTAGATGAGCTGTCATGAAGCAAAGCCTTCATTTAAATACAACTACCTTTGGAAATAAGTTATGAAGAAACAGGTGCAAAGTAAATGGCTTTACAATTCATGTTAAACCTACTATAGTTTAAAAGTTCTCCCATAAGAAATTCCCCCTTTAAACGCAGCAAGGTATAAGCCAAGAACTGTGCCTCTCTACAACAGAGTGCAAACTGCAGCTTAAAAGACTACAATCTATTAAGATGACTACCTAGACTAACTGGCCAGGTTTTAATACTTTCTTTCATCTATTACCAGCATCTAGCAATATTTACTGTGAAATATCACTTGCTTATTGAGAGTACAGGCACATGCTTCAGCAATGGGGAAAAGAAACAACTCAAAACATTCTGCAAGCATACTCAGGTGCATACAGCCTCTTCTCCATTAAAAAGTCAGAAGTTTGATGGACAGTACTACGATAGCATGTCAAGCTATGAACAAATAATTATTGCAAGTACTAGCTGCAGGAGACTAAGTCCTAAACACAATTTGTGCAACTATTTGCTTTCTTTCTGCACTATTTCTGGCGGATTTTTGTTTTTATTTTTAAATAATTAAAAAACTTTCATTTTAGAACACTGCAAGTGAGATTTCTGAAAGGCTGGCGAGGACACGCACAGAATTTTTTGACCTGTTCAAGTGTGCGACTCCTTAGAGACATCAACACAAAGCAAACTCCTGCAGACCTGCTTGGCGCGCCATCACAACCTATCAACACTCTTTGAGAAGCAGCTCCAGTCCCTTTCCCAACCATTTACCTCTAATGCCTGCAAGTCTCCTCAATGCCACAGGTTTTTTGGTCCAAGTGTTGTTTATATTTCATGAAATAATTAAAAAAAGTAGAACCCTCACCCTCAGCCCTATTTTAATGAGTTCCTAACAACTCATCCAGGTCATTCATCCACTCCTCTGAAGTCCTGTTTTTCAGCAATGAGTCTATCAGATCTGTGTCACCAGTTAAGTTCTGAAGTCCGTTATTGCCCGACTGACTGCTGTAGGCAAAAGGCAGCTCTTGACTGGTTGTCCTCACAGGGTACCCTTGACTACAGTGCAGATTACCTCTGTTGGGCATTTGCTGATTTGGATTCTGGTTGAAAGCATTCAGATCTGGAACAGTCTGGTTGATGCCAGGCAAGACTTGCTGTGAGGGTACCTGCTGTTGAGTAGGTGGGTTTGTCCGCTGCTGCGCACCTAAAGACGACGACAACAACTGCCCAGAGACGGCAGCATTCATAGAGGTCATGGGTCTGCTGGTGCTTAGGCTTACCTGAGGCATTCCTTGGGCAAACTGTTGGTTGGCCATCTTTAGATGAGTTTGCTGCATGTGGAAAGAGGAGTTGGCAGTAAACGGTCCTAAGCCACTGTTTGCTTGTGTCTGGTTGTTAATATTAGGGATACCTTGGTGCTGCCAAGATGGATTTTGAGCCCCCATAGCCGCTGGTACCCTTGCCATCTGTGGCTTAGATAAGGTTGGATTCAGAGCACCTTTACTGTGCTGCTGAGAAATACTTGAGTTTGCTAAGGTATTTTGCCCATACCCAGCAGGAACAGCCGCACCCTGGCCCAAGCTGCCTTGTCTCTGCATTGGTGGCTGACCGTTGGCACTTTGAGTTGCATGTTGGGGAACCATCTGTGTCATACCAGAAGCCAAATTATATAATCCCCCTCGCTGAATGTTTTGCATATTGGTATATTGAGTCACTCCCCGATCCTGCTGACTGGAGCCCGACTGGAGTGGAGGAACAGAACTGTGTCCAGGTCCCATCTGAATCATGTTCTGGGTCTGAGGAAACATCCGTGGACTACTGGAGCTGGACTGCCCCAAATTACTGACCCCAGGCATGGCTGAAGATGACCCTGAAATACAAAGTAATATTTTGTACATTAAATACTTTGGTTCAACCAAGCTTGTGGACACTATAATCCAGAACAGAGGTACAGCTGCATTTGTATAAGCCAACCAATGCAACCAATACACAGACAGTACTTTAATTAAAAAGTGTCAACTATTGCTCCAGTTAGCACCTCCACCTTGATCACAAACACAGATATGCCAACGTCCTAAAACAGCTGAATACCACTTCTAAGAGTTCAGCATCATCAATTCAACAAAAATTAGACTTTAAAGGCAGGACTCTGATACTTCTTTGTGAACAAAGGAACATGCAGACTTTGAAGTGCATGCTAGGCTGTTAAAAACTACCACTTACTGCACACGCATTGCCAGTTATACTGTGCACACACTGTTTATCTCATACTGCACAACTGTCGGGTTTCCACTCGTGTGTTTTCCCAATTCCAGACATATCTTTTATTTCATATAACTACCAGAAATTTTTGGTCAAGTATCATTTGGATTTCCACAATGAAATATTTCCTATGTTAACAGCACTGCTGATCACCAAGCAAGATGATTTGCAAAAATAAGTCTTCTTGGCAAAAAAACAAGCAAAAAAAGTTCTTTGCTCTCATAAACAAGTAAAAACATTTCTCCCTATAAAAAACAGCCCCCGACTTCAAGCAAAAAAAGAACAGAGAAGCACTGTGAAGTGTAATGCACACAATCCCCCATACACTTCTCGCAGCCAACCAAGGGAAATTTACCTACACCAGTACTTCCTCTGCTTTCAAACCAAAAAGCAGCAGATATTTTTAATGTTTAAAGATAGCTGAGGAATACTGCCCCTCCATCATTATTATTTATCCAAATATAATTATGCAAATATATTAAAATACAAGTCAAATTCTATTGCATTCGTTGTTAACAAAGCATACTATAAAAACGCCAATGTTATGAGGGGGTTGGATGGGTGGAGAAGAGCCTTACCAGAAAGCTCCAGTGAAGAGGTATGATTTAAGATGCAAAAAAGTAGTTATCATCATCAGAACAAGGAAAAAATAGATTTGATAATGCTGATGTTCATTATAGCAAAACATACTCTATTTCTACTGCATTTCTGTAGAAAAATAGCAGGAGAAACAAAACATTTCCAGGCAATATCTGAAGGATGCTACTGCTGACTGCGCTAACACACAAGCCTTTTGTATCGGTACTGAGTTGTTTCAGTTAAGTAACAAAACCCAGTCATAGCTCTGCACAGACACTGGATAGTCAGAACTCTGTCAGAATAAGGGTATCATGTTTCCATTTGCATCTTTTTCCTTCGCTATTTATTTCTGTGGGAATATAGAGAGTAAGGAAACAAAATGTAGGGAATGAGTACTTTTTGGTACTCTACATTTATGAAAAAAGACAAGTGGCCTCTTGGTGTCTTGTCAGTAAGGATTTTTCAGTGAAGGAGATGAGTTTTTACTGTTCTCCACATTTATGAAGCTATTCCAGCTTAAGCGTTACACGGTATTTTATTTATCAGCGTTAACACCGAAGACATACCAAGCTGCTTCTCCTCCTAGAAAAAAACCCACGCAGGACACTAACATGTAATGAAGAGAATTCAAGTTGCATTCCCTTCTAAAGGTAAGAGGATTAAAAATATTAGACAATGTTGAACTCATCCTAGCAGATGAAGGAAATAATACATCCCTTATTTTGCTTTAATGAGGGCCTGCGATAGATACAAGCTTCAGGGAAAAAAAAAAAGAATCCTAGTACACAAAAGTCAGAAGAATTTACAGCTTGTAAAAGCAAATACGGGTATAAACAGGCTTTCAGAACCATGAACGTACTTAAGAATTTTACCCACTTCCAAAGCAATGTTAAGAATCAGAATCACAGAATCACAGAATAGTAAGGGCTGGAAAGGACCTCAAGATCATCGAGTTCCAACCCCCCCGCCATGGGCAGGGACACCTCCCACTAAACCATGCCATCCAAGGCTATGTCCAACCCCACCTTGAACGCCGCCAGGGATGAAGCATTCACAACTTCCCTGGGCAACCCATTCCAGGGCCCCACCACCCTCACAGTATAGAACTTCTTCCTCAGATCCAATCTAAACCTCCCCTGTTTAAGTTTAAACCCATTACCCCTTGTCCTCTCACCACAGTCCCTAATGAAGAGTCCCTCCCCAGCATCCCTATAGGCCCCCTTGAGGTATTGGAAGGCTGCTATGAGGTCTCCACGCAGCCTTCTCTTCTCCAGGCTGAACAACCCCAATTTTCTCAGCCTATCTTCATACGAGAGGTGCTCCAGTCCCCTGATCATCTTCGTGGCCCTCCTCTGGACTTGTCAGGGGAAGCAATTACTTTGCAACACAACCCCACAGTACGTGGGAAGGTGTTGTAATAAATTAATTAAAAGCTATCCAACCCAGGAAATCTGAAGACACCTTGGTTTTCACTCCTGGCATTTCTAATGCCATTATTTCCATCACCATGTTTATTCACCTGTGAACTGTCCAACCGGTTGCTGGTACGGGTTCTGTGGCTGATCCTGATACTGGGGGGGCGGCCGAGTCAGGTGCCGCTGCAGCTGCTGCTCCTGCTGCTGCCGCTGCTTCTCCTAAGAAAGGTTCAATGCAAGGCAATTAGAAAACAAGCCAAGCTTTTTCCAAGGGT
The DNA here is from genome assembly GCA_039720435.1 of Amazona ochrocephala. Taxonomy (NCBI): domain Eukaryota; kingdom Metazoa; phylum Chordata; class Aves; order Psittaciformes; family Psittacidae; genus Amazona; species Amazona ochrocephala. The sequence goes on from CM077889.1 coordinate 15,498,740, forward strand.
GACTGTCTTGGATAAAAACAGGCTATCTGCATACTTTCATGTGGAGCTGGTAATTAAAGCAGCTTCTCTAAGTGACTCGAAGTCAATTCAAACCTTGGTTCTCAAGGCTCGAACACAGTCGACTTCATCTGATGAGTGACAGGACTAGGAACTCAGACAACAGCATGCATTACAGGAGTTATTGCAATATATGTCTGAAGCCTTTAAAACACAGAGAAACCTGAGATTAAAAATCTTTTAACCAGTAACAATCAACAGGCATTTTCAGCCATACTCTTAAAGTCACTAACAAGTACAAAAAGAGCTGGAGAGCGTGTATGAAAGAAATGTACACATCCTTTTTAGCTCTTTACCCCACATCAGTTTATTTTAGACCTCTCTTTGGAAATCAAATAGAAGTTAAAAATATCATTAGAAAAGTGAAAACAAAACATTGAACTATTTTCTAGCCCTTATTTTCAACAAATGAAAAGAAATACAAGCCTGAATTCTTCTACAGCACAGGTTTTTCTAGAAGAGAAAACTGCAGCGCTAAGTTTATAACAGAAGCAATACAAGTTTTGCAATCATGGTTCAAAACCATTTTCTTAATGCACTAAACTGAAAGAAACCCTACTAATGGTTCAAAATAACCCTGCCTCTTTAAAAGCACATTCAACCTGTACTGACTTGATGATAAAACCATTGTAAAATAAAACAAGCTAATTTTCTGTTAGGAAATTCCAGGGGAAAATTGAATTCAAAGCCTTGAGGGGAACATCAGGAGTGCTTGTACATGCACTAATGGTACACTCAGAGATCTTGAAAGTGTAAGCAGCCAACAGACTGCTTTTACAATACAAAATGTATCAGGCAAAGTATTTCTGGCTCTTCCACAGCTATCTTCAACCAGACTGAAATTCAGACACAACTAAGGAGGGATACAATGGACAACTATCTACCTATCTGAAAAACTACACAGAGTACAGCGGGGGACAGAAAGTCCCTTCCAAGAGTACTGGTGTAAAGACACAAGCAATAAGCCTTTAAAGAAGAGACTAGCGCAGTGTAACAAATAGGCAGGCAGACATCACTACCATCCTTCTGAAACATCTACAACTAAGAAGCTGTTGAGACACGCAGAGGAATGAAGAGGGCAGGCTGCTTGACAGAAAGGACCTGCTGCCTGTAGGACCAGTCAAACCTGAAAGAGGCTGACCACAGAAGCCAAGAGATGCCATAGCTCTGAGAAAACCAAGAGCTGCAGAACCTGGCTCAGCAAAAAACCCAAAGGAAATATAGTAAAAATGCTAGAAAGTGCAGGATACCAAATGCAAAGACAGCTTCAGAGTGGCAAGGAATGCCACTGAAACTACATGAAATTGTAATTCTCCTGCAAAATAGAAGCCAAATGATTTGAGGATCTTTTGTAAAACTACATCCAGTATCATGTGTATCCAAAGAAATAAATATCAAATTAGAATGCTATCAAGACCTAGCCTGACTGGGCAGCAAAAGGCCAAGAAATGTGGCAAATTCAGTTCAAGTCTGTTCAGCTCTAAAGCAAAGCTGCTCCTTATCTGGATCAGAGACCCAGTATCACTGTCCAAAGATGCAAGTTGTACAAGTCAGAGTTACCACAGCTAGGACAGGAATAAAATATTTTCATAATACTGATATTTACTACAACAACATGTGCTGGGTAGAGCAGAAGAAAAACAGGTTGGAAAATTTTATATATATATATATATATATACACACACATATGAACACTGTGTTTGAGATATGCTACTTACCTGCCTGTGAATATACCACCCCACCATTCAGAGGTCTGATGGCCATTGGATCTATTACTTAGCTAAGAAAATCTACTGGGACACAGCTTTAAGAGCTCTAAATCACCAGTAACCAGTGGAGCAAAAGTACAAGCAGGATGCCAACAGCCCCTATTTCCTTTCTGCCTACCCTCTTCCAAAGAGTACCTGTTTGTTACCATTGTGAGAGAGTAACAATCCAATGCCAAAAACTACAAGTCATCAAAACCTGAATTATTTACTAACAAGTATTACATTTATTTATATAAGTTTAAAGATCACAGAACTCATACAGAAAATATTCTTTTACTAAAGCTCTGGGCATTTTTTGTCCTTCAGTCTTCGATAGTGTATTTCCACTGTGATATTCCCTTAGCCAAATTGTTTTTACCCAAATGTCAAAAATGTACCTTCACAATTTTCTTTAAAACACTGCCAACCACATTATTATCTACACCGGCTCCAGAACTTAAGGGGTGTTTTTATCACTTCAATCTGGTCCTCAATTTTAAGAGAAGGCCCCAGGTGATCAAAAAAGCCATTTGCTTGGACTTGGCACAGCTCCACTGATGCAACAAATGTTAAGGGTCTCCCTGGGTCTCAAACCTTCTTTGAAAATTCATTTTCCCCTTCCCCCACACCAGACATTTCTCTGTCTGTACAGTGCCAGCGCCTGGAACATGCCTGCGTGGACTTTTAAAAGAGCAGAAAAGCACTGATGACAGGAACAAGGCCCTTTGGGCTGATTCCCAACTGAAGGACTTGCAAAACGTTTAAAGCTTAGAAATGTTCACACAAGGAGCCTGTTGCCCTGAGAGAGGCTAAAGCAGCTTTCTGCAGTCCGACGGGCAGCAGCGCTAAATTCTTTTGGCAGGATAAGATACAAGTTGGATGCAGATGTCCAATTATTTTCCTCAAATAAACAAGTCAAAGATGTTTTCAAATCTGAAGCATGAACTGCTGTGGATCTCATAGGGAAAACGGGCAGAAGGCACAATGAGCTTGCAGAATCTCTTGCTCATCACTTCCACTTTTAAAGCTCTATAGAACACATCAACAGTATCTCAACTGTATCTTTTGTTTTTGCCCTGATTGCATTTGCCTTTCTTCTTTCACAAATTACACCATTGCTGGTATGATACATTCCCTCCATGTATTGTCTTGTGTTTCCACACTAGTCAATTCTACCTATTTTATTCTAATCATTTACCACAGTGCCTTGTACCAACAGCAAAAATAAGTCTTTGTAAGCAAGTGCTACGTATTTGGGTTATTACGGACACGTAAAATAGCAATTATACTTAAGATACCAAAGTGCCCTGCAGTTTACACCCCCTGTTTTGCAACATAAGCGTTCAACAAAATCTCAGATGCTGTTTTATCCACCAAAGCAAATCAGTGCAAAGGAAAACAGTCTGTTGCTCCCCTCACCTGCTCAGCCAGAAGATGTTGCTGTCTCTGCTCCATTAGGAATTGCTGCTTCTGTTGCTCCATGAGCAAGTGCTTTTGTTGCTGCTCTCTCTGCTTCTGCTGGTCCATCAGCATTCGGTGCTGCTTCATCACTACTGCTTGCTGCTGATTGCTGAGATAAGGTGGGTTGCTGTGGTTACCTGCCATGGAGACATTGGGAGCCTGGGCACCCACACCAGCGCCCGGGACAGAAACAGGAACACGAGGAACATTAGGAGAAGGGTTTTGATCCTGCAGAACACAGAAAGAGTGACATGAGCTATAGAAAGAGGTGAGCCATCCAGAATTGAATTTAGTAACTATGCAGTTACACAGGTGAGGAAAGGCACTTTCATGGTGGTGACCATGACAACAAAGACCTTATAAATAAAGTCTACACAGGGAGGGGAATCGTACATCTCAGAAAAACAGAAATTGCCCATTATTGCTTATTTTATTTCTACACTACTTAACAAAAAGTTAGATCAGTCCCTTATATTTTCCCATCTTTAGGCAACAGCTTCTTCACCCATGAAGCATCTAATAGAAAAGGCAAAGTGTGATACAATTTCCACTTCAGCTAACTAAAGACAGCTGAAACCCCACCTTTAACAGGCCAGACACAGAAATGATAGTTCAGAGTTAAGTTCAGAAGCTCCACAATATTTAGGAATAGAGGCTTTAATTTCAGTCTCAAAGTACTTCCCAAAGTCCAGCTCAAGCAGGTGAGCGTAGCTCTGTGTGCTTCTGCTTAGCCAGGAAACGGCACCAGCTACCAAGCACGCCAGCTTCAGTTTATTTTGATAGCAGCTTTTCAAATACTACATCTTAAATTTGCGTTATACAAACCATTTATTTCAATCCTGCCTCTTCTGTCAACATTTAAGTCAGCAACTGCCTGTGCCTCTCCTCCTAAAGCTGATGTTTTTGGCATTGACTATTTGCAGGTGACGGGGAAGAAGGCTATCACTGATCAAAATGAGCCTTAATGCAGTTTAATAACATCCAACCATCACCATATTCCACAGAGGAAAATCCTTCTACAGATAAGCCTGTTATTAATTTTTCATACGTCTGCTTTTCTGCAGATTGGAACTTGGGATAAGCAAAAATAACATGGACCAATTATAATCCGAGATCTGATACTGTCCTCTTTGCACAATTTGACAATTTTTCTCCTTTTTAAGCACAGTTCAGCTTCATCCCCAATTACACAAATACTACTTTCAAGATCAGACTTCAGCTAATGGGTTGGCTGCAGTTTCGTTAGAAATCATGAGCCAAACAGACGTAATGCTGTGCTAAGTTGTTCTACATGCAGGTTTTGGAGGAATTCTCCAGCAGCATTCATCAGTATTTCTGTTAATTCAGTACAAGCAGGGCAGTGTGGATGCAGGGTGACCCTCACGGTTTTCAGCAAGGGAGAGATGTGACATCCACAATCATCCCCACCCTTCTCCTTCTTCCATCAAAACGTTTCTAGATTCTTACTTCTGAAGCTTTGAAGAGATTAATCTTTTAGTGCCTTATGAAGCACACACTGATCTGATTGTTATTTGCCCATCAGTGTGGTCTTTATCACAGGCTAATCAGATCTTCATCAGATGGTTTTTGTTTTGTTGAGGGAATGTACAACTAGAGTTGGATCTCCAACAGCTTTTGATAGAGAAGCTTTAATCCTTACAACAAAGACTTCTTTCCTCAACAAGCCCTCTAGTATGTGCATTGTAGGCACATGTTACAGAATCCCAACTCTGTACTTTCATTCACTTCATTAATTTTCACCTGCTACACACCTGCAGTAACAGTTCTATAGAAGGCAAAGAAGCACCATCCGTGATTTCCCTTTACAGGAAAACCTGAAGCATATTGCTTCAAGCAGACAAATATTTCTATTATTCATTTTTAAAGGTATATTCCTCTCCCACTCTGTGCTTCCCCAATCCCCAGAGACTTAACCAATAACAAATCCTTAGATATGAAAAGCCCCAAGGAACACCCAAGAAATCAAGAATGCGGCCTCACTTCCATCTCTCTTCAAAAAAGCAGCAACTGAAGGCATGTCTTTTTATAGCAAGCCAACTCTGACACAAGTAGGGACTAAAACCAAGGTAAAGAAATCAAAGCTGCTTTGAGAACACTGCTTAATACTACAGTCTTATGCGAGTTATTTTAGGCAAAAGTTTACAAAGCATCTATTTATCTTTGTAAGTAGAAGCTTCTATGAAGTGTGATATAATTTGTCACCCACAAAGTATATTAAGCTGGAAATCACACATTACCACATGACCTAGAACTATTAAAAACTGTCCCCAGTGCAAAACAGGCTCTTGATTCTTGTCTCAGCTTATTGCATATTGTAATTTTCTTGTTTCAAATCATGTGGCAACTGTTTCGAAACAATACCAAGTAATCTGCACTCCAGCCTTACCTATCCAATACGCCCATGCAAGGCCTTAAATCTGCTCCTAAACAAAGGTAGCAAACCCCAGAACATTCACCTGACTGTGTGGCAGTCTGTAGGCAATGTTTCCAGGCTTGGGTTTCAACAGGATCATCCCATTTTGGTCATCACTCACATGAGACAGAGGTGTCTGCTGGCGCTGTTGTATGTATGCCAGCATAGGTGTCTTGTTCTGACCAGGTACTGTCACCCCCTGTTCACATTCTGCTTTGTAATGTGAAAGAGGTTTGGTGTTTCCATAGTCCAGCATGGAGCCTTGACTATTCACAGCGTTCTGGTTCAAGCTGTTTTGCTGATGACCCAAAATGTTCACATGGTAATTGCCTCCAGCTCTAGGTGAGCTTTTATTTCCCATATTAGGCATCATGAGTTTCTGATTGTTGAAGTCAGGCTGGAAAACTGATGGGCTGGTGGGATTTTCCATGGTATATGGGACAGGCAGCGGACTATGGGAAGGTCCAGACTGTTGCCACGTGGACATCTGATTTGTTTGGTGGACTTGCGAAGCTTGCTGCTGGTTCTGCAACATCTGGTCTCTCTTCTGCTTGGCAGCAATCTGCTGAAGTTGATGAGCAGAAGACATTTCTTTGGCACCTCCTGCACCCTTCCCAGGTAACAACACACTGGGGAGAGGCCTCTGGACGTTCTGAGAGTGGTTTGATGCCTGCATCATGGGTTGATTAGGATTTTCAGTCATTGACTGACTGGAAGGCTGAAACATAGCCTGAGAACTACCAACTGCCGGAGAAGCGGCACTTACAGGTACAGAAGCAGCACCAATAAATGCTGGACCTGAAGAAGTGGATCGAACCTGGGGAGACCCCATCTGTTCTTGCTCAAAGGGTGCTGGGGAAAACTCAGTCTTTATGTTAATATCTTGTGGCAATGGAGTCTGTGCAGCTGAATTCGAAGAATCTGCACCCTTCTTTTCTTCAAAATCTTCATTAAAGAGATCCTTCATGTCTTCATCGGGCACTGATCTATTAAGCTCCTCAATAAGTTCCTTCCATTCTTGCTCGTTAAGATTGAGATCAGGCATCAAGTTATTCTGAGATATAGACCCTCCTGCCCCAGCAATCATACATGGAAGATCATCTACGGGCTCCTGCTTCAGCTCTTTGTTCAGACTCAGAGGAAATGAGTCATCAGCATCACCACCTCCGTTCATCTGTAGGCTGGAATCTGGAAGACACTTCTTGCTGATGCCATCTAACCCCATGGGATGCTTTCCGTTAAGTTGTAAAGTGTCTCCACCACCAGATTTCTTGTCAAGATGATGGAGTGGAGACACAGGAGGCATTCCATTGGAAGAACCACCCACTCCACCAAGGCCATCATCGCGACGTAGTTTCTTGGACACGGAAAACACATCACCATAGCCATTCTGCTGGTCTCCATTCTGAGGGGAAGCAGCACTATCGAGCTTTCTTTTCACAGTCTCATGGAGCTGCTGAAAAAGAAAGGACGGTTTTAGTCATTAAGGTTTACATTTCATGGATCAGGATTTTTATTTCTTACCAGAACATTGCCTAACCCTGAATAAAACATTTAAGGAAAAAATGGCTAGAAAAAGAAGTTCTATCTTTACTCTGATAAGATTTACAAGTCAGGGCATGAGATGACTTCCTTACTATCAGCTCTTAAGATAAACTTTCAAAAACATATACTATATCAAACAGAACCCGCTCCTTCCAAAAGCCGCCATATACTCAGACAACAACAAAAAGTGGAGAAATGCCTGTGAACTCAGATATATGAAGATTTTTCCTATTCAAAAGTAAGAAAATACTGAAGAATGTTAAGATTCAAATTTTAGATGAGAATAAATAACTGTATAACTGTTCCGTAAGACACCTTTATAAAGCACTGAAATATTTACAGAGAAAGAGAACCACTTCCCTTGTGATTACTATTTCTAGAACTTCATACATCATTTTTGTACACAATGACACTTTTGGCACTAAAGCAAACCCAGTTTGTTACTAAGTGATCACTGCTCCACACTGATGTAAAATGCACTTCACAGTTCACTCAATTCTATCACATCTGAATTAGTTTATTCCTTCCCTCCTTTCTCCTAGAGTATCTGCCAGCTGCTCCTCTCAGCACTATGACCACCAGAGCCCCAACCAGCTCAACAGTTGGCTCCTCAGAGCTGGCGAGTGCACATATTCTTTTTCTTGCAGTGCCACCTAGAAGCAACCAGAGGGTACAGCAACAGTTTTATAACCGGAGTTTTAAGAGTCTTTGTTCAACTTCTCTTTCCTGGCAGCATTCTCTCAAACATGAAGTTCTTCCCATTGACCTCAAAAACATCTCAAAAAGTATCTGAAGGGGGCTTATAAGGATGCTGGGGAGGGCCTCTCCGTTAGGGACTGTGGTGAGAGGACAAGGGGTAACGGGTTCTAACTTAAACAGGGGAAGTTTATTAGATTGGATAAAAGAAAGAAATTCTTTACTGTAAGGGTGGTGAGGCACTGGAATGGGTTGCCCGGAGAAGTTGCGAATGCTCCATCCCTGGCAGTGTTCAAGGCCAGGGTGGACATAGCCTTGGATGGCATGGTTTAGTGGGAGGTGTCCCTGCCCATGGCAGTGGGGTTGGAACTCGATGATCTTAAGGTCCTTTCCAACCCTGACTATTCTATGATTCTGTGATCTGAAAACAGAATTCATGCACACATCAAAGGTCGCTATAAACTTTTCCTCCCCTCAGGTGCATTCTGTAAGAAAAGCTGCTCTTTGTTCGTGCTGGAACGCTACACCAACGCAGACAAACCTGTAGGGCAGAGACACGGCTCCAACAGAGCAGGGCACGTAAAGAAGGAAAGCTCCCATCAGCTCCCCTGACCTGTACAAGATGCCTTTGAACATCTCAGCACAACACAGGAGGTGAATCCTCACAAAAAGCCACCCATCTGAAGCGTGGCTCACTGAACAACAGCTCTCTCAGATGGGAGAAAAGCAGCTCATTAAACAAACCTCAAGACAAGTATGCTTATGTTAATATTACCTGCAGTCTCCACAAGGTAGTCCACTAACCCCTGGGGAAAACTGTCCCATCCAAGAAAAAACAGGGGAAACCTCAAGATCTCAGCACTCAAGCAAGAGGTTGTATGTAGAGCCAGCATAAATCAGCAGAATTTCACAGCCCTTGCCTGGGCAACAGCATTCTCTGATTTCAGGACAGAGGGACTGGTTCATGATTAATTGCTGTGATCTTTTCTTTTTTAAACAGTCTACAGTCAGCTGATCTCCAGAAAAAAACCACCATTATTTGTTTAATGCTTGCATAGGTAGCAGCAGCATCTTATTTTTATCTGAGGGGTAGACTGCAGCTTCCCAGGAGACCTGATCTTCTCGACGGTTCACGGAAATAGCAGCAGCAGACCTAGCAGGACGAGGTGAGGTGTGGATCTGGAGAGGAGGCTGGAACTTGCATGCTCCCAGTTTGAACATTAGCTCCACAGCTTGGAGGAGCAGGTTTAGAGTGAATTTTTCAAATACTGACTTGAAAAAAGAATGGAAATTTACTTTTGCGCAAGTGGTGAAACAGCAGAAAGCGAGGAAGCCTCAATTCAATCACAACATCTGTCTTTCAGCACGTTTCTCGTTGTTTACTTAATACTCCAACCGGGAAAACCAAAGCTCAAGGTGGATGAGTAACTTGCCCAAGGTCATATGAGTCAATCACTCAACATTTGGGAATGGATCCTCCTTAATTCTAAATCATTAGGGAGAAACATACATCCTGAAAACGGACATACAAATAACAACTTCATTTTGGTCACTCAATATATTCTTCTCATAGTTGAAGCAAATTTCTGTATTAAAACAGAATATATGCCCACTGGGGTCACTGCTGTGATTGTAATTCATATAGACAACTCAAGGCAACTAGAACTTTGGTAGTATTATAGTTAGAAGCGCACACAGCTCTTCATAGGCTGCACAACCCAACCTGGGTTGTGCTGGACACACGTTCAGAAGCTTATCCGTCCTAAGGTCTTTGCTACTGTACTGCGCCATTTGTAACATGCAGCTCACTAGCCTAAGGTTAAATCATCCAAACTTATAAACTACACTTACTGTAGTCTGGAAAAAGATAACGCCCCTAATATCCATCACAGCCTCCTCCTGTCAGCGAAAACACACAGCGACTTTGATATCTAAATGGGTTTTAACAGTCACAACACACAGATACCCGATTCTTGGTGGCATCTTCAGTTGCTTTAGAGAAAGTCCTCCTTTCACCTAAAACTATATTCCTTTGCCAAAACAAGGAGATTAAAGAAAAAATAACTTAAAGTCTCTATGAAGTAAAATTTAGGGGTGACTGCCTCCAGCCATGCCTCTCCTCAGGTAAGCTTATTATTTGAAAGATACCCTACCTTACACAATAGCCAACAGACACGTAGGAAGGAAGAAAACCTGCTTATCCCCTATCCATGTCAGAAAACACTGAGTCCAGTTCATAAGCAGGACACTGAACTTCTGAGTTTTAGAAGCTATTCACCAACTGCACTTGCATCCTAGTTCTCTTTTCACAGTAAAAAGAGTCGAAAGCAATAATGCAACTTTCTCTTGTGAAGTTCCTTTCTTACACAGTATCTCAGCTCTCCATTTCCTAACAGAAAAAGAAATACTAAATTCAGCTCTTTCCTAATTTGTCTGTGTCTATCCAAATAGTCTGGTTTTGGGGAAAAAACCAAGGGGCATGTGAGACACAAGTCAGACTGCAGCTATCTACATATCAAGCTGCTCCAACAGAGCTCTCAAGGCAAGAAAAACCTGTTCTCTTCTGCCAAAATGCAAGGAGAAAACAAGAAAGCAGAAACACCGACAGAGTAAAGCACAGCCTGCTACTCACTGGAAAATCCATTCAATTTTATTGTCCACTATCATTCCACGAGGCACACTGGCCCACTGGCATACTGTCCATGGTTTCCATAGCAGAATCAATCCATTGGATTTGTAACACATGAGCCAATCCTTTCCATTATCAAAACTTCACAACAAAAGATGAACCTCCAAGGTCTTTGCTATTTAGCTTTGCCTAAAAGTATCACCCCAGAAACGTTTATCCAATGTGCTTAAACCAATATAGGAGCAATGCAAAGAAAGGGATGTAAGCAGGCCTCAGTCCTTTGGCTCAAAACAGGACAGCTTCTCAAGGAGCCACTGAAGGGCCACAGGCTGCACCTCCTCCAAACCACATCATCAGAGTTGCATTTTATTCACGTGAGCAAACAGACAGTCCTCAACATGGTAATGAACGCACTTAGGGGGCAGGAGCACACGTAAGCCAGGCCATAACTGCGGGCTCCTCACGTGAGGAACACAAACTGACAAATCCCAAGTGTAACCATCACAAAAGAGGTGTCCAACACCGTCAGCCTCTTACCACTTAATTCACAGCACATACACTTACACATACACTTTCCTTGGCTGGGACACGGGGCCACAGTGCTGGAGATGGATACATGCCCAGTCAAATGACAAGGCTTCCAGCAGGAAATGGACAGCACACAGATAGTTTTGATAAGCTGTATTCAATCTCTGCCTTAAACCCACCAGTTTTACCACTGTGGTGCTCAGCCACACTGAGGTCTAACAGCAGGGGCACGACAACTTCCTAAAAGCTGTCCACAAACTACCATGGAAGCCCAACACGAAGAAACTGGAAAAGCTTTAAAACTTCATCTTGGTGGGAACGGGGCATGAACCACCAATCAAAACAGCGCACAAAGTTGTTCTGTGCTTTTGTGTTTCTGTTGATTTTTCCAGGAACCAGAACATCAGTGTGAAACACTCAATACCTGAACCTAGTTTTAGATAATGATCTGAAACCAATGACATTTCAATGGGTTAGAACTCAACAAGCACGGAAGTTTAGTTCACATTGTTCGCTTGGAAGCAAGAACTTCACAATGCAGAGTTTTTAAGCTGAGGAAAGTGAACTAAACTTCTCTTGTAAAACCTCAGTGATTTGTTATACTTGGAGTCCTGTCACTGAAGGCAGTGAACTGTTCCAAGGCCAGGCTGGACTGAGCTTTGAATCAACCCCATCTAGAGGAAGGTGTCCCTGCCCATGGCAGAGGGGCTGGAATGAGATGAGCTTTAAGGTCGCTTCCAACCCAACCCGGTCTGTCATTCTACGATATATACGTCTGAAAATGGAAACTGCAAAAAAGTTCCATTTTTTCTGAAAAAAAAAAAACAACTTAGTGGACATGGCAGAAACACAACTTTTTTAAAATCTGGTTCTATACTGCACCTTTCAGGCTCCATATAATGTTCTTTAGTTTTATTCGAAGCATCTATTGCAGAGACTAAAATATTCTTACAGGACTCAACAGAGCTTTAATTTTTTGCATTTCACTTGGAAGAAGCTTTCCATTTCAGTCTCAGAATTATGTCTACAAGGATTTGTCATGAAATACCAACAAGAGAAATATAATGCTGGTCATTTTCAAAGAAGAAATGCTGTATTACTCTATAACAGAATAACAATCTGTTCCAATGCGTCCCCTAGCAGGATAGCAGCATTCTCACCTAGAAGGGAAAACCAAAACGTATTATATCTGGTTTTCTGTCATGGAAGTGGTAGCATTGCAACACAGATAAGCTCCCATGAACCAAAGCTTACAGCAGCCCACTATAGACACAGATCTCCTTTCCTGTCTGGCAAAGGCCAGAGACAACAAAGTTCACAACCTCTTAAGCTGGAACAACAATGCAAGTCTGAGAAATTGTAGTGTATAGAAAGAAAACAACATCTTGACTCTGACACAGTGAAAACTCCCCCTTCACAGTGCATCTGCCCACAGCTTCCAAAGCCACACTCCCCTTGCAAGACAAGTGTTTTATTACCCAATGTGCTCCTGCATTCCACTGCGTTGTCAGAACCAAACTGCTGGACTAATTTTAATTCTGACTTTTACTTCAATTCCAGAAGACTTTTGTATTTGGGCGACTGCCTGCTGGAGTGAAGAAGGGCTGTGGATAGACAGGTCTATAAATATCCCGAGCCTGCATTAGTCACAAGGGGCAGCTTCTGCTACAGGGATTGTTCTGCTGAATCAAAAACACTGCTGTGCCTTCAGCTGCAGTGCCGGCTCCACCACCTCACTTGAACTTCACCAGCAGCAGCACATCAGTTACTCCCACCTCCTTACAATTTAGGAAGCATCTCGGCATATCTAACTCATCTAGTAAGGGAAATGTTTCAAACATACAACAATACCTCACATAGAATTAAAAGGAGACAAAGAAAAACCTGTCTGAGTTGTTGGGCAACAAACTACCAGACTTGTCAGCAAAAACAAACAATGGTGGCAAGACTACACTGCACTAGAGTTATGTATAAATAACATGGAAATGATTTGCTATTTTTGTGGTAAAACATAATTTCACAACTTAACACCCCTCCACCACAGCTTACACAGAACCAAGATCTTCTGAATCGTTAGTGTTCCAGCCTAAGCTTCGTCAGAGGAATGCTATTCATGCTTGTCAGTACAATCCAGGCAATCTATTCCCTTGAATTTATCACTTTAGGTCTTTTTGACCAAGAAACATCACACTGCTGCCCTCACACTGACACTTCTTTTAAAACTTCTTTTACTCAGTGGTTTTGCTTAAATTAGAACTTACCTATTATTAACGTAAAAACTACTATTGCTTCCAAACAGAATCACAGACTGGCTTGGGTTGGAAGGGACCTTAAAGCTTATCCAGTTCCAACCCCCTGCCATGGGTAGGGACATCTTCCTCTAGACCAGGCTGCTCCAAGCCCTGTCCAGCCTGGCCTTGAACACTGCCAGGGATGGGGCAGCCACAGCTTCCCTGGGCACCCTGTGCCAGTGCCTCAGCACCCTTAGAGAGTTTACAAATGCTAGTCTGCTCTTCAGCTTTATCGCAGCCATTCCCAAGACAGACCACCAACTAGATCTCCTCTGCCCATTCCAGAAATGCTGTTTGTGGGTTTGCGGGAGCCCTAGACCAAGCAAGCCATGTGCACAACAACTGCTCCCAGGTGGGGAAACAACCTGTAAAAGATAGGCAGCAGGTCTTCTTCCAAGAGACCACATCATAAAACAAGGAGTGGAGATGAAAATCCAGATCTTGCCATTCTCCTTATTCACATGTCAATGAAACACTCTCTTCAGCGCAGTGATACGCTATGTTATAGTCTATCAGAGAAACAGAAGAAAACCAACCTTTTACTGCTGAGAGTTTAAACAGCATTATTAGAATGAACTTCCTCAAATCAGAACCTGGCAAAGAAGGAAAAGTGTTCTAAGGGACAGGTCCTCTCTCTTCCCAGCTCCCCTGTTTCTCAAAAATGTAAGATTACCACAACAGACAATACATCATCCAAACATTAAGTATCTTCTACTTTGAACACAGTCTTAATAATGCAGTCTTAAACAACAGAAATGAAGGAAAATTCAACATTTGAATTTCCCACTAAATAATGGTTTTGAAATTTAAGAAGTTTTTCATCTCTGTCCTCAAATGAAGAGCAGGCCTACGTGTCGCACAAGTCATCCAAAATACTGCTGTGTCAACACCGTATTATCTCAGTTTCTATGGCTCGAATTTTAGAGCTGCTTAATGAGAAAACAAAGGAGGAATCTACCCCTTACTTGTGCTTGTAAGAAAGATCCATCCAGCTTCAGGATGTAAAACAGATAAAAGACTAACTGAAGAACAAATATCTGATTCCAGCCACATGAAAAATCACAGAAGACATTAAGATGGCAGTGGCAGCGCCATCCTGCTCCCCACGGCTATTCTGAATGTTACAGATGCTCTGACGTACAGCATGTGGGAGTGCACACACTGCCCATGCCCTTCTACTATGAACTCTCTGATGACAGATCACAAATGCTTTACCTTCATACGAGTTGTCATCTCTTTCAAGGATCAAAATAAACCCTTCATTAACTTTCAATGCAAAGTACCAGTTTCCAAGAGAAGACTCATATGAAGTGCCATGGAAAACTCTGGACTGTAACAGCAATGACAGCTGATATAATTCATGTTTCACTCATATAGCAGCATTCTTTTGAAAGGAATGCATCCAGGATATTTAAAACCAGGTAATTTTGGTGTTCATCCAAATTTTATTGAATATTGTACACCAAGCCCCTGTCTTTCCTGCAGAAAGCACATGCTTGGTCTTGATAACAGCTACATGATTGCTAGAGATAAATGTAGCTCTCCAGGTTGGTATTTTATGCCAAAGGAATGAAATTAGCAGCAGAAGTTTGTTGTTGTTGTTGTTGATGGGTTTGGGTTTTTAAAACTTGAATTACTAAGCAAACCAACTTTATACCCCAGTACCGAGATGATGAATCAGCAGCTGCAATTAAGCTTACAGTCATGTATCCCGGGAAGGAAACAGCAGGCCAGCACTAGGAAGAGTCATTCATACACTAAAACGCTCTTCTGTTGTGTAAATTGGCCACTGGCAGCAGCTTCCTGTACAAGAAGGGCTTCCCCAGATGCGCAGTGGAGTTCAGAACCTCACTGCTGCTGAGAGTCCTCATTATAATGGATGCTAACGAGATCAAATCCACACCGTAGGCAATTCAAAAGAAACATCACCAATGAATTAAAGACATCTTTCTTTTAAAAGATCAATATGAAGACCTGTGGTGGCAGTTTAAGCAACTGGATTTGATATGCTAAAGAGTTCTGTGCGTAACAAAAATAAGCACTGTTAATGGACAGAGCCTGATATGCGGAAAGCCTTAAGAGTCCAGACAAGAAATAAGTGAAATCCCACCAAGTCTTTAGATAATAAAACACAACTTTGAGTCACTCTTGTTCTGACACAAGTTTACATTCAAGATCAGTCCACTAAACAACCACTACCCGGGAAGTTCTACAGAATCACACGGGTCTCTCTGGTCCTCAAGTACCCTTCTTTAACAACCATCTGAAGTGCTCTAACTGTGTCATAAGCATCTTAGTCTTCAGAAAGTCAGCAGGTCCCAGGTTCTCCTATGTACGTTAATAAGAACAGCAACAATTCAGCTGAATAACATTTTCAGTTCATCTTGCAGACACTACAAGCTGCACACGTGCTGCCAAGCGCTACTTAAAGTTACATCAATGCGCCCATGTTTCAATATTTCACATCATGTCCAGTCATACCCAAGTACAGAGTAAGCTGTAAACTGAACTCACTGAGGTTCAAGAGAGCAGAAAATCACATGCTCCTTCCCTCCTAATCTGATCGAACACATAGAGCACCTTACAAATATGATTTAAGCTACACATTGACCAGGAAATGTCCCAGGTCAATTCAGTATCCCCTTCTAAAAACACTCAGAACAGTACTATATCATTTGCAGACAGGCCACCATTTAGAAATAACTGGGTTTAAGAAAGACAGGTATTAAGGCAGGTGGCCTGTAAAGGTTATCCTACTAACCTACATTACATGACACGTTAGTACACAGCAGTATATTCAAAGGGCACAGAAGAAGTTAAGCAATAGCTATCTTGATATACAAACAGGGCTGTATGCATATATCCCGACAACCAGAAATGCTAGAGAAGCCAGAGAAACATTAAGATTTTGAGCTAAGCCAGTTTTCGATGGGTGGAGTGGGATTCCCACAGCGTTCACACCCACGAGAGCAAGTGGCAAATAAGCAGCTGTCTTTCCACTGGAATTCTTTCCAAGACGTACCAGAATTAATAGACACGTTATTTGTCTTAAAAACTCCCCCTCAGTGGCAAGCACATCCTTATCAAGTGACTCCACCAAACCCCGACCGCCTAAATTAAAACACATAAGCAAGAAAACATCCAAAGCCACCGCAGTATTAAGGCTCCTCTGACAGCTTCTGCAGGAACGTTTTAGATTAACCGGCCAGAAACATTCACAGCACAGTCGTTCCGAGGACCATAACCACCACGGGATGCCATCCCCTACTCCTACCACATCAGGCAGCAGTTTTTATGCGCTCCTCCAAAGCGCAAAGGTGACGAGAAGAAATAAACCAGCCCTTATCAGCTGCGAAGTTGTAACTGAGCAGCCAGGAGCACTCCCTCCACAAAGCAACACCAGCCTCAGCCCTCCCACCGCAACCACTGCACCAACCCCGAGAGCTCCATCTCCTTCCTCCAGCCGGTGCCAGCTCCCGAGGTCACAGTACCAGCCGAGTGCAACCACCCCGGCCCCCGACCGGGAACGAGATCGAGCACGGGCGGGCGCCTTACCGCGATCAATGTGCTGCTGCGGCCGTGCTGCTCGCCGCTCGCCGCCTCAGCGTCCAGGCCGTTGGCTCCGGTCCTGTCGGCGCTTCCCGCGACGGCTGCGGCCGGCGGAGGTGGCGCGGGCGGCGGTGGCGCCGGGGGCGGCTGCCTGTGCTTGCCGGCCCGCTTGGCCTTGGCCTGCAGGCAGCGCTGGTGCAGGGCGAAGGTTTGCTGGCGCTCCAGCTCCAGGCGCTCCGGGGACACGGCCTGGTAGCGGGACTCGCAGGCGCTGTGGTGCCGCCGGCAGAGCTCGATACGCCGGCGGAGCCGCTCCATCACCGCGCTGTGCCGCGGTACCACGAACTCCGCCATGGGGCAGGGGGGCAGCACCATGGACCGGAGACCGATGGGGGCGGCCGCCGCCGATTCACCGGCTCCTCACACCGGACCCCGCCATGGCGAGGGCACCCCACGCCGGGCCTTCCCCGCACTCCGCCGCTCCTCCCCCCGCCGCGGGCCTTCCCTGGGCTGCCCGCCGGGTTCGCCCCCGCCCCGGTTCCTCCCCCCGGCCCGGCGCGGTGCCCGCTCCGCTCCCTCCCGCCCCACTTCCTCCTTCTCCCCCGAGGCCGGTGCCGCTTCGCCTCCTCCCCCCCACCTCTCCCTCAGCCCTGACCCGGCGGCCGCTCCCCACCCGCCGCAGGGCGCTGCTGGAGCCCGGCGCGCTGCCCCTTGGGCCCGCGGCCGCCGCGCTCAGGCACGGTCCGGCCCGGAGCCCCCACTCCCCATTGTTATCCGCGCCGCCGCCATCTTGAAATTGTTTTTCCCCTCCAGAGCCGAGTTGAGAATAAATAGGCGGAGCTTCCTGGGTGGCGGGTGACGTCACGGCGCGCGGCCCGTCACGAGCCGTGATGGACACCTACCCCAGCCAATGGGAAGCCAGACTAAGAGCAGCGGAGGCGTGGACGGGCGGTGCTGAGAGCTGAAGGCGGCCGCTGTCGCATTTAAAAGGCACTGGCACGAGAGGGGCGGGGCATAGGCAGCTCAGCCAGTCAGGTGCGGCGAGGGGCGGAGCGAGGAGTGAGTGGCAGGTAAGGACGGCAGCGGCGGCACGCCGCGGGCAGGGGTTCCCTGCGCTGGGAGTCAGCCGGGAGGGAGCATAAGGACTGGGGGAAGCTCTGTAATGGGATAAAGCAAGCCAAACCGGGTTGAGTTTCGTTATCGATTGGTCTTTATATATATTTATTTATCTATTTTTCCACCCAAGTAGCACCTTTTTGAAATGGAGAGGACTTTCCTGGAAGTGAAATTATCAGTCCTTGTTCAACACTAAAAACAACCCCAAACCCAAAGAAATCTAACCAAAAAACCCTCTCTGACACCATGAGGCAAGAGTGGTAGTACCTGGGGAACAGTTTGGCATGGAGAGAGGGAACCGCAGCCCATGCTGAGCACTGCTGTTGAGGAAGGAATGAGACAACCCACCACAAGATGCACTGTAATAGCAATTAGCAGTTGCAACAACCTCCCCTCAAGGGCAGGAGTCAATCATACAAAGAGACATTGACAATACATCCTACAGGCCACAACCCCACGAGCTGCTGCATCTTTATTAACTCCCTTCACTGAGCACCAACTCCAGCAGGGAAACCTGGTTTCAGCATTTCTACTGCTCCTACTCCCTGTTTTGATCCACCATCTCAGCGTGACATCCCCCACACATGCACTCACGGAGCATCGTTTGCAGAAGCTGCCACATCAGTGTGCACAGACACAAAAAGCTCAAATACACCCTCGAGTATTCACAATTCCAAACCTAGCTCCGTTACCACCAGTAACAGCACTTCAGTGCCCTGAAATCACAGCTATGCTTCAGAAGTACTCAGGATAAGGAGATAACTCCTTTTTTCCTCCAAGGCTTTACAAGTAAAAGTGATTCTGAGGTTAAACTGAGCCACCCAAGCCAGAAAGCAGGATAAAAAGTAATTTGTCTATCCATTTTGGAAAGTCTTCATTTATTGTAGTGATTATTTAAGAAGCATACACTACAGTATCAAAAAAAGCTGTAACATGCAGACAGAGACCTTTTCAGGAGGTTTAGCAGAAGCAAATGTAGATTTACAATTAGCTTGAATATAACACTATTTAAAAGCTGATAGCAGACCTTAAGTTTGCTTTTGATGCTTTGAAAGAACACATATGCACATGGCATTGTTTGGGAATTTAAGGCAATCTGCATATTAAGATAAAAAACCAACAGATTATTATGTTGTGCTCAAAATGTTAGCTGAATTGAAACCATTTACATTATACTTCATCTCAAAGGACTGAGAGTCAATAAATAGCAGCTGCTCCTTGATAAAAATACAGTCCTGAGAACAAGCTAGTAGCAATGCTTAAGCTATGACATCTTCCATGTCAGAGTATAAGCTATTTTTGCAGGAAGGAGCAGTATTTACCAGGTGTTAAACAGGCAAAGGCATTCTGAACATGCAATAGCTCCCAAGAGAAGTCTGATATTATTTCCAGTATCTTGCTTACAATAGTTTATTTGCACACTGCAGAAAGATCAAGAAATCCTGCTACGCATTGGTGAGCACTAGTATTTCAAACACAACAACCAAGGGATACAACATAAGGAGGACAGGCAGCAAAAGGTGTTTCACAAAAAAAAAAACCCCAAACCAAGAGTCTTTCAGTAACTGGTTAGATTGTTTGCAATGTAACTGCAACACTCTTCCCTCCCCAACCCCTGGGAATCACTCCCCAAACCAGACCTATGCTATGACCAAACAACACTGGAGTGTTTAAATTCAGTGCAAGAAGAGTAGTTTTAGGACATTTAATTCCACTCTAAACAAAAGGCAAAAGTTTATCTATACAGACATCCAAATGCCAACATATTTGGTACAGTGTAATGAAGTTACATAGATTTCACTCTCAGAGGTATGCTCCTGTGGTCACCTGCATTCCACAAAAAAAGAGTGTTTGAAACAGTATAATATGGTAGACTCGACGCTTTAAAAAAAATTTATTCAGCTGGAATTGGAACTCCCTAACATTCACAACATAATTTAGGATGCATTTGTTATATGAAGAGCAGATAAAAAGACTTAAACAGTTTCACAAACCAGTTAAGATATCCCACATGCTCCTTCCCCACCTACAATACTGACATCTTGTTTGTTTGGGTTTCTTTTTTTCCTTAACAAATACTCAGTTCAACTTGTCTACCCAACTACCTCCCCCATCCCTACAGGAGTAGACATATAGTGATAATAGTGAGAGGATATGGGACACTGTCCTATCCAGTGTTTGGACCCTGGAAAGGAGTAGACCTAGCTATAAAAATAGAGTTTGACGATGAGCGGAACATGAAGCGCTTCAGCAACCGAGGCAAAGTTGCACTCAGAAAAAGCTGCATTGTCACAGAGAAAGGAAAGCATCAGTGGCTGAACAGAGGGCAAAGGGGGAAGTAGTCCAACCCCACCTCCCACAACCCATTAGCTTTACACAGAAAGAGTTCAAGAACTAACAAAATCCATTATCTGCACGGTCTGCAGGATTAAATGCCACATTAAGATGACCCACTCCAAATCCTAGATCATTTGTCAACACTTAACGGGGCTTTAGCCATGCACAGTATGCATATTCTAGAGACTAACCCCTTCCTTCCACCCCTCCTTCCTCTTTCTCCTGCCCCAAAAAGAATTAAGCTGATTGATTAGAGAGTTTCACTACTGGTTTTCCCATACACCCTACCCCAGTGTTCTTTTGAGGGCAGCAGAGGGGTTGTCAAATACATTGCCAGCTTTTCTTGCAACAGTTCTCAAATTTTAAGGGATATAAAGACACTGGTGCATTTAGGAATTTACAGACTTGTAAAAAAACCTAGTTATAAAACTGCATTTGTATCACCTAGCACTTTCAAGATTGTTATTTCTTCACTAATTAATATATTAAATTAAGCCAAAAGTTTGCGACCGGAAAAGTTCTACCAATCTACTTCAAAACTGAAAAGAACATTTAAAACCAAAACTGAAAAGGTTAGTTATGTTACATTCCAAAATCCACAGCCCGTTCTAGTAAATGCATTCTTTTCTACAGGAATGATGCTCTTTAAAACAGATGATTGCAAAGGTTTTACTGCTAGACACTCCGTTACATTGGATAGTGTGACTGGAACCTGTGGATGGTGAAATCTTGAGGTTTGTCCAAGTTTCAATGTAAGGTGTCCAAGGTCCTATCCCAGAACCATGTTTGGAGAAAAAAATTAAAGAAAAAAAAAATTACAGATCAAGTTCTTATGACTTTTTTTTCAATCTTTTCTTGGCTTTCTGTTTCTGGGTGATCTATTCACAGTTTCCTCCTCCTGCAAGAAAGTAATGTGTGTAAACATCAAGGAAGTAAAATCTGAGAACACCCTTAAATAAACCATCTTGAGCTAACCTAAATGAATTATCTACTTTCACTTCTACTTTAGGATTTCACTTCTGAAAGTACCTACCACTGTTACATCCTGCCTTTCTATACATGGCAAACACAAATCCTCTGGTTTTCACAGTGGACATACACTGTTTGCTGAGAGTACTCAGCAGCTTCTGCTGCTGTGAAAATCCCTTTAACTTTGAGCAACACTCCACCCATTTTATGTCAACCATTATGTCAGTGCGGAGCACTTAAGAAGTCACATCCTGGCTGCACACAAAGCTGAATAAGCCTTTTGCCTCAAGAAGATGCATTCCACAGTCCCACTCCTCTCACAGTGCAGGGTTTTTGCAGTGCTTTTAGCTTTGCTGAAGGCAGCCACAGAAATTCCTATTCAGCAGGGTGATTAAGCCTTTCAGAGTTCTGATAGCAGCAGGGTATCACATGAGCCAGGTTAACTTTTAACATGTCAGGAAAGCTTGTTCTACATGACTTAAGGGAAAAAAACCTCACAAGCTTCTCTTCAAACATCAAGCACTTTTACCTCTGATGCAGGTTTCCTGTCCTCTTCCTCCTCCTCTTCTTCCTCCTCCTCTTGACTAGCATTTCCTATATCAGCATCACTTTTCTGCTTCTCTTCTAAGGGAAAAAAAAAAATACCTCATTCTCATTTCTGACTTCACTCCACCATTGGCTTTACTCCATGTCTGCCAATATTGCTCGTTTATTTTATCAGAGATAACACTCAACTGTTTCAAGAGTATCTAGTTCACCTACCTAGCTTCTCCTCATTTGCTTCCTCTTCTTCCTCCTCTTCCTTGTCCCCTTTGTCTTTTTCTTCCTCTTTCTCCTCATCCATCACATCAGGCTGAGGAGCATCAGTCTTTTTGTATTCTGCAGCACTTGGCTGTTTCTAAAAACAAAGCATTGTCAAAACCAGGCAATTACCTGTGACATAAAGGCATATTTTGCTGAATCTTTTTGTAAGCATACTACTGATTATTACTGGGCTAAATTCATTACCTTCCCAGAGCAGCAGAAAAGGACAACAAGGAACACTGGCAAAGCCACAGTGAGGATGTAGACCACCCAAAGCCAGGGACGCTCTTCAGCAGCTGCCATCATCTGGCCCACAACACCTGGCTATAAAATAAAAAGAATTGTCACATTTCATCCCATAGAGCAAGTCACAGCAGTTAAGTTTAAGCTCCATAGCTTTCAAATAGGCTTTCTGCAGCTTTAAACATTGCATTGCATACCTCAAAAAATTAAAGCTAACTTGCACAAGTATCTTTTCCACATAGTTTACGAATTAAGAATTAGGCTAAAGCTAACAGTCCAATTGTCAGAGCAAAAACATCACAGAAGAGCAGCAAGCACTCATAGCTACTAATGGCAATCACTACTATATTATTATTACAAATGGAGGTTCCAATGTGGCTTAGCATAACACCTATCCTTGGTACATACAGGGATATGTTGGCAAAGACCACAGAGGGAACAGCAACAATGCTCCTACTGTCCAAGTGCACAATGAAACATTGATTTCTCACCTCTGCAGCACCATCAGCTGCCTTTTTCAGGCCCCATCCATCACTGGCCCAATCATCAGCTACAGCTCTTTCAGTACAGATAATAAAGTTGTCAAAAAAGATGTCAGAAGTCATTGACCACAACTCAAGTCCCACAGCACTGAAGGGGGTCATCTTGAAAGGTTCCAAGTCTTCAAAGAAATCTGGGTTTGGGATCTTCCTAGGTTTCCAAATACCCTAGGAAAGACAAGACACTCAGCCTCACCTATTATAATGCAATCTTTAGTTTTCAGCCCACTTCGAACAGAGTGAAAGACCAATCCATTGCACTTAATTACAATGTCTACCTGCAACTTGTCACAGTTTGAGAATCAATTCTCATTTGTGCCACAAATAAGTGAAGCCAAGAAAACACTTTCAATGTCTCCACTTGAAACAGTACAATCACAACAGATTTTTATCTGAAATACAATTGCTGAATCTAAATCCTTCCATTTTTTCTAAGAGAAATACACTGGCCAGCAGTTTAAGCAATGAAAACACCAACCTGATAGTTCACATTATCAATCATAGGAGGCTTCCATTTGCCTTTGTAGTTTGGATTGTCAATCATTGGTCGCTGCCAGGTACCACAGCCAGGCGCTGCCTCACATTTAGGATTTGCAATCTGAGGTGCCTCCCATTCACCATCCATGTCCTCATCCCTGAAAAGGGAAATCTGTTTTTGAAATCTGCCTTTTCCCTTTATACAGAATAAGACTAAGACACAGCATAGGTCTGTAGATACAGATACCACAGAAGGAACAAGGATTTCAAGAAACAACTTGGAAGCATAGAAGCTCAACCAAAGCCAGTCCCCAAGCACAGCCTCTCCCATCACCCATTCCAAGTATGGTACACCTGCAAGGTGACCATCCCTGCCCTGTTCAGCTTATATCACAAGAGAATTGACAAGCGCACAGGGGAACACAAGAAGGTAAGAATCCCCAGACCAACTCCACCTTCTACTTTTGAAGCAAGACAGCATGAATCAACAACTCTGTCAGCAAGCAACACTGAACTTGCTAAAAACCAGCACCAAAGCCATTAAATACTTGCTGTCATTTGCAACAGGCAGTAAGCATACCAATCTTCAGGCTTCTCAGCATCAGGGTCTGCTACATATTCTGGCTCATCATCCAGCCAGCCTTCTGGCTTCACAGCATTTTCATCTGCAATCTTTGCAGGAGCATCCTCATCCCTTGAAAACAGATTGTATATTAATACACACAAGACATAAAAGTTCTTAACTCCAAGGCATAACTCTACAGAAGCCCACTGATCTAGACAACCAGCCAGCTTCACTGCTGGTAGGGTAAGGGCAATGCCATTATTTTGGGCCAAAATCACACTGCAGTCTGTCACTTAGATGTGCACCTTATGGCACAGTCATAACACCAACTGTAAGGTAATACCACTGATTTTTTAAAGCCAACCTAGAAAGGGTGCATTACAGCAAATCCTGTATCTTGGTCCTTGCTGCAACCATGCATTTGAGCTTGAAATTGAGTCTGTGGTTCACAAAGCACAGGTTCAAAGACAGAAACCCAGCGTTAGTTTCTGATTTAGTATGTCAGATATTTCAGTCGCCTGCAACGATGTATTGCAGAAACAACCACAAATACCTTAGTTATATTTTCTGCAGCTCATTTTTTGATCTCACCAAGGATGAAAGCATTAGCTAGCACAGCTCTTTCAGCAAAACATTTATCTGTGGCCAGCACAGCAACAAGAGCACTAAACAGTAATTTCCAGAGGACGTGGCCTCCACTTTTTCCCACCAGACTGCTGCTCAGATGCCTAAACTGACTGTGGTTTGATTACAACGGTGAGATTCAAAACCTTCTATAAGTCACCTCAGAAAGACTGTTCGATCAGACTGAATTATCAAGCTAAGGTGTCCTTGAACTCCACACCTCCAACAGCTTACCAGTCATCTGGTTTAACAGCATCTGGGTCTGGGATTTTTGGTCTCTCATCCCAGTCCTCAGGCTTCTGGTCATTCGGGTCCTCGATCTCTCGGGGTGGATTCACAGGAGGGGACATATCATTTAGCAAATTCCCGCTGTTAACAACCGTTTGATCAACCAGGATTTCAAAACTGTTATCAGGATTCAAGACTGGAAGCAAAAAAGTTGATGTAGCCATTATATAGATGATACAAAGCATGCATCATACAGCATCACTCATCCCCACTGTACAACTAAAGCTTCAGCAAACCAAGCTACCACCTACCCAGCAACTGTTTTATATGAACCTTTCTCCTTATGCCAAGTGATGATGAACCACATCTCAGTTTGTGAGAGAAAGGACGCATTACAGGGGTCCTATGTTAAATACACTACAACCACAAAGAAGCTTCTAGAGAGATTTACCAGTTATCACAGCAAGTTGACTTTGGCATTGTTAAGTATTCCCCTAGTAGCAAGAATATATATATTCGCATTCTACACAAGAATAAGGCTCCTTACTACGGACTCACAGGATTTTCATCTCGCTCCTCTTTATCCATTGCCGCCTCTGTAGTACGAGAGGCTAGAGATTCTCCTGAGTATTCCTTGAAATATTTCACTCATAACTAATACCCTGGACCAGACACTGTTCTTCAAAACCCACTGAGTTTGTCTAGTACCATAAAAGCAGCAAGAAAAAAAAAGGATAAATCATCGCTGTAAATCTAAAGCCTAGCATGTCCCAAATTACTAGGAGGCAGCACTCAAGCAGTTTTATATAAATGCTGATAGTAACTTTGGATATACTTAGCAGATCAAGTTACTTGTAACTGTTCCTTTAACTACCAAGTTCAAGGTCTCATGACCATTCTTATATGAATCAACATTTCTTGCAAAGAAGAAATAAGCCTTTGTAAAACAAGACCAGTTTTTGCATTCAGAGCTTTCAAGTGGTCTTCAGTTGTATGGTGCGTTGACACAAATATTCCGCTCATCTGGCTCATTTTTATGAGCTTTCAATTCAGGAAACAGTAGTAGTTAATATGCACAATGAGCGGTCATCATACCTAGAGTGTAAAGATGGGTCTTCTTATCAGTAAAGTAAGTCTTCAGGTCTGCATCTGGACGCTTCGCGTGCTTCTCCTCGTATCTGCCAGTCTTCGGGTTTTTGTGCCGGAAGATGAAGTGCAATTTATAGTCCTCTCCACACTTGTCAGGGCCAAACATGATTGTATATGGAGTTTTGTCATGGAACTGATCCTTTAAAAACAATGCAAGACTTCATTCCAGTATTCTGAAATACAGCTTAAGTCACTGCCTGGCATAAGAACTCTCAATTCATTAGGGATTATTCTGCAACTTGGCTATCAAGCAGTGAATATTAAATACTAAATTATTAAATACTAAAGCTCATATGAGGAATACAAGCCTCTAGAAAAAACACACTAGCATGATCCCAGCTGCTTGATTTCGCACCTTTGGATGGAAAACAGCAGCTATTCAAGTGCTATCAAAAAGATAAGTGTAACAACCACAATGTTGCAAGTATATCTCCACATTACCATAAAGCATTTTAAAAGCTATCAGTACAGAAATATCATTTACTGGTAATAATGAATGAGTAGTTAGTCCAGTGAGTTTCTTCCACCCAAAGTGATAAGCAGCATTAGAAGTGAGGCCAATTTTTATTTTGTTTACACTTATAAACTGGGGTACAGTCTCAATCCGAAAGCTAACTGGATATAATCTCACCACTGAGCACTGCAAGCAAGTCTATTGCTCTTCCTAATGGTAGCTTAAAATTCAATGCACATAAACTGGTTAAACAAACAGCCTTTTGGGCATCCTTTCTTAAAGGATACTTTGGAATCTGTATTAATAACACACCTCCAATGAGGCTGGAGAAGGAAAGGAGAAGGATGGGTAACAACACATAAAAGGTACTTCCTATAAAGTCTAGGAAGATGGCTAAAGAAAACCTATAGGCTACAAAAGCTTATGCAAAGCAGTTAAGCTTTGTCTGAACAGGCTAAACCACTTCAGGTGGGTATATGATTGCGAGGAGAGAGAATGATTCTTCTTAGGAGTTGTAACATGGTCTCTTTCATTGACCACACTTCTAAGACAATGCATTTGAGGGCCATTTATGAAGCAAATGGTTCTATATAGTTCGTGTGTATAACTGAATATGTGATATTGCATCCACACCAACCTCTCAAGATCATTTTTAAATACACCCAGAAACTCACAAGTGGGTTCACATGTCAAAAGACAATAAGTGTAAGGTGCATATTTAGTTATTTGCATTAGTCTGCTTTAGACTATAAGATGTGGGATCTTCCTTTTGTGTCAAGAGCTTCCCAAGGAAGTTTCTCCTCACACACTGGCTACCCTCATGAGACACATCCTCTTTGGTCCTAGAACCTAGGGAAATCTGAAGGATCGCAGACCTCAGTAGAGATCTCTAGTAGCTGAGCAGTTCTAGAACTCCAGAATTTTCACTCAAGCCAGAAGATTTCAATATTTATCCTCTCCAACTGAAAACAGCGGGGAAAATGCTGAGTGCAAAGTATTCTGGTGATCAGGCCCTAAATAAGCCCCACTGCCTTTACTGAAGGGGTTTCTTCAGGCAGAAACAGTATGAGAAAGTTTGTTTTCGCAGCTAATACCCAAAGTAACAACATTACTCACCAGGTTCAATTCAGGGGTTTTTGAAAGCAATTTCACATAGGCCCCACCACACTCTATTCCGTTTTGGAAGTTTACTTCATACCTAATTTTAGTTTTGGACAGAGAAGTGGAGAACATGTTATACATAAGGAAAAGTTACTCCTGAAATACACAATTTCAAATTCCAATTACAAATTAAGAGTAAAACTGTTTTGTTGGTGCTTGCTTTAAACTTCCCAGTGAATATTAAAAGTAGACATCATACCCTAAGGACTAACATTCATAAGTGCCTGAGAAACATGGAAAAATGAGGATTCAGAAGACTTAACCTGAGAGAAAAGATTAAAGGAATTGAGTACTGGTCTAGAAGATCATGATCTAGAAATACAGAGAAGGAAGAAAGAGCTCCAGTACGTAAAACACTGCAACAAAGATTAAGGCAACCCAATTGTTTTCACTACAACTGCTATCGCAGACAGACAACTCAGTTTGCAAGATTACCAAAGCAACAACAATTGGATCCTAGGAGAAGCCCCTTTAGGGTTGTAAGTATGCAACAGTATATTTAGGGATGCCAAGGAGTCTGAAAAGGGCAAAACATCCCTGTCAGGAATAGGCTAAGTATGCTTGAACCTCTCTCAGTGCCAGCAGCTGGAGCAGATGACCACTGGGACTTATTTTTAGTCTAGTATTTTGAGCCAAAACTGAAAAGTCAAAGCAGAGGGAACAATTCCTTATCTTGTGCATATGTGAAGTAGCTTACTCTTGGTTTAAAACTGATGAAGTTCTTACTATTTCTCCCCCACACAAATTGCTAGTATAACATACATGCAAGCAGATTTTTCTATATCAGTCATGGCCAGAGTTAGGCAAGCTGCTCATCTCCCATGATAGATGAACTACGACAAAGGAAGGACAAACAAGTGTGTCTTTACCACTCTGTCCACTCCACCTTAGAAACAGGGCAGTTTACTGCATAAGGAAGAGCACTGACCTACATACAGACCAGCTTCTGATCCAAAGGACAAGGACTTTCACAATTAGCAGTACAAAAGTCAGTTGCCTGACCTTGTTACTACAATTAAATCAAGTGAATTCAAGCCCCAAGACAGGTTACCAAGTCTAGTTTTTATGGACTTCTTTCCTCTTCAGGGTTCAGAGGGACTATCCTGTTCTTAACTTCCCACTTTGGGAATCTGGGTTGCTATTTTACTCTTACTGAAACAGTGTAATAATAGGTTGCAGCATCATGTGTCATCTAGACCACCAGTCAACAAAACTCAGTTATGGAATTAACCTCAGCTTGCTATCACGTCACCCTTGAAATAACAGAACCTGGAGTTATCCTTTACTTACTGTATAATGAGGGGTCTGGTATCGAATACAAAAGGCTTTGCAAGTTTGGATGAAATTGCATGGTGCTTGGCTCGAGTTACCAGCACAAGCCCTTTGTCTCCTGGAAGCTTAGTGTCCTTCATGTCTTGGACCTCCCATTTACCTGAAGAGAAATTAACCAAATGCTATCAAAATTTGTTCAAGACAGTCTTTGTTTAGCCCAATTTTAAGCAAGATAGTCAGCATTCTGCAATAATACCCTCCAGGGTACATTAGCAAATTATCAATACAACATAGAATCATAGAATAGTTAGGGTTGGAAAGGACCTTAAGATCATCCAGTTCAACCCCCCTGCCATGGGCAGGGACACATCCCACTAAACCATGGACCCAAGGCTCTGTCCAACCCGGCCTTGAACACCGCCAGCGATGGAGCATTCACAACTTCCCTGCGCAACCCATTCCAGTGCCTCACCACCCTTACAGTAAAGAACTTCTTCCTCATATCCAATCTAAACTTCATCTTCCCTAAAAGTTATTTTTAAATCTCCAAGCGGATATTTTGGCTAAATCAGAACTACATTTATTTGCTAGCCAGGTATAAAACCCACCTCTCCCATATTCTTCAGTGAATATAATTTTAACTGAGAAACAGAAAACAAGGACTTGTACCTCTCCTTTAGATATGACAAAATACATCAGAAACCGTACGTTATCCAGATTTGGGTTGGACTCACCATCATATTTGGCAATCTCATCATCTGTATCATCCTTTTTGGCTCTGGAAAGGATCCATCTAGAAGACAGACATCCAGTGCTTGGAAAACCATGCTTTTCCCCACACACATTAAAAATCCTGCCCTTAAAATAAGGCAGCCCTTGCTGTCCTATGGTTACACCCCAGGGTCTCGATCCACTGAGGAGCTCTATCCCCAAGCCTGCAAAGCTTTCTGTATTTGCCACTCTCTCCCCCCTTCAAAGTAGGATCATGGTCTCTATGTTCTGATCTTGTAAAAAACTGACGTAGTACCTCAATAAGTAGTACTTACTTACCCAAGTAAGAAGTCAGATGAGGATTAAAACATTACATGTATGGCTCACCTCCCCCTGTTGCTAGAACTTAAGGCAACGCTAATTTAACTGAGTACTTTAACAGCCAGCCTCATCTAGTCACTGCTGTAATCCTCACCAACCACAGCCCTTTGATTCAATTTGGGTAATACAGGCTCCACAGAGGGTTTCATTTTTATTTGCTGTACTGAATACTTCAGACAATACTCACCCATCCAGAGTTCCTTTATCAAAGGACTCTGCAAAATACACCTCGCCGGTTGGGACCGGGGGCCTGTAGGTAACCTGTTGGAGAAGAGGAGCATTTATACATCTTTCAAAGCACATTCTCTGCTCTAAAGAAATATAGACACAGAACTCACATTCCCACTTTACCTTCAAGTAGAGTTTACCTGGAACATCCTTGCAGCATAAATATAGAAGCTATGTAAGTATTGCTGCTTGAGCCAAGCCACTGTGCTCTTGTTTGTGACTAGAAGTAAAGTCTGTATCTAGCTGGAAACATTAGCACTAACTCCTGAGAATCACATCACAGATTTCAAGGGTGGATCCAAGTCTTCAGGAAGAATGTGCAGGACATGAGAATAGGAACAAAGCAGCTAAGCTTAATTCCAAGCCCTACTCCCAGATAACATCTTTAATAACATCACGACATATTAAATGGTAGCAAAGACAACTCTGATCAGACTCACATTAACCACAACACAACCAGTAATTTATTATTTTAAAAGAAGTCCCATGCCAAACCTTTGGAGTTGGAGGAGGAGTGCTCATTTCAGGCTTTGACTCTTCTGCCTCCTCAATGCCATCATCCAAGTCATCCTCAATATCAACTACGTCATCACCATCATTGTCATCATCCATATCATGTGCCTGAACAGCAAGGGTCCCGAGAGCTAGCAGGGTCACATACAGCAGCCATTTCAGCTCCATGATCTGAGTAAGATAGACAAGGCAAAGAGGTCAAGCCAGCACTGCAGGCAGAGTGCAGGACTGCTTCTCAAAACCAAGCACCCAAGATAACAGGTAAAGTGCCTGGTCATACCGCTGACGGGAAAGTGCAGACTAATCTTTTCAGCTGTTATTTACTGCATCTGACTGGTTGAGACAGCTCTGAAAGCCAGAGAGAAATACAGCATAAAGCTAAGTACTTAATACAAAACAGACATTAACTGAGCAGAGGGCCACTTGTACAAGTCATGCAGCTCATGCTGCAGAAGAGTCTACTTTGTTCACACCGCAACAAGGGGAGGACAGCAGCCATGTGCACAGCACCATGACCTCTGTAACTGTAAAAGCTTAAGCAGAAAAAACCATTTCTTACTTACAAAGGACTTTAAATGTATCATGCAGCAACTGGAATTTCCATTCAGTTCAGAAATCAAAATACAAATAGCTAGCTCTTTCAAGCAGAGAGTAATCGATTCTCTATCTCCTGTGCAGTATTTTGTTTGTCCTTTCAACCATGGGATACTTTCATTCATCAGACCCTTTCCCAGGTTCTATCACGGTCTTACAGCCAACAGACACTGATACTACTGGCAGATGTCTATAAGCAGTTGAGGCTAGTGAGCTAGGCCCAGAAGAAAACTTACTATTTAACAGACAATTGCTTTGATTCCCCTCTTCCAATCTCTAATTTCGTAAATTGATCAACGAAAAAGAATATCTGTTAACTGAGGCTTTACAGAATTAAAATATCACACTTAGCTTATCACACTTGTTTATAAGGTGCCTAGCACATTATCGCACCTGAAATATGGTAGACATTGGCAAGCTGTAGCTCAAAAGATCTTGTAAAATAGGCTTCAATTTGACTTTCTTGCTACAAAAACTACAAGATCACTGCACCTTTCCTGTTGATGCAGAAGGCAATACTGAACATGCTGTTTACAGCTTTATCTGCCACAATAACCCGTGCCTTGTCACCTTTTCTCCTTTGAATCACATTCCAAATCTTCCTTCAAAAACCAGAGTTCTAATACTTTCTAGAAGCCAGTAAGAAACGAAACATCCCTCCTTCCCCAACACTCCTGCCTCAGGCTGTACGCCTGTGGACTTACAAACACACCTCAAGCAGAGTTAATGGTGCCTGAAGGGGCATAAGATCATGCTAGAAAACAAACTTCAACTTTCCAAAGCATGTTTAGGCAACTAAAAGAATTTACACTCTTCAGTGCTTATCAGCACTATCCAATGCTCCAAAATTACACTGCAGACCAGATCTACTGTCTTTAGATTAGTCTTTAACACCTAATAACAGAGGGGATGTTTTATAACTACCACAAAACCGTATTTCAAAGACCTGTGCTGAGGTCACGTCCAGCTTGTCACTACAGCAACATGCAATTGCAGCCAGTTCTGTAACAATAGTTACAGAATCCTTGAGGATTACTGTCTAAATGCATGTTCACAGCCCTCCCCCTCACAGCTCAGGCAACTGCTCTCAAACACCTCTGAGCCCCACAAACACCATTCACAGCTGATAGAAGCTTTCAAGTGTTGTTACATATAAGCTCATTTGCTTAATGCACAGCATACAGCCAAGATTCAAGTTATAGACAGAGGTCAGAGCTCTTACTCCTGGAACCCCAATACAAAGCCAAGGAATGAGAACTGCCAAGCAGTTGGAAGTTGAAGCTCCTCATGCGCAGACAGCAGTCTCTGAACAAACTCATGCTCACCAGCATAATAGCTGTTAGAGAACACAAGAGCCTGAGGTTTCGCTTGAGAAAGTGATCTTCAGAGTTCTGTCTGACTGAAGCAACTGCAGGTGAGATGGCACAAGGACACCTTTTCAAGGGAAAGGTTGAATTTTGTCTTACCTTACCTACAGGGCCTCACC
Source organism: Amazona ochrocephala (assembly GCA_039720435.1). Classification (NCBI taxonomy): domain Eukaryota; kingdom Metazoa; phylum Chordata; class Aves; order Psittaciformes; family Psittacidae; genus Amazona; species Amazona ochrocephala. Next base: position 15,531,529 of record CM077889.1, read on the forward strand.
AAATACATTTTTCACAGAGCTGAATTGAGGATGATTTTACCCCAGGTTTTATACTGCTTTCAATTACATTATGCAGCTAGAGTGACCACTTTATCATTTGCAAAGTGATATGAAGAAATTTATCTTAAAAGTATAGCAAGACTAAAACTAAGCCAATTCTCTCCTAAGAGGACGGAGTTTCCACATACCTCTTCCCTAGCTTGTGCAAATGCTATTAATGACTTAGCGTGCAAATAATCTTAGAATCATAGAATAGTTAGGGTTGGAAAGGACCTTAAGATCATCCAGTTCAACCCCCCTGCCATGGGCAGGGACACCTCCCACTAAACCATGTCACCCAAGGCTCTGCCCAACGCGGCCTTGAACACCTCCTTGCGATGGAGCATTCACAACTTCCCTGGGCAACCCATTCCAGGGCCTCACCACCAGTACAGTAAAGAATTTCTTCCTCATATCCAATCTAAACTTCCCCTGTTTAAGTTGAACCCATTACCCCTTGTCCTCTCACTGCAGTCCCTAATGAAGAGTCCCTCCCCAGCATCCCTATAGGCCCACTTCAGATACTGGAAGGCTGCTATGTCTCCACTCAGCCTTCTCTTCTCCAGGCTGAACAGCCCCAACTTCCTCAGCCTATCTTCACATGGGAGGTGTTCCAGTCCCCTGATCATCCTCGTGGCCTCCTCTGGACTTGTTCCAGCAGTTCCATGTCCTTTTTATGTTGAGGACACCAGAACTGCACACAATACTCCAAGTGAGGTCTCACGAGAGCAGAGTAGTGGGGCAGGATCACCTCCCTCGACCTGCTGGTCACGCTCTTTTTGATGCAGCCCAGGATACGGTTGGCTTTCTGGGCTGCAAGCGCACACTGCGGGCTCATGTTCATTTATTCCTCGACAAACACCCCCAAGTCCTTCTCCACAGGGCTGCTCTGAATCTCTTCTCTGCCCAACCTGTAGCTGTGCCTGGCATTGCTCCGACCCAGGTGGAGGACCTTGCACTTGTCATGGTTAAACTTCATCAGGTTGGTATCAGCCCACCTCACAAGTGTGTCAAGGTCCCTCTGGATGGCATTCCTTCCCTCCAACATATCAACCGAACCACACAGCTTGGTGTCAGCAGCAAACTTGCTGAGGGCGCACTCAATCCCACTGTCCATGTCACCAACAGAGATGCTGAACAAGACCGGTCCCAACACCGATCCCTGGGAGACACCAATCCCTTAAGTAATCTCACCACTAGCAATAAAGTTTTGGTGAAAGAATTAAATCATGCCAGTACTGACTCCAGATGTAATAATCACATACTTCACAATACCACCACAAGCCTTCTGAAGCATTCGCCAGCAGCAAATGGGTTTTGCTAAATGCTAACACTTAAACAGCAAAGCCACAGAGCCTCATACTGCAGGCAAAGCTGCTCCAGAAATTCTGCCAAAGCACCCTTGTGAAACCAGACAATTCCACCAGTATCCCATAGAGCACAGAAGAAATTATGCTCCTAATACAACCATAGGTATCCACCCCATACAGATTTACCAGTTTGTGCTTTGCCTGAACTTGAGGCCTTACTGAACCCCATCTCAAGGTGAAAAGGTAATCTGTTCAAGTCCCCAAGAGAGCTTTGCTTCCCCTCTTCCAAAGACAACTACATGCATGAAAAGAAGCTAATCCAGTTTCACATCTTTGCCTCCTTCTGATCATTGGCAAGCAGTATTCACAAGTTCATATCCCTACAAAAAGCTGTTTAGGACACCTCCTACATATTAAATCAGTCCCAAACTCAACATAAGCTACTACTTATACACCTTGAGCACAGATCGGCAGCATCTCCTGCAAATGTCACTTGTCATTTCAAGCGCCCTATTCTGCTGATCTCTAACAGTATACAAACCACATTATAAGAAATAGAAAACACCATGTTCTCAGAAGAGCAATTTAAATATCGTAAATGTGTGCCTTGCTGAAAAAGCTCCTTCTGCCCATAATGGATGTGCTGCTACAGGAGAAAATTTCAACTTCACAATCCTTAGAGACACAGCGTAAACACAACTATGCTCCAGTAATTTAGGTTATTCCTAAATAGGAGATAGAAAGGGAGAGAGAAGAAACTCAGGTTTTGTGTAAAACAAGCATGAACCCATTTTCCAGTGGAGTTTTAAGCTGGTAGCAACTACAGGTGTTCAATTAGTCACCTTCAGATGCACAGCCACCTACTCCATTATGACCAGATTTCTCCTGTGAAGTGCCCAGTTTCCAAGCCATCATCACCATTAGCCATTTCTGACTCTGCCTGCACTTCCCTTTAGGTTGAACTGTGTAATATTTCTGAAGGTTAGTGTATTTCTGACCATGTAACAGCCAAAAGCCTTTAACAAAGGAACCCTTTCATAATAAGCAAAAGCTTCTGACATCTCCATTCTACCTTAGTGCAACCCTCATTTTCACAATAACAACATTTCAAGTTAGAGATGACTAAAACTTCATCTACTTTTCTTTTAGCAAGGTCTTCAGACACTTATAGCCACTGGCACCACCTGGACTGAAGGAAAACTACTGCAGTATAACACCAAAGTACTAACTAGGAAAAGAGCTTGAGACTGCCAGGGCTAACAAATCATTCATTCTCTTCCATGTGCCCATCCACAGCCAGCTTCTACACCAGAGAACTCATAACTGACATTTAAGCACTGCTCACCTGATTGTTAAAAGGCTGAAGCATTTTCCCTTAGGATTGACAGGGGCTGCACCAAAGCAATGAAACAGACACCTGGAACAGCTACACTACAGACTTTACAAAATAAGAACTAAACCAAACTGGATTGAGATTCAGACACAGGATCAGCATCTTGCCATAGAAGAGGCACGCAAATTAGGGCTAAGTGATTGCTACCTCTGTGTTTCAAGGCCTCCGAAGGAAGTCATGCAACTTCAGTGATTTATCTTTTATTTAGAATTCCTCTTTCACTGGGCATAAAGGGGAGAGTTCATCTTAACAATTAGCATGACCCTGCAAACGCTTGACCCATACAGCAGACAGTTGTCTCCATTCTCTCCAACATACACATCCTGGGGAAGTACAGGCAGCTAAAGGGCCCACACAAAGAAAGTTTAAGTCCTTCGCTATCATACTTACAGAACATACAATTTAGAAAGTAACTTCCCTGTCAGGTCAAACAGAGCCTGCAAAACCAGTTTAATCCTCTCCTCAGTTACTCATCTATTTGAGTGGTTCATCAAGCCAGTCCTTAACACGGTATAATTCAGAATGCGTAAACTCCATTTCAATTGCTACTGGCTATCTAGTTTACTACTTCATTTTCTTTTTTTAAAGAACTAACAGTCAAATGAAATAGGCCTTATTAAAAATAAGCTGCTATAAACTACACCCCAACAATTTAACTGGAAGAACATCAGTGGTTTCTATTTCAGCAGCATCCAAAGAGATAGCTGAATGACTTCAGTACAGGAAGAGCAAAATTTGCTAGTAATGTTCTGTGTTCCAAATACTGGATTTCAGTACGGTATTTACAGTGGAAGCACACCAGTAAAAACAAGCACAAGGCATCCTCATGCAAGGCAAGAATCATGGAAGAAAGATTTAAAGACACAAAAGACAGAAAATTCATCACAACACAAAAAAAGCAAGCAAGGAGACAAGAACAGAAAGGCTGAGACACAGATATCCATTTTCCCCTCTCAAAATAGATTTGTATGGTTTCTGAGCAAAGGCTTGGCCACTCAACTTGGTAGTTCACTAGTTTCTCAAAGTCAGAATTAGTGAAGAGCAGAGGAAACCTCTTCCACATCTCCCAATCCCTCCATCTTCCACATCCCAGCTCCTCTGCGGTGCCCGGGTAACTGTTTACACAGCCTCATGATGAGCTGCAGCAGGTTTATGATGGCTCAGAAGCCTTCTGTCATGTTATTTTAACCCTGAATCAATACTCCAGTCCAAGCCACAACACAAAGGCAGAGTTGTAGCAGGACAAGTGAAAGTGCTGTGAGATAAAGCAGTCCAAGGATAAAGGAAATAAAGCTGTTAGGAGCACAGCTGGGTTAATGCCATAGTTTCAAGTGCAGTTCTGTCATCCATACTTATCCTTAGGCAGACTCGGAAGATGGACACTCTATGGCAAAGCTGAACAGTTCTGTGGACAAACAGTGTAATTTCAGAGACCAGTACATCACCTCCCACCCCTCTAAGGGGGTATAATAAAATTATGTTCATATATATGCAGCAATTCACATGATGTAGAAAACACTTTTCTCCCCTTATATGCTTCATTTTGCAGCTAGACAACTTCCAGCATTGGGGAGATTCTGCCTTTAACATCATACCTCAATGAACAGCAGGCATGGCTGAATTCAAACCACCTTGCAACCAACAGGCCCAAGGCAGGAGCTATGTGGGGAGGGTGGTTTGCTCCTGTTCCTTCCTCTTTGCTTTTAAAGGAGGGGGTACACTGTTACATCAGATTTGAGGAAATTCTCCAGGAGAGGATTAGTCAGACCTCTCCTGGAGAGCTCGACAGCCCCACAGAAAAAGCTGCCTTCTGCTTCACTTGTAAGGAGCACAAACCAGGCAAGAGATTGGGTGTGAAAGGTGGCAGCAACAAAGCCTGGGATTAATAAATATTTCAGATATGCCAGTTTCTAAAATTAACATGCAATAGCACAAATACAGCAAGGGAGAAAACACCATGTACTGTTTGTCAGCAGAGAGACTGTTCCCTCAGAACTGGAAGTCCTTGGAGGGCAAAGACAAGAACTGCAAGGATTTCTGGCCATAAAACAGATGGGCTGCTAGGAAAATTACATTAAGTGGGGGAGATCTGGAGGTGCCCCAAGATCTTTCAGACCATCATGCCTAGAAATCAATTTATGTTTGCCCTGCTACAGAATTGATTCCAGCAAGAACAGGCTGCCACTATGATCACTACTAGAGGCAGAAAAATGAAAGCCCAGAAAAGGAAGTAAAAGGCAGGGCTAAGTACAAGTCACAGTCTATTCCCAGTAAAGGATTTATTCATTTACTCAGGGGGAAGTGCTGCAGCACATCGAATGAGAGGGTAATCAAACAGAGACTGCAAGCTTTCTTATTGCTTTGCACTAGGCTTTGCTTCCTAGGACAGCAATTGATACCAGGAAGCAGTTTGTGTCTTATACATAGCTTGTAATGATGTCTGAATTGCACAAGCATTCCCTTCTGTTAACTAGAAATACTGATACTTACTATGAACACAAAGTTTAGCTCAAAGCTTTCCCTAGTTTTAAGTGTTTTGGATAAACATGTAATGTGACCAAACCAACAGTAAGGAGGTTTTTCTAGAGCTACTCAAGTGCATCGGAGTGAATGTGGAGTAGCCTATTTCAACCTGCATTTAACCAGCATTTTATCTACATTATCTCACACATTATTATAGCTCCCTATCTCCTTCCAATATTTTAGCAACAACCCAAACCACAGTGGGTAATGTCCCAAAAAACCTGTGTGTCAGCTCTGCTTAATTTACAATGTGAAGTAACCATACTGCTTTTAGAAATACATTACATTCCTAGAGACTAGGTTTGAGATATCTAACATACTCTAAATAAGCTTCAGAGAGTTTTCCATAACGCTCTGCAGAAACACTGCAGCATTAATTAACACTACGAATAAAGAAGTTCAGACTTTTACTACTACTACTATTATTGCTAATCCATGTCTGCCTCCCTTCACGACCAAATTACCTGCAGCATTTCCCTTCCTACAGCCTAGAAAGTTCTTAACCACAAAACTGCATGGGAAAGTTCTCTCTTTAGTCAATACAGACAAGAAAGCATCAGGCTACGCATGCTTTCATTCATAGGTGTGGAGCTGTTTGTTTTAAAAGCACATGATACAATCTTCAGAAAAAAATGAGAGCCAAGATGTCATTTATACACCATTTTGAAGGCACCCAACACAAGTGATACTTGGGTGGTAAAATTCAAAGCATGAATTGAGGTCCCTCAAATCCTGAGCCATTGCTGCTGCAGACTCTCCTCGTCTGTACTTCACCTGTTGGGCCTCCAGTTCTGCACCTCCAGCTCCCCCGTTCCAGAGACTTCTGCTACCCCTCGCACAGCCCAAACCAGGCCCGACGCTGAGCTCCACACCCGCCTCCTCTCCCAGCTCCGCGGGGCCTCCCACTCATGGTGAGCATTTTAGGGAGCTCAACGCTATTTCCACGCGTCAGCGGCCGGCATTAGAACAAGCAACCGGATAAACCCCACACCACACGCCAACCCACATCCACCACCTACCCCCACCTCCCTCCCGACAGAGCCGCTCCCCGCCGAGGAGGGGGGGCACCGAAGCTCCCCGTCAGCCCCGCTGCAACCGCGGCCCTCCCACACGCCGCTCCCCATCCTAGAGGTCCCAGAACTTACCAGAAGCCCCACCGCTCCCCGTCAAACCTCTCAGAGGCCTACGGGCGCAGCAGCAGCAGCCTAATGCCCAGCCGCGGGGGCCTCCCCGCGCACGCCCGCCCCTCCCGACGCGCACACACACACGGGCCCACAGCCGCCTGCCACACCCACGGCCCAGCAGCCTCCCGCCGCCACCGCCGCACACCCCCCGGCTACCCCCGCCGCTTCACCCCGCCAATCCCCCGGCATGCCCCGCGGTGGTCCCGCTCCCCGCACCGCTATGGCGGCGGAGCTCCCCCGGCCCGCGGCGGCCGAGGGCGGACGGCGGGGACGAGGGGACCGGAGACAGACGGACACTCACCCGCCGCAGCCCCACACACCCCCAGCCGCCCCTCACCACCGTCACGTGCCACCGCCCGCCTATCTACCGCCCGCCAGCCCCGCCCCCGACCCACATCGCTCCGCCTTCCCCATTGGCGGAGAGCGCGTTGCCCCGCCCACCCCGCTTCCAGTCCGGCGTTCTGATTGCTTCACAGCGCCGCCAATCAATGGCCAGCCCGCCTGAAAACACGCCCCAACGGCGCTGCCCTTCGTGGAGCGCTCTTATTGGTTGTGGGGTTGCAGGAAGTGTTGTGTGATTGGTTGGTTGAGGGGAGGCCGCTGAGAGGTGGGCGGGGACGCGGCGGCGGCTGACGGAGCGCGGCGGTCGAGGGGCCCTGAGGCGGGGCTGAGTCCCGGGGCCGGGCTGAGGGCGGACCTCGTTCCGCTGCTGCTGCCGGCCCTGAGGCGAGACCCGAGCGGCAGGGCTTGCTTCGCCCCAAGCGCCCGAGGAGCCCCGGGTCGGCCTGTGCAGCTGGAGGTGCTGCGAGCCTCACCGCGGCGCTCTGAGGAGGTCGCTGCCTGTCCTGTGTATGAGTACCACAGTGTTAACAGCAAAGTCACCTTTATGTCTGCCTGCCCAATCCTTAGCTCCTTAGAAAAGGTTTTTCAAGTTCTCCTGCTTATGCAGAAATTCATTGTCTTTGAATAGGCATTTATCAAAACCAAGTGTATTTTGCTCAATTACTAACGGAGGGTTTAAGAAAGCCACACAATGGCAGGCAGCTGTGTGTTTAAAGGCCTTGTAATATCAGAAAGCTTTATGCTGTGCTCTGTATCTAAAATTAACATAATGAGGTGCAATAATGTGTACATGCTGAACATTTATAAATAGAAGAAGTACAGAAGCGCATGGGAATGAAGAAATAACTGTCCCTGCTCTAATGACTGGAAGTAGAGGTGGTAACTTGTGTGCACGGGGCCAAGATTAAGCTTTGTGAGTCCCTGCCTCTTGCTGCGCACATACAGCAGCATGGGACTGCGATGAACAAGGGCCTGCAATGGGGAGAGCAGGCTCCTGTTACCCTATCAGCAACATCACTGTGAAGTTGTATCTGAGCTGCTCCAGCTGGGAACACTTCAATGGAGAGCTGTATCTGAACTGCCCAGTTCAAAGCAAGCTCCTGTGTGGTCTGTGGGCCGCGGCCTGTTCCAGCAGATAGGAGGTATTCTGTTGGAATACCAAATTCAGTACTGCTAGGAGGGGCAGGAAGAAAGAAAAGGTTGGGTTTGGGTTTTTTTGATAAACGTAAATCTGTTTTGAGTTCATGCAATGAGTCAGCAACGTAAGTCTCCCCACAGAGAAAATTCCACTGTGTTTGGACAATGCAAGCAGGGCCTCGGCGGTCAGAAATAAGGCCCAGCAGAAACAAAATCAGCAAATCCCTGTTTACACTGAAGTTTGGAATAAAACACTCACTTCTCTTTTTTCCAGAAAGCACCCAAGCTGGGTCCTAAACCTCGTCATTGACTGAGCTACACCCGGAGACAGAAGATGCAGACAGGCAGCACAGGAGATACCAACTGCTTAAAATGAGGAACTAAAAACACCACAGAGGAATGGTTCAAATGGTAACAAAGCAGTATACTTTAGCAGGCTCACTCCTCAATCTAGGCAAAATCCATTTTTCCACTAAATATCTTCCAAGCCCCTCTTTCGAAACAGGTTGTTAACTCCAACATAACTCTCAGGATAGTGTAATACTGCTGCAATCACATAAGCATGGGGAAGTCAAACACACACATGCCTGTCCCACATGCTTTCCCTTTCTCTCCCACCCTTTCCCAAAAAAGAAGACATTCCTTCCTTTTACAACCTGCTGAATCATGGCACAGGCAGGCAGCCCTGAAGCCTGCTCCTGCCTGTGCTGCTTTGTCATTGTGGGGAACAGTATAAGTTAAAACAAAAAACTAGAAGCTCTTAAAAGCATACCTTACTCTGTGAGTTCTGAGATGTTTGAACTTAGATAAAAGCAATGCAAAATCAACACAAGAGAGGGAAATAATCCAGAAGGAAACAAAAAAAGAGTCATAAAGGGAACAGAAGAAACATGCACGGATTTAACTGCTTTGGCAGCCAAGAAGGTGATATTTTTAGACTACGGAGTGCCAGGGCAGGGGCAGTGAAAGAAAGAGGGATGGATGGCAGATACCACACAGCAAGCGTGATATTGTCAAGGAAAACAGTTTAGATGTGTTCAGGCTTTGCTGCAGGAGATTTGCCTTGCTCCACTGATAAACACTTGTGGAGCCTTGTTCTTTGATTTTGGCAGTACATTGGAAGGCAGTGTGATGAGGCTGGCAGAGCTGAACAGGCAGAATTCGGGGGTGAGAGACAATCCTCAGTTTATGAGTTTATAAATCCTCAGTTTCTAACAACAGCTTTGAATAACTGTATTTTGGGCAACTTTTCTTGCCCTGTTACCAGACAGAAAAACCTCTGGCACTTTTAGCTGCTACTTTCCATTTGGAATTCCCTCTAACCTCAGTCTCTGAATCTTAATCCTTGCAGGGCACTGTCACATTGACAGTGCTCTCCTTGCATGTCAAGCATTAGGGTAGTCCATCTTAGTCTCATTCTTCTCTGGAAAACTGGCAAGAAGTGAGTGGAAAATCAAGCAGGTCAGAGTGGCGGGACGTTAGTGACACCACACTGAGACAGCAAGCAGCCAAGGCAGACAACCAGCAGGAGAATGTTGACTTTTGCTCTTTCAAACTTTGAACTGCAGGAGGGAAGACAAGCTCATGTCTCCATATGGGCAATGTCCATGATCCCTGCTATTCATGGAAAACACATTACAGTGACATCTCTGGGGAGCACTCCTGAGGAAAGGATGGGAAAAGATACACTGACGTTATCAAAATGGGGGGCTAGGTATCTAAAGGAAATACTAAAGACCAGCTGTTTTCAAAGCTAATAAATTTGGATTTTGGAAGTGTTATAGATTAACTGTAACAAGAGGAGGCAGATAAGTCTAAGAAAGAGGAAAAAACAACAGGGAACCAGAAGCAGAGAGCTAGCAGATAGATGAAAGGAGTTGGGGAGACACAGTATTGAGGTGGAAGAAGATAACCCATCCTCCTGATGCCATTAACACAAACTAGGAAATGCCCCTGGGAACAGGAATTCTGCAGAAAACTTCTGGGATCCAGAAATTCAGAGTTATTGAAGACAATGAGTGCAAGTTTTGCCCGGATATAAGATAGGGAAATCCTGATGGTTTCCCCGGGTTGTACTCAGCTTTCATGGCATTACACCAGCTCTCTGGACACCATTTGGTTTCCACTGTGCCCCTTTCCACCACTTCTTTCACAGGTCAGATGTAGGTTTGCTTGAGAGTGGCCTTCAGCTATCCCCAGAATTGTGTCCTACTGAGGGTCTCACACTTGAGGCATTCTTATCTGAACACAGTTGCAACACATGCAGAGGAGTTACAAGGGCAATGCAGATGACCCTTCAGATGCAAACACAGCGACCCCAAACAGCTAAAGCCTTGCCAGCAATAGCAGCAGGCCACCACCGCCTTAGCGTCCTGAGTGCATCAGCAATACACAGATTTTTCTTCCAAGGACAAAATGCTCATTCCATTTGCAGCCCAATGAGACCCAGAGCACAGAGAAGGACTGTGAGTGTTATAAGGCCAACAGAGAGAACGCTGTGCTGAAACAGAAGGTCTTTCCACTTTAGCTCACATTTCAGATCAGCCAGGGCTGACAGTGACTGACAGTGGCTGCTCTCCCCCAGCTGCTCACGGCTCTGTGCTATTTCCTCTACAACACTGCCTATACAGCAACACAGAACTTGCCCGTGAGTCAGTACCTCCTTGCACGTGGCCAGCTCATGGCTGTCTGGCTCAGCACTGGTCCGTTTGCTTGCTCGGAAGCAGTCGTTTTGCAAGGAAGCTTTTGTATTTTGTGAAGAACAAATCCTGCTTTAAATTCTCAATGGTCAAGTTTCCAAATGTCTTAAGTTTTGACAGACTGATGGGGTGCAATGAATAGCAACGAAAATTCCACTAAAATGTAGACTATCACAGAGAGAAAGGAAAGAGGTAAATGGGTTCATTGTTTAGGGGAAAGACAGGAAAGACAAAGTCAGGACTGACTATGAAGAAAGGCAGGAAGCTTCCCATGACAACATGTGACTGCTCCGGGGCACAGTGAGATCCCATGGCCGGGATTGCCCAGGAGCCCCCCATCCGAACCCCACTGACCCCTTGGCTTCAGCCTCCAGCCCCACACCAGAAGCCAGGCATCTGGGACCACATGCAGCCCTGAGGTAACGGAGCTGGCTGCAGCACAGTGCTCACCCTCGGCACATCCTGCCTTCCCCACCGTGCTCTCTTCTTAAAAGACAGGCAAAAATCACGGTAGAGGAGCTGCATTCCTGACATGCCATGTAAACAGCACAAGGCCACCGCACACCCCTGGTCCCTCCTAATCCCAATTAGCTGAAGTCAATAAACAGGGAATTCACAGCACTTACCTTGGTGAGGTCTCCGGATGCACCACTCACGCTCACAACCATCGGCTCCAGGAGCTGAAGAGGCTGGATCACAGAAGACAAATATTTCAGCCTACATGCTGGCTTTGGAGCTTTATGTTTTCACACTTCTGTACTGTTTTCACTTAAATCTAGCATGTGGCTTCACACTGAGACTGTTTCTCTTTGTATTACCAGTGTGCCACCCTCCATGTGGCTTCCTCCTTTGTGCTTATGTGGCTGCACCATGGCTGGAGTTGGGCACCTGTCCCAGCTGAAGGCAAATCAGCTAAAAGACGTGGTTTGATCACAGCTGGATTAGTGGGATTGGCCTTTTTAGGAGCAGCACAGACGTATATGTGCTTGGACAACTTGTGACGTTGAATCTCCAACACCCAATGTAATTGCTGATGAAGATCATGCTGAAACACTCCACTATCAGTCAGAAGGGCTGAGATGGTCCTTGCCATGGAGCATCATTTTTTAGTACATGGCACAGGTGGAAAACTGAGCTTGCCAACCTCTTAAAATTGTCATCATGGCTCTGTAAGTCAGTGATGTGCAGGAGGGACTTGCTTCTGAGAAACACCCCACAGGGAGAGCCATGGCACCGCTGCACTGTGGCCACTGCAACCAGCCAACAAGGATTCCATGTACACTCTGTATCCCTAATAACCACTTGGTCACACACTGGAGCTGCAGGGCAGAGTGTCTGTGCGCATTTAGCTTCCTCTCCAAAACCAACAGAGCTGCAGAAGCCCTGCTCAAAGGGGTTTTCCATGCCTGTGCTCACCCCAGGAGGGTTTCAGCAGATGGTGGGATAAGGCATGTCTGTGTGTGCTGTGGATCTATGTCCGTTTCTCAGTTAGACTGTGAATTTGTCCTTAATCAGGTGAAAATATTTCCCTGTAAATGGAAATTACTTAAGAGCTGTTTTCAGATGCCAGCTTCGAACTAAAGCTCACACGCACCGGGGTCCCCATAGAAGCTGCAGTCACCAACAGCTCCGGTCCCTGCACCACCCCTTGGCCTGGATGGTGGTTCTCCCACTGCCTCGTCAGGACTGGATTCATATCCCAGACGCACAGCAGTGTTTGTGTTTCCTTCCACTATTGGTATACTTCCTGATCTAAACGTGCCTGGCAGGAGGGTGACTTGTGCAGCCACAGAGGTGTTCTGCCCAAGGAGCAGAACGTTCATCCTAGGCTGGGATCCCTCCCTTTGCAGGCAGTACACAGCTTGATGTGCCAGAGGGGCCGTAACACTCCCAACTAAAGCACCACCAATGTGGCTGCTTCTGCATCCCAGCTTTGGGAGACCATCGTCACCTTCCCATTCGGATGGGTTTATTTTCCTCTCTCACACACCTGTTACTCAGAAAAATAAAGGCTGATGCACATTTATTTTCCAAATAAAATGACAGCGAGACTCTCTTCGTAATCTGCAGCCTCCTGTGCTTTCCTAAGGACAGCTAAATGGGATGAACGAGAACGCCATAACCAGGCACAGAGGAGGGAGAGGCTCCCTCTGCTCTTTCTCTCAGGGGAAGGTGCTGCTCAGCACCCGCTGCTCACATCTGCAGCTCCCCACTGCCTTCTGGTGGCAAAAATGCATTAAAACCTCCCTCCCCGCCCGGCCTTCCCCTCGCAAGCCGGAGCCAAACACTTGTGCAGAACGTGTGGTTTGGGGCCCCGTCTCGCACCCTTCCTGGCGTCGCCTGCAGTCACCCTGACATTCCTCCTCTTTTCTGCAGAAAAAGGCTCCATTCTGTGCCAGAAAGGAAGGCGGGGAATAAGCGAACCCTCTGTTTCTAAGGGTCCGGCTCTGCCTGCGGGGATTGGCATTTCTCTGCTTCACAGGAGCTCGCAGCTCTTAACAGCCCTCTGCCAACGCCCCCCGAAAGTGCAGGCAGCTCCAAGGTTCAGCCGTGCTCTGGCTGCCCAGTGTTAGCTGATTGGGAACGCTGAACGGATTTCCCTGGCTGCCAGGAGCAAAGCATCCAGGAGTGAAGGGGTTCTAGGATTTGCTGCTGCTTGTATTTGTGATAGTCATCTCCTAGGAAAGGATTAGCTGCTGGGCCTGGAGGTGGGCCCGTGCCTGCCTGGCCTCCGAAGTCCAGCAAGAACAAAGTGTGTGTGAAGGATTTTGTCCCTGCTGGAGCGACCGGCTGCTGTAACCAGGGATGGCAGCAAGGGCAGCACAGACAGCAGTAGGATGAAGAGGAGAACCATGACTTCCAGCCCGTTGTGTGGAGTTCTGTGCAGCAAAAGCAGCCTCAGAGGGTCCAACCTGGTCATCTGCCAGGGTTTTTCATGGGAACATGCTGCATTTTCATGCTTTGCTGTGGCTGACAGAACCAAGACAACATTATGGTGCTGTATCCATTCTTTCCTTTGAATGGCCACAGAGCAAAATTCCCTTTCATTCACTCGTCAGCCTGGACTCTTCCCCAAAAGCATCTGGAAATGGGCAAAACAAGTGCACTGTGGAGAGGTACTGGAGGTTTCTCTCATGAGAACATCGATGTTTACATTGCATAGGAGCCGCTTGCTTCTGGGAGCTCCCTGAAGCATAGGGTGAACCTTAGGCACAGCCCGTGGTGTCTATATTGTCTTTGGAGACATCTGGAAACCCTTTGAATGGGAAGCTAAGGCTGTCCACATCACCCATGGGAACTCCACAGCCCTCCCGGCCTCAGCATGAAGGCTGTGCTTTGGAGCTTCTCGTACATAACAAAGAGGAGAGGACAGACCCAATGACTGTTTCTCCCTGTATTAACATCAGCATTCTGCTCATCCTGACTTAGATCAAGGGGATAGTAGAGCCTGTCCTGTATGCTTCCTGTTTTGGGTCTTGCTGCTAGGTTGCTGGAAAGCGCATGTCAACCAAAGATGTATGTGAGAATCTGGAATCCACTGGGTTTTCTTCTGGTTTGGAGTAAAGAGGGTGATTATTGTGGCCTTAAGGGTACAATGTTCTTGCTGTTCTTTCCTGTCCTGAGCTTAGCTTGACCCCAGTTTTCAGTGAAGCCATCTGAAAAGCTGGAAATTGTTAAAACCCCCTAAACATGGCTGTTCTAATAATGTTTCCAGGGAAAATGGTGAGTCACAGATGGAAAAGCAGCACTGTGGCTGCATGGAAGCGCAACATGCTGTGCAGTATTCTCTGTAGAGCTGGAAGATGCAGCAGCTTTCCAGTGTATAAACCCAAGGGAGTATGGACATGGGGGGCTGTCTGGCTATTAACAAATCAAGCAGAAGCTGGGGGATGAGAGGGTTTCTTCGATATATGGGCTGATAGGAAAACAAAGGTAGAGTCAGTCACAGAAAATGTCTGCTTGGCACCAGAGTGGAAGGAATGGTTAAGGTTACACAAGTGAAACATGACAACCTTTGCTCTCATTTTCAAGTCAAGCAGCTTTGAGTTAGATTTTTATCACCCAGGGCTTGAATTAATCATGAGGCGAGTGTTATAACTGAAAGAAATAGATCAAATTATAAAGGCAAGCTGCTACCAAGCTCAGTGGAAACTCATGAGAATGAGGAGGGATTAAAAGATAGATCTGATGAAGAACAATAAAAGTATCAGCTGTGCCTCAGGGGATGTTGCTGTTCTCAAACACAAATTCCAGAGTCAAAAATATGGTGCTTTAGTTTTCCATCGGGAAACAAGGCCAGGTAAGAGCTTGGATTCTTTCAGAGCATGCTAACCCTGCCGAGGTGAGGAGGTTTGCAGCTGAGCTGCCCCCGTTTGCCTTCAGAGAAACTGGATTACAACCGTCTGGTGCATATCAGACAAGTTCACTATTTTGCTTTCACATTTCCAGTTCATCCCTTTCATTTATTCTAAACATTTCCTCCATCAGACTCTGCTTTTTGCAAGCGTGCACACATGGAACTGGGATCAGTCACTGGCTTTCTAAAAGCACATCATTAGCTTCCTTTGGTTTTTCTGGGACATTTTAACACAATCATAGAGTCATAGAATAGTCAGGGTTGGAAAGGACCTTAAGATCATCCAGTTCCAACCCCCCTGCCCTGGGCAGGGACACCTCCCACTAAACCATGTCACCCAAGGCTCTGTCCAACCTGGCCTTGAACACCTCCAGCGATGGAGCTTTCGCAACTTCCCTGCGCAACCCATTCCAGTGCCTCACCACCCTTACAGTAAAGAACTTCTTCCTTATATCCAATATATTTTAATCAAAGATGTTGTCCTGTGAACAGGTACATTTTTAATCTGTCCATCAACTCAGTGACAAGGGTTTTCCTTTTGTTCCCGCTGGATAACCCCCATCCAAGGTAAAAGTGGACTGACCTGCAAGCTGTCTGTAATCCCGGATAGACTTTTGCTAGAGGTTGTTTCCTGATAGCCTTTTACAAGGCAGCAAAAAGAATCAAAGGGATCCTCCCCCTTTATGAATATAAAGATGTAGATCTGAGGCAAACTCAGAAAAACACCCAAATTAAATTTAACATGAAAGCTGTTTGTAACTGGTTCCTAATGTTCTTAACTCATTACAAAACCAGATCAGTCTTACAGCTCTTTATAGATTTTATATACATACACACACAGATTAAATCTGCATCTATATGCATAATAAAAAGTGCTGTGTAATCAAAATATACATACTAAATATCTATACCCTGTATCTAGGGTCAAGAAGATCGCTGGTACAAGAAATGCTACCTACTGAAAGGGGTGATCATTAGAGGACTTTGGGAGGAATTTGAACCCGTTTTCGCTAGAGACGAAACAGTGCTCTGCAGATAGCAGCTGCGCATGTAAACCTATTGTAAACATTGAGCCTCTGGAAATCATGAGCTGAGGTTTTTCTGTTTGCTTTAGTAATAATCTAAACATGCTCCCTGATAAGTCCCGTACCAGCAGCCTGGGTTGTGTATTCCTGCATAGGCACCTCCTCCTTTGACAGAAGTTAAACATTATAGAAACTAGTAGGGTCCCAACAAAACCTCCCACAAAAACTTAAGGATAACTCTGTAAGGATTTTACTGTCTCTTTGACATCCATCCTGCTATGTTTCAGACAAAATAAAAGATTCTTTTCTTGCAGCACAGTCTGTTGGCATTTCCTTATAGACAATTTCTTTATAGACTATTTCCTTATAGAAACGGTGTGACTGATCCTTAAAGTCAGCACACAATACATGCCCTTGCAGGTGTGCATCCCTGTTCTCCTCCAGATATGCTCTTTTTCCAAACAGAGGTGCACACGGATGTCCCAGTTCTCTTGCCCATCTTCTCTGCTGCCGGTAACCACCTCAGAAGTGGTTTTGCTTGCTTGGCTGCTTGCAGCCAGTCCCACAGCTCTCTGGTTGCTTCACAAGTGTCACTTCTAGTCTTGCCTGCACTCAAGTCTGGCAGACAGGCAGTTATGAGCAGCAGGCAGTTACTGATCTGATGACGTCAGTGAATTAAAATCCTATTTGGCCACCCTGGCCCAGGCAATATCTTTATAGCATTGGATTATATCAGCAAATTATAAGCAGTCATACAGGTTATTGCTAATTCTCTTTCTGTGGCACGTGGCTTAGAGAAAGATCTTTTAAATAGATTGTGAGACACCAGTGCTCCTCTTGGGCAATCGCAGGAATTTGAGCCTGAGCTCTCTTAAATCCCATTCTTGCATAATCTGCTTAGATTTGTAATTTCCAATGTTGCTATTCCTGCTGCCAAAAGCTCAGTTGTCACTCAGATACCAGAGCTCTTTTGTCCAAAGGGCAAGGCAAATTATCCTTTGGTATTTGCAGCACTATAGCAACGGCCAAAAATTTAAGAGGGGTATTCCAGAGAAGCCCAAGACAGTGAATGAAGTGCACAAGCTGTTACATGTAGACACTGAAACTGTGCAGGGCATAGCATCCATTTGGGATCTCGGCAGGTGCTAAACAAAAGGATTAAATTGGGATGTAAAACTGCAGCGACAAGCACTACTATCAGAGCTGTCAGACACCAAAGACCAAGCTCGTGTGTGCTGCGTTCAACTCTGCTTTGCCAGACCCCAGATAAAAGCCTACTCCGCTCATGCAGAGGCAGGGGATGAACGCTGCCCTGCAGGCTGAACTCTGCGTAGCCAGGAGGCATCAAGCACTGACTCGGGCATTGAGAACTTTCCTAGTGGAAGTGGCTACCATCAGGACATGCAAAGTTAAAAGGCAGCATTCCAGACCTGTGCAGTGTGGCGCAGAGAGAGGGATGATGGAAAAGGTGTTTGCTTAAGTGTGATACAACAGGCAGCAGGATCCGTGTCCCAGTACTGTCCACCTTGCTTATTGCTGTTACAGGCAGAAATCAATAGAAGTATGTCTACAAGGTCTGCAGACAAGGTATTGAAAGTGTAATGGCTTGTATCACTAAAAACCCAAGCTTTCCTTAAAGTAAACTTGGAATGCACCTTGCTATAAGAGGGCAGTGGAATTATGTCTGGAAGCTGGAAGCAGTGGAATACTTCTTGTGTAAGGGCTACAAGAACTCCTCAAATGATGGCAGGTTCTCTCTGCCCTTTTTCCCAGCAGGTACCGGTAGTACAGCTCTAACCAGGAGCTCAGTAACTGCCCCTGATCAATTCTCTTATCAGAGCACTTACAGACACCACCCATCTCACCTCCAGGCTTTGGGAGGCAGATAGTCTGCAAAGTAACATCACTTCAATTGCCACTTCAGCCTCCCAGTGGCTAAAAGCAAGGGTGTGCAGGCAAGGTTGGTATTCAGCACTGTCTCTGGACGTTCTATTCTTTCACACAATTGCATCATGCAACCATTTCACACCCTAAAAATAAACCCGTCTGGTTTTGAAGCAATTCCTGTGTCCTGCTGTGGGATTGGCTTTGTGAACGATGGGAGGCAGTTCCTTGCATTTTGCAAAGGCTTCCCGTTCCCAATGAACTCAGAACTTCTCAGAGGTTTCTGGGGAGAGCAAGATTCTCCGACTTTGATCCCTGTCTGTCTGTCCTGGATCCCCATGACACAGCCCCTGACTGCCTCAGTCTGTGGGCCAGCACCCTGTAGCTGGAGAGGCTGAAGTTGCCCTGAAAGCGCTGGAAGAAGACGGATGCCAGGATTGGTGCCTGGTCCCAATGGCACCTCTGGTACTCCTCTTGGCCTGGGTTTGCAAGCCAGGACCAGGGACAGAATGGGAAAGCCTCAGAAGGAGCCTCCGCTTCTGGTACCTTAAATGGTGTTGCCCAACTGGAGACTCTGGGGGTAGGAGTTACCGTGGTGGTGGACAGCAGAGCTGCTCATGCAATGTCTGGGCTCCATGTGAGGCCGGAGGTGTCACACTCCTGTGGCACCTCTTCCCAGGACAGTCCCCAGCCCTGCTGTCCCTGCAGGTGCCACCACTGCCAGTACATGCAGCTCAGCGGGGCTCCAACACACAAAGGCTACAAGAAGCAGTGGCCAGTAACCAGAAACCTGTCCTCTCACAGACCCACATCTGCCTCCCGTGACCCATAGCTGCTCCCATCTCCTGGTCCTGTGCCAGCAGGAGATGTGGACCTCAGCTCTGTTAACTTCTCCTTTGGAGGCAAGAGAAGGGCCAGAGCCCGGTTGCATTCCTCTGGGCTCAGCTGTTTACATGACCCGGGCAGGCTCTTCACACTGCTTACCCTGCACTTGTAGCCTCACCTCACAACTGCAGCACAGTGTATGTATACCTCGCTGGCAGCATCCCACCCATACGCAGCATCTGTTCCCTGCCCAGCTGTCCCATGCACTCAGCACATCACTCAGGGCATCTTCTGGGGGCACAAGGGCAAAAAAGTTCAAAGAACAGCAGTCCAAAAGATGACCTCTCTCATCCACAGCATATGCCCTTAGATGCATTTCAAACCCTTTTAATACCACTGATATCAGAGGAGCTTTACAGAAACATGTCTGCCTCCTCATGCATCCATTGTGCTTCTGCCAGTGCCTTCTGCCCTCACACAAGCTCCTCTACAGGCCTCATCCTGGTCCCATGCTGATAGCTGAAGACTGTGGTCTCACCCTTCCATGTTCATCCAGCTCAGCTGCAGCCCAGGGAGATGGACGGGGTGACACAGGGCAGGACACTTGGCAGGACACAGGTTCACTGGGCAGCTCCATGCAAGGAGAGCAGAGCAGCTCTGGTGAGGGTGGCTGGGACAGACACAGCCCACAGATGGCCACACCAGCCTGTTACAGAGTGAGGGCTGAGGAAGCTGAGCTCAGGGTCAAGGCATACAACCAGGTGCTGGTAGCCATGGCAAAATACAAGTGGGAGGGGTTGAGGTTAAATGCAGCTCCTGACTGAGCCTGGGAGGTTATTTGCAGCTCATGTGTCTCTTCCCAGTGGCATGGTCCCTGCTCACAGCGCTGGCCTCCAGCCTCCCGCCTCCCGCCTGCATCTCTGTTTCTCTGTTCATATCACATCTCACCTACCACAGATCTCCCTCTGAACCACCTCCTTTGTCTCCTTGAAACTCTTCCTTCCCCCTAACCCCGCATGGGAGAGGACTTTGGTGTGAAAGGCACTCAGCCCCTCTTTGATGCTGTGCCCAGCTCTATCTCATAACCGGGTAGGGCTGGCCAGCATCCGGCTTTCTGGTCCAAACAAGAGAGAAAAGCTGAAGAGCTCTATTTCTTCACCCCTGTAATTTAGGGAAAGGGAAGCTGCACTCCATGGCCACTCTTCAGCCTTTGATGTATTTTGATGTGCCCTTTGGCCTTGCAATTTTTTCCCCCACATGGTTATAGGATAATACTAAGTGTGTGTTAACATAAGAGCTGCCAAAGATGTTTGAAAGGCTTGTTTGTCCCTCTGCAAAGGGAAATCCTCCCCCTCCCTGACACATGCACTTATTGCCCCAGAGAGAGCGCAGAGAAGTACCGTGGCCTTTCTGCCATTGTTCTTTTTTGTTTATTGCTACTTCTGACATTCTGATGAAAAGGGAGCAGGAAAATTGGCAAAACCCATGGAAAGGAGTTTCCTCGTGTGACAATAACACAAGACAAGGCAGGGCAAGAGAGGGGTTTAATTTGCCTGGTTTGATATTTTTAATAGATGCACACCATAACAGAAGAGGTGTTATTCATTTGTATGAATCTGTGCCTTTTGATGATGGGTTAAAAGGAGAATTTTGGCATTGCTTTTATACTGATGTGCCCTCTAGTCATATTTAATAAGCCCAGATAAAGCTCACCAAACTCCTTCAGAGGAAAGCTAAAAGAAAGCCTCCAACTTACCCCTAACTAAATGAGTATATGTACTCATTTGTGTTGTTTCCCAAAGACTCAACTCTCCATCTTGGTTTATAGAAAATGGCTTTGAGTGTTTTACCTGTTTTATCTTTAAAGCGAACCCTTTGACTTTACTGAGATGCTGTCGAATTGGGTTGTCAATTGGACTGTCAATTGGAGCACTCAGCCATAGCCCTGCTTCGTGCAGTGGAGGGGTTAAAACAAGGGGTTAAAGAGGGTTAAAGCAGAGCCTGGTTTGGCCCTCAGGAATTCTGCTGTAACTAATCATTTGAGAACATTTATGTGGCCACTTTGATACACCACACACATAGAAATCTCGGGAATATGTGTCTGAAATGCACCTAGATGAAGAGGCTAACGTGCTTCTCCGATACATACTGAGTTTGTACTCCAAGGGATGCTTCACATAATGCCAGCCTGGATGTTGCCGATCTAGTTGAAAATGTCCCTGCTCATTGCACAGGGGTTGGATTAGATGACCTGCGAAGCTCCCTTCCAACCCCAACTATTCTACGACTCTAAAACCAAGCACCTACTGTTTTATTTTCTGAAAGGAGAAGCCTCTGTGTCAATGCACCCGTTAGGAAGACGCACTAACTCCTGACACGCAAAGCTTCCATGGCTATTGCAAAATGCAGATCCCAGGACACATTTCAAAATCCTCAGGGGATCTGAGCCAGCCGGGAGCTGCGGTGGGAATTGCAGAACGGAAATCCTCTGCAGCTGACCTCACTTCCTAGGAACAGCCACATGTGGCCAACTGCTTCTTTGTAAGGGACCAAATGGTGCTTTGGCCACGGTTTTAGTCCATCCTTCCTCTGCAAAACCCAAGAATTCCAGGAAAATTTCAACACAAGTTGGTCTGAGTTAACAGAAATCTCCGCATGGATGGGAGGGCCAGGAAGACACGTCACTACCTCCAGTGTCCCAGCCTGAGTGAGCATGGGTTGAACAGACCCAGGCACTTGTGGCTGAGCTCTCTTTCATTCTCCTCTTGAACTAGAAAAGCTCTTTTTTCTCTGTGTGGCTTTTAATTCTTTTGAATGAAAACCCCTCTCTTTTTTGCTGTGTGGCTCTTAGAAAGAGACCGAACTGCTCTTGCAAACAGTGCCAGGGGCACGGGTTTGGACGTGCTAAGGCTGCAAAAGAATTTGAAGGGAAAGGAAGCACAAGCACCAACTAGATCAGAAAATACTTCTGTACTTTTACGATGCAGTTGGAAGGATGAGGCGCCCTCCACGCTGCACAGCTGAAGGGTAAGTTGCTCGGCTGCAAAATGTTCCCTTTTCCACTAACTTGGCCTGTTGTACCGTCAGGAAATACATTTGTATGGGGATGTCACTGCATGTAGTGGGAGGTGTCCCTGCCCATGGCAGGGGGGTTGGAACTCGATGATCTTGAGGTCCTTTCCAACCCTTACTATTCTATGATTCTATGATTCTATGTAATGGCGCTGCACTCAGTGCTGCTGGCTGCTCATTGTCCTGCTGCTCCTGGGGGTAATAGGCACTGCAAACTCTGTGGATGCTTAAAACTCCTCCAGAGTCCTCCAGGCGTCTTCTTCCTTTTGCACTGCTTCTTTTTCTTCCCAAGTTTATTTTTAAGCCCTATCAGTGCTGTAGCTCAGCTCACTGTGTGGCCCTATAGTGGTAATTAGGAGTCAGAAAGGATTAATAGCTGCAGGAAGAGGGGCAGAAGCAACCATGGGCACAGAGAAATGCCTCTAGCAATGAATCAGTGGGAGCTGCGGGGAGCTTGGACTGTACCAGATCCAGCTGCTCCGTGATGCAGGGCCATGTTTAAACCATGCAACCCGGAAAGCAAAGTACACGCTCAGGAGTGGAAGAGGAGGACAGTGTTTTGTTAGCTCGTGCTCAGTAAATCCATCCCTAGGGATATGGGAGCCATTCAAGCTGAGTCTCCTGCAAGCAAGCCTCCCTTTGTCTGTGGACCAGAGTCTTCTGTTTGATCAATAGCGTGATCTGACACACTGCTCGCTTGTGTAGTCATTAGGTTGGATGGAAGGTGGCTGAGGCTGGGAAGAGTGACGGGACCACGTCTGCTGGCTGGAGCCTGCCGTGGCATCCCCTACACAGGGATGCTAATGGACACTGTGGTCTGCAGAATGCTGAGTCCATCCACTGGTGATAGTCCCATCATTGAAAGGCATTTGGTGCTAGAAGGAGGGTACTTGTGTCTGCTCCTTGCAAAACCAGCATGAGAACAGAAAATAAAGCAAGTTGTGATGGTGACAAATAGGGACAAGAAAAATGTTTTGCACTTTGGGAGGTAAAGACAGCTTGAAAAATTATGCTTATGGGGGAGGAAGAAGGAGGGGAGAGACATCTGTGCTTGTGTACTCATTCATGTTTCTACTAGCCTTTATTATATTTAGACTATGCTAGATGATACTAGAAGTACTTTGCATCTAATGATGATCTGGGGAGCCGGAATGCTGTGTGGCAGCCTTTAAAGCTCCTCCTGGCCAGGTTTCCTTACGCTTATTTGACATTTTTGATGCTCGTTACGCTGCACTGTCATCTGATGGAGGTGTAAGCCCGGATCTTTTTTGTTCAGTTGTTTTGATTAATGTTTTCTTTTGCTAGCAGGCTGTAATCAGCCAGGAGCAGAGGGAAATCAAATGTCATTAAACACTGCAAGACCTCTGCCCTTTCTGGGCTGACTCAGCTGAAGGCTGAGTCCTTCATTTCTTTATCAGCTGAATGGGAGATAAAGAAACACAATGCCCCTTGTATTTCTAGAGTCACTGGAATGAAAAGAATCAATTCTGAGATGAAAGAATTAATCTTTGAGCTGGTGCTTGGAAAACGGTGGTGTCCGTGTTTGATATTTGGAGAAATACTAAGCTGGGACATTGTTATAGCCTCCTCGAGTGCCTTTATCCCTTAGGGAGAGGTAGAAAACCAGAACCAGCTTATTGCCCCTCAGAAAGTCTATCAAGGACATCAGGCATACAATGTAATTTCTGTAAACTGCTTTAATCTGATCTTATTTTCTACAGTAGTGATGTTTAATGATCACTTGTCTTAACCCTCTTTCCTTCTTCCCTGTCTGAAGGGAAAATTCTTTGAATGAAAGGAGAGGAAGGAAACAAAGGCAGCAGTCCCAGCAGCTTGCAGCCAGGCCAGCTTTGCGCTGTTGGGCAGGAATTAGCCAAGTGCGTCGCCCCTGACATGGACGTGTCTCTCCTTTTGCCATATCCTGATGAATTCTGCAGGGTTTTAGCCACAAAGAACTCTCTCTGGTGTTTACAATAGGAGTTAATTTGTCTGAGGATTCATCAGAAGCCTTAAATGCCCAGCTCCCAGCCTTGCCAGTAGAAGGGATGACTCTAACACCCCCTTGGTGTCTGACATTTTTGAACCCATCCCCAAGTAAAGGATCACCATGAACAACAGATCTATACCTTGTATACTTTATGACATCCTGTCCTACCATTGCAGAGGGGTTTTCACTTGGGCTTTATCCAATGCTCTCTCAGAATCTGAGTTGTATTCAGTGTCTAACGTGTGCTTCCCAGCTCTGTGCACACAGTGACGTGTGCTCTGAGAAGCTGCCTGTCCTGGTGCTGAAGTGGTACAGGACAGTCCAAGTGAGGCTGCAGTTTCTCATGCAACATCAGCAGGATGAATAAGCCTTGGCCTTTGTTAGAGGCACTTTTAAACCAGATGCCTCAGGGGATGGATTGTTGGGCTGTTGAGATCTGTCCCCCCTCTTACCAAGTTATCTCTTATCAACTCTCAGTTCCCCTCTCTTATCTCTCACATGTTCACTCTCTGTTGGCTCTCCCACTTCCTTGCAACTTATTCCTTGAAAAGGGAGAATGGGAACAGAAATAACCCTATTAGGCTGTTCTCTACCCATTTGCATTTCCTCAACGCATATGGTAATGGATAAGCTAGACTCCTCCTGGGTTTAAGCACCACGTACAAACCTTCCCTGTTCCATTACAGCAAACCTACGCTGCCAGCTACTACTGCCGACTGCTGCATCAGAAAGGATTAAACTTGCTCAGAGGAGATTCTGATCAAGAAATCAGATTTTCTAGGGTCTGGAAGAGTCAATATGTTGGATCAGATTCATCTGCTGGCTGCCGTGACAGTCCTGGGAGTCCTGGAGCAAGGTAGGGACCATCAGATGCCTAAATACTTCTCGAGTCAGCCTGCTGTACCTCCACTGGTTTCCTTTCACTCACATGTGTAAGTTCTGCTGTTGCACTGCCACTTCCCTGGTTTTCAGACAGTGGAGCCATATCTTGTGTGGGTTTTGAAAAGTATACAACAAAACAAGTGCCTGTGAAGCCCTTGCTCTGAACTGACCTTGGTAGAGCTTCTCCTCTGCAAACATGCAGAATTTCTCTCTTTGAAAAATGGGTTAACAGCAGTTCCTGAGGTTTTTCAACACTCAGAGAGCACTGCAGTGTGGAAAGGCAGAAGAACAGGCCATGGTGGGTCACACAGAACACCTTCCAGCTGTGGTTCCACATGGCATGACAATTTAGTTCAGTGTCTGGGTGGTTTATCTGTGGCATCAGTTCCCTCCTTCCTCAGCTATCAGGACTTGGAAGGGGAAATCGTTAAAGATTGGAAAAAACTTAAAACTGGCAGTAACAAAGTACGTCTGAACTGTGTAACCTTTTCTATAGGTAATAGATGATCTGTTAATTACACAAGAGAGAAAGCACATATCTGGTGATGGTACATGACTGCATACTCCTTGCTTCCCTGTTGTACTGGGCCATTCCTTTTCCTTGTCTGAAACACATCTGTGATTTTCATCCAGCTTTCTCTGCTATGCAGGGGTGCAGGGTTAGGAGGAGACCATGGATCTTTTGCCCGTACCTATGGTAGTCTCCCTGCCCCACCATGCCCAGCCAAAGGACTGACCACTGCTACTTTTCTCTCTTTTGCTGCAGCCTACTTCTTCCTCCAGGTGATCTACGCTAGGAGGGCATTTGGCATTTCTCCTCCAAAGATCTCAGGCCCACCTGAATTTGAGAGGATCTTTCGAGCACAGTAAGAAACTTCTCTTACAAGATGCTTGCCAGATCTCGCATCTAATGGCACTGCCCTTCCCCTGCTTTGCTGTTCATTTCTCAGGACTGTCATTCATAAGTTACCTCCCTTGGGGTTAAGTTAATGGTCTTAAGAGTATCAGAACTCTCCTGATATGAGTGCCAAACACAGAAGCCACTGCTGATAGAAATCACACAGGTGTCTGCTGCAGAGTGAAGGGCTGCTAAAGACAGAATTGTTGGTGCCTGAGACTTCGGCTGGTTATAGCCAAGCAGGGTCAAAGCCTCAGGAAGCTTCAGCCCTGCCGTGAGCCTTACTCACTGACAATGACAAGCTCCCAGAGAGATCTCAGCTGGGGCTGGGACTGGGGTAGACATGATCCAGCATCTCTGCTGTGACTTCCGTGCTAGGGCTGCGGTAGGAAGGGAAGCAGAGAGAAAGGAAGCTTCCACTTCTGCTGTATCTGAGCTCTGAAAACAAAGCAACCAGGCAACAGGAGCAGGATGCCCTCAGCCACCCCCTTCTCTGCTCCTTTGCCAGCCTTGACTCAACCTCATCCAGCATCTCCTGTCCATACTACTTTGTCTTTGGGGGGACGGGGCATGGCCTACAGTGAACTGCTCTCTCCTGCATAAAGCCAAGCTGCTCTGGCCTTATCTGCTTAAGATGCGCTTCACCCTCAACACGTCTGCAGCCTGCTGGAGCAGACCTTCCTTGTGGCTTTGGGGCTGCAGCACTTGGGAAGGGGCAGCAGGGGTGGTTCATAGAGCCTTTCTGTGCACGATCTGACCTGGGTATCTTTGACTTAATTTCTTGTGCCCTGGAAACCCAGTTTCTTCCACTGTTTAATTCTTGTGAATGAAGGTGGAATGGGAGCTGTGTGGAAAGATGGCAACATCAGCTCCAAAAAGCAAGAGCCTCCAGCATCTTGAAACTGCTGGGAGAAGCAAAACCAGAAGATCTTCCTCCTTTCCCTTGTTCATGACCTTCCTCTTTCCTGCCAGGGTGAACTCCTCTGAGTATTTTCCCGTTTTCCTGGCACTTCTGTGGCAGGCTGGACTCTTCTTCCATCAAGGTGAGAATAGCCCGTTACCTGGTTTGTCACTGTATCTGTTCCCCTGAGCATGGCCCCAGTCCTGAGGTCCTGCTCACCTTCCAAACAATAAATCGGGCAGTAATTCTGTCCCTGATGGGGTGGTGGAGCCAGAGGAAACAAAGCCTCTGTTCCTTCACTTTGGGCTACCTGCTTAGATCAAAGCAGCTCTAAAAAGCCTTTGGAGATGGTCACTGTGAATTCTCTCAACTGCAGGTCTGGCTGCAGCCTTGGGTCTGGTCTATCTCTATGCCCGCTACCGCTACTTCGTGGGATACAAGGCATCATCCTCAGAAAGGTGAGCACCTCTGCCAGCCTGGAGTATGGGGTAACTGCTGGGGTTTGCATTTGGGAACACAGTGTGCTTCAGAGAAGCTCCAGACTCCTCCTGGCTGCTCTGGTGTCCCTGCATGACTCAGCCTTGCTGAGCTCTCCCTGGGGCACAACATGGGCATGGGTACAGGGCTGGGGCCAGAGACACAGACACCGGGCAAGGCTGGAGCTGTCCTGAGCCCTTGCGGGTATGTGTGTGCTCCTTCAGGGTGGGAGCAGGGCACAGGACCCCATGCAGGAGGCAGGGGACAGCCAGGGGCTGCCTTTCCACCCTGTTCCTGAGTGAGAGCAGCAATGCTTGGCCTCAGCAGGCTCCCTCTCTCCCACCAGGCTTGCGCCGATATACTTTGGCACCGGAGTTCTCTGGATTCTCGTTGCAGCATCAGTCCTGGGCATCCTGCATTTCTTCCTCTCTCACTACATGGGACTGAATGTCCTCCACCTTCTCAAAGTGTGACTCACTGCTCTGTTCCTCATCAGTATCCTCGCCTTTGAGTCCTGCTCCCTCCTGCCCACAGTTACAGACTTCCTGCAACCAACACAGTCCCCAGTGACAAATCCACCTTCACCGGAGTTTTTAACATCTCCCTCCTCGTTGCCAAGCACTGGCATTAACTGCTGGGCTATTCAGGAGGTATTTTTCCCCTGTGGCACTGTAGGTGTCAAGTGCTCCATATCTGGCAGCTCCATCATGCCTGATGCAGAAACAACAGTGCTCCAAAACAGGGGGAACTGTAGGAAAACCGGACATGTAAAAGCAAACTCATCTCAGCCTGAGCTTCCCAGTGAGTTACCCCATGGAACTGCCATGTGTTCCCCTTCCTCCACGGGCTCTGCCTTCAGCCCAGGCACCAAATGTGGGTTCATTCCACTTTACCAAGTCCCACACCTAAGAAAGGCATTTGTTTGAAACCAGATGTGGGTTGAGGCATAACAAAAGAGGTGAGGGATAAACAGGAGCAGCCACCAACATGTGCCCCAGGGAGAGCTGTTAGTGCCCTCGTAATGGTTATTAGCCACTGCCCATGGGTGATGCTGTAAATCAGAGTGCACAAACTCCTAACCACTGCTGGATAAGCCACTTTGAATACTGCTGAGCAACAACATGCACAAATAAAAAGGCAACGAGCTTGCTGTGCTGGGTGTCTCCTGGTGGGTCTGCTGTTAACAGAGGAGAAAAACATGAACGTTTGAATGCAAGGCAGCTGCCTCAGTTTCCCTGCTGTGCAGTGCAACACAGCCTGCAACCCTACATCCTGCGGGAGGAGAGTTCTGAGTAGAGAGAAGCTGATTTTCAGAGGATCTGAGGTCTGAGACTGGCGTCTTTGCTGCTCAGCACTAAACAGTGGTCCCCACTGGGTGTTTTTCCCAGTGCTCAGGTCCCCCTCTGGGCTTCCTGAGGCAGAAAGGGATGGATTTTCATGGACCCCTGCATTCACAACACTGATGCTTTTGGCCATCAGTCTACTCATGTCAGCAGCACAGCTCAGAGAACACCAGCAGTGCTCT
Source organism: Amazona ochrocephala (assembly GCA_039720435.1). NCBI lineage: Eukaryota > Metazoa > Chordata > Aves > Psittaciformes > Psittacidae > Amazona > Amazona ochrocephala. The sequence continues at coordinate 15,559,989 of CM077889.1, forward strand.
GTGCCATCGTCACGGGGGGGACCCACAGCAAACCCAGAGAGCAAAAATAACTGCATTAACATGCTGCCAGTCTAACCACTTTTCGAAGCCCACCGTCCTCCCTTCCCAGCAGTGGGCATATCTACACTATAAGAACAAAAGGCATGTTTCTCTTGGAAGAAGTGATTAATTTTTTACATTGTTTCATTTCCTTCCCTGCATTTTAAATTGCCTTAGCCAGCAAAGCCCCCCGTCCCGTTTCCCTTTCAGGCTCTCCTGTCTTGGAGCTGTGCTGAAGTTGGCAAACACTGCAGAGAAAGGCTTAAATCTATGCAAAAATAACTGTAAACCAGTTGTCTCTGCAAAGTTTTCAGTGCAGCAGGACCCCCGAGTGTCACCACAAGATAAACAGGGACAGAACAACTTTTTTTCTAGCATCTTTGATAATACACTTAGGAGAAGGCTGAACATTGTTTAACCTCGGCTGTGCTTTAGCAAGGCCAGGGAGGGACAGACATGCCACCTGCCCCCAATGGAATTTTTCTTAGCCTTTACATTAACACATCCCACCATCTCCTGAAGTCAGTTCTCAGCCCTCACCTTTTTACCAGCATAACCAGTCACCTCCCAGAGGGTCAATCCAGGAGGACCAGCCCCAGCTGACGGTGCAGATCCTGACTCCGTTTCAAACCTGTGATGTCTCGGGTTAATCCAAGCAGGTGCTCAAGGGCTCTGCAGACACAACCTCCATCTTCCGCTCTGCAACCTGTAGTGTTGGCCTGGAGTCTCTTCCCACCTCGGCCCAGCTTCTGTGTGTGACAGGGCTGCAGAATGACTCAGAGGAGGGAGGTTAATGATTCAGCAGGAGGCTGTAGCAAGCTGGCTTCTCCCCTTGGATGCACAGAGGACCATTAAAAATCCTGTCGCGGCACAGCCAAGCTCTGGCCTTGACTGTCACTGGTTCTGCTACAGGAAAACCAACCCTTCAGACAATTGCCAGAGGGATCGTTTCAGGTGCCTCTAGCAGAAGGAAAGCTTCTCCTCTCCACCCAGGGATGCTGTCATTACTCTGCTACTTCATAACTGTAATCCAAGGAAATCACCTTGCCAAGGGCCATGGCTCAGCAATGCAGGCAGGATTTACCCAGTTCAAAATGCCACCACACAGCACATTGCCCCGGCACTGTATGAACCCTCTTTGCCCACTTACACCCCCTGCGGTGACGCTGAGGGGCCAGGTTTGGTCTGGCAGGGGGTGTGAGGGGGGATATGGGGTCTGCCCCTGCTACCACAGCGTGAGGTGGCTCCGGGGCCACCATCGAGCTGGTGTGAAGGCTCAAAGGCTGTCCCCTCACCACCTTCTGCGCTGCTCCTGCTGTGCTGGGGCTGCCCCATGGAGCCGCCTCAGCTCCCCCATCCTGGGGCTGTGCCCTGGGTGAATGGTATTTCTCTGGTGAGACCCCACCTGGAGCACTACGTCCAGCTCTGGAGTCCTCGGGACAGGAAAGACATGGACCTGCTGGAGAGGGCCCACAGGAGGGCCTATAAAATGCTCCAAAGGCTGGAGCACTTCCCTGAGGAACGGCTGGGCGCTGGGGTTGTTCAGCCTGGAGAAGGCTCAGGGGAGACCTTGTTGTGGCCTTTCAGTACTTAAAAGGGGCCCACAAGAAAGATGGAAAAAGACTTTCTAGCAGGGTCTGATGCAACAGGACAAGGGGTGATGGCTTTAAACTAAAAGAAGGGAGATTCAGGCTGCACTTTATAATTCTTTATAGTAAGGGTGGTAAAATATTGGCACAGGTTGCCCAGAGAGGTGGCAGATGCCCCATCCCTAGAGACATCCAAGGCCAGGCTGGATGTGGCACTGAGCGACCTGATCTAGTTGAAGACGTCCTGCTCATTGCAGGGGTTTGGACTGGATGAGCTTTGAAGGTCACTTCCAACCCAAACCATTGTATGATTGTATGATTATGGTCTGCTCCAGTGAGCTAACCGGCTGAGGGGGAGCCGGCTGTGATGGAACCGACTGAGGGGGAGCCGGCTGGAGGGGGGCAGCAGGCTGAGACGGAGCCGGCTGAGGGAGAGCCGGCTGAGGAGGCCAAGCTGCGACAGCAGCGGGGCTGAGGCTTGCCTGCTGCGTCCGCAGCTTGAGGCGGCAGAGAAACCCCGCCCCGTGCCCCACACCGCCCCCAGGCCGTTCCGCGACCCCGGCAGGAAGCGCTGCCCGCCCCGTCACGCCCCGCCCCGGGCTCCGGCCGCTGCCGCTCGGGAGAGGGCGCTGGTGCGACGCGGCCGCAGAGCACGGAGTGTCTGAGGAGGCCGAAGCTTGGCTTCAGGCCCGCCGCCGCTGCCGCCGGTGGCTGCGCCCGAGAGGCGGCCGGGGCGTCCCTGGGTGCACCCCAAGCCAGGCCCGGCGCGACGCTCACACAGTGCACGGCCGCGGCGGCACTCGGGCACAAACCTGCTTCAGGTTCTATCTGTGCTGGGCCGGGCCCTGGTGTCAAGGTTACTGGCGGGGGGAGCCTTGGAGCCTCCCAGGAATCTCCTGGAGGCGGCTTAAAACAGACATTAAGAGCCCCCATGCAAGAGCTTTATGGATTCCCGAGCTCCTTCCTGCTTCCTCCCCTTACAGCTGCCAGATCAGTGTCAGGAAAAGGGAGGAAAAGGTTTGGTGTCTGATATTTGGAAGCAAATCCACTGTGATGCTGCAGCCGCCCCCAGGCAGAGCACCCAGCCAGGCGGGAGGCCAGCGGAGCACAAGGGAAGCCTGCAGAACCAGCGAGAACGTTTTTATCAGGAGAAAAGCAGATGTTGAACTTGCAAACAAGCTCCAGCGCTATGGGGCTTGCTCCCACGCAGCAGAGTGAGTGACAATGCCAATGCAGAGCTCTTGTTTTCCCTGACGGAGCAGCTGCCATCCGCTGGCATGCACATGTTCCTGTTTCTATCTTTGCAGGACCCTACCTGGGTTCCCTTTTGTACCATAGCACAGAAGGTTGTGGCTTATTTTTATCTCGAACACTTCAAGGGCGCCCACATGTACTTCCCTACCCATCATGTGGTGGCCTGTGCTGGTACACACAGAGACAGGGCTGGTGTGCAGACAACAGTGGGATTACATGTGCACTGTGCCTTGGGACTGGGGGAAAACTGCACCTGAGCCCAGGGAAGAGCACACTGGTCCCTCCGGAGCACGGCTTGGTGGGATGGATGGAGCACATCCTTGAATTTCCCTGGGAAGCAGCACCACTTTCCTTGCAGGTCTGTTTGGGAGGGAAGCTCCTGTGGGGCTGGGAGAGGAGGGTGCAGCTGGTGGCCCTGGCTTTGTGGCACTGGCACGTCACCCGGGTTTCCATGGCACCAGCATCCATAACACAGGGCCAAGGGGAGAGAAAGAAGTAGGTCAGACAGGGCTAACAATACCCAGACGTGTCTATCTACAGCTCAGCCTGATCCAGGAAAGGAAGTGAAACCGAGGAGAAAGGGAGAGGGAAGGGAGGAAAAAAAAAGAGGAAAGCACAAAGTGTCCATAGTTCAGCAAGGCATTTCTTTGCCTCAGAAAAATAATGACCTTTTAAGCCACCTTTGTGTATCAGTACTGAGAGACTAGCACCCACCTCCTGCCCATCTGACAACAGGCTACAAGGGAATTCAGATGCTAATTTGGAGCCAGACTTCTCAATGGGTCTTTATTTCTGCAGCAGCTCCAGGATCAGAGCTCTGGGGAAGCAGCCGGCTGGTGCTGTGAGGATGCTGAAGACCAGTACTGTGGGACACTTTCCCCTCGCCATTCCTCATCCTGATTTTGTTACCCCTTGTCTTAATTTTACTTGTTTACATTCAGATGACTTCAAGGGCAAGGAAAAAGAAAGGTAGGCTGGAGTTGTGTAACAGAAATAACCACGCTAGTGACCCATTTTATGTGCTGAGTCTGCAGAGGCCTCGCTGTCAACATCACAGCATTTCAGTGCTTGTCTGCTTGCAGTGTGGTCATTTTGAACTATTATATCCATCAATGCCAATGCTGAGAAGGGCATTACAGGCAGGAAGATCCAAAACCCTCTTGATCTGAGTAAACATACTGACACTCAGATCTGCCGGGTAGGCAACAGAGCAGGAGCAGAGATAGGAGTGCTTTGCTCAGGGGAATTGAGGGTGTAGGTGCAAGAGCACAGCCCTCACTGAAGAGACTGCAGTGGGCTGAGGTGAAGAGTGTGACTGTGGCTGACCTGTGTCATACCTGTGGTTTGAGAGCGCTTTTGTTTGGCTTGAATGCCACAGTGTTGCAGCAGAGATGAAGCCGTCAGGGGCTTCAGACAAGCCTGTGAGCGCAGGCCCCTTGCCCCTTACATTACCACAGGCCACGGCCCTATGCAGTAAAAGTCATTCTTGGGTTAGATAGTGGGGTAAAATCCAAACAAAACCAAAGCTATCTGCCACTTTGTATGTGGGGTCAACACAAGGAGGCCAGGAAAATCCACAATTTGCCTTATCTTCATCAGTTTTATACCTCCCAGCAATTATCTCCTGTGAGAGAGCACTCAAAATTTACCTTTTTCCTGGTAAGAGCAGAGCCATGGTGTATAATACAAGGTGGACAGGGCTTACATGCTCTTTCATGAAGGCACTCCCTCCGATGGAAAACTTGCATATTTTCTGTGGTAGCTTAGGAAAGAGCTTGCCCAGCTCCAGCCTTCACTGATGCTGTGCCTGCCTGTGCTCAGGGATTTCCAGTCTAAGAGCTACAGGTAAAATAGGTAGGAAGAGCAAAAGTAGGTTCAGCAGTTGAGGACTCAGAGCACTCAAAGAGGATCTGTGCCTAAGCATATGCATCAGCTTTGACATTGTACGACTTGACAAGAGAAAGCTGGGTGACCCCAAACAGCTATGACAATGTTACCTGCAAGGGGTGGAAGTCAGGGATCATCATGTCAGCACGGACAAAAACAGTGAGTTGCTGTGGTCACTGCTCCTGGCTAAAATAGGCACCATTTCACAAACACAGGTGGCTTAGAATAACAAGAGCTCAGGCACTGTGTTACCTGCTTTGCTGCAGATACCACAGCAGCTCTCCCAAGTCTGGACTCAGTCACCTCACTGTGAAGTATTCATAGCTTTACAGCTCATTCTCCTTCTGGGAGGGCATAAGGAAACGCAGACAAGGCTTATTGCAAGGGATTCAAATGGACACTTGGCCACCTCTCTCCTGGTGGGTACAGGGCTGAACTGCCAAAGAGCTGTAAACCTTCTGTCTGAGTGAAGAAACCTTCTCCGAGAGCAGCCTGATGAGCTCAGTACAGCACTTGCCCAGCCAGATGGCTTCCGAATCAGAGCTGACTCATGCCCACCTAGCTCAGAGTCAGCCAAAACATGCAGATACCTAAAGTGAGCTGGTAGAAGACACTTCTACAGATGTAACAGCAAGGTAGCTAGCTCTGTTGGTAAAAAGCAAAGGCATTCTGCCAACTGCCTTAATGATAATGTTGCAGAACCAGAACAGTAACAGGCCTGTGTTACCTTCATGAACAGAAAAGCATCAGACAGGTGAAATCCCAACAGAGCCCTGCGACCTCCAAGGGAGATGAACAGAGGCAATCTTCCATTATTGCAGTGACAAAGGATGGTGAGCATAGGCTGTGGATAAGCTGGTGGCATAAGAGAAGGATGATAGATTCAAACAGCACAACAGTGGTCTCAGAGAGAAGGAGGGACTTGAGTATCTGCTTTTTCACTAGAGCAGTGTCCATCAACCTCTCCAATTGGTTTTCACACTGGCTTGGTTCTTAATGAACTACAGCTTAGGAAATGTGGGAAATACAAGCCCTGCCTAGTCATTGCTGCAGACCACCGTTTTTAGAGTAATGAATAAAGAGACAAAAAAGTGAAAATGAAGAAATAAAGGTGAAGTGTAGCCAAAAAAACTCTTAAATTACACAAAGCAAAAGGAAGAGGGAGGGTGCATTATCAAAACTGGGAATTTGTAGCATAGCAGATGATGAAGGTGGCCCTGTTATCTAATATGGTAGAACACTCATTATACATATTTAATAGCATTGTTTAGCTTGTATTTGTCGCAGTATCACACCTAGAGGCTGTTTCTAGAGCCATGGGCAGTGACAGAAAGGTTATGATTGAATTCAAGGGCTTTTGACTGGCAGTCACATGTACAGAGAAACTTGGAAACCATTGGTAGTATAAGACTTCCCTGCATTCCCTGTTTTCAGACGTCAGATGATAAAGCAAGTCAGCTGCTAAGTTATTGCCAAGTTGTTGAGTTAATCAGGTTTGCAGATTACCGGCAAGATCCTGAATTATGCTTATATGCAAACGTGAGGAACATGTAACATGCAGCTGAGAGATGAAGGATGAAGCTTATGACAGAGGCAGAGGAACAAATGGATAACATCTAGCTAGGAAAGAGAGAAAGGGAAGGTGCAGACAGCGATGGGGTCAGGGTGATGGACGATGAGTTCTGTCATCTTTTCAGAGCAGGTATTTAAACTCTGGTCACTGTTCTCTTCTCCCTGAAATGTCAAATGCTGACCCATAAGAGAATTTTTAGTAATTATTTTTTTGCATTGCAATAATATCTCAAAAACCTACTCAGAAATCAGCATCTGCATAATTTCCAGAGACACAAAGTAATGCCTGTAAACCCCTTAAACCAGAGCTGTAAATACTCTCCATGATTTTCTTGCCCCCCCAAAAAAGGAACTTAAGCAAGGAAACAAATCGAGATTTATAACTGGTACCAAAACAGAAATGTCCTGAGCAGGGAGGGGAGCAGGCTTCAAGGAAGAGCTTTACTTCAGTCCAGCTTAACAGTATACAGGTTTTTCTGTGTTCAGCTGTGACAGTTATTTTTCTCCTTCCTAGAGGCTGGTGCAGTGCTATGTTTTGGCTTTAGTCTGAGAACAATGCTGATAACACACCAATGGCTTAGTTGTTGCTAGGTAACATTTACTCTGATCAAGGACTTTTCAGTCTCATGCTCTGCCAGTGAGGAGGGGCACAAGAAGCAGGGAGGAAGCAAAGACAGGACACCTGACCCAAACTTAGTTTTATATTCTCTCCCCTCATTATGTTCCTTATCATTATTAGTAGTAGGTTTGTATTATACTTTAGTTACTGGATTGTTCTTACCTCAACCCATGGGGTTTACATTCTTTTTCATTCTCCTCCCCATCCTGCCTGGAGGTGAGTGGCTGAGTGGTGCTGAGTTACCAGCTGGGCTTAAACCACGACACATCTGTACTCAGCTTTATGTATTTCTCTGCAGGTTGGACTGGTGCTCATCCTGTCCTGGTGCAAGTCTTTGCCCACAGCCATGGTCACCCTGAAGTCTGAGGGAATTGGGGATGTTGCACAGGGCCTGTGTGACTGTGGCAGATCATTTCTCCAGCAGATTTCTACCCAGGAGGGCACCTCTCTGCACGTTTTTTACCAGATGGACCACACAGAACCCAGCAGGCTGAGCTTGGCTTAGGTCACAGCCCTCCCCAGGGCTGAACAAGGTGAAATTCATCTTCTGGGAATGCAGGTGGGAACATGAGAGCAGCTTCTGTCCCCAGCAGCCTCAGTGGCAGGTGTTCTCCCCTTCACAGGAACAGGCCAGTGAAATTGTGAAGTAGAACAAAGCCCTTTCAGAGAAAAAAAAGGTACCTGAAGCTGCAGTGTGAGCTGCTGACAGATGTGCTGACAGACACACCACAGCTCAGCTGTGTCTGCTGGAGAGGAAGGTAGACGTGTCAGGCTGGCACCATAAAACAAAAAAGCCAAGTAAATTAAAGATGCCCGAGTCTTCGAAGAAAACATGGAAGCAAGACCTGGAAGTTTACATGCGTAAATGACACAGTAATTTCCTTGCTCAAGAAACTTAATAAAATCCTGCATTGGATGTTTCCAGCAACATTTTTATTCCCTATCTCACACTTTGCAAGTGTTCACATACCACATGGGACTGCCTTTACTTGCAAAAACCACTAACCAGAGATGGCCTCTCAGGAGAAGAGCTGCTGCTGTTAACAGTAACTCCACTTGAATTGCTAATTATTTTCATCTTTCAAGCACTGCGATACATTGGCTAATTATAAGTCTTCTGGTAACTATTTCTGTTGTTGCTGGGTTCTGATCACAGTCACATTCTTCCCGGAGAGGTGGCTGTACCCAACATCCTGTTGCTGTGCTGAGCTTCAGAGCAGGCAGGTATTTTGCCTACACTTAGTAGCAATTATGCATTTGCAAAGAAGTCATATGATCTTTCCTCTAACACTGGAAGAATATGCCTGCAGCAGAACTTCATGCCAGTGTAAGCACAGGATGATTTTCGTTTCCTAAGAGGCCTCTAAAAAGAAAACATGTCAGAATGCTGTTTGACCACAACAAACATATGGTTGAGAAAGTATTGGGCAAACCAGGCTTTATTTAGATAAGAAAAATAAGAACATTAGATAGCAAGAAACCAGCCAGTACAGCCCACTTCAAAGCCATGAATCACGTGGATCTTGGTGCGTAAAACAACAGAGAACCCATTTTCCGTCATTATTCAAATACAGTAATGGGGACTAAAAAGACCAATCGGACTAATAAAATGACACAAAGCAGAAGTACCTCGGTGTATGATTATTAATAGACGTTAGAGGAAGACAAAAATTAACTCACTGTTGGAAATGCAAAGGCTTCAACAGGGATCAGCAAAGCGATTTGCTTTACACAAACCACCCAGAAACAAAGCTGTGAACAGACGCCACACCTCCACAGTCCGAAGGTCACCACTTATCTGTTCCATCGCTCTGGCTCCCTTACAGTTTTTATCTACAGCTGTTTTAGCTAATGATTCTTTGTGGCAACATTCTGCAGAGAGGACTGGTCTGGTTAGGCTCAGGGTGAGTGGACTGCAGGGTGCAGCGGCCATTCGAACCACCCTGCCCGGTGATTCCCAGGCGGAGATCCGGCAAATAAACCTGCCCGAGCCCGAACCCACAGACAGCCGCTTTGGGTCAGGGTCTAGCAGGTTTTCGCCCGCTGAGGTCCTGTCCTGTCAGCACTGCGCGGCACTCCGAGGCAACCCCTCGCAAGGGCCTCCCGCAGGCCGCGCTCCTTCCCCGGCCACCGCCGCAGCTGGTAGTGACCCTACCCCCCCAGCGGAACGGCCCGAGGAGCCGGCCAGAGCCTGTCGGGAGAGGGCCCGAGCCCCGCCGTGCCCATGCGTCGCAACCCCCCCCCCCCGCTCCCCCGGTGCGGCGGGAGGCGGAGCCCGGCCCACCTGACGGCGGCGGGCGTTGCTGCAGTGCGCGGAGCCGCCGATCGCCGCTGGTCGCCGGAGCACCGCGGCCGCAGCCCGCCGTGAGCCGGGGAGCTGGTGGTGGGGGTGGTGGTGATGGTGGTGGGGAGCTATCGGCGAGGCGGGGCGGGCGGAAGGGACAAAGCCGCCGCCATGTTTGCGGTTTGGGTAGCAAAACACCCGCGGAGGGCCCTGGAGCAGGGGGGTCAGGCGTGTCCCGGCGGACCGGGCCGCGGGCACCGGGGTTACCGGGAGGTGCGGGGGGGGTGGGGGGGACACCAGTCCCCTACGCAGCTGTTGCTGGACCCCCCCCCCCGGGCGGTCACTTCCCCCCCCCTTTCCCTTACGCATCGCGCTCTGCGCGCACGGGCGCCGGACGTGACTGGCTGGTTCAATTTGTCACCCTGCCATTGGCTGCCAGGGGCAGGGGCGGGCGGTGGTGACGTCGGCGCGCCGCGCAGCGCGCCTGCTGGCTATTTATAGGCTCGGAGGGGCCGGTGCGCAGGAGCGAGCAGGCGGGTCGGGGCTGGGGGAGGCCGCGGGTTCATCGCGCCGCATCCCCGTGAGCGCAGGGAGGAAGCGACCCAAAGGCCTCGATCCGGGCTCCCCGGAGCGTCCCTCGGGCGGCCGCTGAGCTTTTGTTTCCGTTCGCGCAGCGCCCGAGCGCCCCACCGAGCTTTGTCTTCTCGCGGCCCTTGTGGGGAAAGGCGCGGCCAAGATGGACCCCTGTCACACTGAGGAAACCGAAGGCGAGATCCCCGGTTTGGGTAAGGCCCGGCTGGGGGGGTGCGGGGTGGTGGCGATGGGGGGGGGGAAGTGGGAGGTGGGGCTGGGGGGGTGGGGCGGCCGGTTCCACCCGATCCAGGGCCCCGGCGCCTTCGAGCCCCCGCCTTGGCGCCTGCTGGTGGCGGGGGGAGACCGCGCACCGCGCCATCGGCGCGGCCCGGGGTGAGCGCGGCCCCGGCGGGAGGGGGGTGATAAGGGAGGCGGTTCGGCCTAGTCTGGCCCGGCCGCGTGCGTCGAGCCGCTCCCCTCCCCCCGCCGCGTGCGTCGTGGCGGCCGCGGCGCTCGGCGGGGCCTCGGGGCGGCGGCTGCGCGCGGGGGAGGGGAGGGGGTTGTGGGGTTGTTGTCCTGCCGCCGCCTCCGGTGGAAGCGCCGGCGGCTCCTTCCCCGCCTGCTCCCGGCTGTCGTGGGGGGGGGTAGTGAGAGTAAAATGGAGGGGGGGGGGGGGGGGGAATTTGTTTATTCGAGGGGGTGGTGTTAAACAGAGATGTGTGAACTGCAGTTCGTTACAGGTGTTACCCTTGCGACTACAGTAGCGTCCATCACTAAGTAGTGCAAGTGCTGTGAAAAGAGCCATTCAGTAAAGCAGAAGTTGAAAGTAAAGCTTTCTGGACGCCATAACAGTCTCGTCTTAAAATGGTGAACTATGCCAGTTATTGCAAAACAACCCTGCCTCAATGCCTCTTGCCTGTGTGCTGCCGTGTCAGCCGCTGGCAACAGCTTAACTCCTCTGTTATTGAAGCCAGTTTTTAGTCGGTATTAATTTAAGATCTTTATTATAAACAGCAAAGAGAAGACATAAACAAATATGGGATAATATATTTTAACTAGACAGAAAATTATGTCAAAACCTGCACAAGTAAGACTAGCAAAAATCCCAGCCAAGCCATCCTTTGTATTTCGATCTTGCCTTGAAATAAGCTATACATGCAATGCATTCAGTTTAAGTCAACATGCTGATAAGTTTTAACTCTTGACCTTCAAGGACTTGACATTTAGATTAATTTTTATTATTTTAAGAAGTCAGGAAAGACTTGACCTGTGAAAACAAAAAGCAAATATATTTCCTGCATTAGAATAAAAGTCATTAGGCTTTTCCCAATTCGTTCTTAGTGAACAAATGGTTTGTTAGAGTACCTAGTGCTGTTCTGCCTCTTTGTATAATTCATGATGTGAAATGTTTTGCAGTATAGCATGTGACTGAACCTGAGATTTGTCTAGGTAGGATTGACTTTAATTATTCTAAAATAACAGGTATGTCTGAAAGGCAGCTTCTGGAATGCTTTATGGAATGTTACCTCATTAAAGAAAAATGAGTTCTACTTCATTAGGTAGTTCTTGCCTACAAAGAGAGGGATTTTCTGGAAACTAAACCAGCTACCTGGCAGCACTTTAAGTATGGTACAATACCCCTGCCCCAAACTGAAAGTGGAGCTGACCTTTCATGTACTGGGTGTGAGTTTGGTGGAGATGCCACCAGTGGCCTTTCAGTGGGGCAAATAAAAAAATAGCAAGTAATGAGCGTAGTCTGGCTCATAACTGTAAGCTGTTAATTGGTAGTGTCCATGAGGATATAATGTAACAACAAATACCTCCACAGCTGAACCTTGTGCTCCCTTTTCCAGTTTATATATAAATATTTAATTGGAGGAATTAGGCTTGACTTGAAGGAGTCATTCTTCAATAATCTCAAATAGATGACACAAAACAAGATGGAGAAGATGGTTTGTACAGTTTGGGAGGAAGGTACTTCTGTCCATCTTACAAGAATAGTCTTGTTGGGGCAGTGGGAAAGAAAGGGTAATGTATCCCGAGGGAAATAATTAATGCTGCATCTCCGCTTGGAGGGTTGGAGATGAGCCTCATGCCTTTAAGTATTGGGAGGTTGGGGTTTGATGTGGTGTGGTCTAGATACACAGCAGGAGCACTCCTTTGACATCATTTTGAGTCAAGTGACGTAATTGTTATCGCCTTGTTTCCTCAAATGGCTGTTGACCCTCCCTCCCAGCTCTTCCTGGAAATGTCACTTACAGCATTTAAAAGTATGTACAAGGTTTGGTTATCTCTCCAAGTCAGATATATTGCGCTCAGTCCAGGAAGAGCATAGATCCCTGGAGTATAGGTGGGGGCCATAAACAGCTCCAAGCTGACTGCAGGATTCTTTGAGGACATCATGGCTGACATGTCTTGGACAGTACCATTCTGTAAACTATTTAATGAACAGTGTGGCAGCACAGACTTGGCAGGGGGTAGTCTGACTACTGTGTACTTGCATCCCCTGCAACTTGCCCCCCTTTTAAAACAATTTTCCCTTGAGTTGTGAGGATAAGGAGGTGGGGGTTAAACAATTCCTCTTGAAGAAAAGCAAAAAGCCTTTTCTGTAGCCATGTAGTCTCCTAAGTCTGTGAAGGAGACTGACTGTACTAGCCCTAGACAAGCACTTCATCACACAATTCAAGAATGTAAATTGATAACTTGCAACTACTACTGCAGATGAAAAGCAGATAGGAGGAAATGTTATTTAATGCTCACCTTATCAATCAGGTACTCCTGTTTAATCTTGTCATTGTTAAAATCTTCATTAACATCCAAAACTAGAATGGGAATCTCCTTAAGGTTCTCAAAGTCAACACTGTTAAATGAGAACCATAATGCTAGTAAATGGTATAAAGCAATCTAGCTCTTTGGTTGCTTTCCAAGTCATCCTAAGGGTGCAGCATTACTCAGATTACCACATGTACTGGATCCCAGGACTTAAGTATAAGCCTGTCCTTAATTGCTCTTATACAACCCAGTCAACATTGTATCACTAACTTTAATGTAGTTAACACATCTGGCCTTTTAATGTCTATTTTTATTGTACAAGTAGGGTTAGAAGAGACTGTTCATGCTTCTTACCTTAACTTCATTTGCTCCATTCTTTTTGTTATGGAATCAATTATCAGCATTTTGATTTTGGTAAGAGCTTTTTTAAAAACTAATATTGCCCTGTGTTTCTTCCACTCCAGTCTAGTTAACTAACTCCTAATCCATTTACTAAGATGTAGTTTTAAAGCTTCTTTTGTGGGGATGACCTCTTAAACAAGTTCTAAGACTGGTATTTAAAATGGCTGGAAGATAAGCAAGACCATCTTGGCTACAGGCTAGGAGCAGATGGGAGCAGTAGCTGTGCAACTGGATGGTTGTTCCCTTAAAGCAGTAGTTATTCTCTCTTTGTAGGTGTGAAAAGCATTTCTAAAATGCAGTAAATGTGCAGAACCACCATTCTAACTTGTGTTTGCAGACTCAAGTGTTCCTGAAAAATACAGGAAATGCTTGCTCATGAGTTTGAAATGAGTATACAAGGTAAATGTTCCCAGAATTTCACAATATGCAGTGCTTTCCTGTATCCTAAGCATTTGGGTCATCTTACATTAAGCTTAGGAAAGTAGATGTGACTGATAACATACTTTTCCTGGAATTGTTATACTTCCCATTCAGTAGAGCATTCCAGGCTCCTCAAGGGAGAAGTATGAAGTCTGTTTTCCTATTTGGAGATGCCTTGGGGGGGGAAACTAGTAAGTGGTAAGGCAGCTGGGCTGGGAAAGTCTATTGAGATGACTTAGGTGCTGACTGTCTTGCAGGTAATAGTGCCTGCCAAAAGCTTTTCTGCTCATTGTTTATTTTGAAGCTACAATTAATATTTAACCCTTGTTGAAATATACTTGCTTTAGTTGAAAGCTGGTTGGGACCTTGCCCTCCCTTACATTGGAATGGGCACCTGCTAAGTAGGTAACTTAGGCAAACAGTGACTGGACACCCGTTCAGCTCTGTTCTGTTCCTGTGTATGTCCAGTTAACAAAATGCATGTCCTTGCTGGAGTTAGAGCTACACAGCTTTCTAGTTGAAGCTAATGCTTAACTAGGCTTTACAGTAGATGAAGTTCCATCTCTTGGCAATTTTTACTTCCTTGCCAAGATCTCCCCTCTGCATGGAACCTAGAACCAACATCTCTGTGGCAAGAAACATGGAGTGGGTCTAAATTTAGTTTTATCCTTAATCAACTTCAGCATAAAGCAGGGAAGAGCCTTGCCTGTAAGTTGAAACTTGCCTGTAGAAAATGGATTCATACCTCATAGTCCTTTCGTGAAGCCAGGTTTCATGTTTATAGTGGAGGTTTTCCAAATACTCAAGTTCAATTCCTTGCTCCTCCTCTCTTCCCCTCAACTGTAGCCTTCCCATGCATTTCTGGGGGGAGGAAAAAAGTGTAAGACCAAATATTAATCATGTGTTGAAGATTAAATCAACTGAACAGATTAAATAGTCCTTAAATTGGAAGGAGTAATGCTAGATGTTACAACTGATTTTAAATGCTTGGCTAAATATAAGTTACATCTAAAGTAACTTTCAAAAGGCAACCAAAACTAAACTTGAGCCACTTCAGCTAAACATCTAGTTCTTATTATTTCATCTTTAGTGAACATACCTCAGGTGTGGTTCTTAGGTAGATTATGCCATCCAGTTCTAGATCTGATTCAAACTGATTCAAAAGCCATGAGTGCCAGTCCTGATAAATAGCCCACTCTGTTTCATTAATGTTTCCAGACTCAAACAGGTTAGAAGCAAATACATATCTGCAATGAAAGACATTAGTCTCAGGCCAGGAAAGACCAAAGGGAACTACTGAAACTTGACTGAATCAGAGCAGTGGTACTTAAATAAATGTAGCTGCCTACTCTGTCATTTATCGAGTACTCTTAGTCCCATCCACCTCCCACTGTTGAATCAAACCTGCTCCTTGCAGATAATAGTTTAATATTGAGTGTTTTCCCAGCTTCAGGTCTTTGTCATAAAGACCTGGAGCTGTCAATTTGAACCCTTGTGCATTGTGAGAGTAATTACCTGTCACTGTACACAGATCTCTCAGTGAACTGCACTGGGTGTTCTGCTTCCCGAAGTTTGGCTGAGATAGGTTTTAACTGTGCTCTCACTCGGCTCAGGCAGGCATAAGTCTGGAATGTGTAAGCCCATCGTGTGGGTTTGTCATACAGCATTTGAAGTAGATTCCCTCTGCTCTTCTGAAACGTTGAAACTTCCTGGGGGACAAGAGAAAACTTAATACCATCATCTTGACAGGATTTTATCCTTTTGCCTCGAGTAGGGGTTATTTGGAATTGGATTCAGTAGTATCTTCCTTTACAGTTTGAGTGTCTGGCCAATTGGTGTATGATAGTGGGGATGACTCTGGATAGCTAAACTCTGGTATGACTCCCTGGCTATTCACTGCAGTGTGTGATTCTATCTCTCTGCCCAAGCTCCCCAGTGCAGCACACCTACCTCATGCTCTTCAGCTGCCTGGATGTTGCACCACTCGGCAGTGGGTTCGGGGATGATCTCCCACTCATCACTGTGTTTTTCTAGTAGCTTGACAAACGTCGACTTCCCTGCAGCTGCGGAAGATGGGAGAAGCTCACTGGGGGGGGCAGGTTAGACTGGTGTTAAGACGGGCAGTTGTGAGATTTGTGAAGGAGGCTGCAGGCAGTGCGGCCGTGCCGTTTGTGGTGCAGAGCTGCACGGCGCCCCGGGCAGGGGCTGGAGAAGGGGTGTTTGGTTTGCCTGCACCGTGCTGCTGGTGCACGTTCCGAGAAAACGGCTCTAATCGCCGTCGCCAGGAGGCCGCAGCGGGGCCGGACAGCCGATAGAGGCCGCGGTGGGGCCTTGCGCCGCCATCTTAGGAGCTGGCGCGGGGCTCCGTGCGCGCCATCGCTGGGCAGCCGCGGGAGAACGGCTCCGCGCATGCGCGGCGCTTGTGGCGCAGCAGCGGGCTGAGGGCCCGCGCGCGGTCCCCGGGGGGGCCTTTGTGTCTGTGTGCCCTGAGGTTACCGCCTCAGAGCACACCCAACGGCCGGTAACGACTGCTCTTCGCCCTCGCTTAACGGGCGCTCCCGTACCCCGGGCCATGTCGCCGGCTTCCCAGTATGGCCGGGAGCCGTTTTCGAATCAACAGGACCCCCCCGCCTTCCTATAGAGGTGGGTGGAAGAGGTCCCTTAGCGCCCCTCCGCCGCTGCCCGTGCCACCTCAGGGCGGCCTGTCCTGGGGTCCCAACGGCCGCTAGCCCCGGTTCTTTCCCCTCCCCGTCTCTGTGCTCACCGATGTTCCCCTCGATGGAAATCTTCTTGAGGCGCTTCTGGAAGCTGGAGTCGAGGGAGCCGGTGGTGCTGTGGCAGTGTCGCTTGGCCGGGGTGGACATAGCTGCACCAGGCGGGAGCACTCGGAGTTCCCGCCTGTTCCAGCCCACTTTAAGGCTCCCGCCAACTGGTGGGCGGGATGGCCCCCTCCCGCCACCACTCCCGGGAAGAGGCGGAGGTGTTCTCTGCCCCTTCCGCCGCAGTTCTGGCCCAGCTACTTCTGCAGAGCTCCTGCTGCCTTCAGAGCTTTTCAAACTGGCGTTAAGGGAGTGATATCAAGCAGAGGTGCTTTGTTCAGGAAGTCACCGTAGAGAGGTCCCACTTAGTGATCTCATTTGCATTAACGACTTCTCTGTTTGGTTTAGAGACAAACTTGAGAATGTGCCTCCCTCCCTCTCTTCCACAAAGTCTTCAGCTCTGGGGGAGGGGAGGTAGTTGTTGCTGACCTGTATTGATGTTAAACATTTCACATAGTTATGCAAGAGGTGAGGCTGCGTGGTTTAGCTTAGGGCTGCTGGGGAAGGGAGCTCGGTGCAGGGTTAGATGCCACACTGGACAGCTTTGCTTCTCGCTTCCAAAATCCCCGTGTCAGTTTGGGCATGCCTGATGTCTGGAGTCTACTAAACTGGCATAGATGGCATCTCCATCACCTGTATGGGCAGGCTGAAGCTGTGTGTTCTTCCCAGGGTAAAGAAAGGGGATGGAGGATTTTTAGGTGAGGTTTAAGGTGGAGGTTGTGCTGCTGCAGTTACTCCTGTACCTTCAATGTTGCCTGTATGATAATGAGGCTCAGGGTGAAACCTAGTTAGGTCTGGTGTGTCTGGAGGAGATGGGAGGGAGTTATATTTATCCTTTCTCTTATGATAATTGTGACCCATGTCTCTTCTTTTCCCATCTCCTACAAACACACCAGGCTTCAGTGACCGAAGTGAGCAGATTGTTTCACGTGGGGTAGCGTCAGCATTTGAAGCTGGTAAGTGCTAGTTCCCGCACATCTCTTTGTTCAGCCAAACTCCTCGCTCGCCGTGCCGATGGCGAGTGTCGGTACCGGCCCCCCCCATCTCCTTACCCCCTCTTCCCTGCGCACCGGCGGCCCCGGAGGGAGGGCGGAGGGAGGCGGGAGCCGCGCGCAGTGTGTGTAGTGCGGCGTTGAGGCGCATGCGCGCAGTCTCGGCCCGCGCTCCGCGCGGGGGTGCGCGCCATGGATTTGTTGAGAGCGGGCAGGCAGGTGACGCATGCGCACGGAGCCGGGCGGGGGGTGGTGGAAACAGATCAGTGAGGGCGCATGCGCGACCGTGGGGGAGGAGCGGCGTGGTGCGGGCGGGGCAGGAGCCCTCTGCGTGTCTCCGCGCATGCGGCCCGCGCATCACCCGGGGCCACGCCGCAGCCCCGCTCGGCAGCCGATTGGCACCGCCGGTAGTCCGCGTCCCTGGCCGCCGCACGCCGCTCCTTTGCTGGCCACGGTGCGCGTCCGCGGGGGCTGTGAGTCATTGGGCCCACCAGAGAGGTGTCATTGACTGGGGTTCTTTGTGCGGTGGAAGGCCCGGCCCAGCGGAAGCGGGAGTACCCGCCGCCATTTCCTAGCGCGCTCTCACCACAGGCTCGCCCGCTCGCTGCTGCCTGACTGGGACTAGGCGCTCTCCGGACAGCGGATCAGGCTCGGAGCCCTAAAACCACCGCGGAGCCCCACCATGTGTGCGTGCGGGGACGGGGGCTGGGCACGGGCCGGGGGAGGGCAGCGGCTCTGTGTGTGTGAGGTGGGCAGCGGTCCGAGGTAGAGGAGGCTCGGGAGTGGGTGGGCACAGGTCAGGGGGGCCGCCGGGCGCTCTGAGGGGGTGCGGGTGGCGGCCGTGCTGTGCAGCGTCTCAAGTGGCCTGTTCTGCTCTTCTCTAGCAACCACTGAAGCCGAGGCAGAGCCAAGCCTCACCCCCAATGTGATGCTGAACACGGAGAGCAGCGAGGGATATGTGGTGAAGGTCAGGGGGCTGCCTTGGTCCTGCTCCACTGAGGAGGTGCAGAGGTTTTTCTCTGGTAAGCAGAACTGTGAGGGGATGAGGGGCTGGGCTCTGTCAATCCTGGTTTCCTCCTGGGGATGCTGTGGCAGTGGGAATGCTGCAGTGAGCAGTTCCAAGAAGCGTTGAGGGAATTTCAGTAGCTAATAAAGTTTGTAATGCAGCAAGTGCTGCAGCTAGAGCCTGGTGTGGAAAGCCATGCTCTAGATAGCAGGAACTAGACACAGAGGAGCTCAGTCATCAAGTCACTGGGATATGTGCAGCTGCCTTAGTTTCCTGAGCAGCGTGAAGAAAGAAACTTTCAGAAAACTTTGAAATTCTTACTTTAGATTGAACTGATCAATTTAGTCCTTGATGTTGTCTTAATAGGAGGTCTTGTGTGCGAAACGTGTTGTGTATTTCCCCCTCATTATTAACATTCTATAAATGACATTTTATAGGAGTAAATAGCTGTGATAAATATTTTTCTCAGTGGCTGGGGATCTTAAAATGCTTCAGGACTTTGGTGTGTTTGACTTTGTTCTGATTTAGTTCATTACACTTCTACTGATTGTTATTACTTCTTGCTTCAGTTCATGCTGATGAGAAAGTCTTAAGTCAGCTATGACCTTGACTTGAGGCATCAACTTGACTTGAGGCAGGAAATGTTTGAAAAGAGCTAATTTGCATTTATCGTTCATGTTTTGCTGGCTTTCAGAGTCTGCAAGAAGAGTTGACTTGATTTTAGTTATTCCTTTGGTCACTATTCCTGGTCACTATAAAACTTAGAACTAGAATACTGCTGGCTATGTCTTCTTGGTATAACATGATAATTGTTAGTCTTTCCCGTACAGAATGTCTGAAACTTGTCATTTTACAGTGTGTAAAGAACTTTACAGTGTTCCTGTAACAATTAAATCAATTTTGGCCTTCCTTTTTCACTTCCAGATTGCAAGATTCTGAATGGGGCTTTGGGAATCCGTTTCATCTACACCAGGGAGGGCAGACCAAGTGGAGAAGCATTTGCTGAACTTGAATCAGAGGAGGATGTGAAATTGGCTCTTAAAAAAGACAGAGAAACAATGGGACACAGATATGTTGAAGGTTTGAATCTCAGTTGGTTTTGTAACTGACTAAACGTGTTTGTGCTCAATGGGTTTTTGGTTGATTGCCTTTTGGTTCTTTAAAATGCATGTGAAAGGACAGGTGGACTTGTATGTCATAACTTGACTAGTTTCAAGGCAAATGGCTGTTACAACTGTTGCATGTTCCAGAATGCATTAATTCTAAGTGCCTTTTACAGTTTTCAAGTCAAACAACGTTGAAATGGATTGGGTTCTGAAGCATACTGGTCCCAACAGCCCTGATACAGCTAATGATGGTTTTGTACGTCTTAGAGGACTCCCATTTGGCTGTAGTAAAGAAGAAATTGTACAGTTTTTTTCAGGTATGTGGGATACAAGTAGTAGCGGTAGCACTATTGGTTTATGCTAAAAGGAAACCAACAATAACCAAGCAGCCATGGATGCTCAGTAGTATTTCCAGCAGTAACTGATTGGGTGTTAAAAGTAAATAAGCAATTCTTGTTACTTACCTGGGCTTGAAGGCTCAATTTCTAAAGTGCTTACTAAATAATTGAGGGAACTCCAAAAACCAGCTCTCATTTATACTTTATGGGACATACAGTCCCATGTAAGGGTAGCAGAAAACAAGTGTTTCGCTTTCTAAATTCAAAGTGAACAGTTCAGGTGGGAGGATATTTCCACCCACAGTCTCAGGTGCTCATGTTGTTCAGCAAAGGCTGTACAACACCCCTAATGCTGGGTTCAGTACAGGGGCAGCGTCTGAGGAAGGGTGTGCAGTGTGCCCATGGCCTCTCAGAAACACAGAGTTAGTATTGAGTAGGATTCCAGAAAAACATCAACGTGCTGAACTCTGCCCAAGTACCAGATCTTCCCCCTCCACTTCCTGGGGAAAAAAGCCCCAAGCAATCCTTGTTTTTGTCTGAAGTTATCTCATCGTCCAGAAAAAACTTTGTTTCACATTGACTCATTCTCACTTTTTTGCAGCTGTTGTATGTTTTATGAACTGGAATACTATTATAAATGCCTAAGAAAGAAATCTGTTGATTTATTTAGGGTTTAACTTGTTAGTGTTTTCAAAGCAGTAAATTTCTAAATGTGAGTGTTTAAACTTAGCTGAAATGTTTTGCTATAGCAAGATATGATGGAGTTCGCTGTTTTGCTTTAAAATACAGTATAAATATTTCCAATTTTACAACTTCAGAACTTGTGTTTTGTTTTCTGAATCAGTATATTTCAAACGAGCAATTCCTAGGCATGTGCATTTTAAGTTGTTTCTTACATGGTTAAATAATTCAAGGTTTAAAAAACTGTTAATATGCTTAATATACAAAATGTGCCTCTTCTGTTCAGAAACTAATACTTTGGACATTACTTCATGATTTTTTTTTTTCTTAATTAAGCACTCCTAAAGATAAAAAAAATAATGCTGAAGCTGATGTTTGCATAAGACTAATAATTCTACCTGAGTGACTTCTAGTAAAAATACTTGTCATATATAGAGCTGTTTAACTTGCTGTGTTTGAGTTTAAGTTAAAGTTCATCTTAAATACTTTCGCAGAATTGAAGGTTTGTAATAATATGTGAACTTCTTAATGCACCCTGCATTAGATGCCTGGTCTGAGTCGTCGTCCCTGACACTCAGAATGTTTTCTGTGCTCTGCAGGGTGCGTTAAGAACATAAACTGAATGGTATGTTGTTGACATGCTTTTTCTTCTGCTGTTCTGGAATCAACATACCATTCACTTGCAAGTGTTAAAATTCTGGTGTATTTAAAGCTATAAGAACTCATGACTGGGCTTGTGATGTTAATATTGCCCCCCTACTGGGGTTATTTGTCCTTGGGTTGAAGGGTTGGAAATCGTGCCAAATGGGATAACATTGCCGGTGGACTTCCAGGGGAGGAGTACGGGGGAGGCCTTCGTGCAGTTTGCTTCACAGGAAATAGCTGAAAAGGCTCTAAAGAAACACAAGGAAAGAATAGGGCACAGGTGGGGATGGATGGTTGGTTGGCTCTGTCACTTTTCTTATGGTAAACCATTAAATCCATATTCTCTCTTCTGAAAGTGTTAACATCTCACCAGAAACACTCTTCTGGTCTCTTAACTCGGCGCTAAGTAAAGCTATTGCTAACGTGCCTGTGACGCAGGCTGTTTGGATCTATCCAAAGTGAAAGATGAAATTGGGCCAAGCTGAAATGTGCTTTGGAAACGGGGTAATAATGGAGAGTGCAAAACTTGATAGCTTGAATGTGACAAAGTTGAGAGACTATGGCTTTAACTTCTCAAATAGCACCAATTATGCCTTTAGCTCTACAGACATGCACAGTACTCTTACTACCATAAGAAAATGTGATACTTTCTAAACTTGTTTTATAAGTTGAAATGTAACAAATTTTACTTACTGTATTAATCTTCAATGTAATAAGCATAGCTTTCAAGAAATTGTCACAAAGGGGTTTTATTCTATTTGACTTGTGACTATTTTTCATTGAAGCATGCACTTCTTGCCTACGCTGAGTCTCTGAAGCATAGGCTGGGTTCAGTAGCATATGTCGAGCTTCTTGTAGCATCCTGATGGGTTGAAGTCCTGGTGGAGGCTGGGTTTTTAACCCTCTATTTCCATTGCCATGTGAGCAAAACAGTGCTGAGTTGAGTGGACACAGTCCCTCCTATGTTTTTTTTGTTGGGCTTTTTTTCCGACTAACACTTTAAATTTGGGGGGAGGGGGGTTGGGAAATCAATATTGCTCCCCCACCCTTAAGGTTGGGATACTGCAAAGTATGTTAGGAGCACGTAAACCCTTCAGTAATTGTAATTTCTTGAAAATACACTGATTTGGAAGTAATGTAGTGCTTAAGATAGTATGTCATTGCCTACATAATGTAAAGAAACCTGGCTTAAAATACACTGCCAGTTTCAAGGCTATGACTAAATGGCTTGTTTTAATGTAAAGTTGTGTTTGTGGAAGGAATCAAAGCCTGACTTCTCTCTGTGGAAATGCTTTGTAGGTACATTGAGATCTTCAAGAGCAGTCGAGCAGAGGTGCGCACTCACTACGACCCTCCACGCAAGCTGCTGGCAATGCAGAGACCTGGTCCTTACGACAGACCTGGTCTTACACGTGGATATAACAGTCTTGGTAGAGGAAGTAGCTTGGAAAGGATGAGGCGTGGAGCCTACGGAGGAGGTAAGTAGATGGTGTCCAAGAGGGAGCTGCTCACCTGAGAAGCAGCAACACTTGGACCTGGTAGTGTCCTTCATACTTTGTAATTGCTGGTTTGTGTATGTGTATATGTCGTTGACTTTATTTCTTCTAGAAGAAAAGAAACTTCCTAATACTAGTTGTCTGCAGTGTGCTCGTGTGCATTTGGATTTTTCTGTAGTTGAAATGAACATGTTGTCCAATCTATTTATAGGTTATGGAGGTTATGATGACTACAATGGGTATAATGATGGCTATGGTTTTGGTTCTGATAGATTTGGAAGAGGTAAGAGATCTCTAATAGGAATAGTAACTGAACTTACAATACGTCTCAAAAGAACCTAAAATACATCTGAAAGACCTAGAATGGACTCTCTTCTCTGCAGGGATGTCGGACCACAGATACGGCGACGGGACGTCCACCTTCCAGAGCACGACTGGCCACTGCGTCCACATGAGAGGGCTGCCCTACAGAGCTACGGAGAACGACATCTATAACGTGAGTCCCAGAGCCACCCTTCTCCCAGTGCATGGCTTCCACATTCCATACCCGTTACTGGAGGTGCCTATGACACAGCAGTTAACGAGTGCTCTGTTAGAGGAAGCGGTTTGCTATGGGACTGAGCTCTTGCATTGGTGCGTTTTAATCTGTGTGACTGTTCCGTGTAGTTCTTCTCACCTCTGAACCCCGTAAGAGTACACATTGAAATCGGACCAGACGGCAGAGTAACTGGAGAGGCAGATGTGGAGTTTGCTACTCATGAGGATGCAGTGGCTGCGATGTCCAAAGACAAGGCGAATATGCGTAAGTGCGCCTGTTCTTCAAGGGCGAGCAGTGCTGCTGTGCGTCTGCTCTCACTGGAGAGCTGGTGGTGTTCCTGCAGCCCTGTGCATGGTGTGGCAGACTCTGGGATCATGTGAAATGCTCTCATGGCAAATTCTTCGTCTTTTTCTTCTTCCAGAACACAGATATGTAGAACTCTTCTTGAATTCTACAGCAGGAGGAAGTGGTGGTGCCTATGGCAGTCAGATGATGGGCGCAATGGGTATGTGTAGGCAGTCTTAAGTGTGCTTCTGAGCCAGCACTTGATATTTAATGAAGCTGGCTCATGTTGTACTGCTCCTCCTTGTTCTGTGCCTTGCACAGCAACTGAAATTCAACATTCTGTCTTAATCACACAGTCAAGGAATCAGAAGGAGTAGTCCAGGATTGGAACACTAGCACGTTGGCAGGTATTATATCCCTCTTTGGAATACATTCAAACAGTTAATAGGCTGAATAAACTGTGATGCTGATTGTGGTGTGTGTAGTGGGGTGAGAGGCTCTTGGGAGGGGGTGGGTGGTGTGAAAGCAGTGTAGGGGATACCTGTACTCTTACCTTACTTCCCTCTCCCTTGATTTTGGAAACTGGAATGTCATCTGGTGATGGAGGGTGTATCTGTGGCACCATCTGTGGCACCACCTGTGACCTGCTGTTGAAGTCTGGGCTTGGTGGTAAGGGAAAAACTGATTTGGAATTTGGAGACTGCCTGGATTGCTCTAGCAAGCTCCAGTGTTTGAAAATCCGAACTGTGTTTGCAACACAAGTTAAACAAGCAATGCCACTCTGTAGAGCAGATACCCTTCTTGATACCTGACTTGTCTGGTTTCTTGGAGATGATAGTGGTGGTTGGGTTTTGCGGGGTTTCTTTGGGTTGGGCTTGTAGCTCTTGGATAACAAAATGCTTGAAGTTAATGCTGGTGTTTTAATGACAAGTGTTAGGGGAGCATAGATAAGTGATGAGGTGAAGAGCAGTGGCTGGTGAGCTGAAGCAGAGGTCCCCTGGGTGGTGGGCTGTTGCACTGCCATGATATGCAACCAGTCTGGAATGGGGCTGAGTCCCTGCCAGGGAATGTGATGGGGTGACTCCATTTCATGACTCAGTGCGTTGCTGACAGTCCTGTGTTAAGGGCACTAAAGCCGAGCTCAAGTCTCTTGGGGTGTCTGTGACACACAATAGCAGATTGATCCCACCTACCTATAGCCCCTAGAAACTGCAAAAGTAAACCCTTAGTGAGCTTGAGGTGAGGGGTAGATTTGCTCATGATGAGCAGACTTGGACAAGCAAACTCTTAACCACTCCTATCCTTAACTCCAAAGGAAGCCAATCCAGTTACGGTGGCCCAGCCAACCAGCAGCTGAGCGGGGGTTACGGCGGTGGATACGGTGGCCAGAGCAGCATGAGTGGCTATGGTAAGGGCAGCTTTTGTCTGGGTCAGAAGGTGCAGCTGGCTGAGCAGGGCTTATGGTGCTGCTCGCTGGCATCGAGGGGTTGTGCTTCAGGCTGGGCAGCGCTGCAGGCTGACAGCTTGGCTGGTGTGGACCTGCACTAATGGGGAGCTGGTGGGGATGTATTCAAAGCGGAAACCTGGTGCTGGGGGTGGGAATGTGGGAAACCATTCTGAACGGGGTTGGCAATGCTGGTCTCTGGGCTTGTGTTGCTCTGCTTGCTTTCTTGGTGTGGAAGCTGGAGATCAGCCTGGCTTCAATACAGCATGAAGTGAGGGGGGCGGGGGGACGCATGGGAGGCTGGGTCCTCCCCGCTTCCATGGTGCGGTTCAGCTGAGCTCGGAAGCGGGGTGAGACAGAGCTAGCTCTTTTCATTAACAACCAACAAACTCCATGACGTTGGGTACGGAGCTGTAAACTGCCACTTTGCAGCGTTGGGCACAGTAGACGGTATTTACGAGGTGGCCCAGCAAGGACAGGCGTTGGGGGAAGGATGCTACGAATCGGCCTGAACCAGCTGTGAACCTGCTGTCGGTTTCCCCCCCAGACCCCGGGAGCCAGGGCGCCATGAACAGCAGTTACTACAGCAGCGGGAATCGTGCGTCCATGGGAGTGAACGGCATGGGCGGCATGTCCAACATGTCCAACATGAGTGGTGGCTGGGGAATGTAACCGAGCGCTGACTTTTGGTCACATCCTTTTTTTAGAAAACAAAAAAACAAAAAACTTAAAGTTTAACAGTTTTGCGATCTGAGCTTGTGATTCCTGCGTGACTGTCAGTGACCCCGGGATTGGGCTTTTAAACCCCGGCAGGGGCAGTGTTTTTGAACATACCGAAATTGAACCATTCACCTAGGATGTAATAACCGAGTTGAGTAAAAGACTATAACTGTTAAACAACTTCGGGCGTTTCTCAAGTTAGTTTTGTTGTAGGAGTGTATTTAAGCAGTAATAAGCGTATTTAGGTTAAAGCTGTTTGAATTACGTTAAATGTTGCTCTTATACCATATTACATCCAACACTGTTTTGAATACGTGTGGAAGGAGATGCTTCTTTTTGTAAAGAACTGATGCTATAGGAGCTGTGTCTGAAATTCCAAGTGAACATTTGGCATGTTAGTTCTAGTTTCTTTCTTTTAATACCCTGTAAGGCATGTTAAAGCTTCTTTATTTTGGGTTTTTTTTAAGTTAATGGGGAAACATGTCGAGACGCAATACGGCTACTTTAGGATTTGGGTCTTGGTGTTCGTATACAATTCTGAGGCCTTGATTTAATCTTTCATTGTATTGTGATTTCCTTTTTAGGTGTATTGCGCTAAGTGAAACTTGTTAAATAAATCTTCCTTTTAAAAACTGGAACTCTCCCTCCTTCTTGTTGCTGCGCCTGTAGAGGGGGGCCTTGGGGACTGTAACCCCTGATACGTGCCTGCCTAAGGAGCATTTCCACTGCAGTGGGACAGGGGTGGAGACCGGCACCTGCAGGGTGGGATTTGGGTCAGAGCATGGCTGTGCTCTGGGAGTGGGGCAAGAGGCAATTCTGTATGGCCTCATCAGCTGCAGTGCTGCAGCAAAGGACCGGGCAGCTGTGCACCACACTGAGCTTGTTGAAGGTCATGCTTATGAAAGATGGGGGGCTTACAAGCAGCTTGGGTCCAGCTTTTGAGTGCTGGAGCAAATGACTTCCAGGCATTTGCCGGAGTGAATCTACTTGCCCTTTCGAACCGTTCTTCCCTGAGGGTTGGAAATGGAATGGCCATTTCTGCACCAAAGGAAACCTCCTGTGTTCTGGGGCTTAAATTGGGATCACTCCATTGCATTGCCATAGTAAAGCCCCCCTTTCGGGGCTCAGGACAGCCCTGTGTCCCTGCTGCTCCCATGGGAGGTGGCTGGAGCAGCTGTGTTTGCTCTGGTCTGAATGAAGCCATTGAATGAACCTCTGCACCATCATGTGCTTGGCAGCCGCTGCATCACACGGCACTGATGCAGCCGCAGGGGCACTGTTGTGCGCGGTGTGATTGCGGGGCTCAGTGCCCTGACACCAGCAGCAGAGCTGGTGATCCATTAACAGGGTTTATCGAGCACAAACTGGACTTTGGAACCTGCCTCACTCAGGCACCTGAACGGCTTTGCTGGTGAGGGGTCGGCAGCAGCACAGCTATTGGTGCTGGTGGAGTGAGGTGGCTGGCCGGTGTGTCCTGGGATGTTCACAGCCAGCTGGGAATGGAAGCAGTCAATCCCATGAGGTGCACTGCAGCAGCTCCAGTTGAAGCGTTTGCTGTGTGGGGCCATACACAGCCCATCCGGCAGCTGTTAAAACATCAGAACTGGATCTCACTTCCTGTTCTTGCAAAAGGCTTTATTGTGTAGCAGTGACTCAGGACAGGTACAATGTGTAGTTTCTGATGGCAGTGACCAGAAGGCACCTTCATTGACACCATAACCATAAAGCTCTTTCTAGAGACAACCACAAATTGACTTTTCCTCCCTGCACTGGGAGCAGACATGGGCCGAGCACCAGCCCATGGAGGAACAGAAGCACCTACAGCAGCGCAGGGAGGAACTAAAGTTAATGTGCAGAGTGACAGTGATGTCTGTGGGATCAAACGGATGTAGAAAGGCCATATACAAATTTTTATACAAATATCTATAAAAATCAGAAAAGTGAAGTTGCTTTTTAGTTTCAAACAGAACTTTCAGGGAGCTTACAACTAATAGAGTTTCCTTAACTATTCCAGTGGGAGAAACACGAGTTTGCATCATCCCGACGCCTCGTTTCACACTGCTGGGGTACAGTGGGAAACACCAGAGAGCAGCACCCGCTGCAGGGACAATGCCTGCAATTCAGTTACAAAAATAATGGCTACTTTCCATGGTAAAGGGCACGGTTCCGGGAGCCTTAGGAGGAGTTAGAGGAACACCGCTGGAGGAGTAAAGTGTGACAAGTGTCACAGACACGGACGGGTTTAGGGTACGACGGCAGCGCCAGTTCGTTACTGGAACAAGTGTTGCAGAAGATGTCCCCGCAGTTCCTGCAGTGGTGCTGCAAACACAGGGTTACAGTCAGCACAACTGCCGGAAAACCCAGCGCGAGGGGAGTGAAATTGGACCTCCGAGGAGCTTTTGGAGCAGACTGACATCACCCTCCGCTCCCAGCAGGCCCAGCCCTCTGCACAGCTCTGCTCTGGTGTGATCCCTGCACAGCCCGGCCGCCCGCCGGGGCTGCAGGAGCTGCTCTGCTGCTGCTCTGCAGCCCACCAAGCGGGCAGCCCTGCTTCCAGGAGAGCTCTATGGCAGGAGAGCTGGTGCCGGGGCTGCTGGGCACCCCATGCAGCCACCTCGAGCTGTCCCAGCCCACCAGCAGGACCCCAGCACTGAGGCACAGAGCACCCAGAGCTCCAACAGGGAGGGGAGAACCACAGCACAGGAGAATGCAGCCCCCAACAGCTCCCTACCAAGCACAACAACAGTATTTTTAGCATAGGAAATGCCGAATTCCTTCTCCCTGTAGTTATCATGCCAACCAGATCTGGAACGGAAGCATCCTCCCCAGCACACAACAGCAGAGTTTCTGTTTTCCATGGCAAAAGGAAGAAACAAGCCACTGAACAACACTACCTTCCTTCTGGAGATCGAGAACTCCTTGTCACATTGCTTGCAGTGTGTGGCTTCATCATCCTTCAGCCAGGTATGACCCTAGAAAATGGGAACAAAAAGTCACTGTAGATACCAGTTAATTTCTGTAGTACACTTCGAGGGCAGTTTGCCAATGGTGGTGGTGTTTCTCCACAGCCACCTTCGGGAGGGGGATAACCAGGGTGAAATGTGAAGGCACTGAATGAAATGTGTATGTTCAGTCAAATCACACACGAGATGTACGTACCTTTAGTGCTTTATTTACTTCTTTAATATCTTCCATCTTCAGCTTCGATCTGAAAAACAAAGAACAAAAAGATTTCCTCTGCATGACTTCACCTCCAGGCATGTTCCCACTGCCAGCCACTGAGTCTGAACTGATTCTTCGGTCGGTTCCATGCTCAGTGTCACCAGGAAACCTTTGTCATTGTCACCTCGGGGTTTGCCCCTTTTCACTATATTCAGAGGAACGTGGGACGAGTGCAGTTCCCCTCTGAGAACTAAGCATTTCCTGTACTGGTTCCTGTCTTGGCCATCTTAGTCACGCAAAGATCTCCCCTTGTCTTTATTTCATAGCTGTTTAGTTCCCTGTGCGTAGGATCTGCCTCCGGAACGTCTCAGGTTTATTGGTGTTTACACGTGGATGTGTTCTCAAATGGTGTCAGTCTGGTTCTCCCTCCTCCGTGCCACTTCCAGGAGTTCACTTTCGAGGACTTACTGGCTGAGATGAAGTCCCATTTCCTGCAGAGCTTGCTCCTGCTCCTCACAGACCTTCTCCAACTGCTGCTTCTCATCCTGCAGTTTTCTCAGTTCCTACAACATAAGCACAAACCCATTTGACCTCTAACCTCAGGCAGTCTGTCCAAGCTACCCAAGCACTTCACATGAGTAAGCTCCCTACAGTGCTCCCTATTTCTATGGCTTGATTTTCAGAACGACGTGGGTGAAGTACCCATGGGCTCTGCACAAACCGGTAACCAGCTGTGCCAGAGAGAGGAAGATTTTTAGGCTTTAAAGCTCCTTGAGCATTGCTGGAGTGCAGCAATGCTGTGCCTGCACATGAGTGACACACAGACACTGCTGTACAGTTGTGCCTTCAAAGTCTAAACTGCCGAGACAGCAGCAAATGCTTGAAAATGTGTTCTTAGATTTGTTCAAACACAGCTGTAAGGCCTCCCACAGTCACCGAAAGCCATGAACTGGCCACTCTGCACGAACAGGGCTGTCCCACCAGGGGACAGCAGAGGAGCTTTGGGTCCCCACCTATCCCATCTCAGCTGCAGCTCCTGACCGGTCGCGGCTCACTCATGTGGCTGAGGCAGGGCGGGGATCTGGAGGTGGCTGCGGAGGTTGCTTGGCTCTTGTTAGGCCTGAGCCCTGCATTAGCGTCTCATCTGCAGACTGGTCTTACATCAGCCAAGCTTTGGAAGCCCTCAGAGGAAATGCTCTACTGCAGATATAAACACAGCACTGGTGCTGAGCCAGCTTCAGCCCTGAAGCGGCACTGTGTGTACCTTTTTCAGTCCTTCCATTTGCTGCAGTTCTGTTTTAAGCAGGGTGGTAGCATCCTTCTCCTGGTGTAGTTCTCTTTGCAAAGTCTGTCTCTGTTCCTTTTCAGACTTTAATTCCTTTTCCAGAGTTGAGCTATTTAAAAAGAATTCATTCTAAGAATGAATATAGCACAAAAATACTTACAGAATACAAACAAATATATATATAAAATACAAATGTATAAAATACAAACTTATTGATAGCAACAGTATGAGAAGCAAAAAACCTAGTCCACAAGAGGGCAAAAACTTCAGTGGTGTTCTGGGAAAGAACAGGGATGCTATGGCAGCAGACAGCAAAAGCTGTATTAGCATTGTCAGGTCACAGAAAACAACAGCAGTGAATGGCTACAATAACAAAGGAAAAACCCAAACCAAAACCCCAAACCCAATCCCCACAGGTACATACTCGACCCCCTGTGTTTAAACTGTCAAGTTTAAAAATGACACTCTACCATGAAGTCTGAGCAGTGAAAGAAGCATTTTCTATAGGTATTAGGAATGTTCAGAGGATTGACATTCCCTAAGAACAACTCAAAAACCACTCCAAACCCTCAGCCTGTTTGGATGCCAGACTACAGCCATGACTATGCCTGTCTCCTGAGTTAGTGAAAGCAATGGAGAGCTCCAAGGCCACTCAGAATGGCCAGCCTTCCACTGGCATTTCATGCTCTAAACTGGATGTTCTGGAAAAAAAACACATTTCCAACCCCTCCTGCTAGCTGTGCTATACAGAAGGGCTGTGCTTTCCTAGGTCAGTACTTGCCAAACCCAGTATAACCTTCCCCTTTTAGACCTGAGCACCACAGGAGTAGAAAGCACTCCTTAAAGCAGTGGCAGAAGGGAAGTTAAAAACCACGCCAAGACTAAGTACCATTTACTGTCCAGCTGGGACATCTGCTGCCGGCAGGAATCAAGCCTCCCAGCGAGCTCTTGCTTCATCTTGTTGCACCTTTCTTCCGCAGCCTGCCTTGCCTTTTCTGCATGTTGCAGTCTGCAAAGGAACGAACACGTTGTCAGTTCACATACTCCTCACCCACACCCTCTCATTCTGCTCTTTTAGATCCACCACTCAGACCTCTCTAAAAGCTTAAACTGAAAATGCTAGTGGAGAAAAAAACCCACCAACCACCACCAGGAAAGCCTCCAACTGCTCCTGCACACACTCCCCCCAGCCACCCCAGAGCTGGAGTCCTACCTGTCCTTAAACTAAAGTCAATATGTTTTCAGAACAGCCTGCCTATGGAAAGGGCTATGGTGTCTGAATGGGTCAATATGGACATGTTTGCCTGGGAAAAGAGAACAGGCAAGTGTGGGGGGTGACAAGGAGGAGGAAGGAAAAGGAATGTTGTGCTGACACACATGCCCAAAGGTCTATGGGAGGTGTATAGAAGGTCACCCTATAAAGCTTTCAGCTGGAAACTTTCTACTGAGTCCAGTGTTGACTTTTCAGCCTCTAAATATTACCTCTTTTCCATTTGTTTCATAGAGGACATCATCTCGTTTGTTTTTCCTTCAAAGGAGGATATTGCTTCTGTTTTCTGTTGTAATGAGCACTCTGCATTCTGTAGGAATAAGGGAACAGACATTCCAGATGATATATTTCAGTTCTCTAAAGCACAAAGTGTTATGTTTAATGAACGTCTGCCACTAGATAAAGAATGTTCAGCTTGTCAGAGGCCATGACTGGGTCTAACTGGAATGTACAAACAAAATGCTGATAACGTCAGAGCAGACACTCCTCAACTTGTTTTTGTAAGAGCTCAGCAAAAACCCTCTTAACTGTACTAAGTTCTGACCTGTGAGATCAGCTATAAGCCAAAAACCTTCCCTTTAGGAACAAGCTTGAAGAAAGAAGTTCTCAGATTCACTTGACAGGGTCAATTATGATTTGAATGTAACAACTGCACTCAGTGGGCACGGAACCAGAAGCCAAACAACACAAGCAGTGCTTTGGAAAGCAAAGGCCTCGCTCAGCACGGGGGTACCACTGGCCATTGCCTGGCAAGCTTCTGTGCATCCCTGGAGCAGCCAAAGGCCTGAATGGGCATCAGGGAACACTCCATAAAATGGAGAGAAATCTCTTTTGCATTTGTGCCCCAGCTATGGCAGGGGAGGTTTAACTGAGCTCTCACTTCATTAAGGAAGACGAGCTCTGCATGTTTTGTGTGAACACTCCTCCACCGCTTCAGTACGTTCTGTCCAACTGAAAAAACAAGACAAAACACCACAACCCACCCAAACAACAGAAAGACACAAAACCATCCCCAAACCCCTGCAGTAGATAACTCAAAGGAAAGTCTAAAAACTGCCAGGGCAGAAAAAGACTGAGGAAGGCAGACATGCCCAGAAAGCAAGTTTTCCTCTTCTCTAGCCATCTTACCTCTGGAAGCCAGCTCTCATGCTAAAAGGGGTGTAACAAAATACCTAAACCCATCCAAAAACTTTTTAGCAGCTTCAGAGGCCAGCCTGAGCAGAGTTCCTCCCTCCCCAAATCCAGTGTTGCCTTTCCACCGCCTACAGCAGTCAGCTGACCATCCGGGTACAGACTGCAGGAGATGAGATAGACAAAAATACCCAAGTTTTCTATTGGTTTAGGGAGGCCTAATGTTGGTTTAACACAGTAAACAGTGTTAAATATGGTGCAGGTGAAAGGCAAGACAACACAACATGGATGGGAAGCAGCAACAAGACAGTTCTAGACTGCAGTAAGTCAATTTTTAAAGACTAATCGTTTACTGGTTAGGACAAAGGACTCTTGCAAACGCCTTCTCCCCTGGGAGAGCTCTCCATTTGTCTCAGCATTTGTTGATGATCCTGGGCAGCACATCCAAGGAAACCCCTTTTCTTTCCAAACGTACCCAAGATCATACCAAGAATGAAGTATAAAGAAAAAATGAAAGAATTCCTTTGACAATTTAAAAATGTTCTTAAGAACATTCTGGCATCTAAGTATCCCTTCAGGTTCATGTAAGTGCGTTTGCAACCCCAGTGCATGTTTATAATGTAAAGGTCACCACTACAGCTGCTCTTTCTCTTCTTCACTCTGTACATACCTGAGATTTGTGAAACATCTGCAGGTTTATAGCCTTCACTTCTTCTAACTGTTGGCGAAGTGCAACTAAAGTGTCTTGTTTTTCATGAGTATCTTTCTCCAGAAGTTTCATGGCAATCTCCATTTCTGTTTTCATTCCAATTTGCAGTTCCAACTCTTTCTCTAGTTCCTTACAAAGAGGTTTCCCAGTTACAGCTATGTAGTCATATGTCAGAGATTAGCATTTCCAAAACCTATATAACCAACCCCATACACAAACGATGTATTACTCTGAGTTAACACTGAACTATGACTTTACAGGTCTCAAATGATACACTAAGTTAGTAAGACCAAAATCTTATTTCAGCTCTTCAGGCGAGGGCAAGGCACGAAGTGTAAAGCTCAGTACAACTTAGCAGCCTGTCAAATGAAGCATTTTTCCTGGCAGCTGGAGTTGGGCTGACTTAGATCCACTGGATCCAGCAAGCCCGGGCAGCCTCTTCACCAGCCACAAATCAGCAGTCACTGTGCAAATGACTGTAGTGCATGTATTGTATTTCCCTCCATAAAGACAGCTGCCTCTCTGTGTTTTGATCTTAGCCTCTAATAATGCCAGTAGGTTCTTAAAAAGCAAAAGACCTTTTACTTTCATCCTTCCAAAAGCCCCGATTTCCAGATCCTTACAGACACTGTTAATGAGCAATGTCCAGCACCCTGCTTGCAATTCCTTTATGAATTCTGAGTAGCTGCGCAGCACACATCTTGTATTTGTAATGCTCCCTTAAAGCACGCAGAATCCTGGATCTTTCATTTCAATCTCTATAGTTAAGTTTCCTTACCAGCCTAATTTTTTTTTCTTCTTTTAACTGCTTCCAAACATCACTGTACATTTCATCAAGGCCCTGGCGTGACTGCTTGTAAGTATCCAACTCTACTTTTGTATCCTCCTTTGTTACCTACAAGAAACATCAGCAAAAAAGCCACATATGATCACAGAGCTATGTATCTAAAGCATGCCTTAGAAATACTGTGTCACACACAAGAACTTAGGAGTTATTCCAAGCAAAATCCCACGATTTCACAGTTACAAGCTGGCAAATGTTAATAAGCTGAAATTCCAAAGAACAGAGTAAAAATAAAAAGAAACCATTCTAATACTTTCAATGTTTTCTCCTTCTTCAAGTATATGTTTAAATGCGTAGTAAAGAACAGCAAAATGTAATGCCTGTGCATACAACACACAAGAACAGTGATCTACACAGCAGCATGCCAAACTGTGCTCAGCATTGCAGTTCAAAGTGCTGTTGAGAGCTCCCACTACAGCTAATCAAGAGATCACTTGTTTTAAGGATCCATCATCTTTAACTGGGTGTCCCACCTCTACGCTTTTTTCACTCCGTTCACGAATCAATTCATTCTGTTGTTTAAGCTGCTGCTGCTCCTCCTGAAGTGATCCGATTCGGTCAGTGGCTGCTGCGAGCTGTTTACAAAGAGAACACACCTATATTTAATCACTGTGCAAGCATGCAACATCTGGAGGAACTGTGAAGTGAATAGCTCAGCTCAGCTGCACTGCTCACTTCCCCTTTCATTCTCCCCAAAAGCTGCCTGGCCCTTTTGCAGCCACCTTCGCTGAACAGCCCAAATAAGGGGCCCACCAACATTTGTTCACTTGTCCTCTGCTTCACTCCCTCATCAATTAGTTTTAAATATTAACTGTGCAAAGAAATGCATCCTAGTGTAAAAGGCTAAAATCCACCAGAGATCACAGATCTGTGTATTCATTCTGGTATGAACTAGAAGTCACACAGCAAGTCAGGGATGACATGCACCGGTGGAACCTTATGGCATTTTCAAGTGGAGATACCCCAAAAAAGATCAGAAACTGGACTATACAGATATATGCGTGTATCTATGTACAGATACAAATATATGTATATATGTACATATATCCCACCCCCCTCATCCACTCCTGTGGATGGACTCTGTACTGCTGGACTCTATTTTAGTTGCCAGTTAGGAAAGATTTCCTAATTCAAGTGTGATTCTTCTCTTTTTCCAAGTTCTGTTAACTCACATAAGCAGAAGAAAGAGGAACAAGTCACGTTCATTACAGTGACAGTTTTGGGTAGGGACACCACTGCAAGACAAAAACTTGATTAAGGAAACCCTGTCTACCAATAGATGTCCCAGAGCATTTTAACAACTAACATAATGTGGAAGCTCTCCACAGAGCCTTTCCCACGTGCCAGCCCACGCCAGTCCTACCAATTCCCCATAGTCCACCCGTATCAACTCAAACATTTTAGGTCTAAGGTATATTCTCAGGGAGTTTTGTCTCTGCTGGTAAAGAGCTATGAGAAATATTTAACAGAGGAGACACAAACCTCTTCCTGGAGTTTTGAATTGGTCTTTTCTAAACAGTCTATTTTGTTCTGAAGATCTGCAACTGTGCAACTGCAGCCAGAAAAAGAAAAGGATGCATAAAAACAACAGAAGTGCCAATGTTCAACATCTATTCCTATCCTCAACCATACTTTTAACATCTTGCATTTGTTAACAATGAAACACTTTGGTGAGCTGGCAAAAAATCCAGAGGAAGGACAACTGTTCCTCTTAAGCACCAAGAGGACTGTGTATTTCCTGACATTTGGCAGCCTACTGTATTAACTGGCAGCCCTGCTCTGCCTTAGCTTTTATAGTCGTAACACCTCTCATGCTCAAGAGGGTAAGTAAGTGAGGCCTGCTCATCCCAAAGAGCAACCAACTGCAAAAGAATGGAGACTCTTTAAAGAATGAATTTCCAGATGCACTTGTAATAGCTTCTCTTGCAAAAGTAGCTCCAAAATCTCAAAAAAGTATACTATTGCTACACAGACTTTCTTGCATTTCATATGCCATCAGAGGAGTAAGATTGCAAAATGAAACTAAGATTCTGGGAAATAACCAGAAAAGGCATTTCAGTATCAGACAAAGATACATAACACTGACAGCGGAGGCATTCAAAGCCATACTGAAAACTAGGCAGGACAAGTGTTTGTACATTAGAACAGCAGAAAATCCCACCTCAGATGTCGGTTCAGTTCTTCCACATAATGCTTCTGGTCAAGGACAGCCGTAATCCCTCCATCTCTAGTTGTAAAAGTGAGAATTTACTGAGTGAGAAGAAATTCCTTCATTCTAAAAGGCTAGTTTGTACCAGTGTTCTCAGCACAGACTTGCAAACTGAGTGCCAGAAGCACACAAACTACCAAGTCCGCTGCATTCACGACAGTGCTTCTAACAGTTGCACTCTCTAACCCACCTAACGTTTCACCTAAAACTAGCATTTTTCCTCTGTAACTTATCTTTCCCACACAGCTACTTAATTGAGAGCATTTCTGAAACAGCACTTAA
The DNA here is from genome assembly GCA_039720435.1 of Amazona ochrocephala. NCBI lineage: Eukaryota > Metazoa > Chordata > Aves > Psittaciformes > Psittacidae > Amazona > Amazona ochrocephala. Next base: position 15,596,362 of record CM077889.1, read on the forward strand.
GAAACAAAGCAGTGATTTAGTAGCGGGTGACTTGGCATCTCGTAAACCCAAATAAAAACCACAAGCTAAAAGTTTGGCTGCTTTCAATTTGCTCCCAGCTTAAGACACAAACTCTCCACGCTGTGTTGTTGTCAGAAGTACTATGGGCTCGACTTTTAAAAGTCAGCACTTTTGTTTAGCTAACAAAATCTATTTTGGATTCATTTTTTTTGACGATTACAAGAGTTTGAGGTCTCCAACAGTTGTGTGCTGTCACAGGCTGACAGGTTTGTTTGACAAAAACCATAATAATTTACAATCACTCATTCACCATACTTACTGTTTGCCATCGCTGTCCTGGGTTTCCTTAAGGTACAAGGAAAAATCAATCACTCCAACCTGAAAGAATATATTTAAGGTATTAATGCACCTTCCCAGTGCAATTCTGTGTAGCAGCAGGCGCTCCTTTGTATTTGGAAAAAGGTAAAAACCCTGAAGTTTAAGTGTAGACAGGGAAGATAATACCTATATTCTTCAGAGCTGAAGCAAACATGCAAGCATCAAAATAGCATCAAAACTGGTGTGCTCAGTTTCCTGGCAGTTATTTGAGAGCATTTCCATAAACTGCTACTTAGGGATGGACACTTATGCACTATTTTGATTCAACACAGGCCATTCTGGACAGAATTCTGGACCCATCTCAACAAAGTATTTATGGATGTGCTTAATTCTACTACAATCTTATACTGATTGATCTCATCTAAGCGTTAATCTTTACCTGAGAATCCAAGTCTTCTCCTTTTAAGCAAAGGTTTGCATCAATAACATTCAGTCCAACCAGCAGACCCACAATGACTGCTCCCTCCTCCTCCATCATCAGTGCATCAGGTTCATAAAATTCACTAGAAGAAACATTATAAGACATCACTACACATCAAGATTATTAAGATATTTTCACCACTGAAATCATACGAACAGTAATGTCGCCCTTATAAAGCTCAGCTGATCAGCCCCTTCTCACTAACTTATTGTACAAGGCAGAAGATGCAGAACTCTTACAGAAAATATTCTGCTTGCTCTTGTAGGTTCACTGCAAAAACAATAACTTGCTCCTCTGCAGGTTGTGAGAACAAGCTTAAACTGGTCAATTATTGACCTGTTACTACAACAAAACAAGGTTTCAGTGATTCAGTGAATTCCATCTACCTGTGTCTGTACTGTTACCTCAATAGATGCTTATGGTCCAAGAGTACTTTGAGATAATCTGCCAGCTTCTTTTGCATGAGTGCTAGATAAAGCCAAGCCCTTCCTCTTCCCACAGCAGTCCTAAAAGGAAAAGTTGCACGTTTTGGTAAAAACAAAGCAAAGGGAGATGAAGTTTGCGACTTACTGAAAATAAGAAAATAATAATAACAATAAAAGAAATCTTGGGGAAATGAAATGCTGTTTCCAGAACACAAAGCAATTAAGTATATCCCATCGCTTCATCAAAGGGAAAGTATACTGTAAAGTCTTCCTAACTTGGAAAAACATACATATTTTCAGCTACCAGCATAACCCAACTATTGATGCATCTTAGCACTGAAACAAATCTCTTTGCATCATCTTGAATTACGCACACTGAACGTGTACAAAGTGCCATGAAGTCATAAAAGTGAGGAAAAGAAGGAAAATACATGTAAAGACTTTACAGTTATTTTTAGCAAGGCGATAGGAGCTTCCAGATGCTGGTTTTAAACTTGCAGCACTGATTCAGAAGCACTGCATATTTTGAGATATCCCCTTATTTCTTGAAGAAGTCAGTGCCTCCTACATATTCTCTTTTTCTCTTTGGGCGTAAGAGCTCATTAAGGAAGGTGAGAGGCTACACGAAGGAGTCTTTTCTCCTAGAAGTATAAATGAAATGCGTCATCCCCAACAATCAACTTACTTCAACTCTGGCAGATTTTTAACACTAGTTGCTATATCTGATGCTTCAGGACAAAGTTTTTCCACTAGCTCCAAAGGACCAAAAAACGATTTGTTCTGCCCAATAAAAGTCTTCTTCACTGGAGGGAGTATACAGAGAAGTTTGTGAGGTAAAGTGACAGGTTTCCCACTCCAAAATTATAGATTTTAGTCTACCTTTTACTTTGTCTTACAGCTCCTAATATGTCAATGAAAAGGGGGCATTAAAAATACCTTGACAGTTCAGGAGGCACAAAATACAGGGCATAGGAGAAGGGAATGGCAGGTAGGGACAGGACAAGGGGGAATGGCTTTAAGCTGACAGAGGGGGGATTGAGATGAGCTCTTAGGCAGTTCTTCCCTGTGAGGGTGCTGAGGTGCCGGCACAGGGTGCCCAAAGAACCTGTGGCTGCTCCATCCCTGGCAGTGCTCAAGGCCAGGTTGGAGGGGGCTTGGGGCAACCTGCTCCAGTGGAAGGTGACCCTGCCCATGGCAGGGGGTTGGAATTAGGTGAGCTTTAAGGTCCTCTCCATCCCAAATCATTCTATGATTCTATCTGTAATACTAATGACCACTATACAGGGTATGTGATTAATATCAGCATCATACAGGAGTCAAACTGGTGACACAGGGGGACACAACACAAACACATGTATTCGCCTCTCCTGGTGTGGCAGCTGGAGCTGGTGTGGGGAGTGGGCGCCCACCTTTCAGCCCATGCTTGAGGCAGTGCTCCAGCACCACGAAGAACTGCTGCAAGGGCGGGAAGTCCGAGTCCAGCGTCCGGCCCAGGCTCAGGGCCGACTGGATCAGGGTTTTGATGCTGAGCTTCATCATGTTCATGAGGTTGGCGCGCTCCTCCATGGCGTGACACCGTGCACCTGGGTGGGGAGACACGGGTGGAGAAAGAAAAGCTGCTTTTAGAGATGCACTCCAGAACCCCTCAGCGCTGACAAGAGCGATGCCTTCCCGTCTCGATCTCCATCTTGCGGAGGTGAACGGCTTGGGAAGAGCAGGATGTAAGGCACGAGTGACACCCCCCCCCACAACATCAGTACGCGCGGATCGAGAGCGGTCATCGTGGGGACCGGGGCCGCTGCCCGAGCCCTGCCGCCACCGCCCCCCGGGGAGAAACCAGAGCCCGGGAGCCGGGCCCAGCGCCACCTCAGCGCCCGCGGGGGGGGCCCCTACCTGAGCGGCGGGCTCGGTGCCGCAGGGCAGGCCCCGCCCGCGTTACCACGGCAACGGCTCACGCACCACCACGACCACCGACCCCGGGAAATCTCGCGAGACAGAACGAGGTGAGGGCGGGCTGCGCGCCGCGCCAGGCGCCATTTTAGAAAGGTTGTGGTGGCTGAGGGGGGGTGTTGGTGTGCGCTGGGTGGGTGGTGCTCGTCCTCAGCCTTGAGGAGACAGCGAGGCAAAAACAGGCTGCAAGCCACCGCTTTGCCTTCAGTCAACAACGAGTTCTGAGAGACACTGCCTGCTGCTGACCACTGGCTACATAAATGGTATTTTTGAGCCAACGCTGTTGCGTTAGAATCCTGCTGCCACCTGTGGATCAAACATGGCTGTACTCCCTTGCAGAAAGAGCACCTGTGGAAGAACAAGGATTAAAGGGTCTGTGATAGTTAGAATTTTTTTGGTGTGGATATTGTGATGTTACACATCAGGAACAGAAGAAAAGCTTGACTGTGGAAACACAAAAGTCAGTGACTTTCTTTGGGTACTGGGGTGTTTCGGTAGTAATGCCAGCTTATTTTGATGGTTTCCTGAATTTTTTACTTTATGATGTCTTGTAAGCCATGCTCAAGGTACGCACATCGTATTATCCACAAGACAAACCAACAATCAAACCAACCATGAAATGTGCTTTCTGAATATAAATCTAAGTAAGGGTTTGTATTAAGTTAAACAATTCCTTGAATGATCTTTTTAAACAGTTGCAAGTTTACATGGTCAACCACATCTTCTGTGAAACTGTGCACAAGTTGGTACATGTAAAATGGGTATGTAGACAAAATAGACACACTACCAAGCCTTATTACAAGGCTAAGCCTCAAAGATTAGGAATTGGGTTACCCAAGTGAAAAGATCACAGACATGCTGCAATCCTTAAGAATGAAGTCACAGAGTCTTGTATCATTGAATTCAACAGATTCGTTTTAACATCTTTTTGAAGCCCCATGCCTTGATTACTGTAATTACTCCGCATGCTTTGAAGTCAGAAAACACTGAAGCAAAGCTAGCAGTTCTCCATCTCTTGGTCTTTAAGGCTACAAGTCTTTCTGGATTTGTACTTAGCTTTGTAGCTCCCTGCCTTCTCTGCAAGGCAGGACACAGTTTCTTCAATGGCAGCCTCTGGTTTTATGATCTGCCTTTCTGTATGTCCAGCTGACTGCATAGTGTGCAGCACAGCTTACATGGGATCAACAGAGCTGAAGTAGCAGGTAGAGGTTATAAGATCTCTGGGGAAAAGATGGCAGCAGAGAATGAGTTGTTGGTTTTCCACATGTGGTCTTGCAGGCCTCATCTTATTTCTTAAAAATACCTGCTTTAAATTGTATTTATAGTGCCTGGGGGAGGTAGTGTTTTACTTTCTTACTTTACAGACACGAAGCTGGCAGATTATGGTAAAAGTTCTGTTAAGTGGGTGCTCCATTTCAGGCAAAAGAAGATGTTATTTCCCTTTGCCAAATGCTGCATGCTGTTTTGAATTACATCTATGTACAGCATTATTCCAAATGCAGCTGAATACAATGGATATTCTGCACATTGTCAGGCTGGATCCCGAGTGCTCAAGATGGGCACCCAGGGAACAAATCTGAGAAGTTTGGTGTGAGACTGAAGAGATGCAGGGAAAGAAAGAAGCTAGGGTTTTCAGGACAGAATTAATCTTAAACTCTGGCTATGCGACACATGAATTTTCATAGAAAATAAAGAATCAGCAGTAACATATTTCACCATGAAGAAACAATCAATCCCCACAGAACTCCGTCTTGAATACTTAATACCATTAAAACCACCAGTTAGCAAAACTGAGCTCCACTGCTCCAAAACCATTATACACTGCACTGAGACCCTGGAGAGGAAGGCTCCAGGCCCAGTCACTGCTACATTTAATGTTTTTGTTCCATGTTATGAATGTAATCAAGATTTATAATTTATAGGAATTTATGATTAATAATTTGCATATGAATTCAACTAAAGCCCTTTTAATTCAGTTCAAAGAGACTGGTTACATAAATCTGTGTGGCTGCTATATCTGTAAATACAGACATTTAATAAAGTAAGCTGTGATTAAAAACAAGGCATTTTTAGTGTGGTTAAGACGACATTTATAACAAATCTGTATCGTAATTCATTTGTCCCTTTTCTGACATGGAAACTGTCCAAGAAGTGCAGCATAGCTCCTTCTCTGAGCCAGCACACCCAGAAGGATAAGGGGTTGACAGATCACTTATGGAGCAGTGAAGCTGCTGCTGAGATGAACTTTAAGGGAGACGGGGAAGAGGAACCAAATAGAAGCTGACTACATAAAACTAATGTCCATTTTCCTAAATATGTTAAGAGTTTAGGATTTTTCTGATAATAATAAATTCTGTTAAATTCTCCATCTGTGTTGTTTGTCCAGTTTTGCTTAAACAAAACCCTGCAGCATCAGATTGTTAACAAATTAAAAGTTATAACCATGCATCACTGGCGCTATCTGCAGCATTTATGGGAGCAAACTTATTTGCGCACCATTAAAGCAAGTTTACTAAATAAGCATAATCATACTTGTTTTTGCTGTGGTGTCATTGCTGACTGGTTTGGACATGAATCCTACCAAAGATGCAGACTTCAGAGCGTGGCCATAGCTCAGCGCTAAGTTTTCCGAGGCTTTCTTGGCCAGCGACAAGATGGGCGCAGACCACCTCCCTTCTTCCGTTCTCCCTTGGTCCTGGCTTTTCAGCTCGGTCGCGTTTGGGATCTGCGTTTTGTCAATGATCTCAAAGTCTTCCTTTCCCTCCGCCGCAGATGCGGTGCAGCTCTCCCCTTCAGCCATCTTTAGCGTGTCATATGACACTAGTCGTGAGCAATCGAGCTGCGGCCCCGCGCCCGGCCCACCGCAGGTACCCAGGGGCTCGTTCCGTCTCCGCGGAGCAGCTACCGGCCTAAGCAGGGACAAAAGGCAAACCTGCCCCGCGCGGAGCGGCTTGCTTGGTGTGCCGAGCTAAAGGCTCTGGGGAGGAAACAGCGAAGGGGGTGCGGAAGAGCAAGAAAGTTTGCTTTTAAACAAGTTCTGAAAGTAACAAAATTGCACTTCGCATCATTTTCTTGCTGTGTTCTCAAACTTCATTTCCAGTTAAAGTTTGTAGTATCTTCTGACATGACAGATCTATGCAATTAATTGTGCCAAATTAAAGAAATCTCTACTACTTTGCCTGCAGTTCAGGTCACTGTATCTTGATTAGAATAGTGAGTTGGTGTGACAGGTTCACTGTTGTGAGAAGCGCTTGCTTGCATCACTGACATTACAAAATGGCTGTAGGCAGCAAGGACACGGACACGTCATGAATGTATTTGGGCTGCATTTGGTAGAAAAGATCTGCCATGAAGGGGAACTGAAATTATCCTGGTATGAAAATGTGATCTTGCTGCGTGTCTTAAATACTGATGGAGTCTACTGATGCATGGCTTATTATCTGTTTTTCCATCCAGCAGCTGTATGTGCTTGAGATAGGTCACTCATTAGCTGTATTAGCTTTTTTGCTACGTAAGGGCAAGGTTTTTGTTTGGTTGGTTGTGGCTTGTTGTTTGTTTGTTTTATTAAGAAATGTGAAAGAGTAAAAGATCAATTTCAGTAGTTCTGCAGTAAGATAAATCTTCTGGTCTGTGTCTTGTTTATTCTCCTACTGTAAGCTATTTAAAGAGCGATTCTGTGCTCTTGGCTTCTCAGGCACTGAAAATTTAACAACTTTTGTTCCTCAAAGCACAGGGAAGTTCTTACATTTTTGTTGAGAATTCAGAGATCAGCAGCCTCTTACTCACCCATGATTCATAGCAGCTAACTATAGGCTTTATGCTCCTTTTGTTCAAAGGTTATAAAGGTAAGTTTTGCTCCATCTTGTGGACTCCAGCAGTATTTGGCTGTGTTCATAAGGAAGTAGGATCTAAAAGCTTTGTTAGATTGCAGCTATCTTGCAGCTGACTACGTGAGTATACCTCTGTTTGACCTGGGTAAAACTTGACATTGATTTTCTGACTTTTGCTATCCAGCATTACAGTCAGGGCAGTATTGGCTAGAGAAGCAAAGCACAATTCTAAGCATTGAAGTAACTTTTCTTTTTCAATACATCTGCAGTATAGGGCATAAAAGTTTTGTGACTGAGAAAGTAAGAGCAAACCAAATCTCCTATTGACCTCTTAGTGTTGCTTCCACAAGGGAATGATGTGTCAGATGCCCCTTTACAGCCTTACAATTAGCTACTTCGTAAAGATATTAAGTGAAACCACCACGTAGTGGGTGATCATTGTTTCCTATGTTACTATTGAAGAAACATTTGATCATTTTATTTCAGGTGCCCGCAGAGATTGAGTAGGAAACTTTATACTGTGCATAAGAAATTTCCCATATTTTTTGCTACAAGCCATATGATTTGATTGTACTTCCTCATTACTTTGGTCAAAATGACTTAAATGTTATGAAGTCAGCCGCTGAATGTGTTAAATGCACTCTTTCCACGCTCTTATTTTAAAGCAGGCAGAAAGTCTTGTAACTTTGTAAGTAAGCCCTAAGTTAAAGGTTTGTTTTGTTTACCAAGTGTCTTCTTAAATAGGGGAGAATCACATTTAAAATATTTAAAGAACAATGAATTTGAAGTATATAGAAATATTACTCTTGAAGGAGTCTCTTTTAATCAGGAAACTGTCCATTTAAGGCAAAAGTCTGGCTATCCAAAATGAAAGATAGTTCATTTTAGAGTAGGAGAAGCTCTATCATTTGCATTCAGTGGTATTGAAAGGAATATTAATTTTCATGCAATGATACTTAGCAATACAATTGATTTGGTTAATTCTGCTTTATCTTTGATTTTTTTTTTTTGGGGGGGTGTTAATGGTTTAAGAAACTTTTTTGCCATTTACCATTTCAAGTGAAACACACACTTTAAATATTTAAAATCAGAAAAATGCCACTGTATGCTAAAGGGAGAACTTTCATGAGTAGCTGTCAGTTATACCTTGCATTCCTATAGCATTTTCAATCAGCAAAACATAGATTACATTACAAATGAGCTAGTCAAGCTTTTGACCTTTAAAAGGGAAGTAGCAGTACATACCAAATGTAGCTGTAGTTAGAATAACTTCTAAAAAACTCCCAAAGCCAAGTGTGTTGTGTGTTTAACAGCGTATTACAGAACATTCGCATGGCAATACAAGTCACAGTGTTCAGTGAGAAGGATTCAGTGGTTGGTGAGTAGAGCTGGAACCTCCAAGTTCTGAGCCCACTTTGTGCTAGGATGAGGGCAATAAGCTATATATTAGTGTAGCTGATAGTGGTGCAACTATGAAAGGTCATCTTCCAGTGATTACAGTGGCATGAAATACCAATAAAAGTGTAGTATATGTATTGCTCTACTCTGAACTATTACCTGCTTTTATAGGATAAGACAAACAAAAAGAAAAGCTTTTGGTTGGACTATTGTGGACTGGAATGTGGGATGTCAGAAAGCAAGTAAAATCCACACCGATTTTCCGTTTAATATGTTTGTTGGTACTGTAGAAGAGAGGCAGTGAGCAGAACTACCCACTAGGTGACAGCACGGCACTACTTTATTCACAGAGCAGCACATAACGTACAGCAAGGCCACACTGGGAGCAAATGCCACGTTGTGAAGCTACCTGGAAAAACCAAATAGCTCACAGGGTGTCACCTTCCCAGCTGGAGCTATAAACACCAGATCTTTGTGCCAGCCTTAATAGACCACGTGGGTTTAGACGGGGTCTTTAAGTGGTCCTCTGTTGAGAAAAGAACTGATGACAGCACAACAAGGTCTCCTTGAAAGCTTTACTTTCTTGGAACAAAGTTTGTAAAACAGGAAAAGAAACGTTGTGGTGCTCTGTTATACACGCTGTGCTAGCAGAGACCACTCGAGGCAAAGGAAGTAGTCACCCACCAGCTTTTATAGGAAGTTCAACTTGTGACTGTTGAATATGTGTCCAGGAATATTCTCTAATGTAATCCCTGCTGTTAATAATTCAGGGTCATTTCCCAATTCTAGAGTTTCAGGTGGGATTATGAAATGATTAGTGTTTTACAAAAGATTTTGATATGTTAAAAGTCATTACAGAATGTTCCAAGCACTTCACAAGAGTCAAGAAGTTTGGACGAAGGGTATAATTTGTTTTAGTCTACACACCAAATCAGAAATCAGAGCACATCTGCTTGCATAGTGTAATTTAGAGACGTGATGACCTGTGTGATTTTGGGTTACATTTTTCACGGCTTATGTGTTTCGGGCTTTTTTCTTGGCTCTCACTAGCTTGGCTTTATTCTGCTATTGCATGCAGACAATTATGGATTGAGTATAAATTTGAAGGTTTTATAGAAGTGCTGTGAATTGACTCGACTGAGGGGCATAGGGTCAAAGGAATTATAAATGTCATTACAGGCTGAATCCTAATAAGAGATGAATGCAGCATCTTTGAAATGTTTTGCTACTTAATGCAGTTTTCAACTAACACACATGGGAATACTTGCATGGGACTTAATTAGATGAAGAAATGGGCTCATATCACTCAATGTAACAGAAATGTTGTAAAATGCAGAAGAAAATGTTTTTAGATATACATATATATATGATAAGCCATTGAAATACATTATCTAGTCCCTAGACAAGTTTAGAAAAAAAAACATTGTTTAGTCATATATTTAAAAAAAATTAGAAGTTCATTAAAAATCTATTATCCATGAGGGCTGAAAAAAATTCAGACTTCAACTTGAAAGACAACTTCTGCCTCCTCCAGTAACATGGCATGATTTGCTATATCATGGCTACAAAAAATCCTGAGACAATCACTTTATCTGTGGTGAATGGTTGGTTCCCAGCATTTTCTTCCTGCCAAGTACCCTTTTGGCATCCAGCTACACTTCCAGGTTTTTCTTCTTCCCTTCCTGCCCAACCAGACACAAACTTGGTTCTAGGCTCCTCAGTTACTTACTGAAAAGCTTTGGAAAGCTGCAAGTTCACGGGTTACAATACTGATGTATGCAAAGTGATTTTAAAGCTACTAAATAATGGTATTGTAAGAATAGCAGAGTTCAAGAGGAGTTTAATTTTTTGCACATGACAGATAACAGTGTTTTGCTGCTCCAGTAAAAAGGACAAAATAGAAATTAGGCAAAAGGATATTTAGTTTCCTACAATATATTGAAGTGGTTTCTTCTTCAAAAGGAATACTGAAAGACTCTTTTCCATTGAAGTTTCTAAAGGATATTTAGGTGCTTGCACACAATTCTGGTGACAATGCACTTGTGCGTCTGAGGGCAGAGTGTGACACAAACTGGCTAAGTCTCCTCCACAAGTAGCTGAGGTCTTAGAACTGAGTCACATCTGTAAGATGCAGTGAAGAGGCAGCTGGAAAAGATTGCAACACATAGTGTGAGAAGTGCAACTCCTGGCTTTCTTGTTGCCTTCTCAGTGAATGACACTGCATATGAATTAGTAAGATATCTGAAGAGCCTAAACTGAAGTCAATGCATCTTTATCTAGATTTTTGCATTGTTTTAAATAGAAACAATATCTTCTCTCCCTCGTTTCTTTTATTTTCTCAGAGCTTTTGTCCTTGCAGAGCTGTAACTAATAGTTGATTTGCCACACTCAAGGATAACTTCCAGACCCTTTGATACAATAGGAATTTTTATGGGGGGGAGAAGGGAAAAAGGAGCTAGGTGTTTTACAGATGTGAAAAAGCACCTTAGTTATTAACAGAGTAAAAGGGAAACCTAAGCTTTTGAATAATGCAAGTGTGTAGCTCAGTTAGCTTTACTTTTTCTGTGCCACCAGTTCCCCCTACATTACAAGTTAGGCTAATTTCTCTTAAGGCCTTTCCCTGCTTCAAGAGTAAGATGGAAACTTAAGTAGGCAGGTTAGATGTTAACAGTTGGATTGCTTAGCAATCTCTCACCAAGAATCCTTTAGGAACATCTTCGCTACTCCATTTGAGGGAATTAATCATACATAAGCATCTCACCTTTGGAAACAGAACTGAAAAACGTAGGGCACTGGTGACTCAAGTGGTTTAAACTAATCTAAGCCAGGCCACTGGGGTGTTGCTGTTCTCCTTTTCCTCCAGCTGCGTGCTCCCATTTCTTTACAACAGTGCTGCTCCCCATACGACCTCTTGATGAGCCAATCAAAGGTAAAAAATGTCAGGAAATAAAGGCTATAGCTCTCTAGCAGCCTAAGACAATCTAGCTGCTGTCTGCCTTCTTGCTATCTCTTGCCTCTGGCCAAACCTTTTCCCCGACTCCCTTGGTCACTGAGTTGCTGAGCCGTTTCAGTGTACTGACTTGGCAGAAAACTGATACAACGAAAGTGAAGAGTTTTTGTGCTGATTTAATGTACCGAAATGGCTCATATTTTCCAAATTGTGTGTTGGAAGAATTGCTCGATATGCGAATGTCCTGCACAGCCCCCAGTTTTCTGCCTGCCCTGAGTTCTTCACAGACACTCCACGTGGCAGATTAGCAAAACAGATGACAGACTTACTGCAGGAGTGTTTTTTCTTAAATATCCTTCTTTCCATCTTTTGTCAATCGTAGGAGCATCATACCAGCAGTAAATCCATAGGGAAAAAGACGAGAATTAGAAAGCCAAATCATTACCTTGCAAAATCCCCACTACAAGTGACCAATGATTAGGGACTTTGTGATTAGGAGTTGCATCTGAAGTAGCTATCTTTCAATAAATAGAAGAAAGAGGAAACATGATCTGAGTGTAGAGTGAAGGTTTATATGCCCAGAACCAAGCCCTCCCCGGAAGCCTTCAGATGATTATTCTTTCAAATCTGTTCTATTTCAATCCTCAATATATACTCTTCCTGACTTATACTTTTAACCTTGAACACTGGCATATGTAACCTTTTTCCTTAAATCCTGGGAAATGGAGCAACCAAGGAAACACTGCAGATTTTTCAGCTAGAAAAAAAGAAATAAAAAACAGAAGGGTCTAATAACGCCAGTTAGTGTGCTACAGGTGTCATTAGCTACACCATGGCCAATTTCTGTTGGCATCTCACCCCCTGTAATACAGATCTCTCTAAACTATCTCATATGATCAAGAGAGTTCCTTTTATACAGAAAGCCTCTTTCTTCGGGGTGAACTTTAAAAGCACACAAAGATGAAAGTTACAGAATTTATCAAATTGTGAAAGAGCCGTAATTTATAATAACAAGGGTGGCAATAAAGAAGCATAATAATGGCTTGAATGAAATGAAGCGGAGAACATTAATCTTTTGGGGTGAAAGTTGTTTGAAATTTCGAGCTGTGTGAAAGGAAGAGACCTCTGATTGAATTGCCACTTTGTGCAGGTGGGGAGACACAGACACCTCCGGTAGATGGCTGTGTGCTGTTAACAGAGAGCAGTAATTGGCGCCCAGCTGTTCAGATACACTGTGTTGCCATCTTTCCTTTTCCTCTTTGTTCTGTTAATTCTAGAAGATACTGCACATTGCCCTGGCTGCTGCTTGTAAATAGATGTTACTAACAGTAGCAATATTTTCTAGTCATGTATGTAAATAGTTTCTTTTCAACCAAACCCCCAAATCCTCATCTGAAAATGGCCTTATTGACTGGAGCAGGGAAGAAATACGTGAGGCCCTAAAATAGCAACAAAGACTGAAGTTAAGCAGGTTTGTTTTTTCAATCAACACGAACCAAATATATATATTTTTAAAAAGTATAATAAGAGCAATAAAAAATCCTGTCATTCTCTGCCAATTACCGTTTCAGGCTGTGATCTTGTCAGATTGCATAAGCTCCAAACTCCAGTACTGCCAGGATATGCTGGTATCGATCTCCCTTGAGTCAATGCTTTCTAATGGTTTAGGGCATAAGGCCACCCAAGGCTCTAACTATTACATAATGCCGAGGCCCTACATTGGTCTTTAACTGTTTCAGGGTTGCCATATGCAGCCTGTAAATAAAGAAGGAAAAGATCTCTTTTGTTTCACAGTACTGTATTGGTGTGTTACCTCTGCTGTCTTGGACGTCTTAAGAAAGATGGTATTTCCGGTGCTTCTCGAATTGCTCTAAATATGATGGTTCTTGCCAGTCAGGAATCCACTTCCAGGATGAGCAGATCTCAATTTTACTGTTTATGTTTTCTTTATTTCTGAAAAATGCACAGGTAGTTTTAGGTAAAGGAGAAAATCTGGACGTGCTGTTGAAGATGAGTAAATGGGATATAAATGCAGTCACGGTTGCATTTTAGTTGTAGATTGAAAAGTCATTGAACGGTTGCATGGAGTCAGAAAACCAGTTGGGTTTGGTTTTGGAGAAAATATTACGTTTGTATGTAAGACAAATACTACTTGATTAATAAACTTCACAGTTCAATACTAAGTTGTGCTGCGTTTTACTCATTTGGAGAAGCCTTATGGCTAAGACATGGGATAAGGACTTACAAGATCTTTGTTCTATTCCCAGACCTGTGGTAGTTTATTTATATCCTAATGCTCATATTGTTTATGATTCAGAATTTGCCTTAGCTTGCTTTCTACAGGATAGTCACTATCTTCCTTCATTTTGTCTGCTCAGACTGCAGGCTGTTTGGAATGGGGATTTCTTATTGTATTACTAAATACATATATCATGCCTGGTACAATCAGAGCTAATGTGGTTTGGGTAAGTAGATATATATTTAATGCTACCGTTTAAAAAAAATGATTGTAAAGTGCTGCTGCTGAATTGGAGTGCTTTCAGTTAAGGTTACTCTTATGTCTGGTCATAGAGAAAACGTTTCACAGTGAAAGCTATAAATTTTCATTAATAAAACCAACTAAATTTGCCAGAGGCTTCTAACTTCAGCTCATGGCACATCTTGGAAAGTAAAGCATCTTAGTTATTTGTTATTTGTAGAGGCTTAGCTGCATAATCCATGTGTGCTTGAGAAATGATGTAGGTATGCTGGATCCCAAAATAAGAAGGAGGAACAAAAGGAAAGACAGCAGCATTTGTCCTGAACAGACTGGATGTGAGAGAGTAATTTGAACATATTTCAACTTTTTGATAGTGCAGCTGTATGATAACAGCTTTGATAAAGTTTTTCTGTATATGACTGATTTATTGTTCTCTCACCATTGTGCATGTATTTTATAAAACCCAATTAAAGAAAATCCATTTTGATTGCTAATGCAGGCATTGCCACAATTTTAGCATAAAACCTTTAGCTTTCTTTCAGGCTAGTCTCTCTTTAGTGCAGATCCAAAAAGTAATGGAACTGTGGATATAGGTGGCAAGTTAACTATTTTAAAACCTAATTTCTGATACAGCTCTCTCTTCATTTGACTGACACCCTGTAGTGCTTTCTAATTTCCAACTTCTTTTTAAATGCTATTTTAGATCAGGATCAGAGCAGTGAGCTGTGTGGATTTTGATTTTGCTCACTGCATAAAGTTTAACTTCTAGAGCAGCTCTGAGATGCACTGAGCAGGGAGTCCAAAGGAAAATACCTGCTTCGTGGCTAAAATGTCTCTGACATTTATTAAATCCAGTCTTGTGATAGACTGGAGGTAGATCTGAGCTTTGGGCCACAGAATACTGACCACAATTCTGCTGTTTGTGTTAATCTTACTCCTTTGTGTTCCCTAAGTGAGCAGTTGATGGTGTTATGGTCACATTGTTTTCTTAGCTAAAATTTATATTGCTTCCTGAAGATGAACTTTGCTGGCATTAACTTAAGATAGGATGCCTGCTATTAGAGGAGGAAACAAATAAACATAATGTGACCAAGGGATTTTAGGTCTTGCTAGCCAAAATTTCAATCTCTGCAGTGGCCAATGGATAGGAGATCTCAATCTCTTTAAGTGACATTAATTTATACTCATGACCAGGATAGAAGCTACAGAAGGCTGGTAAGAACTTGCTTTGGGAAGGTTCCTCAGGATAGGAACCTTCTTCATGATCATAACTGTGAGGCTTATTGTTACTTTTATTCAACATTCCAGAAAACCTTTATTGTCCAGGCTGGATGTGGAGCACTTTAGGTACTAGTGGAAAAACGGAATGTGATCAGCTACACCATGCACTGCTGTTAGGGACCATAGGAAGCAGAGATGAAATTAGGGCTGATAACAAACTGTAAGAAATGAAAAATCCTCAGATGTTTTCCTACCTAGGTTTCTGTGGTTCATGTTTTGTATTAAATCCTGTATTAAGCCTGAGCCAGCATGCTCCTCCCTTCATTTTCCCTCTGTTGTCTCAGCTGCTCATCTGACACTACCATAAGCTGATTCATCTGACTAAGTGAGGAGAAAAGTAACCTCCCAAAAAACCCCTCCATATTTTTCTTCTGGTCTTGAGAGCTGAATCAACTCACTGGGGGTCAAATGAGTGGCAGAGTCAGTGCAAGGCTGAGAACATGTAATTGGAAGAGGAGCTTTTTCTGTCCATGGGAAATTACAAAGCACTTCAGTTGCAGGGCAGGATTTTTTGTTATGAAATCAAAAATCTAAGTGCAATCCTTTTGATTTTGTAGTAAGTCGCTCCCCCTCACAAATTAGGGTCCTTTCGAATCTTCCCATACGCATTCTTTTTAAAACACGTCAAATATTAATTAGTTGGGATTTTACATTTTTGTTCTCTGTTTTTAGGAGACCATCAATACATTAATCTAATCTTTGTGAATCATCCAAGCTGGCAAGCACAGCTTCTGTATTTGCTTCAGTTTGAGCAAGCAGCATTCCATAGGTGGCACTTAGCAATATTCTTAACTGTAGCATAGGCTTCATTTTGCTGATTTGAGTGGTTTTGCTTAGGAATGAAATGGACAGAATTTGACCCTTGATAACACAAAAAATGAGGCACCTGCAGAAGTGCCATGTTCTTATTTCTGTGGTTAGTTCTCATTCTGCTTAGCTGTTTTAGGCCTGTTAATGAAGTGTCTGATTTTCATGTCACTGTCTACACAGGCACACTTGTCTTTCTCCTTTGACTGTGGTAGTTTCCTGCTATACTGCAGAGTGTGATGAGAATTCAGCTGCTGTGAGGAACGTGTGGCACCAACACCGTGCTGTGACTCAGCAGCTGGCAGGTAGCCTGACACATTTGCTGAGTAAGCTGTTATTCCTGAGTTCGCAGTCGAATGGCTAATATTTTGTTGGGAAAATTAATACAGCAATGTGGTTGTGGCTTTTTGACACATTTCTCATACCTATCATTTGTCTGCTGTTTTAGTACCAGCCTAGTGTAAGGATTTAAAAGCAATGGTCTCCTTTTCACTACCTGAGAATCTCACGTAAACCTGTTTCTCTGAGGTATTTCTGACTGATACACTGAATTATAAAGGACAAAGAAATAACCTGATGTTATGGGGTTTGTTCTATTATGATAATAGTAAATAGGAACTATGCCTTTATAGAAGTAGCAGGTTTTGCTGGACTGAGTTTTTGTCTCTCACAATTCCCAGACCTGTCAGTATTAAATAGAGCAAAATTTATTTTGTACTACTTGCAGAAACACTATGTTATAAAATAGGAAATAAAATACAGATGTTACAAGGCTCTACATTTTCTGTTTACCCTGATATGTTCAATTTTAATTTGAATTTTGACATGTTTTAACAAGGCATGGGAATACCTTAAAAAAAGCTCAGTCTGCTGCTACCTCCACATTGGCAAAGGAACTTAGGAAACGCAACCTAGGAAACTTTAATATAGATCTGAGTATACAGTTCATTACTGTCACCAAGACACTCAGTTTTAGCTTGACTTAAATGTCAGAAACTGTTATTCAGATGTGGAATACACCAAAGATCACAGCTAACAGGTCTATTGAATCTTAATTAACAAGGAGACCATGTAAAACTCAGGACTAAGAAAACAACCCTGACATTCTCTTCTTGGCTCTGGGCATCTGTTGCTGACTTTGATATCCAGTGGTAATCTCCAAAGAGCCCTGATTCTGGCTAGCTTAAAACTTGGCTTTACTTTCAAACATTGCCTGGTCGGTCATTATTACCAAATAACTGGAGGGACTACAACCTCATAAAAGGCACTTTATTTCCCATTATGAGAGTTAGAGATTAGGTAACAACATTACATAAATCAAAGCTCGTTTCTCCTCTGCAGCTCCGTTCACTCAGTGTTAGATGTATTGTGTGCATTGAAACTGTAGCCTGTGTTTTTAACAATCATCAGCTTTATGTTTAGGAAATAGCGCAGTATTTTTAAAAGACACGATCAACAAATAGTTGTGAAGAGGACTAATGCAGCATCCTTTGCTTGAGGTAAGACCACAGTCCACATCATAGTTAATGGACTCATCTGGCAGCTTTTTCTTCTAGCTCTCCTTTGATATTTGTTCTTGGCAGGATTATTTCTAATTAGATTGTTCCTGTTCCTAATCTTAGAAGGGACACACACAGGGAGTGAACAAGCAGACTTTGTAGCTCATGCATCTGAACTGCAGCTAATAAAGTGCAGGCTCTTGCTGAAACCAGAGCTAATATTGCCTTTTGAGGAAGTCCATTGTCACCACTAATTACAAAATTTCCCTTTATTATATGAGGACGCTATGGGAGAGATCTGTGAAAGATTCTGCATCAAACTTCACATTATTGGGACATTCATTATGGTAAAGTTTATGAATTTATGTTATGACCTTGAAAAATGTTTGAGGCACTCAGAACTCTGTGGTGAGTTCAGCTTTTATTTGAGACAGACACGTTCAGTGTTATCACGTATTTACGTGAAGTTTTAGGGGCACCATGTCACCTGTGTAATAAAAAATTATTGGGATTCCCGAATCTGTCTCTTTCTTCTGACACTTCCAGAATAAAGTATTATGAAAACCAAGGCTGAAATCTTAGACAAGATGGAAAATACACTCATGTTGGTATTTAAACACAAACAAAGCAGCCCTAAGCCTATTTTTTCATTTCTATCTTGAATAAGTGAAACCATTAGTGGTGTTTTCTAGGCAGGTATCTACCCAAATCAATGAACTAGAATACAGGTTTGCGTGAAGTGCTGCGGAAAACGTGCCCCAGGGAACCTTCCTGAATATGTACATGATGACCTTGTTGGTATGCATTCTGTTGAAGTGTTATGTTCTTCTAGGACAAACATGATAAACATTCACGGGATGACAAAAGTGATGCTTGGGGAGGATGAGGCCAACTTACAAAGTTGATTTGTTAACACTTTGGTCAGCTGTAGCATACAAACTTTCTTTTTGTTGCTGAAGCTTATGTAGGAATAGGTGTGGGAGATTTGGGTCAGTACTGAGCTGGTGTTTTTATGCGGAATGGAGCTGATACAAACTTGTAATTCTCAGTCTGTAGGAAGTTCTGAGTGCCATGGCTTGTTTTCAGCTCAGGACAGGAAGCAATGCACTTTCAAAAGCAAGTCCTGAATGCAGCTTTGTTTGAACTGACATGCTGCTGGCAAGAATTGCTTATGATAGCACAACGTCATTTTTCCAATGCCTGCTTTGCTGTGTAAGACTTCATTATGGTGCATTCTGGACGCCTTCAGGTATGTAACTGTATGTCCTCTGTGCTTTGGGAAACAAAGTAATGCCATTGTCACAAAATACACAGAACATTATGAATACCGTTAATTTTACTTGTAAGGTTTGGTAACATGGTTGCAAATAGTCCTTTTACCTTGGACTCACATTCTACATTTTGGAGTGTAGACTCCATTTAATGGTCAAACTGATTTATTTTCACTACCATTTTTTCAGTGTTTGCAGGAAGAATACGTAGGAGTGTAACACCTGCATCATGATCCCACGCTGGCAGGTCTGCTCTAAAGGGGAAAGAAAATAGATCTTGTCCCAGAACTCATCATCTTTTTGGGAAGTTGTGCTGTGGCACCACTGACAGAGAACCGCCAGTCACACTGTTCCTGTTACAGCTTCCCTGGATTTATAGTGTATCAGTTTGTTTGGGCCCAGCTTTGGGCCTGCAAAACCTGCTGAAAACTGCTGCCCAGTGGTATTTCTCTGATCCATTGTCCTGTGCAGTTCTTCAGTAAAGTGGATGTCCTGAAGCCCTTGTGGTTTGAATAACTGTGGAGGAGCAAGCAGAAATAAGTACTAACGATTTGCATTTCACTCAGCTCAGAGCAAACACAGACTGGATACTCTAAAGGCCTCTAGAGGAGTGTTAACATAGCTGTTAATGACTTACAGAAAGCTTTGTTAATTGTTTTCCAGTTAACTGATCCAGGAGATTCTGAAAGAAGGGAAGAAATCGCACTCTGTGTTTGCACACAAAATAGATATAGCAGGAGCAGATGACTTAAGAGGATGAAGGAAGGATGAGCAACAGGAGGATACCATGTGTGTTCTCCAGCTTTTTAGTTTGAATACATCTTCAGCCAAATAAACAGAGTCTGAAACTTATTTATACTAATCAGTGCATGGATTCTTGTGATCAGATTCCAGCTAATGCCAGGCCGTCTCACTGCATTAAAATCAATAGCATCTACCTTGGGACAGATCTTCAGATCAACTCAACCAGTCCGACTGCACCAACTTTCCTAGAACCAGCATCAGCTGCAGAGTGGCCCATTTGTGTGGCTCTATGAACCAGCTGTTGTCTGTGCGCTTCCTTTTCACAATGACAACAAACTGGTTTAGTGCTTTGAAAAGAACCACATCAGTCTGCGAGGCTGCATCTTAGGAACCACAAGCAGTGAGTTGGCCAGCAGATCAGATGCAATTATGTATGTAATATTGGGTTGGCTGTACTATATATTAAAGAAATATATAGTATGGACTTCAATAGGTTTGAATTTTGTTGGGATATTTTTTCTTTTTGAGGCTTATATGGTTTGAATAACAGTTTTGACAGAAGACATTTGATTATAAACCAGAGAGAGGTAGTTATAGGCCAAAAATAGGTGGTAAAAGACACCTCCTTGCTTAGATTATGGGTTCTCCTGGTTAAAAAAGATTCTTGATCTTGTAGTCTTTAACTTCTGTTTATCTGGATCAGACTTCTTGTGCTTACATAGAGTAAAATGATTGTATATGGTTTTGCTTTTAAAGAACATAATTCCTTTCTTGACTGCTTCCTATATGATGGGATAATGTGAGTTATTATAGTGGTGAGAAATAGAAAGAAGAAGAAAAAAGTAGACGTGCTGACTTGTATGAATTTTTTGTTGCTAAGGCATTGATTCACATTATTTTCTATGACATTTTTATCAGTAAACATTATTTAAAATTCTTTAACAGCTCATTCTGTGGCACTCTACAGTAACTGCCGTATTTCCTTGGCATTCACTGTTAATTCAGCTGAGCATTAATCCACCTGTACTCAATGGGTTTGAGTGAGAGCATAGTACTGTATACATGGTGATTTGCCCCAGCATGTTGGCACATTCATTCACTGATGTGTGTCTCAGCCTCTCACAGGGTGCTGTAAGAATAAATGTCTATGGAATGTTGATGGACATTCACCAGTTGCCATGATGATCATAGAAATAAGGAATTATCTACCTTGTGAACTTAAGGAAGAATTGATGCTCAGCACTGTTTATCATACATACATGTTAGGATGGAAGAGTCAGAGTATCTCTACCATCTGCTTGTGCTAGAATTCAAGCTTTGAAAATAAGATTAGCGAGAGGTTTCTCAATGACTGTTTTTAATGGTAAGATGGGGTTTCAATCAATTTTTTTTGGTGACTGTTGATTATCTTCTAACTCTCATTGATAAGTTTTAGGAGAATGGAAATAGCATTTGTTCAGCTAGTGTGCAGGAAGTGTGATTTGGCATATCCAAGAGGCTCTTAGGTGGTAGATGCTTATAAATAATGACACAAGAGTTAGCTTAACTTAATTTTACTTTATTTAAGCAACAGTGTAAGATGTAAATACTTTGTCAACTGGCTTCCAAGGAAGAGGAGATCTAGGGCATGTAATATGTTACATTCATAAACCTCTGGAAACATGGCTTTTCATTACAGACTTTGTTTTCCTACTATTGCATATATTAATCTTCTATCTTCTAATTCCTGTTGTGTATTCTGTCTGTATTTATAGACGAGGTTATTCACTTTAGTCTGTGACTGCCGACTGTTCCTTTTAAGAATAGCTTATTGACCATTTTCAGTATTATAAAACATTTCTTTAAGTTTGCTCTTGTGGAATAAAAGAATTAAAAAATCATTTTAGTAGGGCTGGCTAAAGCCTATAAGTCACATATTATTTTGGCTTTTTATCTGATTGAATTCAGGAGGTGAAAGTGACAGTAATGAAAAGTCAGAAAGGGGAGAAGTGGATCAATATATTGCTAAATTCTTATTGAAATTCTCATGCTTAGACTGTTCCACGTGGTTTTATTTCTGCTTAACATTTGCTGAGTAAAAGTCATTACCCCAGAGATGCAAGATTTATTGACACACAGAGATGAAAATGATTAGCTAAAAGGTTTCTGCACGAAGAGAATCAAAATCAGCTGAAACACGACAGGGTGTCTCATGTACCGGAGTCTGAGCTCTATGAAATAAGTTATTAATGTTCAAGGCTATAAGCTGAGCTTGTCAGTATTAAACCAGTTCATTCTTTGCTTTCTTTGCAGCAGACCTAACATTCCGAAAAAAGCTTTTATTTATATATCTTGATATTTATATATTCTATGCACGAAAACCTGGCTTGTTGGCGTTCCTAAGGGCATTATTGCATTTTTAGCAATTTCTTTTCTAATTTAGTACATGTTTGTTTATTTGCAGATTGCAGCTTTCCAAGGACTGACTTTATGGAACGTTACTTCAGTGCTGACACAGTTAAAGCTCTGTGGCTGTATATTCTGATTTGTTAGGAATCGTCCTCATTCATTTTCCATTTTAGCTCATAATCCACAAACTAGGAGTATTGGTAAACCCTGTGTAGCTTTTCAAACATCTGGAAGGTGTTAGCATGATTTGGCTTACAGTGCTTCTGAGCCTGCGGGAAGTACTAGGCAGAACTTCAGCTGTTTGGCCTACTGAAGAGCAGGTTGTGTCTTCAGACTTGACTTTCTCTTGATTTTGGGCAGGCAGAGTATAGCAATGCCTGCAAAGTTTAATTGACAGACAGCTCAAGTGGAAATGCATGCGGTTCAGTGCTCTCAGAAGTCAAATATAGGGAAAAATTTGTTTTCTAACTGGGTGGCATTCAAAAGAACTTTCTGATCTCATTAATGCTGCTTACAGTTCATGTCACTGCACCTTTAGTGGTAAACTCCAGTAGGCAGCACCTTTGATTCCTTCATCCAGTGGCTGAATGAACCGTCATCCTTACACATGGTCCTGAAGAAAATCTGTGGTAGTCTGTAAGAGCACACTGCCCCATCCCTAAGGGGCACAAAGGCTGCAAAGGGGATTCTTGTTGCAGAGGCTGCGATAAGACCAGAAGGTGCTCAAAGCTGTGTTAGAGTTCTGGTGGTCCTCAGAATCTGAACTGGGTTTCAGGAAGGAGATGTTTTGCTGTTCAGCTTGTTGTGATCAGAGGATGGGGCTTTATGTGTCTCAGTGTTTCTCCTTAGTGAATCTGGATTGTTCTAAGCAAAACTTGCTAAATAAAGAAGATTGAATACAACTCACAATTCAGAGAAAATGAGCTAAGAGATTCCTGAACACCAGATGAACACAGAAGTGTTGAATAATTATGTAGATTGTTGCAGGAAATGTTGTATGAAATGTAATTGCAGGTTTCGTGTGCATTTTAAAGCTCTGAGGAGGTTTTATTTTCAGATAGAAATGATTAAATATAATTTTTCAATACTTTCACATGATTAATGTCACAGGCTGATTTTTCTTTGAGTACATCAAAAATACCATCCACATTGGTGTCCTAATATATGGAGAGTTTTATTGCTGCCGCACTTTATGAAATTATTCTTTGGGAAATTGTAGATAGTCAATGAATAATTCAAGGGAAAGAATAAACCAAAATCTAATAAATTCTGCATATGATTAAACTTTGACATTATTCCAGTAACGTGTATGTACAAACCTCGCTGTTATTCTGGAAATGTAATCCAAGTAGAGCTTGATTTTTATAAGAAGAGATGTTTTTACACTTGTCTGAGAAGAAAAGTGACAATTATTAACGAATAGATAACCTGAACACCCGTCATCCTTTCTTCTGTTTCCAGAGGAGTAAAGAGCAAAAGATATGAAAGATAAATTGTTGAGGAAATACTGTGGTTTTGCCAGGGATTCAAAGTATTACAACAATTTCTGGGAGTTTGAAAACACTCCTGTAAATCAGAAAGTGAAAACCCTTAAGGAAAGCCATGTCTTACAGGATTGTAACAACATTACTGTGCTAGGCACTAAGAGATCATAGAAACAGACATGGCAGCAAGTACGGAATGGCCCAGCTGGAACGGGAAAAAGGAGTAGCATGAATCCTAAAAGCAGCCATGTGCTTTCCTCCCTTTGCTACTATGGAGAAAGTAAAGGGATGAGGCAGAGGTGGTTACCTCTGGCAATGGGAAGAATGGTGTGGTTTTGACTGGGCAGGGAAAAGCTGGGGCAAGTAATGAGAGAGACGGGGGAGGCGTCATGCTTGTGTTTCTTTTGTGTACAGCTGCAACACTTGGTTTCCTGTTTATGCTAAATTACTGGGCTATGTAAAATAGTTCCTAAACTCTAATGCATGGTGTAGACTGGTGTGAGAGTCCCTGTCCCTAACGTCTTGTACAGCTCCTTACAGGAGGGTTGGGTAACTAGAAGGGGCACACAAGTGTACAGCCAAAATCTTAGGAGTAGCTTTCGCACCTTTTTACAATGTCACGGTCATAAAGGAAAAGGGAGCAGGGCAAGAGAGGGGCATTTCCTCCTCCTGAGGGTTAAAGCCTGGGTAGCACCAGACTCCTGCTCTGATCTGTGCTCAGGATTTTGTGCTTCCTACTGCCTACCTGCACAGGTGCCCTCCTAGTTTAGTATGGAGGTGATATGAGTGCCTGTAGTATCTTCATGTTATGCAAGCTTTGACTTTGAAGACAGATATAGGGAAAAAGCCTCATCATTTCGATGGTCCTTGAGCCTGGGAAAAGGACAGTCAAAATCAGGGCCACTTTGTATTTCAAACAGCTGCAGCAGCTACAGGCTCTCCATGTTAACAAATAAAGTCCCAGGGCTCCCCTCCCAACAATTTCCTACAAACCTATCCCATTTTTCTGTTTTATTTGATATATATCATGGCACCACTTCTTCAGCGCCTGTGAATTGAGTAACATCATTGATTTTAGTAGGAGTAAATGAATTGATTCCAAGTGGTGGGCTCTTGATTAACTTCAGCGGTCCCAGAGAGGTTTATGTCAGCTGGAGGTCGCTCCCACTGATTTCAGTGGAGCTGCCCAGCTTCCTCAATGTGAGAGCTGCCTTAGCTCCTGCTCTGATTTCTTTCTAATTTGGTAAAAAAAAATTGATCACAGGGCACAGAATTAAGAAAGAACAATTATGAGTTTGATACGTTGATGACTGTCATGGAATTCCCTCGATATGAATGGATCTTTAGGTTTAAAACTGAGTCTCCTTCTGCTTCTTGTAGCTTCCAGCTCTTCAGTTTGTCCCTAACTTTAAGTAAATGAACAACCTGACTGAAGCTGCTGGACGTGTGGCACAGTATGGCGATGCTGTTAGACAGTGATGCAGTACTGTAGAACTAATGTATCTGAGAGCTGGATCAAGCCTTTTTCTGTTCGTGTTTCCTTTCACTAGAAAAGGAGAAAATAAGGGAATGGTGAAAAATCAGGTAAGTGTTCCTATTTGTCTGGAAAAGTCGTGAGCACTTTTTGGAATTGCCTCCTGGTTTGTTAGGAAACGGTAACGTTTTTGTTTGTAGTTTGAGCTCATGACTGATCACAGTTTCACGCTATAGAAATTTATAAGTGCATGGGGATTGATGGGCACTGATTTCTGTTTTTCCCCCTGCTCAGTTTGGGGATCTGCATGTTGATGTATTTCTTTTGAATTACTGTTTATTTCAATATGCTGAGGGAATTGGTGTGATTATTATGAAAGGGCCTGGTATATATGTAAATGAAATGCAGTGGAGTAGAAGAAAGGAACTAATTTGCTGTTGGAGTTCAAGGATAAGTTATCTTGGCTAAAGCTTCTAGGTAAATATTATTTCATGTATCAGACCTGCTTCCTCCTGCCTTAATAAATTCTTGTATTGTAAATTTGTGTAAGGGAAATTGATTTGGAATACCAACATTAGTTTAATCATGGTCACTTTATATGTTACTGGAATATTTTCGGTTAAAGAAGTGTAACATGAGTCCACCTTCTTCTTAAGGAATCTGGGGAAACAGTTGTTCTCATCAGTGTGTGATGGGGGGATGTTTTAAGCCTCTTCTCTGCAGCAAAATGTAGGTTGTTGTCCGGTGGCATTTCTCAGAGTAAAAGTGAATACTGAGAAAAAGATGTCAATATTCATTAGATGTCTTTCTTAAAGTGTTCAAATGGGCTCTTGAAATAATATTGGGCTGTGAGAAGTCACTGCTTACTGTTAACTCTAGTGAGCCTTGATGGGTCGGATAAAACAGAGTTACTGTTATCTGCTGAAGACCCAGGTTTTAAAGTGTAACTATTTTTTATTTCACTTTATTTTGCTTGCAAGCATTTTACTTTGATAAATTGCTTGGAAATGTGGTGTTAGGAGACTTGGCTCTTCAGTTATTGTATGGGGAATGTGCATCTTTTTCATTTGAGGAAGACTTGTTTTTATGTGAATTCCTTCGGTACTTGCAGTATATACAACACACAGTGGGATCAGTTATCAAAAAGGTGACTTTCCAATGCAAGTTCAAGACTGAAATGATGAATTCCACATCTGTTAAATAGACTTAATTTCTGGTGACATTATAAACTGAAAAGGGCAACAAGCTCCTTTTTCATCACATGCAGATCTCGCCAAAACAGATTACAATTTAGAATGTGTTTAGAACTGAAGGTAAAACATTCCTCAGTCACTGCTGAATGCTCTGAAGAATGCAAGTTACCCTGTCAGGGGAATACTTGCTGGCTTTTCAGGATACATTTTGTCTCTTGAAAGAGTTAGAACGATGGGCTCTTGGAGCAGGAGACTGGTATCAGGAACTTTCTGTGGGAACGTGAATTATATTACCTGCCAGAAGTTAGCTTCATATTCTGGTATGTTAATCCACTGCATGGTTGAAGGGTACGGAGATGAAAACCAACTATTAATCATAATTCAGCATTGAAGGATGCAGTCAAATTCTGGTCTCATGGCGAGCTGTGGAATTATTGCTGGTGTAGAATTTGAAGGAAGCATTGACAAGGCATAACTGAGTCCAATACTTCTTGTACATCTGTGTCCAAGGTGTAAGGAAAAAATTGCAGAATCAAGTTTGCAATGCAGCCTTCTTTCAAGGATGCTGCACAATGGAATACCTGCAGGTTTGATACCTTCTGTATTAATGACTTGGAAACAGGCCTTCCTAGTGCCGTATGATTCCTTTTCATGGGAGTGTGCCCATCTGCTTCACAGATACTTGTTTCAGTCCATTTCCCTCCCAGACCCTTTTCTCTCTTCAAGAAAGTGATCTTAAAGTTGCTATTTCTACTTTTCTGATGAGTCTGTTACAGAACACACCGAATCTTTTCCTTCATTGCTTATATGAGATAAAAGAGATACATCTGGTATATGAGATATATTCCATTAAATATTGCACCTAAAATGAGTTTGGAAGGTAGTTTTTATAGCTGATGATTATTACATGAATTTCTAAACTATAATCCACATGCTTCTAGTTAAAATACTTTGTCATGCACCGACTTCCAAGTCTTTGGCTTAGTGATATTTTCCAAGAGATTATGATTGTTCAAAAGCTTTCTAGCAGAAAATACAGTTCTGGAATAGGCTTAGGCCATTTGTTTATCTTGTGGTTTAAACAAGCTGCACCAACGCCGTTCTACATCTTTAGAGGAGGTTTTTCTCTTCCAAAGAGAAACTGTCTGTTTTGCATAAGAGCCAGCTCTAGACTCTGAACCACTGGGAATGAACAAGGTGGCCTCTGAGAAACAAGCACACATCCTTTTCAGTGCATGCATCTCAAGTGTTACTGTTGCTCTGACCTTGGGGATACACAGGTCAGGAAAACATGGTCATAAAGGCAGTAGACAATTACCTTTCCAGAGCTGCATAGCTGAGAAGTATAACAAGAATTTGCACAATGAATGTGCTTTTTAATACATTTCTACTAAATAAAAATACTCTACAAAGTCAGGGCTAGGAAAAGGATAGAAAGAAGAGCTCTGCTTAGGGTAGCTGACTTATTTCCAAGCACGGTTATTTTGTCGTTCTCCCACTTCATCTCAGCAATTTTCTTCTGAGTTATAAAATAACTCCACATCCTCACAATTCCTTTGTAAATATCGTTCCTGGTTAGCATTCAATAAAGGGCAATTTGTTCTTGACATATGTAGGTGAGGGCTCAGTCATGGGCCTGGCATTGCTCTTATAGAAAAATGACTTCAAGCTGCTCTGTAGATTGCAGCAAACCCATCCCAACAGTTTAAAAACAAAGATTCAGCAAAACTCTAATATAACTTAGAGGAATGTGCTGAGATCTTTGTGCCTTTTGAGAGTGAGGATGTCATTGATGGGGGAAGCTGAGGGCTGTGGCGTTACTGTGATCATGGATTTTCCCTAGGAAATGATTTCTTCCTTGTATTTTTTATTCTTCTGAGGATATTAATTCTGCCTTTCACCCTATACTTGTGCCTCGTAGCTTTTAATTAAAACCCCTTTCCCAGAATGGAAGGGAAAGTATAAAAATTTCATGAAACGCTTATTTTATTGAAACATTTATCCTACATTTTTCACTGTCATTTTGGGACAGCAGGTGCTTGAAGGGCTCCTCTGTGCTTTGTATTTTCAGTGGAAGTTTGATGTTATTTGATGTAAATAGCTTCTGACAAGCTGAGGGCATGGCTGGGTCATGCCAAAGGTAGTCACCCAGAGGACGGTTTCTCTGAGAAGTGCTGTCAGGCTTGTTTCCCATGCATACAATCATTTAATAGGCAAGATGGTATCACTCTTGCTTAATACAATGGATTTTACCTTAAAGAAGCAACAAAGAATCTTGCAGTATTTGACATTTGCTTTTAAAACTGAGAGAAGAGTAATGCAGTTGCCTCATGTCTGCGTTATCACCACCAGGTGTCCAAGACCCAAACATTATAGCAACAGGTTTTTTGCTCAGTTCTAATAACTCTGTTTCAACAGCGCATTGCTGAGCAGAAGCTGATGTCCTTCTGTTCAGGTGCACTTTTTAGAGTCCTGAAGAGTTTATTCCTGAGAAAGTCCCTTTTCTGTTTCCTGAGCAGGCTGGTAATGTTGCAGGCAGTTAGGACTTTATGGCCTGGTTTAAGTACACACTAAATCATGTGTCTAGGAAGAGCAAGAAGGGTTTATATGCACAACACAATGAGGAAGATGATTTAAGAGAGTCTCTTTCAGGCCGGCTGATGGGAAGACTCTTCTCTTGTAGCCAGCCCCACATCTTGACTCTGTCCTAAGGGTTTGTGGGTAGAAGTACCTTTATAGTGTTTGTCCTGGATTTTGCCAAAAAAAAAACCACAAAATCATTAGTGTTAAAACTGACCAAGGCAGAGAATTTGTGTCCATATCGTACTGGATTACAAGTGATATCTTTTGAGTTGGTGCAATTAATGGAGGTGCGCTAGCACTCTGTCATACATGGGGACTGCAGTATGGATTTGTAGTAGCATTTTCTGGGAGCTGCTGATATAAAATGTCACAGTTTCCAAAAGAAGTTGTTTATCAGCAAGCTTACAAGTGAGCTCTGGTGTGTGGTGCTCTCCCTCCTTCATACAGGTCTAGCTGCTCAGTTTTCAAAGCACTGCATCTGATTCTGTCATATCTGTCTTTGCTGCTTCTTAGGCCCTGTCACGCCTTCTATCATCGAAGCAGCCTCAGCCTCTCTTGCAGCTGCTCTCAATAACGTCAAACGGTAGTGGAGGGGATGGCTCAGTAAAGAGTGGAATGTTTTTATGTTCAGTGAGAAGGAACCCCGTGGAACATCTAGCCAACGTGACTTCAAAGTGAGAAATCACAGTACTCATCTTTTAACCAGAAAAAGGCTTGCTGCTCTGATCAGGTGTGAATGAATGGGAGAGATGCTTCTGTGGGACCAAAGCAAAGGTGAGGCACGTGTTGTCTAAGAGATTTTCTCCTTTGAGAGCATTGGATTTCCTCTAATTCAGGAGAAAGTGTAGAGCTCTGGGTTCTTGTTTAGTTCTCACTTTGGAAAATACTCATCCAAGCCCGTGCCAGAACAGAAATCTTCAGCCATGGGATTGCTCTCAAATCTCATACAATGCACTGCTTCTTTCTCTCATCCTATCAAGGCAGTGCAAACATCAATGCCATTTAATGAACTGCGATGCTAGCCCATTGGTTCCAGGCAATAACATTTTACTTAGCTCTACTATACAAAGATTAATATTAGCATGGTCACTTCATCTGATTATTATTTTTTAAGCTGTCCCAATTTTATGGAGGTTGTATGAATAAATTGTATTTGTTCTTCTTCCACTTGTAAGCGCAGTTCCCTAATATTAAATCTTCCAACATCCTGCATCCTTTCTATCAGGGTGTGCTGTTGCTGAGCAACACCAGATTTGCTCTTTAAAATTATCCAGGTTTCTTTAGCCAGCTTTGTGAGTTGGTGCGGCAGGGAGGCAGTAATATATGTCTTAATGCTTTAAAATGATATGTGTTTTTTGTTCCCACTATTTATTAACATCTGTTGTATTTGGGCCATCATCCATGGGCATGTGGCTATGCATTTTAAATTAATACAGTTTCACATCAGTTTTTAGTTCTGCTGAGGGGATTTTTTTGTCATTATATAACTGTACTTGTATAACATACATTAAGCCCTTATACATAGGTGCAAGAAGAGAGAAAAATTAGAACATACATCTCCTTAGGAAAGTTCTTACTAGAAGGATTTTTAATTGAGTTGGGTTTTTTCCCCCTAAAGCATACGCATTTCTGCTCTCTCAATGCGTGAGTGTGAGTTCTTCATAGTTGGAGCTTTAAGATGGTTCGCCCTTCTGCTGAACCCTGCTGACCTTCCACTGTCCAGGTGTCGTAGAAGTTGTCAAAATGTTGCTTTTGACCTCATAACTGAGTGCTGGAGGCATCATTTTCGTGTAGCTCAAGTGCTATTTCAACATGGGCTGCAGTTTTAAACCTTGACCACAGGAACATGTAATTCCCAAATGTGTCATTCTTCAGTGTCCGTTTTTAATGACGAGAGCAGAAAATCTTCACCTGTAACACTCAATTTATTGAACTGATCCCATGGATGATACAGCCATTGCTAGCAGGTGATAAAAGGCATGCGTGAGGTCTGCACATATGGTCAAGAGGACTCCCCTGACCCTTTAGCTCAGTAAAGATAGATCTGAACTTGGAGACTGAGCTCACAGTGTGGAGGCGTCTGCAACTTCCCCAGACTTGCACATCTCTATGGAATGAAGCATATGCAAAACAAGGGAAGTCTAAACTGGACCCAGGCTGTTACAGGATTTGGCCTTGCAGATCTCATGTTGCAGCAGTGTGGCAGAGATAGTCAGAGGAAGCATTTTCTTGGGTTGGAACTGGAGCAAGGTCAGAGTAATTTTAATGGCGATAGTCGCTGATTTTGATAGAACCAACGACTGCTGACAATTTTAATACAATTTTTAATATATATGATGTCACGGATTATGTTTTGTTATTGAATCCTTTGCTTTGATTCAGGATCCTGTTGATTTTTGTGGGAGCAAACAAGGGCTCTTTCTGGCTGTTAAAATGACTTTTCTGTCGTTCACCACCGTTTGCAGTAGTTGAGGTTTTGATGATGGGTTAAATCCAGCTGAGCACTTGCATTTTCTCACTTAATTGGGAAAGAGGTATATGTGTGGCAACCAAGGTTAGTGGTTTCTGTGCTGTTCATTTCCTAAGACATGAAGATGACAAGGTTGTGTCTTACAATGTCATTAGAATCGAGTAACACCGTCAGTATATTTTCTTAGGGATCAGCTTTTTGCCGCTTGCTTCGGTCATGTGGTTTGCAATGTACTCCATTTGGTTGGGAAAGCAGCTGGGAATCCTCACACTGAGGAAAATGGGAAGTTAATTCAATGCAAACATCTCAATAAGCCATCTGCTGAGACCATGCTAAACCTGCCAAGCCTCCTGCACCAGGAGGCACATGGCTTGGCTCTCTCCTTGTGCCATGTTTCTTCTAGTTTTGTATCTCAACCAACACTGATGCCTCTTCATGGCTCTGTGAGACAGATTGGATCTGCTTGACCTGACTCAGGACTTGCATCTGGCTGTGGGGAGGCAAAGCAGGAGAGAGGCTGAAGTCCTGCTTACATGGTGGAAGCTCAGGCTCCTAAGAACCCTAGTGAAAACGACGAACCTCAGCTATAGCAGAGGGCTGTGAGTGCTTTCCTTCTCTCATTGCATGCCTGAACACAGGGCAACACTTTGAGAAAGATGAGTTTTGAGCAGCCTGCAATGTTTGCGCATTGCTAGAGAGCTGTTTACCAGGAGCTGAGTCTGTTTGGAGCATGTTCTTCCCTGTGTTCAGCAGAAAGTGGTGTTAGCCTGAGTTCAAACTGTGAGTACAAGGAGATGAGAGGACAAACCAGTGGAAATAAGCTTGGAAATGGGGCTGCACTTTCAGGCACAGAAAGGAAGCTTTGTACTTGCTTTTAGTTGATTTTCAGCTCATCGCTACTAAACAGAGCAATATCGGCAGCCTCAACACTTCACCCTCAGCAGCATATGTCCCCTGTTCTCCAGTGCTGGTGCTTGTAGAGCTACACAGTGAGTTGGATCAGGGAGATAATTTGACCAGAAATGAATATTTGGGGGCTGTTGCTGGGTTAGTTTGCAGTTGAGTCAATTCCCTTATCAGACTCAGTGTGCAACCCTGGGAGAGCTAAAGCCATCATTAGAAAGGCAATGAGAAGAACTAGTTTCATAGAGAGGGAATTTAGGAGTACCCCGTTTCACTGGCAGACTGGATTTATGCTGGATTAAAGCAGCTGTGTAACCATGGCCACAGATCTCATAGGATAGCTAAAGGGTTTTACAGGTGCTCGCTGCTTTTCTGCAAAGCCTGTAAATACCTGCTTTGCAGAGGAATAGTGCTGCAGGAACCTTGTGTGTGATCTGGAGGTTTATGGGACCTTTTCATTCTGTGTGTGATAAAAGAAGGGGGAGTTCTGGGAAGATAGCTTTGCATAAACCAACTGTATAGCCACCAGCTGAATGTGGAAGTGGAAGGATCTTGCTTACTCTCCATCTCAGCTTCCTTCTTACTGACTCTCTCGTGTGCTCAAGTCAATATATCGATTAGAGATCAGTTTTAAATTAAAAGGAGATAATATTCAACCCTCAGAAGGTAGAATGAAGGAAGTGCTTGAATGCACATGCAGGATACAAAGAGTTAGAAGAAATGCTTCGTCAGTCATTGCAGGGGGGGGGCAAAGAAGATAAGCACAGTGAATAATGATCCAAAAATGTTGATTACCACATTTTTAAAGCTGTGAGGTCTCCTTGAAAATGTTGACTACGATGCTATGATTCTATGACCCAAACAGTGATTCCACCTAAGAGAAACAAAAGGCAATTACTTAGGAGCCAGTAAATCCAAGAAGTAAGACAGAAACAGTATCAGGGGAAAGTGTTAAAATGATGTGCAAAGGATGAAAGAGTATTCCAAGTCCAGATGTTTCTTGATGAATTTACGGGGAATGAACCTGCTTTTGAACAACACTGTGAAAGCTCTCCAAGGAGAAAAAATGCATTCTTAAATTCTGGAATTCTAATATAGCTGGGAGATGTCTTTTCGTTAATGAGGTATCAGAAGGATGTCCTCAAATGAAACTTTGTATTTCTCTTTAAGAACCTCATTTCCAGCAGTGCTTGTAAAAAGAATTGACTGCACTTAGGTTGCTGCTGTACTGACACCACAGCTTATGGCACCAACAGGTAGTTATGTACTTGCTTCACTGTGGTCTGCTTGTGGTTACTTCCATTCATGTCTCCTCTCTTTTTGTGTGTATGAGATTAAGGTTTCTCTGTTTTGTTTGTTTTGTTTAAGAGATATTGTTTTGATTGTGCGTTGCTGCCCACATTGCGTGGCTGGGTCCTAACCCTTGGCTAAGAACCCTCTGTAGTGTCACAGCAAGGATAATGTCATTCAAATACCACTAAACTTTGCCATGCTTCAGAGCCTTCTCACCTCTAACCTGTGCCCATTACAATGCATCTCTGTTGCCATTTCAAGGCTAAGTTGGGCTGATTTGAGCTCCTGACCTTCACTGTCCCAATTTGTCAAATGGAGTGACAGTAATTCCATTAAGTGGAGCAGCTAGTTGGAGAAGTAGACTAAAAAGTGAACCATAAAGACTCAAAAAAGCATTAAAGCAAATGAAAATAACTCAATGTATATGACTGAAAAAAATATCTAAGATGTTTTTGAGTTGATATCTTTGTAAGATATAACCCATAAGCAAATGCTTTACTGAACCATAGCATGAAAGGGGGAAAAAAAGGTATAAATACATGTGGTGAGTGCAAGAAGTGACACTGGTCGTGTTCCTCAGGGTGAAAGACAAAATTCAGTATACTCCCTAGGTTCTAAAACAGTGTTTACAAGCCAACTTGTGTTTTCTTTCCTTCTTAGTAGCACGCAGAGTCCTGAAGAAAGATCATGGCCAGTTAATAACAATGTAGTAACTGGAAGGGTTAATTGGGAATGGAGCAAAAGGTGTTTTGTTTAACAAGGCTGCTGTTCTTTACTCATTTGTTAGAGGGCTTATGAAGCGTATTATTATCGTGATGATTATTTGGATGTATTGATGCACAACCCTCAGCAGGTCAGACGAGTAGGTCACTAGTTTTGCCTGGTGTACTTCAAGTCTTATGAAATCAAATTGCATCCACTCACCTGGGTGAACTTATGCTTAGCTTAGATTACAAAACATTCAAGAAAACATTTTTTTTCCCAATTACATGAAAATGAAGCTACCAAAAGCCATGGGCAATGAAGGGGTTTTTAATGATATGCTTGATATTTCAGAATCTCTAATTTCAGTTTCTGAAAGTCGCAAATAGCTCCGAATGCTGCACATCATTATCTAAAACAAACACTTCATGATTTCCCTGAACACATCCTGGAAATAATGATCAGTTGCTGCCTACAGAAGATAACAACCAACAAATATTGTACTGTAGAAAGAATGTCATTCTGCAAGGAAGCACTTACCCTGTGCCTCTTCTAATTTGCACGTTATTCAGGTCATATCTAAAAGAATATTTACTTATACACCAAAAGTTAAACTCATTATAAAGTGCCACCACACAGACAACTCAATGTATATTTGCTTTCCAAAATCTCATTACGCTCAGGTACTTGTTGTGCATTTCCTTTCTTAATAATGAAGCACATACGGACTCTCTGCCAACACTGAACGAGGAAGGTTTTAAAGCAAGGTGTACTATTCTTACATGGGAAAACTGCTAGGACAATGTATTCTGCCTTCCCTTCTGTTTTTCCTTTAGCGATCTGCAAAGGAATCCAGCACCTTGCCAGGTCCACTTCTTCAGATATAAGTACCACTTGAGCAT
Organism: Amazona ochrocephala; assembly: GCA_039720435.1. Taxonomy (NCBI): domain Eukaryota; kingdom Metazoa; phylum Chordata; class Aves; order Psittaciformes; family Psittacidae; genus Amazona; species Amazona ochrocephala. Next base: position 15,631,187 of record CM077889.1, read on the forward strand.
GGTGTAAAAAGTATACAGTTCGTAGTTGGAAACAATAACAAAGGCTTCAAAGTGTAAGGCTGCTCCTTGTATTAGTTTCATCTTAATGTGGAGTGTTTTGGGGGTTTCTATAGTTCAACATGGCACTAGATCACAGAAAGGCAGGCTACATTACTTCCTCAGCAACATCACCATTTGATGGCCCTGCTGGGAGGTGTTTGTATTTGTCTGCACGTGTCAGTAACTGCTTAGTAGCAAACCTGCACTAACAGCTCCACACTGCGAGTTCTTGCAAGTGAGTCAGCTCATAATAACCTTGCATTGCATTGAATGGTCAAATGCTCAGGGTTAAATTTCACAGCCTCAGATGCTAATGCTCTGATCTAGGGAAAGAGTCCTCACTGATAGAGCAATTCAGCTGCAACTGGCAAAGAAAATGTCCTGAGGAAGGCTTCCAGATTATATCCTTTATTTTCTGCTGCTTATCTTTAGAAACAGTGAGTCCTTGGTTAGTTTTAGACCTTCTAATTGTCTTTTAAAGTACGCCTGTTAATCACACTCCCCTCATAAAGTAAGAGGGAGTTTAAACTATATGAAAAGTGTGAAGTTGTTTGGTTACTTCATGTCCTTTACTCTTGGTGGAGTAAGGGGAAGGTGAAGTTCCTAGCACATGGATGTGCACAAATTTTAACATGTGGAGGATGAAAATTATACCGAAGAGATACTTTTCCTGGACCTTACTTTTTACCCACTACCAACAGGGTGAAATTCCCTTGGCAGAACTGGGCCTCGGATTTCCTCGTCACTTTTTATCCCTAAATACATTTAAAAATCATCCTATAAATGCATTAGGGATTGAAAATATGTCTGCTCTTGCATACTTGTCTTATCTAAATGCTCCGGCCTAGCCCCAAAAGGCTCTTGTTTTTCAGAGTTGTTTTACATTGGAATGACATTTGGAATTCCTCCTTGTATGAGTAACCCGCCTAAAGATGGCAAATATTTGTTAGTTGCAAAACAGATAAATAAAGGGTGAAACTTCCAAAAGGCTTTTTCTCTCTCTCCTGAAAGATTCTGTATTTTAATACAAAGAACAACATCAAAGAAGAGACAAGTTAAAGCTATCCTTCCTCTCTTCTTACTTTCAGGGACTTGTTAATGTGATGGTAATACTGGGTTTTGGCTTCTTGAACTCTCTGCAGAATCACCTTAGTGTCCCTTTATGGCAGCCTTTTGAGCAGCTGCTCAGAATAGAGATGTTTAATGGAAATGTGTGATTAATACAAGGTCCACCCAAAACGTCCTGGAAACAAAAAAACCTGCTCTCTGTGGCTGTGATTAAAGTATCTCTGTAAGTTCTGCAGCAAGTTTGCCAACATTTTATAACTCAGTCTATATTGCAGGGGGAGAGCAGTGGATTAAGTAGTGGGAGTTACACTTCTTTATTTTCATTAGTGTAATAAAATATAGGTATTATCTAATAAGTATGTGAGGACGAGTTCAGAAGTAGGGCTTGAAGAATAAAGAAAATGTTAACTTTATAATCTCCCTAGCCTTGCCATTTCCCTGTTCCAAGAACACTTAATCAGGACATTATGGCAGTTCCCAATTCTCTTTTCCCAAGGAGGTACCACCAGCTGACATCAGTTTCTGGAATGTTGTGGAAAGAGTTGTGTCGTTATATACCATGAATGTCTTTTACCATGACCAGCCCAGCACCTCTGCAGTATCGAAGTGTACTTCAAATAGTGAAGTATACAGAGTATGATGAGGCACTGGAATATTAACAGAGGAGTTGTTACATGCACAGGAGATGGCTCTTTCTCCTCTACGTTTTATTCCCTCTAGAAGGAGAGTGTCTTAGTTTTACCAAGATCATCATCCTGTAATAAGGATATAGCGTGGAGGGCTCATGACCTTTGCTTTAAAAGATGTTATTGAGTTTCTTTCTAGTGATGAAGTATTCAATGCTGAGAAACAGTGCTGAGCATGATGATAAAATACTGCAAATGCTGTGCTGGGGATGTACATCTGTAAAGGTGATATTTTTTATAGCTGAAATATGTTATGCTGAAATACTCCCAGTTGGCCTAATTAAAACTGAGAAGCAAATGAATGCCATATTTGCCATCTTCATGTTCTCACTCTCTTAACTTCTATGATGTGCATTTATGCTTCAATAAAGTTCATTAAGGGCCACATAAAGATAAATGGCAGAAGTGGCAGTCATTGGATTATAAACTCATGGCAGTGTTTTACAGGAGGTATAATGAATTTCAGAAAACTCCTCTCCATAACTTTGGGTTTAATCCAAAGAGTATCATAAAGCATTAAATGGTTCTTTATGCTAACAAATTTGAGTTTTCTCCACGTTGTACATGTGAGGTACTGCATACAAACTACCGTGACCAGAGAATCCTTTTGTCAGAGCATTAGAATGAACTAAAGAGAATTGGTGATCCGGCATCTTCATCTGTGTGTTTTTCCTAATCCAATTGCACTCTGTCCCTAAGAGAAGTCACTTTAGAGATGTGAAAGTTACCATGTCCTGTGGTGTGTTTCCAACTTCTCATGACGTGACAGATACGATTTAGGTTTATTTCTGTGACATTGCAGGAGCAGCATGGTGACACATTCACCATGCAAAAGATGTAAAAGGAAGCAGTGGTTGACAGTTATTCAAGAACTAAAACTCAGTGCTTTAAAGAGAAGCATTTTAAACACAATATCTCTTTGGCTAAGTAGTTTTCTTGATCATAATTGTAAAATCATATACTTAATACCTTATTGGACCTTTAAGAACAGAAAATCATCATTGTCTAATAGATATTCGTTATTTTTCTTGATTATTTTTCAATTTTCTACAGGATTTGTATATCAACAAGTTTTTTTAACTGTTGAATTAAAGAAAGGCTTATACCCTTCCTGTTTGTTGGGCTCTAGAACACCCTTCCGTTTGTGTACCGCATCTTCCTGAAGTGCAATGTAGCTAATGGTTGTGTCACCAGCGGGACAGTGACCTCTAATGGTAAATAAGCAACTCACATGATGAGTTGCTAAGGCTTTTCTCAATAGAATTGGAATTAAACTGCATTTTCTGTACCTCTCCTCAGGACCCACAGTAGGCACAGCACAGCAGTAGCCATCTAAGGCAGCAGGACAGTTAGGGGCAGCAAAACCCAGCCCTGACCCACTGCCAGGGCACTGATAAACTGGCTTTTGCTGATGCCTAAGGAGAAGCCAGTGTGTGTAACACTGTGTATGTGTATAACAGCATCACTTCAGGTGTGAACACAGGAAACCCCTCTGAAAAGCCTGTCACCCCATGTTATATTATCTCATTCCTTTGTACAGTGCCAAGTTTTGCTCCCTTTCAAGACCTCTGTCCAGGCTTTCTCTCCTTTCTGCTGCATCCTAGGGAAGGCGTGACCTGTCACTCTTCCTTCCGATGCCAGTACTTCTTGCTCGTATGGCTGTGCTGAGAAGGCCTGGGCCAGTTTTGCCTTGACTGAAGATGTAAACCTGCATCTGAAAAGAGCAGGTACTGTGTAGAGTACAGCTGGGAAACAGACAGACGTTGATTTCCTTGATGCCAGAAAGAGCCAAGAAGGGAAGTAGAGCTCTGATAGCCTTTCCTTGTTTCTGGTTAAACATGGAAGAACCTTCACCCTTCTTTATACAAAAAAATCTTTCCTAATACAAAATCAACTCTGAAACTAAGGTATAGAAATAACAGTTTTGTGATAATTTTTAACTTTATATATAATATTTCCCTTTAGTCTTCATTATACTAGATAATATTACAAAGTTATTTATTGCTATTTGAATAGGGATAGTGCTGTTGTGGTACATTATGTACAGATGTGCCACATATGGAGCTTTCAGCACCAATTGCAACCTGGTGCAGACAGTACTTAGCAGTGCCAACACTAACATGGTGTCTGTTTTGCACTTGTGGGGTATCATCATCAGGTCAAGATGAGAAACAGTTGTTGAAGTGGAAGCAGATCAAAGTAAAGGAGCACGTTACATCCCAGTGTAATCCTCAGCTTTCTGGGCAAGAGACTTTGAATGTTTCACTTTGAGCTGTGTGGGAATCTGGAAACGGTTTGGCCAGGAAATTCCCAGGAACACCCTGCCCAGGCCTGCTCTGTGCTTCGGCTGCTTTGGTGAAACTCGCACCGGCTCTCAGGAATTTGGTCTTCTGTTTTTTGCTGCAGTTCGCGTTTTGATGATTCTTACAGTTGTGACAAGAATACCGGTGTTGAACCTGCTGATCTCGTCAGTGAGCCTTTCAAAGTCAATCAGGAAATCGCCGGTCTGTGCCTGAATGATGGTTTCTGAAGTCAGAAGGGTTTTGCTATTCCCAATTCTTTTGCGATATTTGATATTGAGGATTTTGCACATCCTGGGTCAAAATCTTATGAAAGAAAAATCTGTGATTTGAGCCTTAATTAAAAAAAGGATCTCAAAGAACAGACTGCGTCCTGTATGTAGATAAGCCATAGGGAACAAGTCAAATGCTTGCAGCAATATTTAAGGCTGATATTTAAGTATAAATAAGGAATCTAGCTGCATTGGGAAATGATAGTAGACTGGAGAATCTTCACCAAAACAGCCGTATTTCCATAGAGTGTTTTTTTTCCTGCAGTAACTATGTTACAGGTTGATGGTGCTGTACCAAAAAATGAGACTAAAGGATGTGAACTGATCTATGGCATTCCAGATGAGGATTATTCTGTTTATCGTGATTAAAAAGGAATGCACAAGTGTGGGATGAGATTCTGAAGGATGGGACTAAAATGTGGTGAAGTTCATACTTCAGGAGTATCTAACACTTCAGATTTGGAGGAGTTTGGGTGAAAAACCGCTTCTCCTCAATGTCCTGACCATGGAGTTGAATTATCTTCTTACTGCTGATTTTGGCCTAGTAATGTTCGATTTCTTTCTTAGCACTCTAAGCCCTTTTTCTCCTGAAGTCTCTGTCTGAGATTACACATACAAAGACACTTCTACTCTCAAATAATTTCTTATGTTTGACCTGTTAAATGTGATTTTTCTCTCTGACTTCCTCACTGATTATGGTCCGTTGTTTATAAAGCCACAGGCTTTACAAATGTTAAATAGTTGCATCTGCAGGGTGTTCATATATGTAAAACTCACTGGTGCCATAATGTTCTGCAAAGGGCTGGTGATTTAAACTTCCTGCATTTATAGTCCCTCTTACGGATTAACAGCTCTTACATTTAAAAACAATCTGAAAGCAATTATTGAAGTTATTTTGCATGTTTAGCAAAATTGACATTTTTCTGTGATGGAATATAACATAAAATAAAATTAGAGAATAAAATAAATATATGTTACTGGAACAGGTAAAGGAAATGAACCATATGCAGATAATTTTTTGGTGGATGGTGGTTTTGGAAGCAAGGTTTGTTTAAGAATTAGTTTATACAGTTTTAAACTGATGCGTTCCACAGAACTGTAGCGGATGTAGTAACAGCAGCCAGAGGAGAAGGGAGCAGAGTTTATGACTTCCTAAAATGTATTTCTTGGTGAAGCCAGAAGGTAAAATGTTTTAAGATTTGTGTGGTGGCAGAGAATATCTCTGAGCGTGCTGAGTGTTGGACACTGGACCAGAAGGGATGCATAAACCCCCATTTTCAGTAGAGTTCAAAGCAGCTCCTGAATTACCTGTGACAGAGATAACGAAAAATGTATGCTATTATTCTTTCCTGGTAGCTGGAGCATTAAGAGCAAACAGGAAAGCATTATCGTAGGTCTAGATAGGGATGCAGGAGTACATGTTAAAATGCTATACAGGAATAGTTGTCTGCGTGTGTTCTATCACTGTGGTGCTGTGGCCTTGTTCTGGGGAAGCTCAGAACCTGGGAAACAAACTTCACCCCATTAACAAATGCAATTAATGACAGTCTTAAAGGGCTATGAGTCTTCAGAAGGAATCTATACATTTCAGAAGCTGTTTTCAGGAGCTTCTAGGTTCCTGAATTTGAAAGCCTTCTCTATTGCAACCATGGATATACACTACTTAATAGACAGAGACAATCTGTGGTAAAACTTTTGCATGGCCTATACCTTGAAGCACAGAGTAAGGACGACATGTGAAAAGCGGTGGAGTCCAACTTCGGGACACTAACCACTTCAAAGCTTAAACAATGAAATTCTGCAATTAACCTTAAAATCTGCCTCTGCAGCACTGCAGATTAACCAGTCTTGTATCTCAATCAACCATGAACAAGCGATACAGCGCATTGAACAGGAGAACAGAAGGTTTCAGCACAGCAATGAGTTTAGATTCGTGGTGTATCTGTAACAAGAATTTTAATCCTGTAATTCCTCTGTGTCACAAGCTTGAATCTCTTGGTCATAGTAAATGATCTCCAAGAAACTCTTAATCTGTTCAAAACCCACATCAGGTAAGAGGCACATAAATATCTTGTTTGACAAGCGTATATTATTTAGAATCACTTTTTACTTAGCAGTAAACACCGTATGGAACAGAAAGGAAATATTAAAATTGATTATTCCAGGGTTGCTGGTGGGTTGGAGGAGCTGTTAGATGTGTCAAAAGCAACTCTGAGAGATGTTACATTGGTTTATTGGTACACGCTTTGGAATTTAAACTGGAACTGAAAAAGAAACTTCTTTGCTGGATCATGGAATAGTTACACATGCTGCATTGTCCCCATTTAGTCATCGGTCAGGAAAGCAGCACTGGTTCTCAAAGGAGCCAAGGATTGTTTTGTTCCTCATAGTAACAGAAATCCAGGAATGATGACTGAGGACATTTGGAAGGGTCTTTCTCATTGTTCCCATTCTGTGATTTAAAAGTTTATTTGATATAAATGTGCAGAGAATAATGAGACTAACAGGACAAAGCTTACGCTTTTTCATTAACGACATTGAGATGCCGCCCAGCATGAAGGCAGTATAAACCACAAAGGACAATAGTAAAATAGAGACATTAATATGATTCTGCCTGAAATAAAGTGCTGATAGAGATGTCCCAAAAAGTCTTTCTGTGTAGCTCTGGAATCAAGCCATGTGGTTCAGATAAGGCAATCTGAACCATTGCATTCCAACTACATATACCATGGCATTCTGTGCATTGCAAAGCTTCTCTGCCAATTCCCTCAATGGCCTAACTGGTGGAGTTATACCCGTAGTTGGCAAATACAGGTGTACAGGAAACTCCAAATACAGTTTTGCTTCTGATCTGCCCCAACTATTAGTACATCTGAAAGTCCCCTTGACAAACCAAAGGGAACAAACATCTGGTGATCCAGGTAGATTGAAAACTACAACTGACGATACAGGGAAAAGATTTTTTTCCTTAAATCATTCCCAGGAAACCATCACAGGAGCTGCACTTTAAAACAGATGAAGCCAATAACTGTGTTTTTATACACAATAACTTTTAAGTTATACTGAATTCCGAGGTGATGCGTTTGAGGGTTAACATTGTTTAGCACGCCATGTCCACTGTGGCTCTGAAGTCCATCAAACATGAATTTGTATGTCTCACATGCTGAAGCAGAAGTGTGATGTGACGTGACTTTTTCTGCCTTTCTTCTGGACACAACCAGCTTTGTTTGAAATGGGTGAGCTGTTGTGTTCAGTCTGTTCACAGTGACTCTCTCCCTGCTTCCATACTGAGCTGCCATTAACGTTAACGGGAGGTATGCACAGGGAGAGGAAATTAAATGTCTTAATTTTCTTGCATCTGGTGTACAGCTGTACTTTAAAAGCAGTGCCATACAAGAGGGTGAGTAAAGAACAGCACTTCCTCTTTTATGCTGATTCCTACTATAATAAATACAGGCTAGGGAATGAAGTATTACAAGATCCAAGTGCTGCTGAAAATGTTACAGATAAAGCCCTGGACAGAATGTTTGACACAAATTGGCTGTGATGTATCCCCAAACCACTCTTTTTTTGTTTCTGTATGCAAATTACTGTTCAAAACTCACTTTGGGCAAATTCAAATAGTGCATTGCAGCTTGGGAGCATCCCAACAATACAATCATGCAGAGTTAGTCTAGGAAAAGATGTTCTTTTTCTGGTCTGTTTATAGTGAATCCATGGTGTTTGTGTTTGTTTCTGGATGTGGTCAGCATCATTTTCCTAAACCAAACCTGTACCCAAGAACCTGAGTCCAGTGCTATTAGGCACTGCCTGTGACAGTGTCAGACTGACAGCACCAGCGATCAAGGTGGTTCATAGAGAAAACCAGGTTCAACAGTGAGCTGGTGATGTTCTAAACCTCAGCTGATCTGCCCACTGGAGGTTCAGACTTTGCTGTACATGTATCCACACAAACACAAGTTAACAGAGTGATCTGGGACACAGTGAAGTTAGCGCTGGACCCATTTGGTGACAATGAAGTTTTAAATAGATTGGCTTAAACTGGTTATGAAGCCCCATCCTTACGCAGGAGTCACGGTATAATAGGTAGGTGGGAAGCAGTTTATTGCATTGTCGTATGAATGAGCAAGTTATTTCATCCAATGAAGATACCAAACTTCAGTTTATCCCAGCAGATGTCCTTCCATGTCCTGCAGGCTACCATTCACCGTAGTACAGTTGCAGCAACATTCCCAACATTCCAGCCACTATGGGTATATAATAAAAGTTGTCTTTCACCCCAAACCCCCCAATATCTGATTACCAAAAATAAGCTTCAACCTCAACTAATCCTTTTCTTTCAGCTCCTCACTAGGATTAATATGTGTAAATTCTTTCACAGGATCCCTAATTTCTTCTAATTTTTTCCGTCTGTGGATACAATTTTCTTTCCTTTTTTTGCAGTGAAAAGCTCATTTCAGTGTCTGCGTTTTCAGTAGACACAAATAATCCTCATTATTGTTCAGTTTCTGTATGGTTTTGAAGAATTGACAATTTACAAGTGGTCAGTTTGACTTTCACTTCAGGCAGGAGTCAGCATGTGCTATTTCATCTTTATTTGCAAATTATACTGTATGGAGATGGATCTAAAATGGAAAGTGGGCACTGGTGAGTCCTCAGGGTGGTACGTGGCTGTTTTTGCTTTGTACTCGAAGAGGCTGGTCCTGAGCCGCAGTGGCAGAGAGATCATCCGAGTTACACAATACGTTTGTTACTCTTATTTCCATTCTAGGGAAGATTTATAGAACTTAGGGCTTTATGATTCAGGGCTCAGTCCATACATGGTGTTCTTTTTGCACAGAAGGAGGAATAAAAGGTTTTGTTTTATGACCTGGCTGGTTCTCCTGCCTGGGATAGTTTTCTCCATTGCATGTGTTTTCCTGTATTAGAATCAGGGGTGATAAAAGTGAAACACAAGTAGCGAATTGCCAAATGGCAACTTGATTTTAAAGACCAGAACTGGCCATAAATGAACTGAAAACCTTTCCTGCACATGGAGTTATTCTTTCCCATGGTGTTAACCAGAATAACTCCAAGAAGCAGTAGTGATTCAGATGAAAAGAAAAAGGATGTAGCACTATCAAGTTTTCACTGTTTCCAGTATGGTTCTGTGTTTGATGGGATGTGGTAAGTGATGTCAGAATTAAGACTTTCACTATAACAGCAGTGGGTAATCTCTAGAACTGAATTTAAACAGGAGTACAGCCCAAAAATATCTCGTTCCATTGGGAAGATGGAATTCTCTATTTAAGCTTGGCTGTGCAAAATCTAGTTACCCCGGATAGATGTTTACCTTAACAATTTTGCTGGAGCTACTTGGAGCCCCTCTGAAGCAGCTCTCAGTTGACTTTTCTCACTTGCCCTTGTTTGCACCAGACATTTTATTGTCCTGCCTTGTTGTGTGCATAGTCTGAGAATCACAGTCTGCTGGCAGAGATTCCTGCCATAAACATAACTTTGTTTCGCTGAGTTTCCAGAGAGCGCAGCACTTCACTGCAGCGAGAGAGACCTTCCTAAAGAACAGGGCACTGCCGAGATCAACAGTATAATAACTTGGCTGCTGAGCACCTGAATGTTTCTGCAGGGATTTGGAATGCCTTGACATAAGGTGGAGTAAAACATAGGTCATGTTTACAGGGTGTTATTATTCCTCTGTAATGATGCCAGTCTGCCTCTGCCCTCCTGTGGCAACGCTCTATTCCAGAATAATCCCTTAAATCCTTTATTCTGAAATAGAATATCTGCAGAAAGTAGATACATGACAGTACTTAGGGTCTGAAACATGTTTGTCTGTAGTTATCCTGGTCAATATAACCATGTAGACAATATTTTAAACAGTGTGGAAAAGCCAGGAGAGTTTCTCTGTTCTGAACTTACGGATCTGAATCTTACAAAGGTTTTCTCCCCATGTCAGAGTATGTGATGTAGTAGGCAGTGCTCTTTTAACAAATACTCTTTTGCATTCTCCCACATGCCTGATTTAAAAAAGAAATCTTACAATGAAACCCAAATGCACACCATTACATCTTCTCTCTCTTCAATCCCTCAGATTCTTTTCCACCTTGATGTGTCTTCCGGCACCCAGAGCCCACCGATGAGCTTTGACTGTTCTATTCACTCTTTACCTTCTTTTACTTGTACCTCATACAAGCACCTAATTCTCCATGCCAGCTATTTGTAATAAGTCCCTATTAAGGAAACAAAACCTGGCAGAACAAGAAGCCTACTTCTTACAAATATATTTCAACTTGTCATGCTGTTCATGTGCCTGCATGCTATCACCTTGTACCTGCTTCTCTGTTCACATCTCACTTGGCACTAAAACCTTTTGAGGCAAGACTGGGTTTTTTCTGCATTTGCATAGCACAGGGGTAATCTTTCCTTGCACTCCAGCTACTGCTATCGTATGCGTTTTCACAATAGTAACGAAGAAAGGTCCTACTAATCCAGCGAATAAAGAAAGAGGAAAATATGTAGTGAACTGGGCTGACTGTAGTGATGGAGGATTCGTACAGACTGAAAGTGGAGGGATAATATAATATGCTGGACTTCATAAAACTCCACTGTTAAATAACTCCATATAAATTTCAGAGGAGTGTGAATTTATGTCCATGTCATTATTAGATAATTCTCCTTTAGTATTCACTTTTAATTAAAAACAAAAAAAAAAACCCTCCAGAAGAGTCTATTTATCCCTGCAGAGATCTTTCAATAAAGTTAAAAGGAAGGTAACAGCTAAATCAGTATTCTCTATCTGTCAGGTCTGTGCGGGTCACAAAGAGAAAAGGAAAGAAGTGGCAAAGTAAAACTCTGATCTCATTTTACACTCAGACCTCATTAAGGTTTTACATAAGATGATAAAAGTCACAGTCATTCTATACAAACATAATAATGTTGAAGACTTTTTATGGGCCTAATAAAGAGACTTCTTAATTTATATTGCAATGAAATAGCCAATCTCACTAAAAACATCCCCCTGGCTGAGATTCACTAATACCAGATTAAAATCTGAAGTCAAATGAGTAGAAACTAAAATAAAAGTGGTGTTTATTGCAGTGGGAAGGGACAAACACAGTTCTTCTAGATGCAGCAAAGCTGCTGTAGGGTTGTGACTTACTCTGGCCAGGAATAAGTGAGCAGTGTTAACTTTCATTGGAGTTCACAAGACACGTATGGGTAGATCATTTCAATCAGACGAGCTCACCTGAATCAAGGTCTCCTTTCCATCCCTTGTAAAGTTAGTAAGAAAAGAACAAAAATAATGTGGGAAATTAAACATTTTCAGTACATTTGCCACTGCAATTTATGCCTCCTCCAGCAGAGGAAGTACACGGAAGTAAGAAAGCCTGCCTGCTGATCCCATCGCACTTCTGAGGCTGGAGGTAAAAGTCACTGGCCATGCTCAGCAGGAACTTCATTGACGAATGAATTGGGTTTGGGGAGAAACAATGAGGACAAGGATAATGCCATAGGAATTTTGTTACTGTTCGCTAAACTGAGCAAATTATGGTCTTTTAGTTGACTTTCATTACATTTTGGATCTGGCCTTATGAAAACATAGTTTTTTATCTGGGTATCACAAAGCACTTAACTAGATCTGTCTTTGGGAGGATGATTATACTGCTGAAAATACACTACTGACAGAAATACAGACTGAATTATAGCTGCCTTAAAATTGTCTGCATCTTAATTCTTTCCTTATGGCACCACTTTACAACCTTCAGTGAAAAGCTCATCTCTGTGAGTTTTCTGAAACATCTTATAAATTTTAGTGAGGAATTCTGTCCCTATCAAACTCCATTGGCAAGTTAAAAGGCCTGCTATAAGCACAGAATTCTCTGGCAAAATCAATAGTCATCCAAATACATTCTACAGAGCCATGAAACCTGGCTGTTCCATCCTACTGGGAGATCTTTGGCAGCTCTATTAACAGAGGAAAAACTCTAGTGCAATGCTCGTTGTCTTTCTGGTACCCGGAACCTGTGGCACAAACTGTTGTGCTCCAATGCAGGATCAACACCATGGAATTCTAAAGGCTTTCTCTTAGGGTGGGTGTCAGACTGAAGGCCTCAAGCAGCTTTGAAAGCTACTGCTCCAGTCTTTAAAGCTCTTTCCTCTGTAGGAGCTAGAGCCTTTCCTGACATAACTAATGCAGTGTATCTACATGTTCTTCTGTAATGTTTCACTGCCCATTTCGGGTCAGGTCTCCTGGATTACAGGTTCTGATCCAGCTACAGAAGTTCTTAGAGTTTTCTTACAGAGACTTTATTTCGAATAGAATAGAATAGAATAGACTCTTTCCATCAGCACGGCTGGAGATGCCAGCATGGAAGCAGAATTTTACAGCACTTCTCCAGGTTGGATAGATGTTGATTTGCCCAGAACTGAAGCAATGAAATGCATCAGCATAACCAGATGTTCCATCTGAAAAGGAGTGCAATACAACACAACATATTGTCAAGGCTGTGCTATACAGCACCTTTGAAAATCGGGCAGTGAACTTGAATTCTAACAGGCACATGGAAAAGGTGATTAAAGGTTATCTCATTTATTTAGTGTCCATCGTGGGGCAAAATGCAATTATACCTGAGCGTGACTGTATCTGTGCTGTGATGCTTCCTGTAGAAATAGTCATGGATCAACTTGATCTCTTGTATGATCGCATGGTATTAAACTCTGATGTACTCTTAGCACACACACAAAAAGGACAGGAGGTCATTTACGGTATCAAAGCTTTATAAAATGCCATCCCATCCAAGGGGTGTTATTTCATTAAAGTGATAGTTGTCACTTCAGTAGCTCTGTTGTTTTCCAGGCTTTTGGTTGAAGCATCCGAAGCAATTCCTTGCTGGGCTCAGTGCTGTTTATTGACTGGGGATTGAGTGAACATGCTGTTGCTGGGAAACTGAGAGTGAGAGGCAGAAGTAAAGCATGGCAGGTGGAAGCAGCTTGTGGACATGGTGGTGTTCCCTCTCCTCTTTAACACATCTCCCTGGTTTTCAATTCAAATCTACCTGTTGTGGCAGTCTGTCAATAGAGGAAGGAGGTGCTTGGCTGCCATTGGGAAGTGAGAGTGTGGTCAAAGCACAATGAAGTGATTTTAAATAAAATATTATATTATTGCCAGACTATTAGGGAAGAGGATGAACTATTATGAAACATTAGGGAAGAACCCAACATGAAATGGCAAATAACATTTTTGGGTTGGAGCCTGCTGAATTTTCCTCCCATGTCCCTCACTAATGTAGGACCTATACAGAATATGCTAAACCATTTGTTGCTGCATTTGGAATAAACCCATCAGAAAACTGTAGGAAGGATGAACTTTAATTTTAGGTATCCATTCCAAAGATAAAAAGCTTTACTGTGTTCCAAGGGACAAACTGACCTAGGATGTTACAGAAACCTTCCTCCTATTTTTTTCAGCTTACATAATAGCGAATAAAAAGTTCCTTTTTCAGTGGTGGAGGTTACAATAAAAGAGCTGAGAACTCTCATGGGGGAAGGAATATGTTATAGAGCAATTTAAATGTACCATGACTTACTTCATGTGTTGTCAAAGAGGGAGGCTGTTGTTTTTTGTCTTGTGAGAATGAGGTAGTATGGGGTAAGCTGGCTTGCTGCAGCTCATTGCTATGGTTAGATGATCTGAGATGGTATTTATGCCAACATGTAAAATAGAGTAGTATGTAAGGATTATACATTGAACTATATAATTAATACTGGAAGTCAAGGATGTGACTCTGAAACCCAAATTAATGTGTTCATCAGATGACAAAGATGAGTATACTTCTAGATATGGTATTAAGCCATATTGGAAGTACAACTGAATCTGTAATAGGGAAATCACTTAAGCAAGGATCATAGCAGCAACAGATTTGGGATTAAAACCAAAATGGAAGTGAAGAGTAGCTGCCAAAAAGTTGAACTTGGAAAAGAAGAAATGTGCCCTAGAAACATGCTGGGGTTTATACTGCAGAGCTTCATTAGAAGGAAATATTTTATTAATGAAGTCTTGGGCAGAGAAAAGGGGAAATATGCTGAAGATGAATATAGCAGGCAGTAATACCAGAGAATAAGGGCAAAACCCTGCCTCATGGAAACCAATGAACTTTTGCTATTGATTGAGTGGGATCAACATCTTCCAACAGAAGTCAGTGGGAAATAACAAGGAAAAATGTCCAGATTGGATGCACTGGGGAGAGTTCCATTTGATTTGAGAGGAGACAGATCCTCCTGTAAAAAAAAAATGGTTGTCCAACATGACCCAGTGAATATAAATTAAGAAAGGAATTGCTGTCCATCTGCAGTTGCTAAGTCCCCATTCTGCCAACCTTACTCTCAACTAAAATCAATAGGACTATTCAAAGGGCAAAGTACTGCTCACCACAATGCAGTAGCTTGCTAAAATACATTAGAAACTGTTCTTGGAGGCCTGTTTAACTTGTGCAAGAGCTGATGACAAAGAACTTAGTGAATAAAATGTCATTTTGCATACATTTACTGGAAGTCATTCTGGGTTTCAGGCTTCATTTGTATAGTTTCTATGATCCTTTTGGCATATTGCAAATATGACTACAGTTTAGTGTAGGTACTCTTATTCAAACCTTCCATTTCTATACACTAAGAATAACTGCAGAACAAGTTAATATCCAAAATTCATGAAACCTTATGAGGTCATATATATTTGAAGTGATGCCCAGCATATGTATTTCAAGCTTTCAGTATATTGGAAGTGCTAATACATGTAAAATATATTCCATCAGATTCAGCCAAGACATGCCTATGAGCACAGAATGATGCAAACAGAAATATGTGCCAATTGAAGCTAGTAGCAAGTTACTTCAGTATAGGCAGCATGCTGCTTTCTTCCAGGTGAAAACCCAGCTGAATGGCATATCCACAAGTCATCTGCTCATCAGAAAGGATGGAAAGAGGAAATCTGGCTTGTGTTGTGGTGTATTGGCAAAATGTCTGCAGAAAGTTAATCAAAGTAGCATAGGCAAGCATCAGTGGAAGACTTCTGAGATTCCTTTGCTTTGGCTTCTGAAACAGTATGGCCTTGAGCCATGTCAGGGAGTGCTTATCAGAAACATCATTGTGCGTGATGTGGGAGTGGATGTAATGCAGTGCTACAACCTTTCGGTGCCATCTAGCAAGACCATTTGAAGAAGTTGAATTGTTCCAACAGAAGCTCAGTGCCACGTTCAGTGCTGTGTCCCCTTGATGCCCTGTGACCCTGGACACATGTGCCTGGCAGATAAAGGATACATGAGGTCAGAGAGTGGGAGAGCGGCTGCGCTACCATCACTTGGAGCTGCCCTCACTTGGTGTGACCCAAGTAGCTGACAGATCTTGGAAATGCAATTTTAAATTTAAATGGGCAGATATTTGAATTGCAAATATTTGCATTCTGTTTTGGGAATTGAAACAATATATAACTTTACCTGCCTGCTTTAATGATGGCTGTTGTCCTTTTCAAATGGAGATGGCAAATACTTGTGAAGAAACTTTAATTGTTCAGCTGTAAGGAATCAAAAGAATTGTCCCCAAACCTTCCAAACAAGGGGTTATAGAAAGTCATCATCTTTTTAGAGAATGTTTTGAAGTAGTGGCATTTTTGACCATGGCATGGGGTCTTTCAGCCTTGCATTATTCTTTTAACAGAGAATCCCACTTAAAAGCTTCTGTTGGTAAAAGGTGAGAGGGGAAATGCCACTGTCTACATTTTGTAAATGGAAAACTAAAGAGTAGAGCTCAGTGGCTGGATTTGCAAAGTTACTTAGTTCAAATTCCCTGGGCTCAGATGTCCATATGCCCATAAAAATCTTGCCCTGAGTGACTTGAGTAAGGTCGCAGGGGAAGTCTGTGGCAGAACAGGAATTTAAATCAGGTCTCCCAACTCCCTTAAACATCATCATATTGCCTTTGAATTAAGCCATACTCTTTCAGCTACAGATTGCTGAGCATTTCTGCTTTGATGAAGACCTCGATTCTACAGTAAAATGCACATCTCTGTCAGCTTCCTGTATGTCAAACCCAAGAGGTTAAGGTTAACCTACTCTTACCATCCAAATTTAGATATTTCAGTTGCCTGCAACAGGCCCTTTGAGCCTGTGTATAATCAGGAAATTATACTGTGAGGAGAGTTAAGTAGTGAAGATGCTGTGCTTTACCCTCTCCAGGCTCCATTGACTATATACTGGGTGACCATAGCACTGAATTCGCCTGATGTGAGACAGTTGCCTAAAATGAAGGATCATTGGAAATGTGGGAGTTGTGATATGGGTCTCTAAAGGAGAGTGAGGCAGAAAAGAGATGGTCTTAAAGCGAAACAGGTTTTTACCCAGCAAGTTTTGGAGGAGCTGCCTCATCTGCCACGCTCACTATTGAAAAAGAAAATAAAATCATAAATATTTTTGAAGAACTCAAAGGATTTGTGAAATGGCACTTTGTGAAGTCAGGATAAAAATCCATTGAAAGTAAGGGCTGTGTTTATTAAGTAATTATTCTTTTGGATTAATACTGATCAGAGGGCAATTAATTTCAAGCCAAACATAATTACCTTAGTAAATTATTGAATACAAATGATGGGAAAAAGCCCTCAGGGAAACCCCTTTTAATGCTAAGAAGTCATTTATTCTAATATATAATATATGCCTTTATTACAGATGGATCGTACTAGATGTTGAGCTTTACTCCCCATCTGTCTGTATAGGTATGCCGTAGTGTGTCCTGTATTTAAATTGGGGTGGGTGATTCAGATAAGTGATCAGTCAGATAATTTGTTTATAAAAGCTGTTTTCCAGACTGCGAGAAAAAGACATGAATAAGGAGAGGGGGTTTTTTAGGTAATCCTTAAATATTGTATTTTTGCATGATCTTAAGGTCCTTTCCAACCCTAACTATTCTATGATCCTATGATTCTATGAATGAGGATGCTGCTGTTATGGAGTGGTGAAATTTCCTCCTCTCTTTTGTCAGTAAAGGGGACATTTTACACGCAGTCCTCAGCTCTTTAATACTCTCATTCGAAGCTTGTTGTCAATGAATCAACATCTTTGACTAATTTACTCAGACCAAAACTCAGCCAGGGTAAAGAATAAAGGAGAGGCCCTTACTGGTTATTGCCGGCTGAGGACAGGCAGAGCACAGGCTTGTCCCTCCCAGTTATGTGGTTCTGAAAGAAGATCCTGACAGGCATTACTCCCAGCAAATTCCTCACTGAAGTTTGCTTTCTATGCGGCTAAAGTGGTACTAAGAACGAGATGGCACCTGAAATCACAGTTGATTTGAACAGTGATTCAGTAACTCATATTCCTGTTTGGACTAGTAAGAGAAAAGTGGCAGAAAAACCCCAACTGATCATTTTCTGAATCAAATAGATGAAGGTGGATCTTTGGGGAGACATTTTTCTCAAGGCAGTATCATGAACTCAGCGAAAAGCCACCTCTCTTCAGAGAGAGCTAATGTGCATGTTTTAAACTCTGACTTTCCTCAAAGGCAAGCAAAACCAGTGCAGTGCACTAGCAGTACCCAGCTAGTCACATGTACAGGAGCTCAGTGCTCCCTGGAGGTAGCTCTCATTATTGTCATTTAATCACCCTGGGATCTGCCACGGGGAATAAGAAGACATGGGGAGAACAGTTATTTCTATGTAAAATGTCATGGAAAATCTGAACATGTGGCTCCAGAGAAGTTACAAATTCACAAAGTGAAAGGAATGCCTGTACTCAGTGTGAACAGGATGTCCCAAACTTGTAATCCCTGTGCTTCCATTTCAAAGCTGAATATCAAGGGAATTCAGAACATCAATACCAAACTTACTGTTACAGGCTGTTCCAGTTTTCTTTTAAGTCCTAAGCATCCAAAAATGTTTTAACATCGGATGTACTTGAATCATAGCTTCAAGGGTCCGCCTTGTAGCTGAGTGCTTCCTGAAGTGGAGGCAGTGGGAGAATGCAGAAGCACACCTGTGTATGGGCCTGTATTTGTCAGTGTTCCCTGGCTAACGAAGAGGCTTCAGGTCTCTCATTCCCAGGTAAAATCACACTCTGGCAACTTCAGTCAAAACGATGACAGTGGACAGCCTGCATCTCTCTGAAGCAACACTGTCTGCCCTTCGTCTGCACGCAGGTTACCTTAAGCACCGGCTGAGCTATGCCTGTTCCAGATGCTTCCTCTTTGCCATGGGTGAAATTCCAAAAGCCGAAGGCCCAGTATTGCATGGCATTTCCCCAGGGCACGGTGACATTGCCTGCACTGCTTCCTAATGGTGCAGTCATTCTCTAAACTGACAGCTGTTGCAGTTGTAAGCAAGCAAGGAGAAATAATAAAAAGGGATCTAAAGGGCTCAGAAATACGTGCAGGAAGCAAAATGAGATTCAAGCTGGAGAAGTGCAAGTTAATATGTCTGGAGGAAATAATAAATTCAGCTCTGACCAGCTCAGTAGCAGAAATGTGAAAGGAATTTAGAGACAACCAACAGGAATTATTAAGAGGTAAGACAGAGCTTCTGCAGAGAGGTGAATAGCGCCAAGTAGGCAGTCCTGAAGGCCTTACTCAGATAATGTTAGGTGATCATGGTGTTCTAGAATCTATTCCTGTTCTCAGCCCAATAAAGGGTATAATTAGTGTTCAGATGAACAGGTAATGAGGATAAACTGAGGGGAAGTGAGGTTGAAAGATAGGAACTGCCCAAACTCAAGTGCAGGAAGCCACAGGAGACACAGTATTTCCCATGGAAGGAGTCTGCATCAGCGTCAGGATGGCCTAGAAAGAAAACCAGAATATTTTATCTCTGGTTTCTTATTCCATAGGTGTTTGGGCTGCTTGTGTGTTCATTACCTACAGTGACTTTCTTTCTAGTGGCTGGAGAAGTAAAGGATTGTGAGTAAGGTAAAAGAATGTGAGGGAAGTGTGGGGTTGTGAAACAGAAGGTAGAAGGTGCACATGTGATGAGAATGGCATGCGTTTGTTTGACTGCAAGATATTGCTTGTATGTGAATGGTCTAAAGAGGTTGCTGCATTTACATTTGATATCAGATTAAAATGGACATAAATTAATTCCAATTTCTCATATTAAAATCAGACCATATTTATAAAATGTTTAATAAAACCGAGCACAATAGGAATTTCTATAATCTTGTCTATTGAGTAATTTCCTACATTTTAATGACAGTGGAGAAGTTTAGCTGCCATGGTCATTGTGTAGACCAAGACAAAAACTTGGTGAATTGAAAGATAACATTTTCCAGCACCCCTGAGCCTTGCAAGGTATTTCATTTGAAAATTCATTTACAGCTGGTACTTTCAATGTATATTTCAGTATCAAGAGCATATATTTCAGAACTGCATATGTTTTTTTCACTATCATTATATACGACGTTCTTGACATCCTTTTTTCTATCCCTTGCCATTAAAACCATCAGCAATTCAATGTACTTTTCAACAGTTTATTACTAAGCACATAGATCTAAAAGTAACAATTGCCGTTTCCTGTGTTGTGAACTATTTGACTCTGTTAATGACTGCACTGTCCATACATGATGTTTAAAATACAGGCAGCTAGATACAAATCGTGTTCCTGCAGGATGGTTTCAGGTGACTGGGAAGCTGAGCATCTGTTCTGTAGGTGAGCAGAATGGCAGCTAATCTCGTCAGAAATCAACGTGTTTATTCCCAAACTTTTTGTTTGCTGCTTGGCTGTGCCTCCGTGTGGATGATGCCAATGACATCTCCTGAGATGTAAGTGCACGCAAGTGTTTGAAACACGGGCATGTCTGATTTAAAATCTTTTGCCACAAGTTGATCATGCCAGCTTTGGGGAAGTGCTCACCAGTAACCATATGTTGCAATCAAGAGAAGCAATTACTGTATGTCATATGTGCTTTAAATCGGACAAGAAAAGCTTGTGGTTTTAAGGTAGAACTGAGGAAAAGTACTGCACCACTATTCAGTGTCTGCACACCAGCTACTAGAGAGCATTGTTGCTAATAAGTATTAGCAGTGCTACTCTGCAGTAATACCTCTCAGTTTGCGAGAGATCACTAAGCCAATTGTAACCCTTGGGTTACAGCTCCATGTCTCTGCAGGAATAACTTACCCCAGCAAGTGCTGGATGGGGCTGCATTTGTGTTGTTGTTATTTCTGCTTCACAGCTGTTGTTTCAACAGAGACCTCAGCCATTTGTTAACACTTTGCTTTCTCGTCAGAGGTGTGGCAGTGTTCCTGTGAGTTGTTTGGGAAGAAAGCAGTTGGAACAAATTACTTCGATTGCTCTATGGAATTAATCAAGATGCCAATAAAAATAAGAGTCCAGATTCAGACTGCTCCTGCAACAGTGGGAAGTAGGACCGGAGTGTCTTGGTGGAATTTTTCTCCATGTTATTCTATGGAGCTGGTGAGAGCTGTGAGCCTCATGCTGTTGCTCCACCACTCCAGTAAAATGAAGCACAGCCTTGCTGAACCATTGCTTCCTGCTGTTTGTGAGCCTCTAACACCCTTGACATGAATTTATGTTCCCTCTCTTACTGTCCTGGCAGTAGTGCACTTCTGATAAATAAAATGAAGTCTTTTGGAGCAGAAAGAAGAAACTGCACACAAATGAAATGAGTCTCGAGGGTGTGTGCGCATTTTTAGCTAGTCCTCACCTGGATCTCCCTTTCTTCTAATGCAGAAATGTGAATCACCTTCATGAGAATGTTCTGAAAACCTTGAGCAGCCACTTGAGGTGAGAAAATATGGGGAAAGTAGTTTGCTGCTTGCTTTTAATTAGGGATGTAGGATTTGGGGTTGTAATGTGGATGTTCTGTATTATAAAGGATATCTAGCAACAGTCCCAGTAGCATAGTTTTCACAACTGTATCTTCCAACAAACAATAGAGACTCTATGAACAAATTGTGTCTGTAAATACTGCAGTATGGACAGTGCATAGATTCAAGAATCACTACTTGGTTGAATGCCCTTGCTAACAACTGATGGTGAAAGTGGCTGTTCTTATCCTTCAACCCTGTGTATATCTCCTTTGAGCTAAAGAACTTCCTGTGGTTTATATGCAAAAGCTGGCACGGTGCTGAGTTGCCTCTAATCTATCTCATGCAAGGCCATAGGCCTTGCAGAGGATCACTGCAGTACATACACGCTGACTTCAAGAGCTGGCTGACCATACAGGACAGTTTCAGCTACTAAATTGCGTTCAGAAGATGTATAGGTGTTTTTATTTGTGTGTGTGTGTGTGTGTGTGTGTTGGAAGAGATGTACAAAGTGACCTTAAACAGACTAGTAAATACTGATGAGACCATGTGGTCCATAAAGATGACTGTGAAGCCTCATGTCTTTGTATTTTCAAAAATGGTGAATATTTCCCCCTGCAATAACTATCCACATCTGGTGTGCAGTAAGTTTGGGACTTGTTTAATAAACAGCTCAGAGAGCTGTTGAATTTTGCATTTTGCATTCCCAGCATTTCTTCTTAATTTTCAGATAATCACCTTTGATATCCAAATGGATTAGGGAGGAAACAATGGCTTTTTAGACAATCTAATCCTTCGAATGGGTATTTTCACTGGAAGGGATTGTTTGGGGGCTGCAATCAGTCAGCAAGGCCTGGATTTGTTGTATTTTGATGAAAAGGAATTGGATTGCAAAGCAGTTTGCCATTGCCTTGGAGAAGGCTGAGTATGTCAGGGTGCTGGACTCTCCAGATAACATGGGTATTTCATTGGGACTCTGAAACAGGAGCTGAGCTATGCTGAAAACACAGCTCCCTATGTAGATGGCTATGAACTACTAGAAACCAGTGCCAAAACCGACCCCAGAATGGGGACACATTCTAACCACAACACCCTGAACCCCAGCCATGATCAGATGAAATGCTTTTGAGCTGTTACGTGTGGTCCTGTGTTAATGCGTCTGATTACATTTTATTCTGAGGCTTTAGATGAGCAACTGCAGAACAGTGGAGAATGAGAAACTAAAAGTGCTTGTGTCAGGGATAGCTCAGAAAGCTTTTTTAGATAGTTACAGAAGAAATTCCTGTCCCACCCTCCTGAAATGTGATCATTACAATAACATATACTGCAAAAGAAAACATCTGTATCAACACCTCCCAACATAAATGGACGGAAATAGTGACTTTGCCTATTATTATTCTAAAGGTTGTTAGTACTGCTAATAAAATGTTTCTTCAGCTCCACAGCTAGATGGGTTTCCTGTGGAATTGTCTGAAGCCTTCCAATGCTAACTGTTTGCAATATTAAGGAAAGCATTTGCAGAACTGCTGTACCAGAATAAGGCCACCTTTCCCAGGAAATACAGCTCCAGTTACAGCTGTATTGACAAGAGGCCAGAAAGGCCAGAGCTGTGCACTTATAGACACATTTCCTTGTCATACGTGGAATGCTGACTTACTGCTGATGTGCAGCACTTGTGTTTAGAACTGAATTTGTAATGGGAAGCTTGCGGCAGCAGGACCAAAAGGCACAAACGCGAACTCCTACACACTTCTGCCACCCAGAACCTTTCTGCCCCATGTATCCAGAGCACTATATTTGCTCTCGGGTTCTCGTCTCTCTTCCAAAGCCCACAGGCTGCCTCACCCTTCATCTTCCTGAATGCTTTACTGTTTTCTGGCAGCCATCTGCCGTGCCTCAGTCGGAAATGTCTGCTCCTCTGTCTTCATTTAAAAACCCCAACATTTTCTTCCAGTTCTTCTGGAAAGGAGTGTACGTCATCAACTGGTGTTTGCAGTAAGCTCTGCCTTTGTCTCAGTGGCTGTCACAGTGTGTGCAGAGAGAATACAGGCAGATGCGAGATCAGCTTGCAGAGTAAAAAGTGGATGAGCCTCCAAACAATCTTGTATTGGAACCCAAATTGGTTGCTGAACTTTCAGCTCCATTTTAATTTCCCTTGATGCCATGTTTTAAAATAAATACACAGGCTTTTTTTCATTAGTATTATGCAGCCATCTATTACTGCTGTTGCCGTGATGTTCCAAGCAGCCACGGGGTGTGTATGTGAGAGGTCTCAATATCTGCAGATTGGTTACAATAACAATCTCTCTGGTCCCTCAGTATAAACAATTTAAAATGTCATGTTAGGAATGAAAACATGTTAATCACTGCACACCTAAACAGGGTTCCTAGGAATAAGACAGAAATTGTGGATTCGGAAGCCCATTGAATGAGATGGGAGAGGTGTTAAGGAGATAACCTTTGCCTTGAAATCTCATGTCATGTTAGTGTGATGTGAGATCCTGTGGTCTGTGGGTGCAAGTCCGTGGAGCTCAACTTCTCCTTTGTTTTGAAAAGGAAACACCATGCAACACACAGGCACATTGGTATAGAAAGGATAATATTTGGATATTGTGGGATAACTGAAATATAAACCTAAGCAAAATAGTTTCTTTTCATTATGACATAGGTGGCAATTTGTCTAAGAAGCATTTAATGATTATAACAGCAGGGACCAACTTTTCTCTTTTGTAATTAGCCCTGTTAGAGGTAAGACATGCACGTGGCTGACCTTGAAACCAGAATCAATAGTTCTGTTTGCTTTTCTCAGTGTAAAAGTATTTAGCAATGTATATGTTACCCCTTTTTCATTTCTTGCACCATTTGAAATACTGTTTGATCAACATCTAACGTGCAGTAATATCCAAGAAAGAATTGAATGCAGATGTTTATTGTAAGTTTTCTTTCACTGTTCTGATGTACCAAATTAGCAAACCTTGCAACAGTGAACATGTTTATCCAAGTGCAATGCAGATTCATTATGGTGATGTTAGATTATGTTCTGAGATAATGATTACATGGTCCATTGAGACTTGTGTTCTATTCTTGATTTTTCAGCTGACCTGCTGTATGAATATGGGCATTACTCCCTGCCGGTGATTTTCTTACCATGTTTATCATGTCTTGTTTATGTAAACAGTAAGATATTAACAAAAAAGTGAGTAATTTGCTGTATTTAATAGGATTTAGCACAATATGATCTGGTCTTGTTTGAATGTGCTTTGCATTACAGTGATTCAAATAATTACTTATAATCACGGCTCTTAATTCACTGCAGTTGCCAATGGCACATCTTCTTTATGGAATCTACATTAATCCTCTCTTGTCATTGTTGTAATGATATTACAGTTGTAAGAGGTTGAACTGCAAAATTCTAATTAGTTAATGGCCTCAGAGAGCTTTGGAAACTACTTGATTCAGGCTTCAGTTAAGAGCTAGCTTGGGTTGTGTTCAGTCCTTCCTTCAGTGTGAGGGCAGAATTCTTAAGAACCCATCAGGTGTTGCCCACCCTTTGGTTTCCATCAGATTTACATGTTATTTTGACGCTTATTTCCCTTTTCCCCTCCTTGAAATGTCCACTTAAGAATAGGAGAATATCGACTTCATGAGAAGCTTCAAGTTTGTACAATGTTATAGTGATGCCTGTGCTAAATGGCACTAAGGAATAAAGCCAGGTGGAACACCATCAGTAAGCAGGGGAGGTGAACACTGCAGTAGGGAAATGTCTAAAAAACTTGGAAAAGAATTAAATAACTCTTTGTCTTGGTAACCTTGGGAAAGAGCATTTTAGAAACACAGTCTGGTCATAAGGAGCATTTGCTTTTCTTTCTCCCATGGAACATGGCAGCTACCAGCTATGCTACACTGCCAGCTGGAGGAAGAAATACTGCAGGTTTCTTGAATACACTAAACTCAACTGTTTTTCCCTTGTCTCTCAAAGCCAAAATTGCTCATATTTTTGATTCATACATAACCAGTAGCAAATAATGTTTCAGTAGCAACTTAGAGTGAAGGGATGAAGGAGTCATGGAGATGGTATTTGCAGCTCTCTAGGAAGAGATTCATTTTCCGTGGGGACAGAGTCAGATCTGTGTATGGTTTGTGCTATAGCCGCATTTCCACTTTTGTTCTTGATGTGTTTCATAATCAGCATCATTTCTAATCAGAGTTATTTCTTCTTGAGACAGTGAGTCAGGAACCTAAGAAACTATTCTCAGTGACACAGTTTAGTGGTGGTCTTGGCAGTCCTAGGGTAATGGCTAGACTTGATGGTCTTCAAGGTCTTTTCCAACCTAGTTGATTCTATGATTCCATTATTCAGATACTACCTGTAGTATGGCTCTGGGGTTAAGAAAAGAATTGCTACTAGTGGTAATGCCTATATGGTCTGTGAGATCCCTCAACTACGATAAACTAAGGAGAAGATTTTTGAAAGTCTGTGGTTTTGATTAAAGGTTCTATTCTATTCTGTAAAATAGAACAGATGTTGGGCTTTACCATTATGAGGAAATGGCTGTAATACTGAAAACTGCAAAGATCCTGCATGTATTTTAACACTCTGTATGTATATGAGAAGTCTCATGATTACCATCATATTAAATTATTAGTTTAGCGCTGCCAGTTGACATGATAAATATGACATTTCTATTCTAAGAGAGGATGCAGTTCAGAAAAATATTTGGCTCTTGCTGAAACATGTAACTGGAGTCACTTTTAGAACCAAATCAGTTGATGTCTGTCCCTTAGTTGTGAACCTGTGTTTGTGTGTACACAACAGCAGCGAAGGCAGGTTTTACAGAAGGGAGGTATGCAGATTAAAACCTGATTAGTTTTAAGGATCCTCCCCAGTATCACGTACATCAGTCCGTGCATACTCTGCAGAACATGTACTTCTCGCAAAACCTGCCAGGCACAGAATAAAATCCCTCTCCTGAGGACAGCTGGAGAGTTACGCAACTTCAGGAGGATTATGCAGATGTGTATATGCTGTGAAGTTGCCTGATGGATTATGAGCCTGTGTAGGTTTGATTTAAAAAGGAAAACAGCTTAATTCTCTTCCGTAGTGAATGGAATGTTTCCAGAGAGGGCCAGAAGCCTGGAGCCTACAGAACTGATAGGGTCTGACTCATGGACAGGCCTATTTTGGAGTCTTCACTCTAAGCAGCAATGAGAGACTGACCATGTTTAGGCAGGAGGTGTGTTGTTCTGTATTCTATTTGATGAAAGTTGTGTTCTCAGTATCTACAGAACTTGCCAGAAGCTCAGTGTAAAGAGATTATTTGTAATTTAGTCCTGTTTAAATCCTTTTGTAATATGCTATCTAATGATGATGAATATTTTACACAGTTTTATGACACTGTGAAACATAAAGTAGACATGTTCTACCAAGAATTGCATCAGTTGTAATTTAAAGGCAGATGTCATTTTACCTACTATTTCACTGGCAGAGTTTGATCATCTTGGTACTCAGGCAGTGCCCTGGCAGAGCTGCATGCTACAATCTTTACCATTTGTAAATGGGAATGCTGGAAGGAAATATGCAAAGTGAAAGGCACAGCTATTCCTGGCGGCTGATGGCTCTGTCCACTCAACCAAAACATGCCTTCCAGCTGGAGAAAACTGCAGGTCTGTCCTGCTGCTTTGGAGACATGGAGAGGCCGCGCATTAGTGAACACAGACAGATGAGAAATTAAAGAGTTGTTCCTGCTTTTAAAGAATTCATCTTTGACATAGACAAGATCCCTGGACAGCTTTTGAAGTCCAGTAATTCGTGTATAGCACTGCCTAAAGCAGACAGAACCCAGAAGTTATAGGTAGAGAAGGTTGTCAGGGAATGCAAAGCATATGCACTTTGATCATTGATAGAGTATCCCTTATGTAGTATCACATCATTACTGTGAGCATGAAAACAGATCGATAAAGTACTCCACTGCAGGCAGTTAACTGTTTTGAAACTCAAGCAGCCCCCAAAGCCCCAAATTACCACATGATAGCTTAGGAAATAAACTGTAGGGTATCACATTTAGTAGACAGCTACTTCTGTATTTAGGGATTCTTTGCTGTCTGACTATGAAAGGCACTTAAAATAATTGTCAAAACCTACATGTTAGAGGCTGGGATGCTGCAAGCACAGCAGGCTGGAATAATTCAAACCCGCGTTGTCAGTAGGTGATTCTGATTGTATTAACATCCATTTCACATGAGGGTCACAGCTCTGAGTTCGGTGAATTTACTCTTGATTTATATGTCTATAAAGGACAGGAACAATCATAAGATACTCCCCGTGATACTCTGAAATCAATACAAAGAACCAAAGAACAAGGAAGGCTGCTAACAAGCTTTCAGGTCATGGACTGAGCGCTGCAGTCTACTTGTCAGCCATTGGTTGAAAGTGGAGCAAAAACCAGCTATAAATTTGCTAAACATTAGATATCTGTTTGAAACCGATTTTCTTACATTTGTGATATGAAGAAGGTCATTAGAAACATCCAGATTTTCCCCTCAGGGCACTGAAATGCCTAATGTGTGATTTGCATTTGCTGCCTCAAGCCAGCTTTTCACAGCTTTGAATTTTCAGGTGAAAATTGTTCCGTATTTTTCTTGCTGCATGTGTTCCCCTCAGTTTCCATTTCTGTGAACTTGCTTTATTATTTCTGCTAAATCAGAATTTCTTAAGCTGCAACAACTTTTTGTGTCACCCAGGTTTTATTTAGTTTATAAGGCAAACATGCAGCATGTGTACCCAACTTAGAGCTATTCATATTGTGGACTAGACCCTAACATGGCATAAGAATAAGCTGAAGAACAGCCAGAAACATTTGGTTATGTTACTGTATGTGTTTCAATAATAGCCCTGGGCTTACTAGAGTTTTTCCATGCTGTTCTCCTTTGATGCCAGGGAGGCACAATTCATAGTAGACTCTAGGAGTGCCAGCTCACACTCAAGGAAGTTCTGTTCTGGGGTTAAAAGGAAGGCAGGGTTGGGATTCAGTTTCTGCATTATAAAGGTGAATAGGAACTATTCTAGTCATAGTCCTTGTGTTGAGATTTTCTTAGTGACAAATGATGCTGAAGGCTTGCTTTCAAATATTCCTAAAGAATTCCTGCCCTCATTCCTTCGTCTGAATGATTGAAGGATTAGGTAGAGCTTCCATGTGCAATGTCGCATAATTTGGCAGGTTTGGAGACTGGAGCTAAAAGAAATGCAAAATTCACAACTTCAATATAAATCTCCTTTTGTAAGGTAGAAAATGCACATTCCCAAAAGTTTTCCATCTCCTGACTGCCTGAGAAGTGTTTTCCTATATCTCTCAGGCACTGTGGCTGTGACCTTCCCCCTGAGTTGGCAGTTCTCACTGAGGCAAATTCCATGAACCCTCTGAGCTTGTTTGACTTGAGGCTGCAGATATTCCATATTGGACAAGATCCCAGTAATCTGCTGTGCTTTTCCTTCTGTGTTACTTATACACTTAAACGGAAGCTACAGAATTCTGTCATTTCTGTGACTGATGAAAACCCTCTTAAAATACAGGATCCTGGACAGCAGTACATTTCCCTTAACCTAATTTGTAAGGACTCCTTTGATCAAGGGGGGGTGTGAGCACATGAACTCGGTATTTCTGCCGCTGCTTAAAGCTTAAACTCATCTCTAAAGATGCAATTATTTACGGTTTTCTGCCTTTCAGCTTTATGGCTCCCAGAAAGCATGATGAAGTTAAAAAAAAGAGGAAAGCTGAGTTGCAAATGCTCAGCATCTCGAGGTGGTGGGTGGGCGGTGAGAAGGGAGAAGGGAAATAGCTTGAGACTTTGTGTTGTTAAAGGAAATAATTATTCAGACAAATTGTTTGTAAATGTAAGGGATAAATACGAGTTGAAAAGTGCATCTACAAGTAAGAGGTAGGGGGCTCAGGGATGACTTTTGGAAACATTCTACCACCTGCCTGGATTTTGGGATGGAAATCCTTATTTTTCTGCTTTCTTGCCGAACTGCTGCGTTGAACTTTGGACTTAGGCAGGTCACTTTCTTCACTGTCTCACTAACTCAATAGACCTCAGTCTCCACGGGGCCTTCTAGGCATAACTTCAATACAAATATACAAATAATGATTCTGAGGCTGGAAAATCTCCCTGTCTATTTTAAATGGGTATTTGTTTTTAGTGAAGATATAAATTACTAAGATGTCCTATTATCAGAGTTGCAGCTGTGAAACAGGCAACTGGAAAGTAGAATTTGTTGTATTTGAAGAGAGAACTGAATCTGAAGATCTTGATAAGGCTTCACTTAAAACTTCTCATGTTTCTTAACTCCCTTATTTTGGGGAAAAGGTTGGTTTTTGTCTGTACTCAATTAGATTTATAAATAAATATTTCAGACATTTTCCAGTAGTTGTAAAGAATACTTTTGCTTTCTTTATTAAGATACACTCTTTATGTGCATACACTCTAAGGTGTATACTCTTCATGTGCATATACTCTCTCTGTGTCCTTACTAGCTAAAACAATGCCCAGACCGAACAAGCGATGAATGCTGTCAGCAGTGGGTGAATCAGTGAAAATGAGTGGTGTGGTTTTTCTGGAGGGTGAAGAAATCTGCGTGGCTGAAATGCTTTGGAGACCATTTCTTTCTAGCAGAACAATATGCGAGCATGGCTGATTGAGGCTGCTCCATTAAAACTGTTTCTCAACAATAAATTAGGATGTTGACTAGAAACATGTTTTTTTCCTCCAGAAATGTTTCTTCTGGAAGATGTTGAGTCTTCTCCTGTTAAAATGTCAGGGCGGACAGAGCCAAAATATTTCGGCCAAACTTGCTAAATGTTTTTCAGGGGAAATGATGTATGGCTACAATTGCACTGGGAAAAAACCCCAACCCCTTGACTGAGGCCGGGTTATATGTAAAGCTGAGAGGGAATGGGATGCCCCAGAGGGTGATAGATCTTAGGGCCATCTAACCTTGGTTCTGTCTCCCAGATCTTGCACAAATCTGATCTTGGTGCCTTGCCCAATTTTGTGCCACAACAAGATGTTAAATGAGGTCTTTCTGTAATGACTGAAGCATGTTGGTAGGGTAGGAATGCTTTATTGTCACTGCTTGTGTATGTGATGTTTCTGAGATTTCAGACCTAGGAGAGTTATTTTGGCGCCATATTGACGTGAACAATATGAAGAAGGGTCGAACAGTTTGCAAAAGTGTTTGGCTTGTTCAGTGACTATTTTCTCCCCTGAAAATGGATCTCTCATAAACTGGGAAGGAACTGGTTAGTGACAAATGAGAATTCTTCAAGAGGGAAATCAAATGTCCCAGTACTAATTAGTTGAAATTAAGATCATTCAAATATTTATATAGGGAAGGCAAGTATTCCGGGAACATGCTGGGATAAATCACATGGCTGGAATATTAATAGCGAGGCAATAAATCTCCACAGAAAGAATCAAGGTGAAAATGTAGGGGAGGGATTGTACCATTTATCTAAAGACAATTATAACCAGCAGTTAAATACAGATGGTTAGTGAAAGAAGTGGTAACAATGACATTTTATATATTATGCTGACAGAGAAAAATGTAAAGGGGAATTAGGGTGGAACATTTACTGTGGGCCACAGAATCAGGACAAAGTGGCTGAACCAAATACAGAAGAAGCTGAAGGAAACTTGCATCCACCCCCCTAGTTCTATTCCTTCCTTCCTTCCCTGCATCTGAGTACAATCTGGTGTGTGTGTACAGTTCAGCTGCAAGCCTCTGGTCAGGTGGGAGCTTTGGCCAGTGGAGAAGGAATTCCAGGCTGTGCTATCAACAACCTGAGACGATGTCCGTAGCTGGTCTTTCGGCGGCCAAATTAATCTTAAGGCTGTGTGATTTCAGGCAACCTCCTCACCTTTGGTATACCTAACACATGGGTAGCACTGACGCACGGAGCGAGGTTGGAAAGAATGCCTGCTGCTCCAATTCTGCCTTGGAAGACTGTACACTTGGACCTTAGATAGCTAAAGTGAGAGTTAAGTTCCCTAGTCCAACAGTGCCAGGTGTCAAAACTACTGTATAGTGGCTTAAGTTTTTGTCAATATAGTTCCTTAAGCCCCTGAAGTTGTGGAGCACATCCTGTGCTGCTCCTGTCTTAGCGGGATCATCGAGGTCTGGTGAGGACCTGCCTGCCTGGGCACTCTGAATGTAACTGGTGAGGGCTGGGGAGCTGGCTATTGGAAATCTCAGGCTGAGCCCACAGAGGAGATGCCCTTGTATACAGTCAGTAGCTCTCCTGTTGTAGGCGGGACTTTATTAGTTACCAATCAAAGATGTACATATTCTTTGTAATAGTACCTCATTTCTTACTCCAGGAATCAGGGACTAACCTGGGTATTACTGCTTTAATTTAGTTTCTTGTCACTTTTTTTTTCTTAGAATATTTCTTTGGCAAAATAAAATTGGTGATTTATTACTTGTTACATTGGTCTGGTTTTTGTGTGGTGGATTCCTTCATTACTGTGCTCATGTAAAGGGGGGAAAGGCAGGACTGTTCCAGTTTTAGTTACTGTTCTTTAGCATGCACACTTCGAAGTCAGCATTAAATACACTCATTCTTTCTAGGCAGTATGTAACACTGTCATATAATGGCAAAGGGTTCAAACAGTGTGGAGCTTGGACATGGCAAGTGTGGAGGGAAGGAACTGGCATGCTATTTTAATTTCTCTTTTTTATTAATCCTTATAATGTTGCATAGTCACAAATGTTGCGTACCAGGTAAGGATGAAATGTCTGCATAAGGAATATACTGCAGGCAGCAGACAGCCCTTGTGCAGAAAGGATTCATGACCATAGGGAGGTCAGACATGAGAACTCTTTTTTCTGGGAAGCCTCTTGCTGAAGAGCTTGGAGTGCTCAGGCTCATGAGGGCAGTGAGCAGCCTGTTACCTGCTCAGGCGATGGTGTGCTCTTTGGAGAGGGCACAGTGGTGCAGTCCTGTCTCTCCCCTCACAGCACCACTGACACAGGAAAAGATTAATTGATCCTTGAAAACAGAAATGTCAGAGACAAGATTCTCCTTGTCATGTTTAGTTCTATGTGTTTTGAACACTTTCCTAGCAGTAGCTGGTGACTTAAGCTTAGGATCTTTCCATTTTAGTATGCAAAATTGAATGTTGAGAGAACATTTCCTCAGGGAAGGTCTGGCTGCAGTTTATACAGATTCTGCCCTTGCTAGAACAAGAACTGATGGCACAAACTTGGTGGGGACTAGAAGATCTGTAAATCCAAGTAAATACTTAGGCAACCTGTGCGGAGCAATATGGTGGTTCTGTTACAGAACCGTTTGTACCTCAGGTACCTTGTGTAAAGCTGCTTCGGGTATTTTGAGCATGTGCTGCTCGAACACCTTTCCTTTAGCCTGGTGTTCATCCAGGGGACACAGTATTATCTTCTTTCTATAGGCCTGCCACCAGCAAAGGCGCCCACCCGTGCATGTGATGGCAGCAGCAGAAGATACCCTCAGATCAAACTGTGGGAGCACAGTTGCAGTACCTAGCCCTCCTCCCTTTATTCCAGGGAATGAAACGTGATGTGGCTTCATTCACACTAGTTAATGTAGAGGTTTGTGGGCTCTGAGTAATGCAGCAGTGCATACATTCTGTGTTGAGTTTTTCTAGTTTATTCCAAAACCATGTGAAGCGTCCTGCTGGAGGCAGCCATGGCGAGGCCCTGCCATGGAAGCCAGGCAGCGCCTCGGCTGCCCGTGCCAAGAATCCTGGGCAAATGCTTTAGGAAATGGGGAAGAACTGGTCTTGTGGAGGGCGTTCCCCTGAATGTCTCTGCCATAGTGGTGTAAGAGCAAGGAGGGAAGAAGAACCGTTCTTGAATTTCACTCATTCAGGCTCTGGTGGCTGGCGTGCTTTGGATCCCCTCCTCAGGGTCAAACATGGATCCAGTTTTGCTCTGGCAGGATAATGGGCACATCCTCAGTCAGTCTAAATTGGCATCGTGAATCTGTGGCAGGAAATCTTGGCTCTTTTGAAATCAGTGGCAAAACTCTCACTGACTTCGGAGTGGAATCAGGATTTATTCCAGTGAGTTCTTACCAACTGCAGATCTGGCTCTGTTGTTTGACACTTGTTCTCAGTTTGGTTTTAAGGTTTTAAAGAAGGTCGTAAAACAGCTCCAGGAATCCCTCGAGCTTGAGGAGCTTTGGGGTCTTGGCCCCATGTAATAACCTAACATGTGTACATGGAACTCGGTTTCTGTATAGAAATGAACTTCTACGTAAAGGCAGTTACTGATGCTTTTTGTTTATATCATTACTCTGCAGTGCAGCTGTTATCCATATTAAAGCATATTTGCTAATCTCCACTATTTTCAAAAGTAAAAATCCATCTTAATTGGTAGAACCATTGTCTGGGCTGTTTTGTATTTCTACAACATACTCTGCCTCTTTATATCTTCTGGATGTATCAGACACAAATAAAAAGTCTGATTTCAAATACAGGGCCAACCCCTCTCCCTTTCAAGTTTACGAGCAGAAGTTATTTCAATTTCAGCAGGATGGGATGGATGGAACATTAAAAAGCCACATCATCAGCTTAAAATACAAGTCCAATAAAAACGAAGTTGGAACTTGACCAGCTGTGTACTGATGAAAGTATATGAGATTTTAAGTAAGAGAAGCTGCTCAATACGGACTCACAAACACAACAAAACAAAACATGAGCCAACAGAAAAACAAAGCAAAAGGAAGAACTGGGAAAGCCCGGTGCAGCAGCAATCCCAACAGAGGTTATTTGAGAAGATAAGTAAAGGGATGTTCGAATGTAATGTGCAAATTGATCTACTCCATTATTCAGAATAATCTTTCCCTTTTTATCCTTAACCTAAAGAAATGGGAAAACCAAACCTGAATAACAAACTAAGCAAGCAGAAAATCACATACTGCCCCAACTGATGAGGACTGAGGTCCATAAAACCCAGTCACCAGTGTGGGCAGTACCAGCCAAATGTTATTCTATACCCTTCACTTGCATCCATAATATCGGGAGGGAAGGTTATAACTGCGCCCTTTGTCATAAAGGAGCAGGAATAGTCAAGGATACCCAGGAAAATTCCTTGGCGGAGGACCAGCTTCCCGCAGGAAGCCATCACATGCTGGTTTCCAGCAGGGTTCAACCCATGCCGATGCAGCTCTGCTCAGCCTGTGGTGGGTGAGGCCTTGGAGCAGCGAGAGCCCAGGAAGGGCTAGAGCGCTCCGCAAGGCTGAAGGGAGGAGAAACCTGCAAACCTGATAATGGAACAGCTCAGGAAATACATACAATATGTGAAAGGAAGAAGCAGGATGGCATTTATCCTGGCCATATGGAAACAAATATAACTTGTTGGGTTTTTTTCCATGAAGGCCGCTCTTGGTTATTGAATTATTTTAAAAAATCTCCTATGTCATATTTATAGGATTCCTTTCGTTTTCCCGGCCTCTCTCTCCATTTCCAGATATTTAGTCTCAGATGGCTTTGCAGCAAGTAGTTTCGGTCTTACTGGTGAATAGTCCAAACAGTTATTCCTGTGAAATGACTGTGTGGGGTCACTGATTTTGTGGGGTGAAGATCTCTGATCATGGTTTGCATGTGTTGGTGGCACTTTCCCATTTGGGTCTTTGCTTTCAACGGGAACCCGAGGCTCCAAGGGAACTCATCCAGAGGAGCCCAGACTTTGTCCCGTCGGGCTCAGGTTTTCCAGGGAATTCCGCGTGAATTCCCGGGCTGGATCCGGGACCGCGCATCGAGATCCCAGGGCTCTGTCCCAGCTCCGGGGGGGTTCCCGACGCCGGGGGGGGGGGAGGAAAGGAGGATATATTCGCTTTCATCCGCCGCCCCCGGGTCCCGTCCGAGCGGGGCAGAGGCGGGTCCCGGCAGGGGGTGCCTTGCGGCGGGGCCGGGCGGTCCCCGCTCCCCTCGGCCCGGCTGCGCCGTGTGGCAGCGCCTCTGTCAATCAGCCTGACTTCACTCTCGCACGCCCTGTGTATCCAGTATTATACCCCCGCCGCCTCCTGGTGTCTCTGCTTCGCTGCGAGCCGGGAGCGCGGCCGCCACTACCGCTGCGGCTGGGCGAATGCGCGGGCGGCGGGGCGCGGGGCAACGCTGAGCGGCGCGGAGAGGCGCGGAGCGGGGCTGCCGCCTGGCCCGCCCCGGCTGCGGGCAGCCCGGGCACCGGCCCCCGCGTCGGGCCGGGGCCACCGCCATGGACCCTCCCGCGGGCATCGCCCTCGTCCTGCTCTGCTGCGCTCTCGCCCTGCCCGCTGGCGCTCTGCGGCGCCCCGGAGACAGAGGTAGGTATCCGCCGAGACGCCTTTGGGCTGCTGGCTTTGCCCCGGTGCCTCGCAGCCCTCCCGTCCGAAGTGGCGGCTCGTCCCCCCGCGGCTTTCCGCTCCCCTTGAACTTCTTCTGCGGCTACTTTTGCCGGGTTTCCAGTTGTTTCCTGCAAGCGGCAGGCGGGGACGGGGGACGTGGACGGAGGCACCCGGCGCAGCGGGCGGGGAAGGGACGCGGGAGCCCCGCCGGCAGTGACAGCGGTGCGACCGCAGCCTGGCCCGCGGAGGGGGCGAGCCCCGGCGGGCAGGGCGCGGCGCCTGGAGTTCCCCATGCGGGATGAAGCACATGGCAGCTCGTCTGCCGCCTCCTCCTCCTCCTGCCCCGGCCATCGCCGCCGTTCCAAACTCTCGGGGCTCCAGCTGAGCCCGCTGCCGGTCGCTGCCCCCGGCGTCCCTGTCTCCACCCGGCACATCCCCGCCGCGCCGGGGTAGTTTGAGGGGCGCGCCTTTCCCTTGCAGGCTTGCCACCTGCAAACCGATCCCCTACCCCGTCCCTCCGAGCAGTCCCGAAGTGGATCAGCGTCCCCTCATCATCGCTGGCCGCCCGGGTTGCCCCAAAGCCCCGGGGGCGACCTGAGCACCCACTGGGTGCGCAGGGGTGCGGGGTCCCGGCGGGGTGGGCAAAGGGTAGTGGGACCCCGTTGCATGGGCAGGAGTGGGGGTCCCGGCGTGTTGGGGAGACTCACGCTGCCGTCTGGTGTTTTGGGGAGCAAAAAGCAAGTTTGAATGAACTCTGCACACTTCATGCTTGTGCCTGTGCAGAGTGCAGTGTCCATCTGCCTTATGTAAGTGTCTGCTGTGCTAATGAATAATGGAATAAAAATCCCGCGGCAGCAGGATATGTTTAGTTCTAGTGTCTCTTTCCTCTCCTGCTTTCTCCCTGTAAAGATCCAATTCTGAGGAATATAGAGGAGTACAGCTTTGTCATCCCCACCAGCACCGATTCAGAAGGCAGGTTCCTATCCCACTTAGTGTCCGGACCGCCAAAAGCGCGCTTCAGGAGAGCCACGGAGGACTTGCAACATGAAGCAGCAAATGAGCAAATATTCTACAATGTCACTGTTTTTGGAAGAGAGTTTCACTTCAGGCTGCGGCCAAACTCCAGGCTCGTGGCCCCTGGAGCAACAGTTGAGTGGCAGGAGGACTCCGACGAGACTCACATTGAACCTCTCTATGGGAATTGCCTCTATGTTGGGGATATCACTGATTTGCCAAATGCTTCAGTCGCTATCAGCAATTGCGATGGGCTGGTAAGTTACTTTTGTTATTCTATCAAAGATAATGACATTAATTTCCTCCAGCCTTTACACATAAAATGTGTGGACTGTCAGAAACTCGCACCTCATATGGTAACTGTGAATGCAAATTAACTGATGTTCCCTTGTGTGGGAATAGCTGCGCTGCACCAGGCACTTCTTTACAGGCAGTGGCACTAGAAGTTTGAGCACATGCTCTGTGGTAGCTACGCTGGAACCGAGCAGCTGAAGCCAGGGTTTATGTTGATTTGTGGGGAAGTTACTTGAGGTGCCTGATGCTTTGAAACAGGGGATGTAATAGCAGGTTCTCAGCAGCTTCTTATGCTTTCCACTTCCAGTTTGCAAAGGCAAATTTTAGAAGAGTTAACCTCAAATAAGGGGCTGGGCTCCCCTGGATACAAATTTGAGAGGTAAAAATGGGTTTGCCCTGGAAAATTTTAATGTATGCAGAGTCTGTTTTCATGGATCTTTCACTCAGAGAGTTTCATTGCCTGATCAAGTGATTGATGGAAAGTCACAAAAGAGATTGAGTTTTACAAGCAAAGCAGCTCCCCGTGATGCATTTTGCAAGGCTCTGTGTTTAAAACTTGCTGCAGCTTTCTGCCCTGGAGTGCATGTTCAGCAGCCAAGTTACAACTGCTTGTTCCTGACATCCAAACTGTCATACCATCATTTGAACAGTGGTTATTGCACAGCAGTTTCTTTAGTGAGAAAAGGGCTGTATGTCTGGTAATGAACAGTTTATCCAGCCAATGTTTTCTTACTGTACCCTTTAGAATTCATGATTCTGAGATTACTTAATTTTAATGCATTCTGTTCTCTGCCTAAAAAACCAGTGTGAGTTGTATTTCTGTTTATCGAATCACGGAAAGTTGTTCGTTTGCTGTGCCAAGAAGATAACATGTGTGGAGATAGTGTGTTGGCTGCCTGAGAATAGAAGGGAATCGAATACTTTCCCCCTTACTCTTTCCTTTCCTGTGGTTTCTCCTAGCTGCATGCATTCCTGTTTTGAGGAGCAGGTTTTAGTGCTGCAGTTGTTTGATGTGGACTGAGGAAGGAGAGCAGTTCAGAAAGCAGTGTGAGCCTGCAGACCTGCCTTTAGGGAGGAAGCAGAGGTGCTTTGCCCTCCCCACACCTAGCGCAGATCATTTTGTCTGATTTACTTGCTCTGGACATTGCAGAACTGGGGTGGAGGCAAAGCTCTTCTTCCTTGTCCCTCTGTGCTGAAAGGTGGAGGAAGACCTTGTTGACGGCTGCTGCTTGCCTTGTGCTCTCTCATCAGCACAGCTGTTGGCTATAAGGGCAGTGGGGAAGCTTGTTCCTTCTTCTTCCCAGTGTTAGCTGGCTCCTTATATTTGGAGAAGAGCTTTATGACAAAATACAGCAGGAGTTAAGGCCAAAGTATGGATAAGACTCTAAACAGTCAACACCTCATGTTGCATGTGTAAGTGACTAAGTGTTCATGAAATGCTGCTGGGTTTGCATTTGAAAGGAGCTTCTCAAATACAAGGGAATGAAGCCAGGCCTCAATTCAATGGCAGTCATAAATGGCTAGAATCCAGAGAGCTACCAAAGGAATTCAGTTTTCAACCTGTATCCACAGCCTGTGTGCCTGCCTCTTTCCAGCACTCTTGTTCATTAGAAGCAGGAGAGTTGGTCTAGTGTAGGAGCCGCTGTGTAATAACCTGTCTGTCACAGTGG
Source organism: Amazona ochrocephala (assembly GCA_039720435.1). Classification (NCBI taxonomy): domain Eukaryota; kingdom Metazoa; phylum Chordata; class Aves; order Psittaciformes; family Psittacidae; genus Amazona; species Amazona ochrocephala. Next base: position 15,669,684 of record CM077889.1, read on the forward strand.
TTCTTGCATGGCACTACTGTGGTTCTGCTTATACATTTGGAAATGGCTTACTGTTTCCTCCAGTGTCTATCTACATTGTAAATGCTGCAGGGCAGAGACATATTTGGTTTTGCACAGGTCACTGAAGCTTTCCTGCAGGAAGCATTGCCTCAATACTTCTAAGCATCTCCCCATAATGATTTCCCTGAGATTGTGCAGTAAATCTATTGTGGAACAACAAATTGAACTCCAGTCCCTTGGGTACTATGTTCCATCTCTAGCCATTCCCTCCATCTCAGCTTCCTTCTTTCTTGGAGCGGGAGAGTTTAGAACAGATATCAATAGAACGACACAGACTCCAAGAAATTATACCAGTGGTTCCTCAAAAGCCACTGGTCCATGGACAGCAATAATGAGAAGGTGACCCACTCTGAAGTTAACTGCACTAAACTGTCTCTTGGTTTTCCTTTTTATCTCTGGTAGAAGAGTATTGAAGAGATTCTAGAGCAATGTATAGGCAGCAAGACATTCTTGGAGACCAGTGAGCTGTGTGTTGTTCTCAGAGTTACTGGTATTTTAGATGTGCCTGAAGACATGGACTAGGCTATTCTCAACTAGGTTTCTGTGTCCTTTTTTAATTCACACCTAGGTTGTTTCAGTGGAGAAATGCCTTATTATCATGGATTTTCTCTCAGTTGCCTACAATATGCACACCATGGCCAATGTTCTAACATAGCCCAAGTAATTCTGCCTCCTTTTCTAGGTTACTCTGGAGATAGGGATGATGGAGCTCTCTGATAACCAAGCTGTAAACTGATAAGTGTTGAGTTGTTTGTTATAAATCTGCTTCATTTAATTCCTAGTATTTTCTCCAAGTGTTTGCTTTTGAAGGTGGTTTGACATCTGTCTATGCTTCTGGTGGGCTTCCAGCTTTTACATCCAGTCATTAGGGCTGGAATAATATTTGAATTGAAGTTTCATAGTTTGGTCTTTACATTGCAAACTTTTGTTGACTGAATCTGGTTCAAGTCAGTGAATGCATCTGCTGCGTTGCCAACTTGTGACGTTATTTCCTCTGAACATCCCCTTTGGTTTGCACTTTGCTGCCAACTGTGTCTTATTTTCCAATTATTGTCTGAGAAGAGTCTGTCTGGTGGTGTTGGTATTGCCAAAAGGAGAAGTTGTTGGAAGCATTTGCATGAAAATAGTAGGTCTGCAAACAGATTTTGAACTGTGCTATAAATGGTGAAAGTTTTTAATGTGCAATAATTCTAATTGAAATCAAATTCTAAATGTAAAAGTACAGTGAACGCAAGTACAGAAGTGTCTGCTGCCCTGACTGAGGAGTTTGGGCACTCCCAGTTTTCCGTGGCAGAAGTCAATGGCAAAATCAGTTTTATTGATCTAAAAATCAAATCAGAGGCAGATGAAGAGAAATTCTGAAGTATGCAGTCGAGGTGTGTTTGCAGAGCTGAAATGGGTCTTTACAGATCATTGGAAAGTTAAAGCTAATCAATCGCAATTTTTAACAGCTCTCTTGAGTCATGGATGTGATTTTTACCATATTAAAACCAAAGTTTTGTAAAGCTTTCCCACTGAAGATAAAACCACTCTGGACAACTCGGTACCGCTGTGGTTGGCGTGATAGCATCAAACTCACTTTCTACAGAGTGGCAGAGCCCACATGATCAGCTGCCTGTGGCCTGCTGGCTGTTGTGGAAGGTATTGCACTTTGAGTATGTTCTTGGTCCTTGGCCAGATCCTTACTTGTGGACACAGTCGGAGGATGAGGGACCTGGCTGTCCTCTCTAAGGGTTAGCTATAAAGGAGAAGTGGTTGGAGGCTGTGAAAATGCCATGAACTAATAAAAATTAGGGTTATGGGAGTCCTTCCAGACTATTGCCTGAACTATGGCAACTCCTTTTCTTCACCCCAGCAGATGAACCTGCTGTTGTAGAATAACTCTTTATGTGCCTCAATTTCTTATTGTGATAAATACCTCTGCAGTGCTTGAGGCAGATATGCCCAAAATGTCTTCTTTAGGTTGACAGAATGGCAGTATTTGGTTGTAGAACTTCAGAGATAGAAACTCTCTCCCACTCTCCTCAGAATATTCATTGTTTGTGGGCTAGAATGAATGTGTGATTAAACACAAGCAGATACAGGAGAAACACAATATCAGCACCACATCTGGTATGGATAATGAGCACATGATTGAACTAGGCTTTAGGGCAGAGTCAGGCTTACTGACAGGATCCTAAAGGACAGAGGATCACAGCTCCATGTAAGAATCTGTATGATCTAGCGCCTAGAGAAGCAAATAGAGGAATAGCAGTTTCAGTAACAACACGATGTCTCAGCTCTGCTTCATTACTATAATCCTCTTCCTTTTTTAAAAGTTAAAATATCAGCTGTCAAAAAATGTCACTATATTGTCATTAAAAAGGAAAGTTACTACAAGTAGGCATCTATAAATTCTATGATTTTAATAGCTTACTTTCTATTATTCAGGGCATCTGTGGCTGTATGTTTTCTTATGGCACTGTCTTACAGGTCGGGGGGTACCAAGCCATAGTCACCTCACCAGTACAATGGACAGAAGTGTTTCTTCTTATGTGATGAAACAGGCAGGTTTTGCTGTACAACATCTCAGTCTTTACTGTGTGCTGTAACAACCCTCACAAGCCATTGGAGAGAAGCCTGGTGCCTGGCTGCTTGCCCAGATGCTATTTCTTCTAGAAGTGCTTGGGCCGCCAGCAGTGCTTTGTAGACTCATGCTCAATACTAACAGGAACTGTAGTAGTGGGCTGACTTGGGTGGGTTTGTGGTGATGCATTTGCTTGACTGGCCAGCATGAATCTTCAGGAGCTGACTGGTGCTTTGGTGCTGTCAATGGAAGTGCATGGCTGTCAGTTGTCCCAAGACTGTGTCATCTGTTATTTGTATTATTCATATTTTATTTACTGTTTTTAAAATCAAATAATGGAATAATTTGATTTTTTGCAGTCTTTAATTTACAGGGGGGGATTCATATAACCTATGAATTGCAAATGTGGCTTCCAGATTCAGTCAGTGGTGTTTCCTAAGAGCAATTCCAGCTACCCAGGTGAAATGCCCACCTCCCTTTCCTGGGGGAATATTCCCCCCTCTTTCCTGCCATGTTCCCTGCATTCCTGAAGACATTTAAACACCTTATGAAATCTATCCTTCCTTAGTGTAATCTTGCTTCACTGTGAGCATGAGCTTGAGCTCTTTGAAGTCAGTGAGTTTTAAGGTTATATTCTTAAATACCTTTCTGACAGAGATGCTCCCTTGGAGCTGGCCACAGGGCTGAAGTTGAATTGAACTTACCTTAGGTGGGTCATGGAATTTACCTGGATAAGAGGGTGAAGGTTCTACTCACAATGAGTATGCCAGGGGAAGACAAACATGCTTATATAACTGTATTATTTTTCCTTTTAGACATCCATCTCCCTCTTTCATATGGATTTACAATTTAGTTTTGTTTCTGTTTTATCTGGTTTCTGGATTACACCGGTTTGTGATGTAGCAAAAAAGCAGAACTCAAGGTAGCACAATATTGTCTTCAAAGTCTGGTCAGGTCGAGTGCCTGACAGTTAAAACAGATGCCTGCTACAAATAATTCCAGTAATTCTTTTTTGTAGGCTAAGTTCTTAGCCTTTACATTATGATGGGCTTGCATCCATTTTTAGTGGATTGAAATTTGGCATATATAATCTCTTCATTTGGGAGCATTTTCTCTTCAAATTAAAACCAAATCAAACCAAAGTTGCCATCTGTTTTTTGTGCCATGGCAAAAACCACTGTGAGCTTTTTGCTTTTTGGACACGTAGAACTGTAACAGAGTGGCAGAAGAAATGCAAATATTTCCTGTGGCAGAATATAGAACACAATTTAAAAGCCATTCTCTTTAAGAAAACAGCAGCTCTTCCTCTGCAAATGATCAGAGTGGGGTCTCCATTAACCCGTATAGTCCTTTGAATTCAGCTGGGGTCTCCGGATGTTTAACCTAAGCATGTATGTGCATTTTAGCACAGTCAGAGCTGGACTGCACATACACGCTTATGATATAAAAGACCTGCATTGCCTGACAGAAAGCGATGGAGCTGTTTTGGTGCCCAATACTCAAGCATATTAATATACCTTTGTAGGGCAGAGACTTTGCTTCATAACCCATTCTCTGGGTTTCTGCTGTTCACGTCCCTGGGCAACACTAGCCTGGTTGGACAGCCCCTTTTGCTGTGTAAACTTCAGGGACTTTCCCTTTTACAAGTTGTAGTATGAAACACAGAGAGTGTAAACACTATGATTCAGCCTCCAACTGGAGTAAATTATCCTCATTTTGCTGTCCTTTAAAGAAACTCTGTCATCAGTGAGTACCGTTGTTTTCTTCTTTGCATCTTCTGTGCATGGATCATCTCATCTACGTTTTATCAGAGAGCAGAGTAAGTAATTTCGTACACCATACAGGTGGACACCATCTGGACAGAATATCCTCAGGCCATCAGAACTGCTATCTTTATGGTCTGTTGTAGGCCTTTGGATAAAAGATAGGCATTTCCTTATGTTCTGCTTGACCTTGTGTTGCCTTGCCCTCATTGTGATAGTTTCTCAGCTGTACTATTCTCTTTGACCACACAAGAACTAATTTTCTAACCAGAATATTAAACCATATGCACCCAAGAAAACATACCTAATGGCTCCTTTTTCTTTCCATCTTGGAAGACCCAAATATAGCAACTAATTCTGATAAGGTCATAATTACTTTCTGGGGTAAGCAGCACATCTATTTTGAGAAGTCTGTCCCTTTTCAGCTTCTAGAGGTGTCCCTCAAAAGATGCCCTTATCTTACTGAGCTACCAGCTCACTGCTTCCTCCTAGTGCAGCAAGGTGTTCCAGCGTTCCCTGAGAGTTCCACAGCGCAGATTCCTGCAAATGGTAGGGAATTCCCACGTTGTGAGTTATTGGCATTTTGCTACAGAAGGTGGGAAAATAGTTCTTTGGATCAGTCCCAATTCCACCTGCTGCGTGGAGCAGACCCATGCTCCACAGGTCGCACTAGTATTTTATTTGACCTCCTTGTGAGCCCTTTTATTAATGGTGACTGCTGTTTGGTAAGCAGGTCATACCATTACTTAGTTGCACACCAGGACATTTCTCATTCTGGGTCTGATTAAAACAGAGAATCAGGGAGCGTGTCTTCAGCCTCCTGTAGGGGCTTCACGACCTTGCATTTGCTTCCCATGAACAGCCCCAATGTGCACACCCTCTTTTTCAGATCATCTTCTCCCTCTATTGCTTTCCTTCTTCCAAAGTTCCAGTAAGTTCTTTAACAGATCACGTCTGGTTTCTTTAGCCCCTTTATCTGTGTGTATTTTGAATTCATCTTTGTTTGCAGAGACTTGACACAGCGGGTTCCCAGTTTTAATAGTCTGTAGAATGAAAGGCCCACATTTCACATGCTATTTTCAGCATTGTTCTATTAAACTGTAACATTGAAAAGAAGAGTGTCCTCTTCAAGTGCTGAAGAGCATGTTGCTTCCTCCTATCTAAATCACAGTCTCAGCTATAGATCTTCTGAGTTATTCCCAGGTCTCAAAATGTTTGGTCCTTTCCTCGGATCTGGAGGTCCTGGAGTCATAAGTGTGAATCTCAGCATTTTTTTTTTTACTTTTTCTTCAAAGTGACTATTTTCTGTTTCAAGGAAGTATTTCTGAGTTAGAGTTTCCCTCAAGGAAAAGACAGAAGCAAGTCGTGTTTCTTGAAGTCTCAGAAATCACCAGGTCAGCAAAAATCATCGCAAGTATGTCCATTTGAAGGTGGTTTAGAGCACAGCTGAGTCTCTCTTAACACCTCATGGCTGCTAAGGGGGGTAATCTTGTTCCCTTGGCTGCTTGCTGTTGTGCGCTCCCATTCCTCCCTGCTCCAGCACCCTGCTTGTCTTATGTTAACCCAGCGGATGAGCGGCCAGACCAGTGAATCTATAGACTCATAGAATCTTGGAATGCTTTGGGTTGGAAAGGACCTCAAGATCACTCAGTTCCAGCTCCCTGCCAGAAGCAAAGACACCTTCCACTAGAGCAGGTTGCTCTGAGCCCCATCCAACCTGGCCTTGAACCCTGCCAGGGATGGAGCATTCACAACTTCCTTCACAGCAGCCTGTATTGCTGCATGCCAGTTTAGCTGCTTGAACTGGCTCTCTGTGGGGTGAGATGAACTTTTTATAGGCAAAGGGATGAAAGTGGGAATACCCTCATCTGGGCTGGAGGAGAAAAGTGAGATTGCTCCTTCAGTAATGTAGACTCAAGCCGTATTGTAAAACCACATCCTTATTCTCATGGTTTTGAAATGGGTCTATTTAAGGGAGCTTGACTTGTGCCTTTGAGCATCAGAAGTTGGAACTGCAGCTTTGGACAACCTTTTTGTTCTGCTCAGTGGATGATGGCTCTCCACTTTGTAGCTCTGCTTGATTCTTTCTTTTTGTACTTTACAATGAAATTCCATTTCCATTGGAGGGAAGTGTGATGGAATCAGAGAAAGGAGTGGGGTTTGCTGCTGTGGGGAGGAGATGTTCTGATAGTGGAAGGGACGGTGAGAGAAGCAGAGGGAGGGAAATTCAAGTTGCTGAATGGTAAAAGCGAAGCAAGAGATGGGTTCTCTCCTGTGCTGTATGTGCTTCTGAGAGAGTTTGTCTGCTGGTGTGTTATGTGGGCTCACGTGCTGAACATCGTAGCCTCTTTGACCCCACAGCAAACCTGCCCTGACCAATAACTTATATACTTGCTTTTCTTTTCCTTCCTTCATGTCCCTTGTAGGACTGTATCTACTCATCTGTTTGCTTTCCAAAACTTTGCCTTGCTAAAATTGAAGTCCCATTTGTACAACTTCCTGTTGCTCTTTGGTCTTGGTATCCTGTGTTATATTTCATCAGTGTTCTTTTCAGATTTATATTCTTTCTTATTCCCTTTATATTGCTTTATGTCAAACTTCATATTTTGCCTCTTTATTGCAGCACATGTGACCTTTACCTTCAAAAAGAAATAAATAGAATTAATTCCTCACTTGTGCAGCTCTCCATGGGGAATTTGGTGGTTGAAATTACCCAACATCTGTGGTACTTTCTGACTCTTACACCTGCAAAGTACAATATTATCACTGTTCTTTTGATGTAGTGGGCTGTAAATAAAGCTGCTTGAAGTACCTTCCTGCTGCCATTCCCTTTAACAATTCCTGTAGTCGCCATCTCTGCCTTTGAATTTCATTATATGGTCAGACCACCTTTTCCCATCATTTAACCTCTGACTGGGTGGACCTCAGGGGACAGATTATGATCTATTTGCTACTGAAATTAAGCATGAAACCTACTAATCCTTCGATGAGAAAGAGTCAGTGGATATCGTTGGTATCTTCGTGAATAAGAAGAGCTCCTTCTGCCTGTAACTAGATGAAGCTAACTTAATGCATTTAAGTTATTCCTCTTCACTAAGTGTGTTGACTATAGGTAGCTGCTGTTACTGCCCTTTAATGAAGATGAATTATTTCTAGAAGATCTTTGAAGCAATAAAACTAGAAGTACCTGGCATATGGTCAACATTTAAACTGGTCTTCTGAGGACATAAAAGCAAAATATCTTTCTGAGGTTTTAGGACGGCGCAGTGCCACATCTTGATGTAGGCCCTGAGTCTTTAAGCCTTTATTAAAGTGTTTTCTGATTTACCACCTCTGTAAGAATAATGAAGGTGATGTGTGGAGAAGAACCTGCATGGCTGACCAGCTGGCTTCCCAGCAGCTCTTCCTCATCTCTTTGCTTTTACCCCATTAATTCCAGTTCTTACAGGAAGCTGTCCATGAAATGGCAGTGATTGGATTTTGTATCCAATACAGCTTGTTCCTGCAGAAGCCTCTCAGGCTGGTGCTGTGCTTGCTTCCCTCTGTCTCTGGGTAGTTCTTTCCTGCCTCCTCCTCCTACTGTGGAGCTTCTGGGTTGCAGATGGTGGAGCTCTGGGCATGGATTAGACCCCTCAGGCAAACCCACCCAAACCCCCCCGTGACACTGTGCAGGACAGGGAGGGCAGATTCACTGCTACTGTTGCACAGTTTGCCCTACAGGAGAGGTTTCTTTTTCAAGCTGAGCTTCTGAACATGGGCTTTTTGCCATGATATCATGAATATTGTACAGTACAGGATGGAGAAAGTCAAAATACTACATCAAGTCCGACAGGAAAGAAAAGGCTTATTTTCTTGGGAGTAAAAATATTTCAAGAGCTAAACATAGTAATAAACCATTTAAATTTTAATACATATATAGTAAAATTATAGAATTTGGAAAGCAGAAGGGGAAAGCACAAGTTTTACTTGAAAGACTTGTTAATTTTGCTGATACTTCCCCCTGTGTGTAAGGGACAGAGCTAACAACCAATACCTGCCCTATGCAGATGCATCTTGCAAGTTCTCCCATGGTCAAGTGTGTGGCTCCCCAGGCTGGGACAAGGGGCGATGCTCATGGCTGTTACATCAGGTGGAGGGCAGACCTGCTTACAGGACAGAGCTCATCATTCCGAGGTGGAAAAAGAACATGCCGAAAATGCAGAGATTAACTAAGGATAGGTGGCAGCACAGGCTGTGGTTACTGTTTTAATAGTGGCTTTATTTGTTTTAAATCACTTCTTTTGGGTAAATCATGTTCGTCCAGTTCATACACAGAAGAGCACGTACTTCTTGATTCTTCGGCGTGTTAAAATTGCTGGGCTTTTTTCTTTCCTCGAGCAGAGGCGCTGTGGAAGGAATGCGAGAGATGTTGTTTGGAAAGCACTCTGCAAAGCAGAATGTATTTAAAAAACAGTCTTTGAGAAATAAATCACTACCTGATGATGAAGACAGCTGAGCTGGCCAAGAGGCTTTCACGTGCCAACACTCTCTCATGTGACAGGAGTTAGATTGGGAGCTGGCAGGCTTCGGAGCTTGCAAGGCTGAAAATGTCTACAGATTTTCATACACTTGAACAAGGTAAGTAATAGATAAAAATATGGCTTTGAAACGCCTCAAAACGCCTCTCTGTAGAACAGTGTGAGCCTACTGAAGGTCACAATCTTTTATCTACTTGGAATAATAAACCCCCCAAGCCTCAGAAGCACAACTTTTACATCACCTCAGTTCAATGCCAATGAAGGGCTTACGGAGGAGGATGTTCTAGGGATGAATTTGGATTGATTTCAGATTTATAACAGGGCTTGAAATCATAGTTTCCTCATAGTTTTAATTTTCATTATGGTAATGGCAGATCACCACTCATCAGTAAACCAACATATTCCCCAAAGGAATGACCTCTAGGCATCTGTCAATATTGTATTTGTTTGGAAAGTTATGGCACATTAAGGCTGACTGAAGTGTAGGAATGTGATTAATCAAAGGCTGGTTTACCACTCTGTAAGAGGAATATGAAGCTCAGTCTCATAAGTAGTAGCCAAGGAAAGAAATATTTTAAACTCATTTAAACTCCTCAGTAGGAAAGGGTAATGAATTTACTATGAAAATAAAGCTGCTAGTTCTCTGCAGTCAAAGCCAACAATAGTCATACATAACTTATAAAATAGAATAAAAATGCTGAACCTATGAAAATATAGTCTAATACATTTATCTAAACAGAGAATCAGGCAGAACAAATAGATCTATGTCAATGTTTGTGCCATGGTCCAGCATCATTTTGCATGAGGGTCAAGAAGGTCCATAGCAAGTAGCTGATCTTTGGGTTTGTTCCAAAGCTGTTGAAGAGGGTATGTTTAGTTTCACTGGCTTCGTTTGGCTTTGTGTGGGCAGGTTGATTAGCAAAGAATTTGGGGCAAAAAAGCAGGGCATGAAGTATTCCACATCCTGACCTTGTCTTTTGCTTTGTTCTCTGTCCTTGGTGTGTGGTGCTGGGGAGGGAGGAGAGCACGAGAGGCTCAAGTGCAGCTTTTCCCATTGCAGTTTATATCCTGTATGCTGGATGGAACAGGACAGAACTGCATGCTCCTGAAACTGAAATAGCTCTGCTAAACCTTCTTCCCCTTCTGCCTCACACCACATCCCTGCCACAGAAGAGGTGATGCATTAAGCAAGGGGGAGGGACCAGGAGAAACCCTCCTCTTGTCCATGCCAGGAGGATGAGGCAATTCCAGCTGCCTTGAATTTGCAGGCTCCTTTTGACAGCTCTTCTCTCTCCTCCTTCCTGTGAAGATGGGGCCAGGAAGAAGAATAATTTTCCTGCTTTCTGAGCCTGCCCCTCCTTGCTTCTGCTCCACTGGATGTGTAGTGGTGGGAAGAGCTTTCTCTGCCTAAGGCACTTGCTCTGACCTCAGTAAAACCAGCATCACTTGCAAAAGTCCCCCCAAATGCCATATATAACCCCCCAACAAAAACCCAAGTCATAAGAGAGAGCAGCATGAGAAAAATTCTAATTGCACCTCTGTTCCACAGACTTTTGTGATAACTCAGCAACAGCTAATTGAAACTCCTGGATTTTAAATATGCCTTCAGCCAAACTGGAGTTTATTTTCTCTGATGCAATCTCCTTTTGACTCCCCATTGCCCTCTGAGATTCTGGTGGTCAGGATTCCAACAATCTGTCACTAGATGGGAAAATGAGGAGTTGGGTCTATTCAATTATTATGAGCCAAACCTCTGCTAATCTGCATCATCGTGTCTCCATGGGTTTCTGGGAGCTCTGTCACTTGGCATTAGCTGAGGACCTGGCCTTACGTGATTAGATGTTTTCACACTCTTCTGGTGACATGCCCTCCTCTGACAGTCTGGTGTACAGGCTAGCATGGTTTGCAGGGAGATACACTCATTTTTGGAGGCAGGAGGACACATAAGATCTGGGAATGTGTATGTGCTGTTCACATGAGATATTGTTAAGTGATGTATTCAGGATTTGTTTGGAAATAGCACAATGCATTGGAGGGGACCAGGGGTCCTGCAGCCTCTCTCAGAGTCCTTGGTCACAAATGGGCAGATGGGTTAAAGCCGCAGCTGTGGCAGCCACTTGTTCTCATGCAGAGTTTAGGCTCGCTGAGGGCCTCATGGCATCCTGACTCTGAATTACCATTCTGATGTGATTTGTGTGACATTTTCATGTTATCATGCAAGCCTGAAGAAATCATGGCACCACTGTCAAAACTATTGAATAAATATAATGTTAGCAGTGTGAAATCGATCCGTGATGGATATACTCAGGTCTTTGAAGGGTTTAGTTGCTTCTGGCAATTTTGTGTTCCTTTGTAGTGATGGAAAGAGGTGTTTGCTTTGACTAAGAAATGTTTGTGCCTAGGTAACATTTTTATAGAGCACTTCCAGAATGAGCTCCATACAGTCTTTAACCCAAGGATATAATTTTGGAGTATTGAATCACTGCCTGCAAGTCCTACAGTACATTTGAGCTATCCTACTGTGGGAAACTGTTGGTTGTTTCTCTTTTCAGTCTATATTTGTTTATATTAAGATCACTTTTCACTGACATCAGAGACCTATCATGTCAAATTTAATCCTGTATATATCTCTTCTGTGCCACTCAGTCCATTGCTTTGACGTAATGCAATGATGACACCTGAAAGGAGTCTACTAAATCCTTCAGTTTATTCTTTATTTTGATGTTAGGACATGACATTCTTAATTAAAAAGGCAGAAACAGAGGCAGAACCTCATCTAGAGAGGCTGCTTAGTGAGCTATGCTATTGGGCACAGATCCTGAGGTGCTTTAAAGATCAGCTTTCTCCTTGTGATGATGTCCTCCCTGAAGCTTGGTCTAGGTGATAGTGAGCCTGTAGGTTCTCACTCCTCACCTTCATGGAGCCAGGGACCTTGTCAGCATCACTCCTTTGCTGGGGAATGTGGAGCAAATGGCCATCTTTGAAATTGCTGCCAAAAGGTGGTTGATGCGTTCCACCACAGTTAACGGGTTTGAATTCCAAAGCCACACAGATGGTTTGGAAGTCTACCTCCCCACAGGCTGCTCATGGGCTGGTGGGCAGTGATGCCCTTTCATCAGCTGGAAAGACCGCTTTCACTGAAGAAAAATGCACTGTGGTTCCTGCGCAGTGTTGAGAGCAGTGAGATGACTGTCTCTGTGTGCAACCTGGGGGAGAGGAAGGGATGAGTCAGAAGAGAGGCCAAAAGAAAGAGCGGTTAGAGACATCTGATCCGTGAGCCCTGGCACTGGAGTGCTGAGGTGATGAGAATAGCTTATGAGTAGCCCATGCAACACGAATGAGCAGGAAATGCTGTATTTCTTGGCTATTCACAACAAAATCTTTGTTCTGTGAATATTCCTCTTTAACAAGTACCTCCAGAAGAGAGAATAAAGCAAGAAGTGATGTCCCCATTTATCCTCAGTGCTAGTCTGCAGGGCAGGGCTGGAACACTGACTCCATCTGAGAGCACACCGAACTTCTTGCATCTCCCCAGCCAGTACATGTGTCTGTATGAGATGAGTCAGGGCTGCCCAGGGCACTGGGCAGATGGGAGCAGAGAGCTGGAGACATGTGCACGTTCACCAGCGTGTCCCCTGTGCTGCAGGGCAGTCCCCTCCAGAGCTGCTGTGATTGATTCCATGAGAAGGGTTCACAGCTCCAGCCTGGGAGGGACTGAAGCACCTCTCATCCTCATCCTGAATTTTCTTCCTTCTCTATTAATATTCTGCCAAAGCTGTTTTCAAGGAAAGTTGTTTCCCAGCCTATGATGCTGCCAGGATGGATTAGTATGAACTAAAAAAACCCCATCCAAACCCCCAGTGCAGGTTTGGTTCTTTTGTTTGGGCTTTTGGGAATTTAAACTGTATTCTGTGGCTCTGCTGCTGAGTCAGCACTGGTGGGACGTGATTTCTGTGGTCAAACTTTGCAAAAAGCCATAACAGTGAATGTGCCAGTCAAATAATGCATGCTGCTATGCAAGAAATGATGCAGTGGCTTTGTGTGGCTGGCTTGGTGTTGCCAAAATGGGTCAGAAGTATCAGAGGAAGGTTTAATGTCTCTGTTTACATAGGATCATCTTGCTTCCACTGCGGTTCATTAATTTCTGCAGCATCTAGAGTATAGTCCAAGAGCAGAAAGCCTCCTCACTACTCTACAATACAAATAGCTGGTGCTTTCTCCAGCTAATTTGATTTAAGTAGTTGGAAGTTCAGCTTCATACGTATGATCTGGTATGCTCCACCGAATGGAGCTTTCTTCAGGTGGGCACTGACTGTCTTAATGTCACTCGGGCAGGCTTTGGTGTTGTGTGGCCAAACAGCCTTAATGGGCTGATCATGGTGAAGCTTCCTTCAGAGCAGCCCAGCATATGGCTGTGTTGGCACAACTGAGGTGGTGCCAGAGAAATAACAAGTGTCCTGGGGCAGGATCTTGTATTGCCACATCTCTCTTCCCACAGGGTGAACCCTCACGTGCTTGTACAATGTAGGAGCCTCAGGAATAGCTTCAGGAAGATGTAACCTTTTGCTGTCCTAATCATGGGGAGATTTCTCCTGGGAAGCGGTGCATACATTTAGATTCCTTCTGACACTTTAATCAGACTGGCAAAAAAGGGCTGTCCACTGCCTGTGTAAGATGTTCAGTTCGCTTCAGAGTGAGTAAAACCTTAGGAGGGTTTTGAGGTTGTACTTTAAAATGTAAGCTTGGTGTATCTATTCTTTTCCTAAGGGTGTTTTCTTTGATTCTGGTACTAATTCAGGAGTTGGTCCAAAGCCCATTAACATAAATGAAAAGAGTTTTATTGACTTTGATGGGGTATGGATCATGGTGCAGTAATTAAATAGTGAAGTTCCATTAGCAGTGAAGAAAACAGAAGATAGGAGAGCCAAATACTGTTGTGATGAACCCTGTGAGGTTGAGTGAACTGTAGCTAGAGTTTCAATATCTTTACAGATGAGCTTCGGTCCTTTTGAAATAGACACTGATTTTTAAGGGAACTGAATTTATAAAGATCCTTACATTGGTCCTCCTTATTTACAATATAGACACATTTATTCAATGAAGCTAATAATAAGAAAAAAAAAGGGGAGTGAGGTGTGAGGAAGGAAAAAACAAGCTTTAAACAATGTTGAACTCAAGTGCTAATGATTTGCACTTGGCTTAAATATTCTTGTTTCTAAGGAACACAGAGTTTCTACATTCCAAAGAAAAGAGAAGCAGTTTTTCAGTGTTACTGATGCTATAAATAGAAGGTAAGGGGAAAAGTGCCTGTATTACACATCTGGAAGGTCTACATAAAAAGTGGGTTACATTTGAGACTAATAATAATATTTTTTAAAATACGCTATTATGGAACTAGCCACAGAACCAATCCTGTACAGGCAGGTTAAACATACAGGGATAAATTCATTTATATGTGCCGCTGGATGGATGCAGAAATGGTCTGGCACTTAAACCTCAGAAATGCTGTTCTTCCTTCCTTTTGCTGCGATCCGCTTTGCCTGGGTGGCAGCAGTCGCCCTCAAATTCAGCAGCTACAGCACTGGTGAGACGCAGGTCAGCACTTGCAAAGAGCAGTTATGGAGTTTCCTTATGGCAGTGGGATGGTTGGAACCCCCCACGTTTTAAACAAGTGGGATGTGTGGAAATCAACTGTTAGCATGTGAGTGCTGAGGACACCAGGTGCCCGTCTGTGTTTGGGTGTCAGTTCTCCTTCGGCATCTTTGAAAATACAACCCTAAAAGAGAAATTTGCTAAAAGCACCTTTCTGGCATCGTTTGCCTTCTGATGCATTGACAGTGAGGGGTAGTGCTCCCATGCCTGTTCACAGGGTTATTCCCATTTCAGATGTTAGTCTTCAGGCTTGCTAGGGTCTACTAAACATCCTCTCTTAAATGTAGTTAGCAAAAAGGAGGTTATTCACGCCTTTGCCGCTCAGGTACTTATGAAGAAACAGCACCTGCAATTTGTTTTATAGTTTTATTAAAGTTATCAATCAAAAAGGTTGATATTGACACGGTGATACTGTAATTCCGTCTGCTGTGTTTATAAGCATATCTTGGCCTTCTGCTTGCAAAAGTCACAAAGGTCTCATCAGCTGCGAATTGGAGATAAATTTCAGTTGAATCGTTGACCTGTGGATTTGTCACTTTCGTGACAAAAATCCAAACCAATAAATGCCCAGTAAAATGGAATTGTCTAGAATACACAGGAGAGGAAGAAAGGATCAGTCCTGGGGCTGATCAACAACCCAGCCTGTCTTCTGTGCTTCCGAATAGAAAGTGTCTAAAGTAGAACCCCACCTCTCCTTCTTTTAAATTCTTCCCCATCAAATCCAGTGGATACTTAATAGAAAGTGCCTAGAAAAAAACTTCTGCCTACTTGTTTTATGTGTGAAAGATGAATTGGAAAGAGCGGTCCTTTTCCTTTGGAGGAAATGGCTGTGTGGGAATTGTGTCTTAGATCAGGCTTTTGGTGGAGCCTGCAGAGTGAAACTGTTGTTTGGGAATTTAACATTGTTCTGTGCTTGTTGAGAGGGCAGGGGGTGAAGCGGAAGAGACGGTGATTGAGAAGTAGCACAGCACTGCCATAGCCCAGAAGGGCAGGTGTCACCTTGCAGCAGTGACAGGTTCTAAAACAGGGTTTTATAGAGCAACTAAGAGCTGCTCTACTGTCCAAGGGTGCAGTCTGTGCATTAGTGATCAATTCTGCTCTTGCATTAGTTCTGTTGGCCAGTGTGGGCACACAGGTAAGTCAGGTTACAGAACAGATACAGGATTAACTCCTCAAAGAACTTGATTATCCATTAAAGTGATTTTATCACTTATAACAGGAAAATTGCATGGAGGCTGCAGCACATGGGAATATAGGGATGGATTTGCTATGTATGGACTGCAGTAAAAGATGTCTTTCCATATACAATTACTTTTTGTTCTGAGGTTCTGAGGCAAGGGAAACAATCCAAAACATAACGTAAATGCTGTCATCCTAATTAGCTTCATTGTTTCTATATTAAAATATTTCTACTGAGTGCAAATGACAAACTAATTTTTCCCTACCCAAAACCTGATTTGGCAATTGTTGGTCCAAGTTTTCTTTCCTGTTTCTAATGTAAAACGTTGCCGTATGTTCCAGGAAATATAGCGTGCGTTTCCATAGCAACTTCTTCTGTCTTGAACTTGTCAGCATCAACACATGACATTTTAAACTATAAAGCATTTACACAAACCTCTGCCTCTTCGGACCCAAGGGAGGTTTGCCAAAAGCTGGGTTCTTGCAGGTAGTTGGAAGTTAGGGAAGGGTGATGGAGTGAGGTACTCTTCGTACCTCCTGCTTGTTTACAAAGAATATGAGAACTTACGTGTGTACCAGAACTTTACACTGGCACAGGGAGCCCAGAGAAGCTGTGGCTGCCCCATCCCTGGCAGTGTTCAAGGCCAGGTTGGATGTGGCTTGGAGAAACCTGCTCTAGAGAAGGTGTCCCTGCCCGTGGCAGGGGTTGGAACTGGATGAGCTTTAAGGTCCCTTCAACCCAAACCAGTCTGTGATTCCATGATTCTGTGAACTCCTGTTTCGCTGAACCCATGCAGAGGGACACAGATCCCTGCTCTCAGCTCAAAGGCTGCTTCACCCAACAACTAACTCAAAGCCTAGTTTTTCCCTAGGGCTGTTTGTCTGTGGGTTCTGTGTCTGATTCTCTGCACTGTGTGGTTTTGGGCTGTCTCCGACTTTCCTCAGGTGCGCCTGCTTCTCAATCTGTTCTGTGGTCAGCAAAGTTGCTCCTGGCTGTGGACACACATGGCTTTGGACAGTAATGTACACCAGGTCTCTCTCTGTTCCTGTGTTGCTTCATGTTTTAACCCAATGAATGGTGAATGCTTTCCAGTTTAAGTGCAGTCTAATCCAACTGATAGCGTATTTGCAAAACTATGAAATAAAAGAGGTGAGGAAGGGGAACAGAAAGGACCTCATCAGGTAGGAAGGAATAGAAGGGATGGTATTCCAGTGAGCAGTAAAGAGGAATCAGTTTGAGTGGCTATTATTACATTTACATAGTTGTAAATTGTTCTCTTACAGGTAGGAGAGAACACTACATTATTCTATGAGATGTGCTTTCACTGTCTTCCCTTTTCTGTATGTAGCATGGTTTGGCTGCTGATTTGAGCTCCTCAAATATGTATTTGTAGATATAGGCAAGCTGCCAAAAATGTGACTAATAAAAAATGCCTATTGATCTCTTTTTAAAGCCTGTCTTAACATCAGTTGTCACTTACTGTAGTATTTATACAGACACCTTCCTGAAGGATAGCTCTATTTGTTCCAAACAGAGGATACTTGTATTGGGTTTGCGTGGCAAGGTTTTGGTAGCAGGGGAGGAACTATGGGGGTGGCTTTTGTGAGAAGCTGCCAGAAGGTTGCCCTGTGTCCAACATAGCCAGTGTCAGAGGTGGAGCAGGTATCCACCTATAGCCCATGGAGAACCCCACACCGGAGCAGGGGGATGTCTGAAGGAAGCTGTGACCCCACAGGGGACCCACACTGGGGCAGTTAATAAAGAACTACAGCCGATGGGAAGGACTCATGTTGGAGAAGTACAAGGAGGAGTGTCTCTCATGGGAGGGACCCCATAATGGAACAGGGAATGAATATGAGGAGTCCTCCCCTGAGGAGGAAGGAGTGGCAGAGACAACATGTGATGAACTGACCACATTCCCCATCCCCCTGCGCCGCTGGAGGGGAGGAGGTAGAGAAGATTGAGTGAAGTTGAGCCCAGGAAGAAGGGAGGGGTGGGGGGAAAGTGTGTCTAAGATTTGTTTTTATTTCTTGTTATCCTGCTCTGATTTGACTGGTAATAAATTAAACTAATTTCCCCAAGTCAAATCGGTTTTGTGTGTGTTGGCAAAACACAGTGTCCTTATCTTGACCCTCGAGCCTTTCGTCATATTTTCTCTCCCCTGTCCAGCTGAGGAGGAGTGTGATGGAATGGCTTTGGTGGGCACTTGGCTTCCAGCTAGGGTCAACCCACCACAACACTGCTCTTCTTTTTTGGTTGTCAGTGTGCATTTGGATTTATCTTTCAGATAATTATATAGGAGAGAGATGATTTACCCAGAAGTACTTGTCATGGCCTTAAATCTTTACTGTAGTGGTATATCTCCATGTTAAAACAGAAACAGGTTAATGGCTTGTTTTGCTTTGATTTGTGACTTTATGGCTTGGAGCAGAACATTCCTTTCATGGATGACTGTGCATTCAGAAGATGTGGGTGTAGATTCTTTCCTCTGTTTTTACTGAAAGTAGATATCACAGTGATGGTTAGGAGTTTGCTCAAGCATCCCCCCCATACACTGCTCCTTAGAGGCTGTCCCTGTGCCATTAGCTGCACCATGCACTACACAATCCCTGTGTGAGCTGTAGCCCTCCAGTCCTTGTTGCTCTGGGAAGAGAACTGATGGTGTAATGAACTGTTGTGATTTGTCCTCCAGGACTGCTCCAAAGCAGGGCAGGTGCTGTTTGTGCTGACGGAGTAACAGTGCAACAAGAACCAGGTATAAAACTACCCCAACAAGTATCTGGCCATGTATCACATATGAAGCCTATGTTTAAATTCCAGGGTTGATAACTTTATCAAGAGATGAGCAGTAGATGCTTGAATTTCTCCTGGACTTTCTCAAGAACTAAACTGGTACAGTATGTTCTTGGGCCAGTGCTTTGATCCAGCTGGGATATAGCCAGGGGGAAAATAATTTCATACTTTTAGTTTGCTAATCAGGAAATGAGATAATCCATATAAGAAATCTCTTTTTTGGAGAAGAGCAAAGCCTCTGGTCACTTTGCAGACTTTAATTTTCAGATAAAGAATTTCTTTTTTTGCTTCTGAACCAACCAAACCCTTAGTACAAATCACATAAAGCTTCGTGTTTTCTGTGTTCCTTAAATCCAGTTTTAGACCAGAGAGTGGCCTTTCCTTCCTTTCGAAATACAGCTGCTTCTCTTGAAATTCTAGGTGTGCAAACACGCATATTGCTCTCCTCTGTCAGTTTTCTGCATCTTTTGCTCACCGAAGTGCAATCCAACAAATGCAACCTTCCAATCCTCTTTGGGATCTGGGAAGGTTCTGTTCTGTTGTTGCTGAGGGAACTGCAGAGTTTCAGAACTCCCTTTTTTTGCCCCTGGTTTGTAAGGAACGTTGTCTGTTCTCCTGAGTTGTCCTTACATGAGCTCTCCTAAAATGTTTGTCCTTCTTTGATTCATCTCCTTATTTCATTTATGCCTCTTCTGTGTCTTGTGTCCCAAACTAAGTGTAACATTACTCACTGCATTCACTGCTTCCCAGTTAGGGAAATCAGAGCGCTTCTTCCGCAGGAGTTCCGTGTCCCAGTGTTGGTGTCACTGTGTGTCCGTTCCCCTTCTTCTTAGCGGCACTGTAACCCTCTGAGCTCCCTTTCCCATTTCTGGAAGATCAGTTGAAGTGGCAACACGGCACCGGCTTGAAAGAGGTGATCTCAGCTGAATGTCTGTACCGTTGTTTTACTTAAAACAGCAGCCACATCGATTGTGAAATTGAGAATTCCTCAATTATTTGGGCCAATTAAAACTAACAGAATGAAAGTGAAGGTAACAATAGTTTTCTTTTTATCAAGTGTCAGGTTCATGTTTTTCTTCTTGTTCTTGTGGTTGCCTTGGGCCCCCACCACTCAGCTGCGTTTCAGAGAGTGCTGTCAGAGTAATTTGATGTTAAGAGAGACCAAGAAGAGCTTAAGAAAGCATAAAAGCTCCAATTCAGCAATGTATTTGCATGCACCCTTCATTTTAATCCTCTGCATAGTTACCTGACCAAGTATATATTGCTCTTTTCTTTGGAAAAGAGTAATCTTTTTCGTTTATGGATGAAGTATTATGGAAACTACTGGAGAAAAGAGGTTTCCTGGAGTGGTCTGTGGATACCGTTATATTTCACTGTAACGTTATATCGTATTTTTAAGATAGTCCAAGTACCACCTTCTGCAAAAGACCTTTTTGTGGAACTCACAGAAGCTGAACATAAAATATCAATTAAATGAAATTTGGGCTGAATAGTTTAAATTATTGTATATTCAAAATCCCAAAAATACTTTAAAAATAAAATAAATTGGCAAGTGGCGCTAATGCACCTCTAGAGCATGTGGGAAAAATGGGTAAAATAAGCAAATCTTTCTTACTTTCAGTGCTTACAGGGAACATAATATCATTAAGAAAGGAAAATGTAAAACATGTGATAGCAGATGCCAGACTAACCACAGCACTCAGGCTCTCACGAGGAGCCCCCTTTTCAAGCTGTATGCAGCCTTGGCCAAAGCATTCTTTTTGGACTGAGAGATTTTCATTCCTGGTCTTAGGCCAAAGGTAAATTCTCCTTCTCTGTGTGGAAAGTTTCAACAAAACCCATTCAATCAGTGTTTGAATCCTCCCTCTCAGCAGCGCTCCTGCCACTTTATCACCCCTGTGTAAATGGTACCACAGCAGAGAGAGGTCCATGGGGAGTTAGCCGCTTCTGTAGAGTTCATGCTGATCAGCTAAAGTTAGTTCAGTAGTTGAAGTTGTCAGCAATGAATGTTTTTGCACATGTTCAACAAAATATTGCTATGGTCTTTTACTAATGTCTCCAAGAACGTTTATGACGCTGATGGCTGATCTCTTGTATGACACAAACTGCACCATCTCCTGTAGTTGTGCCTGTAGCCAACCTAATAAAGTGTCTGAGACCCAAATCAACCTTCTCATAAAAATAAGGTTTTGAAACTTACACTGATGCCAACAGCTATGGTGGATTTTCTGACCTACCTACTCCATGTATACCTACCCTCTCCATAATCCAGTCCAAAGTGTAAACCTTGGTAGAGTTACGTAGGGAACTAATCAAGATATGTGGCACGTAGTGAAATTTCCACATGCATCTAAGCTATGGTCATAACTTGTTAGTTAAACTCCAGTGAGTTTAAAGTATTCTACTCACTGTGGCTGGGGGGCTTTGCATATCCTACTAGCTGTCTCTTGGAGATGTAAATACCTTTGGATATATAACCCCAAACAGCCGAGTTTCTGAATACTGAGCTGTTGGCTTTTGTTGGATCTACTCTGTAGACTCCTGAGGAAGTGGTTTTTCTAACCAGGCAAGAATGGTGATGCAGAATGGGTCAGTTTGGGAACCTTGATAGGCTTAAGTGTGTATGAAGCTGAATCTAAGTAGTCAGTTACTTGCTGTGGCTTATTTACTTCCACTCAATTTTTTCTCTCCTGATAGTTCATAAGGTATTCATACCACGTTTCGCCTAATTGACTTAAGTTAACTCTTCCTTTTCCAAAACAAAATATAGCAAACTATACAGTTTCAAATGAAGACTGTAGTCACATTGACATTTTTGTCTCGTCTTGATTGCAACATTTAGTAGTGGAAAAACTGCTGATAAAACTACATGATAAAACTTCATCAGACTTTTAAGGAAGCAGAAGTTAAATGGAGCTGGCAGGAGGCAAATCTGGCTACTGAAGAAGTGCATCTCATGGCAAGTCTCTGCTGTAATCTAGGTTTCCATTCATGGAATGGATAATAGATAAAAAATGATCTCTTCTTTAATGTAATAATGTATTTTTTTGAGAATTCAGTCTCAAGTTCTGAAGAAACAAAGGCTTTATTTCAATTTGGCTGCATATTTGTTAAGTTTCAATTTAAGAAAGAGAGCCTTGTAATCTAAAGAAATAAATGCAGTGTTTCTCCTCGAATACAGAGATGAATTTACTCTTGCTTTCTCTTTGTTTGTTTAGGTGGGTTTTTTTGTCTGTTGAAGGCTGTAATTGGCTCTGGAAAAGGCCTTTTACTCGTGTTTCCCAGTCATGGATGTCTGCACTTATCTCATTCTTGGCATCCTCCCATTTCAAAGTAAGACGTGGCAGTAAAGTATTCTGTGGCTGTGCCAAAGAGCAGATTGTTGTAGGAAAAAAAGTGTTCCTTATATGTTATGCTGAACTCTTAAGCTTCTGTGGAACTGGACTAACCCCTTTTCCCTGTAACATGAATGGAGAAGGCAGTTACCACCCAAATAACAAATTGCATCCCGGTGCCTGTGAGTACAGCCGAGTACAGAGGGTGAAGAGTAACTCTGGTCTGTGCCTCTTTGCTTTACCTTCCCATTCACAGAACTTGTCTTGGTTGTGTTGGAAGGTCTCACTGCAGGATGCAGGGAGGTGTCTGACATCACCCAGGTGTGATGATCTGGTCTGCTTGGACTCCAGGGCTGGTGTGAGAAAGGTGGTCACCCTGTAGGAAACCCTGTGCAAGCGAGATTTCCTTGTTTCAAAAAGATTTGATGGTTTTGGGTTTTGAAAGTGCTATTGATGAGGTAGCAATGAAAATGAATGAGGGGTAAAGGAGGGGGAAAAACTGCTGATTTCAGACATGTGGTAAGTGTAGATCAGCTTGCCTTACCAGCAGAGCTTTGCAGAAGAAGAATCCTCTGCTAGTTTCCTGTAGGATGGATTAAGGTATTAATTAATGAATTTGGAAGTAACTCTACTCTAGCACAGTTCCTGTAGCTGAAAATCTGGAGTGCAGTTACTGAAAGAAAGGGCAAAGGGAGGAACTTCTTAAGTTAAACCTCCGGTGTGTTGATTCATAAATCCACATGTATCGAATTGTGGGAATCTACTTTGGAAATGGGAAGGACTAGACCATATTTCATTGAAGTGTTAAATCTGTGTTGGAACAGGAGGAAGTGGTGGAAAGAAGCTGGCAGAAGGAGATTGCTTTGCTTTAACGTCATGCGGACTATCTGCAGAGCTGGGTACAGTGCTGCAAGAGGGCAAAGTGGGACCATGTACTCAGAATTAAAGCAAGAGATGAAGAGAGAACAGTATTTTTAATCATGTTTCATCTGAGGCATGTGTTCATTGTCTCAAGACAGATTTTGAGATTTTGTCCATATTTGAACTGGCACAAGAAAGCAGTTTTTCTCAAGCTTTGGATCTGACTTGCATCCAAAGCAGATTTGGATGGGCGCCCCACCTGAATTGTTAAGGGCTTGGAAGAAAAGTTTTAGTCTTGGCCTATTTCTGGTTAAAATGCATTCTTCTGCAATGGAGCAAAAGTATTCTTTTAAAAAACCTTGAAACAGAAAGGAGGAGTTTATAATCTCAAGAGATGAGATTAAGATTTTGAACATCCTTTAAACTGACCTACCTTTGATGGGCAGATTACTAATTGTTGACTGTTGGGCAGGTTTATTTCAACTCACAGTATTATCTGCTATTGAGAAAACTGTGCCATCAGTGCAGGGAAGGATGAGTGTGTGAGCACAGCCTCTGCCTGCTTTCCTTGAAAAACCTGGCAGTGCCCCCGCTGCACAAAATTGTTCTCCTTGTGATTGTGTTTCCTGTTCTGTTAATTAGGATGTCTTTGCTCTTCCATATTTCATTTCTTGAAGTAATTTCTTAATGAGTCAGTTGAAGATGTTTCAGGCATGGGAAGGGGTGGGAAATTTGGTGAACTGGCTAACGCTTTCCTCCCATATCTGTTTTGATATCAATTATGATTCAGCTTCCAATTAAGCAGGTCAGAGTGCGTTAGCAGGTCTCCAGTTCACAGCTAAATACTGCATAGAGAGGTGGCATAAGGCTAAATTCAAGATTATCCAAAGTAATTAGGACAGAAAATTTAGTTTGCCTTGCTGGAAATAGCCTGACTTATTGCTGAAATGATGCCCGCCTCAGTTCAGTTCTTTCTGTGGTTCCAGGCACAAGAAAGCCTTTGACAGATTGCAGTTGTTAATAAGGTTTCCTGATGCAAGTGTGTAAACTGAGGAAAGACTGGAGCAGAACTCCCTGAAATAGTCTGGATTTAAAATGCAAAAGAGATGAGCTTGCAATTAAAAGGCCCAAATTACAAATGATCTGTTGGGCAACAGGCTCTGATAGTAGAGAATGGTGGCTAAGAATGTGATTTGGGGGAAGAAAACCAGACATGTCCTATACAATTGACACTGTTGTTGTCCATGTTTTGTCCCTTCATTTCCACATATTCCTAGTAGCATCATAGGCAACATTAGTTCCTGTCATATTGACTTGCGAGGACAAGTGAAAATGGTGTCTGCTAAGCTTTATTAGAGATGTTAATTTGCCGAGGCTGTGTAGGATGTGCTTGGAATGTAGCAATTTGTACACTAAGGAAAAAGATCATTTTTTCAAATTAAGTTATGAAATTTGGCAGCATTTCTTCACACAAAATGTACACTGAGTTGGATCCAGAACAAACCCGTTCCTTTCAATTCGAATGGCTTTGCATTTATCAGAGGTGGTTCGTACATCTGGTCATCATCTGAAATGATCGGAGCAAAAATAATCTGAAAAGCAAAAGTCATGCGGTAAAGTCCCAGAGTCTCCACTGTCTATATTTCTACCTTATTTTTGTGATGACTTGAATTCTGCAGGATCGACCACATGCGTTAGTATTACTCTTAATAGTAGTATTGATCTTTGGCTGAAATTCTGCCAGAGTGGTGGAGCTCCTCCCCCTCCTCTCATAGAAAAAATGAGATTTAAATCTGTGTCTCTGAAAGATGGCTGCAAGCAGAGTTCCTGTTCTTCTCCTTCACTGTACTGGAGCTCTCCAGACCTCGATCACTGATGTCAAGTGAGGCTTTCCACAGTTGCTTTCAGGCAATGGACCAGATCCAAAACCAAGACAGTGAATTCCTTAACTACTTATATAGAGGTTTCATATATATGATACCTTTTTTGTGCATTTTTTAAAAGCTTCCTTTTAAAACCAGGGCCAAACATGTCCAATTGTACCTCCTTAAAAGCAAAGGCCCTGTTATGCCCATAGTAAATTACTGGGTGCTGTTGTACCAGATGCGTATGCACCAGTGTCTCCTCTTCTGGAGTCTGTCTTCCTGCACATCTGACTAAAATCTCTGGACCACAGCTGTCACTGAGCACTTTGGAATTGCACCATCTTTCATTACAGCTGGTATTTCTGACCTTTAAGGCTGAAATTCTGAATGTGCCCCCTCATTGGCACTGTGGTTTATGCTGTGCAGTGGTTTGCTGAACCACACTTGTGCCTTCCAAAAGCCATTTTCCTTTTGTAATTAAAAAAGCCTTCGAAACAGAGAGCTGCAAGGAAAGTATGGTATGCAGTAGATTCCTAAAGCTTTCGGGTTTTCTCTGAATTAGGGAGGTTTTGGATAAATCTTGATTTCTGAGGCTTAACAGCAATAAGAAGTGAGATAAAATTTTATGAAACATTGATAAAACACATGAGAGCCATGTACTGAACAAGGTTGTTATCCTTAATAACGGAAACAGTTCCCATAGGCAGCATAACTTGATGCTCTGTGTAAAGTCCTTATAACATTGCATGCCTGTCACTGTGTTGCTTAATTTTCTTGTTCTTAAATGATCATGGGATAGGGCTTTCTATGATATCCTGTTGGTCCTGCTTAGCAGATACACTTGTGCACAGCATAACTGTAACTGGTTTTGCTTGCTGTATGCTTTGCTGCGTGAGATAGGGTGGTGTTATTTTACTCAGGGATAAAGTATCTAAGGTATTCTTGTTGGTCCTGAAGGTATTCTTAAACTCCTTTAATTGGCTTTGGAGTGCTGCTTCAGCTGTGACACCAAGGCTATATTCTCTTTGGGCTGATGATACAGGGAGCTGCAGTCAGTGTAACTGTTAATCCAGCTCCACAATTTTGAATGGAGTGAAAGCAAGGTGGGTGTTCAAGTAGCTTTTAAAATTAGGTCATGTTTAAGTGCTCAGATAAGGATTTGGAAAGCCAAACTTACGCACACACACAGAGGGTGTTCCAGGTTTAGTTTAACTGGGGCTGATTGTGTGTGTTTTATTTTCCTCACAAGATGTGAGAGGATTTTAAACCATTGCTGCTTTTGTGAAGAAGGGAGCAAGGGGTGCTCAGGACATCGACGTGCTGGCAGAAAAGAGAGGGGAGCAGGGATGTGTCCAAGGAATGTAATGTTCAGGGTAAAAGTCATTGTCCTTTCCTCTAAGGATGAGCCCTTCTGGACTTAAAAGGCTCCTTTTTGTTTCTTAAGGCAAACCTTCGCTCAGGTGGCACCGTTCTATTTCTTGTGCTAATCTAAATCTGTGTCTTCCCCTGTGTGGTCTCTTTGCCATCGAATTTTTATGCCCCCCTGAGTAAAAAGGGAAATTAAAAAGCATCTATTTGTTTACTCTAGTCCCGTCATCTGGAATAAGTGTCCCAGTTTATCCCAAGCCCTGCTTACACTAAGAAAGTTCAGTTAGCTGATGGTAAATGAACTGGCTTCGTTACTCTCTGTTGCTGGACAAGGCTTTCTGCTCTATCTTTTTTTCCTCTTACTTTGATATTTAAATGCTCTCACTTGGTCAGGATGGGTGTTTTGACTCTGTTCCCTTAGGCCCCTCATGAAAATGAGATTTTGCATTGTAGAATATCCTGTTAAGCAAAACTGCCTGAATAAAATACAGTTCCATGTTTTATGACAATAGCTGCCTGTGCAGTGATGGGAAATGTGGGTCCCTCAGGACTTGTACACTCCTTTACCTTCTCCTTTGATCATGATGAAACAGATGAAAACTTCCTTTTATTTTTAATTACTCTTCCCTTGCTCTGCTGTAGTTTGAAAGGAGACTGCAGAAGGGCTTTAAATAAACGATATTAAAAAGACCACATTGAGGCATTGCCAAATCCCTGTGTCCCTCCCATTGCCTGGGGCTGTGTGGAGCATCTGTACTATTAGCAGAGGGAGCAGGAGAGCCCCAGCTCAGCGACCTGTGCAGAAGGCACCGGCAGCAGCATCTCTGGAGATCAGTGCTGGAATTTCTTCTCCTCTCTTCTCTTGGTCTATTTCCCTCTATGGCTCCCAGAAGCAAGGTCTACCTCTTCTGTGATGATGATGCCTCCCGCTGTCAAAGCCACAAGCAGATGAGAGCCATTTGTTCTTTAAATGTATTTTCATACCCTGCAGATATGTATAAAAACAAATGGGACACCCAGGAGTGTGGGAGGAGCATGGGAACCGAAATCCTGTTATGTCGGGATTAATTTATGGCTAGGGCAGAGAGCTGTGGTAGTCTTAGGCAGTGGGCTTGCTGTCCCAGCTGATGTATTTGTGCCTAGAGCTGTTTTGATATATTCTGCGGCGTCCATCATGATTTCAAATGCACCATCTCTTTTTTCGCTCCTCCCAGCCTACAATTAAAGTCTGCCTGAAACTTAGGAGAAGATGGTGAGAGAGGGAGGGATTCTTCTCTCCAGTTATCCATTAGCTTCTTGGCTTTATGTGTGAGGGTTTTTTTTCCTTTCCTGTTGCACTGAGTTTTGCAGGCAGTTTCTCATCCCAGTTCCTCCTCCTTTGATCCTTTTCCAAACTCAAAGCAAAAAAAGAGCCATGCTTTTTAAAATGCACTTTTGTAATCCTATGGTGAGAATTTAATAGGTTCATAAGAATCACAGACTGAGATTTCACAACCTCCACCGTTACCTATTTCATTGCACCCGTTAAGACTTTCATCTCAAGATATTTCCCTTCTCTGAGTTTTGGAATAGGTGCTGTTATGGCCAAATGCTGTGTATTAGGATGCTTCCATCCAGGCTGTGAGGGTGACTCGCACTGCACAGAATGTTCTCTGGGGTTTGGTGCCTGTCATCCTTCAGCACGAGCGCATGGAGCTCGCCTTGCGCTGCACACAGGAAGTTTCCTTGTAAACTCCTGAAGCTGGATTAGCCCAAGCTGGCCCTGGCTTTTATAGGGAAGCAGCTGAAGGACGCTGTTTACCACTGTCTCTAAATTCTAACCTCTCTGCATAGCTCAGTTTACTGCGATGGAACGTCACTGCAAACAACTGATGATAGGAAAGGCTTGGAAGTGGCGCCTGGAGTAATGATAGGCTGCGGATATATCCGTCTTGGGTTTGGTTGGTTTTTGTTTTTAGAACTTTGTAGTTACAGTTTATTTTGTATGCCTACACTTCTCCACTGCAATAGAATACATATTTTGTTGGTCTGCTTCAAACAAGGTAAGTCTGGATAAAGTTAAAATTGTAAGTACATTAGTCAGATTATACACTTATTAGTGATGTTACTCAAAATTATTTCCTTCCACTCTATATTTCATAGGCAGCTGATACAAAATGCCCTATAAAAAGAGCTTCAAATACTATTTTTTTAAGGGCCTCAAAGATCTTTACATAAACTACAATTTTTTAAGGGCATGGAATGTAAGAAACCTCCTGAGCTGCTGTGCGTGTTCAGCATGCAGACATGGGCAGTCACAACACATGAGCCTTCTCCTTGCAGTACCCATGGCAAGGCCACGACAAAGCTGGGGGTTTGTGTTGCGGTTACACTGCTGCCCTCTAAACAGAATATTCACGCAGTGTAGAAGACCTTGAAGGTTACAAATAGCATCAGATAATGTCAATCATTTTTCTTACTTAAAATTTCTGAAGCACATGGAATAATTCAAATGAAATTCACTTTGTGATGCACATATTTGTCTTAAACAATTTGAATCTGAAAACAGTCTTCAGTACTTCAGGATGAAGACATTTGAAGGTACAATTCCTTGCCACACGCTAATGAAAATAAGCAGTAACTCTGCTGTGGTCAGTGAAATTTGTTACACGAACATAAAGAGCTTAAGGGCCCATTTTATGATCTCGTGTCTGTCTAAGACGTGGCGAGCTAGAGGACAGAGTTCTGTCTTATAGATGTGAAGCCACGAGTCATTATGAGTTTCCTGCTCATTCAGAAGCTGCAGTAACTGAAACCTGCTGCTTCCAGCGCTGGGTTGGTTTTGCAGACTCTGTGCATTGCAAGAATTTAACAGAAAGAGAAGATTAAATAGAAGTGGCATCCGTTCTCCTTACAGGTAACTCGTTGAGAAATAGCAAAGAATAAATACACAAAGACATAGCAAATGTTGACAAACATCATGGAAAGCTGCAAAGAATGAAAATGAGCATGCAGTGATAATTACCGGCTGGTGTCCTGGTGTCCTTTCAAGCCAAGAGGTTTACTTCTTCATTAGTTGGCTGCCTCTTGGGCTATGGATAATTAGCAAATTGAAGAGCAAAAGAAGGGGGAGATAAGAATCTTTTGTAGTTCATTTGTTCATTACTGCAGCTTTTGGAAAACAGCTGGAAATAATGATAAATTTTTGCAAAGCATTTAGAAAGTAATTTTGCTGAAGAACTTATTTTTCACAGCCGGTTTACCAGTAGGTACATGCTCTTTTAACAGCAGTCAGAGCTATTGGTAGAGCTCCCCAAAGGGTTATCACCCTGACTTGTGACTTTAGGTGGATTGCTAACCTCACAGCACAGCACTTGAGTAGCATGGAGCAGGCCAGAGGAATTTCCTTACTCTCCAAAGGTATGAATGTTGACATTGGACCTGATTTGAGGAAGTGAAGCACTCTGAAATCCCATGGTTGTTAATGGAAAAAATATGGAACAGAATTTCTTCTCTTCCTGCAGATGGTCTCTCTATGCTAAAGTCGAGTGGAGCTGATTGGAAATGGGCCTGGGAGGCAGAGGGGGGTATGTCAGTTCTCCAGCATTCTCACATTAACAGTAACATGCCTTTTCAGGTGGCACTCTCACATGATCCTCTTGCTTGCCTGATATCAATGTAAAGACGTGATGAAAACCATTGTGCTTAAAATCCTCTTGGATGAGATTGAAGTGGTGCTGAGGAATGTGAGTGTTTCATGTGGTCAGCAGGTAGGAGGTATGAGGAGAATTAAAAACTGCAGGGTATTTGCCCTTTGTGGAAGGCAGCTCATTTTACAGAGTGGTTTGAGACTGTTGTGGTTTCATTCATCGATACTGGAGATTACATGGGAAGAAAGAGATAAGGTTGCTGGCCCTCAGGAAAAGGTTTCTCCTTTTCCCAGTATAAAGAAGTTTATTGAATATATAAGTGTTCGTGAAGTGCATGTGTCAGAATTATGATGTAAGAGTATAATACACCTGTTAATGTATACATACAGTATAGCAAACAAGTGGTGGTGTAAATTCCAGGGCATATATGATGAGTTGTTCCAGTGACCTGAATAATTTTCTGTTGGAATGCTTCTTGCTTCATACTTTTCCAAACAGTCTATAGTAAATCTTCCATGTGTTTCACATCCTCATGCTATTTACCCCTTAAGGTTGAAAGCTTGAATTTAAGATAAGCTGCCATAGAAAAATGCATGTTTCAGTTCCAGACAAGCCAGCTGCACTTAACGCTTACCTAACTTCATGGGGAAGGATGTGGGAGAAAGGATACTTTGGCATTTAGGCTCCATAAACATATAGTTAGTGCTATAAACAGGATGTTTAATGTTGTTCTCAGTTTGTTGTGCCTTGGCAGGTGTATCTGGTGGAGTTCTTTGTGCTATAATCTTGTCACCAAGCGAGTGTGAAAAATAAGTGATCAAAATTCCAACAGAAATTACTACTGTGGAATAAACTCATTGTGGTGTGCTGGTATTATTGTCATTAAATATTCTTTTAAAGTATGTAGTTTGCGTGGGGTAACAGAGGTCATAGACAGGAGCCAACTTCATGTGAATAAGATATTCCAGTACTCAAGCAAAGCCTCAAGGAAAAAATATGCTTAAACAGCTATCATTTGGTTGCAAAAGAAATGGAAAGATGAAGAGTTCTTTTCTGCTTTGCTGGTGCAGTGTGAAATCCACTAATCCCTTTGAAGAAGTGAAAAAAACACCGTTTCATTGCATTATAAACACATTTTATAGGCACCATCACTGTAAACAGTTATTTTGCACAGAATTTGGGCAGAACCTGGTATGAGAGAGGTCCCAGGTATCGAAGGACAAATGCTTATGTGGCCTCATGGTGTCGTCTGTAAACTCTGACCCATTCAGCTGCTGGGATAAACCCCAGGGCTTCTGCTCTCATTTGCTGTGTTAAAATCCTCCTGGTGATGTGTTGCATTAAAACCAATTTAAAGCATTCTGGCTCAGCCCTGCTCCCCCTGCCCCAATCACAGGATCATGTTAAAACAAATAATAAAAGAATCATTTTTTATAAGCTATTCACCATCTCTTTGTGTTTTTTCACCCTGAACATACGTTTTCTGTTGTATTTTCAAGCTGTTGTTTGCGTACTGTGATTACTGCTTTAATTAAATTCTTCTTAAAAGCCCGCTGTATGAATATCATTGTATGTGTTTATAACAGGAACTAAAAGTTGATCCTGTGAGGCTTTCGGCAAAACCAGGAGAGTAAATGCACAGTTGCCTACAATTAAAAAGACAATAGATTTCAAATAATGAGAGATTGATTTTAGGTCTGGGAGTCTATTATCTGTGCCATATTCCGGTCCCAGTGGGAGCAGGAGGAGCAAGGCTCTGGTTGACACTCAGTTCCTCAAAATGCCCCTCTGATTTGAATAATCAGTAAGGGCTGCAGAGAGTTCCTTCAGTGTCATCTCCGGGGTGTGCTCCCATCACTGGCTGCCGAACATGGCTCAGAGCTGCTCAGTGCTTGACCCTGCAGACAAGGTCCTTGCACTGGGAGTTTTTCCCTGACACGGTGATCCGTCAGACCTCCCAGAGCTGCGCTTGATAAGAGCCCATCAGTGGAGAGTGGCACTCCTCAGCCTGTCAGCAAATATTTGGGATGTGGCAGGATTATTCCCAAGTTCTCATTTATTTGCTGTCAATGGACAACACGCAGAATGTCCTGCCATAGTACGTTGTTTAAATATTTAATGAGGCAGAGAAAACAATCTGCTCTTGAATACAAGTGTTTCAGTTCACTTTGTGAGCTCAAGAGGAGAATCCACTCTGCTTTAGGATTTTGACTGCTGCCAAGATCTGGAGTTCGGGGATCTGCAGTTCTGATCAGTCCTGTTTAAAGCCCAAGATTTCCTTGTAAATTTTGGAGTGCTTAGAAATAGTGGTGTGTTAAGCAGCAAAACCTGACTTAATGGTGGGAGAACGGAATGGCTTCATACTTGGATCTCTCCCATAAGTAAGACATAGGAAGCATGCTTTTTTTTGGAAGCAGTAATAACTGTTGCCAGTATAAAAACCCTTTAGAGTGGATGGAATGGAGCTGTAGGGTAAGAGCTGGACTTTGGGCCTAAAATTGTGGGGTTTGTGAATGCACTGGAAAAGTCTTTCTCTCTCTGCAGTCCATCATCCACTGAGGTCTGTGACTTGTTTTGAAGAGGTTCTCAAAGGTACTAAAACCATCAATCCTATGAGCAGAAAGGTTATTTATTTCTGTGTCACCTTGCCCCTGTTTCCCTAGAAGTATTTTAGATGCACACATTAGAAAATATATTGACAATAATGGTAAACCTGAATCAGTAACCATCTCAGCCTTCCCCAAACACTGAAGTAAGTATTCTGTGCTTTTTACAGGCCTTTGCTCGTTGGAATTGATTTTCTGCTGGAGTGTGCTTGCCATGTAGCATTAGAATGAATTCCTGTAGGCTTACAAATTGGCTAGATTAGAAGGTCTGGCTTTACATGTCAGGAGTTGTTGTCAGGTGCTCCAGATAAATGGGATACTGCCTGTCTCGGGGTTTTGCCTGGTGTTTAAGGCATATCTGTGTATGGAGGGGTGGGGTTTTCTTTCTCCTTTTTTACTTACAGACTTTCAGGTAAATGAATAAGAACTGTCAGGGATCATAAGTCATATCTGGGCACACTGGATTTGATTGCTTTGGCTGCAGCTGACACTGAAGCTAGAGCAGTAGCCCCCAGGAGTGTCAGCGCTGACCATTGTGGAAGATGGATGGGAGAACTCTGGTACCTTCAGAAAGGCACACTAGAAGGTCCTCAGGAAAAGATGTTCCTTTCCTTATCCTCTCCTACCTAGCAGCTCTATGAACATGACTTTCTCATTCAGAAGAACCAAACAGGTTTTGAAGTGGTAATGGTAGACTTCCCTTTCCAAATACCGATTTTCCCTTGACATCCCATAGAAACACCTTCTGGCTCTGGGTGTGGATGCTGAGAGCAGCCACAAAATGCTGAATGCTCCCCTTGTCTGCTGGGGAATATCCAAATTAAATGTGTTTGAATACATGTTGTACAACAGCCTGGTATACTTTTCAGGTGTCTGTGTTGGTATGAATTCGGGCATGGTATGGAGGACTGAGGATCTTTTCCTTACATGAAGGATGGCATTTTTATATTAGTTCAAATGATTTGGTAGTCCTATTTCCTTGATGGTGCTCAGCTGAGGTCCTGTTCTCCTGTATGTTTAGAAGCACACATGGCTCTCCACCAATCCATCTACCTGATTAAGGTACTGTCTGTGGCCTTACTTTATGAAGAACCAAATTTGAACAATTTGTGGAAATCCCATGTAATGCCATCTCTGTCCTGCAGCATCCACTCATCAGCTCATTTGCTTTAATGATATTTAATTTGATTCCTTTTTTTCCTGGAGAAATTATGGTCAGCTGCCAATTCAGCTTTCATTTCAACATCCTACCTGTATGTGTGCCTAAAGACTTTCTTCAGGTTATATTACAAAAAATAAAGCAGTCTTCATCAAATAGTGGAAAGGCTTCATAAAGACTTTTTAATGCAGTCTTAACTGTTGTACATTTGGTGGCTTTTCCTGATGAGCTGCAGGCAGGATGCAAATGCTCTGCACAGTTTAAACTGCTAGTTATAACCTGTGGTTCCATCATGGCTTTCTTGAGCCTAGGCTGCCTGGTCAGTTGCAGGGCACTGATGTGTGTTTAAACACACAATAATTAAAGTGAGGAGAAAGAAAAAGCCTTTGTTCTGACTGGAACACATAGAGTGTGAAAGTGTGGTGTGAGAATAGGAAAAGGAACTGCTGTGTCATGGCTGGAGTAGCTCAGAGAGCTACCTTGAAACATCGGAGGGAATTTCCCAGGAGCATTTGTGAATGTGTTCGTATGCGGTTGGAAACCAGCGAGGCCTGAACGCGGCGCTGGGGAAGCGTGTCAGTGCTCGAGAGAGTGAGCAGCAGGCCAAGAGTTTGCCAAGTCAGAAGCCAAAAGCAAATTAAGGGGGATGGGAGGGTCAGTTCCCAGAGCTGGGCGCGAAATGGAGCTGGTGAATGTGCCACTGTTCTTGTCGAGAACGACCGCAGAGCAATTTTATAACGCTGAATGTTTGAAGCTTTATATCTTCAAGCTCTGTGGTTTTTTATTTGCTGTAAGTAAGTTGTATACACACCAAGATTGTCAGATAGGTGCCTGCTTCATTCAGGTAAGCGTGTCTTTAGCTGACTTCTGAGCCATTTTGTTTAAATGAGTGCATATCACATTTATATTCTCCAATTGAGAAGGTGATTGTGAACTCTGACTTCAACTTCACGCAGTCCATGACAAACTTTTCCGGACAGAGAATGCTTTTCGTGTTATTTGGAAAATGATCTGTATGTTTTCAACATCCTAGGAAAGCTCTTAATAATAATTCATTTGGAAAAGAGGTTCTGAATCGAATGTAAACAAACTGTGAGTGAATACCAATTTCCTAGAGCAGCTCTCACCATTTCTAGGTTCTCAACTTATGTAAAGCCTTAAAATATGCAACAACTTCATATAAATAGACAAGAATATGCAGAAGTTGGATACAAACTACAACATGAATTTCAGAGTACATGTGAGTTTATTTTGTAACGTGGTTTGATGTACAGAACGAAAAAGATGCTTCAGTTGTACTCTCAACTGTGTAAAGCAGTGAGGGAATCTCTGAGCTGGTGATCCATTGTGGAGTCCTCCTGAATTCAATTTAGGTGTATCACCTCCGCATCAAAGGTTCGATTGCAGCCTGTGTAGGCTACATGCTTTAAAATAACTGAATTGAGTGGTGGTGATAGTATTGCTGAGGCAGCAAGAGCTTGATGGAGAGGCTGCAGCCCCCCCAAACCAGCCGGTAACTGCAGTCTCCCTCCTCCCCAAAATGTTGATAAGCCTGAGCTGAGCTTCATAGTGAAATGAATACCTAAGGAGCCCATTTTAAACTTGCTCAGTCTTAGCCTGCATGAGCTGCCAGCACGTTAGGAAACAGACGGTCCATAGAGCGTAGAGGGAGGTTCATGCACTAAATCCAGTTGTTCAGAAAATGAGATTTGGTTCAAAATCCTCAGATTTGTTGTTTAATTTCTCATCATGTTTGGATTTGTATCTGCCACCTTTTCTGAGCTACTAAGATTGCACTAAGGTTCAAACATTTCTCTGCAACCACAACAGCTAGAGCCGTTTTGTTCTAAATGCAAGGACAGAATCACAGGGAGTTATGCTCCTGCCAGAGTGGGCTTTAAAAGAAACCTCTGCTGGTATCATAACAACAGTGATAAAATTGTAAAATGAGTTCTTTCCTCGAAGTATGAATTGCTTGAACTTTATAGTGGTAGAAAAAAGACTTCACTGGATAGAAGAGACTGTGGCTGTGTAAGACAAACCACTGATTTTGCTGTTTGTCACTTTTCATCAACTACTGTGTTTCTGTCACCTTGAATTATAACTTGGAAATCTTGTGTTCAGATTGCAGCTCCACGTTGAATTGAGACTAAACAAGTAAATGGCATCTTTGCAGTGTATTGCAGGAGGCGTGATGTGTAATGACCAGATGATATGAAACAAAGCTCTGAAATGCAGCACTATTACAGAATCCCAGACTGGTTTGGGTTGAAAGGGACCTTAAAGTTCATCCAGTTCCAACCCCCTGACAAAGGCAGGGACACCTTCCACTGGAGCAGGGTGCTCCAAGCCCCTGTGTCCAACCTGGCCTTGAGCACTGCCAGGGATGGGGCAGCCACAGCTTCTCTGGGCACCCTGTGCCAGCGCCTCAGCACCCTCACAGGGAAGAACTTCTGCCCAATGCAGTTCTCAGTCGCTTTCCTGTGTTATATTGTTCAAATATCCCATTGCTCTCCATGGATTAACCTTCCTTTCTTATCATACTACTTCTCCTGTCTTCTGTTAGTTGGCATTGAAGATTTTCAGATACTGGAGGAAATGTTTTCTTTCTCCAGCTCACCATTTGCTTTAGCAGTATAGGGTTTGTGTTCCTTGGGATATTTTTAAGATATTTTCTTGGCATAATGACTGATTTGCAAGAAGTCGAGAAGACACAGAAAAGCCCAAGATGGGAAATTAAATTTGGTTCCATTTCTTGGCAATGTGCAAATTCATTTCCCTGGTCCCTCTAGTTAACAGTGCAAAAATTCAACCTATTCCCAAGCTATCAGTATCTTTGGGTCTCTTTGTGGCTGAAAATCTCTTTCTCATGATCCATGTCATTGGGACAGGGTACAAAGTGACTATGTAGGCTGCCCTGTCCTATGCTTTTATTGCTACTCTGACTGATGGCTGTTCAGAGACCCCTTGCTAATGGGATGTTTTGCTTATTCATAAAATTTCATCAGTGCCAATTTCTGAAGAAATTTCTTGGTCTACGTGCAGTGTTGTACCCAGAGGCATGAATTTGGCAGGCCTGATAATAAGTCTGAGTATTGAGGATTGTTATGTCTTCCTCACCAATATGTCTAAATAATGGTTCATAATTAACTCTGGCAATCTCTCTTGTCCAAGCAAAATTCATCATTCTGTAGTTCCCTGGGGCTTTTGCCAGCTTTCCCGCGAGGAGTGTTTGGACTGTGTGTGAAGAGGTTGCAAGGCCAGCTAAAACAAACTTCCAATTAGAGTTTAGCAAGTGTGGTGCCTGTCCTTGCTAGGAGCGTGGCTTTTCCACTCTGGCAGTGGGGCAGTCATCAAAGAGGCCCTGTTCATAGTAAATAGCGCTTGGCCTCAGTGGAAAACGAAGCCATGAGGATTTTCTGATCTTCCTTGGGCTTTGTTGCGTGCACGAGGCTTGAAAATTCAGCCGAGGTGGATGTGAATATTTTCCTTGAGGAATACAAACCCTACACGCAATTCCCAACATGGCAGGATTTTGCTTACCGTCTTTCTTACCATCTGATAATGGTAGGCTATTTGCCATCTCTAAAGGAGTCCTTCCACTTTTATTCCCTACACTGGGCATGGAGTGGATAAGGTCATTTACCATGCTGCAGGAGACATACCGAGTGCTGTGCAGGGACATTGGCTTCAGACTGAGAAGACAATAAGTGTTTCTCAGGGTGGTTCGTAATAGCTGTGTATTTCCATCTGGTCCACATTTTTCCCAGGCTTGCTCCCATAAAGCAGTTACCAGTCCCACATGTCTTTAGAAGGGTGGATTGAAAAATAGATTGAAGTGACTTAGAGTTTCTATCCCCCTTCCCGGAAATCACTGCTACAGGAAAATGCTGGACCCAAGTTCTGACCTGGGATGGAAAGTCCTATGCACTTGGGTCATATGCAAAGGATTTGTGAGTCACATGGAATTTACACGTCACTTGCTGAACTGAGACCTTGGAAAAGACTAATCTTCTATTAATTTATGTAAACAGGAAACTGTGTTGAGCACTCAGATGTTCTCAAGCTGCACGCTCTGCCCTCTTATAGTGTTAGTTTTCCGTAGAGAATAGCAATGTCCTGTCAGCGTGCCAGTCCTACGTAGTATTTCATACCTGTACATTGGCTTTGTCCGCATGCCTAATTCTTCTGCCTAGGTTTGCAGTATTTTATCTTTCAATTTGAAAACTATTTACATCTGTAAAAACAAAGTGTAATATATAGTAATGGTATGCTACTGTATGCATTTGAATTAATGTCCCTTAAAGTGCAAAGGCTGCAGAATTCATGTATCGTAGGATGGTAGAGCTCTGTTCATATAAAGAAAACAAATCCTGGTTTTGTAACTGGCTCCAAGTTCATGTGATTTTAGTGGTGCAAGGAGAAGAAACGTGGTGGCAGAAGCTTGGGTTATCAGTCTGAATTCACAGACTGTACAATATTGTTTTTGTTGCCTCTCTACCAACAGGAATTCTGCATGTTCATGTTCTTGATCCTTCTCCTCTTTCTTGAGGAAACACAGCTGTGGAGCAGGAGCCGGGATTGTACTGCAGTGGGTTGCACTGTATGTAGATGAGATTGGGTCCTTTCTGCGTGTCAGGAATAAGTGCTTTATCACTTCAGTTGACATCTGGTTTCCCATTAGTCTGTTTTTGGCCAAAGCCATGTGCCCCAGTTGCAGGTACGTGGAGATCAGTAGCAGACATAAAGTCATCCCACTTTGAAGCTGTGAGTTGTTGCTTTTTGCCTGGAAAGATGATGATTTATTTACTTGGTGTAGTAAGCTTAAGATTTCTTTAACAATGCTGGAGGATCGTTTATTTGAAGAACCTCCAAAAACGACCAAAACTCACTAAAATTGTGAAGTTGCCGGGGATTAGTTAGAGCGTATCAAGCCTCTGCCAGAATGGTCCTCTGTGTCAGTAAAGGGAGTGTAGTTGCTGTATGTTCATCTGCTGGGTAGGATTAAGTTATTATGAACAAATGCCTGTTCCAGAGGAGTTTAATGAGCTTTTTAATTTATGTGCACCAGTTGATGCATTTACCTCTGCTTATTTTGCTCACCCTTCCAGCTTTGGATTTCGATGCCTCTTTATCTGGTAGGAAGCCTGCTAAGCCATGACATTTTTCCAAAGTACTCCAAGTGCCTGAGACGCCTCATACAGGTTTTCCCTTTACACATGCTGTGAGATCTCCTTTCATGACTGGTGCCCACAGCCCTGTTTTTAAATCAGTTGCAGCAACATCTACATGGTGCAGTGAAGTTGTTCTCTAGTGGGGAGAATAGACCTGAAGTAGTGAGTTACAGGGTTGATACATACCATGACCTGGAGTACGTGGTACATATATGGGATCCCATATGTGGTTTCAATTTATATGGTGATTTTCTTCTTTTTGTATTTTCCTCTCCTTTTGCTTTCAATCACTATCTTTAAAAGTTCCTGGAAGAAGGTAGATGAACCATTTTCTTTGGATCCAACAGCAATACCGTTGTTTTTGCTTTTGGCAGTCTGCTAGTGCTTTGGATTTCCATTTCCTTTACCTACTAGATATATTTATATATGTAGATATTAAAATAACACAAAATGTATTTTGTCTGCTTCTGTTCATCTTTCAAACAATGTGCAGCTGTTGAACTGCACATGAGTGTTCACTTGCCATGGGTCATTCCTGCTGGATGTGCTGTACTGCTGCATTCAGGCAATGATCTCAGAGAACAGTGACATGAGCTTGGTTTGCTCTCCCTCTCCTTTAAAGAAATAAGAATAATAAGAAATAATTACAGGTATACATATGGTGAGGAAGAAACTTTGCATGATGTTCTTGGCTTCTATTTCATCAGCTTGTATTTCCTGTCATACAAATTTCTTGTTTCTGAAATTTCACTGGTGGCAGCTGGGTAGGAAACCACTTGTGACTGTTCAGTTGAAAGCATGTCCTCCTCCTCACTGCTCAATTCTTTTCTGTTGGACCTTTTTGCTCCTTACTGGAGGTTCTGCTTCTCTCCTGTTCTGCGTTTACCATCTCTTCTTTCCTCACTTTGGTGTTTTGAGTCATGGGTCTTCCCATTCCATATTCCTTCCTTCTCACAGCAAATAGAGGATTTAGCTTAAGTGCTTTTCAGGCCTGCTGAGACTCCAAGGAAAATGCTTTCTGGGCTGTTAGGCTGACATGGAGTGGACAGAGCAGCAGGGACCAGGTCAACAACCTGTGGGTCCCGTTTTCCTTTTGCTCCTCTGCCTGCCTCTGCTGCCTGTCCTTGTTCAAGAGGTACATGAACTGGCAGTAGGTCAGAGTGTGCTGTGTTCAGGCTGCCTCGGAGGTCACTGTCAGAGTTTTGAGTCATCACATTACTCCTTCAGCACGTTAGTCATGCTTCTTGGATGCAAACCAGAGGTTGGGGCTGTGTAGGGTCGGAGTGGTGACGTAGAGGAGGGAACACAGCTGTAGATGCATAAGGGTTAGCCGGAAGGCTTTGGTCCATTTTCCCTCTGAAAAGAACACTCGCCCCCTGCCCAAATCCTAAATTTGCTCAGAAGTGTCTATATAAAATTTAGATTATCCTTAAAAATTGAGAAACAGCAACTTGTTTTTGAGAATTGTAGACTCACACATTGAAAATGGTTTTATTTTTGAGAACATTTCTCAGGAAGAGGATGGGGAGCCCCTTTCCAGCCTTTCAAAGAGTCACCCTTCCTCTCTGCTCTCCCCTCCTCTGTTTCTCCATCACTTCTGCACATGAGCACTGAGCAGAGCAATGTCTCCTCTGTGAGAACAGGCCTCCCCCTCTGTCATGGGGACCTGGAGGGACAGAAGCTGCTCTGAGGTACATCACCATCTGTACTGGACCCTCTTGTTTATCCTCAGGTAATGCAGAATCCTGTTTCTTTTCCTGCTTTTATACACTTCTGTGGGTTTGCTCAAACTGCCAACTGACGATCTGGCTAAGATTCTGGGAATGAATGTAAATATGAGGTTTGCACTGTGGTCTCCTTTCAGCGCTGCCGACATTTGGGATCGCAGTGTGCCCAGAGCAGCACACACTCAGCTTCCCAGCAGAGCAGAAGCTTCTTTGCTGACGTATGGCCCTGTTCTCTGGTGCTGTATTTTGTTCTCAGCTGGGACTACAGCAGCGCTCTGTAATGTGCTGATTTGCAATTGCCTGACATATGCTAGTTACAATGAGACATTAGGTTTTCAGGAAAACAGCCCTCCTAACGTACATGGGAGATAACACACCAGACGAGTGTTATGAGAGAGATCTGAGGCATCTTATTTAACTTAATGTCAAACCAAATAGAGAAACTTTGCAGCAATGACTGCCAGATTATCCTCTGAGGACCAGAGCCTGGCTATTTGGCTGCCGATAAAACTACATATTTTCGTATTTACTAATGGGGGAGAAGTGAACTCTCCGTGGTGAGTAATACAGATAGTGGCAGCTCTAGTTCCTCTTCATTCATCACTGTACTGCTTTCCCCAAGCAAAGGTCAGTGGATATATTTGGTTTGTGTGACTCCATGGTAGGATTTACGTTCATGAATCACCAGAGGGTCTGTGATTGCATCCTAGCAGCATGGATCCAGGGAATTGCTATTTCAGGAGCCTGTGCACCTCTTTCCTGCTCTTGTTGGAGGACAGATCCAGGTGGTGATTTAGTGCAAGGGGAAGGTCAGGATGTGGACAGTTAACTCCCCTAGCCTGTGATTTGCCTTATCTTAGGTGTGTTCTTTCACATGGCAAGGGAAAAGGGCTTTGTTGAGGGCTTCATCCTGATAATTACAACACCCAGGTACTGTCAGGAGAGAGGCCATGGCCTTTAAGTATGCCAGTGATTGTCTTGAAGTAGGTCAGTAGGTCATGTCCAGATATCTTTAGTTTCTTCTCAAGGGTAACACTTATAATCCAGGTGTTGATACGTCTTTTAAACTGCAGATAAGATAGCACATCCTATGTTTGTGTAGAACAGGCATTTCAGATGCACTGCGGTTGGTTGTAATGACCAACCCTGTACGCTTTCCTTCAGGGTTCACTTACAATAAGTTTATTTTAATGAATATTATTGAGCTTTTCACAGGGGGGTTCAGTGAGCAGATTGGAAATTCTGAAAAAGATTTTAGAACTGGGTGAATAATTCATAGAGAGTAATTTATTTTATGAATGTCACCTTTTCCTAGTTTGAATTGCCTGGGAATAAAGCGTGACTTGCTGGAATTTAGTTGTTAATTAAAATTACACACCAAATACTTTCTGCCAGCAATCCTTACTTTGCCACGCGTTCACAAGCGCTTTATTGTGAGCAGTTGATGTTCAGAAGCTCAGCAGTTACACTGGACACGGAAATTCCAGGATTTACTTTTCCATGTTTTGATTACGTTGTCCTGACTTGCTGGTCTTTGCTTTGTAGAAAGAGTTGTC
Organism: Amazona ochrocephala; assembly: GCA_039720435.1. Taxonomy (NCBI): domain Eukaryota; kingdom Metazoa; phylum Chordata; class Aves; order Psittaciformes; family Psittacidae; genus Amazona; species Amazona ochrocephala. Next base: position 15,711,495 of record CM077889.1, read on the forward strand.
TGAGATTCCAGAGGGTTCCGACTCATGAGTGTATGAGGGTATTGTAGTATTTGCCAGAATTTCCAGTTCTGGCCAGCTGTTCTGCCAAAACATTATTTCATTAGAAGGCAGATGAAACAATTTCATTAACAAAAATAAGCTGCCAAATTTATTCCTGTGTTCTACCTACTCTGAAGCTTAACTTCTGATCTTCATAGCAATCAATATACAAAGGCTGTTTCCATCGTGGCAATGTCACCAGAATCTAGTGTTGACTTTTTCAGGCTTAAGTTTGCAGAGTGAATGAGGAGGAATGCTGACTTTTTTGTCTGTTTCTCTGTTCCTAATTATGCGTGAGAACAAGTCCATGTCAGGCCCAGAGATTATGAAGTTTTGCATAAATAGGTGGTGGCTTTGTGTGTTGTTTGTGTGGGTTTTGTTTGTTTTGAACAAATTTGACTCAGTCGCACAGTAGCATGAATTAGTTACCTCCAAATGTCTTTTCCATAACTCTCAAACCTCATCAGCTAATAAGAACCATGTATCTTTGCACTTTTTCAAAGCTTTGAGCTTATCTAATACTTCTCCTCCCAAGCACACTGATCTGTAGAAACTGCTCCAGTCTTTCTTTTGCCCATTATAGTAGGCTTTATTTATGCACCAGATTGCAATATACAATATTAAAGTCATTAGATACATATACTGCTGCTTATGTGACAGTGAGATGCGTGCTGCAGGTTTGCTGGCTGCAATCACTCTGGCTGCATGCCGTTGGTTACACTGTGCTGAGCTTTGGGACTCCGGCAAGCTGGGAAGTGGTGCTGACCTTAGGAAACACCCCGGTTTGTTGCCTCTCCTTCTAGTCTGCCTCAGTGATCGAGTTGTCATTATTAACACAGTTAAATCCTATTAGAACTTCAAGAAATGTGTGTTATTCACCCCAGATATATTTTATGTTGTTGGATGAGCACTGAAAGTGCAACTTCAGGAGAGCACAGACTGGCAGCCTATGCCTCTGTACTTGGCTGCTGACCTGCCAGGTAGACACTTCTTGAAATAGCATTGCCCGTAGGTTTCATTTGTCACATTTGAATTGATACCTGGCAATCTGTTGTAACCTGTGATGTTTTTCATCATTTCTTGCTTGGTTGTGCCTTCAGCCTGACATGTGCCTCCCATATGGAGTCAGTCTCCAGGGCTTTGTGCCCTGATCGTGCATATTACGGTTGGACTCGATGATCTTAAAGGTCTTTTCCAACCTAAATGCCTCTATGCTGGATTCTCTATGCAAACTGCAGGAGGCAGGTGCCTGAGCTGTGTAGCTCTGTATCACTGAGCAGTGCAGGCTTTGCCACGTGTACCTGGGTAACCATGCTTCACTCACACAAGCTCAAGCTCTTCAGCTACTCCGTGTTGGCAGATCATAATTCTTTCTGATTACCTGATGTTTACCCCAGTCCTGGTTTGGTTTTTGTATCTAGTCCTAGTGTGCAGGGCTATAGTCTGATCATGAGCAGTTTGTGGGTTGTGTATTCCTGTGGTGCCCAACTCTCTACTCCTGAGCTACGGCAGTAAAAATAAATAATAATACTGCATGTTCGATATTTATTCTCCCTTTTCCACTGCAACAGAGAGCAATATAATAGGCTCTATTTATCATTTGCTCATTTGCTTTGCAAAGTTCTCCCTGGTTTTTGCTCTATTTACATAGGTGTCCAGTGTTGCTCTTCACTGTAACTTGCTATGTGTAGTTTTTACAGAGTAAACATATACTGAAATCTGTGCAGAAAATTCTTGGTTAATAATAGATGAGAAGAACATAACCTGCTTTGATTTGACATTATACATCCCTAAATGGGATGTGTAAGGGAGGCACATTGGGCTGTCTGAAATGCACAAAAAGAGAAAAATGTGAATAGCTATATACTTTATTCAGAGCAGAGTTCCTTACGCTTGGGTCAAAGGAAAGAGGAGGAGCAAATTCCATTGTTAATGTGGGTATTATTAATGAGCATTAGCTCTCTTGGAAGGACCTAGCTCTTTCCTGTATTGCTCAACTAAAAAGATGAAAAACAGATTAGTGGAGAACAAATGGAAAAAACTCAGCAATTATGTCCTTTCCAACCCTAACTGTTCTATGATTCTATGAGTCTATGTCACTCATCTTTTTCTGTGTAGCAGTAGAATGTGAGCGGATACCCATAGGTGTGTACTGCCTGAAGGGACGTGCTTTTTTAAGCACAGTGTCCCCAGTCTTATCTACAGCCATGTGTCTTGACAGTAAGAACATCGGCTACTCTGGTTTAGGCATTTCCAGCAAGAGTATGGTTAATCACTTCCTTGCCAGGAAGAGTTGCAGGTTCAGCACGACTAGTGGGTGAGACAGGAGTTACTGGAGGAAAAGGTGGCAGATGGGGGAGTCTCTTTCTAGGCTTCTCTATCCACATGTATACCATATGAATCAAATGCTTTAAAAGAACATTGTAAGCACATTAGATAGTGTGATCGCATGGTCTGCGCTGATCTGAATATGTATTTACACAGCAAAGCTGCTCTGTGGTACTGATATTCTAGTTTGATGATATTTTTTTCCATTAAATCCACAGGGGCCTCATAATTTCATCCCCTGGCTGTTGTTTCAGAATTACATGCACATGCCAGCAATCTGCATGTGTGCTTCACTGAGGAAAGATTAGGTCCCGTTTGAAAAGCAAGTTTGCTTCCTTTTTTATGCATCCAAATATTTAGTTATATTTCAGCTCTTTTTGAACGAGTTAAGAGTCCTGGCATGTTAATTTTAGCCCTCTATAGAATTCCTACAAGCACTGAACCAAAACGTACAAATGCCCAAGTTTGCCTTGGCAGAGAACAAAAAGGAATTTGAAAGTAAATGGATCTTTCAGCAATTTTTCCCCTTTGAATTACTTGTAAGATGGGAAAACCCTCTGTCTGTGCACATCTTTCACCTATGCCAAGTATCTGCATCGCTGCAGAGCCACAAGCAGGTCTCGGAGAATGGAGTCCCAAAGACCAGCTGCTGCTACCTGGATTTGTAGTTCTCAAGGCTTTGCATTTTATAGCCCCGTGAGTGTTGGGGCACAGAGCTGAGCACCAACAGCTCTGGCCATAGTGAGTGACTTTGCATTCTGACAGGAAGCATTAAGGAGAATTTTTAAGGTGTGATTTAATTTCCCTCATGAGACAGAAGCAATAAAAAAGGATGGTGCAGAAGCTGCAGAAATGTTGGTTTCTTAATTGATTCCTTTCCAAGGAAGTTTAAAAGGAAGGAATTTGAATAGCTGCTGCAAGGAGAGTTCTGTTATCTGCGTCTGTAACCCTTATTTTCCAAGGTTCGGCCGGTATTTATACATCTCTCTGCTGAGCTGTATTTTTGGCACCAAAATATTGCTTGTGCTTTGCATAATCATGTGATTCACTTCAGGAGCTGCTTGCAAGAAAGCTGAAGTTATTCTTATTTAAAAAATGCAATTAAGTATCAAGCATCATGCTAATTTTTAAAAATCTCTGCAAGACATGAAAAAAAGGGGAGTTTTCAATTCCGGTGAGATTGAACTAAACTGACTTCTTCTTTTCCTGCAATACGCTATTAACATTCAGCAGAAACTCTGTAAGAAAATGCTTTCAAAAAATGGATATAAAATGTTGACCTTCACTACTCTGCTTTCTTCTCTTCCTCTTCTTCAGCCCAGGTAGGAAGTAGCTACCAAAGATTGCTGCTGTCAGAGCTGGGGTTAAGTGTCATTAGCTGCAGTGACCAGTTGTACAAAGACAACACACTTGTGAATGTAGAAGTTAGTGAGTGGATGAACAAGTTGGTTCATGCTAAAAGCAGTTGGTTCCCCTGAGCGTACTGATGTGTTTATAACTGAGGATGCATTAGTACATTTAAAATTGTGTCTGTATTGATGGCGGCTGATAAAGTGAAGACATCCCAAATGTAGCGCATTGAGAATCACAAGCCCAGCGTAAAACTGGGAGGAGTCTGAGCTCTGGGAGCACAGAGGTATTTTTAAAATTCCTTTCTTCATGTGCTGTGTTTCTTTCTCAACGCGAATTTACCTTCCTTGTACTTCCTCTCTTCCTTCCCAGGGAGTATCCCCATGGCTTGAAAAATTACATCTCCTTCTCATGGTGATTTGCCATATTTCTAAATGGGTATTACCCCAAATGGAAAACAAAAATGGGTATCTGAATATTCCTTAGTGAATAAGAGTGGGCTGAAGTACTTCCCAAAGCAGGGGTGACATGAAACATTCTCATAGCTTAGACTTCTTTCGAACACATGCCTGGTTGCTGATGTGATCATTTTGGAGTATGAATTCATCATCATCTTCTTGTTTATGAGGCATTTGTGCCCAGAAGAAGTCTGGACCACTAAGTGAGGGACACCCCTGGAGATGCTGTTGTGGGCTCTGTATGTTTGTGCTTTGTGGGCATACGAGAACCCAGCTGAAGAACAAGTGGAGTCCTCTATATAAGCATTTTTAAAGAGTGTTTCATCCATCACCAGCCAAAACCTTCAGGGATGACTTGCTCTGTGGGTGTGCCACCACAGGAGAGCACGCGGCAGGACAGGGGTTAATTCCCACTGCCCCGTGCTCTCTGCAGGATGCTGGGTCTGATCACAGTCTGCTGTCATGAGACTAAGTGGCCTCTGGCTTTCCAAGACAGAACAGGTTCCTTCCACATACTGTAATTCTGACTGATGGAAGACTGATTCAGAAGTTGAAATATGGCTAAAAATGACAGTGCTTGTCCTCAGGCTCTTCTAAGGGAGTCGGTGTATCATGTTCTTTTGTGCTCTTCTTTTTCCCTACCTCCCCTTGTGCTTTAATGCTTTCCAAAGGTTTGTTAGTCCTGCAGATCCTGGGGGAAGGTGACCGTTTGCATTTGGCTCTTGTGCTGCTGACTGGGAGATGCTGTGTCTGTACCCACCCATGCTGCCCAAGAGCTGGTTCGGCTCCAGGAGACTCAGCAAGTGCCTGGTCCTGCCCCGCTGCTATCTGGTGGCTGCAGCATCACTGCCCTTGGCTGCCTGCTCACAGACGCAGACCTCCACCGAGCACAGATGTGAAGGGAGAAGAACAAAGCAATCGCATTTGTCCGTTTACTAAAGCAAATCTAAGTGTTGTGCCATCTGTTCTGCAACTACAAGAAACCCTGTGAGCTCTTTGGGAAAGGCAGAAAATATGTTCAGAATCTGGAGAGAAGATGGATGTGAAAATAAGATGATGAGACTTGGTAGGAGCCTGGATAACACCAGAACAGACTGAAAGTAGCAAAACAAAAACTTCAAGTAGAAAATACAAGAAAGAAAACCTGCCCTGAAATGGGGGGAAATCCAACATCCATTAAATTTTTCTCCTGTATCTTCCCCATTGCCTTTCATACATGTGTTCATTTTTCACATTGATCCTGTTCAGGAGAGCAGATCCAGGTTGGTATTTAGTAGTTCGGGAGTGCTGTGGTATAGCAGAAGCCTGCAGCACTGCGGGTGAGTGGGACCCGTCCCTCCTCGGTGACAAAAGACACAGGGAGGCTCAGGGTGGTGCTGCCTGCCCCAGCCTTGCATTGGGCCTCCTCTGCCTGCTGCCGGAAGTCACAGCTCTGATCCGAAGCACAGCTGTGTGCCGTTTTTCAAAAGCCAGGAAGGAGAACTGCAAACTGTGTGAAAAATGATAAAATCTGGAAAACTTCTTACAGCGCTCTTCATAGCTTTGTGAAATTCCTGCTCCCCCGGGGCTCAGATCCATCCCATGAAAGTCTGATTGTGTTAAGCTCCAAACTGCGCTGCAGCCACTGGCCCCAGGCTGGTGGCCCTGCTGGTGGTAAGCAGCTAGAAGAGAGGGTTGTATGTTGATCAGCTCTTTCAGGAGAGTAGCAAAGGCACCGAGAATGTAATGACTTATCCCTTAAAGCTCCTGCTTTGTAAACTGAGAATTGTGGTATGGATGGAAGTGACTCCGATTCTGAGAGCCACTTGGAGCATGAAGTTTTGCTGGTAGGAGAGCAAAGAGTATCTTGTGGTTCGTGTTCTAACCTTGGCCTTCAGGACATCTGGTTTCCCATTTCTGCCACAGAGTTCCTGCAGGTCCTTGGGCAAGTCATCGTTTTCCTGCATCCCGTTTCCCCAGTGAGGGATGCAGGACTGTTTTCCTCCGTCAGTCACGGTGCTGTGAGGCTCTGTAGGGTTGGCAGTTACCATAGAGATGAGGTACCTAAATAGAATCTGTAACCTGTTGAAGGAGAGCTATGAAACCTGATGGTGTTACCAAAAGAACAGCATGGCTTTGGCTGTTTTGCGTGGGGCAGCTACAACAGGTTGTAAAACTGTCACAGTAGGTGTAAGTACTCTGAAACCAGGGTCAGCTGGAACACAGACTTGTAAAAACAAAAAGCTACCAGTGCAAACTCAACCTGTGAATGTGAACTGATATCACTGGTTAAACAAATAAACTAAAAGAGATTTTCTTCTTTAGGATCCTCTGGGCATTTTCATTTAATAAAGTTTTTTGGTCTGGCAGGAGTCCAGGACCAAGAAGTCCAGACCTGCTTCTGTTCTTTCTGGGGCACCCTGGAGCTTCTGTGGCTCCTCACTGTTTGCATTAAAGGTCTTCAATTTGCTATAGGATGTTAGCTGGAGATTGAAAGCTGTGGAGTTACTCTGATTTGTTTTAGGCAGAGAGAGGCAGGGGAAATCTTGTTTTAATCTAATTGCTATTCTCTTTGTCTTTACTGTGAAACGATGACTTTCAGGTATTCCTTATTGCACCATTAATTGTTTTCCTCTTTCTCATTCATATTAAACCAAATATTTAATGTATTACTACATTAAAAAAAAAACCCAAATATTTATCCCTACGAAAATGAGAGTGGTTTTGAGGTCCTGGTCTTTCTGCTGCTTCTGAAGCGTTTCACTTTGGTTGTATTTGCATCCTGAATCCAGTATTTTCAATGCAGCTTTGCCACTGACTTGTGTAACAAAATAATAATGCCATCTGTCTCATCTTTTTTTATCCCATATTTAAACATCCTTTTATTTATTTATTTATTTTGGTGCTGGCTGACTTTGGCTGTGCAGTGAGAGGAAACCTTCATTGAACTGGTTGCAATAGTCATCCATTCCTCACACAGCTAATTAAGGACGTTGAAAGATGCGTAGGTTGGTTTAATGCTTCTGCATTTTAGTTTTCTGCCAGTGTTAGCCTCCATTCGACGGTTTCCTGTGCCTTCATTCCCTGATCTTCCTGAATTGTGCCACCTCAATTGTGTAGCTAGCAGCAAATTTAAAATGGAAAAGTGAGGACTTTGTTGACCTCCTTTGTAATCTTTCAGGGATGTTGGAAGTTCATTGTGAGGCTCAGTGGCTCAGCAATCACATGGCAATGTCCTACCACCAGTGTGTTCATCCGTCTGGTCTGGGATGCACATGAGTTGGTTGGAACTTCTATTTCCTGGATGAGGGAGGTTTCACTGTCAGGCCCTACTGTGTCACCGATCATCCTCATCAGCATTCGGATGCCCCCCAACAGGCACAGAGCAGCCAAGTTTTGCCCTGTGCTGGATATTTGTTCCCCCTCTAGGCCGGATTTAGAGACATCATTGCAATACCTGATCTTGGTTTGGGTGGTGGGCTCATACAGATTATCTGATAATTCCTTTTGAAAACTAGCATTTTTTGTCCATTTGTAAGGGGAGATAACTGCTTTTCTTACTACAGTATTTCCTCTGGTCCAGATTCCTGGCTTGTAGTTCTGGTAACTATATTTGAACAGTTGACTTTAAGAAGTTTGTAAGCGTTGTTGCTGGCTCAAATGCTACAAATGGTTTTGTTTCTTTTTTTTCTCTCTCTGCCTAGTAGTATAAATTTATAATGTCTGTCTAGTTCTATCGCATGAGGTTTACAGGCAACTTTAAATAAGAAAGCCTCGTTGTTTTATAGGAGACATGTAAAGTATGGAAACCGCCTCCTGAAGAACTTCCTTAATATCTTTTGTGGTAATAGTATTGTCCAAATAAACACATGCTTCTTGTAAACTTACCAGAATGTGTGGTGGCACTAACCCAGCTCTACTGGTGTGAATATACTAGCCCACTGACATATGGTATGTAATTTGATTTCTAGTAGTTCTGAAGGATTTACAGGCTGATTTATGTTTCTTTCTTTGCACTTATTTCCCATGCTCTCTTATTTTCAGGGAGTGCATCCTTTATACAGGCTTCGTTTGACTCAGTGTATGTTGTGTTCGACTTCTGTCTAGTTGATGCAACAAGGTTGGGGCTTCATTTCTGTTTCTATGAGGAAACAGGGACTTTCATTTTAACTTTTGCCCAAGAGCAGAGGTGCTTTTTTTGTTTTCCAAAATAAAATGTTATCAACAGTCTACACTTGATAACTTTTTGTGTTTCTACAGTTATTATCTAACTATGGTTGTATTCTTCAGAATGCATGTATTTTAAGTTCTTTTGTGCTGCTTGGAGATTAGTGGAAAGTTTCTGGTAACTGGAGCCATAGTCTAAGGAACAGGGAGAGGGAACATTCTTGTTCTTCAATTCAGGCAATATTAAATTGTTTTATTGGCAGTTGCAGCCTCAGAGGGAGCAGAGGGGAAAAATATCAGGAAAAGCACAAACAGAAAAAAACCCATAAGAAATGGGAGGTGATGAAGATGAGGGAGACAGTCACATAGTCACATGAGCCATACTGTGTTGGTTCAGATGTCCGTGTAAGTCCTTATTCTGTCTTCAAAACTGGCCAGTAGTGAGTGATTGCCTGGTATTGTAGCATTAGTGGCCTTCTGTTTTCTTAGTAGACCCTTTCTTATGGCAAGGGGTTCCAAAACTGAAATGTGTATTGTATGAAGCTGTATCCTCATTGTTTGTCTGGCTTATTGGTCTTTGCACCCAAGGGTGCTCTGGGAGCTCTTTTTAGAATCTGGCTCTGCCTTTTCATTTGCAATCAGTCCTTTGGTTCCGAAGCAGTTTTGAGCAAACCATGACACATGCAGTAGGTAGATGGTTTCATTTCTTAATTTTGTCAGGATGAAGTCCTGCAACCTCTTTATTGTAGATTTTATGCTATGACCTCCCTTCTGATATTTAGTCTGATGCAGACCCTTTAGTTCAACCTCAGATGGGAAGAGCTCTTATACAGGGGCCTCCTCCAGGTTCTCTGAGGTGGACATGGTTTGAAGAACCTCATTTAATTTTACTGTTACAGTACTGTCTCCGAGTTCACCTTTAAACCTGCATAATCTGTTGGCCCTACAGATACCCTGATGAGTTTTCAGGTCATGATGTATTTCAGAAAGGTTTTATAATTATTTTTTATGCTTTCTGCGAGTTATTCCTCAGACTCTCTTTTGGCATGCCTCATTGTGGTTTTATCTTTAATCTGCCAGTTTATGGCCCTTTCAGTTTTCCTTTGGTAGGATGCCTGTATGCTTCCAACAACCTTCCCTTGCCTTGCTGTTCAGCAATGCTGACTTTCATTTGCTCTGTCTGAACTTGTTTGGTGGATGCTTGCTCTGGGACTTCAATACGCTCTCTTTAATGCTACCTGCAATGAGGTTCTTTTTCAGGTGTACATTTCATTCTTCTCTTGCAAATTCTTTATTCTTATGTAGTCGTCCTTTCTGGAAGTGAACACTGCAGAAGTATTACAGGTTTTGTTGCTCTTGTCAGGACACCAAACACGAGCATGATGTGATCAGTGTTAATGGGTATTCTTCAATGGCAGCAGTTAACTGCGCTGGTCAGGCAGTTGAGGGCTGCATCCCCTTTGCGGGGCTGGATCTCAAGAGCTTTGTGAAGCAATCACTAATGATACATAAAAATCCATCCTCAGCCCCACTCCTCAAATTATATTTGCTCTGTCTCCACTGGCTGTACACACCTTCCATTACTATGTTCTTTCTGCACTTCTGTGTCTCAGCTGCTGTTGATGTCCTGGTCAAGCAGTTGACAGCATCACCCTATACCTATCTTTTCCTATATGCACCTAGGAATTTCATCTAAAGGGATTCTGGAATCTTCTTTGACATAGTTAAATGGTTAATCTGAGTTAATTCTAGGCTCTCTTTTCTGCTGGAAGGCTGGTTTGTTCCTGTGTGCTTTCTATCCTGCTGTTAAATGTCCCAGGCTTGTCTTCTTTCACTGAGTGTCTGATATGTTCTTATCAGTATACATCAAACTTGGCCTTCTGTACTCTCCTTCCTTTAATTTAAAGTACTCTTTACATCCTTTCCAGTATTCAATACAGTGATGATGTGGCAGAAACTGATCTCTACTGTACTGACTTTGTCCACTCTATAGTTTTTCCCAATAACAAACTCCTGTTTCCATATCCACTGAATCCACACCTCATTTTCTCAGCACCGTCGCAATGAAACCCCTGTTTGCAGCTTGCAACTTGACATCCAGTACCTCTGTCCTCATGCCCACAATGGCCACGGGCACCAGCTCATTCCCCAGTGCTTCTTAAGAGACCTCTAGACCTCTAGGTGTGAGATTCACCACATTTGCTTTAGCAGCCAGATTGCCATATGGATGCACGTACATTGCCCTTAAGGAACATTATTCCTTTTTGTGAGAGTGCACTTTATTTCACCTGTAGCAGTGAGGAGATTGCTTCAGGCGCCTCTGGGTGGTCTGTCTGGCGTCTGTTTCTGTGGCTGGCCTGCGAAGTTAGCAACAAAGAGCCTCCAACTTCTTTACAGCTACAGCCAAGCTCCCACTGCCCTGAAACTCCCCTTTGCCATGCTGGCTGGGTCAGGGCAAAGCGAAGCCCTGGGACAGGCTGGGTTCCCTTTGCTCAAGCAAGGGGCTCATAAAAGAGGCCCAGCTCATGTTTCCTTTTACTTTTCCAAGGACGTGGTTCACCAGCTACAGCTGAGTTCCCTGATCTGGGTTTGGGCTCAGCTGATGTTATTTCTTCCTCTGCAGAAGTCTGCTAAAATGTGTTTGTTATTGTGCAATGCCTAAAGTTTTTTCCTTGAACTGTATGTACTAGTGCAATGTAATGAGTAAGGGATGTTAATGTGAGGAATTTTTAAGCTGCACAAGACTGCCTAAAGCATCACAGGCTAACATTTCTATCAGAGTTTCTTTTTCGTTTGTTTCCTGATATGTCCAAGCTTTTCCCATCAGCAATTCGTATTCTCCCTATGCTTTCAAATCTTGGAGAGTTATCATATGCCTCCCTTCCTTTTTGTCATATAGACAAATAGTGCACATTAATTCTTTGATTTAATCCTTCCTAATAAGCTTGTTCCTCCAGGGATTAATTATTTTAGTTTCTGTACTGAATCTTGCACTTTGTTGACATCTTGTACTGGGAGCCTGGATCCAAGTGCAGTATAAAATGTAAAGCTCATCTCTCATTAGTTTTTCATGCTCTCATTGGATAACTGGTTTTCAGGTTCATTCCTCCAATTCAGGGCAAGAGAAGGAAGGTTAAAATAAGCCTTGCCATAGGACGTGGAAAAGAAAACAAGCCCCAGCTGCAGCAAGTTTGGCATTTCTGTTTCCCTTCACCCTTAATAGGCATCCAGTTGAAGTCAATCTTACATTTAGCAGGGAAGGGACCTTACTTCATTTCCACATCATGCATAAAAGCATTGGTCACCCCTGGACATGTGACTAGATTTAGGGCCGTTGCATGGGATGGTGTGAAGTAGGTGTGAAATGCTTTATTCCAGGTGGGAATTTTTACCTGCTGGAGGTCTTGGTCTCACTGAGGTCAGAAATTGCGGACCAAGAGGCTTTGGTTCTGATAAGGTGTGTGTCTTTCTGGGATGGTGATTTCAGGGTGAGCATCCTGAGCCTGCTTGCTGTGTGGCTGCATGGACACTGGGGCTGCTGTTTGAGAAGAGCTGGTAGAGCACAGAGGAGGACGGAGAGGTGGGAATGGCCCAGGGCAGAGCTGGCTCCTGCTGCCCTGCAGCCTGCGCTCTGCAGCTCATGCACCCCTTTGGAACATGAAATGTTGCTGCAGTGACATCTTCCAAAGGGAAGATTTGGGATTTCTATAACATAATTTTAAATGACTTTAAATGTTAAGTTTCAACTCAGATTAAGGTAATATATAAAATTTTTTTCTCCAGTTTGTGATCTGGATCCTTTTATATTGTTTACTATAGCAGAGACCTAGAGTCTGTTCCTACCCATTAATGGATCTGATCCAGCTCTGCTGAATTCAGGATGAGGACTGGTTTTGGGAATCATTGCAGCAATGCTTTGGTGAGCGCCTTTGGCCTGTGTTATGTAGAAGGTCAGACTAAGCTGCTTTAATATTTATGATCCCATTTATGAATCCTGACCTTGAGATTTATGAACGTGACACCCATTGACTTCAGTGGGTGGTGGTTTGTGCCTTAAGCAAATATAGTTTTGTGAAGAAACTTGGGTAGCAACTCTCCCATTTTGTGAGTTTGAGCTAAGGAGCTTTCCAGTCAGACTGGTTTTGTTTTCTTGCAGAATGTCAATTCAATTTTATTGCTGAGGGTAGGACTCAACTACGCCTTTTGTCAAAGGGATCTCAGAACTGCTGTACTTCAAATAGTTCCTTATGTTAAAATTGGGAAAGTTAATGCTTTTGGATCTTGCTGTTAGCAAATTCAAGGACTTGATATTCATGCTTTTCCTCCCTGAAAGATTAAAATTGAGAAATTCTGTTGCAGGGAACAGCAATTACTATTCCCTGCTTGCAACAACAGCAATCAAATTTACAATCCCAGAGTCCGCAAGATCTGCTGCATTTATCATTTTCATTCTTAACAGCTATTTAATAACTCACCTCTTTCCCACTTGGAATTATACGTACCTGTGGACATCAAGCCTAGTGACTTTCCAAAATGTTCTTGCTTAAGCATTATTTTAGCTAAAAAGAACTGTTTAAAGGGCTGCAGAATTGTAATAGCTGCAGCAGCTGAACTCTTTGGAAACCAGGTTCCTTCTGGTGGTGGTGGAGGCACCCGAAAGGTGGAGGCCAACCTGTATCGCACTCTGAATTTGCCTGCTCCAGAGTCTCCACTATACTTTTTGCAGCTGTACTTAGTCTGTATTTGCTGCAGATACTCATTTTGCAGAAAGTCATAGTTTTGTGTATTACCTAAACCTTTTGAAAATGAGATTTACCTCTGTGATCTACCTGGATTCAGAGGTGAGTGGCTGCTGGGATGGGACAGGTTGTATGGGGCAGAGGCAGGAGATTGATCATGGTCCTGGTCTCTTGCATGGCTGCTGGCTCCAGGCAGGCACTGAGTGACAGAGGTGAGACTCTGGGAATTTCCTTTGACGGCAGAGAGGTTGGAAGCAATGTTTTTAGCATTGTCCACTGGTAAAAGCCCAGGTGCTGTGGCCAGGATGCTTGTCTTGAAATCTGCTGGCATTGCTTTGTGAGAGCACTTTAATTGTGTCTGTTTTCTCGATGGTTCAGTGAGAACGAGACACAGTCTGTCTGACTATTGTGTCTTTAAAAACCGCAGAAAACCTTTTGAGTTTCTAAAATGAGTTATACCCTACAAGATTAGGGTCCGGATTCTCATCTGCTATAAACTAAGGCAGTTCTTTTAGCTTCAGGTTATACTGGCTGCAGATTTGTCCTGCTGCTATTATTAATCACACCTGCAATTGTATAGTGACTAAGCTGGGCTCCAGGGACAAAACTTTATTTTTGGTAGCAGAGGAAGCGTATAGATGCATGAATGGATGGATGGATGGATACCCATCCTCCCTTGAGCTACGAGGACTGTGCAGGAGCAGCCCATCATGAAAGCACTCATCATACAAACAGCTCTCGGATGGTGCTTTTCATTAGTGGATCTCAAAGTACATTAAAAATGTGACCTTGTCCCCATTCTGCAGAGGATAAATAGGGGCCTTAAGTAACACACAGCTTTCATAGGGCTACCCAGCAGGCTCTGCCCCTCTGTCAGTCTGTCCATATGATTCCTGTCTTCATACACAATTATTTCCCTCCATATCTTTTTGAGGCTATGTGACAATAAATCAGCTTAATTGCAAAATGACTTGAAGAAAAGCAGAAAAATACTCCTTTAGATTAATGGTAATTTAAATCTGTATGCTTAGTTAAAACCTTCTGTTTTCTCCCCCATCCAACATGGGACTGAATAAATCAGTGCAGCTCTAGGGCTGCAGCACACTGCACAGTAAGTGGCAGCATGTTTCAAACGTTTGCTACAATCCCTTCAATACCTCCATTCACTGTAAAGAAAGATGAATTTGTAGCACCGCACAATTCTTCCTCTGCAATGCTTCAGTAGTTTGAGGTAGGTTCTCAAAGAATCAAATGCAAATTTGACACAAGAAGCTGTCTTTTTGCATTGTTATCTTTATGAATGAAGCTGAATGGAAATAAAATGCATCTGTTCCTGAAGAAATGTATTGTGTGATTGGGAATGAATTGTAGAACTGGAAATGTTGAGAGATCCTGTATGGGCAGGGATGAGTTTGGAAGGTCTTTGTTGTGTCCTTAGTTCTACTGCACACTTCCCGGGTGATCTTGCTCCCGCCATCAGAGCCCCTGGTGCATCAGGCCTGTTCTAATGCAATTGAACTAATAGTATTTCCGTACTTGACTTTAGCACTGGGAGGACACATCTGTTGTTGTTTGGGAAAAGCATGTTCCTGTGGTTCTAGGACCTAGGGAAGGATCATAAATAAAAGTAACGTGGAATTTGCTTTCAGCTTCTCTGCTCTGTTAGTGCAGTTTTGGTCAAACATAATAGCAGTTGTGTATTTAGGGTAGAGGCACATTGATACAAAAATAGAATAGGACTTTATCCAATAAGCTGTCCTGCAAATATAAATATTTTCTCTTTCAAGTCATCTGCAGAGTATTTATTGGCATCTATGCAGTGAAATACAAATGTCCTCTCTGTGCTTCTCTGAACTGACTGTTGGGAGCATCCCATATTGCAAATTCCCCTTTGGAGACTTCACTGACATTGCAGGGAGTGCAGGCTCCTACCGCAGGCACTGAGGTTAAGACTCAGATAGTTCGAGCTTCCCTTTGATCTCCAGAAAACCACCTGAAAATCAGGGCTGTGTTTAGGATTTGTTTATGCACAGGTGTGTCCTGTGGCTGGTGGCCTTGTTCAGAATCAAATACTCAGGAGAATAGAGCTCTCTCTATGGAAATAACAGTTTCTGAAACACTCTGGTTTTAGGTTACTAATTCCATTAAGCAGACATGTGGATTTTTTTAATATTAATTTCAGGTTTGTTCACATTTAATTTTAGCTTCCTGTCTGTATCATGTGCTTGGAGCTTGAGAAGTAAATCTACCTTTATATGGCAATGAGAAACTTTGTAAAGCTGTACTAATGAGGAAGAAAATGAACATTAATTAAACTTGTGGTTACAGAACGGGCTGAGGCTCTGGAGTCCTGAAGCAGCAGCTAGGTGGGTTACTTCATTACAGCCTAGAACAGAGAGCTGTGATGTGAATGGGAATGAGGAGACAATTAAGTCACTCACCAACCGCAGAGCCAGTGAGACATTTAATTAGCCACAGGAGCTAATGCTCTAAAACCTGGAGCTTTCTGTAGCTCTAAATATGCCAGGCAGGTTTCCTGTCAAATTAGACTTCTAAAGAATGTCTTTAGAAGTGGATGAAGGGTTGAGGATATTGAAAAGACTGGAGAAGAGACCTGCTCTTCCACTGGGCTCTGCACTGGAGAGGAGCTCTCCATCTTGGTGGATAGGACTAGGCGAATTACCTTGGGCTGAAAGCCCATGTGGCCACTGCCACTGCCAGTGTATGTAGATCCTGTGGTCTTTAGGGAGCCCCAGTATCCCCAAGAGAGATCAGTGGAGCACTAAACCTCAGCCCTATGTATTGCAATGGACTCATTTGAGCTTATCAATGTAATTCTTGTCTTAATTAGACAGGACAGTCATTCCTTGCCTTCCTTGTGAGTTTTTTCCAGTGTGTCTTTCACTTCTAAGTAACAGCCTTGCTAACCTTAGCAGTGGTTTTGATTCTCTGAACTGCAGTTTCCTTTTGATTAAGTGTCTTCTGCTCAAGTCTTTAATGCATATTAATGAGTGCTAAGCAGTGCTTGACTTGAGTAATTTGCAGCTGGGATCTAAAAGCCCTTGGAAGTAATGCCTGGGGATATCCCATTTAGGGAAATAGCGGGATATTACAGGGTCTTTGCTACAGTTTGGTGCATTCCAAAGGCAAACCATTTCTCAATTAATTTATATTTTTATTAGTCACAAGGCACAGTCACTGCTGCCATCATTATTTAGCAATATTCTCATATTCACTTTAGTTTCAAGTTAAAAGTCCCATAAGAGGAGGGGAAGAGGTAACAGCTCAGCATTTTTTCCAGAACTGGAAGTCCTTTCCATGGAGATGCCCTGTCCCACACCCAGTTCTGCATCACACATTCCATGTGTGGCTGCAGGGTGTACTGCAGCGGGAGCACCACTAATCCCAAACTCCTGCAAGTACAGCAGTCCCAGATGGGTGACGAGCAGTATAGGACAGAAAAATGCTGTTGATGGATGCTGCTTTTAAGCTTTTAGTTTATGGAAGGAACTGCTGTTCTGCTGTTCAGAACTTGGGGAAGCTGGTAATCGAAAGGCTTAGTTCTGCTTTCGCATCCCCTGGAGTGAATGGCCAGACAATGGCCCAAGAGCTTTCTGAAGTCATAGAATCCCAGACTGGTTTGGACTGGAAGGGACCTTAATCTGATTCCTACCCCCTGCCATGGGCAGGGACACCTTCCACTAGGCCAGGTTGCTCCAAGCCCTGTCCACACCTTTCACTAGGCCAGGTTGCTCCAAGCCCTGTCCAATCTGGCCCTGAACGCTTCCACAGTTTCTTTGGGTGATCCGGACCAACTTGTCAAGACCCTCAAAATGAGCTTCTTGGTGGCTTTTTGCGGCTGTTCTGAGTGGTATCAGGACAAATGCATTAGGCAATTTATCTCAAGCTTTTCATGTTCCAAGCTCTTGGCAAAAAGATAACAAATCAGTCACAGTAATTATCCTGCAAGACTGTTGTTATGCTGGTTCAGAGGTGGAGAAATGGGAGTAAAGAGGTTAAATGTCTTGCTGAAAGCAGCAAGGAAATGTGTGGTGGAGACATTGAGGAGCCCCACATATTTCTTAATGAATCATTTATAACTGTGTGTATATTATTAGGCAGATGGCTTGAACCGTGGATTGCTGTAGGAACTCTGTCTTGCCATCAAAATAATTTTGTTCTTAAAGTCTTAAACAGCCAGTTTTTCTTTTATTTCATAAGGATATTGTTGGCTAAATCAAGGTCTATATAGGATATACAATATACAAAAATATATAGTTCTTTCACAGTTCAAACACAAATGAACTCTTTCTTAATAATTCTCTCCAAAAACAGTTGATATGTTTCTCAGGACCAAGGGAAAAGAGAAATTCCAGTGTAGTCCAAGATTAGAATGAGAAAAGAAATATTCAGTCATGTTTGAAGGTTAAATTCCTTCCTTTCTACACTCCAGCGGAATTAGGGAGGATACTGCCATGGGAATGTGCAGCATGCTGTTGTGTCTGTCCCAGAAGCAGTGTGTGAAATAAGAGCACCTGATGGATGGCCTGCTATGTACCAGTAGTCAGTGCTACATGAATCCCCCTGCATGCAAAAGGGCCAGCACCAGGCACAATATCTGCAGGGAACATCAGTGTTTGACCACTGGTTTTATGTCTTGGGAGCCAGCATTCAAGCATCTCTACTGTTTAGTCTTAACAGCCTGTCCCAGGCTGTCACCTTCCTGATCTCAGCGGGGGGGTCTTCACCCTGACCCAGATGTTTGCTTTCCCAAAAGGCCACCATGCCCTGGAAGCCAAAGTTCACCTATGAAAGTTGCTCTTCTGTCTAATCAGTTCAAGTGCTGGTTGTAGAAGTTGCTTATCTGTAAACCTGAGGAGGATATCTACATTCTCCGAACTCCCTTCAGTGCTCCCTGGTGCATACAATGTAGAGCAGTGTCTTCCCCAGGATCCTGAAGTACGGTTTGCATTTTAAACTAAGATCTGGCATTGTCTTCTTACTTAAGACTCGGTTTATAAATCCAGGCATACATCTGAGCATGTGCACAACCACGGAGCTCACTTGCAACGAGCAAAATCCCATTTTTTTCCTCCTGACAGTCAAGCTCTCTGTATTTCTCCTGGGTCTATGCATGGTGTGTGGATTGCAGTCTGTGCAGCTGAGCATGCAGATGCTTGTTCCTGCTTCATCTTTAGTTGTGCATTTCTGATAAAAAGGCTTTAAAATGTCTGGATATAACATTTAAGATCCAGGAGAAGTGTGTGTTCATACAATTAAGACATACCTTAATAGGAGAATAACATCAATTCTGAATTTTTCATGTATTCCTTTTTACAGTAAAAGATCAGTTGCTGTCTCTGGGTTCAGGACTTGTTTTCTTGCTTGTCTTAGCTTCCTTGAGCTGCTGAGCCTGTCTCACCTTTTTTGTGTCTGATATGGAATCTAAATTAGATAAGAAGAAACAGGACAGGATTTCAAATTCAGTTTCCTTTATACAGGCAGAATGGCATCGGTTTAAATTGCTCCGATGTAATTTTGCTTCTTTAATCCTTCCCTTTCAATCTGTTTTTGTGTACATTATATATATGAAATCTGTGACTGGAAATCTTGCCTAATATAAGTTAAGACATGACAAATGAACCTGACATTTTTCCAAGGAGGGAACCAAAGAACATACTGTATTTATAGCAGTAGGAATATAGTTTGCTGCTTGTAGGAGAAAAAATGTATTGTATGAGAACTTCAGTGCTAGGATGTGATAAGAGTGTTTAGATGATGCTTGTTTCAAGTGAAGATATTGGGTTCAAAGGAGTCAAACTGGTTCTCCTGGAAGCTTGAGGTAGGGCTTCACCCAACAGAGGATTTAGGCTCCCAGAAGCTCAGGTAGCAAGGTGATGTGTATCAGTGTCCAGATACTCTTCTGTGCCCAGTTTGAAAGTCTGGTGACTCCAGGATAATCAGTGGGCAGAATGGGAAAGAGCAGGATGAAGGGGCTCTGAAGGCTGGTTCTGCAGCTTCTCTCAGTAGTAATCTAAGCTATTTCTCTCACATTACTAGTAAGACTTTCTGTTTACAAGCGAAGAGTTCATTAGTTTAAGTTCTCAAACACAGATGTGCAAACATATGCAGAAAAACTGATTCAAGCCAAGCATCTCTGCAAGTCAGTTATTGGCTTCTGTGACCTTCTGCCGTGGGGCAGGACTGCAAAAGGAGGCAAACGCCTTGGACCAGGTGCCAAGATCTTCCGTCTGCGTGAAGATGCTGAAAAGATGTTTTCTTTTGAAAGTTTGAGTCTTTATGAGGGCTTCCCCTGAACACAGTGAGAATTGCTGGGGGGCTTTCCTTCAGGGTGATGGGTAGAACTGCAGATTTCTCTTTCTTTCCATGCCAGGGTACCTGGTCCTGTCTGAATACGTCTTTATTTCCTAGCAATGTGCTACTGACACCTTTTCTGAACTAGTTGTGGCTAATGCTTGAAAGTGTATTTTGTGAAGCTGAACTCTTTGTGTCAAGGGGGAAATAGTCACAGAGCTCAGTTGCCTGCGTGTAAGACGTGGTACTTTTCTGTCTTGCTTCTGAAGAGAAGGTCTGATGCCGTTTTTTTGGCTGTTGAACCGCACATCAGGACCAGCTTATGGTGCTGAACTGATCTTTTATTTAGCAGAGAGAGTAAACACTGGATCACCCCAGGCCTGATGGATAGCTAAGGTCATAGTAGCTTTCATTGTAGCTTTTTGCTAATAGGGAGTGCATTTCCTAGGCAAGTCCTTAGACCTGCACTTCGCTCCTGTGGTTTGAGGAGAAGCCTTTTTGGTTCAGGGTTGTACCTTTTGTCCTTTCTTGTCAAGTTGGGGAAATGATGCTTGGTTTTGCTGTAATAAAGGATTCACCTGGTTTCCTCTCTGCATCCTAATTGCTCTCTAGAGAGCACTAAAGTGTGCTTAAGCATATTGCAACTGTTTACTCACAACGTCTGCTGTATGTGCAGTAATGCAAAATGGTCGATCTCTGCCCTGTCGCTGCAGGCTGGCATGATCCGCACAGACAAGGATGAGTTCTTCATTGAACCTCTGGAGAAGGGGGCCCAGGAGGAGGAGGAGGGAGGAGGCAGGACGCACGTGGTCTATCGCAGAGCAGCTGCCAAGAGGCAACTTCCTATTGAGAATGTGGATACCCTGTATGAAGGTAAGGCAGAGACGTTAATGCCAACTGATGTATAGAGTGTAGCTGAAGCCACGTGGCCAATGTGATCTGCTGTCTCTGGCTTTTTATCCTTGAAAATGGAAACGTGTTCTTCTCCCACTGTGGATGAAAAGATTAGGAAGGAGTTGAACACTTTACCTGTGCCAAGCAAGCACTGCAGCAGCCAAAACCATCTCCAGGGTGGTGGAAGTGTCCTGTGTCCCACTGAGTTCCCAGGTCAGAGAAGAACAAGGGAATGATGGATGAGGTGCTTGTGCCTACTAGGGACCAATTGGAAAGACCGTGTTGGAAGGCTGTGGCAAAGACACCAAAGCTGACATGGTACACAGGCTTCTCATTGACAGTGTCTTCACTGGGCTGGATTTAATCCCAGCAGGAACATAATGGTATCTTAAGATATGGACACAAACTTTCTTGCTTTATTTATGTGTTTCCAAGTGTGGAATTGGCCTTTTGTCTAAGATCAAATGTAGTGTAGCATAGTACTGAGTATGTGATAGACAGTGATGGAGTAACTGGAGCTAAACATAAGCACCAGTTCTATGTAGTATTTTCTATTCCTGTGGTAACTGCTTGGATGTTGCACCTTTTTTTCTGAATAAACAAGGGATGCAAATCTGCTAAGTGGATGTTTTGACAGCCGGTGTTAACACTGAGATTAACTGGGTCATTTGAGTGGAAACAGCAAGATAGCTCCATTTTTGTTCCAACTGCGGCTACCAAACTGCAGAGTTATTTGTTACTCATACCCTAGTATTATCTTCTTTCAGTACAATATGTTTTCAAGTAGAATGCAGTGTGTTAGATTGTCCTTTGTAGAAATCTTCCCAGTGATCCCCATACATCTACTATGCTTCCTTAAGCATTTTCAAAAGACAATGGGTATGGTACCTGTTCTAAGAATTCTACTCTTGCATACAGTAATGCCCCAAAACTGTTTAAAGGAAGAGAGTCACAGGGATGAAGTACTGAAATTAGGGCCAAGTGAACCATATACGTTTCTCAATGTGAAGTTGAAATGGGGAGAGAAAAGGCTGCAAGCAAGAGCATTCAACTATTTTTTCCCCACTTTGGCCATCAAAATGACCCATGAATTTTGTGGCTGACACAGTGCTCTGTTGGGCTCCCCTGGTTGCCTTCTACTCGTTATGGAGCAGAGCTGGGGGGTGCAGGAGTCTGAGCACCAAAAGCCCAGGTTCATGGGATGGAAGCTGCTCTGTTAGTAGATGTTTATAAAATTACTGCAGTGTTGGAAAATATCAGCCAGTCACTGTGTTTCCTCTTAAACAAAAGAGACTTGATTTCATTCACACCTTATGGCAGTATTTTTGTTTTGGGATGGTAAATATTCCTCAGGAGTAGGAGTCTGGTACACAGAAAAAGCATAAACTGTGCACCAGCTCTAGTTATTGGCATGTGGTACCTGCTGGAGGAAGGCTCTGACAGCAGTAGCTGAAAACACCTCTCTGAAATGCAGCACTGTGCTGCGTGGCCTCTCGTGGTGCTGCCCACGGGCTGCCCACCGTGACTGGCAGCAAAGCTACACGCTGTGTGTGATGCCACCAGGCTTCTGCATCTGTCACCTCGCTGGAGGGCTGAACCCTGCCGGCTCTAGTACAAAGGCGCAACGTAATAATAGCCAACAGCCAGTACTGTGGGATTAAAGAGCAAAAGCCAGGCTGAACTCATGCAGGTCAGGCTGAGACGGAGCACTGACCATGTCTGAACAGCAGGTGCTGGTGGTAGGGAGGAATTGTTGTGATTTTTCATATTTCAGATTAAAAATAAGGAAGAAATGCTGAGAGGAGCAATATTCCCCTCCACCCGCCCTCTTTTCATTTGTGAAATTGATTAAAGATTAGTTTTCATTTTGGAAGAAACCCCACTGTACTGCACAGGCTTTTCCCTCCATGAAATTCTCTTTGCCTTTAACCAAAAAAGTGAACATCCACTTCAAAACTGGTCTGTTCTCCTCTAGCTTTATTAAACCTGGCTTCCCACCTCTGCTCTGCTTGAGGCAACAGGCCTGGAAAGGACATGCTTTCAAAAACTGTAATTTTCTTTCCCAGTTTGTCTTTTTCAGGAATGCATCTAGTTTTGGTTAACAAACGTCAAAATACTTAGTGACTGGGCGTTAAGCACATTGTGCTGCTGTTTCCATAGTGCTCTACATTAATCAATGGGCTTATTTGGGACATAGTTAGCAGGGCCCTTTCAGCATGCTGCATCCATTTAAAAAAATGAGGTTAACCAAGAGCACTCCCCCTCTTCCACCGTCCCTGGAGACATCTGCATTGTTGCCAAGTCCCATAAATTTACATGTGATGAATTGTAACACTTGCTCTATTTTTAAAGGTCCAGCCTCCAGGAATCTTATGAATATGTGATGATGATTTTTTTTCCTAGGTGAGCTTCTGTCTCTTTTAACTGTTGATAAGAACTTTGCAGTTTCTGACTGTGTAAACAGTTTAAGGTAGCAACACAAAGTACACAGTGTTCCATAATTTTGAAGACGGCATCTTTGAAAGTCCCATGATATGTTAATTTAATCCCATGATTTGGGAGGGGATTGTGAGTCATAATTTTTGAATGTTTGGGTTTGGATAGATAGATACAAATTCCTTATAACTATTCCTATCTCTGGCTCTCTTCTCATGAGGAACAGGACAAGCTGTTCTCTCTCCAGTGAAGCAGGGGGTGAATGAATTGAAAGCTCCATGAACTTGGAGCTGGGTGGGTCAGTTGCCATTTCAAGGACTTGGGGTTTGCACAGTGGTTGCGCTGGACCTTGCATCGCACAAGGGCTTTGGGATTTGCTCCCACTGTCAGCTGGTCCGTTAGGATTCTGCTGTTAGGGAAGTCTGTACAGGTTCCTCCGTGCTCCTTGTGGAGCTGGGTCTGTGAAGCAGGAGATCCCAGCTGGGAGCAGGGGACCCTCCTTGTTCTAACTTCAATTATTCTCGTAAGGTATCTATATGGGGACATAGTCTCCTAAATGCTGTTCTTCTGGGTGGTAGTCTGTTGGAGATCTCAGTGCCCTGAGTCAGTGTGCATGCCCCCATGTCTGCTCGGGCAGGGAGCTGCAGGATGGCAGGAGGGAGATCCCTGCAGCTGGTGGGCAGCTGGTCTTCCCTGAAAGACAACTAGGAAGCTCCATTGACCGGTTGTGAGGGTGGATTCATGCATAAAGGGGAAAAAAAGTGCATTTTCCCAACTGTGAAAGTAAGTTCTCAGTTGTGCTGGCAGGTACAGGGAGGTGGATCTGACAGCAGGGTTTTTCTAACGTTTTCTATATGCTACAGCCTGGACTGCTGGAAGTGTCCCTCCCCATGGCAGGGGGTTGGAACTGGATGAGCCTTAAGGTCCTTTCCAACTCAAACCATTCCATGATTCAATGATTCTATTATTTATCATTTATATTGTAGTAAGGGAAATTGAGATTTTATGCCATCTATTTGAAAAATAGGTACAAATGAACCCCACAACCTCCTAAACCCCGGGGAGCTCAAGGTATGCATCTCCTCTTATGAAGGCTCTGCTGACGTGCTGGGTTTTAAGAAGTGGAATGTGCTGGGAGAGGACAGACGTGTATCAGGTCTGATTTCAGGCCCTGCCAGGTTCGCTTCTGCGTTTACGTAAATGCTATCAGATCTTGGGAAAAATAAGCACTTGTTTTGGCAGTGTGAATCATTGTGTTTTGACTGGTGTAGGATTATCTGGTGTTTGTGAGAATCACAGGGTAACGGGTGTAATATTTCTACTTGTTTTTCCCCTCTCAAATAGTACTTTTACTTATATTTGTTAATATACTGGAAAAATATAGGCATCGTATTTTAGGCAACTAATAATCTGCAGCAGAGTAGGGCTATGAAAGTCTGTGTGAGCTCACTGCAGATTAGGCTTAATTGTGTTGGAAAGAGAAATATTTTCATTTAGTGGTTAATGTATTGCAGGTATGGTAGGAATAAACCCTATTTTTTCTGGCAGCTGCTTTTACTACTTGCACGCATATTGTAATTTATCTGCCTCTGGATAAAAATAAGCAGCATGTTGAAAATATTTGAATATTTCCAGTTGAATTCCTTCTTACGAAGATGAGAAATGTTGCTTGACAGCAGTAAAACTTCCTACATGAGGGAACCAGAATTAAACAGGCAAGTTAGAGGAGGTTGCTTTTTCTTGGAACTGCTGGGGTTTTGCTGAAATGTTGTTTAGATGTTAAGTGAAGAGATGGCAAGTATTTAATTAATGGGTATGGAAATGGTCTGGAAAACCAGCTTGAATTTTGCCTCTAAAGACAATATGATTATCGGGCTTGTAAGCTTTAATATCACATTTCCCCAGCTCAATTATGGTGTCTGTTATGTTGATCAACTGAAAGGAAACGATTATACTAAAACTTCCTTAAGCTTTGCCTTTTCTCTCAAAATCATTGTCTAAATACGCTGCTCAGAGTTTTACTGTATTGCTTGAGTGATGAGAAACAGAAACTCAGCTTTAGTTGACAGTTTTATTTACTGCGCAGATGAAAGATGACCTTAGCCCAGAACAGTTTATGGCTGAGGAAGGCAGCAAGGTAACTCCAAATGTGCTTAAACCAGGCAGACAGTTGTTTCTTTAACTGCTAATTAAATCCCTTGGAATGGCCAAACCCAATCTGACACAAGTCCCATCACGAATGTGCTCTGGGCAGATGGGATGGACAGACTCACAGGCTCTCAGCCTCTGCGGAAGACTCATGACCCTTTACCACAGCAATACCTGGGGTTGCTTTTGGTCAGACTTCCAGAGGGTGGTGGCTTGATGCTGGAAGATGTGCTTGTTTTGTGTGACTCCATGATGTACTTCTTGGGGCAAACCCCATTGTGTTGTGTTTTGATTTTGTTCGTTTTAGTTTTACTGCTGTCTCCTTTCTTTATGTGGAGGGCGGGTAACATCCCTCAGCCATAAACACTACCAAAAGTCAGGTAAAAGGACAGAAACAAGTTGCAGTTTCTAGTCCATAGAGGCAAACAGCTCCTTTCTGACCCAAAACCTCATCAGAGCAGGACTGCTCCTCAGTCCTGTTACTGACACCTCCTGCCCCTCCATGATGCAGAAGGACAAAAGCCTTTCCTCCTCCTCACCCTGATGGGATGTTTGGGAGCCCTGAGGGGTTGGGAGTCAACACAGCAGGAGAGAAATCCATGTTAACTGAAGCTGCAACAACCAAACACCAGAAGCTGTTGGAAAAGATGAAAATACAATAAAGTTATAACAACTCAGTGGCCAGAGCTTTGCAGGTTTTAGAGATGATATTTCAAAGGAAGACTTCTCCATCATAGTCCATCAAGCTGTCAATGCCATTGATTGACTAATGTATTCAAATCACTTTTTAGAAACCAACATGCATCTGGTGTATATTTTTCTGGACTGCCTGAAATGACACTCAGGTTGGCTGAGGGCTGGCTGGTTGCCATCCTAATTTACAGAAGCTTTCCTGGTTACCTTTGCAGGGGAACAGTTCCTTCAGGAAACTGAAGTTTCTCCCAAACTCAATCAATATTTCCTCTCAGCATGTACTCCTGCTGATTAATTAATGTCCCCTTATTTTGCAGTCAGTAAGGCACTGATGACAATATTTTTTGTCTCCTTCCTACATCATCTGTGCATGATAAATACATCTGTCTTTCTCTCCTGGCTCAGGTGTTCTCTGAGTTTCACATTGCAGATTCATGGGGCTTTTCTGGGAAGAGAAAGATTGAGATTTCAGTTGTGAATCAACTTCTGAATAAGAAGCAAGGTTATGCACTCCTGACAAAACAAGTCTCCAGGGGGTGGCATTAGGCCATGGGATGTCACCCTGCCCAGCTAGAGGCACAGCTGATGAAGCAGTTCTGTGCCAGCACAGGCAAATAAGACCCTTAAAGCAATTTTAATATGAAACTTTAAGGTAAATCTAAAGGTTTTGATTTTATAACAGTGCAATACATCATCTAGGGTGATTAGGTGAAAGCTCATGAACAGTGCTCTTAGATGTGCTTGGTATAAAATACCAATAGAATAGTCTCTTTTTTCCAGAGCTTCTGGAATTTTCTACCATAAGACCTCCCCAGTGAGTGGCCTTAGCTAGGCCGTGGGATGGTGACATGGACAGTGGGATTGAGTGCACCTTCAGCAAGTTTGCCGATGACACCAAGCTATGTGGTTCGGTTGATACATTGGAGGGAAGGAATGCCATCCAGAGGGACCTTGACACGCTTGTGAGGTGGGCTGATGCCAACCTGATGAAGTTTAACCATGCCAAGTGCAAGGTCCTACACCTGGGTCGGAGCAATGCCAGGCACAGCTGCAGGTTGAGCAGGGAAGAGATTCAGAGCATCCCTGCAGAGAAGGACTTGGGGGTGTTGGTCGATGAGAAAATGAACATGAGCCGGCAGTGTGCGCTTGCAGCCCAGAAAGCAAACCGTATCCTGGGCTGCATCAAAAGGAGCGTGACCAGCAGGTCGAGGGAGGTGATCCTGCCCCTCTACTCTGCTCTCGTGAGACCTCACTTGGAGTATTGTGTGCAGTTCTGGTGTCCTCAACATAAAAAGGACATGGAACTGTTAGAACAAGTGCAGAGGAGGGCCACGAGGACGATCAGGGGACTGGAGCACCTCCCGTATGAAGATAGGATGAGAAAGTTGGGGCTGTTCAGCCTGGAGAAGAGAAGGCTGCGTGGAGACCTCATAGCAGCTTTCCAATACCTGAAGGGGGCCTATAGGGATGCTGGGGAGGGACTCTTCATTAGGGACTGTGGTGAGAGGACAAGGGGTAACGGGTTCAAACTTAAACAGGGGAAGTTTAGATTGGATCTGAGGAAGAAATTCTTTACTGTGAGGGTGGTGAGGCCCTGGAATGGGTTGCCCAGGGAGGTTGTGAATGCTTCATCCCTGGTGGCATTCAAGGTGGGGTTGGACATAGCCTTGGATGGCATGGTTTAGTGGGAGGTGTCCCTGCCCATGGCAGGGGGGTTGGAACTCGATGATCTTGAGGTCCTTTCCAACCCTAACTATTCTATGATTCTAATTCATGCATAGCTGAATGAAAGTAAGTTGCTCCTGTAACTTCCTCTCCACACCTCATCACCAAACCAGGAGCCCAGTTCCTTTATTCAGAATAGAAAACATTTAGCCTAAGGTACATAGCTGAGTCCAACTGAAATCAATTTGACTTATGAACCTGCTCAAAGTTAAGTGTGCACTGAGGTGTTTCCTTAAAGTCTATATGGGTCTCAAACTACCTAATGAGAAATGAGGGGATAAATACAGAAACTGAGCTTCTCAACACACTGTTATTATGTTTCTATATTCCATGTTCAGTTACAGTTTATTGCAGGAATGACTCCACGTCAGCCCACCAATTTTTACTTCCTGTAAGAGGATTTATGTTACTGGTGAAACCAAACAAGGCTGCAGGGGCTACAGATTTGAGATAATGAAGAAGTAATAATGAGAAAGTATTTAATGACTGTTCAATCATTCTGAAAGTGATTTTTAGGTTCTGGAAATGTTTAATTAAAAGCAATAATCCTTTGAAGATGGAATATATTTTCCAAAAGTCAAAAAAGCCCACTGTAGCAGTAGCCCACACAGCTTTACTGTGGTCCTGATCACACATGTGCAACACTACGTGTCTTCGGTTACATGAGCATTTCCCCTCTGAAAAAAACACAGCAAAACTACTAATATTAACAAAAAAAATGTTCAATTAATCTCATAATTTTATTTCCAGGCAAAAGAAATCTGTGTGTCCCAGAAGCACTGGAAAGGTTGACGTTTTACCTGATACCATAGAATCATAGAATAGTTAGGGTTTGAAAGGACCTTAAGATCATCGAGTTCCAACCTCCCTGCCATGGGCAGGGACACCTCACACTAAACCATGCCATGCAAGGCTATGTCCAACCTGGCCTTGAACACCTCCAGCGATGGAGCATTCACAACTTCCCTGGGCAACCCATTCCAGTGCCTCACCACCCTCACAGTAAAGAATTTCTTCCTCATATCCAATCTAAACCTCCCCTGTTTAAGTTTGAACCCATTACCCCTTGTCCTCTCACCACAGTCCCTAATGAAGAGTCCCTCCCCAGCATCCCTATAGGCCCCCTTCAGATACTGAAATTTAAGAGCAACAACTTCATTATTGGTGGGTATTTAAATGTCACTGATTTGCTTGTATCATTAGCTAATGTAAAAATAGAATTAATTTCATTCTTAATTGTTGAGTTCATTTCAGCTTCTCCACCAAATTCAAAGGCTATGATGAGGCTCTCCTAAGTGAATGCTGTGAACAGTTTCCAGCTGGAGTTGAGCGTTACCAAACACTGCTAACTACAACCAAACAATAATGAATCTGATACTGGTCTGTAAAGCAACAGTTTGCAGTTCTCATACACATAGTCCTGCAAAACTGTTGTGCGAAGCTCTGAAAGCATAGGGGAAGCGCTCATTTTATCTTTCACATTCTTCTCTCAATTAATTCAGCACTAGGGGTGTGTGAAACTAAGCTTGATGAATCACTTGTTTGTTTGTGTTTGCATTTAGTTAACACTTGTTTGTTTACAGATGCATTTAGTGAGACCACAGATTTCACTGAGGTTCATTTTAATTCTTCTTTATAACACCCATTGATCTCACAGTCCTTAATGAACTTAGTCACTCAGTCTCCTGGGAGGAAAGAGAGAACAAAATATTTGCCTTCTGGACCAGAGCAACATAAAGCTTGTTTTTACTGAAAGCTGATCCTGTTTCTTGCTGGTAATAGCTCAGTATCAGAGCAGAGTTCATCGGAGCACAGGTCGTGAGTCCAGCCTTGCCTTCAGAGCCCGTGCAAGTGTTTGCATGCAGGAGTGTGCGCAGCCACCCACAGGCATGTGAGGAGTTTCTGATGATGAAAATGTATGTGCACACCCACATGGTTTCTGCAATTCCGCATTTGCTGGTGAGTTTTTCACAAAGTGTCATCCGATTGGGGTTTGTTTATTTGCAAGCTGTGTTCATGTTGTCCAACCTGCTGAGAAAGACAGAGGATGGCGCTGAGCCAGCGGGTTCTGATGTCTCTGCCAGGCACAAAGAGGGAGAAACTTGTTCGCAGAAGGACCTTAATATTCTGTCCTGACAAACTGAGAGTGTTCTGCAACCTGTATCTCCATTTAGGAAATGGATTCTGAAACTGAGAATGCAGAAATATGGGTAGCATGTAGTGTTTGCTGTTTTGTACCATGGGATTCAGGCTCTGTGTTTAATAACAATACGCAAAATAGCATCTGGTATGCGTCACCAAAAGAAGCTCTAGTAGAAAATGTCGATGAAGGTTTTCTGTTTAAAATGTTTTCTGAGTAAAAGCAGCATAAATCTTGTCTGCTGTTCATGATAATGATGATACAGTGGTTTGATGAGCCTGAAAGCTCCAGGCATCATCGAATGAAAGCAATGGGCAAGCCCAGCATTGCAGGGGAGATGGATATCCTTCAAACATGTAAATTTCTGTCATTTCTTACAACAGAAGAGCCACATGCGAGGCCTTGTGAAGTGGTCCAGGGCTTAGAAATGTATTCCAGCTGGTTCTGACTATTCTCAGCTGTGTGAAATCTGCTTCTTGGTGGCTGGCCAGTGAAGCAATGCTGTGTGCTGCTGGTATCTCAGTGCTTGCTGAAGGGGCACTGGAAGGGTCACTGCATTTATAGCAGTGCAAGACCCAGCTGGAGAATGGGAAACAAATGGCTTGGTCTTTCTCTTCACTAATTGGATTCATGGTGTCTGCTGTACACCAGACATGTCCCTACCAGCAAATGCTGCGTTGCCTGTGAGCTCAATGCTGGTCAAAGGGAGCGTATTCAGTGTTTCAGAGCTGGTGCTACATAGACAGTCAAGCTAATGCCTGAGCTAAAGGGCTGTTTTTTTAATCTGTGTATATAGACTCATAGAGCCATAGAATAGTTAGGGTTGGAAAGGACCTAAAGATTACCTAGTTCCAACCCCCCTGCCACGGGCAGGAACATCTTGCACTAAACCATGCCACCCAAGACTCCATCCAACCTGGCCTTGAACACTACCAAGGATGTAGTTGATGCATGATGTAATGCATCTTGCCATGCATTATATACTGTTCCCTTTAAAAGTCCTTCCTACTGCCCTAAACCCACCTCCCAGTATACCCACAGCTGCTTCTCCTGCCTCCAGTCCTGTTGCAATTATAGCTCCCACATGGGTCTGTGAGTAGCAGCAGTGCAGACAACTCCTGCTTGTAACTACTACCTGCTGGGTGAGCTGGCCAGAGGAAGAGGATACAGAGCCCTTCACTTGCCTTTTGTAGAAGAGGTAAGAGGGGGATGCAGCTCTTTGGGCCTGACATTTCCCCCAGGATGAGCAGAGAAGCACATGCTTCTTTGATGCTTACACTTTAGCAAAGCATGTGTTACACTCTGTGGGAGGCTGGAGTACACCTGTAGTAAGCCGGTGGTTGGTATGAATTAGGTGCCTGATCCACAGAGCCTTGGTTTATAGCTAGAGCCTGTGTTGGGTAATAACTTTCTGTAGCTGTTTTGTAACTCTTACTTATTTATTTGTGTTCTCTGCATTTTGAATTCCCTGAGCAATGCTTGGGGGTGCCTGGACTTTTTAGGTAAAAATAACTTTTAATTGAGAAGCAGCAGTGTTAACTTTCATTTCAGCTGGTGCAAGTCTCCTTTCCCCTGTGCTTTCCTGCAATTATAAAGCAGGAGGATCTTAGCCCAGGAAATAAACAAGAAGATTTCTGGTTTCAGTTGCTTTGAATCTGAACTTTGGTACAGTAGTAAATCAATTTCCTCTTGGAAAACAGTGTTCTTCTATAGAGCAGAAACTCTGCTTTGAAACAGTGGATAAAGTGGTAGCAGAAGCTGTGTTACTGGCTACTAGGAGTGCAAACTCTGGTTTTTCTAAATGGTCATGTTAGGTATGATTTGTAATTATTTTTCAAAATACTTTGTCCTAATATTTGTGTGGCATAAAGTTTCAGATGTGTGTTTGCTGGTAATAGGGTGAATTTCATAGAATCACAGTCTGGTTTGGGTTGGAAGGGACCGTAAAGCTGCCCCTATAGGTCCTTATCAAAAGCCCCTCTCCAGCTTTCTTGAGGGCTCCTTTAGGCACTGGCAGCTGCTCTAAGTGCTCCCAAGAGGCTTCTCCAAGCTGAACAACCCCATCTCTCTCAGCTTGTCTTCATGGGAAAGAGCATCCATGCCCATGCAAAGGGTGAGGTCTCTTGCAGACCAAGGTGTTCCTTCTACTCTGTCAAGTTGCACGACTCTTGGAACCGCAGTGCTTGTTAATGGGTTAAATGCCGTGTACTTTCTTTTCCAGCAGATTCTTTGATGAAAAGCCTGGTATGCATCTTTGCTCTTCCTTTTATCTGGGAGTTTTTGTGCAGTCGCTTACTTGTTCCAGCTCTCTGTGTGTGCTCGGACCATCTGGCATGGCTCGCCTGCCCGTCAATGTGTAGTGCTTTCAAGGGGAAAAATTATTAATCACAATCTGGATGGCGAGGGGGTTAGGGATTGGTTTGACTTCAACTCCAGAGCTGACAGCTCTGCAGGTAGGTAGCTTTGCAGCGGAGGTTTCTCAGCAGCCCTTTGCAGTATTGCCTGATGGGTGTGCGAGGAAGAAAAGCGGCCCCAAATCCCCAAGGACCAAGTGTTAGGGAGGAGCGGTCCCGGGCGGCTCAGCCTCTGCAGTCTCTTGCTGTCATGCTGCAGGAGCCTGGTGGTGCTTGCTTTAGCACTGCTGAGCTTCAGACAGTTGTCCTTGGAACATCATTCATTTCCCTGGGCTTTGCTCCATTTTGCCGGCTTTGGCCATTACAGACTGGCAATTTGAAGAGCCATGGATTATTTTTGTTTGCTGGTAACAGTAATATTTGAAAACATTGCTTCAACAGTTGTAGCTTTTTGCAAGTTGGAGTGATTATTTACAGAACGCTTGAAAAGGACCCTTTTATCCAAAGGAGTTGCACGTAAGACACGCTCAGTCCTAAAAGTGACTTGAAAGGAAGAGCCAAACAGTGGCTTCTATGAACTGCCACCTGTGGGAATGTTTTAAACATACAATCTTGTGGGGTATCTGTGCACTTTGTGACCACCTCTGTTTGCCTGTCAAGGTAATTTTCCTCTTGTACATATGGAGGTGTATTACAGTTGCTGAAGATGCTTGCTGGCCGTGAATGGGGGGAGAGACTGAGAAACGTTTTGTGCTTGAAGCAGCTGCCTCCAAAATGCCCATTCCTCTAAAACCACCTCACATGCTTAGCAGGGAAAGTTCACCTTGGTGGTGTAGGGGTGTTTTTAACTTTTAAAGAAATATGAACCATTAGTTTGTTTTCTCTGATCTCCTTTTTATGAAGTATCTTCAGAACAACTTGGCAGTGTGGCTAAAGTGGGTTTTGAATAGGTTTTTGGATGTGGGAAGTGGCGATGTTTTGGAAACATCATTCTTCCATAGGTCAGGAAACCCAGGTCACTTCATGAGCAAGCATGTGGCATGACTGGTAGCAACAGTAATTAGTGACATGAGAAATTGCCCTTGACTGATTCTTGCTATTTATGAAATCAACAGGCACTGAGGATTGCATCCTGTGAGCTGTGTGTTTTGTTGTTGCTGAGTGGGCAGCAGTCCTGTTTGTCCAATTGAGCTTCACTATATGGTATTGTTCAGAGTTCATTCATCTTGCTGGGTTTGTTTCTTTCTAGGGTTTTCCTTTTTTAGAGAGGCATGGTTATATATAGTAATGAGCACATCAGTTGTGTGTGTCTCTTTCCCTGCGGATCAGGGCTAAAGTTTGGCTCCCATTTTACAGAGATTTTCATATTTCAGTGCTCTTGCACACATTTATTCATGTCAAAGCCAATCCCCAGATATTTGGGGCTTGAATATACGTTAGGTGGTTTTAAAGCAACTTTTGTTTTCAGTACATCAAGAATTGGGTTTTGTGGGGATTGGGGAATCTGTTCTTTCAGGGATCCGAGTTTAACATGATGTATACACTGAAGCCACAGGTTAAATCTCGGCTTGGTTCCTTGTTCACAGGCTCACTGGACATCCTTCCAGACAGTTCTACTTAGCCTGTTCCCAGTCCATCTTAACAAAGTGCTGACTAAAGAGCAGGCTGAAAATCATACATTTCAACTTCATATTTGCCTTGCAAGCTGAAGTATTTCTTGCTTTGTTTTTCTTTAAGCAGAGCCACTGGAGACTTGTTTAGCTATGAAATGGTTAGAAAAAGGCAGCTCATAGGCTGTAGCTAAGAGTATTACATGTCTGAGGCAGCCCTGAAATGCTGCTCAGTCTCCAGTGTAAAATATAACAAAGGGGGAAAATCTGATTTTGAGTCACCGTAGGATGACTTGAATATAATTTCTAAATTTCCAGGTATTTTTCTTGGATATCCCAATTACATGTGTGCAGAGAAGTGGATGGTATTGACATCTCCATAGCAACCCATTGCATTGTTTCAGATATTGACCTGCAGGTCATAAATTACTAGAGCAGAATATGTTTTGAAGACTGGCAAAATCTATCAGTCTGCTGCAAAATGCATGGGCAACAGCACAGCAACAAAATGCAGATGAGAAAACACAGGCTTGGGAATAAAGTCTGGGCTGAAAGTTAAATGGAAGTTTTGTCCAAGACTCCATTGTCAATGAGTAACATCAAATGGCAGCCCTGAGGGGTTGGTTTCTACCAGTTCTTGGCTATGGATCTGGTTCGTATTTGTGGCTGGATGTGTGATAGAGGTAGGATGATTGTAAAAATGTAGAACTCCTATTGCACTTTTATTAGAGGTGCTAACAGACTTCTAGAGAGCCTCAGGCGACTGCTTTCATGCTACTGTTGTAGGGGCTGTTGGTGATGATGGTAGGATGTGGGTGGGAAGGGCACACGCCCTGAATTAGTTAAGCCTTAGATCCATGTAGAGGTGTTTACTGGTCCATAATAACTCATTGGCTGCTGTTCCATTTGGAACCCCTTTTATCAGACATCCTGAAGAGAATGAAATTGTATTCTGTGCTGCTGAAACCCTGGTGGAAAGCACAGGCAAAGGGCAGAGCGTTCCTTGCAAGGGAACTGGTACGTCTGAGCTCTGAGGATTTGCAGCAGGTAAGATTGATTTCACTAGTAGGATTTACAGTCCTTATGAGTCTCAGGTCAGACAACTGGAAAGCCTGATTGTCTCTGAAGTGATGGCAGGGGCATTTCCAGCAATCTCTGGAAGAAAGAATCCCTTAGCTAAAAGGCCACATTGCTTCCTTAGGGTTATTTCTTTTCCATTTTTTGAAGTTTTTAAAGGAGAGCTCAGACTCCTTGCAATGTGAGGTGGAGCTGTACTCCCACCAAATAAATTACAGCGTCTCTTTCAAAATCCCTGTAGGCAAGGCATGTTATGTGATATCTAATTCTCACAGACCTGATATGAATGTGTTTTCTGGGAACAGCCTTTGTAATAATAAATTACTGGTTGGCAAGTGGATAGGGTTCAGCCAAGCCGTGCACTTGATCCCGTTCACACTGATTGTAATGGAAAAGTTCCCAGTGAGTTTAGTGGGGGCAGCCCCTGTGCAAGGCTGTGGGAAACTGCGTGGCTGAATTTGCCTCAATTGCAACGTGTCTGTTCTGATTAATTTTGTACCTTCAGGGTTTCGTGGTTTACTTGGAGATTTATTTGAACACATTGGAACTAATCTGTAACTTGAAGTTGCAGTAAGAATTGAGCATTAAAAATATGACCTGTGTGTTCCCAATGATGGAGTGTTTCTACGGATGTGTTGGGATGGATCCAGGTATTCCTAATGAAGCCATACCACACGGTTTCTCACTCTGACACCTCTTTCATGTCTGTCGAGATACAGCAACATGTTCCATTTTTCATGAAAAATATCAGAGCCCCTTGGGAAATACTCTTATTGTTTTACTGTTTTTCCACTGTATTGCTTGCATGGATTGAATTCTTTAATGTGCTCTTTTACAGTTGCAACAGATGTGCTTTCACCCCTTAGCAACTCGTGGCAATATCATACACATTCACATAATTTGCTCGGAATTCAGGCAAAGTCATTTTCTGCCTTCAGGAGCTTGGCCACCACGACATGGTTTTTTTTTTTTTTCCTCCCCACTTATAGTTTGTCAATGCCCTTCCTCATGTCAAGAAACACATCATTAGTTTCAACCAGTTCAACCAATTTGTCGTTAATGAATCTCATAAGGAGCCTCCAGATCATAAGCGACCAAGTTATGTGTCTTGGGATTTCAGTGTGAGCTGCTCTTTTTTAATGAGCACAGACCTGGTCAGGTATGCCTTCCTCCAGTGTTTGTTCCAGATGCATTCAGACCTGGGATGTGATTTCATTAAGCTCTGTCAGTAATAATGGTGCCTCCATTCCTTAGGTGCTTTCTGATGAAATAAGTTTTTGAGTTTTCTTTGAACAGCCCTCTCTTGGGATATGTGCTTCACTGTGCTTAATTGTATTATTGCATTCAAACTTTGGTTTTAATCCAATTTGAAGGGCATACACAGTGCCTTCCTTTCCCGTAGTACTTTCCCCAAATCACTGCTTTGTGCTCTTGTAGCAGTACCTTCTTCTCATCCCTCTGCTCCAGTTTTCTGACTACCGCTCAACTGATACCAGTAGTTTGGCTGAATTCGCATTGGGCTGATTGGTTCTTCCCTGTGCTTCTTCAGGTCACCAAAACTATTGAAATTTTATGGTGTAACTGTAAGAAGTCTGACATTTTTATTCCTCAGCTCTGTTGTTACTGATTTGCTCATCCAGTTCTCTCTCATCCAGGTAAGCCACTTACTTTCTTTTTCACAACAGTTAAACGGTCTGATTTAGGTGTGATGTCTTGGTGATTTCTATCATTCTCAGATATCCTAACATCCTTCAGGTTTCTCATCCACATTTTTCAAGGAACCAGTCGTATCCCTTGAATATTTTGACCACCATATACCAAGATGTCATTTTGAATGTGGCCTTTGCTGCTCTTATAGTATTTTCTTCCAATTTATAATGAAATTCTTGGAAAAATTTGATACTGTGTTAGTAGTTAGAAGTTCTCCTTCATGGACAACTTTGGCTCGAGACACAAAACCAAAAGGCAATCCTTGCTCCCCAAATCCTGAAATATCCATTAAATCTAAGCAAATCACCTCTCAGCTCTGTTATGGCTGAAAAGGGCAGAAACACTCTTTCCTGTGTGCTGACACCAAAAGCAGTGTTGGTCTCTCCCCATTCTTCTAGAAGTCACTGTTACGGGCAAATACCTTCCTCTCTTCCTCTATGTAAATGTAAATAGTTCAAAACAGGTTTCAAGTTCTTTAGATACCCAGGAGAAATTACTGTCTGCAGCCCCTGTAGAAAAGAGCCTTGGTTTCAGGATCTGAAGGGAGAATCAATAAGGCACCTGCACACTTTGAAGCTCTTGCTCTGACCTTTGTATACCTGTTAGCCACTCACTTGTTTCTCCCCCTCACAGCTGCCTTAATGACAAAATTAGGGTAAGCCCTTGGACTTCATTTCTTTTAACTTTTTGCTCTTAAAACCACAAAGTGATTAACAGGATGTTTCAGAAATGCTGCCAAGAGCTCAGGGTGAATTTCCTTCCCTTGGAAGTGCTGAGCTTGGGCTGGAAGAGGAGACTGCTGTGCAAATCTGGACCAAGACCTGCTCTCCCTTTGCTCTGGGGTCTAAAGACACATACCACTGCTGCAGGTGCTCTCATCACTCGGTGACCTTGCCCTTTGCCAGGAGAAAACTTCTGTGTTTAGAGTATAGACCTGTTATGCCCTGTCCCTTGGCCCTTGGGCACTGGCTGAGGACAGCAGCACAACTGCCCTCATTCCTGGAGAAGAGCAGCTCTGGTGCACACTCAGTGCACTATAGTTTCCTGCCAGGATGGTTGGTAGGCAAGGTGGAATGGCACGTAGCAGAGTGAGGAAGTGAGGAAGGAGTGCCATTTACTGTCTGGTTGTAGAGAGAACTGTATGCTTGCAATATGTTTTGCCTTCTGCTGGCAGTCTCGGTGTGAAAAGCAGCATAGCTTAATTAAGCGGTGTCAAGATACTAGATTCTTCCAATCTGCCTTCCAGTCTGAAGTGTTGTTCTTTGCTGATTTAGCTGTATCTTGCAAGAAGTCTATATCCTTATAGCTAAATGATCGAGTTACATGAAGAACTTCAGCGTCACCTGAGTTTTGACGCATTTTAAGAGGACTTGGACAAATATGTTAAGCCTTGTGGATCATTATTCTGTCCAGGATTTTCCAGACAGACCTGTGTGTGCTTTGACCAGAGTGAATCTGCGATGCTCAAGTTGTGTCGGCCTTAATATGTAAGATACGTGGGACTTGGTGTGCACGTCCTGCACCAGTGGTCCACCTACACTCTGTAAACTCAGTACATACTGGTTGTACCCTGCTTGCTGCATGTGCTCAGGAGAATTTAGGGCATGCTTTGCGCATGTAAGACGGTGCTAAAGGACCTGTCAAATTTACTGGGTATTTGTGTGGCTCATTTGTTCCAGTACTTTGCAGCTGCACTGGATTTATTGCACTTATGGAGTTGGTTACTTCATGACCAGTGCTGCTCTTCTTTGAACCGCTCTTCCAAGAGTGTTCAAAACACCAGTAGCTAGGCCAGACATCTGGACATCTAGAGGTGTGAGACAAACAGGCAGTGTTCTCCAGTTCCACCTGGGCAGAATTTCTGGGAAGATAAAGAGCCGAAGTAGGAGGAAACCTGGATGAACCAACTAATGTCAAAACCTCAAGTCTCAAGGATGAACTGTTCTCAAGGGCTTTGTTAGGAGTGTGTTTGATAAGAATCAAATGTCAGTGGTTTTTGAATTGTGTTGGACAAGATGAAGCTTTTCTTGCTAAACTAAAAAATAAAGAATACAAAAGGAACTTGTTATTGGGTAGAGAATTTTTTCCTACTAGAACCATCTTCCCCTGAAATATGAAAGATCCTTTCCAAATGCAAAAGTTATGCAAACATGTCTGAATATAGAAGTGAAACTGGAAAGCAGTGGGTTTCTTTTGCCAGTTTTGCAGGAGGCCACCCACAAAGGTATATCTTCTGGTTTTCTGTTTCTGGTTTGGGTTTTTTTTTTCCCCTCTGGAAAAATACAATAAAATTTAGCCAAAACCAGAGCCTATTTTGAGTTTTATAACCATTCTTATCAAAGCAGGAGTGAAACAGAGTTTGAATTTTCCAGAAAATGTATAATTAGCTGAAGGAAAAAAAACAAATTAAAAATGAAGTTGAAAATTTGGTGTAAATGATGTATCACTGAGGCTTAAAGTTCTGATCAGATTTGTACATACTAGCCTTTTGCTATGTGAGCGTGGAGAGTCATTCACTCAGACCATTTGGTTGAAGGCATCTTCCTTGCCATTAATTGGGTTTGGCTGTATTTTTCTCCTGTCTAAGAGTGTTTGATAATGGTTTGCTGAATTAAGATGAAAGCCCTGTTTTGACTTTCTGATATTTCCAATATGTTTCTTGACTGTCGGGATTCTCAAATTTTACTCATCTTGAGTGGCTGTTACTTCCCATTCTGCATATTCACTCCCTCTGACCAAATGGGCAGGAAAAGTACTTAACTTCTGTGGAAGCCAGAGGAAGGCAGGATTCCCTGTGGAGGGACGCTTTGCAATGGTTACAAATGCTTCCTCTCCCCTTGCATCTGTCTCTGCCTTGCACTGTTCTGCATGC
Source organism: Amazona ochrocephala (assembly GCA_039720435.1). Classification (NCBI taxonomy): domain Eukaryota; kingdom Metazoa; phylum Chordata; class Aves; order Psittaciformes; family Psittacidae; genus Amazona; species Amazona ochrocephala. The sequence continues at coordinate 15,750,529 of CM077889.1, forward strand.
CATCTGATGTATGATTTTTCAGTGTAAGCAAAACCTTGGAAATGTGGTTAACATGAGAGATGTTGATCGTTCTTTATGATTCAGAAGCCAAAACCTCCATATCTTTGAGGTCACTTGTATCAGTATCCTCTGTTTAAGGTGGAAATAATCTCTTTGGTCCATCGGTGCACCCCAAGCCTGTGTTCCACCACTCCCTCCTGTGCACAGTTCAGACTTATATACGAGAAGTCCAGAGGAAGGAATCCAACATTTTGCACTTGGAGCCAACATTGTAGGCTAAATGATCGCATTGCTTAAAAATGTTTTCTTGGGTCTCGGTTTAATAATTTTTCACAATCTCTCCTTTGTAGCTAGCCCTCCCCCACTTTCTTCTTAAAAATGTTCCTTCCCTTCCATGTGCCAGTGTTCTCTAGACACATAGCTGTTATCAGGTTGTCTCAGTCATCTTTCAATCAAGATGTACTTTTTAGTTCCTGTAGATGATTATTTTTTTTTTTTCTCCATCTTTATGTAAATACAAAATTCGTACTAATGTAACCTCCTGTAGTTAAAATGATGCAACCTCGCTTGCGGCGTTGTGTAACTTAGTTCTGTGGGAAGACAAATGCTGCCTGGGATAAGGCACCTTTATCCCAGTGCCCATGCTGTTGCTTGTACTGATAATCATCACCCAGAAGGTAAGTGATCTAGGACAATAAACCAGAAAGATGCCTTTAAGTGAACAAAGATTTCCACACCCTTGTGAAAGAAAAATAAAGCAAAAGGATAAGCAGCTTGGCAAGATAGTCATCAGCTGAGTAAGCGTGTGTCCTCGAGCAGAGTTCATGTTCTGCTGTGGTTTGATGGTGTTTGGAAGGAGGAATGATGCTTATTCATATGGTTGTATTCCTGAATATGTCTCAGTGATTAAAACTTCCTGACTGAGCAGAGCTGGTTTTTATAAATTCAGAATTGGGACAAAACAATAATGAAATGTGGAGGACACTGTTGTTCCTGCAGTGGTGACATTGGGATGTTGTTATGGATACTTTTCCACAAGTGTTGTGGCTGTGTGGTGTTGGAATGGCATCTGGCATTCTCATCCTGGCTTTGAACTGAAAAAGGTTTCAGAGTTAATCAAATACAATCACAAACAAAAACTTTGGTGATGCAGGTGTTGAAGTCCTAGGTCTCTGTCATACCAAGGCTTTTTAAGAGCTACTGAGTTAATAACTTCTTTCAGTTACACTGGTGATGGTCCAAAACTCTCCAAAGCCATTGAATTCATTGAGATCACACTGAATACCGACCAGCACAACTGAGAGTTGACTCTAGTCCCACCTCTTTCTTTTCCATGTGCTAGATTGTCTCAAAAAATGGGGAGAGTATTGTTCTCTGCAAAGAGAAGAATAGGTCATTTAATGTCTGTGCTGCAGTATATACTAACCAAAACACAGAACTGGTGCCAGAAAATTCCTAGCTACTACATCCAACCTTTAAATTGTTCAGCAGGTCCCTGCAGCCCTTGCCAGTTAAGTCATCAATGTCAGGAACTGGTGGGAATTTAACATCATAAAAATGGAACTCCACTGCTCAAGGTAGTGAAAACTCCAGAAGCAAGTGGCGCTTGCTGACATCCACACACTTTCTCTCCTCCAGCCCTGCCATGTTGCAGCAGTTTGGCGTTAGGGGTAAGAATGAATCTATGTGAAGCTCAAAGCATTAATGTTGTTCACCCACGTGCTTTGGATACCACATTTTACTTAATAAAGTAATTGGGAAGTCAGGCATCTCCAGAGGTCTCTGAGGGCTAAGGGAGCAGGGACATTCATAACAGGGGAGTTAAAGGTGCTTGGTCCCTCACAATACCAAAGTTTCTCTCTTTTCTTTCTGTCTCCTATCACTCTCTTTCATGGTGGATCTTTAGCAATGCCAGAAGTGTTCTTGAGGTCAGCATGGAATAACCATACTCAAGAGATCAAGGTCAGCATCTTAGTAACAGTTCTGCTGTCCTCAGCCATTCCCAAAACATAGAGTAGGTTAGTGGGGGCCTCCAAGGAGAGAGAAAATAGCAATAGGGTTCTAAGGCCTGGGAATATCTAGAAAACAGTCCAAAGTTATAAATCCTTTCTTGTTTCTAGAAATGACACAATGAAAATCTGTGTTCAGTACTGATCATGTTTTTAGGTGTCTTTATGTAAGTACCTTCTGGTTATCTTTAACTACCCTGTAAGTGGCTCTATTGCACTGACACTGAGAACAAAATGTTTGTTCATGTAGTGTCTGTAACCTCAACATTCCAGCACAAATACTCTTTATTATCAACAATGAAAATAAGTATATGCAATAACGCTGTTAGTGCTTCATCTGCATTTTCTCCCATTAAAGGTTTGCACCAGGATGTTTTTACCCAAGGGTGGGCTCGGTGGCGCAGACTTGGGCACCTGCCATCCGTGTAATCCTGGTGAAATCTACCTAAATCCTCCCGATCAGAATTCCGTGCTCCCTGCATGAGGCTGGGTGTGAAATTTTAATTTGTTCTTGTCAGTCTGAAGTCAGGAAAAGGGAAAGCAATGAAAAATAAAAGGCATATGATAAATTTCACACTCTCCCCCGAACAAAGCACCGCGGAACCTTCCTCCGGGCGTCTCAATGAATCTCTGTGTGGGCAGTTTGAAGCTGGTGGTTTATCTTGAGAGGTGGCAAAGTTTGTAAGCAGAGTGGGTAGTATCAGCTATCGCTGAGTTTACATGATGCTTCCTCTTATTGAACTTGGATTTCATTTAGTTTTGTTAAGATTTTGCCAAACTTTACTGGTTTGGGCTGAAGTTATTTTGTGTCAGGGCCAAGTTACACTGGAGACTTCAGCCAGCTTGGCTTTTGGCAAAGCTATTCAGGTCCTACTTGATGAACAAAGTAAACAAGGCTCTTCAGGGGAGCATCTGCTCAGGATTTTGTTTTCTTTTTGGTCTCCAGGGTATCCCTTCATGCCTTCATTCCTGATCCCTTTTCAGACCCTGCTCTGATGGCTGGACTTCCTTCTGACGCTAATCGCTGCTCTGCCAGAATGTTTTACAGTCATTAATGCATCTGTTTTCTCAGCCCTCCGTGACAAGAGTGTTTTTCCACATCTTACAGACGAAAGAACTGAGTAGCCAGCAGTTAGAGCTTAAGCTTTCCTTGTATTCCGGATATCCATTTGAGACACCTTTGTTTAAGTGATTTAAACATTCAAAACACGCTGAGGAACATTAGTACCCAGTTGCAGGTAGAAGAGCTTGAGGCTTTTGAAAATCAGATGCTGATGTTTCAAGCCAGGTGGCTAGTAAATGAGGAGCACATACCTGTGGTACCTGCAAAGGAAAATGCTTATGGCGTGTGTGATAGAGTGGAGTTGTGTGGCATGGGGTTCAGTGGAAAAAAGGGTATGTGAGCATCTTGTTAAAATCTGCATCGTGGTACCTGAGCGCTGGGGACCAGGGTTAAAGGTGCACAGCATTAATTAAGGCATTTCCAGTAAGCAACCTTTGCAGCTGAGGCAACCTTTGACACTGCTGCTGTTTAAATGTAGGTTTCCTATTTTTTGTGTTAGCTGAAGGACAATCTGTACTTACTGCTGTTTGCTACTGGACTTGCTATGAACCAAAGTGTTTTCTGATGGATACTTGGGCAGTGATTGATTCCTGAAAGACCCCCAGTGGGAGTTAGTCCAAAGCTCTGGGAAATCATTGGTATTCTCCAGCACCAGGCTGCTGGAGAAGTCTAAATCATCTCTAAGTATGCTACGGATAAGTAGAATTTAATAAATGCCAGTCTAGGCTCTTTTGACTGATTTTCCTTATTGCCAGAAATGTTATTCCTTAAAAGGAGGTATCAGGAGGCTATGCAGTAGAATACTGAGGTTTTTCTTTGCCCTTGAGGACAGGCACTGCTGCAGTCCTGGGGTGGGGCAGATATTTGTCCTCTGAGATTTGAATTATACCAATTTACATGAAATTTCCATGCTTTTAACAGAGTGTAGGGTTTCCCATAAGACAGAGCTTACTTTTCACAGCCTCTAGCTTGAGTGGTGTGATGAAAATGTGCTGAAAAATAAATCATGGCTGCTGTGCCGGGCAGAGTGAGGCATGTCAGCATACAGATGTTAGCTAAATGACACACTGCTAACTGACCAGCAGTTTCAATGAGTTGGAATGTGCTGGAGTTGAGGTTATGGAAACATTACTGAGCAGAAATATGGATTCTGGTTAAAAAGAAGTGATAATTGAATCTTACTAAATATTCTTGGTTTTGAAAATATACTTGAAATGTCTTGGCATGTTTAAAAGGGTAAATATTGCTTTCATAACATAACGCTACAGTCAAACACACCATTGAAGGCAGCAAGTCACACTTGTGAATGAAAACAGTCGTAAAGTACTAATGTCTGTGTGGTGAAATCAAACAGGGGCTGGATAGAGATCGTCTGTTCAGCTTTTTTCTTTCTACCTCCCGTTTTGTTGCTTGTAAAAACTGGGCAACCATTGGGAGCTCTGGTGCTTGTGCAGAAGTGGGCTTAGTTTTTCACAGAGAAAATAATGCCATTAAGTGAACCTCGGAGGAACTTCTCTTGTGTGGGGGAAGCTTTTGAGACTGTAGTAGGGGATGGTGGGAGACTGTTTTGTCCATAGTGGTGCCTCCTGGAAGAAGCGCTAGCACATGAGCAGAGTTATTACATACAGACTCTTTGAGTTTGTTTTACAGGAAAACAGTCCTTCTGTGCCTGTTCCCAAGAGTTTAAAATGGAGGTTCATACCAGGTTTTGCAATCACTGTAATAGAAAGCACCCCGTGTAGCACCCAGCTCTGACACACAGCCACCCACCCCATGTTGCTTGGCTTCCATCTTGCACAGTCAGCAGGCACAGAGAAATTCCCCTGGAAAAGGACTCAGAGCATCTACGTTGTTGTCTTTTTCTGACTCACCGTCTGGAGATGCCAACTATTTATAGGATCTAAGGTGAGCGGATTCCTAAACAGCGAGCTGCATCAGATGCTAAAGTTGGGCACAATGACTCACTCCATGGATAGTGGCCTAGTTCAAGTTGTCTGCAGGGGAAGGTGTGTGAGAGATGTAGGGAGTGTTGTAAGGACAACAGGAGCCACGGAGCTGGGCACGTCAGGGAAATTCTACTATATCTACATAGTATTTTCATAGGACAAACCTTTTGTATAATAGATACCAGGATGGAAAGGAGCTCATGAGAGGTAAAGCTTCGCACATTGTGCACAACTGACTTGGCCTTCCTACTGGATATACTGGGTGCATGGTTCTTAAGGATGCATTGTGCGACAAATACAAAACCACAGAAACCTGCTTTCATGGTGTTTTTTTCTGAAGTTAATTTAGTTTTTCAAGATATAAAGTATTTTCTCTAAGTAAAGCAACATGTGTCTAAGAAATGAAGACAGTAAAAATGCCTCTATTTCCTGTAGTTTAATCAGTGCAAGCAGTGTGTGCTGTATGCTGGGAAAAGAGAGATGGTGATTTTCGTGAGTGCTAGTAGCTGCAAGATTTGACAGCTTGGATGTTGGTTTCAGCGTTTCAGTTCATTGGTGATCAGGAAAGCAATTGCAGTTTCTGGGAGTCAGGTGAAGTCTCCAGTGGCAGACTTCATGTTTTTGACATTTGTCACTCTGGATGGGTGAAAGACTTTCCTGGATGCATAGATATATACAGAATAAAGAGCACATCTTCAGAGAGAGGTAAATGCACAAACTGACTACCAGGAGAAAAGATAAGTGCTTGCTTTGGCTCCCTTCATTATGGTCACTTGCGACTGCTAATATTTTAGTGTCATAGTTGCCTTTCAAGGACTAAATCTGAATTCTTCTAATCATTCCCCACTTTCCCCACTGTGGATATAGCAGCTATAACAGTTGAGATTTTTTATTTTCCTGTTCTACATGAAAATTTCTTTGGAATATATTTGATGGGAATGGAAACTGTCTTATGCCTCAATAGAGAGAGGTTTCCTTGTTGATCTTTCAGGCACCGATGAGCCACAGGTCTTTTTTGGCTGTATACGCTGCTCTTCAGCTTGACATCCTACATCTCCTATGCATAAAACATGAGGCAAACTGCAAACACAGTTTCCAGTAGGATAACCAGCATGCTGCTATTGGACAGCCCTAGAGGACAGGGCTCATAAGTCTGGTTCAGACTGCAGACACTGGAGCAGACAGCCATGATTTTGACTGGTCAGGATTTCGTTACAGTATCTCAAAGCTTTATCAGTGTGTACACTGATCCTGTGTTTTCTATTTCATCCACTACCACAAAACACCAAGCTGCATCACTTAAACTTCCCCACACACACCTTCTTTCTCCCTTCAGCCCATGAAATACTGCTGAAATATGAATATACTTCTTCGGATCTGAATTCAGGCATAGGAAATTCACAGTGCATTCTCTCTCATGGAGATCTGTGGCCTGGGGTGTACTTGTGGTTGAGTCCCCTTAAGCTGTTCTTAGCACATAGTCTTTCCTCGCAGAAGCAACTTCAAAACCGAGCATCTCTTACACCAGACAGTTGACTTTGGCAGTCTGCGGAAGGGAAATCATATTCCACAGCCAGTTTGGCTTGCTTGGAGGTTTGAGAACAAGCATCCTGATTATTTTTCCACTGAATGCAGCAGGTGTCCTACATTTCTGAAGGTAGCTGCTAAAATACAATTTTTAATACTTTTTGCAAAGGCCTCGTCTTCAAAAACTGCTGAGCCATGCTTGCTGCAGAGTCAGGCTTATTGAAGACATGTCAGGCACCAAAAAGCATTTATTGCCTGAGAAGATCCCAGCTATTGAGCTTCTGTTTGGATTTTGACAGATAAAACTATTTCACCAGATAAAGTGGAAGACACCACCAAGGCTTAAATATAACTGGTTTAAGACTAAGTTATAGCATAATGATGAATTTGACTGTCCTTTATCATAGGAAAATGGGTTTTCATTTCTGTTACTAATCACACTTAAATCCATCTTAGGTCAGTGGTAGGTCATTGGGTTTTCCAATTAGATGTTTCCCAAATGAGTTTTAAAGTACTGTAACTTTGTATTATTCTTAACTCTCTGAATTAAAAGGAGCCATAAATCAAATCTGAATGGGCCCTAAATACACACTAAAAATAGTCTGGGGTGTGCCTGACCTTTTCACAGTGGGTGGAAATCTGCCTGTTGCCAGCTATTTATGCCAACATTACTCTTCTTCTAGCAAAAGATACCAGAGGTGGGTAGGGAGAGCTGACAGGATTTCACCCGTAAGTGTATGAAGCTGGTATGTAGCAGGATATTAAGAAATAACAGCAGCACCTTTGAATGGTGAAGTTTTTGATCCCTGAAGAAAATGACATTTTCACTGGCTTTCAGTCTGGGCGCACGTACCAAATCCGGGCAGTGTTACAGAAGGAGCTGCACTCTTCTCCTTGCACTGGAGCTGGGTTATCTTGAACCAGAAAGGGGAGAGACCTCCTGTTCCACCCCATCCCACCACCCAGTATTTGCAGGAGAGCTGACACCTGATGGCTTTAGGCCCTTCAGCAGGATACCTATTTAACTTTTATAGGAAGCCTTACCTTTTTGGCCTGTATTTGGAGGCCTGACCTATTTCCCAGTGGAATCAATGACATTTTCTCCCAGTTTTAGTAGGAACCAGATTGATTTTTAAAACTTAATAAATAAATAAGTTGTTTTATTGAGTGTTCCATTTTTTAGAATAGCAGTGATTGCCCCTCCCCCCGTGTAACAAACAAATAACATTAAACAATGGATGAAATTATGATGATAAAAACTTGTGTGACAATGCGATGAACTGCATTTGACATAGTGCATAGAGCCTTGCAGTTCTGAAATTTTATTTGCTCATGAATAATGACATCTGAGCCTCTGGCCGTATAAACCTTTATATATAAAAGCATCACAGCAAGTTCTGTGGAACTCCATATGTGCCTACAGATAAGGATGTTAGTGAGCACTGTGTAGTTTTAGATCATATTATGGCAAGAAATCCACTTCAGGATTAACTTTTTTCCTGTGGAGCAAGCTCTGTGCTCTACAGAGGCTTGTTTCAGCCTTTTTGAGGTCTCTGGTAGAGCTTGATGGAGGTAGTTCCCATCATAAATGAATACTGCATGTATTGTATATTGCATCTATGTGCATCAGAGAAAAACATTGTGCAGGTACACTGGGTATCAGCCCTATTACGACCAGCAGAATACTGTTAAACTATCTTGTGGAAAAACTTTGCAACTTCAAAAAATGTTCTTATTTAATGGAATGGGCATTATTATAATATCTTTTATCAGTGTTCAGATGTATATGAACAAATTGAAATTGCTGAAGTGAAGAAGTAAGAAGAAAGCTGAAGTCAATTCGCTGGAAATGGGGCTGATCAGCGGTTATTTGTGCTGAAGTTGGGTAAACACTTTGTGTCTTAGAATTGACTTCAAACTAAACAAGTGTTTGTTCCTTCTGGAAAACTTTGTTGGCCTAAGGTATGGTTCACCTTATTTCAACTCAAGCTCAAAATAATCTTGCGGACTGTTGTTCTTGGAAGCTAATAGGGAAGAACATATGCTAAGCATTGGTAATGTCAGTTAAGCCCTTAATTAGTGATGAGGGAACCTCCGTTTTTCCCTGTGGCTCAGTTCAGATGCTGCTCAAAAGCTTAGCAGTTCTCCAGGTTTTAGCCAGGATTTTTGAAGCATCTCAAGGTTTGCAAAATTGGGTTTGTTCCTTTAGGAAAGTTAAGATTTTTCTCAGATTTCTAGATTGGGACCAAGCTGTAAAATCCCCAACCATTCCCGGGCAGTGTTTTCACAGATTCACAGACTGCTTTGGGTTGGAAGGGGCCTCAAAGATCATCTAGTCCCAACTGCCTGACATAGGGGTCCACTAGACCGGTTTTTGGCACTTCGAGATAGGGATGAGGAAGGTGGAACCAGATGGTCAAATATAGAAACCTGTTTAGAGCAGAGATTATATTCTGTGTCAGCTCCATACAGTCTTCTGAATGCAGGAAAATCTTAGCTTGCATTTGGAGGAGATCAGCATTTGCCTGTGTACAGCAAAGCTGTCTTCCTCTGCTTTGAAGACAAGTAGATATGGGTTTGGCTGAGCTAGTGTGCACTCCAAAAAGGGACTTGGGCTGTAGGACCTGCACTGCTGGAGCTCTTGGGCAGGTCTGTACCCACACCATTGCAAAGCAATAATGACCAGATTTCAAACGAAAAGATAATTTACTCGTTGCTTGCCTTCTTAGTAAGCAAATAATGGTGAGCAGGGCAGTGTGCAGCTTCTTGGTAACAGTGGGTATCTGGTGTCTGATGCGTAACTGCTTTCTGAATGTCTTCAGAGGTGTAACAGGGTGCTGAGAGGAAGGGCAGGATTTGGTCATCTGCCTGTCTGCTGTGTCACCTAATTAAATGTGGTGCAATAAATAGCACTGCTAAGGACAGTGGAACAGGCTTGTCTCCATGTCTGGAAGGCGGGTGAAAAAGCATCTTCACAGATGTCTGAAGAGTTAGAAAACTGTGATTAAAGCCTGGGTTTACAAAAGTATTTCAGCTTGGTTTCAGAGCTTTTCTGTGGTCTGTTTTCAGCAGAGCACTTTCTAAAGCAAGACAAAAGCCTTTAGGTCTGGATAGAGAGAAGCCGAGCTCCTGGCGCATGACTAGGCCACTTTCCATGTTACCTTGGCTGGCCTTTGCTGCAACAGTTTTTCACGTCCTCTTATAGGCACAGAATTAAAGGTTATTTCCATTCCTGCTTCTTATCGCTTTGATCTTTTGCCAGTTCTTAACATCTCCAGCAGATTTGCTCTGGATCTGTTATTCCCATACCTACCCTCTGCCTGCGACATTCTCTGACATTTCGGATTCTGCACCACCCCTTAGTTTCTTTCTCTCCCCATTCGTTCTTTAAGATCTTTTTCTGTTATTTATCGCTTTTCTCCTCTCTGGAACAGCTATATGAAATTATTGCTATTTGCATACAATTGCTACCAAATGCAGGAGTCTCGGCCCATGGATCCCAAAGCCATCAGGCTGCTCAGAATATTGTTGCATTGTCTGGCTGCTTAGCCAAAAAAAGAAATACAAAAATTGCTGTTTAATTCTTCTTGCAGCACATCTTCCAGGTGGCTTTCCTCTGTGGCCTCATTGTATATTAGCTTCGGCATCTTTTCTGATATTAGAGAGAATCAAACCAAAGCCTGGCAAAGATTAAGGCACAGTAATGATGGTGCAACTCCTTTCTGTCTTATCTGGGCATGAAAACCCCATCAACAGGGAAAGGATGTGTTTGGGGAGGGAGAGGGGGAACAAGCAAAAGAATGAATGAAAGAGAAATGAAAAAGGAGGAAAAAGGAAAAGCTTCTCTGATGTTTTTGAGTTCCCACATGTCTGTTTCTCTGCTAAATCTGTTTTTCTTGGGTTAAACAAAAGAATGGAGTGTCTGAACCTGTTGTAGCATAAACCAATATCTTGTCTAATGGTCCACAGCCATGACTAGGAGGTAGGAGTCCCACACTATTCATTATCCCGCTGTTCCCTCCTGCGTGTTCTCAGGCCAGTCATTAATGGCATTTATCACTCTTCTTCTCCTGCATAATATTCCTTATGGTGAGCTGGGTCTGATAAATCACGTTAGAAGAAGACAGCACCCAAAGTGATACAATTTACAGCTTTTACCCTCTGGTGTACAAAATACAGCACAATGTTGTATCCGAGGCTTTGAAGGAGGTTCACAAAGCCAGTGGAATTAGAAATTAGGAAAAGGAGTTTTATATTCTTTTCCATGGGGCAAAACAGACACTAAACTTTTGATTGGATGCCCCATCCCTGGCAGTGTTCAAGGCCAGGTTGGACAGGGCTTGGAGCAACCTGGTCTATGGAAGGTGTCCCTGCCCATGGCAGGGGGTTGGAACGGCATAAGCTTTAAGGACTCTTCCAACAAAAACCATTCTATGATGAGTTCTCTTATGCCTGTGTTCAGAGTATACAGATTAGTAAAAGCTGATTATTAAAGGTGGAGGATAACAAGTGGGCACCTTCAGAGGACATGCAGTGGTGAAGGTGAGGATGTTGGGGTGGCACTGGGCTGGGACATCCACTCTCCATTTGGTCACCTCCTCTCCCAGTGCTGCATTTTCTCCTTCTGTACCACGGTGTAACAAAACAAGTCTTTTTGAGATCTGTAGATTATACACTTGGCTGCTGCTTGTGCTTTCACTGCTGCTGCAGATGTGTTTGTTAAATCCACCTGGAAGCTCAGGCACAACACTACTGACTCCTTAAAACCCACCACAGCACAGTACCATCTACACAGAGCATCCCTGCTGGGGCAGATGGGCTGTCACCTGCTCTCGGGGCAGAGCCCCTGGCCCTCAGAGCTCATCTCTGCAGCAGTGTTTGGGGACTCCTCCTCACTGAGGCTTGTCTCTCACCCGGCATGACGACATGGCAGGGCCAGCTGAGCTGCTGCTTGCTTGATTTAGGAGTGAGATTTAAGACCCACTGTCTAGACGTTCTCTGCGGTGGATTTTCAGCTCCAGACTCAACGTGTTCCTTTTTTCCAAAGTCATTCAAATCGACTGACCTTTGGGCCTGTTTGGAAAAGAGTAATCTATCTTTTCTAGAAGTCGTAGTGATATTTCTTCTGTGTATTTGTAATTAATAGCTTTATCCTTCTCTTGTGTCTTGTTTATTCTTATCTTAATTCTTAAATTTATATTACCTCCTACTGCAAAGTCAGTGTTAAGGATCTTGTTGACTATCATGATGAATATAAAAATCTGTTGCTTTAGGAGTGCTCTGACTGATACATGAGTATTCAGGTCCTAGAAGAATTTATCCCTGCTTCTATAGCAAAGTAAAGTTTGCAGGCACAGAGGTTTGGATTCAGGTGTCTGGCTCAGGAAATGGTGCAGAATATGAATTGCTGTTGGTCTTTGGGTAAATGTAAGTTTTGTTGAAATGGCTGTTGAGCAGACTGAGGTCTTCCCCAGCTCTGCTTGCTGGCAGTCGGTCTAGCTGCCTGGTTTTGGCAGGACAAACCTGTGGCTTTATGAAACATGTTTTAATGGAAATGTCTCATAGCAGAGATTAGCAAACTTTCACGCAGACAGCTTTGCTTTATGGCGATGGCTCTGTGTTTGCGCTCCCAGGGCTCGTTGCCTTCTGTGCAGAAACAATCTCTGCTACTGCACTTAACTGTAGGCCATTGCTACGCTAAACAAGACGGAATGCTTATGATATTACTGAGCCAACTTTTAGTTAATAAATGGGGTTGGGATAGCACAGACTATATTCTGCGTGATAGTGTCTCATTAGCCTTGCAGACAGCATCTTTCTCATTTTGGGTTAGAGAAGTTTCACCTTGGTTTTCCCTAGCACCAATTTAACTGTATTCAGTTACTTTCAACTCTGGTAGAAAAGAATCAGAGTAATTTTTGATTGGTAATAACATATTGCCAAAAATGACTGTATATTGGAGTTAGGATTGGGAGTGATGTAAAAACTTAATATATTTTAGGGGCGACACAATTATCCCTATATTAAGAGTAACAAAAACATGTTTTATGTGATGTTGAGATTATACTTAGAGAAATCTTAGCAAGGGAAGACAGAGGTGTAAAGGAAGCATAAAGCATATATTTTCCATTGGAACAGTACTTGGAAAAGCAGAGATTTCTGTTGTGAGGTGCCACCTGCCACTTTCCTTGGAACTGCTGCTTCAATTCTCATCTCAAGCAATGAGAATGGCACAGTTCTGCAAAGCAAACCTGCTGTCCTGCTGAGCATCCAGTTGCCAGGTGTCTGAAGGTGGCCCATTATACTGAGGACTTGGTCCTGGACAGTGGTGAAGTGCTGGGCTGGTGACAGGATATAATTTGTTGCACTTGATGACCTGATGTACTGCCAGGGATACAGCAGAAATTTCCATGCTGTATGGGAATGAAACCTTTCCTGAGGATGTGGGTTTGTCTTGAGATTACCTGCAGCAGCAGTGAGGATATCCATCGTGCTACTGATCAGCCTGCATCAAACTGCTGTATAAGGGAGGTTGGTGCGATGGAAAGTGTTTGCTTTAGTTCTAACATGAGGAGAATTTTGTCTTTGAAGAGGAACAGAAGAAAATATCCCATGAAAAATGGCATAAGATGGGAGTTCTGTGTAAGTGGAAAGGCTGAAGAGAACAGCAGTTTTTCAGTGAGAAAGAGAAAATATCTGGTCCTGTACGTGGTGCCAAGGGTCTTGGAGGGCAAATTTTTTATTACTTTGAAATTGCAAGTTAAAAAATAGATTTGTTTCTTCATTCTCAGGGCAGGATGCTATTCTTAGAGATTAAGTTGTGTAACTTGGGGCGTGACATACCGTAGCCTTCGCATGAAGATGGCTGGAGCTTTGCTGCAGCTTAATGTGTGGAATTGCAGCTGTGACTTCTGAAATGTCCTCCAGTGTGCAGGTACACACTGAATGCACACAGCGTGATTACCCAAACCCCATACTGATTAGGTCATTTGCCCTTTGCCAAGCCTGGGGAAGTCTCTTACTTGGTGCTCTTATTCCTTGGGCTGGGAATAAAGCATCCATACTGCCTGGGTTGCAGAATTTTGCTTGAAATTCCTTGTAACAGTTAAAGAGAGAAGCTTCACTTGTTTAATTTACTGACTTGCATTCCAGGATCCTGAATGTTCCTCCAGCTTCTAGCAATTAAGTAGCAGTGCTGGTGTCTGGACGGACCCAAGGGGCCCGGCTGTGCTTTTATGGGCACACAGTTCTCTCCTACAATGTGCTCTGATAAATAGCCATTGTGTTGCTTGCTCTGTTCCCATTACCAGGAGTTCCACAAGAGCATCGCTCTGCGGTGAGCTGGGATCAAGCTCTGAAATAATCTGCTCAGAGATTTAAAATGGTATTTAAAAAATAGTGGGACATTGATTGTGAGCTGCCCTCTTCTTCCTAGCAAGTTGAAGCAAAGATTGTGGTTGGAGTTTTGAGCTGACTTGTCTTTTGAGTTTGAGGCCAGTTGGTTGAGCTAATGATGTCTCCAAACTAACAAAACACTATTCTGGTGGTCTTGGAAAGAAAAATATGGGATAAATACCTCGCAGTCCTCTCCGCGACAGGATTATCTCTGGCACAGATGATGTCTGCTTAGTAATGCTTATGTTCTTAGTTGCATTGTGGTTATTTTGTGAGGATTAGGATGAAACTGTGGCTCTCTAAGTTAGTGGGAAAATCTCTTATTAGTGTCAGGACTCGAAAATGTGCTTCTAAATTTTGGAGCAGAGATTTTGTTTAAGGGCTATCATGAAACTGGGCACAAGACAGGACCTGGACACTAGGAAGGAAGAGAAATATGAAATACCTTAAGGAAACTGGAAAGGCAGAGCAACCCATGAACATCTCTGCGATGATGTCCCTAGAGACTTTCCTGCTCCATAAAATGTATTTAATCTATGGCAGCGTGTACATAGTCACCTGTTGTATCTTTTTTCCTTTCCTGTGCAATTTTATCCTGGATGTCAAGCATCTCTCCAGGATCTCAGTCTTTTTAATGTTCAGGATACTATATGATGGTTTAGATCTCTACATGAAGAATACTCAGCTATGTCTGCTTGCAGGCAATTGAGTTATATCTTTATTAGCTATTAAAATAAAAGGATGGATAACAGAGTTGTGGTTATTTTCCTGTGATGCATAGTTTCAGTGTGACTGCAGCTCATGCCTTATGATGTTTGAAATGGCTTTGGTGTGTTTTTCTGCCTCTCTTGCTCTGCTGAGCACATACCCACTTCTCAGAACTATTGACAAGGTTACTTCAATTCACCCACATATTTGGATTAGTTTTCCACTGGTCTCCATGGTAAATAACAGAACTAAGGGCCTTGGCCGCATGGAAGCTGGAAGAACAATGTGAGAACATCTGCGCTGCTTGCACACGTTATTTGAAAATCCTTTCTGTCTAGGTACCAAAAATGTGTGACAGCTGTGAAGGACCTACAATTCCTTCAGTGCGACTAAAAGATTAAAACCCCCAGAAGGCTGGAATTGCATTTAGGGCAATCGCATCCAAGAGACTTTCTGAGGCAGCTGCTGTGGAAAAAATGTAAATGCTTTTTTATGGTATCTACTGGAACAGGACTGTAGAGAAGTTAGGCTGGGACTCGGAGAAATTAAATCTCTCTCTCGCTTGCCATGGGTTGCTATCCCAACACCTGCCTGCCCCTGGGAAGATGCTACTTTAAACACTGCTGTGCTGTGGAAAGAGGGCTGAAATCCGCACTGGGGTGCGGAAATCACTGTGGGATATGGCTCTCACCTTTTGCAGTTTGGAGGCTTTCATCTCTATCCTGAAGAATCAGGAATACCATGGAGAACAGCCGCTGACCACGGTGGTTGTTCCCAACCGGGCAGGTCTCTTCTCCTCTGGTGTGGCAGGTCAGACCCTTGCGTGGTGGGTCAGTGCACACAGGGGTGCACAAAGCCCCATTTGCTGTGTACCACAGTGCTGTGACAGACCCTCAGGGGGAATACTGGGCTGGTTTCAGGAGGTGTCTGGACCAGTGGATACCACCTTACTAAAGGTGATCACCTGAATTACACCCTGTGCAGTTTCTGTTCTTTGTTTCTAGCATGGAGACCTGGTGAGAAAAACGTTTACTGAATATGACTGCTTCAGTGTGTCACTGCATCTTACCCACTTGCAATAGAGTGTGTGTGAATATGCTGTAGTTAAAAATATACAATAGAGCCTGCCTGATTTATATGGTGGCTTGGTTTTAGTTGGGCTTTTTTTTTTTTTTGTATGAGTAATAAACTCACTGGAAAATGTGGTTTAAATTACCTGTAATATCCACTAATGCATTGAGCAGGATGAGGAAGGTAACTCCCAGTGATGACTTGTTGGGGTAGTGAGGCTCTTGGGATGTGCAGGGAGGGTGCTTGGTGTCCCGCTTAATCCATTGGTGCCCTAAAGGTGGGTGAGGGTAAGGCTGGGGACACATCCACAGGCACTGTGGCAGGTCTGGGAAAGCAGGTTTCTCTCTTCTGGGCACCCAGTGTTGCTGTCTCCAAGTAGAAGGCTCCTCTGACCCTCGCTTGGTGGCACAAAGGCCCTAGGTGTGATTGTCTCCAGGCTGCTGTCAGCCTGTCCTTCCGAAAGGCCAGCTGATTAACGTGAAATTTGCTGTTATTTGATATACAGCATCTTCTAACAAAGTCTAAAGAAAGATGTGATTAAAGGTTTATATGTAAGTAATTATAAAGCTGCAGTATTCGGTGCAGGCAGAAATTAATATATGAGGTGAAAATGTCAAAATAAAAGGTCAGGAAAGTGAATTACAAAGAAAGTTGAACATTAGCTAAGAGGCAGTGTTTGTTGGCAGAAGCTCCCTCCTGTATAAAAAAGGTTAGGAAGGGGCCTTATAAAGACTGCATATTTCACACGCAATTAAAATGCTGTGTTGGTTCTCTTCAAGAGTCACGTTGCACAGTTAAACAAGGACAATTAATATCATGAATAATCCATGTTTATAGCTTCTGGCTTTGCTTGGGGACACTTCATGAGCCAAAAGTGACCCTTTCCCTTAGAGGTGATTCCAAGAGCTTGACATGACATGGGTGGGGCAAGGGAAATCTGTTCAAAGAAAACAGAACTCTTCAGTAATGGCCACCGATTATAAACGCGACTGAGAGATGTTTAATAACACTGTTCTTCATAATAAACTGAGCTATCCCTTTATACAAGGAGAGCAGCCACGCAGCATTAAATAATGCTTCAGTAGGGCAGAGAGTGGCGGAATCACAGCTTCTATTTTAGCAATAAGCAATAATAATAAATTGTTTAGGAGGATGCTACAGAAAAAAGTGTTGGAGGAAATGCACAATGATTGATTTTTCGGAGCTAAACTGTACAGGCATGCTGAAACAACAAGCTCTTTGTGCTTAAAGCTTCCCCTACTCTGGCTGCTGGAACTGGAAGTTTAAGTTGTCAAAAACCCCATAATAGCTATAAATAGCTACGGTAGTGTCTTAAAGTTAATCTGCTTGACTACGGTAGGATGCTGATTGTTTTCTGGTTTTCATAAGTTGCCTTGTAAATTGAGTTGTTTGAATTGCTGGTTTTCTTTCCAGCAGAGATTTGCTATTAAAGCTGTCATCCTACTGTATGTAGATTTCAAGGATTATTCATTCATTTACCTGATGTATTGTCCCAAATTACTTATGCAAAGTAATGGCAATGTGGTGGTGGAGTTATTGATCATTTTTGCTTTTGTAAATGTACTTTGTGAAGGCAGATTATGTGAATCTTAACAAAATCTCAAGTTAAGTACTAAAAGGATTTCTGTTTTGGCAAGTTTCTGTAGGAATCGTGCTCTAGGCCTTGCATAACCTGGCACGGATCAATGGCAGTTAGTGAAGCACTGACTTCTGTGGGTGCTGCACCAGCAAAGGGACCGTGTGTGGTATTCTGCTTGGAAGACTGAAAGTGGCTGTTATCCTCAGGTGCACAGAAACCTCTTGCACATAGTATTCACTTCTGACCATCTTTATTGATAGCTGTACCTGAGCCTTCATGAATTTTTAACACAGCTGCACTGTATGCAATGTAAGAAAATGCTGTCTTCTCGCTAGAGGACCTCGATAGATCTGCTGGCTGCAGTGAGCCTGCATCCTGCCCATGTAATGGAAGTGCTGCCCACAAACCACAGATGTCAATACCAAGGCTTGTCTGTGGTTTCACACCAGTTGCACGTACAAGGTCCAAATCCAAAATGGATGTACCCATGCATTTACTGTGGTGTAATTCATTTATCTCACACAGAGCTTCCTGTTCTCCAGACCGCTATGAATGACTATAACTATCCTCTTATTAGATCCATTGCTCCATAAAATAATATCCCCTGATTTTTTAATCTATTTTAAGGAGGAAGAGTTTGGCCATGTGTATAACTCTCCCTTTCCCATCTTTCCATCATTAGCCTCCTGTCTCCTTCCCCAGCATCCAGCCCTCTGCCCCACCTTGGTATTCTCAGCCAACCAACCACCAGCAGCAGGTGTAAGAGGAGGTAGTTTCTTGAATTATTAAAGCATTAGCATTAATTAAAATTACATTTTATTTCCCCCTTCTGCTACTCCTGCATTACATGAATGGGACAGCTCTGGTATGACCAGCTGGGTTTTTATTTGCCTGACATTCCTGGGCTGGGTTGCAGTGGAGGAATTTTTTGATGGCATGGCTCAGCTGTGGGTGCACTTCTCTTCTGAAAAATGACTTTGCAGAGTTGACATTGTGGAGTTCCGTACGCATTGCTGTGGAAATGCTGCCAGATTGCCCTGCACTATTAGAAATAGAGCATTTCTTTGAGTGCTGAGCTATGTAAAGGTGGGCTTGGATCACAAAATCAAGCTGGTTTCTCTCCTACTCGCTCGTCAGCAACACCAGAGTCTTGGACTTGGAATTTATGTGATAATCCTGGTGCATCAGTTGGAATACAACCCAGATAATTTTTTCTGTACGTATCTTGATCCTGGAGTAAAACAAAGCAGCACCATTAATTATGAATAGAAATAGGTCAGCTACAAAATACAGCTAGAAACAAAAGCATGACTTAATGTACCTTTTTAAGTCAGGCATGGGATAAGTGTAAATCTTATATCTCCTTAAATTGTTTTTTGACAGGTTTAATAACCTGTGCCTTCCATTACCTTGCTCCCCTCGTTTGGGTGTTACATGCTCTGTGGCAAGCTCCTGAGACCAAGGATGCTACTGCTGTTGTGTTACAGCCTCACTAAAGTGACTGTCAGCTGGAGGATTGGAGAGTAGCTCAGTCTCTGTCCTTTGGCTGTTCCCAGGGCTGCAAAATCACCATTTCCAGAGCAGTTGACCTCCAAGAGAAGGTGTTTCCTTCGAGTGCCAAGGCAGTCTGTGCTGAGCTCTGCTGGGCACAGCTGGTGGCTGCAGGATGCTCCTGCACCCACTCAGCCTGGCAGTAGATTTAACACTGATTTAAGAGGGGAGTGGGCTCACTCAGGGTTGTTTTTTTCTCAGCTTTTTATGGAATTTGGAACATCTGAATCTAGAACTGCAATATAAAAAGTAATTATCAAATGATAATACCTTTGATATGATTCTCTTAGTTATGAAAGCTGGAAATTATTCTATGTAGATACTTCGCAGTCAGTATTTCTGATGCTTCTTCTCTTTTAGCAGCTTAGATTATCCTTGTGATAAGACCTGTTCTGAATGCATCTTCTTGGGATTGAACTCCATGTTCACCACCATGATGTTTGAAAGTCTTTCACTTCAGTAGTTTAGTGAAGTGCTCAGCATCCCCAGATCTCTGTTTGGGGAGAGGCATGGTGGCCACCCTGTTACTTGTTCTTTGTGTGCTGTCTTTCTGCAGACACAGAACTATTCCTGCCTTTTTCACTTTGCTTATCATTATTGCTGTTTAATGATAGACATTCCAAGGGAATACACAAAATGAGGAAATCTTGGAAACCTCTCCTCAGGGTGTTGTGGAGAGTGAATATGAGAAAGCACAGTTTAATTAAGACTACCTGGCAGACATTCAGGCAAGGGAGGTCATGTTTAAGTAGTTTGCTAGAGTTGTTTGAGGATAAAACTGCCCCAAGAGATAAGGGGAAGTCAGTGAATGTGGTGTATTTAAATTTTGAAGGTGGCTCCTGCATCTGGGATGAGTTTCCATGCTGTGGCTTGGCAGTAGAAGCTCAGGGCAGTGGCCAGGAGGGCACCAGCTCCATCAGGAAGTGGTATAGGAATAGTAATGATCCTGATCTTATGTAGTAAGTCCCATCTGGATTAGTGTTGTGGAAGATGCTGTATTGGAAGTAATGCATTATGTGGTGGGACAGCTGAGGAAGTGGAGAGCATCCATGGACATCAGTGGGAGAAGACAGCACAAGTAGAAGGCATGTTCAAGGAATCCTGGAGTCAAGGGGACCTTTTTACCATGGCACGTTGCCTGCTCCCCTTCTGGTGTCTGGTGATTAACTCGTGTGTGTAATGCAGTCAGCCAGGGAAATCCCCTCTCCCTTGCAAAGGAATGAAGCAAACAGTGTAGACACACCATGGTAAACGTAAACTTTTTAACCAGGTGTTTGTGCTACATATATATGGAGTGGGTTTAATCTCACATAGCAGGAAATCGTATAAGACCTATGCAGGAGGATTAACCTTGATTTAATGGGAACATTCTTTTTCTATTGCTTTTAAATAAATTGACAGGTTAGTGCTGGATCCTTAAACATGGCAGCACTCATGCTAAGTCTGAATGACAGAAGATTTGAGTGGTTTCAGCATTAAAACATCCAGAGATGCTTTTCACAGCCCTGGACCTAGCTGACATGATGCCAAGAAGCCCCCAGTTTCCCAAATCTCAAAAGGGCTGTGAAGTTAAGCATGGTATTCCCCAGCTTTGGGTTTAAACTTTTAATTCCCAGCCTGCCAGGCAGAGTGGGCCTCTTCTGAAGCTGAATTACATTTAGCATAGGGTTTTATTAGATGAGACTTTTCTCAGCCATGTCAGGCATGAAAGACTAAGTACAAATAATGTGCTTAAAAGCTGCATAGAACTGCTGCGTGTAAAACAACGTGTGGCTCTGAAATTGCCAATTAGAGCTCCTGTTTGTTTTGTTGTGTCAGAAATGGGCTCTGACATCTTATCCTTTTTTATTTTCAGATTAGGAAATAGAAAATCCCGGTTGCTTCTCACATTTCTAATTGACATTCTAAAGAGGCACGTTCGGTGCAGAGATGTGCATGAGCTACTGAGTTTTATTGGGTTTTAGTTATGGCTAATAAAACCCATTTTCTGCACAGTTATTTAATTTGCATCTGTAATTGCTGCAGTTGTACATAAATTAGACATGCAATCGGAAGCCTAATTCAGCTTGTCTGCTCCTTATGCTACAGCCATAATTATGGAGCTGTGGTAACTTCATGTTAGGAGGCAAAGATTTACAGGAATTTGAGGAAGCAGTTGGCTCCAGGGACGCAAAGGCTTGTTGCTACCAGCTGCTTACATGGTCATAGAATCATGGAATCCCAGACTGGTTTGGGTTGGAAGGGACCTTAAAGCTCATCCAGTTCCAACCCCTGCTAACACGTTCCACTAGAGAGGGTTGCTCCAAGCCCCGTCCAGCCTGGCCTTGAACACTGCCAGGGATGGGGCAGCCGCAGGTTCTCTGGTTCAGTGTATATGATGGTTATACCTACTGCCAGCATGGACTGGGAATCCCTTTTGATAACAGCGCCAGCACGGAGTGGTTGACACTCTCTGCCCTGCAGAATTTATGGTCCAAGCAGATCTGGCATGAGCTTTGGCAGCAGCCACTTATCATGGTCTGGAGAAGGGGCAGGATGTTGCTCACAGACCACTAGGCATGATTTTGGCCTTGATGAGTTCGATAGCTGTAGGTAGTGTCTGGGTTGAGCTAGATCCTGGCCTAGAAAACTGGGAAACAAAGAAGAGCTGTATTTGCAGCTGGATGTGAAAGTACATCTTTTTTACCCTCTCTTTGCCTTGCAAAGAGAGTGGCAGCTGAGTGTTTCTGCAACAGGCATCAGTCTCCGTGGGTGAATTCAGGACATGTCTGCGGGACCACATGCAGTACTCTATAGGATTTCTTTTTAAACCTTTTCACAAGGAAGTTCAATCAGTTGCCTTAGGTTCTCTGTTGTGAGACTTCAAATGGGCCTGAAATTTGTGACGTTAAGGAATAATCCTGGCAGGTTAATGTTTCAGACATTTTGTTCTTTCCTAACGGTCCTTGTACTTTAGGTGATCCAAATACTGATGTTCTCTTTTTGTCTCCCAGAGCCATGACTTGGCTTTCCAGATGAGTTTTGAAACATAATTCTAGTGGAATTGCGTGACAATATTCAGCCTCCTGAACACATCGGAACGTTTGCAACTTCCTAAGCTAGAGGTGGCTTCTGTCAGTGGAAGATAAACACCCCCAGGAGCTTGCATGGTTGCGTGCCCTCCCCTCCTCCTCCCTGTTGTAGCCTGACCTGGTTGAGCACTTCATATTGTGGAGTATGTGTTCACTGAAATGAAACATGAGGTTTCGCTCCATTATTTTATTTTTTACCCTCAAAAAGCCCGTGGTTCAATTTGGAAATCATTTCAAAACAATCACAACTTGGTTTTGGTGGACCAGTTATTCAGCAAAATGTAAGAGGTGCCCAGCTGCACTGCAGTATTTCAGACTAAAGCACCTTGGACTAACACCAGAATGTAAGAAACCTTTCTGAATGCTTCAGAAATTTTAGAGATTATCCAGAAATAGACTGGGAAGAGTGAAAAAGTATTAAAGTTCTCTGATCCTAAGAGAAATATAGGAAAGGTCAAATGGAAGACTTTGCACTGAAGGCAGCCTGGAGCTCAGATGAAGATAAGCTGGAGATGCAGGCAATGGGAGCACATAGATGCCCTCAACCTTCTGCTTTCTTTGGAAGCTCAGTGGGACAGTAGTAGCTCTCGATACCACTTTTCTAATACAGTTGAAACTAGTAAGAAAGTGATGGGTATTGATTAGTGTCAGCTTCGATAAATACATGTCCAGCTCCCACACTGCAGAATATCATCAAGAGTCCTGCAGGTCCAGAATCATGGTTGGTGACTCGTGGGGGATTCCAGGGCAGCAAAGCCAAGTGGAGTCCTTATTGACTGTGCTACTTCCACGTTTTTTTACTATTCCATAATTGAATAACACCATTGTTGGACAAGTTAATGCAGTTCTGTCTGACTTCCAAAAACGCTCCTTTTCAGCACCGATTTGTGGTCTTAGATCTGCATGAACAGGTGGACTGAAGGAGATGCTATTTGTGGCACTTGTGTTGCTGAGGAGACAAGGTACAGTGCTGGTAGGGTATAATATTCTTTTGAAGAGACCCTGACACCCAGACTGTGCCCTCTTCAGCTAGCAAAGAGATTACTTTTCCCTCCAGCCTTGCTTCCCTGATGCTATAAAATGTCACTTTATTTCTTTACAGTGACTTCAGCTTTGCTGTTTTGCTTTATAGACTTCTCCTCTTCTTGGGGTAATGGGAAAGTGTAAAGCATTTATCTGTTGAACAGCTGACGGAGTAATATTCTCTTGCTCAGCAAGAACTGAAAGGGGAGAGAGTCTGTTCTGACTTCAGATGAGGGGACCAAGTTACTACTTCTGTTAGCACAGTTTGTGTTGTGAATTATTGTTTTCAGTGCTTGTATGATATGAGGAAGAAATTCTTTACTGTGAGGGTGGTGAGGCCCTGGAATGGGTTGCCCAGGGAAGTTGTGAATGCTCCATTGCTGGCAGTGTTCAAGACCAGGTCGGACAGAGCCTTGGATGGCATGGTTTAGTGGGAGGTGTCCCTGCCCATGGCAGGGGGGTTGGAACTGGATGATCTTAAGGTCCTTTCCAACCCTAACTATTCTATGATTCTATGATCAGTATTTTTATCTAGACATTAATTTTTTGTTGAAGATTAACAAGATGGATATACTCATGGACAGCTTTTTACCTTTTGGTTTCTAAAATGGAGCTTTAAGTATGGTGTTACCATTTTTGTGTTTGTTCCCTGTCTTTCCATAGTCATTGTTTAACTGATCACAGGCATTTTCTAGACTCAAGTAAACTAGGAGCAGGTTGATTAGTTGGTTCTTAACTAGGTAGAAACAGATTATAGAATTCATGTTATCCAAGTTAAATATTTGGATAAAACCTGTAGCTCGTTGCAGAAACTCAGATCTTGAGTGACTGTTCTTACCAGGAGGTGTTAATTACTGGTTGCCTTTACTACTGATGTCAGCAGAGCTCTCTGTTAACCTCTTGATCACTCCAGCAACTGCTTTGTAAGGCAGTTTGAAAGGTTTTTTGGTGTTGACTTTGACATTTCCCATTTACTCTGTAAAAATAACAGGTTAGAGGCTAAATGGTGTCTATAAACTGATCCTGTGCAGGAGGCAGGAACTCGCTTGAAGCATTGTCTGGTTTTACCTTTAACACCTTTTGTTTCTCTAACAGCCATTGGCCTGTCCAGGCTTTTTAGCATCAGGTTGGGTTAACACCATTCAAAGTCAATTGAATTGAATTTTTAAAGGCTGAATATCTCAATTTGCAGTTGTATCTGATAGTTTTCCAATATGTTTGACTCCTTTTCAAAAAGATTTCTAGTAAAAATGTTGGCTAACAAGTGAATTGTCCATCAACCCTCCAATCACTTTCCTTTTAGCCATTATGTGTGTGTATATATATATATATATATATATATCTCTGTAAAAGGCTTCCCAGCCCTTCTTACTGGATACCATTGTGCATTTGCTTTCCAAAGTCTGATTTCATTGTCTATACTAAGAGCAGAGGAGTCATTAATACTAATGCAATTTGATAATGCTCTGCAAAGTGAATACAAATACAATTTCTGATCACTTTAAACCTTATTTACAAAAAGATGAGACTGTCTTTAATTCAGGAGATAAATCCCTTGCTACATAATTCTTGAAAGGCTTTTATTTTGATGTGCAGTGATTTATCCCTATAGGAGAGTTCTCTATCCCTTGCCAAAGAGCATTACATCCTACCAGCTACACCTTGTCTAGTAGGCAAATGACCTCAGTTTGGTTAGGCTGCAAGCCAATCTGAAGGACAAGTCAGACGGGGAAGGGTAGAGCTTGCTTATCAATAACCTGTGAATAAGCAACAGGCATGCAGAGGTCCTGGAGGATCCTTGGAGGAAGGGACCTTAAAATTCCTGCAGTTTCAACTGCCTACCACAGGCAGGGACACCTTCCACTAGAGCAGGTTGCTCCAACCTGGCCTTGAACACTGCCATGGATGGGGCAGCCACAGCTTTGGGCAACCTGTGCCAGGGCCTCAGCACCTTCACAGCAAAAAACTTCTTCCTAATGTCTAATCTAAATCGACCCTCTTTCAGTTGAAAATTATTTCTTCATTCACAAAGCGTTGAAGGGTTTCATGGCAGTGGGTTTGAAACAAACCATTTCTCTTCTTTCCCTTGAAATATGTTTTTAAATGATTCTCTGAATTGAGGCTTGAAGTGCTTGATTTTATATCAGATGAGTAAAAAGATTTTGGATGAACTGGTTTGTTCATTTCTTTACTTTAAAAAGACTTTACTATTTCATTTCTTTACTTACTAAAAACTTTACTATTCAAGCCCATTTGACCCAAAAGGAATTTGAAAATATCTTGGACCTGGCAGCAAACTAAACAGCTGCATTTTGACTTGTCTCTAATCCCATTAAAGCCCACAATTATTAACGCTAAATTTGGCTTGAAAAAGAAACCTGGAAGCCCAGCCCATGTGCACTGCGGAGATGGAGCCTTCCAAAGCCAGCCTCTCATCCCTGTGCTCCCTGAAGCTTAGGGGCTGCTCATGGCCTGCAGCTCTTGGGGCTGGGCAGCGGGAGGTGGGAGCCAGCCCCAGCTTCACCTTCCCTGGGGCAATGGAGATGTGCAGTGTGAAGATCAACCATGATTTCTTTTCACTTTCCTCTTTTCGTTTGTGCTGTTCCAGTTTCTGCCTCTTCATTTGCCGTCTCCTGAGAGAGTTTTGGGATCCTTGCATCCATCCAGCTTCTTTCCCTCCTCCCTTCTTCCCCCTCTCTCCATCCCTGGCATACATTCATGAAAAGTGGCACATTTTGAAAGCATCTCAGCTACCAGTGTCAGGACCTCATCTCTTACCCACCACAATAGGAAGGGCAGCATTTAGCAGTTTGCCTTTTGTAGGGCCTGACAGATTCAGAGCCCTCATACAAATAATAAAAGAAGCCTTTGCCCTTGATTTGGACACGCCTTGGGAACAAACTTTGTGAGCTTTCACTGGAGCAGAGACTGGTTCTCTCTTTCAGGGTTTTTTGCTGTCATTTTGAAGTTTAACAAATTCCTGTGTCCTCCAAGTTTGCTTTGTCTTTCTTACAGTCTCTAATCAACTGCAGCTGGTTTTGTTATTGCAGAAGGTCCAAGCAGATTTAGCAACAAGGATATTTTCAAAACATAGGTGAAATTATAACTCCTTCTTGCTCTGAATCAAATCCTGCCAGTGTCAGTAGCCAAGGCATCGTACATCATGCTGCCTTTGCTCAGCCTGTCCGGATTATGGTTTCTTCTTGGGAAGCTCAAATTAACCTTCCTTTTTTTCCTGGCTGACTGCTGATTTCTGGCATAACAGTCTGAGCTGAACAAGAGGTTGGTTGAAGTTCAACTTGCAGGCGTTTTTCACCCTAGAATTTGGAAAACTTTCTTCCTATGTTATTCTTCACAAGGTGAAATGAGCAGATCGTTTACTTTGTCTAATTAAACGATCGTTATGATTATATAGAGGACAGGAGCTCTTTTGCATTGTCATTCGTTATTTACACTGATAAGATTTATACTATGTTTGTTATCCTTGGCATTGAAAACATTTAATTGTATAATTTACAGCTTTGTGAGACTTTATACCTGACAAAAGAGCTCCACTTTCAAGTGGATGGAATAATTCCATTTTGAAATGCTACCAAAAGGCAAGATTTATTGTTCTGTAGCTATGGCTAAAAAGCATTGGAAAGACGCATATTTGCTTCAGCCATTGTTTTTCAGTAGTACTTCCCATGATGTATGGTGATTTTATGTTTTTCTTTGTCTTTTCTCCCTCTTCTCAACCCCTGCTCTGGCTAGGAATTTGCCTCTTTTTTTTTCACATGTGTGTTTTTTAATATTTGTTTGTTAAAGTCTATTAAAACCTAATTTCTCCTTCTTTCAGAATAGTTGGCTTATGGAAAGACAACTGCCATCCCCTGTAACCTGTTCTACTCAATTCCTGTACCATGGCTTGGCATTTTATTCAGTTAAAAATGCAAGTGGGATTGTTAGACATGTCACCTACAAAGCCAGGGGTCAGCTGTGCAGCTTATTTCATGTGCTAATTTGCTGTAATGTAATCATGCTTGGAATCTGGAATGGACATTGGAGTATCTTGGTGACAGACTTGGACTCAAATAGGCCATAAACACTTTATTAAAGCCAGGGAAAGTAAGTTGTGGGTCAGATCCTGATTCCTTATGCTCAAAGGGAAGGGTTTGGGTCTTCAGGTGGGATCTCTGGGGCTCGTACAGCTTCATGGAGCCATGGCCCACAGCTTAATTAATCATGTGTTAGCTGCAAATGAGATTGAGAGTACTGAGCTCCATTTGTAGCCCTGTATGTGCCCTGTACAAGAAAGCCAGCTTTGCATGGGTTCACATGTGTGCTTGAGGGTTTGCAAGGGATAGAGCCCTTTTCCTGAGGTAGCCATAGGCTTTGTGAACTGGTGTGATGTAGGAAATCATAGAATCCCAGACTGGTTTAGGTCGGAAGGGACCTTAATGATCACCCACTTCAAATCCCCTGCCATGGGCAGAGACACCTTCCAGTAGACCAGGTTGCTCAAAGGCAACATGTTCTTCAAGTCACGGCTCTGCACTAAAGGCCAGATTACAATGGCTTGCCCAAATATTTGCAGGATAAGCATTTCCCAGACACAATCAGGTAGGTCAGTGAAACTTTGACACTGACCCATAAATTAAGTTGCCTTTTTTTGCACCTTCTTGAGCTTACTTGTAAGCACTAAGTTAGAAATATCTTGCTTGTTCATTAGGTGTGAAACCTGTGTTTGCATTGGTAATGTTGGTAGCTGAAAAGTTTCCAAAGGATAAGTTTTGCTGTTGGAAAAAAAGCCTGTTCTGTTCTTAAAGACCATTTCAGCCAGGTCACTCAGGTTGGTTTGCCTGGCTGGTTTGCCACTCCTTTCATTTCCCCTTTTTGACTATTATGTTGTAATATGAAAGTTAACATGGAAGCACAATATGTTTCACCATTTGGAAAAAAAGCAGTAGTGTTTTAGCCTGAGGTATCCTCTTACCTTGCTCTCACTTAATCTTTTAACAGTGCAATTATCTCTCATCTTTGTTATTCATTGTGTGACTGTGGCCCTGATGAGATCAATTTAGTTTTCAAGTTTTCTTTCTAGTATTGTGATACCTTTTCTCGTTGTTGTGACATGCCAGAAGAGATCTCCCTGGCAATATCTGCCTGTG
Source organism: Amazona ochrocephala (assembly GCA_039720435.1). Lineage (NCBI taxonomy): Eukaryota > Metazoa > Chordata > Aves > Psittaciformes > Psittacidae > Amazona > Amazona ochrocephala. Next base: position 15,778,643 of record CM077889.1, read on the forward strand.
GTTATTCTCAGTGGCTCTCACCAGGTGATCTGCCATGGTGTCCGCTGTGCCATTGTCACAGTGCTAATTGGTTCAGCCTTCCAAAAACACAATTCCTTTCCTTTCACTTTTGAAAGTTCTCCCCAGTTTTTGCCACTTTGGTAGGTTTCAGCTTCGTTATTTGTTCTAGCTCTGATTCAGGCAAGAACTTGAGTATGTCTTATGATTTAAAGTCATTGTGCTGTTGTATAGGTGACAAAGAAAGGGAACAGTGACTGTGCCTGTGTGCTTGCAAGAATGTGCATTCATTCTGCAAATATGGGACAATTCTTCTGCCCCAAGAACTTTACAAGAATTGCTCTAGAAAGGCCCAAATTCACAGTATTTGAAACACTGTTAAATAGTCTGAACGTCTGATTTCTCATGCCATGACTAGATCATTCCAGGAGGAATTCAGCTGCCATATTGCAGCTGGAATCAGAGACCTATTTTTGACAACCCAACCCAGCTTGCCCTGACACCCGTGGCAAACTTCCCTGGGCAGATGAAAGGTGGGGTAGGCTCCGTGTTAAAATGTGATTTGACTAGAAATGGCATTGCTCTAAACTAAGAGGCAGGGAGCTGTAATGAGATCATATGGTGAGCAAGGCATGCAGCCCAAAAGCTTCCTTTTGAATTCCTTCTTTGCAGATAAGGGCAGGATGAGGATTCGTAACCTGGGTGAGGATGCCTGGTGCGTGCCTGGTCTTTATGACTACTAGGTGTGGTCTTGCTTTTGGTCTATGTAAAAGAGGGGAAGAGATGGAATTTGAACACACACCCAAAGAGAGTTCTGCTGTAATAATTGCTCTTTGTGAAGGGTTTACCAAGTAGCAGCCACTGTGTTAACCTGTGATTCGAGAAGTCACAAGAACCCTCTGAAAATTGAGCTGTGTTGAGGCAGTGCCCTCCTGGGGATGCCTTTTAAACAGGGGTAACTTGGTATCATGTACCCAGTGCACTGTGTGTGATTTGCTTCTCTTGTTTAGACCGTTTTCAATTTGCTTTCACCTCACAGGAGCTCTCTTCCATTTTAATTCACCTTCCTGGATTTACCCAGATTTCTTATGAATGATCTATAGCAGAAGTGTCCAAATGCAGACTGTGGAATGGGAAGGGGAATAATAAATTATGAAAGACCAATGTAGCTGAGCAGGATGGTGAAGGGGGAGAAGAAGACAAACAGAGGGCATCTGGAAAACAAAGAAGAAAACAAAGAGGAGGGTGAGCAGGGCTCTAAAACCAGCAGAAATCAGATTAAAAATATTTAAAAGTCAGAGAAACTATTGATAAGCAAAGTGACCAAAACGTGTCATGACCATGTGCAACTGTAATGAAAATCAAACCCCAAAGAGAGGAACTTAAAAATGGGAGAAAACGTTTTCAGGGAATAAAAAACAAGATTTGTTGACTGTTCCTTGTTTCCTTCACCCTCCATGAGCTGAGCTTCAGTTTACCATGGAAGACAAATGAGGATTTTAGAACACATGAACAGGCTTATTGGGGGCTAACTGGGGAGTCGGTTGACCTCAGAGGACAGACACAACAGAAGCCTACAGCATACAAGTGGCAGGGAGCCTTACAGAAGGATGACTTGTGATTTAAAGTGCAATTCCCAAAAGAGCAGTTCTTTGTCAAGCTGTCGAGGGCGTCTGGTACTTTTCCAGAGGTGCAGATGTACTTTGGCAGTGGGAAGCTGAGACTTAAAGCAAGTCCACCCTGGCTCCTTCTGCTTCCCTGCCACACAGACTGTTCCTCCTGTGTTTGCCTCCTGCCTGTGCTGTGATGCTCCAGGCTCGGGGTGGCATCACTACCAGCTTCAGTGCATCTGAGCAGGGGTGGGTGCCCTGTGCTTCTGTGTTGTCACAGCGCTACATGCACAGGTATGGTGCCACCACAACACAGCAGGCTCCAGTTGTGCTTTGCTGGTGCCCAGTCTCAGTCACTGGGGTTAAAAAGGCAAAAATTAGCTGGTGTTTTGCAGCAAGCCACATGAAGGAATGGGAAGCTGGGTGTTCCTTCAGGAGCGTGTCCCAGGGATGGAGATCAGCAGCAAAACAGCACGTCAGAAGTACTGATCCTTGTGATGCTGCAGAGAAGGTGCTCAGCAGTCGGCTCAGGTGTTTGTCTGCTCCCACAGTGACAGATGAAGTGTCTGCACAAGCAAACAAGCTGCATTTGAAATGGTGGCTGGCTGGTCTGAATGCTGCCCGCTCCTATTGGAAAAGGAATTCCAGTATGTTGTTGTGCTGACAAGCTGCAGATGATGGCTGTGAACATGACATGTGGTTCAGTCTCCCTGTCCTGGTCTCTGCTCTGGGCTTGCCAGAAAGTCTCCTTCCCACTATTAGAAAGAGGAGGTAAAACATTAAAATCTGCTTTATTAGGACAATATCACTGCTGGGAGATTGAGGAACCCCAAAGCTGGTCCTGTTGAAGCCTCATAAGGGACTCTTGAAGAACTGTGTGTGCAGCTGTATTTCCCTGACCCCATTTGAAAGGGATCATGAAAAAAACAAAACAAGGTCACAATCCAGCAACTATGCATTTGGTGGATGTCCTAAAGGGAGTGACAGAAAACACAGGGAGAGGCGGTTTTCGTGGCAGGCAGTGTGTTCATGCTTCAGTAACTCACAGCATCTGTTTGAGCTTTGCCTGCCACGATGGGTAAGGCAGAATCAGAAGATGTCATGTAATTAGGTTTCTATAAAGCGCATGATAGCAAAGATTAATGAGCAAGGCAAAAATTTGCAGGAAGCAAGGTGTTGTCAGGCATCCTGAACTGTCACAGATGGAGAAGTCTTCTGAAGACCTGCAACGCCAAAACTGATGTTTGTGTCAGTGTGAATTTTCCTTGTCCTAGAGATGGGAACCAGAGCATGGCTGCATGATGCTGCTATGGTATTGGGTGTTGGGACCTCTAGTTCCAGTGAATGTGTAAGCTCAGGTAGAGCTAGCATAAGAAGTAAAATACCAGATTGAAAAGTGGAACAGTTTGGGTAAAAGGTCTTGCACATTGCTCAGAAGGGAGCAGAGCAGAGGGATCACACATGATGTGCAATGCTGTAAACAGTTTGCACCTGCACTGTATAAAGACCTGTCCTCCTTAGGTCTCAATGTACTCTACATGTATTAATGCATCATTGGGGCTGTCACAGGTGGGGGCCTCTGAGTCAGCAAACGACTAGGACTTTGCTGCCTAGGAGTAGTAAGGATCACTTGCCTGTGTTAACTGGAAGCAAAATGAGAGGGCACCTAAAAACCCCAGGCTGCAGCACCCAGCAGGATTGTGCTCGTGCTTTTCTCTTGGTAGTTTTGCTGCCTGGCTCCCAGCTGCCTTCTGCATCTCCCAGCACTGCAGGAATAGTTTGTGTCAGGTGCAGGAGCACAAGCCAGGCTGCCTGGCTCCTGACTTTATGCTGAAGCCAGAAGCACGAGTTTGCCTTCTATCGACAACTTAGGCACTTTTTGTTCCTCCTCTGGGGAGGTCTGCAGCGTTAGGAGAAAATCACTGAAATATCAATGAGGTTTTAGCTGGCTTTAGAAAAAAGAGTGATTTTGAGGGATTTTTGGGTGAACCGTTACAGCGCTGCTGTCTTTTTGAATTATTCTGCATGAGCAGCACAAGAGAAGAACACAGCCTTGCCTCTCAGTGGTTAATTTTCACAAATGTGAGTTTTTCCTAGCGGGAGCAAGAAGAAGGTTCCACTACAGGCTATTGTTAGCCCCTGCAAATGCCAAGTGTCTGCTCTGGGGAGATGGAGAACAAAGTTGGCACCAATAATTAGCTGCTGATGCACTGATTTGGCAAAAGTTGCTGAAAATGAACATCTGATGGAGAGGTCTTGGGATGATTTTGTTAAACACAGTGCAGTTTGAGATGACTTTTGGGTGTTATTGTGCAATGTGCAGGCCTGATCAGAAGGAAAATGTGAAGGAGTTTGGTGTCTTATTTAGTTCTTCGAGTTTTTCTCTTGAGCTTTCCTCGTGTGCTGTTAGCAGTACAATGATACAACCAAGTTACTGATGTTAACTAAGGAAAGTTGAGATGCCAAAACATGAAAAACGTCTCCTTTACTACAGGTACAACTTTGTTCACTTCCTCTTTGGTAAGAGACAGGTATTAATTTGATATGGATGTAACTGTCACTTAGGAGCAAGTCCAACATGGGAATAGCACAGCATGGGTCAGTTCATCATCCAAGAGACCAAGAGCAGCGCTGGAGGAGGAGTCCATGTGGTGTGTGGTCAGGCTGTGTTTGGAGGCATCCCTGCCTGTCTCCCAGAAGAGTATTCGGGAAAGGACACTGGTGGGATATCAGGATATGGATCAAAAATCTTGCAGCTCCAGTTGTAAACATAAAGAGCTGTGCTGCTGGTCTTGGGATGATTCCAGCACCAGCTGCAGCTGATGTGGCTTACTCTCTCCTGGAAAGGACATTGGGTTGGTGCCTCAGCAGTACCAGTGACCACTGGGCATGTTGTCTTGAGGGGTGGCACTCGAGGGGTGAAGGTAACTGTGGGTTTGGAGAATTTTTATGCTCCAAGCAAAACTTGAAGTGCTTGGTTAGCACCCACTGGCAGCAAGATGACTCCCAGGGAAACTCCTGATAGCTTTCCTCAGGGAGTCGGCAGGACTGTAAGGATTAGTGTGACAGTGATGAAGTGAGGAGCAGAGAGGGAGCACAAGCAGTTTTCACTGCAGGATGGTAGGATCACATTTCACCTCTGCCTGATTTACTCACAGCAGGAATAAAGATACTGCAGTAGGAGTTAGTTTGACTTTGACACATAAGAGAAAGAAATGAAAGCACAGAAGCTCTTGATGTCTTGACAGCCAATGGTCCACACCAGAATAACACCCCCCAGCAGCAGAGCTGCCCATCTGCAGCCGCAGTGCGGGCTCGGCTCTTTCACTTGCCCAGCACTGCAGCTCTGCAACAGCAGGGCTGATGGCTTTGGCCTTGCTGCCGATTGCTGTAGCTCTTGGTGAGCTGCACAGAGGACATGACCTGCAGCCCCTGCCAGCCCAGTCTTGCTTTTCTAGAGAACTTGTGAGATTTATGGTCAAATTTTACAGAAACTGTGATTTGCCCTATAGATCATCAGTGTATGATTGACCCCCAGTCCCATAGTGAATCCCCTGGGACTGCTGTGATAGCTTGGTAATCACTGCTGGGTGCTAGCAAGGATTAACACTGAGGTTTCCCCAGTGGAGTAAAACATGAGGTAGGGCTGGAGCTCGCTGCTTGGCTGGTTTTGAGCCCTGGCAAAGAGCTGTCTCCATTGCTGCAAGGCCAGACCTGTGCCCTCCCCAGAGTAAACCTGAGAGTGACAGCCGGGCTCTGCACGAAGAGAGAAGTTTCCTGCTGAATCATAGATTCTGACCAACTTGCAGCCCCAGGAGCAGAAGCTGCTGGAGCCTTGAGCCTGGTAATGAGAACACGGTGGTTGTGCTTATTAGTTGCATTAAATGCTGTTCTCCCAGGAGAAGATGTTGTGGCTCCATGGGGATGTAGCACCACTGCGTGTGGCTTTCTGTCTGTCCAGTGTGTGAGTTGAGCTCTGCCAGTGCAATGCAGTGGCTTGCAGCTTTAGGTCTCATAACATGTGTGGCCTTGAAGCTTGGTGGGGAAATGGTAAGGGCATACTGGACACATTGCCCAGGCAATTGTGTCTTTTGGGGACTGTCCTTTGACTGGAGGCCTCTTCTAGGAGGCACAGAGGCAAGCATCTCACCACACAAGGCACAGCCTGAAGCACTATGGAGGATGGGTGTTCATCCCTCCTGGCAGCCAGGGGCTGTACAGGTTGGTAGGTTGTGCTTACTGCAGTAGGAATCTATGGGGGCTCTGCTCAGGCTGCCCATTGTTCGGCACATGCTGAAGCAGAAGCCCAAGGCAGCGACCTTAAGGCAAGAGCACAGTCATTGTAATAATGAGCCCAGTGATCTGGTGACTCACTCATCCCTTCCCAAGCAGCCAGTTTTGATGTGAAAACTTCAATAAGTGAAGATGGAGAATCCACTTCTGTAACATTTCCAAGAGCTGTTTCTTGTTTCTGCTTTGAAGATGATGGCTTCAACTTCCTCCCTTTCCTTCCTATTATGTTTCTGTGAACTAAGCACTGGGAACCTTTAATCAATCTGGAGTGCTCTCATGCCTTTCTTTGCCTCTCTGAGCAAGTCTTTTCCTGAAATTGTCTGAAATCAAGAGGTTCTCCATGGGGTTTCTCTTGTAATGCAAACGATAATAATGATATTAATGGCAATCATTGTTATTCTGTAGGGTGAAATGTCAAGATTCTATATTTTCATGTTAATTTTTAGTAGGTAAGTGCCTCATTAACTGTGTCCCATCCTGTAAGAGAACGTGCCTTTCATATCACAGGGACTGTTACAAATTGTTAGTAATGAAGTTGGCTACTGTTGTGCCTGATGTATTGGTCTTTGACATACAATAATGCAAAGTGACATGGCAAATCGGGAATGAAGTGTGAAAAGGTGTTAAAAACATTGTGAACCTAGTTATAAATGAATTACTTTAATATCTAAATTGTGTCCCTGAGTTGTAATGATAAAGAACATCCATGTCACTACTGCTGAATTGAATGTATGCATCTAGGAAAGTAGCTCATGTTTTGAAGCAAGAGGGATTGGTTTGTTACTACCTGCCTGGATAGAAAAAGTATATGTTGGCAACTGTGCTTGCCTTCTGTGGGCAGTAAGATCAGGATTTGAAGTATGGTGTCTATCTTCAATTGCTCTGAAATGGAAGATACCTGTGGTAGCACAAAACCCCTGAATGGTGTATTGTTGTTACAAGTACTTTTAAGTAGTAAGTAATCTACTACAAACAGCTGCTCCGTTCTTCTCATCAGGACATTGGTATGATTTGTTCTACTTTTGACCTTGTATTTATTATGCAATATTGATTTGTAGAAAGTCTTGCTTTTACTTTGAAAAGTAACAATCTTTTGGGTCAGATTCCTCTCTCATTTAGGTTATTTTTAGTTGACATCAAGTGAAACTACTGCTGTTATGTAATACACAGAAAATGCTGCTTCACATACACCCCAACTTAGCTGAGACCTGAGCCTGAACCTCTCTTGGTTGACAACCTGTTTGTCTGTTTGGTTTCAGCTGCTAACCTCACTAATCTGGACAGTCTCGACAGCGCATTGAGCTTTATTGAAGACCGGGTGCATAGAGCAAGGCAGCGCTATCGAAGGCACGCGACGGAGGATGATTACAACATTGAAGTCCTTTTGGGGGTTGATGACTCAGTTGTTCAATTCCATGGGAAAGAACATGTCCAGAAGTACCTGCTGACCCTGATGAATATTGTGAGTATAACCCCGCTAACTGCACTGTGGGAAGGAAGGTGAATGTAGGTTGGTTTAGCCATTTGAATAAGATAACAGGTTTTTCTTACAGCAGGAGATAAAATAACTCTAGCAGGAAAATTCAGAAAAGGCCACTTTCAGAAAGGCCAAAAGGGGCCAAGAAAGACGCTGACTATGGGACTCGTAAAGTATTCGGAGTCCTGCTTATGTACTTTGGTGGAAGGGGCACAGAGTCAGGGGCTCAGGTTCTTGGAAGTCATTACGTTTTAGTTGCATGTTGCCTTAACCTAAGCTCCCTTCTGAAAAACATGGTTTGGAGAACTTTCTTCAAATGGGGTTCTATTAGAAACTTTGATTGGTTTATACACTTTTTAAAACCGCTCGGTTAAATCCTTTTGATTCCTCAACAACCACCTGAAGTCCCAGGCCACCAACCTACTCCTTGTTCACCCTGCAGTAAAATGTTACACAGTTTATCACTGAACTTTCTGAAATTGATTTAATATTTACTCCGTGACTGACATCTTTAGGTTTCCTTAGTTAAATATTTACCCTTCAAAACTATAGTCTGTACAGCAGAGTATATAGTGCAGAAGTGATGAAAGGAGATACTAGAGAATATTAGATTTGAAAGAACTAGTCTTCCTTTCTAAATCTCAGTGCAGCAGGCACAGCAGCCCTCTAGTACCTTGGTCAATAAGCAAGGAGTCTATTTTCTGGGAAAAGAATCAAGTTTTGAAAAATTATTGCTATTACAGATCAAAACCAAAGCGTGTTTTATTCTTCTGGCCAAAAACATGGAAGTGAGTGGTAGCCCCCTTCACAGGCAACTCATTTGGAATGACTTTCTTCTCATTCCCATCTGCAACTGGAGTCTTCTCTCAATAAAACACACTTGTCTAAAAACTTCAGGTTCAGTGACTATTTCTGAGTGAAATATTGTTGAGTAAAAAATCATAGGTCTGCTTTGTGTTTGACAGATAGAGTATGACTGCTGAAGTGATGTCAAGAGGATGAGTGTCCGTAGGTGACTACTTGGCATTACAAACCATAGAGGCAGATATATGGACAGAAATCCAGGCTGTGAGGTACATTTGCCTGGGATGTGTTTTTTCCAAGATATATCTTTTTAATTATGGAGCTTGTTTCTTTCTTTCTCTATTGCATTCTGTTAACAATGTGCAGAATGTCACCGTTTTTCACTGTAGATGAGAGGTGGAATACAATTTAAGAAAAACCCTTGTGTAAGTTCAGTTGCACTGACTTTTTATAACGCTATTGTAAATAGTTAAAAACCTGCACTAACGTTAGAGTTATAAGGTACTTAGTGTCTGCTCTGATGGCTATAAATACATATATTCTAACAGAAATGACATAGTGAATTTCATTTATGTGTGTGGTTTGTTTCCTCTGAGGCTTAAAACAAAGTCTACAGTGAAACAGATGGTTTTATGCATCTCTAAATTAACAAGCCAAACAGGCCAAACCAGGAATGTGACTGAAATGGATTATACAGGACTCTTTACTTATCATGTCACTTAAATCTATTTTTAAGAATTAAAATACACAGTAATGGTTAAAGAAGCCCTAAATGTTCCAGTTCTGGAATATACTTTTCCCTAATTTTAGCAAACCATCCAACACACAAATTGTAAGGAATAACAGCTCTTCAGCATGCTGTCTGTGCAAGTGGTTTAGAAAGTGCAGCCTGTGTAACCATCCCCATAGGGCTGTAGCAGCTCTTGGCATAGGCAGTAGTTGTTCTGCTGGGAGAAGCATGTCTTTTGGGGACTGAGGATGTGTCACTTGCCCTGCGTCCAAATACGAGGAGCAGTTTGAAATCCACAAGCCTCTTGAGGAGGCTCTGTGTAGTCTTTGGCAGTTGTCAGTGTTGTCTTGTTCTTTTCTTCTTCAAAACTCAGCTGGTTTCTAGAGTCTGTATTTAGCAGAGCGATGGGTGATGATAACCAGTTCTGTTTCCATCTGTCCAAGTGTTGCTCCAGAATAGAGAGGCAAGAAGAGTTTGTTACAGCAGATCCCAGGCGATGCTGGAGACCTGCATCATGTTGAGGGACATCACAATGCAGAACTTGTTCTTCCACTTGGCACTGTAATTGCAGCTGGCAGCTCCTACAGCTCTTGCCCTCATTGCTAGCTGAATGCAAAGCATGCTTCTGTTTAGACCATTCCTGCGGTCTCCTTTGCTGAAGCTCACACAGTGACTCTCCCATTGTCTTCTTTTTTACCTCCTTGAGTAGCTGGTTTTGTCTTTTTCTTTCTGTAGAAAATGGGCCCAATATAAAAAGCCTGGGGGTTCTTCGGCTGTTAGGGGTCACATGTATGCAGTCTGTTTCTAATGAGATGCATACGTCCAAGGGTACCTGAAAAAGAAGAGAAGGGTACAAAAAATTCCAGCTGTCTTTTTAAATCTGGTGGAAGGTCCTACCATAACCATCAGATTGTGTGGAGCCCTGCTGGTTTTATGGATGTAATCAATTAGCTGCGTATGGTAACAAGGTAGTAAGCATAAAATCAAAGAATGCATAGAAAGTAAATCAAATATTAGTGTAAGTATTTACTGGAGATAAAAGGGTAATCAAATAGTTGAATATCTGTCATTCCAAAAATGAAATAAGTCCCAGGTGAATCCTCCCTTATGCCCAAGCACCTGGATTCATGACATCACTTTCCCAGAAGCAACTCCCAGCATGGCTTTTTCTCCCCACTTTGCTTGATTTCATTGCATGTGATGGCGTGAGCAGTTGTCCTTGATTAACTTTTCCCAGGGATCTTGGGTGGAACCCTACCACCAACCCAATCAAAACAGTATTTTTTTGTCAAGCCCAGTGCAATGACATTCAATAAATCTGTTTTGTGCTGTTCAAGTGATGTGTTACAGTCCACACCTAAAAGCCATAAAGTGAGGAAAAACAGGGGCTGGGTGTCCTGGCTATCTCAGATAGCTGTGCTAATATTTATCCTAAAGTTTGGAAATGAAGTCACTCCTGAACGAACGGTGATTGACTCCAGAGGAGTTTTAACACTTTGGGCTGCAGTCACGTATCGCCTGACTGTTCGCCAGCCACTTCACCACAGTGAGCTCGGCCTCTTGCCACCCCCTTTTCATCCTCCAGTCATTTCCTCATACAAAAACTTTGGTTTCTCTTGACATCCTCCCTTTTCTCTGCTCAGCACCATCAGGGCATTCAGTCCATCTTTGGAAAATATGCCATTGTTTTCACATTAGAGACCCTCGGCTGCCTCTTGCTTGCACCAGTTTCTTTCGTACGTCATGCTGTGTTTTTTCCTGGAAAGGATATTAGCTTGCACAGTCCTCTGCATTTCCAAGCGTGAGCCCACACATTGCACAAATTAACTTTGTATTTATAGCATGCAGGAGCATTGCAGCAGAGGAGAGAGATTTGAGCGGTATCTTGCAGCTCTGTAGTTGACTCGGGAACATGGAAGGTGATTCAGATTCAGCAACCCCAGGGATTTTGTTTGCTTGTGCAGGTGTTTGGGAAATATTAGAAAAGGCTGGAAGTGGTGTTGGAGAATTATCTTGTTCCTTAGGAAATGACAGGATTTCACTGCAGGATGCTTAGAGAGGAGAAGGAGGGTGCTGAATGGATGTTACTGAGATAAATGGCTTGGATGGGTGCATTGTTCTCTGGGTGGATGGCTGAGCCCAAAGAGTGGTGGTGAATGGAGTTAAGTCCAGCTGGTGGCTGATCACAAGTGTTGTTCCCCAGGCCTCAGTACGGGGGCCAGCTCTGTTCAGTGTGTGTATCAGTGACCTGGATGAAGGGATCAAGCACACCTTCAGTAACTTCCTAGATGACAACCAAGCAGGATAAGAGTGTTGACCTGCTTGAGGGCAGGAAGGCTCTACAGAGGGATCTGGAAAGGCTGCATAGATAGGCTGAGGCCAATTGTATAAGGTTCAACAATTTTCAGGACAAAAGTCTTGAAATTTCCTTTCCATTCCTTTACTGTTAAAGTTGTGATACTGCAATATTTAGGGGTTAGCGTCTGTTACATCTGTATACATAGATATATATGGCCAGAATACTTGGAATGTTAAAACTCATCTCTTTGAAGTAGCTGGGTGCCTAACTGCCATTATTTGAAAGGGATATAGACCCTAAATAGGATTTATGCCTCACTCTGGGCTAGATTTATCTGAGTATTTAGTCATTTACCCACCTTTGAAATCAGTAAGAATCAGTTTTAAAAACTAGCCCATGGAATTATGTCTCTCCCAGACTTTAAGTGAAACCTCATCTGCAGAACAAATACATTAACCAACTTTTCATTTGAATAACTGAAATCAATGGGAGTTATGCAGCTGAGGGCTTTGGAAAGTCCCCAGAGTCTTTCACCTGCATATTTCAGTGCTACATGTCTTTGAAATTGTGGCCCTGAGGCACTGTTGAATATGTTATCTGTCCTCTTTAATAGGATGTACATGATGCTACTATTATAGATGAGATTTCTGCTTTCCTATCTCTGGCTGATGAAGGATTAAGATTTGCAGGTACAGAACAGTAAGTCCCTATTGAGAGGAAAGGGTAGAAATGCCATCAGTTTCTAACTGGCAGTTGGATGGAAACCTGAAAGCATGTCTAATTCAAGCTGTTAAAAGGAATGATTGAAGACTTTGAAATAATGATGCACCCTATATTCAGAATCACGTTTTTTAAACTAAAAATCTTTTTTTTTTTTTTTTTTTTTTTTAGATGAGAAGGATATTTCAGTAACAGAAAATTGACTGGAATTCCAGAAATTAAATAATTCATAAGCACCGATACTCAGTACCTCAAATCAGTTTATTTCAATATGTACATTTCATATCCGAACTAACTCTAAGAGGTTCCGCAGATAACAAATGCAAGTCCAGCGCTATTTGTCTGAGGAACTTCAGCTGCCAACAGTTAAATTACAGCTTGTTTGAAAATTTAAATATATGCTTGTGAGTTAACTCCACGTTTAGAGTGCTCATTATAAACCAGTGGCTGTGACTAGTGAGGACGGTTTCTGATGATGCCTCATGAGATGATTTTTGTTCATTATCTCGATTGTCGCATTAGAGCGGAATTTGCGCTCGCAAAGGGGCACTCAGGAGGTCCTGCAGGAAATACCCTCTCTGGTCTCTTACAGCTTTTGCTCATTTTTGCAGGGATATTATTTCCAGCGCTAATTGGGTGAGCATTGCTCATTATTATTAACTGGAATGTTCCTTGCTGCCCTATTGAACATGACCCAAATCATCACACAGGGTGTGGTACCATCCTTGAAGTAGAGGGTAGATGCTGTTAAGAGACAGATTTTTCCTTTACTCCAAATGCTGACGTGAACTTTAGCCATTAAGGTTGCACTGACTGACTTTTGAGTTGTGATAGTGCGGTTTGTGTGATGAAGTGTGGATAATTTGTGCTGGCTTTCAAATTTTGGATGCTTTTCTTAACCAAACCACTTTGGATATGAAGAGTCACCATATTTTTTACATTGACCACACCCCTATCCCTTGTAATAATGTAATAAAAGAATCTGCTTAATTAATTTATGATACCATTGTTGATTTTTATTAATATGATCTTGAGACTGCAATTTAGAAAAATCCTGAGCCTTTTGGTGCAAAGATAATTTAGAGTGAAAAACTGTAAACTTCTCAGAGCTGAGGTTTGTAGTCAAGAATGAGGAGTTACAAGAACCCAAGGGAGGAACTAAGAAACTAAATTAGTCATGAAGTCAGAAAACAGACTATGACCTTTCTAAAGCCAATGTTACAGTTGAAGATGAGATAGAGACCTGTAACATGAAGCTACCTAGTGCCTTGCCAACACATCTGCTCTGGGGAATGTTTTTCATTCTGATCAGAAGCAGCTAACTTGGACTTGGTAACATCTACTCTCACACTAGGGAAGGTAAATCAGGACTCAGACTTGGGTTTACATTCAAAATGCCTGATACTTATCTCTGTTTTGCAATGTGCACTGCCAAGCTCTTATAAAACTGGTTGTTGCCTGTGGTTTTCAGCAGGATGATAGATGTTTTCCAAATCTGAGACCACAGCTTGACCTTTAAGTTTCATGTGTGCTGTGTGCTTTCATTATTCGTTTCTCCTTGTGATGCTCAACAAAGATTTCAGGGGAAAAAAAGAGTTCCCCTCTAAGGAAATGAGGAAATGCCTTGTAAGGACTAGAGAGGAAGATTGGGAGCCATGAGTTTTGCATGGTAGCTTTCTATCTATTTGACTATAGTGTACCCACTATAGTGAGGAATCAATGTAATGTTATTCCTGTGGGATTAAGATGAAGCTTTGGGAATGTTAGAAATGTTAGTTTGGGATCTTCAAAAGCATAAAGGAGGTGATGAAAATTGAAGAGGGTAGTGATGTTTGAAGTGGGAGCAGAGGAACATAAAGTGAGAGGGGAACACTCTTGGGAGGGTCAGATTACAAAAGTTTGTGCTCCGTATCCACCGTGATGTTTCTGGTTCCTATTCTGTAACTCAAACCAGCCTTTTCTTACAGAAATAGACGATTACTGAATGCCCACCAGGCACCCAGGCTTTGCTGCAGATAATTGTGATCTGATGAATGAGCTGCATCCTGGGCTGGCTGCAAACAGTGGCTTGCCAGGAGCTCTGCTGTCCTGTAGGGAAGGCGCTGATGCTCTCCAGTTCCTCTGCTATCGCTCTGGCAGGGATCCACATATGATCCCTGCTCTGCCTGGGAGCACGTAGCCATCGGTTGCTTCTGCAACAGTAGTTAAGCAAGGAGGTCGGTGATCAAAGAGCTGTCTAATTGGGTTGGATGGATCAGTGATTTGTGGTGGCTGCAGAGCCAGATGCAGAAAGTGCATCTTGTATCGTGCCCTCTGCAGATGGTTAGATATGCCCTCTGAGGGCCACTGGAGCTGGGTCAGATGCATTTGAGGTTGATAGTAGCCAGAGGTTGAAAGTCTTCAATGTCCATCAGGGGTGTGCTCAGGGTGCCTGAGGAAGCAGTGCCTGCCCAACCATGCAGCGCAGTGCATCGAGCCGCAGAGGGTCCTGAGGGATGAGCTCAGCCGCAATGATTTATGGTTCATTGGCATGAAGCCGTCTTGTGATGAATTGGGCTGGCTTTTGCATAGCAGATACTGACAAACTTAGCAAGGCTGGGAACTCCTTCAAGCTGCATGAATGAGTTTGTCGATGACTTGCCAAAATATACAGATTATTCTCCAATTGCGCATTGGTTTAATTAGAGATTCAGGGAACCACCTGACTCTACCCCCAAATCCTGCCATCTCTGTCAGCAGCTAACTTGCTCTGCACCAGGACAGGCAAACCTGCAGGCTCTTTATAACTATTTGTGTTACAGCAGTTCCGAAAATGCCCTTTTAGGATTGGGTCCCTCTTGCTCAATAATAGAAACTTTGCACTGCTTCTTTTACAGCGCATGATGTGTCTCACAGATAGAATCATAGAATAGTTAGGGTTGGAAAGGACCTTAAGATCATCGAGTTCCAACCCCCCTGCCATAGGCAGGGACACCTCCCACCAAACCATGCCATCCAAGGCTATGTCCAACCCTACCTTGAACGCCGCCAGGGATGAAGCTTAGCTTGTCTTCAGTTGGGGTGTTTTGATGTATGCTGCATGCTTACTGTGCTGACTTCAAACTTACTCAGGGTGGGAGAATTATAAAATAACAGAAGAAAAAATAAAGTCTTTGTTTTTCTTATGTAGCACTGATCTGTGCCTGATTTCTAAACAGAAACTTTAAATAGAAATGCATGTTTTGCTTTGATTGAAATGTCCCAGGAAAATAAACCAAAGTTATCCCAAAATAGTTTGTGAGCTACAATAGCTTGATGAAAGTCTCTAGAGTATTCCACCGTGCTTTGAATTCCTTGAGATTTACCCAGCCTTTTTCATCCCCCTCTGTAAGTGCTGAATCACTGTGGGACATCTAACAAGGTGCAATGCATTCACTGCCTTCAGTTTAAGAGCTGGGATTTTGGGATGGTCTCTGTGTACTTTGTTTTCCCATGCAGCAACATAATGTTATACTTACTGATCAGTAACAGCAGGAGATGTTGATATGAACCGGGATGTCCTATTGAAGTACATGGAGCACTGTGCTGTAAAAGTGCTATGTAATCATTTTCACACCTTTGTATAATTACTACACAGATATCTGCACATATATATCCTTTGTCTGATTATCTCTGCTTTGAAACAAACAAACAGTTGAGTTGGATGAGGACCTGGAGCTTTCCAATTCCCCAGGTTGGTTGGACATTTTGTGCCCTGTACAATGAACTGCATTAGCTTAACTCTACTTGCCTGTGGAAATTTGGAGAACATGAGGTAGGGATTGTGGAGGCCCTTTTGGTGCGTGCACTTTTCAGGAACATTTGAGAGCGCAGCATTCAGTCACTTGGGTCTTGTATCTTTAATAATTTCCTGAAACAAATAGGTGCAATTTAGGCCATGCTGAAAAAAAAGAAAGCATCCCTTTCAGTGTATTATCTGCCTTCAGTGAGACACTAGCAATAAAGCAATAGTTTAGCTTAGAGGAGGGTGTGGAGGGTTCGATTCAGCTGCTGTGTGAAGAGGGCTTGGACTCATCTGTATTAATGAAACCAAGACCCAGAGCTTTGAATTGCCCCACTGTCTTGTGGAAAATCCAGTATCCCAAGAGAACCAAGCAGCTCTTTACAGTGCTTGTGCTCTTGTGTTCATTCACAGTTTGTTTGTTAGATGTCATTTGCATGAACAGTCAAACAGTGTTTTAGTTCTGTTCCATCAGCGTTTTCAAGCCAAGTTTCAGTTTGGCACGCAGCAGTGATACAGTTGTTCTGTTACTCAACTATTGTTAAAAGAGGCTTAGGTTAAACTCTGGAAGTTAATGAGAAAACGGTGTGCAGCAATTTGGATTATGCCTTATGAACTAATTAAATACTTATTTACATGCTATATTTACTGTCCTCTATACACAGAAGGTTTTGTTTAGTACTCACATCATGTATAGGTAATTTACAGCTTATTTCAGCCTCATATCCTTGATGCATGGGCTCTCTTCCCACTACACAAAGAGTGAGGCAAATTAATATCCTCGCCTCCCTTGACAGTACGCAAGGGTCTTTTTCCAGGGTGAAAGAATTCCTGTCAGGTAGAGCATGTTAATGTCTTACCTCTTTATAATCTACGCTCAGTAATGGTCCTCAAAGTAAAAGCAGAACATTTTTATAAATAGAGGAATTAAAGTTAGTCTTCTAAAATCTTATTTAGACCTGTAAATAAATGATCTGATTTCCAGAGGTGTTGTTTACACAGCAGATCTGAACAGATTAGCTACTTCTACAGCACAATGCAAATAGTGGCCCCTGAAGCTCCTCATGACCACGGGCTCCTCGCACACCATCTTGCAGCCAAAGAGCTGCTCATCAGCCCGTAAGGAGCCTGGATCCCGGGCATCCCACGGCATGTTCCCCAGTGCCCTGCAGCATGGGAGGCTGCTCCTTGAGCCGTGGTTCAACCAAGCTGTCTCCTCACTATCGGCTCAGGACTTCTGAAATCTTGGGACTTCCAGCAGGCATAAAATGAAGCTTTTCTGTCCAAATGTACTTATAAAATGAATTAAAATTCACTTTAAAGTGTCAATGAGGATTGCTTAGCAAAATCCTACAGTAATGTATTTAGTTGTAATGATTTTTGCAGAGATAAAAGATGGGCCATTAAAACTAGGGCTGATTGAAGAAACAGGACATTATTTACTGTGTTTGTAATGAAAGGTTTACTGAAAGTTACTTATTAGCTTGTAGCAATGAAACTCTTTTGTAGGAATAAATGAAATTGAGGTCCAGCCAGCAAAGCAGTCCAGTTTGGTGCAACCTATACAAAGGGAAGGAGGCTTTAGGAAAGACACTTGCCTTACAGGGATTCTCATCTGCCTCTTCTGATTCATAAAGCTAAACCCCTGCCATTTGGCTTAGTCTCATGCAGCCTTTCATCACCGAATACCTAAATCAGCCCCTGTAACAGTTAATATTTGCCTAGCTTGCTTGTAGCAGTGTTTCCCAAGTAATCTTTGTACATCCACATTTCACTCTCTACTCTAAATATTTACAGTTTTCTTTTCAGTGTTCCTTGGGTGATTTCCCTGTGTGCATGTTCAGTTATGCAGCTGTGGTATGAGAAATAAGAGAGTTTTTAATGTGCTAGTGTTTGGTAGCTTTTGTTCTGCTTGCAGAGTTTAACACTGATTAGTTTTGACACACAATAAATCCAGCCCATGTGGCTGACCATGCTTTTTCGAAGGAGGTATATCCTCTTGTCAGAGTGCGATGTGATGGGTCCCAGATGAAAGAGTTATGGGGTGCAGATGAACTGAGCCAGCAAGTGGCCCTCAGAAGATGGGTTCTGTCCCTCTGCTCACTCATCCCATTCCCCATGCATGGTCCTGCCAAGCAGAGTGCCATTCAGGGTTTGCCTTGGACTACTGCACTTGGGGATCTAGCAGGCACACAGAGCTGGGATGAGGTAGGGAAGAGCCATGAATCTTCCTTCTTACCAATAGTAGCTGTTAGATCAGCTCAGCTGCATCGTGTCAGTGCACCATGATATGTGTAAGTCATTCAGGCTGGCACTTAAATATGTTAATATGAAGTCTCTGATGAAATGCCGATTTTAAATGATTTCCAGAATTATGGCCTGTTGGGAGGCTACAACAGGGTTCAGGAAAGAAAACAGTCCTTCTCATACTGGTATGATTTTGCCTGTTTTATATGTAATCACGGAGTGGTCTTTGGCTTAATGACTTAAAAGGTACTGCTGTGTCACTGCTGTCATAGTTACTTGTTGCCAGTCCTGTGGTTAAAGCACTGAACTCTTTTGCAGGTTAATGAAATTTATCATGATGAGTCCCTGGGTGCTCACATTAACGTTGTCTTGGTGAGGATAATCCTGCTGAGCTACGGCAAGGTAAGTAAAGGTTAATTTGAATGGAGGATATCAATATCTCTGAGCTTCATTCTTTTATGAACAAGTTTTCAGTGGCATGTATTGGGTTTGTACTTTAAGTCATAGATTGTCCTTGCCAGTCTATGAATATGAAGAATTTCTATGTTTATATGTTTTTGTTCATCATCTGAACTTCGCATTTCAAATAATTTCAATTTCTTCTAGGTTTTCCCTGTGTCATTATAAGCTGCTGCTTAGCCCTCACAGTCTGTCTTTTCAGATTTGTTTGGAATAATCCATGAAACACAGTGAACATTTTGGTTCCTAAAAAAACCTATGAGGGTGTAGAGGAAGAACTGTATGTAACAGTAAACACAAGATCAGTTCTGTAAGATGCTGAGGGCTACAGCCTCATTCCAAGATATCATTTGAAGTTAATGCCTAACATTAGTGGAGCTACACATATGCTTAAAGTTAAGTGTGAGTTATGTGGACTAGGGGCCAGAAGGCAAGAGCTCTGCAGATCAAATCTGCAATTAAGAATAACCAAGTGTTCTTTCCTTTGGTGTTTCTGTGGAAGGGAATACTCTACAGGCAAAACTCAGGTAAAGAGGAATGAAATGCCAAATGGCTTTCAGAAGTATCACACTGTTCTGTATGTGTCCTACTTTTACCAAATCAAGATCAAATTCCATGGAAACAGGAACAGGGCGTTTCAAGTATGTTGATAAATGCTTTGGTTAAGGACATGTGATTTTACTGCTCCTTATACAACATAATGCCCAGCTGCTCAAAACAGAGTGTTGAATAACATACCTTTCGGTGACTGGACTTGCTGGCATTGGCATGTCCATGTAATAAACCTGGCTCTGGAAGGCTCTGTGTGTGTTCATGCAAGTTGCCGAAATGCTGTCAGTGAAGAACCATCGTGAATCTTGTCAGTGGTGAAGCTTCACTGACATTCACCCGTTTACCCTGCTCAACTAAGCTAAGAACTCTTCTCCCTGGAGCAAATGATGGAGCTCTTACTTTTAGCCTGGACTCTGCTGGAGTCCAATCTCCTGGATTTGGGATACACTCTTCTGTCAGAGCTTCCCCATCTGAGAACTAAACACACTGATCCATCTTTGCTCTTCCTGCAGTGATGTAGATGATGATGCAGTTACGTGTTTTGGATAGGCTGAATCAAGTGTGCATCCTAAACTGAAGGTAAAAAAAGGTCACATTTGCCATTTTGTGAGCGAAAGCTCATGATGTGTGTGGTTAACATTAAATTACAAACTAATTGAAACGCCCTGTGATTGCTGTAATGACTGCAATCTGAGGGATTGCACAGTGACTAATGATTCTTGTAAAAATCTGATATTGCAGTAGTGGTAGAAGCCCCAGAATCAGCACATGGGCTATTCACTTCTCTGCTGTTCTTATTTCATAAGTATTTCGTAATTGTTATGTGTGTCCATCTTTAGCTCTATAGATCTGCACCAGTCTGAATGCCAATAACTCCTGCCATTTTTCTGATGACAGACAGTAGTTATGGTGGAGCTCATTTCACATTAAGAATCTATATTTTCTGTTGAAGAATAAAGGTTTGTCCACTGGTAATATGTAAGTTATTGGTTTCATTTTAATCTTTAGAGAGGAGAGTGAGGTGGGATGTAGAAACTTTCACTTCTTGGTGGGTCTTTGGCCACATCACAGCAGGTGGCACTATGTAGTCTGCTTATGGATAGTCTATTTCTGGATTCTAGATCTGTAATCTGCAGTGGATGGTGGTGTAGTTCCTGAGTTATCCTGCTGGTTTCAGCAGGACATAAAATGGAATAATTCTGGATCACAAGCTTGCCCTAAATAACTGTGAAGATAATTTTGCTTGCATTTCTGTATCTGATTCTTACTTTTATGAGAGGCAATTTATGGCATTCTGAAAAAAAAGTCAAATGAATGGAAAAGGTATCATTTCATTGCTTCTCTACCTGGTGGTGTGGGCACCTACATGCCCTGGCTGCATAAGAATACATTTTTTAATGCTTGTGGGTTTTAAGGTAGTGATCAGAGGACTAGTACCAAAGGGTGGAAGATGAGGAGGTTTGTCTTTGGAGGGCTGGGATTATTTAGCAGCAGAAAAGCAGAGGGAAAAGGTGTATAGTTCTTACTTTCTGAACCTGTTCTAGAATTACAACAAAGCCTTCAATATTTTACTATCCCGCACAGCTGCACTAATGATTTTTAGGAATATATATTTAAAGTACATAATAAAAGGAAATGAGTGTGTACAAGTTAAGGCAGTGCATGAATGAGGCAGCCTGGCTGGCTTCACAATATGAAAATATTATCCCAGTCTTGTTTGAGTAAGCATTTCTTTTGAAGCATGTAGCTGGTATCTTCAGATGTATTTGCTTCGTTGTAGGCAATTTATATATATTAGCAAGGGTGCCATTTAAATCAACATAATTACATGATGGTTCTGTAATTGATGAGTTATGTACCATCAGCATCAGGTTTATGACAGCAGGCTGAGCTATTGCCAATTCTCTACCACTGAAAAGCCTTCTGCTCTACTGTATTGGTTTAGGTTTTTTAAAGAGGATTATATCATTTTGTACAATATGATATCTGCTGATAAGAATAATATGGACAATACTTGAGTTGCATAGCAACCAGCTTTTCAGTGGCTCTTGCTTGAAGGTACTCCACTTCTTGAAATGTACTTATTCTTTAATGTTTTCACACAGGCAACTGTACATTCTAAAGTAATTTCAGTAATTGCATAATTGCCCTGGTAAGATGAAAAATCAAAAGATGTTCTGTGGTAATCACGTGTTGAAATTACGCCGGGGCAAATTCAGAAGAGCTGACACAGACTTACGGAGTTAATACATTGTGTAGGTCATCACAGCTGGGCTTTGACTGAGGGTAGAGGTGGAGACCTGCCAAGGAGCACCAGACTTGCATGGGTGTTGTGTTTAAGGAGAGGGCAGTGTGTGGCTGGGCTGTGTCTGTGTAGATGAAGCTACCAGCCCTTTCCTGACTTCCCACTCTTCTTAGTGCTTCAAACAAATGAACAATTCTTCATGAAGGCTTTGACCATGTCTCACTGAAGCCCACTCATTTATCAATTCCATCAATAGGGTAGAAAAATATGTTCCACATCTATGGTGGCTTTGGAAATTAGCATGCATTTCTCTGTGTTTTCTTTACGTTGACTCCGAAAGTCACAGGCTGTTTGGATGTGATGGAATACTGCAAATAAGTAAACAGGGTACGTGCAGTGCATTTTTCTTCAAATGGGAAAAAGATGAGCTGGCTCGCTTCTGCCTGTTTGACTTCAGTAGTAGGAAGATTGGTTCCAAATTTTGGCAACTGTTGATACATTTGAGATGAATGTAATTCAATGTTTGGGCAAATGATTCCATTTAGACCTATTTTGGTTGTAACGGCTCTGTAATCCAGCTAGCTCTAGAATACTCAAGGGAATAAGCAAAGCAACCACTATCACCAAGTGTAGAGGAGGTGGCAAGAGATGAGCTGAGAATGGGTTTAAAAACCTGACTGGTTGTTATAAAATTTGCTTGGAAACATTTAAGTCCTGAGCACTGCATAAAATCCTCTCATCGCCTCTTTGAGGTGGATGAATAAAGGTTATTATTTCCATTTTACAGCTAAAAAAACAAAGATGCTAAGTGTTATTTTCCAAGGCCACACGGAAGGCCACTGGCAGGCTGGGATAAGACCTCAGAAGTTCCTGGCTCCAGCCCCATGCTCTATCCATTAACAATGATGACTTTGTGTGCGGATGAGCTGCCCTTGCACAGCAGCAGAGATGAGCACGCATTTAGCTGGGATGAGTGTAATTAAAACCTTTATGAATGAAAAGAAGTCAGAAAGACTTTTGCAGGACCTGCAGGACTTCCAATAAATGCAGCCACCTGAGGATTTACGAGGGTTATTTCTTGGGAAATGTGAACATGGCAGTGCAGAACACCTCTGAACTGTCTGTTGGAGCAACATGGATTCACCCATATTCAGACTGGAAAAGGGTGGAATGCTATGTCTGCTCTGTACGCATCTGTCAACCAGTAGGGAGAGAAAACCCATGTTAGCTATAAACCAACCCAAGTGGTCATACTCTGGCCATGTGTTAACTTGGTGAAAGAGGAACCTGGCCTCCAAGGCAGAGAGCCTTTCAAAAAGGCTCAGAAGGGAAGAAAACCCAAATAGCTTTAGGATGGCAGTTCAGGAAGAAGGTAATATGGGGTGGGAACCTACAGTCTCATAGGACCAGGCTGTTCAAATGAGAAGGATTTCTCAATTGTGCACATCCAGGATATCAGCAGAGCTCCTACTGCCTTCATTTGGGCAAGATTTTACCTTCGATCTTTTCATAAAATGGTGCTTTCTTTGTCTCTGCCATCTGACCTTTTCAGTCTAAGCACGATGAGCAGGGAAGATGTTCAGTCTCAGCCAGGTTCTCCTCTCTGTTCCCCAGAGGGTGACAAAGGTGACACAGCTGAAGTGGAAGGACAAACCAGGTTTATCCCTTAGATCTGCTGTTCATCCTTACCATTTTGCTGTTGACTCTGGTTGGAGGGAAAGGGATGAGTGTTCTCCTTATCCTGGGAAAATGCGAAGACTCTGGCTGTGAGAGCATTTTTGCCTGGCAGTCCAAAGAGGTTGTTACCTGTACATTAGAGTTGCAGAATAGCTGTGCTTGAACAGGACCTGTGGGCATCATCTAGTCCAAACCCCTTGCTCAAAGCAAGGTCCCCTAAAGCTGGTTGCTTGTGGCCTTGTCCAGCTGGGCTTTGAATATGTCCAAAGGCAGAGACTCCACAACCTCTTTGGGCAACCTTTCTCAGTGTCTGGCCATTCTTATGGTAAAACTACAGTAGCACTCTCACCATTTTTTCCTTGCATTTAAATGCCATTTCTTATATTTCAGTTTGTGCTCATTGTCTCTTGTCCTTTCTCCGGATACCACTGGGAAGACTGGCTCAGCTGACTTTACTCCCTTCCCAATAGGTATTTATGTACATTGATGACATGTCCCTGAGCCCCCTCTTCTCCAGCCTCTCCTTGTCAGGTCACTAATGTGAGTTGAGTATCTTAGTTTCCCACTCCCATTGGTAGATGCAGAAGACCTGATCAGCAGGAATCAAGCCCTGATCTTACAATGTGGTATATAAACATGTCTGAAGATTATGCTCTTGACCCCAGCTTTTGGCCATATCCAGTAACCAGTTTGACACAGGCTGAGTTGCAAGGCTAGAACCTATATATTATAAAGCAGTTTGGCTGCTGTTCATATTTTTACACTTTTTCATATGTTTAGGGTGGAGATAAAGATGACACGAGGTATTGTGCAGTATTTTATATTAGACTCATAGCTCATAATTTCCTACTGTGTTTCCTGGGGACCTTGAAGACTGTAGAGCTGGCTCATAGCATGAATGGTACTTTGTATTCCTGATCTGCTTATATTTATACAGAATTAGAGACTGAAAAATGTTTACAAACTGCTGCCATAAGAAAGCTTTACAAATCCTTTGAATGCAAAATGACAGTTTGCTGAATGAGCTATTTCTGTTAGTTCAGTTACCATGGACACTCAATGATTGTGTTTGTTTATTTTTTGCCTGTCTTATTCAGAATGAGAGAACAATATAGATCTAATCCAATACTCAATGAACAATGGAAGTGCAGTGTAAGCAGTGTGTTTTGCAGAGGCTTTAAATATTCAAGAGGGGAAAGTCATATGTTAAATACTTTCCCCAGTGTGTGCACTGCTGTGGTCCAACTTTTGCTGCCATAGTTTGAAGCCTATTAAGTTGAGCATATTTCTGCTCCTTCAGGAGCTACTGAAGAGCAGCAAAGCCTTCTCCATTGGTACTCTTGGAGCACCACCTAATGGATAAGTGAGGAAAGGTCCTTTTCCATCAAGCTTCTGACCAGCCTGGATTTCTTACGTTCTTATCAAGTACCTGCTCATCAACACCATTGCAAAGTTGTACCCAGCTGATGCCAAATGGCAGATAAATAAAGCAGTTGGTTAAGAAAAGGTGCCATTCTGTTTGTGATATGAGTGTGTCTTTCACGTGGACTGGCAATGTGGACATTCTTGACACGTTTGAGTAGAATGTATACTAATTTGCAGTTTTCTTCTAAGATAACTTTGTATTTCATAGAATCACAGAATGTTTTGGGTTGCCCTGCTTTGCCTCTTTATATGAGTGGTAGTTGCAACTCAGTTGTTTATTTTTGTCTCTTTTTTCTGTTGCTTCCATCTAAGAAAGAAGGGAGTAGAGAAGAAATTAAGGCAGAGTCAAAAAAGAAGGAAGATGCATGGCATTAGTACAAATTGAGTTTCTCAGAGCAAGGATTTCAGCTGATTCTCTAGGGCAGACTGTCTTCATAGCCCTCTGTGGTGTCTCCTTGCATGGGGAATGTTCTCCCAGCTGAGACCTTTCCACTTCTTGGCCAACATCTCCATCTTTTTCCATCAGCAGTTCTCTGAAATGCCCACAGATTTTTTTGCTTTTCTCGCTGTGAGGAGGAAAGTTTCTCTTTCCATTGGCAGATTTCCTGCTGATCAGCTGAGTAATGCTCTCCACAGGCCTGCTGTCTTGTTTGGAAAGAGGTCCTTCCCGGCCAGGTCTGAGCTCCCAGCAAGCGGCAGGACCTGCATGTTGCTGGCAGTATGTGCCCTTTGCTGGCCAATGGTAACACCTACACCTCTTCTCCACATGCAGCCTGCTAGCCCCCAACCTTTGTCTGTTTGCAGTCTGACAAAGAGGGATTTTACCTTTACTTTCTGTCCTTATTACTGTACATCTCTCTCTTCTTTTTCACTGTACTATCTCTTTTTCTCTTTCTCCTTTTGCTTTGTCCATTTAATGAGGAGCTGGGCTTTTCTGAGTCTGATGGAAGCTCCCCATTGACTTCCAACAGAAAATATTATCAACTGTTACCTAATTTCTCTACAAGAGTAAATTCCAACACGTACTACATTTGCCCTGTCTTGTAGCGAACTGTGCCTAGTCCCATGATTTTGTAAGCTCCTTTCTTGCAGGACAGCAGTATTTATCTGTAAAGGTGAGTCAGATGGAAAAGTAAATAAAAATGCAATAGAAAGGCATGTTTGGCACAAGAAATCTCTGATCCAAAGACTACCTGAGCCTTGGAGGTTATGTGGAGGGAAATGCTACACTATATGTGCATTCCTCTATTTCCCTTCCCTGGGCAGTTGCACAGCATAGTGAGGTTGACTCGCAGCCCATATCAGCAGTTCCCTGGCCATGCAGTATTCACTGTTAGTACTGCTGGAACCTTTCTGATTTGGAAGTCCTTGACAAATTGCAGAAGTTAGGCATTTGAGTGAAAATTTGCTAGGAATCAAGTGGATTTCTCTTTTTAGGCTGATTACAGTGAAGAAAGACAAGGGGTTTGTGGCCAGATGATTTGAATGCTCAGTGGACTCTGAGTACCCAGCAGGTAGACTGAGTATTTCTTCTTTGGAAGTCCTCTTCACTGCCCCAGAACCTCAACTCACTGTTTATATCTGTAACACATGGACACATGAAGTAACTCACTTCCTACAAGTTACCTCATTTACCAAATTAAAGAGCAGTAAGGCTCAATTTTACGTGCCACACTCCTGATGTTAAAATTCTGTCACTGGCAAAGAAGTCAGGTTGTCAGCTGAAATGTGATTTATAGACTTGCATGTTTTCAGTTCCCCTCTAATGCTAAAGTGATTTTCTTCATTTTCCCCATTGTGTTAAATGCAAAAGACCCCACAATGCTCCACATTAATCAGTTGGTCTTTCTTTCAAACTCAAAAATAACTGTTTTAATAAATAAGCATCGAGATGCTCTTGGACTGAACCAGTGGGTTTACTCCCAGAATGGACATTAGTATACAGTGAAGACATTTGTTGACTTATGCCAGATGCCCAAACCAGGGAGCTAATGGGCATTCCACTGCAGCAGACTTGATGTTCATCAGAAAAGTGCTGCAAGCTGCTGCAGTTTAAGGTTACTTCATTCAAAGAGTAATCTTCTGCTTTTGTGCTGGAGTCCGCTCTCAAGGTTTCAGTTTAGTGGGCAGAGAAGAGGTGGCATATGACAGAAGAAAGCTATAATAAAGTGGTTACTTGGAAATTGTTGACCTTTTGATATTCTATGCTTGTTTGCTGGTCACGCAGAGATTTTGTACATGCTCATATATCCTTAAACCAAGGCACATGTCGACAGTGTGTGTGCTTTGTCCATTTTTCAATCAATGCAGCTTCTAAAATGTGATGATTTTCATTTGGTAGAATGTACAGAAGGAGGTCATCAGGAGGTAAAGAGCTGTTCGTGATACACATGCCTGGAGATTGCTCAACTTCATTTTGCAGCATTCTTTGCTTTTTGAATCTTGCAATGAGATTTCTCACTGAAATCCTTGAAGGCGTTGATTTTTTTGGTGAGGTTTGGAGAAATGAGAACAAGGTGGAGGTGATGGAGATAGGGTTTTTGTTTGTTTGCTTGCTTGTTTTTGGTTTACCTCTGATGGATATTATTAAACACTTCAACAATGGTCAAATCTTGTTAAACTGGATAGGATTTTTGCTTGAAGAGCCAGGATTTTACCCTGTAATAGTGACTCAAAGTTTGTTTAAGTCAGTTCTCATAAATAACAAAGATGCAATAAAGGCACCACAACTGTCCCACCGTTTAAATACAGTTATTAGTTCAGTTTCAAGGGAATTATGGCTGGAAGCAGTATGATCCAGTGTGGGATTATATTACAACTTTTTCATTCCACAGTGGTATTAGAATCCAAACTGTGCCTCTATTTGGTTTATTAATTTGTTTTTCTGAACATTTGCAGAACTGTAATACTCTGGGTTTGCCAGAATCAGACCTCAGTTTGGCAGGCTTTCCTTTTATCAATTCCAGTTGTTCCTCCGCAACCCTTTGAGGATTTTCTTTTTCATGTAGTCAATACTCCGTGTACTCCATCATGCACTCAATTAGAGGACACGTCAAATACATCTGTAATTGAAAACGAGCTATATTACTTCTCTCTTATTTTTGGCCTAGGCAAGGTTTTGCTCTACATTAAGTATTTTGGAATGACGAATGCTTACCGTACAGTATAGCATCTAAATTGTAGTGGTTTGTGTTGTGATTACAGTGTTGTCATGGCAATATAATTTTTGCAAAGGAAAAGCCAGGGTTCACATGTGTGGTTCTTGCAAATCCTGGATGGCTTGGGATGGGTCAATTAGTCATACATTTTATAGCATCCCACATACAATAAGCTTTCTTATGTCATAGCAATGCACAGAACTAAGTAGAGTTAGGTGGGAATTCTTAAGAAAGTACAAATGTAGTAGTTGGATTTTAAAATATCTTTCTCTTTCTTGTTGAAGAGAATTACCCTTTGCACCACACCTAACACTCATCTGAGCTGGCCAAGCAGTGTCAGCACACCATCACGTGGTGTGTGGTTTATAGGGAGAATGGTGTGGCACAGTTACCTTCTGAATGACCTTCAGATACAGAAGGGATAATGCAAACACACTTTAAAAGACAGTCATTGGGAAAGTCCATTTCTGAAATCAGTGATACAGTACAATTGCAGTACAGCTGAAAAAAGTACTCTCAGGTTTTACACTTGCAGAGGATCCCATAGCATTCAAAGGTCTGACGAAACAGCCTAACCCCTCAGTTTCACAGCAAAAGTGGCTGATGAACCAGGGCAGGGTGCTGGCTGTCTGCTGTTGTTGGGATTTCCTTCCTTGACCATTATACATTACTCTTTCCCATGCCATGTTAGTCTCTGCTGGCCAAGAGCCACTGCAGTTCTGACAAAGGCACAGCCTCGATCAGAAACTGTATAACCAGACTGGAAGCGGTGGTGCAAGCAAGTGACAAAAAAATAATACACAGTATCAATTTCTGTCTTTATAATACCCATCTTTTGGTTTTCTTCTTTTTTTTTTTTTTTCTTTTGTTGTATCTTAGATCTCATTAAATGAGGAAATCACATTTAATCTAACCATGAACTTCAGCTATTTTCTTACTTTCTTGACCCAGTAAAATTTGTTTCTGTACGAACAAACTTGTAATGGAAATGGGATGTTTAGTCCCAACTGAACAAAATGGGAAAACAATTGCCCAAGCTTTTAATAAATGTTAATGTCTTTTTTCCCCTCTGCATGTACAGTCTATGAGTCTGATAGAGATTGGGAACCCTTCACAAAGCCTGGAGAATGTGTGTCGCTGGGCATACTTGCAACAGAAACCTGACACTGGGCATGCAGAATACCACGACCATGCTATCTTTCTCACAAGGCAGGATTTTGGTCCATCTGGCATGCAAGGTAGGTTGTGTATCAGGGTTTTTTTGGCATCTCTGTTCATCCTTTAGCAAGGCCAGTCATGGAAAGTTTAATTTTGCATCTTTTGCTTAGTTTTGGTTAATGTTTTCTTTCCTCAAGGGCTCTGCATAGGGCCATTTTTAGTTGTAATTGTGTCACTATTTTATCCTTTCTTAGTGGTGGGATTATTTATTGGATCATTTCTTTGCTCTTGCTGAAGCCAAGAAAATGGGATCTATATATAAAGAGTCCTGAAAATGCCGAAAGATTGAAGAGTAGATTTTGTGTTTAAACTCTCCAAAGCCGTTGCCATGTCCCAGCAAGATTGCCAAGAAATGTTGTTACGGTGAGGTCTGGAACAGCAAGGCCACGTGCAGTCCACTTTTTCCTCTCTTCAGGGCTTTGCTCCTGTGAGCTCAGGTTTGTTCGCTGGAGGGGATAAATCTCAGAGCTTTCCCATTTCTTTTGGGCTGGCCAGGTCTGCTGTCAGCACAAGGCTTGGGCTTTGCTCACATGTTCCCTGAGGGCTAGAACTGCACTGAGCTCCTCGTGGGCTGTAACCCATGTAGTGTCCTTTTCCCCTGTTGCTGCATCATGCACTTAGGGAAGGCAGTTGCAGGATGGTCCAGAGGTAACAGCATTTTCCTTGGTGAGCTGGGAATTCAGTTTTAATTTATTCAGCGGGCTGTTTTGATCTGTTTCGTAGATGAGGGAGGACATTATTAAATGTTCAGGGACAGAGGCCTCTTGAGAGGACCACATCAACTATGTTTGTGTCACAACAAAAGGCAGATATTTATCTTAGAGCTGCTCACCACATTGCCTTCCTATACTTCTGGAACACTTCCAGAACATCTTCTGGAACACTTGCTATTTCTCACAGGCTACGCTCCGGTCACTGGTATGTGTCATCCTGTTCGAAGCTGCACTCTGAACCATGAAGATGGTTTTTCATCTGCGTTTGTGGTGGCTCATGAAACTGGACATGTGTGAGTAGAACTGTGGGCATCCTGTGTCCTACCTTAAAATGTCTTTGGTGCTGACAAATACCAATGACATTGGAAAGAGCTAATTTATGTTAATAAACAATATTCAGGGTTAGCTCTGCCTTCAGGTCTCAGCTCTCTCAATGCTTTCTTTATGATCTTTAATAAGCTTTATATTTGGGTATTTTCAAATGGAAAAAGGAACTAATACCAAAATATCTTCCTCGGCTTCTGTGAGAGTAGATTGAATGATGTATTGTAATCTCCTGGTGGAAATGTAAAGTGCTCATAGTGTATGAATTCGTTGAGTCAATGGAATACATGAGTCTTGAAAACAATCCATATTAAATAAGCACATCATCTGTATATGTTACTTCTGGGAAAGGATACAATACTGTATAGAAATGAGGTGCCAAGCACTGAGGTTGCAACTGTTCTATATATTTCATATAGAAAATGCGATCATTTTACTTACTGATGCAATTAGAACCAATTACTGGGCAGCATTTATCACGACTCTGGTTTCTCCCAGAGAATTTTAGTTTCCCTGTTTGTAGAGAACACCCACTGATTTCCCATTTTCTCTTTGGTAGAACAACAGTCCCCAGAAGGCTTTTTCTGAACAGTTTCAATCTATTCTGTTTTCCCTAAGAAAGCCTGCAGGCCCTTTTCTTTGTTGCATCAGAATTATTAAGGGCTTTAAAAAAAAAGTTGGAATCACTGCAAATGTATCTTAATTAGACAGAGGCATAGAATTGATACCCAGATGGTATTTGATTCCAGAATTTTTGAATTAGGATTAAAAAGAAGACAGAGTGAGCTTTAAAAGAGATTCCACTGGAGAACGTTTGTAATCCTTCAAATCACATTCAGCCCCAGTCTGTTAATTTGGTTTAAATTACGGACAAATATTTCACATTAGTGAAACAGTGCTTATAAAAAAATGAAATAGAAAATCCTAGCAAAGGGAAGGGGAAAACATATAATAAAAGTGAAAGGAAATTTTTAAATATCTGTAATTTGGGATAATTTCTGGAAAGCACCCAATACTTTCCAGGCTGTTTCACATGTAACAATGTGGGAATGCTACTGGGCAATTCCAGCAGCTAGTCTTAACTAGCTTTCAGTGTAGTGTCTTTTTTTTCCCCCATCAAAGGACTTGTCTACAATTGCAGATTACTTCAAATTAAGATAAGGTGTGATGTTTTAAAAGTTAGATAAACTCCTGAATAGCTCCAAATTGGAGTATGAATAAATTAGTGTTAATACTGCAGGAGGGTGGACTAGCTCTTTAATCCAGAAATGGATTCATTGAGCTGTAGTAATTCACAAATGTGGATGTGCACCAAAGTCCAGAGAAGGTATTTTTAGTCTAGAGGATTAAGCTAATCACATGAAAGTACTCTCAAGGGTCAACACTTCATTGTGGGAGTTACTACAGATGAGCTCTTTAGCTTCAGGCTCACCCTGTTTTGTTTCTCATGACTTGGCTCATGTGGACAAGGGTCATGGGGCTTATGAACCTTGTTGCAGTCAACCATTGGTGACATTTGGGATGTGGAAGCACTTGGGCGCTCAGAGTTCACCTGCAATATAACTTTGCTGGCTCTCTCCTGTGTGGGGCAGTTTAGGCATGGAGCACGATGGCCAAGGGAACAGATGTGGGGATGAAGTCCGCCTGGGGAGCATCATGGCCCCTCTTGTGCAAGCCGCGTTTCATCGCTTCCACTGGTCTCGTTGCAGCCAGCAAGAGCTGAATCGATATCTCCAGTGAGTAGTTGTTGAGAAGCCTCTCTTCTTTGATTAGGAAGCATGTAAGAGCAATTCTGCATCTAGCATTTATGCCTTCACCTTTTGTTAGTTACTCAAATAGGGCTGACTAAAACAAAGGGTCCTCCTATTGGGAACAAGATACTCTCCCATCAGTTGCAAATAATAAGGCAAGTTCTTTGCCCGTATTAAATTGTTCTCATTTCATTTGCATCTATTAATTTTCTGGACATTGATAGCATATATGCTGTCCTCTCAGGGAGTATGAGAAGGCACTATTACAAATCTCATTGCTAACTTTCCTCCCTCTGTAATGCAGTGTCTAGCTGGAGAAGTGCTTATGCTACTCAGCAGTGTGGTGTCTATCTTACAGATACCAAATTTGTCTTCAGAAGCCATTTGCTGATTACAATGCCTGTCAATGATAAGATGGTGCTGTCTAAAGAGGAAGTTCTGCCCTTCAAGTGCTCAGGGCTTTTCTTGACTTTAAGATATCCAGAGAAAGGTCATGGTTCTAGAAATAATTCTTAAGTTGTTACTTTTCCTTCAAGTGCCCTGAATGTAAAAGCTGTTTAAACAGCTTCATCTGTGTCCTTTGCCTTCCCTTTAACCTGACACTTTGAGCGCTAGACCTGCTCTGGATTTTCTTGACAAACTGTGATGTTTATGACCATAGTTTTGCTCCTTATAGAAAAAATCTTTCCCCTGCTGTTATGTGCAAATTGTATGGCAAAAATATGGGGAAACTGCAAGGATGCTTAGCAAAACCTGAAAATGAGTAGGAAAAAAATTCAGCAAAATACATGAAATAAACACAAGTCAGTTTTTTTGTCAATATTTTATCTTGGGTACCTTAGGTACGGCAATGGAATAGAAATATCGTGAGGGAAGCGTGATTGTTTCAATTAGCAAGATCCTTCAAAGCATTAGGGATTAAATAAAAGTCATCTGGCCTAGAGGGCTGCTTTACATTCTTTTAAATACAGCTATTTGAAAATATAACAAAGCAGAATGGTGGCTTGCTTTGAAGTAAATCTAACCTCAAAATTCTTTTGAGCCGTTGGTATCTTCAAGGCAACCTGAATGACTGCCAGAACAGACTTGTTTATGCTGTCCTCATGTCTATTAAATAACTCAGAGGTGTTTCAGATATACTGTTGACCATGTTGGTCTTGTGAATTAACCAGTGATTATACCATGTTAACCAGCCATTGATATTAGCATCAGTCCTCTGTCCTGCATACAACTTAGATGTGATTTTAGTACATTATAGGTTGTCTGCACTATATAGGAGGAGGGGAAGTACTCCCATATTCATCACACAGAAAGGAAACTTTGTATGAGCTATGGATGGAGCTCAGAGCTATCTGGAGAAACAGAGGAAGGGGGTAAATGAGCGCTTAATGCAGGCAGGAAAGCACACGTTTGTAAATGAGTTGCTGCTTTCAGCAAGGACACAGGAAAAACTGCAAAGCTTAGTGGTAATCTCAGATGGTTAACCTGGTGTCTGCTCCTAAAACTTCACTTGAAAGAGAGTTACAGGCAGCAAGAAATTCCACAAATGGAAAATTAATTAAACTTTCTTTTCTTCTTGCTCTCATATGGATTCTTCCTTTGATTCCTTTCACATAAGGAGTCTGGAGACTGATAGGAATTTACCTGCAAGCTAAATGGAAATTACAATGGAAGGGCTTCAGAAAAGATATGTAGAGCATCCATTAAAGGTAGATACAATATGCTAAAGTTAACGTGAATGTAATTGCAATATTAGCTGCTCTTCATGACCAGTGTTTGAGAAATCGTAGGCTGTTTAGCTTGGAACAAAAAGGCAATGAAACCACAAACACTGTGCAAGTCTCACAGCCCCATCTGGTACTCTAATTTTTGGCTGTTGCAGTTCCTACGATTGTCTGCGTGATGATCCCTTCGAACACGATTGGCCTTCCCTTCCACAGCTGCCAGGAATTCACTACTCCATGAATGAGCAGTGCCGGTTTGATTTTGGTTTGGGCTACATGATGTGCACAGCTGTGAGTACTTAAGTTTGGCTTCTGCTATTTCTCATGCAGAAGTGTTGTGTCTGTGAAATGCCCTTAATAGAGACAGCATAGTGAAGCCCACAAGGAAAGATGTTGTGCCCACTTAGCTGTAAGCAAGGAATGACAATTGAAGGTTGACAAATATGTTATTTTAAGTATCTCTGTCTTTTTTGTTTCAAACTGGAGTTACAGAAATAATTATTCTGTTGTCTCAAATAGCTTTTGACTTCAGGCAAACAAGTTGGCTGCATTATTGAACCTCCTATTTTGCTACAAAACTCCCACCCAGTGTAAAGGAGAAGGATTTGGTGGCATATCTTGTAGTGCAAACATGGGACACTATGCTTTAATGATCCAGTTTTATGAAAAGGGTGATACATTTTGATTCCTAGCATGAGAAAATAAATTTGACAGCAAGTAGAGCAGCTTGGAAGGACTCTTGGTAACATGGTTGGCTCTCTTGCACCAGGAAAGCATGAGACAAAGTCAAAATTTAAAGCAAGGCAAGGTTAGTGCAGCTCTCACTGGATTGGCTTCAGAAAGTAGAGTCTTTTGCAGCAGGGCTGTGCCTCCCACCTCCAGCTCCTCAAGTAGGACTAAATATTAAATGGAAAGAGATGTTTTCAGCTGGTGTGGCAGCTGCTAACACGTAACACCTCTGCTTTCACTCCCATCTGTAGGAATATGTATGCCAAGCTATGTCTCTAAGGAATAGATGAGAACCTTTAAAGCATCAGCTGTAGTGCTGTGTCTTGACACAATTCCCACTGATGCTGCTTTGGAAGAGTGTCCCAGCCAAAGAGGGTCTTTTCTTACAGCCATTCTTCGAGCCTGGGGCACAGATGCTTTCTATTCTTTGTTCAGAATAGCCAAAAGCATGTCCAGACATCATGTTTTAGTGTATTGTGTGGTGGGTGGTGCTCATCCTCTCCTATACAACCTATAGGTAAAATGCTGATTTCTTCACTGGGTCAAATTTCTATCCTCCTAAGAAGGTGATGGCAGCAGCTGAGCTACAGTCTGCGCAGTTTCCTTCTCCCATGAGTGCACAAGGGTTTTTCGGATTGTTTGTCAAATGAAGCAGCACCATTTGGTGTAGGGAAAGACAGCGTGTCCCTTTCTGTCAGGAGAACTGCTTTTGTCCCTTTGGTCACTGCTGTAAAACTATTTTTGCCCGACTTCAAATGCAGGTGGGACCTCACTTCAGGGTCACTGATGATTTTGCATGAAAGCTCAGATAATGCACAGACACTGGAGCGCTCCTCAGGAATCAGTGATGAGAGCTGGCATTTTACAGCTAGAAAAGGAAAAGCCCCACCGTGCTGCAGCTCCTATTGCAGTTTCCAGTGAGGGCTCTCTCGAAGCATCGTTCCTTCTGATTTTTCTTGTGTTTCAGTTCCGTACGTTCGATCCCTGCAAGCAGCTGTGGTGTAGCCACCCCGAGAACCCCTACTTCTGCAAAACAAAGAAAGGGCCTCCGCTGGACGGGACCATGTGTGCACCAGGAAAGGTGGGAGCGGGTATTGCTCATGTGTGTTCGTGTGTGTTTGTGTGCAGTTGGGGATGTTCCCCTTAAAATCAGGGGGAATGAGAGAAGAACCAAACTTGAGGCCCTGAACTCATGAATGCAAGTAAGGCTGTTGAGCAGCGTGAGGGGGGGAGGTGGGGGCCAGGGCTGGTGTGTCCTTCATGACAGCTCTGTGAACATCAAACCCCATCCTCAGGCAAGTCATGGAAGTATCGGCAGATTGCCCTGTGCTTCTTGGCAAGTCTTTGTGGTAGAGCAAAATCTGGGGATGTTGCCACTCATCTATGAGTTTTGTGAGGCTGGAGGGGTTATGTTTGTATCAGTGATGTTATGGTGATGCTGACTGGCCTCCCCAGTGCAGGGGGTGCAGAGAGCAGTGAGGTCCTGGAGGTGACAGCCTAGCTGCTGTGGCTGCCATGAGGGAAAGGATGGATGTGGGAGTTGAATGTTAGCTACAGACAACCAACATGATGGCAAAGATGAAGAGAGAAGGGCCGATTGGCAGAGGTGGATTTGCTGCCTTGATGAGAGTCAAGAGAGGCATGAGGAAGTGTGGAGGGAAGATCAAGTTGGCAAGGGCTCAGACAGCTCAGACCCTATAGCCACTATGCTGGACCTGCTCCAGGTCTCTGTAATCCTTCTGTGGAGGTCATGCTGTGTTCATAGTGGATCTGAACTCCAAGTCCCTTGAAGTCTGATGTAAAAGTCTGGCTTCCCTGGGCTTTGGATGCAGAGACTGAGGGGGAGAGGAAGATGTTGCTACTTGGAAAGATTGTTCAGTAAAACAGAAGGGATGACATCATTTATGCGATAAATGAACTGTATTAGCAGCTGCTCTTATGGGTTGAAATGTCTTTTTTTGTGAGAACGTAATGTAATCCTAAATTAATTCCCTAGCAAGTCATGCTCTATGTAAACCACACCTTTCTGCTTTATCCTCTTTAGAGTATTCCTTTTGTAACAGCTTTGTTTCTTGTTTAAATATATATATATTTAAAAATTATAATCCAAAATCTTAGTTTCTTTCAATTCACTTTTCTACATCTTGATTTTTGCCGTAAAAATGCTAATGAAACCCCAAAAAAGTACAGTTATATTCCATTTTGTTGCATCACCCTCTTCCCCAAGCCATTCATTCATATTAGTATTTAAACAGAGATGAGAAGAAAAAAGGGACTTGTAACCATACAGTTAAGGATCTGTCAGTGCTTCCATTATAAACAGTTTGTCAGGATATTATGCAACTCAGCTGTAAAAATTTTCTCTGGACTGGAATTTGGGATCCAAGGCTCCAGCAAACTGTGCAGACAGCCAGGCTTTTTACTTAGTGGAGATGCAAGAGAGCATGTGCACATTCTGAAGCTTCAGTAGATGATGGGACTATGACTGTTTTATTCCCAAAGGAGCTGTGCCAGGTTTTTTTGATAAATAAATCTATCAGAACCTTCAAGAAGAACCTGAGAGAGTGACAGAAAATGAAAACCATTTTGTTAGATAAGGCTGAGCAATCTGAGCTAAACACATTTGGGAAAATAGCAGCTTTAGGAAGGTTATACAGCTGACTTCGTATGCCGGCACTCAGCGTTTGACTAGTGTATTTATTAGTTGTTTTTGTTTTCAATACAGGCATATCAGAGCAGTGCTTTTCCATCTGTTTCTTTTGTTTTCATCCCTGCCTTTGATTTGGCCTTCCCCTGTTCACTGTCTTTGTCAATTTGGACAATACTTAAAGACTCCTACCTGAAAGGACAGGAAATGTAAAATGCATATGTTGCCCAAAGCTGGGGCTCAGTTGACGTGCTGCAGCCTCCTTTAAGACATATCTCCCATGATACCTCATCAGCACATGAGGAAGAGGAAAATAACTTCAAACTTGATCCGCTATTTTCTTTGGAATAACACCAGAGGAGAAAGGAACAGAAACATAAGCAATTAAAGATGTTGATTCAAGAAGATCCATTTTTTCCCCACTTTAGAGACTTGCAGTTTTCATGATTTCATACCACTAATTCCCAGGGCCTAATTTAAGCTCAAACCAATCACAACACTGCTGATGTGTCAAAGAAACATCCTGGCTTTGCCGCAGCTGAGGGGGCCAAATGCCAGAAACGAAAGTGATGTTCCCGAGACTAACGCAACGTATGGTGCGTAGATGTTTTCACCTAAGCCTGGTGTTCACATAGCTGAGAACTGATCTCTTCGCTTTCCCAAGCTTAACAGATGCTATTGAGGAGAATCCAGTCCAGCTGCCTCCTTCCTAACTGAGGCAAAGAACAGTGATGGGAGACATGAGATCCATAGCATATTATCAACAAGCATGCTGATAAGAGTCATGTCTGCACACCCAGGCTGTCACGGACTAAAGCACTGGCCCTTAAAAATGGAAGGAAGATTAGACTTTCTAATGCTGCCTATATATGTGTATATATGCATGTATGCACACATATAGAAGTATATTTAAGTAAATATATGTAAATGTATGTAAGCTCTTATGTGCATGTGGTTATTTGAAAGAAGTTGCCAAAAGAATGAAGTTCTGCTGTTACAAAACTTTTTAATGGATCTCCTTGTGCAAACAGGGACACTGAACAACCATTATGGTAATTGGCAGCAAACTAATAATTTGCTGGGTCTAGGGAGAGAAAAAGAAAATATTCTTTTGGAGCTTCCCAGCCAGGGAAGAAAACTGCAATTTTGGTGGAATCCAAAAGGAAATGGAATATTTCATGTTGCTCCCAGCCTGATTTTCTAAACTAGATTGAGTTTTCAATAGCAAGAGGGAAGATTCTGTCAACGTGGTGAAGCTTTGATGATGCAGCAACTTGCAATTACTTCTGTGTCTGAATATTCACATTCAATTCCATGAAATTACTCCAGTGTGTAAAGTTAAGCACATGGAGGGTCGGAGTCTTAATGTGAAGTCAAAGACACTCCATAAATTGCTGTAGTAAACCATGCAGATGAGGCATAACTGTGCAGAGATTAACTCTGCATAGCATTCCGTGGATTAAAAGAAAACATATGCTTTCAGCTGATAATTTATTTACTGTATGCAGTTCTGTCAGCTCCACCGTTAGCTTCAGGCTTCTGAAGCCAGCAACCTTCAGAAATGTATCATCAGTATTTTGTTCCATTTTTTTAAGCTATTACTCTTCTGGGGAGACATTTGTATCAGCTGAAGTAGGTAACTGCTCTCCACAGGACAGAAATAAAACCCAAAGTCAGTCATGCAAGGAGATCGCGTGCTCGGGTCCATCTGCTTGCTGCAGTGACTGGCACAAGGGTTTGCACCACCTGAGCCCCTTTCGTTTCTTCTCTGGGAGATAAGAGCCTGGTACCTGCTCCTGCCAGCCAAGCTGATGTTGCTTTTGGATTTGGCTTGCGTGCCAAGGATCCAGCACAAACCTTGCAGGTCTTGTCTTTCCCTGCACCGTGCTAATGAGAGGATCTGAGTCAAACTTGGAATGACTTTTTTAGTCTGTCCGGAAAGGAAGGGAATGATTAAATATTGAAATAAATAGATATTATTGAGAAGGAAAATGGACTGAGAAAAAAGGTTTCTGAAAACACTAATGTGTTCTCAAAGCAATCCAGATAATTTCCCACTGAGAAAGCTGACCTCAGCTTCTCTCGGAGACGGGAGACAGATGGGTAAGTGTACGCTGTGTTAGTCACCACAGAAACAGCGAGGATACTTGATTCTCCACTGAAGAAACTTTTACTGGCTCAGGGTAGACTTCAGTGTTAGAGCTTTCAGTTTATCCCTTGCAACTAATTATTCCCAAACAGATGGAGCAGCCTGCGTGTGATGGGAAATGCAAATAAATAACTTTCTCCTGATATGATCTCAGGACACTGAAGAGGGCTGAGGGACGCCTGCCGTGATGCAGTATGAGGGGTTACCTGTAGGTAAGTGGGGTGTCAAGCGAGGAGATAGGAAAGTTGCCAGTTGCTGCCCAATATAAAATAGTCAGAGTTATCCATGGAAGATCGGCAAGTCTTTTCTTGAAATATTAACTTGCAGATGTGTTAAGCCCACAGGAACACACTGGCTCTTTTTTTGGCACCTACAGCAGCTGTTTCAAAGAACTGCTGAAAACAGCAGTGGAATGTTTTACTGCAAGAGATTTAAGCTTCCTCTCCTGGAAATTGCACTTGTTTTGGACAGTCCTGTTTGCCAGAAAAATAGGCGAGACTGTAAGAAGTCATCTTGTCTCCCACAAGGAAAACAATTTGCATTCACCCCAGGGTTTTTTCTCATTTAAAAAAAATTGCTTTAATAAACTTCCCTCTTTAAATGAAACCCCCTGTTTATGAAGGGAATAGTGGTTGAAATTGGCTCTTTTCCGCTTCATTATGTAGTTAATGTAGTGGCAATAGGAATGGTTGGCTCTAGCTTCCCTTAGTACACTGGAGATTGCTCCATCCTCTGGTTTTACCTTCTCGAGCCTTTTCTTACATGGGTTTGCACAGAGTAAGACTTGGTCGTGAATCATTTTGTTTTATGTAGGCTCCTTTCTTTTATCCACAAACAAAAAGGCAGAGCTGGGGATGACTCATTTTACACAAATGCTTGTCTCCTAATAGCTTCCTGACAATCAGCATATGACCAGCTTCTCCAGTAAAAATCAGTGCTGCTCTTTCCTTTACGCATCAAAGTCAGTAAGACTTTTCCATGTTTGCCTTCCAGTTCAGGGACCAGTCATGGTGTCAAATAGGTGGTTTATTAGTGGTTGTTGCAAACGCACATCCCCCTGTTGCTGGCTAAAATGGGGAAAAGAGGCTGGAAAACACAACATCACATGTCTCTCCTCTTTCTCCAAGTGTTGGATCCTGGATCATCACATCACAAGCATACGCTACGTGGCTCTTGAAACAGATTTGGTGATTGCTGTGTAACTTAACACCCGAAGGATGCAGAACCCTGATAAAAGGATGTGTAAGCAGGCACAGATCAGGAGCTGTCACATCTCATCTGCTTCCAAGCCCAACTGAAATTTGTATTGACAAGCTGATGCATTGCCAGCTTCCCCTGCATCTCTGAATGGTCCCATTGCTACGCAGGGCCTGACAACTCAAACTGTTCCTTCAAACAAACCTCTCGAAAGCCATAAGTAAACAGTCCCTGAAGGGTACAACGCTGAGCTTCAAAACAGAGGAAAGCAAAGGACATATTAGCATTTTGCATTTCTTTCATGCTTTGCTGAATTATCTCTTGTTCTGTCAAACAGCTAAGAAAAATCTGCCCATTACAGCTCTGGAGCAGGATTGGTATAATTGGCTTTGTGGTAACTCATCTATTTCATAGGTTTTGACTTCGAATATTTGAAGTAATGAGAAAGAATGAATAGTTGAAACCTAATTTCTCCTCTTTTTTCTACTCCTTGTCCAATCAAATCAGCACCAAAATAAATTACATGAATAAAGAGCCAGTCACAGAGCAGGGTAGCAAATCAGTAAGCTGTGTCTTGTCACCATTTTACTAATGATTCTCTCTTTAATTCAGCATTATTAATGATTATCCATCACTTTTGAATTTGTCTTCCAGATCACTAATCACTCTATGCTTAAGAACGCTCTCCTGTTCTATATCTTCTGAT
Source organism: Amazona ochrocephala (assembly GCA_039720435.1). NCBI lineage: Eukaryota > Metazoa > Chordata > Aves > Psittaciformes > Psittacidae > Amazona > Amazona ochrocephala. Next base: position 15,819,254 of record CM077889.1, read on the forward strand.
TTTGTTTTTGCTGGCAGCATGCATTTAGCCATATGCTTGGCTAGTGCTGCCTGCCAAATTCCTGCGTTCCAGGGCTTGTTAAGCTGTGTAAGATGTTGTTGTTGACTTGAATGTTAAGGAAAGTAAGTGACTGATTGCACTTGTTGTTATAGCCATCTGTGTGCCTGAGCCAGAGCTCTCATCCCAGCAGTAACCGTTAGCGCAGACAAACTGCGACAGTCTAATGCAAAGTCATTTGTTGGGCTGGAAGTATTTTCATCAGTTAGCTTTTATGAAAGCAGAAATAGTGCTAGAAAGGGCTAGAGTATGTGATCCTTGAGAAGAATTCACCCTGACTTCAGTTAAGGAAAAATTCCTTGATTAGGGACTGCAGGAATTGGTGGGAAGGCATTTTTCAGGTTTCTTTAACGAAAGGAGATAGTAGAGAGTATCAGTACTGAAGCTATGGAGGCTCTTAGAGAAATGTGCAAATACCTCATAGGTTTGGGGAATGTAAAATTGTGTGTTTCAACCTTTGTAGAATGGCTGTATTAAAAATCAGGTAAAGGGAAAGCCTATTAGGGCATGATTAACGGCCCAGAAGTGGGACTGTGCGAGTCTATGCCCTAATGAATACTTCCTGGTATTTTGGTCAATTTTAATATGAGATCTCCACAGAGACTTCAAGAGTTCTTTCTTCAATGGCACTAATACCTAAAAAGTGAGCTGTCTTTGATTACATGCCACTTGCCTGGTCACATTTAGTGCAGGAATCTGTATGCTGAGTTAGGAGCTGCTGGGAAGGACAGTGCTGCAGCAGGAGCACGTGCCACCGCAGCCTGAAATGGCTGCATGTGATAGTGGAGGCAGAATTTTACCTTTAGCCTCCCAAGATTTGGAATTCTGCTATTTCCCTTAAATAAATCTGTATCAGTTATCTTGAAATCACCGCTCCAGACAAGTGATGAATGGATGTAACACTGAGAGCAGTTTAACAAACTTGGTAGGCTTGAATATAGGTGCACGAGATACATATGTGCACACTTAACATATGTAAGTTTATAAAATCTGAGTGAGTTTGGGATCATGGGCACAATCTGACAGTGAATCTCACTATTGCTGCTGGAGAGGCGAATAAAAATTCCAGAACTTGTTCCTGAAATCTGCTGTACTACAGCTTCTTGTATCGTAATTTCACCATCTAATCATTTTGACATACGATTTTGCCTTATAGCATTGCTTTAAAGGCCACTGCATCTGGCTAACCCCAGACATCCTGAAGCAGGATGGACACTGGGGGGCATGGAGCAAGTTTGGCTCTTGTTCTCGCACATGTGGCACTGGAGTGAAGTACAGGACACGTCAGTGTGACAATCCACAGTAAGTATGGATGGATCCATATGTTCTTCTGATGTGGAGTGAATGAATTGTGAGAATCCTTGCTAAGTTACTAGTGGTGCTTGTTAAATCTGACCTGTAGTATATGTTGTTAGAAATTCTACTTTGGGCCCATAGCAAGTCATGAATCATCTTTATTTCTCAGTTTAACCATCCATTACGCCGCTTATAGAGTTACGAGTATCTTGAAAGTGCTATTATGCTATTGCATAAAACATCAGTAAAAGTTTAGGGCCCCATGTATGTCTTGTTTTAACACGTGAGTAAGAAATAATGGCAGTGAATTGCTGGAGGAGTTTGGAAATACATATACTTTTAAAAGATTATTGTTTAATCCACTTTTTGGCTATTTCAACAGGAAGGTCTTAAAATATTTTCGAAGTGTTTTCATTCCAAATTGGAGCAAAGCTGCAGAGATCAGGACCTTCCCCAAAGTTAATTTTAGTGATATTGCATTGTTTTGCTTTGATAACTTTGATATGGCTCACCTAGATAATGTCGAATGACTTAATTCCGGTACCACTGGAAGTATATTAAATAAAGATTAGTATGTGCAAGTGATATGAAATGTATCATCATTGCTATTTAATGCCATATCATAAAATGTGAAGCTCCCAAGAGCAAGACCTGAAGCACTTGTCAGAATTAAATGCTTTTGCCTGACAGAGTATTTTTAACACTGACTTTCTCAGTTTGTGCTGATAAAGTGATTGAATTTGACTGGTGTTACAAATCATCTTATCACTGATTAAAACAAAATAAATCAAGTTTTATGAAGCAGCGTTTTCTGATGGAAATTGTTCTTTTAAAAACTGTACCCATTCTCTTTGCAGCCTTTATTACATTGGCAACATGAAAGTGACCTTTATCGTTGTGGGCACAGTTTTAGTTGTAAAAATCTGTTTTCATGTTGGAAAGCCTAATGGACTATTGAAAATGTTTTCTGTGTTTCCTGAAAGAGGGTGCAAACCCAGCTACCACTCCTGAGCTCTGTGTTGCCAGATCCAACAGTGATGCTCATCTGCCTGAGGGATGCAGCACTGAGCTGGGCTGTATCTGGATTTGCTGCTGGCTTAGGGGTGAATGTAAATGAGTCGCTTCATCTACTTGTGCTTTCCTTTCCTGGGATGCACCAAGAAAGTGGCTTTTCATACCTTTATCAAGTGGTTTAAGGTTGTAGTTACAGAAGATTGCTTTCTAAGAAGTATGTAGTGACAGCAGGCTTTTAAAGGAAATAAATATTTTCCACATCAGAAGTACATAGCTGGCTTCATCAAGTGCCTACTGATATTACTAGAAATTAAATTGCTCTTTAGGTGGTTTTATAGACGTTTGATTCGTGCATTAATGGTAAAACTAATCATGGGTTCTCTTCCTCCACAGTCCCGCCAATGGAGGCCGTACATGTGTGGGGCCAAGCTATGAGTTCCAGCTGTGCAACACTCAGGACTGTCCTAAGGACTTGGAAGATTTCAGAGAGGAGCAGTGCCGGCAGTGGGATCCTTACTTCGAGTACCAGAACACGAAACACCACTGGCTTCCCTATGAACATGTTGATGGTGAGCGGTCCCTTTTCCTATGGAAAACAGAATCCATTTCAAACACAAATAAAAATTATATGAGGAAGGGTAAAACTTATAAAAATTGTACAAGGAGAGGTAAGCACCCCTTCTGGCGAGACAAGCTGGGAGAGTTGGGCTTGTTCAGCCTGGAGAAGAGAAGGCTTGTTCCAAACAGGGACTTTCTATGTGGGAGTGTAGTGACAAGACAAGGGGGAATGGCTTTAAGTTGACAGAGGGGAGATTTAGCTGCAGTTTGCAATAAGCTTTAAAAATATTCTGAGAAAAGTACCAGGTTTGTTCTTACATCTTCCTGCAAACACTTCTGGTGCTGCTGGAGGGAGGTGTTGGGTTAGATAGGTGCTGGGTCTGAACCAGCATGGTCAGGGTGATGTTCTGGTATCTCAGCAGAGGTTTGCCTCTTAGAATAAATATGTTCCTTTTCCTGCTAATGCCTCTGCTTAGCTGTCAGTGAAGGTGCACCTGGTTGATTTTGGCTGTGAAGGCAACATGTTATGTTGAAAACATGTTGAGAAGATGATTCTCAACTCATTCCTTGATCAGTATGGGTGCTCGCTAGTTTTAAACCTGGTCAATTCATTTGAATGATGAGTCCTTCAGGGCAGGGTTGGCCTGGCAAGAAGCAGGTACTGGGCACCCGATCTGTCCTCAGCCAAGCACCCATCCTGGGAGGGGAACGGTCACTTTGGGTGAATCACTTTGCATTCCAGTGAGAGGATACTCAGCCAGAAGTTAATAGCAAATTCCTTGTAATTAATTTGCCTGACTTTGTTCCCAAACAGTTCTCAGGGTCCCCTCATTCTTTTCATGCCATCTTGTGCAATCTGGGATTTTCAGAGGCACAGACACAGCCTCACAGCTTAATTTAATGAAATAGCTTTGCTGGCACAGGGAGAGGGGACGAACGCTGTGTGGCCTGCAGGACCTTTGCCTCTGCTTTAGCCTTTGGAGCAGTCTGCTGCGAAGACCACTGAAACAAATCAGATGTTTTTCTGTTAAATTCAATGGCTTCTGGGTCAGAAACCAGCTCACTGATGTATGAGCACTGATCACTGCGCACTGCTGGTTTCCCATATAACTTTGGTATATAACTTTGGTGCATAACTTTGGTGCAGCCACCCTTGAGAGTTACATTTACCTGCACAGGGTTATTAGGGGGAACAGCTTTTGTGTGAAACCATGGCCAGAGGGTGGCTTATGCTTGAACTCTAATATATTTTAAACTCCCTTTTGTAAAGATAAGGCTTATCAGTGATATACTTTGTGCAGATAATGCAGTCATGGTTCAAAAGTGGTATAAATCCATAACTTCACACGCAGCTCAGCTGGACGTGTCTGGCACATTGTGCACGTGATGGGGACAGGGAGAAAGCATCTCATCCAGTGGCTGGAGAAAAGCTGCTGAGCTGGAAACACCCCAGTGTGTGCTTAAGCCAGGCTGTGCATGGCCTGTCTCCCACTCCAAGTCCCCTGTGCACGCTATCTACCAGTCCCCACTGGGCTCACATACCCTGTGCCATGCATCTGCCATGGCAGTGTACAGTGACGTTGGCTGTTAGCTCCCAGCCTCAATTGGATGAGATGGAAACACATGGCAAGCAGGGAGCAGACAGTCATATGGTCACATGCATGTTCTTGCACCTCTACTGTGCCCAACACCACGAATAGAAAGAAGATAATTCTTTGTAATTAACAACAATTTAACAGCACTTGCCCATTGACTGTTCCTATAGAACAATGGGAAGAGAACTCCCACTAAAATAAAGCCCTTGTGCAGTTGCTGGCACCCAGTCAGACCTCCTGAGAATTTAATCATGCACAGTGAATGTATGGCATGCCTGGGGTGGGTGTGGGTACATCTGTGTCTTGTGCAGAGTTTAATGTTTCTGATGTATTCAAATACATCAGATCTGAGGTTATTATTGTCTTAATAGGCCCCTGTTAATAATCTGCTCCAAAAAGAATAAAGTACCTGTTTTAATAGTCTAGACCCTACATTTTTAATTCACTATTTTTGCATTGTTTGAGAGCCATAACAAAGGTCACTGATGTACCAATATCCAGTGGCCATGAGGACATCAGCAGCAATAACAAGGACTTTATGAAAAGCGGCAGGGACCATGGGATTGTGCAGGGCAATGGGCCTGTGAAGATTTGTTTTAATTGAACTGCTATAATGAGAAGGTTGTTATTGTTTTAAATGCTGGGGAAAGTGTCCCAACCAGCAGAACCTTTATTTACTTTATCTAATTGAAAGGTTATCTGCCCTTCACTGCCAAGGAAAATATAGTGAATCTTATTATGAGGCTCAGGACAGCAAAAGGAATGGGTAAAATGAAATACACTGGTGGAATACAACTTTATTCAGCCACTGACTAGTCATTCCAGCTTTATTTTTTGTAAGGAGAAAGAGGTACACTTGTCTGGCTGTTTGTGCATGTGTTAGCAGTAAAAATATGTGGGTTTTTTCTGAATCTCTTTCACATCTCATCTTGTTTAATGATGTAAACGATCATAAATACAAGTCCAACAATGAGGGAGAATGAGCTTCATGTTTAGGAGGAAATAGTACAGCACAGCTGTCTCTGAAGACATTTTGGATAGCAGATTCGCCCTGTGTTAGACAGCTGCTTTTAATGATAAAATGGTGCTTTCTTCAGACTTCAGTGCAATGCAGGCAAAACTGATGCAGAAACTTGCATCTCTCACAGGTAGTCATGTAGCAGACTGCAGAAACCTCTGCCAGATTGCTTCATTCAACAGAGGATTGAATCAAGATCCCCCCATCAATGTAAATGATTTGTTATTTTTGAGATTGACTCCTAATCATGAAATATGGATACTTAATGATTCAGCAGCTTCCAAATGATCACACAGCCTTTGAAAGGGGATAAGCATTGATAATTTATGGGGTACCATGTTACGTTCTGTGATGTATGCGAGAAAGAAGAGAGTCACTATTGAAAGTGCTGTTCACAAAGTCAGCAACTAAACGGAACACACACAATTTGGGTCATTTTATTTTTCAGCTAAGGAAAGGTGCCACCTGTATTGTGAATCAAAGGAAACGGGGGATGTGGTGTATATGAAAAGGATGGTGCATGATGGGACCCGCTGCTCCTACAAGGACGCTTACAGCATCTGTGTGCGGGGAGACTGCTTGGTAAGCTTACGGTGGCTTCTTTCAGAGCTTATGTACTATGAAAACAATTAAAATGGTAGCTTGAATGTTTCTCTCCAAGAATGGCTATTCAATTAAGTATAAAAACACTTTGGGCAATAAGGACATTTCATTAGGATTATTGTCACAATATTATGCGTGATATTCACAGTTGCCATCACATTGCATGTGACTCAATTCCAACAGCGCCTACCTACACAAGTAATGTTTAATGCAGTGTTTGAAGATGAGCTATTACAATTAGCGTTCAACGAAAGCTTTTCCTGCTGAGGTTTACTGGGGGCGGAATGTACAATGAAACAGGAACATGCAGCAGCTTTTGAGGAAAGCTGTGTTAAGACACAGCTGATGTGCATTCTCTCTGTATTTGATCATGCTATTTTTAAAAAGTCAATGACCATTCCTCTAAGCTGGGATCTGCTGCAGGTCATCTTTCAATGGAATTAGCGGCTCTGACTTAGCAATGCACTGGTGGAGGTGCTTATCCTCGTATCGATGCCTTGATTCTCCTGGCATCTGCTTGAAGATAAGCTGAGGCTTAAGGGCTTTTCCTTAACCGTGTTGCTTTCCTTCAGTAAGAGGCCCACTGCGAAGCATAATATAAAAATAATCACCTGATTGACAGCTATTATAAGAGCTGGAAGTATTAAAATCTGTTTAGATGTTGATCTTCCAGCAAAATACTACAATTAGTGTGTCTTTGCTGAAGCAGAAGTCTGGGGTTGATGTCTGAAGTCTCATTTGAATCGTAGCACGGATAAATGAGAATGACTGGTTTTCTTTCTCGTGCACAGAAAGTTGGGTGTGACAGGGTCATAGGTTCCACGAAGCAGGAAGATAAGTGTGGTGTTTGTGGAGGAGATAATTCCCACTGCAAAGTGGTGAAAGGAACATTTTCAAGAATACCAAAGAAACAAGGTCAGTGCATTCAGTGTGTTTTGTCCTGGGGAATTCAGGGTATTAGTGTTTGAACTCTTCTGTTTCATGGAAAGTACCGCAGCAATCACAAATTGGTTGCAGCATCACTAGTTCCAGTCAATTCTCTGGACTTGCATTTGAGGTGTCTCTAGAATTTGAGAACAACTTTCGTCCAATAGTCAGTTAAATCTGCTGATATCAAGGCCTATGCATGCGTACAGGAGGGTTTCATTGCTCCTTGTGGGAGAGCCGTGGACTTGTTTGTGCTACTGTTGTCACTCAGCTGATCTGTCTGAGTCACTGGAGTGCTGCAATAATATGTCATCATCACTCACTGTCAGACAGGAGCTGGCATAGTCTCTCTGTGGGTGCATATGGCACTCGAATCTTCTTCTAAGTCTGAAGCAAAGTCTGTTGATGACACTTAAAACATTTTTCTGCTGTCCCAAAGCCCTTTGTTCCTGTTATATTCCATCACCTGGCACAGAAATAGGGATGAGAATGATGCTGGATTGGGTTCAACTTGCTATAATACACCCTGCTTTTGAAAAATAAGGTTTATTTAAAAACCTAAGGCGGATTCCCACTGTTTGAGGCAAACTAACCAGTTTCTGTCTTTTCAAATACTACAATAAAGGGCACATTAAGATGTTTGAAATTCCCGTTGGTGCAAGACATTTACTTATACAGGAAACAGATGCCACCAGTCATAATCTTGGTAAGTATGCAACAAGTAGGAAAACTTTCAGTCAGAATATCTTTCCCCTGCTGTTTGCTTTTGTCTCTGGAGCCTGACAACGTGTTTATGCGTTTGTTTACCCATTATCTTCCCACACTACATACCTCCTTTAAGTGTTTAAATTAGGAAACTTGTTTGGCAATTCAGTTTCCCTGTGCTGGATTCCCCAGTGTCCTAGCATGAAGATCGCTGCTTTGGCATGTGCATGTGGGAAAGCTGCTGGAGGAGGAGCTGAATTGCATTGTGAGGTGCAATGCATTATCTTCATGTGCATTTTGTTATGCGCTTCCCATCCTTGGTCATTTCCCAGCTACATCCAAATCCGTTTCAGATCTGCCCCACTGCTAACAGTATTGATGCGAGGCTGCCCGATCAATCCGGCAACTTAGAAAGTAATTGAAATCCATTCTTCGCCATGCCCTGTAATCAATGGGAAGCAGTGGCTGTTATTAATTGGAAGTAGATTCACAGCAAATGGCTTAATTGTGTTTGAGTCATCCCAACTTGCTTCCCTTGCTGCTCAGTGCAGCCTGGCCTGTGGATCAGGAGAGTGATCGCACACTGATTCAGACAAGGCTCTTTTTTAGGTGTCGGGCAAGTGATGCACAGGGAACACAAACAGCTTGTTCTCTGTGTAGGCCAGTGCTGAGGGTGCAGGATGCTCAGGCAGCTGCTAGAGACAGAGGGGAGTTAAAATCTGGTGTTAAATAACAAACAGTCCCTGCTGCTTCTAATGAGGAGAGTAAATTGTCCCTCTCAGAAAACCAAGAGTCTTAATACAAAGGTGGCTGAAGTCTCTCCAGGTGAAAGATGGGGCATTGATGGCGGCTGAACCAGAGGAATTAGGTGCTGTGTGCGATAAGCAGGGGTCTGCAAAGCAACACAAGTTTGAGCAGGGCCGTGTTGGTGTCAGAGCTGGTTCTGAGCAAGAGAATTAATGCAATTTCTAGCGTCTCTCTCTTGCTGTGGGGACCTGCTGGGGGTTAGCCCAGCAGCCTTTCTCTCATGGAGCAGTAACAGCCCCCCAAGCTGCCTTACAACATGTGAGAGAGCTGAGTAGCCGTGGGACCCCCACCAGCTCTCAAATTGGCTCAGATTTAGCTGGTGGATTTTGAAGTTGTTAGTTGGGAGCAGGCAGAGGGATGCATGCGGTGCAATCGCGCTGGCCTCGTTTCGCTGGCAAGGCAGGCTATGAAAATGATAAAAAAGGGCGATTGATGTTTGTGGAGCTGAGCAGGAAAGCATTGGCAGTTGAGTGAAACACCTGAAAAAGTCTTTCCAAACCAGTGAGGGAACAGAGGGAAAGGACGCTCTGGCTTTGTCTGCTTCTTCCCCCGGAACAAGAGTCCCGCAGAACTCGAGATGAGAAGCCAATCTCTTGTGTTCACTTTTCTGATGTTGTTCCTAGCAATTAAAAATCGTGAAACAGGGAAGTTCATTCTCAGTGAAGACAACTACGTGCCTGACTCCAAAGTATTTATTGACATGGGTGTGGAGTGGGAATATCGGAATGATGATGATAGAGAAACCGTGCAGACCATGGGGCCGCTGCGTAATGGAATAGTCATTCTGGTAAGTCAAATGAAAACCATCTTCCATGGAACACAGTGTCAGGGTTACAGAGCCATAATGTGCTATAATATGCTTTAGAGTCCAAGACATCTGCTTCAATTCTAAGACAATAGTAAGATGTATTTTAATTCCTTTCTCCTAATTCATTGCTCTGTATGAGAGTTTTCCTAAGTAAAGGGTATGTGTTGAGCAGCCAGCTCTCATGATTATTTCCTGTGGATGGCTTAGCAAATGGCCACTGTGTGAAGGCTCTCCCGCTTACTTACCATATCTGACTAGTGAGCAGTAAATAAGCAAAGGTCAAAATGGTTCATATCAGATGGTTCTAAAAGCTGCTCCTCCTGTCTGTGCTTTGAAAAGGTAACCTGCAAGGGCAGATGCAGGGTTCTTGTGTTCCCAGGCTCACTTTGTCAGGACACAGCCAGTTCTGCTCTTCCCAAACCCACCCGAGTATATCCTTTTTTCATTGCAAACCAGCAAAAGGCAGCCTACAATGAATAGGGGTAGTTTGGTTCAAGAAGCAGCTGTAATGTGTTGATCTGCAGCAGCTGAATGTCAAAGGAGGAATAAATATTATGTTTTCAAAGGACCAATGTTTTGCACTTTGTTCACATTGAGTTCTGTTTTCTTGCATTTGTCTTAGTGCAGTGTGATAGCAAAAACTCTAAGGAGTTTATATTTCTGTCAGGATTAAGTAACACGCTTCACAGAATTCCCAGGATTATCATAAGAACATTTGAGTTTTATCAGAAACATAAGCTATTTTCTTCACTACTTTCAGTTATCTGTGCACTTGAATTTGCCTTGTCTTTCAGTGGAGCTACCCATTATCATTTTAGTACAACATTTCCTTCCTTTATGAAGGGATATGGAAAAAATTCAGTATCGTGAAGTCAGTCCAGTGCTGGCAAGAGAAATCAATCTAAATCAGCAACAGCCTCTCTTAAAATGCGCTTCAGAAACTCTGTGTCATAAGGATAGGGATACTTTATCATAAGGTGAAAAAAAATGTGTTGAGTGCAGCTAAAAGGTTTAAATCCCTCTGGGGATGTTTTTCTATCTGAGCCATGATGATTGCTATTTCACGTCATAGAATCATAGAATAGTTAGGGTTGGAAAGGACCTCAAGATCATCCAGTTCCAACCCCCCCGCCATGGACACCTCCCACTAAACCATGCCATCCAAGGCTATGTCCAGCCCCACCTTGAACGCCGCCAGGGATGAAGCATTCACAACCTCCCTGGGCAACCCATTCCAGGGCCTCACCACCCTCACAGTAAAGAATTTCTTTCTCATATCCAATCCAAACTTCCCCTGTTTAAATTTAAACCCATTACCCCTTGTCCTCTCACCACAGTCCCTAATGAAGAGTCCCTCCCCAGCATCCCTATAGACCCCCTTCAGGTAGTGGAAGGCTGCTATGAGGTCTCCACGCAGCCTTCTCTTCTCCAGGCTGAACAGCCCCACTTTTCTCAGCCTATCTTCCTCACATAGCTTCTGATATGAGTCTTTCATATCATTTTTCCCTACGTTTGTTTTGCTTACTAGGTGATTCCTCATGGTAGTGCCAAGATATCTTTGACTTACAAGTACATGATCCATGAAGATTCCTTGAATGTAGATAATAATAACGTTTTGGAAGAGGATTCAGTGTCATATGAATGGGCTTTGAAGAAATGGTCGCAGTGTTCAAAACCTTGTGGAGGAGGTAAAACCAAAACCCCACAGCGCTGAAAATCAATTAAGAGAAACAGAATTGATGACACTTAAGACATTTTTCTTCTGACCCATTTTAATTCTGATTAAGAGAAAAAATGAACACTACGTGTGGAATTCATTGCCACAAGACATTAGGGGAGACCAGGAATATGGGTTTTATTTAAGTTAAGAAATAGAGAAATAAATAATGAATGGAGTTAAAAATCTCACTGAAATGGGGTTGCGGGCAGATGTGGGGTGGCTCATTCCTGATTTATGTTTGTGAAACTGAAATACTGTACCAATGTGGAAGATTTGGATGAGGGTCTCCAAACTGCCAGGGTGCCAAACCTCAAGGTGCCACGGGGCAGAACAATTCTGGGTGCTAAATCTGCACGAATAAGTGTTCATTCATTGCAATCTACAGTTCCTTCTGTCGCGTGGTCACCTGTAGTTCCAACTGCAACCTTTGATGGTGCTTGCGCAGCTTGTTTGAACCCTGAGTCCTGTGTAAGGTCTGCCAGTACTGAAAATAAGAGGAGTGTCTTTCCTCAGGCTACCAGTTCACAAAGTACGGCTGCCGGAGGAAGACAGACCACAAGATGGTTCATCGGAGTTACTGCGAGCTGATCCAGAAGCCGAAGCCCATTCGCAGGGTGTGCAACCTCCAGGAGTGCTCCCAGCCCATGTAAGCATCATTGCATGCCAGCACTGCTTGGTGGCAGCTGCAGCAGGCTCTGTACCCAGATGGCATTTGTCACCTGAAAGAAGGTGACTTCAGCTTCCCCTCCATGCATCATTGCAGAGACAGAACTGTGAGCATGTGATGCTGCATTCTGCTTGGAGAAAAACTATTTCTGGGACTGCTGGTTCCTATTACTGCTGAAATAAGTTGGATTAGAAAAGTAGTGCTGTCTTGATCCAGACTTTTGTGTTCAGGCCATCTTGAGGTAATAAAAAATAGACATAAATTCAATTTATACCAGTTGATTTTACACAGTGTGAATTAACCATGTAAGAACAAATTTACAGTGTGCTACATAAGAAAACATTTGTCATACAGGCTCTCAGATCCAGATCTTCCTAAAGTTCACAGCATATTTTTGGGCATTTGAACACAGGAAAAAGTATTTGACCTAATAGATTTCTCCAGCTACTCTTGTGCAGCATGGAAAGCCTGGTGCACCTTCACCTCTGCTAGACGTAGTCAAGTGTTACTAATACTTTAATTCACAGTTTGACTGGCAGCAGGTTACTTCTGCCACATGTAGGACTCACATATTCCTTGTGTTGCTACTGTGACAAGAAAGGAGTATGTTGATCCCAACATTTACCTCTGGGGACCCAGTCTGGATTCCAGGAAGCACAGCAAATAAGCAGAACATACCACATGATATTTCCTAACTTCCTTTCAAAAAAAGATAGAAATAAAAGAGAGAAAAGTCCAGAAACTGTGCCCCATAAACTCAGCATGGGTCATGGTTTAACATTTATTTATTGGAAAACTGAAGTAATGACCTAACTTTATCTCAGGCTCTCTGGAAAGGACTGTATTCTTCTTTCAGCTGCAAATATAATTGGACCCAGGTACCACAAAGACTCAATAGGATCCTAAATTGTACTTGGATTCTTGAATGTTTTAGTCACCTCTGTTTCCATAGAATGGGTATTGGAGCATTTCACACTTGTACATAGGAGAGGCCATTATTTAAGAGATTTTATGATGCTCTGTGACACCCACTACACTAATATCCTGCTTCTTCACTTCTGGGAAAAAGCCATCTTTGTCTCTGAAATCACCTTAGGATTCATGGCGTTGTGCTCTGCTGTGCTTGCCTTCCTCCTCAGCTGTGTTCTTTCAATAGGCTACAAAGAGAAAGTTGGGCGAAATTGCCACTTCTTGTTTAATTCGAGCATTTAGTGCATTACCTGGTGCCCATGCTGTTTCTTGACTGTTTCTAAACCCAGGGTTTTATGAGTACTTTAGGACAATTGCTTCAAACGTGGGATATTTCTTCAGGATTTATATTTTTCTGTGAAGTTTATCCCATGAATACTGTTTTTATTGGAAAATATTTCCTTCTTGGATATCTCTGCATTCTGTAAACATTTATAGACTGATGCGTATCTCAATTACTTGATTGTAACCAACCTTTCAGTAGTCTACATAGATTCCCTCTGGCCCTGTCTGTCCTTATTGCTCCTCTCTAAGTTGGTTGCTGTTGTAGCTGTAATACTTGAGCCAGTTTGAACTATTAGTGTTCAACTATGCCACATCACAAACCATAGGTTGCATTTTTCAGTGGCCAAACTGATTTCCATGTTATGAGCTCAGACCTTCTGATTTTCAGTGGAGCGTTGCCTTCCCCTAAGCCAAACATTTATGATGCTGAGGAGCCTTGGCCACCCCGAGCTCAGCACACAGAGAACTGATGGTGCAGCTGGGTTTGCCAGTGCTTCAGCAGATGGCATCTGGCATGGCCAGGGATGTGTTCCATGGAGTTTTCAGATATTGGCCAGGCTGGAGCTGCATTTCTAACCCAGCTGTTTTGGATTCACTCCTGTGGGAACCAGCTGTAGGGATGACTGATGCTTGCTATGTTATGAGACAAGGCACAGCTCTTCTGCCAAGACCTGGGAAGCTCAGCAGCCCCCTGGGTGGCTGCTTTTGACATAAGAACTACTGTATTTTTATGTGCAGTCTTGGAAGGGCAAGCTTAAAATCAAAGCAAATGAAGCAAAGTAAGAATAGTGCTTATCTCAGAGATAACAGGAAAGAGTCATGTTAAAGACCTGGGTCTTACTACTGATTTTTCAGGGGCATGATAAAATAACCCTCACCGTAACTGCTTATGGTTGTTCATATCTTCTTTCTCCATATCAGAGCTAGTATTAACACCCTGTTAAACCTGTGTTTTAAGAGTTACTGTTCAACAGACAGCTTGAAGTCACCTGATTCAGAAGAGAGATAATTTTTCTCAACTTATTTTCTTCTCACCAACCCAGATGGGTTACAGGAGAATGGGAGCCTTGCAGCAAAAGTTGTGGGAAAACAGGGTATCAAGTACGATCTGTCCGATGTATCCAACCCCTACATGATAATACAAATCGATCTGTTCATACCAAGTACTGCAACAACAACCGTCCAGAGGGCAGGAGGCCTTGCAACCGGGAGCTTTGCCCAGCGCAGTGGAGAATTGGACCCTGGTCACAGGTCAGTCCCTTTCTGGAGGTCTTAAGCAACTGATTTCTTGTAATGCAGGGGATGAATTCTTGGCATTTGTTCTCGGTTTTCTATTCAAATGCATTGACACACTAAACTGCACAGACAGTGTGTTGCTTCCACTGCTACTAACGCCACAGAAAGTGAGTTAGGTGGAGAGATGGTAGCAGAGAAACAGCCAATGAAGCCATCCTGCACTGATGCTGGATGATCCAGACCCTGTGAGCCATCCACACAAGATGTCAGCATCAGGAAAGCTGATTTCTGCCTGCTCTTTATTCCGCTCACAATCATTTACCTGTACGCACTGATTTCTAATCCACTGTTTCCCAAGGGTGGCTGGGGTCTAACTGGTGCATGTCCTTCCAGTGCTCTGTCAGCTGTGGCAATGGCACACAAGATCGCCTGGTCCTGTGCAGGACGAGGGACAATGCCATCGGCCTTTGCAAAGAAAATAAACCAGAGACTGTAAGGATTTGCAGACTACCTCCATGTTCAAGTAAGTGCTTGTCTTCTCTGACGTATGTTACTTGCTGGAAAAAGTTATGTTATTTGAAATGCCTTCATTGAATTTATACTTGTGTGCTGCATCTGCCTGAGGTGCCAATTCTCCATAGCTCTGGTTTTGAGCAGACTTCCCAAATGTGTAACGTGCTGGGCTTGGCAAGAGGCTGCTGGGTTGTGGCTAATCAAGGGCATCATGTACAAAGATGCTTCTTTGCTTTCCCTATCTTCAGCAACAGTTCCAGGCTTCTTTTCCATTCTGTCAAACACAAGTTGTCTTTAGGGGTTATCTAACTCAATTTTTTTAAGCTATAATAAATTTATTCTTACTTAATCCAGGACATTAATGCCTTTATCCCTATTAGCTTTTCATCTCTTTGCAAATTATACTTAGGAGATCATTTATTATATTCCTATCATTAAGTAATTAATATTTTTCTTTTATTCTTGATGCATTTTTCAGGGCAGCTTTTGATTCCTAGTTAATTAGAACCAAGCTGTCAATTATGGCCTCCAATACAAAGATTTTAAAGAAACATTATAATTAAACTAGACCGGGTGTATCTTAGGACATATTTAATGCTACTGTGAGAAGTTCTGCTGGAGAACTGGCCTTCAGGCTGTCTTCAGTGTTGGCTTTTGCTGTAGCAAACTGGCAAAATAACACTCTCTGCCCAAAACTACACAGCCCAGTCATAATCCTTCCCCCGGCTCCTTCACTGTTGGAGCCCACAGATGGTCATACCTTATCAGCTTCTAACAGGTCAACTACTTAATGCTAATATATGTTGTGTTACATCTTTTTTTCCCTCTATTCAAGGAAACGTTTCTGATCCTTCAAAGAAAACCTACATGATACAGTGGCTGTCAAGACCTGATCCAGACTACCCCATCCAGAAAATATCTTCAAGTAAAAGACCCATTTATAACTCTGCCTTTGCCCTTAAATGCATGCCACATCGAATGTGGACTTTGCCTTTTGCTCTCTTCTTCTCTCTATGCGGAAAGTTCCCTTGACTTTGCCAAGTTTAGATCTTGGGCTGAATCTTTTTTTCACACCAGGCACTTGGTGCTCGGTGTCTTTCTTCTCTGGAGCTTGCATAGCACTGGTGATGGAGGTCTTGAAGTGTTGGATGTGTGAAGTTGGATCTCCACAGTATGTTGCAGTCCTCTGAAAGGGAGCTGGGATCGGTTTGCTTGTTGCTTGGTGATGGTGAAAAAAGGCTCTTACTGGTTCACGATGTTCAGTTTGATAGCAAAACTGAGAACTTATTGTGAATGTGATCACATCACAATAATGACACCTTGTAGTGCTAAGTTCTCCTTTATCAAGAAACCCTAAATCTCATAACTCTCTAGCTTCAGTTCGCTGACAGGGTAGTCTGATGAGTGAAAGACTTTCTTCATTCCATTTTCCTTTGCAGTGCCATTGCTTTATTCACCCTTGCTGCTCTTTTTTTTCTTCCTGACCCTCACATTTATGTTTGTAACCCATGGAGGGCTCAGTGGGAGGCAGAAGCTCAGCTTCTGTCGGTACTTTCTGTGCTGCTATGACACCGTCCGCTCTCACCAAACTCCTGGTGGTGATGTGGGATATTTTTCCTTGAGGAAAGCTGCATTCCTTTTCCCCTTACACAATTTCTGCCAGTTTTGCATACTTTCACTTTAGAAACAGAATGGGAGCAGAACAGACATGGTCCATGTGGAAGGTTGTGTGATGGTGTTGTTCTTAACCTGGCAGAGGCAATATGGTGTTTTCATTGCCTACAATGTCTCCAGCTGCTCAGCATGGAGCTGTTTATACTCATTACATCTTTGGTCTTTTTTCACCATGTGCATGTCTGACTTGACTGGTACGGTTGTATGTGTGTGTGTGTGTGTGTATGCTCTATAGATGTGTCAACTGGCAAACATAACAGTGTGAACTACTACAGAATTACCTCAATTTTTATTGCTTTTTTTTTTTTTTGCTTAGAAGAAGAATTTTAGAAAAATGCCTTAATGTTGAAATGTAAATGGCATTAATTTACCAGATCCAGCTTTAAATATAAACAG
The DNA here is from genome assembly GCA_039720435.1 of Amazona ochrocephala. Classification (NCBI taxonomy): domain Eukaryota; kingdom Metazoa; phylum Chordata; class Aves; order Psittaciformes; family Psittacidae; genus Amazona; species Amazona ochrocephala. The sequence goes on from CM077889.1 coordinate 15,836,102, forward strand.
TACACTGGTACCTTGAGTTAATCTTCATACGGAGTGTTTTTACTTGAATGATAACTATTAGAAGGCACTAAATTTGATCCGAGGTTAATTTGCACAGTGCATATCCATCCCTTCATCAGGACAGGATTGTGACCTGACTTACTGAAATTTAACTGGCATTCTTGCTTCACCTTCCGTGTTTGTGTTGAAGATTTGGAATTCACAAGTCATAAACCTGTTTGTGACAGTCAGTACCAATAGTAGATGCGTATCCACTTTAAATCCGCAGCCTTGGAGCAGGTTACTACCTTATTGCTTTGATCATGTCTTTTGGAAAAGTGGCATTTTGGAATCTTTGGGTCGTCAACAGTGTAGCACTTCAAACTTGTCATTATCATGTGATCACATACTTAAATTTTTGCTGTTAATACGATAATTTCCTGAAACATGTTAACAATTTACATGACAAGGTGAAAAAGCAAAGACACGTATCTGGCACTGAATACTGTTATGTAAAATAATTGATGTTTAACTGTATCAATATATTCATGACTGTTACCTTTAAATAGACAATGTTTAGTGATGTTTCAAGAGATGGGTGGCTATAGAGAATGGTGCAATAAGGTATCTGGGCATTGTGCACTATGTCTATATGCACTTTGGTTTATCAGGGATATTTTATTAGTGTTTTGTATGTATTTAACATAATATTAAAGATGTGCCAATTCAGTTTGCTTTTCAATATTTTTTTATGAGACTAATGTGTACCAAAGTGACTGTGAAACGGATTTATTTTTTTCTTACTGATGTTTTGGAGATATCCTTCCAGTCTGTCATGCATACGGCAAGTAAAAATAAATAAAAGTTCAGCAAATCTGGATATTTTGGTTTGCATGGAGGATGAAAATTTCATTCTAGCATTCATAAGCTACAGAGTTTATTTGTATAACTTATCAGATGTCACTAAGCACATTACATAATGCAGGTTTATTTTCATGTAATTTTAAGCTTGTCATTACATGTGTTTTGGCAGGGGAAAAAGAAGAAGGCATTTTTCTAAAGGTGCATTTAGGGCTTACAAAGCTAAGAACAGATCTGCCTTGTTGAAAGTGCATTTGAACATGGTCGGCTTTCATTTTGCAAGCTATTTGGAGCAGCTTGCTTCTTGGAGAGGTCATGCAACACAAGGCAAAATGTACAAAAAGAACTCTACATCATTTGTAAATATATATACGTATAGCTGCATAGGCACATGGAGTCCTTTGTATAGAGCTGTGCATGCAGGTAGGAACAGTTCCAGCTCTTAAAGACTGGTTTGAAATTATCTCCAAAGCCAAGGTACTATTCTTAGGTTCCTAAGGAAGAAGTTGTTATTTATTTCCAGCACCAGCTCATTTTAGCATTTGAGAAATACAGGGAAGAATTGACGCATTTGAAAACAGGAGCCAGGATTTTGCTTTTCTGCAACAATCGGGGCATAAATACAATGCAGGGAAGGTGTTTTCACCTTCCTCAGCCAGCACTAGCATTTTAAAGCAGCAGCAAGAGTTACTAGTTTAGTTTAGACTGATTATGTTTGCCAATTAAACACTTATAATGCCCTATTTTGTTAACTGAGGGTGAGTGAAGAGGCGACACTTACACTTTCTGAGTTCGCTTGATACCTCTGGGTCTGCTCTGGTTTTCTGCTTTGCTCTAAGGTTGTTGACAGGATAAGTCAGTATTCATAGCATGATGGTGAAATATGAGCTCCAGTACCATGCTGACTTGAGCACACTGTCTGCCATTGGGTATGCTCTAAATAAAGACGAGTAATTGGAGTTACTCATCCTTTACTGTAAGAGTAGGTGGAAATATAGTAAGAGCAGGGAGAGAGGCAGAAGTGATTTCATCTCTCTGGTCACAGAGATGTTTTGTTACTTGTTATGCCAAGTGTCGGTCAGTCTGCCTTTCTCCTCAGCACTCTCCTCTCCTACGAGCCCTCTGACTCCTCTTCCTCTCAGCATGGGTTGTGTGTTGGGATTTTTCCTTCCCTGCAGTTCCCAACAGTTCCTTGCTCCATCACTTCAGCCTGGAGGCACAGGAGCTGTAGAGCATGTGTGTAGGACACATGCAGCTTTCTCTCCAAGGAGCCTGCTAACCCTTCACTGTCCATCCACTGCCAATTTATATGGTCCTCTGCCTCCTCTGAGCAGAAATCACAAGGGCTTGAGTAATCTCTGAGTAGGCTTCTATGTTCCTCAGACAGTAGTACAACTTGGCCAGTTCACCTTTAATGCCTTGGCCTACATTCTGCCACCTCTGTTTCAGCAAGATCAAGATCTGCCGTAACACCTCTGTTACAGAGCAGATTGTCAAAAGAGCTATTGACTGATTATCCTTCTCTCTCTTTTATTGCAGTTTTACAGTCAGTGGCACAAAAATCAGGACTCATTACTGAGTCTCCCAGTCGTTAATGGACTGGGCTGGCTCCTTTGCACTGGAGTTTGTTGCTCTGAAAATACCAGCTCCCCTTTTCTCTCGAGCGTGCGACATGCTCAGGCAACGCTGCTGATTTCAGAATAGAGATACCTGGCACAAATATCACTCCAATGACAGAAATATCACTCCAGTGGGAGATGGATTCATTCTGACAGTTACACAGTACACATTGAAATAAGACTTGACTTTCTTGAGACTGTCCAGATAGATACAGATTACCTCTGACTGTGGTTGCTCACTGTTAGAGTGCAGAAGAGCATTTAGTGAAGCAGTGAAAAAAAGATTCCTCAATATAAACCTTGATGACTTTCTGAGGGTTTAACATAGTTTTACCAACGACACGGTAATATGGGTGTGCTTTGAACTCTAAGCCAAAGCAATAATGGAATTCATCGTGGCTGCGTGGTCTTCACGGTAGCACTTCCAAAAGGTGAACCCCAAAATTACAGTGTTACAGTCTATAGCGTGGATGCGGCTGGTACAAACAGTTCAGATCAGCTTTGCATCCCTCGTGGTGAACTGTGTTTTAGGTTTAATATTAAGCCTGCTTCTGCTTACAGAAGGCTCATTTGCCAGTTTCCCATCCCACTTTAAATATCAAACCCTCTGCCCACTGCCGAAGCTTCAGCTGTGTTTCTTTTTTCTGATTAATGTGAAGATGCTCTTTATTTATCTGTTCCCTTTTTCTCTTTCAGAAGATCATTGTCAAGGAGACAAGTCAATGTTTTGTCGAATGGAAGTTCTCTCTCGTTACTGCTCGCTTCCTAGTTACAATAAGCTGTGTTGCAAGTCCTGTAACATGTACAGCAACGTAACAGAGGTGGACGATGTAACTGATTCTAACATAAATAAGAATAATGTCATTGAGGAGGAGCTCCTGACCACCCTCAGCCCTCCCATGGGTCTGTCTACTACAGAGTCTTCCACCAGCCCTCCTCTTGTTCCCAAAACATATGCACCTCCTTCCAATGCAACTGAGGAGCACCCAGAAATCAATGCCGTGGATGTTCCCTATAAAATCGATGGGCTGGATAACGAAGTATCGCAGCACAACATCATTACACGGAGGAGGATACCTTATGAAAAGACAAGGAATAAAAGAATTCAGGAACTGATTGCTGAGAAAAGGAAAAAAGAGACTCTTAGGAAAATAAACTAAAGTGGGAATGTGGCACAAACAACGTTTTTCTCTTATAGAGATGTTACCAACATCATGGTATTGCCCATGTCATAAAGACTAAAAATGGGGAAAAAAGTGGTGCTATGGCAAAGATGCCAAATTCTGAAGCCTACTATAAATGGAAATGACCAATTGTTTCATAAGTGCTAATCTGAACACTTTGACATCTAGGTTTACAGGGTACAGTAGAGTATTAGTGCAATATCACTACAGCATTTCACTGAATCCAAACAAACTGTAATACCTAGGCCAGGTTAGCAGGTTTCTAGTTCATGGGCTCTTTTTAAGTCTTCTATGCCTGTGTAACACTGCTTGAGAATAGTAATGGGAGTTACATTTAGGATGGAAGAAAACAGTCCCAAGACATGACAAACCCTCTTCACACTGACAAGCAGGTAGCCAGCATCCTGTGATGCTTCTGTGTATTGCATAAACCAGGCACTGGCCCAGCCCCCGGTTCAGGAGGGTACGTAAGAACATGCCAGGCTAAGCTTAGGTGACTTTGGTAGAGCTGCCTCAGTGATCACAGGCAGGAATGTCTTATGTAGCTTTCTGAACCGGGCCTGCATAAGAAAATACATAGAACGTGCTGTAGCCATAAATTCATGTGTAGACTAAAAACTGGCAAACAGTGCTTTACGTATTTCCATAAATGATTTCACAGAATTCTCCTAAACATTTGAATACATGCAAGACATTAGGGTAGATCCGGCCAACTTGGACTGACAACATCCGAGTCTTTCTGTTTACAATTATCCATCTATTTGAGTCTTTAAGTTCCTGTAATGCAACAGCCTCAGTGATCTTTGTTGGTTGGTGCTTTTTTTATTGGTACGATTTTTGTCTACCCACATACTGTTTAACTTAAAGATGACTGGATTGTTGTTGCCTTTTCTTTGGTGCTTTGTTAAGAAAACATTCTTTTTCTCCCATAGGATGAGATTATTTTGGAGGAAATGTTTTTGCATTATCTTCCTTTCCTTATGACAGCTTTACTGGTGCAGAAGTGAACAACTGTTTGCTGTGCCCTTACATATACACAGACACACACATGTACTCACAGTACCAGGTCTGCTAGAAACGTTAAGATGTGTAACCTGACAACCCTTTGAGTACTTCCTTCCCCCTCAGGGTCATCATGGTTTTCATAGGTCATTTTGAGTTCCTAATTGGTGATCAGAAGATGAATTCGGCTCGGCTCTAACACTGCAGAAATGGGAGCATGGACTGGTTCCTGCTGTGGGTGACATCTGTGCAGTTTTTCTCCTGTCTCCTGGCTTGGACTCTTCCATTTGTTTCCTCTTTGCTGGTAAACCTCCTGCAGAGCCCAAGGCTTCCCTGAAATCTGTCTTTACCACTACTGCATCTGATGGCTCCTAGGTCAGATTTTCCAGTAAGACCTCATTCTCCAGCCCAAGCTGGTCTCAGTTTGCTGCAGTGCCAGTTATAAGCCTGTGTATAGTCACATAGTTATTGGAAATGTTCTGAGTTTCCAGCTCTTCTGTAGCCCGGCTGCTGGCAAAGAGCTTCAGAAGTAACTCAAGGTGAACCACATGTGGCTTCCTGCATCTTTGCCTTCTGCCCTTGACCACCATGGCTGAATGAGCTGCCCAGTCTCCTCTTCAAAGCAAGCCAGTCCTGCTGGAAAGGAGGCGAGAACCTGCAGGAACAGCAGACTTTGCAGCAGTGAGATGTGGAACTGTTCTGGCCTGACCTGTGGCCAGAAGTATGAAGGACAAGACCTGGTTTAAGAGATACTTATGGAGGTACTGGCCAAAGCAGAGAAGGAATGCATTCAGCTGGTGTGATGGCATCAAGCATCCCTACTTGCAAAGGACTGGGGTGATACATTTGGGTGAGTATTCAGGAGCAGCTCAGGCAATACAGGGATGGGAGTTAGACCAAAGACCATGAAGGCCAGGAAGCGTGATGGGCCTGGTAGCAGTCCAGAGTGCTAGGAAACATCCCCTGGGCCAAGCAGACGTGGCTGCAGATGTGAAAGCAAACAACAAAGTCATCTGTTCTTGTTTTGAAAAGTAAAACTGAAGCTCCACAGTTTGGCAGCATTGAGCAGCAGTTGGCTGGGCAGTGACAGGAGTCTCAACTCACACTGTAACCCATGAGACACTAAACACTTTCCTGCAGCTGAAGACTGCTTATCTTCAGTGGCCTTCACTCGTGCCAGCCTTGCTCCATTCCCTGCCCATCATTACAGACCCACCATGTACTCACAAGCCCGGTGCCGACCAAGAAGCCTTGTGGCAAGGGGTTTGCGGTTGCCCACAGACAGGACAAGTTTCAGTATCAGCATAGGGTCAGGTCGCATCTGTGCAGAACAGAGCAGTGTAGTAATGAGCACTGAAGGGAAAAAAAACCCCACCATGCTATTTATAAGCAAGGAAGATGTATCTAAATCAACATCACTCCAGCTGGTGTGCCATGGGAGACACAAGCTGTAGCTGGGCTCCCAGCCTGAGGGCTTAATACTTCTTGCCTTCCACGTTTCCTTTACACAGATGTGGTTAGTGTAAACCTCATCTTTTCCCCTTCAAGTTATTATCCTGCTTTTAGCTCTGTGGACAATAAAATTAACCACAACCCCCAGCTTTTTCATAACCTAGGAGCACATCCAAGCATATGATAAACTTAGGAAAAACCCTCACAAACCCAAGGGTAGAGAGTGGTTGGGGCTTGGAATTATATAGGTGGGGAGATAGAAATTTTCTGCCTTATTCTCTGGGGCTTTATGAAGACACATTTCTCTGACCTCCAGAAGCCTGCAATAACCCATCTAAGAGCTTCTGTTCTTCCTTAGCATCTGGAACAGGCTTAGTCAAGCAGGCAATGTGAAGAAATGCCACAGGACGAGTGCCTACAGCTCAAATGCTGCCTTACAGACAGGTTCTTCTGTCCAAAGGACTTCCAGGTTGTGTCCCAATGGAAAATGGGGCAGGAATTCATTTGGTGCAACTTCAAGTGATCTTTCTGCAAACAGCACTAGGAAAGGGCTCCTCCAGTGCAGTGACCCAGCATTTGAAAAGGACTGGGCTGCTCTGTGTTGAGCATTTCCAGTGCTTCCCAGGGCCAGGACTGCTATAGGCTGAGTAAAGCCAATCCTCACGCATGGCATGGACACCGGAGCTGGACTTGAAAAGCTGGTTCGAGGTTCAGCATCCTGCCTGCTTTGTTCTTTCTTTAGAGTGAGTCAGTTCTCAATCAAACAAACCAAAAGCATCTTTCCAGATGAAGTGGAAACTTCTGCTGCATCTTGGATCAGGAGCAGCCTCCCAAATGTCTGCTGTGGTGCTACCCTAGGTCTGGTGCTCATTAGGGACCTGGTGTAATGCTTACTGATGTCTGCATTTAGGAAGGGCTTGCTCTCTTCTCAGTGCCACCTTTGGGAGATTTAGTTTGTATTATTTCTCTCTGGTTTTAATTCTACTGAACATTTGTCTAGCTGTTACTTGAGGAACACTGAAATGATATTTGAAGGAGCAGCTTCAGTCTAGATTGCTCAAGACAGATGCTGATGGACACATACTGGTTCATCTTCTTAATGGAGCAGAGCCACCAGCTGCCTTCTCTTTACAGTCTTGCTGTATGAAGGGGGAAAAAGTCTCTTCAGGCCAGGAAAGATGCCTTCTTGTCACGCTGGCTTCAGTTATTCAGAAGGTGTTTTCAGCAGTTCCTCACGATGGCTGTTTCCTAAGAACACATACCTCACTTCTGGAAAACACAGAGCAGAGCTCTATTGATTAAGAAAAAGCAGCCCAAGGCAATGAGTGGGGATTTGCATTCAGCCGATATTTATTCCATGCCATGCAGTGAAATTTTGGTCATTTTTTGGTTGGTTGAACTTTGACAACTCTTTCCTCTTTTCTACAATGCTGTAATTGGCCAAGAGCATCGTCAGAGTGTGTCTTCTGTACCCTTCTGCAGTTGCCCAGGTACTGCATTTTGAGCCATAATGAGCAGAGAGTGGTACTTTAATGTAACCTAATCCCCTGAAACAAAAGCAGATTTATAAGTAATACATTCCTGCAGAAGCCATCTCAAAGATCCGAGAGCTAAAGCAATCTGCTCCCATTAAACAACACATTTTGTGATCTAACCACACAAGTACACAGCTTCCTAAATTGTCATTTTTCTGTTGGTCTAAACTTAAAATCCAAGTGACAGCACCTCACGAAAGATCCCAAACCATTCCTGGTGCCTTTGGCTCCAATCTACTGCCATTTTTATCACTAACATTCCTTTAGAAATTCCTGTAATCTGTTATGAATGCATCACTTTTTGTAGTCTTGTATCCATTCAGTATTTAGAGTGTCACAACATCTCCATAGAATGCTTTCAGATATTCTGAGAACTCTAGAAATGGTGCTTTCCCAGTACTCAAAGGGGTTTATGTTTTATTTTAGTACATAATGCATTTAATGTCTTATTTACTCACCTACAGAGCACAGTATTAGCTATGTTCATCTGAATATCTATATGCAACTTCCATTCACTTACATATACCTTAACAGAAATTGCAATAAATAGCCATTTCTTGTATATTAAAAATGTATATACAAATTAGAATCTTTAATTTTATAATTTATTAAATTCAAATGTCTGTGTTCTTTTGCAAGTGTTTGGTTTTTCCCTGTGCTTTTTTCAATGAAGTAACGTTATGCAGAGGGGGAGGAAGAATCAGCATCTTCAGGCTCAAAACCAATTCAGCTTCCAAAACATCATCTTGATGAAATGGGATTGGGATACACTTACTGCCAAAGTCCTATATCCTTGTTGCAACATATTAATATTATCCAAGGCCAAATATCGTGAAGACTAAAACCTCAGTTGATAACCACACAGAAATTAATCAAATGCACTTAAACCTGCTCGAGGCTCTCGGCCTTTACACTGGGCTGAAATTCATCCTGGTCCATGCATTATCTCCTTAAAAGGCTTAGTAAATTTAGGCTTCTGTTCAGGACTGATGAGCAAATTTCACTTTGCATGTCCTATTGATAAAATAATTGCTCCTGTCCATGAAATTCCTTTGCATACATTTTCCTGCCACATCCTGTGCGCCCAGAGTCAGGTTCCCTTTAAAGCATAATTGAATTGCTCCCATCTAATTGAGGTTTGTTGCTTGAGGATTTGAAAGATCCCCACTTACCGTGATTATTCACTTGGCGCCATGCAGTGCATTGAAGTCCAACATGTTCTTTAATCAGGTAACGAACAACCTCAGCGTTTTCAGTATGGAAAACCATTTACTTACTTAAATGCCCTGGTAAAACAGTGACCCAGCCAAAACCTGGGTTTCATTTACTGCAGCAATTCACATAGTACCTAATTTACAGCTATGATGTGGGTTATATTTAATTGGCTTTTGCTTTCCCAACCCAAAGATTTTGAGATTTTAGAGTGGCCATGGGGAAGGGTTTCATGTCCAAAGCCCAGACATGATAAATATGGGTCAAACACATGGGGTCAAACACTTCCAACACCCCTCCTTCCCCCCAGTCTTCCTCTCTCTGTCTGCAATGCCTAAAGATGACAATTAGAGGAGCCCATCTCTTACTTTCCTGTCCTATATCAGCTTTTTAGCCCATTTTCATCCATTCTTCAGACTTGAGCTATGTCTGGTGCCCATGTGGGAGCCCTGACAGATGCACATACATGTATACACATGTACACACATGTACACATGGCCCCATGGGGACAGCTCTGGCCCTTCTAGGTATTAAAGCTCCTGAGCAGCATTTCCCTAGCGTGGGGGTGATGCCAAATGCCAAATAAAGAAGCAGAAGTGCCAGGGGCTCAGCTTTTTGGTACATGGCACAGAACCACATCAAGTGCAAGAGGACCCCTAAACACTCATTGCAGGGAGAAGCAGGGCAGGATGATACAGGCAGAGCAACCTCATTGTAGTCTATCTGCTGGGTTTTATGCTTCATCAGCAGAATGCTCCCATCAGCCCTAGATAATGAAACTGCACTTTGCATCCATGCTACCCGCAGCAGCACCGAGCTCCAGGCAGGCCCGTGATGGAGGATCAGCTCAGGCTGCTTTGCATCTCTGGATACAGAGTTTCTAGTTGAGTTACCACTAGATGGTGGCACGGCACCAGAAGTACGTTTGTGAAACAGCCGTTGGACTTCGGGGCCAGGGTGAGAAATCCCTGGATCTGGTGAGAAGGGCTCTCGGCATCCCAGGGCTGCAGGAAGGACCAGATGGAGCAAAACCCGCTCAGCTCAGTCCCCAGCACAGCGTGGAGGTATTTGAAGATGCTGTTGTACTGCTGGCTGTGCCTTGTTGAAGAGCAAGCATGAAGCCTGTGGGGAAGAGAGATACAACAGCAGCAGCGGAGAAAGAGCCATGATCAGCCCCAGCACCCAAATGATGGAAAATAGTTCAATAATTATGCTATTTTCTGGGAGTATTCGTTCTTCAGTCACCTAAACACAGCCCAGCTGATAAACTCCAGCTGATAACAGAAAGTTTAGAGGATAACACCGTTACAGGGTTTTCCACTGACAGCTATCATTAACTGGTCTTGCAATTGTTTTAATCAGGCAAAGCTCTATTACCAAAGAAACACATCAGCTCTGGTAAGACCAACCTGTCTCAGTGAGCTGCCCGATTGGATTAGCAGCCAAATGCTGAGCAATTCGTAATAAATCATTTATTCAGCAAAACAGGATCCGTTTCCTGGTTTTAAGTGACTGGATGTTCCTGGGGCTGTTTGTGACTAAAGAATCTCTCACTGCAACAAAAGTTAACTTATGGCAGGTTTACTGGAATTGTTTGGGTCCTTTCCGAGCTGTGCTGGGGGTTCCGCAGGAACGATGGGCACAGCTTCTAAAACTAAATTGACCTCTGTATTTAAAGGGTGTAGATCCCAGGGCCTGAACAAAAGGAAAGTGCAGTTGAGGTCTGCAGAGCAAAGGGAAGCAAATGGGGTTTCCTGGGAGCTGAGCACTCACCCATTCTTCTGCACAGCATGTTTGTACTGCAGATGGAGTCCATCTGAGCTTGTTTTCAGCATGAGGGAGGTGGATCAGCAGCACAGCATGTTTAGACCCCCATGCCTCTTTTACAAGGGCATGTAGTGACAGGACAAGGGGGAATGGCTTTAAACTGAAAGTGAGTAGATTGAGATGAGCTCTTAGGCAGAAGTTCTTCCCTGTGAGGGTGCTGAGGCGCTGGCACAGGGTGCCCAGGGAAGCTGTGGCTGCCCCATCCCTGGCAGTGCTCAAGGCCAGGTTGGACACAGGGGCTTGGAGCACCCTGCTCCAGTGGGAGGTGTCCCTGCCTGTGGCAGGGATTGGAACTGGATGGGCTTTGAGGTCCCTTCCAACCCAAACCAGGCTGGGATTCTCTGATTCAGTGAAAATGATGTATGGAAAAGGCAACTGCACAAATGCACCATGTAACCTTTGCAGGCAAGTCATAATATAAATAAAAAACGTGTTATTTCAAGTAAAAACCCTGGATTCCGGGGGAGCTCCAGCCAGCAGCCACCGTGGTTTGCACTTTATGAGACCTCCAATTACTTTAAAACCAGCCTGTACCAGCACTGAGCTGTGGGCAGCCAGCACCAGTGGGAGCCAGGCAGATGAACCCATTGCACCAGCATCACTTAGGAACCAGCGAAGACTCCCTGGAGTCATTTTCCAAGCTTACCTGAAATCCCAAGGAAAACGAGTGCCTAACCCACTGCAAGCCTTCTTAAAGCCTCCTGAAGGGGCTCTCCCTGTGTTCCCAGCTGGATGGAGAGCTCAGCAAACAGCCCTTGTGATGGGCTGCAGCAGCTCAGCCCTCGCAGCAACCGGTGCCTCATTGAGACAAGAAATACCTGGTACTTTCCAGAAAATCTGTGTGCAGCAGTGACAGTGTTTGTGCAAGGAGCTGCCACCGGCTCCTGTGTGAGCTGCAGTCAAGGCAACAGCCATGGGTGCCACATTTCTAACCCAGCCCTGTCTGGTTAATACAAAACCAGCTCATTAATGTTTCACAGGAATATCTTTACCATGTACCATAGTAGCTGCTCGCTGTAATGCACAGGAGGTTAATGGGATGAGGGGTATAATTAAGGAGCACGAATCATGTGGAATCTGGCACAAATCAGGTCAAACTCTTTTCCTTTCCTGGGCTTTTAACAGCAAACATGCAAGAGAGAAGCAGCTGGCTGCACAGAGGCTTGGCCATGCCCAGGGTCATGCAGACCCTGTCACCTGGCACTAACTCCGCTCCCTTCCTGACACTCTGACATGTTTTAGTTACCAGCTCCAGCGCAGGAACCAGAGTGGCCGCATCGCCCAACCATGAACCAGTCACAGCATTTGCTGGTTTACCAAAAACCCTCCTTTTCAAGGCAGGAGTGTGGCAGGATGGTGTGCGCTGGCCAATGGCCATCCCTTTGTGATGCTAGTCCTTTTGGGTGCTGCAGCTGCTCCAGGGGGAAGAGAAAGCAGAAGTGAGTGGAGCCAAAGAGATGACCATCAGGGTGAAAACTGCTTAATAAGAAGAAAAACAAGTGAATTTACAGTTCTAGTGGTTATGGGAAAGCCTGAATCTGGCACCCTGAATGTCCCTTGGAGACCTTGTAATCAGAAAGTAAAGGCAATGCATCTTCAGTTCAGTGTCTCTGACCCAGCACAGCCTCCCAGCGAGGAGCTGGAAAACTGGGATTTCTTTCAAACTGGGATTACTGCAGCCCAGGGCAGTGGTGCCAGTGCCAAAGCCCAGGCTCAGCTGTGGCATCGCAGGCAGGAGCAGAGCAGTCATGTGGCATCATTGAGCTATCACACCGGTGCCACCAGGTCTGGCCTGAATCCAGCTAACGAGCTCAACACACTGCCCAGCTCCTCGCATCCATATGGATATCCATGAGCCAATCCAGGCTGGAGGAGCTTTTTCTCTTCTACCTTTTCTGTGCAGATTTTTTACTTTGGAAAGCATAAGGTGATGGTTTTCCCCCAAAAAAAGAAATATTCCTTGCAATATTCCAAAGCAAAAGGTAGTCATGGAGCAGCCTTGGCACTGCTGGTGCCCCACTGGTGGGACACCAGCTTTAGCCATAGTGCTGGAGCAGGCCCAAAGCTCCTGTTTGGCATTAAGAGCATTTTTCCTGAGAAAACCCAAAATGGGAATTGACTGTGGTATCCGTTGAGTGCTCCCAAAGATTGATTGGCTTGTTTATCCCAACATCAACAAGCTTCATAAATGCCCAGAGGAGAGCAGCCTGTTACACTTGTGCAACTCCGCTGAGCCGCTGGAATACCAGCCCTTCCCCAAAACTGGAAGCGTTCAAAAACAGAGCTAACAAACAGATAAACAACCAAAGAAAAAGTCACTCTGCAGCATGAAGCTGTCAGTCACGCAGCCAAGCCTTGCAGAACAAATGCCTCCTGTTTGCCTCGGCACTGCTGCCGCTCTTTTCTTTCCCATTTAGTTTTTAATCCCATTTGGTTACTGTTTTCATGCACTCAGGAATGCTGATTCACCGTTCTCTCCCAGGGGAGTATAAATACAGGAGACCGGGATGGTTTAACCAGAGCTGGCCTCAGAAGTGCTTGGGAAAAACCTTGCAAAGCGACGAGCAAGTGTTCAAAGGTGCTGCTTTTGTTTTTCCTAACTCCTATTTTTGGAGCAACCACTTGATAAAGGAGGAAACCGAACAGCTGGGGTTGAGGTAAAGAAAACAGGGATATTGCCGTAAGTGGTGTTTGGTAAATGATAGCTACTGATGACACTGCATCTGGTGCTTGTAACTTTGCATTTTAATTTTTGTATCATCAAGAATGTAAAAACAATGACAGAGAACAAATCATTTACATGGGGTTAATTCCAATAACAGTGATTCCAAGAAATGTGATTTTCCTAAAGCAATGCCAAACACCAGGAAGAAACTGATTTCAATAGATAGAAGGGACTTGTATTGCAAAGCCATACTTTCAGTGTAGTTTCTTAAAGAAACACCTTACCCCACCACATTTAGTGAGGACCTTGCTCACTTCAGAGGCTTTTGGGCAGCTTTTCATTGCAGGGTGTGAGTCTCTGCTGCCCCATCCTCCTAGGGGAGGCTGCCATGTCCGGCTGGACACCACCAAAGCCATGATATGGCCACCACTAAAGAGATATGGCAAAGCATCAAGAGGGGCCTTGACCCTGTCTAACACCTGATAACCCAACACTGAGCCTAATTCGGCTGCTCTCAGGGCAGGGTAATGGTTGGCCATGGCCAACCTGGCACCCTGCATGGCCCCATTTATACTTGCTCCATCAGACCATGTGGTCTTTGAGAAGGAGACATCTCCAGCTGGGAGGAGGGATTTTCCAGGGGAAGGGAGTGATCTTGAAGAGTGTTATGAAGAGAATCTATCTGTGCACATCTGCAGATGGGGATGGTTTTCTGTCCAGATCAGTGATTTTCCTCATGAAATGGCTTTCCCAAGCTTTATTCCTCAGCTGCTCGGAGTAGCTGGGTTTTGATTTGATAGTAATTATAGTGCCTGCAAGCAAAGACAATTAGAAGCTCTAAGTTGTTACTAGAGCATGATCCCAGCTGGTCGTTTCAAATTCAACGCATGAAGTTTAAGGGTCATTTCAGCTAACTTCAGCTGTTTGGCATAAGAAATCCAGGCAAACAGCTGAAGTTTGCACACCTTTTATATTTAAGTACTAAGCAATGGCTATTTCCAGAGAGCAAATAATCTCTGCTTTCATCCATATCCTCCTGATGGGATGCGCAAGTCTTTTGAGCTGCTTATATTTTGCCCCTGGAGATAAAGGCAAACCCTGGATGATGAGCATGGGCTTGGGCGATGAAATCAACAAAGTCAATTCCAGCCCAAATGCTGAGAACATTTGCCCCAAAACTAAAGCAGTGTTCTTTCATCCAGGGGTTTACTGTACTCTCATCTCTCCCAGCAGCTCAGGGCAGGTTGTTTGGGGAGCAGCAATGTTCAGAAACACAGTCACACACTGCTTGCTCACACAGGGGTGTTGTGCAGCGTGGCTATTCCCCAGTCGTGAATAGTGTCTGTTATGGCTCCCTCTGAGGACAGTATTGGGAAGTAAAAGCAGAAGGAAGATCCTGCTGCAGAATAACTATTCACCTCCACACCCAATGTGATGCTGCAAGAGAGGCTATGCGAGGGACACTGGAATTGTACTAGAATTGCTATCAGGTTGCAGCATGTCAATAAGCCATGAAACAAAGACAAATCCCTGCTGCTCAGAGACCTGGATGCTGCCAGTCCTTCTGGCAAAGCAGTTCGCCATAATGCGCGTGTGTGGTGTCTTTGCCAGCTCAGCAGAACACAAAAGGGTGATGCTGTGTGGCCTGGGGAGGGATAAAGCTGTCAGTGTAGTGGCAGGGCTGGTCTGCTGCACCTCTGCAGTGAGTATACAGCTAAGCACAGAACTGAGAGGGAGGAGAGCAGTGACAATGATGCTGCAGGCGCCTCGCCTTGGGTAAACCTGGCAGTGTGGCATGAATTTACTCATGAGATAAAGCAGAGGAGGAGCAAAAGCAGCTTTAAATCTGGGGCTCCCCCTTTCAGCAGTGAAATACAATGGTACTGTGGCTCCTCTTTTCACACCCCCCAACCAGAGCAGCCCCTCCTGCGGCACCACGCTCGCATTTCACGTGGGGAAGTAGAACAAGGCAGTCGGTCAGCAGGGATTTGCCACGGAGCATCCTGCTGGGTCCGGCTGGCTGTGCCTCCCTGGTGCCTGTTTGCTGTCCCGATGGCACGTGGCGTTTGTGAGATGCGGGCTCTTGTCAGGGCAGGCAGGCAGCCAGAGAGCTATATTTAGCTACAGCAACAAAACAGGCAGCAGAATCAGCTGACTGGAGGCAGGGAGCCTGATGCATGGTTTAGTTGTAGACAGCACATACTCTGTACTGGAAACAGGGAGGGATACAGCAGGGGAGAGACGTGGGAGCCAGGGGAGACGAAAGCCGCCCACCCCTCCGCACCAACAGCAGTGCAGGTAAGGGCTGGGTGCTGCAGGAGCTGGGTCTGGATCTGGGCTGTGTCCTGGGTGTTCCTGGGGAGGACCCAGGGTGGCTGCAGCTGGGGATGCTGTGTGGATGGAAGGGAAGCAGCAGGGCAGGGGCTGTGCTCTCTGGGGACTGCTGGGTGCTGATGGAAGAGGACCTTGGCTTGGAGGCTGGTGCAGTGCCCCGGGCGAAGGGATCGCATCCGGGCTGGAACTGATCCATCCCATCGGAACAGTTTTGCTGTAAATAGGTAATTTCATTTCCTTCCGGAGAAAGGGCACATTAACAGGACTCTGTTAATGATTAGTGCTATCGTAAGTTAACGTGACATGAGTGTGCCCATTAGCTGGAACATCCGGCTGCCCTCCTCAGTGCTGCGGTCAGAGCAGGCCCAGATGCTGATGCTGCTGAGCTCGGGCAAGGGGTGAGATGAAAGGCAGAGGAGCAAGCCGCTTTCTTAATGCTTAAAGAAATAAGAAGGAAGGAGCAGACTGAATAAAGAAAGGGAATAAACAGGCCATAACATTAACAGGAAGCATCTCCTGCTCTCAGCCAGTCAATCCCATCTTGGCTGACTTTATCAGGAGCGCCTGAGATGAAAACCAGTCAAAGCCAGCCGCAGCTCAGGGTGGGGATGGACAACTCATTAGCTCCACCTTGGGCTCAGCAGGAGCTGAGCTCTGTATGAGATCCATAGCTCACAGGGAGGCTCAACAAAGCCCAACTTATTTCCAGCAATGACAAGCAGGGTGTTAAAATAGCGGGCAAAGCACTTTAGTGGTTAATCACACAACAAAGCTATATTGTGTTGACAGATTGTTCACATACAAATTCCACTGGGAGGGGGGGATAGTAAAAAAATCAAATCAAATAAAGAGGATCCAGGCTATGTGGCCATTTCTGCCAGAAAGGGAGGTAAAGCAAAGCACAGGGGAGAGTGTTTTGAGAGAGAAAAAAATCACCAGTACAGTTAGCAAATGCTGCAGCATGAAAGTCTTGTAAAGGAAAGGTTTACCTGGCTCGTGGGAGCAGCTGAATGGGCATCCATCCTAAAAAGGGTTGAGGATAGCCATTTGAATAGAAACAACATTAATTAAATCCCTGTTGAGATCAGCCCTTGCCTGTTCGAGCACAATGTGAATGCAGAGCCCTTTCAGAGTGAACAGAGCAGTGGAGCATTAAATAAGGAGAGGAGTTCGTCCCTCACTGCTACAATGCGGACAGTGAGACGAGCTGGTGCACCTCTACCATGCTGCTTCAGCTGCTGAGCCCTTGTGCTGCTTCAGAAGGGAGCATCATTTCTGATCTCACTTAGCGAACCTTTTATTACTGCACGTAATCACTTGGCTGCTTTGGTACCCATGGGCTCTTTATGGAGCCGGGGATACAAAAATACTTTCCCATCAGCCTTTTAAAGTGCAGTTTCTGTAAACACCACCATTCGCCACAGGAAAGCCTCAGGTGTCTCAGGGAGCATGGACTTGAAAGCAGCAAGCCCAGAATTTCTTTAGGGCAGCTGCCTTGGACGCTGACCATGTCTGGTTTGTTCTTTGCAGCCATGGCACCCCGGATAAGATTAAGCCTTTCAAAGCCTCTCCCAACCATACGTGAAACCCACGAGGAGGCGATGGAAGACTCAAGCAGCAACCTGAAGCAATCTGGAAACGCTGCAGCCAGCCCAGACTCGTACTCCAGTGACGATTACATCCAGTCCATTTGCCACCTCGCCAGACCCACATTCCCAGGCCTTCCTGAAAGCAGCCACAAGGGCCAGGACAGAAAGACCCTGAAGACCATTGAAGACATATCATGGTCTCCATCCATTGGGGGGATACAGCAGGAAATGTCAAAATGTGAATTAACCAATTTAATCTCAAATGTGGTGCCGCTGGGAAAGGTTGGTCCTGCAGAAACCGAGTTCTGGTCCAGAGAGGACCCTCTGGCTCAGATCTACACTCATGCAGGAAAGCTCTGCTCCTCCAAGGCTTCTTTGTACAGTAAAAGCTCCAGCACTGGATACTCACAGTGCAACTCCTCCTCTCCGAACAGTGAACTTCATCCTGCAACCATGAAAGAAAAAGCCACAGGGAAACCCACTTTTCCACGAGTGTTCAGTTTTCCAAGGCTTCCCTCCCCAAGACCAGTGCAGAAAGAAGCAGTCTGCTCAGAGACGAAGTATCTCAGAAGAGACGAGGGAACAGTTTTAGGGAGTAACCACAGCCAGAAGGAAAACGGTCCCACGTTCATCAGTGGTGAAGAGCTATCGCCATCCTCAGCCAGAGGGAAGCTGGTGGGAAACCCAGCCTTGCGCTGCTCGGTCAGAAGCTGTTTGTTCAATACAACAGGCACTGGTGAGCAAGAAGGGAGAGAAACGTCTCACTGTGACAACAAAAATGTAGTGGGTGATATTCCCAGCAAGCAGAGATACTCCGAGTATTTCCAGGTACCTAAAAGAGCCACGATCCACAACTGGATTTCAGAGCACAGGTGCATCTGGAAAGAAGCAAAGATAAAAGCTTGTTTGCTCCCAGCCATTGCTGAAGTGTGAAGAAGTAGCTGCTCAGAGTAATTTTATTCACAAGACATAACCACCCTGTGCTCTAGAAGCAATCCCTGGAGTCCTTACAGAGAAAACATGGCTTGAATGTGCATGCAAGTCAGGCAGACCTTTGTGACCCGTCGTATCCCTCAGTAGTGGGCAAAGGGATGATTCAGAGTCTCATCCACTGAGGAAACAAGCAATTAGTTCTCATTTTGGAAAGGCAACAGTCCATAAAGCATCTCCCCACCTATTGCCTGAACTGCATGAAGAAAAGCTGGAGAGAGTACAAAGCCCATCTGTTCTGGAGGAAAAGTGACTTTCAGGAACATCGAACTCCTGATGTTTTCCAGCAAATGCCAGGCAGCCAGATGCAGCTCACACTTGGGTACTGTTGCTCTGAAAAGGACATTTTGACCAACACTTGGACAGTACTAAACGTGCTCTCTCTGACATACACATTTACTAGGAGACCCATCAGAGATCACTGTGTCAACACCAGAATACCACTGGATAGGTCACCCCTTAGTGCAATAGCATAAAGAAATAGCTTTTAAAAGTCATAAGAAATCTTTTGTGAGGATTTGCTAAAGAGCAGCATGGAGAATATCACCTCCTCCAGGTGGGGATTTTCCTGTTGCTTTCCCTGGCACATCCCTGTTACCTTGAGAGAGGAGCCCGAGGTGGGCATTGCCATGCCAGTGCTGCTGTACCAACCTGTGATGCCAGCTGTAAAACAGGTATCCCGCTGGTCCCTGCACTGTCACATCTGCCCCAGGCATGCTGTGGTGAGCATCAGGTCATCCCTCGCTGCTGGACTTCACTGTTCAAACTGTCCCTCATTGGTCTTTCTCCTGCAGTCAGAGCATCCTCATGTACCTGTGTTTAGTACCACAGTCTCTGTAGTCAGCCAAGAGCAGTAGGTAAGAAAACTGCAAAGCAATACTAGATTAATTATTACTACTACTACTACTAGGAATAACTTTTGGCACAGAGAAGAGCACAGGGACCAGGCTGTTTGTTCAGCAGCAGCCAAGATGGGAAACACCATTGGAAAGCTGCAATTATAAAAATGCTCACAAATGATTCCTAAACCACCCTTGAGCAGATTAAATCAGAAGGCAACTTCTGCTCAGTACCAACAAGAGGGTAAATATGCCCGAGGATCAAAAGGTGAGCTTGTTTGAGCTTTCATTTTCACATCTCTTACCTCAAATAGTTTTTCTCCTGTTGAAACTCATTCGCATGAACTGTTTCTCATCTTGGTTTTTGAACTAACCACACAGCAAGAGCAAAAGTGAAGGTGGCTCCAGCTTTTATTGTAGCTGATGGAGGGATTTGGACTGGGGAGGTGCCGGCCTGCTCTGCCTCCTCCTCCTCTTTCCTTCCCTTCCCAGGTTAACGCTGGGATTCAAGTGATGCTTGTCCTCATTGCCCTGCTGACATTTTGATTTCTCTCCACGTGAATATTTATGACACCAATGCCTTGTCTTGTGCCTTGAGCTGCATGTGCCCTGCTTTCGACAGAGAAACCAAATAAAATCGTGACATCCAGTTGCTGTTTCCATTGCTGTAGAACATGGGTGATTATTTTCAGTGCAGGGCTGGTCCACAGCACATGGGCTTGTGACTCGCCACACCAACGCCTTCTCACCCCACCAGGTCACCAACACAACCAGCTCACAGGCTCTTCCCCCCCACCCCCCATTCAAAGCCTTGTAAAGCTACATGGAGCACTAGGTGCTTGGTGTTAGGTGCAGAAAGGATTGCAGGAATGAAGCTTTGGGGTGAATTGGCTTCTTCTGGAGTGTGCTATTCCTTCAGTGAAAACAGGTTCTACTCAAGCAAGTGGGTTTTGCAAGAGGAGGGAACAAAGCTGCTGGGATGCAGCAAAGACAGGGACAAAGAGAAGCACAGAGAAACGGGGGTCATGGGGGTGACAAAGCAGCAGGAGTGGGATGCCAGTGGGCTGCGAGCCCTGGGGTGGGGGGATTCCAGCTGTGCAGTAAAGGCTGTGGCTGAGGTGGGAAAGAGAAACCTGGTTTGCCTAGTACAGGAACAGCAGACAGGGAGGGTGGTTTCTACCAGCTTCAGCCACCCTTCAGGTTCAGATAAATCCTTTTGGAAAGCACAGCCCCCACTTTCTTCACCATCTCCTCTGCTGGAAATGAGCACATTTGCCCCCATGAAATCACAACAGGTCTCTGGATAAGTTTTGGGCTGGTTTGGTGAGGAACTGGGGTGTGGGGCAGCTCCTTCTCCCCACAGCACTGGGTGCATTATAGCAGCCAGCATTGGCTGCTATAACACTGAGGACTCCCCAGGCTATTGAGAGCAAGCATGCAGTGTTACCAGAAGATAAATCAGATGCTGTCTGATGAGGTGATGTGACACACGGTTATCTAGCAGTTTTCTCCCTGTTCTTCCCTTTGGTGACCATACTGCCCATGGGCATGCATCTGGGCCTGCTGGGAATGCTCTCCCTTTTGTCCGCTACACAAAACAGCAGATGAGGAATTGCCAGTCATGATAAACCTGCAGAAGTTGCAGCCTGTTCGTAAGGGCTCCCAGAAAAGGAAGAAAACCTTATCTAGGAATTTTGGTCACAGAACCACATAAAAGCCGTGCTGCCTCCATGGCCAATTTCATGGCAGGCTCTGCATTTGAAGCCACTGGCAGCAAAATCTCATTTATGGAGATATCACAACCGCCAAAGGGATTTGGATTAACTTGAATGGGGAATTGGTATCCAAATCCCACCGGCAGCTTTCAGTCTCAGCCTTCACGACCAGCTCACAAGCAATCTTCGGGCTCACATGCGATTTTGCTTCCGTGATCATGCAGCCTCTTCCTGCTGCAAACGTTAAATGCATTTGGAGAGAGAAAACCATGACCAGAATTTACAAACCCGGGCTGGAGAGGCAGAAACGAAACTGCCCTGCTCCTTCATAGGATCATAGAATAGTTAGGGCTGGAAAGGACCTTAAGATCATCCAGTTCCAACCCCCCTGCCATGGGCAAGGACACCTCCCACTAAACCATGCTGCCCAAGGCTATGTCCAGTTTCCTCCAATGCTCACCTTTTAAATGACAAAGATACTGACCAGCTCAAACTAAAGGCAAGGAAGCAGCAGCTCCATGAGCCTCGCTAATGGGATATGGTGATTAGACCTGTGCAATGCAGAATCAGCTCAAAGACGCCTATGGAGACCCCTACCCACAAGGGAGGAGCTTTTCTGTACCAACACAGACAGTCAGGAAGACACAGGTTGATCAGAAACTAAAATATGAACCAGTGCAATGTGGTTACAGACACGGATAAGGCACCAACCCGGCTCCCAGCGAGGGATCGTAATGACCTGAGACGAGCTGGAGCAGATTTAAGGGCTGCACACAAGCAGGTAGATGCAGGAGGTGTGTGACTGGGGTTAGCAAAAGTGGTTTCTAAACAGGTCTTTAACTCTGAACTGAGGATAAAAGCAGCTATGTCTGGTTTAAGAAATCTGACAGCTACAAGAGAAAACAGGGGGCTTAATTTCAGGGGATCAGACCCGAGCCTGAGGCAGAACACAGCATCCCACGGCTTAAAGCTGGGGCTTTGTGGGTAGTGCATCAGGCTTTCCCCGTGCCCTGAAGTGTCTGCAATTGGACCTAATTGCTTGTTGAGGGCATATTTTAATTAACTTTGAGCTTTCCTAAGTGGAGAACAATGATAAACAGTGTACATGAATTTAAACTGCATTAAAGTGACTAAGCAGGAATCCCTTCTCTTTGAATGAAAACCTTGTCTGTGCCATCAGCAGCATGATTAATGGCAAAGTGTTCTGCATTTGCGCTGTTACCATGGGCAGAAGAGAGACCTTCAATGATGGCTGAAAGCTTTTCTGCTTGCATGTGAAGAGTCGGATCGTTGAAGCACAGCTCTGTGCCTTGCTCACCAGAGCCCGTGTGTGGTTTTGTGGCTGGCACCACTTAAGCGGGCCACAGTTGACAGCAGTGATGACCTCTGAAGCTCCACATCTTGGGCTTGTGGCCTTTTCCCATGTTCTGGCATTCTCAAGTATAATTCAATTTGCCTGGCATGAGCTCGGGCTGATGCAAAATGCATGTTGTGTAAATACAGATACAATGTTCCTGGCAATGGCAGCCTTCCTGGAATTAATGCTCCTGGAGGCAACACTTCCAAGGACTGTTCTGAGGAGCTGTAGGAAAACTGGGCATTTTTGGAATGCCATCTAGTTGCTACATAATGTTTGACCAAATGCCATTTGAAATCAAAGGGAGCCTGTAAGTGCTTCAGAATGGTCTTGTAATGGGAATAATTTTCTGCTGCATTTACAGCACAGATTTCTAGCAGCAGCTGGTGGGGGGAAGGAAATTATTAGTGCATTTATCTGTGTGTATTTGCATTTTGTCAGCCATTTCTTGTCTTTGCTTTTAGATCAACCTAGCGGAAAGCCCATCATCCTGCCGTGTGCTGAGCAAACTGCTAACCACAAGGTCTGACCTGCCTGCTCTTCACCCAGATCACAGCCGCTTTTCCCCTCTGCCATTAAAGTCCCTGTTCTGGCAAGCAGGGTGGTCAAAAGCAGAATCAGTCAGGGGGGACACTGTCACGTCCCGTCTGACGGTGGAATATGACAAATCCTAAACACCCACAGGTCCGCTGAGCGTAGCAGAACGCTTTGTTATTGTTCCCTTGATCACGAGTGTGTAGGATTGAAAACGGCCTTTGGTTTATACCAGAGGGGCCGGGCTGCAAGCTTTTAATCTTTCCAAGCCACTCAGTGGAGCAGTGGGGGGATCTAAACTGGCCCATGGCTCAGCTTCAGAAAAGGGAGGTGCCACATCTCAAGTGTCCAGGCTCCAAAGCAATTACACAAGAAGCACCAGCTCTGCTTGAGATGCTCTCCACATTCCCCCTCAGCTCATGCTGTAGAAGCATCAAACCAGAATACATGATGATATTTGCTCACAGCTGCCCTTTGTGGGTCAGCAATGCAAACTACCCAGCAGGTCCTGTTCAGCTGGGTGCTGTATGAATGCACAGAGAGCATGCATCCCCGATTTGTGAGCCTATGAACCATTCAAACCTCATTAGTGAGACGAGGTGGATGTGTCAGATTAAGATTAATTTGCATGAAGAGCAAAGGAACCTACGCACGGTTCCAGCAGAACCAATGCTATTAGTGAACAATATTGCTTTAAGGGGAAGCAAATAAAAGCACAGGCTCGATGATGTCCAGTTTTGAATTCAGAAACATCCAGGTCCTGATCAGGAGCTGGAATTTAAGGACAAATGGCTGAGTGGCTTTGTAGTCAGCACCAATTTGGTAGTAGATATTGTAGCAGATATTACTGGTCCTGACCAGGAAGCGCAGGTAAGGATGAGCTGGACATGGTGCAGCTGGGGCTCTGCTGCTGCTGTTACCAGGCCTGGTTCAGGCCCAGCACTCCCTGAAGCATCTGCAGCATCACTTCCACGAGGTGACACGTGTGCTGCCTCTGCTCAGACCTGGTTGCTGGAACAAGGGTACAAGGATGGAAAACGAAAAGTAGATGATTCAGAAAAGGCGCAAGGCCTTCTTGCTGTGCAGGGTCATCTCCTGCAATTAATTGCTGCAGGATGCCAACGGGATAAAATTCAGCAGGATTCGAGAGAGGATTAGGCAGTCCTGTGATCAGGAACGTTTGTGCAGCGCTAACTGGGTCAAAGAAATACAAGAGAAATTAAGTGCCGTGCTTCCCTGAAGGGCTGAGCTGGTACCAGCTGGATTTAAAGCAGATTCCTCCCCACCTCCCCTTCCCAATCTTTTTTTAGCAACAAGCGAATAGCAGGACCTATTGCAGTGCCTTCTCTTTCCTTAGAATGATTAAGCATCACCTGCTCTGGGGAGTCCTGGAGAGCCACCGTGACGACCTGCCCATGGTATAGTGTGTGGGAAAACCCTCTCCTCATCATTTTAAAGACAGGAAATGGAAGTTTCACCTTCCATTTAATAAATAGTTATTTATCTGTGTGATAGCATCAACCGGAAAAACACGCAGGGATAATAGCTGAATCCAAAAGCCAGCACTAGTGATAACTGTCATGGGGCTAATGGAAGTGATGGTTTCTACCACGAGAGAGGAGAAATCATGTCTTGCTGCACGTAAGCAAAGCAGCAAAATCCCTTGTGAAATGCAGACTTCACTCTCCATGCAGGCAGATGCACACTGGCTGCTCCATGGAGGTCACTACCACGGGGGTAGCAGCTGGGGCAGCAAGTGTCTTTTTTCCCCCAAGATTGTCTTTTCCATTAGGAAGATGCTGACAAAACCCGACAGGCTCTGCACATCTTTCTGACACCGTAAAAACGCTCCTGGCACAAGTGGCCAGAAGGCACAAAGCACTGTGTGTGACAGCAAGGCAAGCACAACCCGCTCTGAGCTCAGCAGTTCACCTCATTGGATTTCACTGCCTTTGAAATGTCTCATTAAGGCTAATGCTGGCAACAGAAAGTTACGCGGTAACATCAGAAGCCTTTCGATTCTGTGCCGAAAGACAAAAGCTTCTTCCTACGATCACTGTAAACCATAAGGGACAGAAAGGAAATCACATCAACATTTAAATGTCATCGCCCATTGCCTTGGAAATTTTGATGTTTGAAAATCAGGATGAAAACAACCACTGCCAAAATTGCCAAGGAAACAAACCTTCCTCAACCCTCCCCACCAAATTCTGCTACATCCAGTGCTGTTTGGTCAATTCTCACAATTCCAGTTCAAAATGAAGTTCAAAATGTTTCTCCCATTTTCCTGCTGCTCCAGGAACAGCAACGCTTAATCTGGTCTGTTACAACTTTGTCAGACTCTGAGACACGACAGAGCCACAAGGACCCAGCTATCAGGATGCTCTATTGGAATTCTTTCCTTTCATTACCAGTATCAAGGGCTGCATTTACAGGGCAGTTTGTCACATTATAGATGCTTTTTTCCTGAAGAGGTGTTTCTAGTTTGGATCATAATAAAACAGTCGAACCACAAGATTTTACTGCTCCTGGTACAAGCACTCCTATCCTGGATGCACACCAGCTCCCAAGCTATTTCAGCTCCGTTGTACAACAGACAACATGCATCTTTATGGATCAGGGCCTTTGCAGACATAGTTAGGGAGCCACTGCTTTCAGAACCTTGTACAACATGTTCCACAACAGCAGTATTTTTAATCACTATGAAAACAAAGCACTGCACTGCATGGATTTCTTATACTGGGGACAGAGAAGGGAATCAACCCACCCAGCAGAATGAAGGCACTCTGGCTTTTTGAGTTATTTCTTGCCTTCTGTAAAATGGGAATAATTCTGACTTAGGGGAAGAAGGAGGATTTGTAAGATCAGCCAAACCTGCAAGAAAAGATAATTATATAGAAACTCTTCATAGCCAGCAAAGAATCACGGGGATAAAAGGGGAGCACGTGCTGCAGCACTGGGTGAGTTCTTTCTCATTATTCATTTCAATAGCTCCTACAGGACATGAGTAATGCAAAGACAAGTGTTATGGAAAGGCTGGCTGGCTGCTGAAGATGATGTAACCAGGTGAAAGCCGAGTTTTCACACTGTCAGATGGGAAAGCTTAATTAAGTTGCACAGCCAGGCCGAAGACTTAAGGCTGGACCCACCAAAAGGGTAAACTCAGTTCAGTGGGATGTGAATTCCCATGTTCGGTGCTGCAAGTCAGACACTTGCCCTCCTGCCTGCAGCGGTTTGGTGGGTTAGGACAGATCTCAGGGAAGACAATCTGCTCTACATGCACATGCGGTACCTTCGCTCTTGACTCCTGAATACCTCTTTTCCCAGTGATGTAATGGAAAACTTCTTTTTGGCCACCTTGGGCCAAATCCCAAATTTACCTTTCGTTCATCTTCCTCCCCCCTCACTGGTGTCTGGATGAAGGATCCCAGCTAAGGGAGAACGTGTTACACAGAGCAATCTCAGCCCTTCCTGTAGTCCATTATCTAACCTTACACCAGAAATGTTTCTGGTTTAATACATGCAAGCATTTGCAGGAATAGCCCACACCACTACAGGGGTACAGCCTCCCAGAGAGCAGCTAGGACAGCATCAACCTTCACCTGCTTTACACTCAGTCTGAAAACATTGCAAAGGGGATGAAAACGCATAAACTAATGAAGCGAGAACAGAAAATCAGACTGTAGTCTGAAGGATGTTTGACTTGCTCGTCTCTCACTGGGCAATACGTGTACGCTTTTTACTGGCTAGAGTTGCTATTGCTCACTGGAAAGCTCATAACCACACTGAGACAAAGGAAGCTCAGTCTTCAGAGGTGTTAACCAAGACAGGTATCACATATCTCTGTTGGCTTCTTTTGCACAGAACCTCTCATATTTCTGCGACGTCAGCAGCAGCTCCTCCATGGAGGACACCTTATGCACCCCACAACCTGTGTGAGTGCACACGTGTGACAAGAACTTGGTTCGCAGCATCCTAATAGCTAAATGAGAGAAGAAAAGGTGTAGCTTTGTCAAATGACTGACATCTTAGAAGCAACAGCCCTGCCATGGGGGGTACCCCAGACATGATGTCAGATAGGGGGCTTCACCCAGGCTGCTCACAAACAGTTTGCATGTGATTCCTAATACTCCCTACTCCCACTGCTTTATCCAGGAGAGGTGGGAGGTAAGGAGATGGCAAAAAGCAATCCATGCACATCTGTGGCTTTCCCCATCCAATCTGTGTCTTGCTACCAGGGTCAGTAAAACCAGCCCACAGCTTGGTTCAGGTCTTTAGATGCAATAGGTCTTCACCCTCTTGGCCAAAAAGCAGACTTTGAACTGGTGCGCTGTGCTTTGAAAAGGAAGAAGGGAAATAAAAGCAAGAAATCCAGCCTCCAAAGAGCTATCAAGACCATTAACCACAGCTGAGAAACTACTGTTAGTTCACTATAGCAGTCAAAGAGGGCAGCCTGGGCCTGGCACTAGAAAAAAATAGCAAAATCCCAGAGAAAAACCCCCAAACTAACTTGAAACAATCAGATGAGGCTTAAAGCTTTGTGGTCATTAAAACCCAGATAGAGTGTGTGTTTTTGTCTTCTGTAATGTATGTTTTTGCACAATAATCTTCCAGCATTTTTGAAAGGAACACTGCCCACTAATGCACTGGGAAGGTTTAACCAGAACATACCTTGCTACCTTTTAAAAAGTGATGATCTGTGAGAGTACTAAGCTTATTTTGGAGTAAGGAAACATCCAAATGCACCAAAGGTCCCTGTAGCTTAATTAGCTTTACTGCTTTCCATGCAGAGAGAGTAAGGGGACATTTGGAGAGTGAACAATTAGCGCCTCTAGGTTAGCAGGGGAAGATAAAAAGCCAGGAAATAACCAGAACACTCACCTTTAATGAAGTACAGCTTCTTCCAAAAGGTCACCCCATGTACCTTGCATAGCCCTGTGTGTTCCACTTACCTTTGTCTCAGTTTCTCCTCCTTCCCTGTCTCTTGGCTCAACTCCAGATGTTTTAAGGCTCCTCTGCTCTACCCATGTCAGTCGAAAAGAAATGCAGTCACCTGCACTGATTTGGGAAATTTCTACCCTCTAACGCACAAACCCAACTCTGTGCTCTGGCCTAAGAGCCAGCAAATACGGGGTATGAAGGTCCAGTAACTCAGAGTCTGGCCAGAGTGATTTGGATATTCAATTGTATTGAAATAGCTGTAGTCATTTTACTGCAAGCTAAGGAAAGGCAAATTTTGTCCTACCTGGCTTAGGACCACAGGACACAAGCTCAATTCAGTCCTTCCAGTGAGAGATGCTGTTTTCCATATACACTCTCTGGACAAGACACCAGGTTCTCCATTAATTTTGGCAGTTTCCCTACAGGTAGATAGCCCAATACGCACATGCCAGGTTAGCAGATACTATTTAAGAGCTCATAAACTCCAATGTGGAACCATGTAACAATTGTATTCAAAACACAGCACTAAATAGATTACATGCAGTAAGCGAAGGCCCTAGATTGATTTTATCAGTGAAGACCAAGTAGGTCCACCCTATTCCTATCGGATTTATAAAGCCTGTATTTAATTGGCATGGGCGTTACCAAACCAACTGCTGCCACCAGAAAAGGTTCATTCCTGGGCCAGAATTCCCACAAATACTCCTAATGATAATTCTACAAGCCACACTTTATGGACAGCCCTCAAATACAGTCGCACACTGCACACGATGCCTGTGTTACCCACACCATCTAGTGGCCAGACTGCAGATGTGATGATGGGAATTAAACCCTCAGCCAGGAGGCAGAACCTAAAAACTCACTGCTGGAGTTCGGGATGGATTCATCACTCTGCTGGGGACTTACAGCTGCTTCCAGACAGTAGATTTAAAACTGCAAACAAGCTGAACACTCTGGGGCATGTGGTATTCATGGAAATACCAAGCTAGACCATGTATTTCAAAGCAAAGCAGTGCCAACATGCTGAACGTGAGTTCTGAAGAGATGCAGGGATGCCAGTGAGGCGTCTTGCGTGCTTCAGGGCTTTACATAGCAAGTGCACTCAGGTTTTATGTCTTCTGCTGTTAGTGATAGGAACATCATGTAAAACATGAGCCTCCACTGTTACACACGCTCTGATAAAAATGACATCTGCCCCCAGTAGAACAAGAGTTGGCTGAACCACATTCCCGAGGGAAAATTAAATGCAAGAAATCTCCACTTCCTTTTGATGGTAAATTAATGGCATCTTTGAATCAATCCCCTTCTGCTGCCAGACCAAGTGTACTTTGGGCTTTCTGGTGTGGCAAGGGAAGAGGAAGGAAGGAGCAGGATCTACAGGACCCAGACAAAACCCGTGGATCCTACACTGCACAACTGACCTTATTGACTTGGGAAGATCAGAGGATGGCCAGATATGAAGACATGGAGCAGATATCAGAGTAGGTTTGGACGCAGGTTTGGAGGCATTACTAGTCGGGTCTTCACAACCCAAACCCAAATGATTCAAGCAGCTTCCTGGTCCACAGATCCATAAAGTAACAAAGTATAGGGAAGTCTTTTGGGGATTATCAAGCTTCCTACATTTTACCCACTTCCCTCACTTTGGCTGTACATGCAACTCTGCAGGAAAAGCTTTAGGAATTAAAATATGAATTAGACTTCAAGAAGCTTTGAAACAGATATTGGATTTATTGGTCAGCTATGAGTAGGAAAATACATTGGTAAAGAAAAAGAAGACCCTGTATATAAATATAATACTAACTAGTTAAAATTTGACCAAGAAGAAAGTTCCACTGAAGAGAACAGTAAAAGCCCTTGTTTACCATCAGACCATATTCAGTTTCCCATTTATCTTATTGAAGAGCTGCCTATAGACAAATGCAACATTCTTTGAGCTTAGTGCAGATAATGTGCTGGTTTTTGTTACATGAATGGTAAACAAGAGTTAGTCCAGTGCATTACACATTATACAGAAGTACTGTGAATAAAGACTAAGATATTCTATTTTAGACACTACTTAAACATACCAAGACACTTAAAGTGTTACAAATTTATGCAACCAAAGGAAAAGAATAGCAGTTAACATACTAAAAAATACTGTGTCTGGCTGGATGAGAAAGGCTTGCTACTTAAGCGGTTAACTCAATCTTTTAAGTTTTACAGTGTAATTAGTTTGGTTTTTTCTTTCTCCCCAGTGGTGGTGTAATTATTTTGCCTTTCATAAAGCTTTTGTGTGGTCGCAAGAGTAAACCATAAACTATCTTCTGATTCTGCTCTAAAAAACCCTTTGAGATTTGCTAAAGTTACATCCCAAATGCTGACATTGAATGTTCTTACAGCCAATTTTGCCAAATACGAGACAAATCTGCCTTTTTAAAGCTGCTAAAAGGACAAAATAATTACAAGACGCACTGACTTATATGCTCTTCTCCCCCCACTTGTGTTACGTTAAAAGCGGGAACTCGTGGTATTAGTCTTATACTCTAATCCATTCTTTTAGTTAAAGGTATATTTCAATTTACACTTTGACACCCAAGAACTCTTGGTAAATGTAAATAAAAGCAGATAAGATATGGCTGACTGTACTTTAAGTGGAAAAAAAGCCTGGTCTAACCTAAATAAATCCTTTCAACCCCAAGGACGTTCTGTGACTTTTGCTCTATGTGCTTTTACAACAAGAACACTGAAGGTACATTATGGCAACACCCAAAACCACCTCAAATAAAAATATTGCAATTAACCATTCTGCGTTAAAAACTATGAAGGAAACATTTTCATTCTGTGAAGACACTGTTTATTGCCTTATTCTATGTTATAGCTGGAAATTGAGACTTCTGAGTTAGATTTGACACAGGAATCTATTTTCTTCAAAAGATTGTTTGATAAAGTTTCTCTCAGCTCTGTTTTGGTGCCATCGGGTCATTTCCTAAACTCTAAACATTTCTCCTTCCTTCAGCCCCCGAGTCACAGCTGCAGCCCAGTTAAAACCCAGTGAAGTCAAAGGAGTGTCTTCAATGTGTTCAGTGGGTTTTTGATTGGGACCTGTTGGACTAGTATAAAAGCTGGAGGAAACAGTTACTTAAGTGGACCCTTGAACTGAGGTGACTATGCAGCTGTGCCTCCAAAAGCACAAAGGGGCCGTATTTTAACATGCTGTCATAAATTCAAATAGGTTTTTAAGACTACGCAATAGAGGAGAACACGTATCGGATAAAGCTCAAACCTTTAGAACCTAACAAGTGCACTCAAGCTCCAGCATCTATTAAAGTAAATTATCCCCCTCTAAAAAATACAAAATGAGTAAGTGCTTCCCTTCCCCTTCTGTAAAGCTTTCTGGACTCATTTACACAATCCAGAGAATCAGAAAAGAAACAACAGTTTGCTTAGTTTGACAAGCTAAACTGGCTCATCATCACTGGAAATGGTCATGATGTACATTACCAAGACATCATTAAGGAAACATGAGTAAAACACCTTTTTATTCACACTTTACAAAAAAAACCCAAAACAAACAAAAAAAACCAACCCAAAAAACAAACAGGAAAAAAAATAACACTACGCATTAAGTCTACTACAGCAACACTACCAGCATTTCAATGTACTGATTAGAAACCGGACAGGTTTGGTGTTCTCACAACTAAAACCAAGACCAAAATAACCCCAAGAGATCAGGTCCCAGACAAGGATTCAAGATCAAAATTTCTCCTATTGCAATTTTAAAACGTACATTTTACACACCCGAACTGTTTGTCAGTTTTGACTTTCAGCTCTAAACAGAACGGTTGGAGCACACTCACGTGCTGACTACTCAATAAAATTTTGACTCATTATTACCAATCCACTCTTTATATATAAAAATTCACAATATTTAGAAAGTTTTCTCTTAATGCTCAGTGTCCTTTTGCTTCCCTGCCCGCAGCTGAAACAAAAGCTGTTTAAGACCAAGCTCTCTATCCATTTTTACTTCTTTTTACATCGATTATTCAAGTTGTATTAGTTTAAGGAGATGATAAATTCTCTCCCTTTCAGGATACAAATAGACAAGTTAAATTTGTAAGCTGTTATATACTTGGCTTCATGACACAAATGGCACTGAGGGTACACTATAACTTCAGTCTTGCTTGACACTTTAAAACAAAGACTTGGTCACTTTAAAAAAATGATCTGAAGAATTGTCTTTGGGACCTGTATTGAAAATGCATTTACTTTACACTGCTTCATCGGTAGAAAACGTAAGGTTGGGTTTTTTCTTCAAGGAGTTATACTTTCTGAAACTGAGGAACACAAAGAGAATTCACATGATAGTAATTCTTAGTGGGAAAAAGAACACTGTGCAATGACACTGAAAGAAGCAGTGCATGGGTATTAGAAGCTAGAAACTGTGTACCCATAACCTGAACATGTTCCAAAAGTGTGATATCCAATGCTTCACAAAGGAAAAGAAGATGCCACAGCTTATACAAAAGTATCTTCATAAAATTTTCACAAGTGTTAACATCATTTAAAAAAATAAAAGAGGATGCACAGGCTCTCTCTGCATGCACAGGCAGTGCTAGTTGAGAACAAATCGAAGCAGGCACAGTGGAGATAGGACAGGTACTTAAAACAGAAACGAAGAATCTGTACATGAGTATTCCTACATTTTACTTTAAAAGTTAGAGATGAGAAAAATAGCTGAGCCTATACACATCAGCAATAGCTTTCCATCCTTACAGGTCTACTTAGATTCACTGCTTAGCTTATCTGTTCTGTGAGAACTCTATGCTTTTAAGTCAGAAATAAACAGAATGTACTTGGTTATCTCTGTAAGATACTGTGGTTTTATACGTTTGGATTTTAAAAGCAACGTCCTCAACTGAACATAAAAAGTAGTACAAAAGGGCTAACGAAACCCTAACAGTGCAAATCATTAGCAGAGAAAACCTGTGACAACCTCTTTTACAAGCTGGCCTTTATAACACATGAAAACAGATAAAAATTTAGCCTTAGTTTACAATACAATCATTTTCCAAATCTGATTTTTTCTTTTTTTTTTCCTTTAAAGTACAAAATCTCATAAATCAGGTTTTCTGTTGTTCATATACAATCAATAAAGGCTAAATTCAAATTCTATATTTTACAAACAAGTCTGAAAAAGGAGGGAGTGAAGTACGGAAGAATGTTCTGTGGATGTTCCTACTGGCCTCAAAAAAGTAGTGCTACAGATAACTGTGCAAAGAGAATACACTGTATAACAATTCCCTATTTCAAGGCATGAAAATGTCACGTTGGATAAAAGAAACAGGAAGGTTAATTGTAACGTATTAAAGAAAGGCGCAAATGCACCGATCGCTGTCGAACAGTATACAAAGTATATTGGGCTCAGAATTGTGTCTGTTGATAGCACCTGGCTTTTACTATGTCTTTAGCAAATAGTTAGATTTAAGATTAAGATTATTAAGAAAAAAAAAATCCCTGTTGGCCATACCTCACTCCTCTATATTCAGATTTTACAATTGTACAAGTTAGATTGAGGTTGCCCTCTCAAATGTACTTGACTACCTCCTGCCAGGGAGATGGATTCCATTTACAGGAGGCAGGAAAGGCAGCAAAAGCTCCAGTTGTGCAAAAAGTGAGAAGTGGTCAGAAGGGATGAGTGGATGTGGACAACCACTTATATTGTTCTCTATTAACCAATGATGATCCAAAGGTCCAAGAATGCCAAGTATGTTTAGCTGAGGTTTAGAGTAGAAGATGTAGTCAATAATACCCTGAAACAAGAGAAGAAACAAAATTATTAGTATACATTCTGGACTCAAGTTATTCAGTCTTATGAGAAAGCAAAATGCTGCCACTCTTTCTTTACACTATCAATTTAAGGCCATTCTACTTTCTATATCCCCTGATTTGCTCAATATAGATTAGGAAAACAGAAGTCAAGTCTACCCTCCTATCAATTCTGCTATGCTTTTGTGGGTTGCAATTTCCAGCCTCCTACATAGCTCCAAATCACATTTATCTGACTGCGAAGAAGAAAAGAGCAGTCTTGTTTCCCCCAAGTCACAGAGCAATAAGATTTTTCCAGTAGCAACACAGAGTACTTCCTTGAAGTTGACAGCTTCAGTGCCCCTGTTGAGCTATTTCACTTAGCTTGGAGTATTAATATATAAAATCTTCATGTTTACGAGAAAGGTTAACAGCACCCCAACTCCTGTGAATCTATTACAAGTTACTAACAAGGAAAATCTGATTTCTGAGACTGAAGTGTTGAACACTCTAGTTAGCTATGTTTTAAATATAAACTTGGTAAATTTAGTGTCAGCTCCCCAAAAAGATTGACTTATTTAAACATTTTTGTACAGCAAACACATTAGTTGAAACTCAAAAAGCAAAACCTGCCCAAAATATCAGCCAAGGCCTTACCTTGAAGTCAAATGTGTAATTTGTATAAGGCATTAGACCATTCTCATAGGCACTCTTCAACTTGAAACCATGTGTAATTCTTCCATTTGTTGTTCCATTTTTCCCATTACAGCTGAAGTTAGTAAGACTTTCAT
Organism: Amazona ochrocephala; assembly: GCA_039720435.1. Classification (NCBI taxonomy): domain Eukaryota; kingdom Metazoa; phylum Chordata; class Aves; order Psittaciformes; family Psittacidae; genus Amazona; species Amazona ochrocephala. The sequence continues at coordinate 15,870,315 of CM077889.1, forward strand.
TGTATCTCAGTTCCTTAAAATCTTTGTGGTTTGTTTCCACGCCACCAGTGCTCAAGTACTCAACAACACCTATTAGAGAGGCACGCACATACAAGACCGTATTAATAAGCATTCAGCAGCTCAGAGTGTGTAGGTACCTCGAGTCCTACAACTGAAGGTTATATAAGTTTTATATAAACAAAACCTTAAAGCATATACAATAGTCAGCAGTAGCTCTTTTACAACACCGCAAGACAATGTATATGCGTATCAAGAGTAAATGTCACCTAGAACAGACATCTTTCTGTAATAAAAACGAGAAGGTTAGTAAGGAACAGACTGGGGAAGGGAGATCAAAAAAGTAGAAATAAAGTTCCACAGATGCCAGGCAGTCAGCTTCCTCTTCTCTATGCTCAAGTCTTGGCTTTCAATGTTCTCCAGCTAAAATGTTATAAAAAGCCAACTTCTGTACCACTACTTCAAATAAAATTACAGAGGCTGCAAAGCCAAATTGACAAGAGTTGTCAACGATCATGCCTCTTAATTTCAGAATAGCTGTGTTAAGGTTCTAGAAGGTAAAAGCAGCAATCAGTTGCTCTAAAGACACAATCGGACACATGAAGCAGCTACTGCAATAGCCACTAGTGGTACTTGGCTTCCTGGGATCAAAAAGAATCAAGTTTCCAGTACTGCTGAGCAGTAACTGTTCCTACCAACCCTAACAGATGTTAAGAGTTGCCAAGCAGTGGCCAGAAGGGAGATCAGGAATGGAGATTATTACATTGGACAGCTAGCAATAAGAAGGAAGGATGGCTTTTGAGTTCGGCACTTCAGCTGAGTACCTGAGAAAGCCAAGAAGGCCATCACCGTTAATTTCCTGCACTTTATAAAGTTGCCACCAAGGCAAAAAAAAGCTGCATTTAGTAAAGTGCTCTGAAGAATTCCTTTCTAGTAGGAAACGTATTAAATTTTGGAAGTCCTAAAATTGAGCTGCAGAAAATGAGCGCACAGTGGAAATTTTAAAGAGAAGACCCTATCCTGTCACACTTGAAATTAAAAAAACCACAATTATCAGCAACATACTCATGCTTCCAGTTATTTTTGGAAGATATAGTCTTCCTTTCCATTCCTGTATTGTAAGATAACAATGAAAACACTTCTGAAAGACCAGACATAGCTACACTACTGCACAGGCAATAAGGTCACGTACAAAGGAACCAGTTCTATCTTTTCTCCCTTCTATTTTATTAGTACCTTTAGAGCTTATATCAAACAATATACTCTCCAAGTTGAAAATCCCTTTAAAGAAGCAAGACCTTAAAATTTAAATTATCACACACTTGAAACAGTCTAAAAAAATAAATCAGAGAACTCTTACCAGAGTCTGGTAGGGAATTGAGATCTGCACACAGTACAAGTGGAATGGATCCAAGCTCTCCCGAAACACCAGGTTTGAGACTACGAGAAGCTTTATCAATAATGTTCTTTACCTCTGACAGGAACATCATAGTTTGAACCAGCTTCACATCAGAATAATCTGGGTCCCAATGCATATGTGCATTAGCTACAAGAACTAGCTGCTTCTCCATCCCAAGGTGTGGCTTTCCGGCTAAAATTTAAAACCAATTATTTATCTTACATGGTCAGCAACACAAAACACTATTACTGAATTTTAAACAAGATGTTTGAGGGGAGGCAAAAATGAAGTACACCAGTAGAACCTGAACAGGGTTAATAGCATTTTAGAGGGTCACACAACTCCTATCTACGTGTTTTAGTTGACATAAAGCATTAGCAGCAACTGTTTCACATCCAAGATCATTAACAGACAGACTAGCTTGTTACAGGTAATGCTTACGTATGTAAGAATACTGTGAATTAACATAAATAACAGGCAAATAGTGTTGTTCTAAAAAACTACAATTGTTTTCCTCAGGTTGTGACAGTAAACAGGCACAGCTCATACCTTATCAGGCAATGAGCTCTGAATTTTAAGTTATCCACATTCTAAGTTACCTCGCTTGCTAGAAGTGCTTCTTAAAAGGCTTGTTAGAATCTGAATTAATATCATTTGGGTAAATATCACACAGGTTGAGTAGGTACCCACTGCGATACTTGAAAGCCAATTTACATTTCCTAAATTAAGAGTGACAGGGCAGAACAAACAGGTTGTATGAGCATGAGAGTGAAGAAACCAACAAGCTAAAACGATGCAGATATATGATTCAGAAATACATGACTAACACCCACTGATTCCTTCATATCTGTACATAACTTCAAGCAAAAAACTCACTTCAAGCAAAAGTGGTATAAGTGGAAAACCATAAAAAACTCCAGCATTTAAGCAGTATGACTTATTCCCAAATTCACTTTGGAAATAAATTTGTCTGAACATACGATGTGCAAAGTTATATTAATCAGCAGAACCTACTGTCTACTATCACAAAAGTAACAGTATTTTGTTAATGAAAGAAAAACCTATTCAGAAACTAAATAGGACTTACATGACATTTCTATCAATTCCTTTCGCAGTTCTAACAATACAGCAACTCCAATGTTATCTTTTGTCATAACTCTGTTCAGCATCGCTTCTGAACCTTCCGAGTTTGCCATTGCTAGTTGATTGAACTCAACAGTATGCTTTTGAACCAAAGTAAATCTGAAAGAGAAACATCATACATGGTTTTTCCGGTAGCCAGACGCAAAAGGAAATGTTGCAGATAAGTTTTTAATTAAAGCTCAAATGTATTTATAATATGAAAATCTCTGTCAACAATGTAATTCCATAAAATCCTAAGCTGAACTCAAAGGATACAGTTCTCCTAGCAATTTTTATGTATTTTATACTGCCTTAGTTTCAATTAAGGGGAGGGGATAACTACAGAAACGCAGTGCTTGTTTCCAATTCTGCGGTAGTTTCTAGTTCAAAGATGCTTGAGCTATAGACTGACCAGAGAAATTATGTGAAAGAGAGCAAGACACAAGAGAAGACTTTGCAAAACACATCACTTACTTTTCTGTTTTGAAAAATATTGCACAACCATCAACATGTTTCCTTTCCTGTTCGGACATTGTCCTAGCTCTAGATTTCGGACTGAAGAATCCATTGTAGCCACGTTCTTTCAGTTCTACCAGGAAAAAACTGTAGTACTGCTCTGTTTCAACCTCCTACAAAGTTATCAGACAGCACAGGATGAATGTACTATTGGCAAAATACAGAAGGCTGATATTATTTAGAACCTTCAGAAGTGTAAATCACTTGCAAATTAGATTTAAGGGGAAAAAGATGTAAGAATTAAGTACATCAGAGAATGCAAATTTCAGAGCAATATCCCTATTTTAAGAAAATATAAATGAATTTCTGTAATCCCCAGAGTTATGATTATCTCAAGCTTTTTATTTGAAAATATGTCAATTACAGCCCCATACACACAGAGAGGCACAAAGACACCCCCACGTACCCTTCTTTGATCAGCAGCTGCTGGTTCGCATTCCAGCAGTGTGGGCTGAAAGCATTCTTTTGATGTCAAGCAACAAATAATGTCCTAAACACCACTTCTTTTTTTGCTTTTGTTTTCAGAAGGTTTTGAAAACACACTGTTTACTGTAAATACATTTAGTGTGGAGAAACCAGCACAGGGGAACAGAAAAGGGAAAGAAACCATGGTACATCTTTTACCTGAAGACTTATGATGTCAGCATTGCAGCTCAGGATTTCCTGCATAATGGCTTTTTTTCTGTATTCCCAGTTCAAGGCCCAAGATGGACAATAGCCATATAGCTGCCGGGTAGCGTATTTATCACAGAGTACGTTGTAACACATGACAGAGAACAAGGCTGCAGAACAAGAATTTTACTTACACACTGATACATTAAACAAGTGTATGCACACACACACAAAATTGTGTTCTTCACTTTTGTCTTCTGCAAATTTATCAATTCTTGCTTTACTACCAAAACACAGCACATGTATCTATATTAAAACCTGACAGTCTTTCTAGGAAGGAGTATGTGCAGGCCTGTAATTTGACAGCTGTCTTCTAGCATTTAACCGGAAAACAAAGACCGAAATCCCCTTTAATGCAGTGAATAGCACACAAATGCACTTTATGCTAAGTGCTGTGCTACTGTGAAAAGCCTAAACCAAGGTAAGTGTATTTGAGCACTTACATTTGCTAGCTCTACAAAGGTTTGCAAACTCTTCAAATAGATTATTTAAAAGCTACTTCTGGTGGCCTTCTATGAAGGGGCTACAGAACTGATGGACAGGGGCAGAGCAGTTGATGTCGTCTACCTGGACTTCTGTAAAGCCTTTGACACTGTCTCACGTGACATCCTTCTCTCTAAGTTGGAGAGACATCAGTTCGATAGGTGGAGCACTCGGTGGATAAAGAACTGGCTGGATGGCCGCACGCAAAGAGTAGTGCTCAGTGGCTCAGTGTCCAGCTGGAGACCAGTAACAAGTGGTGTCCCCCAGGGATCGGTGTTGGGACCGGTCTTGTTCAACATCTTTGTGGGTGACATGGACAGTGGGATTGAGTGCGCCCTCAGCAAGTTTGCTGCTGACACCAAGCTGTGTGGTTTGGTTGATACATTGGAGGGAAGGAATGCCATCCAGAGGGACCTTGACACGCTTGTGAGGTGGGCTGATGCCAACCTGATGAAGTTTAACCACGCCAAGTGGAAGGTCCTACACCTGGGTCGGAGCAATGCCAGGCACAGCTCCAGATTGGGCAGAGAAGAGATTCAGAGCAGCCCTGCGGAGAAGGACTTGGGGGTGTTGGTCGATGAAAAAATGAACATGAGCCGGCTGCAGTGTGCGCTTGCAGCCCAGAAAGCCAACCGTATCCTGGGCTGCATCAAAAGGAGTGTGACCAGCAGGTCGAGGGAGGTGCTCCTGCCCCCTCTACTCTGCTCTCGTGAGACCTCACTTGGAGTATTGTGTGCAGTTCTGGTGTCCTCAACATAAAAAGGACACGGAACTGTTGGAACAAGTCCAGAGGAGGCCATGAGGATGATCAGGGACTGGAGCACCTCCCATATGAAGATAGGATGAGAAAGTTGGGGCTGTTCAGCCTGGAGAAGAGAAGGCTGCGTGGAGACCTCATAGCAGCCTTCCAATACCTGAAGGGGGCCTATAGGGATGCTGGGGAGGGACTCTTCGTGAGGGACTGTAGTGAGAGGACAAGGGGTAATGGGTTCAAACTTAAACAGGGGAAGTTTAGATTGGATATGAGGAAGAAATTCTTTACTGTAAGGGTGGTGAGGCACTGGAATGGGTTGCCCAGGGAAGTTGTGAATGCTTCATCCCTGGTGGCGTTCAAGGTGGGGTTGGACATAGCCTTGGATGGCATGGTTTAGTGGGAGGTGTCCCTGCCCATGGCAGGGGGGTTGGAACTCGATGATCTTAAGGTCCTTTCCAACCCTAACTATTCTGATTCTATGATTATTACCACCTTGAGCTATAACAGATCCATAGGCACAACAGATCCCTTTGCGCAGTGAAAAAGTATAGGCAAAATAAACCCTCAAGTGTTTGCACCTCAAAAACTTACACTTCAGGTATAAAGACAAGAAACACCTACTCTGTTTGAATCTGGAACAGAAGTGATAATGAGACACTTTGGGACAACCTGACAGGTAATCCAACAGCATGGATTTTGGGTTTTGTTGGGGGAACGTACACCAGCCTGGAAGACTGCAATAACTGAGAAATACACTACATTTTTTGGTGTGCAGGTAAACAGAAGAGCCTGTATTTTAGACATTTTATGCAGAAAAAAATTAGTAAATAATTAAACGTGGCCTGAATCCCACAACAACAGAAGTGCTGAGTCAAAGATGATAAATTAGTTACCTTAAAGAATTCTCCATTTTGGGGGAATTATTTCTTTTATTCTTCAGCAAGCGTTCAGTTAAGCCTGCTACAATTCTACTCTTTCATTAGTTGTGGACAACAGCTTCAATTCCATTGAGGAGGGTGTTAATTCAAAAGAAACTATTTTATAGTAAGAAATGGGTAAATCTGTAACAGGTTTTCCACCTGAGAGATCTACTTCACCTGGCTGGTCAGCACTGCACAGATGATTGGTCAATTTAAGCATTTATTTATTTATTACGGAGTAAAGATCAACAGAAAAGGAAAAAAAAGAGAAGGAGAAATCTTTAAAGCATTACAGTACCTGTTGGTCTTGTACGGTCTGGTTCTTGCAACATAATCCAAGACCTTGGAGGTGGTTGTTCAGTTGAAACTATGGGAACATTTTAAAGTAGAGATGCAACAAGTGATAATCACATTTATTGTACACAGCAGAAAGAAATGTTTTAAGAAGGAGCACTTACTTCTTTTTGCAGTACCTGCCAAATTATCAAGCAAATAGTTCAGTAGCCTTCGAGTCCCATCTGGTTCCTGATACAGGTTCAGAATATCCTGTGTAAGCGGATTTCCTGCAAACAGATTGACAGATATATTGAAGAAAATATATAGAGCCAATATGAACTTGCACATCAGTGTTGAAAGCTGGCACTTCTGAGAACAGATACTGCATCTACTATAAACTACTCAGAGGTTTCAAATCTCAGGTCTTCAACCCCACAAAACACTGGATGTGTGAGTAGCTCAAGTGAAGTTCACCTCATTCCATCCTACACCTGCCTTTGGACTGACCACCCTAAGGGTGGTCACTGGGTCTAATAGTGAAGAACTGGCATGGTACAAGACACACGCAGAGCTTATGACGCCAAACACAGAAGCCACCTCTGCTCACTTTGCCTAACACAAGTGAAACATCCATCATCTTATTTGCCAGTCATATATGAGCATTCCTACCATCGAAACACATAAGCAGATTGTAGAAGCTTTCATGGACAATGCACATTCTGCTCACTCTGCAGAAAAAGCAGCAAACTTCTTTATTTATGGAGTGTTTCACCAAACTCATTCTTTTTCTTTACTTTAAATACTCCCTAAATAACAGTATTTGTATGTATTGAGTAAACAGCTACATCTGGGACTGCTATTCAGTAACATTTTATGAATTAGCAGACTACAGCCATTACATCTCAGAAGCATTATCATTAAACAGGTATGGATACCAAGAAAAAGCATGAATACCTTTCAGACCCAAAGTCTGTAACTGGAACAGTTTCCCCAGCTCAAAAGGTAAAACTCGTAACAGGTTGTTATTTAAATGTAGTTCCCTGTAGACAGAGCAAAAATCATATAGGGCTGAACACAAATCAACATTTGTCATCAGCAGTAAAGTACAAGAAGTTAAACTAAAACAGAAACAACATACCAACAAATCACAACATTGGAAAACTCAAGGACTGAACAGCAACAGTTAGGGAAATATTTCTATACCCAAATATACAGACAAAAACAAGACAAAACACATTAAGCTGAAGTACAGAGAAAAGTGTGTTTGTTGAGTTCATCTTCAAGAGTCAAATTTTGTAAACATTAGCAATAATTAAATACTTTAATAACTCTCAAGTGATGAAGCAGTAACAACTCTGACAAAGCAGATCATGAAACAGTTCGGCTATGATTAAAGGCCAAATAAAGGGAAATTATAGCTCAGGAAAGAAACAAGCAAAAAATCCAGGATCATAGCAGTACAATTAGAACTATAGCATTACCATGTAATAGTCATTTACAATAGTAATTTTCTATCAGCTTGGGTTTTTCCATAATTACAATGTTAAGACAAAAACATCTGCTTTTTGTCTTACAATAACAATATGCAGATGGGGACACAATTCATGTCCTGGATTCTGATATCCCAATGAAGCAGGCAGAGAACATGAACTTGGTAGGAGCTTTTCCCTTTCTTAGAAGTATTCCCATCTAAACAGTGCAGACTTTCCTAACCATATTCAATATGAAGTTGCTCCTTCAGATTGTTTACAGCTTGGTGCCTACAGACTTGAAGAGTATTTCCAGGCAACAAAAAAGGGAAAGAGAAAATGAAGGAAACCTGGATGTCAAGAGTTACCTTTGCTCTCTCCGATTTCTAGAGACAGCATTTGAACTAGACAGATACAACTCTTCTTCTGGCCTTGCCTTTCAAAAGTAAACTCTGCCTGGTCCTTCCCTAACAAGGGCTTCTCAAGAAACTCCTTCTGTCTCATAGCATGTTTAGAAACCTCTGTATAAAATACAGTGGCTTGTTTTAGGGACACTCTGGGGTGCGTATTAGTCAAAGAGATACAGGACACTTTATTTCACGGGGTTATATAGAAAGGCCAAATTACTTCTCGACTGTTTGCAAACTACAGCACACCTAGCCAGCTCTCGAGTTCTGCTTTTTCCAATGCAGACAAACGCATGTACATCAGACAGAAACTCAGAAGCCCACTGTGTCATTCTGGGGTTGGTAAGTATGAATAAGGCATGTGGCAGGTAGAAAAGAGGATGGGGGAGTTAAATAAGTAAATGAAAATGAGGATCTCCATTACTTCTCAGCACTTCCACAAACATTTGAGATTTAGATCACTATTATTTTTAGGAATAATGTTCTACCTGACATTATAAAGCTGCTACTTTATTCTTCAGGAAGCTACTTTTTCCTCTAAGAGTTTTTCAAAGCACTGCTGAAGTCTAAGAAGTCTAAAGGAAAAACACTGAGCTGGAAGAACAGCACAGCAGTTGGTATCATCACACTTTTTCTCTTGGATGAAAGAATTACTTTCTCTAACAATCTTGGCCTCTGTGGAACCAGCCCCCTCTACATAGCAAAGAGGATCACAGCAAATCCCACTGGTTCATAGAACCATAGCATTGTTTAGGTTGGAAAATAACTTTAAGATAACAGAGTCCAACCATAAACCCAGCACTGCCATGTCCACCACTAAACCATCTCCCCAAATGCCATATCTACATGTCTTTTAATACCCTCAGGGATAGCGACTCCACCACTTCCCTGGGCAGCCTGCAGCAATGCTTGATGACCCTTTCAGCAAAGACATTTTTCCTAATACCCAATCTAAACCTCTCCTTGCACAACTCGAGGCTATTTCCTCTTGTCCTATCACTTGTTACTTGGGAAAGAGATCAGCCACCTCCTCTCCATCCTCCTTTCAGGCAGCTGTAGAGAGCAATAAGGTCTCCCCCTCAGCATCTTTTTCACCAGACTATACAACCCCAGTTCCCTCAGCCATTCCCCATCACACTCGCTCTCCAGACTCCCCCCAGCTCCGTTGCTCCTCCCTGGACCCACTCCAGCGCCTCAATATCTCTCTTCTAAGTGAGAGGGCCCAAAACTGAGCACGGGATTCAAGGTAGGGCCGTACCAGTGTCTCCTACAGAAGGATGATCACTTCCCTGATCCTGCTGGCTACATTATTGCTAACATAGGCCAGGATGCTGCCGGCCTTCTTGCCCACCTGGGCACAAGCTGGCTCATGTTCAGCCTGCTGCCAGCCAACACCCCTAGGTCCTTTTCTGCTGGGCAGCTTTCCAGACACTCTTCCCCCAAGCCAGTAGCATTACATGGGGTTGTTTTGACCCACATGCAGGACCTGACACTGAGCCCTGTTGAATATCATACAATTGGCCTCGGTCCATCAATCCAGCCTGTCCAGATCCCCCTGCAGAGCCTTCCTGCCCTCAAGCAAGTCAACACTTCCACCCGAGCTGGTGTTGTCTGCAAATTTACTGAGGGTGCACTCCAAGTTCTTTCAAGCATATCAAGAGAATCTGTTTTACAGCTGAGCTTTCCAAAGATAACACAATACAGTGCTCATTTCCCCCCCACCACCCTCTGCAAAGATCAGAAAGCTTACTGCTCTGACACCTCTTTATTCAAGTATCTGCAGTAAAAAGGGAGATGCAAGGAGCCTTAGGCAAGACCAAACCCAGAGCTCCAGACGTGGGAGCTGAAAGACCTGTTATCAATTCTCAAGTGTAAGAGCACAAATGATTTCCGTGGCTCAGGATATTAGCAATGCACAGTGCTGAATTACCATTAGTTTCGACAACTTCCCAGAAGCTACGGGAAATGTCTGCAGTAAGAGCCAGCCTGAAACATAAAACTCCAGCACAGCTGAGACCTGCAGAGCACTATCACATAGGATGCGCTTATGGATTTTAATTCACTTTCACCCAGTGAAAAGAAATCATGGATCAGCTGCAATTACTGAGGACAGTCAGAGCACAGTGGATTAGTGCACTAGCTTTTCACATCTAGAAACTGGGCTCAAGTATTATGATTAGGTCATAAACAGAAAACCAGTGTGATCCTAGACCTCAGCTGCACATTTTACATTCACAAGATTTAGCCACTTCTACACAGAAGAGACTCAAGGGGTAATGGGTTCAAACTTAAACAGGGGAAGTTTAGATGGGATATAAGGAAGAAGTTCTTTACTGTAAGGGTGGTGAGGCACTGGAATGGGTTGCCCAGGGAAGTTGTGAATGCTCCATGGCTGGCGGTGTTCAAGGCCGGGCTGGACAGAGCCTTGGGTGGCATGGTTTAGTGGGAGGTGCCCCTGCCCATGGCAGGGGGGTGGAACTGGATGATCTTAAGGTCCTTTCCAGCCCGAACTATTCTATGATCCTATGATTCTAAATGTCGAAGAGCTGCAACTTCATAGAATCAGCCAGAATAAATTGGGAAAAGTGCTGGGAAGAAGGCACAACATGTTTTGACCCTACTGGTGACTATGCACTGCTAAGCCAACTCCATGTGGTTATTACATTTAAAACACTTTCAAATGAAAGAGACTGATGAAAATAAAATGATGCTAATGAAATACAAAGATAAACTTGAGAACATTCCCGTAAACCTAGGACTGACAGCTCACAGTGTGAGTGGATAACGGAGGGAACAAACCTGTAACTAATAACTGCTTTTAATTGAAATAGTAGTGCAAAGCTTTCCGTAGAACACACGACTTCGCAGCTGAAAATAACTACAGAACACACTGCGAAACAGAGCTGCCAATAATGCTCTTAAAGGCAAGGTCCCTTTGCTCAGCCTCCAAGGTTGAGACTTCAACTGCTTTAGAATTTGAGCTTTTAGTGCTGCTTTAATCAGCTAGTTTAATCCCCCCAACAGAGTGGACTTTTCTAAAGTAGAAGAAAATGCAGTGACAGATATTTCTACGCGCAAACCTGCTTTGCTTCCAGTTTCATCAGAGCTGTGCTGGCTGCCCATTTATCTATTGTCTCCTTCTTTACTTCTAATACTGCTCTTGTTACTTTTAGGCTGCCTCCGGGATTTGAGAAAGTTGCCCATAAAGGTCTTCAAAATTAAAAGCAATGAAGGCAATTTTTGGTAACTGTCTAATAAACCTAAAAGAAAGCTCTTCCTTTGGGTCAAGGGCAGAAGAATGTTGCCTGTAAATATTTACTCTAAGGTAAATGATTTATGTATTTATATAACTTTTGCAAAGTGAAATGGTGCAGCTTTAAATGTAATCTAAATAAGCATCACTACTCATGTTTCACTTCCAACAGGAGGTACCATTCCATGCAAACTTTGCACATTTTAGCACTGTAAACTTGAGAAGAAAAAAAGAAAAGGTGCATTTAGAACATTTATTTTTCCTCCTCCCTAGCTTGCACAGGAAAGCAACTGCACAATAGCAGAAATGGAAGGAGATATTAGACAAGTTGCAGTTGTTGTAAAATGAACAGAATAAGAACTATTGTTAAGAAAAACTACTAAAGATGAATAAAGAGGAAAAAGCTATAGTTAGCATGATTATGAATGCTTTATCTAACCTTTTTCCTACCTTACTATCAGTTAAAAGCAGTTTTGTTTTGTGTATCAGTATTTCGTAGAGAAAATGCCACATAAAAATGTGTGTGAATCTGGAAAGAGATGCTCAAGAGAGAAAACCTGACTTTGAAAAATATAAAATGGGTGATTGCCATCAAACTGAGTGCTTCTGAAGCTCATTCCGTACTGTCACACATCACAACAAGAGATCACAGACAAGCCAGCACTAATATAGCTGCACAGACCATATGAAATATTCAGGGAGACAGATAAAAGGAAGTGAGGAGGGGGGAATATACTTATGCCTTTCATTTACTAGAATGTAGAACTTATACTGAATTTAAACCGTTGCTACAAAGCTAATAAGAGAACAATTTTAACTTCTGTTACATACCTGAGTGACACCATGTTTCCGAGCTCTGCTGGTAAACTGCGAATTTTATTGGAGGACAGGTCCAGATATACCAGATTGTGAAGCTTGGCAATGTCTGAAGGAATACGGGATAAGGAATTGTCACTGAGGTGCAAAGCTGTCAAGTGGGTCAGTGTCCACAATGATGAACTCAGGCTTCTCACTTTCCCTGTAGAGGGAAGATAACAAAACAAAATAGAACATTTTAAATATAGAGGTTTACCAATAATTGCACATTTTGTAAGGATGTAAGGGGGGGAACAACTTGAGGGGGAGTTGTTTTGTGGTTATTATTATTTTATTCAGTAAAAATTCCATTAATCACCAATTCTACAGATAAGAAAAAAAAAAACAGCACTGTGTAAAAAGACATAAGGTTTTGACAGGAATGCTCAGATTGGGTTTCTTTTCCCCAATCCATACTTAAAGGTTAAAACATCTGTCCTTCTCAAGTTCCATATAAAACAAGACATATCTACTACCGTCCATGAATTCAGTAATTAACAGAGATAAGAAACAGGGTTTTTCTCAATTCTAGTTTAAGATCAAAGATGCTGCCTTGGTTTGCCCCTTATTTCTGCGCAACATCTTTCAAACCAAAAATCTTTATTCTATGGCGTTAATCCAGCCAAGAACAGATAGAAGCACTATATTTAGGGTGACTAAGATGCTTAGTTGAGAACATGGATATCCATCTGGCATTCAACTAAAAGCTGCATAAAACTATTGCCAGATATTTTAAAAAACGGTACGATTTTTGTATAAACTGAAGGGTGGAAACATGGGTTTGTGTGACAGAATCAAGATTTTTATGCTGCTGCACGCAAGGAATGTGAGATATCATCAGAAGGTCTCAAAACATTTCTCCTCTCCAAGATTCATCCCCCCACACCAAACAAGCAGATCCTTTTTCATTTACAGAAGTCACCTCATTGTACCAAAAGCATTAGGAGAACAGAACCAACACCAGTTTGTCCAAGGTAAAAAGCTACTTGTGGCAGCCTTTAAAACCCTGCCATGACTCACCAATATTAAGAATGGTCTGGTTAATATTATACCAACATACACACTTTATAATTCCTTTCCTTATTTTCTTCAAAATAAAAGTCATATTTAGTGCCTGGGGAAAAGCTACACGGATACACATGTACCTGGGACTCAACCCCTGGTAACAAAAGGTTTAATGCAGGTATCATTTCCAGTATGCTATAAGAAAGTGAGTGGTATAAAAGAGCCTGCAGTGAAAAAGCTCAGCGATTTAAACAATTTTAAACAGTTAAAGCATTTGTGGCTTTCTGTATTAAATGACCAAGTATTTTGCAAGGAAAAGTCAGCGTGAACATTAACAAAAACATTGTCACATTTTAGTTTGCAAGGCAAACGCATACAGTTCTTGAAGAATTCATGTTACTGTAATGCTCATTGAGAAATCTTTTGAAAAGCTTTAAATACAAGCTAATAGTTCTTTACATTTTAAGAACTGAATAAACACCTCTTCCTCCCTCCCCCAGTGCAAAAAGGTGACTGTGATCAAAGAAACCCTTGTAGCTGAAAGGATTTCCAATCAACATCACTGATCCATCCCCTGGACTACATACATCTCTCTTGGCTGGAATCAGTCTATAGCGAGATTACCAGGCATGAAAGGAAAGAGCCATTGCTTAATGCATTTCCTGTGCAGAGGCAGCAGATGTCCAAGTGGATATCCAAGCCTAATGCTGATACATAATGCCGATTCCTGAAGCAGCATTTAACTAGGTTTCTGCATCTGTAACCTTCAAGCAAAGAACGCTATTCACGTGTTAAGGCACGCGGCACTTGAAGCAAGACAGGGATTCAATGATCTGGATGGAAAGACTCTTCACAATTCAAAGAACTCTATTTGTATTCCTCCTTCCATAAATTTCTGTATTGCGCAGTCACTCAGAAACATCACATGACAATTTTTGCAGACTCGCCAATAATCTTCATAATTAAAGTAAAATTTAAGCCGACTTTTACATCACACAATTTTTTAATTTTTAAAATACCTGCTTGAATTTCCTTGTAAACACATCTTACACAGCAAAATCAGAATCTACTCTCCAAATCAAGAGACTGGTGTCCCACACAGCCAGATTTCCTGTTTATGAATTCTGAGCATTATCTTATTTCCAAGAAAAGATCCAAAAGTCAAACATCTGAAAGCTAGTACAGTTCTGGGAGGTTTTGATTTTTTTAGTTTACATCTTAAGAACAGAGCAAAGATTTACAACTGCTTTTAAAAGGGAAAGTTCTGCTTGAATAGAAACTACAGTGTCACGGACTAATAAAACATTGTTGTTACATTACTTTAAAGTAATGGGATATGACTATCAACCCCAACTGCACCCTCTTCTCTTTGACAAATGAGATCTTAAATCTGTGTTCCCACCTACTCCATCTTCTTAAAGCACAAAGAGCTCACATCCATCTCATCTTCCCAACTGACATGTCAGGATTCCCCCCACCCACAACTTATCTCTCTTATAGCCCCCTACTGTACCCCAACCCAGCCTCTTCCCTCAACATATCCAGAGGCTGGCAGCTGCTCCATTGGCATGTTGGCTCACTTCAAGCTAAGTAACTCCACCCCACACTTCTCGTCCAAGCCGTTACTATGTAGGCTACTCTTAGCTTGCAATGAGTTCATAACTCAGGACCATTCCTCAGTTTCTTACCACTTATTTCCAACTCTGCCCAGTGTGATTTCTTTCCGTTGGCTGCTTCCTCTGAGGACATAATTGTGTACATCCTCCGTGGATCAGGTGGATCGTACTTTTCCTTGGGCATTCCTGTTGAGACAAAAAGATAAATAAACATATTATACACTAAGAATTATTTAAAAGGTTAATTCTTTAAAAGGTAATTTCCATTTCAATTAAGTTTCACATCGGACGATCACTCCAAATACTTTTCAAAACTGCAGATAAAGATAACCCATGCCTGTCCACAAACTCCACTGAGTAGGCTATAAAACAGATGACCACAGATTCCCGATGCTCCTAGAATGGAAGGTGACGATCTAACCTCCCACTCAATAGTTTAGCAAAATCTCTAACCCAACATACAGGTTGTGCCCTTCCATCTTTCATGGATATGTCACTGTGTGCTTCAAAATCAACCCATACTACTGCAGGCTCATGGTTCTTCAACAATGAAACTTCAAAAAGTGACAATCACCACCACATTCTCTCTCATACAAACCACAAAGAGAACATTTCCCCACAACCTTCACTATGCAACACTCCCAGGCTGACTGCAATTACCAATTCTTCACACGATTTAGCATCCAAGAAAAGAATTAAGGTTTCAAAAAGATCTTCAACTCTTTAAGTCTGCAAAATGACATCTTTTTAATCCAACCCTCGTCCTACTCTTTTCAATCTGAAAATACTATACCTGACCTAGACACTTCAGCCAGGTGTTTGGCACTGAAATTCAATTCAGTTTCTCCCACTCTCACATCATTCCTGATCACTTCACAAGAAATATGTTCGCATTCCTTGTTTCTCTTTACCATACCCAATTAGGGACCATGAGACAGAAGTGTCAAAAATCCCTCTCCATGGAGAAAGCATACCTTGCTCTACAATAAAGACCTGTGCCATAACCCTCCCTCTACCATGAGCTAGCTCTCCTCTGTCCCAGGTGAAATGCACTTGGGGTTTAGTCAGTTTAAGAGGAGAAACACCTTATATAAACTTTACATAAGCACATACTGTATTAACTTACAAATTAGCTCCATGTTTTCAAGTTACATAGGCCTTCCAATACAAACTGCACTTATCACAAATAAGGGTAATGCTTTTGTGTTGCCCTACATCTGTCTATGAGGTTTTATGGCAAAGACTTCACCATCTTAAGCTGCCTCATCCAAGTACATACAAAAAGGCACAAGCAGCAAGCTATGAAATTATTTATATGAAATAGAGAAACCAAACAATGCTGGCTCAAATCACATTTACAAACACATTACAAGCACTATTATGCAATTATTCAGCAAAATGCATTACAGCATTATAACTACCCAAAACACACTCAGTAAAGAAGAAGCTGTGTTGGCCAAATGAGCACACCCAGGTCTTTTAAGGCTATTTTTTTCATATCTCTGGACAAAGTGAACACATCAGAAAAGTGTTGTCATTATATAGAGAATAAACAACTAATAACTGCATAAATTAACTCATCTGCTTATTGAATTTACTAGAAAATGTGTTAAAAAACCCAACAGAACCCCCCCAAAACTTCTAATTCTGCATCTTAACTAAAACAAAGCTTTTAGATACTACGCACTTACTCTAATACAACAACTCTTTGACTAATTCATACTCCTCCTTCCCCTCCCCATTGCCACCACTGCTCAAAACCAAATAGAGCAGTGAAAAGAAATTCCCCTTTAAAAATGAATTGTGGGTAAAAGGATGAGATTATAAATAGAGCTAGGTGAAGCTCCTTAAAGAACGAAAGCACTTGAGTACCTGGGGCACTGGAATCACCAAGTGTAACACTTTCTTCTTCAAACTAAGTTTATTAAAGGAGAGAAGACTGCATTATAACTACCAGAAAGGTGAAAGAGGAACTTCTCCCTGTAATAATTATACAACTAGTGCAATAATGTATAGCAAAGTGTCATATAGAGCATCTAGTGCAAAACTGCTATATACAATTACATGCAACTCACAAAGACCAATGCCACCATGCTCCAGTTTGTCAGGAGACATTTACCTTCCTCAGGCATTTGACGCCTTCTCTTCTTGCAGCTCCCTGAATTAATAAATACGTTCCAATTTTTCAGGAAATGAAGCAGGTATAGTAGAGACAGAAACCTCATTCAGCACAGAAACACGAGTGTTCCCCAGAGCACACTCAATCACATGCACTAATTAACAGCCTTGCTCGTACCAGCAGTGTGTCACTCCTCACTATCAGAAGAGGATGACATACTTTTCTAGTGGGTTTTGTTAATGTGTGCTAAAACAATTAGAGATTCAAGAATTTGAGGTTTTAACACTGGATCCTGGTGACACCCCGCTACCAGTCCATCCATGGCACTGCCCTACCTCTGATCAAAGTTCCTGCTCTTGATGGTTTCCCCTCCTCACTGCTAAATTTCACAGTGGACAAATGCTTGAGAGCCTCCAGGGTGAAGGAGGTGTCAATGACCAAGATAATCACCGACATCAGCCACATCAGAGCACCAAAGATATCATCATACCAGGAGTAAGTGCATCTTTGTCCATCACTCAACATTTCCCAGCACCTGACAGCAAGACTAAATTTGAGTTGTATTTCACAGGTCATCGTTAAACACAAGTGCAATACCTTGAATTGTAAAAACTTCACAGCACAGAGTAGCTCACGAAAAATCACTCTTTTACAAATCCTTCTTTCTCCACCTCCCCACATCCAAACTTACAAGCTTGATGAGTGGCTACAGTTCAACATAAAAGCTGAAGTGAACATGAGATAAAGCGATAGTTTTGTCAGACTCCAGCAATTTTTAGCAAGACCCATAAAACGGTGTTGAAGAACCCCGGAGCCACTGATAACTGCAGCTTTCAACTATCATGATAATCATTTTCAAAAGAGCTTATACCACCTGTAATTTTCAGTTGCACCAATGCAGATGGTGGAAAGCACCACTGAGCCTTAGGCTGTTACCACATACAGCAAGTTAGCTTGTAAAGGAGAAAAACTGTATAAACAAAGATGTGACGTGGATGTCCACAGCACACCCCAGACTACGTAACTCTAATGAAGAGGCCACTTAAATATGTCTGAATGCAAACTGCTGACTATCTTGTACCAGGTTATTAAAGTTATTTAAATGGCTGTAAAAACAGAAGAGCTCAAGAGTTCACGTGTGGCTGCCCATTCCCACCTTGGTCACTCAGTTCCAACACCGAATTAACACCCTTTGCCCCAAAGAAACTGAGCTAAATGAAGCCATTGAGGTCAACAGTGCAACGGGCCTGACACAGGGAACTAGACCTTGAGTCTTCAAAGTACCCACAGTTTTAAGCCCTTGTTTGTGCAGAGGGTACCAAGAGAAAGGCAGCAAAGGAGAGCAGGGGCAGAAAAGACCCTTTGGGAAAAAATGCAAGGCAAGGATGATGAGGATGAGAAGAAGACGGCTGCTGCTCTACTCCAAAGGAGTGCCAACAGCAACAGTGCTGCTCGGGATATGGCATCGGGAGGAGCTGGTGGCCTACAGAGCAGAAGCTGCTCGAAGGCCAAGCTGCTGAACTGCACTGAAGAATGAAGAGTTGAGACCACTGCCTGGCAAGACCTTAAAATGGTAAGTGTCCCAGCCTACGGGCATGTGTGAAGTGGAAGCTAGACTACAAGGCAGTTAATGCTCCAGATGACTAAGTAAACAACCAAGAAATAATGCCTCCAAAGTGGAGATACTATAGTCTGCTGTAACAGAGCAAAAAAGGTGGTGACTTTTTTCCTGTCCTTCCCTTCTCCTGTTTTTATGACATTCAGAAAATGATGGGGAGAAGGAATTAACCAAACCAGGCAGGTGAGCAGGTTTTTTCTGAGTAAGCAGTAAGGTGATTGCTTTTAAAAACAAAACACCAATAGAAATACTACAGTAGTTCTTAATTTCCTGAAATTCTTTCTGTAATACCACAAATTAACTGTTTTAAAACTGAATGTATGAGACAACTCCTGTAGGCCAAGTACCATCAACCCTTTATAGTACTGGCTTTGCTATATATGTAGATAAAAAGTTTTCCCCAAAAAAACTCCCCTAAGAAGATCAGCTTCCACCATAGCAAAGTTTAAATGAGGCAAAGAAAACCTGAACTCCAAAACTTCATAGAAAACAATGAACAAGTGAGAGCAGCAGGGGTTAATGTTCAGACACAACTTTATCCCACCTAATCATCTACTCTGAAATAACTATTTCAACACTTACTAAGCAGCATCTACAAATCCCATTTACTAATATGCAAAGAGCCTTTAGAAATACTTCAAGATCACTATGCAGAAGCATTACAACTCTGTTGATGAAATTTCTTGACACATGCTGATGACTTCTTTTGACTTCCCCTCCCGCCTTACTTGATATTACTTATCACTAATAAACTGACATAGATTAGGAGATAGCCAGGAGGAGGAAGTAAACAAAGCAGCACTACACCTAATCAAGTGCACAATTACTCCAACTTCTTGCTACTTTAATTAAAAATGCTGAACAAACTATACAAATCTAGAGCTAATAAAGTTACAAGTAACAAGTTAATTGAAGCAGATTTTCCACTTATTGATGCAGCACAAATAAACTTGCCAAATAAATGACTTTTGCACTACTGAAAAGTAGCAGGACAGGAAGCAACCTACAGTACTCTCTACTTGTTATAAACCATTAAGTTACTCAGAGATTTCATAAGAAAACTATAGCACAAGAGGTTCTTTTCCTTTCCTTCTTTCTCCAAACCCAAATACAGGAAGCTCATCCCAGACCAGCCATTTATCGTCTTGTGCCTTTAACTTTTTCCATGCAATCCAAAGTTTCATTTGGAAATGGGTTCCGATGAGCTCCCCCACAAATGTGTTTCTTAGATTGACCAATATAGCCTGAATTCAAAGTTAATTTAGAATCCTCATCACATACCTACCTCCCCAACACCAGCCACATGCGCTGTGGTTTTACAATGCATGAAGCAGAACTAAACTGGTCCTGCTGTAGTTCCTCCCTCCCCAGGACTGCGTATTTCCACTTCACTCTTGCATCAGCACTGACTTTTCTCTGATAACAAAAGGAGCTGTTGAAGAGAATTAAACTGGCCAAAAGCTAAGGGGGAGGAGGAAAAAAAATAGTTATTTGAGGGTGCCTTGCTTCCTGTATCATTATTCCTGTATAGCTGCAATGTATGTGTGGACTTGCAGCACAGCTGTTCATGGGATTAAAATCAGGACAACATAATTGTTTCTGGACACACCTACCCCGAAATCTCTTCTCATACAGCAGGAAGCAAAATCTTGCTTTCAACTACCCATGCATCGGTTAAAGAGTAACACTGAGCAAAGTCTGAAATCCTAACTGAAGGCAAAGTACACTGCTTTTTAGATAAAGTTGTAGCAGTTCAAGCAATGTACAGGCTAATCAGAAATGTCAGCCTGTATTTAAAGGGTTAATCTCTACTGTTGAGCTTTGTTAGGAAGAAATTACTGCTTTAAACTCCAAACAGTGACCCTCTTCAAAGGGAGCAGTACACCCAAAGCACAAAAACTGCACTTTGGAAAAAAAGTCTTTAAGGTAATTTCATAGTATTATATTTCACTTTTTACTATAAAGATACGCTCATTCCCACTATAAGACCCATATCCCCTTCTTTAAACAAGTGCTTTTCCAAAGTGAATCAAGCTTACTGCTTCTACTCTCCTATCACTGGTGGCACTTTACCCACCAAGATATGCATTTCTACGGGAACTTCATTACATTTCAGCTCCAAGTACAGGCAAGTGAAGCAACAACCCTGCGTAAAGCCTGTCCCTGGCCAACACGACAAGGTGCAACATCTGTTTTCTCCCCGCAGAAAAGCGACAGAACCTTGAACACGCTTTTGATAAAGGTCAGTCCTACACAATTTACACTCGTCAGTTGAGTCAATGACTGTATTTATCTTCAGTCTGTACCACGTATGGGCAAACTAGATAGTGATCTTAATATAGGAAAATGAGGGGAAAAAAATATTCATGGGCAAGATACCACAATGAGGAAAGGAAGCAAACAAGAACCTAGCTAAATCTTAAGTGTCATGTGATACAAATTTCATGTACTTCAACAAAGCTGTTATTTGGGACCACCCCCTTAGACCTAAACTGCATTTCTGCATGCCTCATGCTGTTCCTACTAAGCCTTCTACATTTCATGTCAGTCTTGTTTCTATCAATGTCTTATTCAGAACATACTAAATTATAACTTTGGGTTTTTCAATAAATCTTGACATACACCTACAGTTCTAGATTTCCCAGCTACTAGCAGGTATACACCATAATATGGAGGAACACTTGCATCCTGCTATGAAATACAGCTTCTGATTGTATTTTGCTACAATACCCAAGTGTGCAAGTAGATAAAGCAAAGTTCAGAAATGCAGGTGTAAGCCACCACCTGAAAGAAAACAAATTGATAGAATTAAACTGTAATTTTTAATCTTAACTACATTAAAGCTTCCTCAAAATAGAAGAACCCATACTAAAGCACACTACAACTGAAACAACAGATACTTTGACACTCAACAAATTTGGAGACTTGCCTATCTACTGAAACACCACCTTACATGCGACTTTGCAGAAATGAACGAGATTGCTCTATTGAAATATACACAAAGAAAACATCAGTGTTGCAAGGAAACACTGATTTCCCTACCAGTATGATACTTTCAGGTAAATATCAAGCCTGTTGTGTAAACACCTATTATTTGTTGACTAGTGCAAACACTCTTGGTGTTTCATTTAAAAAAGGCTGCTCCAAGTATTTTCTGTTGTTTTTACAGCAAGTACATAGCAATGAAAAAATAAGGCTAGGAAAAACCCAATCAGGAAATTAGTTAACTATTAACCCCTGAATTTGTCAGAATACATGCTGTGAATTAAAATATTCCTTTTACCTAGTGTGGGAAGGGATGGCGCATCACAGCTGTGTGCACAGCAGAACTGGAGCAGCACAAGAATGACTCCTGAAACGCTCCTCACCCCCAAGAGACTCAACTGTAACATGTGGGAAAGCATCAAGATCCCTTTAACCCGATTTATAGCTTAATGTTGGAATAATCCAAAACATTAAAAAATGCTGTAGAGTCAACCCAAAGTCAATTGATTCATTCCAAGTGCTTCTTTACTTGGTAGGATCACATTTTAGCGGCTGTTAGCATATTAAGATTTAATGGCTTCATCAGGGAAGTAATGCTTCTTCATCGTATTTTGAAGACTTCTAAAACTAGAATTTCACATGACTGCCAGTACAAAACCACAAGTTACCCTTCCTCTTTTTCTGACTTAGATAATGCAGTGGGATGTGAACATGCATTACAAATAGGCAATGATAAATACAAGATACTGATTAAGTCAATATGCATTAGTTCATGTGAGTGTATCTGGAATATGACTAATCAGGAGGCGATTGATTTTGCACATATAAGTTCTACTACAGAAAACCAGAAGTTGACAAATGCATTAATATTCTTTAAAAAGATAAAAATTCATCAAGCTGTAGAAGTTCTCCAAACCCTTATCGAGCCAAAGCTGACTAAAATGAGATATAACCCTTCTGAAAATTAAGCAAATCAAAGCATCCCAGTTCAGATCAACTGGGCCATAAGTGTCAAAGGATGTATTTGCTGTTTCCAACTCTGGAACACTCAGAATACAGAGCTATGTAGCACTGACTAGATCAGGCTTAACATTTTGTTCAGTCCAAAAACCAGTCAATTAAAATTTTTAAGATCATGTTATTAAGTTTTGACCTACAGGTATTTCAAATCTAATTAAGGTTTCTTTGTCCCTCTAAACTACTTGTTTATAGAAATGCAAACTGGATGGTTACAAGGTGTGGAGCAGGAATAGGGAGATTGCCATTTTCTAAACCTCTACTTCTCCTGCCCAGCTCTCCACCCCTGCACTCCACTTGCAGTCACCATTTCCTATCAGATGAGCAACCTGCAGCCTAATATTTAATGGTGTACCTGTAATGCCCTAAACCTTGACAGGTGTGAATCTACCATAGTTTCAGTAAGGCAAAGAAACAGTTTTCACTTCCATGTTCAGTTACTATAAAGACAGTTTTGGGTTCAAAAGAGGCTATGAAATAGTCAGAATACAAAAGGCATAACCCAGCAGAGACGTCCTTGACTGCACCATCTTCTAGACAGACCTACAAGATAAAGTAATCTATGTGACTCATGATAAAAAACTCAAACTCCCAACCTTTACCCTACACAACATCTAATGATTACAAATACTATGTCCAAATGTTCTCAGTGTAGCATACGCACAGTCCAGACGATTAGAACAGTGCTTAATTATCAGCAATTGTATGTAATTATGCCTATAGTAAAAGGCTGCTGTATGCAAAACAAACATTAACACAAAACCAAATGGCAAAGCAAAGGCTGACCTTTAACTGGTATCCCTAGAAACGCTTCGGCTAGCTAACGAGTACTACACAACAGTCACATTTTTGCAGTTTCTATTTTAGTGTATGCTGAAATGCCAGTACATTAAAAGATCAGTCAGGTTCACTAATTTAAGGATTTATTTGCTTTACATAACTATATACTCTACAAGTAAGATGGAACCTAAGAGATCAACTTTAAAAGGAAGAGCTCTATCATAAAGAGTATAGCTTCAACTTTTAAAAATACAGATACACAATAAGGACAAGGTATAAAGCTTCACCCACAAGAAGCTTCAGGAGAGCTGAGAATGATCTTTCATGTCACAACATTAATACATACCAA
The DNA here is from genome assembly GCA_039720435.1 of Amazona ochrocephala. Classification (NCBI taxonomy): domain Eukaryota; kingdom Metazoa; phylum Chordata; class Aves; order Psittaciformes; family Psittacidae; genus Amazona; species Amazona ochrocephala. Next base: position 15,893,927 of record CM077889.1, read on the forward strand.
CTCTCACTCCACTGGTTGTGTCCAAAAATCCATACCTGACGATTTAGTTGAGATTCTTCACGATACATGGAATATTAATTCCTGTTTACACTAACTACTGCACAATTTCTTACCTAGAGCCAGCTCAGTAAGCTATTCAAAATACCGGCACATATACCACAAGGTTCCTTACCACATTTTCCTTTACACGTCTGCAGAATACTTAACCACATTTCTGTTGTTCTGTGGGTAAAAACATGAAGTCACCACACAAAACAGTCTTCTCTTGCTTAGCCCTGCAAGTCAACCTAGGAGTAAGAGATAACCTAGCTACCTTCAATGAAGTCTGGACATGAGCTTGTTTTCAGCATTCCTGCTACAGATCTGAACAAGAGCTTGATAAGGCAGTATCTAAACCCAGAAATGCATGCCTTCAAAGAAAGGTTCTAGGTATAAGAATGCTTGTTAATATTACAGTTGCTAAACTATCTGAAGTTCAGGATATAAAAGAACTTGTTCATGCAGTTCACGCTCTAACCCATTTAGCCACATCCTGATAGAAGCAACCAGACTATTCATAGATTGTTTTCACTTCAAATTAAATGAACAAGTCTGAGAATGTGTTCCACAACCACATGCTTGTGCAGCAAAGCCAGCTTGACATTTCTTTCCTGTCCCCATGTACCACTTCATCACCTCTCTCTGTTGCGTTGATGCTGCTGTTTGTGAGATGATGCTGAAAACCAATGATATACTGTTGGTGGTTTAAGAAAACAAAACAAAAATAAGCATCACCACTCCAGCCACGTCACTGGTTGGTTTGCAGCATTACTCCACCAACAGTTGTACTTACGTAAATTATGTGGAGTTAATGTGCAACCAAAACAGCGGCTTTCCATGTTCTGCCTCTAGAGAAAAGTCACAACATCCTACACCAGAAGAAACCGTGCGGTGACCTAGCCCATTGCTCCCTACACCAAAAGCACCTATGCCATGACTGACAATTACTTTATGATCAGGTCTCAAATCCCCAGAGGTGAATCTTTCATGATGTTCCTCAGCAAAGCAAGGATGCTTTCCTAGTTTTAGTTATTCTTCACACACAGAGATCATTCATTCCCAAAAGTATTTATTTACAGACTGTGATTAAGGCAGCACTGAAACTCCACCATCTTAGCCCACAGGACCTTTGCTTTGTCAGGTAAGGCACTTCTGTTGGGTGGGCAATTCTTAAAACTTCTTTAGAAGAATACTAAGAGTGTTAATGATCAGAGTTCTGCACAAAGCATCTTAATACTTTCTAGTATTTAGCCATCACAATGCCATCTCCTTGTTCTGACAGGTGATACACACCAGACAGTATATACTCAAACCTAGTGGTGTTTTAGTTTAATTTCAAGCCTTCCTGTCTTTGTAGGTGTTGGTTCAATGTGGGTTTTGCTCCAAAAAGCATATGAAAGGCTCTGTCTCTGAAGCACAGCCAGTGCTCAGATTTGTTTCGTGATCCCTGACTCTACCAACTGATCTATGCAGAGATATACTTTTATGGAGCACCATTTATGTCAGAACAACTTGCAGCATCCACACCTCACTCATCAATATACTGCAAAATAGCTCAAGCAGTAAAGCTGCACAGATCATTTATAATATGCAGTGTACTAAATTATGTCATACTTCATGGTCTTCTAACCATGGCAAGATGCTGTACCTTAATGACATGAGCTATCATTCAGATTGCTTCAGCATGTTCTAGAAACCCCAAGTCTCCAGACTGAAACTGCTGCCTTGATAAGGAAAGGAGGAAGCTCCAAGAGCTGAAGGAGGCCTTGGAGATACTGGTATTATAAAACAGCATAGAAACTTCAGGACAGCCTTAAGGTGGGAAGCCACTTTACTTGAGGAGTAAAGGTTGCATATCTGGAAAATTAAGTAAGACAGACAAGAGAGCTATCAAAACATCAAGGCTGTGATCACAATGCTGAGATGGCAGCTTCCATAACATACCCCACAGCTTTCCAAGTCTAAAAAAAATAACAACCCCAAACCCAGCCTCTTCCTGCAGACCCCCATCACAGCATAAACTGGAACACTAACAGCAAGTTCTAAAGTAAACAACTACATCTATATTTTCTACTCCTACTCCCTTCCCTGATTCCTTCACTTCAAGAAAAGCCCTCTGAGGCATTAACAAAAGGATTCATGTTGCAGTCTTACAAAAGAAAAAGCTGACTTGTTGCCAGCATTTTTTTCTTTAAATAAAGCACCATCTTGCAAGTGTAATTAGCAGCTCAAAAGTACACAGTAAGCATTTACACTGCTTTTTTCTATGGGACCTGCCTAAGCATTTGTAAACTCTTCAAGACTTCAGCTGTAGGGTAGGAATTATGTGTGCAGGCCCCCAAGCTTATGCCAAGCTTCCCTGCTGAGTGGACTTCTACAACCCTATTTTCATGTAGGAACATAAATTATGTCACTTAATACAATGGTAATAATCTTGCAAGATATTGTACAATAATCACACTTCCAAGTGTGAAGCACCAACACTGAAGAAGGAATACAAAACAGATGAAACCCTGCAGTGATTCAGTTTGAGCAATTTATGTATAAAGCTTTCCAAAGTACACCATGAAGAAGCCTAAATTTAGACTGCATTCAGTAACATCCGTATTTTGACACCGAACGTAGTGTAAAATCTCAACATACAGATTAAAAAACCCCTGCTAGGTTTATGCAACAGGGCAAGGCTCAACCTCTGTCTCATGAAACTAGGACTAAAATCCAGAGGTAGGGCCTGTTGAGATTATTCTTGCGGGGTTTTTAGGCCAATGGTAGCTTTTTCAAGCTCAGCATACATAACTGTAACCTTTGAATACTATACATTCCTCCTAAAACGAAAAAACACAACTACAGAAATAAGTGACATTTCTTGTACATTCATCCAGTTCTGAAGACTGAAAGGCATCTTCATTCATAAAGATACCTCCTGCATATAATCTTTGCTTAATGTGGCACCATTTGGGCCAGGGATGTCATAGTACAGACTGCACATACACACGTGTACAGCCAAAATTACATGACAAAACCCAGAAAATAATTTAAAATTCAAGTCCATTAGCAAACAGAAGCAGGGCCTCTGTTTTCAGGGACTGAATTCTGGTTTACCCCCTGGCATGGTGGTAATCCAAGCAATAAGGCACACTGCACTGAACAAGAATACTTGGCTTTTTGGTGCTAAACTAACAGGACCACTATTATTTATACTGCCATGCTTTCAAGAACAGATGCTTATGTTCATCTGTTGGGAAAGAATTTTTAGTTTGCTCAGACTTGGGAGCATTCGACCCCATTTTAAAGACAGCAGTTTCCATTATGACCACTACACTTGCTTAGAAGAATACCTTCCTAATATCTAGTACAGCCTGATCTTCCTGACTTTTACCTGGAAAAGTATTAAACTCATTCAATTTTTGACCCTTCATTACATGTTCTCAAGTCTCCATATAAAAAAAACATCAAAAGTATTTACCTGCCCATGCAATATCACAGTCTCATCTATCTTTCTATTTCAGCTCTTCCTCTAAAATTCAAGCAAAGTAAAAGGCCTGAATACATCAAGCCTGAATTCAGAGTCCAACTTCAAAAAGCAAACGGAAAAGAGATGTATGTAGTATCCTTTTTATAAATGGACTGATCCAAGCAATTCAGATGACAAGGGAACAAAGAGTTAATCCAAATGCAAAGGACTCCAGTAAGGGCATAAATAAACCCCCACAGAAGGCTTCATCACTAGCAGCAAACTCCACCGAGTCCAGATGAACCAGCAGGAAGAACAGAGGGTGGATAATCCTGTAAAATTACCCCAGTGGAAATGTTGATAAACTCCCAATTACGAGACCTGCTCTAGAATGAAGAAAAAAAAAAATGCAAGATACAATACAATGCAATTACCAGTCAACACTTGCACATCTTCATGCTTAAGCCAGACAAATACCACAGGTATTTCTTAATCCCTTGAATTTTGAATTACTTGCTCATTGTGGCGAAATCTAGATTAAGAAAATAAGCCCCAGAAGTTAAAGGAAAAAACCCCAGATGAGCTGCAACTCATGTTACTAAGCAAACACCCATCTGTGAAGCTGTATTTCCAATAATAAAACTGCAAACTTGTATTTTCAGCAATACAAGTGCGTATATTTCAGTAATACAATTTTCTACGTGTTTGTAGAAATAGGCATCTGCATTAAAGAAAAAACACAAAACCAACCTAAACAAACACAAAAGAACCCTCAACCCCTTTGTTTTATAGTATTTGCTCTGAACATATTCCTTACATTACACAAAGCAAAGTAGCTTCCACACGGATTTTTAGTTTGTGGAAAACTCGTTGATAAAATACACGCTCACAATCTATACGTGTATCAAGACAGAGACAGGTGCACAGTCACCTACTTTTCCAAAGCCTTGTCTGATCCCAGGCTTAAAATTCTCCATAAAACTCCAAAGGAGAGAAGCTTGTCCTGCGAGCACGACGGCAGATGTGGGGGCCGGGAGCGCCCGCAGGCTGCACGCGATGCAGGAATCCCGCACCACTTCCAAGGCTTCCAGCCCCCGCTCACCACTCCGAGCCGAACAAACCCACCACAACAACAAATCCCCCCCCTCCTAATTACCTTAATTACCACTCACGCTGCCTCTCGCACCCCACCGCCATTCCCCCGCCCCAATTCCCCTCTGTTTATCCCTGCATGCGTCCGCTCCGCGGCCTCACGTGCCGGCGCGCGGCCCGCCTCCCGCGCTCTCCTATTGGCCGCCGGCGCTGACAATCACGCCCTTACGCCAGCGCCGCCGTTTCCCTCCGCCGGAACGAGCCAGGGCCGCTCCGGGCCCTAGCGCGGCCTCGGGTCCCGCCGCCGCCGGCAGCTCCGCTGACAGGCAGCGCAGCCCGCCCGCGGGGTGCGCTACGGGAGCGCCTGAGCGGCCTTCGGAGTGTTGGGGGGTGTTGGAAGCCGTGCGCTGAGGGCGGACGGGCAATTAACCAGCTGATGTCATTTCCCTCTGCCTTTGTTTAATTATTTTAAACTCAATTGCACAGTGAGGGGAAAAAAAAAAAATAACAGAATACCCCAAAACAACACAAAAAACTCCAGGCTTCCAGATGCCCTTAGACTAATTTCGCTTAATTGCTTACCCGATGCAAACACACCCGGGCTCCCTGCGTGGCGCCGCCCGGCCCGGCCCCCTCCCGCACGCTGGGTGGGTGTTTACGGGCCTCGGCCGGGGTGCGAGGCCGGGCAAGTTCCCGGTGGCGGAGCCCCCCCGTTCTCCGCCGCTCCCCTCTTCCATACCAGGCGTTTCCCACCCGCTTCCCCCGGGCGCGGAGCCTCCCCCCGGGGCGTCCCCGCAGCAACAACTGCCTGGGGCTCAGCGCTTCCTCCAGTGCCCCCCATAACTCCCCTCCCCCCGGAACCCCTTCACACCCAGAAGGGCCTCACACCCCCCCATGACACCCCCAAACGAGGCGGGGTGGGGGTCGCACCCCCCTGCCCAACTCCGAGGGAGGATCCTCCCCGTTGTAACGCCGCCGCTCCCTTCCCCCATAGCGGCTCCCCCCGCGGAGCGCTTCCCCCCCCCCCGGGCCGGAGTCGTGTCCGTCCCCCCCTCCCTCCAGGCGAGGCTCCGCGGCCGCCCCCCGCGATGGGGCCGCCCCTACCTGTGGCTGCAGCATCCCCGTCCCCCCGCCGCCCTCGCTCCGCCGCCTGCCTGGCTCTTTGTTTCCTGCCGCGGGCCGGACGGGAGAGCAGCTCCCCCCCGCCTCCTCCTCACACTCATTGAAAGCAAACAAGCGTCATGGCGGCGCTAGCGGCGGCTGCGGGCGGGCGGACCGGCCCTCCTCCCTCTCCCTCCTCCTCTTTCTCTCCCTCCGCCCCGCCTGCCCAGGCCTCCCGCACTCCGCGCACGCTCCGCGATTGCGGTGGGGAGCGCAGGGCTAGAGAGGAGCCGGAGGCTCGGGCGGGTGTGCGGACAGGCGGGCCGGGAGTTGCAGGGAGGCAATAGGGGGATAAAGGCTTGGGGAGGCAATGGGAGGGTGTTTCGGGGTGCCTCAAGGTCCGGGGGAGGCAGGAAAGTGGGTGCAGGCAACGTGCCAGCTGCATCGTCAAACGCAGAACTGGTGTAAACGGTGTATCGCAGGGAAACGGTTTCTAGCAGGAGTCCAAGGAAACCTGGTTAAAATAGTCACTTGTTTGAAAAAGAACTTCAAATTCTCCTGCAAAAGTCTGGATCAGGAAGTCGAACTTGCAGTGGGTGTGCTCAGGGAGAATGCAGAAGGTGTGATATTAACGCTTTGTAGGAAAGAGGATCTCTTGTATGTTTGTGTCTTTGATATGACATTTGTGGAACAGTGAAACGGCCACCAAAATTGCCATCAGCACCTCTGTGAAGCTCAGGTTATGGCTCACATCATCTCCCTTGAACCGATAAATGGATGCGTACCGAGATACTTGCAAAAATAAAGGAAGTTCCTGTTTTGTTATTACTGCACCTGTACAGCAATACTTTACAAGTAAGATGAGGGATGCTAGGTGAAGTGATGGGGTGGTGAAGTGCCATCCCTGGTGTAGTACTGGCCAGAATCATTATTAGTGACTTCCAAATGAAGGATTTCCTCTGATTTTCAGAGAGTTAAAATGCTGTGGCAGCAAATGTGTGCTTGGTTACCACCACCTCATCAAAAGGAATAATGAAGACATTATCTCAGATACACAACCCTGTTTCTGAACTGGAAAAGCCAAGTAAGAACTGAGGCCTCATCTGTTTAGGTGTAACTGGATATATAGCTGGAAATAAATGGCACTCATGCTCCCTTTTAACATGATAATGTGATGGATGCCCCATCCTTGCTGGTGCTCAAGGCCAGGTTGAAGAGGGCTTTGAGCAACCTTGTCTAGTGGAAGGTGTCCCTGCCTATGACAGGGGTTTGGAACTAAATGGTCTTTAAGGTTCCTTCCAAGCCAGAGCAGCCTGTGATTTGAAAAGGAGGGTGGTAGCTGGTCATACTTCTGAGGAACACCACCAACCACCATAAAGAGCAGTGCTCTGAAAAAGATAACCCTGGCACATAGCGTGCCAAACCCAACTGCAAAACGTCCTCTGTCAGAAGATTGAGCCCTTTGGCACTTTGTTGGAAATAATCCTGCTGTACTTCAGATTTCTGTTCAACCTTATCATATCACATGTCTGAAATGCTCTTGGATGATAAACTATCCCCTCACCGCATGGCGCAGTCCTGCACTACAGATATCTGAGCTAGCGCCGTTATGGGATGCGGCATGGCTCTGGCAGAAGTGCCGTATCTGCTTCCCAGGCTTGGCTGGCTCTGCAGGGCTGACAGTCATTCAGAACTAACTCGAGTAGCTCTCCATGTCGTGCTCCTGCGCTGCGTGTCTTTCCTTTCTGATAGCCAGCTGTCCCACACATTCTTCAGTTAATACTTTCTAGGTCAGATATGGCCTCTATAGACTCTATCGTTTTGCCCAGAGCTGATTCTCCAAAAGCAGTAGGAAAGTCTTTGAATACGTTGCAGGATTTTCCAGGAATTGCTGCTCAGCAAAGAAAATTCAGCTGATCATTTTTCTTGATGTCTCGAAAAATGCTTGCAGGGAAAATTCATTCCTTAGGGATGAATGTTGGGGTAATATTACAGGAGACTTGGAAGGGCGTGCTGGTGAGGGCCTGCAAGTGGAGAGCAAATGGCAGAAAATACCTAATAACTGAGATAAGCAAGAAGGAGCATTAGAGAAAATGATTTTAAAGCAATTAAAACATAATCCTGTGTTATTGCCCATTATATAGACTAACAGGAGATCGCAGCAATCTGGCAGATTTCAAGTTAATTAACTTTATGGTAACTTCACAGGTTATTTCTAAAGAAACCAGCAATATTTGAAGAGTCTAAAGATGTAGCTTTTTGTGTCAACAGTTTCCTTTGAGCTGCCAGCTTGCCTGTGTGGTTTGAGACAACAGAGCAAAGCAAAAACAGGTATGCGGGGGTTTTATTTAGCAACTGTTACGCTCTGCTGCGTTTCCTGTGCAGAAGTGCTGCTGCTCATCTGTACGTATGATTAACTTTTGCTCCCTGAAAGTGTTATCAGACCTGTAACCAGGCAAACAGCCGAGCAGATGGCCAGTGCCAGTATCAGTGTTTCTGGTCTGGGTGCTTAATGAGATCTGAGAGTGTAACATGAGCCTCTTTCATTTTGTCGGTCTCACATGGCAGATATACTTGGTGCAAGTGCTCTTGTTGCTCAAGGTCACAGATTCAGCAATCAAAAGAAGAGCCCTTCCCATTAATTGTTTACCTGCCTATGACTGTTTCCATACATTTCAGGAGCTGCTGTGTTATGTGGAGTGCCATTATCCCGAGTTCGGGACGGTACTGCTCTTATAGACAATCAGATCAGAGCAGAAATTAAGTCACTTCTTAAAACACAGTGTTAAATTTACCATACTCTGAGTGTAAGCTTTCATTCATTAACCCTAAAACCTTTTAGTGCTGTGGAATAAAGCTTTGGTTGGGCCAAATGCTGATTTTGACACACAGCCTTATGTCCTACAGAATGATAACCCTCCTGGCCTTACACATGGAGATAGAGTATTTGCTGTGAGTAGTTAAAACCTCTTAGCACCCTTGTGTCTCCCCTCTATGCATACATCCAAGGTAGGAGCTGCAAGGTGCCTCAGAGGGTTTGAGGAGGGCTACTCGGTCCACCTTATGAATGCTGACAGCTGTTTTGAGGTCCTATTGCCACCATGCACTGACAGAGGGATGTGAAACCTGTGGTAAAGGGTTGTCTTTGTGGCTGAGCTATGGTACATTTTGCTTTGTTTAAATTGCCAAATTTGGTGAAGGTGCACTCTTGAAATACCTACATAAGATCGTGCAGTAGAGGCTTGTTGACTTCTAAGTTCTTTGAGGTAAAGGATGTAGTCTTCATCCTGCATGGCTCATATATGGTGGGTGAGCTGAGGAGACATCACCCATCCTAAGAGAGTAGGTACAGATCTGTCATGGCTTGTGAAGGCTCTCATGTCTGGGGTTACAGAAGAGGTGGGCAAGGCAAGGCCCAGCCCTCTCTGCTCCCTCTGGAAATGTGGAAAGCCCGATGTAAAGAGAGGCAAGAAATGAAGCAGGGGAGGAGAGCAGAGTTATAGCAAAGCAGGAGAGATAATGTGGAAGAAAGAAGGGAATAACTGGTAGGAGTAGAGTCATCCCAGTAGGAGGGCAGAGCTAAACTGTGGTCTACATGTTCAATATATCCAGGTAGAGAGTCAGGATATGAACTGCAGGGTAACTTCCACAGCTATTGAGAGCAGTGGGATCACTGCTCTGAACATGGGATATTCTTACAATGACAGGTATGCTTGAAAAATGAGGGCTTGGAGCACTCATATTGGAACACTCATATTGCACATCTGAAATGATTGCATGCTTAATGATTTCAGCCTTAAGCTTTATGGCCCGTTCTCCATCGACTGGGTGAATGTAAGAGCATCTTCTGTCACAGTTAGATAGTAACGATAAATCTTTGATGTTTATTGAGCATTAAAACTACAGTGAAAGCCCCATCAAAAAGCATTGAGGCAATTAATATTCCTGCTTTCCTCTGCATGGAATAGAGTTCAGTGGTTTCCAGAAGACTTGCATGTAAAAAGATAATTGAAAACTCCCCTTATGCGTATCCACACCAGAGCTGAACTAAGGAACTTTAATCCTGGGATGGCACAATTTGTAGGTAAGGGCTTTGCAGCCTTAGTGTTACTTTAATATGCATTGTTACACAAAAATGGTTTAAGTACTTAAAAAGAAGTTGAACATGATCAAAAGCTTTCTTTCTGGAAATATTTGCATTTAGCATGAAGACTTCCATAGTGAGAGAAGCATTTCTAACTCCTTTTTGCCAGTTCCGGATGCTATTATTCAGCTGTGCCACCACCTGAGGTGCTTGTGTGCCATGTTTAAATGGCTGTTAAAATTATTTAGATATTTGATCTGCTATCAGGATGGTAACAGTTTGAAATATGTACTGAATCCTGTTCTCTACCTTAAGCTTGCAGGTCTATAGGGCATTTCATCATTAGTGTGTGTGCATTTGTGCTATACTGTAGTAGTGAAGCAACAGATCTAAGACGACCATAATTCTTACTTGTCCTAATCAAATATTAAAATCTGAACATTATTAAGAAGCTGGACTCATGAACCGTGATGTGGTTTTCCTCATTGTTATTTTTTAGGCTGATTCTTACACATTTTTCTCTCTAGAATCACCTCTCCAACTCTTGATCACCTTTCTCCGAGAAGATGACCATCTTTTCATATTAAAACTAAGTTAATGATATGCAAGAAAGAGGTACAACCTGCATGAATTCATTACTTGGGCAGAGCTCTTGGTTGCATTCAAAGCACTGCAAAAGGAGCTTTCAAAGCTTTGCTGTTCATGGCATGAGCTTTTATGCATGTGAGTGAATAGTAAAAATTGCTATGAAATACTTGAATGCCCAGTTATGGAGTTACAACTGAGAGGATAAATGCCAAATAATGGCCTTATTGATGTAAGATGGAAGGATTCACATTAGTGGAAAGCCAGCTGCTCAAACTACCCATCCATCTTTTTGGTCCTTTCTAAAGTGTCCTTTTCTTTTTGTACCCATTTTGGCGGGTTTTTTCCTGTCTTCTGTCAGCATCTTATTTCCCTGTCTTTATTCAGTCTTGCTTTCGACGCTTTTCTCCAGCAACAGAAACATATTTACTTGCAAGCTGATCCCATCTGTGCTCTGTGTTGTAAAGCTTCCCCCTGCCGTGGCACTGCATGTCTGATTTAGTTTGGTACAACTGCTCGGAAGCTCCAGCCTTCAGGAGTGCCAGGATTCCACACTGTGGATCAGACGGGCAAAGTACTGTCACTTGGGCATGGCTTTAATAAAAAGAGGGTGTGTGGTTTTTCTTGTGTAAGAACATGCAGTGACACTATAATTATTTGATGCCTGATAGTTCAGTGACATGGAAGACTGCCGAACTTTTAACTTAATTGGGTCTTCTCATGCTTGCACTGTTTCCTGCTCATGAGCCAGGCTATATGGGTACTATAACTCACATATACACTAAGCTGTCCCCACTGCAGTCTCATACCTTGCAAATTAAGTAGGATCAAGACTCAAGAGAGATAATGAAGGAGACCTATGTCCTGGAGGAAATTACCTTGAATTACAAAATGATGGTTTCTCTCTTAATAAAAAACGAACAAATGCTCCAGTGTGACACTAGGGAACTCTTCAGTTTATAAAGGTACTGTCTTTCAGGAAATACATATGTTAATCCAGCTGTCATGCATAAATTCTCATTTGAGGCCTGATCTAATTCCCATTGAAGAAGAGATGGACTCAATCTACTTAAATTTCTCCATGCAGTTTCACGGCTTTCCACTATCTTCATCTGTTGTATCACATTACTGTGTGTGGGTAGAGTTGCCACATTCCACCCATGACACAACTGTTTCAGTGGCAAGTGAAGTGATATGTGCATATGGTATATGCAGGCTTTACACAAACCGTATGCTTTCAGACAGCTATCTATGCAACTGGGAGAAGTTACGGGGGCTTTTTGAATATAAAGTCCATTTGCTACGTTATTAGAAGATGTTGCAAACTTTGTTTATCTTTCCCATGACCTTACTTCTTATATTTGAGAGATGGAATGAGTGATTTATTGTGTACTTTTTGTAAATGAGTAACTCAGTTTGATAACTTTGAATAACAATAAAATGGTTGCGTGAAGATTTTAGAATCAATCTCTTCAATTTTCTTATTTCTTGCATCAAACCTTAGGCCCAAATTTACTTATAGAACAGTGACTTCATGCAATTTCCAATTACAGTTATAGATAGTCTCCCTTTTGGTACCTGTTATACATTTCCAATATGTTAAATGTCCTCATTGCTGAATGAATATTCATCTGGAGAGTTTTGGCTGAGTACAGTCTCTAATGGGGAGATAAAACCTCCACTGAATTTATAAAGTACACTTTAATCATGAGGCTATTATAGGCACTAATATTATTTTTTCCATTGGTAGTTACAAAAAAGTACAAAATGACTGGATAAATTAATCTAGCAGTTAAGTGTGGATGTTTCTGTATTATCCGCATTGACAAAATACTTTCCTTAGGACATTAGGTTTGCAGAGGGGGGACACAACAAAATATTGGGTGAAACCCCAACACAGCCAAAATGATCAAATACTAAATCTCTGCAGCTTCTCATGGAGCTACATCTTAGATCACTTCCGTTCTGCAGAGCTGGTTCCATTGCTCTGGGAGTAGGGTTCACCTGAATAAGCACAGGGAAGTACGCGTGTGAGCTGCTCACCATGAGCTGCCCCTATAGTCAGCGGAGGCTGCAAGTACACATCCTTGAGGCTGCAATTCCTTTTTGAGGCATTGAAGGCAGGCATTGGAGCTGAGACTATAAAACTGGAAGAGGTTTGTTTCTGAGCGCCGGGAGACCTCAGTGAGCTGAACGAATGCAGGGTATTCACTGCTGCAAAGGGGAGAGGCTCACTCAGTGTCGAGAGCTGCACTGGCTAAAAGGCTGCACCACAGAACGGCATTTACCCAGAGAAAGATGGAAGTCCTTGCCTGCTTCTCAGGTGATCACTGCAGGTGACAGGGAGAAAATTTGTCCAGCGTTTACCGCTGGTGGTTGGGGTGGTGCATTAAGGGGTTTTCCACTCCTTCCAAAATATGAGACGCTTAAAATAAATGCCTTCAATGCCAGTTTGAACGAGCCACCGAGCTGACCTGCTGTTGTTTTCTCTGGGTCCAGAACTGTTGGGCTGCGAGATCAAAATAAACAGAACAGAAAGTTATAGGACAAAATTCACAATCTTTGAGCCTACTGCAGCAGCCTCAGGCTAAATCACGTTTCCGAGAGTGTGGCTCTCAATATCCAGCCTACTCCTGAGGAGCTGGCAAATGCTCAACAAGCACAATGCTGAGACAACTGGCAGCCTGAGTCATTTTTGCATGTGATTGTTGAATGTGACAGATTGAGAATAGCAAGGAGTACAAGTTCATGCTAAGAGAGTGAAGTAACCCAGCATCCGCTCGCTGGCCCAAGCCTATGGATAGATGTAGAGTGCTGTGGCAGAGAAATGCCATCGGGGCTTTGAAGTAAATGGGTTTAGCACAGATAATATTTTCTTCCTTTGCTCATTTTCATTTCCCCATAGATTGTTTCTTTCTTCTGTTTATGGCAGATAGAAAGTAAGAGAAGAGCCCTTGAAAGATTTGTGAAGCCTGGATTGCTGTTAACTCATTCTCCTTTTTGCTTTTTCTCTGAATGCCTTTTGCCTTTCTACTTCACATAGATGCTGGCTTGGCCTTTCTATTGCCTGGTAGTTACTGCTCCAGCACGTTGGCTGAACTGAAATCATTTCAGATAAAATTGGGGTAAAAGTGCTTATAGAAGTGGCTGCTTCCAAACCAGCACAGTGGAGGTTTGCTTTCAGAGCAAACTATGACAGGCTTAGGAAGGCCGGGGAAGTTACCGAAGAAGTCTCTGCTGCAATGAAACTTTATGTTGCACTTGATCAAATATTAATCTTGGTAATTTATTAACTAAATTTAGCCACACTTAATTTCCATACATGTTCTTGGAAAAGTTAACATCCTTCCCAATTTCCTGGCCATGAATGTTCAGTGTGTGACCCCTGCCAGCACAGCTGAGCTCATCGACTGCCCGAGACGAGTCTGTAACATGTTCTGCACCAAGCTGGTGTTTGAAGTTTGCTCCTCAGCCATATAAGACTGTACGGGGGGGATTAACCTATGTAAAACAGTCTGCTTGATTAATTAGGTATGGAAGTGTTCTGGGGGTGTTGGATGAGAGGTGCCATGGGGCAGTGGTACCAGTGACGCTGCAAAAGAAGCAGATGTACAGACTTTGAGCTGAGTAACTTTGATGCTCAGGGCCCTTGCAAACACAGAAGCCTCTGCACAGGCTGAGAAGGATTAAAGTAGATTTTTGATGTGTCCATAAGTCTTTTCTGTTCTTTTTCTCCTCTAAGATCTTATGTGTAACCATGGGTTCAGGACATGTGTGGTTCTGGTTACAACAATCAGAACCAGGTCTTTTTTTCTCCTTTAATTCCCTATAAATCAAGACTTTGGGAAGGTAACAATCCCTGGGAGTCCTTTGGCTGCAGTGAATGGTGAGTACCTTGACTCCACTGGTCTCCATTTTATTTTACAAATAATTAGGGGTAATACATTGACACAGCAAGAGCCTGGACCTCTGCTGCCTCCTGTGCCAGGCACTCTGTTTGCTCACCACAGCAACAGAAAGCTATTAAATACATTCTCTGTATTTGTGAGCTCAGGGCCGTTAATCTTGCCAGCCTGAGGTGATTTACTGCTTCAGACCTGTGTTGGTAGTTCGGTGTCGATGACCTGGTGGGATGTATGGAAGTGAAGTGACCTGTACAGAAATTTGTCTATTTAAACCCATGGTTATTCAGTGAATCTTTTCCTGCTGTTTGCCGTGGTGGCTGTGCGTAACAGCAGCAGCCTGTCAGTGATGTGCCGGTGGGTGATGATGGACCCCAGGAGAGCGCCCAGGCTGTTTCTCCATCATGGTACCTCCACGTTCATCCACGGATCTGACTTTCTCATGAAGCTGCTCCAGCCTGGGCGCCTTTCTGGCATTCCCTTCAACCTCATCTCCTAATTCTCTCCTCGATGTTGCTCTTTATAGAACATAATTCAACAACGACTCAACCCTTCTCTTTAGCGTGGCCTCTGCACAGATTGAAGTTGCTGCTCCTGATGTGCTGGCACCGGGCTGGGACAACAGACTGCAGTGCTGCCCAAGCTGTGGAGAGACCGTCCAGGGCCAGACCATGCTGAAGAGGCTGCTCTTGCAAATAATGGGCAGCAGGTGGTAGCACATGTTCATTTCATCACTTTTTAGTTTTTATAAAGAATTAGGCTTTGCAAAGCTTCATCTTATGTGATAAAAAGGGGAAGGAGTCGGGAAGGCTGCTTCCGAGGAGGATGAGCACCTGGCTTGCTTCCAAGTTTTCCTGGTTTTCCACGAAAGCTGAAGCCCCTCCCTTCCTCTCTGGCATTTCTAGAGACACTTTTCCGCCGTGAGCTCCTTCGCTGTTACCAAAAGAGCTTGTCTTGGCTTGACTCTATAATGCCATGTGGGATAATTTTGCTGCAGAAGCATGCAGGCAGTGCTGGGGCTGGGAACAGCAGCGAGCTCAGACTGTGCTCCTGTATGGAAAACCGAATTAAACTGGTTACACCAGCTAGCAACGCTGCTGGAAGGAAACAGCCCCTTCCAGCCCAAAATTCACCCTAGAGGCATGATGATAACCAGGGCAGTGTTTCAAACAGTCTGGCCACTCGGTTGAGTCTGCCCTCCAGATGGCAGATAAAATGGACAGAGCCCTCTTTCCTCTGAGCTGTGCATCAACAGGAGCAATGTAGGCTACTTGGGACAAATATTCCTGTAAGTTTGTATTGCAATGGTGCTTTGATTGACTTGGTGAGAACATCTGCATGGGACTGGACAAAGAAGCAAGATGTAGTTTTGAAGCGTTCAGCCCACTTACTCCATATGTCAATAGCACATTCGTCCCACAACCTATTTAGCAGGCACTTTGATTGCTGCTCACTTTGGAAATATTTCAGCTCCAATAAAGGAGCAAACTTGTTTTATTTTTCTTAATAACTAGACTTCATTATTAACTTACATGTTATGACAGTCTGCTGTGGCCTGAAAAGCAGAGCTTCAATGAAACGTCTTAAATGAAATTAAGGCGATCTAACCTCAGGTTTCTCATTTGACTGGATTTATAATTGCTTTCAGACTGCCCTTTAAAGCGCCCACATCTGGACAACAACATCTCCAGTTTGGACACTGGGATAACGACTAAGTTCTTTCCTCCTCAGAGCTGGGCCAGAGCACAGCTGCCGTGTACCAGGAGGCTTAACCCTCCTACATGGCATGTATTTTCAGGTATAGCTGGTTGTAGGTAGATTTAAATCTAATCTAGTTATATATATTTATAGTTGTGAGAGCAGAAATGTCAGCATTTTCCATGATAGGAAATGGATGCTGTCACGGGAATATGTGATCCAACTTGGCCCTGCTTAGTCTAAATTGTTTGGGCTTTTTTCAGGACTGAACTATGAGCCTGCAGTAATTAAATTGTGTTTGAGGTTTTATGTCTTGATGCTGACAAGTCAGAACTTTGCTTCTGCAGCAGCAGGCTGGGATCCTGTTCCCAACTTCAATGTAGAACAAGCAACAGTTCTCCAAGGAACTGGCCAGACCTCTATATCTTCCAGAAGTTTGTTCCTTGTAGTTTAAATTAGTTCTCAATACACTGTAGTCACAATGTCTGTGTTTCAGTGCAAACCTGTCTCAGGTGCTTATTACAATATGTGGCAATATCACCTTCCTTGATTAAACTTTTACCAGTAAAACCTCATTAGTTCTAATCTGGATAACCTAGAAGATGCATTATCACTGCAGTCCTGTTTTCCAGAGCTGTAGTTGAGCCAAACCCCTGTTCTTCCAGAGAAGTGGATATATTCATTTTGTGTCCCAGTCAGCTGGTAAATCACAGGGTAAAGGTTTTTTTGCAGAACTCAATGAAGTTGCAAGATTCTAAGTTACTTTTTGTAAAGTTTACAGAAAAAATAGTGACTAGCTTGTAAACCATCCTATGAAGGGCACATTTTACATGGAGGAGAAGGGGGATTGCCAGTGATGACTTACTTGTTCTTAAGTGATTGTAGAAATAACCGATATGAAGTTACTGGTCAAACTCCGCCAGGCTCTGACGTGTAGTTGCAACATGCTGCTTCTGAAGGGTGGTGCTTGCAGAAGCATCAGTGTTTGTAAGTAGAATTCCCTTCAGGACCAGATGATAGGAAAGCTTTGGGAACAAGTCCTAACGTAGACTGGGTGTCCTGCCAGTAACCTTCACTGCCGTGACGCGTGAGGAACCACCCGTTGTAGGAGTGCAGATGGCTCACGCTATTGGGGATGTCCCCGACAGGCTGCTCAGCTCTTTCTTATTAATTTCAGAACCACAGGGAACATGCTATTAATTGTAGAAGGGATGTGGATGTGCAGGATGGTGCCCAGATCTGTAAACAGGATCTAAAACCTGAATCTCCCCTCCATCTTCTCATCCTTAAGGCTGATGGCATGGGGGGCTGGACTATGTTCTACTAAACAAATTCATTCTCTTGTAAGGTGTCTTTTGTGGCTTGTAGCAGAAGAACCTCAGTTGTGAATAACCGCTACCATTAAGGTGGGACTGGGACAATCTTTCTTAGTGGCGTAAATGATTTCAACTTTGTTTCTAAGCTGTGTCTTTAAGGAAAAAATAGAATTGCTCAGATAGAAGTCACAGAGTTTCATTCCGGGACTTCAGCCTGAAAGTTCAGCTGAGATCATGTGTTTTTCTCTGATTTGGGAAGCTCTGCCATTCAACTCCGCTTGATGGTTGTCCACATGTTATGATACTTAAGCGTGTCCCTTGACTGCCATTTGACATTGTTTTCTAGCCAAAGTGAGAAAGTGTGCATGCCTAGGGAGTGAAGGGATGCTTCACTTAATTTTGGCAAGGAACGTGGTGCTTATATCATTATTGATGGATGAGCAGGTTAAAGGCTGTCTGCTTCACTAGCTTAGCAAAGCTGTACATCAGCTCTGGCTCCTGCGGCTCCGGCTTTTTGCTATGGAGGTCACAGGTTCAGTTCTCTGGCTGTTGGCCAAGGCAGCCGGTATCTTGCATGCAGTGTCTGCTATTTGATATAGATGGGGGCTAAGGAGAACATTAGTAATCAGAGCAACTCCACCCTATACGGTGGAGATACAGTACCCTGCTGGGAGTTCCCGTGGAAAACTCCAGTAAAGAATAATTCCAGATAAGAGTCCATCAACTGACCTTTGATGTCTGCAGGTTTCCACTGAAAAATGTTTAACTCCAAGGAAACAATAAATCTGATGTGTTCCCAAGTGGATCTGAGCAAGGGAGAACTGAAAATGTACTTAAATCTTTCATTATACATTTGTGGGGTTAGTATGCTCCGGCCAGAAGGCAAATGTTTTCCTTTCTATGAAAGGATTCTGTTGCCATTTACTCTACAGAAGCCAGATCCTGTGAATCTTGTTTTGTTAGAAAAAAGCCTTCTCAGCTGAAAATTTGCCCCAAGAGATTCAGGCCATGCCTTTGTGTTTCTCATATTAAATAGCTTTTACTTATACATTTGTGATGCTTAGGTGATGCTCGTGGAGGTCAGAATGGTTCAGGGGACTGTATTCCATGCATTCTTCTAGTGTACATCCCTGGGGGCTCGTACAGCCCTAAGGAACACACTGGCCCTGCTGCAAACCGTATGTCACCAATGCTGAACTGAATGAAGAAAATCAGAATACAACGCAGCAGGTGAAGTAACCTTCTGGCTCAACACCATGGAAGAGTTGGAAGCGATGGAGGAGCAGCCCTGGCTGTGGACGGCAGGGGGGAGTGGAGGCGATTAGCATGCAGGAATGCAGAGGGGAGATGTGCTCCAGACCCCAGCAGTAATAAAGTCAAGCTGCAAAAATACCTTTTTATTTGATGGGAAATTTCAGGAATTCTGTCAGTTATCGCTGAAAACCAGACTTCGGCCTCAATCCTGCTTTTTCCCAAGTGTAAGGATGTGGAGTTTCAGATCAAAGGGTCTGCTTCATACTTACTTTGTAGCTGCTCATCATGGCCCTACAAAGCATTTTGGTGCTTATGCAATGAATGTGAATAATTTCATTGGTCTCATTGAAACTGCTGGTGTATTTAAAATTAGGTGATGGAGTGTTTTGCATGGTTATAAAGGCCTCTGGGAAAGGAAAAAAAGCCATTTCATGGAAACATTGAAGTGCTTCTATAAATGAAACTCCTTTGTGCTGGACAGGATAAAAGCAAATGAGATTTATCAGACCACCTCTTCAGGTCAGATATAAAAGCCGATAATGCAGGGTAAAAAGCGTATTTAGAAGAAATTACTTCTTCAAGCATCGCCTCCAGTGACTTTGTTAGTGACGCAACATTGCTTCATGTGTCATAGGGTGTGTTGGGTACATGACACTGTTATGTGGTATAAAGCTGTTCTTATTTGGCAGGAGAAGTGTTTGACAGTATTTTCAAGGGCCTGTGGCTTGTCCATAAACGACCTTTGTTTTTCAGCTGCTGTACCTCAATGCACAGGAAAAGCGATGTTTCATATAACCAAGTGGTGTTTTAAAGGCATTTCTGGTTTTAACTCTGATTACCGGTGTCGGCAGATGTGAAAGATTTGCTTTTATGTGTTTGGGTTATTTTCTGACAGATTAGTGATTAAAAGGATTGCTTCATATTTTTAAAGGATAAAAAGGGTTGTATAAGAAATGACCTAATCCTCAGATTTTTAGTACAAGTTCTGCCCGCTCCATAGTGTCTGATCTACGCTGTTGCTCACAGAGGTGACTGAATTGATGCAGATGTTTTCCTTCCTACATCACAAGTAACAGCCGAACACACAAATCCCAGCCTTTTGCAGCCTGAACTGATCGGTTGCCTCATATGTAGCTTAGTAATATACAGAAAGTAGGTTTGAAAATGTTAGAGGGAACTGAGCAATTGTCATTTTGCCTGCTTTGTAACCCAAACCGCAGAATTCATCAGGAGGTTTCTGTATCAGCACAGATGCTCTAATCCAGCTACCAACTGTGGGGTAAAGCGCTTCAGTAGGCATAACTGCACCCAGAAAATAGGAGGAGGGTTGAGTTCACCCAGGAGTGGAAGAGATCTAGTTTGAACAAAGACCCACACTGAACACCAGCTCAAAGTCATCGCTGGTTTTGCCTTTGCTCATTTAAATCTGTTTCTTCCTTCTAATCGATAGCTGCCCTTGTAGCATCATTTCAATTGATAACTGCATTACAGGTGGTCCTTGTGCACTTAACAATATTAGAAAGGGCACTTTAATGTGCTGTCTCTCTTTGGCAACGCTCCCTAAGATAACTATTGTAACTCCAAGGGACAGCTCCTCACTTGCAAGCATCTATAAGAAAGTATGCTGCTCATCTCTGGAAGGCAGTGAAGAAGCTGAATCAGAGACCAAGCAATTAAAAAAGAAACAGTATAAAACTATTTGCACTGTTTGCCTTTTAGAAACCAGTTTTCCTGTGTCTTTTGCAAAGCGATACAGGATAGATGGATGCCCAGTGTGATGCATCAAGCAGCGTCCTGGTGATCCTGGAGTCTCATTTCCAATAACTGTAGCCAGCAGGAACCAGGCTGGCGTGCCCTGTGGTTTGGCTCTACTCACAGTGAAGCAACGCAGAGCTTCCCCACAGAGGACATTACGCTCCTCAAAAAGTTCAGCTGGGCTGTGCCAGCCACGAAGCAGAGCACTACACAGATTGCTCCATTCTCTACAGTCATTCAGTCTCCTGTAAGAAATGGAAAGGAAAAGTAACTTGTTATCACAGCTGCCTTTGTAGGGAAACTGGGGGGATTTTATGACCCTGTTACAAGCATTTTATTGCTGAATAGTAAGTCCTAAGTCCTTCGTCTTTTTCCATCTCATTTAAAAGTAAGATGATTTGGGGATAAATACCTGCTTTTTAACCAGCAGCCTTTCCTTGAGCTCCTAATAAGTCTTTGGAGGTGTTTTGATTTATGCACGTGTGAACCCACTTGCCAGGGCTTTTGTAAACCAGGACCTCCCTCTTCTGTCACCGTTGTCTTGTGCTTTCTCCTACCCTGCACTGTGCCTGCCCTGAAAGCAATACAGCCCTTTGCTGTCGACGTGGCAGCTCCTTCCTCTGCCTCTTTCCTGGCTTTAGTATCTCGATCCGCTGCCCTTCACTCAGAAGACTCCTTACCCTCAGATCCCATTTGGACGTTTATTTTTGCTGCAATGCCACTTAACTGACGAGTGGTCATCTAGCATAAAGCCAAAGAAGCAGAGTTAGTGTTTATTTGGGAAAAAACCCACAAATATTAGAGGTTTTGCAAACACTGTTATGTTTTGTGCTACCCATCCTCCTGGCTCTCATCATTTATAAATTTACAGCTCTAAAGCAGAACACACTGCTTAGCACGGCGGGATCCTGAGTTGGTCATAATTGTGACTGCTGGGCCTGGATATGCTGTTTGTAAGCAAACCTCACACGTGCGAGCAGCAGCAAGTGGAGGTGAGCCTGAGACGGGTAACTGGATTATCTGGCATCCATCACCTTCCTGCCCCATGTTATACCTGGGCTTACCTGCAAAGGCAGGGCAGGGGCACACAGGCACCAAACCCCCCTGTATACAAAACTGAGAGCTGAGAAAGCCAAGTTTTGCTGGGTTAAATTCAGGACAAAGCCAAGCAAAGCTCTGCAGGGACCCAGCGGTGCCGCTGGAGGCTGCCAGGCAGCTCCTGTCACCTGCAAACCCCTTTTTGTATGAAGAAAAGTCTCACCCAAGTCCCTGTGGACATGAATGTGTGAAGGGTCCTCAAGTGGCCAAGGCATGAAAATCATCCCACAATTGTCTTAAAGGGAAATTACTGCAGACTGTGCCAGAACATTACAAGAACAAAGGCTCAGCTACGTTGTAAATAGCTTGACACCTTGTGCGTGAAGGTAGTTCTGGGCTAATGAGGGTATATCTCTACTTTAAGAATCCCATTGAGAATGACGTTAATTCTCCCTCATTCACACATCCCTCATTCTATGATTCTATGATTTGACTGCAGTCATCTTTTCATGGCAGGTTACTTGACATAGCTGCAGACAAGGGTTGAAATCCATGTGGCCCTTTGCATTGTGGTGGTGACCTGCAGTTACAGCACAGAGAGATGGGTTTCAGCCCTTTTTCACTTACAGAACCCCTGCATTTTTTCTGCTGGAAACATGGCCCTTATACACATTTTGCATATGTAGATTTCTAAAGACAATACAGACACTTACGACGTCTCCCAGGCCACTTAGTTGTAGTCTATAGAACCTTAAAAGTCTGTGAGCCGCTGACTGAACTGCAATAGGAAATACAACATTGCATGTTGGAAATCCTCTAAAACCTCTTGCTGCTCTCCCTCCCAGAAGAATAGATAAGTTATCTCATAGACTTATGCAATTCTCCTCCTGCACTACCACTGAGGGCCCTAATGAGCTCAGTTGGCAATGCCCCCAGCCGGGGCTGCCAGAGGAACAGCTAATGCTGTGCAAACCCCACTGTATCTCAGTGCAGTTCCCCCAGTGGAAATTGCAGCATGATAAGTCAGCTTCGTTTCATACCAGCTGGAATTTCTGCAATGTGTAGTTTTATACTGATAATATTAGTCAATCGTTTTAGATTTCCCAATGGTGTGAAGGTGTAAGAGAGTGGAGCTCCCTCTTACTCACCAACAGCACAAGAAGGGCAATGATTGCTAAGATCCCATAGAAAAATGAACTGAAAAGGATTTGCAGTTATTCATTAAAACATTTTAGAATGAATATTTATACATGTTTATAGTCTTCTTCCATTAAACAAGTGACTTGTCTATAGGATAATCCCTTTTGTGTCCCATAGTACTATAGAAGTCAGCAGTGCCAGTGCTTATGGAGATGTGCTAAATGGTGGATGCACAGAAAGCTGAACATCACCCCCTCCAGAGCCTTCAGCGACAGCCTCCGTTCTCCATCGAGCTGGCTGCATTTAAACAAGTGATAAAATGTGAGATTTTTTCGAGCCTCTGAGCAACCTTCCATTCTTTATGTTTGTATTTTTTTCTGCAGGTGGCATCTGATCCATAAGACAAGTTAATTGAAAGCCTGGTTTGATCATAAAATGTGGGAAATAGCTGGAGGGTGAATTATCAGGCTGCGATTATGAGACTAGAGCTATGTTTTATAAAGGAAAGCCTTGTGCCTGGCAATTGTCCTTGTAATGCTGCAAGAGCTGGAGGCGTTGAATTAATTCCCGATACAGCTGAGTTCTAATTATCCAAATAGATGAGGGGACCCAGCAGCGATACACCCCCACTGATGCTCACAAAGCCACTTCAAAACAGTGTGCTGGTGTTCCCTTAGAGGCTGGTGTGTATGCAGCCATCACTGGTGGTACTTCCGTCAATATAATCTCATTCCTCAATGACATACAAAGTGATGCTTGGTTTTGTTGTTTCTAAATAGAGATGGACATTCGCTTCTTTAGATACTGCGAGTAGAAGGACAGAACTCACGCTGCGATAACAGAGTGGGGTGTGAAAGGAAACCATAAAAATGAGGAACTTGCAATCTTTAGCCAGTTTTCCATGTATTTTGAAGGAGCTACATTCCCGAAAGAACAAACCCAATAGTTTATGATCTGAGGGTTTAGCTGTCGCTTGCTGATGGCGTCTCCATTTTCCTTCTTTCACCTTTCATGCTCCTATGAGTAAGTGGCCAGGGGAGAAGGCAGAATCCACCTGCCTGTTGGTATTGGATGCACACACAGATGTCAGAGGACTGATATTCCTGCCAGCAGAGCAGAGGGAAAATGCTGGTAGTGGATGAAAAAGGAAAGGGAAACCACAGGGCAGCCACACATGAGTGGGTCTGTGCTGGGGTTGCTCACTGACTGCACTTTGGGGCTAAATCCCAGGGCCTCTGATATTATTGCTTAAATAATCAGTCAGAAGATTTAATGCAGGGTAGAGCCCAGAGTAATCACGTGTATTGTGTTCCATTAGCGGCTCTCTGCTCGGAGAGCAATCATGGTGATCTTCTTCCTTAAAACCCATTAATTGCCTCCAGACAGGTCCGAGCAGAGTCATGGTCTGGTGGGTCGCTCTGGTGTATTCACTGTGAACAGCTCGTATCTGAAATTCAGGCAGAGAAATGCTTTCTGCCGGGATGAGCATCACTTCTGCAGCCAGGCTGCCCAAGCAAAAACTGTCATTACTCAGGGAAAGGCTGTGGCAGCAATAGAGGTCTGAAGACAAGCTGCGCTGTTGATGCCCTCAGTGCAGGACACGTCCTAATCGAGCTGAAGGTAATCATAGGCATGTTTCTTAAACGGACAGAATAGGGTGGGGTATTCTGGGCCATCGGTGGAACGTGGATTTTTGGGTGTTTTCCTGATTTATGATTGGAAATACTTAAAAAGCAATTTCTGTTTTGCAGAAGAATAGCTATGTCATCTTCCTGTGAATAACACAGGGTGTTCACATCTCCATGGCAATTGGATGTGATAAAATAAACAGATGTTCCGAGGTTCTACAAGAAAAGTCCTGTAAAGGTTTGAGGTTTAGTGCTCCTAATGCACATATATCCCTTTGCCTTCACATTTCTCGAAACCAACAAGGTCTTCCATGGGGTGTGCTATGATTAATGGGAGAATCAAACAGATCTGAAGAGAATTATGGTGGGGACAATTTTCAATAACTTTGCTTTCAAAAAAATGGAGGAGGTTTTAGGAATAAGTCACTTGACTCAATGTGCTTACCCTTTATTTCCATCCGCCCTAATCCTGTCTTCAGCTTTCATTTCATATCCTAATTCCTTTCCTCTTTCACAGATGAATAGTGTTATCTTGGAAATTCCTCAGTCTCAATCCCTTGCTCTCCCAGGATGCAGCACAACAGCTCCTTGAGGAAGAATACACCAAACACCCTCCTGCCCAGCACAAGCATGTTGTATGGCTTTTTATCAGCGTGATGTCATGGACACACACACATGCACATAGCAACCCCCTCCACAGTGTCAGGAGCCGTAAGAGACTCCAGCAGTCACATGAATTTGAGCCTTTATTTGAACAAATGTCACTATTTGCTGACCTCCCATGCAGCTGCAGAGCCCTTCTGCCTGAGCCAGCTCCCAAGGGGGACTTCTGGGTCTGGGAAGGTGCTGCTGTGGTTTTGGGTTGCATTTGCTTTATGGCTCATGGCAATGAAGAGGAGGGGAGTGTTGCTGTCTAAGCCAATTTATTCTTGTTGATATCTCACTAGTGCTTAAAAGCCTGATGTGAGTGTAGCTGCTTAGTGGTCCATGGCCTTGCGCACATGCTGCTTTCCCAAAAGGCTTCATGCTCTAAACAGATGAAGCCAAGAGTGGAAGGGGAGCATGGGGCAGTGGGGAGTGCTTCCCACCCGGCCTGGCAGGGCTCTGCCTGTGCTGGAGCATCCCTGAGGCCTCCTGACTTCCAGCGTCTCATCCACAGCTTTTCTTATCTTGTATTGTTTTGCATTCTTACGTGCATTTGATGGGCTGCGGTTGCTGGAACCCAGACCTGGTGAGAGGCTCTCTGATGTGCAGCTGAGGATTGAAGCATAGAGTGTTTTCTGGAGACCTCGCCTGGCTCCAGTGATAAGCCTGGGGGAAGAACAGTTCAGAGCCTGTTCCGCACATCCCAGCAAAATGACTGCTGACACATGGGGTGTCCTGTAGCTTTGGGAGTTGTCAGATTTGTTCTCGCTTCATCTAAATTGCAGAGAAGAGAGAATTTTATCCTCGAAGAACAATAGAAAGAAGTATCGAAAGCACATTCACCACTTTCCACCTTTCCGGTACCCTTTAATTTCAGATGCATTGTTCCAAGTTGGTTTTGCTGAAATAATTATAAGGTGTTGGAGTTTATCCTCTTCCTGGATGACAGCCGTACCTGGAAAAAGGCAATGAATAAAAGCCACGTCAGCAGTTAGCCCTGGGCTGGTTCCTGCTGGGGCCAAGGCCTCTGCTCTGGAGCTCAGCTGTTTGCAGTTGGCAGTCCCTTTATTTAAAAGCTGTTAAAATACCCAAATACTTTTCCTAGGAATTCAATGAAATTGAGCGTAATTAATTTCTGCATTTGGAGCAAGCAGTTGAATGATTTGTGTTCCACATTAGCTAATAAAGCTCTCAGGATGGAAAGCTGTTTTCCTGCCACAGTGCAGCAACGATACTATTTTGCCCTTAAACAGCAGCATTTGTCTGAGGGCCAGAAAACGTTTTGCGAAGGTGGATGAATGTAAGGGTTGGTATGTATACATACAGACATGGATACACGCACACATATATATATATTTATATATGTATGGGCCATCTGTCATGGGCATTTCCGTCACAGTCTGTTGTCTCTAGCTGCAGTCACAGCTGGTTCCGGCTGGGCTGAAAGCTGACCCTCACCAAGGAAATGTGTGAACTTCCAGGCCTCCGAGTACTTTCGAGGTGGTTCAGGAAGCCTGAAAACACCAGTTCAGTCTCATTCCCCCCTGCTGCCGTAAGAGAAAAAAGACTGGGAATTCTTTGATCGAAAAGAAACCCCAAATGAGCAAACAAAACCCCTCAGCTCAAGTTGGCTGAAAGAGTTCCATTAGGGTGAATTGGGGGAAACGGATTTTCTTGATTGGTTTAATGTTGTTTCTAAGCTGAAAGAAAATGAATGTTGAACCCTCCGTTTTTCTGCTGTTTTCCAGCCATCCCTAAGTCTAAAACAGATCAAACAGAAACTAACATGGCCCAATCTTGGGTGCTACGGAAAATCCTCCCTGACCTGGGTAAGAGACCAGTGTGCTCCAGGCGGGTGCAGGAGCGCAGTGAGAGGCCAGGGTAGGATTTCTGGAGAGATATTTCCCTCTCTAGGAACATTTGGTGGAAGGCCCCTAAACCCTGGCTCCCTTCCCTTTATCTAGACAGTAATCCAGGCTCTCAGACCCCAGCCTGTCCCTTCGGCAAACCCTTTAGCTTGTCTTCTGTGTCAGGGGACTGGTTCCCCCTTGGTTGTTGGAGCATTTAATGGCCGAGGCTCTTCACGCGGGTTTGGGAGATTGATTTCCTCCTGCACTGACCCTCTCACCGCTCCCTGCTCTCTCCTCGCCCCCCGCGCTGGCCAAGCCTGGCTTGGCCTCTCTTTATTCAGACTTCCAAGATGCTCCTTTGGCTCCAGCACACGAGAAATATGACCACACACGTCGAGAAACGCCCTGCCTTGACTCCTGCCCATGGAGGCAGATTGGCTTGAGAAGGCGGCAGTGCATAAACTCTTTCAGTCTGAAGCCAGAAAGTCTCAGTCTCGTTTGTTGGGTGCTGTTTCGAAGGGAAAGTGGCATCATTCAGCCTGATGTCAAGTGGCGAAGCATAGCACTAGAAAATTGTTCCCAGTTGCTTTCCTGCAAGTGAAATGAACCCAACCCCAGCCAGCCCTTATCATCCATATTCACCCATCTGTGAGCAGATGAAGTTGCATAACGGAGCGTTCAACCCTGAGCAATTCTAGAGTGAGAAGATAAGGGGATACATCGCGTTTGATGGCGAAAGCTGCAGAGTCATTTCAGAGATTTACTTATGAGCAGCTGTGAGGGTGGAAATGAAGCAGACCTCTTTCAAAACATACTGTAAGATCCTTTGCCAAACATCTATTCTTGTTCACCTTTCAACAAACTCTAGCCTTTTTAGTTAAGAAAGCAGCAAATTCCATTATCATGAACTGCTGACTGTCAGTAGGAGAAGAAACATCTGTCCTGGGTTAACTAAACTTTCCAAAGGAGTTTATTGCCCCCAAATGCCTCCTTTTTATAGGCTTCAGCTTCATTAATACTATAAATGCAACAAATTGTATCAGTTTAAATATCCACCATGTTTTATTCCAAATGAGTAGTACACCTGGCTTTTAACAAGCACGGATATAAGCCACGGAAGAGAAATCTTCATGAAATGCAGTGAAATCTTTATGAAGTGCAGTGCGTTGGAAGTTTTGCCATTGACTTCTCTGGAATCAGCTTTTCCCTTCTGTTCACTTTTAACTCTCATTTCTTACTCCAAACAATGTCTGTTCCCTGCTGCCACCTAGACCTAAACCAGGCTGGCCAGGCCATCCCTTCCTTCCCATCCACAGGTTTATCAGCTTCCACAAACCTGTACTACCAGCATCCACTTTCCTCCCTGTTGCTTTGCTGAAGGCAAGTGAAACCTAAAGCAGTCTCCAGGCCACGTGCCTGGTATGCAACCAGATTGAATGCAAGCAGGTCTCAGGTCTGAGGCTACATCTGCACCCTGCAGATATCAGCATCACTATTTCAGTATCTAAGCAACATGAGTTAGGCTGCCTGGAGCTTGGCCGTAACACTGCCACTGATATACTGTGGTGGGCAGGGGGGCCTCAAGCTGTACCACAGCATCAGGTGGTGCAGGATGAGTTCCCCCATCCCTTGGCAGAATCATGGCCCCACCACTGCATCCCTCTGTCCCTTCCTCCCATTCTTGTCCCCTGCAGCCAACTGTTTCCAGTACAAGAGCTGACTCACCACGAACTGTCCGGGCTGTCTGTACTGGATGGTGCATGCTATAAGCTCGACAGATATCAATTATCCTTCTCAGATTTACTCACAGCTTCCAGCAATGCTGGTTTTATCAAACTGTAGTAGCTAACAAGAGCTCTTTTCTCTCTTCAGGAACAAAGCAGTCACCACCTTCCAGGGCATGTCCCGAAATGGAGAAAAAGACATGCACCATTGCTAAGAAAACAGAGGTCATAAATATTGACAAACTTGTAAAACAAGTGATTCTTTTGTGTTTGACCCCCATTCTTCAGTGCTGGGTACAGCAATGGAAAATGACCCAAACAACACCCACCATCAGTAAGCATGCTCATCATCTAGAGTCTAGAAGAGGCTTCAGACTTTCTGGATAGCAGCACATATTGCTGCACAGGCACAAAATGCCTGGCTTGAACGCTTTATTTAGCTTGGTTTGTTTTCCAGTTTCCACTTCAGGCCTTGGAACGGGCTGGTTTTTCACACCTGAGGCTCACAAAAGGTCTGTAGAACGGTGCTAGACGCGAGGGAAGGAGGCAGGAGATGGCTGGCAGGGAAAGCGATGCCTCCAGAGCCCAAAGGGTAATTATTTATGTACCCAAAAAGCTGCTGGCTGGAGCAGTGGTTGGAACAACAGACCAGAACACTGAGAGCTGCTTCACGTTGAGGGAATGGGACTCCTCCAACAAACACTGCACTCACGGGTGGAATTTCTAGAGAAAATGGAGCCACTACTCTGCCCCTTGTCCTGGAGCCCTGACCTAGAGCCCGCTGCAGCCAATGGGAGTCTTTCCATCAACTTATAAACATTTAGGATGGGATATGAGCTCCAGAGACACCAGATCTTATGCACGGGAAAATAATTAGAGGAATTCTGTTGGCTGCAGTTTTTACCATCTTGCATGTTTGTGGGTTTGTCTGGCCGGACACATGGTTAGAAGAAAGAATTAGGACTACACACACATCCCCCTAGAGAATTAACTTCCCCTATTCCCATCTGACCAAACCACCAACCCCAACAAACATCTTGACACCAGACTCTTTTCCAAGCTGTTTGCTAATCTGCAATGGAAATGAGACTGAGAGGGCCAGATTTCATTGCTACCCTGGTGATGTGGACTGAGCATAAATCAGGGGCAAAAATCTGCTTGAGCTCCTCTAGATAAATCCATCTTGCCCACAAAAATCTTTCTTCTGGAGGTACACTCAGCTAGCTGGGCCTTGGGAGGCTAGATCCTCACTGCACTTTGGCCATGGGCCTACTGGGTGATTTGGGCACGTCACCTTTGCTCTGTGTGGCTCATTGAAGGCACTTGAATTACTCTGGAATTCGACGTTCCTGGCAGTCCAGATGCTTCACAGCTATTGGGTTTTCTTCCTTCACATTCCTGGGCACTCTATAGAGAAATCTTGCATAACAGAGACTCTGGAGGCTAAGTTGAGCCAGAAGTAAACCCTGATGTCGGAGCATCTCCAAGCATTTCCTACAAACCTGATACTTCTGCTGACAGATCTTCCACTCATGCCCAGTTTTACGCCCACTAAGCCTGCTCTTATACATCCACTGGGATAAATAGTTTCTTGCTGACAAAAAAAAGAGGGTCATGTATGATGAAATAATGCCAGTGCTGATGAAGCACCCCTTAGTCAGAGACCTGAGCCATGTGAGTTAATTACTCATGGTGAGCACAGCCTTGCTTTTGTCAGCACACTTCCTTGCTTAGGATCAAGTTGAACAACTACACAGGCAGTGTATCCTAATGGAGGTCCACCTGCTTGTGCTAGACTTGGGTTTGCCCTAGTATTTAGATGTCTGGTAAAGATTCAGGTGCCTTTTCTTCTGACTTGGGCTTTGTCAAATGACAGCCAGGAGAAATATTAATATGAAATGTGTATCCTAAACCTCGGATTGCCTTGAGCCAAAGAGAAGCTGTGATTAATTTTAATCCTTTAAATGTTCAAATGCAAATCCAGAAATCTGAATTAATATATTTTGCTGGCATCACTAAAGGATTGTGAAACAGGAAATTAAGAACACAATAACTTAAACAAAAGCTTATGAGGAAATAATGGCAGTGGAATGGATAATGAGTCAGAGGGAAGGTTGGGCTGCTCAGAGAAGCCTGTAAGAGCCGGGTACCACTTCGGTGGGATTTGGGGACCTACTGCCCTTTAAGTTTCTGGAAAATCCCAGCCTAGAGCAGTTGCTAACATTTCATTGCAAGTTTTTATGTTGATAATAAAAATTCATCATAAAATCAGCTTTCCTCTGACCTTGTGCTGAGTCCCAGCTTGAGCTTTTGCCTGTGGGTATTCCTGGAGCCTATTGTCTGCAGCAAAGGCTCTGATTTGTGTTGCACGGGTCTCCCTCATCATGCCAGAGAGATGCTACAGTTTAATTGCTTCTTGTTACTGATACTGGGCAGCAGCCTTGTGAAATGCAAGATGTAAAATGTATCTGGGGTTTTTGATCCTGTACATTTCAGTTATGCATTGTCAACTGATCCCTAGTGTCATTCATCATATTAAAAAGTGACATAAGGATTACTTATACATGACGGTTACCCTCCTAAATTACTTACAGAGATTTAATAGGTGATGGATGTCTCCATGAGGAACAGGTGTCACGAGCAAGTACAGTCATACGAGCAATAAATAACAAGTCATAAAAGACTAACTCTGTAACAACAGATTAATCATCATTAGCCCACTCTGGAATATTTATAACTGGAATCAGATCATTAATTTTCTGCCTACAACCAGCAATAGGTTAATCAGCCTCTTTTATCATTGAGCTCCACCTCTGGAGGCCTGATCCTGATCCTGTTTGCAATCCCATGGGATTAGAAATTATGTGCCAAACTCTGTGAACTGGTGCTGCTGGTGCAGTGTGTTGGGCTCCACTGTGGCGATCACAGGCAGGGGACATCATCCTGCCAATGCACTCCTAAAATAGCTCAAATCCTGACCATCCTGTGCACTAGTCAGGTCCACAGGGAATGAGTTTGGGACTTTGTAATGTCTCCCTCTCTCGTGCTGCCAGTCTCTGCTGTCTGTAGTAGTCTGGGACTACGTCTGAGTCTGCGGAGCTGAGGAAGCGAGTATGAATGTGCGAGTGTGTGAGCCACTGCCGGAAACTCGGCATCTGGAATCAATTGTGCCACAGTCATCCTGGGCCGAGCTGGGAGCCAGAAGAGCTTCAGACTGCTCTGGGTGCACTTCATTTCCCTCCATGCTTGTGGCATATTTAAAGCAGAGCAAACCCAAAAGATTTCCAAATCCCAACATCTCTGATCCTCGCAAGTTGACTTCGCATTCTTTGGTTTTAAGGGTCATACTGTGACCCTTGTGTGGAAGCTGAGGAATTCTCCTTCCTCCTGCCCTTTCAAACGGCACCCACCATTCCCAGGCACAGCTTCCACCTCTGTGGCACAGGCTGCAAGAGTTTGCAGTGGCATAAATCTGGCAATAAATAATTCACCTCCTGGTGGATGCCCCAATATGTGGTGCAGTTACTTGGGGGTTTTGCCTGTTAGAGGCTATTCCGGAACCATGCTGCTTAGACAGTGAGAAAGACCCTGATTCCCAGCTTGAGCTGGTCTCTGGTCAGTTAACCTCATCTGTTCCCCTGCCAAAAGTACTCTTAACCAGCTCTTCCCTCTCACAGGCGTTATCTTTCCAAGTGCTTATGGAAAGCAACTGTGTCCATTCTCACTTATGTAGACTGACAGACTCAGAATCTGCCTTTGAGGAGCTCCTTATGTGATGTGGACAGGCGGGAGAGTTCCTTTTTCTGTGGCTGATTTGGTATTTCCCTTTTCAATGCAAAATCAGTGTTTTGTCTCCAGGTGGGGAAATCACTTGATTGACAGTTCCTTATTAATACCCATTTCATTTGTTTTATCTGATTTCCCTGATGATACCTAACCAAAGGCTTTGCTGAGGCCTTGGTAACTGACACCTACCACATTCCTGCTGTTTAGAAAACCACATATCAAGGAAAGATTCTGTTAGTATAATCAGCGTTACCCTTGATAACTTGCCGTATGGGTTTATCCTGTTTTTCTACAGCCCAATATGGAATGAGACTTCAGGCACACACAGGTGCTATAATGGTTATTTTATGTATGAAATGCAGTGATTAAAGTCAAAGGAGACATGTTAAGGAGATAGATACAGTAATCTTACACAGGGGAGGTTTAGATTGGATATGAGGAAGAAATTCTTTACTGTAAGGGTGGTGAGGCCCTGGAATGGGTTGCCCAGGGAAGTTGTGAATGCTCCATCGCTGGCGGTGTTCAAGGTGGGGTTGGACATAGCCTTGGATGGCATGGTTTAGTGGGAGGTGTCCCTGCCCATGGCAGGGGGGTTGGAATTCGATGATCTTGAGGTCCTTTCCAACCCTTACTATTCTATGATTCTATGATCTTCCAGAAGATTGATAAAACAGCAGCAAATCAGGTTTGGAGCAAAATGAAAATGCTTCAGGTTGTTCAGTTTCAGAAAACATTCCATTCTGTTGGATCTGGGACAAGAAAACCCAAGAAGTCTGTGTTTCTCCTGTTAGGATTCCTTTTGATGCATGGCACTTGGAAGACTTTGGGTCTTGACAGGGTAAATGAAACTGTAGATCTAGTAAAGGAGAACTTCCCCTGAAATCCATTATTTCTGCCTTTCTCATACTTTCTGGTCACCTTTTCTTCCTCTTTCTCATGAGCTGCCAAGCGGGAGTGAGTTTGGTACCAGCTGGTGGAGAGCAAGGAAGGCTTCTGCAATGAAGCGCATGAATGATCTTATTTCAAAACACTAAAATAAGCAGCAGGAGGCTCTGCCCATGCATGATGAGCCTTTAGGGGTGGGAGGGACTTGATCTGCCCATCCCTGATCAGACCTGCCTTGTGCCAAAGAGATGGGAGAGATCCAGATCCAAGCCCCCAGGAACCACCCTGGGTTCCAATGCAGGATTTCAGGAGCTCAGCACCTGGATATCCAAACTCACAGTGGGTGAAATAGTATAAGTTACATGGGAACGTCTTCAGTCTCTTTTGGATGCTGCTTTCCGTGCCAGTCACTTAGGACATACTCTACAGCAAGTCACCTGGAACGCAATGCGGTGGCCCCACAGAGGGTGGGTAGCATAGGAAACCCAAACAGCTCTTTCTCTATAGATACAAAGCAAAGTTTGCTCACGTGTCCTCTTGAGTTTTGCTCTCACATACAGCCTCCTATGACTAATGCACAGCAGGAACTGCCCAGGTGTCAGGGTTGGCTGTCACTCTTTCTCAGAGGCATAGGGAAGGCAGTTCTGAAGTGGTGGCTGTCCTTTGGCTTTGCCATGACTGTATCCAAACCCCTGTTTCATGGATCGAACTGTGCTGCAGTTTACCAGCTAGGACTGAACATAAAAAGTATCATAAGAAACTCAATAGCAGCCTGTTACAATTCTCTAATTTATTGTCTTAAAAAGGAACTAAAATCAACCCCTCAGCCCCCAGAACTGACTTAGTGGTTCAAATACTCTGGAGCTATCCGCTCCCTTGATCCTGCCACAGAATTTGTGCCAAACTCCAGCCAGAAATCACTGAGGGATGTTTAAACTGAAAAAAACCCAAACAAACCCCAGTGCATTCTGAAGAGATGCAGATTTTCACTGCATATGAGTCTTGACAACGTACATTATGTCTACATTCAGCAACAAATCTGTTATCTGCTGGCCTCAAAATCATGCCACAGATGCAAGTTACAGAGAAACAGCTGCTACAAAATGGGATGTGTAAGTAGTTACCACGAAAAAAAATCCACAAACCTAAACAAATGTGAACTACTATAATGTCTCACTGCTTACCACAACAGAGAGAGCAAATCTGCCTTAGAAGGGAAATGATGCAAAGCACTGATCTCTAAAATCAGGAATATCCCAGCCAGACCTCCCACAGCAGCGAAAGTAACAGGGGAAAAAGGACAGGGCAGATGTCACCTGGGTGGCACAATCACAGCCAGAATCCCCCAGTGTTATGGTGAAAACATGTACTGATTAAACCACTTCCACTCTGACACTATCACTAGTGGCACTGCAGCATGGTACTTCCAGCTACTGCGATACTGTGCTTACCACAGGCTGATTACACTGTACAAAGTGAGGTCTCCTGGACAGGGTCTTCAGTGCACTACCACAGTTACTAAAATCCAGATTTCTAATAACCCATATAGCTCCGGTTTAGGAGAAGGAGCTAGATCTGAGATTTAAAAGCCCATAGCTTTTAATTTGGCCACTGGGCACATTTCCTGCTGCAGGTTTGGGCAGGGGTTATGAGGTGACATGAACTGCCATGTGAATATGTGACTAGATATGAAATGGGCCCTGCAGCATGCAGAAATTGGCCATCTCTCTATTATAGGATCACTCCTTGAGGGTGGACGTGATTAGCTGTTGACCATGAAGTCGTGTCAATGGAAACCAAATGCTGGTGAACTTTCTCTTTGACACTACACCTGGTAAATGCTCTTCAAAGTGGGATAAGAACTGGCCTATATAGAAATTTATTATGAAGCATCTTACAACAAACGGTGTACTCTGAGTATTGGGTCTTAACATCTCAAAACGTAGCCAGCTATATGTACTCTTGCCTTTTGTGTTTTCCTCATTTACTTCAAACCTTGCCTCTCAATAGGAATTTCTGCTGCAGGCTACTACAGGGACTGCCAAGCTCCATTCCTGTTGTGACAGTAGAGACTCAGACTGTCTATGTTTGGATTTTGGAGTCTCAGGGTTGGAATTATTCACTAATGATGATTTTGGCTGCTGTAGTGGCATATTGGGTTCTAACATCTTGACTCCTTCCACTTTATAAACTGCAGGGCATCTGCCTCCCAGCCATCCAATGGTATGTGCTGAGGAGCCTCCTGCCCAAGTCTTTGTGGGCACATGAACTTTACAACTATGTGGAAAAGAAAACGCCGTACAGCGTTTTCTCCTGCCTAAGTACCACATTGTAACTCTGTAATTGCTGAGATTTGCAATATAAAAAGAAGAGCTTATGAAAATTCAGAGGAAAAGCTCCCCAATTCCCCAAAGAACCAAAAATGGGAAAAACATATTCTGAAAGCTCATCCTCAGCAGCCAAACTCTGATCCAACACAGATGTAGTTGAATATTGTAAATGGAGAAGATTATCATTTTATATATTGTTTCTCTTGCTTTATCATTCTCTACATTTTTATGGGTTAGCCACATCTTGCCTCATGTATGAACTTAAATACATATGTAAATGAACACTATTGTGCAAAGTCTTTTTCTGATACCAATAATGGGATGATTTCATCCCAGGGTTAGATGCACAGCACACTAATCTGCACGCCTTTGGCTTTTGACTATTATACTATTTCCTGATAATAAAAGTATGCAACCCCAGTTTATGGCTCTCCATTTAACAAAGGAAATCAATGTTTATTCTGTATGTCTGAAAAGTACAAACTCAATTAAAGGAATGACCGATGAAATATTGACTCTGAAGCTTGTACACAGACTTAATCACACGTGGGAAAAAAGCCCCTGGAAGATTGATCATGTTGCCCATTGAGAATGATGCCAAAATCTATTAACTTCAACAGGAACAAGAATTGGCCAAATCTCCAAGTGCTCATCCAGCTTCTCCAGGGCTGGCAAGAAACTTCCAGCATCTGCTGCAGGATCCTGTCTTCGGCTGTGTATACAGAATTGCTCCTTCCACAATAGCCTACATCTATGAAGAGCCCCTGCTGCAAAGGGCAGCCAGCTGGATCTGGGTACCCAGCGGTGCATAGCTTGGATCCCTCAAAGAATTCCTCTGTTCTTTTGGTATTCATTTGACTGTACTTGAGCAATAGACCAGAGTGGGCGAAGGTCACGACTGAAAATGGCCAGTCTTGCCTTGTAGTGCTGAAAGGTGGTGGCGATTTGAAGAGCCATGCACAAATACAGCAAGTTTCAAAACCCCCTAATGTCAATTACTTGAAATATCGCTGTCAAATGTTAACAGGCCTCACTCTAGCAGTTCTATTCCTGATTTTTAACACATGCAAAACAGAAGCCTTTTTGCTGGGGCTGACTGCACATTGGCATCGTCACTGGTAAAACTGAAGGCAATGACACAACTTTTCAGTGCTGTCGTTTTCAGTGTGATTTAGGCACAGCCACTTGCAGCTGAACAAGACATTAGGTAGGACAAAAAACCACATTGTGCATTTATAAGCCCCAAGGGTGGCCGGTTCCACTCCTCTGCTACTGATGGTTTGCGTAATTTGAGGGTCAAACCTATTGAAACTACACAACATACTCTGTTTTTCAGTTTCATAGACAGTGATGTAACTCCAAAACAAGCAATGATTAATGAAATACCACTCGTCCCACCCAATACAAGGACACACTGCTCCAAGCTTTGCTCTTAGACTGAAAATGTGTCTCTAGCAGAGCTGCTGCTCTTCTCTGCCCCACAAGATTTCATGTTACATGGTATGGATGTTCTGGGTACATCTGGAGAATGATTCAAGTGGTTATAATTGGGCAAGTGGTTCCTTGCTCAATATCCTAAGTTGTTATATCTATTAGTTGTTGTGTTTTCTTTAAGACCAGCCTTGGGTTGTCTCCTGCAAAGTCACAGCTCAAAAGGAAGTACCGGAAAAGAAAATATATGAATTTGGGAATGTCTCATTTTGTCTAAGGTGACTTTGCCATGTCTCATGCATCGGACCACCTCATGACTGACTGCTGTGGGAAGGCTGCATGAGCCCCAAACCAGGAATTCCCATGGTAACCACAGAAGTTTGGATAGACTTGTTCACTGTCCAGTTTCATCATCTCGCGTCCTCATCAAAGCAAAAATACCATATAAACCACCTCACTAAAGCTGCCTCTGATTAAAGTCCTACTGAAGGAGTGAGAAACGGAAAAGGGGAAAGCTGAAGAAAGGCACAAGTAACTGCACAAGAAAAGCTGCTGTGAAACATGTCTGCTCCCAGGGTCATGTGAATCAACAGGGCATGTTTTAGATAACCTCTCATGGCTGTAACCTGACATGTCAAAGAGCAGCTCTGCTCTACAGCCTTCTCTTTTTCTCCCCTTAAGAGGGTAACAGGAGATCTTCCTGTCATCCAGCAAAATTTCTCTCCTACCATGATGCTAACACTAGTAACTCCATATATATCAGCCTCTGAAACCGACATGTATCGAGGAGCTGTGGAGGTAGAAATCCCTCCAGGCTTTGATACCATTTTGAGGATTTATTAAGACACTTCCATGGGGCAAAAGACAGTGCTGAAATGCTCACAGCAACCCACAGCCCCTGGGGTCTGCAGCAAGTGGTCTCGTTTGGATTCCCAGCACAGGTGGGAACTGGAGTGAATGGGGCTGACACGCACGAGATTGATCTCTGTTGGTGTCGCAGTGTTTTTGCAGGTAATATAACTACAGGAATGGCTTGCTAAGGAGGCAGTTGGGCTCTAACCCCTCAAGGCAGAGCAAATGAAGCTGGCAAAA
The DNA here is from genome assembly GCA_039720435.1 of Amazona ochrocephala. Lineage (NCBI taxonomy): Eukaryota > Metazoa > Chordata > Aves > Psittaciformes > Psittacidae > Amazona > Amazona ochrocephala. The sequence goes on from CM077889.1 coordinate 15,931,756, forward strand.
AAGCTTTGCAAAAGCAATTTACTGGGATGAATATTTTTGTCACCAAAAAAGTGGCAATTATTTCTTCACCCATGGGATCTCTGTCTTCTCCTCCTCCAGGCAGGAGAAGCTCTGGTATTCCTCCAGAGTGCATTACAGTGACATGACAGAAACAAGAGAGATGTTTTGGATTTGATTAACCCTCATGTACTGAAGGCATGAAGAAATAAAGCCCAGGGAAAGCTGAAACTGAAGAGGAATTTATTCAACATCTTCATCTTTCTAGAAGCAGTGTATCATTTTCACTCGGCTGGCCTGGCATGGGGCAGCACCGCGGTGCTGAGCTGGCAAGCACAAACATTCCTTGGTAGGATCACCACCAAAGTAACCAAACTGAATAAATTTGCCTGAACTGCAGGTAATAACCTGGGCACACCAAGATCCAAACTGAGTCTTGAGATCCATTCTCAGTGAATCCTTTTTGTATCACATTGCTATACTAGAGGTACAGGACAAGGCTCCACTCACGCTGCATCACCTTATCTTTAACACAACTACACACACATGAGTCTAAAAGCACTTTTGCCCCCCACTAGGTTTGATCAATTCTTTTCCTAACAGAGGTTGTTTTTCCTCGTTGTTCTCCTGTTTGCATAATGAAAAATACTGTAGTGAGGAAGAAAATGCTGCAGCAGCTCCTGCTTATAATGAAAACCACATTGTGGCAGAGCCCTGAGGACTGGCTGGGGGAGGTGGAGGCAAGGGGGCTCCCTGGCTCTGCTCACAAGTATGATTCAGTAAGTCATTCCCAGGGTAAACATAAATCCGTGCCTCTTGAACAGAATCTCAACTATCAGAAGTATCCTCCTTGCTTTATTCAAAACGTCTCTGCTGCTACTGAGGAAATAAAAGGAGTGGATGGAAACAAACACCCTCAGGAGGAAATCAAAGAAGAAAACGTCCCGAGTATATGTTCAGATGGCCACTGAGTAACTGTGCTCGGAGGCTAAAGTACTGACTGCTGCTGATGTTCCTGATAAATACCCTCCCTCACTCGCGGTATCATGCATGAAGAAATGTTGTTGCTCAGTGTTAGGATTAGATGTTAGGATGGACGCCTTGGAGAAAAGAAAAACAGATGGGAAAGAAGAAGAAAAAGAAATGAACAATTTTCCCCCTGCAGCAAACACGGTTCAGCTAATGTGCAAGTCTCGATTTGTACAGAAAGCAGAACCTACTACCGCATCCTGTTTTCATCAGTGTGCCCTGCTGGGAAAGTTGAAGACTGGCTCAGTCAAATTGTGAAGATCAAGAAGAAAATTCCTTTTCGGAGGGTCAAAACTGCTGTGTAATGTGCAGTGTCACATTGAAACAATTCTGATTTATTTTGCGTTGCAAATGAAGGCTATTGAGCTGTCATAATGCAAGCACTCCCACCCCCAAAGTGTAGCTCTGTGTACACTGTGACTGAAGAAGTCGTTATCTGCTACAGTCAGTGTCTGGAGTGGCTCATCCTGCTGTACACCCGCTGTCTGTGTGAGAGGCTTTTCAGCCCTAGTGCTGTTGCCTGCTATCTTCTTTAAGAAGTTGGTGCTCATTGTTATCCTGAAGACATTGTTCTGCAAAGGCAGTGATGATCTTATAGAGCTGGAGTTACAACAAAACACCAGATGTTACAGAGGTGCTCTCCTCTGGATAGTGATTCAAACTGAACATTTAAAAGTGGTGGTACTTGAAATCACCTCTCCAGCAATGTTCTAGGATCAATTTCTGCTGCAGAATCCTTCCCTACTGAGATGATACCAACAATTCTTAGTCTACTACCGGCCTTCATTGCGGAACACCAAGAACAAAACACAACATGCAGCTTCAGCTCTTTCCCAAATTATGCTATTCAATGGTTTTCCTTGCAGGTCCTCCCTTCAAATGAAAAGCTCAACCTAGGCTGCTAGTTTAGCCCAGCTACACTTTCAGTTCGTCTGTTTAGGCAGGTTGGTAACCCAGTGAAAAAGGAAGACATGGAAGATGAGCCATGTTCCCCAAAGCATGACTGTAGACAGCACAAAGACAGCAAAGTCAGTACCAGTGAAGCCAGGAAGATGTCACCAGACAGTTGGTCCCTTCTACATAATCAGCTGGATTCTGCCTTGAGGATCTACAAGCAATTCAGCAACACATCTACCAGTCATTTTCCAGCAAACGTACATAGGAGACCGCATATTTCTGTGGTTCTTTTGCAAGTCTTTGGTAGCTGCACACTTATCTTTCCACCTGATTGATCCTACTCATAAGTTCAAACCTGCCAATTTTAATGTAAATTGGTTAGCTACGAGATGGTTTGGACTGTCCGTAGGTCATCTTTTCCCTGCCTCTTGCTTAGCTGACTCCACTCCTGAGCTCATATTTACTGCAGAAGATTGCGATGTAATTCCCGACAGTGCAAAGCCTGACGCTACAACTTCAATGGGTCATTTCCATCTTGAATAAAACCTCTTCCTGCATTAGCTCAGTTGTATGTGTCACCAAGATGCACATGATCCCATCACTTGACTGTGTTTCTACGCACAAGGGGAGAGGCAGACCGCAGAGTGAGTGGTTAGGAAGGAATTAAATGTTTTCTGTCAGTACTTTCACTGGAGAGAACGTTTAGAGATGTTATTGGCATAGTCATGTGAAGGGTTTTCCAGACTAGATTTCATCAAAAGACTTCAAAAAGAGCTTAGGGACGTAAATCTAATATGTAGATGGTTTTCTGAAGAACAGAGTAATCCAGCCTTGCTTTAGAGCTGAAGTAACTCCTAGCCAGAGTGGAATAAAGCCCCACACCTTTTGTACAGACATATCCTCATTATCTGAACTCATGTGGCTCATACAGAGTGTGTCAGGGAAAGAATCACTGGTGGGGATCAGGAAGTTGTGTCAGATACGCGCATCGGGTCAGACAGATGTATTGGACATCTGCTTTATCTTCTGAACTTCTTTCATATCAGGTCATTTGTGGGTACCTTTGATGTTTCGGTGAGGTTGATTTCCCAAATCCCCAAGGACATCCTTCCCTCATTAACTGATCTCTTCCGATGTGTAACTTGAAAGCATGGCTACCGAGGGCTGTAGTGCTGCTGAACTGCTTTTAGATGCACAGGACTTAAATTCCCAAGTTGCCTAGGCAAAAGACATTATGAAAGCAAGCAAAATGGTACCAAGCTATTTTTAGAGATATGGATTTAAGTGACTTACCTACATTTCAATAAAATGAATCAGTGATAGATCATGAGCTTGAAGTAGGATCTGCTAAAGCCTATATAACCCCCTGAATCATCTTCCCCTTGCCTAACTGGGGATTTGGAGCTAAAGAAAAATGCTACAAGCTTAGCTGTTGGGTTCACCTTGGAGACTCCTTTAAGTAGAAAGCAGACTTGATGGGTATTTTGTGTCCCTTAAGAGGTACATTCTGCTTTCACAGCACTGTCTCAAGGTCAGAAATCATCTGCTTGAAGCCTGTTCTAAACAGTTTGCAGACTGGGAGCTGAAGTATATTGCCTGGTGGGGCTGTGTTTCAAAGGAAAATTGGGGGTGTGTTATATTGTAAACTTAGGCTCCCATTTTACATCCATAGATACTTACTGTCCATTATTGCAAATTGCCGTTTTATTTCCTACAAGGCTGATGGCTGAAAGGCTGCATCCAGCTGCTAACAGCTGGGAGGCTGGGGAAACACTGCATGTGCTAAGCCATTTTCTTCGACACTTTTTTGCATATCCAAATACAGTCTGAGGAGGAAAATAATTTCCTCTGAAGATACCTTCCTTTTGTCAGCTTCCTCTCCCTATGGCATCCTTCTGATGTCTCACTTTGTGGAAGGAAGCAGAAAGGCTTGTTGCGAGCAGTGAGGATATCTGCTTTACCACAAAAGAGCTGGCAAAACATTCTGTGGGTTTAGTTTCATCCTGAACAGTCCAGGATCAAAAGACCAGCTTCTTTCTTCTCCTGAATCAAAATATGGAAAGCAGAGGAACCTAACTACTTCCATACATGAGGCTAGAGCTGAATGAACGCAACTATATCTTATCAAACAGAAAACATTAATTCATTCAGTTGCTATTAGCACAAGAAAGACCGTTAATTGGCTGAGTACTGGAATGGCTGAACACTGATTTCTGGAAAAGTTACAACTCCTCAAAGAGATACAAACAATATTTCATCAGAAAATTCCCATGGGAAAAAGAATATTCACCGATTCTGTATTCCAGCACTTTGAAATGTATTCCATGGAATCCGTTTGCCCAAGTATGGTACCACAAATAGTGGAAATGAACATTTTCAGAACTCATAGGCTGAACTTTGATTTATAGCGTTATTACTCTGTTATGTCCATACAAAACACAATCAACCAGCAAACAATTCATGACAGAAAAGGGAAAACGTAACTAATACTGGTGGATAGCTTATTTTGTATCTTATTGTCCTACTGGCACCCTTACGGCTCGCTTAGCTTGGGATGGCTAATTTGTTTTTGAAAGGATCTCCATCTGTGTAACATGTTTTGTTAAATCTTAGCCAAATTTGGTAGAAAGGAATTGTATTTTTGCATGCCAGAAAAGGATGTGTTTCCTGTTAATTTTGCGGACATGCCTTTTAATTTTCTGCCCAGTGAACTGAGCTCAGATCCGTTACAAAACATTACTGAAACCGCCTCTAAGCTATTTATTAGAGGTGGTCCTTTCATTAAAGGGGAACAAGACTTGGATGTAGCTTACTCAGGGGACACCTCTTAGTTTTTTCTGTTGCCAAGAGGTTACCAAAGAAAGGTTTTCATTTCGTTTTGGTACTGTTTCACTAGAAATGCATATCAGAGGACAGTAAGAATGGGTAAAGAGAAGAAGGGTACCAGAATTGCTCCTTTAGTTTTGTTGGCTGCAAAAACTGCATTCAGTCTCCTCTTGGATATGTTTTCTCAAGTGTCAAGTAACACACTGATAGGTAAGAGTTGCAACATAAAAAGAGTTGTCAGGTGCTTCATTTGTAAAGGGCAGGTCCTACCTGTCTACATCATCTGGGAGATCTCTTATATGGAGAAGTGAAATATTTCATCACCTTTTGTTATTTATTTATCAGTTTATCTCTTTTATAGATGCTTTGCCCTATTAAAACAAAATACAAACGTTGAATTGTAGGTGCTGTGAATAATCTGTCATCTCTGCTCATTAGAAGCCATGTGCACAGATTTGAGATCACAGACTATAAAAGACAGCCCCTGCCCCAGCCTACAAAGTGTACATACTGCCCCAGCCATTATACCTCTGTGCTTTGAAACTTCTGGCAATAAAGGCTTGCTTTCCTAGGAATTTTCCTACCAGCTGATTGCCTATCTAAGGAAAACAGATATGAGTGTGAGCAGACAGGTACTGGATGCAAATTATCAGTGGGAAGGGACTCCCTGAGGGTAGCAGTTACGCTTAAGTGGCCACCTAGCTTGGAGCTGATAAGAAGCAATAAACCCCATGAAACCACAAGTCTGAACAAGAAAGAAAGAAATAGGCTTCAGCTTTACTCTCATCTATATTAACTCCAGGGATGATGCACAGGATAACCCTGGGGGCCAGGTTGCGCTAGCTGCAAGGCAAACCCAGGTAGCTGGTGCAGCAGTGTACAGCATATGCCACTGTTTGTCTTGAATGTTTCCATGAGAGCTGCTCAATTTTGAGCCAGTTTACAGAAGAGCAGTTTTCAGATGAGCCCAATTGATGCATGCACTAATGTAACTGATGCGTCAGAAAGCTCAGATCCCATCCTAACTCCTTAAGCCATCTCTATGGAAAATGGAACTAAGGTTCCCAAAGCAGCTGTGTATTTGGCTTTTTTCCTTTAAACCTTATAGTCTCCATCTGTGAACTAACTCAGCTGCTCTCAGCTGGCGTAGATCAGGTAAATTACTATGCTGTGTGGCTGAACATTTCTTACTCATGGGTGACCCTTGGCTGTATTTAAGGGCTGTAGTCTTCACCATTTGTATCTGATTGATCATGCATAGCTGTGAGAAAAAGTGATTTTTTTTGGTACATTTGGACCATGGATTCAAATGGTAAGGAGGAAGCTGAAGTTGGTTCAGTCTTAGCAGCCAGATGGGGACCTACCGGGTTAAGGCAATCAACAAGCTTTGTGCCATTAACAGAGTAGGCAGAGTAAGACTAAGACTGGGGTTAGGATTTGGTTAGTCAGTAAAATAACTGAAATAGTATTTATTCCTGTTCACTGAAATTTATAGGAGCTCTGTCCCTGGGAGGAAACATGAGCTCTGTTCCGAGTTGTGCTTTTTCCCAGCCTATCTGGAAAAAGTATACTCAGGCAGGCTGTAACAATTGAAGCACGAGCTATTTATGTGTTGTTAGCTATTTCCGTCTTGAAATATTTGACAGGCTCTATGTTAAATCTGCGGGCTGGGTTTCTAAATGTCTATCTCAAAGCCTCTCCCCTCTGCCTTGTTAAAAGAAAGGCTTTAAGAAAGGAAGTGAGGAAACTTGAAAGTTAAATGTATTCAAGGGGTTTGCTCAGAGAAGAGAAGTGTGCACAGGAAGCCTTCTGTAGCATCGGCTCTCTGACTGAAATTGTTATATTAATTCTGTTGATCAATTAGTTTGTGTTTCTTTAAACACTGTAAATACCTCTAGGACTTTTTAAGGAAGAAGTTGTACTTGGGGATAGAGATCTCCAAAATACCAGAATCAAATTTGGCTAAGACTTCATTTGCCTTGTAATACTTGCCCCCACAGCTGATGAGGATGTGTTTATAGGGCTGAAAGTAAGAAGCAATCACTTCAGTTGTATGTGTCTGAAGAAAGTTTGCTTAGAAACCACCTTCTAGGGGCAAAAGATAAAAAACCTGCCCTATTCAAGAAGAGCATAAGGCTGCCTGGTGTGATTTGCAGTGGGGAGGCATGTATTACTGACAGCAGACTGGCTCAGGCTGGTGCCTTTATTGCCAAATCTCAGTGATGATGCCCTTGCCTACAAACAGTGCCCAACCTGTGACCAGGAACCCTCTGCTGCTGGAGCTGGTGTCTGCAGGTGAGGTGTAGAAAGGTGGCCCTGATCCCCTTGAAATCACTGAAGAGCCTAGATTTCAAAAGAGAGAAGAGGTAGTGTTGATGCTTTAATCTGGTTCTTCGCATAAAATTGGTGTGATGGGGGTGATGGTTGCTGTTCCTGCAGAGGATGCTCCATGGTGTCAGTAGCACATTGAGGTAGCAAACCAAGATATTGCCCTTACAATGCACAGCCTTGTAGATAGATGTCACCGATAGCCTCAGAGCTGGATAGAATTTGTCCTGTTGTTTGCAATGTTAATGCAATCAGTTGGTTTGAGAGACACCATAAGCTGAATGGACCCTCTTGTTTACATACATACTGTCTCCTTGATCGCCGCTGAGCTTCCCAGGTACAACAGGAGAAATTCTGAGTTGTTTAACATCATTAATGTCCAGCATCCCAACTCTTGCCTCCAGATGAAAGCCCTGGTAATATGATTTGCCATCTACAGGCTCGTTATTATAAGATTTGGCAGAAACAATGAAGATAGGGCACCTATGCAACTTGTCTGCCTGATGTGATCAGTGTAATATTGCTGGGTTTTTGCAAAGGTGAAGGTGGTGATAAAGCTTTGCATTGAGCCTAGTGGGGTTCCCTACTGTACTTCAATAAGCCTGCAAATTGGGGAGTGTAAGAACACAAGTAACTGTACAATATTCTGTTGCCCTTCGTACAGCTGCGCTCAGTTGTTGACAACATGACTTGGGAGAAAGCGGATGGTTTGCAGTCCAGAAGTCTGGAATTCATTAGTGGAAATTTTCAGACATGGGTTGATTTGTTGGGTTTGGGTTGCTTTTTTGTTTTTTAATGTTTTTTATTTTCTAATTCCTTGGCTTAGCTACAAGAAGTCAAAGCAAAGAGAGCTGAAAATCCATAGCAAGGGTGTGAAAGAGCTTCTTTGCTCTCTTTCACCAAAGAAGTGACTGGACAGAGAAATCAAACACTCGTGAATTTCTGTTTCCTGGTTTGCTTTCTCTGTGACAGCAAAACTTAACCGAGAAAAGGAGCTCCTGAGCACTTCTCTGGAATTCAGCTTTATTTGGAGAACCCCAACGCGATACTTGCTACTACAGACTGCAGTTGTGCTGACCTCGTAAAGGGAAGGGGAGGAGATGGCAGAAGTGATGTGAATTTAAAGAGTTCAAACTGGAGTTTTTCCAACAAGGATCTTTTTCTTCTGCACAGGAACCCCGCTTAGAAATAAAAGCTGCACAGCAAATGTTAACCTGTGACATCCTGACTCCAGACGGGAGCAAAGCTCTTTGATAATGAGGCACTGTGCCTTGGAAACGAGGAGTTTTGTGCTGGCACGTTTTATTGGATGAGCTTCTTTTCTGGGCACTTAGCGCAGACTGCAGCACCGCAGTAATGTGACTGCCTGGAGGAAGCCAGAGGTGGAATTATTTGGGGGGCAGTGAATAACTCTTCACATGAGTACAAGTACAGGAATTCTGCAGGCCTCAGGAGCCAGGCACCAGCTCCACTGCCCTGGCACAGAGCTCCTAGCCAGGTTCTGCTTTGAGCTCTCCCTTCCCAGAGTCTCGTCTCTGTTTCTTCCACTTCTTAGGCTTTTCATCCATCCCCACCATCTCATTTCCTGCTCCAGGCTCCCTCTATTTAGAGGAGGGGTAGACAATGATATTGTCCCAGCTCCTTGCAACTCATTTCTAGAGGGTTTTCCTTGAGGTCCTGTGCCCCAAGCCTGCCCCACATGCCACCCCCTCATCATGTTATTTCCCAGTAACCTTTAGAAAACAAACATTTCCCACCTTGTTACACTCCTCTGATGCTGAGCCCTGGCAGAGGCTGGGCTCTGATCCAGGGCCAACGGTGTGCTTTCTGACAAGCACAGGAACAAATAACAAGGTTTAGAGAGAGCCACCTTTTCAGTAAGGGGAAGTGGAGAGAGAAGACATGCATGTGAAATCCCTCCTGCTAAAACCTTTCAGCACATGCTGTGGATCGGCTACAAATGGTATTTCAACATCAGCTACTGGAAGGTGCATTGCCTGTCAATGCCAAGGTGGTTTACACACACCTACAGTCTGGGAAATCCTTTAAGCCTTATGTAAGTACAGGCTAGCAACACTGCTGTGCTTGTTAGGTGAACTTCTTTGGGATGGGGAGACTTGGTTGTTTAAAGAAACCACAACTGTTTCTGCTCCTCATTCTTTGGATTTTCAAGCTGAGTTGGGTGTTATCCTCCTATGCAAACACGGGGGGAGTGGATTCAATGTGTCATAGCAGCCTCAAAGCAGAAGTCGTGTCATAAGGAGGCCTTGCCCATATCCGGAAAGGACAATGACTCTTGCCAGGTGGAGCTAAGGACTAGCTAACCTCTCGGCAGCCCTCATCTCCAATCCATAATAGAGAAGGTGCTGCAGCTTGTTACTTCAGGGGGGTTGGAATTAGATGATCTTAAGGTCCTTTCCAACCCTAACTATTCTATGGTTCTATATCTGTGCGATATCTGTGACCCAGTGAGGACACCGGGTCAGCCAGTCAATGGTGTGACTAAGAGAAAACAAAATGGGAATCTTTTTATGTAAACCAAAATGTTTAATTGTGGCAGATGATAATCCTCCATTTCTTGGAAAAGGCAGAGTTCCTTAGCTGGGACTTTCTTAGCATGACCCGGTTCAAAAAGCAAATGACACTTCACAGTTGCTCCTTAGTTCCAAGGGCGCTGGTGCTTGCTTGTGAAATGATGTTCTTCCCATGGGTTCGCAGCATGGCAATTCTTGCCTCAACTCCAGTGGCAGATGCAAGACACACTGTAAAGCCTTTCCTTCTGCCTTCCTTTTAGTGCTACTTGATGTAAAGGAACTCAGAAGATATGTGATATAAAATAGAACGGCTCCTTAACTTGAAAATGTCTCATGAACTTACGATGTTTCCAGCACACACAAGTTAAAACTGCATTTCTTTAGGCTGCTTAGGAGGAATCTCGGTTCTTTTTGTCAGGTGGGTTTATAAATGTACATACTCCTGCTGTCCATTTCATGCCCTTCATTCAACACCTATCTGTGTTTGAGATAATTTACAATGTAATCCAGCTTATTAGAACAACATATCTGAGGCCAAGCTGTGAACCTGAACTGACTGTTTTGCTTTCAGATGCTCTCCTGGGCTATGGCAATACCACGTGTAGCTGTGCAAGCACCAGTTTAAACATCACTGTGGTTAGAAGACTTCAGCACTACTTCCCTCAAGAACACAAGCAGAACCTTCATAGCTCATAAAGCCAAAAGAGACTTGAGATCATCCTGTCTGCCTGCTGCAGGACCCAGTGGTAACTGCCTTGACGCAGAGTTGATGTCCTGTGACAGGATCCTTTATGGGAGGTGGAGGAAGGTCTGGTGCACGCAGCTGTACAAATAAGTGATTTAGCTGGTTTGGTTTCAAGTTTGCTGGCCAGTTTTGGTCAACTGAACTGAAAACTGCCTGCCTTTGCTGTCAAAATGTACAGCATATAAAACAGGTTTTGGATCTGACTTGAAATGTTATGATTGGGGGAGAGTATTTTTTAAGAGTAAACCAACTTCATTATAACTGGAATACAGAGAACAGAAATATCTACTCCTCTTTGGTTTTCTGGCAACTCCTCTCCCTACAACCCCAAATTCTTACCTGAATTTTGTCCAGCTTATAATGACTTAGGTTTTTTGTCCCTTTAAATTGCAGAGGTGGTAGGAAGCATTTCAGAAGTGGGTGCTCATTTTCAGCACACAAGTTAAAGGAGCACCGTTAAAAGTGGAAACGCTACTTTTACAACCAAAGGAGCTACCTGGGAAAAAAAGTCTTCCAGGGGTAAAAGAACATCATCTTGCCTCCCACTTGCCTGAATACAATGGCTGGGGTAAGGTGAGGACAATGTTTTGCTTCAAAACTGAATTTCCTGCTCTCAGTCAACCTACAGCTCACCTCATCTGGTATGTTCACACCAAAAGAGTCACAGCCCAGTGACAATACCGCAGGCAACTTTGGTTGACAAAGGCAACTTTACAGTGCAACAGCATAAACATCCCCATGCGGGTGGTATCCTTTCATGCATCCCATGGGATACCCTATATATGAGGTTCTAAATCCATTTAGTAATTGGCGCTATTAGGAGTAGGTAGAATCCATCTGAGTCGGTGAACGCCAAAGGGGGTTATTTATTTTACTGTAACACAAATATATGCTTAACAAGAGGGAAAAGTATATTTATTATTTTTTAATATAAATAAAATACAAGGAATTATTACTGGCAATGAACCAGTGCAATTCATAGCTTGGTCATAACAGCTGTGTAACTGTGTAGCTTGCAGAAGTTGTCAGGGGATGAATTCACGGCTGGACATGAGCCTGGCTGAGGGTTGGTAGCAGCAGGGGGTTGGTGTGGGCCATGCACTTGAGGTGATGCAATGGGGGAGCTTCCAAATCACTGCACAACTTTGCCTCATTTCCAGGTTAACATCCTGCACCCTTCTTGTAGGTTGTACAGCACCCTGTTTCAGTTACTTTATCAACATGCAACTTCTGCTCAGCAGGCTCTATCATCCTGTCCCATAGCAATACTATGTGTGCGTAGTAAACAAATTGATGCCCTGCATTACTACTTCCTAGGTACTTCCTAATCCCTAGTACAGAGGAACTGCATGAGAACTGAACTGGTTCTGTATATGGCTGCTGCTAGAAATGTCATCTTGAAATCCCATTGTGCAATGTCTTTACTTCCAGCAATGCAAGATTATGGCAGATCTAATAACCCCCAAACTCCAGAAACGGAGATAGAGAGGGGTCATTAATTTGCAGTGAAAGAAAATGAGTGCTTCTATTTAAACATAGTTTATGCCATTTTCCTTTGAATAAGCTGCCAAAAGAACAAGAACATAGCTGTTACAAAAACAACTTAAGCTGTAGCTGTGATTTGTGTCAAGAACTCAAAAAGGGAAAAATATAGAAACTGTAGGCAAGAGCAAGAAACTATCAGCGCTATCACTGTGACTTCAGGACTGAAAATAACCCACTTGCGAGATGTTTCCTTCAATCATTTATCAGTTGCTAGCCAACACTATCACATACCCATCATGACTATTAATGTATTTATTAAAGCTGAGGAACCTCTGGTCACCTATGGGTGTTTAGTGGTGTTCAAGCATGAGGTACATTACTTTCAGCCTCTCTTATAAATAAATAGTGACACTGCAGCTGCAAGGTTAAATAGACCAGTCCTAAAAATCACTGCTGTATCTTCAATCTGGCTCCCACCGTTTATTTATTTTAATTACAAACAGGGGGAAAAGGGGAAGAGGGGCAGTGTTTAAGTTCCCAGCGTGTAATCTTTTGATGTTTATCTTGCTTGTAGAAGGAAGTGATAGGGACAGCAGATTTGAACGTGTGAGGTGAAGCCAGATGCATCTTGTTATACGGGCTGCTTTAGAATTGGGATTTGTTTTCTTTTAGTCTAGAGCTGCTGATAGCTGGATCTCTATGGAAGCAACTTATTCCCAGGACCTTCCCTCCAGCTCCTGCTAGTTACTGCTGTGGCAGCTTCTTGCGGGTTAGTGGTGGCAGAAGCAATGCTGTGGGTTGAGACTGTGGAGAACATTGGACTGTACTTAGCATCCCCTTGCTTTGTGGAGAGTACAGGTATGAGCTCTGCAAAACAGAAGGTTTTGATTTGTAAAATCAGAAGCTTCGTGCCAGAGAACTGTCTAAAGGGCAAACCGGAAGGCAGCCAGCAGCAACACTATTTTCTAGCTTCAAAGGTGTTGCTTTCAAAGGCGACTTTAAATCCTTGAAGCATTAAAGCTGTGAAAACAAGTCAAGAGAAGAATGGAATGAAATTGTTCCTACCAAAATAGCAAGCCAGGTTCATATGTTCAGAAACAAAATTACCCAGAGCAGTGCAGAAGTTGCACTTCACCCCGCTCTGTGGTGCAAAGTGAGACAGTACAGCTTGGGAAGTGCAGAATTACTGTACTTGGAGGGTGGTGGCCGCTGCCAGGAGGGCTCTATGGGAACTGAGGAAGGAGTGTAAGGCTTTCCTTTAGTGGAGAAGAAAGAGGTGATGCCGTGGCCAGCCCTGTGGTGTGGCTGTATGAGCCATATGGAGTAGCTGTGGTACCTCTTTGATTCTACAATCAGCTCCTTGTTCAAACACTTTCAGTGAAGTCATAATTTGGTGTATACTGGAAAAAACTGATTTCTTTTAATGTTTTGAGGGTTTCTTTTTAATCTTTGGAATTTGAGCTTTTTGACTTCTTACACGGGCATGCTTCCCCCTGCCATTGAAAGTAGGAAGCTTTGCTCCCTCCAACACCTTGTAATCTATGGGAATCCTGTATGTATGAAAAGTAGTGACTAGAAGGTCCTGATCCCAGAAATGGGGCAGGGGAGGGCAGGTATGCAGATTGTTCTGTCAGCATTTCTGACTCCTGACCTGTAGGACCACACAACAGGCTGAGAAAATTAATCCAGCGCCAAAGGCTAGCTTGCTTGAAAAATCTACATTTCCAAACACTTCTTTTTGTCCTTGACACTTCCCATTAACTTATTTGCAGCCCCTGTTATGAGGAATTTACATCAAATACTCAGGAAACCACTTAATGCTGTTTAAACCCAGAATGGTTTAGATGAATTATTACTAAATGCACCTTAGTGTTTCTCAAGTATTTCAACTCCAGTTAATTAGGCTGGGCTGGTTTTGCATTACACATGCTCCTCACGACAATTCTGCTGAAAAGCTGTCATTGAATTAAATCATGGTTACTTAATTCTCAATCATAGGTATGACCTTGATTCGCATTTATGTGTAACTCCCTCCTAAGACACATTTTTAGCATTTCAAAGACAGCTGTCTGACAATGACAAATGACGATTAACTCTCCCCTGTTCTCAAATGAAAAGCTGTTCATTACTGTTACGTACTTTCAAGCTGAATATGCCAACTCCTTCGTCCTAGACAGATCCCAGGTGAACAGCTAGTTGACACCTCCACGGAGAGAACCATCACTGTAACTAGCATGTTTTCCTCTCCTTTGAACTTCTCAGCAGAAGAAAGGTGTTGCTGTCTTCTCTTCAAAGGCACTTGCTGACTACCTGCAAAACTTACTGTGGAGCTGAGATGGATGCAGAGGGCAGCCAGCCGCTCCTAGGGAGCTGTGTCCTGTCCTAGAGCAAGCAGGTGCTATGCACCTCCTTCAAATGCCACCCATTACCTGTGTTTTTACTATTGGTGAAATTCAGCTTCACTGGAGTCACTCCTGGTTAACAGCAGTCACGTCATTGTTATCAGACTGGGAAGAATCACTCATTCATAGAATGGTTTGGGTTGGAAGGGATCTTAAAACTCATCTGGTTACAACCCCTGCCATGGCCAGGGACACCTTCTACTAGAGCAGGTTGCTCCAAGCCCCTGTGTCCAACCTGGCCTTGGGCACTGCCAGGGATGGGGCAGCCACAGCTTCTCTGGGCACCCTGTGCCAGCGCCTCAGCACCCTCACAGGGAAGAACTGCCTAAGAGCTCACTAAAATCTCCCCTCTGGTAGGTTAAAGCCATTCCCCTTGTTCTGTCAGAGAGAAATCCAGATCAAGCTGGCAGCCCAAATATTCTTGAGAGCCTTGGTAGGGAATAACTGTCCCGTTTTGTTAAAGGGATGGTCATGGGAGTGCTCAGCTTTTCTCATTGTTTTAATTATTTTTATTGGGAGTAATACATAAAAATTGCAGAAGTCCAGGAGTCTGGTTAGGAGGATGATGATGTAATGTATAGTAGCTGCCTTTGGGCTCTCAACTTTCACAGTCTGAAGCAAATGACTTCAGGGGAATTCTTCCTATTTTTCCCTTCCTTCAGTTTGTTACTGCTTTATTTCTGAGAACGGATAACAAAGGGCTATCAATTCTCATAAAATGCAGTAGCCATTCAACCAGCAATCAAAAAAAAAGGTAATTTAAGTGGGGTTTTATAACACAGCTATCATTGTAGAAGTGCTGGAGTTGGAAGGGATTTCCATTTGGTCACCCACCATCCTTTGTACCATACACAGATCACTCACTGCAGTGACACCTCTCAAGACAAGGTTTAGTCCAGCAGTGTCACCAAGGCCATACATCAGCCTTCTCAACCTGTTCTATTGAGTAACTGTTCCTATGAATTGCTTCCTGATATTTATCACAGTTCTTCCTTTTTGCAGTTCGCATTCGCTACTACTTTTTTCTTTCCTGTCCCTCTTTACTAATGAGAGCGTTTTGGTCCTTTTATTCCCTGTGACAACTGAATTTACTGAAACTCCTCAGTAGGAAATTCAGTCCCCTTTGGTGTCTGGCATGGAACAGAACAAGGTATTTCGATACGTACCTGAATCTCTTTATTTAGATACGCACCTGAACATGCAATTGCAGTTTGAAATACCTGCCTTTAAAATGCTCCTGGCTGCTTTTCAGGTCAGATCATAAATGCTATAAGAACCAGTACCCGCATTAGGCTCAGAGAGAGCCTGAGGATAAATCCCTCTTCTTATCACATCCTGAATAATTTTCCTTGCTCCTCCTAATGGTGCCCTAGGCAACTTCCTTGTTACTGAATGCTAAACCAGTGGTACAGTAGTTTCCATACTGTACCCTCCTATTTCCTACTTGTATTTTTTGATCCCTTTTGATCAGGAGATGATACTTCCATGTATTTTGGCTTCTAGACTTTAACAAGTTTCAAGGTGAGATGGGATCAGTTTGATCATCTTGTTGAAATCTGTACAACCTGCCCCTTCAAACCAACCCAACCTACCAGTAAATACAATCAGTGTAATCTCTGACACACTTCCGAAAAGTGAAAAAGCCAAATGGCATCAGACAGATGAGTCTGGGGAGTGTTGACTGATAAGTTATTGAAGTTAACCACTGATTAATGCGGTTCATATTTGCAGTTGAGTCTCATTTTTGTTTAGTTTTCTCCCTGGGAATGTCACATGGAAACACGAAATGTCTTGCATGAGTGGAATTTTGGGCTCTGACTCATTATCTTTGGCAGTTGGTATTGCAGTGATGTTAAAAGAGGAGAAAAAAGGTGTTTCTTTCCTATTGTCAACACCACTCATTAGTTAGAATGCATGCTGCACATGGAGCAAAAAACTGTTTCTTAATTGTATATAATTTAAGCAGCAGTTTTACTTAACAAGCTTAGCTGAGATTAGGAACCTCCCCCCTTGTTTGGGCTGCATTGGGGGAACCAAGATCAGAGATTGCTTCAGAGGAGGAGCAAAGTAATCTGAACAGACAAGACAAACTGGAATGGAAGTGTCAGAATGACTTACCCGATGTCACACAGCAGCTCAGTGACAGAGCTGGGACTGCAACAGTGACAAATCATGGGCCTGCTTGGTCTCATTCAAGGGAACAGGGGGAAGGAAAACAACCCTGGTTTTCACAGAGCATGGTGTGCATGGCTGTTTGACACGGGCAGTAAAAAATACACTTAATTTAGCCATTTGTTGAAACTAATTTAAAGCAGAATTTGTAACACTGTTCTCTTTAATTTCATGACTCAAAAATAATTTAAATCTAGAATTTTTGCCCTAAAATTGAGGTATAGTTTCCTTCCTTCAAGTAGCACAAAGGTTGACGAAAAAATAACCCCGGAGTTCTTTTGTAGATGAAATGCTGATGCTCCCGTCTTTACCCTTCATTCAACCTTTCCATCAAAAGTGACAAGTTTGAAGGAACCACTACTTCGTGTAAAAGACAACCTACAAAGATGAATATAAGTTAAAAAAATGAGCCCTTAAGTTCTAGCTTAAATGACACACCTTGCGCTTGAATTTCAATAATTACCTATGAGACAACAAGGATCATCTCTGAAACAGTTTGGTATTTTTTAATAAGGAAGAAGAAACCATAAACAGGCTGAAAAATCATGAAACTCCATGTATTTTTAACAAATCATGCTTGTTCAAAGAGCAGCTTGAGCTACTTCTGTGCATGACTGCAGTCTAAGCATGGCACTTGATTTATAAGTCACCGTTCCCTTTGCTTGGAGGAGGTTCCCAAAGAGCTGATATCGCAAGTTTCTGTAGGAGACAAAGCCTGAGCCTGCTGCAGGGGCCGTGCCTGCAGAACCGATCCTGTGCTGTGCCCTCTGGACAGTAATATCTGGGCCAGGTCCTGTTGCCTTCCACTCCATCACAGCGTCCCCAGCCCGAGGAGAAGAGACTTGTGGAGGCTCCTGGAACCCATCTGCAGTTTCTTTCTTGCCAAATAAATGGAAGAGACCACACAGGCTGACCAGGAGCTCAGTCTGTGGGGAAAGGCTCTCCCTCAGGCAGAGGCTGATGGCCCTCATCTTTGGCCATTGTTCAGCTGGTCACGAAGGAGGTTCTCTGCCTCCTGCCTGTGCAGATGAAGTTGGCTGTTGAACTTACGGCTCTAAACGCTTGCGTCTGGAAAAGCCAAGCCCGGAAAGGGGCTGCCCATGCCCC
The DNA here is from genome assembly GCA_039720435.1 of Amazona ochrocephala. Taxonomy (NCBI): domain Eukaryota; kingdom Metazoa; phylum Chordata; class Aves; order Psittaciformes; family Psittacidae; genus Amazona; species Amazona ochrocephala. The sequence goes on from CM077889.1 coordinate 15,949,278, forward strand.
TCCGCCTCAGGCCCGGCCATGCTGTCCTGACAGGACGGGCCGCTTCGCCTCCTCCTCAGTGTGGGCACCCCAGGAGGCCTCGCCGCGGCCCCTGGTAGGGTCAAGCCGGGCAGGCGGGCGCGGCCTCCGGGGAAGGGCTGGGCTGGGCCGAGCGCGAACCGCCGCGGCCCCCCGCCCCTGGGCCGCCTCCTCGCTGGGGCTCTGCTCTCGCCGTGCACCCGCTGGAGGCCCCGGGCGGAGCGGCCCCAGCGCCCGCTCCCCGGCCAATGAGCAGGGAGGCAGGGGCCGGCCCGGCCGCGCTATAAGAGCCGGGGAGGCGGCAGTCCCCGGGCGAGGCCGTCGGGTAGGAGCCGCGTTTCCTGTCAGTGAGAAGGACCGTGTGGTGCGGCGATGTGCGGTGAGTGACGGGGCCGCGGGCAGCCCGGGCCCGCCGGCAGCCCGGGCCCGCCGCAGCGCTTCGCCGTCCGTCCGGGCGGGACGGAGCGGGGGTCCACGCGGGCCGCGGCGGGGATCGCTGGTTGGAACGGACAAAGAGGGCTGTCCGCCTCTTGTCCCGGGGTGCGGGACAAGGGCTGCTTTGTCCCTGACCCGGGGGGTGTCCGGCTGCCCCGCAGTGACAGCGGGGTCGTTCGGGACTGGCCCCGCCGCATCCATTGTGTGTGTTGGGAAGGGACAGTGACCTGCCTTTGGGGCGATGGCAGGTAAAGGTAAAGCTTCTCTGTCCGCTCCCTTCTCCCGAGGAAAGGAGATTGCATTTCTGCTCCCCACAGCTGTTTCTTCCCCTGTTCTCCGTGCCTGACGGCTTGTCCCGAGGTCTTGAGAACTACAACCGTCCCATTCCCGGTTCCTCTGGGGTATCAGGCCTCGCTGTTGACCATTGCCCCTCGTGGGCCAGGTGCCTCAGTGCATCACCGCCTCGGTTGATGCACGGGCTGCTGGATGCGCTTGGCGCTGGCATTCCTAATCCAGGGATTAGCTGTGACTCACTTCCCAACTGCGGCGATACAAAGATTTTGTGGTTTTCAAACAAAAGGCTGTGAAGGAGCTTAATTCATAGCTGATGAGAGTTTATTCAACTTCCTTTATCTAATAAAGATGAGATGGTGGAGATAATATCTGCAACGTGTATACAGTTGCCTGGATATGCTTTGGATTGGATTAAAATCAAAGTGCAGGTTCAGAAGCTGCTAATGCAATGTGTTTCAGTTATGGAGGAAATGTTAGTGAAACTTTACCTATCCTTTGACTGAAGCCCCCTCTCGGGTCTGGAAGGATACTTTTGTCGAAAGTAGAAAAGGTTGTGCTTGTACTTCTCAGCCATTATGAACAAAACCTCCTTTGTGAGGTGCAGACTGAAAGTGAATTGAGCTACTGTTCCTAAAAACGTGCTTTCTGAGCTAGATATCTCTTTTCCTGCCTCCACATCCTCTTTAATTGTAACCTCAGAAAGAGCAAGGAGCCTAGAAAGAGTCTTTCACTCGCCTGGGGACACGAGGTGATGCTGTTTGAGCTTCTATGTGACTCTCAGGTCGTTATTGATGGGACAAATGTGTCTTCTAAACAACACTCTCAGGTGAGAGACTTGGCTCAGTGCCTAAGCAAACTGAAGGTATTGGTGGCATGCACTGGGCAGTGAGATACATGATTGTAATATCAAAACCTTAGCATATCTGGGCTGTATATTGATTGGAAAATGAGGATGTTAACAGTGTTAAATGCCTTTGGTAAAACATCTAGCTTGAGGTGGCGTAGCTGACTCGGTATGAAATGGCAGGGAGTACAGCAGTTCATAAAGTGCAGTGAGAATGGTACTGGTATTCTTCCTAGCAACATTTGGAGATCTTTTACGTTACATTTGTTTTAATGAAAGATGTCCCATATCTTCTTTGCTATACTGATCTGCTGTAGGAAGTGCAGGAGTTCTTGAGGTTGCAACCAGCAGTTTCTAAATTACTTTCTTTTGTTGGGCTTAGTTTTGCATATCTTTCCAGGTTTAAGTGTTGAAAATACGTCCTGTTGTGTTTTCTCTGACTTCAGGTAACACATGGAGATTTAAACCCATTGCTTTCTGCTTTGAAAATACAGGGTCATTAAATATTGCCATAAGCATGCTCTTTAGGAAACAAAGCTGAGATGTTATCACATTCATATGTAAGAAAACAGAGTAACAAAACTATGCAGGGTTTTAAACCCAAGTAAGATCTCATAAGTTGATGATCTCCCTATTTTAAATCAAAATTGGTTTCACCAGGATATGAAGTTGAGACTGGGGTGTTCTCAAAGCCAAGTTTCTGGTATCAAGAGTGTTCCTACCCCAGTAGAGGCATCCTTTGATTTAAAAGGAAAAAAGAAAAAGAATTAATTTTGTTCAAACTTCAAGTATAGGCTGCCCCCTTCTTGACTTTGGTGAAGTCTTGCAATTGCAAGAGTTCCTGTGGCTTTTTCCCACAAAAAATACTGAGTGAACTTTTCCTCTTCTTGACATGCTGCTTGCAATCTTGAAAGGGAAAGAGGAGACTCTAAAAGTCTCGATAGGCACATAAAGGGAGAGCCTTGCTTCCAGTGTCTGCGCATGATCAAAGCTGGTTTTAGGAATGTTTTAACAACCTCTGAGTATCTGATTCTAAAGGTAGGCTGTACATGGTTGACCTACTTGATGCTCTGTGAAAACCCTGTAGTTATGGAAAGTTACAAACTAGATTTAGCATCTGGATCAAGAAAGCAATGCCCTGGTGAAACACTTCTTAAATGCTTTTGTTGGATTCTATGTTTGTATGTATGACTTAAGAAAGTATTTCACTGCTTATGTTGTGCTGACAAGTAAACGTTGGCTTTCTTGATACATACACTGCAGTATTGTATTGGCTTACGGAGTAGTTGGGTCTTCACTGGGGAGGAGAGATGCAAACTCTGGAAATGGCATCTAATACCTTGGGGAGGTTATTATAACGTAACTCGTGAGCATCACAAAACTCTTATCATGAGAGTGATTCAACTGAGATTCAGCCATACTGATTTCCTTCCAGAGGGAATTAAGCTAGAAGAAGGCTTTATCAGCAGTTGTTTCTACATGAATTGAGCAATGTGCTTTAATTCTAGCCAAAATGATGACTAAGTAGGGGATAAAATATGCAAGTGGATAAATCATAAACAGAAAATTACTGGAGAAATGATACTGAGATAAAGATTTACTTCCTTTAACTGGAAGAGTTTACAATATATTTCTTGAGAAGTCAGGCTGCAGCTATTGCTTTCATTGTAAATGGCCTCTGGTGACTTCTGTGTCTTCTAATCACATATGTGGAAGCACAGCTACAGTTCCTTGGAAACAAGGATCTTTATAACAATTGCAGCACACTGGTAGCATTGTATGGACTGTCCCTAAGGAAGGGTCTTCCTGGACCTCAGTGTAGTCAGATTTGCCACATGGAACATACAAGGCTGCTGTGTCTTAAATACGTTGTGAAATCTGGCCTAGAAAGTAGAGCTGGATCTGAAATGAGGTGTGTAGCAATGCTTTGGAATGATGTTGAGACATTTGTATTGAAGAAATTGAAGAATGCTGCTCTTGATTGAGGTTCACGGTTAGTGCCAGAGAACGGTAAACATCTGTTGGGGAAAAAAGATCAACAAGCTCTCAGTCTGAAGTGACTGTATATAACCAGAGGCATTATTTTTCAAAGCGGCCCTGAAGAACAGTATTTAGCTGTTCAAATTCCCAAATACCTCTTTAAATGCAACTATTGTCTTACTATCTCCATTAATGCTGGATGCTCTAGAAATAATTAGGGTGAGCTCCTCATAAATCTCACTTCTGTAGCAGAAAAGCCTTTTCCACCCTTTAATCCTTAAAAGAAAAATCCAGAGACCGACGTAATAGTCCCTTAGTCTCACTGTCAAACCAGCAGCATTAATGGCTTAAAACCAGTGGAGCAACTGAATTCACGACCATATTTATAAGGAAGATTTATTGGTGTATCACTATAACAGCTGCTTCACTACAGCCATTTACAGTTCAAAAGCCTTAATTGAAGGGGAAGAGGGTGTTAAATTTCAAACAAAGGCTTTCTCTATTTAAAACACTTGATTGTCTGATCTGCTTATCTTTAGAGCTCCTAAAGTCTGGTTTTTGCTAACTGTAGTCTCCAGTCCTGACTTGTTGCTTGGAGAAACGTTTGAAATGGTGAATTAAATGTTTCTGGTTTATTGGGGTACAGGTTTGCAAAAGTTAACAAAAGGGTCTGATCGATCCTACAAAGTCCCAGGAAGAGCAGTAGGCAGAGAAAATGAATGGTTGTTTTTAACTTTACAGGCGGCCTTCTTAATGCACCTTTTCTAAAGGTAAAACAACATCCCCCAAACTCCCCTTAATGAAAAAGTCTTTGTGTACTTTTGCTTTAAAAAAGAGGAGAATAATGTGCAGGGGCAGGGTGGGGGAAGCAACCCCAAAACTAAAAAAGCCACTTCTTGGTTGATGACTGGTCTATTCAAGAGATGAGGGATCAGACTTTCAGACTCTTCCAGGCTCTGTTTGCCAAGTAGGCAAGGAGTGAGTTCGCGTCTTTCTTTAAGATGCCTCTGTAAGGGTTGAACTGAGTAACACGGGGCAAGCAAAGGGATCTTATGTCTCTGTTGAGTTTGGTTTGGCAGGCAACGTTGTGTTGAGGCAGCGTAAAGGGTGAATGCTTGGGGTTTGGGTGACCCTGGTTTTGTATCTTCTCTTTCTTTCCTTTGTTGTCCTATCCTTTTGACTTCTGCCCTTTCTTTCTGTTTTCTTCTCTATTCTCTTCCTTCTGAAGTGACTGTTGTATAAAGGATTAAGCTGGAGCCTTTCAGAAATAGATGTTGTGCCTAGTACCTACCCATGGGTATTTAAGGCCATGACTTTGATTACAAAAGTCTCCTTGTGTTAGTACTGGTGAATATATTCCTTCTTTGAATGTCTGGATATGAAATAGATCACAATGTTCCCATTTTCAGCAGTGGTGGTTTTCATGGAAAGTAGAAATTTTTTAAGCTCTCTCAGCCGTTTAACTCTTGGTGGGTAACATGAGGAGAGCAAACCTGGCCAGGAAAATGTATGTGTTGTGTAGAGAAAATGAGGGTCCTGATTCATTTACTGTGTTTGAGCTCTTTCCTTTTAAAAACCCAGTGGGAAGAATTGTACTAAATTGGAGGTTGGGTCGCCCTAGGACCTCTTGTCGTACTAGTTTTAACGGGTTTTAAATTGAGTTTGAAGGGATGCAAACTCTAAAATAAATCTTTGCTTCTTTCCCTCTCTGCCCCTTTCCCTCTTTTCTTTAAACAGGAATTTTTGCTTATCTAAACTACAGAGTGCCTCGGACTCGGAAGGAAATTTTTGAAACCCTGATAAAAGGATTGCAGAGGCTGGAATACAGAGGGTATGACTCCGCAGGTATGTAAACTAACTCAACAAATCAATTTTAGCAACCTATGGCTTCTTACATGACTTTGTGGGTACTTTCAACTTCTGCATGCTGGATTTTTCTTTTCTTTTTAGCCTGCAGATTGAAAGATAAGAACTAATTACCTTAATTCTTGGGGTTCCGTCTTCAGCTTTCTTCCGGACTTTAAACTGGGTATTTAGCACTCTAATGAGATGGAGGATGAGGTTTAGTACACAAAGCAAACAGGGTGCAAGGAAGCAGGCCTCTGTACTGGGTCATGTAGGTTGTGCCTCAGCCTTTTTTGTGCATATGAGTCCCAGTGAAAGGATGAGGAAGAGTAAACTTCTCTTTAAATTTCATCAGGCGAAATATATCAGTCTGTCCTCAAGCAAAATTGGAGATGATACAGGTATATTTTGATCTGTGCAGCGGATATAGACTTCATCTAGTTTGATTTGAACATACACAGGTCTGGCAGCAGACTTCAAGTATTTCAGTTTGAAGGTTGAGTTAAAAATAATTGTTTCACTAATATGTGCTTCTCTGTATTTTCTTAGTATTTTTTTCATCCACTGTATTTCATGCTTTAAATAACTCTTGTGACTGTGTCCTATACTGCAGGAGTGGCAATTGATGGAAATAATAATGAGGATAAAGAAAGGTTCATCAAACTAGTTAAAAAAAGAGGAAAAGTAAAGGCCTTGGAAGAAGAGTTGTACAGTAAGTATCTTAAATATTACCCCTTTACTTTGGCCTCCCAGTCAGATATCATCTGCATTTCAGCAGAAAGTCAGACCATGTAATTACAGTTATGGTTTTGTACCAGAAATAACTGCATTGTGTAATCCAATGGCAGATAAATTGCTTGTGCCCCCCAAAGCTACACTTGAAAAGCAAGCTGATCTTTAGATATGGTGTTGTGACATTATCAATCTACTCTCCCCTTTTTTGGTTGCTTCTTTGTTCAAGACCTGGGCTCCCTTGGTGCTTTACTCAGACATTTCTGTGAAACACTGAAACATGGATTCTGACAGAATTTACGACCATTTAAGCAGCTGGCTGTCATCACAATCTGCTTTATGCAGTGCTCCCATCTGTGAAAAGCTGAAGTTGTGTTTTAATAAGTTTACATTATAATTTGTAGTAATGTGGTCTGTTAGCCTAGCTGTTAGTATTGGCTGAAAATGCTTGAGTCTTGGCAAACAAAGTTTTAATCACAGTAGCTTGAACTATCTGAAGTGTAATGTCAAGAAAGCAAATGGTTTAAAAGCAAGCCAGAAGATAACTTTTAGATATTTGCCTGCAGGAATTCTCTTAGTGTTTTTACTGGTTGTGTGTGTGTGTGAGAGAGAGAGACTTTATGTTCTATATACTGAATATGAATATGAAGTAAACGGATGTTTTTTTCTGGATAGAACAAGATGATCTGGATTCAAAAACAGATTTTGAAACCCATTTTGGAATTGCTCATACTCGCTGGGCGACCCATGGAATACCAAGTGCAATAAACAGTCACCCTCAGAGATCTGACAAAAGAAATGGTATGTAATCTCTGCAGCACTCTGGAACTGTATGAATTTGAAATGGTTCAATCCACATAGTACATATGTTCTCAGTTCTTACCAGTGTTACGGTATCTGTTTTGTATATTGGGGCTAAGCTGTTGCCATTCCACCTAGGTTAGATGCTTTCACAATAAAATAACCTCTTCTGAGGCTAAAGTGACACTGTAAAAGATTAATGAAATCTGTTCTCTGAAAACGGATGCAAGTTAGTCAAACTACAACATTCTTTTTTAAAAGGTAAGGCTGAAAATCTAAACGCATCGATATTGTCTGGGCTGGAAAAGGGAGACGTATCATTTTTCACATGAGATGGCTTGGTGCCATTTTACTGGGTGTAGTTTAAAACTGTCTTAATGATTTGGAACAGCCTTTATATGCCTCCAGAATTTGTAAGCTTCCACTTTCTTTTGTCCATGGTTTGATAAACCGTACGTCTGAAAGCTGTAGCAGGTAGTTTCTAGTGTACTTCTGAGCTGCTTTTTTCCCTATAATTTTGTATTCTAAGTTAAATATCTTAGTTATTCATTACTGATGAATATGTATATATTTCATTTTAGAGTTCGTTGTTATCCATAATGGAATCATCACAAATTACAAGGACCTGAGAAAATTTCTGGTGAGTCTGTGACAACTTGTTTCTACAACTGCTTCACCGTCATCAGATTTTTCATCAGTCTGTTGGAATCTGAATTCAAGTTTCTTGGTTTCATCTATAAAATAGTAGTGTGAAGGAGTGTACCTAACAAAAATACTCAGGCGCTGGTAAAGTTATTGTAATCCTAAAAGCAAAGTACTTAAAGTAACAATTTGCACTCAAATTGTTTGAGAGGGTGTATGGAGTCTGCTCCCTCCTGTCTCTTGTTGCTTGACAGATGCTAAGCAAGTCTTACTACATGTTTTATTATAGCATTTCTGAAAGACTAGCAATGACAAAATTAGTCTTTATATTTTGTCAATAGTGATATATATCTACTAGTCCAGTGTAGTGCACCATGCAGTCTGTCTTACTGTGCAGTCTGGTGGGAGGCAGCCAAGAGGCTTTTCAGTGTTTCTTGCCTGAGGATGAAAACCTTTTTTCCTTGTTTATATGATATTTCAGGAGAGCAAAGGGTATGAATTTGAATCTGAAACGGATACAGAAACCATCCCTAAATTGATCAAATACATGTATGACAACAGAGAGAGTGAGGACACCAGTTTTTCAGCCTTGGTAGAAAGAGTTATTCAGCAGTTGGTAAGTGGGAAGTTCTTTTCTTGTGCTACAGTATAAGCTGCTTGTCGGGTTCCTTAGTATTTCTTAGTATATCCAGATGCACTGATGCATCTAGGTCCTCTGCAGGAGTCCTTAGAAGGTCCTGCAAATAATGCTTTTTTTGCCTCTAAACAATGCTTAATAGACCAAGAAATGAGATTAAAACTTTGGAACCTTCAAAGGCTTTTCAATGGTAAATCTTTAAACTGCATTGGAACTCGATGATCTTGAGGTCCTTTCCAACCCTAACTATTCTATGATTCTATGATTAGTAGGGTTCTTTTGTTTGGCGGGTTTTGGTTTCTTTTGTTTGATTGGTTGTTTGGGGTTGTTTTTTTAACGAGGTTATCACAGTTTCTTAATGAAGCAGCTTCATTAAAAAAAAAATTCATAGGAGCCTCTGGGGGTTGAAATCTCTCCTAAAGGGCGGTGTGTTCTTAAAGGCTATTCTGATCATGTTAAAACACTGCTGTGATTCAAGTTTGTCTAATGCCTTGGCTCCCCTATTTGGAAATAGATCTAACAAGTTGTACTGATTCGCCGCGTAGCAAGTTTCCAAACTGTGAAGTGGGAATCTACTGTTACTTAGTCTGTGAATGCTTGAAAACGTTGATAGATGCATTACAGACTTGGAGAAAGCTTGCTTTGTTTCCTCCCCCAGTCTCCAGGCAGATGTTTTCCCTCCCTTTCCTGCAGTTTCTTATGCTCTTTTCACCTCCCCTTTCTCGTCTCTAGAGCAGCTCTGTAAGATTCCCCTAGAGCAGGGCTGGAATACGCATGAAGTAAAGACCTCTATGGGGCAAGAGGGAATAGCAACCACCTTTTTGAGGGGAAGGGTGACTTCACCTGACCACAGGACGAGAGCAGAGTAGTCTGACTGGAGTCCCTGTGGGAGAAGTGGATGTTAACCGTTTCTCTTCTGTTTGCACACTGGGGGGTTTGCTCCTGCTTTTGGAGTACTCTTAAAGCTTGCAAGCTGTGGTAATACTATAGAGGGGTTGTTTGTGTGTTCCTGGTTTTTAATTATTCACTGTTGATTTTGTTCAGGTGGGTTTTGGTGGAGGTTTTCTCATTTATTTTTAAAATACATTAATGAGAATTTGCTTCTTAAACTAGAAGTAGTAACTGCAGAATCTTAGCTGAAAACGCATGATAAAATGCAGCTACATGTGCATTCATATTAAAAATCTTTCTGAAAGTAAATGTCTGACTTCATGTTAATTAGGAGTAACATCTTGAAGGTTTTCTTAACCCTTGCATTAGGAGGTATTGTTTTCATTTCTGAGGAGAGGCTGAGTGCTCACAGCCTGATCTTTCAGCTGTTGCAGTGGTACGTGCGTTTTAGCTTGTTCTGCTCCATGACCAATTCCTTTAAAGGTGCAGTCTGCCCTCCAGGAAGAGATTCCTGATAGTAGTAAAGAGCTTTCCTTCACAGGCACCTCAGGAAGAGGGGCCCCAGTTTAATGAGATGCAGCTAATCGAGATAAGTTGTTTAAGGCTTTTTTGTTTCTCTTCTGTTTTCACGGTTTCCAGGAAGGTGCTTTTGCATTGGTTTTCAAGAGCATCCATTACCCAGGTGAAGCTGTTGCTACCAGGTTAGTAAAAGTCCATTTTATACATAATTTATGCTTTTTAGGTGGTAAAAAACAACTGTGTCATCTCTTAAAGATACTAAAATACTGATGTTTAAAGTGCTTAATTAACCAAAACTCAGAAGGCAGCTGTACTAATGGAATCCTTTTGAAATGCAGCAAAATTCTGCTGAGCAACTCTTCAACTGACTATTACATATAACTTAATTTGAGCTCTACTGACCGCAGGTCACCGAATTTCCAGAAGCTTGTTTTGATTCTCTGTAATCTTTAACATAATTTTGTTTAATAAATTAGCTGTGGCTGTTCACTTTTTGAGGATGCAAAGACAATAGTGAAAAGTAACCAGATGATGTTTTCTTGCTTCATGCAAATACGCAATGGGTTGGAGATCGATCAAATGACACACTTGGAATGTACTAGCCCCAAACTCATTCCCATAGTGTGTTCTTGTACCTGTTACAGTGTGGCAATAAAGAAACTCAGTGTATCTTATGCTGCTAAGGTTGTATTGAGAGTGTGTCAACCCTTCTGTATCAAAAAAAGGCAGAAAGAGTATTGTTCAGGTTTACTTCACATCGGATAAAGACTGAGATAAGCATGTTCAGGTTGGCTAAAGTGACATCATACAAACAGGTTATACAGTAGTGTTCTATAATGGTTGTAGAATTTATGAGGGTTTTTTTCTGTATAAGTTCTGCTTTTATTTATGACTTGGAAAACAACTTTCAGGAAATGTAAAGATATCAAAGTAGCAAGTGAATTAGCAGCAGGAATAAAGACTGTTTTATGCAACAATGAAAAAGCCTATTGCTTCTGTGCCCTAAACTGGGCCTGTATTAAAACTGTGGAAAAGCCAGCTGTACCATCACTCTAACTGAAAACATCTTTGAAATGATCTATATGTGGTTCAGGTTTGGGTTTTCAGGAGTGAGGGGATTAAGAGAAGCTAAACTTGTAATCTGAGCGCTCTGTGTGTGTGAATTACTCTTTTATTACTGTGGGGTTTCTTTAATTTTATTTTAATCTCTTCAGTGTGGCATGTGAGCCATATGATTTAAAAATGATCTGAATATTCTATGGTTTCAGAGGTGCAGTAGTGATGGTTGACATTTCTGAGTTTAAAAGGTTAAAGTTTGAAACAGAATTTCTATAGTAAAGAGCACGGGAGTTTAGTGCTGGCTCACTAAAGAAGCAGAGTAAGCTTTGTTTAAATAAAGGTATTCAAACTGGGGTCTGCGCTGAGCTGTTTTGTGATTACTGGAAGGAAAACGACTAGATCATATGCGTTTTCCTCTGCTTGGGTGTAGTTCATGGAGAAAGACCAAGGCATTTTGGTACTTGCACATATCATAATATTTGGCAAATCTTACAGAAACAAGCCAAGTTTATATAATTCCTGCCACATAATGGCTTTAGAATCAGGGTTGAGGAGGATCTTCCTCTTTAGGAAGCTAGATGGGATATTGTCTTTCAACTTCACAGATGACCTTTGACTGTTTTGTATGCACCTTTCTCTTTTTAAACTTGAGTGTTTTCCCTTTGTAGGAGAGGGAGTCCTTTGCTCATTGGGGTTAGGAGCAAGTACAAACTCTCTACCGACCAGATTCCTGTTTTATATAGAACGTGTAAGTTGAAAATCCAATTATGTTATTTTTAAGAACTAAAATTGTTGTTACTTTACGATTAGAAATTCTTTCTACTACAAAACTACCATCTGATATCCCAAATAACTTTATAGCTGAGGATGTTATATTTTTATACTGATAAATGTGTAGTTCGTGTAAAAATCCCATCCCCCCAGAATACTTGTGTAACTCTGATACCTTGAACCTGTATAGTCTGTAATTTCTTAATTTGAACAGCTCTGGCTTTGCATTTAAAGTGTCTCATTTCCTTCATAGGCAACATTGAGAATGTGAAGAATATGTGCAATTCACGAATGAAAAGACTGGACAGCTCTACCTGCCTTCATGCTGTTGGGGATAAGGCAGTAGAATTCTTCTTTGCTTCAGATGCAAGGTAGTACAAGTACTTAAGTGTTTCTCAAAATACTGTTTTTCTTTAGAAGTAAGGTAGTTCTGGAAATCTTGTGCTGTACAGTTATTTTCTGATAGAATCGCTTCTAATCCAGGCAACTTCATAAAGCCCCCAGGCTAAGAATGTAAAATGTGAAGGCTTAACATCAGTGTTAAACATATGCAATATCTACCGGTTGTTAACCTCTGTATAAAATACATCCAGTGTATGAAGGTAAGTTAGGTACGAATAGACACCATCACCTGAGTATTTGGGCAGACTACAGGTTAGTCTAGGTTTTGGTATTTTAAGCTATCAGAGGATGAAATAGCTCAGCAGGAATCTGGACATCAGGTATGCGTTTATCTCAGAAACAAGACTGTGGCCTTATTAGGAGTCCATCAGGTTGGCAAGATCAGATCAGCAGGAACTTGCTGATGCAAGATGCTGTGGTTCCCAAGCCGCCTGCTCCAGGTTCCTGTGAGAGTGCAGGAGGAGCAGCAGGTGGAGCCATTTCCTTTAAGATTGCTCTATCTGTAGTGGTGTCCAAAAGGAAGATGGAAGGGGAGCTGGAAGTGCTGTATGGCATATTTAATTGCTTTGAATCCTGCTACCAGCTCTTACTGACATGTCAAGTTTGTTTTGCTTCTGTTTTTTCCTGTAGTGCTATCATTGAGCATACCAACAGAGTAATTTTCTTAGAAGATGATGACATTGCAGCAGTAACTGATGGGAAGCTTTCAATTCACCGTCTCGAGCGTTCAGCTAGTGATGATCCTTCCCGGGCCATCCAAACCTTGCAGATGGAATTGCAGCAAATCATGAAGGGTGGGTTGAACATCTGTGAGCAAGTATCATCAAAGATGGATATTGACTGTGTAGTAGATAAGGCAAGAAACTGCTAATTTGTTGCGAAAATGACCTGATATTAAGGCTCTTTATACTGGGGGTTGACAATTTCAAGCTGTAAGATCAAGGGAAGATGGGTGGTGTGGGACCCTACCCATTTTTAGCCTTGGAAAAGTTCTCAATATTTACTGTTAACTAATGTTAACATGTAATAGTTACTTTCACTGTAAATGGAGAACCGAGGTGTAATACAGAAGTTTCCTTAAAAAGGAATTCAGTTACCTTGTCAGAGTTAAGAAATGAAACCAACCAAATAGAGGAACTACCAATCCCTCCTTTCTTCTCGCCTGTTCCTAGGCTTGTGTTTAAGCTAACACAGTCAAATCAGCTTGCTACTGCAGGTCATCCTAAAAGTTGACTCTTTTTAACTGCAATAGACTTCGAATAATGAACAGAAGCTTAGCTGTGTAATGTTTTTCTAAACAGGGAACTTCAGTGCGTTCATGCAGAAGGAAATTTTTGAGCAACCAGAATCAGTTGTGAACACGATGAGAGGCAGGGTGAATTTTGAGAGCAGCACAGGTAACTGAGCGCAGCCACTCAGGCTGCACTAAGCCTGCACGTTTTGAACATGTTAGCTAGAACATAAAATACACCATTGATATATTCTTGCTTGTTTGTTTACAGTTCTGCTGGGGGGGCTGAAGGATCATCTCAAAGAAATCAGAAGATGCCGAAGACTGATCATTATTGGCTGTGGGACCAGTTACCATGCTGCAGTTGCTGTATGTTCAGCCTTAGCTAAATGCATATATTAACTCCCGGTTGCTGGGTTTATAGACAATAGCTTTTCATCTGCTTTTTCTTCTGTATCTCAGACTTTGGCTTTAACTGAAGGATCTCACCGTTTTAGTTTTTCTTTGTGCCACAATGTTTACTAATGCTCGGATGCTGTTATCTAGCATGCTAGAAATTCGCTTTTTTCATCTTGTTTTTTAAAGCTCTGGTATGTTGTAGTTACCAGTTATAATAATAAGCATTCATTCAGATTATCTCTGACTTTAAAGATATCAAGGCTTTTATGGGTAGCAATATTAACAAATATTGTATGCTGCTTGAATACAGACTCGACAAGTACTGGAAGAATTGACTGAGTTACCAGTGATGGTGGAACTTGCTAGTGACTTCCTGGATAGAAACACACCTGTATTCAGAGATGATGTGTGCTTTTTCATAAGTCAGTCAGGTAAGCTGTGTTTACTGTTTGTCTTCACTTGAGTGCAAACTGTGGAATAAAAAGCCAATGATTTATTATTTTCTGCATGCTGCAAAGGAGGATGATGGCTAATGAGCCAAATTTGGCTTGAATTCAAGTTTCTTTCAAGCTTGATTCAAATACATAGACAATGAGTGAGTGATGGATTGTTTTCAGTTGCATTTTGCATTGTGGATGCAGTTACTTAGAAGACACTGTGTAGAATTTTAATGCTTTTCAGGAATCATGCTTTTCAGGAATTAATATTATACTCTCTTAACCTGAAGTCAAGATGTAAATGTTTTCCAGGTGAAACTGCAGATACACTTATGGCCTTGAGGTATTGTAAGGAACGTCGTGCTCTAACAGTTGGCATCACAAACACAGTTGGAAGCTCAATATCTAGAGAAACTGACTGTGGTGTACATATCAATGCAGGACCTGAGATAGGTGTGGCAAGCACAAAGGTAATTGCTGTTCAGGGTTTGACTTTCATACTTCAGCCCTGTGGAATCCAATTAAAATTTTAATTGTAGCACTTCAAACTGAGCTCATACTAACTCTCTGCAGACTTAACTGCTAAATGTTTTGTTTTGTCTGCAGGCTTATACCAGCCAGTTCGTGTCTCTTGTAATGTTTGGCTTAATGATGTCTGAAGACAGAATTTCCCTGCAGAAAAGGCGGCAGGAAATCATTAGTGGACTAAAATCATTGCCAGGTATATTGATATTTTGGGGTTTAGGAGGGATTGGAGATGTTGTTTAATGGGCAGTATAAAATGCTACTGGGGATGTTTCTTTCTGATTGAAGTTTCACTCTCCCCCTCCTCCTGAAAAGCTGACAATACAAGAAAAATGGACTATTAGTTTCTGCACTAATGGCCAATTTTACAAGCACCCTTCCAAGAAAGTTGGCAGGAAGATCACAATTTTCATGGGTTGGGTTTCTAATTACAGCAAAGTAGTTTTGAATGAGATACATTACTTGATCTCCTAAACCGGTGATTTAAAATGGATATTCACAAATTCCTTTAGAAATACAAATGGGATGTATGAGCACTGCTTAAACCAAGAGTTGCTTTAAATTTGTTACTGTCAATAAGGCTGGAGGAAAATATCCTTGAACTGCAGTCAAAGATGCAAAGTGAATGTTTCAATTGTGTTAAGTGTGTTTTATCCTAACAGATCATTAGTACATCCTACTACAAGCAAACTATCTTTTCCAGTTAAAAAAATTTTTAATAGGTGCTTTTTGTGTGTCCCAATAGAGATGATTAAAGAGGTCTTGTCCTTGGATGAGAAGATACATGACTTAGCTCTTGAACTGTACAAACAAAGGTCACTGCTGGTTATGGGTCGTGGGTATAATTATGCCACTTGTCTGGAAGGAGCTCTGGTAAGAACTTCTCAATATATTGTTAGGTGTTGTTTAAAACGAGCTTTTGTGGGTTCTGCAACATAGTTTATTTCTAATATTTCAACTTAATTGTTCTGCAGTAAATTGTACTGCAGTAGAACCTGCTGTCTGTAACTAAGAGTATTTAGTCCTGTTGGATTGAACACATAAGGTGAAGCTGGATACAATAATCAGTTTCTTGTTTCTTTCACATAATAAGTAGTGTTAAATGAATCTATTAAATATATATAAAAGCACAGTGTGCTGATGTTGGTGAGATGGTCACGCAGGAAACATGAATTGTTATGAACCGTTTTGGTGGAATAGACACGTGTCCACCTCCCACAGAGGTTTGACATGTTAAAGGTAGACTGCCAAGGTTTTGCTGGGTGTTTGTTTCTTAAAGTACCTGTTGATTACTCCTTTTCTTTATCTGCAAATGCATGTCAAGGGGCAAACTCTGCTTCCTCCAGCTGGCCTTTGAAAATACCAACGTAGTACCACAAGTCTGTATTTAAGTGGCAGATGTACAGCCTTCCTGTTTTGCTTCTTGTGGCTTTTATTTCTCATCTGATTTACTGGTAACTTGATGACATTTGCTTTTTTTTAGAAAATAAAAGAAATCACCTACATGCACTCTGAAGGTATCCTGGCTGGTGAGCTGAAACATGGGCCATTGGCCCTCATAGATAAACAAATGCCTGTTATCATGGTGATAATGAAGGATCCTTGTTTCACCAAGTGCCAGAATGCTCTGCAACAGGTCACTGCTCGACAGGTAAGCTGTTTAACTAAGAGAGTGTAATAGAGAGGGAGATTGTGTATGATGTATTGCTGCTGACTGTGCCTCAGAAAAAGGATGCATTGGTGAGTTTTAAAATTGTTGTTATAAATAAAACACTATCTGCATTGTAGGTAGTTATTATAGGTTAACAACACTAGTGAAAAGTGATTGCATGTGGGTGGTTTGAGGTTTTTGGTTTGTTTTTGAAGTACATGGAGTAATGTTAAACTCTATAGGTTGAAAATATTCCAGTCTTATAAACCAGTGAATGAAAAACTCCTTAATGCAAGGCTAGCATTGTCTTTTAACTACCCGAGTGCCTTCAAACATACCGCATGCTGTGAATGGATACTTCAGAGAAGTCCTAAGCCACCTCTTAACGCTGCAAAATTTTATTTTCAGGGTCGTCCAATCATTCTGTGTTCTAAAGAAGACACAGAAAGCTCAAAATTTGCCTATAAAACCATTGAGCTGCCTCATACAGTTGATTGCCTTCAAGGAGTCTTGAGTGTTATTCCTCTCCAGTTGCTTTCATTCCACCTGGCTGTTCTCAGAGGATATGATGTAAGTGCTCTCTGTATTTAGCACTCCAGTTAGTGCAGTTTTAAACTTCCTCCTATCAGTGTAAAGTGAGAGACTCAGTTATAAGGCATATCTAAGAAGGAACTATGGTAATAGTGGAGCTTATAGCAACTGGGGTAGTAGAGGTGTCATTTCAGTGCTAATTCTTCAGGTGTCTATTTTTTCTAATTGGTACCCTTCTAGTTAAGAGTGCAGATAGGACTTTTTCAGAGAACTAAAAATGTGATATTGCACTTTCACATGAAATAGGTCAGTGCTTTGTACAACTTAGTTTGACACTGGCTAGGTGTGTCAGTTTGATAATGATGACTGCGTTGGGAAGGTACCCTGTGCAAAACAAATATGTATTTGTTAGGAGGGCTTTGGAAGCAAGGCTGAATTCAACAGTGAGTCATTATCTGCAGTCTCTTGTGTGTGTTAATGTGTCTAGAACAAAGCAGAACTCATTAGGAAGTCTAAAAAAGCACACTAAATGAACTGTGAGATGCAGAATGTCAGTATTACTGTCAGATACTGAGAGTCTGTCTCTTCATTCTAGGTGGACTTTCCAAGAAACTTGGCCAAATCTGTTACTGTAGAATAACAGCCATGAACAGCTGATGTTTTTCTCACCAGACCTCTGAGTTATACTTGTAGAAATGTGTTGTTCTGAATTGATAACTACACGTTTTTCTAAAGAGAATGACAGTGCTAACTGGAAAGTGTCACAAGGATTTACCTTGCAGCTTTAAAAGCTTTTGACGTGCCTTGTACCCAAGTGCTTTTGCTATTCCTCTAAGTCCTGAAATTGCCAAAGAAGATAAAAATTGTTTACACATGGTATACTGAATGAACTTTTTTACTGTGCAATATATATATACAGCTCTCTTCAGAGTAACTGTGAACATTTTTTTTAGCCTACACTACTTAACTAGTTTTAAAGATAAAGTATTTATAACTACAATTGTATAGCTTTCTTTAAGTTATTTTTTTTAGTACATTGCTTATCTGTAGCATTGGTACTGCTCAGAATGTAGATACTGAGCATGTTGACACTTGTGTACAGTTGTTAGGGGTTTTTTTTCATACTTCAGCCTCAAACTGGAAACTTGTCCCTCTTCCTCCCCAGCTTCCCCCCTACTTTTGCATATGTGTTTCATATTCAGCCAGTCATTTGCAAAGCTCTTCTGTGGCTGTCAATTCCCCACAATGTTTTAAATTTCTGCTTCTTTCAAGTAATTGTTTGAAAAGCCAGAGCAGCATTTTGTTTTAGAATCATAGAATTATAGAATAGTTAGGGTTGGAAATGGACCTTGAGATCATCTAGTTCCACCCCCCTTGCCATGGGGTTTTGTATGCCACCCCAGCTCTTATTTGCATAACATGTACAGTACAACAAAATAAGGGAACTGGGTGTCTTTCAAGTGATATTTCTGTTTGAAGAGTGTACAATGAGATTACAATGCAATTAAAAGATTATATAAATTCTTTTTTGTGTTTCTTGTGTTTTGTTTTTTTGTTGAACTTGATGACTCCTCATCTAGGGTCTGAACAGAAGTACACCACCGTAGTACTCTGTTACAAGTGACAGTGTTCTCCTCTAGTCTTGCCTGAATCCTGATATCAGAGTTCTTTGTTTCTTGGGCTAGTTCTTCCTGTGTCACACAGGTCTCCCATGTAGGAGCACCTCACTTTTCCTAATTCAGCATCTGTGTTGCAAAATAGTGTGCCAGGTTTGGGTAGCTTACACATGTGTACAGGAGAACTCAGTCTGGTGACTGTTCATCGATGTCTTGCCAGACGTGTGTTGAAACAATAGTGTAATCTCAGATTGTAGCTCCTACTGTAGTTGACACCAGCTACTGATTAAACCTTTGTCTTTTTCCTTCTGCTAAGGTAGATGAATGGGGGAAGAAATTTTCTGCGAGTAAAAATAGAAGCTGTATCTGTATTATTACACACACTGTTTATGATCAGCAAGTTGCCTCCTTGGCCGAGAAAAAAATGCCATAAATTTAATATCGTATCTAAACTACAGACACTGGAATATATATAAGAAAACTCACCACCCTCTACCAGCAAATAAGAGAATGCTAAATACATCTTTAAGATAGGACTAAAGCCTTATTTAATTAACTTATATATTTGCAAACGTACACTTCACTAGTTGTGAACTAACTACCAACAGGAAGCATCTATGAACCTTAATGAAATAAGGCTGTTACACAAAGATCTCTGGTCATTTGTTATTTTGGAACAGTCAGAAATCGTAATATTTGACATTTTACGAACTAAATCATTGACTACTAAAGCTTTATTTATGATGTTCCTCTACAGGCTTACTTCTCACTGGAAATGTTTGAATGCTTATGTATGTTAATAACTTGAAAGTGTTATACTAGCTTGTTGTAACAGGAGCTTCTTACTGGAAACTGCTCTAGTACTTTTTATAACCACATGAAAGAACCTAAATCATAATGAAAAGCATAGTGATAATCTGACCTAGATGCCAAGAATATGTAACTGGGTACCCAACATGTTTTGGTAAGTGATGCAAAGCCCCCTTTTACCGGCTGTCTAGAATTAGTAACTGATGTTATCTAGTCTGTGTGATACATTGCGCTGTAATTTTTTAATAAATTTATTTTCCTAAAATCATCTATGAGAACCAAAATCACAGAAAATAAAGCTCGTTGGTCATGGGAGAGGTGAAAAAATACGTGGAGTTTATTTTTAGTCAGCACCTGTTTCAAAAAACAAGCACTCCTAACATCAAGGCAGATGCTATGGTAATGTTATAGAAAGCTTATGATTTTTGAGTGGGATCAAAAATAGCTGGGCTACCCAGGGTGGGAGGGAATAAATCCCTTCCCTTCTGAACCATTCACTCTGGAAGAACCATGGGAAGTTCATGCCCCAGTGATCATCTGAGAGGCAGTAGGTCAGGGCTTGTGGCTGCATCACCCTGTGCTGTGGAGCCAGGTACATTGCTGTCATCCCAAAGCATAGGTATGAGGTGACCATGGTGTGTTGGTGATCACAGTGTGCTGTGACGGGCTGACAACGCTTGATGTCATCGTGCTGTAGCCACAGCAACGGGTGACGAGGCGTTATTGGGTAGATGACATCATAGCTATAGTTTGACGTTGTAATGACATCACGCCAGGGGAAGGGGGCTGCGTCCAGATTGGCCCAAACATTCCCATCTCCACTGCAGTCCTTCATGGCCCTCCCTTATATAGCGGCTATTAGGTCCCGCCTCCGAAGCCTGATTGGTTGAGTTCCGCAGGAGGAAGGCTGTGATTGGTCAGAGGGGCTATCTGTCAGGGGGCGTAGGCCTTCGCGGCCTGTGTGGAGCACTGGGAAGCCATTGTGGCTGGGGCAGTTTTGGGGGCTGGAGAAGGAGGAGGTGGTGGTCGCGGTTTGCGAGCGCCGCGCACGGTCCCGCCGGAGCCCCACCGAGGGAGGACGCGGTGAGGGGGACCGCGGTGAGGGGGGACCCTGCGGGCGGCGGGGTGGGGGCTGGAGCGGGGTGAGCTCCCGGCCGCTGGGCCGGCCCCGGGGCTACCGGAGTCCCCCGCTTCTCCCGCGGGCCCCGCCCGCCGAGGCGCGGGCTGAGTTGCGGTTCCGTGCGTGCTTCTGCCCCAGCCGAGTGGGAAGGAGGCGGAGGGGCGAGTCCGCAGGGCTGGGGCTCGGGTCCTTCCCTCTGCGGGACTGCCCTGGTTGAGCCCCCCGCCCTTCCCCGTGCCGCAGTGCCGCTACCGGCCCCGGCCCGCTCCGCGCCCGCTGGGACCCGCCTGTTCTCCGCCTTCTCCCTTCTGCTTCGTGTCCGGCCGGGGGCGGGATCGCCCGTTGCCCCGCGCCCGCCGGGGAGGGCAGCGCGTCCCCGGGCAGCCGGGGGCCGTGGAGCCTCCCCGCCGGTGCCCCCCTGTGCACCGAGGGAACGAAGGGAACACAGCCGAGCGGAGGGTAGGGGCAGGCCCGTGGTGTGTGCGCCCCTCTCGGCGCAGTGAGAGCGACCCGGAGCTTTCGTGAGCACCGGCAGTTGCTCAGCAGAAGTTTCAGGAGAGGTGTAAGCAGCGCTCGTGCCTGGTTGTACGGCTGTTACATAATTCTACAATACCATAACTGGTTATAGCATACACACGTTTAAACTTTTCCACTTTTTCCCCCCAATTTACCCTGGCAGGGGGGTGCTGAGCTGCATCCACTGTTTGTCTGCGGTGTGTGTTTAACTGCTGGGTGTTGCTAGAGCAGGTTGTTGGTAAACTGTTTGGTCAGGAATAGTTTGGGTTGCTTCAGGAAAAAAGGGAACTTTTCCAAGAGCTGAATAGATGCACAGTGCCTCTGAACTCTGCTGTGACAGATTGGCATTACTCAGCTATTGCTTTGCTGCACTTTCCCTCTGTAACAGGCTGTTCAAGGGTTGTGAGTGAAGGGGTGGGAGGTAACTCGCTGTCATTTTGTAGTTGGACGTACACCTGTTGATATATATTGCAGTAAAGATAAAAAACCCAACACTATTGGATAATAGTCCTTAAAAGGGCACATCTGAATTTGAAGTGCGTTTGCAAGGGTGAATAAGAGAATGGGAGGAAGATAGTAATGGCATTTGTATATCTTTTCATAAATACATATTTATGTTCATAGCCTATTCATTCTGTCAGCAGTAGAATATTTAACTTGAGGCTTAAAAGTCAAGCTAAGTTTCTTGATATTCTCATGCTTCATTGTCAGTAATAACATTGCTGTAACCAAAACAACTCTGGGAATGTGTTCCCAAGTGCTACAACCTGTTTGTTTATAAGCTTTTGACTTGAAGATATCCAGAGGACAGATTTGATTAATAAGTTGCCATTTTAATAAATGCCTTTTAGGGAAGCGACCGTTCAATACAGGATATATGTTATAGTGCAGTTGCTTTCAACTTTTTAGCATTTCTTAGTGGAGTTCCATATAACGACTCACAAGTCTACTGATGGTAGGTTTGGTGTCTGGTCATTTTTCTAGGTATCTTTCATGACCAACAGGTTGAAAACCTGTAAGTTCCCTGCATGTGATGTGCTCAGTCAGCTTAGTTATATTAAAGTTGTATTAAAAGCACCCCACAACATTCAATTCATACGCGTCTTGTGCCTGCTCTAAAATAGAAAATCATCTTGAAGCTTTGGGATGCCGTAATGCGTTGTTATCAGTGAGTAGGAGTGTGTTTGCTGAGCATCCTGACTTTTACATTTGCTGCTGGTCCTGCTTGCTGCCGCTAGGAAGCCATACATTAAATTTACATTACAGAAATGGGAAGAATGCCTACTTCCAAAAATTCCTCTAGAGGAGAAGTGTGGAGTATGTTAGCTGGAGCGATGAATCAGATTACTTCAGGTAGGAGAGTAACAGCTCAGGATTAAGAAGCTTGCTTGCTAGGTATACTTTGCCTTTGAGCAATGGGAAATCTGTTGTTACTTGAGGGGTCTTGCCTCCAAAATAGGCTGTCTGTCTGAAGTCCTATGAGCAGCGACCATCCCTAGGCACCTAACTGTACATTCATGTGTATGTAATAACATATGTCCTGATGAATCTAAGCAGCTTGCAGCCCAAGTGAAAATTAGGGCTCAGCTTATGGTGAGGATGGTTATGTACCCAGAGAATTGCAGAGGATGTCAGAATACATAAAACATGTATTGGGATGCCTCATTCCCTCCCTTGGTCTTGTCTAAAGAGCTTATCCTGATATCTAAATGATTTTTTAAAGATGGCTTTATGCAGACAAGATTCCTTAAAGGAAGAGTTTCTCTGGTTCAGAATAGCTTTGTTTTCCCCTACTTATTTATCTCTATTATAGAAAAGTGTTTCATTAACCCATGAAGAGGTGCAGCATAGTTCCAGTGTAACAGGTCCTTAGCTTGATATCCAGCTTACACAGATTCTATGTTTTTTTGGTTTTGTTCTCCAAGTCCTTTTCAGAGGCAGGATCTTGACCTTCCAGCCCTACCCTTGTTAATTTTCATGTTTCTCCCTAGCTGATCCTGGTTTGTTTGTTTCTTTTTCTTAAGCTTCTAAGAGGAAATAGCAAGTAGACTTACTGCGTAATTTGGTGCTGCAAATGACCAAGTTGATCTACTTCTTTAGATGATTAGCTTTTGAGAACCTAGAAGGTAAAAGGGACTCCAAACATTTCTCAAGAATCCCTTAAGACTAACCACTACCAGTCCAGTTTAAACCCAGTCTTTATTAGGATTTGTAGGTCTTTCACCTATTCTACTTGCAGATTTGTTGGAGTTCATCTGCTGAGTTAAGCCATAGAAAAGATGCTGCTCCCTCCTTCATGTGCCTAGGAAGGGAGAGGTCCAAATTCTAATTCTTGAAGCAACCAAAAGCTATTCATGTGGCTGTGTGCCCTTCTAGGGTGGGCTTCTGGGTTGCTTTTGAAGCTTTTCTCTTTTGCGTTGGTTGACAATGTTTTGTAGGCCAGTGAAGAGAGAGACTAGCTGCTCTTTCCTTAGCTAAACCAGGCGCTGTGCAGGCCGGTGGTTAGGACAGCTGCTCCGGGGGAAGGTGATCTGCTTTCATTTCCTGTTTCAAGGAACACTTGCCTGTGTGATTTACTTTGGGCTGTAATGACGCTGTCTGTCATAGTGAATGTGAAATTAGAAATGGGAGCATTTGTTAGAGACCTCTTCAGTAATTACTGAGGTACATTTCTTGTAAGGTTTGAAGAGGGATGGAGACCCAGGAATACTGGAGGTCTGTACTCATTACTGTGGCACTTCAGAGCTGAAGAGGTTAGTCCATTACCTTGCTCTCCAGTGTAATTACTACCTCTGATTCATTCTTGACAGATGAATAAAACTTACTCTCTATGATGGCGTGGAAGTCTCTCAAACTGTAGCACTAAACTAATTCTGGTAGGACTGTACCTATGCCAACTGACAGCACAGGATCTTATGGTGTGTTTAAAATGGGAGGGAGGATAAGTGGCAATAGGTATGGATCCGGCAAGGGTTGCCTGGCAAAGATAAGGAGGCAGAGCCCTGCTTGAAATTTCCTACTGGACTAAGTTGAAAGGGATGTTGGAGAAACTGCCATGGGAATTTCAGGGGCAGTTGTTTTGTTTAAAGCCTGTTTTGCGGTTGTAATCAAGTTATTATAACCCTGTTTCCTTCTATGTCTGTGGACTCAGTGGGTTTCTGCTGTTGCTTTTATCCGTGTTCTCAGTGTTTGAAACACTTTTATTTTTTCCCCTGTAGTACAGGCATTACTACACTCCTAGCACATAGTAGTAATTCTAAGTTAGGGAGTAGCCTTCAAGGAGTAGAGAGTTATTGGATTTGGGTGGTTTTGTTTGCTTTTCCAGTTGTTTACTTAGCTGCTTTTTGTTTTAGCAATTGGAATAGAAACATGCAGTTACTTAAAGCTGTGAAGGCTGTAATTATTTGCTCTCTGTCTGCAAGTGTTTTTCATTAGCAGCGGTAATACACGAAGTTGAAAGGATGGTTATTTAATGGTGTGCTATTGAAAAATTCATATGTGTTAAAATATGTATAATATATTTTTCATCTTGTCTGCCTGAAATCAGTGAGAGATTGAACATTTGTTTTCTTTCTTTTTCTTTAAGATCTTGAAAACTTTACTGGGTCCTTGAGAGAGAAAACTACATGACACTACACCATGAGTGACAGTAAATGTGATAGTCAGTTTTACAGTGTTCAAGTTGCAGATTCAACATTCACTGTGCTAAAACGTTACCAGCAATTGAAGCCCATAGGATCAGGGGCACAGGGCATTGTTTGGTGAGTAATAAATACTTCATTCAAATATAAAACCTGGAAAACAAAAATTGAATGTATTCCTGATAGAGGTGCCAGAATGTAAAATACTGATGATAATTTCTGTCTCTTGCTACAGGGTTGTGGACTAAATAAGTTCTGAAAAACCTGCTTGCTGTAGCTCATGTGTAAACCTATTTTGTTTTGGTTTTAGGGTAATATTAATGTTTGCATAACTGCATATAATAAAATGGTCAGCAAATTTCCTTCTCGTTAACTGCTTCATTTCTGTTTCTAGTTCTCACACTCCCCATGTAGTTCTGATATTGCAGTGTAAGGTATGACAATGAGAGATTCTGGGTTTTACTCGTTTCTTCATTATGGCCCCCTTTCTTCCCCCCCTTTTATTCCCGATCACTCCTATCCATTTCTAGGAGCCATCAATGCAGTGCCTTGCCATTAACTGGCAGGATGAGGCAAATCAGTGTCATTGTCACTCCATGGATTAACCAGAAAGGGATGCTGTGTGAGGGGTTGGGCTGGCCGGCTCTTCTTGGTGTGTCACCTCAGCTATATGTCCAGCCTCCACTGGCCCAGGACGGGAGAGTCAGTAGTCTGATCCTGAACCTTAGTCTCTTGTATGGCACCACACCTCTGGGCCAGCTAAAGGTAAACATTTTCAAATGTTTTTTAGACTGCAGCAATCCATTCTACACGACTTAGTGCCAGCCCATGTTTTGTTGAGCAAAACTTACTTGGTAACAACAAAAATGTTTATTAATGCAATAATTGAGCAGGCAGCCTCCCAGTACCTAAAGGGCCAACAAGAAAGCTGGAGAGGGACATTTACAAGGGCAAGTAGTGATAGGATAAGGGGGAATGGCTTTAAACTGATAGGGGAGATTTAGGTTAGATGTCAGGAAGAAATTCTTCCCTATGAGGGTGGCGGGATGCTGGCACAGGTTGCACAGAGGAGCTGTGACTGCCCCATCCCTGACAGTGTTCAAGGCCAGGTTGGATGGGGCTTTGAGCAACCTGCTCTGGTGGAGGATGTACCTGCCCATGGCAGGGAGCTAAATGATTTTTAAGGTCGTTTTCTAACTCCAACCATTCTAATATATGCTCAGGAATTCTCTAATATTAGACTTGATCACAACGCATGGTGGGCTCTTCATGTATTAAATCCAGTCTGTGGTTTCTCTTCATCTATAAATTCTGCAGAATAAGTGTGATGACTCATGTCTTGTGGGCAGCTCCTTATACAGCACCTGCCCATGTCTTTTTGGCCTTCACATAAGTGTAATAAGTTATGTATGTAGGAACAGAATGCATTTTTGTCAGAACATGTCTTTAAGTTATTTAGATACCCTGATTGTCTTGCTAATAAGTGAAAAATAAGCAAAATGAGAACATTGTATTTCATTCTTCAGTAGGTTAAATGGTGAGGGGATAGGCATACTAGATCTTGGTTATTAGTGTTTGGGTAGGATTTAGTGTAGTGCTAACATCTTCCAGGTATAAATGTTCTTCAAGTCATGCTTGTTTTAGATGGCATGCAGGAATTTAGGGTGGCTGTAAGCATTCCTTGTTTCATTACATGTACATTTCTAAACTATATGACTTAAACTAGGTGTCCGCTTCAAAATGAAGTTCAGGTAGTGTCAAAGTCACTGTTTTTGGGGGAGGAAGATTTGATTTATTGACTTGTTTTGAGAATACTTGATTTATGGAGCAGCAGAATGAAACATTGCATAAACGCTCATCTTCA
The DNA here is from genome assembly GCA_039720435.1 of Amazona ochrocephala. Taxonomy (NCBI): domain Eukaryota; kingdom Metazoa; phylum Chordata; class Aves; order Psittaciformes; family Psittacidae; genus Amazona; species Amazona ochrocephala. The sequence continues at coordinate 15,975,489 of CM077889.1, forward strand.
TGTGAAATATCTGAAAATTGTGTCCAAGTTGAAGAAGGTGCAAAACCTTAATTTCTCCTGGAACTCCCTGTAATATTCAAAGGCAAGATACAAAATACTGGGATATAAAATGTAGAAAACTCCATGTAAGGTGACTCTCCTGCCGTGTTTGGCTGGAAAAATTGTCAAGTCATTAATGTGACACACAGATATGATGCCTTTTTTGATTTTTTTATAATCATCCAATGTTTAACCTAGATACGAGGGAAAGTATTTCTATAGTTTTGTGTGGGTTTTATTTTTTGGTGAGACCTGGATTGACTCGAGCAGCTAATTCATGCAGACCCTGTTGGTTATTGACTTTATACCAATTCCCAGGTGCAGTTAGTCATTAACGTGCAAAACTTGTAATTTACGTATGTCTTCCAGGGAAAGTGAATACTGAGATATCAGGGCTTTCAATTTTGGGAGGAAAATACTTTCTCCATTTGTCTGGCCAGTTGCCTTCCTCCCGTTTTGCGTTTTGCTTTGCACTGACATAGAGGCTTTAAATCAGAGAGTGATCATATCATTGAATTATGGCGTAGGTATTTCACAGAAGTAAGCTGAAATAAATGCTAGCAGGCTTTTAGTGCAAGTGGCACATTGATTGAAATTTGGGATGTACTTCCAAGAAAACAACATCTCCTGGGTGAGCCCTGGTGTTGCTTTTCCCAGTAGGGGAAGCAGTGACTTGATGCTGATAAACTTCATCTGAGTATTGTTGTTATCACAGGGGAGCTGTACTGTTTGTAAGAGTTCTGTAATTTGATGGTTCTTTTGCAGCTGGTATTGTACATATCTTGGTGAGCTAGGAAAGAAGCTCATAAAGAGCTTAAATATGCTTGGAAAATATATGTGAATAAGAATTCTTTCCTACCTTATGAAAGTAGCATTAAATGGAAATAGAATAATGCAGGAATCCTTATTTAAAACTGGAATTATATAAAGATTGGAACTCTTGAGCGGTTTGTAGTATGAATTGGCATATATTTTGCCAAAGAGTCTGTGGGTTACTAATGAAGAATATTCTCCCTTCAGTCTTGTTCTTTGTATACAGGTAATTTAGGTTTAGATTCTTACAGCTATTAAGCAAGTTTACACCTTGACCTTAAACTGTGGAGATAAAATTAATGGTCGTGTTCACTTTCTTAAACTCTTGTATTCCTCCCTGCAATCAGTTTTCCATATTTCTCAATTCTGTGGACTTTTTTCCCCAAACCAGTTGATGAATGTAATTTTATGCTACACACTGCAATTGTTCATAACTATTATCCACATACAGGAGAGTATTTGTGCTGCAGAACAGATCAAAGAGATGTGGTTGTGACTCTCCTTTAGCAGAGATAAATTTCCATTGCACATACTAAATGGTTGTCAGTCAGCAACACTGTCAAAAATACTCAGCAATACAGATGAGGCAACTGAAATGCTGCTTGATTTTTAATTAACTTAAAATATTTTTAGGTCTTGCAATTTTGAATGTGAGTTTTGAGTCAGCAGATTTGGTCTCAAGACAGAAAGGAGGGCAGGAAGACATCTGATGAGTGTTTGTGCCTTCTGTTTAACCTATGTGTGTCTGTTAAAGGATGTGTAGATTTTAAAGGACACTTGTTTTCTAAATGAAATTACATGAAGGTAGTGAATAGGCTTTGTCACAAATCTTGATTTTTTTCCTCACTCCTCACTTTTTCTCTCCCTCAAACAGACTTCAACTTATGTTGTTTGTCTTTGAAAACTTCTAGTGCTGCATTTGATACAGTCCTTGGAATAAATGTTGCTGTAAAGAAGCTGAGTCGTCCTTTTCAGAATCAAACCCACGCAAAAAGGGCTTACAGAGAGCTTGTTCTTTTAAAATGCGTCAATCACAAAAATGTAAGTTTGGCTTTGTGTTTCTCTCCCTTGGTACTGTAAGTTGTCAAAAAAGCTCAGCATTTGTAACCAAAGTAATGGAAAAATAGTGAAAGGAAGACTGGAAAGCTTGGCTGTTGGTAGTGCACTTCTCCACAATGGATGGTTTAGCTCTTGGGAGAGCTGTTTGGAGTGTGAAGTGCCAGCATGAGGAGGTTTTTGCTATATTGTTAGTATAGGTTTACTATTGGTTTCAGCTTTATAGTGCTGACCTTGCTGTATTACATTTGCCTTTTTAAGCTGTACTGCAGCAAAGTCTGTCTGGCAGTGTGTTTGTTTGTGGTTTTGGCTCTTGTAACTGCAGTGTAGTGAAATCTTCTGAGCTTAGATGAGATTGTCATTAAATACAGTGTTTAAGTGGTGGGGTGTATGGGGGTGCAGCACTGCCCAACAGTTTATTGGTAAACAGAAGTGAAATACTGTGGACAATACATATATATTAAAGTCTGGAACCTTCTAAAATGGCAAGACTTAATGTCCATACCTTAATGTTCAAGTACAAGAATGTAAGGTTTACATGACAGCTGTGTTCTGCTACTAGCATGAACTAGAAACATTGCTGATTGTTGGAAGTTATACCCTCAGGACTCAAACTTCTGGAGTCAATCAGCCTTTTGGGATTGATTTCAAAGCAAGCTTTTATTGAAGTCCAGAAGTAGCAGAATAAAAGCAAGTTGGTTATTAAGGATGGCAGTACAGTAATTTTAGTAGTTCTTCTGGAAACAGTACATCATAATTCAAGTTTAATGGGATGGTGTGGGGCACCTCTGGGTACGCGTTGTTTGACAGCCTTGGTTGAAATTCCTTGCATCACATGTGTTTGTAAAATCAAAGGTTATTATTTATGGGCAAAAAATTGGATATATTTCAGTCACTGGGGAGCCAAGATAGGAGGTGTCGTGTAACTTTAAAAAGAAAGAAGTGGTTTTGCCTTGTCTTAGTTCCTTTGGCATACATGCTGCAGTTCTGAACTATTTCTGAATTGGCAGGTTTTCAGCACATGTCAGTTCAGCGAAGCCAAGTAATATTCAAATTGTATATAGTAACAGCGTGCATTTGATTTTGAATAGGAACGAATGCAATAGTGGATTTTCATGTGAATTAAAGTGGAATTTTCTCCTAATGTTTGTTTTTCTCTCACAGATAATAAGTTTATTAAATGTATTTACACCACAGAAGTCACTAGAAGAATTTCAGGATGTGTAAGTACTAGGTTTTTTTTTGTTTTAATTTTCCTGACAAATACTGCCCTAAACCCTGGAGCTCTATTTCCAGTATCCTGCAGAATTCACACTTGGAAAATAAAGGGTAGCTAAAAGCTGCATTTAGCCTTTAATTAGTCGTTATTTCTAGGTTTTTTATGAAAGACCAAGAAAGTTGTTTCATTCCATGCATAACATGGAAGTGGGAAATAAAAGTGTTATTCACCTTTTAGTCATCTGCCTGCTGTACTTTGCTGGTTGCATATGCATCTGATTTGTGTGCATTGTCCTTTAGCTAAATGGGTCACTGCAGGATAATAGCTCAGTCTGCATAACCTGATATCATTTTTTTGCCATGCCGGTCACATCAGCGCAACAGTATTTTTGGCCTCAATTAAGAACGGAAGATATTTCTTTTTGATGCGAGCAATGTCAGTTTGTCTAGAAAGGATTCATGGCAGTTTAATTGGTGGGGTATTCATAGATTCCAGTGAATGTGCTGTTGTGGTTTGTGAATGGGCTTCTTGGATAAACAGAGGAGTGTGTGTGTGTCTGAAGTGGATAAACAGAGGATATTTCAACTTGAGAATGAATTATATCCTCTTAGTTCTTGTTGTGTTTTTCTTATTTAAAAAATAGAATACAGTGAAAGGAAGCATCAGGTTTTGATACATTGCAGTATCTGCAATTTCTGCGTCAGCTTCAGTCAGTCTTAGTTTTTCATGCTGCCTAAACTCAGAATTATTCTTCTGTATTACTGTGTATAAAACTAGAGGAATTCCAATCTGGGATGGACTACTGAACACTTGATTTTTAATCGTGAGACAATTTGAATAGATAATTCAATTTTGAAGCTGGTCATACATGGTTCTTTTAATCATAAGCTTTTTAACACTTATGTTAGCAAAGTAGTTGACTTTTATGGAACATCTCTCACACTAAGCTTAAACCTGATATGAAAAGTGAGACTTGAGTTTTCTTAATGCTTTCTTTCTTGTGCTATAGATATTTGGTTATGGAGCTGATGGATGCAAATTTGTGCCAGGTTATTCATATGGAATTGGATCATGAAAGAATGTCTTATCTTCTTTACCAAATGCTGTGTGGTATCAAACATCTCCATTCAGCTGGTATCATCCACAGAGTAGGTAGTATTAGATCATTAACAATACTTTTTATGAACATAGATGTTTTCAGGAAATAGGGGGGGAAAGCAAGGGGTTGCTGTTTGCTAAGTGTCTATTTCTTTCATTCATAAGAATATTATTAAATCTGAAGATCCTTCTAGTTCAGTGTTAAAAACTACATTGTGGATAGATCTTAGGTTAGCTGAACTGATTAAAAGATAAAACGAGTATCTGTAGACCTTTTAAACTACAAAAGAATGAGTCTTAAAAAGTAATGTTTACCTCTTGAATATTTCTGTCCTTGAAGATATTCAAAAGCTTGGACATGGACCTGGGCCACTGCCTTCTATTTGCTGCTGCTGCTTTTATCTATTTATTTCGTTACTAGTCTGTTTGACAGTTCAGCTGCTTTTCTATTCCTTTCCTTTTCTTCCCCTACTTCCTGGACATACTTGTCTTAAATGTCTGTCTTTTGCCTGGTGGCTAAAACCTCTATCCAGTCATAGTTTAATATGCTTTTTTCTTTTATGTTCAATCCATAAACATGATTGAGAAGCTGTATAAATTGCAACAGATCTACTTCTTATAGATGTTTGCTGAAAAAATCTAGCATGAAAATCCTGTGGTATGAGCAAGGAAGTTTATATATAGTTGGCTTAAGTGTATCCAGGTAGTCTTAGTACTGGGATTTCCTAAAATTATGGAGTAAGATGTGTGTAAGAGGCTGAAGCATGGAGGACTGAAACTCCAGCTGAATTCCACCTGACACAGTGAATGTGATTTGAAGCTAAAAGGAAGACAATATTTGCTGAGAAATTTGAGCTCGTAAGAGCTAAGAGTAATCAACAGAGCTGATACTGGTTGAACAGCAAAATGGGCAATGAGGGGAACTGCACAGTGAATAGCTAACCAGAGACGTGAAGTTATTTGAATGGAGAAGCTGAAGTGGCGAGCATTAGGTTGGGTTAGTTTAGGACCAAAATAAAATGACCTTTCTGCAGTGGAAACTCTTGATTGAGAGATCTGGTTTTGAAAAGAAACCAGGCCAGGGAAGGAACAGAGCTGGGATAGTTCAGAAGGAATGGAATAGTAGGAATTGCATCTAGAAATTACTCTGACTCTGTGACTGGAGTCAGTTTGGTAGTGTTCTGCAGAGCATTTATTGCCTGAAATGTGCAGAACCGTGTGAACTATTTGCATGTCCCCATCTCCTTCATGAAAATTCTGTACCTAAGAACATGCTTTGTTTTCCCTAACTGTGTGTTCCTTTGGGCACAGTAATGACTGTCCCCACTAAGCATATCTCCTAAAGTATACTATTTTTTTCCTCACTCATGAGTTACTTGGTGTTTGCACTATATCCTAATTCTGTGAAATTTGCTAATCACTATAATGCACATGGCTTATCTGTTATTAACAAATACAATTTATTAATGCTTTGTATGTTGGGATACTCCTTTTCCTACACATACTTGCCTAATTGACGATGATATCTTTAGGATCTGTGCCCTACTAACGACAGTATTTGGAACATAGTCTCCTTTACCATGCAACTATTCATACATGAAATAGGTCCACTTAATATGCTTAAGGAAGCAAATATATGTAGCTGACTATCCTACCAGAGCACAACTGGGTAAAATGGACTCTGTAGACAACTTTGATTCTCGTTTTCCCTGATTTCTTTTTGAGTGCTGATCTGTGCAGAATTTAACTTGTCTTTAGCCTGTGTATAAATAAGCAGATATATCAGAGCAGGAATAGACAGTTGTGATTGAATTGGTGGTGTGTGTTGACTGGGGGTGGTGGTAGTGTATTATTGTATATCTTGATCCTTCCCTAACTGAAGTAATTTCTTGTTAGGATTTGAAACCCAGCAACATAGTAGTAAAATCAGATTGTACGCTCAAAATCCTTGATTTTGGACTGGCAAGAACAGCATGTACTAACTTTATGATGACTCCATATGTAGTAACACGATATTACAGAGCACCAGAGGTTATCCTTGGAATGGGATATAAAGAGAACGGTAAGTTGCTGCAATAACACTTTAAATCCTATGTCTGAAGTGTACCTGCCTCAGAACGTAACAGCTTTGAAAGGAGGAGGGAGGGCTGGTTTCCCCCTGCCATGTCTGTTGTTAAGGTGTGTTAATCATAGTAGTGGAAATACCAAAATTACACTGTAATAATTTTGGTGAATATAATAGCTTTCTGCTCTGTGTACATTTTATTCCCTCTCTCCTTCCATTGATGTATCTTTTCATGCGTTGTCCTGTTGTCTTCTATGCCAGTACATCTTCTTGCTTTATCTCATGGGCTTGGGGATATCATGCTTTTTTTATACATGTCACTTTGGTTGTGTAAAACAAGGGACTCAGTACCTTGCTGGGCTACTGATAATGAAAATGAAAAGCCTTTAATGGGCAAGGCAGCTTGTTGTGCAGCAAATGCAGATGTGGATCAGAGCTTTAGTAGAGGCTGTTCTGGATAGGACAAAAAATAATCCGCAGGACTGTAGGAATACAGTGTGAGCTTACAAATAACTAACGGTGGTATTTAAAAACCCTCTTTAATCTTTTGTCCTTGTTGCACCTAACATATGATAGTGGATATCTGGTCTGTTGGGTGCATTATGGCAGAAATGGTCCTCCATAAAGTCCTGTTCCCAGGAAGAGATTGTATCCTTCTTCACGGTTGTTTCAGTAAACACTGATTATATTTTCCAGAACGGTAATAGCGAAACTTAGCAACAGTCAGTTGGTGTTGATATGATTGAAAATTCATGTTAGCAGTTTGGTTTTCCCCATTGTTGTGTTTTATTGTAGATGCTAGATGTTTTTGTTTGTTTCCCTCACTTTTGTTCATGATACTTCATAATTTGACCATTTCATTTTTACTTTCAGTTGATATCTGGTCAGTTGGGTGCATCATGGGAGAATTGGTGAAAGGTTGTGTGATATTCCAAGGCACTGATCGTATCCTTCCCTAGTCATCCTTGAACCCCCTTCCACTTCCAACAGAAACACAATTCTTTTAATCTGTATAAGTATAAAAGCATAAACAATATTTTCAAGAATATGTTTTAATAGATCTACTGTACTATTTGAAATTAGTGTCATTAACCAAATTGAGCTTTCCATTTTATTTTCTTAGTAGACTATATTTAATGTAATTTGAACTGATTGAATCCATGGAATTCATATTAAGAGCTTCAGCTTTTGTAGCCTAACAAAGGATACTATTAGGTTTAAAAAATAAATAGCAGTAAGTACAGTTTCTTCTTTGTAGATAATGAATGTTATAAGCAAGAGCCTACGAAGTGACTTTTTACTATGCATGGATTTTGATATTTATTTGAACAGTAGACTCATTTTTTTATTGTACGATTCAGTTTGTCAGATTTTTCTCTTGCTTATTAGCACTTGCTGGGCAAGAGTGTCCTAATCGCAATCACACTGCATGAGAAATCTTCTCTTACTCTTATTTCATATAAAAAGAAAACCTTTTTCTTTTTAAAGTTTTTTCATTCTATGAAAATGTTACTTTGAACTTTTTCTGTAAGATTGTTATTGCTCCATTTTTCCCTCCAGTATTTTTGACCCAGATCTATCTCCATGAAATTCTGCTTTCTTGTAGGATAGTAATTGTAGGAAATGTTACTGTATTAAAAACAACCCCCTCATATCTATGTTTTCATGCCTTAGAGGTTTGAAATCTCAGACAAGCCTATACACTGTATTAAGTGAACAGAAGTGATCATTTACTAATGTAAATGTTCTTTGACGGTTTTGATGTATTTCAAAATCTTTCCCTAGAAACATTTCAAACATTTGACTCGTTCTCAAATTCCAATTATAAAAATGGAATAAAACCAATTTCATCTTTTATAAATGCGGTCTTACAAAGTAGTAGTGTTGTAGGACTAGATGTTCTGAATTGATGAGCAAATAAATAGAATCCAGATGATGTAATTAAAGCACAATTGCCGGTTATGGCTGTAGGTCATACAAAGCTACAGCTACTTGTGGTCTAGGATTTTGAAGACACTATATTTCTGCTTATCAGCAAGGAAAAGTTGAATCCACCACTAAAAATATCAAGTATGTGTTCACAGGTATCAGTGTATCTTATAGAGGAAGACTTCCAATTTCAGTGCTAAATTTTGTGACACTAATCTCCAGCAGTTGATCATGCATTATTTAGTAGTACAAATGATTAATTGTTAAATAAGTCTTTTTTGTTTTCCACCTTTCTTCCTTTCTATACTTATTGTTTTACCTTTTGAAGCCTTCAGACCAACCTAACACAATTCTTCATGGATGTTGTATGTCTGTCACCTGCATGTCAGCATGGGCTATTTTGAGTTATTCATGAATAAATGAAGGAAATTTTGTCCATACTTGTTGACTAAGCAAGTTATATCTGTGGTTTTCCGGAGGTCACTGAAGTTCCACCAGTCTGTGTTTCAAGGAGTCTCCTCCCCTGGTATCTTATCAAAGTGCATAGCTGTGCTTACAGGGGTTTTTACTTCTTGTAAGACTTTCAGTTCTCTTTAATGTGAAATACTGATAACTGTTGTTGAAACTTCTCCTGAGTGGTAACTGCTTCAGTCAGATTGTCATTCTCTTTTACGTTCAGCTGCAGGGTTCTTTTGACAATGTGGTTTACGGGCAATGCTGGTGTGAGCAGCCATGAAATGCAGCATTGCTTTTTTTGTGTGTGTGTATGTGTTTGTTAAACTTCAGTTGAAAGCTGACTTGGTATTTGGGGATTTACAGCAGGGAATCAAGTTCAGCATGTATTTTCCCATATGGTCAACAGGATTGCCAGGATACTTAGCGCAGTGCTCTGGGTGGAATGGGGTGCTCTGCATAGCCAGCATGATGGATGCACTGGCGCTGCTCCTGACTGGTAGTGTGGGGACCTCAGTTACTGGCAGTGGCTGTTGCACTAGAAATAAGAAATGTAGAAAAAACAGGATGAAATAATGGAAACCTAGCAGCACCGGAGTGGCTTTAGTGCTCTTTCTGACCAGATGGTGAAGGAAAATATTTGCCTGACTCATGCAAAAAGCATGAGGGGGTACTCATGCTTTCTTGAGGATGATCGTGTTTTATTGTGATTGTAATAAGGACTCTGTTTTCAGCTTTTCTTCCAGAGTCCTCCAAAGTAGGTTGAAATTCTGTTTACTTTTGACCCCAAGGTCACTAGAACAGGAAGGGTAGTTGGTCTGCAGGTTGCGAGGTTATTCACACAGCATGTGCTGTCTGCTTTGCATGGAAATTACGGTTTTCTCCCATTTGAGTTCCTGATAAAAGGCTTGACTTATTTCAAGTCCAGTCCTACATTGAGGGTTTGTTTTTCTTTTATTTCAGCTTTCAGTATCTGTAAAGCATTTTAAACAATCCAACTGAGGCATTTTTTTCCCATTTTTATTCCTGAAGTGGGATAGGTCATTAAGTTTTCCCTGCCTCCCTCCTGTGCCCTGAGACTACAATAGAGTGGACTCGGTTTGAGTGCTGTTACTCAAAGAAAAAGCATCTTCTTGAATCTAGATTGGTGGAGATCTCACAGAAACCATTTTTCCAGCTAGGAACAAAATTTCCTGTTGTATGTTAAAATTTCCTTTGTATGTGCTTTGTTTTAGCATGAGAGTTAACAGTATTGACTTCCTAATTTTGACTTGAATACAGTTTTTCCATTGGAATGTATTCAATAAGCAGATTTTCATTCTTTGTATCAGAAGTCTAAAGTCTTAACATGAAGCATTGAGTGTATGTATATTTCTAGCTGAATTCTTGGCACTCTAACTGTGAAATAAAAGTGCCTCAGTGTTTTTGTAATACATCTTAATTCAAAGTGCAGCAAACTTACTGTTTTACATAATCTGTCTATGAGAATGGATGGGTTGAAGTGATAGATCATGAATTTAGCTGAGACATTTTGCAAGGTCGGTGGTTAGACTCTGCTGGAATTGCACATTCTTTTTATCAGGAGAAAATGTAAATCTGAGTAAACTGAAGTATCAGGAATATTAACTGCAGTGTCTTCTGAGTATGATAAATGAGCTTTGTTACCTCAACAAGGCTTATTCAGAGCAGACTCTGCTATCTCTGTAACCATGTCACTGTGTCTGGGAGAAACGCCCTCACTTGAAAGCAGGAGAAGGGGCAGTCCAGAAGAAACGTGAGGCACAATTTCAACTTGCAGCTTGTAAATGCAATTTCTATAGAGCACTTAAATTCTGAATTTAAGAAGAAAGTAGTCTATGAATATCACCACCATTGATATACTCAAACAAAAGAATGTACTAAAACCCTCCAGGAATCTGGTTTCACTGTTCAGAACACCTTTGAACCTTTTCTGAAGGTGAAAATTAACAAAACCACCAAGCATCCAACCAAAGCCCCTAAGCTGCTGCTGCCCAAAGCCTGATTTCCTTAGAAGACGAGCACAAAATTCCTTACTTTGAATGGGATGTATTTGTTTGCTTTAGGGTCTTTTTCATGTATTTTTCCATACTTTCAGGAATCATCACTGTTGATGGTATGATGTTATACTTTGAAGATTCAAAGCAGCCTTTCTTTCCTATCCTGACAGTTTTGCTATGGATGCAGTTGCCAAGTAAAGCTGATTTTTAGGCTCAAAGAAAGTATTGCTTTCAATACTAGGCAATAGATAAGAATGAGGAAAAGATACTTGGGCATGATGCGTTATGCAGCACTTCTGGCCTGTCCTTAATATTATGAAATCTGAATCTTACTCTTTTTTTTTTACGTCAATCTAGCTTTTTGCATGGCAGCTCGGAATACTGTTGATGCTAGAATGAAGTTCATGTTTGTGTCCTTTGTTTGAGTTTCCATTAACTTTTCAGACTTCTGTAAGTGATATTTTTGTATAGTGCAGACTTCACATTCTTCAGCTGATTTTCCTAAAGATATGGTGCAGATATTGATCAATGGAATAAAGTTATTGAACAATTAGGAACACCATCAGCAGACTTTATGAAGAAACTACAGCCTACAGTGAGGAATTATGTAGAAAACAGGCCAAAATATCCCGGTATTAAATTTGAAGAGCTCTTCCCAGACTGGATATTTCCATCAGAATCTGATCGTGATAAGTTGAAAAGTAAGGCAAGATTTTTTTGTATCTTTTTCTTTCTAAGATGTTAATTTGAAATCTCTGCCGTACACTTAATAAACAACCAAAACTAATATAAAATGTTTATTGCAATAGGTGTCAATATTAGAAGCTCCATACCTTCTGTTCCTTATGACATGTTCTGGAATCTTAGTAGTAGTTGTTAAATACAGAACTATTTCCCCGTTCCCAGTGTTCTGTTTAAGTCTCTTAATTCTAGTCTATTGAAAAACGTTTGTTGCTTAAACATTCTCTATTATGGAGATTATTTGTAATTATTTGTAACTATCTTTCCAGTTCATGTGTGTATATAACTTATTTTGGCTATACTTTGACTTCAGATAATTACTGATACAATGAAAAATGCCCCACCTTATATTTTCTAGGTGGTCAAATATTTATTTGTACATAAAATAACTTGTTACAGCCTATTTTATTATTACAATTGTCATTCAAACAACAAAGAAACATCAGTGAAGTGCCACTGCACAGTGGGTAGGCAGTTGTCCTGCAGTAACGCTTCTAAAAGAAGAACTGATTTGATACAGAAATCTGATCAGATAATTTCTGTACCAAGATATTTTTAATAAGCTTAAAAAAAAGTACATTTTAATATGGTTTATGTTCAGTAGTTAGTGCTAAATAAACTGTGACCCACGTAGCAGCAGAACTGTTCAAAATTGAGTTTGGTTGGTGTCAGTTGCTGGGTTTATTTTGGATAATAGCAAAAAATACATAGCTGTGTAGGGAAGTTGGGATTTATGGGTCTGTTTGCACAGTGAAATCTTACATGCGTGTCTTATGTTCCTAGTATTCATTTCCTATGTCAGATGTTGTGAATGCTTCTTCCCCGGTGGCGTTCAAGGTGGGGTTGGACATGGCCTTGGATGGCATGGTTTAGTGGGAGGTGTCCCTGCCCATGGCAGGGGGGTTGGAACTTGATGATCTTGAGGTCCTTTCCAACCATAACTATTCTATGATTCTATGTTAAACTCTACAGCTCTTTTATATGTCTGTTCTTCTCATTTTTGCTTTCTAGCCAGCCAAGCTAGAGATTTATTATCAAAAATGCTTGTAGTAGATCCAGACAAGAGAATTTCTGTAGATGAAGCCTTACGTCATCCTTATATTACTGTCTGGTATGATCCAGCTGAAGCAGAAGCTGTAAGTTTCCATTTAAAATAACTCCTAAGATACCAGTTTAATAACTTTGAAGTTGACCTTTAGTTTTAGTTAGGCGCATGCTTTAGACTATTCTTTGGCTAGCAGAAGTCACACCTAAAGCCTTCAGATCAACATTAGGGCGCAGTCACCTGAAGAACAGCTGCTGGAGTGCAGCTGATTTCGTTTTGAAAGTGGTTGTTGATAGTTCCTTTTACTTTACAGGGGTTGCCCATGTGATGGCAATCTAGGGCTTTTTGAAAAGGAGTCATTTTCTAAGGCCCCATAAAGTGTTAAAATGAGTGTAATTTTAGTTGTGCTTCTAAGCAGCCTTTCAGTGGGAGCAGGACCTAAAAGCAAATTCTGGGCTCTCAAAATGAATGTGAGGTATAGAGTCTAGACTGCCAGAGATGAAGGTAACAAAACGCTAAGAAAGCTGTCATTTCTAGCTGTTTTAGTTATGATTGGCTGTGTTAACCTCATATGGTAGATACTTTATAGGCTTTCTTCTCTTTGTAGCCTCCACCTCAAATTTATGATGCGCAATTGGAAGAAAGAGAACATGCAATTGAAGAATGGAAAGGTAAAAAGCGAACATGTCAAATTACGTTTATTGTAAGAACTTGTATTATTAATGCGTGGGTTGCAGTACGTGTGCTCAACAAAATGCTGAAGTTTTCATCTTTATGCCTCCCATTTGTAATCTCAACACTTTTTTTTCCTTGATAGAAAATCCTGTCATAGCAACGTGCGCCTCTTCTCACTGTGCATTATTTAAGCTGCATCTCTTGACAATATTTACTAATTCATTTGTTCTCGAGGTCTTAAATAGAAGAGCTTTTTTGGTGTGTGTGGCTTTGTTTGATTTCTTTTTTTCTCTCATTATTGATCAAATAGGTTAAACTGTTGACTTTAACAAAAGAATACATGGCATTGTGGTATTGAAATCAATTCACCTTATAGCGGCAGTCAAATACATTTAAGTGATGAGGCAGTTTAAATTTTAAACAGCTACCATCAGGGGACCAAAGGCAATAGACATCTTTGACTACTTTGAAAGCTGCTTGCTTTTGTGAAATGGCTTTATAAATCTCAGTATTGATTCTGGCATATATTTTCTTTACAGCATGACTGCACAGGTATACTTCAGAGTATTTTGGGTTAATGCAAGGTGGAAAATGAAACTGTTTATTTAAATCTGATTGGATCCATTTGTAAATCATGCTGCTCCAAATTAAGGAAGTCTGCATGGACTTTGGGAACTCCAAAGGTTTTTTTCCCCAGTTAGTATCAGTGCATCGTAGATACACTGAAAGTTTTGGGGTGGGATGGTTGCTATTTTTAAGCGGACGGCTATTTCCAAAATATGTTGATTTTGGTACATGCTTAATGTCTTTCTGTAATGCATAAAGAAAATCCATAGAATTATCTGATATACTGTTGGCCTTTAAAAAAAAGAAAGTGAGAATAAATACTTACACAGCTGTACTTCCAGACTGACCCTTAACCATTTCATTGACCTTTGTACATACATGAATTGCGTGCAAATCCTCCGTGACCTTACAATATTTTTTCTGTCTTTTCTCTCTTTCTTCCCACCCTTCTCATGTAAGAATTAATATACAAAGAAGTAATGGATTGGGAAGAAAGGAGCAAGAATGGTGTGGTAAAAGATCAGCCCTCAGGTTAGTCATTGTTTCAGTAGTTCTCCTGTAACTATGGTGCATAGTGCTGATCTGTTGCACTAGTGAATAAAGATGTCCTACGTAATAATCCAGGTAGGCAAAAGTTTCATTGTTCAAGACTCTTTGATTTTGATCTGCCTTTGGAGATCCATGTGCAGTAGTTTTCCATTGTTACAAAGTAAGTTACAGGAAAACTTTAAGGAGTCCTGTGTGTCCAAGACCCTGAGCTGCCTTCTCCCCAAAGGCCTGTCATCAAATGAAATAGTCAATACCATGCTATGTCACTTGTTGCATAGCTAGCTTTTACGCTAAATGCTTATTCTGTGGCTGCATGAATAAATCCCTTTCATGCAGGCTTAAACATCATTAGGGCTCCTTTAAAATAATAGTGCAAAGTATTTATGCTCATGATTGAATCCTTGATGTTTGCTGCTGTTCATGTTATACATTGCCTCCCCCCACCTACCCTTGCCTTCCTCTCCAGAGAGGGCGAAGAATAAATATCTCTTCTCTTAATGTTCACCTTTGGTTTTGACTACGAAATGCTTGCTTTTCTGTTCTTTCATTATTTCTTTTTCTAAGGATTTCTGTGGAGAAGTGATGTTATCTGTGTCTGCAATATTGTCTTGCCTCAGATTTTATTATGTTTGGTTTACTTAGCACAGATGCAGCAGTGAATAGCAACACCAGTCCTTCCCAGTCATCATCTATCAATGACATTTCATCCATGTCAACAGAGCAAACATTGGCCTCCGATACAGACAGCAGCCTCGATGCCTTGACAGGACCCCTCGAAGGATGTCGGTGATCAGCCAGGATTGCAGACTTGATTTTGGAAAAGATCTCTTGCTTCCATTGGGCCTGAATTGCTTGTAAGTTAATGGAACCAAGTAGAAAAACTCCATGTTCTGCATGTTCTGCTAAAGTAATGCCTGTTTTTTTTTTACTCAGTTGTTATGAAATTGCCTGCTTAATGTTGTAGAATGAAAGCAAATCAATGTTTAAAGAAACAAAAGATTTTAGGCACTATTATAGGCTTTTGTTTGTTTCAGCCTATTTCAGGTGAGCAGTTATAATAGACTTATAGCAAATAACTCCTCTTAAAGTGGGTTCATGAATCTTCAGTCCCAACTGGCAGGCTTCTGTGACACAATGGTTGTTTACATTTTAGTACAGTATTGCTCATTAGGGGTTTTTTGAATGTATAGTCTCGATGAAGTTTGTTTTAATGTGTGACTGTGGCAGTTTGCTTTATTTAACGACTGGAGCGTTGTATGTAAGTGTTATCTCACACATTGAATGCTGTCAGTTCTATGTTTAAAGGGCAGTTATTCTTCCACATAGCACTTTTTATTTTATTGAGCCCTTTCTAGCTTCACTTTCCAACAATTCTATCTTCTTGTAGAAGAGAGAAACGTGAAGTGTAAAGAATATAGCCATTGCTTTGTATTTCACCTGTAAGCGTGTGTGTCTAACTTTTCAGTTTTTTAAATGTGGGTGGAAGATACAGTGGCTTAATTAAACGTTAAGGAAGGATGAGTGACTTATCTGTGAAGCAGTGCCTGTTTAGAAGAGGAGAGAGTGCTAAAATGTTCTGTATTTTCTAGCTTGTGATACTGGTCCTTTACCAAAAACAAACAAAAAAGGAAATTTTATCTGTGATGCTCTTTATTCACTGCAGACTCTGATAAAAGGATGGATGAGTTGTAGAGACTTGCAGCCTCAAAAAGAGCTGCATAAATGTGTTCCATTTTTTCTAATGGGTCCATTCTGTCTAGTGAGTAATTAAAGAAAGAAAAATGCAGTAGTTTTGAGTCACTTGTAAATTAAGTATTTAGTTAACAGAGTTTAGCTCTATTCTGGCCTTAGGAACAACTCCCTATTTGTAATGGGAGATGAAATCATTATTAGTATGTATTTTCTAAATACAGCGTCAGAGAAGAGGAGATTGAGAATATTTGCTGCTTCAATACGGGCTTATCAGTATAGTTTCCAGAACCAGATAATACAAACGTTGCCTGTTACACTGCATAATATGTTGAATTAGAAAATGCATTTGTAGTAGAGTACGGCTTAAATTGCTTTATACTACACTCTTGTGAATTTGTGCACGCTCACTTTGGAGTGCACAGGTGTGAAACTTTGCTAAAGGATTGTGTGTGTGTGTGCATGCATGTGAGACTAAACTATATCGCTATAAGAGTAATAGAGATGTACAAGATGAGGTAAAACACCACTTTCTTAAAGGCACTATATTTAGCTGTTGATCCAGATACTCTTGACTTGAATATATAAATAGCACTTATAAAATATACTGGCCCAGCCAGCCACTGCATTACTGACTTATTTCTCTTGTAAAAGAAAACGCTGCGTTGTTTCTGACCTTATAATTTGAAAAGCATCAATTTCCCTTTATGCAAACATTTCTTTTATATTAAAATTGAACCACTTTTTAATAGCTAAATTTGCTCTAGCAAAAATATTAAGGTTTTTCTGTCCCAAAAGGTTAAAAAAAAAACCCAAAATGAACCAAGTTCTTAACATTAACTTCAGAATTGTCATCTGGAATCTTGGATTTTTAAAATTCTATTTAAATTAATTGCAGGCTGTTAGGGCTTGGGTCTTTTCTTGTTGTTTGGTTTTAAACCTATGGATACCTTTATTTTTGGATACTGACAATATATGTGAAATGTTTTTAGTGCACTTCTGTCACTGGAAAACAAAACCAAACCCACATTTAAAAACAGCTGTTTACCATAGAGCAGAACAGTACAGGTTGCTGTTCTTTGGCATCTTTTTAATCCTTGTTATTTGTGTAAGTTAAAATTACTGAAGACCTATTCAAAATGAACAGTAGTGATTCACTATGCAAGTAACCTCCTTGGATTTTATTTTTCCACATTCTTATCTTTTTCAACTGAAGTTGCACTGTGCTATGTTCATTTTAACAGTTACTGCTTTAGTAGGCTTAACACAACAAAGATTTTAGATATTCAGAGTTGAATTTTTCCTATTGGATTTGGTCTGCTCAAAACTGCAAGGGTTGGACCGGATGACCTCCAGGTCTCTTCCAACCTAAATTATTCTGTGATTCAAATTGTCATTTAATGTTTAACACAACTGCCCTATCTCCATGATTTGAACTGGTATCTGACCTTCTGCTAGAACATACTGTTAGTTTGTATATGTACTATTGATAAAGAATACCCCAGAGATTAACCGAGTTTCTGCATAAATCTTGTAGGATAGGCTGTCTCATACCTTATTTTTTTAACATCATCTTGCTATGGCATACATTGAAGCTTCATCATCTTGCTGTGGCATACATTGAAGCTTCCAAGTTTTACAGAGATGTTGCTGCCTTCAGAGTATGCATGAAATGTTTGTGAATATTGTGGATTTTGATTCCAGTATAAGCCAACATCAAATTGCTAATACCTGAATGAACACTGATCTCAAGAAGACACATATGCAGGTTATATTCAGAAAAACACATGCAGAATAGATGCATGCAATAGCTCCCATGCTATTTCAGTGTGCACATATAGACTATAAATGCACTGCATGCAGATTAATATACATCTAGTTGTATTGCTGACTGCGGGTTAAGTTCAGTGCCACATTTGTGAAATGGTCGTCAATGCCATGAGAGCTTCATTGGTGGAGAACAAAGTGCACGTGTAACTTGACGAGGGTTTAAAAGTTGAGAGTTTGGTGTGCAATAGAATCACTTTTATTCCTAATACTAAAATCATGTATGTTAAGTGATGCAATTGACCATTTTTTTGCACTTTGGCATTTATAAATATTTATATGTATTTAAAGATTAAGACTATGTGAGTGTGTGTAGACAGATATATATATATAAAGAAACCTGCTCAGTTTTGTAAAAATGAATGTTACTTTTCTCTGAGAGACTTTGTATAGTGTTAACACTACTGCAGTAAACATAAACAGTTGATGAAATCTGACTAAAAATAAGTGGTGGTCAAAATAGATACAATCTGTAATCTTAACTGCTCACCTGAAAGAAAGAGGGATCTATGGCTATCAATCAGATTAGTTACCAGAAACATTATGTTAAATGTATGAACACTGAGTAGCTGAATGGCATTGCAGAAATGGAGTATGTGTTAAACAGTTCCTTTCATCTGTGCTCATATCGTTTTTCCTCAAAACCCCACAATCTTTGGAAAGGAAAGCTTGGCATTTTGAACTCTGGATAAGCAGCCTGTGAGTGTGCTTTGAGGAAATACCATGATATGGCAAATTCAGTTTTATATTGAAAAATACGAGAAATGAATGTTGAAATTAAGGCTTTGTCTGCATGAATCACATAAAATAAATTAGTCTAATGACTGGAAACTGCTGTTTGCAAACAGCCTTGGAAGTTTTGTAATGTTTCCGGTAAGGGTTTGCATTTCCTTGTCAAAATAAACTCAACCTTAACTAGAAATTAACTAGTTGGTTAAGCTTCAAAAGCTATAAGGAACCAGAGGGCTCTGGAGGTTTTCGTTGTCTTTTTTAAGGCCTAACAGAGCATATGTGTTTATTCAAAATTAATTAAGGAAAAAAAAATGTGTTTCCATATGTTCAGTTTTCCTTTCATAAAGGAAAATTGGTTTCCTTTTTAGGTCTATTTGACTTTAAGTCCTGATTTTATCAATTAAGTAGCATTTAGACATTCAAAATACAGCTGACATCCCAAGTCTCCAAAAACGGAGTGGATGACCCTTTTATTGGCAGAAGCGCAGTCCTCTATTTTCATGTGTGCTGGAAGTTGAGATGTAAAGTGCAGACAAATCTTTCCTGAGCTTAATGCTGGTTTGGAGTACAGGTTCAGTCTTGCAGCAATACAGTTTGTGTGGAGTGTTTCATTTGAACTGTGACACTTGAAGTGGAAGTTTAAGCATGGTGGGGGGTAAATGCTGAACAGCCTTTGTCTGTATAGTCTACATAGGTCATATGGATTCTATCAGGGCTTGATGGTAAACTTGGTGATACCATATACTGGGAACCAAATTCTTTCCTGGGAGGTGTATTGTGGAATTCCTGCTCAGAACTGGTTTTGATCTAGGGATACCAGCACCCAGATGTGGAATTTGGGCTTGAGTTCCTATAGGTGAATCTAGTGATTTCTTTGCTTTTCCAGAGTGTCTTGTGATTTATTTTTTTTAAGACGTTGAAATATGACAGAAAAAGTGTATTCTGGCTCATTATTTTACATATATTTTAGATTGTCTATTACATGAGTGATAGTGATGTTCTAAAAGCTTATTATACAACTTACCAGATCAGGTTTATTTTTTGCCCGCTCTGCATGCTAAGAATGTCTGGAGCTAAACTAATGCAAACCGTCTTTTCTCATATTAGTCTTGGAGGGAAGTGGGGAGATAACCATCGTTTCTGTTTGTGTTCTATAAAATGACTATTTTTGTAGCTGAAAGTTTAGTTGTGGGCTTGAAATCCCGCACAATGTTGCTTTGTGGCTATAAGTTTCCCTGGGTCCGCTATTTCAAACAGTATGTGTATAACAAGTCCAGTATAAAATCAAACTAATAAAATGCACTCTTCTGCAATTTGTTATTGAAAATATGGCAAATTATTTTGGTCCAAGACTTCACAACAAGATAGAGAAAATACATTGAACTCTTTAAGGTTTTTATTCCTTGATGCTGCTGTTTGTTTTTTGGAAAGGTGCTTGCAGTTTTGCACAGAAGAAATCAACTTTTATTAATTGCTGGGTTTGAAGCACTTTAGGATTCTTCTAAATATGGCGAGTATGTAATGTGAAAAGGAATGACATGAAAGTTTAACATGTTTGAATTTTGGTTGCCGTCTTTGCTATTCTGATGGATTTGATCGGTGTGTTCCTTTAAATATAAATCTGTTTTCAGAGATTTGAAATGAGAAATCTTTCCAATGGGCCGTAATTTAACCCATAGTAAGAGATCATTTGAGAAACATCTTGTACTCAAATGCCTGTAGCTGACTTGAATGGCGATGTGACGACCTAGTCATTTATTAGGTAAAGAAACAACAAAGTTGCAACAGTGTGTGATCCTGTAGCGAGCTCAGATAGCTATGAGCACTGGGATTCTTTTTCTTCAACAACAAGCTTTTTATTACCTTTAGCTACACATCATAAGGTAGTTGTATCTGCTGTGGTGAGGCCAGAGCATCTGCTTATTGGGGCTCCACTGCAGTAGATGCTGTATGAATATACCACAGGAAGACATTGTCCCTGCTCTGAAATGCTAATCCAAAACCCTGATGCTTTCTAGGGTGTACTTAAGCAAATCTCTGTGTATTTGTTTCTGTAGTTCAGCACTCTGTAGTTTCTTAGGGTAACAAAAGCAGGGAAGAATGTAATGGGGTAAGACCAGCATTTTATGTTTGCTGCCTGAAACAGTCCTATTTGTTACTGATAACAAAGTGAATTTAATACCCATGAGCATATGCTAATGTGTTGTCTTCTAATGGGGAAGATCTTTTTTGAGAAACCAAGCGTGTCACATCGTTTTTCTATGAATTCAGATGCTTAAATTGGTGCTAATTTTTTAAAAGAAGATGTAACAGATGGTTAGCAGTGTATTTGTCCATTTTTGATACCTATATTTTCTTAAGTGGTGCCAAGCCAAACTTTATAAAAACAAACTAATGTGCATTTTCAGCTTCATCAGATTCCAAAGTTTCCTCAAGTAAAATGTTTGAACTTCCATAGCAGTTGCTGCTTCTTTGGAGCTATTGCTTTCAGGTGTTGTGTACACTAATAAAATGAACACAGAAAAGATAGCGAAGCATCACTAGCCCTTTCTTGAAGTTACATGACGTGTTGGGTTCCCCATGTGGTTTTAGTAGCTTAGTGTAATCAAGATACCTAATTAAAAGCAAGTCACAGGTACCTACGTGCAGTTAACTCAGTGCAGTGAAGCCTTACCTGGTCATTAAGATAATATATAAAGATTATATAAATTTTCATCTATTTTGAAGAGGGAATAACAAATAGAAATAATTACCTGTTTTCATACAAATCCAGATGTTAATGCCAGAGAATATATTCTATAGTGTACTCCAGAACACATGCTATTAAAGAGTAGAATAGGCTCCTTTAGTGATTCGTCATGAAATTCAGTTTTATCTAATGACTCAAAATAATCCCCCTTCAGAAATCAGTTCAAGAGTTTCTTTTGAGATGCCTTCGAGTTTTAACTCCCTTTGGAATGCTTTCTATGGCTTGTTTTGGCCTCCCTTTCCCACCTTCTGTTTACCAAATGTCACAAAAAGTAGCATCAAGCCCTATCGCTTATTACAGTGTTCTGATTTTATGGCCTTAATATTAGTTACAGTATGGTATATAATTTCAGAAGAAAGATGTGCTTTGAAGTCTAATTATATAGATACATGTGGCCTCTTTTGCCTATGAAATTAGGCTTTGATTGTCATATCTCATTCTTGATGCTTGTGCAATAGGAACGTGTTCCTTTCAATGCAGTGGCTATTTTGTCTGATGCTGGATTTTGTTTTCAGGATGACTAGAAAGTGTTTTGAGTTGTGGTTTTTTTATCAACAGCGTTGTCCTTCCTTGGGTTTTTTGATAGATTTTTCTTTCAGAGAACTAGAATTCCATAAGGAAAACTGTCAATAAGTAGTTCTGAAGTTCTACTTCAAGCCTCATTCTGAAGCTTTGTTTTTTTTCTCCAAAAACCTTATCGTAAAACCGTACTAAAGCCACTGTAAAATGACAAATAAATATGTACACTTGAAAAATGTGAGCAGTCTCTCTTATTTACTGTAGTTACGTTTTCTTTTTCTTGATTCTTCCTGTGTTGAAGTAGAATGTTTTCTGTACCCAAAATGGTGTATGCTCTTAGTTGCCCTAAAACATAAAGTTTCAGTTACCACTTTAGCTTCCATTTAACCACAAAGTAAGTATTGGTATGACCAGGGAATGAAGAACAGCTTTAAGAGGTGGTTGGAGCTGCTTTCTTCTGGAACATTTGGAGACATGAACAGCAGCTGGGTTTACTGCCAAGTGTGTTTTGAAATATTGGGTGTTTTGAGTGACAGAAGCTTGCTTGGCAATACTGGCAGATCAGTGTTCCCATCCATGTGCTTCAATAGTGTCAACATCAGATTGTCAGACATGTTGCAAGTTTCAGGTAAGCTACTGGCTATATATGTGTGTATATATACTCACATATATACACACACACACACATATATATATCTATATACATATACACACATACTTTGGAAGAATTTTCTCTTCACCTTGTGCTCAGACAACGTTGTGTTTCATTTCATTCTCACTGAACAAGGCAGGGGTACGTGTGACTTGGAGAACATAGTTCCATTGTACTCATTTTGAGGAAGAGGTGAATACTCTTGCAAAGACAGTGATGAGGTTTCCAGGCCCTTCGCAAAGCTTTGATCAAATTGCTTCTGTCGGAGGTTTTGTAACATTAAAGGAAGGGTTCACATAGCTGCCTGTCTAGATACAGGGCAAGGGCTCTGAGCCAGCCTTTGGTGTTGTAAAAGCCTCACCTGTGTCAGTCTGATAAAATTTTTGCAGCAACATTGGTGTTTCTTGTGTGGAGAACGTGGAAGTTTTACCTCTTTGTACAGGGTATTGCAACAGACGATCTAGATAGAGCAGGGATGCTTAGGAGGTCGCAGAGCTCTCCTGTATTTGATAGGATGGCTTTCAGGTTGCTTCTTCAGCTAGAGAGGAAGATCTAATTCATTAAGTAGTGAACAAAAAAGAATAAAGAAGCAGGATGATGACGTGTGTGCAGGGAAGTACTTTACAAAGCGTTATCCAAGTATATTCCTTGCCTTGAGCCATACCTTTTCTTTGGATTTCTTATATTAATTTCCTATATATATTATGCATAGTACTTGAAGTTGGCAGGACAGTTGAAAGGTAAGGAGGGACGGAACTGATTGAACAAGACCTCTAATTTTTGAGGCAAGTGGGACTCAAGAAGACAGATTTGTTTTCATAGTAATGAGGTCTCACAAGATGAATTAATAAAGTGGGGGGAAAAAGAAACGGGAAGAATATAAGTGCCTGGAATTCAGATTAAAAAACTGCTCAGTTCTCCATTAAGTGGTGTGAAGGTAAGGTGGCAAAGAAACACATTATGATTCAGTGATGCACATGTGGAAACCCCTCAATGCATGGAAGCAGTTGGCCAGTATGTCCTTTTGAATGAAGGAGCTGCAGTATTGCCCTGGGCATGGAATAGGGAAGAGATGCTTCCCTCCAGGAGCCTCCTGGGAAAAGCCTGGCCTTTTGATTCACTCCTATTTGATCTTAAAACAAGCTGCTTGCACTTCTCTGGGGAAGAAGAAAAACATCTGTGTGATTTCTGCTTATTCATCATGAGCTGTTTTAGTGATGCACTGAGTTATCAAGTACATGACCACTCTTGCATTTAATCTTGCTGAAGAGCAAATAACAAACCACACTTTATTCTCATATAAAGTACAATTTTAAATACAGGACAGGTTAAAGGATACAGGTACCATTGTTAAAGTTCTGCAGTGACATAAAAGAACAGTGGTTATTATATTAATATTTGGCTGTGTATGTGTCATTAATGCTAGTGTCAAAATAGTTAACACATTTCTCTTGTGGAGAAAGTTACCTCTGGGGAGATGGGAGGGAGGGAACCTGCCTGCGGCAGTTTTAAGACTAACGTATTCCTATGGGAGTCCTGCAGGGAAGCCAGTTATAGTCCAGAGGAACAAATGGCTTTTTAAGAGCCCTTCTCATCCATAAATTAACATCCCTTCAGTGAGAACACAGGAATGGCACAACAGCTCTGCATCCTGGGCGCAGGACCACATCAAAGTGCAAGGGGGAGATGCAACTGTGGTGTCCCATTGTTCTTCTGTACTTGTCTCTGAAACAGCTGACTCAAGGATGCAGGTATGAGCTCAGCACTCTTACAGCCAGTATATTACCTACGGGACCTTGGGGTGGATGGAATAACACACTCCAGCAGGCACAACATCCCTTGATTAAAACCATTCAGTCACTTGGGCATTGAGTGCATGAGTACAAGGCTTGAGGCTAGATGAAAAACATCTCTGATGAGTCCTTCCCCAGCACAAGACATGGGCTGGCTTGGGAGCTGATACCGCAAAGTGTCTGAAAGATTTTTCCAGTAGTAAGAGAAAGGATCCCTGGCATTAGCAGGGAGGAGCAGAGGGATTCAGGGTCCGAGTGAGTTTGTATCAACTGCTCACTTTATAATTGGCAGCCTGGTTTTTACTGTTGGGTTTCTTATTTTGCCTTTGGAACGGGGGAGTCTGCTGAAATCAGGAGTTGGCCTTTCTCCTGCAGCTCAGCTCCACTGCAGACGGAGCACGCCCCTGTTCATTTCCATCTGTTAATTTCCCCGAAGGTTTCAAAAAACTCTTCCATCTCTTTCTGGAGCATTTCATTTCTTTTCTCTGCATCTTCCTTTGCTCTCTCTGCGTTTCGCATTTTCATCTCCACAAGACTGTACCACTTGCGCTGCTGTCCCAGTTTTGAATGCATGCCCTTAATCTCCAACTGCAGCTCCCTGTTCCGCTGCTCCAGGCTGTTGGGAAGACACACTATAAATTACAGGGGGGTTTTCCCTTCCTCTTTCTTAATAAAGCTTTTTTAAAGCAGCCCTTTTTAACATACATTCCCATAAATACAAAGGTTGGCATCCCTGATTTCTTTTCCAGTTTATGGTGTTACATATTGAAAGCTGCCTTTTTTAGTTATCCTAATTTATAATACATATAAATACCATATAGCTAAAGGAGTCAGTTTTGGGGTGTGTTATTTTTGTAGTGGAATACTACAGTAGTCAAAAGGCAAAGGCAATGCAACATAATTTAGGAAAACACTTAGGATATTGCTTGTATTGCAGTTCCCTTGAACTGCAATGGAAAATGTAAGCAGAATACAGCAAACAGATACTAAAAAGACTAAAAACCTGGGAAGAGTTCCTCGAGTTCCTTTCCTGAGAAGTTGAGGAATACTTCAAGAAATCAAAGCTTAAATGGATCTTTTTTCTTTACACAATATTCATGGCAAAGTGTAATTCAGCGGTACCCACTCGCCACCTGTTTTAACAATGCATGTTGATGTATCTTGTTTTATGTCAATTCACATGACATATTTGTAACTTGTAGCTAATGAACAATATTATACTTGAAGTGTTCATTCGTTGTAATTGCACACTAAAAAAGCGCTCTTAGGAAAGTGGAGCTTGGAAGCATTGCTGCCTTTTTTGCTTTGGTAACACGCAATGGCTGAATCTCTCTTCAATTTCTAAGATTAGAAACTGGGAGAATACTTATGAGCGCTTTCCTCAGAGCCATTTAAATTCATGACTTGCAATTTGTAAAGAGTAATGACTTAGTGCTAACGCTGCTGAGCAGCCTGCGTGCTCTTCCCTAGAGAAATTCTCAGTATTGGATTATGGCGAAAGGAAGAACACGCGACAGACCAGAGGCTTTTCAAAGAGCTTTGCTCAGCCCTACAAAAAACCCTCTTGTAGATGCTCTGCAGTTTCTCAAGCACTTCACATGAAAATGAATTCAAATAACCCTGAATAACTGCTAACCTAATCGAGTAATGCTGGCTTCCTGTGCCATTCACCCTATTGTATGGAGGCTTTGACTGCTGCAGCATCCACACACCCTGCCTGTGGCTAAGGACCCCGCATACAACAGGAAGAGCTGCCTTCCCTGAAGGCTCATAGTTTTACAAACCCTTTACCTTGCAATCTTGGATTCGTACTCAGCCTTCTGCCTGGACATGAGCATCTTCAGCTTTGCCAGGTGCTGCTGTAGGGAGGTTGGGTTTGCTGGCAGGTCACTGTCACTGTTGTCCATGGGGACGTGTCCTGTGCTTTCCTGATCCTGCAAAACATGACTTACAGCTGCAGTGGTTCCTTGGGAGTCTTCGGGGGGGGCAAGGCTTGTCAAGTATCTTGAAGGAGGACTTTCCTCAAGCATGTTCAGCAGTGGGTGCCTGCAGAGCGTGGCTGGCCAATGCCACCCGTGCCCTCCAGGCTCTGTCAAAGCCTCAATGCCCTTTCTGTTCTGGAGGAGACCTTGTTTTCGTGTCCGTCTCGCTCAGCCTTGTCACGGGCTATGAGAGTGTTCTTCCTCCCTACAGCTGCTTGAAGCTTTCCAAATACTTGGAAATCATCCATTTTGCTGGAGCCTGGATCTTGTTTCAGCCTCCAGCTTTGCTTTCTGTACACAGCAGGTTGAGGTCTTGAGCTGCTGCTCCCCTCTGCTGCCCGCTCGCCTCTATCCTCACGGCTGGGTTGTTCTCATCTCAGGAGCTACTATTGCTTTCCTACACCCGGGCTGTTCCGTGTAGTTTGCCTGACCTCTGTAGGTGGCCCATTTGATAGCTTGACCAGTTTCATTCCTGGGCTGGGGCAGTGAATTCTGCAGCCCTGTGCTGGGGCTGTGCAGCAGGAGCAGGGCGCCCGCTTTGACTGCAAGGACAGGGCTCCTTGTGTTCTCCTTCGCCTGCATTAACAAAGAGACGTGTTCCAGCTGGTTTGGCTGCCCTACATCGAGCTGGTCAGGCGTGAGAAAAATGCCATGAATGTGAAATGGCTGGCTGTGTCCCTTGTGCATCCTCTGTGTCTGCTCCAGAGAGCAAATCACAGCGCTGCAGGCAAGGGAGGCCGGCTCCTCCGGTCACAATCCCTCAAGGACAAGAAGCTGGAGGTTAAGGAAAAATAGGCCACATCAGCGGTACTTCAGTTCCTCTTGGGAAAAAGCTAGTTGATGTGGATAAATACAGAGTGTTTATTTTAGCTGCCTGTTCTCACAAGAGAATCAAGCGCGGTACAGAAATAGCTTGATCTTAAGTAAGGAAGAGCAGGCGATGCACGCAGTGTAAATGCATATCTTAAAAATTATGGAGATGGTTTAAAATAAGCTGGAAAATTGTTTCCTCTCCCCGCCCCCCACCTGTTCAGTCTCATGGTACGAGAGTGAAAATGAGCTTCTAAAGAAAATCTGGGGTGAGGACTGTGTTTGAGCAGTGCATAAGGCTTTAGAGTTCTGCGGGTGAGATGCTGTGCTGGAGGGAGGTGGGGAGAAAGGCACCAATCTGGGTTTGCAGAAGTAAAGTAATAAACTGACTCAAATACCACCACCCCCAACCCTGCAGTTGCTGTTAACCTAGATTTTTTCCTCCAGAAAAAGACATTCCTGGAGTATTAGTGCCCGTGCTGTACGTGGGATCTGTGTCTATTAATAAGCTAACAGATGGCTGTAGTTTCTGATGAATCAGATTTGGTTTCATTGATTAATCTGTTTTCTCCCCATCCCAAAGGAGGGAGGCAGCAGCTGTGCTGACCTGCAGCTGCTATTGCAGGAATCCATCCAGGCATCGCTGCCCAGCGGGAGGCTGGTAAGGAGCTGCTCTGTTGTCCCTAAGTCAGCATAAGGAATGGGACAGCTGAGGGGTCCCCATCTGGGGGCAGGCGGATAGGACCTGACCTTCTTGGTCCGTTTTGCAGTTATAGTGCTGTAACAACATGATGCGGGTGAAGTTAAGGAGGTCAGTGGGATGTAGGAAAATTGGAGACCTCTGGTCATGGCCACCAAGCCAACGTATTGAGGAAATGGGAGATTTAGGTTAGATATAAGGAAGGAATTGTTTACTGTGAGGGTGGTGAGGCGCTGGAACAGACTGCCTGAGGTAGTTGTGAATACTTCACCCCTAACAAGTGTTCAAGGCCAGGTTGGATGGGGCTTGGAGTAACCTGGTCTAGCAGAAGGTGATGCAGAGGGTCCTGCCGCAGGAATCTGCTTCGTCAAGCAGGAGACTGCTGTGTGTCCTGCAGACCTCGGTGCAGAAGGGTTTGTCCAGCTCAGGTAGCTTTCTGTGGCATGGCCAGTGCTGACAACAGCTGATGGATCAGAAATCGCATCCCGGAGGTTCTTAGTCCCATAGCATCTTTCATAGGGTGGCCACTAAGCTCCAGTTTGGGAACTCGAAGTGCATCAAAGCAAGATCAACAGGTTATGACAGCTGGAATCGCATCTCCTCCGTGCTTCCTCCCCTAATGATAACCTTGATCAGGCACGGCAGCATATGATGTTGATTCCCCCTTCCCTTCTGGATTTACATTTATTCATACACCACGTTCTTCTTTCACCTTCCCTTCGGCTTCTCGGGGTAGATAGCTTGTATTACTGTCCTGACATTTTAAAGGTCAGCAGTGAAAAGAACTGTGTATTTTCTTGCCCCGAGGCATAGGAATTGCTCTGCTCCAGACTCTCAGCTTGCAGGGAGCTGGGATGTTTTGAGAATTGGTTTCTTACTTTGGACCATTTTGGGATGGAGCTTGTGATTCTCTGCGATGACCTCTCCCCGAGCGCAGAGATGCTGCCATGTGTGGTTAAAATTTAACATGCTTGAAATAGTTCCTCCAGGCGGGCTGTGGGATTCAGCCTCCCTCGGTTCTGGTCCTGTGCCAGCTGCCTGTTCCCCTGCATCCCCTCCAGAGCAGACACTGAGTACCCCCACTTCACCAATTGTAGGGTGTCTGTGGCGCTGTGGACAGAGGAGATGCGGCTGTTTCAAGAGGGATGTCAGTTTCCCCCAGGGACATGTGTGTTTGAGGTTACTGCTCAGATAAAAGCTCATAACTTCCATTACACAAAACCTGATGATGATTGGATTCTGGCTTTGTAAGCCAGGTTTATCAGTGCTTTCACCTCTTTAACCTGGTGGCAGAGATGAGCTCAGCTGCCAGCAAGGGAGAAACTGGAGTGATCTGCACACAGCTTGCAGGGCATCTCCTCAAGCCAGCCTCAACCCCAGTGTGTTAAAGTAGCTCTATGCAGTGCGTGCAGGCAGCCAAGTGCTGCCCAAAATGCACTAAGAGGTGTACGCCAACATGGTTGGGTGGGGGAACACCTGAAAACCAGCACTCACCCTATTCTTGCTGAGCCCCTTGTGCAGTTGGGCTGGAGAATGTGTCCTGATGTGGGGAAGCAGCGCTGGGAGGATGCTGCCCTGCTCAGCAGGAAGCAGTCGGAGCCATGTCTGTGATGCCAGGATGGATGGGTCTGGGGTTTAATCATTTCAGATGTGCTTTGGGAAGATATCTTCATTCTCTTTGCTGACAATGACACACTCGCCCTGAAGTGTCCCTGCTAAACTTGATGTCGTTTATAGTTATAATGAGCTGGGTTAGGCCCATACATTTGTATGAGTTGTTTGCTTGCACGCATTTATCCAGATCGCATTTCCACACTCCCTCTTTGTTGTAATGAAAGAAACAGTTCTCATGAACTGACCTTTTACAGAATGATTTGTCTTGAGCCATGTTTGGAAGCTAGAGCCCAGTAAACAAGCGTGAAGTGGTTTTTGTGTTAACAAAACTACTTGTAGTCAACGTTGTGTATCTAAACTTGAATTTATTGCTATCTTGGTTTGCTATTAATGAATCGAAAGCTTTTCCCCTTGCTGTTTGTTTTCAGCCTGGACTTCCCTGATGTTAAATGGTGAATCTCAGAGTCTCAGCTCTTGTTTGCCTCTTGCACTTGAATTAAACATGAAATCAGTTTCTTTACTTTTCTATTTTCAAACCCCATTTGGTGTTTTTAACTCTGAATGTCCCATTTACTGTGCAGAGCATGGTGAATAGATGGAAACAAAGAAAATGTTCTCTCTGCACCTGCAGAAAGAGGCCCAAGATACCCCAGTCTTGGCTGGGACAGGCTCTGGTTCCAGGTGCTTACTGACTGCAGGAGTCTGAACTCATTTAAACTGCTGGCAGCAGTCCTGTGTTGGTTGATAGCAATCTCTTTGCGCAGCGAAACAGCAACGCAATAATAAGAAGCAAACTTCCATAACCTGATTTTGAGAGCTAATTACGTTTTTGATCTTTGTTTGCCTTTTTATGATGCTTATTCTTATTACAAAGGTGTTGCCACATCCCAGCAGAGAAGGAAGAGGCACGTATGGCTTGATGCCTGGAGAGCCTGAGCTTTTTAAGCTTTGGGGCTTGTGGGACTGTTGTGTATTGCCCTGTCTGCATAACCTAACGCTTTGTGCACAAATACAGGTTCTGCAGCAGGACTGCATCACAGAGGGTAAGGAAACTGCCTGGGAAATAGAGCTGGAGCCTCCTTACTGTGACCCAGCAAAGAGCTGCAGCTGACTGCGGTATCACCCGCATCCCTGCCAGAGCCAGGTCATATCCCTGCAAGCAGCCACTACCCATCTGTAACGCTCCGGGCTAGAGCTGCCCGGGGGCTTTGGAGTCCTTCCCGATGGGAGATGCTGTCAAATGTAAGGGGCTGTTGCTGCCAGAGCGCAGGAATGAGCGGGAAAGGAAAATGACCTCTTCTCTCCGGAGAAGAGCAGTAGCATTCAGCCGCTTACCCACTAGATGTCACGGTTGGGTCTGGGTTTGTGCTGCTGCGACCAGCGCGGCCTGAGCCCAAATGGCTTGCGAGGAAAAACCGCCCGATTTATTCAGTTCGGTGTCAGTTGGTGACCAACGCCTTACGAAACCAAGCCATAAGTTAATTATCATCGCTTAAACGAGGGCAAAAAGGCTGGTGAGGGGGAATGGTTAAAAAGCAGAGGCTGCTGGCAGGAGAGGGCACTGTGCGCTTTGCTGTGTACAAGGGAATGTGCCTTTAGGATGAGTTTATTTTAGGTGGGATGCTGTCCAGCCACAGACCCACCACCTCCATTCCCGTTGTGGTGATACAGGCGCTGGGCCATGGGGAAAGGCTCCTGAGGAAAGAGCTTGTGAACCCAGAGATACTCCCTGTTCCTCTTCCCATACCACGCTGGTTTTGGATTAAAACCTGCTTTGGACATTAATGCTGGGTTAAAGTGGGTAGAGGGATGTTGATGGAAAGGGCTGGGAGAAGGCAGAGGGAGCATGGGGGGGGAAAGAACCAGAGCTGCAGCATAGGCAGCATCTGCACTGCTCTTCCATAAAAGCATCCTCACCAAATATATGCAGACAGCTTTCATCCAAGAAGATTTTCTCCCCCCTCATCTTCATTCTGTGTATTAAACACAGTTTTCCTGTTTTCTTTAAGTGTAGGACATACATCTGGGAGGGAAATGGTGTTTCATTTGAAACTTGTGCTCAAATTAACTCGCTCATCCTTCATTTTCTTCTGTACGATAGCTCCTGTCATGTTATAATGGGGAAAAACTGCTTGGAAGAAACCCTCCCAAAGTGCCTTTCTCAGGGACTCTGTTTCCAATTGGAGGCACTTTTGATGCATTTCCCCTCTTCATTTTTATTTTAGCTCTGTGGATCTTCGAGGAAAGGTTCAAATGCTCGGTTTGTTCAGGGCTAAAGGCAAACTTGGGCTCTCAAAATGACCCTCAACCACTCACAGGGAACGGCCTGGTTAGTTCAGCATTTGTATTTCTGGTTAACATTAATGGGAGCTGCTGCTTTTCAGGCTGTCACTCAGCCTTAAGGGTGGCTCCCATCCCAAGGCATGTTTCCATGCGGGACTTTTGCCTTTGCATAAGGACAAGGCTTTGACTTTAAAATGGCAGAAATGTTGAGAGCTCCTTCGGTCCCTCTGGAAATGATCATTTTAACAAATCCCTGCTGCTGCGCTTTAAGCGAGCTGTTGTGTTCAGCTGCATTCTGGATGGTGTCTGTAAACACAGCAGCTGCATGCAAAAGGGGCTTTCCAGCAGTGCAGGATATGAAAAGAATCTTATTACCAGCTAAAAGAAGCCAGCAAGAAAGGCTCAAAGAGCTTGGGTGATGCCAGCTTCCTATCAGCTCCAGCAGCAGTCTAGACATCGCGGAGAGCCATCAGATAAACGTGATGTACGCTCCACATTTACAGTGCATCTCTTAAAGAGAGCTGGGAAAAGTGAGCTTTCCTCCAGGGACCGGTAAACTCTAAAGGGCTCCTTCTTTCCTCTGTCCCTTCGTTTATTCTTTCTTTCCCTCCTCTCGTATCTGGTCCCATGGGTCACCTCTTCAGCGAATCACAACATAAAGCATGAGATGATGACCTTCATTTAATGTCACTAACCTTGCTGACAGCATTGCTCAGAATACCCATTGCTTTTTGCAAACTCTCCTGGGGCAGGGATATGGCTGCTTCATTCTGGCTGAGCATCCAGCCCTGCTGCAGGAGCTGGAGATGGGCTCTCTCTGGAGGTTGGACGGCTTCACTGTCCCCTTCCTTGTGCTTTTCCTGAGGGTGGTGGAGATGGGATGGCCTGGCCCTGCTCTGATCATTCCCCTCAGCTACAAGCTGCTCTCCTGTCCTCTCAGTTAGCCACTGTAGCAGGGTACTCTACCATGGAGCAGCTTGCTTTGCTGAGGACCATTTCTGAGTCAAGCGCAGCCATCACCTCCTGAGCCAGGCTGCTTTTCATGGCAAGAATAAACCAGCTGCAGAAGTCAATTTGCAAAATATTGTGAAACTTTGCCCCAAACCCCCACAATCTCCTTCTATTTGGCAAGTTCCATTGCTTGCTGGAGTGCAAAGCCAGGGATCAAAGTGGGGTTTGAGCCATGCCTTATGGCCAGCTGAGCTGTGGGCGATGCCACAGGAGAGACTCAGCTCAGCTTGAACTGAGGAGGTTCCCAAAAGGCCAGAGGAGATCCTGCTCTCACGAAGTCTTCTGGCCAGGCAGAAGGAGAAAACACCAGGAATTCCCCAGGAAAACCTGTAGTCTTTAACTTCCCGGCTGAACTGTCCAGAGCTGTGTGGGATGGAGCAGCATGGTGCTCGCGGGTGTCCTGCCTCCCCACCAGCACCCACACTGGTTATTTCTTACAGGGCTCTTTTAGCAACATTCAAACAAGATTTATTTGGTGCTCCTGGATGTTTTCTTCTTGTCATCTGTGTTGACACGATCGTTTTGGGCAGTGTGTTGATATATTAGTAGTAGTAGTAGCATTATTAGTATTATTATGTGGCTGCCCCATCCCTGGCAGTGTTCAAGGCCAGGTTGGGCAGGGCTTGGAGCAACCTGCTCCAGTGGAAGGTGTCCTTGCCTGTGGCAAGGGATTGGAACTGGATGAGCTTTAAGGTCCCTTCAACCCAAACCACCCTGTGATTCTGTGTTGAGCTGGTGCATGGCTGATTTGTTTGTACGTTACAGGGGGGAAAGGCAGCCGGAGGCTTGTGGAAAAGTAGCACTTCTTTGCTAACATTATGGAGAATACAGCACAAAATTCACCAATGCCAAGCAAAGATACTGAAGAAAGAGGGAAGAAAGGAGATAATAATAATGTGGTTACTTAAGTTATATTATCTCGGCAAAGCAAGCTGACAGCAATAACTCAGTGCAAGGAATAAATTCATGCCCTTATTCAAACTGATTAGAAAAATGCATGTTAAAACTGAATCAAGTGATAACTTTAGAGGGTTTAAGATTATGGCCATAAGAAGCCCTAACAATGGTTTGCAGGTACTGGGCTTAAAGTTGATCCTGTTTAATCATTGCCCTGTGAAAATGATTTCCTTTTCCTGTATCCACTGCTGGGGGCTGTGTGCCTCATTGCAAGGGTTTAAATTGCCCTTCAGCTCCGGGTCCTGCTTGTGGGGTCAGTCCTTTCTGCTTCCCTCATCCCTCCATCCGTGGGTGAGGGACAGACTCGGGGTGCCCGGTTCATCCCACCCACTTCAGAACTTGGTGGAGAACAGAGCGAACTGGTGGGTGAGCCCTGTCCTGCTCTGATGCCACTGGCCAAGCACCGGCAGATTGAGGGGGAAAGCAGCGTGTTAGGCCCTCTAATTAAATCACTTCTTAAATGTCACTTGAAGAGAGTGGCCTTACGTTGGGTCATTACCGGCCATTTGCATGTACAATAACAACAGGGAAAAAGATAAAAAATCGATACAGGAATCAATAGAGAGCTCCCTGCTCCGGGTCTTTTACCCGGGGCTTGTCAGTAGTAGATGCTCAAGGAGCAGAGTACTATTAATTAGAGGAAACATTTGTAATCCAGGGGAAATGGCTGGCAGATGAATAATGCTTGGGTGTTTTTTAATGGAGTTTTTGGAGGTGGGGTTGTTTTCCCTTCTCTTCTGGACTCCTCTGTGTCCCAAGTGAAGAATCTCCTTCCTACCTGTGTTTTGAAGGAGGCGTTTTCTCACCTGGGTCTTTGGGAAAGGGTGAATTTCCATGACAAGTGAGCAAAAGCCAGGGACAGCCCTGCTCGAGTTTAACCCCTCTCTTAAATCACTGGGCAGTAAATCTTTCATCCTTCCTCTCTTGTAACCTTCCCCCCCACAGGGCCAAGCATCCTCTGACTGCTGCTGGAAGCCTCAGCCCTGGCCTGAGCAGGACCAGGACCAGGCGGGTGGGTTGAACATCACAGTTCACCCTTATCCAAATGGAGTGACTTGCATCAAACCTCCAGGTAAAAGCTTTACTGCCCACCCCAGCTGCCCCCGGGGCTGTAGCATCCCATCATCCACAGCTCACAGCACCATTGAATGGGAGCATTAGTACTGTGGCCCTTGGCTGCTCATCCCTGATCACTGGGAAATGCCTCTGTGCTGGAATTGAGTTTTGGAGCTTCCAGTCCACCCATCTGCAAACATTATTTATCACAGCCATAGAATCATAGAATCCCAGCCTGGTTTGGAAGCGACCTTAAAGCTCATTCAATTCCAGCCCCTTGCCACAGGCAGGAACACCTTCCACTAGAACAGGCTGCTCCAAGCCTCATCCGGCCTGGCCTATTATTGTCTGTGGTTGTGTATTTACTGTAGCTAATAACCATACACTGAAGCCACATTTAAGATACGCTTTCTCCTCTGCATCATGGTTTAGCTGATTCAAGGAAGCCGCTATTTGGTGGCTTTATATTTTGGGGTTTTTTTTCTTACTCACTATTACTGGCTTGAGATCATTTAAAGGCCCCAGGGAGGATGGGGGAATAAAAAAATCTCTTTAAAAACAGCAATTATTCGTAGTAAAATATTCTAAATAATTCATTGCTTATTGGCTGCAGCGTGCTATTAAATGCCTTTTAGCTACTACTTGTACAAGCTCTTCAGGCCCTGGTTCAAAGCCAAGCTCAGGTTAATGATGGCATTTTCTGAAGGAAGCTCAGTGCTGCTGATAAAGCAGCTCCTGCGAACAGCCCCATGGAGCCAGACATGGTCCTGGCAATGTGGGATTGTGGGTGCCCATGCTGGGACCTGGTGATGCTCCCAGCACCCATCCAGCAGCCGTCCTGCAGACACAGCACAATGGCAAGACATGAGGAGGAGGGCCGAGGCTCTCCCCCATGCCATGAGGAAGGGAGATCACATTAGACCCCAACACGGGACTCAGGTCTGAGGCTTTGGGCAGTAGTTTCACCCCTGCTTGTATCAGCATGGCTGTCCTATTTGTAGGGTTAGATCTTAAACACATCGCAGCTTGTTGGATGAAGCTTTTCAGTGTGTACTGTTGCTCCTCCAGTGATGGAGAGGTGTGTGGGGGCATTTGCCTATGCCACTGTCCTTGGCTGTAACCATTTTCTCAGGATAGCTGCACTTAGAAAGTCTCATTCTTGCCCATGTTCTGGAGAAGCTGGGTTGAAAATGTATTCATGTAACCCTCTTTCAACAGTAACCATCAGGATTTAAGCATGGGAACAACTGCCTTTAAAGCATGGAAGAAATGGCAATAAAAGAGAGCACAGCAGTGGCTCTGTTAACTTGCTTCTCCAGCAGCCTGTTTTCTATGCATATATGCTGGAGATAAATGAATGCTCAGCAGGCTGGGCTCAGCGCAGTGCCAAGCATTCCCCATCTTTGTAGTGTGAAGGTGGTTTTTCTTTCTTTATCATATGCCTGCTTACCTCCATCATGTGTTTGTTTCTATTTGGGTTAATCCTTTTGCTTTTGTTTCCTTTTGCTACACGTGCTTCAGCCCCTAAATCTGACCAGAATGAGTCCTTGCTTGGCCCATAGTGAAAGGCTGGGTGAGAGGGCTGAACTGGGCACAGCATTAGACCCAAGTCATCTGCTTCCAGCTCGTCTCTTTAAGCATCATTTTCTGGTGCAGCTATAATGTAAAGGCTGAAAGAGCCTGAAGCACCGAAGTTTGTATTTAAATTTCCTCTATAAAGCTGAAGTTGTGTCTGCCCATTAGCAGATATCAGCAGCTCTTTGCAGAGAAGGTCCCGAACACTTGGGCAGAAAGTAAGAGCTATGACAGGGCTCAGTGGCCACCATGTCCATCACATCTCAAGGGCATTTTCATCTGGGATTCAAACAGAGCTCGTGCGGTGTGTGGGACAGTGCATGATTCCAGAGGAAATGGCTGGTGGAACTATGGAAGGTTTTCCAGTTTCTACTGCACTTTAAAGATGAACATTGAGGACTTTTGCCTATTTGTTTTGTTATTTGCAATGTAAGATAGGTGGAATCATGACTTAAACCACAGAACCGTCGGCAGAGGTGATTCAGCTTCACTTCCGAGAAACAGTATTTTGTTCCTAGACCTGAAAAATACCCATCTCAGCTGCTGGCCCTCCTCCAGAAGCCACTCACCCCGTGGCACTGGGCTCTTCAGGCTCAGCTAAAGACACAGGGTTTGCAGGATCCAGCTCAAGGCGTCATTTGGAAGGCAGCGGACATGAGTGAAGTCTGCTCCCCCAAAGGTCTCCGAGCATTTCGCAAATGGTGACCTTCGCTTGTATCTCCTGGTGCTGGGTAAATAGTAAAACACTAATTTTACAGATGGCTAAACAGCGTAGAGTGATGAAATGACTTGGCCAAGGTCAGAGCAGACAGCGGAGGGGCTGGGAGGAGAGCCCCATCCTGCGCAATCCCGTCACTTCCTCTAACAGCTCCGAGCAGCCCCTGCCTTTAGCAGGGCTCGATGGCTTGGTGTGGAATTTAAATGGACCTCAGTTTTGTATACAGCAACTGTCAGGATATAAACTGCATTTTTCAGAGTCAATATTTTATCTGCTTCTTTAGTAAGGCCTCTTGCATTTCAAATTGCACTCGGCAGAAACCAGGCTCAGGGAAATCAGAAAGCAAGCTGCCTCCTGAGTGACAGCTATGGGGAAACAGGCGAGTTAAGGGATTAATTTGTTTGATTACATCTTTAAAGAGTTTACTCTGAGAGTGCAGACAGGCCTGCAGATTGCAGCACGGGTGCAGTGGTGGGCAAAGCAGTTATTTAGATAGAGCCCATGCGCTATCTTCCATTTTCCTCAGTCCATAATTGCTAATAAATAAAATAAAAGCAAAACCACAACCAAAGCAGTGGAATTAATTACCAGGCTATTTTTGCTCCTCCAGGATAATCTAATAGCGTGGATGACTGATAATAACCCCAATGCCTCTTGCAGCCGCCAGCACCCGGACACCAGAGCTCCAGGGAGAAATCCATTGGTGTAAATCACTGCGCTGGGACCGATCAGTTCCACGGCTCATGCTCCAAGGAGAAACTACACTTTATCTGGAAGGAACTCCAGTGTTTAGACAACATAAACTGTGTCTGGATCAGGCTCTCATCAGGTATTTAAAGATGTGCAGCTTGTATTTCTATTGCACTGCTGAAATCAGGAGCCAAGGCAGCCACGTACCAAACTTATTGGCCAGAAGTTAAAAGTCTGACCCTAAATTGAAAACCCAAGCGTTGACCGTGGCCATGGTATTTACAGGTACTTTCAAAAGCTGCTATGGATCATAGGATCATAGGATGGTTTGCGTTGGAAAGCGCCTTTAAATGCCTTCTCATCCAACTCGTCCAGTGGAAGAGGAAGCTACTCATACAAATCTGAACTCAAGTTCAAAAGGCACCAAGAGTCTTGCTGTGTACAAACTATTGAACATTGCCGGGTTTTATGCTGACAACAGCTCAGGCATTGACCCAGACACAGCTGGGCCTGTAAATAACCATTATGGCCCAGTTCATCAGGCTGGGTAATTTCTTTCATTTCTGTGGCTCACAAGTGGGGCAAAGCGTCTTACAGTGCCTTGAGCTTGGTCTTTTTTGTCATCAATGGAGATCAGCCCATTTGCTTGTTGGTGGTGGGTCTGTCCTGTCTACATCCAGGAGACAACAAATTGCCATCCACCACCCCTATGGAGATGCCAGGGGCCTTCCCCTCTTCCTCCCCACCTTCCTTCATATCAGGACTTCAAAACACAACAGCAACAGCAAATCCCAAATGGGAAAGCACCGAATTAGCTCCAGACAAATTGGCCACATTTGGCAGCGGGGGATTTGCATTCAGCTTTGGGGGATGAGGTGGGTGTGAGGGTGCATGAAGCTGCCCTGGTGCAGCAGGATTTGTGTACTGTGTGTAGCTGGGGGCTCAGTGAGAGATGGTGAAGAGGCTCTGGCCAGCACTGCAGCCCAGGACGACTTCTACTGAGGTACTTTTTACCTTCCCAAACATTAAGGCAATTGCTGAAGGCAATTGAAACATTCAATTGAAAGTAGAAACAGGTTGGAGACACTGAAGGTTTTGATCATGTTAATGAGATCTGTTTTCATTAGAGCCAAGAGACTGAGCAGTCCCCATTTCTCATCCTTTCTGCCGAGCCTCCAGTTCTATTCATTGGCACCCACCAACGCAGCTTCTCAGAAGTGGCTTCCATGTCGCTGGCCATTTGTTGCTGCCATCTGAAAACATAAGCACACTCACTTAAATCAGCACTAATTTATGTTGGGTTTTCCTCCATTTTCCCTATGTTATGCAATGCAGCAGGAGCAGGGCAACACAGGCTTTCACTTTATTTAATTACTTGAATGCAACAGTTCCCAGCCAGCCGCAGGCTGCGGTGCACCGGCTGTCACAGAGGAGCAGCTGAAGAACCACTTCGTTAACAGTTTTCTCCCTAGGAACATGAAGCTGGCTTTTCATAAAGCCAATGTTAACGATGGGTTAAGGTGCTGCTAACGTTAGTGAAATTGGAGTTGCTGGGGATTGGATCCTCCCCATACCCCTGGCCCAGGTGGTGCCTTCAACTGCATTAACCACTTCAGGGCCAATAATCCACCCCATTTGCCCTCAGCTACACAGAAGGTGGGAATGAGCTCATTACAGAGGTTGGATCTCCACCAATGGCCGCGGGGTGGGCAGGTATAAATGAGGGGCAACCCCTGGACCCAGAGCTATGCAGTGTGGTTGAGGTTGGAGGCAGGTTGAGTTTGTGTTGTGTGATTATGTTAAAGAGTTTTGCCTTTGTTTTGGGTTTTGAAGGGCAGAAGTGGCTTTAGAGTTGTAGTTGACCAAAGGAGATACCAGGTAGGAAGCATTTCTTTATACTTAAAGCTCTTTAATGGGATAAAGAATGGGAAACCTCAGTGTGTTCAAATACTCACCAAGTGCTTGCATTCTTGTGCCAGGCTTGTAAATGGGTGGTGTGTGGGGTGAGTATCCATCTGGTGGGAGGGGTAAGCAGGGTGTCCCCCTGGTTTGGGGGCTGCATAGGGAAGCATCCAGAGTGGAGCAGGACTCTCGTAGGTGGTAACTCAGAGCTTCCGCCTTTGGTCTGAGGTTCATCAGTCCCTGCAGCTTGTTCCATTGTGTCTGGTTTGAGATGCGGTTTGGTCGGTGTCCCTCTGGGAACCCTGACCATGGTGTGTGCCAGCCT
This sequence comes from Amazona ochrocephala, assembly GCA_039720435.1. Lineage (NCBI taxonomy): Eukaryota > Metazoa > Chordata > Aves > Psittaciformes > Psittacidae > Amazona > Amazona ochrocephala. The sequence continues at coordinate 16,015,340 of CM077889.1, forward strand.
GCTGGGCTGGACTCGCTTGGGTTGAGGCTTGACAGAGGTGATGGCTCCTGATGATGCTGAGGCATCACTATGCTGTGGGCAGGGCGGCCAATGAATGTGAACATCAGCCTTGCTTTTGTTTGCAGTTAATACTTTACTCCTTGAGCTCTCGCTGTCTTCAAGGCACACATGCCTGTTCAGCCAGCAAACAGCAGCCTTTATTTGGTTGTCTTTAAAACAGTAAAGGTCCTTTCATGGAAAGTGAATGGAAGATCTGGTTATAAAAATCCTACATGTGTAATGTGGTGAAGCACTGAAAAGCACAGTTCCATCTCTTGATTGCATCACTTAGATGTTATCCACACAGGTACCAGGGTGAAAGAAGAACCCAGATTATTTAAAGCCATAGTTCAAGGGCAATTTAACAATACTCATCCATGATACATTGGATGAGTGGTTTGTGAGCTGCAGAAGAATGGGGCTGTGAGTGAAAGAAAACAGCTGTGGCAGTGCTGGATTTACCCCTGTGCAACTCCCTCAGGAGTTGCTCCTGGATCCCTTGTGTTTGGGTTGACTGAAGGCAGCAGAGCTTTGCTGGCTTGTGTCAAGGTGAGGGTCTGACTGACAGTGTTTGGTTTGCTCTGGGGTTGGTGCTCATGAACAGGTACGCAAAGAAAGTGGGATCTTGAGTGATTTGATTGATGAAGATGTGTTCACTGTAAAGTGACACATTTTCAACACGAGCACTGTCCGGTAGCTTTTTCCTACATCTGATGATGTACGAGTCTTCTAGTTTGGTTAGTGGTAGAGAATAGGAGCTGGATACCCAATGTGTATAAGCTTATACAGCTTTGAAATGGAATAGAAGTCTTTCCCACTGTCCTGGTCAAAATGATGGTGCTAGGACAAATCCAGAGGAGCTCACCTGAAGCTGCTGCAGAGGCTCTGAGTTCATGTTGTGATGCTGAGAACAGGATGATCCTGCTGAAATCTGTGAATGGCCCTGAGCTCTGACTTAATTGCACTTCTGGTGTTCTTTCCTTCTATTATTCCAGAAGCAGTCTGGATTCCCATGATGTTCTGTTGTTACGCATATGTAGGAAACGGTCTGGTGAGAGCCAGCTTATGGTGTAGAAAGAAACATCCTGGGGGACGGAATGCCTCTGGGATGAGGTTTAAACTGTTTCCTCACACAAGTCCTCCAAAGCAAAGGAAGGGCTGAGTCAGTGATGCAGCAGGTAACGTTCTTGTTCTCCCAGACACCATCACTGCCGTCCTGTGATGCTCTCAATTTTTCCCTACAACCTAAAGCCAATATCTAGGATTTCTGGGTGGCATGACCCAAAATGTGCAAGATGTGGCACGGGGGTGGAAAACGGCTTTCTAAACCTGCCCTAGACACCATAATAGCCTTCTCTCCCTGGTGGCTCTACCACCCTGAGCTGCACCTATAAGGGGTATGGGGAAGGGCTGGGAGCAGTATCCCTCCTGCCCATGCTGGAAGGGGGCCTCTATCCAAACAGCTGTCCTGGATAGCTGCAGATCCATTTGGTGTGTTTAGGATACTACCTCTGTTGTCATCTTGCCCTCTGTGACCACCGCTGCTTTGCGAGGAAACCCATCCTAATGATGGAGAAATGCCTTGTATAATTAACTTTTGCATCTTGCCCATAATAGACCTTAAACAGTGACAGTATTACTGACCCCTGATGAAGAAGAGTCATGGAACCATCCCCATTAATGAAAACAAATCTCATGGAGTTCAGATATTCTTCTATCTCAGGCTATAGTGCAGAGTGGTTGTAAGATAGAACTCAGGAAAAATGAGACATGTTCATCTCTGGAGGAGCCCTGCACATATTAAACCCCTGCAGAGATTTCTGCACTACTGATTTGCTGTTCGGATGGAGAGAGGAGGGCATTTGCTTGTCAGGGATGAAATGGGGAAACTGAGGCACAGGGCATCAAGAACACTGCTGTAAATGGATGTAGGCCTATCTGGTGTGTTTAAGCTGCTGCAGATGATGAAAGGGGCTTTTCTGAAGGTCATATCTTTGCAGTATAAGAGGAGGTGATGGAAGGAGATGTCGGTTTTCATACTATTGAAGTCTTCAGCAGCAGCGGATGTAATGTTGGGCGGGTTTGGGAGCTCTGCACTGTGCTGGCAGCCTGTGAACCAGGGGTAGGGCAGCCTGCACTGCTGGGGCTTACCCATGGTAGCCAGCCAGGCTCCAGGACTCGAGCTCTGGCTTCCCAAGGCTCCCCACTGCCCCTGTCTGCTCAGGACTCCCTGATTTACCTCTTCTACCCACCTCCTGCTGTTCAGCTTGGGGCTTTCTGAGGGAGGAGTCTGAGTTTCCATGAGATCTGAAATAAGACTTCCCAGCTTGCAGTAAGGGAGCACTCTCCAGTGATGGGAAAACTCTTGCTAAGTGTGTAGAGCCTTTGCATTGTATTCTAAAGGAATTTAGACAAGGTTGCCATCACTGCCCCCATTTTATGGCTAGAAAAGCTGAGGCATAGAAAGCAAAGATCTCTCCAAACTTGCCGGGCAGCAGAGAACTGCTGCAGCTCCTTAAAGTCAGGGCAGACCATACCTGGTACAGCACCTCCTTGCTCTTAAAATCCACATCTCTCCAATGTAAGGACCTTATTCCACAGTCTGCGTTTTCAGAGTCGGGGAAGCCCATTTAAAATGAAACACCAGAACTGTACGACTTCGGTTCTGTTCTAAAAACAGAAGCACTTGATGGGCAAAAGGAACTTACAATATTTTGTCCTTGTTTGCCATCTTAAGTGTAACCCCCCCGTGCTCTTCTTGTTAGTGCAGCATAAGTATTTAGCAAAGCATTCATATTGCTTGTCACTAATAACATGCAAATTAAACACCTGCTCTAGGACTCCGCAGTGCTTTGTTCCATTAGATGGTATTGACATGTCAGATATTGGGGCTTTAATTCAGAAAAACGGTGCCATTTTCATTCATCTCTCCTAATGAAGAATGAAGGTATGTGCTGATATAGGGCTGCCCACAGCATTGCAGCCATAAGCGAGAAACAATACTTAATATAGCCACTAAATTACATGTGACATCTCATTTAAAGATAAACAGCCCGAAGGCACATGTCCAAATGGCACTGATGAAATCTTTAAGTGTTCCTTTGAATTTTCATTTAACCAGCAATTTGGTAGTGAAGGTGCTGTGCAGGGCAGGGGATGGCAAGAGCTGCTGCTTAAAATGTGAGCTAAAGCAAGAGAAAGCTGCAAGTCCAAAGGGCTGCAGAAATGGATCGATCCAGACATTCCCCACCAGGCCCAAAGGAAAATAGGAGCTGTACCCAGTAGATGGTGGTCATAAGATGGGTGGATGGGGCTTTTGTGCTTTAGGATGTCAAAACTCACTGGTCCCCATTTGCAGAGCTGGGCTGTGATGCTGGCACTGTGGCATGGGGCTGTGTTTCAGTCTTGAAGGGTTATATGTGCACTGTGAATGATGCCCTGGCTGGACACCTCATCTAATTTAATCCACTGCTTTGGTCTCCTTAGCTGCTGGAAGACCTTCTCCCACAACAACCACTGCATCCTCTTTGCACTGGTACAAGCTTGTTTCTTCCTGATTGATCCATCACAAGCATGGAATTCAGGTCCAGCTTGATAAGGAAGCCCTCTATGCATTTGAAGCTCATCATATTCCCCTCTTGCTCCATTTTCCAGCTAAACAGTTTGTCCCAGTGCACTCAGTGTTTTTCCATCAGCTTCCCTGGCTGCTTTTGTTTTCCTCTGGACCCGTTGTGCCTGGCTTTGCTGTGTGACGCCCAGCTAGACACAGTAATTAAGCTGAGGTGCTTTCAGTGAAAAACAATGAAGGAAGGTTCTGGTTTTTAGGGTTCTGTTCCTGTGTGCACAATAGAAAGCCCTGATTTTTCAGTAGGGATTCATCCTGTGATTTTTGCTTGTGTGGGCACTCTGGGCCATCAAGAACCAACTAATGCCTTGTTTGTGTGTGCAGCTGGGCCTCTTGGTACCCTGCACAGCCTGTTCCTAGAGGCAGGCCCTGGGGCAAAGCATCTTGTGATTAAAAAAAAGCCTTCTAGAGAGAAAGCACTAAGAGCCATATTCCCCTATCAATACTTGCCCATCTCTTGAAGTGACTGCTTGAACTGGTGTTTCTATGATGTTTTTCCATTGCTGTCCTTGGATGATTGTCTTTGATTTACTTTCAAGTAATTTCTTTTGAAAAGTGCTCCAGAGATGAGCTCTGTGATTCATTTGTGTCCAACTCATCTAAATTTGTACCAGAGATTGTTTGCTTGCCTGTTTTCCTGCAGAACATAGCCAGCAGCAGCAGGAACAAGCTCAAGCAGAGGGTGCTTCTGTGACCAGACACTGAACACACAAATGCCCAGGATGCAGAGCTTTGAAAGCATTCAGCAGCATGGAAAAGCCATGCCACAGAGGCAAACAGCAGGCGTGACCAGGCCGTTCCCCTCCAGATCTTTGATTCATCACTTTTAGTGGGATTTCACTAGCATTTGACCAGTTGTCTTCATGGTCACCCATCACCAGCTCCAGCCAACCCCCTTGCCTTCACTGCAGGTTTCTTTGCTTCTCCTTGATATATGTCAGGTTTGATCTACCGTGCAGCTCTCTGAATTTCCTGGTGTGGGGTCACTTGGCATTCAGCACTTGGAAAGGTCACGTACTTGTACTTGTTCAGTCTTGATTCTGATCAAGAGAAGAGTTGATGTCATTTCAGCGTTCCTAAAGCTCCCCCTCCCTTCTGGCTTTTTTTAAGAGTATAAAGCAATTCGACACAGGCTGTGCTTTGTTGACTCTTCTTTTTTGCATCTTGCAATGTGGCAATACCCATAATAAACACAGGCTGGGGTTGCTTGTGGAGAAGCCACACTTAACTTTAAGCAGATCCCTTCCTATTCCTCCAAAGAGGTTTACAGTTTGCCTCATAAAAATAATAGAAATTGATGCATTTCCCCTCACATTAAATATTCAAAGCAGTCTGATGGGGTTTATCATTTAATAAATAGTTTGCATGCCCAGGGCACTTCCCAGCAGAGAATGAATACTTTACAGTCCTTGCCAGTGCCTGGCCATGCAGCTTGCCTCTAGCAAAGAGTTCTTAATTCGCATAGTACCTCTCAGTGATGTGCAGTCGTACACCTGGGCCCCAGTGCTTTTTAATTGTGGCTGGCACGAGCTTCCCCCTGCTGTCTTTCAAGCCATAAGGAAGTCATATCTGCTAAATCTCATGGTGTTTTGTGATGGAGACAGCAGCCTGTTAAAAACTGGACCTACTCCACCAACTAAGCAGGAATTGGGTGTTTCTAAGACCAGCCACACTTAGACCACTGAAGTTTTGGGGTGTGTTATAGCCTTTAACTCACTCTCCTCCCCCCAGCCCATGAGAAATGGAGTTTTTCCATATTGCCTCTTGTCTAGCTGGGAATTGAGGACTGGAGCAGGGAAGGGGCTGCTTGCAGAGAGCCCGAGGCAGAACCATAGAGGTCTGCCAACATCATGGCCTCATCCCTGCCATGGCTTCTCGCTCATGTTTCCCGGAGCTGTGCAGCCCTGTGGCAAGTGATGTTCAGCAGATCGTGCCAAGCTGGAGTTGTTGACATGATTCTTTTGACCGGAATGGGGGGGGAAGCCTCCTGGTTAACAAGAATGAGCAAGAGAAACTATCCCAGATCTCTCTTTCACCAGCAAATGCTTGTGAAAGCAGCAGAGCTGTGCAGGGGAGTCAAGGCTTTGCTGAGACTCCTCCACCCTTACGTTTCTGCAGCTGCATATGAGGTGTTGCTGTGGTTCACAGATGATGACTTGCAGTGTTTGGGTGGCCTCATCTCCTTTCCCCCAGCACAGTGTAGATTATTAGGAAATGCTGAGGAGCAGGAGCCCACAGAGCATGCAAGGACACCTACAAGCCCAAACCTGTGCATGGCCCTCTGTGTGGCCCCACCACTCATATCCACACCCCTCAAGAAAACTTCGATTTCATAATAAGATACTTAAAAGTCACTATGACACAATCACAGTTTATGGGGCCCTTTGTGTGTTTTCTGATTTGCATGAATCCCCAGGGTGGCAGGTCCAGATCTCTCTTAGCACACAAATTGAGGCATCCTTCAGTTGGCTTTGTATGCTGGGGAAAGTGGGGCCGAGTTGTGATCTCAGCTCATCGTGCTAGGGGAGTGGGGTGTTTAAGAGACTCTGCTATAATAAGATGTGAACAAAAATGGCATCAGGGAATAGTCTTCATTTAAATAATGAGCACCCCTTGTTGCGTGACAGATGGCCATTTTCTGAGATATGCAAGTCTCTTTGGAGGGGTCAGGTTGCTTGTATTTACATGGAATAATGAGGGAGAGGCACCGGTCCCAACACATGCTGTGTTTTTCACATTTTTCCAGGGGTATTCCCAGCTGTCTCTGAAAAGAGCAGATCTGATCCTTTGCAAACCTTGCATGAATCTGGCCGTGCGTTATTGCAAGAAGAAATCAAATAGTAATGGGAGTGTCTCTGATATTCAGGCAGCTATTATAATGCCCTTAAGCATCTTTAGCTGCTAGAAAAGTAGCTTGATACTGATGCCAGAAAACATCTTGGGCCTGAATGTGCCTTTACTTGTGCAGCGCTGGCTGCAGTCCAATATCCAGTTATCTGCATGCCAGTGGAGTCTCCAGGATTTAACATGAAGGAAGGCAGATGGATGGCAAAGAATTTGCTAAGGGGTAGGGCATCTTCCTACGCACCTCCCCACTTGCTGCACCCACTTTTAATGTAAGAGCTAAAGATCAGGCACCTAACACCTTGGTTTAACCATTTTTATTCTACCAGCGTTGATGATGGACAGCAGGAGTTGTACAGCATAAGTGTGTTGGGTTTATTGGTACTCCTTGCTGTTTCATGATATTATAACTAGGATGGTGGCAGCCCTGTTGGCCATTGTGTCTGCTCTGACAGAGGTGTCTCAGTTGTCCACCTACTTCTCTGAAGCATGCTGGTGCTTGCTGTCCTCATACAGAACACAAAGCCAAGCAGCCTCTTGTAAGCCAATGGCCAGGAAACAAAGACCCAGTTGGTTATAGCTCATGCTCCCACAATGCTAAAGTTCTGTGCTGCTTCTTGGCCAGGATGTCTTAGGCACAGCTATGGGGTGTTTTGTCTATGCAAAAGCATTCAACGAACATACAACTTGAAGGAATTGTTGAAGGAGTTGTTCAACCATCCTTGAACCCTGCTGGAGGAACACTTATTGACATCTGATGACCTTAGCATCGTTTCTCTTGCTGTACATAAATCACTATTTAGGCTTATGTTTTAGACCAAGCAAGTCTCTTGAAGTCCCATTAAGATCCTCCTGGAATGGGAGGAAAACAACTCTGGACTTGAACTGAAGAAGTCTCTTAATGACTGTGTTTGTGTGGTGTTTTTCTGCCTTTTCTTGTATGAGAGTCCTTCATTCTGCCCAGTTTCTTTCAATGCCAAGAAAGCATGAAGACTCTCTGTTGGGGAACATGTGGTGATGATCAAGCCCCAGACAATGGAGCATTCAGCTTGCAGATAGCAAAACAATCCTCTTCTGAGCTCCCTTCAGTGGTGTATTATTAGGTTTTCCTATCACATTTTAAAGAAGGCTCAAAACCCAGAACCCCTTTCAACCTCCCAGTTCTAAAAGCCTAGAAAGGGGCAAACAAGTATCTAACCAGCAAAGGCAGTGACTTTCTTTCTTTGTTGCTTGGCAGCTGAGAGATGCTCCCATAAAATTCAGCAGTTTCATGCATCCTCGCCATGTGGTCTTTTAATCTCTGGGTAGCAATGTGTTTGGAAGAAGCCAAGTCAATTAACACCCATTTTTTCACAGTGAATCAAGTAGTAGTGTCAAATTCTGGTCTGCATCTTGCGCCAAAAAAGGCTTGTTGTCACCTAAATGGGGAGTGTGCCATGAACATGCCCTAAATTACATGTTCCTCGTCAAGTCTTGGAGATTGAACACAAAGTTGTATTGTGATAGGGCTTTTCTCCCTTTTTGATTTATATGGTTTTCCATATGCTCTGTCCTCAGACAAGCAGAGAAATGGGAGATTTGGTCAACACGGTGTCCCTGTTAAGGCTTTGCTCATCCAATTCTTCTGGCCAGTGCTGCTTGCTTAGAGCTCTGTGCATCTGGGAGGGAGTTTCCACGGACCTCACATTACTGGTCAGTTTGTGAAATGTTGGCCAGATCTTCTGCATGGCTTCCCGGCAGTGTATGGAGGTGTTGGCTTTGCTTTTCTGGTATGCATAAGCTGTTACAACTTATAAAGCATTTTCATTAAGAAGTTATTGTTTAGCTGGTTGATCTGAGAGTGAACCAAACAGGCAGTATTTACTAGTGACATCCCTGCGGATGGGACTTATCTGCAGTGGTGGGAGGAAAAGGAGAGAGCCTGGAGCAGCAAAACAATCGACAGCATGTAGCCCTCACAGGTAGTGAGACCTGTAACCAAAACCAAAGGAAAAGTAGTGTTTTAAAAAGGTGGTTGATCTAAACTTAGATGGGGCTTGGAGCAACCTGGTCTAGTTGGAAGGTATCCTTGCCTATGGCACAGGGTTGGAACTGGATGAGCTTTAAGGTCCCTTCCAACCCAGACCATTCTATGAAATCTGTGCAAAGCCGAAAAAAGTTCATGCTCTTCTGCCCCCGATCATCCATGCAGGCTGTGTTTGGGCTCAGGATGATGACATGCATGTGTATGTCCAGTGGTGGTGTTAAATAATGACAGAGGAGCTGGTGACAACCAGAAATGATCCACTGGTGTGCGATGGGATGCTCCCAAAGAACCTGCTCTGTTGTGCTGTGCGTGAACATAGGTAATGAAATGCTATGTGCTTTCATTACACTTCCAAATATCAAAGAAACCACTTATCTATGTCTGTGGAATCAGAAAATCGGCATCAAAGAGAATCTTCTACTGAAAGCATTTGATGTTATAAAGGATGAAGAGTGTCTGGCAAAGGCCTTAAAGGGGGGAAAATCTGACAGGCGTTCAAGTGGTTCTAGAAGTCCAGCCTTGTAGCCTCCAGTTTGAATGCACTAAGAGTACAATGATAATGCACTGGGGCATTCAGAGCATAAATGGATGTTTTGTCTTTAGCTTTTATTTCATTGCACTCAGAATCTGCCCTGCAGCTCCTGGATTAATTAAATGCTTGCCAGTCTACTAGAATAGGAGCTGAGGATCTCTGCCACCCTTCATGTGTTGCACAGGCTGAAGTACATAGTGTCCCTAGGAAATGAGCATGTTCCATTAGGCAAAATCAATAGGGCAGAAATGTCTGAAATTTTTCTATTACACTACAAATAGACTAAAACCCTGTAGCTGGTGACAGTCATTGTTGCTTTCATGTCCTGGATAGATGCACTTCAGTCAAATAGGCATCTGTGCTTCTACAAATGTTGGCTTTATTGCCGTTTCCTACAACGGCTGATTCTTCATTGCTTGGGCTATACACAGAAACCTTCAGTTTGCCTCTGCTGTTCTGAGAAATCAGCTGCTTTCTGAAGTATTTAGAGTACCTCTGATAAGGCCATCCATGCAAACATTTGCCATAGAAGGCCACTTTCCTGCTGACTGCTCTGAGGATGCGGATGAGACGGACCATCTCAAGAACAGCCTGGATAAGGTTTGTCAGAAGTGCTTTCCCTGACTGACAGCCTGAGGAAAGGGCTGTTCTCCCTTCTCCTGGTTGTTCCCAGGTTTATTTAGCATTAGTGCTGAAGGACCTGTGCTATGTCAGGGTGCTGCGTACCTAAGCAATTAGGTTGTTTGCTTCTCAGAGGTTTCCAGAGCTAAAGTCCTCCTTGCAGTCCCTGGACAAGATGTCTTTTGGGGCTCTCCATCTTGTTATGAGGGTCAGAGATTAACACCCTTCCCAGCATCCATAGCAACCTGCCTTAAAAATCTCTGTTTGGAAGTCTTTTAATCTTCCATGGATGCTTTTTGAACGCTTTCCAGGAATGTTCTGCTCTTTCCCATTGACAACTACTAAATATACCCTCTGTTTGGACTGCAGACCCCAGTCTATTTTTACATTTATTTCCAGTATATTTCCTACCCAGGGTGGAACAATTTGGTCTGTTCTTAAACCCAAGACCTTGCTGCCCCTTTTTCTGCCATTGCCCAACTTCAGTATCATTTACAAGGAATTTATTATTCTGGGGTACTTCTGTGTGGACAAGGACTGTGCTTGCCGCTGGCTGGACACAGACTTAAAGCTGGAGCAGAGTGGGCAGGAAAGAAAGGAAATCAGTTGTTCCTATGCAAAGGAATAATAAAGCACCTCTTCCTACCCTGTTTGGAAATGGTTAACTGACTTTTGGGGCAGAAAATGCTGCAATGGAGCAGGGAATTCCCACTTGTGGAGCATTTCTCATGCCTGCATTGAAATGGCCAATGATTTCCATGTGTAAGGCAGAAAACAAGTGGCTGCTTGCTTTCTCGTCCTCCTGTGTGCTAATATTTAGCAGGGCTTTATTTATTTGCTTAGGTGCAAGGAATATGGACTCCTTGTTTACACAGCATGAACGGGAATGGCAAGAAATAGATTTTCATCATTGCTACTCTTGTCTTTGGTTGCTGCTCTGGCCTCTGGGGGTTTCTTTCTGGGTCTGGAGAAGATTGGGAGGGAGGGGGCAGGACTGAGAAGATATTCTCGAGCACGTCGGTGGCGAAGGACTCTTCCATTTGAGGTGTGACTGATGAAGCCGATACATCTCCACTTGACCTTCCTGTGGAAATTCACCCTTATAAATAATGCTTCTAAGTCTCCAGGGTCAAATCAAGGTTCCTGTGATACAAAGCATCTAGTAATGAAATCACTGTGTCCTCAGCTGACAGCATCTTGCTGCTCAGCAGGGCTGAGCCCAGAGCAGCCATGGGGTGTCCCCAGCCCTGCTTGGGACCTACTTCCAGCCTTGAGGAAAGAGGTTTAAAGCCAGAAGCTATGAGGTTGTAAGTGTGGGTTGAAGCATTGCAAAGCCTAAGGCCCCCAGGGACTGTTGTGGTCCTGCCTCATCACCCCTGCTAACACCCACCACAGCAGCTGGATTGGCTCTACTGCTTTATCTTCAACCATGGGCTGTGCCCTTCGATAGTGACAGAGGTAAACTCTGCTCTCCCAGCAAACCTGGTGCTTTAGAAATGGAGGAAAAGAAGCCAAAGCCCTGAGTCTATTCTCTGTGGACAAAATCCTTAATTCCCCAGGGCAGGGTGGTGCTGCAGTTTCCAGCATGAAGGCAAGTGAAAGGGTTAAAAATGAAGCTGGTGCTTGTTTCTCCATGACATTATCTGTGTGATTGCTTTTCATATCTTGTTTATTGTGGTTAGCAGAGCAGCTATAATATAGAGTGCTAGATGCAATAAATCTTGTCATTGTGAACAGCATACTTTTCATCAGAGCTCCAGGAATTGCAAGGTAAGCATTCAAAGGCAATCTATAGATTTAATTATATAGAAAGTCTAACCTGTGTAGATCTTCAAGGAAATTATGGCTGTGAAGATTACATTATGTTTAGTTTTACTTGTATTACATGTATTATCCCGTTTTAGTTACTAGGACACAGACAACGGCACTGCCAGCATGGTGTCTTCTATGGTTTTGTATTGCCACTGGACAGCCAAAGATGCTGGTGATTTAAGGGCTGAGCTGTTTTCCTTTTGTGACAGCCATGTCTATGAATCTCCACCTCTGCATTTTAAAGTCTTCCCTGATGCTAATTGTAGCCCAAGAAATCCCACTGGGTAACGGAAACTGTCTCTGCTCTTATTTATCTATCGAAAGACAGGCCTATGACCACAAAGCAAGACTGCATCGAAGTGACAGGTCCAAATTGCTCTAATGTCCATGCTGCCACACAGCACTGGGGTGGTCATGGCATGTTCCCCACTGAGAACACACCAGACCTCCCCCTGCCCTGGGCAGGAGCATGGAGATCTCTTACCCTGTTGGTGAAAACCACCACTTGAGTCCTGCAGTTTGGGGTTAGAGTTTTAATAACTTCTTTTCTTTTTTGACTCCTAAAATCCCCATCTTGGGATGTGTGGGCTTGGGTAGATTGGCTGAGCCTGTTGATATGGAGTCCAGGATGGGTGGCTTTAGGGCTGCTTCCCCCCACCACCACCAAACTTCAAGCCAGCTATTTGCAACAGCTTTGTGCTCTCTGAAATCCCCAAGTGTTGGCTCATTGCATTTGTCCTTTGAAGCACAAGCACCAATGTGCTGCGGAGCTTTCTTCCTCTAGCACAAACCTTATGGAGACTGGAGGGGTGCAGGGGGCAGCGTGGGAGGCTTCTGCTGAGGTTGGTGCCCTTGGGTGATGCCAAGTCAATGAATCTGAGGCTCTATGCAAACTGCTGAGGGTTGAGCTGCACTGCTTTTGGCAGCAAGGTCTGGTTAACTGATGGTTTCCCAGGCTGAGCAGGGTTGCTTGGTTCCCCAGGAGGGACTGAACTAGGACTGTTAGCAATGGAGGGATGGGTTCATCACTGCCAATTAGCAATGAGACCAGGCTGGGTTAAAACATTCAGCTGTGGCTGCAAACACCATGACATGGGCCATGGTTTGGAGAACACATCCTGGTCTCTCCAGCTCAGCAGAAGGGCCGGGGACCTCCTGTGGTAGGTGGGGTTTCCAGATGTGTCACAAGCGTTTCACTTGGACACAGTGGTTGATACCGCTGGGGGCACTCCTACAGACCATGAGCCAGGAGGAGGTTGCCCAATGTGTCCTCAGGGGAACGTGTTGCTCAAACAGGTTTGTCCAGGAGGAGCACCAAAAAGTCCCAGCTGGGAAGGGGCAGAGCAGGAGATGGATCTGCCCCAAATTCTCCACATCTTCCTCATCTGCAGCTCTGAGAAGGGCTGAGGGGTGTTTGTGCCCATTTCACTGACTTTCACCCTCATCTTGTGCTATGAAAATGAGGTTCATGGCCCTGTGGCTGAAACAGCACAATTGCTGCCACTTTATTTCATTGTTAGGCTGTAAACTGATTCAGGAGCTACTTTGTAAAGGGCTTGCACTGTGGGTGGTATGGGGAAACTAATTTGTTTTGGCCCTGGTTTTCCCCCATAGCACTGCCCAAAGTCCGCTGTCTCTGCAAAGCACTGAGTTTCAGTGCTCTAGTTTGCTGCCCTTCTTTGGGGACAGGGATTTCCTAGTTCACGGTGAGGCTGGAAAGACAGAAGTAATAACTAACCCTAAGGTACTCTTCTTAGACAATAAGAGCAATGTAAATACTAGATCAAAACAAAGGAATGCTTTTCTTCCATCTCACCAGCCTAAAGAAAACCACAGCTGATGAATGTAGTCAAAAATCACTAACAGCATCTGCAACAAAATGCATGTATTTAATTAGCACAAACCCACTTGTTTTCATGCATGAGCAACAGATGCTGAGGTTTCACTCCTGCCTCAGTGGCAGCAGCTTTGCCCTCTTTGAGACCCCCTTGCTGAATCCTCTGAGGTCTGGGGGCAGCAGTTGCTTGGATTTCACACTGTTAAGATGCTGTATGGGATGAATTAAAAATAAAGGAGTTTTCCAACAGCTCTGCCAGTGACAAATCTTTGAATAATTAGTTCAAGTTCCGAGTGCTGGAGTGACAAAGTGGGCAGAGTGGCTCTGTGCCCGGAGCAGTGGGGAGGTCACTGCCTGGACCACAGCCTGAGCAAGGGAATGCCTCGGTGGGGATGTCTGCATCCCAGTTGCCTATTTCCCACACTGCGCTTCAAGTTCAGAGGTTTATCTACCTTTTATTAACATATAGTAATATATGTTTGAGTAGCAGCACAATCCCAGAAAGGAGCTCTCTTGCCCATACACGTGGTGGAAGCAAAGATGTACAACTTGTTTGTGTGCACTGGGGAAAACCTGGTCCACATTGCTTTCAATGGGAGGTTCTTAAAAGCTGGGTTTTGTGCTGATGGCAAGCCTGTGATGAAAGCTTGGGCCAGCAGTTGTGCACATAAGGACTTGTGTGCTTTTTAATTGAATGCAAGCATGCCATAATGAAAAGCCCTCTTACCCAAAACTCCCCCTGGACCCTTCAGTGTCCACCTTCTTAACCTCTGCAATTCCCTTTGCACCTCTCCTGTCCTGATGGGAAAAGCAAAGCTGCTATAGTGACTTCCTACCTGTGTTCAGTTTTTGGCTGAGAAGGAAACTCTTCTGCAGCTCTGATGCAGATCTCAGTAGTTTTTCCTGCCCAGGATCAATAGCACAGGTATGGGTCAATAGCACAGATATGTTTGGTGTTGAGCTATACCCTGGTTCTTGCAGCACCTCCACTCTTCCCAGGCTCCAGAGAAAACTCAGTCCTGGTTCATCCAGACCTTGTTTGGGGTGGTGCTGAGCTCCCCTAATCTCACTGTCTCCAGGGTCTGAGATTTCTGTCCTGGTTCAGGATTAGACTGCTGGGGACTGGCACCATCCCTGCTCCCTCTCTGAGCAGGCATTGGGTTGGTGACGAATGGGTGCAATCACGGCACGTGCCTGGATTTTAGCATGCAGAGTTGGTTTGTAAATGGAGTGTTTTGTTAAAGCAGAAGGAAATGGATAGATATTAATTGCTCTCTGGCAGTTTGTCTTTTTCATGTACGTTATTGATGAAATGACAGCAGAAAAAGCGGCAGAAGAGAAACAGAGGTAGGGACCAACCTGAGGTCAGAGTAAGATCCCCATGTCAGCTGGAAGAAGAGACACGCTGTGTTTTAAGAGGAAGTTTACCTTGAAGATTTGCCAGTATCCAAATAGTTCAGGAATTTTTCTTGGTCCCTCCAAGCTGTTTGTAGAAAAGATGCTGCTGAAAGTCAAAACATTGTTTTAACACCTCTAAAATGAGATTTTTCGCTTTTCTTCCTCTAATCTCTCACTTTACGTTCCTTTCATTATGAAACCTGGGGAGGGAAATCCCAACCACCAAATCAGCCCCAAAAGGAGAGCAGAGCAACATGATTTTAGTCTAAACAGAGAGGAGCGCTGTGTTTGATTCCCGAGAACTTTGTAGCTTCTCATCTCTGCCTCTCAGCTTTCTTCTGGGGATTGCAAGGTATAATAATAATGTAATTATTGTCCCTGCTGGGTACAAGCTCCTCTGTTTCAGCGGCAATAGAGTTTATTGGTGTTGGGCCCAGCACATCCTTGATCATGGACAGAGCTTGGGTGAAAAAATGATGGTACTTCAGTCTGTGCTGAATCCAACTGAAATCATTATGATCATCTTGGGCCAGCTCTGGGGAGGGGAGTTTCAAATAGCTGGGTAGGTGTTCATTTATTAGCTCCTGCAGTTTAGCAGGGAGGATAACCGCTGAAGAGGCAGTGTTCCTTTTGTAGCGGTGGTGATCTGTGCTGTTTGCAGTTGAGAGGAGTAATGAGCAGGTACACATATTCAGTGAAATGTATTAAATTTCCTATAAACAGCAGAAGGAACCAAATCATTCATGTTGGATTATTTTGCCCTTTACAGACAGAGAGTTAGAGCTTCTTTAAAGACGCAGATATACAACAGCCTTTGATCTGGGGGAAATCCAGGGAAGAACAGAGTGCGCTTGAATTGCTTTCACTGTGAATTTATAGAAAGCTTTGACCTTAAAGGAATAGTATAGCTTTGCTCTGCACTTTGCATTGCTCAGTGATGTTGCCTAGCTCTCAGCAGGCTATGCCATTTATACATGCATTTCTAATAAACCTCTCCCTGTGTTTCAGTCCGTTCTCCGGTTTTCTCTTCCTCCCCCCAGCCTCCACATTCCTGGCAGTTGCACTAGGTTGTACTGTCCAAGAGCTGATAGACAAAACAACCTCATGTTCTCAACGTCTTTAAACACAGGGAAGATAGAGGCTTTTCCTGGGAACAAGGTTTTGCCTCTCTGCTCCATTACCACTTGAGTTCCAAATCCCCAAAATGAGTTTCTACCCTTTTCCCTAAGAGCAAGGCTGGGAAAGGCTTTCTCCAGATAGACTTGACAGCAAACAGCCATTGAAATACATTGCTTTTTTTCACTGCTTCCCTTCCCCTCACATCTGATGTAAATAGCAATTTGGCCAATCACCTACACCACATGTGATTGATGCTTCTTGCGCATGCCGGACCCATTAGCATTATATTGCACCTGCAGCTCCAGGAGCAATGGATGCTTTGCTGTGCCTGGGTATATCTGTGACCCTTGGCAGGAGAAAACTTGAACTAGCTACCACAGCTGGTGTATATGAGATCTCAAAGCTTGCTTTATCCTATTTGCAAAGCCAATATGATGCTGCCCAACTTTGAGTGAGTCTGCAGGTGTGGGATCTCTCCCTGACCTCCCATCACAGACCTTGATGAGGCAAGTACAGGAAATCAGGCAGACACAGGTGAGATTTGACCCACATTGCTGCTTAATGAAGTATAATGGAGTGATACCCATCACTGTGGCTGCTGCTCCCTGGCTGGAGCCCTGTCAGCCAGGGCTGCTTGGGTACAGGTAGGACATAAGTGATGTCTTCACCTCCCAAGGTATCACAAGCCAAAACCTACTCAGTTTTCATACCCCAAAGCAGCTTGGGTGGAGGATCTGCCCTACTATTTATGCAAACCCTTCAGAAAAGCAGCTCAGGCTGATCTCTCCCAACACTTGGAGTGGGACCATGAGTCCTGCGGATGCCACTGTCACAGGCAAGAGGCATGGCATAGCCTTGGGAAGGGGCCATACACCCAGCCTCTGAGCAGCTTCACCTGCTGCTGCCACGTCACTGACTTCAAAGGCAGGAACTGAGAGGTTTCTCAGAGCTTCAGCTTTGTTATTCATCTTCTCCAGTGCTCATAAATTATCAATGAACAACCTCAGCCATCATCTGGCGAGGAGGACTGGGTAATTATGTTTGTGGTTCAAAATGAGGGTTGTCAATTCTAATTAGGGAAAGCTCAGGGCACAGGGAGTCTTTAACGTTACCACCAGAACTGAGTGCTGCATGGAGAATAACGGTTAAATGAAGAAGTAATCAGGGTTTAGTAGGGAGTGCGAGGGGTGCTCCTTTTCCTCCTGTGTTATCAGTTTGCTGTCTTTGAAGCAAATCTGGAGCTAGTGATTGTCAACAGGGTGGCTTTTAACTGAAATAAGAAAAAGGTGTAAGTGTGTACCAAAGGTTCTGGGTGAGTTCAAGGGGAGTCAGATTTTGAAAGCCCAGGAATCATTAATACTTAAAGAGATTTCTCAGGTATGAATTTCAGAAGCAAAGTCCAGTCCCTGGATGGTGCTGTGCCCCAGGGCTCTGCAGCTCTGCTGCCAGCAAAGCAATCCTATGCTGTTGCCTCTATGGTCCATGCCTGCAGGTTCTCCATTGCCCCAGTGCAGGCAGGGCAATCCTGCCTGGATTTAGGCTTTGCATCCTCCTGGGCAGGATCAGCAGCGCACATGAAGGGAGCTTAAAGGCAAGATGAGTTGAATTTTGTCTCTCCCCTGGCTTGCAATGGGTGAGGTGCTTTGTGCTCCTATTGTCACATCCCTCAGCAGCAAGGGTGAGACCAGAGCTTTTCCCAGGGGTAATGGAAGGGGCAGGGGGTGTTGGACTGTCTCAGCATGGCAAAGGGCTTCTCCCCTGTGCACAGCTAAACACCACAGGCTGCTGGTCCCACTGTACCTGTTCCTCCTAAAATCACAGGAGCTTCATCCTTTAATGTCACTGGCAGCCAGAGGGGCTGTCTGTGATTGCAGCACCTGAAGAGCAGGCAAATGTCAGCCTATCATGGGAAGTGTGGGTTAAGTTTTAATCAGCAAGCCAGTGCTCTCTCCTAATTCATTTTCCTTCATTTAGACAGGATTTGCTGGGTTGCATGTGGTCTTGTGAATATTTATCATGAGAATTCTTGCCTTGGTGCTTCTGTGATTAACCAATTTGGAATTTCCCAAGGATACACACAGTGAAGGTGAAACTGAAAAGGGCCAATCCTGTTTCAGTACTATCCTTTGAGTGTAGAGGAATTGTCAGGTGTGATTTAGGACAAGGGGTAATGGGTTCAAACTGAAACAGAGGAAGTTTAGATTGGATATGAAGAAGAAATTCTTTACTGTAAGGGTGGTGAGGCACTGGAATGGGTTGCCCAGGGAAGTTGTGAATGCTCCATCCCTGGTGGTGTTCAAGGCCATGTTGGACATAGCCTTGGATGGCATGGTTTAGTGGGAGGTGTCCCTGCCCATGGCAGGGGGGTTGGAGCTCGATGATCTTAAGGTCCCTTCCAACCTGAACTATTCTATGATTCTATGATTTTGACCTCTGCATGTTCACCAGGAAGGGCTTTTTCCTCAGCCAGACCACCCTGCTTTGCTTCACGTGTGCTTGGTACCAGCAAAGCTGGATCCAAAATAATCTCAAGACAACAGAAAGGTGTTTTACTGGGCTTAGATCAGGCCCAAAGCAAATCACTGCAGCAAATGAGCTCCCATTTGCTGATGCAGTTTTATAATAGCCAAAATGCAGACAAGTAGTTGATGACTGTGGTTAAGTCATAAAGATAACTGGAAAAAAATGCGATTAGTTTTTACTAGTATATACTCCCATTATGGTAAGAATACACTGAAGTTTTGATTCAGGTCATTCAGCTGATGATCATTAGGAAGATGAGATGGTTTAGTGCAGATTGTGTCAGTAGCTGGACTCACAGCCCTGCTGACAGCCTGGTGATGCAAAATCAAAACCAGCCTGGATCAGCTGGCAAATGAAAGTCTCCTGGTTGCCTCTTAGTGCTGCGGCATGTTAACCAGTCCTCAGTCAACCAGTAAATGGAAGGACTGACTCTGATCTTGGTTATGCTAGCAAAAAGTGAGCATAATTGTACTGCCATTGGAACACTTGGGATCTGACCCCTTTTGCAGAGTGCCATGACTCAGGTGAACCCCAAAATGCCCCAGAACGTCATGCTATGGGATGAGTGGGTGTCAGCCCTTCCTGTTCTTGCAGGTGCAAACTGAGGGCAAGTGCTGAGTTAAACACAGCCCTGCCCTGCCTCCAGCCCTGCGTTCACCCATGAAAATCCCTGCCTTAATCCCGGTGAAGGGTTTGTCTCTGTCACACCCCTTGCAAAATCTCCTTGCGGGAGTTTCCAGGTGCCTGCCGCACTCGTGGGTAAGGTCAGAAATAAGGGGAGGAAACAAGAGGGGCTCATCCCCATGCACGCCGGCTCTCGGGTGCTCCTGGGGCTCCCGTGGCCACGGAGCTCTCTTGGATGCTCACTCCATGATCCTGAAAGGCTGGAAAGTGCCTGGGGGTACAACTCGGGTTGTTCTGGGGTTTTTGCCAGGCAGAGTGACCCAAGCCTCACTAATGCATCATCCCCAGTCCTGCTCTGGAGACAGCTGCCTTGTTGCCTTCATGAATTTCTGCGTCCACTGCGGTTACTGACTTGCAGCCAGGCTTGTGGAATAGGGATATTCATACAGAGGAAAACTACAATCAGTGGTACTTGTTCATGTACCACTGTACCTACTGCCAGCTTTCAACTCTTTGACTCTCTGGAGTTTGGAGGAATAATGTGCACATGTGAAGTACACTCCTGGGATCTTCCATGCTTGTGGGTTGCTTCAGCAAATTGCAGCCAATTGTGCTTCAAGCTTTGCTGTGATTTGAGGACAGGAGGTCAAAGCCTGGCAAAAAAACCATTTGGCCCCAATGCTTTGAGAGAGAAGAATCTTGGCGACATGATTAATACATGGTTACTTGGCTTCTATTTATTATCCTAGCTCAATACAGCCAAGCCAGTTCCTTGTATCAGGAGATCTGGCTCATTCATGGGTTTATTCTGTTGTGAACAGACAAGCTGTGGGATGCTGTCCTGTAAATTGTTTGGTGTCCTCAATTATTCCTCCCCAGGAGCTTTCTTTGTTCAGCCCCCTTCCCAGACTGGTGCCTGGCATCATCTTAAGGGCAGAATGTACTGTTGTTCATCTGGACCATGGCAGAGAGCTTGTAAACTGTCTGCCTGCAAACGGAATAGAGGGTGGTAATTAAAATGTGCTCTCAGAATATAGGAAGAGATTGCAGACAAGTATTTATCAGCTCCTAGGTCTTCAACAGGCTGGTAAAACACCAGAGGGTATTTAAAACAGCAGCTTAATTAAATGGTGCTATAGTTTTTAAGCTTGCCTAGGAAAATGGTTGGCTGATTTCCTCGGAATTGTGTACCTGGAACGGGAAGGGCAAGAACACATCTAGTCAAAAACTTGGGTTGCTCCCTAAAGATATCTCAATATGCAGCCAAGGGGTAGAGTATTTGACTGGGCTCTAAAAGAATGATGTTAGTTCTGATGCTGCCTGCTTCTTTGAGTCCCCCTTGTTCTCTGCATCTCCTTTACTCTGTAAAGGGAGAAAATGAGCCAAAAGCTGGTTCGCAAAGAGCAGAGCTGCAGGAGGCAGCTGATATTGCCCTCCTGTCCTGCACATCCTTGCTCACCTGGGCAGCACTATGTGCACTTAGAGGCTAGGTGGTGTTCGTCTAAAACGGGTGGTTTATGGATATAAATATCAAATAGTGAGGCTGCAGTTAGATGGGAAGCCGGGGGACATGGTGACTTCCAGTCACCAGCCCAGGCTGGTGGTAGCCTCTCCTTTCTCTACAGCTGTACTAGGCACAACCCACACCATGTTAAACCATAAGGCAATCCCCCCTTTCCTTAGCTTCAAGATCAAAGTGGCAGAGATATAATAAGGTGTCATCAACTGGATTTTAACCATACTAATGAGCCATAGATTGTGCCTGGCTTGTTCTTGTGTGTCCAGAAATGCTTGTGTTTGAGGGATGTTCAATGGGCTGCTTTGCAGCGCATCACATATGAGCAGGCAGCTCTGTTAAGCTAAGCGAAGGGTTTGACCTTGGCTCCTGCCGTCTGATGCAGTTTGTTTTTGGACTTTCACACCAGTGCTGTGGAGCAGCCTGTATGTGCAAAGAGGCTGTGCCCCTCTCAAGTGATGCTGGGCTGTGAGCACCCTGGCATGGACCGGCTAACTGTGCAGTCCTTCAATGGCTTTTGGTCCTTGTTACAAAGCTGTTCCCAAAGATGGGTATAGCAAACTGTAAGCACCTTCCTCCCTGTCTGTTTGCATTTGTGGGATCTGACCTACTTCTAGTTATGCGTAACACAAAAGCCTCCCTTGTTTTCTGACTTGCAGCGGACTACTGCAGGAGTGCTCAGTGCCTGGGGGCCATCCTCAGCCCCAGGAGAGAGTCATGGTGTCCTTCAGGGCAATGGGCACCACCTTAGAAAAGCCACCCCAGGGAAGGACAGAAGGCAGGCAGGTTTTGGGAATGTTGATGCCAGCTGCAGGTGGCGACCAGGACATGTCCCCAGCCCTGCTACTCTGACCTCCTCGCACCCAAACCCAGAGCTGTTCTTCCTGCAGTTGGGGCTGCAGGGCTTGGGGACTGCTACTTTTCTGCTCCTCAAACCCAAATGTGCAAACCCTCAGCAAGAAATCCTGCAAAATCATGCTTTCTGTAGCAGCAGCTGCGACCTGTTTCAGAAAGGATAGGGACGGTTAAATCAGTGCTGGGCAGGGGAACTCGGTCCCTGAGCTGCATCACTTGATGGCAATATTGCAGTTGAAGATGGGGTGAAATGGAAGCGCAGAAGCTGCTCTTCCTGTGGGCTGTACCCTGAGCTCATTGTGCATCAGCCCAGGGCAACAACATGCTCCTCATCTTGGCTTCCAGCACCAACATTCTGTGGCATGCATGCCCTTGTGCTGATGGCCACAGCCATCCCATGGGCAAAACAGCCGTTTTGGTTTTGAGGGCATACAGGAATGAATCCATTTCCACACTACAAATTGTGATGACCTTTAGTTCTCCCCATTACTCATCCACCAGCAATCCCAGGCTGCATTCACCCCAAGAGAGAAAGAGCTCTTATGAGCCAGGTGAAAGGCACACAGGAGGCACTGAGGATTTTGGAAGGACCTTGCTTGAACAGTGAGGAAGCATTAATATATGCTCTTTCCTCTTGTAAATATTTCTTCAAAGGACATTGCAGCTATCTGGGATGCTCCTACAGAACATTAAGTCAGAAATGATGGCTCTTTTCGAGCAGAGTAGACTGGAAGCACAGTTAAATACATCAAACTAACTGTCAAAATAAACTTCCAGGACTTGATGAGCCCAAAGATTAAACAGCATGCTGTTTCTTCTCTGGGCTTTTTTTATCTTAGCAAAAGCAATTTACAGTACCTTCCAAAATCCATATTTTTAATGAACTGCAAATAGTTCCTTGTAGATTTGGCCTCTATGGAAAGCATTATAACCCAAAACACCCCCTCTGTTGGGGGAATGTAGGTTAAAGAGAAACGGGAGTGTAAATAAACGTAAAGGCTTTACAGTAAATTCGGCAGGGGACATGTTTGCTCTCTCTTTTGATTCTCCAAACCTGGCCTCCTCTGCAATGAAAGGGTCTAGTTCTTCATTGCAAACCAGATGATTATTTGTTTTTGTCATCAGTAAATATTTGGGCTGAAACTGTTCAAACACGAGCTTTCAATAATCTCTGTTTTGCTTTGTCCTGTTCCCTGGCTGAGACTCGGTTTGAATTTCCATAGACTAAAAATATACGATTTTGTTGGGAGAGTTTAATCTTGTTCATTTTGCTGTTTTAGCTATTAATAGGAGAGTCTAATCCTTCTTTGACTGATGTCCAGTGTCATGTAGTTAACTCCCTGCTGCATATCCTGTATCGCTGCTTATTATTTTCAACCGTGCTCTTCAGGTACCTGAGCCCACTGCTGACATAACGCATCCACCACAGATTAAATGGTATTGCCTTAAGAAAACCTACTGCCGCAGGTCGGGAGCAAAAATGGTAACAAATAGATGCAAGAAGGTGATAAGACAGGAATGGCAGGGGATATTAGGGGGCATAGGGCAAAGAGAGATTGGTAGCAGTCAATCCTGATTGTCAAGGTAACAGTGTGACTCTGAGCCCCCATTTCCCACAATGTTCGCGTCTGAACACTGACAGGGAAGGACAGTGTGTGCCCGATCCATGACTTCTGGCTTAGCTCTGTTATTTATCCGTGTATTTATGTGGGGCTCTGAATTTCAGCTCCTCTTCTATGATGCTTTATGGGGAACAACTGAAGATTTCTTTAATTCATCTGAAGACCTGCAGGGTAAAGAAGTGGGGAGAGGAAAAGAAAGCCACAGCTTCCAAAGGACTTCCCAATTTGCTGGGCTTCTGGATGTTCACATCAAAGTTAAAAACCACCATTAATTACAGGCATCTAGAAAGAGTCATCATCATCTGTCATTCATGGTGACAGGATGACATCTCCTGTTTGGATGGTTCAACATTACCATTTGCAATCACAAGAGCTCAGACGATGATGATAACTGTTTCTGACAGCCTCAGGAGATGAGTTTGACATTTAGGTGTATGTGTGCACAGGGAAGGTCGCATGGCAGTGCAGGTATGTGTTAGGGCCTTCCACAAAGAGCAAACAGGTATTCCTGTTCTGAGCAATGTCTAGTTTGGATAAAGGGGGAAATAAGAACAAAAGAAAGCACTGAAGGTGGGGTACCCCTTGTGCCCTTCATATTGCAGATTCACCACTGTGTCCAGAGTCCTATGAAGCTGGATGCTGTATATCCCTAATGACATTAAACTCCTCTAAATACCCAATAGATGAGGTATGATAAGTCATCAAACTGTGGCTACTTGGTTGTGCATCTTTTCCTTGCTCAATCCCCCCTTTTACTTGGGAATATATGAGAAAATAAAGCCTGCCCTTTCCATGGAGCAGCATTGAGGGCCTCTTGCTGACTCAGTAGCCTGGCCAAAAGGGACGTCCTTGAAGCCTGAACTTCATCGTTTGCTCCTGGAAATATCCTTGTGGAATTTCTTGCTTCCCTATATTCCTGGGAATATCCTTGTGGAATTTCTTGCTTCCCTATATCTGTGATGCTATGATCACATCTGTCATCACTGTCTCACTTGAGAGTGCCTAAACTGAGTAAATTGAACTGGAGGGCAGCAGGGATAGGAATGTCATCCTCAAAGAATGGGCTCAGCTTGCTGAGACTCACCAGTTCAGGACTGGGAAGCACCCACATGTAGACTAACAGATGGCCAGTATTGCCGCTGTCTGAAAGCGGGGCATCATAATGTCAGATCTTTTTCAGCTGGGTGGTTTAGAGCTTTTTCTTCCCTCTGTCAGATATCAGTCTCTTGGAGAGCTGACATCTCTCATATCCTCCCTGGTTCTGGCTTCTCTATGTGTCTGCATAAGATAGGCATATCGGCTTCTGCTCATCTCAGAGCTGTGCAGGAACTGGGGACCCTGCTTGTGTTGCTGCCTGCTCCACAAAGCGTTAATGCGTGCCCCTGTGTGCTGCTGTGGCTCATCCCTGACTAATGTTGCAAGTAGTTTGCAGCTTGGGGTTGGTCATGTAGCTCAAATGTAGGAGCAAAGCAGCATTTTCATCACTCTTTGTTAATAATGTGCCATGAGTGATGAGAGCCATTTTCCTGCAAAATCCAGGAATAATATGTTACATTAAAAATAGCAGAAATAAAGAATAAAGAAAGCAAGCCAAATCTCTGCCCAACCCCAAATCAAAGCTTAATAATGTAAGCAGTGTCTCCTGTGATCACCTTACTACAGGTTAGACCAATAGCAGCAGCCAAACGAAGCCAGGAGAGAGTGGCTCCGAGCCCAGAGCTCTGCGGCGCTGGCAGTATTCACAGCCCTTATCGTGGTTTATTGCACAAGTATTTTCCCTGCACATCCAAGGTTCCCTGGTTGGCTAATATACAACCACTGTTGAAATAAATATTCTGTTAATTTTCTCTTGCTAGAGGAGAGATCAAGCAGTAACTCTTCAGTGCCACTGGGAAAGAATATGCAAAGCCAGTTCTTCAAAAGGTCAGGCTTATGTTAGACACTGAATACAGCTAGAAAAGGATATCTGTGCTCAGGTTGCCCCTTGGGTAGATGCTAGGCACTGCAAAGTTTGTGTAAAGCATTTTTTATGCTTGCAGAATAATGTTTGCGACCTGGACTCTTTGAGGAAGTTGGTAAGAGTCTCTGCCGGCTCTTGACACGGGATTTCTAACTAGCATGATGAATTCCTTTGTTTGCTGTGTTTATTTTTCTCCCTCAACCGAACCAGTCTCGTAGTGCTTATTGTGTAGTTCATTATTTATACCGCAGCATTCAGCTGCCCTCATCGGATCTGCTCCCTCTATGCAAACACACAGTGGGAAAGTCCCTTCTCTAAAGAGCTTTAGCCATCGGTGCTAATTAGAAGACAAAGGTGCCTGCTGCTCTCCCTACTTTGTTCTCACTCACAATAACGGGCAGTTTGTTTTCCATGCTACCCCAGGAGATGGGATTGTACCTCCCATGGGTATTTTGCCAAGAGCCGGTGCCTGCAGGGTGCAGGTTCAGAGCTGTGGGTGGAGGATTTGTCCATTCTGTGAGCAGATGAAGGTTTGCAACACACTCCTTTGCTGTAAGATGTTGAAGTCTCAGCATGTCATTGAGTTGGGGTTTTTAACATGCAATAAATATCCCAGCTATAGGAAGTTGTCATCCAGGTGCCTTTGTGCAGCCTTCAGGCAATCAAAGTAACCTTACTTTTCCTGACAGGAATGGTAAGGCTATGGTAGCATCCCCCAAACCCACTGCTTTCACTTAAAGGATGCAAAAGGACTTCAGCTTCAACTTCATTTTCCATCTTTCTTTATCTTAGAGCTTTCCAGTCTCTGTTTGGGAAGATATGAAGAAATATTTTCCCACGTTCCTGATTATTATGCAAGGGGAACATGAAATAGAATAAAAACTAAAATGATTTATAATGTAGAATGCTCCAAAGGTTATACAACACAAGGAATTAGAGAACCCTTGTAGAATGCTCCAAAGGATATACAGCACAAGGAATGAGAGAACCACTGGAACGCAATCTTTTGGCAATGCATGAAAGCCCAATAATGATCTTGGAAACGTATTGATGCAGAGATTAGCATGAAAGGCATCCAGCTAGGATGCTTTGTTATGTTTTGGGTGGCATTACTGGAGACCTCAAGGGAGGTCAATAGATCACAGTGACTCTCAGCCGTTCCAGCTGGAAGCTGGGTAAGAAGCAAAGACCTCATAGAGGACCAGATGTTGTATCTACACTTACTGTTCCAGGGTAAATAAAAGAGGAAAGTGCTTTTCATTTGTTTGAGCAGCTGTTGTTCTCTGGTGAACCTTCAGCTCCATCATTTTCAAATGCAAGTTGGCTGAGTTACTGTACATATTTCAAATGAGAATTAAATATGAAGTATAATTTAAATATATAATTCTATTGCCATTGAAATGGTATGAGCCTCACTTCGATAATGCAGTCAAAAGGGTTACAAGTGTAGTGACACCGAAAAAGCCAACTGTACTAGGCAGGCACCTTTCTCTTGACTGCATTACGCAAGGCTTTCTAAGAGGCCAGAAAAGTAACACTGTGAAATAAGAGCTGGAGCATCTGAAATGGTTTTAATTTTAAAGTACAGCTGCTGTGTCATTTTCTTCCCCATCTCCATATCAGCTATTTCTGCAATGGGGGCCATTAGATGTGGCTAGAAATGCAGACTTGGCACTGCAGATAGGATGCAAAGAATACTGTATGCCCTATAGGAAGAAAAAGCCATGTCAAGCTAGAAGCAGAAAGCTGATACTTTGCAGTGTAGCTTTCCTCTGCATCCTGCAGTCTCATGGGGTGGGAGATGTTGAGACCAAAGAGGAGAATGAATCCTGCAGGTAGTCCTGGACACAGCACTTCCCTGTGGCAGCGCTCCTGCATGGACCCTGTATTGCTCAATGGCAATGGTGCTCTGGATCCTAATACCCCAAGTGCAAAGGGCTGCACATTTTCCACAGGGGTTTACTGCCCAAGATCATCCTGTGCTTTGAGGGCCACCCTAATCTGGTGACGTACAAACACTGACACCTCCCACTGGAAGAATTCAGTGACTGATTTTAGGCGGTTTTCACAATGCACAACTCTGACAGTAAAGCGTGCAGCCCCTTAATTAATGACTTGCTGGCTTCATTCCCGATTCATGGCTTTGCCATTTAGTCTATTCCAGTCACATAACACACTCTCAAAACAGCGTGAGCTTTTACAAATGCAATCCAACAGAAGAATAAATAACAATAAGCTCTGTCTGAAATGCATTCAGGAAACGTTTGATAGAAACTAATTTATTTTACTTTATTATTCGGTGAGCTAATATATAAAATTACCTACCACAGCAGAAGCTCAGCTGACGCGCTTACTTTCCATTAGTTCTGATTGCCGTTAGGTTGCTGTTCTTGAAAGGCTCAAGAATATTTTTGGAGCAGGAGTTATATAAGAAGGAGGGTTGTTTAAAAAGACAAGATATTTTCAGGGTTTCCTAACATAAAGGTATACAGAAATAGCCCTACATCATCGAGCCTGTGAGAGTATCTAAGCTTCATCTTCAAACACTCACTTCCTATGTTGGTTTTAAGGAAGACATCACTCAAAGCTCTGCCACAAAGATTACAGCTGACACCACCCGTCCTCAGGCACAGTCAAACTTTCCACCACACGGGTAAGGTGTCCCCAGGGGCTGGTTGTGTCCCCCAGGAATGAAGCTTCAGCTTAGATCTCCTTGTTCTCAGCTCTGGAAGCAGAGCCTATTGTACTAGCTCATCCCCTCTAACATGAAAATGGAGCAGCATACACAGGAAGAGCTAAACCCCAAATTAAATACTATGAAAGCAAAGTGTTTTCTTGCACATACAGTTCTTTGCTTGGGAAGATAGCACAGCATGCCCAGCTCCTTGCCAGTGTGCTCTCCTTAGAGGACACTGGTGTTTCAGGCAGTTTCTGGGCTTCTCCCTCCTGCTACAGGCTGCAGCATCATGTTCAAGTTTGTCCAACATAAAAACTCATTGCAAGCATATGGATAATCCTAGAAAGTGGGAAGACCAAAATGAACCTTAAGTAGTTTGGCTGCCTGTGCACAAACACAGTCTCTGCTTTGACAACACAATGTGGACAGACTCCTTGGAGTTGTAGGAAACCAGAGGGGGTAACAGAAAGAGCAGCCAAATATATTCTCCTGGCTGCAAATAGCTGCTACTACAGCAAAACCTTTTGTTAGAAACAGTGCATTTGCATTGGGTTCACTGGCTTTGTGTCCCTGAGATGTCTGGGAAAGGAAAGCAAACCTCCAGTAATTCCAACTGTGGCGGAGTTCCTTGCGTTTGTAGAGTTTTTCTCTTGTATTCTGATCCATATGTTAGACAAAAGAAACAGCTTGAAATACTTAGTCCCTAATCCAGGACTAGGTAAAGGTCTCGCAGTATCTGAAATAAATGTGAGTCTTTGCAAGAGAAGAAATAAGGTAGTCTGAAAACCTTGTGCCCTTGTTTTGTAGAACCAACCAAAGATTGAGCACAGGTACGCAAATATTATAGGGAGTGCAGATAATGAAGAAATATAAATGGAAATCTGTCTGTCACATACCAGAGGAAGATGAAAGTCGAGTGTGTCGTATGCTTGAGTGGCTTTATTTGTACAGTCATTTATTCAGCAGTCATCCTGGTAGTTTTTCTACTCCTTCAACTTTGTGAAATTGTAGGAAACGACAGTTTCTTTGCAGAGCTTTGTGTGATTATACGGAAATCAAACTCTTCTTTCCTTAAAATATCCACACCACGCGAGGAACTTGTTGGTATGTTCAAATCTGGAATGGTATGCTGTGTAGTTGTGGAAATCATTCAGTTCATCAAGAGATGCATCTAGAAAGTCAGTGACCTGAAACTGAGGGTTCAGCAAGTAAAGGCAGATGGACAGTTCTTGGAGAGAAAATTTCAGTTTGAAATGAAAGTTTCGTTGCGAAGAAACCGAAAGCTTAGTGGAAGAATCCATACTGGTGCAATTTCTTCTAATGTGTTTAAGAGGAGAGCTAAATGGGCACGACCGGCCAAGGTGTAAAAAAAAGAGAGCTCAGATATAGATAGGTCACTTTAAAGACGGGGAAGGTTAAGTGGCTTTGAGCACTAACAATGTCCCCAGGGTGTGATGGGATAAAATGAAGACAGAAGGATAACCAAAGAAAATAGAAGATTGAGTGCACTACAAAGGGCTACCAGCATTTAATTTCTGGGGTTCATGGTGACACAGAGCAACACGGTGTATGTTTGGGGGAACCTGTGGACGAGTGCCTGGCAGGGAAGAAGTTCTCCTCTTCCATGGCCACTAAATGCTTGTCCTGTTTTCCATGCTCTGCCTAGCTCCCAAAGGCACAAGGTGCCAAGCTGTGCCTGGCTGTCAAACTGAGTAGCCAAGCAACTCCAAATATATACACACATATATATTATAAGTCTTCCTCTCCCTCCCATATATAAATATAGGTAACAGCATTCTGTTATAGCCAGCTCAGATTCTGAAACTGGTTTCCCATTTCTGTGATTCCCTCCCTGAATTCAAATTGGCTTTTTTTTTGTCAGGGACCGAAAAAAACTTTTCTACCTTTATGAGCAACTCTCTTCGCATTTTAGTTCTTAACATCCTAAGCACTCCACCATCTCTTCTTCCTACCGCAATGAGCCCAAGCTGTACCGCAGTGGCTGTCTCCTGCTCTGCAGTACGGTGTGTGCACTTGCAATGATAATTCCCAAGACAATTTAGCTGTGCTTTGAGGAATTAGTTAAACCTCCAGCTCTACCTTGAGCAGAGGAGTTTGTGGGGGTGGGGATGCTGCATAAGAAGTAGGCAGCAGGAGACAAATATAGAAGCTGTCAAGAGAAGCTTATTTCAAGCCTGTCCCCCCAAACCCACACGTCTATTATTCTAGCCATGAATTTGTCCCTCGGTGTTGGTTTTTCTTGTCTTAGAGTCTGAAAACCTATTTCTAACATTGCGAAGCCTCAGCTGTCATTTCTGCTTTCCTCTTATTGCAAGCTACGCACTGAAGCACCATGCCCTTTCATATCAAATACATCATTAAAATAGATCCCTTTTCCCATCAAAAATAAGCTTTGGGTGCAGTTACTCAAGCATTTTCTCTAGCATCCAAGCCTCTCTAAAACATTCCCACTTTCCTGACTTGTTTCTTCCCACATCTACAGTTTCCATCCGCCCAGACCCACACACGTACCTGTGTGTGGGGCTGCCCCACGAATTTGACCCGTGTAGATTAAAACCAGCACTCTAAAATCACATTCCTTAGCATGGCAGATGGGAGCATCAACAGAGACAGAGAATGCGTCCCTTTAACTGCATCTTTAGACACTGCTAATGGCCATTTCTGATGGATACTGGCTCTGCCCAAATCAAAGACAGCAAGCAGAGAAAAACCTGACCTGAAACCTTTATACATTTCTCAAGCAGCCAGCTAGAAACCAGAACCATTTATTCATCTCTAATAGTGCTCTCTTTAGGCATTTCCCCAAACAAAATTAACATCCTTAAATCCCCAAATCAATTCAGCTTCCACATTTTGCTATGATTAAGTAACATGCTGTTATTTATTTAATCCTCTTTGGAAACAGCAGAGCTGCTGTGAACAGAAGAGCCATGTTTATTTTCAGGCATTTTAAATTCATTACGCTCCTGTACTCATAGCTACATCTACAGATTTATATCCTTGGTACAGAGAAACCCATTTAGTGAAACAAAACACGAGCATCTAAAATACAAATCTGGGGGAGCCTTCAAAGCTGAGCTGCAGTCGCGTATCCTCCTTGCAAACATAAACTTCCCTAAAGACTACAGCTCCCAGCATACACTGAATCCGATAGTATTTCTGGAACCAGGGTGACAGCTTGCACGGAGAAGCAATCAACCTGCCTTGGCAAAACAGGAGGGAGTGGGAAGAATCATGACCACAGCTGCTCTGCATTCCTGAAAACTTGGTGCGGCTGCCAGCTTGTGAATTTACCATTCCCTTTAAACTAGTGAACATTTGCAAGCTGTTAGACAGGATGGTTGTTGGGAGGAAGAGGGATGCTAAAAATGACGCGTGGAGGGCTTGGTGAAGACTGGAATATCACAGGAAAAGAATTAGATGCATAAAACCACCTCTGAACAAAGGCTAGTGAGGTGTGTTTGCTTTGGAGAGAATGCTCTAAGTGGAGCTTACGAAGCAGCAGAACAAAAGGTAACGCTTACCACAGCAGGTATTTGCATCCACAGTGCTCTGATGAGCTGTTACACCTAACAAATAAACCCATATTCAGTGTTTTGGGGTTAATGCCAGAAAGCTGCAGGTCTGTGACACTGTTTTATGCTGCTGCTTCAGACGGGGTCACTGGTAAGCTCTGGTTAGTCTTGCCAACCACTGGGCACAGCAAGTGTCCTGGGGGGAAGCAGGCATCTCACCCATCGTTTCCTAACTGCGCGTTGCAGTTGGTGGCTATTTAGGTGTGTATGAGACTCCAGCATTTTGCAAGCATGATTTTGTGAAGGAACAAAGCCTTCCTGGTGCTCATCACCTCAGCAGAGAACAAGAGCCTGGGTAAGTTATATTTGCATTACCAGTCACATCCGCAAAGCTCAGCTAGGGCTGGAAAGCAGCAGCATCAGATCTGCTGTTCCCTGAGCTTCTCTATCTGCAAGCCCAGCATGGGCAGGACAGGCTTTTGCTGGAGGTGAGATCATGCAGGCAGAGCAAGGCAAGACATGGGAAAAATCCCATCTCACCGTGGTGAGAGAGGAGAAACTACCTTGGAGCCAAAGGGGGCAGGGGAGCCCCCTTTGGTATCTCCATGCCCTTTCAAACTAACCAGCAGACTGCTGGACCACAGATGTCCCCATAGACTGCAGCAGTGCTTGAAGTCATCCAGCACCTCCACCTTCTCATACCAGGCTCTATTCAAACTCCACTGTGTACCACCATGGGGCAGCTGTGCTGTCTCCAGGCTGCCTGCATAGGATACCTTCACACTGCCCTGAGTACAGGGGTGTCAAACCCCTTTATACCTGCTGTTTTCCCTGAGCAGGCTGGCTGAGAGGTCAGTTAACTGGGGACAATAAATCCTCTTTATTCTCACATGTGATTTTGCAGAATCTTAAAAACAGAAGAACTCATTTGTGTTCTATAAGTCTCGGGTCTATATTTGTACAAGATGTAATGTATGTCTATAAAAATCTCCACCTCCTCTTCTTTCCCCTCCGCATACAAATGCATTGTAGCACTGGAAACTCTTCAGTTCTCAGTAAAAAAATGCTCCAGAGAATGATCAAAGGTTAATGAGAAGTTCAGCCGAGGAGCAGACCCCAGCAGAAACAGCAGTTCTTTAAGGCTTTCAAGCAACTGACAAGAAACCATCAACAAGTATTTGTGGTCAGGGATAAAGAGAAACAGCTTTTTGAACATATCCAAGCATGAAACCTCCATGGTAGTTACCTTACAGTATTATCCCTGCATGTCAAACCATGTCATTTTTATGAAGAAGACTGATTCACATTTGACAGCAGCAACTTTTTACAGCCCTCAGGGGTTGTGACTTCAATAGCTAAGATCCAAGTAGTGGAACTGTAGTCTGCAACCCTGGAGGTAATAAATGGCAGTGGTAGAAAGACGGATGTTGCATTCTTGATCCTTTTACCAGACTTTAATATTAAAGTATTGCAGTACAGTAGAGCAGCCAATTTGCTTTCAGAGCTCAATAAAAATTGTCTGGTGGAGCAATGCTTTTCTGCTTTACTTTTTTTCTGTGTTTCTCATCTTTTAAAATAGAACTCTCCTGAAAGTAAGGTTTTGCTTTGATGCCTGGGAAAATCATGGGGATATTTATTTGTGTTTTGCAAATGTTCATGCTATAAAACGAATGTACTTGTGTTGTTTGTGTTACTAGAGTACAGAGAGCTCCACTCATGTGAAAGCATGGTCAACAGTTCTTCAAGAAAGAGGACCAGTGTTGCTAGAATGGTTTATCTGGACCAGAGCCTACTCCTGCCTGAGGGCCAAGAGACCTCAATAAAGAGCAATAGGAACAGACAGCAAAGTGGGACCAGCCAGCAGGTTGGGGTGCCTCTATGGTTCCAACAGCAGGTCATGAGAAAGCATTATCTCCTCACGTGGGCTCTAGTTTGGGTTGTAACACCAGTGGTCAGAGATGTACTCATCATGGGGTGATGGTGTTGAAGAACTGGTGCTGGAGGAAGAGACTGATTCACACTCTCTGGAGTTATATAGTGCATGTTGGTGAAATGGGCAGAGAACTTAAAATGGGTAAGATGTTTGTCACGGGAATATATCATCATGTGTCTTGCTATAGATCGAAATGGTAGTCACAAGACATCCAAACTCTTCTGATTAATTCAGCTATGTTAATGGTGGGTGCATTCCGCACAGAGTTTGATGCACTGGTGGGTTTTTTCCCTCTGGTCTGTATTTGTATGTTGCTGTCGCCATGGTGCTGTATATATAAACAGTTCTTATTTTAAAATATCAAATCTGAAAGCAGATTTAAAGCGTTTTAGAGCCTAAGTGCTGGGATCAGAATAACGCTTGGTGTTTTGACATGAGCTGAAAATACATCCAACAGCTCCCTTCCAGCGTGCTGACAAAGTATATAAATTAGCCTGACAAAGGTCTGGCTCTCACCAGAGTTCCCAGCTCTGATGAGCTGAGATCTGCAGAGCTCACATCAGCAGAGCAGCCGCTGCCTCTGATACATGGTGAATCAGCATTTCTCTAGCAAAGACTGTGCCTGTGGTCATCGCAGTGAGGACTGCAGGAAGCCAGCAGCTCACTGCCTCTGAATTCAGTGATGAATTAGCATTGCTCTGTGCCTGGCTGCCACAGTGGTGGCCAAGAGATGTCCACAGTGACCTCAGGTATTGTAACAGTGCGAAGAGACAGAGCAGAACACCCCTTCGGGCTATAGCACTGACAGCACATTCTAAGAGGGAGACCTGAGCACCAAATCTCAGGTCCCTGTACCAGCAGTTTCCTCTTAAGCTGTCATTCAGTGTTTGGGATCCAGTGGGTGAGGGAGACAACCAGGTGCGAGCTAAAGCATCGCTTGCTGCTTATGTAGCCCTTTCCCAAACACAGCAGCCTGCAAGAGTTCGGCTCAGGCTCTCATCTCTTCATAGAATCACAGATTGGTTTGGAAGGGACCTCAAAGCTCATCCAGTTCCAACCCCTGCCATGGGCAGGGACACCTTCCACTGGAGCAGGTTGCTTCAAGCCACGTCCAACCTGGCTTTGAACACTGCCAGGGATGGGGCAGCCACAGCTTCTCTGGGCACCCTGTGTCAGCGCCTCAGCACCCTCATAATGAAGATTTTTCCCTTCTGTCTATTCTAAATCATAGATTCAGTTTTCAGTGCGCAGCCACCTGCTTAAAACACATCCTGCTGCTCTGTCCACAGACTCAGTCCTAGCTGGGTTTGCTCCAGCTTTCTGCACCAAGCTTTGCTTCCCCACTTGTGCTTTTAACTTTAGAGCTGTCATGGTTAATGCAAAGGGGCTGATGGAGGCATGAAGTGTCCTTGAGTAGCTCTGAAAACAAAAAAGCAAATTTATTTAGGGATGTTTCTTCCTATGGATGATGATAAAGTTCACCCTCAGGCTTCAAAAGGTGCAGACTTTAAATCACCTTGTAAAGAAAAGGGTTTTCTCTTGGAACACAGCAATGCTCTAAGAAGAAATCCTCAACAAACAAGTCACTTTAATAGAGTTAGATATAGATTAAGGTGTCTAAATCTGGTTCCTAATTTTAGGCACACATTTTTACCACCATGGAGAGAGCTGGCCCTGATAACACCAAAGGCACAGAAGCACTACAAGGAGGAAGTTAATATTACGAGTGCAATTTCCTTTAAAGCATTACAGATCCTGTGATTTACACTTCCAATTCCTACAGATGCTCTGGAAAATCCCACTTTAAATGTTTGCCAAGCATGCTAAGGCTGCTGGTGGGAAGTGCAAATTCAAAACATTAATATTATTGCTTAGCTATTGTGTCTAGGATACAAAGGGGCCATGTGGTCTTTAAATGTCACTTGAAAATAGGAATCTTCCCCTAGAGAGATCAGCTTTCTTCTCCCAGGCATCCTCTTGCTCCCAGGCAGATCTACAGCATTGAAGACTCATTCATGTCTCATCTTTTCTTAGAGAGACTGAAGGAAAATCTCCCAAAGGAATGTATGCGGCTGCTATAGCGCTTGTGCTTTATCTCTGCACCTCGCTTGTGCTGTCCTGCAGCTCAGGCTGGCGCACTGCTGTTCATAAAATACCAAAGATCAAGCTGGTGTTGGAAATCAGGTCAGCTGCTGTGCCGCAGTTTCAGCTTGTCTAATTACTCTATAGCGCAGCAAGACACACATAGAGACCCCGGAAGCATCACCTGTAGAGCAAAACCCCTTCTCCACATTGCTGGATCTAAAGAGGGGTTACGTTTTGCTGCTTAGAGCTGTTAAGTTGGTAAGCTGCTCCAGGTGCAAATAGCCCCTCACCTGGGTTGCTCCATCTCCCTCCACAGCAGCTGGTGGTAGATGGGGAACTGAAGAGGCCTGAATCACTGCCAGCTGTGCAGTGCCACCTCCATCCTGCAACACCCCCCCTCCAGATGCTTAATAGCTGTGCTCTAGTGAGCTGTTAGTTAAGGGGCTGTAGTTTAATGTGTGTTTGAGGGGGATTGCTTATCTTATTACTGCATTATGTGTTTTTTTGATGCTCTTCTGCAATGTGAGTGGTTTCTCAGTCACAAGTAAGCAGCAGTCTTGGGGCTAATTTGGTGCTGAATGTTTTCACTGGTAGTGTAGCTTTTGAAGTAGATAAGTAGGGTTCTTTTCACCTTGTTCCTATGCTCCTGTGAGCACCCTGGGAAGGAAGTCGATGTCCTTGCAAAGGTAAGTGTGGGCTGAAGCTCTCTTGTTCTGTATGGATTGCTAAAGATATCAGACCTGTATGCTTATTTTTTGCTATGATTGCATATAATTCTCTGTAAAACTTGGTGTTTGTACATTGTTTTGGGCATATGAAGAAGTTTAGTGGTTTATGGTGATGTATGTATGTATATTTAATGATCAAGATAATTCGTTTATTACTGGAAATTTTTTGTTATGCTTCTACTGGATTTTTTGCCATAATCATTCTTCTTGAACTTTGATATACTGATTATGAAATACTGATTGCTCTGGAAGAGAGTGAACTTATAACAGGACTTAGCAGCTCTTGGTGGACAGGTAGCTAGTGAGTTTCAGAAGAGTTCAACACCTATTGAGCTGAGAGGGCTGAAAATAACAAATGCTGAATGGAGAATGAGAGATGTTTGATCCTGAGGTATGAAAGTCTTTGGCCTTTTGTGTCTGCTGCATCCCCCTGTCACTGTAAGCTGTCTCTCACTGCCGTGAGACACATTTATGAAGGACCTATTTTACAGCTGAAATAAGAAAGGGATTTCTGGTGGCATCTTTCCCAATACTATGCACTTTAAAGATACTGAAGTTTTCCTTTTATTTATGGTGTTTTTCTCTTGCTGGAGTTCATAGTAATTTGTGGTGCTTTATACTGGTGTAAGAACAGGAATTTGGGGGGGGGGGGGAACACTGGGGAGAAGAAGTAAACCTTCCCCCAGATTTGCTGTGATTCCAAGAGAGTTTCTTGTAGGGAGCAGTTGGCAATGAAGTGTTGCTTGGTCTATAGTAGCTAGTGTCTTTCAGATGCTCTGAATATTCGCTGTAAGTGCCCTTCCCTAGCTTAGGGCCTCTGGCTGATAGAAGAGCATCTGCAAGCCCCAGGACAGAGGACTCAATGTCTCACTGCATAGAAATGACTTTATTCCCAGTGTGTCTCATCTGCATACTCCAGGTGTTTGGCAGCCAGGCAGACTGCCTTGGGCTCTGTGCCTTATAGAGGTGTAAACTGGGGATTCGTGCAGGGGTGGAGAACTATTACTTAATTCATTCTAATGGAATGGCACCAGAAAGAAAAAGTGGGGATCTTTGCCTAGAACATAAAAGTTTCTTGGTTTGATGCTTGAAATGGTGCTGATGTGAGCAGTTCAGTCAGCTCCTCTACTTAGGGTAGAAGAAATCTGTTTCTGAAGAACAAAGCAATGTGTGATGAGCACCAAAGGTGCTGGCTGGAAAAAACCAACCAGAATCAGGTACTTTGTGAAAATTCTGTATCCCAGTTACACATGAGACTGTTAAAATTCCACCTGCCTGGCAAGAATTGTGGCGGGATCCAAAACCATTATGTCTTGACGCACTTGCTTTAAGTCAGCCCTTTGGATGGTAAATATCTAGTGTGTTCTTTGCTCTCGGAATCACGCTGCTTTACCTTGGTGAAACTGTGAAGACAATCCAAGCTTTGTTTCTTACTGTTACTTTTCATAAATGACCACCTCTCTATACCCAGCAAGCCCAGCTGTGTTCTTCCATATTACATTTCCAGTCACTTCATAGTTGTCTTTTGTACCATGGGAATGAACCACATAAGCCTGTAGTAAGTGCCAATCCTGGTAAAATAAGTCCTGCTTCAGTATATTATGGTTGGTTTGCAGTGCTTCTTGCTCTCAGTGCACCTTTTTATCATGAAGAATGAGGTGTATGCTGTGTTATTAACCATTGAGCTATTGCACAGGTTCAGCATTATAATTCCCACTGATTGCGAATATTGTCATTGAGGACGAAAAATGGCTTCTATTATAAAAATGAGACTGTGTTCTCATCATTAGATGAAAATTGTCTCCAAACAGAATGAAAGTAATAAGAAAATAAAGAATTTGGCCTGTCACAGTCTTTTTAATGTAGAATCTGCCTCAAGTCCTTTGTCAAGTTACTGGCACCTAAACTTCCCATGAACATGGACAACTGGAACTCTGCAAGCAGTAGAACTAATATAGAATGGCTTCTCAGTAGTGAGCAGGAGCTATTGAGCTGTTTTCCGAGCCAGGATGGTCTTGTGAAGCCAACTATATAGTGAGGTTCCAGCAACGTTGTACCTCTGCTAATGAGCCCAGGCAGCTCCAGGCTGGTTCTGCGTCTGGGCCACAGTTGTTCTGCAAGTCACATAATGCATCCTGGGCTAATAGCACTGATAGTGTTGTATGGCACGCATGTACAGTAACACATACTGTGTTAAGAACATGAAAGAGATATGCGATTGAGAAGTATATACATGCAAAATAGGTAGGAAAACAAACTGCTGGGTGCTGGGCTGCTTGAGTTTCCAGTAAAATCAGGGATTAATGAATGGAACTTCCAATTCCTATCCACCAATTTATTCACAAGAGAGAAGGAACTGACTTTGTTGACCAGGGCTGTCCAGCCCCACTGAAAAGGTTGTCAAGCTGAGATAATTTTGCATAGGGGAACAACTGGTTGGGATGCTTCAGCACTGCTTAGTTTACATGCTAGCTTTTACCCTGTTTCTAGCGAAGCTTCCTTAATAGCAGGAGTTTGCTTTCACTGCAGCAATCCACAGATCAGTTTTGTCCTCTCCAGAGTCAAAGGCAGGGCAAAGGTGTATGGAGAAACAAGGAGGAGATAACTGGTTAACAGGGGGTAGAGGGCAATGGGAGAATGAGTTTGTGGTCTGCTGCAGCAGCAGAAACCAGGGACTGTGTCTATTCTGATTCTCACCGATCTTCTCTGACTCCAGGAAACTCGTTCAGTCTGTCTCAAATCCCCATTTGTACGGGAAAGGAAAATACTCCTTTACTTCCACCAGTGCTGCGAATATAATAGCCCTTATCTAAGGGATTTCCTTGAATACTATGATGTTTCTTAACCTCTTTTGCCTCAGTCAGCTCTATCTGCACAGGGTATTTACAGGCTTAAAGGAGGGAGGCGGTCATGTTTTC
The DNA here is from genome assembly GCA_039720435.1 of Amazona ochrocephala. NCBI lineage: Eukaryota > Metazoa > Chordata > Aves > Psittaciformes > Psittacidae > Amazona > Amazona ochrocephala. The sequence goes on from CM077889.1 coordinate 16,054,170, forward strand.
TCCCCCCTTCCTCCTTAGTGTCCTTACTAAAGAGGAAAACATTTTCAGGAAGGCAAGGAATATCTTTGGTGCTCTGAACGTGCCTGATGGAGGAGGGGCTTTGTGGGCTGACTCAGCTTCAGCAGCACTGAAATGAAATTAGCAGGTGTTAAGCCTGTTTTGAAGCGCAGCATCACTGTGACCCGATTAATAAAGGCCTAACTCTTTTAAGCTCCCTCTTTGGCATCATATAATTAAAATTTTGCCAATACATCATGTCATTCCTCTGGGTTTTTTACGCCAAAATTCAATTCTCTTTATTGCATTAGCCTCAGTAGCTGAAGGATGCTTGTTATCAAAGGCATTTAGATAGCTGTTGTCCCATTCCTGCAAAGAGCAGTGTGCTCTGCTCCTTATGGAACTCTACAGGTACCAGCAAGGGCTGGCTCAAACCCAGGGCTGTGCAGAGCTGTGTCTTTCCCATGGCAGTAGCTGACCATTGACAGAAGTTAGTTTATCTGGATGGCTCTGTTTGAGTCTTCAGATTCAAAGCCAAAACTACTTGCCATTTAAACTGACATCCTGTTTGGAAATCGTACACTTGGCTTGTCTCTTGTGTCTTCTGGCTGGCAAAATGCTACTGATACACCCGTATTCTCTGCTGATGAGTATTGTGGCAAATAGCACTGTGGTTGATTTGGGGGTATTTTTTTGATTCTTTTACTACTTGGGTAGGGTGATAGAGCTTTCCATGCTTTCCTCATTTAGTCTGTGAGATACAGGTTTCAGTCTGTTCTTTGCTGCAGATAGCGCCAGTAAAATAGCTTGCAAGGAAACAAGTGAGTACCGTGCTTTGGACACCAGTCCCTGCCTCAGAAGACATGAATGCTACCACTCCCCTTGAAACCTTCACCTTTCTAGGCTCCTACTTTCCTCCCTCAACTTGTTTATTTGGCCTGTATGTTCTTAGGGCAGGCATGGCTCTGTTCTTCCATGCTGTGTTCAGCCCAGTAGAGCCGTGATTCTTTGATAATGCAGAAATAAATCTCTTGGAGAGTTTTCTGACTTAACAGTTACATGTGCTGAGTCCATCTTCAGAACCTCAGGAACCAGCAGAGTCAAGTTTCTCAGAGGTAACCAGCAAAGCCAGGAATGAAAACCAGGCTGGCTTTTTGGAAGCTATTGTTTTGATTCAGCAATTACCACTAGAAACTAGAAAACCATGATCTCAACATCTAATGTACTGATGTCTTCTGATAATCCACCTGCTGGTTTTGATGCTGAGGGCTGATCCTCTCAAGGTACTGTTCCTACTTGACTTCTGAGATTCACTCCAACATGACATTCACAGAGGTGATGTTCATCCATCTGCAGGTGGTCTGTACATCACCGGAAACAAGGTCTTATGCAATGGCTGAACCTTATCCAGTCCTTTATTGCCATCTAACCATACTCCTTATCCCCACATGACTGAAAGCTGCTATGGATTTCCTGGGTGGTAGAGTTGATGAAGGTTGTTTCCTTCTCTCCTTCCAAATCTAGATGACCAGTGCAGTGTTTACATGCACAAACACATGAGGCAGTAACAGCTCATGCTACATCCAGCGCTAGGGCATGCTCTGCTAGACTAAACCTGGTCTAACTCCATTAAAATTCCTTTAAGATCCCCAAGCTATGGAAGTTCATTCTGCCTAGCTCTTTGCTCTGAGTTTGTCTGTGAACATGAGAGGAAAAAAACACACAAAGGCAGAATACCCATTACTGCTAGAAAGCGTAAACAATGAGAAAGCTCATATCACTTGTTGTTACTAGAATTACTTGAACTGTGAAGAGCTCTTTCTTTAGTGAAGAGGTTTGGGTTGCCGTGATTTCCTTGGTTCATGGTGTTTTCACACTGATACAACAGTTTGTTATGGAACTGGCTTTCGCACATGTCCGGTATTCTGATAGAAACCGTCTAGCGCCACGGCTCTCGTAAATGGTCATCACAGTAAACAAAGCCCAGTTGCTGCACGCTGGGTGAAAGGAGCAGATTTGCAGTCAAACAGCTGACAGAGGAAGAGACGGTGTGAGACTGCAGCTCTGAAACATGTCACTGACTTCAGGCAATGCAGATCAGCAGGAGACAGGGCTGCAGCAGATGGTCGGAGTTTGATTAATCAAATGTCCCGAATTAAAGCCTGATTGTTTAAAAAAAGTAGGTTAAAAAATAAAAGCAAGCTGACAATGTAAATGAGTGCCCTGTCTGTGCCTATTATTAACTTGAAATATCTGAAGGCTGAAGGGATCATTGTTTTCCTGACAGAGCTCAGCACATGGAACATTAGAGTGTTTAAATACACTTTAAACACTGTGGGGATCAAGCAGTTGCATAGGTACAGCAAATACTGCATCCTCTAGAAAGGCTGAGCATGATGGGCTGGGGACCTGATGAACGGCAGGTAACGTGGTGCTAAAATACACAGGGCTCTTCTGCTATTGGGAACTGCTCTGGGCCATAAAACAGACCTGAAAGTCGTCTATTCAAAACCAGACATATACCACACTGTGAACTCCATAGTTGAGGATTTAAGCCTTTCCATGTGCCATTATTTCCCAAGAAGTACACCAGAGCTCAGGTCTCCATTGCTGAGGCTTCATTGTTCTTTCTTCGTTTTTAATTGTGTGCATATTTTATTATAATTAATCATCATGAGAAACAAGACAAATGACAGAAGTGGTGGAAATCATATTCAGCTCTGATTTTCTGTCTCTAAATCAGCAAAAAAAACCCACCTAACATTTTAGGAGTGCAGAATTGAATGTAAACTATAGAATGATTGTAAGTTCTCTTGGCTATAAGCCAAGAGTGGAGCTATTAATTTGACACAAATTAATCTATGCAAATTTGCACACTGATTTAATGAAGAGACAGACATGCAATCATTTCATTACTTCTCGGGTTTTCAATTAGATTGAATTCAGTAGCTTGGCCACCATCGTAGTCACTGAGTTTTGCTAAAAGGTTATTGTATGAATATTTATGAATTTGGGACTTTGCTACAGCTTTGCTTAATAGCAAGTATCATACTTTGAGTGCATGTAAATGATTCTTCAAAACATCCTAATGTAGTGATTGATTTACCTTTTGTCTTGACTGCTCTATCTTTAATCCCACTTATTACTCTGGTGTTTTGGTCCGAGATAAATGGCCTGCTCAGGAGTAAGTGACTTTTATATTATTATAGACATGATCTTGTTTCCTGGCCATTTCAGTGCAAGATGTGATGCTCTAAACAGCTGGAAATGTGACAAATCTCACACAGAGTGCAGGCAGATAAAAATTGAGACAACTCATAGCCCTGGGCAAAAAGGTGCCACTTCTAGAGATTAGAGAGATGGATTCCCTTCTCGTGAGTTCTATAATACTATTCACCTTTCAATCACACTTATAGATGTGTTCAGCCGGAAGCCTGATGCTTCTGCTGTATCAACTCCATTAAGTTACTGCATGCTTAAGCATTGTCCCAGTTTGAACTGGTGTTTCTGAACCTTATCCAGCTTTTGCTGGAATGAATGGAGCTAAAATGCTATAAATGGGAATAGGATCAAGTCCAACACATTCTATTCCTGCCTTTCATTGTTTCAGGTTCTTATTTCTTGTAAGGATGCAGAATAAAAACTGAAACCCTGAATGTACAATACATGAATGTACTGCAGGATGTTTGGGGAACAAACTGGACCAGGGCAAATTAAAGAGAGATATCAGCAAAAAGTGATCACGTTATTATGAGCACTCTGAATCTTCATTTTTTCAATGTTCCTCTGCGTAGGCTCTTCTAAAACCTCCAATAATAGTGTCAAAGGCTCTTCTTGTAACCGTAAGTGAATTGTCTGGCATTCGGCGTGGGAGATTCATTGTGTCTCCCTGCATCTCTTCTCATCTGTGCTACAAACAAGATTCGCTTTGGATGCTCTAAAGTCAGCCTGAAGGAATACACAGCTAGTACTTTGGTTAGGAGATAGGGAGGTTTGTGATTTCTTTAGCTCCTGGAGAAAACAATTCTAATGTCTGAGGTCAGCACTTCACTGTTCATCACAAACTTTGCCTTGGACTTTAGCCTTTTACTAGTGTAGTGCATGTGAAAGCACAGGTAAATGTGAAAGGAAAATGGCTGTAATTTGTGAGCTTTTCAAAATGAGATCATGAGCTGCACAAGGCAACATGGAAATAAGCCCTATATTTTATCCACTTAGAATTGGAAAGAGTTGGCCAGATAGAGTAAAAATACATGTATTTCTTAGTAAACGGCGATGATGACAACCATCATTCAGAACTAAGCCAAAACTGCTGTCACTTGTACCTTCTGCCAGAGTCCTCAGTGTGCTGGTTAAACCAGTTTTGTTGCCCTTTGGTTGACACCCACATACAGCGCAATTACTTGCACATAACCACAGAACTGGCTCAGTCTGCCTGAGCACCAGTATTTTCTATGTGAAGAGCCAGAAGAACAGCACACATCTATAAAGACAAGAAGCGGTGATAAGGAAGTGTTAACTGAAATAGGCTGCACCTTCTTTTAGGTTTCACTCTCCATTGCAGCCAAAGTGTTAAGCTCATTCACCCCTACTGTAACATACACCACTTTGTGTCTTCCCACTGACCTCTGTGTGCTATCCAGGCTATGAATTAAATATTGTTTGTGATGGAGGAGTTTAGCTGGGAAAATGGGAGAGCAGCAGACTCCAGAAGGTTGGGAGGTTGACAGGACTAGAAGGGCACGTTTCCATGCTTCCGAGTCCTACTGTTTAACTGGCGAGGAGACTGGTCACTATTCAATTAATGGCTCATGTACTAAAGCATACTTAAAGTCTTTGTGATCCCTTTACTCAAGAAGGTCAAAAGGGTGCTGTTTCCATTGCAGCCTGTCTCTTGCATTAAACAAATACCTGCAGGTTATGTCAGGCAGGACTCTGCTGCTCTGTGAGGAAATGCTGTGGGATTTTAACACAGGGGCCTGGACTGCCCAGGGAAAACTGATTCAGTATAGGCTTTGGGAAAACCTGCAGCAAATGTCATTGACAGAGGTTGTCTATACACTTATGTAAATCAGAATATATATGGTGGAGGCTCATTAAACTGGCAAAGTAATATTATTACCAGCAAGTGATCTAAAGGCTGACCCATTGCAGGGAGTCTGGGCTGAGTGAGGGCTGCAAGATTTGACTCACTTTATTAAGGGGTTCTGATTTCCGCACCAATTTATTTGCATGATGCTGTGTGACCGAGTGTCTGATCATCTCCTGCTTATTCATATTTTTCCCCTGCTCTGGAGCATGTCCTCCCCAAGCTTTCTCTTTAACGTAACAAAAGGAGCTTTCGTCACTACCTAGAGATGTAACCGTACAACTTATCACAGGGGCATCACTGTTTACAGTGCTATTATACGACAGTGCGTGATGTTTCCACATTTTACTGGAAAGCTTTTCAAATGCCTCATTGCCCTCCTGAAAATCGCCCTTCTTCTGAGCAGCAGTGACAAATGACCATCACAGGGCCCATGGAGCAGCAGGGGGAACTGAAAAACTCCATAGAAATTAATCTCCTGAAGTAGCAGAATAAAACCCCTGCTTGTACAACCTAATACATTTCAGCCCCTGGCAGCGTTTCTGCCTCCCTCATGGCCTGAAAGCAACTGAAGTGTTTACCGTGTGCCAGTCCCGGAGCTGGTGCCCTTTTGCTTTTGTGGCTCACTGAAAGGCCGTGGCACCATCCGTCTTAGCACAGAGTGAGATGTTCCCTGCAAGCCTTTCCTCTAGGATTGAGGAAAGAACCGCGTAATCCCATATTCCCTTTAGAAAGCAGGGTTGTATAAGAAGCAAGACTACCCCATGTAAGGGACTAGGAGATAGTTTTGCCACCAGTCCTGACACTGGCCCATGAGGGAGTTCAGGCATATCTATCGTGTTGGTGGACATCCTTCTGTTGCACAAGCTGGCTGAGCTGCCATGCTTAGGAAGGGTCTTGAATTGGCAGAAAGCATCCTCAGGGCTGAGGAGAATGATGTGGATGAACCCGGCCATAGGGTAAGGCAGTGCCTGTTCTGTTGCTCTTCCCCTGAGCACACATAACCCTCTCCAAACTGCCCCTGAGCAGTGAGATACCTTGATTTGTTGTCTCTTAATATTAGGTCTTTCAGCCAAGCTACAAATGCACCTCAGAAGGAAATCAATATTTTTCACTCTTAGTGCATAGGTTTAGACCACCTCTCTGATAATGGCTCCTGTAACAAATGCAATAGGGCTTTTAAAGACTTGTCTGAATGCAGATGTCTTCCATGTGCAAAATACAGCAGAGTGGGGTGGTGGCGAATAGATGGTCCTGAACAAACTTGCAAGAGACAGCGCAGGTTTGTGCGGGGCTGGCATTCATGTGCATGTTTTGGAAATGCAGTCCATAGTTCAGGAACAAGTAGTAAAACAGTGGGATGCTGCCTCAGCATGTGGGCTAAAATGGAACTTGATGGTGACGATATATAATGACAATAATATATATATATATAAAGCTAGTGACAAGGTTTGAACCTTGGAGCATTTAATTTCAAGAGAAGAGTGAAGCTGAGCGCAAAGAAGAAAGACATGCCACGTCATGCTTGTGAGTTGCCTGTACATTAGTGTCAAGCAGCTGGGTGCCTTGAATCTGTGTGTGTGTCAGCCCCACTGAGCCAGTTCGAATGCCAAAGTATTGACCTTTTAGCTAAAAGGGCTGCAGTGAAACTCCCGGAGAAGCTGCAGAAGTAGCTGAGATCAAATTTGGGGTTGATGTCCCCCTTCTTCTGTCAAAGCAACCGCCGAAACCACAAGCTGAAGTTAGCAGTCAGAGGAGTCATAGGGGCTTCACAAGAGGCTGCTCTGTGGCCCTGGCAGAGCAGCATCAGGTCATCTCTATAAGCAGCCAGGGAAAAGCAGTGGCAGCACAGTCTTGAGAAACCGCTGAACGCAGCTTTTTGCTGGCTAAAAAGGGACTTGGAGTTCTCTCCTGCTGCTTCAGCCCTGGTGTGTGCGGGGAAACGAGGCTTTGTACATCATCTGAAAGCAAACAGGATTGTGTCAAAGGCATCAGACTCTGCCATTAACTATTCCTCCAGACTGGAATGACCCATGGGAGTCAGATTTTGAGCCAGGTCCTCCGGGCAGGCAGATAATGTCATTAAATGTTCTTATCTGATGGAGGTGGGGATCACTCCCTGGACTGGTGTCACTCACTGATACACACCAGCAGAGAAGCTGACAAAAATAAACCAGTGATTTTCATTGGAGCTGAAGCTGAGCAGTGCATTAATTTAAATAACTGCTTTAAGTTAGCTACTCGGTGTACTGAGTACATCATTTGCCTGCTCTATTACTTCCACTGTAAAGCAATCGCTAATGAAGATTATGAATTAGAATCACTAATGAAGATTATGAATTGGAATCTTATGCAGTTTGACTCAAACTGATGCTTTGGCTAGAAGGGTAGATCTGATGGTTCACATATCTGCCAGGATTGCTGATACATACTCTATAGTTGCTTTAAAGGTGTCAGCATTTCAGAGCTGTTGGGCTATACATTTACACTGCTGTGTTCTGTCTATGAATTCTATTAGGGCAGTTTCCAGTATTTTCCATTGGAGGATGCTGGGACCCCAGAACATGCAGAGAACAGGAATACTTCTGACAGTGTTGGGCTCTTGATTCCCTGTGAGGCTGCTGCGCATTTCAGCCTGAGAGAGCCGACTTCTGCTGCAGTCCTGGCTGCAGGGATACGCAGCAGTGCTATGAGTTCACTTTGATGTGACATCAGGCATTTAGTTTAGTATGAGAGCCCCTCAATTTTCCAATGAATTTGGGTCAACAGTGGTCTTCTGTGGGATAATTAAGGTTGATCCAATCTGCAGCGCAAGCATGAAGAAAATTCATTACTGTGTAGAGAGGTCAAAGAAGGCCAAGGTGGAGAAATACTTGTGTCCCGAGCACTGCTGTTTAGTGCTGCATCCTAATTGATCAGTGAGCTATGTAAATGCTGAACAGGTCAGGCTCTGCATTTTATGTAGTGTCAGAACTGATGAGGTTTGCTTTGAGGAGTTACCTTGCTGTGCTGCACGCTGCTGGCAGAAGAGAAAATGGGATTTTTAAGTATTGGTCATTTTTAATTCATGGCAAATTCCTTTTATGATCTTTATGCAGCACTCGGCCTGCTGAGCGTAGTGATTGCCTCTGTAAACAAAATACTTGCCACACAAATAAGATAACAGTCTCAAGCCCTTCCTACCCTCTTCAGCCCTGTTAGTGCTAGGTGCTATACAGAGCAGTGGCGGCTTCTTACAACTGCAAATGACATAGCTGCTTTGTAATGGGATTTATTAGCTTGGGCTTAGGGTCAGGAAAATTCAACTTCTAGTTCTGGAGTTGAAATCAAAGGCCATAGAGGCCACTGTTTCCCACTCCCTTGGGTGTGGACTTCCTTTCCCTGTTTGTAAGGCGGGAAACCTGATCCAAAGCACAGCGTCCATCTTCTTCCTTCTACCTGAGCCCCAGGATTCTGGGTAGAGTGTTACCATGACCAGTACTGTCCTGCACAGGAGCAGAACATAAGGGCAGCTCATAGAATAGAGAAGTTGGGTCCTTGTATGGCACCGAAATCCCAACAACACTGGGAGGAGGAGATCTGCTATAAATACAAGGCTTTGTTTGAAGAGTTTGACTTGCAGGATCGTGCTCAAGTCCCATAGCCTGAGCACTCTGCTAGAACAAATTGCTCTGAGAGGGCTCGATGTTTTTCATTTTACTATGGTTGGAGGAACGCCAAGTTATTTCCATTCACTTGTAGCAAAAAACTGATCTGACCTCAGGGCTTTGCAAAGCACAATGAGTTAGAATCCTCCAAGAACGAGGCCTTCCTAAGAGGCAAACTACAAACTCATTTGTACAAGTGATAAGGTGACACAATTTCTACTTGTGGCATTAATCATTTTTGTGATAGGCTCTTCACCACAACTTCCCTTCAGTGCTATAGCTGGGAAGCATTGTCTTTTACAAGGAGAGAGGCAAGAACTGAATCTCTAATTATGAATGCTATTAGGGAGCAAAGCAAAGCACCCAGGGTTGTTTTAAGTATCAAACAATGGAAATCATCACTCAGGCTCAGACAACACCCATCTGTTACTGATATTAGAATTGTTAATGTAAATGTGTCATTGTTTTCCTTTGTGATAAGACCCTGCAAATAAAAGGAAAGAAAGAAAAAAATTCATTTCAGAGGGTGCTTGAAATTCTTGTTCCTCCAGGCAGAATTCTGCTGGTGGGCCCTAGGCTGTCCCTCAGACAGTGGCTGAAAGAGCAGAATGGCAGACTGCTATCCCAGGCTGGAAGAGGGATGCTACGGATGTTGATTCTGCTATAAAGAACAAGGAATCTCTGATCCTAAGGCAGGAAGTTGAGGCTCTCTTAGGAGAAACAGCTTGGCTTGTACTGCTTCATGAAATGATAACTAAGGAGGGGATGTGATGCAGGCTATAAATGCAAGAGGAATAGATAGCAGGAAGGAGAAGAGCTCTGTAGTTGGCCTCTGCATCTGTTAAGCTTGCCCAGTGTTTTCCTATTGTATAGATTGAGTTAATGAAAGGTATTACCTCTCCCTGCAGACTTTGCTTTTCTTCTAGTCTTAGACTGTAACAGCTATAGTACTTCTATGCTTGGCACTAGAGTAGGATGCTTACACTCTACTTAAGAATAAATTTAGTCTGAGTGTGAGGAGATTTCAAGGTATGAGAGCTGCAGGGGTCTGGACAAGGCCCACAATAAATATTCTGTAGGCAAGGCACCTAGAGTAGCCGTAAATTGACATTTTATTAGTATCTGAAGCATTACATGACATGGAAGCATGTGATAGAATAATTCTTGTGGTGGCTTGAGAGATTCTTCGAAGTCCTAAGGGAATATGAGTTGAAATAAAGAGACTGAACCATCAGTGAAATGGGAAAAATCTGCATGAGGAACATCAGCAGATTTACTATCTGATGGTTTCTATTTAATTATTGATAGTAATCCAAGTACTGCTTACTGTATCTTGTACTATTTTACAGTGTCTTCCTCTGTGTATTGAATGTCTGATTTACTAAGAAACTATATGCCTTGGAGTTGCGTAAGAACAATGAATGTATTAGCTTTCGTATAAAGCAGCTGTAAGCTCTCGCTGAGGAGGGCTTCTGCTAAGAGTTAAGCTGGGGGATAAAGGGAAACATCATAGTTATACATAAGATTGGCACATCCACCTAATGTGCTACTTACGCTGTGTCACGAGGTTGGTTGATTTGTTCTCTTTGTGTGCTTACAAGGATTTCAGAAATGCAGTGTCCATTCCTAGGGTAAGATTTTGGCTCCCACTTAGGTCCCATACAATGGAGCCAGGATCTGCAATGGAGTGCTGTGCTCAGTTCTGCCATGGGGAAAAGCCGTTCCTCACAGTCAGCCAAGAGGAATGGAGCACAGGTGAGTGCTGTGGCCTTCCTCCATCCCCAGTGCTTGCAGTGGGAGCATGACTAGCTGCAGGCATTTTGGGTAGTTGCAGTACTCAGGCAGTGCAATGTTTTGAGCTCTGCAGCAGTTTCTCCAGTAGGACTGGATGTGGAATGGCATGATGCAGGGCAAATTTGCATGGAAAAGTTGATCTGCCAAACTCTTGCCCAAGATAAACTACCAAAGAACATTAGAATAGCTCTGTTAGTTAATCTCTGTCAGTAGCATCACAGGAAGTAACTGGAAAAACCCTCGTGCACTGCACCGCATCCTTGCTCTTGTATTGGTAAGACGGAGATTTCTTGCCTTAATAAAGGATATACTCCCGAGCCGCAATATATATATGATTCATTGCAATACAAAATACTTCATGCACATATAATAAAACTGTAGGTCTAAATTCTTCCTTGAAATCCCATCTGAAGGGGCAGGCCATGATGGAGGGACTGATAAAATAGGATGGAAGATCTCATTACCTGAGCCTTCCAAGAGGAGTATGTGTGCTCACAAGAGCAAACAGAAAATAACCCCTTCCTGCGCACTCCCTGGGCCTGAACTCTGAATTTGTGCTGTTCTTTTGATAGCTTGGATCAACCTGTGTGAATGGGAATGTATTCCCAGTAATTAAACAGCAATACTCCTGTGAGCTACTGCTCACAAGTAGTAGTCAGGGAGCTATTGCAAGCAACTGGATACACATGGGATTATGTTTTACACTGTCCTCAGTTATCATTCTTCTCCTGTTGTAAATGCATCTGAAGGGCGTGATTTCCATTTAGAGTACGTTATAGAACCAGGTCAAACATGAGGAATTCATTTTTTACCTGCCTAGTAACCTGACAGATCATGTAGTTCGATCCTTGTGAAATTATCTGACTAGACACAGTGCTCTTTGAAAGCGGAGGATTAGGAATTATTTAGACAAAGAAGCAGACAAGTATATTAAAACACAAAGATAAGAATAGTTGCTTACTCTAGCCTTACAGGGGAAATGAAATTAATGGGGAAGTGTTACTTATTTGACTGTGAATGTGGGAATTATTACTGATTGCAAGAGAAATTCCTTGATAATGATGCTGTAATGATTCTTTCTATTACAAGTGGTAATGCTGTCATTACTACATTACTCAAACTCAAATCTATGGGGAAGCTCTGTAGGGTGAGCAGTGATTGAAAGTTCCACATCATAATAATTACTCTGGATCTTAAATTTAGAATGTGTGCAATAAATATCTAATGCTCACTAGATTTCTTAAGGCTCCTCTTCCACAAAGATATTCCTCTGTTCTGCACTGGGTTCTGGTTATTTTGCTAATGTTGTTTTTACAGTTTTTTACTGTTGTTTTTACACTAGTTAATTGTTCAGGACATGTTTAAGGATGATATTCAGAAATGAAAGAGTTTTAGCATTGTCACAGGGGTGACAATCGGTAAATGAGCAGCTCATTTCTCATCTATACTGTTGTGTAGGGGAAAACATGTCATTCCTTATTCAGAGCTTTCCTGTTCTTGCTCTCTGTTTGAGATAGGATTTCAGCATCTTGGCTGAAACATACAGTGGCAGTGTGAGAAATACGGCATAGGTAGGTGCAACAAATATTAATCCAGGTCTGAAAAGCTCTGGTGAAGAGGGCAGGGGCAGGAAGACAGATGAAAGGGCCCCTCTGATCAGAGTGGAAGGGAGAGCTGTGGAGTTGGGCTTCCACAGACTCTCTCTGCTTTTATGCTTGCCTTACTAACCCAAGGGCACCTCCAGAACTTCCAAAGGAAGGCAGGGCAAGCCCTTCCCCTGGGAAATGCTGTTAATTCAGTTCTCCCAGAGATGAGGAGCTTTCTGGATCCAGTATTTTAAGCAGTATCTTCCTTACTATGTAAGAGTCAGTTCTTTGACAGCCAGGATGAAGCACGTGGCTGTCAGGTTACAGGTATGCCTCAGTATAGCAGAGACCAGGAAACATCACTAAAATGCAGGGAAGAAAATAAGGTGCTTTATTCTCCTTATCACCATTTTCTGTGGTGCTCCTGGTAGCAACTGGGAGCCACTGCTATGTCCTGCCCTTGGCTCTCTTTCAATGGAAGGCTGTGCCAACTCAAGTGCTAAATGCTCATGGTCAAGGACTGCTATTAACTTGCAGGAACAGTTCTGAAGGAGGGTTTTATTCTGACCTTTCTGTACCAAATGGAGGAGAAGGATGCCCCAAAAGTCGTTTTTGGTTACGCTAACTCAATCTAAATTAGGTTGCCATAGGAAAACACAACTCTTCAACTGGGAGATAAAGGAGCAGTGGGAGCAGGACTGTCTCCTGCTTTGGAAGCAGTTGCAGAGCTTCTGAACTCTGGTTCCTCATGAGGCCCTGGACAGTAGATGCTGGCTGGGACCACTGAAAGTGGCTTGAGTTCCATGTGAGGGTGATGGCGATGATAGTGACTGGCCCGTAATGACTTCTCCCTCATCTACCACTGCTCTTAACCTCAGTGCCAGTCCTATTTCCTTACTGAGCTTGTCCCAGTTAACTGAAGTTGGGGACTTACTAGGATTCTCCTCTGGCAGAGAATTTTAGTCTTTGTTCTTCATACATCTTTCCATTTGTAGAAGCGCTCAGAATCTGTTTGCTTTTTAAGTGTAATTTTGAACATATTAATGATACTGGCAATTACTCAAAGAAAAACACAATCAATGCTTGTTAGTCTGTGAGGTGATAAATCTTAAAAATACAGTCTGTGCTCACTTGGAATGTATTGCTTCAGGCAAGGTGACAGCTTCAGCAGTGCCATTTCCAAAGGCTGTGCTGTGCATTTATTTTCTCATTAGCATCTACTTTCTATTGTATATTTGGAACAAAGGTAACCTTGGAGTAGGAACACATTCCTTTCTGTCAGGAAGAACTTGTGATGCTGTTTCAAAGGTGCATGCATGATTGAGCAGAAATACATCACAAGCAGCTCCGCAAAGAGGAGAATTCTCCACGAGCTGTAGAAGAATAAAAGAAAATCCATTTTTTCTTCTTTTTTAGATTACCGTACTTCGCGGATGGGGGAGGGTTAATTTATGTGTGTTGTGACAAGCGCTCTCAGATGGTGAGTAGACTGTTTGTCAACTCGCAGCTATCATTCTCCAAAATAGCAAAGATTCGATGATTTGCATTTTAGTGGGTTTTGATAAAAATTTTATTCCTTTTTTTAAAAGAAGGAGGTTGTTGTCAGCACAGAGTCTAAAAAAATAAATCCAGGCTGATTTTAATAGTAGGAGAGGAATTTGAAACAGTGACTCAACTTTCTACTGCAGCATCCATTGCATAGTGTCAACCCCTTGGTGTATTGCTAGCATGTAAAACATGGTTAGGGTGCATGCAGTCAACACAAAGCTGGAAGTTCATAGTAGCCATGTTTCTGAGGATGGAGGGGAAGACATGGTGGGGAAGTGAGGGAGGGCAGCCTTGTGGCAAAGCACCGAGCTGTACCCTGGAGGTCTGTGGCAGGCAGAGCAGGCGATGTGACCAAGAATGTCCAGAAATACCAATGGGAGACCTGCTAACGGCCTCAGGTGCTTCTGTTTTGAAGGCATCTGCATTCCAGCAGCATCTCATAACAGCAGACCCAGCCCAAGAAGGGAACTAGGAGTGCTCCTTTTTGTAGCTTTGACTAGAACTCAAATAATAACTACTATCCAGCACAGCAAAGGCCCATTCACATCCCCACAAACCACTGGGCATAGTTAGAACAGGTAAGAGGAAAACACTAGTGGGCAGAGCCAGGTATCAACCAGGATGCTATCCCAGTACTCTAGTTTCACAAAGCACAAACTGAGATCTTTAACAGCTCTGCTGAACCTCAGAGCTGTCTGCTCCAGAGCTCTGCTCCCACATCTGAGGTGAGCACTGGTGCAGAGCAGTGGCTCTTGCTAAAAACCCACCACTAGCTGTAAAACTGCTCATGTTTGGAAGGTGTAGGGGCAGTTGTCACTAATCGTGCCAGGATTCTGACATAATGGTCCGCTGCAGCAGCACTCTGGCCTCTAACTTAGCTGAGCTGTCCCAGGGGAACAAGTACAGATGATGAACTGTGGGAAGAAAATCATATTCCTTCAGTTTGCTGTTCTTGATGGCTTTTAATCACAGCTGAGATGGCTCTATCTGTGCTGAGGATGCTGTGTGCTGAGTGTTGGGCTGAGTACAGACAAACTGCTCAGGCTCATTCCACCGCAAAGCGAGAACAGCACTGGGGAATTCCAGAGATATTAAAGGGATGCACCAGCCAAAGCAGCTGGATCATGGCTTTCAGCTCTTGGTGCGAGCGAGCTGTGATGTTGGCCCTTGTTCTTGTGTTTTTCTGATGATGGAGATAGATCAGGGAGTTGACACCCTGGAGTTTCTTGCTTTGGGGATTTGTCTGCAGTAGCAAATTTGAATCCTCAGCCTTCCTAGGGCACAAGAGCTTGCTTTGATGGAAAATGGGGCTGTTCAGTCCTATGCCAGGTTGTTCCTAAAGGGTAAACCTCCTTCAGAGGAGTTACTCTGGTGTGAGGCACTGTATAATCACAACACAGAAAGATGGCTCTTGGCTTGAAGAGCACTAGCTCTGTAGTCAGCTACAGCTGTTCTGGCTTGAGAGATCATATTAAACACAATGTCTGTTTCTATTCCTAAAACTTGATGGGGTTTTTTGAACAATACAAACTTTAATGTGTTTGAAAGTGCTTTAGGTTGGTAACAATGATGAAATGCAAAGAATCATCCAAAACGTTTCTGTTTACTTCTATAAACAGCTTTATCCGGTAGTTTCTGCATGGGGGTATTGAAGATTTTTAACTGACAACAGAAATCCACATATGGCTCAGAAAAGTGTTGGCATGGTCTCGTGTGAAGTTTGTTAAAATTGTATGATAGACATCTTGTTAGTTCAAAAAACTCCTTTTCCTTCCAGACAAAATTATTCTGTGGTTTAAAAACTGACTTTTACGAGCTAATTGGACAAGGCTAAGGATATAATTAGTTTTATACTCACGCAAAATAGTCTCCTCGGACTATTCTGTGTAAGGACCCTGAGCCTGAAATTGGAGTTTGTCAGAATATCACCATTTAAAAAAGGAAAAAAATGAAGGAAAATAACTGCCATCTGCTCTAAGTTACAATTCCAGTTGTACCGGGAGCTTTCAGTATCTAAGGCTGAGATGATCTGGCACTATTATTTACCATATACTTTGTCAAGCTGCCTTCCTCCCCCTTCTCCTAGGGGTGATGCTGATGGCCAAATCATTGGACCTGCTGGTGGTTTTTGTAGAATTAAGAAGGTTAAACCAACATTGGGTCACTCACTGAAGGCCCATGATTTGTAGCTGTTCACAAGTGCATTCAGCTGTCATATTCTTTCTGACCATTAAATCAATCGCATCTTTAAAAGGAGCAGAAAAAGTTCATTGAGGAAATAAGAATCTTTGCAAGCAGCATTAACAGTTTTTCCCATTTTTTTATTTGTCCGTTGTTCATTTTTTCACCATTTTGAATTCTCTCTTTCCCTTACGCAGAAGAGGTCCAAAGGAATATCTTCCAGTCTTCTTCCTGTTTTTGGCTTAGATGCTAAACAACATCATGGTTTCTACATCGTAGCTTATTTTTGCCATTCGAACACACGCAGCATGCACAAACATGACCCCCCCCGAACAATTGTACTCTGCTTACTTTAACCTTGTTTCAGAATATCCAGTGAGGATGTGTTTTCCTTAAAAAACAACAAATGGAGAGTAGAAAACTGATTCAGTTTATTCAGTGGTTTTATTCCTTTCTGAAATCTTTGTGCTATGGGCCTGTAAGAGGAAAATAAGTATGAACGTTACATATTACAGTATGGCAGATTTCAAACGTGTAACCAGGCAGAAAGGTTCCCTTCATCAAAGCTTAATAAAGGTTATCCAAATGGTATCTTACAACTTTGGTAGCAGGAATTGTCTTGTATTTCCTAATTCTTGAGTAGGACAAAGATGAATGAAATTAAGGAGAGAAGATGGGTTACAGAAGACTGCTTGAAACCTCTGAAGTTCAGACATGGTCGGCAATGCTGATGATGGTTCGGCTCAGCCTGTGTGTTTTCTGTCACCATTTCCAAGAAGAAACCACCTCCAGGATCCAAGTAGTTTACCAGATCTCTGTCATCAGGGAGAAAGCTTAATGTGATACAAGTACACTAAATTCATAACAAACTGCTCACATCCAGTTTGCTCCTTCAGACATCAGTGGAACTGAAAACAGTCTGGTGTCTTGAGATCTACAAAGTCTGATCAGTAATGAGTTATACTCATCTGAATGTGGTCCCACTATCTTGGCATGGAGGAGCTCCTATCCTTAGGGCTGTTCCTCTGTATGTATGAAATGGGCTTTTTTGCCAGTAGTTCAGCCACCTCCTCCTGATCCCCTGCACCAGCTACAGCTGTATCAGTTCTCAGGTCATTCATCTTACCTCCAAGTTTATTAACTGTCCCCAGGTTTATGGATCTTGGGCTTTTCTACCTTCGCCTGTATCACTTCATGGCTAAGACCTACGTCTGGGCTCTCCCAGGAAAGCACAAATATTATTTTATCCATCATACCCTGGGCTTGTAACAGCCTTTCCCATCTATGCTACAACTTGTTACACCTCACCTTATGCTTTTACCTGCCTCACTGTTATCACACATCAAAGATACGTGTCAGGTCCTGACTAAATACAAGGCATGCTCCAGCGTATTTCCCTGTGAAGTGCCAGGGGCCAAGTTCTTCCCGCAGCCCCCATGTGTGGCTCTGCTTTGATCTGGCAGAAGCTGTGTGCTCAGGCGCCTGGGGGAGCAGATCAGCTTACCTGTGGTTTCCCTCCTTCCCTCCCAATTATTACAGGAAGCAGCAGCTTTTACAGTGTAAGCGAGACTTTTAGAAGCGGCTGTTGTCAAAGGTTCCTCCTAATTCCATAATGCAAGTATTGTATGTTAAAGAAGACATCCCTCATTAGGCACAGGCTATTGCTTAGCATGTGCAGGTATCAACCAATGGCAGGTATCTCCCATGGCTAATATCTATATATGTCTATACTGGGTAATTAGAGTTCATCTCTGCCATGAAGAACTTAGAGTTGGAGCTGATGTGCAAGACTCAGGGGCAACTTCTTGAATGGGAATTTTCCAGCTGTCAAACCTGATTGGTGTTGTAGAAGTGACCTGTCTTCCCAGGCTGCTGACCAAGCATATGCATTTCTGAACTGCCACTATTTCCTACTTCTGTAGAAGCCCTGGCCTTTCTAAAATCCCATACAATTTGAATAAACAACATAGGGCTTCAACTCCATGAAAAGGCTGCAGACCTTGGCCAAAAATGATCCTGGAAATTTCAGCCTTTATTCTGAAAACAGTTTGGTTTACCACTGAGCTGTACTTATTGTGTAAGAAAAGGTGCTGGAAATACGCGCTTGAGAGCGAATGGTTTAAATGACTTCCTCAGGGCCCCACATGTACTCCAGAGCAGAGGCTGAATTGAGCTTAAAGCTTCTGAATGTTTGTAGGGCCTTAACCACAAAATGATCTTTGTCTTTTTATGCTAACATAATCTCAGTTATATGCTGCCTGACTTAAACCTCTGGAAATAAAAGCAAAGCTCTAGCTCAAACATAAAATCAAACGCTGGAATCAGTGCAGCGCTAGTGAATTATTAATATGAACCATTTAAGGAAAATATCACCATTTTAGAGGAAAAGCTTTTAAAAAAGTGTTTCAAAGGACAAATATTTATATTCATGTGGATTTTTTTTTCTTAGCCATTCAATAGCCAGACTGCAGGGAATCATCTCTCAAAGAGCTGCTTTGACTCTCACTCCAAATCCTTTACCTGTACTTTGCTAATGAATTTTCAGCGTAAGTGCAGTTGAAGTGTAAGGGTTTGACTAGAGAATGGGTTGAAAATAATCATTTTCCTTCTTCCTGTTTTGTCTCTAGGCACTTGTTAAGAAATATTTGGATGCAATGAAGTGTTAACAGACTGAGAGCTTGTTAGAACTGCAAAGGGGTTGCTGTTTGAGGGGAGGCAAAGAAGAAAGTAAGGAAAGAGCCTGAAGAAACTTTCTTTCCAAGGAAGATTAAAAGAAATTCAATTTGAGGAAAAATAAATGTTCTTTCAGATCTTCCTGTTACACACTTTAAAATCAAATGAGCCAGAAAATTTGTTTGGCTGCCTCTGTAAGCATCAGTCTTTTATGTCTGCATCGGGATGCTGGACCTGCTGTGCACGTGTCCAGGCTAATTGCACTGGTAATGATCTCACTGCAGCAACTGGATCCAAAATTTGATGGATATTTAGGAATAAGGAATGCATTCATAGGAACTGGGATTGGCTAAACCCAGGATAAAGTGATCGAATAGCTAGTTTGCAGCCAGTGTTTCATCCAAATTTGATTTGAAGGACATCTTGCATGAATAAAGGCTTCTCTTTCCTGATAATTGTGTATATATTGCTCAATAGCCATTGCTCAGCTGTGGTTAAGCATCTTCAGGAATGGCTTCTCCTAGTGCTTCTGCTTTTTAGTACCATGCACCCCTGCAGTCTTCTCAAATGCTGTAACCTATGGGGTCAAATCAACTTTAAATAAGGGAAGTGCCATCTGCCTCTAATGCAAGAGCAGGATCTTTGTCATGGTGCTTGCTGGCTTGGGTAGAGGGTTAGCCCACATCACATAGAATCCCAGACTGGTTTCAGTTGGAAAGGGCCCTAAGATCATCCAGTTCCAATCCCCCTGCCATGGGCAGGGACACCTCCCACTAAACCATGCCATCCAAGGCTCTGTCCAACCTGACCTTGAACACTGCCAGGGATGGAGCATTTACCACTTCCTTGGGCAATCTATTCCAGTGTCTCACCACTCTCACAAAAGGAGCATAGGTTTAAGAGTTTAACACTGAAAGGGACTTAAAAATATTTGTGAACTATAGATTTGGCCATTCATTCAGCTCTAAGCCTCTGGGACCCTGAGAAGCGCATGTTTCATTTCACAACAGCATAGAGATGGGGAAAATCTGTTTACAAATGCATCATGTTCTGTGGAAGGGACTTAGTGGGAATATTTGCCTTGGGCTTTAAGTATTATTCAGATTTAGTTTGGATTTTAAGCAAGAAATTTGCCCCAGTTCTACTCTTGTTTGCATTTCAAGGTTTGTTTCTACTAGCACAGACTGAGCTAATGCCACTGAAGTCTCGCATAGGACATGGGGAATGCAGCAAGCACGGGGATTGAGTGAACGGAGCTCCTGTCCCATCCCAGTTGGTGTGAATGTATCACCTATGGATGCACCAAACTGTGCTGGGGTGGCCCATTGCTATGACCCTATCACACCCAGGTAGTCAAAAGGGGTGTTTGGTAATGACTTTGAATCCAGACTCTCAAATGAAGATACCCTGAAGTCTTAACTGAGCTCTGCAAACCCTGATTGCTCGGCTGATGTGCACCTCCATAGGCAGATTTCCAGAAATGCAAAGAATTAAACAATAGCCTTGTATGAATCAGTATGGCTGGCTTTGAAGAGCATAGTTGTATATTTTAGGGACTGAATTAAGCCATTTAAATCACCCAGCTTGACTTGTATAACATCATAGAGTCTTCTTGCTTACAGTCTAATCAAGGTACAGTATCTTTTAGATATAAGATCCAATGTCATATCCCCAAACAAGCTGTTCACCTGCAAATTGTCCTTAGCCTTTACAGTGCCTGTAGTGGTGCTGATGTTTCTAAATCATCTTGGCAAGTCCAAAAAGTTGGCTTTGATGTGCAGCCTAATGTGTTGAATTGAGTCTGGACACCAAGAAGCTGGATTGTCCAAGTAGGGCATAAGGGTGCACTGGCTTGAAACTTGGCTTCTTGTCACTATAACACGTATTCTTCACCTTAAAAAACCACCCCAAAACACCATACTGCCAGCTCGTTTACACATGGTCTCAGCTAGTCTATATGGTTGCTACAGTGCTAACACAAGCATGCGGATTAGGAGCAGTAATTTTCTGCTGCTGCTTTTCCAGTTGAGCAATAAAATAATCCACGTTGGTGTGCAAGCAAGTACTTTGAGCAGGCGATTGTAAATGGCTTTATCAAAATTCTCAATTAACACAAACCCACCCCTAGCTTTAAATTTGAAAGCCTATTCATTAGCAAAACTCGTTATCTTGTCAGTTTGTTAAATATTCCCAGGACGAAACTCACATCCCCAGAAAGGACAATACAAAATGCAGCTTTAACAAAGCCCTAGGAAGGGGAGAAGTTCTTTCTCTTGCTAATGTATTTCCAGCACTGTTTTGCATCCTTATGACTCTGGGGAATGTAGTCTGCAAAGTGCATGATTAAGCATTATCACCATGATTTCAGAAGCCAGTCTGTTACACAAAGTGATAATTCATTTTCCACTATTTTGCACACCAGTATTACTGTGTGACCTATAAACTAGACCCTGGCACTTGCAGAACACGGCAAGAGAAGCCATAAACCAGCAGTAACCATTGTGCATACTTTTCCACTCGTGACGTTTATACTTAGTAAATTCAAATAGGCCCAAAGACTAGAATTACATGGACTAGAATTACAGCCCTGCCATAGGCTTGGCAGTCTAGGCAGAATCAGGCTGTTCTCTTACTCTAAGGCATTTTGGTTTACGGTTATAGTTTTCTGTGGGTTTGTAAGACAGTCTTATGTTTTCCTGGAGGCACCATTTTAATTTTGAGGGCAAATCATGACCAATGCTGGATTCATTTAATGAGATTGCTCCAGGTAGAAGTTGTTCTCTGTTAATTAAAACATTCACTTGGATTCAGATTTGAAGTACTGTTTGGAAGCAGGAGAGCCCCTGGGTGTGGATGTGAGGAGGAGGCTGATGTTGGCTGGAAGGTGGAGCTTTGGAACAGAAAGAGGTACAGAAACCTTTACTCTTTTAGTCCCTACTTGTTCAGTCTCCCTGTGCAGCCAGCTCATGTGCAATGAAACGATGGCTGTGATGTCAACTGAGTATCACAAGGGGCTCTTGCTGCTTACAATCCCCAGACACAAAACTGGAGACCTAGCCCCCATTTCCCCAAACAGGGAGGAATGTTTTCATTACTATGTTAATTCAATCTCTCCTATAATAGTGGTACTCTAATTGCTCCTCTGTTTTCTGCAGACACAATCCAATTCCCTTTGGCCTCCTAGTTTATCCGCACATTAATTAGGTTATTGCCTTGTAAAACAGAAGGGCAAATATATCACTTAAATTTTATCGCAGACAATTATTAAGCATGGCTGTGATTTTTTTAAGGTGCCCTAATGGAATTAGGTGTCAGGCTCCCAGGAATTTCAGTGGGATCTGGGTGCCTTCCTGCATCACCCCTACTTGGAAATCCCCATCCCAGACACAAGGAAAACCATTTCTCTTTACTGTACCCTGAGCACTTCAGAGTTTCTCCTTTTCAACCCGAATTCCTGATTCTACAGTCTTTAATCTTGTAAATCTGCTTTTGATTTAATCTAGTGAAATTCCTTTTGATTTCCTTGATTGAGGATTGTGGGGTCAAAGCCTTTGAAGTATAGCTGAAAGCTTCAAAGTATAAAGAAAAGGCAGAGACGGAGCTTGGGGGACTGGCAATGGGACACGCCGCTTGTCATGTTCAGGACCGCAGTCCCTGTTAGAAGTGACTCTTCACTTCCTCAAGCCTGTAGCTGTGGGACTGGTGTCCGTAGCTGTGGGACTGGTGTCCGTACCTGAAATCTGACGGGGCTGCTGAATAACAGCCTTGTTCAGCAAACTTGGAAAGCTCTGAAGCTTTCCCATCTCCACCAGCTTGTTGTGGGAAGGAGCTAATGCTGGCATGGCCAGGTCTGTGCTAGTGATCAGACACCTCTGAGCCCCTCCTGTTTCATTTTGTCCTGTGAACTTTTATTACCTGTGTGAAGGAACAACCGGACCAGGTTAGCAGTGATGGAAATAGTTAGAAAAACACAAGTGGACTGTCAGTGATGTCTCCAATTCATTTTCACTTGAGCAGTGCAGTGAAACACCAGAACTGAGCACACCAGGGAGATCTTACCCCCTCTGTGGCTGTTTCAAGCACCACTCGTAGGGCATGGTCAGAAATATCCTTCATTAGTAATCAAAACAGTGCACCTGGAACTGCTTCAGCTGGCATTTCTTGGAGGTAACAGCTTTCAGCAGCAGGCGAGATGGCTGAAACAATCTCCCCCAAGTTCCCAGTGACACCAGCCCTGGGTAACAATGAACAAATAGCCACCCTGGCTGCAAAGCCTCCATAAAGGCAACGTGCTGAAGTAAGCCCTCTTTATTGTTTCTTATTTGGGGCATGAATCAACAAGCATAAAAGCCAATAGTGCATGATCAAAGGGTGAATACTAATGATAAGAATATTACATTCAGTTATGGGTTATCTCTTCCCTACAACAAAGGTATTATAACAATGCCCTGCCCACAAAGTTCTGTGTAATGGCAACTATCAATTTTCTTCAAGCTAGCAAGGGAGAAATAAGAATTGCCAAAGGAACAAAGGCTTTGTATTCTCTCTTTCTATAAAACATAGAGTGAATAAAACTGATGGGGGTCATTTTGCTTTGAGTGGTTTTCAGATAAAAACACTTTCCACCATTACATAGCATAGGTATTATAATGGCCAGGGAAAAACATTTATCACGTAGACCATTGCAGGAGTTGTTAAAATTGAAACTAGAAGTAAGTTACAAGTGGTGAGAGAGTGCTGGGGACAGGTTCTCCTCCAGTGCAGTCCAAGCAAGGACTGAAGACCCAGGGCTGAGGTTAGCTGGAGACCGTCAGCCCTGAATGCCAAGTGGGATGTTCTCCAGATGCACTGCTAGATCACTGTGATAGCTTCTCTTGACCTGTAACATATTGTACATGGTAAGTCTTCATGTGTTAGGGAAGAAACAAGTCTCTTATACTATTGGCTAAGGGAAGGTGTACTGTATGTGTCTCATGGAGAGTCTTAACATCTCCCAGATAGGCCAATGTTGGCTGCAATAGGATGTTGTTTTGATTAAACCATGAAAACCCAAACCAATGAAAGGGAATCGGTTTGGGTCCAAAATTATTTTCTTTAATGGGATCTTTCTCATTTAAAGTAATTAATGCGTTTAGAATCAGCTTCAAGTAACTTTTACTGATGTGTGAATTTGGGCTTTTCAGGCAGTATTCCAAACTTCAATGGACAGAGTGATGTGGTTCCCTTGAGTGCTTCATGGAGATAAGCAAAGTATTTGCTCTTTCTTCTTCCATAAGGAAAACCATCCACACTGCTGGCTAGGCTTCCACATGTCTGTTGAACAAAAATTACTTGTATCTGGGAAGTTTCTCATGTGAGAATGTAGAGTTACTCTGTTCCAGATGGGCTGATCAGAGTCTCTAGAGGATCTGGATTCTCCATCAGTTACAGACAAGTCTACACTGTCTCAAAGGTACGGCTGTCCAAACAAGCTGAGAGCTTTATGTGGAGTGTCTGACCTGTTTCACTAGGTTGGCTATGACTGTCATAAGCATCATCTTGAAATCTACACACAAATCTTTTGTCTGCAGTTCTTCCATTTCCAGGAAACACCTTTAACTTAAAGAGAAAAAGTCTGGGTAATTAAAGCAAGCAAAATTAGGAATGTGCCATACAGCTGCAATTGCGCAAGGCACCGATGTTTCCTTTCTCCCCTCTGAAGAAATTAAAGGAGTTAAAATCTCATTTCAACTCAGCTAACGTTCTCAAAGATCACTTTACCCATTTACAACCATTTCTGCTGCTGGCTGTCGGCATTCAGCTGTATGCATATGCAGAGGGAAGCATTCAGCTGCCTGGGTTGTATTCATGGACAGCAGCCCGGGAGCACCTGAACTAGCCTGGCCTCAGCACAATACCCAAGTGGAGTTGTGCCAGTGTGTCTGGGAGCACAGGCTGAGCCTTTCATAGGCACTGCTATTCCTGATGGAGTCTTCACAGTGGTTTTGCTGCTACTCAGCTGCCTGCTGAACCAGCCAGCTCGTAGGGACTGAGTGGTGAGTTTTCCCTTGCGGAAACTTCCCTGCATTTCGTTTGGAAAATAATAGAAATGAAACACAGAGATTTTCTCTGTCGCAGTGGATTTGGGAAAGACAGAAGTGACTGCAGTAGTATTCTGTTAAGCACTCACTGCCACAGGGGAAGAGATGCTGCTGCTGCTAAATTTGGGGTGGATTAAAACTCCCTTGCTGTATAGGGCAGAGCATTTTCATTTGGAGCTTGGAGTCTGTCCAAAACAGAAATGCAGAAATACAGATCAAGCTGTGATTCTGACAACTGCTCAATCCTGTCCTCCCACCCCTCTCCCCGTACCAAAATCAAAGCAAGTTTTGGTTGCAAGCTTTTGGTCTTTTATTTTTGGCCAAGCACTTCTTTCAGGTAAATGCTGCCAGACAAGCTTGTTCTATTTCTTCGATACTTGAAAGTCCAGGGATTCATTGGATGAGATTTTCTTAATTCATTGCAAGGCTTCAGAGTTTTCACAAGGGGCCAGAACATACTTGTTGGGTTTTTAGTTATAAAAATATCTTAAATAATGTCTTTTATAGCCTCATCTTCATTTTGTCATTGGGCTTCTTTAAAACCTTTCAGGATTTATTAGCTGTGTATATAGAAAACACCCTAAAATCTGATAATCTGTAATATCTTTACTCAGGCTGTTGAGTTGATAGTGCTTTATTAGACTTTGTGACATCTTAAGTACTTGACTGAAGCTACAGCTATAATAAGATTTTTTGTTAGGTTACTGGCATTAAATATAACAGCACCACAAGGCTTTGAAATTGTTGCATGCATTAGAAATGGGATAAAATGTATTATCGATTATGCTGGAATTTATTTGGAGATCTATAAGGCAGCATATAAGGTGAACTGGGAAAACCCTGATTTGTTTTTGCTGATAAGCTGAGCTCCCATCAGTTTTGCAGAAAGAGAATCAGGCTCAGTCTGAGATAGGGAAATCCAAATATCATGTAAGTTGGTAGCTGTCTGTGTTAAGTGGGAGGTGGGCTCCAAACCCAAAGCAGCAGGGGAAGTACAGCAATGATTTCCTCAAACTGCTTCCTGAATGACCAAGGAGTCATGGGGGATTGGGCATTTCCCCTTGTGATTTTTGCTTGTCTGCCCTTTGACTTATATCAGCTTGGCCCCATTCCCTGTAGAAGAGCTATACGGATTGAATGGTCTAAAACCTCTAAGATCAGCAAGAAATTAGCAAGCACAGATGGGAAATGGAGTCCTGTCACTAACTTTGTATAGGCAGCGTAAGATCTCAAGGATAAATGAGAAGGCTTAAGGGAAATGTGGTGCTTAAAGAACTGACTTACGTTCTGTAGCACTGATTTTGATTAATAGCTCTCTAATGCTAAAAGCACCATATCCAGACCAGGGGGAGCTGCCCACACTGGAGCTATACAGGGACCACAGTGCTCAGTCTGAGGGGTAAAAATACAAAATAATTCATGTGGTTGTGAAAAATAGGGCGATAAAGAAATAGGAAAGAGGGCAAAGGAGTTGAAAATTGAAGTATCTGTGAGATCTGTTTTAGCTAGGACCAGTTGTGGTGCATGCTGTGCGTTCAGAGGTGTTATTCTGGGTTGTCACCCAGGTACACCTGAATGGAGTTGGGTTTGGGGTGATGGAAACGTGGATGTGATGCAGAATTAGCACCCACTTCTTTGTGTGCCATGACACTATTTCCATAGTCCAGAAGGACCATCTGAGGCTGAGAGGTTATTTGACTCCTAGGAATGTACAGATTGTAACTTTGCCATCTCCACTCGCTCTGTCACTCTGCAAAAATCAGTCGTTTAGCTGGCATGAGACATGAATCTGCCATTTGTACCAGCTGGTGCAATGCAAGTTTCAGGGTTGTTTTAACCGGAGAGATCTGTGAAGGTGGCAGTAGCAGTTAAGCTTTATACTTTTCTTTTTCAGACTTGTAGGTGAATGAGTCGTAGGCTCTGTTTCTGACCTTGAATTGAAGATGACAACTCTCTTTACAGCCTCAAGCATAAGTCTTACCAGGGCCTCATGAGAAAAGTGTTATTCCCTTTTGGAGCAGAGCAAGCCGAGGGTTGTGATGCTGAGATGTCATTGAAGCCAAATCCAGCTCTGCTTCCCCTGGCCGCAGCCAGCCCAACTCCTGTGAGATTAGCGAACCAAATTCTGATCTCAGTTATAGCTGTGGACTTGTCCCATAGTCATCCTGAATAAATCAGTCTCACCCTGCTCAGGAAAGCCAGCGAGGTTTTGGTCCCAATTAAATCAGTGGGAATGCTGCCACTGGCTGCAGTGGGTTTGGGTTTCTTTTGCAGTTGACAGCTTCCAGTTTAATTTAACTGTTTCCTATTGGAGAAGGCAGTACTGTCCTAAACCTGAAGTGAATACTTGGCTTCCTCTAAAACAGGCAGCCCTCATCTAAAGGTGCGTTGCCTTTCCCATAAGGACCATTGTGATATTTGGTTGGCCAGGATGATTCCTTTTCATGCTGAATCCAAGGCTCTAATTAAGCCTGATGACAAAATAGGAGGACTTCTATGTAATTATGGCAATGGCACCACCTGCCTCTAATTAAGCTGCCAAAACATTTGGTCTAAAATGGTGCAATGACTAAGAAAAATAAATCATACCCAATATTTTGGCAACGCAACAAGAGGCTGCTTTTCTTCTCATAATTAGCTTTAACAAAGTGGTGTTAATCTGATTTCTCATTAATAGACTACTTCATCTCATAGTAATCTGCCTCTGGTTTAAGCTTCTACCAAAAAAGCTAAGATTCCTAACAGCTTTAAGGGATACACTTCTAAGAGAAACATTGGATTTGCTTATTATGTTCATTGTTCCTCATGAGAGCCCCAGAGGTTACATCCTCTGAATTCACTGAACTTTTAAGCCTTTCATTAAATTGGAAGCCAGAGGAAAAGCTGATTTTTTTTTTTCCCCTCTTCTTAATTCCTCATGCAGAGAAATTCCTGGAATGACTAATTGTGGGGAGGAGGGGGCCCAGGAACCTGACAAGCTCTGCACATTTTAGGGCTGCTGGTCAGCTAAAAGAAAGTATAGGCTTTATGGGCTGCTGTTGTGCCCTGGGGTGTTTGGTGGCCAATGGTCTCCCCTAGAAGTGCTTCTCTGGTTGGATATAGTGACAATGAGGAGGGGAATATAACAATAGCGAAGCAGCCCAACCACTTTTTTCAGGACTTGTGTGGCCGTTTGGGTTTCAGAGCTGTTAATGTAACCTGGCATGCTAAATCAGATATGATCAACACTGTAAAAGAGCCAAGCACACCAACAGTACAGATGGGTGGCAGATAATGAAAGCAGCCATGGCTGAGCAGTGTAAAGCTCTTGATCAAGCCACAGTAACACACGGGACTTACTGAAAATCATCGTTTGAACCAGGATGAAACCAGGTAGCTGTGTATTCACTGCAGGTGCCAAACCTTTCAAACCAGGTTTTCAACAGCTTTCCTATGTCCTGTCCTGCCTGACTGAGATTCTCTCTGGGCATAATTTTTCCTCTGCCTTGTGCCCCCTGTAACAATCAGTGACTCCATGAAGTGGGAGTACAGAGTTTCTGCCAGCCACAGTGTTTTATGTCTGTTCTCTTGCCTTGTTGGGCCTATTCCCCATGGCAGTGCCTGGGCCGAGTTATCTACTCCCACTCCAGCTGCAAAGCCTTGAGTAGCTTCAAAAGTCAGAGGAGTTTCAAGAAAGTCCCAGGACTTGGCAGCTCTTGGCTATTTGTAAAGATGACTGTTAGTTCAAAAGATGTGTTTCAATTTTCTCAGCCTAAAGCGATGATAACAGCAGTGTTCTTGTGCCTGGTATATTGCTGGCACAGTGGTGAGATTTTAGCACTTGAGAAGAGGCTTCCTGATGCAGTTCCCTGCTCTGACGGCACAGATCTGATGGCAGGAATGATACTCCCTTTGGAGGTTAGACAAGGCAGCCTTTATATCTGTGTGCTCACACACCCTTCAGCACTGGGTGTAGAAGTCCATTTGTTATCTCCAGGCTCCCTTTGTGCAAGCAGTAGGCTGGCTATGTAGTAAACCTTAACAGATTTGCTAAGTAAAAACTTACAGTTGACTGGTTGTACCATGACCCACCGGGCAAGAGGCAGCAGTGTAACACCACCTCCAGATCCCACCTGCTAACGACCCTTGAAATGTGGAGCATCCTCAATAAATGCTTTCTCTACAGCTGCATGATAAGAAGAAAAGAGGAGGGTCGGAGATCTCATTTCATGCTGATACAGTGCGTGGATCAAAACTCTGATGTGGTGAGTATCCCACACTATCCGCTGAAGCAGCAGGAATACCAGTTACACACCACACACTGGGACTCCAGCCAGCAATAAAAGCCAGGATCTCTATTAATTCCCAAATCTTGTCAATACACTGCCCTGCCACTCCAAAACAACAACTCTTAGGTGACCTCAGCTCTCTTCCATGTTGTACTGGCACATGAAATGCTTATGACTCTTTTTTTTCCATCATTATCTTACTTATCAAGCATGTTTTCAGATGCAGGTTTGGGAATACTCCGTGTTTACTTTTAAGTGCGCTTGGTAAGATTTGTTTTCTTAAGAGCTGATCCAAGAACTGAACAAATGAGCTCCTGAGCCCATCTATAGAAGGAGATGGCTAGGGTCAGTTTAATGTTTTCCATGATTAAAGTACACATTACTGAGTAAATAGAGGGAGGAATTATATACTATTTGACTAGCTGCTAATTATGCAGGTCTTCCCGACAGTGCTTCCTCTATAAGAGATGAAAGTTAGATCCCTCAAAACTTTCATATTTAGTTCCTTTGGAGAAAATGGTCTGGTAAATAAACTGAGTATTACTGCTCTAGTTTGTATCGTGCTTCTTTTGCATGCTAATCCCAAGTTCCCCTGAGATAATTTGACAAGAAGGCCATTAATGCAAATTTAAGCGTGACCTAGAAAGGACTTATTTTTCATGTACCACATTGATTCTCTGCTGTTGTTGTTTGTTTTTCTTTGTTTTAAACTGCCTAATGTTTCAAGGTTGCCTTTCCTTCTTCTTTCCTCCCTTTTTTTAACCATGAGCGTAGTAGCATAATCACCTCAAAGGAACTACGTTGCTTTCAAAGAAAATGCTCGATAAGAGATGAAAATGTGGCATGTAAAGAATGGAATCGATCTGGCAAACGCTGGGTATAGTTTGGGAGAACTCTCTTTGTAGGCAACTAAGAAAAGTTGATTTTAATTTCTTTCATTTTACTGGAGAACTTGTGTGCAGATTTGCATTACAGATACCTGAGCTTCCCCAACAGATGTGCTCTCAAAACCCTTCGTTGTCCAAACATGCCGCCTGGCCAGCAGACTCGAGTAAATACTATCAAACCCAAAGCTATTGCAGACAGTAGGATTAAACATTCTTTTTTCAATTGCTCAGTCTTGTTGCTGTAATTCTGGGGGCTCCAGCTCTGACATTCATCTGAGATACCTAATATAGAAACAAGCAAGGAACAAAACCAAACGCTTGGGCATCTCAACGCTTCTGCGTTTGGTTATACCTTGTACTGAATGAAAAGATCATAGTTACCTGCCTCCCTTTAGCCCTTTGCAGGTCACTTCAGGGCTTTTACTATTTTTATAATGTAATATATATGGAAATAAAGTATGTAACCTTTCCTAAAGGGATCTCAAAGCTCTGCGCCATCCTCTCTTTACTAAGCCATATGCCATTGCTGATAGTGAGGAGAAAACTCTAGCCGGTTTTCAGTTAAGATGTGGTCTGTTAGCATGTATTGGTAAAAACCTTTCTCTGAGCCTGTGCCCATTTTCCTCTTTGGACTGCTACTGGCAAAAGAAAAATGGCTACTTTCCGTTGGGCTCCTGAGTGTGCTGGGAGGTTACTGCTGATGGTGGCACTGCGAGCGCGTGCAAGGGCACACACACAGTTTGCTTCTGGGTTAGTTAATATTTCCCCCTTTCAAGTCGATATGTCTGCTTTATATTCGGCTGAAGAGAATGCAAAACACTTCCTCGTGTGGTGCAATGGGGACACTGAGCAGTCCGGAGGCGGAGGGAAATTAAATGACTTGAGGTTACGAAGTAATTGAAGCGCAGGCAGATTGAGGTGCGAGTCCCGCTGGAGCCAGGGCTCTGCCCTGCCTGAGCAGCCATGCCAGAAGCGATGCTGCAGGGCAATGAGCTCTCACTGACACTGTGCCAGCTTCTGCTGCTGGAAAGCTCATCCAGTGTCCAGCTCTCTTGACCCCGTGTCTGAGCAACTTATTTTGCCATTTGTCACTGCCAACCGCTTCTTTATCCTGCCTCAGTCACTTGGTTTGCCACTCATTTGACTCTCTGCATAATTAACTTTGCCAGCCAATTGACTTGCTGTGTAATTATCTTTGCTAGTTGCTTTGGTCTCTGCATATTAATCACGGTGTCTAATGGGCTTTGGGGCAGGTTGCAGCTCAGTGGGGCTGGCAGCAGATGCCACCCAGCCCTTGCTCTCGCCAGCACTGCCTGGCATGGGGGAAGAGCCCAATGGCCACCGGTGCGGATGGGACAGCAGCATGGCCAAGGCAGCTGCAGAGACATGCTGCCACTTGCTGCTTCTCTTCTTTGACCCCAATTTAACTCCGCTTCCCAGCAGTGCTCCCCCTCCAGCCGTGCCCCTCCTCATTTAATTGCTCTCATTTCATCTCACGCCTGTCTGCCTTTGTCACCTTCTCTTTACCGCGCCCTGGTTGTGCCGACTTAGCCCTTCGCTCCCCGAACAACCTGCAAGGCATCCACAAACTCTTTGTTCAGCTTCAACTGCGGGGCTGTTTCTGCAGGATGCCTTGGAAAAATTATCTGACTTGGAGTGACAAGTGTGAAGAGCAGTTGCAGACAGTTTATACATCCTCCTCAGGGAAAATAAACCTGTTAGTGTACGCCATATGCTGCAAAGAAGTGGCTCTCGGCCACGCAGCTGAAACACTACAGCCTTTCCTTGACTCTTTGTCTGCCTATTTGTCTTCAAAGCAGGAGCCCCTTACAGCTGACACTTCTTCCCCTGTCCTGTTTGCCAAATAGCTGTGGACTCTGCAAATATCTTGTAAAGTCTTGGGTGTTGTCAGGAATAAATAACGTCATGCCTAGATTTATCATCTAATGGCAGAATAATGTACTTTGGAAAATGATCTTGCCCTGTCTGCCCACCTTTCAGAGAGGGTTGGTTTTATCCATTGGTGCACTTTGCCTTTAAAACCTCTCCAGCCTGTGCTTTGTTCTGCACTTTCTGCCCAAATTCAGTCTAGCCCCTGTATTGCTTAACCAAATTTTGTACAACTTCATTCCCTGTTGGACACACTTCAGCTCTAAAAACACAATCCATC
Source organism: Amazona ochrocephala (assembly GCA_039720435.1). NCBI lineage: Eukaryota > Metazoa > Chordata > Aves > Psittaciformes > Psittacidae > Amazona > Amazona ochrocephala. The sequence continues at coordinate 16,086,090 of CM077889.1, forward strand.
CCCAAAACCAAACAGATTTCCAGTCTAATTTTCCCTGCTGGTGTTTTCTACTTTGTCTGTCTTTGACAGATAAATATCTATTACTAGGATTTTGGCCACTCTGTATCCTTTTATATTGACTGGTTATTTCATAGTCCAGTTATTCTCCTCCCTTAGAGGTCCTATAACAAATTCTTTTAAAGAGCTTTTCAAAATCCTCTCGCATTGCTTGATGTTTTGCATTTGTATGTAACCAATAATGTCTCACAGAGCTTATTCTTCTGAAGTATCAAGGAAGCTAAATCCCCAAATGCATTTCTGAGATACAAAGGCTCAAGTCTATACTGTGCACTCAAGTGTGATGTTGTTATCTCACCTAATTTGGGATGAGGTAGCTCCACAAACAAGAGCTTCCCAGCTTCTGCATTAGTACAGCGCGAACACAAGGTGCTTCTGCCCCGCCGTCCAGCCCTGCACAACCAGGGCTGTGCTCAGCACAGACTTTCTCAGAGCTCACTCATGGACCTTGACATGGGGTCATACAATTGGGTATGACTGATGCATTTTGCTCATGTCAAGGGGTGGCAAGTATCCCCCCTCCTCCCAACTTGTCTGTCAGTCTCCAGCTTTTACATTCCCTGACATGTTCCTTGGAGAGCCTGAATTATTGTTGGTAGTGGTTTTGTTTTGCAAGAGTACGAGTTCTTTGGCTGACTAATGCACAGACAAATCATCTGCCCTGGCTTGGTCTTCCCATAACTTCCGCATAACAAAAGGAAAAGGAGCGATCACATCTCTGTTGTCCTGCGCTCTCACGCCTGTGCTCCAGTCTGGGGCAAGATAAGGGCGCTCTGCTGGGAAGGGATCTGAAGTTCACAATCTGGCGTCTTTCTTTTGAGGTTTAACAGCTTTTTCTTTCTTCTTCAGAGAGAAATGAGTTCATGCGTGAAGTATGAACGCTCTTTACTCTTTTTTACTGTTTTCTCCTGAAGCGGCTCTGCTCTGCCTCTCCCAACAGCTTTGAGCTGCAATAAACCCACACAGAAATGCACAGAGAGCTAGTTCTGACTGGTGCCGACAGTGCAGCTGCTGGAATTCGATTTCGGCACAGGAAGTGACATGACTGGAGCAAATTCCTCAGCTTGACATTTAAGAACAAATAGAACACCACTGGTGGTTTGGCTGGGGCTGTTGTTGTTTTGGACTTGGCTTGGGTCAGTTGGAAACACGGCAACAGGGGGATGTTCTAATGCAGCCTTGTGTTGCCTGCTCAGACAGGGGGGGCACAAGGGGACAACTCTGCACTTTCCCCAGATCAGTATCTATGTGGGTGTAAGAACTCAAGGGAACTCCTGCAAAAAGGAAGAAAGAATCAGTCCTCGTACCGAGTTCTAGCTAAAGATTAACCTTGCTGACTAATTGAATGCTGGGAATGAGAAATGTTAAACCAGATATACTAGAGAGCTGAGCTGTACTTTTCCTCTCCATCTGCTGAGGGAGGGCTGTGTTGCCACCTGTTTGGGCCAGCATCTTTGATATTAAATAAACCAAGACTCCTTCTGTGATACACTTCAGAGAAGTTAATTCAGCACTATTAGAAGTCTACAACAAGCAAGCCAATGATAGCTTTGAGAGTGTGTCCTTTGGGTTGTATTTCACACCCACCTCCTACATGGAGATAACAATGTTTACTATCACTTTGTAAGCATAACTGTCTGGATGACTACATCAGAAAGTCACGAAATGCAGGTGCCTTCTGTATTTCTGTTCTATTTCTTCACCTTCCTGTAAAAGAGCCTAGTGTCTGTAATCCCCTCCTATGGGAAAAGCAGGAGGAGGTTCCCTTCTGGGAGCAGACTACTGCTGCCAGGGGATTTCAGCTCCAGCAATGGGCAGGTTTGATCCAGGATTCCTAGTTCAGCCTCTTCACGTTGTCTGGAGCTCTGAAATGTCATTCTAGGAAAAAATGTTACCTGGAGTCATCTCATAGTGGGGATGTGAAACAATGAAGAGATGGGTAGGAGCAGGTCTGCTATGTTGGGCTCCCCATTGTGCAGATGCAGTCACTGTCTGCAGAGCCTGCATGTGAGTGCAGCACAGGTACACAAGGAGAGACTGGGGAAATGCAGCAACTGGTCCTGCAGTCCTGGTGTGGTTATGAGGTGCTCTGAGGAGGTGTTTCAGGAACTAGCTTTACGTTCAAGGCCAAATGTTGCCATTAACCCACCCTTGCAGATGGTGTTGGTGGGATGCCAGTTCAGAACAGAGCTTGCCAGGAAGGGACACTGTGGCTGTGAGCCACATTGTCATACAAGGTCAAAATGGCACCAAATTCTGATCCCCTCCAAACTCAGCACAAGATCTCTCTTTACCAGAGCTGACCTTCAGTGATTGTCAGAAGCAAGGGAGAAAAAGAGAGACAACAGTGGAGGAAGGGGACAGGGATGCTGTTAGAAACCATTGGCCTTTTAAGATCTCCTTTAAAGCCTCTATTATTGCAAAGATGAGCTTGCTATTAACTCCTGAATGGACAGACAGAGCCTGAGATGCAAGAGAATGGGCCTAAGACAGTCTTCTATCACCTGGGAGATTTCTGTCTTAATAGAAGCTTTCAGAGCACATATGAGTGTTGAGCTTTAAAATTATGCCCCCAAAGAGCGTGTTCTGATAGAAAAGGCAAATAAATTGTGTTTCGCTACATGGTATTGGACACACGGTATTATTGTGCTGGTTCTCAAGTCACACAGACTCCATCACAGACAGCAAGCTTACATGTCTTCTGTGGCAAAAATAAGAATCACTTTCTGTTCTCACTAGGAAAACACTTTGCTCCTATGGGGCAATACCTGCTTTGTGCGTCTTGGAGAGCTCTGCAGAGACATCTCAATGCTACTGAGCCCCTTCTACTCTTGTGCACACGTTTTTCCTTTTTCTTTTGACAGTATCTGTTATCTTGACCTGTAAGTGTGAAATTAACGTTTGCATAATTGGAATGAGTTAAACTAATTAAAGGTAAACCTTCCAGGTAGGGCTCAAATGGAGATCAGTCTGTGCCCCAGTACGCACACATACACCTGCCTGTAACACAGCAGGATTAAATGACAGCAAATCATGATGTCGGGTAACCCAAGTTTTGCTACCCTGGTGTTCCTATGCCCTGTGATTCCAGACATGGGAACGGCACTCTCTTCAGATTCAAACCTGTGGTTTATGAAATAGATTTTGTACTTTCAGTCTTGCCACTACTTCATTTATTTTACTGCTTTCTTTACTCATCACTTGTGGGTGGTGTCTCCATCATGGACACTATCCACAGCTCCCGTTATTGGCTGAACCGTTTATCATAATTCCGCTTTATTTCCTTTTCTGCCAATGGTAATCACATCAGAGCAATGGATTATTTACCTCCTTTCAGTTTAAGTATGATCTATATATTTCAGCCCACCTTAATAGCTTACATTAACCGTGCATTTCTGTTTGAAGATTTTAACTAGATGTATGTTCCAATAATTCCTACAACAATATTTATTTTTCTGCCAAAAGATGGAATTCAATGAAGGGCCTGCCTTCAAGTTTGGCAGGTTTTTAAACAGAAAGGATCTAATGGTCAATTTCTGACATTAGGCTACTTTTTTCCCAATCTGCAGTTAAGGGAAGGTAATTACTTTTCACCTTGTCTTCTGTTTGTTCTTCGCATTCCACTTCTGTGCTTGGGATATGAATCAAGTTTTACTCCAGGACTGCAGAGCGGGCATGGATGTGCTGCTGATTCTGTGTCCGCTCTGTGTTTTTGGTAGACACACTCAGCTGCTACAAATCAACAAAGGAGTCAATGAAGCCAAGTTGGTTTAGATGAGCAAAGGATGTAACCTTTGGTCTCTTCAACACAAAGCCCTTGACCCTACCCCTTTGAAAAATCTAATGTAAAACAAAAAGTACATGACTGTCAATCAAACACAAACTATACTCCAGGTGAGGCTTTGCTCTCGCAGGGTTTTTTCCGCCTCCTAGGAATGCAGTCGATAGAATTCAGATACAAACCTGATACCTAAGAAAGACCCTTCAGCAAAACGTTTGTCCGGCACTGTTAGAACTTGCCCTGGATAATGACTTAGATCCACCTTCACCATCCCCTTCCAACTCTCACGCAACTAAGCAGCTGATCCCAGCATTCTCTGGAACTTCCTGACAATTATCAGCCTGTATCGGCTCCTGCTGAAGATCAGTTTTACACTGGTGGAGAAGAATGGGCCTGGGCCATCTCTTACATGTTACCTGCCTGCGTTCAGTACTGCCTTTCAAACCTCATGCTCTAACACTGATGCAATAACTCTGTAGGCTCAGCTGAGCTTTCCCTTGAACCTGCTCTCTAATTAACCACTGCTTTAAGTTCTTATCAGCAGATTAACTTACTGCACAAACATTCCGCATTTCCATAGCTTCCAAGCCACACAGGAACACAGCTTCTGTCATCTTGCCACAACCTTGGCATTACTCAGTATGTCAGCTGAAGTCTCTGAAGTTTTCTAGACCTTTTAATCTTTACTCCTCACTTAATACTGTTCCCTTCAAATACATGTCATTCCAACCAGAGACACTTTGCCTTGTGGGGATCTAAAGCAAGCCCAGTTGAGTAGAGACCCATTTCATATATGGAAGAAAACATTAGAAAGATAAGGACTCTAAATATAAGCCTCCATTTAGGACAATAAAGCCTGTGCTTAAATCCATTCCTGATGTAATTATTGGTGTTATGAGAGGTACAGAAACTACAACCTTATTTGTACTTGATGTTGTACAAATATATAATAAGGAGGAGGTGTTTTGCCCTGAAAGGCTGCCTAGCAATGTAAGAATAAAGTCATCAGGGAGACCCACGCAACAGACAGGAGTACAGGAAACTTGACAAAACCTTTATCTACAGAGGGATTTACTGGCCAAAACAAATCACTTGTTGAGCAGCGCTTTGATTTCTGTGGGTATTGTGGTGTATCCTCAGCCCAGAGCACATGTTTAAGTCTAATTGAAGAAATTAAAGTTCAGCATGTGCTTCAGCGCTTTGCTGAATCAGGGCCATAAGGCTGCCACCAGCCATTTCAACACTGGATGGAGATGAGCAAAAGAATGTGTCTGGTATCAGTGACATTCCTTAGTGGCTCCCAAATTGGGTACGTTATGTCCAGCCAGGAAAACTGAAGCCCCTTTCTGTACTGTGATCTTCAACTCTGATTAAACCATCCCAATATACATTCCCAAGGCCATTGATGTAATAGATTCCTTCCAGAGAAAACACTGTGTAAAGCAGAGCTGCCAGGAAATGGGAGCTTTCACACATGGGGCCTGTATTTATTGTAAATACCCTGACTGAAGTCTTTTGTGCTGTAGCTTGAGAAGAATCTTGTTGTTGTCACCCTCTTCAACTGCACCATTGTCCAAGTCTGGAAAGAAATTGGGATCTCCTCTGTGGTGAAAAAGATTCATCTTAGGAAAAGAGACAAAATACAGTAAAGGCAAAAAACAGTCTGAAAATGGGTTTGCAGTGTGAAAGCAGTTTCCTGGAGGTCTTGTCAAAGTAATCTTCATCAACAAAGGGCTCAAAAATGCTGTGGGATTTTAGCTCTTTTTACTTGTAATAGTAGATTCAAGACATCAATGCTTGTTTCCCAAAAGTGATGCTCTCCCTGACCCTATGGTCACAACATGAGCCTCAGCCCCATGCTTCAAACAAATCCAGCAGCATAGCAGCCTTGTGTGGAAAGAGCCAGCTCGCCCCACCCTTAGGCATTTCCCAGAAACAGCAAAATTCAAGGGGAGTTTTGCAGCTGAGAAGGATAAAACTCTTTGAGTGTCTGTGCTAGGCACTCTACCATGGCCATACCACAGACTTGAGAGCACTTCTGCTGGAATCAACAAGCGCCTTGTCTCAGTACTCCAAATGCGCCAAGCTCCTTTATGAATTAAGCAGCTAAAACACATACTAAAGAAGCAGCCAGTTTGTTGACATACTAATAGTATTAAATGCCATTATACTGTTAAGCGTCAAAGATAGATGGAGAAAATAGATGGCGTCAAGAACTTGGACCAGAGCTCTCCTCCGCTGAAACCAGTGACTGCAGGATAAGGCATCTGGGCAGGCAAGCACCAGCCAGAGGTGGAAATCTGCTTTCTATGCCTGGCTGTGAGTACACAGTTATAGCCCTGTGTAAAAGAGCATCCACAGGTACTTTCAAGCTACTACTGCAACTGGGTCTTCCTATAGACCTGACCACTTGCCAGAATCTCATTAAGATGTCAGAGCTAACAACAGGTTGCCATGTCAAATGAGGGGCAAGGATGAGGCTTAGTCCCACCCTCAGGGGTTCCAGACATTGTCCCTGGGGGCAAATGGAGATGTTGCTCTTGGGATGGTAACTCCTGTGGTGTCTGCGAATCTGCCCTATGACTGCTGACATTCCTCATCTGATAAGAAATACTATAAAACTAATAGAGGAGCACAGATATTTACCAGAATTGAGGGGAATATCTGAGGCAGTGAAATCACAGGGCTTTACAGGGTGTGCCTTTTGATTTTTGATAAATCCTTCAGTGACAACTCAGGCAATGTGTCACCTTCCTAATTAAACTAAGACCATACCACATCCATTCCTCAATGCCCAGTGCTCTTTCTCCTGGGTGCAATTCACAGTGCTGGGTTTGATCTATGAGCTCCTTGTGTGCATTGGAGGGGGCTCCTCCAGCCACTACAGCAGCAGAGACCAGCGGGAGGCTGTGTCAATGACTTACTGAAGCCAGGTGCTGATAGCGATTTGTGCAGTTCTGTATTATTGGAATTAACACCCTGTTGAGCCAGTAAAATGTATATGTTGAAGGCAGCACAGTGGTTAATATTGGGCAACACAAGTGAGAATCAAGAGGATGCATTATCCGTCTTAATGAAGGAAACCAGCTGGTGGCTGTCAGGGGACACCTTTCCTTTCACAGAAAAGTCAGCTGTTGATGAAGAAAATAAATCCCTTTGCCACCTTTTTTCCTATCTATCTGAGAAGCTCATCTACATTTCAATTGACGATGAGCAAGAACCCTATCTTTCCTTCTACAGCCTGCTGGCAACATAAGAAACGTGGCTTGGTCACCTAGAAAGACAAAAATGATGAAGAAGTTGAATGTCTAAGGACTTGAGACCTCTTCTATTTGGATTCCTTCCATGGTGTTTATAGATTCTACTGTCTTCTTTGCTTGCCCATGGGACATGGGTTATGATGTGGGAGAGGATGATGCTGTGTGAAGCTAATGGGCCATACCTTTGTGTGCCAATGCTGAAAAGTTCTTTTGTAGGAAGGTGGAAATAAGGAGGTAGTGGAAGACCAACTCCGTAACATCCTTGGGTTTCTATGGTTTTGTGATGCTTCTTCATTCTCCCAGGTGTCTCATTAAAAATGAATTAAAATGAGATGATTAGCCGCTACTGAGAATTTACAATGCTGCTGCATCAAAGTACTTTGGAGTACTTAGTAAATAACAGCTGAGTAATTGGTATCTATTTCTACTGTCTGTCACAAAGACAAAGGACACGGTGAGGGTCCTGGAGAGAGATGGTCTTCCTTGAGGAAAGGAAATGAACATTTAAATATGCTAATTAAAACCAACATATATAAATTAATGCAGTTAGCAATACCTTGACCGGCTTTTTTTCTTTGTTTCTGCTTCTTCTGGTTGGCTGTAGAATGGGTTCCCCGGTGATCAGACAAGAAAAGGCAGAAATAACATTCCTCTCTCAAATCCATGTTCAAAAGGCCCTTGTGCTTCATAAAAATGTGGAGGCATGTCATCAGGAAGCCACTGCCAGGGAAAGGAGGAAAGGCACAGGAAAAAGCAGTGAGGCAGGAGAGAACTTCTGATTAACTCTTTTTCACAGGCTCCATCTCTATTTGAGGTTATACCAATTCCAGTTTTCATAACAATGCATTTTTCTTTGACAAGTGCTTATTTCATTTCGTATAGTTATTGCACTGCTAATGTTTCCAGCCAGAAATTACTCCCTGATGTGCCAGATCCAGACCTTCTAGTAATTTGTGTATGTAAATTGAGATTATTATTATGTTCCTATGTAATACTACAGGTAACAAAATGAAAGGGCAGATATGAATGATCTGCATAAAATATCTGCATAAAATCTCCACATATGGAAAGCTAATTTTTCTTGTTTGTATAAATGTCTGAACATGTAAGATGTATCAATCAATCTCACTTGTACCCATACAGCTCAGAAGTGTGTCATATTTATTGCATGAGTCCTAACATCATCTGCTAGTAGTTCATAAAATATGTTCACTGCTAGGAGCTGATCGGAATTCAGAACCGTGTGATCATTTGGTTGCTACTGTGGGGCTAAAATGCCACTTTTTTCCCTTTTCCTGCTATGAATATTTCTCATTTAGCAGTCAACTAAACTATAGTGATGTGGGAATTAGCAGCTGATGACTGCTCAGCACTGCAGGATGCTTCATGCAATTAGCAAAGTTAATACAGTGTTGGACAGGTGCCTCATACCAGGGGGAAAAAGGCGTTGCTCCTATTTGCTCGGGATCAAACAGTTACCTTGTTTCTTCTAAGAAAGCATTCATTCTTAAAATGGAATGAAATAAAGAACGGAATCAATGACTGACCTGTTATTGGTTGAATTCTACAGTAAGCTTCCCTGTTTTCTGCTTCCAGGAGAACAGCTTCAGGAAACAACCGGTACCTGCTTGCAGAGGGGCATAGAAACAAAAGGTACACTAAAATAGGCAAAGCCTGAAGATTTCCCTGGAATATCTAAGGAATGAGTTGAAGCTATCTCTGAACCGTCTACCTTTAATAACAAGTGGAGGATGGGAAATATAACAGAGGTCAGAGAGAAGTATACTCTTCGCTTTCTGATAAAGCTGATCCTTGGAAATAGAACACCAGCTTAACACCTGGGAAGATGGTACAAAAACTGAGACAACGAGCTGAAAACTACTGGTGTGTAGAACTGGGGGGAGAAGACTCCTGCTGAAAGGTACATGAAGCACAAAAAGAACAAGGGTGTTGTTAATAAGGTGAGTGTGTGGCTCCACTTGTATCTTCACTCAAGAGCTTGCAAACTGGAGGACTCCCCCATCTTAGGGTGAATGTTTTCCTGAATCATCTGTCCTTAAGGGAAAACTAAACTAGGTAATTCCCTGAAGTTATTTCTGTGCTGGTTTTAGGGAAAATCGGGAAGTCTGAGCCGGAGCCTGTAATTATGATAGGTCTTTAAAGTTGACATTTAGAGAAAAGATCTTAAGAGAGAAATTGCAGAGTGAGGCTGTCTTCTGGTTCAAGCCATGTTGTTGAGGCGGTGCTGGTTTTGTGTTTCCCCTCTCCTCTTTTGTATTTATATCCTTCTAAGATTATACCATGGCTGAAGTGAAGCTGGAGGAAAGGATAGTGTTAGCTGCTTCATCCCTGTCCTGCGTCCTAAGCCATCACTGCAGCAGCATCTGTGCTCAGGGAATATACACTGCTTCCTCTGACATTTCACCTTTCCTGTGCCTTTGCTCTCTGGGGATCCCAATTGAATCAAGAATAGAAAGCAGGCATATGAAAAACAGTGACTGGAAGACATTGCATCGCTTTTATCTCTGTGATCATGTAGGCTTCCTTGTCTTCAGAGCAAAACCCCAAAGGTGCCCAACCAAGGGCAAGCCAGCTTGCGAATGGCATGGTCTGCTTGTGTCTCACAGAGCACAGTTGCAAAAACAAGGAGCATTTTACTGTTCCTGCTGAGGGAAGGCAGAGAGCCTTGTGCTGAGGGCTGGAGTCTATGTCAGCATGTCTCTAGCTGTCTTTAAGCTGGACCTGCAGAGCCACCCTCTTGGAGTGGAGCTTGCTTGGCTGGAGGGCTAGTTTGTTCCAGAGGAAAAACCTGCGTGGGGACTGGCTTGGAGGCCAGCATTAATGCTGATGTAGCTGCAGTCTCTGAGCAGAGCTTTTACCCTTTGCATAGGCACAGAACAATTCTCAGTGCACACGTGTCATCTTGGTAAACGTAAAATGGGAATGTGACTTATTGTGGGTTTGGGGTGAGAAATTGGTCATTGCTTGGAGGTTCTGTGGTCGCTTGCCTTTGCTTAGAACAAAAAGACATCAATAGAAGCTGTTTACTGAGAACACGGGCTGTGCAAGGGGAGCAGGAGGACGTGCTCTCTTTTGCGGTTGGGGAAGCTCAGTTCCAACCTCCTTTTTGTGTTAACATGCAGGAATGCCCAACCCCTCGGACACTGCCTGCGCTGATGTATGGAGAGAGGTAGAGATGTGCAGGCTCTCTGCCGCTCCCCTCCGCAACCCTGGGCTAGGAGAATTCCCTAATCCTGCTTATCTGGAGTATTTACACTGCTCATAATGCCCAAGTGTCAGCAGGCATGGCACAGCCATGTTTCAGCCTTGAGTCATCGGGCAAAAGAACTCTGGTCTGGGGCCTGTAGTGACTAGAAATCATTAGCTTGTGTTGTTGGCTGCCTGTCCTCTGCAAGATGAACTTGTGGGCTTGGTCCGTTTTCCCCACATACATGCATAGAACACCCACACATCTGGCTTGTATTAGCATGCCCTCATTGGCAATTTCTCTAAAGACAAACCAAGCTGGGGAGAACTGGAGTGCTTTAACCAGGCCCACTGAGAGCACAGATATGGTAACAGTGCTGCGCTCCTGTTCAATAGGTTGGCCCTTCTCTAACATCTGTGATAACCTTTCATCATAGACTAGTTGGAATTGGAAGGGACCTTAAAGCTCATCCAGTTCCCACCGCCTGCCACAGTCAGGGACACCTTCTGCTGGAGCAGCTTTCTCTGAGCCCGTGTCCAACCTGGCCTTGAACACTGCCAGGGCCAAGACAGCCACAGCTTCTCTGGGCAGCCTGTGCCAGTGTCTTACCACCCTTACAGTGAAGAATGCCTTCTTAATATCTAATCTAGATCTCCCCTCTGTCAGTTTAAAGCCATTCACCCTTGTTCTATCACTACTTTCTCTTACAGAAAGTCCCTCTCCAGATTTCTTGTTAGCCCCTTTGGGTACTGGAAGGCTGCAATAAAGCCTCCCTGGAGCCTTCTCTTCTCCAGGCTGAACAACTAGCATATTCTGTCCATTCTTCCTATAAGGGATCCAGTCATTTTGCTTTCTAGGGATGTGTACTTTAAGAAAGAAGTAAATAAACGTTGCCCCTTATTTTCACCTGCTGTGAGCCAAAAGCTTCCATTGAAATCCCAGGCCTCTAAACTCAGGGTTCGTGGGAGCAGGGTTCTGGGTACATGGGGGGGTCCCCCCTTATTTCAGGGGGTAGCCCCAGCTCCCTGCAGCCACGGAGCAATCGGGATGGGGATTTCGATCAGCCCGACTGCCAAAGCCAATTACGAGGACGAGGACGATATAATTCTATTAGGGAACATCTGTACTTCATTACCAGCCCTCGCGGGGCGGATTCGCGCCCGGCCACGTTACGCACAGGCGCTTCCACCCTCCCCTCGCCTCCCTCTCGCCGCTCCGGCAGCTGCACCGCCCCGGGGCCGCCCCGGCCCCGCTCCCCCCGCCCCGGGAGCCTGCACCTGCCCCTCCCGGTCCCCTGCTGGTCCCATCCCGGGCGCGGCGGGCAGGCGGCGCTCTGCGGCCGGGCTGCGCCGGGGCTCCGGGGCGGTGCGGTGCGGCGCGGGCTGCTCTTCCTCCTCCTCCGCGGCGGCGGCGCGGGCAGATGCGGCTGATCCCGGGGCTGCTCTCGCCCGCAGCGGGCTCCCGTCCCCCCGCCGCCCCCATGGACGGCAGCGGGGGCAGCAGCCGCGCATAGCTCGGTGAGTCCAGTCCCGGTCGCGGTCCCTTCCCCCAGCGCCCTGCCCGCACCGCGCTGCCGCAGCAGCAGCCCGGGATGCTGCCTCCCTCCCCGCGCTCCTCCGCTTCCCTCTTCCCATGTAAAATCCCCCCCCCTTCCTGGTTCCCCACGCGTGTCGCGCCGGGGCTGGGCTGCGGGAACCGGCTCCGCCACCTGCTCCCTGCGGCTCCGGTTCATGCGGGGCGGTGTGACCGTCGCCTCTGCCGGCCGGTCCTTCCGGCGGGATGGGGCTGGAAGGGTCGCGGGGAGCGTCCTGCGTTGCTCTGGGCTGGGCTGGGGGGCTGCGGCTGGGCTCCCAAACAGTTGTTCAGGGGAGGACTTCCCCGGTATCAATCCTGGAGTTATTTTGTTTCGGCTAAATTGAATTCAAACTGACTCAGCGGCTGTGTGGAGCTAGAGGAAAATGCCACTTTGAGGGCTGTTTTCCTTACCTTGGGTCTAAAGACCTTTCTCTGTGTATTCCTTAATGATTTCTTTCTGTAAAATAATGTTGTTGTGCTTCATTTACTCCTGGAATTTAACAGCCCTCCAAGACAGGCTTGTTAGAGGCTGAAATAACCAGCTCCAAGGCACAGGCAGTGCCCTTGGTTGTAACAGGTGCAATGTGCATATGCTTATGAACAATGAAATGGTTTCAGCATTCAGGTTTATTTGTATGCTCTGCATTTCTGTGTCTCTGAAGAAATTGTCATGCTATGTTACGTCAAAGATGTGCTTACAGTGTCAGTGTGTCTGTAGTACCTAATTAAGAGGACATGGGAGCAGCAGCACAGACCTTGTCCATCAGTGTTGGCTTTGGTACCCAGGGTGTTCCTGGGTGACACTGTATAGCTTGGGGTGTTCTGGTGGCTTGTGTGAGGACCCACGCTGGGTACTGGTCCCTCGGTGATGCTCCTGCACAGCATAAAACTGGGAGATGAGGGGGAAAGTGAAGGGCAGATGAGGAACCATTTGTGCTTGGATTGTATTCTGTAGACTTGATGGTCCTTTAATACAGCTCCCCGCTGCTGTGTTTTCTGAGTATGGTGGTGGTGGCACATCTTGTGTTGTTGCTGAAACCTAAAATCCTGACACTTCTGTTCCACAGAAGAGATTTCCTGGCCATGTATTTCATAGAAAAAAAAAAATGATAGTCATTGATGTAGTAGCTTCCTGGGCTTCTTATTTAAGGCAAACATCCAGAGTGACACCACATTAGTAATTGACTTAATGGGAGTCATTCAGGAGTTAGAGCTGTAGATCAGAAGGAAATTAGACTGGAATGTAATTATTGCTGTCAAACCGATATAGCACAAAAGGTGTATTCCAGCAGTCCTCGCCCAGGTTCAGCACCTGCTGTGGGTTACCTGTGCTCTGTGGTGGAGCTAAGGCCATGTCCTGCCTAGAGGTGTCTCTGTCTTCCTTGGCACTGGAAGATGCACCTTCCTGTGCTCTGCTTGCCAGGATACTCTAAATATCCTTTATTTTGTTAGGATAGGAGGAGGAGTGCACTGCCTATGCAGGATGGGGAAGGATGAGTGGGTAAAGGGGTGAGGATGGGGAGTGTGGTCATTTGTTACCCTCTGGGTCTTTATAGATCACAGCAAAGAAATGGTAGAGGAGAGGAGGAGTCAAGGCTCTAGCCAGAGAAAAGTACCTGGCACTGAAGGTCATTAGAGCTGTCCTCCTAGGTGGTATTTATGGAGGCATTGAACAAAGCAAAGGCACCAGAGATGCCTAAGAGGTCTTAGCTTGTCAGAGATGCTCCCAGACTGCCCAGACTTGGATTTATACCTTGCGGCTTACCCCACTGTGAGAGACAGCACTGCTTTCTCCAGGAAAATGATGAGAAAGTCACAGTGGTGTCTGCTGGGGCATTCAGTCCTCTCCAGAGGGTTTCCCAAGCAGGGGGTCTGCCAGCTCTTGCTAAGGAGTTGCAGTAGCGGTGAACTTGTGTTGTTCTGTAGTAGCTACAAACCTTGGGACTGCAGAGTGTGTTGCAAAGGAGGTGGAGAAACAAACCTTCCCTTGGAACACTTACAGCTTCACCCAGTAATGTGATTCCATCCCTCGTGGTTCTTGGTTTACTGCAGGTGAAGGTAGGAATACACTTCTGCCTCCTTGGCGTTTTGTATAGCTGTAATTCAGCCAACCAAGGAAAATAGTTGCTTTGTTAACCCTTTGTAAGGTGCAGCTGATACAGCTCCTTCTGGTTTATTCGATTAAAAGTGGTGCTTTCCGTTAAAATACAGCTCAATTCTTAGAAAGCCATTAGTTCAGGAAAAAACATTTCTGTTATAGCTTCAAGTCACCTTCACCTAATGATGCTCAGCTGAAAGGATTTAAAGTGTTATTTAATCACATTTGGGGACGACAGTCTTAAAGGATTATTTAATAACCTTCAGCGATAGTTAGCAGCCTTATTTAGCATCTTGGGCGATTCATGCTGGTGTGAGAGTGATCTGTCCTTTTCACGTCGGTGGTGAAGCATGGTGTTGCTGTGAGTAAGCTGGGTAATGCTTATGGATCTGCTAAAGCAATGAAGCTCTGGGTAGTGGTCTTTCAGTTGCCTGAGGCTTTTCTCGCTATACATGCTTGTTTAACAAGAGTTTGGAAATCATCTCTGGAAGCTGGTTATTTATGCTGCAGACGCTGATCTGGTCAGGGATACATCCATGCTGCAGTCATGGATGTAGCTTGAAGTGCTCTGCTCTGCAGTGTGGTGTTACCCAATGGAGCTCAGTGCACCCTCATGCAGGTCCCTGCTCTTTTCCGTTCTGAGCTCATCTGAGCAAGGGAAGTGTTCTTGCTGCAGCAATTTGTGGTACTTGCAGGAAATGAGTCAAGGTGGGGTTGAGGCAAAGCAGAGACTTCTGGACACTGGGCGAGCTAGCTTAGGACTTGTAGCCTTGAGCCATCAGCTAGGCCAGGAGTTTAGCTGGGTGTAAATGGAGTTATATGTTTCGGATAGCGAAGATGAGAGCAGTGTGTGCTTAAAATGAACAGGGGTCTAAGGGGGACTCAACTACTTTTGCTTAGTGTTGTGGCTCTCTGATACAGTTAGGAGAAGATGCTTTCCAGGTGATGCTGATGGCACATGCTGCTTGTGAGGACTGGATGGCAGTGCCTGTCCTCTGGGGAATGCCTTTCCTCTCACAGTAGACACTTGATAAATGTAGGAATTAATGGCAGTGAATGAATTAATAATCATAAGTTTAAATCTGTGCAGTGAGTTCCTTATCAAACTGCATTTATTCCTTTTTCTCATTTCCTTGCTCAAGGACTGCTCTGCCTGTGGACGCATTGTTCGCCAGCTCTGGGATGCTTCCTTCTAACAGCATCACATTGGTTTTGTTAGAAATGTCTTGTTTAAGCAAACTCACTCTGGACACATTTCCCACCTGCAGGTTTCCTCAGGGATGCAAAAGCTCCGCAGGTGTGTAGTGAAGGCCTTTCCTTCGCTTGGCCAAATGTTTGCTCATGTCCTAAATATAAATTCTAGGAATTGGTGTTTGTTTTGGAGCTGGGGAACACTTTTCCCTTTTACCCTCTTTATAGATTCAGAGGATTTAAGCATATGATTAACATTAAACATGTGAATATTCTCCCTGGACTCATTTTTTGGATCAAAGGCAGAGTGCTCAGTATGTTGAGAGGATGAAGCCCACAAACTACTAAATGCAGGGAGCTGATCTGCTGCCGTGCTTGTCTAAAAAGAGTATATGATATGAGTACTTTGGATTTATGTCTGTCTGTGCCCCAAATCCCTCAGCTAACTGCTGTCTTGATGTTCTTTATCTACAGAGTGCTTACAAGCATTAACAAACCTTCGTGATGCTGCTGAGAGGTGTCCTTATCCCCATTTTCCAGAAGGAGATGCTGAGAGAGTTTGGTGATCTGCTGAGACCACTGTGGGTTGTGGACAAAGCTGGGCATTGAACTTGCAGCTTTCAATTTCCAGCTCCATAAGGCAGGGGCCGCAGCACAGCTCTCTGGCAGCACTTGCTTAAACATTGCCATCTTTCACACTATCAGAACGCTCCCCAGATTTCCATCCCTACACAAAGGCTTCTCATATCATCTACTGGATCAGACTCCAATCCAAAATGCAGTCTGTCTGCATAAGTGAGCAGTGGCCTGTTAAGGGAAGGAATCTCAGCGATAATACTTGCCTGGCTCTCAGCCTTGTTGGGTGCTATGAGGAGAGCTGCTATGTCAAGACTCCTGTAACCTGAATGGTTGGAGCTTAGAGAAAGGGGGATTCTGCCATCTTCTCTCCTGTAAATGCAGTGATTCTTGATTTCTTGGTGGTTTAAAAATACTCTCTACAGAGCAGGGAGCCTGAGTCCATGCATATAAATATAGACATGCTAGGTGAGTATGCCTGTGAGCTGGCAAATGAATCAGTTTCCAAATGTGAAGTTTGTCTCGTGTCACTTTTAGCTCCGAGTTGTTGTGTTTCTTTTTCTTCCTGGTTTTACTGTGCTTCATCTTCTTAAATTAGAAGAACTTCTCAAAAGAGAGCAGGCAAATTTCAGACATGGGGGGACATGGTTTGTGCTGATCTTGTGTGGCTGTGCCCATGCAGGGCAGCACGGAGGTGAGAGGCACCTGCATCCCTTTGTCAGAAAGACCCTGCTGGACCATTGTGGGATGCTG
Organism: Amazona ochrocephala; assembly: GCA_039720435.1. NCBI lineage: Eukaryota > Metazoa > Chordata > Aves > Psittaciformes > Psittacidae > Amazona > Amazona ochrocephala. The sequence continues at coordinate 16,102,589 of CM077889.1, forward strand.
AGATCTTGGGAAGCTGTGGTGGCCAGGCTCCAATAGCCATGACAAAGGCAAGCTTATGTGTGTTTTGAAGTTTTCCTTTAGGAAATGCAATTCCTCAAAATCCAGTGTTTTGTGATATAAGGCAACTGACAAATTCACAGCAATTCTTGGGTTTCCCATGGGAGAGCTGCCTGGTGTACCTGTGCATACAGATGTGTAAGGGACAAGCAAGCCGTAATTGGGATTTTACTACCTTTATGTGCTTTGTGAATGAACCACAACCACCCTGAGCTTTTGCATACATATAACAGCATCCTTCCTTTTTTCTTCTTACCCTCCACAGGGAACCTGTGTTCTGCTGAACTATCATTCCTTTCCATGAATGACCCAATCAGCCTTCATCACCACTCGTTAGATCAGAAACTTCATTAGTTAATAGCAGTGCTGCTCTTCCTTTTTGTCCCTACTGCAGCTAAGCTCATGGCGTTTACAGACAGACCTGTTAGTCATTAATATTCTTTGTATTCTTCATCTTTGGCTTCAGAAAAGAAGCCCTTTCATCTTTTGCCTTGCTTTGTTTTTTAGAAGCAGCCAAGTTTGACTGGAGGAATAAAGAAACTGGAAAAAAACATTTCTCTCTGCTTTCTTGTAAGCTTCCATGCAGTCTCCCCTGCTGACTTTGTGCTTTCACAGTAGACAAACATTGACTTTGTTTTCATAGGGTAGAACTGGTTTATTTTTTCCTTGGTTTACCTTTCTGGTTATGCCTCAGCAGAGTGACAGGGCAGGATTAATTGGCAGCAGCTGTTTTCCGAAATCCTCATTCTTTCCACAGTTTTCCCATCAGGTTCATTGGACCTAAAGTCAGGTTGGTGTAAAGAGAATATAAGCGTGTATCTAAACCTAGAAAACTGGTGAAGGGCTTTGCTGGTTTGGAGCCTGGAAGATTATGGCTGCCCCAAATGGGGCACAGTGATGGGTCTGTCGCTTCTTGCTCTTTTCTTTAAAAGCAATCAAAATGCTGGTACCCAGGAATGTGTTTTAACTCTGCCTGCTTGGGGTGAAATGTGCATGGATGAGTACAGTAATAAACCATGCTCCTCAGCTGGGGAAGGTTTTCTTTTCACCGCTAAGTGCTCCCTACTTGTAAGTGACCAAATCCTTTTCTAATCCGAAGGGCTAGCTAAAGGGAATGTATGGAGGCGCAGCACTGGAGCTCTGTGATCATATGGAATCTCGCAGCTCATTTCTGGACCAAAAGCAAAAAAAAAACCCCTTCTGGCCTGGGCTTTGTGTTTTGTGCTTGAGGTTCATTAAATGCTTTTTGAATGTGCCAGGAGTCCATATCCATTCTGCTCAGGTTTCCTCACTCCTAGCTCTGATGCAGTGCATATCGCAGCACGATCATTAAGTGTGATTACCACATTTTTGACCTATTTAAAAGTCTGGCTGTGAAATTCCAAAGATTCTAATGTAAGCTATAAAACAGATTATTAATGTTTCGTCGCTTACACATTTCATGGCTCATTTCCTGATCACAGCAGTTTTGAACGTGTACATATAGTAGTTCCAATGCATGTGTATAAGTATCATGTACCAAGTACAGCCCAGTCATCTGGGTTTGGGCTCATATTCCTTGTATCTTCTACAAATTAAAGCAGGTTAGAAGAGGAAGCCGCAAGTGTAAGAAGCTGCAACATTCCACATTGATGCTGGCAAAAGGCCTGATGCTTTCTGTGGTGCTGGAGCTCAGGAGAGGGTATAGGAATGAGAGTTATTCAGGGGTATAGAAATCGGGCAAGCGAAGAGACTTTGGGAACATCTTCACAAAGTCCCTTGCTGTGCCCTCTGGGCTGGAGAAGGTACCCACTGAAAGCATCAGGGCCCAATGGGACTTTAGCTGTGCTGAAGCTGGAACACAGGCAGGATGCTATGTTCCAGTGGGTCTGCAGAGAGCAAAGATGGCTGTTGAGATCTTCCAGTCTTGTCCATCACTTTATTCAAATCTGTCATCTCGTTTGTACAACTGAAACTCTGCAGAACATCCCCAAAGAGCCTGGCCATTTGCAGATTAAGACTGCAGGCTGTTTTCTCACTGCCGTGGCAGTACTTGGCTCTTTGGTCCTACATGAGCTGTCAGATGTGGATGTCTGCCTCTGTGAGATTAGCAGTGATTTTATACAAGTTTGGGATGCGGGATGAAGGCAAGGTGAGGCATAGAGCAAGGTGAGATGGGACCCTTCTCTTTCAGGACCTGGAGGCGAACTTTGGTGTAGATAAACCACTCACAAGAGGTAAGAACCAGGCAGTAAGCCATGCTGGGGAGCAGTGGCCTTGGCATTTTCTGTCCTCCAAGGTCAGGAGATGGAGGGAGAGGTGCAATTAGTGCTCCCCATCTCCGAGCACTGCTGGAGGACAAGGTTAGCATCCTCTCATGGCTGCTGCTGTGCCAAGACCTGGAGGAGAGATTTCTGTTCCTTTCGGGATCCATGGATGCTGGCAGCACAAGCCTTGAATACTTGTTCTGTGCATCAGGGACAGGATTTGCGCTTTCGTTCCTGGCATGTGCATATGTTAAACAGCGTTTCAGATGTTCTGTGTGTATGGCTCTAAGCCACCAGCAATACAAACTTTATAAAGGCAGAGTCGCTGCTGTTTCTTACTCAGTCGCTGGAGATGATTTGGATCCTTTGGTCTCCCAAGTGAGAAGTTGGTTGTGAGGCGGACTAAGCCCTGCTAGAAGGTATTGTTCCACAGTGTACACAGCTGGGAGAGCATTAGCTTGTTGTCTGCAGTTGTCTTATATCTTATGTGGTGTAGTAAATTATAAATGTACACAAACACCTACGGAGCCTTTCATTCATAAGCTGCCAGGCTGCAGTGTGCCTTTTGAAATTGCTGGTTTGGGTTTGGTTTGGTTTTCTAGGATAACTTCATTATTTGATACGAGGCATTTCCCAAAAATAAATCCATTGGATGAAACCCATGTGTCCATTGGTGATTCTGCTCATAAAAATCTGGTCTTTTTTTCATTCCATGAAGACTTTTTGTGCAACAGCCTTTTAGCTCTTTATGGCACAATTATTAGCTGTCATTAGGTCATTTCAGGGAGGTCGTTATACGTGAATTGGTGTGCTGTAGGGCTTGGAAGCATGAGCCACAGCATCATGTAAGCCAACAGAAGTATTTGGTAGTATAGATTGTTAGGAAATGTGCAAGAGGTTTGTGTACATAGGGATGGTTATGAACAAGTCCCTCTCGAGGCATTACTCGTATGCCTCTCTCTTCTAACAGCAATCCAGCTTGTGTATTAAAGCAAGTATCTTCCAAAGCGGAACCGCAAACGACAGCAGAATTATGATTAAAGGGCAGTGAGAACCGGCGGTGAGCACAACATAAAATACAAGTCTGGCTGCGGTTAGGAGAATGTGCCCATCTAATAAGCAGCTTAACTTGGTGTGTTACTGTGAAATAGAAAGAACCATGAAATATGGGATGTTAATAGTAGGCTGGATTTCCCTGTCACTCGTATTTATGTTCCTGAAGCTGCCCTGGTTCCATCAGGGTTACTTCTGAATTGGACCCAAGTGAATGAGGGGTGGATTTGCCCTCCTCAACACCTTGGTTTGGTTTTATTTTGAAGCAGCAGTAAGATTTCTCTGCAGCTCTAGATTTGAAGTGTTCATATCGGATAAAATGCAGCCAGTAAGACTAATTGGTCCAAATGTTTTGTTTTATCCTGATCAGATGCTAACTGCTGCAACTTCATTTAGCTCCGTTAATGGAAATAGGTGTTGTTCCATTCTCATTAATGCAAGTAAGATTGGACCATTAGAGGCCAATTTCAGCAGAGATATTAGCAAATACTAATACTAGATCTGCAGTGTTTTGCAGCCAATAAATCAGCAATTGCTATCTACACAGTAGCAAGTCTAGTAGGGGCTTGAGTGTCTTTGAGATTGAGAGTCCTTGTCTTGAGTATGGCTGTTTTAAGTTTACTGAAATCAGTTCAATTGAGATAAATCCAGTGACTTGTTCATGTCTGTTGGAGTTGCTCAAAATTTATGGTCTTTGCTGAGAACAGACTGTGGCCTGCTGTACTTGGGTAGGGGAAATCGGGAGCTTTTCCCCTTGGACTATAAATAGCCTGCCAAATGTGTGTGTTCTAAAGGAGGTGTTCAACCAAGCACTGTAACAGTGTTTCCAAACTGCTTTAGATCACTTCCTAATAGTTCCTGTTATGGATAGTGAGGTTTTACTTCTTGTAGGCTTTTATATGCATGAAGTTTCCTTTTAAGATTGCTGTGTCCCTCTCAGCTCTCCTCCCAGCAGTATTCTTCTCCTTTATAAACCACATCCAAATATCTCAGTGATATGTTGTGGAAAGAAAAGCCTATTGTATCAGGCTTGCGTGTGTGGGTATTTCAGCAAGTAGCACAAGGAATCTGAGTGTCCATCCTGCACACCTTCAGTCTTGGTGTTTTGACCAGCCCCATTTAAAAACTCTCATGGCAAGTGATTTTTATGAGCACATGTGGAGAGGAATGTGTAAAGTGCTTGAGATGGTAGGGACTAGGAAGGAGCATGGCAACTGCTTTGTGTAAGATGATCTGTGTTCTGAGGAACAAATGGTGCATTGAGATGACAAATGGAGCAGCAGAGATGCAAAATGCAGCTGGGCTGCAAGGGCTGTTCGATAGGGAGGTACTGCTGAGCAGCTCCATGGAAGGGGTTTGTATGCTGGTCAATATAAACAATTTCCTATTAGGTTTGAGCTTTCTTATAAATCAATGATAGAATTTCCATTGATTTAATTAATGAGATTCAGGGTCTTGATTTGTGGAGTTTTCTGGGTAGTGGTTTTATAACTGGAGGATTTTTAGGCAAATCAATGTGCTTTATTTTCCCACTTGCTGGGTGGGGTGCCTGGTGGTCATTTATCAAGGAGTCCTTCCATGTTAAGAGACAGGCCTTTATCCGCTTTTGATAGACGGAAACAGAGGGACAGTGAGATTATGGGACTTGCCCAGCGGCTGCTGTGTGATGTAGCAGAGCACGAGTTAAGTGCTGACACTCCGAAAGCCAGACCAGTCCCTTGAGCTGTGCATCGCTGTTCCTTTCAGCTGTACTGTGCCTTTGTCCTTGCTTGGGAAGACAAATACTGCACAAATCTGGCCTGGTTCCCTGCACCAGGCTCCCAAAGGTGGGCAGGGACAGAGGGTTCTGACCTGTCCCATCAGTGCCTGGGGTCATTTGTGATCTGGGGAGCAGATGCTGTTCAGTTGCAAAGGGAAAAAGAGACCTGCTCTCCCCATCTTCCATCATGGTGACAGCAGAAACCCTCTTCAGTGCAGACCTTCTCTGGAGCTTAAAGACAAGTCTCAGTCCTCTATTGCAAACGCATGGGAATGCCAATGAGCATGAGTGTGCAAATGGTTCTCCACCATCTGAATAAGGAGCACAGTAAGGAACATGGTGCTTGTTCCCACTGAGGTGCAGTTTGCTTGCTGCCTGGGGACCTGGGGAGCTTGCACTCGTGTGTGTTGGCTTTCCTGAGCACATCAAGAAGGAATTAATGCCACGGTCTACTTAATTGTTCATCAACAGCTAAAGTAATGACAAAACTACTCCACCCCAATTAGTAAAACAACAATTAAGAAGACTTAATGAGACTCAAACATCTGATATCTTACTGCTTCCTGGGCTTGGGAATGCTGTAGCAGACCAGTGTGCATGCAGCTAGCTAACTTTGCTTAGCATTAGCCCTGCAGTGAGGAGCAGAATCACTCACTACCTCATTTAGAAGTATTTGACCTTAAAATAGGAAAGTATATTAAGGAAGTGACTTTCAATCATGGAAACTTGTGTTCTGAGACTCAGTCAATATCTGGATTTTATTTGTGTGTAGCTTATTATTTCTAGTGATTACTCGGGCAACCAGTTTAGCAAGACCAGCTTATAAGATGATTGACAGTAAAATCTTGGGAGGAACAGAGTGTTTTTTCCTGCAACAGGACCAGAGAAATTTGTACCATGACTTAGATTTGCAAAGCCTCTGATCCTTCCCCCACTGCTGTTTTTTCCCCTAAAAACAAAGATGCTGTCAGCACAAGTTACCATTTCCCCAAAGGGGTCATTTACCTTTCATAAAAAATAATGAATGCCAACATAAATGTTCTCCACATGCTGCTACTGGACTGTATTAATGAAATCTGTCAGTGTTTGTGGTGTGTGCGGCCCCATGTTTTATGATACCACTTGAAAAATGCAAGGCATTCATATGAGTTATTTCGAAAATGGTGACAGGGCTATTTGACATAGCTATGTCTTAAAGAGGATGTTTTCAAGCAATGGAGGGAGAGAAACATGTGTGACCAAGCATCACCAGCACTGGGGTAGCAGGCTTCAGCCTGTGTGTTCCTAGAAGGATGGCCTTGGGGCTTTCCAGTTACTGGATTTGTTTGTCCAGTGGGACCTGTGGATCCAAGTGCTTGCAGGGAGCAAGCAGATGGCTATGAAGACCTTCTCTGCATGGCTTCCGGAGATGGGAAAGCAGGTTTCTTTGACAGCTTATGTAGTATTTGGTCTCTACTGTGCATAGGCATTTCCCACCCGTGCCTTTACTGAGCTTCTCACCATCTGTGTTGCCATGACTTACTGCAGAGCTCAGTAGTAGAAATGTAGACTCAGAAGAATCTAAGAAAGGTTGTCTTTGACCTCTTAAGCAACTTAGTCTTTCACCTGCCACTGTTGGCTGGAGGAGATTGAACCCTTATGCATGTGGTGCCTCACACACCTGAATGTAGCTGTTTGCATTGGAGACCAGAGCTGGGTTTTTCTAAGCCAGAAAAGCAAAGGGGATAGGGACAAGCTGGGTTTGGACTTGAGTCATGAGTGCATGCCATGGGCAGGTGAGGAGAACGCTATCCCAGCCACCCTCTCCTCCAAGGCAGGTGTGTTATGTGTTTCCCATCCAATACAACAGCTGATAGTAAAGAGCAAAGCAGCAGCTTCTGCCCGCATCTATTTATGATTATATCTAGTCCCTGAGCCTTCACTATATTAACTCCTTAAATCAGTGCACCTGACAATTTCGCTTTAGCACAGTTAGATGTATTGCTGTCCTGGGTTGCAAAAGAAAAGTCACGCACTTGCAAGCCTGCTGCAGGCTCCCTGGGAGGATTTGGAGTAAATCTCCCAATGTGCAACTGTTTGCTTCAATTATCCTTTTTCACGTGGCTCTTTTTTAACAGTGAACTCTTACGAGGATGAGTTGCTGGATGCAAATTTGAGATTGAACCTTTTGTCTTTCCAGCATTTTCTATTTGAATCGCTCAGATAACGGTTGCAGTTTCCCAGCTTTGGACTCGGGCTCTGAACTCCCCGCAGCTGAGGGCTGGCAGTGTTGCTGCATTGCACTGTGTGTCTCTAGGTACAGCCCTCATGAAACAGCAGGTGACGGGACTGTCAGAACCCACAGGCAGATGATTTGTTCTGCAGCAGCAGCACAAAGCGGGGGCTCTTTTGGTTGATGACTATTGAACTCCTCCTGTCTAACAGCAAGTTGTATCCTGCTCTGCAAATGAGCATCCTTGTGAGAGGCTGAGCTGCAGATGGGGGCACTGCTTGTGAATTATTAACTGTCTGGGTGATGAACGTGCTCCAAACAGGGCTCTGCTGGTCACCCAACAGTTGGTGTCATGCAGCATGACTGTTTCCTTAGATGTTTGGTTCTAATTATTTTCCTCTTGAAAGCTGAGAGTCTTTATTCAGTGCTGGATGCTTTTCCCCAGCTGTCCACATTGCATTTTGTACATGACAATATCCTCCTTTGGAAAGAATTGATGTAATAAATTTGCGCATGCAGGAGTCCCTAAATCCAGCTCTATTTGTGGCAGGAGTTCCAAAGGGCACATACATCTCAGAAACATTGACTGTTGCATGAAATGGTAATTTTAATGCATGGACGATCAGATTCTAATTTATTTTTATTAGTGCAGATGAAAATTGGTATGATGCTTCAAGTAGGTTGTAAAATAATATCTTTAATCTCATTCCATGCGGAATATTAACTTCAAATTTTGTCTTTCTTTTCTTTCCCAAACCATTGTAAAATGCTTAGTATGCCACTTGAGCATCTGTTCTAGCGTGCTTATGTAGGAAGATTTCTTTCTCCTTATTCATGCTTACAATAGGGAAAGTGTATTTTTATGTGGCTTTATGCAACATACAAATTCCAGTTCCTTTAAACAGGAAAAAGTCTCAATTTTTAACCAGAGCACAGAAATGATGCATTTATCCTAATGGGCAAAAGCACATCAGGAAATGTTTTTCCAAACAGGATGCTGAAGGTGTCTCCGATTCAAAAACCACCCAGACTGGGAAGTCAAACACTTGGTGCCAGCAGATACCCAGGCAGCCAGGGCTTGTGGAAGGGGCTGCTGCTTCTCTTGTTTTCCTTTTATCACCTACAGCTGAGAACCAATATGGTCCTTAAGACTTCATAGACGCACAAGCAGCTTCTGGAAGGTTGTCTGTAAATTGAGTCTCTGGGGAACATCCCAGTGCTTGAGTCTCCATGTTGTTTCCCCAGCTGTTTTGGCACAAGCTGTGGGAAGGATAAGCCCTTTGTAGACTTCAGCCATATCCTGCCTGTGACAGGTTAATCTGATGCCCATGTCCACGCCTCGGGGTGGCTGACAGCATGAAACCAGGCCTGGAAATGGAAATGGAAAGCTCCTCCCTGCTGCCATTGCAGGGGTGACATGTCATAGGAGATGAGGGGCATGATCTCCTATAGGAAAGCTGTCTGCTGTCCTGCTGCTGTTCTAGTCATCTTGTTAGCATTCAAAGTCTATGGTAACTGATAGCACTGGCCGTGTAAACAGATTGCAGAAGAAAAGTGATGATTCTCATGGCATGGCTCAGCGCTGCTGCTTGGAGCTACCAAAACAGACGTGTGTAAGAGGAGTTGTGAATAACAAAGTGTTTTTGTCCCTAGATAAGTGAGCAAAACCATGGTGATAGGAAAGCCACGACTTTGTACCTGCGTATGGAAGGTGAATGCAGAGGTCTGTGGCATGGTCTTCTGTAGGAGCATTAGGCAACAGTGATATTTCAATGGGGTTAGTTGGTAGCCTAAGTAGTATTGTGGAGAAAAGAGTAAAAGGCCTCGAAGAGAATGTAAAAAGGATTCAAGTGTCACTGAAAGTATTAACACAAGATGCACATGTAGGCTGGTGAATGCGTATGTGCAATTGGCAATACAAAGCCTTTGAATTGGAAATCACTGGGACCGAAATACAGTTAAGGTTTAGAGTGGATTTAGTTCAGACAGCCATTGGGAAAAGTCAGGATATTAAAGCAGTAACAAAGATGTACTGCAAGGCATTCAGTTCTATATCAATGTATCGACTACACTAAAGGTGGAGTGTGTGCATAGTTGGGCCTTCTGGTAGGAAAAGGGAATTTATCTTGGGAAATGGGAAATACCACTGAAAGTGCTGTAAGAAATGAATGTTAATGCTTCTTTCTGAACGTCTAGAGATGGTTCCAGTGAGTATTGTTCTGTGCTCCAGAAAGCTGAGGAGTGTCCTCTGTAGGAACAGCACAGTCTGAAGGTGATGAAACTAGTGTGGGCTAAAACTCCACAGGTGTAAGAGAAGGAAAGGCGTGATATGAAAATATAATGGCAAGGAATTTTATATGCGAAAGTGACGCTTCTGCTGTGAATAATTTACCATAACGAAAGTCAGGAGTCAGGCATCCTGGTGAGTTGACTTTGGCTGTTTGCAGTGAGAGAGCTGAGAGGTGTTCCTGAGGAGGTAAGGTCGGTGCTTATTATTGCAGAGAATAACCTGAATAGTCTTTCTACATCAGTAGCACATAGTCTGCTAAGGATTATCATTTAGTGGCCTAGGAAATGGACACCTGGAGTGTGTGGCTGAGATGGTGCCTATCCCAAATGACTTTCCTGCCTAAGAGCCCACAGTGAATATTTGAGCATCCCTTCATCTGGCCTGACAGCCCTGCTGGCATAAAGCTCTTTGTTGGCAAGGGAGGAATTTGGAGGAGGTGGCTTTGAGAGTGTTACGGGTTGAGCTGGGGAGAGTCCTTATAAACCACACCGGTCCTGTGACTGGTCTCTCTTCTGCCTTAAAGACAGAATTATTCTCTCCTAGTGACACTCCTAGCATCTCTCATTGAGCTTAGGCTGCCTGGAGGACTCTGATGGAAAGCTCCTATGGCTCTGTCCTCCAGTGTGAAGTGGAGCATACTTTCTATTTGTGGTCTCCACCACTATCTTGTGCCCAAGCCGTGCACTCACCCACTTGATGGTAATGCCTAATTCCACCATGGATTTCTGCATAGTGCTAAGGGTGTTCACCCTGTCCTGTCCATACCCCACAATGGAGCATGGTGCCCAAATGCTCAGCTAACTCCAGACAAGCCCACTCACACTGTAGTTCACTGTTTGAAGGACCTGGTCCTTGGGTACTGAGGCAGGCTGAGGCATGATGTCTGCATGGTATAGTGCAGGGCACAGAGCCAGCGCGTGGCTGTGTGCTAGAGTATACACAACAGGCATCTCATCTGTCTCCTGAGCTCTTGTATAAACCAATAGGCCCAGATACCATGTTTCCTTTGGCTACTAAGTGCTGAATCTTTGACTGTCCTGATTCCTTTAGAGATCTTATTATATTTAAGGGTTACTTGGTCTTCACTTGCACATACACTGCTTGTATTCCTGGATGAAGATATTCTTGGACTAATTATTTTACTGCAAGCCCTCCAGTGGGCAATCTTTTATTCCAGAGTAACGGGCCTTTGTCCAATTTAACATAATGTACTCTGGAAGTGGAAGCCTGTAGTTTGTGGTGCAGGAAATGCACTCATTCACCAAATCTCATTAATTAACTGGCACCTATTTAAGGGGAGCTTCTTCTCTCTCGTGGTGTTTAAAACAGTGCCTGTCAGGAAAAGTAGCTCTTTAGGTTTTTACAATTGAGCTTTTTCTCCTGAATATTACAAGTGATTTTTTTTCTGCTGCTGCTTGTTATGAAAACAGGAACTCCAGCTTTGAGAATTGCGGTTTACGCTGCGGAGAATTGCGTGGCAGCTCCGTGCCTGCTGCCAGGAAGCTGTTGCTGTGCTCAGGACAGCGCATCTCTGCCGTTTGACGTAATAGTCTACGTGATGAAAAACTAAAGCAGCTTTCTTCCCCTTCAGTGTGTGGCTCCCTCCACTTCTGAGCAGCACAAGATTAATCTTCTGGCTGCCAATCTGCAGAGCTTTTGCCCAAACCAGAGACACCCACCAATGCCTGCACTGCACCAGCTGCAGCAGGCAAACCGATCGCCTTTATTGATGGAACCGTGCAAACGTTTCTCCTCAGCCACCTCATCTTTCCTCCTCGCCTTGCTTCACTTTGTCGTTTCCAGGTCACTTCCCTTGCCTTTGTCAGCATGTTTAGCATAGCTTCGTATAGGAGCTGCCCTCAGGAACACTGTCATGCATACTGAATTCATGTCTGGGACAGCGGCATAAAGTGGGCTATCCACTCAGGAGCAAGATGCAGCCGTCGGGAGGAACTGATGAGCTGCAGACCTTCTGGAGGTCAGTCTTCTGCAGCCACACAAGCATCTTTTACTGCCCTCCTGGATTTGGGGTGCCCCAGTGGCCCTTATATAGGTGGGTGCAGTGCTTCTGCCTTTCCTGGCTGCTCTGACTTGTCTTCAGTGGTGCCTGAGCCAGTCTTAGTTAATGCAATTATTCACATTGAGCGTAATCAGTGAGCCACAGAGCAATCTACCGGTGGCTCCAATCAGTGCAATTACTCAGTAGGATCAAAATGAGCTTCTTTCTCTGAAAATGATGCTGTTATTCACACAGAAATGAGTTCAAGGAACCCCCCTTCTTGTTGCAGGGTATGCTGTGACTCCGAGTACCTGTTCACACAAGTCCTTGTCTTTCTGTAATGTAGAAGTTAGGGATGTGTGGGGAGATGTGGGTCCCAAAGGTGTTTGCCTGCGGAAGAGCCAGGGTGATAACCTTACCAGGGAGAATATGCATAAATGGCTGCAGAAAATACTGCAGCTTGCTTTCTCTCTGCTGGCAGCACCAGTGCAATGAGTAAAAGACTGTTGCGGTTGGATTTAGCTGAGCGTCTTTCTAGGACAATGTGGACACAGCTCAGGCTGGGACTGCCACCCGAGAAGGCAAATTACAGAAATACATGGAGGATTTCAGGGATAGGGAGGGATTTGGTATGGAAGATGGCTTTCCTCTGTGCTTGGCAGGACTGTGTCCAGGTTTACAGCTGTGCAGAGGGGAGGCCAACTGTGCGCCCTCCATTCGAGTGTGCCTCAACACAGCTGTGGGAAAGCATCACGCAGATTGCCAGCCGCATGCTGAGATTTTCATGAGTGCCTCTCTGCATGCTCTGGTTGTGTGTTACGCTGCAAACGTGCCTCTGTCTGCTGGCTAGCCCCAAAACGCGCAGCTTGGTCTCCTTCCATGCATGTACTGGATGCCACTTGCTCACCAAGAGCACGGCTTGAAGGTTTTAACCCTACCCATGAACTGATGCCAAAAGGGATCGCTTTCCTCTTTTGGAGCTGTGCATCTCTTCTCTCCCCCTTGCTTTGGGTTTTTGGGTTGTGTGGCTGACAAAAGGAGGCTCCCTGGATTCATCCTGTGGGCAGTGCTTGGTTTTGATAAGAGGCAGAGCAGTCCTTGGAGGGGTTTTTACTTCTCGGTGTGTTAATTTTCCACTAGATCAGAAGATTGAACAGGCTCAACCCCATTGCTCTGCAAGTTGCTGCCTCTACTGCAAGGGAAGCAACAAGCAGTGGTGAGAGAGCAGCATCTCTCCTTCACGCTGTGCGTGGTTGCACCAGATTATGTTTAACATCCAGCTGCTGTCTTACCTATTTACTGCTTACCTTGGATGTGCCTGAAAATGGAAACTGCTGAGCTTTGATTATTGCTGGGTTCTGAGTTTCAAAATGCAGCCACAAATAGCTTTTCAGCTTTAAGAAGCTGAAATACTGTGTGCATGAAGTCACAAAGTTATTGCCAGACTCTTAACGCTGATCGGAGTAAGCGAGAATCAGATGATGGGGTCCAAATACTTCCCTGCTTTCAGAGACCTCAGTTCCCAAGTCAAAGGTTATGTCCAAGTATTCATGGTGATCCTTCCCCAAGTGCCTCATCCCAACAGGCTTAACAGCCCCCTATTCGTCTTTGGTCACTCAGCTCAAGTTCTTGAGTGTAGTTTCTGTCCCTGGTCATCCTGTGCTGTCCTGCAGAGGTAAAGTGAGCCAAAGCTGAGGTGTATTGAATTGCCAAAGCCCTCTGTATTTTATGTATTTGAAATCCAGCTGAGGAGGAGGGTTCGATCTCCTCCACGTTACTGCTACTTTTTGTTTTGGTGGTTTTTCTTGCTTTATTTTTAATCCTCACAAGAGCTGTTTATGTGACACAGAAAACCCCATCCGGGACTCTTGCTGCTCAGGAAAACTAAAGGGGTATTTGAAAGATGTTCAGTTGTGTCCAGTTTTTCAACTTGGTTCAGATCCCTGACTTGGGAGCCCAGAACATGTCTGAGAACACCGATGTGGCAAGTAACTGATGTCTCCAACACGCCAGTCTGTCTCGGAGCATGTCTCTGATGTTGCCTTTTGTCTTGATGTATAAGAGCAAGCACGGTAACCCGATGGTATGTGTTGGCAAAGTGGTAGCTTCCTTATGGCAGCTTCTCTGCAGGTTTTAGGCACCAGTTCAGCAAAACACAGAGCCATGTGAACAACCCCATCTCTGCTGGATGGGGTGTTTATAGGTTTACTTAATTTTGAGCACATGAGTAGCTTCATTGGCTTTTGCATTTTGAAGCATATGTTTAAGTGATTTACTGACTGGGGGCCTACATGCAGATGTGAATATTAAAAATGAAAATGTAGGTATCTAATCCAGATGGTGAAGCTGAAGTATTTCTTTTTCAAGGCAGTCTTGGGGATTTAAACATTTTCCATTAAGATTAATGGAAGATACATGCCTTAACTCCTGTAGACTGCTTTGAGAAACATCAGTCAAGTGTTACAGTACGAAGTTATAGTATGCTTGATGTCTTTGCATTGCAGTCTGCGTTCTCAGCTCTGCAGGCCTTGTAACATCTCCTGGTCACTGTTTTGCATTAGGAATATAACTGTCATTGCACTGCGCACAGCCCTTGCAATCTTATCTTTAGTTTCACGGTACTTAGTTTTATCTTAAAATCACAATTCCTAGTGCTGATTCACAACAGTCTCAGTTTCTATTCTTATTTCTGCTTAGTGTGTGGTGGGGAGGGGAGATGAACGCTTACAGCCTTTAAACTCATGAAAGAGGCACTTGAAACACTTGACAGCATTAACTGTAAGCACTCAGAATCCCAGAGGGGATATAAAGTTGATAGACTTGTGTGTGTGTTTTCAAATCTCGAGGTTTTAACATCAGTCTCCTGGTAAGTGGGAAGCCTGTTTCATTGCTGGGGAGCATTCGATGCTGTGACCTGGCGCATGCAGCCTTACAGCCTCCTGCATGTGCACCGACCAGACACGTGTTTGGGGAGATGGGATCGGTCCTGCTGTGTTTTAGCATGTACCACAGTTGACTCTTCTCTCTGCCCTTCTGGGAACAGTTGTTCCCAGCTCCTCACTTGTCTTGATGTTCTACCTTCTCTCTAGTGGTGCTCCAGGGATCTGAGAGGTGTAGCAAGTGTAATTTCCACGTGTTATCTGTAGAACTGCTCTGTTTTTATGGAGGTAAAACTGTGTTTTCCTTTAACTCTGCCTTTTATTCATAGGCATCAGTGCTTGAGGCAGAGCATTTCATTAAAGATTTATGTAAAGCAGGGGCTGGTCTCAGAGGCAGGAGGATAAAGCTGCGCTCCAGAATGCTAATGCAGGGCTGGAACAGTTTGAGATGCGCACAATGCAGCGGTGGTTGGCACAACCCGAGGTTTCATCCAGGAGAGGGGGAAGCTTGCACCACCTTTATCTTTGCCATCCTGTAACTGAGGTTCATCCACACTTGGGTTTAGGTGAGGAAACAGAAACACCCTGCAGGCAGGCCTGCCAGCAGCCCTGGGCATGGCACGGGCTGGGAGGAGTGAAGGGGTTTGGCTTCTGGAGCTGGGATGGCATCAGCATCCCAGCCTGGAGCCTGCCAACGCTCTGAGCTGAAGCTGTGGGAGAAAACCTTGTTCTCTCTCTGCCCTGTCCTTCCTGTTCCAACTGGCACAAGCAGGATGTGGAGGTGAAGCTCAGCTTGGGTTTCGCTTACTGAGATCTCTCTGATAACTTCTGCAGCGGATGAGATGTGCCTTTCTCTGTCCCTGGTCCTCCAGTGCTGTCCTCATAGGATGAAGAGTCTGTCAAACATGAAGATGCTTGTGAAAAACCCATAAATTCACCCCAAATCATCAGTATGAATAGCTTCACTGCATACCTGGCAGTTGCTGAAACCAGACTTGTGGAAGAGCACTTGTGTTTGTGCAGAGCTATAAACAGGGACTATTCCAGCCCCATCCACGGCAGCTTCTGCAGTAACCTCTGTCTGACAGCAGTAGGTAGAAATCGAACAGCATATGGAGCTTCCCTTGGGCCTCACAGCTGCACACAGGAGCCCGTATGTCCTTCTTCAGAATAGTGCTGGTTTACTGTTCAAGGCAGGTGCAGCTCCTGTTCCCCACTTTGGCAAAGCTCTTTCCTATAAGGATGCACCCAGAGCTCCCAGGGACTTTCTACCCTTCAGATGTGCATTTATGTATTGCCGAGCTGTTTATATGAATGTAAAGGCACGACAGGAACTGGGGTTTGTATTCATGGAAATGTAATTACGTATGTTGTGTAAACTAACTAGTAAAAGAAATTCTGGAACTCAAAACAGGACAAGATTTGAATGCTTATTAACCAAAACAATGGTGGTTGATGTGTACCTTGGAATAAACACTTGTGTCCTATAGGAGAGGCTATAGGTGTTGCCCCATCCTCTCTTATAGATCTGGCAGCTGGAAATGACCCTCCTGCAGGACCAGTACAGGAGGCTTTGGCAGATACGGTCTTGAATTGTCTCTGCTCTATGGAGATCCTGCAAGTTACAGGATAAAAGTCTGGAACAAGCTTGCCCACGCAGGCGGTACACTTCCAGCTATCTCCTGAAGATAGCATCTGTGCGTTCCTTTGAAGTCATTCATGGAGAGCCATGATAATGTGGAAAGCTCTTGGACTATCTCCCTCTGCCCGGCAGCTCCAGCTGGGATCAGAGGCCGATCAGCTACATTGAACGTGTGAGAGGGAAATGCTGCTGTAGGACTCTGGGTGTGCAGATGTGGTGGGTGGCAAACAGCCTTGTCAGGGGGTGAGCAGGGTAGGGTTTGATTTGCAAGCTGTGAAATATCAGCCGGAGCAGTGGAACAGTGTGAGTGTGAACTAATAACTTTCTAAGCCAAAGAACCCATAGATAGATCTGTGTTGCAAGTGCTTCTTGTAGTGTGAGCTCCTCAGCTGTAGGAAGCGATTGCACTGCTTGACACCAAGGCATCAAATCCTAGGACTGGATTGGTTTCACTGGCTTCACCACGTACCTGAACTAACAGAGCAGACTGTGACTGCCTCATTTGCAGTTTGTTTTAAGGTAAGGCTTTCCACAAATTGGTAAAGTCTGAGTCCCAGGCCTCTTAATATCAGTCATAGGATCATAGAATGGTTTGGGTTGGAAAGGACCGTAAGACCTTAGTTCCAACCTCCATGCCATGGGCAAGGGGACTTCACCCTAGTCCATGTCGCTCAAGGCTCTGTCCAGCCTGGCCTTGAACACTGCCAAGGATGGAGCATTTACCACTTCCTTGGGCAACCCATTCCAGTGCCTCACCACCCTCACAGTAAAGAACTTCTTCCCTCTGCATTGAGGACACCAGCCACATATGTGTATTTTAACAAGCACACACCTCAATGGGTTTTTGCTGTGTTTCCAAGAGGCAGGTAGTGCCAAGGAATAATCCTTTAGTTTTCCAAAACTGTGGAGTATGAATTGAAAAAATCCAAATCTATTTCTGCCTTTTGTGGTCTCCATTTTCAGCCCTGCCAAGTGATGTAGGACAGCTAAATGTCACTTGGCTCATCTGCTGTGTCTCCAGCAAGGAGTGCAGGCAACCATCAGCCTCCAGTCACTTTCAGCAGCTCTGCAAACCAGCACTGGGAATGGTTTTGCTGATGCTACAGTGTCAGATCTAGAAATAACAGGTTGGCAGTGATAAGTTGTTGTTTCCCAGCAGCTTTGGAGGACAGGGTATACTTGAAATAAATCTATCAGGTCAGGTTTGAAATTGGCCAGGGCTGTAAGCAATAGTTTATTGAGCTTATTTATGATGTCGCACCTTGGAAATGAAATGGAGAAATGTCAAGTGCTTTCAGCACCAGCCAGCACAATTTAATGCCCCCTCCCCCTTGCTTGGGAGCTCTGTCTTGGCTTCGTGCCGGAGGCTTATTATTGTAATAAAACACGTTCACGTTCTAGGTGGTAAATGGAATTTACCGATAATTAAAACTACAAATAAAATAAATCCATTCATCAACATCTTCATTCCCAGCATAGCTCACATTCTTTGCACTATGTATGGTATAAAAATGTGCACCTTGGGCTTTTTAGCTGTTCGTGGCATAATGGTCGGATCCATCTGTGATCTGTGAGAGTCCTGGGAATCGAAGCTGAAGCAAACCCACACAAAAGCTGGATCTGAGCAGTTCCCTTAAATGACGTTTCCCCAGTCTCGTCTCCTGCATTTGGACTTGGGCCCGGTCTGAAGCCCATCTTCTTTCCAGACTGCTGCTTGCTACCATTGCACAAAGAACCGCCTCAAGTTTCTCAGCTGAGTAACCATCTGTCTGCCCTCCCACACGGACACCTGAGGATGAGTTAATGCTGAAAAGAAAACACATCATTTAAACAATTTTAAAGCCCCAAATGCATCTTTCTACAATCTCGAAAGTTTCCAGTGTGGTTTTTCGTGTGTTAAGAGGATAGATGCGTTCTTAGGGGTAAAGTTTGCTTGTTACATTAAAACGATGGCATTCGATGTGGTAGAGTTACTTCATAATCGTGCCAAGGGTGTTACTGATGATATTACACTGAATCTGGCACAGTGAACATGGGTTGCTTGGACACGCACAAATGGATATTAGTTGGATTCTGGCCTGAGGGCCAGCAGCCCTTCTGCAAACCTGGGGACGGGGAAGAGGGACATGAGATCTGCAGTCTGCTTTGCAGATCATGTCTGTGTGCAGTTTTACCGAGTAAAGCCTTAGTAAGCATTCACATAATCTGGTACAAGCAGCACCATTGAGCACAGCAGTTTCTTTTCAGAGGAGTGCTTGCTAATATTAGGATAAACTTGCATAAAATCGAGAAATTAAAGGCAACTTTGAAATAAATCCTGAAATGCAGCTGGAGGGATCTTGGATTTAAACCCTCTTGTGTGCTGCTTTCTGAACAAACAACTTCATCCGTGATAGATTGTGCGCTCTGAGCGTACATAACAAGGCAATTAAGAGAAAGCACAGTCAATGGAATAATATTGTATTATCTCTTTGTTTCACGTAAGTCCTGTATCTCCTTTGCACTGCCAGTTTGCTGTAAATTGCACCTTGTCATTAATAGGATTATTGATAACTCTGCCAAACAGAGCTTCAGCAGAATTTACTGTTTGCTAAAATGTCTCCATCATTAAAAAGTGTTACTGATATGCTTTAAGCATGAATCTTGTACAGTGTTAATTCTCTGGGTTGCAGACAGCAGCAAGTAGAGCTCTAGAGGTAGCTAAAGCTGCAGGACAGGGACACGTGCCTGCTTTGGGCTGCAGTGTGTCCAGCTGGATGAATTTATGGCATTTTCTAAGTCTTTAAACTCTTCAAAGTGAATTTGTCCTTTCCCCTGGGGCAAATTGAGGGGTGAATTCCACCCTCAATGAATCAGCTTGTGCCATGATTGAATTCACCGGGCAACTCTTATTTTTGTTGCTTGGTTGGAGCTGTGGTGCAGGAGGCACCTTGGGATGTGGCATGGTGAGTGGCTTGCACTGGCCTTGGCCGTAGGGACATGGTGATGCTCAGGTTCAATGCCTGATGGCCTCTGGGCAGTCAGCTGAAGGACGTGGGTTTGCATCCAGCAACAAAAAGCTGTTCACTGCCTGCCAGCAAGGCTGTCAGCAATGTGGTGCCTGTCACACACTGTCCCTCAGCCTGGACCCCGTGTGGATGACTGCGGGGCACAGGCTCGTTTTGGGCTGAAAGACAGCATTGTGGCTGGAACTTTCTCCCAACCGCTTTCCTTTGCTGAGTAGCATCGTTGGATTCAGTTTCAGCCAGCTGCTTCCTGGCCCTTTGTAATAGGAGTGGATGTGCCATTGCCCATCACTCTAGTGCATGGGGAAGATCAATGTTGCAGTGTTATCCTAGACTAATTCGCTTCTGCTGGGCACTACTTTACTGTGGACAGGTCTGAAAGCTAGAGAGGGGTTTGGAGGAATGAAAACAGATGATTCTCCCATCTCTGGTGAGACTCAGAGATCATGTGTCACTGCTTTTTCAGTCCCATCTCCAGTTTGAATCTGGATTGCTGTCTAGAGCATTGGACTCAGGTGATCATTGTTGTTCTCTGTGTGTTCAGTCTCTATGTTATCCTCTAGTGCTCAAACCAGCTCAGACTTAAATATCACAAAGGGATTTAATCATATCTGTAAGATATGATTTACTGTTATTTGATAGAGCTGTTTGGTATCAATCTGTTGTAACAAGACATGAGCAGACTTGCCTTGGTGCCATCCTGCTGTTTCAGCGCAGCAACCAAATTCAGGGTGGTGCAGAGCAGTTCCCTGGGGTTTTCATTAGCAATGTGGTGATGTTCAGATGTGTTTGAAGTCTAGGATCTGCATGGAATTAGAGCAGTGACCGCTATACATCGTTGTGGCCTCTTCTCTAGGTCATGTAGAGCAGTGATTTGAGACAGCCTGCCCAGTCATTTAGAAGATGATCGTTCTCCCAAAGCAGCAGTTTGTCAGACTGTAATTTCAAAATTACATTGTGTTTTGCTAGCACTTGGCAGAACTTCTCTGAGACCGAAACCTCTAAAATAGTAGCTCCAAAAAAACTCATTCCTGGTGCAATTAGAAACAAAAGGAAGAAGGAAGAACAACTTGAAATGAACTGAAGAGAACGCTGTCTGAACCTCTTGCTTTTGAAGATGTATTCCCACACTGAGTCACAGCCAAGGTTCATCCAGAAAAGCTTGGCTGGCGTTTTAGAGGTCAATACTTGTTGACTTCAGAGACGTCGCCAGCACACAGCAGCAGTGTCTTGCAGAGGAAGGCTGTGGCATGCCCTGAGATAAATGAATTCCAAAGGTAGGCATTAACTCTTTGCTGCTTTAATTTTCCACCCCCCAGGTTCACTGTGCTGGTGTGGTTACAGCACATCTGTGCTGGGCTGGGGTTGCCATCTTTCACTGGGTGACAAGGACAAACACATTTGCCCTCAAATAAGCTGGAGGTTTCTCTGTTGTGTGCCACTGCTGTCTGGGGAGCGTGTAACTTCATGTCACCTGTGACAAACACAGCATTAGAAGTAAGTCTTCTATGGGTTAAGAGCCTCTATTTCGAGGTTATGTGGCTGTTATGCCACTAAATGTCACTTTAACTTACAGAGGCTCACTCAGGCCTTATTTCTCAGCGCTTTGGCTGGTGAGTGTGTGGTTTTGTTAGTGCTTCTCACAGCGTGCATAACTCAGCGTGAGCAAAGCCACCCATCAGAAATCATAATCTACAGCTACATTAAGCCCCATTAGTTAAGAGTTGGACCGGTTACAAACGAGGGTAGAATACACACTCCATTACTGCAGCCATCTCTTCTCTGTGTGTGTTTAATTTCCTGAACAAAGGGTGGGGAATTAAGAGACACCTCTTTGATACGTTTGCTGCCACTTTGAGCCAGCCCAGCTCTGGGAAAGCAATTGTATTTTAATCAGCTCCGTGAGTCATCACCAAAAATGCCAGCTCAGGTTTGATTGCCGAGTTCCTATTGTTGCTGATGTGCGAGACATGAAGTAGAAAGAACCCAATGTGGTGTTTCGCTGCAGGACTGCGCTCAAGATGCTGACAAGTCTGAAAAAGCTCAGTTTTGACTTTGCACACCAACCAAATTTGCAGCAGGAAGAATGCGTTTGCCACAGTATGATGTCATTTTTCAGAGTCAGAAGGCTTGGTCTGAATACAAAGACCTCTTCAGGATCCTTCCAGGTCTCCTGGCTGGAAGAAAGCCAGCATTGATGTGATAGCGGAATGCGTGCAGATAGCAAAACTACTCTTTGGGTGAAATTCCTGCCTGAACTCACTTGCAAATCACAAGCGTCATTGAACCGCCTGGAGAAGGTGAAACTGATCAAAGATTTGCAGATGTGAGAGAAAATCCCAGGATTCTGGAGAGGATGGAGACATGGTGCTGGACCCAAGCCTTTCCTTGGGGAGGGTCGCTTGGCAGCTGGAAACTCCTGGAGGCTTTTGTAGAGATAGGCATTGAATAAAGACAGGCTGAGCTCAGGAATAACCTCTTGACTCCGCTTCTCATGGTGTGTGGTGTGGTGATGGGATGGAGAGCTGGTTAACACGAAAAGGGGTGATTTAAAAGTGGAGGATTTGGGAATTTCAGATTTGAGTTTCCACTGAGAACTGACTTGGCTGGTAAAATGGGCTGCAGTCCTGGGAAGTGTTGGTGAATTGTACCATATGTAAATAGACCTTTTTCTCCCCAGGTAATTATGTGGTAGCCATCTAAATACTCACTATGATAATACAAGTTATAAACAAGAAAGCAATTATATATTTATGAATGACAGGCACACACTTAAATGACCTGGACAATAAAGAATAATATTAGTCATTAGTATGGTAAAGGAGACATAATGGGCTAAATAACTTAATCTCCCACGCATTTCTGGATTTGGCCGACATCAAAGATTTCACTGAATTGATCATAAAACAGACTCAGATAATCTTGGCCAATGTCCTCCTTTTTGACAAAACGATTCTAATAATAAAAGCCTGCATTTGATTGTTTAGCCCAATGAAAAGCTTTTAGTAGTCCTTCCTTTTCATACTGTTCAATAGGCTGTGGTGATATTGCCAACCAGGCCAGAGCAGGGAGGGAAGGGGGGGTTTGTGCTGGCCTTGGCAGGAAGGTCAGGGCATGGATCTGGCCAAAGTACAGTAACACATGCAGGGAAGCTAAGGGGATTATTAAATGTGCAGAGTGGAAGTGAATGGGAGTATTGTTGTGATACAGATACCTCTTTAGAAGGTAACACTGGGACAACATGCTTTCTACAGTATGGCAGGAATTGAGATATGGGCAAAACCCTCATATGTCCCCAGAGAGCTCCCATGCAAGTATTGACGGGGACTCTTGACCCTGCTGAGATACAGGGAGGTCTCCGGGTGAGGTGACATGACTGTAGACGCAGACTGCTCTTGGTGTTTGCAGAGTAGGTAAATAGCTGTTACAGCCGTGCTTTTGGACTCTGCAGCTTCTCTGCAGTTTACTCTATTAAAACTCTTCAAAGAACTGAAATTCCCAGAGCTCTGTCTAAAGCTGAGTTACATCTTGTCCTGTTCTTGGTGCGTAACGTGGTGATTTTGGGCAGTCTGAGTTGTTTATTTCACTGACCATTAAAAGGCAGCCAATTCCACCGCATTGTTTTTAAAGCCCGAGTATTTCATTTTTGTGGATATTTAAAGCAGAGATCCTTGAAATCCCTAAAAACCCAGCCTGTTTCTCGGAGTCCCAGGCATGTCTGCTGAAAACACTGTCATAAGAAGCAATTTCACTGTACAGGCTGCCTGGAACAGAGACGTATTGATGTTATTTAGCCTTCACCTGCCAAGTTGAACGTTAGGATTGTGCTTTCACATGCGAAGAAGCTATTGGCTTTACAGATAGTCATATTTTCATAGGCTGTATTTGGCTGTCACACCTTCTCCTGTAGTCTCTTGATATGCAAACAAGTCTCAGTTGTATATGCTCCTGGCCTATAAACTGATATCCCTGCAGAGTTCCTGATTATCCTTCCATTAACTTTTACTCTCCTCCATCTCCCTCAGGGATGTAACAAGTAGTCTTTCCTTCATCATGGCTTTCCAGCTGGTTACCTCCTTGGTGCCCTCCTAAATGGATTCTCTCAGCAGTTGTGTGTGTCACTAAGGAAATACCTACTGTGAAATTTCAGCAGGGATTGCTCAAATGGGGATTTGCTAATGTGAAATGCAAGGAAAGCATCCTGGAAAATGCCATCCCAAAGAAGAGAATAACTATGCACCGTGTCTAAAGTGCAGTGCGTGGTACAACAGGAAGAAGAGGCATCACTGTTTGTATATGGCGTTTTGGTTTCTCAGCTGTAGTGCTGAAGAATTTGATGAAGACATGTGTGAGTCTCTGCCATTCTTGCATTTTCTGGTGTAATTAGTATGGTTTATATTCCAACATTCAACCCCACATCTTAATTACGCTGAGTGCTGTACACTTTATTACATTCCTCACTTCCAGCTTTTCCTTTGTGGAGTTCAGATTGTCTCTTAATCAGATTCCCAGACCCTGTGCCCATCACAGCTGCAGCTGGGCACATCCCAGCAAAGCATTTAGCAGGGAAATCTTCTGTCTGTCCTGTGTCCATCCTTCTGCAACCCCCTGTGACAATGAATGTGTGAGTACAGCCTGAGTCCTGTTTCCAAAGACTGAGCCCATGCATGCACCCATTCAATGTTCTGGACACACTTGACCACTGATCTCTACTATTATTTAATTTCAAAGTAGCACTAAAATACCCTTTGAGGCCTCTCTCTCCTATCACGTAATCCTACTTGTTTTATAGCAGTTGACAATGGGCTGTATGTTTCTTGTAGTTATTGCCTTAACTTGAGTATAAATCAGTGTTTGCTCATTCCCGTCCATATTGTTGTTTGAAACAGGCTGCTGGCTCAGCTCCTTTAGAATTACTTGAACTAGAATTATTATTTAGCTGAATAAACGTTTCAAGACAAGTTGCACATTTCTGGGTTTTGTATTAGCGCTCCTAGAAACATTGCAGAAACCAGAGACTGAATTTAAATGGTGCTGTAAATATTTATGTGAGCAGACAGTTGTATCTGGGGAGCAGAGGTGACTCCCCTTATCCGTGTGAAGCAGAAGCATACTTCTTGAGTGGTCACGCTGATTTCAAGGGCTTGTTGTGTTTGTGGTCACTGAACAGAAATAACACGGTTAGAATATGGCCCCAGCTATGTGGCAATGCCTAATTTGAGCATGCGATTCATCCAGTTTCCCATGTGGAGTGGAAAGTCGAAGGTTTTCTTCAATTGCATGTATAAATCTATGGGCTTGAGAGATTACAGGTGCCATTAGACTCTTCCTTTTGCAAATCGTCAGTATTTGCATATCTGTACATGCATAATTTGACCAGAAATTCCCCTGCAGTGTTTAAAGTCCTGCTGTATATGTCTCTGTCTGAGCAGGTCTGGAGCCTCAGAAGATTAAGTAAGGGTGAGACATTTAGCCACAGGGCAACAACTCTGGTGTGCACTCAGATTCCATATCAGGTAGTTTGTTCTATTATTAAAAGAGTACAATTTCTCAACAATGCTTGTTGCTGCTTTAAAAACCTCACAGTCGCTCAGGCAGTATGCAAAGTGAATGAAGGAATATAGCTTTTTATGTTGGTCCCTATCCACAGCCAAAAGTTGGGATTTTCAGTGTCCCCATATAGTGTGTCCTTTTTCAAGCACCTGGGAGGGGTGTGTGTATGTCCCCATCTGGGCTGCGTATGCACTAAGCAAGCTGCTACTCTGCAGCCTCTAAGGTCAGTGGGAGAAGAGAAGCTATGTGTGTTTGTGGCTTCTCAAAGCATCAGAATAATGAGTTAAAAAAGCTCTTTGCCTTCTAACGGGTCGCATATCTTTCTGATCTATCGGATTTGCACCCTTGACACCATCTTTTGAGGAGCACTTCCAAAAAGTATGGAATGAATGTAGATTATGTGGGAAATATCTCAGTAGTGTGCTCACACAGCTCGTCAGCACAGTCTCCCACTGTTAACTGAACGTGTCCTTTATGGAAATTGGCTTTGTAACCCACATTTCAACTGCTGAAGAGTTATGAGGTCAGCAAGTGCAGTCCAGAATGTGGCTCATTTTGTGTATATCTTGGACCATGTTCACCCCTGGGTTTTGTACCACAAAAATCAGTGGAATGGTGCCAAGAAAAAAATTCATGCCCTAATATTTAAAGTCAGCTCCTCCAACACACTCAGTGTATTTCACTGAGCTCCCTACCATGACTCTAGGAAGGCTTCTGCTTGCTGGTTCTCGGAGGTTGTAATTTTTATATGGGCACTGAGAATAACCAATAATAACAGGTTTTGGGTAGATATTAAATCTTGTGCTTCAAAGTATGAACTCGTATCTACTATTACTCAAGAGCAGAAAGAGGCTGCTGTAGTGAGCAAACTTGTATTTCTGCCCTTGCAGTGCTCTTACTGCTTTGTATGCTGCATCCAGTGGTGGCCAGTGTGAGAGGCAAGGCAAGTTAGCTGGACGGATAGCAGGTAGTTCCGAATGGGCAATTCCCATGTTTCTCCAAGAGCAGATTGTTAATCATGAAGCCAGAGCATCACATCGCCCGTGCTTTGATAGGAACCGAAGAATTAATGTCTGCAGTCCCTTTTAATGACAGACTTTTAGCAGTGATCACAGAACTGCCTTGCAGAGTTAATTCTGGCTAATGAGCCATTAGTCAGCTCGGTGGTGACTCCTCCATGCTCCTTGCCTGTGGGGAGGAGGTGGTCGGGCTGAGCATGGTGTGGGAGCCCCAGCAGGACCCGTGTGAGCCCGGCGCCCTCCCCTGCAATGGTGCTTGGGCTGCAGCTGAAATCCTCCTGTTTTGAAGTTGAAGGATTTCTTCTCCTGCTGCAGACTTGCCTTTTTTCAGTTCTTAATGCAGCCAGAGAGGGTCTATCAGCAGAAGGCTCTTTGCCTGCCCGAGCAAAGGTTGAGCTCGCGTGGGCTGAGCATATTCCAGCGTGAATGTGTTTAAATGTAGGGGCAGCAACAGATGCTGCTGCTGCTTTCTCACCTCATGTGAGAAGAGCCTGTGTGTGCCCGGCTGCCTTGGAGCACACCGCAATTGTGGGTGCTGGGGCATGGAGCAGGTGCAGATGGTGCTCCAAAAGGGGAAATCCAGAAGCTCACGAGCTGATTTCTGTTAGGGAGATGTGTCTGTATGCTATCCATAGAGCACAGGAGTCTGCTCATCAGGCTGGAACACTCTGGGGATGCTAGGGGCAAATAACCCAAATCCACAGCTAGGACTGGAGCCTGATGCTGGCTATCATGGTGTAGTCCTTGTGATGTGACCATCTTCCCTTGTAGGAAGGAAGTCCTGTGCTCCAGCATCATCACCAATGCCTCTCCAGCCCAGGGCTGAGGGGATACTTAGGCTAAGGAGCCTGCATGGCTGGATCCATCACTGACAGGCTCAGCTCTGACCTCTCGGTTTTCCCATCCACAATTTTGTGGGCAGCTCTCGAAGGCAAGCTGAGGGTAGGGGATATGAGCACCATAAATCAGGTGCTTGGTTGTCTGTTCCCTGAGCTAGGCACTGCAAACTGAAGCACAGAGGTGCTTGGTGCAAAGGATGCCTTGCAATGGGACATAAATCTCAGGGATGCCTGCAGACTGTGGTAATGAGGAGCAAAAATCTAAGAGACGTTTGTGCTAATCTGGGAGCTGAGCATTGCTGGACTACAGTGTAATTAACGGTGGTGATGAATTGATGTTGGTGACAGAGCTTATGTTGCTCTTCAGAAGCATTGATGTTTTCTAAGGTAAAGAGGAGACTCTGTTCAATTTAGTGAGTTAGTAATTCTGGGAAGAAAAAAAGGTTAAATGAAACGTTTCCCCCCAACCTGGAGCAGTGATACTTGAATTCCTGTATTTACATGTCAGGAGGGAGGGTGCACTTACATAAAAACATGTGTGCCTCTATGTAACTCTATGTACATATATAACACCCAAAATCCATCATTATGCATTCATATTTGCGTGTGGAGTCTGGCTGAGGATGTGTGTGTATATATAAAAACATGATTTATGGGTTTTTAAACCTCCTTGACAGGCTCCATGAGAGCGGTTCCTAAATGTGCGCCAAGATTTTTGACTAAGAGACAGGTAGCAGTAGGTGCTAATAAATGAAAGAACTGTGAGTACAATGTTGTGACATCCACCTCTCTGAACAACCTGCGGAGCCCTGGCAGAACCATCAAACCGAGCTGAGAGTAATCAGCAGGGACTGATAAAGCTGCTCTTGTAATTATTTGTTTGATATACAGCTTTCCCTCTTCCTTCTGCATAAATAGCAGCATTGCTTTGCTTAGTGTGGGAGGTGTTTTTTTATCCCTGTCAGGGCTTGTTCTCACCAAGATGTCATGAGAGGAGGACTGAGATCTGCATTTTTGTTTTATTTACGGGCTTTCCATTGTAATTCTGACAGCATACGGTGGAGACAGCATTCATTTAGATGGGGAGAGGCGTCCTTGCTTCATGCAAAGCTGTCGGTGGTGCAGACTCCGTCGTGCTGCTTTTAAGCTGCTCTGATTCCTTTAGGTTTGGCCTGGAAGAAGCTGTTCTGAGAGGAGGCAACTGCTGAGGTCTGAAGGCTGTTGCGATGTCGTGCCCTTGTACTTAGATGTTAAATAAACTCCCATAGCAGGTTTCTCATTTATAAGTGTGAGTTTGATGATGCCACAGCCCAAACTGCCCCCAAACCGCACAGCTCTTCAGATTGACAACTGTGAGTTATCCTTAAATAACTTCCTCTCCTCGCCACTTCTACTGCCAAAGGAAGAGAATCCAAGCATTGACTGATTTCCAGGCAGTCGCAGTAGTGGCCTGTCAGTGACGGCTGCACTGAGCCAAAAGGCTCCTGTTGATGTCAGTGATTTCTGGGAATGCTGCCTGCATGCTTTTGTTCCAGGATTCCCCTCTCCATCCATGCCTGGTTCACTCGGGGCAAATTCTGCAATTCTGTGTTTAACAAAAAGCTCAGTAATTCGCTCCCATTTTAAGCACTTTCATTTTCCTTGTTTCATTTATGTGTTTTTTTTTTCTTAAGGAAAGAGGAAGGCTAATTATTTCTTTCTAAAAAGGAAAAAAAAATCCTATACATCAGAATAGCTTTGATATTGTCTAAGGGTTTTACCGGGAACTCAGGAAGAAGGGGGAGGCGTAAGGAGAGAGTGGCACATTAGAGCAGAAAATAGAATTCCTAGCCTGAAGTGAAAGAAATCCAGACTGCTGCCTTTAGCATACATTTGAATACCGTCAAGGGCATCTGGAACATGGTGATAGGCATTCTCCTTCTGATAACGCTAAAAATTCATTAATGATGAGGCACAGATACGCCACCGGCCCTGCGCTTCACAGGCAATATTGGGAATGGGTCTGAGCCATCAGAGGCTGCATTCAGGCTCATGCCAGGGTCATTGCCAACTCGCTCTGACTCAGGAGAAATACCTCAGACTTGAACCAGATTAATGAAAAGAGAAATTGTTCTGAGCCTAAGAAGAAAAGCTTTATACCCACTGCAGCTTTATGGGGGTGGTTCCTGAGTGATTACGGTGCATCCTTTCAGTGCTTTCTGATTCCAGGCAATGATGGCATTTTAAGATAAATAACGTGATCACGGCTGTGCTTGTTATTGAAGGGCTTTTATTCTTGCTGATGTTACATGAAAAAGAAAGTTATTAAAAAAATGTGGCACTAACAAATTGAAGCCCCCAGGGAACTGTTGCCTGAATGGGATTTTGATTGGAGTTCAATTTAATTGGCCATAAATCTTCTCATTTCTGATTTACATTCTACTTTAGACCAGTCTCCCAAATTCATGATAATCAGGTTTTCCTTTTTTTCTATCAAGCAGAATACCCTGACATGAGCATAAACAAGATATATTCCTTCAGCAAGGTGACCTTGTTCTTGCTTGTACCACGCTGGTAATTGATTTAACGCCTCCTTACCTGTAAATCGGGCCTCTTTCTGAGGCATGTCTATCAGATTTTGAGGTAATTGGCCAGCGTAGTTGTTTTTTCACTGTAGTATTTTGAGTGCATGATATCACTTATAAACCTCTACTACAAGAGTAGCTCTGATCATTCTTACTGACACCATGGAAAACATTCAGCTGGTGCCTCCCCTCGTCGGCTGGCTTTGAATGCAGCTATGTGCATATCTCAGAGAACAGAAGCTCTTGTTCTAGCCTGGAGTAAATACACGAGATGCAGAGCCCAGTAATTTCTGTGGGGCTCGAATGAAATCTTTTTCCTGTCACATTGCAATGTCTGTAAGGGAATGAAGTTAATGCTGCAGGTGCTTGCTGCTTGTACCAGGCCCTTCTGCTTTGGAGGGGTGCTGCAAAGGAGGACATCGGTTTGGTTTTGTGCCTGCCGTGAACGTTGTTAGCCTTTGCTCTATGACTTGGCCCAGTGCTGTCAGGGAGGGGATGGAGACCTGGGGGCTTCTCTGCATTTACATTCTCAGCAATGTAAATGCTGGTTTGGAGGTGCTGGGCCTTGTTTCTAGTCAGAATCTTAGGAATTGCTCTTTAGGATTAGAATGCTTTTTCATGGGTAAGTCGGAAGGCCATCAAGAGTTCCTTAGTGTGTGAGTTTGTCGTTGCTTTTCACAGCAGAGGTCACTTTGGTTTCACTTTTTCCTTGAAAAGCTCTATGAAGATGGTTTGTGCTTTATATGCCATGTGTGTAGTGGAACGTTGTCACCCCTAAGAGAAATTTTACTTAAGAACAATGTTCTCCAGGCACCCTGGGAATCCTGGTCCGCATCCCTTCTCTGCTCTGGAGTGCATGCACACCACATTGTAGTGTCCTCTTGCTCCCCACTGCTCTGCTCTCCTTTCCCTTTACTTTCCCCAGGGTTGCTTCTTGCAGTTGCTGGTTTAGATTCATCAGGAGTTCTCCTTCCCCCTTCTGACCTGCAATACCCAAAGGAGGCTTCACATGAGAGGACTGTGGGGGTGAATTCTCTAGGGAGGTGATTTGGAGAGGAGATGAGTAAGAGGTGAGAACAAGAGGGGGATGAAAGGAAATAGAATCGGATCTAACTCTGATCAGATACTCAAACCCCTTAAATCCACTTGCTGCTCTTGCAGTCTCCTTCATGGGAAACTCAATAGAGTGCCTCAGCTGCTGCAAGGAATGGATAGGAAAGGGGAAGGAACCAGCGCATATTGAGTTGTAATCGGTGTTATTGGGTTTGGAGAATATTGCAGTTTAATGTTTTGCCCATCTTTCCTGTCCCATGGCTCTTTTCCCTTGTGATTCTTTTGTGTTTCTAAGTTGTGAAGCTTCATTATATTGCTCATTTAACCATTTCCAACAGTACTGGGATTGGCAGATACGCAACTTCGTGGACTGTAAATTGAATGTTTTACGGCCTGTGAAGAAAAGATGAAAAGAAAGTTACATCTGCTGCCAGTTTCCTAATTACATCAGCATCAAGTACATTGAGTTTGTTCATGCCAGGTACTCTTACTGAAAAAAACATTTATAACCATGGCCTTGGCAATGGGAAGCAATTGCTTTGCAGTGGTTTTCCTTTTGCTTTCTGAACCATTAGAATTCTTTCTCTTCTTTTTTTCTCTGCTTCCTTCCCTACGAAAGAAATAGAGAAAAATGTGAATTTGAACTCATTATGATTATCTTCTGATTATTTTTCTTTTTGTCTGAAAAGATGAATAGCTGGAAGATTGCTGAAAGTAACGTGAAGGAAAATGAGCATCTGTTACTGAAGTTTCTGCTGACCCACCAGTACTTTGGGCTTGTATGACAGCAGTGGGCAGGTACCAAGGCAGATGGGATGTGACTGTCCTGGCTGAGCATGGAGCAGGGCTTGTTCCCCAGGGAATGGGGCAGAAAGCGAGTGCTTCATGGGAAACAGCTGAGGGCTTGTGCTGTGTCCCAACCCAAAGAGAGCACGAGGCAAATACAAGAAGGACCATTGACAAAAGTGTCTTCATGCCCAATAATGCATCTGCAAACAGCTGAGTCCCAGCAACTATGAAGTTTTCTATGGGGAGGGTTCAGGATGTGCCTTCACTGTGCAGCCTGCTCCACAGCACAATTGTTTCTGCTTCTTCAGTCATTACCTACTTGAGTCTCAGTTTAGGAATCAAAGTCTTTTCAAGCTACCTAGATGGTAATTCTTGTTAAAGCTTGGACCCCAAAGCCCAGTGAATAAGACTGGCAGTTGGGTCTTCTCCCATCTGTATCACTTTTAGCTCCAGTTTCCTATCCTACTGTTTCTCCATCGCAGTAGTAACTTTTTTTGACCTGTATGTGAATTAGGACAAACAGGGCCTTGGTTTTGGTGATATTGCAAATAAACATTGAAGGAGAGGAGATCCACATGTCTGCTCTGAGCCACAGCTCTGTGTGGTCCATTAGATTGTTTGGGCCAACATCCTAGAGAAGATGCTGGTTGCTTGTGATTCTTTGTTTTTTCCTTCTGTTCCATCCCTTGGTCCTCGATGCTTTTGGAGCAGATCAAATCCTTCAGCAAAGCTTTTCCAGTGTCACATAGAGAGATTAGAGATGATTAATAGGTTTGGTTACTAAATCTGGTCAAGAATTGTCTAAGATGTTTTTCCAAACTGTTTTAGTGTGATCCATCTTCACTTCCTTGTACTCTGGTTTTGGTGCAAGTTTGATCAATAAAGACTTTTCCAGGATTGAGATCAGATGGAAGGCATTTCCCATCTCTGTTCCCAGATGGGAGTAAGAACCAATCTAATTCAGCCTAGACTAGGTATATTTGTTAAAGTCTGTGCCTTGACAAATTATCCCTTGTACCCTCGATTTATCCCCTGCTCATGCTCACTGAGCAACGACTTGCACATCCTGAGTTCTTGTAAGGAGGATCCCGCTGCCATGGTCAGGACAGTGAGTGACGCTGATGGCATAGATGGACACTGCACGCTCCACACCTTTCCTTAGCATCTTCTCTAGCTCCTGTAATTCTGGTGGGAGGTTGTCAAAAGCTCGTGCCTTTCATCCCTGGAGTGGGAAGGGCTTCATTTGTTTTGTTAATCTGAAAGTTAAGTGGGTGGGAAGATAAGTCTGCAGCCCTACTCCATTCGTCACATGGTACCAGCTCTTGGTTCCCCTTGAGAGAGGCAGAGCAGATGGAAGGCAGAGATGAAGTGAAGATCAAAAGTAAACAGCTTGATTAAGTTTTTGATAAAGGATAAACCACTTATTACATCAAAGCTGCTGAAAACCACATTAAATGTTTCCTGAACATTTCATGTCCATGTAAGCATTAACTGCACTTGCCATGGGGATGTTTGTAACAGCAGCAGTGGAGCTGGGGAGTGCTGATGGGGTACGTACCCTTGTGGCTTGCACTGGCAAGGCAGAGCCTGTTAGCCATGCTCTAGGCCATTGCACCTCTCCTCCTTCAGTTTGGTGGGCCCATGTGATGTGCATGGTTAGGCAATCCTTTAAGCTGTGCCCTGCTCAGTTTTCATGGTTTGGGCACTGGTTTTCCAGAAGTTTACAACATGTGAGCTGTCATTTCCAGGAAAAGTGGGATAAAGGTTTTTGCCCAGCATGGACTTCTCTATGCATATCTAAGGATCTGGACTCGATTTTTACTTGCCAAGGTTTATATTAAAAAGCCCAGAAATGGGGCAGTATTGCAACAGCTTGAGAAAGATGTGTATTACAATCACAGAAAAGTTAACTGGAAGGGATGTCTCATGGTCACTAGTCCAAGCTCCCACTTGAAGCAGAGCTAACTTCAAAGTTCGCTCAGATTGCTCGGGATAGAAGTTGAGCATCCTTTCCAGGTCTCTCTTCCAATATCACACAGTGCTCAGGGGAGGATTTTCTCTTAGGTTCAACTGGAATTTCCCATCTTGTCTCTCATCCTCTCACTGCGCTCTCCTGAGAAGGGTCTGCCTCTGCCTACACGCCTGACTTTTCATCGCCAAACCACTGTCAGTACAATAAGACAAACTTCCTTGAGGTTGTTTGCTTGTTTGTTTTCCTCTCTCAGTGCTTCCCTTGTTGTTCCTGTATTCTGCAGGTGATTGACAGCACAACCTCGTCTTTGCCTACTGCAGGCAGTCACAAATTTGGGCTCTTTCAAAGCAAGAACTTGTTTCTGTTTAGTACTTTTGAAAAGGGTACTTCAGAAACTGCATTTCTGGTTTCTGCAGAACAGAAATGAAGTGTTGTGAGCGGAGAAGTCCCTGTCCTAAATTCCCATCTGCCAAACATTCATGTTAGTTATTATCAAGCTTAGTAGTGCAAGAATTTATTATTCTCTGAACCAATGGCCTTCATCCTGCTGTGAACATAACAGTGTTAGTTAACAGGAAGCAAAAAGGCATGAAATTAAAGCTTTCAGGTAATCTTCAGTGGCAAGTGGGGTACCAACCAGGCACCAGCTCAGGTATGACACAGGGCTTGCCCAAACCCATGATTAGGTGATAAGCTCCATAACAGTCAAATTTGATTTCTTAGCAATACTCAAGATAGATGTCTCAGTGACAATTGTACAACTGGGTTTATTCAGTTCAAAAGAAAAAGGTGACTTTTCTTAAGAAGCATTACTGTGTATTTCAGCAAGTTTTCTCATGTAATAAGATGCAAAACTTCAGGCAATATTCTGTTTAGATACATTCCTATTTGATAACAAAAGTGGCATTGACAGTGAGGGCTTGCACGGAATAAGTTATTACTTTGAGTTCTTATGCTGAAGCCAGATGTGTTCTGTATGTTCACAGCTCTTGTAACTTTTCCTTTCCCTTATCTGGACAGCTACATGTCCGTGAGATTTATTTCTTGATCTATAAGGACATGCAATCCTTTTTGGGATTATTGCCATAGAAACAAGACGTAACGTGGAGTATGTTAGAAGTAACAAATGGGATTTGGCAGTCTCTCCCATTTACTACACATAGGTTGATCTGCGTGCAAAAAGCAGCAATTACTTGCTCTCAGAGCGTTATTAACAGGCACATCTGCACATTCATTAAAACCAGATACTTCCATTCTGGCTATGCTGGTCTCGAATCTAAAATCCATGACATCTATTTTGTTTCTCAGTCAAGGCAGGGATTTGTCGGTATTGACGTTTGGGTTCCTCTTTGTTTGATTGCGAAGCCCGCAGGCAGCCCGTGCTCCCAGCCCTGCTGAGCCTCCCACAAGGAGATAAGATGCAGTAACTGAACCAGGGAACGGCCTCTACTTTGAAGGGTGAAGTCACCCAAGTTTTGCTCATAAAGCCTGATCTCCCACAGTGCTGGGACCCAGCTCCCAGCCTCTCCCAGGGCTTCACACCCTGCCTGGCGTACAGGCACTTGGCTGCGTGGAGACCTCACACAATGCTGAGGCACTGGCACAGGGTGCCCAGAGAAGCTGTGGCTGCCCCATCCCTGGCAGTGTTCAAGGCTGAGTTGGAAGGGGCTTGGAGCAGCCCACCCTAATGGAAGGTATCCCTGCCTGTGGCAGGGGTTGGAACTGGATGAGCTTTAAGGTCCCTTCCAACCCAAACCATTCCATGATTCTTGCTTCAAACATTTAGTACCTAAGTAGAGAAATAGGACACAGAATCTAGGACTGACTAACTTCAGGCTTCAAGAATAATGCAGGTGTCTGCCTTCTTCCTCATCCTCATTCCTCTTTTCCTTGCTCTCTGATCTCTTCTTCAGCTCCCATGTTCTCCATTCCCTCCAACTCCCTTCATTTTTCCATCCTTCTCGAGTTGACTTCTGCTTCTGCCTCCTCACTGACTCTTCTGTCGCCTGGGAGCCACAGAGCACTTCTCAAGGTCCATCCTGAGCAGCCCTTAGGTGGCACCCTAAAATCTCCCTGCCTCATCCTCAGGGGGACAGAGGTTCAAATGACCAGCTCTGTTCTGCTTGATAACCTGCTAAATTCAGGTCCCAGGTATCTTGCCTCTCCTATGTGGGACTGATAGGGAATCATCAGAGATGCTCTTGATTGGGGTGGAAGCCCAAAGTAGCTGCCATCACTTTCTGCCCAAAAGTGTAAATCAAAATGTCCTGTTTATTTCCCATTGCAGGCATGATCTACCAATGACAACAATTAAAGATGTTATAATGAAGGGACCGTGTTAATTTGGTGACCTGGAAGCTCTCATTAGTGGCTTGTGTTTTTCAGATCAGCCGGGAGGTGGATGTGGCTGTGAATCTGATGGATCTTGTCCCTGACGTGGGTTTTTCTCTGCTGCAGGGAGGCATGCCCCAAACGCTGAGTTCTACCAGTATGTTTACCCCATGTGGCTTCAGCCCTCATCTACATACTTCGAAAGAGGATGAACAAGGAGGATTGATCTTCCAGGATGGAAACCTTACCTCAGCATCTCTGGATGCTCTAATCCAGCATCTGATACCTACCACTGATTACTACCCTGAAGTAAGCAATTCGCAGTGTAATAAACAGTTTAATTTTGATGAATTGGGGCAGCACTTTATGCAAAAGTGCGAATGTGTTGAATTTTGGATTAAGAGGGCTAATTTAAAAGCTGCATACAGTTAAAGCTTGGTAAATGGATGCATTGCTTTAAATGCTGTTGCACTGCGCTATAATTGTTCCCGTGAAAAAGCAGATCCCAAAGTTGATATTGCCTTTACATAAGAGAATGGGGCAAGGGAGAGCCGTGGCAGTGATGAATTAGCGATACAGCAGTCGGAGCACTTCAAAAATCGCAATACATCCCAGAGAGGCTTAGATGAAGGCTGCAGCAAAAAACTTCAAGTCTGAACTGGCGTTAAATGAACTGAATTTCAGTGGCTGCTGAAGTGATCCCCGTTTGTCTGTGTGTGCAAAGCATTCTCTCAGTGACAACAGAGATGCTCCTTCTGATGCGTTCATATATTCACACCAACTTTGCAGCCACTCACTGGTCAGCACAACCCAGATCCTAATCCTTGCTCGATCAGTGAATATTCAGGGTTTCTTCACCAACAGTGTGAGGATCTAAACTGGAAGCAGGTTTATGGTCCTGTAAGCCATTGACTTCACTGGATTTTATGCACATGCTCAGTGGAATTCAGGATGGAGTTTGACTGGAAGACTTTTAAGTGCTAATTTATCTATGGAATAGCTTGTGTTTCAAAGCAGAGTAGCACTGACTTCTGAGCAGTTTAGAAGACTAGGAAAGCTATCAATGCAGAGCAGACAGCGTGTTTGAAATTACCCAGTTTCTGATCAGCTAAAATTAAGTAGTGAAAAAGCATATCAATTAAAGAATAGAAAGACCATAAAAATGGGTAATGGATGGATCAGGCTGTGAGATTTTCATTAAGCAATGCGGGATATGCAGTATTATACCTGCTGCTCGGGAGTGTGGCTGGGTCTGGAGGAAAGAAGATAATTCGGGTGCCAGGAGAGGTGAGGATGCAAACAACTGAGGATTCATGCATGTATTTGAAATTCATTGCTGGAATACTTTAAGTAATCTGAGGATTTATCCAACAGTCTTGCTTCCCCCAGCTTCCCCGATGTGGGATTCTATATGATATGGCTTGGCTGATAGCAATTAATTTGGGGGAGTTAGAAGAATAAATGAAATATTCCTTAAAACAGGCTGGGAGAGAGCTACAAGGTTTGAGTTCTGGGGGCATTTGTAGCTCACAACCCAGTACAGCACAGAGGTGCCCAAGTGTCTATATGTCTTTCACTGGCCTCCATGTATCCCTGGTTGTGCTGTCTCCTGTACCTGGACTCAGTCCCATAGAGTGACGTACACACTGTCTTTGCTGGATGTTTGCATAAGGGTTTAGGCAGCCCAAGGCTGGAAGTGGCAGTGAGTGCTGTGGGGGAAGGAGGTGCTGCTGCCTCCTCCAGTTCCATTTTCAGGGCCAGGAATCCTTATGTCTTTTAGATGTAAAGGTCTGTCCCAGGGAAAATGCAAAAACCTTGGATTTTGGGGCTTTAATGGCTAATATTACCCACTGTACAGCTGCTTACAGCAGGTCTGCTTGTCTTTCTCCTGCAGAAAGCCTATATCTTTACATTCCTGCTGAGTTCCAGACTCTTCATTGAACCCCATGAGCTTTTGTCCCGTGTTTGTCACAAGTGCATTGAGCAGCAGCGGCTGGACGACCCTGTGCTGGACAAGGTTAGTTTATCTTTACAGCAGAGATATATGAGGTATTTTCAATGAGCAGAGAATTCTGGGGATCTGGTGTATGTCCTTTGCCTTCTTTTGGATTGAATGAAACTTGGTTATAAAGGATGACAGTTGCTGCTGAGATCCTGACATTGAGACGTCCTGGTATCCATGTCCAAGAGCAGTGCTCCAGGCAATAGTCACTTCACATCTTCTTCTAATTTTCCCTTTCCCCTCGTCTCAGTCTTCCCAGGTGACTTTCCTTCTTAACTTCTTTAAGGCTCAGATGAAGCCTGTGGGATGCAAGGAGGTAGGACATACACACTGTCAACTGCAGATGACAACACACCACTCTCCCCTTCGTACTTAGTGCGTATTTGCTTTCTCGCTTCTGGTACAGTAATATTTCCTCTTGGCCTTACCTGTCACTTTGAACACTACATAGCAGCATGCAGCTGCCCCCTAACCTCCCATTGCCAGCACTGACAGGTCCTACCCACACAGCCCTGCTGCAGAGCGGTGCTGTCTGGCACACCGGGAACGAGCTGAAGCAGTAGTGGGGCTGTGTCAGGGTAACACAATGAGTAAATCCAAGCTGTTACTATGTCAGCATCATCCTGTTTTGCCTTGGGGACTGTGCAGATGGATACAGTGCGTAACAACGCTTGCATCCTCTGGCAGTCCCACAGGCAGTGCGGCGGAGATGGATCCCAGTGGATCCTATTCAGTGCTGGATTCACCCAAGCTCTCCTCGGTGCCCTGATGAAGACCTATGACTGCATTACTTAGAGCAGGAGATGCACCTTCAGTGCAGTGGAGGAAAGATGAACATGTATTAGTTTCAAGTTTCAAAAGCCCCCAGAATCCTGAAATGATTCTCAATCAAGATCAGCCTTTCCAGCTTTGAAACAGTGTTTTTGGCATCAAATACTGAATCATCAACATCTCAACACATGCACTTGTTTTTACCCAGGCAACTGGTTGCATGAGTAACAGGAGCTATGTGTTCACTGTGGAGAGCAATTAGCCAGACTGCTCACAAATCTGACACTTGGGTTGCTCATAAAGTTGGTATTAATAGAAATACCCGTGCAAGGTGCACCAAACAAAACAGTTGTTCTGAGGTGTGATGGGTTCTGTTCTCTGATGCTGTCACCACAGACGCAAGTTTAGGAGGGCTAAAATGTGAGCATTAAGAAGTTTTGCTGCTCATTAAACTTTGCAAGAGATGAGAAACGCTGTATGGTTATGAA
Organism: Amazona ochrocephala; assembly: GCA_039720435.1. Lineage (NCBI taxonomy): Eukaryota > Metazoa > Chordata > Aves > Psittaciformes > Psittacidae > Amazona > Amazona ochrocephala. The sequence continues at coordinate 16,141,112 of CM077889.1, forward strand.
GATCTATCTGCAATGTGGCCTGGCCTGAGTCACACAGAGCTGGTGGGACACAGCTGATGTGCTCCTGAGAGCGGCGCTGACTTTGAAACCTTGCACACAAGCGACCTCCCATCCCCTGTGTGCTGTGACTTGCACAAAGTCCTCTCCTTCCATTCGTAATAGCAGTTTACACAGCTGGAGCAAATGTCTCCCCAGACCTTTGTAGTCTCCAATAAAGCTTTCCCTTTAGCAGCCACCTGCTGGTCTTTGAGCATGAGCTTAATGCTAGCTGACAGCAGTTATTTTTAGAGATGTGGTTCATTGAAACCTGTTGTTGGTGGAAAGCTGAAATACGCATTTTAACCACCTTGGTGGAGAAGCGGAGAGCGGTGGAGCTCAAGAGTATAAATTTTCCTGATTACAGGGTACACTTTAGCTACAGAACACAGGATGGAGATGAAGGCTGTTTGTTTGCATCTGTTTGCTGTAAATAAAAATGCAGTTGGTTGTTTAATGCAATTTCCTTTTCACGTGTCCTTGGATAATGGAGGATGAAAGCTTTGGAAGCGGACACACTGGCCATCTTTTGAATTGTACCGTTCCCCATGTTTCCCTCCTAGCCCCATAATCTTCCTGACTATTCCCACTGCTTCATCCTCAGATAAATCTATACCAAAAGTCAAGTGGGCATCAGCTGTGTGTTATGTGATGGGTGTCCTTGTGTTGTCATGACCTTGAGTAGGAAGAGAGCAACATTATCAGTAGCCCATTTACTAAAACGCTGGTGTTTTGTCCACCTTTTCTTCCTCACGTTACATCTGCCACTGGTCAATACGCAGTTTTTTCACACAGCAAAGAAGCAAAAACCACCTCTTTGTTGGTCAAGAAATACATTCCAATCAGTTTTTCCGGGAGGGACGAAGTGTAGGAGGGTTGTGAGTGCAAAAGGGAAGAATGCATGATTCAAATCAGCAGAAGGACAGATGTTTTTAGAAAAGGCTTAAAGGTTGCACCAACAAAATGTCCATCCAACCATAAACTGCATATGCAGAGTACTTCAATCTGCATGTAAAACAGACAATTGCGTTTGCATCTGATTTCTGGTTTACTTTGCATGCCAAAATGTATCATTTGTGCACCACACGATTTGATTGCATGTGTGCAGGTTTTGCAGGTGCAATCGTAAGTGCCTTCTTTGAAAACCTGGCCCCACATTCAATGGGATGCGTATTTGCTGGGAGACTTCAGTGAGTAAACGTGGTTTGATCCCTGTCCATCATCCTGGTTTCCATTTCAGGCTCGGATCAGAAAATTTGGACCCAAAATCTTGCAGTTGCTGACGGAGTGGACAGAGACGTTCCCGTATGACTTTCAGGAAGAGCGGATGATTGGCCATCTGAAAGACATGATTCACAGGATAGCTCCGTGCGATGAGGTGAGGATGTCTGACGTGGGATGTTATGTGGAGATGTCAAACACATTTTCCCACTTGGTTCCTCCTTTTCTTCCCTTTGCCAAATCTGTTTCATGCCTCATCCTGGATACTCTTTGTTCTCCTTTAACATTTAAAACCTGCAGTAGCTTCTCTGAAAGCCCCATCTCTCAGCTTAGGTACTCCTGTAGCAGTGACACAGTTTGAGTAATGCCACTGGAATCCCCATTAGATCCCCTATGGGATCCCGTTGTATCCAGCCTGTTTAGCTTAGACGGTGACATAGGAAGGGACAATCCTTACATTCAAAGAAGATAACATATATTTATGGACGTGCAGTTTCTCTGGGTGCATGAAAATGGCAGGCGACAACAGTGTGTGGCCTGCTGGGCAGAAACCCATTCCAGATTGCTGTATGGTCTTGGTGTTCAAATGTGGGAGCCGTGTGTGTGGCAGGGGAGGACACAGCAAACAGAGTCTTTGGGAGACCTGCTTGCAGTTCAGGTGGGTGAATCCATAAATGAATTAAGGAACATTAAAAATACCACACAAAGCCCATCAAAATAATAAGGATAAGGACAAATAGTACATAGGGAGTCTCTAATTACTCTTAGGTTAACCATGGGATGTGGAAGAATTCAGTTCCATTGCTACATCAAGGCTTGGCTTGAGGCCGCAGATGGGTGCAATGCAGTAGACCAAAAAGCACATATCCGTGAGGCTGAGAAAGAGCAGGACGGGGAGAAGAGGGAAGGAATTAGAGTTGCAGCAGAACGGAAATGAAATTGGACCTTCCTACCCACATGAAACAGGAAAGAAGTGGAAGCAGCTGCTCTTAGGCTGGGCTAGCATCAGGACTGGTGCTTTGGGGTAGCTGTGTGCTGGCATGGATCAGCCGGCTGGGCTGGCCAGCCCGTGGGAGAGAAGGGGAAGCTGTGTGATGCTTGGATGTGGGCGAAGGGAACACAAAGGACTTTCACAAAGAGCTGAGGTAGCCTCAATTCCATTGACCAGAGCTGTAAAACTTCTCCCTGAAGGGGTAGAGGCAATGAACTTGCTCCTGCCAACCACCAAGAAAGGTGCCTTGCAGCGCTGCAGCATCTAAAGTGAGAGAAACCCATATAGCCCCACCAAAATAATATCCACTGGAAAGAAGGAACCAGCCCAAAAGGGCAGAGAACAGGGGCTTTACAGGTGCCCCTTTGGAGCAGTAGCTGTCCTGGTGAAGAGCCGTAAATGCTAAAAATCAACTGTTTGCATACAAAGTGATAGTTTATGTCTAACACGAGCACACCTTTGCTCTGGAGCGTGCATAGCTGTGTACCAGCGCTTATGGGTGCTCTGGGGGGCCTCAGACTACATTAGGTGCAAATCACTGTTTTTCAGATATTACTAAGCCCTGTAATTGCAAGTGATTATGGCGGAGCAAAATCAATAATGAATTCAAGAAACAGCTCATATCCTCCAAATGCAAATCTCCCTTTTTTAAGGGACAGCACAGAAGAGCGGTGGTGCCTGGTAGTTGTTCGGAAGGAGGTTGTTCCCATTGTGAACCACAGAAATTAAAGACTGAAAGATTTGTGAGGTCATCAAGTCCATGTAGGTCAGTGCAGGATTTTTGCCCCTGCAGTGTATTCTCCTGTCCTTTGTAGAGTCCACTTCCTGAAGGCTCTGTGATGTGCGTATAAAGGGGTCCATGCTGAGAAGCGTTTCTTAGGAAGTGCTGTGATTTGCATTTAGAGTTAGAAATTTTAATTAAACTCTGAGCTCCTGAGCCACCTGCTGAGGGCTGCTGCCTTCAGAGCGACTTCACCACTTCAGAACGAAGCCTTTCCTCTAAATATGAAACAGTGCTGTGCTGCTTTTGACTGTTAATGTGGCAGTGAAGGGAAATCGGTTGATAGAGTCCAGCATGCAGCCCCTCTACAATGGGGGGTCACTCGGTGGCAAGATAATTACCAGCATGTTGAAGGTAATGAACAATGTTGTTTTCACTTAGTGATAATAGCTTAGAAAAGGCAGGAAATGCTTTTAAAAGAGCAAAAGGAGGACTGGTGTTTTTTAGTTTCTCCCCCGACACGCACAGAAAAGCTTTCTAGGCAAGGGTGCACTCAGCTGACTTCTGGTGAGTCTCTTCAAGAGCTGTAATTTCTTTCTGTGTCTGTTAAGTGTCTCTTATTTCATTCTTTATTAGGTTTTCAGCTTACCTGAGCCTTTGTTTACGTTGTCTATAGCTACATTTTTGTGCCAAATCTGCTACAAAACTAGGTGAAACTAGATCTCTTGATAAGAATTTATTGAAAGACTGCCTAAGATGCGTGTCTTGCAGGCAATTTCATGCTGCTTTTTGGCTTTTCATGCAGTGAGGAATTTGATATTGCACAGACATGGCTGGTCCAAGATTTCTCATCCAAACTCCTTTTTGAAAGAGAACTGGGTTTTCAGCTGAAAGGGGATTAGCCAAATGTTTTGTGTTCAGTAGAAAACTTGGATTTCAGTTCTATGCCTGCTCCCCCCTCCCCAGATTTACAAAATATGTTCACAAAATACCAAACATGTCACTATTTGAGATTCACTTAAAAATAACATTCTGCTCATAGAGCTTCCTAAGCTGTGCTGAGGTTTGCAAACACACCTGGATGTAAAACAGAGAAATATTTAGGTGGTGGTCAGTAGTTTGGGTCCAGGACAGTCTTTGTAAATCAGAACTGTGACCATCTGTTTGGATGAGGTTTTACACGAAGAAGGCAAGGGGATTCTCTTCCTTGGTTAGAACACATCAGGAACAGACAAGAACTGAAAAAATAACTTTCTATTTTCAAAAAATCACAGAATCATAGAATAGTAAGGGTTGGAAAGGACCTTAAGATCATCGAGTTCCAACCCCCCTGCCATGGGCAGGGATACCTCCCACTAAACCATGCCATCCAAGGCTCTGTCCAGCCTGCCCTTGAACACTACCAGGGATGGAGCATTCACAGCTTTCCTGGGCAACCTATTCCAGTGCCTCACCACCCTTACAGTAAAGAATTTCTTCCTCATATCCAATCTAAACTTCCCCTGTTTAAGTTTAAACCCATTACCCCTTGTCCTCTCACTGCAGTCCCTAATGAAGAGTCCCTCCCCAGCATCCCTATAGGCCCCCTTCAGATACTGGAAGGCTGCTATGAGGTCTCCACGCAGCCTTCTCTTCTCCAGGCTGAACAGCCCCAATTTTCTCAGCCTGTCTTCATATGAGAGGTGCTCCAGTCCCCTGATCATCCTCGTGGCCTCCTCTGGACTTGTTCCAACAGTTCCATGTCCTTTTTATGTTGAGGACACCAGAACTGCACAATGATGTACAATGATTTAAGTTCTTTATTTTTACATGTTTGTCACCCAGTTTTCACTCCTCCTGTGTGATTTGCTTCCAAATAGAACATGTGTTGTCATTCTCCAAGGCAGGTCCCTTCTACCTTCTAGGTACTTGCTTCACTTCAGACTTGGAAGCTCTGTTTGGCAAAAAAGCCTGACTATGTCCTGCTTTTCTGGTCCGTGTTCCAGCCCAGCTCAAGAGAGCATCTTCCTTGAGTGAAATGAGAAGTTCTCAGCAATATGAAACCTTCTGCTATAAAAGCTGCATGAAAGTTAGTGTTGCAGCAGGAGTAGATGCACTCGGGATGTTGTAAAGGTTTTCAGCCTCAGACTGTTACAGGAACAGGGTAGACATGAGCATGTTATTCTTCACTGTGAAGTAGCAGGAGATGCTACTTCCAGTGTGCAGATGGGATCCTGTGTAGATAAGAAGAACACTGTCTCTGGCTTCTGGTACCTTGAACACCTAAAGCAGGAGTATTGGCAATGTCTGACACTGAAGATTATCCAGTGCCTACAAAACTGCAAAGATGATGAAGGCTGGATCTAATCCATGGGATTCAGGAGTACTTCCCCAGGCTTCACTTGGGCTGCGTCCAGCTTGGGATGTGACACAGGTGTGTTTTGGTCTTTGTGGGAAGGTACAGTGCGGCCAAGTCCCTGTTGTGATGATGAGGACTGTGTGGAGGGTGCCAGGGTATACATCTGCTGCATAGTACAGATGTAATAGAAGAGGGCTCCTCGCCAGCTCTGATGGATTCACACTGATGGATTACAAACTGATGTTACTGGCAACTTGACGTTATTAGATTCTGTTTGGATGAGGAGCAAGGAGTTATTCCACTTGTGAGCAGCCAGAGGATGTCTCCACTGTGTGTCTTTGTGCTGGAAGAGGAGCTGGACCAGACTGCAAACTGTTTTCCCAAGTGACTGTGCTGTTTGAAATTGAGCAAGCACCCACTGCGGCCATGCCTGATGCTCCTTTCTCTGGCCCATGGCCACAAGGCCATGTTCCTCAGCAGGTTACACCTCACGCTCCATGAGAGGCTGTTGCCCAAGGACACTTCCAATCAATCCTTGTCTTCAGAGCCCATCCACCAGTTCTCTGTTATCTCATAAATTTGATGATGTCTGCATCTATCTGTTATGAAGAGTTGAAGATTTCTTCATTTCTTTCTGCCCATCCTCCAAGGCCAGTGGCTTCACTCATTGTTTGTAAAGAGCTGCTCCAGCTCTGAGAACAACCTGAGCAGCTTCGTAATGATCATCCTGCTGAGCACATGGCTGTGCTTGGAATACGATATGAGCTTCCTTCAAGAGCAATTAACATTTTGGATATTAAATACTCAAAGCTGCACGATGCTCAGAGCACTCCAGCTGGGTAGCAAGTAGCAGCACGCTTCTGCTGCTTTCAGCTCAAAAGGATGGAGAGAATAGTGTTAGAAACACTTCTTGTTCCTAATAAATAAGAGCTGAGCAGGCACCACTAACAGGTAGAGTTCTTGGCCACATGTAGCTGAAATAAGGGTATGTACCAAATGCTGCTGTGCTCCAGAGAGCTGCAGTAACTCATGTTGTAGTATTACCTCTGATCCTGATGTTGGCAGGAATACGTGAGTATCAGTGCCAGCCCAACCCATCAGTCCTGCCTACCTCTTCTCTTGACTGCAGTCTGTTTCTGTGGTCCAAGCACTGAACTGTAATTAAGCCAACTGGTTATTTTGAAGTAGGCTTGTTGAAAATGAAACAGTAACCTGTTGCTGGCTTAGGAGTGTTTTGCAGAAGGGAAAATTCAGCATAAACCCACTCCTTTGTCAAGGTTTTTTGGGTGGTTTACGTTTCTTTCTCTCCCTGTCTCTCCAGGCCTACTGGAAGAAGATGAATCAGCTTTTGCAAACCCTGAACCAGAAGCTTGCAACCCTCAGCCACGGGCAAGAAGGGATTGTCAAGATCAGTGCTGCTGTCTCTGATAAGCTGGTTGCCTTTAAAAGTAAACCTCCATCGATTCAGAGAGAAATCCTGAGCGTCTGCAGTGACCCCTACACTCTGGCTCAGCAGCTGACGCATGTGGAGCTGGTGAGTGGGAAGGGTTCCCAGCTTCTGCAGTCAGAGATATTACTTTAAGCCCTCAGCTGCTAAGTATTCCAGACATAACCAAAAGATGTCTGCACATCCCATGCTGTAGCAGCACGGCAGCAGGAGGCAGGGTTTGACAGGTTAAGAGATGTTGGGAAGCAAGCTATAGATCAGAGTGTTCCTACGCATCCTGGAGCAGTCACTTTGCTCTTTCAGCTTGCCTATTTGAGAAATGCAAATCATAGTCCCGGGAAGCTTAAAGGGTTCTCACCCCTGTAAGTGCTCAGAGCCCCACAACCTAAGGGACCTATTGAAATGGCCGTTCATGAGCCCTTGTATTAATCCAGAAGACATTTTTAACAGTTCAAATCCATTCCTACAGATACACAAAGCATCTGCGTTGTCTGATGTGTTTTTCATTCTTCCCTTTGGGACTTTGTTCATGGACATACAAGGATGTCCAAGTACACCCACACGAAGCCCTGCTGTTTCCCTCATTGACTGCAATCCACTCTCAGACAGGCTTTTGATGGTAATCGCTCCAATTGCAGTACCAAGGTGCTGGGCACACTGTTGTCTTACACGCCCTTCTCCCAGGTTCAGGTCCTCTATGTAGACCTCCTGGATGTTTGCAGAAGAGCATAAAACATTGCTGCCGTCTGCAGAGCTCTTGATGCTGTAATGATTACCTGCCACCTGTCCTCCTATAGGCACTGTTCATCCTTGAGAGGAAGGCTGGAAAAACAAACCATGAACTTAGCCTTGAACCATGAAGTTAGCCTTGGGAATTCTGAAGGTAGCTGATATTGTATTTATCAAGAAGTGGAATAGTTCAGAAGCCCCAAATTGAGGATTGTTTTCACTTTTTGATTAGTTTTCAGAACATGCAACTTTGGCTCTCTTTGGTTTAAACAACTTGAGCCAGAGAGTAGAAGTCCTTTTGCCCAGAGTTTTCTATTGCCTTTTTTCCCCTCCGCAGTGCAACTGTCTCTGAGGGATGTTCCCTGTAACTGGAGCACCACTGCACTTCTAAAACTGATGCAGCTAGAGGTTTTCATCCCATTGTACTGTAATCAGTGCTCTCTACCTTCTCTTTCACTTGCTGCATCCGGTACACCAACTGCTCTGCACTGAAACTGTCTGATGCTTATTTGTTAGTAAGAATTATTTGCCATTAGTAACAGTTATTTGTTGGTAAGAGCCCTATGCAATTATCAGTGGGAAGGTGAGAATTCAAGAGAAATAGCATAGGAGTAGCCATAAAATATTCACTTAAGCCAAATTATTGTTTCTTTTATTGCTGCTTGAGTGTCCCAAGTTTGGGTTGCAGGAATTCCCAAATACCTCTTCTGAAATGCCTTTGTGGCCTACAACCTACTGATTTTTCCTAATAAGCATGTTTAAGGTAATTAAAAAGCCTCATAAGAAGGCCAGTGTTTGGCTGGAACTGTCAGGTTTCTTCAGGAGCTGATGGACGTGGTCTGTCTTTTACTAAGAGATCTGGATGCTTTATTTACTCTTGCTTTGGTTCATGCCTGGGACACTCTCCAGTCTAAGCGATGCCTTTAATGTGAGCACATGTGTCTTCAATGCCTGCCTTCTCCTATGGTACAGAGCCACCACCTCACACCATCACCTGAGCATCAGTGGGTGGTGAGGAAGGGTCAGAACATTGTGTGTGCAGCCAAGCAACAGATTGCTGTGGTTACCAGATAACAGCATTACTGCTGTTTCAAGAGTTGGGAAACAAGGCTATTGAGTAACACTGGACCACAGCAGGTCTGTTTGACAGAAGCACAGAACTGAGGTTTGCCAGATCCCAGATTGGGCCCTGTGCATCCAGCACCTTCCACTCAGCGCAGTGGAGGGGGCTCTTAGCATGGCTTGTCAGCAATGATGCATATTTCTCTTCATTTTCTCCTTTCTGCTGAAATAACTCTGTATTGTTCTTATGAATTTTAATGTCTTGTGCTAGTTGACTGTTTACCAGTTCAGTAACACCATTCAGAGCTGGCAGATAATGGGGGAGTCTTACCAAGAGAAACAGAAAAGATTCTGGGGTGCTTTCTTATTTCTTCCTCCCTCTCTTTCCAATAGGAAAGACTAAGTCACATTGGACCTGAGGAGTTTGTGCAGGCATTTGTTCATAAAGACCCTCTGGATGGCACCAAGGTATGATTTCTCTGCATGCAAAGTGAATCCTGTGATCACTGTTGTTCCAGATGAACTGATCTGATGAGGTCCACAACATCAGGGCCTGGGATATGCGTTGGACAGGGCCAGGCCAACTGGCAACCTGTATTTTCGTGGTAAAGATGGGATCTGTAGAGCTCACACCAGCAAGTCATTGCATTCCTTCCTGGGGAGAGTATGTCCCACCCTGAGACTGGCCATGACCTTGATGTTCTGCTTTTGGCTTGTTCCTCCTAACCTGCTTTGTTCAGGGCAGACGGCTTGTGGCTGTACACAACCAGGGAATGTCTGTTCCCAGTGTTGAAGGCGTAAAGGCTTTGGACATGATGTAATGCCCATAGCGTGTGCCCAGACACCACAGTCATGACTCAGTGCGTCATGAATCAACATAGTCTTCTGTGCCTACACAATAGCTTTTAACCCAAAGCACCACAGGGAATGGAGCATCTGATCAGGGCTTCATCCAAAGTCCCTGGAAGCCAGTTGGAGTCTTTCCACTGATTCCAGTGGAGTTTGAAGCAGAATTTCAGTGAGTGCCTCAATAGGAAGGAGACTTCCTGGCTGCAGAGGGAGAGTCTGTGATTCCACATAGTACCAGCAAAGAAAAAGGGTGGAAAATTCCTCCCCTGAACTGCGTATGGGCTCCCACTGAGATCATACATCAGCAGCAGAATTTCATCACTGGATGCTGAATGTAACAGGAAGACCTCTGTTTATAGTGCTGCTCAAAGAGCACCAGAATAGCTTGTAATGGGGATGGATGGATGGATGGATGGATGGATGGATGGATGGATGGATGGATGGATGAATAAGAAGTGCAACATAGGACTCTTTCTCTTATTGGAGTTATGGAGGTACTGTAGTTGGTTTCAGGGAGAAGGAAGCGGGAAGAAATGGTGTTTCAAGTATTCCGAGCATTGATCGCATTCTTTAGGAAGGAACCACAAGGGAGCACAGGTGTCAGAAACATCAAATACCAAACCAGCCACAGTGAGATTTGAACAACCTGCTGCAAAGATGAGGGACAAAGACTGAAAATGAACAACTGTCATATCTGTTGTGAAGTAAAATGGAAGAGATCAAATCAAGGCACTAAATTTGAGTGAATTTTGGAAGAGTGGGAAGGAGGCAGCCGTGGGTGAAATTAAACTGCATAAAGCCGTAGAGGGGAAGTGATGCTAAGAGGAAGAAGGAAATGTTCAGTAATAAACTAATGTATGCACAGTGCCTGTAGCTGTATCTGGAATTGCAAATGCAAAGCCAGCAGAGAATACCACCAAGGTGTGAAGAGAAATTGGGGTTACAGGGTGAACATAAGGAAACATCAGCTGAGGTGGACAGGAAGGATTGGAATGAGAAGCAGAGAGCCTGAAAATAATGGTGGGATGGGGAATCCAAGCAAATCATCTTGACAGACTATGACAAGCTATTTGACAGTTACGCGTGTTCTTCAGATGCGAATCTGAGCACTGAAGTGCTGCCCAGTGGCAGTTCTGTGACTTCAGTGAAGTGCATAACAACACAGAAAATAAGAGGCACAAAGCAGGGATGCACCGTGGCATTGCCTCTAAGTTCTAGGCAATGTCTTCCCCAGGAGGATCTGCTTATAAAGCAAAACTGCTGTTACATTTTCACACAAGGAATGCACTAACAGATTGCTGGGCTTGAAGTCAGCAGGGCTGAGGAAAGCAGAGGTAGTCTGGAGGTTTTCTCTGCCCTCTGCCTGGGCTGACCAAAGGTCCCAGCAGTGATTTAGAAGAGCCTCCACACCAGGGTAAGGTATAGCCGAGGGATCATATGGGACCTGTATTAGAGGCACAAACCTTATGTGAAGACACATATCATTCCCCAGCCCATGAAGAGGGAATTGGTTCTGGTTTGAATTCCCTCCAGCTGGAGATCACATGAAACGTCTTTCTTGCACGAGGGCTTCAAAAGGCTTCGCTTCTGAATGTTTATCAAGCAGCGTGAGTTGCAGATGGAGGAGGCTAGGGAGGTGCTAAATATCATTGCCATTTATAAAGCTTAACCTTTAAAAAGCAGTCTGCTTCAACTTTAACTGTGGCACATGTTAACAAGTTTTGTGGTATTAGCTGTGGTTCTTATGCCCTGTCATGGGATAGCAGTGTAGAGATGTAAATACCATATTTAGAACAAAGCCTATGTTTCATGTACTTTTTGTTATAGCAGGGAATAAGAAATACCACAGAGCACATGAAAGCAACTGCTATGGGTAGACTGGGGCTGCTTTGGGTTTCCACTGTTTGATATTTATATGCTGCTTGGTGATATTTACTTTTGAGATGCATTTAAAATACATATTTTTATTGTATATGTAGTCTACTCATAAGGTGGCTGGGAATTTCAGGCTTGTTGAGATCTGCTCCATAGCATGGTGCTGTGATTTCTGTTTCTCAACATGGCTGTATGCAGAATCGCAGGTGAATGTTTTCTTACTTTGAATTACCTTCGGAATCATATGAAGCCCCATTTCTTAAGGTCACTAACACAATATAGGTAATCCCATTGACGTTCAGGGATCTGTGTTTATGCACTGTGATTTTCTTTGTAGTGGCATCTATTTATAGTAGCTCTGGGAAATTACCACCTTAATAAACCAAAAAATCGGTGTTCTCTGATACCCTCTAGTGGATGTTAATGAATGTTCAAATAAATCATGTGAACTCCAGAGAGCAGTGGCTCCTGCATGGGAAGTGTAAGGATTTAGGGACGGGAAAAGGACTTGCATTCTTATAATCCCAAGCAACATCTTTGGGTGGTGTGAATTGCCCTAGCACTCCGCTGATGTCAAAGGAACTGGAAGAGTTCAGCCAACTATTTGCTCCCATTGCCTGTATTGATTATGGGAACTTCTGTTAAGTTTTCATACAAAAAAAAGAGTGCAAAATGTGCTTCTTGTAATGGCTCTTATCAGTGAAGTATCTCTGGTGTGTAAGTGACCTGTTCAAGAGCAGCCATCAGGACAGAGCTGGTCACTAGAGACCCCATTACCCTGAAAACTCAGTAAGGGAAATGTTTTGTCCATAAAGAAGAAACTAGAACTATGTTTTCTCCTGCTTATCTCTTGTTCGCTTCACTAAATGATGGCCTCTCCCCTCCAGAAAAGGGCTGTGGGTGATGGCATTTACTGAAGTGAAGGAACTCCTGCAATCAGAACCACAAGCTGAGCGTGCTGTGGAAGACTCTGCTTGTCTTCCTTTTTCTGCCCATCCTTCTTGCTGCCTGAATCCTGCAGTGCCCTGGCTGTTCATGTCCCAGGGGCAGTGCAGACTGTGTCGGTGAACACTTGCTGCAGGTGAAATGGGGCTGTTTCTATACCCTACTGTGAATTGTGTGGTGTGACACTCGGCTAGACCCTGCGCATCTGCCAGCCACCCACCTACCCAGTGTCTTTTTGAAAGGGGCCCATAATGCACAGTCTTCCGTGTGGATAATAATTACCTTTGTGCAGTATTTATCTTGGCAATCAGCTAACTGGAACACAGTTATATGTCTTTCTGTGTGTTTTTAACTCCCCAGACCTGTTTCAGTGAACAGAAAAAGACAAGTAACCTGGAGGCCTATGTGAAATGGTTCAATAGACTCTGCTACCTTGTGGCCACAGAAATCTGCATGGTAAGTGAAAAGCTCGTGGCATGTTTTACCACATGCCTGATGTACCAGTTCGAGATTCTCCATTAACAGGCAGACCTGGGGATTTATTTCTTCTGACCTAGCTCAGCAGCTGATGGCAAGCTTTAGAAACACTGCACCCACAGAACCAACCTGATAAATGACGAACATATTGCAAAACAGAGCTGGCGACACACAGGGGATACCCTGCCCATTGACATAGTAGGAGCACAGTGTGGGATAATGAACCCTGCAGGGAAAAAAGAGAGTAAAAAATGCCTTAAATTATCCTGGGAGATTCTTGCTGGAAAAGATTCGAGTGGAGCAGTATTTGTTATCTGTCTTCGCAAAGCTCTTCTGTACGTGTGAATTCCCATTGCATGGCTCTTTGTCCTGCTGCCCATTACTGCCGCTGGTCATTTCTTAACTTGGTAGTGGTGTTAGTTTGTTTAATTTGGCCCCATCAAAATGAAATGAATGTTTTTCTGCTTGGAAAAGGGTGTGGAAAGGAGGAATAGTAGTAGGATAAACAGCCTCAAAAGCATTACCATTTGAAGATCATCTTTGGAAAAGGTGGGGTGATTCCAGTCCAATAAAAACGTGTATTTAAAATGCAAGCTACCGTTTGGCCTGGCCATGTTGCTGCAAGGGCCAGAAGAGGGGATAGGATTACTGCAGTGAAACAAAGTCTTTCTTCAACAAAGATGCTGCTGTGACATGGGTGTGAAATCCCGCCTTTAGGAGAGTCTGTGCTGATGCGCTCACTGAGGCCAGCAGGGAGCTGAGCCACTGCTTCAGGGCTGTTTTGGCGGCTGTTCCAGTTCTAAGACATTAACTGAGGCAAGCCAGGGAATTGCTGTGGATTTCTTCTGTGTCACTGCAATGAAAGCTTTGATTTTAGAGACTGCCAGTCACCAGCATCCCCGGGATTGCTGGAACAGAAACGGGGCCGGTGACTGATAGCAGATGGCCCAAGCTGTGCGTGGATAGACCCATGCTATGTATGGAACAAATGCCTAAGACACCCTCCAATTCTGCATATGCTTATTACAGATACTTGTTTATTTTAACTTGCAGCCTGCAAAAAAGAAACAGCGAGCACAAGTCATTGAATTCTTCATTGATGTTGCCCGAGAGTGCTTTAACATAGGGAATTTTAATTCACTGATGGCAATCATTTGTAAGTACAGCTTCTAACCATCAGCTGTCACAGATGAAAAAGGAAACCCGACTCTTATCCATGGCTCTCTTTTCCTCTTTCTCTCTTAGCTGGAATGAACATGAGTCCAGTTTCCAGGCTAAAGAAGACTTGGTCAAAAGTGAAAACAGCCAAATTTTTCATTCTTGAGGTAAAAAACCCAAACCAAACGTGCTGATACACTGCTCGAATTGTATTCTGGACTTCTTCACTTGTGAATGTTCACATTGTTATCCCAGTATTAGATGTTCGCAGATCCATTCCCAGGCAGAGGGCCAGATTGCGGCTGAAGTTTCCCAGGCATAGTGAGGAAGGTGTGAAGCTGCTGACGTCTAGAGGGGAATCAGAGCACTCAAACAGGAGGAAAACCAAAGCTAAAATACAAGACTATATGCAAGCCATAGTGCTTCCACTGATGCCAGTTTTGTTTGGCCATGGGCACAATGCTGAGTGCAAAACTCCCCAGCTATACTTTGGGTGTTGAGTGAACAAGGCCCAAGGTTTTTTATGTATTGAGGATTCCAAGATTTGGCATATATAAAATGAGCAGTCCTTATTCTTCATGTAAAAGCTTAGTAAGCTGTTGGTAGAAAATCAGAGGTGCAAACAGCCATGATGTGTAGATCTCTCCTTGTATCCTTAGTTCATGGGTGTGTATGTGGGGGTTTGAAGATGTAGGCTAGGCTCTGCTCAGGGTTTGCTACAACTGAGGGTAAAGTTCTCTTCAGAGGACCCATGTCACTGTCTAACCAAGGTGTCTTCTTTCCTGTATCCAGCACCAGATGGACCCTACTGGTAACTTCTATAACTACAGAACAGCACTGCGGGGGGCTGCTCACAGATCCCTCACCGCACACAGCAACAGAGAGAAGGTAGGTGGGACTGCATCCCATTTATCTCCAAATGGATGCTGCGCATTGCAGCCGAGAGTCAGTGGCTCAGAGACTCAATGCAAACACTTTCCTCCCTTCCATCGGTCACCAATGCAAGGCTTGTGCATTGCTAAATGAAGTTGGAAATGCAAACAGACGGCTGAAAGGAGTCTGAAATGGATCACGGGGCTTTTGTGGACTTGCTTTTGGATATTGGGGAGCAAAAGAGGGCAGGACACACAGCATGGAATCACAGGATGGTTTATGTTGGAAGGGACCTTAAAGCTCACCCAGTTTCAGCCCCCTGCCGTGGGCAGGGGCACCTTCCACTAGAGCAGGGTGCTCCAAGCCCTGTCCAACCTGGCCTTGAATCTCTGCATCCCTGGAAAACACACTTGTTCAGACTGATAAACCTGACAGAACAGGTGCTCCAAACTAAAATGACTTTGATTTTGGTATGGAGCATCCGCCTGGCAGCCCAGGTGAATCCGTGCTTTTGTTACAGCCCTGCCAGCCGGGCCCCTGTGCAGACAAGCCCCTATTGTGCAGCCTGTGATTCGAGATAGAGAGCAAAGGGCACAGCTTTCCAGATGAGGTGGTTCTCCATTTACATTAGGGAGAGATGACTGAGTTACCACAATTCCTGAGGTCTAGTCTGAATCCACTGCAGCAAATCTGGGGTGAAATGCAGTCCTTGTGAATTTCCATTTCATTTGGTTGTTGCTGCCATCGCCATGAGCAAGAATTGAGGTGTTTGATCAGTGTTCGTGGCAGATCTGTAGCTTTCTCAGATGTCACTGGTGCTGCGAAAACCTGGTTGATGAGATGTTAGTGCAGGATCCTCCTGTTCTGTACCCCAGTGTGTTTCTTGTTAATTTTCTCATTTCTCCATTTGGTTTCCTGTTATTGTTTTATGAAAGAGAGTTTGTTTTTAACACTGCAGTAGCACATAGTCATAAATGGGTAATCTCTGCACAGAGCTAAGGTAAAGTAGATACCACATGAAGAAGCATCATATGTAATTTAGTATGCATTCACCAGAGGAGCCAGGCCAGATGCTAATCTCACATCCCTGTAAATCTGTGTAAATCTGCTGAAGCTAATGGAATCTCACGGCATTTAGAGAGAAACGAGATCAGCATCTGGTTGCACGCTGACTCAGCTGCAATGGGAGTGCTCTGAGTTCGTCTGAAAAGCACTTCTCTGTGCAAAGAAGGGATGGATGTGTGTGGCTGGCAGAGAAACCCTTTTAACTCACACTCCGCAGTGAGAATCTGTCAGTCTGAGATGCTTCTGCAGTTCTTCTGCATCCATCATATATATTCAAACCAGTTGCGTTATTGTTTGACTTAATTTCCTGTGGAAGTTATCAGTCTCCATCGTATCTGTACCCCTAGTTGGTTAAGACTAGGAACAGAGAGGTTATTACAGTGAAAGGGATCTATTTTACATAAGAAAAAGCCCATATTCTGTTTCCCTTGCATAGATAACATCAGTTCAAGAAAATGCTCAAGCATATGATTTGGTAGCTGCTCACAGTGGGTATTTTAAAATGTCAGATACAGCAGATCATGTAATCCTTGCTGCAGGAATTGAGGAGTTTTGTTTCTTTTTGTAAGCCAGATGAGCAGTTCTTTGTTTTAGTCAGTTTGAATAAGACTGGAAGAATACGATTGCTTTTCCGATAGAAAATGTTGTTTCTTGGCAAACACACAGCAGAGCTCACTCTGAAGAAAGATTTATCTTCAGACTGAATTGTGCTCACAAGGGTTTGAGATTCCAGTCCTCTTTGCCCCTCTTCTCAACAGGTGGCCATCCCAGAAGCACAGATAGAGGCTTCAGGGCTCAGTCTGTCTGCTTGAGAAGAGGAGGGAGTGCTCTTGTCACAGAATAAGAGTGGGTTATGTCTTACAGGAAGAAAAATTGCCTGTGGGCTCAGAGGAGCTGATGCTTAACTGGCAGGCTCACCAGAAATGTTATTCTCTGCTCCCCTTGGGGCTGGTGTCTTGGCTGCTGAGTTCTGCACAGCACTTGAACAGAAACACAGCTCAGGGGCTAAATTACATCCTCAGAGGGAGACGGGGTGAGGCAATGACCTGGGACATCCTCCCTCCTCTGTGCACACATCTCACCCAAATCCCCCATGTGACACCAGCCTTCAGCACAAAGAGCACTGCTTGACTTCGTCACTCATCCTCATCCTCAGATTGCTCCTGGGTGACTGCACCTCAGGTTGTAGGAGAAGGATCTCAGTGTACCCGTGGAGGATTTCCTAACCTCATTCCGCACTGTTCAGATCCAGCCCTTCTCTCAGTGTGTAAACAGCATAGTTGGAACTGCTCACTACTTCTCCAGCAGTAGGCTTGTCAAAAGGCATGGCAGTGCAGCTCTCAAAGCAGAGAGATGCGGTACGGCGGCAGCAATAAACCTGCCAAAATGCAGGGTGAGAGAACCGGTAATGAAGAAGGGCT
The DNA here is from genome assembly GCA_039720435.1 of Amazona ochrocephala. Taxonomy (NCBI): domain Eukaryota; kingdom Metazoa; phylum Chordata; class Aves; order Psittaciformes; family Psittacidae; genus Amazona; species Amazona ochrocephala. The sequence continues at coordinate 16,158,320 of CM077889.1, forward strand.
GATGTTTCATGCAGAATTCAGAGGGGTGTACTTGTTAGGAGCGAAGCCTGGTTTGTCTGTGCAGTCAGGTGACCTATGCCACCTCCAAAATTAAGTCATTCCACTGGGAAACCCTCATTGTGCTAATGACATCTCTGGCTTTGAAATGTTAGGAGTATGTACAGTGCGGTACTGTGTGTTGTTGCCGTCTGGTGCCTTGGAGGAAGAACATGTCTGATCTCATTAGCTTTCTTCTTTCTGCAGGAGGCAATTGTCCTTCAGTGTGTGGGTGGGTTGGACGGTACAAGGAGGGGGGAATCAAAAGGGAGTGAAATCCGAGTGTTTGGCACTAACCCAGATTTTATGCTAGCAAAGTGCCTGGATTGAAGCCAGCATTAGAGTCTAACTGTATCCACTTTTGCTGCTCTTCCTTGGAAAACAAAACATAGAGGGTAATATATCTTTTTATTGGGAAAATAAATGGTGACTCAAAGACAGAAATCCCCTGGCAATGTGGAGGGAATTGGTATCCTAGGGTACATCTTTGACGCCTTTTGGGTGCAGATGAGGACAAGCTCTGCCTATGCTCTGAGCTGACTGGTGGCTTTGTAGCATGGCATTGAGCCCACATCCATATACCTTCCATCTCAGCAAGGCTTCTTGGTTATGTTTAGTGCCACTAATGATGGTGACCTAGCTCCCAGGCAGCACAGAACAAGCTCACATCTGCCTGCAAAAAGCAATGTAGGCAGAGCCTGGCAATGATTTCTAGCTGGGGATGAGTGTCTAGCTCCAGCTCTATCTTTCCACCCTGTAAGACCACACTGGTTACAGAGTTAGCATCATTTTTGGTAGGAAATAAGCATGCAGACTGTTTTGTATTCTTTACCTTTACTAGGCTGGTCTAGTTTGGATGATATAAAATGAATCCTGAAACACACTTAGCTCAGTTTGACTGGAAGTTGTTCCACCTCACCCTGACAGGAGGGCTCAGCATTTTGAGGGGTTAGGCTGTGCTTTGTTTCCACTCTTATATTACATCAATGGGATGTGTCAGGATAATGCCAGTGGCTCTTGGAGTGTCAGTCCAGGATGTTTTATGGCAACTGCACTGACATTGTAGAGTGTATCAGTGGTTGTCCCACAGAAAGCCAGCAGAGATGCAGATCTTTAGCAGCTTACTGTGTGTCCTATTTTAGCTGAGACAGAAGTTGGCTTCCATTTTCACAGCAAGATGTGGTAGTGGCTTGCAGACTCTTTGCCTCAGTAAGTGTTTTTGCGTCTATGACATGCTCACACTCACTGCTGCATTGCGAAGGCTGTAGACTGGAAAATAACAGCCGCCAATCCTGGTCTAGGTCCATTTCATACCCTATTCCAGTGGCTGTACAGCATTAGATGGAAAACAACATGCCTACTGTGAGGGTGGCGAGGCGCTGGCACAGGTTGTCCAGAAAAGCTGTGGCAAATCCCAGAGCCCTGGGAATCAGCTTTGTCATGGACTGGTCCTTTGTGTTATCTGTTTTCCCCCTTGAGTTGCGACATGTGAGGACCCAGAGGGAGTCCCGCTCTCTGCGTCCCTGCTGAAGTGCTGGGGATGCACTTCAGGAGCGTGGTTACTGCCTTTTGCTGTAGAACATCTGGCATCAAATTTATCCTTGCTGTAATTCCAGTAATTTCAAGAGTCCTACCTAGAAGCAGACATTTCCCTTAGCAAACTATGACGTGACTGATGGCTTAGAGAGAAGGCTTGGATCACTGCTATATGCCACTTTGCCCTGGATGATGCCCAGGGCTTATCTGAAGCACTACAATGATCTCTCTGGCTACTGTTGGCAGTCTCCTGTCAACTAACCTAATATTTTCAATCCTGCTGTCCGCAGGTTAATTTGGAGAGGCAGGTTGTACTAATCCGGCACCAGGAAGGAAATTATATACCTCCAGAGGGGGCTGTGTGTGGAGCTGTTGGAAATGAAACTGCTCCCGATTAACTGTTTGTAGACAAGTGCTCCATCACCAAATATTATTCTGTCTTTGAATTGCTCCATTTGTGTATTCAACATAGAATCATAGACTCATAGAATAGTCAGGGTTGGAAAGGACCTTAAGATCATCCAGTTCCAACCCCCTTGCCATGGGCAGGGACACCTGACACTAAACCATGCCACCCAAGGCTATGTCCGACCTGGTCTTGAACACCCCCGGGGATGGAGCATTCACAACTTCCCTGGGCAACCCATTCCAGTGCCTCACCACTCTTACAGTAAAGAACTTCTTCCTCACATCTTTGCTTTTAAAGGCTCAACAGAGAAGGGAAGAGTTCTGCAATTTTGTTTTGCTCTTTGCTGTCTGGACTTGTCACCAGGGACTGATGCTGGTGATGGTAAACTGGGTTATTGGTGTTTTCTTAGTCTTATTCTGCTCAGTGAACGTTGTGCTCAATTTGCGTCCATTTCAATGTATGTTCTCCCTGTGGCTGAAGGTGTCTCCATACCCCACTGCCCTTTTGCTTGCCCATTGCTATTCTCCTTTTTAAGTGCGTAGCACACCAAAAAGTTAGTATTTCTTTTTTTCTCCTCTCTCCTGATTGAGTTCTTCTTTCGTGCAGAGAAAATACCAAACTGGAAAGATAACAGTTCTGTCATTTCTCTTCACAGATTGTGATCCCCTTCTTCAGCCTACTGATCAAAGACATTTATTTTTTGAATGAAGGATGTGCTAATCGCCTTCCAAATGGACATGTCAACTTTGAAGTAAGCTCTGAAAACCGCTTTTATCTATCCCATTCTGATAGCACTACCTGAGACTGTTTGCCTGCAATTCCAGTGTGGACCAACAAAGATGCCAAACCAGATGATTTTAAGTGATTGTGTGAAAGTTAAACCAATCCCAGAATGCTTTTAAAAGAATTAATATGTGTATTTTACATAAACATTACAAGCAGATCATTCTAACTTGCTCCTTCAGTGTTGGCATTGTGAGAATGAGTAATGCATAAAACACCTTAAATTAGAGCTGTTAGAAGGCCTAAAGAGTTGTGAGGCGTTGGAGTCATTCTACTTTATGTAATGTATATCTATTTCTGCTCCTTCCTGTTCCATCAAAGTTTAAGCCCTCTATTCTGAAGAACACATGTATAACCCAGCACTTTGTTCATAGATGCATTTTCATTTAAGTGCAAACTGAAAAGGCTTATAAGAAGAAACGTAGGGTACCCTTTCCTCTCTCTTTCCCCTGTAAATGAACTGTGAAAATGTACCCATCTAAACCAGAAAAGGCTTTTTTCTCATAATATCCTTTTAGTCGGCATGAGGGATCCTGGATCCCAATCTTCTGCTTGGATGGAGTTGTTTTAGTGAGATAATCTTACTGGATCTGAGTGGAATGGGCTTCTGTTTACAGAAATTTCTGGAACTGGCTAAGCAAGTAGGAGAATTTATAACATGGAAGCAAGTGGAATGTCCCTTTGAACAAGACCCGAACATCATCCACTACTTGCACACTGCACCCATTTTCACTGAGGATGGTAAGACTCTCTACAGTCTCTAATCACTGAAAATATGTCTCTTAACCAGTGCTTATCCATACCCTGATCGATGCTTTGATCTCTCTCACTGACCAGTCCTGGTTCTTTCCCGGCTTTCCTATCATGCAGCTTGTTTATTCCCAGTCTATCAACGTGGTTTTGCAAATACAACCTTCCAGCTCATGAAGCTTCTCCCTGATCGCTTTCCTTTTGTCCATAACTGCTCTATAAGGCACTGTCTAAGAAGCTGCCACTGTAGCCCTGTTTTTGTAATCATGAAAAGAGGCCACACAACCACGTTGTGGACTGCTGTGAATGTCAGCTGTCCCTTAGCTGCTTGTTCAGTGATTGATGGAGCCAGAACTAATCTCTTCTACAAACCAAGGCTGTCATCTCTTCAGCGGGCACAGCCCATGGTGACGGCAGTCCCGCTGACCTCTTTCTCTACAGCACAGAAATGTTATCTACAGAAAAGAAGTTTTAAGAAAAATCTTTTCCAGGAATTAATTTCAGCTCCAAAACCCCTGTTCTGAAGTTATTGCTCTGATTGTCTTTTTCTATTTATCTGTCCTCTTCCATTTCGTATCCAGCATGTCAGACTGTGTCATTTCATATTGGTTTGTCTCAGTTGCCTCTTGGTACATTGTCACGCACTGAATTGTCTGTAGCTGTATTCCCATCAGCTATACTCGTGTTGGGTTTATTTTGTCGTGGTTCCATAGGCAGTTTTCTGTACTAATTCAAGTTAATCAGACCAAGACAGCTTTTATTTCACAGACTACTTCAGAACACAAAATACTGCTTCGAAAATCCTACCGAACTCCTAAGAAGGACCGCCAAAATAGAATAATTAATGTGATTAAAGCAGTGGGTATCAGAAGGAGATAGGATGGAGGCATTTGCTTTAGGCTCTAAAGGGACAGAAAGTGAAAGTCAGGGATAAAAGTACAGTTTTCAGGCTGCTGGACCAAAAAAGGGTGACCTCAGCCCACTAACTGCTTGCAGATTTTCCCTTCCCTATATTCATAGTGCTTTCATGAGACGCCTTTTGCAGAAGCCACAGGAGGCCTCCCCTGCTACCCAGGGGAAGTGCAGAGCAGAAAGACCCCCCCTGAGTAAAAGGTGGGAGGATGTATTACAGCTGCAGCAGTGGTATGTGAGATGCAGCTGTACTACGCTTGTCGCAGCATGGCAGAGTGGTGGGACAACACTTGCATATTAAAATGCAATGAATTGGAGCACAGACTTGAGTTCTCAGATGGTTCCAGCATTAAAGAATAAAGCCTCAACAGCCAAATGAGGAAATGCCTGTGGATACAAATCACAGCTTCCATGAAACAAAATCTGGGAAGACAGTGAGATACTAATGCACCAACGGCTTTTGCAGAGGAGGTTCTACAGCCTAGACACACTTTGGTGTCATGAAATGCATCCTACAGAGCAAAGCTTTGCACCATAAAAGACCTGTTTATTTTCTTCTACTGTGTTTCTTCTCTGGTTTCTGTAACTCATTCTTGCCTTGAGGGTGTTTTGTATCCATTTAAGATAGTGTGTCTCTATAAGCTTTAAAAAGATTGAGAAAGATAAAGTTGTGTTAAGTGATGGGAATACCCTTATTTTAAAGTTTATTCGTTTAGCTGTCAGCTCCCACTGTCTCTCTTTTTTAATCTTCATATACCACTCTGGTAGCAGTGCTGTGATAGAGTAGATGGGCCTGTATCTATATGCAAAACCAGAGATCATTTAACAATTTAATATTGTTATAGGAGGGTCATGCTGACATATCTTAACTCTGAGGTCCTTTACTGCTCCAGCAAAATTAACCAAAGAGCTTTCCAAAGGCAGACATGCGAGCTCACCATTGGTGTCCTACTGATTACCAGCTACCTGGTGGACCATGAAGTTTTAGTCTCTCATGCTGTGTGGTACAATACAGGACATGCAGTGATGCAGAGAGGTAGGGGGCTACTGCTGCTGTTGCAATAACACATACCTACCTTTCCCAGGTTTGTATCTGGCTTCCTATGAAAGTGAAAGCCCAGAAAACCAGACGGAAAAAGACAGGTGGAAATCCTTAAGGTAAATGAGCTCATTTCTGAAGTGCCTCCAAAATCCTGTACTGATAGCCAAAGCTTGTAAAGTGCTGGCATTTAAAATGTGACCTCTGATGGAGGTCTCTTCCATTTAAGACCATTCTTCAGAGCTGAGGCTGCACTGGTAAAAACTAATTGTAATCTCAAACTATCCACATCTTAAAGAATACCCTCCACACGTGCATTCCCTGCCCATGGCAAGGGGATTGGAACTAAGTGATCTTTAGGTCCTTTCCAACCCTAACTGTTCCATGATTCTATGATTTATATAGTGTGCACCCAGGCAAAAGAAGCCTGGTGTAGATGAAAAATGCCCTGGGTTAGCTGGATCTCCCTACAGTTTACACCTCTAATAAGAGACATAATGGTTTGGTGTAAGCGAGAATCTTAAGAGAGTGATGTAAAAGAACCAAACAACCACCTTTATAATTGCCTTTTTTCACTGTTCTTGTGTTTTAAATTTACAGATCCACTATTTTAGGGAAGACTTGAAGATTAAGAGATTATTGCAGTAGGTCAAGGGAAAGAAATCCGCAAACGTTTTGCACTACTGATTCCAAAGATGCCTGTTTGGGATTTAGACAATTCTTTTTGTTTGAGTTTTTTTGTTGGGTTTTTTGACTGCCTGACATGATGGATGAACTGGCTTCATCCACCGCAATCGACAGGACTGTGTGCACAATGACGCTTTTCTAACTCTGAGACAGAGAGAGGAAGGACAAACAGACTATTTGTGGCTGCGGCCAAACTGCGTCAGCATCGCTGTAACTTTTGCCTCTGAAGGAAAACGTAAGGAAATCAGGAGCGTGGAGAACTGTGGTACTGCAGAAGAGAACGGGAACATAGGTAAAAAGGAAAGCAAAAACCACACATGAATATTTCAGAAGCAGGTGCTTCAGACTGCAGCTCTTTAAACCCTCTGAGGATTGTAAAATTGAATCAACCACAGACACAGCAGCAATCTGGTTAATTGCTGAATGAAGAACGAACTTAATCTTACATTAGCAGTCCCCCGGCCTTGTTGAACAAAGCACTGACTGCTACAGGTATAAGCTTCCAGCGGATGAAAACTGACATCGCTCACTCATATGTACATGTGTATGTCATACACAGACCACAGCAGCATGGGCCAGTCGTGAGTGTTAACAGAGGACAATCCGAAGTATGACTATTGCTTAGTTATTCTTCCCACCACTGTTGTTGCTTTTCTTACTGTGAATCTTGGCAGATCTGAGGAGGGTGCAGAGTGTAGATGGTTTTGCTTAAGACATCCCCCCCGCACCAAATCTAAAGCTGAACTGAAGAAGCAAGTTAGTCTGGACTCAATGTACCCCTATTTAGTGTATGTAGTGTATTCCCTAATTTTGTCGATGTGAAGCTACATCTTTTAGAGGGTTCTATCACACTTCAATAGATGGCATTACCATTTGAAAAAACTCTGTCAGGTTCCAATTAATTCAGTGCTGTTTATTCTGCAATGTGATACTAAGAGGATAGGGAAGCGGGGACAACTGCTCTGAATTTGGGAACTACATGGTATGCTTTAAGAAGACAGGGCTTCAGACCAGAATGAATGCACTAAAGAATTTGTCATTCATGAGCAGGTAACTATTTTTCTCTTATTTTTAGGATCTAAACCATGTTCACCATTTCCTCACAGATAACACAAAGTAGGGACTACATCTTGTGTTTAAAATTGTACAATAATCAAGGTGCTACTGTAATATCTATTAAATGATAATGAACTGTATGGATATTGGATTCAAAACTAAGGCCTAACAGTAGACTGTTTGTTTGTATGTGGAAGAACCATTCCTATCTGCCCCAGAAAAGACTTCAGAAAGCTTAAATGAAACCTAAATGCCACATGATATTGAACTTTGCATTTCTCAATGACCTGATGCTGGCCTTTTCAGATGCTTCAGTCTTTCTCTGTCTACAACAGGAAGATGTAACCCTTTCTTTGTGATGGGCAATATTTCACTTATGGCAGAGTGATTCCAAGTGGCTGTAGTGTTTTGAGGAATTAGGCTACTCGCAAAACCTGGCTACGTCTTTAAGACAGGAAAATGGAACAGTTCCTGCCCTCTGCCAGGCCTCAAGAGTTATACATGCCTGAGCTGTTGAAATGTGAGACATTTCTGAGCTAGTGTTTGAGGGCAGCTCTGACGATTGAGCTGACCGGGAGTGCAGCAGCCTGAGACATGCTCTAGGTGATACACTGAAGGTCTGTAGTGGCTGCAGTGCAGTTCTTAGGTTGGGTTATGATCTGTGAAAACCTGTGCAATCTGGGCCATGGCCACTTGGAATCCACTGCTCTTGCAATTACTGAGATGAGCAGGATAGCGTCTAGATTTGCATACATAGGATTTCAGTTCTCCTTCTTGTATAGGTCTATCAGCGCATGAATTCAAGCAGGGGGAACATAAAAATGTCCTGTGTTTGTTGAAGCCTTGTATGGAAGAATTAAGTGTAAGGATGGTTCAGCATCATTCTAGGCAGGGAATGATGACTATTCCAGTGACACTGTTAATATGCTGTTTGTTAATTTTTGCATACGAGCTGAGAGCTATACATGAGCTATATATACAGAGCCATTCCTTCAAGCAGAACCATTTCCAAAATGATGCCATTAAAAGCCTGTTAAATTCCAACCAAATCCAGAGCAATAACCATAAATATATCGACAACATTGTGTTTTCTAAATGGTCATTCTTTTTCTCAACATCTTTTTAACAGGCACAGTGTGACTTCATAGTGGAAATGTTGGTTTACTCATCTGAAACCCAATGTAGGTGGATGGACCCTTTCTTAAGACCTGCTTTTTAAAATGCAAATCCTCACTCCTTTTCTAATGTCCCAGTAGAGACTGGTACAGCTGAGATTGTAACACCTGAGGATGAATCAAAATGTGATTGCTCCAGATAATACTTCATATCCTTGGGCACTTTCCATTAATTTGGGCAATTTTGTAAGGATGAGTTAAATTAGGTCTCACAAAGTTTACCACTGTTGCAAATGAAACCACTTTCATAGTCCAAAACTTTCAAACCTCAGTGCTTAAAATGGAAGCATAAAGGTCAGATTTAGGTGGGTATTAAGGGCTTAGTGGGACCATCAGAAGCACTAAATTGCATTTAAACCTTTATGTAGTCACATATTTAAAAGGTCTTTTTTTCAGAGATGCTAAACATCCTCATCAGTTGGGGAGTACCGAATCAGTTATTGCTTTAAAGAGGTGTGTGATACTGATCTGTAGTATTTCCAGAGACACTGGCTGCTTGCTGTAAAACGACTTGGATGTGAGAGTACGCAGCAACTTAAAATGAGAAGACAGCACTCCTAAAAAACAGGCTTTAGGAATCATAGCGTGTCTTCACAAAGTTTCACAGCTAAAATCCTATTGATACAAACAATGTAAGCCTTAAGTTACAGCTGTCAGTTGCTTTTGTAATTCACAGTTGGCCTAACTAGGGTGTACAGTTCTGGACAGGAGGGTGGTTACAGCCTTGCTTCACCAACAGGTTTTAAAGTGTGAGTACAACTGAAAACAAAGAAGGACAATTTGGGGAATAAATTTCTTCCCAAAACATATTCATATTACAGAACAATGAGGAAAAGCACCCCAACAATTCGTGTTTTCTTGCTATAAATGTGCAAAGAACTCCTACCGTGCTGAAAAGAAAGCAGTATCACTTCAAACCTGGCACCGTAAAGCATGTAGTCATTAGACTAACATCTAGACAAGTTACTACTGGTAATGTCATAGCTCCCTAATTCCACTTTCTTCAGTGGATTCGCCTTGTTGACAGCTGCTTAAACTAATGCTGCACAGAGAGCTGAGCAGAACTGAACCTATAGGTCTGTAGTGCTACTACCAAAACCCTAAGCTAGTAAGATGTGAATATATGACAGAGTCCTTCAGAAGCATTAACTTCGCTTCTTGTACACAGCAATATTTTAAAAGACCCAATACATGAAAATCACTTCTGCTCCTACTTTGGTGTAATCAGAGTGGTAGCAAAAGTCCTATTTTTTCAATGCTAGAGTGTGCCATTCTGCAACATGGGTCTAGATAAAAAGCCTGGTGAAGGACAATGAGGGAATTGTGTGCCTTCAGCTTGTGTTGAAGTCAGTAGAAGAGCTTGCTCAATGCCTTTCAAAAGACACTTCTTCATACAATCTTGCCCTCACTTTCACATCAGCATCAATCGCACTACTTAATTAAAAGTGGATGGATGTAGGCCTGCTGGACGTGATGGAATTTTGAGGGCAGAAACCTCTTGGAATGAATCTAGCACACAAGAACCCTGTGCATCAAAGGTACATCAAGTTGAGCCTGTCATTATTCCCTCTGTGAACACAATCCTGTCATGCAGCTGGCTGGAAGTTTCCTGTGTGGGTAGAGAACATGGAGATCTGGAAGCAAACTGTGATCCCAGCCACTGCAGTGATGGCCCTTATCAAAAGTGTGAACACAGCTGCTCAAGCACTTCCAATAAGAAGTAATTTAAGCATAGAGATATTTTTCTCAGCTTGAAGATGTTTCATGATGTGGTCAGTGGTGATAAGATAATCACTCACTTAAGATCAAGTTAGTCCCTTACTGATACCTTGGTTACTTTGTCATGGTTTATTGCAATAATTTATGCACCTTTTCTTAAAGCACATGAGCACTGGTTTGCACATGACTGTAAATCCAGTTTAGAACAGAGCTTAGATTACTGAATATGTAACTGGAGTTATCAATAAAAAGACATGTTAGTAGAAAAGATAGTTATGCATATCGGTGTAAAGATGTTATAGAGTTAACCGTGTCTGGCCTAACAAAGGCTGTGTTCCATAGAATAAGACTGATCCCAAGCACAGCAATGTGCCAGAGGAAAAGCACCAGTTGATTTTTATGGGCTTTGGAGCAATCCTGCAATTATTAACTACAGTTTTAAGTTATTCATAGGGATTAATTTGCATTGACAACTGGTATAGTCCCTGGCCTTTCTTTTGAGGCAGGTGCAACTCTCAGATGGGCAGGTGCACTGAGCAGAGTGAAAATCCAGCCTTAGCAAAAGCTTTCTTTGACGCTGTTGAAGTTTCAGCAGCAAATTCAAGGACTAAATCTGATCCAATGAATTCATTCACGTCTGTAAGCAAAATTTGATTGTCTGGCTCTAAGAACCTTTTTGTCTTTTTAGACTGGTAGAAATTAGCCTTTCCGTCTCAGGTGTCTCTTTCATTGGAAATTAAACCCACTTTGATTGTGAACTGATTATTTCTATTGTTGTAATTGCAGAATGGGATTAGAATAGTGTGACAAGGAAACAGGGAAAAGCCCCTTTGTCACTGCTCAAAGGCTTAGCTGTGAGCTAAAGACTTTCTTTCCCTTTGTCCTTTTTAACACTATCCGTGCAGTGAAATTACCTCAGTAGTTGGTGCAGGGCATTACTGAACTGTGGCGCACATATATCTGTTGTCTGTATGGTAGCACATATGCTAACAGCAGGATGCAGAGATCCTGTACAAAGCTGACATGCAAATTCATATCTGAGCCTGCAAGTCTTAGTTTTCTGATGCTGGGACACATCTCTTTTGAAAGGGAGGAAGTTCTCATGGGGCAGAGCCTGCTTCCCTATCCATCCAGCAGGATTATTAAGAAGAAAATTCTTTTAATCCTCTAGAGGAGTTGAAAGAGTGAAGAATTTGTTACCTGGTTGACAGATTTTAAGATCTGAGCAACATGGAAGAATAAGTACTTAAAATTATGAGAAACACCTTGATGGTTGTTAACTTTCATATTTCACTGCATGGCGGCAGATTGGAACAAGATACCTGTGCATATCTTCCTATTAATATCAATGGCTGCTGGGCAGGCTAAGGCAAGAGAGAATGCAGTGAAATACTGATACAGAAAGGTGTACCAATACTTTTCTTGTAGTGTTGAGTATGGTGGAAAGCGGGCACACTACCCTGGAATGTATCCCCTTCCCTGCAATCACTGTGAGCTGCTCTGTGGAGCAGCTTTGCTCTGAGCTGAGCAGAGGAGGCAGAACATGTCCCATTTATTAATGGAACAGATCTGGAGGCTGGTCTGTTCTGTATTCATTTCTTTTACAGTTCTTTTTGCATATTTTCAGATATGCAGAAAATACTAAATCCATTCAGTCAATGCTCATACAAGGCATCACATCCTGCATTTTTACATTATGCAAGATGTAGATAAGAAGCTAATAGCTCATATGGGTGGTATTTCATATACTCTGTGCAGGTGCAAGACACTGAAACTCAGGCTATAAGCTCAGCTACAGAAAAAAAGCTAAGTATGAGTAACCCCTGTCTAGATCCCCTGCCTTGCACTGTGGCCAGATGCAGACTGCAGTGCTATACATTCAGAGTGGCTTAGGCTGCTCTTTCTTCCCTTGATGACTTTCCCCCCAGAGAAGAGGTATTTTGCTCCATAAACAGCTCTTGCAAAATGCCATAAGAACATTTTCCTAGTTCTTTCCCATACAAGGGCTCTATATTCCTACTCCAGAGCTGTCAGAATAGAAGAGGAGTCCTTCTCCCTTCATCCCTGTGGCCCTGAAACTGCTAACCTGGCCTAATACTGCACTGTTCCCAGGCTGCCCTGGATGCAGAAGACTTATAATTCAGAGCTCATGAGTCCTATAAGTCATACCTGTACAGAAAACTTCCTTCTAAAATGTGCAAGCCCACTTAATGGACTTCTGATCTGAAAATTTCATAGTCCAACTACCATTGAGAGAAATGTGACTTCCTCAGTGAACTGTTAATGGTCAGTACTACATCACTGCTTTCGCTATTTAATTCTGCTTCTAAAATGCCAGTCTTTTAGAAACAACAGAACATATGGTGCTTTCTTGATGTCTGGCCCATGGGTAAACAGAGTTGAGGAAACCGGGGCTGTAGTCTGGACCGTTGGCATCACATGTATTTCCGTAACAGCCCAAGTTGGGTTATCACTTACAGTCTGTCTCTGCCTTGACCTAGGAGTTGTTCCAACAGAATCCTCCTAATTATTAAAACGTAGTGAAAGATGCACACACAGAGCTATTAAATCTGAGTGTTTTAAAAATGTGATTCAAGTAGTTCCCTTAGGAGTCTGTCTGTAAAAAGACCATTGCTAGTACGCAACACAGACGGGAAATAAATGATCCCCTGGGTTTCAGAACTCTTTGCGAGTGTTCATCAGCTTATAAAGGTGCGAAATCAGATAGTTGAATTTTTTCACTTTCAGTGACTGTACCGGCTGTCTTCAACCTGAACTCCAAGAACATACTATTCCAAAGCCTTTAGTCACAGACCTGAATGCACAGAGTAAAAAGGGGTAAGCGGAACTGCACTTGTTTGCAGATTGAGAAATTCAAAGGTTGAATGACATGCCCAGGCTTGCCTGGGAAGCACGTCCTTTCTAAACATTATCCCATGAAGATATCCAGGTCTTAGTTTTACATTCCTTCTGGTGTAATTCCTTTTTACAGCTGTGCTTAGAAAAAGGGCAACTAAAGTATCATTGTAGTTTCTTTAAAAGAATCAAGCTAGAAAATAAATATGGATTGAAAGACTGGTATGTGCTGATTATCTGAGTGAAAGTAATGAGGAGCTGTGCTTTTCCTGCGTCTTTAACTTAAGCAATTTCACGTTATGATCAGCATTTTCAGGTTAAATTGAAACCTCTACCATCCGTAATACTCAAACCATGTAGCTTTCTTAGAAGTCCTCAGAACGAATACCGACACTTTATTAATTGCACAGGCAGGAAACAGTAAAGTTACTTGAAAGTGGCTGTTATGATTTTGTGACTGTACATAGATCTTGCAAGATGTTAATGGTAATATGCATACTGTACCCCACATAAACACTGCGAGAATAGCATGGTCATTGTTACGCTTTATAGCTGTTGTGGAAAATGTCTTAACCTGCATTCATGGTTATAGTGCCCATCCTATTCCCATGCCTTTTTATACAGTTGTGGAAAAGTTGTTATGAAATCCTTTTGTCAGTCATGTTCAAGCTAACTTACCTATGTATAGAATTTATATATTAAACCCCCTAATTTATACTGTGTTTTAACAGTTTGCCTGAACTGTTTATGGTTTCTAAATTTTGTAATGTGAGTGTCAAATAAGAATAATAATTAAAAAAAAAAAAAAGAGGCTCATTTGTGTGGATTTTTTTCTTCGGTTTTATTTGCAGTAGAGATTTCAAAAACTACACACCTACAGAATAGGCTGTGAAGAAACTCAGGTTCCTTTGAAACTCCAAAGACACAAAGATGCCCCAGACTCTGCACGGCAATTCATGACTATGTGTGTAGGTGCAAAAGTACTTGTGGTTCCGGTTCTTCCTCTTGTGTCCACTTCACTGCTTCTCTCCTCCCCCTTACACATTCGGAAAGTGCACTGCAAGAAAGAGACAAATTCTCTTAGCTCCCATAGTATTTTCACAAATAGGAGTCATAGACTCAAAACTCATAATGAGATGAAAAAGCTGAGACTTGGCCTGAGTATTTTTAGTCTGTTCCTGTAAAACTCTGTGGTAGAACAGATGTTTAAATGTGTTCATTATTTGTTCTGCAGTAAACTGAGAGCTTCTACAGAGATGGGGGATCCAATCCAGACATAATGTACAGTAAGAGACATGTTTGCTTCAAGTAGCTTAATTTTGTTTCAATAAAGAAGGAAGAGGCTCAGAGGTGAAACTCATGTGAGTGTTGGCGTTTCCTTGATGTAACATTAGGTGTCTGCACCACATTGCTTCTTGTGAGTATGGTACTCCTGCTTTGCACAGCCTGGCTCTGCCTGCTGTTACCCAGTGAGGACTTCCACTCTACGTAAGTAATGACACTGACTCCAAAGCTTGCAGAACTGCGATGTGCAACTTCCTTTCTCAGCACAGTGTTCCTACTCACGGCCTCAGAGCTCTTGCCAGAATGGACTGTTAAGCCATCTGGCTGAATTTCCTGCAAACTGTGGCTTATTCAGGCTCCCCTGTGTCAAGCCCCCAAGTTTTTATTAGGCCAAAACATTTCAATCCTCACAAGGCTCAGCTGTGCCACAAACAGGGAGTGAGAAAAATCCGAGTTTGAACAGTCCCTGTGAGCCTTGCAGTAGAATGGAATGGATCAGGTCAGCTCAGCCTGAGGTGATCCCAGCTGGACAATCACACCACGTATAAAAACACTGGAGAGAAAACTTTACCTTGCCTGAGTGGCACTCTGCCAGTCCTTTAAGGCACGGTGTTCTGATTGCCCTTCATTTCTTAATACAGTGTACAAACATGCCAAGGGCAGTATGGGCTGTTCCAGCCTGGCACCGGTCATAGCTCACAGAGACCCATTGTGTTTGGTCACAACTTCTCACCAATGCACATATGGATGAACACAGGTGCCCACGCTCGTACAGGGTTTCTGGGCCACTGCCTCCTAACAACTCTTGATTAACCAGGAAAATGTGTCCCTGAGCCATAACCATATTTTGTTCTTTCTGACCTGGCTGAATATTTGCATGTTTCTATTCTAGTGCATAACCTGCAAAAAAAGAAACAAACCCAACCTGTTTGAAAATTATCCTTTTCAAAAATAAACTTTCATGGAGTGGAAATAGTGTCAGTGGGTTCTCGCTTTGCTTTTCTGCTGTTCCACTCACTCACGCCCCTGTTACCGTGCTGAATTTACATATGTCACACCAGTGTAGGACACTGGCTCCCTTGATCAGTAGTTTTAGTGATTTGTGAAATGAATAATATATTCTCCCCGATACATCTCAGAAATGCTCTTGGTATTTTTTCCATCCCCATTCAGCCCCTTATGAACAGAGAGTATTGTCATCACTCTGTTCCTGAGCTCCCAAGCAAAGCTATAGCTGGTACCACCCAATTGATGGGAATCTATGAAATTGTCCCCATCAGTACAGAAACAAAACCATGCAACTGTAGAAATCCATAAACAGCTAAAGGCAAAGCACAACTGCTTATCAAGTGCTCTCTGATGCTAACCAGACGGAGGAAAACCAAAACCAATACAGTTTTAATTATGAGAAAGCAAGCACAGCACTAGAAGTACTGAAAGCCAGGAATTTTTGGCTCTGCCTTTGAGTCTTTCTGAGGCTTTGGGCAAGGCAGACAACCCCTGCTTTAAATTTTGTATCTGAACAATGAGGAAACCAAACAAGATTTACATCTCCTGAATAGCTGCTCTGAGGATGGATCACCTCCTGTTGCAAAGCATTTGAAAGAGGGACCATCCAAAAATTGCATTTTGAAGCAAATGTTCTGAATGTAGCTTTTCATACATGCACAAATGTGTCCCACTAGGATAATTACACTGAATTATAGCATATTCTGCTGTACAAAGCAATCTAAACCATAGCTGCACTGTGTGTTACTCTCTCAAGTTGTGCATACATTTGGTGTTGTAAAGTCTAATTAAACAAGGAAATGCCTCATATAAACAAAAGTAAATACCATAAGGGTTGACAGCAGAAGTAGCTGTAACTACACTCAGATGAGTTTCCTTCCCAGCTTTGTAAATTTGTCTGATTTGATTCTTTACCATTAGAGTATCCTATCTTAAGAACTACCATTTCTAGAGGGGCTGTTGCTTTGTTTGCACTACATAACCCGGTCATGGCCTGTGGATTTCTCCTGATTTTATCCTTCTCTAAGACACCGTTTAAATTCCAGCTGACATTCCTCTACTGCTGGGCCTCCACTGCCACCTCCTGAACAGGAAGGAAAATTAACTTCTTTCAATACTGCTTTTCCTTTCAATGTCTATAGTATTGTTGAAAGCACTTTGTTCAGCACGAACAGCAATAGCTGAAACCACTTTGCAATCTGCCCATAGAGGCTACTTTCTATAAAATCTGTTGTAAGGCTTTTGCTTCAGAGTGAATTTCTTTAATTCACTTTATGTATGTTTGATGTGAAGGTGGTACAACCTTTACACACCACTTCTTCAGAAAGGTTCAAAAGGAAAAACTAGTTGTTCTTGTGATAGATTTGTTCCTCTTTCAACCGTCAGCTGAAAATCTCTGACTGAAAACAATAGTGTTTTACTAGGTCCCGTTCATTGTATTTTCTAATGGACAGTAGTTATTTCCACCCCTTTTATTCCAGGCTGAAGATCCTTCTTCCTGAGAGGAGAGAACCAAAACACTCTAGAATCAGAATTTTCCTGCTTCAAGATAGTTCTGGTAAGGTTTTTCAGCATTAGCTTATTTTTTCCCATTAAATGGGACTTCCCCAAATGGTCAGGTCAACAGGTTATTTCTGTATGTTCACAGCACTTCTGCAGACATATTCACATGTACATGCTCACTATCTGTGGATACAGTTTTATTTGTCCACCTTTTTTGTGCTGCGTGCAGAGAAATTCCTCAGGCAGGGGCTGTATCAGTGGATACTGGGAAAACTCCTGATTCTTTGCAGATGTTATTGCTATTATATGAATAATAACCAATCATTTACATGCTAATGAGAAATAGTAAACCACTGGCACCAAAGCCACATTGGGCATTGACAGATTTGGTATAGGACAAGGACTCTGAGGAAAGAGGTGTTCTAAAACCATGTGGCTATAAAGAGCTGTTAATGCTCCCTATTAGTTTCTCTTCTAAAAAAAGCCAAAGAAACGAACCCAACAAAAGCAGCAGGATTTTCACTCTAGTGCAGTGTTTCAATTCTTAAGCCCACTGGCAAACAGATTTTCATTAAAATTTTAAAACCACGAAACCAAATATGTCTTCATCTTAGTACTACGTGCTCAAAACTTTGGGGGGCTGACATTAAGAAGACACCAGCACTGTTAGATAAAAAGGAGACTATGCCTTAGATATTCTGGGAGTTGCCTCAGTTGCACAATGTTGCTGTATTCAAGGTAAAACTTGCTCCAATTATTCTGGGGGGTCACTGAGCTTGGGAATGCTTCAATTTATCCACCAACCATCAGAGACTTGCGATCTTCCCCAAGTAAAACATTGTGAGTTAATAAATTTGAAGCTTGTGCGTCAGTTCCACTTTCCCCTCATTTGGGGTTTGCTTTTCTTTATCAAGATCTTTACATTTACTCCAATCTCTTTGGGCTTATTAAATTTTCTGTCTGAATGATTGCTAGAGTAATAATATTATTCCACTGTAGAAGACTGCATTATTTGCACTGTATAGCACTACATTAAGACCTGTGACACCAGGAGTTTGGTTTTCTGGGAGCGAGGAAGTTACTTGCCTATGCTGGAAGCACATGGCTAAGCTTGACTCACCACAGTACATTTCTAAGGGTATGAATCAGGAATGGCACCAGCAGCACGGGCTGCATGCAGCCAGGCCAGGCACTGCTGCCGTGTCTCTGGGCCTGTCCCGGGACCAGAAAACACGGCTTTGTTTGCACTCTGCAATGTATATCCTCCCTTTTCAGTGCTCAGAGCAATTACTCACGGCAGTGGGGGCAGGCTCAAGTCGCTGACTTGGACAGGTAATCAATTTGAGATGTTTTTTACCATACAGCCTGTTAGCATCACTCAGGACTGCCTCCCCAGGCCTTAACCTGTGAGCTGATCTTAACCATTGTGAGCACAAAGCAAAGCCTAACAGCGGAACCAACGTGGGTACCAAACTGCTTTGATGAAACGTCTGGTGAGTTTATGAAGAGGAATTAATTTGAGGCGTGATTTCTGGGCCGTTCCACACACTAGGCGTTGCTCAGCACCCCAGGAGGGCTGCCCTTCAAGTCTGTGGTAGCCCCTGAACAGCTGCCTGATCCCCTGCGTGAATTTGGGTGCTCGCCCCACACGGCCACAGTTCATTTGGGTCTGCCTTCGAGAGCGGCGCGGCGAAAGCCCAAGCCCACACCTGCCGACCGACCGCCGCAGAGCCGCCGCCATGACAGCCCCAGCCGCCGCTCCTTAAGGGCGGAGCTTCCTCTCTTCTCACCCCCGCTAGGGGGCGGCCTTTGTTCTACGTCAGCCTGACGTTCTCTGCGTCTGCTATCACGCCGCACAGAAGCCGCGAGAGAGAGGGCGGGGAGGAGGAAGCAGTTTCTCGGCGCTCGGGCGCGGTCGCCATTTTGTATGGGCGCGCAGGGCGGACGCGGAGCTCTTCGCTCACGTTTGTGTCAGCTGTAAGTGGTGGAGGTGAATCTTCTCCCTACGACTCTTTGCATATAAATTTTTCTTCTCTTTTTTTCCTTTTCCGGGGGGGGGGGGGGGGGGGGGGCTAAGCGGCGGGGGCGTAGAGGGTTGGGGAGGGAAGTCTGCTTGCGTTGTCTCTGCGGCCTGGGGGCCATAAGCGTAGAGCCCTGATTGAGGGGTTGATGGAGGAGGTGTTAAGGTGGGGTAAGAATTCCCGGTAGCGAACCCCCCAATGAGGTCTCCTGTGGCGGAGAGGGCCTCTGGGGAGGTGTGGAGGGGGCTTGGCGCGGGCAGAACTGGGTCCCTGCGTGCTTTAGGCTCGGTCGGGGTGGGGGCTGTGCGGGTCGGTTATGCATCGCGGCCTACACGGAGACTAGGCCTTTCGGCCCCCCGCGGCTCCAGGGGCCTCCCGAGGCCGGTAGAAGACACCCATTTCCCCAGTCCACGGCCACGAAATCCATTTCCACACCGACGGCCGTGGGTTGGGGTGGTGGATGCCTTCTGTAGGGCCTGCGCGGCTGTACCCGAGACGCCTAGATCGGCCTGGCCGGGTGGACTTTGGTCATCTCGGAGGAATAAAACCTTTGAGCTCCTCCGGTCCGTACAGCCTGCCAAATTTTTTGGGAGAGACATCTAGAAATTGCTGTGGAGGCAGATTATGGTAGGGCTTTTGTGGCCTTTCTGAGGGGCTTCGCGTATGGATCTTTTACAAAGGGTCCGCGGCTCTTAATTGAGAAGCCTTGTGGCAAAATGTTGGAGTGAAAAAGGCCTGTGATATTTGTTAGGAACGCATGCTATAGGAATGTATACGTGTATGTTTGTGTCTGCTACCAGTGTTACATAAGTCTTCGGTGCATAAATTTACAGTGAGTGCATAATAGTCACAAAATTTTAAGGTGGCTCCTACTGTAAAATGTGACGACTTTGGTTTTGCACAGGCCAGTTTAACAATTTTGCCCTCGTTTGCATTTACTTGGCGCCTTTAGGGACAGATTTTGCAACTTCCACCTTTATTCCGGTAATTCTCTGTACACTTGAGTGTGGTGAAGTTGGTCTCCAACTAAACCTTTTTTTTCTTGTTTTCTGTGTCAGATGTCCATCTTTCCACCCTTAAACTCTCTTCTGCAGAACACTTTGATGATGATTTAATTCAGGTATTTGTCCATTTTAGAGCCTTAGTGCAGCCTGCCTTCAGCCAAATGGTGAAGGAAAAAAGGCAATCATAAGTAAAATTCTCAGCTTACCTATAACTGAGTTCCTGTGGGGAGCTTTTCACCTCAAATGCAGAATAACTGAAACCTGGGTATACTGCATAATTTGAGTTATGTAGGTTGAAAATAGAGGAAAATGCCTTTGGAGCTGTATAAGAAGAGAAGAAATTTAGGGCTATAAATGAAACACTAATGGGGTTTAATTTTATCTTTCTCCTTCAGGCATTTTTGTCTGCCATTTGGTTTTTATTTCTTTTTATTTTATTAAGTTTATTATTTTTACTTATTAATGTATCATAAGGGAATAAAACTTTTTTAAGACCTATGTTGTGGCTCACCTGAGGGGTGTACCAGTCACCTGTTTTTGCTCAGTTTGCCACTTTGTTTGCATTATATTTCTATTTTAAAAAACAGATTTCTGTAAAAAACATTGGTACAGGTGTCTCTTCGTCTTTTTTTAACTACCCACCTGTCACAGATATTACAGAAGTATTAGAAAATCTCTTTTTCAGAACTGCCTTGCCATTACCATGTTCTGAAAGTTTTTATCGTAATACCTCCGGTTGGTAATAGAGGAAACCAATAGTTCTGCGTAAATTTACACAGTAAGAAAAGTAATTTAGAAACAAAGGTAGCTCTAAAAAAAAAAGCCAATTCTGGTGTCCAGTGACTGTAGAAACCTTTACTTGTGTTAGTTCATTCTTCAGAATATCCTGAAATAGATATGTAAGCTTATTCTTATTTTCAAAAACTTCCTGCCAAAGAAGAGTAGGAAATAATGGTTGGTTTTGTTATACTGCTTAATTTTACAGCTCTGTATTTACTTTCTTTTTTTTGTCTTTTCAGTTGTGCATGTACCTGTTTGAACAGAGAATTCCTGCATATAACATCCAGCAACAGAAGCTGGTGGGTTTTTGTCTTTAGTGAATCAGCTGAATTGTAAAACACCCACATAGTTGCATGTTAGTAGGGTTCAAAAATCGTGGCTTGGCTCACAGTACTCCACGTTCTGTGTTAATGTAACAGATTTCACTGTGATTGTTGCTAGAACTTTAAAAATTGTCTAACAGTGATCTGTAAACAGATTTCTGAGAAGTTTTTAGATTGATTATACGTGCTTCCAGGTAGTAACTTAGATACAGTATCATATGAATCCAGGTGGTTGTTGGAGAGGATGTTTGAAGAGTAAGGTCTCTCTCCAGCAGCAGATGAAGGAAATGATTCTGTTTAGTCACTTGAGAGTTTATTTAAAACAGGCTTTAATGACATGTTCGAAGCTATTAAGCGAAGATGAGTTGGCCCATTTAATCTTGATTTGAGTTTTGTAACAGTGTGTCAGTGTTAGGAATGCCTCTACTCACCAATCCAAAATCATACATGGGGGAAGCTAAGGAAAAAGTCTTCTTTCAGGAAATGGTTCTTTATAGTTCTGTCATATTTAATCCAACTACTGTGTTTTATGTACTGTATAGTACAGTTGACATACTCTACTTGCATTTACAGATACCAGTTTAATGCTTTGTTTTTTGTGTGGTTTTCTTGATATGTTTTTTTCCAGTGGCAGATGCGGCATTCAAAACAATCCCATTGTCCCGAATGGGAGGACAGAAAGAGCTGGGATCAAAGGAAGCACAGCAGCAGCCGGAAGCGCAGGAAAAGGTCCCAGAGCAGTGGACGAGAAAGCAAGCAATATAAACCAAATCACATTTCAGAAAGGTACAAGACTCTGGATTGAGTAGCACTAATGTTTCATATCGTGCCTAAAATAAATACATTTTCAAGATAAGAGTTTTTGAGTGCCCAGAGTTGGCAGTTCCTTAAGATTTGGTTCACTTGAGACAAGAGATGGCTGGTTTTGTTACCACAGTACCTGAACCATTGCATAGATATTCTTTAGTAAAACAAGCAAATGTTCCTAGTTTATTTCATGGCTGTCAGTTAGGTATTGATATGGAATATATCCAGTATTAAATTTCAAGTAAAAACTGTGTGTGTTCATTTACTTAATGTGAACAAAAGGGAGATAAGGTTTGTTTAATCATTTAATACAATGGTAAGTACAAGTTCTGCTTACTAATTTGGAGATGGTTTGCTTTTTCTCCTGCACTGCTTTCACTGGAAAGATGCGTTTTCCTGTTGTGTTTGTTTTTTTTTTTTTTTTATTTGTAAGATTCCATTGAATTCTTTTAAGAGCTCTTTGCCTCACTGGCTTTCTTAAAGGTTATTTTTCTGTGCAGAAGATCCTTGTTCCAGATACTCAGGTTTTTAATGTTTACTGCAGAGCACTAAGAACAATTCTACTTCTTTCAGTCTCCAGGTTTTATTTTTAACACTTTGAAAGCGTAGAAGGGGATTATTGCTGTACAAAGAGTGGTTTATCCTATGACTTTGGAGATTGTAACTGAGTTCCTTAGTGTATTTTAGGAAGTGTTGCTTCTCTTTAGGTCCAAGTTCCTTGATTACTGTGCAAACATTATATACTGTGGACATAATATATTGTTCATGTGGATGGCTGCTATGTATTTGAGACTGACAATGTTGTTAGACTCCAAATAAAGTAACATCAAAAGCTTCATGATTTTTGGGGAGGGAGTCAATTAGAAAACGTTTTTGGTGTAAAGACAGGTGCTATTTAACTCTGTAACTCGGCTCAAGTCACTTATCTTGTTGGAACCTCAAGTTTTGGAAGTGGAGAACATTCACTTAAAATATATTTTCAGTCATTATTTGGACGATAGAGCCATAAATGAAAGAGACCATCATGACCGGAGATATATTGAGGAATACAGAAATGACTTCTGTGAAGTATATGACCACAGGCATTATCACAGAGACTATGAAAAGAGTCACCATCATCACTATAGCAAATCCTCTGGTCGGAGCAGGAAAAGTAGTCATAAAAGGAAGCATAAGAGACATCATTGCTCCAGTCACCAATCGCAGTCGGTATGAGTAATTTTTAACTTTATTATTAATGAATTAGCGGTAATAGACTTCTTAAGTGAGTGCTAGAACTACAGTTCCTGATCACATTGTTTTAAGAAATTTTATTGAAAAGGAATGTGTAGTTGAGTCCATTTGTGAGCACATTAATATGTTCTTAGTTGAGAGTTTTGACTTGATGTTGGGTTTGGGGGGGGTGGCATTATCATCAGTACTAGTTATACACTAGGATTAATCTAAAAAATGCTGTTTCAAAGTTGAAGGTAACTATCCTATTCCAAAGTACAGTTGTCACTTTGGAGTTTTAGAGCATAGTGAATTACGTTATTTCAGGTAGATGGAGGTGCCATCCATCCTATTACTAAAAGTAATTAAAGTGACATGCTTTTTAATGTTAGCTTAACTGGAAGTATGAAAGGTGCCTGTCTGGTAAATTGATAAGAACAATTCTATGCCTGATTCCAGCTAACTTTGGTAAGCCATGTTCCTGGCCAGTGGCCGCTAATGTCTTACTGAAGATGGAATAAGTTTGCTGCTTGCCTTCTCTAAAGGCATGCGCTCTGAATTTCTCATTATTGATGTGTTGCCCACTGATACATCTTCAGCTCCAGGTGGTTTCTGTCCCATTTCTGCAATAGAAACAGCAAATTGTGTTGGATTATACAATGCAAATTAAGGACTTCAGAGTAATTTTTCTTCTCTCTCTACACGAGGGAAGTAAAATTACGTGGTAGTTTTTTATATTTAGATTACATGAAGTGTATGTTCTAATAATAGAAACATTTCACCTGACTGTAAGCTTAGATATGTAAATAAATGCTGTTTTTTGCTATTTGCTAGCAGAGTATTAGTAATAGCGATGTTGCAGTCTTAATCTGTCTTCAATTAAGCGACTGTTTGAAAAACAAAATTGTGTTGTTTTTTCTGTTGCTTTTATCAGTTTAAGTATTTATCTGAAAATCTGTTCCTTGCCATGTTTTTCTTCTGTAACATAAACTGTGCCCTGTGAATTTCTGGGGACTGAATTTGAAATTGCTCCTGCCAACTGTTCGTGGCCTGGTGTGTAACTGAATGCCTGAATATCTCCCCGCTGAATGAATTGCGTATTCTGCCCTGAATTCACTCATATATTGATTGGCTGGACGATCTTGGTGCCGTTTCCAGAAGAGTCACCGAAGGAAAAGATCCAGGAGTGTAGAGGATGATGAGGAGGGTCACCTGATCTGTGAAAGTGGAGACGTTCTAAGAGCAAGATGTATAGAACATTTTTCAACACTTTTAAAAAACTTTTCAGCAAAAAATCTGTTTAGTATAGTATGTCAGAGGAGGGGGGCTAAAGAAATCTTCATTGCTCTTTTGTTCTGTTTTTTTTGTGCTTTTTTGTTTTTTTGCATATCTTCTTTTCTATAGAATTTAAATACTGTGTTCAAAAAGTTCCAATTAGTAAATGAATTTTGAGATTAGAACAAGAGATAGGGTTTTTTTTTTTTTTTTTGGCTAACTGTTTTCATGACACCTGTTCCACTAAGATAATGCATTCAGATGCTGAGATTTAAAGTAATTATGCTTTTGTAATGCCACATTTTTAAATCTACATTAATAATGCTCATTGTTGTTAAAGTAGTTTTATAATTCTAACTTGTGTTTGTTCTTTGTAGATGAAATTGTTGCGACTTTAGGAGAAGGAGCTTTTGGAAAAGTAGTGGAGTGTATAGATCATGATATGTAAGTGTTGGTTATCTCTATAAGGGGGTCTCATGACAAAAGATGGTTCTTAGCTCAGAAATTAAGACTCAGAGATGTTTTCTTTGAAGGAAAGTTGCAATTCAAATGAAGTGGTGCAGCATATTTAAGAAGGAAATTATTCTGTTTCTGAGAGCTACCTTGTAAGCTTTTTTAAGGCTTTTCAGTCATCTCTTCCAATACTATAAATGTTTTTTGTTTCTTCTATTGCTTTTTGTAATGCTTATAAAAATCCCCCCCAAAAAACTGTGCAACCGCATGATGCAGACTGCTAATTATTAAGATGTCATCTGCTCTTTTTAAAGAGTGATAACTATGTTTTGCTTCATGTTTTTCTGTTAGTTCTACAAGTGCTGTTGCCATAACTAGAGAATGTGTGGGTATATAAAGAGTTTAGAATTGATTTGAGGAACTGACCTTTAGAAGATAATGCAGTGAGATGCTACAAAAGTATTTTTGGTTCTTAGTGAAAGCAATTGCTTGAAAGCAGTTGCTTGGAATTTGTTGAGCTATAAATTTATTTCCTCAGTCCCCATAGTCAGAATTATCCTTTGAAGTTTTTCTGAATGCACAGTACTGCAGTATCCAGTCATTTGTTGATGGAGTGGTTACTACCATCTGATGGCATGTTTGGTGGAGGAGAAGAAAATGTCTTTATTTCTACTTCTGTATGTGCTAGAAGTTTAAAATAGTAAAACTCACTGTTTTAGCTGTGTGTTACATATCTGCAGTTCTGTGACATGGTTCTAGTGTTTTTTTTCCCCTCTGCCTTTGGTTGGTTGGTCTGTCATTTCACAAGTGTTCAGGAGCTTGAGATCCTGATGTGAGGACAGACAGTACTCTCAAGTTGTTAGGATTTAAATAGGTCTACAGAGACATTTAAAGATTGAGAGTGAATTGAATAAACTATGTGTATCTGTGTACCATTTAAGTAATAGCCTTATTGTGTGAATGTTACACTGAGTGCAGGTTAGTTTTCACTGGTAGAGAATACTCAGAATCTAAACTTCAGAACTGATTCAGATCCCCTGGTTCCATAGGAGCACTGGAAAAGAGCCAGAACAAGTTGTGCAAGTTGCAGGAAAAAAAATCTCACATTTTTTCAGTACTTACCTCAAATGAGAACTTTGATACATTCACAAATAATCTTGTAGCTGGATTCCTCACATTTATTCTACCTTAGATAAGAAGACTGTGTAGTTAATGTAGCATATACTGTCAGTATTTGCCAAAGGAAAGATTGGTATTGCATTTCTTTATGAAAGCAATTCTAGTTGAGTGCAGTGTGCTTCAGTTAAATTCCCCTAATCCAACTCATAATTCTCTCTGACCTTTAGTCTTCCTGGGTTGTAGGTATTTAATTGATTGTTTGTGATGCTTTTTCCTTTCTTTTGAAGGAGAGGAATGCACGTAGCAGTTAAAATAGTTAAAAATGTTGGTAGATACCGAGAGGCAGCCCGTTCGGAAATACAGGTGTTGGAACACTTGAACACCATGGATCCAAGCAGCACTTTGTAAGTGTGAAATTAGAATACTCAGCATACCCAGGATTTGCAGAAGATAATTATTTCATAAATTGAGTTTTCTTTTTATTCTTTTTCTTTTTAAGCCGCTGCGTCCAAATGTTGGAATGGTTTGATCACCATGGCCATGTTTGTATTGTATTTGAGCTACTGGGACTTAGTACTTATGACTTTATTAAGGAAAACAGCTTTCTGCCGTTTCATATTAATGACATCAGAAATATGGCTTATCAGATTTGCCAGTCTATTAACTGTAAGTAAAACTCAAAACTCTTATCAAATATATTTGGGGTTTGTTTGTTTTCCTTTAGGAAATGATGTATTAATTTTGGAATACTGTTCTTTTTTCCTTGTAGTTTTGCACCATAATAAACTAACTCATACAGATTTAAAACCTGAGAACATCTTGTTCGTGGAGTCTGATTACATAGTGAAGTACAATGCCAAAATGGTAAGTTTGTTCTTTGTTTCTTGCAACTTGAATTGGGCTACTTCTGTCTTCATCTGAACTTCTCTAAAAAGCATATGTAGAAATGTTGAGCGATAAAGATTTTCCTGTGGCTTGGGGGAGGGTTTGTGCTCTTTGAGATATACTGTTTTTCTGCTTTTCATCTGGTCGCTGTAGTTAAGTTCTTTGCTGTTTAATAAAGGTTTGGCATTCATAGGGAGCATTGTGTTAATGGCTTTGAGTTTAGCCAGGTTTTCTCCTTCATATTTCTTAAGCCATTTGATGTCAGATCTTCCTTTCTATGTGATAACCCTGGAGACTGAAGTTTCCTGTCAGTTTTGCAGTCCTTGACTTAACAGCTAGGATGAATTTTCTGTTTGTCATCAACATGTGATACTTACCCTTGGGTAGTGTTATAATTGGCACAGGCCCCAAATAGAACTGCTCTGACCAGGGTCTTGTAAGTCTAAGAAAACACTAAGACACAGCGTTAGGGTGAGAACTTGTCTGCACAAATCATTTTGAGCACTGGCAGGAATTAAAGTTCATGTTGCTCTTGCTTTGAAGGATAAAAACTCAGAGACAGAAAAGCAGCATGGACTTGATTGCCTCTAATCTATGCATAAGGCTTGATTTTCTTATTTTAGAGCTAAAATTACATAAATCAGGGTATGCACCAATGGACAGAAAAAGGCAGGACAGAGAGAACAGCTAACTGAAGTTGACTTGAAGGTTAGCAATAGAGGAGTTACTTGAAGGATTTTTATTCAGTTGTTTGAAGTATTTGGATTAAATCACTTTGTTACCACCTCCTCCTCCTCCTTGCAGCTTGAGCTGAATAGGAACTGATGTATTTTGAAGGAGTGTTTTACTGCATAGGTTTAATTTTTAGCATTTAATGTTAATTGGAATTTTGAAGATAACGTGATGAATAGCTTTTGGCTAAGCGTTCTTTTAAATACAGCATTTTGATTTTCTTGCAGAAGCGAGATGAACGCACTTTGAAAAACACAGACATCAAAGTCGTTGATTTTGGAAGTGCAACTTTTGATGATGAACATCACAGTACGTTAGTGTCTACAAGACATTATAGAGCTCCCGAGGTTATTTTAGGTCAGTAGAGAGTTTTTAATCTTCTCACAATTACAGTTCATTCAGATGTTTACTCCATAAGCTGAAGTAGTTGCTCATGGTTTGGTAGTTCAGTCACCTCTCATGGATGGTGGTGGTGGAATTCTTGAGAGTGAACAGTAAAAAAACTACTCAAAACAGAAGTGCAGATATGTTCCTTTACCGTCTTTCTCCCACCAAGGTTTGGGGAGAGGGATGCAGGGGGGAAAATGGGCAACAGTAAATGCATGGAAACAGGGCATATGCTTTGTGGATTACAGGTTTTGGGAATGTATTAAGCAGTAAAACATAAACTTTGCTTATTTTGCAGCGCTGGGATGGTCACAGCCTTGTGATGTTTGGAGTATTGGTTGCATTCTAATTGAGTATTACCTGGGATTTACAGTGTTCCAGGTATGTGCATACAGCTAAACTGAATGTTTGTGTTAGGCTGCTGATTTTGATTGTTTTATGACATGTACTTAACTGTTACTGTAAAAGGCATAACCTTACAGGCATTTTAAGGATTATATAGATTGTAAAGACAGCACGCATATATGAAGATGTGATGTCTTGGATGTATCCTTCAGACTATTTAAGGCGATCTGTTCTGGCTTTCTGGATGATAAAGCCTGTGTAGAGTCTGAAGATAATGCTGGAATTAAAAGAGTAAAGAAAACGTACTCAGACAAAACTTGGTTTATGAACTCTGTTGTTCAGGGGGCATCTTAACTGTAGAGTTTGCTATATAACAAGCTGCGTTGCATAATCTATTTGTAATAATTTAAGGCATTAATGTATAAAGATACTGTGACAGTATTCTGGCAAACAACTTGGTTTTAGATGACTTGTTACCTGAGATTATGAACATGTGATAAGTGTGTTTATTGCTTTTTCCACACAGACACATGATAGTAAAGAACACTTGGCTATGATGGAAAGAATACTGGGGCCTCTGCCAGCTCACATGATCAAGAAATCCAGGTAAGTTATTATAGAAGAAGTAGGTTTCCTAATATTTTACTATTCAAAGAGAAGTCTTAAAGTTTTCATTGATAGCTATGCGATTCTAAAGATCAAGAGACTTCCAGGCTTCTTTTTACCTATTAGTCTCTTGCAAGAAATTGGTCAGATTTAGGTGAATTAAATAATTTACAGTAATCCTCTCTTCTGGTTTTAGTGTTAAGTGCTGCTCTTTAAAGACATTTGGGAATGTTCAGTGGAACACCTGAGAGCATCTGTCTCTTGTGTTCTAAATAATCTGGCAATGGTAACAAAAAAACAACAGCTCTCTGAATAAATAAAGTGCTGTTAGGTCCCAAATGCAGGGAAGTTAGGGAATCAGGGAAATCAGGGTGTGCAGGAAGACTTCTGTGGCGTTTCAGAACTTCTGAGAAAAGCATCTGCCTTCACTTAGTGCACTAACATTATCTTAACATTACTTCCCTTGTTCTGCAGGAAGCATTATTTCCACCATGACCAGTTGGACTGGGATGAGCACAGCTCTGCAGGACGCTACGTTAGGAGACGCTGTAAGCCTTTACAGGTAGGAGACAACACTTTTATTGCTTCGTTAGGTTCATGGTTGTGAAAGGTCTCTTTAAAATACTTCCTTTTATTTTCTTTCAGGAATTCATGCATTGCCAAGACACAGATCATCAAAGACTCTTCGACCTTGTTCGCAGGATGCTGGAATACGATCCAGCCAAAAGAATTACTCTTGATGAAGCTTTGCAGCATCCTTTTTTTGAACCATTAAATAAGTAAATTCAAAGATCTTTTATGCTTCTTCGAGGAGATTTCCTAGACTGTGTCAGTCAACAGAGGTTGCATGAAACTTTTGTAAGCGTTAAATTATTTTGTACAGTTAAGTCTGTAAATAATGCCATGTTTTGTATAACTGTTACATTTACCTTGTTGAGCAGTTGTAGTCTTATGGGTAAGTGAAAAATAAAAGTAATTTTCATTTTTAAAAGCTTTTCTCTCTGAAGCGGTAAGCCTCTCCCTTTGTGGATGGGGTTTGCTAAACATCTGACCAGGTGAGGAGTCTGTGCTAGTTGTGAAACATTCAATAATTGGAACTATCTTGCATTTAATCATAGAAGATTTGAGATTTGAAGGGTTGAGGCTATCTAATCATGCTGTATAGTATGTTGTGATAGCATTCTGAAATATTGGTTGTGTGTATTCTCAGTAAGGATCTTTTCTGTGGGTCACCTTCTGTCAAAGAGCCTGTGTTGCTCTGGCTAACTTGTCTCTGGAAGCTTGTCTGATGCTTTCAGTGTGAAGTATTTATAGGTAATTTGTCAAGGTCTGAAAAGTAACATTTCATATTTTCAATATTGTTTTTATTCATTAATGATGAGCATTTTAATGAAGAGTTTTAGAGGAGTTGTACTGCTCCTGGAGAGAAATGCAGAGAAATAAGTGTGTGTCACAGATTGTCACATAACTAGGCCCTCCTCCTGCAGTAGTAACAAGATCGTTACGAAGTCTTCAAATACATATCTCTGTGAAGCTTGATTTCTTGGCAGCGGAGAAACACTCATTGGGCTGGAAATGGGAAGGAGGGGGACAGGTTCAGCTGTGGCTCCTGAACTTGGGTGTCGAGAGGAGAAGGGTACTGCTTTCCAAGCCCAGTTGATGCACTGTGGTAGATTTTGCTTTTCTGTGTTCAAGTTGATGCTTTCCTAGTCTTGGTGAGCACTTGTAATCCATTTGACGTGTAGGAGTGGCTTGCTGAGCAGAGGAGGGGAGCTTCTAGGGTTTGTTTGGGCTGGCTGTAGGTTCAGTAAGTTTTGGCGATTTATTTTCAGTCCTGACTTCACCATGTAAGTCCTTCTTGAGGGAGGAAACACTGAATTGTTTCAGTTCCACAGGAGTCTTGGCTTCAGGTTTTGTGCTTGCTAAGGCTTGATGTGGGGTAAGATTTTAAGCTGATGTCCTTGTTTCACTGGTGTGGACGCGGCTTAATTTGCAAGAGGCTCCAGACATGCATGTCTGACTTGGGGTTTGAGTAGAGCTGGGGCAGGCTTTGAAAGCTTATCTTCTGTAGGCGCTGCCCCCTCCTGTGCTTGATTATCTCATAATAGACGCCCTCCTTCCTAGGATGTTGATGTTCACATCATTGTTTCTACTCTGCGTGACAGAAAACATAATGGTTGGTACTATCCAGCTCAGTGAGGAGGATGAGGACAGAAGTGAATTCTTCCCTTGCTTCTGCCCCCATTACTTCCCATCCCACACCTTCAGAGGCAAAGCGAGGGCTTGGCTCAGCCTATCATCAGTTAAGCAACACAAATCAAAGGCAGATGGGGGGAAAAAAGTTTATATGCTGCTATAACTATTAAACTGTAGCTATAAAACAGTTCTGTCAAAATTAGGGTAGGGCTGTATACTCATACTTCAAGAGTACTAGTAGCCTTGGGTAGTGTAGGTATTAAAATGGGTTAAAATAGGAGATATGTGCTACAACAATTGTGCATTATAAAAACCTGTTTAAATGCTTCTCTTAGAAGGTATCTTGTGTTTGGATGAAGCTAATTTTAACTCTTTATAGCTGCTGATAAATAATTAGAGGATCCTTTTGCATCGTTCTCTATGCTTCAGACTTTTTAGCTATTGTACACTGAAAATATGGTCTGTAAATCCATGGACACTTCAGCCACGCCAGCACCACCACTCTCCATAACACATCAGTTACACATTTCACTGAACAGGGGTGATGGGACAAAATAAAGCTGTTCTGAGTGAGCAGACCAGGCTTTACTCCACAGAAGCTCCTCCCAAGTGATGCTACTGTGTGTGTGCAATCGGATTCACAAGGCTTGTAAGTGAAGTCTCAGCATGCTCATGATGGGGGATGGAGGGGAGGTAAGGAAGAGGCTGCTCATGAAAACCTAGAGTTTTCTTTGATCCTCGGGCACATGGAGAGCAGGAAATGGTTGTTAGCAAAGGATACAGATAGGCCTGGCTCACTGGTTTGGTAATAGTGGCTGTCAAAAAGCAGCTGGCAATGCCCACTCTGGCAGTCTAGGTACATGGGTACATTTTAATGTGCTTACTAGATCGTGCACTAGTGCCATTTTCTAACTGTCCGAGGCTTTGCTCATCTGTTGTAAAAGAATTACTCCTAGAAGAGCAGGGTCTTAGGCTAGGAGGCAAAGGCTGTGTTTGGATTTGTATACCATGTGCTTAGAGTCTAGACCAGCATTAAGTTATCCGGGGATGTTTTACAGGCAAGTTCAGAGCTGATGTGATGAAATCTGTAACAGCGAGGAGAAGACGGATGGCTGGCAAAGTCTGAGGTGCTTCGTGCTTGTGTACGAGCATCGTTTCTCTTGTTCAGAGGCTCCCTAAGGCAGATGTGGCAGTTGGATCTGATAACCCCGATGAAGACCCGCTGGAATTGGCCATGAGGTCCCTTCCCCGGCCCGGGTCAGAGCTGTGCTCAGGCAGCACAGAACTCCCCATCGCTTGACGCCCCTCGGGGGTCGCGCTCGTTGGGAGCGAGGGGCCCGTCCGCGGCTCTGCCCGGGGGTATCCGATCCGGCCGCTGCGACCCCGCTGGAGGGCGCCCGCTCCGCGCCCGCGGCCGCCTGCGCGGCTGCGGCCCGGCTCGGCGGCTGGAGCGGAGCCCCCCAGTCCCGGGGCCTCCTGCAGGGCACCGCCGGGCCCCCCGGGGAAGGGAGGGCGGGGAGCAGGGGGGAAGGAGCGGTCCCCGCGGGGGGCCGGGCAGAGGGGTGGGATCTGCTCCGCGTAATCCCCCATGGAGGGCGGCGGGCAGCGCTCGGAGCATCCCCCCTTCCCCAGCGCGGGGGGGAGGCGGCGGGGGAGCCGCCGCCCCCCGCTTCCTTCGTTTAAGACCCGGGGCTGGCGGGGCTCGCGGAGGAGAGCGGTGGCTCCGCAGCTGCCGGCCCCACTTCCGCGGCGCGCAGCGCGCAGGGCGGGCGCTGGATGCGCCGGCGGGGGCAGGCGGGCGGCAGCCGAGCGGGACCCCGCGCAGCGGCGCGATGAGCGCGGGCAGCGGAGCCGCGGCGGGCACCGCCACCTCCGCCCTCTGCCTGCTCCTCTCGCTCACCGCCGTGGCCGTGTGCCTGCTGCTGGGCGCCAAGACGGCGGAGCTGCAGGGCCGGCTGGCCGCCCTGGAGGAGCGCGGACCCGGGCCGCTGCTGGACGCGCTGCAGCCCCGCGTGGAGCAGCTCTTCCGAGAGGTGAGTCCCGGCCGCCTGGGCAGGGCGCAACGGGGAATCCCCGGCTCGCGCTGTGGGTCCCGGCGTCTGTTTCCCCTCGGGAAAACTTGCTCCTTTAAGCCAAACTTCGCCCCTCTTCGCTGCCGTGCCCGTTACGGGCGAGGCGCGGCAGAGCCCTTAGGATTTAAGGGCGAAAATGCCCCAGATGGAAAGGCTACGGTTTACGTTCGAGGACACGCGACTGTCCCTCGTTCTATTCACTGGCAAAGATAACCCGAGTACCTAAATACTATTTATCCTCTAATGCAATGGTCTATAATTTCCTAGACAGACATTTACAAACACGATGCCTGTTATCTGGACAGCCGCTCGCAGAGTACAGGGTGGTCCAGCAGTGCTGAACTGATTTTTGGCAGGTAGAGAAGATGAGCAACTAGCTCATTCACGTTCAACCCCAGGGTTTTCTGAGATTATCCAGCAAAGATTTCTGTGCTGAAAGATTTCTCCCACTTGGAGGATGATTATCCACACTGGTGCCCTTCTCCATAACTAAACCATATCTCCAGGAAGTTACACTTGATCCCAGGCTTGTATTTTTCCCCAGAATCTGATGTTTAGGTTTGAGGCTTTCCACAGGCAGGGAGTGCAGGGAGGGCTCCCATCACTCATAGGAAATGCTTGAAGATCCCACAGTTGGTTTGCTGGACTTGTGTAAACAGTAGTTCATAAAGCACAGCACAGCTCAGCACGGCCACAGGGCTGCCGCAGGACGCTCCGCTGCGATCGATCCCGACATCTGGGGAAGGTTTTACACTGGGGTTTGTTAATGGCCTGACTGGGGTGCAGAACGCGGAGCCGCGTTACAGCCATGGAGCCTCCAACGTGTAAAAATGTGCTTGTCAGCAGCGCCTTCCAGCTGTGAGCACCTCTGGGGCTGTGTGGGGGATGGATGGAGGCAGCGCTGGTGGGACAAGCCCTCATCCTGCCTGTTGCTGTCCGAGTGACGGTGGGAGCGTTCGCTCACCTGGAAGCCTGGTTCCATTGCTGTGCCTGGATAAAAAGGGAATGTTAAGAAGTGTTTCAGTGAACCCCCTGAACACCGGACTAGAGGGGAGCCCGCCAGGCGTGATCACAGCCTAGTTAACGTCTTCTCTCCAGGCAGGAATTAGCCTGCCAATCGTGGCAGTTGTTCTGTTCCAATTACTCCAGTAAATGTGCTTAGCAATGGGAATGGTTTCTGTGGCACTGCCTAAGATCATGTGCAACCTCTTGCTGAGATTTAGTTAAGTGTGGAAAGCTTGTTTTGTACTGGGAACGCTCAGATGGAGATTATGCAGGGGAAAACAGAGCAAAACCGCATAATTGGGTTTCTAATGCAAGAGGGAGCTTGTTGAAACGCTTTGTATGACCCATGTTTTGTCAATACTGAAAGCAAACCTTGAAACGAGTAACGGATTCAAGGAATGAGTGCTAGTGATTGTGCTGTCTATTAATAGTCATTTAAAATGAACTTCTTCATGTATGGTAGTGTTTCAGAAAGCTCCTGTCTCTTGACCAAACCCTTCTCTGTTTCATAAGACTCTTCGTTCATCGTGCGACTTCTTTCCTTTCTGTGCTTGAGAGTTTCTGGAAAGCGAGGGGGTATTTCCATCATCATGAGCATCAACTGGTGCCTGGGGTCAGCTTTTCTGTTGAGTTCTGTGTTGGGCCTCCTTTGAAGTTTGCCACAACGTTTCAGAAGTGAAACCAAAGCCCCATACGCCGTCTGTGCATGACCCGGCATACTTTGTTCTCTGTCACTGCCCCAAAAGCATTACTGCCTCTACCAGTCTAAGGGTTTGCTGGTGTAACTTATGGCAGAGCTGTGTCTAAAGAGCAGCAAATGCAACGCAAACATGCTGGCTCTGTTCCTTTTAGTGTTGTTTAAATGTGTGGCAAGTAAAGGAAGGTAGGAAATAATAAAGGGTGAGTGTGTAGTTAAGGCAATTCAGACAACTAGGATTTCATTTCTGGCCCTGTGAAAGGCATCTGAGAAATTGCTGATCATAATGTGGTGGGGCCTTGCCCTTCCCTTGGCTGTTCCTGTCACGGGACATGCTGCAGGGTCCTGCTTTGATGCCCTCCAAAACATTTCCAACAGTATGGTCTGAACATGGTAGCATCGCCACTTGCTCTACATCAAAGCCCCAGTTTGGAGTGTGTCATTTTCGTACAGAAGGGAGAATGTTAACGGGAGGATTATAGAAGCATCCAGTTGTTGTAAACAAAGCTGGACCGTTTCATTCCCAAGGGATTTATTGTCCGCAATAGGCAGACAGTGTCCAGATTAATCAACATAATGACAAGAACAATTCAATGGGAGAGCAGAGGACTCGCTCTGGGATTCAGATCTCCTATTCCCAGGAATGCCTGCTGAATTCGAAGGATGGAAGAGCTCGTTTTCTTTTCCTTAAGCACTCTCATCATCCAAATTACTTTAAACAGATCAAAATTGAGCATCTTTCTAACATTCATTCTGCAGGTGGCTGTCAGAAAAGTCTCTCTGGATGCTTCCTTGATGCTTTTCCTCAAGGAAAGCCTATGTTTCACAGGAGGCAGCCAATCATTTTGGTATTTATACTCCCCTTACGGCTACCCCTCTATCAGGTGGTATGAAACTGTGTCGATACTTTCAGGACCTCTTAGCATCACATCCGAGCAGCTAGAGAGGAATGCCTGCGATTTCAACAACAGATGAAATCATTAAATCCCCAGAATAAAAGGAAAAGAACCTAATTCACAGGTAGCCTAATTCCAGAACAGTGTTCAAACATAGAGTGGGTTGTCAACTGTATAAAATTCAAGTCTGAACCCCCTGAATTCAGTAAGTACTTGGAGCTTTCTCTCTTGGAAACGTGGGGACTCCAGTTATCACATTATTGGTTTCTCTCTCGGTAAATAGGTGAGACAGGGCATTCCTGGAGGATAGAGAGAGATTGCGGGTGAAGATGAGATGTTCCCACCCCTGCTGGGCTGCCCCAACCACGAAGCACCAAGCCTGAGCTAATACAACCTACCTGTCATCAGGGCTCATTACCTCAGGCTTGGCAGCGTCCTAAATGCAGGCACGAACATTTCGGTTGGCTTAGGGAGCAGGCAGAGCACTCACATCTGTCTGCAAT
The DNA here is from genome assembly GCA_039720435.1 of Amazona ochrocephala. Lineage (NCBI taxonomy): Eukaryota > Metazoa > Chordata > Aves > Psittaciformes > Psittacidae > Amazona > Amazona ochrocephala. Next base: position 16,194,391 of record CM077889.1, read on the forward strand.
ATGCCACGTAGACTCTGCTCTAGGTTTGTGAATTTAGATGTTTTCTGATTGTCTCACTGATGGGGTTTTCACCTTGGGGATGGAAACACTGGGCTTTGGGTTGACCTGGCGGTGTGTGAGCACCCCAGTGTCACTGGCACTGTCCTTCACCTCCTCATCCTTCTCCTAACGAAACCTGTTGCACTCCAGGTGGCATGAATTTTAAGTATAAAATCAGCTGAATCAGGCCACATCTGCTGTGCAAATATCTCCCTGGTACGTGAACTCCTGGCTGCTTGGAACCGGCTTCACTCTTGGTTGCAGCGGGGCTTTCCCTGGGGCCTTTGCCTGATCCTGCCACCAAACACACAGAGACGATGCTGACATCTGAACATGGGACTTATGTCAGCATGAATCCAGCCCGTGGTGCTCAGCTCAAGGGACGTTTGGGCTGTGCAGTCTCTGCCTGCCCTGTGCAAGGACTGTAGACTGACCACTTGCTGAGAAAGGTTCAATCTCTCATGTAATGCCATAGCACTGGGCATTATCCAAAGAGGCTGAACACACCAGGATGAAACCGTTACCCCTCAGTGGAAGGAAGCATGCTGGATGTTGGCGCGCACGCACAATCCGCATTTAGATATAATATATTCTCTAAATGGCTCTTTTCATTCCTTCTCCAAACAGAAACTGGGTGAAGGACTGGCAAAGCTGCGGACGGTGAGAGAAGCTCCATCAGACTGCATGTGCCCCCCAGGTAGGTGCAAGCACACCAGCACAGCCGACACCGGACTGCCCAAGAGCTGCCTGCGCACTGGATCAACACCACTGAGCTCCTCCTCCCCCATTTTACATGATCCTCTCTATCAAGGAAAATGCATTAAGAAGTGTTTCTTTCCAAGCTGAAGCACTCTCTTTAGCTGGGGACTGTTAACGTCTTCCATTGCCTTCCTTTGGCCTGTTTACAGATAAAGGAGTTTGAGGTTTGGACCAAAGCGACATTTGGCTATAAGAATAAACGAGCAAATAGCTTTACTCTGTTGTGAGCCCTGGGTGTTGGGCCAAAACAATTTAGAAGTGGTAACAAAATCACTGGGGCTTAATGCAAGCGTGATAATTGAAAGCTGCAGCCTCTCTGCCTTGCTCCGGCGCTGCCTTGCTGCAGGAAAGCTGTCACTGATTGTTTGAATTTCCTCCCAGAGTTTAATGAACTTCTTAAACTGTCAAAACTTCCTGTTCTGCTGGGGAAGTGCATGCTCCTTGGAAACAATAAACAGCTTAGATTCGTTTGTAAAGGAATCTCACTTATAGAAACGCTGCGTTAAGTGCAGTGCTGTCATACCCGAGGGCATGAATGACTTCAGGCTGAGGCGCTTCAAGCCCTTTCTTTTCACTGAAGCAGTGAAAGATGGGTGAAAGATGTGCCGTGTCTTGATGGGGGAGAGTGCACAGGCCTGTTAGAGAGCCTTGCAAGCAGCGGATAGTTCAGTTCTGGCTTTGAAGGAAAAGCAAATCGTAAATGCTGCATATGAAAGCACAGTAGGCAAATGGGCAGCCTCGGTTTTTACTGCTGCTCTGGATATGGAACCTACCGGAGCACACAGAGTTAGTCTGTACACACAGGACAAAAAGATGAACTTTTTTCCCCATAATAACCTTGGAAACATTTCAGCACTGATGCTCTTCAATGTGCTGTTCAGTTTTCTAGTGGAAGGCTCCTTGGGTGTCCTGTACACCTGTACCCAAACCCACCAGCTGAGACGCAAACCATGCTTGTTTTCAGCTCTTCCAACACCAGGGGTCCAGTCAGGTTTCTTCCTCCTGATGCACAGACCCAGCCAAGTCTGTTGTCAGCCTCAGGGGGCTCTGCTGCTGCATCTTGCTCCAGTCAATGCAGCTAGGGCACCACTGGTGTGCTTAAGTGGTCAAGAGGCTTTTCCTTTGCTCTGCAGAAAGCAATTGGGATTGAAGAGGCTCCTTTGTGGCCTGGAAAGTCCCAGTTCTGTTCCGGGTCACTGGCTTTGATGGTGGTTGTGTTTGAGAGATGGGGAGAAGAGAGGAGGGGGAAGGTTTTCCCACGTGCTGCTGAAATACTCATTACAGTCATTAGTAACGAATGTCAAAGTAATTGGAAGGAGAAGTGAGTTCCCATGGGTAAAATCCATGGCATCAGGGACTGCTTCTGGCTACCACTGCTGGGGAGCCACGTGCTGTGCTAAGGTGAGGGTGTGCAGCTGAGCTGTTGTGAAGCCTTTTGGCTATTTCTGAGCAAATCAAAGGAATCTTACATGTGTCTCTTTTCCTCTTTCTCTTGAAGAAGGCTGAATTGCTTTCTGGTCTGCAGTTAAAGAGCTTGGTCCAGAAACATCCTGAGAGCTCGTGGTCCTCACTGGCATTTGCTGCAGAGCTTCAACAGGATTAAAACTGAGAACTAAGCTTCAATTTATGTCCATGCACTAAAAAAGCAGTCCCTGGTGAAGGAAATTCCCCCCTGGAGGGGACTGGGAGATAGGGAGATCCTGCCCGTTTTGCCCATGGGCAGGGGAGGCAGGGAGCACACATGGGCAGCTGGAAGCTGGTGGGTATCCGAGGCACCTGCACTGGGGGGCTTTCCTCCTTCAGAAACCCTGCTAAGCTTAAGAGTTCTTTTCTATTACTGGATTTAACGCAAGCCAACCAAAGAGCTGTTGATGGTGATGCTGTCTGCAGCATCACGCCGGTGGTCCCTCCCTTGGTACCTCTTTGGAAAGAGGGGAACTTGGTGCCCTGCAAACCCATGGCAGTGGCAGGAGCAAACTGTGCTTAGGGCTGGCCTTGTTTTAAACAAGACCCATTATTTATCCTTGAAGCAAGGCAATGTGGAGGTTTGTTGGGGTTTGGAGGGCTGAGGGCTGTTGTTAGGGGACCTGCCTTCATAAAATGGACCTACAACGTGTTAAAAGCAGTTTGGGACCAGATGACTAAGGTCCACTGAAGTTAAATAAGGCTTAAATTACTTAGACTGCAGCAAAGCCCTAAATCAGTGTTTGCAAAACACACAGACAAAATAAATAAACTCTTTCCCCAGAAAACCAAAACCAAAACTGACCCATTTTGTGCTTTGTGCTCTGCAGTCAGTCATCTATTTGGCTACAGGGCTCAACTGGGTTGTTATAAAGTAGCTTGACTTCTAAAATGGGACCCTGAGGGCTTTTTGGGGCTAAGCTGGGGGGTCCAGGGCTTGTGGCACCACAGGGGTTGGTGGCCAGCAGAGGGGGCCCGGCTGTTGTACCAAGGCCAGGGAGACATCCTGATCCTTGTAGAAAATAATCATTGTTGGTAAAAAACCTTAACACAATTACTCCTCTGGCTCTGACACTGGACATGCTGCAAGAAGGTGCCTCCGCAGTTGTCCTCAGCATCTGTGTGCTGCTCGGAGTTGACTTGTTTTGCTTTATTTATCCAACCAAAGCAATGGGGGGATGGTGACAACAACTTGGTGTCACTTTGATTCCTTTGTGGTTTGGACATTTCTGTGTCTGAAGAAAAGGGAAGCATCCTCGGGGGGGGTGGGGGGGGTGGGGTGGGATTGGGCAGCTGGACCAGTGTGGTTCAGGCTCCGAAATGCCATGATGGGTGGGTTGGTGGTGCTGTGATCGGTGGGTTGGTGGTGCTGTGATGGGCGGGTTGGTGGTGCTGTGATGGGCGTTTTGGTGATGCTGTGATGGGCGGGTTGGTGGTGCTGTGATGGGCGGGTTGGTGGTGCTGTGATGGGCGGGTTGGTGGTGCTGTGATGGGCGGGTTGGTGATGCTGTGATGAGCGGGTTGGTGGTGCTGTGATGGGCGTTTTGGTGATGCTGTGATGGGCGTTCTGGTGATGCTGTGATGGGCGGGTTGGTGATGCTGTGATGGGCGTTCTGGTGATGCTGTGATGGGCGTTTTGGTGATGCTGTGATGGGCGTTTTGGTGATGCTGTGATGGGCGTTTTGGTGATGCTGTGGTGGGCGTTTTGGTGATGCTGTGATGGGCACGTTGGTGGTGCTGTGATGGGCAGGTTGGTGACCCCGTTCCAGTGATGAATGTGGCCTTTTGGTCTCTCCAGCTATGTGGGAGGGGGCCGCAGTGGCTGCGTGCTGCTGGCGCTGGGCAGGCCCAGGACAGGCTGTCACCATATGTTGGCTCGCTGCGAAACAGCAGCTCAATACTTTTATTATTGTCAATCCCAGGCCTCTAATGTTCCACAGGGAGGCCCCTTGTCCCCATCGCTTCAGCCTCTTTCTCTGGTGGGATCCTCATGGACTTTGCTGCAAGATAAAATGCGGCAGGTGCAGGAACACTTGTTTATGTGGCATCTAGGGCAGCACTTGGAGGTGGCTTGAAAGCAGGACTGAATCTCCATGCTTCCAAACACTTTGTTTTTCAGTTGTGTGGTTGTGTTCTGGCTGCCTTTTTATATCTAATTTATAAAGAGCCTTTTATTTCTCCCCCCCCCCCCTTGTGTTTTTAAGCTCAGACTTTCAAAACCTGGTGCAAAATGTTCCTGTTAAACACGGTGCTTGCCATAGGGTCTATGAGAAGGTCCATCTAGAGCTCAAGGTGCTGGATGCCTGAGAACAAATCTTAAATCCAGTTAAAGGAGGCTTAAAACAAACCATGCCCATAGAAAACACCCTGCCCAGCAGCTGGTGCTTGCTGTATTGCAGACCGAGGGTGTGAAAATCTCCAGCTCTCACACTGTGTATTTCAATGTGTGTCGTGTTCCCCTCTGCCTCTTTATTGCACGATACCTCCACAGGCTTTGCACTCCGGAGCCTTATCTCCGAATTTCCTGGCTGCCGGATTACGCGTATTCCTCTCTTCATCTCTGTCTCGCGCTGAGACGGTGTCGTGTGCTTTTGAACGTATGTATGTATTACAAAGCAGTGTGAAAATGTTCAGTGTAACCTGATGTTCCAGTTCATATGTGACAAGTATTTCCCAATAATGGCTTGGCAGCGGGAAGAGCGCAGTGGTACTGCAGGACGGCCGATTGCTCCATGGCCCGGCAATTCAAACCATGTGTACTGGGGGAAGGCGAGCATTTCAAACCCTCCCCGCGTCTGCAGACTCAGCGACAGCAGAGGCTCTCTTGCTGTGCTTATTTTGATTCATGTTTTAAAACAATATTGTTATTTTACGTGTTTATTTATCATTTTTAGCCAAACTTCATGCACAGGGATCCGCTTTCTCCAGCTCGCTCAAGTTTGGCTCCGGACTCTCTATGGTTCCCAGCCACTTGAAATGGCTGCCTAAGTTTTGCTGCTGTAAATGTTGTCTCCAAGCGTCCTTCGCTATCTGCCTTCTCCCTGGGCTGTCTCCCCAGGTAATTAGCACAACAGAATTCCCCTAATTGCTGGAGATCAAGGAGGAGAGGGCTCTGCTTGCTTTGTAGTCCTGACAAATGGCAGATGTTTTCCAGCAGCCAAATGGGATGCGCTGAGCTCTGGTAGCTCCGGCTCTTTGTTTCGCACCCTTGCGTGATAGCAGCTCCCTATTATTGCTCTCATCTTACATCTTCAGTACCTGGGTCTCTAGTGCTGTGTCTGTGAGCCATGAGGCCTTCAGGATAGTGAAACGGATGTGGAAACATATCAAATGAAAGCAAGTGTTTCTTTTATAAGTTAGTGATGATCTCTGCTTTTCTGGGTTGCTTTGCATTTATAGACATTAAACATCTGAAGTATTCCTGTCACCTCAAGAGACATTTCTCTGCCTACTAAAACTATTGAATCTCAGTATTTTTCTGTAATCTCTATGATTTTGAATGAAACAAAGGTCTTTACAACGCCAAATGTTTCCCAAACCCTCCATGCCTCAGTTTCCCATACCCCACCGGTCATTTTGCTTCCGTAGGGTTTACTTTCTCAGTCTGACTTTGCCCGCAGGAGGCTCAGATATTAGAGCTACAGCCTTCGCATAAACAGGGATTTTTCTTGCACTGAAGTTACAAACGCAATCGGAATTCCCTCCTGCACGGAAAAACCTGTGCCAGGATTGTAAGAAATGAGCCAGAAGCCAAGCACTAAAGCATCTAAATAACGAAGAACAACTGGCTGGGATGGACTTTAGACAAATGGTGCCATTTAAATGCAGGCGCTTACTTTGTGTGTAGTGTGTTTTCGAGTCTTACCCCTTCAGAAACCCAATCTGATGGCAGATCCTAGCAGCTATTGGGGAAGTGCTCTTTGAGCACAGAAATCACTGCTGGCTGCTGTCCATCAGCTCCCTCCTGGTGACCATTTCCCAGTCCCTTTTGGGTATTTGTGGAAGGCCCCGAGGACATCTGGAGCCGTGTCTGCACGCCACATGTGCAGGAGCCGACAGCTGCTTTCTCCCGGGAGCTACCTGGGATGGGAACGGATACCCTCCATCTTCTCACGTGGAAGGTTCTGGAAACTGTGCTGCAGAGTGGTGGGCCCCCATCTCGTGCTTGGGAACCTTGAAGCTCTGCTTAGGGAGTTGTTGCGTGGCTTCAGGACTCTCCATTGATGGAAAATTAAGGGTTAGGGGGTTGTTTTCTTGAGTGGTTGCAATAGATGGAAATAAATGGAGGAGAGGGAGTCTTGCTTGGTTTGCCTCATGTGTGTGTTGTGCACTTCAGGATGCCAGCCAGCAAGGGGGAAGGAGCCCAGAGTCCCTCTTGAAAGCAGAGGAATGGTTTTCTCATGGGTTGCTGTGTGTCCAGAGAGGGTTGGTGGCAGCAGCCAGGTACGCTGTGGCAGTGCCAGAGAGGCTTCTGCTCACACTGGTTTGCTTTTCTCTATTGCAAAGACACTGTTGGCGCTGGTCCTTACCCCAGCCAAGGAGCTCATGGTGGTGGAGGGCAACAACCAGGTGTGCAGCAAAGGGGAGGTCTGAGGCTGGGAATTTGGGGACTGCCCTCAAACCGAGCTCCCCAGCACATTGGTGTCCAAGGGAAGGCATATCCTCTGCTCAGCACCCATCCAGACAACACCCTACCGCATCAGCTGCTGTGTCAGCCACCAGTGACATTTAACGTCCTACTGAAGTGACACTAAATGCTGGATGTGGCCAGGACTTTCTGAGGCAGGAAATAGCGTGGTACCAGTGTTATTCCCAGAGCTGGCAGCGCCTCTGACACGGAGTCAGAGACGTGAGCTAAAAGGCAGCCTGGCCTCAAAACCACCGGAGCAGGGAGATGGGCTGGAGCCATCTCCCAGTGAGCCTGTGGCGGGATTTATCCTGGTGGCATTTGGTGCAGCTCCTGTCTTTGAACGCGGAGGCCCAGAGCAGTGCACCCGGAATCAGCGCTTTCCCAGCAGCATTCATCTCGAGACCACGTCAGCAAAAATTAATTAAAACTGGTGACATCAATGGGAGAAGACTTTGAAAATTTATTTTTTCTGGGTCTGTCAAAGTTATTTTGAGGGTAATGAAAACTACAAAAATAAACCTGATGGCCATATCCTCTGCGAGAGGCTCTGTGCAACTCTATCTGCGCCTCGACATATGAAGTTATTTATCTAGGCACAGAGGTTCTCTGCTGCCAGCCCCTTCAGCGCTGCCTTTCCAGAAAGGAGGCTCTGGAGCAGGCTGGTTCAATCTCATGGGCTGACTCACCTGGGAGTTTCCCACCAGCTTGCAGTTGGTTTCCTCCCCTTTCTTATTCATTGATGGATTAATGTCACCCACGTGAGCAGCGACTTGGCTTTGATTATTGAAAATAGACTGTGCTTGGCGTGGTACCTGCTGTGTCTCCATCCCATTGAGCTGGTGGTGCTGTCATCTCCTGTCCATCCCGGGTGTAATAGGATGGGAATGTGCTTCAAACCCAGCATGCTTTAGGTTGATGCTATCATTCATGCAGCGTTGATAGGAGCAGGTTTTAGCACAGAAATGATTTTTGGGCAGTCAGCTACCGCTGATGAATTCCTGAAGCGAGAGCTGCCTTATTTCTCTGCCACCAAGAAGCTCCAGGTTGGTGGTTCATGACTTGCATTGTATGGATATATGCCGCAAAGTGAGCATGATCACCTACGCACGTGGCTGGGAGCGTGTAGATAGCAGCAGGCAAAATCCAACCAGAGCAGAGGGGCTGTATCACTGTTAAGCCTCTGCTGTTGCTGCACTGGGTGGGTGTCGCTTCATTCCTCAACAGGTACTATTAAATAACCATCCCATGGCCACTTTCAGGGCGCGCCAGCCCAGGGAAAGGCTGGAAAAACAGCCCCACCAAGCTCTGCCATTGGCTTCCCACTTGAGAAGTTCTGGGTTATCCGTAAATGTGGTGTTATCACCTGTTTTGCCATTCAAAGACCAGAAACTAGGACTAGACCAGAAACTAGGGACTAGGAGCAACCTGCTCCTAACAGGTTGGAAGGTGAACCTGGCCATGGCAGGGGGTTGGAACTGGATTTTAAGGTCCCTTCCAACCCAAACCAGTTTGTGATTTTATGTGTTACAAGGGGTGGCAGTTCTCCTTCAGCTGTGTGACCGAGTAGTTCTGTACCTTCATTCTTCATGAAGCCAGTCTGGCTGCAGGAAATCACTGAAAACCTGTTTTGAAGGCAACCGGGATGGAGGATTTGGCCATGGGTTTGTCAGTCTGGTTGTGAGGAGGCTGGAGGCAGCATTGCTGCAGTGATGTCCTTGGGGTGCTGGATGTGCAGGAGCCAACCATTGAAATGACCATACCATGCGCATGGACAAGGTACACCAGTGTCTGACTGACAGGTCCTTGTGGTGACCCGCTGCAAGGGGAAGCAGCATGAGGAGACAGATTCAATTGCTGATCTTATTTTAATTGCACCTGTCCTGCCGTGGTCAATCAGGCAGTGAAAAGGCTGGAATTCTCTCTGCTTGCCTAAATCAGACCGAAGGGACAGCAATTGTCATCATTTCCCAGCTATGAGCCCCTGGTAATCCCATCAGGCAGCATCCAGCCCTGCGGGGGGGACGATCATCTCTGCAGCACCCCAAGCATGAGCGTGGTGGGCGCAAGCCTTTGCGCCGTGCAGCCTTGCAGGTTGTGCTCACATGGCTTAGTGACCGAATTAAACCTCCACCTGCTCTTCGTTTGTCACCATCGGGCTTTGTTTTATCACGTGGCAGAAGATGCGCCGGTGCCAAGATACTCCTCAGCGCTCGGGCTTGGCAGCCTCTGCAAATCCATCGTGCTTCTTGGGTTTCATCCCTGCGGCAGATAGATCGAGCTCTTTGGCCTTTTGTACGAGCAAAGAGCCGCTGGAAATGCAGGGGATGGCAGGTCCTGAATGTCCCCTCCCTGCCCAGCTTCTGCTTGTTTGCTGCATTTAATGTGACCTAGAGAGAAAACTGCGTCTGCAGGATGAATTGAGTGTAGCCAGGGGACTCATGGAGTGGACTCCATGGGTTAAGTGCTAATTGAAGCCAGAAATCCACCTTTTCCCACAAATTGGAGTTGGGGGCGTATTCGTGAAAGACCTCGCATTCATGTTGTGTGGTTGGAGCAGGGATTTGCGGCTGCGTTGATTGCATTTGAAGCTGTTGTTCATGTTTCTGGCACTCTTTTAAATTGGGTCTATTTATGTAATTATTTATTGAAGACATTAAGAGAACTTGGCTCCCACTGAACGGCGTCTGCCTTTTTGGTTTATTTTTGCAAACTGACTGCAATCATGGCGAGATTGAAGCCAAGAAAAGCCAGTTTTCACCTGGGCTGTGCGACGCAAACTACTTCTTAATCCCCTTGAGTGACCCCATGGCTAGAGCCACTGACCCTTGATGACACAGGACTTCATTCATCACAAAGTCCCTTTGGTGCCAGTTGACTGGACCGGTTATATCAATACAATTCAAGTGGTGGACTTGGCTCCAGCCCACAGCTGATGTTTCATATGTACTTGCAAGAAACCCTGTGTTTCTCCCTTGGCTTCTGGCTCTTTGTAGCATGACCACGGTTGTTGGCTGTACAAGCAGCACACGGGTGGACCTCTTCAACTCAATCTATATGCACCACATAGAAATTACACCCCTCATGCTCCAGTCTCTTGGGCATCTTCCCAGGAAGCATGACATGGGGAGGGAAGTATTTACAAAGAACATTAAATAGGTTCATCTGCGTGCTTGTGGTCAGGCTTCTAAAAGCCCCACTTCTAGAGATGAGCTCTATCAGTGCAGGACATCTGGAAATGTTTCCTTCTGGCTCAAGTTTGCCTGGGTTTTCTCCCCATTTTGTGCTGTCTCTGAGCCATCCCCATTCGTGTTACTCCAGCATGAGGCGTGCTTGGGTGCAGGAGGATCGAGCGGGTTTGTGCTGCTTCGCTGCTGAGAGAGGCTGAAGAGCTTGGATGAGATGTTGAACAGATTTTCCTCTTCCCCTGCAGATCTGTCTGGAAGATGGGAACAGTTGGTATTGATCTGCTCTGCTGCATATTTTGGGAAGCTTTGGCAGTAACTACTACCAAATAATGATGCTTTTGAGTCCCTATTGTGCAAACATTCAAATATGCTCAACCGTGTTGCACAGAGGCTCTCCCGCTCAATCAGGACCATTTTAATTGCAAAAATGGGCCCTGATAGGGAGCTGTAAGGAATGTATGTCCTGTTTCTGAAGAGAAAGCCTGGGTTTTGGGCTACTGGCAGCTGCTTTTGGCTTGTCTGGTTATTTATTGGAGCAGGATGAGATGGGAAGCATGCTGTTGGTAGTGGGTTGTGTGCTGTTAGTGTGGATGTTGATGCTCATCTGTGCCACAGATGCAAGGACTTCTCATGTGCATTTGCTTCCTGAAAGTTTTGTCCTAAACCTTGCATCCTAAACCACAGCTTTTCCTGCTCAGCCCTGTAGGGCTTGAATCTGGGGTCGTCCTTCCTATTAGGGAGACTGCTGTGTGTGGGTCTGCCCTTGCCCTCATCTTTGGCATGCTGGAGTGTGGTGCAAAGGCAGAGATGCCCTGATCCTGGCCAGAAGTTGCATGTGCTTTGCTTCTCTGCTGTATTTTCTTCTGTTTGAATAATTTTATTTGCATCTATCCATTTTGTAGGTGAGGACTGCATGAAAGTCTTATTTTAATTCCAAATATACGATTAAACTCCCCAGGAAGGGGTATTTAAGTCTGACTCAGGAGTTTATACCACTTCGACTTGAAGGATAAAAGCACTGTAGTTCATCTCCTTGAGGATTGCTTTACTGTGAATTAAGCCAGACTTTAAGGAACTCCATTTCATTTCCAGAGTGAAAAGAGTCACAGTCTTTACCCTGCTTCTTCTCACAGACATAAGGTCAGAGAGCATCAGTGCCTTGCAGCATCCCTGGGAACTCGGTGCCGAGGACAGGCGGCCGTGCTGGGGATGATCAGGCAGACAGAGGAGGTCTGGAGTATCTGGAGGAGCAGCAGCACAACCACCCCCCTTGGTTCAGCTCCCCTTGGTCGTAGTGACACAAAGACACATTCAAGCCTTTGATAAAAGCCAGGCTTCTCTGCTTTTGCACACACACACACAAACAAAAACCCCACAAAAGCAGGGAAGGGGAGGCTGTGTTGTGTTAAAGCAAGGACTTGGGATTTAGCAAGGAGAAACCCCCAAACCTCCCTTTTTTGAGTTAACAAGGGGACCCCTTCTCCATCCCTCACACCCCATCAAGTCAGTGGACATTTCCAACCCCCTAGCTCCCCAGGAACAGCCCCCCTCCTTTTTAGTCCCATACTGGTGTTTATAAGGAAGGAGTTTTGTATACATATATATCTCCCTTCCCATATATAATCCCATATAGATGCGTATGTACTCTTAGTGCTTGTTAAATGGCAAAGCAAATACAGTGAAAACAGAGGAGCAGGGAGTAACAAACACGTTCCTTGTCCTTGGTGGCTAAATGACCATGCACTTTTACTGGGTTTTATTCCAGGCTTTGCTTATTGCTGGCTTTAGCTCTTCTTTGCTCCAAATCACCCCTGACTGATGACTCTGTGCCAAGAGCTCATCCCTGGGGGATTGACCCCCAAACTGGTTGCTGCCTCCTTTCCTGAGGAGCCAGGAGGAACATCAGGAGCATCTCTCCCTGTGCGTATCTCAGGGACGAGAATAGGAAAGGCAATGGGGCTGCTCCCACTTTTCTTGCAAAGAGGAGCATTGCTCAGTGCATGCAGCTTGTTTAGGACAAGTGCTGTCACCTGGTAATGCCGGTAACTGCACAGCTGCTGCTCCTGATGTACCACCCTCGTTCCACCTGTGTCTGTAGGCTACTTCTTGCCCCTCAGCAGAGCAGGGGCTTGGTGGGCTCTTGTGAGGGTTTGCTGAGCCTGTGTGGGTTATTCCAGCAGCATGGATGGGGCTCCAGGATGGGTGGACGTGGCTCTGAGCTCTCTGTGGTTTAGGTGAGTCTGGTGGTGTTGGTCATTTCCTTGTTCTTGAGAAGGTGCATCAAAAGGTCAGTTTGTAAGTGCTTGTGCTGGTGCTAGTTGGGGTTGCTTTTCACTCTTGGAATACATATGGGTAGCTTTAAAATGCCTGAATCCTCTTGCTTTTTAAAGTACAGGGGAGAGATTGAGATGTTCTGGAGTGAAACTCATTGCAAGCAGGCAGGAAAGCGTAAGTGGGTGTATACTTATGTCTATGCATGTGTGTGGAGGAGCTCATGTAAGGTCTGGTCCGTGGGTAGCTGTTGAAGCAGCATGGGCGCTGTCTTGAGGAGTCCTTTGTGTTTTATGTGTTGGAGGGGTGAGGCTGTAGTAAGGCTCTCTGTGCCCTCTCTGTTGCAGGAGGTGGTACCCTGCCCCAGGGGGGCTTTAGGTCTGAGTGGGGGCACAAGTGTGTTGTTTTGAAGCCTGTTTGAACTCATTGCCTCTGGAGCTGGATGTGTGTCTGCGGCTGACCATGATGTAACTGGTGAGCATGATCAATGTCTAATAAATGTGCTCCTTAAGGAGACCTCCTTAGTAAAAGCACGAAGTGGCTCAACTTCAAGGTATTAAATCACAGGATGCTTCTGATGAGTTTTCACCTTCCTAGCTGGTTTGGTTGGGTTTTCTTAGTGTAAAGTATTCCTTTTACTGTGAAACAGCTGCAGAGCCTGTGTGTGTCCCCCTGCAACCCTGAGCAAGTGGTTTCACTGGGGGCCCCTGTGAGCCACCACTTGTAACCCAGCGGGTTTGTTGCAAAAGGAGTCTGAATACTGAAGAAACCTTACGGAGATAGCTGCTCCTTGAATCCTTCATCCTAGGTTTCCATTGTGTTCACTGGAGGTTGGGGCTTGGTGGAGAGAAAGGGCTGAGCTGGCCCTGGTGAAGCAGAACATTGGGTTTGTGTGAGGGTGGCAGATAAAATACTGGGTTGTAAACCCAAGAAGGTGACTCCTAGAGATGATGAGGTCCCCAACTTGATTATGTGACCGCATTATTGTCTTTGGGATTTTCTTTCTATTTATTGTGGGATGTCCATATTGGGGCAGGGCAGAGTTTGAAAAACCTTTATGGATGAAGGAAACACTGTCTGGGGTGGGTGTTATAGAATACAAAGGGGAAAAGGAACCCCCCCAAAAACTCCAGACCAAGCCCCAATCTGGAAAGGCATCTTGCCTTGTGGTGGGCAGCCCCTGCTAATGGCCTGCTGCTGCTCAGCCGTGCTGATAAAGCACAAGCTCGTGGCTGTTGATGGGGCTGGTGGACACAGAGGTCGCTGTGGATGGGTACCAGCTTTTGGGCAGTTGGTGCCAAACCCTCTGCTATCCTCTACCAAGGTTTAAGAGCAATAGCCTGGCTTAATGTAAAATGGGGCCCTGGGATTAAGCCATTAATCTCTTCTGTTTGGGGCTGTACCCCTGCCAAGGAATAACGAGCAGCCTAATGAACGGGGCCAGCTGAAACACAGCTCTTGCCTGGGAGACTGATGGGGACCCCTCTGATCAAGGCCACTTACTGAAGCTGTTTCCACTCAAACAAGGACACCCTGACAGGGTGTGTGGATGCTACAGCCGTTAGCACCTGAGAAATTGAGTAATAATGCCTGTTAAAGGCAATTTGTACTTATCAGATAGTTTGAAGTGCAAAAGCTGGAAGAAGGAAGATGAAGGGAGGGAGGCTCAGCCCAGCACCTCTCCTGGCTGCCAACGTTTTGAGGGGGAGCCAGGAATGCTGCGGGCTGTGAAGTGTTTTTGTTTCGCTTCATCGGGTCTGCGCAGCCAAGTCCTAATCGGGGCTGTCAGTTCCAGAGGGGGAGAATGGGAGGTCTGTGTTCTGAACACCTCTGCGGGACTGTTGCAGGGAAAGGGTCCTTCCCGGTAGTTTCAAGAGAACCAAGCATTGCTGAATGTTCTTTTTCCTCTGAAAAACCTCTTTTGTTTGTGTTTTTGAGCAGCAGAAACTGATTTGTTGGTTGGGCCCTTAAGTGATACAAAATGGGGCTGAGCTGAAGCTTTCCAGTGCAAAGCATCACACACAGCTCCCCTGAGCTGCAGCCAAAAGTGTGCTCCTCCCAGCTCCTCTAGGTAATACATTGGGGATGAGCACGTCCCATGTCTGCATCTTTTTTTATGGATCAGCCTTTATGCATGAGCATCGCTAGTGTGTTATCATTTAAGTCTGCAATTTCTGTTCACATGCAACTCTTCTGCTCTCATCTATAAATAATCCATCCTAAGTTGTGAATAGCAAACTGAAGTTAGTTGTTTGCAGATACTTTTGGTTGGAGGAGCCCTCTTTGGTTCGCTTGTCTTCCTTACCCATTTATGTGTCTTGACATGTCATTTCCTGCGTGGTCTTCCCACTATCTCCAAATGGATTTGTGTATGAATAATTATAACCAAGAGGAGATGAATCTCCATCACAAGTGTCTTTCACATTAAGTAAGACACAATTTGGGGCAGAGGGAAGGTGACTGATGTAATCTATAATTCAAACATAGACCAACTACCTGGGTGTGAAAGGGAACCTGCTCCTCGGTTCCAGCCTTTCTCCCATCTCATCTTCTCTTGCTAAGTGCTCTGCTGTACCTGCTGAATTCCCTCTTTAAAGAGGTGATTAAACTAGATATGAATATGTATTTTTGCAGCAAGTTGCTTGAGGACACCGATTTAGTCAGCAAACCTGTCCTCCTCCAAAAACCTCCAGCACAGCCCACGCTCATCCTTGCCTCACCTTATACTGAGTTAATCCCAGGTCTGCAGCAAGTCAGTTATGATTTTAAGGTAGCTTCTAATGGGAATGTAACTTTCAGTGCTTGGGTTGCAGTCAGTCCTGGTTCTAGCTTTCATTGGTCAGTGTTGGTTCTGATTATTATTAACAGATTTATTTACCCTTTATTAGGATTGAAAGGTTTTTATTAGGCTGTAGAGATTGTTATTAGACTTGTGTATGGATTGGTTTGTCCAGTTGTTGCAATGTCCCTGGTTGGACAGATCCTCAGGAAGACAGGTGAAGTATTGGGAAAAATGAGAGGATTGATTAGTCCCTATTTCCTCTTCTTCCCAAATTCATAAATCATAGAAACATAGAGTGGTTTGGTTTGGAAGGGAACCTGCTGTACAGAACAGCTTTAACTTGTTTCTTTTGCATGGCAATAACTCAGATCCTAAATTATTACTGAGAGTTGAAGAAACACAGCCTTAGTGATTGAAGCGTGGCTGAATAACACTGATATGTTTTGCCATCTGATGCAAATATTCACCTACTGAATCCTAATCCCTACCCCAGCAGAGCAAAGGGTGTGCTTGATGCAGGTTTGGTGCATCCCTGGTGCACGTGGTGCTGAAAGATGCTCAAGGCGTTGCTGCTGGTGGGGCTGGAAGGAGAAATCTAAGACGGGAAGGGGGTGAAGTGGCAAAAAGCTTAAAAACTGGCAAGATCCTTGTAGTAGTTGTAAGGGTGTCTGAGATATTGGCTCACACTGAATGAGGAAATAGTCTTGGCATAATTCAGCAAAGAATCTGACTCTTAAAAATGTGTGGCTTTTCTTTAGATTTCCTCTTAATACACTAAATAATCTCTGCCTTTGACATTTTAATTGTACAGCCCAGATGTGAAAACTTTCCACCAGATCCTGGCAGAAATCCCAGCGAACTTTCAAATAGAGAAGCTTAAAAGGAAGGGGGGGAAAGTGTTTCTTGCACTTGTAAACCCTATTGTTTGAGAATTTATCAGCTAATATTGAGCGCTTATCCTGCTTTTTATAAAGCCTGGAAAGTGTTGCAAGCAATAGTGTGGAGGAGATAGGATGGAAGCACTTCTTGAATGTAAACTTGTGTTTGGTAGTGAAGAGGTAGGAAGCTTATGACGTTTGGTTTCTGAAAGGTCAGAGAGGCAGAGATCCAGTCACTGGTGCGCAAAACTGGCCTGGATGTTACAGTTTTAGCACTGCTGCTTTGACTTTTAGTCAGTGGTGCTTTCTTGCAGGGGACAGGCCTCTTTCTCCCATCTGTTTAGCAATACTGGATGTGACTCCTTTTGTATCCGCTCTGCTGCCAGGAAGGATAGAAAATATGCACAAAATCTTCAGAATATGCATAAAATCAATTTTGCAGGGTTTGGGCATTCTTTGGAGCCTGTCTGCTCTAATGGCCAAGCTCCTTGAACGTAGCCAGCCCAGCCCTGGAGCTATCCGCCCGGCGTCTGGAGCCTGTTTGGAGAGGTGGAGGCAGCTCGCCTGGCTGTTTCTTCCCCCATGGCAGTGTCCTGGCTCTGTGTGTGCATGATGGGGCTCTCCCCTGGTAGAGGCCTCTGCTCTGGGAGATGGAAATGGAGTTTTACTGCAGTATGTGGGTTGGTTTTGCCAGTTTCTGTCCTGGATGCTTTCAACATTGAAGGCTGGAGAGAAGAAAGCTTAGGGGAGATGTTATCACCATATTCTAGTACTTAAAGCATGGTTGCAAAAAGGACGGAGACTCCCTTTTACAAGGAGTCACGTGGAGAAGACAAGGGATGATGGGCAAAAGTTACTCCTGGGGAGATTCTAACTGGACACAAGGGAAACTTCTGATCATGAGAACAACCAGCCACCGGAATAATCTCCCCAGGGAAGTGGTGGATTCAGCTGGACAGGGTGCTGGGATGTCTAGTCTAAGCCATGCTTTGCTTGGGAAGGTTGGACCAGATTCTTTGACTTTATGGGACAGTGAGGGGATCTGGAGCTCATGAGGGCTCAAGTACTGAAGCAAAGAAGCATCACTGGAGTTCAGTGCTGCTGTAGCAGGACTTAGAAAATAGGGATGAAATTGAGTTTCCAGACCTCCATTGGCATGGCTAGCCTCTCATGTGGGCTCTCCACCGTCCTTCTGGCATGTGGGAGTTCATTATAGCCCTCTGAGGGCACCTGGACCAGCACTGGTTGCTATTTAGGGAGGCAGAAGCGCTAGCATCACTGCAGGGCTTGTCTCTGCACTATAACATGCAGCTTCCCTTTGATGCCAATTAAATTTGGGGTGTTTTTGCGGATTGCTGGACTCTCCACAGAGCTCCAACAACTGAAACTGCAGTGAAGCATCCCTGGCGCTGTGCTGATGGCTGAGATTTCCATTAGCTTGGAATTGCTGTTAGGACACTAATTGTATTCCCCCCACCCTTATTTTTGCCTGCAGGAAAACGTATGGCTTTTCACAGGTGCTGTTTGTTATTTAGCTCTGGCTTCACAGGATGCCTGTGAAGATTGGGCTCCATGAGAATCAATCGCAGATAATTTTCATTGCAAACAGGATCCTGTAGTACATACATGTGCAGCTGGGCTGGCTTCTCCGTGGAGCATATGTAATGGTTTCTAGATGGCAAGGAAAGTCGGGGATGAAATAGATCATGACATGACATTTTGAAAGTTTATGAAACAATAAAACACAATAATCATGGTTAAAATTTGATAAATATGTGGTGGTGTTTCTCTAGCGCAGAATATGGCTCTGCAAGAAACCTGATTAATGCAGTCTGTGCTAAACAGATTAATTCCTTTTAAAATCAGAAACTTTCCATGCCCTGAACTGAGACAAACACGCATTTCAGCAGCCAGTGCCTAACCCAGCGAGCAAGAGTCTTTCTGCTCTCTTTCTTTATTGTTATTACATTTTAGTGTGTGCCTTGAGCAAGGACAGCAAGAAGCAGCTCAGAAGCCGCCCTGGGTGGTGTCAGGCTCTGGCTGTGCACACACAAACCCCTTTCTCTCTTGCTGTGAAACACATACAGCTTCACGTCTGCCTACATGGGATTGTGTGGGTTTATTCTCTCATGGAAGGAGGGATTTCTTTGCCAGCTCTGATGTGATTTTCCCTGAGCACAATTTCACGCCTTCCCCTTTCCCCCAGCTGAAGCGTGTGGCTTTGGGAAGGGGCGCAAATGTCCTTGGGAAGCAATGCCTCGAGTGGGGCGCGGTGCTGGAAGGTGTTTGGACCGAATTTAGTGTTGACTTCAGCTGGAAAGATACGTGGGGGTTGTTCCTGTGCGGAAATGTGGTTGGAATTAATGAACTTGGCTGGTCATCCTCTGCAAATCAGGAGTTTGGAATCAGAGGTGTGCGGGACATCTGTGTGCGCTGGTGACTGTATTGATGGACCCATGCTTGGGAGCAGGAGAACATTTGCCTCCCCAGGTCTTAATTTCCAAGGCCACGTGTGCATCCATGTAATATTTCCTGGGTGATTACATCTAAAATTGCTGTTGTATCAAACCTTCAGTTTCTTCAAAGCTGGAAGGTTGGCTGGGGCTGCTGCGTTGATGAAGTTAACTTTGTCCTTGCTACACGTACCAAGTAGGCTCTGCTCTGAAAATGCACCTTTTCACCTCTGTCCAGCTGTGCTTTTCCTAATCTGTGTTTCTGAAACAGATTTGACTGCCAAGGAAAACTTCAACTCTTCCACTTGCTGGGAAGAGAGGGTTAAATTCCGCTTCCTGATGGGATGGTGGTTGGATTTCACACAGGTAGTTCAGACCTAATAAAGTACTGTTTGGGGGGTTGCGAAATGAGAGGTTTTTATATTGGCACTGACTTGTAGCTTGATGAGTGTGTACTTTGGCTTCAGTCACTCAGATTGGGCATCCCTGCTCCCGTGAAACACAATCTCCTATACCCCTAGCGTAAGAAGCCCCTCATGGAGCTCTTGCTCTGGCCTCCAGAGAAGATGCTGTGCTGTAAACTGGATCAGCAATGTTATATAAATAGTAATAACTAAATCAAGCTCACTGAGGTGAATGAATTGGCAGAATTAGGGGGAGGATGTATTTATCAAAGCTTTGTGCTAATGAAGTATGTGTTGAGAAGCAATAGTGATTGTGTTGCGTCTTCTGTTTGGTGGCAGTGCCTGGAGTGCGACTCGTGGAAAAGGCCAGATAAACCGGTGCAGTTGAGCACGATGGGGTCTTTTCCCCAATGCAACAAGTTTGATGGAGTTTAGTATGCCCTGGCTAAGTGGGAGCTATGGGCACAGCAGCAGCGATTGCCTGCAGCCAGAAGCCCTAACAGCATGACAGGCAGCTGATGCTTGCTATGGGAAGCCAAAGGCAAGATCCCCACTGGGAGCAGGGATTGGAAATAACCATTTTAGCAAAGGTTCCTGTGAAGTTCAGTTTATTGGTGCGTGAGCCTGTGGACAGAGCTGGCTTTGGACTCTCTCTGCTCCATAGGCATAATTAAGAGGTTTTCCCAAGAGCACGGGATTTTTCTACAGAGGAATTGCTGTAACTGTGGCTTTAAAGATGAGAATATGAATCTTCACGTGCAAAAACATCTGTTTGTTAATGTAGGATGTATGACTCCAAACCTGATAACATGCCACTGAAATGTTAAGTACATCTATCAGTGCCTTGTTTGTTTACTGAGCTAATTGAGTTTATGGTGTCCACAGTGCTTATGGCTTCCCTGGAACCCTTCAGGCAGACATATTAATGTGTTTTCACATACCTAAAGTCTTTAAACCCGGTTGTTTACTGTACACTTAACCATAAAGAATTGTGCCAGGCTGCATTTTCGCGTTGATGCTTAGAGACACCATAGGCATTTCTGCTGTAAATAGTTTGTTATAGAACTCCTTAGCTGGGAGTGATTTTGCTGCCTTTAAAATGCAGTCAGTTATTCTCACACCCCTTACATGGGGTTGCCTTTGAGTGGGGTGTATATATAATGTGCATAGCTATATCAAAACATGACGAATGCGTGCTTTTCCCTCTAGAGAGATGCTTGAGGCAGGCTGTTTTCAATAATGGCAGAGGTTTAACTGCTGGGTAGGTGCATAAAAGGTATTTCAATAGTGGCATAAACTCAGCAAGAAGATCTTGCTTCCTTACTGCCCTCTTTTCAAAGCATGCTCGGTATCGGAGGTGTAATAACCTGTAAAGGTGAGAGGCAGGCATCGGGTCTATGTGTTAGGAAATAGTCCTGAATATTTCAGACTGGGCTGTGTTTTATGAACTTGGGCGTATTGGCATTTGTAATTGAGGGGATGAGATCAAATGTTCTTAAATATACGTGTAATAAAGTCCTGGGCTGTCTCCAAGCTGGGCTTTGGGAAGGCACAGCAAGGTCTACAACCAGGAGTTTGTGGAGTTAGGATCTCTGTGCATATGGTAATCTTCTGAAGCACCAAAGCTGAAGGACAAAGCAGCCATCTGGCTTGTTATAAGGGCTGCAGAAATGCACTGAGACATGTAAGTCTCAAGTTAAGGGAGTTTATAAGCAGTTATGCGCAGGAAGCAACAGGTAGCAAGAAATCCAGTGGGTGAATGATTTTCCCTGCTTGGAATGATTTCCAGTTTTCTTTTTCCTCTGAGCATCAAAAGGCCTTAAACTAATTCTGACCTGAGTTAAATGAATGCTTTAATTAATGTGTGTGTCTGTTGCTTAACCATGAGGAAAATCACTTGGAAAAAGGTTTGGGATTGTTTGGAAAACTCTAAATGGCCTGAATAGTTTCAGCCTGAAAACATCCCTGTTTACATTAACACAGCTCTTATTTCCCCAGCCCCCTGTTGCTTTTCTTTAGTAAGTGCAGTACCAGAGAGGGAATTGGATAACTTGGAAGTGAAATGGATGACAATACAGGTCCTTTACCCGCTGGGACAAAACACAGCCCTGTATTTGATAGAAAGGATGATGATGGGGCTGGACCAGAAGGTCAGATGTGCACCAGTCTGTTCTGGTACAGTCATATGGCCAGTGCACAGTGCTGCTTAGGACTTGTGAGTCAGATTGAGAGCTAGCATAATGCAGCAGAGCTGCTGTCAAGAAGTTAACACTTTGCTCCTGTAATCACTGAGGAGGTTTCACACGTTCAGCTGCAGAGCAGGTGGAGCTGTTTGCAGGGAAGTGCCTTTGATCTCCAGGAAGGTTTCACTGTAGAAACTGTTCTCCCTTCCCTCAATGGTCAGTTGCCAATTTGCAAAGCAAGTGACTTATCTATTGTTAAAATCCTTCCCCCTTCTCCTTGGAGCTGCTCCCTAGAGCTGCCTCTGAGTGTTGGTGTCTGCTGTGCTTCCAATTGTCCTGTGAAGAGTGAGTTGAAAAAGGAGGTAGGGGGATGCTCCCCGATGCACTCTTGAATGCCTTGTATACCTTCAGTTTGGGTGGGGAAGTTCAAGTGCTAAGTGACAGCTCTACTTGAGGACCTCATCATGATCGTACTGACAGGACCAGTATAATTCTCCAACCGGAGTCCTTTTCCTCCCTATTTCTGTAATCAAGGGATGGATAACAAAGTTGGTTTATGCTTGAGAAGGGACTACTCCTTTTGAGTAACTTCTTAGTAAAGAGAAGATTGTTTATGTAACTATTTATAGTGATTAGTGATGAGTTTTCAGATTGAATCAATAGCAGATGTTACTTTTGAATGACCTTTGTGAAACGTGTATGTGTTTTCATGCTAGGCTGACTCTTCAGGGTACCTTGAAGTAAATCAGATGTCTTTAAAACCCTTAACCTGTGAGATGCCAGAATGCTGTACACTTATGAAATAAATGACAAGCAGCTCTGCTGGCCAGAGCAACTTGGGATCTACAGAAGTGATTGTATACTCTTGCAGCCAGCAAACATCAGGATGTGGTTTTCCTACAGGTTTCCATGCTAATTGAGTTATACATGGAAAAAAACAACAATACAAAATCAGCTTCAGTTTTGTAGAGCAACTGCAGGAAAAACTCGACCAGAAGTTATCTCTGTGGCTCATTTCAGGAGCAAAATTAGAGTTTAGTTAATTTAGAAAATGGGAAGGCTTTATTTCTAACGTGCCACTTCATGTAGTTGGCTGTCTGCTCATAAAGCTGTAAGCTTCACAGCCTTTTTGGTAGTGCATTTAGCAGGCGCCCATGTGAATGGAAAGATCACATCTTTATGTATATTAAACCCTAAAAATCAAAAGTATTTGACTCTGATTTATGTGGTGGTTATTCAGGATTTTTCTGGTACCCCTAACAAGTGATGCCAATTTGGCTGCTCTGGAATCCAGTGTCATCATCACCTACAGCAGAAATAGAGTTGTGATGCTTGAGTTGGGTTAATGTGCCTTGCTAAAACGTGCTTGAATGTAGATAAACAGTGAGCAGGCATCTCAAAATCCCCCCACTTGGTGCATAAATACCTTGTGTTTTGGAGACTGGGGTAAGACAGAGCACTTTGGGAGCCTTTGTTTTGCTTGCAATCAGTAGATATCACGCTGGGCTCTTCATGTATGAGTGAGATCTCTTGATATATTGCACTCAAACAGCAGGTAACCAAGTTGCTGGCAGGCTGCATTGGCTTTTCTTTCTGTCCCCCATGGAGTTCTGTCTCAAACCAGGAAAGAAATGGCCGTTTCAAATTTCACCATGATTTTTCTGAATCAGTTGCTAGGCTTTGTATTGAATTGCTTGTGAAGTTTACTCCATTTCAGGTAATTCCGAATGCGTTCTTTTGAGTCATATAAGGATTTGAATTAAATCTTTGTGGCTTAGCTCTTTTTCTCCCATCTCTCTAATACTGTTGAACAAAAAGCATTCGGAATCCTTAGCAAGGGGAGATGTTTCCTGGTATTGTTTTTCCTGTTAGGAAAAAAATCCAGATCAAGTGTAAAACATGGATGAAATCACAGGTCCATTTCCTCTGGAATGACCCACTCTTACAGTATGATACCAGCTGGATCCCGTTTGCAGAGAGCATCCATTGCCTGTGCAGGATTCACTTTCAGTGGGAGACTTTCCAGACGTTTTCTCTTTTTTTCCCCTTTGGCTGTTTGATAACGCTCGCATGGGAGTGCTCAGTAGCACCTGGCCATGGTCTCTGTGAAGTTAGAAAGCACAGGGGATATCCCAACATCACACATTAGGCACTGAAATCTCACCTGGGGTGGAGGGAAGGAGGAAAGGGAAAATCCATGCGAGTCCTGTGGGGTGACTTCTCTGCTAACTTCTTGGTCGTGGCTCGATGGACTGGGCTGCTGTTTATGAACATAGGAACGCAGATGTGCTCAAAGCTCACCAGGATGTTTCTGAACCTGAGGCAAAAGACAATAGAAACATTTTAATTGTCACTAAAGCCTGCGGTGTAATTAAAATGAATCATCTTCAGGCTCTGGAATCTGTTTGCAGAGTGTGGGGGTGTTTTGGGAGAGGCGAGGTATGCGTTGTTGTTTCTTCATTCGTTCGCAGCAGTCTTGCACATGTGGGTTTTATATGCAGCACCCAGGATCCTCTATTAAGGACCATTGCACCCTGGAATAAAGTGACCTGGGGGTGTACAATTCACCTGACTCTTGCTGAGGCAGGTTTAAGGAGAAATGTGACTAATTAAGTGTTTCTGACTCTCTTTTTTTGGTACTTGGTTGCCTGATACAGCAATGTAGAAACTACTGACAAATTGGTTTTCAACATGAGCTGCAGGAAAGGATAATGAAATCTGTCAGGTGCATGTGTGGATGTCTCGGTTCTGTTTGTATGTTTTAATTCACAGTGTAATGATATTTAAAAGCAACGTGCTTTAGTGTACTTGTGCTTTGATGAGCTGGCACCTCCTCTTGGCTGGATAAATTCATTCAGGGAGGAAATTCATCTGGGTCTCATCTGGAAGATGCGTGCTGCAGCACTTGGCCGCCTCTTCCCAGTGTGGACTGCCCGGCATCTCCATCTGCCCTGTCCTGCCCCTTTGCTTTTGCTTTATCCTTTGCGGTGCACATCAGGTTTGTAATATCAAATCCTTTTCTAAAAGCTCGGGTTTAACCCAGCATCTAGACAAAAATAATGGTGCCACAAGTGGCACTAAATGGAAAATGGGTTTTTAAAGCATGGTGAATTCCGGTGTTATTTCAGTCTTGGTCCCTGTCTGTCATCCTACATGTGAGAAAATGTGAACCACAGAGGAAGCTGTGCTGTAGTGGATGCAACATTTAGAAGTCAATGGGAAGTGCACTAAATATTTGCTTTTAGGTCTGTTGTTAATAAATTTTTATATTCTATTCTATATATAGCTTTTTTGCTTTGAAAGTCATCTATTTTTCAAAACATGAGTCTATGAAACTGAGTGGAAACCCCAGGTAAGCCTTTATGCAGCTGATTTTCATGCACTTTAGTAATAATAAATGATAATAGATAATAATGGGATATGGAGAAGCTCTTAAATCCTTGCTGATGTGAAGACCTCATTTAGTCCAGCTCTAAGCAAGAGATACAGGCATAGAAATCATGTTTTGGATTGGTAAGGTCAACATAGAGAACAAGGTCTCCAAAACGAACAACACGAAACAGTCCAGAATGGGGTTACAGCAGTATGAGCTGATGTGTTGTAGTAACAGCTGTGCCACCCAGTTTCTCTTCCTTGGGCAGAGTGATGAGCATCCCAAAAGTGCTGTTAAATGTTTTATTGGTTTGGTTGAAGCTCTTGTGGCTGTAATAGAGTGGCAAAAACACTTCAAAAGTGACAGTTGCTTTATGGCAGTGAAATCCCTAAGCAGGCCTGTCCCTTTGCAAGGACTGAAGCTGCACGCTTGCTAAAGGACAGGCGCCTTTGAGGCACATTAAAACAGGCGCCTTTGAGGCACATTAAATTGGTCAGTTAAGAAAAGGCTGCAGAACAGTTTGTTACCCCAGGGAAAGTCTTTGTCTAAACTCTTGCAGCTGCTATTGTTTCTTCCTTAGAGAACCTTGAATCACAGAAACATTGCTGGGATGGACTTGCTGCAGGGCTCTTATGCAGCTGCATGTGCAGAAGGGTTTGGTCAATGTCCCCCTCGATCTGGGGGGCTCAAAGCTGGGTCCAGCCCCTATCTGCAACTATGCCAGCCCCATCAGAGGGGAGTAGTGCTGCACTCGATCAGCTGCCCACACTGTGCTATTGAGTAATGCAAACCAATAAATCCACAGTGGATATGGTGTCCTCCTCTAGCCACTCCACCCCATACCACCCTGGGTCATGGTATTAGTTTGTAAGACTAAGCCTCGCTGTCGAAGGATGTGACATTTAACAGTCTGCATCGTAAAATCCATCATCTGTGTTTGGACATCCTCAAATGCCAATGGGAGAACACAAGGTCACCCATTAGGCTCTCACTTGTGCCTGCACATGCCTGGCTGTGCAGCCCTCCATGCTGGAGGAGCTTTGGTTTTCTTTTCCACCCTTTTGCACATCACAAACTGTTACAGCTCTGTAGATTCCCATAGAGCTACTGTGTTTTGTACTGTGATAAGCCACAGCAGTTGAAGTCTCTTGTGAAAGCATTGTTTAAACGTGTTTAGGCTGAAGGAGCATTTATAACTGATGCAGTCTGATTATGCATATCGTGTGTTGAAAACGTAGATGACTGCTTGTTGTTCAAACACACAACACATGGTGTGGAAGGTGGAAAACTTTTTCTTGTTTGGTCCCACCCAAGGAAAAACTTGGTCTGATGATTGTTATGAGACTGGAAGTTCACTTTAGGTAGCTGTTGGGAGGTTTCCTTCTCACTGGCTTGTTTTTAGAAAAGCCTTCAGGGGAAAGCAGGATGCTGCTTCATGAAGGCACGCACATGAACCATCAAAACCAAAAGGAAATGGAGCACCAGTCTTTCTACTAAATCTGGGATTTGAAGTGGTTATTTGCTGCATGCAAGCCTCTGCTTTTGTCAGACCAAGTGTTCTGTGTGTCTGTCTGTTCTCCTTATAGCATCCACCTCAGTTTGCTGGTCCATTTGCACAGAGCAAGTTGTGCCCATGTAACTTGTGTAGGGCAGTGTATAATTGTAACCACTTTTCTATGTATTATGAGATGTATTATCAAAAAGTATGCATTTTTGCAAGAGATTGGAATGGGGGAATTTGGAGGAGATTATTGCTGTGATTTACAGGAGAGTAAATCCAGTGTGACTCCTTCAAGACCTGTGAGTATATGTGGGTATGTTTGTTAGCAGGTTTTGATCTGCTCTGTTCTGATACCTGCCTGAAGGGTAGGAGAAGCTTTGGTATAGCCAGGCTAGTTCCATGTCTTGCTCTGCACTTAGGACATTTTATCACTTGAAAATAAACCTGATTTTTCCCTGAGAAGGTAAGATTTCCGCGAAACCCAACGCATCAGTGAATTCCATGGAGAGGTTGGTGGGTAAATTCAAAACACTGCAATGCTTTTGCTTCTGAAGCTGTTTTAATTGTATAAAAACAACATTTTGGTTAATGCAGCCTCTGATTTTCAAATAGTTTTGGAAAGGAGAGGGCTTCTGTGGAAGGGAGCTCTCGGGGGCAGACCAAAGAACAAGAGAAATGGCAAATCTCCGAAAGAGACTCCTGTGAGTCACCCAGCTTCTGTAAACTGATGTGTGCAGGGTTTACTCTCGCTGCAGTCTGGAGTGGTAACACCTGGTTTTAGTTTTTAAAGGAGCATGTTGCCTACACGACTCCATCAGCAGAACATGACATTTTCCATTACTTTAGGCAAGAGTTTAAGATGTTTGCTTAACAGATGTACTGCTATGGATTTTGTCCAGTATCTAGAAATACAAATATTCCATTTTCTAGTAGGAGAGGATGTGTTTCCAGGCACAAACTCATTACACTCTATGTTATGCCTTATAGTTCAATAGTGTGTATATATTCTTTTTCCAAGGAAAACCCAGAGCTTAAAAGTGGTAGGGAAAGTCATGAGTACAAACTGCTGCTGTCTGAATATTCCCACCCTTCGCACACGGGTGGGTTTATGCCCATGGTTGTAATTATGATCTGGTTCCTAAAATCTGGCTTAGCCTCTGTTAGTTAATTGCACTTATTTTTGCCTGTGAACATCTGAAAAAGCTCACCATTAGTCTTTGCATATGATTTGAGAGAACTTGCCAAACACAGAGGCTTGATGCTGACAGCAGGAATCAATTCTGAAACCTAATATGAGATTAAAAGGTTCCTGGGTATATTTATAATTGAATTGTACAAAATGCCTGATTTGTGCACTGGACAGTGCACAAGAGACCACAAGCCTAAATGAAGCAAATTATAATTCAATTATATAAATGCTTCCAGAGCAGTTCAAATCCCCTCTTTAAGACCACTTAATGTGGGGAAAATGCTTTGGCTTTCTTCTTTTAAGATATAAAAATAAGCCCTTAACTGAAGGTTTTTCCTCAATACCACTTCTGGCAGCAAAACGAACTGGAGAATATAACGGTGCCAGCTACGGTTGTTAGTCTCTTAAAGCAAAAGAAAATAGATGGTTTGTAGAGAAATGAGAGAAATTATGCTTGTTTGTAGTGGTAAAAACACTCCGTTGTGCAGCAGTGCTCTTGCAAGCTCGGCTCAAACGCTACCATTTTCATGAGGCATTTATGAATTCAGTCCCATTGCAGGTGTTGTCATCAGCTAAGTTCAGGCTGACTTCAGTTCAATCCAACTCGTGCTTAGCTTGGGGTTTCTGGTTGTTTCCTCCCTTATAATATCTCTCTTTTGTTTCCACTTGTAAAATAAGAAGTCAGTGCATGCTTGGGAGTTTATGGTGAGTGGTGTAATGTTTAATTAACCCTCTCTGCTGCCTTGTTTAGTTGCATGAGAATTTGGTCCTCGCTAGAGATACATGTCTGTGCCTTACAATAGCAAAACCAATATTGCTAATTTTGAGCATAAATAGGAGCCCAAAATGCCAAAAGATTTGTGAAACATGATATTTAAAGTCCCTTCCAACCCAAACCATTCTATGGTTCTATGAAGTTTCAAAGTCACTTCTGACTTCTTTCTTTCTTCCCCAGAAGGTGAAATTGAAGTCAAATATTACCATCCCCAGCAAGCAAACAACAGTGTAGCTGTATTCAAAAGAGTTGCAGAGAAGTGATGGATAAGGTGTGAAGTAAAATAGGCTGGTGACTTGCAGGAATCCTGCAAGCTTAGTTGGGATTGGAATGCTAGGGAAAAATAGGAGTTCAGTTGCTTGCTTGACATAAGTCTGACACTAATTATCTTTTTTTTAAGCAGGTTATTTTTAAGAGTAAAGCAAGAAATCCCTATTCCTATCTTTCTCCTATTGGGGCAGATGAGTGTAACGTAGCATTGGACTCCTGCAGAGCCAGCAGCACAAATACCTTTGGTGGCAGATTTGGGTTGTGTGCTCTTGGCCAGATTTCTCAGCTCTTTGGGCATCACTGTTAGTCTCCAAAA
The DNA here is from genome assembly GCA_039720435.1 of Amazona ochrocephala. Taxonomy (NCBI): domain Eukaryota; kingdom Metazoa; phylum Chordata; class Aves; order Psittaciformes; family Psittacidae; genus Amazona; species Amazona ochrocephala. The sequence goes on from CM077889.1 coordinate 16,222,863, forward strand.
AACCCATTAAAGAAGGAAAAAGAAGACACCTTGAAGAACTTTGGGGCTGGGAGGGGTATGGCTGTGCTGGCAGGCTGTAGTCACTCTAAATACCACAGGAAATTGCTTAATGACAACAGATATAAGAATATCTCTGCCTCTGAAACATTTTTGGCTTGGCTGCTCCTGGATAATGTGAATTAGGCTGTGTGCTTTGTGAGGCCCAGAGGGCAAAATTGGCATGACTTTGCTGCCTGTTTTGGGAAATAATTGCTGCCTAGATAAGGAAGGGCAAGGTTGCCTCTTAATTTTAACTATAAGCAGTGAATGCGCCTGTTGGTTCCTTCAGCATATCTTATGGAAAAGCCCCTCTTCCTCCATCAGTGGTAGCATAAAAACTCATCTGTGCAGTGGTTTGTTCCATCTCTTCCTGACTGGAGGAGCTCTGGCTTGGGATGGATGCTCCTGGTCCAGGGGACACCTTGTCCAGGATGAACCCAGGTGAAGACACAGATATGAAAAGCTTTATGTATCAAATTGTTGTGTTAACAAATCCAGATTCAGAAATAAGTCATATGCTTATGAATTTAGCACAAATCTTCAGTGTTATCCAACGGAGTAGTGACAAACATAAGCATTCATATTAACTCTCGAGTCTTGCATAGCTATAATCTACCCAACAAGTTTGACTGCTGTCACCTGCAGTCTATAAATACTTTAATTAAAAAAGCTTCTTCCTTATAATTATGTTGAAATATCACATGTGATGATATAAATAGTAATTCATGGATCTGTTCAGAGCAGTGTGCCAGACTTCTTTGACTCAAAGACAGGAGAGCTTCCCCAGAGATCACTTGAACTTGGTGCATTTAAGGCAAATATCCTTACGTCTGATAGCTCTGGTGTTTGTGGTAGGCATTTCTCAACATTAAACATCTTGCTCGTTTTAGTTTCTTCTTTGAAAATTCTGAAGTCTGAAAGACCGTGTGATGAATTGCCAAAGTTCACATTTTAAATTACATTCCTTCTGGGCTATATAAGAAATAAATGAGCATCATGCTGCTTGTGTATTTCTCATTCACTTTATTATGGTCTGGTTTCAAAAGAAGTGATTTTATTTTTTTTCTGAACTTGTGAAATGAAATATGCTCTTTTGCCAAAATAATGCATGTTCAGATGCAGCGGAGAGCGTACTGTCATGGGCGAGGTTTGGGTATTGGGCAACTCTGGGTTTCCAGTAGAACCATTTGGACATGCTAATGGAGGTGTGCAAACCCAGTGACTCATCATTCCCTGACTTGTGTTCAAGGTACCATCCATGAAGCTATTTTAAAGCGTGAACAAAGACCTACCCATATGTTCCTATAATTATCTTTTCTCTTTAATTCTTTCTGGCTTGATTCTATTCCTTCTGCACAAGAAGTTTCTTCTTCAGCCTGTGCTTCCAGCTCCATGCTTGTCTTCTAATGGGTGCATGACTTGATGGCATCTTGCCTTCCTTCCCTGCAACCTTGCTGCTGATGTGACACATTAAAACCGTACTTGAAGTCATTCACGCCAAAGGTGGATGGTTGCTTATCAGTTAACAGTCCCAGGTGAGATAAGGAAGGGTTGCTGTGCCAGAAGTAATGAGGATTTGTTTTGGTGCAGAGAAGGGGCCAAATTGCATTGGGTACAGAGGACGGTGAAACCCCTGCCCCATGGGATGCCAACAGCGAGAGCCTGCAAGCTGCTGGTCCTTAGCCTTGTGCTTCCTTCTGTTGTGGGTAGATGGTGGTGTCAGGACAAGTGGGATTTCAGTTTATTATTGCATCCCACACCAATACTGATAGCACCGGTGTGTTTTAAGTGACATTCACTAGCCGTATTGGTTCTTGTGGTGAGGCTGAAGGAGTTGCTTTGATGTTTCTGAGTGTATTTAATACCAAATCCCCTCAATTTGCTGCATCCACCAGCAGCACATCTGCAAACCACAGGAGCTGCTCTGTGCAATGGGGTTTCTATAACACTGGCGGGCAGTTTGCTGCAGAACTTCCCTTTTGGAGCATGTTAAGATCTGCCACGAGCTGAGAACTAACCCTGTGCTCTATGTAAATGTTTCATAATACAGTGGGGAAAACTATAAGCTCCTGCTCTCCAAGACTTCCTTCTGAACTTCTTTTCTATTACCCTTGGCCCAGTCCTCCATACAAATACCCCCATAATAAAACCAAGACCTCTATTTCTTAGAGCTTGGTTTCTTTCTGCTTTCCCAGAGTCCTCGTATTCTGCTGTGATACGCTCCAGCTAAGCAACAGACTGAATAAATCCGCTATGAATCAAGAAGTTTTCTTGTTTCTTATCCCTTTAAAAGGTCTCCCTTCCCTTTCTGTGCTTATTCCTACCTCAGTTAAACTGTTTATGAGGGTAAGTGCAAATTCATGGGCTTTATTTGCTCAGCTTGAATCTGTTCTCTTTTAAGAACAATATTGTATGTTTCCTCAGCTCTGCTGAGCTGAACATCTTTAACCATCAATAAAGCTCCATGAATGCCTCTCTTTAACTTCTTGCTAGAGGAACTTCACTTACTGTTTTTTCTAGCCTAAAATTAAGGGGTTTTGCTAGCTCTTTCTTGAATGGTTAATTAAAAACCAGGGGGGAAACAACCAACACACACACACACACACACACACACCCCGATAAACCCGAAAGAAGAAACTATGAAACAGTTAATTTAGGAAATGGCCCTAAAATACCTTTTGGCAAACTTCTCCAGGCATGGGCAGCTTGCCATGCTTGTCTTTGGAGATGCAGGAAGTTTAATCCTCTAGAGCTGATCAAATTTGCAAAGCTTTGAGCTTCTCGTGGCTTGGTTTTGTGCTGAACAACTGGGTTGAAACAGCCTGCGTGTCACCTCGGCTGTTGTAGGTGTGAAAGGAAGAAAACTTACCCAACGCACAACAAGCGCTGCTGTTCTTGGCTCCCCAGCTCTGTGTTGGAAAACTGTTTTGAGGTTTGGGGTTGGTTTAACACCTATTCCTCGAAATTGTAACCTGTGAGCATGTCTGGTTTAGTTTAACATAGCGGGCAGTGGAAGTTAAGCTGGGTGCTGTGGGTGTGATGAAGACGGAGGCACAGGGCATAGATGTACGTTGCATCAGGGTCAGCTCTTGCGCAGGGCACTTGAGGACTGGTGGAGATGGTGGTTGTGTTTGGTAATCTTTTTTCCCCCAAAACCTGCGCTATGCAGGCTGAGCTCGTACAGAGATGGGTGTTTGGGGGGCTGAGAGCTCAGATAAGGAGTCAAGGTTGAGCCCGGTGCGATGGGGCTTGTTCTAGATTTGTTTCTGCATGCAGGAGTGGTGGCTTTCACTTTAAAACAAAATTTGTGCACTTGAACATATATATTTTTAGTTACGTGTGTATGAATCCATAAAAATACAGCACATCAGCTATTCCCAGTGCTGGCTCTCCACGATCTTTCCCGCTGCGTCTTCTGTTGCTGGACTTTGGTGATCTTAAAGGTCCTTTCCAACCTAGTTGATTCTGTCATTTCAGGGCAGGGAAGACAGCAAGTACACACTGATGTGCCTCTTCTTTAGAGCAAGTGAGGAAGGCAGAGGGTGGTAGAAAAATCATCACTTTGTGTGACGTGAACTTGTTGGTGGAAAAGTCTTCTTTTTTCTTGCTATTTCCACCAACAAAGCAGCTACAAAAGGTGGTGCTACAAGTGCTGAGTGCTACTTCAGCTGTGATTTCCCCCCCCCCCAATTAATTGCTCCTTTATTCCAGAAGGTAGTTTTGTGTAAGTGAGCAATAGTCCCTCCCAGAGCCCTGTCTGTAGCTGGGTAAAAGGATGTGTAAGAAAATGAAGTAAACCAGACCCTGACCTGCTGCTTTTTATCTGGTTGCCGTCAACCCAACTGATCTCGATGGTTGACTCCTGCGTTCCTGCAGTTTACTTGTTTATCTGAGCACAGGCCAAATCAAACAACCGCAGAATGTGCCTTTAATCTCCAGCGATAAAGAATACCTTGGAGAGGAAATTACATTGTAATGCTGGGAGAAGAGGAATAACTACAGAGAAACGCATGTGGAAGCATTGCTTTGCTTTCCTTAGGAGCCTTTTCTTTCCCCATCACATTTTTCTCACAGGTCTCTTGAAACAGGCTTGGGAGCTGTGGGGAAGGGCAGGTTTCTGCTTGCCGTTGTGGAAGGAAATTGTGAAATATTAATTAGGAAGGTAAAACGGGGGGGGAGAGTTAAAAGTTGTTATCCTGAAACACTGGTTTCTTAAATGCATTGACTGCTGCGATACTGCCTTTCTTTGTTAACAAGCAGTTTGAGCTTTGTCTTCACTTGATGCAGTGGGCATTGGTTATCTTAAGGTTTTATTTTCTCTCTGTATTTCAATATATAGGCTGGAAAAAAAACAAAATATGGGGTTTTCCTGGTGGAATTTCTGGACTTAACCCTTGGATTGTCAGGCCTATGAGTTAAGGATCGTATTTCATTATGTGTGGACTATCTAGCTCAGAGGTCACCCTCTCCCAGTTGGAAATGCTGATGCCCATATGTTCAGAAATGTCCTGCTTTTTAAGTAAAAATAATTGTGAATAATTTTCCCCATCAATTTGGGTTGTTTTTCTTCCTTTAACCAATGAGTTGTCCAATACTTAGGTTGTGTTTCCTTATTTCCTAGTGCTCATAACTCTGACTTAGCGTTGCTTCAAGTTTTACAAGAAAAACTGCCTTTGGGTTCAGATAACACATGGAAAGCTTTAGTCCTCTGCAAAATTTGTTTAATAAAGCTATTTGCAACTGAAAAAGGGGATTAAATCAGAAATGCCATCCAGTCCTATTGCTCTCTGCTGTAACCTACGCCCGCACACATGCAATAGCTCATATCTTTGCTATAACCTCTTGCCTTGTGGAGTGACTTATCTCTGTGTGAAATTCCTGCTTAAGTATTTTCCCTGAACAAGTTTAAATAAACTGATGGATAATTGCTTTCCCTTGCTCCATATAGCACTGGGCACTTCAGGCATTGCAGAGATTTTATGAGGCTTTCTATTCTCATGCTTTAAATTGGTAACCTGAGGACAAAGTTTGCATATGCTTTATTTAAGTGAAAGAGGAGCATTTTAATTAAGCCAAATTTTGGGGTTTGGTGAACACTGACAGATGCAGAACATGGCAGCAGATGGATGCTGCACTGAGTGATGTGGATCTGCCTCTCAAGAGCCATCTCTGAGACCTTGCTGTGAGCCCATGGCTGCTGTCTTGGCCTCAGGGTTTGATGACTGAGGCACAGGAGGCATCTTGCTTGGCATCAAGAGCTGATGATGCCCTCTAGGAAAGGATTTCTCAGGGTTGTGTAATGCCAGTTATTCAGTTCTCTCATTTTCCAGTCTCTTCTCCAGCTGTACATCAGTGCTGGTGTTGGTTTTGTGTTCCATCCCTGACTTGTTGCTGGTTTTAGATTATGTATTTTTCAGTGTTTTCAGTTTCAATCTTGTACAAGCCAATTGATGAATTAACCTGGTCTTTCAGGTTCATAAACAGCCTGGAAATCTGAGGAAAGTAGCTGTTCCCTGAAGAAAACCTGCATATTCCCTAAAGAAAACCCTCATATTATGTTACCAAGTGTGCTGTGAACCAAAGTTGGTCTTGGAAACATACCATCAAACATAGCTCTGGTGACTCCAATCCCTGGTTTAGGATGGGTTGGAAACTGGTTTCCTGTGCTGTACTGGGCAGTGCTTTCACTGGAAGCTTATTTGATGGTTAGGTAGGTAACTTGGTATTTTGAACCCACTCAGCTGGTTTTGGTTGTGATATTTAGCTCTCCATGGGATTTTGGGGGCATGGAGCCTAAGCTGTGTATCACAACCCCAAACTTCTGCAGTGGTCTGAGAGGAAAATGTTATCCTCCCCTTGTTGCTTTTGAATAATGAATTCCCATAGGGACTTATGCATTTCATCCCATCTGATTCCCAAAACAGAACGAGTTATGTGTTTGGTTGTATTTTGTAGCCAAGTAAGGGAAGGGAATACACAGGTTCCCTAATTTGATGCCATTGGTATATCCTTGTTGGATTTTTAGAGGGTTGGAAAAGAATATGCAATTGTCTGCTTCAATCTAGATTTTTTGACATACTGCAGATTAAATACCATGACTCAAAGCTTGATGTTGCCTGAACATGACAGTTTCAGCCATAAGAAATCAATCATCGTGCAATATAGCCTTGCAGCACATAAAATGCCCCAGCAATTACATTCACATGCATTGCTTGGACTCATATACTTTAAGATGTTGCTATTTCTGTGTTCTGTTGGAAATGGAGACATCAGAAAGGAGGAACTTGTTGCGCTGAATATTTTGCTGTTGACACAGAAAAAGTACTAATGCTTGATGAAGTACCAAGTCCATCATGCCTGGCTTCAAAATGTGTGTTTGCCTATTGAGTATATGATGTTTTTGAGCCTGAAACCAGGAGTGGCACAAGTAACCAAAGCTAGGAAGATGTACGACTAAACTATTCCCATAGAAATAGTGAGGCATCTCACAAAATTACTCTGATCAGTAAGGGCATGAAATCATGGCATTTAAGGTACTTGCACTGCTGAATGGACTGCCAGTATTGGACTTCTGTAAATGATTTGGTTTTAATCCATGGCTGTGAGAGCTGACCATAAACATGCAGGCCAATAAAAATAGTTTTCTTTTTAAACAAAAGTAGTTGCAGGTTATGAGGACAGAGCCATGTGCAAAGCTTGCTCTCTCTGTCTTTTAACTCTGTATTTTGGCAGTAAAAAGACAACTAGACTATTGAGAGCTCAGAGTGAACATGGAAGGAGCGGGTCCTGAGCAAGTAACTCGTCACCTTTCATCTCTGAACTGGCATCAGTGATGTTTCCATGATGCCTTTTGAGGCAAGTGGAGGATTCCAATCAAAACTGAGGCTGGGCTCTCATTTTATGTAGTATGAGAGAGAAGAATCACGTTCGTAACTTGAAAAACCACCAAATACAGAAACAGCTTCTTGTGTTCTCATTCATGAATTTAATACATAATTGAGTTTACTTCCTTAAGGTCTGTTTGGATTCCTGTCTCTTGCCTTGTTGGTTTAACAGGCAATTTAAAAGCATATGGGTTCAGATGACGTTCCTGCATAGCTACTCTGTTTTCACAAAGAAGTGTCTCTGGCTGAGGAACTTATATGTCAATAGCTTAAGGAAGCAAACTACTTTCAACTGGACAGTTGTGGGTTTGTCCAAATCTGAAATGATGGTTTGCAACTTGGTAAGCGCAAGTGCTGCGGAGCTGAAATTGCTGCGTCCCTCAAGAGCTTTTCTTCTGCCAATGTCACTGATCTGACTTTTTCTTTTATTTTGGGGATTAGTCATTGCTTCCTTCTGCATTCAGTCCACCTAATTTATAAGAAAGAAAATTAAAGAAAATCTTGTGCCATTCGATTGGTTGATCACAACTGTGGTGCATGGTTTGACGTAGATACCGGCTGTTGTTGCTTTGATGATAAAATAAGCCTGAGGTGTTTTATTTGATTGCAAGCACTTTCCAAACCAACTGACAAATGGCTTTGCACCCCAACTGCTCTGCCTGGTGGCTGTTGGGGCTGAATCGGACTTCTATGACAGACTGAAACTCTATGATTTGGCACGACTTAAAAGGGGGGTGAATGTCCAGCTCATTGCTGCGGGGAGGAGACTTGTGCTGTAATGAGGACCATTAAAGTTTTCTTACTCGCTTTACTGGATGCTTGCCATTGAAAATATTTTGGTGTAGTAAGTGCTGCGTAGAGATGTGGGCAGTGATGTTGGTGCCATCCATCCCGGAGGCTCTGGCTTGCTCAGGAGCCACATTTACATCTCTTCACTTAGGTTCAGAGCTGTAAAACTGCTGCAGATGACCAGAAGAGCTCAAGTTCCCAACAGGGGTCCCTGAGAGAGCTCTTCCTGGGCAGCTTGGTCAGCTTAAATACTTTGTACTTTGTGTTTGTCATTACCAAGACCGTCTAATTCATAAAATAATGGAATGGTTTGAGTCAGAAGGAACCTTAAAGCTCATCCAGTTCCAACCCCCTGCTATGGGCAGGGAAAACTTCCACTACACCAGGATGACCAAAGCCCTGTCCATAGAATCATAAAATCATGGAATAGTTAGGGCTGGAAAGGACCTTAAGATCATCCAGTTCCAACCTCCTGCCAAGGGCAGGAACACCTACCACTAAACTATGCCACCCAAGGCTCTGTCCAACCTGGCCTTGAACACTATCAGGGATGGAGCATTCACAACTTCCCTGGGCAACCCATTCCAGTGCCTCAACACCCTTACAGTAAAGAACTTCTTCCTCATATCCAATCTAAACTTCCCCTGTTTAAGTTTGAACCCATTACTCCTTGTCCTATCACTACAGTCCAACCTGCAATTACTGCATTTGTGACACCTAAAGTCTGCTAAACAAAGCAGCAGATGCCCAGTCCATCCAGAGCCTCTGGGCTGAGGCTGGCTCACTCACCCTCACCAAAGTGGCTCTGCCAGAGCAGATGAAACCATATGGCTAAAGCCCTCTAGGCCTGTTGTTAGAGACCATGGTGTTGAGAATCCAACCTGTGCCTTGACAGCACTGATCAGGGCTGTTTAATAACAAATTAATTTAATGGAGTTCATTAAGGCTGTGCTTGCACAGGCTTCATTGAGTGGAGAATTTCTCACTGGGATAACATGGGCTCTGTGTGATTTATGATACAGGCTCATTCAGCATATGCCAGTAACGTGTTGTGCAGGTTTATGTTTTGCAGGGGAGAGGCGATATCTTTTCATTACTTTAGCAGATAGTCTTATAGAAGACAGACATGCTTTTGAACACGAGTGCTTCAGTCCTGCAGAGACCTCACCTCACTGATGTACTGAGCCACCACTGGCCGTGCTGCCGCTTGGACAACCAGCTCATGAGTGGCTGTGAACATCCTGAGTCTGAAGTCATTTTTCTTTGCAATCTTATTGTTTCTGGTGTTGAACAGTCAGTGCGGTGTTGGGTGATCAGTGCTTGGGGTGGCCATGAAGTGCTGTATCTGTGCTGTCAGAGCAGTGCAGTAACGTGTCTTGTAAAGAGCGGGGTGGAAGGTGTGAGGCTCATTGGGAACACAGCACTGCCGGCTGTAATGCTGAAGGAAAGAGCTGGAGTGGTTTTGTATTCAGGCTGGTGAATAACTGTCAAGCCAGTAGAGCCACTGCTTTTTTGCTGCTAGAAATTCCTTTGCCACATCATAGAATTGCTGGAAAAGGTATTGGGAGTGAGTGGATTTCCCAGGTGATGTGGAACTGCTGTGAGGGAATTCTTGGAGAAGGAAGATATTGAGGATTGGTGGTTTATGCAGTATCTTTTCTTTCTTTTTAAGATGATAAAGTGAAAGAAGAGTGGGTTCAAAGGTGTTGCTGTCTCTGCACAGTGTTTCGAGCATAGATAAAACTCTGCTGCAGTAATAGATGTAGTTTCAAGCAGAGGGATTCCTCTACCCTAACAACCCCACAAAAACTAGCATCAGTTGACCAGGAGAGTGCCTGAACTCTGCAGGGCCGCATGAGACAGAGAGAACAAATGGCTATGGGGGAAGAATGAATTGCAGTTGTTTATAGCTCGCATCTAAGTCAGCCTCAAGCTGGAAGATCAGCTTTCCTCGGAGGAAGGTGATGCTTGTGGCTGGCATCCCCTTTCGGGCCTGAGGACAAAGAGATGTTTAGGTGGCTTTTACCATTATTATTTTTAACTGAGCGTAGGTGGGTAACAGGAGGCAGTCGGTGGCCCTGGTGTTGCTGCCTTCATATGGCTCTTGGCTTCCTCGGAGTTAGGCTGCACAGTTCAGGACAGCTGCAAGCAGGCTTGTGATTTAGAGTAAACCACCTAAGAAATGAAAGGATAAATCCGATAGCACATGCTGTTCCCAAAGAGCACAACTAAAGACACTGCTGAAAAGAGTAGCGCTCAACCTAAACCTTGTACTACAAGAGCTCTCTCAGCTCACAGATGGTTTGAAAATGTCTGTTTCCAGGACCTTGGAAATACATTCCTGATAAAAAACTTGGCTTTGTGCTGTCTGGTCTCTGTGGAAGCTCCTCTTGTGTTTGATAGATTCCTGACAATAGCGTCATGCACGGTGGCTTTGCTGCTGTTTGAAGTATGATAATTGGAACCATTGAAGGTAGTGAATTTGGGAATGAGACACTGCACTCTCTCAGCAGGCTGGAACAAGCACGGGGCTACCAGTCTTTCAGGGGAGGCTGTCCCAGTACCTTGCTTCCATTTTCTAGAGAGGAAGCGAGAAGTGTTATTTAAATAACTGATGAACTTTTCTCAGTATTTTAATAGGAGTAAATATCACTGTTTGTAACAGAGCTTGCCTTTTGGACTCCCTCTGGCCTTCTCTGAGCGCCTAACACCCATGCTGGGAACGTAGTTTCATGTTTATGCAGACTGATGCGATGCCTGAGTGCAGCTCAAAGAGGAAGACATGGACTTGCCTTTATCCTTATGCTGGAGCATGATGAGTAGCTGGGTCAGTCCAAGGCACTGTCAGCCCCTTTTGCAGGCTTTGATGCAGGTTGGTGCCCTGAGCAGCAGGGAGATGGGGGAGAAGTTTGCTGTTCCCATGCTATAGGAGAGCAAAATGTGGTTGGGAAAGGCTTCCCTTGTGCACTTAATGACTGGAAAAATGCCTCCAAGTGACAGGAGTCCTAAAATGCTCCATTCTTGCCCTTGAATATCTTTCCTAAAAGGAGTGCAGCGAAGATGAGCAGATGCTAAGCAGCCGAGCAAGGAGGGTTAAAGGTGTACGTGTGGGAGTTTACTATTTATTGTCTTTCCTTGGCAGCTGCTGGTTCTTCAGGCTTGTTTATAGCTGTGCGTGAGACTTGGTTTGCTAGTGCTTTTAATTATGAGATACTTCTAAGCTGAGTTGCCTCATTTAGTTTACAGGGGGATTTCAGAAGTCCATCCAGTTGTTTGTCAGCTTTATTTATGTAAGCTGAAAATGTCCCTGCTCTGAAATACCACATGAAACACTCAGGCTTTCCTGGAAGCTTGCAGCTCTCATTGATAAGTGTTGCAGGCCTTTTCACCGTAGGAATCTGAGGCGGGAAGAGCATGTGCTGTTAGTCTTGCTGCTTGTTCAAGCTGGAGATGTACCAGATGCCACCGCAAATGCTGGCTCCCCAGATTTGGGCAGGGGCAGGGCTGAGCTGCCTGCTTCTAGGCATGCACCAGTGGTGGTGGTTGTGTTATGGGGAATCTGTCCTCATCTTGGCTGCAGTTCAGAATTGTATTTTAAGGCATGTTTGGAGGGTTCTCCTAGACCTCTGCCTGTTCCAGTGTTCAGGAGGAGGAAAGACAAGGTGGAGCATCCCGCTCAGATGCTGGTGTGAAAGAAGCCTTCCAAGGAGACCAACTCTGAGGCAACTGCCAGATTCGAGCTTTGTCTGTTTGCTTTTCTGGAGATGTGTTTACACATGCGGATGTGCATGTACAGATGTTAGTGTCGTGCACTAAGGCGCATTGGCCATGAGTGCAAGAGAACGCCTCCAGTCTGGATTCACACTGCAACAAATCGACGAACTCCACCAAAAATGAAGCTGCCACCAAAAGGCACAGTTTCCATCTGTCCTTGGCAGTGCATTTGGTGTCTGTTGGAGAAATCCTGCTCTTGGATCCACTGAGACACAGCATGAGACCTCTCCAAAAAACTCATGTTCCCAGGCAACATGAACCAGGTCTACTCATGTTGCCACCAAAAGAGCTTCTTCCACCCTATGCTGGCTCTTATCCCTCTACAATCTCCTCGCCTTTGTTGGCATAAACCTTTCTGGATTCAACTCAACCCCATTCTCTGTTTGTCCCCAGTAACCTCTATTCTGTCTCTGTTCTGGTTCACTGGGCAGTCACACGGCAGCAGGCCAGCACAGGGTTCGATGGGGCTGGAACTGGGAGCAAGCAGCAGAACCTCTTCCAGGGACAGTGTGGGATGAAACCCATAGGTTAAACAATGTGTTGAAACATCCACAGGGGAAAAAACTGAAACTACTGCAAGTCCAAGCTCTTGTGCCTGGCACTTGGTGCTGTTGCTGATGTGAACAGAAAAGCTGTGTACAGCTCATTTTGTTACTGCGGATGTTGTAAATATTTATAACCTACAACTCAGGAAAACATAATTGCTAGCACAATGTGCAGCTGAACACTGGATTAGTCTGACTGGGATGGGTTTAATCCAAAGTGCAGTTCCTGGGGGTTTTTCTCCTTTAGTTTGTGTACTTTAGCCTAAAATTCTGGGAAAAGGGCCTCTGTGTGCAATGAGGGTGACAGGATGCTAGAAAAATACTGGCAAGTCACATCTGCTTGTGACCTGGTGCCCTGTCTGTCAAATGGGTGGAAAATCTCCCAATTACTTGCAAAGCTTATCTCCTTAAGTTGCTTTTCCTCCGTTCTTTACGTTTTTTGGGTCTCTGCCAAACCCAGCTAGGGCAAGCACGGGACACATCCCGCTTCCCACATCTCCGTGACCACTAAGGATGCTGTGTGGGTTGAGGAGCTGCTACACTGAGTCAAAGAGCTCAGCCCCTTCTGGGGGACCCCGTTGCTGGGCACCCCCTTCTCTGATCTGTTAAGAGAGGGACTTCTCTTGTCCTTATGGATTTGCCTGCAAAACAAGAGGGTCATTTCCTTTCTCAATGCTGGGGGAGGTCAGGGTGTAAGGAGGGGCTCCAGAGCAGTGCCATGCCTTGGTGGACCTCAAGCCTTCCCATGGCTGCTTGCATAGGAGAGAATGGATCTGCTATGGGGAGCAGCAGTATTGCAGGATGCTGGCTTCCCCCAGTGTGTAGTGGTGTTTCCTCATCTAGCCCTTTATCTGTGAATTGTTCCAATGTGAAATGTGGAGAAGCGGCTGCGCCGATGGGGCTTTGGGATGGGTATGGGCAGAGCTGAACATGAATTGGTTTGTATCTCATGATGCTGCTGCACTATCACCCTTTGTTTCTGGCTGGAGGGTGGCTGATGCTTCCTTGCTGATCTGTTCTGGGTCATCAGAGCCTTAGAACTCTTCTCTTTAGTTCCATTTTCTTCGTTCCCCAGTTGTATGAGGATCAATCTTTTTCATATTCCGATGAAAAAACAGAGGATTTCCATCTGCTAAATATGCTTTCAGCCATCTCTGGGTTATCTAAGGAAGCCTGTGCTTGGGCAGCATTTTGCAGAGGCTTTGTTTTATGAAATCTTCATTTAAAGACTACATGTGCCATTTGGTCACCAGCTGACTTAGCTTGCAAACCAAAGGCCCTCTTTGACTTCATAAGCTTTCTAACTCATGTGTGGCACCTACAGAGACTGACTTAGCAAAGAGAAGTTTTCCAGTAATAATAATTTCATTATAAGAATAAAAATAAATGTATGAGTCACATAGTAGGATTAAACACATGGGGAGAATGTCAGCTTTTAGACTACATAGATTATTTGGGAGCTGATGGATGGTTTTTCATAACACATTCATGTTCTCTTGTAGGTTAAAGAAGTGGAAAGCTATTACCCTGTCGATTAAAATAGCAGACATCTACTGTATGGAACTTGCAATTAATTAATATTGATCTAATTGCTTTAAAATGTCAGTGAGCAACTTATGCAAAATGTATATCTGGAAAAGAACTCTCCTCGCCAGAGATCCAAAGTCAAGAGTTGAGATGTGATGTAGTGATAGGAAAAGGGGGAATGGCTTTAAGCTGACAGAGGGGAGACTGAGATGAGCTCTTAGGCAGAAGCTCTTCCCTGTGAGGGTGCTGAGGCACTGGCACAGGGTGCCCAGGGAAGCTGTGGTTGCCCCATCCATGGCAGTGCCCAAGGCCAGGTTGGACATAGGGGCTTGGAGCAACCTGCTCCAGTGGAAGGTGTCCCTGCCCATGGTGGGGGGCTGCTGATAGCATATCAAACCTGTAATTGTCACTGAGTTTTGCAGAACAAACCATGATAATGCTGCCCCAGGGATAACAGGGAATTCTCTTTTCCCAATTCCAGGCTGGAAGAGGCTGTGCCCTTCAAATGAGCTATGATCGCTCATATCATGATAGTTATGAAGAAGTGAGACAACATCTGCCTGCCCCATACAGTAGTTGTGTCTGGGTGAGGTGTGAGTGCTCGGGGGTCTGGTTTCTCATTGCTGAACACTGCTACCTGTTATTCATGTGAATGAATCCCTACCTTCCATTTGATATTTTTTAATGCTTATTTCTTATATATTTTTGTGACCTGGGAGACATCAAAGCTGCTCTATGCAGGAAAAACAAGCGAGATAGCAAATAGCGATTGTTTCAAATTAAATCCTAATGGGGTGCAGATGTTGAGCTGTGCTTACTAGGATTTCTTTGAAACTGCAGATGGTTTGGTAGTTCAGGGGTAGGAGAGGGGCTGGGAGGCTTTTTGGTTTTGTTTTCCCTCCTGTGCCATTTGCATGACATGTTAGATTAGGGCTGAATATAAATGAAGAGGTAATACCCTGCTTGGGTCTCTGGTCTTGCGAAAGCAGAGCATGTGTAATTGTGTTACTGAGCAGGTTTTGTTAAGCAGCTTGGGTTTATGTATAATACATGTCTATGCTTTCCCTTTGCATTTAATATTGCTGCGGGTTGGAGGTGAATAGAGGAGAGCAGAGGGGATGTGAAGTATGCAGAGGTATCCCAAGTGGCTCGAAGTGCTTTGGACTTTCTCTGATCAAAAATGCATGGCTGTATTTTAACAGAGCTGGTGCACATTGTCAGGTTTAGAATGCACATGGCTTTCTCTGCTCTGTTAAGCCTGGTAGAATGTAAAATCTGCCTTCTCCCACTAGTCCATGCATTTTACTGCTCTCTGGGGTGAATCTCAATAAATAACTGGGAACAAGATCAAAGGCCCATCTTTAAAAGATTGTTTGTAAATGCTCATGTTCTCTAGAAGAGATGATTGTGCATGCAGGAGGACAGGGTTTGGTCTGAACGCAATGTGTGTGATACATGGAGGGCCTGCTTTAAAATGCATAATGCTTTGGTGGCTTTTTCTTATACCAAAGGTTCTGAACCTTAGAGCTTGGCTGAACTCTGCAGGGGTCACAGGCCTTTAGCACATTTGCAAGCCACACTATCCACACTCCTCAGGATAAGTGGGAATCCCTGAGGAGTGTTTTTGAGCACCTTGGTAAACAGAGGATGGGGTTGCTGATATCCTGCCCTGCTGGGTGCTCCCAGCAGATTTGGATCCCCTGGTGTCTTGGTTTAAGCCCAGCCGCTAACTCAGTACCATGCAGCCGTTCGCTCATTTCCCCACTCTTTCTCCCCCCCCGCTCCCAGAGGCATGGGGAGGAGAATCGAAAGAATGTAACTCCCATGGGCTGAGATAAGAACAGTCCAGTAACTGAGGTATAACACAAACCACTGCTGCTGCCACCAATAATGATAAGGGAAATAACAAGGGAAGAGAATACAACCACTCACCACCCATCGACTGATACCCAGCCCAACCAAGCAGTGATCTATCCCTTCTGGGTAACTGCCCCCAGTTTATATAGTGGGCATGACCTGCTGTGGTATGGAATACCTCTTTGGTCAGTTTGGGTCAGGTGTCCTGTCTCTGCTTCTTCCCGGCTTCCCCTCCTCCCTGGCAGAACATGAGACTCAGAAAGTCCTTGGTCAGAGTAAACATTACTGAGCAGCAACTAAAAATGTCGGTGTTATCAGCACTGTTCCCAGGCTGAAAGTCAGAAACACAGCACTGCACCAGCTACTAAGGAGGAGAAAAATGACTGCTACTGCTGAACCTAGGACATCGGGTCACGCTGAGTCCCAGAGCTCCCATTGTTTGCTGTGAAAGAGGGATTTCCCCTAGAAAAAGAAGAAAGGCAGCAGTGTTTGTGCCTCAACACCTTATTGGGACCCTTATCTCCAGAATGAATTTCTTCCCTTATCTCCACAATGAATTTCTTCGCTGCCCTTGCATGGGTGGTGTTAGCCCTCCTGGTTATGAATGTAAAATGAAGCCCTTTAACAGTCCCTTTGATGTGGTCTTCAGCCTTTCTTTCTCCTTTATGTAGTGTTAAGCCTTTCAGATCTAGATAGATAAATACACTAAGGCTGTGAAAGCACTATCATAACGAAACCTTCAGTAATAAGGTTACAATTTGTTAGATCAAAATCAGTTATGCTGAAATAACAGAGCAAGTGAGTTTCAGCATCCCAAAGACTTTTTCCTGTTCCATAGGGGTTGAGTAAGGCGTGATGCAGTTCATCTGCTGCCCAGTGCCTCCCTGCAGTGCAAGGAGGAATGTGTGTGATGGGCATGTTTCTGGTAATAGGTCAAGGTTGTTAGACCTGGACTGGCTGTGGGTGTGATTGTGGGGATGAAATGGTTGGGGAAAGCAAATGGGATTTTGTACTGGCATAGAGGTGGAGGCACAGAAAGCATCCCATGTCATGCCCCTTCAGGAAGCAGTTATCAGACTATAGATGGTATTTGTGAGTTTTATATGACAGGCTAAAATGTTTACAAAGACCTACAGAAGATGGTAAATTGAGAGGGGTTGGGTGAGACGTAATTTGGTAATGCACATAATGAAAAGCATTGACTTCTAATTAAGACTGAGCAGTTCAAGCTATCCTAATGAAACATTAACTCAAAGGGAAGCTTTTATTTTACGACATCCAGTTTACAACATTGTTATGACAGCAGTTTGCATCAAAGCGTCAATCTCAAATATTTGGTTTCAAATTAGTATTGGGATGAACAAACTGAGCCCTCAAATTGGAAGATCTTTAATCAGTTAAGAGGAGATGTTCTGCAGCATCACGCAGGCTTTGCCGAGCTTGATTTGTTCTGAGAGGAGCTGTATGATCCAGTTGCACCATTTGTGTTTGTGCAGTGGTGACTTTAGGGAGATAATAGCCCAAGCTGTAATGTATGTATTTGGTTTTTAATGTCTTTTATCTGGTACTAGAGAATAATATGTCATCTCTGAAAACATGGTGTCATCTTCAAATAAAGGTCAATGTGTCCTTGGGATGTTGGATAGGGGAATGTGTTGCCCAAGTTGTGCAGAGGGTGAGGTGGATGTAAGGATTCATATTTATCCTAACCTTTTCCTTTAAATCCTATGAGGTTTTGTGTAGGTTTATGTGCTTGCATAGGAACAACAGGGTTGTGATCTTGGCTCTGGATAACAGACGCCTGACACCCCCAGATTACAGATTGGACACTTTTAAGGCCAGGAAGAATTAAGAGGGTTGTTAAGTCTGTGTTTGATACCCCTCACTGCAGGATTTCTTCCAGGAACCAGATTAAACCCTCTCATTTTAGAGAGGTATCTAATCTCCTCTGTAAGACTCCAAGCAGTGGCAAGTCATCCATCATGGACTCTGCGAGTCAAGCAGTGATGGGCCAGCAGCAGAGGTCTCGGTTTTGGGTTTGGAGCAGCACCCAGGCCTCACATTCTTGCTCAAAGCTTATCTGGCAAACTCAGACCGCTGGAGCCTGGTGGATTGAGGCTAGAGCTAACGTGAGCAGGCTCCTTCCTTGCGCGGCTGCACAGGAGCTGCCTCGTAGTTTTTCATGTGCATTTTGGGTGTGGAGTAGAACAATGTGCTTGGGCTTCAGGGAAAGATCAAATGCAGGTACTGGTGTTTTACACCAGGTGTCAAAGCTCTGCTTGATCCATCCCTTTCCCATGCATATGTCCTGTATGGTCCCCAATCACCGCAAAAGTTTGGCTAGGAACAGAATGGTGTGGATGCATCTCTATCCATTGCTTTTGGTTTAATCTGTGCAGGTGGTTTTAACCTTTCTCACTTTCTTCATCAATCTGTTTGGTCCTTTAGCCTAAACAACATTACCTTGGGGGGATTTATTGGAGAAGCAGCTTGTACTGAACTGAGGGAAGTGTACAAGTGTCCCGGCTTGTGTCAGCTGCTGCTTTTGAACTTCATGAGTGAAAAGTGAGACGCTGCAGTGACATAACAACCTGTCACCACTGGTGAATGTCACGATGCCTATGGGAGAGGAGCATGGCAAGGAACATTTAAATGAGTAGAGAGAGCACAAATCAACAAACTTCATGTTCTTCAGTGGAAGTTGACTATCCTTGCAGAAAGCAGAAGGGTTCAAAGGGGAAAGGCTGTATTAGTTGTTTATCGACAGATAAACTGCATCTGTTATCTCCTATTTTAAAAATGTGTTTTAAATCCCTGTAAAACACATCTGATCATAAATAGTAATGTCAGCCTTAAGTGGGACATGAGTGGCTGTTAATTGAGGGCTGAGGTGGGTTTAAATGGTTCTGAGCTGGGAACAGGCAGGTTATATAGTCAGCGCTGGGGTCTAAGTTGCAGTGTCTACTGACAAGGCGAGTAAGCTTAAAAAAAATCAGGTGGTGGTAAAATACGGCTATTATCTAGACATTAACTGTTAATGAGGTGTTTTCTGACTGGTGAAAAGCTGCAGAAAGAGGTTCAGTGACACAGGAATCTTTTCTGCTCTTCGCACAAAGAACTTTTCTTTATGGGAATTTCTGTCATTAGGAGCCAGCTTGGGTTGAGTTTGGCTTTTGTGTAAAGTTCTCTGAACCTTTTGTGAGTGACTGCTAATGATTTGTCTTCTTCTGCTTTGCTTTGTTTCAAATAAATCTTTGCTGCAGTGGGCTTTAGAGGCTTTTCTTGGCTGACAGCAGCCCTATGCCTCAGTCACCTGTTTTTAGGTTTCTGCTTATTTTGTTTCAGGCATTGGCATGGAAAGTGGTTGAATTATCAAAAATACTGAAATCTTGACTAGGCAGTATTGTGGTGAGAGAAGGAGATTAAAGACATGAGCAGCTGCTTTGTGCCCTTGCCATGGAGTCGTAGAATCAGAAGGGTTAGGGCTGGAAAGAGAAATCACAGGAAAGAGAGTGTTGTTCCACAAAGGACGACTCGAGGTGCAAGTCACCATTTGGGATTTGATGGGATCATCTCTCAGATGGGAGCATCAGTGGTGTGAGCCTGGGCAGCTCATTGCGACACAGCCTTGTGCTGGTCATGTCCCATGGCCGGTGGGGCTGTGTCTGAGCAAGGAGCCTGCTGGCACCGATTGCATGGCAGGGCTGGGGACTGCCTCATTGTTGTGTTTGCTTTAAACTCCAATGCAATTTGGAAGGATTGTGTTTGCTGCCCACAGACATTCCTGGAGCAGGAGTGTCAGCCGGACTCATGGCAGTGTTTGCTCTCCAGTTAGAGCAGCTCCTCTGAGAAGGAACAGAGCTTTAGAGTTTGGAAGAAACGAGTTGTGTTGGATCTGCTAGTGACGATCTGACCTCGTGCATAGCCTATGCTTGGAGTTACACAAAGGTAAGCTGTGTTCTCAAAACACAGCAAGTAGTGATTCTGCATAGCAAGTGCGTTTACAGTAAGGGTTCTGCTGTAGCCACAGTACAGCAGTGGGATAGCATGAATTCCTCTGCGTGTATCGGTGGCAGCAAACTCAGTAAAACTCAGACAAGCATCACACAAGGTAAAGGTCTCACTCAGCGTCATCAACTCTGGTGGAATCTCAAACACTTCTTTGCTGACCCTTGCTGCCTTACCTAATCACAGAGTACAAACAAGCAGTTCATTTGGGAAGGATTAGACAAGATGAAGCCCCACAGAGTGTCAGAACTAGAAGTGTCTCTTCTCATGTCATCAGCATCAGCGAGGCAATGTGTCTTGGGCTGGCTATTAAGCTGACTACAACTTACACAGTAGCCGGTTAGCAGCCCGGGGCTTGTGTGACACCCCAGAACCGTTTCTGGCAATTCAAATAATGAACACTTTTTATTACAAAACAAACAAACAAAGCCCTAAACCATGATGCCAGGAGTTGTAGGGACTTTGATGCTTGTAACACTTGCCTGCTAGAAACTGAAGCAGGTTGGAGATTTGCCTTTGTTTTGCTCACTGAATGTAACTCACTTGCTTTTTCTTCCTAAGCTCCCCCATTCCAAGCTGTGCTGAGGGGAAGTTATAAGCTTTAAATGAAGGAAACATCTTGTCTAGGGTAAAATAGTGGCAAAGAAGCTTATGGGGCTTAATACACCCATGTGCCTGCTGATGTGTCTCAAGTGGGTTGGGAGGCTGCAGTTGTCAGATCTGTCTCTGCAGCTGGAAGAGGTTCAGTGTCCCCAGGGGTGGCACTGTCCATGTGTGTAGCACCATGCAATTGTCCCAAAGGGCTCTTTGCTGCCCTTCTTCGCTGTGGTCCCTTCCCATATTGCAGCTTTCTTTCCCCCCCATCATGCAGACGGAGCCCATCCCTTTGTTCCTCTGCCCTCTCTGTGCTGGAGGGCAGAGCCCTGCAGTCACCAGCTCTTTCTCCCTTGACCCATCCTCCTCTGAAGGCTTGTCAGGCATCAGACCAGCCAGCCCTCTGCACAGGGAGTGTTTGGGGCAGGTTGAGTGCTGTAGGGCATAGAAATAGTACAAGTGGTTCTTGTCTTGGCTTTAATCTCTATGCCAGGGATGGCAAAATTGTTTTTCCTTTTGCCTTTCAGTCAGGATTCCTGTATCTTCCTAAACTAGGGTGGGTTTGGAGCTTGTATGGCATTTCCTGTCCTTCCCTGTGTTTTGGGTTGAAAGACGGAAAGTTCTATGTTATAATTTTAATGATTTGATCTGCACAGTGTACGTAAATGCTCTGCTGCAAAGGAAGCTCTTTATAGCCCTTAATGGTGACTGTTTGTTTCAACCTGGAGGAGGCTGGTGGTTTAGGGCACGTATGTGAAGTTGGACGTTCAGGCTCCAGTTCCCAAAGGGAATCATTAAGCTTAATCTCATTGCCCAGTGGTTTCAGTCCATTGCTTGGCAGCAGTGCTGGATGAAGTGATGCACTGATGGCATCCTGTGTTTTGCGATGCTGCAGCATTAAGGAAACACGCTCTGCTTGCCTCTTCCTGAAGAAAAGGCTTAAAGAAAAAACAGAAACTATGCATTTTCAGTTGAAAAGAAGGCAGGGAAATAATGAAATGGGTTGTATATTCTGGGTGCCTCCTATTTAACTGGAAGGACTGCACTCAATGGAAGGGACCCACACTGGAGGGGTTCATGAAGAACTGCAGCCCGTGGTAAGGGCTCATATTGGAGGAGTCCGTGGAGGAGTGTCTCCAATAGGAGGGGTCCCATGCTGGAGCAGGGTATGAGTATAGTGGGTCCTCCCTTAAGGAGGAAGGAGGGCAGAGACAATGTGTGATGAACTGACCACAACCCCCGTTCCCCATCCTCCTGTGCTGCTGGATGGGGGAGGTAGAAAAACTGGGACTAAAACTAACAATAGTTTTAATTATTAAAGGAATAAGGGAGGGATGGGGTGTTTTAAAATGGGGTTTATTCTCATTATCCTACTCTGATTTGTTCAGCAATAACTTACACTAATTTTCCCAAGTCAAGTCTGTTTTGCCCATGACAGTAACTGGTGAATGATTTCTCCCTGTCCTTATCTCAACCCATAAGCCTTTTCTATGTCTTTCTTCCCTGTCCAGTTGGGGGTAGTGGTAGAGCAGCTCTGGTGGGTGTCCAGCCAGGGTCAACCCCCCACACTGGAAAAAATGCACAACGGTTGCAGAGCAGAATTAGTATTTGTCATGTATTAAATGAGTATTTGTATACTTGTAATTGAATTTTAGCGTGTCAAAGGAGGACTTTGATTTTTAACAATGGAATTTATAAGCAGAAAACCTTAAAACTGTGGCCTTTCATCACAGTTCAAGTGTATCTTTGAAATGCTTTCAAGTTGTTCAGTCCCCTGGTGTGTTCAGGTTCTTCTTTTTCCCAGCTTTGTTTGGGTGTGGGGATGGGCATTTTCAATCTTTTTTGGTGGAAAATGGGATTTTTATGCAATGCCTGGTTTCCAGGAACGGCTCTTTGGGCAGAAAATTCCCATTCTAGCATGAGATGTTGAAAAACAATAGTGGTTACTAATGTTGATATAACTAAAACGCTTAATGTTCGGGACTGCACAGCTTCTTGCTAGTGGTGACCGCCTTCGAGTTGGTCCCCTGGTGAGCCAACATCATAGGTGGTGGCGTGACATCAGTGGGACAAGCACGTGGGGTGCCTTTCCCCAAGCTTTGTGCTCATGGGAGAAACATGAAAACCCCTTCGTAGCACACATCTGCAGTGCTTAAACAACTGGAGCCACGCTAGCTGGGATGCCTTGTAGCAAATACTGGAGATAATAGGGATGTGTGTTTCTGTTTCTCAACCGCAGCGTGCTTGTGCCTTACCCTGTTCCACAGGAATCCTGCTCTGTAAAACTGGCTCTTGTGTTTATGGGATTTTCACTTGCTGTGGTGCGTTAGCTGGAGCATTTGAGTGCTCTCTTAATGAATGAGGGGAAACAAAATTGCACAGCCGTCCCATACCCTTTTTAGATGAGGGCTTTGCATAGCACTACACTCCCTTCATTAGCGCATGGCCTTGCTCTGAGGGAAGGAAGCAGCTTGCTCTCTGCCAGCCCCCTGCTCGTGCTGCCTCTCCGGGCTTTGTTGTTTCCCTGCTCAGTTTTGTGCAGCAGCTAACAGACATCAGCTCAAAGACCCTCAGCACTTCTTTGTTAATCTGCTTCCCAGGGAGCCAGAGCCACGTGCTGGGGGTTCCCAGGGAGCGCAGCTTTGAGGATCTTATTTTATCCTCCTTCCCCATCCTGCTGCTTTCTCAAGCCAGCTATCTCTGAAGTCAGGGCAGGAAATGAAGGGGCTGAGAGGTCAGGGGTGCCTGGGGAGTGCTAAGGACCAGCCTGCCGAAAGCCTGTGGTGACTCTCCAGGATTCTGCACAAAAGCAGATGACTTTGCCTACACTTAGAAGGGTTTTTAGGTTAATGTTGTCCATTGCCAAGCCAAAAACATAAACCTGTGGCCTTCCAAAAGAGAAACATAACTCTGTGTTAAACTGGATGGAGTGCAGGGCTGTATTTTGGGCAGGAGCTGTGTGGATGCTACAGGAAATACAGCGCATCGCTCGTTAAAGCTCCACAGGGACTACCTGTGGAGCTGTGTCCTTGTTGCTGTCTTAATTAGTTTGCCCATCAGCTGTCATCAAAAGCTGCAAGATGTTGCCCAGAATTTGAGCCTCAGACTGCGAGTGTCCTCTTGTAGCTTCCTGGTGGCATTCAGTGCATGAGAGGCTATTTATAAGCACTTTCCCAAAACTTTCTGTGCAAGCTTTCCGGAGTTGAGCAACACAGCTCACAGCATCACCGGAGATGGCTTCTGAGCAGCTTCTCAAAGGATTCCCAGTTCATCAGGGCATGACTGAAGGGAAATTGAAATGTTTTTTCTCAGCCTGAGCCGTAGTTTGAGCTAAGCCTTATTTACACGCTGCGCTGTGCCAGCGTATGAGCTCCTGTCCAAGTTTATACCAGTTGCACGAGGTTGTGGGCAAGGGAAACAGGAAAGATGTGCAGTGCACGTTTGGGAATTGAAGAACAGGAATGGCTGGTTTTTAACAGCTCCCAGCTTCTGGTTGGTCCCATCCAATGTCCCATCGGCTGCACATAGTATTTACAGCCAGAAGTTGGTCTTTTCCATGCCTGCTCAACCGCTTTTGGGTTTGCAAAAGAGCCTGTCCAGATTAAATGCTTGTGCCTTGTGAGATGTCTGGCTGTTATTTGGCATCTCTGCATGTCCAATTTAAGGGTGGACTGAGGAAAGGGATGAGCTTCTGCCATGGCTGGGGGTGACCTTCTTGATGTGCTGCTGCTGTTTTGCTCCCAGGAGGTAGCTGGGGCTGCTCAGCCATCCTTACCTTGCAGGGATGCAAGTGGAAAGATGCTCTGAGGAATGGCGTTCAGGGCTTTTGCTTCCCTTTAGTATAAGTAACAGCAAATAATAACTGCTTGTTTGTTTTGCACCCCTGCTCCCAAGTCATGGTGCATGGCGCGTGCTGACAGATTGAAGCCTGGAGTGTTTTACCTTAGGAGGATGTTTTTCCCCGGGGGATAACAAAGCTCTGTTGACCTATTGGAGAAAAAAACATGGGGAAATTAAGTTTTCTTTCCTGTATTGCATTGTCTCCCCATGAGTTTAAGTAATAAGGGAGTGAATTCTTGGGTATTTCAATTAGAATTCTGTTCAGTATTTATTTATGAGTAATAGATCAGGTATCTGTTGTGCAGGTCTTTCTGCTGGCTTGAATTACTTAACTTAGTTCCACATCTTTTTTGCCTGAAACATCTTGGGGTTCTTTATAAGAAGTTTGTTCCTTCTTTATCCATTGGATTTGTGTTGTGTGGCTTTAAAAGTCAGAAAGCTGCACATGTGCAGTGTGCCCCGTTGGGCTTTGCAAATAGACATTTGTAAGCCATTAGCTTAAGAATTAATAAGAACTGTTTTGGTGATTCTGTCAAATTAGACATTCCTTTATCTTAGAGAAAGGCTTTCCAAGTCACAAGCAGACCAACTCCCATTGGCTGTTTGGAAGGGCAAGATGCGTTTCTGCCTTATGTGGCATTCCCTTAATGGGATGTAACTTTTTGACCTCCTAAGTTTGTGCAGGATACAATAATAATTGTATGGGATTTTTGCTATTTAATTATGAAGTTCCAAAGGGACGGTTGAAAATTGCTGATGTTCCTCCAGTATTCCTGTGGCCTTGTACTGAATGCTTCTTTAATTAGATTATGTGTTTAAACTGCTCCATGGCCTTAAAAGGAGTAGGAAAGGTGTTCTCTTCCATCTGCATAGCGATATCTGTAGTTCATGGGGAAAAAAAACCCAGGCAAAACGCTTATGATGGTTTATTTTTTCCCTGTATTTTCTCAGCTCACTTCACACTTCCTCTATTGCTTTTTGCCCTGTTAGTCAGTGTTTTGGGTTTGGACCATCTCAGAGGGGTCTCTTGGCTTTTCCTTTCTTCCTTTAAAGCTGCTATTGCTTTTTTGGATCCTATAGGTCATTTGAGCACAGATTCACGCGTAGGTTATAATTGATCGTCAGCATCTGCAAAGGCTTATTTCTGTTTGTGTTTAGAAAGAAATGTATGCTTAGTTCTCAGATGTAGAGTTCTAAAACCATCTTGTAGAGCAAACACATTCTGCATTACCTCAGTTAGTGTTGCAACTTCATAGAAAAACAACTGATCTTCATCAAAAATAACACGGAGCTGGTGCCAGTTCTTCTGTTGCTCAATTCTCACATCTTTTCAAACAAGCACCTTCATGCTTTGGAGGGAGCTGCACGTAGGCATCTGCAAATCCATGTCACCATTCCCATCCACATTCCCACTCGTAAATCTCACTGTATTTATCAAGGTTTTTAGAATTAAGAGGCTTGGCTGCTAGGACCATTGATAGTACATTGATCATCAGGGGGTTTTGTCCTCCTGTCTTGGTTTGATTGGGCTGTTGCCTTATAAATTAAAGGCTTTTGGGGTAAGGGATTTTACCTTCGCACGCTGTTTGTGCTGTACTTGCCATGGTTCTTGCGCATGACTGGGGTGGGATAATATAGTAATGCCAAAAAATACAAGTGCTGCTAATAGGGATAAAATGTGCCTGGCCAGGGCTATAAGCTCCTTAGTTTCAAAGAGAGGAATTAATTTCTCTTATGGATGGCACTTGCTTGCTCACTTCCCATAGCTATTGAATAGGTTTTTCTTCTCTGAAAACCTTGTTTTGTACTAGGAAAACCATCAAAGGAGATCTGTACTTTTCTCCCTCTGTTGCTTGGTTTTGAGGAATGGAATGGCTCCATGTGTTTAGCTGGAGAGAAAGCCATTGCCACGACTGCGTGATGGCTGTCGTTGCTGCTCCGTAATGCCAGGGCAGACATTGTAGACTTCCCTGTTACTGAAGCTCCTGTCTGCTAAGGACATTCATAGCTGAGGAGTGAGCAGTCATTCCTGAAGGATCAGAGAGGAAACAATTTGTTGTCTTGGAGGCCAGTGATACTTCCTTGTCATTAATTGACCTCCCAGTGCTGAACATTAGAATGACTTTAAGAATGAAGCAAGCAGTCAGGGCGGTTCTTTACTTTAGAAGATATTTTAAGTGTTTGTAAGATAATCTGTGTGCTTCGTGGTCTCAGCTGTAGTTTTCCAGAGTAGTGAAGAGTCAGTGGGGAGGGGTCAATTGCACATGCATGGAGTTGGGAGAATAAACTAGGGAGAAGAATAATGTGTGTTGCAATAAACATAAGGAAAGTCCTTCTCATGGGCTCTTGGACTCTGGGCTGGGTTTGATGGGCAGCATGAGGTTTGCAGCTGTCATTCTCCAGCCTCTTGATGTGACAGCCCCATAACCTGGGAGGTCTGTGAATACAAGCAGCAGATCAAAAGCAAGAGAAGTAATTCAATCTTAGGGCTTGACACTTGCCCATTAGGTTATATTACGTGTTTTAATCTCTCTTCTTTTTCCTGTGCTGCTAGCACTACAACTTTCTTGTGGTTTGCAGATGTAAATGCAGCGCTCAGTGCTAGCGCCACTAACTAAAAGGCAGTCGCTTTGATTTATGGCTGGTACACATGACGGTGAAACAGTATTCCCAACGTGAGCGCGCTGCTATGAGTGCCATGTGGGATACGTCTGCCCAAGAAACAGGTGGTCACGTATTATTTGGGGCTCCAAATCTCCTGCGTTGTGTGTTCTGTATAGGGTGAAACTTCACGTTCAGCTGTTGGTTGCCTTTGATGGCCGTGCTTGTTTGCACAGGCAAAGTGGCTGGTGCTGCAGAAGCAGGATCTGCTCCTGCAGCTGTATTGGCAGGTTTCTTTTCATAGTCCAAGCACATCTTATTGTGGGGCAGGTTGTCAGTAGTAGCTGTTTTCTTCTGCAGACAAGATAGAAGGATGGATGATTCCGCTCTAATAGTTATCCTTAGGTTTACGTACAGTTCCCTTCTGTTAAAGGCGGAATGAAATTTGTTACCAGCATGCAGCAGAAATCTTACGTGACCAGTACCATCAAACACCAAAACATTTCTCTTCTGCACAAACTTCAAACAAGGAGAAACAGAAGAACAAGGCTAAAAAGAAGATAAAACCCAAACATGCTGACTAGCCAGGATGCTGTAAAGCCTTTATAGCTTTTGCTTGAGAAGACCTTCATAATTCTACAAGACCTGAACTCAAAGCAATAAAACCTTTAAAGGGATCTGTGCCATTATGTGTTCTCTCTGTACTTGAATTTCATAAGCAGTGTAAACATGGAATTTTACCAGGCTCTAGTCCCAGAGGGAGGCTCTTACATACACAAATAAGAGCAAGGATATTAGTACTTTTCCCAGGTTTTTTTTTGTTTTCCCTTGAATGTTGTTTACCATTCAGATTTCATGGACTCGTATATTTTCCTGATTACTATCCAAAGGGAAACCACAGTAATTAGGGAGGTTTTGGTATACACTAACATCCTAGCATGTCTCCATTAAAGAGAAAATGATGATGATCTGACCTGGGGACTTGGGGTCAAGCCATGCTGTAAACCTCCGCCTGACAGTCCACCCATTGGAGCTGTGCTCTTCATGGCAGTATCCAAGCAGCACTCTGGGGTGTTGTTGTGGTGAAGCTCTCAGACTTGTGTCTCCATGATGAATATCATCGGGACATCAGGGTACTGTTGGTTATCCGAAGGTCGGGGAGTCTGTGAAAACCCTTTTTTTTAAAGGGGGAAAAAAGCAGAAACACTTTGACACGTGTATTTATTTTCTTAGGGTTCTGTTTCCAATTGAGAACATGATTCAACTCTATGAATATATATATAATAATATAGTTTTTTGCAAATGTTCATTTGTTGGGGTTTGTAGCATTAATATTGTCACTCTGAAGTGCACTTTCACATCCCCATTGAGAGATGAGGTCTATGGGCTCATGTAGACAGCAATCTGCTTTCTGTTCTTGTGATGGTAAACTGAAAAGTGGAGGTTAGAGATCCCTGTTTAGTGTAAACCACTGTAATCTTGTGGTGTGAAGTGGAGGAACTGTGTGGTGTGGGTGAAAGATGAGTGTGCTTTTCTTGGAAATAAGACAGGAAAAGAGACTCAAAAGTCTTGGAGAATGTATTGGTTGGGCATCATCCAGCTGTGGACTTTAAAGAAAGTAAGATGTGTGAATAACTTCGTTTATCCTATTGCAGAATCGCTGCTCACAAATTGCGTTCTTAGGTTGGAATTTTCTCAGGGCTTTTTTTAACCCATATACATGCACGTTTTCTGATGGATGCAGATGTGATCTGGCCAGGCCCATATGCAAATTCTCCATGATGCATGATGTTTATGCTTCCAGGAGGTAACTTTTGTAGAGACAACTCTTAAGAGCATTCCCAAGTGATCATCTCATTTGTGCTTATTTGAAGTATCTCTTTGAAATGCATGGTTCTGATCAATCTTTGCCCCTTTGTTGTCTCTTCCTAACCAGCATCTCTCAAACTTCTTAAGATATATCTGTCATAGTAGCTTGAAAGGTGCCAAGGGATGTTTGACTAAGCAGTTCGTATAGAAGCAGGACAAGCCTGTGGGACGTATCTGTTGTGAGCTCTCCAGGGAGCTTTCCTTGAGGTCAAAGCCGAACATGTGTTACGAAGAACTTGGGTGTGGTTGAGTTGGGGTTTTGCTCCACTACGTGGGGTTTGGGGGTTCTTTTATAATGACAAGATACATGTGGTGTGTCCATGTTGTAATTTCCCAACAGCTGCTTGAATGCCAGGCGATAAAATGACAGACGAAATGTGGTGCGGATAAGTAGTGGTGTGTGTGGGAGAGGAGCGAGTGATTACTGGGAAAGATGGGATAAACTTCGGCCTCACCTACATCTTGAAGCAGTATGTGTGTCTTCTGCCTTCTCCAAAAGGGGAGAGGACCTCCAAAGTGTGCAGAGGAGGGTGAAAAGGATGATGTAAGCTATGGGACAGAAAGGAACAGTTAAACAGATGGTTCTTGCATGTTTTCAAGTACCTGCCCAAGAGCAAGGAGAACCCCTTGCCTGGTTTGGTTGATACGACTTGGGTTTTTAGCCAGGAAAGAATGCGAATGCAGTTCCCCCCGGCACAAATCCTACAGTTGTGATTTCCCTGGGAACAAGAAACAGGAGTTGATGCAAGTGCACAACACAAGAGATGATCCTCAGCCAGGGAAATCCATCCTCTTGATCCCCACCAGTGGCCATGGGTTAATAATAAGAGTCATTGCACACATGTTTGTGTTTTAACTTCTTACTAATGTTGTCATGTTCATCAGCAAAACTGACAACAGCAGAACCATGTAATGCTTGCTTTCTCCGCCGTGGCTGTATACTCTCAGCAATACAGTTGGATCTCTCATTCCCAGTGCTGCTTTTTTTTGGTCTAAATCCTGTTCATACTCATGGCATGCAATCTTAACCCATCACAACGAAAGCTGGATTTGTGGGTTTGGCACACCAGCTGTTGTGATGACATGTGAGCCCCAAACCTCGGGCAAATCACTGTACAGTTGTGGAAGAGCTTAGAGCAAGTGCTTTGCTCCTGCTACCCAGCCTACACAGGTAGGCGGCACTGAAATAGTAGCTGTCCTTCAGTAAAACCATTCTGTCAACAAACTTTCAAGGTGGTGGTTTGACTATTCGCTGCCCCTTCTCTTTTCATTAAGAATAATTCCACAGTGGTTTTCTGGTTAGAATTAAGCCTTCATTTTTTTTCTGAGGCGTGTCCATAGGCTGAGTTCTACAGACGCTGGGTTCTGGGAGGTTGTGCAACAAACCAACTAAATATTAAGTTCTTTATTGGGCCTGAAGTTGCATGAAAGATTTTTTTGGTAGGTAGATTGTTTGATTCTTTGTAGAGCAAAAAGGAACCATTTCTCAAATTCAGGCAGCTGCAGGTGAGATTTCTTGGTCTTAATAAAGCATCATGTAGCTGGACAAATATTCTTACATGTCTTATGTTGACCCAGGAATTGGTCTTGCTTGTCTCTTTGTGAAGCGGAGACTTGTCATATCAAAGTAAAGGAAGAACTTCCAAACGCAGAACCACTGGTATAGATGTCTGCAGACAATTTAGTCTTTGGACTTCTAAAACCTCACATGAATATCAGAAGGGAACAAAAAACCCCTTGTTTATAGGTAGCCATATGCCAATGATAGGTCAGAATAATTTGCTGTGTGTGGTTTTGCTAGTGGTGTCCATTAACATGAAAATGCCTTCAGTCCTTTTATGTGCTACATAAACCTTTCTAGTTAATGTTACCCAATTAACCACGCCGGAGGTGGGCAAGACACTAAGCTGAATTCATCTGCACAGTTGAATGCCAAAATGCACCAATTGTCTATATATGAGTCCACCAGATAGACCCAGTCAAAAGTCCGTGGTGAGAAGCCAGCTCTTCTGCCAGCAGACCTCTCTTGAGGCTGGCATCAAGAGGAAACGAGTCATCACCAATCCTTTCCTTTGACTGTTAAAGGGCTTGGGATGACCAGCTCTAATGGAAAGCTCTACTTCAAAGGCAAGTCAAGGCAGGTGAGAGAAATCCTGCTCTCAAATCCTTATCAGACATGCTGGAGTAATTTTGCTGTGGTTTGAAGCTTTCTTTCATAACGTAGTGCCAAGAATAGTGAGCTATCTTCAGTTTACTCAAGAATTTAGTTTTTATAACTTCTTTCAGATAGAAACATGTGAACACGTTTCATAATTTCCTTTACAATTGTGTGCATCCATCTATGCAAATATACAGGCTGTTTGAATTAGTTAATATTGGAGGGCTTTGAAAATGTAATGTGCAGTGTAAATGCAAAGTATCAGCGATACAGTCCTACGATTAATAAGGCCTTTTATTAAATAAGTACTGGTCCTTGCCAAAATTCCAGAGAGACTTGTGGTAGAGCATGTGTACTTAACAGGTCAGAATGTGAAAGTAATAACACACATTCTCAAATGGGAAACACATGTATTTGTTTTTAAACTTGGATATATTATTTTAAATTCTTAATACCCTCACCCTTCTTTGATTAAAGGGCCATAGACTAAGTGGGGTTTTGTAAGAGATTTTCTAACAGATGTTCACCACTGAGAACATTTCAAGCTAAAGACGGAACAGATGAAAATCTGTAGAAGAAAATAGAATATTGATCTTTAAACTTGGAAGACGGTGGGAAATAAGGAGCATAGATTGCCTTCTCATAGCAGTTGGTGCTTCGTACTGATTGTGGAGTTGTAGAACACCACATACGGCAGTAGCAAAGGAGAGAAATGGGAAAACTGATCTGAGTATTAAATAATACTCTGATCATGCAGAGAAATTAGGCTGGTTGTGTTAATCCCAGTGAACACCACCTAAGTGAGCAGGTTTGTATAGTTATACTAAGGCTTAGGTCTCTGACCTATCTAATCTGCACTGTCTTAAGTGGAAACATTGCTCAGATTGATGGTCTTGTTATCAAGTGCTCTTCTATTAGTAGTAGGCTTAGTTCTTGTTTCTGTTCAATTTATCAGCTGTTACTACAAACAGATTAGAAGTGATAGAACACTTATCTTGACAAAAAAATTAGCTAAAAGTCTCAAGATTTGGCCATGAATAACTCTGTTTTGTTACAAAGGCCACTGGAAAAATGAATTAATGAAACGCACAGATGCTTAGAATCTTGGCCTTTTGAAAAGATATTACCTTTGCTATTGAATAGCATGTGTTGCAGTAAATCACTTTGTAGTGATTTGGGGTAGGGAGATGGGAGGTGCTTCAAATCCAGGACTTCAGTGTCTGAAAGCATTTAAGTTTCCAAGCACGATGCAGAGGTGCTGAAGAGCCTCCCAGATGTGCTTGCATCAAAGTGGGTGTTTTGACAATTACTAAGGAATCTGAGATCAAAATCTGTTGTAGCACAACTATAGATAACATCAGTAAACAAACAGAATAACCACATGTGAGGGAAGAAATAAGAAACCCCACAAAGCTAGAGAACATGTGAGCAC
Organism: Amazona ochrocephala; assembly: GCA_039720435.1. Taxonomy (NCBI): domain Eukaryota; kingdom Metazoa; phylum Chordata; class Aves; order Psittaciformes; family Psittacidae; genus Amazona; species Amazona ochrocephala. The sequence goes on from CM077889.1 coordinate 16,254,780, forward strand.
CAATGCTGGGTGCTCCCTTCTTTGTCTTACTCCAAAACAGAAAGGGGATACACACAACTTCTTGGAGTGAGAACTTTGTGTATTTTACTGGTCCAGGATTGTGGGATTCCAGCTTCAATCCACATCTTGTTCCTTGTTGGAGATGGACAGTAACTAAATGGGACACTGATGGGGCTGCCCAGCTGGGAGCTGTGTGTGCCTGGCTGTGTGCTGGCATTATCAAAATGTAATCTGGAGCAGCATCTTGATTAGGAAATCCACTGCAGGTGAGCGTTCAGGTGTCAATGGACACCACCACTGATGTGATAAGTCCTGTCTGTTCTGATGGATGCAAGATGATGTTTTCTTTATCTTGAACTCCTTTTTGCATTGCTGCATGAGAGCATACACAGAGCAGCTGGCAGTGTGCACGGATAGGGCACAAGGACATTGATATCTATTTGTGGCAGCTTCTCTCACAAGCAAGTTCGCTTTTCATATTGGACGGCTGAGTAGCTGCTAAAAGCGGTTAGCACAGAATATGGTCATTCTCGTTGTTTCAGTGTTAATTTCTACCACTGTTTAAGCTGGTTTTATTCATCATTTATCTATGGATTTAAATCATGAACCAAGCAGGTTAGAACAGTTTGATCTCTATCAACCTCTTACAATTTTCCAGCTGTCTTCAGATTTCAGTTTTGCTTCATAGCATACTGCAAATACAAAACTGGTTTCTGATTCTGCAGAACTTCGGCATTTCATCTTTAAAAACATTTTGCTCTGTTTATTATCTTGATGCTGTGATGTGGCTATATCCAATTTCTTTGTTCTGTTCATCTCTTTTTTTTGGCTATTAAGTATTAATAGACAGTATACTTGAGGGAAGCTTTTTTTTCTGCATTGAATTCTCTGTTGCATTAGCAGTGCTGGAGCTCCGTGGCGTGCATGTCAGGAACCAGTGCCTCTGCCTGGTTTGATATGGGGAGAGTCTGGTTTTGGTTTCTATACAAGAATCTGTTAAAGGCAGGAGGATCATCTTTTGTTTCATTTACTAAGGGAAGCATGTTTCACTGCAAACCAAGTCTGGAAACAGGGGAATGTAGTTTGGGAACAAGGAAAATTACCAGGGTTGGGATAGCAAAGGCTTTCTGCTTGGGAGGCAGTGGCCCTGCTGCTGAAAAATGGTGACATCTATCAATCCATCAAAGGGCAGAGCAGTAAGGTAAACAACAGCTGTAAACAGCGACATCTGGCTCCCATAAATTAATTGGCCATTTACACAGTGGGGGCTGTTGCATGTAAAAGGAGGCTTTCCTGCTAACACTGTCATACGCTTTTGATTCTCCTGGTTCATCCATGAATTAGGTTGGCTTGTTTTAGTCATCTGGATTTCATTTATTTTACTTTGTCACTCTTGAAATGAAGAGGAACTGGGCTGTCATGAATCATCTGACACTGACACTTTGTCTTTTGATCCTCTGGGGTCTTGCTTACATTTTCTCTTATTATCAGAAACCCAAGAAAAGGGGATGATGAGTCTGTCTGCACGAACCTGAGTTCAGGCTCCTCTTGCCTGAGAAATCCTTTTTCCCCCACTGCCACCAGTGCTGTTGAGTGTAATTGATGGTGCCGTGGGCTGAAGAGGTCTCCTTGCCAAAGATGTTCTGAGAAGTCCCCATATGTGAGAGGTTCTCTGGACCACTGGTGGCAATGCCTCATGGGTTACTAACTGGGCATGACGAGCTCTGAGGCTTCAGCTTTATTTGTGGGTAATCAAGAAGCTGTAGCTGACCAGACTTGTGAATAATGTGAGGGTGGACAGAGGGGTGTGGAGACACTTCCATAGGGATGGACAGGGCTTTGGACTGCATCCAATGGAAAGACTGAAGCAAACTCAATCTGGCATAGGGAATAGATTTATGTTCCTGGGCCCAAGGCCAGGACGTGCTGAATGCATCCCAGAAGTGTTGCACTACTTAGTTCACATGCCTTTTGAAGGGTTAAGAGAAGTTTGCCCTTCAGGGTTGCTCTCCTTGATTCATCCATTAAGCCATATTGCAGGGTACAGGGGGCGGAGGAGCTACTAACATGTTGTTTTAGCTTGAATGAAGTGACCTCTGCTGCCATACGTGGCACTAAGGATTGTCATCCACATTTCTGAGCCTCTTAAATAGTTGAGGCTTCCTCTGTTCTTCACTCTGAGGTGAGCAACACACGGTCTTGCTTTTCCAGGAGCGCAGCTGAACTGAGACATGAGGGGATTTTTAGGTTTGAGGGGTTTTATTTCTGGCATCTGCCAGTAGTGCTATGAGGTGCTGATAGGCAAGGGGTGGCCCTGACGTATCCTCTGCCTCCCGATGACACCCACTCCTGAGCACCAAACAACCCACTGGGAACTGGAGCAGGTCTTTGCTGGGAAACTGCATTGTGCATTTCTACAGGCTTTTCTAAAACCTGTGAAAGTGCCCCAAATATCTTTCCATTGGTAGGAGTTGCTAAAGATAAGCCCCACAGGCACTAGTTAGGAGTTGGTGGGGCTATGTCGGACTATCTTGTCCTCCTGACAATGAAGCATAGCACAAATGCTGTTAATGTGACGGACAAATGGTGATGGTTTTGTGAAGGGTACTAAAATATATCTGAAGTTCTCAAGGAAAAGATTGATTTTAATCAGAGAATCATAGAATAGTCAGGGTTGGAAAGGACCTTAAGCTCATCCAGTTCCAACCCCCGTGCTGTGGGCAGGGACACCTCACACTAAACCACGCCATCCAAGGCTCTGTCCAACCTGGCCTGATCAGTAAGTGACTGTTGATTTGAGTCACTCCAGGCATAATTGCTGGAGTGTGTTACCTAGGAAGGAAAAATTAAACCAGTATTTTAAGGGTGGGGGGAGGCAATTTAAACCTGTTTGTTTTCATGTTTAGGTACCTGTTTGTGTGTTAACAGTGATTATCCCCAGTTCCTTACAGCATCCACTTACAGGCATCTCCCACCCCACCGCTGTGCTGCTCTGTTAGATGTCTTCCATCACCCATTCCCCTTTCCCTACTCCTCTCTGTCAGGGCAGCCTCGCAGGGGCTGGGGCATCCTGAGGGATTTTCCTGCAGCAACAGACTCTGTGTCAGCCCAGGGAGCTCAAAACACCCCCACAGACTGCAGCCATGTAGCTATTTATATGTGTTATTTCTCACACATAAGGTACTAGGCTAGTTACAGCTTCAGTTATGACCTTTGCGCAGGTTAAAATGATGTTCCTATAAGCCCAGGTGTCTGTCAGATTTCTCTATACACTCAGGTTTGATTTTCTTCTTCAATTTGCTGCCCAGCAGATGTCTTTGAGGGGGTATAAGTTGTGCTATGTGAAGCTAATAACAATTTCGTCCTGGAGGAGAAGCAGCAGTGCTGGCTTACAGGACAATATACTTACTCTAGAACTGATGGGTCTGAGAACATGTGTTTTGCTGCTGCTTTCTTCTTTTGACACTATGCAAAGTTGGGGGTTTTTTTTCCTCTTCTGTTTGGCAATCTCTGCCCTAAGGTATCAGGGTTTTCCTCTGCCAAACAGCCCCTCAACTGCATTGTGGTTTGGCTGGGTGGATGGACCCTCCACAAACCTGAGAGCCTGTCTGATAGATGTGGGTTTCAGGATCAGGACCATCTGGAGTGCAATGAAAAGAAATCTGCCATTGCATCCAAGCAGGGAATCCAGCTTTTCTTGAAAAAGCACTGTGGGATTCGTGTTTCTTCTTCTGAGCCAGTGTGTAAGCCACTTGAGACAATACTGAGTAAATGCGCACAGTTGGATCAGGCAGGCTTCGTAGTAAAGAGGGAGTTTATTAGAAAGTATTCAGAGAATAATAAACATGACTGAGAATTCCTGGGTTCCTGCCCACAGATGAGGAGTTCATGATTTAGCTGGATAAATCTCTCTGCCTTAGTTTCCCCTTTGGGATGGAGTGTCATCTCCAGCCCTCTTTCCCTGCTCTTATCTTGAAACATGAAGATGCATAACCAAAAAGCTGTGTTAATCATTCCTGTAAGCCTTCCATCATATGTCACTCCATGGGCTTGTCTGACTCCTGCTGAAAGCTTTGTTGATTGCTAAGTGGCTGTTACTGTCAGGGTGGAGATTTAGGGAGATCCCTGTGGGGTCAGGCTCTGCTCTCAGTGAGGGGTTGTTCCCCACATGGTATCTTTTTGCCTTCTGCTTGGATGTGTTTCCCTGTGGCTGCTTCTGAGCACCTCGAGCTCTGAGGAGCATAAAAATGAATGGGTCTGAAAACAGGTACATCATTTGAATGCCATCAAAGAGAGATATTGTTGTGCAGCTTTTGAGTTACCATTGTTTTAAGTGATGGTAGTACTGGCACCTTGGTTGTAAAACCCACTGATTTTTATTATGACCAATTGAGGTCTGCCCTGGACAGGGGAGATGCAGCACTGACCCTGGCTCCCCCCTCAGGAGCATCTCCTCTCCACCGAGGGTTCTCTGCAGGAATGAAAGCCACCAACCTTTTGTACCAAACACAGTACTCTTTTTGGGGCTGTTTTCCATGAAGGAAAGTTCTTTCTTGTGCTGATATGAGACCAGATGTAGCTGAAGATGACTTTGGTTGTACCTTCCTGAGCAATGACAGCTTGAGGTATGGGGACTTCCCAATCTTGGCAAGTAAAAGCTGTCTCGGAGTGCTTTGCTGGGTGAGACTTGCAGTGAGGTTTAAAGGACAATGCATGATGGGAGAACTGGATTTTTGGGTTTTGAAGTGAAGACGAAGTTAAATGTTGATACAAATTGTGCTCCCTACTTCTTGCTTGGGCAGAGAAGTTTATCACTATCTGAGCTCACCAGGCTTGCCCCCAGTCTCCCCAGACAGAGCAGGGGGGTGATGGCTTGTTCTATTTCCATGATAAGAGAAGTCAATAGTGAGCTCTCTGCTCTCTTCACCTGGTTGAAGTAAAGTCTTCCCTGGTGCAAAGTCCTGTAACACACAATGGTACTCCAGGCACCTTTTGGCAGGCTCTGTCTGCATATCCCCTTCTTGCCTCTCCAGCCTCAGGAAGAAACTGCCTTAAGAAGTGCTTCTGAGGTTGGTTGTCTTGCCAAAACCTTTTGTCACCAGGACACTGAGATGGCAAATGGAGCCATGTGTGATCTGGGGAGTGGTGTTGAAAGAGGCCTTCATCTTCTTTCCGTCTCCAGGGGGTTTGGTTGAACCCCTTTATCTCCTTTCCTGTGGATTGTCGGGAACTTGTTTGCATGCTCCCTAAGCCCCAATCTCTTCATCTTCGTCTGCTTTTGGAAGCTGTGAGCCATCAGTGGCGAAGTGCAGGAGCTGTATTTGGGTTTTGATGGTAAAGATACAAGAATTAGGGGATTATATGTTTTTTGCATTTGGGTTACTCCTGAAGCTCAGAGCAGTGAAGAGTTTTCTTCATTCATGCTTCCAAAAGGAACAGTATAGGTCTGTGTACGGCTGTGTATTAATTCCCTTAGTGCATGTACTCATATTTCATCCATAAAACAAACACCTTCTAATAAATGTTTTCTCTGGTGACAATCAATAATGCATTCTCCTATGAACACATTGAAATATATCCATAAATTCTAAGCAGACTGTTAGTAAGGGTTGGCTTTCATGTTTGAATCTCTGTCCAGCGCTATAAAACGTAACAAGTGCTTCGGGTGAGTAGCCTGGGCCTATTTTTGCTTTCAGTGCCGATGTTTTTCTAGTACCCCTAATTTAAATAATCAAATTGAAACTGCTTGTGCTTCCTAAGTAGGGAAATAGTTTTGATGGATGGCATGCTGTGATAGGAAGAGATTAAAGTAGCAAATGCTTGCATTAATGATGTAGTGAGATACAGTTTGCAGATACTCCCTATAATTTAGGATTCGATAAAAGTCTTTCTAGGTTTATGGTGCATTCTTGTAGTCTCATTTCCCATTATCTCATCGTGGTATAGGGACTATAACTTATTAAATGAGGAACTGGAGTTTAATTTATTATGGGTAACTCTCTTAATCTACTTTCATGTACAGATGGGCTGTAGCACTTTTAAGTGACTGGTGGGCAGAATGATCTATTTATTTTTGTTACTGCTTGATAGAGAAGAATTTTTCCCCAGGGACATAGTACTGCACAACTGACCTATTGCATTAAATAAATTCTCTGCTTTCCTTTGGAGTAAGCAAACCAGTCTATTCCCAGAGCAATTAGGGATGTGTGCCCCTTCCCCTTGCTGATTCATACCACATTGGTACAAAGCCTGTAAATAAACAGAGCTGAATTCTTACCTACTTTAAATGGGAGCGATGGGCTTTCGGCTGGCTGAGGGTGATGTGATCTATTCAAACTGTTGCAACTGTGCTTGAGAGTTGCCTTGACTTCATGGAAAAGGCTTGGAGAGGAGTCTGGAGGCACCAGGGGCTGGAGAGGTGGTTGCAGCCTGAAACAGAATCATAGAATAGTTACTGTTGGAAAGGATCTTAAGATCATCCAGTTCCAACCACCTGCCATGGGCAGGGACACCTCCCACTAAACCATGCCATCCAAGGCTCTGTCCAACATGGCCTTGAACACTGACAGGGATGGAGCATTCACAACATCCTTGGGCAACCCATTCTAGTGCCTCGCCACCCTCACAGTAAAGAACTTCTTCCTTATAGCTAACCTGAACTTCCCCTGCTTAAGTTTTAACCTGTTGCCCCTTGTCCTGTTGCTTCAGTCCCTAACGAAGAGTCCCTCTCCAGCACCCTTGTAGGCCCCCTTTGGATATTTTGAAGACTGCTATGAGGTCTCCACGCAGTAAACATGGTGTGATAACTCTGAGCTTCAAGGAAGTGACTAGTAACACACAGCACGTGGTCTTGAGCTACCATCAACAAGTAGCTGAGGACAGAAATACAATGCAGCTCCATCTCGGTGCTGGTGCTGGCAGCCCAGGGTGCAGTGATGAGCTGCTTTTTGTACCATGGCAGCACAGGAGTGGGCAAACATAGAGCAGTACTTGCTCTGTAGCTGAGATGATTAAAGCAGCTCTAATGATAATTCTCAGCCCTGTTCCAGATTTCCTTTCTAGATTCTACAAACTGCTGTCTGTGGGAGAGCCCAGTTTATCTTGATATTATCTGAGCACTTGACATAAGCACAGATGCTGTCGACAGAAACTCCCAAAGAATTGGCGCCAGATCTTCTGCTTTGCCTCTCTGTATTGCAATTCTATTCCCCTAAGGAGCAAACATGCTTGGGGGCTGAGAGGAACAGTCTGGCCTTCTGTCTTCAGCACACCTGACACATCTGCTGGCTTATTTCTTTATGGATGGTTTTCCCCAAACACAACATTGTTCTCATCACCGGAGCTTTTCTTTGCTTTAATTCCCTTGACTTTCCACCTTCTAATAAGCATTTAAAGCAGAGAATTATGCCATAGGGACATGAACAACCTAACCCCTGTTCCCAACATGTTTTAATGAACAACAGAAAACGAGAAGGAAGTAACGCTACTGCCAAACCCTAATGCATGACATAAGTTGCAGAAAACATCACAAACCCATATATGTAGTCTGAGTTGTAGCACTCGGGCTTAGGGTTTTATGGGAAATTCTACCTCTACAACAGCATTCTTAACAAATTATGTCAGGCAGCAGTCTAAAATACACAAGAAATTGTCCTCAGTTTGCTTCAGATGGTGACAAACTTAAAGTGAGGACTTGTTGAACTTGGATCTGAAGTCAGGTCTAGTTACCTTTAATGCATGCATTCAGCTTATTAAGCCTTGCCTCTGGTCACAGAGACTACATAGGAAAAACTCTGGAAAGTAAATTATTTGTTCCTTGGTTTTGATTGCAAAACCTTGCCCTGATTTCTTTTGGTATAGCTTCAGGTCTTGCTTATATTGCATAGTAGTTACACTTCATAACAACTTCATAATATACAGAATTGACTTGGAATAAGTACTTACAGAAGGAATACTTTAGCCTGCAAGTGCTGAGACTCTGGGACATTAGTTATTCCAAAGCATGCAATGATTTTTATCAATTAAACTTATAAACAAAAGGAAACCTTTCCTAAATGTGTTCCTGAGTCTGCTCTGTGAAATGGAGTTCTGCTTCTCGTCATCAAAAGGGGTACTTTGAAAGTGTTTTTGTATGCAGATGCGTCTCACAGTTGATTTTTCAATGCAAGTGTCAGGGCAATCTTTGACAAAGCATTATGGTTATGAAGTCGAAGGTCACAAAAGAATCTGATGGATCACTGCTACAGATACAGCTAAAGCGTGAAATGAAATGCAGCAGCAGATTCCCCACCCGATTTGATATTGTAGGGGGTCTTATTAGCTGCTATTAGTGTGGAGGTTTTGTTGTTGAAAAGCAGGTTTTGATTTTGAAATAGATACCCCACTATCCTGCCCCACGTAGGCCAGCAGAAATCCTATCAGACCCAAGCTAAACTGCATCTAAGACTTCTTGGCTCTTCCCAGTGCTGAGTCCAGCTGTAGTGTCTGGTTTCATGGGCAGGAAAGCAGAATATCACGTGGGCTTTAAATGATAAACAGCTGTCAATCCAGGTTGTGTGCTTTTACTTGTTTTATCTATTTTTGGTGTTGAAACCTGGTATCGCATTTGAGTTCTTCACTTTTCTGTCTGTGAGAACTTGAGACCCACATCTTTGGAGTATTAGGAAGGCATTGGAGTAATTTGTTGTGATTATTTTCAAAATGAATTATTTACTGTTTTTATAGTAGAACATGACAGCTTGAAAGAAACTTGTGCCCTGTCTGGGGATAACTGAGTCTTCCTCAGTTACACGTACAGCCTCGAGCTTTTATTTGATTACTGAAAGCAGCTAATAGGACATCTGAGGAGTAAACTGACTCCATCGTTATGCCAGTACCCTTTCATTATTAGCAGCAGCATTTCATTAAGAGCCACAGAGCCTGAAATACTAACCCAAACTGTAGTAAGGTACGCCTTGTCCTGAACAAATGAGTATTTAATCAAAACCACTTCTAAGAGGCGTAGGCACAGAAAGGAATGGTTTACTGAAGGCTACAGCATCATAACTGTAAATTGCTACTGAAGGGCAGCAGTGGGTAAACCCAAGTCTAGTGCCTCATGGAATTGGGCTGTTCTGAACTTTCTTCCTTATCCAGGTCACCTTGGCATTCCTGCTGGGAGTCGCTGTAGAGGTTTTCTGTTTACTGCCCTTTCCTGATGGCTTCTTGGCACATGCTGCTCATGTGGTCTCATCTCTGCCTCCATGGTTGCTGCCCACCTCTCTCTGAGGATACCCTGCACAGAAGCTCTGGTTGCAGCCGTGTTTTGGGCAGCAAGGGCTCTTGTCAACACTAGAGTCTCTTGCCTGAAGCAGCTGAGTGATTGCTCTTTGATTTGGACACCTCCTGATAGCTTTGTTCCTTCTCTTCAGAGTTCTGATTTTACCAACTTCATGTAAGTTGTTTTAAGCTGATAACTGTGCCCTGCTGAGACATATTTAAACTGTACAGGAATTGATTAATCTGAGCACTGGAGTGGTGCCATCGACAGAATGTGTGCATGTTTCTGTGTTTTGATCAGTATAGAAAGACTAGTAGTCATTAGTTGCTGTCATCTTCCAATAAAGATTTTATTGTAAGAGATGTCAGATGCCTTTTGGAGCCAAGGAGAGGTTTGTTGTGAGGCAATTGAAGAGTAAGATCCTAAACACCAGTAGGAGACTCTTTTAATCAGATTTGTTGATCAGATATGAATGTAACATGCTAAAATGGAGCTCTTTGAAACACATGCATTTCTTGGATTATGGTAATTGTAGAGCAGAGAAAAACTTAAGCTAGTGGAAAAATAAATTTGTACTTGACAATTTACATACTGACATCCAGAAACAATAAGACGTACTTGATGTGCAAATAAACAGATTCTCCTCTGTGATGCATTTGAGTGGCTTAGCTCCAAGCACAATAGTTTTCCAAGGAGGATATTTTCAGGAATAAAGCATGGGTTTACTACTTGTTTTCTTTTTCATCCATAGAGAATTTACAATATGGGGAATTACAAGGGTCTTGCTAGAAACTGTGCCAATAAATGCACCTTGGTGGTGTTGTCTTTGGCAGCCAACCAGGGAATAATTCTGAGTTAGTTTTCAAAGTCCTGTTTCTAAGAAGACCTGGCAGACCAAGGTCAGGGTTGAAATGACCCAGTAAGGCAGGATACAAAGGCCATTTCATATCTTAAACCATGCCTGTGTTAGCATGCTAATCTCCCTCTGTGTCAAGCTGTGTCCAGGCACCTGCGTGAGCAAGATAGTGCTTGTGTGGGCTGGTGGAAAAGGACACAGCAGAAGTCCTTGACGCAACTGCTGTTAAAGAAGTAACTGATACTGCATGTGAATGACTTGGGTTGGAAGGAACCTTAAAGCTCATCCAGTTCCTACCCCCTGCCATGGGCAGGGACACCTTCCACTAGAGCAGGCTCCTCCAAGCCCTGTCCAACATGGCCTTGAGCACTGTGAGGGGTGAGGCAGCCACAGCTGCTTTGGGCACACCCTGTGCCAGTGCCTCAGCACCCTCACAAGGAAGAACTTCTTCCTTACTGTGAGGAATTCACAGGTGAACAATTGTATCACCATCTTTGTCAGCCAAAAGTCAATTGGAAAGGCTTTGAATTCACTACCACCCTCCATCCTGAGTAGATCTGCACTATACAGTATATTGCAAAGGCGATGGGATATCACTGCAGTGCTTCTCTTGGGTATATGTGTGACTATGTATATATAAAAAAATATATAAATATATTATTAAATGTGACGCTCCAGGGCAGCCTTGGTTGCAGTGATCATGAGATGGTTGAATTCAAGATCCTCAGAACAGTGAGAAGAGCGTGCAGCAAGCTCACTGCCCTGGACTTCAAGAGAGGAGACTTTGGCCTCTTCAGGAACCTGCTCAGTAAGGTTCCATGGGATACAGCCCTAGAGGGCAGGGGGGCCCAAGGCTGTTGGCTGATATTCAGGGATCACCTGCTGCAAGCTCAGGAGCGATACATCCCTACTAGAAGGAAATGCTGCAGAGGAGGGCCAGGACAGTTGTGAATACTCCATCGCTGGCGGTGTTCAAGGCCAGGTTGGACAGAGCCTTGGGTGGCATGGTTTAGTGGGAGGTGTCCCTGCCCATGGCAGGGGGGTTGGAACTGGATGATCTTAAAGTTCTTTCCAACCCTAACTATTCTATGATTCTACGATTCTATATATATAAAATGGATGCAGTTTATTTGTGTATGTGTGCAAATGAGTTGCTTCCATATATATAATGTATCTTTTTTAAGTACATGGATGTTGTAATGACCCCCTTTCCAGAAACTAAACCCATTGATTTCCTACCTTATTTAGCAGCAAAGCATCTTAGTTAAGTGCAAAACATTTGAGAGGTGGAGCGCAAGTCTATGTAGGGGAGTGCTGGCCATGGCCCCAGTCGGTGTGACCTATCATGCGAGGCAACCCCGCTGTCCTCGTGAACCTCTCTGCATCTGGTGATGCTCTGTGCACACACTGGGGCTGCAGATCCACTTGCGTGCTTACAGCCTGTGTTTCATGTTAGGGATGACTGTAAATTCTGTAATACGACAAATGTTCAGAAAAATATGCTCCTCTTCCACGGAATATTGTGCTGCTTAAACGCTGAAGTCATTTTGATTTACTACATAATGAAGTTATACATGGCTTTGAAATACTATGTGCGTAGTTTACCGAGAGGCCCTTCCAAACTTTTTAATCTTGCCACAGAGTATCATGACTGCGGAATGGCTTGTATTTGGTCTGTGGTTTTGCAAACAGACTCCAAGACTGGAGCTTAAAAGACAGCAACAATGAAAGCCTCAGAACTTCGAAACATACCCCTAGCTCCATTTTAGGATCCAGTGCTACAAAGGAGCTGTAAGGAGCAGGAGCCAAGGTCTGCTCTTGGTTACCCTACTGAAGTAGGGAGTTATTTCAGGCTGTCGTCCTAACAATGCTTCTTGCAGGAGCAATGCCAGCATAAATAGTGTCTGCTAATGGTGAAACGGGCTGGGAACTGATTTGGTTATCAGAAATAACATGGAAATGGGTGCTCATAGTCTGGTCCAGGTCCTGATCGGGTACCATCAGTACTGCCACCTAAGAAAATGCTTCTCCTGTTGCATGCTCAGGTGGTTGCTGCACGGAGTAACCATGGCTGTATGCAACCAGCTGCTTGTGTACTAAACAAAACCATCTGAAAATGTCAAATCTGCTGCTATGAAGAAAAAGGGAAAGTGGGAATACATTTGAGAGGTAGGGAGCCATAGGTGGAAGAGGGCTTGTTGAGGTGGACTCTGTGCAGTCCTCTTCATGGATGTAACTGTTCAGCTGTGCTGATGTGACTGAGGCTCTTGTACTTGATTTACCCAGCTGAGAAGTAACATCTGGTTTTCCGCTTGCTTTTACCTAGATTCTCGTCTGGGTTGATAAAGGCCCAGAGAAGCCCACAGCAATCTGCCCTGGGCCATGTGGTGACTCAGTGGCTGATTTTAGTTATGAAATGATCACAGCTCCTTCTGGGATGTGGTCATGGTAGTCATTGCTGGAGCGGTATTAACTTGACTAAAATACACAGATGTCCGTCACATTAATAAGCCAATAATTCCTGTATTGTTTAGAAATGCAGAGAGAGGAATCCAGCTGAATCCCAATGTTGCTGGAATACTGCGTTTATAATTACTGAATTTGATGTCCTTAAGGCACACTGTGTTTGCTTTTCATGTGGGATGTGAAACACTGCCTGGACTGTGAAACCCAAAGCGCCAAGGGATGAACTGTTCTTTACCTGCTGTACCTACAGCAAGTTTATCTCAGAAACACCAGCCCAATGCAGAGCTGGCTTTTGTATGGGGCGATCTGGGAGCTGCTTGCTTTTAATTGCTAAAAGATTACTGTTAGCACTGGGGTATCCTGTGGTAAGAGGCAGTCTTTTTGTGATTTCCCTATTGGAAATACTCCCACGTTGCCTGGAAGCGCAGATGTGCTGCCGTCTCCTTGAGCCTCCCCAACTCATGGAGCAGGAGGCTGTGCCACCATGCTGCCAGCTTCCTTGTTGCAGCTCTGGAAAATGATCCAAAGACCCGAGACATGCAAATAACTTTGCTTTAGTGTGACACGGCAAGCGGGGGTGTCTGGTCTCTGTCAGATCTTACAGGGAAAAGGAGTTTTGGCAAGGAAGGCTGCATATCTGCTCCTCAGATGCACTTGGGGCTCTTGGCTCACCAAAGGGTGTCATCAGGGATGGGAAGCACATCGCAAAAGCAATGTCTAGAAAGGAATTAAGTAGTAACAAGGGGGGGAAAACCTGAGCATGGGTGCGTTTTGCTTTTCTTTGCTACATGGCAGTCTAAGGTAGTGAGGATGCAGCTATGTACCTCTTTCTTACTTGGGCTGTGGTTGCAGATGCATGGCAAAGCCAGAGCTGGGCCATGCTGCGAATCACCCCCAACCTTACATAATTCAGATCAGCTACACATGGGTGTTTAGGTTGCTCTGCAGTTGGTTTATTGCATCCACATGCTGCTTTCATTAACCTTACAGCCTTATTCCTTAAGGGTTTTTTCTCTTTAGGGGAGGGAATAGAAAGAGGAACAAATCCAAAACTATAATTAGTCATTTGAGGGTCCAAGTTTTTCATTTGTTTGCTGTGAGGATGGGTTTGGGTTGGGGGAGGCTTGTGAGGGGAGGGGACCACAAAGAGGAGTTGTTGAGCTGAGGCGTTGCTGTCTCTTCTTCTCCCACAGTGCTCACATAGTCCTTTTACAATTACACCTATATTAATTTAACACCAAGGTCTTGATGTTTTATTAGGGTTTTCCTCCCCTGGCTCTTCTCACTTGTGGCATTTATGTGGTGGAGACAAGTTATGTCCAAGCCACCCTCATCAGCACTGACAAGAACCCTGATGTTCAGTGCTGGGGCGGCTGATCTTCTTGTAGGGCTCCTGCTGCCCCATTATTTCTTTATCCTGGGGTTAACTGGTGGGGCAGGCTCCAAGTAAAAAAGTTAGCACAGATCAGATGTATTCCAGGTGCTATCCTCCATTGCCTTCCTCATCTGGTGTGTTTTGGTGGGTATTTCTGGTACTTCTTCATTAGCTGGGATTCCTTTGTCTTCTCATTTGACTTGATGATCTTAAAGGTCTTTTCCAGCCTAGCTGGTTCTATGATTCTGTTATCAAATTGCATCTTTCAGGACGTTCAACATTGAGACTCTTTTTTCCCCCTGTTTTTCTCTGCAGTGATAAACTGGCTTTTCCCCAGTGTCTGCCTTTTCTTATGGCTCTCCTACTGCTGGGGGAGCTGGCTGTACTGATCTACAGCTCCTCCCTGGTAGTGGGCTTAGGCCAGATACTCATTAACATGTGCTTAGATCCCCGTTGAATAGTAAGAAAAAGTTGTTTCCAGCATGTGCTGGCCCCCTACCAACCACCTGCAGGTACAACACATAGTGCCTATTGCTGTTCCTTAATTCCATGTCTTCCCCGCTGCTCCTCTCGCAGTCCCCATGTAGGGACAGGATCCATCCATCATCCCTGCATGGTGCTGGGCTGCCTGCGTTTCCTGCTGGAGGATACGTCAGCTTGAGAGGTTTCAGAAAGTTGGGTCTCGGTCCTGAGCTCATTCATCTTTCTGATGGGATGTTTCTCCTGGCTGCCAGCCTAAACGTTATCTTTCCCATTTTCCTGGGGGTCAGGTAGCGCCACGCAGAGTCATGGTTGTCCTCTTTGTGTTTGTGCTACCTCTGCTTGGCCAGTTCATTGCAAGGTTCTTTTCAGGTTTCCTTTAGCCACCTCCTGACCTCTTTTTCTCTGTAAGAAGGTGATACTGTGATTACAGAACTGAAGAGTGACCCATTACCACCCTGGTTTCTGGTGGGAACACAGCAAAAATGAGAACTTTCTGCCTTGTTTGCAGCCTTGTTAGACTGCAACCTCTTGTCTAATATGTAGATCTTTTCTATTCACATTTTCTATTTCCTGCTTCTCTGATTTCTTTCTCCCTTTGAAGAAGTGGCGAGGAATGGTGGCCCTGGCCTTACCTGGCAGCAACTATAGTGTAGGGTTAGGATACATTAACTCACATCCTGTTAGTGGTAAAAACACATCCTGGTGCACTTTTATGGCGTATTAATTCAAGCATCAGCTATGTTCATATTTTCTTTCAAATATTGATAAATCCACTTGTATAAAATCTAATTTGAGATTTATAAGGAGAGATTTGAAACAGGAAAAACATCTGAGTAGAAACCGAACAAAAATCCTATTAATGATGTGCTGTTGAATTTGATGTTGGTCAAACAGTTGTAAAACATGTTACAGTCGAAGTATGCTGAGAAGAAAATTGCTCACTGCTTTTTGGCTCTGGTGATTTAGTTTTTCACTGTGAACATAACTTTATGATACAGGGTTTGTGCATATTTTTATAGGTTTCTTTTTTTAGACGTGTTCTGTAGAGCATCAGAAGATCCCTACCAATCACTTTTAACCCCTTCAGAAGTTCCTAATAAAGATTTCAGGAGAACAGGCTGCTGCATTTGCTCTAAGTTGCTTCTGATGACATTTTGTTGAGACATAGAACATATGTCTAAGAGCTGCAGGAGTGCCCTTTGGGTGGAAACAGGCTCCACTGTGAGTTTACAGAAATGGATCGTGCCTGGGCAGAGAGAGGAGGGAGACAACGCACTACATCTACTCCTTCTTCCCACCCCCTTTTCCTCTTTGGCATCGAATAAAACAGTGTCTCATATGGTAGAGTACACTATGCCTGATGAGCTTACTGTCTCCATACCACCCAGGATGGGTCTGGTTCTTATTGTGCATACTTGCACACGCAGTGTGGCAAACCAGACCCCTTTGTCAAAACCCCAAGATTTCAAAGCCTGGTTAATTGACAATTATACACCTATTACCGTAGGGAAGAAGCCTGAAGGATGGATGTAATTTTCAAGTGGAATTCATGCAGCTTGGGATGGGAAAGGAGATGAACTCTTTCCTTCTTCAATTAATGCTCCAGCTTTGATCGTGGCTTTTGTGGGCTCTCCATGTCTCTCCTGCTCTTGCTATTACGTACACAAGTAACCTGTGGGTTTGTTTTACTGCTCATGTCCTGCTGTTGGTCAGTAGTAAATATAAGCACAAATGCTGGCAGAGCTGTGCTACCTGACAGAGGTTTCTACGTCAAGCACAGCGTGAACAAAGCTTGGCAAACTGTTGTCACTTTGTCTTCTATCTATAAAGCACAGAAATTATTTCACTGCCTCAGGATAATTACTGAAATGCATGGAGGTTGTTCGTGGCTCTGGTCTGATGCCAGCACATCGTCTTCCCAAAAGCAGGGGAAGGACCTGTGGGCGAAGTGTCTTTATATAGAGAGAAATTGATTCGTCCTCAGCCTTGCTGGTTCTAGGTAAGTGATAAAGCCAAGATAGAGAAGTTGAGCATTTTACCTCTAGCAAGTTGGAAAAGGTGTTGTTTGTTAGCGTTTCCTGCAGGCTCAGAAGCCCAACGGTAACAGCTCTAGATTGGCTTGGATTCAGCCTGAAAGCACTGGCCAAGTTAGGACAACATGTCCCTTCCCCAAAAGCAGAGAGGATAGGTGTGTGTGGAGAACATCCCAGCCGTGGGCTTGCTTGGTATAATTCAGCTGAAACCACCTGAAGTAAATTCTGTATTAAAAGTGAATTTCTCCTCTCCCATCCACTTCTGGATGACAGTTTAATGACTTGAGAGATGTAGAACAGGTCTGCGATGGACTGGACAGCTTGTTTAGTGCTTTTATGTACCTTTGAATCCAAAATGTTGTAATGTCCAAGTGTGCTGTAAATAATTGGGATGAGGGAACAAGCAGAATGTGAGCTTTTTTCTTCTGAAGAAGAGACTGGATTTTGCCTAGAGCAGTTGATGTAGGAATATAATCATGTCCAGGCTAAATATTACAACAGTGTAATATGCTTTCAGTGAATTTGTCATCCACAAGCTCTATTCCAGGGAATGTTGAAATTGTTTTGGAGGTGCCAAGTGAAAGCTGCCTGGTGCAAGCTCACCCAGGAAAGCTGTGGCTGCCCTATCCCTGGGAGTGGTCAAGGTCAGGTTGGATGGGATTTGGAGCAACCTTGTCTAGTAGGTGTCCCTGCCCGTGGCAGAGGGTTGGAACTGGATGAAGGTTCTATCCAACCCAAATCATCCTGTGATTCTATGATAAGCAAACTGTATGTGTCTATGAGGTTCACTGTCAGTGTGATAATGTGAATCTTGGCAGGTATTTGTGGGTTTCATAGAGATCTTATGCAATGCTCTTTAGTGAGGGGTTTATTGTTGGTTCTAGATTTGGATTTTGCACCACTGTAGCACCAAAGTGTTGGGAGAGTCTGACTGTGAGACTTTCAACATTCACACAAACCATTAAGCCCGTGTTGAGTGGTTTTTCTGGATAAATTAAACATTGTTGTGGCATACTCGCAGAAGACAGAGGAGCATCTCTCCATCCTGTTTTCACACTGGGAGGCCCCCACACAACATGCCATGAGCTCCAAGGCTCAACACGAGCCCTTGCAACGTGCATAATAACTGCTCTGTCTGCCCACACCGCCATGGAGCGCCAGTGCTGGCAGCGCTCGTGTGCAAGGGGAAGCAGAGCTATGCAGAACAAAACAGCTTAACAGCCCACAAAAATCTTGTAGACGCCAATATGCTTCATCAGCCAATGTTTTCATGAGGATTAGGTTAGGTCATTTGATAAAACACACTGGGTGCATACAAGAATCATTGTGTGCTATCGCCTGGTACGCCGGGGCAGATTCATGTTAGCCCTGACGTGCTAACATGCAATGAAAGGCAGCCGCAAGGAGCCTTCAGATGTCTGAGGAGGCTGATGACAAGTGTGCTCACTCAGACCCCTGCAATAAAGTCACTCGTGGGTTGCAGTATTCCCTCTGTGGGCAGTGTGGTCGGATAGGGCCACGGCTGGCAGACGAATCAGCCGCAGCTGATGGGAAACCCTATAAGGGCTCCAGTGCGGAGCTAAGAAGAAATTAGAGACATGGGCAGAAACAGATAAACAGAGATTATGCCTGAGATATTTTTCTTTCATTTTGATTTATGACATCTGCATAGCTAAACCTAAATAAATTAATCTTCTCTAAGACAAATAGAGTCATTTATCCCACAAGAAGAGGCAGTGCTGGGGGAGAGATGAGACGCGGCAGCATGGCGACTCCAGGCTGGGAATTTTGCTTGGTTTTCATGAACTTGCTCTTTTCATTGGGGTTTTTGCCCCACCGTTAAGGATGGTGGTGTAAAAACTTTGGTGTTCTAGCACAGGAGCTGTGTCTTAGATATGTAGCACTGTATCGGAAAGGAGGAGGGAGAAAAGAGCTTGATGTAAGTGCGTGCTTCCTGCCGCAGCTCGTTGTATTGGGTACACCCCAAGAGGGCTAGTGGCTATTCATGTTGGCCTGGTAGGACCTTTCCTGTGGGTCTTAACACCAGTTCCTGGCCATACAGAATGATTTGTAGGCATGTTGCAATAGGGAATATCAAATTTATTTCCCCCTCTTGCAGATTAATCCAAACAAAGTTTGGTTTGGGTTTTGGTCAGAGCAAAACCAGAGCTTGAGCAGCGTGTCTCTTTCTAATGTGAAATGCTGTGCTCCTTCCTCGGGCTGAGCAGAGTAAATCCAGACTGACATCTACAAGCAGGTCTCCCAGGGTTGTCCTTTCTCAACCAGGTGTTCTCAGTGTAGCGGAAATGAGGAGTTGGAGTGTTGGGAAGCAGCTGTAGGAATTAGCTCTGCAAAGCAGTAAATCCACAGTCCTGCAGCTCGTGAGTGCTGTGGGGGGCATTTCCACTCTGCTTTGAGCTGCTGTAGTTTTGCTGGTGAGGGAAATAAAGCTTAGCAGCTCCCCTCAGCTGTGATTTGATCTCTAAAGAGAAACAAGAAGCTAGTTTTAATACTGCTCTTAATATACCCTTTCCAAGAACTAAAATCTGCCTTCTTTGAAAATGGCACTGGGATATTGCATCTGCTACACAAACATGTTAATAGAGACCATATTTAGATCTCCACCATAAAACCCTGGCTGTTGTGTCATCATCTTTCCCGTGTTATCACAGATATCTGTGCACTCCACTCTGGTGTGTCTAGTCCCATTTAAAAGCTTTAATGGTGGCTCTGGGGGGAATGTGAAATGGCTTTTGCTTTGGAATGGAGTTTAAACCCATAAACCCAAGTTGTTTAGAAGAGGAAGATAAGGCTACTTAACAAGG
The DNA here is from genome assembly GCA_039720435.1 of Amazona ochrocephala. Taxonomy (NCBI): domain Eukaryota; kingdom Metazoa; phylum Chordata; class Aves; order Psittaciformes; family Psittacidae; genus Amazona; species Amazona ochrocephala. The sequence goes on from CM077889.1 coordinate 16,274,077, forward strand.
AACAACCAAAGCTTGTGTTAGAGGGAGAAGGTGTTACTTGTTTAAGAAGAGGTTAATCTTTGATCCTTGTAAGCAGTCCCTGATGGTGCAAATCATCTGTACTACAAAAATATATGTACACATTCCCTAATCTCAAGTTAAGAGTATGAGGGCTGCTATATGCAGACAGCTGAGCAGCACAGCATGTGAATTGAGTTTTGAGAAGCATCCAGAGACTTGAAAAATCAAATAGGTGAAACTGGGCCTCCAGCAGTGATGCTCTGAGGCCATGGGGATCTAGGCAGCACAGTTTATGCATCTTCTTGTCTCTGTGCTAAACTCCGAAGAGCAGCCTCTGAAAGGAAAACACCCAAGGGATGCTTGTGTTGATTTTTCAAGTATTAGTTGCTATGAGAAGGAGAGTGGCTTCCCATCTGCTTGGCAGTTTATTGCAATGTGGAGGTGCTGTGCTGACAGTTAATAGAAATATCTCTTCAAATTAGTTTCTAGATGACTTTTCTGATCACTTCAGTGATCTCAAAATGAGCAGAGATGGTACCAGCTCTGAACTGTTTTTATAGGATTTTTCACTCCAGTGTGCCATTTCCTTGGGCTTGGAAAGTTTTTTCTCTTTAAACTCAGTAGTCGAAGGCAATAGGAATTTGAGAAGAAAGGGCTTTGCTGGATCCCCTGATAATAAGGGTTTGCTGCCGCTAACTTGCTGCATCTCAATGCTCTTGGCTTGGGACAGAAGTAATTTATGGTCCGGCTGGGAAGCCAGGCAGGTCATTCCCACACGTGTGCATTCAGACATGCTTTTGGGCATGATGTCTCTTATTGATGTTACCAATGGAGAATTTCCGATGTTTCCTTTTAACAGCAATTAGTCAGCCTCCCATTCCTCCAGAAATGGATCTGGGGAATGTGTGGCATCACGGTGGCCTGGGGGCAATGGCAGGCTCCCTGGCTGTGCCATGGAGATGGGAATTTGAAGGGCTGGGCTCAGGTATCACTGTGTGATCACCCACTTCAGCACGGATTATTATATCTCTCTGCAAATCCGTTGCTGTCGGAGGGTGAAAAAACTCACATGAATTCTCCATTGTGAGGCTTCCAGTTCCACAGAGGTGTGTGAAGATCCTAACTTGTGTTACAAGTGGTAATTAGCACTTACATTAACCACTCACTGTAGCTGCAATCACCTGCTAATGTTGCAGGTGAGTTCCTCTGCTTTTGAGCAGCCTATGCCATAAAGTGTAAACCAGAACGCCCTAAAGTAGAGAGAATTCACAATCTGTTCTTAATCCTAACCTAGGGCAAGACAACCTCTGCTGGAAATGAGTCTTCGAGTAATTGTGCCAGTTTGGCAAAGGAGGGAGAGCGTGTTAAGTCTCCCATCACACAACCTGCCATTCTACTTACTGAATCACCTGCTACTTTAGTAATTTCTTGGAAGGCAAACACTTATTTTCCTTCTCCTAGGTGCTTAGCAGAGTTTCAGATGCCACTAATATAGAAGAAGCTTTTTTTTTTCCGCTTGTGTCCTGGTATTTTTCAAGCAGCACCAGTTTGCTCATGAACCTACTCTTGCTATGGTGGTTACTTTGGAAAACAATGAATGTCTTGGATTACTTGGGTAGTAACTAGATGTTAACCTAGTTACAAGACCAAATTCCTCATTTGCTTTTATGTAGAAACAAATGAAACTTTTAAGGGTTACTAACACAATGTCTTGTAAAGGCAGTTTGTCTTTATGGTGTCATTTGAACTTTACCAATGTATTTTCTTTTTGGACCAAAAGACTTCAAAACCAACAGTTGGAAGCCCAAAGGAAAACAATTCTGCAGTGATTTATTCCCATTAGGGCACCTGGGTATTTAATATCTGTCCTACACAGTCTTTTCATTTTAAAGACAACTGGATATCAACCACAGTTAACGTGTGACGCTGGAAGAGTGGCAGAAGGCTGATGAGTTAGCACTTCCCATCTCCTTTTCAAGCCTTAGAAACTGGAATATTGCTGTGAATGCACAGAAAATAACCTCTTGCAAAACAAGGTTGGGAGTTGGAAAGCTTCTTCTAGGGATGAAAGGTCAAAAGCTGGTGTTCAGAGGCAGGATGTCACAGCGAGTGTCATACAGACATTGTTAAGAAGCCTCCACAACTTCAAAGCCTGGACAGCTGGGTCTTTGTGCCGGAGGGTCACTTCCTCCATGAATTGCTAAGATGCGCTAAGAAACCCTTCAGAGAAATCCGTGGCTTAGAAATTCATGGTACAGTGCCAGAAATGCAATACTCATAGGGATCATCTTTGTTGTTTGTTTGTTTTTGGGGGGGGGGGGAGGGAAGTGTTCCTCCTCTTTTCTCCTTACAAAAATATTTTGGGAAGAGAAATGCTGCTTTTCAGGATCTCGATTATACTTGAGCTGTTGCAACCCATGGTGATACCTTGCAATTCTTTATTCTTTCATGCAGGGATAATGTTAGGTTTGTTTGTTTTATTATAATGTCTCATTGGAATATTTTATTCTCTGTTTGTAACTAGATCCTTTGCATTTGTTTCTTAGCTCATTGCTTAGCTTGGTGTCTGTGAATAGGCATGTGTGGATGGGAACAGCAAACTGGGAGGAGAGAAGGGAGGGCAGAGAGTGGGTAGATGTTTCTCTACCAACTTTTGTGATGATCCTGAAGGACTGCTTCTACAGAAGATATTCCCTGTTTCATTCTCATTCAAACAGCAGCAGCTATTGGAATTCCTAGCCTAGCGCTGAAGAAAACACAACCAGTTCTTACTGAGAAGAATGTGGGTGTTAGGAGCAATAAAGCCAGGTCTGTTGTTTATGGCCTTGACTTAGCACAACTGTTATTGATGGACAACAGGGTTGCTTGTTGAGGATGCTTATTTTAGACTAACATTTTTGTGGGGATAAATTATCTTTGTCCTTTCTGCCCCCGCTGGTCCTGGGATTTCAATAGTTGGGATGCCATGGAACGGCTTGGGAGTGAGAGCAGCAAAAGCATGACCTTATTTTGCATTGGTTTGAACAGCTATATGAAAGCACTCACATCTGCTTTTACCATGGCACCTGTACTTAGGAAGCATGGAAGAATGGGATGGGAGGAATTGGGCTAACCTTGAAAGCTTCCTGCGGTTGCCAGCTGCTGGGCTTGTTTTATGAGCAGTACGTAAATCCGATGGAATTCCTTTTAGCGATTTCACTTTGGACTGCGCTTGTGCTGGTTTCCAAGAACTGTTACGTTGGCAGACTCGCTGAGAGTCATTCAGATTCAAGCTAGACCGTGCTCACGGGAGGAGGGTTTTACCTTCAAGACTTGTGCAAGCAGGTTTTGAATTAGTTTTTAAAAGAAAAGGCAATCCAACCTATTTCTGGAAAGGGGAGGGGTACAAACCTCTGCCGCTTTACTGGTGTTTTGTGCTTCCCTGCAGCCCAATCTGGACCTGCAAATAGTTCCTTTATGGGGCAAATAGATCCTGATGTGATTTTGGTTAGGTGTTTTGTAGCTCACCGTGGTACAGCTACTGTAGCACATCAAAGAGCTGCAATGAGGTCCTGTGAGAAGGAAAATTGGCTGCTTTTCCCCATTGCAATGGGTCCATGGGACAGGCTTCATGGGATCCATCAGCCATGGTCACTTCCTCAGCCTTTTCCTTCAAAAGGTGGTGTGATCGCTATAACCCTGATTACCTAAACCTTTGCTCTCTGTCCTCTGCCTGAGTCCCAGATGTGATTTGCAGCACTGCTTGGATTTGTGTAAGGTTAGAAAACCAGTATCCTGCATGGCCTGAAGTTGGTTGATTGCTCTGCAGTCTGTGAGAGGACCTGCTGCACGTTGCTTTCTTTAAACTGGAACTCGGTTGTACTACGTGGGTTCTTGAACTCCGTTCTAACTTGAAGAATAACTCCAGAGCATCCAGTGTTTCAGTGGCTGTGTGAGAGAGAAATCAAGTTTCTGGCAAATAAGGCAAAGCCTTTTGTGTGTGGTGTGGGTTCTGTCCTATCCTAAATGGGCCACTCTGAGTTTTGTGCTGTGGTAGAAACCATTTCAAGATCGATGGCAAATCTTTCTCCTGTGACGAGTATCAGAAGCAGTTAGCATTTTACATGCAGTGTAAATGAAAGGATGCTCATTAGCCATAATTAGGTTTGTATGGGTTTGTAAGCTGACTCATGCCCCCTGGAACTTTTGCACAGCCAACTAAAGTCACGCCAAGGTTTAGAGAAGAGTGATCGCTCTTTGGCTTGTAAAAATATCAAGTTTGGATGTACAGCTGTCGTGTGTTCCCTAATAATAATAAGACAAAAATGTTGTAACCTTTACTCAGTCTTCCAGCAAACTTTCCATGGGATTGAGTAAGAGGTTCAGGATGTAGTTTGTGGACACTGGCTGTTAACTTTAGGTTGGAAGGCCAGCAGCAGAAATAGCCAGACTCTGATGTTTCTTCAGTCTTGGGGCATGCCAAAGATAGCAGGCTTCTGAGTGGGCAGCGAATCTCAAACCAAGCTTTGAAGTGCCTGGAGATCTTGAAACGGCTGTAGAGAAGTTCTCCTTGGGACTCCTCACCAGGTGACTAACTCCTGAGCATGCTGTGCAAGTCTGTCTTGTACCCATAAGGCTTTTGCAGCTTCTTACAACTCTATTGTCACAGAGCACGCTGGATCAGGTAAATCTTTTGATCTACAGATGGGTGGACGTTAATTGCCTTCAAAACTATTCACAAAATACTGAAATGCATCTTCCTACTGCAGTGGTCCATGAGGCAATCTGCTGTCATCATAGTTCTTATGGCTCATCTGAGATCAGAAGTTCAGTCTGGCACCCAAAGGGTTGAGCATGCTGGGCAGGATTCTGGGACAGGAATGGTGTCCCTTGTCCCTGTGCAGCTTGTGGTTTTCTGCCATCACTCTTCTCCTGCCATCATGGCTATGCCTGGAGGAGGCATGTGCTTGACCCTGGACTGTCTATGTGACTGCTGCCTGGGGCCGGTGGGTTTGGACACTGTTTTCCATTGCCAGTGCCTGTACCTCACCCCTTGCTCAGCTTCTCGCATCTCTGTCCTATAAATTAAATTGTGTATGTAAGAGGCAGGAAAGTTTTCTTCTTGGTCAATAATAAAATGGCTTAATTTCTCTGAAGAAAACCAGAAAACCGAAGTATGAAACTGTAGTCCCTCAATATTACTGTTCCCTCTGTTTGTTTTAGCGTATGGAGGTGGTTTCCTGTATGGTTATGGGATACTGAGACGGTTTAAATGAAAGTACACGTGTCCTCAAAGGACTGAGCACATGGATATGTGTAAATATGGAAATAAGCAGAGCAGTTTCTTAGTGCTGATCTCTCTGTTAATAGGTGCAGAGGCTGTAAAGCAGAGCCACTTCTACAGTGCAGGCAAAATGCATGAACTGGCTTAAGATAGTGATGATCAGATTGAAATCATATAGATGCATTGTGATAGATGCTGCTTACTTAAGAGGGTTTCTTTACAACTGTGCTAAACCGTGGTAACACAGTAGCATAAAGCATAAAGCTTTCTTCCATTTAACCCTGTTGGTCCTGCTGCTTCTAACTTTAAACTGGACAAAGCACCTGATAGTGAGTGTGGGCAGAAAATGGTCCTGTACCATTTGGGGGCAGAATGGACAAAGAAAGAATTTTCTGGCATTTCTACACTTCTAATAAGTGTCATTCTGGAACTGTCCTGATCAGAAACAGGAGCCTTGAGATGTACAGAGTCTGAATTCTCAGTCATTTACTCGTCCTTCCTTGCTCCCTTTGCCCAGCTGCTGCTGGCCACTGTTGGAGGTTAGTGGCCAGATGAGTGAGAGGGGCTTGTGGCTGCTTGCAAGTTTGCTTTTCACTTCAGGAGGGGCTGCTGTGCTACCTCTATGGAGATTTTATTGTTTGTTTCAGCATCTGTTGTACATTTGTCTATGGCAAGAATTACAATCCCCAAAGGAATTGTTGGCTGATGTATAGATGATGCCAGATGAGGAAAAGCACCGTTTGGCACATTCCAAATTAAGCAGCAATCCGTGTATGACACTGTCATTTGGGGATGATTTGTACAGGCTGCTTTTGCCATCAGGATGTCATCTGCCCTCTCTGCACTGTTGAGCATTAAGACTTGGATGCAGCCTGTCTACTTAAACACACTGCTGTGATTGGAAACACACTGAGGAAAACAAATGCAAGCGCTTGCCTTTTGTTGCAAACTGGTCTATTTCAATGGAAAGCAGAAGCAGTGGAGTCATTTTTCCACCCTCTGATGTTGATGTCAGGATTTCAAGCCTGAATGACGAGATCCTTGGTATTTCCATAGGACAGAGTCATTGTCAGGTTTCAGTGTGCTCCCATTAATGTGGAGGGAGAAAACTTGCCTCCTTCCCATTTTGGCCAGATGTTTCCATGCATTAGCATCAGTATTGTGCGAATTCATCCAGCTGCATTTTGTCCTTAGGAGATGATTTTGGTTTGCATCCTTTCCTCTCCATTTTACATGATGTAAAACTAACTGCAGGCTAGTTGTGATGGTTAGCATTTCTCTCCAGAGAAGGTCCAGATCCTGTGCCGGTGTGTATCACCATAGCCCTGTTGACTTCTACGATATGACTGACTCTGGTTCTCTCACTGGTTTTTGCCCATGTACGTTGTTGTAGAGGGGGGTTTTCTCCATGCCCTGTTGTGGGTGGCTGTGGTGATGGTTGGGTCAGCAGCTCCTCTTCTTTCTGGTTTCTCACAGAGCTGTTGGCTGGTTTCAGTGGAAATGAGCTTTATCTGGTTAAGTAGTAGCAAAATCCCTAATGTTAAAACAACACAAGAACCAAAAGATCTTATTCCCTGTCCCTTCCCTACCTCAACTTGGGACAAAAGAAAATGTATATACTGATATAACCATCCCAGCTATAGGACTTGACTTGTACCTCTGAAATGTATCTGTGGAGAGTACTTTCAGCTGTATTAAAACTCGTACGTGTCTAAAAGATAAACATTCCATTCTGTACTTAACTCTAATGGTCTGTCTGAGACCAAGAAGTTACTTAGTCAGTAATCCTTGCCCACAAATGCTGTCTTTCTCCACCAAAAGCTTCCAACTGGGGAGATAGATCCAGTTCTGCATGGTTTTCCATGAAGTCACAGCTTTCCCAGTATATATCTGCCTTTGCTGGCTCTGTAAAGTACTTGTTGGAGTAAAGCCTGCGGCTCTGGGAAGGTAATGGGGGTGACTTCTCCCTTGTGTATGACAACGAATCACAGGCAAATCTAAGCCAGCCTTAAAACCCAAACTTTCTTCCTCTCATACTGGTTTTAAGCTGAATTTAGGACGATGTAGACAATTATTTTGCTTACTGGATTTGGTCTGTGGAAGCTAAATGTGATTTCTTCAAATGAATAAAGCAAAAGTGACTTTCCATTCTGTTCTTGGCACTGTATCAACGTTTATGTAGCAACGTGAAGGCTTTAAACTGTGAAAGAAATAATCGTCTGCTCTAATCAATGTTTTAGGAGGAAAGCTTATTAAAGCTCTGATACATTATCTTGCACTTTGGAGGACTGTTCCTTCCATTTACAAGAACTTGAACTTTGCATAGCTGCTTCGATAAACTTTTCAACAGGGTTCCAAACCCCTAACAAACGATCCCATTACGCCACACATTAAAAATCTATTCATCTTATACTAATGAGTTTTAGTGGACATGCCTGAAATGGAAGCGTCTGTTCCTTTTACATTGTTTGAATCGCTACTGTCAGGTACTTCAGCTCCAGATGATAATGCGTGTTTAAAAAAACAAATACATTAATGCTTCATGTTGGTTTAAAGCGTCTGTGACTCTTTTTCAACTGATTTATATTGTGTTTGTGATCCAAGCTTGAAAGCATGCGAAGAGGCCTGGGGAGAAGAAAACTTGCTTTAAAAGCAGAGTATTTCACATTCTATTACCCCAAACCAGTGAAGTCATGAAATACGATAAAGAAATTGGCACAGATTGCTGGTTTTATCTTTAGCGAGTTTATTTTAAACACAATATTTCATGAAACGACAATTGAACTCAGTGAGGAAACCTAGGATATGGAATGCCTGAGTAATCCTTCTGTATTACACTTCATTTGCTTCCCCTTGTGGTTTCTTTTCAAGACATGCAACTGTAATATCTTGGAAAGAAATCAGTCATGTTATTGTAAGCACGTCTTTCAAATGGTGGCTGGTCTTCTGGTTTGGTATGCATCTCTGATGTTAAATTACAATGCAGAAAGAGGAGCACTGACCCCTAAGAAACTCTTTATGCATGCACGCACTAAATGGAAAGGGCTGCCGGTACAAAAAACACTGTTTGGGTTGATGTGTAGGAGAGAGAATGAGAAGCACTTAGAGAGATATCTCTATAGTGAGAGAACATCCATTGGGTAGTGTCTGTCCCATAGACCTTCTGCTTTACCTGCTTCATGCTGTGAAGATGCCACCAGCATCCTCCTCCTGGTTCAATAGCAATGTGATGACGTATTCTGGTTGCCTTCAGCAGTGTCATTGCAAGTAGATTTGGAGAGTACTCGAATGGCTGACATTGCCTGTCATTTAAATAAGATATCCAGCAAAAGCTGTTCATTGACCCAGACAGGCAGTTCCTGTGCTGAAGCAGTAACACATGTGGAGTGTAATTACCAAGAAGAGTTGGGGGTTTTATAGCTGATGCAGCTCAGCTCTGATGACTGTGGGCTATTGAGTTTGTCCCAAGAGACTCCCTGCAGGGAATGTCCTGATTCAGCTCCCTTTGTGTCATTCAGAGGATGCTCCAGGAAGGTGGAAACAGCATGGGGATTATCAATCTCCTGAGTGCACTTCCCAGGATAATCATATTTGTTCAATCCTGGTTATATATTGGTGAAGCTCTGTCTTGAAACTACTTTTTTTTGGTCTGTACTCATCTGTCCAAAGCCTATTTCAGATCTTCTGTGGTCACAAAACTTCTAATTGTTAACATCAGTTTATTCACGGTTAGTTGATGATTCTGCCAACACTGTCCTTGCTTTATATGGCTTTCTGAGAACAAAACTGGGTGTATCTCCTCTTGTTCTGTCTGTAGACAGCAATCTGTCCCATTTGTCTTTGGGTTTCTATGCTAAGCGTGGCAGGCTCCTTCAGTCCCATGGCCAAAGCTTGACCTCCAGTGTCTGGCTGCTCTTTGCTCCCACTGGTTAAGAATGTGTTTAGGCTAAAAGCCGCCTTTATAAGGCAACACCAAGCCAGGCTTCTCTCTGGACCTTAATTGCTTTGGTTTTGTTGTATTTCCTGATGGCAACCGAGGAAAGGTGTGTGACAGGTTAGAGAGTGCTGTTGTGGATCCACAGAGCTCTCCTTTGAAATGAAGCCGTGTGCATTCCCTGAGTTCAGGCGCGGGTGAAAAACGCCGCAGTGTTGTTGTACTTCCATGTCCCTAAGGCAGCGATTATGCTGACGTTAATTTGCAGGGAACAAAAGTAAGTTCAGATGCGAGTTTATTACTTTTAGTTCTGCATTTTCAGTGTAATCTTGCATTTGAATAACTCAGTAACTTTTCAGTTCTTTTAGTACCTTCTAAATGAGCCGCTTAGCACACAAACCCTTAGAAAATCCCACCGAGCTTTTGAAGAGGAATAATTAATTTGAAATTTGGGGTTTTTTGGGGAGGATGTGCCAAAATAGTTTGGAGCAACCTGTAAAAATGTTATTTCCAGAAAGCATCTACAGACATTAGCTTGATGATGGTAATGTCACGTCCTTCTGAAGACACACCTGGGTTTGAAATGGGAATTGCAAAGGAAAGTCACGTATGGCCCGTGCAGATTTACTGAGCTGATTTCTCTCGCAGCAGTGGAAATGCTGCTTATGGATTAGGACTGTTTTGTGAACCGGGCGGTTGAAAAACAGCCGATCTTAAAAGCTGTGTCCTGCAAAACCAGCTGTGTAAATACCTCCGTACATTTTTCCCTCCTGATTTGTTATTCTTCCCCTACCCCCAGCCCCCTTTGCGATAGCAGATTATTCACTCTCCCTTCGAAAAGGGATCTTTGCAGTTTGAAGTTTCCTGGCATCAGACTCCTGGGGGAAACTTTGCTCTCCTTTGCAGCAGCACGTCAAGCCCTTACTGTCCTGTTGGTCAGAATCAAAACTAAATGGTCCCTAGTATTTCCTTGCTGGATGACCAGATGTGTCGCACACAGCGATAGGGATATTAGGAGCAAGTCCGGCACCTGACTGCCCTAATGTTTGACTGTATCATTCCCATTTTCAGTAATGAACATGGGAATTCCACTGTAGGTATTGCAAATTGTGTGAACTTGGAGTTTTGTTTTAGTCTAAACTGTTTCATTATCTAAATCTGTTTTGTTATTATCTGCTTTGTTATCTGTTTTTTGATCTGCTGGAATGATTTGCAGGAAATCAGTGTGACTTTCTTTTAGACCAAGATAAGCAGAAAGAATTTGCTTTTCTGTTTTCACAAGGGCTTTAGTTCTTGGGCTGAAACATCCAGTGGGGTTTTTTAAGCTTGTAATTAACTCTAGTCTGTAAATATTTATTCCACTTCAGTTACCATCTTAATGGGCACTGAGAGAAGTGTCCATGTCAAAGCATGCTCCAGACATGGAGCTGTTCTTCCAGAACAGAGCAAATTACCCAGGCAGAGATTGTTCATTAATGGAACTGTAGCCTGTGGCTGATGATGCTCCTGAGGAGTTGCTCTGCAGACAAGCCTGGTCCCTCGTGGATGATTGCCTACACCCTTCAAAAGGATGAAAGGTGATTGGGCTTTTTGTCAGTTTGGTTTTGTTTTTCAGCATATACCAGTGTGGGTTGGCTGAGTCATGTGTAACTTTCGGAGCTGGAAGATGTGCTGCTCACCAGGGTGCTGAGCATTTGATTCCCACTTTGCTGTGGGACTCTTGCAGCCCAGCACAGGATCTTGTGGTGCATGGTGCAAGGCTTCAGGTTCTTGGTGAGCCTGAAATAGTACTACTACATATAGTACCTGTGGTTTCTGCCTCCCTTGCAGCTGAGCACTGCTTGCTCACATGTGCTTTCAGAATACTGGGAGAGCTGGAATGGGTGACGGGTGATGGGACTGTCAGCTAGCAAGCAGCCCTCCTCCCTTGCTAATGCTGGGATCTCCGTTCTCGTTGTTACAAACTCCAGCTCATGTTTTCCCTTAACTGACATCCGATACATGCCAATGAGGGGGTTTTGGGGGTGTTTTTGTGGCTTGTAGTTTCCTATTGCAATATTCTAGTTTCTAGGATGTCATCAGAGCTGTGTTAACGATGAGCCCTGCGGGCTATGTGGTTTGCTTTGTATTAAACTGGGAATTGCAAAGCCTGCAAGAACTGGGCACTGATAGCCTTGTAACAGAATGATTTTGTGTAACTGTATCCTAATGGATAAATCCGTACCCAAACAGCCTTTTCATATGCAGTGCCTTAAAGAATGTGTAGTCTCTTTTATATGTGGCTTTCAGTGTTCTGAAATTACACAGAAATGTTTGCAGGAGATGGACAAAAGCATTACATTCATGTCTCTCTGCAAGCGCCATCCACTCAATTTACATGTCAGATCTCAAAAGCAGAACCTTTGGTGGGAAGCCCCAGTGCCAGGCTGGGCAAATGCCAGCTGTGTGCATCTGGATCAGGGTATTTGTGGGCAGCTACTGCTCAGAAACAACCTGGACACGAGGACAAAGTGCGAGTCTCACGTGAGCTGTAGGTGTTCTTGTTCAGTGTGTGCTTTTTCTAAGCCTCAGTGTGTGTATGAACTTGAGAAATGAGATCTGCGGAGTTGGGAAAACCTGGAAACATTAGAGCCAGTAACATGCTGCCTGCAGCACTGCTCTCCATCCTAGCACACTTCACAGCCTGTGAATGAGCAGTATGAGAGTCATTGGTTTGCTACTGAAATGCAACTTGGGACTTCTTTAAGTCTGTGTTAACTTAGAATAGAAAATAAAAGCATAAAGGGCGTCCAGCTGAGGTTGCAGGGGACTCTTTAACAGAGCTGGAGGAAATTTCTCTGGCCAGAGTTTAGTGCAGTTATTCCCAGCCACCCCTGCAGGGTTTCCCATCTCCTGCTCCCATGGATCGCTTGCACATCCGTTATTCTGCACAAGATAGCCACCAAAATACCTCTTTTTAAAAGAAAAAAATCAAGTCACTGTGGGGGGAAATGGGCTGAAGACCCATTGCATGGCATTGGCTGGAGATGCATGGGACTGGAGTGAGACAAATCGTATCCAGCGGGATCATCGGAGGTGTGCTAGTGGAGGGTTTGGACTCCTGTATTTCAAATTCGGCTTTTTCCTTCTTTTTCACTACCTTTTCATATCCATCATGAAGAGAGGAGGGAAGGAGCCTTCAGGCTGGTGTCCGAAGGCAGGATCTGTGTGCTGTGCACACTTCTCTGGAGGAGATCTGGATGTTTTTATGCTCCTTATTGCAAATTCCTCATGCCTATGGGTTCACAGGATCTGAGCTACTGTGCGTACGCCTACCTGCATGGCACAAATACTATGGATGGTAAATCTGGGTATTATTTGGGACAAGGCTGGTATTCTTTCATCAGTAGTGGTCTGGGACACTACTTCTGCACATTTATACTTGCATCCTTATTTTAGTGGTTGTTGAGTGTCTTAAGGGCTTTTCCTCAGGAGGGTGAAACTAAGGAGATGGTGCCAAAAATGCTCACATATGGTTCAGGTTCTACCTACAAATAAGGGCCGGACGCATTCACACTTGATAAGAACCAAAAGCTCCTCTGGTTTACAGAGATTTCAGGCCTGTGTTTAAATTGGCACTCAATCCCATTGAGGGACAGTATTCCCTCGGATTTATTTTTTTAGCAGTAATTGAATAGAGTAGGACTTAAGTAAGTGGAAACTTTGTCAGAAAGGCACTGACTTGTATAATCACACATGAAAAATAGGCTGTAACCACCGTCATTTCCCTAAGTGCAATTTGCAAAAAATACTTACATCGACCAAGTAAATGTGATCTGAATCAGAAAATGATTCCGAAAGACTGTTTTAGCTTAGCTTCAACCAAATTAATGTCAGTCTGGTTAGTGGCTTGATAATAAACATGCTTCTGCTTTGTGAAGCCACTACTGTATAATCTGATTACAGCTGATGTGGCTGGCGGGGAGCCAGCCCCAGCTCTCGAAGCGGCCTCCTTCCCCACTGGAATGTCCCAATAAAAAACATAGAATTCCCTTTGAAAGCGATCGGCCGAGGCGGCAGCATGGGATCGCATCCCAAGCAGTGGCTCTGCTCCTCGCCTTCGCTCCCTTGAGGTGGCTTCTTGGCTTTAATGTCTTTACTGAGTAAAAAGGGCAGGTTGGATGGAGCTTTGAGCAGCCTCATCTGGTGGAGGGTGCCTGTGGCAGGGGGCTGGAACTAGATGAGCTTTAAGGTCCCTTCCAACCCAAACCATTCTGTGTTATCTCTGGATTGACAGCAATACAGGGACCTTTATAAAGGCTAGCTCCAGCTAGAGGGTGGGCTTTCAGAGCTGGTCTCTCTTGGGGCTGGTGTTACCTAAAACCAGTGAACACAGAGGTTTCCTCACAAGGTTTTATCAGATTATCACAGTGCTGCTTCTGTCACTTCTGTTCACCTCCCATTCACCCACCCTGGTGTGAATGTCTGATGCTTCCCAATCAGAAGCCTTGTCCCCAAACCCTGCTGCTGATAGAACACCTTTTCCTATATCAAGTTGTATTGGTTGATTCACCCTATTTGCAGTTTTGCTGATGGCCTTTCCAACAGCATGCTTTGTCTGCTTGTACAGTGAGGGCTGTTGTCTCACCACCCACAGTGGAGGGTGGTCCTGGGAACACAGCGCAGTCTGTGCAGTGATGGGCTGCGACTTCATGCAGCGTTACTGGAACATGACTTTGTGTTGTGATAAGCTCTTACTGAAGCTCTTTCCTTCTATTTTAAAACCAGAGAGTTTTCCAAGTGTTCTTGTTTTTCTCTGAGCTACAGGGTGGTTCTGTGAAGTAGGCTGAATACCACGAGAGTGGTTTCCTGCGCAAGTCAAATGCAGAGGATCACCTCTTCCAGATAAGAATTACTTTATTTCTTGGCAGCTTTATTTCTTGGATTGCTGTTAGTGCCTAAACATCTTCAAAGGCAATAAAAATGGAGACATGTTAATGTTATTTCAATGACTTTGTCCAAGATGTTGCTCCCTGGATGCTATATATATATATATATATATATATATATATATATATATACACACACACAGGGTCTGTTTCTTATATTTTTAAAGCTGCTGGCATGAAGGCTAATGCAGGAAATCAGAAACAATGTCTTCTGAAGTGGAAAAAAACTAGAAATACCTTCACCTGAACATAGCCAGTGATGAGTAAAGGGTTTAAAAGGGGGAGGGAGGGAAGTTATTTCCTGCTGCTAGTAAAATCAGCAAGCTATTCTGGTGCGCTTGTCACTGTAAGCTTTTCTTCCACTGATGACTTCTCCAACCCTCTTGGAAAAGCTCATGAGGTGCAGGATTTGCCAAGCTCATGTGCAGTGAAATACTCCTGGGGCATGTCCCAAGAGCCACTTTGAGACTTCAGAAGCAGCAGCTCGTGTGTTTTGGTGTTCTTTGGGGCTGTTTTGTAAGTATGGTTTGGATAATATGGCCACAGATGCTGCTGTTGGTCCAGGCTCTAAACTCTTTGAAGCTGGTTATCAAAGTCTTAACCGCAAAGTAAGCAAGCCTTTGAAAGATAGCAGTGATGGTCAAAGCTGGCTTTGCAGAAGTGCTTGTTGGATTAGAGGTGGGATGTATTTGGCCATTTCCCTTGAAGTCTGCTTAGATACCAGTGATGAATAAATGCTGGTTTCTGCTATGAGGAGGCAACAAGAACACATACACTGCAGTGAGCGGCACAGGGTAGTTCCGTGATGGGTGAGTTGGTGGCATGGGGAAGGTGGAACAATGTGGCCATCAAAACATGCTGCAAAGCTGGGGGGTAGAGGGGTGCTGCGTCTGCACCCACAACCACAGCCCCAAGAGCAGGAGAGGGTGAGTTGCTTGGGGTGGAAATGGGTGTCCCACAGGTTTCTAAAGCTTGTAGAAACAAGGCAGAGGCACCTTTGGATGCCAGAGGAGCCCATTGCTCTGCATCATTTATTTGTCCTGCACATTGTAAAAGTTGTACCTCCTTCAACCCATACAATTGTTCAGATGTGTCTGTAGGGGGGTGAACTCTATTGCCCTATTATAAATTATAATGTCAGCTAATAGAAAACAGAGCTGTGTTCTGTTTGCTTACAGTCATTATGCTAGAATAGATTCCATTTTTATATTCTAGCTGAAAGGAATTAGACATAGATGATTGACACGCGAAATGGGAGAAGATTGGGATGAACAAGAAAATTATGTTGACCTTTTAAAGAACCAACTCTAGAATTGCATTTAATGTTGTTTAATGGATTGCTGAGAAAAGCACCTGAATCAATAATTTCACATAAACTGCAGATCATTAGTGGGGTTTTAATAATGAGACAGAGCAGGAACCTGTCTGTAAAGATTTTACAGGTTTGAAGTGGAACCTTCACTTGGACCATAAATCACTGCATTTCATTGGGTTTCTTCTTCTTTTGTTGTGTTTTTGTTTTTATAAGTATCACTCTCATACAGACAAACAGCTTCAAGGTTAACAAAGAGGAGATGTAGGTTCTCCCAGAGCCATGAATGTTTTTAGTTTATTTGTAGCTATTGAATTTGAACTTTTCAATAAAACTGGAAAGGAAATGCTATTATTTTCCCACAAAATAGTGCCAGGAAATGAATTTGCTGTGATTTGGTTTCATCTTGGACGCGGTGGTTGGAGATCTTATTGAAAGTTCTCAGTATTCTCAATATCATCCTGCACGTGGCTCCAGATAGGGAATCTGAGTCCCTGGGAGTTGCTTGGAGTTTGGAAGTAGGACTCCGAGTCCAAAAGTATGCTGTGGTCCTCATCTCTGCCTTCAGGTCTCGCATTGGCCTTTTCTCCTTTAGGCAAAGCTGGAAAGATACTGGAGCTCATCCATTGCTCATGGGGTTTGATGACATGGATGACTATAGGAGAAGGCAGAGTCTGGTACATCTACTTAGGCTATAACTGTGTTTTCTAGGTGTGATGTGTAAGGCCGTGTGTATGCAGGTGAGTGGGTACTGCTTCTGCATGCATCTGTGCAACAGATCTGCACTACCCAAACCCATGAGAACTTTAGTGTATGGTGAGATTCTGCTCATCATCTAGGCAGTGTTGCACAGTAATCACTATGTGCCTAATGGGTTGAAAACCCTATTTAAAACAGTGAGATAAAAGCCTTAGTCCTGTGGACTAAATTGTTGGAGCTACAAACTCTGACTGGATCAAGTGTACAACTTCTTGCAGCAAAATATGTGTGCATGGTGTGTTGGTATATGGAACTCTTTTCTTTGTAATTAAAAGCACAGTCTGTTTTTTCTGGGTTTCTTTAATTTCCTTCCCAGCACGCCAGGTCTCTGCAGTCCTGCCTGCACCTCAGCTGTGCTGGATCAGTGCAAGACATGGTGGAGGAGGTATCGGGCATGTTTCTATGAAACCAGCACTGAAGGGCTCTCTTTGCAGTGCAGCTGGAGACCGACTCCTGTTGCTTTGCTGAAATACATGTGGCGACTGCAAAGCCAGAAGATTTCCAGATCAAACAGAGCGGTGTGGGTGTCCTTGTTCAGGAGGTACCAGCAATTCCTGAGCCTGCTTCCACACCGCGTCCTCCTCCATCGGGGCATCTCCATGTACTTGCAAAAAGCAGAATTGCTGATTATAGGCTGGAAGTGGTGAAAACAACTTCATTAACTCCTGCTGCTGGCCTGGAGCCTGCTTCTTCTGTCTGCTCAGTTCCTCTTTGCTCCCTAAAGTAATGAAGTTACAGGCAGAACTTCTCTGCTAACTGTGTATAAGGAGAGGGATTTCTCTGCATAGGTACAGTGTGAAAACTCAGTGCTTGGCCCTGGGCACCCTCCTGCTTCACCCCCCAGGGTTTTGGACTCTTATTTTGCAATTGGCTGTAATGATTTGAGAAATCACAGCAACTGGGTTAGTTATCTACCTGCTTTCACCTGCCTCTGACACCAGGGGAGGGGAAACCTCCCTGCTGCAGTTAATCCCTAGGGTGAGGCCACCCTTTCTCTTTTGCTTCAAATCTTCCGTTTGATAAACGGATGCAGTGGCATCTGCAGCTCCTCACCTCCTGGGCAGGCTCTGATGGGGAGGCACAGCAGATGTCGGGACCTGCCACAGTAACTGCATCCTAAATAGCAGCCAAGCAAAGCTGCTGGAAAAGCTCTTCCCTGCACAGGAGTCCCGAAGCACTGGCAGTTTCCTGCAGAAATAACCCATTCTCACTTGGTCCTAATGAGAATTTCATTCTGAATGTCTTTAAAATGAAGGAGGAAGGACTGCTTCCCCCCCGTCTTTGGGCAGGTCTCATGAAACAAGGAGCTGTAAGGCTTTGGGGCAAAGACTGTCTTTGTTCTGGGTTCCTGCAGCACTGGGTATCCTGATGCTCAAAGCTGGGGCTGTTGCTCTTAGGATGCACCTATAGAAAACCAAAAAAGCCATCCCTCTGCACTTGAAATTGAGAGACTTTTTGCCTCTCACACTGACAGTGGCCATGGACATCCCTGTTTGCCGATGCCTGTTGCACATCAGTGCAAAGGGGGTGTTCAGCTGTCCTGGTGGTATTGACTGGAGTTTTTCCACCCGCATGATTTTCCTTCTTTTGAAGCCAGCTGCTGCTGGGGGGGCTCTGCATGCGTGTCTGCGTGTTTTGGAATTGCAGAGGATTTGGGGTTCTGTTTTTTAGCAGACTCATAAAATTCTACCAGGGTTTTTAACGTGGTGTGTACTTGTAGCAGCGCTGCTCTGCAGCTGCGCGGTTATTGAAATGCTTTATTATTTCAATAACGATTTGAAAGGGATGTTTCCCTCCCAGCTCGAGGGAAGAAAATTGAATCTCCTTTCTGTTGTCTCATGGCCGCGGGACTAAAAGTGATGTGCTCGGACCTCATTCGAAGAGGGTTCATTGCCTGTGCCCACGTGTCTAGTGGTCTGGGAGCGAACAGGACATGTCTGTCTCAGCAGATATCCCTTGCAGTGAGAAGTTTTATGAGTTTATTTTGCTCAATATGTGAGATTGCTTATGAATATAAAGGCTTTCCTCCAATAAATCTTAAGAGGTTTCTGCTGCCTGGTTCTGTGCTGATGTACCCTCCAGCAAGGAGCAGCAGGTAATGTATTTATAACAGAAGAAATCAGTTCAGGTTTTCCCAGAGATCCCCTGGCTTATGAAATTATAAATTAGAAATGAATTTATACCAGCTGATGGAAAAGGCACTGAGCCTTGCTGCTCTGTGTTGATGATGGGGTATGTACAAACTCTTGCACTGCTGTGCCTGTCCTGTACGATACGTGTTTGGCACCATGTCCTAGGCAGGGCTTTCCAGCCTCCCAGCCTGGGGAGAGCACTCGGATGGTGCCACTTGGGATTTTGAGTCATCACGATGTTGGTTGGGCTCTGCCTCTGTTGTGCAAGGGGAGTTTAACTTTGAAGTTGCTCCTGGCATATGTTCTGTTGAGCAAACGTGTAGCAGGACCTTGTTTTGTTGCTGTCCTTCTGTGTTGGATTAGTTCATTCCTGGCTTGGTGTGTCAGAGACAGGGGGTTGACAGTTGACATTAAGACCAGGTTTTGCTATGCATAGCATTCCCTGTTCAGATGGGAATGGGCACTGATGTGAAAGCAAGATCAGTTTTCAATGTTTTAGCTATTATTTTCATTCTTTCTTCTGAAAGGAGGAATTCCCACCTATATAAGAAGAGTCTGGAGGTTAGGCTGTGAAGTTACTTAGATCTCATGCTCAAGTTAGATGTTCTGCTGAAATGTGTTTCCAAAGGCATCCTACTGGTTTAATACTTACTTGGTGGAAAGGAGTAATGGGGTTGAGCCAAGGGCCACAGCAAAACAGTCACTAAGCCTGCAGCCCAGACCTGCTCTGTTCAGGTATGTCCTCAGGGCTGGCAAAACAGCCATGGGGTTCTCAAAGGGTACCAAAAGAAACCAGAAGTTGAACACATTTATTGGATTTTATACTTTGTGCCTGGAAATGAATTAATTAGCTCTGAACAATAATAGAGGTGACTCCAGAGGGGCGAGCAGGGTGGGCTGGGCTGGTGAGTTTTGCTGGGGGGCAGAGCTGTGCTGCTGGCCAGGACAGGAAGGCAAGGACAGGGTGTGCTTCCAAAGGATGGAGTGATCCAGAGTGTTCGATTTTCCAGTTTCAAGTATAAGTTAATGTAAGTTTAGAGCCTCAGGAAAAGCAGGGGGATGCTGTTTACAAAACCCTGCTGAGTGGAAGTCTCTGGGTGAGGATGCTGGAGATGGTGTGAGCCCTCGAGCAGCCTCAGTGTCCAAATTAGATGCTGGGATGGGAGTGCTCCTTTCTGCAAGGCTTGGTTGTATGGTGAGCACATGTACGCATTAATATCTGCTCTAAGCCTTTCCCAAACTGCACCAGCATAAACCCATAGCATAGGTAGGGACGTACAATAGCATCAAAATGTGCAGTTGTACAACCATAGAGAGCTGCTCGTGAAGTAAATCGTTTGAGATGGCTCCAGAAAGTTTTCCTTATCACTCAGGAGAAGATTGCAACTTCATTTTCTGAAATAACTATAGGATGGAAGATTGTAGAAAGGGGTAAATGTGAAAGTATGTGTGTAACTCCTGAATACCCCCAAAAAACTCCAAACCCAAAGCAGAGGGAAAATCCAGCCCTTGTAGCGTCAATAGTTTGAAAGCAGAAGGGAAGGTGAGGCTGAAGACCTGTTCAGGATGGCTTTTAGACCTTTCCTTGCTTCTCTTTTTCCCTTGTCCCACCATTCCTAGCAACACAAGTGAAAACAAGATGCCCAAGGTGTGGACCTGATGACAGAACGTGGGTCCTTTTGTTTGGTGCCAAGTGCAGGGTTCTGTAAGTGAGCCAAAGGATTAATGAAATAAGTTCCTATAGACACAATGAAAAATGACTTGATTGCCAAGAAACTGTCATCCTAACGAACTCAGATAGTCTTTTTGTTGGAGACACCAGAAGATGGAAATGGGCTTGCATAGCTTTATTATATTCCAGCATAGACTTTAACTAGAACATTCTGTATTCTTTCCCATTTGAGTAAAAACAGGGGCTGATAGAAGTTGAAAGCAGCAGATAAGCTGATGTGGAGACACATATGGCTTGAAGCTAGTGTTTAAAAAGCAAAGGAACCATAATCAGTTGAAGGTAAAAAGGCTGTTCATAGTAAAGAGTCCTGTTCTCAAGGCATCGCTTCACGTTGGTATGAAGACAAGTTTTGATTAACTCCAGATATGGTCTTTCTTTTAACGTGCACCTCATGCAGAATGGGTGTTTGTCACCGTCCATCTTTGTTACTAGGGAGGAAAAAATGTGGAAGCATCTTGCTGCTCAAGCATTTGGGGCCTTAATGCTAGAAATCAATTCAATGTGGTCATCTGATGAGAAAGCTCTAAAGAGCCCATGTGCTGCTCTTATTTTTAGTTGAAAGGATGAACTTCCTTCATAAACAGTACTCTAAGATGGGATACAGCGAATTCAGTTTTCTCTCTGAAGACTGCTTTTTTTAGGGGTGTTCAGTGGTCCTGGGAAATGGCTTGGTGTAAAGTAACTTAAATTTGCTGGAGAAAGGGAGACCCATGATGGTAGGAACAGGGATCTGTGCTGTCTGTCATGATGCATGGCCAAGTGCAAGGATCTGGCTGGGTCTTTGCTGGTAGGACATTGAACAGTGGCTCCTTTTGACTCTTATCTCTCTAGGACACCTGGAGTATTGCTGATGATTGCTGGAATCCTTCACATCCACCTAGTGAAGTCCACTAGGGCAGGATGTCTGTATAAAAATGTTATCTGCCTTGGAAACTTCGCATTTTGAAAGAAAAAAGGGAAAATAATTTTTAATTTGGAATATTTTCAACTGGTTTTGTCATAATAATACTGGTTTAGTACTGTTTTCAATCATAAAGTAAATGAATTCCTGGCTTTTACTTCTTAAGTCAAAATACTCACTGGAAAACACCCTCACTTTTCTCCGCCAGTATCTGAGTCTTGATATTTTGGACAAGGCGATGGTTGTATGGTTTCAGTTTCTCATGGCAGAAGTGCAACCTAAAACCACACTGGCCTTTTGTAGATGCTCTGAATTTCAGAAGTGGCATCATGACCCTGGCAAATAAGCAGAATGATATGAATTTATTTCATTCCCATCTATGTGAAATATAAGAAGGTTAGACCTTTTTCCCCCCTGTACACTATTGCTCTTAGCTTTCAGCAACCAGAGTATAAAAAGCAAAGCTAGTTGCAGAAAACAGAACCCACAGGAGTAATTTGCTTGCTTTAAAGATGTGTTGTATCTGGAATTTAATTGGTAGGGAATATCTAAGTGATTCTTAAAGTTAGCCAGCAGTAGAGCACCCAATACATGTGTGAACACAGCAGTACAAGCACTCCAGCTGTATCCAGACTCCAGCTGTACCTAGGGTGAGTGTTGCCTTTTGACCTGGAAATGAGAAAACTTTGTTTCTGGCCATAACTGCTGTTATTGGGTTGGCATCTTAAATGTTGAGGAGTTGTGCTCCCCCCCGTAAAATCAGAATAACAATATTGCATAAATGTTCTTTGATCTCTTTCCATGAAAACCTCTATGGAAATTCCAAGAATTCAACATTAAATGCTGGATTTAATCTTTCTTGAAGATTTACACCAAGTTATTTATAAATATTTATTTTTAAAGTAAAATATTCATTTGACACAGGTGATGCTTTTTACTGCAATCAAATACAAATGACTGGCAACCATAGAATAAATTGGCTTACAACTTATTCTATGTATTATAGAATAATATGTAATATTATATGGAATATATTACAACTATTCTATAGTTGTCTGACAACTATGGAATAAGTTCTCTAATAGCAGTGATTAAACAACAGTTTAATATCTGCATCTATGGTATGTTCAGAAGCAGATTTAAAGCGCCACAAAGCAATGAGTAATGCACTAATATGGGCTTTGTGAATTATAAAGGTAACTGAGGCAAGAGTCGTGGCTGTGACTGCGTAGTGCTTGAAGAGAGATAGTTGTCATGATGTGAAATGAGTTGAAATAGTACTTCTCCAAGTCAAACGGGGAATTGACTGGTTATTGCTGGTTTGACAAGAATAAAAGAAGTCAAGGAGGATACTGCAATTCGGGCTTTGACCCTTAAGTTCTCACTTCAACTTATGTGTAATAGCATCTTGATTCCCCACCATCAGTCTTCATCTTAGGAACTGCAAGCTGAAGTTAATGGCTTCCATCATGACAACGATGAAAATACCATTTACCTATTTAAAATGCTCAGCAGGGCAATGCTCAAGAGCGATGCCTTGTGCTCCCGGCTATTCATCCAGTTTGATGAAATCTCAGTTTCGCCTCGCGCCTGCGTGTATGCAGACACGTCACGAAGCTCTGAGCTCTCTATCCATTTCTGTGTGTGATTAATTTGTTTCCACACCAGACAGCTCGTCGTGCATTAAGGCCTGCCAGCCAACAGATAATTTTTCTAGCATTTAAAGCAGTTTATGATCTAGCTGACGTGCTCATTGTTTCACTGAACCTGGCCAGTCAGCACCGTCTGTGCCGCAGAGCAGGAAATGAATCTTTGCAGATATTTGACTCCATCAGCTTTCCTATCCGCCACATGCAATTGCGCAGCAATTTGGCAAACTTTCTGTAAGAGCTACGTCCTCAAATGGTGTTATAGCACTCAGTAATCCTCCCCTTCCTTTCCTGAACCATGGCCTGCAGGGCATCATCCCTTCTCCCACCCAGCTGGATGGAATCAGGCCACCCAAAGCCCAGGAGGGAGGGTTTGGTTGTGTCATTTGTACAACCCAGGAGGGAGTATCTGAGATTGCTGGAACTCGTCTTGTGAGTAGACTGTAAATATGTGGCTGGGGTGATCTGAAGACTTATTTTAAATCTTGTAATGTTGGCTTTAGTAACTTAGGCCTATTGGAGATACGTAAGACTTAGAGGGTACCAGCTTAGCTGCTTGGTTATGTCCCTGATATAAGATACAGAGGCAAATAGGCAGAAACTTCAGCAGAGTCAAGAGAGAAGGAGGCATTACCCAAAATGTGTACTTTTATCCTTGTGTTCATACAGGTGCTTTACAAAAAGACAAGTCCAAAGCTCATGTGTTGATTGCACTGTGTTATTACAGTTGTCACTCCTGAGGGATCAAAAAGCAAGTAGGAACTGGAAAGGACATTCAGTACAAATTTCCTTTAATAAAGAGTTCACTAATACAAAACCAGGCATGAGCCCAAGCTCTGTTTAGGTAAAAAAACCACATTTCCACCATGAAGGTAAACCCAAGCCTTGTGTGCAGCCTGGTGGGGTCAGGAGGTGCTGACCTGCCAGAGCCTCACTGGGACTCTCATTGCAGTGTTCCAGTATCAGTCTGTGTCCTTGCACTGGAAAGAGTCCAGCTTGAATCTCTGATACCCAATTTGGGCCAGTGTTAATTTTATGACAACTCTTTGCTTAGAATGAAAGCTTGTAAATTCAAGTTGTTTGTCTTTTATAATTTGCATGACTAGGGAAAAAGCAGTTTGATTTGGGTTTTGTATTTTCAAGGATTGTGGAGACATCTGTCATGTGGAGAGATTCACAGCAGATAATGGGATGCATCAAAAAGATGTGAGGAGATAAATTTCAAGCCATTACAATTAATTCAGAGATCCCACTTAGTGACCAGTGTTTTGCTGAAATGCCAGCACCTTCTTTTGTTCCAAGTTTGTTTTCTCTCTGAGCCATATCTGTTGCCTTTGAAGTAGCTACAGCTGAGGCCAGGATTTGTGAATGCTGGGAAACCAGCAGTTCTGAGCGAGGAAAAACCTTTGTACTCTGTTCACAGGCAGAGCAGCAGAGTAGGCAAAAGATATTTTCTCAATTAATAGTTTATTTCCAAGCCTCCAGCATCTGGCCTCAGCTTCAGCCTGGTTGTATTGAAATGCATGGTGCAATCTTAAAGGTCAGTTGGCTGCTGAGCTTCCTGGTCAAGGAGACCTGATGGGAAGAATGTTTCTCTCCATGCTCCTGTATTGCCAAATGGTTTAGGTTAAGGATAACAAGGCATGGGCTGAAAGTTGACTGGCTTCAAGATGCAACATCTTGCCTCTTCTGGGCAGTTACATTGGTTAATTGGGACTAATAGCAGGAAATCTAGCCTTGATTAAAACATAAGCATCACTTCCAGTGACTAAGTTGGAGTTTAAAAAGTAGGAATTGTAAGCATTAAAG
Organism: Amazona ochrocephala; assembly: GCA_039720435.1. Taxonomy (NCBI): domain Eukaryota; kingdom Metazoa; phylum Chordata; class Aves; order Psittaciformes; family Psittacidae; genus Amazona; species Amazona ochrocephala. The sequence goes on from CM077889.1 coordinate 16,298,496, forward strand.
CTAAGCAATAAAATGAGTACTCTTTGTGGCTGCCGTTTGTGGTGGTGTAGCTTGTTAGTGTTTGAGTTCTCAACCTCATGTCCACATTGCTGAACAGGAAATACCTTTGGATGCGATGGATATAATTAGTATTCCCATATGATTTCTAGTCTGTGGCATTGTAAGAACGAGGGAGTATTACGAGGCATGTTGAAAAATAAAGGTAAAGCCAACATAAAATCTTATCCTTCGGATGCTTATGAAGCTGAGCAACAGAAATTGCTATTGTGCAGCACAGATCCTGCCACGACAGTGCTGCTGTTGAAAGTGGAAGCTGAAACTGATGCCGCTTCTTCCAGGGCTTTAAATTCTTTGTTTACCCATGATCCTGTGCTCCTTTCAGTTAATTCCTAAAGAAGAGACTTTAGGAATTCGAACACAGAACAGTCTGGATGTCATCTGGAATGTATTTGACCTCTTACATTGGCTCTAAAAGAAATCATAAACAAATAAACAAATAAAACTTCGAAGATAAAAAGACACTTCGTTTAATAACTAGATTAAAAAGCAATTTGAAACTTAGTGGGAGAGGTTGTGTGTGGCACGAGAAAGGAAGGAGCACATTTCATTTTAATGGTGAGTGGAGATGCTGACAGTTCAGTTGGGATGAACCCCTTGTTGGAGCCATGAAGGAATTCCTGTTGTGTGGAGCACCCTGCGGCTGCAGCGACCTGTGCTCCCTCAAGTTAGTGAAGTTGGGATCCTTATGTGGCGGGCTTGGATGTTTGAGGGAAAACCCCTATATTTTATAGGTATGCAGAATTTGGAAATGGCATTATTCTTCACTAGGCAGCCCTAAGATTCCTGAGTTATATTAAACCTCTGTGATGATCACCAGCCTTTTTTGGTAGTAAGTAATAACTAGCTTTTTCCACCTTTAAAAAGCTAACTTTCATTTAGACCCAAACACACCATTTGGGGCACAGAGGGGTCCCTGCTTTTTTTAGCAGAACGTGGTCCCAGCCCTTTCCCCATCTTCCCCACTACTCCTCCTCCCTCCCATGAGGCGCCACTGTAGAGCTCTTGGATAAAATGTGTTGCTAGACATCAAACAAGCAAAATAGTTGTTTACTCTGCTGCGGAGAGCTGTTTAGGATGCTGTCAAAGTCTTAATCTTATAGTAGTTTTGCAGATGTTGCTTGTACGTGACTTTTTCTTGGAACCCATCCTGGTTTGGAGGCACGAAGGGTTTCTGTGCATCCCTTGAAGATTCAGGCTCTTTTCCTTCAGCATCTTTGTCTAAGGAGTTTAAAGGAGGAGAGATAGATGACTACTGCCAGTGTTTGGTCAAAATGGGGACTCATTTGGCCTTGAGCTACCAAAAATTCTTTTCTGGGCATGAAATGGGATGCTCAACATGCAGTTGTATTTGAACACTTACGTGTTTCTGTGAAGGTAATTCAGCCAACAGTGTATAGCCAAGGGTGATAGAAATTGAGGAATGTGGATGCTTTCTTGGCAGCTCCAATCTGGCTTGGAAGCATTTCAGAAGAGGATTAAACCTCGCTGCTCAGCAGGTCATGGTTGGGGATGGTTGAACCAGGGATTAGTGCAGCACAACGGAGAATCTGGGGCTGTTGTAAAGGAGGATGCAAGTGGAAATATGTCAAGTATCTTTCATCCTAGGCACTTCCAAATGGGCTATGGTATTTCCAGGAGCTTGGAGCTTGTAGAGCTGGGGAGAGATGGATGGCAAAGCTACTGTCTGCGCACAGCATGGGGTTCTGACTGGAGCTGGGTGGCAAGACAAGAGTGCTCCAGGCTTGCCTGATCCTGCTGTGTTTGCTTGGGTGGGGAGGACTCAAATACCTGAAGCCTGACGATGAAAAACTTGACTTTTGTGCCCTGATGTTGTTTGCTTTGTGAAATTATCCCGTGTCATGAGTTTGCCTGGTTTTGTGCAATATGTGCATTGTATGCAAATGAATATGGTTAAACCAATGTCAAACGGGCTTACATTTGAGCAAAGTTAATGTTTCTCTTGGCAGTTCTGATATCTTTTGTTCCTTATGTGCTGAATTAATTTCTTCTGCCGGCTCTTGCTCCTTCCACATGGCAACAGAGTCTGAGTGATTTGCTGAAAGGGCTCTGCTTTTACCCTGAGCAAGGTGGAAATTCCTCTGTTTTGCAGAGCACGTATCCGAGATGTCACCACTTCCGCAAAGCTTCCAGAACAAGGCAGCAAACCAAAACCAAAAAGGGGAATTAAACAGTTTGTGGTATGAAGCTACCGCAAGCAAAACAAAGCTGGCTTTGGCCTCATGTTTGGGTTTCTCTGGTTTGTTGGATGGACTGTGCCAGGAGGTTCAGTGCTGGGATGCGGAATGGATCTGGAGTGGTGACTCGGTGGTCTTGTCCTTCTTGCCATGCTGCTACTTGCTAATAACAGGGTTTAAACCTGAATGCAGGGTGCAGTCACCCAGGCTCCGAATGCAAACTGCAAGTTCTGGATGCATAGCTACAAATTTGGATCCCATCCACTGTCAACAAGAGCTAAAACCGGAGATGATGCTGCTCTGTGCTACACTCAGTGTGGGTGTTAATTGCCCTCTAACTACTGGGCAAGAGCTGCTGCCAGCGGCGCTTCTTCATGAATACAGTGTGTCTCAGCCATTTCTCTGGTTGTCACAGTGGTTCTGCATCCATTAAAACAGGTTCAGGTCTGTGTGTTGAAGACGAATCCTTTAGGTTCTGTGCAGATCAGTTCAGTGGTGGCATGTGCTGCAGGTCATCGTGGCCCTACAAAAGGTGCAACTTCCCCAGTGCCATTGAGGCAGCTGCATAGAATCAGCTAGGTTTGAAAAGACCTTTAAGATCATCATCCCAACCATTAAAAAGTTTTATGGAGTTAGAAATGCTTATAACTTCCATAGTGTTGTCCAGGGAGCAAATCTCCTACAGTGTCCCCATGAGCAGCTTCTCTCTCCTGTGCTCCGTCACTGCTTCCTTTAACCAGTGGAAGAAGGAATAAATGCTTTTAGACACTGAGGTTTTAAATGAAGGCACTGACATGGGTCCTGGGCCATATCTGCTGTGGGAGCCCATCAGACAGGACCAGGGAGTGGTGCTGGAGGAGAAGGGACTGCTTGATCTATGTGCATGAAGGTTCTAGGCTGAACCCATCCATTATGCTTGTGTTTATTTCTTATTCCATCAACTTAAGTTGTGTTTCTGGCAACTGTTTGTTTGCTTTGGGCAGTTATATTAGTGTAAATATTTTCTAGTGATTGTCGAGTGTCCAGTTTACTTGAGTTTCTTGCTATTTCCTGCTGTAGTTCAAAAAAAAGGTTAATAATTAAAAAAGGCAAAAAATCACCATTCCTGTAAGCATCAAAATGGGCTTTTTCTGGCAAAACTCCTACCTCTGTAATGTTAAAAGTGCTTTTTGTGACCTGGAAACTGAAGAGGTGGCATCTACATGGCTGGAGTGAATTCTCCTCCATGGTTGTAAAATGGTACAATTAAACCCCACTGAGTCACTGCTGCTGGAGTTAAGTGGAATTTATGGTCATAGCCTCATTCGTGTTTATCCTCTTCTTTATCCCATCCATTTCCTATTCAAGCTCATTTTTGTTGTGTGTATATGGAATAGTAGTGCCTTTGGAATGTGAGTCTTGTATGCGTGCGCTTCACAAAGCATATGAATCTCCTGGTTGCTATAACAGTAATAGCACAATAAATGCTCAGATTCAAATCATGCTGAATACCCACAACCCAGAACTTAATTTTCCTTTTTTCCCCCCAGTGTAAAGGTACTCTTCCTAAATGCTTCCCATCAGATCCTGGGCAAGTGGGCACAGGCTCAATAAGAGCTGGCTCACACCTGGCCTGGGATGCCCTACTTTGGCAAAATGGCTTTTTCTTGCAGCAGTCCAAGCAAGGGCTGGATCTGATTTCTTTTACCAAAGTCAATTTTTCAATAGGAGAACAATTAATTACTGAGTATGGAAAAGAAATTTGGCATTTGTTCCCCAGCCCCTATGAGCACTGTAATTGCCCTCTCCGGAGGGATCGGAGCTGGTTGGAGTTTCATAAGGAGCAGTTGAACCGCAGTACTTGTTTGACATGTTTTGAATGGTTTACCAAGCACAATCGGACACAAAAGGAAAGGGGCTTGTCAATCAGCTGCTTGCATTGGGCTGTTAGCGTATCACTGTCAATCACAGCAATAGCAGCTTTCCAAGGTGCCTGAGGAGTTACTATGGGGGGGAGCAGCTGTGATAATTTGGGGGCTTTTTAACCCTTCCAATTTCATGCAAGTGACACAGTTTCTTGGAGGATCTGATTTATTATTATATGGATGCAGGCAGAGTGCTTGCAAAATTTACTCCTTGGAATTTGCAGCAAACATAAACATGTATAATTCAACAGTGCCAGAAGAAAAAGAAGGTGGGAAATGGCCTTTGTCAGCAGCAGAAGGGGTTTAGAGAGCTGTGGGAAGGAGAGAAGGGACAGAGTTGTGATTGATAATCAGATTTTTTTCATCTCCAAGAGGAAACCTATGGGGCACTTTTGAGGAAAACAGAGGTGAAATGATGCCAAGGGTTAGGGGAGTCTCATCCCACGTGGAGTGGGAACCAGCACCAGATTGGCCCACGGGGAAGGTGCTTGCTGGGTTCCTCTCCCTGCCTGGGACCCGGGGCACAGGGGGCCCATTGGGGCTGACGCCCGCAGCAGCCGGCTCCTTCACTCAGCTGGAACTTGTTTTAGTTCCAAACGTGAGCAAAAAAGATAAGAAACAGAAACATCAGCAAGAGGGAGGTTTGACAGCCAAGTTGTGCAGAAACCAGATGTCATTCTTCATAGCTTGCTTTCACCTGGGTAACATGGGTTGCTGCACCTCTCTGCCTCAGGGCCAGGTAACGTCTCCCTCCTGGCCAGAAGCCTGGTTTAGGACAAATTTTAGCCATGGTTGTAGTGGGTTTCCTGGTTATGGGTCTGTACAGCCACTTGTGAGTATGCAGCAGTGATGTACAAACATGCCTGGAGGCTCCCGTGAGGCTCTGCTATAGGAGGAGATATTCCAAAGGGCTCCGCAGTGGGCAGCAGTATCCCTGGGTTGTGGAGACAAGGTGATTACAAAGCAAAATCTAGTTTGGGATTTACATTGGCTTTGTGGTCTCGCTCATTCTCTGGAAAATCCAAACCCAGAACTGATCTTCCTGAATTCTGAGGCTGCTGAAAAATTTGGGGGGGGGGGGGGAAGTACCCTTTTCTGTTATTCTGTACAAGTTCTTAGTTTAGTTCTACAGACTCCTGTTTAGTTCCTGTAGAACCCTATTTGAGCTATAAGTGCGCTCTAAGGTTGGGAGTTCTTTAAATGTGTTCTAAAACATACAATGAGTAGAAATGTTGGGATCTGGGTTTGCTTTCAGACAGGGCTTCACTGCTTGGTACTCCCGAGATCCCTCAGAGTCCCATCCTGTACCACAAACTGCCTGTGCATTATTTAGCTGTGGATGCACTAAATGCTGAAAGGCTGATTATGAATATTGATTAATAACCAAATTCCTCCAATTCTTGGAGGAATGAGTCAAATGTGCTAGGAAATATTCATCTGTGGGGAGGAAAATATAATCCTGTAGACTGACCAGCATTTACTCTGCTTTCAGTGCTAATTTCTATCTATTACACTTCGGTATGTGGCTAAGTGCCCTTCCAAAGGCTTCATTTATCTCCATTTCAGAAATCAGTGGCAATATATCTGTAATCACACAGGACTCTCAAGGTTTCTATCTGAAGTACTCTTAGATCCTCAGGTGAAATTACATCCAGTATATCAATAGTTTAAAAGTGTATCCTGGAATCCAGAAAGCAAAATTGAAAGCAGAATTCATCTTATTGTGTTGCATCTTAAATCCAGGTCTGATTTTACTTACAAACTTGGCAAGATACAGCAATAGGCATCATATATTAATCAATGGCAGATGAAGGCCAACCCTGCTGCCCTACTTTGGGGGGAGACCTGCCTTTTTTTACTCTTTCAAGAACAAGGTAGACTTGGAGAGTTAGCAAAAGTCTTCATGCAGTACCTGGAGCATATAATCGGGGAAAATAGTGGTCCATGGGCAAAGTAGCTCATAAAATGGTTCAATCAAGTCTCAAATTGACATATCTGTGAAGTGAAACCCTATGTGTTAATTCTGTTTCGCAATGCTTTTATCCCTCGCTGTGACAAAAGGATGAGCCATCTTTCCCATGCCTGCACATCTGCAGCTTCAGTCCACGCTATCCCACCATTGCACTTGTCCTTAACAGCAAACAAGAAAGTTGGATGCTCCTTGTGTTTCCCTTTTGTATTTCTCTGGGCTGTTTCCCCCTTCCACCATCTTTTGCATTGTTTTTCTCAAACTTGAATGCTTTAAAATACAAGTGGAAACCGATGGTGGTATCCGAACTCAGGAACATATTGGATAGCTTTGCTCAGAATAATTGCCTCCTTCTTTTTCATCTCATCTCAATGTTTAAAGAATAACAATATCTCATCTCCGCTAAATCTTTGAACCTCTCCTCGATATTGTTTGGTGAGTTAACCTGGCAATGCAGCAGTTGTTTAGTTGATCGCTGCAATGCGCAGATGATGGGAATTCACAAATCTGGAGGTAAAAAGTTGCACCTTCAGGATTGTCAGAAATCATTTCCATTTCCTCTTTGGTCTTTGAGATGCTTTTCACTATTAAAGAAGATCAACCTCTGTGCATCTCTCATTGCTGCCTCTCTATCCTATCGATTCTGTCTTTTTCTACTTTAAAATGGGAATGAATGTGTTTAACTGTCATGTCAGAAGATTTATAGACCTACTGCTTTAGACACGACTGAAACTTTGGAGCTGAAAAGGCTCTGAGTACCTCTGAAAGATGCATTTGGCTGTTTGGTAGCGAATTAAGCATCTGGAAGAAGCAGCTGAGCAAAGTCAGTTGCCTTGTTACAGCTTTTTGAGCTGTTTGCAAGACTGGTGGTCCTGATGCAGCCAAATAAAGTAAACTATTCATCAAATAAGATGCATCGGGTAAGCGAATGAACTTTGTTAAACAAATTTTGGTGTCATTTGGGTAATTGGTAAGCTGAATGTGCACTTGCACAGCTCTGCAGTACACCTCACATCTTGGAAAGCCACGTGCTTGTAAGCAGCTTCGTGCAGCGTGTTGGCCCAGGGAGGAGACTTTGGTCCAAAACGAAGTTGTTACCGAAGCATTCCCCAGGTGTATGAGCAATATATCATCCCCTCTTCTCACTTGAATAAAAAACAACCATTGCCACTGAATTCTGGGCCAGAACAGGCCCAAAACATGGTAGAAAGGGTTTTCCTTTCAACTTTTCTGAGTATTGGCTCGTGCTGTTGCATTAATTGCGCTTGTTCCCCACCTTGTGCCAACCACCCCTGAGGCGTGGCGTGCCGAGGAAATGTCAGCATACTTTCTGGTATCTCAACTATGTTTCTGCATATGCCAATATACCTTTTCAGGGCTTTTTTCCGCCTGGTTTTCCTACAGCAGTTTTACAGTGAGTCTCATTGCTAACCATATACTTGGTATCCACATTCCCAGCCTGGAGCAAACTCTCCTTCACCCTAACACTGATCTCTGCAGCTTGGTCACCTGGGTCTGGGCATGACCAAAGGGAGATTTTGACCAGGTATCTTAGATTTGAATTGTCTTGCCTTCTGATGGCAGTTGTAATTAATCTCTGGGGTGGCCTTTTATATTTCATGGGGTTGCCCAGAGGGGGTGAAGTTTTTGCCTGTGTTCAGCCTGAAAGTGCTTTGATTTTATTCTAATTTTAATTTCTTTTTCATCAATGCTTTGCATTAGTGTTGTGTTTCTGCTTCTTAGTTGGATTCAGACCTGACATGGATTAACATTATGGTTGGAAGCCTAATTCTTTAACTAGAGGCACAATTGCTGCTCTTAAGTTAGTAATTAATTGCTTTTATTTATCATAAATGTGACCATTTAAACCTCAGCTAGCAATTAAAACTGCGACTGCCTCAGCTTATTCCTGCTGGAAGCTGTGTGATGTAGGTCAGATGCATGGCAGTAAAAAAGGTTTGTTCGGATCATTCACACTTGCTACAGGAAACACCGTATTCTTTCTATGGAGTGAATATGAGCGTAGCACATACTGGTTCTGTCTATATAACGGAAACTGTATTTTTCATAAAGGTTCATATGTTCCTTTGTTGGAAGGATCTTGATGGGTGGGAAAGAAACCTCGTTACACACCGCAAATCTGGTGTTTGCCCTGGGTCGTCAGGGGAAGATGATGATTGTACCTATAATTATATGCTCAGTTAAAATAAGGTGAAGCTCAGCGATTAAATCTTCAGCATGGTGAAAAACTGAGGTCTAAATATTACGTTTCAAGCAGCAACAAAGCTTCAGTCTTCAAAAAAAGAATACTTTTTATTCTCCTCTGCATCTGTCCTGTAAAAAATTTTTCATCACTGATTTCATTGCATTATCAGGACCAAAATGAGAAACAGTGCCTACAAGCAAATATAGCATTTGAATATGGGCCAGGAATTCCTTTTACTGTATAAGCTTTTGTGTGAAATAAAAGCCAAACAGCTGCTCACAACTTAAGTCTGAGTAAGCGAGCTAATGCTATAGCTTTGGTCTCAAATTTGAGGCTAAATTGTTTCTTTGCCAAAGACCCTGTGCCAACCTACCTGGTCCCAATTTGTGAGAACAAAGTACATTGTTTCTGCTGCTCTGGGAGTGAAATCGTTGTATTTGACAGTTTTTTCCACTATAACTTCAATCTGATATGGGAAGCCTCCACGAGGTTGTGACTTTATTTCTCACCTCCAGTCCTCCCGGTTATATCTCAAGTAGGAAAACACCTCCTTGCAAGGCTAGTCAAGCATGATACATGGGTATATTTGTATATTGTGTTATACCTGAGGACTCTTTTTTGCCATTAGTGTATTGGCTTTTGATTGAGTTTTGCTTTTTTTCCTTAAATCTTCCATTCTAAGTTTTCTTCTCCTTCTACTGCTTCATCAGCTGATCTCCAGGCTTTCCCCTGGATACCCTCCTGCCATGTGAAACCTCCTTCCCAAGGGCTGACTGTGAGACCACCATGGCCTGAACGGGAGACCCTCCTCCAGAGCTGAGCGTTGATGGTGCACTGATGGGATAAGCACAGTATGAAAATCTATGTTCAAAGAAAGCTGGAAATTCCCTGCAGTTACCTGGTCTGTCTCCTGAATCTATGTAATCATCCACTCAGTTCGCATAGTGCTGTTGGCTGCTCTTACATCCCACTAATGGCCAGTTAGAAGATATTTTCCTGGCAGTGAAAAGCATCATCTTGCAGCTGTTGCCGCTGTCCTGGGACAAATCCCAATGTCTGCAAGGTCACAGTGACGTTAGTAATAGCCCTTTCCTGTGTGCTGAGTAGCATTTTAACAGCACTGCTCAGAGCACCTCTCCCAGTGTTGTTCCACTGACATATTTACTGGGAGAGCGGATGAAGTTCCTGATGGCTGAATCATGTCTCCTTTAAAGTATGTTGTCAAAAAGATCATGTATCTTGTGTTGTGATGACACGAACATTACGTTGGATAACACATAGTCAGTAATCACCTCATGTGTTAGTCTGTGCTGTAGCATAGCTCATCTTGCAAAGTCCTCTCCCAAACCCACCAGCTGGGGTTGCCTGGCTTCAGAGATAACTGCGCACGTTCATGCTTCCAGGTCCTATGTGATGCTGAGTGATTAGGTAAGATGCAGTGTCCTGAAGATGCCCCATCCCTGCTCGAGGAGCTCATTAAACAGTTATGCCAAGTGGAGGGACACTCCGTGTGGAAGAGAGGACTTTATTTTCTTGTGTCAGCAACTGGCAGCTTGCAGATGGTCCTTCCACTGGAGCAGGTTGCTCCAAGCCCCATCCAACCTGGCCTTGAATGCTGGCAGGGATGGGGCAGCCGCAGCTTCTCTGGGCACCCTGTGCCAGCGCCCCAGCACTCTCACAGGGAAGAACTTCTTCCTTATATCGAATATAAACCTACCCTTTCAGTGTATTTGTATGGCACTGCTGTCATTGTGATAAAATATGATTTATTCTTTCTTCCTTTGTACAGCTTTTGCTTATGTTTTGCAAGGCTTCATCAGTGCTCATTTGTCACTCGCCAACTGGATTACTGGAGGCTGCAGCTTTTTGGAAGCTAAAGCAACATAATAGCACTAGGTTTTTAAAATCAGTTGTTTGTTTATGTGGAACTTGGCCAGGAGCACACAGACACCAAAAGGCGCAGCGCTTGGCTTGGAGCAAGACTTAAATCCCTAATGCTGTATTCTCCGGTTTCCCTTCCATCACCAGCATCTGCTGGGACGTGTGTGCGCTGCTGGTAGCTTGCTGGTACCATTGTGTAGAATAAAATATCCCTAGATATGGCACTTTGTCCCCATATATAACCCATACAGAAGGGATTTTGCATTTTGGGTTTTGCTTCAGTTTTGTCACTATGGTGTGTGTGCTTTTGCTGTCTTTTGAAGCCTGTGGCATCATGGAGCTGTGCTCAAGGGTTAATGCAGGTAATGGAAATAGAAACAGCTGTAGCAGCTTGTGTTTGTTCGACAGACTATTCCTGGTCTTCTGTCTTTATCAAGATGACATTGCTTCTGGGGCAATGCATAGAAAACAAGGTAGCTCTAAAGGAGATGGAGGAAATGCCTGTTGTATGCAGAAAGCTTGGGGAGGAGAGAGGGTGAAACAAGAGGAAAATGTTTCTTTTGAAGACCACAGGAGGAAGAATTCAACGGCTTTTTTTAAAGCTGCTGAAATTGTGACGTGTAATAGTGCAGTGTTGGATGAGCTTTGAAACAGGAAAACTTTGATTTCTGTGTTTAAAGTGCATTTGTAACATGGAAGCGAAATCTGTTGGTGATATTAGCGTGATGGCTGTGGGCTTGCTCTTAGGATGGGCTTGGCCCCGTCCCTCTTATGCTTTATGGTTTGCACATGCTTGCGTGCTCCTTTTTAGGAAGCTGAGAAACAACGAGCGTGGAAAATCCTGCCAAAATGGGCATTAACTGTGGACTATGTCCACAAATGTCTTTGTGTAAGAATAACATATAAATACAAAGTATGTGATTCTTTGCTTAAAGTCTCTAATGTATATACATCTCTGCAGTTACTGGGATCTTCTCTGGTTATACAAGAAACCAGGTTATTTAGCTGCTCTCAGTGTCTTGACTTGCTGGTTTCTCTTCTCTTTTTATGCATATTAAGTGTTGAAAATGACAAAGAACATTTTATGGTTTTGCTGTGGGATCCTGGCTTGGGAATGGCTCATTCTAATTTTAGATAATACCCATTAGCTTTGAGTACTTCCGTGCTCCAGAAATGCAGTTCATCAAAGCCCAAGTGCTTTGTGTCAGATCTGAATGTTTCACGAGAGATTTTGTAATCCAGCATGTCAAACTTGTTTAAATGCGAGCTTGTAGCTGAAAGCCGAAGGAAGCAGTAAGTGCTTCATTATCCTGCTTGCCTTATGGAAGTGTCCTGCAGTTCTTGGAGCAATGAAAATTGTCTTATTTCTACAAGGAACGTGGAACTATCTCGTGCTGTAGAGGCACTCCCGACGTGTGCATGTTCTCCTTGTGCTTTTGAAAGGTCTGGTGTTCCACAGGGGCAAACGTAGTGACTCCAGTAGGGAAATGCTCCTCTCCCTCTGCTGAATAACTGTGCGACTTGGCCACTGGTGACTTCTTGCTTCTTCCTGGAGGTGGCTTTGTTTTAACAATTATTTAAGCAGGAAAAGCCTCACTTGCAAATGCTTTCTGATAGAGCAGACCTTGAGGGTATCCTCTTACTCATCTGATCCAGGCAGTGATGCTTTAAGTTACCTAGTTCTGAAGGTACTATAAGGGTGATGAATTTGCAGTCAATTGCTGTCAGAGGTCTCTGGTGTAAGTTTGCCATCTCTTCTGTTCCTCAGCTCCATCACTACCTGGTTTTCTACCTTGTGTCCGTAGCAGAAAAAGGAGTCTCTGTTCATTTTCCAGATTCACACTGATAAAACTATGCCTGATTTACAGTAAGTCTGAAGAGACTCTGACTTGTTTCTGTGTTTTTAACCTTCCTGGGTGTTGTAAGTGTGTAGAAACGTATGGGTAGAATGCAGAGCGATGGTCACTGTTCTCATACAGGAACACAAAGCCAAATACATGTGCGTGTCTGTGCACAGGCACTTTACTATCTCTATCCAGGGCTCAAACTGAAGCAGCTGCCTCAATGCAGATGTGGGAAACTGAAATCTGCCATGAAAGCCTTTCTACCTTGCATATAGCAGCCCCACAGCAGCCAAAATATGCATTCTCTTCTTTTAAACATAAAGGGGGGTATACTGCATCCATCTGCTCCTTCCCTGCACTGTGCTGCAGCTGTGCCGGTGTATTATCTGGAAATGGCCTGAGTAAGACCAGCCATAACAAGAGGGGGGGAAAAAAGAATCCTATGTTTGATGTAAGTGCAATTGTGGCTTTATTCCAGTCACTTCTTAATTTATATCTCAAATTCAGTTTATCTTCGTGCCCTGGTGACTAAACAAAAGAGCTGTATGCACTTGACTGTTTGAACAAACTGTCTCTGGGTGTGGGAAACAAGAGCAAAAATGATTTAGGGATGTGGGAGGGAAATCCAGAGCATTGAGTGAGCAGCACCATCTCAGTTGTTTTAAATGGGAAGTAATCTGCACTTTGGATTCAGCACGTGTGTATGTATCATTTCACTCTCTGAATGAGCTTGACTATTTAGTTTTTCCTTTGCAACAAGCATCCACCCTAGGGAAGAGGGGCCTTGGTTTATTACCATTAAGAAAAACACTTAAAACACCCAAAATTTGTCTCTGGTCTTGAAACGCCGTGTCATCTCAAGCCAATATACTTTGTGTACAGGTTTCATTGTTGCTGGTGGATGTTAATATGTGGGACCTGGTTTGCTCTGCTGCATCCTGTTAGGACAGTTTAAGACTGTGCACTCCAACCCATTCTCTCACTGGATCCCCTCATTTTAGCTCAGCTGTAGGTAGAGTTTGAGGCTGTAGACCTTTAGTGCTGGGGTCCTAATGTTCTTTAACCAAAAGATAACTTGAATACTATCCTTCGTTATTCCAATAATAATATCCCAGTTTGGTTCCTGCAGCAGGAGTTTTCTTCCCCACAATTGAGCACATCTCCCCAACGCATGGCGAGGATGCTTGTGCGCATCCCTGCTCGGAAAGGTTGTGTGGTATAAGGAAAACAGTTTATTGCTTGTTCTGTAACTTGAAAGCAACTGGATCACATATTGAACTGCAAAGAGCTTTTCCCCAGCTAACAACCAGAGGGTTGCATTCGGGGTGGCTTTTTTACTAACATAAAACATAGCCCAGGATTTCAGAGAGCTTTTGGGGCACTTGGGCCAAATTTGAAATGAATCTAGATAATGTTTTTGTGTTTTATTTGGAAAACTTCTGTTGGCTGTAGGTGCTGCGTGTTTCAAATCTGCATCTGGTATTTGCTTTGAATCTTTGGGTCCGTTGGAATCCAAAGCCGAAAGTGTTGTGACCCAAAACTGTTTAATCTTAGATCTGTGGTCTCGAAGCCTGCAGCCCAACTTGAATACCTGATGAGTATCAGCTGAGCAAGCATCGCAGAAACTGACTTCTGCCCATGAACCATAAACCTTTTCCCTAGGGAGCAAGGAAGTAAATTGGCCTTTGTGCAGGAACAGCCAGCTAGACCGGGGCCATGGTTTCCTCGCGCTCAATATACCAGACCCTGTAGTACACTGCTGCAAAGTTCTCCTGCCTTCTAAGTGAAGCCATATGAAACAAAACAATTCCCCTTTTCTGAGAGTGGCTGAACTAACCCATTTGTTCAAGCTATTCTTCTGGTTGATTCGCTTTTAACTGGAAGGACACCGATGTATTGAAGGCAACTTGAAAAACACCGAAAGGGAAGAAGGGGAAACCATTTCAAGCTCACAAAAGAAAGAGTGCAAGCATGTGAGCAGCGAGACCCTCCATAATGGTGTAAAACTTAACCCCACAATGAGTTTGATATGTGCTCCTCTAGAAAACAAGGCCCAACAAGGGGGCTTGTAAGCTCAGCAGTTACGATTGAGGTCACAACATGATCAGCTCAATGTGCCCTGCTTGCAAGGAAAATAAATCCTTAAAGATATCTGGTAAGATAGGTCTTCATCTCACCTTGCAAAGGGGTTTTACTTGAATGTTGTTCTCAACTGCTTTTTTGTATCAATGTACCAAAAAAAGAGTCCTTGAGAGCCTCAGCAGCACATGGCTTGAGGAAAGAGGTTTATGGTTAATATGTTTGGATATGTGTTCTTGGTGGAAAAGGGTGATGTGTAGGAGAAGTGTAAGTGAGAAGGTAACACAAGCCTGGTACCATAAGTACTTGGGAAAAATGTGCTTCACGAGCTTAACATTTAAAAAGCATTGTATGTCTTCAGTGAGGATGGGCTGTGGTATCAGGCGCTCTTTCTCGCTGGCATTTTAAACTCGCTCTAACCTTGATGGTCATTGGTTCTTATGCTCAACATTAAGGCAGACAGCAATTTGCCCACCAAGCTGAAGGGACAGGAGGCAGTGATATAGCCTCCTAGGGCTGGGAACATGAGTCAGGGACCAGATTTGATCTAATTACAAGGGGCAGGAAGATGTTAAGCACATAACATATAGTGCTATAGACCTGCTTTCCTGGTATTGATGGATTATGGTGTTCACCAAGCAACGTGATTTGCAGTTACTCAGTTTGCAATGGGTAAATTAATTGAAACAAGGGCAGCTTACTGTACTGTAGACAAGTACATGGGTTTGGGTTTTGACAATATTTAATGTGAGCTATAAAGTGATGTTGATTTTTAATGTCTCATTTCTTTGCCCACAGCAGGTGACGTGGCTGTTCTGGGTAGCAGCCACTGAAGTCAAATGAGTCTATTTACGGTGAACTTTTTACCTTGTTTCTAAGTAGCTGTTCTTTAGATGCACCCATCAGCTCTTCCTCATCATGTTTCCAAATAGCAATATGTTTCATTCTCTTCCTTTGTCTTTGGGTTACTAAATCTATCGTCTTACTGGAAAGCTTAGTGTTGTCACAAATTGCACATTATGCCCTGGATTAAGGCTGTATAGCTTGAACGTGGCAAGTTGTTTAAAGATAGACTGGCTTATGCTTTGTATTAATTCCCCCCTCCAAAACTGTCTTCCGTAACAATGTAAATAAAGAACTCCCAGAACTGATACAGCAGAGCTGGCACGGTTAGAAGAAAAAGCTCAGCTATTACTCAATTGACATTAATGGTACATAAATCTTAATTATATTGAACAAGCATCAAACTGCAAGGTTTTAGGAGATGGAGTTGTTAGATAACAGAGTACAGTGAACATTTATCTTCAAACGAATTCCCAAGCCTCCTTAATTTCCTTTGTAGTTGGAAGGAGGTTGGGAACAAGAGGTGTAATATGGATTCACTCTGTGCCTGGCTCTTTCAGCAGTATCCAAAGTTAACACGGGCTAGAAATTGCTGAAATAATAATTTCCAATTGTGCGGACCATGGATTTAACCATATCTGCACAGGACAAGGCTGCGTATGGTGTTAACAGCTCCTGGGTTACTCCTGCCTGCTGTCCTCTTGCTGTGAGGAGCCAGGAGGTCTCTGTCTTGTTCACTGTCATCTGCATCACAGGACTGTGATGTGCAAGTCTTGCCCAAAGTGGCTCCTGGGTGTGATGTTCTTCCTTTGAACCCCCACCCACTAGGATTTTCTCTCCTTGGAGACATTTCCGTTTTCAGCCGTGAATGGCAGCAGGGTTGGGGATGTTGTTTCCAAAACACCGCTGCTTTCAGATAAAAACAACAAATAAAACAGATGAGAAGGGATTTTACTTACATCTTTCTCCCAATTTAGGTTTATCTCCCCCTTGCCACAAGACTGCTATGTTTGTAATCCCATGTGCTGCATCGATCTGGCAGATTTCCTTGAGGACTGTAGAGAAAGAATTAAAATAGAGTCATAGAATAGTTTGGGATGGAAGGGACCTCTCAAGCTCATCTAGTCCACACCCCCTTCCATAAGCAGGGGCATCAAAGCCCCATCCAACCTGATCTTGAATGTTTCCAGGGATGGGACATAAAAACTGCTCTGGGCAGCTTGTTCCAGTGTAGGCAACAGCAATTTTTATCTTTCTGGTCTCAAATGTTAAGAAATCTCTTAAATTTAAGAAAAAAAAAAAAATATTGTTTTTTATATAGAATCTTTACTTTCTCACATTCTTACTTGAAAGGCTCCAACCTGAGCTTTATGTGGGAGCTCTGTGCGTTCACCCTTCAATATCAGCCCTCCTCTACATTGCCTAACAGCATCGCTACCAACTCATTACTCACTCTGTTAAAAACTTGGCCTCCCTCTCCTACGCCTTCATTAGGGCATTTCCTCCTCCCTGAGAAATCCTCTGCTTTCTCACTGCTCCTAGCAGAAGAGGTAAAGCAAAACCATCACTGTAGATTAAACACATCCAGGAGGAGTCCATCAAAAGACACCAGAGGATTAGGCAAGGCTGGTGTTTAAAGCAGCCCCCTGCACCCTGAGGCTGAAGGCTGCCGAGGCTCAGGCTCTGCCTGGGGGTCAGACCACTACAATTAGCCAAGAGGCTGGTACAGGTAGATAAGCTTTAATTGCTCAGTCTGCTTTCCAGGGCGCTCCATTGGTGCTGTGATTTCTCTCCAGAGTAGCTCAAATAGAGGTCGGAGGGAGTAAATGTTGCCAACCCCATAGCAAGAGGAGCAAGTGAGGCTTGGAGCTCGAGATCTATGGGTGTGCTAGTGAGAGGCAGCGCTGTACAGTAACTGGACAGAGAGCTCCAGGCCGTGGCTGGAGATGCAGTTACACGTTTGGGCACAGGAATGTTTATGAAGCAGGGGAAATTTTGATAGGAGAGCAGGATTATTTAATGCACTTGGTTTATCATTCTTTTCCCTTAAAGCCTTAAAAAACAAAAGGCAGCAGAAAGGAGAGGGAGCGGTTGTAGTTTCACAGATGAAAAGTGAGCTCTTGCCTGTTGTTGTTAACACTGCTGCCACCCACCAAATGCTCCTCTGGAGCTGGCTGGCCTGCTACAGAAAGTGGCAGAGAGGTTACAACATGTCAGCTAACCGCATGAAGGACATGGTGTTATGGCTTTGCTGGGGACCAGGATGCTCTACATGTGCTGGAGTAGTGTTCTGCATCCGTGTTTATTGCTTGAGTGCCTTTTCTTACTTGAGGGCATTTTGTCCCTTGTGGTCTTTTGTCAATCGCTTAGCCATTGCTACCTAGAAAGGTAGGAGTACAAGTAGGTTTTATACACAAAATCCAGGTCTAAAACTGTATGATCAGATCTCTGCTGTGTTAGCAGTCTGCACAGAAACTCCTCAATGAGTGGCAGCAAAATGTTTCTGTTCCTCATTTTAATACTTTAAATATTGTGATTTGCAAGACCGTAACTGCTGTTTGCAGCATTCAGGCACTGCCAGCCACTCTGCGTAGGTTTTCCTGTAGTTTTGGAGGATTTAAGAACTGGTTTCCTTTACTATGTGGGCAACACCAATGACTTCATAACCTGTTTCGGAGCTTGGCCTCAGCTTTCTCACCAAAATGATATATTTTGTGGAGAAAATGAAAGTGGTATTTAAATGCACAGACTACTATTTTGGGTGAGTTGGGAAAGGGTGGAAGACACGGAACGGCCTGAATCCTAAGGGAAGGACATGTGGCAGGTCTCTCACCATGGGGCATCACTGACCCTCTTCTCTCTGCTTCCCACAGGCCCTCCGGGGAGGCGAGGGAAGCCTGGCCGTCGCGGAGAACCAGGTAAGCATCACCTCTTGCCCCAGTGATGACACTGGGTACCGCATGGGTGTCAGTGGGCTGTATGGGAGCCTTTTGGTAATGACGCTGGTCACCTTCATCTGATGGGCCATGGGATGGGGGCCTCCCAAAGCCCTACATGCTGCATACAGAGGTATTTATAGCAAAAAGAAACAAATACAGTCCAACTCAAAACGTTCACTGGTGCTTCATATTTTGTCCATCCTATTGCTCCCTCTTAGCATTCAGACCCGTGTTATCCCATCCGATAGTGAAGTGGGACTGTGAATTAGCACACAAACATAGAAACCCCCCGAAGCCATGATAGGTCTCTCTTGTTGCCTGCATGTGGGATGTGCCCATGTATTGCCTGATGGTCCCGTGTGTGATTGGTGGTGTTTAAGAGCTGGGGATAACCAAACCTCAGCCACCAGCCCTGGGTGCATCCCGTGAATGCTCAATGTGCCCTCAAACTGGGTGAAACCACCCACTGACCTCACTGGGAATCTTTATTTGAGCTATTTAATTTTATGCCTCTCTCACTTTGGTATCTGGTGGTTTTGTTGTTTTCCTGTCTTGTGAAATGGGAAAGCACAGATCCCATTTCAGCTGGGCAGAAGCGCTGTTTACATTCTGCTGTTAGGGGTGAAGTGCTGTTGGAGAGGGGAGAGATGTGGTCGGCATTGCTCTTTCGAAGGAAAGCAGGCAGCAATGTACCTAGAAAGCCACATGGATTTTGCAATTGCCTCTGCATATTGGAAAGCAGCAGATGGGATTTTACACTCCTTGGATCTTTGGTTGTTGAATGTTGAAAGGGTGAATGGGGACCGGGTGGGTCTTTATTTAGCGAGGAGGCTGTTCTCTGTTGCCTGTCACTATAGCAAATACATGTCTGGGTTTTCAGAAAGGACACCATAACCTTTGGATCACCAGTATTTTAAACACTTGTATTAATTCTGGGGACATCGTGGGGTTTGGGCTGTGGACCACAGGCTAGTCCCTGTGGAAGGGAGGCCTTTCTCTTCTCCTTTGCACCGATGGTATTTCAGTGTGTTATGTGTTCTCTGAGATACTTTTGCTCCTGAAGCATCAGGGATTACCCATGGCCAAGGGATGAGTATTGCACTTGGGATGCTAATGACTTCCCAGTCAGCTTCATTAAACCCCTTACCCTCACAGCTGGGCTGTAGGAATAGTCATCAGGTAGCTTTGATTCTCTTTTGTTTGTTGTCTTTCAAGTGTCTGAGGGCTTTAAGGAGCACAGTGGAGTTCAGCATTTGACCAAGGGCAGCTGGTGAGGTCAGCCAAGGAATTTGGGATTTATATGCATGCGTTTATGCAAACATTGCCCAAGATGTGTCTCTAGTCCGTACTAAACTTTGGGAGGTGGCACTGAGCTTCCGTATGCCCCTGCCCTTCACTCCCTTCTCCCTATTTCAAGCAAGAGCTTCTGCACAGCAACGTTTCCTGTGAGCAAGTGCCACTTGCGCATCCCTCTGACAAAGAGGAAAGCTGCCAGGGAATCAATGCAGGCCCAGAGGGAAAACAGGCATTATAGAATAAGAAGGAAAAAATCAGTCATTAATAACAACTGATGACCTTCTTGAACTTTTCTGCAGTTGTGGAGGAAAATCAAGGACACTGCAGCAGATACAAAGAGCACACACAGACACTCTCAATGGGTCTCATCAGCTACATCCATCTAGTGCAACACAGCCCCATGGATTGCTCTGCTGCATTGCAGATAGGAACGTGGAGAGCAGACCTCCCTCTGTATATTGGTTTTGGCCCAGCTGCCAGATGTTTGTTTCCTTGGATAGCTTGAATATATATTCCTGTATGTGTTTGAGAACCTGACCACACATAAACCAGGTCCTTGTTCCTTCGCTACAGCTGATAACCGTGAATAAAGCTTTGCTTGCATAGCACCATAGTGTCCATCCCCAGGGACTCCGCATGGTTATTGTTTTGCAGCCTCCAGACAAATGCTGTTGTAGGGCCAGAGGCGCAGTGCTGGTCTCAGCCCTGCCAAAGGGAGCGTTTTTTCTGGCAGTTGTTGATATGGTCATGTTGAAAAACTTTGTTCAGATTCATGCTGGAACTTTCAATAGCGAGCTCTTAGAAACAAGCAGAGAAGCTTTGAAGAGGTCGTTTTACATCGCGCCCTCCTCTTGATTTAAACCAAGGCTGAATTTTACTGTTTTTTCTTTCGCTGTGATGGATTCAGACAAAGAAAAGATGAATCCAACAGCTCTGTTTCTCTAAACGAAGCATTCATCATCCTGAGAGCCTGCCGAGACAACAGCTCTCTACTGTAGGAAGGCACCGTACCAAAAAAGATGACTTTTTAATCTATTTCTAGGGAAAATATCAACTATTCAGACTGTTTGGAAATGGGGAAAGCCTGGCTCTATGTGCTTCAAAAAGCACTTGCTAAAATGTGGGGCTGAACCACTATTGCTGCCTTGTGATTCCCCGCACCCCACCCCAAGGCAAGCAGTGAGTCCCATTGGGGCTCTGCCTCTGGCTTGGCTTGGCTTGGTTTATTTTGTTGTGAAGAGGATAAATACAGCCACTTTCCCCCCTCCCCAGGGAGTCTGTGGGCACAGGGGGCTGCCTCACACCCCAGTCTTTCCTTGGGCTTCATAGCTCTGGTAGCAGCTTGAGCTTCTTATGGCGGCACGGATGTCAGCATCATCTCTTGCTTGATCTCAGGTCTCAGGTACCTGTGAGAGCATTTCTGCTGCTCTCAGGCCAGCTAAACAAACCAGGGAGCAATTGAGTCAAAAGGCTCCGTCTGACCCGTTTTATTTGTTCTTGTCATCATCTGATCCCATGGAAATTGCCTCCTGTGTCAGGGAAACAGCAGCACATATGTCCTAGAGCTGGGCACAGGGATTGGGTCAGTGCAGTGACAGTCACTGAGTGCCACCAGTGTGGAAGAAATTGCTCTTAGGAACCAATTTATTCTGCTGTTGCTGTCACGAGGTGAGGGAACTCACGCCAGCAGCATCCTTGGAGAGTTATCACTCACTGGACACACTTCAGTTCAGTCCAAGCTCCATCCCTTCCTGCCAGGGCCAATGCACAAGTCACATCATTCTTATTCCTGCTTGTGAGCATTGGTGGTTTCTTGCACAGCTGGAAAAAGCAAGCACAGCCTTGAAGACCCACTTAGATTCATCCACATAAGCAGTTGATATATGGAAAGGAAACTACATTTTAGTACAACCTTATGTGGGGTTTGCAGCCTTCTCTGAGCATGAAGTTGGAAGGTTTTGCAACACTAGCAGTTATGGTTGGTCCCAACAGCCAGCCTGCACATCTCAGATACAGTTCTCCCTCCATGCCAAAGGCAAAATCATGTGTGGTGTCATGTTGGCTTATTTATTCAACATGATGTGTCCCAGTGAGGACACAGTTCAACTGCTGGAGTGAGCGTCTGTGAAATAACCCTGATTTTAGCAGGGAACCTGGGAGGTTTTGCTTCCCCTCTTGCTGCCAGCTGGTGCTGGGTGAGCAGGATGGGGTACAGCCATGCAGCCCGCCCGGGGCTTTATGTTTGTTTGTTTTCCATGATCCATCCTTACCAGGGTGTTCCTGAAGGATGAATGGGATCCAGGATTTGAGTGTTTACTTAAAGTATTGGTTTAAAGTCTCTGCCCAACTAGATGGTAGGAGATGATGCTCATGTCTCTCATACCGGTGTGCTGCTTTCTTCTCCTGGCTTGAAGATTGATCCAAAAACTGATCTGAACTTCAAAATCCCTCAAGGAAAAAGAAAAACCAGGAGTAAATACAGCTGAAATATTAAGTCTGGGAAGTCTCTGAGTATGTCTCTGCTCTCCTCGCATGAAGCCAGAGCTGGTTCTAGACACGGACACCCAAAGCTCATTGCTGCAGTGTTGGGTAGCACTTGTCTGCATTAGCAGAAGGGCATAAGCACAAAATGACCCTTACAGGTGGTCCCAGAAGGGATTATTTCCATGACGTTTTCACGGCAATATTGCTCTTTCTGCAGAAAAGATTTTGTTTACAAAACTCTTCCATCTCAAAGATGCTTGGACAGGAAAGGTTTTGAGGTGGTTGAAATGGGATTCAAGTCATCTGCTCTGCACCTCGATATCGGTTTCTAAACTTACATTACACTACAACTGTTTCTTTAGTTTGGACTTCTAAGAGTTTTGCTTCAAAGAGGCCTTTGTGTGGGGTGTGTTTGGGTTTTGGTTGGTTTGGGGTTTGCTTTGTTTGTTTGTGGGGTTTTGGTTTTTTTTCTTACAGCTATTCTGTTTGTGGAAATGCCCCAGTTTGGAACAGGGAAGAATCTGAAACTATTCAAGTAAAAAAAGCAAAGCAATTTCTATGCAGAGAAATGTTATTTCTCTTCCAGCCCTGCGCGTACTTAAACCCTGTATTTTACACACTAAGACCCTTTGGAACCCCTTAGCCATGAGACTGTGTAAATATACAGTTGTAGTTATTCAGTAAGTGTGTGTATATGTGGGTAAATCAGGCAGAACTTTGTATTTATTCGGGGGTTTTCATTGTTTCCTGTATTTCTCATGATGAATTGTTCATCTGTACCCTCATACCCGAGGCTGCTCTGGCTTCTACTGAAGTTTAGGGGGGGGGAAAGCTAATCTGTCCCATATCTGCTCTCAATAATGAGCCTCTCTGCTAGGAGAGAGTGTTCCCTGTGCACGCCAGTGGTGAGGCACAGGTAGGGATTATTAAGGTCAGCCCTCAGTGACAAATACTCTTATTCAGACCAACATGGAACTGATCTCTGTGACTTCCTATGACTGTAGCGGTTGCCCTCCTTCCTTATTGCCCATGTTATTCCCCATATAGCATTCTGGATTAACAACTCTGTATGTATATATATATATCGTGTATGTATATTATATACATGTGGTTTTCAAATCATCATTTTCTGCAGTCTTCAGTTAGCCACATGTGTGTGTAGCTACCTTAGGGATGGATCCTTTGCCCATTAAGGGCAGCAGCCAAGTCCCCTTTGACTCTTCCTGAGCCATTGGAAAGGCTGGGTTTGTTTCTCCTGCCTGGTCATGCTCTCTCCTGTCATGGCAAGCTTGCATGATAAATGATTTGCAGATTAAAGAGGAATGGTAGCTTATTCCAAAATTCCCAAGCTGCAAAAGCACT
This sequence comes from Amazona ochrocephala, assembly GCA_039720435.1. Classification (NCBI taxonomy): domain Eukaryota; kingdom Metazoa; phylum Chordata; class Aves; order Psittaciformes; family Psittacidae; genus Amazona; species Amazona ochrocephala. The sequence continues at coordinate 16,321,558 of CM077889.1, forward strand.
GGAAATAGATGACCGTGACCTGTCACTTCCCATACGTTTGTGTGCTGCTGGGGATGATGCTGCTGTGACCTGCTAGGTCTTTGGATGTATGAAATAACATCAGCTAGTCAATGAGGAAATCTAGGTCATTTATTTATAATGAGTTTTGGTTTTCATCTCCTGCTAGCACAGCTGTTCATGTTCTTAAGGAATCTCTTGGTGTTTCCAAATATCTCCGTGCCCTTGAATGTTCAGGTGCGAGGTTCACTCATAGCAGTAGAGCAGTGACTTATGCTGCAGGTCATGGAAAAGCACAGCACGTTTCCCTTGTTTAGAGCAATCAGTAATAGACCAAAACCTCTGTGTTTGCAGGTTATTTTGCCTTTGTCCTCTCCCTTCTGAAATAAACCCCTAAGTTAATTCGTGATGGAGTTTTAAATGCACACAGGCTGTTTCCAACTTTTACTCATTGCCATAAGGATTTCCAAGTGGTTTCGTTGTTCCTTTCAAGCTCTCAAACTGATTCTCGCTGGTCAGAATTATTAGCAATAAATTCTGGCAGATTCCTCTGTAAACAGCATGTCTCTTTGTGCAATGTGCCCACATCAGGGAGATGGCTGTGTAGGGGCAGCCCCTGGTATGTGATTAACTTTGGGATTTATCATTGGCTTGCAAAATCTTTGACTTTCTTCCATAGGAAACAAGTATCTCGTGGCTTGGCTTGTGAAAAAACATGTTCAGCAAGCCAGAAAGTCATGTTGTGCTCAGAAGAAGAAAAGATCAGTTCAATAGGTTTAACTTTATGCCTTGATGAAAGTCTCTTAACCCCATTTGGCCAACAGCACAGCTAAAGATGAGCGTAACTCCACTGATGTGAATGGAGGGCATCCTATGTTGTATACATATAGAACCCCCTCACCCAACTTTGATTCCTGTATGTGAGAGGAAAGCGTTTTAGAAGAGCACTTGCCTGCACGTGCTGGGAGAACGCAGTAGCTGAGAACAAGAAAAGGCATTGAATTCCAAGGAGATTATAATTGTTATATGATTGAAATCCCATATTAAAATAATTTCCTGACCACTGCTTATTCGAGACCTAGTTCTGACTTTTGTACAAAAGGGGTTTTGTTGGTGGCTTGGCATAAGGGAGTTAATAAATCAGGTTTGTGATTCTCAGTTAATAAATTGGCGTGGAGCCACAAACTTCTGTATTCATAAGAAATTAAACCAAGGAAAGTGAGCTAAGAGCCCGTGTGAATTCTAGTGCTAAAGAAAACAGGCTTCTGGGCATGGAGGGAGATTTGGAGGTTGTCTCCTCCCCTGCATGCTGGCTGGGTGCTTGGCCATAACTGTGTGCAGAGCTGACCATGTTAAGCTGACAAAGGCAGGTTAATGGGCTAATTCTTGGCTGCAGGCACTGCCTGTTGTTACTTGCTTCTTGCTTTCAGTCCTTATTCTTCGGCTTTTCTTGGGTTTTGTTATTCAACTTTTCAATGTCTTAATTTTTAAACAAATCTTGAAAACCTCAGAAAGACATTAGCTTGAAATATGCTTCTTGGTTTATATTCTTGAATAATACAAGATGAACCAAGCTGATATTTATTCCCCCCTCCCCATTTTAATTTTTCCCACATTTTTTCTTATTGTGATTAGTTTCTGGTTTTGATCAGGCAGGAAATGGAGCATGAAGAAGCCCTAAACAGAGAGCTATAGGCTGCCTTGCAAACGGGAGTGAAATGTGGATTGCATTAGATTAGGGGCTCAGTGTTCACCTCTGTGTAGCACCAGCCTGGGTGAGTGGTGGGAACACTGCAGAAATCAGTGTGGAGAGCAGTGAAGATCCCTGCACCACAGAGGAATACAGGGGGATTTACTGGTTTTATTATTACTATTAATCATGGTTTCAGGCCGTGGCAGCAGTACCCAAAGCCTATTGTAGATGTGATGCGTTTTTCCCCCTGGCAACGTGTTTCTCTGAGCAGGGCAGAGCACTTGAGCAGGGGCCACATGAAGGTGACGCAGGACTGTGGGGTTGTGTGACTTCTTTTGAGGTCAGGGAAGGATGGGGACCAAATGACAGTGATGTCTGGGATCTGTGGCGGCTGTAGCAACATCCTTGCTGGGTGCCCCTGGCACTGCACTGCTCCTTTGGCTTTTCCAAGTGTATTTCCAGCTTCCCTTGCGTAAACTGAAGAAGAAGCTCCATGGTGAAAATGCACTTTTTGCTTGTGACATTCCAGCTGTGTCTGCTTCATGCTGGCACTGCTCTGTGGTTGCACATGAAGCCTCGGGCCCTGAACATGGGTGATGCCTTGTGACATACCCAGGGTCTTATGTAGGAAAACGGAGCAGTCGCACTGGGGAAACGTGTTTTATACCCCTTGTAAGTACTGCTGTGCCAGCAGCATGGGTGGGGTGGTCCCATAATGGGAGGATGCAGATGGTGTTGAGTCTGTCTGGGGAGTCCTCCCATTGGAATTGAACTGAAACGTACTGAATTGTTCTGATTTTGGTTCCTGCTTTGTGCTGTATCAAGTTGTACTTTTTCTTTGTAATGAAGTGACTTTTGTTTTCTTTGTTTCTTCTTTTGTTTTCCAGGACCTGCAGTAAGTATCGTGGATTTTACTGTTGGATCAACAAAGCTAAGACTTCCCCTTCCACCCCTTCCCAGCCTTTCGTTGTCATTGCAAAAGCACAGCATGATTTGGTAGAGGTGTGTCAGGAAGCAAAATTGGTACCAGATGCTGCAGGGCTTTTTGTTGCTGTCTTTTCGTGTTTGTAGACAAATAAAGGGGGTGAAAAAGGTTTAAAATGCTTCATTTGCTGCCCCGAGGGACCTCCAGTAATCTTAAACCCATAAAATACTCAGTTAAAAGAGTTTTCCCTTTAAAGAGTTCTTTAGCTCACTTCCAGTTAGCAGAAAGTGCTATACTAATACTTTGACATGTTATGGGTTTATTGGTTCTAAAGCTCTCTCTTGCTTTTCTTATCTGTTGTGTTTCCATCACTTAATTCGGGTTCAGTAGGCTCACAAAGGGGGCTGGAGGGAAAGCCATAGCTTGCTTACTTCTCTTTGAAGTCTTGGGGAGAGTAACGAGCATTCCAACCAATGCAATGAGAAAGTTTATGGGGAATTTGTTGTTTGAAGGGGTAACAGTTGAAAATGTGTCAACTCCTCCTCCCAAATGTTCAGCTGTGCCTTTGGCTGTGCCACCACCACGTCCCAGTCTGATGTTCTCCTGCTGGTTTTGGAGTGAGAATGCAGAGATTCATTTGTGCCCTCTGAGTTGCTGAGAGATTGTTAAAAATGAAGTTATGGGCATTATGTGCTTCTGGTTTTCTACCTTCCTTCCCACAGAGGACCAGGAGAGGTGCAGGCTGCAGCCACATGTGTCCTTCTCCATCATTGCACTAAGATGTTTCTTCATGTCATTCTCTTCCTATCCAGCCTCACTGGGTTGAAAAGGAATCATTTCAGGAGACATAAATTTCCTAACTATGCCTGGGCTAATTCATTTCCAGTTCTGAAATCATGTTAAAATCCAAAAGGGGATAAGGAAAGGCACGTGAAGCACAGGGGCTCTCTCAGTGCCATGGCTTTGGTTCTTTCGGGTTGGCAGCTCTGCCTGTGGGTTTAGTCAATGGCTTTCAGCCCTTTGAATTTTTGCTTCTATTGCAAGTTCGTTTTTTTAATGTAAAGATTTAAGAGGAGTTTAAGCAGAATAATTATTTTGCCAGGTTTTGAACGAGCAAACGGGGAAAATTTGAGATTTAGCAGCTTTGGCTCAACCATCCTTTGAGGAGATTTGAATGAATTTGCTCTGAAAGTTGTGCCCAGCGTTAGCAATAAATCCAAGACTCTGGCTCAAGAAATGCAGACAAATGGATTTTTCTTGTTCATTACTGTTCAGGAATGTTGCCTGTCAATAAATTGATTTTCCTTTAAATATTCATAGAATCACAGAATAGTTAGGGTTGGAAAGGACCTGAAGATCATCCAGTTCCAACCCCCCTGCCATGGGCAGGGACACCTCCCACTAAACCATGCCATCCAAGGCTCTGTCCAACCCGACATTGAACACCACCAGGGATGGAGCATTCACAACTTCCCTGGGCAACCCATTCCAGGGCCTCACCACCCTTACAGTAAAGAATTTCTTCCTCAGATCCAATCTAAACCTCCCCTGCAGCGCAGCCCCTCCAACCCAGAGAAAAAGCGACCCCGTGGTTTTCGAATCGTGTTTGACTTGGGAATTACTGCAGGAGCACCATTGCGAGGTGACTTCCCATTGCCTGTAGCAGGTTACAAGTGAAGAGGACACTGTGTGTTTAAAACCCCAAATACACATCATTTAAGGGATGTTTTCCTCTTGATTTAAAGCCCTTTGGGTTATTTAAAATGGCTTTATTTAACCATTTCGGTTCTGCTCCTGCTCAGAGGCTGTTTCCAGCCCACCCGCAGCCGGCTGGGTTCTGCTTCCTCACGTGTGCTCCCTGCTCACTTTTATTGGATGCGATTTGACATCGGCAGCATATGGTGCACTATTAATTTTTCTTTGTCTCTGGTTGGTTTCATTTCCTGGTTCCCACGGCACTGTTGAATTGCGAAAGGAGCACAGGGGAGGTTTAACACAAACAAGACCTTTCTGATTTGCCTCCTCTCCCATTGCCCATCTTTAAAGGACAACTCCTGGTTCAGCCTAATTTAAGTCCTGCATTTTTAGCACAAGCAGTGTTTGCCAGAGACTTCTTTAAACATAATATATAATAATAAAAGTCCCAGAGGCCACAGAACCACAATATTATTTTATTTCAACAGGACTGTATTTAACTCTATTAGTTTCTTCTGTGTCTTGATTTTGGCCATAAGGAATCGATTACATCTTACATGTATAGCATTGCACTCTGCTAAAACTCTATCCTCAGTTCTCTTGTTCCCTAGTAGCAGTTGTTCTGGTATTTTGTTTTTTGGCTGTCATAAGCTAGTTGTGTGTATGAAATTATTGGAGTTTGTGGGACAGGATTTGTGGCTGTTGGGTGATTGATGGTCCTGTCTGTGAGGAAGGGGTATTCTGCTCAGATGTGCTATAAACCTTCTGTTTTGGAGGGTATTAAAAGCACATGCTGGGTAGGGAATTTCTACAATTGGAGGACAGACTTACCACAGACTGTAATTAAGCATTTACAGTCCCAGATATTAACAAACACTTTACGTATTAGCATGCTGGCTGGGGAACTCACCAGCGAGCGAGGGCTGGGAGTTACAAGTGTTTCCTATTTATCTGTGTGTGCTCCAGTGCCATACGTCTCCATAAAAATCTCACTGTACACTTTATCCCGAGACTGTAATTTGTTAAATAGGTGGTTGTTGAAGTCAGTGTTGTTTCTGGCTGAATCGGTAGTGCTGCAGGAGGCATTAAAAGATGCAGGGGCGCTTAGCAAGAGGGAGAATGCCTGCGCATGGTAGGAAGGGGGCTGCCAGAGCTGTTTCATGCCATAAGAGATGCATGAAGCTGACTGTATATCCACAGCATGCTGACATAACCTATGTTTATGGTAGCAGATGACATTGCTGTACCAGATACACACTTTACTGCCTACTTGTGTACCAGCTAATACTTAACAGCTCCTTCCCGGGAATCTGGCTTGCAGCAGGCTCCTCTGCTGTAGCTCATGGAATGTTTAATGGCAGCTCGAGCTGTAAACGCCTTTGGGAACCCCCCCGAGGAGAGCAGAAAAGGTGAAATACCCTGAATGGGTTGTGTTTCATTCCACTGACTTCACAAGTGTCAGCAGCAATTTAAGTCAGGTCTTTCCTCATAGCGTCAGCTTTTCATTGCAAACTAAAGGAAAGCTTAGAGGTGAGCTGGGAGAACTGCATCCGTGAGGAAATTAATGGATGTTAGTGGGGGAAGCCTTCCCTGAGTCAAGTGCTGGGATAGCAGTTTGAAGCTCAGTGATTGCTCCTGGGCAGAAGGGCTGCCCTGGCTGCTGGCTCAGCAGTACCATCACCTCCCTGGCTGCTGGCTCAGCAGCACCATCACCTCCCTGGCCTCTTCCCAGCTCCTGGGTGTTTCCGTACCTCTTGGTACTGCATCCCAGGACAGGTTTGTGGCCAGGACCTAGTGCGTACCATGCATATCCATGGCTTCATGGCCAGCAGAGGCTGAGCGCAGGCAGCAGGGATGGGGCGAGCTGGCAGAAGCCTCGGTAAGTAGCAGATGGAAATCTGGGGGAAAAATGCCATAGGCATGGCCTTCCTAATAGGAAATTTACCCCAAGAGGTCTCCCTGGAGAGATGGCCGATGGCCCTATCTCCTGCCTGCTGTGTGTTGTCATGCTGCTACGGGTGCATTGACTGACTTGTTATCTCGCTTGTTCCCCCACCACAGGGGCAGTCAGGACGTGATGGTTACCCGGTAACTCTGCCATTCCTTTTATGTTAATTCTCTTCTACTCTGCACTCTGCAGTCCTCTGCATCTTTTCCATGACACTTGGTTTTCTTTACCTTTCTTGATTCTTTTTTCCCCTCCCTCTTTGTTAGTGATAGCCTTTGAGGGATTTAGCCTTAAAACATAGGAGCCTGTGCAATATTCTCCATTGATGTTTATGGGGTGAAATACTTGAGCCCTTTCGTGGTATTATTCACACTCTTGCCTAAGAGTTCACCAACTGCAGGTTAGTGAAGGCTTTGGGGTTTGTCGCATTCATAGCTGTAGGTGGCCAAATTTAGGGACGCTGGTGAAAGGGCTTCAGGTGTTGAGAGAGCTGCTCATGTGCCCATCTCCAAAGATGTTTCCTTGGGAGCAGAGGTGTCCTACTGAGCCTGTTGGCAAGGAGAGGTTTTGCAGAGGGGAGGAGGAAGGGTAATTCAGGAGTCACTGCCCTTCCCATGCCCATGGGCATCACTGGGATGTTACTGTGTTAGAAGGAGGTGAATAAAGATGGAAACTTGGGGCTGTTAAAGGCTCTGAGCTGCTTTCTGCAAGAGGAGGGAGACCTTGTTCTGGCCAGATCCCAACTGGGCAGCTATGGGCAACTCCCACAGCCCCTATGAATGCCCTTGATGGCCATGATGCTCCAGTTGAGGGGCTCAATGGCTTGTCAGGGAGCAACTCCTGTGCATGAGCTTGGTGTAATGAGTTGGTAAAAAATCACTGCGTAGGTTCTCCATGCTCACAGCACGTTTTGAGCTCTTCTGCTTTTTGAATGGGTGCAGTGAGTCCTGTGCTGCCTGGTGCTCTGGAAGGGGCTGCTTGGCTATTTGCCCTGCTGTTCCATTTATAAAGTGAAGTAGTTAGCCACCTCCTTCTTGTGGTTAATGCCTTCCCCCCCCCCCCCCCCCCTTTTTTTTCTTCTTTTTCCCAAAGGAGCAATGTTAGGAAAACTCGCTCCTTGTCTCTGCTGCCTCATGCCCTGGTCCGGGTCCCCCTGAATGCCCATAAACCAGAGAATCATCAATTGAGGTTTTGAGTGTGATAGAGCTCAAGGGATGAGGATTGGAAGGGAAATAGAGCTGTTCTCTGTTTTCCTTTCCCCTGGATCCCCGTGAGCCTCCCTGGGGAGGACAGCAGCATTTCCCTACTCCCAGAAGGGGGTTAATTTTGCAGAGCAAGCTGGTGCTGCTGCATCTGTAACACAAAAGTATTGGATCTCCATCAGTTGATGTGAATAAATTCAGCTGAGGGTGAGGGAGTGCTGGGGAAGCCTGAGAGGGAGCAGGGCTGCTGGTTTCAGGGGGTTTGTCTCCCTCAGGCGGTACCTGCATGAGTGTGGTCTGTTGGAGATTAGAAGCTTGGTTTATTAGGAATTAAGATTGATGACTTTGCTCCAATTGGGCTCTTTAATAGCAGTTTCAGGACAGCTTTCCACTTCTGCAGGGTGTGGCTAACCACTGCTGGGTTAGCAGTGCCCGTGGCAGGTTTGTCCCCTCTATTCTGGGTCTCTGGCAAAGCTTGTGCATGTGGTTTAGCTGCATTTCTGCTGTTCAGGGCTCGGCTGGGAGGAAACAGTGACTCTTCCTTAGGATGGAGCATCACCCACCAGCACCGTGCCCAGCTGCTGGGGAAGGATTCTGGTGCTGCTCCAGCTCTTCTGGATGCTGTCAGGGACTCACAGTGATGCTGCCACATCCGCACTGGGATGGTGACTTTAATGTCACCAAAGGGTTTTCCCTCTTCTCTCCTTCCCCCCAGGACCTGCAGTCTTACTCCTGACTGAGCAAAATTGGCTGAGCCAAACCCAGCAAACACTGAATTACTGCATCTATGTGGTTGTGGCTACTCTAATTAGCTTTATCTAATCAGCAGGGTGATAGTTGCATTCCAAAGCAACATGTGTGTTGTGGTTTAAACCCCTCAAACCCATGACAATGTGTACCTGAAGAAGGAGGAAACTAAACATAAAGCAGACTTGAGAGTCCTACTGAGCGGGAGTGGGTGGACAGGCTTTATTTTGTATATATATATACACACATATATATACGGACAGGCTTTATTACATCCAGTTGTGCATTCAAATCAATTTAATTACTTATTTCCCTTCAGGGTGATCAAATAAACTCTGAGCTGTTTCAGGAGGTGGATGTGGTGCAAATGCAGAAGCAGCAAGGGGATATTGAGTGATATTTGGTGTCAGGGATAGACAGACATCTCTTGGTTAACAGTGCTTTCAGTTTATTTGAGAGCTGCTGGTGTATAACCGAGCTGCAAGCAGTGGAATCTTTAAAGGGATGAAGTGAACCAGAGTTATGGAGACGGGGCCCAAAAAGAAAAAGGCTTTTATAAGATGCCTTCAGTACTTTGATACTTAACTTCTTAAGAGGAGGGGGTTGTGCCCTACAGTAAAACTTTACAGCAGAAACAGTTTCTTCTTTATGAAGTTCTGCAGGTTTATTACTATTTTTTAAACCCGAGAGGGTTTAGTTTCTATTTTTAGGCCTATGGCATATCCTACAAACATTATCATAACAGCTATAAAGAATATTGGGCTTTGTTGCTTTTCCAGCCTTGTTTGACTTGGTTTTGACATCTCATTGAGCACAGATCATCGCATGTACCTCATTTGGAGTTTCGGTTTAGGTTCCTATGGGCTAAGGGCTGGCTGCATGGGTCTGTCTTCTCCCCTCCTTTCCAGTAACTTTTGAACTTGGCCCATTTCAGCCAGATATGATAGACTGAGGAATACTGAAGATACCCAGTTTAGTGTGAACACTTTGATAGCAGGGGCAGCTTAAGGGAAAAAGCTTTTTGATATCCATGGTGAGTCATAAGCTCATGCTGCCATACACAAGCCTTTGCCGTATCAGACGTTCCTCTGGCTCTTTGTGCTGGTGGTGATGGGCTGGAGTAACATGTAGGTGTGTAGTGTTCTGGGATGAACCAGCAGCATTGGTGAGCTCAAAACACAGGATAAGTAATTCCTTTATACAGACACCCCAGGATAATTGGTAATTGCAGATTGATTTCAGGGTTCTGCTGATTCCTTGGAGCTGCAGTGGTCTCTAAGGAAAAATTGGTGGTAAAAATGCTATAAAATGAGCAGCTCAGGAGAGAAAGTAGCAGTTTTCTAGACAAGGTCCTGAGCAAATGATCTGCCTTTGGTTCACCCTGCCTGGAGGTGCTGCTGTGTCTGCAGCGCCCTGCTCGGTGACCTGCTGGTGGCTTCCTGTCACCAGCTCTCCCAAAGAGATGACAGCATCCTTTAGGTGGGATTGACAAGAAAAATCCAGATGACACCTTTAACCTGCGCTGGAAGACCACACGACCCATCCCCAAACCAAAGCCCTAAAGCTTGAGCTCGGCTTTGCAGGAACTGGAGCAGAGGAGAAGCAGATGTGCGGCCGCTGCAATGATGGAAATGTGTTTGTTGTTGGGCAGAGCCAGGCACTGGGGCCGGGATCCCCTGGGATTTATCCCGAGCCATGCTTTCTGAGGCCAACAGCACCAGCAGCACATTGACTTGATGTGCTGTCAGTGCGTCAGCGTGTTGGGGGGCATTTGTCCTCATAAAGCCAGGAGGGGAGCAGAGGGATTGGCTGTGCACAGGGCTGATGCAGTGGGGCTTTCGGCTGCTTACGTTAGCAGGGCTGGAGGGGAAAACAGCAAATGAGAAGCAGATGGAAGAGCCAAGCTTTGCAGCTGACCTTTCAGTGCAGGAGGATCTTCACGTTATGTGGCTTTTTAATGGAGGGGAGAAGCAAAGGTTGGGTGATGCTTGTAGCAGCCTTGCCCTTGTCCCTTACCCTGCCCCATGCGGGGATGGTTTATACTTGCCTTCTATCTCCTCAGCTGTATTCTCTTTCCCATTGGGATGCTGCATTTGCGGTTCACCGGAACCCATTCTCTCCCCTCTTCCCATCTACTTGGAGAGGCCTTTTGAAGCCAAAGTCTCTGTTTCTTGAGAGTTTCATCTGCCTCTGCTACTCATCCCTCCCTATAACTCTGCTACTCCGGTACGTGACATCCCAAATGCAGGGCTGTCACTTCAAGTGGGAAGGAACCTAAGGAATGAAGTTGATTAATGAGAGGAATTACTTCATGTGCATGTCTTCATTAATAAAAAGCAGAGCAGGGAAGAGGCTTTGCAGGCAAAAGAAGTATGATATGAAACAGAGTTGTTTCCTATTTCATACATTTTCCTTTGAATATTGGCGTCTATTTTTAGCTGAGCAGAGTGGTGTTCATTTTGTTCCTCTGGTGTATAATGTTTGCCTTCTGAATTTTGCAAATCACTCGTGCGTTGCCTGAAGGAGCCCAGGCATGGTCCTGACAGTCTCTTGCAATGATGGGAGCCTTTAGCGAAGGTGGGGAGAAAAGGCTGCAAGTTCTGCCTGCTTAGAAGTAACACAGATTGTTACTCGAAACAATTCAATATTGAGTAATAGCATCCTTTTCTAATGATAGATAGCTACACCAATTTAATCAATTGATGGAATTATGGTAAAGGAGAGGCAGAACACAGGTTTTGCTTTGTGCTGGCTTGCCTTGGGGGGAATAATTGCTCAGTCAAACTTGTGGAGCCTGTTCTTATGTAGAGTCCATCTCATGCTAAGGAGCTGTTGGACCAAATCAGGATCCTCAGAAGCTTTATTCTGGCAGCCCTGCCCAGTGAGCTGATATCTTCCTTTGGCTGCAGTGTTGTGAATCCAGAGTTAAGCACAGTAATACATATAGCTGGGAAGTGACTTGTAAGGACCATAAACTCTGCTTTTAATTAGTTTTCAAGACATAAAGCGAAGCCAAATGCCTCTTTCTGAGCTGATCTGGAGATGGGATTGAGGACCATATGCAGAAGGGAAGTTGGTTCCTTGGCTCGCAGTCTTGTGCTGTGTAACTCAGTCACGCTGTAACAGTGACTTTGGTTGCAGCTCCAGAGCTTGACCATAACAAACTGAGTTTGGGCTTTTCTCCCCTCAGCAGTTCAGAATCTCAGTGAGTGCAGGTAACTTAGCAAGGGAAAGCCTGCGCAAGCTTTTTGTGTATGACCCATAAATGTATTATGAATGCTATCAGGCCGATGTATGGGAAATAAGGAACACGTGCCCAGGGCTGTTGTTCCTGGTGGCAGTTCCTCCATCCCATTGTGGTCCTTCAGAGTTTACCAGAAAGCTCCAAGACGTGCACTTGGGCGTTTGAGAAACAGCAGCACCAGAAAAACAGATATGATGTTAATAATAAACAGCTTTTACAGGAGAACTGTAGAAGTAGCTTGGAATTGGCCTTGATGATGCCTCCATCTATGCAATAATCTCCAAGTCCTGCTTGGGCGCACTGTGAGTGCAGCTTGGGAAGGATGCAGAAGGGAGCCATGGGTAGCTCAAGATCATTCCATACCCAAGCCAGAGCAACAGGCAGTGGTTTAGCTCTTCAGGAGAGCTGCCAGAAATCCCATGTGAGATATGGGAAACCATGCTATGGAGTCAGATCCCATGGGCTGTAGGGAAGAGCGTGGGTCTCGCACTTCTCCTGTTTTTTCACAGCAGGCAGATGCTTTCCAGACCCTGGGTGGTAGCTGATGCATGGACACGGAGTGCCTGTGTGCTGCACGGGTGTTTTGGCTGGTTGTGCATGCACAGAATTAGAATAGCTCATATTTAACATCTGGCATCGCTAGACTTGGATCTTTTCAGATGCTGTGTCATGTGATTGGTATCTGTCCTCAGAACGAAGGCTTCTGTTGGTAAGCTGGCTATTGAGCTGTCTTAGGTGTGTTCATCAGGGTCATAGCTGTAGTTTAGGGATCAGTCCTTTGTTCTTGCGAGTATCTTTGCTCATAAACATTCAGGCTTCAAGGAGCGTCTCCTGTGAAGGAAGTCATTTGCACACATACTTCTCCCAGTAAGAGCCCAAAAGGCAGAAGTAAAACATTCATTTTACAAGGCCAACTTTGTAGTTCCAGTGTTTTTTCCTTTTCTTTTAATATCAGTTTTGTGGCCAATCCACGTAATTATTTGCCTAGAGGGGAAAACCTCTTTTAATCAGGGAAAGCAGATCCAACGTGTTTTCCTGCCGCATCCGTTTTACTGGCTCTCTGATGTGGAGACAGCAGTGATTTTGTGAAGACCAGCTCTCCGTGGCAGCAGTTGACTTTTCCTCTTGATTCAGAGCTAATTCTTCCACAGGGAAAATAAAAAGTTGTCTTTTATCCCACCCGGTAGGGTAATTGCAGATGCATTTGTGTATCTGCTGCAGTTCCAATGTCTCTGCTCAGGGAGAGCAGAGGGTCTGGTGAAGGCACTGATGACAAAAGCAAGGAGAACTTCTCTGCCTATATTGCACACTTTGATTTATACCATGGGCTGTGTATGGCTTTTCAGGTGGTGACTTGGACTCGGTTACCACCTTATCCCAAGCTGGCTCATGCAGGGGGAGGCTTGGCGATGAGGATGGCTGTGAGGATGGAATAGGGGAAAACTCCTTCACCATCCAATGCCTGGTTGAGGCAGAGATTTTGGTTTTGGCTTCTTGGCTGCTTTCCTTCTAGTTCCCCACTTTGAGTGCAAGTGCTGGAGGATCTGCATCTGTCTTTCCAGTTCATTTGGGCACAGCCACGTGGTGCTGAGGCTTGGCTTGTAGGCAGAGGAAAACAGAAAAACCAAGGAGTTTGCTCATTGACCACAAAAGAGAGGTAATCACAACAGCAGCCATCAGCCACGGATGGCACTGATGGGGAATGAATAGAAAGGCAGTAAAAGGCTGAAGTCTTTGTTTGAAATGTCAATATTCTTCCAAAGCAATTGTTACCGACTTCAAACTTGCCTCCCCACCGCAGAGCCCATCTTCTCTCGCATAGATGGACGTCAAAAATAAGAATCCAAAACCCAACTGGGCACCAAATGCTTGAAACAAGCCATTGCTCAGGACACATGGAACTCATTTAAACCTCGGAAATTTGGGGCAAGTCAGGGGACTCTTTCTTCCATAAAAGCACTTTGTTGTTTTGGAAGAAAACTGGAGCAATGTGACGCACAGATGAGCGGGCTCTTGCTACTGAAATGGTGCTCAGCAGCAGATAAGCTGGTTGGGCATGCTTGACCAGGAGTCTCGGCAGTTTCCATTGGAAGGAGGGAACAAACCATCTGTTGTGGCATATCCAAGTCAACTTGCTCGCAAACCCAAGCAGCGTCCGTATAGCTCCAGCCCAGCATTTGCTTTGGACCAGTGTTGGATTTGCTTCCAGGTGCTTTCCTTGAGCACCTTTGGGAAGTCATCCAGCAAAGCAAGGAGAGAGCTCTGCAAACAGATGGACGAAGGCACATCTTGTGGTTAGAGGCAGCTCCTGCAGGGGAAAAGCTCCCTTATCTCCACAATGAAACCCTGATGGATAGATACCTTCTAGGAAGGCAGTTCAGAACTGAAGAGCTCTGGTAAGCCAATGCCGGTGATGCACAGGAGGGGCTGAACTATAGGCAGGGCCCAGTGCTCTTCCATAAACAGTCTGAGGATAAGGTTTGGGGTTCTTTTCCTGGCTTTGTTTCTATTTCCCAAGGATTTTGGATATCCTTGCAAGTTTTTGTACCCTATGGAAGGGAGATGGGCTCTGTTTGGCCACTGGATGCCTGGCATGGACCAGCCCAGCCTCTGAGGTGGCTGCTCCCTTGCAGAGCCCTGCAGTCTGGTTTGCATTATGGGTGAAGCTTTTAGCAGACTACTGCTCCTTTCTGCTCCGTTTCCATCAGAGAATGGGCAAGGACTGCCCGGCAGGCTGAGCACAGCTCTTTGTCCTGAACAGAGCACAGATCTGTGGGTTTGGGATGGTTTATTATCCCTTGGCTATTATCAGGCCACTGCTCTTTGCCTGGCACCTCTGTTTTGGGGGTTTAGTGCTGTCAGCTGAGGCTGGGTGACATGGTTCCCCCCAGAAATGTTTCAGAGGAACCTACAGGGGTTTGGGGATGCTGAGCCCCACAAGATGCTGTGGGCAATGCCTTGGGGGTGCTTAGATGCCCTTTTTGGGAAGAAATATGAGAGAGGGCCTGGAGCTACTGCAGCCATGGGCAAGGGGAGCTCAGCTCACCCCACTGCCCAGAGCAGCCCCATCAGGATGCCCCCCAAGGCTGGGGTTGGATGTTACTCATGGAGCGATGATTTGCAGGGGGATGGATTTTGGAGAACACATAATTGTTCTCCCCTGTAAAATGAAATAGGGTTTTCTGCCCCAGCAAGGAGATCCTGGCTCTGAGGCTGTGCAGGATGGTGGCAGCAAAGGGATTAGAGGGGAGTGAGAACCAAACCAGCGATGGTTTCCCATTAAACTCCCAAAACTCAGTGGCGGTGAATTATGCCCCAAAGTGTTGTACACCCAGCACATGGGGCAATGCACATGTACAGGCAGAAGTGGTTGTTCCTGGGTTTCAGGGCCTTCTTGCATCTCGTGTCTATACAATGTGTAGGGTTTGGTGTATCGATGGAAGCTGAATGAAACAATGTGTAACATCTCTTGTCACCTAAGTGCCTCCTGCTGTGCTGTGAACCCAGAGCTGTCCTAAATAGGAGCTGCCGCTGGTAGTGCTCATTTCTCTTACCTCATGCTAAATGTACTAGTGATGACTGACATTTGAAGTAGCTTTTGATCCAGGAATACGACTTAGTGGCTAAATAAATACCTATATCTGGCTCATCTTTACTTCTATGATGTCTTGCTGCTGTCTCAGAGAAGACTATAAATCAGGTGGTGCTTGTTTGCGAAGTGATGTGGGCTTGGTGCCTTGCTGTCAGCCTCTGTTAGGATGCAGGGTGGCAGCAGCCCCTGAGCTCCTCCCCACCATGGCTTGGGGGGGGACCTGACCCACCGGAGGTGCTTGTGATTGTGAATTGGTATGAGCTAAATAACAAAGGTTGGATGCATTGAAAGCTTAATTCACGGAAGACTGGTGAATGTTGTGTCAATGGTTTCTTGTTAAATCTGGCCACGGGTGTTTATCAGGGCTTGCTTTGGAGCTTTGTGTTTTTCAGTGGTTTTGCGAAGAAGAAAAATAAGAAGAGGAATAAAAGGCATTTTACTGATTTACCCAGAAAGTAGGTTTAAAAGACTGTATCCCTTATGCGACAGCCAGGCTAGCCAAGCTTCCTCTTCAAGTGTTCTTTAATTCCATATGGAAGGAGAACACACTGATGACAAATGTAAATTATTTTTGGAATTAAAACCATTAGTCTCACAAACATCAACGTAATCATGGCTGCTTTGTGCTTAGAGTAGAACTGTAGAACGATCTGATTTACTTTAATGAAGAAAAGCCCATCACACAGTAATGAGAAAGGGGTTTCAGGTTTGGATGCAGTCATGGGCCGAAGGGGGATTTGTGTGGGACAATACCAAAAAGGCTTTTTCAAACAAAGAAACAGAAAATTATGAACAGAAGATTGATATTAATCATATTCATGCTGTAAAATATATGTACACTTTTGAGCGCATGGATGCTCTCCTGTGCAGCAGTCGCAGTGCAGCAAAGCCGTCCATGCAATATAAAGTTAAGTATAAAGCTATCATGATTATAATGATCTTAATGCTTAAATAAGACAGCTTCTGGTAGGAATACTTGCAATGCTGTGTTGTGCCACAGGCTGACCTGATTCTGGGGTCTCACACTGGGGACCCCAGGGGTCAGAGCAGATGCTGGTGGAACCTCCCACCATGGACTTGTCCAGGCTCAGGGCCATTGCAGTCAGTGTGTATGCAGGATAATAGCTCCAATGGCTGATTTCATACATGGAGTCTATCTCTTCACAGATAGTTAAATGCTCTTATTTGGGAGGGCAGATGATGACTGTAGCAGAGGTGTTATTGGATGGAGTGGGAACTTATAAGGGTGTCTGGTTCTTTTCCACTGAGGACTTGAGGAAGGGGTAGCAGTAGCTGAGGACAAGGTGCTATCCAGAGCATCTCTTGTACTCAGTTCATTCCCCGTTAGCACCAGTGGCTCCCAGCTGCTGTTCAGAGGACTCGCATTTCATTTCTCAATCCCTCTTCTCTCCTTTTCCTTTCTCTTGGAAGCTCAGAGGAGCCACAGCAACCTGGCTGCCTCTCTCCATTTCCCTTGTGACGGCTCTGGCAGCGCGTGCTCGGCCACAGCTTTCACCAGAGCTTTTCTGTCCTATAACAATGTGCTGAGGAGCCTCATGGCCAGCAGGCACTGCCCCGCTGGAGATGATTTACAGCATAGCCTATAGGAAAGGGTGGTCCCTGCTCCCTGCCTCCAACCCACACCGCTCAATGATGATAGAATATTGCCGTGCTCTTTTGTTCTGACACTTTCCTCTTTCTCCAGTGTAAGATTTTACCATCCCTTGAAACCACAGAGGCAGAGATTGAAGGCAGCCCTTTGAATCTGTTCAAGTTTGGCTGCAGGGCTCCTTCCAACGCCTGCACTAATTTTTAGCAGAGCAGGAAACATTAAAAATAACCATGAGGGAAGATTTCCCAACTCAGGATTGTCCTCCTAATAATGTCTATTTCCCTCCCCTTTAAACTGCTGTAACGCTGCTAAGGCAGGAACCTCCCTGCCAGCAGCAGTAATGGCACTGGAGGAGGAAGGCAGAGGGCCAGTTAGCTGGGCTTGCCCCTGGCTTGCTCTGAGGGACGTATGGGGAAAATGCTTATTACTTATTAGAAGAGCTTTTGCATGTGAATTGGAGCTTGCAAGTTTCATGTCTTCCCATTGTGGTGAACATGGAACTGTTCCCAAGCCTTCAGCTAATGTTGGTGTTGGGTGAACCTCATTTTTGCAATGAGAGGTGATGTTTTGGTGCTAGGTCCAAGATTCCTGAGCTTCTGCTGTGAAACAAAATCAGAATCTGTTTTAAAACATACCTGAATGTGACCCCTTCCTCTGAAGCTGAAACGTTGCATGGCCAAACCAAGGTGTGCAGCAAGAGCACATCCCATAGCCCCAGGGTCTTGTCCAACCTCTGTCTGTATTCTCAGCAACATTATATAAGTGTATATAAATAATGCACCATTAATGTATATCAAAATATGTGTCATTATATAAATAACATCCTCACCCAGGTGATGGCAGTGGGGATGCACCATGGTTTGGGTCATTTTGCCTGCAGGAGCACCATGTACCTGCATTAGAGTTTGTGAGGTGTAAAACCAAGGTGAGCAATTGCAGTTATCGCTCAGCTCCTCCTGCTCTGGCATGGCCAGAAAATGAGATCCAAGGTGATAACCAGTTAGGAATGGGCTCTGATGACCACTGAAGGATGTCAGCTGGGACCACATCAGTGTCATCTTCCTCAAAGCACCCAGGATCGATGGATTTCTGTCCTGCCTTGGGGTACATTGATGGCTTTAGTCAGAACCATGTTTTGGGGGAAGTTGATTGAATTTTGTCTCTGCCTTGTTTTCAAGCATCAAGTTAGTCCTAAGTAGAAAGTTCATCTTCTCTTAATGTATTGAGCATTTAATTATGTCAAGTGTGGTCACTGTGTGTGATTTGGAGTGAAAAGCTTGTAATAGAGATGGGGTTGAGGCATGAGTGAAGTTTATCCCTGGCCAAAAAAGCACAGAGTGAAGCCACTGTGATGCCGTAATGGGGTGGCTGGAAAACTCACCTCTTTCTTACCCTCTGTGCTAGTAATTTTTGTCCATCCGCCAAATGCAAACTTCTCTAGAGGAGGTTTTGACTTGGGGAATAGGGGGCTACTTGATGTTTTCCTGTTTCTTAGTTATCAAATAAACTAAACATTGCTTCATCTTTAATTAAAATAACATGGAACAGAAGTCAAATAGAAGACAGCAACAGTCTCAACACATGCGTACTCCTGAAAGTTGCAAGGAATCAGAAGCCCAGGTTTCAGATGCTCTCTCCTATATTACACATGCAGTCCTCTGGCTGGAAAACACTCTCCCTTTGCTCATGTGGACGTTTGGCTGGGCAGGTAGAGCTCAGTCAATTAAATCTCCAGCCCAGACTAACAGACATTTGAAAGTCTGAGTTAGTCTTTTCCATTCAGCAGCACAGCTAGCCAGGGGCTCTTTGAAAGCCCAATGGGTATTGTTTTTCTCAAGCATTAAATGCTTTCCCTCAAACAAACATCCTTTGAATAGGCCATTGTTTTTCCTTCTGGATGTGCCTTTGTGGACTGATACAAGAATAGCTAAAAACTGATGAATTGGCATTGTAAATTGAAAAAAGCCTGGATTCGACTCCTTTGAGAAGTCGAATGTGCTCAATTTCTGTGCTCAGGGCCCACATCTTGTCCTCTGGAGGTCAGAGACTTGCATCAGGTGAATTGCCTCAAACTGTCATAGTTACAGGAAGAAGCTCCATGGGCCTGATGCATTTCCCAGGTGTTATAGTGTAGGGAATTCAGGTGAGATAAAGTAGAGAGGGCTGTTAGGGGGAGAAGTAGTAGTTTGGTTATGACCTGCAACACTTTGCATTAACGGATGTGCCTGTATTCGTTTATATCTTTCGTTACTGCCCCGTAGCAGCTGCATATTGCTAGTCCTTTGTGAGAAACAGTGCCCATCGTGTGAGCAGCATAACTGATGTTTGTTGCTTCAGAAACCTGGGGGGTGTGGAGAAATCCCTATTTATTTTCAGGTGAACATCTCTTGTGCAGGTCCCCCAGTCCCTGTAACACAGGTTCCTATGCTCTGCCCAGGATTCAGCTGCCTGGATTTGCCTCTTTTTCCTAGCCCTGTGTCTCAAGGTTTCATATCCTCAGCCCGGTCACCACAGCCCCAGCAGATTGATTTATTCCTTATCAATGGGCAGAACTGAAAGCTGGAAGGATGCTATTTTTAATGCTGTCATTGGGCCTCTCTTACCCATCTTTCTCCTTTTGCTCAATTTTAGCATCACAGATTTAAGCTAAACTATAAAAGGCTCACCCTAATCAGTTCCCTAAGAAATACACAACACTGATGCGTTATCATTGTGTTATACCACGGTCCAAACTGCGTTTGCTTTGGTGGGTCGTCCTGGTTTATGGGACTGTGTTTCAGCCCAGCACATCTGCACATGAGCCTATGTTGGAAATGTGGAGGTGGAAGCAGCTGTCCAAGGGCTTTGCTGACTCGCAGCCATCGTGCCATGTCTCTTCAGGAGTGGTTTGCAGAGCTGAGGCTTTGGGTTTAAATGAGGCAAGGTTTTAAGCTCCTGGATTGCAGTGTGTGGATGGATGGAAGTGCAGTTCTGGGATTTACACTGTTTTGTGCTCCTTTTTATCCCCAAGTGCCTGTGTGCCAGCTGTAGTTTTGGGTTCATCCGTGGGCCTTAGAGCACTTGTGCTTCCTCATGCATCCTTTCTCAAAAGCAAAGTTTCCTATGGCCAAACAGATTCGGTGACTTCATGTTAGTTAAGGGCTCGCATACTAGAAATAGCAGGGAAATAACCATTTTTCACGTTGATTTGCCATGCACCCCTGCAGCAGCCCTAGAAAGGGAGCCCTGGGTAAGAACTTGAGTAACTGAGTGCTTGGTCCTGCAGATACAAGTGTGCTTCCAGCTTTGTATCGCTGCAGGTGAGCCAAGCACCTAGGTAGCATCCCAAGGGGCAGATGCACTCTTCCTCTGCAGCAAGGCACCCATCAGTGAGATTTACCTTCATGGGCTGAGGGAGATGGCTGATCCCCATGTCTTGGGTAAAATGGTAGCGTTTCAGTGGGCCCTTTAGCAAAAACCAAATAGCTCAGGTGCGAGGCTGATGTGAGTCAGTCCCCGGATCTGCTCAGTTTAACCAAGTCAGGCATATTTCATTGCCAGAGCAGTGCCACCTTGTCCCTGTCACTAATCCTGTCGCTTCCTTTCACGCTCCTTCATCCTCTGCAAATTGATGCCTCTTACTTTACTTCTGTGAAACCTTCCTGCTGGACTGCATGGATGAAGGATTAGGTAACAAGTAACATAGCCAAAGAGTGCTATAAGCAAGTAGAGCCTCTTTCAGAGCATGACTGATTGCTGTGTCTGTAAAATGGTGGGGTTTAAACTATTTCTGGTTTTTAATAACATTGTCTTTTGCTTCCTTTTCCAGGGGCCTCTTGGCTTGGATGGCAAACCAGTAAGTAGCACTGAGTGCCAAATGTAACATGTCCCTATTCACACTGCTGTTCAATACATAGGCAGAATGTCAACTATCACTTGTTCATTACTACATATGTAACTGTTTAGCAGGCGAGGTTGTGTTTAGGAAGGTTATCCTGTAGTCTATAACACATGCAAGTTTATATCGTGAGCCAGGGCTGGCACACCTCAAGGTGAGCTTTGCCTTACCTGTCAGCTCATCTTGGCTAGTGGAGGCTTAGCAGCAGGCCAAATTGGGGCAGTAAACTCCAGTAGCACCTTGGAAGCAGGCAGTGCTCGTGGTTGCATGCTTTGGCACTAAAAAGGGCTATCATAAAGGTAATTGTTCCCAAGTTGGGTCCATTTCCCCCCTGGAGAAGCCCAGGTAGGAACTGCTTGGGAGTGCTCAGTGTCCATCCAATACTTTGTGGAACAGCCTTGACTTTGCTTTATGAGCTGTTTTCTTGACTTCGTTTTTGCTTGGAAGCCCTTCGTGTGCTTGGGTTCTCCGCTCTTTTTCTTGCTTGTTTTACAGAAACACAGACGTTTTTGGTTTTATGCCCGCTTTACCGCAGTCAGCTCCGAGCCCTTCAGTTGGATGGGTGCTACACGAGGTCACTTCCCTGTTTTGTGCCAAAACCCCACTGTTCCACCATGTTCACTAGAGGGCACCACATGAAATCTTTTCAAGCTCTGGTCCCAAACCAACTGTGATTTTCATAGCAGCAGGAGTCATTCAGTCTGTGCAATCAAAAAGTTGCTGCAGATGCTTATTTCTGGCCAGTTCCAAAGTGTTTTGCTATAGCTGTACATTGCTGTGGTGGTTTTATTATCCTAACTGTGAAGGTGACAAATGCGAATGAGAAGAACCCTGGAAATAAAGCATCAGAAAAGTGAAAGTCCAGCTCACACTGCTGTGCTCAGGGTTTGGCTTTGAATTAGCAAAGCCCCATGATGGGAGAGCAGCAGAACCCCCAGCAGCAGCAGGCTCCTGCACCCACTGCCTTGGCAGGCACATAGATGTGGACTGCTGTGAGTTGTGTGTGTGCACTGGGACTCTGGGTGAGAGGTGGGGAACATCTCCTCGAGAAAGCAAACTCAAACGAGACTGTTTGTGATCTCTTCCATGACAGTAAGGGGCCAGCAGCCTTGCCTCTGAGCCAGACGAACAGCGGGAGGGATGCTGTGCAGGGTTGCAGATGCTGCCACTGCCGGTCTCTCTGCTGACTTTCCCCCACTGCACCCCGCCAGGTCCAGCTTCAGCAAACACCAGGAATCGGGCTGACCCCCAGGATTCAGTGTTTTACTGTGCTGGGAGGAGGATGCAGAGCAGGCACATCAAAGCGCTGCTTTGTGGCTTCTCTTAGGGGCTGCAGCGTGTCCCTGCCTGCCTGCCTTACAGAAAGCTGCTTAGAGGGAAGATGACTTATGTCTTCAACAAATAGGCCAAAGAAAGCAGCCCATCCTCCTTGTTTATTTCAAACAGATGTATCATCGTTGTAATGATATGCTGAGCATGTGTTTTTCTAGAAGTGATTTAATACTTCAAGAAACCTCTTGCATCTATTTAGAGTCATGTGTTTGTGAGCGGCTGTCACGCTGCCTGCCCTGCCCCACTCCTTCTCCTGTCCCCTGTCCTGGCAAGAGCAGGCAGGACCTCGTTGGTGCTTTTTGGTGGTGTGGTACTCATGTGAAGCAGTGTATAGCTTAAAATCATAGCATGTATAACCTAATGATAGTGAACATGGCTCAGGTTTGGGAATGGATAAGTGCAACGATGTTATGTGCATTGATTTTTCTGCCTTTTCTTAACTTGGATTCTTCTTATGTATTTCCAGGGACCTCCAGGGCCAAAAGGGGAAAAGGTAAAGACTGCATTAACGTGTGGCTTTTGGGGAAGCAGCTCTGTATCCTCCTCCTGCTCTAATTCCTTCAGTCCAGGTTACCCCAATAAACCAACATGACATTACCGCTGGGTTTTGTTGGGATGTGGAGCCACAACAGTTTGCTCTTGGAAAAACCCCAGGGAGGGGAGGGCAGAAAGAACTGCAACAATGTCGGAAGAATAAATACATCCTTAAAGCTCATCCCTGCTGTAGGATTCCTGCTGACCCCTGAAGGGTTAGGAGAGTGGGAAAAGCTCTCTTCTTGCCTTCCTCCAGGAGCAAGGCCGTGGGGTCCATCGCGCTGTGTTTGCATGTCATCCTCCCATGAAGTTAGACCAGCCGAAGAAGGTCGTTACTGTACTGACAGTGAAGTTAATCCTCGCATGTGTAGGACATAAGCAGTTGCTAGGGGAGCCTTAGAGTTGGAAACAATCTGCTATTTCTGATTTATTATCTGTTTCATCGCCTGCCAGGGCGGAATCGTTCCCATTGTGTTGTCTCGAGCCCTTCTCCTCCCTGGTTTTGAATACATTAAGCAATAGGACTCTCGCCACTTCCTTTCTGTGCTGTTCCCGCATCCAGATGACCCTGTGCTTGCTCCTTTGTGGTTGCAATTTGAACTCTAATAGCTGACCCTTGCTGTTTTGCCTGATGCACAGGGTGAAGCAGGGGACATCGGCCCGAGGGTAAGTAGTGACACAGCACATTGATTTGTACTAAGATCTGGTTGGGTTTGGTCACTGCACAAAATAAGGCTTCGTGCAGCTTTGTCGCTGCAAAATGAGGTAGGATGAGAGCTCTGGAAATGTTTAATTTTGCCATTGGAGCTCTTTCTGGTGGTTTTCCTGTCTTTCACCATGGGGGAAACAAGAGTTGAAGACCTTTGGGTACTGCACAAAGGTTTTTGCTTTTACTGGACTTTCCTATACCCCCAATTCCCTCTTCCAGTGTCAGAGACAAGCTCCACGATTCCCTTGAATCTGTGCTCCTCATTTGTTGGTGTTAGAGCATCAGTGTGTGGTGGTAAGACCTGGTGTCCCAAGGAAAGGCCTGGCATGGTGTTGTGTAGGATGGAAAGTTCCTTCTCTCTTGCTGATTCACCCCCCTGGAAGTGTGGTGGCACTCCAGAGGCTGCCTTTGAAAATAAAGGGTTTAAAGTAACTATATGATGAGGGAAAACTGTTTTGGCTGTAACATATGGAAATTAATGGAGTTTTGTGGAAATGGCTCTCGTGGGGCGGCATGAAGTTGAGATTTACTGCAGTGTATCAGGATAGGTCCCCATGGGGCGCAACAGAAACGTGGCTACCCCATTGTCCCACTGTGGTGCTGGTGATGGCAGCAGTAGCACGAAGTCTCCCATGGTGGGGATGAAACAGAAGCTCACTATGAGGTATCTGGTGTTTCCAAGGTGGGCTCTGTCACAGTACCGGAGGTGAGTTATGGGCTCCTACTGGGAACCCCACCGTGGGGATGTGCTGAGGTGCTGGCCTGTGGTCCCCATGGAGAGCCCAGATGTGGAGTTGGCACCCAAGGGTAGGTTGGAAGGTTTGGAGGCGTTTGCTGGAAGCATAGCCAGGACCTCCGGGGTTAATGTGGGCAGAGTTGCCCTGGACTCATTTTCCTTTTCTCCCTTAGGGGCTCCTAAGTCAGTATTTGAAGTTGGTGCCATTTCTGAAGCAGCTCCCTTGGGTACAATTGGAAACATCACCCTTGGGCTCTGAGAGCCCCTAAAACTCCATAGATTGATTCCCTGCATGGCTAAGGAGGGGCTTGGTGTAAGGTCCCCACCTTGCCCAAGTGCCCACCCCATACTCAGAAAAGGCTTTAAGAGGTGATTCAGCAGCACAGGATGTGAACTTTCACTCCCCGGCTGGGGCTGTGGATGACTTTGGGGCTGGTGACTTGGGCAATGCCAAAGGTGATGCTGCTGAAGGCTGCTGTGCTCTGTGCTGCTGGGTGATGTGGGAACCCACCTCCTGATGGAGGAGATGCTCTGGGTAGAGGCTCGCAAGGGCAAGTGCCAGCTCCCAAGGTAACACTTGTCCTATGTGTTAACCCACCAATAAAAATAAATGGGATTTTTTTCCTCCTGATCCTTATTACTTTTACATTTATTTATGTCACTTTGCACAAGAGCGATACAAAGGCTCACAAACAATTTGGGAGCAAAGGAAAAGACGCAAGCCTGGCAGGGCCATGCACAAGTAAGTGTGATAACCGCTGCCTGGCTTTGAAAATAGCATCCTTTATGTCTGCAGACAAGGCTGTGGATTGGATACAAAACTTCTTAATACCATCTGGCACAGATTGGGTTTTATTTCTTAATGTAATCTATCTTCTTCCTCAAGTTTCAGTGCTGGCTTTGTTCAGCTGATTTTGAAAGATGTGTTGCAGCAAGTCATCGCATCAATGGGAGGGTAAATAACCAGGGATATATCCAGTGCCCTCTCCCTCGTAAATGTGTGTCTATGGGCAGTGGAGCGGGGATAACGCGTGTCAGTGAGCACAAAAATATTATCATTAGGAATGATGGATTAAAAGAGAATGATGCCCAAAGGCAGATTTCTTGTGGTGGAAGTGAGATGAAGGCAATCAGGGACTAGATACTGAATGTGCTCGTGTCTGCGCTGATTCTCTTTCTGTCTCTAACAAAGACCTGCCACCAGTGTGGACGAAAAAGAGGTCATTGCACGTGTTGAATGGGCCTGATAACACTTGTTGGAGGGTGATTTTGGAGACCTGGTGAAGAGTTCACATTGGGATGTCTTAGTCACAGAGTGCTAATCCTTGCAAATGGCATCAGGAGGGCTGTTGTGCAGCCTCACCTCAGCAGGATGGGGAATAAACATAAGCAGACACTGACAAAGCTCATAGGAGTGTATTTAGAAGGAGGCACCAAGGACAGATTCCCTCTGCTCT
Source organism: Amazona ochrocephala (assembly GCA_039720435.1). NCBI lineage: Eukaryota > Metazoa > Chordata > Aves > Psittaciformes > Psittacidae > Amazona > Amazona ochrocephala. The sequence goes on from CM077889.1 coordinate 16,346,858, forward strand.
AGGCTGGAAAGAGGGAGTTGAAGCAGGATGCTGCCGAGGCTGGGGCTGTACCCTGATACTTGCGCTTGCACTCCTCCCTTGAAATCAAATACATTGCTGTGCTAATGAAAAGGACTGGTTTATAAACCAGACTCACTCCCTGAGCTTGGAAGGTGTTTGCTTGGATGGTGTTCAGCAGTCTGAGGGGTAAGAAAAGGGTTTCAGCTCATGTCTTACTTCTTGGTCTTTTCTGCAAATCCCACTTAATGCTCTTGTGTATCTTTGTGCACATAAGAAGCCATAAAACTCAGTCCTTTGAGTCTACCACAAAGCCCTGTGCTCCCAGTAGAGCCTTTCTGGTTTCTGTAGTATCTGGAAGATCTGGCCAAGCACCAGGACTCTGTGTCCCCCTTCATTTCAGCATGCCATCAACTTGGGGTTTTAAATCTGAGCATTTCAGCATTGTTCCTCCCCAGAATGGCTTCAAAGAAATCACTGGGAGGGGTTTGTTTGCCAGGGCTCATCAGTTTTTAACATGTGCCTGCCTTTCCCCTCCCTTTCTGAGATGACTGTGTGAGAACATCTGTGCTCGATGTACCTATGCGCGCCTGCTACTGAGCTTGTCCTGGGAGCTGGGCAGGAGGTGGGTTTGGCTGTGCAATATGGACCCCAAAACTCAGGTTTAGGATATCTGTTTAAAAGGTCCCTGGATGAATGGATAAGAGGTTTGTTCCTTAGAAACCTTCCAAAGTCTTCATGGAGGATGTGCTCTGTGTTCCCACAGAGCTGCTTGTGGCTTTGCATCGTCCCTTTGGTCCTCCTGTGGATGTGTGCAGGGATGGATGGGGGGAAAGGGAGATGCAAGCAGTGTCCTGAGAAAGCAAATGTCTCTCCTCCCTAGATAAGTGGAAAGGCTAAAAGACAATAACAATGACTACCGACATGGCCTGAATACATTGGTTTTGCATCATATAAGTCTGAGAGATTTATCTGCACTTTACAGGCTGGAAAATACATTAGCATTCATTTTAGCCTCTGAAAAAAAGATAGTATTTGGTCTCGGGAGAAATGCTGGGATATATCCCTGTGGGCTCTACTGGAATAATGCTTTTTATTCTGCAGAACGCCCTGCAGTAGGGGAATCCTCTGTACCCGAGCTGCTTTGAATGTCCTATTGTGCAGTAAACTAACGAAAAGATACTTGTTTCCCTCTGTTTACTACCCAGCTCCAGCATATCCAGAACATTAAAACAACCACTGCTGGCTACCTACACTGTTTTTCCTCATGCAGCAATTAATGATCAGAGAAAAGATGTTCTATGATTGTTACAGCCTTTAAAACTCACTTTTCTGCTGTGCTTCCATCTGAAATTCTTGCTCTTTCCTCCCCTGCCTCCCACTTTACCTGGTTAGATGGTTTTTCCTCACCTCAGTCATGGATTTCTGGCTAATGATCAGCTTGTCTTTAGCCGTCGAGTGCTCAAGGTAGACCTATCAGATGTGCTCTGCTGGTTTGCTGTGATTCTTTGAGTTGCTTCTGTTGCTTCTTTCTGGCTGATAATGCACTATTGTTGCTGTGATGTTCGGAAGCGCTTGTTGGGAGTGCGCCTGAGTGAAACCCCATTGGAATTTAAGGGGAGCTTTGTCATAGCAGAGAGACAGTAAAATGATGTATTGGCCCTTTGAGAATGGGGAATCAAGCAGCGATGTCCGATAGGTGTTGATATGAACAGTGCTGGTAAAAGAAAATGCCTTAAAACTAGAGCTCTCTGAATCTCCATACTCCAAATGTGACATTATAATTAGGCAAAATTCAGTGCCTCTTGACATAATTGGATGCAGTGCTGAGCATTTGCAATGGGCTTTTTTTTTCCCCACTATGCAAGTGATTTAGGAGCATGGATCTTGTTGAAAGGCCGTGGGATCTGTGCTGCTAAGTCACTTGAGGGCTTGTGAAAAGTCCCACACTTGTCCCCGACTTGAGGGCAGACCACATATTAAACCCAGTCCTCTTACTGCCTCAGCGGTGACTCTTCCAGATGTTGCTAGGAGATTTATGAGGTGGCCTTTCCATGAGGCTTTCCATTGTGCATCCGCGTGGATGTGACCAGCCAGAGCTCTGGGTGGGTTGGGAACTGATAACTGGATAGCGGAGCCCCATGGGGGCCCCCCTCCAGGGCGGGCACCCACTAAACCTTCACAATCACAGAGACACATGTGCTGCTGTTTCCTTTGCATCCAGGCAATGCAGAGTGTGGCTGACCTATGCTGGGGGTTCATGAATGGCCTTGGCTGTATTTAAAGGATACAACTGAAATGCTACTTATTTTTGTGGGTGCTCTGGTGCGGTGCACTAAGCCATGGGAGTGTGTGCATGCCCCATGCCAGCATGTTGTTGAGTCTGGTTATTTCTAGTAGTTTCCATGCACACAGTCACTGGGCAAGCACTTAATGAGCTAAAACCTCATTGGAAGACATTGGTTTCTTAACCAGGATTTTGCCCAGACCCAAAGGGCGAGAATTGGCCATGAGCTCACTTCCAGCCTTCCGAATTGGAAGCTGTAACTCCATTCCTTTGGGACAGCGTTGGTCAGGGTGCTGATGGCCCAGGGATGCAGTGCATGTGTTGCCACCATCGTTTCCCTGTGCTGCTGCACCTCACCGTGTCTGTGTGAACTTCTTCCAGGGTGATCAAGGTCGAGATGGAGCCACTGGTCCCCCTGGTCCACCAGGACCCCCTGGGGCCCGGGGGCCTCCTGGGGACACGGGAAAAGATGGCCCAAGAGGACCTCCAGGCCCCCCTGTAAGGATGGGAGATGCACAGTGAACACATGCCAGGCAGTGGAGGCAGAGGAGGGTGAAGGGTGTCCCCTATGCCAGTGATGCTACCCAGCCACTGCGTCCCCAGTCTGAGCCATGCTGATGCTGCTCATACAGCAAAGCCTTGGGGCATGGGGCCAAGGGAGCAGGAGGTGGTATTCCATCATTCCATCTTTGGTTTTGGAGCAAAGAGCTGGACCTGGAGCACGTATTTGCAGGTGCCGGTTGTAACTGGGAGAGCCCAGATATCTCTTTCCCTAGTCTGTAGCCATTGGATGACCTGTTGCAAGTCTCCAGATCACTGGCAATCAGTTTAGCAAAAGAAAATGGGCTGAAACATAAGGTTGCTGAACATCCTGATGGTGGATGAGCATTCTGGAGAGTTGGGGCAATAGCTTCAATGATGGCCTTTCTATTTTGCAGGGTCTCAAAGGCGAGCAGGGAGAGGAAGGCCTTGTGGTTAGTATTGCCCAGAAGCATCCTTGTGTGTGTGCCCCTGACTTTGCATCCCCCTTCAGCTCGCTGCAGCAAGTGGGTTTGTGTCATTGCTTATGGAGGACAAAGAAACCCCATGGGGAATTATAGCTGCACTAAAATGGATGCTTGCCCAGGGGTACCTGTGCCGTGGGGAGAAGCAAGGCCAGTCTTTGTCCCCTTGGCTCCTCTGGAGGGATGTGCTGCTCCTGTATCCCCACTTCTGCCCCTCTGCAGCATCTTGGCATTGTAACTCCACTTCACTACAGTCTAGGTTGGATAAAGAGGTGATCATTATACATAAAATACACAAGACACAATGTATGTTATGTGTTGGGTGGACAGAGAAGTTATGGCTGGATCTGTAAGGGAAGATGAGAAGTTGGCATCTATTGGGAATGTTTTTATCCTATATAGCATATTGTCAAACAACTGCTCTTATTTTCAACAGGGTGCCAGGGGACCTCCAGGACCGAAGGTGGGTAATGAGTGATTCCTCATCTGCCTAATTTTAACAGGGGTTCTTGAAATACTGAACATACCTATTTTGCACTGGGCTTGCACTCATCAGTTCCTATCAGATACAGAAACTTCTAAGGCACTGCATTAGCCATTGTCTTTGAGCTGCCAATGCCTTAATGTGTCACCTACTCAGCGTCACAACCATTGCCTGGGCTAAAACCTTGAGTGGAGGGAGGCGGGGGGCTGGAAGCTGGTGTGCTGTGGGAATGTGCTTTGTTGCATCTTGAGGGGGATCAAGATGGGCAACACAAGCCAAGTATTTTAATGTTACAATTGATTTTGACTGTCCATACAATGTGGCTTATTTTCTGTTATGTCCCCAAACTTTTCTCCTCTGCGCGTGTTGCTGTTGAAGGGTGAGCCTGGTGTCCAAGGCAAAAAGGTAAAATAGTTAATGTTATATATATGTAATTATTTCCTTTTGCTCTGCTCTGTGCTCAGCTAAGGAAACCACTGCTAGAGACCAATGGATCCATGGTCGTAGCTGTCCATACCAAGCCTTTCCTTGTGTTCCCTGCGGTTTCTCTCCCAAGCAACCCCGAAGCATGGGCACGGCTGTGCCTGCAGCCTGGTTTTCATTACCCCAAGGCAGCCAGAAGCTGCAATGACATCTGCCCAACAGACAGAGAATGAAACAACAAATGCCAAACAAAGCAGTAGGTCTTGAGCCTTTTCTCCCCAATAATTCAAGCTGAACCAGGAAGCGCCAGGGGACTGTTTTCTGCCCAGGGCTCCCTGGATGGGTTTGAGGTTCCTGGGGCAGACATCATCAGGCAGCACCTCAGCCTTCTGAGGATTGCCACTCTCTTAAGGACAGGCACACGGCTTGGGTCCGCTGTTGAAGACTGCAGGAGATCTGCGTGCCCCAGTTCTCCATGTTTTCTTCTGGTGGTGCCATCACGCAATGGATAAATCACTGCCTTTAACTGAAGCAAAGCGCTGATAGGGCCCAGCCTTTCCCTCTTACTGCTTTGCCCCAAAACAGACGTGGCCATGGGTGATTTCCAGGCTAGAATTTGGCTTAAAAAAATTCATAACTGGCCAGTAAAATTAACCTCTTCAGCACCTATGGCGTGGTTTTACTCCAAGAGAACAGTGAAGCAGTGATGAGAGGAGCAAGGAAACCTGGCAGATGAGTGTGCTGATGAAGGCCATGAGGATGGGTGGCAGCTTGCAAGAAGAGATCTTTGGAACAAAAAAAAGCCTAAATGGATTAAATATCCAATTTCTTTAAAAAATGGGATTACACCTTCCCCAGGGCCTGCTGTAAGGAAGTTCTGGGAGATCCCATCCATCTCCATGGAAGCAGGGGAGGCAGAGCTGGGCAGGAGCAGGGGACCACACTTGGGACTTCCTGGGCTCCTTCCTGTAGCTTTCTCCTGCAAACCTGAGTGGGTCTCAGGTCCATGCAACACTGAGAGGGGTCAAATGATGTTGGATCCTATGATAAGTGCATGCAAGCTCTTTGTGTTTCACTTCTTGTTTCATCAGGGTGATGACGGGATCCCTGGGGAGCCAGGACTTATGGGCCCTAAGGTATGTTCTGCGCTGTGCCCATCTAATGTATGTGCTTGGCAGCATCTTTTGCTATGTTTTCTTGGCACAGTGTCACAGTCGGGGCAGGTTGAGGAGCACATTTCTCCCAACCCATTCTGTGACATGAAGAAAGGACAAAAGACAGTGAGAAAGAGAAGCATAACGCACCCTCTGCCACTGTAGCTCTTCCTAGAAGGAGTTTGCAAACACAACTTGTTGGCTATGGCAGAGAATGGCCATTTAGAGTCTCACTCTTGCAGAAGTAAATGGGGGAGTGTTCCTGGGGCTGACCTGGAGCTGGGGTTTGGGATGTGTGTCCAGTGGGGTGTGGTTTTGGGGCTAACTTTATGGCTGAACATCCCCCCTATAGCCATTAAGCCTGAAAGCTTCATTTGTATCTCAAAACCTCCCCTTTTGCACCTAGGTAATGTGATGTATTTCAGGCTAAAAGGAGAGCTTTGCTCACTCAGGTATATAAAAGTAAAGATAAAGCGAGACAATTGTGACCTGAATAAATCTGTTCTCCATCCTACCCCTATAGCGTTTGTCCAAATTATCTTGTTTTCAGGGAGAAAAAGGAAGCGTCGGTCCCAAGGGAGAGAATGGCACAGACGGCTTGCCAGGTGCCAAGGTAAATAAAAGCCCATTAGCTGGGAAGCTGGACACAGCACTGAGGCACAGGGTATGTTTTAGGCCTTTGCCTCTGAAAGGCTCATAAAATGCCCAAACTGAGGCAAATCAGGGGGACGTCAAGAAGCATTTTAGCTTTTTCTGGTAACTCAATGAAAGCTGCTTTCAAGCAGAGATCAGTGTAAGAGGTTTTAAGTTGTTTTTCATTGAGTTGCCTGGGTTTCCCAGAGAGAGCTACATCTCTGCTCACATGTGGATCCAGTGCATGGATGGCTGCGGCACCACTTCAAAGGCCGATGTGCTTTATGTGCCATCCTGTTCTATTGACCTTCATTGCTGCCAAGCAATGCAATAGGAGATGTTGGTATGTTAAGTGGGGATGATGAGACCTGGACAGCATTCGTGGGCTGTTAATTCCCTCCTCATCTGCTTCTTATATAGCAGGATGCGTTTCTATATCAGCCATGGCTCCTTGTTGGGCAAGAAACATGTATGATGAGGAAACGTGCTCAGGTGACCCTTAGCCATTGAGTTTTTACTAAAACCACATTAGCAGTGCTTGCTCCCCATGGTATTTGCTGAATGGAGTTTTCCTATGGAGAATCTTTCTGTTTATACCATTTTCTACTTTTAAGAGGGCTTTAATTTGACCAGCAAATGGGGGGAGGGAATTTGGCACAGCCTTTTCCTTAAACTCGCCCTCAGAAATGGTTTAAATGTGTTGGCTAAAACTTTCCACACGTGCAGAATTCAGCCTAAAGCGAAGGTGGAGCCATGTGAAGCTTCAGCACGAAGAGCTGGAGCTCGGCACGCTCACAGCAAACAGTGCAGCTGGGGAGCAGCACCGCACATCGCGCTTATGGGGATACAGGATGCTCAGCCACGAGCAGGCCACTCTTCCCCATCTCATCTGCAATGAGACATTTTCTTACTGTCAACTAGCTCAAACCAATGTTATTTTATGCAAAATATAATTGCTCTGAATTCAAATCTGGGTTTTGTTCCTAGAAGCAGTTCCCTGTTGGTGCCATTCTGTTTCCTAGTCTAAAATGTACCTTGGCATCTCATGGTCACAGTGTTTTAAAGATAAATATCCTATGTTTCCCTTGGTCTCTTTGACCCAAAAATGTGGTTTTGCTTTTCAGGGTGAGCCTGGTGAGAAGGGAGGAGTTGGCTCCATCGGACCCCGGGTATGGATGTTCAGGGTTTTGCTGCTTCAGTTTGGAATTGTGCATTTGCCTTGACCGGAGCTGTTCCCCACCACCTCTTTCTGCTTGGTGTGTGGCTGAATCGCTTCAGGATCAGTTCAGTGCTAGAAAATAGAGATGGTGCTTATTCAAACCAACCCGTATGTAGGTACCGAACACTGCCATGGGAGACATTAGGAAGTAGTTTTTCCCTGTGAGGGTGCTGAGGTGCTGGTACAGGGTGCCCAGAGAGGCTGTGGCTGCCCCATGCCTGGCAGTGTTCAAGCCTAAGTCTTCATTACATGAATCAAGTCCTTGTGAGGTTTGGTTGGACGGCAGTTAGAGCTGTCAGACTAGGAACGGGATAATCAATGGTGCTTTAAGGTGATCCCAAACCCTGGGGGTCAGGTCTCTGCTTTCATTCCGCCCGCTTCTCAGATGCTGTGAAACTAAATAGGATTTGTCCTGGTTGCAGGGTCCCCCGGGCCTGAAAGGGGAGCAGGGTGACACCGTAGTGATCGACTATGACGGCCGAATCCTGGATGCTCTTAAGGTAAGCCCTGCTCCGAGGCCATGCCGATTCCTGTGGGTTAATGGGGAAGGATCATATCATCGGGGGGCTGAGGATATTTGGGATGTACCAGGAAAAACGGTAGCAAACCTCAAAGCTGGGAACTGAGGCTCGTACCAGGATGGTGGGATCCAGCTGTGGGATGTGAGTTAATATTCTACAGGTAAAAGCAACCCCTGGCACAGCCTGTGACATATGAGCAACTGATGCAGTGAGTGTGAGCAGCCAAATTACAGCTCAAATGCTGCAAGTGCCAGGCTGTTATTCCCATAGCACGTTGTGGAGCTGTGGTTTTCCCTCTCCAGCCTCTGGAGTGGTTTTGTTTGCAAGCAGTGGTGGGGACGCGGGAGGGAGGGAAATGATGCCTGAGCCCTAACCTGCTGGACCCAGCAGCACCCTGCCATTTTCCTTATGTTGGAAGAAGCTGAGTAGAATCAATACAAATATGTTAGAGACCCATTCTCATTGTCTTACAACAGGCTGCAGGGATACACAAAGTGATGGTAACTACCGTTTGCAGGTGTCCGCATGCAGCTTTGTGAGTGGGGTTTGTGAACTGCAGTGATTGCAGAGGCTCCATCAAACATCTGGAGACTTCATGTGCTGAGCCCAGCCCCTCTCCCGTGTTCTGCATGTGGAGATTGCCAAAGGGCACGTCACTGAACCTCACTAACATCCCTGTTTTCCTGTTGTTTGCAGTGTTTGTGCACTGACTCGTCTCATGGGCAGAGCCTTGCAAAGGCTTCTGCTGTGATTGAATGTCACAGTGTCTGAGTGTGCGGTCATGGGAAAGGTGCTTGGGGGGATGATGCTGGTTTGTTTTTCAGCTGAGCGAGAACATGAGGTTTTGCTGCTTGAGTTAATTCACAAGTTCCAAGTTACGCTCCCAGCTCATCCAGGGATAATGTGCCATACTCATCATGCTCATCCCCATTTTGTTTGCTGTGTTGCAGGGTTCGCCAGGCCCCCCCGGGCCACCGGGCCCCCAAGGCGCTCCAGGTCCAAAGGTGAGCCAATCTCTGCCGTGCACACAGTGTTTCCTACAGAGAGATGTGGTCATTAGTGGCTCTCCATGTAGCAAGTGTCTCCCAAGCCAAACCATTCTATGACTCTATGAAGCATTCTTACCTCTGCTCCCCAGCCTGGCAATGGCAAACCCACAACAGCTGATACAAGTGAACAACTCATTTCCTTGCAAGACGCTTCCCTGAGATGATTCCCTGATTCCATTTACCACGGGCTCCCCTTTCTTTGTGTCTCTGCAGGGAGAGCTGGGCTTGCCGGGTCTGCCTGGGCTGGATGGTGAGAAGGTGCGTGGGACATGGCTGGATCAAGGGAGACCTTGCAGGAACTAAGTTAGAAAGCAGTTTATTGTGTGTCTGTGAGAGCTGTTGCTGTGAAAAGCAAATCTCAGCCTGCCAAGAGCACGCTCTGCCCCATAATGTTCAGTTGCATCTCCTTGCATTGACCACCCTTTGCCTATGACCCCGTGCTCAGCTATGAGCGTGCAGATGCTGCCCATGACCGCATCTGCCAAGCTAGAGGGGTTCCTGTTGTGAGTGGTTCATCAGACACACCAAACTTTGTTGTAAGCCCTCCCAACCCTGCTATGGCCCAGCCAAGTTCTGCTGCGCCTGCAGAAGTGGCATGCGTAAGTTTTAACGTTGAAGTATGTTTTCGTGAGCTGGTGCTGCAGTATGGAGAGGAGCAGCAGAAAGGCCGTTTCTAAACGGTTTATAAAGGGTTTCTAAATGGCTTTCCTTCAAGTGAGTTGTTTTCTGTAAACTTCCAGGGTCCCAAAGGAGCGAAGGGTGACCAGGGCAGCGTGGGCATCACAGGACAGAAAGGAGAGACAGGAGAAATGGGCTTAGCGGGTCCACCGGTACGTCCCTCTCTGCCCCTCTACATCTGCTGCTTGGTTCTTCTGTGTATCGATGTCTGCCAGTGCTCAGGGTAAGGCAGGGTTTGCTGGTTTAAGCAGTGGCCTGCCCATACATTACTGCTGCACTGGAGGATGCGGGAGCTTTGAATTTCCTTTGCTAATGATGATAACAGCTTATTCAGAATGGGATCTAAGCCAGCAATAAGAAGAAAATGCTTTCTCAAAGCCCCCCCGGGGATGAATATGAGCTTTGCTGGTGTTCCAATGAAGACAAATGGGATTTTCTCTCTAGTTTTGGCTTCCTGGGGGATGCACCACATCAGTGCTCCATTTCTATCCTTTAGGGAGCAGAAGGACCAAAAGGAGACAAAGGAGATAAAGGGGACACCGGGTCACCATGTTTGCAGAACAATCATGTAAGATCTTGGTAACTTAAAGCCTATTGCACCATGTGGGGTGAGTGGAGGTTGGGGGGTGCAGGCTGGAGATGCCAGTCCCACATCCATCCCCATAGTGAAGGGGAGCAAAACCCAACCACAAGAACTTGTACTTTGCAACAAGAGCTTCCAGATGTGTCTAAATGGGGTTTATCTGTGTGGGAAGAACGCTTTGCGTGCTTGGCACTGCAAAGATACCTTAGGTTTTGAATTAATGGTTGAGATATTGGATGCTGCTGTTGGAATGGCATTTTGTTCTGAAAACGAATGGGGCTCCTTGCAGTTTTACGGCACTTCAGCATCCTTTTTTCCTTATTAATGCCTTTTTCCTTTAAGCCGAACTGGTGGGGTTTGATAGATTTTAGTGACATAAGAGCTCCAGTTTTGTTCTGCTGTTGGGGGGGGTTAACCAAAAAGGCTGGTTCCCTCTGGTCTGTGCACAAAGTGGCATCGTTTTCCATTGCATCCATTCTGCGGCTGGCAGATACAGAGTGTCATGGCTCACACTTCTCATTCCAGGGGCCTGCTTGATTCATGTGCTTATTAAGATTCCTTTATTTATCAACACTACAAGCAGCTGTGATTAGCAGATGTTTTGATGAAAGCTATTAAATCAGAGGGCACTAAATCATGATTCTGGGCCACGTGAGGTTTCCATTCCCATATTGTCTTGTCTCTCTGCCCCATTCACATGCCGTTTCATTCCCTTCTGCAGATCATACCTGAGCCTGGACCCCCTGGATTACCCGGCCCTATGGTAGGACTCTGGGAAGCACCTTGTACAATTGAGCATCGCTTCAGATTGGTTATCACAAGTGATTACTTAAGGAGGAAGGTGTTCTGCTCCGTGTAATCACTGTGGGCTGCTGTGGATCTCGGCTCAAAGTCAGGGAGGAGCCGCAGCGTTATGTGCTGTCTTTGGAAGCGTCTGATTTAGGAGGGTACATCTGTGTTTATGGCACAGTTTGTAAATAACCAAGTTGTTCCTTGGCATGGGGAAAAGAGAAAACATTGTGATGGGAAAGCCTGTTCCCTACCACAGTAGTATCTGTATTCCCATAGGTTTACCCAAGTCATTAAGTTTTGTGGCATCAACTGCAGCAGGAGAGGATGCGGCTGGTGATGAAGATGTGGAGAGGTTTTGGTACAGAGATCTAAGGTGTTTGGTACCTCCAAAAGGCTGAGGAGCTGTCAAGGGCATCAGAAAGGCCAGGATGTGCCAGGCTTGGAGGGCCATGGTGGCAGGATGCCACCCTCCAGAGCTTGCTGTCACTTCATTCAGCACAGCTCGTGTTGCAGAGCTTTATTGTCACAAAGTGCTCTTTTCCAGTTCCCTTTCCCCCTGATTTGACGTCAGAGGCTTTTGCCACCTGTCTTGAAATGTTTGGCCATTGTCAGCCCATAATTTGAGCAAGAAATGGTTTGGGAAGCGAACTTTGGGGCTTGGTTCTGAAATTGTGTTTAGCTCAAACGCACCATTGTCTTTCCTGCAGGGTCCTCCAGGAATCCAAGGGCCTAAAGTAAGTCAATAAATGAAATGTCACCCCCTGTTCCCCGGCTGCCAGTGCATTATTTACAGGCTCACAAAGGGCTGTCAGCTCTGGGGACCGATGTTTCTGTGACAACGCATCCCTTGGTTACGCTGTGGAGCAGTTTGGCGTTGCAGCAAACAAGCCATTTCTCCTTCCAAACACATTTACGATCCCAAACCTCCTTCCAGCACAGCCCTGGGAGCCACTGGCACACGCAAGCCGGGGCTTCCAAACCCACAGCATAAACCTGTATTGACAGCTTGTTTTCTTATACGATGCAGTCAATAGGAAGGCATTAACAGCAGCATGGGTGTAAGCACCCCGGAGATGTGGCAGGAGGTGGTGGATGCATGGGGGTGGCAGAGCTGCCAGGTCATCCTGGTTGATGCCAATTCATTTCTGCAGGGCTCGGATGGTGCGAAGGGAGAAAAAGGTGACAGTGGTGAGAAGGGCGACCACGGCCACACCGGACCCGCTGTGAGTTGTCTTCCTGTGTCTCGTTTCTGGCCATCAACAGACACCTGTAAAGCAGCTATCCCAATGCTGTGTTATCTCCTTTCTCCAAGGGTCTCCCGGGTGCTCCAGGGCTCATCGGTTTACCCGGTACCAAAGGAGAGAAGGTAACTATCAGTGTGGGAAAGGAACAGTGATGCTGTGGTGTAATCCTTAAAGAGGGGCTGTAAATACCTTCCATAGTGGGTCCCACCAGAGCTGGGATTACCAGCACTACCCCAACGCGTGGTGAGGGGCTCCCCTTCAACCCCAAGGGCTGTTGAGGAGCACTGGATTTCACTAACTGGGTATAAGCTTGCTGCAAAACCAAACTGGATACAGCGTGTCTTACCTTGTATTTTTACCACTGCAGGGAAAGCCAGGGGAGCCAGGATTGGATGTGAGTATGGAAAACATTCACTGTGCTATGTAGAAACATGAATACCTGTGTAAAGGCCATCAAATTGCTTGAGATTATTAGAGAAGTATGTATCTAGCCCTGTATAGACTGCTGTCCCTTAAACATGGTGCCCATGGAATGATGTCTGTAGGAAAGGGCTTAATTGAGACCAGCTGATGGATTATTCCATTGCACAGCAGTAACTGCTCAGCTAAAGATGCTGTGGGGGTTTCCCTTTCCAATTGAGAATACTTGTATTGGATTCAGTGAAATGAGACTCTCTGATAGCTGCAGTGTTACTGGGGTATGGTAAAGCACCAGCTTTCATTAGAAATTGCCAACATATGAAGTCACGAGGAAGAAAATATCCTATTCTTCACCATGGGAGGACAGGTTGATTGCAGGAGATTGCTTATGTTGAACTGAGGAAGCTTAGTTTCACACACTAAACACACCAACCTCTTTTCTTCCCCTTCTCCACCTAAAACTGGTTGTGACAGGGTTTCCCCGGTCTCAGAGGAGAGAAAGGAGAGCGAAGTGAAAGAGGCGAGAAGGTGAGTGGGTTCTGGCTGTAGAGATGCTCATGGGGCAGGATGATGCTCTTGCCCTAGGCCCTGCTTCCCTCTCCAGCCTGGCCATGTTTCTCAGGTCACCCCTGGAAGTCCTTCTCTGTGCACAGTATTTGCCTGGTCCCAGCACAGGGCAGCACATCCAGTTAATTCCCACCCATTGGGAAATGCTTTCTGCAATCCTGCCCCCCTCCAGCACAGCCATTGTGGGGAAATGGAGCGCCCTGACAGCTGCAGGTTGTAAAGAATTGCTGGTTGGGGTTTATAGACCTTGAAAATGGACCAGAGTCAAAGGCTTTGTTCCAGGGATCCTCAAATAAAGGGATGCCCAGCCAGGGGCAGGAACTCATCTGAGTCCAGGGTGGCGCTGGGAGCCGATGCTCCCACTGTCAGATAGCAGCCTGGTTTCTTCAGAAACCAGTCATTTAATCATTCTGTTATCAAATATCTCCACCCAGCTTTAACTGAAGGTGTTCTCAGTGATTTAACTGCTCAGGTGCGGTTACACCGGAGCAAACTTCCCTGCTCTGGGTGAGGGGTGGGATTCTGCAAGCGCTGTGTCACCTACAGCCAAGGTGTTTCCCCTCCTGTTCCTGATACCTTCCTGCTGTGCCAACAGGGCGAGCGAGGAATACCGGGCAGAAAAGGAGCCAAAGGGCAGAAGGGGGAACCAGGCCCCCCGGGATTGGATCAGCCTTGCCCTGTGGTACGTCCTTTATTTCACTCATCCGAAGCACGCGTTGCCGGGATGGAAAAGGAGCCGTGGGTTTGCGGCCAGGGAAAGGGAGGGCGGGCTCGGTTAGCTCTTTATTGTGCAGTAAATCAGAGCAGATGGTTATTGTTTTCTCACTTTTCCTAATGGTTTATCTGCACTGCTGGAAGCTCACTGCTCGCTCTGAGGGCTCCTCACTGGCCAGATGGGAGCAAGCCACAGCAGTAAAAAGAAAGAATCTCTGTGTAAAGACCTTCTTATTGTAGTCAGGAACAATGGGCTTCAGTAATGCTCTTCGGGAGATAGAGTGCCCTGGTGAAGCTGCTGGCCTGGCTTTTGAGTACATTGGAAATCGGGAATAACTCAGTGCAGTGGATGGAATTTGAAAGCAAGGTCAGCCCCATCCCTTCGTCTCCACAAACCCAGGGGTGAGCCTGGCTCTCGCTGTTCTGTGTGGGGATGTGGTTCAGAGTTGGCGGCATCTTGGTGCTGCCGAAGGTTAAGTGATGGATGAGCTGGAGCTCCCCAGGATGCCAAAAAGCATCTCTGGGAGAAGACACATCCCTGGCTCAGACCTGTCCCTTCTGGAACACATCCCGGTCCACCACTGAGCAGCGTGTGCACAGAGAGGCTTTCCAGGAGACTCCTGTGTGTTTGAGCCTAAGGAAGGTGGGTCTCCCACATCCACTTCCAGAACCTCTCATTCCTTAGACAGGGCCCAGGAAAAAGCCTGTCCTGGTTTATAACGAGTTACTTGGCCTGGTAAAATGTACCTCCTCCATCACTGCTTTTCATACGATGACTAAAACCAGAGAAATCCTTTCCCTAAAATGCTTTGAGGCTGCAGGATGAAAAGAGTGATTTTTATCATTTGGAAACTACTTATTATAGAATCCCAGACTGGTTTGGGTTGGAAGGGACCTCAAAGCCTATCCAGTTCCTGCTGTGGGCAGGGACACCTTCCACTAGAGCAGGTTGTTCAAGGGCTCGTCCAACCTGGCCTTAAATGTGGTTGTTGGACCTTAGTTCAGAGGCACGTAATTCGTAGTGCCAGGTACCTGCTCCAACAGGCTCCAAAGCCCCATTTCTTGTCTAAAAGTGACTTTTTCTCACCCTGTCAGCACAGTTTTGTCCATCAAAGCTGTTGTACAGCTCCACTATCCCAGCAAAAAGCTCCTCCAGTCACTGTGCTTTATTGTGCTCTGAGACTGAATGTGAACTACAATTAATCTTGCTGGTCCTGATGGATCAGCCTTCTTCCCTCAACATGTTGGATGATTTAACCCTCATCCTTTTCACTGCGCTGTTACTAATGTGAATCTCTGGTTTGTGTATAGATCTTTCCCAGATGACCGGCTCTATGTCTCTGATTTCCCTACCATAAACCCCTCTGCTGACTTGCTGTGTCATCAGAAATAGAGGTGTAAAGTCCTGGAGTCTAACTCCCGTGTCCTTTCTCCCTCTCAACAAGCAGTTATGTTTTCAAACAGGCAGATCGCAGCATTGCAGGCTGCACCAGGGACCCAGGTTTACCAGGCCTGGCTGGGGTGAGCGTGCCCTGCCCTCTGGTACAGTATCTGCTCTCTTTCCTCTTCTTGCATGGCTTGTGTGTGTTTCTGCTGCGGCCAAGCCCTGTTGCAACCAGTGAATCCCTCCAGGGAGAGGAAGGACATAAAGCAGCAGGGCCGGAACAAGATGTTCCACTTGGGCATTCAGGGAAGGATGCTGATGTGTTGTGCCTTCTTCCTCCTCCTAGCTAAAATTACTTCAGATAAGGAACGTAGGCAACGGGAGATCACGTTAGGGGATGCCTGCCCTCTATGATAACCGTTAGTTCTGGCTTCCCTCAGCACCTATGGCCCAGTTTGGTTGCCTTGTGCCTGTGCTGTTGGGAATCTGATTCCCAGCTAGGTTTTGAAAAGCTTTCCTGAAAGGAATGGCTATTTCTGCAGAGAAGGGGTCACTGCTCTAGCATTAAAGGCATTGGTGGTATCAGCGTGTAGCTCAGGTTGAAGGGCAGTGCTTATGCAGTGAAGTTCCTGCTCTGCTCCCCATGAGAGCTCTGCACAACTAGTTAGAAGAGGTCATTGTTTTAGTTTCATTTTATTGACCATGGAAAATGCTGCATGTTCGATGATTTGCAGTTGTCTTCAGAGAAACAAAAGGGCAGTAAGCTGTCTCTCTTTCAAGAAGTTAAATTACTTTCATATGTGTCAAAGAAACCAATTACCAGCAGCAGGCCTGCTTCAGCTCTTTGGATTTACTCTCCAGACATGTTCTATTTACCAAGTTATCTCCCATCTTAACTATAGAGAAAACTATCTGTACTAAAGGCATTGTAAACTGCAGTAGGTGATTTCTCCAGTATGTAATCTACTATATGATTAGTTAGTAAAGCACTTGCATGTCTTCCCGCTTATGTACATGAGGGTTAGTTGCATGTTGGCTCTGGGAGTGTCATCTTCGTTCTCCACGGCTTGCTGGGTTCTCAGTGATGGCTTTCAGGGCAGGAGCATGAGCATGAGCTTTACAGACAGGCTGCAAAGCTCTCTTGAAGTTGACAAGTCATTCTGGAATCACTCAAGTGCAGCATGGTAGAAAGGTGTGGACCTCTGTGATGGCTGCAAGTGTTTTGAGTGCAAGGGAGGGAGAAAAAGCCCAGGGCAGAAATCAACCCTGTGCCCACTGGCATCGGGATGCGCTTTAACAGGTCAGGACCCTTCTAGGTCATAGAATCATTGAATAGTTAGGGCTGGAAGGGACCTTAAGATCATCTAGTTCCACCCCCCCTGCCATGGGCCAAATTACTGCTCTGCACCTTGTCCCCTTCACCCCGGAGGCCTATGATAAAGGTACAAGTTGCACTACTTACGACCCAAAATGTGACTGCTATCAGCAGAAAAATGTGTGTGTGTGCTCTAACTAATGTCACAGGAACGCACGTGCAAATAACTCGACCTGTTACACTCTGAGTATTGAGAGGGTAACCTTACTCACTGCATCTGTTTTATTGGGCATAGGCTATTTTACATATAAAATCAATACAGAATACAAAAAATGTGATGACTGACATTTACAGTAGAAAATGTAAAAATGCATTTTTGACCTGTATTTGCACTGGCAGTTCTCTCCGCTGCGCACGCATCCTCGCCGCTTCCACCTCTGGGCAACCTGGAGGTGGCTCTGAGGGCAGGGTCAGCGCGTGCGTGCTCTCTGTAGCTCTACATGCAGAAATTCATGCAACAGAGATCCAAGAGCCTTAAAAAAATCCAGCCTCAGAAAAGGCAGCTCAAGTCAGCTAAAGTACCTTGAAAGAGTTGGTCACACAGAGTCTGCTCCTCTTCTGAGGGGCTCCTTCCTTTTCAGTGTTTCCCTCCTGGTGAGTAAGCTCTTCTGGCTTTGATTTCTGCATGTTTCTTGTATCTCCATCAGAACAAGACAAAGAGTTTCACTCCTTTTGCATAGTCCACTTATTTCAATAGTTTCCATAGTCAAAGGTCATAGTCATGACCATTTCCATAGTCATTTCAATCAGTTCAGCAAGATTCCTTAAAGGAACTAAGTACTGCAGGATCGAATTTAATACAATAAGGCTATCATCCAGAAAAGAAATTACATCACTGCCCCAAACTAAAAAGTTCATATTAACAAAAAAAACACATTTCCACATCATGCTTTCCATATATGTCTGATAGCAAAACCCACTATTTTATAAAGCAGATTACGAAGGTAAGTTACTGTGCTTCCAAAGTTCTGTATTTGCTCACATATTCCTTCCTGGATGAAGGAAAAAGCTAGTGTAGGTTGTGTTTTTTCTTACCCTGGGGTGTGTTCAGTTTTGTGTGGGGACAGTTACACCATGGGTTACACTGCCTGCATAGTTGTTTCTGTGCATATAAGTAAATGGGTTTGCATGGTAATTCATGGTGTTGCTAAACCTTTCACGGCGAAGACTGAGCTTCAGGTTTTGGCGCCTTGACACCTGAGTCACTGTCAATGGAAGCTCAGTCTGTACTCTCAATTTTGCAGGGACCAGATGGACTGCCAGTAGCAGGATGTTGGCATAAGGTACAGTACTAATAATTGTAAAGCCTAGAGCAGGTCCTGAGTAATTTTGTTTGCTGCATGGCGATCGTTTGCACTACTGCACATCCTTTAAGCACCATGTTGTATGCTTGGGAGACGTATGTCATGCCTTGGAAGAGGCAAGATTCCATCTAGTTTCATGTCTTGTTCCCCACAGCTGTAGGGCTGGTGTTAGGAACCAAAAATGACATATCATTCTTGTTAATATAGTGGATAACAATGCCTTTTTTCAGGCTTGCTCGGGCTAGGCTTTTCTTACGGGCCAGGCAGTTTAGGAGCCGCTTATACAAAGACTGCAGCACTCTGCTACACGTGCTGGTGTGACTTAGCCCATACCTTCTAACTGAGACTTTTACAGGGGATTAACTCTTTGTTGCAGAGTTACAAAACATTTATTTCCAAACAAAGACTTTTCTGCCATTGCAATCATAATCCACCCATCACTACATGGCTTCAGTACTGAGTGAATCTGGGTGCGGGTGGTCAGGGAGTTCGTACCATTTCACACAGCCACAACAGCCAGAGGTTGCACGTATAAGGGCAGAATGAGGAGACATGTCCCCCTGTAAGATGAGGGCTCGATCCAGACTTGTACGATGCTGTAACCTCATTCTCCAGCAAAGGTAGGGCAGTGAAGCTGAGTGGAATCACTAACCCAGTTTCAAACATGCGGTATATGGACACAGTTCGAGTTAATAGCAAGCATGTTACTAACTGGATGCAAACCCTGGGGTAGAACTGAGCACGCCCTTAGCATATCAAAGTTTTCAATTCTGTGGTAAGCCATTTGCATGTGAAGTTAGTATTAAAAGAAATCTGAATGCCAATCCTCATAATACTAACGATGAGATTACCGAGTGTAATGAATGGAGCGTTTCTCTGATTAGAATGTTTGTCTGTGTGTTCTTTTCCAGTGATCTCTAAGCATGAAGCACAGTCTGTAAATAATGTGATATATTGGGATTTTTTTAATTTTTGTATAAAAAAAGGAAAAAAAAACCTTTCAACAGTAATATATTGACCTTTTTTTATACTGGATTCTGTCATTTCTGGACTCTGAAAATATTGTAAAGTTCCCAAACCCATCAGATAACGCATGATAACATCAGGATTTGATACAGGTACCACTGACAGTAGCTGGGAATGAACAGTGTTCACTGCTGTGTTGCTGCGTGAACTAATACTACTGGTCAGTGTGTTGCCTCGTGTGCCTTATCGCATGAAAGAGGGAGAGATCCCTGTCCTCATCTGCTTCTCAACTCTGTACTTGCATTGCACATGCACATTAAAAGGGTGAAAAAACCTGGCTGAAAACAAAGAAGAGAAGGCTGCAGCCCTAAAAATGCAAGAGAAGCTGCTGTGTATCATCTGGTCAACCAGAAGGACTTGCAACTTGCAGAGGAAACAAAGCCAAGCGCCACTCATTGCTACCTGCCGTTGGTGGGATGGAAATAGCAATTCTTTGGCTGAACAGAATCGCCTCGACTACCTGTGGTTATTTCCACCGCTGTCAAGAAAAGCTTGCTTTTATTAAGAGGAAGCACCTCTGGGTCCTGTCCTGGGTCTGTGGCTGAAGATGTGCCAGCACTTTGTTACTGCAGAACCCAAATTCCTCAAGAAGCCTTCACTGCAGGATTCCAAACCGCAAAAACCCAGTGATACTTTCAGTGGAGGGGGCTGCAGGACAGGGAGGGCTCTGTTTTATTCTGTTCTTAGACAACAGAGCACATAATGTTGCTTTTGGGGCTCCCCAAACAAACCGGTTTGTAGGGTTCATTCGCATTTGATTTTTCTTGGTTCACATGGTTTTAATTGTAAACTCAGTAACTGCACATCCCCCTTGGTCTCTTTCTTTAGGTTACCTTGTCTCAGGCACGTCCCATGCACAGCAGGGTAATGAATGAAAAGAGGATTATGATTTTGGTATCTGCATATGGCATAAATGAGATCCAATTAAAAATGTGCCAACTATTCCACTGTTCATTTTTAAAGATGTTGTAAAAAAAGAGAGATTGTGCAGTGAAGAGCCATAAAAAGTTATTTCAGGGAAGAAAATAGCTTACAGCAGAGTCTGTTCAGCTTACAATGGAGACCAAGAAGCAATCAGATTCCTTTAAAGGGAGGAGACACTTTCTATTAACAAGTTTTTAAACAGAATAGGGAATGATGTACAAATATCCATCCAATGGATAGAAGCTAAGGCTACACAAAAATCAAATACAGACAGACGCAGCTTTTTAATGGTGAGACTGGTTAATCCTCACCGGGCCAGTGATGTATTCCTCATCACTTTAATGCCTTTTTGATTTAATAGCTCATTTCTGGAGGAAATACTTCAGCCTGATACAAGTTGCTAGGCTCTGTGTAGGAGTTTTGGGGTGAAATTAAAGGCCCGATCACGATATCAGGGCTCTTTGTGGCCTGGATTTTAGAGAATACAGAAGGGAGTAATTTCTGGTGCATTGAGTAGAGCCAAACCCTCTGTTAGATCCTTGTTCTGCTGCATCTCTTATGGAGCTGCTGCCAGAGAGGACTTGAAGGATGCATCCAGGGACAATCTGTCCGCACAAGCTGACCTAGCGCTAAGGGAGCTCTTGCTCTACGTTCTGAAGAGCAGCAGGAACATGCTCAGTGCTCCATGCAGTGACGTTTGACTGATGTCTTTGAGTTCTTATCTGTGCCTGGGTCCTATGTGTCTTTGAATGCCTTTAAGTCATCTGGGAACATCTGTTATCTGCTGGTAAATGCTGAAAAGGCCATCTAGATTGGTAGATGCGGACACGAAAGACTTATGGCTGTAGGCAGTGAACTTCCGTTACCTGTCTTTGTTACCCTCTTAGGGTCTACACCTACTCATTGTTTGCTTTGTGGCTGTACTCTGCATCTTTATCAGTTACTGACCATTTTCTTGGCTACCATATAGATGAAATCCATGTAAATTCAGATCAACTAACAAATCAAGAAACAATTATGTAACTCAAAACAGCAATGAAAATGCATTTTATTTACTTCCATTTCATGTTGTCAGCTATCACTTTTGGTGTCGGGGTTTTTAAAGGCATCACGAGCAGTTGAACGAGCTCCCTCTCTCTCTTAGTGCTTTTGAAAAACCCCTTTGCTGTCCCAAATTAAAGCTAAAAATCTTCTTCTGTGGAAGGTTGAAGGCAAATCTCTCATTGATGTCACAGGGAAGAAGATCTGTAATTGTTCCCTTAATGTACAGTTGCTCTTCCCATCTTCCCCCAGTCACCTCCAAACTAAAAGCAATTCACTATTCCAAACCACGCTGTGGGCTTCTACACTCAAATTCCTGCACATGTCCTGTTGATGGAACCTCTATGGGTATCAATGAGAGTTCAGTCCCCAGAATGACTGCAGAAAGCACAAGAATCTGGAAGTGTCCACAAACAATCTACAATGCAGATAGAAAAGCCTTGTTTTACATACGCTGGCAAAAACTAAACAGCTTTCTATCTAGCTCCTACTTGAAGAAGTTTGATATCACTGAAGCTACAAGACAAGCTAACCTCCAAAGCTTATGAAATTATATTAAAATTTATATTTTCTCTGAGGAAATACCCCGAAGTCCTATTATCTTCAGGTAAACAAGTCAGTATTCCGTCTTCAACTTGTGGAATATCCAGTGCTTGTAGGCATCAACTGTGACCACTGCCAGGCCTGCAAAACATTGATACAGAATACCAGAATAGTGCTTTACCTAGTGCTGTCACCGCTCTGCGTGGCAGCCGTCCCCCTCCCAGCACAGAGCCTCCTCTGCAGCCACAGAACCCAAGACATTTGTTTGTAATGGAGGAAGAGAACCCGTGTTGCATCAACTGAACCTAACGGGGGGGTTAAGGGGTTACAGCCTGACCACTCATAGTGTTTCCATGCCAGACAAGGAGGAAGGCTAGAATTCTCTTCCCAGTACAGGACTGCTTCTGGTGTCCATACCCATCAGTGCTGTCACCTCAGCTGCCCAACGTTTTAGTGATCATCCTAGAAAATTCCCAGGAAAACGCTCTCTCTGCATTGGTTTGTTCTGCATCCCAAACCTGGCAAATCCAGCACAGAGGAGATCCATCTATACCCCTGCAGCAACTCTGGTGTTCAAGATGTCTGACCGCACACATACACATTGCAGCCTGTCTGCAGCAGCTTCTCTGGACTTGTGGGACTTCTGCCACTGTCATTTCCATCATAAATGCTGGCAGGTATGGATCCTGCCATACCCAACACCCATTGCCACTCCAGCTACGAGGAACTAACCAGAAGATCTCCGAGGACCTGCCGATGATATTTCTACTCTAGCAACCCTTTCCATTGCCAACACAGCTGAGACCTGTGGAAAGCAGAGCTGGAAACAGAACAAGGTACAAGGGGTTTTGCTGTGATCTGCACTCAAAGGCCCCATCTCTCAGCTGAGATCGGTGTGTTTGGCCTTTATATTCTGACTCTTCTGAGTGTTCCTTACGAATTGTATCATGCACATCAACAGACTGCATTAGAGGAATTGCTGACTTCTGTACCGATTGCACAGCCTAAGAGGAAATCTGTTTACACTTCACGTGCCTTCCACACACACGTATTTAGAGGAGTAGTTTGTTCAGTCATGATCTTATTGGGAAGAGTTAAAAAAAGATGTGCTTTGCTCAGCAAATCCATCCCAGATCGGTTGATTGCTTTTTTCCTTCCATGTGAAAATGTTTATGTGGGTCCTTTTGAATACTTTTGAGTTTGCAAATAGCTCATGAAGATAAATTTTACTCGTAGGTAGTACTGGCAGGCTCAGTCGCACTCAGTGATTAAATCAGCCTCTTAAAAGCGGTTTTTCCCCCAGGAAACCTTTATTCCCCCTGCTCTGGTTTGAAAGAATGTAAGCTTGTTCTACAGGAATTCAGAAATAGAGCTGAGTGTTGCCACTAGATGTCAGCAGCAGTAAAGATGATAGACAGGGAGGCTGCTAACAATGCTTGTGAAATACAGGTCAGTCTGAGACTGAGCAATTGGTTTATCTTTGTCACTATATGTTACCTTCATAACAACAGACATTTTGGGTAACACACTACAAGTTACTGATCTTGGGGGACTCTGAAGCCCAGCCAAATTGCTGTTTTCTCTTTGTTTTCTAGTTTACAAACCCAAATTCCTCAGTCTAATTAGAAAGCACGGTGGTTGCCATTATGTTAAGGATAACCATGTCTGCCTGTGCCCAGGAGCAGAGGACAAGCAGCTTTCTCTAAGGCTTGTTCTATTTAAAATCATAGCTAACAACCATCTTTCCAGTTACTATCAACATCCTCTAACATCCTGTAGCCTGATCAGTTTTGGAAGCAGAGTTCCCAGACTGAATCCTGACGGCACAAGAACTCACTTGAAACCTCCATAAAAGGTTTTGATCTACAAAGCTCGGTGTACATGGCAAATGCATTACGTGACTAACGCCAGAGTCGCTGCTGGCTGGCCCTGGTGCTGCGGGAGAGGTGATGCTGCTCCCAAGTGTCAGCATGGGGAATGCTCCCTAAAGCTTTGGAGGGGAAGGGAACATGGGCAAAAAACCTCAGTGTCTGTAACTCCAGTGCTGGAAATGTGCTGGCAGCTTGATCTGGCTGGGGCTGATGGGGCAGGTGAGATTTGCAGCTGAATGGTGTGCTTGGCCAGCGAGCTCAGGCATATTTCTCTGGCTATGACATAGGTGGTAGAGAAAACACGGTCTGACTCCAAACTGAAACTGTTTCCAAGCCTTAATGTACCGGGATTTCAGCTAAAAAACAAACCAAGATATTGCCATATGCTTTGCTTTATTCTCCGGGGGTGCCGCCTGTGTTGTACACACTGCTTCTACACCTGCTGTATATATAATGGGGATGAATCTATTTCCAGATGGATTTTTCTCCTGTATATTTAAAGTAAGACTTGTTTCTTCTAATGATAAGAGACTTCCTGATGTGTTTGCTTTTTAGGAAATCAATAGGTGAAATATTTAGGTGAGCTTTTCTCTTCAGCAATTTCATAATTACAGAATTTCAATTTTCATGTAATTCAGCATATAAAATCCTTAAGCAAAGCAGTGAAAACACGTTTGAGGTTTCAGCAGTTGAAGACATGCTATCAATCAATGACAAAAAGCAATCCATGGAAAATGACACAGGTCATTAGCCGTGCTTTGGAGGCTGTCAGAGTAACCCACAACCCAGGAAGCCTGTTTGTGATGACCAAGGCTTTCACACCAGACAGCCTGTGCTCTAGTTTCCCTCCTTTCTTCTCTTCCCGACATGTGCAAAGCTCAGTGTCCCGTTTCAGCTGCTGTAACCAAGCACAAACGTGTTGGCTGCAGTAGTGAACTAGATTTACACCAGCAGAGATTTCAGTCTGCAGTGTTTACTATCGCACCAGCCCACAGCTCTGAGTAAACCCAGGAAGTTTTGTATGTAGCATATGGTTCTGCAGTCAGCAAAACAGAGCAGACTCTTGGGCAACAATAAAGAACTCGCCCATCTGTAACGCATAGCTTAATTAAAATAGCAAGATGCCAGAAATTTCCAGCTTTATCATAAGGGTAAATAACCATCCTTGGTCAATGTAACTGTGCCTTATTAGCGTGTACGTTTAATATGTGTTATAAAGGAGTGACAGAGCTCAGGTTTCCTGGCCACTGAATACTGATTTAATGCTGCCCTCTGCAGGAGATCTTTTTTTAAGGGACAAACACATTTTAGAGTACAGGACAAATTTAATGCAGATTTAATGTTGTGACACTGTCCCTTAATGGACAGCACACATAGATAGGGGTGGGCGCACCTTTTGCAGAACTACGTGGTTTGAAAAGGTACTGTAAAATAGGAGTGCATAGATAGAGACTTTAATCTATTTTTCTAAATCTGGTATCTCTTTCTTGGGAAATACCATCATATTCTCATGTCTTTGGGGTTTTCTTAGTCCCACTGTTGCAATAACAAGGGTTATACAAATACAATCTATCTGTAGTAGGTTACCTGTCAAGTTTCCGCTTTCACATTTCAGAGTACGGAAGCTTTGAATTATGTTCTTTAAAGAACATATTTTTATATTTATATTTAAGATATGCAAAATATAATAACAAATGATAAGAATATAAACATTGAAGTGTCCCCAAATCACTTATCCTGAACAAACACTGTAGGTGTCTGACTGAATTAAAATCAGAGAATTTGGTTCCAACTCGCACTAGCATAGCAAGGAGCATCCTCAACAGGTGTCCAAGGGTGGAATAAAAACCTCAGTACTGCTTCAGTTCATTTGAAGCTCCTATGTTTTAGCTGTTCAGTATCTGCTGACATACTCAGTAGCACAGCTAACCTCCCAGTTGTTTAACCAGGAAGATTTTCAAGTGAGGGGTGAAGTATCTTGATATATGTCAAGAGGCCTGAGACACTTTAACCTGCCAAGGCAACCTCTGTACTGACTGACCCTGGCAACCTTACAGGACAGTCCAGTCTCACTGTCATTCACCTGCCTTCTAACTGCATCTCTGACTGTAATTCCATAATTAACAGTTTATAATACTTCACAGCTCCACTCTGGGGAATCTATTGCAGACTGAAGCAAACCAGTAAGCAAAAAATCCGTTTCTTAAACTTCATTTTCCTTTATTATTATTTGTATTTTAAGCTAAAAATTACTTCCTAGTATTGTCATGTCCCCAGGTGAACTACTGCAGCTTTTCCATATGGTTGTGGTATCATTCGATGGCACAACAAAAAGACATGTCTGTTGTGTAATCTGCAGCTAAAGTAAGTGCTGAAAACCTGTCACTTAGAAAAGAATGGAAGAAGGACTTTAATAGATTGTGTGACTCTATAGTGCTATAGAGAGCCCGGGGGAAAACCACAGGAAAGCTGGGAAACATGAGTTTTCAATGCATAAGAAGCGGCATTACTGACAACAGAGTGGAGTAAGAAATGCATTATTACCATTTGTGGTTTTCCTACATCTCGGGACAACAATCTGTCCCTGCTCACTGAATTCTGTAGAAGTTGCTTCATAGCTGTGTGGTTTTGTGCAACAGGCAGTTCACTTGTGTGTCAGTGTGGGATTTCTTATGGAATGTAGATAGTAATGAACAGAAAGTTACAATGGAGATGTCCCAAGTATCCGTGAATGACACTAATACCACTTGCTGCTTCTTTTACACGCTGTTAAGCACTGTGTTGTATGCTTTGCTTTGAAAAGTGCATTTTACATGAATTCATCAAGTATCGATGAGGAGGGCACATCAAACTTGCATTGCTGCATCTACATTAAAGAACTAGGACCTGCTTTTGCCAAGCACCCACATTACCCACTGAACTGCCAAATTAAGCAGGGGAGGTAGTAAACTGCCATCAGCTAGAATGAGAGTTGTAGTCCTGCTGTGTTGGCTGGTTAGTTCCATAGAGGGAGTGCAGCTTTATGGACCATTTAATAACCTAACAACTTTGTGTGTTACTGTTTGGGGTTCTTTTCTTGTACCTTAAAAAAACACCCAATATGATGAGTGTTCAGCACGAAACACTGCAGCCAAAACTGACAACCATTTGTTCTTGGATGTTTTGAAACTAGCATTTCTGTAACAACATAATGAAATGGTACCTGCTGGTACCTAAAATCTAAATGAAAACCTCACTTGTTTGTATACAGCTTAGAGAAATACATGCAATGTGTGCTTTTATCTGTATTTGTTTTGAAATGATGCTGATAGGGCTTAATCCTCTACCATGTTATGCAAGTGTCCCTTATTTATGGCAGTGGTTGCATCACTCCAGTAAAGCCGTTCCGAGGAGAAAGGGCTATTTGTGTGCGTGCAGTTTGGACACCTTGTGAAAATTGGTTTTGTTTTGAATGGATTTACATGGTATTTCATACAAAGTTGACTAAATCTCTGTAAAATGTATCACCTTTAAAAGAACAAATATATATAGATATTAAGAATACAGAAAATGTACTTAACATCTCTATTTGCAGACGCTTGTGGGTTTTTTTAATCATGTTATGTGCCATGAGAAGCATTCTATTTACTCATTCCTTTGGGGAACAACTACTTTAAAAATGAAGGCATTAATAACAGTATTTCTTAGCCATTGTTTTAACATGTTAAAATGGTATTAATTAGTACTGCATTGTGTATTTCTAGTTTAAAGCTGTAATGGACAGTACATGAATTAGCTTGAGACCTCCAAAAATGTTTTCTCTTGTGCTTTCTGTAATAAAAGCAAAGACTATGTTTTAAAGAATGGTCTCTCTGTACAGATTGCTTTTCCAGTTGTGTGAATATGTATAATGAACTCTGCATTTGTCACCAAGAGTACACTTCCCAAATTGTAAATGTTCAGGTTGTTATTATAAATAGCTACTAAATATCTTAACCAGACAAGAGTTCAAATAAAGATTAACAGTCATTCTTAACTCTTGCTGCACTGTCTTTCGTTACTTAAAACCTGACTTTTAAGCAAACACTGTTTGACTTCCTAAGTTCAATCTACCTTTAAATGCCCAGCAATTTGGGTTTGGGTTCTCCATATTACACTAAGTTTAAATTGCTCCCGTGCTTATCAAATAACTGCAACTAGAGATAATTATTGGTGGCTACACTTAGTCAGCAACAGAGTATGCTAAGTGTGTAGTTTTTAAAGGGTTTGCCCCATTTTCTGGAGTCTTGCTAACAGATGTTGTCAGTTTAAAACAGAAGAATGTGATCATATTCTTGGAAGGAAAAAAGAAATCTGGCATCTTTTAAAATAAAGCTTATTAAGTTTCTAAACTCAGTTACGGGATACGAGACCCTCGGTGGCAGAGGACTCAACCCATCCCAGAATGTCACTTCTGGTTCTTTATTCCTATCTCCCAAACAGGAACAGATAAATGATCATTCTAATCTTATGATAGCATTTCCTCTTTTAATCCTAACTATTTCCTGTCCTAGGATTGGCTCTAAAGCAGTCAGTCAAGTCTTAAGTTGTATGTCACAGAGTACATGGGTGACATGGTTCAGCATGAGGTGTCCCTGGCCATGGCAGGGGGGTTGGAACTTGATGATCTTAAGTTCCTTTCCAACCCTAACTATTCTGTGATTCTACAACGCTGTCAGTGGTTTGGTTTCACTTTTCCTTAGCTTACTTCAACACAACTATGTGTTGGAAAATAACTACAGTTGTAACACCCCAACTACCACCTCAAATTATTTTCAGCTGTAAAAGAAACTTTATCATTCTGTAAACATTCCTACGGAATGCTATGATATAGCTGTAATAACGATCCTTAAGAGCACAGAGAAATGTTACTTCCCCTGAGGTGCTTGGGAGCCGGGGCTGCACAATCACCACCCAGCAGTGCAACGCCCTGCGGTCCAGTTTCTACACAAGCCACCCTGCAGGACTCCAGTGGTTTCAGCTTCTCACCTGTTTGTGCTATGGGACCTCGGAGGCGAAGTCACCCCTCCTGATGCTGCAAGTGAAGAGTCCAGCCTCGCAGCCGGTGGAGCCTGAATGCCGGGTGAGTTCCCCAGCCCCTGCTCTTCTCCCTGTGCAATCAGCCTGCCCCAAGCTGTGGCTGGGATGTCACCGGGGCGCGGCTGGGCGGCCAGGGCTGGCCGCCGTGATAAGGAAGCTCACGGTCACAGCGCTGACGCCCTGCCACTGCAGCGCTCGGCGCGGCCCGCAGGGGGCGCCGCGGGACGGGCCGAGCTCCGCCCCAGCCCGGGCCCTGCCAGGGGAGGCGGCTCCGCTCCGCGCCCCGTCGAGGCCCCGATCGCGGTCATGAGGCCGGAGCCGCGCTCCCGGGACGAGACCCTGGCCCTGCGGCGGCGGCTCGTCGGGTAAGTGCTGCCGGGGGCAGCGCGGCGCCGCCGGGTGCGCGGCCCGCCGCCGGACGTGGCTGCAGGGCCCGGCCCAGTCCGCTGCTCCCGGCGCCCCGCACGGCGGCGGGCGAGCCTGACTGCTGCGAGCCCACCGGGACTGAGCCCGGGAGGAGCGACCGAGCTCCGGTTAGGGTTAACCCAGCAGCATGGACGGGGCAGCTTCGCTGTTACGTGCAAAGGCAGATGGTACTGGTGTAATTAACAGCGATTAGCACTCCTTAGGGAGGGAGGGGTCACAGAACTGAAGGAGAACACTGGTGTGGTATCTGAGGTGCCTGGTTAAACATTAACCTGCCGAGAAAGCAGCTCCTGGGAGCAGACACGGGGCTGAACCTACCCAGCGCTACACCCGACTCCAGAAAACTTTCTGTTACACCGAAACCGTGATACATTAACAACGTGTCTGCCCACTGTGATGGAATGAAGCACAGCAGTCTATTATAAACTTCTAATTGCTTATATTGCTTTAGCTGACCTCAGGAATTTAGTTCTGTGAACTACTAGAGCAGCAGCATAACTCTTGTATGTAACCGGGAATGCTGTCATATTGTGCCTTACGCATTCCAAACCAAGGCTATTTCAATCTGTGTGTATTTTATGAATTCAGAAGTTGGGCTGCAAGTAAATGCTGGAATTAGAATTGTGCCAACTGCACAAACCTGAAGACCACCACTGTGTAGTTCATCTTTTCCTCACCGATCTGCCCCGGCCTATGTGCTTCCTTAGCGTCTGCTCAACAGGCAGGACAAGCTCACAAAACCCCAACTGTTTCACCGTTCCACTGCCAGCTCACACCGAAAGCACAGGAATTCCTGTACAGGAGGGACAGGGAAGCAGTTTCTCATTTTAGCCTTGTCTTTTGGTGTTCATTTGACCATGATTTTGTATTTATGGTCAAATTATTGTATTTTTGCCTAAGCAATCTTTTACTGAACAAAGCATGAACATTTGACATTGCTCCTTAAGAGTCAAATCTCTGCAACTCAGGCACACACATGGTTCAATTTTGTTTGGCAACTTATTTAAGAAGGGAAACAAAACACACACTGAATAGACCCAACCTTATAAAATCACTCAAGGTTCCAGCTAAGGTTAGTGAAGCTTTATGCAGAGGTAACAATCTCAGCAACACACCACTCAGGAAATCAGGACCTGGGCAAGTACATAATAATCACAAGGTAAGAGACACCAACGAGGGTTTCAAGACATGAAGGGCAAAACAGCGTAGACCATAAGGAACCACAGGTGAGACTGGATAAAACTACAGAGGTAGGTGCCCAGTGCTGTGGCTAAATTCCTAGTGAAGGTTTTGTGGCTCTGGAGCATGTTTTTCCCTCTAAGTCTAACACAATGTAACTTTAGGAGGCAGAATGAGGATGGCAAACTGGGGCAACATCTCTCCCTTCATTAACTGACTGAACTGCAAATATATCAGTGGAATAAACTATGCAACTTCTGGACTTCACTATGGTTTATTTTCCTTTCTGATCCCACAGCTCTTCCTGTAAGCTGTTCTTCTCTAATGATCCTGTGAAGATCGTGAAGGCAAAAGGCCAGTATATGTATGATGAGAATGGAAGACAATACCTTGACTGCATCAACAA
This sequence comes from Amazona ochrocephala, assembly GCA_039720435.1. Lineage (NCBI taxonomy): Eukaryota > Metazoa > Chordata > Aves > Psittaciformes > Psittacidae > Amazona > Amazona ochrocephala. The sequence continues at coordinate 16,377,164 of CM077889.1, forward strand.
CGTTGCTCATGGTAAGTTCAAAGTCATGTTATTTAATACCATGTTTTTCTAAGCGCAACAAGGAACAATCAGTACTTTTTACCAATACTGCATTGTGTTGGGGGAAGGTCTGTTTAAATAGGAAAAGTGGGAGAAACCTTTCCAGAGCCTGTAGTCTGGGCAATCACAGCTCACATTTGACTGAGTGTGCATATATGTGCTTTCCAGACTCGCTTCCTGTTCTGACTTCCTAGAGACGTGCTTGGCCAAAATTTACAGTGTTTTTCCATGAAAGCTCAAGCAAAGTACCCAACTGTAAAGCTAACAAACAGCTTGACATTCTGTTGGGTTAAGTTACTGCTAAGCAGACAGTCACAGGACCACTGTTCAGTGTGGTACCTTAACTGTGCATTAGGAAGTAGCTGCTACTTCACTATTGTATCTGAAATAGCAAATGGGTCAGTGTTGTCACTAACACCATAGCAGGGCTAATAATCCTTTGATGGTAAAGCTCACCTACACATTCTCAAACCCCTACATTGTGTAAATGCCTAGATCCAAATATCAAAATTAGACACTACTTGAGTATATCATTTTCCAGTATCAGCTACAAACCTTAAAGTACAGTATTGGCAAATTCAAATGTTTTGAGGGAGGATAAAAGCCCTTTTAGAGGAAGCTTACCAAGTGTACTAACACTGGCTTCTGCTGACAGCATTATTAATGCCTTACTGATACATCTGTACTATTAGAGAAATATAAGCATTAAGTTAAGGTGATCCTGCCCCTCTGCTCTTGTGAGACCTCACTTGGAGTACTGTGTGCAGTTCTGGTGTCCTCAACATAAAAAGGACATGGAACTGTCGGAACAAGTCCAGAGGAGGGCCACGAGGATGATCAGGGGACTGGAGCACCTCCCGTATGAAGATAGGATGAGAAAGTTGGGGCTGTTCAGCCTGCAGAAGAGAAGGCTGCGTGGAGACCTCATAGCAGCCTTCCAGTATCTGAAGGGGGCCTATAGGGATGCTGGGGAGGGCTCTTCATTAGGGACTGTAGTGAGAGGACAAGGGGTAACAGGTTCAAACTTAAACAGGGGAAGTTTAGATTGGATATGAGGAAGAAATTCTCCACTGTAAGGGTGGTGAGGCACTGGAATGGGTTGCCCAGGGAAGTTGTGAATGCTCCATCGCTGGCGGTGTTCAAGGCCAGGCTGGACAGAGCCTTGGGTGGCATGGTTTAGTGGGAGGCATCCCTGCCCATGGCAGGGGGATTGGAACTGGATGATCTTAAGGTCCTTTCCAACCCTAACTATTCTATGATTCTACGAATGAACATCATGGGTGACACGGAATAAGTCTCAAACCATTCTAACACACTCTCTTGCAGTTGGACATTGTCACCCTGCTATAGTGAAAGCAGCCCATGAACAAAGTCAACTGTTAAATACCAATACCCGTTATCTTCATGACAACTTGGTTGATTATGCAGAGAGACTTTCAAAAACACTGCCTGGGAAGTTATGCACCTTCTATTTTCTGAATTCTGGGTAAGCTGGCTATGTTAGAACTGATCCCTTGTTCTTCCCAGGTGCATATAGACAAGCACAACACTCACTTATCAACAGCACTATCTGGTACGAATGACTAGATGCTGGCAAAAGCTGTGCTTTGGGGGTTTTGTGTTTGCAGAAACTGGTTGGTCCTTTTTAGAATGTGACTGAAGTTTACATTTAGTAAGCTCTCTATCAGGAAACTAAACTAGTGCTTCATTTAAGAAGGGTTTTACTCTATTTAATGTTTTATAATCCAATGCCTTATAATGTAAATGTTTACTGTATTACCTTCAGGTCTGACATGTCTTCTGAACTGGGAATTACTTCTAGCAGCAATGCATATTTCTGCTGGGGGGCAGATATTCCCAAGCAACCTACAGCTAAAACAACTCTTTTTCCATAGTTCCTGTACTCCAGCTTTTAAGCTGGATTCTGTTCTGGTGAACACTCCTATCTAGTTAGTGCTGACTTACTAGGGGATCTGTGAGCAACATGCATAGAGTTCTATCAGTTCTCTGCAGACACAAACAGCATTGGAAGAGGGGGTTAGAATTTCCAAATTCAGACATCCACAATAAGACACTTACTGACTTTTTCAATTGTAGATCTGAAGCCAATGATCTTGCCCTAAGACTGGCACGACAGTACACGAAACATGAGGATGTTATAGTTTTAGACCAGTAAGTATATTGACAGTTTTATCTACTGTGGGGTACAAGGCTCAGTTTTGGTCTGTGGTCAAAGCATTTCTGAAACCTGCTGTAGTGGGAAGACTGTTGCCAGGAAGTTAAGGGATGTAATTTTCCTTTCTGTTCAGTATTTGCAAGACCAGCCCTGAGGTTGGGCTCTCCAGTCCATAACAGACACTGACATACTGGAAGGTGGCCAGCAGTGGCCTGCCACAATGGGTAGGGAGCCACAGGCTTGAGAGGGTAAGAAAACAGGGTTTGTGCAGCTGCAGGAGATGTTTAGAGAGAGATCTTACTGCTGCTACAACTCCATAGTGGGAAGGAGCAGACAAATGGAGCCAGACCTGAAGACGCATGGTGACAGGAAAAATAAAACAACTGATGTAAGTTGAAATCTGAAGGCACTCTGATGAGACAGTGGAATAAAATCTTTTGCTGTGAAGGTAGTCAAACATTAAGACTAGAATGCAAAGGGAGACTGGAAACTAATCCTTGGAGGATACTCAGAAGTAGGACAGACATTTCCCTTCCAGTCCTGCAATCCTGTAATGCTTATGACCTAACACTGCTGTGATTCTAGTCACTGGTCCAGGCAAACCACTGCCAAGGGGTACTGTGCCTCTGCATCCCTTATATTCAGTACACAAAGAAATCCAACTAGTACTAAAGCTTACTGATAGAAACTTGCAGAGCTGTTCTCATCTTAAGTGACTGTACTCCCAGCTGAGAGCCTAGCTACTCTTGAGCTATCACAAATGCTAATCCTAAAGAACATTTTGATACGGAGGAAATTACTCTTTAGTTCTGCTAATTGTTTTTTAAGTGCTTACCATGGACATCTGACATCCTTGATTGACATAAGCCCATATAAATTCAGAAATCTAGGAGGACAGAAGGAATGGGTCCATGTGGTATGTACTTCACACTATAATTACCAACTACTTGTCAATTTAATGAAGTCTTATTTACAATATACTGAATATAGGATACTGTTCCTTTGCACAGGCTCCTGTTCCAGACACATACAGAGGACTTTACAGAGAAGACCATGAAGATTCAGTAACAGCCTATGCTAATGAAGTGAAAAATATTATTGAGCAAGCACAGAAGAGAGGCAGAAAGGTAAGAAGTGATTTCCTTAACCATTTGTCTGCCTGCCAATGCCATTCAGGATTACTGAGCCAAGTGGCCCAGACCTGTCAAAGAGGAAAGATCACGTAATAATGCAAGAACCATCTAATGCAAAAGAGCTTGCTGTTAACACAGTTTCCACAACTTTCTGTACTGTGGCCATGCTACTTTCTCATTTCAGATTGCTGCATTTTTTGCCGAGTCTCTGCCAAGTGTGGGTGGTCAAATCATTCCACCAGCAGGGTATTTTCAGAAGGCTGCAGAGTAAGTGGTCATTCACTATCTTTGGAAATTTGACATACTTGTGAACTACAGATAAGAGAATTTCTCTGCCTGCTGTAGCATACAGCTTGATAGGCAGGAATTGGCCTGTGCCTTCATGTTCGAAGGTAAGCTTTGTATGGCAACGATCTGCTTTTAAATACATAATCTAGAATATAGGCCTGTACAAGTTTGCAAAGTAATGCTGTCTGCATGTTCTTAAACAGCAAATACTATATTCTGTTTGCTCTAAGAGACCGTAAAATCTCTTATGTTACAGGCATGTGCACAAGGCAGGAGGTATATTTATTGCTGATGAAATTCAAGTTGGCTTTGGCAGGGTTGGCAAGCACTTTTGGGCATTCCAGCTGCAAGGAGAAGACTTCGTGCCCGATATTGTCACTATGGGGAAACCAATAGGAAATGGGCACCCTATTGCTTGTGTAGCAACAACAACAGAAATTGCAGAAGCATTTACAGCCACAGGAGTTGAGTATTTTAATACAGTAAGTTGCCCCAACTCTCCTTCTCTACAGCAGTCTTAAGTATTAAAATGTTTAAGTTTTTATTAATCTTTATCACTCAGTTTCTGTATATCATTTGTGTCTTTCTAGTACAGTCTTCTATTTACTGGCTCCATCTGCTAAAAATGGCAGTATGCTCATACATCACTGAGGCCACACTCTCAGTGACACTTGCATCCTTTTTCCCTTTCCATGCTATGTGTGTTCTTTTCCTGAGCTCAGTTTGGAGGAAACCCTGTTTCATGTGCAATTGGATTAGCTGTGTTAGATGTGATTGAGAAGGAGCACCTTCAGGCTCATGCCACAGAAGTAGGCAACTTCCTGATGGAGCTACTCAAGGAGCAGAAAATGAAGCATCCCATCATTGGTGATGTCAGGTATCAGCACCTCATTTACAGTTTTTAGCTGCTTTTTTCTTTGGTTCACGCTCAAACTGATGTGGTTTTGAGACACTCATTAAATTAGTGTTTTCAGAAAAAATCCAACAGCCTGCTGTACATCAGATTAAAACCAACTTGAAGCTTATCAAAAGCCTGATCTACTTTGCCACTCCAGGCCAGTGCCGCTTTATTGATGTATTAGTTGCTAAAGGAATTCACGTTCCTGTTTGAACTCTTACTCCAAGTGCACAAAGAACAGAATTAATGAGCTGGATAGAAAATATGCTCAACATCATGTCCTGCACTGCCATTCTGAGCAGATAAAAGTCTGTGCTGTATCACTCATGTCTTCAAAACAGCAATATCCTTTCTATCAGTAGCCAAACATCAGGTAATTCTCATGCAGTAAAGGTCTGGTCTCACGAAAATCTTTTTTCATCCACATACACTTCCCTTCCTTTGACACAGATTTGACTATTTTTATTTCCTTTAAAGGGGTTCTGGCTTATTCATTGGAGTGGACTTAATCAAGGATCGAGCAGAAAGGACCCCGGCCACAGCAGAAGCAGAGTATCTAATAACAAGGTACAAAGGACAGTGGTGTAGCTTTGCCATGTGCAAGGCAGGCACACAATAACAAAAGTAATCTTGCCACTCAATAGTTAGAATATAGCCAACTGGCTGAAAAAGAAACCAGTCAGTGCAGAAGGGCACTACAGTCACATGCTGATGCCGAGTTTTTCTGAACAACACGCAAAGGCAAGCATATTCCTTGCTATTTTCCTTCCAGACTTAAGGAAGAATATATTCTACTGAGTACAGATGGACCAGGAAGAAACGTGCTTAAATTCAAGCCCCCAATGTGCTTCAGTAAGGAGGATGCAAGATTTGTCGTGGACACAATTGACAAGCTACTAACAGGTAGTACAGATCAAAACTGCCTTATTACAGAGGGTTGCTTTTGGACTGCCTTAAAGTCAATGCTGAGCCTGCTTTTCAGAGGTGCTAAAATAGCCAAGATGGTAGATACTGAGCACACAGGAAAATGAATCTTAGTCGAATCTAAGTGTAGCCTTCACTTCCAAATTATTCTGGTTTAAAGTTCTCATCAAAACTATTCACTCTACAGATGCACATGCCTTTTAAAATAGCTTTGCCTCTGTGCACTTGACACTTGGGGTTTTATATAACTTCTGCACACTCAGTATGAACTGAGCTAGAAACAAGTTTTTGCACTGTCATGAGTTTGCTAAATTGTTGCTTCTTCTCTCTCCAGCTATGGAGAAGGAAGATCTGAACCAACAGCAAACATCCACTGGTGCTACCTGAGCCAGGTATTTACCTATTAATCTTTTACTGTTTAAAAGCCAAGGTTCTTAGATACAACTTCACAAGCATTGTCACTGGCAGCAGACTAAGAACAAGCATCCTTGGAGCTGCTTTTACTTGAAGTTAGTTTGCAGGAATCTGTGGCAATCCAGAAGCACAGAGCAGACTTGTGTACCTCTGGAACTCAGTCTGACACTTCTACACACATAGTTCATACTCATTTGTTTGTAAGCTAGGTCTACCATGCCCCAGAAAAGCTTACAACCGGAGCATGCTGTGCTTGTCTGGGAAGCTTTAAGAGGGACTGGGTTTAACCTTGGCATGCAAATGACATGCACATCAAGATGAAAAACAGCTTTTATGCTGCTCAGTGGCTCAAGTCCCTAGACAGAAGCTGTTCCAGCTGCATAATTACTTCTCAGCAAGTCTCCCCTTAACTGCCCTTGACATCAGGAGCACTGTACATTCTGCATGCCACAATTTGGGAACCTCTACTTATGCTAACAGCTTTATGAAGAGAAATAGAAACAGTACTTAATACTACAGCTCTTGTTTTACTTAACATGTGACTTGAAATAGTATTGCCTTCTGTTCTCTTGAGCATTTCTGACTACTTCATAGGATCATTTCATGTACATGGCTGTTACCTCATGCTTAAGCATCAGTTTACCCCTATACTCAGAAGTCTGTGGGTATCAGCAAGACATGAGTCCTGTCAAATCTTCCAAGCCCCATAGGTCTTCATATCTGTTGAGGTCCCTCTATAGCTTGCTTACAGAGAACATCTACCTGCAAATCATTCTGCCACGCACTCATGAGCACAGTGTATGCATTTGCACAGTTAACACCTCAATAACAACACACTTTAGTAGAAGTGCTTCAACCTACTCTGACTAAAACGGAACTAACAGTGTTTAAACCAAGTGCTCAGCAAAACTCTAGGTACCTAGATGAGAATGTACCCTCATGTATTGTAATCAATGTTATCATGGGTAGCCTCAACCACCACACTAGATTCACAGTGCCATGACCCTGAGCTAAGGAGAAACATGTTTTTAGTTCATTATAATATTAGTATAGCAGGCACAAGAAAAATGTGTTAATATTTTATTTAGCAAGTTAATGGAAAGACATACAGCTGATGGTACTACTTATTCTTGAGAACAGAAAGGTTACTTAACAGTGCCAGTTTAACTTAAGAGACCATAATGACTTTATGTACTTGTCTGCAATCTAAACTAAGCACAAAAAAATGCCTTTATTTTCTACAGGAAACCAAGAAAACAAAAAGCCTCTTAAGTACAGTACTAGTAGGACACTTACATGTAATGTAAGCGAGATGAGGCAATGACCAAGTTATTTAATGATGCTTTTACCAGAACATTTTCTTTCCATAGGTTTCAAACAATGTTCAAGATCATCTACTAAGAAACACTATTCTACTATAATTATATGCATATTTAACCTTCATCCTAGCATGTCTTAAACCAGATAAGTTACCTTTAACTTTGTTATTTTCAGTCATCTTGTTATTAGTAAAAGCTCCAGAGAAATAAATTTTGCAAGAGCTTGTTTCAACTCTGGCAGAAGTGTGGAATTGGCTTTTATTTAGAACAGCATACCTAAAAGTGATTATAAAGGAATGTATTTCTAGTAGCTGCTATAAACTATATATTCTAAATTCATGCTCTTTCAGGATATGACTTTTGCAAATGAAGATGAGCCAATGGGTTCTCTCTTTAAATCTGCTGCTACCTATGCAAACACCATTCTACCTGCCAGTACACCCATCCTGCCCTGGCTCCTCTAACCAGTTTCAGAACAAGGTCCCTAACAACACTATATTCAACAGTCTCAGTGACCAGATTAAGTCACAAACTTCAGACTCAAATCCATAATATCAAATGCACGAGGAACAGGCTGAGGGCCATGGCTCCCAAACCGGCTCTTACAAAATACTCTGTCCTCAAGAAATCTCCAAGATTAATAAATTGAGTTCATTACAGCTGTAAGCAACAACCTTGTGTACAAGCCCTTGCTTTCACCAATTACATGTTGTGTCACAAACTTTTCAGGCAAAGGATATAGGGAAAGCCAGCTTTGCATTTAAGTACCACTATCCTCAATTTCTGCTTAAGGCCACATCACCTGCCAAGGAAGCATCACCTGAGAACATACTTCCTTCCAACAACACCAGAGTTAACAGTCAGCTGACAGACTATTGCTAATACACTGCAGCAGTATGGGCCTGATACTATGCACATTCCCCATTGGAGGACAAACTGTTTGCTAGAAAAATACTCTGCTACCCCTTATTTCATAAGAAAACAAGTTAAACTATTCAATAAAGCATTTCAATTTTACATCCTAAGACAGCAATACTTTTAAATACTGTACTCCTTTCAGTTGTATGCAATTTTATTTGTTAGTTGGGCATTAGGTTGCATACTCCAGCTGTAAAGGTGTCATATCCACTGTCAGATTTAACATCTGAATCATCTTTTTTATATTCCAGATTTCCACTTAACACCAGGAAAGTCTTATAGACTTGTAAGAGTCTTCAGGACTTAACTATACAGCAAGTTTTTCTTTCCAAGGACAGCCAGCAGGGAGCAGCATATTATAGTCCCTGCAGGAATAGCTGTATCCCTGTTTTAAAAAAAAACCCTGAAAAGGTCACTAGTAACATCTGTTTGTGCCTTGTCTCAGTGTCTCCGTTTGATTCCACTTCTGGTTCCCATTTATTCAAATAGAATATATGGCAAGAAGAAAATTGTCAGTTTTAGCTTTAAAAAGAAAGATCAAATTGATTACTTAAAGATTAGCAGTTTACTTTGTGCAGCAGCACTTGCTACTTATAAATCTGAGATTAGGACAATTCTGCAGCCAGAGAGGCAAATCACATTATAGTTATTGCCTTAAAATAGTGGTAAACTAATCAAAAAAGGACAGTGTATTCAGAGCTGGTCACTCATCTCCTTCTGAAAGAGATGTTTTGTTGTTTTTCTACCCATGACTTTAGTGAAAGTTCTTTTAGCATTTTATGACACAGAAAAAGGCTGCAGGTACTCGGAGTTTGCATTGGTAATTTAATGTCTAACCTGTCTTTCAAGGCAGGTTATTGTATAACATACAATTAAGAACTTGTCAAAGTCTCAGACGCAGGGCAGTGAACATGAAGAAAGTGCAGCCAGCTGCTTGCACAGCTCAACTTCCTCCTGCAATGCTGTCTGGACTCTCAAGCCCTGCCTGAAACCTACACCTCTGGCTCCTCCTAGTAGAGGCCTACAATGCAGACACTAAACACAGTTATGCTGAGACTCTGTGCTTGTCCAGAGCATGAGCTGCCAGCACAGCCTCCACAACAGCTGGGGCTTCAGCTCTCTTCTATAACCTCCAGGCAGAAGTGACTGCAGTTTTTAGCTGCCACTTAACTGCAAGTGAGCACAACTACCAATACAGACTTCTAGTTTTAAGATTAAAAACATTTAAGCACAACTCTTCATCTATCAAGGTACTGCCATGAACTAAGTTCTGAGAACAGGATGCTGGCATTTTACTAACACATAAGCTGAAGAATGGCACAAGACACTAGATTACGCCTTTTTTATTTCAAAAGCTAGGATAGCTTCAATATCCATGTCATGGTGAATCAGAACACATGTAAAATACCTTACAATACATTAGATTCCAAAAAGGTACCAAAAAGTACAGTAAAATTAACACTTCCTTTACAGGAAATGTATGACACAAAAACAATACAAAATAAAAAGGTGGAAAGTGACACTGGTTCCCTAAGATGCATCTCATTCTGTACAACTGGAGTAATGCAGAGTCCATAGTTAACTCCAAGAGGCAGTCCCTAGATGCAGAGCTGCAGCTTTAAGCAGACCCTCAAAATCAGTTTCAGTTTAAACCTATTAATAAAATCATTAATTAATATCTTCAGCAAGGCTGAAATTTACACACCACACTGTCTAGACGACTAGTTATCTTTAAGTATTAAACATGTAAAACATTTTCGGGAGCTCTTCCAAGTAAGATGCACATTTAACAGGCCATAGAAATTTATTGTAAAGTTAAATTTGGTACAGAACTGAAGTATCCATCTACAGCATCGTATACAAAACCTATGCAGTCATTTTCCAAAAGAGACCATGCCACTGCATACCTGAATAAGTTTGATCAATATGGCTTGTAGTTATTCTGATGACCACCACGTCTTGGTGTCTTCCCATAATTTGCACTGCCTTGACCTATGAACAAGAGAACAAATGCATTAAACTGCTAATTAGTTATGCTTGCTTATACCCAATACAGTTCTCTTTACTTACTGTAATCATAGCCTGGTCCATATCCATAATACCCATATCCTGAATAATCATAGCCTCCATAGCCACCATAACCTTGCTGATAGCCGTATCCTTGATTCCCATAACCCTGGTTCCAGTAATTGCCATAACCTTGATTCCAATTTTGACTTTGAGCTATAGAAGGGAAAACCATCCACAAAATCCCATTTTAGTACACACAGCTTATTTAGAATGTGTCCATACTAAAGTAGTGCGTGTGGTACTTACCGCCGCCTCTTCCACCTCTGCCTCTTCCTCCATAGCTACCTCTTCCTCCACCACTACTGAACTGTTGCTGCTGGTAAACTTCTTTTGGCTGTGCTACCTTAATCTCGCACTGAAAAGAAACAGGGATGAGTGTGTATGCTGTTCTTATAGCAGCAGCACCCAACCTAACCAGCTAGGAAAGCCAGAGGTTACCCTGGAGGCAAAGTAGGTATGCTCGCTGTGCTTCCCATCACATGAGCAGGACTAACACAAACCCAGAAGCATCTGATCTATAGTGCCACCTGGGCAAAGGTAAGTAAGTCACTGTCAGCCACTCAAAGCAGGCCACTGCTCCTACCATTAACTTCCCCATGGAAGAGAAAGGTAAGTCACTACTGGCCATACAAAGCAGGCTATTGCTTTCAGAGTATTTTAATACTGCCTATTCTCTTCTATCAAGTCCCCCATGGAAAAGGTGCTAAGGCCACCTCAGCATTGCTACTGCTCCTGTAGAAGCCCACTATCCTGGCATGACCTCCAAGACGAGGTTGTTGCTGTTGGACCACTCCACCCGAGCTGCACTGAACAAACCAGGCTCCGAGAAATGCACAAGAACAGTTTTCCTGGCAGCCTTTGTATGTACTGAGCATCTGTGCTGGACTGCAGTACATCTACCAAACACTTGAAATCATTACTTATCAAATACTAAGAACAGAATTGACACAGAATGCTTGCCCAGAGAAGCTTTGGCTGCACCATCCCTGGCACTGTTCAAGGCCAGGTTGGATGGGGCTTGGAGTAACATGCTCTAGTGGAAGGTGTCCCTGCCTGTGGCAGTGGGTTGAAACTGGATGAGCTTTAAGGTCCTTTCCAACCCAACTCATTGTGATTTATGATGACATTTCCAAGACAGGTTCCCAAGCTGCAGTTCAAACTGTTAGCCAGCTTCCTAGTTCCTGAATCTGCCCAGGCTGAGATGAAAACTACTACTGCTGTGAAACAAACAACTCCCTGTGATAGCAGCACCCTAGTAAGCCTGTCTTGGAATTCTTCATCGCAGCTTTAAGGTAACCTGCTTTTCTATTATCACTATAACACAAACAAGCCACAGTTATGAGATACAGATGTGTTTTCCTCTCTCTTGGCACATGAGCATTCATCTGTCCTGAAAACAAGCTGCTTTTTTGTGTGTCTTGACAGCTACCAGCACGTTAGGTTTGCCAAAGTTTATTCTGTGCTGTGTCAAGATCATTAAGTGCAGTCTAAGTCACTGTCTCAGTATGACTAGAGTAGGGCTTTCAGGTTCACGTATGGTCACTAACAATGGAGCAAGGGAAAAGGAACACCTCCAGCCAGCACATATCATCTGCCTCTAGTCCTCTTATTAGCTTGACACGAGTCTCTATTAGCTAGTCCCACAGAAGAGCAGTCAGCTGTTCAGAGCATCTCACACCACATTTACCGTAGTTCACATAACCAGCTGACCAGGTACAAAGTGCCATAAACATGTTTACTCCGCACCTTTGTATCTAGTTTACATGACATGGTTTTGGTTGCAATGGGGGGCTTCTAAGAGAAGACACCAGAATGTGCCCCCATGTCAGACAGAGCCAGTTTCAGCCAGCTGCTTACAAAGTTAGTGTCTGTAAGCCTTGAATTTAAGCAAGTGCCTTATGCACAGGTATACATCTGTTCCAATGGCTTACACTGCTAGACTGATATGTAAACAAGCCACTTTCTCCACACGTACTTAATGAATGCGATTAGATACTTTACATGCAAAAGTCCCTAGAACATAGCAAGTATTAAAGTCACAAGTATTGGCAAAGAACCCTGATAGCCTTCTGTGACTGAATTTAGGGCAAAACACCCCTGTTTGTGGCAAACTGTCCTTATAGTAATTTTAGTACCTTGAGATCAGGGGTCTACAAAATCCTTTTCAGATTACAGATGCAGTGGTATTTACACTTCATAACTTGGGCAAAAAATTACAAGTCAAGGCTTCTACCTTGCTTCCGCTGACGTTATGGAATTTCTTCTCCAAAACCTTCTTCACTGGATCTTCTTCCTTGAAAGTGATGAAGACAAACCCCCTCCTCTTGTTGGTTTTTGGATCCATTGGAAGTTCAATTGCTTCAATCTGAAGACATGAAATACTGTTTTCAGACTTGTATTTTAGCACAACAGTTAAGTACATGGCATTTGATACAGTAAAACTCTTAAGTTTCATATCTATGCATACTATGCAGCACCAAAGTTGCAATGTTGTGTCTACACTAACATTTCTTTTGAGACCAGAGGTTTCAATTCTGCACCTCTTAAAACCAATTTTAACTTCTGATAAAATGTCTTAAGACAAGTGTGTCTAATGAGCAATGGAAGCATCTAGATTCCTTACTCTCAAGAAGGGAAACCTCTGGACCACTTACAGAAGCCTTAATACATTTGAAGTTAATCTGCCACTCGCAAATTATTAGTAAACTGAACAGCAACTGGAGACTGGGTGTTTCAGTGTTAGTAAGATGACCTTACACACCTCTCCAAACTCTCCAAAGTATTCCCTGATTTTTTCTTCTGTGGCTTCTGGGTTCAGTCCACCAACAAATATTTTCTTCACTGGATCCTTTTTCATTGCCATGGCCTTCTTGGGGTCAATTAGTCGTCCATCTAGCCTGTGTTCTTTCTGTTCCAGAACCTAAAAGATAGTTTGGTATGATTAACTCAAGTTGAAAAGCTTCCCCTAAAAGTTAAGAACCTGAAATGTGAAGCTTTAATTCACCTTTTCAACACTCCCAGGTTCTTTGAAGAGAATAAATCCAAAGCCTCTGGATCTTCCTGTGTTAGGGTCCATCTTTATTGTACAGTCAGTCACCTCACCAAATTTGGTGAAGTAATCTTTCAAGTCTTTTTTGCTTGTATCCCAGCTGAGGCCACCAACAAACATCTTCCTGAAATTTCAGAGAGAGAAAAGCTGTTGAGAGCCAGGAAGTACCACAGAAAAGCGCGTGCAGCAAGACGCTCACAGTGGTACACACCTCAGCAGCCTTGTCAGAAATAGGACCAACTGTTGGAAGTTAAACACTTCTGCACCATGCCAAAAACTAATGATACTATGAGAGTGCACAAAGGTGGGGGTGTGTCCTCCTTTATGAGGAAAGGACACAATGCACTCTGAGATTTGTTGCAGGCTACAAGGAAGAGCAAAAAGTGCCCAAAATATTCCTTGCCAATAACTTCCATTCTTTCACCAGTATTCTGATACTTGCATCAAAGCAGTATTGATTTTCAAGTACTGCCAACTCAGTTTCTGAAAGGACCTAGGATCATTCCTACTATTTTTAAAGCATTCACGATAGAATAAGGCATCAAAAGCAAAATACTTGAGCTCTTCTAGGATCTGGACAAATGGTAGTAAAAGTTTTAGTCCTAACAACCACCTGCAAGATTTAAAGCAGGTATCTATGGCCTCCAAGAACAGTCACATAATACAGATGGGACTTTGGACCTGCCTGAACTCCTATTTTGTGCACTTCTTCCTGCTTAGTTATGAATCTAGTCCTATCATCATCACTACTTCTGTAGTATGTCCATTATTAGTCCTTACTCTCATGAGGGGCAAATACAGTACTTCCCTGCCCACCTTCCCCCTCAAAATATCCTCTAAAGCAGCTCAAAGAACTAAACACTAGTGAAGTGCAATACAGAAGTGAACAAAACTTACGGTCAGCAAGGCACTTTTGAAATGCTTCACTTCAAATTCAAACATTAATAACATAGCTGTATCTTCTATTTTCAGAGTTTCCAAGGTAACAAACTAAGCTTTTAAAAGCATTCCAGCCTTTTTACCTCACTATAGCCATATAGATTAAGGCAGTTTGTCCTTACTCTGCTTAGAAGCAACCTAGATTTGACATTAGAAGCCAGCAGCATTTTAGAAACTAGTCTATGTTTAAAAAAAAAAAAAAAGGGGGGGGGGGTTGGTGTTTATGTGTAACTGATTTCCGAGAACCAGGATCCATTTATGTTCAAAAGGCAACATCAGAAAAACACCTGTGTGGTTGCTTGGGGTTTCTTTGCCTTTTTTCCCCCCTCAAACTGAATGAAACCGTATAACCATGTACTCTGTAGGCTAATCAAACTGCACACGTTCAGCTGTCAAGTGCAGCATGAAACATAAGGTGCAAGTTAAGTCTGTGTGCTTCTTGAGCTGTTACAACAGAGAAAGGCCATACAAAGTTTACTAAGCCTTTTCATAACAGGTGAAAGAAAGGTAACTTGACAGATTCCTTCACATCACACTGGCTTGCTTTCTGATCAAGCACTGCTGCTATAATCTGCACAGCCCAACAGTGGCTTTCCATCCCCTGTCATTATTGACTACACCTACAGAACAATCAAGAGAAATACAATGGTTGTGGGGTGACAGGAATTCGTCTGGAAGCAGCTTTAGCAGCTTTACACCATCAGGTTGGGCTTGTGGTACACACACAGATATTGCCACATGCAAAATTCACCTCTTACCACAGCAATAAATATTACACTTCATAATTTACAGTCCTTTGTTTAGTAATTGGAATGACTGACACCTACATATATTTAAATAACAACACAGACCCTTTGAAATTAAGATCAAATTCCTAGCATTTCGTTTGGCCTTCAGGGGCCATATAGATTGGACATTTGCACTCTTAACATGTAGTTTTTCTTTTCTTCCAGAGCATATTAGTGCAGCTAAATCAACACACATTTCAGCTCTTAACAATACTCAAGAGTTCAGGGTGCTGATATTAGCTTTGGACAGCTCTTGTTCTAGCACATGGATTTGTGGTTGAAATGGTGGCCTCCTATGCAAGAAACGGTACTGGCCACTTTTTGGGGCAGAACACAATAAACAAAATTGGCACAGAGCTTAAAGATTTGTTTCTCAATCCTTCTAGTGTCTGCAAAAGGTACATCCGGCCCTAGCTTATAGGAAACTTGTGCAAGTTTTATTCCTTCCCTTACAGCCAACATCTACTACACTACTGTAGCTTCAGCTCCCTGTAGAACCTGAAGGATCTGACCCGCTGGTTCATAGCCCTGGGATAACAAAGGCAGTTCCAGTTAAATAGGTGGGGTAGCTTGAATAACAAAGACCCCCTCGACAAACAGGCAGGTGACTTTCAAGCCAAGCACATACACTCACGAACAGACCAACTAGAGCAGGAAAGAAAACACAAGGATGCCTCTACCAAAACACAGTAAAGCTACACTGACTCCTCCAGGAATTGCTTGCAAGAGATAAGCCGTTTTCTGACAACGCTGCAAAGAAGTACACCAAAATAGCTCTTGCTGGTTTAAACACACTGCGCGTCGTCTCAATTGTGTAATTTTTCCCTTCCTCCAAAAATACTCAGCTTACCCCGACCGGCTTCCAAAGCCAGGATTGAGTTTTTTGTATGTATTACACACAACATTCACATCGACGCCCGCAGCGACCAGCCATGCAATCTCCATAAAGTTTGAACGAGCACATCCCCCCCCCCCCAACACCGACAGAAAGCAACTCCTTCCATCCGCTCCTTTCGTTAAAAAGAGAAAGGCGGAGGAAAACGCGGGAGGCGACGCGAGCAGAGGTGAATCCTCTTCCATTTTACAGCGTGAGACGGCAACAAACCCGCTCCCCGCCCCTCCCCCAGCCGCCACATGGCGCCAACAAAAGGCAGCTCCAGAACAAAGGAAGCGCTGGTGCTGCAGGGACTCCGGCTCACCGCCCGCCGATCCCTCCGCAGCGGGGCCGCCCGCTGCCCTCCCCCGCCGGGCGGAGCGGGGCCCAGGGCTGCGGGGCCGCGCCAGCCGCCTCGCTTCCGCTCCCAACCAAGGGCCCCGCCGGGGCCTAGCGGCAGTGCTCCGCCGCTGCACATGGCGCCCGCGGGGGAAGGGGGGAGGCGCGGCCTGCTCCCGCCTCAGCGCGCCGAGGGCGGCGCGGCGCTTACCCCGCATCCTCCTCGTTCTTGCTGGCGTTGATCTGGTCGCCTTCCGCTCCATTCTGGCTGGCGGCCGTCCCAGCTGTTCCCGCTGCCGGTCCGGCTCCCGCTGCTGCCGGTCCCGCCGTCGCTGCTGTTGCCGCGCCCGCCGCCGCCGCCGCCGGAGCCCCGCCGGTTTCGGCCTGCTGCTCTCCAGCGTTCTCGGCCGCTTCGTGCCCGTTCTGGGTGGCACCGGCCGCCAACTGCTGCTCCGCTTCGGACATGCTGCCCCGTCCGCAGAGGCGAGAGGGACGACAAGCGCCTACAAGAGAGGAGGGAGGCCCGCGGGTCAGCCAAGAGCTCCCCCCACCGCGCCGGTCTGATCCGGTCCGGTCCCGCCCCTCCCCCTCCCCTTTCCCTTTCCGCCGCCATCCCGTCCGTACTTACTTTAAAACCCGCTCGCAGTAAAATCCGGTCCGGCCGGGATCGGTTTAAAACCCGTTCTCGCACTGGGGCTAACACCGTCCCCGCGGCGCTCGGCTGCTCCGCACCGGCGCCCCGCCGCCGCCTCCTCCCCTCAGACACGTACTCTCCAGCCCGGAGCCGTAACGCGTGGCCGCCTTTATACCGCCGGAGCCTCAGCCACACAGCAATAAGCTGCTTCCTCGTTGGTGACCGCCGTCTATCTGTCACGTCGTTCGGCGCTTCCTACTGGCTCTGCCGCGGGAGGTAGGCGGGGTGAGGCGTATGGCGGCTCGCGGGACTGGGCTGAGGGACCGTGAAGTGCGCGGAGGCCGTTCACCGGCGTTGAGGCGGCGGTAGCGGCCGTTGTGGGGAGGAGCAGCGCGGCCCTCGGGCCCTCGCAGACGGGCAGCCCAGCCCCGGCAGCTGCCGTGCCTCGCCCCCGTTTGGCGGGCGCCGCGTCGCGCTGCTGAACGTTACCGTGCCTATGAGGCGCTTCACGACCACCACACCCGTGCCAGGGGGGAAGCACAACCGGTGAGGTGCGGCGCCTGGGCTATAGCCGGAGCCTGCCCTGCTACCGCGGTTCAGTCCCGCCGCACCACAGCCCGGCCCTCGGGTCGCTCGCGGTGAAGTTGCGGAAACACGGCTGTGAGTTGAGCGCGGTGTTTCCTTGCAGTGGTTCAGCTCAAGGTGTGGTATGTACACTGAGTCAGTTACTCCAGTGTGAGAGGTTTACTTAGTGCTTCCCGCTCGGCTGGTTTTGCAACCGAGAGGGCCAGAATTTTGTTATTTTTTAATGGAAACTTAGGTTTGGATATTACATAACTCCGGAGCTGGTGCCGAGTGTGCCGAGGCCTGCCTTCCTTCTGCCCAGAGATACATCAGCCTTGTTGGCAAAGTTGTGCGCGAAGAGTGCAGAAAGCAACTGCTTGTAATCATACTTCAAATTCTCATACAGTATGTGTTCCTCATACTCTATTTGTCCATGTCAAAGGCACAGAGTTCGACTTTTGGACAGACAGAGCTCACTGACACATCCTTAAAGTTAAGCCCTTTGCTTGTGGGCAAAAAGTAACCATTATTACCTGACTTTGTGTGGTAATGAATGTATGTGGTAATGATGCATATAAATATATGCATCATTACTTGCTTGCTCCACCCTCTGTCAAATATCTCCTGTGGCTCAGCTTCCATATTTCATCTGCTGGTACAAGTTAGGGTGCACATAGCTACTTGTGAATAAAAATAAAGTGTCAATACATTTTGTTGGTAAGTCTAGGCCTAGGATCCCGGCTGTCCTTCAGTGAACTGCCTTTAGAGCGCTCTATCCTCTCTAGGATTCATTTGCTGAAGTAGAAACTTGGTCAAACAGGGGACATGAGGTTTGGTTTTGTAAGCTTTGTAGCACTACAATAAGCAGAGCATTAAAGATGAGCATTAAAAGCAACAGGATAAAGATCTGAACCTCCCTTCTTTCTTTAATAAAACATTCCATTGCTTCAGACCCTAAGCCAGAGCTCTGAAGGGGAAGTGGGGAGAAAACCAGAAATTTTCCTTAGTATTAGGAGGTGGTATAAAAAATAGCCCCTCAATACAATAGCCAATTTCAAACCACTCTCACTTAGTGCTTGCCACAAGCATTACTTTTATCTGGCCCAAGCTCAGCTTTCTGCTTTGATACCCATGCACATGAGCACCAAGACTTGCATTGTATTTGTTACTGGAATTACAGCTGATTCTCTTACAGTACCTGGATTTTAAATCCTTATCCATAAGGGCTATTTGCTTCTGTGAATCTTCCCCCCACACCACCTTTTTACTGCTCACAAGTGAAAAACTATTATAGCAATTTAATGCCTAACAATACATGAGCCTGGTGTGACACATGGGATGTATGAACCAGATGCTCTGTCCATAATGGATGTTAATTTGTAAGTAATCCTGCACATTTTCAGCCCAAGCTACAACAGTGCAGAACTTTAGAGCCTGGTCTGCTGACAGGGACAGGGTACACTATGGACAAGCTCTACAACAAGCTCTTCAGGCTAATGTATGAGGTCAGGTCTAGTAAAGGCAGTACAAAGAATACCTAACCAGTACACCTGATAATTGTAATGTCTGTAGGATGAGGTGTATATGTTATCTGATAAAGATACTCATCTTTATGAGGATGCATTTTAAATTGTTTTTCTTGCATTGAACTTTAAATGTTAAAGAAATTTTTCTAAGGTAGTCTTTACCCTAATTTATACCATCTCAGAGGAACTTGCCCCACAACCAGTGAGAGAACTTGTGATATTTTAGGCAGCTTTGGCTGAAACTGTAAACCTATCAGATCTGTACCAAAAAGGTAAAGTTTGTGATGAAAACTGAGCTACTGTCTGTCAGCTGGCTGTATACATTTACACAGTGCTGTTAGCTGATTCAGTTGGAAAATGCCACGCTTTTGCTTAAGTCACTACAGGGAATCTAAGGTCAAACTGATATTTGCAGGTTGCTCTAACTGGGCTGGTTGAAGGAGTAAATGCTACCACTCTTGTGTGCTGTGCGCCTTCTTTCTGCAGGTTTTTATGTATGCAGCAGAGTCAGCTGACTGCAAAACACATCTGCAATGAAGTTAAAAGCTTATAGACCAGCATCTGAGAGTAAACTTGGCAGCAGTTGGTATGAGTCTGTCATGTAAGACTAGGCTCTGCTGATGGGCGTAACCTGAGTGCTTTTGATGATCTCTTTATTACTTAATTCCCCTGCAAGATTCACAGCCCCAAACAGCTCCTTTGTATTTCTTCAACCTGCCTCTCCTTTCAGAGCCTTTGCACTGGTCCTGTAGCGTGTTATCCTTTTCCTGCTTTCTTTAAAGATGTACTTCTTTCCAACTGCCCGTTTCTACTGGTCAGGTCCATCTCAATCTCTCAAGTTGGCAATTCCAAACAGCAGTCGCTAGGGCTCTGTGATTCCCAGCAGCCCCATTGCAATAGAGTAGTTGTAGCCTGGCTAATCAGCCTGGTTCGAAAACTGTGACTGGTGTGAGTGACAAGGTAGACATGGAAGGCTGAGAAACTTGAGAATATGCGTTCAGATTAGTATTTGTCTCTCCAGGCCCCATCATGCCACTGGCAACTTTAAAGAATTCCTATGGGTTGTGACTTGGGTTCTGGCCTTGCATTTTACTCCCCACTCAAAGCCTGTGGTTAATCAAAGCAAAATACACACATACCTGCTTGGGTGGTAATTCTTACATGACACGTTTACTGCTGAGAAAAAAGCTATCATTCTGTCTGCCATTTTTCTAATCCTGTAATTACTATGATTATTCATGGTATTGACTGAAATTCAATTGAATTTTACTTGTGTATGGTCAGGTCACAGGCTGCTGACCATATACCAAATGCCATGCTATAGGAAGCTTCTGCCTGAGATAGTCTTTATGCACAGTATAAATAAATGTTATTAATAACTATACAAGTAAGCCCATTGATTTTAATGGTATAGCTGAAAGTAAGAAAATAAGAACGGCAAAAAGGGTGCTTTTTTAAGATGACAAGGAGATGCATTTAAGGAAGCATTAACAATATAACTTACAAAACAAATAACCTTATTTAACTGATTGCCTCTTGTAATTTACCAAATAAAAGGGTGTTACTGGTTTATTCACACATTCATTTATTCATTGTGGATAGTATCACACTGAATACTTATCTCTGAGCTTAGTGGCCTCAGGGATAATCCAAGCTAGTATTATGTTAAACATTATGTGGAACAATGAAAGAGCCAATGCGTGCAATTGTTGCTGTTCCAAAAGGTTAGGTAAACCCCTAATATCTACATGCAATATCTATACAGAATGCCTATATACCGATGAGGAGGAGCTTTATAGAAAATCAGTTGGAAATGCTAACCTCTATAGGTGTTCAGCAAGAGTTGAGCCTGTGCAATGAGGCGGGATAAAGCAGGAGAGTCTATTTGGAAGTGCAGTAGTGGGATTCAGTTGTACATACAGGCTGGCAGGAAATAGCCTTTCAGTGTGAAACAAAAGGTACCTGGGACCAGATCAGCGTGTGAATGGGCTTGCAATTGAAGAACAACAGTTTTGTGTGTTATAGAGCAGACTGGCTCTGGAAAGGTGTGGAGAACTAACACTGGAAAACTAAGAAAATGGTGTTGCAGAGCTTTCTGAGCAGAAGCAAATGCTTTATCTGTTGAGGCCAGAGAAAAGGATGTCAACAATAACTGAGATGAGGAGAGCTTGAGCGGGGTTCCCAGTCACATCGATAAATAACAAAGACTGTGCCCTGGCTGAGATCCCCACAGCAGTTCAGAGCAATCTGAGCTCAAGCAACACACTCCTGGCTGTCAGTGTCTACCTGCTCCTTTGCACAGTGGGCTGTAAAATAGCTCAGTAGAACAGTGGTTGGTTTACAGACAGAGGGTTTGTTTTACACATGCTCACTGCCAAAACTTTACATTGCAATGGAGACACCTGAAGTTTGAATGGAGGCAGTAACACCTGTATTTGTGCATCAGGATGTTGAACTGTGAGCTAGAAGGGAGGAGAGTCAGGATCCGCGCTCACCACTGCTCTTGCAGAAAACGGAAGAAAACGTAAAGGCAAGTACTGACAAAACAAGCTGAAACTGTCACTGGAGAAGCAATAGGTGAAAATAACTGTAAAAGCGAAGATCAGACATGAGCTGGCTATGCTAAATGTGACTGAAGGCCAAAGAAGAGATTGGTTTAAGATGGGTTGAGAAGCTTTCTGATGTCAGGAGGAAACAACACCAATTTTAAGGGTATTTAGGGTAGAACCAGACAAGAGATGCGACTGGAAGACTTGTGGAAGTGAGCTGACAGGAGGCACTTCTCCCGAAGGCTTGCATTTGGTTTCTGTTTGCTTTTTCTTCTTAATATGTAAAAGAGACCAGCATATCTGTGTGGGTGCTGGGGGGTCAGAGCAGACCCAATGACTAAAGCTGTGAACAAATGGAAGAGTGGGTGTGAGGAAAATCAGGAAATGAAACAAGGTGAGGTTAATAAGGCAAGTGATGGAGTTACAGAAGATGTGTAGATAATATTGTTGTTATTGCCACTTAGAGACTTGTAGAAAGGGGAAGCATCAAGAGAGTGGTTTGTTAATTTAAAGAACATAGCAAGTAGAGGGGAGGAGAAAGGGAGGCTTACCAAGGGTTAGTCAGCAGCAATGCAAAGCTAGCTAGGAATACAGGAGGGCAGATAAGCTGCAGTAGAATTGCATAGCTGTAAGAAGGCAGAAATGGAAGAGTGAGCTGGCTTGCAGGAGAGGAAGTTTTCTTGATGACAGGGTTTCCGCCAGAGACACTGCACTGCAAAAGCAAGGACGGATGAAGCAAGTGCTGAAGGTAAGCTGGTGCTGTGGGTGTGACAGTTTATCACGAGAGACAGAAGCAAGGAAGGCAGTGGTGGATTAAAGTTGTGTGTGGTAAATGTATAGCTAATAAATTGCTGCTAAAGCACGTACATTCTTCTGTACTTAATGTCGAAATGCAAGTAAAGCTAAAGGACATGCAAGCTGCATTTTTAATCAATGCAACGAGTTTGTATTGCTTCTTTAGCTTTTCTTCACTCTTGTTATTTCCATCATTCTGTTTTTCTGCCCTTTTTCACCAGTCTACCAGACATTAGTGTATCCTCCTTGTTGCACTGTTGGAGTACAAAGCTCTGGAATAATATTTCTCCTTCAAAAGTTACTTATCTGTTGTTACTTGACTGCAAATGCACCTGCAGCCACAATCTTTCAGTGTTGTTATAGTCCACACTGGCTAAAAATAAGCGGGACAACCAAGGCTGGTTAAACAGCTTAACAGATAAGATACAGCTGCAAAGCTATGCCCTAGGAAGTATTCAGAACCGTGATGGTTCGTTTCATTGTCAGTATAATTTTACCCTTTATTTTATTGTTTCTTTTCTTAAAAGCACACCCCTGGCCTACAGATGTTAGGGAAGATGCCTCAGGCCAGCATTTGAGTTACACAAACATGTTTTCAAGCACTATGAAGATAATAAAAACAAGATAATGATACTAACACAGGGTTGTAAAGTCAGGTTTGTGGAATCCGAGGCTTTAGAAGAACCCTTTGAGATCCTACTACTGTAAAAAGACGTGTCCTTGTTAGGGAACACGTGAGGGTATTTTCTCTTAACACGCGGGGCCGCTTTAAATTTGCAAGCCCGCATCGTTAAACCGTCGTGGGAAGCGAGGCAGGAGGAAACCCGGTGCAATTGGCTGCAGCCCCAGATGCAGCCGCCCGCTCATTGGCGAGCAGAGGATTCTCCGAGGTACTAAAATTAGACAATCTCCGCCCTCCAGAAATGCTGCTGGAAACAGCGAGGAGCGGAGCCTCGGGCCCGGAGTGAGGGCCTGGGGCGAGGGCAGAGCGCGCAGCACCCTGCTCCCGGCCGAGCTGCAGCGTCGAAGGACACGCAGACATTGATTTCTTAGCTTGGTTAGCTGAATAAAGCATGCCCGCAATAAAGCAACTGCAGGAGATTGACGTTAGCAGTGTTTTACACGGATATTAGCTTCAACATTCCTTATGTAATCACAATTCTGCGGCATTCATCCAGGCTGAGGAAGCCTTTGAATTAAAATCCAAGCTGTCAGGCTGGCGCTCATCGGCTTTGAAACGAAATAGCCTAAATGAACTCAGAACTAAACTAAAAAGGTGAGCTCTTTCCATCACCTTTTTGTTCAATATTTTTAGGTATTATCCATTATCTCTGTGTCCTTGCAGTGTTTATAATGTCTTCAAATTCCATATTGGACAAGGTGTCCCTGTTGAAGAAACACCAAGTGCCTGTATCAGTGAACAAAGTCTGCGTCTGAATTACTCCATCTTGTGCACTGAGGACCTTTATTTTGTTTTTTAAAGTATGCGAATAAAAACTTCAGCCTTTGTATTTCAAACATATTCCAAACTGGAATATGCAAGGAAATAGTTTTTTTCCATTTTTTTCCAAACTGGCTGCAAGGAAACAGTTTTGTTTCTCATTTCTGTTTTTACATTATTTACATTACTCTCTAAGAAGATGAAAGCAAAGTGGATTCTTACACTATAAACAGCATTTGCTATTTCCTCTGCTAACCAGGGTGCAGCGTCAGCATCTGTGACTCTTAAAGTGAGGAGGTTTTGAGGTTTTCTCCATAACTTTCAGTCTGAGTTGAGTAAAAATTGAAGCCTATGTACTTGTGTTTATTGGTGAACTTGTGTTTCACTGGTGAACTTGAGTTCAGCCGGAGGCCAGAGGTGTCAGGAGCACCTTGGATGCCTCAACATGTGATAAACGGGCACTAAGAGGGGATGAGGAGGAGCAGGGTGCAGGGCGAGCTCAGCAGTTATCGGTGCCGCTGCACACCCGATAGCGCAGGGCCAGCTGGCCTGTGTTCAGCCCCGGGGCTGGGGGTACCTGAGCACCCAGCACTGGGGATTCCAGGCCACGGGCTCGGCCATGGCATGGATGAGCACATTGGGTGTGCGGTGACTGCACTGTAATTACTCCAAGTAGGAGCAGCCCTGGAGAGCTGGGGAAATAGGGAGTGTTCTGGGAGCAAACATTGGCACAATGGTGGTGGCGGCTGGTAAAAATCCACAGGAGCCAAGCTTCCATGGCTCCATGGTTCACCTCATTATGGCTTAGCCTGGGAAACAGCAACTGTTTCTTACTTATTATGTGTTTGGTTTTGTGGTAAGTAGCTCTGGAGAGACACACACACTCAGAAACCGATAAAAAACACTGAAAAACAACATTGGAGAGCTATAGATTCAGGTTAGCGTGTGTGCTGTGCCAGAAGGCTGCGTGCTCTACGCTGATCCCGCTGGTGTCAATCAGGCATTTAAACTGGAAACCTCAGGCACGCTCCTGCAATAAATATTTATATTTCAGTACCCCGAAGAAGGCCTTCTATGCACATTCTTCAACACAAAGCACTACCTCAGTTTATGAACGCTTGCTGTGAGACTCCCACAGCAGCCCTGAGTGTGAGGTAAAAGCAACATAAAGCTTTGTCAAAATAGAGAAATATGGCTTTCATAGCTCTCCCGCTGCTCCCCTCCTTATTCCTGCGTCCCACAAGGTGCCCATGAACACGTAGATGTGACCCTCGGTTATCTGCCTGTGGCCGCTCCGGCCTGCCATAGAGCGGCAGCCTCCGGCTACCCGCTCCCCAGCCGCCATCTTGGGTCCTGCCCCTGCCCGGCGCACAGCCGAGGGGCGCGGAGGCCATCTTGTGGCCGCTCCGGAGCCGGCCCCGCCGTCGCCTAGCAACGGCGGCGGAGCGGAAGGTGCGTGGCATGGCCCGGGTTAGGCCCGGTGCGGGGATCGGCCGCGGCAGCTGCGGGGACGGAGCGGGCGGGGAGGGGTCTGTGGGGAAGAGGGAGCTGCTCCTTCGGGTCTCTGCTGCGGTCTGTGCCGCCGGTGTCAGTGCGCTCCCAGCGCTCCTCGTGTGGGTGCTTTCAGCCCCGTTCGCAGGTAAAGCCAGCCCCGCGGTCCACTGCTCCCCTCTGTATCTTTCCTCCCTGATGGAGGCTGCAGTCTGTTCAACCAGATTTCAAAGAGAACGGGTGCGTGTGTGTGTGTGTGTGTCTCAAAAATACAGGTACAGGAGAGATCGACCCGAGAGAGCGGTTTAACTAATTACATCGATTTCTGCAGCAGGGAGCCAGCGGTTGGCTGTGTACCTGTGGGGTGCAGGTGGGAAGAGATGTGGGGCTGGGAGCATGGAGACAGAGGGAAGAGGGGGAAGAGGAGGCCACAAGTGCTCACAGGTCCGTAGGGAGCCCATCTGCGCTAGTTCTGCTGATCACAGAACAATTCTGTATGCTAATAGCTTGCTAATGGCCTCAGTTAGGAAACTGGAATTTGAGTCCATAAATACAGGAATTAAATAACTGTTAAGAAGTACCCTGGGGCTTACAGATGGACTCATCTGGGTAGTACATCCCACACCAACCTGCACACTAGAGAGCACACACTTGGGGTTGGAACACACGGTGGAGGGGATGTGCACGGCAAGGTGTGTGGTCACACTTCTCTATCTCATGTATCATCCTAGTGCAACGTTACAACAGTTTACATCTTATAATTTACACTGAATATATACTATGTAACTGTAATCACATTGAACTTTTGGCTTCTTTTACACAAAGTGCTTCTGCACTGAGAAATGGGAGTGGGAGCTACAGGGTGCTAACTAATACAGAGTAAACCTCATGTGGCTTTTGTGGCATGGGGGTGACCCTCTCTGCTCTTACACAGTGAAACTCCAAAGCTCCTGAGCTGGTGTCATTGCAGCGTGAAAGGGGCACGCGAAGTCCAATTCAGAAGCAGAGATGCAGATGTTAATGCCCGAACCTCAGATCTTTGTGGAAAGAACTCTGGCCATCATCAAACCAGATGTTGCTCATAAAGAAGAAGAAATAGAGGATATCATTCTCAGGTCGGGATTCATGATCCTTCAGGTAACAGGCTCTAGAGAAAATGACTGCACTTTGTAAGTCAGTACAAAACTTCAGCAGTTAAGCAAGTAATTAAAAATGAACATATTTTTCACATCGTCAACCACTGCTGCCAGATTCCATTTTACTGGCACATGGAATGGGACAGACCAGCCTGATGTTTTTGCTGACACAGAAAACACAGACTTTGTCCACAAACTCGGCTCTGGCAAATACGCGCAGCAGAGATGTGGACTCTCCGAAGCAGAGCATATGGTGGGTTTGCAAGCGGGCACTTGGAGCACTGATGGATGTAGCCGCTGGCCAGGTGACCTGTCTGTGTCACCGTTCCGGTGTATGTGCCCTGCATGGCCAAGCCCGGCCTGCGCTGCCCGGTGCCAGCTCGGCGGGGCTCGGCGCTGCGAAGCTCGGGCACTGCCCGCCCGGGCGGGCCGCTGGAGGGCGCTGTGCCCCCGCGCCTGCCGCCGGCCTCGCGCGTCACCGCCCGCAGCCGCCCCGTCTTTTTCCCGTCTTCTTTTCCTTCTTTTTGCTTTTCCCCTTCTTTTTTTCCCATCTTTTTTTTTCTTCTTTTTCCCTTCTTTTTTCCCTTTCTTTTTCCCCTTTTTTCCTTTCTTCTCCTTTTTCTTTCACCCCCTTTTCCCCATTTTCACCATTTTTTCTTCTTTATTTTCTTTCATTTTTTCCCATTTTCCTCTTTTTTTTCCCCTCCCTTTCCTTCCTTCTCCCCTCTCTTCCCCCCCCCTTTTCCCTTTTCCCCCTCCTTTTCCACCTTCCTTTCTTTTCCCTGGAAATGCAGTATTTTTTCTTATTCTTGCAAATTCCCCTTTTCCATATTTGTTCTTTTTTAATTTCTTCTCTTTTTTACTTATACAAAACATAAGAAAAAAGGGATTTTTTTTTATTATTTCATTTGTTTTTAATGGCAAGGTGTTTATAGCATCTTCTGATGACTGCAGTGACTTTTGGCACCAAAGTCATTAGGAATCAGAATTTGTGGTGCTCCTGTGCTGCACAAGTTCAGGCTTAAAGAATGAACTTCACGATAATTCTCTTAATTCTCTCTTCTTGACTGCCGTATGCCTTCTGATAACCTCCCAAACCTAGTCCTGGTCCTAATCCTGGCCACATGTGGGTAGGCAGCTATTGTGAGACTCAGAAAGCCTGAAAAATAGAACAATTGCGTAATTACCAGTGTGGGCAGAAGAGAAAATGGTTTAAAAGTAGAGCATTATGCTGGAGCAGGCAAATAATTAAATCCTGCCCTTGTAATGCTCTTCACTTTCTCTATACGGTGCCCTGACTGTGCTTTAAGTCATGCAACAGTTACAAAATGCTGTAGTTTGCGTAGGCTAAAAATACATCTTAATACCCCTTACTCAGACAGCCTCTTTGTCTGCTTAATTTACTTGGAAAACTCTTACTCTTTGTTACCCTGTGTCTTGAAGAGGATCAGATCTTGGAGAATCAGATTAGGCTGGGGAATGGCTCTGTGTCTTCTCCTGCCCTTGAAGGTATGACACAGTACAGGACTGTATCTGAGGTAGCAAGCTCTCTTCATTTAGCAGGCCTTTGTTAACTCATTGTTTCTCTTTTCTGCTTTCTAGAAACGGAAGCTGCAGTTAAGCCCAGAGCAGTGCAGCAACTTTTATGCAGACCAGTATGGAAAAATGTTTTTTCCTAATTTAACAGCCTATATGAGTTCTGGACCAATAGTTGCTATGGCTCTTGCCAGATATCGTGCAGTCTCATACTGGAAGGAATTACTTGGACCATCAAACAGCACAAGCGCTAAGAAAACTCACCCCCACAGGTAACTCATGGACTGGCCTTGGGAAGCCAGCAGGATCTTGTAATTCTCTCAATTGAGACTAGAATTCCTCTCCTTTTTGTTTTTATGTTAGAGATACAGAGTTGGAGTGACTTCAAACTCAGAGCTTTTCACCTTTGCTCTTTAGTATGCAAAGTTCACCCATTTAATGGGGAATGCTGAGCACATAAACATATATTTTAGATAGCTACTTCTTTTGTTTAAAGCCAAGATCAAGCCAATGCCTTGTTAGTTAGTCCATATACGTTGATTTTCTATGCTCCTGGCAGGGATTTGCAGTTGTCTACCAAGCAGTTACTTTTCTTGTTCTCAGCTTAAGAGCAATCTATGGGACTGATGACCTGAGGAATGGGCTTCATGGCAGTCGCAGCATTTCCACAGCAGAAAGAGAAATCAGATTCATGTTTCCAGAAGGTAAAATGGTACAAATAATACACTGCCAGTCTTTGGAGGATAGTGTCCTTCCCTGTTACAACTTGCTTCTGCCCAGACTCTAGGTACAATTGGATTTAGAAGAGGTTGGGCTTGTTTGCTTTATGAGAATGTACGTCTTTATGCACAAGCTTTTCTGCTAAGGAAAGGCATGCCAAAATATACCTGAAGAGCCATTGTAGTTACAGGGATGGCTTCTACTTTTCAAAGTGTGGTCTGGGAAGTGGAGCAAAGTTGGTAAATGAGAGGAAAGGGGAAGCTCTTACACTCTAGCACATGCTTGTGGCATCCCCTCAGGGATGTCTATGGGCTTGAGAATGACTCTTCTTGGGCTCAGGCTGAGTAATTCCTGTTCAACAGCAGCTGGATGCCCTCATGGTGTAATTCCAAAGTTAATTTGGAGTTGCCAGAGAAGTGTGTCATGAAACCTAAAAAGGGCTGGGAGAGGATCTCTTGTTTGTAATGTAGGAGTTGAAGGATGGCTCTTCTGTTTGGCAGAAACATACAAGGGAAACTGCTAGAAAAAACTTGGGGTTTTGTCAAGTGTATCAGTTTAATAAAAGGTGTTGCTCTTCCCTACGAACTTTACCCAGTGTAAACCATGTCTCTTCTCCTCACCCTAGTCACAAAGCAGGACTTCGGGTGAGATTTTTAGGGGTCTTCAGAAACCAGCTTCGCGCTCAAAGAAGGAAATGCTAAACATGGGATATACTGTTTCTTTCCTACCCCCAGTGCATCTTCAAGGATAGAGGTTTTCCCCAGATGACCTGATTTCCTCCCCTTTCATAATTGGCTATAATTAGTAAGATTACCTCAGGGACATTGTAAAGGGGTTTAGGTAGTTTCTTTGCAGTTTGTTGTGGGAGAAGCTATAAAAACCATTATGTATTATTAACTTATTAAGGAAAACAGAAGCCTGCATATAAGCAACCTTTGAAAGAATGCCTTTTTTAATCACTCTACAAGCTGCTTCCCAACACCTGTGGTTGCTCCTTACAGTGATCATGGAGCCAATTCCAACTGGACAGAGAGCCAGGGATTACTTGAACCTTTATGTAAAGCCCACGTTACTAGCTGGGCTCACTGCACTGTGTAAAGAGAAGCCAGCAGACCCAATGGTATGTACAGTAAATCAGTGTTGTGCCGTATGCTTTTTGATACACCTACTTTGTGTTAGGAAAGTCCCTGCATACAGGAAAGCTACTCTTTTGTGCTGGTTTAGCTACCTGCTAATGAGCTAATCAAATAACATTTGCCTTTCAAGACATTGATTGGTTTGTTAACAGATGAAGTGAGGGCCAGCACTAAAAGAAATCAGCCTTATGGAGTGATGGGGAGAGGGGGTTTGGGTGATTTCTGTAAGGCTCCTTCTAACATGTAGTTGTTACAGATGGCTGGAAAGGGAAGCATGTATATGATGCCACATAGAAGTTCTTGCTTAATTTACTGTTTCTGAGGTGAGGTTGAGATGAAATAACTCTCATATAGTAGATACTACGTGAGATTAGATGCTAGTCACACTGGTAGTAGTTACACAGTAGAGTAATAAACTATGGAGTTCTTAGCAAGGCTGATCTATATTGCGTCATTGTGCTTATTTAATATTAATCCTTCATTAGAATAACCTATTATTTTGACTGTTTGTATATAACTTATATTTATGTATTATATGCAGCATTGATTGACATTTACTTGAGTTGCTCCACAGTTCCACATGAAAATGAATTATGATTTTTTTGAAGTGAAACCCATCTCGTGTAGTCAACCTGACCTACAGAAAACTCTTCAGTCTTCTTGTGACCCTTTTCCAGTTATCAAGCTGATGCATCTTGCCCTCCTCTCACATATTATTCCTTTTAACCATGGATGTAATTCAAATTACAGTTCTTAGTGGGAAGACTGGAGTTAATTTCCTGTTGTTTTAGTGGTGGTTGATGGTTTTATCAGTCCCTAAACAAAGTGAGCTTTCTTTCATCTGGAAAAATATGGTAAAGTTCAAGTCGTTCACGCTTGTACTTCATTAAGACTGTAGATGACTCCTCAGTGTGACAACTTACTGGCAGTTGTGGTGGATTCTAGTTCATTATCAGGTTTTTAATCAACATTGCATTTTTTACAAGATACATTTCAGAAGAAAAGCCTGAAAAATAATTCAGGGGTGTTTCTAGGTGATATACACGAGATCAGATTAAATGTACTTTGGTTGTTCCAGCTTTATAACCTGTTTACTTGATCTGGACCTCTGGCAGTGTTGCCGTAGAAATCTATAAAGCAGAGATGAAGAAGTCTTTTCATCCATCCCTTAGCCCAAAGGCCAGACCAATTGTAGCTGAATTTGGGGTGATCTATTTTTTTACCACCAAATAGTCTTTCTAAGGCCTTTTGGGCTTCTGTGTTTGTACCTGGTAATAAAAGGAGAGCATTGCTTAGCTTACTGGGCTACTATCCTATCAGTTCTTCCACTTCACAGTAAGCTATGAAGTAGCATTCCAGAAACTAATCATCAGCAGCCTTGTGAAGTAAATAAGGATGTGTTAAAAACGTCTCTTTACAAGTGGAGAAATGGAGGTAAAGGGTTATTTTGCCTAAGGCCAGGCCAGGAGTGGCAGATGAAATTAGGCCATTCCTCCCTTGCTCATTCTTACATAAGTACAATGTGATGGAAAGCTTAAAAGATGAATTTCAAGAAGTAACCATGTTTGGGATCTATTATTGTGGATACTATAAGGTGATTTCGGTGCAAAAGACTGTCACTTTTAATTAATTAATTACTAGCTAAAGTATCTCTAAGTTTTGTCAGGAGTAGTATTTCATTAAGCAGTTTCATGCATATTGTACAGCCTCAGCCCAAAATAGAGTTGACCAGGTTATTTGAAGTACGGATCACATGTTCTTATACATACACAAAGATAGACGTTGCCAGAAGTTTTCTAAAGGTCGGTGTGAATTGTTCAAAAGCAATATAAGCTGTGAGGATTTAAAAGAACGCTTTGAAACATCAGGTTATTTTGTGCCTCCATTTTTCCTGTAAAATCTGAATTTCCCAGCACGGCAGGAGAGCCTCTGGATCAGGTTTCAGATTATGCTTTTAATACTCTCCCATACGCTTAACAGAAAACAACAGAACACTGAAAGCCTTTGGGGTTTTGTTCTGCAGGTCTGGCTTGCTGACTGGCTGATTTTACACAATCCTAACAAACCCAGGCTACAGCATCGTGGCACTGAGAAGAAGCATCAGGGTTGAGAGCTCAGTGGAAACCACCTTAAGCATTCCAAGTTCCAGATCTATATTATCATTTTCAGTGTATCCCTTGGCTATGTAATCAATATTATCTGAAGTTAATGTTACTGTCATGACTGCTCATGTCTTCATGGAATAAATAACCTTATACCTAACCAGGGTGTAACAGTTGTAGTTTCTTTTCTATCGACAAAGTGAATGTAGGATCACAGGGTAAATTTATGGTGTGAGGTGATTAGAAAAAGGCAAGTATCTCAATAGGTGTGACTTAGCTGCTGTTCTCCCCATTTATCTTGGTTTGGCTGTTTGGGGAGAACAAAGTCACTTGCACCGGTGCGGATTCCCAAATTACATAGAGCTGGCCCATGCTTTGGGAAACTGGGAGTTGTGTTTGGGCATCGTTTTAGCAGACACCAATACCATGATGAAGGAGGTGCTTGGATGTGACTTGGAAAACAATTACTGGAGGTGTATGAGCAGCTTTAGTATCTTAATTGCTGATTGCACCACCGAGCTAAGGTCGCTCTTGAAGGGGATTCACTTGAGCCTCCTGTATTTTGTCAGAATGTAATTTGAAGGTCCACTGAATGCACCTTTCCCATCTTGGTAGCAAAAGGCACAATGATTATTAATCAGTCTTTGATTTCCATCTGAAGCCACAGGAAGGTGTATTTCAGTCAAGGACTAATGCTGTCTTCCAATATTTGTTTGAAAGAAAGATGCTTAATCGACATCTCACCTGAAGGGTCCTTTTTGCTCTTTAGAGGTATGCTGATTCCTGTTGTGTTCCTTGTGTTGTTCACGCACTTGAACTTTAATGTGTTCTAAGAATTTCAAGGGAATGGGTTAGGGGCCATGCTGTTGAACAGCAATGGGTTAATCCCACACTATTACCTTTACTAAAGTAACTGGACTGTGTTTTGGGGGAAGGTTTGTGGGGCTTTGATTTTCGCTGTTAACTTCAAGCTTTGCATGTTATGGTTTGGCTGGGAGAGAATGTCATTTTCACAGCTCTGGAACATGAAACATCGATGTGCTTGGTTAATACCAAACAAGCCCTTCCATAATTTGTTTCATCAAAAATCTTCCTGCCTCAGCTTGAGGAATTACCAGAAACGTGAGTCCTTTGTGACACTAAACTGTGTTTAATTGTTTATCTTCTCAGTGGAATAAACCACTACTGTCAGCTCAGAGAATAAACCTCAGAAAACTGGTCCCTACAGTACTGAGACCTAAAAAGGAGAAAGAAAGCCCAAGCCCTCAGATACAAAGGAAAACATGAGCTGGCTAGAAATACAGTGAACAGATCTGTTTAGAAGTAATTTGCCTATAATTATTGCCCCTATATGAATCTGATTGCCCCAATTCCAGGGCAATTGCACTTTGTGGTTTCCTTCGGCCAAACTAAGACATTCATTTCTTTTTCGAAGATGCCAGAAACTAAAATCTGTTGAATTCACGAGACACTCTGCTGTACTTTGTTAGTTACTATGGCATTTGCTTTCATAGTCTGATAACAATAAATAACAATAAATGCTTAACAATAAATACCTCCTTTATGCAACTGCTGGATTTTCCAGGTTTGCTTTTGTGACAGTCCTGTAGTGTATTGTGTTGGTAGAAGATCATAACTTCCACAGAAAGTATGTGTCCTTACCAGGAGGGGTAGGAGAAAGGGAAAAGCAGCTGATGTTGCAGCTTTATAACCCTCACAAGATAAAGTTTCAGTCATTCAAGTGTATGTCTGTTATCGATTTGATCAATATTAGAGGTGACACCTTCAGTTGCTGACTGGTGTTCACTTCCAGTTTTCCAAGGAAAGGTAGGAAGAGAGAAGATCCCTTCATCCCTAGGGTGCCATCCAGACTCCCTGTCTCTGTGCACTGGACAAGTATTGATCCAGCAGATCTGACAAGTGAGATCTGAGGAACCTGCATTGGTAAGTAGGATGTGGCAGGTCAGTGCTGGGAATGTAGAGTGGACCCCTGGGGGAGCTGTGGCACCACTGGAGAGGCTGACAAAGGATGTGCTGCTTACACTCCTTTTGGGTTTTAGGGTTTTATTTGGCCCAGAGTGGTATGAACTTGGTTGGTGTTATAAATCCATATCACAGAAAGCACAGCTTTCAGTTCATCTGTTTTTCCAAAGCTGTCTTACTCTTTGGTGTGTCAGCAGGTAAGCTGCTCCCTGTGGGAACGAGTGACCTGTCTTCTCCCTCTGTCGAGTCAAAATAATTGCCTTGGTGTTGAGTTTTATTGGGTATTTTTAACTTGGAGACAGTTCATTTTGGTTTTACTGCCTGAGTGCTGCGATAGAGCTACGTCCATAAAACCAGCACCTTGGTCTGTTTCCCATAATACTGTTTTTCTCCTGGAACTTTGCTTGTTGTATGCTTGCTATCACCTGCACTGAGAGTTACTCTTGGAACTACACAGACAGAGCTAGTCTGAAGTATAATTGTCCAGCTTTCCTATCTCATAAGGGATTTATTATCTTTAAGAGAGGTTAAACCAACAGGAACCTTGAACATACTTTAAAGATG
Organism: Amazona ochrocephala; assembly: GCA_039720435.1. Classification (NCBI taxonomy): domain Eukaryota; kingdom Metazoa; phylum Chordata; class Aves; order Psittaciformes; family Psittacidae; genus Amazona; species Amazona ochrocephala. Next base: position 16,411,509 of record CM077889.1, read on the forward strand.
GCAGAAACCTCAATCAAAGCCAGTTCCCCATTGCCAACATAAGTCAGAGCATTCAAGCATGCCAAGCTTCAGGAATGAGTCAGAGCTTAGGGCTTTCATTCAGCAACTTTAAGTGGAAAAAGTGTTCCATGAAGATCTGCAAATCCTCATCTTTCTCATGTAAGAGAAGAGAGGATTTGTCTGTCTTCCTTCAAGCTATTAATCTTGGCCATCGTTTAAACAGCAGCTATCTAACCAAATTGGTCCATTGGTGATAAACTGACGGACGTTTGTCTCATGGCACTACATGAGGGGAAGGAGCGACTCAAACTCTCTTTTTCAGTGCTGCACTGTAGTGACAGATTCTACAAAGACACAAGGGCCATCATTAACTCATCACGTCAGAGAAATCAGATGAAGATAACTTGTGTTATTCTGGACAGAATATGTTGCTTGGTGTCGGTGCTACCCAACAGCAGTGGATCCTGTGAAAGTGCTGTGGTTTTCCAATTTTCTTTCTAAAAAGAATCTGAAGAGTAATTATTGTGTTGGAAGGAGACTCTTTACACATCATATGAAGGTAACTTACAACTGCTTTTACATTACCATTTCCTTTTAGATGCCAGTGAGTAGATTTGTTCCTGGATTAGAAATAGGACTTCAGTCCTCTCTGCTGATTACCTTCTGCTTTGCTTTACTCCATCAGACTGAGCTCAGACCAGTGCGGCAATGTCACAGGGGCTTTCACAGAAAACAGGTACTTTCTTGTTCTGCTGTTAGTGAAATAGAAAAACCTGGTGTCTTTTAGGTGGTAAATCAAGAGCAGCTGCCTGTACCTAGAAATCATGCAGTCTGGATGAGCTCCTCCGGGTGTGGAGTGTGTCAGCATCATGACTGATGTGTTGAGTTCCCATGGGAGGATGCCTGTCAAATTATTGTTATGCTGCCTCCTGCCAGGGCATCGTGGAGGAGATGCCATAAGCTCAGGGGAGAGCCTATTGTTGGTCCTCTGAGTCAGAAGCCAGGCACTGTTGTGAGGCAAAGCAGTTGGTGGGAGAAGAAGGCAGCTCCCAGACAAGTGAGTGAATGATACTGTAATAATGATAACACTGAAGGATTAAGAATTCTCTTCAGTTTACTGCATGTGTTTTACAGCCGAGAGAGGCAATGCCTTCACACAAAGTACTTCATGTAGTGCCTTGCTGGGTGCTTGCATTTGTCTTTTGTGGCATCGTATGTCCCCCGAGACACCTGGTTCATTCTTATGAAGTGTTTATTGTTTAAAAAGTAAGACACTGGTACCTCTGTAACTTCTTTGCCATCATGCTTACTTTATTTAAGCCTTCTCACCTGGGGTCTCTGAGCCAGCCTGGATGGATCTGTGTTACTAGAGAGAATGGCGACAGGCAGTTGGGTGCAGTCTGTCCGAGAAATCACATATGAACTCACCCTAAATCCCAAGGAATTTTTATGTGCAAGAGCCTAATTTGGCTCTAAATACTCTTGGCGTTAGTAAACTACTCTGAAACCACCCATGCTTCTTTATCATCTATTTATAGTTGACACCTAAACTCTCATTTCCTTGCAAGGGGACAGTCGGTTTTCTGTTACGTTCCCAGAATCTGTGCTGATTGTCAGGGTAGGGAATTCTGCACTTCCAAAAGCAACATCTTACTGCCATGCTGGCTGTCGGTTCTTATCTCTTTTAGGTGTTGTAAAGTCTTTCCTTACCAGGTGGCATTCCTGCTGCAGTGTGAATGACAGCAATATCTGTACCAGTTAGTTTTGTGTCAGGCCCCGTCCCTCCACGTGAGAAAATTCCCAGGAGTATTTAACGTACGCGTGCGGATAAACCTCCTGCATGCCCCATAAAGTACCTTACTATGGGCAGTATAAAGCAGCCATTACAGGGCCATGTTTAAACTTCTGAGATTAACAGTCTCTCAACTGCACTTCTTTTTATAATGTGTAATTTAGCAACTGACCCATGGAGAGTTCTGGCATAGCAGAGTCTGCTTAGAAACAGTGGTGCCAACTGGGCCTTCAGTTTGCTTCGTTGTAAATCCAGAGCAATCTCATTCTCTGGTTAAAAGAAAGAAGGGAAACCAAACCATTTCTGGGGGCTGCTCACATGGTATGTTATAGATAGTCTGGAATGTATTGCTGGATGTTGGCATGGCACATTCTCTGCTCCTATTGAAAGCAAAGAGTTTGTGTCAGATTTCTCTGGGCCAATCCTATGTTCTGCATGCAGAGCGCTTTGTTACTTGTCATTTTCTAAGGCAGTTGCAATGGTATTTTTTGCCTGGACGAGGAGTTTGGTTAAGCCTCTGTTTGAAAACCAGATGCTTTATTCTACGGCCACCACACATCCAGATAGCACTGGGATCATTCCCTCCTTTCTACTTCCAACTAAACTGTCCCAGGAGGCTATTTCAGAATCCTGCTATTTCTTCAGAGGTCTTCCATGTAAATACACTGCATTGACCAGCGAAGTTTTGACTGTGACTGTCTTTGTTTTGCAAAGTTCTCTTGTAAACAGGCACCACGCTGGCTCCCCTGAATAGCACCATCGGTGCAACTGAAAGGGAGCCACAAAGGCGTAGGAAATGAAATGTCCATTCAGTTTCCTATTCATGTAAATGATAGTTTATCGTGCTGATTATTAGCTTCATGTAGTCAGGATCTGCCACGGTTCTGAAACCTTTTATTGCCTTATTTTAATGAACTGCAATAAAACTTTGCCTTACCTGAGCGCTGTCTCAGTGTCGAGGCATTCTCCAAACTTAGTGCTACAATTGCTACTAATTCATCATTACCTATGGCAAGGAATATCACCACACTACAAAGCAGCCTTGATGTATCTCTACCATTTGCTCATTCTCTCTGTGAAGTGTTTCTTTTTAAGAGCACATGGGGTTCCTGGAATGAACAATGTTAAGTAATCCATAAACATAATTTTAATAAGGATACCAAGTTCCGTTAGAGCATCTCTCCTCAGTAGATCAGGCACTGCTGTACAAAGGAACTGGCAGTGCACAAGTGGGACAAGTGTGAAGGTCAGGGATAGAGAAATGAAATGACTCTCCTTGGGGTCATCCTTTGAAGCAGCAGCAGGATCAAGAATAAAACCCATCTCTCTTTAGTTTCAGTTTGTCATGTCAGCTGAGCAGGATGTCAGTGTATTTCTTCAATTAAAAAGCGCCTGCTTGTAGTTAAGGAGATTTGGCACCATGTACTGGCTCTGTCGCCTAATCGAATGTTCTCTGAGTCAGTGCGGAGGAAGTCTCTTCGCTGTCTTTTTTGGAACAAGACAAAAATTAAGGCTCCTGGGCTTTAATTCACGCTTGTCCACCAGTATTCTGTGTGCCCAACACCGCAACTTCCCCATCTGAGCATGGGCAAGCATTCATGTCATCATCCAACACCTCATGGACTGTTAAGGTTGAGCAGTCCTCTCTTGGAGCGTGCTCGTGCACCTATTGCCTGCACTAGACATGGGTAATTACACAAGCAGATGGTTACTGCATGTGCGCTGTTGGGACCTGCACGTTGAAGTACCTACTCGTAGGTAGGAATGGGGAGTTTAACACCCATGTTCTCCAGGTTTGCCAGTCCTTTGGTGCTTGGATCATTTGCTGTATCCAAATACATATATATGCTATATATCAAATATATATATCAAATATATATATTTGATATGGTTCTTTGGAGGTAGCGACTGTTACCTGAGTATGTGTAGAGAATGTCTGTGTGTGGTATGATGTTTTAATGAAGGAAGCTGCTGTCACTTCAGTAGTGCCTGTTTTACAGGTCTGGGAAGGAGTTCTGTACTTCCTAAATCAGTGATGAGAAATTAGTGGCCGGTTTTCTTTCAGTCCAGATGAGGCTTATTTTTAAGAATAACATATATTGCAGAATAACCTGGAAGAACCCGTTTAACATCTTATAACAGCGCCTTATAGTAAAGGAAAGGTGGTATTTCAGCATGTCTCCTGCTAAGGTATCGCAGTAACAACTGCATGTAAATTAGTTTAATGACAATAAAATGAAGCCAAAAAAACACTTGAACTGCATATAGTCATAAGGAAACTTCTATGTAATGCAGCTGTGAGAGGGGGAAGCTGAGGAGCTATAATGAAGAGTGAGAAGTTGTGCTTCACCTGTGGAAGTGAAGACGAGCCCAGCCAGCACAGTTGTGCTGAGGGTCTCTATGCATTGAACTGACAGGTTTGGAGCATGGCTCCAAGCCTGGAGTAATTCGGCTCCAGCCGCACAGGTGAGTCTGTGACAAGGAGGATCCATGTCTCTGTTCTAGAAGTCTCTCCCGTTGTTCTGATTTCTGTTTTGTGTTGCTATCTACAGCCACTGAAAGCAATGATCCAAGAGGAAACCATGCAGTGTGTTCACTTACACTGTCTTTTGGAGCTGTGGAACAAAGAGGACAGGTGGAGAAAAGGCCAAATGAGGACAGACATCTTCTCTGCACACTCAGCTTTGGCTGCCTGTGTCTTCCTCTGCTCCTACAACACCGAAATAACACATCTCCCTATGCCCCCACCTTGCACATATTCGTACTGTCCTCTGCTCAGCTCAATGATGATTGCAGATGTATGTGGGATGGGTTGACCTGGACAGAGAGAGCAAAGACTGATGGACAATTACATTTTCTAGCTATTTTTCCCCTCTAGCTCCTTTTTTGGGGGGTACAAACTGTTGATGTGACCTTCACCAGCTGCTGTGTGGGGAAAGGCTTAATTGAAAGGAACAGATTTATGCGTGCTTTTATAGATTCACTGCACAAGATGATGTTGGGCCATGTCCTGAGATACTATAATCTGGTGTAATTCTACCAAGGTGAATGCTATTATATCAGTTTGGGTATGACCTGAGAACATAATGTCCTGACAGTATAAACTGGCAGCTTTGATTTTTCACTCCCTTGTCCTGACAAGAAATTGGATCTTTATTTATCTACCCGGTTCCAATGAAAATCAATTGTTTCATTATCGCTAACGTTAAACTGCAGTTCTGCTGCAGGTTTTCTTCCTTATGGGTCAGAAAGTATCACACAGAAGAACTTTCACAAGTCACCGGCTGTATGTGTGTGTGGAATGTACCTGGGTTTCCCAGTAGAATGCGTCTGTTATGTGCACACGTGTAACACTAAATCAGTTCTGCTCATAGAGGTTGTATGGTTTGCACACTGGTCCAGAGGTGACAGGTTGCTGATGGGAATTTGGTTTATATTTAGGGGGAAAAGTTGTCTTCTAAAGGTTTCTTCTCACCGTGGTATAGCCTGCAAGGGGAACATGTTGGCACATGTCCTTTTGGGTTTGCTTTCGATAAAATGGCAATTCTTTATTTAAATCCATAAACGTGGAAATGCCCTTTTCCGCCTCCTCTCAGTATGTTTAGGTAACTGAAGCACATTCACACTTGGAGAGATGAGCCTGTTTTGCAAGGGAAAACCAAAACATTCCAGTGCAGCTAATATTGCAGCTCCTCTGGTGTCTTAAGTTCAGGCCGCAGCAGGGGGTGCAGACACCTAAAAGGAATGCAGTAACTTTCTGGATCTTTTCTTTGGAAGAAGTACTAAGATGAGTCACAATTAACCCATTCAGCTAAACTCTGGGGGTGAGAGGAGAGATGGGGAGTCTGTTAAGTGAGGATGCAGTGGATAGAGGCTGCCCTGGGGCTGCCTAAGTCTCTATATAGACTGGACAGTCCTGTCCTTGCCTTCAGTGCTGTTTTACCTGGCTTTCATCTGTGGAAATCCAGGACCTCTTTGGCCTCACTCTCTGGTTTCAAGGAGCTGTTGCTTTTTGAATGACTGTAGGTACAGAGACAACATCCTGGGAAGGTATATAGACCTTCCTGCATAATGGGGACTGTGCCCATGGGAATAGCTGGTGGCACGTTTCATTCCAGGCTAGGCTCTTCCTGACTCCTGTACCAGCTATCTGACTTGCCAGCCACACCGTAAGTTCACTTGATTCCACTGCAGTGGATAGGGCACTTTTCCTTGGCTGAAACCCTTTGTAAACTGATCCCAAGCCTGGGTTGGTTTTATTTGATGGAGGCTTGTTTTGGGGGTGGTGTTTTTTTTTCCCTGCTCAAGGAGTTAAACTTGGTTTATGGACTACCTGGAGCCATCAGTTACTCATGGACTCTGCTACTCATCGTGTAAAAAAGAAGTGTTTTCTTTTCTTACATCCCTTCAGGCTCCATCAATACACTTGTATTTGTCATTGCAAGAAGCACAGTTTGGCTCGCTTTCTTACAACCTTCTCTAATCCATCCTTCCCTGCTTCATCCCTGGCAGTGTTCATGGCCAGGTTGGATGGGGCTTGGAGCAACCTGCTCTAGTGGAAGGTGTCCCTGCCCATGGCAGAGGGTTGGAAATGGATGAGCTTTAAGGTCCCTTCCAAACCAAACCATTCCATGATTCCCTGAGATGTTCAAGCCTGCTATAATGATCTTGATTATCTGGCACACCAATGGGCTTGGTCCAGGCATCCTGTGTCATTCAATACACCACTCTAAGGAAAGAAAGGGCTCTCTGGAGCAAGCATCAGTGTGTTGGCACAGAATACTTTGTTCCTCTTAGATGGCTGATGTGGAAGGAGTGGGTTTAAGTACATGGGGTATGTGTAGGATCCTGAGCTGGATAGGATACCTATAGCTGGTGGGCAGTGGGTGAGAAGCCAGTTGCGTCCCTCCAGGCCTTCAGCCCACTGTGATCCCTTCTTGCATCGCAGTGAGTGTGCTCTGAAGTGCCTAAGTGAGCGCACAGGCTGCTGTGCTGCTGTGCCAAGCAGCTGCATTACTCACCCTTTCCCCAGCTGTTTGCAGTGCTGTTATTTGCATGTCATGCCCTGCAGGCCTGTGGGGGAGTGAGTCAGGAATGGGTTTTCGCTGGAGACAGTTATTTCTTTTGCAATAAGAAAAAGTTAAAGAAAATATGAACAGGTGTCAGGAACTGCTGGATTTTTAGGGGAAAATACATTAAAATAAATGAAATGTAAAAGCTGCACATCACCAGCTGCCTGATCCGTGCAACCTGGAGCTGTTCTTATACATAGATACTGCTGAGGGCTTTCCAGTGTAAGAACACTAAGTTGTCACAGTGACTTGCAATGGAAAGCCCATAGCAGCAGCGGTAGGGACAATAAGTGCTGTCTCATCGGCTGGGCTGTCCTTAGGAAGTGAGGACCATTTCCAACCCAAGTGAAATCACAGAATCACAGAATGGTTTGGGTTGGAAAGGACCTGAAGATCATCCGGTTCCAACCCCCCCGCCATAGGCAGCGACACTTCACCCGTGTTTCTTCCTCAAGGGCTGGTGCGTGGATTAGCACTCAGGCCTCTGCAGAACAGGCTGAAAACCAATGTGTGGTAGGGACATAGCTGGAATTAAGAAGGAAAACCAGCACATCCAAACCCTTTTATAAGCATTTTTGTTGTCTTTTACCATTAGACCTTTTCTGGTTTCATTTATTTGGCTGTCTTGAGAATCCCTGTCTCCAAGCAAGCAGAGAGTGTGTGTCTTCCCTGGAACCTCAGAAAATAAGGGTGTATCTTTGGCCCATCACAGAAACACACTGGTGAGATGGGCAAGCTGGAGATTTCATGTCCCATTGCTCGCTGTCTGCCTTTAGCAGCCGAGTACTTGTGGAGGAGCCCCGCAGTGATCAGACAGCTGCCAAATGATGATGGATGGACCTGCAGTCGACAGAGCAGAGGATAATGCAGACCTGCCGCTGCGGCTCTTCCCCCTTCATCCCTAGTGACAAACTGCTGCCGAGTGTAGCTCCCATGGGATACATCTGTCCTTGTACCAAATAAGCACTGACCCACTTGTCTCAGCAGTGCTTCGCCACTTTCTGGTTCCATTTTTCCAGCCTTTGGGCTTTAATTTCTTTTTCTCCATCACCATGTAGCTGTGAAATAAGTGTCTTGGGCTGAAGAGCTGTGTGAAAAGCTGTCCATCGTTCAAAACACAGGTCATGGTGGCATCTGTTCCAGTGAGCAGCACCTAAAGGACGAGGCTTTTATTCCATAACTCCCAAAAGCCAGTCATCTTCAAGGAAGAAACAGCCTGTCTGGGAAAATAAAGCAAGACATGTAAATTGCTCTGATAGGAAGCTTTATTGCATTTCTATCTCCTTAAAAGGAAGCCAAACTGCAGGCACAAGACGGTAGATGAGTTTATTTTCACATGTGGATTTAATAGCCTACTGAGATGTATCCGTGGGGTTAGTGCTAGCAAAAGCCTCCAGGAAAATAGTCCCCGGGGTGAGGTCAGTGCCCGCTTACAGCCGAGTTTAAACGAATGGGATGAAGGGATTTAGTCAGTGGTTACAGGCAGGGTGGTTCATACGGTACTGAACAAATCACAGTGATGTAGACATTAATTACATCTTCTTCACAGGACAGGGAGAGTGAAAGTGCCCCAAGACCAGCTGTGGTTTAAAGCTCAAAGGAGTTGGAAGGAGCTGAGTGCCACTCTCATAGCAGCATTTCTTTGATCACAGTTGTAACTGAATTCGTGCTGAAAACATACGAAGCCCCTGTTCCTGGTTTCACATGAAACCTGAGGCCCTCTTCGCTGGAGCAGAACGGTGGCAAATCCATGGCCACAAAAGCTCCCTTTGGAAAGGGAAATGATCTAAAATAACCCAAATAAGACTCCCCCAGCGATATGGCACTTTGCAAGGTTAAAGCACAGGAAACGGTGAAGTTTGGGCTCCGTCCTGTTTGACCATTTACGCTATCTCCTTATCAATGTACCTGGCCTGGCCCAAGGAGATTGGATGGTGTCTGGATACAAGAGGTACAATGTAGTGCTTCCAGCTGCTTGAAAGGGACCAGGCAGCTGGAAGCACTAAATTGTACCTCTTGTATCCAGACACCATCCAATCCCCACTGCAGAGCTTTATCTCACTGTGACCTCTCTGGTGATCAGTGAGATAAAGCTCTGCAGTGGGGATGTCCTCTGCCCTGCCACTGATGCTGGTCAGAGCTGGCCCAGGCTCCCCATGCACTCCTTAGAGCTGCACGGAGGTTGTGGCTCCCAAATCCTGGAATGTCTCAAATCCAGATTCAAGTCTTGCAGCCTGCAGTAATTGGGAGAGGGGGTAGAAAAGAATTTACTGCTGTCAAAAGCATACGGATGTTTCATGAGGAATTTAAATAGCAGTGAAACGGATGCTGAGACTGGTACCTGAGATGATGGCAGCGCACAGTGGGAAAGGCCATGGCACAAGAAAGAACCAGGAGACTAAAGCAGTCCAAGCTGGGAGCCACAACTGTGTTTGCCCAGGGATAACTCTTATTAACTTAAGCACATCAAAGCACAAATGAGGCTGGTTTATTCCTGGACCCAGGTTGGCCCAAGCAAAGCCATCCTGAGAGTCTCTTCCCAGCGCTCCAGGATGTGCTGCTGCTGCTCCCTTCCCACAGAGATGTCCCCCAGAGCCACGTTCACAGCCTGATATGGACCAGAATTACCTGCTCTCAAGCACTTGCAGTGCTGCTGTGGTGCTGGGATGCTCAGCACCTCGGGAGGGGTTTGGGGCTCAGTTAATGTCATTATTCTCCTGCTTATTGCCTTCAAAGTCCACTCAGTGATAAGGAGGAGGTGCCTGCTCCCCGTCATAGGTGATGGCAGTGAAGCACAAGTCCTGCCTGGCAGGAGTGGGAATGGGGAGCTGGGTCAGAGTGAGTTTAGCTTCCAGGCACTGCGTAAAAGGGAGCGAAACAGGAATTCCTGTGTTTAAAGCTGCCAGCTGTAGTCTTGATGGATGATCCCCTGGAAGTGCCAGGCCAGGAGCCATAGTCTTGTGAGGTAGAAAAGACTGGGATTGGGAAGAAACATGAGGACCGTGTCTCGCCTTTGCCTGTATCCAATTGAACGGTCAGGCTTGATCTACATCCGTGACAAGAATCCTGCTTCCCAGCCCATTTCAGACCACAGCCCTCATCCCAGCAGACCTGAGCCCTGGCAGCCGGGCTGTGTGCTGGGACCTGGAGTGCAGCCCCGCAAACAGCTCGCAACCAGCAAACTCGGTCCACGCATGGCCCGAGTCTGAGCCCAGGAGATGAGCCCTGTGCCTCTCCCCACTGTTTTACAGTCGTCCCACTGACCTCGGCATTATCATCTTTTATGGCATCCCATGAGCTACTGAAAGCATCAGAGGAGGAAATGAAGGGCCGTATACTGTCCAGGCTCTGTGGTGCTATGTCCCCTGACGAGCTATTCTCTCCTGGCCGTGCCCATAAGTGGCTTCGATTAACGTTGCATGGGATACAGAAGATAGAGTAGAGAGACAAAGAGAAGGAAAGCTAAAATACTGCTCAGGATCTCTCTATTTCCCATCACGTCCTTCTTGTAAACCTCCACCCTGCCTTTCTACAGCCCATTTAGACTGACTGTCTTTCATTTGCTGGCCCTGTCCCGCATGATTGCTACTCTTCTCTGCATCCTAACTGCATTTGGTGAATGTTTCCCATCTGTGGTCATCAGTCTCTGCTCCTTACCACCAACTCCCTCTCACTTCCTCCAGGGATGAGTCTGGGCCCAAGACCTGATTCAGGCTTTAAACAGGGGCTTTGCTGTACTCCAGAAACATTTGGACAGGATCCACTGTGGCTCGGGGTGCTCGTGGTGCTGTTCCAGAGTCACCTCTGTGCCTAAGTAATAGTTCAGCTAAGGAACACGTCATCTTCCTTGTGTGTTTGGAGGAAGGGGGAGTGGGGTGGGAGAGGAGAAGAGGAGGAAGGAATTAACTTGGGAAGTACACTGTGAGTTATGTTTATTTTCTCTGATCCATCAGTCTTGTGTTATATTGCTCATTTCCATGGGGCTTGTCTGCAGAGAGAGGATTTACTGCACTGTAAGCCAGGGCAGTGATGTGCAAAGATGGGGGGGGGAATGGAAGATATCCTAGGAGAGAGCAGGGAACCAGAAAAAGAGGTGGGGGAGCTTGTGAATCCCCCCACAGGGCTTTAAATCTGCCATACATTGCCTATTACCCCCCAGATACCCATGGGGGCATCTTTGGAGGGGAGCAACCTACCTTATCATGGAATGGTTTGGGTTGGAAGGGATCTTGAAGCCCATCCAGCTCCAACCCCTGGCACGGGCAGGGACACCTTCCACTAGAGCAGCTTGCTCCAAGCCCCTGTGTCCAACCTGGCCTTGAGCACTGCCAGGGATGGGGCAGCCACAGCTTCTCTGGGCGCCCTGTGCCAGCGCCTCAGCACCCTCACAGGGAAGAGCTTTTCCCCGATATCTGATGTTTTCAGTGAATATTTTCCCTGCTCCCCACATTTCCCATGCACCATCACACGCGGCTGCACCAGAAGTAAGGACCAGTGCATGAGCAATACATTGGCTCCCTGTACAACTCTTTCTCCTTGGAGTAACCCATGGATAAGGCACTTTCCCGGTAGATGTGTGCTTGTGGGTCGGGGATAGAAGCACTGCATGAATTCATACGGCTTATGCATATTCAGTGTTCTGTGATGGGTATGGACATGTCCTCTCCAGCCAGGGAGAGCAGATGCAGCACATCCCATAGACAGTTATTGTAGGTGTTCTCGCCAGCTGAGCGATGTTTGGGAAAGGCTTGTAACTCTCTTTCTCAGGTGTTGCAGAGAGGATTTGTTTTGTAAATAGGGTTAATTGCCTTGGCTTTATTAAGAGGGAGCTGAAAAGGTGTTAACAAGTTTCTGTTGCTCAGTGCTGGCCATGAGCCACCATGGAGCTCCATAGGGGGAAGGTAGCAAAGCCAAAGGGACTGTGGAAGTCCCTTTGCTCTACAGGGAAGGAACAAGGAATTAGGCACCAATTCAGCCAAAGACTTGGGGATCATGTGTGAATTTTGCAGGAGGGATTTAACCTGGCCCAGCCCACAGTTCGATTCCATGGGATTCACAATGTCCCCAAGGATGCAGTGGTGAGGGTCTGAGCTTTGGAGGGTTGTTTTGTCCCTCTGCTCCTCTCGAGGCACAGGTAAAGGGGAGCTCCTGTTTGCACAGTGCTTTCGGCAGCGTTGGCGTCAGGCTGGTAGGGTTTAGGGTCTAACTTAAAGCTCCTCACTTAAATATTGTCTAGGGTTTGAGTTAAGGTTTCAAAGTCGCTGCCTGGTCACAAGAGCGTTTCCTATAAACCCCAGCAAACCAGACACCCCAATTCCCACCTTTCCCTGGAAATCCCCATCAATAAACCCCGCAGAAGGCACGGCACAGATGTTTTCTCATCCTCCTCTGTGGCTCTGGCACTAGCAGGGGCTTAACAGGGGCTGATTAAAGCCCTTTAACTTTGTCATGCTAAGGGTCAGTTTTGCAAGTCGAAAAGGACCTGTGAGTTGTTTTTTGAGGCTTTAGGGAATTGCTGGCACTCACTGGTTTCACTGCACCAGATGCAGCGTGACCGGGAATCTACGCTGCATATGAAAAGGTCACTTACCCTGTTCAAGAGAGGAGATGCTAACACTTGTCAGCGTGAGTGATGGAGGCTCTGCATTGAGAGCCATAATATTCATGTCAGAGAATTGCCAAGCCCATGCGGAAGTGTTGAAGATGGATGGCCCGGGGATGTACTCCTGACACTTTAATACGGGGGGAGGATACAGCACGAACATCTCATGCAGGATTATAATCCGTGAAAGGGCACTGGAGGCATAAATTAAAGGTAACCCACCAGGCAGGGAGTTAACTGCTGGGGCGAAGGAGGGCTGAGGGTGGGAGGGAGATGGGCTCAGCCGAAATCCAGTCGCCCCCAAACTGCTTTGCAGAGACCATCTGCAGAGCCTGCCCTTTGTGAGCTGAATAAACCCAGTCCTCAGCTTGCTGATGGTGGCCCTGCAGCGATGCGACCTGAGAGGGGAGCGGGACTGGGGCAGCCATTGCTCACTGTGGTACCCCACCTCCAGCACAGACATCCTGCCAGCTTACGGGAGAGGATGGCCACGATGGTGTGAATTCTCCATTGGAGCCACCTTGGCACTCTGTTCTTGGAGAGGGGCACCAGCACGGATCCACCCCTGACATCCTCATCCCATACTGCTGCACTGTGGGTCTGCACTGCTGATGCACAGACTGAGGCCAGCACCAGCCTGGCTTCCGAGGACCCACAGTCCATCCCTATCAGCAGCATTGATAGATTGGCATGAGACACAGCTGAACCTGTCCTCCACGCAGTGATGGAGGTGCCCTTGTTCAACACTGTGTGTGGAGTCGTGCCATGCTCCTGCCTGAAGGGGAATCAGGCTGTGGGGGCATTCCCATCTATGGGGCAGAAGGAACAAGAAGGGAAGCTGGTGGCTGTTGCTCCCGGTGAGGGTGCTGGGATGGTGCCTGGATGGCAGCACGGCAGAGCCAAGAGGCACCAGGTGAAGTGGTGACAGTGATGATCCTGGGTTAGATGGGAAGCACTGGGAAAGCTTCTTGGGCTGTTACCATGGTACAAACACCCCAGCACTGATTTTCTGAAGCCCTATTAGCTGAGCATGGACTCCTGACATAAACCTGCCCTGGTCTGTGGCAATGCTCTGGCTGGATGATACTATTTCTTCATTCACAACATGTTTCCCTTTCTCATTAAAAATGCAATATAAATCAGTCCTTTCCCACAATAAAGCCTAAATATGCCATATAATATATAAAATAAGATATATTTTATATATAATATGAAAATGCTGCTGGAACAGTGATTTCAGTCCAATTCAACTGCTGTCCTGCAGGTTTCTTATCACACAGGTTACCCTGGCCATGGCAATAGCTCTGCCCCCAAACAGCAGCTCTGCAAAGCCCATTCTGACGTGAAGGTGCTGCTCCAGGACTGTCCAAGAAGCTCCATGGGTGCCCTTTTTGGGTGCCTGGTGGGGTGTCCCTGCTCCATTGCCCCAGTGCTGTGCGCAGCCTCCATCCCCAAAGGGAGAACCGGAGCTGATGGCTCTTTGGGGGTGGGCAGCAGGATTTTGAGTTGAGTTCGTACAACATTTGGCTCAGATTTTGACTTTTTCATTGTAATTAGGGTCAGGCTCCTCCTCGAGGCTTTCTGGGGCCAATCCATCCCTTCCTCCAAGCATGCAGTGAGCTACAGGTGGTTGGGATCAGTGGCCCAAAGTGGAGTTGACTTTGGGTAATCATGAGTAAATACATTCAGGTTTGAAGACATCATCAGTCCCTTCAGATGCTTGGCTGTGGTTAGAGAATGGGCCTCCACAAGCCTGCAGGCGCCAGGGCCTTGCTCTGCTGTGTGTGGTGGTGTTTAGGCTGAACACTGCTCTGCAGGAGTTGTTGCCCAGGTAAAATCACTGCTGAAATGAGGAGATCGGCGTGATGGAGTGTCCTGCATCAGCCTTGGGTTCATCGCCCCGGGCAAGTGGCATCTCTGTGCGGGTACCAGCGGGCAGGGGTGCTCCTGACAGTGCTGTGATGGATTAAGATGATCCCGAATCCCTATTGTTTTGTAGTGAATGTAGTGAGAATTGATGACTATTGTATCCAAGCAACAAGGGGGGGATGAGAGAGCTTCAGCTGCTCCAGGACTGTGATATCTCTGGCAAGGTGTAGCTCTAAGCCATAGAGTTGTTCTTTGTATTTGTTCAGACTTGGTATTATCTCTGTGTGCTGTATGAAGGGAATGGAGATCTATATCATGGGATGGTACATCATTTTCTCTTGAGTTTGCTTCTATTTGCATTTGGTCTCTGGTTTTTGCATAAGATGCGCTCATTGCCTTAGTCTGGGGGCCAGAAATGTAAATGGATTTAAGAAAGCAATTAGAGGAAAGAACAGCTCATATCCAGCATTTAAATCAATGCAGTGGGGATGTGCTGACTCGGCAAGCCCCTGGCTGCAGATCGGTGGGAATGGGAGGGCACAGTGGGAGAAGGATCTGTCCCAGACATGGTATCTCTGCTGCTGTCTGCAGCTCTGCTCCCTGGGATGGAGCCTGTGTGAGACAGGGCTGGTTTGATTCTATGGTGCAAACCTGTCCCTCCTTGCTTTCTGTGGCAATGTTAGTTAAAAAAGGTGCTGCAGAGAGTGGTGGGCAATGACACACAGCATGTCCTGAGCATCCCTGCTCATGGGGACCCTCATCTCCCAGCATTTACCTGTGCAGCTCTATTAACCCTGCTGCTGGTGTGCAGCAAGATGGGGTTTGTGTGTTTGGGATTCAGCTCTATTAACCCTGCTGCTGCTGTGCAGCAAGATGGGGTTTGGGTGTTTGGGATTCAGCTCTATTAACCCTGCTGCTGGTGTGCAGCAGGATGGGGTTTGGGTGTTTGGGATTCAGCTCTATTAACCCTGCTGCTGGTGTGCAGCAGGATGGGGTTTGTGTGTTTGGGATTCAGCTCTATTAACGCTGCTGCTGGTGTACAGCAAGATGGGGTTTGTGTGTTTGGGATTCAGCTCTATTAACCCTGCTGCTGGTGTGCAGCAGGATGGGGTTTGGGTGTTTGGGATTACCCTGGGAAAACAGTTTCCCTCCTCTGAATGCAGCAACTGCCCTGTGCTCCCTGTATCCTCATTCTGTGGCTCTATGGGACCTCGGCAGCTCTGGAGCTGCCAGGGCATGGTGCTGGTGCTGCTGGGCACTGGATGGGGCAGCAGCACTCTGGGCAGCCACAGCAAAAGCAGAGCCTGGTTTAGTTCTGTGCAGACAAACCAGCCCAGGCACAAGATGCAGGGAAGGGCTTTTGTCTGTGTTATCATTTCCAGTTGAGCCTGAATTCTGATGGGTTGCAGACGTGGTGACACTGCAAAAATCCTGGGTTTTCTGCTTTGGTGATGTGCACTATTTGTTATTTGAACTGTGTCAATAGATGTTCTGAAGGCAGCAAAAGAGCCCTCCGGTGTGATGGCCGCTGGTGCAGCTCTTCCAGGTTCAATGGAACCACTCTGCAAAAGTAAAGGCATGGAAGTCAATTGTGCTTCACACCTTGTGTGTTTTACACCTCGAGCTTCCTACTGTGGCTCGAGTGCCTCTCAAGGCTGTGTTTACGCTAGGAGCCATCGAGATACCTGGATAAAATGGCATCAAAGCATTTGTAGTGGGGGCACAATAGAATGGCAAAGCTATGGTGTGGTTTTTCACTTGTGTCTTATCCTCCTCCCCTGGCTGGACAGCAAACCCTGTAGAGCATCCTTTGCCCCTGCATCCTGCGTGCAGGTGATGGCACTGCTCTAGGTCCATCCAGCGCAGTGCTGGGACTCCCAAGAGCGATCCGCGCTGATGTACAGCCCAGGGGATACAGGAGAGGAGCAGGACCCGTTCGGGACGGCAGCAGCAGTTTGTGTCCTGCCCCCCCCGGCACCCCGAGCAGCAGGGATCCTGCGGGCACATTCACAGCCGTCCCCAAGCTTTCTCTCCTGCCCCAGTTCAAAGGCTCCTCTCTGCCTCCGAGGATTCAGCCGTGAGTGCCGATGGTTTCCACATCAAAGCCGGGCATTGTCTGGGGGATGTCGGGCCCAGGCAAATTAAGGAGGAATTGGGAGCTTCAAACCGGGATGGAGCCGGGCAGCGCCTGCGTGCTCAGCACTTGGATGTGCGGGTGACGGCTGTTAAAGCAAACCCTCGGGGACTGGAGCCAACTTTTATTGAGGTCTAAGAGGACCTCGGTGGCTTTTGGGTTAATGATGAGAAATCTTGGAAGTGCTGGGTTTTATACAGAAAGGGACAATTTGACACCTAAATTCGTACTGTTGGGAAGCCAGACAGGAAAAAGCCAGTCCTTTCCGTTGTGGTGTTTATTGCAAAATACAGTCCAAACATCTAACTCTTGAGGGATACCTTCAAAATATATAGAGAAAAGAGACTGTGCTAAGCAATAATACAACTTGTTAATAACAACATCAGGCACAAAGAATTCTGAATTCTTATCTGACAGTTCAAACCAAACCAACAGTACAGGAGTTGCAAACTGCTCAATTTCATCCAGTACAAACACATGAAGGTACTGTCTATTGAGGCAGGGTTCTGGTACCAAAATACGCAACACAAGAGGGGAAGGAGGGGGAAGGAATCTGTAAACACTGACTGTAAACTTAGCAAAGCCCTCCACAGGCTGCAGCCATCGTAACCCGCACCACGACGCTGCAAAACCTCCTCACATCACAAAGTGCATGAGTTTCCCACTAGGAATGCTGCTGAGCAGCCGCTGTGCATCAAGGGCTGGGGCTGCCCCAGCTGTGGTACCCAGGGCTGCTGAGACCCACTTCTGGCCACAGCTGGAGCCCCACCACTGGCCATGGTGGAGCCAGTGGCACAGGGGTTGATCCCATCTAAAAAGTGAACCCTTCCCTCTGCCCAATACACAGATAAAGTGACTCCCAACAAGAAAGAAGTACTATTAAACATTTACTACAAGTAAACACTGAAGATCCACCATGGAAGCAAGGAGGACCGTGGTCCCTCAGCGCCAGCGCTTTATGCTTCCTAATCTCACAGCATCCATCCTCAGGAGGTCCCTCTGGACCCTGGGGATGCTCCCTCCCACCCCAGCTCCACCAGTGGCTGCCAAGCCTGTGGACACCATCGTGTCCTCCTTGGGCACCACATCTGCCCCTTTATCTCTTATGACCCTTGTTCCTCTGCTTGACGTGGTTGGGCGCAGCAGTGTCGCGCCGGGTGCAGAAGTGCTTGGCCACCAGCTGCCGGCACTGCTCGCAGCGCACCGTGCAGCACCAGTGGAACTTGCAGTTGCAACTGGCCACCACCTCGGTCCTCCTCTCCTCGACCCTCAGACCGCACTCAGTGCACAGCCGCCGGCAGCTCCTCCGCTCCCATTGCGAGAGGTTCTTGCCTGTCTGCAGGCACTCGCGGCCCTCGGTGCCGTGGTGGCCCAGGCTGGCGTTCCTGGTGCAGTAGTCGGGGGAGTCCTCCAGGAAGACCAGCTCCGTGGCATGGACGTGGTGGAAGGTCTCTGCCGTGGCCCCGCGGCTGTCGGCGCTGTTACCCGCTCTCATCCGCCTCTTGTCCATCTCCAGCTTGTGGGCTTGGTCGTATTTTATCTTCAGGTAGTTCCCGATCTCGCGGAACTCAGCGAGCTGGAGCCAGCAGGTCTGGATGCTGCAGCTCCCGGACACGCCGTGGCATTTGCAGGTTCGCTTCATCGTGGCTTTCACGGCCTCAATGGAAAAGGTGGAGGAGTTAGGAGCAGCAGCATCATTTCAATCCCGAAATCACAGCACTTCTAATTCAGATGGCAATGGGTCAGAAGTGGCTGTGCTCAGCATCACTTCAGGTCCTTCCAAGACATGAGCTGATGCTCCTGGAAAACATCTGTCCCTCTTCACTAACTTAAAGGACAGAGATAAATGGGCACAAACTATTGTCTCCAGCCCTTGCAGGAGCTGTTTCTCCTGGCCAAGAAAGAAGCCAGGTCGTGCCCTTCTCACGCCGCTCACCTCGCTCATTGCAGCATCAGTCCTCACAGCGCTTTCATTCAAAACGTGTGAAACTGCTTCGGAATAATCATACCCAACCTCTCTGCATCTCCTCCAGGCCAAGCACTTCACAGATATTATCTACCTATCTCCCTCTGGTATTTATAAGGTCGCAATCGCTGGTATCTATGTGAGATTAAGCCTCAACACACCCTAGCAGATAGGTATGTTAAGTGTTGCCCTCCTTGTTTTTACAGACAAGGAGGTTTGGCAAGATGCTGAGAGCCTGGCCCAGGCTGTGGGGGTGAATCTGGCAGTGAGCAGGGCCAGCTCCCACCTGGCTTTCCCGACCAAATAGCTTGGAAATGCATATTGCAAGAGGGTAAGGTGGTTCTTGCTTTGCTTTACAGACCGGGCGAGTACAAACCCCATGCACTTCTGAATAAGCGGTGTGTGCTGCAGTTAACTGCATTACACAAAGCTGCGGAAGCTGAAAGTGGGAGCAGCTCTTGCTGCAGTTCCTTCTGTTCAGGTTTAGGGCCAGATTCTGGCTGTGGTTTTCAATCCATTAAATGCTGCAGGGCCTAGATTGTCACAGAGGGCTGCAGACAGGGACCTGGACAGCCACAGAGCCTCAGGTTTTGTTTTCAATATAGACATTTAATAATGTCTATATTAGTATTTAATAAACAGTATTTAATAATGTCTATATTAGTATTTAATAAAAAGTATTTAATAATGTCTATATTAGTATTTAATAAACAGTATTTAATAATGTCTATATTAGTATTATAGTACATTTGACTTACAAGTCTCCCGACTTCATTGTTGTGCAGGTTAATCAGCGCCCGGGTGTCGTGTCCTGTTTCCAAAGCATCCACAAAGAGCTTGGAAATCCTCTCCCCAAACTCCACGTTGTCGCTGCATCCTCCCCAGACCCAGCCTCGGCCACCTGCAAGACAGAGGCACACTGAGCACAGAACCGTCCCATCGGACCCAATCCTGCCCTGGTATCCGGATGGAGCGGAGGCGTCAGCCCATCCTCAGGCCGCAGCTCACCGACGCGGCCGTTCCTGGAGTCATCGCAGCCGCAGCTCTCGAAGTCGCCCATGCTGCAGTTCCTGGTGAGGGTGTACATGACCCCGGCCGAGCTGATGGCGTGCACGAAGGATGTTTCCCGGGTCGCTGAAGGAGAGAGGAGCAAAAAGCTGTCACATGCAAACACAGGCATCGATCCCGGTGTGTTGGGAACGAGGATCTGCGCTGCAGAGGTGCAGGAAGGAAAAACCCCCCCAGTTTGTGCAAAAGGTAATGAATGTGCTATAGAGATTAAACTTGTGGAGTCCTCAGGCTTCAGCATCAAGGGTTGCAGTAATCTGGCACAGTATTATGCAGGTGTCCATGCGTGGGATGGAGCTCTTGGCAGGAGCAGGACCCTAAGGCAATGCACCAGTCCCTCTCTGGCCAAGGTTAGTTATCACTCCCTTCCCCTCACTCAGTTCTCCTCTGTCCTTTCCTGCTCAGAGGGGGCACGTTTGTGCTTTGATCTTGCCTGCTGGGGAAAATCATCACTGATCTTGTTTCACCGGGTCCTTGAACCTGTGCTAACGGCTGTCTGCACCCACACTTCTAATCTAGCTGCTTTTTTGGCTTTTCTGACTCATTCAGAGACGCTGCTTTGGGGAAAAATAAAGGCATTTCTGCTTGTTGAAGTGGAAAGCATTGAAATACATCCACAACTTTCTTATGGAGACAGTTTCTTAGTGCATGTCCCTGGTTTCTCTCCTGTGGTTCTCCCCATTGCAAGCTCAGGTGCCTCTAGCGTTGCACTCCTGGGACGCCATGCACTCAGCGGCAGGAGCAAGCCCATGGAGCAGCACTGCAGGAAGGACTGAGCTCTAATCCTGGCGTGGATAGTGATCCAAGCAGAGCCTGATAGTCACAGAAAATGTTAGTACCACTTATTATTCCCATTAATACAGACAGAGGAAAAACCATCGCAGTCTTTGGGACACCAAAGCCCTTCTCCATCAGTTTAACTGGCAGCACCGGCTCCCTCCGGAGCACATCCCAGCCTGTACCCAAGGGCATCCCGGGATGCAGGTAAAGGCACACTCACCGCTGCGGAGCCGGTTGTGTGTGGAGAGCTGCAGGGCGCTCTCGGGGCAGTTCCAGCGCTCCCATCCGAACTGGAACTTGCACTCCTCCATCCCGCTGTGCGCACCGGCTGCCACGCTGCTGGAGTACGTCAGGTAAGCCTGGCACGGGAGACGGCGGGGTTAGAATCCACCACACATTACCATCATCAGCAGTGATAACAGACACAAACAGGCCTTGGTCCTTTCCCTCATCCTCGGCAGGACTTGGAGCTGATACACTCTGGGAATTCTGGCTCCTTGGAAAAGCAGTATTTCCCATTTGCAAACCAAAATCACTGTAGTTTAAATCCCTGTTAGTCCGTGTGTTAATTACCTTAGGTCCTGTCATCAGAAAGTTATTCACAGACCTGAAAGATAAGAGAAGAAAATGAATCACTGAGCTTGCCACAGCCTGAAGAGCATCCCTAAAAAATGCCCTCTGCACTGAACTGGACCCTACCATGCTGCTGCGTGGAGAATGGCACCGAAGACCCCTGCGATGGAGAGGATGAGGAAGGTGCTTCTCTCCATGGCTGTCACAAGGAGGAGGTTGGATCCCTTGTGCTGGTCCGCAGGTCTCTGCACCACAGGTCCCGAGTGAGCAGGGCCGCCTCCCTCTGCTCCTTCCCAAGGTGAGCTTCGGGGTGGAGGGAAGCGGCAGGAACCACCAACCCTGATATTTATAAGGTGAAGCCGTGAATAGTCAAAACCCCCCATTCATTTGCTACCCAATGACTTAATGTGGTAAAAAAGCTCCCTCTCCAATGGGTGACAAGGAACCGCCTAAGGTTGCACTTCAAAAGGCAGCACAGTGTCCCTGGGAGCGGGATGGTCTGAAGCAGAGCAAACTTCCCTAACAATGGGACACTTTTAACTCTCTTTCCCCACCACCAGCCACCCCTTTCTGCTGGCCCCGAGTCTGCTCCCCTTCTCCTTTTCACCCCCTGCTTGCCAGGCAAGGCTCGTCCCTGCGTCCCTCCGAAATAACAAGCTGATGCATCTCTATAGTTCCCGAGAACTCCCCGAGGAGCTTTAACAACCCCTCTGTAACGAGCTATGGGGAACAGACCTCCCAGGTCTTCTCGATGGGAAGAGATGTGTTTAATGATGGGGCTTTCCCCCCCACCCCCCCTTCTCGCCTCTTTATGATGAAAGTTGCTGCATTTCCATCCTGATAACAGCGTGCAGGGCTCGGGAGTGTTTGGGAATCTCTCTCATTTTCAGCTTGGGAACGCTGTGTGAATCATTTATGTGGTTTGCTCCATGCTCCAACGCTGTAATTAGGGGAGCAGTTCTCTGGGGTTAGCAATTTCCCTCCGGTGGAGGCTGCACGCTGGCTCCGCAGGCAGGAGCGCTGCCCGCACCCCTGAGCGGGGCGAGGGGCCTCCACCGCTGCTGAGCCATCAGGAAGGGAAAATCCTTATCAGAGGAAACCCCAAAAGCCTCTTAGTTATTGCAGCCAATGTCATTGAGGGCTGTGAGGAGCAGTAGTGCAGAGATGGTGCTCAGGGAAACTGCTCGGTGTGTTTTCCTGCGGGTGAATGGTCCCTCACCCTGGGCAGGGATCCTCCCTGTTGGGTGCTATCCCAAAGCAGCACCATGCTGCTCTGCCAGGCACTGCCCATGGCACATAGCATCTGCTGGTGCTGGCTCCGAGGCAGGGCAAAGCTGCTGCCCTCTTCTTCCCCTCAGCTCCCCAGCTGAGCCCTGGGACACCCATCTCCCGGTGACAATCACTGCTGCTGCAATCCTGAAGGGGCTGCAGATGTGAGGCTGAAGGGAATGGGACCGCACCATGAGCAAAAGGGTCCACAGGGGGATAAACCCCCTCTTTGCCCCCGGGTGAGCAGCCAGCAGCACTGGGCAGGCAGGAAGCTGCACCTGAAACACTCATGAAGTACTTTGCTGCCTTGCCATGAAATGAACGAGAACATTGCAAAGCCAGCACCTGCCCTGGGCTTTTAGCATCCCAGCGCTGTATGTCTATGGGCCCAGGTCCCAGCCTGGGGTAACTGTCACTGCCCAGGAGCTCCTTGCCATTCCTGGCTGCAGGAAGCACAGGGACTCTCCCTGTCCTGTATCACCGGGAGGGGAACCCTCTCCCTCCAGACCCAGCAAAGGGAAACCTGGAGTCAGTTGTGCAAAGCCACAAACTGTTTGCAGCCGGAGGATTGAAATTGCAGGTTGGTTGGAAGCAAGGATGCGAAATACCTTCCAAGTGAGCACAAAGCCAGCGCGGCAAAACCCCTGTGAGTCAGCATTTTAATCATTACCATCCCCAACAGATCCTGCTTGTTAGAGCTGTCAAAGGACAATTAGTGGGAATAAAGCGTTTCCCTCGTATCAGTGAAGTTCCCTGATTAAAGCACAGGCAGAGGGTTTGGAAACCTTCCTATAGGCATGCGGGTCACTTTGGGGTTTGTGTCTGGCCGTCCCCGAGGGCACATTGATGTTTGGGGGCTATTTCTTGTCTCTGAGAGCTTGTGCAGCTGAAACCCATTGGCGTGTCTGCTCTGTCAGTTCACACATGATATCCCTATCAAGCACCAGTGGAATAACAGCGATTCCAGGCATGAAGCTCTGCCGGGAACAGTGGCTGCAGTTGGCAGCATCACACAGCTCTTTGCTGGTCGGTTAAAAGTGCCCCCTCCAATTAAAGTCATGGGGATCTCAAAAGTCACTCCTAACGCTGTCACTTAGGCTGGTTGTCAGCAAACAGAGCAGGGTGCAGGGAATGCAATGATCCCGGTCCTTTCGCTGCTGGACTTTCCCACCTTAGGCAAAAGCAGACTTTGGTCTTGCTGTGTTGAAGTGTTTTGCACTTACAGAGTGCTGCATGCAATGCCCGTGCAGTAAAAGAGGTTAAATAGAGCTGTGTCTGCAGTTGGGTAAACTGAGGCACGGAGATGGGCGGTCTCAGGGTACATCAGTGGTGGAGCTGGGCTGGGTGCAGCTGTTCTGAAGCTGATTTCAGTGCTTTGCTCTGACCATCACTGTGTGTGTGTGACGCCTGGCTGGGCTATGGACTGCTGCAGGGCTGGGTTCTCCCCATCCCATCACCCATAAGCAAAGCCCGTGGGCCCTGCCTGGGTTGCTTGAGCCGCAGGTCCCACTGTAAAATGATGCTCAAGGAGTCTCAATTGGGTTTTCCCCCCACCTAGAAAACTGGCTTTTGGTTTGGTTTTGGATGGAGGAGGAAAAGAGGAATACCTTAAAGGGAAATTCTATTGAATTGACCTGGTTATGCAGAAAATGAAGTGTGAGTTGTTCTGGGCAGCCTCGGACCTCAAAGTGGCCATCAGTCACTTAGTGTGATGGCACCACAGGGCAGGCTGTATGGAAAGGGGTGTCCTCAATGTCAGCTGGAACTCCTTGGCTTTACAGATAAAACGCTGATGCTTTGTTCCTTATTTTCTTGCACGTGACCAAACAGCCTGTGCTTTCCAGAGGACAATCAACATCTTAAGGATTTACTTTATGGCCCAAGTCAAGAGATAACCATAGTATAAACAGCCCCATGCACCCACAAACCCCTCTTCACGTCAGAATATGGGTGTTAGGGGAAGGCAGACATAAGATAAATCAGTTTATAGGTGCCCCATGCTGTGCTGGGTGGCGGGTCCTGCAGGGATGGGCTCTTGGCTTGTCCATGGCTGCAGACAACGGGAAGATAAAGCACAGCCCACTTGCTAAATAGCCCTCTGCAGGTGACACATTCAGAGCCTGAGCGTCAAATCCTGCTCTGTTACAATAAAACCCACCTGGGTCATTAGAAACCACCTCCTGATGGTGAGGTGGAGGAGGTTTTATGGTGCTCTGCCACCATGGGAAGCCCCCCGGGAATGATGCTGTGTCCTTGGGCCGTGCACAGCAGCTGCAAAGGGGATGGGATCCTTTCCTTCAGAATACTCCATCAGAGAGAGCTGCAGCCATGGGGCAATCCTGCTGCACGCTCAGCTCCACACAGGGATTGGTTTGGGGTTATTTTAGTATTCCCAACTTTCTGTATTGAGGAAAATGTGTCCCCATTGCTCTGCCTAATGCAGAGTCCCCTGTGGGCTGCTGCAGTTCCCAGGGGGAGCAAACCCCAGCAGGATCGGATCCCTGGATCCATGGTGGGAGTTTTCCTGTATAACGAATGTGTTTTAATTAATGAATGGTAATTGAGGATGTAGGTGAAACTGAATTCAGGTTTTATGCCACACCTATCCCACGGGCTTAGTTCAATTCATTCCCATTTTGGCACAGAGAAGTGGTCCAATGCTCACTGGAAGCAAGGTTAAAGCACCCACCAGGGCCAGCTGAGGTTCCTAGTGATGAAATTGCCCCAAGGAGTTGCTATCTCCTGCCTCCCCACAGCACTTTGTCCCCCCTCCCCTGTACCAACGCAACCGATGCTGTGCTTCCCAACACAGCCTCATGTGCAGAGTGATGGGGTGAGCACTGAACTTCATCAGAGAGGCCAGGAGCAAGGAAATCCAAGGTAAGAGGCTCTGCTAATGAAGGAAACTCATCTGGAATAGGACACAGAACCATCAGGATGCCAGGAGCACAGGAGGATCCAGGTTGTACCGTTTGGGTTTTGCATCATTTGGTTTCAGGAAGCAAAAACTCGGTTTGGAAGCAAATTCTGCCGTCCCCGTGCACAGGAGCTATTCCCAGCACCAGCGCACGGAGCTGAGCATCTATTTCACTTGCAAGCAGATAAAGGGTGTTTCTTTTTCCCTGTTTTTGCACTGTGTGTTTTAAAGCTGTAGTTTTCCGCTATCTTCTCACTCCAGTGACTTCCCCACTCCCCTCCTAAGCGTCTGTCTCCCATCCTCACCTCTTCCCAGACTCTCAGAGGCAGCTCCCTTGCTCTCCCAGCATGGGGCAATGAGCAGAGGAGCCTGCAGAGTCAAATGCCCCAATAAAGCTCTGGCACATCCCTCTGCAGAGGTACAGGCAGCAGCATCCCTCTGTGCTGCAGATCCAGGTCCCATCTCCCACCCCAAGCTCTCTCAGCCCTCCCACTGGAGCAAGGCTTTTCCTTGCTGAGCTCTTATCCCCAAACCAGAGCTGCTGTGGGGCTCTTGGTCCATCCTGGCTGATGGCTTTCTAAACCCCATTGGCTGCTCCATGCCTCTGGAATGATGCAAAGCTTTTGGACAAAGGCATGCCTGAGCTTGGTCCTGCTGCATCCTGAACCACCCTGAAAAGCAGGACAGAGTAAACCACCCGTGTTTAGATCAACCTTCAGATCCCAGTGATTCTGAAGAGGACTCAACTGCCTGGCAGCCCCCAAAAGGCATGGCCTGATGAGCATCACCTCACCCAAGGTGTGTCCTTCAAAGGCTATAGGGCTGTTGGCACAGCAGCGCTATTAAGTCGGGACAAGTGCTTTGGTTTTCTCCCCTTCTTCAAAGGAAGTGTCATGCAAAACGGTGTTAGTGCAGCAGATAGGTTACTGCCTGGGCATCTGCATAGGGGAGCAGATCTCTGTGCTGGCAATGTGTCACCTCAGCAGGCAAAAGCCTGCCCAGGAAGAGATGGGGCACTTGATACAGAGGAGAATTATCACCTCCTTCTTTATCACTCCCCACCAAACTCAAGTTGAATTAACTGATTGCAGCCTGGCTCATGCGGTGCTCCCCAGCCTTTCCCAGCGTGGTTCCTTGGGTTATCCCTTTGTGGCTGTGGCTCTGTCTCCCCTCCCGTCCCCATGCACTCTGTGCCACAGGGAACAGGTTAAGCCCAAAGATCCTGATTTCTGAGCTGGAGGATATGTGTGTTGGTGCTGGCTGTGTCTGGCACAATGAGTGTGGGAGGATTTGAGACTTGCAGTGATTTGAGGTATGGATATTTTCTTATAACTCATCTTTATCTCTTTGGACAAAGGCAATTCCTCTGGAGGATCCTGTGCTGAAGAGGAGCTTTAGAAGCTCTTTGAGTCTTGCTCGGAAAAGCAAAGTGGGATGAATTTTTCCCAGTGGCACCCTTTGAAAACAGATTTCTTTGCTCATATTCCCTCCTTAAATGCTGCACCTGAAAACCGGAACCGTGGTGGTTTTGGAGGGGGCTTTGCCCGGCCCCACTGAGGATGGATGCTGCCAGTACGTTTTGCATCTGTTATTCAGAGAAGGAAATGGAGCAAAACTCCGGGTGCTGGGATCAAGCACAGCAGTGCAGCACCATGTGAGCAGAGGGCGCAGTGGCTGGTGGGGATGCCCGGGATCATGTCCACAGGGATGATGTCCCAGGGCAGTGTCCCCTGCAGGCTGGTGACAAGGCTCCCCCCTGTGGGATGTGCCTGCACCACGCATCCATCCCAGCCCATCCGGCACCCACCCGTGTCCGTGTCCAGCAGCAGGCTGGGACATGTATGGCTCTGGTGGCGGGCGGAGATGTATGGATGGGACAGGCTTGAGTACCTCCAGCAGGAGCAGGGATTAAGCCATGCAGCAATCCTGCCCAATGGAACAACTGCCAGTGATGTTTCAATGCTCATCGCTCAGGTTGCCCATCCCATCCCATCCCATCCCATCCCATCCCATCCCATCCCATCCCATCCCATCCCATCCCATCCCATCCCTGGGTTTTCAGGTTGTACTGAGGAAAAGAAATGCCTGTATTGTGGCTCTGTGGGTCACCTGGCCATGCTCAGAGCAATGAGGAGCCGTGTTATAGCAAAGTGTTCTTTCAGACAGGAAAACTTGTGTGCATGGAACTGTTGGGAAATGATGGAGATGGTGTGAACAGGAGGAAGGCTGCCCTGGCATCTCTTGTGCATGGAGGAGGTTGGGACCTTTGCTCCTGACTCTCATGTGGAGGTGCAAAGAGATGATGAGACTTGCTTGAGGGGAGAGCCCGGAGCACAGGTTTCCTAAATCCTGCCTGGTTTGGCTCCCTGGCATCCCACCTCACTTAAATCCCCCCTGGTGCCATTGGCACAGTTCATACATATTAACCAAAGGGTAAGCTGGATGCTGCTGGTCCTGAGCACTGGGTGCCTGTAGGGAATCCCCGCCCTGCTCCATCAGTGGTTTGGTTCCTACTTGGCTTACGCAGGGGTTAGTGGTGCCCGGGGGAGTAATATTAAGGTCCAATAAATTGCCTTTCCAGGGGACCCAAAGCAGAATCCCTCCCCAGGGACTCGGTGCACACTGATGCAGACCAAGGTCACCCACGGGTGTTGGTGGTTGGCACGTTTACTTCAGTGTCACAGAGAGATGTTGGGGTATGGCTCTGGGGTTTATGTTTTTCAGCCCATTCTGAAGAATGAGTGCTATTTCAGGTGAAGCTCTTTTGTTTCCACCTTGGCCGTGCACCACTGAATGCTTCAGACAGAGAGTTTATGAAAGCAGGTAAGGTAAAGCCTTATCAGTCCTTTGTACAGCCAGGAAACAAACGAAGCTGCAGTCAGCACCATGGAGGCAGGTCTTGTTTGAAATGGTCTTCTGTTTGTTGTGAGCAGGGAGGCAGATTCCTGCAGCTGATACAGCCACGCCGGTGTCCTGACACTTCCGATTCCCTGGGTATCCCTGAAACACATTAAGAGGGAAGTAAGACTAAATTGGAGCCCTGGATGTATGCATTGTGCTCGGGATGTTAAAGCAGCCTGGCAATAAAATGGTGCCAGAGGCAGGTTAAAGCAGAGATGTGATGGCTTTGGGTCTGTTAAAGGAGGTGATGCCAGTGTGGACCCAAGCAAGGTGTTACCAGGTGAGGTCCATGCTGGAGCGGGTGTGAGGCATTGCCACGGGCTTGGGTTACCCAGCTCCCACTGGAACAGCAGCCTGGGCAGGACAGAAATTGAGTCATGAGGAGCGATGGGGAGGCTGGAGCTATTCTCAAGCCATTATGGAGCTATTACAGCGCTGTCGGCTCTTGCTGCTCCTGCTCCATGGAGGGAAGGGCCCCAGGAGCAATGCTGCTGCCCCAGGGCATCCCTGCTGCCTCCATCCCCTGCCCTTGGGCTCAGCTCCACAGGGTCTGCCTTCAGCCAAAGCATCTCACAATGATTTCGTCATTGCTAAATGAATGCTATAGGACTCACACGTGTGTTGAACACTGTGGGGGGTGACCTGGTGCTGGTAGGGACGGGGGAACCAGCGGTGGTCAGGTGTGACCTGGGGTAGCTTCCATGAAGAGACAGAAAAAGAAACCCCCAATTGTCCTCTCTGAAGGGGAGAACCATTTCCAGCACCACAAGAAAACAAAGCAGCCCAAGGGGCGTTGTTTTCCCCACGCAGGATGAAAACACCCCCCCGAGTTGCACATCCTGGTTTCTTCCTCCCGGCCTGTTACAACAGCGCCAAGTCCAAAAAATGGGTACCGAGTCGGCCTCTAAATTCACGAAACCAGCCTGAAATCCCTGAGAGCGTTGGCTTAGTCTGAAAAATCTCAGTCTGCTCATTCAGTGCTATTGGTGGAGCCCCACAAGACCCCGTTTTCATGAGTGCCTGACCACAGAAGCTGGACACCCTTTTGCTCCCCATCGACCTCTTTTTTCTCTGACTCCCCATCGATCGAAGGAACTCTGGAGCGGGGCCTTGAAGCAAACACAAGTACCGGGAGGTTCACAGTCGATAGCAGGAGCTGTCAAGAGCTGCTGCCAGCACAGCCTGCGAGATGTGTGTGTGCCATCCCCAGCAACTGTTCCTTCCCGAGCCAGCGCCTCTGACAAGACAAAGCACACGGAGCCGCCTTTCCCAGCACAGATTCCTGCTGCAGGAGATGGAAGCGGAGCTTACGCTGCTCTCCGTGGGTTTGAGCTGCGGGAGCACCCACACACGTGCGCACACCGGCTCCTACACACCCTGGCTCAGCTCCAGCCATCCCCGTGCTGTGTTTCATGCTCAAGGCTGAGCAGGTTTTGGTGCTGGGACACGTCTGGGTGCCCAGGATCGGGTTGGGATGGCTGGAGCTCACCGGGCACCCGGGGACCTGTGGGGTGGGAGCAGGAGCAGGGGCTGGGTGCCCATGCCCTGGGAGGACACAGCGGCTTTGTCTGCTGTGTGCGGTGTGGGAGGCTGCCCCTGCTTGGCACCGGGCTGCTGCTTCCGAAAGGGCGATTGTTTCCAGCCTGTGTTTTGGGGAGAGCAAGGGGCGAGCTGGGCAGAGGCACAAGAGACACCCTGGCTGCTTCTGCTCCAGTTCGTGCTGCCATGGGCTCCCCCCTGGCCGTGCTCCCATGGCATCCTCCTGCCCGTGTGGCTGCAGCTCAGGCCCCGGTCCCACTGAGCTTGGGTCGGGGTCCTCATTCCCCTCATTTCTATCCCCATTCTCCTGGCAGCAGTGGTCTCTGCTGTGTCAGGAGCTCCACTGACAGCACAGCAAACACAGAGGTGGTTTTCTTAACTGGCGAAAGTGAAATCCTTATCTTCATGGAATGGTTTGGGTTGGAAGGGACCTCAAAGCTCATCCAGTTCCAACCCCTGCCATGGGCAGGGACACCTTCCACTAGAGCAGCTTGCTCCAAGCCCCTGTGTCCAACCTGGCCTTGGGCACTGCCAGGGATGGGGCAGCCACAGCTTCTCCGGGCACCCTGTGCCAGTGCCTCAGCACCCTCACAGGGAAGAGCTTCTGCCTAAGAGCTCATCTAAACCTGCCCTCTTTCAGTTTAAAGCTGATTGATTGCCCTCATCCCCGCAGAGCAGGACCCAAAGATCTGCTGTGAGATGCCTCAGCAGCCACAGGGCCAATGACCTAAGAGAGAGCACCCAAATGTGTTTGGGAAATAACCTGACAGATGCTTTGGGCTCAGTGTGTGGTACCTGAGCTGGGGCTGACAGGGTCTCCAGGGGCTTTAGCTGGGCTCCAAGGCACACAGAGCTAGGTCCAGGGTTTCACTGTAATCAAATGCCTGCCTAACTGGATGTATTAAACCAACCAGCTCCTGGGTAATAATGACAGGAATGTGGATATCCTCTGCTCACTGAGTGCGGAGCAATTAGAGGTGACTCACAGGGCGGGTGGACTCAGCCATGATCCCAAGAGGGTGGCCCTGTCCCTGGGATGCAGGGGTAAGCCTGGCTTCATGGTGGTGCCAAGGAAGCAGGTGTTTATCAGCATACAATGATTTCTTTGCTGTACAGGATGAGCATGGAAAGTCCTTCATTTAGGGGGGCTGCAAGGGGACGTCTCCTTATGCGAAGGACCCAAATAGCAAAGGGCTGTTGCTAATTGGCAAAAGTATTTAAGTTTCCCACCTGGAGCAGGCGGAGCTTCCTGATGAAGCTGTCTGCAGCTCGGCTGCCCCCAGCACGGTGTATGCAGAGGGATCACAGCTCATGCAGTGTGGGGCTGTTGGGGAGCCTCAGCGCTGGAGGATGCTTTTCCAGGGAGCGAAGGTCAGGAGCAGGTTAACACCAGGACTTGTTCCCTAGGTGTGGATAAGGGTTTGGTTTGGTTTGTAGCTCCCTGCCAATGATGGGAACAAATATTGCCTTAGTAGAATGACTGGAATGATGAAAATTCACTGTTTAATTCACTGTTTCAGCCTTAAACGTGAGCAGTTTCCTGGTCCGTGTCCCAGCCTGCCCCGCAGATAACGGCTCTACTGCTCTTTGGTTGGATGGCCGCACGCAAAGAGTAGTGCTCAGTGGCTCAGTGTCCAGCTGGAGACCAGTAACGAGTGGTGTCCCCCAGGGATCGGTGTTGGGACCGGTCTTGTTCAACATCTTTGTGGGTGACATGGACAGTGGGATTGAGTGCGCCCTCAGCAAGTTTGCCGATGACACCAAGCTGTGTGGTTCGGTTGATACATTGGAGGGAAGGAATGCCATCCAGAGGGACCTTGACACGCTTGTGAGGTGGGCTGATGCCAACATGATGAAGTTCAACCATGCTAAGTGCAAGGTCCTACACCTGGGTCGGAGCAATGCCAGGCACAGCTACAGGTTGGGCAGGGAGGAGATTGAGAGCAGCCCTGTGGAGAAGGACTTGGGGGTGTGGGTTGATGAAAAAATGAACATGAGCCGGCAGTGTGCGCTTGCAGCCCAGAAAGCCAACCGTATCCTGGGCTGCATCAAAAGGAGTGTGACCAGCAGGTCGAGGGAGGTGATCCTGCCCCTCTACTCTGCTCTCGTGAGACCTCACTTGGAGTATTGTGTGCAGTTCTGGTGTCCTCAACATAAAAAGGACATGGAAGTGTTAGAACAAGTGCAGAGGAGGGCCACGAAGATGATCAGGGGACTGGAGCACCTCTCGTATGAAGATAGGCTGAGAAAATTGGGGCTGTTCAGCCTGGAGAAGAGAAGGCTGCGTGGAGACCTCATAGCAGCCTTCCAATACCTGAAGGGGGCCTATAGGGATGCTGGGGAGGGACTCTTCATTAGGGACTGTGGTGAGAGGACAAGGGGTAATGGGTTTAAACTTAAACAGGGGAGGTTTAGATTGGATCTGAGGAAGAAATTCTTTACTGTGAGGGTGGTGGGGCCCTGGAATGGGTTGCCCAGGGAAGTTGTGAATGCTTCATCCCTGGCGGTGTTCAAGGTGGGGTTGGACATAGCCTTGGATGGCATGGTTTAGTGGGAGGTGTCCCTGCCCATGGCGGGGGGGGTGGAACTCGATGATCTTGAGGTCCTTTCCAGCCCTTACTATTCTGTGATTCTGTGATTCTGTGTGACAACAGAGACGGGCCTGTCCCTGCTCTTGGCAGATCTAATCTCATGCTGCTGCTCCTGGGCTGAAGTGGTTTCACAGAGCAGCAGAGAGGGACGCTTCTCAAATCAGGGTATTGTAACTGCACGTCCTTAAGCCTCTCTTAAGCTGCTAAAGGTGGAAGAAGGCCCCAGATCCTGCCCTAAAGCTGCGTTCCACCTGGGCCAGGAGGGTGAAAGGCGGGAAGATGCAGCCTTTACCCTGGAGGAGGTTTTCCCGATGTGCCGCTGCTGTGTTCTCTGCTGAGCCCTACAGCTTCCGCAGCCAGACCCAGGGGTGGGGACCCTGGCTAGAATGTCATCTGCATCACCCTCCCAATGGGGTGAGACGTGAATACAAGCACTGAGACTTTGGATTTATGTGTCAGGCTTTTAATGCAAACACCTAAATCAGGAGCAGGTTTCATCTGGGCAGAATGAGCGGCACCAGGAGCAGCTCCGAGCCAAGTGCTTGGATAAATCTGGTATCTCCAGAGCTGTAGGCAGTGCTCTGATCTCCTGTATCACCCTTTACAGCCATGCTGCTAATCCTTGCTATCTGTGCAAACATGAGAGGACAGTCTCTGTTGTTTCCTTGCTCTTGCTACACCTTCCTTCCCTTCTATCCACAAAGTACAGGCTTGAGGATGCAGCCCGGTCCTTGAGTCTCTGGGAGAACCGGGGAGCACAGACCCTGGCCGCTGATTCAGTCCTGCCAAAGGGTTTTAGTGCTTTACAGTGCTTTGTGCTGAGGAGTTGGCAGGTGCCTGAGCTGGCAGAGAAGAAGGGAGGTTGTTGTGTGGAACAAAGCTCTGCCTCCTGTTAAAACCACTGAGGAATCTGGTCTGCACGCTTGGGTACCCGCTGAGCACAGTGCGGTGCTTAAAAATCACCCTATGGAACAGCGGTGAGTAACCTGGATGGACGGTGCAGCTGCATGAGCTTCCAGCTGGTGGTGTTGCTCCAAGTGTGATCTCTGAACTCCTTCTCCATGAATGAGCCATCATCAAGGCACATATCTAAATAATGTCAAAGGCTCTTTGACCCATAAGCATGAGGGGAGGGTGCGAGTCGCAAAGAAAATAGCATTGTTCCTTGTTGCTCACATTATTCACCTTCTACATAAAAGTGAGTGTTAAAGAACCCAGAAGACCCTAAAAATACCCCAACCTTTACAGCTGGGCACCGAGGGGAGTGAGGTCCTCAAAGGAGAATGTGCCAAAACCCTTGGTCATGAAAAGCAAGCAGCAGCACCACTGAAGTGATGAGTGGTGATTGAGGTAGCAGCCTTTTGGCCCCTTTGAATTCCCCTGCCATTAACAAAGCCCTAACTCCAATCCCTAGTCCTGCATGCTCCGTGCTCCCTGCAGTCTCTTGGCCACCTCTGTCTGCTTTCTGTTGGCACCAGAAGTCACCCATTCTGCCATTGTTTAATTGCAGTTGTGACTCTTCACGTTAAATGCCAAGTGTCAAACCACCCTGAAGTAAACAAGACCTTTCTGAAGATCACCATGACCCTTTGCTTGCACTTTCTGAAGGCTGGTTTCTGTCTCGCTTTATGCAGGTGTAAACCCAGAGCAACCCTGTGGAAGCACACGGGATCATTCCCGTTTCACAGCACAAGTAGTACCACACCAAACCTCCAGGGACAGCAGTTTACCTTCCCAGGGTAAGCACTTGTTCTTCTAATATGACTGCAAATTAATTCCAGACATAACGTGATACCGTGTAACTGAGAGTCCTCTGAGCTGGTACCAGGGTCTGGGTTTGCCAATAGCGAGGATGCAGTGAGGTGGGGATGTTATTGCACCACCAGTAATGGAAATTAAGGGCATCCTTGCTTCCTTTGAAGGTGTGTGTCCTATGCCCCTGCGCTGCGGAAGGTCTCCCTCTCATCCCAGAAATCAGTGCAGTAATAACTTCTCTTTCCTTCTCCCACCTTCCTGCATTGCTCGATATTAGATAGGCCAAAGGCTACATGCGCTGCTCTTGTCCCAAAGTTGACTGGATCTTGATAGGTTGAAGTGAGCAAAGATGCTGTGGAGAGGGTGCTGCAGCCCTACTCCCATTTGGGATGTTAATTTGAGCATTTCCTCAGCTCAACCATCAATTTTTCATGGAATTTATAAGCAGGTTCTTGTCTCTGAGACCTCTAACCTGCTGTTGGAGAGGCCTGAAGCAGGCCAGCAACTTCCCACTGTGTTCGTACCTGCTGCCAGGCTGGGTTGACCTGGGTGTGCTCTTTAGATGCTGTGGCAACACAAACAAAGTGAGAAGGGTGCTAGTAGGTGTTGCAGTGTAGACCCTTTTTCTACAAGGCTCAAAGACAGCTCAAGATCAGAAGAAACCTGTTTATTGTGAGGTTTAGGAAAACAATTCTTATGCAAATTGCTTTTTTTGGCAAGTAATGGGGTTGATACAGAACTCAGGATTACGGTTTTAAGAGTACAAATACACAGTATCTTGTTCAACAAACACAAAACAAACTCATTCCCCGGGGAACATTAAATGAGCCAATGTTTGCTAAAATAAATGGGCAACAA
Organism: Amazona ochrocephala; assembly: GCA_039720435.1. NCBI lineage: Eukaryota > Metazoa > Chordata > Aves > Psittaciformes > Psittacidae > Amazona > Amazona ochrocephala. Next base: position 16,446,195 of record CM077889.1, read on the forward strand.
ACCCATTTTGGGGGGTGGGAGGGACAAAACAAACAACCCAACTTGGAAGCCAAAACCCCACTGAAGAAGCAGCAGTCACATCCTTAGCATTATGCTCAGGCTGTACTTTCACTTTGCTTTTCCTGTTCGATAGCTGCCAGAAAAACAGAGGAAACAAAGCCATCATCAATAAACATCACAATGATTCTGTAGGATACACATTTCTACGGTCATTTTTAAAGCCAGGGAATCGTAAATCCCCACTTGCTGTCTTTGGCCACTCTGGAAATGCCAACTCATTCCCATGTAGGGTGTAGTTCATGATGCGCAAAACTCAGCTTGTATTTACAGCTTGAGCATTGACAGGGATAATAAACCAGGAAAAAGCAGGTGTCTTATGTTGAGGGACAGTGTGTCTCCATGGCTATCAATATTAACACATCCGAAGTGGTTAGTGATAGTGTTATGAAGGAAATTGCTCGCAAAGGCTGGTCCGAATGGAGAGAAATGGCATGTTGAATGGGAATCACAACCATCATCTGGCTGCCTGTGCACAGTGCATGTATGGGAGACGACCCTGCGTGAGAAAAGCTTCCTTCTTAAGGAAGATTGCCTGGTAGGTGAGGATGATGATGGGTTTCTCTCGCAGCCTTACTCCCAGAGAAATTGCCTGGACCATTCGTGGCCAGGGCTGACAGCAGATACCAGTGGGGGGCAGCAGCTCATCTGCCTGATAACATCAAATCCAGAGCTCAGGCACCTTTGGGGATGCTGCCAGGGATGCAGAAGGGTTCCCCTGTGCATCTGTGCCTCCAAAGAGGCTGGTAACATGGTAATTACAAAGAGTTTGATCCTGTTACATGCAAGTAGCAGAAAAACTGGTCTTGCTTTTAGCAGAAGCAAGAGCAATCCCATCAGAAAGGCTTTTTCAGGCAAAATAGACCACTGGTTACAACTACTCGTATCCTTGGAAGCCCAACATAGAGTACAAGTCTTACTATTATCCCCAGTTAAAGTCAGGGATGAGTTTGAGCCTGTAATCCTGTGATTAGTATTCATTTTGCATATGAACTGCATTACAGATTGTGTCCTTGCCACTCGTAGCTCAAAGAGCCTCGTAAGCACTTACTTTCCTTAGTGGGCAGTGGATTTTTCTCTCTGGTTTCTGTCTTCTTCAGCTTGGTCTTGTCAAAGGTTTCAATTTCTGCAAAATCTGGCTTGTCGGGCATGGTGGGTGCTGACAAAGAAAGGAGAAACACACCCGGGGCTTCGTTAACCAGTGCTGTGCTTTCAGCCATCCGCAAAGCATTTGCTGCTCGGAAGCAAAACTATGAGAATACCATCAAAATGCTTATTCAAATAACCCCCCCAAATCAAACACCTCAGTCTGGGACTTCTCCCTGAGGCTTGGCTCTTACAGGGTGAAAGAGGAAAGGCATTAATAGGATTTTATCAACATTTCTCAGCTGAAATGTCTAAGAAAAATCATATTTTACACATGGAAACAAGCATATCTCAGTAAAGACAAGACAACGCATTAACTGCCAATAACCCACGGTGCCTCCTGACGTAAACCTCTATTTTAAGCAATGCTGCCAACCAAAAAGTCTACAATAAACCTCAAATCCAATCTGAACAAAGAGCTTCAATCCTGATTTGGTTTTAGTTCATAGGATATGTCTTTAATTCCAAGCACCCTGTCCTGAGTGCATACATACCCTGTGTCTGGATGAGCTGCTGTGGACACTTGTGCTTAACAATAGAGGACCGGTGCACCCAGCCCTTTGTTTGCTCTTGCACTCAATATCCCAGTTGCAGGCTCAGTGGGTTTGATTATACTCTATTAGAAGAGAATCCACAAAGCACAATGGAATTCAGCACTTCACCTGTCAAAACTTCCCTAATCCAATCCTTGGTTTTAACAGAAATTCGAGTTAAAATCCAGCCTGGCCGTTATTCCCCTTATTTCCATGGAGTTTCCCATCAAGGCGAGGTTCGGCCCGGAGATGGCTGATCTAATTGTATATTTAGCTTCCTGAAGACAATCAGATTTCATTGCTATCTGCACTGAGACAACAGAAGCAAATATTCACAGGGAAATAAAAGCAATTGCAAGCTACTAAACCCACATGGCATTACCGTCTGCTGCTCTCTCCTCAGCTGCTTGGTGGCTGTCTGAGGCAGTGTGAGTTGAAAAAGGTCAGGGTAATCCCTCCTCTCCTCTCCTCCCCCTGCCTGAGCCCATCGCTATTAATATTGATTAGTTTAGTGCTGGGATTGCTCAGCGTTCAGGGAAAGGACAGATTGCTGCTGCAGAAAGTGCATGAGGGAGGGAAATGGCAAAACTGACGTGGAAAACTGCCAAGGTACAGCTTGGTTTTCCTTTCTGCTTTTCTCCTCGTTTACCAAGATGATAATGTTGAAGTTTCCCTTCCTGCTCTTCTTTTACAATGCTGAGGTTTGGAGTTGAAGTGAGGTCTGAGATCATTTAAGAGCTGCTGCTTTGGGATTAGTTTGTAGGGAGATTCTGGGTGCATCCAGCATCGTAGCTGGGGATCATCATCCCCAACCTGCTTGCTCCCTGTTCTACACCCGTTCTGGTGGCATTGACCACACTGGAATTGCTTGTAGGAACGTCTTCAGTTGCAGCAAAGGGAGAATGCACTGTGGTGCCATATGGTATAACCCACATGAACCTTTAAAATGGCTATCAGCCCTTGTCTGTATTTGCAAGACACATTTTGTATTAGGTGTACAAATAGCCACCTCCTAGAGCCGCTGCTGTTGAGGGCTGTGACCCTGCCATGGCTCCAGCTATGCAGCACAACACCTGGGGAGTCGTTTTTGGGGTTTGGAAGGGCCTCCCTAGATGCCAGCATGGGTTTCCCCTTGGGTAACTTTAGTTGTCTGCATCTGAATTGCTTGCCTAGACTCTAATCAATAGGGAGGCAACTAAGTCGGGATGAAGTTAATTGTGCCCTGCAAGTATCCAGGCTGTTTTATGGACTATAAAGGGAGCCTGGACAACGAGCTTGGGGAGACAGAGGTGTCTCACAGCTGACTGCGAGCGCCAGAAATGTGCTGCGGATCTTTCTGTTGGCATAATATGCTTAGGTGGAGTGGGTTTGAGACTGATTTGTGTGTGCGCAGAAAATGGGTTTAATGTCTTTAAACATGGTTTTAAGGACCTCCTCTTCCAATGTTTGTTTGCATTAAAAGAATTAACAGGCATGTGGTTGGACTGGATGATCTTAGAGGTCTCCTTAAAAGGTCTCTTAAAAGGATAATGGCTTTAAGTTAAAAGAGGGGAGATTTAGGTTAGACATTAGGAAGTTCTTCCCTGTGAGGGTGGTGAAGCGCTGGCACAGGTTGCCACTGAGCTCAGCCCTTTGCAAACCTGGCTGTGCTGCTTCTGGACCTAAGATTGTCCTGGCAGCAAGGTACCTACATTTCTGTTATCCTAAAAGCTCCGCTGACTTGTGCAGGCCGGCTCAGTTACTTCTGCGCTTGCACTGGCTGTCCACGCCAAATCAATGTGTGAGTACCAGTCATACTTAGGGTCAGGACTCAGTTCCTTTGCTTCCGTCCCATTAGTCCAACCAATTGTCAAAAATAGAAAGCCGTGCTCTTGACCAAACCCCCTGGGAATAAGCAGGGAGGCAGCCACTGGGTGAATATTCAGTGTAAGCCATGGCTGAGACTTGGCGCTGAACAGTCTTAGTGTCTGTTTAAAAAGAGAGCATTAACCTTTTCTTGTTAGGGTAGACACCAGATTTAGGAGATCTGAAAAGACTATAAAACACAATCTGAGTGATTCATGAATTCAGGCAGTTCATGAGTTTCAGTTTTCTGTCCATTTTACACGTAACAATTAGAATTCTTATTATGAAGAGATTACAAGGGCAAAACCTCTTAAACTTTTAGACTGGCACAAACTCTCTTAGATGTAGAAATGAAGTGCTCAGGACAGCAAAGCAGAATAAACTCACTTCTGTCTTTCTGTGTACAGTCACAGGCTGGGCCCCTCACATCCACAGCAGAGCTCAGGCTTTTCTAACCACACAGAGACCAGGTGGCCGCACTTGTTTTTCCACCACCACCATTTTAATCGCATGATTTATCAGCAGACCTAGTATTAAAAACAGTTTGAGATCTATTGTTCGGGGTTTTAGGCTGCAGACGAGCAGGTTTTTAATTGATATTGGGCTGGGTTTCTCAGGAAGGTGCAGCAGTGTTAGCCCATGCAACGTAATGATGAGAAATTACATATTCCCATCCTCAGTGGAAATTAGTAGATACTCATCTCCATAACAAACATCTTGACCATTGCATAAAGTCCTTGTCAAGTTTCTGTAGCTTCCAAGTTCAGTACTGTGGTCAAACACAGCTCATGCTGGGTTCAAACCTCATGTTTACATACTCTGTGCAGGACAGACAGCCTTATGTGGTTTTCATAAGGAAAGTTTGGAGTTTGGCCTGAGGGCATTGTGTACTGCGTTGAGGCTGGTCACAGAAGCAAAGATGGGTAGATAAGATTTTACTCAGCTGCCGTTTACTTTCACTGTGGAATGAAATATTCTTGCTACATGAGCAGCAAAGCAGTTATTGGGAAGGTTTTTAATGGCAGGATTTCAGGGTCTTCACCTTCGGAGAGGGGAACATGGCATTTACCTGGCCTTGGGACAACTGTGGTAGCCATGAACCTCATCAGTGAACTTTACAGATCCCATACACATAACGCATGTAAAGCCGTACTGGTGTGGCTGTGTCTGAAAAGCTGCCTCGGATACAATGGCAATTGCATTTAATTTCAATTTGCTGCCAAAGGATGGAGAGCTGAGTCAAACCTTCCAGGACTGACACCTCTGACTCCAGTGAGTCACCTGCCACTGACAGCATTAAACCGTGCCTGGCAGCACAAGCCACTGAGTGTCTATCAGACACCCACAGAGAAACAGGGGAAAACAAATATTTGCTACCAGGATGCAGTAATAGGTGAGAGGAGATTTTTAAAGGCAGCTCAAGTGCAAAGGAACATTCAGAGGAGAGTGTGAAGAGTGTGGCTGGGAGGTTTGGAGCCTGCTGCCACTTGGCTTTGCCCCTTGGCTTTTTCCTTTGGCTGCCGTCACTTGGAAACAGGGAGCCCAGCCTGCGCGGGGCTGCGGCTGCAGGGACCTATATATGAGGGCTATGGCCTTTCAATGGGCTGGGAGGATGCTGTGCACATGAAAATGCCAAGTTTCATGGAGATTAGGTGGGCAACTGTGAGAAGAAGGGGATCCTTTCTCTTTGGTGCACCAGTGGGAATCAGATCTCATCTCTTTCCATGTGGAGCTGAGGAGGGACAAAGCACCCTACTGCGAGCAGCCGGTTTGAGGAACAGACGCTCGAGCAGATCAGTGTCTGTAGCTGAGCCAATAAGCTGACACAACTGATTTTATAATCACATTAGTGCTGTCCCGAAATAACACACCCATTCAAATATAACAGTGATTTCATTTTCAAAACCTGGTGGTATTTTTTGTGCTAAAGGTAAGGGATTAAGTTTTCAAGGTCAAAGGCTGGGCTAGAATCTACAAGCACCCTCATTCCTTTAGGTCCCTGTGAGCACTGAGCACCTCCCAGAAAGGTAGCAGGATTACACATGTTCTGAACTATCCTTAGGTTTCCCGTCCTTAGGGGAACAGGAGGGAAAGAAAAGACTACAGCTTCACTGAAAGGGTTTTCTTGGTTCTCTTTGTGCCTTTGGTTCTGTCTTGCTGCCAAAGAAAATATCCATGTTTGGGAACAGAGACAGGTTCCCAGGCTAAGAGACAATGAATCCTGGGGGTGTAAGGAAGGAATGATCTCTCTTTGGCAGAGTGTCTGCCGTAATGCTGTGCTGCTCCTGGGTAAATGCTCGACTCTCGTCTTCTACTGTGTGTTTTATCATGAACTAAGTAAGGTGCTTCATTTTCCTTATCGAGACTGTTGAACCTTAAGGGTCAGTGCATACAAAGGATGAGGGGAGAGGATGGTTGTAGTTAGCCCTTCTGCTTGGGTTATTTTTTCCAGCCCCATGTTTTCAAATAGCCCTGGAGTTTAGACAGTCTGTACTAGGAGTCCCCTTGCAGCAAAGAGCAGAAAGAGAAAACATAAGCTAGTGGGAGTGGAAATTTCCTCTCCCCCTCTTTTCTGGTCTTAGAAAACTCAGTGTGGGGGTGAATTTTTACAAGTTTAAGCAGATGGAGATTCTTGCAACAGAACTTTCTTGAGAACTGACCCAAAGTGTGTCTTCAGCAGAGAGTACTTGGCTTCAGTCTGGCCTTTTCTAGCAAAATGTGGTGATCCATGTGTGCATTATTAAAGGAAGAAAAATGAATACAAAATATCCATGCACATGCTTCTCTTCCAAAGACAGGGTGGGGAAAGGAGCATGTGATGTGCTAGTCACATTAGTTACTATGCTGTGGAGCACATGACAGTTTATGATGAATACGGTCTAGAATGCTAGTTCAGCATGAATTCCAGTCTTCACTAACAGTCTTTTTTGTCTCTCTGGACAGAAGCCTCTCCTGCAAGCAGCAGCTATTAGGGAAAGGGTAAGACAGAGAAGTCTTGGGTGAGCATGGGGAGTGTGCTCAATCATGGTTCTCAGTGGAGCTGCCCTGGAACTAAAGAATCCAGTGTTGCATTTCTCACTCCTTTTGCTTTAAACAAAAGGAAAATCACCATTCCTTATGAAGATTAAATTGTGGCACCCAGATACACAACCTAATCCAAGATAACATAACACAATCCAGAGATCTACCAACTTTATATTAACTTCAGATTATCATTTTGTCTGAGGGAAGAAGACAGTGGGTCTGTTTACACACCACATTGTGCTGGGGTACATATGGAGGCCATGGTAGCCTCAGCCTCTGGGCTAAGGGTTGTGGATGTAGTTTTGATGGGTGCCTAACCAGCACTTCTCTTTTATTGCCAAATCATTCCAGTTTCAGCACCCTGGCACCTCCTGGCAGCTTAAGTAGGTTTTGTCTTTCAGGGAAAAGAAGATAAACCCTGAAGTTTTCCAGCTGCTTGAGGAAACAGGGCTGCTGAAGCAGAGGAACCAGGCTAAGCAGTAGAGTGTCTTTTCTAGTTGATCTCTGAGCAGTTTCCAGAATCAAAACCTGTATTTCCACTTGAAGGGATTCATACTTCATCTGTTCCCAAAATCACTTTCCAATTTTATAATTTTATGATGCAGAATAAGCCAAACACACAGGTATTACATACTGTGTACCACGTCAACAATTATGTAAGGAAGGGGTAATCAGTGGGTTCCACATCTGTTACCTTCTGCCTGTTCAAAAGAAAGCTGCAAGTACGCTATGTTAAACGCTGGTTTTCTTCTCCAAAATGTAAAAAGAAACCACTCACACACACAAAAAACAAAACTGGAAAGATGAGACCATTTTCCTCTCAGGGCATCCATAGTGAACAGCTCTCTCTTGACAACCTGACCAGACTACAGTGTTTTCAGTGAGTACTTTCACAGCTTTTTCCTTACAAATGTGTCTAATGTGCAGAAATCGGTTGCAGACCTATTAAGGTTATATCTTCATCAGAGGGTTAACTTGAGCTCTGTACACTCAAACTGACTCCTCTGGAGCCAGTATACTCTGCATGTGAGTGACCACACCATGAAATAACATGGGAGCAGCAGAGAGTGATTGTGTTGGCAACAGATCAATTGTACTAACTTGAACTTGAGCTTTCCCTAACTCAAGGTTAAAGCACTACAGCAGCTCAAGTATAGATCCTTGTGAGTGCAAGGAAAGGGAATTCAGAAGGGATGGGGATATTCAAGCTCTATTTCAAGTTAACTTTTAAGCAGAGACTAGCTTTAGGGCATGAGTTCATGTCCACAGCCCAAACTGGTGAATGCAGAGAAAAGCAAAGAGGAAGTAAAAACCGAAAGTGTGCCATGTTGTCATTTTTGCCTGTCTGATGCATACACTGAATGATTTTTCCCTTTGGATGAATACTAGCTTGCATAAAATTCAAATAACTCAGCTGTCTACAGATGGGGGGAGGGAGTGTGGGAAGAGGAACAGAAGGAAGGAAATGGAACTGAGAAGATTGAATTAACCTTTCAATGTCTTGAATTTCAAGAAGGGAAGAATTATCTCCTCTGAAGTCTGTAAGCATGCAATTAAAACGTGAAGAAGCCTTAAAAGCCACATTTGCCCCATATTCCTAGATCTCTACTTTAAAGACAGATCTTACAAAACAAAGGTTCAGATACAGGAGGCAGGAAAAAAAGTCTTACACTTTAAAAATCTATTTTAATCACAGAACTCTGGTAGAAAAATGAGTAAAAATGTCTGACATTTACATGGAACATGTGCCTTTGATACCGAATTCAGTTTAAAAACATCCTTATGTATGTGTCTGGTACTGGCAGACAGTCTTCAAGAAGCTGAATGGTTTTCTCTGGGCTGGTTTCTGTTTCCATGAAATGGATTCTTTCAGGTATTTGCTTGAGCATTGTGAAGCTTTGTTTGTTAATGCAGAGCAAAGCTTTAGAAAGGACTTTGATTCTTCAGTGCTCTGCTGGACTCTGTGAGTCAGAAGAATTAGATACCTGCTGATTCAGGGGCCTCCATGAAGAGTTACGGATGTCCAACATGGCCAACAGTCTTGTGCTGGGCATCCTGAAATAAAGTATTTGTTAGAAAACTTTGTAATGCTGGAAAAGACTCAGTTTGGGGGCACATCTCTGTTTCTGGATGAAATATGCAGGAAGGAAAAGCATTTTACAGAGCAACTAGCTGGAAATTGTTACTGTTTGTTAGTCCTTTGGTATTGAAAGGACTCATGTTTGTCAATATTTTTGCAAGGTATCAATAGGATCCATTTAAGATACAAATTGAGCACTTCCAAGTCCAGGATAGTGTATCAAATAATTTGCTTGTAAATGAAAAGTTAACCCCAAAAGTAAATACTTTGCTGACACGGGGATAATTTTCCCACCAAATAAAAGCTGCTGGCACACGATATACAGGTATTACAGCAGACAGTGTCTTGCTTTGATTTTCATTTCTTTCTAGCAAGATAATGACCCAGCATGAAGGCAAAGAATTGCACGGAAGGATACCAACCTTCAAAGGATCATGAGGCATTGCAAAATTGATTTACGTTCTGGAGTACTCTAGCTTAGTTTCTACTAAGCCTTATACAACAGTGAGCACAGTTGGGATAGGGATATTTTACTTTCATTGGCTTCATTTTCTGATGAGGAGTAACACAGGGCTGTTGCTGGAATTAGACTTCAATGGAGATGCAAGCATTCAGAGAATATTTATTCTAAGGTTGTACTAGGTCAGGACTGATACTGGGGACCCGTGATGGAAATATGGCTTCAGTTCTTCTGCAACAAATACTGGTAATCATCACTTGGGGTCATGAATAGCTCTTCCTGAAAACAAGGGACTTTTTTATTAGTAATCAACTCAGATCTACCAAGTTACTTTGTAGAATCTCTGTGAAACTTTTAGGCTGAGCAACTTGGCTGGACTTGTAAGATTACACACTGAGCTATAGAAATGGCTCACCCTTCGTGGTGTGGCTCTGGATATGGATTTACTGATGAGACAGGGATGCCATGGCACTCTGGCTCCTCGGTCCTAGGAGCCAGGGGAATCGGCCAAGCTCCTGGAGCTGTACAGCAGCTGCAGAATGGGTCCTTCTCCTTGTGAGCAGCCTCACACTGGGGCCTTGTCACTGTGCAGGGCAGTGCATTGTCATATGTCCTGACATGTGGGTGACAGTCCTATGTCATGTGGTGGGACTGCAGCCATGCACTGCACGTACTGGGGATGCTCTGCATGTGCCTGTGTGTTCAGAGGGGGAAATAAGCCTGTGTGAGCTCCACGCTGTCTTGTCTAGCCTGCTGAAACTGGGCTGGGTGTCTGCCTGCATGTGGTGTAAGCAGGAAGTTACAAAATGCTACCATAAAATTTGACCTGTGCCCTGATAAACACAAGGGGACAGATCCCACATTGTTCCCTGATAAACACAAGGGGACAGATCCCACATTGTTCCCTGATAAGCACAAGGGGACAGATCCCACATTGTTCCCTTGTAATTTTAAGCAGTGATCTGAGAGGCAGACACCTTTGATTACCTGTATTTTGAGGGTGTAACCACACAGCCATTCAGTAAGTCTTTGCCTCCCTTCTCTATTTACTGTCTTAGAAAAGGTGTCTAAAGCATCAGGACTCCCAGGTTCTCCTCAACCGTTCAGAAACAGGCAGTGAGAACACAAAGTGAGCAGAAAAGGGTAAAATGGCAGCCTGGGACTGCATATGTCTGCCCCCTGCAAGGAACATTGGAAGCGTTTGAAAGGGAGGTAGGGTAAGCTGGCATGAAACGGGGCACTCAGAGCCAGTTCAGAGGAGGGAAGATGCTGCCTTGGACTCCAAACCAGCGAGCGGGTGCTGTGCAGTGCCTGCCTACCTGCCTGCCTCTGCTGTCTGTCTCCTCGCGCTGCATGTGTTTTGTATGTCAGGTTTCTTGCTGCTTTATTCCTGTCAACTGGCCAACGTATCTGCTGAAGAGCCAGCTGGAGTCCGCGCTCTCCCATGTTTCATCAACAGAATTGCCAGCTTGTTCTGATTCAGTATCTTTATTGTTGTTGATGAGGCTAAATGAATCAGAAAGAACACAGCTATGTATACAAAATACAAATTCGGAAACCTCAGCCTGATGTGAGGAAATGTTATTAGCTGCTCAAGTGGAGAAATCTGCTGTGGAAGCAGACTGGCTGCAAGCGCAGACCTCCTGAGAGCTCTGTATCTCCTGACCCTACCCATTTTATTGTCTTTATACGGCACCTCCTAATCACACCAAAAATCTTCTAGTAGGGAAATATAGGTTTAGATCTGATTAAAACCTAATCTACTGTGGGATTGTGATTCTCCCTTCTTTGGATTCTAAATGTAAAACCTCCTAATGAGTGCTGTTAAGTATGTCTAGATAAATTTTAGAATCCATGTTGGAAAACCTGAAGCAAACCCCTCGCAGCTATTGGCAGCACTTTAGTTTCCATTAATCCCATCCTACGTCTTATCGGGTTTTTTTTTCCTGTCACATATTGTCACTTTTTCACAGGGGGAAATAAAAAGCTTTTCCTACGGGGATTTTTTAGGAACTAAATCCGAATTTCCTTAAATGCTTTATTAAACCCACCTCCTATGGCTGCTGGCACCGCATGACAGAAAAAGCTGTTGTAGTTACAACATGGCATGTGGGAACCACAGACTGCGAGGCACGGCTTTTAACACTTCTACTGCAAGCTCGCATCTCTTCACTAACTGATGCTGACTTAGTTTAAGGGTGTTAAATTGTGTATTTTGAGATGCATTAGCTCTTTGTCAAAGGGCACTTCATTACTTCTGGTGTGCTTACACTTTGGAAATGTTTGGGAGCCATCACTTTTGACTCAGGAAATACTTAAATATGGTTATGAAAAACGAAGAATCACAGAATCAACCGGGTTGGAAAAGACCTTTAAGATCATCAAGCCCAACTGCTCCCCAGCACTGCCAAGGCCACCACTAACCCATGTCCCTAAGGGCCTTGTCTACGTGGTTTTGAACACCTCCAGGGATAGCAATGCCACCACATCCCTGTGCAGCCTGTTCCAATGCCTGACTACTACTCAGTGAAGAAACTGTTCCTAATAAAAGTCTAGATTGGATATAAAGAAGTAGTTCTTTACTGTGAGGGTGGTGAGGTGCTGGGTTACTCAAAGAGTGGTAAATGCTCAATCCCTGGCAGGGCTCGAGGCTGGGCTGGGCAGAGCCTTGGCTGACATGGTCTAGTGCGAGGCATCCCTGCCCATGGTGGAGGGGTCAGAACTGGATGATCTTAAAGTCCTTTCCAACCCAAACCATTCTGTGACTCTCAGCAGCGGTGACACCAACTGCGGTCACCCTCTGGGCACCTCGCAGCCCGCGGCAGGCGGTTGCCTGAGTCACCCTCAGGTCGATGAACGACCGAAAAAAGCCAATCCGCGGGGTGCGGTTCCCGGGTGCGGTGCGGCAGTGCCTGAGGCGCCGGGCAGCTCGCGGCCATAACGGACACCGGCCACCCCGCTCGGGGCCGTCGGGACCCCCTCATTGAGGCGGCGATTCCCGGCCTGGGCCCCGCCGACGGCCGGAGGCGGAGCCATCGCTACCGGCAGGACCCGGGTCCCCTCAGCCCCCCTTCAGCGCGGCCCCGCCCCTCCCCTCGACACGTGACCCTGCGGGGAGGGGAGGGGAAGAGGAGAGGGGAAGGGGGGCCGCGCGCGCGTTGCACCTGTCAGTCAGCGCGTCACTTCCGCCAGTTGCCGCCGCTGCCGTTGAGGGACCCCTCGCTCGCGGTAGGCTCGGACGAGCGGCTGAGGGGGCACTGCACGGCGGCCCGGGGCGAGGGCACAGCGGCGGCGTGGCGAGGCCTTGCGGCGGGAGCGCGGAGCGGAGCGGCCCGCTCCGGCCCCCGGGGTAGGAAGAGGCGGAGGAACCTGCTGCTCGGTGTGCTGAGGACGGCGGGGAGGGCAAGTCACCCGGCAACGGTGAGGGGCCGCGGGACGCATGCGCGGCGCTGTGCGGGCCGGGGGTTGTGGTGGTCGTAGCTGGGGGGTGTGTCCGCTCCTCAGCCGCGGGTCGGGCGGCCCAGGCCGAGTCTCCGGTCCGGAGGTGGTTGAGGGGTAGGGAGAGCGTGGCGTCAGGCTTCAGGAACCTTCTGGCACCGTGCGGGCGCGGGAACTTCCTCGTGTGGGCAGCGGCGGGTGCGCCGCGGTGCAGAAGTTGCTAGAGCCTCTCGGAGGGAGCTGTCAAGCGCTGCACCCGCTTCCCGGGTTGCGCTTGTGTGTCTGGGACCTCGGAGGCAGCCCTGGCAGCCTGCGGGGATTTCTTGGCTCTTCCAGCGGAGTTGTCTGCCGAGCCTGTTCCCTCCTCCCGCGATGGATCAGCTCTGTTCCCCCCTGCGATGGGGCTTGGCGCGCTGACAGCGTTAGCCTGGTAGCTCCCTGCCAGCAGAGTTGTTCTCAAGAAGTTAAAGAAGCGTAGTCACTAAATCTTGTGTGAATAAGAAGGCAGCGCTAGCGCTGGGAACACTAGATTATGGACACGGCACTCTTATCCTGTGACCAAATATATCTTCTGAGGAATCTGTCAGTGTGTCTGCTTCCATTGTTCTTGGAAGCTCCTTAGGGGTTTAAACGTTTGAGTGTAAATGCTTCTTGCTACCAAAAAGTTGCTTCAGTATGAGATGCTCCGGTATTAGGGTACTTCTTCCAGGCTTGAAAAAAACACCCAACCACAAAATAACTGCAATCAAATACTGCAACTTGAACTTTTAATACTTAATTCTTACTCTGGAGTTCCATGGTTTGGCAGCACTTTGAAATTTGAACAGGGGAGGGGAAAAAGGTAACAAATGAAGAGCACGAATAGCACCAAATCACTCTTGCCTGCTCAAGAAAAACAAAACTGAATATATAAAATGCAACGCAGTTGGTTTTTTCAGGCACATATTCCCAAGTGTCCTCGGGGATGGAATAGTTAGTCTGTGACTTCAGAATAAATTGGATTAGCATTTAGGGTTGAAGTTTTTCTGTCTTCTGTGCAGTTTAATCTGCCAGCATAAAAAAAAGAAAAGAAAAAGCTACTTTGTGGGCTTACATTATAACAAATTCACTGTCTTAGTCTGTTTCATATCTCTTTTTTTTACTGCTTATTACCAGTAAACTGCTTTACATGTTCTTTGCTGCATAGCTTTGAAGGTATTTACAGTATTTTCTTACCTGCTTTGTCTGGGTTTTGCATGTTGTCTAGCACCATAGGAATCCTTTCCTTGTCTTGACAGTGTGACAACAAGGAATCAAATATCCCTATGTTTTGAAAGCATGAAGCTGGAAATTCACAATATTCTTTTAGAAAAATCAGTCGAGTGTTTTTCGTAGTTACGTTTAAAGATATTGACCAGGAAAAGCTCCTGATCGTTTCTGATGCTTGCAGATTCTGACATGGGCAATGTGTCAGAACGTCTGAGCTTACGAAATGGCAGTTTGTATCTGCTGAGTCAGTTTGGGCTCTTGCTGTATGCACTGTAACAGTGGAAGACCTTCTAATAGCTCATAAAAAGACTTAATTTAATATTTATGGCTCATAACAGGAGACCTGTGCAAGCAGTGAAGTTCTGTTTCTCATGTATATAGCAGCATGTTTGCAAAAGCAGGTGAGGCTGAAGAAATATTCCATGCTTTTGGAACAGGCAGTAACTGTCACGAAAGCCTTGACCTTCTGTGTGTGAAGGCTTTTTGTGGTGCTTTTCCCCCTTTCAAATACTCAACCTTTTGATCTCTGCTGAAATGTTTATAGCTGAGCAGTAATGCGCTGTTCTAGGACTCATTAGAAAGTGAATAAAACCTGCCAAGCCTCTTCTAGTTTCGATTTTTGTTGTTATTCCTCTTTGGTTGTTGTTTTGGTTTCCATTCCCCAACCCTGCCTTAAGAAGCTTCAGCTCTAAGGAAGAGGATCTGCTGTCAGTAGGAGAATGCCTTCAAGTTGTCCTTAAATCCTGTACATAACATCAGGTTATGTTTCGCTGCCATGTTAGCACACAAAACAAAAATCTAGCAGCAGCCATTAGGGTGATAGTGAATTGACTTCTTGCAGGGCAAGGCAGTATTTGCATCTGTGAGAGTGGAAGATGGTAAACCATTTTAACTTCTTTTTCCCCCCCTTGCATTGCAGGCCCAGTTCTATATTTGTTAATAATTTCAAATGTGGAAACTGTTACTTAAGAGCTAAAAAAAATAACACTTTATCCGGGACATTTGAGGGGGAGATAGAGAATTGAAGGAGTATTTAATCTTCTGTGAAGGGCCATTAAAGAGTGAAATTTGTTACTCGTCATGCAGTTTTTAAAGTAATGAATGTATCAGTTATTCAGCAAAGAGGCTGTATGTCTCATGTCAAAATTGTATCCAGGAATTCTGCGTTGTTCCCTGAAAAGTTACTAAAATTGGGCAGGTCATTTTGAGTCTCTTGCTGACCATTATCTTCTTCAAATTATGAATTTTACCTGCAGAAACTTTGGGAATGATGACCCGGCTGAAGACTTTAGCAAATTCAGATTTGGCTTTGTAGTTTTGTGCTGGCCTCATAGCCAGCTGCTGGGATTTGTGAGAGTTTAGTCAGTTCAGATGAATTCTGCATGTTCTTACAGCCTAAAAGAGAGTCTGTTTGTTCCTGAATCTATTTTTTGTAAAGCTGGGGGGGGGGGGTTAAGTCTTAAACCCCATAGTTTGGGTGATGATAGTGCTGAAAGCCTGTTCTGCATGCAACATACGGGTGGAGTCATTCAGCACAAGAAATGGGCAGTATTTTGCACCTGGATCTAGGACCGTATTCTGATTATAGTGAAATTAATAGTTCTGATAGTAACAAACAAGGCTGCTCTTGAGCTATCTCGCTTGTGAATGTGTGAAATTTTATACTGTACATTTCTCTTAGAAAAAAGAAAACCCGAGCTTAAAATAAAGATACTGCATCATGTTCATGTTCACACAGCTTGTAACAAAGACTGTGCCTGCAGAGGCTTTTTGGTATTGAGGGTTTTATTTCCCTTGCTTTCTGGAGCTTTGTAAGGATGTTAGGGTGGGGCAGCTGCTCGGTCAGAACAGAGGGTCTGGTGGGAGCCCTGAATGGATTGTCCAGGTTCCAGTCTCCCTACCTGCTCTCTTCATATGTCTTTTCTGTTCAGTGTTCCCTGCAGTGTGCTTGGGATTAAAATTCGTGCTCAGCTGTGTAGGATAATAATACTTGGACAAAATTGAAAAGATGAAAGCTGAAATCTTATGAATGCCATTCTTTCTTCCTTTATTTGCCGCCTGTTTTTTTTAGGCATGTGTATTTGAAAGGGTTTTTTTCCCCTTTTTGCTGAACTTCACATTTAATTAAATCTTTTGTTGTCTTGTCACTCTTTATTGTCATCGGGTTACTTCAATTTTAGGCTGCAATGTAATTTCTAACCTTGTGAGTCTGGTGGTATCTTCAGATTTGGTCATGATCAAGTTGTGACAAGAATGGGTTGTGGAGGAGACCTCATTAGCTGTACCCTCTCTTCTACCCTCTCCCCCTCTTCCCTTGCAATTCAAAGAGTCATTGAACTCTTCATTAAGATGTCTTACTCCTTCAGTGGGGATGCTAAGACTGTCCTTTATTTTGGTGGCACGTGGTCATCGTTATGACAGAGGCAGTGTTTCTATAGTGAACAGGCCATTCTGTAACGTGTTGAGTTCCAATGTGAATTTCTGCTCACCTCCTTAGGAGGGAAACAGGCTGATGATAAATGTATGTAATAGGATAACTTATGTATAATAAATTAAGTGCATTATCTATTTATAGTTTGCTTTTTTTGGTGTCTCTGTGGTAGCTTGACTTCTGTTCCAAAGTCTGTCTTAACAGCAGTGACAATTGTTAAGCTGCTTTGGATTTATAATGTGAACCTCTCAAGTTGCATAGTTTTACTGATAATTTCTTCCTGTCTGTTACCTCAGTGTACTTTTATAACGCCATTGCACTTAAGTCATTATCTGATGTAGTGGCAATTATACATTTGTGGTTGGTGGAGTACAGCTTTACTTTGGGGGGAGGCAAGTAGCATGAATATAATTAGCTGTTACACAAGATACAAAAGCCTTTTTATTTATTAACTACTGTTGTTAAGAATGTGACGGGATCTGTGTGAGCAGGAAGTTTCTTTATAATTCTGCACATGTGCATTGGCAGCAGCAGCTGAGAGCAAATCTGGCAGTGTTCAGTGGTGGGTGTGAAGCAGTGAGCAAACATCGACTTCTTTCTGGTATCGCTGATGGTTTTATTGAATTCCTCCTGCTACAGTATAGTAGGATTCCGAGTTGCTGTAATGCTGTTTAAAAGCCTTTGGAGTTCATCTAGTAAGTGAATATAAAATATTATTTTTGCATATCAAACCACTTGAAAATCAGCTCACATTTTGGTGATCTGTCAGCTTGCTCTTTAAGATGTAAAATCGTTTTGGAATGTTGCTGAAATCAGTCGCCGTGTTTAAGGGTTTACTAATGCTATTACAATGCAGCTGCTAAATGCTTAATTTGGTGCTTAAAATTTGAACCTTTGTAGGTTTTGTTGTTTGTTTTTTTTTTTTTTTTTTTCTTCCTTATTTTGCGTTTCATCTAACCAAAGCCTGCCCTCTTTCCTGCCTCTTGTGAAGATCTGTATTGGATGATGGGCTTTTTCACAGAAAGTCTAATCGGGTGCTGGCAACTGAAATTGTACAATAAACTTTAATGACTGGAAAACAAATCCTGGTCAATACTGTGGTTTCTTGGCTGGTAAGTTTTAAAAATCAAATCCCAAATTTCATCAATTTTAGGAATATCTCTTTTCAGAGGAGCTTTCGTGAGTTGTTTTGTTGCTTTCTTCCTTGGTAAGGACATCAAGGCTTATTTTGAATTGGTCTAATTTGTAAATTAGGTAGCTTGCTGCTGCGTTTGCAGGAAGCAAAAATTGCATTCTACTAAATCTGCTATTGTATCTTTTTGTGCTTTTATTTGCTTTGTCACTATAACCAGTATTTTGAGTGTTTTCTGAGTGCTAGTGGCGGATGATGGAGAATTTCAGCTAATCGAGGTCGTGTGTGTGTGTGAGAGCACACATGTGAAGGCATGTACATGCAAGTAGTGAGCTTATAAAATAGCTGGTGTTCCTTCTTCTGCTGACTCCTGTGATTGTGTGCAAAACTGCCACGAGCTTGTTGCCTTTTGATTCCTATTTAAGCAGAAAGCAGACGTGTCAGTGAAGAGTTAATAGCCATGTTAAGAAACGAAGGGAGCAGGGAGCGTGTTTGAAAAGACGTTTATTCTGACATGGTTTCCTTCAATACTGCGAGTTAAATTCTGTAGTTGCACTTCTTTTAAAACATTCTGCCTTCATGGGAATGAGGAATAAATTCTTAAGAAGTCCAGCTTGTGAAATTTGAAATAACAGCTGAGCCCAATTGTCTGATTTGCCAATCCAGACTTTTGACCAAAATGCCTCCCAATAGCTGATTTCCCCTTACAGTCAGAGCAAATCTTGCTTGAAGAATCTATTTCAAGCTAATTTTATGGTTTTAAAATGTCTGTCCTTAAGCAGTTTTTGTTTTGACTACTCATTTTAATGAGTACTTAAATATTGCTTTAAAATTGAGGATCCTTTTTACATGAAGGATATTCTGTGTGTATATTTAAGCACTTGCCCAGCTCTGTATGTTTTCAGCTATTCTCTTGAGACAAATAGGATTTGTCCTTTTGTGTGTCCTGAGTTTGTGGTAGTGCTCTGTTTGTTTGCTGAAAGCTTGGGATAAGAGTTTTTAAGGGCTTTTAACTTCTGTTTTTTCTTTTCCTCTAAGCTGTGTCTCCTGCCCCAACCTGCCGTCTTTTCAATTTTGACTGGATTAATTCAAATGAGCAAAATACTCTTTTTTTTACTTATTAGCCAAATAAAAGCTGAAGATCAGATAAGTGAAGGCTCCTTTTGTCTTGCTAAAACTTAACAGCAAAGAATAGAGTGCTGGTTGCCATTTTTTAAAGCCATAAACTGTGTATAGCAGTTGCCAAGTGGGGCTGTGTGTTCTACAGGGAGCTGGTACACCAAAGTGTCCCAGGCAAACCCTCTGGCTCATGCTTATGCCTGACAGCTGGATCTGGGTGATATCCCTAGATGAGGAAAGTTTCTGTGACTCCAAGTTGGAATCTGTGTCGTAAGTTTAGTCCATCAGTTTGAAGTTCTTAGGATCTGTTATAACTTTGAACATTTCAAACTTAGCTGAAAACAAAATTCTTTATTTGGATTTAAAAGTATGTTTACTATATGCGCCCAAAGGGATATCATGGATTTTTGCGAGTTATAAGAAAGTGATGCAAGTGACATAATAGATGATTTTATTTATCAAATATTGAGTAAAAATATAAAAACTTGGAGGCACCTTAATGTTTTTGAGGAATTTATTTGTAACTAAACCTCCTTGCCTGCAGAAACGATCCTCCTTGGAGTGGAGGATGTGTATGGGTTCTGTTTGGAGCCAGCGTGAGGGCATGTGGGTGGATGACAGGATGCAGCGCTGCGGACTGAAAAAGCCAGTCTCAGCTTGAGGTGTGTTTCCTGAGGAGTAGGGGCAAGCGATTGCCCTTTAGCACTTTTATCCTTATCTCAAAATCTTACTTAGTTTTTACTTTTCATGTTAAAAAAAATCACTGATGTTTCCTAATCCCACAGAATAATACATTAAAAATAGAGCCGAATGGCAGACATTGTTAACTTTGGTTTTGGCTTCACAGATGATATGAATTTCTTGCTAGATAAAACAAGCAAATAAAAGAATTGCTTAAATAGTTGAGACTTGTGGCAGAAATTCTGCAGGCAGATGAATGCTTTCATTCCTATGGCGTGGTTTCAGTTTGTAGCTTTTTTTATCTTATTTTTACTTCTTGATTTTCATTCCTTTGCTTTAAGGGAAGGTGGTGGAGCCCTGAGGACTTTAATTTAAAAAGACACCCATATATTTGTAATTTAGCCAGTAATGTAAAAGCTGAACTAATTTGAAGTCTAAACTTTCATATGTATTCTTCAGATACTAACAGTTAGCCATGTACTCTGTGTTTTCTTTAATGGCATTTCATATGTGGGTGTGAATACTTCTTCTGTTGCCAAGATAAGTGAATGCTGTTATGATGGCAAAATGAGACTTGTGGTGCTGTTTTCCCAGCAGACTCTTGCCTGGTACTTGCCTTATTAACAGCAACTACATCGAAGAAACAACAACAACAGAAAGCCCCCAAACAAAACAGCAAAACCCTAAGGAAACTTTTTTAGTAAGGGATAAGAGCCCTGAAGTACATGGAATGAAACTGAGTGTTCTACCCTCATTTAAGGTTCTTGGGGATGTTGCATAAGTCATAGTATGGTGGTTTTTTTTCAGCCTCTTTCAAAATTATGGTATAAGATGGTCACAATAAGGTGCAGTTCTAGTTTTCTGTGGTTACATTTTGTAGAACATCAGTGTAGCTTAGGGGATCTTTGTTAAGTGTTTGTAGTAACAAGTGGGGAGGTAGATGAGAAAGGTGCAACCAGCATATTTCTAATGAAGCACAAGCTGGTGTGTTGTTTTAATTAGTGTTTCCCTTGATAGGACTTGTGAATCATGTAGGCTGTGAAACTGAGAAGCACATGTTCAAAAGGGTCAGGATAAAAGGGGCAAAACTGCAAATAGTTGAATGGATCACGTCCTGTTTTCTGAAATGTTTGATCATGGCAAAAACCCCCCAAACCCCAAAATTAATCCCCCCTCTGAGTCTTGCTTAGGATTTGTAAAAGACTGTAGAAGTAATACTGAAGGTTATATACCTTGCCTAGTTTTCATACTTTGTCTGCATTAAAGTGGTGGACATCATGAGTCAAGGGAGACCAAGTGGAAAAGCTGTTGATCAATATAAGAAGATATAATATATAATTATTTCTGAGCCTTCCCTTCGGTGATAGGTGATAGCATATAAATGATGATAAGCCCTATAAAACTATGTTTATAGTATGAGCTTGGGTTGTCAATCCGGTTTGGCTGTAACAAGGAGACAATCAGGCTGTTTTGACTTCGTTGTTACATTACCAAGCTAGTGAAAAAAAGACAACAGGAAGACTTCTATTTTACTGTCTCTTGAATGGAGTTAATATTCAGGTAGCCTGTTTGCCTGCAGCACCCGGTGAAAATGGCAGTGCCTTAATGTCAGCTAACTGAGCACAAAGTTGTCTTTGCTAAGGAAGCTGGGCCACAAGATTGTTCATTTGGTGCTGAATTATAAAGAAGTGGTTGCTTCTAATTTGCTTTTTGTTCGGTGATGATTGTTTTGATGTTTATTTGAAGGTTGGTTGGTTAGTTTGAGCAAGGCAGCCTGAAGCATTGTGGCAGATCCTTCAAAGGTTTTTTCCTGGCTGCCATTAACCCACTAACAGGAGCCTGTCTGGTTCCTTGTGGATACGTGGTTGACTTTGGTAGAACTTCGGAAAACAGACTGTGTGCATCTTCAGATCTTAAAAGTTGCATGATATGTTGGAATTGGTTGAAATGTACAAGAGATAGAGACTGATGACAAAGAACAGGAGGGGATATTGGTCAGCATTTCTTACATCATTAGGCTAAAACTTAAACACTTTTGGCATGAAATACTTTTTTCCTCTAGGCCTCAATGCAAGCAAATTTTGAGGAGGTTGAAGCAGTGTTCTATAGAGCTTATGGTCGACTCAGTGTTAACGCATGGGTGCAGTGTGGGGAGGATTTGGAGCAGGAAATGGTCAGTTTTTTCAGACTGCTGGAAGGGCTCTGGATTCCTGGTGTCCCAGGCCAATGAATGGACTGGCATTTTGGTACTGAAATGAGTAGTGGGTGTTAGGACTTTGAAAGTGAAGACAACGTTGATTTTTTTTCTGATGTGGAATAGGAACAAGAGCCAATGTGGGGGGAGCAAAGAGAGGGAAGGTACTTCTCTCAAGTCTGTCAGCTGAATTCTCATCTTGATCTCAAATTATGAAATGGAAGGTTTTAAAGCCAGGGAAAGCTCATTTTATTGTCTAGCTTTGGTGGTCTGTGTTGTGTTTGTGTGTGTGCGATATATGTCTCAAGCTAGTTTTGCCCAGTTACAGTTGCTTGAGTTTAATTAGAACAGGTAGTAAGTGAGATTAAGGAGCTGAGATGACCCTTTGACTGTACCTGGGCATTAAATGAGCTCCACTGTGTCACGAAGCTGCAATTTAAATGTTCAATACCACACAAGACCAGAAGACAATTGCTGTGGTTTTTAGCTATTTTGAGAGCTGAGAACATGAAAAATATACAGATAGTTGGGATCCTAAAAAGTGGCCCAAATGTGATTGGTTCAAGGGAACCTAATTTGGGGAAGTTGTTTCCTGTATTCATATCTCATGATGATTTGGGCTTTGAACTGGAAATTAGCACACATGATCAATTTCCTACATCTGTACTGCTACAAACTAGTTGACTCTCTATGTTCCTTAGTTAGGACTTTGTTTTTGGTCATGCCATTTAAAGATGGGGTGTTAAGCCAGAGATCCTTCTAAAAACCTTATAGCCATGAAATGTTTTAGTGTGGCAGGTACTGTAAAACACTTCCGTCTAACCTACTACACCTTTCGTGATTCTGTAGAAAAAGAATGAATGGGTCTGAAAATCATTTCGTAATTGCTAAGGCTTAGCTGTCCCATGCTTTTGCTTTACATTTGGTTAACTCCTAAGTGAAGAAAGCAATTTGCTTTTTTGTGTGATGAGGTCTTTATACTTTCTTGATCAGAACAAGAAACTGATGATTTAACAAGGAGGATTCCTCAAACGCGATGTTTAGACTTGTGACTGAGTTTAAAACTGTTGAAAACTTTATGGTCTAATAATATTTTCCTTATTTTCAGATTAACTGCTGAAGTACTGATCGAGTTCTGCTATTCTTCAATGAGGAACTACAGGCTGATCTTTTGCCATAACCTTAAACAACCATAAATGACAAAAGAATGCTTGGTCAGTGAGGGCAGCTGGCGCAGAAAACGTTTTTCAAACTCGGCTGTTTAAGTACTCTGAGGTGGGTTTCTTCAACTGCTGTACTCAAGCTGTTAAAAAAGAAAAGGAAGTGTGGATTTCAGTGTGTCTCATCTGTTAGAATTTATCAATCCATTAGTAATCAGAGGATTAAGTTTGATTGCAGTGCTTTTCCTAGCAGTCTGTACTTCATGGTCTGTGTGCCATCCTCTGCAAAAGTGACTGCTTGCATTTAAGAAATATGTTTTCTTTTTGATTATTTATTTTGAAAAGACAGGTTTTTCTTTGCTAAAAGAAATATTTTGGTTCTGACAGGATAACAGTTTAACTGAAACATACTGTCTTTGGTAATACCTCTGTTATCTACTTAGATCCTTTATTGAGCAAAGACTTGCAAGTAAAGCTGGAGCTTCTGCATGGTGGGAAGAATGGTATCACTGAGCATCTAGAAACTAGTTTTAGGGATTTATGTTTGTTAAAATGTTTAATTTGGTGCAGGTGTTGAAAGCTCTATTGTACAGACCAGAAAATACTGAATATATTAGAAGTTGATTGCGGTGGAGTTGTGTACCACAAAATATTTGTCATTTCATGTAACTAAAGCCTGTGGGTTTGATTTGATATGATCCACTAGTTCCATTTCCTCTTAAGAGGTTTTTGTGTTGGATTTCCAAGGCCTGACCGATAAATATTGTCAGGAAACGTACTGAAGAGTCTCTCTTCTGAAACACCTTAGGACTTAAGCAACGATGCTGTAACTAGAATTTTCTGACTTTTCTTTGCTGCTATATATGTTCTTCTCAGTCCTCTATTGAGGATTGGCCATAACATCTATCTTTGTTATAGTTCTTTCTCTAGTTAGCTGTACTTGGAGTCATTATAGAACCTGTCATTAAATCAGTCAACAGACTGAGAGAGACCAAAGAGTATTTGCATTAGGTGATTAAATCAGCGTGCACTGAAGTATGATTTTTGGTTTTAATTCCTCTTACTTGACAGAAAAGACAGCTTTGATTTTTGGCTGCAAAAAGATATGAGGAAGAGCTCCTCCCCTTCCTTGAGTAACTGCAACTCTGTTCTTGCTAACAAAATATTTGGAATTCCACTTGATGAGCTGCAGCAAGAAGGGCAACCAGACAATGAGGTTCCATTCATAGTCCGCCATGTGGTGGACTATATTGAGGAACATGGTATGTATTATCTTGCTGTACTTGAATGTGTTGAGCTGTTATTCTTACAGAATAAATTGTGGGGTTTGTAAGCTGTATTTTTTTGAAGAGTACTTTTTTCTAAAGTTACTTATGTTTAATTGGATGTGATTTAGTTGGAATTCTTTTTTGGTGATACGCACTTTCTTTAGTCTTTCTATTACATTGGATTATCACTTTTTCCTAACTGAGACTAATACAGTCAGCTTATCAGGATAGTTCATAGGAAATGGTATGGTTTAGGTACTGTCACACTCAGCTTACTGTTAGCTGGGCATAAGAATGTATTTGCTGGGAAAAAGACTGCTGAAGTGTTGCAAAACTGTTGTCCAGGAAGTGTTTCAGTCAGTGTATGAATTGTGCGTATCTGGTTATCGTATTTTCTGCAATATTTGGCCATATTAGATCTAAAGGTTTATTTTTTGCAATTTCTGTCTAACTCAGGGGGTCTGGAACAAGAAGGACTTTTTCAAGTCAATGGGAATGCTGAGACAGTGGAGTGGCTTCGGCAACGATATGATAATGGAGAAGATGTGGACCTGGTTAAAGAAGCAGATGTACCCTCAGCTATCAGCCTTCTTAGGTTTTTTCTTCAAGAACTTCCAGAGCCAGTCATCCCTGGCAGTTTGCACATACATTTAATGCAACTTTCTCAAGGTAATAATTATTTTTGATTCAATGTTTGTATTATTTTAAGAGTAAACCCCAGTATTAAATGGAGATTTGTAGTGGTACTGGGTGTCTTTGGTGTTCTGTGTAATCATGTGTCTATCAGGAGGCATTTAAATAACCTTTCCTTAGCACAAACACCAAATAAATAGGTCTTTTTAGGAAACTTGGACCACATTCAAAGACACAGTTTATCGATCACAGAGGAAAACAGTGAAGCTGCCACATATCGTGCTGATTAGTTCTGAGTATTCCATGTTCGTGTGTGTGAGTACTGGGACACTGGTCAAAGCCACTGGAATCAAAGTTGTGTGACATCTTCTACTGATGCTTCAGAGTACTAGGAATGCTTTTGTCTGCTTTTCTCTTATTTCCTCTTAATTTCTCTTGCTCTGCCTGTGCTTTCCTAGCACTTAAAGCTTTAGTATACTAGAGAAGAGATCTCGAGCCCTATGCTCATCTCGATGATCTTGAGGTCCTTTCCAACCCTTACTATTCTATGATTCTATGATCTCCCACTGTGGATTTTTTTCAGTTTAAAACTCCTTTGTAGGAGGAAAAAAACCCCACCCTGTCACCAGCATGTTGTTATTGCTAAATATGTTTTTTCATACCCTGCAAAACCTTGCCCTTTCACATTGACACCCATATGCTGGCACAGTATTTTCCTTACCGGTTCCCAACTTATCTGTCTGTATCCAGTCTCCTGAGTCTTTTGGCCTCTGCTGTGTTGAGTGGTGTTGGAGTTGATTCATAACTTGACTAGTAAAAAAGCTTGTCTTGCAGCACTACATTAGTAGTGTCTCAAAGGGTACGTTGCTGTTGGAGCTCTGCACCCTGTGACATAACTGAGGAGTTTGCTGGTTGTTACTCTGCGGGAGTGTTGCTCATTTTCCAGTGTCAGTTCATACTTTGCTTCAAGTGCTGGGCTTGTTCTGCTTTGGAAGGTGCACGTTTTGGTTGTTGAGTTTATTCCTCATAAGAACTTGGGAGCATTCCTGATTGTCTGGTTTGTTCAGAGTAGGAATTGGTTTGTGGGCTGAGTGAGTATAGCATGTTTTTTGTGCACTGTTACTCAGTGTTTACGAACTGCTAAACTGGAGGGTCATCTGCAGAGTGTGAAGCTGCTTCATTTTCCTCCTTTGGTAGCCCCCATATCCTGAAATGTTGAATGTGCGGTGGTTATCTGGATAGCTGGTGAGCAGAGGCTGAGCACTGATGTGTGAGGCACTAAGTTGTCTTTGCTGGAAACAAGTTTTGGAAGCTGCTGATCAGAGAAATTTGTTAAGGCTGAAGTTCTGTTTCTTTGTCCTGTGCAGTAATGAGAAACTGAAGTGTAATTCCCTTCTATGACTTGTAAAATACAGTGTGAAAATACTTTTTTTTTTTTTCCATTTTTTGTCAGATGACTCTATAAAAAATACATGTTTTTTTACATAGGGGCTGTTTTGGGAAAAGAGTTTTTTTTCAGCATGCAAATCCCATTTAGTTCCTTTCTGTCAAATACACAGAAAAGCTTCTCTTTAACTTGCAGCTTATTTTCTTTACTTTCTTCAAAGTTTAAAGTGATTTTAGAAAGATCTAAAGTTATCTGCACCACGCAAATCAGAACACATGAACCTTTGAATGCTGTTTCCTGATACTAAAATTAGAGTTTCAGTTTCCTCTGCTCAGGTTTTGGCTTTTTCACTGTCTGGTAGACATAGCTCAGTTTCCAGGAAGAAGTATTTTTCTGTGCCTGGTTACCTGTATTCAAATACTGTAGGTGTTACCTGTGTCTAGGTAAATGAAGTCCTGCATGTTACTGTTTGGTATTACTGTACGTGTACAAAAGGGTATTTGCTACTTGGAGTTGACATTAAGGACTCAGCAACTGCTCATCTTCTTCAAACGTCTTCTTTCCTTTCTGACTGATCTAAGAAGAGTTTTCAAATCCTGAAAAAGGATGGGGGGTCTGTTAGTATTAAGTTTTTTCCCATTTTGGCTTTCCCAATGTTTCCTTTATATGGAATTTCTCTGTTAGATACAAACAATTGTGAACTCTTCGAACCTTGTTGCTTGTAGGGCTTATAATGTAACAGATGAGATTGATAGGGAGATATTTTGCTGAAGGATATAATTAAATGTGGGGTGAGAATGAGGAAGTTTTATGGTGAGCCTTTCCTCAGGTCCGAAGAGGAGTCAACAAGCTTCAAGCTAAGTATGTGTTTGATGATTGCATTGAGATTGCTTGTATTCCTCAATTAGGTGTTGTAAAAGGAAGTAGAGTGCTGAGAATGGGATGCTTGTAGAGGAAGAAGTGGCAAAGGAGCTTGTCTGAAACAGAGAATTTAGGTTTTAAGTTAGCTTGCTCTCTCTGGAGCTGTTGCCATCTCTAGAGCTCTTCTGAAAAGCAATTGTGCAACAGTGGTAAAATGAAAGGATATGGAGGAGCGGGCCTATGTAATCAGCATTAACTGGGGAAAACATGCTAAACTGGACATGCAGAGGAGAATATGGGGGAAGTCATTGGTTTAGGTTATCAGTTTGTTTCACAGAAGAAGTTAAACTTATGATTTATCATTAGGGAAAGTAATCTGGTGGTTCTGTGCTATGGAAACAAGGCTGGGAAGGGTTTGGGTTTTTTGTTATGTACCCCAATCTCTTCACCACCCATCCAAACCTCTGACATCACTGAAGAAGAGTGGCAGAATGGGAAAGGAGTTCTCAGCCTCTCTTGGAGAGATCAGAGAGGAAGGGTCTGAACCAGAGGCTGAAATGAGAGGATGAGATGCAGGGACAGACAGATTGTTATGAAGTGCCACCACTATAAATACCCTTCAGATATGTGAGTTGGGTTGGTTTTTGTTTGCCTGGTTCTGTGTTTGTTGAGTTTTTTGTTTGGTTGGTTTTTTTCCTTTTTCCATGAAGAAATTTAGTAATGGAATCTCAGACCAAACCAGCGCAAGTCAAATGCTGCCAGTTTAGGCTATATTCTATCCCAATCTGTTGTACTTCAGAAGCAAGTAATTGTTGTCAGAGTCAAAAAGTCAATCAATATTAAATGTGAAAAAGCAGGTATTTATTTCTGTGATTAAAATAGTTTTTTTACATTTTCCAGATTATAATAATGAAGATGAATTTGGAAGAAAGTTGAGGTTCCTCTTGCAGCAGCTTCCACCTGTTAATTACAGTTTGTTAAAGTTTCTGTGTAAGTTTTTAGCTAATGTAGCGTCTCATCATGAAGAAATCTGGTCAGCGAGTTCTTTAGCTGCAGTCTTTGGCCCGGATGTTTTTCAGTAAGTTGGTTTTTAAAGTTCATGTGGTGTTTTTGTGTGAGTTTGACAGAGTACATCTGTAGTGTGAACTTGTTTCTAGTCCATGAGTAACAGTAGCCAGTACACAAGATGAAGTTCCCAGGGAAGTTATGGCTGCCTCATCCCTGGCAGTGTTCAAGGTCAGGTTGGACGGGGCTTAGAGCAGCCTGCTCTAGTGGAAGGTGTCTCTGCCCATGGCAGGGGGTAGGAACTGAATGAGCTTTAAGGTCTTTCCAACCCAAACCAGTCTATGTTCCTATGAATATGTTTTGGGCAGCATCTTTCTTTCTGTTCCCCCCACTCCCTCACCCCGGTTTTGTCATACAATTTTTGCTCATGTTTAAACAACGGCTTGTCTATGAGCTGTGGCTTTAGAAACCAGTAATGTGGTTGTTGCATTACTGTAATAATACTGAGGTTCACGTTGTTTAGAGATAGCCTCTAAGATTACAATGTGCAGCGAGAAAGCTCTTCTGGTATTAAATGTATCCTGGGCATTCCCGTCTACAGGAAAATACTTACATTTGAAATATTCCTCATGAAAAGTTAATTGACAAAATAGTACTTGTCACTTTTACATGTGAGCTAGTATAAATCTCTATAATGCACTGGTGTGAAGGCACGCTGAAAGTTCTCTTGTGTTCTGGGAACGGATTAGGGATAATGGTGTGAAGAACAGCCTTTAGTCATAGAAGTCATTCACAGGAGTCTTTGGGGAAACAGTTGAATTCATATCCCTAAACTAACCCAGTGTTGAAATCTTTAGCATTTACACAGATGTGGAGGATCTGAAAGAACAAGAACTAGTCAGCAGAATAATGGCGGGGCTTCTGGAGAACTACTATGAATTCTTTGAAAATGAAGAGGAAGATTTTTCATCCACCAATGATTTAAGCTCAATAACCGAGCAGGTAAGAGTATTTTAAATGGCAGTATGTTATCACTTAAGTGTCTGTTACACGCATTTATGTTTATGAAAGATAGGTTGAAATATAACTTTATTATGCCTTTCTGTTTCTTGCAAATTGACAAAATGTGGCATTTCCTTACATGGGTTTTCCAAACACAGGCATGCTTGTGGAATTGTATAGCTATGCTATGGAGAAACATACACTGGCACTGAACCAATGGTGATATCCTGCCCAACACAAATATGCTACATAAACAGTACAGCTTTTGAGTTACCTTTTTAGGACTGGAGAGCTGTGTTTCAAGTGAATGCAGAGCCATGCTGGTGTCTGTCTTGGTCAATAATACATCCAGGTGTGTCTGAGAGGAACATGCAGGGTCTCGCGCTCCACTTGATGATGTTAACAGTGGTGCTTCCCTATGCCAGAATTTCTTGAATGGTGTTTCTCATTCTAAGACTTCAAAGGATATTCTTGATATTAATGAGGAAAGGTGCTGAAATTAGAGAGAAAAAAAGTCGAGTAGAACAGAAACCCTCTGGGTCCCAATATTCAGCTGCCAGGCTTGTCAGTCACCTCTCCATGTGATTGGTGGTATCCAGTGTTACTCTTCTGCCTTTCCTCATAGCAAATTTAACTTTGTGCAGTAAAATACCATGTCATGCTGGGATGTATATAAATATCTTTGTAAATATCTATATAAATACAGAGATGGAGAGGTGTTAAGGGAAATGAAAATGTAGTATTCTTCTTATGTTTGCAGATGTTTTAAATTCTAGGAAGTCATGGTGTATAAGTGATAATGTTGGAAGAAACACTTTTTTGTGTTATCAAAGCCAGGTTTGTGGATTCATTATCAAAATCTTGGCTCAAGCCCTTCCTCAGAAATGCAGAAAGCTATAAACTATGAATTTTCTCATATTCAGTTGGCTTAAGAAGTAATGTATTTTCTTTAAAGAGGAAAAAAGGGGTAAATAACTGCAGTTGCTAAGGGAGGTAGTGAGAAACACTGAGGTTTTTAAAGCCCTGCTATGCCACGAATCCCTCCTCTAGCAAGACAGGTAAGGCAAGTCCTGGGGCAGCTGGTTGCTTCCTCTTGGCTGCAGGAGATGCCTCTCTCACCCACTGGGCTGCTCTGCCAAGCGTGGGCAGCACGTTCTGGATTGATGAGCTTCTGCTCTGCTTGCTCCTATAGCAAAGTGCTGCAGCTTTGCGGTGTTTGCTTTCTCCAGCTCTTTGCAGGAGTGTGTCTAGCACTGAGAACTGACACAGCCCTGCTGTGAGCAGGAAGCTGTTGAATAAAGCTGGGCTGGATCTTCTGCAGCCAGGCTGAGGGCTGTCACCTGAGGCTGGCATGACTGCTCTTTAAAGACTAGTTAGTCTGCTCTCATGCTTTGAAATGACTGACTTGTCTGTGGGTCATTCTGTGTTTTAGCAGAAGGGTTTCTCAAGCATAGCAGCCCGTTAGGTGTGTGGTCTTGGCTTTGGTTTGTTTCCTGGTGGGTGTCACTTTAATTCCGTGGTGTCTCCACCAGATGTCAACAGTGCACTGCTGCTGGCTTCTGCTCCCTCCGGCCGGTGCCTGGGGTGCAGCAAGGCCCTGTCCCCACTGTGTTCGGCTGGGCTTACCCGTGGGTCACTGCCACATCCTCTTGCAATTACACGGGGAAGTCAGGGATAAGTATGTTTCTTGACCTGAACGTGTTTCCATGTAATACATTACACCCCTTTGAAAAATAAACAGCTCCTCTCTGCCTTCTGTGTAATTTAAAGTTTCAGGTTTTTTTTAATTCAGGGAGTTTCTTTGATTCTCATGCAGAAGGTGATGTAAAGCGTATATTCTTGAGGCTGCTGCTGCTGCTGCATTAATGTTTGGGTTTGCAAGTTTGGGAGATCAGTAATCAATCACAAGGGCTTTGCAATCAAACAGAGTAACTTTGTGTTTATCTTTGTATGGTTTCAACCATAGTTGCTTTGTCAAAACTGAAGGTGCTGTATTGAGGTGTCAGTTGCTATAGTGTTTTACTTTTAAATTGCCTGTATCTTACTGCTTCAGTAAATGCATTTGTGTTTGGAAGAAAACATAGACGAGGCTTCGGGGAAGCTTCTCAATACTCTTACGTTTGCCTTCAGAAGTATTCAATACCTTAAAGTTTGGATTCTTAGACGTATATATTGCTTTGCATAAAGTGTGTGAAAATGCTTCTCATGTATGATTAAGGCTTCCTGTGGAATAGAGAATTGGCTGTCTCTGTTCCGTATATAAAGGAAGAAAGGTTCTGTGCCTCATGACTTCAGCATGGCTGGGATTTTTTTGTCTTGATTCTGCTTGTGTTCATTTACTGCATTAGAGGTGCTTCTCTTCAGCTTTTGTCCAGTGTTTCAAAAGGATTCTGTAGTTTTTTAGTGATGTGGAATATATAGTTTGCATAAAAGCAAGTCTAGTGTGCCTGTCTCTTTCTAAAACTGACAGATGTTCACCTCTTACACGTACGTTCTTTTTAGACCTCTCATGCTCTTTTAATTCCTTTGACTTCTTTAAAGAACTTTTCCAGCCAGTAACTGTGATTAAATCCTTTTTAGATCAATGATCTCTTGGAAGAGGAGGAAGATGTAAAGCTTGAGCAGTCTGAAGAGCTTCCAGAAGATGGCACAGAGAAACCTGTTGAAAGGCCGGCTGTGGTGCATCTGGATATGACAGGGAGTCTCTCAGACTCCAGGAGTGTTACAGCATCAACAAGGTAACCTGTTCCTGCCTTAGAGTTTGGATTTAGAGTCTGAAGTATCGTCTGTTCTGTCTGAGAGAAGCTGTGAGGCTTTTGAGCCGTCTGTCTACAAACTCAAGCTTTATAAGTAGGTGCAGTTATTGTTGTAGTAAAATACAGAAATAAATAGTACAATA
The DNA here is from genome assembly GCA_039720435.1 of Amazona ochrocephala. Classification (NCBI taxonomy): domain Eukaryota; kingdom Metazoa; phylum Chordata; class Aves; order Psittaciformes; family Psittacidae; genus Amazona; species Amazona ochrocephala. Next base: position 16,477,798 of record CM077889.1, read on the forward strand.
CAAAAATAAAATAACTGTTCCCAAATTCAGCAGAGAAATGCCTGTGAAACACAGATTGGATTAGCTATGGTGATGAATGCAGAGAAAGGGAAAAAGGGCATATTGTAGTGAAACTGTCAAGCTGTATTTGAACAGTGACTTTTATAGGAGAAATATAAAAAGAATGTGAATAGTTTTAGATGTGAACCCATTCTGAACCATCTTTCCCCCTTTCAGTGGGAAATCCTGGGGCTATTTCTTGTCATATGCTGGTCAGCAGAGCTGTCCTTGTGCAGCCCTCCTTATTGTCTAAACCTGTGAGAATTTGTTTATCCAGATGTCTAGTATGCCCAGTTTGGTTGGGTGCTAAATGAGGAAAGTATTTGTGATCGCACTAGCATACAGTGGAATATATTGCATTCAACAATTGTAATGAAGAGTCTATAGATGTGATTACTTCCTGAAAATATGCTAGAGAGAAAATACTGGGGATGAAGAGAGAACTACATATAACCAAAAGGAGAATGGGAGAGCAAGTGGGGTAATATTGGCCACTAATGATTCTTAGGTTGGTGTTTACTGGTTCTAGACAGGCCTTTCATAGGAGCAATGTGGAGGAAATCTTGAGTGCTTTTTAGAGATGGTGTTTGTAAGGTTGTATATGAGACTTGATAGAATGGGTTGTTGAATTTGAGGGTCCAGAAAGTGACTTTAATATGAGCTGAAATGAAGACTCTGGAGTCCCTGTTTTGTGAAAGTTGACTTTGTTCATGTACTTGTAGAACACCTGAAGATCAGTCTTCAGGTAATTTAAACTCTGCTAACTAAATTTAACTCAGAGGCTGATGTTTGTTGTATCAGTGTAGGGGGGACATAACTGGCACCTATGCACAAGCTGAGGTTTAATTTGTTAATGGCGTTCTAGGAAAGGTTATTAGAAAAATACATAGAAAGCCAAGGTCTCGTGTTGTCCAGATCACTGCCACTGAAGCTGGAGGGCCCTGCGATACCTGCCCAAGACTCTGGTACCTGCAATACCTTTCCAGACTCTGTAGAGAGATCTGTTCAGATCATCTCTGCTGAGTGGGAGCTGGGAGGAGGTTTGGGAGCTGCAAAGTGGGATAAAGCGTTGAAGTGGGATTGACCTTTTAATTGAGATCAATCTTCATAAAGGAGATGCATATACTTAAAACTTCCCTTTGAGAGCTTATTTGTGTGCATTTGTAATACACAGGTTTATGTTGTACTTGCTTGTAGAAAACAAGTTTTTATTTCAAGTCTGCATTGCTTGTACTTAGAGTTCACGTTTTACAGAGAATGAATTTTACCTCTTCCCCTTTGCAGCATGTGTTTGGTATGGGTATTGCATGTTAGAACTTGTGAGGAGGGATGAGGAAGAAGCTATATTAACAGTGTGACTGAAAGCAGAAGACATGCAGGGAAAATCACAAATAAGGTTCTGCCTAAGACTCAGTAATCTCAAGAAGGTGTATTTTGGGTTCTGTTGAGGTGCTTGGCTGCACACTTCCTTCTGCTTCATTGCAGGAACTTGTAAAATAGAAAATAATGAAAGAAACATTTTTGTTCTGTAATTGAAGTTCTATTTTAATAATTATCCTTGTCAGTAGTGCAGGTGTTTAATCTTGGTTTGAGTTAAATGGAAAACAAGTTGCTGTAATTGGAATTTCTACAATTACAGTTGTAAAGCAGTTTAGCTGTTCACAGGTATTCACAGGTATTTAGTTGCCTGTGGAATGTGGAAGCACAGCAGTAGTGACAACCTCAACATGTTTGAGAGTTTAATTTTTGATAGCCTGAAGAGAAAAACATCTTTCCTCAGTGTTTAGGGTTAATTAAGCATTAATAGGCTTTAATTATGGTTGGCATTTTCCATAATTTTTGTGGGGAAGGATAAGGAGGAATCCTGCAGAAGAAGAGAGTTGTGACTAAAACCAGAACAACTGCAGGAAAAACAAAACAAGAAAATACAATTACAGATTGAGACAGTGTGCTTTATTAAACTTTTAACCACCATAAATACTGTATGTCTCCCAACTTAAAGGCTTTCATAATATGTATTTAATGGCCTTTCTTTGGTTTTATTTTATACAAGAAATAAATAAAAAAGCAAATGTTAATGCAGGTTTATGGGGCTGTTTGTCTTGACATAGGGCCTACAGCAGCTTGGAAAGGAAAGAGGAAGAGGAGCAGATCTCGAACATGATTCTTGTAGTTTCTTAACCTGTAGTTTTGTGGCTTCTTTGCTCCTGTCAAATTTTGGGGATGGGCTATCTGTGTGTTTTAGTCTCTTTGTAGAGAGAAGGAAAAGGGTACCGAGGTTGCATGTTCTGCATGTTATAAAGATTGGTTATCTTGATCCATACAGTGGGGTATAGACCTTCCTTCTAGTTATTTAGACTATAACTTCCTTAGAACTTTGCTCACTAGCTTTTTTTCTTGTGGTGTTTGTTCTTGCTGAAGCACCTGACCTTCATGCACTGCATGGTGTTAATTTGACTTTGAGTTCGAGAGAAACCGGGTGCGAATGTGGGTAATCATTAATGCAGTTTGATTTAGTGACTGCTTGAAAAAGGTATTTAAAATAAACCTGTTGAGTGCTCTTTCAGCCCATTACCCCAAAGGGGAGTGTTTGTGAGTTGACATTGTGCATGTAAAGGAAACACTGTATTCTGTTATCAGAAGTCTTCTCCTCAGGCTTTCCTGGTTTTGCTGTCCTGACTTTCGGAGGAAGGAATCTCTGACTCAGCACTGCAGCTGACTGTCAAGACGGGCTCTTGAAATAATCACTTTAGAATCCTTCTCTATCATTATTCCACATAGTTAATCACTGCACTTTGCCAAACAACGTTTGCTTTACTCTTTGCAGTTCATCTTAAATATTGCCAGTCAGGAGCCTAATGGAAGAACTCTTGAGACATTCTTTGGGCTTTTCAAAATGATATGTGTAAAAATACGTGATATGACAAGTTGCAAGTTCCATAAACAAGTTGACCTATATTAAATGCAATGACAGGGCCACATCCTCACTGTTTGTGTGATATTTGTTAGTGCTTTTTGGTTCTAATCAGTGAGAGAGAAGCAATAATAGTAAACAGCAGCAAAGCGAGACAAAATGCATCTATAGTAAAGCTGACTAAACATTACAACTGCCTGAATGGCTAGAAAATAGGTTATTGTTTTAATCTAATGCTCTCTTTACCGTCTAAATACTCATCCCTACCTAGAAAATCTGTCAACAACATGTTGAGGAAGCTTTCAAGTGTTGATTGGGCAGCTTATTGTCAGGAGTGACCTCATGTTGCAGTCTATTTCTAGTTAGACTGCAGGGTTTAGTGCAGCGCTCCAGAAGTGCTGCCTGACAAGCAGCCATTGAAGCCGGGCAAGCAGCATGCACAGCCAGCAGCCAGCGCTGCGCTTTGCTGGCTTCCAGATGAAGCAGTTTTACATGAAGTGCTCGTTTGGGATAGCAAAAATCATCAGAATGGCCTGTAAAGTTCTGCTGCACAGGTAAATATATGAAAAGGAAACGTTGCTTTGATAGGATTGCAAATAAGACTTTATTTAACTTGAAAATTACGTGAGATTAAATGGGCTTAGGAGATAGCATGAAATGAAATGGTCACAACTGATTTTTTTTTTAATGAGAAATAACAAACTGTGAATTACTAAGAAAAAGTTTGAACTGGTTTCTCTCTGGTTAATGTATTTTTCTATCTCAGGTGTGTTTTCACCGGAACTTTCTATGGGTAGGGAAACAGTGCAAAAGGGCTTCTCAGGACTGGGTTAGCATTATGAAACCAAGCTGTTTACCTTTGTGTGTCTTGCTGTGTCATGCTGCGTGGAGCAGCTCCTTGTAGCAGTATAATTTACAGCTTTTATAAAGTATCCTTGAGCTGTAGTAGCGCAGTGGGGAAGTTGGGTTGTATTTTCACTTAAGAGCTATTGACACATTTCTTTCAAAAAGCACTTAATTGCTGAAGGGCTTAGTTGAAGATATCCTGTATGTAGTAAGAGGATTGTAAAGGCTTTGCAGTACTGCTGATTTATGCAGGTCTTTTGCTGAGTACCTCTAATGTATCTGAAGGTGTTTAACGGGAGCACTGGGGAATGATCCTATGCTGGGGGCCTGAAGGTTACACAGTAAGATGGAAAATTGTGTGAATGTCTGAAATCTTTGTGATTCTTTGGAGAGGAACTTGATTCTCCCCATTCTTGACACAGTTCCTCATTGTCTGAAGTGGTAGAATAAAAGAATTCCAGGTCATCAGTTTCCTATAAATAGTGTTTGTACTTGTGTCCTTGACTGGATTACTTCTTTTGCTCTCTTTTATAACTGGAGTGCAGTGTTCTGTGCTATGATTGCCTTCCCTCCCCCCCCCCCCCAATTTGTCCTAGGAGTAACTGTGTGTTAATAGTAAATTGATTCCAGTGTATACAATTGTGTATTAGTACTTTTAGAATGTGAGTATACCTTTTATAATGTAGAACTTCCTGAAAACACTGGGATAGCGGATGTGGTTTGAAATCTGTTTTATTCACTGATGGTTTTGCTCATGTTCCTCTCTTCTCTTGTTTGTGAAGCTGAACTTATCACAGCTTCATGTCTTCATTTTTGTGATTTCAAGTGTGGTCAAATCAAAATGTGTTTATCAAAGATCTTCCTTTGTACCAGTGGTAGGGCTGTGCTGAGCTTCAGTGCACAGAAATATCAATGAAATATAGATATATTAAGTTGTAAGGTTTTTCTTCCTATTCCTTAGTTTGAAAGAAAACAACCAAAGTGCCATTGTGTTCACCCTCAGATGTTTGATCCAGCAGCTTTGAAATCAGTGGCTGCGAGATCTGCCTTCTGTATCAAGTGTTTTAATTTTCCAAAGCTATGCAGCGCTGCCTGGTTTGAAATGGTAGTTGGAGCTGCCTGTTCTGTCAGAGCGTTTGGATCTGGATCCGCTTTGGTTTTGCACCAAGGCAAACACACCCATCAAAATGAGCTTGGCTCAAAATCATGTTTCCATTAAGAAAAGGAACTTGTGTGGGCACCTGCTTGTGCAGTTGTTCCATGGCGGGGTTTGCATTCGGTGCTGTGCTGTGTCCCAGGACAAGTTATCTATGCCAAAAGGACATCATTAGTTTTAAAGAAACACTTTAACTACTCTCCTGTCAGCAAGTGTTTCAATGGAAATCCTTCATTGTTTGTGTTTCCTCTGCTGAGAGGAAGAGAAAGCCAGTCTGCTTGAGGTGATGTACTTATCTTACCTCTCTGGTGGTAGAACTACTACTAAACTTGATAAAATCTGACCAAGATACTTCTTAACTGCACTAAAACTGTTCTCGGGTGAGGAGGGAGACCATCTCTGTGGTTTAGTGCACGGCAGGCTGGGGTCAGTCAGAGTATCTGGCAGAGGTGGAGTACCTGTTGAGCTCCAGTGCAGTGGGAAGCTCCTTTCTATTCAGAGTTTACTTTATGAATTCATGGAAATAAGATTTAAAATCAGCTGTGGGTGCCAGCAGTGTTGTTGCATGGTAACGGGCGGGCTAAAATGTTGGGCTTCAGCTTTTTGAACTTAGTTATATATAATAGGAAGCAAAAGCAGTTGTTTACTTCCCCCCCTACCTGCCAGTTGAAATGAAGTTAGTATTTCTTTCTTTTGTTCTAAATGGGATATGTAAATTGTACCTCACAGCTGTTCACAGTAGGGTTTGCTTCTTTTATTTGGTTTTTAGCGTATTTATCATCACTTTGTCTAAAAGTTAAGTATTTTGTTTATAATTAGAGAATTCTGGTTGTATTAATTTCAGACTGTAGAGGGACCACATACCCATGAGTAGCTTGTGTTAGTTACACTGATCACCACCGCCCCCAGGAGTTTGGTGTTCTAGGCTGAAGTGGCTTGTGCTGGGAGATTTTCAGATGTTCTCCAAACAGCTAGCTCCTGCCTCAAAACCTCTGGAAGGTACCTGCCTTGGGCTTGAAGTGCTGTCGCTGTCCTTGGAGAGCGCTGCTCATCTGTTGAATGTTGCAGAACAAAATGAGGCAGCAGTCTGACAGGCAGGGGAGCAGCTCTTGTGAATTGCAACTGTGGAAGAAAGCAGAGTGATGTGGAATGTGCTTTAGGCAGCAAGGTTAAAATCTGCATTCTTAAGCAAGATGTCAGGAAATCTTTGAAGGCTAAGTGATTAGTATTTCCCATGGGAAAGACTGTACTACTGAGAGCTTATAGCTTCATAATGTACTGAGGGAGAGACAGATCTGCTTTGCTACTTCTGCAACTTTCTGGCTTAGGATGGTGGTCCTTAAGATTCCTTCATCTAGACAGTAAAGGAAGTGCAAACCAGTGTTTTCTTTACATATTTATTGTATTAGCTGCATTACATGCAGTCTTTAGATATTTTCTAAGTTGCGTCCTGTTGACTTCAAAACTTATATTTAGTGTGATAAGTTTTTGCATTACATTAACTTCCTTTTCTTTATTGCAGTGCTCACATCTCTCCCATAAGTATCTTGCCAGCCTCTGCAGAGTAAGTACAATGAAAATATGAAATGTTTGAGTTGTGCTGTTACTAGAATGTGTGTAGAAGATATGTCTGCTTTCAAGAGAAGGAAATGCAGTAGTTTTGATGGTTACAGTCATAAATGAATATATTCTAGCATGAAGTATTTCACTTATGGCATTTAACACTCATGTAGTGAAAATATCTGTTGGTGTTGTTGACTGCAGAAGCATGAGAGCACAGTGTGGTAGAATCTAGATTCTAAAACACTTTGGTTTTATGCTTTCATATGTCATAGATTGACTTTTAAAGATCTGATAGCATTCATATTGTATTTTAGCACCACTTCTAGTCATTAATATTGAGTACAGTTCAGTGGAAATTGTGTGTAGTAATGTTGAGGGGAAAATAAATGCACAATTCCAGAGTTAAAAATGAGATAAAATAGTTTAAGACTCTTACAGGAGGATTTTTGATGGGCCTAATTGTGTATTTTGGATGATCTGGCTAAGGAACACTTAATGGAGTCGACTGCTTTTAAACAGTGCAGTACTTTTCTTGATGTATCTTTGGGTATATCCTGTGTCCTTCATCAGGTGCTTGCTCATTGTGTCTGCTGTTTGTGGCTCTTGCCTTTTAAGATTACAGCCCTGTTCAGGAGGGCTTGCAGGCAGCTGTGCTGAAGTGGTACCTGTGCCAGGGTTCACTCTGACCTGTTACAGACGCAGGATTTTACTGGCACATTCATTTATTAGTCTTTAAGAAAACTTTTTGTTGTTAAAAAAAAATAAGTAACTGTAATGTGTTAATTACTCTTAAATAGACTTCATAGTACTTTATGTAAATCTTGTGAAATAAATTATAATTGCAGTCATTTCTGCTGCCTTTCTGGAAAAGTGAGTCTCTTCTTGCCTTGAAGTACTTGTCATCAAAGATTCCTGTTGTATGTAAAGTTTATCTCTGCCTTTCTGCATATTGATCAATGCAGAAGGAGAGTGCTTAATGTGAACTTTCTGTCCTTTTTCCTTGCAGCATTTTAGAGAGAACAATCAGAGCAGCTGTGGAACAGCACCTTTTTGACCTGCAGAGCAGCTTAGATAACGATCTTAAACACATACAGCAACACAGACTGGGCTGTAACAATGAAGCAAACAATCCCAGTGGGGATGAGGAAGGATCTAACAACCAGTAAGATTCTGTTGTATCTTAGCAGATTCTATAGGATTGTGTATCTTAACTCTTCCAAAACAAGCTCCCTCAACCCAAAGCAGAAGTTATGACTTTTGTGGTTCAGCAGTTTTGCTGTGAATCAATTTATCTCTGCATTTTTCACCAAATCAACTTCTGTGAATTGTCAGTAACCAGGAGGTCTTAAAGCAAATACTTTAAATTGATCTTGTAGCTAAAAACGTAGTTGACTGTAACTGCTTCACTGCTGAATTCTAAGGACTTAAGTTGACCCAAGTGCTTTCATTCTTACATTACTGCTGTTACTTATGACATAATTTTACCGTATGAAAGCTCTTGTACATGCTGTTTCAGTTTCTTTACCCTGTCTTTCCACATCAGCATAGCTGTTTTACTGCGCTGGCTGCCAGTGTCAATGAAATAGCTAAAAATGGATAGAATGAGCACTGTGGGTCTGTTTGCATTGAGTTTCAGCTTCATTTGATCAGCTTTTCTTTATGTTGTTAATCTTGCCATGTTACCAGTGTAGTGATTGCCATGGCAGCATGAGAAGCTGGTACATTTTGGTGCTTTATTAAAAATAAATAGTCACGATTAATATCCCAACTCCAAAAGCGTGTACTTAAGTAGGACTTCAGTACCTAAATTCCTTTGTTCAGAGCCTGAAATACGTGACGTATTCGGAGACTCAGGTGCTGTTTTCTAAATTGTTCAATTTTTACTGGTTTTAGAAGTCTGATCTGTGACAAAACATCACACTAAAGTTAGCAGTTGATCTTAAAGGTAATAATCATTGCTGGTGGTAATAAATTAAAACTGAGTTTTAGTGTTAGAGATTTAATGTCTTTGAAGTAATCTATAAGGAAGTGGTTATTTGCCCAAAAGACCTGTTGCAGCTGAGTTCCTTCAGTTACAGTGCTTTAAAAGCTGGCTGACTTCACAGCAGCGGAGGCTAAAAGTACCATCACTGCTGGTTGAAACCAGTACACTCTCCTGGCACAGCAAGTGCTTCAAGTGCTCATCATCATTCCACTGTGGATTAACCGTAATAGAGGATACATGATAGTGTTCTTGAAAGAGGTTGTCTGGGTCCTCTCAAGTAGTGTTGTCAGCAGACTGTGTGCATGTCAAATACACAGTTAAATGGAGAACTGAAAAACGTGGTGATCCACTGCAGATTTCTTAGAACTGACTTTAAATAATTGCTGAAATTAAGGAGTTAAAGTCAGAACTGTGAGTGAGAAGAAGGAAGTTAAAGGCTTGTGATGAATTAGAGAATCATTTGGTAACAGAGATGATGGCATGCATAGAATACACAGACACAAATACTATATAAGTTAGTTTTAATCTGGATGTACTGTTACAAGCCTGAAGTTGAACTCAAGGAAGATTAAATGTTAGAAATAATGGGATTTCTCACTAGAGGGCTATAAACTGAATGGCTTCAATATTGAGAGGAGCATAGGCACAGCAACTTCATGGAGTTGTGATAGTTTCAGTATGTTGCTGCTTCTGGCTGTCGGTGCTTTTATTCCTTAGGTCAGCATAGTAAGTGGGGGGTGTATGCCTGGCCCTTGATATGAGAATCAAATAAATACATTTTAATATGTCTTATTACATGCTGTTGGAGAAAACCTCAGAAATATGTGTAAACTGCATAAATAATTAAGTTTGCCTGCAGGTGATAGAGACTGTAGATATTACCAGTATCTTGGGTGAGAGTAGTTTTGATGAGGGGAAAAAAACAACCAACAACCCTGATGTTTGATACTCTTTGAGGAACAAATCCCCAAACCCTCCAGTGTTTGTTCTCTTAATTTTAAAGGTGGAACAGCAGGTTGCTGAAGTCTTTCTGTTCTTGTCTTTAGGAATGATGTTATTGAAGATAATGACACTGGTAGCAGTGAGAACACAGGAGACTGCTCTGAAGTACTGGTTTGCACTGATTTAGACAGTGAAGCTATGAAACATGATACTGTAACTGGGGAAGAAGAAAGCGTTCAGGTAAGAGGAAGAGCCTCCTGTATATGAAAATCATAAAGTGCTGTGGCTTTAGCAAACTGCTTTGGAGATCCAGGTTTTCCTGATAGCTCTGATGTAGCCCTACTTGGTGCCGTTGCTCTGTGCACTTGTCTTCTGTTGTGCTTGTTTCATGGACGTGCACAGAGAATTTTTGTGTACTTTGGGCAGGCTGTGGGACTCTAATGTTGTTTCTATTGGTCTTTCACAGGTACCCGCCCCTCCTTCTGCTCTGGTAAGTCAGTGTATCGGCACTACATTGTATCACTACTTCTATTGCTGGCGTAGCACCAGATAGAATAACATCTTGTGTTAGGAGAGGCTTCCTGAGTAGCAGAAGATGTAGAGCTGCGACTGTCGCATAGCCCACACACAGCTAGTCACTCCTTTTACTGTATCAAGAAAGGGTAGAAGTGGCAGTTGCCTTGAGACTCTGCAGCCTCTTGACTATCCTTGTGCTAGGAAGGTGTGGGTTTGTGCTTGGCTAATCACAGCCCTTTCTCTCTGATTCCACTTTCTTCTGTGGGTAGGCATCAATGTCCTGTTCTTTTCAACCACATCTCCTTTCTAGTTGAAAGAGATTCTGTTACTTCTCCTTGGACCTCTTTGTTTAGATATTTGACTTCTGCTGTGCTTGTGTCCCTCCATACTGATGTGTACGCTTCCAATTCTTACACTTGAGGTGTTTAGCAGCAAAACTGAAACAAAGTTGGACTTGTGGCCTTTGAGAAGGTTCAGCACTTAGTGGTCATCTTGAAAAGTATCAGGATTGACCATTTGTATTCCAAAGCAGAAGAGTCTGTCTAGATTTGGCACATATTAGGAGGTGATGCTGACATGCTTGTAAATACAAAATGCTTAGCTGTATTTTTAGGTACTATTTGACTTAGAAAATACAGTGTTAATGATACTTGAAGTTGCTGTTAAACTTCAAAAGTCAACTGAAAAATGTAAACAACAGACCACAGGATAATCAGGTGTCATAGATTCAGTTTGCTTTTCTGTTTTATGCTTGAATTGAACAGCTTCATATCGCTGAAAGAAGCAAGTATTGAATACAGCTTGAATGGAAGCCCAGTGTTGTAGCAGCTGGAAATGCTGAAATAACTGTTTTCCCTGTACAACAAATATTCCTTAGCTTTGCTTTGAGCTGCACATTATTAGATCCTCACATGCAATCCAGAATGAAGGTTTGTAGTATGTGTGTCCTGAATTTGCAATGACTGCCTGAACTGTAGCAGCATTTGTTACTAGTGAACAGGCATCAGTCCGTCGTTCAGGGTATCCTTATGCGATCCAGCAATGCTAGCATATATTTGCTGACAAAAATGAAATCAAGTATAACAGCAATATGCAAGAGAATATGGTTTCTGCCACGGTATAAATAGCGCATACACAGCTGTCAAATGAGCACTTCTAATGAAAAATTCAAGTCTGTGCTTCCTTATTTAGTTGGTAAAACTTTTGTTGTCATAAATCTAATGATGAATTCTGTGGGAGATTTGGTGTCCATGTGTAGAGAGAACTTTCTTCAATGATTTTTAGCTTCTTGCCCATGAGACCATAAATCTTTCTGAGGGCTTCCTGAAAGATAACCAGATAAGCAAACCTATTGTTAGGAGACTTCAGTTAACTAGAAGAATTTAATGGGTCTGTGAACTCAAAAAGCTAGAAATGGATGCCTTAGCGTAGTGAAAGTGTGAGTCTGGTCAGGAATCTGGGTTTTATTACAACAAAATGTCGCTGTGGTCCTTTTTGCTGTTGTGATGTATTCTTCTCCCAACCTTCTGTTTGCTTTCATGGATCCCAAATGACTCTAGAATCAGCTTACGAGCCAAATCTGTCAATTGTTCCTACTAAAATAACATACTGGTTTAGAATCCCATTCTGCAAATTAGAATTCCACAGGACGTATCGATCGTCTGGGCTCTTTCCTGATGCATTAGTGCCAAACCTTGTTATAAAAACTACTGCATTATTGTCCTAGAGCACAAAATGTACAAAACATGGTGTTGCAATTAGATGATGATTTATCCAGTTCAGGTGAATACTGTTTGCAAGAACTCTGTTGTCAGTACAGGGTAGAGTTCCATATTTCTGCCATAAGTCGTGTTCTGGCTATTTTAAGTCTTGTGTTTGTAGTAGGTTTTCAGTCTGTTGCCGATGAAAGCCTTCAAAAGCAATAGAGAGTGAGTTCCTCTTAGTAACTCCTAACCCTTTGCTTCTTCCAGTTAAAATACATGTTGAGCTTCAGAAAGCAAAACTCAGAAAATACAAATGTAGATGGAGAAACAAAAATTGGTGCAAATTGGTGGCTTTTCAGGGCTTTTTATGTGGTTTCTGTGGTTTCAAAGAACAGCTGAAAAAAGTGAATTATACTTCTTAGGAAGTATGCGCACTTCAGAGTTCCGCATTCATTACTATGCTGAAGAATATAAAGGGGAACATGATGCTTGGGGCCACATGATCATGTGTAGATGCATTCCTATTGTACTTGATGCAATTTTGGGTGTTTTAATGCTTGTTGGTTTTTACCCTCTTAATACAGAATTTCAAATGCTATGGGAGTTCGATCATTCGAGGAGATCGTAAAGGGAAATACACAGATTCTTCTGTATGAAAGGAGATAGAGAGGAGCATGTGGAGTTGTAGGAAACAAAGGAGCACGTGAGCTCTCCTTTGAGTCTGAAATAGAAACAGAAGCAGTTGTTCCCACAACTACAATAAGTGTGACTATGCAAGACGTGCAGAGCTCATCTCCAGGGTGCACGTTACCTGCTGGAGTATGACAGATGCTCTGTGATTAGAAATTATTTCCCCTAATTGGAATTTGACTTGAGGACTGAAACAGTGTAAACAGAATAATGGGGCTTTGTTGGATACGGGTGAATGTTAACTGTCAGCAATGTAGAACTGGCAGCTATTTGGACTCTTGAGGTGATTTTATGTTTAGGGACTGTAGTGATAAGACAAGGGGTAACGGGTTCAAACTTCAACAGGGGAAGTTTAGATTGGATATGAGGAAGAAATTCTTTACTGTAAGGGTGGTGAGGCACTGGAATGGGTTGCCGAGGGAAGTTGTGAATGCTCCATCCCTGGTGGTGCTCAAGACCAGGTTGGACATAGCCTTGGGCGGCATGGTTTAGTGTGAGATGCCCCTGCCCATGGCAGGGGGTAGGAACTGGAAGATCTTAAGGTCCTTTCCAAACCTAACCATTCTATGATTCTGTGTTCAGGCATTTTAAAGATCATTTGTGAGAGCATCTTAAAGTCCAAAACCAAATATAATGTTACTTTAAAATCTCGTATTTAAAACGGCATATCAGATACTGAAGCAATCTAGTGCAGGGCTTTGATATAAGTAAGTAGTCAGTCTTCCTGTGCCAACTTTACTGAGCAAAATGGTGACATGTATTCATCTGAGCTTGTTTTGTGAGATGGTGTCACAGAAATGCCAGTGTTTCTTCATCCCCTTCCAGTTCTGTTGCTGCTTTATTTAGTAACAGGGATTAGTAGCTCCTTTCTGACAGACAGAAAGTCTGTCAGACTTGTTTCATCTCATATATACTGAGCTCAAGTCTACATCCAACTGTTATATTCGAGACTAGGAAATACTTACTGCCATGGTTTTAGTCACTGCAAACTTCATGCTGTGATTGACAATTTGCAGTAGAGTTGTCTGTGTTAATATTTAAAAGAAATGGTAAAGTGTGGTTTATCTGAAGGCAGAAAGTCATTGTCTGTCTTCTAGTGACTAAAACACCTGGCTACTGGCCTTGGTTATGTATATATATATAACCAATATTGCTTGGTTAAAAAGTATGATTTACACCACCACACAAGAAGCTGTGCTTTTAGTTTCTGAGGGGTGTTTTTTTTGTGGTCAGAGGTGATTGCAGATATGTTTTCAGCTGAGGATGCCATTCCCAAATCTTTCTAAACATACTTTTTGCCAACAGGCTGCGGATGTATTATTGAAAACACGTGATGAAGATGCAGACGTTGATGGAGAAAATAATAGTGAAGGGTATGTATGTTTCTTTAGTCACTGTCGTGGCAGAATGTGTAACATCGGCTTTGGAACCTAAATGTACCAAGCTGTGATTTGTGACAGCGCAGTGTAAGCTAGGGGAGTTGAAACTAAATGCACAGCTTTTCATGTGTGAAACCAGAGGAGATAATATATGATGGATAACTTCTGATGGATAACTTATGATGGATGGAGATAACTTATAACTCCATCTTATGATGGAGTTACCTTTTTATGGTGATGATATAAAAGGCATGGAACTTTATGCACTTGAAAGAGATAATAAATACAAGGCTATATGATATGTATCATGGCTTTTTTGAGGACAGCCTTATGTTCTGGGCAAGGGAATCAAAAGAATAAGTTATATTCTTTAAAATATTTTGGCACATTTTATTGCTCTTAATGAGTAAAAAATTCATGCTGGTAATAGTGCTTAGCCATAGTGCTTAGCCAGAAAGCTTTAAATTCCCTTGCAATTTGAGTTCAGCACTGATTGAAATCTCAGTTTGAGTTGAATTGAGTTTGAAAATATTTCCTCCCAGTTTGAGAATAAAGGTCTAAGATAGTTTTATTTTATTAATTGGTCTTGGGTATGTGAGAATAAAATGTAAGGGGGGTGTATAGTGTTTACTGTCCATTAAGAGCTTGTATTTAAAGTTATAACTAGATCTGTTTCTTCTCTTTAGGCAAAATAGTATATTGGTTGGTGGCAATGACAGAATATCTTCAGAGATGTTTCTGGTAAGATTATGATTTCATTTATGTCCAGGTACACAGCGTCTTATAAATTTACATGAAATGCAGTTATGAAGAAAAGCAATAAATTCAGCTTTCAACATGCTATGTTTGTTGGGCTCCTGCAAGCTTTGCAAAACCTCTGTTAGAGATCTCAGCATCTTGCATCACAGGATGTTTTAGCAGCAGAGCAAGCTTATACTTATGCATCTTGTGAGGAATGTTCTGTAATGCAAATAATTGGCTGCTGTTGGGGGTGGGAAGATTGTTTATAATTCCTTGAGTCAGGAAAGAAGAAATCTTTCTCCGATCAATTGCCAGCAATGGTGGATCTGGCACTGTTTGGGGAGCTCATTTCCAGTTGCTAAATAATAATAACAACATGGTTCTGTTGTTCCAACACAGGATTCAAGTAACAAGACTTGTGATCTTAATGCAAATACTGATTCAGAGATGTTGGGGGATGGCAGCATTAATGTTCCTGAGGAAGCTCTGAGTGTCCAAGTACCACGTCTAGATCTGAAGAATGTGTCTGATGGTGACAAATGGGAAGGTAATTCTCACCCTTTAGCTCACAACATAATTAGTAATGATAAATAGAATGTTTTCTGGAGTAGAAAGCAGCAGACAACGCTTGTTTCCTTCAGTTCAATCTGAACAATATGTTCTGTACACATGGTAAGATGATCCAAGCCATGGCATAGATCCCATCTTGTTTCATAATTATCTTCAACTTAATTAAGAACCTTAAAAAGCATGTAAAGAAAAAATAGTCAAAGGGGCAAATAAAGAAAGCAAAACAGCCCAAGTTTCATAGCAGAGGTTTTGCTTTGTCTGTTCCTTTTTCTTTCTTACTCATTTTTATCTTTTTAAGGTGACTTGTGGTTCCCAGAACCCTGAGTTTGTCTTCCCAATGCTTCAAAACACCTCTAGTTATGTCACACAGTTCATATTCACAGTGGCTTGTCTGGTTTTGTGGGTTTTATAAACGTAAACTACTGAAGCTCTAATACAAGCAGAATTTGACTTAAAATCACTGAACTGCTAAACGCAGCAATTCATGTTTCATTTATTCTGCAAGATCTGTTGGTTGTTTTGTTTTAAACATCAGGAATGTCAGATGTTGGTTTCTATGTCTTTGGACAACTTGAAACAGTTTTAATTTTTCTGATGCTCTAAACTAATTTTTCTAAAGCTATGAAGCCAAAGTTGCAGATGGGTATTATTCCTGTGCCCCTTCTCCTCCATTGTTGGGATTTTAGCAAAGCAAAATGTTTGGAACAGTTTTGTCTCAGGCAGGATTCCTTCTGTTTGTTACCTTATTCTTCATGGCCTTCCAGGCTTAACAAGCCCTGAAGCTTGTGACTTTACTGAACTTCATTGATCAAATGTCTGTTCTACTTGTGTAAAAACATAACCCCTTCCTAACCAGAGTAAAACACTCTTGTCAGTGTCTTCTTTTCAAGGTACTCATCTTTTTATGTGTTCCTTATATCCTGTTTCCTCTGCCTGGTGTTGATATTCTGAATCATCACACCTTAAAAAAAGGCAGTGATAGAGTTTGCTGAAATACTGTGAACTGTCACTGATCCATGGCCACAGTCCACTTGTTTCGAGTCTTAAAATCTTGGAAATGCAACTTGGCAGCTACAGTAGAGATTTACTGTGCAGGGATGAGGTTTTTACTTCCAACAGGCTGTTCCAGTGACAGCTCTTCTTCAAGATGCCTGTTAGCGTCATGGTCAAACATTAGTAAGACCCTAGTAACAAAAGAATGGCTGCACTTGACTTCTGGTTGCTCAGTTATGAATGTTAAAATCAGTGAGTTACACCTGAAATGAGTGTAGTTTAACAATGCAGCATACAAGTGGAGCATGTCAGCACATAAAGCTTTGTCCTGAAGCTCAGAGGATGATAACTTACTGTTCATTTGTCATCACTGTTGACTGTTTCCCAAATCTGTTGCCCTCTTGAATCCATATTTCCCTTTTACAAGTGATGCAGTTTGCAAGTTGTGATTGATTTACTTGCTGGTTGGCCTTCTTTAGCCCTAGCAAGCTATACATTGTATGTCATGTCACATAGAAACTGATTTGCGGGCATCTGGACACACTTGAGTCCAGGTTTTTATTCTAATTGCCCAAGTTAATAACTTTGTCTAAAGTCTAAAAGCAAAAAAATAACCCTGCTTACGTTCTCAGTGCTTTATTTACATGAATAGCTTACTTGTACATCACATTTTGTTGCACCCTCTGTTTGAGTTAATCTGATTTAATACGTATTGTCAGAAGGTTTGTGGCTTCTATTTTCATTGTTCCCTTAAATCTGCTCATAAAAGTTGCTTTGATCTTACTTACCCAAATAGCTTCATGAGTCTTACTTTGAAATGAAAGTAGTATTTCTGTATACAAACATATATTATAAGCTTCTAAGTAGTAAAATAATGATATCTTGCAAGAGGTGTTATTTCATTGCAAAGTATTTTAACTTTGGCTGTTGTTCAGTCTGTTTACAATGGTTATCATGATTCTCAGCCTTCCAAGGCACTGCAAGTCCTTGTGGCATTCCACTGAAGTAGATTGGCTTTGTAAAGAAATCTATGCTAGTCCAAATCTTGTTTGGGTTATAAAAGCCTGTATAATGTAAAACCAACAGAGTTCTTGGAAATGGTATCAAATGCTTGCTGGCTTAATGCAGAAATGCAGATCAGTTAATCTATATTTTGAGTGTTTTCTCTGCATTCGTTCTGCTCTTTGGAAATTGCCATCTCTATTTAAGAGCCATGAGCAAAAGCGTATTGAGAACTTGTCATCTGTTAATGTGGGGATGCATGGGCCTCTTAGTAAACTGCAATAAGTCTTTACTATTCCTGTGTCAGTTCTCTGTAAACCTTTTCACTAAGAAGTTCAGATTGAGTCAGGACTGAGCATCCTCACCTGCCATTGAAAGTGCTTGGAAGCTGAGAGTGCTCAGGGCCTCGCCAAAAGGATGGGATGCTTTTCCCTGGTACTGTATCTTCCTGCTTTACATGTGATGTATAGTTTGTTCTGACTGTGCTGTGTGTTCACTTTAGTATTTTTGCCATTCTTTTTCATTTTATTAGCGCCATGCCCTATCACTTTCCCCCTCATTGATTTCAAAACAATGCATCTGCAGAGAGAAGGGGAGGGTAAGTATGGTTCGCCATACGTTCAGTTATCTGCCTTTTGATAGTTTATGGTTTGCTTTCAAACTAACCCTTCACCTGCTGTCCCGTATATCTTGGGAATATTCTTATCTGCAGTTGTCTTGCTTGCTTCTAAACAGTCCCCTTCTTGTATCTTGTTCTGTGTAAACAGGCAAGATCAGAGCTTCAAAACAAAACGAACCCCAATAATACTTAGTCAATGTACAGTGGAAAGCAGGTACAAGGGTTATCTGTTTTTAAAGATTACTTTGTGGGTTTGATTGTTGTTCTGCACACTTTGAACCCAGTTTTCAAATTTCAGATTTGAACTGGGAAATACAGGCAACTCTTTGAAAGGAAGAGGGGGGTGGGATTGTGAATTCGAGTACTTGGAAGGCCACATCAGCTTCTTGTTAGACAGCAAGAAAACAGTGTCTAAGAATTGGAAGGGATGTTAGCAGCTTTATGTAGGAATTTAAAAGATCTGATTGTTTTGGAATCCGCTGCCTAAAAGAAATCACCTTCCACAAATTAAGAAATCTCTTTTTCTCAGTGGTGTCAAGATGCATTTAAACTTAAAAGCCCAACAACACTCCTTTCAGACAACTTAAGCAAATGGGTGTTGTACCTTGAGAACTATTGTCAGGCTTAACTTCTCCAAAACCAAGAGGACAATCTTTCAAAGTACATGTGTAAGGTATAAAGTTAATTTTCACAGCAAAATATTACAATGGACAATAAATACATCCTTCTGACTTTGGATTTCTGATACGTAAATGAGGCTCTCACACTGTTGGAACTGTTCAGAAATGCATACTCCCAAGATACACTTGGAAAAAGGGATCCTAGTGTGCATACTCCATTCTGGTGCCTTTTTCTTTCAGTTGTTACATGACAGAATTTGTAGCTTTCTGATGTATTTCAGTGTTTATATCCACTTTGTGTATGACACCACATCCTCTATAGCATACAAGACTAAGCAGTGGGTATGCAGTTTTGTTTCCTTTTGACTCTTGTTTATAGTTCTGTTAACAGCAAAGTACCATTTTGTGTCCCTTTTTTATCTTCTAGATCCTTTTCCTGCTTTCACGTCTTGGCAGGAGGACAGTGAATCTGGAGAAGCTCAGCTTTCCCCACAGGCTGGAAGGATGACTAATCATCCCTTGGAAGAGGACTGTCATCCGATACTGTCACATCGGAGCCTGGATTTTGGGCAAAGCCAGCGTTTCTTACATGATCCAGAAACCTTAGATTCATCATCCAAAGCACTTTCTTTTGTTAGGTTTGTATTTTAATGCCATTTGATGGGTGTTGGGGCAGGAGGTGTTACTACAAGCATGAAAATACAGCTGGTTAAGATCATCATGGGTTTTCATGAGATGAATTAATTGAAGACGAAGATCAAATGCAGCATCATATGGCCTTTTGGCTGTTCTGTCTCTCAAAGTGGCCACTGGCAGATGCTGAGGGAAAGAGTATAAAAATAGGCTGAGCTTGCACAGAATTCCCTGGCATTGGATCTGGGCTGTAATGTCACTTCCTGCACTGAAGATAGTATTTATATCCTTTGTTTACCGGTCTTTACTGGACTGCTGGTCTGTGGTTTTATGTAAGTTTTGGTGCTGTTTTTCCCCAGTAGCATGAATAGCTATTTTCATGTTGCATCATTTTGGATTTGTTTTGCCTTGCATGTTGTCCACTCCCAGTAAAGACACAAACCATTGCAACTGAAGTGCGCAGTAATGGTCAGTGCAGAGGTAGGGTTCATTGTGCAAGTCCTTTCCTGCAGATTTAGAGGATCAAGCCTGTCCTACCCAGTGTGTTAAAGTACAGTTGTAACTCAACAAGCTGCAGGTTATTTGTGTAACACTGCTGGGAGTGTGACCCTCCACAACTGTATATAACCTGTGACCTCTACTGTGTACTACTGTCACTGTGAAAGGGAATTTAAGAGGCATTTCTGTGCTTGTTAGGGAAGAAATAATCTCATAAAAATGAGACAATCTGGAACAGGAAAGACCAAGTTTTTAGTTTCCAATTCTGTCTGACATTAATTTATTGATTCAAAAAGGTGCTCACCCAGGTTTTCTCCAGCTGCTGCAGAAGGTAGTTGATGAGTACTATTAAAGTGATGCGCAAGACTGACCTGCAGGGAAGTGCTGATTTGTACTCCTCATTCTGAAACTAATCATGATCTGTACTAGCAGATGATTAGATTAGTATTTCTAGTATCTTGAGCTACGTAGATCTCACTAGCTGGGTTGAGGGATCTTTCAGGCCCCTTGTGTAATAAGTGCACCAGAAAGTTCTCATGGTCAGTGTTGAAATAAAAAGGCTTTTCACAAGCAGTGTCAAGGAGCTGAACAAGTGCAAAAGATGGTTTAAAACCAGAATCACATACTCCAGAAATACATTAGTAAGGCCAACAAATGATGTAGATGTGTTTTAGATTAATATCTAATTACTTGCCTAAGACAGTTAGCTGAGCTGTCAAATTACCAAGGACTGTAGCTTTTTGCCTCAGCTTTAACTGTGCCCAGTACTTCAGGAAAGTATCTAGTAACTTTGATAAGTAAACTAGCCACCAGAAAGATCTGAACTGGTTTGATGTCAATGTAATTAGTGGTACGTTGAAAGTGCTGTTTTTCTGTTAGGGGTATTACAGAAATTAGAGAGGGAAACAGTAACACATCCCATTTTGAAGGCAGCAGATCAAAGCATTTTGATTCAGTAGGTAAATAGTTCTTGCTAAAAATGTTGCCAAGAATGAATTATGAACTGGAGAAAAAAAGTGAAATTAGTCCTCTGGTACTAAAATACACAAGTTATTTACACTTGTTTAATTATTTAAATGACATTTAAAAACTGTTTTTAATACAGAACACGAAGAGCATCCTTTAGCTCAAAAGATGACAAAAGGGAAGACAAGACACCTTATCAGCTTGTCAAGAAATTGCAGAAAAAAATAAAGCAATTTGAGGAACAATTTGAAAAAGAGAAAAACAGTAAGGTAAGTTACTTCTGCCTTTACTCAGGATAGAGGGCTGCATGGTGGAGCCAAGTTATTTCTTGTGGCTCATCGCTGAATAACTGTGGGCTCACAAATGAGAACGGTCCTGTTACACACTGCTGTCTGTGAAAGTGAACTGAGCAACAGCAGTACTAGAAAATGTGCCATAATGCCTGAGCCCAAGGAAGGGCAGATAGTGCCATTATGCAGTGAGACTGAGAGGATATCAAATAAGTGGAGAGACAGAAGCATCTTACCACTCTCTGGTTCAACTTCTGATCTCGTTTCAAGTTTATTTTCACAAGTGTTGGCTGTTATGTTGGCACTGAGATCTGACCTGATGCTAAGAGTCACATCCCTGTTCCTAGTCCCATTCCCCATCATAAATATTACCAAATCTTGAAAGAAGTTATTTGTAAACAAGACTTAATGTGTTTGTTTTAATAAAACGTTGTTTGTTTGTGTTACTTTTTAGCCCTCCTATAGCGATATTGCAGCCAACCCAAAAGTTTTAAAGTGGATGACTGAACTTACCAAATTGAGAAAGCAAATAAAAGGTAAGAGATGCTACAGCTTCTGGTTTTCTACAAACGCAAATAATCTATGTGACTAAAATAACAAAGCCATTCAGTAAAATTCCATAGACAGTAAAAATACTTCATTTCTGTGTTCTGAAATACTCAAAACTCAAATTGTTCCTTGTGGCTTTTAATTTTGTTGGGTTTAGTTCATCAGAAATTTTGCCTATGCAAACTGTTACATTCTTTTATTTGCAGTCAAACAAACTGGAGTTGTTTCTTTTAAAACTTTGGATCGAGCAATTGTTCTCATTTCAGATGCAAAGCAGAGGAGCTCAGATGGAGAATTCATACCTCAAACACGTCCACGAAGTAACACTCTTCCAAAAAGCTTTGGTTCCTCTCTTGACCAAGAGGATGAAGGAAATGGAGATGAGATGCAGGTTGTGCAGAAAGAGAAGAAGCCCACCAAGGAAGCTACACTTGAACTCATTTTGAAAAGGTTAAAGGAAAAACGAGTTGAGAGATGTTTGCCAGAAGATATAAAAGTAAGCATAAAGCTATGGATAGGCTGTTTGTAAGAGAACAGAGGGAAACAGAGCACTGGCAGACACTTCAGGTATCACTTTATCCACAAAATGATGCCTGTGTCTAGCAGCCTTTTACAAGGCCCTTGTATTTCAGACTCTGTGGAGAAATAATGATGAACCACATTTTCCCTCCTCACTCTTTATTAAAATATTTATAAGTATGTGCTGACAATATTGAACAGCTTTAAATGGATGAAGGTGGGATGAATGGTATCGATTAAGTGAAGTGTGTCTAAGGCGTCCATATAGCTAATAAGGTAGAAAAACTGTTAAAGTGACTTGAGTTGGATTAAATGTGAATTATTCTTCTGACAGAAAATGACAAAGGACCATTTGGTAGAAGAGAAAACATCCCTTCAGAAGAGCCTCCTGTATTACGAAAGTCAACATGGGCGGCCGGTAATTCTTGGTTTACTCCATCAAGCTCTATTAATAGAGCAGTAACTCTTGTGCAGTAGTAGTACCAGAAGCTAATGCTGGTGGGTTTGGGCCTTTTTTCTTCTTCAGAACAGAGCTGTTAGTTTCCATATTGCTGTCAGAGGAATTTACTGTGTTGACTTCAAACCGAAAAGAAGTATGTTTTAATAGGCCCTTTGTCCACAGATCAGGCGGTTCTTGGAGTTTGACAAGTGACTGGTGTCATTTGGTGTCTTATATGTCTGAGGCAAAGAGAAATGGTACAAATAAATGGCTCTATTGAGTTCCCTGGGAAAAGGCTTGAAGTGTTATTCTGGATTTCACAAAACCAGAAGTTAAAAGACACTCCCCTTCCTCTCTGTGGCATATATCCTTTATAATTGGAGGTGTGGAGGTTAGAGTGACTAGCAATTAGTGCCTGAAGTTCAGGGCTTTTGTTTTGGACAGTGTTCAGTATCATTAGTCCAATCACAAGATCTTTCCAGTTTCTATTCCATCAGCCTTCTGGGCTTGGCACACCAACTTTAGAATCAGCACTGCTGTGTAAATGTGACCAAGCCTTTCAGTTTTAAAACCAGGGAAGAATAATGGTCCTGGGGGTATTGGCATTGTTTCTACAGTTCCTTTAGGGAGAAAATGCCAATAACTGTTGAGGATAGCCTGTAAGATTTGTTGTGTTAGAGTACCCAGTGGCCAACAATTGAGAGTAAAGCAGATATCAGAGAAAAATCTCTCTATGGTTTCATCTCTTTCTTTTCTGCCCCCTCTCATTTCTCTAGAGTCATCATCATCGCTAGGCACACAGCCTTCCCCCGAGTTCTTGGTCCCTTTTTTGCCTCTTTACCACATGTCTTTAAAGATAGTTTGCTTCTACTGAAGCCCCCTTAACTTTTAGGAAGTCTTTAAAACTTCCTGAAAAATACAGGGAGTTACAGTGAGAAAAGAGAGGAGGAGGAAACACCAACTTCTTCCCCTTTATCTGCACAAACCCCATTTTGTACACACAGTTTAAACCAGTTTTATGTTCCTAATTAGCAGGTCCATGGCCTGGCATGAGAAGCAAGACCACTTTGTGTTTGCTTGTTTATTATTGAGTGACTGGTATAATTAATTCTGTGGTTTCTCTGCCTTTAGGTTACTAGAGAAGAAAGACATATTGTGAAGCCACTTTATGACAGATACAGACTTGTAAAACAAATGTTAACTAGAGCAAGCATTACTCCTATTCTTGTGAGTAAAACAAATGCTATTTCTATTTTTTCCACATTTTGAACTGCTAGGCTGCCTTTAGAAGAGCTAGTAACACTGTTCCAGAGATACATCTTTCTTATGGAAGATGTAAGATCATGATGTCATTGTATTTGAGGCATTTGATTTACTGCTGAGAGCAGAGCAGTTCAAAGCTGTCTGTGACCTTGATGGCTCTTAGGAAGTACACGGTTCTTGGTGGAAGTAAATGAGCTGTTCTGACTTGTGCGGCTGAGATGCTCCCAAGTCCCTGTGCTGGGTATGGATCCACAGTACATACTGTACTTTCAGTCCTCCCAAGAATAGTAACAACAGTTGCAGTGAAGCTTGCCTATACTGCAGGGTACTGTCACCAGAGGCATGAGTAATAGGATGGCCCTAACAACCATTTCATTCATTCCTGCTTCCTCAGTGTGAGACATGTTATCAACACCTGCAGCATCTGTACAGCATCTGTGCTTTTTCATTGTGTTTGCACTTCATTTCCTCCTAGCTTGCTTTCTATTCTTTTCTTTCCTCTCTCTGTGCTCTTTTAAGAGATGAGGAAGAAAAGTTTTCATACTGTGCAAGGAGATTAATGTAGCCTTGTTTATAGTACTTGTAAAACAGTCGGGAATGGCAACCAGCTGGCTGGCTTTGCTGTTCATGAGTTGTAATCTGAATCTTGCATGCTGACCAAGACTTGCAACGGAACAGATTTGATATTAGCTGTCTGACCCTTTTAGAAGGAAGGGAGTGCATAGGAAGGGATGTGAGATAATCCCTTTACATACAGACAGCTCTCTACCAGATTTGTGTAGCTGGGCAGTGACTTACTCAGCAGGAACTTAAGCAGCTGTTTACGTGGACTCTGACTGTTCTCAGCTATGCCCTTTACGCCCAAGTACGTCGAGATGAAGAGACCAGTTCAGGATCATTCCTTTCCTGCACGTAGATTTTTGTGTAGTGGCTTTTACAGAAAAATGTGGTTTACACTGCAGTCATAATTCAGTTTAAAGGGTTTTATATCAGAATGCCTTTTTGAACATTGACACAGGTTGCTTTTAAACACCTTAGCATTTCTCCATAATGAGTCACAGGGCATTGGTGGTGCCCTTGGCCAGTTGAGTTTTATCCCATCTCTCGCCTCAAGTGTGACTTTTCAGCTGGGATGCATTTTCTATTATCAGTAGTCTTATGACTATATTGTAGTCATTCCTTTTTGTTGTTGTTGTTTGTCTGTGAGGTAAAGGCATGGCTGATAGGCAACCAGTTGGATTTTATATTCAGGAAAGATGTTGGTAACATAATTCCTAATCTGTGCTGTTGGCAACATCTGTAAAGTGTTTTTCACAGGCCTCTGCTTTTGAAACCTGTAAGAGATGTGGAGCTGTCTGGTTACTAAGGATTGTTCAGTGGTGGCTTCTGTATAGGCTATATTCAGTGCCAGGTATTCCAAGAACTGTTTTTTAGTTTACTTGATGCTTGCTCCCATGAGATCTCTTATGGTATCACGATACACTGATCACATATGCTGAAGCCTGTATGGAAGGGTCTAAAGAAGCAGGAAGGTATTTACCTTCCACAAACTCAAGTGGTTTGTCAGATCACTGTCTCTGTGGCTTTCATGTTCCACTGTCCTCCTGTTCAAAGAGTTCATCTGTTGGAATTGCTGTTTGGGGATACTGGAAGAGCAGGGCATAATGTGTGCGTGCTACAGGCAGCTAACAGCAATCCATGTGCAGAGCAGTGGCACCTGGTTTAGGCTGAAGTTCAAAGGATTTTACCTGGAAGGTGGCAATAGATAACTCTTACACAGCACTTCCAATTGTGGGGCTTCAGGGAGATCTGTCAGTCTTATTCTCAACGTGTGCCCAGCAGAAGATAAAAACTGGCTCTGCCTTTGTGTAACTTCATAGTCTCCCTTTGGTTTGGTTTGGGAAGAACAAGAGGAAATGTGAAATTCAGAGATATGATTGCACTTTATGAATTGTCTACAAAACTTGAGTGATTTTTGTATTCAAAGAAGAGCAATTTTACGTAGTTTATAAACTACAATGTTTGCTTCTATGTCAAGGATACTTTGGGCATCTGAGCTTTTGGGGTTATAGGTTATTTTGTTTGTACTCTGTAAGTATGTTTGCAGTCTTGTATTCTTCTGAAAGAAGAAATACCTTTGGGTATTAGATGACTTGACCAGAATTCTGACCCACACAGCATCTAATTGCACATAATGGAACAAGCTTCAATTTTTGCAGGGCTCACCATCAACCAAGAGGCGGGGACAGATGTTACAGCCCATTATTGAAGGTGAAACTGCCCATTTTTTTGAAGAAATTAAGGTGAGTACGGTGCATATTGTAAAAATGCTTCCCAGCACCTTAATAGGGAACTGAAATATTTCATATTGGGTTTGAATTTCTGCTTTGGCTTTCAGGAAGAAGAGGAGGAAAGCGATGGTTTGTCTGCAGACCTGACCGATATCCTAAAAACTGCTGTTCAAACGCAGCCTGTTTTAAGCCCAGTTGAAAACTCTGAATCTGATGTTGAAGATGGTCAAGAGAAACTGACCCGGGACCTTCGGCTGTCAAGCACCCGCGCTGCTTCCATGTATGCGGAAATAACAAGCTCCTAATTCTAGTACAGAAGTTGCAATTACTGCACTTAGAGGCACGATACCAAGTCTATGTTGTTGGGTGGAAGCAAGTGACATGGTCAGCGCTTGTCAGAAGTGTTTAGCTGGAATGAGTGTTCGCACAGGTCTGACTAAGATCTTTTTGTGCTCACTGTATTGTGTAGTATCTTCTAAACCTTCCTCAGCATTACTTGAGCTGTGCAGACAGTGGAAAACTTACACCCTTTTATTAACTACTAGTTTGTTCTCAGTATTTCACCATCAGACAGGTAGCATATTCCTCATGAGGAAGGCAAGTTCATTACTAACGCAGCTAGCTCAGTTGTTTCAGAGCGTGCTTTGAAGAATTTGAATCTTATCCTATGGCCAACGGTATTTTTCCTTTCACTTGGAATTTTCAGGCCTGAATTGTTGGAGCAACTGTGGAAAGCCCGAGCTGAGAAGAAGAAACTTCGCAAGACGCTACGAGACTTTGAAGAGGAGTTTTATCAGCAGAATGGAAGGTGCGTTGAGCACAAAAGTGTTTGCTTAGCCCAGAAGCAGACGTTGGGCAGCAGCCTCCTTTTGTAGCCAGATATGTTTTGAAGTCTGCTATGTGAATGTTGCCAATGGAATCTGATCTGGTTTAATCTCTGCTATGAATAATCTCCTGAAGGAGATGACATTGGTGTGCATTTTTAATAGCAGAGGAAGCTTGCTCCTGAGTTTAGTTTCCTCTGTTACAGTCTGTAAAGCGCAAGAATGAAAACTAAGAAGTGGTGGTTTTCCATTTAAAAAAAATAACATTTAAAAGTATTTACTAAAAAAAGTATTTTTTGATATAACACACACACCACCCCCTCCCCCCCCCCCCCCCCCGATTATCGCTCTGTTTCTAATCCAGGGCAGGGCAATTTGCCTGGTTGTCCTTTATTCTGGTAGGGTATTTGCTTTACCAGTAAAGGGGTGTATAATTTTTGTTCTTAACTAGCAGAAATTCTCACTTAACTGCCCTTTCTACTCTATTTCTCCATAACTATAAACTCCCGAACCACTGGTCACACGGATTCCACTGGCATGGCTTCATAATGCACTTAATGCATTTGGGACATAACTCCCTTTGACTTTAATGGCAAATAATGAGGTTAATAAGGAAGGGTTGATTTAAAGCAAGTCAGATTAATAGAACAAGTCCAGAGGAGGGCAACGAGGATGATCAGGGGACTGGAGCACCTCCCGTATGAAGCTAGGCTGAGGAAGTTGGGGCTGTTCAGCCTGGAGAAGAGAAGGCTGCGTGGAGACCTCATAGCAGCCTTCCAATATCTGAAGGGGGCCTATAGGGATGCTGGGGAGGGACTCTTCATTAGGGACTGTAGTGAGAGGACAAGGGGTAATGGGTTTAAACTTAAACAGGGGACGTTTAGATTGGATCTGAGGAAGAAATTCTTTACTGTAAGGGTGGTGAGGCACTGGAATGGGTTGCCCAGGGAAGCTGTGAATGCTCCATCGCTGGCAGTGTTCAAGGCCAGGTTGGACAGAGCCTTCGGTGGCGTGGTTTAGTGAGAGGTGTCCCTGCCCATGGCAGGGGGTTTGGAACTGGACGATCTTAAGGTCCTTTCCAACCCTAACTATTCTATGATTCTGTGATCTTATTTTAATTCAGTCTTAAATAAGAATAATCCTCTGCTGTCAATTTGTGAGTCAGTCTCCATACAGTGAAAATGTAGACCAGTTGAAATTTATCTCTGTTTTGCTGCAATGTATACACAAGATCTGAAATGAAGGTTTTCATATCCTGTTAATCAAATCTCCAGATCTCCAGAAGAACTTTAAAGAACAATTCCTAAACAATGCTGAATAAATGCTGCTGGATTTTGTAGTCAGTTTTTTAGGTGATGACAAGTTTAACTAAAATACATTGTGTCTGTTCTTGGTGAACAAGCTGTCAAAAATGCCTTTATCTTCCCCAAGATATCTGCATGTAACTGCTGTTGTGTTTGCTTGCTGCAGTGTGGAGGGGTTTCTTGCTACTCAAACGTGCTCCTTTTTGCAGGAACGTACAGAAAGAAGATCGGGTTCCAATGCTTGATGAGTACAGGGAGTACAAGAAGCTGAAAGCCAAGCTTAGGCTGTTAGAAGTCCTTATCAGCAAGCAAGATTCTTCAAAATCAATTTAACTTATATTCCTCCAACCCACTGAATAACATGATGTTTCCATATGCTACCACTGTACTTATTGGGTGCTTGTGTTCATTTGTCATGCACTGTTGAAAGAATCCAGTTTGTGCACTTTATTGTGGTGCCACTTTAAGGTGTTTGAAGGGTAAGTAGGTCCTGTCTAGAGAGCAAGTAAGATTTTTAAGGTTGAGACTGCTCTATCCAACTTTAGCAAACACAGTTTCCAGCAGAGTTTTGTCTAATAGATGCATCCATCTTATTCCAAAACCACCATAGCTTTGTTTTTTTGTAGCATCCAAGAACTGCGAGACTTTTGTTATTACCAACTTTTTGCATTCTTGAAGAAATTCTTAATACCATAATGCTACACTGAACTATTTTTATTTGGGGGGTGGGGGGAACGTCAGCAGATTAAATGTACTGCTCTTTTTCCTTGGAACTTTAAAAAACCAGACTGAAATTCCTTTTCCAAAGGACTGCTGTGGAACAACTTTAAGCTTTGGTTTTCTAAATTGCACCCATAACGCAGTAATAGTTAACATCTAATGGATTTTGCTCAGTAGTGGTCACGTTTCCTCCTTGATAAAGATGACAGTGGACAAACCAGAAAGTGACCTTCCTTAGTGTCTTTTAAAACTTGGAAAACTGACGAGTTATATCACACGCTGCCTACAGGACTTACATTACTGTTGTTCATGTTCTCATTTTATGGGTTATTGTTTCTCAACTAGTGGTGGCATAGTGTTTTGTCTGAATTGGATACTGCATCTCCACTTTGAGAAGATATGAGAAGCATAAAGAACATTGCAGTGCATGGGAAATCTGATGGCGCTCCAGCAGGAAAGAGCTGGCTTAGGACAGTTAAAATTCCACTGTACCTGAACTAAGTTGTGGTATCAAGGGCTAAAATCAGTGTAGTGAATGTGCACCACAGGGTGAACTGTTGGGTTTGAGTGGAAAAAGTGACTGCTGTTTCTCACAGTTTTGTTTTACAGTTGGAGAATAAAGCTAAATTATCTAACCCTTATGATATAAGCAAAACAGTTTGTGGGCCTTGCATGATTTAGCTTCAGAGTTGAAACTAAATGTTTTTAAGTATCACATCTGCTGTGCTGAATGATGATTTAGCTACTGGCTTTATGCTCTGCAACAGCCATCAGCAACTGGTTTTGGATCGGGCAAAATCTAAATGTTAATTTTTCACTGGTGCTTTCTCAGTTCATTTTCTTTTTCCTTCAGTGTATGGGTTTGATTGTGGCCACGTTTTGCATGCACCTACTCTCACTGCATGTTCTTATGACTGGCTAATGTCAACACAGCTATTATTCACACTGCTTTCTGAAAGACCAAAAATGAACTTTCTCACCACAGAGAAGAAATGGCTAGCGTGTAACCTCGTAGACTTGCTGTTCTGTCATGAAGCATATGAAATAGGTTGGAAGTAGGATTTTTAGTGCTCAGATTTCATCTGTGTACTGTAGAATACTTCTTGTTTTGTTTAACTCTGCTTGTAGGCATGGGATTGTGGAATTCAGCAAAAGAAAAAGCACTAAAACTATTGAGCACTGATGAAATGCCTTTGGTTTGGTCATTTTTTAACTGCGAAATGATCTGGGACCTTAGAGAATGATGAGGTTAAACTAGTCTGGAGACCATTTCTCAATTTCATTCAGTTCCATTGTGCAATGTACACTTCAGTTACTTTTCTATCAGTCTGCAGACACGGGTGTATCCAAACATTGAAACTAATGTGTACTGTATAGTGTTGTACATGAATGTTTGTGTTTTATATACCACACGCAAAATGTCAATATGCACTATTTAAATGTTTTAAATAATATATTCCTCCTTTATAATGCTTAAATCTATATGATTCCAATATTTTTATAAGTGAGTGAGTGATCAGACTGGTTCCAATTCAGAATTAACAGCTGCTTTGTGTTTGTTATGCAGTGTTTGGCTGTTTATTCAGTATAGTAGATAAGCATGGCAACAGTTATGCTGAGTGTGTTTTGTGCCATCCTTGTTGAGCAATAAATAAATAGTAGAACTAGGCATTTTGTGATATAACAGGTTTACTTTGGTAAAAACAAATCGCTATATATCTATATGGATATATAGGTATGGAATATATATAACTAAACCAGATATAATTGCATTGCTATGTCTGGTGCTCATTGTATAGACTTTTATAATAAAAGTACCTTAACCTTTATTGTCATAGATCTTTGTTTCTTATCATGCTTTCTCCTCCACTGCCATGTCTTCAGAACAAGTGTGAGTCTTTCACCTTTCCTGTACCTGCTTGTAGTTTCAGGGTGTTGCTGAGGCAGATCCTGCCAGCAGAGCCATGCGTGCTGGTAGTGGCTCAGTGCTGAGACATCTCTTGGTGAAGCTACAGCAGTTTAAGCCTTACTTCACCTGTTCAGAGTGTGCCTCTCAGCAGAGACAGCAGGGAAGTGACCACATCAGCTCCCAAACCAACACCGTGGCTCGTGGTGCATGTGGGTATCAGTTCCTGCTAAGTGCCAGCCTGCTGTGTGGTGATGTGGCAGCAAACTGTGAGTCTTTCTCATTCCTGCTCCAACAGTAGCAATATGGGAGTAGATGGCACAGGGAGCCAGTTCAGCCGTTACTGGGCTAATGAATGCACTGCCAATGAACACACGTCCACTGCTGAGCAGTATTTGCTTGTGTCTCTGGATCCATAACAATCCCTTTGCCTTAAAATCAGCATCCCAGCAGTTGTGTTTGTGGCCAGGAAGCACTGTTACTGCACACGCTGCTGTAAACACAAGAAGATGCTTTTCCTCTGGACCAAGTAGATGTTTATTTTCATGGTTTGTTGATGTCAGTTCATATGAAAAACAATTCAGGGCTTTTGAACTGACTCTTGTGTTGTATTTTGTGTAAATCCACCTTTCTTCAGCCTGAGGCCTGGCAGGGGACAGAAGAACTCCTGAAGGTGAAGACTCTGTGGTTGTGTGGCAGTGCAGGTAAATGGGAACAAGAAAAACAACTAGGAGACTGAGGGAGCAAGTGAGGGAGAGGAGAGAGAAGGCAGCTACAGTATGTTCTTGAGGGCATCAATGGCTTTCCTTCAAAGATGGGTGGAAAGAAAGCACAAATTCTTCCATATTGGCTTAAATGTGTTTTCCAATCCTTTTTTCCTATTTTCTCCTATTTTTTCCTTATTTATTCAATGAAACTTGCTCTGATCAGGGTGCTAATGAGAAGACAACAATCCTTCAAGTAATGGTTTAGTGGGAACTGCTTCAAATCCACGTGCAAGGAACTAAGAATAGTGAAGGAGAATAACCTTGTGTTGAACTCCATTAGAGGAGAAATGCTATTTCTGAGGGTGCAAACAGCTCAGTGGTACTGGGACGGGTCTTCCTTGCTGAAGAACCAGTTCTGGGAGAACACAAATCAATAGTGTTCCAAGCTTTACCTCTTTAAACAGGTTTGCTTGAGCCATTATGTTACTGCAGGGCAAGGAGTTTGCTGGGAAAAGTGAGGCAGACTCTAAAGAGGCTTTCCTGTGCCTCAGAGTAGAGCAAAGCTGAGGAGTGCTGGGAAGCTCTTCCAGGAAGCTGTGGGTAAGTAACTGTGTCTAAAGGGCTGGAGACTGCTCTGTACAAAGGGTTGCCAAGTGGAGGAAAGGTTGGAGATGTCAAAGGTACAGCGTGTCTGCATTCCTGCCCGTCAGGCTATTGAGTGACCATATAAACACAGGTCATGATCTGTTTTCCTGGGACAGGTGTCCTGGGATACTGCATGGCAACAAGAATCTTTTGGAAATGAAGGGAAAGGGGTGTTTTACTTTAAAAGAGAGGATGCCTTGGCTTTGCCAGGAGAGTGAAATGTAAAATCAGTGAACCCTGATGGGCAAACCAGTGCATGGCTATGCTGTGCCACTGGGCTGGAGTGATCTCTGGGTGCCTCAAACACCCACCTGCTCCCTTCAGGACACAGCTCCTCCATGCAGTGATGAGGTGCAGAGAGACCTGAGATTGTGTAGTAGTACCCCAGTAGTGCTCTGCAGGACGTAAAGCTTTACAGTATTATAAATCCATGTAGGATGGATGATTCAGGATACTTTGGAGGCTGGGGATTGCATGTTGAGATGTACAGCAGCAGAACGTCCCAGGGCAGGGAGTGCAGTGCAGGTGGGCTGTTGCAGCCTGGTACAGGGCCAGGTTTTCTCATGGCATGTTCAGGTGGCATTTGTAAATGTGCTATATTTCCTCCTGTGGCAGAGTCCCAGCAATGAGCAAGTATTAATGACTACATAGGAGTAGAGAGCTTCTGGCCTTAGCATAAAATCTTGTCTCTAAGGCAACCGGGTATATATGGATTTGGGACTAAAAAGGATGTTTGGAGCATTGAGGCTGGTGCAAGGGTGAAGCAAAGGGCCCTCTAGTGGTTCACAGTAAAAGATTTGTTTCCTAAAGGAAGAATTTTATCTCCTCTGAAGGCAACAGAAACCTGCTCTGGAAGCAGCAATGCCTGGAACAAGAATTGCTGGGAGTTAGTGTTAACCTTGGCAGCAGATGCACTGTGTGGTAGACTGTGCTTGGTGACTGAGGATTGCCCTGGGTTACACAGGGCCAGAGAGCGAGAGGAGGCTGTGGAGCAGGCCCAGTATGGCACCGTGGCTGGTGATCTGTTCTTCTGGTTACACATCTGTGTCTCACAGCAGCCCCCAAACAAGGCACAGGAATCAGTGTTGTACAGGCATCCATGGAGATGCCCACCCAGAGCTCCAGCAAGGCTGCTCAGTTCTCAAGCAGCAGCTCCTGAAGCTCTCAGAGAAGAGACGCAGAAGCAACAATGGTTATTTTTTAATAATACCTTTAATAACATTCCTGCTTCTTTTAGCCAGAAATAGAAAAAAACTAGGGGGGTGGGACCTTTGGATGTATTTAAATCAGGACGAGTTGGGGCCATCCCCGTCACCAGCTGAGCAACCAAGTGTTTTAGCGTGTCGGCTTGCCTGCAGCACCCTTCTCCTGTTGCATCTTTCTGACGATTCTCCTGAGTCTTGCATTGGTGGTGTTAAGTTCCTTCCCCAATTCAGCTGTATAACTCAAGAGCCTAGAACACACAAACGCAGCCACATATCCTTGAGATGGTGCTGCTCTTCAACTTGCAGTTGCAGCCTTTTTGCTCACTTGGGTCAGCTGCCAAGGGTCTAAGTCCTGAAATGCCACTTCACAAGCACAGAGTCCTATGGTCTCTGTCCCCCTCCCTGGGCAGCCACAAGGGGATGTTCTGGAAGGGAGTTCTTGTCCCACCTCATTCTTGACTAATGTCTTTACAAGCTGCTCTGCTAAATCCTTTTGTTTCCTTTTTCCCTCCCTGAGGGCAGCTGTTATCATACAGTATAAAAGGACTTAAAATAGCTTAAAAATCACTGACTTTATGTTGGTCTTCTGTCTCTCTGGTTGTCACCCGGTGAGGGCTTCAGCTAAGGCTGGGGCTGCTGGGGGATGGCAATAAGTGCAAGAAGAGGTGACACATACTTACTGCTGAAAATCTGCAATGGTGACATAGCCCTGAGCTGAGCCCGAGGCCATGTTCTGAGCGGACAGATACATCATCTGCTGTCTTTCCTTCTTTTCCTGTAGCTCTGATACTTTCGAAGGGCTCTGTTCAACAGCAGGATTAAAAAGAAATAGCAGTCATAGCCACAGCCAGCATGGCTCACTGGGACACCTGCAACACACTCACTTGTGCAAGGAAAAGATCTGTCCAGCTTTGTTCTCTATCTGAAAGTAGATTTTCCTCCTGGCCCTCCCAAAAAGACAGGCTATAGGAATGTACATTTGTTTGTGGAGTGCAGAGAGATGGCAGGTGTCTGCAGTAGTGTTCACAGTGAGCCAAGGCGGGGGTTCCCCTCTCTTGTAGTGCAATGAACTACTTAAAGTGTTTTAGAAGCACTTGGACAGGCTTACCCCAGATATGGAACTACCAAAGACTGTTAGAAACCCTTCTGTAAAGCAAAGGAAGCTACAGTGACCTTTCTTCTTACTGTGGATGCAGCCTATGCCCCAACCAACTGATGCGAAACTTGTTTGTTTTCCATACATCTGTTTCTGTTTAGCATTTGGGTAAACGCCCAGCTCACAACTTTATACATTGCTAAGCTGCACTGATCCCACCCTACAGCCAGCTCTGCTGTTGCAGTGTATGTCCCTGCCTGAACAGGCTCCCATTTGAAGTGTTGCACATAATTAGGGATTTTTCTTTATTTATAGGTCTAGCTTTTACCATTCTTATGTTGTTAAAAATAGCATCCTGTGGGGAAATAGCTTTTGTAAGTAACAGTGGGGACAACTGTGACTCCTTCTGTATTATTCAACCTCTGAAATACAATCAGTTTCTAAGAAGACAGCAAAGAATAAAACCTACCTTTTCTCTCTTAGAAACATGCTTCTTTCTAGTGGATGGTAGTTCCTTGCTTGTCATTCACACAAATGAGAAGAGACAGAAGTGCTGTGAGAACAGGTCTGTGCTCGGTGCAGGGGGTAAGAGCCAATGCTGAGGTCCTACCTTTCCAACTTCTCTGCTGCTGGTTGTGTGTCTTCCTCAGGTTTCTTCAGCTTGAGCTTGGTAAGGGCATTATCACAACTCTGGACATTGACAGGGACAGTTAAATGTTAAATGGCTTGTGTTTAAGCAGAGACTTTTTGCACAAGGAGCAAACCCTCAGCACAGTGCCTTGGCAGCTCAACAGAAACCCCACCAGTCTATCGCTTTCTTTGTTCCCCTAGCTCAGCTCGGAGAGCTTTCTCTGCTGTAGCTCAAATTGGTCATGAAAGCCCTGAAGGTAATAGTCAGCCAAACCCAGTAAAAGCTTCTGTTTTCAGGTATATTCAGTTTAATCTTACTGTAGTCCTGGTAAGTAGGAGGATGAGCTTGGGTGGGAGAATCTGAACTGGGCTGTTGATTTTGCTGGGCTGAGGTAATGACTTCAAGTTCCCATTTTATACTCATTTCTGGCACACAAAAACGGTCTGGACCTTGTGGAATTTTAAAGGTCCGTATTTCTACTTGTCTTCCCTTCCCATGCACAGAAGATCTTTAGTTTCTCCATTTAGAAAAGCAACAGTAAGTTCTGAGGAATATGATGGGACATATCACAAACCAGACTGCTCTTAAATACTGCTTTTAAAAGGGTGAAGTAAAGGTAGGCTCCTTGCACCCTAACTCATACACTGCTCTTACCATTAGGAGCTCCTGGGGGTTTGATAGAAGGATGTCTCTGCATCTGTCAAACATTTACTTAAAGTGGAAAATCAATATTTAAGTGTTCTTACATGGTTATGGCCCAGCTGTTTCAGGCTCTTTGCTAGTGATGTAGCTTAGAATTCCTCCTTCCAGCTGGAATTAAATGAGGTAGTTACGCAAGTGTTTACTTACATGTCTAAAGAGGTCTCTGATTGGGACTTTGTGACCGGGCATCATATCGTAGTCTGCTTTGACTTCCGAATAGGTGTCATTTATAATGGCCAAAAACATGTTCTGCACAGGAAGAATGCAGTTAGGCATCTGTTTCTGGAAGCTGCATCTGTATTATGCTGGGGCTGTTGTTTGGGGGTTGCTCCATGCTAGGGCACATATGGACTTGAGCTTTTCCGGGTGCAGATGCACCCAATGCACATACATTATCTGATAACATTATTCTCATCGTTCAGTGTGCTCGTTTTGTGGTGCAAAAGCCCCTTTTTGTGGCAGTTTGCAGGAAGGGAGAGCTGGGAATGTCAAGGCCTGCTGTCTCTGCCCAGGTGTACTGAGGGGCAGCCAGGACAAGCCTGGTGTCATCTTGGGTTGAAAACCACTGTCTCAGAGCACTACACGATAGCTCTCTACTGCTACTGCAAAAGGACAAGCATTTTTAAGCTAATACTTACCAGCAATACGAAGAACACAAAGAACACGAATGAGATGAAGTAAATGGGTCCAAGGATTCTGTTTACTGCTTCTGTGTTTTCAAACTCAAACTCTCCCAGCACAAGACGGAACTGTGTGAAGCTGGGAGCAAAAAGTACCAGAGCAAGGTTGACTGGCTTCTCCTAAAGAGGAGCACTGTGAGCATCACAAGCAAACAAACAAGCCCGAAACGATAGACACAACCGAGGCTGATTCGCCATTACCTTCATCACTGAAATCAAAAGGTGAGCCAGGATAGCACAGCTGTGGTAGCATATACTTGGGGATTTGAAAGTACAAAGGAATTTGTCCTGGTGTGCTTGTGTGAGAAAATTCCTTCATTTTGGATAAGTCATGTGGCTTATTTAAATGATTTCCCTTCTGTTCTGGCTTCAAGATGCATCACCTTCCCTTAGCACAGAAGGTATCAGTATAGGTCCCTATGCTCCCTACAGGGGATTTTATTCCTAGTGAAGACAAATACTTATTTATCTGTATTGCAGCATCTTAAAACCATCTCACACCCAGGTGGGTCTAAAATAAGCTGGTTTTCTGGTTTATAAGTGCCTTAATTTTACATGACAAGCTGCTTTCCAACAACCTGCTACACTAAAGATCTCTGAAGTGTAAGAAACGTAGCCATGGCCTAAAACTCAAGGCTTGCTGAGAGTGACAGGTTAGGGACCCTACAAAGTGTGAGGACCATCAAAGCCAGCTCCATCTGGTACCTGGAATTCATCTGATGATGATGATGCTACAGCGAGTAGCAGAGCCAGCAGATGGGATTCGGGCACTCTTGGCCGTGCAGCTGGATGTGTTCAGCTTGTGCTCTGAGTGTGTCTGCTGGGTGCGTTTATGCCCTTACTTCTGAAAGTGGTGAAGGAGGCAGCCTGCTGCCAGGCCTGCCCCATCACCCAGGGGCTGGTTTCATGTGGCAAAGCTGAGAGCTGGGGGG
Source organism: Amazona ochrocephala (assembly GCA_039720435.1). Classification (NCBI taxonomy): domain Eukaryota; kingdom Metazoa; phylum Chordata; class Aves; order Psittaciformes; family Psittacidae; genus Amazona; species Amazona ochrocephala. The sequence continues at coordinate 16,514,875 of CM077889.1, forward strand.
ACTAACGGCTCCATCGGTGACCTGCTCCTGAGCTTCCCCTTCTGTGGCTCCCCTGCGCTGGTTAATGCACAGATGGCCTTTTCTGAGCAGGGAAGGCTTTGGGAATCAAAAAGGGGTTTACCTTATGAGATAAGCTAAAGTGCTGGAGACCTGTACTCATAAGTTCTGCTTAGCAGAGACTGGTCTGTACCTGCACCAGTTTGTATCCAAAAGTTTACAAAGTACATACACGCATTTCTGGAACGTGGAAAACTCTTCAACTTGTGACCCAAAGACCAGATAGCCAAACTGGGCATAGGCGAAGAAGACGATGAAGAACATGACAGCAAAACCAATGATGTCTTTGGCACAGCGAGATAAAGTGGAGGACAACTGCTCCATAGTTCTGTTAAATCTTACGTATTTAAGTACCTGCCAGAGGACAGAACGTACTGTTATTGGGGGATCAAAATGTGTTGCAATTTCTCAACAGGATTTCTGGAGTGTTATCCGTAATCATCGTTTACAGGTTACGTTTACCCAGGATTAGGCTGCATGGGATGTATCTAGAAACGCACTAGGATTGGGTGTGTTTCTGGAGATGAATATTCTGCAGGGCAAACACGTGTCTATACTGAAGCTAACAGCATGTTAGGTCTTTGCTGGATACTGATATGTGTGATCAGTTCTAGCAGATATGGACCCCCAGACAAGGAGACCACAAGCCATTCCACCCTCCTGTGTCTGCAGAGTTGGTAAGGAGCTCTCTTTTGCTTTGGGTCTGAAACAAGGCCTGAACAAGCCTTGCTCAATGACAGTCATTAATGATAAACACAGCTGTGCTACTGAACAAACAGTCTGAAGGGAGGATGATGCAGGAGGAACATGGGGCTGGGGTACAGAAGGGACGTAGTGAGGAAGACTGTGCACAGTACTGGTTAACAGGCAGTGCTCCCACACAGCTGCTCTTCGGGCTGGGAGGTGGAGGAAGGCCAAAAGCCTGTTGATTTTAAAAGGATGTGACCTTCCACAATAGCCTGTGTTGAGGTACCTGGGACACGACTGCAAAGTATGCTCTCCTCTGCCAGATGTGAGCACCTCCCCTGCCTGTTTCATAGCTGCTTTGTGCTGGATATTGTATGAATGCATTAGGGCAGAGAGGGCCTTGGGAAGCTTCATCCAGTCACTGGGAACACTGAGGCCACCCAAACTCAAGTCACTGCCGTCTGCTGGCTAAAGGGGAAGGGGAGCAGACACCAGTCAGAGCCAGCAAGGTTTAGCAGATATGGGGCAGTGGCAGGCAAACAGGCAGGGCTGGTCTAGCCCCAGAGCATCTGGTTAGGAACAAAAGCAGCTCCTATTCTTGGAGCAGTTTGCTACTCTGTCTAGAGATCAGCAAATCTATTTGCAAGAATTAAATGAAAGGTGGGCACAAAGCCACTTCTGAATCAAGTTCAGACACATTCTGCCTTCCTTTTGGCTACAAAAGCTATGAATAGCTTCACCTATTACTACCATGCCATCTGTATAGGTCAGGCTGTGACCTGGATCATATTGGGTCTAGGAAAATACTGAGTTTGAGGAGGCTGTTTGCCCATGGTCATTTCCCAGCTGCTCCAATGGAGACAGCTGCCCATGTGCAAAATTCCTTTTTAGATGGGCTTGGAATCTGTGTGACCATGTTTATGAGAAGGAGGTAATTTTAAACTCTTCTGGAATCTCATAAACAAAATTCTCCCTTTTAAGCCCCACCTTTGCAATTCACCCATGAAAAGGTACAAGTGAACACTTAGGCTATGCTTAGAAATGCTGATTCTGAAGTACAGAAAAGGGAATAAGAGCCAATACCTTTATCCAAGCAAAGAAAATGTTGACAGCAATCATATTGTTGTAAAGGACTTGCCAGAATGTAAGGAAATAGAAGTCTGGGTACACATTGGCATCAGACAGCAGCTCTTCCATTAGCAGCGACACTTCTACGGTGCTGTAGATATTGAAGATGATGGCAAGGATGGATACCTGAAGGAAAGCAGAAGCCAGTGAAACTCAAGTCCAGTTACGTGCCCCTTCCTTCACACCATCATTCTGCATAGGAAAGACTTTGATTTCAACATGCCCGTGGGTAGATTTGGAAAACCCGAGCTTTTTTGGTCATAATCCATATATACGAGAGTTTATTGCCCAAACCAATTGTAATGGTACTGTGATAATTCTGGGCTGGCGGTATTTAACATGCTGCATATATTCTAATCTACTGTGTTAGCTCTGCTACATGCTACTGCTTCCCTGCTCCGCAAAGATTAAGGCTCAAACAAACAAGGTGGATAACAAGTATAAAAGACGTGGAGCCGCAGCAAGCTGCCAGCAAAGCTAGAAGAGTTCAATGTGCTGAACCATGGTGTGCCATGTGGCCTCTTCAGTGCAGAACAGTGGGTGACTGACTCAAACCCGACACAGATTTGGGCTGTTTGGCTTGTTGGCTGTCTATTCAGTGCAAGCCTACACTGGCAAGCACAGAGGTGAAAGTCAAGGGGTAGCTCACCATCAGCAGCATCAAATCCAGCCAGCTCCAACCACTTCTGAAATATTCCCGTTTCAGTTTCACTATTTTTATAGCTTCCTGGATTATAAATGTAATGATAAAGAGGCAAAAGATGATTTCACAAGAAGCCAGGAAGTAATCATAATGTGTGATGTATCTGAGGAGCTTCACAGAGTAGATATGTATAGAGGTGAAAGCACCACCAGTGGCAGGGAACTCTACCACCAACCTGAAAAAAATTGGGGACTGGTGTTAGTTACCATCCCTTTAAATCATCGCAGCCCTTTATTTTCTAGTACTAATCATTACTACGTTCATAATACCTTGCTGGAACTCCTACGTCTCTAAAGTCTTCTTGTAAGATACCTTCTCAGTAGAGCAAATGTTCACTGTATCCTGAGTCCTTTCCCTCCCCTAGCTGACAACAGGACTACTAATCCACTCTCTGACCTTGCAAAAGGCCGTGAAATTCCTTCCAACTGACAGCAGCAACCAACTGTACAGACCAGATACCCTCTACTACAAAAAAAACATGGAAAGGAAGGATCTGGGTCTGCTCCCTGCACTTGTGCATTCTTAATGGATTACTGTCTTGCCAGCTACTACCTGGGAAACGTGGCTGCATGTGCCTGAGGTGACCAGCCTTCCCTTGCGTCCTTATGAAAGCATCATGCCTCAGTAAACTGGACTTCACATGCAGTGAAGGTAAGAACTCACCTGACTATACAGAAGAGGTTTAGGTTAGCATTGTATGTTGAGAAGTCGATAAATACAGCTCTGGTTCCTCTAGTGAGCCAGTTGTTCTGCTTCAGAGATGCCAACTTCTCCATGCTCTCCTGCTTCGATTTAGGTAAGGTGAACAAATACCCTCCACTGCTGTACAAGCCCATATTTCCCAAGTACCACGGGGTAAACGGATCAGCTGGGGTGTATTTCCATCTGGTCAGCAATGGGAAAACAAAGCACTCGGCTTATGGAACCTGGACTGAAGTAAGCTTCACCTTTTACTTTGCACAATATACTTGCTAGTTCTTGTGTTCTGCAGCCATGACTGATGAGTTAAGCCAGACCTTTAAATAATGCATTTCTTTACATAAAGAATATGGCCTTAAGATAGTCACATTTTATTTAGCTGCTCAGTATTCACAAAACAGCAATTGGTTATGAATCTGGATTTCGCCCAGTGTGGGCCAGACAGTTCATTACCTTAAAACCTTTGTAGGCAAACGGAGTATCTCTGGTTTCCACAATTCATTGTTCCTGTGGCATGTTCACAGGTTCTTCCATTGTGTTAAATTCATGCTAGATGAGCTGTGTGAAGTGGGCCTTTTGGCTCTGTTTGCAGAGCATTTTAGCATGACTCCAATTTATAAACATGGGATTAAAATTCAAGCCTCATATAATTAAGCATTTCTCCAGAGATGTTAATGGAGATAGACCCACTAACATGTGCTTCTGCTGAACTGGGTTTGCTGTTTCCAGTTCTTCCTGTCTCTCCACTATAGATTTCCCATGCTAAATTCCCATCCATAATGTTGGCACAAAAGCAAATCCATGATTTATCACAATGTAAACAAGAGGAAAAACTCAGCTAACTGCATGCACGGTTGTGACTAAGTGAACAAGAGTGGCATTAAGGCTTTGGTTAGGTTTCCAAAAGCATTTCTGTGCTGGAATAGGATGACTTACTCAGATTCATTCCTTAGAGCATCGTCAGACCTGTCTTCAGCTTGGTAATGGTAATCACTGTAACAGTCATCTAAAAAGCTGCGGAAATAGGGGTAGATGGAGCACGTGTTGTTGCGCACTTTCACCTGTCGAACCTGGACTACTCCTAACAGTAAGTTCTCATAGTAAATATGGCTGTAGTTCTGGAAGGGTAACGTCGTGTTGTTGTACCATTTGTCCCAGTAGAGTCCATCCAACAATGGTCCCTGTACAAACTGCACGTACAAGTGAGGTTAAGGTTTCAGAAGAAGATTTAAATACCACTACTGCCCCTCTCTTTAGCATACAGATCTCTAATACTATCTCTAATAATCACAAATACAGGGTTCCCAGGTTACTTACAGCTACAGAGTCTAAGCTAGAATAGAAACAACTCCCACCGATGCACTGTCTTACACATACGATACATTTACATCTTTCTGCTGTGGGTCAGTTCTGTTCCCTATGCAATTCTATCAGGGATGTGTAATGGGATTATTCAGGATAAGGCTGTAACATCTCTTTAGAATTCCCCTGAATTCTAAACAAATATGTTTAAACACAAACAGTATATGTTGTTTTAACGAAATCTGTTGGTTGTCTTAATCTCCGACAGATCTGGTGTGGGATATGTTTCTGATTAGGGTTTTAGTCATCTGGATGTATTACTTGTGAAGGTGGGGAAAAAACAATCCCTCTTTTTCTGGGTGTTTCTTAGATGCCCATAAAGAGCATTCAATTTGGGGGGAGTATTATCCCGAGTGCAAAACAACACGCCCTCATGGTTTGGGACCATCTGAGCACGCATTACAACCATGCCTAGCACATCAGCCCACACACTGCAGTAGCAAAGGCTCGCTATTTGATGGACTAATTACAGCCACCACGCTAAGAGGGGGAGTGCAATTCTTCCCAATGAATTGTTATAGGCAGGCATTTCCATCCGTAAGGAAGAGTAGGATGAGAAACTGCCTCCCGCCTGCAGCTGGGCAATGCTGGTGATGTTGGGAGGTCCTCCACCTAGTAGTGAAAACAGACAAGTGTTTTGCGACTGTCACTGAAATACAGGGTAATGTAACAGCAACCCGGGTGAGCCAAGGTGGTTTTCCAGTGGAAATCATAGACCTTGGATTGTTTTAACAGCTGAAAGTCAGAAGAGCTGTAAACCCAACGTGTGCCTGGTTTTACTGAAGCTCTTGTCAAGCTTCAGTGAGAACATAATACAGCAATTAACTGGCCTGTTGTTTTCCTCGACTGATTGATCACAAGTGTCAGTGTTAGTGCCTGTTTGTACCCAATCCAAATGCGTTTTAATAAGTATTTGCCTTTCTTGTGCTGAAAGCACATCTAGCACACAGCTTTTAGGAGAACCACAGAATGGTGAGGGTTGGAAAGGACCTTAAGATCACTTAGTTCCATGAGCCATGAATTAACACTAGGAAATTCCTCACTTGTCTCTAACAAAAGCCTTACCTTCCAGAAGTCAGCTTTGCTCCGAATAGTCCCAAACCCATCCTTGCCCTCAGCGGGCTCCATGAAGAGACGGGACATGACTGTGTTCAGGTGGTACATGTCTACGCTCACCATGCCAAAGGCCACTGGAAAGAAGGGGCAAAAAGAGGATGCTCACCGGCTAAAATCAGAGCATGGCAGCAACTTGCCTCAGCTGTCCCAAGCTCATCCTGCTCCAGAAAGTCAATTGGATTGAAGTGATGCTTTGGGTGGATGAGGGATGGATAAGGGGGATACGGGAGGAGGCAGCACTCACATGGTAGGTGCTTGTCAGCAGGGCTCAAGCCGTTTGATCACTTACGTATGCAGAGGTCTATGAGGAAGATGAGGTAGATGACCAGCTCCCGCAGCATGTCCTTCAGCTCCTGCTCGCTCATGCTGCTCTCCCGGGCTTTCGGGGCGCCTGTTTGGGGAAAGGGCAGCGGGGACAGAGCCCGGTCAGGCCACGGGGCCCTTGGGCCGCACCGGGCGGCGGCCCGGCCCTGAGGGGAAGGGTGCGGGGCCGGGCCGGAGGGCAGCGGGGCCGCCTGACGCACCGCGGCCGGTCAGCCTGTGGCCCACCACGGGCAGCTGCGCCGCTGCCGCCGGCTCTATGGCGGCCGGGCAGGGCCGGGCCGGCTCCCGGCGCTCCTCGGTGTGAACCTCAACGTGCGGCGGTGGAAGCATCCCCGGCTCGGGCCGGGCAGGCTCCCGGCCCCTCCCGCCCTCGGAGGCCGCTGCTCTCGTTGCCGTGTGTCCGTTCGGGTCCGCCCTGCCGCGGCGGGGCCCCGCGGGGCAGCGGTTCCAGGTAGAGCCCGCGCCGCCAGCCCCGCGCCCGCAGCGGCCAGCCGGGGGGGGGATCCGCCGGTGATGGCGGCTGGTTGTGTCCGCTTGAACTGAGCCGAGCGAAGGGACCGCGGCAGATCTGCAGGTAAACGTACAGTGATGCGGCGCTGAGGGGCTGGTGGGGCTCCCAGGCAAGAACCGGGGATGCTGCCGCGGCGGAGCTGGAGCTGCGGCTCAGCGTTGATGCCGTGCTGTGGTCCAAGCAGTGCAGCATCTTTACGTTCACAAGAAGCGCATGGGTAATGGGGTATCAATCTGTTTGATCGGCTCAAGCCCACTAGAGGACTTATTTCAGTGTATTTCATTGCTCGGGCAGCCCAGAGGGGAAGGACGGTGATAGAGCTCTTTTGGTTTGTTAGCAGTTTGACAGCCAGCGTTGTGCTGTTCAGAGCTGGGGGTTTATTTAATGGCACTGCAGTGCTGGGGGAAGCTGAGGCCCCGTTTTTTCCATGCTGGAAGATGCCGTGGGGGTTGCTGACAAGCAGCAGCGTTGCTGTGCACCCCCCAAGAGCTTGTTCCACCCTCGCAAATTTCCTTTTAGGAAGAACAGCGGAAAAGTCTTCAGAGATTGGGTTTGTTGGATTGGGCAAAAGCACAGTTCATGGTATTTACTGTTATTATTCTGAGCAAGGTGGCTGCGAATAGCACCACGCAAACCGTTTGGATGATTCAAAGCAATGGCTTGCTGAGAGTCAACAGTGAGGTAAGTCACAGGTTTGAGTAAAGGAACAAGGAGGGAAAACATAGCTTTAAAGCTTCAAATGATGCGGGGCAGCTTTTGGGTCAAATGCACAGGGAGAAAGATTAATGTTGCCTCATTGAGAGGATAGTGTTAAGGGAGAGCTAGCATCTAGTTTATAGGTATTAGAAGAGAAACAAGGGGGCGAGCAGCGGCACTTCAGAGGGTAAGAATCTGCCTTGCCAGGCTGCAGCTGATGCTAGACATACGCAAGCTGGTTTCAACAGATCAAGGAAGAATCACAGCTGATGTTGGCTACTCAAAGTTTTATTTGCCTCTAATTTATTCTCATAAAAACACTCTAATCTATTTGGTTGTAGTATTCAGACAGCACAGACTTCTGATACGATCAAGAGTGATAGTAGAGCAGCAGTACAAACCAACCTACTTCAGCACGTAACCAAGTATAGGTAGAACTATACCCACCCGTGCCTGTCCAAACTAATTAGCCTTGCTTTCTTAGGCTTTATAGTTCAAATACAATACTCAGTAAATGGTTACAGTCACCAAGCCATATAAATAAAACCTAACATGGTAAAATGGGAAGAGCTGAATGTGCGAGAGTCAAAGGTAAAAATCTGTAGATAGGTATTTTGCTAATTAGGGCAATCGCCAGTTAACTGCATCTATGTTGTAATTGTCTCTTACAGGTGTGAGATCTCCTCTTCGTTTCCAGTTAAAGTTCATCACTTTCATAGAGTCCAGACTGCTCAGCCAACCGCTGAAACTCTCCTTCTGGTGAGAAAGCTTGTTTCACATCCAGTCCTCTTCCATTAAGTGCCAAATACTTGCTAAAAGTTGGTCGAACCCGTAACTGCTTTGGGGCTGGAACCGGCTTGTTTGTGTGTGCTGCAAGAGAGAAAAAAGCCTCTTTCAGTGCCTGGGGAAAGACTCACAGCAGAGCAACCCAATTGCTTTTTATCTGCAGGCATAAGCCAGCAACCCCTTAGGAAGAATTTAACAGACCAAGCCCCTATCTCAGACACCAGAGGTTTGTATTCACCCGCCTTCTTGGTATCAAACTGTACTCTTTGAACAGTGCAGATAACAGACAATGTTCAAAGGACACATCACAGTGTCCTGGCACTCAACAAGAGTTTTTCCTGAGATAGTGACATTTGTCCTTGGAAAGCAATCCTCCCAGCACTCTAAGCTTCATCAGGTTCATCTTGAGGGTCTGCTTTGAATGCCAGTGGCAGTTTCAGTTGTGGTTGTGGCACTGTGATGTGGTACTTACTTGCAACCTCTAGCCTGGCGTGGCATGTGGCCACTCCTGCCCCATTGACAGCAGACACAGTGTACCAACCAGCATCCTTCTTGCTTGCATTATGAATCAGGAGGCAAATCCTTCCAGTATTGTCATGTAACAAGCTGAAAAATGAAGGTGTTTGTGTAAATGCCACATAAGGAGAGAAGACATTGAAATCAGAGAGACAGTTTACGTGCTGAGGAGCTGAGTCCTAGAACAATTCTTGCAGGCCTATTTAGACATAAACACTGCATTTGGATTGTAAGACACTAGTGATGCCAGGCCAGGTTGGACAGGGCTTGGAGCAAGCTGCTCTAGTGGAAGGTGTCCCAGCCCATGCAGGGGTTGGAACTGGATGAGCATTAAGGTGCCTTCCAGCCCAAACCAATCTGTGATTGGCGTCATGTGAATCACGTCATCACATCATTCATGGGGCATCAAGGCCCTTCTGTAGCCCCACTGCATCAGCACATGATGAATGCATTGTGTGTTTCAGTCCTAAGGCCAGGCTTCTCCATGGGCCTTGTAACTGCTGCTAGAATTCAGTGTGGCATCTGGTCACGCTTTTCTCTGTGCCCTCAAAACCAAGACTTACGGTCATGTTCACTATGTGTCATAAACAAGGGGCAGATCTAGCTCACCAGCTTGCTACTTTTAAACCCAGCCAGTTTTGGCTTAACAAATAGTGGTTATTGTTTTCTAACACACCAACTCATTAGTGGGATACCTTATTCGGTCTGTATTATATTGTACCATTTCGTTGTTTCTTTTCCAGTAAATCCTGGGTGTCGGGATAGCAGAGATCTGGCATTCGAGTCTGGCTGTATCTCCTTCAAAAACCTTTTTGCTTTGTGGCTTGAAGATGAAGGTTGGAGGCGTGTGATGTTCTTTGGCTAAATTAAAGATGAAAAAGAAGAGTTACTGTAAGTATTGAATGCTAATATCAGGCTTGGGTTTTAAGATTTCAGCATGTTAATTCAGTGGGGCACATGTTCCTTACTACATCTCCTGAGCATACAGGCAATTCCCATGAGCTTAAGGGTGTAGTAGACACAGTCCAGTTTAGGAGGAGAGTCAGTCAACATAGGTTACCCATCTTGGGAGATCAACAACTCCCAGATTCTGGACATCCTACTACATCTAAATGTCCCACCAAAAGTGATTTGAAGAAATATGGCATCCTGGATGTATGTATTAAAACAGTCTTGGAAAAGGTAAGGGATTTGTTATCATTTGAGCCTGAATATATAGAGATCTAGCTCTACTTCCTAATTGGTTATGTTCCAAACACATGGAGGAAAGCATTAGATTACTGAGATTTTCCATATGTGGTCAGGTGGTGCTCTCAGTCTTACCAATGACTTCCACCTTCACTGCAAAAGATGCTTCTCCTGCACGGTTGACAGCCACACATTCGTATGTCCCTGCATCAGATGATTTGACTGCCTCGAAAATAAATGAGTGGAATCCCTTTTCTGACACTATCATTTTATGGAACTGATCTTGATGAACCATCCTTCCATTCTGATACCACATCACATCTGGAGTTGGCAGCCCGCTAACCTGTGACGGAGAGAAAAGCAGTCAAGAGTTGAAACAGCTTTTGGATTATAAAAGCTCTTCAATGCTATGGGGATTTTGATGCCCATAAATGATCAAATCATGATCCTGCCACAAAACTTTACAGTCTTGCCTAGTTTTGAATATTAATGTGGAGCTGCACAGAGAGGAAGGCTTCCGAAGTGCTGTGGAAAGATGAGCTTTAGCTACAAGATGATAGAGCCTATTCCTACAACCCCCTGACCCCATCGCGTAAGGTAGATTTGATGAGCCACCATTTGATTAACCACCATTGTGGGTTCATAGAAGGGAAAATTCTCCCTTTTGATCCCACGGCTCACACCATCAGCAGTGCTGATATCCCACTCTTTTGATAATGTATGTAGATACACTGTCCTGCAGACATGCTCCAGGTTGTCCACAACATGCAGACGTTAAGCAATTTGCAGCCAAATGCCAAGCCTGGCAAGAGTTTACTTAAGGAAAGAGATTGGAAGTGATTAAGGGAAACCAAACCAAACCACAATCAGCCCACAGCCTTTGCAGTGAAGCTGCATGTGCAGATCCAGGTTCTTTCTTACCCTAGGGTTGGGACAGTGGCCATGCAGTTTCAGGCCTTTTTGTCTGTTTGTAATTAGGGCATTTTGTTGCCAGATTATCTGCTCCAGCAAGGGCACAGTTACCTCAGAGAAGGTGATGGTCCATATTTACCTCTATTAACTTTAACCATATTCTCATGCAGCTCATGCCATTTACATCTTCCAAGGGGAAAACATTTAGCCATCTCCTGTTTCTAGGTTTACACTGCCTGGAGAGACCTTGTATCATTTGCCATTAGTGCTCTGGCTTACAAACATGCACAGGCACTGCAGTGCAGAGACCCTTCCGTGCCACACACCCCACGGAGCTAACGGAACTGCAAGGGAAAGGCTGGCATTACTTTGAAGTCGAGCCTGCAGAATCGCCCCTCCTCAATAATGACGTCTTCAGGCACTTGTGTAAAACGTGGCTGGAAAAACTTCTCCTGGATTGAGTCGTGCCCACGTTCATCTCCTCTTGAGGATGGTCTGCTCCTGAGAAGTGGGCAGGGAAAGTTAACTGTGTAGAAGTTACCCCAGTGCAAATGACATAAAGCACTGATTGCAGCTCAAGTCCCCCAGCACGTTCAGGAGTCCAACAATACGGTTCTGGTTTGGTTTTCAGCTGGAAGGCAGGGGCTCTGATAACCACTTATCTTGCTCAAGTTGTTCAACACAGAAACACGACACATGAAGCCTTCATCTTTGGCCTAATATCCAAAAGAACTTACAAGGCTGTGTTTCAGCATTTACATTGTCAGACCTTGCTGTGGCTAGAGAGTAATCGTCTAGAATATGAAGCGTATTTGCCCTAGGTACACCCCGCCTTTAAGCCTCCAGTGTTATACTTAGAATTGACTGGATTAAGATCAAAGGCATCATAAATGGTAGCGTTTTAGTTGAAAGGAAGAAATGGACTTCGTAATTACTACTTTAAAAAAGAGGTAAGTAGTGAAATAAAACCAACATTGTCTAGAACGTTTGAAATAAGGTCTTGAGGAGCAGCACAGCAACTCTTACATAGTTTATGCGTTACCTTACGTGTGTTGTAGGAACCTGCAGCCTGATGTTTTCCGCATTCTGGTGTTTGGAAAGAGAAGAGGAAGAGGTGAGTTAACACAGAAAGCTTTATCTATAAACTGAATAAGAAGCCATTTTAATTTCATGTACTGATTGCCTCTTAAAAGCACGCTGAATACTTCAGGAGTCATCGGGATAAGAGGAACTCGCATCAGGAGCTCATACACTGCTTTCACCCTCAGCTTTGCCATGACAGTAACAAGTACTATTAATAGGATGGCACAACTCCTCATCACTCTGCACAGGTGATAGGTGCAGCAGTTTTTGTTTGGCTGGCCAAAGGCCTTGTGTGCCAATAACCTTTGTTAGAGGGGAATAGTACTACTGGCAGCATCTAAAACGAGAGCAAAGTACAGAGTGTTCTTCCCTATAGCAGGAATAGAAGCGGAATCACTGGCCAGAGCACCATATTGTGCCTACTTAAATATGGTACCAAGCAATGGACACATGCTGAGCTGGAAAATATTTCTCTTTCTAGATCACAGCACCAAGTAAGCTTGCTGACAACTCCACCATCACATGAGTGAATCTGCTCCATACCCAGGATTGATCCCTGCTAGGAACTTATATGTCTGGAAAATGCAGTCTATTACCAGTGACTCCTTTTAGCAATGTAGTTAGACAGAGGAGACGCTGCATGGAAGTTTCTGGTGTGTTTGCAATTAGCCATTATGATGCTTGGTTCTGTACTTGTAGTCTAGTCCTGTAGAACATTTAAGCTGGGGTTTAAGCTTCAAGCACAGGAGCAGCCTGAAGTTCGGGGGAAGCATTATATGAATGAGGGTTTTGCTGGACTGAACTCAATGCTGAGTCTAAAGGCAATTGGTTGTATCTGCTCATTTACACAAGTCCTGTACAATTATTACTTGTCTTGTGAAATGATGCTGTAGTGATGGAGCTGCTAATTCTAATGCTCTATTATATGGACTGACTGTGTAGTTAAGTTCCTGAGGGATCAGGAAGCTGGATGATGCATCAGTGACTACAATATTTAAACATAAGACTGAACAATGGGAATAAGGTCTCCCCATCTCTCCTCCCAATGCTCTTTTTTATGCACATTTCACACATCCTAAAAGCTGTCAGTTACCCTGTTTTGTCTGACTGTTTCCTTGTTCTCTGCAAAAGATAGAGCTTCCCTTGCTCTGACATCCGTAATGTTCCCTTCTTGCCTGCTCTTGTCAGGTGATTATTTGGGATAAATAGCTCAGATGGCATATTCCTCCCTTGCTGTGATCCTAAGTGTTTCTTCTATGGAAGAGGTTTGTTAGCTGCACTTTGGAAGGTGTGTGCGGGCCTGCTGGCTCTATGGGCACGCAGCAGGAAGGATGTTTTCTTTGGCTGCACAGGTACCCAGTGCTACATCACAGAAATTTCCACTAACTTTGATCACAGGAGTGCCAAAGAGAGCTTTTAACTGGCCTGAACAGCCAACGAGTGACGCAAGTCTCCAACTAAGATGCTTTTGAAGATGCCAGGAGCGATAGCTTCTCTTCTGTCAGTGTGTGAGCCGCTAAAATAACTGCTTTGCTTCCTCTTAATGAATGCAGGCCCCTGGAGAGCTAAAACTCAACCGATCCCACCCCAAGGCCCTGACCTCTTGCAGTGAATGTCACTTGCTCCAAGCAGTGACAGGTGTAAATCTTGCTGCCCTGGCCCTGTCTGAACTCAGGCTGTTAGAGTCGGTACCTGTATCACTCACTGTGCTGCTCCCTGCCTGACACACAACAGTGCTGTGCAGCAGCTGTTGTAATTCTTCCTTGGTGAGGTTATTCCTACAGATCAGGCCCAGCAAGGGGATGGTGTTTAAATTCCCTACTCCTGCCACCACCACCCAAAAAACCATCTCAAGTGAGAGCAGTCTCCTTCCATCCCCTGCGCTGTACCAGATAAACCCCATCTCTCTGCCCTGTTCAGGTCCAAGCAAGCCACAGCACAATCAGCAGTAAATCACTGTTCTAGAAAGGGGTCCCCTTTTACCTGTGCGTTCTGCATGTTGTCTTCACTTTGTGTTTCCAACACGGATGCAGCATTTACTGGTCCGAGCAGCCTGCGAGCCATTCTTTCTTCATAAGTTAATCGCTTAAAGCAGAGTGGAGAGGAATTCTAGTCAGAAGTCCATTCACTATTTCAGATCAGCTTGTAAGAACATATTAATATGCCACAAATTCAGGGTGCTGTCAATGGGAGCAGTGGCTGAATGGAAACCCCACGCCCGTTCCAGAGGGTTTGCAGTCTGTGATGCCTACTGAAGTCAGCCTCAATATATACAGCGCTGAAATGCATCAAAGATTAAACTGCCTGTTCATCAGAGCCTCTCTAATGCCATCTGTGGCCTTCCACCCCTCCTCTTTCTCCACTGGGATTATTTATGGGTAACTGATGGCATTATCTCAGAAGCCAGAGTAAGTCCCAGGGTACCTTTCTGTTAGCGCTGGGAAAACTTTCCAAGCCATTCAGCTGTGGATTTGCTTCAGGAGCTAGAGCCATGATGGATGCTATCTCACATACTCCCAAAAAAGCAAGAGCCACACCAGTAGCAGACACAGCCAGAGAGGAGCACCACCACCCCCAAGAGCACAAGGGAAGCTTATGCCAGTGCAACAGCCCCTGATGGAATGCTGCGAGAAGGCAAGAACATGTTTCAGTAGGAACAATAAGTTCCTACAATACGGGTGCGGCACAGAGGGATAAATATGGAGGAGTTAAATCCAAGTTCTGCCATCTGGGTTACTTTAGAAGAGCACATCAGTCCCCTGAGCACCAGAACACCTGATTCTTCACTTCCCACAAGGTTTACCTTGGGTTTGATTTTGTGATGCGAGGACAAGCTGTCACTGGATTTCTGCTCTGTGTATGAGATGTGTGGAGCTACTACCGGGTAGGTAAAGGTTTAGCGAGGCTTCTGGCACTTTTCTTTAGAAGAGAATGAGAGACCTCTTGGAAAACCTATGAGAGCTTAATATCCCCGAGGTCACTGTGGCTGTATCAAGTGGGGCTGAGATTGGCCAGTTGGTTCAGGCGTTGTTGGAGGACAAGGGGAGGAGGACACAGCACAGCGATTGCATAAGCCTTATTTTTAGCCTGGCTTTCTATGGGAAGAAAAGCTGGCTTGCAATGGCAGGCTTTCTTACAGCAGATAGGACATTCCTGGTAGGGACACATTAAGTCAGATTTGACCTCATATATTCTTCTTCCTTCAATGTTTAAAGTAATATATATGACCCAAACCTGTTCCTACTGATGGTAATGGAAAAACTCTTTTCTACTCCAGGGAAAAGAAGATGGAAACTATAAACACTGGGCTTTTACCTGTCTGCCTCCAGCCAGCAGGAAGG
Organism: Amazona ochrocephala; assembly: GCA_039720435.1. NCBI lineage: Eukaryota > Metazoa > Chordata > Aves > Psittaciformes > Psittacidae > Amazona > Amazona ochrocephala. Next base: position 16,529,984 of record CM077889.1, read on the forward strand.
TTCCCACATTAGAGACCTGCTCTCTTTAGCTTGCTGTTATGGGCTTCCCTACCGGTAAGCAATTTTTAATCCTAGATTTGGATTTCTTGGTAAAGGGGATTGCGTTTTGTCCCTTTGCAGAACAAATAAGTAGGTACTGAGACCAGGAGTCCTCCTTATAGGAGACAAGATTTAATGATGAAAGCTCATGTCATTTCTTTGATTTTTTTGTTCATATACAAAGCAAGCAAAGAGGTTACCACATGTGGCAATGGTCTCTAGAATGAGCTTTCAAGTATCGACACTTCTCTAAGTGTCTAATGATTTGGGGTGGGTTATTAACCCCAGCATAGAAAACCAGCGTGCAATGGTGTCTGGAGAACTGAGGGATTCTCCTCGGGTTTCTAGTCTGTAGATGTGATGGTCAGCAGAATGCCCAGCAGAGTTCAAGTTCATACCATGGCTCTAAACAGGTACATTTTTCCCAATCCTGGCCTTATTGATTTGATTGCACAAATTCAAAGACAGCTTGAACGGTGTGTGCTAGCCAAGAAGGTAGGATAAGAGGAAAGGCAAGAGCAGATTAAACCCATCTAGCTGCATCAGATGGCTTTCAGAAGTTAACGCATCCCTTTCTGATGTCATGAGAGATGCAGACATTCAGTTGCCACAGTACATGCCTATGGACAGATTCACAGCAACCATTTCTTGCCACACATGCAGTGTTTGGGCAATGTTGCTCCAGCATTTCCTTCTGCTTTCAGCTCAGTTTGGAGTGCCTCTGGGCACTAGAACTGTTCTCCACATCCCTGCTTGCACTACTGAGAGTCACAGCAAACTGGCTCTTTCCTCAGCAGGTTTCCCTTACCTGGTTGCCATTCTGGAGAAGGTTGTCTTTGCATCGGAGTTTCTTTTCCAAGTCCTGAATGAGGGCCTCTTTTGTTCCTCGAATTTCATGGTCTGATGTCTTCTGCATAGAGTTGATGCTAGCTTGTTTGTTATACATTGGCTGTGAGTAACTGCTCACGCAGGAAGAGAAAACAAAGTTATTCCTTTTGGCCTGCTTGACTGCTACAGCTTCGCAGAACGCACACAAGATGAACCTGTTACCTGCAAACTGGGGTTCAAATGAACACGTAAAGCATTTGGGAGATAGGTAGGCTGGGTGGCATAACTGGGTATCAAAAGGGGAAGCATCACAGTCTAATCGAGTCATTGCGTTCCTCCCACAGCACTTGTAGCAGTTTGCTGTGGGTGGGTGCTCAGCACCCCCACACCCTGCAGTGGTCCCTGCCAGGACTTAGATGTGTGCTAGCAATGTGATCCATTTGGGAGTAGTTCTTCCTCAGAAACTGCATTCCTTCACAATTACAATTGTTAGTAAGGCCCTGGTGCTGCAAATCCTCAACAAGGTCACAAACTACTCAACTGGGTATGAGCAAATAGCTTATTAATTGTCCTCTTCCTCTTGGCCCAGAAAGCTACTTCCCATAGCATTTCTGTCCAGATGGTCAATAGCTGAGCTTACTCCAGGCCTGACTGGGTCTTTAGGAGCCCCCCATATAGCCTGGGCCTGTAGTCCATAGTCAAGGGACACAGTCAAGTTTTGGAGTTAGGTAATAGACTTGATTCTGAAAGGTGCAAGGAAAGGAGGAACATCCTTCAAAGCACATCTGCTCGAGGTCAGAGCACTCTGTGCTGACACGGTCCAACCCGGTTTGTTACACACAGCATGGCCCTGATGCTGCAGTTGTGTTCAGCAATTATTTCTATTCAATTATCATTGAAATATGATACCATCATCATTCTGTTCAAGTTATCATTCTGGTATGTATTCCCAGCACTGCTTGGACTTAATAACTTGCCCAAGTTACAACTTAAAAACATTAATAGTTTGCCCAACAGATTAATACATCTCCTGCCCCCACCTGCCAATTTATAGCATGATTAGGAAAATAATTCCTCAACTCACAGGATGTTGCATTGAAGAACAGCTGATATGAAAAGCACAATGAGGCACTAAAGCTCTTTGCTATGAAAACAGCCCCACACTACACACAGAACCCAGCAGTTACTCCGGATGCGTAACTAACCCCACACACTCCTGCAGTACTTTCAAGCAGCAGCCCACTCAGTCTTACCTTTCCACTGCCACAGTGCTGCGATTCAAAGAAATCCCACAAACATTCAGGTTCCCTGACTACAAACTGGCGCTTAAACCTGAATTTATACCCAAGCCAGCAGGACCCCAGCCCCTATCACCTTTCTAACATCCTCAGTTGAGTGTGCTGTGTTCTACACTGACTTTCCGCAGGACTTCCAGCTAAGATTGGCAGGAATACAAGTTGGTGAGAAGGCAAGACCCCAGCTCCCTCCGACATCTCATTGACCTTGGAAGAGATTTGGATTGCAGCCCAAAGGCAAAATGATATAATACATATTCAGGAAAGAATTTAGGCTTTGGTCCGAAGGGGTAAAGTTTTCACGCGGCCGCCCTTCTGTTATGGTTAATGAAAGCTGTATTGTAGGGGAGTGTAGAGTCCCATCATGATGTGGAACATGAAAGCACTGCTGAGACTTCCTAGGAACCTTGGTTAGATGTGGGATTCCTACTGCCTTCCCCCCTTCCTCCCCATTCATGAGCCACGTCTGCTGAGAGAAACTCATTTGAGATGGGTGTCCATCCTCTTGTGAATGCCCTTAAATAAGAGACTCCCATCAAATCAAACTGAACTGTTCAAACTGACTCCAGAAAAGCTGCCCAGCAGCCCCTGACATGACTGCTGTGCAGTTTAATTCCTGGTCAGATACCCATCTGTCCCACACAGACACCAAGGGCAAGCACTCAGCCTCCTAACCCGAATCATGCAGAGTCCTGCCTCAAACATCAGAAGTCAATGGGAGCTGTACCATTGGCTTTGGCCAAGCCGGCGCTTCACCGAATGGGTTGGATTTGGGATGGTCAGTGCATGGGAGAGGCCAGGCCAAAGGAAAGCAAGGGGAGGTTAGAAGCCTGTATATACTTACTGAGGTTCCATAGGAGAAGGAGTTTGGCTGTTATAGTCGGGCTGCGAGGGTAGCACTGAGCACAGGAATGCTGCAGGGGGTTGGTTAGGCATGGATATAAGCCGTTGCCCGGATGAGGAGCTAGCAGGAGACTGCGCAGATGCAGGAGTGACGGGATATGTGGATTCCTTAGGGGCACTACAGGAAAGCGAGGAGAGCGTGATTGAAGAGCTCAGCGATGACGAGGAGGAGAATTTCTGCCCACTGGGGTTACGAGGCTGTATTAGGATGGAGGACTGTTTGAGTTGTGTGCTTGACTCTGTAGAGGCTGCGGGTCCCGGAGGCTGCTGTTGCCCTTGGCACACATTCTTAGACTGGATAAAGTGTTTTGGACGCTCGTAGTTAAACATGGTTGGTTGACACATAGAGGAAACGGATGGGAAATTAGGGACACTCATAGGAGAGGTTTCGCGGCTGTCCTGGGTTTTTGTTGGTGATAACTGGCTTTGGATGGGTGCCTGGTAAAAACTAGGTGGTAGGCCACAAAAGCTGTCTTGGCTGGGCTCCTGGATAGAATGGAACCCTGGCCTTGCAGAATAGAGGCTTTCTTGGTGTGGATTTTCCCTTAAGGAAGACAATACAGATAAAATAAATCGCACATCACCATTTGAACCACAAAAACACTGTGTTGTGAGCAGTCATGAGCAATCCAAAGTGCAGGAAGTTCAGGCACGTGACAATTCCAGCTTGAGCTTAAAATGAGGAGATTTAGGATTGACTGGAACTGTTCCAGGACTGTATGAACATTTTGGATTCCAATACCATGTCATGCCCTCTGACTTGGGTGCAGTGCTATCTTATCTGCAAGAACCCAGTAAAGGAAACAGCAACGGGTTTATTGAGATCACCCACACCTTCACAGCCCTGCAGATAATTGTAGGTACTACTGCTAAGCAGGGTAATTTGCCAGGTATCATCTTAACTAAAGATCTCTGGCTCGTACAGGTTTGTGCCCTGTCAAAATACTACATACTCAGAGAATTGGCCATTTGTGTTGAGAAACTCCTTATTCCATAGGAAAGCATAAAACCAGTTCCACTTTTAAGCCTAAACCTAAACCTTTGAAACCAAGCATCCTGATTTCTTCTCTAATGGGTTTTGAATTCACAGCTTTTAATACCCAATTCACATTTGGCATTGGAATGCCAAGGATTGTGCTTGTCCAAATTTGCTGTTAGGGCTAATAATTGCCAGCATGACACAGTTGCAGGATAAAGTAGGGCAAGCCAAGCTGCTTGGAGGTCCTGCAGTTATTTTACATGTCCTTAATATCTAACCCCAGGTTTTCCATCAACTCAAAACCCAGGAAAGCTTCCCTAGAGAGAACTGAGCAAGTCTGATCATAGCCGACAACTCGAGCTGCAGGATAACAAAATAACCCCCAGAATAAACGTAAAGCTGCAAATAAAAAGTGAGAATGTAAATCCACACAGTTACATGTGCTGGAAAAAATGGTAATCTTGCCCCAGTGAGCTCAGCTGTTTCACTGCTATATATACCCCGTATAGTGTATCCGTATCCTCTCAGAGCCCAGGAAGGGCTCTGCAGGGTCATAAATTCCCGTGGGGGAGATGACTGAAGACATCAGGCTCCTTTTAAAGCTCCAGAGCTTTCACTTCCTAAAGGTGATTGTGAATATACGTTGTGAATTGACTGCACAGAAATAGAGGCTTTCTACTGCAAATCCTCTGACTTTCCCCTTGGTGTGCTCTTGGAATCTGAAGCTGGTTTAAGTTTCAGGAGCACATCCACAATACACTCTTGTTTGCTGGATCTTGGTTTTGTACCATTTTACATTATTAACTGTGCACAGATCCATTCATTTAACCTCCGGGCTGTGCACAGAAACCAACACTTTGTTCTCTAGAATCACTTTGATTTCTAGAATACTGCACTTAGACGGGAGACAATGCACAGATTCACTTGTCACAGCGAGGGGGAAGCTCCTCAAATCATTCCACCCTGATTCGGGGTGGAAAAGTGCCATGAATCCAAGGAGACTTTTGACCTTGCCAGTCGAAAGCAACCAGCAATAACAGCAAACCGCTTTTTCCCATGGTTGCCTCCCATGTTCCCTTTGCCACCGCCGCGCTGACGGCGCCCCCCGCTCATCACCATCTCGCTCCGGCTCCCCAAAGGGCTCCGGAGCGCAAAGTGACGTCGAACCCCCCCAGCCGCAGCCCCTTACCTACCGCCTGGGCGCTGTCACCGGGCGGCGACCGGAGACGGGGTCGGGACGGGGCCTCGCCGGGGCCGCGGCTTTAATGCGCTGCCCGCGGGTGGCACCGCGCTGCCCGTCGCCGCTGTCAGAATAAGAGTCTCCCGTCCCCGAGGGGCGGGAGCGGGGTTTGGCAGGTGCCCGCGGTCAGCGATCACCCGCCCGGCCTCCGGAGCAGCGGGACCCGATCCCGCACCCTCGGGTCTGCCCGCCCCAAGGGGAAGCGGCCGGGGCTCCGTGGTGCCGCTCGATCCCGGGACGGCGCCGAGGGGACCTGGAGCAGCCGAGAGCTACAGGGCGGAGAAGTCCCCGCTGCCCCCAACAGCCGCCGGGGCTCGGCGAGGAAGCATCCCTAAATCCCGCTTCGTTCTCTCACTGGAATTCCTTTCTTAATCCATTTACTAATTAGCTGCCTCTGCAGTGACACTGCTCTGCTGCTGCTTGTAAGGCTGTGTGGTTAAAGGCAACGCTTGAAAGGCAGAGGTAGATTTGTAAATAGCCACCCAGCAGCAGACCCGTCCAAGCCGGGTGCTACCCACACCTCTGCTTCATCAGAGCAGCCGCAGCGCTGATGGATCTGTCAGAAGGGTCATAAACAGGGTAACGCAAATAAAATACATTTGTGGTAAAATGTTATGTGATTATTTTGCTGTTTGTGTGTATTATTGCAGATATTTACTTGGATTACTCAGACCTGTTGGAGTGAGTCCAGAGGAGGCCATGAAGATGCTCAGAGAGCACCTCTGCTCTGGAGACAGGCTGAGATATTTGAGCTTGCTCAACCTGGAGAAGGCTCTGGGGAGACCTTATAACAGTCTTCCAATACCTAAGGGGACTACAAGAAGTCTGGAGAGTGGCTTTTTGGAAGGGCATGTAGGGACAGGACAAAGCGAACGGCTTTAACCTGAAAGAGGGGATATTTAGGTGAGATATTAGGAAATAATTCTTCCCTGTGAGGGTGCTGAGGCGCTGGCACAGGGTGCCCCAAGAAGCTGTGGCTGCCCCATCCCTGGCAGTGTTCAAGGCCAGGTTGGATGAGGCTTGGAGCACCCTGCTCCAGTGGAAGGTGTCCCTGCCTGTGGCAGGGGTTGGAGCTGGAGGAACTTTAAGGCCCTTCCAACCCAAACCATTCTAGGATTAAAAGGTGCAACTGTGGTATTTTCACCCGAGCAGCAACAGGTCCTGCTGGCTGGCAGATTAGGTGATTCGTGTCCCTTTAATCAAGGGCCTCAATGCTTAATTACATCTTACTTAAAACACTATAATGTTAATTTATCTTAGTTATACTTTAGCAACTCTTGCCTAATATACACATTATTATTTAGACCCCCCCGTCCCACAGCTGGGCTGCATGGGGTCCCTCAGTTGCCTCCCTTTGCTGCACTGGTGGGTCTTAAAGCAGAGCTGATCTTCAGGAGTTAATGCACACTTCGTGTTTGTATTCAAACATCAGCTCCTCGGTTGTGAACTGAATCTACATGGCAGGTGTTAATTGAGTGCTAATTTACTCAAGCTCCTCATCGTGGAGGTGATTAAGGGAGGAAGTGAGGCCCTTGCTGTTGGAGAGGTAATTTGCTTTTTAAGTAATAACGATTAAAAACCCCTGTAGTTTGCACAGAGTATTAGAAGAAGGTGACTGCAGGGAGCTGTGAGCATGTTAAAGGTCAGGCTCTGTGCTCACACGGGCTTCCTGGTCCTCATCAATGGGAGTGCAGTCTGCTTGTTTCAGAACTACAGCTGGCTGCAAGGCATCACTTTATGCACTTAAAGACTGGACATGACTAGGATGGCTTGTGTGGAAGAGAAGGCACAGGAAAACGTGAGATCCAGAAGGCAGGAATAGCCTTGAAAGAGCTAGAAGCTGGACTGATAGAGGCAGAGGAAAAAACCTCCCAGCCTATGCTAAGGTAACTTAATAGCACTGTGAGGTGTTAGAAACAGCTTTCCTGCACTGCTTCAGTTTACTTTCTATGAACAGTGTCGGGGCTGATCGGGATCTCCTGCTCGAGGCATATAGCAAAAACTGCCTAGAAAAAGTTAGGAATCTTTTGCTTAGTTGTTAGGGACTCTTAAAAGGTGCCTGGGGGTGTACTCAGTGCCCAGAGCCTCTTCTTTTGCTTGGATTACGTTAATCAGTATAGATTAATTCAGGGTAATTTAATTATAATATCATATATATAAATATAATCTATAATTTATAGATAATATAATTAATTCAGGATTAATGCTAATCAGTATAGACTTTGTTCTTCCTCTTTAAAGCTATTGAGAAGGACACTGTAAGCTGCAGATACCAAGGGCTCAGAAAGGAGTAGCTGGTAGTGACAAGTCCCATAGAGCTGCACTTTGTAGCTCTTGTACAGTGGCTGTTGCTAAGCAATGATTTGCAGACTATGAGTATGAGGACTTCATTCATTTTATAGTTATTCTCAGTAGTAGCTTTGTTCTGTCATACACTGTTGGTATTGCTTCTTGTCTCTGGTAATACAGTTGCAACCAGGTATGCTACATGAGAGTTGTACAGCTAAATCAGGCTAACAAGACAGTTATTGTACAGCTCATCATTAGTGATGATTGCTTAGTTTGAGGTAACAGCAACATTTACAATGCTGAGTCCTATTCAGAATGATGTTTCAAAGCACATGGCAATAAGACTGGGCTTTAGAGACATTAAAATTCTCATAGACGAGTATATCTAGAAACTTTAATGGCTTTCTCATTGCATCTTGAGACATGTAAATGCCTTCCAAAATGTCATTCAGCATCGTTGCCAATCAAAAGCACTCTGCAGTTATAGACTAGTTAATGTTTTACATAGCCCAAATTTTTAAGAGCTATTACATAGCTGATTTTGGTGCTATTTTATATCCCTTCCTGCAGGGTATCAGGTGCTGCAGCTCCCTGCTACTGCTGCAAGTAATCAACTTTACAAGCAGTTGTCCTGAGCAGCAAGTATCATCTAAAGGAGCTTCCCCACAGCTTGCTTGTTATAAATGCCAAAACACAGGCTTCTTGCTGCCTTTAAGAGAGGTTGGAAAGCTAGTCCTGTCCTAAAAGGACAGGTAACAAATATCTCCTGCTGCCCCATCACTTCCAAGAGGTAATTATGCTAATGATTATTTCATAAAGGCTTTAATTTTGCTCTGCATACAATTAGCAGTGTGCTCGTGTTTCAAACAGCCATCATGTAATGACTCCAAGCAATGCACTGTTGTTCTGCTCTAGATACTCCCAAGCAAACAGCCTTATCTGGAGGTGTTTGGACCTGGGGTAGTTGAGGGTGAGTTGACTTGAGTAGGGTGCTGCCTTCACATGTTCTGCTTGTGGTGCTTGAAGGTGACAACAGCTTGTGCAGGCTGCATGTAGTGAGTTTGGAGAGGGGTGTTCAGGACTGAGTTTAACTGAGTACATCCTCAAGTGATCTATACCACAGAACACTTTCTGTCCCACACAGCCATTTACACACGGTGTAACAGGATCGCTGCAGTGCAACGCTGGCATTCAGCTGGGAGGAGGCACACATCTGCCTTGTAGCTCTCGCTTCACAAACACAACTGAGGGCACTCCTCTGAAGGCTTGGACCTCTGAACTGTCACCATTTGAGGTCTCTGTTCTGCCTATAAACACCTGAGAAACGCTACAGAAATCTGGGATGGAATTGCTAAGATGTGCATTCTGACTTGGTTTGCTTCTGTGGAGCAATGAAACAGGATAACTGACGGTGCAGTAAGTGCATTAGCTACTTGAAAGCTGCATTTGGGACAGGAATTGGATCGAGTCTTGTTATGAGATGGAACATTTTGTCTTGGGGGGAAACCTCCATCTGCTGAGTGGGAAATGCCCCTTGCTGTGGCACGGGGCAGTTTTCATTCTATCCAGTGAGTCACTGGTTCAGCACTTTTCCTCCACAAATTGCTTTGCAGGTACCATCTGCACCACGCTTCCAGGATCTCGAGTTTCATTGCTCTCATTCAGAATGGGAAGTGGAAACATGAGGCGATGCCATTTGGCTGAGGCTGCAGAACTCTACATTGACGTTTCCCAGGTATTGTCACCTCCGCCTCATGCTCTGCTATGGAGCCAAAAGTCTTCTACAGACTAATTATTTGGGGTGATGCTTTAAGGTTACTTACAGATAGGCACGGGTGAAAATGCTATTTTCTGCATCTGCCTATTTCCCTGTTGGGGTATGGGGCCTCAGGATCTTTATGGCTGAATTGTGGGGTCACCATCCCGGAAGGATTGTAGAAAGCTAACCCAGGATGTGATGCTGTCTTACCGCAGAGGTGAAGCCTGAGGTGAATTCTCATAAGCTCCATGGAAATCATCAGCTTCACTCTCGGAATTCATCTGCCCAAAGTTTGTGGCTTCTCCTCGACCGCCCATGCCTGGGGGCTCAGTGCTGTAGGACAGCCCAGCCAGGTCTCGCCCCTTGGCTCCCGCCTGGCTGTTCCTAGGGAAGGCAGGTTTCTTCATGGTGGCTTGCACAGCAGGCCTGCGGGCAGCACCCGCAAAGCTTTCCAGCTCTTTTGCTCCTGGAAGAAGAGTTGTCCACAGGTGAGTGCTGGTTCACCAGTACAGCAGGATGAGGTAACAAACTGGGCTGTGTCGGTGGATGGGAGTTCAGCCTGCCTGGGCTCTGCATAGACCAAAACCTGCACAGCTGCGTCAGCCAAACCTGGCTTCTCAGCTGGTGGGCTTCGGTTTGCATGTGAGGTGTTGTTCTGTTTGGAGATGCTTTCAGCACAAGCCAGACCAGTCATGTGTTATGATAAACAAGGTTAGATACAGACAGTGTGTTGGGCTAAGCTCAAATCCCTGAAGGGATGAAGCTTGGGGGTGAGGCATCATTTGAGCCTTGTCCTCCTCATCCCAGGAGGAAGGGAGGCTAAAAGCAGAGGCACAGAACAAGTTGCATCCAGCTTTGAGAGGTGCCCCAAAAGTCTGCTTTTCTGGGACGTTTCTCTCGAGACCACAAAATTGTTTGGGTCTGGCTTCTGCTTGGCAAATATCTGTGATTCTGCCTGATGCTGAGCAAATTCTCTTGTGCTTAGTTGCTTAGCTAAGAAACCCATATGCTTACCTGGGGACACAGAGAGATGTGCACTGGATGCTGCGGATCCAAATTCATTTTCAGCCACACATTTAAATATCCCAGAGTCTTCTGGAAAAGCTTCTGTGATAACCAGGGTGCAGACTTCCTCTGGAATAACAAAGTCAGGCATGCTGTTGTACCACCAAAGCCAAACGTTAACTTGCGGGAATTGGTTCTTGCAGAAGGGCTATTACTTAGTGACAGGGGTTGGCAGCAATAAGGTGCAGAAAAAAGGATGTAAAGGGCATAGGAAGCCAAGGGATTCAGGAGGAGCAAAGTTGAGGGAAGAATCTTTCCTCTTGTGACTTTAGTGGAGCAAAGCATGTTTTCTTTCTCTCATTTTGAATTGTCTCGCTCAAGTTGAAACCTCAGAGAGATTACGGGTCAGAATGGTTGATATGTTTTCCATTAACATACAGGCTACTCTATTGAGAAAAACATTAGGGTCCTTCAGACGCTTGTGTCAAAACTAAGAACTCGAGAGCTCTGAATCTGCCACCGGATGCTATCTCTGGCTGCCCTCTGAGCATTATTGCTGTATCTGGGATAAGGTGACAAAAACTGGGTGTGGGTTCAGTAACTGATGAGACGTCAGACAAAAACCGCACTGCGTACTTACCGGGAAGTGCTGATGAACAAGCCTCTGCTCAAAATAAGAGAGAAAGAAATCCAATGGTTATAATGGCAGAGTAAAGCCCTTCAGCCCTCCCTTGCTTTCTTCCCCACCTCAGCTGCCACCCCTTTGTGTCCATCAAGAGGAAAACCACCCAGATAGGGGAAGCTCAGGTGTGGATGGGGAGCCTGATGGTACAAACACCTCTCCATTGTGGTGGTATAGAAAGAGCTCCACTGACTCTGGAGGTAGTTACTGTGCATTTGCTCCACTGGAGCTATGAGCTCATGCCTGGGAGTATCATAAGTGGTTTAAAATGTACTTATATGTCCTAGGTTCATCAGTAGTTGTAATATACAATGCTTCCATCAATGACTAACAGCATGGCAGTCCCCTCCCATCATGCCTGATCTGCTCACCCGTTGCCAAGGGAAGCTCTGGTGCCCCAGTCTGTGATTTCAGCTCATCTGATACTTGTGAGCTGAGCTCTGGCCCTATGGACGCCTACAATCCCCTATCTTTACAGCAGTTCTTGTTCCTGCCCCATCACTGCCCCAGTGAGATGACCTCAGACAGGCGCAGGAATACCTACTTTTCTGTAGGATTCGGAAATCAGCGGAGTCTATGATCTGGTCATATTCTCTGTACCAGTGGACCTGTAAGGTGGGCGTAGCACGAATGCGGCATTCAAACACCACTAACTGACCCTTCGTAGCTCTTATGTTTTGTAGACCCTGGAGCAGGAAAAAATGGTGTTAAATGGCTGATAGAAGTATTTCCCATAGAAGGAATTATTATGGAATGATGCACCCTTCAGTGAAGATGATCAACTCATGCCCATGTTTTTATGTTACTTGGAGTAGTTGATTTGATTCTAAATCCATTTGCGGTGGGTTGTGAGTGGAGGATTTGCTCACCTGTAAACCTGTGCTCATTAAAAGGCTTTCATTTACTTATGCATTTAAATAATGATACAAGTGCAGGAAAAAACGTCTGTTCCAGTGGATACAGCATAGTCAGGGAGGTTACTATGAGAGGCTCCCTCTCCAGCCTCCTTTGTAGGAAGTAAATGAGTGAATTCATGTAAGTGGTTCTGTCTGGATCATTTACCAATTAAGATGTTAGTTTGATAGCTTAGCTAATGAAGCATCCTGGCTTTTTTGAATTGTAAATGAACCAATGTTCCAACCTCAAGATACCTTTGGATGGAGCAAACTCAAAATCTAATGCTAGTAGATGCAGAACAAGCTATGTTTGTGCTCTTTACCTTTGTGAACACAGGAGCACTTCCATAGGCAGATCCGGTCAGGCTCGCTGAGGGACTCTGCATCTATACAGCAAAGAAAAGTGATTTTTGGAGCTTAAATTTGTCATAGGCACAAACCCAGCTGTGTTGCTGGCACTTTACTTTGAAACAGAAGAAGATGTCAGTATGTTTTATCTATTGTTCATGTGCCAACCTAATAAATACCGTGTGGAGAGGCTCTATTCAAGTGCTCTAAGAGGAAATGCCTTCCTGGATGGTGAACACCAAGTTAGCGGAAAGAAGAGCTGATAACCAGTAAATGCTGCTGATCTTGGAGCTATAAGCCAGTTAGTGGTCCATATCTTGTAGTCTCTATTTAAAAAGCAGTGCTGCTTGCCATTAGTTGTCCTGTTGTGCAGACAGCCCTAAGTGGTTTAGCTCATCCTAGTGACCTGACTGCAGTGAGGCTGAATGTAGAGAAATGAGCAGAAACTTTGGTTCTCTGCCTGACATCCTCCTTTAAAGCTCAGCTAGCATACAGGTTACAATAAGGTCTCTATTGAAGCGAGAAAGGCAGTTTTAAGGTGATCAAATACTTGTAGTCCAAGATATGTGCTTGTTCCATGGTGGAGCATTGCTGTGCACTCATGCAAGGGCAGGATGGAGACAGACACTTTAGGAGGCTGATTATACTTGACCCAGCAATGTTTGTACTTACTGTGGCATTCCTCTGGCCCTGCCAGGATGCTGGGACTTGCAAGGAGGCTTAGTCTTTGGGTTTACGCTATGAACCTGGAGAGACAAACATAAATCAGTGTGTGTTTAGAACTGCCTCCTTTCCTTACAATGCACTGATGGCTCTGTTTGTGAACTGAGCATATGCTGGTTGTGCCAGAAAAAATGGGAGCATCCTTAATATTTGAGAACAGGCTCAGGTCACTTCCAGAGGATGGAGGCATTTAATCAAGGTTGTTGATACGGATCCAAGTCACCCATGAAACCCGGCTCCATGGTGGAGTTATGGTTTCTGCCTTTAGGTGGAAGAGTCTAAAGAAAACCCTTGTTACTCCAGCTGAAGTAGAAACAAACCACCTGCAGGATCCTTCTCTACAGAGACTGTAGCATATTGGATTGACACAAGAAGAAGTGGTTACTGGTAGCTTGTTAGCTCACAGTGGCAATAACAGCTTTACAGATTTCATCTTTGCTTCCCTTTTACTATAACAAGAGAGGCTTTTCTTGATGGGATACTGCAGGCTCCTGCTTCTCCTGGGCTCAGCTGCATCAGTAAAACTGCCTGCTTGATGAGTAACTTGGAGCAGGGCAGCGGTGCTGTTGTCATATGCTCTGCTTTAGGAGTGAGCATTAAAAAGATGGCTCTGGACTGAGAAATAGCAGCATATGTGAGACTTGGGAATGGTGCTTCTCTGTCTGCCTTGAGCTGTAGCTGCGGGGAAGGAGTTGAGTGCTGTTTGTCAGCAAGGAGAAGGTGTGGAAGTAACTGAATTGACTTTCTGCTGCCTGGAGGAGCAATATATGTCCCCTGATGATCTGTTTGGTGTGATGCAATGCTCCCGACTTGCTGACTTGCTAAAGGGGGCCCTGGGATATGTGTTCCCCATCCGTTAATCATGCCTTTCACCATCTCTCCCATCTTAGCACCTGCGGTGTCAGATTCAGAGCCTTATTCTACATTGACTGGTAGCTGATGCTGTCATGTTACTACCAAGTCCTATGTTTGTGTCTGTGGTCATACAAACAGTACCTTAAGGTATTGGCAGATGGTTGCAAAGCTGTTGTTTGTTTAGGGATCAGTTGCTAAGGCCACTGTAACTGTCCCCTTGTGGGATCCTGCCTGTTCAACACGGCGGCAGCTTTGCTTCATGCTTGCAGCCTGCTAAGTGTTAGATGTGACTGGCCATGGCTTGGTGTGGCTTGGCAGGTCAGAAGTCTCTCCTTAAGGCTGCAGTTTTTCTCTGCTGTAGGTCAGACCAACCTGTGTGTTTCTTCAGGATTTGGATCTTACACTTGATGCTCCCAGTTCTGTATGGCATTGTTTGGTACTTGTGTTTGTAATACAATAGGTAGAATAGCTGCAAATTTGGGGTCATCCAGCTGACTGCCACTCTGTCTTGGAGTCATATTTGTAGCTATACAGATAGGTGCTTGGTGTAGAGATATGGAGGCACATCAACAGGCTAGGATTTAGTTACCTCAAACAGGTGTGTAGGCTCCAAAAACACCCATCTCATCAGATAACATCAGTGCGTGCATCTGAACTCTTCAGAGCCTTTGCACAGCTGTTTGGTCCAAATAATGTATTTGAGATCATCGCTTTCCTGCTTTCTGTCCTTCTCCCTGGTTGGATTTGACTGGTGTCGCCACGTGTCAACTGCAGGCAGCCATGTGAGACAATCACTGCTTTAAGGCAGTCAGACATTCCTGATGAGAGCGCTGGGTGTCTCATCCAGACCTGCAGTAAGCTTCGCTGTTACACACGGACTTGGACCACCCATGGCTTTCATATTCCTGTCTGTTGCCCTTGAGTTATAAGTGTCTCTGAAGCAGTTGAAGGATGGCTCCTGGCCAGGGTTATGTCATGTAGCCATCACCAGGGCTGTGCCATGACGCAAGGACAGCTTGGGTGTGGGAGGAGGGCCTGGGAAGCCAATGTTATTGAGTTGCCCTGGGTTCCCGCCGCAAACCAATCCTGGCTGTAGGCCACCACGGATCCCTGTGGCACTGATTCCATTGCCTCCTTGCAGCCATCAGGTAGCACTCAGTGCAGTCAGTTTCCAGGACCTGTAATGTTATCTGGTTTGTTCTTTCTGGCTTTTCACCCAAAGAAAAAGGGCTGTGATAAAGCAGATTGCAGCGGGAGCTCCTGGGGCTGACGTACCTGCTTCAAAGAGCCTTCCACATGGAAGCAGCATTAACAGAACTGCATTGGGGGATCTCTGCCCCCTTTTTGTCTGTGCAACAGAAGACTTCATTCTCCGATAGACATGCCCTCAGTCTTGGTTGTTCCACTCTGCTTCAAAGTCCATGGTTGGTCTGGAGTCAGGCAAGACACCCATAGAAACAGAAGGCACAGGCATGCCCCTAAGCAAGAGCAGGTGGGGCGGTCAGAGTGGACAGGCGGTGGTTTAAGATCAAAGCACAGTGAGGTACTGCAGGAAGCTTGCTCAGAAAGGTTGGACACGCTTCATCTGGAGTGAGAAAGGAGAACCCGGAGAGAGCTTGCTCCAGGGAACTGGATGAGAGCAGCCTCTGACAGCTTCCAGCCACAATAAAACAAGAAATGAGTTTTAGCAGTAAGCAGGAGTAGGATTAGCTTATGAATTTGTGCTCGGTTGTGTGGCATTAGTTCCTCAATGCAGTGATTATTGCTAAGACCTGACATGGCAGAGGCCCTGGCCAAAGATGATGGCTGTCCAAGTTGCTTGTGAAACTGCACTGATGTCATGTAGCCCGCCAAGCAGTTGGTGTTCATGCAGTAAATACAGGCAGTTACACAGGTGATGCTGCAGCTGCCAGTGCTAGAGGAAGGCTTGGCTGATCTCTTGCCAGTGCAGATCCTACAAGTTCAATTGAGAGGAGACCCCATCATTGGGAAGTCTGTGCTTGGCTGCTGAAGCCATCCTTGAAAGCCACGTTGCTTGCAGCACCCTGGATTGTAGATGAACTCCTCCTTCCTGGTTTATGTTTGATGCTCTGTTCTCGTCTGTCCTGTTCTGTGGTCCTTCCACTTCACAGTTTGCTTCTTGTGAGTGTGTTGGATGCTTTCACTGCTAATATTGGATTTGGGTAAAGGAGAGACCATGGAAGTAGATAAAAGGGTTATCAGCTTCATCCAGAACAGCCACTGGTTTAGTCTGAATTTTCTGGTTTTGATTGAGACTTAACAACATTGGAGCTTAGGAAATGTAATAAACCAGGAGACTTTCAGGTGTGCTGAACGTGGTGGCTGGTGCTGCTTTAAAGGGCAGAGTGAATTTGAGAGAGTAAATGTACTGAGGGCATTTGGACACGGGCTGCAACGCTGAGCAGCCCTGCTACTAGTGACCGGTTTCATGTGATTGAAGTAGCGGGCTTCTGTGGCAGTGCAAAGCTGTCTTGTGTGTGAGACAGTGTCTGTGGCTGCCCGACCTAGCAGCAAAAGTGAGAGAAGGTCATTCAGGTTCCAGGAAGGCTCTGAAAGGTCGCTCTGAGGTAGCTGGTTTCTCTCTGACATGTCCCCTTTTCTTTAGTTATGAGCGATGCTCCAGGCTTCTTTAACCATCTGTCCTCAGACTCCTGAGTCCTGCTGAGCAACACACATGACGTGCCCCTCTCTCTGGGTCTGCCTCACTAAGCACAGATCTTTCTACTGCAGGTCAGCAGATCCTCTTCATACGAGAGTAGTGACTCACTCCAACAGGGTGCCCAGAGAAGCTGTGGCTGCCCCATCCCTGGCAGTGCTCAAGGCCAGGTTGGACACAGGGGCTTGGAGCACCCTGCTCCAGTGGAAGGTGTCCCTGCCTGTGGCAGGGGTTGGAACTGGATGGGCTTTGAGGTCCCTTCCAACTCAATCAGTCTGGGGTTCTATAAAATGTTGGCACTACACAGCTTATGCCCTTGAAAGAACATATAGCCAAGGTTTTACCTTGGTGAGTCATTTTAGCAGTCCTAGTGTCTCATGTAAATGTCAACCCTTACTTAGTGTAACTCTAGATCTTTGTGAAGGGGACAGAATTAGACTCAGCCAAACGAAGAGTCCAAGGACCTTTGCAACCCAACACCAGAATGATTACAAGGTACATACAGATCACGCTGTTGACACAGACCATAATGATGACATTCTAGCATTACCTGAATAGTTGACATGGCTGCAGAATTATGCTATATGCAACACTAGGCCAAATTTAACACAGGGTTAGGAAAGTATTAAAGCTGCATGGAGCCGCTTTGCCAGGTGTTTAGATCATGGAAAAGCCATTAAATCTGTTTTAGGAACTAAATGAGCATCTGCTGGGTCTGAAATACACTGCACTGTAAAGAGTGTGCTTAGAGTGAGGAGAGCATGCTAAAAGTTACACTTGGAAGTGGGGCAGACCTAGACTGCATCATCATGTTAATGTACCAGCATTAGAAAAGAGGCTCGAATAGATGCATGAGCATAACAACTTTCAGTCAATTGGAAAGCAATGCATTTTGCAAGCCATCTGCATGTACCTGATGGTGTTACTCGTTTTCATAGGGGTGTTCAAGCTTTGGGAGAGGATGCTAGACACTTGCATGTCTTGTGGCACTACCCTATACAGCTTAACAGTGATCTGAACATAGGACTGCAAAGAATGAGGCTCTCTCAAAGGCAGTGGGCTGGAGAAAGCTCTGTCTTGAGCTGTATTTCTTCTGTGCCATACGGCTAAATGGGGAAATTATCACCACTTCAGCAGCAAGCTTCCTAGTTGTGAGTTACTTGGTGATATGAACGTGTGAGTTGAAAGTGGCTTCTGCTGCTCCTGGGGTGTGAATAGCAGGGTTTCTGTAGGAAGTGAGAAGAGAGTGATTTGATTTCTCTTCCCACGCACCGAGGGTCCTGAGGTGACCGCCTGGATTGCAGGGGAATGTGTGATGCTTTCCAATTGTGCAGTGATTTCCTAAAATGAGTGCTCTTTGGGAGGGGAAAAGGGCAGGTTTGCAGCAGCTGAGATGTAATGAAATACAGAAAATAAGCAAATAGCTGGAGACGTTTATTGTAGCCATTGACAAGGTATTAATAGAAAAGCAGAATCCTGATTGGATTTGAGGCTTGCTGAGAGTCTTTTGTCTTGTATTTTCAGAACATGTAGCACTGAAATAAACTATTTCAAAGGCTCCTTTTCTATGGATTAGGTTTTTAATGTCTCCCATTGAGCAGCAAGGATACTGGATTTGTGTCTCGAGAATTGTGTATGGCACTCTCGGGGGTATTTCTATATGTACTGTTCAGGAAGGCCAGAAAGGAGAATGGGCTTTCCAAGGACAGGCTCCCTCTGGGATTAACAAAGACTCTGAAGCACGGAGAACAGCACACTGCTGAAATGTGCAGCCTGTGCTTCATGCTTGAAGGTCTTTGTAAGCTTAAGATGAGTTCATGCCTTGTACAGAGCAGAATGTGGCAAGAAAAAAACAGCAGGGATCAGCGGGCTGGAGCAGCTCTGCTCTGGAGCCAGGCTGAGGGAGCTGGGCTGGTTCAGCCTGGAGAAGAGAAGGCTCCTGAAGGGGAGACCTTAGAGCAGCTCCAGTGCCTAAAGCGGCTGCAGGAAACCTGGAAGAGGGGCTTTGGACAAGGGCCTGTAGGGAGAGGGCAAGGGGAATGGCTTTAACCTGCCAGAGGGGAGACTGAGGTGAGCTCTTAGGCAGAAGCTCTTCCCTGTGAGGGCGCTGAGGCGCTGGCACAGGGTGCCCAGAGGAGCTGTGGCTGCCCCATCCCTGGCAGTGTTCAAGGCCAGGATGGACACAGGGGCTTGGGGCACCCTGCTCCAGTGGAAGGTGTCCCTGCCCGTTGCAGGGGCTGGAGATGGAGGAACTTTAAGGTCCCTTCCAATGCAAACCAGTCTGGGATCCTATGATCTGAATATGAAGTTTGGGCAACAGTAGCTTTAATATAGGAAAAAGCACAATAGAAACTTAATCTTGGAATTATTTAAGGCACGTCCCTGATGAGATGGTGAGCATTTGCAAACACACCCTGTGTGTGCCTCTCATGGCCATAAGGTCTGTGGGATGTTGGTGTCCGCGTGCAGCGGCGCACGTACTCAGGGTGGTTTTGCCCATGATACACATCCTTCTCCAAGTGCAGTGTGACGAGATGGGGCTTCAGTCTCTTCCTTCAAATCACCTTTTGATTGCCTTGAAGGTCCCTAATCCAGCCCTAAGTCCCTCCTGGTGTGGCTCTGGGGCCGCCTAGTGGGGTCCACTCTATGTGGGAGAGCCGGACTGTCCATCCAATGGCTGGGAATGGCTCACAAGCAAGGGCTGAGAGGGATTAATTTTATCCCTCCTATTACATACCTCTTTGGAGCACAGCTGTCTCTCAGGGCTGGAAAATCCTGGCTTTCCCTCCCCTTATTTGGATAACAGCTGAGCTGCCGACTGATACTTGAGTCAAACTGGAGTTCCTAGAACCAAGTGATCTAAATCCCTTTTTAAGCACCGACATTAAAAGATGCCCAGAGCTTATTTTAAGAGATGCTAAGCTTCCACTTGCAACCATGAGGCTCCATACTTGTTAAAGTGAGTAGGTTCATCTCAAACAGGGATCCTGCTCATTTGCTTCCTTCTCTATAAAAAACCCCAACCCTACCCCACTTCTTTGCATGCCAGAGAGTTACAGGAACGTGGAGGGATTTTGAGCCCAGACTGCCTGACACATGAAGACTGCAGGCCCTGGGGAGTGCAGTGTGTGATGGCCCTGGTGCCATGGATGTACCCTGCAGAGTACGTGCAGATGTGAGTAAAGGCAGTAGTATATGTGGGCATCCTAAGGCACCTGCCTGCTCTCTGCTGCTCATGCTCTGCGTGCCTTTGGTGTTCCTATTGCACATCCCAGGGGCTGTGTTTGGTGGAGGTTAAGTGTCCGTTAGGTGGACCCTGAGGACAAGTGCTCAGTGTGATGGGAAGAACCTGGGAATGGCTATTTCTGCACTTAGGATGCTGTCAAAGCTAGACAAAGTTATTTCCTGTAAGCTCTGGGGAAACAGCTACAAGCTTTTGCTGGCTCTGGATTACTACTGGCTAAGGACTCTGTGTTGTCAGTGCTTGCATGGAGAGCTGGCGCACTGGGGCAGTGTGGAGCTGCTCTGGTTTGGCACAACGCTGTGAGCCATGTGCCTGATCAGTTCCCCTCCTGTCTGCATGAGCCCAGGTGAGGATGAGGAGGGGAGGAATCAAGTTTCTGCTCTCCCTCTCCCTGCAGATTGCTGGAGGATGCTATCCACATTCCTCCATGGGTACCTGCAGCAAATAACGAAGCAGCAGCATCCTCGATACATAAATACAACCCATGTTTTTTTCTTTAAAGTAGAAAGTATCCAGCTCTATAGCCAGCAGCTGTGTTAACCTCTCCACCCTAGAATACAGCGATAACTCTCTGGTGAGTCATAAGGAGGACTGAGTTAATGGAGCCAGTCTAGCCCTCTTCATCCTTCATGTGGGCACACCTTCCCAGGAGGTGGCTATGTCATTCCCCAGGCTTGGGAGAAGGTTGGAATTGTGTGCTCAGTGTGTAACTGTGTGTGAGTCACGGCCTATCCATGCTCCAGTGACGACTTGCTGCTTCTGCAGTCCATGGCTGTACTGTTCCATTGGCAATTGCTGCAGAGCATGGTGTGTTCTGAGCTCTGCTGTCCCCAGACCAGACCTGTCACTTGTGTCCCCCCTTCTTCGTGAAGTGTAGCACAGGATGTCTTTACTATTCCAGTTGTCACCAAAATGGACAAAGAGCTTTTTGTGCCTCAGAGCCTCCTGCTTTGACTTAGCTGATTTAAATAGTTTTGAACAGGAATGAGGTATATCCTCAGGTGGGAGCACATTCCAGTGGGATGTCTGCAGGCTGAGAGCAGTACTAAGGAATCTGCATTGTATTTTTCTCTGAGGTGCTACGCAAAGCAGCACGTGCTATAACTTCTGTCATCTCCTGTCTCACAGGGGTGTTTAGGGTGGTTATCCCACAGCATGTCCTGACTGGTGGTCTGATGCTTCTGCCATATAACCCTCTTGTCACCAAAGCTGGTGGATCCAGAGATGAATCAAAGCTCCTGAGTCTGCTTATCCTCTCTTCCCACTGCTCCTGAGGCTGCTCTGCTGCCTGTGCTCTTGTGCAATGAGAAGGCTGCAGTGACAGTGGAGGTGAGTGGCTGAGTTTCATGCACTGTGTCTGATCAATAGCGCCATAAGTGCTGCTTCCAGCGTGTGCTCCAGGCAGGGAGCCCATGCACAGAACAGCAGCACTCAATCCTCCAGGCTACCCATGGCTGCACTTCATCACCTCACATCTGTGCCCACAGCGAATTCTGCCCTAAAAACCTCTTTGGGTTCAGCTCCACCAGCACCGCTCACACTGGGCACACGTGTATATGGAATCACGGCTGGGGGCACTGCCCCTGCTCCAGCGTGCCAGGCCACCAGCCAAGGCAATGCCAGTGCTCCCAGAGCGGGGCAGAGACGGTGGGCGAGATCTGAGCTCAATGGCACAAGAACCCCAGGATGCCCTGGAGACTTTTGCCCGAGGGGCTGTTATTTGGAGCTCTCCGGTCCCCTGACTGCCAGGGGGTGTTTTTAGCTCATGCCTGCTGACAGAGGAGCATCTGAGCCGCTGGAGAGAGCCATCCCCGTGTCCTCATGTCAGTGCTGTGAGGGTCTGACCAGAGGCAACTCCCTGGAGGTGTCACAGCAGCACTAAGGCATTTATGGTGGGCACATGAACCATGGGCACAGCTGCTGCTCATCATCTGGCCCACTGCCTGCAGTGCTGTGGGGTGGGCAGGCCTGGGGGTCATCCCATTGTGCGTGCTGCAGTATCCCCACGAAGCCCGAAACAGGGACCTATCTGTTGCAGTGTAAAACATGGTATGAAAACTATTCCAGCCTCGGAACTTTAACACAGAGCTTAAGCCATGCATGAAAAGTGCAAACAACCAGAATATCACTAAACACCGTAGTTTGGAGGCATGTTTGTAGAACTGGGGTGTGGATTATGCAGCAGTTAAAAGTGCCGCTTCCCAAACTCATCCTTACTCGAGTCGCCTGAATTAAGCCATTGCTGTACAGTCAGAAGAAGCTTTTTCGAGGGAAATAATTTTACAGATCCAAGCCATTTCCTAGAAACCTGAGCTGGCACCAAGTGTTACACACTATGAAATGGCTTGATGGATGTTTCTTGAATGCACCTGGTCTAATGGTTATTTTCTGTCTGTAGGAAGCATCAACACTAGGGTGTTTAAGCTCTCACAAACACCTCGTGTGACAGTGGATGTGCCATGCCCCATGCCCAGGGAGGACAAAAGGTGAGTTTCAACGAATGGCTGTGGCATTTGGGCTCCACAAGGTACCGTGTGCCTGGGTTGTGCCGAGCAGTGAACTCCTCATCACTGGGGAGCCCACACAGGACAATGGGGGCTGCGTGGCTAGACACCCCCCCTACCCCCCGGGAGATGTGACCAGGCTAATTTTAACTAGACAGCATTTGATATGGAAGCAGCTGGTGTCATGCAAATCCACAGGCCTGTCAGGCAACCAGTGCATTGCTAAAGTAAGGATGTTCATTTCCACCCAAAAGCAGCATAGAAAGCCAGGCTTGATTTAGTTTGCACTTAACCCAATATCAATCAGAGCTGTAGCTCTGTAACCATAGATGTGCAGTGCCCAAACTCTTAGATTTTAATGGCACTTCATTAGGAAAGTGAGGCAGGACTCGTTTTTCTCGCCCCATATTGCATGTCATGTTAACACATACCTGTTCCTGTTTCCAACTGTGGAGAGGTCTTCTGGTCATACTCTCTTTGTTCCCCTCTTGTGACAAGGTTTTCTACAGTTTAAAGTTCAGCCAATGAAAGCCAGCACCATACCTCCACTCAGCACAGTTCCCAGTGCTATGGAAGGACTCTTGCTGAGAAGATGCGTTCTATTCTCTGGCTCTGTAGCACCTCTATCCCTTCTCTTTTGTTTTAAACCTGCCTGAGAGCCATGTTTAGGAGGCGGCTGTGGAGCCCAGCTGATGGACGCCTGAGCCCACATTCAGCTGAGCGTCTTGTGGACCACTTGCCTCTTCTCTCAGTCCAAGGTACTAAATGAAGTATTGGTGGATTGGCTGCTTGCAAAGCGCCTTGTTAATAAAGTTGGATATTAAAGGAGGCAAAGCTCGTGGCTTCACCCCATATACATGTGCTATAGAGCTGGATGCACTCTGGTTGGCAGTGAGTCTTCTTGCTTTGGAAACCACAGGTCCTCGGTTTCCTTGGTGTGAGGGCAGGAGATGCTCATACAGGCAGAGGGCTGAGCCAAGGTTACTTTGGGGTAAGAGGTCCTGGATGCTCAAATGGCCACCCTTGTGAGCCCACAAGTAAGAGCAGGGCTCAATGTGCCAGAAAGGACAATGCTGCTCTCTGAAATCAAAAATCGCATCCCTGCCTCTCCTCCCCACCCCTGGAAAGACCTCAAATAACAGGAGAAGACAATTATTGTGCTAGAAATTAAAGTGTTACTCACCTCTCTAAGCCATCAGTTTGGGTTTGGGGCTCTTACTGCCAGTGCTGAGTCTTGAAGTGGGAAGTCTCCTCTGCACCAACTCCCCCCTGAGGACTGAGGCTGTCTGGGGTGGTGGGTTACATGTCTAATGCTCACATCCCTGCTTGTGAGTGATGGCATGGCGGGAATGTCAGCTGGATGGGAATAAACTGCAGCAATTTATTCTCCCCAGCCTGTTTGGATGTCAGCTGAGCGGCACCATTAGCTGGAACAAACCAGCTCCACTGTGGTGAGGTGCAACAGTGGCCAGATCTGGACTTACTCATGATTTATCAGTCCTGAGTGATGGAAAGGTGCCAGCTCAGGTTGACTGTAGTTCCCTACTTTGAAAGAGAAGTGTAGTGCAACTTCATTAGAAGCAGGACTCCCACACAGATCTGGAATGTAAAGAATTTCCTATTCACTTGGAATATAAAGAAAACCTGAGCCTCTCCCTTCTCCCCAGATGCTGAGGAATGCAGGGGGATAGCTTGGCTTTGGTGCAGCCAGTTCAGGTCTTAATGACCTGAACAGTTTCACATTAGCATCCTCCAGGCTTGGTTGAAGAGCTGTGTAAAGCTCATGGGAGCTGAAGTAATGTCCTGATGACGGCAACAGCACAGTGCCATTGTGTGCTGAGGTTTCAAGCAAGGTGCTTTATCCAGTGAGATGCCATATAGGAGAAGGAGCTGCGGGCATTGCTGAAGTGCAGGTTGTGTCTGTGCCCAGTGCAGATGCAGTGAGCTTACTGGGAATTCCAGTGCTCCAAATCACAGTTAACAGCTCATTTGGAGGAATTGCTTTATGTAGATGCATGAAGGGCAGGAGAGACCCCCAAGCAAAGCTGCCCATTGCTCTCAAAGTGTCTTTAATCAGTTGGATCTTGTCTTCTACCATAGCAGCGCCATCCCAAGGCTGAAGGGGTGTCAGCCCATTCAGTCTGGGCATTGTCAGCCTTCACCAGTTCTGTGACTGTGAAAATAACCTTGGTGCTCTGCAAAGCGCTGCCCAGTGGTCTAAGGTACACCGAATTGGTCACCTCCTGTGGGATTCTGGAGATTCCTCATATTCCCAGTTGGAAAACACAGCTTGCAGCTGGGTTCCAGTTACCTGCCTGCTTCATTTGTGCTGAGTGCCAAAAGCTGTGTGAAAAGGTATCAATCACTTCTGGCTAAAGCATCTCTCCGGGCACTGTTATTAATGGTGGTATCATCTTTTTGTGTCACTGTAAATTGCATCGAGGCCATCTGGGCCCTAGGATGGGTGGATCCTGCCCTCCAGCAGGGACTATGCTGTAGGATGCTCTGGGAGCTGCCCCTGCTTCCTTTGGCTGTCTTTTACCTCTCTGGTTCTCATCCGTGCTTGAAGACCTCTGAGGGGTCTTGAACTCCAGGAGTGCTGCTCTCCCCCTCCTGCGGATAAGGAACTCATCCACAAGCCAGTGGGATTCACTTGGATCCTCCGGCTGCACAATCCAACCCAAGCAATTCCAACTATTGCTCACCTCTTGATGGCGTAATGCGCAGATGAACTTTTGACGCTGGCTCGAATGCAGGGTGGTGGGAAGAGACCGGCTTATTCCAGCCATCCTAAACCCTTCCCAAAATGGGAAAGCAGCTGGCGCAAAGGCCACAAGTGCTGGGGCCCTTCTTCCTGAAGCGCTTTGTCAGGGGCCTCTGAAGTGACACTTCAGTTTATGCCACATCAAACTCGGAGACAGATGAGCAGTGGTTTGGTTTTCCTTTTCCCCCAACTTTTGTTTTTCCTAAGGGATTTCCGAATGGAGGGATGCAGGTAACAAATGGTCTTGGTGTGACAATGAATGGACCTGCCTTGAAACTAAGCATCTTCACTGGCAAGTTGCTGTCTAGGGTAGTTTTGACAGTAAGAGATGAGTTAATTCTTGTGGTATATTCAGAGTTCAGGAAGAAACTTCTCACTTCTGCAAGGAAATCCAGCACACATTCCCACTCCTGTGTCAAGAAGTTGAATGCAACTGCTGTTCATGTCACAGAGGAGCTTGGAATAAGGAGAGAGCTTGGCAGTGCTATGGATTTTGGGAGGGAGAGGAGCTCCAGGCAGCCTGGCAGACCTCAATGGTCTTGCCCAAAGCGTGGTTTAGCTCTGCTTGTCAGAGGCCGGCTGAGGGTAGCTGCTGGAAGAGAGGGCACTGAGCAGACAGGCAGGCAAGGATGGTCCTCTGCATCTGCATGTTTGAAGGTGGTGGTGCCCATTGCTGGTAACAGTCGGTGCTCTTCCTCCAGGAGATCCTCAGTGCAGTGCAAGGGACCTGATTGCAAGTAAATAGTAATCATCTGGCAACAGAAGCGGGGCTTGGGGAGGTTTAAATCACATGGAGGTGCCATTGCCAGAGGGTGTCAGAGCTTGCCTGTGGTCCAGAGGCAGTGGAGTGTGTGCCGGGAGGCTCCCCAAGCCCTTCCTATCTTCTGCCCACTGAGGTCTCCAAGTGGGTGGTAAACACTGAGGGGCTCAGCCAAGCCGGGCTGATTGCACTCAGCCAAACCTGTCTGAAACCGGGCTCACGGGTCGGCTCAGCCAAGTCTGAGTGATGGAAGTGAGCCAAGGCTCTCTGAGAGCAGCGCTGTTGGGCTGCCTCCACCTTCAAGAGTGCACTGCTCTAGCCCCAGACGTGGCTTGGTACGGTTCCTCTGGCTTCAGAGGGGCAATGCAGGGTTATGTGAGGGCTGTGTTTGGACCAAAGGACGCATTTAACCTCTCTCCTGCCGTTGCTGGTTGTTCCGCTAAAGAGATGCTGTTCTCACTGAGCCAGATGCTTATCATGAGTATCTTGGTGTAATTCACATTATCTCAATGCTGTTAGGCAAGTACTCATCTAAATTATGCTGGCACATCTCTGTAGACTTCAAGGGGATTGAGCAAGCGTGGTGGAAAAGATTCACGGATGGGCTTGAGTAATGTGGAGCTGTGTTATTGAGTAAGCAAAGTGGCATTGCTGGCACAGGTCCTCAGTCATCTGCTGGTGTTAACCTCTGAAAGCGACTTAGCAGAGACGCCTGCTTGCTCCCCACACACTGAATCCCAGGAGCAGCATGTTCATGGGGAGACAGCCTACCCCCAAATTAAATATCACCGACAGCGTTGCAATAGAGATGTTCCTGTGTGATGCCTCAAGGCATCCGCTTATTGGATGATCTTACAGCTATGTGTTCGGGCAGCATTCCCTGGGGTTTAACTACAGACATTTCGACATATCTAATGTATTTTCCACTGTAACTTAAACCTCTGCCAGTCTGGGCTATACAGACTTATCTATAGGCAATCTGAGGAGTAGTGAGCATGGCTGGATGTTTGCCACTGCTGGATAGGACACTTACCCTCATATCTATAGAGACAGCGCACTGATGTGCCCCCAGTTGGGTCCTAACAAGCCTCTGCAGGATGCATCACGATACAGCTCCACAAAGAGCGTTGGAATTGTATGTGTGTTCCCCATCAGTGGGGGTCTGGGTTTTATCCTGCTAGAGCTGTTTGCAGAGAGGGATGGTTTATCCTGGCCTTTCCCTAAGCACCCTAGAGAGGGAAAGATTGCACTCATCACGATTCTCCTTCCCTTTCCCATCACGACAGTGGTTTTACCATTGGCTTTTCCCTTCGGTGCTCAGGAGACAGAGCCAATTTGCTGCAGCACAGAAGATGTCTGAAAGCAGAGGCTCTGACCCGGCCAGAGCTGCTCAGAACAAATGCAGTGTGTGGATCGCCAGCGCTCTGCTCACGCCGCCCAGGCGTGCTGTTTATAGCTCCCTCGGCATACTCCGAATGCCGCCCCAACAGCTGCAGCTCCCCATGGCCACACAAACACCTCTGGCCCTCGGTGTGCAGGTTCCAATGCCCACCAGCAAGGACACTTAAACCCTGCGCTGTCTGTGCTCTGCCATTAATGTTCTACCTGCCTTCTCTGTGTGGCACAGCACCTTTTGTCGATGGTTAGTGACTGGTAGGGGTAGGGAGAGGCACAGCCTCTGGTGTGAAACGTGTGGAGAGCAGGCTGAAGTGCTGAAGGCAGGGCACAGTTGTCAGTATAAATAGCCCTCTGGAAGGACAGTGGGAATGATTCTCATACAAAGCAGCTGAATTGGATCCCAGCAAATTAACACCCTCCTCTGTCAAACTCCAACCATATCCTGGGAGCTGCCATCTCTGTTTCAGGTCTGGATGCAAACTGAGCATCTTGAGAAGGCAGCTGGGCAGTGGTTGTGTTTGCAGTCCTGCAGGTCCTGGGCTGCAATGGTGTCACCCCTGGCAGGGAGGGGGCAGATCCTCTCTCCCCATGCTGGGTAGAGGTATCCCAGCACTTCCATGGGGATTTGTCACCTCCTGCCCCACTGAGGGAGTCCTGAAAGCAGGGAAAATGGCTCTGCTTGAGGAGGAGGAGGAGGAGGGTGGTGGAGGAAGGCTCCATGGGGGTGACTCCCAACAGCAAGAGGGATGGGGATTTGTGAGCCTCTGTCAGTGCCTTCAATGGGGAACGAGAGCAGACTGGGTTTCTGCCTGGGGTTTGTGTATGGAGCCGGTCCTGTGTGTCCTCAATAGCAGGAAAAGTGCTTGGTGTGTTCTCCTGGGGCCTCCTGGGTTTATGAGCTCCAGGAGTCGTGCTTGAGGAGCTAAACCTAAGCTAAACTAGGAGTAATTTCACGCTAAAAGTGAGCACTTCTCTCTGTTCTTGCCCTGCTCTTTGTTTCTGGAAGGGTTTTGTGTCTCATTTCATGCGGCATTAATGTCTGTGTCAGCAAGGATTTCCTTGTGACGCTTCCCATGTAAACAAATCCTGTCTAAAGCCCCGTTTATCCCTAAACCGCCCCAGGAGACCCTCGGGCACCCCAAGGATTTTCCTTTACGCCGGCTGTTACTTTCTCCAGTCATTCTCTTTTGCAGGCTGTTACTTGGCTTGCCTGTGCTTGCCAATGCCCAGCAAACGGCAGATGGCATCAGCGCCCTGCGTCTGCTCGGGGGAGCCACAGCTCGCTTCAGGACACCTTAGCGGTGCATCGCTGAGCGTTTAAGCTGTGCAGTTACAGCTGGTAGCTCTGATTCCTTTGGTAACTCTCCTTTGGTGCCTTCCCGCAGTGGTTTGTAGCCAAACAACCGAGCACCTAAAAGAGATGATGTCTGCTCTGTGGCTCAGCGATGGGACAGAGCTCCTTGTCACTCAGGTGAGCACCAACTATCCATCCTCAAAGGTGAGACAGGAGGCAGCTTGATGGGGTCATGGGAAGGGAGAGCTGCTTGGTCCCACCATGTGCCCGTGTGTGACAGCAATGGTTGGGAATTGTAGCCTCTATTTTAACCTGGCCTCCTGTGTGACTTGGTTTTGTGGCTGCGTGCCCAACCTTTACATCATCACAGCCCTGTGTTCCACAAACACCTTACTCTCTAACACCTTACGATAACATTGCTTCTTAATTACTTGTATGGCTTGGAGGTGGTAGGAGCATAGAAGGAGCTTGTCAGGCTTTGGATGTCAAAGAGTAAGCTGTGATTACATAAACGAGCAGAAGAAACTGTAGTTAAAGACCTCACGAAGTTATAATTGCCATGGCTTGCCTTTAGTTTCATGGCAGCTCAAACCATATCGATGGTCCCTTGTGTCCATCCTATATTTTAAGAGGATTCCTATCCCTGCTTATTTCCTCTGTGTAAGTGAGCATCAAACTGCTGCCCGGAGTCTGTTAGTTTGATTTGCATTATGTTGTCCATGCGCTATAGAAAATAATAACCATACACAAAAGAAAATCACTTCTGTTCAAAATATGTTGCCATCTATTTATTAGATTTCATGTGTAAAATTGAAATGGGCAAAATCAAAATGAGCAGAACCATTAGGCTCTGGTAGAGGTTTCTCATTTGGCAAAGGCATGAGCTGTGGCTCAAAGACACCATTGTGTGCGTGCCGCAAGCAAACACCGTGGCTATTGTTAGAGAACATATCTCCTGCCAATCATTCCTTTGATAAGGCTCTATCCCAACAGGATTTGATATGATGGCAGGTTTTGCTGCGTGTACTAATACGCATCCTACTATCACAACGCAACAGGATCTTGTATGGAGCCTGTTGAAGGCGAGGGCCAAACCGCTCATTGATTTAACCGTGCATACGTGCATCCTGAGCTATGTAAGTACCTGAGATGTGGCTGCTGCCTGGTGAGGGGCATGGTTTGTCCTCCATGTGCTCTGGGCACTGTCCTGGCTCCGAGGGGCAGCTCTGCCCTGGGCACACCAGGAAGGAGAGTGTTTGCAGCAGAGACGATTGATCTTGAGGGGGGTTGGAATCCCCAAGTCCATTAGAGCTTCCTGGGAAATATCAGCTCGGATTCATGCTGGCATGCTTGGGAAATGTTTTAAGGCTAAGCACCAAGAATCAATGCGTTGCAAGGCTCCCAGCTTGTCATGCTGAACCCATCAGGAGGCTTGCGCTAATTCTGAAACCAGTCTTTCTATTTCAAATGTTACTTTTAATGTATTTTGAACTTGTCTATCCTGCAGGAGGGGAACAATTAAAGGAAAGGGAAGATTACATTGTGTTACTGTAATTGTGATGGATGCAATCGTTTGCTGAAGGAAAATATCTGCAAAGCAGATCTAAGTGCAGAAGCAAAGATGAAAATGGTTTCAGCTCTTCCACTCCCTGTGATAGATGTATATTTATGTAATGCACTCCTCGTATCTCGAGAGCACACTGGGCCCACAGTGCAGGAATTAATGCCACTGGGAACCACAGTGAGATTGTCTCTGAGCCTGTATAAGTGTGAGAAATCAACCTCTAGTTTCAGGTCCTGTATTTATTCATTTATACTTGTAAAGCTGCGTGAGGGAGAGGAGAAACGTCCCTGACTGGATGCATTGCACCAGTGTCTGCTGTAATTCAGGATACAGGAAGCTATCACTTGGCTATTGCCAGTGCTTGTTCCGCTGTCAGTGCCATGGGGCAGAAAGTGCAGCTTGCAGTGCACAGGATTTTGTGTCAGCCCTGTGTTGGGCAGTGGATTTCTCTTCAGGAGAGCAGTTCGTAGGGAGCAGCTTTAGGTGGTTTTCCAGCTGCTCTGTGCTGGGGCAAAGCATCTCTTGGGAGGCAAATTTTGGCCTAAAAGCTGCCTGTGCAGGCAGTTTGGAGGGAAAACCCAAACCTGACATTGAGGCTGGACATAATTCATTGATTGCTGTGAGACAGCTCATCCTGGAGGCCTGGGAAGATGATCCGGGAGCCCCAGGTCTTGAGCAGGGACAAACCCATGTAGTCCTATTCTGTCCTGGTCCCCTGCTCTAATCACTGCACAGGACTGGATGGAAAGCAGTGCAATGAATAGGCTGGGTTTGCAGATAGAGCATGGAATGTCTTGCTGAAAAATAGTTCATATGGATCTGTGGGATGTATAGGCAGTGCTTTAATCCATGCTTCTCCTGTCCCCAGCTGTTAATTATAGTTGTTATATAGGTTTGGTAGCAGTGCCCTGCACAGCTGCACTAATTGTGAATGGTGGCATTTCTTTAGAGGAAAAATCACGGTGTTCACAGGAGCACTGTGAGGCTCCAGACACTGATGTAAGTGAATGTCCCGTGGGGCTCTGTAATGAGAGCACAGTGGGGGTAAGGGGGAGGGTTATGACAACTTGTGTCCTCTGCCTTCCCAGGGCGTTCATGCTGCATCTTGGAAGCTGTAAGAGATTGAAGGAATAGAATCTAAACTTGCCATAGACTCTGAGTTAAGCAGGGTTGCTTTGGTGAGGGTGAAACAGAAGCATCAGCTCCCTTTCTCCTCTCCCTGCAGCTGCTGGGAACTGAGGTACTCACAGTCTAACTGTATTCCCATCTCCCTCCAGTGTGAGGTAGAGACATTTGAATTCCCCTTGGACCCTGCAGACATCTTTGCTGCAGTGTGGGCAGGGTCCTGCTGGCCCAGTGTTCAGCTGGGGCTTCCCCATCAGTCTCTGGAATCCTAAGTCACACCTAACAGCGTGTCAGGGCCAGTGTTTCAGTGCAGAGGTGCCAGCCAGGCACTGCATGGCCGGGAGGCTGAATGGGGCTGTGCTGTGTGAAGGAGGAGCTGCGGAGCACGCAGGATGCCTCCTCCCGCAGGGAGAGCCCAGCCAGTCTCTCTTTGCACCTTCCACTCAGTGACATGACGTGGTGCGAGAATCTCGCTCCCCAGTGCAGCTGCTTTGTGACTGCTGTGTCCAGCTGCACACGTGCGTTTCTCACCCACTCTGGCATGGTAACTTGCTGCCATCCAAGGGGTTTTGGTGTTTGGGAATGTCGTGGAAAGTCGTCTTTGGGGGAAGGAAAATCCCTGTTGTTTTCTCACCAAGTGGTAGGCAGCAGAGCTCATCCAGCCTGTTCCTTTGGGTATAGCTGGTGAAGAGGAGTACATGGGGAGAAAAGATATCTTCTGTCAACAGCATATGTTGGGTCAGGGCGGTGAGAATGTGCTGTTGGGGGAGTAATGAAGTTTTCCCCATCTATTCTATAGCTCAGAAAGGTGTTGAGTCACTGGTGAACCTTGTGTGACTTCTGCCTTCAGGAAATCAGACGAGGAGCGGCAGACAAGTGATGACTTTATTAAAGCTGCCCTTTTTGGAGCGTTGAACTCATATCCAGTCAGTGATCTGTACGCCAGGGTCTCTGGCTGTAATTTCTGTGGCTTGGCTTTACCTGGAGCTGTGCGGCGTGTGCGCAGCAGTGCAGATCCCAGCAGTGCCATCGCCTGCGAGTTCTTGGTACCTCGAGGGACCAGCAGGTACAGACAGAAGCACAGCAAACATACATGCTGTCTGATGCTTATTGTTAGCTCCCTTCAGGACATATCGTCTGTCTTCAAGCTATTTCAGTTCCTATGTCAGCCCATACGTCGCTGGCAGCTGCTTTGCTCTGTCACTAGAGCTTCTATCTCGAACATGGGATTGACAGTGGTAAATGCTGCTGGGGATGGTGAATGGCTTGTGTGAAGCTGAATGACATTTTGTCCAGAAAGTGATGTTTTGTGGTGAAAGCATCATATGTGCAAAGGCACAGCAACAGCTTTTGCCTTTTATCAAAGCCGCATATGGAACCTATGGAGCAATTGGGTCTATGGAAACAAAGCTGCAATATAAGTGTTTAAATCTGAGTGCTGTGGTAACAAAGCCGTTAATATTTGAGTGTATTGCCAATGTGTATTGGCTGTGAACTGTCCTTCTCTGCTCCTTTCTTGCTTATGAAAGTAGCTGTTGGATCAAGCGTCAAGGGTTTGAGTTGTGCAGATGTGCGTTTGCACCTCTGATCACTTGAAAATCAACCTGCATCACCTGTTAGGAGCAGCTGATCAGCAGCTCTCTGTGCTTTTGCCTTTCAATAAAACCCCTGAGTTGAACAACAGAAGCACTATCATTAAGGGGCACTTTTTTTCCTTGCCCTTATGTTACCAGTAGGGAGCCTGGCATCAAGAGGACAGAAATGCCTCTGCACCGTTTGTGTGAGCCCAGGCTTCACCTGTGCACAAGGGAGATGGGGATGCTCTTCCTTTGCCAGTTAGCAAGTGGTACCTCAAAGGTAGAACAGGAGCCACAGTAGACCTTGATTCTAAGTTTCTCTGTGCATCATTCTCAATGGCCCCCAAGTTAGATGATGATGAAGATGATACAAAGATCTTCTGACCTAGCAAAAGATAACTCAAAGGTTTATACTCTCTGCTCCTGTATTTTACCCTGGAGAGTAATGGCTTGAATGTAAAGGAGTAGTTCCGAGATGCATTAAAACCACAAAGACTCATGCTCCTCTTACATGGCTTCCCTGTTCAAAGGCATATAACACAATTTGACCAGCAAGGCCATAGGTAAAAAAGGGGCCTCAGTGAACAAAGCTGAGGCCTTTGGGTGTTTTCTGACTGATGCTTTAGATGAGGAAGAGTGGTACCTGGTGTTCCACCAGACTTGGACTGGAAGCTGTGCCCTGAAGGGTAGCACAGGACTGGGCAGTCCTCAGGAGGTCTGTTTGTGCTGCAGAAGTGGCTCCTTGTACTGATGGTGGATATCTGGTGAATGGTGGAATGAGGTTTTCAAGCAGTGAAAGACTCATTTCGTTGCCTAGAGTATAAGTTTGCTTTCTTTCCAGCTGCATAAAGAATGTCAAAGCACGTTCAGATCCAGGTACATAGGTTTGCAAGAAGAAAGCAATGTGGGGAAAACCAGGTATAAGGAATTGGGTAAGGAAGAGCAAAGTGTGTGAACCTGAGTTACGAAGGGACTAACAGGAGTCATCTGAAGGAGCATGGCACAATGCAGGTTTAACGACCAGCAGGACAAGGCTGTGGTGTGGTCAGCAGAAGTCGTGGCAGGATCAAAGCCTTATTTCCAAATCTGTCCATTCCAGTTCCAGTGTTTGAAGCCAGGAATAGCACAGGCGTAGCAGGAGCCCAGGTGGTGAGCACAAGGCAGGGCTGGGAATGGGCGCCAGGCTGTGTTCTCTGTACAGGAGATCTCATTTCAATGCTGAGCATTGGTTCAACACCTTCAGCTTGTAGAGTAAATGCAGTGCTAATCTGATTGTGTTAAAGGTGGCATGTGGGCCCTGCCTGCCTCAGGGGCCAGTGTGACTGCTCTAAAGGTAAGACACAGAAGTCACTATAAGAGGTTGACACATATTTCTGGAGATCAGGTTTGACAAGCATCCTCCAGACAGATTTAATGCAAACGTAGATGGTGATGATTTGCAGGATCTCTGGATTCTGGTCATCTGAGGCAGTTCTGTTGGTCTCCCTTTCTATATCTGTACCATGTACTGAAACATTAACTCCCAAACCCATGAAGACCCAACAGATGGAGTGGGCAGGAAGCTCATTTCTATGGATTTCAGCCCTGGTTGGGTCTGTGGAGTGAAAAAAGAAAAGCAATGAATTGCTTCTTGCCTTTCGCATCTGCCCAGATGTGTGAGCCTCCTGCTTTGTCACAGCTCCACATCCCGTCTCCACATCAGCTGCCTTCCTGCTGCTGGCCAAAGTGGCTTCCAATGGGGGATTTTGATTCTGGCTTCTGGTTTGAACAGGGAAAAGAGAGATAAAACCAACCTCCAGTGTGGGGAGATGCTGGGCCGGAGCTGGCACCAAGCTTCCCATGGGGATCAGCAGTGCCAAGTGCTATGTGATGGCAGGAGCACAGGCACTGCGGCCTATGTGCACCCTCACGGCTCCTCCAGGGCCACATCTCCCAGGAGCAGTTTCTGGTGCAGATTTAATTGGGTAACTTTGTGGTTATACTTCAGGAAAAGCATTTTATCTCACCGAGCACAGGCTGATCTCAAGAGGCCACTTCCTGTCCTTGGTGATTCCGTCATTCTCTATGGTTTAAAGCCTTCTTAGTTATTAAACTACCAGCTGATTTTTGAGCTGTTCCAAGGAAACAAGCAGCCGCTATCAGTCCTTAGCAGCAGATGCACTGTAACTCTTGATTATATTAATTTTAATTGTTCAACATTTGGTTCTGCTCATCATTCGGTTCTGTTCATTATTTGCTGTTGCTATTCTCAAATGCTTTTCATACAGCTGCTGCAGATCCCTTCATGCAAACACGTACTGGAAGGGTTGAATTCCACACTGCCTTTTAACTCAATGGGAGTACGACTCTTAGTACACTGAGTCTTTTCCTTTTGGGAAGAGGTGAGGACTGAACGCTGCCAAGCAAAAGCTGATGAACTCTGTAGGTTGATGAGTCAGCAAAGGAAATGATGCTAACGAGAACAAGAGTTACTTTTCCCTTGAGATATTTGATTTCTCCTGCATTTCAGTGGTTAAAGAAGTGAGGTTTAACAGGATACTTGGGCTCATGTGGTTGTTGGGGTTTTGCTCCCTAACGCCCTCAGTATCTCCCTGCTTATTCTGTTTGCATGATGGAGATGGGAAGAAGAAACCTTATTGGTCATCAAAGGCTTCCAGAATGCCTTTTTGTTATTGTTTCGTTTAAACCTAGTGCCAGAGCCTGGGTTTCCTGGACCATCAAACAGTCTCCCTGCGGTTGACCTCCCAGTCAACTCAGATTGTGCTTTTGGATTCAGTGCTAATTCTGTGGCCAGCCTTCAAAGGAGCCTCAACTTCTCTAATTAGAAGCCAGCAGCTTGTGTTCCCAGACAGTCACAGGACTCCAACTGGCAACTCAGTGTAGTATGTCGATGGTTTTATGTGCAATGCCGTCAACTTTATGTAAAGCTAACTTTGCAGACAAAGCTTTAGCTGGTTTAGTTAATAAAGAGCACATCAAAATGTGGATTTACCCTCATATGCCTCAGGTTTACGGTTTTCTGCCCGTCAAGTGTGGGGCCTGACAGTGGTTGGCAGGAGGCTGCGCAGTGCTCAAAGGTTGTGGATGCCCCTTGGAGAATGCGCTCTCTCCGGATCACGTTTACGGTCACTAACCCGGATGGCAGCATTCAGAGCTGCTGGAGTGTGACATTTCCCACCGTTCCTCCCTGCTCAGCAAAGAGCTGGACACAGGGGGTGCCTGCAGCAATCACCCTATGGAGAGCTCAGGAGAAAGCCCAGACTGGTTGAGGCAGATACCTGGTGATACAAGTCCCAAGGAGGAGATCTTTAAGCCTGATTCCTAATCAGTGCAGGGGTGTATTTGGTGTAAGAGAGAACTCATCCTGCTCATGCAGTCAGAAAGGTCCGTGGATAAAAAGCTAGAAGCAATAAGACACTAAAAGCTATCTGAAATGCACAGGGTACCACACTGTGCTGGCAGCCATGCTAGGTGGACTGATGAAGGTATGCTTTACAAAGAGTGGGATATTAGGCCTGGATATGTTAAAAGAGATTATATGCTAACTTATGGCAATAGTTGCACTGCGGAAGTCTCCCAACCTAAAACTGGAGCTGGAAAGGGGATATAAGCAATTCTCTTTAGAGGGATCCCAAACTCCGGGAGTTGCTTGTGATGCTAGTAGCCATTCTTGGTAGGAAAAACTAATGTGTGTCACTGTTATAGCTTGTCATCTACATGGATTAACGAGTTTTCCTCACTAGGTATGAAGGTGAAATGAATTCTGCACAGAGAACAGCTCCACACAGGTGCCAATTCCATCACATTATGTAAATAGCCTGTGACTAATAGAGAAGCCTATGAAATGGAATAAAAGACATCAGTCTGCATTTGCATGGAAACAAGCAATATGCCAAAGGAACCTTGTTTAAAATTGAGTGATAGCAGACAAGATAATTCTAAGGTTGCCATTGTGAAACATATTCAAGGGTCTTATTAGCATAGATTTGAAAGGACAGCGTTGTTTTGTATGTAGGTAGTCTATGAGGTTCCACTAAGTACATCTGCAGTCCATCGGACCCTTTGCTGTGAGGTTCCTCAAAGCTTTGCTATAGATTTTCTCTCCTCTCTGAGTACTGCTCAAAACAATGAAGAAGAGAATGAAATATTTATATGGTGAAGCAAGCCTCGTACGTACCTAATGGCTTGGATTGTCACTCATCTGCCAGGATGGGCCTGCGGAAAGTGGGGACTTGACATAAGAAAAGGTGAGTCTGTGAATGTGAAGAATGACTTTTTTTTCCCCTGGAAGCCAAATCCTATTTTATTTCCCTTAAATAACATCCAGAGCTCAAGTAAGAAGAGAGGTATATGGTGTTGCAGCAGGGATCAGCGCCCTGTGTTTTGTCTTCTCGCCAGCCACCATCCTCCTAAAGACAGGGGTGTAATAACCCACGAGACACTTGCTCTTTCCAAGCTGGTTAAGATTGGCCAATGACTCAAATGTTACTGGAATCAAAAGGACAGAAACATAATGGTATAAACTTGGTTCTATAGGAACGCAGGCTAAAATCGAGATGTGCTTCAGAAGGCACAGAGCAGAGCTTGCTAAATAAGAGCCATGGTGTAAAGCAACTCATTGTGATTGCCTTTTATGGCCATGTTTCCATAAGTATGTAGTTACTTGCCATAACTTCTATTTCCTTCTAGAATCTGGGTAAGATTCAGACACTTCTTAGATGCAAAATCCATCTCCCTGAAACTCAACTCCAGTGGTTTTCAGGATTCTACCTGTTGTGATGCAGTTTGGTGCAATGTCAATTTAGAGTCATGGCAGAGGGAATTGTTCTTGCCTTGACGCAGCTGTGATGTAACTTTACAGTATATGATGAAGAAATAGAACCTGGGCATCTTTTGCCACTTGTAGTGGATCAGGATTGGGTAAAATAAAAGCATCTCCTCTTCCAGGCTGGAATCTGTCCCAGTGATGTGTTACTGTTAAATCCCTGGAGTTTTGATCACATGTGATGAAATATTGATAGTGCAGCCAAATGTGGTATGAACATTTTGGCTTAAGTGAGAAAAATCACAAGTGTCTTTCTCCTACTTAGACACTGATGAATTCAAACACAGTAGTAGAAGCTGCCTTGGAGATGATTATGCACCAACTGGGCTGCAGTGCAGCATGCGGAAGAGCTCTTTCAGTGTTTGTGCTGCAGTTTAGCTCTCTGAGCTGCTGCAGGGAAACTTCCACTCTGACAAATGGCACAGATCTGCAAAATGTCTAAGGAAACAGAGCTGCAAACATCAACTGTGTTGGAGTGCGAACCATGAAGTGCCAGAGTGAAAAGTCGCTCTGCCCTTGAGGTGCAAATTCACTTGAAACCTCCCTGGTTAATGATTCTGTCCTTTTCCACCATAAAGTATGTGAGCACCATGAGCCTCGGGAAAGTTTCTACCTGGTTTTAAGTCCTCCTCTCTTCTGGAACCAGCAAATATCTAACTGTTCACTGATCTCTGTTTGTCTGAGAAGTGAACATGTGAAATGCTAAACCAGCTCCCAGAACTGTTGTATGAGAACTGCCCCATCAATGTTACAGACAGCAAACTTTCACAGCTGGGCACCGCAGCAGTTTTGTACAGGGTAATATTTATTTGTCAATAAACAGGAGGAATCAAAGTATTTAACTAACATACAGCAATGGCACTGCTTTTGTCCACGTACACAATTACAGTCAATAATCAATTGAGCTCTCTGTTCAATGGAATTGTTTTCACAACAAATGCCACGTTCCAAGTAGCTGACTCGAGTTACGTGTGCTTACAGTTAACCCAATCAGCCGTAAAACACAAATACATGTAAGGATGTATTCATTCGCAAGGATGTTTCTAAGTACATTGGTCTGGTCCATGTGACCAAACCACTCAGATGCAGTGTTTTAAAAACCCATCACTGCTAAGACGTTGTTGGTGCATTTGGATGAGATTCTGGAGCTCAGGTTCTCCCTCCAGCTTTCCATAGTTAATTCCATGTTTCTGCTCCCCCAAGGAAGCTCACAGTCCTCCAGCTGGTTGCATCAAGCAACAACAGTGTGGTGAGCAAGGCTGCTATATTGTCATCTGGTTACTATACCAGTAAAACAGGGAAAAGAAAGTTATTGGCATTACCTAACAGAGAGCAACAGTTGTCAGTTTAATATTAGGTTTGAGCACTCTGTGAGTACTGGATATTGCAGTTTCATACATCCCCATCACACACCATGTTGGAGTCCATAATACTTATGTATTAGCTTCTCTTCAGCTGTTCCTGTTCCTACCAAAGTCAATTCACTCCTATTGACTTGTCTGGAAACTAGACATCAGACTGAGTGCAAAGCCAGTGGATGTAATGAGAGAACATGCACTGCATGTCCTTGGTACTGTCTTCAGTTAGCAGTGATTTTTAAAATGCAGCATTAAGGAAAGACATACTTGATAACTGAAAGCTCAGAACAGAAATGGAGCATCAGCACTTGAGTCGGATGAAAGCGTAAGAAAGAAATGATAAGAAATCAGGGCACAAGTATAATGATTCACATTGGATTCTGAAGCAGTCTCACTGCTCAGAGAGCTTCCACTTGCTAACAAAGAACCCTCTTATGCCTAGATTCAGCCTGGAAAGACTGATTGCTTCACTCTGATCAGAGTGTCAGGGGCAGACATTTGGCGCTACAAAAAGCAGTGGCAGCCTTTTTTACTTTGCTTTTTAATGCCACAGAAACGCACTGCCTGAGCATTTGTAGGGAGAGGCACTAAAGGGAGATCATCCATCAGCAGCCCTGTCCCTCCCATCAGGTCGTGAGGGTTTCTGCTGCCTGATACTCAAACTACTTCTCCTGTAAAACTAAGCAAGATGGTGGAGGCTTAGGATAACTCCAGGGGCCTTCCTTGCTCTGTGAACTGCTATAAACTGTTGCACAGATCAACCAGAGGTAGGAACAGTGGAGGGGTGGAAAGTTAAAAGGCCAGAAAACAGTGAAAAGGCTGATGCAGTTAGGAATGCTTCAGCATTCCTGGTTTCCTGGGATGTTAATGAAGGACGACTGCATCAGTGGCTGAAATAGAAATATTTTTAGTGGTGCTAAGGTAGCATGCCAATGACTTGGAAATTGTGGATTAAAAAAGTAAGATGTGAATACTCTTTATAATTCATTATTATTAATCGTTAGCGCTCTTGGAAGTGGTTTATTAGCATTAATACCATCATGAGAGGGTGCCTATGGGAGCATAATCCTCTTTTTGCTGAACTAAATGGCAAACACGTCCTCTAAACTCAGCGGTGACATGATCTAGACTTACAGAAACTGGTCACCTGCACCGAAGTGCAAGACTTTGGAACCTGTTGGATTATTTCAGATCTCCAGAGGGGGATTATTTAATTTCAGAGATCCCTTGGATGCGTCAGTTTGGAGATTTGAAAGGGCAATATTTTCATATTCCTCTTGTGACGCTGAGCATCTGCAGTGCTGAACTAATACTACCAAATCCTTCTGAAAGTTCTTGTTGAGGAACCCATAAAAGATGGGATTGACACACGTCGAGATCATGGCCACGAGATGGCATATTGTAAATGCTAGGTTATGATTGCAGCTCATTAGTGCCTCGTAGTTCCAGTCAAAAACAACATTGAATACATTGAGAGGCAACCAGCAAGCTGCGAAAGTCACAACAATTGATATCAACATCACGTTAATCCTTTTGTTTTCACTCAGCCTGTTCTCATTCTCTCTCATCCTGTCTATTTTCCCGTGTCTCCTTCGAAGACATACAAATATCCTGAGATAACAGATAAATATAAACCCCAGCGGGAAGCAGTACTGGAAAACCAGCAGACTCGTGGTAAAAATGAGTCTTTCTGTAACTGATGGCCATGCTTCAATGCAAGCAACTTTGTTCTTGTAGAAGTCACTATGGAAAGACAAGTGTTTGAAGGGTTCATCAGTTAATTGGTGAAATATTAAAAAAGGTATGGATATTACGAGGGAAAACCCCCAGATGGAAAGAATTCCCCAGTAAGCATGTGAAATATTAGGCTTCCAGCCACGGGGGTTCACAATTAACTGATATCTCTCAATAGCGATCAGTACAAGTGAGAAAATGGAGACTGTGACAGATATACTTTGTATGAAGGAACTTATTTTACACATAGCTTCCCCAAATATCCAGTAGTCCATTAAGGTATATGCAACTGTGACAGGAATACACATGATACAGATCAAGACATCGGATAAAGAGAGGTTGGCAATCAAAATATTGGTGACGTTTTGAGCTTCTTTCCTTCTTTTTATTATAACAATCAGGCAAAGATTTCCAAAAAGCCCCACGATTGTAACTAATGTGTAGGCTGTAATAAGCAAGGATTCTGCAAGGAAGGAAGGCTGGCATGTATCAAAGTTCAAGAACTGAGAATAGCTGATGTTAGAGATAGTCTGATTAGCCAGAATCTTGCTGGGATCCTGAATGGCTTTGTCCATCATGAAGCATTTCCCGTCCTGTGAACAAAACCTAGTATTATTTAGAATGTACTTTGTATGAAGCTTTCCAAGGCAATGATTAACGTGAGTCTCTCATCGTAGTTGGTGCCCTTTTTCTGTTAATTAGTTTAGTTAATTTTGAGCAAATCTAATATAATTACAGCACTGGAGAAGCCAGTGGTTGGGTATTAGTGGTTTTGTGTATATAGGTGGATGGAGGTTGATGCAGGTTCTGCACTGGCAGTGTTACAGACCCGTAATGATTGTGATGTCTAAGAAACAGCAGTGATGGCTCTGATTAAACTTGTGTGAACATTTTCATACAAATCTTCTTTCACAA
This sequence comes from Amazona ochrocephala, assembly GCA_039720435.1. NCBI lineage: Eukaryota > Metazoa > Chordata > Aves > Psittaciformes > Psittacidae > Amazona > Amazona ochrocephala. Next base: position 16,571,564 of record CM077889.1, read on the forward strand.
CTGTCGACAAACTTTGCTTTTCAAAATGCCATATTTGAAGATCTGTGTCAGCCAAAGATTTAGCAAGGTTTAAGGAATTCCAATGACGATAATATGTTGCTTTTCCATTATCAAGAAAGAAGAATTGGGTTCTGCCATCATGTTGCTAGCTTAGGCATCACACTTATATTGTCTCTAGAACTAGAAAGTGATGTGAGTTAAAATCCCAGCTCCCTTTTGGCTCAAGAAAAACGGTGCCTGCTTTAGCTTATGGGATATTCAGCACCCCAATGAAGTGCCTATTTAAAGGAGTCTCCTGTTCTGCTTGTGTATTACAGATAGTATGTCCTCTTTCATCAATGTAATCTGAGAAAGATGTAGAGCAAACAGAAATCACATCAGTTGCACACACAATTATTGCCATATCAGTAGCTGCCAAAGGCTGTCTCATTTCCCTGCACACCATTCACTGTTGTACAAGTTTGACAAATGAGACCCCCAAAATTTCCTGCGAGGTGTACTCGGGAGACCCATGGTTGATTCCTCTTTCAGTTCACACTTGAACACGTGTCAAGCAACAGTTCTGATGTTAGTACAATTTTGTTGTTATAAAACTAATATTAATGACAAGAATTAGGTTCAGCAGAGTATCTCGGTGGGTTTGAATTTATCACTGGGTGAAAAAGTTAATCTTAAATGAAAGGCTCACCAGCTTTCTGGTCAGAAAGAGGTTGTTTCCAACCTGGGAAAGGAAAAAAGAAGGATGTAAAGCATCACTTTTGAAACTGAAACAAGGGATAAGTATGCTCTATACGCATACCTTTCAAAACTCAACTGTAACTCACCTTAATTCCTTTTTGAAGTAGGAATTACTAGTAAACTAGCTGGAAGGAGGTCATTCTTTACCCCTAGTAGTAAATACCATTGTGCTGAGAGCCTGTGGAGAAAGGAGGATGAAGAAGCAATAGGAAGTTAAAGAGGATGCACAAAAAGAAGGGATAGGTGGATGTTTAATTATTACTAGAAATAATCTGCTTAGGTGTAGAAGATTTATCAACCTTTTAATTGAAATTATTGCCATCATTTAATCACTAAGGAATAAAAGATGTTTGGTTGCTTGCATGAGGTTAAACACCAAATCCAGGGTTAAACTGGCAACTATGATTCGCTAACCATTTACCCCCAGGCACTGAAAGAATATTCCAGCTAGAGTTATATCCTGGACTGCTTTATCCTGATACTTCTGCAAAAGAAGTATCCAAAACAACAACCAACTTTGGAGCATCTATTACCACTCTCATTCTGATTAAAATATACTTTTCAAGTAGGGTAGTCATGTTGGGGTGAGATGTGGCTGTAGATTTACATGACTAGGTCGTGAACCTGATGTTCCCTGATGTGACTTTGTGGTCAGGGGCCAATATTATCCCTGTGGTCTCCCTAAATAACCCACCCAGCATGGCCACAGCTATATTGAGGGCATGGCACAAAACCTGTACAGTCGTGTTGCAAAAGTTGTTGAAGTCTAGTGGCTTAGATAGACTTTGTAGTCCCTTGCAGGTGTCCCTGCTCCAGTAGAACAAGCACAAGAGCTATGTACCCTACAGCGTGTGCACCAGCTTGCAAAAACTCTCCTCCTAATGAATCCATGAGAAATGAAAGGGACTCTGAAGCCAGCACAGTCACAGCCTGGAGAAACCAATGCTGTGGCTGGGCAACAGCACCTTCAGGTGATGCATATCCTGTAATCCACTCTTCCCTGGAGCAGCACTAATTGCTTAGCTGGATTTATCAGCACACAGAAGGATGCATGTGCTGGAAGGATAAGAGGCCAATCAGTGGTTAATGCTGCCCTGATGGGCTTTCCTGCTGCTTCAGGTGTGTGAGAGTTTAAAGTCTGGCTGCTTTATCCCAAAGGGGATCTTTCTCTTTGGCATTAACCTGACTTGCACAGATCTGAGCCCTGCCCTTTGAGAAAAGATCAGGTGTTAGCAGGGGACCTGGCTTGGAAGCAAGACACCTTCAAAGACAAGCTTTGCTCTTCCCTGTTTTTTGTGTGAGCAGGAGAAGCTGTGCGGACTCAAAGGACATGAGGCTGAGCCAGGTTTGTAATATTTTATGCACTATTTGCTATGCCTGCTTATTTATCTCTGGTTGCATAAGATGGTTTGATGGGAAGTGCTGAATGTCCTCTCCCAATAATTCAGTGTGGGTGTGGGGCTTCTTTTGCCCTTTCTATCATTAGGGAAAGGGTAGGTAGAGCTGCCTTCTGATCAGTTCGCTCAGTAGATCAGCTTTAGGCATACTCATCATCTACATTGTCCTTTTTTTCAGCAAAAAGCTTAATTTAATGTCACTGTTTGGTTTGCACTGTAAGCTAAAAGTACAGTTTTAGTACATGTCATCCTGCAAGGCAATTTAAACATTTCCTTGGCAATATAACTATTACACTTGTCCTGTTTAAACATCTGGAGTGTTCATAGCATTAGGTAAATAAGTTACACAGGTACTCGCTACAGCATGATGAACTATATTGTAATACATACTGGCATTGGTTTAAGCTAATAAATACTAGTGGAATCAGTATCCTTGAACCGCAACTACAGCTGCTATCAGAATTGGATTGTTTAATAAGAGGACCAATTACTTCCATCCGTAATCCATGGATTTGGAAAAAGATTCCTTACTATACAACGAGTATATGATGAGGAAATGATAATTTACTTCACCTACTTGTTTCATTCCTCCGGATGCAGAAACATTACTGAAACATGCAGAAAGTTAAAAGCAGAGTCTGAAATTCAAATGAGTTTTTAAAGGCTTTCTTTGCTGAAGTATTTGCTTACCTATGTTAAAGATGCATAGTTCCATCCCTTCAGAGCGACCAGTGAATATTTCAGTTGCAAACATCATCTGTTTATTAAGTTCCAAAGTGTTGCACAGATAATATGTGTAGGAAACTTTCCATTCAGTTTTAAATATAGGCTGTACAGACTACAACAATCCTTTAAAAGCTGTATTTCTGTAAGCTTTGCCACAGTTGTATGGATTTTCTGACTTCTTACCTGATGCAAAATTCAAGTCAAGCCCACACTGCCTTTAACAATTGATCTTTTCCTGTTTTGAGTTAATTACCAAGCCAGCAGACACATCTCCTTTGTGCATGAAAGAATCCAAAGCAAAGCCATCTGCTGCTAAAGCAATACTTAAACTCTCCGTTCTTCTCTTCCTGAAACAATCCACACTTCCACAGTTTCCAGCTGCGACTGAATCTACCCGTCTGCTGAAAGGCGGCTGAGGAATAAACCAGGCTCTGGAATCCAGGAAGAGGCGAAGAGCAGTGAGCAGGGAGGAGAAAGGACCAGGAGTCACGGGGATGGATTTTCCTCCACCCTGCAGCTTCCCTCCACCCTCCCAAACACCTTATCTTGCAATTTCATTTTCAATTATCTTATCTGCTCCGCAGTGCAAATGTTTTCCCTGTGCTGGATTTCATACGTAAACATCTGCAGATGGCTTATTGCTTTCTTAACTGAGGCATGACAGGAAAACACAGTAAGCTCCCTGGAAAGGGCATGCACATCTTATTAAATGTATTATTTGCTCTATTGCAATTAAGATAATGGTATTTTCATTATAAATTGCTGTTTTAACTTATACTCCAGAGATATAAAAATCTTCCTGAAAAGTGAAGCATGGAATATTACACTAGCACATATTGAAAAGCGGTTTTGTTATTACCAGTTTTTCCTGTAAAAGCCCAGTATAGCCTTTATGGGTGCTTGTTTGTAAAAATCACCACTTAACATTTCCTTATTAAACATTCAGAATGAATGTTTATGGGACAGGAAAGGAACTGTTTTACTCTTAGGATGTGCTATTTGGTACATTTCTGTTTAAACTTTTGAATTCTTACCTGGGTCCTCTTAACCCCCAGTATCTCAGTCTCATACGAACCACCCTGTGGCTCTCCATTACTAGGAAAGGAAGAAAATAGTCCAGAGTTAGAATGTGTTTGTGTAGGACAGACTCAGGAAAACTAGATGAGAATTCCCTATTAAATCAGAGAAGTAGGAACCTGCAGACAAAGTGTTTGAGAGTACTCAAGTCCATCTACCTGTGTCTTGGGTGTTTTTTGAGGGAATGACTTTGAAAAGCAGTAGGATTTGGGGGATGAATGAGGCTGATGCTGTATCTAAAGTGCAGGTAAGAGCTTCTTATCCCAAAACATTGTTAATTGTCATGCGATTGTATTTGTAGAATGTAGGGGTGGAGGGAGCCTCTGAGATCAGCCAGCTGAACCTCCTGCTTCTAGTATGTCTGTACCTGTTTGTGCTGTGTTTGTTGAACCTGTTCTTAAACATCTGTGGTACTCCTAAATGAGGTATTCAAGTGCCTAACTTACTGTTAGGAAGACATTGCCCCTAAAATGTCCTTTGCTTTAGCCCATTGCTTTATATTCAGAAAATGTCACCAAAATGCTACAATCCAGCAGTGTGAATGGACTTTTCTAATACATTTCTAGCCCTTGCTGGTTTTGATTGTCAAAAATACTGGAACAAAAAAGCTTTTCCAATGTACTTCAGAATTTCTGCTTCTGGTTGCAGTGTAACCCAGGAAGTTAATCAGGGCCTAAACATGCAACATCCTAGGTACACATCAGAACCAGCCATAAAAATGCGTTATCTGTTTATAAAGGAAATAAATCAAGAAAATTAGGTGTTCTGATTCTATTTATAGATTTCAAACAAAGGGCAGGCTGCTTATTTACATAGACCTCTGTTTCTAATATAACACTGCATGCAGTCCTCCTGTAGGAAGACTGAAGTGTTTAACATATGAACCCCTTGGTTTTACTGTCGTGTCAATCTGCTGCATTCTGTGGATTTAATTCTGTTGCAACCTGATGTGAATTAGGTCACATCTGACATCAGAGGCTTGTGGGTGTAGCTGCTCTTGATCTGTTTATGCCTGATGTCAAAGGTATGTATGCAAAGTGGAATCTGTAGCTGGGGAGAAAGAGATCAGGGCATATTGTTTTCAGGTAAATGCTGTAGCGTCTGTTTGTAAAATAGGCTGATGGACAGCAGAATTGTGTTTGCTTTATATATATGATCAGGTTATTTCTAAATTGCTCAAAATCAGATGATGAAAGAATAGCTTTTATCGGTAGACTCTGATAACTAACTGGGAGGCAGGACTGCAGCTGTAATGGGAAGCAAACTTTATATGTAACCTGATAACAGAAAGTTCAAATATATTGCAGATAAGACTGCAATTGGCTTGGCGATGTCCAGTGTAAATGTAGAAACTCTGCCTTTGTGGGATGTCAGTAGTTCAGAGATGGCTCTGTCATAGGAAATGGTAGGAGTTGTGGTAGGATTTTTTTTTAAGAGTTTTATTAGGGATTTGTATCTCAGTTTGCAAAGCAAACGAATAGGAAACCTCAAAACAATCGGTGTGCTGATTGTTACTATACTGAATGCCAATCATTAAATTGATTATCACCTCAGCACAATCATTCCAATAAAAGCCTGATCCTAAAAGCTTTCCAGGCATGATATTCATATAGAAATCAATTAGAACATCTTTTCCAAGCACCTGGTTGTACAGCAGCTCGAGGCATGAGCTCTGCTTGTGTAAATGTTCCCAAGCCAGTTTTAAACTGGGTAGCAATTAACCGTTACAAGCACAGAGCTCAGGGCACTAGCATCTAAACCAGCCAGCTGATAGTAAACAGGGTCCACGGCTCATCTTGGTTGCAGTGAAGGTATGCTATTACTCTGGCTCCCAGGCTCTGGCATATGGGCAGTGTGGAAAGTCAGGGTAAGTGATGAGGTACTTGAAGTTTGTAGCTTTTTGTTGTGTTGGCAACAGTCTGTTGGTGAAAATATTTTCTAACATGCAAGTCCTTTGAGCTCACCTTTTGCTTTGGCACTTACATGACTCCTTGCTGAGCATGAATCTTTGCTGATGGCTGACTGCTCTTGGTGCAGCTCCCTTCTTCAGAAAGCAAGATTTAGTACAGATGTATGCATACGATTTCTCAGCTTTGTAGGTGTAAGAGTTCTTTAATAGCAGTTTGGCTAAGAGCTGGCTCAGTGACCCATAACATCTGTGATGGATCTGGAATAGTTCTTCCTCATAACTATTATTCTTTATAGCACTTCAAAAAGGCGGGGAGAAAGAAGCAAGAATAATTGGAAACCTCTTGTGTTAGTGTCAGATGTGCTGGTTGATGTCAATAAAGTAAGATAATATGTTGTGATGGAGGAAAACCGCAGCCCCTTCTCACTTTCCTGTTTGATGGAGAGATCAACTCCCTCTTAAGTATCTTCAGCAAATAGGTTATAATTCGACCAAACTAGAAACAGCTGAATGCCAGCTAAGTATGCACAGTAAATTTTTCTCCTAATATCATAGGGATGAAAAAGGATTGATATCAGTGTGTAAATGGGTGCACTGCTCCATAACCTGGAATTTTATTCCTAACTGGAAAAGAGCACAAAAATCACTTGGGTTCACTACCTGGAGTTTAGTTTTTACTCCATGGTATTGCATAGCTCTAGAGAATAGCTTTACAATTTCCTTAAGGCTTTATTCTGGTCCATACCTCTCAATTAGGTCATGTTTAGAATGAAAAGTGAACTGTTTTAAAATGTGCTTTAACTTTAAATGAGTTACTTATAATAGCATTTTCATTTAAAACATATTGTGCTATGAGCTTTCAGCTGGCACACAGTTGAGATAAAGATTGATACGCTCTCTGGCTGGAAGGCCAGCATCTTTATTTTTGGGGTCAGCCAAGTTACTTTTCTTACTGAAAACCAGGTAAGATATGTGAGTAATTGTAACAGGAGTGTGACAGCATTAATTCATATTGTATAATAGTTTCCACTGTCTAAACCCTGATTCAATCCTTTGTAGCTCTCTAGAACTTTCTCCAGCTGATGTTTTCCAAGAGTGATCTCTGCCAAAGAATGAATTATTTCAATAGCTCATAGGTTTTGGGGGAATATGATAATTTGTATCTCTTATTTTTTATTCGACAGTCTTTTCCTAACAACACAGCGAGCACCAAACCCTGCTGTTCTCATGCCACAGCATCTTTCACTGTCCCAATGGTTAATGAAGGGATATTTAACTAATCAAAAGGATTTTCCTGTTAATCTCAGCCTGTTTCAATTTCCCTGAGTGTTTCAAACTGTAATGACAGTTTTGATTTTTAGGAATGAAAAATATGAATTCTAGATTGCTATTTTGTGTCTAGAAAGCCTGGCTTTTACGCACCTAGTTCCAAAACTTCTTAATTAGCAGGAATATCTTACAGCTAATTTCAGGTACTTCGTAGCATAACTCTTCCTGCTGTTTCCAAGCAAAGCTAAACATCAGTCATGCAGAAGCACCACAAAAAAACCCCACCCTACAGAGGCTGTGTGGAACAAGAACTAGATGGGACCTAGGAATAGGCAAGGGAAAAAAGCAAGTAGATTTTGATGTAAGTGGAAAATACATAAAGAAAGATTTGCAGATGAAAAAGATCAGAGCATTGCTGAGTTCACTGCTGGCTCCAGGTCTTCCTTTGACAGAACTTATGATCCTGGTCTGCCTTGGACTAAGATACAGTAAAAGATGTACCCTCTTACATTTGTCCCAGCATTGCTGGGTTCTTTGATCCTTTACAAGAAGCTTGACTTTTGAGATGCTGTTTTGCTGTCTTACTTTCATCCTATCACTCCAAATTATGACCAGATCTTATATGAACTTTAAGGAAAGAGAAGAAAGGAAAACATCAATTATGACAGAAAAGTGAAGAGATGAAAGAGGAAAAGAGAAATTGAGCTTCAGAGGGAAGAGAGAGGCAGGATTTAAGGAAAAGTGGTACCATAAATCCAAAGAAAAGGACGTGAATTCAGTTCTCTTTCTTCTTCACCCCTCACAAAGGTGTGTTCCTCTCTTTCAGCATACTCCCCTTACTAAAGAGCTCAGGGAAGGTTTTGTTCAGTACGATGAACTTTTGAAATTACCTACTGAGAAATAGTTTCTGTGAGCTATTCTGTAGTTACTCTTTTTCCTGTAGAATATCTTCTATTGTATTAAGCAAACAAAAGAGAGGGGTAATGGTTTATTCCCCATCTGAATTTGCCCAAGGTAGAAATCTGCGTCCTGAAGAGTCTCATATTCAAACTTTAGGTAGCAAAAGACTGTCAAGTTTCCTCTCAGTGCATGTTAATCAATCTTTTTCAATTAAAAGCCTCTCCCAACCAGTGCTAATTCATGATTGGCATGGTTTAGTGGGAGGTGTTCCCTGCCCATAGCAGGGGGGTCAGAACTAGATGATCTTAAGGTCCTTTCCAACCCTAACTATTCTATGATAGCCTCAAAAGTGAGATCACAGGTTGGTATTTATGTGGATACAAGTGCAATCAGCAGAACAGAGAGAAAGATAAACCTACTGCCAAAAAAGCTAGAGTTCTCTCAAGGGTTGCTTTATCTCTTTAAAGTTCTTCAGACTTGTAGCTAAAGGCAGGGGCCAGGATAGGGAAGTCTGTGATGCTGCTGCATGTTTTATTAAATATGTCTCCCTATGAATCGCAAAATTACTCTCTGCCTGAGGGGATGATTTAGGTAGGAGGGAGACTTCTACAAGTCTAGTAATAGTGTTTGAAATTATGAGATTAAAAATCCTTGCCTAAAAGTGTGCAGGCCTCGGAGTGATCTGGATAATTGTGGTTGAATCTGCTCTATTTTCTGCCATTTCCACCTATGTATATTTAGAAAAATCAAGATGAAACCTGTATCTATGATAACGTTATTACAGTCCGTTGAAAGGTAAAACCAGACCTAAATCTAGAGGATTGCACTATCCTAACCAAACATACAAAAAGTCCAGTTGAGGAACTTTGTTTTGATAGAGTCAATACTTGGTCACTATGGAAGCCAACCACACTGATATAGGCTAGATTAAAGAGGTTGAAGCAAACTAAAAGCATATGACTTTATGTTTGTACAAGGGTTCAGATAATTAAAATATTACTTCCTTAATAATTGATTTTGTATCAGCTTTCACTAAACAGTATATGACATCGCAGGAAGCCTACCCCTGGAAACAGGCTGTTCAGCTGCCTGTTTTATGATCTCTTGAGCAGTAATGCCCTCCTGTGGACTCTCGGTAGTATGATTTCTACCGGAATATTTTATGCATTAAAATGATGTGGGCTTCCTTCCAAAACTGTAACGCCAACTAATATATCCCTAGAAGACATTTAACACCATGTATTATTTGGCCAGTGCCCCTCATTTGAGAAACACATTTTCTTTAGGTGTGCGGTGTTCAAGGCTGGGTTGAACAGAGCCTTGGGTGCATGGCTTAGTGGGAGGTGTCCCTGCCCATGGCAGGGGGGTTGGAACTGAATGATCTTGAGGTCCTTTCCAACCCTAACTATTCTATGATTCTATGATAGAGGTGGAGCATTTACCTGTGTTAGAAACTTAAACTGCTTATGCAATGAATTTTTATTCTATAGGTTGCTGTCACAATGGAAATAGTATAATGCTCTGATTGCCTTGTCAGGAGGGAAAGGTATGTATTTGCTTTTAAATGGCGTATGCCTCAGAAATTTTAAATACATATTATGCATTTACTCGTATGTAGTTAAAAGCAGATTCAGTATGTGGTGGAGAAACTGCTGTAGCTGTTGGAGTGCTGTCTGTTTTAGCAGACTTGTCACATCCCACGTGCCTAGTGTGAGACTCATTCTTTGGTTCTATACTCATGCTGCAGTACCTGTTGTATCTCATGCTTGCAGTGGCTCACACAGCTATAGAGGGAAAAGGCACATTTCAGGAGCACATAAAGGCACATAGTTCATAGGAATGTGTGTAACAATGACCTGGCATGCTGATTGAGTGTCTTGCCAGGCATGAATCCAACAGAAACTGGAGAGGATTGGTTGGAGTCTCTGTGGTGGCTCAGGTGAGCTGCTATGAAGGTCTGTGGCATTTGCAGGAGAAACTCCTGCTCAGCTATCTGGGAAGCCCTGCATTGCTGAAGCCTGGTGGTATGTGTCAGGGCACATGTGCAGTGTGCTTGGCCCTTTCAGTGTGGGGACTGAACATGGTTTGGAGTGAGTACATGAACTACATGAGGTCACTTACATAGTGGCTGGGAAGGGACTGTGGAGAGGAGGACACCAGGTCAAGCAGACCTTGGCTGTTCTGTGGTATCAGAGGAGACATTTCTACTTGCAAGACATGGGTATATGTATTTTAGAGGCGTTTTCCTTTCATTAACTCAAAAGGGAGCGGTTGGGCTATACTTTATGCTTTAGCTTTGTCACTGATTTGCTCACATCTTTAAGATCCTCATCTTCTCCTGCTGAAAGTAGTGACTTTCTTTGATCTTTTCCCTGGCCTACTTGTCTGTCTTGCCTTCAGGGAGAGAAAGTGAGTCATAAACAAGTGTTCTGTTCTCTTTGCTGTCCACTGAGGTCAGAATTAGCTCCTCTTAATGTTTCTTCCTTTTTGCTACAAATCATTAAGTGTCTGTAAAACTCTCATGGGTTATTTTCTCTATGAAACAGATACTAATTTATCTTAGGAAGGGCCACATATTTTTTACAATAAGTGGCAGGCCAAATGTATTTTTGTGTTTCCTGTAATTGTGTGGAGCTTGCAGATGGCCTCTGGGAAGGAGGTCTTTGGGTCCTTTTTAATAGAGTGGGATTCGTTTGTTTTAAACCCACAAATATTCCAGTGGTGTTATGGACCTATTCTCTTCCCTAAAACTAGATAAAATTATCATGTCCATGCATTGAGATAAATGGATCTAAACACATGACATCTTTCCCTGCAAGTGGTTGTCAAACACAGACATTAAATATTCCTGTCATATTAATAAGTTACTCTTAAGACCTGGCTATAAAAGAAAAGAATTCAATTTAAGAAAAATCAGTTTATTATACTGCAAGTATTAATCCTACTGGTTAATGGTAATCACAGCTTCTTAGCCTAAGGCATGAAAATTTAGCCAGCTGATAGAAATGAGTACAGATTTTACCAGCAGTGTTAATCTGGAATTGACACCACCTGAAGAATAAGGAAGAATCTTTGTGCTGAAACGTTCAGACTCTCTGGACTTCACCTGGGGCTGTAGTTAACTAACCTGCCAGTGCAGCCAATGTTACGCTTGTGTCTGAGTCTGTAAGGGTGCATTTCCACAGGAGATGATCTGATGCAGGGGGATGTTGCAGTTCTGCTTCCTTCCCCTCCGGCCAGCACCAGCACTCGTGGGATCATGCAAAAAACTGCTGCAGAAAGCTGAGGCAGCTGAAACCGAGCCCTTCTTTGTGATAAGGTACTTTTGGCTGTCTCGGCTCTCTGAAGTGTGTCCCTGTGTGATGCACACATCTCTGCTTGTGAAGCACAAGCATCAGGGCTGGCCCATGGCAGAAGTGCGGCAATCCCAGCACAGTCAGTTCAGACAACTGTGGAACTACATCCTGAAACAAATCCATAACAACCGGGTCAGGAGGGTTAGAATATTCAGTCCAGGGGGTCCGACGGTCATCTCTTATTAACCCGTTCCCCAAACCCTCTGAACCCTGAACACTGCAGGGATGGGGCAGCCACAGCTTCTCTGGGCACCCTGTGCCAGCGCCTCAGCACCCTCACAGGGAAGAGCTTCTGCCTAAGAGCTCATCTCAATCTCCCCTCTGGCAGGTTAAAGCCATTCCCCTTGCCCTGTCCCTACTGGTCCTTGTCCAAAGCCCACCCCAATATATTTGATTATGTGGTTATCTTTTCAACCAGTGTCTAAACAGAAACTTATCTCATTGTGGACATAATGAACCAAGGAAAAAGCTACCTGAAGAGGTTGTGAAATTGCCTTCACTGAGGGTTTTAGAAGCAGGTTAGACAATTACCTGTGAGGAGGACTAAGTCAACATGAGCTTCAGACACTGTGTGGTGAGGAGCCCCTTCAAGGAAAGAAAACCTCACCACAAAGATGTTCTTTTCTCCTAGATAATTTCCAACATAAACCTCAGCAGGTGTAAGACCAACATAAATCCTGTTTCTGATGGAGGAAAAGCAATCACTGTGATGAAAGTAGTGCTTCAGCCTTCAAGGTGACTATGTTTAAGGTACTGTTAAAGTGTGTATGTGTGTATATATATATATATAAAAGGAAATGCATCTCACTATTAGTCACATTAGGAGGTATTTAGAGAAAATACCTCCTTTTTGGAGCTATGGAGAGATTTAAGGGTGAGAGGAGGAGGCAGTGATGGGGTTGGAGAGAGGGCTGGGAATGCAGGAGGGAACAGTAGCAGGAAAAGCAAGAAAGAAGCTGCCTGAGGCAACAGATTGGGTGCTGAGTAATTGAGGCAGCTTGTGCCCAGGCAGCCAAGAGTGCCAACGGCATCCTGGTCTGTGTCAGCACCGGTGAGCAGCAGGGCCAGGGCAGTGCCTGTGCCCCTGTGATTGGCACTGGTGAGGCCGCACCCAGAATCCTGTGTTCAACTCTGGGCCCCTCACTGCAAGAGGGACATCGAGGAGCTGGAGCTGGGCCAGAGAAGGGCACGGAGCTGGTGCAGGGCCTGGAGCACAGCGTGATGGGGAACGGCTGAGGGAGCTGGGGGGGTTCAGTCTGGAGAAGAGAAAGCTCAGGGGGGACCTGATCGTTCCCTACAAGTGCCTGAGAGGAGGATGGAGCCAGGAGGGGTCGGTCTCTGCTCCCAAGGAACAAGTGATTGATAGAACAAGAGGAAATGGCCTCGAGCTGTATCAGGGGAGGTTTAGACTGGAAATTAGGCACAGCTCCTTCAATGAAACTACGGTCAGGCATTGGAACAGGCTGCCCAGGGCAGCACTGAAAACCGTGCGGATGTGGCGCTCAGTGACACTGGTTAGCAGTGGACTTGGCAGTGCTGGACTTGCTATCGCAAGGTCTTTTCCAACCTCATTGATTCCTCGTTGGAAAGCGGGACATGGGAGCAAATGGGTGAAGAGCAGCCAGCTAACGCTACGAGGCAGCAGACCGAAGCTGGACGAAACGGAGTGAATAAAACCCCCGACGAGAGGAGTCGCTGCCCGTCAGGAACGTATGTCCCCGGGATGCCGTGCAGCTGGGGAAGGTGCGAGGCTGCGGCCGGCAGGGGCGGAGAAGGGGACGCAGCCATCAGGTAAGCACGGGCCCGCGGCAGCTCTGTCAGCGGGTAACGCCGTTCCCTGAGGCGGCGGGGGGCGCGCGGCTGGTAACGGTCAGCGTTTCAAACGCTCCCGCGCGAGCCACCCGCGGACACCCCCCCCCCTCAACCACCCACCGCGGGGCGGGGCCGCCGGGGAGAAAAGCGCGCGGCGGGGCCGGAGCGCGCCCATTGGCTGACGTCCGCGGGCAGGACGCCCCAGCCCCGCCCCTTCCCTCGGCACGCACAGGAGGGTCCCCGCGTCCCCGGCCGCCACATCGCGCTCCTATTGGCTGCCCGCCTCGTCCGTCACGGGCCAACCCCCGCCGCGCGGCGGAGGTCGCGCCCTCTGATTAGCAGCCGAGCTTGTCGATCGCTGCCGGGGGCCCCGCCCCTAAAACGTGAATGGAAGACGGCTCCGGCTGCGTGCTCCGACTGGCTGAGCAGGCGAGGGGGGCGTGCGCGGCGGCAGCCGGGTGGGCGGGGCTCGCGGCGGCCCCTTTGTGTGGGCGCCAGTCGCCGGCCGAGCTGTGGAGAAGCAGCCGCCGCCATTTTGTGCGTGTCTGTGTTTTGCCCCCTCCCCACCCCCCGTTCCGGAGGAGCGGTGGCAGCCGGGACGCCCCTGTCTCTTCTGCTGGTCAGGTGAGGCGAAGCGAAGGCGTTGGAGTCAGGCTGAGGGAGCCATCGCCGGCGGCTGCCGCGGCCGGGGGGTAGCGCCGTTTGCAGTCAGAAGCGGCAACACGGAGAAGGGGGGAAAGAAACCGTCAGAGCTGCCCCCCAACAGGAGGAGGAGTCTCGGCGCCAGGCCCAGGCGCAGCCCCGGCACCGGCGGCAGCATGGAGAACTCTCAGCTATGTAAGCTGTTCATTGGCGGCCTCAACGTGCAGACCACGGAGGCCGGGCTGCGGGAGCACTTCGCGGCCTACGGTACCCTCACCGACTGCGTGGTCGTGCTCAACCCTCAGACCAAGCGCTCCCGCTGCTTCGGCTTCGTCACCTACTCTGCGGTAGAGGAGGCTGATGCCGCCATGGCCGCGTCGCCCCACGCGGTGGACGGGAACGCGGTGGAGCTGAAGCGGGCCGTGTCCCGGGAGGACTCGGCCAAACCGGGGGCTCACGCTAAGGTGAAGAAGCTCTTTGTGGGCGGCCTCAAAGGGGACGTAGGCGAAGGGGACCTAGTGCAGCATTTCAGCCAGTTCGGCCCCGTGGAGAAGGCCGAGATCATCGCCGACAAACAGAGCGGGAAAAAGCGCGGCTTCGGCTTCGTCTATTTCCAGAACCACGATGCAGCCGACAAGGCGGCCGTGGTCAAGTTCCACCCGATCCAGGGCCACAGAGTGGAGGTGAAGAAGGCTGTGCCCAAGGAGGACATCCAGTCGGGCGGGGGAGGCGGCGGTTCTAGGCCTTCCCGGGGCGGCAGAGGCGGAGGAAGGGGCCGGGGCGGCGGCGGATCCGGCAACCGGGATCACAACGGTCTTTCCAAAGGAGGCGGCGGTTACAATAGCTACGGCGGTTACGGTGGAGGAGGAGGAGGTGGCGGTTACGGCTCCTATGGCAGCGGGTCCTACGGAGGCGGAGGGGGAGGCGGCGACTACGGCAACGGGTACGGCGGGTTCGGCAGCTACAGCCAGCATCAGTCCTCGTACGGCCCCATGAAGAGCGGCGGAGGAGGTGGAGGAGGGGGCGGCAACTGGGGGGGCCGCAGTAACAGTGGACCGTACAGAGGAGGCTATGGTGGGGGAGGCTACGGGGGCGGCTCTTTCTGAGCTGGAGCGCCCATACCCATTGGGGGTGGCGTGGAAAGCCCTCCCTTTGATACAGGGCAGCTTCTGAATGGTTTCTCCCCTCATTCGCCGAAGGGCAGCTCCTTTTAAATGCCTCCCTGCTGTGGGAGCAGCTCCTAAATGCCCCCTGAGGGTCGCCTCTGCTGCCTGTGCCACTTCTTTCTCTCTGAAGATGGACTGGGCCCCACATACACATACTTTGTGTTACAGTCATTGATGGACTCTATTTTTTTATTATTACTTGGACCTTGGTCGTTTTTATACTAGCAATGAAAAATGTTTTAATTTGTTTTTTTTTTTTTTCTTTTTCGGGGGGGGTACGGGGTTGGAAGTGTCTTGATCTGGAGTAAAAACTGGGGAGGGTTATGGGGGAATTTCCTTTGTTGTAAGGACTCGATACCTGGCTCCTACTTTTTTTCTACAAAACCTACTTGGATCCCATGACTGAAATTAACATTTCTGTAAAGGAGGAAAAAAAAATCGTTTTTACGTTTTTTATTTTTTAAATAAATCACTGTGTTCATTGACCTTTACATGTCTAATTATTTTTCCTAGGATCCATTCTGTACGGTTTGAAGGCTTTTGTAGGTTTGAAGCAAGTGTTCCTCTACTTTCAAAGCTCTCTGTACCTAGAGTAAATATTTTCTTGCCAGTAAAGGTCCTAACTGACTTTTTTGCTACCCCCTGCTAGTGGATTCATTGGCTTTCAGACGCTCGACAGAGGAATTTTTGAAGTACTAACCCGTGGATGTGATCTGTTTTTAAATCCCTTGTTCTCCCCCCGTTTGTGTGCATCCACCATCTTGTACTGGGCGGTTTGACGTGCTGACATGGTTGGTCATTTTTTTCTATAGGACTTTTTTCCATCAACGTATGTACTGTGTAGTTTTGAAGAAATAGTTTGTGTTAAGCATGTGCTTCATTCATATCAAATGTTCCGAATTTCCGATTGCTTAGTTTCAAGTCCTCGGTTTGTCTGTGTATGATTCCTTCCAGGAAAGGGTCGACATTTATCCCGTCTTAAACGCGTACTTGTTTTCATAGTACCGGGTTAACAGACTTCTCGCTCTGAACTATTGTCCTTCGTTAAAGTTCCCCAAGAATCTCTCGCAGCACCATCTACCGACAGGATGGCAGCCCCCTTGCTGCAGGCTTCGTTACAGCAGGAGGAAAAGTGGTTTGCTAACGATTGTACTAGACTTTGGAAAGGTATTTCATGCCACTAGATGACTGGTGTTGAATGCAGTGACATCCACATGTGGATAAAGATGGGCTCCATGAGTACAGACTGGAAAAGGAATGGATTTGCAATGCCTGCCTCAGCAGCTATTCTTTTCTTTCCTTTGATTTTTAATAATGACAATTGCCCATGTTTCAAAATGATAATCTAAACTACGTGGGCAGAGTGCTGTGATAAGTGAGCCAGCAAAGTGTACCAGCAATGTAGGTGCCCGTTGTAAAGCAAAAAATCTGTGTAGTCTGCTTGATTAACAAATGTATATTTGTAGCCCTTTCACGCAATAGAATTGGAAGTTTGTTGTTTATTAAAAAGCATAATGTTTTAGGGGAAAACTGCCTTCATGCATAGAAATAGAGAATAGCAAACGTTTATGGGTTTATGGATATCAAATAAAGATTTGAATTCCTTATATACTTGAGTGAGAGTATGTATGATCCGGGGTACGGACTTGAAAAGTACAAAGTTATTTTGCCTTCAGGTTTCTAAGCACTTAGTCTTTAATGCTGATGTTTTTTGGGACCGCATCTTAAAAGCTGATTTTTTTATATGCTCCAGATATGCAAGATACTAGACAAGTAATTCCCACTGATTCCAGTGGACAATTCGAATTCTAGGGATTTGTGCTTCTGGGCTGAAGGATTTAACATGAAATGTCAAGGTACTGTCAGTCTTTGATGTCAGTCTGACTCGATGCTGATTTTGGTTGAAGTTAGTCTTCCTGTTGCTATTAGGAGTAAAAGTAGCATCATCTTGATTATCTGTGTAAGCTTAAATAAGCCGGGCAGCCTTTTGGTGTCGCAGGGTTTAAACCAAGAGCTGTTTCCTCTTGATTCTGATTATTTGTGTCTCTTGCAGTGAAACTGGTTTGCTTTGGCTTTGCTTTTATAAACATGTTCCAAGAAACTTGTTGTTTGCAATTATATTGTTATATTTTTATCTTGAAAGCTTGTTTTGCCTCTGTTAATCAGTATCACTGGTATGTTGTTGGAAATGCAAGTGGTTTCAGAGAAGTGTTTGTAAAACACTGCAGGTACCAGCTCTTGTTGGTGAGCGGCTTCAGGTGCTTGGTTTTAGTTACTGGGCTTGAAGCTTTTTACTTTACCTTTGGACTTTAAAACCATGTTGGACAGTCATCCTTGGACTTGAAGCATACCTTTCCTTGTTGTAGCTGAAGTGAACTGTGGAGTTCTAGGTCTTGTGTTGTTTTGAGCAAACCATTTGGTCCCTTGCAGTGGTGAACTGCCTTCACCTTACCAAGGGAGAGCTTGGTTTTGAATGAAATAGTTAGATGCACTTCTGTGATGTGGCTTGTCATTCGACTTGGGAAGGTAAAGATTTGTGCACCAATTTTATGGTATTCTGACATGTTATATGCCAAGAAAGAATATGTTGGTACTAGAAATAAGTAGGTTTAAAAGAGAGTGGCTTTACGTGTGAAATCTGATGGTTTGGCCAAGCTATAGCTTGAGTTTGATAACTGTTGTACTGAAGCATACTGTCTGATGTTCTGTCTGTATGTGATAATCCTTTTTTAGGACTGATGTCTTCCAGAACACAGGTCCCAGTAGTTGCACCTATGTTAGGCAGTTTGCTACCTAATTTCTTCCTCAAAAGATTGTTGTCTGTTTAACAGTGTTGTGAGTGTCTTGAGTAGCTGGGACTTGCTGTGCTCTGACCTCTTATGTCTTGGGAGTAAAAAATTCCTTCTGAGAATGCAGGTAACATTGGAGAGGCTCATTAAGTGCCTGTTAAGTGATGACTAGGATGTACCATAGAATATAGGAAGATGCAGATTTGTATTGGATAGCATTAAAGACACAAGGACTTTTAAGACTCAATGGATACAAACCTGTTTCTAGTGCAGTTCTTAATAAACAGAAGAGATTTGCTGATAAAGCCTTGCTTATGTATTTAATGATATTAAGTACCTTTTTGACCCCCGGGTGGATTTGTCTGCATAGGAAGAGCTAAGATGAAATGAAGTCTATAGCTGGCATGCAAATAAGTCTGGGACTGTGCTCTAGGATGGTCCTGGAGGTAGAAATAAGGTAGTTTGCTGTTTGGCAGTTTGTAGTTCAGTTTTAAAGTACATGTGTGTGAAACGAGCTCAGTAATTTAATTGCCTTCTGTTCAGGAATAAACACTGGGTTGTGGTGGTTTCACCTGGGAGAAGTAGGAAGTGAGAGCAGCTAATTTACTTCCAGCAGTTAATAATGAGAAGTGCAGCAGTTTTCTTAAAGCACAGGTATTCCTTTTATAATCTGTGAGCAAGAGGAAATTCCCCAAACCAATGCTTTTCAGAGACTGTAGTATCATAGTTTATCTCATGAGTTGCGATGCGCACCATTGTTTAACCGTAATGGGTATTCATGTCTACTCTAATTTGTTCTTGATTCTGCTCTTTGTGCAACTTGTAAATTCTATTTGGCTAATAAAACTAGCCTAACATCCGCTTTTTATCATCCTGATGACTAGTGCATTACAAAGAAACATGCTGGACACCTGTACATGTAATGAATTGATACCAGCACAAATCAGTGGCCGTACCTCTGCCTTGTTTGTTTAATGCTAGGGGATGAGAAGGTAGTTCAGAACAGCAGTAACAGCTCAAACAGCTTCAACCACAGTCAGTCAATCTCAGTGGGTCATTGTATTACAGTTGTGGTGGACTTGCAAAATAAGCTGCGCCATATCCTGCAGGCTTGTGTGGACAGTCTTCACCCTCCAGAATTGAGCAAGCTGTAGGGTTTGTTTTGGGTGTTGAAATAGTTGGTGGTGCAGCTGCAGTGCTGGCTCTATGCACAAGAGTTCAGACCTGCGGGAGGCCAGCAGGGTGTGAAGCAGTGGTGCTAGTCGGAGCTGTGCTTGAGCTGCTGTCAGACACTTTGTGCTTATACTTCACCATCAGTGAAGCTGAAATACTGGAGATTGTTAAAGATGTAATTCAAGTCCTCAGATGCTTTATGGTGTTCTTCCTTCTCCCCCTTGGATCCGCTTCTGCAAAGCAAATTTTGCTTTCATGTAGCATTGCAAGACCTAAGTGGATAGTGTAGGGCAGAACACTGGTTTATTATCCTGCCCCGTCAGCTGATACTGTTGTCACACTCTATTGGCATTCCTGTTGCTGCTGAAAAGGGTCTGAGCCTGAGTGGTGCTGGGGACCCCAACCTCCCCTTCAGGTCTGAAAATTGAGCAGCTTCTTTGTAATACGTACCTCGATGTTCTTCCTGAAATACAAGATTGGTTTAAGTTGTTAATCTCTATAAATTAAAGCTGAAGGGCACCCTTCTGATACGCACACAATACACGTGAACGTGGTGTGCTTTGTGGGAGTGGGATTTGGCTCCTAGAGTCTGTGAGATGTTGGCCTTCTAACAGAAGGCAGCGTATCCAAACTGTTTAAAAGGGAATGTTTGTCCTGTTATAGGTATTATGGGTCAGTCTTTATCACATAACCAAGTTTGTACCACGCTTACGTGGTATGTCTTGTTATGGACCTCTAGTTCGTATGCAGTTTAATATGAAGATGGCATGTCCAGTAAGGTTTTTCAAACACCTTGGATTAATATTTGGTGTTTGAAAGCATAACCCCTAAAAATTCACTCTTTCACCTTAGGCAGAGGTGTGATGTACAAAACAATGGACTGCTTAATATTTGTGGCATAACTGATGCTGTGATCTGGTGTATGCACCCCTTAAAGATGAGCTTTCTGCTTGTTACTTGTTTCTTATTTCTTAAATGAATAAAACAATTCCATCCCTGCTTCTCTTTGAAATGTGTTTCACAATGCAAGCATGCTGCAAGGACTTCAGAGCCAGCCTCAACAAGCACTATTTGCTTTTGTTAATGGGCTTTATCTAGGCCTCCAGTTGAAGCATTACTACTCTTGTTTCTTCTGGTATGTGTGTGTGTATGCACACACATGCCTCCACTTCCACTTCAGTGATCGTTTATTTGTGCTGTAACAACAGTACTGTTATTGATGAGTGTCAGATGTGAATTTCTTATACTGAGATGAAAGTCTCTGCTATATATATCTTTACCTAGGAATTTTCTATCATTTACCTCTATACTAGGACTTGGAAAGGGCTGATGGAGTTGGGTGCGTTCCTCCTTGATGGTTCTTTGACAAATCCTAGTCTTTCTGCCACCTTTTCTTGCAGAACTCCTCTTTTTCTGTTATAGATAAAGGGAAGGAAATACATCATCACATTTGAACTGATAACCTCTTTTTTCATATGGTTCCAAAGGTGTTTTAATCGTATGTATATTCCCCTTCAAAACATCTAACCCATCTCATGGGGAAAATAGGTAGTGGGGATGCTGAAAGAGCAAGGGCTGCAAAGCTGTAGTTTTGTGCACGTGAAACATTCCTCAGATTCTTGTATTTCCTTTAGTTCTCCTATCTACTGAATAGTCTGAACAGTTAAATAGATGGAACTCCTCAGGGCTAGGCTGTAGCAAAAAAACCCCAAAAGGCATAAAAAATAAAGTTCAAGCACTGTTCTCTGTCCTTGGTTCTGCTTTTGCAACAGCGTTTTCCCAGGTATCTTCTCAGTGTCACTTGTTTTTTGGTTGAAAGTCTGCTAGGCAAAGCTGTGGTGTTGCCTAGTGCTGGCGCAGAGAGCATCAAGCTTACAGCACTGGCTATTCTCAGATTGTCAGCCATCCAAGTCGCCAAAGCTCCTTAACTTTGAAAACTAGGTGTCAGGCCCAGCCAGACTTACAATGCCATCTGTGTGAGGCAGCTGGATATTAACCCTCTTAGCTGGATGCACACAGTTACATTCCTGAATGCTTTCACGGATGGAAAATACACACATTTGGAAAGAACAGCTCTTCCTCGAACAAAAAAAAAACCCATCAAAAATCCCAAACTCCACTTGCTATATATAATTCTGATACATGTTCCATTCATTAAACTGCTATAAATATCTCCATGTGTAATGCAGTAAGGAATCGATGCCAATTTAGAAAGGGATTAAGTTTCTGTCTGGAAATGTGTCAAGATGCACATTTGATCACTACCATCAAAGTACAAATCACTGATGAACATTGCAGAACAATTCCTTAGAAGCAGAAAGGGTCTGAAAATACTTCAGTTGTTCAAATGCTACTTTATAGCATGGATTTGCCAAGTAGTTTGTCTTGCAGAAGCCCTGTTTTCATTGACAGTACTGTTTTGGAGTGAAAGACACCTGAAAATATGGTGTTAGTCTGTAATCTAGTCGTTAGAAAGGGCAAATGTCATCTCAGTCTCTTCATTTCTGTAACTCTTGCTTTCTGTGGATTTACAATGGGCTTTTGCTCTCCACAAGATCCTGAAGGGAGTCCAATCACTGCAGGCGCTGACTGGGAAGAAGAAAGATCAGGAGTCCAGTCCCTATTTCCAGCATAGACTTGGATTAAAGCTGTGCTGGATGAAATGTTCAAGCAGTGTTTGGGACTGCAAACTCTTTTTGCTTGTTCTCTTTTTCTGTGGATCAGTATCTTGTTTTCTTTACTTCACACTAGCAGTTTCAATGGAAGGCCTCCCTCTCCCAGCCACACACCCTGATAAGCAAATTACAACATGGGCCGGGCATGGCCCTGGGGAGAGGCTGTGGTTACCTGGCTGTTGGATGCAATCACAGCCCTGTCAGCTCTGTTTTGGAATAGTTTATTCCCATTTCATCCTTCAGATCTTCTCCCTCCTCAAAAGGGATGTCCTCTGGACTTGGGCTCACTGGTTGCTTCCTGGCTGGGTTGCAGAGTGGTGAATCAACCTCACTGGGTAATAAATTTGGCCGAAGTCCATCAGTGTGTGGTTTCACTTGGGCTTCCTTAATTGTATCCTTTCTACCACTGTTGGAATAATGATGCTCCGTTTACTGGAGCGAGCTGCTCTGAGTCCTGTCTGATTGCAAGTTGAGGGCTTCTCCCCTTGAGATCACTACAGGGTAGGGTGTTTGTGGTTGTAACTGCTAATGCCTCTTAGAGAGGGTATTTAGCAAAGCGTGTTCTGCCAGCACAGTAATGCTCACTTTCTACTGCTATTTGCATGGAGATATATGTCTCCTCCTGAAAAAGAGATCCCCAGGGGGTTTCAAGCCTTTGCAGTAAGTGACCATGAGCGAATCACTGCCTCTTTTCCCCTTTAGGATCGCTGGTCATAATTTTCTGCAACTTTAATTGCAGGCAAGTGATTTTTTTCTGTAATTGTACCATTTAGAAGTTGCTGTTGGAGTTTTCTTTTACTCACCCAGCACCAGCTAGAATCTGGGCTCCTGCTTTACTTTTAAAGCCTTTTCAAGGCATGAGCTTGGTGGTGGATCCTCACCATGTGTGTTTTGGAAATGTTAGGTTTGTGTGTAGCTGGTGGCAACGGGGAGCTCTTGTTTTTGGTGTGCTGGAAGGGAGTTGGGAAACGCCTCCTTTGGAAGGAAGATTGGGAAAGGAAGAGCTGGGATTCTTCCAAAGGCCAAAAGTGTTGCAATGAGCTGGTGCTACATGCTCTCTGATGCCTTCTCAAAGCGTGTTTTCTCCCCCCCCTACAGGGTGCTCTTCTGCATGGAGAGAAAGGGAAAGCTGAGCCCTGAAAAGCACACCACAAAAGTCCAGTAAGTGAAGAGAAACCCAAGCTGAGCCCCTGACATACAGTTCCCACTCTGAATATGCTATGAAGATTGAGGAGAAAAAGGTGTTTGCCCAGAAAATACCAAGCAGGATAATTAAGAACAACTTGTTATCTGCAAGGAAGGCTTGCTGCATGAACCAGCTTTTCTATTCAGGTAAAACATGAGTGCAGTAACTATCTTGCCTGAATTCTTGTGTGGCAGCTGTGTGATTTACTCATTTGCCTTAATGTTGCAGCATGTAGTGTTGTGATACCGGGGTGGTGGACGGTGTTTCTTTTGCAGAGAACAAAAAATGGAATGTTTTAAGAGATTTCAAGAAGAGAGTGAGGCAATGAGTGTACAAGGAGTAATAGTGAAGAGGCTTGGACTGAGGTGGCGAGATACTGTGTGGAAATAGGTTGGTTTATGCTGGTCTCTCAGAGTAACACTGTACAGATATTAAGCCATACAGCATCTTTATGAAGCATATGGATAGTTGCCCCTTATAGAAAGTAGTAGCGGAAGCATTAAGAGACATAAAGGTAAAGAATCACATAAAAATGATATTTTAACACTCAAGCAATGCAAAATTTCCCACTTTCTGGACCATAACCTGAACTTTTTCTCAAGTCCATGTGTTGAGCCTATAGCAAGAACTGTACACTTCCAGGAGGTGCAGAAATGGGAGGCAAAACTAAGGGCTCATGAGGCAGAGGGACTTGGGAGTATTTAAGGCATCTGAGCATTGTTCCAATGCCCATAGCAGTTGGTTTCGCAGCTTTCTTCCTGAATATTAATTTTGCCTTTTGAGAAATTCCAAACCACAAAATCTCCCAGCAAGTTTCTGATGAATACGTAGTGTGACTGCAGGTCAGGAAGTCTGCGCTGCTGACTTGGCTGGCTGAGGGTGATATCAATTGCTTGTGCTACAGAATGAAGTAAGTGGAGGAGCAGGAAGAACATCTTCAGCTGCTCTGTCAGTGATGTGTAGGTGAGCAGCAGGATGGCTGGGGTGAAGATGGCCAGGTGGTGACGTTCTGAAGGTGGTAATGTTATGAAATCTGGGGGAAGCCCACTATTTTTATACGAAAGGTGCTGTGTGTTAGAGGTTAAAGGAAAATGTATTTCACAAACTCCAGCTGACGTGTGGAAGTGGGACAAGTACCAGCAGAGGGCAACAGCCCTAGAGGCTGCCCCTGCCGTTAGCTTCTGCAGCATCTCAGCTTGCAGAGCGGGGTCCCGGTGGGGCAGAGTGCTGGGTGGGGGCTCCAGCCCACTCTCCTCTACAAACAACACACCTCATAAAGCAGTGCTTCCGTGGAGTCTCTTTCCTCTTAAGCTTCAGCTGCCAAAACATCGCTGATCCTAGCTCTGGGAAGGTCCCTACCTACAAGGTCTCCTAGAGCTTCCTTCTGAGCCTTGTAGTAACTTGGATCCCTGTGAGTTGCTTCAGTAGCTAAACTTTAGCTGCTGTTTTGATTTTGTGAAGTGAGAGCAATATGGCATGCTGTAAATCCTAGCAGTGGTTGGGCAGCAGATACCTTCAGAATTTCTCTGCCAAGGCACCTTGTGCTCTGGGTCTGCTGCGAGACAGAGCAGTGTCCAAGTACCACCTCCGAGTGACTTCAGTCAGCCACTGAGATACCAAGACATCTATTTCAGTTGATACTTTTCACTGGTTTTCTTACACGAGTTGCTTTAGTGGAGCTTTCCCTAGAAAACGTCTTCTAAATAGAGATCTATCTAAATGAATATTTATTTATTAGAATCACAGAACAAGTTTAGTTGGAAGAGACTTCTGGAGGTGATCTGGTTCAGACACCCCTTAAAGCAGGACCGGCTTCAAGGTTACATCAGGTTGGCCACTCAAAGATATACTTTTCTGGTTACTGCTGAAGCCGTGGAGGTTGATTGTGTTGTGTGAGTGCATTGGTGCTCTTTGAGAATTAAATCCTCAGAAGCACTTGATGTGCTTTACTTACAACCTCAGGGTTAAACCAGCAGCCAGGCTTCAGGCTAGGAGGGAGTTTTGGATCAAACTGGCAAGAATAGTTTAAATTCCTTCCTTTACTGGCATTTTTATTGAAGAAATTCCTTGCAGTCATAGGGACATTGGCAGTGCTTTGATCTCTCCTCTCCCTACAGCTCGTAGAGTTGAGGTTTGGTCTTTCACTGTAGATCTGAAGGTTGTCACAGGAGTCTGGAAGGGTTTTGGTGGGCCAAGGGCAGGTGATACCGGCTGGAAGGGGTGTTCTGTGCGCCTTTCTACTCTGAGCACTGGTTCTACAGCTGTCAGTGATTGAAGGCAGAGTAGATGTAGGAGGGCTTTGGGGCTGCTCGGGACTAAGCATTTTTGAAAGAGACTGGAAAAATTCCACCCATCAGGTGTTACTAATTCCTTTTAGCTGGATGCTTTTCCAAGATACTGATCCTTGCATTTAAAAACGAACAAGGAATTTTTGCACTGGGGTTGTTACACAGTCATGATGAGTTTGCAAGGCTGCTATAAAGATAATCTCTGATTCCTGAAAGATGCTTTTGTCTTATTCCAGCAAGGACTGTTGACTGGTTTGCTCATCTGACCCTGGGATTTACCTTTCCATGACTGCTGTTGGCATTTATAGAGTCTGGTGGCACATGTGCTGGTGGGATGAAGCATGTAAGAAGGTGTTGCTGGTTGTGTCAGGATCTGCTCTTGTATCTGGACTTCCGTTTACTGAAGGGCTTACTCAGTGGAAACAAGCTGTAGCCAACATTTTCTAGGTGAATTTGACCATTTTTAATAGTTTCTCTTTGGTTTGAACACTTGTGTCTTGCAGTTTTGCATGTTGTGCATCAAGAGATGACTGAATGGACACTGGGGAATGACTTGAGGATCTGGATGTCTTAAACTGATCATTTAACAGGATTCCCAAAAGGAAAATGCAGTAATTTTGACTGAATCCTGTGTGAGGTTTGACTTCACAGCTTTATCTGTATTTCTTCTGCTTATGGGGAGGCTGCTAAATGGTGTTTAAACAACAGCAGGACTCTCCACTCTCCATCCCCATGGGACTTTGATAAAGTCCTCTAAGTTCCAGGTGTGTTAAGCTTCCTTATCTGAGGAATGGGGTAATGACTATTAAGATTCTCAATGAGCTTTCGAAACCCTCACGTGGAAGGTGCAGCAGCATCTGTTAGAATGTCACCACTGATACCCAGGACAAAAATGAGGGGAAAAAAATAGATTCATGTAGCAGTGCCTGTATTTCTATCAATTAGAATAAAAATGGCAAATGTGGTTTAGTGCAGTGCTTCGGGCTAAAGAGCACCTGCAGTTTGGAAGGACCCAGCGTGTGCTTGTCCTGATGGATTACACAGAAGGACAGCAAGATTTTAATCAGTTGGGGAACTGGAGGCTAGATCCTACTTTCTGCAGTGGGACTAAGGAAACCTTGGTGTGGCTGGGACCTTCAGCAGGTCCAAGCATCACTAGTCCTCTCCTGCTGCTGCCCTGTGCATGGGCTTGACTGGAGATTTTCAGTCTGCTAAAATCCTATCAAAGAACTGAAATCATTCCGGGCCATACAGCGCATCCACTATCTCCACAGAGGCCAGCTCTTGAGCTGAGGAGAAGATGGCACTGATTTAAGGATGAGGATCAACAGCAGGTAGATGGGTGGATGGGTCTGGAGAACAAGTGTGATAGGAACGCCTGAGGGAACTGGGGTTTTTGGCCTGGAGAGGAGGTCTCTTCAGTTACCTGACAGGAGGTTGTAGTGAGGTGGGGTTGGTCTCTTCTCCCAAGTAACAGATGATAAGACAAGAGGAAACAGTCTCAAACTGCGCCAGGGGAGGTTTAGATTGGATAGTGGGAAAAACGTCTTCACTGAGAGGGTGCTCAGGCATTGGAACAGGCTGCCCAGGGCAGTGGTGGAGTCACCATCCCTGGAAGTCTTCAAAAAGTGTGTAGATGGGTCCTTAGTGACATGGGTTAGTGATGGCCTTGGCAGCGCTGGGGAGCGGTGGGACTCGATGATGTTAAAGGTCTTTTCCAGCCCAGTTGATTCTATGGATGGATGAATGGATGGGTGCTGGAAGGACCAGAGCTGCTCCCCCCGGTGCCAGCTCTGTCCCGTGGCGCTGCCCGGTGTGATCCCGCTCTGTCCCCGCTCTAGAAGGGCTCGGGGCGGTGCTTTGACCCGTTTTGTCCTCTGCTGCCGCAGCCGGGGTCGTGCCCGCGGCGCTAACCGAAGCCGGGGCCGGGAGGGCGCTCTCGGGGCCGGGCCGGGCTGCGCGGGGCGTCCTGTCCTGTCCGTCCTCCCTCCCTCCCTCCCTCCCTGCCCTCCGCCGCTGCCGTTGCTCGGAGACGATCGCAACTCGTCGGGGGAGGAGGCTGCGGGGGGCGGTGCGGCTGCGGCGGCGCTGGTGGCGGTGGCTGCGGCGGGGCGCGCCGGGATCGCAGCGCTCCGCTCCCGCAGTAAGCGGCCCGGGGCGGGGCGGCCGCTCGCAGCCATGCGGGGCCCGGAGCGCTGAGCCTGCCCCGCAGCCCGGCCCGGCCCTGGCCCCGCCGCGCCGCACGATGGAGGAGGAGAGGTGGGTATCGCGGCGAGGCTTTGTGTCCGCGGCTCGGAGGGGTGCCGTTCCGCGGGGATGCGGAGGGAGCTCCCAGGAACGCGGCTTGCTGCCTCCCCCCCCATCTCCGACCCACTCCTGCCCGCTTGCAGAAGCACCTTCAGCGATGCGCGCTGCCCTTCCATGGCTGGATGTTGCACTGTCATGGTGACAGGCTGCTTCGCCCCGTATCCGCACAGCGGAGGAACGGAGTGGTTTTCTCGTTGGATGTGTTAGATGTGAATAACGAGGTGGGAGAGCGGCTGCTCCGGGGGTGTTTGCGGTCTGGTGCGCTGCAGGGTCGGCAGGACGTGCCTCACAAAGGCTTGTATCTGCTGTGCTTGTACTGGAACTGACTTGGGCATTCCGCTGGGGATATTCCCATTGATATTTGCTGTGGTTTTAAGTCATGAATGAAACCGCATAACGTCTGTGGAGCCTTCAAGGGTCGATTTACCTGGCTGCGTACGTGGAGGCTGTGCACGGGTGCTACAACAGGCAGGAGGGGATCCCGTGTCTCCCTCTCATGGGAACTGGGCCATAGATACTTAATGCCCTGCAAGGCAGCTGTTTTGCTCCAAAAGCTGTGCGCAGAAGGGCTCACAGAGTCTACCTGATGTGTGAAAGAGGTTATTGTTATGCATGGACTTCATAGATGCCAGAGGGACGTTGAGTGTTTCGGCTCTGCCTTCGTTCTTCCTCCCCTCTGTCGGGCAGCCTTTCTCTTGCTTATACAGTGTCAAACTAAACATGAAGCTGGCTTGGGTTTGGGATTTGGTGTTTCTTCACAAAACAGGATATGCCGAGTGCTTCCTTTTGTGCTGGTGACCTTGCAGGGGGTGGGGGAACAGAGAGGGGGGCTTGACCCGCTGGTAGTGCTGATGGCCAGGGCTTGGCAGAAGTTTTGCTTAAATGCGATACATTGGAAAACCAAGCAGGGGTCAACCCCCAAATTCTGGGAATGTTCCCTCTGCCGAGGGAAAACACTGGCAGCGGCCTGTGGGAGCTGCTTTCCAAGCTCCGAACGGCAGTTTTCTACCCATATGTGACTCAAGGGCTGGAATAGTTTGTGTATTTCATGTGCAAAACGAAGCTTTCAGCCTGCCATGTCCCTCTTTAAATTACACTGCAGGGCTTCTACTTCCCTTAAGGGTGCGAATGGCATCTCTGGATATTAATCCAGATAGCAATTAATTTCAAGTAGAAGCTTGTCATGCTCGATGCTAGCCCACGGAATGGGTTTTCTACTTGTTTTATATATACACAGAGAGAGAGGGAGAGAAAGAGAGGAAGTGGAGCCGGGCTGTTTTGATGCGCTAGGCGGGGATCATCTCTGGCGCTATTACTTATTACCTTTATATTCTGGTTACCAGCAATGGTCTCATTTTGACTGGAGGCCTTTAGCTGGGAAAAAGTCGTCGGGGAAAGTACCTGAACTATTTTGCTTCATCCTTTTACCCCAGACCATCTGTTTTTAGAACATGAAGGACCGTCCCCATCAGCACATTCTCTGCCTCTGGAAGTGAGGAATGATTACCCAAATTGCTGCTTGTATTTCCAGTTTTCAGGAAGGGGAAGGCGGCCCTGAACTGGTTGCGGGCAGTAGTAATGTGACTGGAAACACTCACCTGCTTTGTGGTGCGAAAGGGCACGTTGTGTGGCTCTGTGCTAGGGCTGCTTTGTCTGATCTGAGCAAGGAGAGGAGGAGGTGTTAAAGTGACCTTGATGTGTGAGCACCGTGGGCTGGATTTGTTCTTGTTTTGTACTTCTGCTTCACATTTCAACTGGGATGTGTGTCATGCAGATTAGACCTCCAGTTTTACTCTGTGGCTTTCATGACAGCAAAATTCCCTCTGGTTTTTGATGTTACTGCTTTGCCCATTTTTGCAGCAGGTGAGGAACACGGTGGTGGTGGTGGTCACATCACCTGTGACTCTGGTCCTGAGCCTGCCTGGACTCAAATATCCTGATAACCTGCGCATCCGAGTGGTCCAGTGGTATCGTGTGCCCATGTCACTGCACATGAGCAGCAGCAGCAGCTGGGGGCAAGGGGAATTTAACCTAAAACATCCACATTTGGCAAGAAATCATTTCAGAGTCCTGTTTTCCTTTTACTATGCTGATAGGGGCTTTCATTTTATGGAGAAATTACGTAAGGCATGGGGCTCTGGTTCTGAATGTGCAAGAGGTATTGGAGCTTCAATAGGAAAACAACCCTGGAATGCTATTTTTCGGGGTTAAAGAATTAAAGTGCTTGTAATTCTGAGTTTGAGAAATATAATATTTGCCCTTGAAAGCAAATGGTATTCTTGTGTTTGAGTTATTTTGTGTTGTTTCCATTACTGTCAGCAAAGACTTTTCTCCTCAGTAGTTCCTGAGGTCTGCTCTTCCCCTGAGGTCTCCTTTGATATGAATATCCTTTCTGGGGGCTGTTGGGTACCAATTGTGTGTTGTTCTAAGCTGATCTCTCCATGTTGATGGAGGCACTGAAAAAAGTCAACAAAATAGGCAAATAATATTGCTATTAAAAAGCCCCTAATCCTTTCCATTCTGCTTCCTCCCATATGTTTAATGAGAATATGTTTCTCTGAAATCCTCCCCAAATCCATCTCAGGTTTTGGATTCCTTCAGTCATGGTTTTTTTACTGTCTCTGTTTATACCTAAAGGCAAATGCAGAACCTGAGATTTTTATAAAGAAGCCATTACACTGACACCTCTTTCTTACTGTGTCTGCCTGACTTAAGAAATGAAACTGTTGGGCATAATATATTTGCACCGTGATTTTGGCCATAGATTCTAAACAGAGAATTGTACCAGTTAGGGTGAGATGATTTTTCATTTGCAAATACTAAATATTTCAGTCTCCATTTATTTCAGTGGAAGCATTTAAGTTTTGATCATCAGTAGATGCTATTGGGCATCTATCAGATTTTTAGGTCAGAGCTGTGTCAAACCTCTCAGAAACTGAACATTAACATTTTAATGGTGATAACTGTAACATATCCCACAAAGAAGCTCCATTTGCTTTGAGAATTTACAGTCAACATGTCACTTTTAAGTCAACGCAAGGAGATGAAGTGCCTGTGGAGGTGTTGGATTGCTCGTGATGTGGGAGGGCAGGTCCCTGAGCCCCGTTGACCCTTTGGCCAGTGTGGTGGGACGTGTGATGGGACAAGAGAGCAGATCGCAGCCTCTGCTGTGCAGTCAGGAGATGCGAGCAGCTCTCAGAGCCCCCCCGGTGCTGCTGATCGGCACGAGGCTGGGCTGGACACGTTCCATCATCTCTCCAGTGTAAGAAGGAATGAAGGAGAGCATGTTTGAGATCTGCCCCTTCTTTAGGGTGAACTCCTGGCTTGCATAAAGCCAGTGGTACGGTGGGTTTTGTCGGAACTGGGATTTTTGTTCCTGGGGTTTACCAGCTCTCTGCACAGCAATAATCTTGCCAGAGGACAGTTTAGCTCTAAGGAAGGCTTTTATTCTTTCACGTAATCTACAAAGACATCTGTAATTACTGCTGGTAACTAAGGCAACCCAACTTTATAGCTGGTACATGCGTGCAGCACAGCCACGGGTTATGGGGTTTAAAATACCTTTCTGCTGGTTGGTATGTGGCCATGCTCAGGCAGGAGC
The DNA here is from genome assembly GCA_039720435.1 of Amazona ochrocephala. Lineage (NCBI taxonomy): Eukaryota > Metazoa > Chordata > Aves > Psittaciformes > Psittacidae > Amazona > Amazona ochrocephala. Next base: position 16,602,575 of record CM077889.1, read on the forward strand.
TGCGAGCTGAGCCCTGCTAGTGGGTGTTGGAGAGGACGAACATGGTTTGGACAGTGATTAGCTTCTCTGGCTTAACTGGGGACTCTCAAATCAGGGTTCATCCTGGCGGGCAGTATTGAAAGGCTGTACAGGAGGTGGTGGTGGGGTTGGTGACCTTTGAAAGGAAAAGCCTCTTTGCTTATTTTAGGAGAATCCTGCTGTGTCCCTAATGAGGTCGTTCATCTAGCCCAGGGAAATGAAATCATTTGTCCATTTGCTCGGTGCATGGCCTCGGATAGCCCAGGAATAGAACAAATAGCTGCTGGCAGCCTGCTTGAGTGTCCTGCTGGTGCGGTAGGACATCAGCCAGGCAAATGTGAAGGTGCTGGGGGGAAAGTCTCCACGGTCATGGGGTGCAGGAGCTCTGGTCCAGCACATCTGCATGTTCTCAGCTGGTACCTTCGATCAGAGCACCTTGTTCCGCCTTTGCTTTGCTCTATTAATATAACAGCATAATAAGTGTAGTAGTTTTTAGTGCTGTGAGGGAAAACCCCTGTGCAACGCACTGGTTCGGTCTTCTCGGAGGTAGTTTTTGCTTTTGCAGGTTGTGTTTGCTTGGAGCATTTGGGTTCTTGCATTTCTCCGTTGGAAATGTGTTGGTGATCTCTGACAGTGCGTGCTTGGGGGTGTGAAATCTTTCTGCCAGATAAACTCATCCTCTGCCCATTACTGGAACGCAGCTCTGTGGAAGCTGAGTCAACTCAGAGATGAGTTAAAGGCTCTTGGCCATCGGTTTTTCAAATGTGTTTTTTATGAGTCATATGGAAAAAAACTTGAAATGGCATAACTTGGGGTTTTCTGAAAGGAGTTCTTAACCAGACAACCCGCAGTGTTTTCTTATGGTGAGCCTGTGGCAAAGTGGGGAATCCACCCTGCTAATAGAGCTGAGCCTGTCTCTGGTAGGAGGCTTTTTAGGAAGAACTGTTTGATCTTTCTCAGGAATTCTGAAACAAGGTTTTTGCTTTTAACATACACAAACATTGGTGTAAAATGGACAAACATTGGTGGAGTGGAGGCTTTATGAAGGCTTGGTGATCTGACATTTACTTTGGTGGTCACTGAAACTTACCATGTCCATTGAATTGCATCTTTTGCCAGTGGTAAAGTTTGAACTAATCGTTGGTCCCTGGCACTGGAGTGCTAATAAAGACGTAAGTGTCAGCTGTGTGCTTTTCCCTGTTAAGGAATCCCTGTGATTTTTGTGTGCGTCACTTGATTATGGATCCTGTAGGTCTGTCTTTAACCGTGTCCACAGTAGTGTTTGGTGGCGGAGGGGCCATCCTGCCCGCAGCGATGGGTCGAGCTGTCAATGGATAGAGCTGTTGATGGGTAGAGCTGTCGCTGCCGCTGCCTTTCGCTTTCACTTCCCTATTTTGCAGTTTCTTTCTGTTTTGGTCGTTTTGTTTGCTTCCTGTGCGTGCTTTGGCTTTGGAGACTGACAGCTCAATGAAGTCACTTGCTCTTCCACAGCTTCGTCTTTCACCCCTTGGCTCCGGTATGCCGTAAGTGTATACACTGGGGTGTTTAAAGCCGTGGTCAAACTTCAGTTGGTCTGAGATTTCAACCAGGGCTTTTGATAGATACAGCACTGAGGTGTACCTGAATTTGGGGTGTCCCTGGAGCAAGGAGGCTCTCTCGCTGGGGTGTGCAGACCTGAGTGCTGCTCCTGCTCTGTGCTTATGAACGCTGCTGGCCATACGTGCAGCACTGACAGTTCAGCTTTCTGCAGCGATGGAAGAGCCGGTTGTGTCATTGCCTGGTGCAGTCCCTTGAATACTGAACATTTAACATGAGGTGCTCTTCTTCCTGAGGTTTTTTCCCTTTCAATCCAGCTATGCTACAGTAATTGGATGGCGATTGTAACAGAGCCTGGGAAGCTGCCTCCCGCACCGGGACATGTGCTGAGTGATGCTGCGCTCAGCCTTGCGGCTTCACTTACCACTGAAAACACTTCACTTGCTCAGCAAAGTGTAAGAATTGGACTTGGCTGGTGGTTGGCATTAACCTTTGTGTTGGGCACAAAGCTGGAGGCCGCTCAGTCTGCAGGCGTGTATTCAAGCTGCGTGCAGCTTTGCTGCTATTCAGTGGCTTGCTTCTAAGGAGGACAGTGCAGCCCACTGAGGACAGCTGCGGGGGCAAAGAGGTTTGTGTGGTCTCAAGGGACACGGTGCTGGTAATAGGGAGGGTCTAGAGTTCAGCAAGCGCTTCACACCCTGTTAAGGTGTAAATTGTGAATAATTGTGTCTTTTTCAAAGGAAAAATGGATAAATATACATGTGGGTGCATAGAGGCTGGAAGGCTGTTCTGGGGGAAGATTCTTCCACACCTCTCTGGCTTTGAACCTTTCTTCAGACATCATCTTCTGCTCACTGGTAGAACCATGATGCTGGGCTGCCCAGGCTGTTGGTTTAACCTGATTCAGCCTTTTTTATTGTGATACAAGCCCAACCAAAAAGGTGGTAGGGAGGAGGGGACAGATGTGAAGCTGAGGGAGACTGTATTGGAAGGAAAACTCCCAATAACGTCTCCGGTCAGGTGCATGGTGGTGATGGGGTTACCTCCTGAGGTCTGCCTTTGCTTGGGCTCTGCTTTTGAGAGGGACAGCCTTGCCTGGCTTGCCTTGTTTGCGTTTGCCTGCTGGCAGGTTGGAGGGGTGAGCTGTGGGTGCAAGCAGAGCAGGGACCCAGCTCTAAATGCTGCTGTTTTCATAGGCAGAGACCTTTAGCTCTGGGTGATTTCTCACACTTAGATCAGGGAGGTAGAGATATTGACCCGATGTCAATTCCATATAAAGAGCCAGTGCTCCCAACAAAGCAATGAGGACACATATGAGCCTTAGGCACCTGTTGGCCTGGTTAAGCACAACACATAACTGTGTGCCTCTGGTTTGACATTACCTATATAGCTGGTGGTTCTGGTCGGTAGGTCTGGTTTAATGATTCCTTCTATACATTTTAGTGGCACTAAACAGACCTATTTCTGAAATGGAAATGGGATGTGGCCTCTGTAATGCTTGGGAAGCTGTGCAGGGAGTTTTAATGGTCCTTTTCTACTTGCCTCTGTAGAAGACAATACAAGTCATGTGTTGTGTGCTGGTGTTTTTCAGATGGGACTTTGAAGACTAAACTTCTCTTTGTCTGTATGGATGTTAAGGTATCTGTGGTACCCAGGTAGTTCCCAGTGCCAAAGTCTCTTTCTATTCAGTGAGGCAATGATGCCCTGGCTTGAATTTCAACTTATACTGCTTTCCTGGCCTGAAGCCTGTGAAGCTGGGCTTTGTCCTCAAGTGTTTGGCACTTTTTCCTTTTCTTCCCTGCTGACTGAAATGCGGGCTGGGTTGGCTTTCGACATCCATACAGAAGTAGCTGTGTTTTGTGGTGCTCTTCATATGGTGAACCTGAGCTGACTAACAAACATCCAAGGAACTCTGTGTATAATACCCTGCGCTGCAGTTTTATGATACTTCTTTTTTTTAAGTGTCACTGAATCAAACTTTCTGCTCCCTTTCTTTTGTCCGTGTTTTCAGCATTAAGCAGAGTTCCCGATCCTCTGAGACAGCTGAAGATGAAAAGGACCAGTGCACAGTGACAGCCAACCCCTCTCACATGAGAAAAGCATTCAAGGTCATGAACGAATTGCGGAGGTACACTTTTGACTTAATGGACACCGTCTCTGGATTAGCAGAAACGTTTTGATTGGGACAGAAAGGCTCCTGGGAGACTTAAAAGCAAATATTCTGTGCCATCTTTGTCACTAATGGTTGCATGTAGGGAATTAATCAACAAGTAAGAAGAGACAGCTGAAATATAGTGGTGGGTTGTTCTTCCTGATCTCAGGCCTCTCTGTCTTCCCAGCAGAAGGAAGCCAGCTATGGCTCAAAAACATCAGCTGAGCAATAGCCTTCATTTACAGATGACAATTCATTTAGTCTTTTCCATTACTTACAGCAGATTCAGCTGTAAAGGATGTTCTTAGCTAATGGTCTGAAAACCAATAATAGAACATTACAAACATTAAGACACCTCCGCATAATTACAGACCAAAGATTATGAATGTTCTTACTCTCTTTAACTGGCAGCGTCGCTCAGTCTGGGCTCAGCACTCCTAAAGAGGGGGTGTAAAAAAGGCAACGACTCAGGAGGAATGTCAGCTCTCACCTGCAGATTTAAACCCCCCGATACTGATTAAAAGAGAGCACCTTTGGTCTCTATACAGCTACCTGGGCACAGGGAGATGGAGCTGAAGAGTATCAGCAAGATCCACTGTTACTGCGTCAGCAGTGTGGTTCATGGCATTGGTTAAACCTGAGTCTTGGTTGTTGTTATCCCATGCACCACCTAGAAGTTCAGTGGGCATTTCTCAGACTAGTTCATTTGAGTCCTTTACCATTCAAATAGAGACTTAGAAACACAAGTTTTAAAGAATTCCTGTGGGAAGTACGTGTCATACACATGGATGTATGTGCTCCCTCACGATCCAGATGGTATGATGAAAGCAGATAACACCCTTTACTCTTCCTGCATGCTCAAAGTACTTGAGCTGTAAGAACCACCTCTCTTCTGTGGATTAAGTAGTTTCCCCGTGTATATGTTATCTGATGTGGAGAAGGCTTAGGAATGTCTCCTTCCACAGATGCCTGACAGTGATTCTCAGTTGCATAGGAACAGAAAACAGAAATATCCTTCCCTTGTAACAATTACATGGAGTGGAGTATGGCATTTCTTGTTAAATTAGCATCCCTCTAGTCCTTTCTTTGTCCTGAAAGCAAAGGATCTGAATATAGAGGTTTGTGCAGCTATATTCAAGAATCTGTTGTGCTGCTCTTGTTCCTTTGTTAATGGAAGTGTAGTGGGAATAGCTGGAGATGGACAATATTTCCTAGTGCCTGTAGTTAGCTAGATCTTGTGCAATACTGCAGTGGTGAAACATGTCTATTGTATGTGTGTTGAGGCTGTGATCCGTTAAGCTGCCAACAGCGTTAACAGCTACCTTGAATAATAGTGCCTCCATTCACATGCATGCAGAAATCTCATACAGAGGGCCTAGGAGAACCTTGCTAAGCCTTTAATCTCTTTGCTATATAATATTATAGAACTGTTTAGGTTGGAAAAGACCTTTAGGATGGTTGAGTCCAAGTGTTAGCCCAGCACTGCCAAATCCACCACGTAAACCATGTCCCCATGTGCTACTTATGTTGCTCACTTGAAATGTTTAGCTTTCAAATGTAGATGAAATTAATTTCATGAGTGGTACTGTAGATAACTATAGTCCAAAGAGGAATCGGGCAGAGTACTGTTTGCATAAGCTGAAGGAAATGAGGAAGCCTCCATTGGGAGGTTGTTAAAGGGCTCCCCTCATTGTCATGACCCCTTCCAAACTGGGGTGAATGTAGAGCATGGACTGCCAGTTCCTACTTTCTTCCTGTATTTCCACTATAACCCTCCATTTCACAGATGTTTTATTTGTGTATTCCAGTATATGGAGAAGAGGAAACATTCCAAGTCCAGTAGAAGCTCGTGTGTGTTTATTTGATATGCAGTTTCCTCAAGACAAAGTGCAGTGTGGGGGCAAGCATTTCTGAAGAGAACATGTAGATTCACAGACCCTGCTCCTTTTTCAGGCTTGACATTTGAAAAGAGCACCCTCGTTTTGCATTTGTATGCTCACACATCTTAAACCAACTTATTGGGAGGCTGAGCACTTTGAGCTGTCAGCATCCCCGAAACCCTGTGCAAACATTAACTAATGAATCCTCAAAGGACATACGTGGGGTAGCAGAAAAGGTCAGTAGTTAATGAAGTGACTTTTCCAAAGCTGCACAAGGAGTCACTGGGGGAGCTCAGAACTTTTTTGGTTTCTGTTTGGAAACCAGTTCTTTATCCCAGTGACTCTTTAATCCCGGACTAATTCATGTGGTAAACCAAGTCCTCAGGCCCATGGATAAACACCAGTGATTGACATTTCCTCACTGAGGCAGCCTCTGCACTGGTAGGTGCCAGGAGACGTTTCGGTGGTCATGTTCTTTAAGGACAAACACGTAAGGAAGTACAGAAATAACTCAGTTTTCCCACTCTGTCTTTCCCCTGTGGAAAGATGAAAGCACTTGTATGGCTGTTTCTTGTCTTATAGATCTAGTAGAGCTTGGCTTCAGGTAGCGCCCAAACTCTTAGGCTGTTCTGTGCCTTCTCCAAGCCCTACTCGTTTGTGAGGTGGAAGGAGCCCCTTACCCATCCATTCTTTGGGCAGCATATGCAGTTTGGCTTCCAGATCGATTTATTTTGTTCTGGGAAAAGCAGAGCCACAGGCAGGGCTGCAGCAGTGAAGGATTCAGGCTTTGCTTTGTGTGCAAATACCGATAAGAGCTGGTAGCTGAAGGATTAGAGGACCTTCCACTGGGATTTGGCAGAAGCTCAGGTGCCTTGTCTGTAACAGCAGGTCTTCTGCTTGCTTTTCCAGGCTGTACTGATGTAGCTTTCTGCCTGATCAGCAGTTCTGAAATGACCTTTGTCTTTTCTGGTGTTCTTCCAGCAAACGGCTCCTGTGTGACGTGGTGATTGTGGCTGAAACCGTGGAGATGGAAGCGCACCGCGTGGTGCTTGCTGCCTGCAGCCCTTACTTCTGTGCAATGTTTACAGGTACTCTTCTTGACACCACACACTGCACTTGGGTTTAATGGGCCATTGCAAACCCAGGGGCTTCTGGCTGCGACTCTGACAGGAGCCGAGCGCAGGCAGTAGCATGGCCTGCAGGGAAAGGGTTTCCTTAAGGAAAAAGTAGTATATGGTGAGGTCTGCAGCTTGCTGCACTCGCTGGATGATGCTGGTTCATCCTTGACTAATTCCTGGAGGCATAGTATATGGGTGTGGGGTGAGTAGGTAGCATGTGAGTCACAGGAAGGTTACTATGAGGTTTGGCTCACTGCTTTTTGGGTTGGTTTTTCCCTCCTTAACAAGACCTTGGGTCATGAAAACACATCATTAACATCAAGCACGTGTGCAGTGCCCTAAATGCTCATGGTGCACATCAAAGGAGTAGCTGGCACAGGAGTTGTAGTTTGAAGGCTCAGCCCTGCTGATGCTGATTTGCAGTCACAGATGCTTAATCTCCCATGGCACTGTTTGCTGCTGCCCGAAATAACACCGTTGTTCTCTGGATCCCAGTGTGTTTTAGCAGCCTGATATATTTTGGTAACGCAACTTCAGTGTGAAGGGAAGAAGAGGACAAAATTCTTGCTCTGATTGCCTGATCCCTATAGCAGGTTACTTTGGAGGCAGTGCCCAGATAAGGCGGCGAAAAAAGCCATGCTAGTCCCAAAGCAGGGCAGGGACCAGCTTATTTAAGTCATCCTAGTACAATCAGTCCGGTCAGGAGCTCCTTAGCATCCTTCCTTTTTTGGTGCACTCCTTTCCAGGAGCTGACTTAACCAAATACGAAGAAATGCTTGTACACTCCATGGGATGGTTGTTACCATGAGGTTTGAGTTCTGTCCCTGTTTCATGTCCCTTTGCCTGCAGTCAGGGAGTTGCTTCTTCCCTTTTAAAAGCCTTGTGATTAGACCTTGGTTTATTTGCTTTGCTGGATGCAGAGCACAGTGTTTTGGTTGCTGAGGCGCTGGCACAGGGTGCCCATAAAAGCTGTGGCTGCCTCATCCCTGGCATTGTTCAGGGCCAGGTTGGATGGGGCTTGGAGCAACCTGCTTTAGGGGAAGGTGTCCCTGCCTGTGGCAGGGGGTTGGAACTGGATGAACTTTGAGGTCCCTTAAAGCAGATGCTACTCAGAGGTGTTGGTGCAGGGCACCTTGAGGAGGAGCTGCAAGTGCTTGTGATGCTGCTTCCTCATGAGAAGTTTAGGAAAGAAAAATGATGGTCAGACCCCTCTGCTCCTTAGAGGTCACCCTATGGGGAAGGTGGTGGTGTGGGGCTGCTCATGTTTCCGTGCAGGAATTCTCCGGGCCATGTAATCCCTCATGCTGTGAGTTAAACAGTAATCAGCTAACCGCTGTCATGTGGCCGGCTCTGCAGCAGCCCTGGGCTGGGTGACAGCCGGTCCCTGGGGGCAGTGGGTCACACAAAGACCAGTTCACCCTTTGCTTTTGGTCTGGTCCCAGGTTTCTAAGGTGTGGATCTCTCTCTTGCAAAGGCAGAATGCATGATGTTCTTCCAGTTGGGTGGTGATTCATTCTCTGGAGGGGGGGACATTATAAAGTCACAGCTTGAGTAGTGGTTGGTTGTCATGGCTTGGTGGTTTGTGGTTTGGGGTTTGTTTCCGCATGTCAGCCAAGCAAAACAACGGCTTGGGGCAGGCAGGCCGCATGGGTGTTTGCAGGATGGGCAGGAGCTGCTTGTGCACGCTGTCCCCACCAGAGGAGCCAGTTTCTGGGAGCACATGGAGCTGGAGGGTCCCTTGGCAATGCCAACAGCTGTGTGGTAGTGAATGATCAGTGTAAAGCTGTGAACAGTGAGAAACAAACTGACACCTTCAGCTCATCCCCCTTTGCCTGGTGCTTGCTCTGTGTGCCCTGTCCCTGTAAATTGGGCCTGACTTGGGACTCATAGCCTCAGGGGTCTTTCCTAAGCTATCTAGTGTCCTTTGGTTAGCTATTCCGCTTTGAAATAGCTTTGGAAAGTCTGATGAGCAGGCACATATTCCATTTGTATCTTAGACTGCTGAAGGAGAGCTAGGACCCAGCACTTCCTCCTTGAGTGTCCCTTCCCATACGAGCTTTATAGGAGCATTTTGGATGGTGGCAGCTCCTTGTTGGCACCATTCTCTGAGGATGATTTGGGGCAGTAATTTCTATTCATTTGGAAGAAACCCAATCACTTCAGAAAGGACAACAGATACTTCAGTGGTGCTGCCAGGACTGCGCCTGTGAGATACCCGGGGGAGCTTCAGTTCTGAAGGAGGAAGCAGAAACCTCCCTTGTAGGTCTTGTGTGCCGCTTCAGAGCGCTCGCGCCATGCGTGAGAGCCTGTGGTTTTGTTATCCAGTGCACTCGTGTGCTCCTTCAGCGTATCTCTGACTTAGGGACCAACAAAAGCTCTAGAAAACAGGGAAGCCTCTGGAGCAGTCCGTAGGAGGCAGGGCACGCTGCTGTGCAGGGTGAACAAGGTGCTGCGGGCTGCTGTGGTTTTGACTGTGGTTTATCTTGTGACAACGCAGGAGAGCTCTGCGCTCTCCCTGCCCTCATGAGCAGAGGGGAGTGGAGAAAGCACTGCAGGGTGTTGAGTGTGATGCCTGAAGGGCTTGTCTTCACGAGGGGCTGGTGTCTGCAGAGTCTATCCCCTAAAGAGGGTCTATTTGGAGCCACTGTGCCTGTTTAGCTGTCTTTGCTCCCTCCTACCCCGTTCCTCATGTCTGCCTGGCTGCAGCAGTGCAGGGTCAGGGTCTGTGCAGTGCCTGGTGCAGGGCAGCCCTTACGTATGAGATGGTGCTAGTGCTTTGAATTACTCCGTAATTAAGGTATCAGGTAAGGCTTGAGTCTTGAGGTGGCATCCTGGAGGGTGGGGTTTGTGGGCTTTAAAGTGTGGGTGCTTTTTTCTGAAGGGGTATAGGATAAGATGCCCAAATTGACCCACCATTCAGCTGTCCTCAGCCTTGTTTCAGAGTCTGCATTTGCCTTGGATCTGTGTTTGGGGAAGGGTCAGCTTGTGGCCTGCTCCTGTGTGCACCAACCCCTACCTTGGTTCGCTTCTGTCCTCTGGTTCTTCCTTACTCCACAGCATTACAGACATGCCCAGAGCAGCTCCCTCAGGCAAGTGGCAGGCACTTGATGACACCAGCGTGGCTGGAGGGGCTGGATCCCGTCCAACCATGAAGCCCAGCACATGAGACTCCCTTTCCTCATGGTGTGCAGGGCTGTTACCAGAGCAGAGGAGGCTGTTAGCATGCAGGGCCAGCAGCTTGCTGGTGGGTGGGGGAGCCCACACAGCCTTTATTTTTGTTGCCTGTATCACATGAACACTGCAAAGACAGATGATGTTATCGGATCGGTCCCTCCAGGCTGTTTCTGTGTTGGTCTCTGGGTGCTCCAAGCTTGCCCTTGGCCCAGAGGTCCTGGTGACAGGGCTCCAGCTGCTCCAAGTGTCCCAAGGTGGGTGCTCCAGAGGCACCTCCAGCTCCATGGAGGCTGAAGGGGACTGGCCTGTTCTCAGAAGTCCCCTCTCATCTCTGGAGATGTTTGGGGTTTTCTTGGGAGGAAGGAAGGGAGTGAAGGCGATGACAGTTATTTTGTCAATTAAAGAGTCCTACCTGCTTTGAAGGCCTCCCAAATGTAGGTCACTCATCCCTTTGTACTTGTGCATTCGTATTCATGAACTTCTCTGGATAACTTTTTACTATTTAATTTTAAAAATTGAATTTGGGGCAAATATTATTTCAGTCAACATTTCCCTTGGGATGCTGTTGGCTCTGCTAGTGCTTATGCTCTGACCCCACTCCTGTTATTTACCTTCTTACTGGCAGAAGTGAAGCCTCCAAAGGTCAGTTTTCAGGATCCAGGTTTTGCTCAAGCTTGGACTCCCTTTAGCATCTGACTGCTGTGCACTTAATGTGCCCTGGCCACGTCTTGTCATACACCGTGCTGAGATGTATGCTGTAATTACCTCTCCCATCGGCTGCAGGAACTACTTTTCCTCTTAATCCCGCAGCAGTAGTGAGTCACCAGATTTCTTAGGGTAGTGATTATTCATGCTCAGGGTTAAGAGTTGACGTTGCTTCGTGCTCTCTTTTGTTTAGCTTTCTTCTTTCACTTACCCATTTCTTTCTGCTTGGGAGTTGGTTCTCTCTTTTCTGTGGTTCCTCAAGATCTCGGTTATTAAAACCTGGGTGAGGTCACCGTGTGCGTGGATGCTGGAGGGGCCCTGGTGAGCTCCTTCTCCTCCTCCACACAGTTCGCTTTTGTTCCTATGACGTGCTCCTGTTACGCATGGGGTACGTGTGTGTGCTGCCTGCACTGCATGTTGGCCATAACAGCGATGGGGAAGGTGTGCATAAAGCACAGGTTCATGTAGAGGCTTTTACGCAGATATGAGTTTTACTTGTATATTCATAGGGGAAATTAGTGCTCTAGTTCTGTGCTAGTTACATATATTAAGTTGTATATTTGGAGGAATGGTGCAGTTTGGCTCCAAAGGCTGTCTTGCCTCTGAGGTGCGAGGTTGGGAAGGCGAGAGGTGAGAAATACAGCTTCCTGCAGGGATTCTTTGCGTGGGGTGTCACTGTGTGGACAGGTTACAGCAGGGTAGATTAGGAGAGAAGCTTGCAGTGCACTGGGTGTAACTGCTAGCATGTGTGCTTGGTGCTCTTTCTAAAGAAAGAGGGTAATGCTGCCTTGCTTTTATTATAGGGTATACCTCAAATCACCCTAATTTAGCTGTTGCAGCTTACTTATATACCCATCTTGTCTACCATATATATACATATAAGATAGATAGAAATATATATATCTATAAATATATTTAAAGTCCTCCTAAGACTTTTCCACACTGTTTTTGGCTCTGTCTCTATGCTGAGACGTGGTTGAGGGTCATGGTCATACTGGGGTTTTTTTAGCCCCTCCGTGTGTTTGAATGCAGGTGAGCCATGGCAGGTTCTTTTCTGGCAAGAAATTGAGCTTGTTGCATTTATTGACTTATTTTACTCTAGTGTCTTCAGATGTTGAGGTGCTTTTTAGGTGGCTTCTGGGAATCTCACCAGTTGCCCTTCAGTGGTCAGGGGTAGTGCCAGGGCAGCCTTTTAGTCAAACACCAGGGCAATGTGCTGGACGTGGGGGGAGCATAGTTCTGCATAGAGGTCCTGCAAAGCAAGGTGTAACTGTCCTTTTACAATGAATTTCAGGAGACATGTCTGAAAGTAAAGCCAAGAAGATTGAGATAAAAGACGTTGATGGGCAGACCCTGCGGAAGCTCATTGATTACATCTACACTGCCGAGATCGAGGTCACGGAGGAGAACGTGCAGGTAGGTCTGGTTCAGCCCGAGAACCCAAGTATAAAGCTCGAAACTCAAAGCACAGGTCCTTTCGGGGGTGAGTGATCTCTTCAGCTGTAGAAAGTAGAAGGTTGAGCTTAAAAAGAGCTACTTCAAGCCTCTGTTTAGTCTTGAGGCGCTTTGCTGCTTTCCCTGATCTTAAGTCATGTTGCATTTAGCTTTGTATTGAGCTTTTTATAACCAGAGCAGGCATTTGCCTTCCAAGAAGCTGTGCTGACTTGTGGGTCAGTCTGTCGAAGGTCAGAACACACTCAAACAAGCAGTGAGTCAACTGCTGTTTTAAGGTCATGGCAGAGGAATCTGGCTGTTAGTTTTTAAATCCTTCTGGGTAGTTTGAGTTGTTTGGCAGAGCTTTGAGTCAAATATACTGTTCAGATGAGGCATTCTTCCTTTTTTCTTTGGTGTGTATGTGTGTACTCAGTCTCGAATTTCTTTGAGGTAAATATTTGTCCAGAAGTGGAAAGAGTAATTGAAAGGCAGCCTACAGATAAAGTGGGATGCTCAGGAGGAGAGCGTTTTGCTGCATCACGTGGCTGTGGCTGCTGGTAAAGCTTTTTCTTTGACTCTGCTTGTATTTGTGGTAAGAAAACGGCTGTGTACTAAGGCACTGATTTCTGGAAGGGATGCTGGGTGCTCGTGTGGGGATGTGCTTTTGGTTGGTCTTCTTTTTTGCTTGCAAGTGGCAGTTTGGGTCTCTGTGACTTGAATGTTGGTCAGTGTCAGTGATGCTGGAGAGATGAACAATATTGCATTCTGTTGACCTAATTAACATGGCAAAATTAGACTGGCTCTGCTTGAAATGAGGTTGTTGCTGTGGGCGGGACATGCTCTTCTGCTCTGGTCCTTCAGGGAGGGTTCAGGTTCTTGCTGATCTGTTGCTCCTCCTGCAGAACTTGGGCAAACCCCTGAGCTATGTCCACTCTGCAGTCTAAGCCCTCGGCTGTCTTTCATGACCTAAGTCTGTTGGTGCTTTTCTCGCACCTTCCACCCTGCAGTTTTACAAACTTGACTTTCTGGCACACTCTTAACCTGACAGTTGTCACATTGGAAGACTCTGTTTGCCCTATTGATGAGGCTGAGGACGAGCAGCAAGGAGACTTTCCGGATGCCATTACAGCAAAGAAGCTGAGGTTCAAACACAACTGTGTGGGTCGCTTGGACTGGCTTTCTGCTGTGTAGCCCATGCTTAATTACAGCATATAGCCAGGATCATCAGGAGCTGAGATACATTACTTTGATGGAGACCTGGGATGGAGTTCCTTGGACCTCTGGATCTTCCATTACTGGAGGAAAACTGTAATTTACACACTCTGAAACTGGTCTGTTTTTCTGTGGGAAACGTGCAGACTATATCCACGTGCTTTCTGAAACGTATGCTTCCTTCCATGCTGCTGGTTGTTAGGTGGCCCAGGAGCACCCACGCAGCATGTGGGATGTGCCATCTGCTGAGCTGGCCCCAGTTGGTTAGCTGAATGAAGCTCACTTGAAGTGACTACACGTGCTCTGGCTGCTTTCCCGTGGGAGCATTTCAGTGCTTGAGTGCAGCTGTACCTGGTCTAAGCGGGGCTGTGTGAGCTGGAGCAGGCTGCAGAGCCCAGTCCTGCTCTGTGCTGGTAGCATCACTCTGCCTGGAAGGTCTGTGAGGCAATCCAGATGTTACCTTTGCTGAGCAACTGGAAAACTATCTATCTTTGTACAACCTAAGCAAAACCTGCCTTCTGTTTCTTAGGGATTACAGAGAGTTAAAGTAGGAGCCCTGTCTATATTCTGGCTTTCATCTCTCAGACAGTAAGATAAAACAATGTGAGTTTGGTGGGTGCTAAAGGTTGGGCATAACGTTCTTTGCCCAATATAGTAAAGTAGGTCCTTTTACTGCAGGATTTATTTCAGTGACTACTCTGTGAGTAACTCTTTAGGCTGGAGGTAAATTAATCTGTGGGAGCTAAGAAATGAAGCTGATCTCATGCAAGATTAACTGCCTAGTGTAAATTTTATGAAGTGTTAAAAATGTCCATGCTGCAAATGCTTGATGGAATTTAATGTATTTTTGGTGATGAAAGCAATAGTTTAAAGAGAAATTTCCATCCTGTCTCTGGGTGTTTTATCCCTGAACGGAATTCTGTGCTGGAAAGATGCCTCTGTAGTGCCTGTCTGCATTGCTTCAGCAATGCTTGAGCATGGCGAGGCTTTGTTTTCTGAGCAGGTATCTCTTGAGGTCTGCTATTGCTGTGTCGTGCACACTGATTTCTAGCAGGGCAAGGGTGCGTTTTTAAAGGGACTTTTCAGGCTTCCTCAGCAGCTGGAAGAATCAATTTCTGGATGTAGGTGCCAGGCAATTTCATTGTGGTAACTACAAGAAAAAAGGTTGCTAAATGAACTAGAAGGAAGTTCAGCAGGAGGGCCAGGAGACCTCCTTGGATGGATAAGGAGCTGCTGAGCAAAATTCGAAAGAAAAAAGAGGCTTATAAAAGGTGGAAGCAAGGTCAGGCGGCCTGGGGAGAATACAGGGATGTTGTCCGGGAAGCTAGGGACCAGGTTAGGAAAGCTAAGGCCCATTTAGAATTAAACTTGGCTAGGGATGTTAAGGATAACAGGAAGGGATTTTATAGGTACATTGCTGATAAGAGACAGGTTAGGGACACCGTGGGCCCTCTCCAGAAGCTATCGGGAGAATTGGCTACCCTGGATTTGGAGAAGGCTGAGGTTCTTAATGACTTCTTTGCCTCAGTCTTTACGGGCAAATGCTCTGACCACACCACCCAAGTCTTGGAAGGCAGATGCGGGGACGGTGAGGGTGGGGACCCTGGGCCCGCTGTGGGGGAGGATCTTGTTCGGGACCACCTTAGGAACCTGAATGTATACAAGTCCATGGGACCGGATGAAATCCATCCAAGGGTCCTGAAGGAGCTGGCAAATGAAGTTGCTAAGCCACTGTCCATCATATTTGAAAAATCATGGCAGTCAGGTGAAGTTCCCGATGACTGGAAAAAGGGAAATATAACCCCCATTTTTAAGAAGGGGAAAATGGATGAGCCGGGGAATTACAGACCAGTCAGTCTCACCTCTGTGCCTGGCAAAATCTTGGAGCGGATTATCCTGGAAGCCATGCTAAGGCACATGAAAACCAACAAGGTTGTTGGTGACAGCCAGCATGGCTTCACTAAGGGGAAATCCTGCCTAACCAATCTGGTGACCTTTTATGAAGGGGCTACGGAACTGATGGACAGGGGCAGAGCAGTTGATGTCATCTACCTGGACTTGTGTAAAGCCTTTGACACTGTCTCCCATGACATCCTTCTCTCTAAGTTGGAGAGACATCAATTTGATAGGTGGACCACTGGGTGGATAAAGAACTGGCTGGATGGCCGCACGCAAAGAGTAGTGCTCAGTGGCTCAGTGTCCAGCTGGAGATCAGTAACGAGTGGTGTCCCCCAGGGATCGGTGTTGGGACCGGTCTTGTTCAACATCTTTGTGGGTGACATGGACAGTGGGATTGAGTGCGCCCTCAGCAAGTTTGCCGATGACACCAAGCTGTGTGGTTCGGTTGATACATTGGAGGGAAGGAATGCCATCCAGAGGGACCTTGACACGCTTGTGAGGTGGGCTGATGCCAACCTGATGAAGTTCAACCATGCTAAGTGCAAAGTCCTCCACCTGGGTCGGAGCAATGCCAGGCACAGCTACAGGTTGGGCGGGGAGGAGATTGAGAGCAGCCCTGCGGAGAAGGACTTGGGGGTGTGGGTTGATGAAAAAATGAACATGAGCCGGCAGTGTGCGCTTGCAGCCCAGAAGGCCAACCGTATCCTGGGCTGCATCAAAAGGAGTGTGACCAGCAGGTCGAGGGAGGTGATCCTGCCCCTCTACTCTGCTCTCGTGAGACCTCACTTGGAGTATTGTGTGCAGTTCTGGTGTCCTCAACATAAAAAGGACATGGAACTGTTAGAACAAGTCCAGAGGAGGGCCACGAAGATGATCAGGGGACTGGAGCACCTCTCGTATGAAGATAGGCTGAGAAAATTGGGGTTGTTCAGCCTGGAGAAGAGAAGGCTGCGTGGAGACCTCATAGCAGCCTTCCAATACCTCAAGGGGGCCTATAGGGATGCTGGGGAGGGACTCTTCATTAGGGACTGTGGTGAGAGGACAAGGGGTAATGGGTTTAAACTTAAACAGGGGAGGTTTAGATTGGATCTGAGGAAGAAGTTCTATACTGTGAGGGTGGTGGGGCCCTGGAATGGGTTGCCCAGGGAAGTTGTGAATGCTTCATCCCTGGCGGCGTTCAAGGTGGGGTTGGACATAGCCTTGGATGGCATGGTTTAGTGGGAGGTGTCCCTGCCCATGGCGGGGGGGTTGGAACTCGATGATCTTGAGGTCCTTTCCAGCCCTTACTATTCTGTGATTCTGTGATTCTGTGATATTAACTGAACAGATGCAGCCGAGCTACCCAAACATGTGAATACATAAGACAGTATCTTGTCAGGGAGCAAACCAGAACGAGAGCAGAATTGAAATGAGAGAAAGATGAGCAGTGAAGGAACATGGAGTGAGTGTTCCCAAGCGTGCTCCAATGCTGAGCAGCGCCCAGCGCTTCACAAGAAGCCTTTTTACAGTATTTTTGTTGTTTCTTTTCTAATAGAAACCTATGGGGTTTTTTGCTTTTATAAGCCTGATACAGTGCTCAGGAAGTGAGACTCTTTCTCTAAGCATGTATTTTTGTAGCTGATTGTAATTTCATTGCACAAAGTGTGGGTTTTGTTTTCAGGTAAGGAAGGATGTGTGTACAAGGGGCCAAGCTGTCCAGTCAGTTCCAGTCATCGTCTAGGTAGTGAATTACTGGAGGGGTTCATGCAATTCCTCCTCAACAGGATGTCCTAAGTGTAAAGGAGGATTTTCAGTCCACCTTGGCTCCTTGAAGGAGAACACTGAGCCCACGTGGCAGCAGATACTCTCTTCTAACCCCATTAGGGGTATGTGGGTGAGAAACCTGCTTTTTATGCATTGGAACCTCATTTTTGGAGTGGGATTTCAAGGCAGTATAGATTGCAGTAATAGGAGGGCTGAGGGATGATGAGCGATAGAGAGGCTTCTGTGCCGAGCAGTGTTTTGCCTCTGAACTCACATTTGGGGTTTAACCTCCCACGTGTTTGGAAGGTGTGGAGCAGAGGAAGGACTTCTGTCTTCCATTGCAGTCATGGTGTAGCCTCAGAAAATCTCTTCCTGGGATTTCTTTCCCTGCTGCCTTCTGTTGCTCCTCTTCCGTTGCACCTCACATCAAGGCTGGTTGTAAAGATTCATATGAGTGACAAAAAAGATGTCGTTCCTTAGAAGGTGGAGCTGGATGAATTTGTTTGGAAGATGCAGTGAGGAAAACTGAAGCGAGTGACTTGGGGAAGTTCACAGATACTCATATGCAGCCCTGGTTGGCTTCGATGGAAACTGTATGCACATGTCATACATGCTCCTGCTCCCTGCCTGTACGGAATAGCTGGCTCTTGTCACATACTTGTCCCTTGAACTTTTCAGTCAGGTCTTGATTTGGCAGCTGAACTGTCTGTATTGCTCCTTCCTTTCCAATGCTCATATCAAACCTGCCAGCGCAGTGAGTAGCTGAGTGAAGGGGAGGTTTGCGAGGAGCCCTCTTGTCCTGTGAAGACACTTGTATCTCTGGGTGTAGACAGTGAATCCTCAGGGTGTCCCACTCCTCCTTACTGCAGGCAGCCTGAGAATTACCCTCCCAGTTAAGAAAGCCACTGCCATTGGGGTTATAATAATTCCCTGGGAAAAGGCCTGATTAACCTGATTCCACAGTGAAATCCTTAGGAACAAGGGGCAGCATACTGCCTGTGTGATGTGTCCTTGTGTATTACCACAACTGGAGACATGGCTCATATAGACGGAATGAAATCTGAAATCAGCTATCTGGAGGAAGTAGATATTGAAACTGTCAGCTCTGCAGACATAGTAATTGTGATGAAAAATGGCTTGAGAAAGGAGGAAAAAGCTTTGCTAGAAGTTGTAGCGTTTCCTTTTCAGAAGTGTGCTTCTGCACCTCAGCTTTCCCTAGGGACTTGGGACTTCACAACATGGAAGGAGAGTGTCAGATGGAGTTTTGATGATAAAGCAGATAAGTGGGTCAGTTCACTCCAAAGGCTGCAACTATAGTAGGTGCAAGCCCAGGATGAGGTAGAGTGCCTTCCAGCTCAGCTATAGGAGGTGCAATAAAGTGTCCTCACTGGAGCAAAAGCTCTTTGCCATGCATTGTCCTCATG
The DNA here is from genome assembly GCA_039720435.1 of Amazona ochrocephala. NCBI lineage: Eukaryota > Metazoa > Chordata > Aves > Psittaciformes > Psittacidae > Amazona > Amazona ochrocephala. The sequence goes on from CM077889.1 coordinate 16,620,870, forward strand.
GACTGCTGGAGAGCTGTGGTCAGTAGCAGCACTGACTTCTCCGAGGTGTTACAGCGGTTGGATTGGGCTGTCCTAGACCTATGGAAAGTCTTTTAAATTGGATTGGCCTAAGAGAAAGATGAGGAGAAACTTGTGGATGTGGCACCAGAGGGCTGTGCTGTGTTTGGGGGATGTGTCTCCACAGTTCTATCCCATTGTTTAGCCAAGGGGTGGTCTGTCTGCTGTGTGTGGTGAAGATGGAGAAGGTGGATCAGGAGGAAGTTGCCAGTGGCTCCCCTGTTTTCCCCTTCGCCTCTGTATCCCTTGTCCTTCTCATGCCTGCTCCTGGGGAGGTTTTGTCCCTGTTCTGTCACCCATGCCTCTGCCTGGGCTGTTTCACCCCAGCTGGAGCAATTAAGAAGCAGCATTGTTTACCCTCTGCACTGCCTGGTAGCAGCTCAGGAGTGATACACCCCAATTGCCTTCCTTGCGCTGAAAAGCCACGTCACAGTAATGTGTAGTTTCCTCTCTGCTGCTTCTGCAGTTTCGAGCTGTTCATTTAAAACCAAGTATTTAACCTGCCCTGCAAACACAAAATGTGCTTGTTTCTCTGGTCACAGGTTCCCTTGGGAAGGTGCTTGGGAGCTGTGGCCCTGTTTGGGCAGATGTGCAGTCCCAGCCGTGGCCCTGGATGTGCTGCTAAGATTGCAGCCACTACTTCTGAGTTTGCCTAGATTTTCAAAGCTGCTTTTAAGCTTTAATACATCCCCTGCCTTGGGGATGCTCCCAAAGCAAGGATGCTCCTTTCCCAGTTTCTCATAGGAGGAATGGTACAGGTTAACTTTTGGCTAAGGTTACCTGGAACTAACTCCAGTCCGAAGTCCAGCATTAATGCCCTGCCTGTTGAATGAACTTTATAGCAACTGAGAGCACTTTTGGGTGAAAGATCTGTCTGGTTCAGAGACATCAAAGGTTCACGAAAGCATTTGTTTGCACAGCCAATGTTGTGTCAAACTTGAGATTGGTACAGTCTGCAGAGCGGGGGAGCACAGCTGGTGAGCTAGATGGTTATGGATATACACACACCCCCCCCCCCCATAGATGAGGTCCTGGACATAATTTATTTAGCAAAGAAGTCAATCTCTGTAGTAATAGCAGATAATTTTGGCATAGTTTCAGAAGCCAGTTGGGTTTTGGTGCAGATGCTGCTCTGGTAGAGAAGCCAGCTCCCTGTAAATCATTAACAGCGGCTGGAGTTCCAATATTAAGAGCCAAATCCAGACCCAAGTGAGTAACTTGCCTGGATACTCGTGGGGTTGCAGTTTTGTCTTGCTGCATGCTTAGGCAGGGCATTTCCTCTTGTTATTTCTAAAGGAAACAGGCTTCGTGCTAGCGGATATCCTTTGCTTGCTTTTCGCCTTCCCTGGTGAAAACAAGAGGAGTTGTGAGCCGTTCAGCTGGGAAGTAAGAAAGAGAAGACCCGCTCATCTCTCAATGAGCTATTTATGTAGCCTACTTCTGAAAAGTATTATATGATAATGCCCTTTCCTAATAACCGCAGTGGTGTAAGGCTCCTTCTATGCTGCCCCATCAAGCCAGCATGAGGCTGTAATAGCAGTACTAGGATGTCCAAGGGGCTGTAGCACGTGGGTATTAGTGATGGTGGTGAGTACCATCACAACTGCCTGATTTAGAGGCAATATCCCAAAGCACTCGAGGTAAGCAGCCTCCTGGATTTGCAGGCGTGCATGCTGGATGGACAGGGATTGCATGGGGGAAGCTCTGCCTGGTACGTGGCCAGAGATGGTTTGTGGGAGTCTGACTTCTTCAGCCACAGCCCTTATACAGCTCAGGTGCTCACCTTTCTGCTGATGTAGAGATGGTTTAGGTAGATAGAAAGTGGCTCACAGCTAGGTTTCCAGACTACTAGAGCATTGCTATCTTGATTTGATCAAACCCACACCCTAATCTCCTCGTGGCATCAAGCGGCTCTGGCCAAAACAGGCTCCCAGGTTAATTGATTTCTCTTCTGGTTTTATTGCTGCCCTTTGGGGTAGCTGCTTGGCAGCAGTCAGACACTGTACAGCTGCTCTGGAGCTGGAATGAGTCAGGGGCTGAGGAAGGACTTGGGGCAGGTTGTGAGCACCCTGCTTGATGCGGAACGGCACTGTGGGGCAGGTGAGCAGGGCAGGGAGGGGGATCTCTTTTTCCCTTCCGTGCCATGGAGATGCAGGAGGTGAATGCTCGTAACCTACTTGTGGTGTTTAACAGACACTTGAGTCAGGAATAATTTTCCAGAAATGTGTGCTCAGATGGTGAGCCCAGATGCCCGGTTGGAAGGACGTGTGTGAAGCAGCCAGAGCCATGGAAGAGCCGGGATAAGACACGTCTGCAGTTGCTGCACGACATAAAGGAAGTAGCTGATGTCACAGGCTGTAACATCCCGACCAACTCTTATTTTTCTACTTCCTGACCTGCTCACTGACCTCAAAGGTGTTTTTTCCAGCAGATGTCACGTTCCTGATGCAATTCTGGCTCCCTTTTTGGCACTCAGTTTTGTAGATACACAGCAGTACCTCATTTTCAGATGCAGTCATGAACCACAAGTGTCCACAGCATTTAGTGTGAGTGAAAAAGATGACTGTTGATTTGAATAGTTGGCCCCTGAAAGCTTTGCTGTCACCAAAACCTGCTTGAGCTTCTGTGAACTCCCTCTCTTACACAGCAGTTTGGGCGCCTTGCTCACAAGCCAATACGGTTTTGTTGGAAATAAGAAAGTTGAAGGCTTTGAGGAGTGCTGGGCTGCTCTGGGCTTTGGATGTGATGGTAATGCATCAAATATATATTATAATACCTATGTGCAGGACCTGCTTGCAGCAAAGCCAGAAATTCAGGTGCATCCATGGTTGCTCGCATCTTGTCCTCCCTTTACCTGCCTTCAGGTCTTGTGGGAAGAAGATGTGAGAAGAAGAGCTCTGCTTTTAGCCCAGCTGGGATAGCTGTTTCCATCTCTCAGAGCATGGATGGGGATCTTCTGCATACGGATCCTGCTAAGACTTTAACCTTCCTTCTTGTACCCTACAGAGATGCGTCCCAATCTGACGGGAATCGCATCTAATGCGTGTAATCTGTGAATCGCGCTTTCTTTGTTGCTAGCTCTCATTCCCCTTTCTTGCCTCTGCAGGTTTTGTTGCCAGCTGCTAGTTTATTGCAATTGATGGATGTTAGGAAAAACTGCTGTGATTTTCTTCAGTCCCAGCTGCATCCCACAAACTGCCTTGGAATCCGAGCTTTTGCTGATGTGCATGCGTGCACCGAGCTGCTGCAGCAGGCGAATGCCTACGCAGGTGAGGGGAGGGTCGTCTGTTTATTGAGTTAAACCTGCTTCTAGGTACAACAACTTGTAGGTTGAGGAGGATCAGCACATCCTGGTGGGTTTCTTCATGCTTCTGCTATGAGAACAGGGAAAGGAATTCTTTATTGGGTTGTAGACTTGTAGCTTTCTGTGATGCTGCAAATTGTGGAATGTGGTTTGGTCGCATGGGAACACCTAAGGAGGTAAAAACCCCACTGGTCCTCTGGATCCCAGCCCACAAAATAATTCCCTAGTACATTCCTAGTAAGCTCTTTGGCTGCCTGTTCAACAACAATGTTGGCATGCTGGTGTCCTCCCTGTGAGAAAAGTAGGCAGTACTGGGGATTTGTGCATTCTAGGTGTAAATGGCATTGGGCAGAGTGAAATCCCAACTGGAAGCAGGAGCACTCAGCTAAATTTTCCCTGTAGTCTGAGCCTCTGATCTGTGGAGCAAGGGCCACTTACCCTGGGGGGGGATAGGCTCTTATCTCCTTGAGAGTGGATGTGCTTGTCTGCAGTAAGTACGTGCAGGCAGTGGCTTTCAGCATTTCTCCTCTGTTGTAAATACAAAGCTCTTCCAAGCAGCGCTGTGCTCTTAATTCCCAGCACTTCCCAGTCTCCTCTGGCAGAGCTGCCCTTGACCTCTGCTTGGGAGAAGCTGGTTTGTTTTCTGCTTTTCTGTCTATTTGGATAGGGAAAAATACACCTGCAGTCCCCAAGCACCTGCAGCGTGTTTCTGGTCCAGTTTTGTCCTTAATTGGACCATAAGTAGGCTCAGTGGAATGAAAACGTGCCCACCAAGTCCTCCCCTATTCTGCTGCAAATAAAAGTAAAACCTTTTCAGCTGCTCAGGCTGTATTATCCCCTGGAGGAAAAGGTACCCTGGAAGGAATGGTTAATTGTATAAAGGCTTGCTTGTAATATCTCATTATCCTTGTTTCCAGGCCCTGTTTAATCTTTAACCCAACAAGCAGCGCATTCACTGTATGTTTATTTGGCTGTTTGGCAATTAGAAAGTCTGCTTTGTTGTTTTATTGGCCTTCGTAAGTCCCGGTTAGTACAACAGCCCATGTAATGTTAATGGAACTCCATTAATAAAAATGCCATTAAAATTCTTTTCACTGTTGTTTATGTAACAGAGTTGAACCAAGACAGAAGTCCCCACGCTCAAGGGTCCATGTGTGCATGAGCTCAGTGTCTTGAGAAATGCTTAGTTCTGGCCACTGGATAACTTGAGGAGTTGGAGGAGCCTTCTTGATGTAGGCACAAGTTACTGTATGAAAATCAGTAAATATTTCTACTTGCTTCCAACTAATAACAAGAGATCAAATATCTTTCTACTGCCAGATGCTTGTCCACAGTGAATAGGAGATTGTGTCCAGAAGTCAGAGTGCATCCAGCTTACTGTGTGGGGAGCATTTCCTGCTTCTCAAACACTTAAGGCCAGAAGAGTTCATTAGGTCTTATTTCCAGCATAATAGAGTGTTCAACTTTATCCAGATACTGCTATTTTTAGTCAGAGCCTTTGGCTTAGCTGTGGTATGTTGGCCCCCATCTGACCAAGTGGGGTTCATGGCTGGGCAAGCCCAAATGCCCTCAGCACCAGCGCTGGTGAGGAGTTTTTCAGGTGTGATCTCCAAAGAGCTCCTCTCATGCCAGCTTGTGTCCCTGTGGTGCTGCTTTTTGGCAGGCTAAAGACTTTGCAGATGTGAAAACTGGAGGTAGATCTTGCTGCCAAGGGAGCTCTTTGGATAAATGAGTCTGAGCTTCCCAAAGCTGAAGGATTGAAGCTTTAGAAAAGCATTTTCAGACAGTGTGTCTGAGATTCATATTTCTGTATTTCAACCAAAGATAAATGGGGCTCAGCTAATGGCAGGTGAGATTAAATTGGCGTGTATACGTAACGCATTCTTGCAGAACTAAAACTGACTGCAAGTGCCTAACAGTGATTTTTTTTCTTTACCTGGAAATTGCTTTTTAGAAAGCAATTCTTTCCTAGTGCCCTTTGGCTAGATGGGAACTTTGCCAGACTTGCTGAGCCTTTTTGGACCTATACTGCAATCAGTCATGGTTCTTCCACCTTGGGATTGTAAGCAGTGATGTATGTTTTGTGGCTCCCAAAGTTACAGCACGTAGGGATTTAGAAGCAAAAAGGGAGAAAAAGGGATTTGTTCAGTTGCAGACTTCAGTGGGAAGGAAGATGCTGGGGAAGATGGGTGCTGAGGGTTCCGAGCAGGAGAGAGGTTCAATTTGCACATTTTGGGGAAAGAAGTAGAAGGTGGAAGGAGAGACTGACAGCTGACCCCATACTGATTTAGCGGATACCCAGGGATCCTTCACTATTTGCTGCCTAGTGTATGCACCAAACTTCAGCAAATTCGTGTTAAAGATGGGCTTTCCTTTGAATACCTACAAATATCAAGGACCTGGAGTCTCTCATCCAGGTTCAAGCAGATCTAATCCTGTTTAACTTGTTGAAGTGGGCAAGAACTGAATTTCAATGTAGCCAGGTTTCGTGCTACTTTAGAAATGCACCGTTTCTTCTCAGCTCCCGCTTCTAAATCGTATTTGTCACTTTGCAAAGGTACATGGACGGTACTTGGTGGCTTTGCAGAAAGCTCAGTTCCCATCTAGTGTCATTTGCGAAAGTGTCTCATGGGGCTTGTGTTACTTGCCATAGCATCACATTCCTTTAACCTGCTCTGAGACTGTTTTGTGTTTCTGTTCCACCATGCAGCCGCAGTGTGTTGCTTGTCTCTGGTGCTCCGAGCTGTGACAGCAGCAGCTCTCTGGATGCTGTAGTCCTCCTGTTGACTTGGAACATGGATTTCATTATAATTTTCTATTCCCCCTTCTGATTTGTTGAACAGAGCAGCACTTCCCTGAGGTGATGCTAGGAGAAGAATTTCTTAGCCTTAGTCTGGACCAGGTTTGCAGTTTAATATCAAGTGACAAGCTCACAGTCTCCTCTGAAGAAAAGGTACAGTAAATTGTATAGCAACGCTCAATGTAAGAATGCTGGAATGTTTCTAGATCTTACACCAGGAACTGTTCTCATGTTATGCTCTTTAGGGGCCATTTTCCAACAGATTGCATGGAAAGGAAAACTAAAAATAACGTGAGTCCTAAACCCACATAAAAATGACCTTCACTTGCTTGTTCTTTGCAGGAAGCAATGATTTTCAGATCTGTATCACTTCCAAAAGCCCTGGGGGCCAGAACAGAATACCTTCCCTCTCTGGAAAACTAGGAACCTCCCATCTGCTCTTGTTACCTGCTGTAAAACCCCCCCAAAAGTTGAATTTCATTAGGCCAGGAAGCAATATTGGCTTCTGTTGCATATCAGACAGAACAACTAAAGGAGGCCAACCATGAAGGAAGGAAGGAAACATTTTTCTAGCATCATCAGTATTTTTAATGGAAGATGGGAGAAAAAGAGCACAGTTTGATGTTATTTTGTGGTTGAAGCGTTCAGCACACCTTGTGTAGCCTGTAGTCCTGGGAAGGAGGGTGACCAGTGTTTACAGCACTTGCTGAGCATCAGGTCCAGCCCCTTTCTCTTCTGTGGCAGGTTTGTGGGAGATGTGTGTGCCTCGAGGCCTTCAGCTCACCTGTAAATTGTCACTGTGAGGAGATGGACACTTGTGGGAGGCTGCAGGAGAGCTTGAGGATTATGGGGCTTGTAGCTTCAGGACCCTTGTTGGATGCCTGTGGGATGAGGCTGGCCCTGGGTGTGCTTGACGGCGTGTGCATCCATCCTGCTCAGCCCCTCTGGGAGCAGGCAAGAAGACGCATGGGCCCATAGGGACCACAAAGCTTGCCAGAAAACCCACACTACATGAGGGGCACGTGCAGTGATGCTTCATTCACATCCTGAGCCAGCAAAGTCAGAGCCTTCAGGAGTATGTTTCCGCTGGTGTATGTGCCTTGGTGGGATGCTGTGAGGTGCCACAGAGGCAGGACCAGAAAGGGAAAAAAGAGATGGCATGAACTCAAAGCAGAATCGTTTTGCATGAACCAAGCAGCCTGCAGAGGGAAGTGCAAGTTTGGTAACCAGGCTTCCCAGGGCTGTGCAGCATTGTTAAAAAGCTTTTATTGGCCTTGTGCCCAGAGAAATCAAAGTACTCCCTCCCTCATCTGAGCTTTATACAATCAAACCCAGTATTTCTTTAGCTGATTGTAAAAGCTGAGAATGAAAGGCACTGGAAGGAAATGTGGGCATGAAGCTGCATGTTCAAAACAACAGATATGAATAACAGGGGAGAGGCAGAGAATGGGATTGGAACATAATCATGTAATATGTGCTGGAGTCCAAAGAAGTGCTGAAAATTGGGGGCAGAATCATAGGATGCTGTTTTATTTTAGCTTCACAAGAGACAAGCAGTTTCCCTGACCTTTATTTTTCCTATCTGCTAGTGTATGGTATATATTATAAAAAATAAATAGGTATATATATATATAAAGGTATATGTGTGTGTGTCTATGCATACATATCTATGTGTAGGCGTGTGCACATGTGATGGATAGACAACTATTTTAAGCAACAAGATGTACGTAGATAAATACTTCAAACATCCAAGAGCTAAATTGCCACAGCCAGATTCCACCAGAGGCTTTCTTGCTCCTGTCCTTACCATGTCTCTCACATGTGCTGCAGCCTGTGAGCCAGAGTGTTGCCATCTCTGGGTCATTGGGAAGAGCTATAGCTGAGTCCTGCCAGGGCCGGAAGGTAACAAGGCCATGGAGGGAAGTATTGCCCTGAAAATGCTTTAAGCTTTATGTGCCCAAGAGCTTTTGTGTTCCCCCCTCCTCTGCCACCCCCAACTAATACCAATTGGCCCGATAACATATATTCCTTATCTGCACAAATCTTGGCATGCTTGTATCCCTGGTCCATCAGGACTGCAGAAACTCTCTGCTACCACAGCAATTAATGTTAATTGTGAAATGGTGACAACATTTCCCTGTTACTCAAAGGTTATCCTCCTTTCTCTCCCCCTTGCTGTTGCCCAGCCTCTACAGCTGCACAGGCCCTTTCAGCCCAGGGCAAAGGTTTATTTTGATGCCTGCCTGCTCTTTTTGCTCTGAGTACTTTGAAGACAGCTTTATCAATGCTTTCTGCACCTGACCTAAGTGGCTCTTTCATTATAGCAGTGTACACAAGCAAGGAAAAGCTATGAAAAGTGATGTTTGTTCATATTTGTTAATGATGTGTGAAAAGGAAGGACTTCAACCCTTGGGAAAGGGCTCCTGCCATCTGAGTACAGTGACAAAAGGCACTTTTAAAAGAGTTGGGATATTTGGATTGGGGATTTAACAGAGTCGAGCAATTGACTCATTGTCTCATGCTGTAGAAGCTGATACACAGTGTAGTCCTCTTGGGAGTATCTAACAGCTGGATTTTTGGCTGAAGAGACTGGGACAACATCTGGGCTTGCTGTTTTCTGAAGTATTGTGCAGAAAGGGGGTATCCCAGGCTTTTAAATTTCCATAGAGTGGGAAATCTGCTTCTCCCAAGCTTGGGACTGCTCCTGCATCCAGGCAGGTGCCAGGCACTAACCCAGCCCATGCCTCTCAATGAAGCCAGGTGGGAAGCTGCTTCCTGTCATCCCAGCCTGGCAGTGGGTCTTGCATGGCTGCAAAAACCCATGTCCTGGGAAGCAGCAGCTGCTTGGGGTCTGCAGTGGGCATAGCGGTAGTGGAAACAGATGTGGCCTTTAAATAGAGATGTTGCTGTCTTGGATTATGATTTTTTCCACCCCCTTCTCATAAAATCGGGAATTGGAGCCAATGGATTTTTTACAGATCTATGTTATTTTTAGAGTAGGCTCAGCCTGGGTAACATCAGTGTGTGCCTAACCCAGGAGCAGTCTCCAGCACTGAGAAAGCAGTTTATTCCTTGTACACATTAGCTTTACCTTCCTTTAAGACTTGTTCCGTGTCCTCTTAGTCTGTAACTGGGTACATCCCAGTCCTGTGGCTCCGCATTTGTGCAGAAGAGGTTAATGAAGAGCCTATTTGCTGGCTGAACATTGGCTTTTATGCTCCTTCCACACTGATCTGCAATTAAAAATCTCACAACAATGTGGTTTCTACTTTAAATGCCTCGTAGCCAAAGTGAAATTGTTTGTTTGTTTTCATTTTAGAATAGGTTCTGCAGTAGTTATTTTCCTCTGCAGTTGCTGGGGTTTGATTACACAGATCCCTGTTGCTCATCGCAGTGTCCTGAATTCCAAACAGTTCAGCAGGAGCATTTGTTGGCATAGGAAATGAGGCTGGTGCCTTACTGCTTTTTTTAAGTATATAATATAGCCTAAGAGGAAGAAGCCCCTTTCTGCTCAGCCTCTCCTTTGTGGGAGGATGCTGCCTCCTGCAGATTGCATTTGCCAGCAGCAATTGGGGACCAAGAGATGGTGCCCTCAGTTCTGGTTGGTTTTGTCAAATTAGTGACCTTGAACCAAACGCAATGGTTTCTTGGGGAGGGATGGAAGGGACGGAAAGAGAGGGGAAGAATACCTGTGCATATTGGCCTGATCTGTCAACCAGAGGGTGAACCAAGGGTGCTTGCTAAGCGTGCTGTGGTGAAGAACCAATGATGCCTTTTGGGGGACACACAGGAGGGGGCTGTGCTCAGCCCCCCACCAGTAACCAGGTGGCGAGAGCACCTGGGGAGGGAATTTTGCCTCTTGATGTGAGTTAAGGGTTAGAATTTAATTCTCTATGGGGAAACTCCAGTGCAGTGATCCAGATCCTGTTGTGCAGCACTAAGGCTGCACCAGCCCCTCTCCTTGCCTTGCTGGATGCTTTAGGAAGCCTTTCCTGCTCCCAGTGACGTTTTTAGGCCTTTCTTCTGGAAGGAGTGAGGCTCAGTTACATAAACACATGCATATTCATGCAGGAACCCATGTAGGACACTTCTGCCTGTTCACTGCACAGGGCTCTGCATGGCTCCTGCTGCATGGGGTTGTTTGTGATCACAGAGTCCAACTTTGGATGCTTATCTGAACTGGTTGGATCTGGGAGTACAACTACATTTTGGTTCAGACCAGAACTCCAGCGTGCCCTTGTTTTCTGAGTATTTTTAGCAGCGACATGCATCCAGCCCAGAGGCAGGGGCTTTTCCGTGCATGGTCAACTTGTCCTGAAGGCTTCTTGGGTGTTGGGTCAGGGGACAAAACTGGTGCAGTGCTTAAATATGATGGCGAGTGTCGTGTTTTACCGTGTGGCCAGACTCCTTTGGGAGGGGAGTTCTCTGTTATCGGGAGTAATTGTTGTGGCTGATTTAATGAATAATGTCCAGTGCAAATGTCAACAGGCTCATTAAGCTTCCTGGCTGCCTTCCAGTGCTAATGTCCAAGAGGTATATGATTGTCCTGGACGCACGCTTAACTTTGAGAGTGGTGCAGCGCATCAAGATATGAAGTTGCTTATTAATACGCATGGTCAGCTCACCCCTTCGCTGCTGTGGTGCTTGTGCTCTGTTGCATAGCCATGACTTTTTCATGTGATAGAGATCTTGCACCTCCTTCCCTTGGTAACTTAAAATCTCAATGCTTCTGGGTTTGGGTAGGTGGCCGTGCAGCCAGTTCTCTCTTCTCTGTTTAATTGTGCTTTATCTGTGTAGGTCTTTGAAGCGGTTATTTCTTGGATAAATTATGAGAAGGAATCTCGCTTAGAGCACATGGCTAAACTGATGGAGCATGTTCGCCTGCCCCTTTTGCCCAGAGATTATCTTGTACAGGTTAGTCTAATGAGTCTAATACTTGCACTTAAGCTGCTGGAAGCTCCTCAGTCAGTGGCTTGGCTGTTGTGTCTGAGGCGGGTAATTCGGCATGTTGCTGAGTCAGTAAACAGAGGAATAAAAGGAAAACTGGGTGAGCTCTGAAATCAATGTGTGGGTGCAGAAACCTTGTCGTGAATGTGACCTGTGCTCTGCCAGACAGTGCTGAGAGTGGAGCTCCTGCCTCTCTTGGTAGAAGCATTTAGAAGTTAATATCTTGGGATTCTGCACCAAGCTGCTGGTGTTACTTGTGCAGTTTTTCCCCTAATGCACAGGTAAATTTAGCTTGATGAAAACACATTGTGTGATAATTCTGAGTTAAGATGCGTTCTGTGCATAGAGATGGATCGTGTGAGTGGCAGGTGAGATGCTCACTGGTGTAGTCGGACTTAGAGATTGCTCTTAGCAAGGTAATTCCTAGGATCTGGGCCTTAATAATGAGCTGAGAATCCCCAAAGAAGGGGTTGGCATTCAGGCTCTTCGGCTGCTGTGCTTTTATCATGCGTCTAAACAATCAATAGAGTTGAAATAAAATGATCCCATTGTGGGGTTTTTTTCTCTCATCAATGTGTTCTGATTGAGTAAAAGATACTGCCTCTCCTTAAACATTCTGGCTCAAATAAAAGAAATTACCTATTTTTGTACCCAGATTCCTGGTGAATTCTCCTCTGCTAAGATAAATGTTTGGCAAAGGGTGGTAAAGTTGAGGGAGCATTGCTGCTTGTGAGTGATACTGGAGCTCGGATGTTACTGCTGGTGTTTCTTTGGGAAGAGGTGGAAGTCTCCTTGTGACCTGTGCCACCAGGTACTTCAGTTTAAATGATCTTTCCTGTGTGTGCATGTTCTCAGACAGTTGAAGAAGAAGCTTTAATCAAGAATAACAATACCTGTAAAGACTTCCTTATCGAGGCCATGAAATACCATTTGCTTCCTCTGGATCAAAGGCAACTGATCAAGAATCCCAGAACAAAGCCAAGGACTCCCGTTAGCCTGCCAAAGGTAAGATGGGTTTGTTGCTTTCTGTCACCTCACACTGTTACTGGTGGCATTTTCTGTCTTTGAAAGGAGCTGGCATTCTTACATCTGGCTAACTGCAAGATAATCCTTTGAAGTGCTTTACTCCCTCTTCTGGTACTGCCTGTGCCCACCGAGGAGACATAATTGAGTTAGATGAACTGAGTTAAAGCCTCAGGAGAAGCAATATCTCTGCTCCTCAAACGTTGTCAGCCACAAGTGGTTTTGTGGGTGGCTTGAGAATCACTGACCCATGGAGTGGCAGCGGGCAGCTGCCCGTAGTGCTCAAAGGGTTGCTCGAGGTTTCTGCTGGCGTGGAGCCCTGCTGAGGAGGGTCATGGTAGGTGTCTTTCCTTTTCCCGTATCCGTAATCAGAAGCCAGGAAAGCAGGAAACAACAGTACCCAGACCCGTGGGCAGGAAGTCTGAAGCAGATTTCAATAGACTCAAAGCAGCTACTGAGTAAATAATCCTTGTTATTCCCTGCAATGACTCTGCACGTGTGTGATGCTCTGTCCGCTGCTTTATTAGTGAATTAAAAATGACAACAGAAGCTGTTTTCCTGTGCCCCAGACATAAACACTGTTTGGCACAGTGTCCCTCAACAGACTGTTGCTAAAGTTATTATGAAGCATGTTGGAGATTGTGGGGTATCAAAACCACAGTGTATTGTTTTTCTAAGCACAGATTATAGGAGGCTTGGTTTGTGAGGTAGTGTATGAGGTCTGTGCTATGAGGGGCTGTTAAGATGTTTAGATGTTGGACTGGCCATTGAGAAATTGTGCTTCTGCAGAGTGTGTTGGCATGTTTTTAATGCTTTCTGCTTGCTGGTGCTGAGATGAAGTTGGTCGAACATAGCTTTGGGGGTATCATGAAGGGCTGTTGTGACCCTCGTTCAAGGACTAAAGTAGTTAAGAATCAAATGAACAGTGAACCAACGAGTTCAGAGGTTCTCAACATCTTCTACAGCATGACCTATGAGTACAAACCCAAATCTTCTGCAGGTCTCTTCTCCCTTCTTTTTAGCTGTAAAGAAAGGGAAGGTGATGATCTTCCAGCAATCCTGTTACTGAGAGACTTTCATGTGGTCTGCTGGTGAGGGATTAGCATTAATTCTGTAATCATGTGAAGCTCTGCAGCTTTCCATAGAAGGCTGTTACACAACTCATAGTCAGGCTGTTAATTTAGACTCACTTTGCTTCCTAATGTCATGTTCTCATCGTTGTAGATCAAACAGCTGCTATTTTCAGTCTCTTCACATGCTTCAAATTGCTGTCTAGCTTTACAACAGCCCAGGCTGGAGTTGAGCTGGTTACCCGGGTGATCTCGAGTGACAATCTTTTATCCCCTCAGCTACTCACAGCTGCCTTGCAGAGGCTAACGCCAGTTTCCCATCTACTCTTTGACTATATCTAAAGCCCTGGTATCTTGCTTCTAGCTCCTTGGCCTTGTAAAAATCAGATTGTCATGAGTAGTGTTTGCTCCTCCTGATGTGCTGAGATAAGGGGAGCAAATGCTCCCTCTTGATAGCCATGGAGGATTGAAGGGAATGTGTTCAGAACAAAGTGCAGATTGAGCTGTTTGTAGGTGCAGGTGATTGGGATGTATGGTTGGTTGGTTTGCAGTGCCCAGCTGGGGCTCAGCAGTGGTGCTGAGTGCAGGTTCCTGGGACCGCTGCAAGTCAGCAAGTCCATGGGGAGTTTGTCTTCTGGTGGCTGACAGGGCAGATTTGGGAAGAGCCACACTGTATACTGTCCACATCTTCTCACTTTTCCACCAGTGTCCCCATTTGCCATTTGCCCACTGGGAATGGAGTCTGGGGCTGGGTGAACCTTTAGCGTGACCCAGCAGAGCAGTTCTTTCATTCCACAGATTGTCCTTGGTCACCTTCACATAGATCTTCCCTATCTATAATGAATTTGGGGCTTAATTACTGGGTTTACATCAATACATCCTGCAGCCAGAAGCCTTAATGAAGCTGACAAATCACTTCCTTCAGCAGCCCAGCACCCTGGGTCTTAATAGTCCTGGTGATTCCCTGGAGTGTCATCTCCCTGCAGGTGGCAATACAGCTGTCAGGCTTTATTTGCTAAGTGGCATCGATTGTTTTTAGCACCACCAGAGAGGTAATGGCTAAACACTGGGCTGGCTGTGGGAATTACACTGGGATCTTCTTCACTTAAAAATACTTATGCAGAGAGCCTTGCATGTACCATGGTGCCAAAGCAGTTTTGTGTTTCATGGGGAAATAGGGTACACTGCCCACCTTAGAAATGATAAAGAAGGTTTAATGGGGCTGCCGTATTTAGTGTGCATTAAATTGGAGATAGCTTTTTCCCTCTTGGAATAGACCTGACTGAAATAGGTATTGCTGCAGAAGCTTGTATTGGGCCTGCAGCATGTTTTTAGCTTCTTGTCTTCCCTCTCCAGGTGATGATCGTGGTGGGTGGGCAAGCACCCAAAGCCATTCGCAGTGTGGAGTGCTATGATTTTGAGGAGGAGCGGTGGGATCAGGTTGCTGAGCTTCCCTCCCGGAGATGCAGAGCAGGTAATGAGAACTTTTGCTTCAACCTTTGTTTTCCTAGTGCAGCTCTTCAGCACTCGATACAGGTCCCTCAGTCATCCCTTTCAACCAGCTTTCCTTGCTGGTTCCCTAGTGAAAATCAAAGGAGCTGAGTCAGTCCCTCTGAGTGCTGAGGAGTGGGAGATGGAGAAGACTTGTAAATTGAGAGTGTTCCCCTGAAGACATCTGACAGGGTGTGAATGTGGATCACCATCTGGTGTTCTCTGTGCCCCAGAAAATTACTCATTCAGGTGTGAAATGCATCTGTGCATTATGATGCCATTTATTTACGTGCATTTCACCTTCCATATGACACGTTTTATCATACTAGGTTCCAATGCTCTTAACCTGCAGAAGATGCCAAGGACGTGCCAGGGTTCTGCTCCTCCTCCTATCTTACACACTCTGACAGATGTCTGATGACAATTCCCAAACTGTTTGTAAAACCTCTGTAAAATCCCTTTCCTCTTTTCTCAGGTGTGGTGTTTATGGCTGGCAATGTTTATGCTGTCGGGGGCTTCAATGGCTCTTTAAGGGTACGGACGGTTGACGTGTACGATGGCGTGAAGGATCAGTGGACCTCAATAGCCAGCATGCAGGAAAGACGAAGCACCTTAGGCGCAGCCGTGCTCAATGATCTCCTGTATGCAGTGGGCGGCTTTGATGGCAGCACTGGTAGGTGATGGGGCAAAAACCAGGCAGTGCCTGACCTGAGTGTTCAGAGACCCCTGCAGAGCTTTAGTGGGATTCATGCTCCCTTCCTCTATGATTTGTACAGAGAGAGCCAGGGACTGGGTTTACTGCATGTTGTAACTAACAACGTGCATGTTCTGACCCATCAGTGGCAGGGAATCTCACCCTAGTGTTTTTCTGTAGTGGTGCAGCTCCCTCAGTCTCATTCTCTGTGTGAATATGCTTTTTCTGGACTGAAAAGGGATTTTTTCCTTGTTTTAGTTATATTTTTTCATAGCAACACGTGTAAAATGCCAGCGTGGCACCTTGTGGGGTATGTGTGGCTGGGATTTTTCTTGGCATAACTGCATGTTTAGATTCACACCTCTGCCTCTGCTCTAGAGCTTTGCCACTTGGTTAAGCCCTAAATTATCTTGGCTGGTGATGAGTACAATTGCAACAGGGTTTGGGGGTTGTTTCTGAACCTCTGCATGGACCTTTTGTAATGCTTGAAAGGATGTCAGGCTTCTGGGCTTGGAGTCCAGACTCTGCTCCACCTTGGTGTCCCCAGCACATTGCAGGGGCCATGGGATAACAGTATTTCCAGCTGCTGAAGTGGCGTTGACACATTGGTACCAGCCTGAAAGACAAGGGATTAGAGAATTGGGTTACAGGAGTGTGGGGGGAATTAGGGCTTGGGAGGAGGTGGAAGGCAGATGAAAGTGCAACACCAATCTTTTTTTCTTCTCTTTTTTTTTAATTAGAAAACCTGTGTATCCCCTTTTTAACTAGGTCTGGCATCAGTTGAGGCCTATAGCTATAAAACCAATGAGTGGTTTTTTGTGGCTCCCATGAACACAAGAAGAAGCAGTGTTGGAGTTGGAGTTGTGGAGGGTAAGAAAATCAGCAGCCATGTCCATCAAGCAAATGTTACTGTGTCAAAGGGAAGCCTGAATGGTTGAGTGCAGTAGGAGGGGACTGCAGGGACTGCTCTCTAACTTGTTGGTAAAGATTTATTTGATATGATGTAATTGCTGCAGCTTTTCCCATTCTCCTCTTTATCTTAATGAAAAATCATGTGTAGCTTTCCAAGAGCCTCAGACCCATATCAGACCAGCCCACGCCTCCTGTGAATGCCATTAGGTGTGTGCAGGATTCTTTCAATCCTTATTCTTCCTGGGCGGCTTCTGGCTGGTGAAGGCAAATGGTGGCGTGCAGTGTATGCTGGTGCCATCAGGAAAGAACAGGTTTAAATAGGAACCTTTTCTTCCTTTAGCACAATTGATTCTGAAGCAAGTGAAAGGGGTTTTTGACCTTGTCTTTAACATGGCATATACCAGTTTGCAATTAGTACAGTGCAGAGCAGCTGCTGGCAAGAGCCTTGTTGCATACTGCGCCTTGAAGTGGTTTGATTTGACCTGTTTGTATGGGAAATACCTGAAGCGTGCTTATGTATATATGTGAGAAGAGGGAGGGAGATAAAGTCAGGGTAAATAGTGGTGGTTGTGCTAAATTTGTGTGTTTATTTCAGAAGCATCTCCTCCAAAATTGGCTCATGAGTGAGGTGCTGGGCTGCTGGAGTCAGTGGGATTTGCTGAAATGATTTGACTGCACAACACATACTATGTATGTTCGTGAGAGATGCTTTTGTATGGACAGGTTTTCTGCTGGAAACATGAAATCCTTTCCGTTTGCTTTGGTTGAAAGTGCAAATAAGTGTTGCACATGTTGGATTCCATGAGAAAAAGTAATGAGAGCATGTGATGGGAAGAAGAGTTGATCATGTTGTAGGGAACAAGCCGCAGCCTGCAGTTAATCCACAGTGTTCATCTGAATGTGATATTGATCTGATATCTGTGGGTACTGAAAACATCTAATACTTGATGCCAGCCAGGGAGCTTTATCTTGTCTTGCCTTGTCTGGCACTCTTGCCTTGATTCATTGGCTAACACTAGGTGGGTTGAACCAACAGCACAAATAAGAGTTTGAAATGTTTAAAGAGACAGGAAGAGGCAGAAAGAGCACAGTCATAAACCTGATCCTTGCAGACCAATCCTAATGGTCACAGCGCGAGGAGGCCGTAAGTGTATCTGAGGGAGAAAGAAAAGAGCTGGCCTGTTCTTGGAGCTTGTAAACATCAAGGAAACAGGAGGATGCAAAAGCGTAGGACTGCGGGTGATAACTGCTGGTGGGAGTCTCATGTGTACGCAAAGAATTGCATAGCTCATTTGTGGCCAGGCTCTGCTGATACGGGTTGAAAATTGGTCTTATTCGTGGGTTTTGTACAAAATTTGTGTTAGAATTTTCCTACCTATTTGGTGAACTTTGTTAGTGGCTGTTTGTTGTAGTGAGGCCTGGTCTTGAACCGGGCCGCCTTTGTGCTAGGTACTATAGTAAAGAAGCACAAAGAAACTCCTCTGCCCAGAGTTTACTGCCTAAATGCAAAACAAGCTGATAGACGAGACAGGGAGACAAGGTGAGAGTAACAGAAAGGGCTATGAAAAGAGGACATGGTGAAGCATCAACCTTGTTTCATATATGATGTAGTTCCATGATACCCTATTGAGACCAGAGAAACACATTAGTTGTATGTTATTCAGCTTTCATTGAACTGAGGGTAGGGAGGGACAAATATCCCATGCTGTGAGGGTTGTCTTCTGTGTTGTGATCTCTTGGCACAAGTGCACCAGCTGGCCTCAGCTGTGCTAGCAGCATTCGTTGCTTTGGATTTGGCCCAGGTTCTTCAAGATCACGTCTAGGTTTCCATGCAGGTATTAGATTAACATATGAGGCTATTGCATATTTATTGCTCATGTGATACAGTAATTAATGTACAGTATCGACCTTTGATAGCACACCTTGCCTGAGCAGGAGGAAATGCTCCATCAGCTTTGATGTTACCTCTTCTCCTGGGCCAACAAGTCATTTAGAAAACCCTCTGGGCTTTTGGCTTCTAATTAAGCTGTTGTGTCATGTTGTTTCTTTGTCTTAGTTGACAGCTTTAATAGGTTTAAATACAGTCATGTGAGTCTACTTCAGATCCTTCCGCTAGGATGTTCCCCAGGCATCCCAGCAGGTTTAGGCCCATCTCCCAGGGCTTCTGTCAACCAGGATCTGTCCTCACCTGGAGCTGTGAGGCGTGATGGTAACATAAATCAGTTGTAGCTGTAGTGCTGATGCCAATGTGTGTCTCTTCCAGGGAAGCTCTATGCTGTGGGGGGTTACGATGGAGCATCCCGTCAGTGCCTTAGTACCGTCGAGCAGTACAACCCGGCCACCAACGAATGGACCTACGTAGCTGACATGAGCACTCGGCGCAGCGGGGCAGGTACTGGCTCTAAGATGTGTTCTTAAGTGCAGATGATCGCTGGGTTCTCCTCTGCTCATGGAAAGGAAGGAGGAGTGTATTTTGGCATTGCAGGGCTGGCAAGTGCAACCTGTTATTTCCATCCCTTTCCCATGAGAGGAAAAGCCATAATTGCTTGGAAGATGTGTGCTGCTCTCCTGACTTGGTTAAAATCTTGCCAAATTGAAATGAATTTCTGGATTAATGAAATGATGTTCAGTGTTTCTAAGCAGCCTTGCTGACAGATGCAGCTCACTTGTAAGCTAAGAGTCAGCTTTCCAAATTGCCAGCTGCATGCTCAGCTGGGGACTGGAAAGCCAAGCTGTACCTCCTTCTCTGCTATCGTTTAGGGGATGTCAGATGGGTTTCCCTTTTGGATCTTCTCTGCAAGCATCCAGTGGGTGCTTTGCAGCACAAAGCACATCTGCACTGGGTGGTGTGCAGGTCTAGACAAGGTAACAGGAATAATCTCAGGTTGTCCCTGCTGAGCTAGTTTTTAGTGTACCTTCTGCTGGCAAGAATTGGTTATTAAAGGAAAGGACAGGTTAAAAAAGAGTTCTATTCTAATCTTGGTGGTTTCTAATTCACTATGTGATATTAGACTAGGTAAGCACTTGTCTTCTCTGTGGCTGTTCCTGTCTGAAAGAGATAAAAGCTTTTATCCCTTGCATTTAAAATCATCTTCAGATATGTAAGTGAACATGTCACCATTGGTCCTGTAGCTCAGTGTGCGCAGAGGGTCCTTCCTGATGTCAAATTGTGGAGTTCTCATTGTACAGCATCTAAAGCGGCAGTTACCTGGAGATGGCCAAGCCTGGGGGCTGAGATGAGCCTGCAGGTTAAGCTGTGGTGGGAGTTCCTTTCTGAGCTGGGCAGTTGAGAGGCTGCTCTCCAGACGTGGTCTTTCTTTCCTCACCAATACCTTTTCCATACCTCCAGGAGAGGCAAATACAATCACACACTGCTAGTTTGAATTCAGTTGAAGAGGTTTTTAGTATCTGCTCGATGCTTAAACCTATCTCAGTGCAAACTTGTAGGAGAACAGAATGAGTATCTCGTGTTGTTGACAGCATGTTGAAGCACAGCAAAACAGTTTGTGCCTGTAAATGGATTTAAGTGAATTGTCATTGTTTGGAACACTCAGTGCTGCTTTGCAAGTACATCCCCATGTGGCAAGTCCAGTATTAGGGAATTCGTACTCGCCTGCCAAATAGCCTTGCAGTTCTCTGTTCCCAACCTGAAAGCTGAGTTCCTCAGGTCGTGGTTGTCACCCAGATGGCCCTCTAGCAGTCCGTGGGGAAGGGACAGCCCGCTGCCACTCATCCCATTGCAGTGAAATGTGTCTGTTGTACCCCTCTATCACTGAACCTGTGCTCAGTGCTGGCATTGCCATCCCGATGCTGACATCTAGTGGAGGTGAGGACGAGTGTCCTCAGCTCTCTGGGGTGATCCCAAACCTGGAATTAGGAATCAGGCTAAAAGCAAAGGGTCCCATGGCAGAAAAGGGCAGGCAGATGGAAACAAGGTGGGGTGGGATGCAGTGGTCAGGGATGCAAAGGGAAGAAAGAACAAGTCAGTCCAAAGAGATTGAATAAAGGCAGTTAAATGTTGTGGCACTAGGCTTGATCTCAGATAATATCTACCTGAGAAGGGGCACAGCCCTGGAAGACAGGACATCTGCCAGGGGTTACTGTGCGGGTCTGCTATAGTGCCATTCATGGGTGGGGAGCTCACCACATGCTGGATGATCTTGAGGCACATGTGGCCCGTGTTTTGGATATGCCTTGGAAAGCCCAAGGCAACACCCAGTAGAAGGACCAGGGCCATGCAACCCTTTTCCCTGTACACTTGGCTAACGCTGGGCTCTGTCTGGCAGGTGTTGGTGTTCTCAGTGGGCTGCTGTACGCTACGGGGGGGCACGATGGTCCCTTAGTAAGGAAGAGTGTGGAAGTCTATGATCCAGGAACAAACACGTGGAAGCAAGTAGCAGACATGAATATGTGTAGAAGAAACGCAGGTAACCGCAATAAGCTGTTCTGTGGTGTTCGGTTCAGTTATCTATGTGGGTTTTAATGTGACTAATGTGCTAGTGATGTAAGTGATCAGTGTCGTAAGTGATGAAAGTAGAAGATGAGGGATCTGCTGGGGGATGAATGAGTACATAGCAGGTGATGTGCTGTGGGGGATGAGTTAGCCTGTATCTAACCATCTGCGCTCTGCTTTGAGGTGTGTGTGCGGTGAATGGGCTCCTCTACGTGGTGGGAGGAGATGATGGTTCCTGCAATTTGGCCTCAGTGGAATACTACAACCCCATCACGGACAAATGGACGTTATTACCGACCAGCATGAGCACGGGGAGAAGTTATGCAGGTAAACAGTCAGTGGGAGAGCTGGTAATGGCTGGGGTCATTCATAAACTCGAGGGCTGTTCCTCTTGAAGCTTTAATCTTACATTTTTATATGGTTTATATTGCTTTCAGCAGAGGAAACTTTCATAGAAGTAGTAGAAACCTCTCTGCTGGCTTGTTGTTGGTCTTTGGCTTTGCAGGATGACCATAGCCACATCACAACCCAGGAGCTTCTCCTGTGATAACTGTGTCTATCTGTCCATGCTTACAACAGGTGTAGCTGTGATTCACAAACCCTTGTGACACACGATCAAGCCAGTGCGAGGAGCAGAGGTGAAGTGGATCCATCTGGGCAGTGTTGGGAAGATGACTGACCTCTGACTTGACCCATCTCATTGCTGTTAACGTCTTAGCATGACCAGTGATACATTCCAAACATCATCTGCTCTGTGGTGGATCACGTAGCAAAGCAGAAATCCCTCTGGGGACATGTTCCATGCCAGACACGAGGTGTTGCTTGTTATCTGTGGTGCAATCAACTGTTCTTCTCAATGGCTAGTGTCCTGAGATAAACACTGTGCTTGAACTGCAGGCACTGAGTTTCTTGTGTGAAACAAAACTGCTACGATTGGGCACGTGAGTAAAAATGAACTTTCTGGGTTTCTTCACTACCGATGCTCCGTGCACAATATCTTGTTGAACGACTTCGTGTGCCTGGAGGGTGGACTTTACTACTGGGAGCGGAAACTTCTGAGTACCAGCTGAGAAAAGCAGTCAGCAGAAATGAACTGGAACAGGGTGCTCTGGCTTGAGTGTGCCACTGTCTCAGTCTCATACGTTTGTATATGCCACTGGACTACTGTATGTATCCCTGAAATGCTTGTTGTGTGGTGGAAATAAATGCCATGTGATTTTTCTACTTGCCATGAATGCTGTTTGCTGTACGTGATGGGACCTGCTGGGCAGTGCCTTCCCTGGGGCTGAGCCACACAAAACTTGGCAACCCCACAAAACCCGTGCTGCTCTGATGGGGTTTATTGCTCCTGTGAAACAAATGTTGCTTGGATAGAAAGTATTCCCAACCCATGTATTTCAGCTGTGCTGAAAGCCCTGGTTTTAGCTCTGTCCAGCATCTCAATGCCATTTCATAATAGAGCATTTAGATGTTAAAAACAAATACCTTATGGTGCCATTAATGTAAAGACATTGCATACAGTGAGAGCCCTCTGTCACCCAAGCAGGGATTAATGAGCCAAGCAAAATACCTGCAGTGTTTTAATGCTTCCAGAGATGGAGATTAACTAATCACTGTCACTGTAATTGCTATTTTTATCTTGCCGTACTGAAGGTGTTCCTCTATTAGTATAATGAATTCATAAGATTATTGAAACCAGACAGATCTAGATCCAGCTGTAAGGCAGCTGTCTTACCTCCCGGGTTCTTAGAGCTTTCTGTTTAAGATATTTGACTTTAAAATAGCTTTCTGTGTCATCTTGTGAGCTCTGGCATGCTTCAGCAAGCAGGGGTGGACTCCCAAAAGACTCCCCAGGTAAAGGCTCCTAATGAGTATTTTCTCTCCTCTTTTCTTCTTGTTCTTTTGTTTCCCCCCTGTAGCTCAGCTGAGGCTTTTTGTAGTGGGCAGCTGGCCTGCAGGACCAAATCTGTCCCTGTTGGTGCTGAGCCCCAGCACCTACCAGTGGCTTTCCGCTGGTTTCTTTCTCCATAGATCTGCTATCAGCAGGATTCCATGTGGCCTTCTACAGGGAAAGAGAAAAATGCTGATTTATTTCAGAGGGATGTAAGGCTACATCACCTTGTGCAGCTTTTACAGAGGAGTGGGTTACTTCTGTAAATGAATACACTTTTAGTTGACATGGTCCTTGTAAGATGGGTGCCTGTGGAGGAAACAGCACCTGCTTTGCTGTGTCAGCTCCCACAGAGGGGGCTGATCTTCATGGGGAGCATTAGGTATCATCCATCCTCTCCTCTTTGGATGCTCTTGTTGTTACAAGCAAAAGCAAACTGTCCAGAGAAATGGCAGCATTATTCTTGATGTCTTCCCTTCCATTGTGTGTCAGCTCAGAGGTCTTGAAAATAATAATAATAATTAAAGAAAATCAGTCTTTTCTATAATACCCTTTAAACTTTGCTTTGGGTTTTACACTGGAGTGGAATGTGCCAAAGCAGTAGTGTGACATGCTGCTCTTTCATGAGGTGTAGCTTGCTGTAAAAGCTGTTGAGGCTGGTAGGAATGTGTCCCTGACTGCAGCTGCCTTCAGGACAGAGTCCTGAGATGCATCTTTACAGTGACATAAGCAAGGTGATGCCTTGTTTGTGGGCTGACTCAAATTCACTGCCCCAAAAAGTAAACACCAAAAGGTTCTTCCCTTTAATGCAGCCCATTGGAATAGAGGCTAAAATGAGACGGGCAAAATGTTTTGGTCAGAGTTAGCCTCTCTTAGTCTGACATGGCAGGTGTTGAGGGTGGTCAGGCATTTGGGCACGCATGGCCCTCATATAGGGAACTTAAAGCTGAAGAGCTATTCTATAGCCCAACTACAGCTCAATAGTTTGGAAGTTACCAGGTAACCTTATCACACTTGTGGCATCACTGGAGCAAAGGCAAATATCTAGAGACTAAGGGATAAAAGCTTGTAGTTAGTGCTAGAGAGATGCCCTATTTGTCAGGTGTGAAAGGTGGATATGCTGCTGAAGGCTGGATCATTTCCCCCCTGCTATACATCTCGTCACAAACCTTCCTTGCCTATAAGGAAAAAGGGTTTTGGTGTTTTTCTGCTATTGTAAAATGGCATTTTCTGCCCATTGCCGGCCTAGACCTGTGGCTTGCTGGACAGGGCTGGGCTCAGAGCCCTCGCTAAGGATGAATGAGGCTGTTCCTGGCTGCAGCTAGTTCTTGATGGCGAATGACACGTTTCTTCCTCTCCTTTACAAATGTTGCAGTGTTATGCAAGTCAAGTGACCTCGTTTTCCAGCTATGCAATATGAACAACCATGACTTGTGATGAACCAGCTGTATCCCCCCCTCCTTGAAATGCTTTTGAATTCGTCTGTCTTTGGCGTGTGGTTTCATGTTTGTATTGTTACTTCTGAGCACCTGAGCCAGCTCCTTTACAGATTGCCTTTTTCTAGGACTGAAAACGCAGCATTAGTGATAACAAATCTCACTGTAAATATTTTTATAAGACAATTTGAAATAACTTTTTGATTGCTTTTTATGGTCGTCAACGATGCTTCCGTTCAATTCTGGATCCAGTTCTTACACCCAGTGCAGTTTTTGCTGGAACTTGATGGAGGTGTGAATCTGTTTTCTGCACAAGAAATCACATGTTGTAACTAAGATCTGGAATAGCTCTGATGTTGATGTTAGAGGGACAGCATTGGGCATGGCATCGTAGGATAAATTGAACTCCATTACCTCAGTCACCCGTAAGCTCTTAGGGTATCAGTTATTTTACCACCATTTCAATGCTCTGATTCAATTTTCTCGTGCCATGTGATTGTTTCCTGCTCAGCTTGGTGGATAAGCTGCCTTTTGGTGGTTTGGTTTCTCGGCTCCAGCATGGTGCTGCTGGAGGATGGATGATGCCGCGCGTACAACAGTGATTGTGCAACCCCCCAGGCTGCCAAAACCAGGGTAACTGTTGCAGGAGGTATTGTAAAAGCTTTACAAACCAAGCTCAGGCTCCTTCCCCTCAGTGGTCCTTTGTGAACATGAAGGCTTTCCTCAGCTCTCTCCTGTTGTCGGCTCTTTTTTGGGATCGCCATATGCTGATCCCCTGTGGGATCCCAGCCTTGGTTTTCCCAAAGGTGGCTTTGCTCTTGAGGAGAAAGCATCCCCAGGGATGTGCACCCACAAAACCAACAGCATCCATGAGGGGATGCACTCTGCTGGGTTTGCAAAGCAGCCCCGTGTATGTAAAGCGGGACAGATTCGCCTCAAGCAATCCGTTTAAATGAGCTTGAATCAAGTCCATCTTTTCCATTTGTGCCTAATAGATAAATTGGGGGTGATTAAAACCAATTTTCAGTTCTTTCACTTTAGCCAAATACTTTTTTTGTCCAGATGTGTGCAGCACTGTAATTACCATAAATACACTTGGCAGCATTTGCATGACACCACCACGAAAGCTTAGTCCTGTTCTCTCATTAGCAGTGTTTGGAGACCAAACTCCTTAATAGCCAGCGAGGTGTGATATTCGTCAAGCTAACGTGATGGTTCAACAGATAAATACAGCTCCTTTTAACCTTTGGGATCTGTTACTCATAAACTGTGTCAAAGCAGTTGCCCCCTTAGCTTAACATTATGCCCCCAAATCACGTTCACATGAGCGTAAGTTGCTGCTCAAAGCTATGGTGTTTGGGAGTGCGCTCGAGAGGATAGGCTGGAAATAAGTTAATTCACTCTTTTTCTCTGCCTTTATTTTTGTTTATGGGTCTATAAATTATTATCCTCTACAATGACAATAAATAAATATTGAGGGGTTTTATTTGTATATTTTCTGTACGAAACCCTCTGAAGGGTAATGGATGATTGTGAAATAACTTACCTGGGTGTGAAATCTTTGCTCCTGTACAGCAGACTCGGTGGGTTCAGTTCCTGCCGCTATAACACAATGAATTGGTTGACTGTTTAAGCTTATTTTCTTAATGAAAGACTTTTTTTGCATGAGTGTGAAGGACCAAGGACTCTCCAAAGTAATTCTCATGACAGCTCTCTTGTCCAGTGCGATGAATGACTCGAGAACCAGTCTTCACTGACATGTTTGTATTATCAAAGGAAATCATGTTGTAGTTCCCCATTCTTTAATTTGAATAAAAACTGGACTAATGCAACCTTTCTGGCTTTGTCATGATTTTGTCAGCTTCATCCCTCCACTTGCCTTTTTTTCCCCCACCTCTTTAATGACAAATACAAACACTGGATTTACTTTGTGTCCTTTGGAGTGGGACAGCGGGACTCACACACGCTGATGCTGGAGGAGATGCTGCCCTGATGTTCTCCTGGTGTCTGTGATGCTCCTTTCCCGAGGGAAGTTTAAGACTGTTTGGCTGCTGGGATGCAGGGGAAGAGCGTTTCTCTTTGGGATGGAAAAGCCCTCTGTTAGGGGGCAGCAATGGCAGAAGAGAGAAAACAGGAAAAAGGAGCCCCATGGGCTCAACATTTCTAATAACACCATAAGGTAACACATTTCTTGCACCACTGCAAAGATCAACACGTTTAACAAGTAGCACTTCTTTTTGTCTCACGTTGATGTCTCAGAGTGATTAAAGGCATCGCTTCATATAATGTTATTCTGCACCATAAACAAGCACAAAATCACTTGACTACTTAGGGACATGGAATATTCTAAGGAATTTGCCAAAGTGATTAATGTTAACGTTCTTGTTCAGCAAATTGAATGAGATTTAATTGGCACAGCTGCTGAAGCTCAGTGTGTTTGATTTGTCCTTGATTTACAAACTATGTAATCGTGAGCCTTCTCCTCTCCCTTTCATTGCCAACCACCGCAGCCTCCGCTAAGCATCCTGCTCAGTAAATTGCAGGTCTTAAAAGGTTAAGAGTCTCTTTCCTCAATCAGTGAAACTTCTGAAGGGGCCCTTTAAATGATGCACAGCGCCTGTCCCAAAGACCTCATCTTCTTTAAAGCATAAGCGGTTTAAATGTTGGTTTTCAATGTCCTTCTCATGCTTCTTTGCATTATACTCTTTCTGGAATGTTCTCTCACCCAGTGGTGAGTTGGTCCCACTGGCTGAATGCTGAAACACAATTTAAATCATGTTCTTGAAGTCAGAGTTGTTTTGGGGCAGAAACTACTTTATTTAAGACTCTATTGATACTTATTTAGGACTTTATGTGTATTTATTAAGGATTTTTAAGCATATGCGATTTCTGCTGCTGAGTCCCTGCCTTCTGTACAGGCAACCCCAGAAAGACTGTACTTGTTCATAGGACATTAGTAATTGCATAAGAACCCAATGTATGTGCTGCCGGCTTCTTTCCATTTTAGTTTTCCCCAGGGAAGGGGCATCTCTTTCTGTCCCGCCTCTTGTTCCACACAGCTCTGCTTCCCTGAACCTACCTAAAGAAATTCCTGGGCTCTGGATTTCTGCCAGAGGAGCAGGGAAAGACACACGCAGGCAGTAAGTCTGGTTCAATTTGTGCTTTACTCACAACCAAATCTCCTCCTGGTGCCCCATTCCTGTAATTTTCCCACCTGGAACCACCTGTATGTATTGTAAAACTGAGCTCAGGTGTGAATGATAGAGTCACAGAATGGTTTGGCTTGGAAATGACCTGAAGATCATCCAGTTCCAACCCCTAAATGAATGATGGGAAGCTTCCAGCTTTGCAGGGCTCCTGTGCTTGCAAAGTCACCTTGCTGATGTGTGTGGGAGCTCAGCCAGTGCCCTTCCAGCTGCAGCTATGGGCACCTCAGCCAGATTAGAGTTCAGGTCTTGGTGACTGGGAAACATTGGATGCAGTCCCCGTCCAACCTGGCTGCAGCCCTTGCCAAGTTTGGGGTTTACGTTCATGACAGGGTTGTTGTTTTCTGATGGAAACTACATCATTATAGAGCTGCAGCCTTCCAGGCAGCTCCAATTTAATGCAGGATTGATAATATTGCTTACCTGTGACAGGCAGGCTTAATAAACTATCCAGTTGTGTGTTACCAGGTTAGTTTTAGATGCAATAACATATATAAAGCATGTAATCACACGTGCTTTAATGCACTGCGGTAGCTGTTGCATCCCAGGGCACACATCAACGTGCCAGCGTTAGAGCTTTGACCCAGTGCCCAGAAATCCCCAAGGCAGCCGCATAGACCTGAAGTGGTAACAGACCTTGGTTAGTGGAAAAAATGCTGTTGATGAGTTGCAGCTAATTTGTGGATTAATGGAAAACAGCCTGGGACATGGAATTGGTGGTTACCTGGAAGGGTGATGGTGATAAAGTTGTTCCAGGGGCGGTAGATTTTGTCTAAATGGACTTTCCAAGTTCAGACCAGGTTTGAGGGTTTAAATGCCTGGGGGCTCTTACACTAAATGAGTTTCCAAGGTTTTAGGACCTATCTCTACCACCAACCCGATGTTGTAAGTATTTTCTCAGTCCTAACCCACTTGTATCTAATTAGACATAAACCCACAGCAGCTGGGGTTGTTCAGCCTGGAGAAGAGAAGGCTCCTTAAGGGGAAAACTTAGAGCAGCTCCAGCACCTAAAGGGCCTACAGGAAACCTGGAGAGGGGCTTTGGATAAGGGCCTGTAGGGACAGGCCAAGGGGAATGGCTTTAACCTGCCAGAGGGGAGACTGAGATGAGCTCTTAGGCAGAAGCTCTTCCCTGTGAGGGTGCTGAGGCGCTGGCACAGGGTGCCCAGAGAAGCTGTGGCTGCCCCATCCCTGGCAGTGTTCAAGGCCAGGTTAGATGAGGCTTGGAGCAGCCTGCTCCAGTGGAAGGTGCCCCTGGATGGGCTTTAAGGCCCTTCCAACCCACACCACTCTGTGATGCTTCTATTTCTGCATTCTCAGTTAAGCCCAGTGTTTACCAATACACAGGTTGACACACATCCCGAGAGCAAAAGGTCACATCATCACTGTGAAATGGCCATTCAGCACGATGCGAAGACAGAGGCTTGGAGCATTGGTGTTCAAATGGCTGTAACTATAACTGCCCCTGGTGGCTATTGGGACCAAGCAGGGGCTGCAGTTGCTTTGCTTAGGGAGCTACCTTAAAAGGGTGGGGGGGAACCAGGTGGAGGTAAATTACTGAAACCAGGAACACCTGATTGATGCCTTAACCTTCATTGTGACCAGCTGTTCAAGCTGCAGGGGCTGACCACTTCATTTGCAGCCATTGTCACCACTCTTTCCCTGGCCACCCTCCATAGGGGTGGTTTAACTGATCCCTGGGTTGACTTTTGCTTTTTATCCGCAAGGAATGTGTTTTGCTCCCTGTTGGTCCCAGCTCTCCCATAGGGGAGTAGTTTGTGTGCAAGTTGCTGCGGTGGAAGTCATGGAAAGCAGCGTGCGCTGTGAAGGGGATGCACCAGAGTGGACGTTGTGGTGCCTGTGGCTAGAGGAGCGGAGGTGTAAAGTGAGGATGAAGCTGCAGGAGAAATGGTATGTACAAAAGGGCTGGGAGCCCTTAGCACTGGGTTGTGCGGGTTGCATGGGTGGCTTGTTGCTTGGGTAAAAGCGGATGCAAGCCCCTCTTAGTGCAAATGGGGTGTCAGGCACTGTGCAGATGGCGGTGGTATTTGTGCAGGGTCACAGTGAAGTCTTAGGTTTTCTCTGTTGTGCTTTCTCTCTGCATCCCTAACAGCTTATGCTGGAAGAAGAAAAGGTGTTGGGACTGATCCTTTAAGCATAGAGGGTGATTTCCTGCGAGGAGTTGATGCATGGAGGTTACAGAATTGCAGACCTTCTCTTTGTTTAACCTGGCCTTGGAGCTCTGTGTTCTCATGAACAGCTATTTTACACTTAACTACTTCCAGTGCTAAACACGCTGGTTTATAGCAAAGCGTTGCCTCTCCTGTGCTGAATGGAGCAACACAGGGCTCTGTGCCGTAGTGTGGCTGGCACTGGGATGTGCTGAAGCACTGACTGCAGCCATGATGCTGCTGCTGAGGGGCTCCGGCTTGTTTGCAGGTGGGAGTCTTGGCTCTGGTTCCCATGGGGCTGTCCCAGCATGGGTGATGTATTGGTGTTACAGCACTCTGTTTGCTGACACAGGGTTTCTGACTACCTAGTCCTGAATGATACATCAAGAGATACGGCTCTTCTGGTTTGCTTCCAGGGTGCTATTTATTATTAGCTTTGTTCTTTCCCCCTGCTTCAGCACTTTCCCTTTGTCCCCTGTGTGTGCATGGAGTCAATGACACCCAGCCCTGCAGCTGGGACTGCATTGTGGCTCCAAATGGGTGTCAGCAAACTAGTGATAGAGGGGATTCAAGGGTGATGTCCTTGTTCGCAGACCCCTCCTCTATGGGAGACAAGTGCCAGTCTAAGAGGCGATGTGGCAGAAGGCAGAGGTTGGGAAGCACACCCGGGAGCAGAGATCCTATCCTCACAGGAGGATATATAGTGATTATAAGAGATTTATCAGGTTGCCACTTGCGCAGGGAGGAGAATTCCCATCTGGGTTACGAAAAATGATTCTTTCCTTAAGACAAAGTTCAATTTCTCTTTTTCCTAGGCTGAAGGTGGCATTGAACTTTAGGAGCTATAAAGTGTGGAGGTATTGAACTTGCGCATGAAACAAACCTTAAACCCTTATCCTTGAGCAGACCTGAATTTGGGAGAGGGGATCTGTGTGGGTCTTTTAAGTATTATGTGCATGAAAGAGAAAGATGCTTCAGTTGGTTCGTGGGTCAAAGGAGAAGGCACTGGGCAAGAATCTGATGCTAACCAATGACAAAATACTTTGCCTGCCCTTAAGTCCGCAGTCAAACAGTACCTTAAAGCCTCTGGTCTGCAGATTTACCTGTGTGAATCCATAGTTTTCAGCAGAAGTGCTGTGAACCAAAAGCACACCATGAATAAGTGTTGGCAGAAAACATGCATTGCAGTGGGGGTATCTGCTCCTGTGATGAAGAACTCTCCTGGGTTGACATGCAGGGTAACGCATAGCAAATGGTGTCTGCAAGGCACGCATCCGGTTAGTGTCTGAGGGGAGCACTGGATAGTGCCATCTTCCTCTCCTCCCTGCTCCCCTGAGTATGAACGTTATGGGTAATGGCTCATTTGAGTTTTAGTAAATAGGTGCTTTTTGAAATATCAATTTTTACTGTTTCCAAAGGCTGAGAGAAATAATTGCCCATTCCCAGCTCAGCTGCGCTCTGGAATGCCATCTACTGTTCCTTGCCAATTTATTATGATTACACCTTAAATTCAGGATGAAGTTTATGGGTAGAAGGTCTTGTGCTGCATTAATCCGTGTGTGAATTAGAGTATCTGCAATTATAAAGCAGCCCAAGCATTGAGCAGTAAAACAGAAGGGAGAAACACAGACATGTTAATTGTGATAGTAACTGCAAGGGAGTAAAGCAGGTGGATTTGCTCATCTTTGATAGTCTCGAGGGGCAGGCAGTACCATGGATGCACGGAGTCGCAGGTGTAAGGGGTGTTGAAGTCCTCTGAACAGAAATAGCCTAAAATGAATGCTGGTAAAGAGAATGTGGGGATTCTCATAGTGAGATCTTGACTTCTCCCATTGCTCTTCCTAAGTTTCAGGCTTGGAATACTGTCGGGTTTGGGGGAATTTGGAGGTTTAGTGGATGTGCTTTATTGTCTTGAGTTCTGAAATGAAGAAATAGGGTTTTTTCTTTGGTAAAAACAGAGAAGTGTTGCTTGGTTTCCAGTGCCCTCCAATGCTCGGAGTAGTTCTGGTCTCTATCACAGTGACTTTAACATCGCAACTGTTAATTTCTCCTATGCAGCAACCACTTAAGAATAATTAACCCAAACTATGTGCCTCTGTTTTCTGTGTTTAATGACTGTGGGTTGGTATGCTTGATAGCTGTTAATAGGGCAAACAAATAGAAAGTCCTAAAAATGAACAATATAAAATAGAAAATGGCATCAGCTTCCTCCTGACTCCAGCAGCAGAAATAAAGGATTCCATTTGCCACAGCTGGTGCATATCCAGTGATAACCCAGGCTTTCCCAGCTGTGTGGCTGGGGACATTGGGTAGAATCAGAAACCTTCCCCAGGACTTTCTCTATGTGCTTTTGTTGTCATCCCTACTTATGTTTTTCCCCTTACCCAGTTAATTCTGCAGTTCTGGTGCATGCAGTGATCTGTGTCGACGCAGGGTAAATGTCTGCTTGCTCTCATGCTCTCGGGGTGCAACCATCCCCAGCCAGAGGGAGAATCGCTTCAGCACAAAACCTCTTTGAATCAATGGCAGGGGGTGGAAAGTGTGTTGGTGACCCGATGGGTTTTGGCGTTCGGATGTGCCGTGCAGAGCAGCAGACTCTGGGGGTCAGCACAGCCAAATAAATGAGCTCAGGCCTGGCTGGCAAGAGCCATTCGCAATGCGGGTGTCCCCCTGGAAATAGCATTATAATACATAAAATCAAGTACAGAATGCTTCTCAAACAGTGCAACTTCATAACACAGGCACCTGTGCTGTGTTTGCATACAGATTGGGATAAAAGGTGCTGTAATACAAACCTTTCCTGCTCTGTTTCCAGCTTCGGTCATAGCTGAGCCTCTCATTTGGTGGCACACATTGAAAATAACTTGTAGACAAGAAGATGGAGTTCTTAAAGTGCATTTTTTAAGCCATGTAGTTTGTCATCTCTCTTCTGGAATGAGGTGCCTGAAGGGGCAGGGAGCTGAGACACAGCTGATGGGATGGGGAAGCCTTTAAATTGATCTTAGGGGCAAAACCTGTGCACTGGGAGGGTTATAGCCTTGATTAAGCTAACACTGACTACCTGTGAACTCTTAGGGGTGTCAATTACCCCACGTCACAGTCTGATTCTCTGCTAAGTGTTGACCCCCAAGAAACCCAAAGTGGAAGTCATCCGCTACTGATGGGGTGGGAATAGGGAGGGCGAGGCTGTCCCTCCAGCTGAGAGTTTGTCCTTTTGCTTCTTGTGTGCAGGACTGAATCCTGTCAAAGCTTGTGGTGTCCCCTGAGCGCATGGGACGAGGACCTGGACACCTGGGGACAGTGATTGATCCTTGACCCTGTGCTGGAGCGGCGAAATGGGAATGAGCCCCACAAGGTGCAGGCACTGGGAAATGTTGGTCACAGGGACCCGCAGGGGACCTGCTGGTCTGAACAGGTTTTGGGGGTCAACATCCTCCTGTTGTGTGTTTCATCTGCACGTTCAAACAAATCAGAGACAGAGTCCTCTAATCCTGCTCTCCCTAGAAAATACCTTTCTTCTCCAGTTTGGGCTGTTGCTTTTAATGAGGGATTGCCTGGATTTGATGCCAGGTCAATGTAAAAGCAACAGGCAAACCCAAGATCGGATACTTGATAAATATTACCATTACATAGATTTAGAACTTATTGAGCCCTTTCAGTTATGTGTGTTTTCCTTGACATTTTTAATCTTATGAAGCTACAGCTGATTCCCCAAAGCTCGTGATTTATGGATGGGATTATCAGTGGAACCTGATCCCTCTGTGGTGTCTGGAGGGAGTTACTAACTTCTTGAAGCTCTTTTTGCCTTTTGTGGAAGGCAAGCAGCTTGACATGGGCAAGTCAAATGCGGACTGAAATGTAACTTGCTCTGTTTTATCACCTTAAAGTACCCTCTAAGCTGTTCGGGGCATTTGAGTTTCAGATTTGGACAGACTAACAGCTGACAATTTGTCTCATAACCTTTGGTAAATCCAGCTTTAATTAACTGACATTTTAATGGTCCCTAAGTGGTCACCGGCTTCAATTTAATTTAATTTGCTGGGCATGATTCTGCTCTTATCAAGCCCGTAGCCAAGCTCATGTTCTCATCCCTGCTGCAGCGGCGCCAGTTCGCCATCAGTCACCCACAAGTGTCATAAAGAGCTGGTCCAAAGCCCAGGTATAAGCAGTGTAAGGATGAAGGGAGGCTTCACAAGCTCTCCATGTGAATGTGAATGTGTAAATAACTGGGAAGTTAGGATTTATTTCTTAAAGGCAAATTCCCTGTTGGAGTTGTGTCCTGTATAGGATAGTGCCTGGAGGGGTGCTTGCTGTAGAACCAGGGACTCTGATGCACATCAGCGCATTCCTCCCTCAGTTTAATATTGCACCCCAACCAGTGATGAAAACCTACAAGAGACACTAAGAACGTTCTGGTTTGTAACTGTGCAAATGTGTGAGGTTGGCTTTCTAAAGGGACATAGGGGAAATCATCATATCCCAGCACTGAGGCATCTTTGAGCTGCTCAGTCCTTGCTGTGTGAGGGGATCTGTCTTCAGAAATAAATGTTACTTGAATATTCTCTCTCCTCTAAGCCATGTGTGATAAAATAGCAACTATGGATCTCTCTTTCATTATATATGTCTTTGGTTCCACTTCCCACCCAGTATCTGGGTTCCAACCCTGGAAGACAGGCCAGAGAAATGCTTCCACCCTCTCTTCTAATGCAGATCATATTTGTCCCGTTGAATGAAGCTGTCTGTAGCTTAAGATTACGCAAGAGATGTGCAGAGCATAAGCTGTACAAATGTTAGCACTTGAGTTTGAGAGCCTCTGTTAAATATGCCTACATGTATTTGCATGTGTATTTACTTATTTCCTTCCTTTTACCAAATATATTCAGCATGTCAGGGGAACGCTTCTCTGGTTTACTTGCTGGCAGGTCAGCTGCATCCCTTCTCACCCACAAGTGGTGCTGCATCAATCTCTATGTGTTGCCAATGATGTTGATTTACTAAGAAGCTAAAATGCTGTGTTTATGCCATAAAATTAGCAATCTAGGAGAAGAAATCCATGTGCTTGGTAACTTAGCTGTGCTGGTCACTGTGCCTCCAGCTGGAACATGTAAAGTTGGTTTTATAACATGTATACTCATTCTTCATGGCCAAAGAGTACAGAAATGTTCTATAATGCTGTGAACTGGCTTGATATATTCATATAGTGCCTTTTTGTTCTGATGGTGCTTTATGGAAGTTTATACTGAAGTAGGTCTAGACTATCCATTTTTACACTGTAATTCCTTAAGGGCACAGTTAGCATCTGGATGAGGTTTACCTCCTGTCTCAACCATGTTCTGCAAGCAGGTGCTGTTCAGTGTTTTAAAGATAAATGGTGTCACACCCCATTTTAACCTCTCATAGCTGTAATGAATGGTAATTTGGTGAGCTTACCCTGGGATGCTTGGGAAGACTGGGCCAGCCTTGATGTGATGACTTTGCTGTGTCTGGATTCATCACCTGAGTCACTCAGAGACAGTTTCTTTTGAGCTTGTGACCCTGACAGCTGGTTTCCATCCATCTCTTCCCTGCTGTGTGACTGAGTCATCTCTCAGCCTCCTTCCAAAGGGATTTAGGGTTTATCTAAACCAGCAGTAATGGAACTGGGATATAGAGGAATTGTGAACAACCTGGCAGCATAAGGCACTGCCAAGAACAACTGTGGAATAAAGAAGACAAGTCTGATTACAACCCCCTAATGCTTATAGGGCTAACCCTTGCAAATAGGAGGACTAGTGAGCTTAGCTCCTGACGGGTAGTGATTCAGCAAGTGAAACTCTTATCCCAGGGGCAAGACCAACTCCAGCAGCTGATCCAGAAGTGCAGGCAGGAGGAGGATGCTCATCCAGCCATGCCCTGGCAAAGCCCCTTCAGGGTCCAACTCAAGGCCATTCCCTATGCTCAGCATGCATTGAAATCACAATTGAATAACTGTCAATTTTCTTTCTTTAAATGGAACTATTGCCTCCATGCATCAAGGATTTAAAGGAACAAAATAACTTCTTGATCCTTTTGGTGCAATGTTGCTGCCACAAACCCTTCAGCGGAGGATGGGAAATACTCAGCCAATATTGTGAATTCTGCCAGTAGCCTGAATGCTGCTGAATGTTGGCTTCAACCATGCAATGTTTTAGCACACAGAGGGTGAAATTAATGAGTCTGATGATAATGAAGGTATAACTGAACAAAATGAGCATTACGCTCAGAGGCTAATCATCAAGTAATTCAAGTGAGGCTGCAATTATAAGATTAAGGTTTGTGTGATAACATTGTTTACCTTCCTATAAACCAAAATCCAAAACTCAATAAAGCAACAACAAATTAAGTTAGAGGAGAATGAAGTATAAAGGGTTCCCCCTCCCCACTCCTTATCTCTCATGGGGCAGGTAAATGTAGCTGTATTTGGTGTTCAGAGAAGCCTGGCTTTTCGGCAACCTGAAACACAGAAGAAAGATGCTGGAGACCCTTAGGGGATGTGGGGATCTCTCCAAGGCTGATGCATGCATGGTCCATAGTAGTTGTGTCACCTCCTGTGCAGGGCACAGCAGGCAGCTGTGGTGGAGAATCCAGGCAGGAGCTTCCTGGATTTTAGTAAAGCCAGGAAGGTCTTCACTGATGGTGACTTCATGGCAGTGCACTGGAGCAAAGCACTGCAAATACAGTCCTGCTCTCTGTGTTCTCTGCCTGTATCCAGGAGCTCCTTTAAGCAACAGGTCTTGGAAAAGAGGAAGTCTTCTCTTTGTCATAGTCATTCACCTGCCAGGCTCACTCACATGTATGAGGAGGTTTTTATTCCTGGTGTCACTCAGCTTTTGCTGGTTGATAGGCCAATGGCTCATCTGACCTATACCCGGACAGTAAATCACATCTCAAAGCAGGTGATAGGTAAATCCAGAGGCTTTTTGAAGGCTGGTGGAGATCCTTGAGATTGGCACATCCCACATTCTCAAGCTCTTTTGGCCCTATGAAAAAGGCAAAGCTAAAGCAGCAAATTCCCAGCTGGGCCCTGGCTCCTGCTCCCTTCTCTCTGATCCAGTGCTGCTCCCTGCTGTGCTCTGCACCATTCCCTTTTCAGCCCCCAAGACAAGGTGCCAGGAGTGCTCAAAGAGGGTCAGGGCAGCCTGGAGACCCCTGGCCATGTAGCTCTGGGTGAGGGTGGGTACCTCCTGCTTGCAGCTCTGCTGTAAGCACCAAAGCCTGGCTTGCTGCAGTGATGCCCAGGGCCACGGTCCTAACTCTACTACTCACTGCTACATGGGCTGGAGCTGTAGATAAGGAGAGCATGGGCAGGAGGGATGCAAGTCATGCTCTGTGGGGTTCAGGTGAAGTAGGTCTGAGTTAAGATGGTCCATGGATGCTTTAGGGTGGGTAGTGAGCATGGCTATCTCGCCAGGTAGAGATCTGACATACGTAAAGAACCTAAATGACAAGTGTTTTGCAGGTTGGGGCATGTAACTAATGACTGATGGAGCAATAGGCAATTACACACGATAGAGGAAAGAGGTTTTAGCAAGGCTGCTGGATCTGTGTGTGTCCCTCGTGGTCATTCAGTCTGCCAGCAGGCTTTCACAGCAGATCATCCCAAATATGCCAGATGCTGTTATGCTTCACAGCACCAGTCACCCTGGTGAGGAAGATGGAGTGAGAGACACAGGGACCAGCTCATTGTGCCTGAAGGGAGGTTATATTCCTAGATTGAAGGGAAGGAAGGAAGCCCAGACTTAGAGAGATGAGGTCAATACACAGAGAAAGATGCGAGTAGAACATCTAGGTGTATGTGAAACATTTCCAAGTGATATAAAGGAGGAAAAAGATAGCGTTGTGCAAGCAATATACTGTCTGTTTGTGAAAGAAACCAAAAGTAGGGCAGGAGCGAAGATGTATGAAAGTGGAGAGTTTGTGAGGGAAAGACTCAGCAAAAGAGAAGAAATTGAGTCATGAAACATAAAAAGTTGTGGTCTGGAAGCAGCTGCCTCAGTGTGGGCTGTCCCTGGAAGCACGGGGGATGCAGGTTTGGTACCTGAGCTGTGAACGAGGAAGAAATCTCCATGCAGTTTCAGTTCCTGAAAGCTCATGCTTCAGCTAATTTCACAGCGGTGGAAGAGCCATTTAGAGTTCAATAGCAATGCAGTTACAGGCTGGCAGTCCCGAGGTTTGGAATGCAGTCACCGCGCCGGTAACAGAGTTAGTCAAGGGTTATTTTGCCTCTTAAAGGAGACTGAAACCGTCAGGAGACCGAGGGCTTTCCCACCACGAGATGGCATCAATTATGCGGGGAAGGAGGGAAAGCTTAAAGGAAGGAGCTGGGACTGGAGGCAACGTGGGTTTGAAATAAAAACAACATGTTAAGATTAATAGCAGACCGGTACAAAACGAGCATTTGTCACACAAGTGTCTCTTAGAACACTGTATTATCGAGGAGCATAGTTTGGATGCACAGAATGCAATTACCACTCGCCACATTAGCCTGCGCAGCTGCTGAGCGCGGCACTACCGGCATGAGCAGCATCTTGCTTGCAAATGCTTCTCTGCTGTCTGTGCATGCCAGATCGAAGCAGGTTTATGTTTCCCTCATAGGCCTCCTAAAGCCTATCAGTTGTTTGCTGTAAGCTAACAACAATATTTACCCTTCTCTAATACTCATCTAATGTGTTCCAAAGGTCTTTAGTGCAGTTTGTTTTATGGAAGTCCTCGTTTAGGAGCTCAATGCTTCGCATATAGATGGGTTTCTTTTCCACTCCTTTTTCAGAGCTCCCTTTTGACTCTGTGTGGCCTTGTGAAGTTTGTGTAAAGTAAAAATCCACCTAAACGTTCATGTTGCCTCATAAATCTCTGTGAACAATCACCCGCTGGCCTGAGATTTATGTTCATTGAGGTCATTTTGCAGTTACTATTGCAAATCTAGTAGCCATCTACTAGTAACCCCAGAATACCTGGGTACCTCCTGGTCTTCTTTTAGAGATGTCAAGTTGTGTTTTTTATGTTGGTTTGGTTTTGATTAAGAAAGATTCCTAAATTCCACTTTTGTACCCTACATCTGTGTTATTTTCTAAGAGGAAGAGGCCCTTTACAGCATCCCAGTACGGCCACGCTCTATACAAAGAACTGAAAATAACTCATTCCTTCTGCTCTTAATGATTTATATCTCGCTCTTTTTTGCTGGTTTGGTTTAAAAGCAACAGTTATCAAAATGTCATGCTAGAGACTAACTTGCCGTGCCTCTAGAT
Source organism: Amazona ochrocephala (assembly GCA_039720435.1). NCBI lineage: Eukaryota > Metazoa > Chordata > Aves > Psittaciformes > Psittacidae > Amazona > Amazona ochrocephala. Next base: position 16,659,588 of record CM077889.1, read on the forward strand.
TACAGCCAGGCATTTGGAGATTTATCAACTGCTAACCATAGGTACTCCTTCGTTGTGTTTTACAACTTAGAGTTGCCGAAGGCTTCTTTCTTTCAGTTGTTGCGTGTGTTGCTTTGGCTTTCATAGGGATGACAGAACTTATATCTTGTTTTCTTGTTTCAAGAAAAAGTCATGAGCTTTAAAGTCTTTACTGTGTGCTTGTGGTAGAAAAGAAGATAGTGAATGGTAGTAGCCCTTCCAGTCTAATCAGCCAACACCTATGGCCCAAGGGAAGCATAAAGCAATGCTGAGCTTCCATTCAGTTGCATGTTCTTTTGTTCCTCTTGCAGCTATCCATTTATTTCTGAAGCATAAGCACTTTGTAAGTGCACATTATAACAATGATGGTTGTGCTCGATCTTGCGTGTACCTCACACATGGAAACTCCACTGAAGTCAATGGGTATTTGAGGTAGCAGGCTTCCAAGCCTGGTCTGCAATTGCCATTTACAGCAACATTCAGACTCTTAAAAGGCAAACCCAACAGATATGGCTCGACTTGATCTATGTCTTCAGTGTGGCTGATACCAGGCAGTTAAAGGTTAGGCTGAGGTAGAGATGAAGAAGGGCTCTTTCAGAGCAGCCCCTCTCTATAACAGTTACACCCTGTCTGCTCAGTTCTATCTCGATGGGCTCTGCTGAATTTGCCAGATTAGCTCTTCAAGAGAACAGGGAGGTGGTTGCTTCCTCAGAGCAGCCCTGATGTTAATGGAGGAAGGAGTTACCTTTGTACTCTGAGTGCAGCCAGTACCGAGACATGGGGGGGGGGGGGATTTTCTGCTATCCCCATGATATTTTAACTCTTTGCTTGTTCAAGTGGAGGGAGCATCAAAGCAGTGACCATGTCTGTGCCTTGAAAACTGCCTGCAGTAACCCTAGCCCTTTTCCCACCAGGATTGTCAGTTGTCCCACAGCAGACATCCTGGGGTATCATGGGATCATCTGCATTTCCCTGAAGTGTGCTGTACCTCATGTATTCCAGGTCATACCATTCCCAAATAGCGATTGCTTTGGCTCTTCACTGGCTGGGCAGGATTGTGCCATGCTAGGGAAAACCAGGTTTTCTTTGCCTCCATCAGCACAATGTGGTGAGGGAGTTGTTGTTGAATTTTCCCTTTTTCTGCAGAATTTGAGGGGGTTTTAGAGCTGTGGTGGCTTCTGTTAACCCACAGTTGTGAATCCCCCGTGGTGTTCTCTGGGTTTAAGTATGCTGGCCAGTAGTGCTTACTTGAGAGAAGACAATGTTCATTTCTGCTGTCTGTTCTCCTTCCTGCAAGCAGAAACATTGCTTTTAATTTCGTACTGCCCCAGAGGCAGGTTTTTGCCTTTTGGTCACAGTTATTTGACAACTTGTGCTTGCAGCTTTTTGTTTGAAATGTGCTGGGAGTAGTCCTATTATTTTGCCTTCAATAATACCTTCCTTTCATAATCCGTTTTAACTTCTTAATCATGGAGATGTAGCGCATCATTATAGACTTTCTCTCTCCATGTGTCCTCTCAATGGATTTTTACCCTTCTTAGTTCAAGGCACTTTTTAATTAGTCCTTCATCAGTTTATTTTAAGCATTGATTTCTTCTGCTTTTTCAGAAAAGGAGATAAGAACATAAAAAAACAAATGATGAACTTGCAAACTTGGTTCTTCTGGCATCAAAGTTCTGGCATCTCTGGCAGCAAACCCTCAGGACTCCAGAGCCTGGCATATGACAGCAACTCCTCCAGCAGCTTTGCACGTGTTTTACACGTAGTATAGGAGAGATTTTGCTTCACTTCTGCAGGATTACAGCCGTGCCCCTTGGCCAGCTATCGCACGACCTTGTGTTCTGTGGCATGGCAACTCATTCGGGTTTTAGTGGAGTGCTCTACTAGCGGCGGTAGTGAAGGCAGAGTGCAAAGGCTCATGCCGCTGACCCTGTGTTCGGCTTTATGTGTCCCTTCTGGTTAAGAAGCAGCTGATGGAGAATGTGTCTCAAAATCTACCACTGGTTTTATGAGTGTGAAGTCTTCACCTGCCAATCCCCTACTCTATGAAATGCATCTTTGTGTTAACTTCATTAAATTCCCATACTGGGACTGAGCGTGGTATAAAGCAGGGCAGGGAATTTGGCTCTTCCCTCTTTCAACATTCAGCTGTTTTTATTTCAACTCCACTTGTATAGCTACACCCTCACACAGAATGTATCCCTGAAAATGTATGCAGGTTTGAGCTGGCTGAACATGGTCCCCTGAGTTAGAGTCAATGCTACTTGCAACCTAATAATCTAATGAGTTTGTCCCTCTGCGGAAGATGCTGGGATATGGGAATGAATCTCCTCCAGTCTTGGGGAAGTGAATCAGCACTTTCAAAGTAGTGGGAGGATTTCTGGAAGCATTTCTGGGCTTCAGAGAGGAAGAGAAGAACATCATTAAGCTTTGATGATGCAGTCTGAGCATTGCCATGTGCAGGGAAAGGAAAGAGGCATCCGGATGCTGAGGGAGAGGATCCAGGGTCAGAGTCCAAGCAAGGCAGAAGCCCAGGTTTGAAACCAGAGGAGCTGCTTGCAGCTGCTTATCTAGAAATGAAAGTAATACTGAATCAGCTGTAATTCAAAAGATCTGAACTCAAATGTAATTAAAAGTTCAGCTGGATTCAGACAGAGGTTTCTGGGCTGGCATGTTTCTGCAGAGTATTGTTTGCATTGCAATCCTGTATTCAGTGACCATCATCTGCAGTCATTATAATATGCGCAATTCTTGAATGTTTTTAATAATCACAAAAATGCCTATAAAGCCTTTACAGCCAGGGTTTTGTGTTATGCAGTGGTGTACCCTGATGCTGCTCTTGGGGTGTGATGAGGGTAGCGTGGTTGGTGTTGGTACCACGGTCACCAAGCAGCACACCCAGAAGCTCCATCAGAAACTGGAGGGGAAGAACGAACAGATCCCTCTCTGCTAACCCCTTACTACCACCCAATTTTGCTAAAGGAGTGTTGCTCTGGTAGAATTGCTGTGATGTTTTCCTCTGTTGCTGGATGGGGAAGGAAAGCTTTTTCATCTAACAAGAGGATGTTTCCTCGCTCATCAACAAGGGGCTGCGTCAGCCTCCAAACTCTTGGAACCGACTTAAAAGCAAGAGATAGGCATGTGTTTGCGACGATTCTATGCCAGCATTATTTAGTAATGGGATTGTTGGCAATAGCTGTTATTGGGAATTTTCCCTGTATTAATTTAAACTGAGATTCATCAAATGAAATTCAACTGAAGGATGAGGCACTCCGAATTCAATACCTTTCCTCTCCTTCCCTTGCCCCTGCTCCCAGTCCCGCATGTAACCTGTCTCTGAGGTCCAAGGTCAGCTACCCTGCTCCAGCGCAGCAAAATCTTCTCTGTTTGTGAGAACAAAAGCTGCAGTGGGCCCCGAGCAGTCCCCTCAGACTGGCAGCATGCACACAACAGGAAACAGATGCTGGCATTTTTTGTAAACCCAAAACCTAATTATGCTTGGAGCAGTCCCACAGGTCTGGGGAAGAAAAAACCCAACCTGATTTACGGATTCCAGTCATTGCTGCTGGGTTTTAAAGCAGCAGGATATGTTTTCCGGTGATGCTCCCTCTCCTTGACCTTGGGAAAGCAGGCAGGAGCATTACCTGAGTGGGAATGATGGTGTGTTTGGTGCCTTCCCACTTCAGGGTTGCGTGTTGGGGGCCTCCACATCACCAGTGGGAAGCTGAATTCTCACTGGGGCATAAAACAGGGAACCTGGTGTTTAGCAGACATGCAGGTGTGGATCAACAGGTTCATTTAACAAATGCTTAGGGCTGATAAAGTGGCTTCTGAAGTGCTTTTAGGGATATATGTCATATTGCAATGTCAGACTCCAATGTGAATCTGCACAGCTGCTTATTTTTGCTGTTTCTTAGCAGGTATGTCTTGTTTTCATTTATACTGAGCAGATACCTCATTCTTATCATGGTATCTGCCCTGCGAGCCTGCACAGCTGGGCAGCCTTGACCCTTTCTGATTCAGGCTTCCAGAGACTCAGATCTGATCTGATGCACGTAAAGAATGCAGCTGTTCTCTGTAGTGTTGGATGATGGAGAGATGTGGCAGCCTGTAGAAAAGTTCATTTGAGCTGTATTTGCAAAATACATTAGCAGTAAGTAGAAGGTAAAATAGAATCATAGACTGGTCGCTTCTGGGTGGAGAGGAGACAAAGGATGAGGAAATAGGGCTCCCCGGGTTAGCTGGGAGGTGACCCTGTGCGCTGGGGATGTCTGTAGGCTACCACGATGGCCTGGGCAACTCCTCCAGCACAGGGAGGGTGGATCCAGAGGCCTGACAACAGCTTTTGACATCAGGTCTTTTGGCAGAAGTATCTACACTTCCTTTGGAGGGATTCAGGCCTGTGATAGCTGAAGTTGCACTGGTTACTAGTTACTAGAAGATGTGATTGAGGCAGGGACTCGGGTTTCAGAGGGTGACATGAGTTTGTAGAAGGGTGAACTCTAACTGGGGTTAATGGATGCTCCATGCTGATTGAAAATCCACTTGCTGTGAGCTTGTTTGCCAGGGTAAGCTATGTGCATGTGGCTATATCTGCAGTATAGCAACCTGTGGTTTGGATGAGAGCATACTTTTGAAATGAGTTGTCCGATTGTCCCCACTTCTTGTGCCTTGGTTTGCATTGCAGAGATATCTCTGTGTGCACAGAGAAGATTCTTCAAAGGAACCCCACTGGAGTGTGTAGAGGGAATATGGTCCAATGCATTTGAACAAGGATCTGTGGTATCTGTAGTCTGGCCGTTAGCCCCCAGGACCAGCGGTCCGATGCTGCACATCCCACCATGGTACACTGTGTTAGGTACAGCCTTGGCACGGCTGCAGGAAAGCTAATGCTGAGGCAACAGCTGGACAGAACAGGATCAGTCTTTTGAGTACCCTGGCATGGTTTGTTACAGCCAAGTCCTTTCAGCAAATCCTTCAGGTTTTCTGCAGCTATAAGCTTTTTATAGCAAATCAGATTTTTGCACCCATCTGCTTGACTGGTTATAACATGCATTTCCCAGGCTGGCTTGCTACGTCTTGTTGGTATTAGAAACCCCACAATGTGCAGAGGAGTATTCATCTGTATCTGCTTTTGATGACTTCTGCCTCTTGCAGATGAGCACAAATAGCCAGAAAAATCAGTTTGCATGTGAAATCCCAAAGAGAAAAGACTCGAGCACAACAAAGCAACAGGTTAGAATGTTGGAGACATCAAAGCAGGCTGACCATAATTGCTGCTCCTAGTCAAGCATTCAGGTACAATAAAGAACATACGGAAATTGGCAGTAAGCTGCCTGGTTCTTAGGGATGCCAGGCATCCACCAGTCTTGTCAGGGTGATGCGCCTGACTTTCAGCATCTGTGTAAAGCAGTATTGACCTGTGCCTTCAGTCTGAGCCTTCCCTGAGGGATAAGGAGCATTAATTAATATTCCTCGTTTCTTCTGAAGCCAACTAATTTAAGAAATGTCTTATTGGTGGTAATTTTGGCAAATTAAACCTGTGTTCTGTGCTCTGTGAGCATGAGAACAGTTTGCCATTAAGGGTTGTAGGCAGTGGCATTGCATAGCTACACGCTCAGCAGTGCTCTGCTTACTGCTCCTTCCTACTTGGTTGTTGACATTTTTATTGCTTCCGTGTCTTGTTGTAGGTATTTTGGATGGATTCAGTGATCACAACTCAAAGGGTCGGAAGCGTTTGTTGCCGTCAGACTCTAGCAGCATAGCTGCAGTACCGTCACAGCAAATTCAGGAGATCTCAACATTGGTGCAAGGTAGAGCCCAGACAGACATATGACATAGAGCCCCAAACAGATTTGCAGCTGAGTCCCACTGTGCTCCACAGACGTATAGATTTCTCTAGTTTAAGGTACAGAAAGGATACATCTGCCCTGCAAATTGGGAAGAGCTTGGGTTTGGTTTGCTGTGGCTTGGTTAGACTATGTGCCTAACCTGCAGGTGATAGTTGATATTAACATCTCCTCCAGCGTGTGTGTGATTTTTGGGCCATTTGAAGTGGAGAACTTCTGATTCTCCATTACAATTTATTGAAAGACAGTATTTCCACGAGGCAATGAAATCAACTGAAGGATCCATGTTAAAACCTCTTTCTTCCCCATCCCCACTCCACCCATCATTGTCTAAAGGGAAATTGGGAGGAATTTAAGCAAAGCATGGTCTGGAAGTGTATGGCTTTGGGCTAGCTGCCAGCAGCCATGCTTTAAAGCTCATCACCTGTAGGCTGAATAAACACCAAAGAGCGAGACTGCCACATAGAACGTGATATCTTTGAAGGGGGAATACGCGTTGCAGTATAGCCTGCTCCTTCCACAGGGCCTTTCAGGCTGCTTGGCTGTTATGAGCTTTTTATAGCAAGTCAAATTTCTTCACCCATCTGCTTGTCTGCTTATGAAAATGTATCCCTCTGGTGCACTTGTTATATTTCATTACTGTTCAGTAAAATAAAGTCAACATACCTGCCCATTGGTTTAGTCATCTGTATCCACTCCTGACGAACTGCATCGCCTATAAAAGGAACACAGATGCTCCGGACGTAAATATCACCCCCTGTTACAGCTTCCAGGCCTCTAATAACAGAATCAACTTCATTAATGATGAGCATAAAGGTAATACACACCAAATGGAACAGCCACACTGGGAAGCTTTCCAAGTGGAGATATGATGGAAACGTGATGCAGATGTTGTCTTTCATGAACAATTAAATTTGCCTTGACTGCACCCTCTTGAGAAGGAAAAAACAGAGAAAGAATCAATGTTATTAATAGTCAGCTTTATTTCTGGTTGCTTAAGTGCCTTTACTAAGGTAAGATTCAGTAAAAGAATGGAAATGTTAGACAGAACCTTGCTTAGGCCTCAGATATTCTGTATGTCAAATAACTCTCATGCTGTAACAATCACCTGCACTCCCTTTGTAATGCCGTTGGGTTGGTCTTCTCCTCATGGGGGAAAAAGGGGCACAACAGCCCTGATCTCCAGGGACAGCCTCAATAGCTTGGCCTAATTTTGTCTCATTGTCGTTAAGGTCATCAAAATTAAGAATGCATTTGATTGCGCTGCATACCAACAGTCAACCCCCAGTGGGGAAGTTCATTAAAATGTCCAATGCTTCCTATTACCGGGGATCTGAGTAGTGCTCAGTGCTCTCTGATCTGCAGCCTCCTGAATATAAGTCAGTTTGTACACGTGCAGGCACATAGAGACAGAGGGAACTGTAAGATGCTCTTAGTCTCAGGTTCATCATGTGTTAAAAACTAGCTATCATTTGTTGTAAAGACAATGTCTAGAGTCTGGTACAGTATCATGCCAAAGAATAGCACATAACTAACAAAACTGTGCCTTAGATTAAATACTAATCACATCCTCTTTCCTTTTTCTTTTCTCTATCCTTGTTTCTAATCATTTTGGAGTTTCCAGGCCCACTTGCTCAAGGTTGAAAGGGCTCTATTCCACTCTCCTTTCTTTCTATACCTTTCCATCATCTTGATGGCTTTTCTTTTTCTTTTCTTTCTTTTGCTAGAATTTCCTTAGCTGGTTGGTGGCTAACGTGGATTAAGAACAGATTTTACAGTTTATGTGAAGGCACTAATATTCATTCACGCTGGCTTCAGAGCCCACTTTAGGTGATTGTGTTCACCGTCCTTACGCTTTCTTGTCATCTTATTTGGAAATCATGTTCTCTCCATCCAGAGCTGGTTTGCAGCGAATCTGCTGCCACGTTTCTGTGGCTGCTAAAGTGATTCCTATGGGTATTTAGTTTGGAAAGCATAGCGGTTTTCCTTCAGTAGAGGGGATACTGCGTGAATCCAAGATGATGCTTCATATTCCTTATCTTGTAAGGAAAATTCTCTGTGCGTGATCCAGGCATTTAGGTGCTGCTCATGGGACACTGAGTTTATGCTGGATTTATAATCAAGTTCTTAGCCACGTCTGTGGGCAGCACCTCACTCCTTGTAACCAGACAGTACTAAAAGTCGGTACAATACGTAAGCTTACCCACCCTCCCCTAAAAGACTCCAATTTTTCATTCAAATAAGTCTACCATGCTAACATAATAAAGCCATGGCCTCTTCTTAAGCAGCTGGTGCTGCAGTCCTGCTCTGTGATCTATCCTGGTACAGTAGCTCCCTTTCTGCAGGGGATATCTTAGGAAGCTCTGACTGCTCTGTGTATTTGTTTATAGGATCAGGATTAATGTAGTGTGGATGAAAAACATGTTTATTTATAGGATTGTGTCTAATGTAGTGTGTGCATTCTACATCAGTAAACATCAATGAATATCCCTCTGTGTGAGGCTGAATAAGTGCCTTGAGTGTCGCACCGTTCCCCTGTGAGAAGGCTGGGTGCTGCAGCGGTGACAAGAGGCAATTCTGGCTCCATCACGGAACCTCATGTACCATACCCATTAGGAAGGCCAGGAGCTGATGTTCCCATCATGAATGATGACTTGGGGTACTGAAATGTTTATTGAGATTAGCCAGGGGTGACATTAAACCTGGGAGATGGCACTGATAGAACAGAATCCCTGTTTTCATGCAGAACTCTTGAGATTAAAGATATTTTCGAATGCTTGATAAATAATTGAAATCCTGAGTGTCTGGGGACTAGGATACCAATTATAGCAGTTGTTATGAGATGAGGTGGAAAGCAGTGAAAGATCTGAAAGAAGCACCATAAGCAATGATAAAGTAGCACAACCACCCAGTCTCTCCATCTCAACCCAGTCCTTGCTGTATTTGTGTGCAGCAGATGACCAGAATCTGTGCTGTGTGCGCAGAGCCCAAAGGGACAGCTGGGAACAGGAATTCACAGTGCTCTTTAGGCACAAGGATCCTACTTGTGGTTCCGCACCTCTGAGGACATTGAAGCACTTGCCTAAGAGCGAGCGTAACCTCTTTGACAGAGTAAGAAATTGCAGTGTGAATTGCAAGAACCAAGTCAGCACCAAGGTGTGCTCGGTTTTAACTACTTGCTGGGTTTATTGTAACTTGCCTGCTTTGCCTTTTATGTGCTTACTTTTCCTCTGCTAGTGGCTGCAGTGTATTTAAGACCTGACATGCTAGGATGTGCTTCCATAGGATGTCCAGCGTGTGCAGAAGCTGCAGGCCACGAGTAACTGCCCTCTACCCTGGGAAACACTTGGGAGGTGTGAAGACAGTGGTCACCTCCAGTTTCAGAGATTTGAAAGGTTTTTCTCCAGTCCTTCTTGCAGTTCCTCTTTCGGTACACTGAGGTACACATTGAGGATAACCTACCTATGAAAGACCCAAAATAACACAAAAATTTGCTCAAAAAATCAAAGCAAGTGCTCAATTGTATGTGAAAAATAACCACAATATAACAAACAAAGAAAACGCATCATGATGTATCTTCAGGCAACAGGCTTGTCCTGCAGGTGCTTTTTAGTCTGTTTGAAGAGCAAGCCCAAGTGAGTTGCCTCTTTGGATCTGGATCCTGCTTGGAAAGGTTATGTTTTGTGGTACAAGAGCCCAAAACGAGGGAAAGTGGCCATGTTTGTCCTTTATGGTCTTTACAATACAGTGAACTCTTCAGTCCTTCCTGAGAAGGGTGGTCAGAAGCATCAGCTTTTGGGAGAGTTTTGTTTCAGTGCCGTTGAACAGGGCTTGCCTCAGCTCTGTGTAACACCAGTGCTAGCAGATGTAGATCATGCGTACAGAGCTGGTTTGCCAAGCTTTTTACAGCATCTTCATTTCACACACAAGTCTTGGCAGAGCAGGAAAAAGAAAATACAAAAGATGCAGAGACCTGAATGGGAATGTGAACAAAACACCGCAGAGCACAGTTCATTCTTTACTTGCGTCGGATCCAGGCAGCCACGATAAGGCACAAAGGTCTCATCCGAAACAACATCCCCCTCAGCTCAGCACCCCCCTGTTATCACTGTGCAATGTAAATGCCTGTGCAGGATTGGCACCTGAGGGCTGCCAGCCCCCAGGCATGAGCTGCTGTCTGAGCTCTTCCTCAGCTTTCTCTCACCCTGACAACTCCCCTTACAGCTCCTCAGCCATCCTACATGTTTGAATTCCTTAAGCAGGTCTGTGCGCAGCTCCTGTAAGTTCATCTCAATGCAGGAGCATCTCTGCACGCTTTCCCTGTCTGCTTGGGCTGTCATGCACAGGCTCTGTGCTGGTAGGATGTGCAGTAATAGCATGAAACCTGCTGACAGTCCTGCCTCCAACCCACGTCATGCAGGTGATGAACAAGCTTTCCTGGTAATGCTTTACTGCACTTGCTGGGCTGTCTGCACAGAGGTGGGGAAAGAGAGGGCAACAGGGACTGATCTTGGAAGATGGGGACGTGCTGTATTTGACACACTGAACTGACATGTTCATGCATTAGATATTGGCTGAGGGAACCCCATCGGATCCTCTCTGGCTTAAAGGGAGAAGCGTCTTTGACTGTAGCTTGTATGTGACCTTGGGGTATCATCTGCAAAGGCATCTGCATGGCAGATGCAGTCTGCAGTGACAGATGCATCCTTTTGCGGGGGCTTTAAGCCATACCTTGCTCCGGCTTGTTCCTGCCTCTTCCTTGCTCCCTCCAACCAGTTGTATTATTGCTCAACACTGCCGGGTATGGAATGGTGAAGGACCTTGCTCTGCAGCTGGCTCTCCTGGCACGTCCTTCGGAGCCCTGGAGTTTAAAGGGGACAGATTGTGCTGGGAAAGTAGTTTTTGTCCCTGTCCACAGTTTGGGAAAGAAGATGGAGAGCTTCCTGCAGGCAACTGTGTTAGATAACCTGGCAAGAACAGAAGCTACCAGCCAGGGAATGGGCTGCTTTGGAGCCCCAAACGGGCTCCTTCCTGGGCTTCTGTGAAACATCACCATGCTGCCTTCTTCCCCAGTAATATTTTATCAAGCAGATAGAAGAAGACAGTTTCCCTTTGAAGTTATACATTAGCAAATCGGCTTCTTATTATGGCATTAAAACAGCTACAGTTTTGCTTGAAGGGGGGAAAAGGAGGCAGGCAGCGTGGCTGTAAATACTGTATTGGAGCAGTTAATCGCTTTAGGAATAAGCAAGTGCTACGAACTAGAAATTTACTTTCTGTGGCCCCTAAAGCTGAACCTACAGCAGCTCCGATCTTGTTAGTTCATTCTTTCATCCTTTCAGATCCTCATACAAAGCCTCGAGGGAGCACTTCAGGCCTAGATGGTACCAAATACTATAGTACCATAAAAAAGAACATTTTCAGGATGGTGGTAGCTGGGAACAGAGGCAGATATAAACATACTGGTCTTAGACCTAATTTTTTCCATCAGTTACTGTAATATGAGAAAATGTGTATACATCTTTATTGTGTAGTTACTGCTGGTCAGGCTAAAAGCTTGTCTGGGAGAAAAATCTCTTTCCTAGTGGACATTAAGGAAAGCACTTTGTCTGGTAAGTATAATAAAAACTGACCAGCAGAGAGTGTTGTGAAGACGAAAAGTGCTGTAAATGTGTCACTACCTGTTACGTGGTTTATATGAGAGATTTGTAGCCATTGAGACAAGCTGCCCATAGGAAGTACATTGGGAATCTGGGAAAGGGGATTGTACTTACAAGAGGATTGGACATACAGATCCCGGTGTAATCCTTCCCATGAAACATTTCGTTGAAGCCTCTGTTATCAGCGGCAAGACAGTGCAATCTAAATACAAGCACATTTGATCTATAGGACTATCTCTATTTCCAGGATCAAAATAGGCCTCAGCAAGGCAATCCAGCTGTAATCACAGAGGGGGAGTCAGGAAACCCCTTGTCAGGCTCTGGATCGGTGCAAACGTCATTACCAAGACGAAGCAGAAGTTTGACTTATTTGCTTGAGTAGGCAAAAAAATACTTAGAAGCCTTTCATAAAAACAAGTTGTCCCGGCAGTGTCTTGCGGTGAAATCTCTTTTGATGGCTTTGGCTGAAAAGAAGACTTCATGCTGATCAGCTGGTGGCAAGTTTAATTTAATCTCATTTCCCCTCAGGACGCCTTTTCTGCCCCATTTCATTCTCTCTCTGCAGTTTGTTCATCTGGGAAGGACTCCTTTTTGTCATTGTTTTTTCTAGCTCCATGTTTGTGGAGCCACTGGCATGACCTCAAGTGGATCTGTCAGTAACGGCTATCTCATAAACTGCTAATGAAGACATGTTCTGCGCGGGCACGGGGAAGTGCTTGGGTGCTTCAGACCCAATGCTGTCCTCCTGCTCCTTTACTCAACCCAAGTGAATCCTCTGCTCTTTCCTGGCTGTCTTCAGAATCATTCTGGGGAGAAAAAACAATGTCATTATGCAGATTTCACATGTATCTTCAAAGGCATCTGATGTTTAGAGTTAAAATCTTGGCCTGTCTTATCCCTTATTACATCTAGTTAATGTGTTATCCATAATAAAAATGAAGAAGGTAATCCTTTAAGTCAATAACTTAAGGAATCCATAATAATTCTAGATGCCACAATTTGCTTTCTGCTTTCAGATTTGGTTTAGTAAACTGTGTACCTTTAGCTTCTGTGTTAAAAAATAGCCAGAAGATCCCCTTTGAAGTGATGGGCTCTTTTATGGCTTTTTATCTGTTAATAGTATTTATAATCTAATGGAGAACAACTTTCCAGATCTGTTTGAAATGTTTCCAAGCTGCTTATCATGATGGAGCATTATCAGCCAGCACTAATTCACATTAGCCAAGGGTTGGGTTTCAATTAATAGGAGCAATATTGAAGTCTGTTTAGCTAAACCATTTGCATTGGTGTAGCATTCATAAAGTCAGCAAGCAGTTGCACAGATTTCTTCCTGTAACTTTGAATCAATTTTGTAAATGATGTACAGAAATTTACCTTTTTTATATGTTTTTTAAGTTTTTAAATCCAGGAGGCTCTGAAGAGAAACAAAGCAAATATTTCCTTGGTACCAAATCTTCTGTTTCCTTTTCAAACCTTGACAGAAACAAATAGCATGAAATCCCAGTCCTGCCTTGCGTGTTCATGGTCAGACTTGCCCTGGTGGTAACAAACCTAAGCTAGGGAGGAGCGACAACGTGCAGAGCAGAAAGTACATTTCACAATTGCCATCGGGCTGAGTTCAAAGCGGTTCCTTTTACCATTTCATCCTCTAAATTACTTGAAGAGGTTTCACTCACTCTCCTGGCCTTTCTGTGCATATTGCACAAGTGCCCCGCAGTACGAAACACAAATAAACATCAAAGCAGGGAAAAGAATTTGACTCCCTCATCTTTTTGGATGTGTCTCTTTTATACATGTGTATATATATAATTCCTGAAGTAGCCTGTGGCTTATATTAAAGTGCAAGCATTTGAAATAAAGTGACAGTGATTTATCTCCCTGGAAAAATAGGGAACGTCTAAAGTGATGCGCTCAGATCCTGAAGCCTAAAAAGCATACAATAAAAGAGTGGAGACCTCCTTCAATGGAACAAGCCTGAGCTAAAAAGGAAGATTTTCATAGTTTTACTGGTTTTCTTCATCTTTCTGCTATGGGGCAGGACCTTAACAGCTCCCCTGGGGAGCAGACTGTTGAGAGGGAGAAGAAGCGCCTGTAGCTCTTCTGCAGTTGTTGACCTCTTCATATCTCTGTCTTTTTCCTGTCTCTCACACTCTAATTATGGGTGATATCTCTATGTCTCGCCAGTACCTGATGCAGGACCTGAGCAATGTTTATTCTTTCAGGGTCTTCAAGGTTTGGAAATAGGCAGCAGTGGGATAAGAGGGAATGTTTCATTCCAAGTGGGTATCAGCAAGTGGTGTTTTTAGAAATGGTGCTTTAAAAGGAAAACATTGAGGAAAACTGAGGGAAAAAAGGTGCCCTCCTGTGCTGAGGGGCTGTGAGGGTTTGGAGCAAGGGCAAGCACAGCAGGGGCTGTTCCAACCTTCCCTCTCGCTAGGCTCACTCTCCATTAACTCACTCACTCTTGCTCCTGGCATCATCACAAAGAGGGTTTGAGATGTGAGGGATGGTTATTGTGCATTTGCGCGCTGCAGGAGAAATGGAGAGCATTAGGTACCATATTGCTTCCTGAGGTGGCAAAAATAGTTACTGGGTGATTGCTGTGGAAAAGGGACTTCTTGGTAACTTTCTCCTGGGTGGAAGAGCCATGGGGCTGCATTTGTACCCCATGGGAAGCCAGCAATCAGTTGCTGAGGTTGTTTTTTGCCTTCGGATACGTTTGGTCTGGGTTTGCTTTTCTCTCTCACCATTTAACTCCATGTATTTCACAGAATCCTAGAATGGTTTGAGTCAGAAGGGACCTTAAAGCTCATCCAGTCCCAATCCCCTGCCATGGGCAGGGACACCTTCCACTAAAGCAGGCTACTCCAAGCCCCATCCAACCTGATCTTGGTCATTGCCAGGGATGGGGCAGCCACAGCTTTGTCTTTTAGGGCTGTGAGTGTGTGAGAAAGTTCAGGTGCCTGTGAATCATCCACGTCCATTTACCTTGTGCCTGCCAAGCAGTGTGTCCTCTTGTTGAGTGCCAGATGCACATCTCACCTCTTGCTACTTCTTGTGTGCCCCCACAGCCCATTTTGAAGCCTTCTAATGTAGAGGGATGAGCCTGGGACTGACCCTGAGGTACATTAGCACTTGAGCGGAGATGGGATGTGGCACCCTGTCACTCCATCTCCTACCCTGGGTAATCCAGGCTGGCTGCAGCAGGGTGCAAAGCCTCTGGCTCGCCCGGGGACAGGCACTGATGGTGTCAGCATGAACGCTGCTGCTTCAGCACCCGCTCAGATCCCGTCACTTAATGGCCATCACACTTGTCTAATGCTGCTCAGGGGCGTGTGTTTGCTTGCCCATCACTTTGATCATCAGCAAAATAACACCCTGAAAACATGGGACTCTTCCACAAAGGCACCTTGAGAAGGTGGCACTTGGTGAGCCATTGTGCTCACAAACCCATTTTCACTTGCTTATCTGCTGCAGTGATTTGGGCTCTGCCCTTCTGTGCCAGGGTGCAGACCTGACCCCAGGCTTTGTATGGCTGCTGGCTCACACGTATCCACTCCTTCACTCCATGCACAGCTCCCGACTAGCAACAGCTTTGATGTTTTCTGGCTAGGGTAGCAGAGAGTCATCTAACTCTAGGTGTTTCATTACTTGAGTTACACTGGGGAAATACAATGCTTAATGGCATTGTGTCACTTGGTGTAACGGTCTCCTCTTGGGCCGTGTAATGTGACTTATAGAAACAGTGTTGAATTTGCAGCCTACTTCCATTTTTCCCTGTCCTGCCGGGACTTGCTCCCTCCCACTGCTCACCAGTTTGCAGGAGGCACCACGCTGCTGCTCTGGCAAGGAGGATGGAGCCATTCTAGCAATATGTGTTACTGGCTCTGTCTTCCTCCCCTCCCACCTTCCTACAAGACAGAGTACATGGTTGCTTCCCACAAGCAACTACAAGTCATTGCAATGTAACAGCTCTGGTAAAGAACAGCTTGTGATACTCTGCTTTTCAGCTTAGCTTATTTGCTTGTTTACTCACTAATATTTTTAGCTTCAGCAGTGACATCTCGGTTATTGGCAGGAATGAGCAGGATATGACTGGTTGGCTTTCCAGAATAAGCTCGTTTGCCTTTGTATATGTCATCTGTATATATATATGTATATATGCAAAATCTGAATTTAAAGAACCAAGTCAATAACAAATTTGTGTAGCATAATGCAAGCTCTGTGGTCAGTCTGAAGTCAGCATATATCTTTATGCAAACTCAACTGGAGGACTCCAGAGGTCCTTTGCTCCCTGTAGTTAGAGGATGCCTTCAGCCACTGTTGTCTGCAGGAGAAACTGTCAGAAGCATCATCTGTGGCATTTGCTGATTGACATATTCCAAATGCCCAGGTTTTTCTGCCCTCAGAGTCCATTCAACCAGTAAAAGGCAATTATGACTTCAGTCTAACTCCTGTTGGCACGAGCGTTGCTGAGAAGGGAGGTTCATCCAGAGTGGGTAAGGATGGAGCAGCTCATACTCATCCTTCCCTGAGTGCTGCCAAAGGCTGATGGCTCCTCTGTGACAGTGGTTAGTGCTTACCCAGTAAAGCTGTTCATCACGGAGCGGTGCTTAGGGCTGTTCCCCCTTTCTCTTAGCCCTGTAGCATCCTCCTTTTCTCTCCATAAATGTGTCCTCTCATGTACTCTTTGTGGGTACACTGGTGCTCTCCAGTACAGGACTATGGGTTCTGCCCCCATCTGCAGCCCACTACAGCAGTCATCTTTCTATACAGTTTAGTTTCATCTTATACTATTGAGAACATGCTTTTTATGTGAACTTCTTTTGCAAATACAACCTAGAAACAGTGATTTCTGGGAATCCAGAAACCATCATGGGTTTGCTGAGCCTCATGCAATGCACAGTGGGATTCAGTTAGGAAAATCATGAAAACTGCAAAGAATGGTTCAGATGAAATAAAGGCGTTCTCTTGGTAGCATTATGTGTTCCTCACAGCTTTGTATGCTATTTATAGCAACATATTTGGCAACGCAGATTAAATACCTTGTCCTCGCAAGACTCAGATCTGGAGCTGGAAAAGCCAAGGTATCTGCACGTCTGCGTGCAGCTGCACATTGAATGCTGAGATTGCATTTGTGTCGGGGTTTCTTGAACTCCTTTAGGGAAAAAACAACGTTTTATGTTTAAGTTGGCTTTGTGTATTTCTAGGATGCAATTTCTCTCCAAATTTGCAGTTTGAAAACAAAAGCTTTCAACTCTTATTTCATTGCTTCTACAGTGGCTTTGAGTCCACCTCTTGTTTTCTCCTCTGCTCACTCACCACCTGGGTATGGCAGCCCTGCTCCCAGGGATGTTTTTAGCTGAGCCATGGGCAAGCAAAGGCGATGTACCCATGACTGAAGCTAATGTGGCCCTGGGAGCAAGGGAGTCCCTTTGCATCCAGTGTTGCTACAACTGCTACAGCCATGCTCCTTCTGCTGCCTCTAATTCTGGCAGACAGTGAGGGGGATGGAGGAATGGGTGGAGGTGTGAGTTGTAAATCAGTGGGGCACCCTGCAGGCTATCACCTTGGGCTCACAGCATGTGTGAGGAGCAATAGGGACATTCCTTTCCCAGTCACAGTACTCCTTTTTACTTCTGGTTTGATTTAACCTGAAAATGTGCAAAGGGATTCACGGGCTTCAAGGGTGGGAGGGCAATGTTGGTTCATGCTGCTGTTAAATGCTGAGCTGGGTGGTTTTAAAAGCCAGAATCCAAATGCCAGTTTCTGGGGAGTTCACAAAGAGTAGTGATTGGAGATTTCACACCTGCTTAGGGGAACCTTTGCCATCAAAAGCCAAAGGGAATGATGGTCCTCAGTGTAGAAAAATTCCACCCTGAATCAGATCTAGATTTTTGGCTGTGACCATGCCATAAATAAATAAAAATTAAAACCTAGGGGAGCTTTTTTCCTCTCTTGCATCTCTTACGTAAAATTCCTGTACAATTTCTTCTTTAATGCTAATAAACATTTTTACTCAAGAGATTTCTCAAGGCTCTGGTCTAGTTACCAGCTTCAGACTTTAGTGAGGTCCAAACCTTGTGCTGAGCTCCTCATCCTAAACAAGTCTATTGTCAGCCATCACTCAAGCCCCTGATTTCTCCCTTGACTTGAAAATTACACACACACATGGACACCCCTCATACCCACCCCAAACCCCAACCCCCCCCCATTTCTTTTAGCATGCTTTGCACTTTTCATCTCATTTTCTGGCTCTCTTGAGCTATAAGAGTATTCTGGGAACTAGCAAGAGAAAAGACAAAGAGCTGATTTAGTGCTCAGCAAACATTGGAGGGAGATTTGTGCATGGGATTAGAATTTATTCTCTCCTTATGCAGCAGAGGAGGGTTTGATGTAATAGCTAAGAGCATCCATGGCAGAAGTTGCTGAAGAAGCCTTTTCAACATTGACAGGTTATGAATTTCAAATTAGCAACTGCCAGTCATAGTTCAAGCATTTTTAATGGGAGGGAGAGGGATTTCTTACCAGTGTAGGTATGACTACAGTCAATAGGTACAGATCCATGGTATATGGCTGCACGAATTCTAGGTGTGACAGAAACATCCCAAGAAATGCAATGGGGAGAAGCATTTGGAAAAAGGAGAGATTATCCAGCAATTAAAGAGTTTTCCCTCTTGTTTTTTTTGGCATCAAGCCCTCATTCAAACCTCATTCTGCTTGGGCTGGGAGCAGTGAACAGCTACAGCCCCATAAAGCTGAGTTGTGGCTTGGGTCAGTGACTGCTGAAGCATGTTCTGGACTCCTGTGTATGAGATAGGGAGGTTGGAAAAGCTGAGCTGCTTTGATGTCCAGATTGTGGTGTGTGAGTGTTGTTATTACATTGTGAAGGAAAGACCTCATTAGTCCACCATGAACCAAATCAAAGACACAGAAGAAAGGAAGTCAGTCAAGGGTGATGGAAGTCAGAAAGAGAAGAAAAACCCTGGTATTTGGAAGAGGAAGGCATCTCTGTTTGAACAGACAGCCTTGTAAGAAAGTGATATAAAAATAAACCTAATGTGCTTCCTAACATGACATTGCAGCAACATACGGTTGGAATAAATCTTGAAATGACTTATTGGAGAGAATACAGAGTAAAGCTTGATCCAATTGTTTGTGTATAACAAATGAAAGAACATGTAGGAAAATGGAGTTGTATTGTAGAAAAAGTATGTTACAGAAAGAAAACAGACATGTGGTTCCAGTTCAGCAAAGCCTGTAAGCGATGCTTTCATCTCTCTTGCTACTGAACACAAGGGGACTTTGTAATGAGGTAGCAGGAAAGAAGGTGCAGTGTAAGACCTTAGACCTGCTGAAAATTGGGGATTTGGATGGATCAAAGAGCCTGAGGGTACCCAAGGGACACAGTCACCGCTAACTGGCTTCAGTGGAGACCAAGCAGCTGTGGCCCATGTGCCAGCTCCAGCATCTTCCAGGGTCTGCACCTCGGTAAGCACTTAGTGGTCCCCAAAGAGAGATGAGAGCAAGTAACACGTCACTGCCTTCTAAGTTATAATATTGAAACATACCTGAACTGGCTGACAAATGAGAACCTCAAAAGCGTTTTGGAATGATCTGTTGATTCTTGGTTTTGATGGCAATGAGAACAACAGAATCTGAGCAATTAATCAAACACACTGAAGTGAGATACTATTAGCAAAGTACAGTGGTGTTGTGTCAAGATTTATGTATGGTAGGGAAAAAACAAAAGAGAGAGAGAGTATAGCAAGCAGATGAACTGTCAGACCTAAAAAGTGTCGTCATTGTGGAAGCAGCTGAAAAAAGTCAATAGAAGACAATTGATTTTAGATAAATTGGCAAAAACATGTCAGCACTTGAGGTTAAGAGAAAGGTCTCTTGACAATGGAAACGTATTGTTTGCCTCGATAAAAGTCTGTTAAGATTATTGGTAATGCATTGATAGGGAGCTTATAGAGCAGCTTTGAAAACAGATGATGAAAGGAAAATGACAAAGAGCAAATGACAAAGAGCGGCTTTGCCAGAGGTAGGAGAGCTACTGTTCTGTAGCAAAATGACCTCTGATAGGGAGAGAAAAATGGAAAGCAAGGAGAGGAAATAGTTTATTTTTTTCTTGATTTCTACCTTTTTGTGGTCACAAAATGCTTTGATATGGAACGCAACAGAAATGTCTTATAAATGTGTAATTCTTAAAACAGAGTAACCACTATGAAAGTTGAGGTATACAAATGACTACTGTGGTAAACATAGCACTTGTAGGTCCAAAGACTCATTTTGCAGTGTTTGCTCATAGTGGTGGCTGTTTATTCATGTGAATTGTCCGTTTGCTAATTTCCATGTGCTATGAAAAATGAGAGGAGAAAAACTGAGTTTTACAATGTTTTCATTCAATCGGCCCTGGGGTGCTGCAGTGCACTTTGGGGATCCAGGAGCAGCATACAGGAATCGTGGGTGCCTGAGGTTTGTGAGGTTGTGGATACGCATCAGATCAGAGCCCTCTTTAACTCTTCAGAAACCAGTTTTGGGAAGATGCCCTTCATGGCATTCACTGCTCCTGCCAAGCAGTGCTGAAAGCGGGATTTGATGTTAAAATGGTCCAGACAGTTGTGTGGGTGCTGTGAATACATTGGGTTGGTGGGGGTACTGTTGAAACAACTGTTCTGCTTTGAAAAGAATTATGGAAGGGGTATAAGTACTCTTATCCAAGTGCCTGAGCTTCAACAGCAGCAGGAAAGCTCCTTATAGACAGGTTCTTCTTATGACTTCCTCTGTAATACAGAGGTGGGATGCTAATCTCAGCAGACTGCCTGTGTCCATCAACGTGCTGATCCTGGGATCCACATTTGCTTGGGTTTAAATTCTTTGAAGCTAAGAAAGTGGGTTTGCTTTGCATTCATTTGAAGGAGATCTGCATGCAGAGTGAAATATGATGGTCGAAGGACTTTATCTTGGTGTGATTTATTTAACTCATGAAAAATGTAAGGAGATAGAATTATATTGGCACTATATATCATATTGCTGGGTGAAAAATTAAGATGGATTAGTAGAATTTAAGTGACTAGTTTCTCACTTAACTTGCATTATGATTAGCCCAGCAGTGTGCTGTGCCATGAACATGAGCAAGAAAGCAGGCAGGCTGCCCAAGTGCTTCAGGAACGCCAGATTAAATGGAGATCCTAAAGCTCCAGCCTAAGCAAAATATGCAGAGGTGTGTGGCTGTTACAGAGTCAGTCCTTGTCTGTACTTGATGATATCAGACTCGATAGAGTGGCAGGAAAAATTAAGAGGGAGGGTTTCCAGTAGAGAGAAGGGCTGGTGGAAACTTCAAGGGTTTTGTTCAAGCCTGAGGAACAAAGGTGAGACAAATTGCAGGACAAGAGGAAACTTAGAGTGCTCTCTGAAGTACTGTAGTTCGTCAGTATCAGCAGAAGGGCAGAGACAATTCCAGTAATCAGCAAGGGAGGAAGAATTCTTAAGAAACCATCGAGAGCACTGTTCCTGCAAAGGTTTTCTGCTTATTAATAAAAATCAGGGAGGAAAAACGAAGTATTTAACAGACATTGTAGTTAAGGTCATGTTCTAATCCTAATTTTCAGATCTGTATTTTTATTCTTTTTCTAAATACTTTCGTGTCCACATCCTAAAGCGCAATATGCATGAATAAAGATAATTTGAATAGATATCAATTGCATTCTAGGGTTTTTTAACCACTATTTTCCAACTCCTCTTTTCATGGAACACATTTTAATTCCCAATTCAAGCCTTCAATTTGTAATTTAATTGTATAGTCTATTAGCTTTACAATACCTAATTTTGACCACACCCCTTGTGCCATGTTTGACTCAGTGGATGCAATTTCAGGTTTCCGTGCATGGTAAAGTAATGACAGAATGGTGCAGCTCCCATTAAAGCACGTCCGGATGGTGCTGTGCTTTGTCTGTCTGGCCTTTTCACCTGGTGCTTGCAACATGCTCACACTGCAGAGCATCAAGGCTGGGTTTTAAAGGAGCTCTTGAAAACGTCATATAAGATGCAACTGCACGAATTACCAACTCAAAGGTTATGGATAGAAAAGAGTGGTCCAAGGGAAAACTACATCATGTTTGAAATCTAGACTAAGTGGCATAAGAGGGCAAAACTTAATTAAATGCCTGGAGCCAGCCTGAACTGTCGGGAATAAATCTAAATTAAATATGATTACAAAGTGATCTAATAGAATGAGATAAGTTATAAATAAATTAGACCTAACTCACGCGACAGAAACAAATCAACAGAAAGTCCTTGGGTGTAGATCAGTCCTGGTACATTTTTATGACACAGATCAAAATAGGTTGATCATTCCTGACTGCGCGGCCGAAAGGAGCCTATAAACATGATTGACAAATCTGCCAACAAAAGTTGAGTCTGTGCAGGGCAGAGATGGATCGTGCAGAGGTTTCTCTGTAGTGTGCTCTCAGTTGCTGGGTGGTTATAAATTGTTACAAAAAGGCTGGGTCGCTGCTCTGGCTCTTGTAATAGTAGGAACGGTGGTACATTTGAACGGAGATGATACTGATATTCAGTGTCTTCCCATAGCACACTTAATGTTTTTACCTTATTTTCTGCCAAGGAAACATGGCTTGTGGCCGGGAAGATAAGCTGGGAGAAGTAGTCTACTAAATTGGAATACCCATTGTGATTCAGACAGGTCACAATTAACAGAGTAATCTAAGGATTTGTTCACTGATAGAGCCATTTTACAGCATGTTTTTGTGTTACGAAAAGCAAACTGTAATTAACTTGTAGCTGTTGCTTGAGTAGAGCCAATAAATAAATTAAGATGAAGTTGGCTGCTTAGCAAATTGTATCAACAGAAAGACAAACCAAACCAAAAGACACCTCTTCAATGGCAAACATCAGTGTTTGTTACAGCTGGCAAGAGCCTATTCCCCAATTAAAACAGCCTCAAAGAGAATTCCAAGTCTTCTGTTATAAAAGAAATAAGCTTAGGAAAAGGGAATATTTGTACACAACAAAATACACCAATTCTTTTTTTTTTGCATATTTGCCTTTGAATATTTGGGTGTTGTTTATTATTTCTTTTAGCGTAGTCACACATGGTACGTTTAGGGGAGAGAAGCATGTAGAGAGCAGACCCAAGGGAAAAAGTGCCAGTGAAATCAAATGTTTGAAATCTGGCTGTATCAATTGGTTTTCTGAAAGGAAAGCATGAACATAGGAAACAGCAGGAGTGTCAGGAGGCAGGTGAAGCTGCCTATGGAAGCACAGTCTCATGGGATAACAGCGTCTGACTGTCTGACTCTGTATGGCAGAATTTGATGGTAAAAGACCACTTACTCCTGAACAGATGTCAGCATCAAAAAGTAGCATTTTGGCTGAAGTCTTCTTGGTAGGCTTTGAAGGAATCCCAGAGGCAGGGTAGCCTGGAGTGCTGAGGGCTTCAAAATCATCCTTCAGCGTCAGGAGCAGGGGGTGTTGCAGGGCTGCAGACTCTCTCTTTGGTGGTACCGTGTATTGTGCAATGGAGGAGAGGATCTTGTTCTCTCTTCGCTCTATTTCACAAAGGGAAACTGAAAGTGTTTCTGAGGTAAACATGGAATCCGTTTTGAAGGTGGAAGAAAAAATATAATCCTGTTTTTCTGGTTTGGAAGTGTCACGTTGCTCATGGGAATCTGTACCATGGCCCTTAGGATGGTGTAGAGGTGCCTGTCACCTTCTCACCACCACCAATATCCCAATCTGGGTGGTTTCCTTAGCCTGAGCAGTGCAGCACAGATATTCAGCAATTCACTGTGATGAACTGGAGAGTTGATGGGGAGAACCAGACCCCACCTTTATCTCTCATCTTCATCATAAGCGATGTCAGATTTCTTATGAAATGGTTCTTGTAGCCTGCATTTCGTTAATTGATCATAGAACCTATTGCAGCAACTGATGATCAGCAAAATAAGACTGACTTTAACTGCCTCTTTCTTTTGGGTAAAAGCAGGATGTTGCCTTTTTATTTTCTAGTCCTTATCTTGCTTTTTTAGTACAGTATGAACCAATGCTGGCATGGAAAAACATGACAGTATCCTGAATCAGCAGTCATAGGTGTAAGAATGAATAAGACTTCTGTGGGAAATTTATTAGGCTTAGAAATAGAATTATAATGTTGGTGGATAAAATACAGAGGAATATAACCTTGCACAGAGAAAATGAAGCAGTCTTCTTCCTGGTCTTCCACCTACGTTTCAAAGTTGACTCTGTACAGTCTCAAACAACCATTTCCTGGACATCCTTTCAACTATTATTACTCCTATTTAAGACCTATCTCCATTTGGCTCTGCCCCTGCCTCTCCCATGCCCTCAGGAACTGATGTGCTTGTGCCAATGTTGCAGGAATAACATCCATAGCTGTCTTTAGTGGTAGAGGCGAGTGAGAGATGAGCATTTTTTAAATGAGGGTTGTAACTTGGTGTCCTCTGCAGGAGGACGAGGGGGGAGCCAGAAGAGCTGCAGTCAGCAGCGGCTGTGTTGTTTCCCTGCCCTAAGACTAGCTGATGCTTTGATCTGAGCAGGAAGAAGTATCTTTGGAGAAAAGGCTTCACAAATCACACCCCTATAGCAGTAAGTAGGTTGTAGCCTCAGGACCTGAATTTATCCAGTGTGACTTGATTTGTACTTCCCTTGCACAGCTCCTCTTATTCTTATTTTAAACACCAGGCTCAGTCCTGAGTAGGTCAATGCTGCTTTGCTGGGGGGTTATGCTCAAGCCACGTGGCTGAGCATGATGGTGGGATGTCCTGCAGGAAATGTAGGTGGAGGCATCTCTCTGGACCAGTGGGAGGTTCAAGGCTGGCCCCAGGTACCGCTCACAGATATCTGTGCTTTATAGGAGCAACAGCACCTGATATAATCCTGTTCTCTCTCACCTGCAAGCATTACAGCCAAGCTGAGCAAATAGCTTATTTATCTGGCAAATGCAGCCTTTTTCTCTGCATGAGCATCCCTAAGTCAGTTGCAATTTGAGTTTATGCTGCGGTTGGCTGTTAGATGGGTAAAATTTGGAGCTGGAGCTGCGGTGTGGTGATTGCTGGCAGGAACACAGCCTCTGCTGCTCAGCCGCTCCAGTTCATTTGCTACCATGGGGCTGCAGATTTAGAGCTTGCTTTAGGAGCTGTGTGAGTGTATTTTCAGGAATATTTGATTATCTCTCAGTTACATGAACACCTGAGGAGAGAAAGCACAGAACGGCCACAAATGCAGTCGATACGAGCTCATTCAAATAAACATTTTCTGAGCCACTTGGGGACCTTTTTTATTGCTTTTGTATTGGAATCCCTCTCCTGACACAGCCTTACACAAAAAGTGCAGTGCAAGTACTCTGGGTCAGATTTAGAGCTGACTTTGCTGCCCTGCTTCATCTGGGGATTTGTCCTCTTTGAAGTTAGAGGGCAGTTGTTCCTGGTCAGAATGCAGCAAAACACATTCATAGGTTAGATATTAAATGAATTGACTTACAGGGCATTAGTCATTCCCACCATCTCTAGTAACTAATGCCCCTGGTCAAGTTAACCATCCTTAATTCAAACCCAGAGAAAAGCCAGGATAAATTGTTTCTTGTTGGCATCTTAATTTTGGAGCTCAGCTCAATCTATTTGCTTGTCTCATAGATCTAATAATTACTTTATTTGATATCCTTGCCCTGGTCTGTAATCATTCTGTAGTTTCATTAAAGAGAACAGGATATCAAGATAAATCAATCATCCTTTTCTCCTCATCATAGGGCAAGCCCTTTCTCCTGCAGAGGAAGAAGTTCTTTGTTACTTACTGCACTTTGGTTTCACTTAACTTCATTACATCTTGGGTTCCCACTGGACTGCCATCAACTCCCTTGTCTTGGATGCAGAAGTTGGTGTATTGGGCAGTGCTGGGTTTACAGTTGGACTTGATGATCTTAAAGGTCTTTTCCAACCTAAATGATTCTATGATCCTAAGAAACTGCTGCACATGTCAGAAGAAGCTGCTGCCTCCCTTAAAAATAACAACATTGTGCTGTGGTAGAGCCCTGACCCTTCATAAACCAAAGGGCACAGGCAGAGCCTTGTGTGCCCTGCTCTTACTGGTGCTGGAGGGGAAGGATGCTCAGTTACTGCCATTGCCCACCTCCAACAGGCAGGCGCTGGGCTTGGGCAGCGATGAGCATGCTGCCCACACAGGCTGTGGCTGCTGGTGTTGCTCAGTGCTGGCCAAGACTTGGCAGCAACTCTAATTTTAGGCTTGATTTCCATTTTTATTACTGCTGTGCTTAAAAGAGAATGAAGAAGTCGGTTCTATCAGTGTTCACATCCTCATCTCCATTGTTAGCCATGACCTAACATGCCATGTTTTGCTGTTGCAGCACCCAAGTGAAATTGCATTTCTTAATAAGGAAACTTGGCTACACGGAGTTTGGAAGGTGCTCTACAGAAATGTAATAACTGCTTGTTCACCTGTCAATGTCGAAAGCAGGTTCGGTTGTTGCTTCGAGCGCAGTTTTTTGCTGCTGCGGCACCATATTAGACTTGGATTTAATATGAAATAAATAAGAATTTGTGAAAAAGGCAGCTCCTTTTTACAGCGTTAAATGGGTTTTGAATACTGCACTGAACTGACAGAACCGGCACCGAAGGCAATGATTGCACAGCCTGTAGACCTTTAGACTGCATTTGTAAAGGATTCAAACACATTCTAAAGTTGGCTTTTAAACAGGTGTGTGTTTTCTTACCCTTTCCTGCCCCATGCTCCCCCCCCCCCCCCCCCAAATCATGAATATAAACTCAAATATCTCGGGGAAGTTTCGGCATAAATATATGTAAATTTAAGGCCTCTTTAAAGGGATATTGTCAAGTATGTTCCTTTAAATAGCTTTCAACGTCTTTGTTCGCTTCTCTTGCTTGCGCAATTTGCAGAAGTGCAAAACCACAATCCTCCTTGACCCTTCCAGGCTTTTCCCATTTATCAAACATTGATTTTTGTGTGTTTCTACTAGAGCTTGAAATTAACGGAGCCGTGCTGGTAATTAAAACATAAATGATCATAACAGCAGGCTTTTCATATGTAGATCACTTGATGAAACATCTCAATAGCCATCTGTAGCCATTACGTATTATTTGTATTTGCAGATCAAAATGGAAGGAAAGCTGCTTAATTCAACTTTTTTATTGGTTAAGGAAAAAAACTGCAATAAAAGATGTATTGATCAGTAGAATGAAATACTTGGGTCCTTTTTTCCATTGGAGTTGTTGCCTTGTTGCTGTTGACTCTCTTGGCAGAGATTTGGGGAGGAGACGGTGGGCACCACCTCTCTCCTGCTGCCAGTATTAGGTTGGGATGGTAAAGCAGAAGAATGGGAAGCGGCTGCTTCCAAAGGCACCCACTGCTCTCACCCCTGGCACCCCATGGAAAGGCTTCACATCAGCTCTCTTGGCGCTGTCACTTCACAGCGTTCCTGCTGCGTGCTGAGCACAAAAACCTTTTACTTCTCCAGCACGAACATTTGTACCTGCCTTGCTGCCTCCCTGCGCTCTTGCCAGCACGAGAGACAGTGCCCCAGCCAGGCAGGATAACTCCTGCTGGTTTCTAAGGCAACCATCACCAGCGCATCCTTTCGGACACATTTCAGGAAGCAGAAAGAAATCGAACCCACACCTAAACTTCTCCTGCTTTTCCAGATCTGAGTATCAGAACATCACACAACAGTGTGTGCACACACGCATCTCTGTTGTTTGAGCATCTTCAAAAGACCACTCTGAATGTATGCAGCAGTGACTTAAAGATGCTCAGAGATGGAGGGAAAAGTAAATAAACTGAAAATAGGCATTACCAGTTAAAAAGTGAACAAAAATGAAGTTTTTAGGCATGTGGACAGACAGATTGTCACCATCCACTGAATAACTCAGTGGGTCAGTATCGTTTGAGAGCATCATCCCGCCTATTAACTAGGAAAAACCCATGATGGGATTGGGGGGGTCCAGAGCTGAGTTCTTTTGTTTGCTTTGTACAGGAAACTGCACCTGTGGGTGCTCATAAATAGCATTAGCTCCTCCTGTGTTCGGAGACCGGCTGTGTGGGGTGGGCACATTGTGTCCGAGTGATACCATTGAGGGTTGCGTGAGATTGTGAACTTCAGGATTAGTAGGTTGAAGCTTTTAAGAGTAATGTTTAACCAATGACAGCTCTCGTGCTTGGACAGGAGTCAGTTTTAGGCTGAATTTAGGCCAACGAGGTATGAAACCTGATGTTAAAAGAGTGAATGATTTCTTGGTACATGTGCCTATACCCATAGGTACAGCTGAAGCCCAACCACAGAGATGCAGATGGCATTGCTTTGTAGAGTTCTTGCTGGAGATTTTAGGTGTGAGTCAGGTTGCGAATGATGTTCACTCTGCTTTGGCAGTTCACTGCAGTGAGAAGCATTTAAGTTTTGTACATAAAAGTTGAAGTGACTCAATGACCCCATTAAAATTAAAAGAATTTGGTTTAACAAAGCAATCTTTATTCAAAATATGTGAACTAAAGTGACCTTCTGCCCTGTTGTTTTGCTTCATTTCTTTAGGAAGGAAGTACTTGACTGCTTTTTATAGTGGAAGATGATAATACATAGAACTTCCCAATGACTCTTTCAGAACCACAAGTGCTGGGGGGGAAGAAAGGAAAGAATAAACCTATTGCGTTGTGAGTGTCCTGCTGCTTTCTGAGACAAGCAGTGAGTTTCTTGGCTGTAAGCAATAAGCTTTTATCCTCTTTCTCAGTCATCCTGTTGCTCGGTGTGTTGTACCGCGATGACAAGCAGAGTGCTGCAGGGCAGGTGAGCTGGAGCCTGGCTGCTCTCCCATGGCCGTATTCCAAAGTCAGCGGGCGCCTCCAACGGAGCATATGGGCAAGGGGTGACTGTGTGACAGTCCCTCGTCTGGAGGGAGAGCCAGTGCTGCTGGCACCGTTGGCTTCAATGAAGGGTTGGATGAACCTCACTGCATGCCACAAGGGCCATGTTGTGCCGCTGGGGAAGGTCACCGGGGATGAAGCCCTGTATTGATTGTACCCTTGTACCTTGAATAAAGGTTAAAGGGAACATTTTGTACCATATGAAGTCAATATTGATTTCCTGAAGCCAGCTGGGAATTGCACTAAAGTTACACTTTCTTTTACTGAGATAGTGTCATTTTTGTCCTTTGAAGATCTGATTTTAAGGGCCATGGTGTTTCTTTAAGCAAGCTCTCTGCAGTTTTTAGTGGTTAAGTGGTTAGCTTTCCATTTTTGTGAGTGATTGAAATAAGAGTATAATTTTAATGTTCCCTGTTGCACCACCCACCAGTTCTGTGTCTATAAGATTATATTAACTTTAATGACACAATAAAAAACCCCCAAACCCTAAGTGTAATAATGCGGTGATGGTAGAAAGGGAGTAACTCGGAGCACTCCTGTTGTTAATGCGTTCCATATGAGATCTTGTTTTTAAGTAATTCAGAAAGCGAATTTACAAGATTCATTTGATCTATTTTGTTACCTCAAAGACCAGTATTACAGGACTCTGCGCGCAGACCTCTCCGGATGGGGATAATTCTGGCTTTCACTTGATACACTTGCGTACACTGACATAATAGGTATATATGTCAATAAGCAGATACCTGGTTGAGAATATCAAATGACTGTGACTGAGCTCTTGCAGAAAATGCTAGGGTAAATAGCATGGATGTAGGTCTTCAAAAAGACAGGGAGGTACCACAAGTGTATGCAGTGGTATAAATTAAGAGCTATAGACCTTGTCTTACCCCAGACTGTTAATCAGCAGTGATGCTTCTGATCCGTAACTTACCAGGGCACAAATGCTAACTTCTTCTTTCTCAATACATAGTTTGTTCAGCAGTCCAAGGCAATGACAAAGCTATTGCATGCTCTCACGCATCTCCTTGCAGATAAATTTTTGTCTTTACTGGTGTTCAACACTTGATACAGCCTTGACTTGAAATTGTCTGGGCCTGTCACAGAACCCTCCCAGCTCTCCTTGTGCTGTGACCATTCTCTAAAGAAGAAGATGATTTGTAGTTCATTTTTGCAACAGAATGACTGTGAGTGGGGATCACAATTTTGCAAGGCTGATTTAACTTATTTTCTTGATTCAAGGACAGATATAATCCTATGTTTACAAAGTAATTATATGGTCCTTCGTGTATAATACTTAGTCTGCTTGTGAAAGCTACTCGTCATATCATTAAATGAATGGTTACCCTTTACAACTTCTTGTAACAGGTGGAGAGTCCTCCAGATTTGTGCAGTACTAAATACAGCTTCACCCAAATAGCAGATGCTGGTTGAAGTGCCCAAAAGTTTTGCTATATTATAATTATTCTTTCCATTGTTTTTCTTTGAAATCAATTCAGGTGCATGAGAATTTAACTGGACTTTGAGCTTCTTCAAGAACTGATGTGCTGAGGAGGGTTATGTCTAAAACCAAGGATAGAAAACAATAGTTTTGCAACCTCCTGAAGTAACCCCATCGCTTGTGTCTGTCCTGAAAAGCCCGAAGCTTTGGCCAACTGTTTAAAACATTCAAAATAATGATAACGACTTTTCATTCATTTAGCAAAAGGAAAGGGAGAAAATGGATGAGGGAAACTGAAGTGACCTTTTGTGGTAAACAGCAGTGTGCCAATATTGAAACACAATTATCCGAAGTGCCTGTGGGTACCAGCTTCCTGTTGATAACCTGTGGTGCTAATTATCTGCAAGAATTCAGGGCAGATATTTGTGACTTGAATTAATTGGCTCTCAGGAAAGGCCGCGCTTGCAGAGGCTATCGACAAGGAGCAACACAGAATAGCAAGATGGAAAAGATGCTTGTGATGAAGGTGGGGCATTTTGGGTCTGGTTTCCATCATTCTCCTCTACGTGTGCGGCTGTGCTGCAGCCCAAGTGGCTCAGCCAGTCTGTGAGATACCATGTTTTGTTGCACTCCTTTAACCTTCCCAGGGATTAGAAATGTGATTTGGTAGCTTTTTCACCTTTCTGTCCCTCCGTAGCCTTGCAGACCTGTGGGGCAGAAGCAAGGTGGCCAGTTAATCAAAATACAATGTACTGAAAAGGTCAAAACAGTAGAAAAGACTCAATATATTTTCTAGAATGGGAGGCATTAATATTCTGTGTCTTCATAGACCACGGTGTAATGTCAAGGACTGCAACAGCAGAGCAGAAAATAGAAAAAAGGCAATAGATTCCCTTGACAAAGGTTTTAATTAGAATGAATAATGGTACTAAATTAACAAGTGGGTGTTTTGCATGTCTCAGTTTGGAAGATGCATGGAATTCTGTGGAGTGGCTCAGAGGATACTTTGTTTTGCAAAAAACCCAACTGATTTGCACAATGCATAAAATCAGCACCTTTGCTTTTGGAGGAAGAAGTGCCCAAATGCTCACTGATTTTAGTGGGATAAGGTACCCACGGCAATTCTATGCCTAAGCCTTCCTTGCTCATCATCTGTAGCTGAGCTAATTTGCACGTACCCTGGTGAAGAAGTCAATTGGTGTTACATTTTAAAAGAGATTAGGGGGGATCAGGTTTTGCATAGAGCTTGGTGCCTACCGGGGTGTTAAGAAGCCAACAAACTTTTGTGAGGGCTTGAATCCTGCTGCCCCTGAGCCCTGGAAGGTAATGAATAATCCAGGGAAATTTAGCAAAGCTAATCTTCACTGCCATGCCCAAAAAGCAGCTTGGTTACTTCCACATAGCCGCTGAGCCACTGAAGATGTGCTTTAAGCTTTAGAAAGGCTCTATTTCCCACAGCTTAGCCCCTGTGAGAACAGCTAATATCCACGCATCGCGATGGGAAACCGAGGGTATTTGATAAGGTACCTCTACGTGCTTAGTTAATGCAACCTGATCATGTCCTAAGGGATATTCCCAAGGTCACACAACGAGTCCAAGCCAGGCCAAGGCTGAGAGTGTGCTGATGCACACTTTCTGACCTGTGGCTCCTTCAAAAAGGTGTGTTTTGGCTCCCATTCTCCCACTGAGCCCCCTTTCCCCTCTCAGCTGGTTGAGCAGCACTCAGGCAGGCAGCCTGACCTTTTCTCCTGCCCTGGTGACAGATGTTCCTCGCAGACATGTCAAAATACGTTCTTTTTACTCCCTCTCCCCTTTTCAGGGTGTCTTTTTATTGATTAGTGCAGGCAGGTAAATCTGAGCCTAAAGTAATTACTTTCTCTTTGTTTCATAAGGTCCATGGGCCCAATATATTTTAAATGGCTTTCCTCCCCTTTAATGGCTATCAAATGATGTCCATCATTTCTCCTCGGTGACACTGTTGGCTGGTTACAGCTGGTTCAGACAATTCTGGGCAAACAGGCCTTTTAAAGATAATTAACATTCAAAAAGGTCAGTTAACTTTGCAGGTCTGCATGCTGATATTCAGCTGTGAGTAACAGAGTTTAGCTACTCTTTATTATAAATGCAGCCAAGTCCATTTGCGATGATCCCACACAGGTACGGCTTTCACTGCACAGCGTATGTATGTTGAGCTTTTATTTATTCCATTTCTTCTACCACCAAACTGCTCAGCTATTTTGGTGCCTGTAAACTGTTCACAAATCTCAGCTTCTCCTGCCTCCTGCCTGCCCACCCCAGCTCTCACCTCCTCAGTGTAATGCTTGCATTTCCTTGTACCCTGGCAGCATAGAAGAACCTTTAATTAGAGCTTTTGGAGCTCTAACATTTGAATGTACGCCCTTGCTCATCTTGGCCTACCTCCATGCTCCTTGATGGAAAGCACTTGCTCCTGTCCTGCACATTTGTCAGCTCCAGCTTGGCTCCTTCCAGCTGTGATTTATAGGGGACATGTACCCAAAGGAAATGTCTTTGAAGGTCAGGTGGGAAGAGCTGTTTCAGCTTCTCAGGGTAAGCAATAGTTAATACAGTGCTTTCACATGCTTTCTAGTGTGTGATACATGCACATATACATTATATTTTATATATACATACATGTGCATATGAATATATAGGCATGAGTGCCAGCATTAGTCCATTAAGATGTGAAAGATGCATTGATGCTTTCCTCAACTGGAACTGCTGTGAGGGGAGTTCTGTGTGTTCTTGTGATACAGCTTCTTTACCAGGATACATCTAAGGAATTGCGAGGCCTGGAGATGCTGATCAGGTGGTGGGGGGGAGTTTTGCAGATACCGTCTTTCTATTTTGGCAGAAGAAAATGGCTTGGTCTATTTTATTGCACTTGTAAATGAGATTGAGAGAGATAAAGATTAAACCCAAATTGCTGAGGTGAAAGAGTCCCAAGGCTGACTGTATGGACAAAGCAGCTTTCCTAGAGAATGACTGCCTATACAATTATGCGTCTGACCCAACTAAAAGTGCCCATTAGAAACCGCAAATGAAAGCACTTTCTGAATGCATGTCCTCCTGCAGACTGAGCCTGAATTGGGGATTTTCTTTCTTGAGAAAGCTGTGTCTGAAAACAAATGTGTTTTTCAGCTCTAGCTGCAAGGGTAGTTCATTAACACTGAGCTTCTGAGCTTCATTATTCCAGTGTTACATGTTTATCTGCCAGATATTTGTCAAAGCAGGCTTCCCTGTGGACAAGAAAAGCAAAGGGAAAATGCAGTTGTTAACAAGGGCCACAAGTTCTCGCCAGCAGTTAGGTATCACCATGTCTGCCCTGTCTTTGATTTTCTTACCTTTTGATGCTTCACTTTTGTGCAAAACTTGTTAATTCTCATCATTCTGTGTCCATCATGTGTCCATGGCATGCGCCAGCAGAGGCATCTTGGGAACAAGCAAACCTTGTGGAGGTAATGTATGAGCAACTTAGCGATAGTCAAATGACTGTAATCATGATTGTTAATACACAAGTTTCTGGGTTTGGGTGGTGTATAAATGATAAAATGAGGGACAAAAAAGGCTTTGACCAAAGCAGGCCCTTTATATCTTCTGCTTCTGAGCAGATGAAGCCCTGTCCTGCCCCACCATGGGTGATGACACCCAGAGCCCGGATGTCAGCCCCCAGCCTGCAGCTCAGCATGGGGCTTTGGCAACCTTTTCTCTTAGGGTTGTGAAGAAATGCTGCCTCTGCTGAAGCTACATCCCTTGCCAGATCATAGCACAGGGCTCAAGGGGTTTCGGTTTTGGGGTGTCCAGATGGTCCCAGCAATTGTGAGTGTCACGGGGAGGGATGGTCATTTGAGAAACAGATGTGGAATTTGGTTTATTTCACAAGACTGAACAAACCCATGAAAACACGCAATCTCAGCCCATTTATACCCGCTGTCTGTATTTAAACTACTGCTAGAGGTAATCATTCAAAGCTGCTCAATTGCACTGATGACTTTGGGAAAGTCACTGTCGGCACCAGCCTGGACACTGTTGGACAATATGTTACAGCAGGAGTAGGTGTCAGTTCTCCAGCTTCATCACTGCTGATGGTTATTACTGTCTCCTGGAAATCTCCCTCCCACTGATGGCTAATCAATGAGCCTGGCATTGCTCCGAAAGAAGGTGTAGATCAGGAGTAAAGCTGCAACAATTAGCAAGTTTGCCTTTTGCGCCAAATATCGCAGCATATTTCCCCACCTCCTCCCCAAATAGTCTGCTTATTGAATTGTTACTTTTCTGACACTAACAGATGGTTCCTCGTGGCTGGCATCTGTAATATTTGGGAACAGATTGATGAAATTGGTAATGACCAGTTTCTGCAACAGATGGCTTATAGGCAGATTTTGGTGTAAACTGACAATGTTGCTTTTAAGAAGTTTCCAATGAACCCACACATTACAGCTATGATTACAACATTATTTAGACCCTGAAAAATGGATCTAAGCTCAGCATAAGTGCTATGTAGTGTCTAAGGCAAAGGTTAACGAAGACTGATTAGATAATTAACATGGCTTTATTAGCTTTTCACCACAGCTGTGCAATGTTCGTACATAAACACTCCCTGCCTAAAATTGCAGTGATGATGTTTTAATATTTATTATGGAGATAGGCGAGAACTCAATTTATGGCAGAAAATATTGTGGCCTCAGATTTGCAAACCTCATCTAGCAGAAAACTGCACAGCAAAATCGTAACACAGCATGAGTGAGCCCCGTGCCGTGGTGGGATGTAAATATGCTGCCTGCAGCAGTGGCCTTTCAAACATGCTCTCACTCGTGTGAGTGGAGCACTATTGCACTTCCCAGTGTAGACAGGCCTGGAGTGTTGCTGTGGCTGCAGAGTTGCTCTTGTGTGTTGGTCCTCTGCTCACCAACAGCCTTTCAGAAAGCTGTGATGTGCCCATCTTGTTTTATTGGGTAGCAAATGTAAGAACATCTTTGTGATGTGGTGGTGCTGTCACTTTAACAAGTGATTTTGTGTCTTCCATGGCATTAAAAGAGTCCAGGTTTGCAGCACCTTGGCATCTGAGATGGTGCTTGCTGAGCCCTCTCACATCCCTGTGTGGTGCAGTGCCAGGCTGGGGTAGCTCCTGGGTCTGATGGCATCATCTCATATCCTGTGTTAGAGCATATGCTCTTCTGCTTTGATCACGTATGCTTTGGGTGAAGACTGGAGATTTACTTCAGTTGTGTTCCTGTAACTTGCTGGTTTATCACCCAAGCTTTAGTTGGCCACAGGAAATGGCTTTGGGCAGTCTGTTGGCTAAGATCAGCCCCAAAGCCCCAAAGCATGGGCAGCGAAAGTGCTGCTGTGCTGCCGAGCTTCATGGCTGTGGTGCTCAGGCTCTCATCTTGTCACCTAAAACGAGCAATTTCAGAAAGGCAGCATTCAAGTGACATATGCAGAGCAGCAATGCCCAGCACACTTGTGTTGGAGAACTTTCCTACTTCTGGCACATTGCTTCATCCTCTCCAAAACTGCTGAGCCATTTGTTATTCTCCCAGGGTTTGTCATCAATCACTGCAACTGCTCAAGGACTTTTGGCACTGTGAAACAAGCTGTTCAAAGCTTGCTTGGGCACCTTCATCTGTGCTGAAGCCCTGGGGTCAATTGTAGTGGAGCTGTGAGGCCAGTCAACGAAGATGTATGCAGTGTGCACTTCTCACACATTCACCTGCCTAAAGAAGTCCCACCAGGGTTGCCTTGGGTAGATAGGGAGAGGGATGACTTCAGAAGGACCATATTTGCATCTTTACTGGTAAAGCCGTTGATTGCTACCCTGACATTGTTTTTCTGCAATGAGAGAAGTGAGATATCATAGAGGGTAAACCACAGGAGGAATTCAGCTTTCTGTTGGTCCTTTTGGCACCGTGGGTTGATTTTGTTTATTCCCTGCAACTGTATTTTTAAATCCAAGCACTGTTCCTGTAGGCAAAATTGAAATAGTTTAACTAAAATGAGTGGAAAACAAAAAAAACTGGAGCAAGATCCCTTAGGGAATAGCAGTTTAACTGAAATCAGTTCCTTTGGTTGAATTGGACAAAGAGACTTTAAGACTGAGCTGCATTAATTTAATCAGGTAGTTCTGGAAATACGTGTTTTGTTGGTGTTTTACAATGCAGAAGAACAGTTAAAACCCTCTGAGCTCTCTGCCCTGCAGAGCCGCGCATCTCTGCAGTTTTCCCCAAGAGAAATCACTTTTAATTTGTTTCTTCCTATTTTTCTTCCTATTTTAAATACAAAAATGTGTTTCCAAGCAGCTGCAGAGGTTCAGGCGGCTGGGGATGGTGTCAGGGTCTCGCAGGAATAAAGCCCCAAACCTCCTTTTTTCTGAGTGGCAGTTTCTCCGAGCTTTCCTTAAAATCTCACCTCTGGTTCTGATTCAGGCGTTGTGATTGATGTGCAGTTTTCATTGGGTTTGAGTAAATCTGAGCATTTCATATCAACCTGAAATTGCTTTGGTAAACCCAGTGTTGGATTTGACTGCAACCATTTGCATCCACGAGCAGATTGTGGGAAATAGGTGTCCACCAAATGAAAATGAAATATTAACATTCTTGAAGCCCTTTAATCCTTTTTGGTCTTATTTTCTTTCCCTTATATGAGGTTCCTTCAGTGTAGGAAAGCCAAACTCTTGTGAAATACAAATATAACAAACTGCTAAGGTTAGTTTATTTTACATAAATGCTGCTTTCACCATCTTCCCTAGATTATTTTCAGTGCAAATCACTGCTGCTTGAATGCGCAGTGCTTATAATGATTCAAAAGCTATTACGGCTTCTGCTCCAAGGGATGATCTACTTCTGTAGCAATGCCCAGAGAAATGTTCTGCTTCCTAATTGTTGCTCAAAGGCAGCTAATTTGCTCTTTTTCTGGTGTCAGGAAAAACGAGGCATGCTTGTTTGGGTTTTTTGTTTATCTGGATTACTTGGGCTAAGCAGAGTGAGGGAGGTGGAGGTGGTTGGTATGAATGAAAGGATTGCAGGTCTTAGCTGCAGGCTTCTCCCTTAGCATCTTGGTGCTGTCACTGGGGACCTTTTGGGTCTCTTCTCTAGTGAAAGGAAGGCTGGGACATTTCTGCCCTTGCTGTTTGCAGACAGCAGCCTGGGTTTGAGCTCAGAGGCTTGAGTTCAGGTCTGGGTCCATCCTCCTGAGCATGAGAAGTTCCATCCTGGGACTGTTTGAGTTTATTCTTTCTCATGGGTTCTGGCTTCCCACACACTCAGAAAGGTGTTTTTAGCACTCATCTACCCTTGGTGGTGTCTGCTGAGATGTATTCCTGGTGCTAAAGATAAGTATCTTCCTAGTCTAGCATCTTTTTGATGGGGCTTTAAGGAAGTCTTGTTTTATCTAAGCTACTGTGTGTCTCAGCATCTCCCCACTACTGATCAAACACTGCAGCTGTGGTGAGGGTCCTACTGCACATCATCACCACATAATGAGGAGATATTTTCTGCCAGCAAGCTATGAGGCAGTTTGTTCTTCAGTTTGATGAAGGTAAAATAATGCCGTGCAAGTATGAACTGGAAACCAGGTGGGATACTGAGTGCATTATTTTCTTTGTAAAGATGGGAGAAGATCAGTGGTATTTTACAAGGTTTATGAGCCAATGATCTAATATCCTCTTTGTGGCATAGGATTAAATGCTGACTAAGGTGTTTCTTCTTCTTCCCTTGTTATAAGTGCACAGTTATTCTTTCTGTCCTCATCAGATGTTAGGCTCCCAGGCAATGGGAAACTCATGCCAAGAGGCAATGGAAAACTTGGGCTGACTTTTAGGAAGAACAAGAGAACTTCTGCCAGTAATCACCTCCTGGTATAGAAATAAAGGAAATCAAAGGCTTGCCTGGAGCAGCAGTGAGGGTTTTCCATACTTGGTCTTTTAAAGGAAAAATACAGAGAAAAAAGGCACAGGGAGAATATATTAGGAAATTTTCAGAAACAAAATCTGGGCTGAAACCTGTGGCTTATGCACACCGTTACTGGGTCTTGGGTTGTCTTGTGGTCATGTAGGTAAAGGTAGTGACATGCAGTTATCATATGCTGGTACATCCCAATGAAGTTTTGCATGGGTGCTCCCTCCGCACAGTCACTAGTACCACAGGAGCTTTGAATCACAGTAAACCACCAACAAGAAAGTGCATAAACGCTGCCACATCAGAAATTGGAGCTTCAATAAAAACTCGAGGCTTGGTGCTGTAACGAATATTGAGCTGTGTTCTGGGCTCCTAATAGACACCATAAAAGGGGGCATATTAAAAGGGCAGCCAGTTGCTGTTACTTTCAGCAGATTCAGGGGCTGTTTTCTAGCTATTGCAATGAATAAGGAAAATAAAATATTCATTCTATTTTCCTATTTGCTTTTTCCGACCTCCCAGTCCCCGGAGCGCTGTGGAAGTGATGTGCACCTCTGAATGGTAGCGGCAAGAAAGCAGCAGACCGTCATTCTTCAGTTGCTCTAAGTGTAAGATTTACAATTTGAAAAACCACGTGAGGAGCATTGCTTCTTGTTAGTGAAGGCCTTTATGAGGTTTATATGTAAATGGTAGGTAGCAGCCCAGCAAAATAGAGTGGGTCTCAACAGGAGGCTTGCCTACATTTGGCTGCAGGCTGAGGTCCCGGGCAGATCTCATTTGGGCTTGTAATACCACGGTGGAGGAACTCACATCACCAAAGGTTTTAGGGGTGAATTTCTTCTTGGGAGAAGCCAGCACTGTGGAGTACATTGCTGGAGTGGCAGTTCCAGTGTAAAAGTTCAAGAGACGTTGGGTGGGAGCCAGTTTTTCAGTGTTTATTAGTAGCACACTGATTGCTTTCCGCCTCTGTAACTGTCTGGGTAGGAAGCAGCCATCTCCTGGGATGTTTATTCCAGCAGAAAATGTGTTCTCGTCCAGAGTCAAAAGGACTTAGGTAATAACAAATTATTCTGGTAATTCTGAGTTCTGTTTTTCA
Organism: Amazona ochrocephala; assembly: GCA_039720435.1. Taxonomy (NCBI): domain Eukaryota; kingdom Metazoa; phylum Chordata; class Aves; order Psittaciformes; family Psittacidae; genus Amazona; species Amazona ochrocephala. The sequence goes on from CM077889.1 coordinate 16,698,491, forward strand.
GATACTGCTGGCACACAGCTGCTGAAGGGGCAGGAAAAAAAGGCACTTTCTCCTCCCCAGGGCCTGTGACATGCATAATCAATAGACGCTATAGGGTGCACTTACAGTGTGTCAAAAAGAGATTTGCTTTAGAACTATTAGTGCAGTGGTACTTAATAAACAGTTGATTATTAAGGGAGTTTACTGATGAGTAACGGCTATTTGGTATGTACGTAAGACTTGACCTGCATGTGAAATGTGATTCACAAGCACTAAAATCTGTTTTTAAAGCCCTCACTGGAACATCACATTTTGCTTCAAGCCTCAGTTGCAACCTTTCAGGGCTGTACCACGGCACTCAGCCATCCTTACAGCACTCCCTGGTTAGTGCTTGCTGCTAGCTGATGGAGAGTGCCCCACAGGACTTAGAAGAACCTTTCAGGGACATGTCCTGGCTATGAGGGATGTAGCAGGGCTCTGTCCCTTTTCCAGTGACCAATTCCATGTACTCTCACCCATAAGTACTCTATGGCACTTGCACATGGGGCTCTGGAGAGGTAGTGAACTGGTGTGTAAAAACTGCCTTTCAGATTGGGATAAATGCAGATGTTGAGTTTGAGACACATAAATAAGGTTTCTCTGTCTGACGCTGACAAATGGCTGCAGTGTGCTGTTGCTCAACAAAGCTTAGTCCTGCCCCATATTCCACCCCTGATGGCTGAAAACACGGGTGAGCATCCTAGAAACACCCGGGTGCTCACTGCCCACCCCTTGTGAAGGTCGCGTGGGCTCAGCATCGTGTTGGCTCATTGACCTGTTTTAGGTGCTCTTCATCCTCTTCTGTTCCGCACATCCTATTGCTTCCTCCAGCAGAGTAGCTCCTCTCTGCCCTCTCTTGTCTCACTCCACTTGCATCTTGGCTTTATTTGGTTTATGTATATATATATATTTTACTGTTTTGGCTCCATCATTTTGTCTTTTGGGACTGTATTTAGTACTGTTTTGCTTCTTTCCTTTTGTGTTCCCTACGTCTTGAATTGCTCAGTACATCACCAAATACCATCCTGTCACTCTTTACCATACCCATTTACTGCTGCTGCTACTTCAGGCCGTGGCTCCATCTAAACAAGCAGGTGGATAAATTACCTGGAGGGCTCACATCGCACATCCCATGATCCATGGACAGTGCAGCAAGTCATGTTTTCCCTGCATGTGGAATGATTTTTTTCCCACTATGGGCTGTGGGATAATAAAGGAGGTGCTTACAACAGAGTGGGCTTAAGGTGACAGGAAACAGGGAGTGATGTACCCACTCTGCTTTCATTTATAACTTGTCACTTCTGTTCTGGGGAAAAAAAGGTGTGTTTTGAAATCCATTTCTGGGTCGTGGAGTGAAGGGTCCAACCCAAGTTTTGACTTAATGATCCCATGGCCTGACATAATGTGACAAGAAGAGCAAAATGACAAATTGCCCTTTAAAATGTGTGTAGGTGTCACTGAGTGCAAATTGGGCACAGAAATTGATTTCATGGTATTTGCCTCCTACTTCGAGGTAACAGCCTGAGCAACTTATTCAATAGATTGTCAGTAATTTGAGGCTCTCCCAGACTTGCAAAGTACCGAGTGTATTTTGTACACAGCAGCCCTCCATCCTTGTTTTTGCGAGCTAGCGTGTTGTTGCTGCCCATGACCAGCACCATTATTAAAACAGGACAAAAATGGGTATTTACCATTGACAAAATTTGCATCACTGTGTCCGTTTTCAAAGAAACTGAAGATTCATGAAAAAAATTCACTTTTTAAAGGTTTTCAGGCGGAAGTAGCAATTTTTATGGTGTAACACTCCAGGGTTCAGATGTGGCATCCAGGTGATGGTTGAACGCAGGTGAAGCAGCTAAGAAAATTCGAACACCTGAATTTCCAGAACTACATATTTTTCCTTTCTTGGTCTAAAAACCTGAAATGATTTGACTCTGAGATTCCAGAAAGCATCCTCCTCAGTCACACACCTCCTTTGCTTGTGCGCCTACCCAGTACGTGACACTGAACTAAAAAAGACATTAGCGCTTTGCTGCGTTAGTTACCTTTAAGTGCAGACGGTGTTTGTGTTGTGGTGTTACAGCGATCACAGCAGAGCAGCAACTTTAATTGCCAGGCTATCTGTGAAAAGTGGCACAACTTCTTTGCAGAATCTGATGCTGTGGCAAATGTGAATAGAGTATCTTAAGTAGATAAAATAGGTCATATATTTTTAAATGGTAAAGGGGGTTTTAATTTGCTAAACAGTTTTCCTGTTTTCAGCCATGTAAGAGGATTTTCTGTCATACAAACTGGTTCCTAAAAAAAAAAAAAGCCCCTCACATTATGAATTTATCTCTGTAACCATAATAAAATCTTCATTTTTGCTCCATTTAACACAGCAGGTTTAAACAGCTATTTAGAATGACAAGGATAAATCTCAGTTCGCTAGTCATAAAATAGGTCAAATGTATAAAAAACCCTGCTTTAATGTGACTTAATCACCAGATACAAACTTTGTGGTATGAAATACCCAGATTTCTTTGGGGGAGAGCAGCTTTGGAGTGAAAACTTCTACAGAAGTGCTGCCTCACCTATGGCACTCAGCATGACAAGTACAGCTGAGTGCAGGCACTCACATCTTTGTCCTTTCTGTGTGACCTACAAAAGCTCTCTTATGTTCCTGAAATAAATTATCTGGGGCAGAAACAGATGTTTTGTGGTTTGGGGTCACAACTTGTGCCTCTCACTGTACCTGGAGTTTGCTCCATTGCATTGATGCAGCCAAGAGCTGTCAGCACCAGTGACCTGCAGCACTTTCCTCTGGCCATATCTAGGCAGGTGCTTAATTCAGAGCACACAAACCATCTCATTGACTCTATGCAGAGCTGAAAAACACTTGTGCAATAAAGTACACCACGCTGTTGGCTCAAACAAGAGCTCATGCCTGGCTCTGAGGGGCATCAAAATCCCAATCACATGGAGTAAGCTGAAACACAGCAGTTTCAGTTGAATATGTGTGATATTGCTATTTAAAAAGTAAATTAAGCTATTCAGTTTTGGAAATATAGCAAGTGCACCAGCAGCAGCTTTTTGACCTTCACCTAAAGTGCAGTGAAGCACTGACGCTGTTTGCTGGATGGTTGTTCTTGTTTCCTTTTGTTAAAGAACTTCAATCTGCATTTGAGTTCTGGGGATGCAGTGATCCCCTTCATCAACAGCACAACCTCCCCATCCCGTAGCTACAGCTGTAGGAACCTTATAGTTGTATGTACTTGTTAACCAGTGTCCAAGGGTTGTGCTTGGGATGAGGAGTTGGGAAGTCACAGGGATGTGCTGAGACAAATGAGTGTGAACTTGGCAATGAAATTTCCAGCCGCCTTCACAGTTGTGGACATGCACAAATGGAACTGATGGAGTTTCCTTTGCCTGCTAAAGGAAGCATGAAACACATTATTTTATGCCCAAAGTTTTTAGCAGAGCCATGAGAGACTTCTAATTAGAGAGCTAATGTGCGTTCTGCCAGTGATTAGGTAAACACATTTTTGTGTTATTTATAATAGCTTCCATCACACGGATTCAACTCATTACAAAAGCTTCCCTTGTAGAAGCCATTTACAATTGTAATTCCAATTATTTTTTGATAACTCAGAAACATTTTTCCTCCTATTCATCTGCAAGCAGAAAGTTAATCCATTCATTACAGCACTGAACGGCTGATTTGAAACCAACCATGGGATTACAAAGGCTGAAGGTGCGAAAAACAGGACTTTGCTGGGCAGGAAGTTAGAAGGGGAAAAATAGCTGTAAAAAACCCTAACAGCACATTGCTGTAAAGTATCAATCGTTGAAGAAACGCAGTGGTTCATCTGCAGCTTGAACACTCTGGTGTTGAATGTACTCTTTTGTCATGGCAGCAGCAGAAAGTCAGGGACTTTAGTCCAAAATATCCTCTCTGAAATTCCTGCAGCTTAAAGAATCCTGTTCAATGGGCATAAATCAGGTCATGTCAGACCCCTGTGGACTCACGTGGGGCTAAAATGAATCTAGAAACAAAGAAAAGCCATAGCTTGTATTTGGAAACACTGGGTGAGTGAAATATAAACAGCCCACTGGTCTATTTTGCTGTCTCCACACTCAACCATGGGATAGCGCTGCTGTTTGCCCAGCCCATGGCTGGCTGGGAGCATGAGCTCCAGCTATGTGCCAGCCTGGGATATGCAGGGCAGGAGATGGCCTTGGTTCTTTCCCTCCCAGAACAGAGATGCTTTTGATTTAGTTGGTTTTGCACCAATCTTAAGGGAAGTAGGGAGAGCACCCTAAGGATGCTGGAGGATGGGGCTCATTGCCGTTGCATCCCAGAGGCATACCCCAGGTTCCCCAGCAGTCTGTTGGAAAGTGTAGGTATCTGTCATGTGATAGCTTTGCCTGCAAAAATATTAGCTTTAACATAAAACATAAAACATAAAAAGAGCAAAGGTTCAAGGTGCCTTCATAAGCACTGTGGGATGACAGCGAGTCTTCTGATCCAAAAGCTACAGGTCAGTCCTCCCTGCTGGGCATCTCCTGAAGTTATGAGCTTTCAATAGAGCCGCACTGATTTACAGCCTAGCCAAGGAATAAATGCATTTCTTTTAACCTAAATGGCCTTTTATTTTTAATGTACCCAATCTAGGAATTAAACATCCTATCTGATCTCCCATTTGTAATTTTATTACAAGGAGCTGTAAAACACATACAGCCTTTTCCTCTGAAAAGTGATTATGTTCTTTGTTATGCAGTCATCTCGAATCCCACCAAATTTGCTTCCAGCTCCCAGTTTTGTATACCAAACTCCAAATTTAGAGCCCTACAAAACTACTTTCTTGAATTCAGTGTGAAAGGCTTTGATTTCCACACATAAATACTTTAGAAATGTATTCTTATTATCTCTTACCTTCCCCGAATAGTTATTTCAATACATTTTTTGGGAGACAGTTTCAGCTCTCATAAATGAGCTGCTGCCTAAAATGGGTTTGACAAACCACAAATGCTGCATTTAGGTCAGAAGATACAAAATGTTTTAGCTTTGAAATACACCTTGCAAGGCAGCCACGTGTCTTTTGAAGGTGCAAACTCAGAAGGTCCATCTCAGCCTGGGCAAAGCTGGCAAGTGACGTTTGGGAACCATCTGTCCTGACACCTTGGAAAAGGTTTTGCAGGGAGCAAGGCAGAGGCAGGGAGGACGAAGAGGGATGTGAAGGATGTTACCTGTGAACACTGTGGGGGCAGATTTGACCTTTTGGTCCTTTAAAGACATAGCCTTTAATCTGGTTGTTCTTTTACTGCAGCCACTGTTACCAGCACTACTGATGTGCTCCAAATACATGCTCAGCAAGGAAAAATAAGAGGACAACAAGGCGTGAAGGCTCAGCCACTTCTCTGATGGCACCAAACTCATCCAGCAGCCTTCACCTTTCCTGCACGTAAGAAATGTTTCAATGACCACCTATTGTCTCACCCTGCAGAACCCTTTTGGGTACCCCCCTCTCCTAGCTGGCTCTTTCTAAATCAGTCTGGAGGTGAGTGCCCAGTCTCCCCGTTATTGGTACTGTGCTGTCGCATTAACTGCAGCTTTTGCTGAGACAGACCCTGATTTGCTTTCAACAACTTAACAGTCAGACACAGTTGCTTTAGACCTGGTTAACACAAATCCTCCCTTGCAGCCTTGCTGGACTGAATAAATTGGATAATGGGAGCAAAACGCTCTGAGGCTGTAAGGGTTCAATGACAAAAACATGGTGGAAATTGGGTCTAGGGGCTGCAGCAGAGAAACCGCAGCTGAATTTCTGCTGAATATTGGGCCTCAGAGCCCAAGGATGAAAGGATTTCCTCTAGGCCTAGGTCACTGCTGAGCTGGCACTGCTGTATATACTGTGCTGTGCCCCAGCAGATTACTTGCTCCTTTCCTGCCATGTCTCTGAAAACAAGCCTCTGAGCCAAAACAGGGGCTCTTTCTTCTTCCTTTCTTCTTCTTTTACCCTGCTCTGGTGGTGGGATAAGACTGAAACTGGGGGGGAGATCAGCTGTGTTACAGCTTGGAGGTGCAGACCAGTAACTTCAGGCTGAGCACTGCTGGGTATTTCCTGGGGATCCTAGGATCATGACAGATTTCATGCTAGAGAGGCAGAGCTCAGACTGGCTCATCCCTGGCAGCTCAATGAGCATCGAGAGGAGGCAAAAAGTGGTAGCTCAGCACAGCTGAAGTGTTTTCCAGCATATCTTCTGTATTGAGCTGTCTTCTGGAGCTCTAAAAAACAATGGATGCATTAAAGTATTGTGATGGTTTACCAAGGCATGGGTAGCAGTACTTGCCGTGCCCTGGGCCTATGATGGAGACCACTAAGAGAGCAAATAGCAACAAATGTGTTTGTCATCTCCTCAGCTTTCTGGAGAGCCACATCCACAGGAAAGGCCAGACTGCCTTAGTAAATGAATAAACACAGGTAACGAGTCCTAGAGCAAAGCACATTGGATGACTTCTGTGGAGGAGTTTGGGAGGGTTTGTGCTTTTCTGCACTCATCTCTGTGGAGCTGATCCTCCTGCCTGAGCATGGAAACCTGCAAAGCTCCAAAAGCTGTATCTAGACAGCAGGAAAAAGGTACTCCCTGCTGTTAATAAGCAAAGGGACCAAGGAGGCTGGCGCAGAGGGAATGCACTTAACAGCCCCACCTGAGCAGGCAGCCTCCTCGTGACAGCACTTTGTTGGGAAGCATCCATTTTCTTCACAGCCAAACCCAGTGATTTGCAGGCAGGGCTCTTTCATCCTCATTGTAAGGATGATTATTCCGAAGGGAGCACCATGTCTGAGGTCTGCCAGAGCCAGCAAGGCTCAATGACCCTTTCAGCCCACTGGGGTTGCTATGTTGGCCCCCAAAGTGACCCAGAAATGCTGGTAGGGAAATAGCACCGAGGGAGCACATATAATTTAAAGGTTCTAAAACTCCCATAGGAGGAGCGGAACTGCACCGAGAGCTGAACCAATGTGGACTTGATGAGCAGGTCAGCAAATGCTGCCGATGGAATGAGCACATCGCCTATGTGAGAGTACAAGTCTCCATAGGAAAAAGCTTTGCAACTCTTCTCTGCCCTGGACTCACTGTCGTCTTCAAATTCTCTGCAAACACGAAAACAAATCACGCTGTCAAAAAATCATGCATTAGAAACAAATTATGGTCTCTAAATGCATCTTGGCAATGCAATTGATACACTGTGAGGATGCGAAATAATTGAAAAAGTAGGGGGGGAAATGCAGGATAAATGGCTAAAATAGAAAGTAATGAACACGTGTAAATAAGAGCCACAATCGATAAATATAAATTACGGTGTGACAAACTGTAAATAATCAGAGCATTTCAGGCCTGAAATGTGATCCTTCTTCAGGGAGAACTTGGCTTAGTAAATCTGCAAAAGCTTTAAAGATGGAAACAAGAAGAGACAGGGTTATCAGGGCTCTTTGAACTGGCAGACACGATGGATTAGCCCCTGGGTTCATCGCTCACAGGCTTCACCGGCAGTGTGGAAGTAAGATGGGTTACCAGCCCACTTCCCACCTCCATCCCAACAAACAAGTGATGCTGGCAGGAGTGATGCCACCAGCCTTTCTCACACCACTGTAGAGAGATTAAAAAATAGGGATGGCATTTATCTTCCCTAACTTAGCCATATAGAGGAGGCATTTGATGGCTAACTCTTGTCTCTTGCTTCACTCCACTTTCCCCCTCTGTCCCTGATGTCTCAGAAAGCCTTGTGATATTCAGAAATAAGTGGTCACTGTCCCTCGCTTCTTCTGCAGGTGCACGTTTTCAGGGCAGTTTTTGTCCAGCATGTAGCATTTTAACCCTTCTCTTTGTTTCCAAGTCCTAAATCCTTTCCAGATTCCCAGGATTAAATTCTTATCAAGCCCAGCCTGTGCCAAGACTTCAGTGCAAGCAGGACTGCAGCCTGGATTAGGGATGAGGCTCAGCCACTGCTGTAGAGCTTATAAAGCAGCTAGGGACCAGTACTGAGGATGGACCCAGCAGTATGGGAGGAGATTTGGAATGAATGATGGCAGTGATTTACACCCTGACCTCCTGGGTGACTCAACTTCTGAAAACCAAGCTGAGGGATGACACTTAGACCTTCATTTGCTGTCCCAGAATGTGGTTGCTTTGTCTTAGGATGGCTATATCTCATTGCACACAGCACAGCAGGAAGGCCTCTGCTCACCTGCCCTCCACGGGTGGACTAAATCCCTGGGTGTTTGGTGGATCCCAGAGTAGTGTGGGTTGAAGGGACCTTAAAGCTCATCCATGGGCAGGGGCTCCTTCCACTAGAGCAGGTTGCTTCAATCCCAGTCCAACCTGGCCTTGAACACTGCCAGGGCTGGGGCAGCCACAGCTTCTCTGGGCACCCTGTGCCAGTGACACAGCACTCTCACAATAAAGAATTTCTTCCTCCTATCTAATCTAAATCTGTCCTCTATCGCTTTAAAGCCATAGCCTCTTGTCCTATTGCTACCTGTCCTTGTAAAAAGCCTCTCTCCAGCTTTCTTGTCTGCCCCTTTAAGTACTGGGAGCTACTTTAAGGTCTCCACAGAGCCTTCTCTAGCAACAGCCCCAGTTGCTGTGGGTTTATGTCTAATCAGATATAAGTGGGTTTGTGTTCAAGGCAAAGATTGCCCCCCTCCACCTTGCTGCTGGCTTGCAGACTGTATCACGTGCTCCATGTCTAGGAGTAATAAGAAGAAAAGCACTGACATTAAAATACAAACTGTTGTTGGTGGCTATTCCCATTTGTAGTCCTATCCCCTTCAATAGCATGGAATCTGTCATTTTATGCCTTATTTCAGCTGTGACTGCTCCTGAGAAGAAATGTAGGTCACATCGTGTTCAATGCAGTGCCGTTGAGAAGAGCTCATGGTGCAGTTTTCAGGTAACAGGGGGCTTTGCCACTTCATTTTGTAGCCATGCTGGCACTCACACGTGGCCAAAAGTGGTAGAAAATGTCACTAACTAAAGCTGGCTGTGGGGCTGTAAAACCACTCTGAGCGATGTAGGTGATGGCTGGGGGTGTGAAGCAGGAGAGGCAGCCTTGGAGTTCACAAATGCAAGGAACTGCTGCCAGGGAAAGGGAGAAAGAGGCACAAGTTTAGAAGCTTTGGAGCACAGGTGAAAACAAGGTTCACCCACCACATCATGCATCTTTCCAGCAGCCCCATTAAGTTAATGTTGTGCCATAACTTGCACCAGAGAGCCTGGGGGAGATGGAGCAGCCGAAGAGTCCTGACTTTATTGTAACCCTGCAAGCAACGGGTTGGGACATAGCCGTGCTCTCTGGTTTAACGGAGGATTTCATGAGACTCAATTAGCAATGTTATTAATTAATCAATTATGTAAAGCAGATGAGCAATCAGATCCCCTGTTGTACAGTGATTCAGCTCATTGTTAAAGCTTAATTAACATGCAGGCTTGGGGACAAAATAAGGATAAAATAGAGGCAGAAAAACCTCCAACCCTACAGAAGAATCCATCAGGGGAGAATGACTTCAGCTGAGGATGGAAACTGGGCTTGAGACCAGTCTGGATGACAGCCCTGCTCCAAGAGGATATCAGAGATATTCCGGGTAGTTTGACAACCAGCCCAATGTTTGTCTCTACCACTGCATCCAGCTGAGCCAAATTATGCTCTCCTACTTGCCAACATAAATCTATGGCAAGTCCATCTGTATAACAGAATAGTGCCCACCTTCCAAAGCTGGCTGATGCCATACATGACAAGAGAGGAGTTCAGCAGATGTATTTAGTTGCACACAATCTCCTCTGGCTGTAGCAGTAGGGGTGGAGGTGAGTGCAGCATTAGTGTCATTCACCACCACAAAAGCTCGTTGTAGTGTTGGATTCTTATGTGACTTGTACCAAAAGCAATGGGAATATTGATCTTCTGTAATAGCCCTTTGTAACTCCAACTTATTTCAGTAGCCTACATTAATCTGTGAAAACCTACATCTTGTTACAGTCTCAGTTTTATTTAGTTTTACTTTAGGCTAGTAGTTATTTAGGTCAATTCTTTGCCAGGTGTGATAACTTGACACATCATCTGTGATGGAACAAAGCTGTGTCTGCATGCTCCTAGTTGTAAGGCTCTTACCTATGTGGATTAGCAGCAACAGGATTTGTGATATTCAGCATAGAAAAATCAGTGTCAGAAACCTGCAAGAAGTCTCTCAGAACCTGAAAATAATGTCAGAGGTAATATGTTAACAAAGTATACACCAGTCTGCTTTTGGATCTCTTTACAAATATGCTCTGGGGTTGATTTTCCCCATGTTTAAGGGCCAGATTGCAAATGCATTGCCTGGGAATGGAAATAGAGTCACGCTCCAGCAATGATTTTTATTGAGTTAACTATAGAGAAAAGGCAGCTACTACCTGGCAAAGACCCTGCATTCTTTACAAACTCTGCCCAACCCTTTAGTGTGGAATTGCAGGAATTTACAGTGATACATGAAGGATGCTGATACTCAGGACCAGTAGCTGCCAGATGCAGTATTTCTCCTAAATCTGTTGTCAGCAGAGGGGTTTCTTGCACAGCTACAGCTGGGAGGGTGGCTTCATAGCCATCGAATGCACACATTAGAGCTCTTTGCATACTTCCCCCCATTACCAGGCTGATACAGTGCTGGCAAAGCCTGACTCTGCTCCTGGCCTTGCTCTTTCCTTCCTCCAGAGTGCCACAAAGTGCTTTGTGGGTTTTTTAATCCTAGTTTTCAGGGATTCATTTCAAGCAGTTACTAGATACAGCACACAGGGGACAGGGCCAACCCAGTTTGTAGCAGGAACCAGCCTCTGCAGTTTATGGGTTGTGATGGGCTGATCCTGAACTGCTCAAGTCAGTGGGAATTTTCCACTGAGCAAAAGCAGGCTCTAGCCTGAAAGCAGCGGGTAGGGGTGCTGTGCCCATGTGCACTGGGTCTGTCCCTCTCTTTTGCAGCTCACCTAAATATATATGTTTCACCATTTCCTTTTGCTTTTTCCCCCAACGCTGCCTAAAGCCTGCTCTTCGCTCTGCCTCCTCCTCTGAAATAGATGATCTAGTTTCAAAGATGGGAGGGCTCAGAAAGTCAAAAGCTTATCAATAGCTCTCGGCCTCCTTTTTAATCTATTCAAAAAGCTGTACAGCGTGCAAAGCTGTTGTGACATGACTTTTCTTTTTAATATCTCACCCTCTGACTGCCGGTAGTTAAGGAAAAATGAAACTAATCATCGGCGAAGGCTGCAATGCTGCTGCTTTACAGCCGGTGTGGAGCCCAGTGGGAAGTTTTATGGGAGACTGTACGAGACTCACTGTGTGTTTGTGTTTGTGAATCTCACAGTGGAGGCTTTGCAGAACAAACCCAGGCAGTACAGTCACCAGCAAACTGATATCAGTAAGGTAAGGAAAACATTTGCATATAGGAAGAAAAAAAGGCTATTTGCAAAAGGTTAATCTTGTAATTTTGTCGTGTGCGCCCCTTTTGATATTGCCTGTCAGTATTGCCCATACAGAGGAAATGACACTTTAAACTCTGTCATTAGCACTGTACTAATGTTGGCTGTTTAAATTAGCTAACAATATTAGAAAGGAGCTCTAATTTAATAATAGAGACACAAACCCAGGTATTTCTACGTGAGGATGGCTCCTGTTATATTCAATATAATTTTGTCTTCATTTATACTGTCGGTAATGGCCACTGCAGAATGGGGCTGTGTTTATAGCATTGTCCTGGATACCTTCAGAAGAGAGTGAAAAACATCAACTTTGCAAACTGAGAAGGAAATAAAAATTAAGGCCTCCCCCCCCCCCCCCCAGTTCCTTAAGAATCAATTTTAATGCAATTTGAAAAGTTCTGATTTTGGTACAGTTATTACTTTCCATTTGGAAAATTAAAATACATCTTCTTAAGAGACTTCACACTAACCTCACAGATTATAGGGCAGAGGTGTAAGGTATAAACCAAAATACAGAAGACCACCCATTTCCATGTATGTTGATTCAAGGTTCTGCAGTGTGCTTCATCCCCATGGTTTAATAAAATACAGGAGAGGCAATAAGGAGTCGCAGACAAATTAAAATTTATTGAGACAGACAAAAATGCAACTATTTCAGACTACAGTTAAGCATTTACAGTTAACCAAAGATAGCCAAATGCTCACATTCCACTGAACTCCTTATGGAAAAAGCATTCAGAATTTACTATGCAATTCTACTTACTATGGTAGTCTACATCCATCTACAGTAGGGACATCAAACTGAAACACGTAATATTTGGATCTCTTCTTACAGATCTACACATTTAACAGGAACGGACATCAACAGCATTGAGAAAAGTATAAAAAGACCAAAACCCACCTACTGTAGAAAGGGTTTTTTGATGTATAGTAACTGTACAAAGCGGTCTATGTATTAAAGGAACTTGAATGGCATACAGAAGGGACTGCAGGAAAAGCCAACCAATGTAGGAAGCTAAGCTGGATCTGGTGGTCTGTATCAAGAGGTGACCTCAGATCTATGTCATTTGCTGCTTGAGGGGAAAAATGCTACAAACCTTCTAATACCAAAGTATTCCCATGCCAGAAATGTACACTGAAACTAACAGACTAGGCTGGAGAGGCAAAGAGAAGCATTCACTAACAAACAGTGTTGCTTTAAATAGAAACTTTACATCTTTAATATAAACTGTAGAATAAATATTAAATAAACATTTCAAATGGTTTAAAATAATAATAGAGAATTGGTTAAAAAAAAAGGCAAACAAAAGGAAAAGGATTCTTTGTGTTCACAGCAAACACCAGTAACGACCCAAAAAACCCAACTGTGCTGAATCTGAACTCTAGATTTTGATTTAACCACAGTAGTTAAAAGAAACCTAAAGCAATACCTAACAGTATTTCATAGTCTCTAATATGAAAAGAAAATGAGATTAAATATTGGTTTGTGTCTCTAAAAGAATGGGACAACTCTGATTTCATTTTTCACAATGAGCAAATGTTTGAAGGTTAATGACTTCATGCAGATGGGAAGTCTTGCTTTGCAGAAAGCAAAAGCAAAAGAAAGGAATTAAATTAAGCTGGAAGCAAATTAAATCCTTTATAAAGCATGAAGAATGAAAGGGGCCTGATCTGGAAGAGCACTGGTTCCTGGTAGAATTGCTGGTTTCTTTTGAAGGAATAAAACACATTGTCTTAATGCAGCTTCCCAAATGGGACACACACATACACATATGCACACACATATATGTGTATAAATGTATATATACACACACATACATACACACAGATGTATCTATAGGCTGCAGATCCTGCAACCACTGCAGGATACCAGTGGATCACAAAAGGGTTTTGCTATATAGCCTTGTAGTATTTGGGAACTTGCTCTTAAAGCAATGTACAGTCTGAGCTGCCCTCTCAAGCATGAGACTGTTAGACCCTGTGATTTGACACTGCTCTCTTTAAACTCTTTGTAGTTGCACCCAACTGAGCTAGTCAATAAAATGGTATTTTTCCAATGCTGGCCCTGATGCAGAAGAACACTTGCAAAACTGAAGCAGGTAACTGAATGATCACCTGGCCTGGGGCACTGTTCTGCGTCTGGGCCGGGGGGCTTAAAACATAGTTGTGTGTGTGTGTGTTTCTCTGTATAAAGGGAAATAAATGTGCTACCAGACATCAGCGGAACCACCCGAGGCATCTCTTGCCTGCACAGCGCTGTTTGACTGGGATCCACAGCATTGAGCTGGTGAGTTTGAGAGACAGCAATTGTGCTATGGTTTAAGCTAAAGATGCAAACCCTTCCAGCTCTGATTTGGAAGAGTTGCATGTGAGAGATTACAGCTAGGAGAGGCTCAGTGGTGTTGAGAAATGGATGGTGGTGGCACGGCCGCTCATGTAAGCTGAAGAATGGCCGCATTCACTTTTAAAGGCTTATTTAACAGCTTCTCTTTAACCATCTTGCACATTTGCATGTGACACAGAAGGGCTGCAATCTTGGACCTAGAGCTGCCTGCAAGGACTTGGTTAGACAGGCTTTAGCATGGTGAGGTGCTGGCTGAAGGGATTTACTGTGTGGCCTTTGAAGAAAGGCATAGCTTCAAGATAAGCCGTTGCAAAGGGACATAGGACTGCAGAAAATAGTTGTGTGGAGAATAAGAAGCCCAGTCAGGAGGATAAGTATAACTACTGACTGTGGATTTCAGTTCTGTGTCAGGGTGAAATGGCAACTCTGTGCCTTAGGCAGGTCCTGCACAGGGCAGCAGAGCTAGACCCAGAGTACAGGTTTGAGCAATAAAATACCAGAGGGCAATCAGCCAAGGTGTTTGAGAAGCTACTGATGGAGTTCAAGTGCTTCTCACAGAATCACGCGATTTAGGGAAGCAGAAATGTTGGCTGTATCTGATTTTGAAATAAACTACCAAAAGTGATAGGAAACCCAAAGGGATTCGAGCAGGGCAGATTGCAGGCCACAAGCAAATGACTGTGATGGCAGATTTTGGGGAGGATGCAGGGGCGTGAGACAACAGACAGCAAATTCCTCTTGACTTTACACATCCTTCTGCATCAACAACAATTATGCAGGCTTGCTCTTTGCTCTCAGGTCACTGATCTAGATAAATAGGAAATGAAAGAGGAGAAACCAACTGAGCCCCTGGAACACATGGTGTCTGAAAGGAGTCCCTCTTTGTAGCGCTCTTCTGACCATGTGTGAAAGCAGAAATCCTACATAGACGGCTGAGGACCACAACTCTTGGGCCAGTGTCCCTAAAACATCGTCTTCTGCAAAACACATGGTATTTTCCTGCTTTTGAGTGAATATGTCACCAGCCAAGTGCTAGCTCCATACTGTCCCTACCTCTAACCAGCACTAACTCAGAGGGAAAAGGTAAATCAATCTGATTAGTTCTCCGTGTAATAAGCAGGTTTTCAATTCTGCAAAATAACTCTTAGGTAAATCACAGGCATTGCTAAAATACATCCGAGACCTAATGCAAGAGTGGGGTTAAGGTACCTCCTTCTGTTTCTGAAAACAGCAAAAAGAATACAAGGTCACCGCAGTACATTAATGCATCAGAGAACTGCAATGGGAAAGGACACAGAGGAGAATTTACTGTCAATATGCTGTGATACAATTGAAGAGCTATGAATATGCGACATGCTGAAGGAATCACAGTATTTTTAATACCCTTCTCTTTCACGTGTGTTTATTAGAAGTGTGCAGCTTGTCACTGAGCACAGGGTTATGCTTTTGAAACACGATCACCTAAAGTTGCCTTTTAAACCAGGCCAAATAAATATTAACTACTGAAATTAAAGAAATGACACCTTATTACTTTTGATGGTTAGTGCCTGTGACAGCTTTATAACACTGGAATGAGGGACTGCTAACAGAAAATGGACAACAGGCAGATCTATAGCATGTGAGCAGGAAGCAGAGGCTGCCTGTGCGATGTTAGTGCCACTCTTAGAGCAAATGAGTTTGGACAGAAGCTGAGGAACAGATATGGAGGTGGTTATGATACTACAAATTCACGAAGCACTCTAAAGGAAGGGCAGATGGATTCATTCCCTGCCTGTAGGGCTTGGCCCATTATAGCTGCAGGTTCTCAGCATCTCTTATGATCAAGGCCGTGTTCCTTAACCAAGTAAAGTGTTGGTGAGCTGGTGAGTGCTTTGCCTGTTGGACTCATTCTAAGAGAATGAAAGAAGAGAAGAGAAAGAGGAGAAAATCCCACCAGTAGTGTCCTTTCTGGATTAAATCCCTAGTGCTGGGCAGTCAGAAGTCACTATCCAAAGAGACTTCCTCTTTACTGGAATGTAACAAACATGGACTAGAAAACGAGGCACCTACATTTCCTTCTTCATGAAAGAAAGATAAGTGTTTCTGATATGATCCAGGTAACAACTTATGACACAAATTCCTCAACATAAGAAGGGTTTCTAAGCTTTGTACTGGTTCATTGAGCCCCTTCTGCAATTCTTCTTTTTTTCACAGGATATATCTCATAAGCTGTGCAAGTGAGGGTTAAGACATGAAACGTTTTTGAAACAAAACTCACTGCCCCTGTGGATAGAACAAAAATGCCCCAAACCAAGTGAACAAAAGCTGTATTCTAAACAGTCCTTGCTGGGAAAAAAAAAAGCTGTCTCCTAAATTAAATAGACTATACAAAATCAAACTCAGTAGAGAGGGAATATTTGTGCCAGGTACTCTCAGATACAATTGCAGAGATATGATATGACTTGCAATATTGTGCAAAACGTGAGTCCTCATTGTGATGGGCACTACCATATATAACCGATTTCATCATCCTTATCATCATCTTCATCTTCATCGTCTTCATTGGCTGCTCTTACATGAACCTTCAGTTTCCCTTCTTTGTCTTTCTTTGTTGCTTCAGGTTCCTCTTCCAAATCATCCAACAATACAACAGATCCACCACTGCCAAAATCCCCTGAGGTTTCTTGTTCTTCTTCTGAAACAGGTGAGCAGGAAAGGTCATTCTTTCACATGATACCACATCCCTTGCTCATTACCACCCCTGTCATCCAAGCCATATCACTTGCAAGGTTACTTGTAAAATTCATTGGTTTAGCTATTCATGAAACAACCTCTGAATTTAAATTTTCATCCTGAATTGGGGTAAATTTATATCCATTTACTCTGAAACATATTTGCATAAAAAAACATGTATTGCCTTCCTCTTACAGACTTGACTGGAGAGCCGCAGTTTCCATACATGCAGGCCAGAAAATCATTACTCATTCGTAAATACTCTCATCCCATCACCACTCCATAAACCAGGCTAAGAATATCCCACAAAATGATCTTATTTGACTTCAGAATCCAACCTCTGAAAATGTAGCTGTTGAGCCTAACATCTGTAGCCTGATTCTGGGCATCTCGGACCTCGTAGGTTCCCCTTTCTGCAGCCAAACCACTGCTGAAGCTCTGAAGGAATGCAGCTGAGCTCTTGCTTGCCTAGGTGTAAGAGCTAATTGGTGATTTCACATGTGTAAACAATAGCGCCCTGACAGCAATTTTATTGGGCTTGGTCATTAATTTATAAAATTGTACACATTTAGGCCTTCCTTTGTCTGGAAAGACATTAATCGAGCCCCAGTAAATGTGCATTCCACCATACACAACAATATATTTAATAACCACGCCTAGCAATCCCTTAGCCTTAATTTCAGCATTTTGTTACATTTTCCAGGCTGGTAGGACAAATATCAGTGGTTGTTTCCTGTTAACTTCTGTTGCACTCCCCAGCCCAAAGACCAGTACGTATATACAGCCCCATTTGTAGTCTGAATACGAAAACACAGGAGTACTTTGAACACTGGCAGTCATGTTTCCCTGTTGTCACTTTAGTTATCGTACTCCATCTTACAGCAATGGCATGGCTTACAACAGTGTTAATTCCCTTGTTGTCTGAGGCAAGCACGTCATTACTCACCACAGCTGACTGTCCCTTGCTTTCTTGAGCCAGCTATCTCATTGCCGTACTTATCAACACACCAGCACTGCCCTGTGCTGCCATGGCACTGAGTGGCTTTGTAATAACCTTCTTCATTGCACCGTGGGATGAAAGCACCTGAATAAAATATAAGGTACAATCAGTCATGCAAGCCTCTGTAGGAGCAAGCAGCTATGTAGAGTATTATGAACTTGTCACTTATTTACAAGATCTTTACAATGCTGGTAAGAAAAATACATGTGATTATCTGGTGCCTAAAAGAGAGCAGAATATATATATGATTATATAAGAGAGAGCACAATATATATAATATATACTATATATAAAATAGAGCACAATATATAATATATATGATTAACTGTTTTCAGCTGCTCTGGTCATTCCACAATACATAAATGTTTGCGCATACATAGTACATGCAGGGTGATGGTACATGGTCCTAGAGATGGGTTCAGTCTGTCCCTGAATGATTAATATTCCCAAAGAGCCCCTTTCAGATTTAACTCCTGGTTTTAAACTTTTCTTCCCTAATGGATTATTACCCTGACTTCATTAATTCTGCATTTCCCTTCCATTTGTGCTCCTTCAGTGTTTATCATATAAGCCTTTCCACAACACCGTAATTATCCCTGGAAGGTATCTGCCATCTGCTTGCTATTCATACTAATCTCAAGCACAACTTCTGCCTTACTGAGAGTTCCTATCTATAAAAGAAGTAATGCATATGCTTTACAGAGAAGGACAACAGGATACAAAATCAGTAAGTCTTTGGATTTGAAGCCCAAGATTTGTCTCGCAATAAAACAAATGTAGTTCAGCCTTGTAGAGAGTGGCTCATTCTGGCTTCTGCAGACAGAGAAGCTCTCAGGAGAAACCTGTTTTATTGTTCCCACCATTTTTAGCAGATACAGCAAATGTACTTCAATATGAAAAGCCCTCTTGTCTGTCGAGATGAGTTAGCTTTATTCCCAGGGGAGGTCAGTGCAGTCGTTTTCCCCTCTTTGCCAATTGCTTCAATTTGAAACGTGGCAGAACCCCATCCTTGCCCCCCAATTTCTTGTCTCAAATGATTTTTGAGAAAGTATTTTTCTCCTTTGTCAAACATAACAGTGATTCACTGATGTAACAGTAAGTTTTTTAACTAGTTCCATGTGTATAGCATCTCTTCAGACACTTTATGTGTCAAAGAGGCTATTTCTGCTACATTTCTCACAGGAAAAAATGAATGAGGAGGTGCGGCCCAAATGTCATGAAATTTCCCATATAAAAACCATAAAAGTGGAAGTCAGTCAATCTCATACACACACATATCTCTATAAAAAGTATCCATGAATTTCCAAACTCATCACAATACAGATGTCATCTAACGCTTGAGTGCCACTGATGTAGGCCTGGAAGATGAGAACAGAAACCTTTGGACATCTGCAGAAATCTTTGAGCATTGAGGATCAGTTTTGGAGAGCACTTTAGATCCGTTATTGAGAATATTTCAAGTAACTTCAAGTCATGAGCTTATAGCAGGTTTGCTTATAGGTACCAGAGTTATGTTCATGTATAAACAGAAGCATCCTGATGACTACCAAAGACTCATTATCACTATTGACAAAAAAATGGATCTAATAACATGTATATGTATTTGTCTTTGCAGGTTTTTGTAAGTTAATGCTCACTGTTCAATCCTTTATCTCAATATTGATTGAGAAAGGTTTCTTCTCATATCTATGCTCATGTCCTCTTCTGTTAAGCTCTCCAGGTGTTTATCACTATACGCAACCTCTGGAGAAGTGCTTAGGTGCTGATATTGAGCTGGTGCACACCAGCACAGCTGTCCCTGCGTCACTAGAGCTACCTGGAGCATCTTGCTCCAGGTAAAAATCAAAGGGGGAACCCCAGTGGCATTATAAGGCAAGCAGAGGGTGGCCTCTGCACTTTAAACTGTCTCATACTTTCTCTTTTCCTTGGGAAATGCAACCTTTTGCCTTCTTTGAAACAGGCCTTTTCTGCATAGTTTCACTGTGTTTCTTGTAGGGTATTAAAATGTTCCATACTGCCTGTAAAAGCCATAGATTTAAAAATAAATTATGGCCCAGGCTCCCTGCCAACATAACTGTGTGTGGAAAGGATTCACACTTTGGGTCACAGTGAAGAGGAGAAGGCACTTTTTCCTTCTGCATGGGAAATTTGTGCCAATTTGTATTTAACACTGGAGCTTTCAGTATTTAGCTGCACATACAAATGTCACAGTATTTGCCAGTTATTAGAGAGAAGATTACAGCATGTCCTCTCCAATGTGTCAGGTGCAGGTGATAATCTGGTGAGGATAGAGAGTCACTGGGAGCAAGTGCTGTAGAGTGTGAAGATTTGTCCTGTAAATCCTACACAAATCAGCCCCTGTGTTCATTAGAAACAAACTCTGGGTGCAAGTTTTGCTATTCGGGAGCACAGCATCCGGACAACCCATTCAGTGGGAATACTTCACCCCATAATTTGGTTTGGCATCAGAGAACATATGCCGGCTTTGGAAGGAAAATCTTTCCTCTCCAGAGGTTCTTGCACAGGTAGAGCTTCCCCACAAGCATGGAGAGGACCGATGGGCTGGTGGACCAGTTTTACTGTTAAGCACTGCAAAATGTTAGTCACTCCCCACTGAATTGCCTCAGGAGAGTGAATCCTGCTTCCTCCATCTCTCTGTCTCATGGAGTACTTAATTCCATGCAAACCTGAACAGCACTGCCGTATCTACATCCTCTTTATGGTCCAGACCTACATCTCTTATTTTCTTGCATCATTTCCTTATCTGTGTAATACTCTGCTTCCTCACAGAACATGGGGAGAATAATTACATGCTAAAGACAGTGAGGCACACAGGTAAAAGCCTGACAGAATTAAGTGCTAGCCAGCACACAGCTCCTTGTATTAGCTATTCTATTAGCTGAATTCACAGGGCTGATACAGAAGAAAATAGTGATGGGAGCAGAAATTCATCACCTTAGTGATGTGGGAGAAGCATTATCAAGGCTGCACAGTTGTGTGTTCTAAAAGTACACTCTGCAGTTAATTGTACTCCAGATAAATCTGGTAGGAAAAGATGAATAGTGCTGTTTACTTTTTAATTCAGTCCCCTGGGATGCTAGACTCTATTTGAAAGCCTCCACATTAAACATATCTAATGGCAATGGCTTTGAAGTACTTTGGTGCAACTGTCCTGCGTTTGGAAAAATACAGAGAGAACAAAATATCCAAAGTTGTCCTTTTTATCAATGGATACAAGTTAACAGAAATCTTCCTGTGCACTGCCTGGACTGTAGATGCTGCGCTCTGTATGTCAGGAAAAAGAAGAACTAGAGGCTAGTTTTTCTGGCTATATTAATCTCTCTTTTCAATCTTTCTTGTTGCTACAAGCGTGTTTTGAGTCACGTGCATGTTTTGGTTTCCATTTGTATGATTTTTCAGTCACTGAAGACAAAAGACAATGCTTTCCACTGCATAAATAGCTCCGAGGTCAGATTAAAATCTCACAGACAGTGCCATTATGCAGCCAGACTTTCAAGGCAGGTGAAGCAAAGAGTTCCTCTCTATAATTTTCTAGCTTGTGGAACAACCTTATGCCTGACACTTCTTGATTTGTTGAGCTTTCCACCTTCATCCTTCACCTTTTTTAATGCAGTTAACAAGAAGTTATTTGTGGTAAGGGACCATTCTTACTGCTTTTACTTTGTCATTTTACTCCTGCTATTGTGATCAGATACCACTGACATGTGCTACAACTGCCTGAATGTTCCACTAGCTGCAATATAGCCATCACTCTTCCTCGTACACCGGAACAAACCACTTATGTTTCAGCCTAGATGACATTTATTGCATATAGCACATAACAGAAAAGCATTAAATAAATATGGGTTTGCCAAAGATATCTGTTAAGAACTGGGCTGCTTATTCTTTTAGGTGGTTTTGAAAATCATGACACCCATGAGACAGAGAACACCGCAACTTCCATGCACACAAACACAAATGCAAAGTACTTACTGAATGGAACACACATACAACTGAACAATCAATCCTCCCTTCTCCCCCACAGCTATGAACAGCAGGAGCTGTAAGTCTGAAACATCTTAATCTTTATGTGAACTTGCTATGAAAGGATGATGGAATTAAACCATAGTCCCTGTAGCCTTTGGGAGTGTTTATTATTACTTTAAATCAATTAATCCAGGTTGGGATTGTTCATAAGGCACTGCAGGGTTTGCCAAAGATGAGCTTTGCAGAAGCTCTCTTTGCAGGGTCAGTGTCAGATTAAAATCAGAGTAACCAGAGCAGCAGACTGCATTCTGAGCAGCACTGCAGCAGAGCTGACATGCATGCTCCATGCTGCAGTAAGTGATGCTGTAAGATCCTGACATGGGTCCTCAATGATGGGCTTGAAACCTGGGTCTGAGGCATCCAGGCTCTTCAATGGGGAAATGCAGAGCTTTCTGGAAGCAGAGACTATTGGTATGCCTCATGTGATTTAGGTACACAAATGCACAAGGACAGAAGTTTCAATAAGATACCACCATATAAACACTGGCTACACAACACTGGGTGATTTCAGAGTATGGAGTTAGCTACCTTGAATTTACTCACTTCAGCAACCTGATATTTTAAGCAATTAATGGGAAAATGCCGTGTGGGGATTTAACCTAATTTTAGATATCCATCAGAGCAGTGTAAGTTCTGAATCAATTCAGGCTCCCAACAGTCAATAGAGAGAGGGGAGGCCATTATCACATCCTGCAGCATGGAGCATCCTGCAGGGCTGCCTAAAATGAGATGATGCGAATTCCTGTTTTCAAATACATCGGATATGCTGAAATATTTTTAAGGGTGATTAGGCAAAACTGACCCCCAAGGAATGTATGCACTGCATCAGGGCTGGAAGAAAACATGAACCCATTGGCTGTGCACTGCGGCACCTTCAGCCGCCCTTCCAACATAGGCGGCTGGAGTATCAAGCAGTCTCCGTGCTTACTCTGACCTCTGAGGTGATGAAGGCAGTATTAAGCTCTATGCAGACCAGGTCTGCATTTCTGGAGAGCTGTAAATTAGTTCTGAACCCATTGCCATGCTGACACCTGTTCTGTATGTTGCTATCTCATTATTTGTTTAATTTCATAGTGTCAGGCCTATCCTCCATGGTGCATATTCCCGACTCAAAACATTAGTCTCTAATTGAAAAACCATTACTGCATATAAAGTTACAATAATCACAGACGCTTTAATTAGTTGAGTAAATGAATAGGAAGTAATCGAACTTACCCAACAGACTCTTCCCTCTACTTAGCTTTTGAATTCTATTCATTTCATTCTGGCAAGGAAGACCTAAAATATAATGTATAAGAATCAATTTCCAGATGGTACGGGGCAGGCTCTGCAATGACTGGCTTCACTACTGACAGAGAATGTAGACTGCTGTACACCTGGGAACGAAAGCAGCCCATATGCTGGCACTGCACTGCAAAACAAATTCATGTCATTAGCTCCACTAATTAAAAAAGAAAAAGAAGGCAACGCACTGTAGTTGACAATAGTGTTTGGGGCCATTTTCATTGTGAAACCCATTTTTCCTCCAAACTAATATAATGTCGGCTCTCTAATTTATGATTTGCTAATGATGTCTGCATAAAACAAGTAAGTTCTTGAGCTTTTTATCACCAATAGGGCTTGTTACTAGACTGTGGGCACTGGTGCTTGCTACTTTTTTGTTTGAATGATCAAGGGATATTAATATTGCTCATCTGTGACATTAAACATTGTTACACACTGCCCTTTCACACCGGTGCTGGAGAAAAGAGCTTTTTAATGCAGTTGACTGCTAATTACCAAACTATCTCTACCAGCAGGTCAATCCAACCTGAAACATGGGGCGACCCAAACAACTTCTCTTTATCCTGTCAGTCGCACAACTCACCGCCTGGCTTCTGGAAGCAGTAGCACCACTCGTTGTTTGAAAGCTTTCCATCTTTGAAGGAGTCACAGGAGTTGAAGAGAGGCTTGACACATGGCTCGTACTTATCCAGATAAATGGCGCTGATCTCCGAGGGATCCAGCAGCAGGTCATAGTTCATGTCAAGTTTGTTGAACATCCAGCCTAAGGAATCCTTGCAGATTGGTAGTATGCTGGTGTCAAATCCTGTAAGAAGACAGGCACACATCCCCAGCTGAACCCCAGCATGCTCACTGCACAAGAACCATTGCTAAGCTGAAGCCTTGATGGTATATTTTTGGCTGGACTCTGAACATTGACCTGACTTGCCCGAAGCAGAACAGAAGTCTAAGACTGAACTGATTGTATAGAATTTAAAGCCCAAGCACAGCCACAGCCCAGAGCACCGCTCACACACTTTTCAGGAGCTGCGAAGTGGGAGGGCTGAGCTCCACAACCGATCACTGTAATTCAGAGTTATTTCTACTCAAAGAATCTCACTTTCGTTTTCCAGTCCTCATTCCAAGTGGGTTGGCCTTCTTCCAAGAAGCTGAAATGCGATGAGAAAAGGCTTCATCCCCTATAGTTTCAAACTAGACTACAGGCTGATTGTGGTTTAAATCCTGCTTCCCAGACCTATTTCTAGTTCCCTGACAAAATTCTTTCTTGCTGTGCTCTCACCATCCACCTCTCGTCCCTTTTCACTCTTCAAAGCCTTGCCTCCAGTGGTGGACAACAAAATGCTTTGATCTGGGTTGTGAGCTATGTGGGGAAGGGCTGGGGGAGAGAAGGGGTGAAGCATCTCTTTTGCTTGCAGTACTCTGGAGAATGACACCACTTCAGCTGCCCATGCTCTTGTATGCCATGCCAGCACTATCCCTTCTTACAGCCTCCAGAATTGTACAGCATTATAGGATTCTGCTCTTCCAGTGCTTTGGAAACCATCATCATCATTAATCTTAATAGCCCAGATGCTTAAAAGACTGCATCAGCAGCAGTTATCAAAGAAAGACCAAGTTATGCATATAGATACCTACAATGTATATGAGGTACATGTGCCAGTATTCTCCAGTCTCCACAAAACCAGTGGCATAGCCTTCTTTCATAAACATAAATCCATACTGCCACTGGATTTTAAAATGCTTGGTACAAACACAGACTAATTTGTAAGTTATCTATAATGCAAGATAGTATATTTGTAATGCAGAGCTGATAAAGAAGGATAACAGTTTCACCAAGGACCTGGAAACATGCATACACTGCCTGGGGATTTAGAGCGACACAGGTACCTGAACCATGCACCCTGGGCCCCCTGCGCTCATGGTGTCCCAGCTGCCTGTGCACTGTTCATTCTGCTGTGGACCACACGGAGAAGCCTGATGGGCTTTTTCCTTTTGCTGCATCTTTCATTGAAAGAGGTCAAGCTTAGCCTTATTTGCTGTATGCGTCAAGTCCCATTTCAGGATGCTGCTTTGTTAAAGTGAAACATAAGATACTGCTGGAATCATGCTGACAGTTTGTCCAAGCTCTGCAGCCTACCTGCTATTTTAAGTTTTAACCCAAAGGAGGGCAGTGCTTTATGCTGGAAGCAGTGTTTTTTGTATGCAGCTGAAGGTTGTCAGTGACATGGAGGAACGATCAGAAGGGTTAACTAATGGGAAGGTTTACATCATTCATAATACATGTTGCTCTAAGAAAGGAAGAAGGTAACACCGTTTCCTTGGGGCTAGAGGCAGCTGGGGCAGGAAAGAGAGAATTCATGCTGAATACTTCATCACATTTTTGTGCTCTTGTCTCCTCTAATGTTATCTAATCGAGTTTGAGCACAGTGTGAAAGAAAAAGGCCATGTGAATAGATGTAGGGAGGAAGCCTGCTTGCCTTGCTGAAGCAATTAGGACTATTGACTTCAATTACTCTATTCATCTGAAGAACGCAAGCAGGATTTGGTCACTGCGCAATCTTTTGTTGAGTGAAAGATTTCATCCTTTACTTTGCCTTTACAAAGCACCAAGGAGCAGGGCACGCAGTCCTGCCTTGTGCTGATATATGCTCTGCCTGATTCCCCACCACGGGGCAGATTGTAAGCAGCAATCAAACAGGCAGGCGTGGATCATTCAATTGCATGGTGGAGCTGGGATCAGTACATGCTTCAGCTATCCCAGTTTAACAGCTTCCAGGGCAAAACCAGCTGTGTTCCACTGGCCGCTCTTTTCCTGCACAGATCCCCTCTCCGGTGATGGTCTTTACACCTGTCATGGCATTTACTGCTTCTAAGGTGAATGACTACACGGTGTGTTGTACAAGTTGAGTACGGTATGTGTTGCTCAGCCCTGTCTCTAAAGGTCACCTCCTAACTGGCAAGTATCAACGCAGGGAGGAGGAGATCCTCACATGAACTTGCCCCTGACAGTGTCTGTGGATTGTTTCTGAGTCTTGTTTCCCCCCCTGCTTGGAAGTCTTTATCTGTGTGTACAACATGCATTCAGGGATATACCACCAGCATGCCCTCTGCACTGATCTGCCTGAGCAGATCATAAGATAGTGACTGATGTGACTATGAAGCTGCTTTGTGACATAACGTCAGGGCTTGAATGCAAGATGCAATCATGGAAGGTCACTTACAAAGACAGTTAATTGCATTAGCTGAAGAGTTTTTGATTGTAATTTCTTATAAACAAGGAAGCTTCCACAGGTGTGACCAAAGTTCCAGATTAGGTTTATTAAGAGGCTCAATTATCAAACAGTGCTGGATTATTAGACAGTGTGGTCTGGAAGTCTTTAAATATTACAGGGGTAGGTGTTATGGAAAGCTCTAGGCTAGACGGTTGCATCAGTGAAAAGGTTAATTCTTTAACTGTCCCTTAATATGTGGCTAAAGGTGAATAGCAGTTATCTATCTTGACTTCATATTGTCTCCTGGTAAAAGCTTCTGCCTGTAAATCACCTTTTCCAAGACTGCACCTGCAGCGCAAGACCAGCAATCCTGGATGCTCTCGGCACCCAGCAACAGCAAGGAAAGCAAACTGTGCCCTGAGTGTGCAGTGCAGGCTCTGACTGACTGTGTAACCAGGGCAGCTGACAGAAAATGGCTCTTGAAGCTCACTTACCTTCACCAGGAGGTCACTGTGCTATCATCAACTCAGCAAGGCCAACTAGTTTTGAATGAATTAATTCCTATCTAGAGACTTTTGATATACTTGCCTATAAACATGATGCAATATGCTGGGTGAAATAAATCACATACTGTATTGTAATGAATTACGTGCTATAGTCTGGACTTCTGGCAAAACAGAGCTGGAATAACAGCAACCTCAGTGAGAACTTTTCTGCATCTTTCTGTGCATCAGCTCAGTGCTGCAGTGCCTATGGGGAGAAGCAGGAGAGTGCTGAAGGCTCCACATCCCTCCTGCTCTTGGCTCCTTGGCAGAGGATGCCAACACAGATGCCAATTAATGTAAGTTGTGGTGGTGGCTGCTCTTGTTTGGGCACCTGCTTACAAGGACCTGGACTGACACCATCACGCTCCTCCATCCTGACATCTGTTCAGCATCCTAGCAACTTTCACCCACAGCAGATCTGGAAGGAAATCAAGCCGGTGACCTACATGTAAAAGTCCCATATGCGATTAACAAGTAAAATGCTCCACCTCCCCTAAATTAAAATTGAATTAAATTAAAAAGAGTCTTTAAGTGGAAATCCTAATTAAAAATAAACACATCTTCCAGCACATAAAATTATTTTCCCCTTTCAAGAGCTGACTTAACATGAGCCAGCTTTCTTTTATTGAAGTGTATTACAATTAAATTAACAGGGGAATAATTAACCTAATTTCCCCCATCGCTTAAAATAAAAGAAGGAGGAGAAGAAATGTTCCCCAGAAAAAAATCCTTTATATTG
Source organism: Amazona ochrocephala (assembly GCA_039720435.1). Taxonomy (NCBI): domain Eukaryota; kingdom Metazoa; phylum Chordata; class Aves; order Psittaciformes; family Psittacidae; genus Amazona; species Amazona ochrocephala. The sequence continues at coordinate 16,725,882 of CM077889.1, forward strand.
CATAGATCTCTAGTAAAAGAAAAACAACTCCCACTCCAACCAGAGACTATCTATCTAGATAAAATACGGGAATGTTAGGAATTATCAACAGGCTCAGGAGCAATTTGAATCTGATCTTACTCCCTAATTAGATTTATTATTTCCTTATGTCAAAACATGTCCCTGAGTTGCTCCTATTATTTACTGAGGAGATTTCAATTGTACAAAGCCAGCAGAAAACACAGTTCCTGGCCTGTGGCGCGTTGCTGGGATCTGGGAGATAGCTCATTGAATGAAGGGTTGAGATTTCAAGCACAATGACCTGTCCTCATCCTTTTCCTTTCAGGAGAGTAAAAAAGAAGAAAAGAGTGCACTTTTAAATCCACCTGGGGGTGAACCTAATAAACCCAAAAAAGCTTATTTACACTCACAGTAACATCTTGAAAATTTAATGTAGCATAAAGAAATCTCTGCTGGAACACCTTCTCTAGACAGCTGATGTGTCCAAGGCGTCATAGTCTTTGCATCCCACCATCTGTTCCTTTTACTGCCACAGGGGCATATCCAAAATGGATTATTTTGAGGATGTGCGTGCCTTTTAAGGCTCTACAGGCATAACCAAACCAAGTTCAGTTTAATGAAGTGATCGGCCTGGTGAGAAGCGCAACACACGCAGAGCAATAAAAAAGGGCAGTGTGTACATCAGAGCTTATTTCCAGAGCTGTGTGTGTCCTTTTTGCCAGGATTCACATAAATTCTTTTTTCGGCTTGGCTTTGTGAACTTTACTTTGAATTCTGAGCCCTGTTTAAGATGTCCTTCATTGTTAGAAATGCTTGAAGTTAGAAGAAGCCAAATACTGCTGTCCTTAATCTGTATTTTCAGTGCTACCAAAGAGAATTGGAGCTGCAGAATTTGGCGCATGCAGAGTAATTCATGCATACCGTTGCAAACTCTTAAAAAGAAAACCATGCCCAAGTTTTGTGGCATTCAAAAATGATTTAACCATCTTCACTCACAAAGTTTCATTCTTTTTAACTGACATATAAGAAAATGTGCCAAACTAAGTCAACAGTCTAAAAATGAACATTGTTGAGATCAAGTGTTTAAGAGCATCAAGACAGCCTTTCAGATAAAAGCTGCCAGGAATCAAACTAAACTAAAAAGAGATAACAGTTCCTCTGTGAATCAGAGCAAACACTGCAGAATTACCAGGAATGTTTTTCTCACTGAAATTGCTTCAGCAAAAAAAGCCCAGACCCAACACCTTTAGGAATTGAATTTGGTTTTTGGCCTTTGGTAAGGTCCTCAGGAGCTCCTCAGAGGTCATCTGCAGGAAAAACACATTCTTTTGACAACCTGATAAAATGAGATTTCATTTGGTTCTGGGCCTGAATGACGAAGTTTGAAGTCTCTGCTGTTTTCTGTCATGAGCTCTGAATTCACATCTTGAAGCTGTGTTTAGCTGTGAATCCAATTGAATCTTTGCACTATAGTTTGGCTTTCTCTGCACAAGAATATCCCTTTTTGAAGTACCATTTAAGAAATAAGTAGGACATACGGTTTTATAGATACTTTGTTGTAAATAGTATGGAAAATAAACAAGGGACATATGAAAAAGATCCATTTACACAGAACATGGCTTGTTTCATCACATGGTTTTAAGATACCATTACTTGGCATCAATGAGGTTTGACTACAGTTTTAAGCAATATAACCCGTGGTATATTCTATCTCTTTAGGAAGAGGTAATCTTCGAAGTAGCACACAAAAAGAGTGTCTGTCTAGAAATGGATCAAGAGTAAATCCCCATCCTGATGTGCTGAGCCTGCTCTACCTCACCTTTAGCCTCTCCAGTCTCAGGCTACAGGGAAACCAGGCAGTGGGGTCAAAAAAAGCTGTAAAATGGAGCAGTTGGCTGAACCCTCTAAATTCGGTGTTTGTGGACCCTGGCTTTAGTCAGCTTGTACCAGAGAATCAGGGCAGAGAGATGAAGGGGAGTCGCACACCTAGACAGAACTTGTGCATCTTACTTTGCAACTCAAGAGACCACGTATTTTAGAACATACTATTTAAAAGAATTAACGAATCCTTATAGAAAATAAAGTCGCATCTGCTCTATGATGAACATGACCTCTTTTGATGCTGTTGCCTGAATCTTTCTGAATCCTTCCCTCCCTGGTGGGTAAATGACATCAAAATCAGTCATGTTGGCTTAACCCACAGAGAGTAAATGTCCTCTAAAATGTTCATTTTCTTCCTTCTTAAAAAAACCCAGCAAGCAACCAAACTCAAAACATCAAAGGAAGCAAAGATAGTGTTATTAAATACCTGGCACAAAATAGATTCTACCTTTCCGCACTGGTTAACTATTTCATCTCCGTGGCTGTGATGTGGATGTTTTTATTATTTTTTCTCTTTTATAAAGGGCTAGCAGGAAATTGCAAAATAAAATCAAAGCGAGTCTTTTCCAACATTGGCGTCATTTTCCCTGCGCTTGTATGGCACGTTTTTGGCTCATGCCACTGACATTGGGTTAGAAAACGCTTGGCCATAAACTGAGGAGGTAAGCATATGCCATTGCCTGTCCTCAAGAAATGATTTGGATGCAGCTACATTGACATGGAGGGTCATGGAGTTTAACTGTACAGACATGAACTAGTTAACCTCAGGGCTTAAGAAAAGTCCCTGAGCAGGTTTATTTACTAGCACAGCTGTGACCTCCATGGCCTTCAGACACAGTTATCTGCCTGATTAACTTGTAAAGGTCTCTTTGTCTCAAACTGCCAATTTTTAGAGCAGTTTGGGACAGAAAGAGTACAGAATGACTCCATCTCAGATAGAAAAGAATACAGCTATTTATCCGCAGGATCAGGTCTCCTGCATACCTGCTCGCTTACTGGCACCTGCTTGACATGACATTGTGGCACTAACAGCTGTGCTCAGCTCCATGCTCTCTAAGGCTGGAAAGCTGCCTACAACACTCAGTGTTCAAAGGGAAAGGTGTTTTCTTACTGCCTTGTGCTGTCTCCGAGCTCGTCGGTTTGATGACACGATTTGCATCCTCATGGAGAGCACCAAACCAGTCTTTTAGTCGGGAAGCGAGATTCCTCAGTTCTTTGTCTGTGCAAGCTAGAAAAAGAACAAAGCACCAGGCTGAGTCAAGAGCAGCAGCAAAAAAAAACCCCTTTCTTCAGATAGGCTGTTGGAAAAATATTGTTTGTGGCTATAAAGTTCTTCTCATTAAGAGCTCTGAAGTAAAAGAAAAGGTTAGGGAAAAGATGAAAGTTAAAGAGAAAATGTAAGTCATTATGCATTGCAAGTTGTACTCAAGTACTTCCTCGGTAGCTGATGTGATTTGCGATGAAAGCAGTGACACAGAGAGCTACCCGCAGGTTCTCAATTAGAGCTATGTGACTATTTAACTTAAATGTTTTCACCTTTTAGGATTTCAGAGAAAAATATCAGTCAAACAGATGGGGAGGAGGGACAAACTTGCCTAGGCACACTACTTGAACAAGATGCTAGGGATAATTTATAACCACATTTGGCTTAGTAGAAGGCTATTATCACAGTCATAGGAAACACATACACTTATTTATATACGTGAAGAAGAAAACTGTTGTGTTGCTCTAGTTCTACTGCAAATGAGACTTTGCCACGTCTGAAGGTTGTCAATGCCATTTTGATAGCTAGGTGAAACATTTTTCTTATACATTTTAACTGAAGAATATCTAATTTTCCCAGAAATTTCTGCCAAGACAATAATGTCCCAAGCAAAGAGTTTTAAAGAAGAAAACTGAATTAGTCACCAGTTTCTGTCAGAAAAAATATTCTTGTTTCTATATCATGTTTTGTGCTTAAAATCCACACGCTCAATTTTTTCATTCCTGCTCTGCACTCATTCTACATTTTAAATGACACTTCTTGGAATACAGAGCAAGATTTTATGCCATAGAGGCAGACATCCTTCACGGGGCAAGCCACAGTATGTCTTCTCCAATTCACTGCACATTGCAATATTCCTCCTTCCACCCTACTGAAGAACAATAGAGTCCCACAGCTTGTCTTCCTCATTCAAACTCACTGCTCCAATGACTGCAATGGACCCACTGATATCTTATGGCTGTGGTATTTGTTCTCACAGGAGCTTTTTTGGGGGGTCTGAAGTTAAAAATAGGAAAGAGCTTTTCGAAGTGGGCAGGTCTTTTAGCACTTGATGGGGCTAAAGATTTTCCCATTTTTCTATAAGGCTGAGTTTGATAGATTTTCCTATGAAAGATAAAAATATGACGATCTCATTGAGTCAATATAGGGAAAGATCAGGTCTTAAAGAAAAAAACAACAATTAATGTAAAATAAATGGAAGACAACACAATATTAACTGCAAAGTGGCATACATTACTGAAAAAGCTTATCACTTAATTTTCTCACTTAACATATTTTATTCCTTTTAAACTGTCTTTGCAAGTTAAGACAAGAGTGATAGGATTTTTAAGCCCAGTTTCAGTAAGGAACATCTTATGCTGCTGTTGTTGCTTGGCTGTTATTCACAAAGCCTTTTATCAGAGAAAAATCACAACAGAAGCAATAGGAGAGCAAATTCCATCCTCTTACCTGTAACAATATCCCATCAGGAGATGTTGCCTGAAGGAGCGAGGGCATAGGAAAACTAATTTTAAAGGTAATAAATATTCAGGAATGCCCTAACTCTAGACAGGCACAAATGATTTCTTCTTTTGTAGATTTAGATTCATAAAGATGTTTCTACCATGCATTAATTTCAACATGAGTTGAGCACCCAAATACATGTTGGAAGTGATGAAGATACTCTATTACATGGGATGGGAGATGCTGTTCCTGCATCCCCTGTTGAACTGCCATTAACTGGTTTTCACCGGGCATATTTTTTGCTAAAATATGATTATTAGGCAATCCCAGCAACATGAGACCATGACAACCTTCTTCTGAGTACCTACCTTCACAAATGTTTCCTGGTAAGTATCAATAACGTTATCACCTTTCACAATTAAAAGCAGGCAGAACCTTTTTTTCTGCCAAGTAGCTGTCTTGCCCTTTGAAAATCAGTTTTGCAAAGGAGAAGAAGAAAAATATGGCACATAACAAGTAGGTGTTCAGCCAACACCTCATCTGTGACAGGTTATCCCTATGTTCAGAGTATTTCGCAAATGTATCTCCAGTCACAGCCACGCAGAAACACAGCCTTTGACTACTCATTATATATCGAGTGGGTGAAAAAGGATGCAGTTGTCTGAGAAAGAAATGAGTAACATCATAGTTTTACTGTGCAAACTTGATACTTATTAAACATTTATTGTAGCACATGACGTCTTTAGGAAGCCAAAGCTGGACTATGAACACGCATTCCTGTGCCTTCCTGACACCATCGTCATGCCTTCTCTACAGGTATACTGAGCTTCACAGCCAACAAATCACAGGGAAAAGAAATAGTTCTAAAGAAAGCACCCTGTAGAGCTGTTTTCCTTGTTCAGATTTGTGTACTGATAAATAGACAACTGTGGACACCTCAGAAACCTAAGTCGAGTCAAACGCTCTGAGCAATGCCATCCTGCCAGTGCAGAGAGCGGGCAGGAGCACGGAGCACACCCTCACCCCCTCTCCCAGCCTCAGTAGCACACAGAATGGCATTCCCAGTGAAAAACTAATGTCTCTAAAAGGAATTTCACTAAGCAGTCGTTTGGTTTCAACTGCACTGCCTGAGGTAATTTGAATCCATGCTTTCGAACTGCCGTAGAAAACAGGATTGACTGCACAGTGTAGGTGGAACAGAAGTAGATTAATTAATGGTAAATCAGACTTGAATTGATTTCTCTGTACAGTCCAGCCGATCAAACATGTCAGGATCTGTAAAATGCCATTCATAATGAAGTCATTATATTTTTTCACTTGTCTGTAATGCTAGCTGTGTGGAAAACCAGCTTTTACCACACACATTCCTATTTAGGTCAATTCTCTGCTGTTACACAAGTGCTGTAATCCATGGCCTACATCAGCTCAGTTATACCCTATGGCTGCTCAGACACAGGACCCCTACATCCTCCTGTCGTTCCCTAACGATATTGCTCTTGCTTTTGATGGAGCAAAAACCAGCTTTTAGCCTCTTCTATGCTGTAGCTTCCTCAAGGACTGCCTCATCCACTCTAAGGGCAGCCTTTAAAAGTGGACCTTGACAACTTGACAGGGAGCCCAGAACTGGAGTTTTCTGCATGCTGGAAGGTATTTTTGTGAATAGCTGAGATATTCTTTAAGCATGTTGCTTAAGGATGATTCAACAGTGGATATTATGTTGAGGTTCTCTCTCAGGACCGCATTCTTCTTCACAAGAATAACTTGCTTTTTCATGAGTAAAATGGGAACCAAGTGTGTTGTTAATCTGCAGTGAATAATACATGTCTTCATGAGACTTCCAAAATTCAATGCAAAGTCCAGTTAAATTTTTATTCAAGAATTTCATGCCCTTGATCTTACTTCTTCCTGCACTTTAAAATAAAGGAAGTATTATTTTACATTTTCTGTATTCTGTTTGATTTTAATGCTACCATGCATGGTTAAAAAGATTCTGCCTCTTGGCTCTCTACCAATAGAGCTGCATTCTATTTCATTGATTTTATTTGAACATCTTCAAAAGTCTCTAAAGTTGAGAATTTGTTTGGGACGCATTATTTTCGCCACTTCAAAGAGGACTGACATTCAGAGGGCATGAGTTTAGTACACACAGAGTGAGGCCCAGCCTCCAGCTGGGTATCCAGGAACCAGAGCACTCAATGATTTATTTCTGGTGGTAGAGCCCATTACTTACATATCGAACAATTAGGAAGCATAGCTCTAAGGAGCCCCACATTTAAGATCCTCACATATAAATTTGCATTAGTATAAGTTATAAAGCATTTTTAAGAACCCTCTTCATGAAAAATGCACTGCAAATGTACCTCTTTACTATTAATAGAAGTTTCAAGTAACATTTCTTACATGAGAAGAATAGGGATGTAGAAGGAATAGATGGGATAACGGGTCTCTTGCTATTTGAAGACCCATAAGGAGAGGATACCTAAGTTGCAAACAGTATGGATACTGATATGACTTGAAGCACTCATTAAAAAATCTGGAATGAAGAGAAGCGCCAAGGGAGGAACGTTTCCATTGCCCCTATCTAGCAATTGGGATCTGTCCAGTCAATTGCCAACAACCATTAAAAACTCTAGTGCTGTGAAAAAGACAAAAATGCAAATATATGCAAGTATGCGTCTTCACTTCTGTATGTATTTTCCTCAAGATAAGAGCATCTGCCTTAATTTCCTATATCTTTTAAAGAGGGGAAAACCACAAGATTTTATCCTTGTTATCTATGTTACCTGCCATGTTCTGCCTTAGCAGCCTTCTGATACCAGATCTTTCACTGCAATGCGCTTCAATGAAATCCATTCACAGCCCACAGCTTCCCTGCAGGTCAGTATTGCTGCTGTTACGAATGGGGATGGTGAGGCAGGTTGGCTGTTCACCTGATCACAGTGTGCAGTGCCCTGGCTCTGACGTGGTGGTGGGATCACAAGCAGTGGCAGAATCTGTCACTTCTCTGAGTCATGGCAATGTGAATGCAGGAGGAAGATCTATTTGTGGCTGGATGCAGCCGACATCCTCAGATCTGAATCTGCAGATGTTATGAATCATCTTGCAGAAGTGATTTAATAGTGTGCACTGAAAGTACAGATTTATTCCCAAGCGTGAAGCAATTGGTCCAACAGTTATTTATTCCTAACAAACTGAAAGCACTGTTGCTAAATACCTATTTTCACCAAGCAGAAAACATTAATCTGACCTAATGGAAAGCCATTAGCATGCTGTAAAGGCTCAAGTTTTTATAGGCGTGATTCCATTATGGACTTTTTAAGCCATACAGATACTAATCTATAACATCAGTGGTGAAAATTAACAGTAATATTTAATTTTGCTCTTTCAAGGAGGGACTTTCAAAACTGTTCAGTGCCAGAAATCAACATTAAAACTGAACTTACCTGTAAACACATAAGATTAAATCAGTATTGAAAGTTTTCTCACAGGGCTGGGACAGATGGGGCTTGGAGCAACCTGGTCTAGTGAAAGGTGTCCCCGCCTGTAGCAGGGGTAGGAGCTGGATGAGCTTGAAGTTCCTTTCCAACCCAAACTATTCTATGATTTCGTGATCCCATCTTTACTCCAGCCTAGCAAAACAATACTGTAAAATCTCGGTTGCTAACAAAACAAGCTTTGTAACTCCTACTGCAGTTAACTCCAAACAAGCTTAGTACTAAGGAAGTACATTACTGCATTACTGCATTAATGTCTTACTTACTGCCATAATGTTCTGGTACCATGCGACAAGCAAGGAGTCCATACTGCCCAGAAAAGTTACAGTGATATATTACACTGCATTTCACAAAAAGCCGTGCAACCAGATTCACAGGGTAACATGCATCATGTCATTTGACTTCTCTGCCATCTATCTAGCATTTATCTGTTGACTTATCATAACCATTACTGCAATAATAAGTCTTATAAACAGTGCTACATTACTGCCAATTACATGTGGAGAGATTGGTTCTATGAGCTCATATTATTGTTGTTCAATACTAAATAGTCTCTGAGGTAGATATTGAGGAGCAAATCCCCTATAACCTGAATGCCAAAGTGGAGCATGTGAACGTTCCCTGCACTAGTTTTAGCTGTTTCTGTACAGACTTGGAGCAGTAAGAGGGAGTGGATGCATTAATGGAAACTAGCCCTGCTTGCTGTTAGGCTTGCACAGAAAACCAGCTGTATTTGTAAGACATATTAGTTGTAACAATCAGTTCAGTCATTTGTCCTGTGACCCTGGAGGACAAATCCATTCAGTTCTGATTAAAATGTGATATAGCACAAACCTCCCTGACATTGCCCAACAGTGATGTTATATTCCTCCAGTTAGAAAAAGGACAGGCATAGTTTCAACAATTCAGAAGGGAAAGAAATCTCATTTTTGTATTTCTGAAGAGTAACATGACAGTTATAGGGTAAAACACACATTGAAAAATACTGTAATAACACTATTATACAATGCTTGACGTAAATGTATCATAGCATTGAAGCTGACAGGAGATAATGCTTATCTTTTGCACCAAGTTTTACATTATTCTTTGTGTGAAAAGAAAATGTAGCAATTTTAACAATGCTTTCTCTGACAAGCATCACTACATTTTCTCTGCTGTAGGTAAGTCAACAACTTATTTCACCCTGCTATAATTGTGTCCATGCGTGTGGATTATCACAATAGGCTTTAAAACTGAAGTACAAAGATGTTGCAGCCCTCACGCTTCAGGGAATGGGTCTGCTCCCAGACATGCAAAATAGAGAGTGTGTTCTAAAAACTGCTGCTGCAGGAGCTGATTTGAAAGTAAATGTCAAGATAAATTCAGTGCTGCGCTAACCCCCACTTCAAATGCAACTACACACCACACATGGATAGAAACACACACATGTATACTTGACTTGTAGAGGAATCCAACTGTTCTATATGTGATATTTTGGTGATGCAATTGTGGTGACCTTCACAAATATTGCACCATTCTTGGCTGGAAGGGACGATGCTCTAATTTGCTTTTTTCACTGGGGCCCTGGGCAACTTCTTCTAACAATAAAAGCATGAAGTATTATGCCAATAATCTTTTGAAGTTAGAAAGGAATGGATTGTTTACTGTAAGGAAATGAACTGCATTCCAAACGTGCCTCACTGGTTCGATAAATGAACGTCCGTAATTTAAAATCCCTCCTATAGTCACCAACATTTCACAACAAACTTCTATGTGGGTCTATTTGTCGTACTGCATTTTCAGCATTCGCTGGCTATTCTTCTGCATGGCTGACACCTATGCTGATAACCACCTCTGATCCTTCTGCCACTTGCTTTGCCTTGTCTTATAAAAAAAGCAGCAGATGCCAAGATCCTGCAATTCAGACTCTGAGATGATTACAGGAGCAGCTGAGGCATTGGGAAGATAAATTGGCTTTGATCTGAAGCTTTCTTAAAACGGTATATTTAAAACACAAAGCTCAGCTAAAACTGTATAAACAAAGATTGAGAGCTACAAAGCTCACTCTCTAAAGCTGCAGGCAAAGCGTACATCTGCTTTCATAGTACTTAACACTAGCCCCTTTTCTGCTCAAATTAATCATGAAAACCCTGGAAAGCACATCTTAGCCAGGTGTTTAAGAAGCCTTGAGGTTTACTTAAAGTCATCTAAACTGTGTTGATGGTGGGAGTCTGCTGGAAGGATTGTGGGAATAGCACCCCTTGTGATATTTTGTCCGTGCCAGGTAAAATTCAAACGTTATCTCCTGTATGGTTCTTTGCCTCCCAGAATTCATTTGCCAGCTCACCCTAATGTTCTCATTCAAATTCTGTTATATATCTGAAAGGGGGAACAGACAGAGGTGTATCAACTGCAAACTAAACCAGAGGAAATGAAAATGTCTGAATGGACTTTTCCCTGCTGCACTCCAGATGGAAAAGCCTTAGTAGAATCATCGTCTCTCCTCTTGCCTCCCTTCCTGTCTGCTCTACTCTGTACAGACGTCCTCGACTCAGCACACATACGTATGCGCCCAGTGTTTTCTACCTTTAGTTGTGGCTTGTGAAGCACTGGGCAGATGTGCAAGAGGGCTGAGCTCTCCAAAAAACTGAACACTGGTTTGATTTTACAGCAGTGTTTAAAGCAGACCCAGAGCTCACAATCTGTGGTAGGTTTTCAGAGATACGTGCTTTTGCTGCTAAGTGTGTAGCAGATATTGTACTATTAGGCATCTGAAATACTAAATAAACGAAGCTGGAAGAAGAAGTAAGAGTAGAAACAAAATTCATTGGGGTTAAAATGAGGGAATTGACAGTTATTTTTAGGCAAACCATAGTGTGTACATTTGAGTTTTGTTGGAATTGTTTCCTACAGACCTTCCAAAGCCACAGCTGGAAGTGCGAAGACAACCTGCTGAACTTCCCCACATCCAGGAGGTTGCTTTGCTCCGCTTTCTAGAGCTGACCAAAGAGAGAGTTTAGATTGTGATCTTCAGTAAAACTGTTCTGAATTACAGTAGTTAGAAATAACTTGAGCTGTCGATGTTAAGGGCAACTGCTCGTTTCTATGAAGAAAATGGCCTTTGCTTGGAAGAGCAAAACTCAGGTAGTAGAATCAGTAATTTGACAGCATTTGAGAAGATATGGGCTGAGCTATTTATGTTCAGTCAGAGAGGGAAAGCAAAAGCCAGGAATATACAATAAAAGATTATATGTAGAAAAAAAAGTGAGAACATGGGATGATTTCACAGAGTGCCTATGGTAAAGCAAAAGCACATGCATGCTTCTCAAAAAATAAGTTGAAAATATGGCTATATATGAAAACAATGTAAGAGACTTCCAATTTCTACAGTTCCTTGTGCAATCACAGATGGATTTAAACTGAATTAGGAAAAATAACCCCAATGGCAGTAGACCATTTTTGTAAAGTGTCGTAGCAAACAGGTATTTATTATTATCTGGCACCATTCGTTTAAAATGCATGAGTTTTTGAGTGGTTCATAGGATAAATCTGCTTTTTTTGACACAGTTCTGTTCTTTGAACACTGCTCTATCTCTGTAAGTTGCTTTAAATCTAAAGTTGACAATCCCCCAGATGATTATTGGGTTTTTTGCTTGTTTTAATGAGAAAAGGTAATATTTTTTTGACTAGCAAGATCTAAATGCCAGTGTGTACTGGACAGGTAGATGCCTATTCTGGAGGTAGAGTTCGGGCTATCCACCCTTACAGTAATGATCACTGCTGCCACCTGAAGAAACTAAGTGCAGAACCTGGTAGAGAAATGCAAAATCAGCACTCCTATTATGCAGCCTATATGCATCTATCATAGAGCATTTCCAGAGAGCCAGCAAGTACAGTGACTGATCTGCTTTCTCAGAGGAAAAAAAGACCCCACATCCTTCTCAGAGTCTCTGCTGTGATTTAGGATACTGCCTGAAAGCTGCAAGAGGGACCCAGGAATTTATTAGAAGGACTCCTTTCTGCCAGGAACCGCTACTCCATCATATGAAGAAAAAGGGGGAAGCAATTGAATAGGTTCACTTCATTTTTTCCAGAGTCCATCATCTTTCTTCACTTCCTTGGGGACCCTCGAAAAGTGATAGATAAATCCAATTTGCCCATGCTTGAGCAGGATGGAGAGAGAGATACTCGTGAGTCAGCACATGCCAGCAGAAGCTATTTTTCCCCCTCATTAACTTTTTTTGCACATCAGCTGGTTTTTATTTTATGCTGTGTATATCCCTGTGCTTATTTTCTATGATCCCTACTGAACGTTATCACATCTGATATCACCAGGGCTTCATTAATGTAAAATGTTGTCATGTGGTGAATTATTCTTAAATGAGAAAACAGAAGAGAACCCTAGAAGAGAAAATGAGGAGCTGCTGGACCACATGGGGCTAGAAGTATTTGAAGATGTCCCATGGGAATTCTTCCAGCAAATTGTTGGGGAAACGGACTGAAATGTGCTAAGAAAGTGCAAATGAGACAACATAGCTCCCCAATGGATTGCAAAGATCCCTTGGAAGGAAATCAGAACTATCTCTGCACTACTGCACCTTGTAAAATCAAGTTATGCACAAATACCGGTGTAGTTACACAGCATTCAGGGCAATGAGACAATCAAGTGAAGGAGTAATTTTAGTAAGGAAATACAACATATTTGGAGAACCAAATTTGAATGGATTTGAGCTTTTTTATTGCAACCAGTTTTATACCAGTGCAGTGCCATTAACTTCACAGGAGTGAATAGCTATCAATACCTTAGCAAGCACACTTGTCCGGGTTGGTTCATTGATGCTCAAATGCATCACATTGACAAAGGCATTTGGAAACATACTTCTCACTGTAAATGACATTGAAGATGAAGGAGGTACACCACAAGCAGGGGTTTGGCTTCTGTTTAGACAATTGTCTGCTGTGGTGTAGCAAAAGGGGCTGAGGAAACACACCAAATAATGGGTCCTTAGCTGGGTGTGAAATGAGGAAGAACTGCTTCCCTTACACAACCAATGGTCAGGAACTTGCTTTGGATTTACACTGTCAGAGGCATGGAGTGGCTCAGTTTTTAACAGGCTTTGGTGCATTTGTCTGAGGTAGTCACTGATGCTTCAGTCATTATCAGCTCTGCTTCTGGACTGAAGAACTGGGGAGATGCTACAGCGCAAAGTATTCTACAGGATTAAGAAGAGGACAGCTAAGCTGAGCTGGGTGTCGGGGAAGGCTATAGATATCTAAGTGTCAAAAACCCACTGCCTGTTTTTTACCTACTGCAACATGCACCTCCTGGAGCTACAAAACTTCCTTTAACAGTGCAAAGAAAACTATGAGATGAACATACAAATGACCAGCTGGTCACTTGGATGCTGTGGGAAACTTCAAGAAGTATGGAGTGGAGTTGCACAAATCTCCTCATGTGTATTTTGTAGAAATGTCAATTCTTCTCTCAGCCCTTTGTGCGCATTTGTGTATTTTTGAAGTCTTTCAGAGGGAGGATTGAATTTTGTGCACTCAAGGATATGATTAATTGAAAAGGCCCTGATTTTGTTTTTAAATATTTGCACTATTAAAATATTTAACATCAAAAAAAAAAGCAGCAAGTGAGATCAAAACCATCCTTTGGCATTATAAAAACTGTAAGCTTAGCGATTCGGAACAAAACAAAACTGGATTGTGTGAAAGGAACTGGTTGGGTTTTATTGTTAAACGACACATTTGGAACTGGGGTTGAGAGAGGTTTGAAAGCGGCCACCCTGACAAGGTGTACAGCACTTGTAAGCCTTTGTAGAAGCAATTATTATCATCTCCCCAAAGCACAGACATGTCTGCGAGCAAAAAAGCAAAGCCAAGGAGAAAAGGCTGGCTGGGAAGTAGACCCCCATTCCCAGGCTTATACGCTTACTTGCTGATGGCTTAAACCAAAGTGAAAACAATCTGAATCTAGTTTAAACTTTAGTCATTCTGCAGAAAACGAAAGAGCTGGAACTGTACCTGCTGAAAGGATGGGCGAGGAAAGAGCAATGTCCTGGGCAAGGGCCAGCAGCACTCGTTTGGATGAAGATCTGGTGCGGTTCTTCCAGACCCATCACCTGTCAGCCCTCATAAGTGTTCTTCAGAAGAATTATTTAATCAGAGCAGCCATGGATCAATGCACTCAAAGTGTTTGCAATTAACTAATTCTGTAACAGGTCCAGCAAGGCATCCTGCAGAACTGAGGATTTGGAGCTGCACAGAAAATTCTACGTTGTGCAAACATCAGCGGCATTCCAGTGGCAGCTTTTTAATTGGGAACACTGTGGCCATGCTTTTGACAGGCTTCTCTTACACACTACAGAGGCATCAATAGGAATTGATCCTTTAGTTACCCCAGTATCTTGCCTAGATTTTTTCATTATCAAGCTGTCCAGTTCATTTCTCCTATTTCAATATGTTTAGGCCACACTATTAAAATTAGACTATAGGCCTGACTCTGCTTTCCCAAGGTTCTGAATTTATTTGGGTACAACTCAAAGTTGAGTCTGATTTCTCCAGGTGCAGTATACTGAAAAGACTTTTTGAGTATATTATCCAATCTCCCTCCAAAAGAAGCTTTATGCATTTAGAATTCATTATTCCTTTGATACTCTTTAAAGATACAGGGATCTATTTTCACACTCTGGCCCTTCTAATTTTATTTATTTATTTTTAATTCACTACAGAAATTGAATGTACTTATGAATATAATATTAAAACCTACACCTGAAGCTGGATAAAGTTACCTATTAGGCCATTTAAGACTATTCTGAGTGATTTGATTTGAGGAAGCCTTAACGTTTCCCTTGTTGCTCATCTAAAAAAGAAACACTTGAGCAGGTACACAGCACTTGTAATGGGCATTAACTGAACAGTGATTTGAAGAGTAACCTGTGGAGGCTGGAGCTCCCTAACTGAAATAAACATTTTAACAGTGATGCCAAACTATCCATTTTTGTTTCTAAACACTGCCCAAGTAAAACACAACAATTATGTTCTCTATCAAATCACAAAAATTGCTTCCTTCATCTTTTCTTGTTTATAATTTCCCTTTGGCTAACAGAAACAGCACTGCACTGCTGGTGCTTTCACATCTTTGTTTTCAAGGCTTGGGCACCAAGGGATGCTTTTTATCGACAGAGGCAAAAGTAATTTTATCTTGGTTTCTTATCAAAAGATGATGAGCAGTAACAAACATGCAAAAGATTTATACAAACATGTTTTAGGAGTGTTAATATAAACCTTCATAATAATGGAGTTTCAGGGGGTACTTCTGGGTGTTTACCTCGAAAAACAGTCTTATTGAGAGGTTAAGGTACCAAATTTGATTTTTTCCCCAATAAATAGGTGTGAGAGTAAAATGCTTTGAAGAAGTTTGGGGAGAAGATGTTCATTCACTGGTGATGGAGGTGGGCTCAGTTCTGTGGGGATGGAGGGAAGAAATGAAACCCAGGGTAGTATGTTCTCCTGTCCTAGCGCTGTACGCTACAGTCCTATCCATTAGCGCAATAATTATTTACAGTCATACAGACTAGTCTTAGGTATTCCCTTTTAGCAGAAATGCTGATGTGTATTTCAACAACCAGACACAACAAACCAAACAGGATCTGAGCAAAAAACTGCTGATATACTTCAATGGTACAAACACAACTATGTAAGTATCAACATTTTTTGTAGTCGAAAAGTATCTGCTTTGAACTTGGCTAAATTCTGGCAGAAAGCAGACATGAATGATCTGCTGGTACACAGTTTTATAGTTTGATTACTGTTTTATCAGGACTGCTAAACAATATTTCTTTTGTTCCATGGTGAAGGTGAACTGCATTGAAAGAATTACATTCTATACAGATCGAGTAGACTAGTTGAGATTTACTCTCACATAAATTGGAACAGCGTAGATTTCAGTTCACCAAATAGTATTTTCTTGGCTAATTTGTTGTAAAATGGGTTTGGAATTCAACCCAACATTTTCAAAGCTACTGCAGTCAAGACAGTGAGTTTGTGCTCTTCTAATGGGCAGTTGTCAATAAGAACGGTACAAATCCTTTCAGTGTGAGCAGTGATAACATACACTTTTTTAAGGTGCAAAGCTCTCAACTATTTTTACAAACACAAGTTTTTGAAATGCTTTGTTCATTTGCTATGGCTGTAACGAAACACAAAAGAAACGCATTTACAATGTGAAGGAAATCTCACAGAAGTCGCTGAGTATTTTTGTCTTTTCAACGCCCCTGAAACCTTCACTGACAGCAACAGATTGGATTGAAGTATCTATGTAACAACAGCTGAAGGACACACATATTCACTCTTCCTCATAGCAGGCAGAATAACAGAGCTACCCCCGTGCAAGAAATAACGGAAGAGAAGCTTCCTTCAGTTGTCCTAAAGGCAGGCAGTAAAGAGAAAAAATCACCCTTGGGTTCATATCTACCTGGTTGTATAAAGCACTGCTGAAAGCCCAATTATTTTGACGGATACTGAGGAGAGACAAAAAAATAAGGACTTATGTAAATTTCAGTAAAAGAACTCAACGTATTTCTAAAAGCATCTCAGGAATTTACAGTAAATAATGCTTTCAAAGGAAATGGTAATCATTCTGCAGTGAAAGCTTCTGATCTTACCATCTTTACTTCAGATCGTATTAGTACTGTGCATCATTACAAGAACGTGTTCTTCGAAGCATGTGTACTTTATCTTCCTTCTATTCATCATAAATACCCTCTCTCTGAAAGTACATTCTGCCACCGTGCACACATTTTTCTTTCTAAGATTTAATTCATTTCCTAAAGAAATGTCACACAGAAATCAATCTTGTCAGTACAAGTTCACAAGGCCTGATTCATTTAACAAATGATTTATTGACAACTGTGAGATAGCAGATAATGGAATGTTGTTATTAAGAGCAACAATACACTCTTCCAACAATGTATATAGAGAAGGTATATATGGAGGATGTTAATATTCGTTCATGAACAAGTAATACATTGAGAGAAGAAAGAAGAGACTTTCCATGGTTAATGGTTGGCTTCCGGCTTCTATTCCAGCTCCCTCTTTGTACTCACAGCTAATGTTACTGCATAAATCCTGACCTTTACTGTTGCTGGTTTCATTGAAGAGAACGGCTTGTAGAAAAAGAGATAAGGAAACAAGTGTCCTGTTACAGAAAATGTAATTTTGATTGGTATCCAAAAGTAATTGGTTCTGCAGAGAAAATGTGAAAGTAAGTTCAACCAAAACTGTGTATGTAGCAGCAGACCACAACTGAGTGTGTAGGTAAGCTGGGAAATATCTAAGCAATGTTACACATGGGGATTAAATACTTCTCCTTTACCTTGTTTCCTTTCCCTTTTTCAGTCAGTGCCAAAGAAAGATGTGTTTGCAGCTCTCCAGGCTGAATACACTTTGGATTTCCTCAGATGGTGTAGAGATAGATCCTTTTTATTGTCTGCTAAACAAGACATGGAGAAAAGAACCAATGGCCTGCACTCCACATTCATCTATATATACCACAAGAATGGTGGAATCCTAGGGTGTCTCATAAAAATAAAGAAGATTTCCCACGAGCTGTCTTCTGCTCTCATATTCATCATGACTTGAGTGATCAAATGTGACCTTCAGCATGATAAGTACTTTGGTGTCCCCAAGTCAGGTGTTAAATCATCCAAATTTTATTTCAGTGCCTCCTGGAAAGGAACCCAAGCCCTAATGTCAGATGCTTGGCACACTGGGACTCCTGCAAAAGCCTGTCTTAACTCTTAGAAAGCAGCAATGAACCATCACTGTGCTGAATTAGGAAGCAAGCTCTAAGTGAGGTCTGCCTCACCAGACGAGTCCCCAAAAGACTTCGACCCTCTGCCATACTCCTAAATCCCAGCACTGCATAG
The DNA here is from genome assembly GCA_039720435.1 of Amazona ochrocephala. Taxonomy (NCBI): domain Eukaryota; kingdom Metazoa; phylum Chordata; class Aves; order Psittaciformes; family Psittacidae; genus Amazona; species Amazona ochrocephala. Next base: position 16,743,878 of record CM077889.1, read on the forward strand.
CTAAGAAGTCGGTGCCTCTGACTAACCCATCATGCTAAATGCTATGCAAACATAGGGAAAACCAGCTCGTGCCTGAAAAAGCTCATGCTCAGATTTTCTTTTGGAAAAGTAAAACAAATCCTCATTCCTTCTTTGTATTCCTGAAGAAATCATCTGACAAAGAGCAGGAAAAGAAATTATTTCTCCAGATTTGTAAAGTGCAAAAAGTGAGGAATATTTGACATGCATCATTAAACACAGATAATATACAAAACTTTTTGAAAACATAAAGTTGAATAGGATATAATATTTGCACAGGACTCCACACAAAAAGAGAAGGCAAGGCTAAAACCTGTTCCCAGAAAGAGAATTTAAACCCAGAGCAATACATTCATTTCCCCCTAGTAATCAGGCTGAAAATAGGATGATTTAACTGAGGCCCTCAAAATCTCTGTAACATAAAAGTAGGAAAACCTGTTGGATTCAATTGCACTATATTGCACTGTCAAAACTGTAAAATGAAAATGCGAACTCAAGCTACATGGCCCTTTTACTGTGTAACAGGATTTCAGAAGTAATTAAAAAAATCTCAAGCACCCATAGTTAATGAAATCAAGTCTATATATTTTCCTGTGTCAGAGCTATGTTGAAAGGAAAACCCAGGATACGAACACAGGCACTGATGCATTGACAGCGAGCAGTCACAAGGGAGCAGCACAAAGCGTTAGTCTAAGGAATTGCTCACAGTACAGAGGTGGAGGTGATGTACTACCCCTCATCAGAACACAGCTGGAAGTGTGGAGGCAACATAACTTACCACAATGAAGTACTTAGTGGGGAGTAAGTTCAGTGCTGGGGTAGCCTGTGCTAACCTCTGTAAGCCAGAGAGCAAAAGTGCAACGAAAAGAAAGGACCTTTTTGGGGATTTACTGCAGACATGAGAGATGTGTTACATGAGCCAACATGAGGGCACAATAAGAGCAGGTGAATGTCTGGTAGGGTCATGGAGGGGAACCTTATGTCTGGCAGTGCCTCACAGCTTACAAATTGGTTGCTCAGCTCCTGAGCTGACCTGCTTTTGAACAAGAAATGATTGTTTTCCCCTTTCAGTACCCTCTACACACACTATTTAAAAGCAGCAAGAGGAAAAAGGATACACTGAGATTCTCTACACTTCATGTGTACAGTACGATGCAATACGAATGCATGCACAGTAACTTGAAACTCTTGAAAGTAAGTAAATCCAAATAGGTCAAGAAAGGTGAATAAATGAAGCAGCGCTCACAGAGATGAACTGAGATCTGCCGGATAGCTGCGGCTGAACATTCAGAGGTTTTTGAAGAGCTGGAGTTTCTGGCTATTGATCTGCCAATCACTTTTTCTATGAGAGGAAATTCAGTTATCCAGGTCTCAGAGAGCCTTTTTCACCTGGTTATTTCTATGGGAGTTGTGTTTGTTGTATATCCACATCTTTTGTTGTATCTCAGAATAAAACAGTCAATAGCTGCCGATTTGAATTCTAAAGAGCACTGTTCTATTTGTCTAGAAAATGAAAATGATACCAGCTTTTCTTTCCCCATGCTCTCACCATTAGATCACTTTCCAGCAGTTTGATATACTTTACTCAATTAAACAAATGGATCTTTTGTTAACTGGTGTTGCCTGGGCAAATGCTGCAGATGTGCCCAATTATGGCACTGTCCCTGTTGTCAGACCAGATCTGTGAAACTCTGTTGAATAAAAGCTCTGTAGTAAAGGAATCACTATGACTTCTCTCTTTTAAAAGGTAAAATAGTTTTTCATTACTTACTACAGTTCTACAACACCAGTGACCTCCCCACTGACCCCACTCCCCACTGGAAACTCACTCACCTCCTGTCTTGTGCCTTGGGTACCATCGCAAAACACCATCAGGATTTCCTCTCCAGCTCAGCATCCACATCAGTAAAGCCAGATTCATCCACTTCAAATGGCCTGTGTCCAGCTACCATTGATGCCAACTGCTCTTTCTCTATTTCTTCATCTCTCAGCTACCTTCAGTGCAGATTTCTCAATAACCTTATTCTCCCATGGCTCTGCCTCCCATGTTTTTCTGCCTGTCTTCTACTTGTCCCATTCATGCTCTCTGCAGCAATTTGGGTGAAGTCCTCTGTCCTCACCCTTCTCCTGTCCTCCACAAACAAATACTCAGTGCAGTTTCCAACACTGAAGTGGAAGACTGAGAGATCGACTTTTTCCCCATCAAACTGAAAGTTTTGCCCATGTTTCACACAACTCCTCACAAATGCCAACTTGTCAGCTAAAGATCCCCACAGGCACAACTGATCTCCTCATTGTCACTTTCTAGTGTTCAAACGCCTTTCTCGGTTATCTCCTCCCACCTTCTTTCTGTTACCTTTAAGTGGGGCTGTGGCCTTTCCCAGGACTATCTCCAACTTCGGCTTTGCTCAATTTTCTTGCAAAGTCAGCAGACGATGGTTTAAAACATGACTTTTCCAATCTCAGATGTAAGCAGCTTTTATCAGCTTTCCTCCTGACCATTCTCACTCCCTTTGCTCTGTCCCCTGAGTCCCACCATCTCTTCTTCATATCCTTTCAGAAAGCTTCTGTTAAGATAATGTTGCTCTGTTTCATGAGCCTTTCCAGTTTCTATTTTACTTCTAACCATACCTCTACGAAGCCACCACTGACTTCTCTCTGTTAAAGATGACCGCCTTTATTACCCCATGGCTAAATTTTGAAACAAGTATCTTCAGCTTTTCTTGTCCAACCTGTCAGAAACCCTGTAAACATCTGCAAAGCCATGTTCAGCGCACTTCTTAAAACTCAGCTTTAACGCAATGCCTACATAAGCCCAGACAAATGCACGGCAACAAGGCTCTGAGGCACTGACTACAGGACAGCCCATACCGCTGACCTGTACTGCCACATTTTCTTCTTTGCCTTATGTCAGTTGTAAACTTTTGCTTAGAAACCATCTTTTTATTCTGCTTACATGAAATGGGCATAGCCAACATCTGACTCCTTTATTATCTTAAGCAAGTACATTATTAAAAGAAAGTGATCATAAAATACAGAACTATATAACCCCTTCCAGATGTTTGAAGTATTTTGCAAAGGATAGAAAAAGAATACCATGGAATCATAGAATCTGGCACAGTGTCAGAAAGAAACTCACTAATTGGGATGGATGATGAGGAGACAAAGAGAAAATCCAACATTCATGGCATGATTTATTTCAGTGTAAACCTGGGAAAAACCCTAGTGGTATCAGTGAAGTTATTCCATATTTGTTTAACTGAGAGGCTGCACAGGATGGAATTCAGCCATCTGTGCTTGGCCCATCTGTACTTAGAGAAGTACTCTACTGTACTTTTGCTGTCAAACTTTGAAGGCATTACAAGACATGCCAAGGAATACAGAATGGTAGATGACAGCACATCAATTAAGATCTGTCTCAGATTGTCTACAGACACACTTCAAATCAAAATCACTAAAGCTTCCAAAGAACTCCTTGAAATTATCCCCTCATTCCTATACTGTACATATATTTCTACTCTTCCAATGGGAAGACAAACTACCATCAGTCAATAGTTTTATACAAAAATAAGAAAATAAATAGTGCTTTAAGTAACAGAAGTAACAGAGACTTCCTTGCTTCAAATTTGTTTCCTGTGTTTCAACAGCTTAAGCCCATAACTCTCCTATGCCACATGCGCCAAAGCCATCCCCAAATTCCAGCTGAAATGCTTCCAGTCCCACAATATGAGGAGCAGTTGCAGGGCCTTCGCTGCTGTCTGTGTGACCAGTAACAGGCCAGGCAGCCCAGGCAACTGCTGAGCTTTTACCTTGGGTATCTCTTCTCAGCTGATCTCTCAACTTTGTCCCAAACCAGATAGGAATCACAACATCTACTACTCTGAGTTGACTTGGGGGGGGCAGCAAACATCCTTTGTTAACAATGCTTCCAATATATCTCAATGTAATAAAGGAAACTAGTTCTCAATACAGAAAATTCCTCTCTGTGGGCTTGTTTATTTTGATATTGGGAAAAGTTGTGTTGAAGCCATTAAAGTGCAGGTGTTGAAGCTTCTTCCCCCCTCTGTGATTGCTGAAAAGAAACAGCACTTCTGTAGTTAATAAGACACAGGGACAGCATGTACTTGCAGGTTTTTGCCACTGGATGTGACCTCTTTTCATAGAATCTTAAAGTTGGAAAAGACTTTCACATTCATGGAGTCCAAATGTTAACCCAGCCCTGCCAAATCCACCACTAAACCATGTCCCCAGGTGCCACATCTTCATGTCTTCTAAATACCTCCAGGGACGGTGACTCCACCACTTCCCTGGGCAGCCCGTTTCAATGCCTGAAAACCCTTTTGGTCAAGACATTTTTCCTCATATCCAGTCTAAACCTCCCCTGGCACAACTTGAGGCCACGTCCCCTTGTCCTATCATTTGTTACTTGGGGAAACAGAATAACCACCACCTTGCTACAACCTCCTTTCATTAGTTTTCTTGCCTCTCAGATACACAGAATCATAGAATCATAGAATAGTTAGGGTTGGAAAGGACCTGAAAATCAGTAAAGGGAGCTACAATAAATTCCTATCTATATATTCAGAAAACACAGCAGTTAAGTATGAGTGGTCTGATACAAAGCCGTAGTACCAGAGCATATCTACACTGCAAGGAAAGTAGCAAAACCCACTTAGCCATGAATTAATACATAATGAACAACTGACGACAATTATTCCAATATAGTGCTCCTGACCTGCTTCAGCACTTCCTTCCTTCTTCTCTAATCATATTTTTTAGAAGGTTGTGCACTTGATTTCTTAACCACAGAGGCACTTTGTAGTTTGCATTTTCCGTTAATTCTCTATATAATAGCAAGTATCACTTCCCTCTGAGACAGAATTGTGAATGATTGGCGCTTTATTTTCTAATGATGAGAATGCAAACCTTGTGACTTGGGGCTCAGCGGAGCTCAACACATCTCATGGACCTTTACTCTGGTAAGACTCTGCTACAGAATGAGAGAATTCAGTGAAGTGTGGTGGGTGTAATTAAAATTGTGTTATGCTGCTGATCCACAGGCAGATAAATTCTATGAGCATTAAATTGCATGGGTTTGTTGGAAAAAATTGGCTGTTCTCTTCCTTGTAAAAAATGACATCAATTAAAAGACGGTGAAACTATAAAATCTGAAATGAATTACAGTAGTTCACGAGTTTCTCAGGATAAACAGAGGTCTATGTACCTCTCTACCAAGAGATTTAACACTTTATGCATGGCGCAGTGAAGCAGTTTAATAACAATTGTCAGCTGAAAGGACCTACATGACTGGCGGCATATTAATCCACTTTCTTCTATCCAGAGTATAAACTTCTTAATGGAAAACACAGAGATTTTCTGGGAACAAATGTCAGGGGTTTAAATCAAAACATTATGTGATTTTTTTATTTGCCATTCTTTGACACAAATGTGACTAGGTGAAAATGAGCTTGGCATCAAATGCCATGGATGTCTTTGCTCTGACTGGAAATAAAATTTCTGGCTATTTTCTTTGTGGCATAATGGCAATATTTCATCATTGTTAGGACTCTGATCACAATATGCTCTACATGGAGTACTATAAATCAAGAGCCCTATTTACTTGCCACATGGGCTAGTGAGTTCAAAGAGACCGGCCTTTTCGGAAAAGTTTCCCTTTCTCACTTTTATCAGCCTGTGAAAATCAGAGTAAAAAGTCATCTGTTACAGTCTTGTCTTTGTCTAACAAGATATGAACACATACTCTTCCACAGACAACAGCAATTACTCACAGGGCTGTAGAGATAACGGGAAGAAACTAACTGAAGGCTTTACACATGCAAGCAAATTCTTGAATTGAAATCAGACAAACTTGCACCAGGTTTTAAGCTGAAGCCACCCAGTGAGTTTTTACTTAATGGGCGTGACTTCATTCTGGAAAGAACATTAGCTCATACTGCGGAGTATTCTTCCCAGATTTACCTGTGAATACTGTTAATAAAGTGAATAATGTTTACTATATGATCTTTTCCCCAAGTTATTCATGTAGTTAAGATGAAGAAGAAGATTTTATAAATAGGACGAAATATCAGGGCCGAAGAGTTGGAGTACCTCATACCTAAAAGAGAAGCAGAGGGACATTTCCTAGAGAAAATACATTTATGAATTATTGTGCTTATGATCAGATAAGATGAAACAAATGGATGTGCGGAAAGAACCAATCCACATGTGCTCAGGGAGTTTTTCTGTCATGAATTTAACTCTTTGGGGGCACATGACAGACCCCGAGTATGGGAAGAGTGTGATCTTTTGCTAGGAGACTAGGTGGCTCTGCAGCTGGGATAGCAGCATGCGAGCTGGGGAGAGAGGAGATAGGAGCACATGGATGCACAGAACTGGAGGGTGATGGAGAGGGAAGAGAAAGAGACTGAGTTGCACGGGGGGACAGAAGCACAGCTTAGGAAGGGAGATATAATAAAGGGGATGAGAAGGCACAGTCTTTCTTTCTGTTTTCGTTTCATTGCCATGCCACACATTGCCTCAAATCTCATTTTCACACTGATTTTTCAACTCAAATAATCAGCTACATCTTTATGTATAATGTCAGCAGTTCTTGAAAGAGTCCACTGAAATCCTCCATTTCCTTTTTAATTTAGACTCCCAAAGTTCCAGTAGATAACAGTACAGAAAGATGGGACTTTAATTTTGGTAATATCAAGCAATCACATTTTTCACTCCCAAAGCTGTAACTCTGGCAACTTTTTTGCCCTTTCTTGAAAATGAGAACACAAATGGGTACTTAATGCTGAAATCTGAATGCCTGCCTTATCCTTTTTCGTACTGTGTTTTTCAGCTAAGCAGCAAATCTTGGAGGAAAGCTTCCATTTACTTCTATCTGTTGTTCCCATTTATTTGTCTTCTGGTAGATACCTGCCAGTTCCTTAAGTATGTCATTCATTACTAGGCTTTAAAAAATCTCTTCTGCAAATCTATGTTTTTATTTTACTCTCTCTCCCCAGAAGTCTTGTAGAGTATCAGTAAGAGCTTATTTACACATGAATTTATTTATGGACAGGAAAGAACACATCTGCTTCCTTCAAGAATGATTCCATGTGCAGAAAAACCCAAGGCTATGTTATATTCTCAATGAATCTGCACAAAGTTAGCAGAATAAGTGGTTAAAAAGTGCTTCGGGGAAAAGCGTCTTCATATCTTGCTTAGAATTAGGCTACACACAAACTGCATTCATTGACATTGTATTCTAAAGCTTGGATGAAGCTGGGCTCAAAGTTTTTGTGGTTTTTCCAAGTGTAGGACTGTATGGATACCAACACACAGAGCCCATCAACAAAGGAAATGAGCACTGAAGTCACCCAGGGAGCGCAACACAGAAGGAAACCTGGTTTTGTTTTGCTTGTTTTTCACCTCCAAGTCCAATTAGGAGGAGTTGTGCTGGTGGTACTCTACAGTGATGAAGCTATTGGTTTGGCTTCCTTAAATTTACACATTGAAGCTCTTTGTTCCTTCTTGTAATTGCTGGTGTGCCAAGCACAAAGCAAGACAAGTGCCAGCTCCTACCTGGGGAGTGCTCAGTCCTCAACCTGAGCATGAACATGCTGTGAATGCTGAAAACATGAAGCAGCACAACCCTGCAATGTTGCAGGGGTAGCTTTAGTGCAGAAAGTAATGTTTGAATCATTTCCCATTCTTGCTACAATCATTAACATAAAATCAATTTATGTTGTGACATTTTCAGTTCTCATTATTATCTCTGTCACAAGAGGGAGGTTTTTAATCCTCCATAAAGTCTTTAAGAGACAGCAGAATAATATGCAGCAAATGCATGATACAGTTTCTAATATGACCTTTTCATGGGTTTTCAGTTTGACTGCCTGGTCACTCCTGTTCTTTAGCTGCCTCAGTAATCTGAGAGGAACAGGTGGAATGGTAAATAGTCAAACTACTGAATCTTTGAAAGGTTAGCTTCATACTGCAAGTGACTCTTTTATAGGTTATATATACTGTGTGTGTGTTCATATCCTGCAACCCAGTAAAAAGCAAGGAAGAAAAGTAAATGACAGACTATGACTGTCCTCATGGCAGTGAGAAAAAACATTCAGGAAAGGAGTAAGATGGCTGTGTGATAGGTACTAAGTTTATTCTGCCAATAGTTCACCTTTGCTTATGCAGTGTGCAACAATCTACTCCTTTGGAGATGTGGGAAACTTTAGACACCCTTCGCCCCTAAAAGGTCTGAGAACCTCAAATAGAGCAAGAATCTGAAATGGAATGTATATTATGACCCAATGTTAATCGTCTTCTTGCCACTGTGGTTTGGGACTTTTTGAGGGGTTTTCTTGTGTGAAACTTAAAAAGTAATCAAAAGTGAACCTGAGTAAAATAAGTGGCAGGTAATCCTCTTCTCTCATTCTTTAAGCTGTGGCATGTCCCATGCAAAGGAATCCAAGGGCATGAAAGAAAACAGGGGATTGCAAGTGCTGAGAGGAAAGAGGGAGAAGTCAATATATCCACTCATGGAGCAAATGTGGAAGATGTGACCCATTACCTGAGTTTATTGAATTAAAACTAGAGAATCTCCTTTTGACTCTGATGCTGCCCTGCCATTACTTTCCCACAGCAAAGCACAAGATTTCTCCCAAGAAAAGGGATGGGACTGCCACCTGAGAAAGGAGATCAGCTCCTGGAATGATTTTTGTACCAGTAGCAATAAATTTTTCCTACGAAGGGCTAGACATAGGGCTCAAAGTACCGTGTGCAGTGATAACATGCGCCCACAGTGCAAGAGAGGAGGAGAAAACTCTGCTTTAATGGGATTTTAGAGAGAATCCTATTATCCAGAGAGCAGCAGAGCTCTGGCTAGAAGGGGCCTTTGGGTGAGCAGGGGAGAGGTCACCTGATGAGGCGCTGCTGAGTTTGACAGAGCCTGGGTTGGAAGTTCCTGTGAAGCTCAGATGTTGCATCCTACTTATTCCTCCTAAGGAAGGGGGAATAGGGGTTTTCAGGCAGTTGAAACTCACAACCAAGTTAACTTCCTGCTCACGCATCTAGGAAGACTTTCAGAAGAGGGGGAAAACCCACAACCAACACACAGAGAAGCTCCTGTTCGCTACTAAAATGGCGATAATCTCTATTGCTTTGTAGCCTGCAAAGCAATAAAGAGCTGCTAAGATTGATTAAACTCTGAAGGGAGGCTGAAGGGTTTAATCAATCACCAGTTCTGTTTGTTGCCACTATACCATCCATTGAGATTATTATATAGCAATTTGAATTACAAAGCAAGGCATTTGTAATATAAGAAGGGCACTGCTAGTCAATTTTTGGATATCTAGTTGCAGGTATTGAGGACCTGCTTCTTCACAGTATCTGAAAGCTGTTAACAAGTTCACTCCATGCTGACCATCCACTGCACTTGTGGGTGCTCAGCACTTCAGCAAATGAGGCCTCACAGTTTCAAATCAGGAACCTGGAAAATTAGAAGCAGCAGCTAGCAACCCCTCATGAGCAATCTGGCTTAGCAAGATGGGCAGCATCACAGAGGGAATCAGTGCCAGGAACTGCACAAGAATTAATTTCTCCAGGGCAGCACACATCAACTGCTCTGCCTACGTGACTCTTTCTTTTCCCCTTAATGCTCTTCGCCCTTTGTAATTTGCTGCCTCTTGTGCTCTGCAGCTTTGGAGAGCTACAACATACTTGGAGAAATAGCTGGTGCCTCCTCTACTATGCAACCTGACATACGACCAAAGCAGGAACGTTCTGTACTGAATGAGAAAATGATGCTATGGTATAAACAGTAGACAAATACGTCATTAAAAACTGCATCATATTGCATACAGAAAAAGGGTTGAATTAATATAATAGGAATGAATCCTATGTGAAAGATAGGCTCAGCAACCTCTCTCACTTTCAGGTGTACTTTGAAAACCAGTTATCTGGGAATGATTTCAGTCATCAAAGGTTTTAAAACTACATTCAGGAAGCTTCAAAAGACACTTTTCTTCAAACAAGTGAAAACATGGACTTGCATAATTCCCAGGCTGGTGACATTCAGGTGTGAGACGAGAAGAGAAACATGATTATAAACCTTTGATTTCAGGCACAAACCCTGCATTTGTTAACAGCATGTTTGCGCTTGGATTCTAATAGTGTTTAAAATGTATTTTTAGGGCATCTTAGGGAACACCCCCAAAATTACACATAATTCTAATTTTCTAAGAAGGCCATTTACAGAATCCTAAGTGTATATAATAGCAATGGGATGGGTCACACTTCCTATGCATTGATGTGAACCGAACTGCCTTAAGCTCCTGCTTTTTCAGATTTCACTTTATTTCTGTTGAAAGTAAGAGGCCATCAAAGGGTGAATACTCCAGGACAGGTCTTCCATGGATATAAATCAGTCCTGACTTTAATGGAGCAATGTGGATTTAAAGATTATCCAGAGAATGTTAGAGCAACTGACAACTCCATCATCTGGAGAACAACACTGAAAATAGGTATTTTGTACAAATACTGATTTTTGACATCTGACAGACCTATGTGTATAGTAGAAGTCACTAATACTGAGAGAATTAAAGCCTATTTGCAGGGAAACAATAATGAAAAGACAGAAAGAAGAGTTTTCTATAATGATACTACCACTTTCTTTATACCACACATGTTAAGCAATCAAAGCACTTCAGTAAAAAAAACATTCATTTCCTTTCATAATATAGTCAGGCATAATTTCTAGCACACAAAAGTGAGAATTGTCACTATAGCTTTTTGGAACCGTTTACCGTGCGCTTCAACAGAGAGCAGCAAACAGTATTTCAGGAGTAATCTGAATCACTGATGTGGTTGATGCAGGAGCTGGTTGTGTCTCCTTGATACGGAAGGATAACCTGCCACAACACTGACAACGCACAGAGCAACAATGAACTATTCTTAGACTACTCCAATGCTGAAGAAGAGAAATGGACGTTTACTTTCATGCCCCCTTGCTGCAGCTGGCTCTATTTTGCCAAGTGACAAGGACATGTTCTGAGACCTAGGGAGACAAGCAAGTGCCTGGGGGACAGGATGCTATGGAATAAAAGGATATGGGATGGTCACACCAGTTGCGTTCAGCCTAATGCTCTGTGATGATTGCCAATGCCCAGTGCCATTCAAGAGAATGTACAAGCCGTATCTCTCCAGAATATTGTTCCAACTTTCCATGACTTTATTGCTATTTGGAGCAGAGATAGATTAAAAATGCGAACAGGAGGCTAAAATGCAGATGCAATGCCTCTGATGTATGCCAGGAACTGAAAAAACTTCATAAGCCCATAGAGTTACACAAAAGCAAAATCACTGCTAAAAGTAAATAACTAATACGATGGGAAGTTACTGCACTCCTGGGGGAAAGAGGATGACTACTATTATTATTGTTATTATTATTATTTGGCAGAGAGTTTCTGTGCTGGAAAATGGAGTTTGGATATGATCAAAATAATTTACAGATTGGGACTGACAAACTGAAGCACTGAAATGTTGAAATTAAGCTCATTCATTTCAAAGCAATGTCTCGGCTTCAGAAACTGCCAGATTCCATTTTTAAAGAGGTTTTTTAAAAGGTCTCTACTTTACCGTGAAGCATTACACTCATTGAAACATTACACTCTGCCTCTCCAGCCCGGTCAGTAAACTGAGAAATCAGTTATTTGCACAGTACTGGTTCAGGGAAAACAGGCCAGAAGAGAAGACAAACACATACAAGAATCAGTGAGGAGTCCAATGGAGAGGGAGAACAAATAAACACATGATTTTTCTATAGGGCTGACAGAGCCTTACAAAAAGCTGAGTGCTATTCCTCATTTAAATTCAGAAATGTATGGGGAAAGGCAGGAGAAGAAACTTCGCTGAAAGTGGAAAAGTCTGGCAAGCATCACAGCCACGTCCAGAGCCCAAGTACTCTGACTTGGCAAAAGGGAAGATGGTCTCTGTGAGAGCAATATTAACGCGTCTCAGCCAAAGAGAGCCATTTAAAAAAGTGAAGGGGAACTTGGTCTCCAAAACTTGGAAAGAGATGAAAAGCAAGTGCATGGCACAGCAGGCCCTGAAGCTAGCGCCTACACAAAAGACCTGAGCAGAATTTGGAAGAGAGCTTTCTTGCAGTCCAACTGAAATGCCTTTTTGTGGAGGAAAGGAATTGTTTCGGAAGGAAGTTGAGTCCTGCAAGTAAAGCAAGAGCTTTAAACCTCTGCTCAAGTTTTCCTGAAGTGAATCATAGAAACTGTGTGGGCATTTATTTACCTGTGCGTAAAAGCCAATCCCTAAGGCAATGTGAGGTTGAATCCATTAACACCAGCAAAGTGCCTTAAGAATTTAAATAAAGGGTTTAGATGGCACAGAGTGTCAAAATGCCCACAACAGACACGTTGGTTAGTATGTAATAGAAACCAGAGGAGATGGATTAAGAATGTATTCAAATGCATATACTGTGCTTACTTGTATTAAGATTATACAGGCTATTTGAGAAGAGTAATGAGAGAGCAAGCACTGCACTCTAAATGCAATTTGTCAAGGACACGTAGCTAGGCCACGTGGCATCTTTCCAACCCAATTTCTTTATGCAAAACAAATAATTTTGCATAGATTTACATGTTACTAACATGAGAAGAGACTTATTAACAACACAAATTACATCTCACTAAGATTTCATTTATTATCCTAAGTTAGCTGGTGAGTGACTATCCTCGTGCCTCATCTCTCTCTCTAAGGCATTTACAGAGCACTTATCATTGTGGCATCAATGCCACTCTTCATACTTGCTATAATGCCTGGAGTATGTATTCAAAACAGTCATCTGTGAAATAAAGCAAGTGAAGTTTAGCTTCGTGTCTGGGCATTCTGAAGGAGGAAGCGAAGCCATTTGCAGAAGCCCACAGCTTTCTGCTCTGTTAAAATACATTTCCTGAAAGTACCTACAACTCTTAACAGTATTTTAATGCCCTACAGCATTAAGACCAGTATTTGCAATAGAATGTGTACACCCAGCTCCAGTCTAAGTTCGAAACCAGCTCGCTGCCTGGATCTCTTCTGGCTATTTTCTTCTCCTCTTATTCGTTGTGACCTACAGCTAAGGACATTCTTCACACTGCAGACCCATGGAAAAGACTCTCATAATCTTGTTAAAGGCTGGCATCCTCGACTTGCAATACAGAATCCCGCATTTGTCTCCTCAGGGAAATAAACAGTTTTAAAGAGCCTTTGGATTTCTAAAATGACTTGAACAAATACAATGGCTACAAGTAGCAACCAGCGAATCGGTTTTCTGCTTCTCACAAAAATGTCTACAGTGAGGATTTTATGTGCACTTATACTACCTCATCTACTGCTCTATTTTTTCATTGCTCGCAAGTTCTCAAGGGAAGCCAATTTCTCTTTCAAGCAGCAGTGACTTCAGTAAGTCAAAGTATCCAATTGCTAGAGGAGGGTTTACTTTACCTCTCATCACTGAAACCCTGCTGTGGAATACAATCTGTTTGCAGAAGAGCAAAGAGGTGAAGGACAAAAACAAATGGCAATTACTCAAAGACTGTGAAGAGCTTGGAGGCTGGTATTCTCTCGCATTTGAATTAGGGTAAGAAAATACACTGGTCAAAATGTTGCCAAGGAAAATGCTCTATCACAGAGCATGGTGACATTTGTCTTCCTGTCATCTAGAATTTGAAGCTGCAATATAATAGTATAGAATATTTGTATTTATGGCTGCTTTCTAAGAAAGACTGCATCAGTTTGTTAACTCTCCTTTAGGACAGACGTTGGGCAAGGACATGATAATATATTCACAGTTTGCACTGATAATTCCATTAGTTCATGACTAAAAGCTTTCTTGCTGCTCTCAATCCCTTGCCAGTGAAATAAGCTTCTGAACTTCCCCCTTGACCACAGAATCATAGAACAGTTAGGGTTGGAAAGGACCTCAAGATCATCTAGCTCCAACCTGCCTGTCATGGGCAGGGACACCTCACACTAAACCGTGCCACCCAAAGCTGATTTTCAATTTAAATTCACACCCCACCTTTCTTAGTGATTCCACCAGTCCAAAATATAACACATTTAATCCATACCCATGCTCCCAATCCGGCAAGGCGTTTGAAACCTTATAGCTTCTTGCAGTAAAATAAGACAACAATCTCTATAGCAAGTTAAATGCAGGAGCTATTCTGTGTCATTCACTAGTTCTTAGAGCATGACACAAGCATGAGGCTTGCTTAATGCATAAAATGCTTTAATGTAATTCCCAGGGTCAGGAGGAGGAGTTTATTCCTGAATTCCTGGTCTTAACAGCAGTGTCATGCAACATGAAATAGCACCACCACATACTAGCAGGTTCTGAATTTCCTTTGGAATGCAAAGACCTGCCAATGAATCTGCTTCTCAGAAGCTTAATATATTGTTTTCACTTGCATATTCTTTATTGACACTCTTTTATACCTGTACTTCAATTGCACAGAGCATCTTTCCTTTATTGAGGGCTGCAGTAAATCAGGTGGCTCCATAAAATACCACATAAATTCTGTTTTATGAATTCTTTGTCACACAGATGTAGCCAAAAGCCTTGTGCCCCAAAACTCAGCAGTAACACATCACCTTTGTACAGCCTTGAAAACTTGGATGGAAATCACAGCAGCCCAAGAACAGAAAACTCCTCACTCACCTTTACTATGGTAGCATCAGTAATGAAAGAACAGAATCTAGTGATGTTTAACAGGCCTTAAAAAGACAGTGAGAAAGAGAAAGAAAACCAGGCTGGGTACATGAGAGGATAAACGTTTGCAAGGTTGCCTTTGCAACAGAAGAACCTCGACAGCGTGAAATGCTGCCATGAGCTCTCATTTTCCAAATCTCTCACAAGTAGCAGATGTCTTCCCCCCTTCCTCAAATTTCTCATTCATTTTACACCCCAAAATATAGAACTAAAAGAAAATCTAAAATTACCTGCAAAAATACATTCTTTTTGAATTAATGCATGCTGAACAAATTGACACAAAGCTATATTTCTGCTATCATTTAAATACCTATACCAGGCTAATGTCTTCACTGAAGTGGTTGCAACACATCTTTTCAGTAGTGCTGTAGCATTAACAGGAGATGGGACTTTGTTTTTGCACCAAGCACAAAGAAGTCAGTGACAGGAGCAGCTTAGCTCTAGACTGAGGCAGAGAAAAGCTCTCTCCTATTTTATCTCAAAATCATCTCTGATGAACATCTGTGACCCAAATTTACAAAAGGCTCCAGATGAGGTCTTACCAATGCCCTGTAAAGCATTAGAAATATTTCTGGAACTACTCCTGATGTAACTGAGGGTTGTTTAAGTCTTCACAGCTCATAGTTGCTCAGAGTTATTGTGTGGCCAGCTAGCACACTAAGGTCATTTTCTCCTTTATACATTTCTAACCAAAGAGCTCTTGGATTAAAGCAGATGCTCATATTATTAGACCCCCAAGTGTATAATTACACACTTTGTGCTAATGAACTTCTTCCCATCTGTATTGCCCCAGTTCTCAAGGACATCCAATTGAAAACACAAAAAAGAACTTGTGTAAAGGAACGTGAAATATTGCCCAGTGTTTCTGCAACCAACTTGACTTCATAAAAACGCAAATGGAACAAATAACACTTCCTCCCACTTGTTTCGTTATTGCAAATCTATTTTAATTATTCACTGCCTTCTGGGTAACTGTATACTCAAATGCACCTACTGCATACGCTACATAGCAGTCACCATATGTCTTTCATCCTCATACATTCAAAAAAATCAAAACACTTCAATATATTTGCTAATAAAAACAAACTTCATTTAAAAAATTCTGGTCTAAGGCTTTTTCTATGGTGGAGAATTTCTTGCTTATGGGATTTTACTAAATTGGGGAAAGTGATTCACAGATAAGCTTCATTTAACAATCTTAAATATACAAGGTGAAGATTGGTATGATTTTAAGATGTCCAGAATGATAGTGTTAATATGTAAAATGAAAGGGAAGCATGATGCATATTCCACAACACTGTTTAGATTTGTGCCCTTGGCAATTTTCCTCAAACTAATCCACCAACAATGTAATTTAGGGGTAAAGTGCTTCCTCTACGAGCCACTTCTTTCAATGCTTCTCCAGCTCAACAGGTTCAGAAGAAAGGACTCCAAACGAGGGACTTTGCAATGCTACACAGGCCAATTTCATAGCACTTTTGGAATTGGAATCCACTTTTTCTGGATGGGATAGGCTAGAAATCAACACTGGATGTGATGCATCCCATAATGTTAACAAAAGATGTATTATGTTTGAGAAATACTTCGGAATTCCTTTTTCATAGCGAGTTATCACAGAGACCGACAACAATGTACCATAATTGTTTGGAAGATCATGTTGTAGACAAAGAGTTATATATGCTTTTTTTCTCACTTTACAGTCCCAAATGAAACCTAATTTTGGTTGTTTCAAATACAATGCTCAGGGAACCGCTTTTCAGATCAGACTCCTCCTCCTTTTTTTCATTTTAGATTCTCCAAGAATATTTGCAACCTTTTCAAGAACTGAAAGCCTAAATCTGAATTTTAATCATGAAGGATCAATGAGGCACTTGGAACATGCAACTCACTGCCTGGAATCACTACGACGTGATTTTATTTTACCCAGTTTTCGTTTTTCCCATTGGCAGGAATTGCCTGATAAGTGAGTACTTGCTGTTATAGACCATACTTACAATTTAGACAATAAGAGAATCTGCCTCTTGCCTGCGCCTGATAACTCCTAGGCCCTGACTATCATTGTAAACAAACTGAGAAACAAGACATCATGATATGTAAAAACACCTTCTGACAAGCAAGACAGAGCCAAGGTCATAATTTATCAAACCCAAGAGTATAGTGATATCATTGACTAAAGTATATTCTCATAAAGGAAACTGTTTTTCCATAAACATACCCTTCTAAGCAGTTAGTCGTTAAATTGTCTCACTTTGGGGAACAGATATTAGAAAACTGTAATTAAAACGGAGCCGGAAACCGACCATACAGTAAACAAATTGCTTGGATAGAAACTTCACTGCTTTCTAAGTTACTATTAATTAGAAATATTATAAAAGCATGTCTGAATCCTTGTAGAGAGCTAGGGCTTTGTAATTCAGCTCCAAATACAGATCTAACCATTTGAGTTAGTCCCCAGATCTCCTGAGAGCCTGGATACCTGCAGGGAAGGTTAAACTGCAATTCTGAGTGACCCATCCCAGTCTTCAGAGTTTGAGCCTGTACCTGAGAAAACAACTGAATAACTATATGTATGCTTTAACACTTGGAACATAAAGATCCATGTTGGTTGCCTGGAGCTTCTCTAACACTGCCATTCAATTTTTTGTTGCAGGATATTTTAGTAAGTGTTTTCTCCATGGATGACGGACTCTGGTTTGACAAACTTGAGCCAAATTGTTCATATTTTACTAACTCACAAATGCAGATCCTGATATTCATTCTAGTCCATCTTTAAGGAGAGACATCTGCTTTACAGGGAGCAGATAACATTAATGTTGTTTTTATTTACACACTGCATTAAATTGAATTATAAAAAACTGCAATTCTTCCAAGGAAAATGGATGCAGAAATGTCCCTGTTGGGGCAGTGAAAGCTGCAATATATGTAAGCATATATATTTGGAATGAGGTGGTTCCATCTCCATTTTTGTGCACTAATAAATGAGGACTCTGAAACAGAAAAAAATCCAAACTAATTGGACACAACACTATAAAAAGTAATGAACGCACTGGAAAAATCATTTTGTCTTTAGTCCATACCCATTTATACCATTGTAAACTCAGTATAATTTTACCAAAGGCAACTACTTCAACACTGTTGATGGAACGATTCCAGATTTGGATAAGCAACCAAAGACGGAATTTAATCCCTAAGACACCAAGGAGAAAAAACCCCAAACCAAACCAAACAACCAGAAAAAGATATATTTGAAATTTCAGAAGTCTTATTTTCTCCTGCATTTTATTGAAAAGTTTGGGGCTTTTTTCCCCTCACACTAAGGATGCTTTAGCTTAACACTGCAGTGATAAGCACTGTAATTCATTTCAGTGTCAGGTTTCTGGAAACTTATAGAATCATAGAATAGTAAGGGTTGGAAAGGACCTCAAGATCATCGAGTTCCAACCCCCCTGCCATGGGCAGGGACACCTCCCACTAAACCATGCCATCCAAGGCCATGTCCAACCCCACCTTGAACGCCGCCAGGGATAAAGCATCCACAACCTCCCTGGGCAACCCATTCCAGGGTCTCACCACCCTCACAGTAAAGAATTTCTTCCTCACATCCAATCTAAACCTCCCCTGTTTAAGTTTAAACCCATTACCCCTTGTCCTCTCACCACACTCCCTAATGAAGAGTCCCTCCTCAGCATCCCTATAGGCCCCCTTCAGGTATTGGAAGGCTGCTATGAGGTCTCCACACAGCCTTCTCTTCTCCAGGCTGAACAGCCCCAATTTTCTCAGCCTATCTTCATACGAGAGGTGCTCCAGTCCCCTGATCATCCTCGTGGCCCTCCTCTGCACTTGTTCTAACAGTTCCATGTCCTTTTTATGTTGAGGACACCAGAACTGCACACAATACTCCAAGTGAGGTCTCACGAGAGCAGAGTAAAGGGGCAGGATCACCTCCCTCGACCTGCTGGTCACACTCCTTTTGATGCAGCCCAGGATACGGTTGGCTTTCTGGGCTGCAAGCGCACACTGCCGGCTCATGTTCATTTTTTCATCAACCCACACCCCCAAGTCCTTCTCCTTGGGCTGCTCTGAATCTCCTCCCCGCCCAACCTGTAGCTGTGCCTGGCATTGCTCCGACCCAGGTGTAGGACTTTGCACTTAGCAAACTTGATTAACTTGTATTCTATGTCAGGTAAATATTCCCCCAAATGCAGAAATCGATATCCATGAGAAAAAACTACATGCAACCACTCTTATTTATTTGTTTTGGTTTATGATGAGAGAGATTTTAGTGCTCTAATTATCATTATCAGCACACAAAGACCTGCTGTTACTAGACAGTTTCTATTAACACAGTGTGCCACTTCAGTAGCTTTCTGTTGGCAATCCAAAATCAAATTACTTCTTGTCTGAAAATTGTTACTTGCTGGCACTAGGTGTTTACTGTGTCTCTCATCTTCTAACCTTTTTTTTATGGTTAAAAAAAATAAAAATCAATAGCCAATTTAATTTTTTGTTTAGTAAGTGTTTATGAAACTCTTGAGTACCACTGAGCCAAGTACTCCCTTACTGCATTTTGTGGCTCTATACACGCTGGCAGCATCTGTACCCTCTGTGCATCAAAGTGGGAAGTTACCTGCAGGGGCAGTGACACGGGTCATGCCCATATGGTCCTTGGGCATGTGCCCAGCTCAGATTTGGGTTTGCTGCATCAGGTGATTCAAATGGGGTTGTCCAGGCTAGAAACATCAGCTCTTCTCTATCTCACCTCAGTTCTGTGACTGCTGAGCATTGGGCTTGCCAACTACCCCACTTTGCTGAGTATGTCCTTGCAAGGCAACCACCGCCAGCACTGGTCTAGCTCATTCCTCCACAGCTTCATGCATGCCCCATGCTGGACCAGACCTTGCCTGCTGCAACCCTAGAACCTCTGTATTGAATGTAATGTGGAAGTGAGCAATCTGCAGCTGATGGCTTATATAGATGGGATCCACCAAATCAATTTGCTCATATTTCCAGGGTTTTTTAGGTGGTGGACAAAGGGTGAAACCCATGGTCACTGGTCAGCCTGAAGTAATGGTGCAGCTATAAATGGTTATGAAAGCACAAGGACATGCCTAGGCCACAGAGAGCTGCCAGAGAACTAGCACAGCCTGAAGCTTTCTTTCATAAGATTTCAAAAGGATTTCAAAAAATTCCCACTGTTTTTAATGTAATTACACCTCGACACAGTCATTTTTATGCAGTTCCTGTCTCCCGCTGCTGTCTGGGATTAGTCTTTATTTAGTGGTGATGAAGAGTTATGTTTCATGTCCTGGCTCAACTTCCAAAAAATTATGACAGGAATTCTGGCTCAACATTATCCTATTGACATTACCTTGTTAAAGAGATGCATTACCTGAAAGTGCAAATCCTTCTGACAGTGTGTTCCTACTACAGTCAACGTCACTTCAGGAAGTACGTGAAAGATGCAAAGTACACTGCTTCTACTGCTCCTTTTCCTACTTGCTGTCACTTCTGCCTCAAAAACAGAAGTTAGCTGTTATATTTTGGAGCCTGCTGTAATTTGATCAAATCTAAGGAAGAGCATGCAGAAGAAGTGACAGATGTTATCATCAAGTGAATGGATGGTATCATCCCTAACTTGTTATCTGTCTGGGATGTGCTACGATCAATGCTTCTGTGCTAACCTTAGAGCCAGACCAAAATGCAAAATCACTTCCACAGAGGAAAAGTCTTTCCCTTTTCCCAGTTCATGTCAAAGCAGGTACATGTGGGTGCTTTGTGTTTATAACTGTTGGAAATACAAGAAATATTTTGATTTATATTCTTAGTAAAAAAGCCATTCAGGTATCAGGTTCTGAATTTACTCTTCAAGCCAAATAGGCCTTTTTGGGCAGGCAATTCTCCTGAATAGAACAGCAGCTTTTGAGTTGATCTCCATGATTCCAGATGCCTCCTTGCTGCCTTCAGGGAAGTACCATACTTTAAAGAAGCGATATCTACTTATCATAAGGCCTAACAACATCTGTTCCGATTTGCCAAAAATACCCTGGAAGATTCTGCAAGTGATTTACCTGCAAGGATTTTGCAGCCCCTGAAACTGTTCTGCATGATGACTTGTTAATTGTACACCACGGAAATTCCTTCCACCTCACTTCTGCAATAACAGCAAAGTCATTAAAAAACTTTGGATGTTTTTGAGGGTAAATTACATTGATTAAAGATGTTTCACTGAATTTGAAGGAGAGAGGTAACTACTATTGATCACCTCATTATACGTAGCTAGCCTAGAAATCAATGCAAAGAAGATATATGATTTGATGGGAATGTAAGTGATATAATTTCAGAGCGATATAAATAGAAGCAGTTTTAATGTTTCCAATTCAGCAACATCTATTGCTCGGTTATAAATGCTTTGGGATGATCAGCTTTTGCAAAATGGACCAGAAAGAGCTTTATATGTACTGAGCTCATGGAGAACTTCCTACCCAGGTAAAGAGTTATGAACACCAAGCTTTGCTAAGTAGCCCTCTGTAATTTGTGGATGCGGTTAACTATTAAGCACACAATCACACCAACATTTCCCTTAGCAAGGAAGGAAAAGGCCTCTCAATCAAAACTCTTGAAAGGGCATCACCATCTCTCTAAGCTACAGTAAAAGGACTTGCATTTAATGGGTGTTTCCTGAGCTCTTCAAGGCTAGCCCTGCATACGAGTCTGCATAAAACACACCTTGACAGACATAGAAGATTATGTCAGGATGAAGTGGTGTAGGAATACAAAAGCCAATCAGGAAAAACTGGTGCATCAAAGGAAGATGGACATGAGGTCAAGCAGCGGACCAAAACATCTTCAGCCACCATCACTTTGCTCTTTCTTCAGACCCTGGCAAGATCTTTATTTTGATGCCTCAGTATTGAAGCTTTTTGCTTTTGCTTCTGATAGGAGTAAGTGATGGTGATAGCACCAATGAAGAGCAAAGGTGTTTGTTCTTGCCTGATTCTCACTTTCTTTTAATCAAATATTAATTGGGTGCAGCCACTTCACTACTCACAGACAGTTTCTAGCAGAAATGAAGAAAGTTAATCTTTTATGCTTTCAGGAAAGGAATAATAAAATTATCTGCTTGTGTGAAAACTTGCAGGCAAAATAGTAATAATATTAGTAATAATTATTATTAATTACAGATACAGTTATTTACATAATACATTTATTTTGGTGAGGACATTTCATCACATAGCAAACTAAAAGACTGAATTGCAGTTTTCACACAGAAAATTTTGGATTCAAAATATCAGATCCTGCATAGTTTAGAGCTAATAATCCTACTCTTTCCCTTTACCAATGAAGCCCAGAGAAGGATCATGTCAGTGTCCAGAACATGCATCACTGCATTTTACGACCTTATATCTGCTCTGCATTGGAAATTACTCTTTGGTTTGAACCAACACAGTTTCTCCTCTGTAAAACAGTAGAAAACTCCTCCTAGTTTTAATAAGGTATAGCAAAAGCTTTGAAACTCTCAGCAATTTTAATTTTTGAATGATTTTATTTTACCATTCCCAGAGTTCAGGACTCAAATAAATGATTCAAAAATCCACCTGGAAAATCGGTATCAGGAGAAGTCTTTTTTCAAAGCTAAAGCCACAATATGAAAAATTCCCTGGCAAATCAAACCCAGGAACCAATTTCGACTTCACCATGTTCACGACTCACACTTCATCTTCATAAACTTTAAAATGGTGTGCTTTGTAGTTATGAAAACCTGTGAAAAGCAATTTGAAACTGAAATATTTGCTGAAAGTAGGTTTCAAAGAAAGACTGAGTTCCAAGACTTCAAATTCTTTTAGTTGTCAGTCATTCGAGGCACAAGAAGCAATACAATTCATTTGGGAAACATTTCTTTAAATGAACTTCATGCACCAAGTGCTGTTGTTATAAAGGAATGGAACATTACATCTTCTTATCCATCACACCCAATAGGGCTGGTAGATAAATGCTACAATTCATACCTTAAGCAATACCCCAAACAAGGTAGATTCTTGCTAGAGCTTGCCAAGACCTGTTCCTGCAAGTTAAAAATGTTCTCTTGGTTCCTTTAGAAGTTTAAACAACACTCAGTGTAATTGAATGTATTTGCTTCTGACTATTGACCTTACATCCCCTTATCAAGATAACAGTGTTTTCTTAGAAGTTGCTTTGGGTGTTTCTGCAAGGCCAAAAAGACACAACGCAGAGATAGGGATAAACCTACTTTGAATTACTGCATCCATTCATGCTCCAGCAGCTCTGCAACCCTGATGGCAACAAATGAAGACTAATATGTTGGGAGCATAGCGCTCAGCTTCTTAGCAAACACAAAAAGTGGGTATGGTCAGAAAGAGCACATGACCATTGACAAACATTTACCATGCTGCCTGAGCTACCACACTGCTAACACAGGTACAAACGAGAGTCATGCAGGCATAGGGGAAGCCGACAGAACCACATTATTGCAACTATAAATTCACATTCGCCAGGAGATGCCCCAATCATTGCACAATGTTGTCTTTTTAATAGAATCAACTGCATATTCAAGGGAAAAAAAATCTCTTTCCTTTCCAATAGGTTCTGAAGACTGAAAGTGGCTGCTCTTCATCTGAAGTCCTTTCTTTATGAGGAGATTTTAGAAGCTTCAGCTAGTGTCAAAGTAAGTCCTGCATGATGAGAACTCTAGTTAATGTCAAAGAGCTTTTGTAAAGAGGTCCAGCCACCAGCAGACAGAACTTTATGTCTTAAATAACTTCTATCACTTAGATGCCACTGACAGTCACTTACCCGTCCTCTTCTTTTGTTGAAATTATAGCCTTATTCATTTTATAATATTAGATAAAAGGGCACATATGTTCTGAAAGGGCAGCTAACCTCAGGGCAGATTACAACTCAACCTTTTTCTCTGAGTACCCAAGCTGAAAATCAGCAGTTATCATGGAAGCATACTGTAAAGCTGGGATACTGCTGTGAATAATGAAGCATATCAAGTGTTTTGATAAACCCAAGGAGTCTAAATGGGCCTCAAAAAGCAAAGAGAAAAAGCATTAGGACTTGCCTTCTTTTCCAAAATCTTCCATTAGTACCCTCATGGAGTTTTATTTTCTACCTCTTAGACACCGACTCAAAATTCCATTTAAGAAAATGAAGAACACAATCCTGCCATCTCTTCAAAGATTTAACTTTATGGTAGAAAGATTTTATTGTTGCTAGTTACCATTAAAGGCAATAATTCTGGTGCAGTTTTCTTTTGCTTGCATTTGTGTTATTTTATTAATGTCTCTCTGGTACCAGTTAGCATTATAAAAGGAATTCCAGTTTTTAACATGATTGTTAGTCTTGATTTTCATCCTCAAAGCAGAGATGTTTTTGGAGAAGCCTAAGGAGGAGGAAGGAATACAACTCGGACACCGCAGCCAATTGTCACCTCTGAAAGCATAGGCTTAGATTGCTTTTCTTTGATGCTGCTGCCAATTTTATTCACAAGCATACGAAAAAAAGGGTCACGACATTCAGAATTACAGTACTCTGGAAATTAAATGTTCCTTTACATTTTTAATTTCTGGAAGTAATTTATCATGAGGTCCTTTCCAACCCTTACTATTCTATGATTCTATGATCATGGAATAATATTTGAATATGATTTAGTGAATGCGCAAAAAATTAACGCAAACTGTCTTCAAATTGGAAGTTCACAACCACACACATTTAACCTTTCTGTATAATAGGCATAAAAAGCTTATGTGGTAGCTCTAAGAGCTGCATTTCCATTTTGCTGGAAGCATTTGTGCTGTAATTCTCCTTAGTATTTTTCCATTGATATGTCTGTATAAGGCATGAGGTTTAGCTCTCTACCATTTTCTATTTCACATTGCGCTACATCTGAATGGATTTCACAAACCTGGCAACTAAATAAGGAGCAGAAACCAAATCCCAACAGTCTACACAGCTCTTTCATACCAAGTTTTATACGAGATATCAAACTATGGATTTTTATACCAATTTGGCAACATTAACAATACTATCATACTATAAGAGGAAAATAGAACAATTTTGTGTGAAGACTAGAGGAAACACTAAGGTACCAAGCAACCACAGTGCTAGTCAGAAGCTCCAGATGGGTATGTCTGGAGATTTGATGAAGGGGACATCAGTCACGTGCTGCTATGACCAGGCTTCAGGGACTGCCCGCCATGCTCTGCCACATGATTGCCTTGCACACCTCACACATGTCGCCTTAGATACTAGCCAGCACTTCTTTCTCCAAAGCCTGGTGACACTACTTGTTGAGCAAATAAAGGAATCTGACAAAAGGCAGTGCCATGGGATTTGTGGACAGTGATTGGAATTCATAGTTCTCCCATAAATAAAGGGAGATCTGGCTGGCTTCCAGACTGTAAAGGGCAGACACATACACACCAAATCCCTTCTCAGGTGCTGCTTAAATTGCACCTGGGTGAAATTTATACTGGCATATAGAAATACTCATGTTTTCTCCTGGGAGCTCTTCTTTAAAAGCCTAACAAACTCTGAAATATTCAGTTTGAGACTCCATTACACAGTGGGTCAAGTGAAGAGACAACGTCTGAAGGAAGGAGACTGAAGAAGGAAGTTAAAGGAAGTCTTTAACCGAGACATCACTGGTACATTCAAAAATCCAGAAGAATATTTAAGGTAAAGCAACTTAGAAAGCCTGCTTGCTATTGAGTTATTCTCGATACCAAATTCTTTTGTGAGCATTTCAGCACCGAACCCCAGAAAGAAACAGATAGTGATAAAGCAAACTATTACACTGCTATTATTTTTTTTGCACATATATATATATAAGTGCACACACATAATCACTCCCAGGCATGCACAAGTATTTTACTTATAACACTATAATCAGGCTCATGAGCAGTTTCTCGCATACACTCCATGCAGGAGATGGCTGGTCTCTCCAGCATTTTGAATGTTTCCATATATACATGGTTTCCCTATTTCCCAGGTGACTGTGCTCCTCCAAGGGGGCAGAACACTTTCTTCATGCCTCACCGAAGACAGCAGAATTAAGGCATTTAATATCCTTGTACCAGGGCAATGCCAGGAGCAGCATTAGCTCAAGTTTGGCCTCTTGAAAAAGCCTTCAGGAAAGCTGCTCCCCAGATCAACCAATCCATTAAATTAGTGCTTTGTTGGCTGGAGTTAAAGTTTTGAATCAAGCAAAACAAAAGCCTGGGTTTCAGAATATGTATTCCCTGTCAAATTGCATTTATCAAGATAAGGGTTATTAGAAGCTTTTTTCTCTAGTGTGAATGAAATTGTAAGCTTAAAATGTCACTGAAGATTTATTAATCTGATACGCTTTCTGATAAGGGCAAAGAGATAGAAAGGGCAGAAGAAAAGAAATATTTCTTCTAGCTTGATAAGGGCTACAAGAAATAGAAATATGAATAAGGCAATTTATCAGTGGGTATACTGTAACTGAAACAGTCAAGCCACATAAAGCAATATTAGAGTTATATATTGATTTCTGAACTTTGCCATCTAAAATAGAATCATAGAATCACAGAATAGTCAGGGTTGGAAAGGACCTCAAGATCATCCAGTTCAACCCCCCTGACATGGGCAGGGACACCTCCCACTAAACCATGCCACCCAAGGCTATGTCCAACCCGGTCTTGAACACCACCAGCGATGGAGCATTCACAACTTCCCTAGGCAACCCATTCCAGTGCCTCACCACCCTCACAGTAAAGAACATCTTCCTTATATCCAGTCTAAACTTCCCCTGTTTAAGTTTGAACCCATTACCCCTTGTCCTCTCACCACAGTCCCTAATGAAGAGTCCCTCCCAAGCATCCCTAGAGCCCCCCTTCAGATACTGGAAGGCTGCTCTGAGGTCTCCACACAGCCTTCTCTTCTCCAGGCTGAACAGCCCCAACTTTCTCATCCTATCTTCATACGAGAGGTGCTCCAGTCCCTTGATTGTCCTCGTGGCCTCCTCTGGACTTGTTCCGACAGTTCCATGTCCTTTTTGTGTTGAGGACACCAGAACTGCACACAATACTCCAAGTGAGGTCTCATAAGAGCAGAGTAGAGGGGCAGGATCACCTCCCTCGACCTGCTGGTCACACTGCTTTTGATGCAAGTACTTCATCTAAGTTTGACAGTTAAGCAGAAAAGTGTCTGTGGTTGGCAAAAAAATGGAGTAAACCTGAATTTTCAAAGTCTAGGCTGGAGAATCAATTCTTGTGTTAGAAAGCAGATGGAGATGTAACATGCAAACTGTCGTGCTGGAGAATACAGTGTGCGGATCACCACCAGCAGCAGCATCAGTGTTTTCAACTGAAGTGACATGGCCTGAACTAACCAGAGGAAGTATTTAGACTTTGGCTTTCTGTTTCTGTGCCTATCAGAACACATCCATAGTGGGGAGGAGTGCGATCTAAGAGGTTCTCAACTATTTTGGGTCAAACGGACCATTGCTAAAGCTTCATCTTTTTTATACTCCATGTGGTGCCCAAAGCAAATAAACACATTTAACTGCTTAACACGTCAGAGCAAACCCTGTACAAGCCACTGCTTTGGCTTTGTGAACTACTAAAACACACAGGAGCCCAGCAGCTGAGTTAACCCTCTTAACACTCCTCCAAAGAAAGGGGAGACAACCCTGAACTTAAAAGCAACCTAGTGCTCACTTCACCCCAGATGCTCTCACCAGCACATTTGCCCTCATAGTAAGAAACCACATCCACCAGTAACAACTCTTCTCTTCCAAAGGGTTTTCCCCATAGCAAGGTGGAAACACTCAGACAGAATCTGTCTGGGGCACTTGCCCTGCTGCTGAACTTGCAGTCAGCCTCTTTTGCAAGGACTAATTCCCTTTAGATGAGGTCACTCTGGGACAGGCTTGTGCTCACTTCCTTGGAAAAGACCTGAGGGAGTGAATTACCTCACCAGGCTTTCAGACATAAATAGAGAACTCACCAGAGAGCTGGCAGGGAAAATGGCCCTTTGTGTTGAGACTCCAGCCTACAATTATATAACATTGTTTGCAATGGGTTTGTTATTGAAACAATTTCCTATATAAATATAGATAAGCATTTAATATACATTTGACTTCTAATGATAACGTTAAGAAAGATTAAAATGATAATTCAGATCCCATGTAATATATATGTGTGACTTCAAATGACTTCCTGGTTAACACACAGACTACTGATGATTCTTTTTACCCTAAGAAGAGTTGAGCCATCAAGTAGCATTTTTTCTCCCTGTCTTCTTCTATGATGATTCAGTATTTTCATTCAAAATATTTTCACTCAAAAATGAGATCATTAGCCAGAACTCAGGTTTCCTACGAGACTACCAAGTGGGTGTTAGCTTTACAGCAGTTAAGATGTTTGAAAGCACTATGTGTTTAGGGAAGGATTAGTTGTACCTTTACTTATTCTCAGAAGCATTACAAATAAATTCTGCTAGTTAAGAAATGCCTTCTGTTTTTCTAAGACATAGCAGGAACCAATTAATCTGCTACAATTCCATTGGCAGCTTAACTTACCAGTCTTCTCTGTCTTGTGTTTTGAACTTTCAGGTGCTGGAAGGCAGGGGCAGGGCCCTTCGCATCGAGCTGTGATGGTTTTACCAGTAGTACACGCATGAAACTCCAACTTGCACTAGAACCATTAAAAAAAGCAAGAAGACGTTTTGAATTAGGACCAGACATAAAAAAGCAGCAGCTGTGGATTAAATGAGAAATTGCTTTTAGCAGTAATGACATTGGACAGATTGCAAAACTTCAGTCTATTGAAATGCCATTGTTTTTATTATTTGAGATAACAATAACAGCTACTTCCTATGCAGAGTTTTGCATGGCACTTGTAAATGTTCCTTGTAAAGTGTTGTTATTTCCCACTTAAATATATGGAATCTACAGCATAGAAAATTAAAACAATTTCTTCCAGGTCACCCATGAGATCAGCGGCACAGTTGGGAAGAACATACAAGCTTCCAGAATCCCGTGTGTTTCCTATGCTGCCTTCCCATGTTTCAGGTGTGAAATCATGCCATCTATTACCTGTTACCATTACTGATTTATTAGTTTGGCCTTTTGAGGAGCTGGGAGCAATGGGCTGTGTCCAAATACCATCCATGAAAAGACACCAATCCTCACAATAGTGAGAAGCAAACCAGCTCATCATTTGACGAGAGGTCCTTCAAAATGTTAGCTTCTCTGAACAAAATGACTCCTCCCGATAAATTGCTTCAACAGTTAACAGCATCACTCCTAAAAATAGCCATTCATTTTGCAGTCAACTCCATAAATACAATAAAATTGTAAAATTGAAGAGTGGAGATTAAATGACAAGCAGTATAGCTCCCTATATCTGCAGACTGTGACTTAGAACCACAGACTTTTAAGATCATCAAGTCCAACTGTTAACCCATCATAGCCAAGCCCACCACTAAACCATGTCCTCAAGTACCACATCTCTACTTCTCTAAATACCTCCTAAGGATTGTGACTCCACCACTTCCCTGGGCAGACTGCTCTAATGCCTGACAACCCGTTTGGTGAAGAAATGATTCCTAACATCCATTCTAAACCTTCTCTGGCGCAACCTGAGGGCATTTCCTTCAGTGCCCTTCCTTGCCAACTGTGACCCCAAGCATTGTCTCCCACCATGTGGTGATGCTCCAGGTCACTGGTGCTCCCAATGGCTTCCTTTACACATGCGAGAGGCTGTCTTGGCTTGCTCCTGGCCCTGCCCACGTCCTGTTGACCACTGTGGCTCGAACTGGGGGCTCCTGACACTGCCCTCGGCTCCCCTAAGGTTCTCTTGGTTTGGGAAACCCCCCTGTGCACCACGCTGGAGCACTCACTGCTGATCATGCTGGCATTGGAGATGCTCATTCTCAGCGACTTGTTATTTTGCCTGCCTTAAAACCTCAGCAGAATGGATTTACAGCACCTCTTAAAGTCACCACATTCAAACCATTTAGGGCAGCAGGACGTGTACAGTATCGGACAGATGAGAGAACTCAGGAGAATTTACATTACAAAAGTGTGCTGGTTAAAAGCCCTGATTTATAACACACTGACTGCTCACAGCCTTTGCTGTTTGCATTACATGTGTTTTAGTGCTGACTTTCCTCTAGGAGCTTTGTGCCTGTCTAAGTTGTCCTCTCTGCAGTTAGGGCCCCAAGGACTTTTTCTCCAGACCCAGCCCAGCAGCAGGGCTGCTGGAGACCAGACTAACGTGCTAATAAAATGGAGTGAAAGAAAACAGCACAAGGATGCAGGAACAAAACTGTGTGGGTATGAGGCGTTCTCCTTCTCTTGATACCCAACAAACTGAATTCCTTTAGGATTTTTGTTATCTTCAAGCACTGATTTTACCAGATCAGAATCCAAGGGCTCTTAGTGCAAGGGGCAGTTTTGCCTGCAGCACTGAGGCTGGCACTCCTCCCTGCAGATTGCCTCCTGCCAGGGGAAACTGGAAACACTGGGCTGTAAAATCCCTTTGATAAGGTTGAGTTTTGCTATACATTAATTCTTGTTCAACTAAAAGCAGGCCAGCATGCTTACACAGTGTGACACAACATGCTCTGAAACATGCAGCTTGTTTGAAGGCTGAAGGACACACAGTGTCAGAAGATGGCGTTACCTCCTGAGGATGCAGTGGGCAACTGGAGCTTGTCTAGCAACAGCCACTGATGAAAATCACAGCATCATTTCTGTTATTTTGATACAGTGGAAGCCAAGAGAACAGAACAGGATGTTGTGACAAGATAAATGCCTCCTGCTTTGAAAGTACTGCAAATATCTTGGCTTTGCCTCTGTTTGTTTTTATTAAAAGGGATCATCTTTGCCCAGGCTTTAATCTAGCAGCAGGAGACCATTATCCTGTGGCTACATCTGTTGACATTATCTCCTGGCCATTCTGAACTTCAGTGCAGCAGGGTGGCTGCATGCTCTGTGTGATGTTCTGCCCTTCTGATTTAGGAAATGCATGGCCACACACAAACACATGCAAAGCTTAGCTTGCACTTTGCACTAATTTCTTGCAAGACTGAAGGGAATATAAGTACTTATTATTCATCAGTTTACTACATAAATACACTCTGCACAGAACATAAATGCAAGGAAAAGCACATCAGAAGGAAAGGAAAACAGAAAGGACAACACTATCTGAGCGCACAGTCCTGAAGGCAACGCCTCTTTCTGCATCAGAATCTGATAGTCAGTGCTATTGAGAACACAGGCATAAATCTTATTGCAGCTGAAGCTGATAATTTAATCCTTCAAAGAACATCAATTAGTACATATTTTATTATGTATAATAAATGTAAATTACATATCTAAGCATTAGCAGTTATAGCTCATATACTTCAAATATCACCCTTTAAGATGGCAAGGCCTATTTCAAGCCTGTTTTTATGTGCACTTAAGAAAGAGCTTTATACTTAGAAACAGCAAGGCAAGTTTTGCCTCAGCTTTATAAGTAATAAAAATGACAACCAAAAAGCTCAAAATAAACTAGAAAAGAAACTGCTTTAAAAGGGCTACTTCTATCCTCTGAGTGTGCGGAGCAAGGAGGGCTAAACTTGAAGATCACAACAGTACAATCACATGTGAGTGAATTTACATCTGTGATTAACCACATTATATTCCCACCATGCTTGTTTAAGGTGTTGGGTGTTAGTTTGTATATGTATAAAGCTGGGATGGCAGATTGGTGTTGGGGGAGGAAGATTAAAGAATTCCATTGTTTTAAATATTAAATTTGGTTAATACTCATTACTTTTCAACACCTAATCACTGTATGTAACTTTTCCCCTTCCCTAAAGAAAAACAGGAAGTATATTTTCCATGTGACGATATTCTTACTTGCTGTAATAACCTGTGTGAGCAGCTCAACTTTGGATTTAATGACATTGCCTAAGCCAAACTAAGTGATAAGTCAGAGTCGCCACAGACGATGTCTTGTGGAGCAATAATGAAGTTCTTGGACTGCTTGGCAACTGCATCTGCAGTCCAGAAGGAACCTGCTTGCTTTTTCCAGACCATGAACACTACATTTCCACTTCTGTAGAGAAAACCTACGTGCCCTCTTTCCTTTTGCCATCGTCATTTCCTTCTCACATGGAAATAAAAAGATACACAGTACTAGACAAAACATTAAATGAAGCTATGATCCAACCTACGAGTCTTTCACATCAAAGGGACACTGCACGTTTTGCAGGTATGAATGATGAAGCTCCTTGTAGCAGCTCTACAGTGGGCGGCTCATGGGGAGCAGTCACAGTTTGGGGCTGGTCCACCTAATTTCAGGAGACTCATCTCACTGCTGGTATGACTGTATGTGCCTTGACTGCTGAGCTTTCCTCCTAGTAGGACTCCCTGGGTCCTGCCAAGCTTCATATTTCTCTGCTACCTCCCTGATGTCTGAGCTGCATGTGTGGACTAGGAACCCCAAGGCCCACATAAACATCTCTAAACTGTTTTACTGCAAATGGAAAAGCAGCTCTGTTATTTGTTGCTAAATGCATATGGAGATCAATAAAATATATGAGGGGAGAAACGGTTGAACATATTCACGGAAAATTCATAAATTAATTTATTCAACTAAGATGTGGGAAATTATTGTAAAGTGTGTTTTGGCTCAAGTGTTCCCTTGAGAATCCACTACTGGCATAATGATTCCCTCTTTATTGTCAGTGAATCTACAGCAATGCGTTTTGCATAAGCATTCACGTCTGAGGGAGAAAGAAAATAGCGACATAAAATTTATTCTGAGCTATTTTATTCTTGTCTGTCAGTCTCCATTCTGGAGTCCCTGCTAGAGAACAATCTAGATATTTTTTAATGATGTCATAAAAAGGTGTATCTCTGTCTTTATACCGGTTTTCAACTTTTGGCAGCCAGGTTTTGACTAACCTGCACATAAGTAATATTGAGTAAGTTCCTGTGATCTTTTACACATTTAACTAATGAATGCCTACGTGGACAGCTCAGTACAGTCTCCAGAACACATTAACATCTTGCAGAGCTTTGAATCCTGACACAAGGAACTCACATATTTGGTTGAAATGCATCAAGTAAGGCAGCAGTGGGGTGAAAGAGCAGTGGCGTTAAAGATTGGTGGCAGCATGTAGGAATTAGAGCACAATATACGTGATGAAGATAAAGTACCATGATGTCTCCTTCTCATAAGACTGAAAATTGCAATAGGAGGTTAAATTTTATAGCAAACTAATTAAAACCTATGTTAAAACCCTGAAATGTTACATCTTACTAATAACAGCAGCTCTAAAACTCTGTTGATGAACAGCGTTCTTGCCTGGAAGACACTGCATCTTCTTTAGCACCCTGCAGCTTTTTACATTCCCACTGAGAATTATTTCGGTGCAGTTTGTTTTATGGCGCATCTTTTGTTCACTCACAATATGTCTCTTCTAAATTTCACGTACAAATAACAAAAGCTCATTATTTTCTACCTTATCTTTCATTCAGTACCTGCCACCGGCAGAAGCTAAAGCTTTCTGAAATTACAGCATATATAGAAATATATTATATATATATATTTAGGACAGAGTTGCTTCATGTCAGAAGTTTTTTGTACCTGTCTTAGCAGATAATTAGAACCCACTGGAATTCAGGCACCTGTTTGAGAGGGGTTGGCTGTTTACAAGCTTTAGAGCAGCGCTTGCCATTGCTTCCTTAGCTAGGACTCTTGCCAGCATCTTCTTTACAAGCCTCTGCTCTCTTCTCATCAGAAGTAAAATGCCATATTTGGGACACACTCAGATCAAGAGAAAGGTTCAGTATCTTTTCTTCAAATCCACGAAGAAATGTTACATGGCCCATTCCTGTTGCATCTGTACATTAAAGGTTTAATGGGAATCCTCCAAACTTCTTAGGCTCTGTAAAACCTGAAAACAACTGCTCAGATAAGCTTCCTGCAGCAGGGTTTCCTGCCCTGCACGTGCTTTGCTCCAGGATGGGACTGGCTTGTGTTATTGTAATAAAGGGGAGGATAGGGAATAAAATTGTTGTTTTCTGTTAGAACAGTTACTAGATGAACATACAGCACTTTATCTTTGCAATAAAAGCTGCACAAAGATAGCTTAAAAACCTGGAGCTCCAATCAGGAGCTCTGTTCTTCTGAGAATACATAGCTGGTGCTGATATTGATGGAAGTTATGCATGCATACCAGCGGCAGAATAAAGTCTAATTAATACAAACAATCCACTGTGCTAATGCATATACAGCCAGTTCTAAGATGTGGGCTAGCTGTAGCTTTGAAGCAGATATTACAGCTGATTGGCTTTGAAATTCCCCTTTCTGCAAGAGGTGACACAAAGGACCTCATATCTCAGGTAAACAACAAATATTTGACCAAGTCTCCCCTTGCACATTTAGCTGATGGGCTAGTGGGCTCATAACGTGACAGAGAAAGAGAACAGCTTCCAGGTGTGGGGTCAAGAGGAGACACTGCTTCCAAGGCATCCCCATTAAGCGGCTTGAACAGATTTATGCAGCTGAATGCAGAGTAACACCAAAAGGTCTCACACAGCAAATCTCAGAGGGCCACAAACTGCTCTGTGCTCCACCACTCTGCCCTCCGAAATCCTGCAGCTCTAATAAGGGAGAGCTTCAGGACTTTGCCCTCAGGGCAGAATTAACCCCAGAGCAGAAGCAAAGCATGAGACCCAGGAGATCTTTAAATAGCTCTCTTTCAGTCAGCAGCTCACATCCTTCATATTGTCACCTGCAGATGCTCCAAGCACATAGATCAGGTCCCTAAAATTCGGATCCTGGATTTTAGGTTTTTCAATTTAACACCACTTCTTTAATTTTTCAGCTACCTTTGTTTTGTTAGGTCTCAGCCATATGCAGTCAATAAATTATGTGGTTTTGACTCTTATACCAGAAGTTTAAACAACTGACTGTCAATTCCAGAGCAACTGGAAAGACAGAAGGTTCATCTTCCAGGAAAAGACAACTGGATCCTGGCCTGGGCTTCAGAAAAGAGCAAACCATGTTGCAAAAGGCAGCTATCCTGCAATTCAGGATGGCACTAATTGCATTATTTTGTGGCTCCCCACTACAATTAGAACTGTGCACTCCTCTAAAAATAGATTTCAATTTCTTAATGGGAGAAGAGCAGTTGTGGCTCCTTGTTTTCACCAGCTAAAGTCAAAGAGTTGTTTTAGAATAACAAAGAGCCTGAATGCTCAGGAGAGGGTCAGCTCTGCTCAGAAGAAGAGTTCATGCCTCTTCCTTGCCTTGAGATTAGCACACGAGAGATCCTTACAAGAGAGGATGTGACCAGGGGGTACAAATCCTACATGCCACAGCCAGAAGAAGCAGTAGTAAAGCTGTCCAAAGAAGAAAGAACTACAGACTTAGAGGAGGGAAAATATTCCCAAGTATTAAAAGCACCATTTCTCAAGCTGTCTGATTGCTGACAAGTTAGTACAGCGACTGCTTGTAGGCATGTTGAACCATTCCAGTGTTTGAATGGCAGGACTGCAAACCAAGGAAATTACCATGTACTCGTGTTACTGCAAACTGCCCTTATGGACAGAGCAAAAATCAGCTTATTTGGGGACTTCTAGACAGAGCACTGAAGGACAAAATGCTGTTTTAATACAAAACAAATTGCCCTGAGAAATAGCTGGCAATCAGATGCCATTAATTGTATCAGCTAGATGATACGGCATGTAAGGTCACAGCACTGGATACAGTAGGCAGAGGACATTTGAGGGACCATTTAGTAATGCAATGCAACAATGAAAATGGTGAAGAAACAAGAAGACAGTTCCAGGCACCTAAATCTAGCACGTCATAGAGAAATTAAATTTGATTTTAGAAACAAATTTAGATGCCGGTTCTGGAAACACTTAGGCCAAGGTGTGTGGGGGACATATCTCAGGCGGTTTATCATCTTGTAAGAAATTCAGATGCTTACTGGGGCCAGACAGCACTGGAACTTGACACAGAAGAGTCAATTTGTAAGTGGAAACAATCGTGCAATGCCGATTTCAGCTTTTCCTTCGCTGGCTGAAGAGACCAAGTGAAGTTAAAAGGTAAATGAAGACAAAGCACTTCTATCACTCTGAATGGACAGGACAAAATAAAGACACCCATCCCTCCTCCTGCTCCCTAAGACTTAACACAAAGTACCAGACTGTTAAACCTGCCAACCACCCTGCACACAAGGGAAGCACACACTTGTTCTCTCCTCAACAGCATCACTGAAATCTGGACTTCAGCCTGTGGCTTGATTTGGTGACTCGACAGACAGTTTTTGAGTACCAAGGACATACCCACGCTCTTGTCTGCGCCGGCTGGCTCCTTGTGCACCAGCGCAGGAGCTGGTGGGCCAAGGAGATGATGCAAAGTCACCCATTGCCAAGGGGCAGCTCTGGGTCCCAGGCAGCCCAGCCCCGCAGCCTCCTCCTGCACGCAGGGACTCACTGTCACAGGTTGGCACTAACCTGGGGATCTCAGGAGGGTGCATTATTGCAGGGCATAATCATGCGCTATGCCTGGTAGTTACTGCTAGGAACTGCCTTTGAAGATGTTAATTACTGAAGAATCAGAATCTAAATGCAAATGGAGGCAGCAATGCTGGCTTATTTAAAAAAATAAAATATTAAAGATGTATCTTATAGCCCAGATTCTTCATTCACATCCAACAGCATTTCCTGTTGCTAAATGTCTCCTCCTTTTTCTTCCTGCAGGATTTGCATGATAGCTTACTAATGATGACTATTTTCTAGCTGCATATGGGAGTTTTTGCTTTCCAGTACACTAGCCTGCCACATCCCAAGATGTGGACCTTAAAAATCACTTTCCCATTGCATGTTTTCTTTCATTTCTATATACATATTGTAGTGCTTTTGTCTCTATGAAATCATTTTCTATTCTAACTCTTCTTAATTATGAGCTGAGATTTCAT
Source organism: Amazona ochrocephala (assembly GCA_039720435.1). Taxonomy (NCBI): domain Eukaryota; kingdom Metazoa; phylum Chordata; class Aves; order Psittaciformes; family Psittacidae; genus Amazona; species Amazona ochrocephala. The sequence goes on from CM077889.1 coordinate 16,780,629, forward strand.
AGCTAATAGCGTTATTCAAAGTGGAAAGAAGCCACTTGATTTTTTTTTTTAATGGACCAAAGCCATCTTAGTTTAAAAGTAAAGAAAATCACACAGAAACATTGGAGCTTTGGAATGATCGATGTTGCTTGAAATGTACTTTCCATGTAATTGGGATGCGTTCCCATTCTGCAGCCATTTACTGATCACATGAGAACAATGATTTGTCATTTTTACTTGCTTCAAATTACTAAAGGCAATTTAATTTCTCTCATGGAGATGACACATTAGATAACGTGAACATAATCAAGAGGTAACGATCTGTGTCTCTGTGCACATACAGATACTCCAGCTACCAACAAAACAACTGCCTACATATGGTAGGTTGAAGGCAATGCAAGACATTCAGATCCCCAAGGCACAGGGTTTCCACCCAGACAATATTTCAAACAGCAATTTAACTACATCATACAACTGTATTCATCCAGATTTCAGATTAGGCAATGCTCCATCTACTCAGCCATTCTCATATCCATCTGTTCATACCTGGGCAAAAGGCAGCATCTGGTGACCACTACAAAAGGGGAGGCATGCTGCCTTCAGGCTTTTAGGCAGTTGGTATGATGGCAATATCTTAGCACCTCAAAAACCTCTCAGCCAAATCTCCCCAATCAGTCAGTAACTGCAGTCAAATGCCTTCTGTCTGGAGATCACCCAGCCCAAACCCCCTGCTAAAGCAGGTTCAACTAGAACAGATTGCACAAGATCACATCCAGGTGGGTTTTGAGCATTTCCAGAGGAGACTCCATGACCTCTCTGGGCAGTCTGCTCCAGTGCTGTCACCCTCTAAGTACTTTCATATTCAGATGGAACTACGTATGGAATATTCATCATGTTCAGATGGAACTACCTGTGTTTCAGTTCGTGCCTGTTGCCCATTATCCTGCCATTGGGCACCACTGAAAAGAGAATTCAACCTGGCAAGGGGCCAGATTAAGTGCACCTTACCCTTCCTCATCACATCCCTGCATACTCTGACAGTGGACCTATATTCCTCCCTATATGTCCCCTTTTTTTACAGAATGTTCCACGTTCTGTAAAATCCCTTCCTCTGTTTTGATGTATGAAATGTACAGTAGCAAGTAAACTTTCAGATCTCAGAGGTTTTCTCTGTTATTTTATATTAGTACTTACACTTCAGACTTGCTCCCTCTCTAAAGAGCATCCTGCAGTACCACTGCTCTGGGTGCTCTCAGAATGGCAACAAGATTTAAGTGCTAAGAATGCCAATCTATCTTTTAATTGACTTCTCAGGATTTTTGTGAAGAATAAATCAAAACAAAAGCCAAACTGAAAGCCCCAATGCTAAGAAGCACTGAAACAAAACATTTGGCAGTCACTAGCAAAGAAGCTTTAGGATGTGTTTTGGAGCATAGCAACCAATGAAGAGTAAGCTGGCTTAACCTTTGAAGTTAAAGCTTTCAGCAATGCTTCTGATTTCTAAAGATGACAATAGAAACAATAAGAAATATTTTAAAAGGAAAAAAACCCAACCCCCAGGCTTAGTTCTATGCTCAGTGAATGGACTCGCTGTGAAATACACCCATACAAAGAAAGCAGAATTAGTCTGTTTGCTCAGAAATCAAGTAACCACAGCTAATCCTTCTGCAGTATTACCCTGGTTCGGCCTTCAATAAATCTGCTTTAAATTAAAGATGTACCCAAGCCAAGAAACAGCTCCTTTGATGTTTTAAATGGCTCAAATAAGCTGTTTGCTGGTAAAAGCTCAAAATATGAATTCTGAAACTGAGAAAAAAAAGCTAAAAGGCTGGCACCTCTCAGGAAGGTCAGAGCATCGAGGACCACAACCTATACGCACCTCAAGCATGGGTGCATCTTCTGCCCATGCATAAAGAGGAAAGATCCTGGAATACAAGTCTCTTGCAAGCCAGATTCCCAAAAGCAGCTTATCCCCCTGGTTTACAACCTTTATATCGCATTGCCTGGATACAGGAACAAGGACTTTTACATTTTAATTGAATGCAGACATGGAGCTTGGAACAAAGTAACTAAATTAGTGCAAATGACAATTTTATTTAAGCTTGTGTAATTACCTATGAGTTGACACAATAAACTCTAAGATTATCTTGTTTCCTCTTCCTGTCAAGAGCACAACTTTCAGTGCCTGAACTTTGGCACACGATTCATCATGTGAATAACTGAATTTTGTCGTGTTTTGACTGGCTGCAGAAATGAGGATTTTAAAAATAATATTGGCCTTACACATAAAACACACAACAGCCAAGCTGAACTAAAGACAAAAGTAATCAGGTTGCCCTCAGTGCAAAGGCAACTGTAGGCAGACAAGTGTGCATAATTGATGGGGGTTTAAGTTCCATCCATCACATGCCAATTTGTTTGATTTGGCAGTTGCAATCGCAAGTGTGATTCTAATCAAGTTGGAAAAGGAGCCCTGTGATTACCATCATCAAGACTGGTAGCTTTCCCCAAAAGAACAAATACTGCGTTTGCAATCCTTACTTATTGCTTACTTCTCCTGAAAAGTTGTTCTTTGCTCAGTGAACAGCATTCCCTGCATAGGGTAAATCAACCAGGTACAGGTGGCTCAGACTTCACTGCTTCATGCTTTGATCATCCTGCTCAGTGGAAGTTGCTGCAGCTTTAGAGGAAGGCCTGAGAAATTATTGGACTTCTCTATAAGCTATATAAATATCCAGATGTTTGCAGGTGTCATGGTTAAATGTAAGGAGGCCACATACTTTGCTGTCCTGTGGTCCCTTCACCATCCTCTGAGTAGTTGGACTCACTCAACAAGGGTAATGATGAGATAAAGCCATTTAGCCATAAACCACAGCACCCACCATCGTCAGGATGCAACCATGACATTTGCCTTCATTTCCACTTTTCCCTCTGCCTTTCTCAGCCATATAACCTCAATTTTACAGTCTGAACCAGGCAGATGCACAAATCCCCTTCCCTTCGGAGTACACAGAGCAGAACACCCCTGACCCAAAACACACTCAGCCCAGAGGCACCTGCTTTCTAGGTCCTGCTGCAGTATGAATTGATAGACAGCAGGGAATATTACCAAAGGGGGAAATTGCTTAAGGCATTTTTAATTACATTCACTGTAGAACAAATACATCCCTCAGTTTAAGACAAGCTGAATTACAACTTACTCTGGTTCCTTGTAGTTTTCACCTGGAGCAGTACGCATTATTTCCCCTCCTTGCTGCCTTCTGAATTCTCATTAACCTTTCTGTCAAGACCGCATTAAACATGTCCTGTTAATTCACCATGTTCTTTGAGAAATCTGACATGGATACGATAAATGCTTATCTAAAAAACAACCCTTCTGGTTTAATGAAGTGCATAACAAGAAACATTAAATTCTAGTTTGCAACAAGTTTGACTTCAGTTTGCTACTTCAGTTAAGTTCATCTGTCTGAATAGCTTCAGCATCTGTCCTTATGGGAACAGAGGAAAAGGTCATAGACCCTGAAGAAATGCAAAGGCTTCAAGAACCTCTTCCAAAGTTGAAGCATTCTACAGCATGCTTGCCTCCTAAATAAAAAAGCTTCACAATTAATACAAACCGCTCTTATTCTCACACTTACTGCAGGTCAAGGCACTAAGTTTCTCAAGAAAGTTGATAACCTTGTGGGCACTTCGAGTGCCAAGTTGTTGCAATCTTGGAGCAACACAAGGTAAGACGTGACATTTATATTCAGGTAAGTTTTGTGAGACAGAATATTGGCACATTCTGTGAAACAGGCAGCCAACAGAGCATTGTTCATGCTCAAATAAGATCCCAAAGTACTTGACCTGACTGGTATTGATGTACTGCATCTGCCCTGCTTAGTGTTTTCTGAAAACCATTCAGTAAGACAATTATGCAATGAAATTCCCATGTGCATGCCTCTTCTCATCTACAAAGGGGTCAAAGTCCTATGTATTTATAAGGGTATAAAGACATACTTATTGCTCAAGTGTGGCCAATTCTACAGCAGGAAATACCAAATGCTCTGCACCAGCACACAACATAATGGGTTGTACAAAGGGAGTGATGATATTTAAATCCACAGAGACAACACCACCCAATTAACCAGACCAGAGAACTAAACATGCACTCTAATACAAGGGGCTCTCAGACTTGTGTTTAGTTAACAGCACTTAAACATTCACTCCACCATAGCATGACTTTAAGTCTCCTGAAAACAGCTTTTCTTCCATACCTTTTGTGACCAAGGAAAGTAGTTCATGGACCCCATACACACCAACTGTTCAAAACTCCTCAGTTTCTCTCCATTTAGTAGGCCAACTTCAAATCCAACAAGTTTACATTAAAAAAACCCTGTAAAGCTGCAGGAAATATCATATAGGCTGAACACTAACAAAACTATGAATTCTTGGGAATAACATATTCCCAGAGTCCAGCTAGCCCCTGTGAAGAGGAGGCTTGACACATATATCTTCTCGTCTCTAATATAAATTGATCAAGAATGAAACTTATTACTAAAACTTAGATGTTATCTCCCAAAGAACTCCAAGACTGCAAAAGATTAAAAGTGTGCTCCTACAATGAGATGTACAACAACCTCATAAATATTAGTAGACCTTTTGAACTGGAAAATGCCATCTACTCCAGCTCCTGTGTAATATTACAGGACTGAGCAAAATAGAATGCAAGAATGTTCCTCCTAAAGTATACCCCATAGAAGCCTAAATAAAACTGTAGCTTGAAGTCAAATTTGCACGCTTCAGAAGTCCATGAAAGACAGTTGGAGAATGCTTTTACAATTTTAAAGAGGATTCAGCCCATTGGGTTAAGATTTTTTCCTAAAATATAAATAGCTCAAGAATCAAAAGACTTACCTAACTAAGAAATAAGTATTTCTCAAATAACCAGTAATATACCTGAGCCCTCACTTCCACTGGGAGGCATTTAATAAGGCAGTGATTACTGGTCTCCGTCCCTCAGGAAAGGCATTACTCCCTTCTCATTCTGAACACAGCCTGACCAGCCCTATGGATAAACAGTCACTACCCTTAGGTGTTTTCCTCGTGTCTCTGTTGCCTCCTCTCAGCAGGGAGGGTTACACTCATCAAGGTTCGAGGGTGAGTGGACCACATACAGGGGGACACGTGAGCTGGATCATTTGGTTTAAAAATGAAATGAGAGGGGGTGAACTGTGCTGCCAGAATGATGCTGAAGGATGACAGCCGTGTGTTGGAGTCAACTGCAGCCCCATACATGGGATCACCAAGGAAATCTATCCCCCAAGCAGTGGGCTGATGGTTGGAAACTGAGGGAACATGACTGATTTGCACAACCTGGGTAAAAAACCATTTAATTTAAGAAAGATTAGATTGTCACAACTGCCCCTGACAACAGTGCCTGTCTAGTGAGGCCCTGAGCCTGTATTCTTGGCTAGCACCATGCTCTAGCTGAGACTTTAAGTATATTCACAATACAGCCTGTCAGCAGCGCTGCATTTCCTTGTCACTCTCTAAGAGTGACTGATTTGCCAAGATCAAGACTAAATTCACGATCAGCAGCAAGGGCACCTAACATGAATTATACAACTGGCTTTCCTTCCCAGCATCCTGGATACGCTAAAGAAAACGTTTTCCCTGCACACATTGTTGCTTTTTATATCCACACCATATCCTCTGTCTAACGATGTGTGACCACTCAGCTCATCCCACTGTCTCCTCCCCGTTCCCAAAACAAAGATGATGCTCAGGAACAAGGAGGGTGTTTGGCTATTATTATATCAAAGGCTGTGTTAGAAAATGTATTGATACCATGGCAGCATCTTGTGCACCAGGATAAAGTAGAAAAAAAGGTAGGATAGAGGTGGTGATGATTTTAATTGAGTTTAGCACCAAGGAAAGTGACTTTGCTTAGTGCAGCTCTCAAGAGTCAGGGGCAGTGCCTGTGTAGAGAGCTCCATCTACAGAGAGAACAGCTCTCCATTGAAGATAAGGGGGAACAGCACAAAACCAAGGGGATCAGATGGTTAGAGGAAAGAAGGGATAAGAAAGGACTATTCCTTTCTCTTCACCTTTCCAAAAATCATGGATACCGAGATGCAACTAAAGTCACTAAACAGAGAAGCTGAATGCATCCAGAAGAGCCTGTGACATCAAAATTGGCTTTTTACATTTACAACAGTAGCATCCAGGGGCTGAGCAGGAGCAGGGAAATGACTGTTGATACAGAGGAAACACAAGGCTTAGAGAATATCATATTCTGGGAGGTGGCAAATGATTCTCCCCCCAAACCCAGGATACAGCCCAAAGCCAAAGTTGTAAAATGAGGGAGCCAGAGATGAACAGGGGACATAAAAAACCAGACAGTGCTCTCAGCTCACACAGTAGTGAAAGACGATGTCTTGAGCATATTAACAAAGCGATAAATCCCATAGAGTAATCTGCCACCCTTAAAGCACAGCATATGCTTCATCGTGAGAGCTTCTGCCCAAGGGAAGAAGATAGTGGAGTTTCAGTGTCAGCTCACATCTCAGATTTGCTTCTAAAGGTACCTTTAAGTGGGTCACTCAATTTAGTGGTAAACTGCTAGATTTGATGCTGAAGTTGCACAGCATCTTCTCTGAGGAAGAATTAGATGATAAAGTTTTAGACATGGATGGACTGGGTTTCACTCACCACACCAACATAGAGATAACCAGTGATAATGAAGAAAGCTTTCTTCAAGCAATTTCAACTGAAATTCGTAAGCTGCACTGCAGTTATTTGGAATTCACCAGGCTTATTCAAAGCTTTCCCATTCTGTGCTGTATGGGGTCACAACTTTCCTCTGTTAACTTAAAAGCATTTTAAGTTAAATTAATAGAAGACCAGAATGAATGAGAAGACTTGAGGCTGAAATACCAGGAAACTATTGCTGGCTATCATTTAAATATTCATTTGCAACCACCTGCAGGGTTGTTTCCCAAGGAAATAAGAGATTAATTCTTCTCATTTGACTTTTCCAACCAATACAATCACTGTTTAGTCACAGATTAGCCCGGCTGTTGCCCAAAATGATCTCCTACTACTTTGCAGTTATGATTCAGGTCTGAAAACTACTCTAATAAAAATATATGAAACCAACAAACAGAAGAAAAGCAGCTGAAATTTAGATAACAATAATACCACATTTATCACCATAGCAGAAACATTATTCACTTTCACCTGTAAATCTACAAGAGTTTTTCACCTGTCATTCCTGAATTACAGCTATCACATCATCTAAATCCATGTATTATTCATACTTTGCTATTATTGCAGTAATCTGAGAAAGCAGACTGGAAAAAATCCCTAACAAACTTCTTATCAGGCACTAGGCTGTATTTCAACATCAGAGATTAAATCTATGGCAAACATGTCTGGGTTCACAGCATTACCCTTGCAGTGGTGGATTAGGCATTTTTGGAGCCTCGGGTTTTGGCCCTAAGAATCTTGATCACCTTTCCTGCTAATTGCAAAGAGGTAATTAAGCAAGAGCAAGGAACATCTCTTATTGTATTTTTTTGATGCTATGAGCCTTTACCACAGATGAAAGCTGTTTGTTGCAGATTCAATTCAGATGCCTTCTGCTTAATCCTAACCTGTAGTCACAGTCATCAAGTTATGTATTATTCATTTTATTAACCTAATATCTCACTCTATTTGACAGCAAAAGCTGTCTGTGTATGACCATGTGAGCTCATAACATTCCTGCTTCATAACACATTTTGAATTAATCTTTACATGCCCTATTTCCTATTTCCATTTCCCAAGGAACAGCTTCTTTTTCTTTTTATAGATGCTATATGGTCCTAAGAAATAGATAAGTGAACACAATAACAGTTAACTGCCCTCGACCTGCAGCCCATAACTTTTGGCATCAGTAGGAAGGAACGCTTAGAGCTGCAACACTGGATTCAGTATCTCCAAGTAAAATCACTACTGAAAAGAAAGTAGAAAAACAACTGTGAAGACTGAAGTGTCCCCACCTAACCCCTGTGTTAAGCACCAGAATCTACAGGATAACTTTATCAAAAGCACTGACATCCTAGCAAAGCTGAGCAAGATTTCCATACCAGAACCCCAAAGGGTGATTGTGCCTTCCCCTTTGGAAGGTACAGTCTCATCCCTCCTCTGATGTAAAGATGAAATGGCAACCCCAGTGCCCAGTAAAAGTAACTGCTTGAAGTATTGAATGTGTTATTCTAGTAGCTTAGAGCAGGTAAAACTAACTTCCCATTAAAAGTATGTTGCCTATGGATGTTAGCGTCGACATACCCCTTGCCACCAGACATAGTGGTACATCCTACAGGAGCACAAGCTTTCACTCTGTTTAGGCCCATATTTGTACTGGATTGACCACATTCTTTGCCTCCCAGTGCCTTCTCCTCGGCAAGCCACCTTATGGTAGAGGCAAACAGTACATCAGAAAGCCTGGAGGTGATGTAACTCAGTCTGGAAATAAAGGATCAGGCGTATCAGATAAATGTTCAAACTAAATACAACAAGATTTAGAACACGCTTTTAGATTTAAGGAAAAGAGTAGTCTTTAAACTACTGCTCTGGAATTTACTGGCTTAAAATGAAAGACCTTATGGCATCTCATCAAAGAGTTGTATAACTCAGAAGGGTTTTCTTTACTCAGTATTGCCGGTGCGAGATATATTTAAGTAATAAAACACGCTTCTGCTACAACCCCCCTATGGAGGCTCTATGATGACAGATTTTAGTTCTGAAGATACAGAGAGGTCTTTGTACAGGCTAGCATTCCTCTTCCATTTTCCTTACAAAGGCTTTTGCTGGTTATTTTCTACTATTTGTTTGTTTGAACTGAAAGGCTTTTGATACCAACTTCACAGCAGAACGTGGTCATGATGCACATCCTACGGTCCCAGGTTTGGCATCCAGCAGGAAGCAGACCGCACTCCAGTCTAGTGCGGTACATCAACAGAAACAGCCTTTCATTTCAATCTCTCTGCAATTTAAATTGGGTACATAAAATACATAAATGTCTTCAGGCTTCACACTGTATCTTACAGCATCTAGCCCCCCTGGGTGGCAGGTGCCTCTGACTTATCTCTCTGTTAAACACAGAGACTTTAAAACTGCAATTCCTAGCAAGTAAATTCCATTTGTGTGAAAGGCAAGATATTCCTAAAATAACTTGCAAATGTAAAGTGAAGAGGAGAAAAGTTCATTAACAAGTTGAAGCTTTGATCTACAGGAGGCTTTTAGCACTTTATCTAATCTAATTTGTATTTAATAAGACACTGCTTTTCAAACACTGCATCCGCAATCCCCAGTACGAACCCCCTGTGAATGAAATTAACTACTTTGTACTTTCTGCAGAGTTCAGTTTTATATCTTTTGATATCCTGCTTCAGATTTATAGATACTCCAGATATTGCTTTTGCCTTGTAATGATGTCATTTCCACAGATAATTAATCCCATTGATTAATTCTATTTGTTATGCAGCTAAAAAGTACAAACAGTTTTTATTTGTGATCTTCCATTCACAATTCTATTCTAGTTAGGTCAAAATGAGAAAAAAAGTTGCCCATAAAACCAAGAACAGGCTGTTAATTATGGCCTGGGTCAAGAAGTCATGCAAGTTGTGATTTATGCACTGAATCTGAAAGTATACTTTGCTTCCACCCTTTGGTTAAGTCATATCCAAACATGACTAAAGGTTTGTGGATGCCATTTGTCTGTCAGGCAAAATGAGCGAGTAGAAACTCATTTTCGGTTTAAAATATCTGGGGACACAGGCAGTTTTCAGATTTCCTTTTAGCATTTATTCCACTGGAGGTTATTCTCACTCCTATGTGTTATTGCTGCCTATAAATACGTGAAGATCCCCTCCATCCTCAGATTTACCCTCACCTTTTATCACAACTACACTCTGAAGGACACTAAAAGAGAAACTAATGTCACACACTTGTGACACCAGATGTGAGGACTCTATTCTGAGCCATTGGAGGAGTGTGCAGAAACCACATTGATGGATTGTGGAGATCCTCATTGCCTAATAAGTACTGGTGAAAGGAATGGAGCAAAAATAATGGCAATAGCAATTACAGGAGCCAGGCTTTCACATCCACAATAGAATTAACTATATATGACCTATTGTATTGTCTTTTTAAAGTTGTTTTCAATTTTGATAAGCATTACTGTGCATTTCTGGGTATACACCCTTGCCAATGCCTCCACTCAAGAACAGCTTTCCTTTCCATTGTCTCTCTGAAAACATCATCAGTTCTACTGTTACCTTAGGTCAATATTAAAACTGAAGTGTTACAGTAAGTCTGTTTAGCAGAGTCAATAGCATCAGTCTGTGCAGATATAAATCCTACAGGTTGAGGACTGTCTTTCTGTTAACAACTTGACCTTTAAATTTAGGGGTAGGACTAACTCTAGCTTCAAGACAAATTAGAAAGACAAAAGGGGAAGATGAAAAGCATCTCAATGACTACAATTTAGCCTTGGTAATAGTCTCATCCTGCGAAACAACATTGGAAACATTCTCTACCTTTTGTATTTTTTCACCTATGCCCAACATTTATATGAAATTGTCTTTCTTGCAAGATGAGATTTTAAAGTAGAACCTTTTCTTCCTTATTTATTTTCAGCCTTGTGGCACTGTGTGCCAACAGCCCAAGTGAGAGCAAGCTTGGACATAAAGGCTCCCCACTCACACCAGTACACCCACACTGCTACAAGCACAGCCCTGTGATAGTAAGCACAACTGTTACACAAACCTGGTCTTTGAACCACTACTGTAGTACTTTACACAAGTCTTGAGTTCACCCAGCAGCTTGCTTCACAGCAAAGCACTTGGTATCTGCATTTGCTCAAGTTTAAGGCACCCCCAACCTTTAAAGGGAGCTGTACTGCAAAGGCAGAGCATTCTGCAGTTCAACTGGGTGATCCAACGAGGGAGCTGCTATTGGAAATCCAACTATAGTCTTCAAGTCTTCAAATAAGTTCTCTACTTTGTGTGATGGAGGAAGAGAGCCATAACAGAAATGGGGGTTTACAAACATTATGCTGTGTCATTCTAAGCTAGGGAGGTGTGAGAAAGCTGTGTAAAAGACACAGTTCATCACATGTGAGAGGAGGACACATCTGCTGACTAGCTAAATAAGAGCCAGATTTCATCTCTCCAGTTAGCTGTACCAATCTAATACTTCACTTATCCAAATATAATACAGAAAACAAACAAAGATTCACCTAAAGCCAAAACAGTATATGGTGGCAGAGAGGAGCCATTACATGATGTGATTGTGTTTCTGTATGAAAAGAAATGCTATGAATTAACACAAAATATTAGACCACAGGCCAGTTTTCAAGAACCTCATTCTGCAGGCAGATAAACAAGAATAGGACAAAAAGAAACATTCCCTGGCTGAGTGAGCCCCCCAGCAGCTCCAGCTCACCACCCCAGAGCTCGCACAAGGTGGATGGAATCTGCAGAAGACATGCCATCAATTGGGGAGGATTTGCATGTTGCTGCCATGCACTGCCCCAGGACACAAGATCTATTTGCAGAGGTCCTGCAGGGTGAACTCTGCAAGAAGGCTGCGCAGAACCCCAGATTAGATCTGTGTCCTACAAGGTTTTCCTGTCTTTTCTATCCTACACAGGAACTGGCACTGTTATTCAAGCTGTCTCTTCCCTGGCCCCTTAGAAAGCCTCTGCTTTTCTACTTGCATTCTTGAACTCACTCATCTCATGAAATGCAAATGAACATAGTGCTGTGTCTTCGTCACTGACTGAAGAAAGCTATCACCATCTCCATTCAACTGCTGAAGTTTTTAAAGGCTCTTTACCCTGTCCATGCTACATGAGGAAACTTTTCTTTAAATGACATTTTGACATTCTCTCCCCATCATATCACTCATTTTAAAGAAGTCTTTCCTTGACGTGACAATCCAGGTTACTAAAAGATCTTTGAGATGTCTGCTCAATCAACCAGCGTTACTGGAATCTAAACTAGGAAACTTCCCTTTCTCCTTTATTTCCCTACCTTTTCATCAGAATCTCCTATAAGAAAAAGTGAGTATAGCTGCCTAGACCTAAAATGACCCACTCATCTTCTTTTCTCAGTATGAACAGGTAACTACAATGGGAAGACAAAACTTGCATTAACAAGAAAATATCCTCCAGTGTCCTACATGTGGAACAAAATATATACCATTTTCTTTTAATAGGATTACACTACAGCAAAGTAGAAGAATGTTTTTTTGACTGCAATCCTTTCTTCCTACATAGTTCTAGCTGAAACACATTAAAATGGGTAAAAGTACATACTGTCAAAGAACAGTCTGAAGCACATGGAAACAGAAATTAATGGGTATAACTCCCTGTATTTTAAACTCTCTTCTCTGCTTCCCTCTATTTATGATGAAAACATCACAGATGAGGGAAATGTAACTAGTTGAGCTCTCCCTTTCTCTTTTGTATAGTATTACCTCTGGGAAGAAAACCCTCAGTGAATAAAAAGAATTCCACTTGCACCATCTAATTGCTAGTGACTGGGCACAGACCCAGTATGTGTAAGTTGTTCTGCAAACAGTGGAAACAAACCCAATTTCTCTATGAGCTCACATCCCCTGTATCTTCTCAGCCCCACTATAATATTCTCAGCATTCCTATTTTTCCTTCCCACAGACTTTATCAGTTCCAAACCACCTGCTGCACCCTCTGCAGTTCATCACTGCAATGTTCCCAGGTCCTCTCTTCATCCCAAACTCCCTTCTGCAAAAGAAATAATCCCAAACCAACAGAAAAAACCAACCCCCCCCCTCCCCCCCAAAGCACTCCCCACCTCCCCAGGAAGAACCATCAACCTGCAAGTTACCACTGAGCAGGTTCCAGCTAATTGACAACCCTGGGTAGGGATATTTTGAAGGCCCAGGCAGGTTCCACTCCAAATTTTGCCTTAGTCTGAGTGCAAGCTCAGAGCAGTGATTTTGCTGAAAACACTGAGCTCAGACTGACATTTTCTAATGAAATGCTTTCATTCAAAAATGTGCATATCATTCCACCTGTAATATCACAATATCTCTTCAGTATGATGCATATAATATCAATGTGATTTCTTCCCAAAGCCAACTAAACACATTTAATATGATGCAATTCCTTTGTGTGTGGCTATTTAAAACCTAACTTAGTTGTACATCTATACTGCACACAGTTTTTAAAACACAAGAAAAGTGTTCACTCGTGCACTTCTTGCCACACTGACAACTCACTGTGTAATGTCAACCCCAAGATGTATTTTCTAGTCTAGTTACACTAAAGAGGCACATTTGAGCACGATGCACAATATAAAGAAGATACACACATAAATCCCATTATTGTTCATTGAAACTATGCACATTGCACCTCCCACACACTGTTTAAAAACTGTGCCCCACAGAATCATTTCAAATAACTCATTCTACACAGTATGAACTTGTTATCGCAAAAGTATTCCTTTGCCTGCTCTATTATACAGGGACAAGAGCCAGTTCACAAAGAACAAGCCTTATGGCTTCAGACCCTTTGAGTTTCTAGCCTTTTCTTTTGAACGCTAAAAATGTAAAGCAGCCTGTATCATTCAAATAATCTAATTTTCCAATCCACCTTCATTAACATTGCTGGCTGAAGCCAATTACAAATGCCTTTAGGCTTACAGCCTCATAAGCATAATGCGACAGGTCAAATTCCATTGTTTGCTCCATCCATCATTACTGACACAGTAATTCAAAGTACACAACTCACAGTCTACTTGCTGCTTCTCCTTTCTCCCTGTGCACCTGCTGCAATTTTAATGTAGAAGCTTTATTAATAAAGTACATCATCTTCTGTCATTCAGTGCTGGCTTCTTCCACACACGTGAAAAGAAAAAGCCAGAAGTTATGCTTTTCTTCTAGCAGTATCTAATGTTCTCTCCTTTGGGGTAATGTGCCCAAGCGAGTCATTACTGGTGATGCGCTTCATAGAATCATCGAATAGTTAGGGTTGGAAAGGACCTTAAGATCATCCAGTTCCAACCCCCCTGCCATGCGCAGGGACACCTCACACTAAACCATGTCACCCAAGACTCTATCCAACCTGGCCTTAAACACTGCCACAACTCACAACTTCCTTAGGCAACCTGTTCCAGTGCCTCAGCTACAGAATAACCAACATCAGAATAAAAACCCAAAGCAAACACAAAGCCCAATAACTTTAGGAGTGATCTGGACAACTAAATAAGATGTTCGCTTAAGGTGTAAAACACGGCTGATAGGCCTATGTCTTCCAGCCTGAGGAAAGGCACTTAACTTCAGTTTTCAAGATGGTGATGAGATGTGGTCTCATTTAATTCAGAAAGACTTCAACACATAAATTTAAGAACACTCCCTAGGTTGTTTTTCTGAGTTTTTGGAATACTGAGCAGCCAACAGTGAGAGCTTTACGTATTCAGACTTCTAATCACTGGCAGCAGTTACCTACATGCTCAAATAAAAACATTGCCTTCAACACTGAGAAACCCATAAATGGGAAGGAGAAAAATCAGTGACATTCTAAACATTTCATCCTTCCATAAGAAGTATATGTGGGTAAATCAGAAAGGCACAGGGAGCAAACATCCCCTGCAATGAGCTGCTCTTCTTCAGCATCAGTCTTTCCTATGTAAAGAAACTCAGTTTCCCCTCTTAAAAAAAAAAAACAACCCTCCCAAACAAACACCCCAGAAAACCCAAAAGACATCGCCTCCCCCAAAACAGAACTCCCACAAAACACCAAAACGAAACATGAAACTATATTAAAACTATTTTAGCATGCTTAAAATACGGCTACAAATTGCCATAAAAAAAAACCCCAAGGTATTTACTGTTATTTGTCAATACCTTGGCGAAGAACATTTCAGATGGGTGTAACTCACCCCCTTTTTCAAAGATGGCTTTTTTTTGGGAGATAATCTGGCAACAACTGACATGTAAGTGTGAGGAGCTTCATTATCATACATCATGTCTAGTTACTAGAGACTTTTAGTGGGCAAGCATGAAATGAATATACCCAATTTAAGGAAGATACATTTAAGTGAACCTTAAAAATTGAATTCTACTCAATTCAAATGAATGCAATAAAACCCAAACATAAACCCCACGAGAGTGTATTACTTTTGTTTGACTTAGACTTTATTATTCTGTGGGAGTACTGCTGAAACTCAGTACAACTACCACAAAATTCTGCACTGCACTGAGAAGATGAGCTCTTTCAGTTGCTTTATAGAGCTCTATGAATGTTATTTGAGCCATCTGGGACAACTGGCTTGTAAAGAACCTCAGTGAGTAGGATGCGAGAGGAGCAACTTTATGTTGCCTGAAACTTCACCTCTTCCTGTCGCCCAGTGATGGTGCACGTTTGTTGGAGACCTGGAGGTTATTTAATTCTGCACAGGTTCTTACATTGCATTTCCCAGCAAGGTATTTATACATCACTGCTGCAGCTACATAGTGAGTTTTTATTAGGGAGTTTAAACTGTGTTTTCTCTGTACTCCAGTTACCAAACTGATAGGAAGGATGAATTACCACTTGCAGCAACACACCTAATAGGGACATTTTATCTCAATTTCCCCCACATTCTGGGGGGTTAACTTAATAATTAAAGCATTCAACTCTGATAAGCCTTAACTATGGTAAAATACTAGATTCTGGAATTAAAGAGAAAAATACAGATTCCAAAGCTGACAAAATATGTTAATCGCAAAGAGTCCGGCCAGTGCCAAGCCAAATTGGTTTGACTGAGCAATGCTAAAACATGGAGAAACAACCTAAAAATACCCTTTCTCTGATAGGCAAGGCTAGAGAAAAGAGACAAACATTGCTATAACCCAATTAGACCAACTTGCTCATCTCATAATCGTTAAAACTTGGAGGTACAACTTTGGGTAAGTTTTGCTTTCCGTCAGGGCCTTTTTCTCGCTGGCTTCAATGGAAATCAAAGCAGTGGGAATTTTAACTGATTTCTCTTTCAGAAAATTATACCAACCAAGAACAAATCCATGTTGTCATCCACCCAACTCTGTCCCCAGAATGTCTTCAATATTTCTGTCTTGCCTTTATGTAGGATGCAAGAGACCACACCAGCCTCCAGCAGAACCAAAGCAATTCCTTCTGTTTCCAACCCTGACCAGAGGCTTTCACAGAGTTTTACATAGCCAGTTTCCCATAAAAAACAATCAACATCCTCTGTACAAGAGGACTCTTCATGGGATTAAAAAGATTTCTTGATGTCTTTTTTGTCAGTTTGGGTTTTTTTTTCTCCAATCCCTGTTTGCACAACTGTGTTAATGAAGACTCCTTCTCCAAAGACTGAAGGGACAGCAACAACCAGTCTCTGAAAGAAGTATATCATGTCTTGGGCCCTAGCAATTTCTCATTAATTCATGCAATCTCAAACATGGCAATAAGACAAAGCAGCCCTTACCCTGTAAAAATTGTTCTTGTGTTTTCCTCTGTCCATTCACTGCAGAAGCCTCTATTTTGGCTGTTCTCATAATTCATATTATGCCAGGTGAAAAACCTCACAAACATGTATAAATTCATGGAGTTTAGCTGGGGCACTGTCATTGGAGTAGCCACAATACACAGATCAGTAGTCATGTAAGTCAGGTTTTCCCCAGTTAGGATAAGAAACTGGTAGAACATTGTTTGGGACTTTGAATTTACTTTCTCACACCACTGAAAAGTAAAAGCTTCTCCAATTCAAGATAAAACTAAATGGAATTTGCAAAGAAGCTCAAAAATTTGCTGAATTATGTGGTTATTTGAACAGAGTTCAAAAGTTGTATTTCCCAGCGCCCTCAGAGTTTAACAAAGGTTACTCTAACCAGGGTTAAGCACAGATCTCTTTGTCCTGGATTATTTGCAGCCAAAACACCCCCAGAAGGCAGCACTGGAATGAACATAGGAGACAAAAAAAAACAATTTTTTGAGTCTATTGATTGAACAAAAGGTAAACATTTTTCTCTGAACATATGCAAAGAAACCCTTCAGACATACATATCTTAAGAAGCTAGCATGGGTTACCAAGTACACAAGAATCTAGATCTACCTTATTCCTGAATCTCTGCTCATTCATTGAGAGAAAAATATATCAACAACAGGATGTCTTTAGGATAAACAGCACTTCATCAAATAACATTGCTCACCTCATGCTTCAACTCAAAATGTGCAGCTGTGGTGGGCAGAGTACAGAGCTCTGTGTTTTGCCAAAGTTTATTACTTCCAGCTTGATTAGGCAAAACCAGCTTCACACACCTTTTTAACTGTAGGACATGAGTCTCACTGGCCCAAAGTACAGGCTGAGGAAACATCTACCTTGTTGGGAATACAACAGCCAGATGCACTTGAATCAAACAAGTGATCTACAGAGGTATTTGAAATTAGGCAAATTCTAGTTCTCCTACAGTCCCCTGTGGGGTTCCCCTGTTATTTCTGAGAATGAAGCCAGTGATGCTGAAAGCATCGTGCCAGATGTATTGCTACAGTGAAGAACCCCACTGCAACAAAATGAATCATAACGAAATAGGAATGAATGTTGAAACAGGAATGAATGTTGAAATAGGAATGAACATTCCTGCTGTGGGAATAAGGAAGTAGTAACAATGATGCAAAATATTTTTCCCACAGAAAAACCCATCAGAAGAGTTTCATCCCAAGACCCCTCTTGATTTCCACACAAAGATATTTGAATACTTCATTAAAAAACCTGACCAGCTTGATCAGAAAACTCCAGGAAACTTACCAATGGTGATGCCATTGCTTATATCGACACATTTGATTTAACACAGATGAAAGACAACAACACCCCCCCGCAACCCCTAAATCATGCAAGCTTTTTCCATCATGACTTTATAGAGTAGCTCGCCCAGTATTTTATTAAGGCAAAGAGTCCAGATCTTTCCAAACTATGAATGAGGAAAATGTGACTTGCTCAGCATCACGATATAGGTTAGTGGAAGAATTGGGTAGTGTAACAGATCTACCATGTACAGGTTCAAGCCATGATAGACTATGCCAGGCCTAGACTTTGAACTCAGAGCAAAGAGTTGAATTCATAGATTAAAACTAAAAATTCATACACCAAAAATAAAAAGAGGAAGAAAAAGAGGAGGGGGAGAGGAGAAACTAGTTCATTCTTGTACCCCCCATCAACAACCTTTAAACTTTGTACAAGGAGCAAATGCATGAGGATGACTTAATTTTCTTCTCCACGGATTTCTTTAATCATACCCTACCTTGTCTTAATCTTCTGTCTTACTCCCCACGCCATACCCTCTTGCACTTATTTGCTTAATTTTCCCTTACAAAACCAAACATGAAAGTTAATACAGAATTTAATCCAACTCTTCATCTAACTGAGTGGAGGACAGGTCTTAACGCTTTCTAAGCCTCTGCTTAGTATCTTGTTTTCCATCAGGAAAGACTAAGTCACGTCTCTGACGAAACACAGTGAGGGAAAGCTGTGCAAAACCACAGCTGGATGACAGCAACCCGCACCAAAAGGGCAAGCAATCCAGCTGATGATTGGATTATGGAAAACCAAACCACACTGCACTAAATACTCAACACTTGGACACTTCAACAAATCCTTATTAACTGTGCTTCTCAATGCAGATTCCTCCTAATTACATGCAGCAGCACTCACATTGCACACATTAACTACTAGCGTCATTATTTCAGTCATTGTTTTCCCTCTCATTTCAAGATTGTCAGAAAATTATTTCACTTGCACATCCCTCAATATCAAATTTGTTACCTGATGTTATGACACGAGGAGGCAATTTCTCCCTTTTCAGACAAAAAAGACATGATCATGGCCTTAATTAGTTTGCAATGATTTAATTAAACTTTGCAGAACAACAATGTACCTAATTAGAAGCACAGTAATTATACCAATGTACCTTTCCATCTTTGAAAGGACTATTAGTCATTGAGGTGGTATGTTTCATAATTTAAGATCATCCTTATTTTCATTTTCTGATTATTTAAGTGCAGTCATCACCATGTTCAGGTAATTGCTTTATTAAATAGCTTAATTAAACTTCCTGTAAAACTGACAGCTACAGAGATCTTAATGTGTTGCTGACAAAAACATTAACTAATTACATAGTGCTCTTCCCAGGGCTTACTTACCTCATAAGCTTAATTCATTTGTACTTTAAAGAGCTTTGAAAACTCGGATTGCAATAGACTATGGAGGTGCTTTGTACTGTCAGAGTATTAAACAGAGCTGTTATGCTCAGGAAACAGCCATTTCTTTTTCATAAAGTCTTATTATATGGCAGAGAACATGGGCATTTTAAAACATTTGCATTTCAGGCAGTAGCTAGAGAGATTCAGTGCAAACCTAAAGCCCGCAGAGCGCAAAGATAACAGGAAAGGGTGATAGAGACTTTTTAAAGTTTCCAGAAATATAACTAAATTGTGAAAGTAAACCAAAAAATGCTAGAAACAATTGCTGGAAACAGTCTGAGGACTGAGCAGATAAAAACCACATCTGTGTCCAGATTTTGTCAGGCACAAGCACTGAATTATTGGTGAGACCAAAGAATCCCATTGCTCAGAAGAATTAGTTTGTCATCTGGAAAACCAAACAAGAATAAAAACCCCACTGCACACCACAGCCAAACATCTTCATCCCCTTCAACATCGGCACTTGTGCAAAGCAAATGAAACAACCCAGGTCAACAGTGGAGACAAGTTTTGAAGACACTTCAAAAGAAGAACCAGAAATGTTTACTGCTTAAGGATCGGTGAGATTTTTCAAGCAGTACAACTCTCACATATGGAGCTGACTCAACTTCAGATCCATCAAAGTACTAAGTAAGTTGTGCCTCCTGTTGTGATAGCTTAGGTGACACTTTCAAATCCCTTGTAGCACAAGATCTGGGCATGGACTTCTCACTGTTTTCAACACTCTTCCCATTTAGCTTTGTGTTGCAAACCAGTACCTTTAAATATTTTTCAATGGATGATTTCTATTTCAAAGAGACGAAAGAGAAAACTATTTCTCGGACTAGTCCTCAATAAATTAGTTGAGAGCCTGAAGGCTTCTATGTATTTGGTGTAACCAAAACACAGTGTTAAAAATCCTGAGCCTCTATACCAACCAGTAAGCTTAAAGGGTGGCTTATAGTTTACATTTCATATTTTTCCCTATGACCCTTGTATTATTGAGTGCTTTGGGTTGTATCACTCTGTCTAGTTTCTTGCCTCTAGGTCTACCATGTCTTCCAAGAAACAGCCAGAATTATTCTGAGGTCAAGTAGCTAAATGAGAGCCTGAGACGTGTATATTTGGTTATTTTCTCTTAATGCGAATTTCACTGCATTTATTGACACCCAATTTTCAGCTGCATTTTACCACAGTCACTCATACTTCTGCTATATCAGTTTCACTCATTTTTACCTCTAACAGCTCAAAACATGTTAAGAGCAATCACTGGTACAAACATTACTGATAGTGTTGAATGGTAGCCTCCAGTCATTAGTGAAATGCTTTGATGGTGCTCTGCCAGACCATGAACTGTAAGCCCAAACTCCCTGCTGTACTGGCAGGAAAAGGCAAAAATCAAACTGAGCCAGGCTGGATCAAAATGCTGGGGAGTATGTGCATGCTGCCTGTGTGACCAGATAGCCAACGTACCATTTCAGAAGGCTTTTTCCATTGAAATGCAGTGGCTACTCCCCATCTTTTGTTTATAAGCTTTGCAAGAATACTGTCATTTGCCCAGAATATCATTACACATTCACCTAACTGCTGATGCAGAGCCACGTATGAATACATACATACAGATACAAAGCACTGCCCACACTTAAGTCATAGAATCATAGAATAGTTAGGGTTGGAAAGGACCTTAAGATCACCCAGTTCTCCACCTTCTTGCATTTTCACAGTCAATACTATGGTATGCCACCAGCGCAGTGCCAGAAACAATACATGTCAACAGCACTGCATGTGAAAGAGAATTGCCAAAGAAAAGCTTTGATTTTAGTGACTTAAGGGCAAGAAAGAGGGACTACAGCATCTGGTGAAAACTGCCGGTGAATTTGAGGGAAGCGGTTTATTCTGTTTATAAAAGATACCACAAACCCAAGACCATTACTGACCATAAAAATGTTATTTGTTAGGACATTAAAATATATCATTTAGGTTTAATGCTCTGCCTAAAGTATTTTCAGCTCATTTACCAAAATCTGTCTTCTGGGGGAGGCATCAATGAAGCAGAGCTTTTAGAAGAAGCTGTAGAGACAATGATGTTCTACAGGTTACGTACTCTGAGATTTACTCTGTACAGAAAACAGTAACACCATTGCTATAAGCACCTGAGATTCCATAAAGGTTAATCAGACACGTATCCATTTGCTAGGACTGGATGCTACAGAAAGATTGCCAATCATCATCACACTGGAGGAGCCTTCAGTCAAAAGAAACCTTTAGAAAAAGCAACTACAAATATACAATATGGCTCCTGCGGAACAGTACTCAGAAAGCAATGAAACCCTCTCATCCCCAGGCAGTGATGGAGAACATGGAAAAAATTTGTGGAAAAGAAGTTGCTCCACTTGAGAGACCAACAACATGCTGCAATTTTCAATTGCTAGGAAAAGAGGAACTGATAATTAAACACACAATAAACGAAGATGAGACAAAGTTGCTTCTGAATGAATCTTTTAGAAGACTCCTTTAAACAGGGACGACTTCTGGGTGGTGTGTCTTTGATAGTCAAGCATGTCAGGAACAGGAATTGTTTGATGTCTTAATTATAGTTGTCAAGCTTATATTGGTAGTCACAACAGTTTGGCAAATTTATGACACTGGCAGATTTTCTTATGAAAAGCATTTGGATCTTAGGGTAAGAAACAAAGAAGGTCAAAAAAAGAAGACTCAGAACTAACAGATGCAGGGAAGATGCACAGAAATGAGCTCAGTAGGATGACAGAATATGCAATGAAAACTGTTCATTACAGAATCTTACATACTCTCAAGAGTTCAGACAAAAAAGTTGTTTTCAAAATGAGCCCAATTTTAATCCTAAATACCAATGCTAAATTAGTGCATCACATACTCCTAGAGGGTATTAAAGAGTGGCTTGTACAACAGGCAAATTGGAGCCCTTTTTCTGCAGTCTATATGTGCAAGGATGAGAAAGTTTCTGCTGATTTGCTCCTCTGACCATGGAAATCCTTCAGCCAGAATAGAAGAGAGGCTTAAATGAATTAGCTATGGCAGCATTTTAATACTGTGTCCATTAATGGATGAGGAATTCAAGCTGCTCAGCTGAGAACATAATGTAGCTGCAATATCATCATCACTGTTAACATTACAGCAGAGATTTTCTTTTCCCCTTGATAATTTTATTTTCCGGATTTTTATTTCTTTGGGCATAGGGTGTATTTTCTTACTCTAAGGGGTAGTTTTACTGGCTGTTAAGCTGTACCTTGTATCAGGAAGAGAAGAAAACCTTAGCAGTATTCCCTAAACATAACTTCCAGTGCCTAAAGTGCTGCTTTTGCACATGTATCTGAGACATGAAAGGCTTTATTTGCTAATGGGAGATCTGGACTGCTGAATGGCTGTGAAGTCAGTTTCTTTTATTGAGTCAAGCCCTAAGGTGATCATATTTTCAACATAACAACAAGCCAATTTATCCCCACTGGGTTATGGGACTTTTTGGCTGGTATCATGCATGCTACACCTGGCACACAAGCCTATTAAAACTGTGGTTTAAGTGAACTGTAATATGTTATCCATGCAGCCTGGGAAAAAAATTAATTAAACCCCCACAAAACTACCACAGAACAATGACACTGCCAAGTTATTACAGCATTTGGAGATCAAACCTTAAAACCAGGAACTATCCCAAAATCCTCGTCTGAACAAGCTGTCGTGGTTTAAGCCCAGTTGGCAACTCAGCCATGCAGTCGCTCGCTCACTTCCCCCCCTCCTTATTCCCCCCACTCCCAGAGGGATGGGGAAGAGAATCGAAAGAATGTAACTCCCACGGGTTGAGATAAGAACAGCGCAGTAACTGAGGTATAACACAAACCACTGCTGCTACCACCAATAATGATACAGGAAATAACAAGGGAAGAGAATACAACCGCTCACGACTTGCCAACCGATACCCAGCCCAACCCGAGCAGTGATCCAACCCTTCCGGGTAACTGCCACCAGTTTACACAGTGGGCATGACGTGCTGTGGTATGGAATACCTCTTTGGTCAGTCTGGGTCAGGTGCCCTGCCTCTGCTTCCTCCCGGCTTCCTGTCCTCCCTGGCAGAGCATGAGGCTCAGAAAGACCTTGGTCAGAGTAAACATTACTGAGCAGCAACTGACACCATCGGTGTTATCAGTGCTGTTCCCAGGCTGGAAGTCAAAAACCGCAGCACTGCACCAGCTACTAAGAAGGAATAAAATGACTGCTACTGCTGAACCCAGGACACAAGCCCATCTGATCGAATTTTCTGTTGTATCATCAATATTGAAAGCGTGCCACTTCATGAGCAAGAACGAGCTATTTAGAGAAACATGAATCATGAAAATCATAAAATTCTGATGCATCATTCTGTTTTGCTGTTTCTCAAATATGTAAAAACTGACATTCATCAGCACTTGGTTTTTTTGTTGGTTTTTTTTTTTTTAAAAACACAAAAAAATTCCCAAACTAGACTGTTATTTAACACCACCTATTAATGAAAGCCATTTCACCTTCACACTACAGCCTGATGACCACTACTGACCACGTCAACAGCAGAACTCACCCTGGTAGTGTATGTATGTCCATCAGATCCACAGACAGCGTTGCCATGCGTCAGGGGGCAAGGCTTGCACTTGGCTATGTTAGCTGGTCCAGCCCAGTGCTTCTGAGCCAAGTTCCCTTTCTTTTGTCGAAGGCTGTAAAATAAGAGACACCAGGTTTATTTGAACACGCTTGTATAAAACAGAAGAAAAAAAAATCTTTCCTGAATAAAGCAAGGTCAGATTTTCAACACAGCATCAATTAAAAGCTTGTAAATTAAATATAGCTCTTAACAACGCTTCCATTACAGGGCACAGTAAAGCAGGCAACCTAAAAAGCCATAAATTGGTAGGTAGTCACAGATTTACAATACTTGGCAGCTTCATTTTGATTTATAACTACAAATGACTTTATTTAAGAATACAGTATTTTGCTGAAGTACGCAGCGCTCCTGGTGAAGCAGGCAGGTAATGTTACATCAGGTTGTATTTAGCAACATTTCCACCAGGCCTCCTCCAAGTTGCTGAGTTACTGTTAAGATACTGACAATTTTAAAACAAAACCCTTTGAAAAGCATTGCAATTTATATTATGTCTATAAAACACATAAAACAACTTTGTCACTGCACGTGCTGCAGCCCTCTCCACATGCTAGCTACGGAACAGCTGTTATTCTCAGATCAATCACAGTCCCCCCAGGAATGCTATAAAGCAACAGGAAGCATCTCTAAATCCACAAATGCCTTTGTACCATGGGAGTGACTGCAGTTGTCCTCAAGTCATGGACCACTCAATTATTCCATTAAAAGCATCTATGAAAAGACATCTGCTCTGAAAACTTATTGCAAAACATGTGCACTTGATTCTGATTAATAGCTCATTTTCCTGTCATAATGAACTACTTGACTGATACACATTAAGTAATTATCACCAGCTTACTGTTTTAAGCTGATTAAAAGTTTGCTTTAGAAACCACAAGTCAATGTTACAAGGCAGATTCATTTCGGCCACGTGTAACTGTTTTTCACTTGAAAGGCTTTACAAGGGAAGGCATCACATCAGGTTTGCTGGAGACTAAGGAAAATAACTGCCATCTGTTCTTTTGCCACAGTAGAAAAAGATCGGATATAACAGTTCAGCCAGAAATACATTTCAATGTGCTGCTGAATGACTTCATCAGAGTTTGAGGAAAAATATATACAGATATTTTTTAGAGCAATTTCACTACAGCTTGCAATTTGCCACACAATACTGACTCTGATGTAATGACACATTCAGCTGCTAACATAATAAAAAGTCTATTCTTTCATCTCAGTTCTAGTTTTCTTCAAGTCTAACCTTTGTCAGTGATGAATAGCACTATTAAGAAACTTGTGTCCACAGAAGGAACCTAATCATGATATTATAAACTATGAAAATAGAAGCCCGGTATTTAAGACTAAATTTCCTCTTTATTTTGAAGAAGCTCTCTTAATGCACAGAGCAGCTTTTCCTCTTTCAGATACATTCTGCCTTGCAGAGTTACTGTTACACCACACGCTAAATGCTGCAGACGGGTCATTGCTTGCCTCTGAACCCCAAATATCACTCTGCAGATGTGCTCTCTTATGCTGGGGCTGCACAAACCACTTAAATTTTCCAGAGTGACTTTTCTGCAGCCTCCTTACCTCCAACAATGCTTTGTTACTAAAATACGATTATCTTATGCTCCATTTCAATACAGGCAGTTCTGTCTTTTCTTCTCGACAAGAAATTTCCTCATTCACTACTTATAGGCCTATACTTCTAGAAGTGCACAAGCTGAGTATCAAAAAAATGTTTAATGTAGTACTGTCGATACTGATGAGCAGAGCCTGAGAGAGCTACGAAAGGTGCTGCGCTTTTCCTTTGGAGACTGCAGAAGGATGCATCGCAGCACAAAGACTATTTTCTCTTTTCCGACTTTGATTTCCATAATGTCAAAAGACACACCCTGTGGAAAATTGTTAGGAAGGAAGTTTTAGTCCTAGTTATAGGGAAAAAACAGCTAAGAAATACTAAACCTCAAGTGTATGATTTAGTGCCATTGTCATCAAAGCCATTGGCTGCAAAACACGCAGGATTGAGAGGAGCGACTGAACTAACAAACACCTCATCAAAATTAAATGTAGATTGAAGTTCTTAGCTTGACTGATGCCTAAAACAAAAATCACAGGATCTTGAGGCTCCAAGGGGCAAATATAAAGTACATTGTAAAGCACTTCTGGACCAAACTGCATTCAGGCATTTTACACTATAATCTTAAAAGTCCACTCTGAATGTGGCTGCTTGTCCTTGTCTGCATAGCCTTACGTATACCTCCCTCTTAATTTAAGAAAGATCTTGAAGAGACCTGCGTTGGTCCCTTCAAGATTCATATTGCAAAGCCAGTTTCTACTGGAAGGCTCTTCTACAGCTAACAATGTTTTCCACCTTCTCATCATCACTTTAAAAAGATAAAGAGAAGGCAATTTAATTTGTCCATTTCAAGTCATTTCAGCAGCTCATCAAGCCTGGTGGCCCTTTCCATCCCTTTAATGAGAGGGAAAAGGACACACACAGCCTTAGGCCTGAGCTCTATTCTCAATGCAGCTGCCTTGCAGCCATCAGCCAGCCAGGTGTGTTAAAGTAGAGCCTAACCCTTAAAGAGGAACTATGATGATTTCACCTGAGCTTGATTTGCAGTGGCTCACAGGTGCTGAAGGAAACATTATCCCCACCCCCCTTTTAGGATCTTCTTTTGCTAATGAAAGGGAATTTATTCTCCAAATAGAGTCATATTTAATAACAAAAACAGTTCACAGTGGAGCACATCTGAAAGCACGTTATTCTTTTTAAAAGTCTGCAATTTAGTAGCATTTCATATAATGTGTGTATCAAGGCAGGGGATTACTGCAAGAACCTGCAGCAGCCCTGACTTCCACATGTGTGATGTGATTAGCAGCACAGCACAGGAGCCATTTTAGTTCCAAGAACCAATTTGGGTTTCTAAAATGAATATACTCTTTTGCAGCTATGGCTTTGTCAGCAGCAATAGTGCAAAAGGCCTTTGAAGCGAGTCAAAACCAATTCTTGTCCGCTTGGTCAAGTTAGCAATAGCTGAAAGTTTTAACTGGATACGCAGCTTCCACACTGCCGCCAAAAATATAGGTAAGCACCTATTTGCCAAAGAGAGAACATCTATTTTCCAAAAGTAAACATGTATTTTTCTGGATCGGTATTTTGAGAAGCTGGATAAGACTTTTGGAAGCTTTTCAATCCTGTAACCCCTAACAACATATCAAACATCCAAACAAACAAATTAAAACCTAGGCAAGAATATTGACTGCCATAAGCAGCCAGCAAATCCCTTCTCAATGGAAGTGCACATTCACATAGTCTGGGAACATGTTTTGCTATGCTAATCATCTTGTTTTAGAATAAATATATCAGGAGCAAGCCAGGCCAAAGCAAACCAGGCCTTTTTGGTTTTCTCTCCTGACAATTTATCCTACTCTAATCCTGCTTTAAGACTCAGATGTAAACGGATCTACTACAAATCATTAGAAAATAACAACTGTGCAGAAAGAACCAACCAGAAACTCCCCACTGGGGCAAAACTCTGCTACATTGATAAAGACAAGAGGGCCATGTCTTTTCAATGTTCCAGAAGCAACCAGACATGAATATCTTATTCAAGTATTTAGAGTTACAAGTGACCTCCGCTCACCTTTGCTTTCCAAACTGGAGAATCAATGCACAAAAAGGTATAAGATCTAAGGAGCAGTTAAGTCTCGCAGAATTCAGCCTCTTTAGTGTTTTAATGCATAAAGAAATCCCAGAGGTTTAGAACATTTGCACTTCCACGCAGGGAGAATGTACACTGCCTCAACTTCATTACTCATTACACAGACGTACTACTTACCACATGCTGTGAAAATACAGGGAGACTACATCTGTTGTGCTTGCACAGGAACAAGGAGAATGCAGCAGGTTTCCAGATGCCACCAGCCAGACACTAGGACCATACATGTGAGCTCTGCACAGCCAGCCACAAGCACCTGCACTTCCACACAGGCCTTCCAAACATAAAGCTCTGCCAGTGGAAAGGGAGCTCAGAAGCTGCAGGAAAATTGGCTCCACCCAAGATTTAAAGGCTTTCAAGTGCACCCTGAGGAGCCAGAAGCTGAGCCCTAATGAGAGCAGTGATGTGCAGCTGCGGCAGCCCCGGGGATGCTAATCACTGAGCCTGGTGCCACCTGGCTGCTGGAGCAGGGCTGCTGCAGGCTGCAAGCACCAGCTCCTGGCACTGAGACTGCTTGCTGGGGGGGGTCTGAACTCTGGCTTTGGTTCAGCAACAGTTTGTCAAACCCAACACCTCAAACAAAACATGGAATCATAGAATGGTTTGGGTTGGAAGGGACCTTAAAGCTCATCCAGTTCCAACCCCACACCAGAGACACCTTCCACTAAAGCAGGTTGCTCCAGGCAACTAAACTAAATGCCATATGTCACATACAACTACTTATCAGTCAAGCCCTATTGAAATAAAATTAAGGAGTTCAGTGCACCAAAGCAGGTACCAAGTATTTGTGCTTCCTTAGAAGATGAAACGAGCTCTGACTAAGAGGAAACTGAACTGGTTTCCTAAAGCTGGAACAATTCACTATGGAAAGAGTTTAAAATGTATACCCTGTACCTTCTCTATGCCTTCTGCACAGTTTGTTCTTGTCTCCCTGAAGGAAGCTTATCACACTAAAGATAAACCCAGCAGTGCCTGGCTGTTGCTATCTTTCCTCTGCATAAGCTGTTTCTCTTGCTCTTGTGGAAAAGAATGACAAAGCTAAAATTCGCCAGCATAAATGGCAATGCTCTCTTCTCTGTTTGCATCATTTCTGTATTCTGTTTATTAGAGCTAAGAGTTTGGCTTCATTTCTACAGCCTTTCATATTTTTGATAAGAGCTGTATATACCTTGAGCCACCATCAGTGTAGATATGTGAAGAGTCGACAGATACTACCTTGAAAAATAAAAGGATGCTAAGCCTTGAAATTATTTATTATGACTCCTTATTTAATACAAACACTGTAAAATGAGAACAGAGAGGTGATCAGAGTAATTTTTCTACCTGGAATTTATGCCCTCACATACAAAGAATAATAACACGCAGAGCTGCCTTGTATTTCAGCATCATCCCATTGGACTTGCATCCTACCACTTGCTTTGATTTCATTATTCAAAGAAATAATTTCAACTATCTGATTGTACTAAGGCTGTTGATTACTTTCTCTTGCTGCCTTTATATCTGCTCCCTAACAGATCTGGCTTAAAAGAGCCATATGAAATAAAAGGCCTCTGCTCACTGTAGTTTTGTAGATGTGCAAAGATTCTTAATGGGGCATGGTGGCAACTGGGGACCTTCTGGCAGAATGAGGCTTGTTCAAGACTCTCCCACAGTAAATGGATATTCTGCTTGCATGCATGTCATTTCAAACAATGACACTGATGAGACTATATTGGGAATTCAATCTGTTCGTTGCTGGAGATCACCAGTAGCCACAGGACTGTTTGCAGGAAGCAGGCTGGACCCAAGAGATAGAATTGGAGATGAAGAATTTAGGGATGTGAAAAGGAAAATCTTGACTGTTGAGGTGTAAGTGTATCAGGTGTAATTCCAATGAAATGAAAAATAGGTTTTTCCAAGGAAAGAGGAGGAGGCAAAGCTCTATTTCTTACCAACAGTAAGAAGGCAGCGTAAAAATAAGCATGGAGGAAAAACAACGTAACAGGAGGAACTTGTCAGTTAGGTATAGGGAAGGCTGAAAGTCTTGGCACAGCAACATGTTTTGCAAGAAAAACCCCTGACACATCTTGCAGGGAAAATGTCATAAAGATTCATACATGGATCCTGCTAGGTCCAGCTAGCAACCAACTCCTGAAAGAGAATAAAGGGACTTGGGACCCAGGGTGCTCAAGGTTATGTGTTCGGCAAGATGAAGGATTCTTTTTAGTTTCTATTTTCTCCTGTGTTTGAAAGGAACAGAGGGTTTGGAAAAGCTGACATAGACTCCAAGGACCTAGAGGGCCAGAAAATTGCAGTCTGTTAGACTGACTGATTCGAGACAACTGCTGCAGGTAATTCCTGAGATCCAGCAACGCTGGGGCAGAGAACCCTCTGAATACATCCCCTTGAGCAAGGCTGCTCAAACACCAGAAGGTGTCTAAACAGCTGCAATATGGCATTTAAATACGGATACTCTTAAAATGCCAAGACAACTAATTCTGCACAATATCAGATGTCTCAGTACACTAGGTATCCTTCTGAGATGTTGGTACCTGGCCTTACTTATTCCCAGACTAATATGATAAGATTGTTTATTAAGGTCATTAGAGAAGCACATAGCTTTCTGCATTTGGACACTTTAATACATAAAAATGGGGTTTGAGAGGTCCACTCAAATTCTTAGCTAACAGATTGTTGTGCTTACGGGCAATTTAGCTCTGAATCAAAATTCTTGATGACTTGCAACTTTTAGACCTCATACATATGCTCCACAGCTGCACAGATATGAAAACTGGCGAGATACACAAAGGCAAAGAACCAAAACAAGAAATCCACACAAACAGAAGATGCTGGTGTTTTCAGGAGTCATTACGCTCTCCTGAATAAATAACACAGCTTCTAAACTCTGCTTGTTCTCATGAATTTTCATAAGAGAATTATTTTCCTTTTCATCGTTATTTCTCTACTAACATAAAAGGGAATTTCAGACACCAAACTCTGTAAAAACAAAATGAAGTGCCTTGACTTTCAAAGGAGGAGGGGAGGTAGCAGGAAGTTCGTAATTGAAGCTGAAATCTTCTCTACCATTCTCCTCAGTTTGGAGTAATCTTCAGCAGCCACTTTGGAACCCTGGGTTTTCAAGGCTGTGTCAGATGCTGTAACTTGGCACAGAGTGCTTAAAGGTGAAGAGTGCAGCAAATTTAATACTCTTGTTGGCATTGGCTTGCTTTCTTTTCTTCCTTCTATGACATTTTTTTCCTCGCTACCAGAACAGAACACTGTTTAAGGGGATGAATGTACCTCCTCTCTGGCCAGGATCTGATTATTTTGATATTAATATATTATATTGATCATGTCTGCCTCCTCCCACTGGCACAATTTGCCAAGTTCTCTGATGAAGCTGAATTGCTGATGGCATGTGAGATTAGCCTGAGCTGTCACATTTGTTTGGGGAGGAAAGCTGATCCTCACTCACTCTGCCCTGTTTCATGCAATTAGACAGCTTCAAAACTGTTCTCACTAAATCAGGCAGAGCAGTAATTTTCCACCATTTCCCTGCTACAGCTCATATTTCTCCTTACAATGCTGAATGCTGTGTGGCTGAGTAGCTGTGCAAACAGAAAGGTGTGAGTTACTCAGTGGGGCTAAAAATCGTGGCAGGTACCTTGGCAGCATTCAATAGCACCAGAAAGGTCCAACATGACTGATGAATCCCCCGGGAGCTGTGGATAGATAAGCTTTAAAATGGGCCTCATTCTCAGCCAGACACAGGCTTTGGGTTTCCACCATCCAAACTCCAATGTCAGACATTCAGCTTTTTGGCAGAATTACACTGTTGGGACAAACTAAAGGGTTAAAATAGGTGGCAGACCCACACTGGGATCTTTATCAGCTCTGTGCCCTTCCATATGGTTTTGTAGCCTGGCCTTATTTATTGCAGCATGATTCTACTACAAATCATGAGCAGCACATTCCTTACTTTTACACTCCAAAAAGCCCTACTGCCTAAAAAGTGTGAGTCTGTGAGCTTTCTAAAGCAAAATGGTTCAGAAATCTTCTTGTCACTTTGCAACTGCAGGGAGAACTCAATGACTCCCCCCAAACCAAGCATCCTTAGACAGCTCAGCTGTGTTCTGCTTCATTATGTTGATTTTGCTTCTCCTAAGGCGAGTAACATGCAATCCTCACAAAACCTGACATATTGCTGGTAGGGATGAGAAAATAATGCATTCTAAAAAATATAGTAATAATTCTTGCCCTTAAGGCACTAAACCAAATGTTTCCTTTTAAAAATGACTGCACAGGACTTCTGTTGTGTGAATACTCGCTATCATGGTACAAACAATCAGTTACAAGCTGTGCTAGCAAAATATTTGCCCCTTCTGACACATTTTATTATGAGAGGCTTATTAAATTCTCAAGAAGGCTACAGCAGATTAAGCAGTTGAGGATGTCTACAATTAGCGTCAATTACCTAAGTATTCATATATGATTTCTGAATAGAATTGGCTTGTCAAACAAGACAATTAAAAGAAAGTAATCAACCCCAAAGCCACCTCCAGAGTGTAGTCAAAATCCACTGTTCAAGGTTAGTTTGGGGAAACAGAATGCAGTTTCCTATGTCAGAATAAAATGAATGTGAGTGAAATACATGCTAACCAAACCAGTTATAAATATTGTAACGAACTGGGTAATGTTAAAATCCCATCCTTTTTAGCATCTAAATAGGCTAATGCTCCTGTTGCTTATTCAGCACTGCTGATTTACAGAGCTCAGTACTATGAATGTCTAAGCATTCTGCTGAATTTCTCAACATATTCACTGCTGTCGGTCTGGTTTTGATGCTAGAGATGGAGCTCATAATATCCATCCCATTCCCAGCTTCTTTCAATGAGGCCATCAAGAGCATTACCCATCTTATATGTGGCTATGTCTTAATGAAAGGTGACTAGAGCTTCAGGAAGCTCCCAAACTGATAGACAGAATTTACATAATCACATTAATTTATGACACCAACAGAATGCACATGATCCAGTCTAGAGACAGCACATGGGGAAACACACCTTCAGGTAGAATTTGAAGATGAATGCAATCGACATACTTGCAGAAACTGCAAGACATCCATTTCATGAGTCACTTCCACTGAGTTATTACGATTTCACTTTGCTGTGACCTTGAATCATGAAGCCTAGCAACCATGTATTACAGACCATCCATTCTTCGAATACATAGGTCCATAGGCACCCCTACCATGAAGGCTAGAGGTACCATTAAAATGCAATGTAGCTATGCATTTGCACCTCAGAAAGCTTCAGCATTCAGTAGCAGCTTCCTCAAAAGCATATTTTACCATGTGAAAAAGTGAGACACAACCAGTGACATATTTAGATATGCAGCATAACCTCACCTGGGACTTCTACAGTCTTTGTAAAAACAAGAGATGTAAATACTTTGCTGCTAAAGTATTAATCAGGAAATGGTTTAGTGCAGCTGATGTTGTTGGCTTAGTACGTGCCACCTTACAGTCAATCACTCATTCGCACCTGAATTTCGCTTCAGCATACATTTCTCTTTGCTTATCTTGCTGCAATCAACTACATGTCTATGTCCCCACCACTCTGCTTTTGTCACCTTTTGTCCTTTGTCACTTAGCTATGAAAAACTAATGGACTGAACAAGGGTCAATGTTTCTTCATCTCTAGTAACTCGTTTGGACTAATCCTGAATTAACCATCTCACCCGTAAAAAGTAGCCACTGTTTTGACAACGTTCTTGTGAACTGAGCTCTACTCCTGTGAGCTCCCAAATAGCTTCCTCAAGATTCTATTTAAATCCCCTTCTCTCCACCGTCCTACTCACTATTGATTCCTTGTGCCCTATTCTTATTCTTGTCATTTCATTCCACCATTTCTTTGCTGCTATGGTGGAAATCCAGGGACTGCACTATATTTTCTTCACTGCAAATTAATCCTATTCTTTTTTCCCCTACATTGCTGCATTTCTCCATAAAGCACTTTTCTTCTGTCAAAAGCTAGTCTGTAATCTACCTTCTGCCTGACTCACGTCTCTCTGCCAGCCCTATTTGCTCAAGACCTGGTCAGCTTCTCAAAGGAGTATTTTATGAAATTGTAAAGGGATTGCAATGCTCTTTCCTACCCACTGCTGTATTTAACCATTTGGAATCCAATCTTTCAGCCTGACCACTATGCTCTGACCTCCTCCCAATTAATCTCCTTTTCCTCTCACTTTCTTCCTCCTACCTCTAAAACTTTCTTCTGCTCCATTCAACCTCAAAAATGCAGTCCCATGGAGAAGCAGTTATTTCACCCACTTTCAACTATTCTTTTCACTTCTGCTAGAAAGTATCGTATTAAGTATTATATTCTCTCTAGATGGTGTCTCAATGTCATTTTGGTGCTTCACCTGTAACAGTCTTGTCCTTTTACCTTTTTAGGCTTGAATCCTTGGTAGTCTGAGAAACTTTATAAGTGTCTTTCTGGTTTATCCTTCTATCTCTTTGTATTATTATTGTGATTCCTTCTTGGGAACATCTTGCCCATATTAGAAGTTCACTATGTGAGAACCAAGCATACAGTATTTCTTCTCACATCAGCTTCTCCGTTTTTAGGCCACTGTTTCCCTATCATGACATTTATCATCTGGACTTATTCTTTAACTACAGCCTTCCTTTCCCAGATGCAAGCCATAGCAAATTATCCTTCTGCTTTCCACTATGTCCAAGAGGAAAATATAATGAATTTAGCTATGGTCATACATCATCTTCCTAAAATCCTTCCAGATCACCTGAACAATCATTCTCACATTTTGCTTGTTTACAGCCTATTCGTTAATTTTCAGTCAGTGCACTGCTGATGCAAAATTTACTTTTACCTTTAGATCTGTCAGAGTTCTGGGTCATTATTAAATAATACTTTGGGTGAGGGAAGGAGACATTTGCAAAGAGAGAATACAGAAAATGAGCTTGTTTATTCCCAGAACTGGAAAGTTATTTTACACCTTTGGCATGAGCCCAGTGGCTGGTTAAATCCTACTCTCAGGGTTGTAGTAAAGCAGCTGTAATGCTCTAATGATCCTTAGATTTTTCTTACCTTTTAGAGTTTAGCAGAGAGGTGAACAGGTAAACTGGAGTAACCACACCACTGAATATCAGGAACACTGAAACCTCAGCTTGTGTTTGCTGACCAACAGTCTACAGAGTATTTATCTCATCTTGATCATGATCCTAAGGTGTCAGTGACAGAGCCCTTCTCCACTCAGCTGTGAAGAGGGCAGGGTTTCCATTTCAGCACTCAACATATTGCTGGTGTGCTGTCAAGGGCTGGGTGAAACTCATTATAGAATGAATAGCTCTTACTGTGTTTCATCACAAACCAGAATATATGTTTCTGAAAGGACTATGAACTTCAGTTACACAGCACAGTTCAAAATGAAGCAAGAATTCCTGAACTAACAAAGGAACTAATTAAAAAAACTCCTCAGACTTGAGCTCTACCTTTGCTAAGCTAAAATATTGTTGCAAATGAAAAATTTATGCACGGATAAAACATAGGAGCTCAAGAAATTAACTATGGATGAGGTGCTAAGCAGGAATGACCGCAGCGTAATTCAATTTGGCAGTCCTGGGCTTCAGGTAAACTGGATTAGCTAAGACTAGAAAAATCTGTCAAAGGACTTGAAAGAGATTTAGAGCCAGATGACTGACCAGAATAATGGCACACAGCATTACAGCGTACAGCAATGAAGAATGGACAGGCTAATTTATACAACAAAACTACAAGATGTCCTTTCTGTACAACACAGACCATCAATTTAAATGCCAATAGGGGACAAAGAAAGAATTTCTAAGGGAGAGAAAAGAAAAAGTAGAGGACATACAAGTTTCCTGTGTTTCTATCTGGTGAGTCATCTGAGCAAGGCAAGAAACTGGAGGCTAGACTAGAGGAGAGGGTTTGATTCTTTATCAGGTTTTCAACTCATTTTAACCAACCCTGTTCTCTTGACTTCTTAACTCATTGAAGAAAATGAACAAAAACCCCTTAACATTCATTATGCTTCACTACTAAAGGTTAATGAGTCTTCTGCAGTTGATCACTGATTGTAACAACCAACTAATTAGAATGTTTGCTTTCAAAAAAGAAGATGTGGTGATCAAAGCTAGAGGCTAACTCAGCAAAGCAACATTCCCAACTGTCACTCCCCATACATATTAAATAGCATTTTCCTAGATATTATCATAATAAAGCGGTGACAGAGTTACAATAACAAAACTAGCATAAGCAAAGCAAGTCTTACTATACTTTACATAGTATGAATGTGGATGATATAAAGACAATTCTCTTCAACAGCTGCACAAATATAGATAAATACCAGAAATACAGCATAGCCACAAGCCATAACAAAGTGCACCTGAACAGGAAGAAGCAAATGCTGACTAGTTGAAATCACCCCTGGGAAAATGGGTTTCCATATCCGGAAAATGCTGAAGGAGAAAAGAGCTAATCTTGGCAAAATGTTTTCCTTACCCAAATTCAGAGTTATTGGCAACTTTAAAGGCTTTTTGTATGGAATGGAAACTTACGCCAGAAGCTGTTAAAAAAGAAATTCAAAATCAAACTGAAATATTTCAAGGTAAGATGAACAAAGGCCTGCAGCAATTTGGCTGAACTTTGTTTTGTATCTAATCTCAAACCTCCAGATATTTGAAGTGATAAGAAAATAGTTTCTCACCCATTCCAATAAAGAATACTAATAAATGGATTTAATGAGAGTGATCAGATCACATTTATCCTCTGTATTTTATGAAGCCTTTTGAGATCAACACAGTTGGAAAACTCAAAATTATTAGCAGTGAAAGGAAAAAAGGTGAAATAGAAGAAAAAGTGACAAAACTGCAACATAATCGGAAGTCTTAAGGCTGCGTTCTCCAACAGTAACTTCAGAACAATCAGTTTTGCATCTTTGAGGTAAATTATAAACATCTTAAATCTGAGTGTGAACAATGTTGTTAATAAAAAGTTGGCAAAGATTTCTGTGCACAGCTGAAATAACTTTGTTCAAGTACCTTCTCCAGAACTTTTACAGAACTCTTCCTTTCTAGTGGAGTGTGCTACATGAAACATTTACAGATGATTGATTTACTTTTGGTCAAAACTGGGACTGCAGCAGAAAGCTCCTCTAATCCAAATCCTAACTCTTGGGACAGTCCTTCCTTGACTCTCTTCAAAAGATGGCTGCACAATAAGAAGTTGCTGTGGTGTACGCCCAGTCAGCCATGCAGTTGCTCTCTCACCCCTCCTCTTCCTCCCCCCTGCTCCTGAAGGGATGGGGAGGAGAATCGAAAGAATGTAACTCCCACAGGTTGAGATAAGAGCAGTCCAGTAACTGAGGTATAACACAAACCACTGCTGCTACCACCAATAATAATAATGATAAGGGAAATAACAAGGGAAGAGAATACAACCATTCACCATCCGCCGACCGATACCCAGCCCGACCCAGCAGTGATCTAACCCTTCCAGGTAACTGCCCCCAGTTTATATAGTGGGCATGACGTGCTGCGGTATGGAACACCTCTTTGGTCAGCTTGGGTCAGGTGTCCTGCCTCTGCTTCCTCCCGGCTTCCCCTCCTCCCTGGCAGAGCATGAGACTCAGAAAGTCCTTGGTCAGAGTAAACACTACTGAGCAGCAACTGAAACCATCGGTGTTACCAGCGCTGTTCCCAGGCTGAAAGTCAAGATCACAGCACTGTACCAGCTACTAAGAAGGAGAAAAATGACTGCTACTGCTGAACCCAGGACAGAAGTGTAAAGTAGTACAGATTCAGTATAGAAAGAAAGATGAGAAAAACCTAAAGATGAGAATATAGATTAGGCCAGAGGACAAATGAAAGTACATAAAAATAAACAGGAGGTAAAATCTATCAGTGAAAATGACTGGGATCCCAATGAGCAGCACAGCATGATTAATAAGGTATATATTTAAGATTTGCTGCACAACATGATTTATAAGGCATATATATATGAGATATAAGGGTATAGTTTCCTTTTCCTGAAAAGTAACATGATTTTGAAGTTTTACAGGGTTGTAAAAGAGCCTCAAGGTACAAAAGCTGTTATTTTAATACTGCATTATGCTGTACAAGAGCATGTTTATTCAGATGTGTGAGGTAATATAAGCCTTCATTAAAAAACAAAATTATTTCTTATCAAATCTTCTAGGCACAGAAAAATACAGAGACTATCAGAGAATATTTATTTCATGACAAATGAAAGAGCTAAAATATATTATAAACGAAACAGTGCCATAGTTGGAGTGAACACATCACTAAGTGTTCAGAAGATTGGTGAGATTATTTCTGCAGAATCCTGCAGGTCTAGTAACAAGTCCTCAGAACATTCTGAAGCATCTGCTTTTCCTGGAAAAGTATGAAGAGAGGTAATGATAGAAATTGCCTATTCAGTATGCACAGAGACTTCTAAGTAAAAAAGGCTAGCTAAGGGTTATTGGCAAAGTCTGCTTTGCAGTAGCCTCTTATTAAAGATACTGTTCCAGAAAATGGAAAAGAAAGGAGATTGGGAATTTTTTTGGCATTTATGAGAAGACCCAGGCAAAGGATTTTATCTTTCAGAAATCATAATCCACTATACTTCATCTCTACCACTGTAGAAATAAAATATGAAATCAGCAATGCTAGCTCATTTCTAAATAATGAAAAGGAGAGAAAATGTCTCTGGACACTTTTCCAGGAACAAAGCCATACTCTGCCTTTTGAGATAATAATGAAAGAAAATAATGTCTTATTTTCTCTAGGTACAAGTGGCAATTGAATCCTCAAGTCATTTGGGGGTAACTATATACTATAGACTCTCTTCACAACCTTAACATGAAATAAATTTGTCATACTATCAAGACAGGATGCAGTGATTATATCAGTCTGATTTTACTGACTTCTCAAAGCTGGAGTGAATTTTTACCCTTCTGTTAACAATAGCAGTACAGACTCAGTAGAGCTCGAGTCCCAGTTGAGTGCCACCAAGCTACTGAGTGAATTGTACATAATTAATGAAATACTCATTGGGTCAGGCATGGACAGACACCGCTTTGACAGCCCAGTGACTAGGGCACTCACCCAGGCTGATGAGACCAAACCCCTTCTCTGGTTAGCACCAAGCAAAAGGACTAAAAACTACAGACTTTCAGGAAAAGCCATAAAGAAAAGCCAATAACCACTTATCAGAAGATCCAGGAGACACTTCTACCTGAGTGACAAGGCTCTTTTTCACATTCTACGTTCAAAGTCTCTTCACCATCCGGTTCACATTTCTGAGGTGAGAGTTCCCTGTCAAGAACTATTCTTTGCGCTCCTAGGAAATGTTTTGTAGAACTGACAGGAAAACCACTTTGTCAGAAGGCTCCAGAACGTATCTACTCAGTATGTAAAGCTGAAAACTTGTTTTCATTTTAAGCTCATTTCTGTTTCCACTCCCTCGTAATGTTCCAGTGTTAAAAAACATCTCAGCAGGGAACTGAGTGCAAACTGAGACTCCAAAGGCTACGCGGATAATTCTACAAAGTTAAGAGCTAATCCAAGAACATTAAACCCCCCAGTTTGAAGTACTGTATCTAATTGCAATATCTGATTTCATAGAGCTGTCAGTTTTACACTGGCTGCAATACAAGTTTGCTTTTTCGTTTTTTTGGTATATTAATTAGAGTAGGAAATAACTCTGGAATCTGCTGGAAAATTTTGACTTTTTAAATTGCTATCGCTGAACATTCTGCATTTGCAATAAATCTTACAGGATTTCATTGTTAAAGTAGAGGACATAAATCCAATAATTGATAGCAAAATGAAGGCTGGATAATTCTCTCTCAAGTAATTTGAAAACTTCTTAATCTTCATGCCCTTGCTGTTTCACAAAGATTTAATAGCACAGATCTGTAGAAATGTTTCCTGGTAATTATGCTTCATTAAGGTAACAGAATCTATCATGATATATTTGCTATTTATTTATTTATTTTAGTCAGTTCTACGCTATTGCCAGTTAAGTGTCTTAGAATGAATATACGGTCCTTGATAAAAGATACACCACTGAATTTACAGATGAGAAAGGAGAATATGGAGCCTCCAAACACAAAAATTACCCCACTGGCTTCCAAATCTACAGATGGGTAATTATGAGATGGGCTTTAATCAATCGATATATTCCTGTTGAGGAGTTCAGCATTGTCTCATGGACTGCCTGCTCAAAGCCTCCAGACCATCAGATCCACTGTGTCAAATTCTGAGAGCTGTGTGGTTCTGCAATTATAACTCTTTAGTGTTACAGAGCCATAAAGGGACTTGATATGAGATAAAATCTGATCTTTTGACTACTGGCACTGAGAATTTAGCACAGACTTTCACAGCATATGCAAAGCAGAAAGAATGAGGGGAAGAGCTCAAACCACAGGAGAGAATTTCCTTCTTTTCCTTATTGGTTTTTGAAGTTCAAACATTTGATCACCTCGTCCAATTATTAGAGAGATCACACAAGCATTTTGCATTGGTGATATGGACTGTAATTACAACACATACCGTTTTCCTTCCTTGAATCCCTTAAAAAAGGCTGGCTGCAAAGTAAGGTGTAACACAAAAACATCACGACTTTTTCCACCCCTCTTTTTAAAATGCAGAAGATGCTCATGGGAATGAAATTATCATCAATTATAAGACTGGTTTAAATCTAGAAACACAAGCAGCATTCATTTCAAATGTGTGCAAAGGTATTACGCTTTTTGCCTAATAAGTTAATGGCACAACATTGCCTTTCTATAGTTAATTTTAAGTGGCACTGTGACACCTGAACAGATACATTTAAAGAAGAGAAATACTTCGGGGTGATTTCTATTCGTCATCAGTACTCTTTATGTACAGAGCTTTAAACAGACTGCACTTTGGTGGCTCCTGTCCATAAATAATGTCATTTGTGGTTCACTGGTTGAATTAATCTGATATAAAATGACTAAATTGAGAATCTGTAGGTTGAGCTCTTGATGAGTTCTGGCAGAGCACTAAGCAGGCAATCATAAGCTTATTAATGAAAAGAGAAGGACAGAAATTGAATTATTAAAGAAGCAAGAAGTAAGAG
The DNA here is from genome assembly GCA_039720435.1 of Amazona ochrocephala. Taxonomy (NCBI): domain Eukaryota; kingdom Metazoa; phylum Chordata; class Aves; order Psittaciformes; family Psittacidae; genus Amazona; species Amazona ochrocephala. The sequence continues at coordinate 16,821,357 of CM077889.1, forward strand.
ATTAAAAGTTAATTTCGATACCATAACTTGCACCAAATACGAAAATGATTGATGCAAGAAGCTCCTTCTTACTGTTTTCATACGCTGTTTCTTGCAAGAGAGCCATTACATGGAACCGCATGGCTGCGAAAGGGACAAAATACCTAAGAATGCCTTTTTCAACTTCCTGACATTCATGCCTTTGCTGCTAATCCAGTTTGGAACTGGCAAACTTATGCAGAAATGTCTTCTAAGTTTTTTGCAACCTTTAAATCAAAAAGGAAAGATACTTGCTGATGCTCAGCATGGTCTTGGATATGGCTTCATCGTTTTTCCTAGTGAAGTTTTGGGACTGAAATTATGTTGAACGAGACAGGAAACTCAGCAAAACTGCATAAAACCACTTCCACTATCAAAGGAGCCAGTTTCCCACCTAACAGAGCCATAGACATATGGTAGGAAGCTGTGAACTATCCAAGGCAAGAGATGCAAAACAGAGTATGGCCCAGCTCATTAGACTTTTAGACTGTTGTTATCAATGACTTTCACTAGATAGCAATAACAGAAAAATCTCAAATTGTAATGGTAAAATATAGAACTCTTTTATCAACAATAAAGATCAGTCTTTGGTAGGTTTAAAAGTTATATGTGTTAAGTCTGTTTCATGTTCAAGAAACAGGATTATAAGCAGCAAACTGATCAGCATTGAATAAAACATATAAACTAAAGCAGCATTTTTGAGACCTAATTTGTAAATTCTATACAAAATACATTGCTTGTAATATTCACTGCAATTGGAATATGCAGCGCCATTTATCAAAAGGCAGAATTTAAAGTGCTGCACATTTAATACTTTTTCCAATACAAAGGGATGTTGGAAAGTGAAGAAAAGCTTTAATAAAATTCCTTTGCTGCAAACATCAGTGCCGATCTTACAAAAGCAGGCCTTTTAAAAAGACTTTTCCACTGAACACATTGATGTCCTGGGGCTTCTACAGCAAAAACCAGCAATAAATTTAGAATCTGCAGTAAACAGATTATTGCATAAATACAGAATCATTTTCAGAGCATTGGAGGTCATTTGTAAACATTAAATAATAATTTCTGACTGACTGGATTACTCAACAGATTTAAGATAGGGATAAACAGCAAAAAATACAGACACACATTAAATACTATTACCAGTTTGTTTCCAGCAATTCTACGGTTAAGAAATTTAGCATACAGAAAATACAAAGAGTGTGAATCAGGAAATGCATCCTTAATACATCCTTACCACAGCCCATTAAACCCAGAAATATTGTAGATTCCAACTCGTGTGAGGATTAATGTAGTCACAGACAAAGTCAGCCAACAGCTCAAGGAGAAAAACCATGCATGGGACCTACAAGGCCAATGGTCAAATGTAGTCCTGCTGACAGGTATATGGAGAGCCTGTAGAACTGTGCTTTTGTCCCACATCTAAATATGCCTACCTGTCTGCCTTTTAATAATAGTGATAATGATGATATGTTAAGGTTGTTTGACAAAGCATTGAAAAGCCAAGAATCACTAAGCTACTCTGTGTGCAAAACCTAATGTCCTCTTACAAGATGTGTACAAAGGCAGTGAGTCTATTCATTTGTTCATTATTCATTTGTTGGCAAATCTCTTGACATTTGCAAGCAGATGACATTTATACCAATTACTGTTTTCTTTCCTTGCTCACCAGAGTGAGCAAGAAGAGCCTTCTAAACAACAGAAAAGGCAACATCCTTGATGTTATAAACTGATCACAAGAGCCCGGAATAGACAAATGCCATAGAAGAGGTGACTGAACTTTTAATGCAGCCTTATTCCAGGTATCTCAAGGGAAATAGCTTTTGGATGCTATCTGAGCTTTAGATGTTAGCTCTTGGCAAGTTGGTGAGAGCTGTATCAAGAGGCTTATATATGATCAGTTCTGCAGTCAACAAAAGAACCCAGTGAGACAGTAAAACCATTGAAGAACAAACATTGTGTTGTCCTTAGTTTATATTTCATATATTTAAGTTTTCCTAATGGCTTGTGATCCCTATGAATCTGAGGCACAAAGTTAAATTCACATATTAACTTTCAGACATGCATTTTCCACCATTATACATTTAAGCTTCACATTGGTCAGATCTCAGAGCATCAAAAGGAACGTGACCAGCAGGTTGAGGGAGGCGATCCTGCCCCTCTACTCTGCTCTTGTGAGACCTCACTTGGAGCACTGTGTGCAGTTCTGGTGTCCTCAACACAAAAAGGACATGGAACTGTTGGAACAAGTCGAGAGGAGGGCCACGAGGATGATCAGGGGACTGGAGCACCTCCTGTATGAAGATAGGATGAGAAAGATGGGGCTGTTCAGCCTGGAGAAGAGAAGGCTGCGTGGAGACCTCATAGCAGCCTTCCAGTATCTGAAGGGGGCCTATAGGGATGCTGGGGAGGGACTCTTCATTAGGGACTGTAGTGAGAGGACAAGGGGTAATGGGTTCCAACTTAAACAGGGGAAGTTTAGATTGGATATGAGGAAGAAATTCTTTACTGTAAGGGTGGTGAGGCCCTGGAATGGGTTGCCCAGGGAAGTTGAGAATGCTCCATCGCTGGCGGTGTTCAAGGCCGGGTTGGACATAGCCTTGGATGGCATGGTTTAGTGGGAGGTGTCCCTGCCCATGGCAGGGGGGTTGGAACTAGATGATCTTGAGGTCCTTTCCAACCCTAACTACTCTATGATTCTATAAACTCTGAATTTTATATATAGTGTCTATGTAATGCCCAAGCAGGTATGCTGCAGTTATTTCAATCTCCCTCCTCCCTATCCTTTTGTTATCATGTTCATAAAAAATGTTTTGCTCAGAGAAAAGTAATCTTGGCTATCATATGTTTCTACTGAGAACAAAAGAGATATATAATACTATGTAGAAATCTTTGAAATTGCAAATTGCACATTTATCTGCCATATATATTAATCCAGAGATGCAAGAACATCAAAGCCAGAACTGTTCTCCAGAAACCTCAGCTGAAAGCCTACCTGGAGTACAGACTTCCAAATTGCAGCTATTCTACCCGGGTTCATGGAAGGACAACTACAGGTTTAAAGCAGGCATGGATAGAACAGGCACTTAGAAGAGGGAATTAATACAAGAAAGAAAGATTAAAATCTTAATAAGCAATGACTCAGAGGGAATATAATACCTAAAGATGTGTAAAGAGTTTAAATAGCAAGAAGACAAAGTGATAATTTTGGGTTTCATTCCTTCACTGATCTCAGCATCAAGCCCAATAAGCTCTGCTACAAAGGAAAACTGAGACATTCAGGAGAAATGTTTTCTTTAAGAGCGCTTTCTTGCAAAAAAGAAGCCTGGCAAAACCATCGGTCATGATTTCCAAATAAATACTGAGGAACCAATTAGGAAAACTCCTCAAGTTTTAGCTGGATTTGAATAAATTTATCCTGTATATTACCAGGTTTCTAACCAGAAAGGTTGAGATGCTAAGGATTCTTCTAAACGGAGTAAAGAGCGCAATAAACCTTATTATCTTCAGGACAGGACTTGGCTAGTTAATGAAAAAGTTTATATGATACTGTTGCAGAGGAATTGGATTTAATGATCCAAGAAGTCACTTCTGGTCTGGTTTTATATACTTCTAAAAGTGTACAACTAGAAATAGTATGAACAGGAATATCACAGAGCAATTTTCAACCCATTCCATAATATTATCTTTATATGCATAAACTATGTTAATTAAAGTGCCAAAGATAATAGGTTATTTTCTTATTCTATTCAATATAATAACTTTCTGATGATAACAAAGGTATCCAGAGGTACCGAGGTGGTTTTCAGTCCATGCTCTGATACTGCTCTAAAAGAAATTACGCAGCAGGAGAATGTCTCAATAACCATTGTGTTTCCTTTTGTGCTCGCAGCATCCTTACAGTAAAGAAGAGCACAGTAAGATAGGAGCTGCAGCATGAAAGACGATGACCTTAGCAGTAAGACATTCACCCCAGCAGCCAGGTTCTTGGTGACTGTGAATAAAATAGAGCAAATTCCCTGTTGATAGCAAGAACAAGTTCATCCATTGCTGTTGCCAAAGCAGACAGAGATGAGGACTAGACATGCTAAACTCCATTGTAAAAGAGCTATGCACTATCATATATTTTAAAACTTACTCATGTCCAATGGGGGACAGTCACCTTGCACTCCTCTAATGAGCTCTAAAGCTGATGAAGCATGACTAACAAGAAGTTACCAGCTCTGGGGAGGGAAGTGCAGAGTGCCTAATTGGCCTGGGGATGCAGAAAGTTTTGTATCTAGGCTACTGGTGACAATTTCTACTATGGGAGGTATCTGTGCTCTGCCTGATCATACTTTAGCAAATCTACATTCTTCTGTGGAAGTCTGAAAATGCATGGAAATGCCAAAATGCCCTGTGCAAACCTTGGGCACTTTTTGCTTTGAGTCAGGAACATTATTCAAACTCAGCTTTAAAGATGACTGCAGTACTTAAAAGCCAAATAACATGGATCATTCCTTCTACATGTTTGCTAATATTCTGGGGTCTTTTACCCCTGAGTTTTGAAATACACCAGTCTACAGCATATCTACTGCTCAGGAAAGCCAGAAAACAGCCTAAAAGTTACAGGAAGTCTTGTCTATTGAAAGGAGATACCAGAGCCAGCTTCCTCCTAATAAACAGAAGCATTTTTGTGCAGAAACTCCTGGCAGCAAGTAGGTCACTCTCATGACTCAGAACAGAACTAGCTCATCATCTTGACTGATAAAAGCTAGTCCCTCCACAGACTCTCCCTATGGTCTCTTTAGTTAAAAGCAATTTACCTTAGGCAGAGTTGAAAATGAGAAATGGACCACTTGGAGAATGAGTCCTGCAGTTTACAGATTATCCTGTTCAGTAGAGTAATATCTGCTTTTAAAACCAGCGAGTGCTGTTCCTATATTATACCATCCTTGGACTGAATCCCAGGCTGTTAAAGATGGAGACTGACTTGGAGTAAAAGTTACTGACCTCTGGGAGTTCATGCTTAGATCGTAATTTTCATAATCAAAATCTTAAAAATAACTGGAACAGGGAATAAAGGATAGAGCCAGACTCTGTGTTGTTCTCTTTTAATATTCAGTGGTCCCCTTGAGCACTTGTAGATTGATGGCACATCATACCACGTGCTCTCCGTCTTACTAAAAGGCAACTTAGCCCACACAGGAAAAACAAACATTCCGATTTCCACGTGCCTGCTGCAAAATCCAAAGCCTTTGCACTGTAGCAGAGGCATGCCTTTGGTGTCAGGCAGGCCAGAGATGAAATACTTTTAAAGGCTTTCATGTTTTCTCTAAGGACCTGCACACATCACTTGCACACCACTTGCACATCACACTATGTGCTGTGCTCGGCTGTGACCTCAAAGCCCCCTTTCTCTTTGATTTTCCTGGATTCTCATTTATTTTTCTGGACAAACAACATGAGCTACACTTAAACTGTGCAATGTACCATGAGTGATTAGATATCAGAAAGAATAATACTCTTTCCAGAGTAATGCACTATAGTTTACAAATTACAAAAAGAAAAGCTACTTACTCCATCCTGTTCATGTCTAAAGCTTTCATTCATTGAGGATTAAAACAATTCTCCAAGATTTCTGTCAGAGGTACCCTTGGGAATAATAAGCCTAAACTTTGGCAATTTCCCCAGTACAATATATTTGTTTGGGGAAAATCCCTAATATAACCTGTTGTTTTTTTGTGTGTTTAATCAAATATTTCAATGCTCCTTCTTCAGAAGCAAAAATCTATGGCAGTAGATTAGAGAAATCAATGCTTGGCATTCGAGGTGGATGAAACGTTTTGCATTAAACCATTCTTTTTACCAGGGAAACCCCAGATTTAGTGACTCCAACACACAGTTTGCAGAGGGATGTAAATACTGTTGAATTATTATCTGGAAAAAAAGACCCAACACATTAGAAATGGTTTTATTTTTTTCTATAATAAAAGTAAAAAGATTTTCTTTTTTGCTCTGGACAGGGCAGTTTTGTTCCCTTAATTCTGAAATGTTAATGAAGAAAAGAATTCCTTCGGTTCCCCTAAACAAACCTGCAGTAAAAAATTAACTCTTAACTGTGGAATTCACCCCAGAGCTTGTGAAAAACTCTGTGGATGTGAAAAATGATTTTGACATTTCTGTTCTCTGCATCCTGTGCACACATTAACAATTTAATCTTCATAACAATTTTATTATAGAGCTGCACAATCCAAAATTATTGAGCTGAGTCCCACATCTCACCATTAAAGTTACAGGGGCCTGTTTCTCCACGAAGGGCTCAGTGTCCCAGAGCATACTTTGACGTGCTGCCTACCCAAGATGGATGAATAAACGGTGTTCCACCGCAGCACTGTCGAAAATAACTGCATTTTTCCTCAGCTAAGATTAAATAATAATTGAAAAAACAGTGGTTTTACAGTAGATTTTCCAATTTTCCTGCATAATTTTGACTGTTTTGCATCTGTCAGCTTAGAGAAAAGCAACAGGACTTCAGTGAAACAGGGGAGAAATCACCCTGTTAGGAAGGCGCATCCCTTCCCTGTTCATTTTAGCCCAAACTGAACGAAAGGCCGGGATTTGCAGAAAAGATGGAAGCAATGAAAGCTCACTAGAAACACTAGTTGGATAGTCTCCATGGAGAAAGTAAAGAAATGAATAAACTACACAGTGGTCTTGTCCTATTACTGTCTGGGTTCTTCTGTCTTCTGCTTGTGGTAGTCCTTTCAAGAGAACATGTACAAGTGAAACGCGCACAATTAGCACTGATAAATGTACCACCAGGCAGCTGAACAATGCTATTTTGTAAAGGGCCCTCGGGGATATGGTTTTTTTTTTCTGAGTTGTACTTAAGGCACAAATGAACAACCATTATTTTTTTGAATCAGCATGAAAATGAACAAGAGACTTGGAGAAAGCTATGAACACAGCAAGGCTAATTGGGGAGCAAGCAGATGTTATTAGCAGATCCAAAGAGAATTAATCATCTCCCAGGTTTGGTTCTACACAACAGCTCATGCAGACTGTTCACATATTCGGGTTTTAATAAACATTACCACATAAATCATGCAGAATTAAGCATCACGAGCTTAAAATCAAGCCCTCCCTCACATCTTTCAGGCCACTGAGAACGTGGGAGTCATGTTTTCAGAGCAAGAAGATGTGCCTTTGGTGTTGTGCCAACCTTCATGAGCATTTAGCAAAGCAAGCAGGAGAAAACACAGATATGCATGAGTCAGAGAAGAGCAAAACAACAGGGTTAGGGTTTATAGGCCCTATGTTCAGTGCATTTTAAAAGCCGTTGATCCAGTGCATAGACACTGAGGAATAACAGCGATAAAAATCCTTGCTAATGTGCAAAACTTTACAGTAAATCCCTAAAAGTGCATTTACTGTGGTCAAAGACTGCACTATAAAGCTCCCAAGCACTTCCTGAAAGCAGATGGGTCACTGGCATTCTGGCAATTATTAGTTTTCCTCGTTAGTGAATTCCCCTTTGGATACAATATAAAACACACAAATAGCACATAGAATAGCGGTGGTCTGAAAATACTCAGTTTCACACATGCGGACGTTGTACTGAACTTGTTTTAAACAGGGTCCTTCCTAACCAGAAATGGTGTGTCAACTGCAGGATCTGCAGAGAAAGAGAGGGAGAGTTGTCTGCTCATTGTGGCTAAGTGGAGGTGCCATCACTGCCACATTGGTCAGCCCTAGCTTTTGATAGGTAATTTAGAAGAACAGATGTTCTATCTGGGAACAGGTCCAGATCTTAAAAAAATACATGAGGAACTCAGTAGTGGCCTCTGGTGTCAGCAGCGACAGCCTTTAAAGTAATGAAGAAACACGGAGTAAATAGCTGGATTTCTAAGTCACAGCAGAGAAGCAGAGACGTTGCTTGATTACCTTTATGAGTGACATAGGCTGCAGTGATGAACTAATTGGTGATTGGAGTTAAATGGACTGAACAAAGCTGTAAACCCTGGACATGTTAATATGCCCATTACATTTCCATCAATCCTCTTTTCTCATTCTGTTCTTCTCAGAAAAGCCCAGGAGTGACATCTTTCCTTCCCATCAGCTGCACTCCCAACACCAGCAGAGACAAATGGCATCAAGCTTTACAGGACTGCAAATGTATGAGAAATCTGTGAGAGATTAACTACTGCATTTCATGCAAAACTGAACTAATAACGACTTTTCCTCATAGATCATGTTCAAAAGGAAAGGGGTTTTAATCCATACAAAAGATTCTGTAAGGCTTTATCATCAGTCCAAGGACTATTAAGCATATAAAAAGGTACTTTGAAATTTATCTTTTTTGTGCTCTTTAATCATTGCTCAGTCTTGCCTTTTCTCTTAATGCCCTGTCCAATTTGTACTGAAAACACCTTAGAGGATGTCCTGACAAAACACTGTTATAGAATCATAGAATGGCTGGAGTTGGAACAAACCTTAAAGATCATCTAGTTCCAACCCCCTGCCGCAGGCCATGGGTTTCTGTCTGAAACACCTCTTGGACATCTTCTCCCTTATCTTCAAGACCAGCACTGCTTACCAAGTGACTGGGGAAGGGAGGAAGAAGAGGGAAGGAGGGGACTGACCAGGAGGGACCCAGGGGCTTCCAGAAGGCTCCTTCAGCACCCCTGAGATAACCAAACCCACCAACACCGTAAGCTGCTCTCCCATGAACCCATCCCAGTGCCCTGTCAGGGGATCCGACACCCAGCACCAGCATGTCCATCAAGGTCAGGATCAAAGCCACTGCACTCTGAAATATGCGACAGCCATGCTGCCAGATGTGAAAGTCTTACTCTAAAGGCATGAGACTGAAAGCCTTGGAGGCTGAGTTAGCCATCACGGAGCCAGGGTTTGAGTAAATCTAAAATAACAAGCTTCCATTTAACTCAATTTCATACGCTGCTATTGTATTCCTGCAGCAGTTTAAAAAGTGCATATCCCAGCACAAAGGAAACAAAACAGGAATGGCATTGCATTGTCACTGGTGATTTCAAAGTTAGCTACACTATGCCTGGAAAAATCCAGCTTCCTTGTGCTGCAGCAATTCAGTGGGCCAGTTAATCAGGTGCTGCAAATCAGCGTAACTCTGTCTGGAAGCCCCAGCAATAACACAAGATGTTGCTCTCCAGATTACTTTTTGCTGAGCCTACATGCTTTATAAAGCCACTACAGCAAGTTGATAATGATGCATGAAATGAAAAATCCTTCTGAGCATACCCAAAAGCACTGTGGATGTGCAAAGCAATCGCAATGGTGCTGTGTTCTTTGACGGTTCTTGCTACACATATGCCCACACTAATACATCCAGGCTTTCACTGGTTTTAAATAGGTGCAGCTCCACCTCTTGTAATGCATTTTACTCCTGATTAACACAGCCTTAAATAGGAGTGGAGTCAGACATACAGCAGTAGTCAGGTCAGGCCCAGAAAAAGGAACTGAATGTTGTGGGACTAAAGATGAAAACCATTAGTGGCGCGTCACTCCACTGATTGAAAGTGAGACAAGGAGGCACAAAAGCACACAATGTAATCAGTTCTAAGTAATGTTAAGCTTGATGGCTTTGTAATGGAAAATAACTGCAGTGCTTGAAGGTAGTTGACATAGTTTTAGGTTCTTAGGACCTTAGTACAAAAAGTGTAAGAAAAACAAAATAGAAAATAGGACCTGGGGATGGGGAGTATCTGGGACTAGCAGATGTTCAGGATGGGCACAGTTTAACTGATAAGTAGAAGGACAGGATGATTGCTATGTTTGTGATGTTAATGAACCCATTAAGCTGGTGTAAACATCTACTGGGGAGTATCCTGGACTAGTAGATGTCCAGGATGGGAGCAGTTAAACTAACTGATGAGTAGTAGGACAGGATGATTGCTATGTCTGTAACGTTAATTAAGCTGGTGCCTCAAAGACTGACAGCAGTTATGAAGATTGTTAGAAGAAGTAAAGGACTCTCAGAGACCACCACTACATTTTTGTATGTATGCAGGAAACTTTCTGGAAAATGATGTAATTCATGTGTAGCCTCATGAACACGTATGTATGCCCAGTGACTGTATAAGGACGGCTTATGTAGCAATACGGTGGTACACATTAGGAGGAGCTATCCTCCATATCTCCCGGTGCCACAGTAAAGAATACCTGCTTGCCAACTTGAAAGCTTTGCTGGTGAGTTTGTTCCTGGAGTTTGCTCCGAATCAAAAGCAGCAGAGGATTTGGCCTAGTTACTTTCCACATTGCCATGTCCGCCCTCTGAGGCAAGGGTAGCTGGGTACTGTGAGAATAAACCCACTTTGGGGACATATGTTCCACTATCCCACATCAGCAGCAGTTCTTTCAGCATTATAAAACTTGCTGGAAATTGTTTGGAGACTTTTCAAAGTGAGTTTTCGATACTTTTCTATTCATCTCCATAGTCACTGTGCTACTCAAAGGTTAGCAGAAATAGCTGCAGGCAGTGGAGGGATTGTAGAGAGATCACATGAAACACAGCCTGGTTCTGGAAAAAAAAGGATATTCAGCTCCTCCTCTATCCCATTACTCTGTACCACTTTGACCATTTTTGGGACATTAAATGTTGGAAAAAGCTCAGAAAGCATTTGGCTCAACATCTATGGCTATATATCATAAGGACTACTATATAATGCAACTGCTTTAAATCCATCTTAACCAGAAAATGTAAGCTATATAATGCCAAAAATGTCATTAGAATGTAAGCACTGCACATAGCCATACTCCTAACATCCTTCCAGGGTTCATTCCATATTGAAAACCAAAGATTAAACATACTGCCTCATGCACGTTACACTGTTAACTTTGTACCATAAATCAAAGACAGTATTTCCTTTACAGCACTGGCTTCCTCAGCCAGGTACCAGTGAGATGAGATGTAGTACTAAGTATGTGGGAATCAGATGATTCTGAATTCAGTTTGGCTTAAACAGCTGTGGAACTACAATCTCAGCTGACAATGACATTTCGGGATCTGAGTTTTTACAGGCAAATTTTTGCTTCCCTACAGAATAGGACAGGAAATTGGAGACAAGTCCCCAGATTTATCATTCAAATGTAATGAAAGCAAGACAACATATTGTCTTAAAGCAGAGACCAACCACTCAGAGATGCCCATTACAGCAGTACAGGCTTTATTTTCCATCTATAGGCAAGTGGAGGGGCTTATTTCCTTGGTTTTATTCCGGATCTTGACTCAGAGAGACCCTGGAGATACTCCAGACCACTTTCCTTACTAGTTCGACTTGCTCTACTTCCAAAATAAGGCAATGTTAGTTTGTTTTCTCTAAATTTGTTTGTAAATTTCTTGATTCTTCATTGTTTGTAGCATATTTCAACCTATGCCCAGTAGGCTTTTCTTTGTTTATTCGCAGCTTCTCTCAGTGAAGTTCTGCGGTCTGATTTCAACATCCTGGCCAATGCTTTTGACACATTAGCTATTTCATTTGCTCTTAATTCAGTCATTCAGCAATCAGATCTGGAGCTTTCTATAATTATGTGACTCCTCAGGGAGCTGCTCCACAGTGTTCCACCAACATTTTTCACTTCTTCACCAAATTTAAGCAGATGTTTGATATATGAAAAAAAAACCCATCTTTAATAATCTCTTTTTAATTGCTTCCAATTAAGTTATTGCAGCTGTGGATGCCTCGTATTTCACAATGTTTCATATTCCAGGTTTTCAGACTTTAAAATCTGCAGTTACTGCTCTCTGGGAGGAGAAAACCACTCCCAGAACTGAAGGAGCATTCTGCTCTCCACACTACATGGTGCACCATATCCTAGTTCATCTTTTTGGAATAACCTCAATTATAAATCACTTTAAAGTAATGTTTTAAATTATGGTTTTTACTGTTCATTCTGGAGTTTTCTCATTTAATTTCTTTTCATCATCCTACAAAAACCTCGACAACATGAAGTTTGCTTACCTGTGCACCAGCTGCTTGCGGCTTACACAAATAGCGGTTTCATAGTCATGAGTGACACACACTTTATGCGGGCTGCACTTCACCTTCAAACATGGATCCTTAGATGGATCAAGGGCTATAAAAAAAAGATACATTAAAAAAGAAAGTGAGAAATGTATATAAAGTTATCTCTTGCTTGGCAGATGACAACTGGTTAGAATTGAGACAAGGAGGCACCGAATGTAATCACTTCTAAGTAACTGTAAAGTCTGGTGGCTTTGTGATGGAAAATAACTGAGACACTTGAAGGTAATTGACTTAGTTTTAGGTCCTTAGGACCTTAGTACAAAAATGTGGAAAAACAGGATCTGGGGATGGGGAGTATCCGGGACCAGCAGATGTCCAGGGAGGGAGCAGTGAAACTATCTGCTCAATAGAAGGACAGGATGATTGCTATGTCTGTAATGTTAGTTAAGCTGGAGCTCCAAAGACTGCCAGTGGGTATGAAGATCGTAAACGGCTCTCAAACACCACCATCACCTTTTGTATACATACAGGAAACTTACTGGAAAATGATGTCACTCATGTGAAGCCTCATGAATATGTATGTATGCCCAGTGACTGTATAAGGATGGCCTGTGGGGCAATACGGGGACACACGTTAGGAGGAGCTATCCCCCCCCCCGTCTGCCGGCGTCGCAATGAAGAATGCCTGCTTGTCAACTTAAAGCTTCATTGGCAAGTTTGTTCCTGGAGTTTTCTCCGAATCAATTGAACGCTCCCATTGCTGCGTGAATAAATGCTTCGCTATTTTATAGTATATGCTGTTGTTTTCAGACTGCATGTTAAACAGAGATCGGGAGCTTAAAGACTGATTATTGAACAGTGGTTTGCGTGTAACTTGGCACTCACATTAGTATTAGACATGAAACTCTGGGATAAAGTTCTGGTATAATAATCATGCTGTTCATTTCATAGAAAAGTTATGGTGGAATAAAACACAATCACAAGTAACAAAATGACTAGTATTTTAGAAGCTATCTAATAACTGACACGCAATGTGACAAGCAATCCTGCATTGGAAAGTGCAGGATACTAGGGCTTACCCTCTGGCACCCTCTTTATGGTTTTGATTAGGAAAGATCCCATGAACCTCCTTCCTGAACATATTCCTTTAGCAATCCTCTTGTTAAAATCTGCCTCACAGCCATACAGAGAAATTTCATCTTTGCTTAAGAACTGATTTTAGATAGCTTTTTTTTGGCATTATTTCGTATGGATTTGGCTTTCTGTTCCTCTACAATGTACCCTCAAATCACATTTTACCTCTTCTCTCCCTCCCCAGATAATGGGCCACTCTTGGAAATGGGCAACTCTTAGTTTGGTTTTGGGGACTGTCTAAAACTTATTGCACATTAACTGAATTTTCCGTTTTTACAGAACAATTAGAGAAACTTTCAAAGGACACTCTTTGAAGTACAAGAAGCTTCACTATGTACCAAATCTCTTCATATGACAGCAAATGTCCTTTCATCAAGCAGAGGATTCTTCTGTTTTCCTGCCGTGCTGAAGTGCTGCAGCTGTTCGGCGTTGGTTTAAACAGCCATAGCTACAAGTTCTCACCGCATTAACACCCATTACACATTTGTGATGAGCAATTGAGCTTCAGTAGTGCATATGTATTTAGTGGAATGCCTTTGGTGCAAGACAGAGGGAAATTGAAAAAAACAAAACAAAAGTGTTAAAAGCTTTTCTTTTTAAAGCCCTTAAAACTGATAGAAAAGGGAGACCACGTGTTCCTTCACCATAAACAACAATGCATCAGCATCCCAAGAGTTGACATTAGGACAATATATAGGCACTGTTTGAGGGGCCAGGATCTGCCCCACTGAAAAGACCAAAGGCTGTTGCCTTTTGGTGTCTTTTCCAAGACAAGACTAACAGGCAGGAGATACAGCCCATCCCCTTCTCTTTATGTTCACAGAACACACAGGATAAGATGTACTTTCTTAATCCTTTCACTTTGCCTCACTGGAGACTGAGGCAGATATATGACAGGGATTGAAATGGTAAGCCACAATTTCCTTACCCATTCTTAAAATGCAGACCAGAGCGAGATACCCTCCTTCTGCAAAGCCTTTGATGACTGAGCACCACTCGGAGCGTGAAGGGTCACCAGAGCATTGGTTGAGGGGGCTGATGAGATTCAAAGGTCATATCCACACGAAAATACTCAGTGACCAGAAGTTTTGCTCGCCTGCAGCTGGCTTTGCTCTTTTACTGGAGCACATGCACGTAGTCTGCTTTTGCTGGTGACACATCCTTGATGAGAAATGCTGCATCAACAGAAACCATTGTGCAAATTGGCTAGGAGCCCAGGGCTAATAGCTGCCAACATTGTTGGGCTGCTGGTGAGTGCACTCTGGCCTTGTGCTCAGTTTTCTATCAGCCAGAGTTAGTGGGAATATGGGTTTAGCCTTGAAGGTCAATATGATTTTGTCATGAATAAGAGAAGCAAGACTTAGGCCCGCATGGTCTAGAGGACATCTTGCACAGTTTCAATACTTAGCATTAAAGAACTGCATCCACCTCAGGACTTCCTTAAGTCTTCTAAGGCAATAAAAATGCATGCACTTCTGAAGTGTTTGTTCTGAAATAGCATAACAGAATACATTATTGTTAAAAAAGACCCAACTTTCAAATACTTTGCAATTAAAAAATTGTGCATTGAAAAAGGAAACTATTGCAGCATGGTCATCAGCTGGAAGCAAAGGAACGGGAAAAGATGTGGTTGGAAACCCCGGTCACTGTTTCCTTTTAAATCGGGCCTCAACTTCTCTCTACTTCAGTGACTTGCTTCTAAAATCTGAAAAGAATTATCTGGCAATAACAATAAATAAAGCTTTTCCCTTCTTGCATGTTGGGTGAATTATTTCATCCATGGTGGAAAAGATCATGAAGATCCTTAAGTGGAACACACTGTAGAAGATCATTAATTATTCATTACAAACAGCCCTTATGCACAGCTCAAAACCAGTAGAAGGAAGTTTAATAAACTGAAGCAAAACTGTGGGCTATGTCAGAAGACACCAAAAACCCCCACAATGTGAATTACTATTTAAGGGTATTTTTCCCCAATTTATGCAAAATGCATGATCCATATGAACATAAAATGTCAAAATAAGGATTTCTATGTCTGCAAAGTTCCTCAAGATGTTAAACAAGTCTGGAAGGCTGCCCTCCTGCTAAAGCAACACAATCCCTACGGAGAGCTTATAATAAGAAACAATTTCTGGAATATGCTAATCAAAGATCCTGCTTTGTTAATCAGATTTCAACATGACTAGGAGCAGATGCTCATCATCTGCAGAAGAAAAGACCCTTGGGAATAAGATGAAATGCAACAACCCTATTTGTCATCACAGTTCTTTTTGTCCTAAAGCGATGAGTTTGAAATCTTTGACAAGGAAGAGCTAAAAGTACAAATAAATAAATGAAAGTGGGAAGAGGAGGAGTGAGGAAAAAAAATACTAAGTTTTGCATTGTGAAGATGCTATTCTATCAGCTTGAAAAGAAAACTCCAGCGATCCTTTTTCTGTGTCAAAGAGTCTGCATATGGTTACTCAGGTCTGTCTGCACAGTAATAACAGAAATACCTTAAGCTTGGCTTTAATACGTGATATGGTTAATATTCCATTTTTTCTTTAGACTGTGAAGGTGAAATCGATGTGGTTGGTTAATCCGATCTGGAAGTAGCTGAGGGCTGGTCCAAAAGTTCTGGAGGGGATACATGTCCAGCCAGTATTAAAATTAAAGTGTTCACATGAAAGTAAATTCTTCCATGAAACCCCACTTCAGTCACTATCTTTTTGTGAGGCCAGCCTTCATATTTTCTTGTCCTGGGCTTTTTCCATGTTGATCAAATCTCTGCACAATTGGTTTCCAAGGGAAATACCCATCCCAGGAGACAGCTGGCTGAAGCACAGGGAAACGCAGTACTGCACATCTCTCAGTATAATCATTTTCAGAAGCTTTTTACCCTGGGAAAACTTAGAATCTCTGGAGTCTTATCTTGGCTCAAAAGCCTCACTCTTCCTCACTGCACACCTTAATGTTTCTGTTGACAACACTTGTTTTCTGGCCCACTGTCCAGGCAATATGAGCTGTGAAGTCTCTTCCTGTCTGGCAGAGAACAAGTGAAGAAGTGTTTAGATGGACTCAAGTTTCTGCTTCATTGGCCACAACATTTCTGTAGGAAAACTGTACTCATAGGTTAGCTGATTGCACTGCAAAGGGGAAAGGCTTTCATATGTGGGCAGTGACCTAAAAACATGGGCGCTGGGCCCATTTGTAAAAACAGAGGTGTGTAAACAGAATTCCTGCCATTGAGAGACTAAAGACTTGCATTCCCTTTTTTGCCAAGTTTTTATTATGCATAGCAACCCAAATTCCCTCTTAAAGCCTTGAATCTTCTGTGGTTAACATAGAGAGATACCAAAGCATTTGGAAACAATAAATACCAGTGATTGCATCAGACCATTAGCAACTTCCCTTGCTATGCTGTCACCTCTTCCTAATCCCCAAAGGATTACAAACACCAGCAGTATCCCAAAACTCTTTCACTCCCAGCTCCACAAAGACCATCAGAGAACGCTGGCTCATGAACTGAACCTACTTTCCTCCCCCCTCCCTGTACCAGAGGCTGTGAGTTCGCAATATAAATCTATGTTGAACAAAGACCTAACACCAGTATTTGAGATACTTTTCTGTTACATTTCATGTTTTTATATATTACCACAATAAAAGAAGACTTACGACTTGCAGGAAACCCCTTAGTTCAGACAACGGCAGTACAGGGAGAACTTGCTTTGTAAGGCCGCAGTTCTATATGCTGCAGCTGCGGGTCATTGTGTTAATCATAATGGAGTACATTTATTTTTCACACATTTGACTTTAAAAGGGTGACAACAAATAAGTACTTCCAATGTCTTGCAGCAATGGATGTGTAATCCTGCAGAAACCGTACAACTAGTTCACAGCAAGATTTATGAGCTTGATTCTGGTTTTATGACCGTTTGTTTGGGGGAAAGGAGTAATTTCCAACTCCCAGCTGCTTAGTGAAGCTGAAACAAACGACACAATCCAAAAAATGGCATTATGTAAATATGGGGGGGTTGTTTTCAAAATTGCCTGACAATAAGCACTATGATCACTCACTGACAAAATACTTCTGCATAATGAAATGTCAGGAGCAGTTGCTTTCATTCAATCCCCTTGGAACTGTTCTGACTATACGAGAAAAGAAAAACATCTGTTGACAAAGGTATGATGAAGTGGAAAACAGGACCTGCTGCCTTCAATGCAGAGATCCTAGTGTGCATTTGAAGGCAAAAGAGACTGATAATAAAACAAAGGCTCTCAATTAAATGATGCATTACATTATAGGTGTGCTGTTTAATATTATTATGCATTCCTTGATTCCAGCAATACGCCACAGGCAAGCATGAGAAGGAAAGCACAGCTCCTAGCGGTACAAGGCATCAGCTAGGGCACAGGAATGAGAAAGCTGTGGACTGAGCTGGCCTGGGCAGGCATGGGCCAAAGGCTGACTCCTCACTTGGCTTCGTCCCCATTCAGCGCGAAGCTCAAAAGGCAGCTCATCTAAGAGGCAATGCTTCGAATTAGCATCCTGTCTTCACTTGCAGCGTGGTGACAGCCAAAGAGAAAGTGTGATCAAAGCAGAGAGGTTGAGACTTGGAGGAATTCTGCTACATACCTCTTTGAAAACTGTTGCATAGCAAACGTGTGAGAAGCCCTACAGCCAGCTTAAACATGTATTAATAAAAACCTCTACTAACATGGACCTTGATTTTTGCTAGGAAAGAGCATGTTTTCAATACACGATAGCTAAAAACAGTTTTGTTTTTAACATTTCACTTGTTTAAAGTAAAGCATAGACCTCCCCCCAGAATTAGAGCTTCTACTCAGTTTTAAAGTAGATAATTTATGCTTTTTTTTCCTTAAGGTGAACATGGCCGTACATACTAACTTAAAGAGCACTCCGGTGAGCTTTGCTCTGCTTGCCTGTGAAAACATGACAGTTTTCAATACTCCAGTGACAAACTCCAACCAATCCATGTGCTGAGTTTAGACTGCTAGCAGAGCTTAATCTGAGTGCAACAGGACTACCCCATTGCCCTTTAATGAACGAGACATCTAAGTGAGCCTGTGATTGACTTCAGAAAGTTTCTGCCTACACTCTGTCCCCCGGTTTTCTTACTTTACATCATGCTGAGTGGCTAAGACCATGTTGTTCATCGGAGCCGAGTGCCACATTTCTTTTCAGATCTGAGATTGTTAATTCTGGGTTTAGAAAATGTTATTCAATAACAGATTAAACCTCCCGCCCTGTATAAATTGCAAATAATTACCAATGGGTTTTATTCTGCTTTGCAAATCTCGCCAGAAATCATTCTGCTTCATTAGGGAGAAAGTTGGTGTTAGCCCTCCCCCAAGTCTCGGGGAGAACATGTCTTCGATTAGCAAGCTCAGATATCTGAGTCTCTTTCTCTCTCTCATGCTTCCTCTCTGCATAATTACTTGGGGCAATTTGCATACAGAAATCAATTCAGCTGAAAATTAATTACCCTAAGCCTGAATGTTTCTAACATGGATGTGAATTATTTTCAGCAAATGGAATTTCTCAAGGCAGTCGAACAGCAGCATCTCAAACCGTCAGCACTTATTCCATCACTGCGAAGCATCCTTGTATAGTTTTGCTTTGGAGGACTCCAACATTTGAGTGGCTGAAGCTGTTGGTATAGTGCATAGAAACATCTATTTCAATTTTTACAGGCACTTTAGAAAATCATTTCTTACAACTGACATATAATTGCTTTTGACATTGCTAAGGGCCATCCAAGGCAAGAGGCGCTTCAAAGGACTCTACACATTTCCTTTTTGAACCAGAGGATAAGAACCCGAGTATTTAAATGAGTTTCTTTGACAAATACACAGAAATCTGATGCAATGAAAATAAGTGAAGTTAAAAAAAGATAGCAAATGTAAGTTAGGAAATGTGCTGCTATTGGTGGATGCGATAATCAGTCACAGGCAGCAGGGTAGGTGTTCAGCCAGCAACTAGCAAAGAGACACACAAAAGACCAAAGTTAAACTGCTACGGGGTCATAGGAGAAAAGCTCCTATTTTGATTTCTGACAATGAATCTTTCTGGTTTATATCTTAATATACTGCGAATATATCCCAAATACTTCCCTACACTGGGGCAGGTTTTAAATATCTCATACACTCGTATGTGTTTAGGGAAGACATGCATCCTTTTAACACTTCGAATCTGGAAAAACAAACATCCACTGGAAAAAAGAAGCTGTGGAACACAGCTGGGTACTTGCTTTGCTATTCAAGTGGTACCAGGTTCACTCCTAACAAACAACTCTCCTGCCTGCAAGGCAAAGGTTCAACCAACATACAGGTACAGAGCACTCACATGGTTCAGTAAAATCTAATCTGGCACCAGTGCCATGATGTTTCTCCGAATTCCAAGCACTTCCATTATGTGACAATTTGTGCTCATACGTGCCATACCTGAAGGGATGTTTCTGCATATCCCGGTAAGCTAAAGGCAAAACAGACCTAAAAGACCCACAGACAAGACACTGGTCAGATGTTCCATTCAATTATTAATTCCAGGGAGTAGCGATGGTACAAAAATAACCCAGTTTTCCAGGGCTCACAGGGCTTTGGCATATGTTTCGTGACAGCAGCCCTACAGTTTGTTTTAGAGTCCCCAAGGCCCCTGGAGTGATCCAGCCTCAAGCTTCCTGGGACAGAAGTGTAGAGCTTCAGAAGATGGCTCTAATCTTTAGTTGGTGGAACATGAGAAAATGAAGAAACCTTTGTTCCTGCCCTGCAGGGAGGACACAGTTCTGCAGTATCTGCCTTAACAGATAGTTAACAGGAGGTCTTAACAGGAGCTAAAAACTGTTTCCTTCTGTCAGCCTCAGGCCTCTGCTCCCTTTTCAAAGGAACCCTGTAACTACCCAGTCAAGCATCTCTAACAACAGGCATCCTCATACTTACTCCAGATGATCTCCACCCTACCAACTTGTCACTGCTTGGCCAAAGCAGTGTGGCTCTATCTGCAGGAAAGCCATCACTGACCAAGGCTCCTGGGTGCTTCCAAGCCCAGCCCTGACTCTTCTGTAATGAAAACTGCTCCCTTAGACTTTCAAGCATGATCTTCTAGCAAATGAGTGTGAGGAAAACAAAGAGAAAACACCTGAATCTCCATGCTGGTACAACAGGCTAGCTGATAGCTGCTTGTGAAATGGTTGTCAGTCAGATCTCAGTTTCCTAAGAAGCCTAGCCGCATTTTCCATCTCTGTGACTGAACTTGGGTCCTGCGATACTGACTGATTCACTTAAATCTCTAGACCCTAGCACCAGAACAGGACTCTGTTTTTCTCTTCAAAAGCCAATAAGATTTTATTCTTACTGCTACTGGGGAAATACAAAAAATATAAACTGGAAAGATTTAAAAATATCAAAGCCATACAATAGACTCAGTATCATTATATATCCAGATATTTATATGACATTTATAACATATTTATATGATATTTAAGATAGCTTTGAGGTTTCTGAATGCTTACGCTTGACAATCCTGTGGTACTTTTGAAATGCCAGATATAGGTTTGCCTGTGAACTGACCTAGATCAGATCTGCTTTCTGCTACACTGCAGTGAAGTGTCATTTATTTAGTGGGATTTCATTTGATACAAATTATTTCACTCCAAGGCCAATGAAAGCAGGTTATACCTTCTGCAGAATATAATACTTTAGATTATTCATGTATAATTAAAGATACATCTTTCCCATTTCAGACTAATACAAACACCTACTTTGATTTGCCTGGGGAGAAGTCACATTGTATGTCATGAAACACTCCTGTATTAATTCTGAAGCTGTTGTGATTTATACTTTAACTGAAGCAATAATATAATGGGAAAAAAATTACAGCTACTTAATTCTGATATCAGGTTGTGAGACAGTGATCCCTTTTCCAACTTTGATTAAAAACTATAATCAAGTGTAATACCGTGAACTGAGCAGAAAATTGAAACACTATAGAACTCCTCTGTAATTTCCATTGAGAAAAATCTCTTACCAATCAAATTTTACTATTCCTCAACAGGTATTTTATGTCATTAAATCTCCTTTGAAAACGTGAATAACAAATAGGTCATGCTTAGTTTTTAGAGATAAAGCAGAAGCAAAAGTGCATCCCTGTTATTACTGCCTCCATCAGCAAATAGGAAAAATAAGGACCAAATGACTGTTTTTATGAATCAGTATTTCCGTATGGAAACCGAAAATTCTTTTCTAACACAGCACTGTGGAGAGCGAGGCAAGCATTAAACGTAGTGGGAGGTGTCCCTGCCCATGGCAGGGGGGTTGCAACTAGATGATCTTAAGGTCCTTTCCAACCCTAACTATTCTATGATTCTATTGTATGATTCTATGATTCTGGATACGAATTCTCTGAAAGGCTGCCATGTTTGCTTTGTTTGCCCACAGGCTAAATGTCAACGCTGTTACAGTTACAGCAGTAGCCAGCCAGGCACCCCGGGTAGCTCCACAGACTTGTATTTAAATGTTAAACTAGATAAGTCATTGCAGCCCTGGACATGAGAAACCCTTTACTTTCTCCATTAAGTTCTTTTGCTTATTTGCTAGGATAAATGAAACAGAATCTAGCTCCAATCATTATCCAATTAAGTATAAAATGTAGGATCTCATTTTATGTTTAATTAATAAGGTACAATATGGATGGGATTCTTTGAATTGGGATGCCATGGAAGAAGTCTCAACTTTCCCCGTGCTCTTGACATTCTCAGCATCTTAGTGCATGGGCAGTGACTGTCCTAATCAGTGGGGAAGGAAGGATGCCCTTAGATCATCTTCTTGTTCTATCATTGTTTCTTTTGTGACTTGGGATAAATCAGTTAAGTCACTCTGTGCTTCCCTCTCTTGTTCAGCATTTAAAATGGAGATAGTAATAATCACTATCCAGAATGGGGCTGTCAGAAGGCATCGCAGAACCCAAGCAAAGGGTGAATGACTTCTAATGTAATAATATCAAACTAGTTAAATTCTGCAGAACTAAGAGCTGTTTCATGTTCATTTGTGGCAGTGTGATTGTTGCCATGGAAACATGGGCAAAACACTTCATTTCCTACATCAACAGAGGAAGATTTGTTTCCATATTAGTTTTAGTGCGCAATGAACAAAACAAACACAAAGATAGGAGGCTTTTTCAGAGACTGATTTCATTCTCAAAAGACAGTTTCAGTCCTATCGCATGGAAGCAGTTCCTGCCAACCTGATATACCACAGTGGAAAATCTTCTGAGATGGGCAGCATTCTGCAAACACCTCTGGATTAGGGATGAAATAGCAAAATCACAGACCTGAAGGTTTATAGGTAAAGAATTTACTGTCTGAAGGAATCGCTAGAATTAAAGTTATAGGGATTTTAGCCATGAGACATGACCAAAAAGCCCCCTACAGAATGACCACTGCTGTACTACACATGGCTTGTACATCACCTAGAAATCTGCGCAACACAAAATACATCACAAGTGTAAATTGCTGGGGGCTGGTTGGGTTAATAGATTGTTGCCTAGTGCAATTGTCATTGCTTTTGAGAGCAATTACCTGAGCAGGAAATGATGAAGTTCCTCTCTGGATAATCAATTAGTCATATAATTGGTATCTGGAAGAGGCTTAAATGGGAAATAAATGAAAGGACACACACCTGTCCTCCCTGTTTCTAAAGTGCAGTAAATATAAATACAGCAAAGTGAATTCCTTCTTCTAGCAGCAGTTTAATGAAAAGAAGTGCTGTGAATATCAGTAAATATCTAATGACATTCCTCGCTGCACAGTGCAAGAGAGAATCTCGAATGTGAAACAAATCAAAATGAAAATTCCTAAAGTACAAACTCATTTTGTATGAATTCAGTCCACTCTGCTGGAATTGACCAGCCAGCATTGCAGTTGTGCCAAAAGGCAGGAATTCTGAGCCTGGGAGTATCTAAACAACAGGAAATTGGTGATCTTTCTGCACAGAATGAAACGAAAGGGTAAAATAACCAGCCCATCTCAGAAGTGGATAAAGCAGGTTGTCAAATGAGCTGGAAGATAGAAAGTGGTCACAAGGAAGAGTATTAGTATTGCAATTTAGAAGCGTCTAGTGGTATGATGGCAGTGAAAATATGAAGGTATAGGACTTGTACACTCCTGCAGGACAATGCCTACAGAAGGAAAAAACCCAACACAGGGGTATTTATACAGGCTTTTTTCTTGCTATACTTCAGTTGCTGAAGTAGTGTGGAAACTGATGATCAACTTTTAATTCATACAGCTCCTCTCTTGGTTTTGCGACCTCTAAATTGATTTTTAACAACACAAGATCACCTCTACAAAGCTGCTGCTAAAACAACACTCTTTGCAGTTGGTGTTTTATAGTTCTCTGGCAAATGCTAAAATTCGAGTCTCATTAATGCATTCCACGGCATCTTGATAGATCTTTCGGTAAGTAATTGATAGTAATTTTAAGCACATAGGAACAACGTTTATTGAAGGCATTAAATGGATTCACGGTTTAATTAAAACGCTTTATGTTTCTCAAAAAGTGATACATTGATGAAGATGTCATCTGACAGAGGAAAAATGCTATTCCTCTTGCCAATACTTAGCTAAAATAATTCTGAAAGAAGACGCTTTATGAAGAATTAAAGTTTGAACAGTTCCTTGCGGATACTTGGGTAACTGCCTGGAATAAGTAAAATGTTGTTTTGTCCTTTTCCTATAGAGAAAGAGTTGAGGCTGCCTCAGGCGATACAGCAGCAAATTCTGTAGCCTTGCACTCAGCATGGTAGTTAAAATCCACTTCTACAACAGAGCTGCAACTGTTCATAGGAGAATTGCTTGATCTCTGAAACACCTAGGCAAGAAATGCCTTGAAAAAGAGTAAGCTTCCTGAGTTATGAAGTCAGACTGAATTATTCAGGGTTCCTGATGTACATGTTACTTTTTATTAGAACAAAGATAAAACATAGAGTTCTAATAAAAAGGAACCAAGTGTACCAGTATTGCTGAATAATTCAAACACAAAGTAACAATGGAATTGGAAACTGGGTTTTACTGTCTTTCAGGGAATACATATTACATTTCCAGAGACAACTCATCTGACCTATCTCTAGACATATCTGTAGGCATTGCCCCAAGTTCAAGACAAGAATAATGTGAAGAGCAAGAAAGCGTTACAGTGGTTTGGACACAGGAGATGGGAAAGGGGAAGGACACTAGGAACTACTGCTATAGTTCTAAATGAATAAACTTCATTCAGTTTTCATCTGAAAAGATGTAAATGCAACCTGTAACTGCCATATATCCCCTTTTAGACTTTACTGTTCCTAGTGGATATAGAAAGGCCAGGAGGATAAGCAGTGGATCTCAGACTGGAAGGAATACCAAATAATGCCAGATTCTTTTCCACTGTAAGCAAGATCCTTGTTGAAAAATGACACTCAGAAGATAGAAACAATATAACTGCGACCTTAGTATTAAGGAGAAAAAAACATTTCCATTTATATAAATGTGCTGTGATGTTAAGGGAATAGAAATTGTATTTTCATCATGATTTATCCATCCCACTGCTTCTTCTATACTATATGCTTCTAAATGATTTTAATGAGTAAATTGACATTTCAATAAGGGTGCACCACTACAAAGAGGTCCTCTCTACTGTAAGAAGAGGGCAGAAGAAGCCATGCAAGACGGACAATAAGGGAGTATCTCTGCTCCTTTTTCATTCCTCCTCCCTCCCCTGCAGTGTTTGCAATACCCCTCTGTTACTTGGGCTGACACTGAACTGGAAAATAAGTTTAGCTCAATTTAACCATATTCAAACATTAAAATCTGCCCAGAGAAAATGTGTTTGCCTGACATGATGACTGAATTTGCATTTATAATTTGGGCAAGATCACTTTTCCGCCTGATTTCATAGCACTTTCCGGGATGGATTCACTGCCAGAAAACCTAACTCAAAATCTTCCTCTACTCTAAGCCATGTCAGAACAAGGACTGCAGACAACCTGAATATGCTGCTTGTGCAGGAGAGAAAAAAGTAACCAAGAGCTTCCTGTCCTGTGTTCTGACCATTTTCCAACACTTTGGATATTAAAGCAATTTTCTTTACAGAGCTACAAAGGTGGGGAACAGCTGTACAAACCAGCAAGCCTAAGCAGCAGTTAAGTTATAGCCCAACTGACTAAATCACAAGCCTTGAAAAGAAACAGTCACATCAGCTTCTAGTGCTGCCACAGAAGTAGTTGTAGTGTTCAGTACTGTTATGCTCAGCAGCAACAGAGTAAAAATGTGCTTCCGCCCATAATGCTTGAGAGCAATTAGGTTGTACATCACCGCCTGGAAGCAGGGAATCAGTGTTCCAGTTCAGGGTATTTAATTCAGCTACTTTCATAATCATCCTTTGCTCTTTCATACAAAGACATATGCACCAAAAACTTGAAGACATTAAGAAATCATATTTAAAAGACATGTACATGTCTGGTATAAATGAGATACGGGGATATATCACAAGAACTCAGATTAAACTTCAGCAAGAGCCTTTGTTCTCATGTGCAAGACCTAATGAGAGAATTCCTTTCCCTCTTTCTCACACAGTATCAATTTCATGCCCTATAGGTTTGTAAATGACCTACAAATCATTGTGATTTGTCTTTTCCTGTAAAGGAGGACTACCACATCAGGTCTTTTCATGTGAGCTGACCAGTCAATAACAGTCAAGATATTTATTAGGCATAATAGGCTCCTTAGACGTGCAAGATTCTATATAGGACATGGCCATCAGTATATGTGTAGTCTTTACTACTGGCTCTCAGTGTGTGTTGAAGGTGGATGGTGGTACTACTAACATTAATATCTAGACAGGGTTTTTTTAAGGGCTTGGCAAACACTTCAGAACAGCACGTGAAGGTGTCAAAGTGCCAATGTCACTGTTGCAGAAGAAACACCCTTTCTTCCCTCCCTTCAGTGGATTGTCTCAGCAGCTCCTCGAAGTTTCCTATGAAGCTAATTAGTTTAGCAGCTTTTCAGTCTGCAGAATGATTTGAAACTCAGCATGTTCTCCTGGTAATTTGTTAGCGCGTCTAAATTTCCCATCACTTAACTACATTTTCAGGTGGATTTCTGGATCATTTGGTTTTATACTGTAACAGGACAAAGCCAAAAGGCTGTGACTAAAAAGGCTTTACTGACCCCTGCTATTTACTTACAGCCTGAGAAAGCAAACCAATGCAGAGCAAGTTTGGCAGGCTCATGACTACAAACACGGAAGAGTGATGTGTGTTTTTACTGGCAGTGGACTAGCAGGTTTTTTAGTGAAATTAAATGATCATGTCGTCGGTCTTTTCAGTGAGTAACCTCAAGTAAGCTTTTCATCCTGCTTAAAATCCCAGAGTGTTGAGTGCTGATCCTGTAGAATGCTGTTTATCCACAACTTCCTCTGGTGGCATTAACTGGCTGCCTCAAAAAGTACCACAGAAAAGTCAACATCCATGAAGAGCCGTTACCTTTACGGGAAGCACTAAGTGCCTCTACCAGAGAAAATGGAAGCCAAACATTAGGAACAGTTTGGGTCAATGACCCTACCTCTGCATGGCATTTTGGCTCCAGTATCTGTGTAACTCATGCTTGAAAAAGCTCTCAGAAAGAGAAGAATGGAATAGCTAGAATCTTTCATTTTCAGCCATTATGGCAGTTCCCATGTAATGAATAATTCACATCTATGTTATTTGCTTGGACTGCTGAACGCTGGGACTCATAACCATGTAATTAGCTAATGAAAAATAGTGGATTTGTTGCACGCTTCATTCACCAGTTTCTCCAAATTAATGTAAAGATGACAACGTGCATCCATATGGAACACATACACAAGCAATGCTGGAAGAAGAAATCCTAAAAGCATCACATAACTACTAGTAACATCTAGGTAATATACGTAGGTTCAAAATGGTGTTAAAATTTGTCCAGTACTATACTTTCACATGTGGATTTGCCATGCAACACATACCATTATACTGCTGAAAGGATCCTACATCTTTCTACAGCTGAAATCAGAGATAAATGCACAACTGATCACACTGTCTTTCAGAATGGAAGCTTTTGGCTTTCCCCAAGATCATCATCTGGAAGTCACTTTCTTTGGTTAGGTTACACATTTAAATAGAAATACATTACCCATCAATTCAAAAGCTTTTGGACATCTTTCACTATTTCTTTGAGATTAAGTGTGCCTATTATCAACTTTCCTAGGTCATACCTTAACAATATGCAAATGTACAGCACAGGCTTAGATTTAGTGGGAACAGATGGAAAGCCCTTAGGGGACTATTGCTGCCTATTAATGACACCTCAAGCTGTGCCCACACTCCCAAGTCTAGGGCCTTCCTCTCCAGCACCATGAATTTTCCAAATCCAGTAAAAAAGGAATTGCCATATTTTCATTAGAAAGGGAAGCAGTCAGTATTTCGGTAACATCTAAAAGAAGCATTCAAGACATAATTTGTACATCACAGACAGGGATGGAATAGGGCATGAGGCCCTCTGTCTTCTGCCTGAAACTGATACAGGCTTTAATGGAGTTACACTGGGGATCTGGCTTAAGCAGGCTGGCAAGAGAAGGAAACAAATGTGGAATAGTTAATGAAGCAGAATGTGAGTGAGCATCAACCAGTGCGATAGCCTGCGATGACTCTGAAATAAAGACATGTGCTCTTCTTGTAGGAATTACAGACTCCTCAGGCAAACCTTTAGCAGAGGACACCTAATTGAATAACCCCCAGGGAACACTTCATGCCATATGAAGAACAGAAGGCTTCCTGTATTGGGGAGTGAAAAAAAGAATGAAGCTAAAAAAAATCAACTAATGCCCTTGGAAATGCCATGAGAGAGAGCGAACTCAGAGACAAAAGTAGCAGAGATTATTTTTGAGTGTTGCATCTTCTGTGGGCTCCTTGACCCCACTGCTATCTCTAGCACACACATTACTCGAGAGCTTGCAAATGCAACTGAAGTGCTACAGAAATGCTGTATTTCAGCATGCCAGAATGCTCGCGGACTTCAATCACAGGTCATCTGCTTGCTGACAGAAAGTAATCCTAAACCTCCCCACTAAAGGTTTGCCCAGCTCTCCTTTGCTAATTCAGCTTGCAGCCAGAGTTTAACTTATCTCTATGCTATGTCCTCATCTTTGAGGAAAGACTTACTCATCTCACTTCAAATGATTCAGAGGATTCAATATCCAATTAACTTGCTGAAAATCTACTTGTTCCATAATTTTGCCAGTTGGAATGAGTATGCGTTAAATTTACTCTACCAACATCATCTTCTTTTATTGTAACTTGACATCTTATCTCATCAGCACTGCCTTGAAATACTGACCTGGGAAACTACACTGATGTCTTGCGGGATGATATGTGTGTGCATGGTGGAATTTCATTAATTAGCCACCTACCAAATTACTCTGCCAAGAGGGAACAACTGATACTACATTTCCTAGATGGGTCTGCAACCAGCACAAAGGCAAGAACAAGCATCTATAGCCCAATATGACCTTAACTCTTAGACTGTAGGATAATGATCAAATTCTGGTATAACTAAATACCTCAATGCAGTGAAAACTATAATTTGCAGTACTGCTTACTAGTTCCTTAGAAATTAAAAACCTCATCTGTCCACTACCCAGCTGAAGTGTAAGTTGCCCTTGCTGCTGCATGATAACTAAATGAATCCTGCACTATAGAAGACTGCAAGCAGTACACTATCCTTTTTGCTATTTCAGCTGAGGGCTTGTAAGTTTTAGCTACTTACAGGAACTTCAAATGGATTAACCAGGTATCTGAAGATCATATGAACATACCCAGAGATTTCCATTAAGCTGAAGTGATAGGATCTTGAATCTATAGAAAAATTAGAACTTTATTTTAGTACCATACCTATAAACAAGCCCCAACAATGCCTTTCTTAGCCTTCAATTTATGACCCTGAAAATTGATCAAATGTATCAAACCCACTGAAAATCCATGTGATGCAGATTGACAGGTTGCCTAGAAAATTAGAAGGAAACAAAAGGAATAAGCTGCATTTACTGATGAGATATCCATTAAGCTACTAATAAAGCAGAGGGAGTGATAGTGATGACAACCAGAAGGCAGAACTCCAGTTACAGGATATGGTCACACCAACTCTTAGTAAAGGAGCACGGGCTTGGTGAGGCATTTCAAAACTGGATTTGCAAAGCAGGCATTGAACCCAGGTCGCACGGTATCATGGCATAGGTTTTAGCTGTGGCAGGTAAAATCAGATTGCTATTTTGAGAGCCCCTGAATTCGTTATGTCCCTCCCTGTAGCCTAGTCAATGAATACACATTTTATCATCTTGATGAACAGCATAAAGAATGATTTCCCTCATTAATACAAATTGAACTTTCATTTCCAACCAAGTTAGACTATAAGAGGCTATAAGAATGTGGCTACCCCTGCCCTCTTACTCAGGATATGGCCCTAATTAACAACCTTGGGGTCAGATTTCTAGTTTTATGATCGTAATTTAGTGTTTCAAATGCAATGTGGTGTTTAGAATATTCAGTAGCTGGAAAATCGGAAAAATATATTGATTGGGTGATCTTACTTTAAGAACAAGCTTGTAAGCAATATGCTATTGGTGTAACATCCTGGTGAAACACAGATGACACCAACTACTATATATTCCTATGTATAACTGAAGGTTGTATTTTAAAAAACAAAAGACCAAGCTGGGATTCTATGGCATTGTGCTTGCATGTGATAGTGATACAAGTGGAAGTTTCATCTCAGCATCTTCCCTTGCCTGTCCTCTCCTGGTTTTAGTCCTCCATGACCTGCGAGTTCTGTGCATGAAGACACGGTACTGGGCAGCAATTGCAAGATGCCAGAATTTGTCATTTAAGGTTCTAAACTATTACAGTGATGACACAGTTCATTAAAAGGTAATAAACACCAAGGACAGTATTTCAAGTGATGATGAACACATGCTGAGTTCACCACAAAATGGGATCAGTTAATTACATGTCCAGTTCAAATTCTTTTTCAAGGTGGTTGTCTGAACCTCCGCTTTGAGAAATCTGTGGTATGGAAAGGTATCACACACAGCTTTGGTGTGCAGGGACTGCTAAGGGTGAGGGGAGCTGCCGTGTCAATAACACACTTTCAAACTAAAGCATTTTTTCTATTAGCTGAGGCAATCTGAAGTGCTTGGTATTTATTTAATCTAAAGGGGTACAAGCCCTTGTATACGTTGTGTTTCACGTTCCCTTACAGCCTAAATAATTCAAAGGGACAAATACAAATGTGTAGGATTCTCCATTTGAGAGGCTAAAACAAGCAATGAAAACATTTGTATCCTTTCAATGTGACTCACTCACACTTCCATTTAAGTTTAAAAATACCTCAAATTCTCCAGTGTTTGACAACTACCATTGGGAAATTATGTTGCTGTAGAAATGTCAAGACATAAACATACCAGGTGGAAAACCATCTCATTTAACATAGATTCCCACACTGTAGGAAAACCTAACTACTCTGGCTTGTTTTCTGACAGCTATCTGAATATGGGATGGATTGCACTCTGGAGTATCTATTTGTGGTACCAATGGGAACCTGAATCCAGACAATCCCATCCAGAGTGACAGATACCAAAATGTAGATAGATGAATCCCTAATATCTATAGGGTGATGATGCACCCTATAGATATTGCAATAATCTATAGAGGAAAAAAAGAGATAACTTTGTCTGGCTTCTATATTACTGAGGTAATGCTATCAAAAATAGGTAATTAATAACAAAGATACCATGAAAAAATATTAAACTAGAGGGAGTCTCACACAATTTACTTGTGAAGAATGCACTAATGCTGTCCTTCTGCTATTTCATGTTTAAAGTGTTTTCCTTAGATGGGGGTATGTTATGTTCAATTACTCATTGAAAATGCTCCTGGCTTTGAATTTAGCCAGCAAATACATCAACAGGTACCATATTTACTTATCAAAGAAGCAGTACGCTCAGTCCTGTACCTGACATCTAAGGATTTGTCTCTGCGTATCTTTTGAGTATGGTAAACAGGATTACAGATTCCCTGTTTAGACTCTACAAATTACAGTGACTTTCTTAACCTGAGCTTTTATACTTCAGTTATCTACCAGAGCTGGTAGCTTGCTCTGATAGCCAGAGCCTAACATTATCAGCACCTTAGGAAGGTTTTTAATTTCTTTAGTAATCCTTCAAGAACCTTATGAAATTGCTGTACCTGCACTTTAGACATGGAAAAATGAAAGGAAGAGGTTTATCAGTCATAGGTAAGGAAACATGGAAAATAAAATGCAGAGCTAGGCAGAGAATTCAAGTATCTCTGGCTGCAGTTCTGTGGCAGTTCACTGAAATATGCTTCTCTGTCATCATGAATTATCCAAACTGTATTCTGCACTCTATATTTGCAAAAGTTGGAAGCTTCTGGATGCAACTGCACCTGGAAAGACCACTAGGAGAGTGGCCTCTGCTGGCTATTTGAAAGATTGGTATTGACAGGATTAAAGAGAGGATTATTTGTGCTGTAGACAAGAAAAATCCCTGTATATTCATCGAAATGTGAACAGAAGCCTGAATATGACATAGCAAATCTTAGAGGAGATGCAGGCTACACTCCTCATCTCAGAGCTCCCTCCTGATCTATTGCAGAGATGTACTGTGAAGCAATTTCCGAGGACACTATGTCTTGCACTGCCAGCCAAGCGATGGATAGGATGATGCCTGCCCTGGGGCTTGGGAATAAAGAGAGCAGGACATGAAAATTCCCTGGAACTGCAAAGTTTGGTGGGTTTGGGGATAATTTCCCACCCATGCACAGTACTCAGAATAGGAGATCACTTACATCCACACCACGCTCTCTACGAGAAACGAGTAAAAGAATGAGTATCAACAAATGAAAGAATTAGAATTAATAGGCAAAGTAGCATTCATATGGCATTAATAAATCATAGAGAGGTTTGAATACAATTAGCTTAATGGACACCAGCTACAGGAAGCAATCAGAGTGAAATGCGTTGCTGAAGCCATAAAGAGGCAGTTCACGCTGTTAGAAGTACAGTGAATGCAAATGTATTTTGTATTTGCGCATTTCTCACATAGAAGTTGCAAACTTGGGAAAAAAATCTTTTCCAGACCTCAATCTAAAATCAAATTCCAAACTTCCTTCTTCCTCTGTCAAGCAGGTAATGATCAGAGTGTGCTAGACAGAGAAATATGCCTTCCGACAACTACTTCAAGTCGGAACTGAATCGATAATTTTAACACTGGCAAAGGACCTCCATATCCCCACGCCTAGTGACAGGCTTTATCCCTAGGAACACCTCCTTAATATGAGAGCTCATTACTTGTTGGCTCTTTCAATTTTAGACAGAAAAAAAAAGATTCCATAATGGTCTGAACGCTGACATATTAATTCCTTCTCCTGTTGTCTTTTTATTTAGGCACTTGTTTCACACACAGAGTTTTTAATGGCATGAACAGTCCTCTTTGGGAAAACAAACGGTCTAAGCAAAATGCAAAATGATTTTTCGTTTGTTACACTAATAGCAACAAAACTGTGATTACTGCTGAAGGAGATTTGTGTTCCTCCAAATCCTTCTGATATTTATGCAAATACTCCAAAAGGCTGTGTTCTTCCCTCTGTGCAGGAAATCGTTCATACCGCAGTGTAAAAGCAGAGTCTATATCCCTTCCCACTGAGTAGGTTAAAGAGTTTGTCAAGCACAGTGTTAAAGCAGGGGCATCTCAAGGAATAGAGCATACACAGAAGACAGATGGAAGCAATTCAAAAGCTGCTTGAAAATTCCCAAAGCAGTAAGGGGCACATATGTATTTATTCCCTAGGCATGGGCTAGAAGAGAATTGTACCAGGCTAGCCGATGCGCCCATGGAAAATACAGTGATAAACACCAGGATTTTTGTACTGAGGGCACCCGTGACATGGATTTTGGGAGATGTTTGGTATTCACAGATCTTGTACTGCCTGAACTCCTTTGCCAAACCTTCCTACAGATTTATGGAGAAGGAAGCATTTTGGTTTGCCATAAAGCAGTTTCAAGCTCTCTGTGTAAAGTTCCCTGCTGCTTTATTTGGTTTATTAGGCTCTGTTCTCCTGCCTCTTTCCCTGCACTTCTGTAGAGTTCCATTACATCTCCAAAGTAATCTATAACAATTGAGTCTGAAGTGAGGCTATTAAGAAAAGACAAAAGCATCTTGCTTCAGAACTCTCTATAAATGAGAAACATATTCCTAATTTCATATTGGTATTTCATTTATTTCAGTCTTATGAAGGGCTCTTATTCTCTAATCATACAAATGGATAATATATTTCCGTTTCCATTAAGCTTCTGATGTCAAATTTTTCTTCGGTATTAGGAAAATGGAATTTCTCATTATTTTCTCATATGTTCCACTGCTGATATTTGGTCTTTATTTGTAAATAAATAGAACAATAAGTGAGGAGATAATAATGGTTTGTACAGAGAAAAAGTCTGCCTGACTATGCTATTGTCCCTCTAAGCATTCTGGATTCTACCAAAGTAAACCTTGAAAGGCTGCAATTGAAAGCCACTACATCCGTGTCCGGGCTTTATACTGATAAAAAGGGCATGATAATTAATCACTTGCTTATTAGAAAGATATGATTCTTCACAATGACTAAAAATGACTACAAGAGCTGATAACCTGTTAACTCCACAAGAAGGCACCTTTGTGAATGTAAGAAACAATAACTGCAAGTTATGTCAGCAACAGAATACAGATGAACTGCACAGAAAATGGTAAGGGCAGTATTAGCATCAGGGAAGAGATTATTCAAATACAATGTACTCTAAAACCACCTTCTGCTGAATTAAAGGGACACATAATAGCATATGTGATTATGTGGAAAGAAAATCTCAACAGAAAACTAAGGCCGAACCCTTTCCTAATTATGTCTTTCCAATGTTATCACATCTCTATTCCACAAATGGACCCACAGGGCTCACTTTTGGACTATTATTTGCTTAACTAATGGTATCATTGGTTTCAAGATATACTGCCATTTCTTCCCTCGTCACCTTGTACCTTATCTCTATGAACCAGGTTATGCGCAAGATCCGAGCAAAACACAGGACATCTGAAAAGGACCAGCTGCCTTGACACACGATATAAAACAAAAACACCTTCAGCGACATAGAATCAGAATGGTTTGTGTTAGAGGGGACCTTTCAAGCTCATCTAGTCCAACTCCCCTGCAATGACAGGGACACCCTCCACTAGATCGGGTTACCCAGAACCACATCCAGCCCAGCCTTGAATGCACTGCCCAAGCACAGTGTGGGGCTGGGCACCCCAGGGCACCCCTCTGCTTGAGGGATGGTTCTGGGGGTGCAAACCACACACATTGCACTGTGTGTCCCCATGGCTGAGTGGCCAGGAGGGTCCTGGGCTGTGGCATGGGGCTGTATGGTGGGGTGTCACTGCACCATATGGGGGATCTGTGCATGGAGGGGGGCCTGTGCAGAATGTGTGTGGTGCGGAGGGAAATTTTGCTGTTACCTAGTGATACCCGTTCTGGTGGGTCATGATTGGTATGGAAATCCTGGATTGTTAAACACTGAATGATTACTTTCAAGTGATTCTTTCCTTTCTCTTGATCAAACAACATGTAAGAGAAAAGAGGTTGAAGAGACGGGGGTGCAGAGTTTGTTTGGGAGACACAGAAGCCACACATACATTTAAATATGTGATGAAGCCCAATACCAACCCCAACACACACATGAAATCTGACAGAAGGCTGAAAAACAGGCTCAAATGAGCACTGCAATGAAGCTCAGCATCTTGACTTGGATAATATTACCCTTAAACAACGATAAAAAACCCTTTTTTGAGTCTTTTAAACCACGGCTTATTTTGTTTTTTATGAGCTGAGATTTTCAGAAATCAAGGCACTGGGACTCAGCAAAGATGCTGCTGTCTGATAGACCACACAGCAAGACTAGAATCAACGTCTGCCTCTGAGAAAGCCTCTTCTCAGTGTCTTCCTCTTGTACCTGGGGAAGAAATGCTTCAGCAATATTCTTGGGATATTAATGACAGCAAACTACTTCAGTTCACACTTTCTGCTGACTGTGACTCATTAGCCTTGCTTGCCCACCCATGCTTTATCTCCTCGTAATTTCTTACTAATTATCTTCTACATCAAAGCTTTTGGGTGGCTGCAATACTGTAAAAGCATCCCATGAAGTACCGTACTTCAAATTACGTTTTATGTAACAGCAGGTTCTCAGACGGATAAAATACGGCAGGAAAACTGCCCAAGTGCCAAACCACCAGAGCTTTCTGTGATGCTCAGGACCCTGGCAGTAATGACTGAAATATTTAAGCACCCAGCTGCTGGCATTTCCTATGAGGGAGGAGTGCACGTGTGAAGGGTGATGGACAGCACCTACCCCAAGTTACAATGTTAAGCCTTGATTATGGGGAGTATGTGAACAGGTAACACAACTGAAAGGCAGTTTCTTGGATTCCCTTTTTCAATTCTGTATCCAAAAGCTTTGTCAAGACAGTGCCATAACAAATACGAAGAAATCATGGAAGCGATGGTTCAAAGCTGCTCATTCCCTGTAGCCTTTAATATCAGGCTTAGTAACCTCAAACAGACAAGGAATAGGTGGGCATGTTGCCACGCTCCTGCTACTGAAGTTATTCCAGTGTCAGCAGGGCACCACCTGCCCAAACACGGGATCCCTGCTGTCTGACAGCACGGCCGGCTCTGAAGAGCCAGGCAGGCACAGGAAAACACAGAGATGACACTGAAGCAGCATCTCTGTTTCAACTGGAAAAACACCCAGGCCCCATTTGCTGTTTCCTCTGTTGAGGAAGGTGGTAAACAAACACTGCAGAGAGCTTTCCCAGCATGACAGCACCGTCAACGCAACAGATTTATGCACTACTCTATATTGGTTTCCATAAAGAAAGGTTAAGGATTAAGGCTGGCATCAACATTACCTGCTCTCAAGGCAAAAGCGCAGACAAGTCCTGCTGGTACAGCAGGGGGAATTTTCTCCTGCGATGTTTGAACAAGCTTTCCAGGAGTGAAGAAATATCAGACCCATGTGTGCAAGATGCTCTTCTTCAAACATGACATTTTGTGCATATAAATACAAGCTCCAATATCAGGAAAACAGTAATTCTTTGCTTGTTTTCTCACAAGTCAAAACTTTGACTGCTGTATGGAAATCAATACTCAAAAGTGCAAAACCAGGTGGGGTTTTTTTTGCACTGATCCAATCCTGAACAGAACTGCAGAATCACTGCCATGGGAAAGTGATGAAGCTCATAACGAGGTCCCCAAAGGATTGGGCATTGATGCAGACAGCAAAAATACCTTCAGCTATCATAATTAATCACACAAAGGATTTTAAAGGTTAAGTATTTCAAGGCTTAATCCTGTATCTGCAAAAGATCAGGAGAAGACCTAATGGGAAGATTTGTGCAGCTGTGATGGATGACTGACGGTAGCTGTTCATGGCTTCCTTTCTGGTTCACTTGTTCTTTCTACATATGGTGCCTACTGGCATCCCAAAACATTCACTGGCATATTTAGAATCCAGGTGTGCTTCGGCTACAGAAGGTCCTGTTTTCTCTGCAGCATTCCTGCTGGCCCTGCTGCCTGCAGCTGCAGGGAATTCATCTGGTTCTGAAGATGGTTTTGGCGCGGCCTTCAGAGGACGATGCTGTGTATGTAGCAAATTTCTGCCTATTTATTTACTGCACAATTTTGACACATTTTTTTCCGATGCATCTGCCTCAAGCCACTGTGAGAAAAAGGACATTGGAGTAGTTTGTGTCATTTAGAAGAGAAATTCCTCTTTCTCTGTGTTGCTTTCTTCCAACCAGATACACAACAGACATCTGTTGATTTAAACCCCAAATATGCTGAAGCAGTGGCTGCCCTATTCACAGGGTGAGACTGAGCCTTGCAGAGACAGTAAAACAATAAAAAATAACAAGTAATGGGTGGCACTGGGCCTATAATCATTTATAGGAACAACCGGAGACCCCAGTAAGAGGTCAACAGTGCACTCAGGCATCAAACATACGTGAAACAATGACAGACCCCTGTCTCTTGCAATATTCAGCTAACACCAGCTTCCCATTTGGACCTAAAATGGAGCTACTACTACAGATGTGGCAATGCACCAGGATCTCTTCATGTTTCTATGTCACAACTGTGAGTCTTCCTATTCCCATAATCCAGTCATCCAACAAGTGAAAACCCAGGATATGCACTGCCTATTCGTAGCCATATGTGTGCTGCAGCCACTCCATCTGCAGCCTGTTCTGCATGCCAGCTATTTTTGAGAGACTGGACTGGAAGTAGGGCCCATTAGATATCCACAGTTAATTAATAACATTCTCTTCGCCTTTTATCTTCTCTGCCTTTCATCTCGGGATGTTATGCTACAACAGATGCTGATGTACCTTTAGACACAGTGTTACAGTGGCCCCAAATTGTTCTAAAACACACTGATGTGTGTGTGGGGGGTTCACCTATTCAGTGAAGTTAATATTGGTAGATAGAGTATTTAAACAAAACAGCTTCTTTCAATGTGCAGATTGGCAGATCACGTAATCAGTGAGCTCTCTGAAAAGCACTGCAGCATGCATATGTTCATTAGAATACAATATTGCTACTTATCTAACCACTGAGTAATAGTTATACAACAAATAAATACAGTTAATGTGAACCGGTCAATGATTTGAATGCCTGGACGATGCATTTGATGTATTTTGCACATGAATAACACATGCCTTAAATTTGATTTATCTAAACATAACTGAAACTAGACAACCTGAGCAACTGCTACAGACCATGGCTGAAACAGTTTATTGTATTACTTGTTTGTCTTCTGTGGGATATGTACAATATTTCTGCTAGTAAAGGAAGGTAATTTAATCTCAATGTAAAGACCTAGTCATGCTAAAAATCAGATAGTTGTAAGAAAGATGCTGTTGTTAGTGAAGCGTTGAGATAAACCAGAGCTTGATAACATCAATTAGCATGGAATTTGCTAATCCATGGATCATGCTAAAAAACAAACCTCGAAAGAAATAACCCCCACCCCATAGGCTCCCAGGATCTTTAATACAGGACATAGCTGTAATACTTTTTTGTTGGTTTACAATGCTGCTTCTGGGCTATCTTGGTGACATGAGGAAAAAAAATTTCCTTCACAGTAACTGATCCATCTTAATCCTAAACCCTTAAAGAATATTAATATGTACATATGTACATATACATACATATATATATAATCTCAGGATAGTTAAAAATGGCAAAGAAAACATGATTGTAACATTGGTAGAAAGGGAGCAGACCAATCCAGGCAGCACTACTCTAACCCTTCTGTACAAAGCATTTGCTAAGCAAAGCCATCATCTTCAAAATCAAAACCCAACAACTTTGGAGCTGTAAACAGAATCCCCCAGTACTCAGCAAAACTCTCACGCAAATACAGAGCCTGTGCATGCTCCTGGCAGCTGAATGAGTTCTCACAGCTACAAATTTGGTATGATAACATATACCTAGTGTGGTTGGGTAGCTGCCTGAACTATGTGGAGTCCTATCAAGTTGTTGACCACAAGCTCTCTGCCCTCTCAGCTCCCACTCTGCTTTAGAGAGATGAAGGAGAGAGCTCAAGAGGTTTTGCAACTGATGTGCGTAGTTGTTTGTCAAACCTTACTGTAACAGAAGAGCAAACAGGGGGTGTTTCACACATTTCTGAGACACTGAGAAGAATGAGAAATGAGTCGAGAAGAATGAGAAATGAGTGGATGCTTCATCCTCCATTTGTATATACATGGGTGACAAGACTGCTGTCTAACCAGAGCCTTAAAATACTGGTTGCTGCCTCCCACAGGCTGCTTACATGCTTGTGCACAGATTACACCAGAGGCTTAGGATAAGTGGTTTGTTTTTTAGATCCACAGTCCAGCGGAAAGGCTGCACCTGAGGCACATTTCTGTACAAAGGAAGAAAAGAACCTGCTATTAAAATCTTGAAATTAAGTAATGGTCTCACAGCCCTAAATTATTTCATGTCTGTCATCACCACTTGACCTCTTGCTTCCTTATACCATAGGTGCACAGTGATGACCCTTCATGCACCACACATGGCAAGTACCATCAATTTACTGGACGCATGATTAACTCTCTTCCCACATTGGTTTCTTGGTAAGAGAAGCAATGACAGTAATTCTGCAGTTTTAAAGCACTCTAAGGGCCCAAAGCTGCCAACGATCCTGCAGATGTGAAGCAGGGTTAAATTCTTGACACACAGCTAGCACAGCTTCACCAAATACTAGTGAGAAATTCAGTGACAACTCGTGCCCAAGATGACATTTCTTTGTTTGCTTATGAAACTTAAGAAGTGTAAAGATTAAAAGCACTGAGAAATATAAAGCAAAAATGACTGTAAATACATATATCTATATACTAACTCACGCATATGTACAGCACATGATTGCCTCTCCTTTTGGTGACTTACACTATATTTTGCTCCCATACATTTCTGAACAAATTACATACTGGTTTTGGAGTGGAACATATTCCACTCCAAACCCCTTTCGAGTGTTCTTGTTCCACATTGCTGAGAACAGTCTCTCCATTGTGTGATGTGACAAAGCAACTCTAGAAGATTGTAATGTTTGACAGTACCATACTACTCAAGTATCTACAGCAAAGGACATGGGCTTTGCCCTATTGAAAGATGATGAAATGATGGTCTCAATTACATGAACTGATTGAGTCTCCCTTTTAATTCATGAAATTGGAGTAGGTGGATTAATGCCATTTTAGGAATGAGAGGAAAAGATACCTACAACAAAGGAATGCTGCAGTAATTGGCACTTGCAAAAACAGAAGCAGTGCTTGAAACCTACTCTGTAACACCAGCAGACACCTGGGTTTGGTCATGCTGTGGAATATAAAAAGCCTCAATTATATGCTTTGATCGAGAGTAGTAACAAGAGAGTTCTTGTGAAGGGTGCAGAGGAGGGCTAAACAAGCCTCAACTGTTACCAGTCGGTGGGAGTTAAGGACACTTTACATCACCAAGGAGATGTGCAGTACTTTGAAGAATCAAAGCCTATGTATTAATTATTATAACTTATAATATTGGCCTAGCTGCTACTACTGCAACCCTAACCCTTTAACCTTTGCACCCTCCTGCAAATGACAATGCCTAAAAGCCATCTATCCCTGACTGCTTACAGGGAGGGGTTCAAGGACGTGTCCCAGTGTATCATCCCCAAGCTCTTCTGTCTCCATATCTACTGTAGCACTGTGTTGTACTATTGGCATGACTATTCTATCCAAGTCACTTAGCTACAACGTACTTCACAAATGACCAAGGGTTGTGGCTCGTGTTTGTTGTAATTTTTAAAATAGCTCACTGAATTTCATTAAATGTCTTTGCAGAAGCTATTTCTGAGTGTAGCTGTGAAAACAGATGCCTGGAGAGTGGCGTGTTACAAACCTGCAGTGAAATGACAGATCAATCTTTTTTAGAGAGATTTCTGGGGATAGGGAAAAGCCTGACTCTGTGCCAGCAAGGAAATGAGAGCTGCCCAATCAGAGCAGGAAAAGATACAGCAAAACACTCCTTATATATAGGGTTATACCCAGTGACAGCCACCCCTGCCCTCTTCCTCTACTCATGCAGAGAACCCTGTGGCAGGCGAGCAGATGTAGCTCTTCTGCAAGGGCAGGAGAATAGTGGAAAGGTCTGCCTGGACCTGCGCTGCCTGCATGAGATTCAGACCAGCTTCATAAATGGATGCCTTTCCCTGCACATACAAAATCTGGCTTTAAGTACAGTGGGAGTGTTAATAAAACATGAGAAGAGGAAGATTCTAAAACTGTTTTTCAGAGCCTATTGCTATCAATGCTGAAACACAGAGATAATGTACCATTGCCTAGGAAATTATGGTGTCCAATGCCACACAAGTACTATTCAGATGAAAAGGAGAAAGGGAGAGAAGGTGGGAGACAAAGAGAAAGACAAATGGACCAGGAGAGGTAGAATAAAACAAAAGATATAAGGAAAGGGTTTGCTAAGAGAAGCTATCATAACTAACAGTGCAGCAAAGGATGCAGTTGTTTCATGGCTTATGGAATCCCATCCCCTCACTATTGTTTACACAATGGGGCTGGAATAATTTGCCTCCAGGGATTACCCACACACATAACAGCTATTTGTGGTACATTCCTAATTAACACAACATTCTTTAAAACAGCCCAGTCTTTATCCAACTCAAACACAGACTTCAGTCCTGCCAAGAGGTTCTGTACATACTTAATGGAGGTAAACTGCCCCAACTGGAACAATGACCAATTACACTGGCATTTAAATCAGAACAGAGGGGTGTGTGTGGGGGGGTGTAGGTGGTGTTCCAACATATAGTCTAAAATATACCCACACCTGCATTTTTTATTCATGCACAGCTTCAACTGAACTCAAAATGTCCTGTTAAGGTCCACTGCAACCTACACACACCAGGGATATGTGTGGTCTGGAGAGCATGCTCATGAAAGTGCTGCAAAATTGGCCCCAGAAGGATTTTGCCAACGCAGCTGTTTAAGCAGAAATGTAAATTCTGCTCATATCCAGCAGAGAATGAAAGAAGATACAAGTGGTAACTAGGAAACACACGCACTTGAATAGGAGGAGGTGCAATAAGTAAAATCACAATGTCCTTCACCCAGCTCCCAAACTTATGCACATTTTCTTGGTTTGTTTATTTACAATGCACATAGTAGGGAACAGTAATATAACTCAAGTGGCACTAAAGGATAAAATTGCAAGGGAGAATAGCTTAAAAATCCTTTACAAACTGAAAAATATTCAATAAAAAAATGACACCTCTTCAATTTCTTTTCTATAGATGGTGTTTTGGTTTTGTTGGGGTTTTTTCCCTTCTTCAAAACAGCAATAATCTGTTGTGCAAAAGCTGGTAAGGGAAAGAAGAGGGATCTTGTATTTAAGGCACTGGACTGTGTCCCCTGAAACCTGGGTTCTATCCTGAGGACACATCATACCCATAGCTACAGTAACTGAACCTCACTTCTGCACAAGTAATATTACCATTCTTGCCTACTTCTAAAATATACTTCATGAGAAAGTGCAATAGACTGTGAAGGATTCTTATATTACAGTGACAGACACCGTAAAATCATCATATTGTAATAAACTGGAAGAGTTACTAGCCAAAAAATTTGAGTTATTGAAGGTTTCTCTCTGTTAGGAAGAGGACAGTCAGATATGCCTTTGGTGAAACCCTTCTTTAAAAAGGAAAAGGCAAATAGTTTTATTTTCTAGGCAAACATAAATAACCAAACAACAGATCATAGCTGCCTTCCCTAAAATTGTTAAACTCCTTTCTCAGCCAGCAGTCTGTTTGAAAAGCTCTCCGCTGCTTCTAAAGGCCATGGTATCCATGTTTCCATGCTACCGATCTCCTCCTGTGCTTCTTGTTGCATGTACAACCCAGATGGTTTTGACCCCATGCATGCTTTCTAGGCACACACACATGTGCCTAGTATGAGAATTGTGCTTATATTTCTCATACTAAGCACAATGAGAGGCAGATGCTAAACATCAATTTCCACTATATTTGACCCTCATTTTTTCATTATAATTGATTATTTGGTGATAGCATCTCACTGTTGCAGTGATGGATTGGAACAGAATTTCTCTGAGAGCTACAAAAATCTACACTAAGGCAGCTTTGCAATTAAAACTAATTCAAAAGTGTCATTTCTCTGAAATAGGAATGTTCTGCAGAGAGAAGATTTCAACAGTAGTCAACACAGATGTGTTCCAAGGTATAATAAAATTAATTTACAAATAAACTGATTATAAAAATCATTCTATATTGGAACATAAATACAACTCTACAGCATTCCCTAATATACTGTTTGCATAATAATAAAGCAAACAAAGGGCTCTCAAAACAATTGTTTCATAGTACATATATTCTATGGCAGTTTTACCTTCTTTTTTTTATTGATTTATATTGGCTCTTCATAGAAATATCAGTAATTTCTACCATAAATGAGTTCTGTGTGCTGTGAAATCCAGTATACACTTCAAGTTATGATTGCACAGGAGAA
This sequence comes from Amazona ochrocephala, assembly GCA_039720435.1. NCBI lineage: Eukaryota > Metazoa > Chordata > Aves > Psittaciformes > Psittacidae > Amazona > Amazona ochrocephala. Next base: position 16,864,718 of record CM077889.1, read on the forward strand.
TCACAAAAAAGCCTTTAAAAGACAGGCATTGACTTGTGTTTGATAGGACAAATTAGTTCTGTTCCACAGGAATAAAGAGACCATTACATACGTCTTGAGAAGGCTGCTGCCTTACAAATGATCACACATTTTCCTCTCCATCAGCATCCTAATTTCCTGAAGATAACCTCATTTTATCACTAACACACTGGAAGCCCACAGTTGAAATCCGCCTCTGAGATGTATGCTGTAAACCTGCTTTCAGCTGAGTTTATTGTGGGCTTTTTTCATGCTAATTGTGAGATGACTCATGATCTGGATGAACTGAGATCTCTGAAATCACCGGCACCCATGTGCTGTCAACACTGGGTCATAGGCTGTGCTAGAATTCTGTATGAATTCATCACCGTTCATCTTCTAGTGATGGTATTCTGCTGTGCAAATGCCTAGTGAAGCAAAGGAATTCCCTTACTGAAATCAAGGATATGTTCTGTACCCAACAGAATAGCAATGGAATACATTTAAAACAGAAAACTGATTTGTACGAGCTGCTCCAGAAGTAATATTGTTATGCAGTCAAGCCTGGACAACACTGAATGGGTGGATAAACATGCAAACTGAAACCATACAGGGTCATCACCTAATGCACATATTTTTAAAGCACATATTCACTTGCCCGAGTGCCTCAGCATCATTTGAATACATCTCTGGAACAAGCACAGACATTTCTCTTTTCAAGACCACAGAACAACATCACAAGATCCAAACACACAGGGCACAAGCTCCTAGGGATGCTGCTGCTGCTTCACATTGATCTCATGGGGCCCTCCTTTATTCCTGACAGTTCCCCAGCTCCTGCAACACCCAATCTCCTCCCTCTGGGCTCTGCTCAATTGGCCAAACTTGTTTAATTCTCCATCTCTTCAGAGAGAGAGTGAACTGCAATACCGCTCACACTTGTACTGCAACTCGTATTCATCTCTAAATCTAATCTCTTTTCATTAGATGCTATGATAACTCAAAACACTATAAGAGAATGAACAGGAGGAAGCAGAATGCCAGTCCTGGGGAAGGAATTCTCTCAACTCAGAGACTTCAGGAAGCTCAATACCAGAAGGCCTCTGGCTTTTTCTCTTCTGAGCATCCTTACTTTGTAGGTCTTTTTGACTCAGTGTGCTCAGAGATAAATACCTGAGCTGCACGTCTTCACGCATTTTGTAGCTGAAACAAATGCCACAAGTCAGTTACTTGACAGCAGTGGGGAAAAAAGGTTCCGTTCATTCCGTGTGACTTTGGAAATAAGCATTTTTTTGTCTCACCATTATTTTTTAATACTGATTTAGATCCTGTTAAGATAAGTGAAGTTGACACTCGGTTTTTGTTCCCCTCACCGTACCAACATTTGCCAAGCACTTCTTGTCTTAAAGCAAGCAAAAAACCCACAGTTGAATCCTTTCCTCAGGAATACTTCCAACTTCATTAATTTTAATAGTCATTCAGGACTTTCAGTCACCAACTACACGATGAACAGGTCACAGAAGAAAAACTCTGATTCCAAGTTAAAGTCTGACACAACTGCACAAAACCAACAAAACATTTCCACTGAACGCATTTAATCTTTGCCTTTGCCTGTATGCTTTCATTATGCAGGGCACTGCCACAGCAGACTCAAATTCTACTTATCAAAGATTCCTTTTAATTCTTTTCTGGTGTTTCCAATGCCCTCTTGCATGCTCCTCTGACCCTCGTGTGCCGAAGCTAAACTCCACAGTGACTTTTAGGGATGACTTTTCCCCTGCGGCTACTCTTCACTATTTACTTCTTTCTGTGGTGCAGTTGACATTCCCTCTAGCAGGGACAAAGATGGTTTCCCAGGTTCTGTTTTTCTTGCTTTATATTTCAGAAGAACATTTTAGGAAACATACAAGGAACTAAGTGGCTGTGAGATCTTACATTGCAGTCACTGCCTACTATACAATAAAACAAGTCATCTGTAGAAATTCTCTTTCTCTTTTATATATTACAGGAACTTGAGTGTTTTTCAACCTAAAAATAAAAACCAATTCAGAAAAGAATTGAATCTACTATGGAGTAAAGCAAATAACAGGGGAGCTGTTATGCTGCCTTTATCAATTCAGGGATGGGTCTCCTGATTTTCTCATAAGGTTGCAGAAGACCTTCAGGGCTTTAGGGGTTTGTGAACAGAGACTCTACCACAACTCATTAAACTCTTCTCAAAGCATGAGGAAAGTTTCCGAAGAATGATAGAAAATACCATCTCTACTCATCAAACACTAAAGGGGATAAAGATATGTGACACGCTGGAAACTTGAAACTGCTTTTTACAAAGAATACCAAGATGTACAGGACTATGTGGTGACATTGTTGTCATGAATCTTACTGAAATGGACTTATTCATCCTTAACTAATTCAGCAAACCAAGAGGCTTTAAATCAAAGCTATTACTGCAACAAGTCATGCAGACAATAAGATAGGTCTTTTTGAACAGCCCCTGATTAATCCACTAAGCCTATGAGTAGCTATCACTAACTTAATTCGTTCAGAATAAATTAAAACATACAACATAACCAGAGCTTTTATTCTCCCCAGATGATACCATGCTCCCAGCTTTCAGACCTCATTGGCTGTTTTTATTATGCACCTATTGCTTTAATATATATACACATAACCCTTAGTGCTACTATATTATTGTTACTTAGCAAGGTTGTTACATAGTGGCAAAAAAGATGCTTCAAAGGAGCAAATGGAACACTTAGGTCTAAAAATGTCAAGAGGAAACATTCTGACTTAGTTCAGTTTCTCCCATCAGACGGCAAAACCCAACAACTTCAACTCACAAATGTCAATTTGTTTCTGTCACTTCTTCAATGGGAAAATCTCTTTCCTCCTCCACAAATCTCGCTGTCAAATGAGGCTCTTGTCAAATTGGCTTCTTCGGCAAATCCTGAAATCTTTGGAATCTCGCCGGACTTGTATCTATTACAATTGCTAACATGGGACTGCTTTCCCCCCTCCCTTCTCTGGGGTTTTCTTGCGCTGCAGTCAGGACTTAAATCATCATGTAACTCTTTTGTCAGCCTGTCAGTTAGGTGGACAAAGGGCAGTTCTGCTTGACAAGCGTGTTATAGGCGTTCACAATTCCATGAACAAGACAACAGAACAGGAACTGACAGAACACTAATAATTTCATGGAAGTTAATGGTGATAATGCATGTTTGCCACTAAAAATTGAAACATCATTAATGTTCTCATAAATGCACCCAAAAGCAAAGATGTTTGCTGTGAAGTCAGACATACTTATCTGCCTTATATAACATTAATGAGGTTTCCTGCTGCTTCTGAATTAACTTCAAGCACTCTCACTGTAATATTTGTTTATATAACCTTAATGTTATAGTATTTCAATTTTCTTTTATGGGGATTTTCATATTTCCCTTGCTGATACATTTAGCTTTATTAAAAGAAAAAAAAAAACCAAATCCCAGACAGTTCTAGCAGGATCTTCTCCAAAACCTGCTGTCAATTTCACATTTCATCATCTGAAATTAACCTCTGTTAAAATTTAACATTGAGAGCTATGTAATGTAATATATAGGTTATCCCCCCAAACCCCAGTGACTGATTGTGGCAGTATAAAGCTCCACCTAGATTAGATGACTGAAAAGGGGACTGAAAAGGGTTTAATTCATTGAGGTTCAGTTAGAATCTGTATGATGGAAGCAGAAGTAAGAGCTTACCATGACACAGTAACAGAGTTTATGCTTAGGGAGCAGTTTATGGTTTTCAAGTGCAGTGGAACACATTAAACCCCTCCCAGGTCTGCTATATGGAAGATACAACTGACCCTCGTTTTATCAATGAAGAAAGTGCACCACATGGAAGTGCTTTGGTAAATATCAGAGAGCTCCTTCATTGGACACAAGACAAATAATCCTCAAGGTCAGCTTTTGAAAAGGCAGACAAAATTACGCTCCATCAAACTTAGGCTGGATTCCACATGCTGCAGAGGTGCAGCCCACTGCCCTGCCACCTGCCTCATGGACATCAGGGCTGAATGTGGTTAGACGCAAGTGTCTGAATGCTCTAGGTGTTCGCAGCCCAAAACGCAAAGCCGAGTAGCTAAGTCTGCCCTTAACTTACACTTTCAGGAAGAGTTCTGACACTCCCAAGCTGCTGATAAACAAAACAAATCACATAGAAGGCATAAATTGTGACAGCATTGTTTGCATTCCACATATCCAGGACTCATTTGATTTTAAAGAAGAGCACAAGTACCTATTAAAGCACCATCTTGGATAACATTGAAGACCTTTTCCTAATTCTAAACTCCTGTTTTGGTACACCCCTAATAAAAAAGAGCTTGTAAAAACCTCACAGATTAAAATTATTGTATCGGGATGTACCAGAGACAGGAGAAATTAAATCACACGTTTGTTTTCACAGACGGACTGGCTGGTCATGAACAGCCACCTCCTACTTAAGGGCCAAAGAACTGCTTACTTCCTTTGTAAATACATGTATGAATTAATATCCATTAACTGTAAAGCATTCAAACTTGCTGGACAAGTAATTCAATGAAAAGTTCGCATACTTATCTGAGGAGGTTGATTCAGAAATCTCATACATATTCAGTACTTAGATGTTTCTTAATCAACTCATCAAAACATTTGACTAATTGAATGTTGATTGCTTTTTGCAGTACGGTGAAAGCCCTTCCAGACCTGGTTGGTGTCATTCCAAGGACTGATTACAGCTAGTTTTTAGAGCTGACTTATTCTTAACAACTGCATTATCTCTAATGAAAATTCATTCATTCCCCTTATTACCTCAGAAGAAGCAGCAGCTCACTGTTGCCATCCGTTTTCTTTCTAGTTGTCTTAGCAATGTTTGATAAACTGCACACTTGTCTATGTACATTTAAAAGTAACCAGGAAAATTGCTATTTGGGCTCTAGCTAGGACTCTTTGCACCAGAAGGTTTATACCTGCTCAAGTCAAAGACCAAAATCTTCTGTCATGTATACCAAAATCTTAGGAGAAGATGGGTCCCCTATGGGGAATCTAGACAATCACTTTAACATAAATCTATCTTTCAAATTTTCAGTATTAAAACAAAACAAACAATATATATAACATAAAAGCAGTTCATTTGCCTATTACATTCATTCTGGATAGAAAAATGTATCATGCAATCACTCTGGTACAGCAATAAATGGACTAAATGTCCTGGGTTCAGCAGTAGCAGTCATTTTTCTCCTTCTTGGTAGCTGGTGCAGCACTGTGTTTTTGATTTTGGGCCTGGGAACAGCGCTGATAACACCAGTGTTTTCAGTTACTGCTTGGTGATGTTTAGGCTGGCCAAGGACTTTGTGAGCCTCATGCTCTGCTAGGGAGGAGGGGAAGCCGGGAGGAAAGAGAGACAGGACACCTGACCCTAACTGACCAAAGAGGTTATTCCATACCACAGCACGTCATGTCCAGGAGGTAGAAACGGAGGAGCAGAGACTCAGAAGGGTGGTGAGGGGCACGGTGGGGGGTGCACTCGTGGGGGTGCACTGTGTGGTCAGGCTTGATATTGCATGGTGAGAAATTGTATTCTTTTCCCTTGTATTTTCTCTTGTCATTATTATTATTGGTAGTAAAAAGACATTTTGAGTTCACAAGAAATCAGCCTGAAGGAAAAGGTGAAAATATTAATTCCTTCAATAACATGCTTCCAGTCCGGAGGGAACTTTCTTCTAAGCAAGACATTAACACTTTAGGGATCTAGTCACATACTCCTATTTGTGGCTAAACCTGCGGAGCTGGCAGCATAATTTGCTGCCACCCTGGGACTGCAGTTTTACTGTTGTATACAATTTCAAGGACAGCTTTTTTATTTTACCTTTACTTTTACTGTAAGAGTCAGAACCCCCTCTCATTTTCAGTTATTCCAGTGTAAATTGAAAGCAAAGCCTTGAAAGTCTGTAGCGTTACTGTGGATTTACAGTTTTATAACTGAGAGTGGAAAAGTGCCCCTAAATATTCTAGGTTATTGTGGAATGGTTTTATAGGAGAGAAAGATATTACTTTAAGGATAAAATAGGGAAATTAATCAGAAAGGACTAAAGTCAGAAAAATCTGACACTTTCAATCACTTAAACAGCACAAGAATGAAATCAACTTGTCTTACCACAGCTGTATTACGCTAATCCATTTATTTATCTTTTTCCAGAGAAAAAGGTGTAAAGTAATTGCACAACTAGCTAGATCCCAAGAGTATATTGCTGCATAAGAAAAATAAACCATGGAGAATTTTCCCAAAGCTTTGCAGAACACTTTACTGCTTGACAAAAATTGCTCTTTTGCAACACATTGATGTCTTCTTTCTACGAGACATGTGTTTGGTAAAGTGTAAGGAGCATTCTGGTGAGCCGTCCTCAGTCTTTCTGCATAGATGGTCAATGGTGACATCAACAGCTTTGTGTGATGATGGGAAGAAGCAGGCAGCAGCATGAAGAATATTGTGGGACCTCATAGAATATACCACAAAGACCAGAGGAGGAGCACAGCCTGAGTTGGATACCATGGGTTAAGTTGATATCATCATTGTTGCTAATAGAAGAAGGTGGAGAAAAGTCGTAAAGACTCACACCACATACTCCCAGCAAACCTATAGTGGCTAGCCAAGCAGTGAGCAGAGCACTGCCACAAGAGAACCACAGGCCAAACACTGAGATTAAAGACTTCCCCAAACTTTTTCAAACCCATTCTGATCATGCCAGCAAAACTGCAGAATGCAGTCTGTCAGAAAGCAGTCATGCAGTTCACAATGATTTATCTAACACTCACACCAAGCAGCAGCTGGACCACTGACCTCAGTACCAATGGGTTTTAGGCCTGGAAGAAAAAAATTAAAAGGCTGAAAAAACCTAGTGTGTAAAAAGAGAGCAAGAACACACATGTTCAGTATTTCAACTTCTCTGGATATATTGTCAGCTCCATGGACTTTATCACTGACAAACATGGCCCCAAAAACTGTTCTAGTCATAGTGACATAGACTCATAGAATGGTTGGCGTTGGAAAGGACCTTAAGACCACCCAGTTCCAAGTCCCTTGCCATGGGCAGGGACACCTCACCCTAGACCATGTCACCTGAGGCTCTGTCCAACCTGGCCTTGAACACTGCCAGGGATGGAGCATTTACCACTTTTGTGGGCAACCCATTCCAGTGCCTCACCACCCTCATAATGAAGAATTTCTTCCTTACATCTAACCTGAACGTCCCCTGTTTAAGTTTAAACCCATCACCCCTTGTCCTATCGCTTCAGTCCCAACTTTCTCAGCCTGTCTTTTTATAGGAGGTGCTCCGACCTCCTTATCATCCTCATGGCCTCCTCTGGACTTCCTCCAACAGCTCCATGTCCTCCTTATGTTGAGGACACCAGAACTATACACAGTGCTGCTAGTGGGGTCTCAAAATTTGACATATTAACCTAGGATATTGAAAAATATTAACATCTTAACCCTAGGAAAGTATGACAAAAAATTCACTCTTATCAGAGTATGTTAAAAAAGAAAACAAGCTTCAGCATCACTTTTTTACATCTAGATTTGTTGCATGCTTCATTTTTTTAAGCTGATGCTCCCAAAAATCTCAAAGGTTTGGTGAAAAAGAAGTCTAAGTGGTGGAAGCTGAGATAGAGTACTTTGAAATGTAAGAAAATATCTTCTCTTGAATTTCCTCAAGCTGATAGCGCATTCTAAATTTACTTAACAGAAGTAGCAAATGGAGAATGATAACACAGGCAGGGGATATGAAACGATTTTCACAACAATTTGTTCAGCCAAATATCAGGAGACTCTTAATTCCCACCCGGTGAAAAAGATTACGAAATGCTGTGTTTGACTGAACCTGACTAAACAGACGTTACCTTGTATGAAAGGCCTTAAAGAACTTCATGTTGAAATCAGGTAAAGGAGAGGCAAAAAGAAATATTTTGAGACATCGGCAGAATCATGGAAGTGAGAAAATATAGAGAGAACGTGCTTTCCACTGCTTGTGCATTGATCAGTTTGTCTTTGCTACTAAAGAACGACAAAACCGTAACATGACTGATTTTCAACTGTCTGACTTTCAGACCAATAAGAAGGCTCAGTTGAGGAGGAGAGGAGACTTAACTCTTTTATTAGGAGGTTTAATATCTGTGGTTCCCTTCTCCAGGCTCTTTTTAAGTAGCCAATAAAGTCCTGAGAGAGTTTGCGGACTACCCAGTTGAAAGGCACAGCATTACAGAAATACATCCTATGGGTAGATGAGGACAGGAAAAAACCTTCTAAAAGGACTAAAAATACAAAACCCCTAATTGCAGAATGCAAACCTAAATGTTACACCTTGATTTAGTGCATATTATGATTTCTGATTTGTCATTACTGAAATGTTTGATTTTCATCTGTTCCTCCCTGTAATTTGCTGGCAAAATTTCCAAGGGAAAATTGATTTGATACATACTTTTCATTTTAGAACTTGCATCTGCAGCATCATCAGACTAAATGTATTACTACCCATAGTGACATAGTTCTCAGGTTTCACTTCCCCCCCCTGTTTTTAGGGAAAAACTAGTTTACATGGATAGGCAGGGAGAAAGGTTTTATTTTCCTTTTTTCCTACAGTGGGACAAGATACAAACTGGTTAATCACAAGTATTCGACTCATTAATTTTCTGTAATTAAATTCTCTAATGGCAATAGTAAATAAGTCCAAGGACCTGTCAGCTCTTAGAATTCTTTGAAGCCAGGTATTTTGATGGTGCTCCCATACAAAAAGACATGCAGTTCTATCCTCTATTTTATGCCCAACAAACACTTTCCTGCAGTTAGCATTCTCCATATTTCTACGTATAACCTGCTGCATAAGGATATTAACATATTATACAACATGTTAATGCAAGCTCTGTATCTCAAAACACCTTCTGTCATTCTATCTAAAAAAGCAATATTAAGCATGAATACCATAACTGGTCTATTTACTCTGCATTTTATCACACTCCCTTAAAATCTTACTGATATAAACCAGGTAAAAGTGCACTAATTATAACAAAGATCATTATGTGATCAAGTTTGTCACTCTTATTTCAGACTGCAGTCCTTTTCTGCTGTTTTTGGGGGTCTTACTTTCATGCCTTCACATTACACAATGACTTATGTGCAAACCTACAAGCTATTTAATGCAATAAACTGGGAAAATCTTCCTTCTGATGATAAGAGAATGTGTTATAGTTGGCACTTTGGTGGTGGTGTTTGGAGAGTCTGGTATCTTTGCCATGGCTTCCTTTAGTGTCTTACTAATTAAACCTCACTGGAGCGCCTGCTTCAGTGGATAATTTTGGTTCCTGTTTGTAGTCATTGAATGTATTAGTGGCTTTATGAGAAATGACCCACTGGTTGACAGGTTATATGAGAAGAGATTTATTTGCTTCTGTAGCTTGTAGCTTACTTCAAAGTAACTGATTTGCCTGGTGGAAATACATTGATCTTGACAGGATTTCGAAGTTGTAGTTTGTGGGAGACTCTGACCTTGCTGGATGCATTGGCTTTTGTGTGCTGCTTCCCCTTTCGGCCTGTTGCCTCATTGACTAGTGCTGCTTGCTGTGATGCTCAGGGCAGAAGTAAGCTCCTAGACACACACCTTGACAAGAAGTGCTCTCACTGGATAGCAATAGAGGCCAGCAATAGAATTCTTATGCATTCAGTAACTGCATGCCAAGAGATTTCTTTGACCCTTACAGTTTTTTCTAATTGGGCCTTAATAATTTAATTCTCATTTGGCCTCCTTATGTGCTTGGTCACTACCATGGTTAAAGTCTCTGTCAGGCTATTTGGAATCCAGTCTTCCCACATCCATACAACATCATCAGTTCTACACAGGTCCTTGCATCCTGTTAGTACTTTTTGCTTGCAGCATTGATGTTCGTCCACCTGCTAGATTAATCCCAAATGACATCCTCCTGCATCTGTATCTGTCGGCTGATGTCCGGTATGTGGTAAACTAAATTGCTAACATGCATTTACCCTTCAATTTTCCCATCTAGAAGTCTGATTTCTTTTGCTGCCATTAGAGCAAGAGTCCCTACGCTGGTTATTTTCCATTATTATGTTATTCTCTGCACTACACACAGGTATTCTATTGTCTTTTATCTACTAATTGTATATTTCTATTTTTACATGAGTTTTGTTCCAATTCTTTTACCTGTTTTCATGAATTCCTTAACTTAATGAATTACTTCTGCTCCTTTTATTCTCTGGTTCAGTATGAGCCTGCTCACCAATGTTTTTTAAACGCCCAGAGATCTTGATAGACTTAGGATAGATTCTCTGAATGCTCATTTGATCTCTTTTGTTCTCATTACTAATCTATGAGGAGTTAACTCACCTTTTAAGATTTGATAAGTGCATGGGCCAATCATTCGGTACAGCTTAGCTAAATACTCCTTTAGTGTTTACTCAGGTCCTTGATTACACAGGTTGAGAATCTTGTGACATTTCTGTGGTTCGCAAATATTCCTGGAGTGCTCCTACAGCTTTTATGAATCCCTTTGTTTGTTGCTAACTAATTGCTGGTGGTCTGTGTAGCAGCGCTTCTGCTCAGGTTTTGCCTTTTCCTATAGCACACACTGTGATCTGAAGAATATTCAACAGTAAACACATCCCGTTTCATGTCCATCTCCTCAAAGACTGGAGTGCGGTATTTTTCCATTAATGCTGTTTGATCTTTGCTTTATTTGCTTGTATGTACCTTTAAGAGTAGCCTCACTTCTAACACTATGTTATCTCCTCACCATAAGAAAGATCAAAACCACGCAATGTTTAGGCTGTCTCTTTTCTCCCTAAAGAGAATTCTTCCTCTCAACTATTGCCCCTATCGATTACTACCAAATTCTCCCTGTTGAAAGAAGTAAATTGCTGCTAGAGGAAACCTTTCTCCAACCTCCAACAAGTTTCCTGTGGCCCACAGAGCTGTGTTTTCAACCACCATCTGTTGGTTCTTTAATTAACTATTTACTCCTTGCAGCTCTCCTGTAATGCTTTGAATGAGTGTTTCTCTGAATGTGGGGTTTGCACATACTGACAGAACATACACCACAGCCAGAAAAGTCCACGCATTTCATCTGTCACTGTCATGAAAGCAGCCAAATACAAATGATCTGGCTAAGCAACTTTAGTCTAACCTGCTTGTCATGAATTTGTTAGACCAAAACCATACAGAAAAGAATCAGTTCACTTCCAAAGGAAAATTAGGAAAGAGAACAAAATCTTCCCAAAATCAGTACAGGATAATAACACAGATTTATACCTCCATCTCTAAAAATGTTGCAGCCTAGGATGAGGCTGACTGTCAGATTTCACTGGATTTGCTGATTGCTCACCTCTCTATATATAACAATGGAAAATATTGACTTCAGGACATAAAGTATGCCAAGCAAGTTGATTGCATTAACTGGAGATCAGCGTTAGAAACAGGGAAATTACTACAAAGGGATACAGAACCTTCCGGAGAGACTCAGAACAACCCATTCCCGGTCCAAAATTCAGAGATATTCTACATGGGCTAAGATACCATTTGCACTGGATTTGGATTGGATTTGGTACCATTTGAAACAAGCACTACCAAGTGTTATTGATTCAGTGCACGTATTTAAGCTGAGCAGATCACTGGAAGAGCAGACAGCGTTTCAGACTTTACCAAAATAGATGTTCCACATTATAGCAGTGGTAGAACCGTCAAGTCAAAAGAGGAAATTGCAGCTAAACCTGAACTTAAAAATTTGGTTGGTTTATATTAACACCCTTAGGAAGGTTTTCTCTTTCCCTTTGCTCCTCAGGGCCCTGCCTGTCCACCTGGATGGAGGAAGTATGATTACTCATTCTCAAAATTCATTTTGAGGACCCTGGAATTCAGGAGGCAGAATTTAGAGGTGTATATATGTTAATACGCATATGCAGCATGTACAAGAATAATCATCATAATCTATTTAAAGTCATATTTAAAACAGAATTGCTTCCCGGAACAATTCTAGAGATGATATCACTAGAGATGATGCCTTCTAGATGTGATACTTCCTAAAGGTGACACCATGAAATGTGTCTCTAGCAAGTTTCAAACCGAAAATGGCGGATAACATTTGAAAATTGGACAGAGTAGATAAAGCCTCTCCTTTAACAAAGTTTTATAGGCAAATCTTTCAGCTTGGGTCATGCATTAACTGGAACGTAATTCCCACAACTTGCTCTCTATTCCTGGGGCAGTCATTTGACATAAACTCAGAGCTGAGTCTGTTTGATGCAAAGCTTTTTACTGCTTTACATTACTAAATCCTTAAAAATTTAAGATAAGCAACAAACATGCCTACAGGAAAAGCTTTCATCATCTAAACAATTTGTCCAACAAGCTGCCTACATAAAATATGGGAGTTTTATTTATAGGAACAAGGCTAATAATGTTCAAGCTGGAAGATCATTCATTCCAAATGATGTGCACAGTGGTAGGTATTAAGGTTTTTTGCAGTACAAATCCACAAAGTGTGTTTCATGAATATTAACAAGAACCTGTAAGAGCAGATGCAGTGATCTATGAAGTTGGAATGGAAGATGTCTACAAAATCTCATTGGTATCTGCAAGGGGGGACTGGGGCTGATACCACTGGTCCAGATGGTTACACAGGTGTACAATCAGTTAGAAACCCACATTTCCTTCTCTATGGCAGGCTCTTGATAGTAAAGATAGCATTACTTGAATATAGTCACTATAGGATTTTAATCATTTCATCTCTCTGCCTTTAGCCAACAAATACCAATAAATAAATTTTGTGGTAGGAGCCAGTAAGGTATTTTTCTCTAATAACATGCAAAGTTATTGGCACTTATGAACAGTCAGAGTAAAGTAGGTAAAAACCCACTGTTGCTAACAAAGCCAAATCTTGTATATCCATTTTGCACAAACAGAGCACAACCATTTCCCAGGAAGAGGATAATAAGGCCAATTGTTTATGGGTTTATCTCTACCACAATTATAGAAAGAGCTACCCAGAAACAGTAAAATCTCCATCATCCTAAATCAAGCTTGATTTAGGAGAGCAAAAAGCAGCTCCCATAGAATACTGCATCTCTTCCTATTCACATTCCTGCGGATTTCAGTGAGAGTGGTTATCATTCAAGACTACAGATCACAGCATCTGTCAAAATCAAGCACCTGAGTAACAATTTCCCCCCCACAAAGAGGTTTATGCTCTCAGGGCTCTACTGCTGAAGCATAAATAGCAAAAGCCCCATCCTTTTTAGCTTAGCTAATATGATTGCATATGCATTTGTTGAATCCTTTCATTACATATCAAAGACATTTACTACTTTGTATAAGACTTGAAAGGATAGTTTGAGGATTGCCAGCAACAGCTTATAAAGACAGGTTTACAAGAAAAACAGAAGAAATTACAGGTATTCACAACTATTCAGCATATAAGCCTAAAAAACCTGAAGGAATGTACGTCTGCACTACCTGAGAACAGCTGCTGTGCTGAAGTAGCAACTTCCATGAAAATCTTATTGAATAATAACAGGAGAAAAAAAATCATTGCTGTCCATAAATCTAAAATTAATATAACATATCCTCAATTTGCATGGACTTTGGGGACAACGTTCGGGCCTCCACAAGAAATGTGTAGGGCCATAAATGCATCTAAACTTTGCTCATGAGCAAGCTAAAGGAAAATCTGAACAGCGTTTGTGACAGCTTATCTTCCATCTGTTCAAACAGCTGACCTTGGGATTCTCTAAGTACTGTTGGGCAAACTTTCCCTCCTAGAGAAAGAGCACCCACTTGCTTCTAGCTGTAGCTGTAACTTCCATCTTGAGGAGCTCACACTTTGCAGTAGTGTGATCTCTATGACAGCTCCAGTATTTGGTTATTCTCAGATGCTTCACTGATTTAACAGAGTTAAAATGCACAGGTTTGCAGAGGGACACCAAAACAAAGCAGCTACGTCAGGTAACAATTTACGTAGTGGTCCTAAACCATGCTGTGATGTCTGTTTATACTCTAGACCACTGGCTGATAGTGAAGGTCACATCAGTTCAAATCACTTCGACTCATCCATGTGACCACAAGCCATTTCAAATTCACTAGTTGTAACTGAAGAAAACTGAATAAATCAATTTTCAGGTCTGCAAAAACACTGCTGCTTTTCCTGCAATGACATTTCGTACCTCTGTCCATTCATGATTTGGCAACCCATTAACAACTATTTTAAGCTTCCACAACTTTCTCCCAGTGCCACGAAAACAGCCACCAGAATATGCTTTCGCTTCATGAAACAGTTTTGGACTGATAGCCGCCAAAATGAAGATGCCAGAAAACTCACATAGCCCTTTCTTGCAAAGGAATTGTCATGGCCCCCCAATTTTACTGCCTCCCTGCTGAAATATTGGGTGCGCACTCTTTAATCCTGCATCCACCTGAACAAACAGCTCCAGCAATACTGAAGATTAATAAAATGCTGAACAAAGTCAAATGGCTTAGATCTTACTCCTGTTCTGACTTACTTAAGCAGTCATTTTAGGTCATTCCTTATCTATTTACAAACAACTGGAATTTATCCATAATATTTCTTTCCCCTTACACATTGATTGCATTCATGTTTTCCCTATTTTTCATTAATTTAATCAAATCTGGAGAGATTCAAATGATCGGAAGTTTGATTAACTTTGTCACTTAAGCACTGATTTTATGGTAGGTTTGGAGCCAATCTTCCGTCATATAAAATGTATTACGAGCATTACAGCTCTCCTTCAATAGAAGGCTCCTGCCAGAGCTGAAATACAAGTTAAAATCAAGGGCCCCATTATATCACTCATTTCACTGGGTGCTCTCCAGGCCAACAGCCATTATTTATTCTTCTCACTATATCACACAGTTTTAATGAAGAGAGCGGTTAATGTCTATGGAATAAGGAACAAAGAAAGCAAAACTCTTTCATTCCAGTGCAAAGGTTTGGACTTTTGAAGAACTATAAAATAATGATATGCCTCTCCTACAGCAAATTTCAGTAGAACATCAGTAGGTTTTTTCCATGAGAAACCCCAGAAAACATTCCAGACTAAATCAGTAGCAGCAGATCATTTTCCTGCTCTGTGAATGTAATCCATCTAT
This sequence comes from Amazona ochrocephala, assembly GCA_039720435.1. Classification (NCBI taxonomy): domain Eukaryota; kingdom Metazoa; phylum Chordata; class Aves; order Psittaciformes; family Psittacidae; genus Amazona; species Amazona ochrocephala. Next base: position 16,879,899 of record CM077889.1, read on the forward strand.
TATTGCCACAGTAAATTGGGAACTGTTTTCTTTCCAGCCCTCAACACTATGCTTATCAGATCTTTAAATGACAAATCAGGGAAATATTGCTGACAAGATTCAGAAGGAGGTAACTTCAAATAAACAGTGAACTTCTACATTCAAGGCAACTATAGAGCCATTGTTAAACCTGTTGCTGATGCTATTCAATCATTCAAATGGACTGTAATTGAATTTGAAGAGACGATACCTATCAACCACCAGTTCTTATCCTGGCTCATCCCCTATCTGAAGACTCCGGAAGCAAGAAGTTTCTGCTAGCACAGTTTTCTTAGCTTAGTGGGAAGCTGCAAGTGAACCTCACAGGGGCTACACAAGAATCACTGTTGGGACATCACAACCTATAGAAACGCTACCAAAAAAAGTTGTTATGAGCTCCATAGGCCCTGCCATGGGACAGGTTACACACAGCAGGGAACAGATGCAATGGAAAGAAGAAACTCAAGACAATTCCACTGAATTCCTTAGGAAGCAAGCTCAAGGCCCTCATTTTCAACAGTACCAAGTACCTGATGTTCAACTTCTATTCAGCTGAAGTCCTGAAGGTACATCAGTTATAGAATTTCCAACAACCTAAGGAAACAATTCACATGAAAAAGATTCCAAAAACCCAAAATCTTATCACACCTCCATTGTGGGTTATTTTCCTGAAGGCTTATCCAAGAAATTTTTCTTCCATTTTGTCCTGAATTATAACACAGAGTAAATACACAGTAAAATACACAGTAAGTATTTGAATTTGATAATTGGGTCCCATGTTAGAAGAAATGCAAATTCTGGTTCCCTGAGTGCCTTTTATTTCTATGTTTTACCTGAAATTGCAAGCTTAGAATTGTCTCACATCTTACTGCTCGTTGTAAGGCAGGAAAATGATCTGACACTAAAGAATTAAAAGCTTATCTTCCTACAGCCCATTTCTGAAGCTTTAGGACATCAGGAGATGCCCTTGGTGATGTGAATTTTTCCTGCACAGACCTATTTATGCTTCTGTACTCATATATTAATCTCTTGATGATCCATACCTTGGCAACATATCTAACAAACAGAACTAGCCTGCCACTGCCACTAGTTGTAGTGATACCACAAGTGTATCACTAGAAAACATCCCTAATTGCCAGATTTCTGTAATTTAAATAAATAAATCACAGCTATAAAGCAGGGTAACAAGTAAGCCATACTTTCTTTCAGCAAAGCAATACCACTTGGTCTATGTATTAGTTATATGGCATTTGAGGTGACAGAAACCTCTAGAAGTTGCATTTGGGGTGATTAAAAGGAATTCAAGTTCAGGAAGAATATTTTCTGTAATTTAAATCCATAGTTTAACCTGGGAGTGATTTGTTTCAAGAAAAAAAATCACAGTATTTCCAATAACTTTTATCTAAAGAAATGACAGAAAGAACACAACTTACATTGAAGAATGAGTGGAATCTGCCTGGAAAATAAGAGCTAAATGACTAAGAACTACTTCTAATGTCACATCTATAATAAATGAATCAAATACCTGATTAAAGTATCTTGCAATACCTTATACATCAATTACTACATAGCCCCACAGGTCGCAATGCATATGAAGCTCCTCAGCTTGAGCTGGAAGAAGTATTAAGCAGTTGTTCCTACAAAATCTTGCATAAAAACATTTCTAGCTCGATATTGTGCCTATTTAATCAATGTTGCCATAGTATTGCTAATTCTAATGAAATCTTTCTGCTTTCCTCTGCAGCTTCTTTTCCATTCCTTACTGTTTGTTGAATCCAATTTTGGGCTCATGCTCCAAAATACTTGAGCAGAGACAAAAGTTTTCTACTTTTTCTTACCACACTCAGTAGTAGCTTGTGTGAGTAACCTCTGTTGGGCTTTTGAATGGAAAAACAAACAGAAGTTGCAGATTCACTTGAAAGTTAAGAAAGAAAATGAACCAAGATATGCTGGATAAAGACCAAGTAAACTGCAGGAATACAAAGCTAGGGATGGGAAAGATAGCAGAGTTACATGAATCAGGAATTAGAAAGGCTTAAACCGCTGCAGATCCAAATTCTAAGCTGCACGCTGAGTTTTGGCAACCTGACTTATAATGAACTAAATGAAAACACAAGTGAGCTGGAACAAACCAAAAGATGGCTTTTTGCTCTTATCATGCCCAGAACAAAACAATGATGGATTAAGAAAGCAATAATGAAGATTTGGAAAGAAAACATCGAGACACACAAACATCAGTAATGAAGGTAAAAGCATTTAGCAGGCTTAAAAATATTGGTGCACTGAGACCAAGCAAAGCAAATCCAGGCTTTACTGTTTCGAATAAAAATGTACAATGTGATTCTGTATCTTAAATAAAATGAGAAATGGGAAGGATGTCTCTCAAATAATCCGGGGAATTCTCCTCTGAGGGGTAGCAAGAAGGTTTACTTGTGCATATCATCAAACTGAAGCATTTCACAAAAGCAATTAACAAGCTCTTTGCTATGTTCTCCACTGGGGAAACTCACAGGACTGAGGTGGTCACAGCATTGCCGCATTCAGGGTCCTGAACCCAATAACGAAGAATTCTATAAAGTGCCACACGAAGCTGATGGAGTGAAGTGATGCAACAGATAAGTGAGTGTTATTAATGTCATATATGTCTGGCCTCTGGGGTACCTCAGCCAATCAGCTGCAAGCAAAATATATTCTGGATTTAATAATCAGCAATTCCAATTACTGTATCCTTAATGATCTGACTGCAAAGAATGAATGCACTTTTGTCCATTTTCCCCCTTTCATAGCTCAGCTGCTTATAAAGAAATCAATTGCAATTTACTATAATGTAGTACAAGAATATGGAAAACCTGTTGAATTTAAGTATTCTTAGGAGGCTTCTCAATCAATGTGTGCTCTGCACAGGATGCAGTTGCAGCAAATCATGCCTAGGTGGTAGGCAGCAACATATAAAAGTTAACACAGCTCCTCCATTTTGTACTCAAAGATGCTCTCTATTTTTCAGATGAAGGGAAAAGAGACCAAGGATGGTTATTTTCTGGGGACTGTATGAAGGACCAGGCTTTTAAAGTAAATGAAGAATGTTAATCTCACTGAAAACTGTCACAAAGTCATTGATCTAGTCAAGCAACTAAAAACCTCATTCTGATTTCAACGCTGTGGATTTCAGCTAAAGAGCTATAGCCTGCAAAACATGAGATAGGTTGGGATGAGGCAAAAACTGTATGATTACCAGAGGTACTCAACACTTGGTGAGGTCAAGAATTTGGATACAGATATGTAATTGGCACACACATTTTGACTCACAAAAGAAGAGCTGTAGGAAACCTTGCAAAATGACATCTTACAAACTACAGGAAAAACTCATTCAGTCTTATTTCATGTCAGTTGTATTTAATGACTGAAAAGTCCCCAAGCTTGTGTTATATCCTCTCAGTAAAGAAAGCTGAGCAGATCATTTCTTGCTCAGTCACCTTTTTAAGGCTGAACCTACTGTCTCTCCATGCACGAAACTCCTACTGCAGTCAACAGGAGCTCTGCATAGAAAGGAAGAGGGATACTGAATCCAACTACTGGAAAACATACAGCTTTAACTCCTAATCCTCTGAGGGTAGATATGTTGCTTTGTCACGTGTCACAACACGACTTTAATGATCACAGGCACATAGGATCTGAACCCCAGACCACTGAAAGCAATGGGAATCTCTTTTATTTCCATGCTTTTTTGATTAGACTCGCAGCAGATCATTTAATACAAGATATGAAACCATTTACAAGGTTAATTTATGCCCATTTTTTCCCTCTTGTACATGCTGTGCAATCTATAATGCTTTAAAATGGAGTGTGTTCATAATAGCCAGGCCAATTTACAACCGACTCTCAGATTCTTTTTGCAGAGGTAATATCAATTCCAGTGATACTCTTCATACCTAAAATGTTGGGTATTTCAGCTACTTGTAATGCTTCTAAAATTGGAATGAACTTCTAAAGTGCATCTACTGTAACATTTATCTTTTGCTATCAATATAGGGCACTGTGAACTATTATGCTAGATAGGGCTAATAACAGCCAGCTGAACTAGAAGTGACTTTGCAGCATATAGGTGACAGGATGTACCTTCTTGCATGCACTTTATCTGATTGCAGGTCAGTCAGTTGCTGTTGATGGGTAAGAAACATGGGCTATTCTGCAAAGCTGCTTGAAATAAAGTCTTTAGTATTGTCCATGGGCTGAGGACTGATAAAAAAGTGCAAGCTAGAATTAAAACTGTGTTTAAAGAGAATGAAAACTTGGAATGCTGAGGATTTCTCAAGACAACCCTATCGGTTGCTACACACATTTCTGTTCAGTTATACCTCTTTTACTTCAGAGTTCATAAAATTCTGCTACATAATGCTTCTTTATGGAGATTGATGGACATGTTTCATGCTAATACCCTTCTTGAGTTAGTAAGCCTTTATTTGCCGTGTCGTGGCAAAAATGATGGCAGGCAGCCTAGCAGAAATGCCAGTGCATACTTTATAATGTCATTAAGCTGCAAACCAAATTAAACTATTGACCAAATTAAACTGTTTACCACACATACCATCGATGCCTTTCTATCATTAAGGGCTGAAGTGACACCATATGGGTAGCAAATTGCATTTTACATAACTGACACTCAGACTTCACAGCAGAGACCGTATGATAATGTGCCTGTGTGAGGAGCATTGATTTCTTTTCCCCATGCACTGAACTAGCAAGAAGAAAACTGGGGAATGTACCAAAAATTACTGAAACATGCTTCACTTAAGGGTATTTGCATTTTATTTTATTTACCATAATAGCCTGGTTTGGAAGCCTGCTGACATGGAGAAGCTCTAAAGCTCAAAGGACTGGCTACAAAGAATGCTCTGGTCCCTGCTGGCAGAGGAACTGCAGGATACAACTGCCCACCACAGCCTAGTATTGACTCCAGCAGTCACATACTATTTGCCCATAGCTCCAGCCACAGTTCTCCCATAGGCAGCACAAGCACAGGGCACAAAGGATACACTCTCAAATTTATATACTGAGAAATGTGACTTGCATTTCTTGTACTATGCATGCAATTTCCTCACATAAAACCTCTCTCTTCTTGTTTTCAACAGCTCAGTTTCTGATTTGGAAAAAACACCCTGACAAAACCACCTTGACTTCTTGTTGTCACTTTGCCAGTAGTAGGAGCTAGTACTTTGCTCCTAATGGCCTTGATTTAGGTTCAGGCACTATCAGCAGGAAGGATGTTGAGCTCCCAACAGGGAGAAACAGGCTCCTGGGTTTTGACCATTTGATAATCATTTTGCCAAACAGAACAAACATTAGCCTGGATCAGCATCCTGTTCCTAAGGATCCGCGAAGCTGGTACATCTGTTCCTTTCCTATGGACTGCTGGGCAGGCTCAGAGCCTCCGGAAGCTCAGTCCTCAGAGAATGTTGATAAGACCAGGACAACTCAGAGTAACGGCTAAGCAGACTACATCTTCCCTTAGCCCCCAAGTACCCCCAAGCAAAAGCACCCAGCCAGCATAAAACACACAAAAATGAACACAGGGATCTGAGTTTTAGTTCCTTTAATTTACATTAATCTGTCTTCACATGAGGGACTTACTGCTAATTGGCATGATTCAGTTAAATGAGGAGGTATTCTGAGATTAAAAAACATAGATCAGCTATTTGGATAATGGAATGGGGAGCAGACTTATAAAGCACAGAAATGAGGAAAGGAGCTGTCATGCTCTGGAGGTTACAATGAAAAATGATCTTGGGAAATGGGAGGAATGAATAAGGCAACAGTCACTACACACAAAGCAGCACCATTACAAAGCAGAAATCAAGTGAATAAACACAAAATGGGGATTTACTAGGTAGAAATAATACAAAGTGGGATCCCGGAGTATCAACAGACTGCGGGCTGAACAGGAATCAGAACTGCCAAGCTGTTGCAAAAGAGTAAACTCTTTTTGCTAGAACATAGCAGGGAAGTCTTAACTAAAAGATGGGAGATAATTATTCTGCTCTATTAAGCACTGCTGATGTCCTCAGCTGGAATATGGTTCTGTCTGAGAAAAAGCATAAACAAGATATACAGGATAAGAGGACAAGATGAGGATAAGAGTTCAGGAGGGAACAGTAAAATTGATAAAATTTTGAATATGACTTGTAAGGAAATGAAAAAAGGAAATAGACTGAGCTAGTCAAGACAGGAAAGACTCAACAAGGGAGCTATCATATGTCTTGAAATGAGCAAATGCTTGTCATAAAGCAAGCAGTTATCCTTGAAGATTGTTCTCCGTATCTATGAAGACAGAACAAGGAACAACAGACAAATTACAGCACAGGGGTTTTGGTGAAGTGTGGGGGGTCTTTATAAGGAATCAGACTATCTTCGTCAGAAGTTTATGGTTAGCCTGGGCAAACAACTGTTAGGCCTCTATGACCCCTTTGAGACCTGTGTTGGGGGCTAGGTCCAGCAGAAGGATGGGAAGGGAAGATGAAAGCATTCCCTGCTGCCTTTCTGGCCTGGAGGATCAGAGGTTCTGCTAGTGAATTCCTCTCTTTGGGGAAGCAGTGGGAAAGAGCACTGCTCACCTCACTGGGAAAGAGTATGAAAAGCCTGGAGCCATGGTAAAGGTCTTGTTTCTGGTGAGCTGGTTTCAGGCAGTAGAAGTTTTTGTAAGTGGAAAGAAAGAATGATTTCCCGGGAACCTCAATTCTTCAGAGACAGCTGGGATGCCAAAATGATGAGAAGTACGATTCTTTCCAGTTGAACTTGACACATCCTCATTCTCATTTTCTCATTTCCTCATTTCTCGTTTTCTTGATCATCTTTGGTTACTTTAAATATGAGCCATAGAGGCTCTGGGGAATGCATAAGGGATATTTATGTGCATTTACATACAATTAGTGTATGACAGTCATATTAGAAATAATTTCTCTATGACTAACTGCAAAAACTACTCAAACTTTTCTAGCAGTATCTTCTCCAATTATCTGCTTTTGGTGGTTATAATTCCATTGCAGGACTACATAAAAGTAAAAATGTTACACATCTGCACGGGACAAATTAATAAGGATATGGCCAATGTCACTATAATCACCCACAGAAAATGGCACCCTGTCAAATCTAGTGAAAGCCTAATAAAGACACACATTCTTCATTTTAGATGATGTTCGGAGAGACAATTATGGTGTAGAAGAAGAAATAAAGCTTTCTGAGAAAATATAAAAGCTATTTCACAGCCAAAGGAAAACATTAAAATAACATATTCTTTTGGTCACTCCTCCATTTCCCTGTGAGCAAACAAGGCAGCTGGAAGAACGATCATTCCCATCAGGAGGTTCCGAAAAGACATAAAATAGATTAAACTGCTCTTGTCTTTGTGTTTGAATACAGAAGCAACAAAAAGTAATTTCAGTTTGGAGGAGCTGAAGGTAAACAACAGTAATCTTCAGTTTCATTTTCGTTCTGGCAGGTCGCTCCTTGCTGATGGTTTGCCCTTAATTGCTTTTCTAGTAACCTAGTTGAGCATAACTGTCTGAGGTTGTATTTAAACAAACTCACTTTGTTTTCTTAACGCCTGCAGGACCAGCTTCATTTTTTGGCCCTGAAATGCGCAGTTCTGATTTCTGTGAGTAAAAGGTCAACCTTTTAGCTCTCTTTTTTAAAACTCAGTATTCTTAGTATTACTATTTTCTGTCTCCATATAGAAATGCAGTATTTGACAGCAAGACTTTCAGACATGATTCTCAGTTGCCCTACATTCATGGAAGCATCTGAAAATATCCTATAGTGGCAGCAGGTCTAGTGAAAACTCTACATTTATTTGGAGCATGGTCCCCGTAGGATGGTTTATCGCATCCTATGCCTTACCCAAACAACATCTCCCCTTTTCTCCTGTAAATACTCCATAAAATCAGCCTAAACCACTCTGTAATCAGTCTAGCTGATTTTGAAGAAAATAAACTCAAAAAAAAGAAAGCAAGCATCTGGGTTGAAATTCTGCCTTCACTAAGATAAATGGCAGAATTCCCAATGACTACAACGGGGCTGATATTTCATCCTTAGAATATATGGGCCTGTGAACTTTAAATGCTTCTGGATTACCTAGAACAAACAGCATCAAAAAGATTTCATCATGTTTTTCTTATTAATTCATAGAAATTAACAGTTGAAGGGAATACAGAGATGTAATGATTTTTCATCTGAATGAAACACTGGATAGGATTTGCATGATCACTCTCAAAAGTTTGGTAAAAATTCACTTAGCCAAAGGAATAGTCCAATGGCATGAAGCTGAAAGAGCTGAAGGACCATCAGCAGTGATTAATAACGAAGCCACTAAATGGATGTGGGGCAAAAGGAGTTTTTCATCCTCAGCGATAGCTTGTGCATGCTGATCAGTAAATGGCAGGTTGATATGCGGCTGAGGAAAAGGGTGAAGTTGCTAAATGGTAACTGGCTTATAAGCGACTGCTTCACAACCACCTGAGAGGTTCCTGACCCCTTTTTGCCCACTGGTCAGTCTGCTCTCTCCTTTCTGTGAGTTCCTAATTATCTCAAATGAACACTGATTATTAAACAGTGAATCCTGGAAGGATGATGGACTACATGGGAAAAGGAGGGATGGGGACAATTTTTTGAACTGTTCAGTTTTTTCCCTATGAGTGGTTCTGGCAAAACTAAGACAGCAGCTCCAGTAAAGAATTACAGAGCACCTGATTCATGGAGGTCACACACATGTATTTATGCTAAAAGAAGGAAGTAGGGGAAAAATCAAGTTTTATTATTCCAATTACATGCAGAAGGAGCTCAAATTCAGCTTACATGAGCTCATCCCCAGCTGGCATTAGAGCTGGAAAACAAAATCTTATGCCATGATTTTCAATCTAACTTTTCATGGAGTTAGGGAACAGATTCATGCACAGATGTGAAAGCTAGAATTATCCATTAGAACATCTAGTGTCACGGTCTACGTATTGTTACGAGAAAGTGCAGGAATAGCGATTTAAATCATAATCTCTAACTCCCTGTGGCCATTTTCTATTATAGAGAAGGCGCACAATTTAGTTGCACGCTCTAAAAATGTAAGTGTAATTTCCAATGGAATTAATCTGGGTTTACTTCTGGCAGTTGTTTTTCTAATTTTCCTCTGTGAGATTAAAGATGCTTTAGCAGTCAGAGTTTTCTTTAGCATCAAGGAATTTATACTGCACAATCCATCACCTTCCAATTTGCTTTTTCATAAACTAAACCTATCAAACAGTTTAAGTAGAAGGTGGCTGCGATGGCACTTTCCCTACCAGCTGTGCTATAAATCTGGCAGAAAGATGATGATCACAAGGGACAGATTCCTACTGGAGAGGAACACACAAACAAACCAAATAGAAACAAAATTCAGACACTTTATATATCGCGGTCCCAGCTTGTTCCTAACTTCTTTAAGGTGATTTGCATGTATGGGAAATACCATTTGCTATATAAGCAAATAGATTACAATCCACAAATGAGCTATTAATGTTAAAGAAGTAGTAATAAACAAACCAGCAGTTTGCAATGCATGAGGGATATGTGCTACGTATCAGTGACTATGTTCCACAAAACCAGCATTTTGAGGGTATCTGAAGGCAGAGATTGAATGGATCCAGCGTCCAGTGTTTGCTATTCTTTTATCAGCTCTCTTTCCATTCAACTGATCCTCAGAGGTTGCTGTTTCTGGATTGAGGACATTCTCAGGCAGCCTCCAGATGTACCCAGAGTAAAACAACATATAGGACAGCATATTCACCCATTTGCTTGCCCTTGGCATGTGGAATGCATCTCTCAAGATGGCCATTGACCAAACTTGACTGTTTTTCCCATCAAGTGTTCTGCATTTATGCCTTTATGCCAGAAAAATAGGAACTGCGCTCACTTTATGAGTTCTAGTTTATAGAGAGCCAAGGTTTAATTGTTGTTCAATTGTGTCTTTGTTCAAACCATTAAGAGGAAATTCTGTGGAAGAGAGGGGACGTACAGAACAGTGTGGTATTACCTGCACAACCTGTCTTCTACTGAACTGTACTAACTGTGCCAGTCAGGAGCTGACCCGGTGTCGTGGGTTCAGCAGTAGTAGTCATTTTTTTGCCTTCTTAGTAGCTGGTGCAGTGCTGTGGTTTTGACTTTCAGCCTGGGAACAGCACTGGTAACACTGATGTTTTTAATTGTTGCTCAGCAATGTTTACTCTGACCAAGGACTTTCTGAGTCTCATGCTCTGCCAGGGAGGAGGGGAAGCCAGGAGGAAGCAGAGACAGCACACCTGACCCAAGCTGACCAAAGAGGTATTCCATACCACAGCACATCATGTCCACTATATAAACTGGGGGCAGTAATCCAGAAGGGCCTGATCACTGCTCGGTCAGGCTGGGTATCGGTTGGAGGGTGGTGAGCGGTTGTATTCTCTTCCCTTGTTATTTCCCTTATCATTATTATTACTGGTGGTAGCAGCAGTGGTTTGTGTTATACCTCAGTTACTGGACTGTTCTTATCTCAACCCGTGGGAGTTGCATTCTTTCCATTCTCCTCCCCATCCCTCTGGGAGCGGGGGGAGGAAGCGGGGGAAGCGAGCGAGGGCTGCATGGCTGAGTTGCCGACTGGGCTTAAAGCATGACACCCGGACTCTTCAGACAGGAGCAGCTGGGCACAGAAATTTCAATCACAGCACTGCTGCTCAGAGTCAGGTTTAAGCATCAGAGTTATTCTTTGTCATATCAATGATTCACTTGTAGTGCCAAAAAAGTCAGCCCTCCATATAGCAAAGATTTTTTACCTTCCTTTCTTTTATTTGATTTGATCCAGGAGATCATACTATCTCAAACTGCACAAATCAAAGCACATAAGCTAAATCATCACTAGCACTGAGTGATTCAGGGAGAGAGGTATGCACACTGAACACACATAAATCATATAGGAGCGATATCCTGCAGGCAAAAGGAATGATTTTGGGTATACACAATACTTTTAAAGTTCAAAATGTAATTTATAGATGCTAAACACTACCTGGTAATCCTCATGCTTTGTTTTATTTTTCCTGTATCTACTGTCATACTGTGTAAAGGAATTCTTCTCTAATAAAGTGCCATAATTTAATGCACTGATGGTAATGCTGATTCAATTTTCTGCTTCCACAAGTATTTTCTAAATCCATATTAGACATAAAAAAAGTCATTGGCCCTAGGTGTAAAAATCTGTACTTCTAATCATCTATGTAGCCAGAATTAATGGTCCAGTACTAGCTGCCATGTGATAAACTGATCAATCATACCGTATCTGCACTATCCACCATAATACAGCCATCCACTAGTAAAAACATTAGCATTAAGAAAAAAACATCTCTTGGTTCTGAGCATAGATTAAAGGACTGTTTAACAACATGAAAGCAATGAGGGTGAAATGATTTCAAACAGTGTGGAAGCACCGTTTGTTTCAAACGGAAAACTGGAGATTCTGGTGAAGGGCACAAGGGATGCAAACACTGGGTTGGGTTATTTATGGAAGATACAATCCTTGGAAAACCCCAAAGTTCAGGGAAGAAATGCCCATGCTCTCTTTTGTTTTACATGCAAAAAAGCTTATACTGAAGAAAGATCAAACTTATTTTGTTCAAATGCATGTACTGGGACAAGCACACTCCATTAGACTTACACTCTTTATGTGCCTGAGTAATTACTAGTCCAGTTTAGGAAAACCTTCCCACTAGAGCTTTACAGCAGGTGCACACATGAAATCATATCTCAGGTCTCTGCACATTCAAAGCACATAAACCAAGGTGGAATTACTGAAAAGGAATGACAAATCAACAATACATGCCCATACTTGCAATCAGGAGAGCTGGGTTTGGCATCATAGACCTTTGGAAAGATGTTTAAAGACTCTCAGGTGCATGGCAAAATCTTGATTCTGGCAATTCTGCCAACTCCATAATACCGGCAGTCAACAAGTCCAAGGGGATGGACCAGATTACAACCCTCTTCAGACCCATAACACACTGAGTAACACATAGGGTTAAAAAGGTGGGGAAGAGGAATCTGCCCTGGTCATACCCTACATTTGTAACAGTTCCAGTTGCACATGCGAGTTACTGCTGAACTGAAAATTAAGATCTTAACACATGCACACACACTCCAATGCCCAGATGCACCAGCAGTAAGGAACCAGGAACCATAAAGCATCTGGCATGGTCCCTGGAAGACGTATCTGCAACTCTTCATGATAGAAACTGTGTTACCACTTTTATGTCTTGGGAGGATGTGACAAGAATCTCTCATCTCTCATACTATCTGGTTTAACTGGAAAGAGCAGAATGTAAAAGCGCTGTTTCAAATCCTACTGCATATTATTCTTGCTCCCCTGATCCTGCCTATTTTCAATACCAGCACCATGCCCACATAGGCATAGACTGTTCCACACAGAAACACACAGACACATTATGGTTTAACCCAGAGGGCAGCTAAGCACCACGCAGCTGCTTGCTTGTTTCCCCTGCAGTGGGATGGGTGAGAGAATTGGTGAAAAAAAGTAGAAATCATGGGTGGAGATAATGACAGCTTCGTAGGACAGAAAAAGAAGGGAAAACAATGATGATGATGGTAATAGAAGAATTAGAATATGCAAACCAAGTGATACACAATGCAATTGCTCACCACCCACTGAACAACGCCTAGCCAGTTCCCAAGCAGCAGCCCCCAGCCAGTTTTCCCCCTAGTTTACATACTGATTACATCATTATATAGCATGGAATATCCTTTGTTTCAGTCTGGCTGTGCCCTCCCCCAGCCTCTCCTCTGGTGGTGAGGAGTAGAAAAGGCCTCAACTCTGCGTAAGCACTGCTCAGTAGTAACTAAAACATCAGTGAGTTATTAACGCTATTCTTATCCTAAATCCAAACCGCAGCACTGTACCAGTAACCAGGAAGAAAATTAACTCTATCCCAGCCGAAACCAGTACACATGTATGTAGGTATACCACCGTACACAGAAGATGAGCTTCCAGTTCCTAACAACATGGTTGCTAGGCATCTGGTGTCATGAGTTTGAAATGCCCCATTTTGACCAGTTTGAGAGAGGCTACTAAGACTAGTACATCATCTATCTGTGAGGAAGAGCTAACAGATCTGTGATTAAGATGGCAGCGTCGAAGGGAAACGTAACAAGCCTTCATATAAGGAAAAGACCACCAAATTTAAGGTTGAACCCAATTTTTGTCACGTCAACAGCACACAACACAAGTTTTCAAGGTATGAACTGCAAAAAGGGAAGTTCAGGTTACAAATTTCTAATGGTTAAGAATTCCTGGGTAGAGTACCAGAATAAATTGCTGGGAAGACTGTGTCTTGCACTGCAGGTCTTTAAGAACACAGTGAAGAAGTGTCAGGAACAATGCAGACATGGTTGATGCTGCCTTAGGGGAAAGGGTGGATTAGCCAATTCCTTGAGAGTCTCTTGAGATAACATCACCCCATGTCACTTCCAAAGCTTTGCAAGTTCTGTGTACTGAGGAAGTGATGAACTAATTATTTACGAGAAGAGTCTGATAGGATGATATATCTACTAAACTAAGATTTTGCTGGATTTACTGTTTGCTCCCTGCCATTTTCATCCCTAGCAGATGAGGTGTGAAATTGCTTCAGTAGAAGGACGCAGCACATAACAGCATCAGACAGCAGTTAGAGGAACAGAACTAAGACTCTCGAACTTGGGGATCATGCTGAGTTCATCGCTACCTCTGGATCTGGAGATACTTTCTTTACAGAGTATTTGATAGAAAACTGTGGAACTCAGAGATCTGGTCACATGCTCAATTTTTAGTGGATGGGCTACTGATGTTTTTACAGGCTCTTCTGTGAACTCATCCTATAGAAAACAGCACTGAACAGCAAACCTACAAAATGGGACACATGCATAATCCTTGTACTTTGTGTGCTTTGTCCACCTTGAAACGTCTTTCAAATCCATGGCCTCATAATTCATCAGCGTTTGAAGAATAAGGCCAGATACCTCAGAGACCATCTTCTTATTCCCAGATTAGTCCAAATCTGTTAAAATAAATATGCCTACGCACATACTAGAGACATGACAAGGCCACTGGGATACCAGCCACTACTCAGAAGGACTCCAGCAGAATTGATGGAGTGATCTGAGGCACTGCTGTGACTACTAAGGGAGGGGAAGAGATAAGAAGGTGGCTTCCTAATCCCTCGAAGGTTTCAGATATTTCTACCAACATTATCAACATTGTTTTTGCACCTTTGTACTTTTATCTCGAGGAGCAGTGGGCGAAATCCATAAGCCAAGATAAGCAATTCACTTCAGCTTTAAACGGAGAAACTTATTTGGCCCAAATTTACTCATGTATTCCCATAATATATGATGTCTATATGGATAGGAAAACACAGCGATACAAATGCCCAATGGCCAGGTTCACATCAGAATGATTGAAAAAGAGAAATACCCAATAAGCAAGCATTTTCCATCCAAGGAATGCAAGTCTAAGCCAAATTCAAATCACTGTAACTTCACCAAGGAGCCTGCACATAACTGAGGGCTGAATTTGACACTGATGCAATTCTGCCTTTGTGTTCTACCTCTTGGTAATCCATTCTAAATCTATTTGTCATACATGTCTTCCAGCTTTATAAGCTTAAAGGAATTTTTAGCAGTTTTTCTGTTCTCCCCAAGCTAAAAAGAAGATGCAAAGGAATTAATGAATTAAGATTTAATGCCCAACTTTAATTGCCAAGACAGGGCAATTATGTTACAATTCATTAAAATAAAATCCATTTGCCACACACATCCTCACCCTTGGCTCTTTATGTTAAAACCACGTCACGTAAATTCACACCAATCAATGGAAAATAAATGCTGCTACTGATTTTTATTAAAATACTGGTTAATTCACATCTACCATAATTGAACTACAGGAGAAAACACTGTTATTAGCTCCCTACTACAGACTGTACAAAGGTTTTAATGAACTTTTCATTTAGTCAGCATGCCAAAAATTAATTTCTCAAATGAAGAGTTCTTATCACTGAGGAAACTGCCTGTGTATAAAAAGGCCTCTTATAATTATTCAGTGTCTTAAAAAAGTATGCTTGTGAATATGTCAGACTTTGATAATTTCCATTTGAAACAGCCTATTGTGCCAATGTTCTGGACAAACACATGGAGATACCAAAAGAGAATTTCATGTAGGCATCCCCAAAATTAATAAAATTTAATAAGAAAAAACCTCTGCTCCAGACATACCTTTAAACCTTCTCTTCATGGCCTCTCCACTGCATAGAAAGAAATATTTCCATCTTACGCTACCTTGCTCCAGTAACCTGCTGAAACCTCATCCTGTTCACTGTTTCACTGAATACTAACTAGAAGGGAGATAAAAACTTCACTTCTTAAGGTCTGGAGAGCCTGGATTCAATATGTTAATCCAAAACAACAATTTTTAATTTAAAAGCTGCATAGAGATCACAGAATTCCAGTTCTTTCACAAAAGCAAGCAAAAAGACTTGTTTCTCTGTGCTAGATTGAGAGAAAAGACAGCATATGAATAGACAGGTAAAAAACAGCTATGCAAAAGGACTGTCATACAGAAAATACATTATTAAACTATGGGATTTCCTCCCCCCAGGAGTTAAACATCATCTGCTGCATATTCTATTTCTACTTCTCTCTACTCTTTATTCCTTATCTCTTCCCAACTCAAAGGAAAACAGTGAAAGTGACACGATAAAAAACTTTCAGCTCCTGCAGCCTTCATCCCACTTCATCCCAACACACCTTTCTCCCCCCCCCCCCCCCCCCCCCCCCCCCCTTATCTGGTGCTTTGTCACATTCTTAGTTGCGTGTTCTTCAAATACTCTAGCCTTCACAAAGATGATACAAAAGCTTAGAGGCGTGTGTTCCGGAAGAATCCTGCTGGTGAAAGACATTTCTTATGGCTATTTAATGCCACATATTTCCTACAAGTTCTCTTCTCCATTTGAAAGCCTAGCAGAATTTTTTGTTCTTTAACATTACAGAAAACATGGACAAAGCAGTTTCTTCTATCTTTCCAAGTATCTTGTGTCACTGTAAAACTGGGTTCTGCCTCCTCAGCACAGCTGTTGGTGCACACCTGTCAACTTCAGCTAACTTGTTTTAGTAGACCAGGCATGACCCATCTCTTGTCCCACACAATAGAATGAACCTTGAACAGCTTTTTGTGCCCCAGGAATGTATACAGGCAATCTGCTGATCATCAAGAAGTGTAAACATGTTCAGAAGTGTCCTGAACGAGCACACTGTGGGCACCAGCAACGGCAACAGCAAGTCAGTAAACGGACCAGTCACTAAGGACATACTGTCTGTCCCACCCTATAACTAAGGGAACCAAAGAATTTGGGGGAAGACTTAGACGGAAGAGACTCTAGAGGGAAGCCAGGAGAAAGGGGAATGAAGGAAACTGAAAAGAATCAAGGACCCTGCACTAAGACTACCACTATGAGTCCACCAACTCTTCTGGACCACAGCATCCCTCCTGCAAAAGGAATAGGTCATGTAATGAACTACAACAATAACCCACCCAACTTCTCTCCTGGACTACACTGTCTCTTCCACAAGTTGTGAAAGTAATTGCAAGCATAAGATACACTCAATTTAAGCTTCCAAACCTGGACAGGATCCTCATAAATTTAACAATCATTGTGCTTCTAGCCTCTTCTTCTCTTGGGAAATTGAGATCACAGTGTCTAGAAGAGGTCCTCATATGCATTTTGCTCTCCTGGACAGGATCTGCGCTATGTCTGGCTCCATCTACCTTTAGCCTTCTGAAAGTTAATTAGTCTTAGACAGACCTCAAAGTGGCTTCCCCAATCTGAACCATTTATTTCAGTGTCTGCTACAAACTGACAACTACCTCAGGCTAGGCATCTGGCTTTAGAATAACTGCAGATGAGAAGAAGTTAGGCAACTATGTTCTCTTTAAAATTGCAGCCTGTGAAAAGGAATTTATTTACTGGATCATTACAAAACCAATATGTATCACTTGAGTGCATTCTTCCTTTTGGGCTCAAGCTCTCCGCTCCCACTAGATGGGTGGCCTCTCTCTCTTCTTTCATCTCAAACCTTCATATTTTTCCAATTTGAAAAATGCAGTGACTGACTGATACAAACAGACCTATTTCCAAAATCATATCAACAACTCCATCTGTCAAAAAACTCATCTTCAATGCAATTTCAAGAGCACAGCTATCCGCACTAGGTGTTTGCAATAGTTCCATACATCAAACATACTAACGCAAATGCACCACATGGCACTAACAGGGAATACAACTTCCTATACAAAGTCAAGGGAAAGCAAAGATAAAGAAGAAAGCAAAAATCAAGATGACAAGAAATGGATAAGAAGATAAGAGCAAAGAGAACGAAGATAAAATGTTTTGTGGGTGGTGAACACCAGCTGATAACAATTTTTCTTTCGAGACACAGCATACTTAATTTATTTATAAGCACTGGAAAAAATGTTATTTGCAGAGTCCTGTGTAAAAATACACTGGAAGTGCCACTGAAAAAGCAGTTCAGAAGGAGAAACAAAGAACATGGGGGCCTATAAGGATGCTGGGAAGAGACTCTTCATTAGGGACTGTAGTGATAGGACAAGGGGTAAGGGGTTCAAACTTAAACAAGGGAAGTTTAGACTGGATATAAGGAAGAAATTCTTTCCTGTAAGGGTGGTGAGGCACTGGAATGGGTTGCCCAGGAAAGTCGTGAATGCTCCATCCCTAGCGGTGTTCAAGGCCAGGTTGAACAGAGCCTTGGGTGGCATGGTTTAGTAGGAGGTGTCCCTGCGCATGGCAAAGGGGTTGGAATTTGATTATCTTCAGGACCTTTCCAACCCTAACTATTCTATGAGTCTATGATTCTATAAAAATGTTCACCTAAATATCAAGTCACATTTCTTGCAGCAGAATGGTGATGAAGCTGGGAGCAGTTAGGCATGAGAACAACTAAGTACAGCCTATACTCAACACGTAGCAATGGTATATTTAGGAGTCTACTAAGGATGTATCTAAAGATGAAAACTAATAACTCATGATCTATATGCTCTAAATGATCAAGACTGATGTATTTATGTTTCTGATGCTGGAACATATCATCCACATTAATGTCCTGCTGGTATTCTTCAAATAGGCCTGTGCTTTTCATGGCCTTACTAGAAGCTGGCTTTGCATGGTTTGATTTGGATACTTCATATGGTTTGACCTGCGTAAAAGTTGTCAGCTCAACTGGACACTCAGATAGAGTGGGTGTTCTCTTACCATGCTAGTTGTAGGGGATGGAGGATTGGAGAAAGGAAAAAGAAAGAGAAAAACCCAAACCAAATCCAAACCAAAAAGAAAGGTGAAACTGCTGAAAACCTTTCAAGCTCTATCATGAATGTCAGGTTTTAGGCGATACCCATGCAAAAGTGCAATTTGAAATGTTAGAAGTAATCCGAGTCTTGATGTACACACATGAAGGACCAGACAACCTCAGTACTGCTGGAGATAGGCACTTTTTCTAACCATGACTTTCTATGTCAGCAACCTGAGAGTTTCCCAAGATTTCATAAAACCCCTTACATAATTAGGCAGTTTTTTCAACCACTCAAAGCTACTGAGCTTACTGAAGTAAGCAATGTGGAAGACAGTTAAGACAGACAACCTGGAGGATGAATAAAAGCCTTTGGCTTTTGGTTGTATAAATGGCTATCAGTTGGATATTCACTGTGGTTATTCACCACCATGAAGGGGTATTGAGAAGCTTCAATTTAAAAAGAGCACTGCTACTTGAAAAATTAGATGAAAATACAATGCCTTTCTAAGGGCATAGTGCAGACAATCATTTGTACCACTTGTATGTCAGGCAAATTGTAGAGAACCCCAGAGGGAGGGAGGGAAACAACAGCACTGGCACCTGCAGAAGAACGGACATTTGTCAGTTCTGCCATTAATGTCAAGGATGCAAGGTGGTGATGACTGATGAAATCAAAGGTGGAAATGTTGCTTACAGAAGAAGTGCACCACTATTGCACTATGCTCTCCTTTGAGACAGATAAATATAATCTGGATTTTGAAGGTAAATAAGTCCTGTGGGTTAGAGTGAATTCACTGCAACTATAAGAACTATTAGTGCTAGAGTTCAGACCAGAATTAACAATTCATGGCTACTTTTTTTTAGCTGACACCGATTCCTTAGGAAGCTTTATAGTCTGTTAAGAGAGAAGCAGACGCATTTTTCTTACATATCTATTAAACACTATGAAAAGCAGAGACTCTTCCCTTCTGCTTTGCAGACTTCGGCAGCCTGTGTCAGCGACTATTCATTGCTTGGTTTTAAACACGAAAGGTCATTACAAAGGTCTCCACTGAACAGAGAAACAGGCTTAGATGCTGGAGCCTTCACAGCAAAGACACATTTACTCTTAGATCCTAGTACATACATTTCTCTTTTTTAATGCCTAGCAATTAAAGGCAAAGAGAAACTCCATGCACACACTGATGTAGCACATTAAAATAATTACAATAATCCTTACTTACACTGCATTAAAGATTGCTGTAATGTGCAATGATCCCTAGAATTGCTTATCTGTACATCCATTTATCAGAGAGATCTGTTTACCTGTTAAGGATAAGATCGCAAGTAAGGGACTAAACTATTTAATTGCTCAGCTTATCATAGAATCATAGAATAGTTAGGGTTGGAAAGGACCTTAAGATCATCCAGTTCCAACTCCTCTGCCACAGGCTGAGACACCTCCCACTAAACCATGCCACCCAAGGCTCTGTCCAACCTGACCTTGAACATCACCAGGGATGGAGCATTCACAGCTTCCCTGGGCAACCCATTCCAGTGCCTCACCACCCTCACAGTAAAGAACTTCCTCCTTATATCCAATCTAAACTTCCCTTGTTTAAGTTTGAACACGTTACCCCTTGTCCTCTCACTACAGTCCCTCATGAAGAGTCCCTCCCCAGCATCCCTATAGGCCCTCTTCAGGTATTGGAAGGCTGCTATGAGGTCTCCACGCAGCCTTCTCTTCTCCAGGCTGAACAGCCCCAACTTTCTCAGCCTGTCTTCATATGGGAGGTGCTCCACTCCCCTGATCATCCTCATGGCCCTCCTCTGGACTTGTTCCAACAGTTCCATGTCCTTTTTATGTTAAGGACACCAGAACTGCACACAATGCTCCAAGTGAGGTCTCACGAGAGCAGAGTAAAGGGGCAGGAGCACCTCCCTCGACCTGCTGGTCACACTCCTTTGGATGCAGCCCAGGATATGGTTGGCTTTCTGGGCTGCAAGCACACACTGCCGGCTCATGTTCATTTCCTCACCGACCCACACCCCCAAGTCCTTCTCCGCAGGGCTGCTCTCAATCTCCTCCCCGCCCAACCTGTAGCTGTACCTGGCATTGCTCCGACCCAGGTGGAGGACCTTGCACTTGGCATGGTTAAACTTCATCAGGTTGGCATCAGCCCACCTCACAAGCTTGTCAAGGTCCCTCTGGATGGCATTGCTTCTCTCCAGTGTATCAACAGAACCACACAGCTTGGTGTCATCAGCAAACTTGCTGAGGGCGCACTCAATCCCACTGTCCATGTCACCCACAAAGATGTTGAACAAGACCGGTCCCAACACCAATCCCTGGGGGACACCACTCGTCACTGGTCTCCAGCTGGACACTGAGCCACTGAGCACTACTCTTTGCCTGCGGCCATCCAGCCAGTTCTTTATCCACCGAGTGGTCCACCTATCAAATTGATGTCTCTCCAACTTAGAGAGAAGGATGTCATGGGAGACAGTGTCGAATGCTTTACACAAGTCCAGGTAGATGACATCAACTGCTCTGCCCCTGTCCATCAGTTCCGTGGCCCCTTCATAGAAGGTCACCAGATTGGTCAGGCAGGATTTCCCCTTAGTGAAGCCATGCTGGCTGTCACCAAGCACCTTGTTGGTTTTCATGTGCCTCAGCATGCTTTCCAGGAGAATCCACTCCAAGATTTTGCCAGGCACAGAGGTGAGATTGACTAATCTGTAGTTCCCCAGCTCATCCATTTTCCCCTTCTTGAAAATGGGGGTTATATTTCCCTTTTTCCAGTCATCGGGAACTTCACCTGACTGCCAGGATTTTTCAAACATGATGGACAGTGGCGTAGCAACTTCATTTGCCAGCTCTTTCAGGACCCGTGGATGGATTTCATCCGGTCCCATGGACTTGTATACATTCAGGTTCTTAAGATGGTCTCGAACCAGATCCTCTCCTACAGTGGGCCTAGGGTCTTCATTCTTACAGTCCCTCCATCTGCCTTCCAAGACTTGGGTGGTGTGGTCAGAGCATTTGCCGGTGAAGGCTGAGGCAAAGAAGTCATTAAGAACCTCAGCCTTCTCCAAATCCAGGGTAGCCAGTTCTCCCGATAACTTCTGGAGAGGGCCCACGGTGTCCCTAACCTGTCTTTTATTGGCAATGTACCCATAAAATCCCTTCCTGTTATCCTTAACATCCCTAGCCAAGTTTAATTCTAAGTGGGCCTTAGCTTTCCTAACCTGGTCCCTAGCTTCCCGGACAACATCCCTGTATTCTTCCCAGGTCGCCTGACCTTGCTTCCACCTTTTATAAGCCTCTTTTTTCCTTCGAATTTTCTTCAGCAGCTCCTTATCCATCCAAGGAGGTCTCCTGGCCCTCCTGCTGCACTTCCTTCTAGTTGGGACGCAACACTCCTGAGCTTGTAGTAGGTGATCCTTGAATACCAACCACCAGTCTTGGGTCCCCTGCCCTCTAGGGCTATATCCCATGGAACCTTGTCATGGGTTCAGCAGTAGCAGTCATTTTTCGCCTTATTGGTAGCTGGTGCAGCTCTGTGTTTTCAATTTGGGCCTGGGAACTGCACTGAAAACACCGATGTTTTCAGTTACTGCTTGGTAATGTTTTGGTTTGACCAAGGACTTTCTGAGTCTCATGCTCTGCCAGGGAGGACGGGAAGCCAGGAGGGAGCAGAGACAGGGCACCTGACCCAAACTGACCAAAGAGGTATTCCATACCACAGCACGTCATGTCCAGGATGTAAAAAACAGAGGGCAGAGACCAGGAAGGGTGGGTGGGTGCACTGCTTGGTCAGGCTGAGGATTGGTGGTGAGCGACTGTACTCTTTCCTTGTATTTGCCTTGTCATTATTATTATTGGTGGTAGCAGTAGCGGTTTGTGTTATACCTCAGTTACTAAACTGTTCTTATCTCAACCTGTGGGAGTTTCATTCTTTAGATTCTCCTCCTCATCCCCCCCCGGGACTGGGGGAAGAAAGAGTGGGGAGTGAGAGAGCGACTGTGTGAGTTATAGAGGCTTAAACCACAACAAACCTTACTGAGCAGGTTCCTGAAGAGGCCAAAGTCTGCTCTCTTGAAGTCCAGGGCAGTGAGCTTACTGCACGCTCTTCTCACTGTCCTGAGGATCTCAAATTCTACCATCTCATGTTTGCTATTAAAGCTATGCCAGGAACAGAGCCTACTCATAGTACAGATTTGATGCTACTGTCTTGCCTTGTGGTTTAGCAAATGTAATAGTTCTGGATTTTGGAGCAGCACTTGATCTGTATGCATCCCTCTCATACAGCTAAAAAGGCACTGCAAGAATGCACATATCTAAGGCAATAACGCTGCTTACTAATATCCCCCTAGATAAAACAGATCAAAATCAAATCCTCAAGCAGAGGTTTCAAGGAGAACAGTGGAAGTCAAATTCCAGCCTTCAGATGCAGCTTTCCTGTCCCTACACTTTAAAGACAATGTATGCAAAGTTGACGAAACCTTTAAGGTAAGCTGCTAGACAATAAGTGACAGCATGGATACGAATCAATGGCAAGGTACACTGATATATTGCAACCAGAGGACAGAGAAAAAACAGAACATGATGAAATGACTAAATGATGCTCACCAAACTGATATTAATTTTCAACATACTATGCTCAGAGAACTTTGTAGTGCAGGACACCTCCAAAATACATAGGAAAACTTGCTTTATTCTGCTTGCTGTGTATTGCTTGGCACCATTATAGCTTAACATTCCAAATGACCAGAGACTGCATGGCTAGAATGCAAGTAAACAGATTACAGCAGAAATAGTATTTTATGCAAATATGTTTAATCTGAAGCAATAAGAACAAGAAGAAAAATAGCTGTGATTCAATTAGTGTTTTGATGACCTGGGCAATTAGATTTATAGCAGAAAGAGATTTAATTCCTAAATACACAAGCATTGTCTTGCTTTATCTAATGAATTGAAAAATAATAGTTAACTGACTTCATGAAAATCTTTAGGATTAGATCATGACCTTTATTTCTTCCTGGACAAAAAAGCTCTACAAATATCCAAGTCCAAAACCATCCATAGGAAGTGCTCCTGACCCTATGTTAGAAAGCAAGATAGGGAATAGCAGTCAGAGGAAACGGGCTGCCTTTTGCCAGTCCCTGTTTATATTCATGGAGGTTTGCAAACCTGTGACAACCATGGTTAGTATCTATCTTGCAGTTTATGCACATAACACCCATCCAGTAAGAACCTGGATTTTTTCAGGTGGTGCCAAAATGTCTGTCAAGGATACTCATTCATTTCATTTCTCTTCTTTTCTTTGACTGGAAATCTATTTTAAGAAATACCTTCTTCAGCATTTCCTCTGTACTTTCAATGAAATTAGCTGCTTTCCATTAATCAAAATACAATCACAGAATCACAGTGCTAGAATGGGAATGCTGGGAAGGATGCTGATTCCATTCTCCTGCTCCATCTGTGATCAATGTGTCATTATCTGCAAGACATTTATCTATTATGTTTCAGAACACCTTCAAAGTGCTACATCCTCTTAAAAAATCTCTCTCCCAATGCTGAACTATTGCTGTCATTACAAAGGCTAAAATTAATCTTCTTTGCTGTGATGTAAACAAATTGCTCCTTGTTGTCTCCACAATGGATAGAGGACAATTCCTCCATTTTGTGATTAATTTGATGTATTTGAAAGCTGGATTTGTGGGTTGGCTTTGTTTTGTTGCTTTGGGGTTTTTCTGTTGTTTTGTTTTCTCTCCACAGCAGAGGTGCTTTTCTCCTTCAGTCTTCCTTCACAGGGTATGTTTTCTGCAACGGCGATCATATCTGTTACTTTTTTCTGGGTACTTTCCATCTGATTCATACTATTCTAAAAGCCTGGGTTTCAAATCTGGACAATGTATTCCAGCCAAGGTCTTACTGGTGCTGACGGGAGCCGAAGGATTACTCATAGTTACACATGCCAGAGCAACATTTGCCCTTTTTGCAGCAGAATGACATGATTGCCTCATGTTCTGTTTGTAATCCACTGTAATCCCCCACCATTTTTCTCTGAATTTATTATTATCAATTGTTTTCCATCCTGTTTTGTGCAGGTGATTATTCTTACCTGAGAACTTTGCATCTGCCCACACTGAACTTTATCCTTTGTATTCAGACCATTTCTTGAATTGCTTAAAGTGACTGTGAATTTTATTGCTGTGCTACATTTCATCAGTCTACTAAGTTCAACAGCTACAATTTAATGAAACAGTGAATACTACTGTACTCAAAATAGATCCAGAAGTACCTATGCAATTTATCCTACCAGCCTCACAGAGAACCACTGACAGCTACTACCAGGATGTAGCTTACCAACTGATCCTGTATCCACTGCATAATTATTTCTTTTTAGACAATATTTCTTTAACTTGCTTATAAGGGTAATGTAAGTCAATGTCAAAAGCCTTATTAAAGTCAAGATACATGATACTGCAAGCTTATCCCTGAGACTCAAAGCCTGTAAATGTCACAGAAGAAAATTAGTTTAGTTTGACATCCATAGCAGCTTTATCCATCCCCCTGTCTTCTCAATGCTAACAAACGTTTGCTTTAGTATTTTATTGTAGTACTATTTTCTTTCCTTTTTGTTCAGCGTTTCAGGTTCAAGTCATGGGATATCATTTCCTATTTTCTTCCTTTCTCTAACTTCAAAAATACAGAAGCTGCTGGTCCTGTCCAGTCTTCTACAACTTCATAAACTAAGATAACTTTTAGTATCTTTACAATTCTTTCAGCCCATTCATGTAAACCTTAAGCAATTCCAGCCGATTTGCAAACATCTAATATACTCAAGCCTGTTCTTTCCCCAACGTAGAATCTTACACTTCAGTTGGAGACCTTAACTACGATAGCTACGCGGTCACAGCTGACCTTTTAAGTGAAAGCCAAAGCAAAGGCAGGTAACAATGTTGTGCCCTTCTCAGCAATGCCTTTTTGTAAGTGTCTTTCTCCACCAAACAGTGAGCCATCATTTTTCTGGAATCTTCTCTTCCTTTTAATACACTTATAAAGAATTACTATTCTTAAATCCTTGGCCAAACATCTCATTTTATACCTGGCTTTCTGAGTTTAGGGCTACCATGTGCGCTCACTGAAGAGTTCAACTTAGTTGTGCTTTATGTAACTTCTTGCCACTGCACTCATGAAGAGCCTTGTCATTAACCAAGTTCTTGGCTTTTGGATAATTTGTGTTTGTACCTTCTATATTGAGGAAATGCCAATTATCTTGGGTTTTCCTCCTCTCATTTCCCTCTTACGTGATTTTGAATTAACTTGTCTTTATTTTGATGTTCTTCTCTTCCTAAAAAATCTGCCATTTATCTTTCATGGCCATTGTCACTCTGCCTTCTACTTTTAATTCTCCACAAGAGTGCCTGTTTTTCCTTTAGAATCAAATGGCAGTCTGCAATCACCTATTAACTCACAAGCATACAAACATATTTAAATAGTGTGCAAATTACTCTCTGACTGGCTAGTGATTTAAAACTCACTCTGACATGCCCTATAAATCTACTGCTATACCATCCAGTATTAAAGTCAAATAATATTTCAAAGCTGGAGACTTAGTCCCGATTGGTTTGACCTTGTTAAACCACAGCACAAACCAAAGCACCTAGTTTGAATAACACCCCGGGGGCTCTCTTTCAGAAAATAGGAAAGAAGGTTTGCAGGCATGGGGTACTTTTTCCCCAAACACTGTCTTTTTAAAGGTATAGGTAGGTTTCCGAAAATACCTCCTATATACAAAGCAAAAGGAAGGAGGCCCCTGCTCACTATGTGATGTCAATAAGAGCAGGGTAGACCCCATGGTATTGCCAAAAATGTATTTACTTCAATGGGAGCCAGATGAACATTGGGTAGCACGGATTTCCCTTTGAAAATCGTGTCTGCTTCAGAACCAATAAAATTAGAGATATTAAAGCAATGCCAGCACCGTTATTGACAAAACTAACAAGTGCTCCCCAAGTGCTAATAAAATTCCAGACATGCAACCTATCGATCACTGCCTCAGTTCAAAGCACATCTGCCACATACAATCACAGACAAGGCCCCCATCTCTGTCACTTCTGATGCCATATTTAATGACAAAATTGGCTGCTTACAAGCTTATAAGGAATTTAATATTGTGCCTCTAGCATACAGAGAACCACGTGCATCTTCTTGGAGGATATAAGCAGCCATATGTGCTTGAAATGCATTGATGGAAGATAGCGTATTTCACGTGCTGCATCTCAGCTAGTGTTTTCTGTTGATTCAGTTAGGATGCTTTTAAATTGTACTGATTTACTGAAGATTTACAAACATAATTCATGTGCAGTTGTCCTCTGAATAAGCCTCTAAAACTAATTCAACCGCAGTCGAAAAATAAATTGCAAAATAAGTTACTCAATTGAAATCTGCCATCTGAGGCACTGTAATAGAAAACATTTATTATAAAACTAACATGTATTTGTGGCTAGAGATGTGTACGGTACTAAACAACTCTGGGAAATGAATTTATTCAGGCTTTTCTGAAAGCACGTCTTAACTGGGCTAACAGAAAATTACATGTTCAAAACTAATGGCAGGTTCTATGATTTTCATCCTGCATCACAGGCTTCCCATTATTATCCTTTTTGTTTTGGAAGGCTTATGAATTTCAGGCAAACTTTACTCTGCACAGCTGCAGGAGGCCTAGATTTGCCTGTTAGATACAGGAAAGATATAGGTACAATTCAGTGCAGAAGGAAAGGAAGCATGAATATTAATACATCCATCTCTAGATACAAAGCTTCAAATTTGACAAGTTCACTTCCATGGGGCTGCTGGACTGTGAAAGTCGAGGATATGCTATGCTGGAGGCCACAATGCACTCAAAAGCAGTGTTTCCTCTTCAAAAGTGAGGGTATTTTGCCCATTCAGACTTTCATTAGTGCTCAAGGGGAATTCTTTGAAAATGATAGAGAGTTCGTGTCTGCAATTAATAATGATAGTCTAGTCTACAGCAGCATGCCTGACACTGAAGTCAGTCATTGATAGGTTCAATTCAGGCAGATGAAGGTTTTCACAGAGTACAGTGGAAGAACGATTTGGGAATTATTTTATTCGCTGCCCAGGGCAGACAATGAAAGCCCTGAGCAGTAACATCCCTGTCCAGATTTCCCACTTACTGGGGAAGAGGGCTGGGAGTGAAGACAGTGAAAATAAAGGCTGAAAAACAAGGGGGAAAGTTCAGACTATTTCTACAGTCTTCTTGCTAATAATAATGGCAGCTTAAGGCTCTAAACGTTTTCGGATTCGGAGCTTATGCATCTGCAATACAAGTGCACCCCGTTAACTTCCACAGCTCCTTTGTTCTGGGCAGCGGTGCTTTACAAAAAGCCATAGGATGAGCACATTGGACACCATCCCAGACTGCTTCCAGCAGCCTTAAACCTAACAACATGTCCTCTTAACTTGTGCACCGTATCAGGCAAGGTAATTACATCTATTTGTCCATAGAATAATTTCGCAGAGCTATTGAGAAATGGCTTTTAGCAGAAATCTTCAATAACTTAAACTCATTTTTTTAGCTAACAGTTTTCACTTATAATAATACATAGTCTGAGTGAGCCAATTTTCTGGCAAGTCTGAAGAGGTGCAAATCTCAGACACATTTCACTACCGTACCAAAATCTTTTACTTGAGAATGTTATGCTAAACTTTTTCCCTGATTCCCTCTTTTTCTTTCTCCAACGTAGAAGGAGAAGACTCGGAAAGTATGTCAAGTTCGCTGTTGAGCTCCTTAAGAACTCTCAAATGACCTTGTCAGAAGAAAAATCCTAACCCTTTGATTCATATTTTAAATTCCTGACTAACCTGCCCCTTCCACTCTGCTGCTTTGTGATTTCTGCAGCTCTGACAGAACTGAGTTCAGTATTAATGACTAGCAATCATTTTCAGGCTATACGCTCTCCTGCCTTCTGCAGACCAAATGCCTCGTTAGCTTAGCTCTGTGGGTGAGATGCTCACCTTTGTATTGGTTTCTCCTGGGTTCAAGATGAATAAAAAGCTGGGCTTGTAGCTAGGCTAAAAATAAATCCCCATCACTCAAATGCCCTCCAAGATGCAGCTGAATCATTCAAGTCGACTTCCCTTGGAAAGGCACGCTCTGCAAAGGTACCTTGTGTGACTCTGGCGGTGGATTCACTGCAAGTCATGTGCCAGTCTGCTTGATTATGCTGCTGTTGTTTTTCAGTGCATAATTAAATAATTCAGTCTGCTCAATAAAGCTGGCTTTGTTCTAGAAAAGAACATAGAGTTGGTTGGACCCAGCAGACTCTTCTATAGAAGATGCAAATAAAGGACAAGCTTAAGGCAGAACTCTGCTGATTTTCAAAACCTTTGACTACTGCTGGGTTTAAAGTCTGTTAAACATACTGAACCCTCCAGCTGCCTTTGTGAGATTACTTCTGGCAGGTAGCAGCTACCCTCAGCTACTTCTAAACTCGGCCCCCAGCTCTTTCATTGGGATTCTACAGTCTGGCTCCCCTAAAATGACTTCACAATTAGAATATTCAAACATGATTTTCGATTACAATTGAGAAATAGATTTTAAACATAAGAACTTGTAAATCTGTCTCACAAGTGGATATTCACACAAGTCAGCCTTGGCTTAATGATGCTACACTCCGATTTACCCAGACAACCCAGGGAGAGAGGCAGCTGTCTGCTTTCATTCACCCACTGGAGAAGCTATTTCTCTTCAGTCACTGTAAGAAGAACCTTGGTGTTATGAGGTTTAAATTTGCCTTTGGGATATCTCCCAGAATAACAACTGTGTGGTGAGAACACAGAGCTCCTATGCATCTCAGGAACAAATCAGGGCTCCTTACTTCAGGATCTGCATAGGCTCTCTGGATACAAGAACTCAAAAGAACACAAAATAAAAGCATTTCTATCTCCAAAATTATATAAGAGGACAGGGGGCATTTCAACACCACAAAGCCAAATGGAACAGCATGGAAAAAAATGTCAGGGCAGGAAGAATGGAGAACTGAAGACTAAAGACATTAAACTTTCTTGCAGCTTGCACTGCATAAAAGATGTAGGACACATTCTTCTCACTGTTCACTTTTCCCTGCATGGAAAATGCCAAAAATTAAAGTGTGTGGTGGAAAACACCTGGAAAAGACAAAATATTCCTTCCTTCATCTCAGCACTTCCTATTTAAATAGTTCTCTCTATATATACACATCTATATAGCATATACACATTTACACATGTACATACACCTATAGGTATGTATAAACTAAGGATATATATGCAGAATGACCTATTGGCCAAATACAATCCATCTGTAAGATTTAAATGAGGCAAAAGCAGCACACAGATCTCTATGCAAGGCAAAGTATCGCACCCGGATTGCATCGCCCAGTCTGCATTCTGCTTCCTTAACAACAGACTATCCATAGTCCTGGAGAAATTTCCCACTGAAAAAGAAATGATCCTTTATTTTGTGAAGAGACAGGAATCTTTAAGAGATGTGCGATTGCTTGTATCGCTTCAAGGTATCCACGTGTGATTTCAGAACCTCTAAAACGATTTGTGGCTTTGCCCAGAGTCAGACGTCTCAGTACCACAATGAACAAGACACTTTTAAAGCACCTCTAAAGCTTTCAGCGATAGTTGTTTTCTTGCCAGGATCTACCTTTTTGTTTTTCCTCCTGGGAAGACAGAGGGTCACAAGGCCTCTGAAAATGGTAGGAGCATAAGTTCCATTTGAAGTCAATAGGATTTGTAATCCTAGATCCCTCAAATGCCTCTGAAAATCTCTGTTGATACATGCCTTGACAAAACCCCACCTTTCCCTTTCCTCTGACGCCGAAGCTCCATTTCCATAAAGACAGAGAATCTACACTTTCACCTCTAACATACATAAGCCTCCGATGATATTCCTGTGAGCTACCTACACACAATACAAAGAACATGTTTGGCAATGAAATACAGAAATAGATTCAGTAAAGTGAATTTTCAAAAGCACCTTCGGAGACTTCCAATGGGTATTTTCTTCCTAAACACTTCGGTAATTTTGAAGATTCAAATCTCTGATCAGCAAAGCTGCTTCCTTTTACAACTCCTGTTTCTAATATAATTGACTGGCAGAGGCCAAATTGAAACTGAATAAAGGAAGCATTGTGGTTTCATCTCCTCCACTGGTCTGTCATTTATCTAGCTACCCCTTAATTCATTTGTTCACGCCTTGCCTTCTCCTTAACTGATTGACTCTTTCTTCTCACTCGTGGTATGATTCATGAGTATCATTTCATACTATTTGATTTCCACATGCATAAAAATGTTTTGATGTAATATGACTTGCCTTTTTTTAGGCAATTAAAAATTAGCTTACTAATAATATTATTAGCTCAATAATTTGTTTAAGTAATTTGCTTACAGAAATACCTTTTCTGAATGTAAAATCCCACCAATTCCATATCCAGAGAGCCACTTCACATTCTGAAGGGCAAAAGAAATCTCACGCTCGACTTGAATGCCACTTGATTTTGAACATGGGATTCAACAGAGGGGAGGACTGTGCAATGGACCTACAATAACTGAAATTCATTTGTATTGTAGTTACCATGTAATGATCATTCATTTCTATATAACTTTCAGATAACATCTTTGAAAATCCTTACAAATTTCACAGCAGATGTAGATTGAAATTTACAGAGTACCATTTTGAATAACATTCTAGGACACTGGTGTTCTGCAATTTAAGAGGCATGGTGCTGAATGATGAACCAAAGCTAAGTCAAAGAAATCCAGGATCCTAAAAACACCTTAAGCACTGGAAAAAGTCCACCGTCTACCTGTGATGTTACAGCTGTAATATGCTCACCTCAGATGTATTCTCAAGCAGATGTATGAGCTTCACTGAACACTACAAATAGGAAAAATGAGCAACTGTCGAAAGCAAACAGGGAAGCTGACTGATCTGCACATTTCTGTTGTGTGGTGTCATCCTCCACAAATCAAACAGCTGATAACTGCTTCCACCCAACGAAAATATGTGCAAAATGTAGTTTTTACCATTTGTCCTGAAAAAAGTACATTCTAGAGAGCTTGAAGAAATAATGAAATATAAGACCCAAGTGGTGCCAGAGTGACAGATGCAAAGTTAAAGTACAATATTCTGATTTTTAAGACAAAACTATGGAATTCTATCAGCTTGCACTGCTTTTGCATGCGCCTTTCAGAGGATGGACTGCTGAGATTCTTTGCATACAGTGTTTTTTACTGACAAAACATTAAGTATCAAATATAACCCACCATGCCCAGCAACACCAGTGTTTCCCGCAATGTTCATCTATGGCATTAAGAACAACTGTCTCTTACCATCCCATCTGAAAAGCTTCTTGCCAGCTACGAACACCAAGCAGAGAAAGCTTGATAAGTTGCTATCTGAGATCTCATTTAAGTTGACAATTGAAGTTCTTTCACCTGGCATGGATGTTGTTTCCAGTGCTATCCTGGTCACAACAATCAGAATTAGTATTTTCCTGTCCTTTGGTGGCTGGCCTGGAAATTGTTGAATTACTGCCATAACTTAGCAATTCGCCACAATGAAGTGCAAAATGTCATTTGCAGAATCTATATCTGAATCAGCAGCATATACACAGCACCCTTTCCTTTCAAAAAAAAGCCCTGAAATGCATACATCACAACTGGTTTCAGAGAATTAGCCCCTTGAATGTTAGGAAATGCGTTAATTACATTCATGGCATTCCTTTAGGAAAGTTTTGAACATGAAAGGAAATGTATGCGAAGATACATGTTTTAAAGTGCATGTGAGACCGATATTCATGGTTACAGAAAATCTTTCTAAGCATATATGTTATCACTGAATATAAACTGCAAGGGATGGGGATTAAAAAACGTGGCTGAAAAATACAAAGATGAGTCACACGCTTATACATAAATCACCTTGAGCTGTGACTAAATTGGGAATGAGATGTAAGTACGAATATAGCTCTTCACTAATGCATGGGACGGACGAAGGAATAAAAGCATAAATCACACGGGGACATCACAAAATAGCAGGAGAGAACCATAAAATATGTACCTTGATCAAAAGGCTTGTTTGGATTCCAGTTTCTGAAGTAATCATCCTAAATGGGGAGAAAAGAAAAGGAAACTCAGGGAAAATATAATCATTTTTTTCCAATACTATATTAAATAATTAAAGTACGAATGAATCAATTCATCATTTGATTCTTATATATTGAGCCCAAATCAAAAGGTTGTGTCCTAAAAAGTAGTAAATACAGGTTAGAAATTGAAGAATAAAAAAACTCCTTATATTCAGCACCATGAATTTTTCCTCTGAACTGTTTTTCAACTTTATTATCTATTCTCTTCTATTATTTCATATCAATCTACAACTTCTCATATCAAAGATAAGAACATATTGTTCAGATAACGTAGCATAATCTACACAATCTTAGTGTGGCAAAAGGTCAAAGTAAATCCAAAAATACTTCCATTCATCTGGACACATGTGAATGACACCACTGTGAATGTACACAAACACAGCAATAATATCATAACCATTCTAAAGTACAGTAACATCCAGGAGCACTCGCAGTGAACACTTCTGTCACTGTTCCCAATATCAGGTTTTTAAAAGCTTCTTAAATCTGATGTAAAGATATTACTTTGCTGTGAGTCTCGTGGTTCTGTTCTACCTGAGACTGATTGGACTTGAGAATGGAGAAGGTAGGAACTGCCAGAGTGCCTGAGCAAAAGACTGCTGCAAACAAGTCTCTCTACAAAAAGAACAGAAAGCTCTTCTGTGTGCTGGATCAATTTGTATTCTTTGTACTTAGCAAATATTTACCTGAAGGCAAAGTTCCCCCCACTTTGTGTGACACCAACCCTAACCCTGAGGAACAGTAATTTAAGCCCAACTGTTACATTTAGTTTCAGCATATTCTGTATCTCCCACTTGTGTCCTCTTGGAGAGGAAGTGACAACAACAGAGTAATGTACTTGAAGTGAGGAAGCATGGAAGATTTATCTGACTGTGATATTTTTCTGCATATTAATATTAATTTCCTTTTTAATATATCCAGTATTCTATATTCATTTCTTGAGGGCTGCCACTGAAGAGATGTCTTTATCAAGCTGTCCAGAATGACATCTATATTTCTTTTTCCTGCCAGGACGGTAGCTGAAAACCTATCAGTGTAAGAGGCCTATATTATTTCTCCCATAGGGCTTTGTTTATTATTTATCTCCAGTACACTGAATTTCACATGCTTTCATGCTATCCAGCCACCCTAACCTGGAATATTTGGAGACTTGGAAACCAGCATGTCATGCTTTCTGGGGTCAGAATAGCCTCCAGGGCTGTTACAGGAGAAAGGAGGACTCTCCATGCCCTTGCTAAACACCAGGAGATGCACCTCATGGCAGCGCATTCTCTCCTGAATGACATGAGAAGCAGAAAGTGCCAGCACTTCCAGCATGGAGAACTGTGGAATGGGCCATCCTGCTCCTCTCTGCTGCTCTGGGGGCAGGTGAGGATGAGCAAACACTCCCTGTAATGAAGGGGCTAGATGTAATTCTGCGTGACTATCAGGAAGAAATGTATTTTCTTTCCCCAAGCATATTGATGCTCAATGTCTATACTGACTTCATGGACAGTGACGATGCTCCACAATAAAAGCAAAGATTATTTTTCGTCATTTATTTCGGATCCATCAAAAGTATTAATACTTTTTCTTCAAAAGTATGGAGTTTTGGCACCAAAAGTACAATCACAGACTTGCCTTTGAGTTCTACAGCTTTGTTAATACAAAACCCCCTTGTGCTTATACAATGCTCTGTAATTGATTATGATGTAGTGCTGAATTCACCAAGCATTAATCACTGTTCACAGTGTGTTGGGTTTTAAACTTTTTGAGCAGAATAATTCTTTTTTCCAGCAACAAAATACTCTCTTTTCTTCCCTGCTTACATTTTTCCCTGGGTGTTGCTTTGCTGTTGGGTTTGCAGCTTCAAAAACTGTTAAATAATTCAACTCCCAGGAAAGATTTCTTATGCTGGTGGCATACGGAACCAGGTTTGAAATAAGGATTGGAAAGGGGGGGTTATCTGAATTTCAGTATCAATGGAATGTTTTACAGAAAATGCACCTTCCTCACAAAATAACTTACAAACCACCCATCTCTTCTGTAAACCCATTCTTCTCCTTTATGCAGACCTGTTTAGTATTCCCTTTTGAAAATGGAAACTATGTTTATTTTAGAATATGCCTGAAACTACAGTATAACAATGTAGGAAACTGCACAAGAAAAAGCAAGAAAAAAAAGCCCTAAAGAGTAGAATAGAGGAGACCTTCTGGGTTTTCAATATATAAACCTCATTATTATTTATAGGAGTAAATAATGACTATACATACATCAGATTAATTCAGTCAATAGCAGTTCAAAATCACTTATACCAGTTGGACAATAGAAAATAGAGCACTAGAGTTCCACTTCAGCACTGGTACCAGCAAGAACTGCAACTGAATGGTCATGGCACTGTAAAGGTGAAAATACGGTTGAGCAGGAAATCTATGTCTTATTTAAATACATGTCTACAGCTGTGGCTTGAAGAATGGTCAGGGCTTTGTGCCAGTACTCTGCAAGGTGCTGAAATCCACACATTAACCTGAAATGGCTTTTGTCAGGAGGAGGAACTCTTTAACAACTCCAAATGGATACCATCATTTCACTGCAACTTCCTCCAACAGAAAAACACCATGCTGATGTAGCAATAACAGTGCCTAAACATAACACAAATTCCAGGTGTGTGCATATATATATATAAATACAATCAGCTTTATTAATGAGATTTAACATTCTGATTTAATCAAATACCTTTCTGACAGGCAACTGCACAGAAATCTATGCGCTACTGAGCTTTCTACTAGGACAGATACTAATGTGCTTAAACCACCTTATGTCTACAGTAACATATGAAGCTATTACATCATCTTAATATTAACATGTTAATAAATCGATATTAACACAATAATTAACATGTAAATACATTTCATTTATAACAATATAAACATTAGCTCATAAAAGTTCAAAGTATAATACGAATTATGATACATTGCAAATACTTTTATTTACTCTATGGATATTTACAAGTTAAAAGTGAAAAACCTACCTCAACTTCCTGAATACGCAAGCATTACAAATGAGAAAAGAAAAAAGAATGAAATAAACCAATATAAAAGGATGTTAACATTCATCAGTTTTCTCCTTGGTGGCCTTTTAAATGTGAAATCACTTATTTCAGATGAACTTCACCTCCAAACAAAATAATCTCTCTGTCTTTTCTCACCTTTCCACCTTTGCTGTCCCAGCCCAGTGTTCATCTGCTGTGCTATTAGCACGTTTCTCTTGTAAAGCACCAAGAAAAGGCATTTTCATTTCCTTTGGGCTGACAGACGAACCAGAAAGTGTTTTTCCACATATTCATCTGTTACATACCTGATATAGAAGAATTACTTCTTTTTCCCTAGCTGCCTTTAAAGACTTTGATAGACTTTGAAGGGAAGGCAAAGCCAGGCACAGATCCACTTCAATACAACAGGTGACAGCACCTGAGAAGCATTTTTGATGAACAAATATTGAAAAGTATCCTTCTCCTTGCATAGAATTCACACTTTGAAGGTTTTGCCTGTGGTTCAGTGAGTCAATCTTAATTAACTGAAGGGACTCTGCACACATAGAAGCATGCACAACAAGAGAAGACTCGATACTGCAAACCAAAGCTGGATCTGACTCCCTCAGCTTAACCCTGCATTAGATAAATGCGATGTACTCGCTTGGCCTCTGCACACAGCCAGGAATGAATACGAATCCCAGATTCCAGGAGAATTCAACTGCAAGGCTTGGGACAGGAGCTGCTTTTCATTTCTGTGCCTGTTCGTTATGGAGAATCATGGAATCTTCCTCCAAAATTTTAGCCTCAGGAAATTTAACAGAGAAATAATTTACAAGCACAGCAAATGAAAAGCAAACATCAACTGCGGGACTCGGGCCTCAGTTCTGCATCTTTATGAATTTGATTGAAGCAATCAAGAGATGCGACAAAACACGTTTTGAAGTGATTTAAATCCCTTTTGCTATACCATGCACAATAAATGATTGCTTCTCAACGAGAACAAAATATTCTTTTATCATTCAATACATAGGTGTCAACTTAGATCAATATACCATCAACAAAGGCGACCAAGAGAATAATCACATGTTAAACTAAGTATGCAATGGGCGTATTGAAAAGGGTGTGTTTAAAAGTTCACAAAAGCTTTCTTACAGGCAAAACTATTAAAAATGTCATTCATCAGACCCCATAGACGCATCAGAATTCATAGACTGGGTTCCGATTTGCAAAAATCAAACCTCAAACTAGAGCTGGGTCTGCCACAGTTTCCTGTTAGTCATATCAGAGATGTTAACAAACAGAAATTGACCCTAAGAGCAGGACATTGAGGTGCGACTGCTCTTCTCTTAACCTCCGGCATGACTGCAATAACGATACAGTTAAAAAGCTGAAATGAACAGTAAAACCAAACAGACCTATCCTCTTTTCCCCCACCACTTAAGAAGGTAAACAACAGCTTCTGGTTCTCCTGAAGCTCAAGTGTTTGAGTTAATCCCATCAAACCTACCCTATTGTCACTTATTGGTTTAGTTATTACCTAAGACTTGGTATTGTGCAAGAGTTAACGAAGCATGGTTAATTTAACACACAGGCACTCTCTATACTTATTTTATTTACTTGTCAAAGGAGCTCCTGCAAGATGCTCTTGTTTATAAATAGAGCCAAACATTAGCTAAATGGGTGCATAAATATTTATATTTTGGTGCATTAATTTAGCTTCTAAGTTATTTGTACGAATCAAAGAGAAATGAGGTGTTGACTGGAAAACCCTGCACACAAAATCCTCGCCATCACTAATCCCTCATCCCAGGTCCTTCCTGAGGAAACTCATATACAGGGCGTAACCCCAAGGACTGTCAGATAACCTTTTGGAGGTAATCTTCATTCCCAGCCAACAAGAGCTTAAATTTCAAAGTATCTCCAGGAGGGATGTTTATTAACACTGGTTTGCAGCCTGCTCTATGGTGAAACCTTTGACTCTCACTGAGACCAGCTGGGCACAGTGGTAAGAACCAGCTTATTGCTTCGTTTCAAATGAGGAAAGATGCAGCTGCATTTTCTGCCTCTCTACCTTGCAGTACAGAGGAGCATTCCAACACCAAGCAGCGTTACAGCTCCAGCTGCTACTTGCTAAAGTCAATCTAGCCTGGATCATAAATATCTCCCCAAGGCCTACTGCCTCCTATAAGCAAATACGTTGTGTCAGCAAATCAGAAGTTATTTATTTATTTAGGAGAAGAGAAAATATTTTGCCCACCAAGTGCTTTAGTGAATAAAGATTTCCCGATGGAAGCTAGTGCTCAGGGTCTGCAGCCAGGAGCTGACTCTAAACTCCTAAGCATATTAAGAGATCTCTAACTGCCTCTGAACTGGTGAGCTCTCTCTCTTCAGGGCATTCAAGAACCAGGGAAACAAGATGCTTTCATTTAGTGAATTAGTAGTGCTTGTGCTGGGAATGCTTCACTTTACATTTGGTAAGAGAAACCTCTGGAAAATTTAGTGCTGTATTTCCCAGAAAAGCCAGGGATGCAGGGGCTGACACAGAAAGTGAGCAACACTAACTGCTGAAATCAAAACAAACTACTCCAGACTGAAGTGGTAGCACGTCATGAAAGGTCTGAGGATGTCAGGACCTGCCTAGGATACTGTAGCTATGTCATTAATAAAAACATAATTAAATGCTCTAGCCTAGAATGAAATGGCAAAAGAATCACATTGGACTTGCATATAATGCTAAATCTATCAATATCTGTTCATTAATAACAGTATAAAATACATAAATACATATCCAAGTAAGTGCTCAGATATGCATGGCATAGAAAAACTCCTTGACCATGTATTACAATGTCAGGTGTCCTATAGGACTCAGATTACCATCACATCACCTTTCTGCTTAGCTACCACTAACATGCATAAAAGGCATCTTCTGCTTAATATGGCCCAGAATGGCACATTTTCTCTTATTTTCATAAACTAAAAGAGGGGGGTTTGATTGTTTGGGGTGGTTTTGTGCTATATCAAGCAAAACTTGTCACTCCTGCTTTATTGCAAGACTTTTCCAGAAGTTTCCACAGGCAATACTAAGACAGCGGTAGGCAAAGCTTTCACCATAGACTTTCTTTACCCCCAGCCACAGTGAGGCACTGGGGGAGCAAAAACTGCAAACCTTAGATTTAAAAATTCGGACAAATATTCAACAATAAATTCCCACTGAGCACATGTCAGACAGAATAAGAATTGTCAGGGCCCAGGACTCCACCATATGGGCCTTTCAGGGAGAACTCTTCCAGCTGCGCGATTGGGGTTCTGCGGATTCCTTTTACTTGTTGGGGGGAGGTAGAGTGATAAAAGACAAATAGAGTAAGAATCAAAAATATTTCATAAAAGCCCCCAAACTGCTCTTTGATTATCCACAAGAATGATGCCAAAGGGTATGCCTGCAATGTCAAGGGTAAACAGATGCTCATTCACTCTGCTTGTGCTTCAAGCAGGATGAATAGCGGCCAGCTGGGAGACAGAAGCTACAGAGTTGCTTTAGCACAGCACTCTGCCAACATACACAGCTGATATATCTGGGTGGCTGGAACAACCATGCAACTGTCTACACTAGGTTGTGCTGAACCTAAAACTGAAATAAGCCCCTTGGTTTGAATACTCTTTGCTAGCACTTTTAGTAGACTAACTTCAGAAATACATCATCACTTCTGCCTGGACTCTTCCTCTCATCAGCATGTGTTAAAAAGCCTCTGAGCCCTCCCTAGAGTTAACTAATTCTCCCTAATTTTACTTTCATAAAGTTTTTCACACTTTAGTATGTCCCAGCATTCATACCAGGTGATGCTGCAAGCTACAACGCTCTTGCTAGCCCAGACAGGTAAAACCCAAGAGCCTCCCAAGGTATGGGCTCACTCATCCTTGTGCTGGATGTGTCATACTGGCACAGATGCTGCAACGCCAAGGCCAGATTGAAAAACAGAACATTACTTGGGTGCTTCTGTTCTAAACTAACACCAGGTTCTCCCCAGCTACAGTGCCTCAGCCACACAGAACTCTCTCAGAGGCACTGCAGAGTTACACTCAATGAATTTTTTTCCTCCAGCCATGAGTTCCCCTGCCATGACCTTTCTAAAGGGCCTCCACTGTGGCTATTAGAGAGGCAGCAAACAGAGGGAGGAATTGGGATGGAGGAAAGACAGGCAGCTGAATACTTCTGACAAGCCTGAGGATGACAGGTGGTGTAGTGATGATTTACCATCTCAGCTGAAATGATTTCCTCAGGCAATCAGATCCTGGGGCACGCTGCAGGAAAGCTCAGTAGTTACTGACCCCTAAATCTGTGAGGTCCTACTCGCTCCAGCATTTGGTCCCACACACTTCTGATTTCTTTGGTTACTCTCTGATAATACCCTGATGACTTCATCATGTTTATGCAGATCTCTAATTAACCAGAACTCCCCATCCATCTCCCTCAACAAACACTCTTAATTCAGCTTTTGAATTTCAGTCCCAGTGATTGACAGGAGATTAAATTTATAATCACTTATTCTGTTTGGGAGGGACGATGCAGGTGGCAAACAGGAGACAAGTAAAAGGAAGAGAGCAGCACCAGAACTCTGGGACAAAGAGGACTAAAGCTCCACAGGGTTCAAGAGGTCCAGGTTGCAGCAGCTCTTTGTGGGCTCCTTACCAAGGAGTTCCCAATCAAGAAGCCTAGCCCAAGCAAGGTGGCACAGGGTAGCCAAGCCAAGTGCCCTCATGGGAGGCCAGAAAGCAAACATATTTCAGCCAGATAAGCTGATAAAACAGTACTTGGCACTTGTACTATCTGCCATGCAGTGTATATGCAAGAAAGCAAAAGTCTGCCATGTCAATGGAGTTACACTGTTTTCAGAGGAGTGGGAAAACACTCCAACAAGGTTTTTATCTCTTAGCTAGAAAGTACACGTGACCTCTTCCCTATGAGCTTTGCACTGGTCCTCAGTGTGACCTGTGAAGAAACGCCTATATCGTGCCGCAGCTGCAGCACAGAGCACAGCCAGAAGCATCCATGGGAACCATTAACTCCCACTTGCACAAAATGAGTCGTGCTCAGTCTAACAGGAAGCAAGCAGCAGAGCCACAGATTACAGAAATATCTTCCCCCTCCTTTCAGGTGGAATTCCTTAAAGCAGCATTATTTTGGATCTCTGAACTAACATTACGCGTGAAGTAGCAGCTCATTTAATCTAGTGATCCTTTACAAGGTTTCAACTAATGCGTAAAAATAACCTGAGTGCCTGCTCTGGGACTGAAGGTTCACACATGGGGAGCCTGGCCTAGTGTTGTTTTCTCACATGATCATTTGCTCACCACTGTGCCTCTTCTGAGTACTGTTATTGTGAATATGGGTAAAGAATGGCCTCCCGTAGGTTCTCACTCTGTATAGTATTGTTAATAAATCATATTCTTGATAGGTGTAATATTTAAAACCTACCTTGAAAGGAGAGCTACTAAACTCTTTCCACATCTTAATTTTCATTCAAAGTCTCAAATTACATACTTAGAAAGCAATGCTTTATAGGCAGCTTGAAAGCCAAACACATTAAGCTGGAAGGTTATAAAGCTACCGGCAATGTTACTCCGCTTTCAGCATCTTTGTTGCCTTGAGAGTACATTTGCAGTAGCTGTTTGCAACAGATTCACTGTCCCTTTTTAGTTGAACATTTGGGGTTTGTATCTGCAGAACAACATCTACATAAAAGAGTCCCAATCCTACCACTACTTTCACATATGAGAACTGCTTTACAGTGAATAACAATTTACATAATGATTAAATACAGAGTTATTTCTTGTTTTATCTTACAAGAAGTCTTCAGAAATCTGTTTTGAGTCACGTGTTGGCTTTGGGTTTTTTAAATTCACCATTACCGGATTAATCTCATTACAAGATAAAGACAGAGCTCCCCTAATACCAAAGTTATCAAACAAAAGTTATGAATATCATCATACTGATATTCCACTTAGATATACAAATTCCAGCGGTTAAAATGCACAAGGATACAAACAGCAGCTGAATAAAATCAACTTATCTAACTTTGATATTTAGTGACACGATGTTCTGAGATCTATTGAGACTAGTTATTATGTCTTAATGTTTTAAAATTGCTTCTTTCAATGCATAACTGACAGAGTAGAAAGAGACTGCATGAATTACACTGAGTTATGAGCAATGATCTGTCCCTGGGAGCACACACGCATTTGTTTGTATTCATTTGTAGCTTCAAAGGATAATCAAGCTCCAAATACTGTCGAGAGAAACCTTTGCAAAAGGTGCAGTCAAACTAGCCATGCTGCTGAAAAGAACAACTTTGCAGCCTTAGCCAGGATTTGAAATGTCTTAGAACTGCAGCAGGAAAAGCACAGTCATGGTAAAGAAGCCTATAAAATAACCAGCTGCTGACTGAGACAGTTGTACATTTTCAGATCAGAAACCCTGTGAGGCATTACGAATGTGTGGCCTCCATTGCAGATTATGACATTAATTTGTTAATTGTCTCTGGTATTTTATCCATTCTAAAACAAAGAAAGGAACACATTGAAAACTGTTCTGCAAAACTGACAGGAAGCTTAGCAGAAACAAGAGCAAAATACTCGCAGCAGTTGCTGCAATGAGAAATCCTGTCCTCCCTCAGGAAAGGGCTCCTCGCTTTGTTCATCATCAGTAGTAGGTTATTTTTAATACCATCGCCAGTTTATAGATGATGGTATTTAAAACCTGTGATGAGATTTGCCATAACAGTTGGGGCTGGTTGATGCAAGTAAAGCCCCCCTCCTGTGTTTTCATACTGACAGGCTTGCATTATGTCTATAAAGTTCCCCCAAAATCATAGGAGGTGCATGACCATAACATTTTCCTGCTGGTACCTCACTAATCTATTAAACTTTAATCTAGCAAAATAAGGCAGATTATTCTTAATATTAAACCAATTTCTCGTGCCAGCTCTAAAGTAACAATAACAAAAAGTTGCCTTTTATAAACGACTGCTTTTTGCCTTCTGCTTGAAGCAATTGTATGTTGGAGAGAAACA
This sequence comes from Amazona ochrocephala, assembly GCA_039720435.1. Lineage (NCBI taxonomy): Eukaryota > Metazoa > Chordata > Aves > Psittaciformes > Psittacidae > Amazona > Amazona ochrocephala. Next base: position 16,922,598 of record CM077889.1, read on the forward strand.
GGTTTTGTTAGAATGGTAGTTCAAAAGATTTATCTCAAATAATAAAAAGAAAAAATAATAATAATAATAATAAAGAACCAGATAAAAAGGCCAAAGAAGCAAAATATTCCGGTTCAGACAAAGGATTGCTAACCTGCAGGAATGGCTCCAGTGGGATTTAAATGCCAAGGCTGTTAGTGTCCACAGCACAAAGGTCTCTGAATGCATTGATTCTATTTTATTTTAGCAGAAGACAGGACCTGACTGCCCAATTCGTGCATAATTTGTTCTCAAGAAGTCCACTGAACACAGTCTAAAGGCAGTTCAGATCCATGCTGAATATTTTAAGCCACGAAAGTCACACTAGAGTTCCACTTGCATTTGCAATGAAGATGATCTAACAGCTTAACTTGCACACCTCCATTTGCTAGCAAGAGTCCTCTCTACCACATCAACATCGTTATTACTGGATAAAGATTTTACTCCATGTGGCCACTGCAACCATCTTAGTATCTTACCCTCAAGGAGGGAGACAGTGACCCCTCATGCCTTGCACAATGGGCCCAGGACTACTGATCTGAAAGTGATTGCAGATACTATATCATTATGTCAGTTACAAACTGATATGCTAACAAACAGCATGATGCCAGCTATATTCAGACTGTATTTCCATTTTGCTTCAGAATCGCGACAAACAAATGAGCAGCGATTCAAGTATGATACACTGATGTTAGACTAGTTCAGAAACTTGGAACATTTTACTTATGCTTTCTTTGGCTCTTGATTCATCATTTAAATTCTTAATTGTGTACACAGGGAATTTCACCCAGCACACACACCAAAACCGACATTCAGCGTGAACACTGACAATTACTGACACATGCTCAGAGCTTCTCAGAAAAGGATGAATTGAAAGTATTACATATATATTGTATTAAGCTTCCATAGCTGTGGTTATGATGATAAAGCAATTGAAAATTGAAAACCCTAAGTGACCTTTCATTTTTTTACAGCAGCATGCTTCTTGGATCGAGGACAGACATCTGAAAGAGTCTCCTGTGGGGAGATATAATGCACTCTTGAACTTGCCAGAACATGCGCCTCTGTGAGCAGTGATAAAAGGTCAGTATGTAGTGTGGCACAGCACGGAATGAGCAATGACGTGAGAAAGTAAGATGTAGCAAAACTTTACTTTATAGTCTCAGGAATCTTCCAACCGAGCGGCTACAGCTCAAGAGAATATATACCTTCCACATCTGAAAAAGGCATTTTTGAGCTGTTCTCCTGTAAACAGAAGCATGTTCCTGATTTCTACACATTACAGTTGCTCACTCTTACAGGGATTACACCATGAAATAGGTCTAAGCAAATCAAAATGGCATTTTAACAAAGAACAGAACCTGAAAAAAAAACCAGCACTGAGACACTGAAGAGTACTGAAGGTCATAAAGACTTCTTTAGGCACAAGAGAACATTTGAATTTTGATCAGCTATGATTTTACACCTGAGGTCTAGCACAACTAGCTATTTAATTCCAACAACTGAGAAAACAGTTCAAACATGCAGTGTAACTAATCTCTAAACCTTAGAGATGTAAAATGAGAGAAAACATATCTTAGAGAGCAGCTGCATCTAGAGAATATGGGAATATTAAGTAAAAGTGCTGAGGCTCTCCAGAAACACACCGTAATTGAAGCCACCCGACAACACAGACACACATACGCACATTTACTATGAATTACACACGTCTATAAAGATTACAGTGAGTAAACCTCAACATGAATCTCTCCTTCTCCAAGTCGTCTTCTGTTTTCTGTTCAACACCATATGATTTTGTACTCTTTCCTTGGCTCAATGGTCTGTCGTACAAGAAGGTTTGAGGCAGATGCTTTACAACTAATCTACCCACTTGTGGGGACTTTGCTTCCTTCCGTCTTTAGTGACCCAATTAATGAACATATGCCTTAACTGCTCTTCAAAACCAATTTTTCATGCTGCTAAGCCAAAGCACTGACTTTATTCATGAGTGTCACAAGCAGTGGAAAGCCCTGAGGATTCTCCAGCAAGATGAGATGCTTTACTTGCAAATTAATAATGCAGATTTCTTTAATAAACACCAGTATTCACCCAAGCTAAGAGCTGAGATTTAGCGTCACCTTTCTATTTGTTCCAATACATACAAGGATGGGCTTAGAGAGGAGTTCACCTTAACAGATACAGCAAAAAGAGAGATTAAAATCCACCCTCCAAGAAAAATGTCCTGAAATGGTCCCATCCCACTTTACTAAGTATTTGTTGTTGGAGACAGGCACAGATTTAGCATTATCTTCACAGCACCCATACACCATCTTTTTCCTGATTTTCAGCTCCTTTCTGCTTCCCTGCTGTTCTGGAAGGTGATTCCTTCAGCTGCAGAAGTGACTTGCCTTCATTCAAAACTGCCTCCACTTACTGGGTTTGCAGCTTATTGTATCTAGTTCTGCATGGTAAATCTAAAATCCCTGCCTCAAAAAGGCATTCAAACCTCAAACTAAGGTGGGGAGGCAAAGATTCATTAATCATAAATCTTCATAATTCAGGATTTTAAGACCTTCAGCATCTCCTGAGTGCCTCTTCAATTTTACAGCTTTTCTCCTGAAGGTTTGTACTAACATTAAAGAAAACTGCACAATTACCTGTATATCTTTTACTTCTTTCTGCAAGGTTCAGTGGTTCTACATTTTACAAACACTGTAAAGATGTCTCTGCAATTGCTGACAACTGCAGCAGCAGAATGAGTGTTTAGTGAAGATTGTTAGCAGTTGTTTTTCTTCTGTGACTACTGCTTCACCTTTAGTATGCAACTCCCTGAAAGATTTCTCATTACCCATGTTTTTTTGCCTTGCCACAGATTTTCTTCTTGGCTTTGCATTCACTTAGGCTAAGAACCCCTTTGCTCTTACTGAGGTGTTAAATATCCCTCAACTTCATAATGGCTTTCAGCCACCTCCATGAAATATTTTCACAAAAGAAAATACATCTGTCTTCTGTCTCTTTCCCTTTTTCATCCAAATAACTATAACTTGATCATCGGGATATGCATCCAGGGCTTTTTATCTCCTCTTACTATAGCCTTAGCCTGGATTCTTGCCTTCCTGCAATTAACATCGCCAATGTATTCTCACTTAGCATCTTCCACAGTGCCATTCTTCACCATGTTTTAGAACAACAACTACTCTGCTATTTCACTCCGGCTGTCATCTAGATAACCATGATTTTTCACTGTCTGTCTTGGCGCTTTTGATGGATTCTCAGTACAGTTTCTGTCTCCTATATGTCCTTGATAGCTTTAATTACTTATTTCTCTGTTTAATTTGCACTCTCTGAGACAGATTATATTCTTGGCTACATCTGTATAAATCACAAGTACGTGAATGGAAACTAGCACATTTGTGCAGATGTAAAAGTGGTAGAAATGAGGGCAGAATATGGACTAAAGAATTAACACCTAATTGTTTCTATACAAATGTAACTGATTAAGAGAAAACTATTAAATGGGCCGTGGTTGGGTCACAGAGACTGTTTTCTGTTTTCTCCACACTTCAATTCGTACTCTCTCTCTCCTGCTCTCCTGGGTATGTTGTGGCAGCATTTTCTACCACAGATTGCTTAGATAGACTTGATTTTGAAGCACAATCAGCTTTTCACTTCCAAGCTAAATGTGTTTTACTTCAGAACATACTTGGGACATACCCTGTGCTGTAAAAATTGGGAGCGTTCTTGTGCCTCTGCAGCAATCCTTGTACCCCAAACAGACTTCAGTTTCCATTGTGGTTCTGGCGTTGTTTTGTACGTTTTCTTCCTCTACAAATTGTCTATAGGGGAAGTTGGTGTACTGTAAAAGGTTGCATGGGAATGAACAACCACTTATTCTGGAGATGTGTTCTCTGTGCTCACAAAACCTATAGTTATTCTGATAAGAACAGCTGGATGAGCTTTCCTGAAGAATTAGTTGTACTGTACCCAGACAGGACTTCAATTCACTTGACAGATAGCCACAACTGAAATGTGCTTTGGGAAGTGTTAGCAGAAGCAATAACAGCTCCTCTCTCAAAACACTCAAGTTTTGTTTCTCAAGCCCAGACATATTAGGCCATCTGGGCAGCCATTAGCTGTGGAATGGTTTAAAGTTTATTTCAATCGCTGCCTCTTGAGCGCGATTTTCTCTCTATAGTAATGATTCCATTCCCCACACCCAACTGGAATCAGGGATGCGCAAAATCTCAAAGTAAGATAAAGCTGTGTGTGAAGCATAACAGAACTCAAGCACAGGACAACTGAAGTAGACCCAACTTGAAAACCACATCAAAGAGAATGGAGAACCCATTTAGAAAAGCTATTTGCAAGCAGCTCACTTCCTCACACACTCAGGCCAGCTCAGCAGCCAGGCTACAGCAAAGCAGTGAATCTCCAGCGCTTCTGCGCTGTGTATTCACATCTGTGCTCAAGAGAGGCTGCCAACATCAATATTGATTGTGCTGTCCAGTCCAAAATACACTATATATGTCACAGATCTGTGCCAGCTGAATCAGCCAGCACTGAATATGGGGCAAGTGCCAGAGCTCAATGGCAAGATTGCGAGAGAGGATTGCTAGTTTCTTTCAAATTTTTTCTACAAAAGAAAGACATTTTCTTTCACCAATACATGTTAGGGGGTGATGGGGAGGAGTTTGGTTTTCAGGGGTAGCATTCTGGAGGGAAACCCACAGAATTGTTTATTTTACCAGATGATCGGGCCTGTAGGGATGCTGGGGATGGACTTTTCATTAGGGACTGTAGTGAGAGGACAAGGGGTAATGGGCTCACACTTAAACAGGGGAAGTTCAGATTGGACATGAGAAAGAAGTTCTTTACTGTAAGGGTGGTGAGGCCCTGGAATGGGTTGCCCAGGGTAGTTGTGAATGCTCCATCGCTGGCGGTGTTCAAGGCCAGGTTGGACAGAGCCTTGGGTGGCATGGTTTAGTGGGAGGTGTTCCTGCCCATGGCAGGGGAGTTGGAACTGGATGATCTTAAGGTCCTTTCCAACCCTGACTATTCTATGGTTCTATGATTCTATGATGTCCATTTTTTATTTTTTTAAAAACTGGATAGAAAAAGGCACAGAAAAAACCACACTCCCCAAGCCAAGGCTTTTTAATATGCTCTGTTTGACATGTTTGGTTTCATTCAAACAATTAAACTTAGGGTTTCAAACAACAGAGGTCAGACAAATGCAAAACACATCAAAGGTAGATCTTTGGGAGAGTATGCAATTTCCATCTCGACTGTCTGTACGTGTAAGACAGGTAAGCAATGCTGCAATCTGTTCACTGGCATTTCTTACAGTCATAGTAAAAGGGAAACAGATATTGAGAAAGGTTCTTCAGTTGCACTCATGCTGCCCATTTAAAACTACAGGACAGTAATGACATCACCAAAAGTGGAATCTGATCCATTTTTCTTATATGATAGTTGGGTTTAGATCAAATATAAATTGCAGAGATTTAGCCTTTCCATTATGTAATTTAATTGCCACCCTCGCCCTCCTTTACACAGAATAAAGATAAATGCCTTTTTGGCTTCTTATTTTGTATCCTTCAGACAGACAAAGCATGGATGAACATATTAAGCACTAGAGCTGTTGTTGTGTCCTGGTGAGAGTGAGGGGATCATTTGCTTTGCCTCTTCTGACCTGCTATGGAAAACTATAGCACATTAATCATTTCTGAGCCCAGTCCCAGTGTGAGGTGGAAGCAGAGTAATTTACTGTGTCTGTATTAGGTTTTTCCCGCATCAGACTTTTATACAGCTCAGTGGGAGAAACTAATACCTGTAAACTTAACACAAATGTATTTCTGTTGAGGCTATGTTGCTCTTACTCAGAAGTGGAAATTAATAAATAAGTCTCTCTTAAATAAGCATCCATCATATAACAAATCTAAACTCATTCATGCCTTAAATTGAACTAATTATAGTAGAGATGTTTCTTCCCTAATACACAACAGATCTGTAAGCGCTGAGAGCACAGTGACGTGCATAATCCAAATGCCTATCCAGATTAGCCAAAAGACAGATTCATGGATATCATTAGTGGTGAAATAGACTAACCATATGCTGCTACTTTTAGAACAAACCCTCCATCTTTATTCATGATGCACTGCACTTCTCAAGGCTGTATGAACAGCCATGACTGTATTACAGTGACTGTTTACTTCCCTGGGTGTTGGTGGTACCTTCTAGAACACAAGGACCAGGTTTGAAGACACTGCAGGGCAGCATTGCAAGGGGAGGGAATGGCAATACATTCTTCCTTACTGGCATGGGTGGGCCATGTTTTCACAGCTGCTTGAACGTGGAAAAGGCTGAAAAGGTATCAGCCCCACCTCTGCCTTTATTTTTCCCTACATCATCTCTTCACTGTCTCAGCACAAGCACTCACACAGGTAACTACGTGGTAATCTGGATCAGGAGCTACACTGATTCAAGTTTTGGGTGGGTTCTCTTTCTCTCTGCCTCCTATTCCTATTCATCTTTCACTCACCCGCTGGATCTCCTTTGGAAATTGTAAGAACAGCTCCAGCCCTGATGGTACCAAGCAGAGCAGTGCCCAGCTACTATAGGTACTCTCCAGGGCACAGAGGTGTTTGTCATTTGGTAGAGGCGCAGAACTAATAGGTGATCTCAGAGCCCTCTGAAAACCACTGAGGGTGGGAAGAAGAGCCAAGAGAGGAATTCAGCTCCCTCTCTAACAGGATCCAAAACGCACCACACCTGCTTCTAAGAAGAATGTTGTGTCCACTTAACTTGAGTCTGAAAGGAAGAAGAGCAAGAGGTGGCCTCCAGTGCTCTTGAGTTTTCTAACAGAAGATTCATGAGCTCAGGCAATTCTCTGTCATCATCGGTAGAACCTTTTTTCTTCGCTGAAAACTATGTCTTGACTGATAATGAGTAATAGTTCACTGTCACATAGAAAAATACATAATGCAGGACCAGCATAGTATTTAATGTACCTAAAGGGCTAAACTCATCTATTCAATCCACTTGTTCAAGTCTCACAAAGCATCTGTAAACAGTCACTGAGCTATTAATACAAGCAAACAGCAGCTTTTCTTATTGAGAACTGGCCAAAACATGCAGAAGACACCAAGGGAACTGATGCTCTACATTCTTCTGTAATTCCCTTTAACACATCATGAATTCACACACTGCCTAAGACATCCATATGTATTACCACTCTTCTCTACATGTTTGATTCTACTCATGCCTTGGTGATGCAGAGAACATACTGAAGTGAACATCCAGACCCTGGAAGGTGTTACTGAACCTTTGGTTCTTACATTGCTCATTTTGTGGGTAGGAAACTCTGACAGTACTTGCATATCCCAAATGTGGGATACAGAGGTAAGTAATAAAGCCACCAGCTTTCCTAAGCAATTAAGTGCCTCAGTCTGGTTTCAGGCCACTTCTGGCTCAGATGTCTTCTTTTTCACAGAAATGTCAAGGCTGTTTGCTTCAAATGATGCAAAAGCAAAAATCCCACAAACCCAACAGGCCAGTTAAAGCACCATGCTCTAGAACTGCAAGCGGAAGGGACACCAGTGGCGGTCAACTTTGTCACCACGCATCAAAAGATAGGCAACACACTGTGCTGAGGTATGCATTAGCTTGTACCTCTCTAAAAACAGTGGAAATGGCGTGCTTAAAACCCACAGCACTGCAATGCCCATGCAACAGGTCTGGCCAAAAATGTAGCTGGGTCTGAAGACCCATCAGAATGACAGCAGTAGATGGACTAACAAATCACAGAGGAAAGACCTTGGAAGGAAGAAGGTGTGTGTCTCAGCCTGCTAAACAGAACTAGCCACAACAGTAAATACTTAGTGGGTTCAGAATGAGTTGAATCCTGAATCCCTGCCACTTCTCATATTCACAGGCTTTTATTGTGCCTGGTGTTTACGCATGGTTTGTTCAGTGCTTGCTGAGAGTGAGCATGTAATGATGCTGTAAAGGGTCAAGGCCTCATTAGACTTGTCTAAAATTACTGAAGATTCCAACCAGGTACACTGGAAAAGGGATCATCTCCAAACCATATGGACAATTCCCATGCCAAGTTTCAAACCTAGCAATGTTCCTGTTCAAAAAAACGCTTAGAGTATTTCCACAAAAGGAGCTCTGCATATTCTACCATCTCCTACAAATGAAAACCAACTACCTTGTGAGGAAGGGGGAACAGAGGTTGACAAGAGACCAAGGCAGAGGGGTGGCTGAACTGGAAGCAAATCATAGCTTCACCTCCAGGCACCTTCTTTGAAACCATAACCCAACTAAATTCAGGCTTTCCATAAACACACAGGACAACTATTCCTGTACTTGTATGAATGTTGTCTCACTCACTGACATCTTTTCAAACCAGGAGGCACCAGTGAATGCCACCATTGGGCATCAATATTCCATCACTGACACCGGTGCAAATTCAGAAGAGGAACAGCATTCAACTTCCCGAACACTGTGGGAAAAACTCTGCTTTCTTGTGGTATCCCTATTTACTACACCTTCCTTGGAGTATAACAGACTCACACGACTTAATCACCAGCTCTTAACATGTTTTCTTTAATGCTGCTTCCCAACTTGCTTTAGGAGATTTCTGTTATTTAAAATGCTGAATGCAAGTGAAACAAATGCATGCATAAGCAAAAAGAAACAATGCCACTTCCAGACATCAATACACACTGGCAAATACACAACTGTAATAATGGGCACGTTATATATTCCTAATGTTTCTCATTAATCAAATCTTATTTGTATTAGAAGAAGGAAATAACTGTATCCAAATTAACTTGCCAATATGATAGCCATTAATAATAATGGAGAGTGAAGACTCATGGAATGCAGTCATGTTACCAAAGTAATACTGGTACAAAAATGAGACATGATCTGGTTGGTACAAGGAGTGAAACAGTGCATTCTCAGCTGCGTATATAAAGGGTATTTTGCAGATTCTTGTTTCTCTAATTATAACTCCTTAGAACTGGCGATATCTGGGGTCCACTCAACAGCTCAGAGGGGCAGAGAGTCCACAGTGCCACAGTCTTCTTCCTCACTGGCTCATCTGTCAGCACAGGGAGACAGCCTGCTCCTGCACTTGTACGATTTCCTTCCGGAACACTGTGCAGCCTTCCTAGACTCCTTTGCCCTTCAGGACATCCTCTCAAGGGACTCTGTCGACCAGGCTCCTGAGCAAGGCAAACTCTTGTCCTCCAAAATCTAGGGTAGCAGTTCTGCGGACTCCCTACTTCCTTGAGAATCAGAAACCATCATTCAATGGTTGCTATCCCCAACATGGCCTGAAGCCATCACATCACCCACAAGTCCTTCTCTGTCCACAAACAGGTCCAACAGAGCAGCTTCCCTAGTTGGCTCAGGAAGTTCTTTCACACACTGTAGGAACCTCCTAGACTGTTTCCTCTCTATTGTATTACATTTCCAGGGGATACCTGGCAAATTGGGAATCCCCTATGAGAGAACAGGGACTGAGGCTTTTCCCAGATGCTTATAGAATATTTAGTCTTCCTTTTCACCCAGGTTGGGTGGTCTACAACATAAGATGCACTTCAGTTGGGTTATGGATCCCACCACCTTTTTTGGGGTACAAGCCCTTATTTCTTATGACCAGCCTCAGATGCTTCAGTTGTTTCTAACACATCAATAATCCTTGTGTAGAACATATGGAGACAACTTTCATCCATATCTTTCCTAAGGTAACAAGACAATACATAGCAGCAGAGAAACTAGCCATTTACTTTATGTAATTGGATTAAGAGTAGAAATAGACCCATCAGGTATAAAAGAATTAATCATTCTTCATAGCTACACCAAATTTCTAGTCTAGTTTCCTAAAGATACACTGTTTACAAATTCCTTCTGTGCGAGTGTTTGAGTACAGGTCTTTGCCATCAAGCTCTGAATACATTGATCTTAAATCAGTGTGACAGAAGGGTAGAGCGCCTCAAAGATAACTGCATCCCAACATGAGAGATGGATGAGAAAACAGATTTCCTAACTGCCCCTAATAGAATACTAAGTGAGAGGCTGTGGTATGAACACATATATTATTCATGTGCCCAAGGCACTATGAAAGCTGGAAATGCTTTCACATGGCACAGATCTGTGGGAAACAGAGCCTTGTTATTTTGCTGCTCAGAGAATATTTGCTCATTCCAACCTAATTATCAGTGGAGACACTGCAGACTTATCTGTATTTTCCAGTTCCACATGCGGGATTGTAAGATTTTGGCATTTGGCCTACAGCTGACAGGGGATAGAAGCAACATGAAAAGCCTGATGCAATTGTAGGGCTATTCTCCACTCTGTGACCAATTAGTTCACTTGCTATGATTTGAAAAACAAACAAACCAGAAGACTAAAAAGTGGCAAGGTTCTAGCAAGCTTTGGTATCTTGAAAAATACAATTCACAAAGCATTTTGGGACCTAAGTCTCACTGGAGGTAATGCAGCATGCTCGTAACACTTTCAAAACAGAAGATAATTTACTCTGTAGATATTCTCTGGAGAAAACATGATTATCCCAGCTGGGAAAAAGACAACATAAGTCTCCTGCACTACTCTGACACATGATAATCTATGTTTCACACCTATATGAAAGAATATACAAGAGGTCAATACCCGAAACAGTTAGTTGATAAAGGATCTTGACCAACTGACGCTAAGATTTCACACAAGGCATAGGTATCACTTGACAGGCCTGGTACTGTTTGTCTGGCTTTCATTCATAGCGCCACAGTGGTAAGCAAGAAATGAGTGAGGAAAGCGATGGCACGGAAATACTGTACCAGCTCTAGACACTATGTATTAAGCTGCTGCAGGCAGCTGACAGCATCAAAGATAAGCAGTGTCAAAACAGGTCAGAAAAATCATTTCTTCATAGGCATCGAAGATGCGATTTAAAAATTGTTTTAGTTTGGGTTATGAGCTGAATTCTTGTTATTGACCTGTCAAGAAGCCATGTTGCTTAGGAATTCTTGAAGAAGAAGAAACTATAAGCACGTTTCGGTGTTTTTAATGCTATAAAATTTAAAAAGAAGACATTTCAAAGCAGCCACTAAGAGATGGATTTTGCCACCTTTTCACACCCCAGAACTACTCAAGAAGTAAAATGTGATTAGCACCGCGTAATGGCAAAAGTAAGGCAAAGATGAAAACTAGCAGAGCAAAATTCCAGTACAAAAATCCAACAGAAGCCCCAAAGAAACAAAACAAAACTACATTATGATGTTTATGCCAATAACTAAGACTGCAGGAGTCTGCAGCTTTTCTGTTCGCTTGGCTCAGCAGCTGTAGCAAAGATATGAGAATACTCGGTTTGGGTCAGCACGCAAGTGCATCTTTATTCCCACTCTCGATTAAAGGCATTCTCTGACAGGTTGCAGCCCCCTGCTGTGCCTTGGAATTAAGTGTTTATTTGCCTGCTGAATATTTTCCAGTTTGCATAAGATACTTAAATATTGATTTATCCAAAAGGCCAGACAGATAACTCTTCTATTGCCAGCTGGATAGAAAAGTTGGAAGACAGCCTAAACAGACCCTAACACAGGCTTCCATTAATAAGAAATGTAACACTATTAACCAAGGAGTCAGAGAACACATAGCATAAAATACGTTCCCAAATATCTCACCGTCTAGGGATATGAAGGTTAAACCTCTAAATAGGAGAAATATTTTAGCAGGGCACGCCACATCTTTGATTAAGTGCATTCTGTGCTTTGAAAGAGCAGCCCTCCTGAAACAGTGCACTTTTACCGGTAGGAACGCAAACACGCACTTGCCGAACAGAACATTTGCCCAAAACACACTGCAGAAACATGCAGCTCTATCACTACCAGAGCAGAGAAATGCCACAGTTTGCTATTCCTCTGCTTAGCTTACAGAGAATGGAAGTAAAACTGTGATGTAACGTGAGTCCAAGTTACGCCTGGAGACATGAAAACACCTGCACTAAGCCTTCAGTACAGAGTTCACGTTAAGTACACAAGTCATGGCAACAATTCTCCTCACAATGCAATGTTTCTTGTGCTTTTAGTCAAATAAAACCTGCTTAAAAATATAATATCAGGTTTGACATTATAGCTGAAACCTCATCTCCAGCAACAGCAGGCCAGCTGAGGTCATTTCAAGTTGCAGATCTTATTATTTTAACATGGACCATCTCCTGATCAAAAATACCTCAGTGCTTACGCTTGAATCCTAGATACAACCTGAGCAAGTTAATAACGACATTGTCTGAAACACCTAAACCAAAGGTTTACTGTAAATTTCACTTGCTGCTGTGCATTTATACAAAACAACTGCTGAGGGCCAAGTAAGGGCATTTACCACTAGGCTAAAGCATCCTAATGCTCTCCTTTGGTCAGGAACACAGGCCCCTTTCCAGGAGGCCTGAAGATCTTCAGAATTACAGCTCCTTCAGGATGTATAAATTTACCTATTACACTCCTAAATCGTAATCTTTTCTCAAGGCACTGCCCATGGGGACAGGGGCTCCACACAGTAAGTCATGTAACAACCAGACACAAATGGTTTATTTCCCATCCTGTGCTGGGCTATGTGGATAGAAGTACTCCTGTATGAATCGTGGCTCATCAGGGCACCCACTCTACATTTTCTTGGTCTTTCGTAAAAATATGATCATGTTCTCTTACAAAGCCTTGAGATTTATGGCCTTTCCTGTCCACTATTTTTGCTTCGATCGATTTTGAATTATACAGCAAGAGAGCTCCAAGAGAACAACTTATAACAAGAGTCAGATGGTAACTGCAGTAACAGGTTTGAGCCCCTTCTTAGCAAAGCACACAAAGGGATGTTGCACCCTCTCCCTGGATGTCTCTAGAATTCAGACATGGCTATAGAGCACCTTACCCAGCTCTGCTGCTAGAGTTCCTTTTGAAGAGCTTTAAAATAAAATGTAATTTGTGATGATTTAATCTAATGACCTCTAATCCTGTGAAATGGGATTAAACAGTAGAACAGACTTTTCCCATCAGGAATTACATGTGGGGACCTCACACTCTCTCTGCTGCCCTGATTGCAGCAGGATTTGCCTTGTCCTTACTGACTGCTTGTCTCTGGTAGCTGCTGACTGAGGCTTTCTGCATAGTGCATTTCTTGCCTAGTTTGAATCTCCTCTTGGACTGAATGTGAAGGACAGCTCCAATACACCATCATTTCTAAGGCCTAGCCTTTTATAGTACTATGTTAAAGGGCCTGGCCCTTTATCTGGAACAGCACAGGCTCAAAACCCTTGGGCATTTTATTTAAATGATTTTAGAAGAAAAAAATATACATATATATTATGTTTCTATTAGGAAAAACGCAAAATGAGAAGTCTCACCACCTTGAACTGCTTTCCAAAAATACCTTCTACTATGGGTTTGGTATATCCCCTGAGGGCATAGCTGTCCTGCAGAGGATACAATTATGGGAGAGAGGGAAGCAACACGCTCCTCCAGAGCTCCCCGCAGAATTTCACCCTGTAGTTTTCCTTCTCTAAGACTTTGCCATGATAAATTATTTTGCTGCCTAAAGAACAATCCTGCCAGCTTTGAGTCCACTTTTATTGAGAAACCCCTTTTCTCCCAGAAAATAAAACTCAATCCTGTATATAACTTTGCTTAAGTGGGCTGCGATTTCACCTGAACAATTTATCATCCTCCAACAGAAGGCAACACCAATCTTATCAGCATGGTTTGGGTGCCAAGAGTTCAATTAGAATAGTTTGTAGAGGCTGTCTTACTGAAGCTGGGTGACCCGAGGTCAGCACTGATTGCGTATTTATTGATGTGGGTCTTTTCTTGACAGTTGTTCAGAGAAACATAAAAATAAACAGAAAGAACTACACAGAGAAAACAGCTTCAGAGGGAAGCCCATAATAGTGCTGCAAAATAAGCAATTCTCTATTATACCTCATCCCCTCTAATGAACAATGTTGCTGTTGGGGGTTAGAATCTCTCTCACAAATAGAGTCAAGATGACCAAACTTTACATGTAGCCCAGATTAGGTTTAGGGAATGTACTTCCTTCGCTATCTTAAAGCTTCAAAACTATTAAAAGTTACAAACATTAGCAGATTCCAGTACTGGAAGGATTGCTTTAACATTGCACTGCTTTAATATTAATAGCACTGCAAAACTAATCCTAAGAAAGTTCTTTCAGCAGTTTTCTTAATTCTGTCTAATGTGGGTTTTTTCACATGTAAGGGATAAGAATACACTTACAGCTCTTGTGAATTCCAACATAGTGATCTGTTCAGAAGTCTCAGTGTGACAATGAGATACAGATTATAAATGCCCTGTGCTTCTAAAGCGATTCTAAATTTAAGTAAAAACTCAACATCTCACTGACAAAAACCCCCAAACTAACCCACCCCCAAAGAGCCCTCCTATCAAAAGGAAAGATATTTTTGTTTTATGGTCTAAGAAACCATCTTATAATAGGAAACATTTTTACACAGATGTCTCATGAAATATAGGGAACAAAGATATGGAGCAAAGCTATAGATTGATTTTATGATACCCATTCTGGAAACTGTGGGTTTACCACTGCCATAAAGGAGGTCAAGATTTCAGTGTGAATAACTATGCAAGAACCCTTTCAATACACTATGACTATCTAATTGATAACCCAAGGAAAACAGAATGGCCTCAGAGTATTTCTTCTTAAGCGCCAAAATAGTTCTCTGAAACCAGATGCTGTTCTCAATGTGTTTCCTGACCACTCTTTCTTCTCAGCACCTTTTCCCTGAGTCAACTACTTCTAATGACAAAAATCAAAGCTCAAAATCCTGCCTGAATCAACATCACTTGGAGAGAACACATATAAATGAATATTGGATAAACTGCAGTTAGCACATAACAGGTTATCAATGTACTCAGGATATATGAAAGCATTCTAACTCCAAAAAATCTATTTGCCAATTAAAACTATAACAACCAATGGAGGCCTATTCCACCATAAGCGCAGCAGTAGAGAGATAAGCAATAACCAGTTATGCATATAACAAGGCAGTTTATTCATTTATAACAAGAAGCTATTCCAGTAATTGTTAGATACATCCTACTACAGTTTGTCTACATCTAGTCAAAGAATTACGCATTCTAAAGTGATTACACTTGAGTGAAACCACATTCATGACCCTTAACCCTGGTGTCTGAGTACTTCTGGTGGATTTTTTTTTATAATGGATACTTGGAAGCTATAATGCCTTTAGCTTTAAATTATTTGAGTGGACAATTAATTATCTGCTGCTCCCACAATGTGCGGATGCATCAACATCAATATCGATGAAGGACAATAGAGCAGATAATGTTTAAATCTTTCTTAGAAGCAAATAACTCTGACTTGGCTAATTGTTAAGAGCAGTGATTTCAATTTAATTGAATGGAAATAAAGCAGTTAAGCATTTAAGACTTCAATAGCCTTCCTAAGAATCAATGTTTCTTTTAAACTAGCTTTGTAGGCAGGCCTCAGATCTCACAGCTTTAAGGAAAACAAAAATGAATAAGATTACGATACTTCATATTTTTCCTTTTCACACAAGTTCCCTAAAAATCCACATCTGAAAAATTGTTTAAAAAGATCTTTCTTAAAAAAAAAACAAAAAAAACAACACTTTCTAAACAAAGTAAAAAAACCCAAATAAAAAAAGAAGAATCAATATTTCGCTGGGGACCAGACTGCATGGAATGATTACTGCTTGCATGCATATGTGTGGCTGTCAAAGAATGACCGATTGCCCAGATGCCCGATGGTCAAGATCAATAGTTTCTTTAAAGGAGACAGACTCATGGAAGGTATTGGATCCAAATAGTTTATTGGTTTGTGCTCATTCTTTTGTTTAATGGCAGCTTTCAGAGTCACCTCAACCATTATTCTTTAAGTTCACTTTCAAGTAACTTGCTCATCACATGGCCTTTTAAAAATACTGTTCAAAAGCACTATCTCCCTCTCCCATAGCTTTAAAGTATGGGCCATGTTACATATTTCAGCATCGGAAAATGGCACTTAAATCAGAGTTATGCTGTAAGGAAACTTCACAATTTACTTTCAGCCTCTAAATCTTTATCTCTGGACTCAGCTACTTGTTGAAAATGTGTTACATTTGTGGTGTTAACTTTTGGCAAAAGAGCTGGTAACCTACTGCCCTCCAGGTAAACATCCGAATATCTCTGGGCCCATCTCAAATCAAACTTCAGTTTACTACAGTGGTCTGGAAGACCATATTCTTCTATTATTATTTGATCATAATCAAAACAGTCATCAAGTGCAGTAGGCAGCCTTCATCATTCCATAGTTCATGTAGTAATGAAATACAGATTGACTTAATTCATAATTGCCTCATAGCTATATTTTCTAGCTTCTGGCCAATTCAATTCATGTTCTCTTTACAACACCCTCAGTGTCTGCCTGTCCCCTTATTCCCACCTCCAGTTTAGTAGCGAACCTGGTTTTGCTGTAGGAGACTGGACTGAATTCTGGTCTCAGTTACTCTCGTGACACAGCAAAGTGCAGAGGGCAGCCTCCTGCACCCATCATATCAACACACACACAAGGGAAGCCACCACCAGTATGGGACTGAGCCGATGATGCCAGAGTCTGCCTCAGGCTTAGGTGCAAGCATACCATGCTCCTCACTGCAATATGATCTTTTCTCTGTGCATCAGCTGCCAAAACCAGTAAAACCTTTAAGCAACTTCTTGACAAGCTTATTTGACATTTATAATCATGTCTCAAATGTAGAATACACAACCATCATTAAAACAAAGCTAGGATTAAATATAGCGTCAGAGGCTTGTCAAAGATTTTTTGCTGTAAGGATTCAGCTTCATGACTTGAAACCATGGTGACTGCATGATAGACAAGCTTGTATTCTCTTGCTAGGAGAGAAATGGGTAGATTCAAGACTCACAGTACCTTACTTCAGTTTATGTTTATTCATTAGTTGTGGAAGCGGTAGCAAGAAAAGCAGAGAACATCTTGCAACTCAAAAAAGCTTGAGAAAAAGCAGCAGCAATTCTTAGACAGAATTTCTTTCTCCTTATCTGCTTAGGAACCATGCATACCTCCTGTTGGCATCATGCTGCACTCTCTGCATCAATCACTGCCCTGAAACTGCCGCTTTCTCCACCCAGTTATTTGTTTCACACACCACCAAGAACTACCTCGGAGGTAAAGCCATGCCACTAAGGAAAGTGAAATGGCCACTTTTTGGACCACTGCTTTACACAACAAGTAACAAAATACCATCATGGAAGCTTCAGCAAGCAGACATGCTGTATGTACTGCTCTGAGCAGGGAAGGCACATAGCAGACTTGATACCAGCTATTCAAACACTGCTTGCAAGTTTCCCACACTGTCTGTGGAGAAATGCAGAGTATACATGTTGTAGTTGAGAAGCTACTATTAAAGCCCTGAATTCCAGAAAAAATACCCTGTTACCATATGTATCCTTATGGGCTCCTTCCCCAACATGTCCTATCTTCACTGATGTATTCTCTTCCACATTCAACATCCCACCCAGTTATTCCTTCTCAACTGTACTGCACTGTGGATCAATAAGTTCTGCAGAACAAGTTTAGCTCTTTGGATGCCGGACAAAACATTGTGTCTTTTCGCACTTCAGAAGATTTAGAATCTGGTTCTATACTAAAGCCTAAGTAAAGCCACTAAATTTAATGGTATGTGTTATTACATGGGTATTATATTGTACCCATTATAGAGATCAGAATGCTGGCTTTACCCTGCTCACGCCATCAAGATATAAGCTTTTTTCCTTATGCCAAGTGAATACCACAGATTAGGCTAAATTCCTCACTCGAGCTACGTTTACTTTGTCACTTTAATTTGCCATGAATCTTTGTTGCCACAAATAGTAAACAGGGACTTTCATATCTGCATCAGACTGAAAACTCACCTCTTTTTCAGTCAGCCTGGTGCTCAGTTTTCAGATCTGACTTCCTACACTGCCATAGAGCACTTGGAGCAGCACAGGGAAGGAATGAATCCTTTCAGTGCCAAGGAGAGATGTTTCATGTTGTTTTTCACAATAAACCAACCAGGTAACCATGGCTGCAGCTCCACCGGTGTGAATTACCAATCTGTTAACACCCAAGTGGAAATACTACTTCCACCGTAGGCACACTCTAACAATCAGAAGCAAATGAGTTAGCACTTCTTAAGGCAGGTATCAGCTCAAGATGAATAATGGATAAGTAGACTACTTGTGGATTCCTACTGTATATCCAAAAAGCAATGTGGGATTCATTTGCCTGCTTTCTATTGCAGAGCTGGCCACAGGTGGGGTTAGGGCACACTATCTGCATAGCAAAATAAACAGACATATCTTACTTTGCCATAGTTTGCATTTTTATAACCCCAGCATATTATCAGCACTAGTAGCAAAAGGCAAATAAATTACCATTTATGCAAATACTCAGCACAGCAATAGCATTTTCCCTGTGTGAATTTTAGAAGGTTTTATTGAAAAAGAATCATATGGGTTTATGTAAATTAATTAGGGCTCATAGTAAGAGTAATACACAAAATAAAGGATGTGCCATTTCCAGAGGTTAGATTTGAATACGGAAACTTGATTTCAGTGTTATTCGCCTTCCTTTACTAACAGTTCAATTGGCAAGAAAGCGATGCCAATATTCAGAGTTTTTTCTTTTGTCATCATTATTATCACAATCCCATGAGAAATTTAACAATGTTACTATACTAATTTCTTCACTTTTTTTTTGCATATGTATTTTGTGTGTACTTCATCAATATGAATAAGCAGACAGTCCTTGGAGAAATAAGTGCTTTGAGTGCTTTAGCTTCTTCAAAGTGAGTCAGACTAGCTTGGTAGTCCATCACTGTGTTACTCAAAGTAGCATATTGGCACCACTGTCAGGTGCCCTTCCTGTGTCTGGAACAAATGCCTCTCCCATCAGATAAAAGCAGTTCATTTTAACGTGGGGGAAATATGCAGTGTTTATTAAAGTAGTGTCAGATATGCTCCATCAACTGCCAGAGAACAGCTTTATCATCTGAGTGACAAATACTGCTAACAGCTGCAAGGGAAAGCCACTCAGATGCTCCCTAAGGAATGCATCTTCTAGCAGTCTGTCCACTCTTGTTATGAAAACTGTTCCAGATATTTATACAGAGGACCTGACTTTTTCCAAAGAAAAAGGCAAAGAAAAGGACAGGTAAATAACGGGAAGGCAGACAATGGGTTCTGGAAACCACCCGCTCTCTACTTCTTTGCCATTTTCACAGTAAAATATTTCAGATGAAATATGCTAAATATATATTTTTATACAACTTCTTCTTGTTCCTTTTTAATGACCTCGGAGAGCTTTGCTGCCTGTTCTGTTCTCCCAGTTTCTTGCCACTCATTTCCTTCCCACTTTGCCTCCTGCACCCCCAAAGGGCAAATGTGGGTGGCAAAAATGAAAGCTGTCATTTCTCGGAGTCTTATTTATTGTGGAGTAGAATTTTGTTATAATTATAGTTAGTGACTTTCTACCATGAGAAGAACCAAGAACAGTGCACGCGATCAAGCGCAGTTCTTGCAGATATATCAAAGGAACGAATGTTTCCTGACCATCTAACTTAGTCCCTCTCAGCTCAACACAAGGTCTAGAGACTTTCATTACTAGAGGAAGAATCAGACCCAACTATGAGGAAAATGCAGAATTTGGTTCTACACTGGAGAAACTGCATATCAGAAGAAAACAGACTGATAAAAACCTGTTAATTCCTATCCCACACTCTTTAACATATAAGGAACAAATCGTGACAACAGCAGTAGTTTTTAGACAGGAGCAAAAGCTGTGGCAAGAGAAAGAAGGAATCTCTCTAAGGGCGCAGAAATAACTGGGGAGTTGCTTCATGAGTACCTGAGGGAACTACTGCTACTAAGGTTCTCTGCACCTGTATCCTTGCTTTTCATCCGGACCCCCAGGTTAGGTCTGGGAGAGCCCTGTAACCTTCTGTTTGGTCCTAAGTCAAAAGAAAACAGTAACAGTCTTTTATAACTGCAGGAGAAGACTTAATCCAAGAGGGTTTCTTCCAGAAAGACTGAAGGAAAGAACAAGTTTCAATAAGTATGAGACTTAAAAATCTTCCACCCAGTAATTAGGATTGATGAATTCTAAACTAAGTAAACAGAGAAGTAATCTGGTATCATAACAACCAGTTCTAGCTCTTTTCACCTTCATCTTATTTCAGTCAGGTAACAGTTGAAATCAGTGCAGGCAACCAATAATAATTTCATATCTGTATAACATCCTGTAACAGCAAAGAGCCTTCCTCTTTCACATTTAATTGAACATATATACTGACTGATTATTTCCTTTGTCAAATGTTGGTTTTCAAACTCCCAAACCAGTTGCATATACAGAATGATTGCATCAGAAATCTGTTTTCATCAGGCCAGATTTGTAACACGAATTTTAGGGGCTGAGATACATTTAATTTAGTACAATTTCAAAAGAGAGCATCACTGCCAAATCTGCATCAATTTCTCAAATAAAACTGAATTCATGAGCTTGAGTTAATAAATAGGAAGGGAATTGGTGACAGACAGAGGAAGCTTCAAGCTAGCAGAAGACAGCACGTCAAGAACCCAGCAAACCTCAGCTGACGGTAGCTGCAGCAGTGCTATGTATTCCAACTCTATATAGGAACTGGAGGGCAAATGGTTATATCTAGACAGATAAGGAAACCAAGGTGCAAAGCTGGGAATGTATTTCACAAGGTCACCCAGCAGGCCAACACAGTTGAGAAAACAACCCACATACCCTGGTCCTGTCCCTCCATTAGGCTGTCTACCCAGAATACGCATCTCGCACAAAAGCATCCTCTCCCACTCTCTTCTGCCTATAATTTTGTTTAACGACCTGCAACAGTTACAGCGTATGTAATTCTCTCTAATATTTACAGCCTCTGGTTAAAACAATTGCAACCTATTAAAGTGTGTTATGACCTCACAAAAAATAAGCTTGTACAAAAAACCTCCTCAGCTTAGTAACCCTAAATCTTCACAAGGAAATGTAATTGTTTGTGGTAGATTTCCATCTCCTCAAAGCATAAAACAGCCAAACATCAGACAACTATATTTCAGAATGTAGACACACCAAGACGGAGTAAGGCTCCTGCAGCATGAATAAGATAAGGGTCAGGGACCCCAGGCACAGTGCTGGAGCTGAAACACAGAGAACAGAAGCCAGCCACAGAACACACAGCATATATGTGATGCAGCAGCCTTGAAAGCAGCCAAATAACCTAAGTAATAATATTACTACACAGCACAAGCTCAGTATGAAACACTCAACATTGTGAATCCACTTCCTGTTCAAAACCCTAACAATAAAGCTAAATTGTGAAGGAATTAAAAAGTTAATAAACCCAGTGCTGTGCAAATTAAGATATTCAAGAACTGCAGAAACAGGGCAAACAGTGTGAGTTACCCCCACTTTCTTATTTTCCATTTTTATCCAAGTGAACAAGGCTGTTTGTAGCAGCCCTCTCTCAGACCACAGGAGCAAAGACAAAGCAAAATAGTTAAAGAGCTATGTTCCAAGACAACTGAGTCTTGACATGTTAAAGCCACTCTACTCGTGAACATTAATGAACAGCCAGCACAGAGATGCTGAGAGCTGTTCTGACATGTTGACTGGACAATCCATGGCTAAAGAAGGGGGCAGATACATTCAAAGTCTGCAGCATTTCAAAGGACAGCACTGGGTCACGTGCACTATGAGAGTGTAGGAACAGCCAGAACATCCTATCTTGAGGGAAAACTAACACCCACAGTTTGCTGGGCATACAGCGTATGCACAAGAAAAGGTAACACCCATGGGCTGGGAGAGAAGAGACTTTGTCTTGACTTCACAAAGTCATGTGGTTAACACCCCAGCACTACCTCCTTTTTCACTCCTTCAGAAACTTGTCATCATTAGTTTCTAGCCATAAGGATTTGAATCTGATTACTCTGAAAATCCTGAAGGACAATGCACTGCATGGTTCAGTGAACACAATTCAATGAAGGACCATTTAATATGCCCCTAGATGTGAAAATGTTTTAGAAGCAGAACTTAAGTCACTGCAGAAGATGGGTAAACCATAAACCATGTGAGTCAAAGCAGGCCCATTTACACTGCAAATATGGGGATATATCTGACCTTGAAATTCTAAGTGACTTATTCTGCATTCCTTCTACTTCACTTGCTTCCCACTGCCACCACTGCATCTTACTGTATTTTTAATCTGACTGTATTTTTGGGCTTGTTTTTTCAATGTGTATTGGCTAGATGTATCACAGATGGCTCTCAATTTGTTATCTTTGATATGGTTTTACCTTCTCAGCCCCTGCTGATTATGTTCCCAGCTTTAGTTGTATATGCAGCTTCTTCTGCTCAGCAGTTAGTACACTTCATTGGTATGCTCTGTACCTATTTGTTGGTCCTTTACTAAAGTAATCTGGGTTACCTCTCATTCTCTGAAGCTCCCCACACCACCACCTGCCCTCCACCTTCAAGAAACTTGTGTCTTGCCCAGCCTAATTTAATAGATTTTCCTAATGAGAGATGGCAAAATCCCAAATAAAACACATCAGTGAAATTTATCTGTCTTCCAAATGATGGATTCCTAACGTACTTATCATGTAATACCTAGGCTCCTACTAGGAGGATGAGAAAAAACAACTTTGTTGTCAGTTTAGGCCTCTGCTCTCTGTCCTGGTTAAAAGCCACAGGTACATAAACCTAGTCTCAGATTTGTTTATACAAGGAAGGACACTTTGCCTGGCTATTTTATAACCTCCCTTCTTGCAGGAAGGTCAGTGTATGAAGAAGAGCCTCCCGCTGTGCACTTAGCTTAATTATGGAGAGTGAAGAATAAGTTGATGGATGACCTTCTCATGAGATCACTCATCGCTTGGCCTCCATGAGCTTCATAAAGGATGTGGAAAAACTGTAGCAATTCATAAAAGGAGGGACTTCAGACTTTTGTGAAAGGCAAAACCAGTTTAAACTGCAAAACCTCATGACAGCACTTGAGAACTTTCAAATCTGCTTTTATTCTTAAAAGTCCAAAGCTGACCCTGGTTTTTTTCATCACTTTGTGATTTTCTTCCTTTTACATTTCTACTTAGTAACTCAACTGTTTTTATTTCCCCTAAAAGCCTGTTCTTTCACCCAAACCAAATGCAGTTGTCGGAGTGGCAAACAGAACCATCTTGAACGGAGCAACACAATCCAGTGGGCTGCAGAGGCAGGTTTACATGGATTTGCCTTAGAGTAGTACTTCCACTGAAAAAGATACTTATGGAACTGCACAAACCCTTCACCCCAACAAGTCAGATCAAGGACTCCAGGCAGACATGCTATATCCAAGCTGATACATTAATGACTGGCCGGCTCTCATCTGTCTGTCTCAATACAGCTTGGATATGAAATCCCATCCTGTTAACTGATAAGAGCTCTGTGGAAACAGATACCTCCCTGCAAAACAGAATTTGCTTTGAATGAACTTGCACTTTTCAAGAAGGAAACGTAAAAAAACCTCAAACTACTTAGATAAAGTTTGGAAAGGCAGCTATTCATAAGAGGATGCAAATCCTGGTTTTTCTTCCCCTTAATTTTCTGAAGCCCTCAGCTTATTCCATCATTAGAAAAAGGTAACACAATTTGTCATTTAATCACTTGGATTCATTCTTCCATGTAAGCCTTTTCTATTTACATATGCATCAAATGTTGATGGCAGAAATCTTACAGTAGATTTGAGCTGTTAGCAAAAACCAGAAATAACACTGTATGCTGACCCAAATGAAAAGCAACCCCAACTTAAAGCAGTTAAAATCCATAATAAAATATGTTTCATTTAATACACTTCTATCTGCCAAACAGATAAAAGAAATATGTAACCTAATGGGTCAAACTCTCACAAAACTATCTTTCCCTTGTACAAACTGTGTTCTTCAGATTAGAATGCCTCTTTCCCCTGATGGTTTTTCAACTTCAACATACATTCGTTTTTTCTCCCCTACAGCATATTTTCATGTCGCAGCTAAATTTACCTGCAAGTGATGAAAAGGGTTTCCTTCCATTTGCTTTCTATATGCAGCCACCAATCAGAACATGGTGATACGCTTTTGCAGATCTTTTTCAAGAAACTGCTAGGGTAGATTAGGCACTTAAAACAGATTTTTTCCTGCATCTCCTGCCAGATATCTAGCTACCCTGAGGTCCAATTTAATACACACTCAGTGATACCATTAAATGACCATAAATCCCACAGTATAGGAAAATATAGGATGGCTTTTTCAGGTATCATTTCCGGAACTGAAGCCTGCAAAAATTCCCTCACAAGCCAGCTGGTCTCAAAGGAAGGGTTCTGAAGCTGAACTCTCTAGGAGTCTTTCGTGAGTTATAAATGAGAAATATTTGTTGGGGAAATTCTGTTTAAAACGATCAGCCTTATTATCAGGGGAGCACATAACTCTATAGGAAAATAGCACACTAGATGCTCACTTCAGAAAGATGCACTTTCCACACTCTTTCTCAGCTGTATCAGGACTTGAGATGCAAAGGAGAATATAGGAGGCCACCTACCCTGAAACTCTCCAACAATGTTGGGGGAATAGGAGAAAAGCGACAAGAATTAAACAGACCAAATTAAGTACATGTAGGTGGATTACATGAACGCTTTCTGACATACCAAAAGGTTCTATTTTTTTGATGGCGGTTGTATTTTTTATTCTATAAAACCCCTGAATAGCATGATTGGCTTGTAGGTGTAAAACAGCTAGAACAGGAGCTGAAAAGCAAGTCAGGTTTTCACGGGGGCCAAGGGGAACTATTCTGATGAAAACCCTGGGCCTCTCATTCGCTCCTCATAGTTTTCAATCTGAGGACACATCTCCACAAGAACAGGTTTCCCATGAGCACCATCATCCCCAAACGTGTATCGAAACATTAAGGGGAAAGAAAAACCAAAGTCCAACAACAACCACCTATCTACTCTTTAGTAAATGTAAGTTATATGTAACAGTAAGCAATAACCCAGCACACGGGATAGCTGAAGATGCACCCGATCTTCACAACCAAGTATTAGCTGTCTACAATGCTTTATAATGTTTATTACTTTAAAAATGCAGCTTTCCCTGCCTACTCCCCCAAGAAAAAAAGATCAAGAAAATAGCATCTGCCATTTTGTCATTGATTCTCTTTAAGAAACTCTGCACTTTATTAATCTCTGTGAAGCATTTGGAAGCAGGCATTCATACATCCCAACAAGTGAATCCAACTCCACAGGTAGTGCCAATTCTTCCCCAACACCAGGGTGACATGCTGCAGCGCTCATAGGTCATCTAATCAGAAGTGAAACTAAGAACTGCCAGAGCTATTAAAATTTAAGCTATCCCCCTGAATGAAATGTGCTGCACACACCACGGGGAATGGGGGTACTAAACATGCGCTGCAACATTTAGAAGCCTGACTTGAAACTCATTCCAACTTAAAGGATTCCATTTTAATGAACTTGTTTCTGTTTACACAGCAGCATTTTGCTTTGCCATCACAGCACAGCATGGGAAAGTACAGCAGGATAAGCAAACAGAGATCTCTAGTCATGCAATTTAATGTAAGAATAGAGAAAATATAGAGAGCTACATATTGCCCTTTCATATACGTATTCAGCTCCCGTGGCTTTTTCTGTTGTGGTGGGAGTTTAAGTCAATGGGTATTTTGAACTTAAATGACAGAAGGTGGGTGAGAGTCATAACTGGATAATTGTTCACGACCAGAAATAAACTCAGACCTCCTCTTTCTTCACAGAGACATCCAGGAAAGATACAGTTCTGCTAACAGGGGCTATAAGAGGCCTGTAGCAAGAAAACTCAGCACCTGTAGCGGTGCTAATACCATCTGAACCAGATTTGATCATGAAGAGCCCAAAAGCCTTCTTAGTGGCTCTGAGAAACCCACTGGCAGCTATGGTCTGCAGTGAGAAAAGAAACAGGCCTAAAAATGGAGGCAAATGAATTTACAGTCTGCATTTTTCTTTGCAGCTCTCCTGCCTCAGCCCAGCCAAAGGTCAATCTCTTCAGCAGACAATGGTTAAAAGGAGAAGCTTTTGTCTTTTCAATGGCCTTAGTGAATGATTTTGCTTGAGAGCAATCCCTGATGCTAGGAGAGGATTTAAATGCAGCTGTGCTGGCAGCTACAGATTCTCTCTTTAACCTGATTCTTCTTCTTTCTTTCTCTTTATTAGTTGCTCTTTATCTGTTTATTGGCCCCGAGAGTACAAGGTTGGAACTGAATAAGAAACCCAAGGGAGTTTCAGTCACAGTCAATGCAATTTTCCTCTCTTTAGAGGCCAAGCACAAATCCAATTGCTCTCCAGAGTTCCTTAAGATCTCATCCACCTATGAAACCATATTCATCATCTTCATCCCTACATTCTTCTCACCTAACACACAGATCCTTCGAGCCCTACAGCCTATGCTTTTTTTCCCCAAAACTTAATGAGACTCAAGAAACCTCAGTAATGCCTTTTTTAAAGTGCAGTAAAACATACAGAAACAGCTTTTATGTACTTAAATGTCATATTTACTGCACATAACAAAAGGACGTAGAGAATACAATTAACAGGCAGTAGAAGGAAATTTAAGTGAACCAGAAGCCATATTAAGTTGTTCACGGACTCTGAATTCTTCAATGGGCCTTTGGAATTGATCCAGGAGTGGAAGCTGAGGAATTAACAGGATCATGGAAACAGCCAGTAAATGAACAACACGGAAGGAAACTCATGCTGACTTTGGGACTGGAAAAAAACAGATACAGTGCCCTCTCAAGAAATCCCATAACACGTGCAGTCAGCAGGTAAGATATGAAAGTCTTCACAAGACTGATGCATAGAAGTATCTTGATATTCATGTAGATAAGACAAGAGCTGAACCCCTAAAACACAGGGTTCTCCAGATGTGCTCTTAGCTTCACTGGCACTGCAAGAAGCAGAGAAAAAGGGACAAGCACATTGCCTATCATCATCCTGCTGCTAAAGAGACCTCTTCATAATATGCTTTATCAAAGCACCACCTACACTTCGGTTGCACAAAACCCATCCATCCAGCTTAAATTAGAATTTCCACGGAAGACTTTGCTGATTAAGCTCAAACAAACTCCAGGGCAATTAATGTACATACTCAAAGCTTTAGGCCTATGCCAGGGCAACCAGGCATATTGATGTTTTAGCTACTCCAAATAAGCATGAACACCCTAACATCACTTGGACATTTGAGACAGACTGCAGGTAACAGCACTGCCTGTTCTTGCAAATGATGATTTTAGTCGGCCACAGGTTTTTTTGCTCCCCATCACATTTTGACTTCACACACAATTCTTCCATCATTGGCAGACTTGTCATGAGGACTCCAAGCCTGGTCCTGCACTGCTATGCTGTGACTGCCTGGAACATACGAGCTAATGCAAATACCACAGGATTTGGTTCTGTGACATCTGTAAATGCCTTTTCTTCAGCATCTGGGTACTCCCTCCTTTCTTCCTTCGAATGTTTGCTTAATCAGAACACTTAGTCACAATCTATGAGATTTTAAGTTTATTAATGTAAAAATCTCTCTCGAGCTCAATTTATATCACATCATAATTTACTGCATTTTAAACATGATCAACTATTATTCATGCAATCAGAAATGTTTTCCTGATTGCATTTATACAGTTTTCAAACATGTATTATAACTGACCTTATTAAATATGCTGAAGCACCACTTACACAAAAATCACACAAAAGCACAGTTCCTCAACTGAACCTTCAAGTAGCACTTAGAACCATGAATCAGTGCTAATTACTTCACATTCACATTCATTATCTCTGAAATTACACTATGGGCAAGAGTTCTCAAACAAACAGCTGTGCAGGTCACAGCTTGGAAGCAACTTAGTGGGCAACTTATTTGCTCCCCACCCACTCCCAACCTCTTTTTTTTGTCATCATCACCTGTATATCTACTCAGAATTCAAATATACTCCATCAAAATACAGTAAAATAAAGTTATGACTTCAGCATCTGGAACCTGAAGTTCAGGCTCTTAACAGTGCCAGGAACTTTATATACAGAAATCCTGAGACTGCAAGTATTCTTCGTGATTTATTGTATGCCAAATAGTCTAATGTCATGATTTTATGCGTGTTTATTCTGAGATAAAGAGATTCATTTAACGTTCACACGTTCAATAAAAATCTAAAGGAGGGAAAGTCAAATTCTTTAGAAACAGATGCCCTTTTCTTCAGTAGGCAGAAATAAATTATAGAACTTGATTGCCCACAACTTTCATCCTTGTACAGTCAATGACCCTTTCAAAACACTTGCCACAAACATCCTTCAAATTCAATTGCAGAGTGTTTTAAAACTGCTTTTACTAAAGTGTGAAGTGGTTCCATGTAATTGTGTCTCCCAACTGCTAGCTATTAAGGTCACCCCATGCTGACTCCCAGCAGAAACATTCTGAATTATATGTTTTCCAAGTGACATCAGTTTACAACAGGAAAGAATGCGGTCCACAGCTGGGGTGGTGTTCATTTGGTTTTTAAAGGTATCAGTATTCACATAGCACTTGAATGTTATTTATGAACTGAATGCTTGAGAACTACAGCTGGGGACATTTACTTGAGCACCTAATCAACAATTGGCCTTTGGAAATCAAGATGTGCAGAGAGACCACAGTGTTAGTGGCTGGAGAGAAAACAAATAAATAATAACCATCCTAGAAATAACCTTTTGGACAGTAAAAACATGCTGTCACTGCCTGAAGGCTGTGCCCAAGGCTGAGGACCCAAATACATGGATGTCAGGGTGATGTACAAAGACCTTGATTTAAGAGATGGAGCACTCATTTACTCATTAAATGGCACACAGGAATCTAAGAACTTCTACTGATCATATTCCCACAGAGCAACTATTCTTTTCCCTTTCCTTACCAAGCAAGGCAATCATGAAGACAACCTATTAAGTTTGGACAAAGGTGAAAGACTTCGGTGAGAACAATGCTTGGAGAATACAGAGATGGTTTGTACAAGGTGCCACCCTTTCCTTTGACAAGGGGCTAGGGCAGAAAATAAAAAGCTATACCCCAAATGACTATCACGATGGGCTGAATACTGACACACGTTTCTCCATGGAAATCTGTCTGGATTTTACAGTGCACAAAGAATAGAGGTAGAGAAAAACTGAGCACGCTTACACAATGTGTTTCAACTGTGTGCCCTGTACCAGTCCCCTGCACTTGGGCCAGACTGAGCATTGCTACAGATGCATGAAGACAGTGTTAGAGGCAGGGTGAAGCACCTTCCTCCTTCTGAGCAGCTTAATTTCTCTTTATGCTTCACTGCTGTCTGAAAGTTCCATCTGTTTTGCGGCTGAAACTGTGAGGTGGTGATACTAAGTCTGAAATACTTAGCTGAGCCATTAACTCCCCAGAAGTATCCACCTGAGCCTCAGCTATTCCTAAAAGAGGTATCATTCACTTTCGTCCAAAAATACCCTCCCTTCTTTTCTTTGCTGCCAAACCAGCATATCACAGTACCTATCACAGCTACCACCAGCATCACTGCAGACTCCTGTTAAGATGTGTCTTCCTTGCTCCCAGAGGTTTACTCATCTCCTTAAAGACACCAGCTTTCTTCCCAGAAACTTGCACAATTCAGGAACAAGCATATTAACTGACTCACTTGTGACAGTGAAGAAAAAAAACCGACCAACTTATCCCTTTTCTCTGCTGTCAAATACAGGACGGAATGAGATGAGTCTGTGGTGTGAGTCCAAGAGAAGATGACTGTTTTAATAAAGATACTTGTAAATAGAGAGCTATAATCACAAGTGAAGTACAACAGCAGTGAGGGGGAAGTCGAACGGGGCTCAGAAAGCTAATTTTACTTTTGCTTTCCCCCTTTTGCTTCAATTCTCCCTGATTTATAAAATGGGAAAGTGGAATTGGAATGGACTGGTGAGGAGCAAGACTTTAAAGCTGGGGACTACTATTCTGCTTTAAGATTAGAAGTAAAACTTGGCTTAAAATGAAGAAACATTAAGTTGATTGACAGAGTTATTAATATTCTCACACTACTGTGACTTACATAATGTGATATGTAGCCCTTCTTGCAAAGTAGGGGAATGATGCACGTCTGATTTATCTTCGTAAATCATTTTATCTTTAGCTCCAACAGCAGCGCAAACTACCCAAGAGTAATAAAACCAGGCCTGAATGGTACTGAATTCTCACTTCTAAGACAATTTGATAATCAGATGCATGTCTGTTTAAATGGCAATGAACATCATGTAACTAATGCTAACAGGGCTATAAAAGGAACAGAAAAGCAAAAGGTGAGGAATGAGAACAACAAATTCAAAGCAAGAGGGAGCTGAAGAGGAATAAACCAAATGGCAAGAGATGTTAAAAAACTTAAGAGAGAGGAGGGAATTCTCCTTTGAAATGCTGGCTCTGCTTGGTGGCGCTTACTCAATAAAGAATATGCCAGGATAATACGCTGCAGTAAAATAAAGACACCAGGGCTCATAAAATGCATCTTTTTTTGGCATTTTGCTGAAATGGTGAAGTCACCGGTGCATTAAGAGAGGCTTCAAATGAGTGATACCATCTTCCTCCATCACATAAAAGCCCATTATATTCTTTTCAGCAATAATGAAATTCCTCTTATAATTATTCTTCCTCACTTCTGAGTTTCTGTCTATGAAACGTGTCCCTGAAGAAACAAAGCCAAAGCAGAGTTTTGCCTTCATCACCTTTGGCAATGACAGAGCATTCACCTCGGTAATATTTTCCTAGCAAGGTTCATGTTAGATTAAGTTAATAACCATAAACAGTTATGTATTCTGTCCTCAGGAAATATGGAGAGAATATAATAAGCTGCTTCAAAGTTTGGGGATGCTTTTTTCCACTCAAACTGCAATATGCTTAAAGTGATGCACAGTTAGACTGGTTGGACATTCTTCATAAAAGCACACAGCCAAACAAAAAATCCCTTTGATTAAAAGGAACATTTTCAACAATACACTGCTTCTTAAGGACAAGATCTGCTGTACTTAAAAAATGGGAACGTTCTGGTTTGCCAGAGTGTTTGGAAGAAATCTTTCTATTCCCTCTTAGAGAAGATTTCATTAAGAAAAAAGTTTTAGATTGTAGAGAAAGAAAAAGAAGAAGAATATCTTTCACTTGGTTCTAAACATTAATGAAAACAAGATTCAATGGTTGGAAAGATGATGAGGAGGAAACTCTACTGAGAATTCACTGAAAGGTCCTTATCACATTAGGGAAACATTGCCAAGTATAGCTCTTGCCACAGCTCAAAAAAAATGAGCTTGCATAGCCATGGTATAATGAGGAATTTTTTCAGTAATCTCCAAGAGAATATATTAGGAACTCTGACGTATTTTGTTTCAATTCTTAAGGGTAAGGACAGAAGAATAACTTGCTGACAAATATTTTTAAGGGCTATAAAGATTTGGCATACTTAGACCAAGTTCTTTTGAGCAGAACTGCTCCATTACTCTGTAGTTCTGTAGTTTCTACACAGCATGGACTTACTCCCATCAGCTCTAACACTTCCTGTAACAGACAGACAATGCACAGGAAGTAAAAGAATTCCAGGGGGTTTTAAAGGGTGTTTTTGTATAAATTCTAAGTGTTCACTGCCTAAGAGGCTTTTATAGAACATTTATTTTTAGTGGCTGTATAAGCTGTCTTCTGGATTGTGTTGGGTCCTACCATGGATTCTGCAGAGCAAAAAACCTTTGCTCACTCTTTTGCCCAAGTTACCTGAAAACTTTGCATAAAATTAGCCACAAAAAGCATCAGAATGCCATAAATACTAAAAACGCATTTCAAATTAAGGGAAAGGGCTGATTTAGATCTATGGCATCATCTCAGAACCATGTGGCAAGGCACTGAAAATGGACACAAAACAGCTGCCCATTTACTTTGATTTTATCACAATAGAAGTTGGCTTGCTGAAGCTGACAGGCTAAAATTTAGTTCAGGACCAGGCATATACACAAACGCTTTTGATGAAAGGGATGAACTAAGAATGAATGAAGCCAACTATAATAATCACAGCCCAAATTGAAACGCAGCCTGATGAGCCTGGCACAACAAGGTAGTGTTACTTTCTCCAAAGTATCAGAGTTCAGAATTTTAATAAGGGAAAAGTCCTGTTTCTTCCTCCTGCACTGATGCCTCTAAGTTCTATAAGTGCCAGTCAGAAAATGTTTCACACATACAGTAATGAAACATGTTGGTTTATATAACTACTAGAAGTTTCATAGACCTAATTTTCTGCTCTATTAAATACTGCTATGATTATTCAAAAAATCAAAGTATTTCATGAGTCTGCATTTTCCAGGTTTGCATAAAATCTTACTGTTAAAGTACCTGAGATACAAGGGATGCTCTGGACAGTGAGTTTTAGTTATGGAAAGTCTATAGGCCCTGATGTGTCAATAACTTCCATGATTTTACTTATAAATTGCAGATAATCATCATAGAACAGTTTGGGTTGGAAGAGACCTTAAAGCTCATCCAGTTCCAAACCCTTGCCATAGGCAAGGACACCTTTCACTAGAGCAGGTTGCTCCAAGACCTGTCCAGCCTGGCCTTGAACCCTGCCAAGGATGGGGCAGGCGCAGCTCCTCTGGGTAACATGCCAACATGATGGTTGCATTTTAACAACTCACAATATGTCTGTGACAAAGCATTTTGTTACATTTTTAACTAAAAAACCTCACCATTTCCACAGGAGACGACCTTTGCTGATTACAAGGTTTTCAGTGAAGAGCTGAGCAGAGTAAGGCACAGAGGACGTTATTAACTGACCTGTAATCCTAAACCCTAACCAATAATCAAATAAGAAAAGAAGAAGGTAGAAAAAAATTCCAAGAACTCAACTGTTTCTTCAAAGCAGTTCATGGCACCGACTCTGACTTTCAATCAATTGACAGGCTTGATGTTCCTTTCCAAGACACACCTTGCTGCTCCTATACACTTCTCACTAGTGGCCAGCTCAGTTTACAGCTCCCTTGGCCTGTCCAGGTCCAACACTGCCCTGGTGCAGCTTGTCCCCATCATGGTACAGCGAGGAAAGGATGGTACCTAAAAGTCTTCACTGAGGAGTGCCAGGGCAGAGGGTACACTCAAACCAAGCCACTGTTGTCTGCTACACAGCATGCTTCCCCTTACACTTTCACAGATTCTCAGTAACTTCCCAAGCGCCTTAAGTTATTTGTTTGTGAAACTGAGAAAATGTTAGTAAGTTTAGCATTAAAGACCTTTATAGTCGTGCCTCCACCTTTAGTGTTCTCTGCTCACTCCTAATGCTAAACTATGAACCCTCACAGAGGAATGAAACTCGCAAGCACCCCATGAAGCTTTCCTTTACTAGAAGTTGTTCTCACAAAAGGAAGGTTCATCTAGAGAAAGACTTCGGAACACCCAAGAAAATATCTGACAGTTCTTCATTTAGAGACACAGACACTCTCCAGAAACAGTTTTTTAAAGCAGTGTAAAAAAGGCAGTTTCTCCCTGTTCCACTTTCTCTAACCTGAAGGCAGGTGTCCGGAGCAAGACTTAGAACTGCAACATCTGTGACTGAAGTTATAACCAGAGATCTAAACACGAAATTCTAGGTAACTGTTCAGGAGAGGGGAAAAGAAAAACAAGAACTCCAGCAGCTCTTCCAGTGCTTTAATGCATGCACTGGAAGTGCATGTCTGAAACTAAGTAAATAAATAAGAGGAGGGCACAGGCCCTCGACCTCACAGCTTAACAATTCCTATCACAGAATTCTGAGTCCCTGTGTTGCAAAAGAAACTAAATAGGAGTTATGCCTAAGTAAAAAAACCAAACCAACCCAAACCAAACACCCCTCCTCCCCCACAAAACAAACCAAAAGTAGCAAAAAGCACTGCAACCCAACATGGCGAGGAAGAAACTTAACACGCGTTAGTCCAGAAGCATGTCTCTGAGCCCAGTTAAATTCAAGAGCTCTGGTTTTGCAGACCTCAGCAGAAAGCTAATATCAGCCTTCATCACAACAAAGATGCACTGCGCATTCGAAATGGTTTTCATTACCCTGAATATATGTTAATCTCCTTAGACATAAAATATATCCAACAAACAGATTGAACCTCACCTCAAAGACAGAGAATACCCAGAGTATACGAGAAAGTGTTTCTGAGGCTTTAATGCATGAGAAGAGAGACTTAATGTTCAAAAGGTGCTGCTAAAATGGCAATGTCTTTTTATGCTTACTTTTTCTGAAGCTGTGTGCAGGACAAAGAACTTTCTCTGCAATGGTTCCTAAGAGCTGAGGTTGTCTCAGAGCTTTTCAACCCTTTAATAGCACAAAGGAAGGAAATTATTTTGTGCTTAATTTTTTCTTCAGCTCCTCATTTCCCTCATTCTATTAATCGCCTCTTATGTATGACACGACTGCAAAGCCCTCATTTAGATAGCCAAATGAAGCCAAATAATTTTGGCAGACAGACATGTCAGTCATTTGTGCTTGACGCACTTCAAGGGGGTTAGTTCTTTCAAGTTTTGCACCCCCAGAGGATTCAGCAAATGAGCACTTTTTGAACACGATTTGGCTCTTATTCACTGCACTTAATAAGCAGAAATAATGTGACTAAAAATGACGATTCCTTTTGGTAAAATGAGCCAAACCAAATGCTATCACCTTACCACTTAGTGTAGTGTACCATTTCAGTTATTCTTGCATGAATTGTACACACCTTTGATACTGATACTAGGTTTCAAGTCATGTTACATCACTTTTAACAGTCAGGATCTTTTCCTGCTAAAAAGGCACATTATCCACCATACAGTAGTCTCACTTGTGCCTCCAAAACTCCTGCTGAAGTCAGGAAGACTTTGCAATGATCAAAGCCTGGCAACTATGCACATGCTGACTGTACTCTCGTTTATGCCAATAGGTATAGTAAGCAGGTTTAGGTGCCCAGCTTCTATGGGGAAAGCCTGCATGAGTTATGGTTCAAAGAAACAAGGTCCTTTATCCAAACAGAAAAGGCTAGATGACATGCTTTCTTCAGTAGCAAAAAATTACTACTGCTGACTCAGGGACATCCTTTCCTTCTTGAAACTCAATGAAACCACAGATTAAAGGTATGCCTCTACACAATGTAAGTAACAAATTCAGGTAGGAAAGCTTCTTAACTTCGTCTACTACACTTTGGCGTAGTAACCTTAACACCAAAGTACCTTGAAATTGCATATGGAAGACATGGAACCTGTTTTCCTTTGTTGATCAGTTTGGACACTTGCATACAAAGAAGAAATCCATTTTATTGGCCATGTGGCAGTTTCCTGAGTGAACTGGCATATAGCAAAGAAAATCTTTAACTATTGCAGGAGAGAGGGAAATTCCAAAGGCCCTCAGGAGTCCTACAGTAGGAACAGTGACACTGGGTATAGTAACTTCCGATGACCAGAGGCTGTAGCCTGCTCTGTATTTCCGCAGCATCCTCAGAGTTACTCTTCTGCCCTGTTATGGGAATACTCTACACCCTGTGGAGCTTGCAGCAGTATGCTTTTACTCGACTAGCAGTTTTCTAAATTGCCCATTGAACAACACACCACAAGGTTGTTTTACACTTTGCACGTAGCAATTACATCAACATTTCAAGTTTAATTACAAGGAAGATAAATACACTTTCAGACATACTGCACAGAAGTTTCCATGCCATTCTGCTGGAAAAACATGCAAATTACTTCAGCTTTCTTTCTGGGCTCTAACAAGATCCTACTTTTAAGAGCCTACTTTACATACATATACACACCCCTCTTAGGTAATTTTACAAGGACTTCTTAATCGTTCAGCTGCACCTTCTTTTCTCAATTCCAGAGGAAGATTTAAGAGAGACCGTAATGATGATCCATAGGAATGAGGCTGAGCTGGTAAGCCACTTCTCAAGAGCTGCCACTGAAATCTGGAAATTAATTGAGATCTCCAAATTGCCTCTAGCCCCATAGAAATACACACGATGAGACTGAACAGCTTGTCCATTTTACTGCATCAGCTGAATTCTGGGCTCAACATATTCATTGCAGAAAAAAACCCAAACCAGATTTCACTTATAAATGGCTACAGACCACTTAGAAATACAGCAAAACCATAGTTAATTATATTACTCTACAATTCTAGGTTAATATTCTTCATCTGTTATCAGTGATGTTTATTTGGACATAAATGATCTAACACTGTTTTCCCAGGAACCATTCTAACAAACTGTTGGAGCTGTCAGTACAGCTCCATTCATCTTCAGTCAGCAGTCGGGTTATCAGGAATGTTATGCACTGCATGTGCTATATACCTCGTGTGTTACCCTAATGTTATTTTTGTAATTTACTTTAAAACCACTTTGCCTCACGCAGCTTTAACATCAACAAGCCAACCCTATTTCATTCCATTTTAACTAAACCACAAATGCACGGAAATATTCATCCACGCTTTTTGCTCTTAGTGAGAAATATTCCAGTTGTTTCAGGCGGCATTTCTGTTCAGATGAAATTATTTTTTAAGAAAAGCATAACCCAAAAAATTGTCCTGCACTTACTGTGATGTAGTATGATCAGCATACAATAAAGGGCAACAAAATGAAGTTGTTGTCTTCTCTTGTATCCTAGCAGCCAAACGAAGGCCAGAAGCAGTGTATGTAGAAAAAAGATTAAGCAGAATAGACAGAGGTTTGTACTTCTCAACTTCTGAGGCAGAAAGTCTTCCAAGCATATCATTGGGAAGTGGCGGAGTCACCGTTCCTGGAGGTATTTCAAAGATGTGAAGATGTGGCGCCTAAGGACACGGTTTAATGGCGGGCTTGGCGTGCTCGGTTAATGGTTGGACTCAATCCTAAAGGCCTTTTCCAACCTAAAGCATGGTTGTAAATGTCTCGATTGCCACAGTAACGAGCTACTGCTCTGCTAAAATTCAGCCATGAGAAAACATGAAATCTCTATTCTAAGGGTCACTAGAGAAGACATTTCTGGGGCATTGATCTGAAACTGCACAAGATCAGTCATCACAGCCAGCACGTTTATGGAATATAGGGGAAAATTTGCTTCCCTGGCTTTAAACTGTCTCCCTCCTTCCTACATGCTGTAAAACTTAGCAGAACATAACCCACGACAGACACAAGCACTATTTCACCAACTGGATTACGATGCATGCTGGACACGCACTGAGCAATCCTTGTGCTCTTAGAACAACTCTACAATCTCCACAAAATCCTCATTATGGCAAGAAGTGGGAAAGTTTAGCTAAAATGCCAAAGCAGGACACATACAGAACATACAAAACATCTTTCCACAGAAAAAATGAAGCAGTGTTCTATCAGCATGGGGTTTTTTTACCTATGGCATGCACAAACTTCTTAGAAATAAAGCAATGCCTCCTACCCCAGTTATGGTTTCACTGAAACTGATTTATTTTTAGAAAGAACTGAAAAATAAATAAAATAAAATCCCTGAAACCATTTTCTTTTTTTCCCCTCTCTTCAAATTTTTCTACTCAGAAACTGAATAGCAGGTTCACCTCTGCCACTTAAGCTGACCCTGAGAAGTACTGAGCATCCTTAATTACAAAATACAACGAGATTTACAATTATTCTGCTTTCCTAGATTAAGTTTATTGAAATTCATTGCAACAGCAGCAAATGATCCATGGAGAAGTCATTATGGAAAATGTAAGGACAATAAACTGCTCATGAAGAGAGTGGACTCAGTTACTGGTTCAGCCTGCTCTTCTGAACAATACCTGAATAAATCTAGAGGCTCTCTATTGTCTACACCCCCAGCTGCTAACTACGATAAAGGATTCTGTAACTCGAAAAAATCTTACAGCAATGAAATCCATTACTTACAGTCATTCAGATGATACAATGAAAAAGAACACAAGAAAGAAATCTAATATCTTCAAACCCATGCCCTTAACTGCCAGGGAACAGATCATTCCCTTCATATTGCCATTACATCTAAATCTGATGAGTAACCTATTAATTCTGTTCAGCTCCCCAGTAAATTCGGGATTTCTCCCTTGGACAAATTAGTTTGAGGCTGTAATATCCTCAGAACTGTAAGGTTTCAAAAGTTTGTTGTAAAACCTGCCCCTTCAAAGATGACATTCTTGTCCTGCGGTACCTGTATCAATCGCACCATGGCTAGGAGTAGTGCTGCTAAGAGCTGCCTGAGCACAGAGCACAGTACTCTCAACATCTGACCTGTTAGAAAGGCTCTCTTTGATCTCCACATTGCTTTTAAGTAAACTATTTAGACTATTGATTCTCTTTCCCACAATCCAATTTTATTTAAACTGAAAATTTAAGAGAACCAAATAACTCTATTGACCATGGAAAGGTTTGCATCTGTTACGTGGGAAAAAAAAAGGGCTGGGTTCTGGTGAGCAACCCTCATTCATTTTAAAAATTCACTGTCATTATACATAGCACTTTTAAAAAGATTTAGATTTGCATAATTGCAGCAGGCAAAAAACCAGGAAAGTGCACCGAGCTTTTAGAGCCATTCAAAGGCTATTCAAGATGTTGAAGAGTTGCATTCTGAATGATTTTTACAAGTGCTTTCTGTCTTTTTCATCCATTACCTTCAGCATTAAATAACTGTCAGCTTTTCCAAGACTGTTCACAGGGGTAGAGATGCTACTTCCATGACTTAAAAGAGTCTACTGAGGCACATCTCTTGAATGTGGAAGAGGAAATAGCCCAAGGGGATACTTCAGTGTGTTATGACACATGGAAATTAATCCAAAATGCAGAATATTTTGATTAATATTTTCTAGTATACTTCAAATATTGTGCTTTAAAATAAATCTATTAAAAATATATATAATCTAAATTCTGAGACCAAGTTTCACACATGTATCTTCTGTTTGGTTTACAGTAACTATTACAGGTACTAGGATTCAAGTGTTGGGACACGTACAGAACCTCAACCAAGGACAACTTAGAGAGAAGATAGAGCAGGAAGCTTCAAACTGTGAACCAGATGGCTCCCTGAGAAGCCACCCCCTCAAATTTTCCTCTAAGTTATTCTGTCCATTTAGAATGAGGTTTCCCTGTTGAAATAGCAGAGTTTGCAAAATACATATTGTGAAATCAATGCAAAACTTCTACAGAAACACAACAAAGTGTCTTTTGTCTTCAGGGAATTCCCTTCCCACCTGGTATAGCAGCCTCAGACTCATAAGGGTCATGTTGGCACGTTTCTGTCAGATTATGCAACTCAACTCTTCCTCAAAGGTGGTGGGTTTGGTCTTGGGTGATTTTAACTGTTATGACATTGCTTCACACCTAGATCTGACATGGTGTAGTGTGAGGCATCCCTGCCCATGGCAGGGGGTTGGAACTAGATGATCTTGAGGTCCTTTCCAACCCAAACCATTCTGTGTTTCCATTATACATTTGATACTAGAGAAGGAGAAAATAGCAAACTCTTTCAAAATAGTCTTCCTCAATGTCCTCTGATTATCAGCACAAGGACCATTTTACTAAGACTTGCAAAACATCTGCAAATTGTTTGCTTCCAGATATAGCAACCCCACCATCACATAAAAAAATACTGTATGTATGGGCAGACAGTACTTTCAGCATTACTAACTCAAAACATTCAATGAGTAAGAAAGAAACTACTAAAAATTAGAAAGAATACTTATTCAAAACAAAAAAGATTATAGCATTAAGATAGATACATGTGTGAGCCTTATAACTTCTGACTGGTAGGTTCTTAACTTCTTCTATGCAGTCTTGAAAAACATAAAAGATGAGATTCAGATATAACCAAATAACTCTAAAAATAGGACATTAAAAATAACGGAATAGGACACTAACAAGAAATTACCTTCTGCAAGTGTCTAGTGTTCTTACATACCATATTGTGCCTTTGGGCTCTCAAACTGGCTCTATGCAAATAATTCATCTCCAAAAACACAGAAAATAGTTTTAGATACAGTCCTCTGAGGCAGAGAATAAACCTCAAAGTCAAACCACCTGACCTGTGCACCCACTGGTTTGGTTTGATTTAACTTTGGAATCTCTGAAATGTCCTTGGTTGTGTCATGAATCACGTTCAAATGTGCATTTTCATTTGAGCACGCTGCTCCATGCTAATTCTTTTCCAGCCTTCTCTAGAAGAACTTCAGAATGGACGTTTGTGACTGTTCGACTTAATTTACATTAGACCACTATCAAATTATTTTTGCATTTAATATTTACTTCATGAATACAAACATGTCCCCAGACATTCAAATAAACTGATTTCGGAATACACTAGAACCAGGATTTTCAAGAGAAGTATTCTAAGCTGTTACTGCTAAAATGTGGGTTTCTTTCAGGGGGAATCTGACAGATTAAAATAATTTCTTAAAGAACACGGAATGTCCTAATAAGGAGTAGACTACTTGGTAAATGTCATCCTGCACATTAGAAAACCAAATCTCCGCAATTCTCAGCAGCAA
This sequence comes from Amazona ochrocephala, assembly GCA_039720435.1. Classification (NCBI taxonomy): domain Eukaryota; kingdom Metazoa; phylum Chordata; class Aves; order Psittaciformes; family Psittacidae; genus Amazona; species Amazona ochrocephala. Next base: position 16,963,230 of record CM077889.1, read on the forward strand.
CTGCATAATACTGGATTGTGGAACTCTGCTTATTAGACAAAAGGGGGACTCAATCTGTCAAAAGTTACTTTCAAGTTCATTATGTCAGAAAATTGTTCTTCATGAAGCATTTGAAGCAAAACTCCTGTCACATTGATGAAAATAAGGAAAATAAAGTATCTTGAAACTCTTCCTCTCCATATGGTGTAGGAAGATGGAACATAACCATAAAGCTGCATATTTACAAAGCACATGAACCAAAAGATTGTAACCTTAATGAATTCTACTTTTCACCATCCTTTTCTTAATAATGCATTTTTTCCCACCCAGTTTCTCATTTCCGATTCATTCTTTAAATTCTGCAGAAACCCATAAAATGCCAAAGATTTTATATCCCCCCCCCCCTTCCCCCCAGATGGCATTACCATATAAATGAGGAAAAGCCAGCAGGCATAATCTTTTATTTTAAGATGAAATTAAGTATTATCTGAACAAAGTTGTTACCTAATGTGTCCAGTAAGTAGCTTGATCATGGACAGCACCTTCAAATTAACAACAGCTCAATAACAATACTACAAGGGATGAGAAGTGACTGAAAAATGGTGTAGACCAGATGTTTCATTTTCAGATCCCAAGTGAATAACATTTACCCTCCATGGTAAGGCTCTGCTTTGCCCTCCAAATCTGTGTTCTCCTTAGAGCAGCATTGTCCCTTTGACCTGCCTTCTCCGGTCTGTACTTCGATATGCAGAGAGTCCTACAACAACTTACTACTGCCTCTGGCTTCTCCACATATGCAGTAGTTTGAGCTCAGTATTTCTGGGCATACTCAGGTACTTGCTGCTTCCTCCAGTCTACACATGGAAATCATGAATTTGACATCTCAGAGCTAAAGATAAGGTTGTCAGATGGCAATTTGCACTTTAGCTCTTAATATCTGAACCCCATACCTCATATAATGCCATTTCCCTCTGTGCTGCAGTGTGGAAAATTAAATATATTTTGATATGCCAAGTTCCTGTGTAGATTTCCAATCAGGAACCTTAAGGATCACTAGCGTATGACAGAGAATTCTCTACTTCTACCCTCTTCCCAATACTTCCTTCTGTGGCCTGCTTGTTTAAGGCATCTTTACTACTGAAGAGGGAAGGCCACATTCTCTCACATTTCCCACTGGAGATTTAAATTTCTTTGCCCTCTTTTGCAAAACCAACTAGATTATTTATCTTTCAAGCAGAAGATCACTACTGCATATTACATATCAAGATTTATTAGAATCCCAACTTGGCACCAATCTCTTCCATGATGCCAATTGCCTCTTGAGTACACCAGCTGCATTCATTTATATTCTGTAAAATGTACAAATCACTTTAGCCACTACTTAGTGACAATTATGTCAGATGATCCCACCAAGCTTCACATCTATCTATCTACAACTGTTTCTCAAATAGAAAATCCCAAAACAAGGCAGATTAACACGACCATTATCATTTGAGGACATATAGAACAGAGCTCCCACCTGGTGCAGGATGGTAAATGCTCATTAAATACTCCTGCTTATTCATAAAGAATTTAGATGTTATGGAAATATTAAGAACACATGTGTGTCCTGTAATACCAATGCCCAAGAAAGGAAGAGAGGGGGAAAAGACCAATCAGTTATAGCAAAAGAATCTATGAAACAATTCAGAAGGTCTGTGAAGAAGGCTTAGCAGAAAAAGCAAGAATAAAGGGCATTCAGCTTGAATGAACCCAAGTGATATCTTCTGCAGCCACAGTGAATGGGGACACAGTTTAATACCTTTGGAGTACCCATGAGTTTTAACCTTTTCATGTATACTGTACTAGTCTTACACTTAGTGGATCTTCTATGATTCTATGATTCCCCAAACCAAAGTGAATACCTCCTGCTCTGAGACTTTACCCAGGAACTGGATGTTTTGGTGCCTTTCATGTCTTGAACCACCCTTAATTACCAATGCTGAAAATTTTTGGCCATCTATAGGCTACAATCTAAAATACTTAATACTGCAGTACCTGAAGAATTGCACATGCAGTTGGTCATTGAAAAGTTACAACTTTGCAACCAAAAGTCATCGACTTGGTAAGATTTGGTGCCATTTTAATAAGAAAAGTCTTGCTCCATTCAGAACTGTATGTTACTTTAGCTTACAGTATCGAAAGATCATGTATCGGAAGATATCTGAATATTGACATGAAAGGTAGGATTCACCCATGTTAGTTGTCTAGGTTTCCTTTAGTCAATAGGCAGGAGCAGGCACAATTCATCTCATTCTAACACAGATAACCAAATTAGGTTAGATGAACCACATCCCAGGATTAATTGTCTGCTTCACTCCAGCTGCTGCAAAATGAGTCTACCCAGTTGGTTGAAATACAGCTATAGTGCAGCCAGCTCAAGTTAGATGAGATGTATCACATTTAAGTGTATCTATTGCTCTGTTAAAGCATGAAAGATCACCAGCCTGGCAGAATTCTATAATGAAAAATCAAGACTGAAATACCACTGCACTGCTTACTTAGCAGTATGGACGCTGATGCCGGTTCACATGGAGCAGGATTTTCCCTATCCCGTCATGACTGGCTCCCTTAAAGTAAGACCTGTCCTCCCCTTCCAAAAAAATGATGATAGTTTATAGGTGACTTTGCCTTGCTGAGCCAACATATGGTACTTCAGTTTAATCATGCAGGTGTTCCTGCTGGAACTGTGGAATGACGAACGGGAAACAGAAGAATAATGAGAAGCAAGTATGGAAAGTAAAGGCCAGGGAAAACTCCCAGCACTTTCAGCACCTGAGATTTTGGCTTACAGAAAAAAAACCCAAATTCTGCAGAGTTAGTCATTCACACCACGAGGAAACCATTTCCTACAGTCCATCCAAAGAACTTCTGGGGTGACAGCACAGTGATCTTTGCAAGCCTCACAAACACTGGGGTATTCTCTGTACAGACCCTACAGGAACAGCAAGTAACACTGTTCCCACTCCAAAGGGGTTTGGGCACTAAGCTGGGGTATGCAATAACTGGGTGATGTCAGCTGGGCAGGAAACCTGAAGGGACATGAAATAAAAGCTAGTTTTCTAAATCACAGACTTGCACCTTCTTGATGGATCCGCTTCCTCTGCGATGTGGTCACGGTCAGAATGTCACAACTGAAATGCCTGCATATTCATCTTCTCTGTGAAAAGATCCACCCGAAAGGCTCCAAGACAGTGCGATAGACTTCTGTATGCAGATGGGATGGATGGCTTTAACACAGTACAAGTGACACGTGTAGCTGCGACTCCAGCCCTTAGATTAAAACTGTGCTACTCTGACCTGCGCTGATATTCTTCATTCCAGTTATGGATAAGGTAGGTTTACCTACAGCCTGGTTTCAATTTGGTGTACAGGCTGATTAATCAGGCTGTAGGTGGGAGAAACCCATTTCACTTAGAAAACTCAGTAACACAGTAGCAGCTGTGTTGTACATAAAACAGCATGACTAGGCACGTATCTGTGGGTACATAAGAGCTAAAATAACACCCTTTAGCTTGCACTATAGAAATCAAATCAAGTCACCAGATGATATGACTAATATTATAATGAGGTATTTATATTTATTTGTTATTTAAAATGTTATAATAAGGTATTGTGAACTAAAAGCAGTACATTGCAGTGAGAAACAAAAAAGAAAACCCAGAATTTGAATGAATTCAAGCTTTTCCTCATGCAAATTAAAATATTTATCGTTTATTTTTAAGCTATTTTCCATCATCAGACGTATTGAAAGTGGTTCAGAAATAGTATAGTGCATACCTGATGATTTAGTGTGCCGATTAGAGTCCTGCACTGACTCAGATATGAAAGCAGATGCATCTGCATGTCTCTGTACACATCAGACAAGCAGCATCACAGTAATGTGGCAACTTATTCCTCTGATCCCTTTTAAGAGCCATTTATTTTTCTTGGTTTGCAATAACATTTAGCAATCCTCACACTCCTAACACTGGGATTTGAGAAAGACATCCTCAGCTGCGCAATTTACTTAGCTGCAACCACGCACAACAGAACATGTGCTCCTTTAGCAGCCTGTGACCAGGGTTTAAAGTGACTGGTATCTTCTTCAACAGTTCTATTTACAACTAAATAGAACAAAACATTATAGAACATTATTTCAGACTATAACGACTCAGTTCATCTAAACATATGGTTCTCTGCCACCCAGCAAAGCTATAGGAACAGGGTTAATTTATAGTCTTTTAGGACATTGAGTGCTCCTGTGACTACGACTTCTCCCAGCAAGCGAATCTCTCACTAAGCCTGTCATGGTTCACACCATTACCTTTGCCCAACGAACCGTTCTGGAAAGCACTCGTTTTGCCTTACCCACCTTCAGTCCCATCAGTCACCCAAAAGGCCACGTGTGAGCTCTCTTCCACGAAAATGCCATCATTTGGCAGCTACACTCTGTAAAGGCACAGACAGGTTGCTAGGGCACAGCCACCCTCCTGCCTGCATCCCGACACATCTGCGTGTGTCTGCCCTTCACCTGCCATCTGAGCGCTACCAGAGCCGACCACTGACAACGCCATTTCATCAACACTTGAGAAGTTTCAAATTCATTCCTTTATCTCCCAGTGGAACAAAATTCCTAAATACTTGAAAACTTCTGTAAAAGTACAAGTGTACCGTGACGTTTGTTTTCCAGCTGGAAAAACAAACAGAACTGAAACATTTTCAGTGCTCCTCTCTTACAACTTGTGCCAAGAGAGCTCCGGAGCTTGGAAAACAGCCACACTTGAAAATGGGGCATTTCAAAGGTGCCCATGAAGCATTTGGTGGTTCAAAACAAATGCTGATCGTGACAAAAGCACTCTGAACAGTTCTATTCATGACAGAGGAATCTATGCAAACAACTGTGTGGGGAGAAGCCCATCGTGTGTTTGCCACCCACTAATGTTTCTGTATTCAGGCAGGTTTTCAATTGCTAAAGGAATAATTTACATTAAGCTGATTTAAAAATAATAAAGGGACTTTAAATCTCTAGGGAAAAGCTTGTTATAGGTGTTGAAGACAGAAGGGAGCTGCCTCCTGCTTGAAAGTGGCTGGGTAGCTGAATGTGGAGAACATACCCAGAAATACAATGGATCCTGATAAAATAAAGCAAGTATGTGTAGCCTTTAAAATCTGCTTGAGAATTCATTGGTTATTCTATATTAACAATTGTGGCAGGTTTCCTTTCTCCCTTCACTGTAGTGCAATTCTTATTTACACTGCTTGCACTTTAATGTAACTTTGCGTTGCCAGAGCAGCCAAAAGAGGCCTCAGAGTAAGCGACAGTTCAGCACCACAGCCATGTAATTTTATTTCTTTGTTTTACTTCAGTTCTCTGCAGATCTACATTCTGCAAACCTGGTTTTCTATGTGGGTCTTTAACTCCTTATCCCCTTATTACTATGCTCTAAGTATCTTGTTGTCCCAGACATCAGATGACTTTATGTGTTAGAATAAACCACCTATCAGCTGTTATGTGCTTCTCAGATCATACAGAGTGCAACAACCGTTTCCTCTGATATTTTCAGCACTCTTCTACATCTATCCTTTGCTTAAATTCCTTTCTGATGACATGTCATTTAGAAAGGTTAAAGTGGGACGACAAAGCAAGTTTTCAAAGGATTTCAAATGCCAGCTGTCCTTGAAATAAAATCTTTTTCTAGCAGTTATAAGCAACAAGTGGAAAAGGGCAATGGGAAAATACAGTGAATTCCAGACTCATTTACATGTAGACTTTTCTTCCTGTAATGTTTGCTTTGCTCAACATGCCTACTACAAAAACAGAACCATGGAGAAAGTGATCCAAATTTGAAACGCTACTGATGAATTTTCCCTTTAGAACAGGATTGCAAGAATTGTCCCAACATCCACGTAGAAATATTAGCATCATTAAAACATAGAGAATAATACATGAACTGAAAGAATAAGACCAATAAGCAGGATACATGTATTTTGCACCTCTCTAGCTATTAATATCAGAAGAATGAAGAAACGGAAACAACTGACAAAGGCTGAGAACTCCAAACCACTCCATTCTATCTGCATATTTGCACACTATTTTTGAGGATCAGCTCCGAGTATATGGAGTAGGGGTATTGTTTTTAAAGCCTACTTATAATCCATGCGGGTATTCCCGCTCAAGGAGTAACCAGAAACAAAACCTCAAGGCTAAGGGGTTAAACAGAATCTTTTCTTCCTTGCTTCATTTGCTGAACCAGCTTGAAATGGTTACAAAAAGATGATGCAAATCTCTATCTTTCAGAGAAATCTGAAAGAACTGCACTACTACTGCATGAAGAGTAAGAAACACAACACCCTAATACTTAAAAGCCATATTTTACATAAGCATCAAGCTTAGAAAATGACAGCCACATCCACAGAGAAAGAACTCCACGTCTCAACTCCCACAGAGCACAGCGCAGCAGGAGTCACATGCATCACAACTGCTCATGCAACCACTCAGCAAGGGCAACAAATTTCAGCTATAAGGGACCATCAATAGTTTATGAAGCCTCTGCCTCCCCCCCCCCCCCGAAAAAGGAAGAAATACTGCTCATGGGTCCTCCAGATCTGTTTTCCAGGGCCACTTTCTGTAACAGAAAGTTATGTTTCCATCAGTCACATCTGTCCATACTCATAACACTGAAGTAGTCAATGCCACCTGGCTTTGATTTGGCAGTTATAAAACAGTAAGAGGAGAAAAACCACCCCAAATCTGTTTGGTTGAAGGTATGCATATCTGGACACAAACCATAGACTCACCATATCCTTCAGGTGAGAAGGGACCACAGGAGGTCTCTAGTCCAAAATCCAAGCTAAAGCACACATACACAACTGTTTTCATGTGGGTGTTTTCATGTACTGCCCAACATGTACACAGAAACAGATCATTTTTTAGATGAGTCTGTGATATGCAACAAAGTTTTGGGACTGCCCTAATTTTCCATTACTTTCAAGAATATGCCTTGCAGTCATGTGTTCTAAACCTGGTTCTGGCCATGTGGGCTCAATCATCTTGGTACCTGCTCCTAACAGGAGTCAGAAACTGCCACTTTCTTTTTAGAGACATTCACCCCAGCTCCAATGAACAGGATCTCTCTGGTGTTCCTAGCTGCAAAGGTACTCTTTATGAACTACACGTGAAGTCAGTATGTTCTGAAATACATAGTAAAATGGTACAGGTTGGTCAGAAGAGAGGGCGAAGTTTATGCAGTGCTCTGGGGCATTTCCACATCACAAGCTCCTTTTCTGCATAAGCCAGTCCACAGAATTGACTTTTACCTGTTTCACTAAAGGCAATAACAGAATTTTCTAATATTGAGGATATGTGGGACAACTCTTCCAATTGGCCCATCAGGCTTTGTCATAAACAGTATTGTCAACCTATGGCTTGCTCAGGTGCAACACAATGTATTTCTTGACCCAAGAGAGTAACATTTATTTCTAATGCTTTTATTGATCTTCATTTTTGTTATTTGCCTGAATGCTGTTAAAACCATGGTATAAGCAAACCAGCCTAATGCTTAGAACATGCCAAAAGTCTTCATATACTACATTAAATCAACCCTGCTGATCAATATTTTCCTTTTAGCCAGTGGTGGAAAAACATCCAGTTACCTTTCAGAAACTGCTGTAACAAGTCATTAGCATTAAGAGATACAGAGTTGACTATAATGGATGCTCTTTTCAGGCCAGTGACCACCAGCTTTTTCTATGCTTCAAAAGGCTTTTATATTATCACATAAGTGATGCTACTTGCCAGGTGACATACATATGAATTTTGATGATGCCCTTTTACTATGCTAACAGAGAATCCATATTAATCAGAAAAAAATATCTATGTGATTCCAGACAAGTCACAAATACGCAACAATGATAAAGCACATTGCAAGGAACACAGAGCCTTTGGATTTTCTGAGCCCCTGAAAAAATATCTGGTTTACTTAGTTCTGCACATACAGAATTACTGGAGTTATATCAGCAGACTTTTGGCTAATAGCCAGGCCTGACTCATCATAACAGTATTGCAGTATTATGCTTTCTGATTCCATTAATTGCATGATTTCAGTGTAGTTACAGTGGCTTAAAAACAATGACAGTGGATTAGGCTGAGAGCACGTGAATTTATTCTGTAGTCTGGCTTGTATAGAACTCTGTGGGTTACAAAGAAAGAAAGCTGGAATTTGAGTTACTTGCATGAAGAATAAAATAGAATACCAAAAGAAATAATCTGTAAATCATTAAGTAAATGCAACAAGAGGAAAGAAGGAGTGTTACACTTAAAACTATCCCAAATTGTAACAGCTGATTTTCAGCCAAAGCTACTACTCAACGGGTGTGCAAACTCACTTACTGTACAATGACCCAGTCTTTGTCAGCTCCATAAATCACAATGGATCACATACAACATATTTAAAGTACACAAAGAATTAAATGACCCCCTGAAAGACAAATACTCCCAAGTTTAGAAACGTTGTGGAAACTGACAACATATATATGGAAACTTATGCATCATACCCAATTCCCAGTGGTAATAACAGATTAATGCTTAATTCATTAATCACCGGAAAAGACAGTAGTGTTATAGAAGAGATGTGTTAGGACTGCTGCATCAATATTTGCCATGGTGTGAGATTAATGTGTGTCCTACACGATAAGAACCTGGCCAGCACTACTGCCATTTATAAAACAGAACCTTCTTTCTGTCTTAGTCTTTTTATTCAACAGCCTGGCCTAGAAATCAAAGCTATAGAGCATGGTGTTTTTTTCTGATCCCACAGCATCTTTGGTTTGCTCACAAGTCACAAAACTAGAGACACAATGCTAACTTTCTATGTTTTAAGCAGTACCTTGCCAAGGTACCAGTGTAATATTAGCTTTGATCAGTTAGACACAGCCTACCCCAACAGACACTGGAAGAGCGTTCTGAGTGTTTTAGTGGCAATTTTCAAGAGCTGGTCAGTAACTGTTTCTTTATCTGCAGCATTTCCTAACTTGTTCCAATTCCTTCTTCAATATGTATTTGACATGCTCCCCATACTTAAGTTTCCATTACAGCAAGGGATTTGTAATAAACAGCTGATAAATACACTTCCCATAGGGATCACTGAAAATCTTTCATCGCTTGATAGAATTACCACGTGAACAGTAACGCACAAGTGCAGTGGTTTTCAATGAGTGAAAACCAAAATCATTAATTGCAGTTACATGAAGAACATACACAAAAAAAGCGAAATTTGGCTGTCCCAAATCTGCTTGCAGCTGGGTCAGCAAAGCCTCAAGCAGCAGCAGGCTGAAAGAGCTAGGCAGGGCAGCTAGAGCAGGAGCACACTGCAGAGACCCAAATTCTATTCTTGGTTTTGCCCTTCACCCAGCAAAGTGTCAAAACCCAAAGTTACATCATCCCTCTGCTTCACATTCCTGAAGGGGAAATGCTCTTTGTGACTGCAGAGAAAGCATGAGGTCTATGAGTAATGGTTTCCATCGTCATTAAGGGTGTTGAGTACATTTTCACTGCTGTGGACATACTAAGACACCTTTACATCACAGGAACAGTGAAAAAGCCTTGTGGTCCTTATCCAAGAATGGCATCAAGAGCCTGATTTTCTACCGACTCATGTAGTTAAGGGGAAGGGGGCATCACCTCAAGTTCGTAAAACAAAATGTGGTCCCAGTTTTTGTATTTCATGGAGCAGCTTCATTGAAAAGATCAGTGTTGAATTAAAATACTCCTTAGCCTCAAATGTCAGTGCTTGACCAATTAAATTACATCATCAACTGACATCTTCCACAGACTTCTGAGCTTTAATCTTGTTATTTTCAATGATATGAACTCAAACATCATAAGACAGGAAGTCATAAAAGTCTGGTGATCAAATTATCAGCCAAGAGGATTCAAAAAGATGAGTAGATTATATGTGGAAGGGGTTTATTTGCCTTTTAAAACATTTATAGTACATCTTACTTACATTTTCAACTATTTCCCAAAACTCTGAAGATTGAATCAAAACCAAAATCTAGATGAGCTGATTTGCCCCCAAGAGTTGCTTATATCCAAGATCAAAGATCTTCAGATACTGTTAAAACATGTAAGAATGACTTTAAGCTAAATTTCTCTCACATTCAAGATGCCAAATGCCAGTTAAGGTGCGCTTCACTCAGTATCCAAATTCTGACTCAACAGGCTGTGTAGCAGGACTTGCCATGTAACAAAATGACCACAAGAGTCCTGCAAGGTACCAAGTCTGTAGGATGCTCCCATCTTCCTCTCTTCTTGCATAGCAATAACAATTAACCTTATCACACAGAATGTTGTAAGTATCATGAACAGCCTACAAATTTAGAGTGCTAACTTGGTTCCTGAAGCTCCCTTGCTCTGTGATGTAGACCTGCTGCTTCCCAGAGGCAGAAGTACAAGCACACTCGCCTTGATTGGCAGACAGGAGGTCATGGAGCCAGCAGCTGGCAGAGGTCAGGCAACTCTATTCAACCTCTTGCAGCACTGTTAGCCTACACCTTGTGGTTTTGCTTTGATCTCAAACACAGCCAGAGGGACTCTGTATCTGTCCAGAACACACTGTGTGAACTTACCATCTGCCAGGCACTAGAGCTCAGATGTCTTAGGCAGCAATCACCATACAGTGAAACCCCCAGATCTCATTTGTACCTCTACTCACAGGACTTCATAGATAACTATTGAAAAACCTTGAAAACTACAGAAACAACCCTTGAACCACAGACTGAAATACGGGTATCACCCTTCCAGGTACTACCTATGTTGTGGTTTGGATTTCCTTTATTTTTTAATTGCTTTTAATGAACCAGAGATTGTCATCTAGTGACCTGCATTTAGAAACTCGAGTCTTGGCACAAGCCTGTAATGCTTTGGGCTGAATCCAACTCAGCTTACATATGGGTCACAATAGCTCTGTTTCTCCATTTCTTCCTCTCCCAGACCACAGTTACTTCAGCTGCTTTGATAAAGAAGTAATAAGAGGTTTTACGGAAAACATCTGAAATTTAACTGAAGAGAAAAAGAGACTATGATACATCAGAAAAAGATATAAAAACCATGAATCTATGGCAAAAAGTAATTCAGACTGTACCTAATTACATAAAATTATTTTCCAAGTTCTAATAGCTATAAATGAGGAAACAATTCATGACAAATTTCAATTACAAAAAGGAATTATCTGCTCTGCAGCAAGTAGTTTGGTGACATTTATAATGCACAAGAAATCATGACGCTTAATTATTTGAATTTACCAGTGCTACAGATGCTGCACTGAAATCTAATTGAATAGATCCAGTAAGACTTACAGATGGTAGACTACAAATAGGGAATTTGCTGATCCGTGCATTGTTCTAAAAGGAATTAATAATGACCTCTAAATAAAATTAGAATCAATCTTTGTTTTAATGTGTTACACCATGAAAATATATTGCAAATAAGGAACATATTTTCACCTTGATTTAATGTCCTTAAATCTGTCATGATGAAGAGGGGGATATTTTCCTTGGTCTCAGAATATTTCCGCAGGAACTCTATCGATTCTGTGTTACCTTTTTTTACACACTACAAAGGCATGTCTCTTACACTGAGATTTTGCCTAGCAATAAGAAAAGGAAGGCTCTCTTTACAACAGAATGTGTCTTCCCCTTCCTTCTCTCACACTCTTAAGATTCTCAAATGATCCAGAACAAAAGGAGGGCACAGGTTTTAGTGAAGTCCAAAGACTCCTCTGTGACAACCTCTGTCTTTTGAGCTTCCCAAAGAAATAATTTTTGCCACTATACACAACTGTAATGAATTAACAGAAATTCACAGCGACTTTGCAGAGTCATCACACAGTGATGAAACAGATTTTTCCATAGAAGAAACAAGGTATAGTGGCTGCATTCCTGGTAGGCTTCCATTTGCCATGGGTACTCTGAAAAGCATGGAAGAGGGGGGAAAATAAAAAACTTACTAGATTTTCCAGAATCACTTTGCACAGAATTCACCATCCATCAGAATTTTCTGAAGGGTTCTTATATGTGTGCATGGATAGAGGTACAAATAGTCCTCTGTATTAACTCTTCAAACTACAGCTCCTATGATTTTCCAAATACTATGCTCTCTAGTGGGTGCCAATGAACTTTCCATCTTCCATTAGGGACATCCAATGCTAGTAAATGTCACTTACCAAGAATAACATATAGAATAACATATACTTCTAGTTCCATGCTCTGTCACAATTCAAAACGGAGGACTCAAAAACACGCACCCATACCCAAAATAAGAACTCTCAAGACCAAACCAACCAAAGAAAACAAACCCCAAGCAAACCAACAGAACAACAACAAAAAAAACCCAAAACAACCCCAAACAAACCAGAACAAGAACAAAACCAAAAACAAGAAAGGAGAAGTGGCTGGTAGCCATGGCTTGCAAATATTAGCCCTTGAATACCATGGGTCATTGCCTGAACAATTCCAAAGACCAGCAGAGCACCCAGGGTTGAATGCAAACTGAACACTCATTCGCTCACTCTCAAGCCTGTATAAATACTACCACTTACCCAAAATCCTTTCAAAACGAAAGTAACTTTGTTGGTCTTTTGAAATGTAGTTCCATTTACTGAACCCTTGTGCCCAGAGCTGTGCCTTGCCAATCTGTGCCTGATTAAGAAAAATTATTACAGCTTTTCTGCTCTCCTGCAGTTCCATAAGCTTGCGAAACTCTTGCTGCAGTAGTTATATTTCTCTTCAGCTACAGGTTGTTGCAAATTACTTGGAACATTGCTTCTTATTATGCTATGAATTTGTATTGCTGATGCATTTGCTTTTCTGTCGTAATGTGCAGTACCACAAACAGTCTTTTGGTAGCAGTTTGCATCTCTCCAGTGATTTTTAGACAGTATTTTTATTCAGATTAAGTAACTACATTTATGCTATATTTATATTAACTGATTCCTTAATTTCTCCACTTGGTGCCTCTAATATAAAAACACTATATGCCTTGAGTATAGCACGATTTTATCTAGATGGAAGTTTATGGCTCAGGACCAAATCTCTTGGATAAATTCTTTTGCCACCCCAGATGCTTCAGCCAGAGACATACTCAAAAGAAGAGATAAGATCAGACTCTCCTTACATACCACACATCTCCAGACTGATGCAATACTCTGCTGGACTAGAACAACACATTACAGGCACAGAACCGTATTCTTGCTGACCTGGCACAGAACAGCCTCAGCATCAAGGGCATATCGAGGACATTTTGAGTCTTTACCCTGTAACTTGCACTAAGCAATACTTGGTCTTGCTTCTGCTCTGTTTATTGCTGTTCTTTTCATTATCTTCATTTAAAGCTGGCTCTAGTTAAGTGGCTGGTATATCTTTCTAGCTGCATGGCAATAAATGCAAAATAGATCAATTAATTGTGACATGCTACTCCCTACTGCAGAACTGGAAAATACGTAGCATATTAATCGGCATGATGTTAAGATTCCTGAGCACTAGAAAACAGTCAGGTAGATGAATGCTTTGACACTGAATGTCTCTAGCATTTACTGTCGAATCAAAGTAAAACTCATTACGCTGTAGACAGCAGGAGCTGTTTTACTGTGCATGCCCTATTTCCTGTTGCAGGATACTCAGTGACTAGCACAAGGCCAGACATGAAAGGTATCTCTTCAACTACTACAAAGCTTTGACAATGACACAGTCATGACCACATCGATGCATCATGTAACATTTGGATCAGGACTCAAAGCAGAAGCAAAATGAAGATGAAAAATCCCTCCCAAAGAAAAGCTTTTCATGAACAGTCTGTCAAAAAGAATGCTATTTCCTCTCAAGGTCAACAAGTACTCTGTATGTCACACTATCAGCGACAAACTTTCCAATGAACTCTCTCTGGAAACAGCCTGCGAAGCATCCCATCTCCTGTTTTACTGAGAAGCCTTTTCACGCCAAGTCCAGCAGCATTTAGTCTCTCAGGTAACTGGTCTTGCAGTCAATATGAGTCAGAGACCTCCATTCTGGTTTCCCAGTCACATACAACAAAATCCTACCTCCAGCAGCAGCAATAACTACAATAAGGGAACTGGTTCTTGGACCCTGGAAGTCAACAGTGATGACTTTTGACAAGCATGTCCTACGGGAAAGCAAACCAGTTCCTTCTGTCTTAGGCTACAGGTGATTTCTCCTTGCAAACCTTTGTGGCTGTAAAATATGAGCTGAATCTTGGTTTTAGAGAAGAAATTCATATTGCAAGAATCCAGTTTTGCTCTGCAATAATGAAGCATTTCTCTCCCATCACCTGTTTCTAGAGCAGCACTGTCTAGACTCCTCTGGGATTCACTCCACACCATCATCTTTAGCAATCACAAACACATCAGCTGCCCTGAAGACAGGCTCTATCATTCACTGATATGGAGAGCCATGCTAATGACAGAACAACTCTTGAATGGCTTTACATTACTTAGCTAGATTGATACTACCAGAAAAAGGATTCTGCTTTTACAGGGCTATGCTAAATTCAGGAGAGATTTGCCAGGATGAGAATCATCTTTGAAGAAAGTAACAAAAGATTTTTTGGTAACTTATGAAAGAAGCAGAAGGAACTATATGAAACCGGAGCTCTTTGTGAGGTGTGAATTACAACTCCTACATCTAAACTCATCTACCCCTCCCCGATGCCATTGGGAAAACATGCATCATCACATCAGGTGATATTACTTCCTCTTAGTGCTTTCACCTGGAGAAGTCAATGTTCATTAATAATCAAGGATGTTTACAATTGCTCAATTATATGAAATTGCATTTAATTTCTCAATTAGAGAGCAAGAAACAGCACACATTCATGCATATATAGGAAAAGGCCAACAAAAGACATACTGAAGACTTAATCACTACTCAGTTTTTATGAGGTCTGCTGTTTAATTTCATCAAGGCTTGCCGACTTTAGCATTCATTCAGCAGGAGACAGTGGTTCAGCTCCAATTCTTCTGGACTCTCAACAGATGGCCAGTATTTCCTGCCTGCCTGTAAGCGCTCTTCAAAGACTGGAAGAAATACAGGATCTCTCTGAAAAATACAGGCATTTTTCCACAGACCTCATGAAAAGCAGTCCAGATCACAGACCAGCCTTTGCATTGCACTATTCTGGAATGTACTGCTTTACCTGCCAATTCACATCAAAAGCATTTTCATCTGAAGTGATGATTCACCCTTTTAGGTGTAAACTGTGCAACACCCAAGACATTCACACGTTTCTAGATAGAGCAAGAGAACAGGCTCACAACCCACGCCCCTACTGCTGGATTTAGCTGCCAAATTCTGGACCAATGCAGTTATTGGCTCAGGAGATTCTTTAAGCATGCAGTACCTCAACTGGCTGTCACAGCAATCCTGCATCACACTGTGGAAAGAAATGGTGCAAGTCAGCACAAACAACATGTGCTAGAGTAAAATAACTGCAGATGACAATAGCTGTTATTTTCTTGCTACCTTCTCCAAAGGCACAGAAGTCTTTCAGCATCATTTAAAGGCACCACAGGCAAACAGAAAGCTAGTTAAAAAACCCTTTGCAGTTAACTACCTGGTTTTAGCCTACTCTAAATAATTACAGGTAAGTAGCCATGTTTGATAGAAAAGTGATTGTTGCCACATAATTATATTTGATAAAAAGTTATTTCCATTATCATCCAGAATAATACATAACAGATACCACAAAAGAGCCTTTATGGCAAAAGAAAATCCATAGGAGGATACTTTCACATGCAGGAAATATTTCCCGGTAACCAGCAGCAGGGCACTGTATAATGGGAATGTCACTCACACCCTCTAATCTGATGTTTAACACTTATCTATTTGCAGCAAAAACCCACAAAGCACAATGACCAAGGACAAGTGTATTATAACAAATCAATAGCAACCTTAAATCAAAGAGTAATTACATGGAAGGGAAGGAAAAAAAGAAGAAACCAAAACAATGAGGTGTTTCCAAATACCACAGCATCATTCATTAATGTCAATGCTAGGACTTCATAAATTACTAAGTAGCAAGACTACTTTGAAATAGGAATCCAAACTAGAGCAAGTATAATGTAACCCATGGAGGTGGATCCAGTTAAGTGCAATAAACGAGGAACAGCCACTACTGTTCATTCTCTTAACATGATCCTTCTCCTTCCCTAAGGCTGCCAGTCTCTTCATAAAACCAATGTGTTGCTGCTTTGGAGACATCTACCAGACTGTGTTACACAGCATAATACTTGGAGTCCATTCAATCAACAGCGGATAGTGGTACATTTTATTCTGTCCCAAAACAGTGTATTTATTTCTTCTTTTATCATCCTCCCTTGCTGCTCATGTCCAGTAACATACAAGTGAATTAATGCTTTCTGATTGCAAACTTCTCACTGCTACATTATTTTTCTCAAAAGCTGAAATCAAATACCGCACCATTTGAGTCATATTGGCAAGCTCCTCTCACTGCCAACACCTTGTTACTGTGGATAAGGGCACATACAGAGCATAAAAAGAAAACCTAAGCAAGGGATTTTGTTTAAAGCCCTCACACACGATTTTCCAGGAGACACAAGAATGAAAACGTGGGAGTTTTACTCAGCTTTTTGTCTTCTAGGTCTTTCAAATGTTATTTTTCAGTCATATCTTCAACAAGATAAGAACATAACAGTATATTTGCACATTTCCCTCAGCAAAAGTTCATGAGAATTACTATTTATATGAATCACTGCCATCACGAAATTACTTTTGAGGAATATACCCTACACACCAGAATGTATGTAGTTCTATTTGTACGAAGAGGAGTAGGATATGCTTCTACTCTCTATACCTGAGTACAAAACAACTTAAGGAAACCTGGATGCAAAGCTTCAAATTTGCCATAAAACCTCTTCCAAGGAAAACTTGGGAGGTCAGTATGAGAACACCAACAGATCACTCAAACTCTGGCTTTAACTTTCTCATCCAGTTGGTATGCAAACTGAAGCAGTACAAAGTACTATATTTGGAGCACTTTGGATGGGTTGTCAGACGAAATGCTAGCAGTAGAAACTGCCATATCAAATGCAATATTACAGGGAATAAAATCAATAGAGAAGACTGCCTGTATCTGAAATTACTCTCAACTACAGTATCAGAAAAGACACAGAATGAGTAGAAATACCAGAACTTCCTTATATTATGGCTGCACATTTAAACAGATTAAAGCTGCTAAGTCATAATCCTCCTCATACCCTTATAAAGTCAGCAACATTCTAGACAAAGCAAGACCTCAAGGGGGTAGTTCAGGATTTGAATTTTCTCAAAGGAGGAGAAAACAAATTCCATGCTAGTGAACTAGAGCAGTTGATGACATCTACCTGGACTTGTGCAAAGCATTCCACACTGTCCCACAAGACACCCTTGTCTCTAAATTGGAGAGACATCAATTTGATAGGTGGACCACTCAGTGGATAAAGAACTGGCTGGATGGCCGCACGCAAAGAGTAGTGCTCAATGGCTCAGTGTCCAGCTGGAGACCAGTAACGAGTGGTGTCCCTCAGGGATTGGTGTTGGGACCGGTCTTGTTCAACATCTTTGTCGCTGACGTGGACAGTGGGATTGAGTGCGCCCTCAGCAAGTTTGCTGATGACACCAAGCTGTGTGGTTCAGTTGATAAGTTGGAGGGAAGGAATGCCATCCAGAGGGACCTTGACACGCTTGTGAGGTGGGCTGATGCCAACCTGATGAAGTTTAACCATGCCAAGTGCCAGGTCCTACACCTGGGTCATAGCAATCCCAGGCACAGCTGCAGGCTGGGCAGAGAAGAGATTCAGAGCAGCCCTGCAGAGAAGGACTTGGGGGTGTTGGTTGATGAGAAAATGAACATGAGCTGGATTCAGTGTGCGCTTGCAACCCAGAAAGCCAACCGTATCCTGGGCTGCATCCAAAGGAGCATGACCAGCAGGTCAAAGGAGGTGCTCCTGCCCCTTTACTCTGCTCTTGTGAGACCTCACTTGGAGTATTGTGTGCAGTTCTGGTGTCCTCAACATAAAAAAGACATGGAACTGTTGGAACAAGTCCAGAGGAGGGCCACGAGGATGATCAGGGGACTGGAGCACCTCCTGTATGAAGACAGGCTGAGAAAGTTGGGGCTGTTCAGCCTGGAGAAGAGAAGGCTGCGTGGAGACCTCATAGCAGCCTTCCAATACCTGAAGGGGGCCTATAGGGATGCTGGGGAGGGACTCTTCATTAGGAACTGTAGTGAGAGGACAAGGGGTAATGGGTTCAAACTTAAACAGGGAAAGTTTAGACTGCATATGAGGAAGAAATGTTTTACTGTAAGGGTGGTGAGGCCCTGGAATGGGTTGCCCAGGGAAGTTGTGAATGCTTCATCCCTGGCGGCGTTCAAAGCAAGGTTGGACAGAGCCCTGGGTGGCACAGTTTAGTGTGAGGTGTCCCTGCCCATTGCAGGTGGGCTGGAACTGGATTATCTTAAGGTCCTTTCCAACCCTAACTATTCTATGATTCTAATCATTTCAATCACACATTGCAGTAAGCCAACCAACAGCTCTTCTACTGAGGCACTATGACAAGCACAGCAGTAACAAAGTGAGTAGTCTGGAAGCACACACACTCTTATTCCATCTTTTGTGCATTTTTCTGCATTCTAACAGAGATATTTCATATGCAGAGTATAAAACACAGAGAAATAAAGATGCAGCTCAGCAATCCAAATTGAAAAATAACAATGAAGATTGAATTGAAAAATTAAAGAAATGAAGACTGGCTTTTCAATTGGTGTAAATCAGCTTCAAGGACTTCTTGGAGGCTGACTAGCAAGAAAATAATTTAGATTCCAGTTGGTGTTTCATTCTGACCTGCTATAACTCCTCAGTAAAACTACGTGTTCTGGACTACTCCATGTTGAAAATGCTCCAGAAAGGCACTTTCAATTGAATCGTGTCAAAATTAACCATAATACATAGCAATATCTTTAATAATTCCAGTTGGCAGAGGGCCTAATGGAGGAGATGAAAGAATAGAGAAGAACGAAACAGGAAATTAAGAGAGAAAAAAGGTATTGGAAGCAGAACAAAGGGCAAAGGAATACAGAGAAACACACACTAATAGCTAAAAGAAAGGATGAAGTATGTTACTAAATTGCTTGACTTCCCTGAAAGGTATTGGTATGTCTTTGTGTGTCCCCCTCTCCATTCGTCTTACACTGAAGCACAGAAATCTGTGCTCTTGCAGTCCTGCCTGTGAAGGTCCCCCTCTCAGTTCTGGCTGGTACATAACTTCTGAGGAATGCTTGAGCTCTACAGGGATGGCTGCCATTAATGGATGAAAAGCAGCAACTTTGGATGAAAAGATAACGAGTTTATCATCTGATGTGATAATTGGAGGGAAGGGGACTATTGACCTTCGTACCTATTTAGAGCCATGGACATTAAAACCAACAAAACTACAAAAATAAAGCAGCTTATTCTATCAGTTGACAGCTTCAAATTGACTTTTGGCTAAAATCCGATTTGAAAACTCCTGTTCTAAAAGAAAAAGAAAAATATCACAATTACTAACATCTGGAACTGAGAAACATCTCTCTCTTGATAGTGATTTGACCAAAGCAGGCAACTAAGGACTACCAGTAACAGCCCAGTGAGAAGCGAGCAATCACAGCAGCAAGGCATGTGCTAAACGAGAGTTCTGCTACTGAACAATTAAAGGCCACTTCCAATAGTTTGCCTGTGTTCTGCCTTGAAAGGTATTTTTATGCCTACCTCTAATTTTTTAATTAAGGTTACTGACTTCAATAGTGAAATACAGAAACATTTAAGAAAAATATAGGCTTTTTGATGGGATTATTTTCTTGTCTTTGGAAGGGAAGATGCTTTAAATTAATCTATGAGGTTTAACATTTTCATGAGGAAAACATGACCCCACCAAAGGTGGGTCCACAATTTCAACCTTGAACACCAGGCACTTTAAAACTACGGATAAGTAACATTTTTAAGTGGCTAAAATCTGGAAAACATTGTGAGAGGTTCAAGTTCGGGAATAAGCATTTGATTTTGTTCAGCAACAGAGGGAAGAGCGCTGCACATCTGATACAGAAGCGTTCAACCACAAAACAAGAGCTAAGACAACCATTAAGGTCAGTTTAGTTTTGTTTAAAGTAAAAGCTTCAGAGCACCAATATGTTACCAGACTTCTCAAAAATAATGGCAAATCTCTCCCAGTGGCTAATATTTCAGCACTCAGAATTGAACAACACTGAAATTGGGAAAGAAAACACCTTTACTTTGGCATACTGAAATGGACCTATACTTAAAACCACTGAAGTGGGCTCATAGAGAAGCATCAACCTCACTAAATAAGAAGGCAAGCTCAACTTTAAAAATTGCTAGGTTTCAAAATAAGCCTGATCTCATAAAATAAATTTTATACATTTTGTGATCCCACTAAGTAAAAGACAAAAAGGCACATTCTGTACCTCCCACAAGACCTGGTCATTTATTTGGAACTGTCAGTAGTTTATAGCGATTATTTGCAGGTCTGCCTGCAGCCTTCCAGCCTCACACAGTGATTTTGTCAGATACCAACCCCTGCAGGGTCAGGTTGGGTTAACTCGTGTGTAAGACCAGCTGCTACATTTTACCCTGCAGATAGCTGTGTTTTAAAGGCAGGTAGAGCATTTCAGTTTCATGAAATCTTAGGAATAAGTCAGTCACTAGAAGATTTTTCCCAAATACCATTTGTAGGATTCAAATACATCTAGTCTTTTAATAATGTATTTATGACTTTATGGCATCAACATACGGTCACCACAACAAACACAGAATTTTTGATTTATTATAACCAAAGCCATCTTATAAGGACTGAGCGACTAAATTACAGAAACAAGGAGCTTTCCAGTGAAAGCAAACAGATGTTGAAACTTGCAACCATGCAACTACATACTGGGGTTCAAACCACTAGCTAACCATATGCATCCCTAAATATAAATCCTGCAAACAGCTATGGAAGACCCCAATTTGGAGTATGCACACTATTCCCCTGAGTTTCTCACCATTATTCTTCCAAAGATGAACACAAATATTTGCAGATTTGGAAACTCTTATGCATTTTATCTACATATTTAACAAAATTAATTGTTGACAAATATGTTAATTACCAAAATTCATAAAAACTTATAAAGCCAAAGCTGGCTTTCCTTTCCCCAGTTCCCCCTCCTGAAGCAGCACTGTACAGAAGCAAGAATGGAATACATGGATCTGCTGCAAGTAAGCTGATTATAAAACTTCAGTTGATGTTACCTATTGTCATACCTTATTATATCATACATGAAGCAAGAATCATAAGAAAAAATATCAGAAGGCAACTGAATGGGAAGATAGCTTCTACTAGTATTATCAGCCAACTGAGTACCAAAGAAAGACATTATATATATATATATATATATATATATATTTTCTTTGAAATGTAAGGAGCCCAATTGCCTCAAAAGCCACTGGGGTCTATAAAAAGTCCCCTGGTTGTTTTGGGTCTAAACACAAACATAAAAAAAAGTACATGTCAAAACTGTTGGACAATCAGAGCTCCCTCGGGGAGAATGGAAACCCGACAGACATTTATCCCTGTGCGTACATGATGTGCATACAGCTGAAGTGGAAGGATACCAACAACTTGTGCAGATTTTCTTCCAGGAAAATGGAGTGGGAATTAAAGAGGTAATGATATCCCTCACACTTCATTTTCTCAAGCTTTCAGGGAAACTCTTTTGACAGGTAAGTGACCAGGTAAGTTGAAACTCTGATTTTCCATGCAGAAGATGAGAGAACCTTGGGGGGTTATTATGAATTTCTGAAATATGCTGAAATGGTATCTTCAATCTGAACATGATAAAGCTGTATCGGGGTGAGCACTTCACAACTTCATTATAAACAACAATTTGAAGCTTTAGGTATAGTATTGAAAACATAACATACCCATGCTATCTGCTTAGTACTTCTGGCTATAGAAGTTAGTTAACATAATACTGACCTCATGAAAAGAATGCATTTTAATTCTGTGGCAGTTCACATAATAATGGCATGGCTACCATTTTCCTGAAATAGAGTGACACTTATAAATCATATTAATTTCTGTAGCACCTATAAAATGCTGAACGCTCAGTATGAAGTGTTAACCTTGGGTTTCAAACAGGTCTCACGTAATGCAACTTGCTTTATACAATACCTTTGCTTCCCACATTAAATGAGCAAAGCTGCTTTATGTTAGTGTCTGTCCTTTGTGCAGCCTTCCAAGAAGCTCTGTGCAATTCATGTTCAGGGCAGACAAAATTACACTTGTTAATGATCTCCTGTCTAGGAGAAAAATTCATGTTCTTAACTAAAGCTTTACACTTGCTAGAAAAATTGTACTGATCTGGGAGCTATGCACCACTTTCTAAGGAATGCAAACTCTTCCTAATCTGATATCTATAGACCACTTCCTCAGGAAGTCTTATGGACAAATGTTAGCTAAAACATTCATTTAGGGGTGAACAACAGGGATGACTGCACCGGGCCTCGCAGAGCTTGTGCGCAAGCGCAAAAAAAGATCTTGGGATGATGGATGGTCTGAAGGAGAAGATTTCTGTAAAGCTTTTTCAGTAGCAGTTTATAGCCATTACCACAGCAGATTGCTTCATTGTAATTTTCCATGTGAAGGGAGGCGAAAAGAAAACAAACCACCAAACCACTCTCCCCTTCACTGGACAAGTGAGTCAAGTATAAAAATACTCCCAAGCAAATGACAGCTTTTTAGTTCATCTTTGCATTTAACAATGACAGCTGTTTGCATGACTCAGATGCATGATTCAGCTGGCGCTGTCCTCTCAGCTCACTAAGAAAGAAGGGAAGGAGAGAAGCAGTTTATTTTTAAGTATGCCTTGCTAACAACATTTTGATGAGAAATCCTTTAAAATGCTTTCTTTCCTTGAGAGCGGAGGTCTTGCTTAGAGTCAGCTTCAGAGATAAATAAGAGTAGATAGATGGCTTTCAGGGAATCTGGAGACAAAGCAGGAAGCTTTAAAGAACATACTTTGAAAAGAGGGTGATGGCACTGTAGGCACACAGCCAAGTTGTAAGCAAAAGCCAAGAGTCAAATCCCTGTTTGAAAAGGGCTGCAGAGACCTGCAGTTTTGGGAGTTCTGAAACAGCATAATCTAGTGGCTTATTAATTATTGAAGAATCCAGACCCTCACCAGACTCTGTTCTTTCTCCCCCATAGCCATTACAGCTTTAAAGGCTGTTCAAATTAGTCAAGAGACAAGCTGGACAAGTGGACAATGCCAAGCAGATGTTATATCAAGAGCTTTCAGAGATATTTTGTCTATTCTCTTGTCATTCAAAATGGATCCAGAGTTAGATGCTGTAATCCAAGATGCTTTAAGTCTACTAAGATCTCCTTATCTAGGGTATGAACCAAAACATTTTATGAACTAAATCTCTTTCAGGAAGCACATCACCTATCCCTATATTGTTGATGAGTATTTCAAATACAAGATTTTCAATATCAATACAGAGATTCCAAAGGAAGAGAGTACTGCCTGAAGGATAGTCTATATTAGTAACAAGCCTTTTCAGAAATACCAGTTTAACCTTGAATTGAGCAGGAAGATATCCTATATGCTTTTCAGAGACACTTGGGTATAAAGTATTCACCAAATGGGCAAAAGTGAAAGAACTGGTCACCAGAAAGAAAAATAAAGGGCAGCTAATTGTTTTTACTTTCTCTAGACCACACTTCAAAATAGAGGTAGAAAACATCCATTTTTCATTCTCAAAGACACTATTCTGCTTTAGTATCACATTAGAATACATATCTCCAGAAATGATGAAAGTTTGGCCTCCGGTATCACAGCCTATTATTTGCATAGGAGAGTTCAACATGTGATAAGGGATTCCCTCACAGTCCAGCTCACTGCTGAGTACAGCAAAGGAACAGACGGAATACCAGTGATTTCTGACAGGAAACTAAAACCTCTGTCAGAATCATACAATACATCTACTTTAGTTAATAGCAAGGACAACAGTACCAAAAGCAGCTTGTTTTGCTCCTGAATATATCTTTGATGACAAAGAAGCTCTTAGAGAACAAAGTAAATTAATTCTACAGATGACATCTTTATAAAATGTGCATGAAGATTCCTGAAACATTTTTGATGAAAAATACTACAGATTTTTCAGTGAGAATAAAACTAAAACTTACCCAAGCAGCCTTATATTTAGGCTTAAAACTCTGCATCTTAGACAATGGCTTGAATTAATCGCCTTGAAGTGCAAAGAGTTTTCATGCAAGCTATCTGCCAGAGACAGTTTTTATCTGGGCTTGTTTCACCTGTTTGTTTTAACCTCAGGGGGGTTTTACCCTCAGAATCTCATTTAATAGAGACACAAGGGCTTCATACTGTCAGAACTTCTGAAATACTTGAAAATGCCAGTGGAACCTTTCCACTTGGGCCCCAAGCACATTTGGACTCCTTTCCCAGAGCAGCCACCCTACTCAATGGAGACAAGCAGAGAAATCCCAGTGCTCTCCCAGAACAGAATTGTCAGGAGTGAAAAATGATTTAGTGGCGCAGTTCACTTATGTGCTGTCATACCCAGGCCAGGCATCAACCCTCTCCTGGGCACCAATCTAGGAGCCTTGCCAGTTGTACAGGGATGAAAGCAGCATCATTTGGATATTCTCTTTAACACTGGCTGGGAGTTTGCCATTTCATTTGTTGAATGAGGCCAGCCATAACTTAGTCTGACATTTTCTCATTGGTTTTGTTATCCAAATTACAGCAGTAGCTCCCACAGCTTCCCTTTGAGGATTTACCATGAATCTTTGAAGTATGATCTAAGGTCTATCTCTAGAAAACAGCCGTTTGTTTCTTATATTCACTAGGGTATAAACCAAACACATTGATTTTTAATCTCTGAAATTTTACTTTGCTTTTCAGAAAATGAAAGCTAAAATAAAAATAAAGCCATTTATGTAACACAAATGATAAGGCTGAAGTGAAGGAGGAGCTATTCCTGTAGTGCTCTAGCTCTTGCCGTTTGCGTATTGCATGCATGTGAAAGCAAAAGAGAATAGAAGGGCCCTTGACTAAACACAGTGATATCAGTGTCAGATTTACATGAAGTGATGAACTGGAAGACAGATGAAAGGCTAGGTGGTTGCTGTGTTCTATTCAGGAATATAAAGGAAATCACTATACATCACCTACCTACATGGTCTCTGTGTACAGGCCCAGGATTTGTAGTGCTCAGAAATGGTAAGCAGACAAAGGCCTAGCACTGCTGCTGACATATGTAAAGGAGGTGGGAGGAGAAAGAGTTGTATGATTACAGCAGGGTGTAAATGTGACATGGTTTGAGTTAACGATGCATTTGCCTTACCAGAAAGCTCAGGAATGCACTCTATAAACAGTGTTTTGGAACAACAGTGAGCACAACTTGCATTTTCCTTTCCCCCAGAAAGAAACACTCCCTAGGCAGCAAATGAAAATCTGCTTTACAAGATTCATTTTTATGTGCCCTCCTGTCATTCCTCCAAACTGTTAACAATAAGCTGTTTACTTCCTGTCATTGGATTTCATGTGGTTTTCTATAGCACCATACCAGGCATATTTTTCATGTTGCACTGCTGAGCAGAGTAACTTAATGATCCTTCTCTTCTACAAAGGACCCGTCAGGTCTCCAACTCTCACTACCTTCTTGTGGTTATGTCCCCCATTCTTTCTCAGAGTATATGCAGCAAGTCAATGAAGAGTCTTAAGTACTACTCTGTCAGTGGTACTGGGATAGTGGGTTAGGTGGTCTTCATTGCTTTCCCATCACATTAGTGCAAGTTATAGTCTACCTGAAAGGAACAATTCTATAACTCAGCAGGGAGTGGTAAGCTCTGTCATTATAGGGAACGCTACAGTTCCTCAGCCTTTTAAGGCAGTTAAATTGCAAGTAGCACAGCTGCAAAAACTTCAGATCCTGGGCAATAAGTCATTTTGTCTTGCTATTCCATGCTTTCAGCAATTAAGAAACATCTTCTGAAGCCACAAACATGCAACTAAGAGCCACTAATGTGGTGCTCCGGAATCACGATGAGAAAAGGAGCCTTAAAAACTCATTGACTTAGCATCAAAGACAAGGGAAGGAGTAGAACTCTTCTGGGCAAAGTTTCTATGATGCATGTACCTGTTGGCTCAAGTGGTTGTAAAAAGCTAAATAATTTCTGAAAACTCTTGACCAAAGAATTGGTTTTGACTACAGTTTGAAGCAGCTCAGGCTTAGTTCTTTCATAGGGCAAATGAAGTTATATTGTGCTTGTAGCTCTTGTAGCTGAATACCAAGATGACTAAAATGCTGCTACCAAAGAATATGATGGTCGTGACTGTTTTGATAATCTCTAAATTTAAAATACTTCAGGTAACATAATAAAGGCTATTCCTGAACCAAAACTGGTTTTATGAGGTCTATAAGATGAAAGGGAAAGTACACAGGGCCCAGGAGAAGCCAAACTTTGTGCAAGTGCTGTCTCCCAATAAACATAGCTGACGCTTGTTCCTAGCACAAGCAAAACATTTATCAAGACCAGCATACTGAGAAGGCACAGAGATGGTCAACTAAAAAGGACCCCATACTGACACACGTCTTAATTTAGTTCTACTGCTGACCACATCAAGTGGTGATAAAGATTAATTAGTTCTATTATAAAGTTTGTACTGATCAGCAGCCCTTGCAAAGATGACAGTCCCCAGTGAGCTGGCTTCTGCATGAACACACACACAGAAGTGTTTCCACCCCGAGAAGTTTACGATGTAAATACATTCAAGAATTCAAAATAATAAGCACAAACAATTCATTCAATCTTGTTGATGGAGAAACGGGCGCAGTAGGAAACTGTCGTTTTCATACTGGAAAAATTCCGAGTCAGTTTTACATGAAAATTGGCTATCAGAACGATGTCGAGGCAAACATAAACCTAGATGTTTATCCTGTGAATTACTTATTGTGAGGAGACACAGGGAGGCTTTGATGGGAAAAGAAAACATTTCACAACAAATTAAAATATATAGCTCAGCATATGGAGAAAAATAGAAGCTATCAAAGATTGTTTCATTGGCTATTAAAGATGCTGCACAAAACATTTCATACACAAAGGCAACGGCACTGGGTTTCACAGAAATATTTTATGTCTATATCCATAGAGTCTGCAGGGAGAAAGAGTGATATAAAATAGTTTCACAGACTAGGAGAATAGTTAATTCACTGGGACTTGAAGGTAAATACAGGTCATCTCACAGAGATAAACATATCAACATGGATTCATTTATCTTTTAACAAAAAAAAAGGAAAGAGAAGAAAGAAAATGTGATCCTGACTAGCTTGGATGCTCACAATAATCCATCCAGCTCCTTTGGGATACAGAATGCCATATTTTTACTCTACTGATGGAAACCATATTTAGAGTATTTTCCTCTTTAGCAAACTTCTGTTCTCCTTACTCCTGCATCTCCTTATAACCAAATATTTTAAGGATTTGAATTCAGAGAATGGAATCATGCAAATAATCAATCAGCCTTTACATCCAAGATCTCATCATTCTGAACAGAACCTCATACAAATCGCAGTGATTGTGCCTGCAGGGCTACCACTGCTTTCTAAAAAGATTACATGGACCAAAAGAAAGCATTTTGTTTTGCCCTCTGGCTTTCTATGTGAAACAAGTGTCACGGTGAAATGCCGACAAAATCCTCTCATGTTTTCTAGTTTTGAAAAATTGCAGCACAACGCTAATGTTGGAACCACACAGCAAAATATATGGGGGGGTGTTATTTTTTTTGTTGTTTGGGTTTATTTTTTTAATAAGCTACAGTACATTACTTCCAAAATATAAGCAGAGAACAGAATTGTTCCCTCTGTGCAGAAATGAGGACAGTGGAAAGAAGCAACCTTATAGGCATTTTGTTATATTTACCCTGTATATGAATGTATAAATAACAGGTTTCAGCTATGCAGGACAATAAAGGCTAAATCCGTCCTTGTGCAGCATGAGACCAGCATCCAGGAAATGGTTTGAAATTCCCCACTTTTTCCATGCTTTATATATGTCCTACACACTGAATTACACTAACTGTTACAAATTCTATCCTTACTTTACTCCTGTACCACTGTATTGAAGCACCATCCAAGGGAATAGAGCAAACTGCTTCCCAAATAAGCTTGCAACAGCACATGAGCACTCAGTGGATGCGCTGCTTTAAATCAGGCTTTTGCCATCTGTTTCCTTGCTAATTATGAATGCTACAGATATCCACAACACCACTGCAAGGAAAAAAGTGATTAAAGCATACGTATTCTTTCCACAACGCATCTTTGTTGTTTATCTCAAATTAGAAGCAATGCTACCCACCACACAACACACGAGTCACACAGTAGGAAGATCACATAAGGGCAGATGTTTATAGCTTCTCATCTGGCCACAAGCCAGCAGTGATTGCTCGGAGTCCAAAATGTATTGCGTAAACTCAGCAAGAGAATCTTTACAACTCTGCCCAGAATCACACACATTTCTTAGGCAGAGCTTACCAGTAGCTTTGCTGACAAGAACACTTGCTGCCCAGGTCAGGATCATGCAGAGTACTGATCAGTAGCTAACTAACCTTCTGTTGTGTACCCTCTAAATCCCCTTCTCCTCTCCTCTCCCTCTGACTATCATCAACCCACCATTCTGAGATCCTCTCTAATGAAGCAGAACATGCTTTTTCTTCTAATGGAAGGTGTCCTTGGCAATGGCAGGGTGTTGGAACTAGATAATCTTTAATGTTGCTTCCAACCCAAGCCATGCTATGATTCCGTGATTCCTTATCTACTTCCTTCCCATTCTGTCTTTACAAATTGATTACCTAGATACATACACAAACCCCCTCATTTGCTTGCACCTGTAGTTTCTCTTTTTAACAAAAGGTTGAGGAAAACACATTTATTCCATCACTGCAGTTTCAGTAACTCCTAATTTCAGGAAGCTTCAGCTTTAAAATCAGCCACGCGCTAAGGCTTCAGCTTAGTATTTTATATCTATGTATATCCCAATTGAGTTCAAATGTTATAGACAATCTTGCATCACTCTGGATGGAACACATTAACAGCACCATCTCCGATATATCAGTAATGGTTTCACAATAATGGAGGTAGGTTTGGAAATTGCTTCCTGTTTGCAGCTTCCTTCATTGCTAATGAAAGCTGAAGCCATACTGAGCACATGCCACATCTATCTCTGTACACTGCCCTGCTATAACAGAATATTACTTCTTCTTGATTACACAGGGCAATATTCTGCCATTAAACCACAGATGGAGCATCTCAACAGAAACTAATGAGGAAGTTCTGCAGTTACTTAAAAAAATCCTGATAGCAGAATATAGCCCATAAGAAGTTGTTTGGATAGTTTTCCTTCACATACAGATGTGGGACTATTCATGATGGCAGATGCTGCTTTAGAAGTGGAAGTTTCAATATATGTTTTAAAATGGCCCTGCAATAGTTTATCTTTTTATGAATGCTCACGAATTGTCTATTTATACCCATAAAAGTTTCTTGCACTGGCATTCATTCTTCTCTTTTACAAGGCATTGCACCTCAACAGGAAATGACTACTCACAATCTAACAGCACTGTCTCTGGGGAAGAAAGATTACCTTTCATCTCAGGTTATAAGAAGTTCATTACGAGCCACAAAACCTTTGCTCTGACAATCATTTTAGCATTTAAGATAAGACATGGGTAAGACACAAAGCATCGCTTCATGCTTCAGGCTTCATAGAAAGAAAAGGAGACCAGATAGAAAAATCATAGAATCATAGAATAGTTAGGGCTGGAAAGGATCTTAAGATCATCGAGTTCCAACCCCTCTGCCATGGGCAGGGACACCTCACACTAAACTATACCACCCAAGGCTTCGTCCAACCTGGCCTTGAACACCACCAGTGATGGAGCATTCACAGCTTCCCTGGGCAACCCATTCCAGTGCCTCACCACCCTCACAGTAAAGAATTTCTTCCTCATATCCAATCTAAACTTCCCCTGTTTAAGTTTAAACCCATTACCCCTTGTCCTCTCACTACAGTCCCTAATGAAGAGTCCCTCCCCAGCATCCCTATAGGCCCCCTTCAGATACTGGAAGGCTGCTATGAGGTCTCCACGCAGCCTTCTCTTCTCCAGGCTGAACAGCCCCAATTTTCTCAGCCTATCTTCATATGGGAGGTGCTCCAGTCCCCTAATCGTCCTCATTACATAAGCATGAAGAGACTAATAAATCAGTGGCCACTGATCTGAATTACTATATACTTCTCTATGAGCAAATATAGCTGGTTTACCAGTTTCCTTCATGCTGTAGAACTGTGGTTACATGCATGACTGAAAGCTCTGCAGTATTTTTTCAGTTTATTTTATTTTTACTCTAATTAAATGCAACATAATTTCATTTTGGATGCTGTTGTCCTGAGTGAACAATAATGTGGAGATTCATGGTTGTGTTTATGGAACATGGCAAACAATTCTGTATTTAAATCACTAATTATCCTGTGTCTATAGATATCTTTACTGAACGCAGCACTCCAGCGTTCTGTTGTGTAAATTTCTTTTTTAGCCCTATGAAACAAGTTTTAAAAAGCTCAGTTGACCTATAAATCCAAACAGTCACCAGTTTCACCAGCTGCAGTTTAACATAAAACAAGATACTGGAAATCTGTTTTGCCTAATATCCCTGCTTTAACAGGAAATAACTAGTCCCCCTTCAATATGATGTCAAACTAGAGGGGTACTTACCTCACACTAAATAAGTAAGTAGATAAATAGATAAATAATGACTGGCTAGCATCAAAAAGATTAGTTAGCTTGGCTTCACTTATAAATAAATAAGTTTCTCTCTTCTATACCTTGAGTGAAGCTTATGCTAGCAAACAAGAAATGAATTTGACTCCATAAACAGTACTGTCAGATACTGGCACACATACCCAAAGGAAGAATAAAGATGCGCTTAGCTTTGTCTTTCTGTATTCCAACCCAGTGCATAGCTCAGTAGAGGAGCACTGCCCTGGGACTTACACGACATACAATTTGTTGTTGGATCTGGCATTAGCTTGATTGATAACTCCAAGCTAGATTTATCCTCTGCTTCTACATCTGTCTAATCTAGATATACATCTCTTTATGCCTAACCTCATCGGAGCAGCGCACTGAGCACAGCAAGGAACGGCCCAGTAGCGGGCTGTTCCCAGACCAGGCGTAGTGTACGGGTTCAGCACTGGACAGCTCTGAGCCCCACTCTGCGGCCCCGGCCCTGCAAGGCCCCGCCCCGCCGCCTGCAGCGCGGTCACTACCGGCGCGTACACAGCCAGTGGGGCACGAACGGAGCCGCCCTGGAAATCAGTATTCAGACTCTTATCATCAAACAAGAGATGACAGAAATTTCCAGTTCTCTAAAAGTGATCTTTATTAACATTTATCGATTGCAATCAAATTCTACCAAGACCCTCAACACCCCTAGCACACACAGAAACACTGCCCTAAAAACATTTTCCATTCACTGGAATTATAATTCTCAGCCTCCCTCCCATTCCACTCTCTAAAAATCTAAGCCTCCCCCTCCCCAGTTCCAGTGACTGCAACTGCCTCTACCTCAACCTCCTATTTGGGTTCAAGCTCTCTGACTGCTACAACTTGAAGAGAAAAGCAGGAAGGACAATAAACAAACTCTAGGAGACAGTGCTGAAATAAACTTCTGAACAGCCAAGCGAACTCAGGGAAGGAAGGACGAAGACAGGTCTCCAAGCTAAAAAAGCACATATAAACTAGTCATAGGATATGCTGTGCAGTTCCACATGGAATTTGTACACGCAGCTGCACTTCCTGACTAGGCAGTTTAAAACCACCCTGCACAGACAGATAAGTACCACTGCCTCTATCAATCCCAGCACCAGTCAGAATTCAACTCTAAGCCATGATCTATTGAAATCCTTTTTCAAAACCCAATCTGAATATAGTTACTGTAACTGTAATTTTTAATAAAGTATTTTTCTGTCTGCCCAGGAGAAAGCAATCAGTGAAGTGGATTTATGACATCAAGTTCATTAAGAGGACAGCTATGATCACAGAATTAATTGATGCCCCTTATACCCATTTAATGAGAACGATTTTCTGTTAGCCTGGATTACAAACCAAACTATAGAAGTGACAGATAAAGACCAATCAACTCTCTGCCAAAACCTCCATTCAGTAGCTTAGTAATTCATCTGTAAAGTGAATTTTGAATCCTGTCTTGGCCTTGAAATGCATTAGAAGTTAAATGTTCAGTCCAAACGCGTTTAGCTGCCAACCCACAGTAGAAAATCCACCAATGATAACTGCTGGAGTTACCTGGCTGATGATAGACTAACACAGAGTTAAGACTTGGTAACCCGGCAGGAGTAAGCCCCTATGCAAAGCTGGCACAGAGTTAAACGTCGGAAGTACAGAAATGCACACTGGAGGCAGCAGCATTACCTGAACTTTGCTCTGTTTCAACTCCACTTGGTTGTTTTGTTTGAAATCTGTAATGTGTACTTTGTAAACTGTAGATGTTTGATTTCCAGATAGTTTGATTCTTCCAGGGGCTTTGATGGAGCTGGCCAGACACCTGACCCTTCAGCCTTTTCCAATTACACAGTGTCCTCCAAAAGCCAAAGAGAACTGTTTAACTGCTCTTTCATGTATAATTGTTCTTTGTCTAAGAGAACAGGAAGATGAGGAATATGAGAATCACACTCAGGCCTCACTAAAGGCTTTGAGAATTCGGTCATGAGCTTCAACATAACCAAGACTTCACTACAGCTCTTTGAGATTAATCTCATTTTTGGTTACACAGCAAGACATAATCAAACATCTGTTTATTCAAGGGCTGCTTTCTACAAGAAAAGAGTTTTCATATCCTAGATGTAATATTTGACCTCCATTTCCCTTATGAAGTCCTAGCTGCTGAAAAAGCAGCTCAGTTGCCTGATCCCAATTTCAGTCTCATAGTTTATCCTCAAAAAATGCACACATTGTTGAAGACTGAAACAGACTGAAACTACAGATTCCTAACCGCCTGGTTAAAACCATCGGCGTACAGCAAACAGCCAAATATCTGAAACAAAAGAAAAAGGGCAATAATCTCCCTGATGTTCAAAACACAGTATCATAACTAAGCGTTCCCTTTTGGCACTGGAGAATAACAAGCCTGATTTTCTCAACCCCAAGCCTAGACAACTTATCTGAAATAAATCTGATATTATTTACCCATGGAAACTTGAGCCTGATAACAGTTGCTACGAACACATCAGAACTCAGCCTTCTGAGACTATTTTTAATCCACCCATTTTCGATCACACCGACATGGTTTAATATGACACATGGCTCATTTATGAGAGGCTTTTCCCCCCTTTTTTTCTTTTTAAAAGAGTGAGTTTTGATAAATATATAATCAAAATCTATCCCACTACTGTGTGCCAGGTTCTGATTTGCCAGACTTTTTCTGCTCCCCCTCTCCCCCTAGCTGCTGACACTGCAATACATCAAAACTTGCTCTTCCACTATTTTTATTCTTTTAACCACTGCTCGAGAAACAAAATATTTCTGTTTTGTCCTTGCAGAGGTGCAGCATTCTCTTCACATCACTGTATTCCCTATAGCTCCCACTGCAACTCTTCAAACATGCATTCCCCATCCAGAAAAGTAACAGAAGACTCACTTCCCAGGAATCTGAGAAAATTACAGATTAAATTTGTAATAAAGTGAGCCCCTACAGACAAGAAATTCCATAAAACGGTGGGGTAGGGAAACAGTAAATTACAAAAATAGTTATTTAAAAAACCCCATGAAACATCTTCATGAAAACTTTATCATGGATATTATTTGCGACTGCAGTCTACAGAAAGTGAGGAAACTATTCAAGTTGTAATTTGAAACACGAAACACAGAAACTACACACTGGTTTTCTGGTGACCTATTTAGCTTTGGAGTCCTGGGTAATTCCTAGGGAACCTGGATAAGTGTCAGCTAATTACAAAAAGCTGGCTCTGTACCTTCCAAGTTAATTATTCTGACATAAATGCCATTACTTTTCCCCTTGTCCACTGCACAAGGAAAGTGTGAAGTTTGAGAAGGGCATTTTTAATAAGCATATCTGTTTGGAAGAAAATGATAATGAGTTACATTTGCACAGTCTCATGTTCTGCTATTCTTTTAAACTTCATTCAAGTACATCTCAGCTGTACTTTTCAATCACATTTATATGCCAGCCTTGTCCCTCTGTTGAGTAAGAACTGGTGTAAGAGACAACTTATGCTAAGAGTGTCTGGGTAGTTATAAATCACATTTCAACTCTGTTGTACTTCTGTACACTGGAATCCATACACACTATCTTCACCTTCAATTAAACCTCAAGGTGGGCTTGGAATGATAAATCTCATGAGAAATGAGCCTGAGGTGTCTGTGCCCCATCACATAACCCCACCACTTTACTGACTGAGCATATCCATTACCCAGTAAGTAGGTGTTGAAGTGCACTGTAATCTTCTGTATGATCATCTTCACTGCTACATAATTAGCAGGGCCTAAATGGTTTCTCAAGGAATGTATGTATTGAATGCGCTGATTACTGAATCACAGAAAAACCTGTGCTTAGGTTCAAAGTGATGAAAGTAGAAAACGTGATGTTCTGGTAATAAATTGTTAGCAGAAAAATACTTCATTCTACCTGCAGACCTTAAATACGACATAGAAAAATAAAATGCAATCCCAAACTATGATCTAGCATACCAGGTGGTATCTGGAAAATGGCTGAGTCTTTGCCAGCAAGATCACATTGAATGCTGATATCTAATAAGAAAGAGATAGCAGAAGAAACATAGTCTATATAAATGAACTGTTAGCTCAAAAATCCTAAAGGATCAGAGGAT
The DNA here is from genome assembly GCA_039720435.1 of Amazona ochrocephala. Lineage (NCBI taxonomy): Eukaryota > Metazoa > Chordata > Aves > Psittaciformes > Psittacidae > Amazona > Amazona ochrocephala. Next base: position 16,998,276 of record CM077889.1, read on the forward strand.
CTTTGGGTATCACAGGTCAGGTTCCATCACTCTAGAAGCTGTATGGGTAGGCAGCAAGACAATCATCTGCAAGGGGCTTTAAACTTAATGAACAGACACAAGGGATACAAGCCTGCAAGGCCTCTAGAATCAACAAATCCAGGTTCTTTCATTACAGTTTACTATACCATGACCTTTTTTGTTAACATACAAGCTACACACTGAAACTGAAGTGCTCATTAAGATAAGTTTTTAAAACATAACTATGGGTGGACTAATATTTTCACCAAAAATTATCTACTTATTTCTTTATCTCAGCTTCACACTAAGCAGATTTTGCTGTACCTCATTTTTGAAGCAAATCTACTCTCGTGCAATTAGCTTTGACAAGTAACCTAATATAGCATACTATTTTAAAACAAGCTCTTTTCCCCTGTGATGCTGGAAGGCCTTTGTTTCACCAACTCCAGAAAATTTCTTTCTTGAATTTCAGTGATCCAAAGTGCTCATAACATTTGTAATTAAGCATTCTCTCCTATAAATGGTACAATTTTATTTCTTCAACAGAACCAGAAATCTTTCATTTTGTACACTCCTACACTATATTTGCTCTCCTCAGAGTAGCATTACTTTCATTACTTAGAATAACTCTGCAAATCAATGAAAGTACACAGGGTTTCCTTCTCATCTACTTCAAGCTGAGCTGTCAGGACCCAGAATAAATTCATGTTAGCTCTCAATTCCATGACCTTCTGCTTTGTACCTCTAAATTTCATTTCATTTCTATTACTTGAGTGCCCAAGGTCTTCCAATTTGCCTGCTTGGTATTCCAACCCTTCTCAGTACTGGTCATGTTTTCCAACATTCTGTTATCAAGTTTCACTACCACATTTCCAATTTAGGGCTAAACAAATCAGGCAAAGGTAAGCGCAATAGGGAAAGCAGTGAAGAAGTGTGAAGAGCCAGCCCAAAATCCAACAATCCATCAGTGACAGGGCTAAGAGCTGGGGGACCTCTATTGTTCCAGACTTGCATTTGCTTTACCACCTAATTCTGCACTTCTGAGCAGGTGTGAGGAGAAACGCATAGGCTCAGAAAGGTGATGTACATGAATAACTGACAAAACTGTCTCTTCAGTGGATGGTAATCTATGACCTCCCTGAGAAACCTGGTATCTCATGTAATCTACTTTATATATAACTATTCACAATGCTGTTATATAAATCTATTTATCCACAATAAATTCTGAGAAACACAGACACACAGATGATCACATTTCGTGCCTTGCTTCTTAGACATGCACAGTCCCAAAGCATCTCCAGGCATATAATGCATGGTAGTTTAAATATGATAGCCTGGACTGAAACTCTTTAAGCAATAAAATTTAGAGAAACAGCTTAGTTAATGCTCAGAATGTGGTCTGGCAGCCTGCCATGCATGAGCATGCACTGAAACCAGAGTTCATGCCAAGATTCTTAGCTTTCAACTTCACAGAAATTCCTTCTATAGTTTATACTAGATATCGTCCAAGTTCATTTAACTTCTTTCTTCCTTTCTGCAGTTTAATTCAAAGCTAGTTGAACTTATTACCTTTTTATAGATAAGCATTAATAATATAATAGTTATAAGTCCAAGTAGAAGTAACAGAATTAGTCTGTTCATATAATTTTGATTAAAGACGGGCCTAGCACTGAGAGGACACTTACTCCGTGTCTCCTGCGTCAAACCACTGTGAACATAACGATAAGCTGCTCTGTGACCTATTACAATTACCTGTATGGCTACTCACATTATAAATGTTTTCTGAGATTTATGAGAATTCACTTCACATGCAGGTGTTGAATTTGCGCTGAAGATCCTCTTAAGCCAAAGTATCTTTCTCAATAGATTTGACTGAAAAATCAAGGCCTTAATATTTGTGCTCAAGATATCAAAAGGTCTAACTTGATCCTCATATCCCTGATGTCTGCTTTCCCAAGCCTGAAATCTGGGCAAAGGAAATAGCTGCAGGTCTTTCCAACCTTGATTATTTTTGCTCCTTTTCTAGCAAAAACTGTATTGAATTAGATACTTACTAAACTAGATCTAGTCAGTTCTCAAGTAAATAGCAAGCCACATTCCACAATATTATTGGATTAGGTGAATAATGCAGTTCAGAGGAAGAGAAATACTATTCTCCCCAGCTATAAAACAGAAATTCAGACAGAGCTAGGATTTTGTCAATGGTCACATAGAAAGTCCATGGCAGACAAGGAAAACAGGGCAGAAGACAGACAGGAATACCAAGTTCAGATCGTACTGAAAGCCTATTAATACATTAGACATTTAGACCATCATTGATATTAGACAACACACAAGATCTTCAACAGCATATGCTTCACAACAGATCAGTCATGTTGGTCTCGACATACATTTATAGGCTGTGCTGGTTTTAAAAATGGAGCACTTGAATGTTCTACAAATTGCATTCAAATCATGTAAAAAGACTGTAAAGTATTGTTTTAAACAGATCTCGAGGCCTTTTGAAAGTGTTGACAAGTCATCATTTCACGCTACTAAATTCAGACAGACTTAAAAATTTAGCCTGATTATGTGGATGTAACGCAGATACCAAATGAGGTGCACTTCAGTGCTCTCTTTTCCCAGAACAGTAATGACTGCTGGGCCATTAAGTGCAATGTCTAACATGCTGTCTTCACCCAAAAGAAATATGGGTCATAGTAAAAAAAAAGATCAATAGCTGTCTTCCCAAATGAGGCCATACTGGACCAAAGCTCAATAAGGCTGGCCAACCCATTAATTTTGAAAAGAACGGAAAAAGTTCAAAGAAGACCAATTTAAGATGTTATATTCAATTATATTTAATCTGTAAAAAAACTATCGAGTACTGCAACGCTATGATAGATTTATAGGTACATGTGTGCGCAGATATTCATGCTGCATGCATGTACAGAGTTTAAAGTCGCCACATCCAAACTAGTCAAATCTTAGCTCCATATGCACCGGTGTTTCTTCTACTGTACATAAAGACAGAATGTAAATATTTGTGCAATTTTATTTATATAATACAGCAGCAATTCAGAAAGTAATCATGATAATGACTGCAACCTTGCTTTTGCTGATTTATAGGGTATGAACTAAGTCACCTGCTCTGCAGTAGCTGTAGTGTCAGACCCCAGAAGGATTTAACTGAAACACTACTTCTATACTCCAGCCTCCTGTGCAAAGCCTATATCAAGAACCTCATCCAGTAACAATGTATGGTATGTATAGCTACAGTTTGGGAGCTAAAGGAAGATGGGAAGACAGTTTCCCCACAACTCAACAATTATGAATGAAATGCTAATCTATCTACCCCATACACACCAGCTAATGCTGTTATGTTGCATTTCATCAGGCAGTCTTTTAACAATCTATCTCTAACAACATAGCCATGAAGCAAGGACCAGTTTTCTTCTAATGGCATACAAGAAGTACGCTGTCTCTGTTATACCTATTACTTTGGCAGCAGCTCTACCCATGCATGTCATCATCTGTGGACATAGAATCTCTCAGAAGATTATGATACAATAAATTACTTTGGTTGAAGGCAAGTCATTATGAGCTTAATTACATGTGCAAGCTTTTTATATTTTCATTTTGGAAAAAGCTTAGCAGGAGGTTATTGGTAGTCTCTGTTAATGTGCCCCATAAAATATTTAATGGATAATCATATGCACTGGTAACATGCTAGCTTTGAAGTAATTAAATAGAACCATTAAGATGGCCGGGTAGAAAGATACCTAAACTTAACATGAACTTTATAGCATTTGGTTTTGCTTGGCAGAGGACTGGTTAAGGGGTTGGGGGTTTTCTTCCTACAGAAAGAATCATTTCATGAGGAAAAAGTTTTGAGGCTTTACAGTTTTGGTTAGCATTTTCGGAAAGTCTGAAAAAGCATTTTCAGTTCTGAAACCTTAAAACATGACAGAGGCAATCTTCACAGACATCTTCCCCAGGAAGAGGAATAATTTCTCTGGCAATTGCACTCAGGAGATCGGGGCAAGAGGATGAGAAATTGCAAGGGCTCCAGGTTTCAAAAAAGAACTTTAAGCTCCATAAGTGCGATTAATACAAGGCCTCAGTTTGAAAGAAGACTATTGAAAGATGTCCCTTGCTATACATTTGTCCCTTGCCATAAATCTGTCCCTAGTTAAAAGTGTTTTCAGATGAACTTGTCAGACCTTCATTCAATGTACCATTTTCAAGTGCTGCTGAATTCAAGTCGTACATAGAAATTAACAAGTGAAATCCTTAACCTGCATTCCTCGGGAGTCTAAACCAGATATTGACAAAGATTCCCTTGCAGTCTCATAAAAATCTATGAAACCGTATTAACTGTAAAATCCCCTTAATAAAATAGTAGTTACTGCACAAGCACAAGCTTTTCCAGATACCTATTATATGAGAACTTCTATCATCCCAGTAGGTAGATGTCATCTCAGCGACTGCACACAAATATACATTCTGATGCATCTGTTGATATACATTCTGATGTATCTGTTGATACCACTGTTAAGGCCCTACTTTGTTATACTGAGATTGAGAGCAGCACGATTTCTCAGACACAGAGATGACTACAACTACAGAAAAATAGAGAATAAGCTAGGCAGAGACAGGTCACATTGAACTGTAATACTCTGACTTCTTTGCAAAGCAAGATACACTGTTTACACCACAGAAACAAACACATAACACCAGAGCTTCCTAAACAAATGAATGCCTATACAGTAGCACTAGCAGGACGGCTGACCAGCTCTACTCTCTGCTTTCCCACTGTCACACCGCAGACACAGTGCACAAATCCCATGCAATAAGGAACACTTAACCTCCGTGTGCTCGTGATTAATGTTAACAGTAACGATTCCTTTACTCAGTCTTCGGCAGACTGAAGCAGGGTGTTCTGTCTGTGCTCTAAGACAGCTTTCCAACATACAGACAACACATGCCTCACCAGGAGCACCGCAAATGTTACATTTACCACGAGCATTGCATTTCCTTTCCTCCAGTCACTGCCTTAATGTACACAACTGTATTTAAACTAGGGGAATTCAAGAATTAAGTTTAAGCTTAAGTGGTCTGCTTTGTACAGATACAAATCACAACATATCTTAAAGATGCCGCTATTTTCCAGGCTGGAAAAAGCCCGAGTCAAAGCATTGCTTCCTCCAACCCTATACCAAAGATCTCCATGAGCAGAATCGACAATAAAATGTTTTCCACCAGATCTGCGGGCAAAACGAGCTTCACTGTTTACCACCTTGTGGCCTGAAGTGGTAACTATTCCTTCCTCACACACACACCGCTTCATCGTTCTACATTTAAGTACCTTCTTTAGCAGCAAGCCCAGAAACTTCGCTCAAAGTTCCTCCTCAAAGGAGGCCATATGCTCCCAGTGAGACTGACACGAGCCCAAACTGCCCCCATCCATGGGGTAATCGAGAACGTTTGGCTTCCAAACAGCTCCGAACATTCCCCATACAAGCAGCAACCGGTTGCCCAAGCCGCAATCCCCTGCCCACCGCTTCTAAAAGCCAGCAGCCACCCACTGAAACGACGCTGCGCGCAAACGAAACGAAGAAGCAGCATGCTGTAAACGAAGTACTTACATCCCTGAATTTGTTCCAGTACTTGTCTCTATCATACTGCGAAACGGTGCTCAGCCATTTGTCGTTGTCCAGGAAATTGCCATGATTGCTGCTACTTGTGATGATTTCAGGATGCCGGCTCTCCACTTGCAGGAAGCACCAGGCAGCGATCACCAGCACCCCCGACATCTGCAAGGAGAGGAACGGAGAGAGCAGGGAAGTTCGGAGCGCACCCAAGCTCAGGCTCGTCTCCCCTCGCTAACTTCTGCCTGCGGAGCTGCCCAGACCCGCCCAGCCTGGAGGGGCGGGAGCACCAACACCGGTACAACAATAAAGGTAAAACCGGTCACCTGCGGCCAGGCAGAAACCAGGCAAGGAGAAACACCGCTGTGAAACCCCAGCGCAGCCTCCCGGCCAGCGCTGCCTGCACGAAGTTTGGCTGCGAGGGCCGAGAAGAAGCCCTTACCTCCAGGCAGTGCCACCGGCCGGGGCCGCGAGCACCGTGCGCTCCTCTTCCTCCTCCTTCCCGTCCTTTGCGAGGGTCGGAGCGGCGCTGAGCCCCGCGGAGGCTCCTTCGGCGGCTCCGGCTGCACCGTGTGTGTGTGCGCGGCGAGGCGGGAGAGCGGGCGGCAGCGGCCGAGGTCTGGCGCCATCTACCTGCGGCGCGGAGGCAGCGCAGGGGCGGAGCGCGCTCGAGCGCCTGCCTGAGGGGGAGGCGGCTGTAACGGTCACTCTGACGGTCGCGCCGAGTTGACGAGGCTGCGGGGCCGGGGCACGTCGTGTGTCTGTGGGGAACGATGGGATCGCCCCTCCGGAGAGACCGGCAATGAGAGCTTCGCTACTGCTGCAGCCTGAGGGGTTACGGAGCTGTAAAAACATACAACCACCAACAAATGTCAGATTTTGTAAGCCCCGGGGGGATGTAGAATCGTAGAATCACAGCACAGTTTGGGTTGGAAGGGACCTCAAAGCTCATCCGGTTCCAAACCCTGCCACGGGCAGGGACACCTTCCACTAGAGCAGGGTGCTCCAAGCCCCATCCAGCCTGGCCTTGAGCACTGCCAGGGATGGGGCAGCCACAGCTCCTCTGGGCACCCTGTGCCAGCACCTCAGCACCCTCACAATAAAGATTTTTTTTCCTAATATCTAATCTAAATCTGCTTTTTGTCAGTTAAAAACCATTTCCCATTGTCACATCACTGCCTGCCCTTGTGAAAAGCTCCTCTCCAGATTTCTTGTTGGCCCCTTTAGGCACTGGAAACTACTCAATAATGTGACTGTCTAGAGTCAATGGTTTTGCAATTTACAAAAGCAACGACATTCCAAAGGTGCAGAAGTCATCCCAGGTTTTGTCATTCCTTATGACAAGGAGGTCCCCTCCCTTGGCCAACCCTTCCCATGCCATGAAAGGGTTTCTTCACCATGAAGCACGGCACTGCCCAGGCCATCCGAAGGGTGAAGGGGAAAGACATCTTCCATTTTAGAGATAGGAAGGAGGCAGATGAGGGGAGCTACAGACTGGTCTGGAAATGAGGGGGAAAGGAGGAGATGTTCTCCAGTGAGAAAGGGGAAGATCTCCATTGCCAACTGAAGAGGCAGGAAAGAGGGCTGGGCTATTTCACACACCGCGTTTTCCAGACAGACACATTAGATATTCCTTCAGTAACACAGAAAAGGGTCACGTTTGTTCTGTTTTTACTGCTGTATCTGAGCACTGAACTCGATATATAGTCCTGCTCCTACAGCTGATTTTAAATACAGTTCCTAAGTACCGCATAACAGCATAAAAGCCTCTGGGACTGGAGAAAACAATGAGGTTCTATTAATTTTGATAGCAGAGAACAAGCACATTTGCACATAAGCACCCCACATTGTTTTCTCTACTTGGTGTGCATAGAATCTAATGAAAGCTACATGCCAGCAGAAGGGCGAACTATAACCCAATATAGTTTTGGGTACCTTGACCATGGGACTCAGTATAGTAGGCCAGGTCTCCTGGGGGCTGGTGGAGCTGGTCTGACAAACAAGGGGAAGAGTGGATTTGGTAGGAGGCTTGCCAGGCTGGTCAAGGATGCTTTAAACTAGATGTGTTGGGGGAGGGGGGCATCATTCCATCCCAACACACCCAGTCGGTTGGTAGCACCTATAGTAAACATTCGGAGCAATGTAGGGATATTCCAGCTGCTCCAGCCAATGAGCCGGCTTCAATTGGATCTCGGCTCAAATGCCTCTACACAAATGCCCGTAGTATGGGGAACAAACAAGAGGAATTAGAGATGTGTGCACATCTACGGGGGTATGATATCATAGGCATCACAGAAACATGGTGGGATGGCACCTATGACTGGTGTGTTGGAATGGAAGGTTACCGGCTCTTTAGGAAAGACAGGCCTGGCAGACGGGGAGGGGGAGTTGCTATTTATATTAGGGATAGGCTAGAGAGTATGGAACTCTGTCTGGGGACAGGTGAACAGTCGACAGAGAGTTTGTGGGTCAGGGTTAAAGGGAGAACAGCGATGGGTGACATTATTGTGGGGATCTGTTACAGACCGCCTGACCAAGGGGACTTACTGGACGAAGCGCTCCATAGGCAGATAGGAGCAGCCTCACGCTTGCAGGCCCTTGTTCTCATGGGAGACTTCAACCACCCTGATATCTGTTGGAGGGATGGTACGGCCCGGCACAAGCAATCCAGAAGGTTCCTCGATTGTGTGGAAGACAACTTCCTTCTGCAAGTAATAGAGGAGCCGACAAGGAGAGGTGCCATGCTTGACCTCGTCCTCACCAACAGGGAAGGGCTGGTTGGGAATGTAGCGCTCCAGGGCAGCCTTGATTGCAGCGATCATGAGATGGTTGAGTTTGAGATCCTCAGGACAGTGAGAAGAGCGTGCAGCAAGCTCACTGCCCTGGACTTCAAGAGAGCAGACTTTGGCCTCTTCAGGAACCTGCTCAGTAAGGTTCCATGGGATACAGCCCTAGAGGGCAGGGGGGCCCAAGACTGTTGGTTGATATTCAAGGATCACCTGCTGCAAGCTCAGGAGCGATGCATCCCAACTAGAAGGAAGTTCAGCAGGAGGGCCAGGAGACCTCCTTGGATGGATAAGGAGCTGCTGAGCAAAATTCGAAAGAAAAAAGAGGCTTATAAAAGGTGGAAGCAAGGACAGGCGGCCTGGGGAGAATACAGGGATGTTGTCCGGGAAGCTAGGGACCAGGTTAGGAAAGCTAAGGCCCACTTAGAATTAAACTTGGCTAGGGATGTTAAGGATAACAGGAAGGGATTTTATAGGTACATTGCCGATAAGAGACAGGTTAGGGACACCGTGGGCCCTCTCCAGAAGCTATCGGGAGAACTGGCTACCCTGGATTTGGAGAAGGCTGAGGTTCTTAATGACTTCTTTGCCTCAGTCTTTACCGGCAAATGCTCTGACCACACCACCCAAGTCTTGGAAGCCAGACGCGGGGACGGTGAGGGTGGGGACCGTGGGCCCACTGTGGGGGAGGATCTTGTTCGGGACCACCTTAGGAACCTGAATGTATACAAGTCCATGGGACCGGATGAAATCCATCCACGGGTCCTGAAGGAGCTGGCAAATGAAGTTGCTAAGCCACTGTCCATCATATTTGAAAAATCATGGCAGTCAGGTGAAGTTCCCGATGACTGGAAAAAGGGAAATATAACCCCCATTTTTAAGAAGGGAAAAATGGATGAGCCGGGGAATTACAGACCAGTCAGTCTCACCTCTGTGCCTGGCAAAATCTTGGAGCGGATTATCCTGGAAGCCATGCTAAGGCACATGAAAACCAACAAGGTTGTTGGTGACAGCCAGCATGGCTTCACTAAGGGGAAATCCTGCCTGACCAATCTGGTGACCTTCTATGAAGGGGCTACGGAACTGATGGACAGGGGTAAAGCAGTTGATGTCATCTACCTGGACTTGTGTAAAGCCTTTGACACTGTCTCCCATGACATCCTTCTCTCTAAGTTGGAGAGACATCAATTTGATAGGTGGACCACTGGGTGGATAAAGAACTGGCTGGATGGCCGCATGCAAAGAGTAGTGCTCAGTGGCTCAGTGTCCAGCTGGAGACCGGTAACGAGTGGTGTCCCCCAGGGATCGGTGTTGGGACCGGTCTTGTTCAACATCTTTGTGGGTGAAATGGACAGTGGGATTGAGTGCGCCCTCAGCAAGTTTGCCGATGACACCAAGCTGTGTGGTTCGGTTGATACATTGGAGGGAAGGAATGCCATCCAGAGGGACCTTGACACGCTTGTGAGGTGGGCTGATGCCAACCTGATGAAGTTCAACCATGCTAAGTGCAAAGTCCTCCACCTGGGTCGGAGCAATGCCAGGCACAGCTACAGGTTGGGTGGGGAGGAGATTGAAAGCAGCCCTGCAGAGAAGGACTTGGGGGTGTGGGTTGATGAAAAAATGAACATGAGCCGGCAGTGTGCGCTTGCAGCCCAGAAGGCCAACCGTATCCTGGGCTGCATCAAAAGGAGTGTGACCAGCAGGTCGAGGGAGGTGATCCTGCCCCTCTACTCTGCTCTCGTGAGACCTCACTTGGAGTATTGTGTGCAGTTCTGGTGTCCTCAACATAAAAAGGACATGGAAGTGTTAGAACAAGTCCAGAGGAGGGCCACGAAAATGATCAGGGGACTGGAGCACCTCTCGTATGAAGATAGGCTGAGAAAGTTGGGGCTGTTCAGCCTGGAGAAGAGAAGGCTGCGTGGAGACCTCATAGCAGCCTTCCAATACCTGAAGGGGGCCTATAGGGATGCTGGGGAGGGACTCTTCATTAGGGACTGTGGTGAGAGGACAAGGGGTAATGGGTTTAAACTTAAACAGGGGAGGTTTAGATTGGATCTGAGGAAGAAATTCTTTACTGTGAGGGTGGTGGGGCCCTGGAATGGGTTGCCCAGGGAAGTTGTGAATGCTTCATCCCTGGCGGCGTTCAAGGTGGGGTTGGACATAGCCTTAGATGGCATGGTTTAGTGGGAGGTGTCCCTGCCCATGGCGGGGGGGTTGGAACTCGATGATCTGAAGGTCCTTTCCAGCCCTTACTATTCTGTGATTCTGTGATTCTGTGAAAAGCAACAAACAGAAGAAATCCAAGCCAAAACCCTGCAGATTTGGATGTAAATCCAGATCCAAATGCCTTGTTCCATCTTCCCTTCTATACTGGGCTATACCATTCTTCTGGTGGTGGTCCAGGGTAGGTGTTCCTCTCAAATACCTCTCAGTTGTGCACGGATGTTCCTATGAAACTGTTAGCTTCAGTGACAAAGAAGGTTTCTATAACTTCAACCTGTCAGGGTGAGTGAACACAAACTTCCTCCTTCCTTACTTAGATTAACAGAGTACTGTGCAGTTTATTCCATATGGGCCTTTTCTATAAGGCTTTTAACAACGCAGAATTTGTCTTCTCTGCACAGGCATTAAAGATCTTGCACCATCTTCAATCTCACAGTTAAGAGATTTCCCTTGTGAGCTCACAGAAATCTATTGCCATTCAGCTGTATGCAGCTCCATTTGATTCATGTGTTTCACCCCAGACATTGCTGCATTTCAGCACTGCCACGCACAAGCCACATTAGCTGCTAAATATGGGAGGATTTTTATGCACAAGGAACTACATCAGTGCTGCCAGTTTGGCATAGAGGCATTGACACTTTCTTGATCCTACTGGAGGTCAGACCAATTTAATCCCCCCTTGACCATTCAACTCATTAATTGCCAATCCAGGCCGCCAAAAAGCAGCAGAACATTATTTCCCCCAAGCCTCACAGGAGTTCTACCCATTGTATATGTATAGCAGCAGTTAGTTCATCCCTGTGAAACACACTTATTAGTACAATAAACCAGGTTCAGTCCTTCAGTGACTTCAGTAGACTTTGTTCAGTGTGAAGTAGGCTGATATGCTTGCCAGTCAAAGACCTGAAAGATAAATTACAGAAACATTGCATGTAAAGTGACTAATTACATTCTTACTCGTAGCACATTTGTGTCAGAAATGTGTCTTCGTTTATTTAATTACTTCATAATCCCATATTCAACACATGGCTAATCTTCCTTGATCCAGTAAAACACAGGCTTCCTGTTTAATCCTGATAGCAATCTCCATCACTTAGCAGCTGCAATGTTTCACCTCCGCACTGTTTATCACCCGTGACTAGAATTGAAACACCCTTGTCGGCTGGTTTTTTATCTCTGGACAGTGGTGAATTGTCTCTAATTCTGATCTAAGAATATAATATTAGAGATCTCTCTCTAGTGGATGACTTAACTGTTTGATATTTTGGGTATAAAAAGCTCCTTTTTCCAAGTTAGAACAATGACTGAAGAGCTAAACCCCATTTTTTTTGTGTGTGCCTGCAGCTGCAAAAGGTGCCACAGTATTGATTTTGGATATTACTTGATAATTCACTTTAACTGTATAAATCATTTGGTCAGAAGTTGAAATTACAGCCCAGCCAGCTTCTCCATGCTGTAGCCTGTCTGCATTCATTCTGGAAGCAGAACCTTCTGGTGCAGAAAGCATTTCACACACACCAGAATGAAGGGCCAGGTCTCCAGCTAAATTTCCCATGCAGAGGTATGTTACAGTTGTCATAATAGGTCACTCTGGGACTTTCAGTTAACAGAAAAAAGCCTTCAGCATCAGTCTTGCAGGCAAGAAAACTGAAGCACGTTTACCTTTCTCCCTGACCAAACCGAAGATGCCTGGAGCATCAAGTCAGCCACCCCTGTTCTCCCTGAAGCTACACTGAGCTTGTTCCCATGATAGCCAGTAGCCAGCAGCTGTGTACCCAGCAGTGTAAGGTCAGTAGTAATAGCACATAAGCATTGTTATGTGAAGGATTTTACTTCCCCCAGTTATACTTGGCAGTGAGAATCACTTCATGATTGCTTCCACAGTTCTGGAGGCAGTGGCTGCAGCCTTTGTAGTAGAGCCTTGAAAATCTTCTGCAGACTGTTATTGATGGTTTTTCCCCTCCTCTTGTGAGGCACAATTCCACTGACTTCATTTTTTAATACATTCACTCAGGAGAGAAAATCTTTACAGTAACAAATGTTTAAAGTACATTTCTGTACTTTACTGTGTACCAGTCTTTCACTACTGGATTAGGAAAATTCAATCTTGCAATTTAACTGGATTTAAAAATATATTACTGAAAGGGTACATGCAGTGGGACAGACCTTTATTTAAGACCCCTTTGTATCTTCCATCTACTGTTGTATCCTTTTAATAGACAGTGGATTTATTTCCTCCTGCGATTGTCAGAATGGCAGATTCAGCTTTGTTAGCTCTGCTGGACAATTGTGCAGAAAAAAGCTAGCTTAACCTGTGCAATAAGTGGTTGTTGGCTCATACAAAATTCCCCAGATATTTGTTCATTTTATAACAGGCCATAATTCCTCTTCTTTAAAAATACTACAAATACAGGTTCTGATTTGATGACTTTATTCACCTCTGCTCCTGGCCTCTCCTCTATACAACATCCACATTTTACGACAGCAGCGCCTGGAATTTTGCAAGAATTTGCTAAATGCTTGCAACCAGAAGCACTTTAAGTATGTCACATGGCACGAAAACTATGGATTTCTAGTGGGCAAAGTGGCACTGGCTGCTGTGGAGACATCCCAGTTGGTGCAATCCCCCGTGTTCTCATCCTCCTGAAGCTCTTAACACCAATGTCAGTGGTTCCAGTGTAAGAGGAAAAGATCCACTGACCTGGAAAGATCCTATAACATGTTCTGCTAGTGTGTATTAGTTGTAATATCCTGGATTAAAGTGAATCCAAATACTAGCAAGTCCTGGTCAAAGTAAAAGCTGAACACCGTTTAGTGTAGAGAGGTATAAGAAACAAAACTAAAGCAAAAGAACAGTAAAAACAATAACTAAAGTGACTTAGCACTTACAGAAATCAGAGGTGTATTTCAGGACTGAGCTTTTCTCACCTTGCAAAGCTATCCTGCCCACAGGTGTCTAGAAGAAAAAAGAGAAAAATACATCAAAAAGACTTGTGTTCACATACAACTTATAATCAAATACAAGTTTACACCTAAACTGAGAGATGAAATTGAGGCAGGTATTCGTGATGCTTAACTTTTGCCTCCTGAGGCTAAGCCTCAATTCCCTCTATCATAAGGAAAAAGGAACAAGTCCTTCTGAATGATGTTTCCGAGCAGAAGCCCATCCTAGCTACTGTGGATTGTTTTCTGAAGGGTGCTGTTGACTCTAGGAAGAACCTACAAACCAGAGACCCATGAGGCAAAAGCTAGGCCTTTTGAATGCTTACCTACCTTGTGAATACTGTCCCCAGGACCTGCAGACTAACATAAAGAAGTAACTTTACTCACACGAATCAGTCTATTCAGAGCAGGGCATACATCAGTTTAAAGACTAAATGTTTAATGGGAAGATAACCCCTGCATATTTGATAAATGGTTTCATTTTTTTATCTTTCTAGCGGATATGGTGATCACAACAAAAGTAATTTTATGGCATTTCACAAAGTATCTTGTAAAATGGCAACCTTATTTTACAGTGGCTTTTATTACTGCTGGAACTTTTACTAGGAATCGCATCACAAAAATCTGTTAACATAAATATTGCAGTAAAGAGCTCTCAACATTTTATGCCAGAGTTAACTCTGCCAATGCAGCCTTCATTTTGAGACGGAAAAGGTCATTAGACTTAGATTTGTCCTTCGACTTCCAACTTAGCTGGGATGAAACACTGGGATGAAGTTTTGTAGCTCTGTTCAGCCTGGAAAATACTATCCTAACATTTGCCACTGGCAAGCAGCCTTAGAGAGTTACCTTAAACCTTCTCTGTAATACATGAACAGAAACAGAGATTTGGAGATTAATATGTGGAATATTAAACAGCTTTGTCCAATATTTACCAGAGTAAGATCCTGTTTTGAACAACTGAGATAACACAACACCAACCAATAATAAATAACACCATTTACATCAATAGTCAGAGTTCAGAAATTAAATTTGCATGGAAGAGGGAGCATCATCAGTGGCTGAACTATAAAAATGAAATTTGCATTCATATAAATGTGAAAGAAGTTTCAAGTGTGGTTGTTCTTTTCCTATGTTTCCCTTTTCTTCTTTTTAAACTTTCCCAATTTTCCCCATTTTTGCTAATTTTTTCAGTTCTCTCAAGTACGATCTTATGCAGTCCTTGCATTTTGAAGTCTTTACGGATCTTCATGATAATTTCTTCCATTCTTCCAAGGAAATTGTGAATACTCCATCCCTGGCGGAGTTCAAGGCCAAATTGGACAGAGCCTTGGGTGGCATAGTTTAGTGTGAGGTGTCCCTGCCCATGTCAGGGGGGTTGGAACTAAATGATCTTTGTATCAAAGTTGGAGAGACATCAATTTGATAGGTGGACCACTCAGTGGATAAAGAACTGGCTGGATGGCCGCATGCAAAGAGTTGCGCTCAATGGCTCAGTGTCCAGCTGGAGACCAGTAACGAGTGGTGTCCCCCAGGGATCGGTGTTGGGACCGGTCTTGTTCAACATCTTTGTGGGTGACATGGACAGCGGGATTGAGTGCGCCCTCAGCAAGTTTGCCAATGACACCAAGCTGTGTGGTTCGGTTGATAAGTTGGAGGGAAGGAATGCCATCCAGAGGGATCTTGACACGCTTGTGAGGTGGGCTGATGCCAACCTGATGAAGTTTAACCATGCCAAATGCAAGGTCCTACACCTGGGTCGGAGCAATGCCAGGTACAGCTGCAGGTTGGGCAGAGAAGAGATTCAGAGCAGCCCTGCGGAGAAGGACTTGGGGGTGCGGGTTGATGAGAAAATGAACATGAGCTGGATTCAGTGTGCGCTTGCAGCCCAGAAAGCCAACCGTATCCTGGGCTGCATCAAAAGGAGTGTGACCAGCAGGTCGAGGGAGGTGATCCTGCCCCTCTACTCTGCTCTCGTGAGACCTCACTTGGAGCATTGTGTGCAGTTCTGGTGTCCTCAACATAAAAAGGACATGGAACTGTTGGAACAAATGCAGAGGGGGGCCACAAGGATGATCAGGGGAGTGGAGCACCTCCTGTATGAAGATAGGCTGAGAAAATTGGGGCTGTTCAGCCTGGAGAAAAGAAGGCTGAGTGGAGATCTCATAGCAGCCTTCCAGTATCTGAAGGGGGCCTATAGGGATGCTGGGGAGGGACTCTTCATTAGGGACTGTAGTGATAGGACAAGGGGTAATGGGTTCAAACTTAAACAGGGGAGGTTTAGATTGGATATGAGGAAGCAATTCTTTACTGTGAGGGTGGTGAGGCCCTGGAGTGGGTTGCCCAGGGAAGTTGTGAATGCTCCATCCCTGGTGATGTTCAAGGCCAGGTTGGACATAGCCTTGGATGGCATGGTTTAGTGGGAGGTGTCCCTGCCCATGGCAGGGGCGTTGGAACTCGATGATCTTAAGGTCCTTTCCAACCCTAACTATTCTGTGATTCTATGATTCTATCTTAAGGTCGTTTCCAACCCTAAATATTCTATGATTCTATTGTATGATTCTTTCTTCCATTCTCCATCATTTACTTATTTGACTTCACTCTTCACATCCCCCTTTTCTCTTGCCATATGAACACACACTCAGATCCTTACAAAAGCAGCAGCTTTCCTGGAGATTATGGAACCAGTCTGGAAGCAGTGCTGCCTGATGGACAAAGAGTTCCAGAACATGTTGCGGCTCCAGAGGCCAGGCTTGGCACCAGCCCAGTTTCATATGGTTAACATCAGATCTGAATTTGCAGAGTAGCATGAAAACAACAAGATCTGGGGATTTACTGGCTCTCACTAAACCCTCTTTTCATTAAAGCAAATGAAACAGAAGTATTGATGTCTGTAGATGAGGACAATAAAGATGATCCACAGAGGAGCTGTAATGGTTTGCATACTCATAAGCCTTTCTCAGCCTTTGTGCTTCAATGTTTTCCTGTGGGAGATGATGTTGGGAATGTGCTGGAATGCAATACTTTCAGGTAATGTAGAGAAACAGTTTTATTTCTCCCTGCTGCTACATTTTAGGCATGAAGCTTAAGCTCTCTAGGGAAGCTGATGATTCTCTTTGCCAATAACTTGAGTCCTTATGGAAAACCAAATGCTATCTCACACAATCACTGAGTCCCTTGAAGTCAGTGTGCTTGAGATGAAGTGTTTGGGTAGGGAGAGAGGCGAGATATTAGTTATGACATTCGCTGAAAGAGGGGTAAAAGGTGTGAGATTGGGTCACCTGATTCTCAGAGCCAGCTTCAGGCCTTGGGATACCAAAAGTGACTGACAAAAATATGATCACTGGCTCAGATCTGCTACAAGACTGCATCACTGCACCTGTCCAGCACAGTCACTGCTCAAGTATGGCAGGGGCAGGCCTTGATCCAGCTACACAGTCCTCCTGCTGTAAACAGTCAGCTCAGTCACATGTACTTCAAGTGGGTCCTCACACCAGAGACAGCAATCTACGAAGGATCATGTGGTGGTCAGAAAATGGGCAGAAAAAGAATTCCAAACATCTTCCTCCGCTTTAAGCAATCTATGAATGGTCTAGGATAACAAGACCATAAAATCAAAGAAAAATGACCCCCAAACCCTCATAATCCTTTTAGAGGCAGGAATTATAAAGGAGGAAAATGCTTTACCCACAGTGACAGTCTCTAGAAACATGGAGAATGCAAAACTTGCCTTTGTGTCAGCAGGCATGGAGGCTGGCAGAAAGGAAGGCAGACAGTAGCTTTATTTCTCACAGTAAGTGATTCTGAAGTCCTCAATGTGTTTTCAGTTAACTCTGCCCAAATTCGAAACTGTTTTAAATGGATGTAAGTATTACTTCACTCTGCATAGAAATCAAAGATGAGTGTTGAGTTTTAAATTCAGCGTACAAAAAGAATAGAAGAATTTGTCCGTGTTCTAATGCAGCTCAAGGTCTTGCAATTCCAAAGCGTGTGGGGGGAAATGAATCCACCAAGGGAGGAGAAGAACAGCTCAGAGGTGGGAACAAAGCTCTGGAAGAGAAACTGCAGAAGACCCAGAATTCACCCCAGACAAAACAACTAGAACCTGCTAAATAAAGTTCTGCTACAGTGAAGTTTATGGCAGGTGGGCAGTGCTTTGATTCAGTAGGGAGCAGAGATAATTTCAAGAAAGTGTGCCTGTGGCCAGGGATATGTACAGAACTAAATGTCAAAGTCCACGCAGAAAACAGTACATGGGGTAGCACACTGCCATAGATTTGAGCCAAAATTTTTCCAATGCCTGGAAAGCAATGCAATAATGGCAAAGGCTTATGTAATTCCATATGCCCTAGAAGAGCATGTGCTGCGTCAAAAACCATGACTGTCATTAGCAGCTCAGAAAGATTCTTCATAGAAGCAGCGCATAACACTGTGGCAGCAGATGGACTGTTTGCCTGAGAGGAACTGAGATGTAGTAATTTAGGTTGGATTTGGGTGTACAAGCCAATGGAATGCCCAAAATAGTATTCTTAGGATAAAAAAAAGTAGAAAGAAAATAAACCAAACAGAATCAAGTGGCTGCAGCTTGGGGCGTTTTGATGAGGAGCTCACACATTCTCTTAAGAGGGTTAATCAAATGTGCAGGGACATGAATTTCAGAAAAGCTACAGATTACATTTGCCTCAAGGGAAAATAAGCCTGTTGTTTGATTCCTGCTCTTGATGGTGCCAAGTCACTGGAAAAGCAAAGAAACCAAACTAAGTAAGAAGGAGATGCAAGTGTCTTCTGGGGGATAGAGGAGGTACTGCAGAACACGGAAAAAACAGTGAAAGTTGCTTTTCCTTTCAGGCAGATATTTAAAAAAAGGACAAGCTAAAAAATCAACAGATGTGCTTATTGCCTTATCCCAAGGGAAGTATTGCCTTGAGACGGGGAAAACGTAGAGCTTTTTCCTTATGATTAGACTCAAACGAGCTGCATAAACTTTTCACCAAGGGGCAGAAGTCCTTGAAACTATCCACCTTTCTTCCTTGTGCATCGTCAGCTTCTGCAGGTCTGTCGGGAGGGAAACAAAAATAGAAGCAGACAAGATGATTTCTGAGACTTTGCATATCGTTAGATCGCTTCTTGAAGTCTTCCCAACCCTATGCTTCTGATTCCTCATTCTCTTATGTTCAACATCCCTTCCGGTCTTTTTCCATCCTTCCTGAGGTGGGTTTTTTGGTGGAAAAAATAACTTCCTTTTGATGAAAAAAAGACAGGGAGGGCAAACCCACAGTACTGACATAAAGCCTCCCGGCAGCTTTGGACATAATGGGAGCTACCAAACTTAAAGGCCCCGCTGTTACCGAAATCTTGGAAAATAAACTCTTATTTAATTTGGTATAACTGCAAATAAAATTAAGTAGATTTCATGCAGTGGAAATGATAAATGAGACAATGAGACAAGCTAATAGAGTCAGAAAGATCATCTACTGACACCATGAATATATTCCTCCAGCACACAGAAAGACAGAATAAGGATTTCTTGAATTAATCAACTTCAAAAAGGTATTTTATATCACTTCTGAAAGGTTATGATGGAGATGGAATTTAACTCTGGATCACAGTTTGATCCAGACATTTCTGGTTTCAGGTAAGAGAGCTGTATTGCACATGGAAGTACAAGTTAGCCCAGCTGAAAACCAGATAGTCTGCCTTACAGAATACAGGCTCCTCACACCAACATCTCTAAGAACAGTTCTACTCTGTCTGGACCCAGTTTTGATCTTGCAAATCTATTTTGACTTGTCAACCATGTCAAACTTAAACTGATTTTGAGTCTGGGACTCAAACTAACGGAGAGTAAACCAAGTTTGCCATTGATATTTTTCCAGAGAGGCTAGTCAGTTCTCTTACTCTGGAGACCATTATGTCTGCAAAAACCTAATAGCAATATGCTCACATAAGAAAGGAATTTTTCACCTCAGTCAAAGGTTTAACATTTTTCTTAAGTACTTTAGGATCCTAAAGTCAGCTCAAACTGAGGATGGACAACTTATTACCATTGCCAGAGGATCTGGCAAATAACCTGCTGAGAAGCTTATTTTCCCTCCTCTACAAGCACAGGATTCTTGGTTGCATGCACCCACGCTGGAGCATTTGACAGAAGTGAAACTGAGAAAAGTGCTGAGCTTGATCATATATGAGTTTTTCTAAATCCACATCACAAAACCATCCTGCCTGACCTCAGGTGAAGTACAAACTGCAAGTTCCAAAGCTACAGTTGAGATCCCCCTGAAGAAAGAAATTAATGCTATTAGCATAAGTCAGGTTGGCATGTTCCTGGCCCAGGCACTTTCAAAAATGAGATTATTAAATTGTTAAAGGGGCAAAGATAGTGATCCCCCAAGGCTTCATAGAAAGTGTGTGAAGATATACACAAAGGTGACTTTAGACATTGAGAAGTCTAAGAAAAGGTCTGAAGCCTGGCTTCAAATGAAGCATGAGCTATTAAATATTGTCACCTAGGCCAGCAATAGAGACCACACTGAGTGAAAGAGCGCATTAAGAGACAATCACCATTGCACTGATGTCACATAAAAAGAATTGCCTGTCCTCTGCTCTCCTCTCCAATAAAAGGATTTAACAACAATGACTAGAAACAACTATATCAGAGTTACATTGCTCTCTGTCTCTCTCAGCTGCTTTCCTGAAGGATATACAATTGAATAGACAATCCTGTGTCTCATTTTATTCTTCTAGATATGTAAACACTGACAAGCTCAATAGGCTGCTTAGTACATGTGATTTTAAGCCATTAATTTGAAATGCAGCTTTGGGCTCCTGACCAGTACTTCTCATCATTTATAGTCCAAAGCGCTGCTGGAAGAAAGTGTCAAAAGAACAAAGAACCTGCTCAGACAGACTGAAGTTGTTTCCAGACTTCACATTAAAATTAACAAATAGCTTTAGCAAACCATAGACCATCACTTGCTGCTGTTTTTTCCAACAGAAAACTGAAAACATGTTGCCTGGGTGTTTGAAACTAAAGCTGCATTCATCAGAGAGACAGAGCTAAAAAGTCATGAGAAGGTATAAACCCAGCAGTGTGGCTTGGGTTCCACATTTTTGTCACAGCTCATGCTCCAGACTTCTCTGTCTCCAACTCTCTGAAAGGATATAAGGGCACCAAAACCTGACTCTTTCTGGCTTACTGTGATAATTCTGTTTTCCTTATTAGGGATGAATGCAAATTGTTGTGTTCCCTGTGAAATACAAGGAGTATATAATTAAGACCAGATGTTTACATCCTGGTTTATGCCTAATAAATACACAGTGACAGGGAAGCATGTGAAGTACAATTCAGCAAGAGAAAAATGTTATTTAAGGTCATATGGGAGAGCACCAAGTAATGAATTTTCCTGAACTGGATAATAAAAATACAGCTCCTTCCCTCTTCAAAATAAATACAAGCCACCCTTTCAACCAGTGGGGCATCTGTAACAGAGATACACTGTCATCACAGCATAAGACCATGTGTTGTCATGGACAAAGCATAACTTTCAGCCTTTATAAATAAAGGGAAGGAATAAAATGGGATAAAATATAAGGAATAAGCAAAATTTCTGGTGAGATAAAGTTACTGAAACTCAGATATTTGTATGATTATTCAAAAACGTTGAAGAATTTCATTGTAACACAGGGTGTCTACAAGGGCGACCAGACCAAGGTCAGAGGTTAGTCAAGCATTTGAGACAGTGAGAAGTGCTTGGTGAGCAGACAAGTAAAGAGAAGCAAGTCTGAACATTAGAAGTGTCTTATTTAACCCTTTCTTCAATTATCTTGTAAAAGGAGTGCACAGCCTAGTACTGAAGTCTATATAAGATGGTAAACATGGAGGAATCAGGATGAAATGAAATACAAAGAGGTCATAATATGGAGTTTTGCACTGATGAAGGCAAATAGAAAAAATCCCTGAAAACCTCAAGAATATGGAGCGGGGTTTTTTAATTTTACAAAAAAGGAGTCCCTTGGGAAAATGATACATAATTTATATTCTCTACTTATTTAAACAACCTGTGCACTTCTTAAACACAAAGTACAGATTCTTGGAAGAGCCTTTGGTTAAAGTTCCTCACATCAGCTGTGTGTTGCAACACGGATACTAGATTCTTTGATGGAGACTAACAGAGCATAAGCAAAAATCATTCGGAGGAGATGTCAACAAATTAACACCTTCTCTGGATCCTGTTAGAAATTTCGAATTAAAGTCATATTACAGGTTGAGTTTAGAAAACCATCTTGCAGAAGTGTGAGATAATGGAAATGAATCAATTCGTATTCTCTTGGGCTCAATTTTCGGAGTATTGAGACACGTCGTAATTCCATGGAAGTGAAGAAGGGCCTGGTGGTGGTACCCAACACAATTATCCCAAGACCTAGCCCTGCAGTAATGCCAGAAAAATCACTTCTTCATTCTGTCTTGCACTGGTGTAGCAGGGCCTGGCGAAGGATAGAGACAGGAGAGACTCTGGCTTAGTAAATATAGGATGAATATAAATAAGTATTGTCGAGCACTAAGATCTAATATACTGAGCAGTGAATTCCCAAAGGATACATTGCTTGAGATTTAAGAACAGGATGATTAAGGCATTGGGTAATATACCTAGGGGAGCTATCCCGCAGTGGTAGAGGAATGGTCTAGAAGACAAAACAGGCAAATTCTAACAACTTCAAGGCATGGAATTCCATTCCCAGCAGCCTTTCAGAAAAGTCCAGGGAGGCAAGGTTATTTCCTATGTACATAAAATTCATGCATGGGAATCAGAAATTCCTGTATTCAGCATATAAATGCACACAGTTGTGTGATCTTAATACAGACTATAAATAAAGAGTGACAGAGATGCTTAAGTTATACACACAGTAGCTGGCAAGGCATTGCCTTCAACAGTTCTGCATGCAAAATGGGAGATGGCTGCTCTGTATTATATTCTTTTTGATTTTTTAATTTTTTCTATATTCTTTAAGGGTCGAACTATTTTTGCGATTTATTTCCTCCTACCATTAAACAGTACCAAGGGTGAATTTACATCTGAACCTCAATCTAAATGGACTTTCTCAGCAATTGAAATGTGTGTTTAAAATAAAAAGTTTTAATATTTTGACATTCAAAAGACAAGTAAAGGTTTTCACTGATTATAAGTAGAAAGAGGAAATAATGTATTATTCAAGCTCCAGAGCTTGCTTAATGCAAGATCAATTTTGTTAAGTGTTGCTTAGCAATGGATTATGAGTGCAGATGCTGAATATTAATGCAGGATGGGTATGGCAGCAATTCCTGTGAAAGTACACTTTAAGAAGGAAAGGATTTTCCTGGTGAACCACAGACAAATACATACTTGCAGAGTTCCATAAACAGAGAGCTCACTTCTTCTCCTCTTGCATCATTTATTGGTTACCAAGCCATATAGCAGGAACTTTTAGATCATCTTTGTTGTTTTCCAGGTATGTACCCAAAATGTTGAGTGCCTGCTCAGCCAAAACCCAAAACCTGAGGCAGCAGCAAAACTTTACCATAGCATAATATTAAGTCAAAGCAACAGGATCAGGTTTGGGCAATAGTTTTCCAGAGGATAATTTTCTTGTGATATTGTGGATTTACAATCTGTAACATTGAGTTGTTTATATCTGTCATATATCTGAGACTTTCATCTTCTCATAGACAGTTGTGGCTAGTTCACCCTTATAATCAGAACAAAGACCTTACTGCTTGGCATTTAGCTGTTTTTGTTGTTGCTACAAAAGAAAGTACCCATCACCTTATGCAGAAAAATCCTGCAACCTATTTTACCCTGTATTTTATTTTCATATGGTCTGTAGAAGAGATAACAGGTGCAACAGGCTATGCTGCGAGAATGATGGACTACTGGAAAGAAGGAGAGGGGAGAGAGCAATGGAGCCAAGAAAGATTTGCACCTGAAATAGAATTTTTAAGGTGGGTTTGCTTAGATTGAGATTCCTTGCACAAACTGCCTCATACATCTAAAGACAGTCTACTCTGACAACACTTCAACAAAGCACTGACAATGTTGTTTTGTTCTAAATATATACCCCTCTGTATTTAAGGTTGAAGAACAGTGCTTAATGTAGATTGCAACTTTTAACAGCAGCTCTGGCAAACCCTAAAGATGGCAGGATGTCATTTTGACCTTTAACACGGGATATATTCTGTTGCTTTACTTCAATTTCTTGCTTTTTTATGGAATTGAAACAAAATAAACATTTTTATGTTATACCATCATTAAAAACTCCTGCATGTTCATTCTAAACCCTGATGTTGTTGAATAACATTTTTCTGTCACTTCACTGACTCAATCATATAGGATGAAGCTCACTAAGATTCTCATTCTGGAAGTTATCAAATTTCCTAGCATCTGTCTACATGACTTTTTGGGGACTTTGATGTTATTTTTTCTATGTCTATCTCTGCTAAAGATGTAAATTTATGAGAAAGTACTTATTTGACTCTACTTTCCATGCAACTTGGGAAATACTGCTTGCGCATTTTTCTCCCCTCAGACTCAGCTTTATTTACTACATCTCATTTTCTTTAAATGTGGCTTTAAATGAAGTACAGATTGGTTTTGTGTATCTCTTTGGGGAACAGAGGAGAAAAATATAAGTGTATGTAGATGCGTGATTGTTGATCCTCAGACTGCTTTCAACTAATAATTAGACCGTAAACTTTTCAGGGCAAGGGCAGCTTTACAGTCTACATCTGTTACAGCAATAGGATCCAGTAGCTGACTGCTATCTTCAGCCATAACATTAAAAATAATTACTGGTGTTTATATTATAACATCAACCAGGGATTTCAGAGTTCATACATAAAATATGAGATAGTCTTTGCCAAAGCCCTAATAGCAGAAGCTAGTACAGCAATAAGCATGACCTTGTAAGTAAACTTAGAGGCAACTTCTGTTTTCTTTCTTTTGGGTATTTTTTATTTTCCTTAAAGCTCTTGCCATCTTTGTAGCAACTTTGTTCCTTAGCAGGAGGGAGAATTACTTGCCTTTTTATTTCAGAAACATTTTACTAAGGTTGAATATCAGAGAAGCATGATACAGTATCTTAACCCAACCATTAGTGACTTCTTTCTTCCAAGTTCAGCCGACAGCTTAAATGTTAAGTAATTCTCACTCAGAAATACAATAAAAGCCTTCAGAGACAGCTTCAGAGAAACCTTATTCCTCAAGATCAGGATGCTCTGACTACTCACGTCTCAGATAAGCAGCAGAAAACCTACCAGCCTGTTTATTCATGAAGTTTTCTTGATTAGTAAACCCTAGATACCATTTATTTTCTCTTCCATTCTCATGAGCTTACATATGGGGCTTTTCTTTTGTTTTTAAGAAAGCTGCTTTCGTTCACAGTTACTTTAGACATTTATCTTTAATTTAAGTCCTTTCTTAGGTTATAATTTCCTTTTGTCTGATATTATAGGAAGAAAGTGGAACACTCTGTCTATAATATGAGAGTGAGAATTTTGCTAAGGAACTGGCTACAGTGGGTATGTTCAGGACCCTCTAATGAATGAGTTAGATGTGTTCAGCTGTGTCCAACGCTTGCAAGGGTAGGTACTTGAATAATTCTTTCATGAAAGGTTATTTTGGTGCAGGCAACATGGTCCACGTAACAGCTGTTGTCTGCAATAGCCAACAGGAGCCCAGGTTTCATGATTTTGAGTCCTCTCTGCCATGTGTAAGGAACCCAAAGCATCTTGTGACTTTCTTCACCATAGCATCACTGCATTCACTACACACTCATCCAGCCCTTACCAGGCACCTCCCATACCCACATATACACTAACTCGCTGACTGACAAAGCTTTTCTGTGAAATGAACATCTCCCTGAGCCACTGTTCCTGCCTTCAAAATTCAGCTGTGCTACACAGTTTAGCATCCACCATCTCCTGTCATCATCCCCAACAATAATTGCTGTGACGTAGCTATGGATGATAAACTTAATGAAAATGGGTCAAAGCGATTGCTGAATATCAGTATGGGCAGGGCTGTGCATTTACAAAGAAAACCAGGCAGGCCTGATTCTAGAATTCATGTTTACAGTGTACAATCTTATTCATAAAAACAGCCTGCCTGAAGTCACTAAAGTCTTTACCATAAATATTGCTCACTCAACATGAATATGAAAAGCAGGTTCAAAGAGGATTTGATTATGCTCCTCGATAAAATTTTCCTGGAAATGTATCTAGGTAGCTGAGATAAGGTGAAAAAATCAATCTCTGAAGCTAGGAAATGCTGCAATGACCTTTAATTATGTGCCAAATTAAGACTGTGTCACATTGAATTTGCACATAATCAGACTAGATTGCAAAATCTAACCCATTATTCAGTCTATAGTCTATAACAATTATGTTTAGGATTTGATCCCAGTGTATTGGATACATATATTTCATGGCATGCATTGACCAGAGAGGACAGGAACGTGGCTTTCACTTCATTACAGGATGATGCCAGGATTCCCTCATCCCAGTCTGTGCTTTGATCGCTTTTCAGTCATTGCTGTGTGTATAAACAACTCGAGGAGTTGGCTTAAGGCATTAACAATTCAACTCTGCTTTATTTGCAGAGAGGGCAAACAAAATTCTCTTTCCTTTCACGCATTCTTTCTATGAACTGTGCTTGAAGAATTAAGTCTTATTTACATTTGTGCATATTTGTGTATATTTTCCTTTGTTTTCTTTATCAGGGCTGTAAGTTGGTTGTCATTGCCATTTCTAACCCCCAAACCCATGTTCTCTTTTAGCTGATGAATTTGCATGTCACCTGTGTTGCTGCATCAAATGTCCTTCCACTAATATGTAAGGGCCATATTTAATAGTTTTTGGCTGATTTTTCCCTTTTTGTCTTATCAGATGGAGAATCAGACATGTATTTTGTTAGTCAATTGCTTTTAAATTTCCCATAGCTTACATGCTTGGAGTGTCAGTTTCTATGTGGATATATCAGATCTGGCAACTGAAACAGGTGTATTCTGCACAGAAATGGAGGAAGCTTCTGACTTCTCTGGAGGAGGCAGATCCAGCGTCAGACTGCCTAATGAGAAAAGGTGTCTAATTAGCCCATACATCACATGAGATATATTGGCGCACCTGCCTTATGTCAGAGCAGAGATACAGAACCAATCTTTTCTTCAATCATGTCCAAATCTACAGTGGTTCTTTAACAGCAAGGAGGAAGTATTAAGTAATTCTTCATCAAGTCATCGTGTCTTTATCAAAGTTTCTAGAGAAGGGACCAAGCTAAATCCCAGCAACACTGTTTACTGGAAAGGCTTTTATGATATCAGATCCACCACTGTGCGAATACAGGTCTGGTAACTCACAATTGAACCTTGAACTAACGAGGGCTAATTCAGGAGAAAAATCTCCTGCACTACAAGAATGCTTTTCCTCTTAAAGAATAAGGTTTAGGAGACTCTTATTAACCCTGTGCAATGTTGCTGCTGAAGAAAAAGGTGCAAGCAACTAGGCTGGCTGCTTACAGGGAGAAAAAAAGTGCCTCCTTTCTTGAAGTGCACAAGCCATCTATTATTCTATTATTCCAGGCTGGATCATCAGCTAGTGTAAGAAGACACCATGCATAATTAAAATCAATAGTGGTATGTTGATGTACTTCTGCTAAGAATCTAGTTCTCTACTTCAAGCGTCCAAATCCTAAGTAGAACTAGGAGGTAATTTAGATAAGAAACACCAACTGTACTAAAAGCGGACATAACTGATTTCTGGGGAAAGATAGGCAGAGCTTTCCTAAAGGATGGCTCACAAGGTATGGGATGATAGGAATGCTCTATTGCTTATAAGAAATAGTTTCCTTAGAAAGTAAGTGAATCAAGAGGAGGAAAAATGATGAAACAGTGACAGGCAAAAATCAGAAGGGTAAAGTTAAAAGGAATAAGAGTAAATATATTCAGTGGCTACAGCAAGTGAACATGGAGTAGTCTTGCTAAGGATAATGGTAAAGATATGCAGCTACAATACCACGAAACAAAATGCAGATGAGTCTCTGAAAATATTCCATCTACACTCAAGTTTAATGAGATTCTTTTGCCTTCCTTTTATCATATGGGAGTTCATATCACATTTAATGTAATACAGTATTTTACTTACATTATATTATCCTAAGCAGTAAGAATAGATGACAATCTGTTTAAAGGGCATTGATCTGTTTTTTCTCGGATTCTTTTACAGACCAACTGTGTGGTAAAGCTATGTGACCCTAGAGAGGACACAGAGACAAGTATTGCCTAGTGTCCATTAATCTGTCTTTGTATAGCTGCTTCATCACCACTGTTAAACAAAGTTGAATTATTAGAAGGTGAGAAGGGCACACTATCTTGTACTAAATGGAGGGGTGTAAACCCACTAACAGGATTCTTTCAGCAGACATCCAAAATGTTGGATTGTATTTGTTAGAAAGCTTGAGCAGAAAATACAACAGCCAGAAGTTTGGTGAATGGTGCAAGTGCTGAGGAAAGGGAAGGAAAAGCCCAAACATTTGCTTATGTACCTCCAACAGTGGTGTACCTACCATTTCCGAGCCAGAAAAGAGAGGGACAAAGTGTACAATCTCACCTCAAGCCCATGGCTCCCTGCTGCTACTTCTCCTTGGAATGAAACCTGGATTAGGGTGATAAAGAATAGGATACAAAGCCACAGAAACGTTGTAATTAAACAATTGAAACAGCACAGTCTGAACAGTTATGGCAACTGCATTTTCATGCTGGCAAACATGGAGTTAAAGGGAAAAAACCAATTATAGATGGGCAAGCTAGAAGGAAAAAACCTTAAAAACATAAATTGAGATTGTGCTAGAAGTGGTGAGATAAAAGCCAGATGTGCACTGGGCAATATAAATGCAGCAGTTACTTGAAACAGAATGCCTGAGAGTGATTTGTTAAAATCGGGCTTTTATTATAAAAAGCTGTGGCTTATTTAATGAGTATTCCTCCTAAAGACTCAAAGTGTCCTCTGTCCATGCAGCCTGCCTTCCAAGGTTATCAGAACTGTTGCTATGGGCTGAACTCCATTTAGCGCAAGCTTTTTGGGTGGTGGGTGGATGTGAAAAGGATTCAGCAACACAAATCTGGCTGTGTTCTGAATGGGAAATGAACTTTAGTGAAAGATCTTGCAAACGTCGACTACAGCTGCACGATACTGATACAGCCAGGCAACAGAGGATGACCTATTTGCGTCTAGCTGAACTTTGTATTCATCTTTTGATCACAAGCAATGAAACCTGCAGCGATACACCCGAGAAGAAGATGTAAGGGAATGAGACCCTCTATATTTCGTTAGCTTTATATGCTATTTAACCTAAGATTTTAACTTAAAGGGTTTTCTCTTATCAAAATATTTAACAGCAGAAAATACTGTATGCTTAGGAAATTTTTAATCATTAGTATGATCAAGACAAGTTTGAGCACTGCAGGCAGAAGGTTAGAAAGGCCATGGATTGTAATGCAAATTTCATTGTTAAGATACTCAGAAAAAGATATCATTTCTCTAAAAAGGAAAAAAACCCAACAAACCAGATCCCATCATTATCTGGATAAGTGGCACAACACAGGATCGTGAATAAGACTGTTTGCAAAAGGCCTGTTGTGTTTGCTCCACGAATTTATGTCTTCCAGTATTTTTTGCGTGCTCCTTTGACAGGAGATGAAACTGTTCTATTACCTTATACGCAGATTGCAGATATTATTATTGCAGATATTCCACCCTTAACCATTCTATGATTAAGAACCAGAGGTTTAAAGAGCATGTTTACTGAAATGCCCCATGGTCAACACAATCTAACAGCATCTAATGATATTCTAGCTGCAGTTCAAATCTCTCCCCAGTAGAGAAGTTCTGAGACCCATTATAAATGGCACCATTTCAGTCAAAACACTACAGGAAAGACATGGCAGGGTCTTTTATATGGGTCCACTGCACAAAATACATCGTAGCAGGCACTCTGGGTTTTAAAAGATGCTCTTTATGCAGTCTGTCATTAGCAAAGCAAACACCAGCTTTGATATTGTCTAGAACCATCTGTTAAAAGAATGAAAGTAAAAATTGAGTTGTTTAAATATTTTTGTCAATCATTCAGATTTAATATTTAGACTTCCAGGTATTTTCATCACTGTTCGCTCCTTTCCCCTCATACAGGAACTCTCAGTACATACATCACATCTTTCCTTTGCCAGAAAATGCACCTAGTTCACCTAATAAGGCAACAAAAGACTGTCTGAGGCTTTTTTCTCACCATTCTGGGTATTATTTACTTAGTCAGTAGGGTCTGGTGCTTATTGGCATTACAGTCTCTTGTTGACCTCAGGCCCACATTCTAATCAACTCTTGTTATGGTCAAATAAGTGGCTAGAGGCAGTTCCTCCCAAAATTCATTGGGTTTAGATCAGTTTCTATACAAGCAGATCTTCTGCATCAGCACTCACAGGAAGATTATTTTGGCAGCTAAGTTGTTATGGAGCTGGTGTATTGTTTCCTGATCAAGCTTCACAAATTCAGAATCACTGCATTGGGCAAGAGTCCAGGTAGGAAACTAAGAGTACAGCAGAGCTTGCTTAGCTTGCTTCATCAGCCCCAGTGCCACTTTCGAACCTGATTCTCACCCTGGGCTATCAGGTAATTTTCTCTAGACTTTACCTTGAACAAGCGAATTTGCCTGCCCAATTACACAGAGCGTTTATGAGATGTCCCATATGGAATGAGCCCCAAAGAGTGCAACATAACACACTATCTGGAATCAACAAGGATCAACATTAAAGCAAAGACCTGTATATCCTGCATGCACTATTCCCTTCTCTTTTCCTTTCTCCTCAGAGCAGTGTAGAGATTCTTTCCCTTGTGGGCTTTCTAGCTTGATCTTTTAATCTCTTCTGTGCCAAGTCCTATAAAACACAGTCCGGATTCACTGCATAGCCTAAGTCAAATTGTTTTCATAAGTCACCCATCAGCTCAGAAGTATTTTTGTTAGCTATTCAAGGTAGTCACATTCATGATCATTAAAACAGCATTCTGTGTAATAGCCACATTATGTTGTCATAATCTGTTATACTTTTGAGCATACACCCATCTCAGAGTTAACATACCTTAAGATGTTGTCTGTAAGGCAGGTATATCTCAGTGTTTAGACCAGTAAAAAGGCTCTTAAATTTGGTACTTGTGTCTTTTTATGCATGAAATTGTACTGAGTTTCTCTCGTACACATATAACAAGGAGAACAAACACATTCACTGGAATTTTAAGTACTGCATTCGCTAAAGTTAACTTATGGAAATCAAACCCACACAACACTGGGGGGAAAAAGTCAAATTCTGAGAATTTAAAATCAAAAGAAGATCCTTGAATTAGGATTCTGCTGGAAGAATTCAGTTGTGAGGACAGAGCAAAGCAGCTCCTGGCTGAGAAAACAAGTGGCACGAAAGAATAGCAGCGTTTTGTAAGATAATTCAGTCACCCAGAAGCAGACTTTCACCTGAATTAGAACGGTTCACTGTGCATGTATTAAAGCACAGTCTAGATGCCAACTCAGAAATGTCCATGTTAAGAAACAGAAGGGCATGAGATAATGAAGTGAAGGTCAGCAAGTTGAACCTCTAAGAAGCAGGCGGAAGACAGCAATCAATTGTAGCAAAAGTAAGTGCAACAGCAGAGTGAGAGGAGTCAGGGAAGCCTGGCTTGGACCATTCCAACAAGAGAGACAACATAAAAGAAAGGAAATAAACCTTCCAAGTGTCATACAGGGAGATCACTGACTGAAAGCACCATTTCCTTTTGACATAACTCAGTGAATGAGTACACAAGGTGGCTTAAAGGGAAGGGTTGTGTGGTTAGTAGGTATGAGCATCAGTGAAGAAGCTTGGTTCTATCTGTATCTGTGACCTGAGCCTCCGGTCTGGCTTTCATGGCTCTCCTGACGCACCTTTCCTGAGCCCAACAATCCAGAGACAGCTGGCCATGCCGGCTGTAGACCTGGGACTTCCCTCCCAACTAAGATTGGTGTCACACTGTAGAACTGTTATTCTTCTTCTCTTTCAGCTCAAAATCAACGCAAGAATCTTTATTCATCCATCATTTAAGCTGCCCTTTCTGACTTGTGGTGATTGGGAGCCACCTGAACAGTCTTGAGTGAGATGTAGTGGAGTGAGACAGCCTGCAGGACTCACTCATGCTACACAGGCACCAAGCCTACAAATTACCCAAAGGCTCTGGCCCACTCTGACTCTAGAAGCAACAAATAGAAATGATATGATATAGGATATGACAACCAAAGGGTGGAAAGGGATAAAGGTGGAGGATAAAAGAGGGCACAAGTCTGAACTAAAATGTACAAGGAAGGTGTATCCTTTAATCTCTCAGCTTTGTTTTGCCTGTGTGTAGCATGGAAATAACCATGTCAATGACAGGCAAAGCTGCTGGGAGGATGCACATTCTGTTCCATGGCAGCTTTCAAGATTAGACGGTTTTATTTCACAGTAAGCAGGAACAGGACCAAAGCCCTGTAAAAGCTATGATGAAAAAAGCAGTGTCAAAGCATTCAGTTGCTGATCAAAACCTGAACATTTCATCTGTGGACAGTATATAAATGCAGTTTTCCAGTAGGGCTTGTCTTTTTTGTAAGAGACTATTAAATTCCTGGCTTCTTTAATCACAGTATAGGTTGGGTTTTTTTCTTTCTCCTATAGTACACAATAATCTGTTGGAAGAGGAACCCAGATTTTTTCCTTGTCATCTCAGGGTGACCAGGTTTCCCTTAGAGCTATTTTCCCTTCCCATAGCACAGCTCTCCCTCCATTCTGTACTATGCAGGGTTTCTGTCATGTATAGGTGTTGTTTCCTATGTGGATTCTTTCAACAGAACTTGGCCTGCCACTCTGGGACAGGTTACTCAGCACCCGTGTGCACAGCCATGAGAGCCAGTGAATTTACTTACCCATTCTATATATGGCTCTGCAGTGTGGCACAGCAGGCTGTATATTCCTATCCATAGGGTAGCAAAGGTGCTTTGAAAAAGGAGCCAAACCTGCAGGGTCATGGTGTGAATTGACCTGTTACCTGCTGGAAAGCTTGAAGTATTCTTTGCCTCCACTTTGAAGCAAAGGAAGGAATTGCAGAGTCTCAGTAGTGCAAACGAGCCAGTTGTTTCCTCAGGAGTGTGCAAATCTTGATTAGGGAAAGAAAGGGTTCAAACAATGCACCCACAGTTAACAGGCTCCGGCTATTTGGCAAGCTATAAATACTCCTGGGCAGTCAGTAGCATCTTTCAGAAACACAAGAAGTTTTGCTTTGTTAGGGTTGCTGTTGTGCACATATTGCAAAGGCATCAAAAAGAAAGTGGCCTGACGTGGTTTCTTAGAGCTGAATTATTTACATGAAAGGCTTGTGAAATTAGATCCTTACTCTATAATCAAAAGACTCTTTACAACCTTATGAAACAAAATGCTTTCACAGAGTATAAGTCATTCCTGTATTTTATCTTTATACCCCATCTCCTTTAATCTCATAGCATGATGTGGACATCAGATGAAACTACAAGCTTTTTAGTTCTGAAGAAACACTGCCTAGAAAAAAATATCTATCTGTGATTATGTGCACATTAGAAGAAGAAAGATATACTGATGTAGAATTCTTTTACTATTTCCTTTGTTTTGCAACTATTTTGTCTCCATTTCTAAAGAGTGATGTAACGCACTACAGCAATATAACTTGAATCTGTGTTAGTTGAACTAACAAAGTTAGTTTTTTAGCTAGTATTCCTTGGCATACTTCCCAAAAGTATAGCACAGATTAGATGTACAGCTGAAGGCTGCTGGTTGCCATTAGAACAGCAACATTTTGATCATCATTTAACATCGGTCCAAATACTCAGAGAAATGTGGCACACGTTAAAAAATATCAACCTAAAGCATTTGGTTTTTAACTAACTTACGTGATGAGAAATCAGAGAGAGGTTCTGAGAAGCAAACTGGCAGCTCTTAGGTTGCTCCTAGGATGTGACCCAAATCTGTAGGACTTTGGGTCGTCTCGGTTTATATTTTGCAGCATCTTCCTCCTCCTTATGCGCCACTGTAAGGTCTCTTATTCTGCAATATTCACAGTATTGCATAGCTCAAAGGCAGACTGAATGTGAGCAAACCCAAACCAGAAACTAGAGGAAGGAATTTGACCATCCAAACACCTGACCTTCTGAAATGGAATCTCCTTGGCTGGAGTACTGGAAGCTCAGAGTATACCCATTTGCAAGACACAGCATATGATAGCTTTACATAGAGTCTGCATGCAGGTGTAGAGATTTAGTCTTCATGAAGGAACATTTGTGAATTCTCAGGTGGCACAGTCTGTATCTTAGAGAATCTCCCACTGTTGTTCGGTGCCTGAAAGTGTACTGCATGGCTACTTAGAACTAGAGCTGAATAATCTTCTTCTTTAATGCAGAGTAATAATACATTGAGGTTTTTCTGAATCTTGGAAGCTGTCAGAAAACCCTTTTGCACTTGGTCAAAACAAATCATTTTAGGCAGGATAGCTAAGATGTATAGCGCGATTACTCAGAAGTTTTGCTTTTGTTTCAATCTTCTGTCACAAGATCTGACAATTTATTATAGAACATTTACTTGAGAATTAAACAGACACATTTGTTGTGACAAACAGTATATGAAAGCTTTTGTTAAACTGGGACATCCCTATGTTGGAGTGTTGTGGTTTGGGAGTTTTTAAAGCGTTTTCTGAACTTCCTGAATTGAATGAAAGTCTGCTTTGTTCCTCGCCTGCAGAGGCATACGGCTGCAGATCTAGTTTGCACATTTGTCATCTTATATATGACAACTGCAAACAGTTTTTTAGTATCTAATGAATCATATAGTGAGTGATGGCCCTGATGAATTACCGGGAAGTCGTGTTTTCGAATATATGAAGGAACAGGATGGAATGTCTTCTGTCTTATATGCTTCCAGGGGCGATTGCTCAGTAGCTGTTTCCAGGTTTTGTCTGCAGGTATTTGCATTTTAAGAAAGCGAGGGGCCTTTTCAATGGGCCACCATCAGTCAACGTGTCAGCTGCAGCAAGAAATGTTTGCATGCATTGTTTCGTGGTGATAACTGAAGGGAGCCTTTGGGATTGCGCTTATTTAAAATCGTCTTATTTTGGAGAGAATGCTGGCAAGTGCTTTGGGTGCAGCCTGGCTAGCGTTGTGGTGCTCAGAATGTTACAAGTTTCATTCACATTGCAATCATGGCAAGTGCTTAGCAGAACAGAAGGGTGCTATATTCTCTGTCAGCAAAGGTGAGGGCACCAAGAAAATAATTTCCCTGATCCAAAAGACAACTGAAAACCGTTCCTGAATAGTAGCACTTCCGATGCTGAGATATTTCTGCTCGCTCCTTTCACAGTGAATGAAATGGTCCCTTTCTAGGTAGCTGAATCACTGATGGGTTACTAACAAGGGAAAGCAGTTTTCACATCCCAGCCCTTCCACAGGTATAGCAAGTAGCTCCTTAACATTTCTATTCATCTTACATTTAATTTTCTTCTGTCAGAAACAGAAGCTCAACACACTTTGGAATTTTAACATTTAATTCAACCTGTTCTGAAAAACTGTTATCACCAGTTTAATGGGTTTTGCTATAGAAGGTCTCAAACAGGCAAAGAGACTATTAAGACTGAGCATAGAGACTGTTTTTTATTCCTTCAACAGTATGATTCACTTCAAACTCATGTTTGAGACTCCCTGGAACAGCATTTCATAAGTTGGTTTATCTTTGAGGAATAAAAGCTACTTGTTACTAAGCTGCCCTTCAAGAAGAAGAAAAGAATTAAATGGGCTGTGCTAAAATAGAAAGACATTTGAATTTAAAGGATCCATTTTAGTCTTGAAAGTCTTAAGGCTCCAACATTTTCCTTGCCATTCTCACAAAAATCTAGGGTTACTGTAGAAGGTATCTGCTTCAACACATAATCACTATTATCAGTGGGAGAGCCATAGTTAACTTCAGTGTGAAGAGGATCCCATCTTCAGCAACCATCTTGCTGAAAGAGAAGAGTGAAAAAACTAAGGAATGATTCTTGCTAGATTTCAGCCTCTTTTGATATTTTAAGTAGAACTACCTGTTCCTTGGTATGAGTGTAATCTGCCATATCTCATCTGAGCCCCAGACAGTGTATCTGCATTTACACTGTAAGGTGGGCTTATGGCAAGTCAGCTGGATCAGGGAGCTGGAACTCTCCAGTTGCCTACTTGGGGAGTCACTTGAACTCATTTGAATTAAGTTTTTACATTCCCCCCTGCATATATGATATTAAAAATGGAAACAGAAGGATATAGATATAATTTTCTAAAAATTCCTTTTCATGCACTTTGTAAATCTGAACTCTGCAAGCAGAGTGATTCTGAATGCTACAGCAGGGATAGAGCATCTTAAAACCCTCAAAAGCTTGCAACTGTGATGCCTGTGGCTGAGTCAAGCATATTCTTGGCAGAAATGTCAGCTCTACTTTCTCTTTCCTATTACTATAGAAATATAAAGCTCACAAATGGATACATATCCAGAGGTTAAACTAAAATTCTCAAGTTTACTAGAAGCATCTCACTGAAGTAATCATCTCAATTTGTTAACTTTGCTTAGTACCATTAAATAACTATAGTTTCTGCTCATCCATGGAATCAAGGCTATTTTTCACTTATTTGACTACAAAGAATCATGCAATGACTCCCCAGAGATGTTCTATGGGAGGGTCTGATCTAGATGAAGATATCGCTGCACATTGCAGGGGGGTTGGACTAGGTGATCTTTGAAGGTCCTTCACAACCCAAACTGTACAATGATTCTATGACTCACAGAAGTTAATCTTAGCCAGGTGGTTTATATTGGACCAGCGTTTAATTGGGGGTCAATAAAGCAAAGAAACATGAATTTGGACTCAGAAAAAAGATTAGGAATCTGCTTTTGGACTTGAAGCATTTGTCCCCTTTATATAGGCAAAAAATTTGAGCGTAACTTAGCAAGACTCAGATGCAATTGGTGAACTTTTTTGTTCTCAGTAGCATATACAAACACTAAGTTGTGAAATATTGCTATTCCTTTCCTATCCAGCTCCTTCATACCAGCAAAGAAGCAAAATTAATCAAGTATCTGTCTTTGTATACAGAACCCATTATCATCTTTAGGAATAATTACTCCCCTAGAAGTGATTTTGTAAATAGTAATATGTGCTACTTGGCAAATAGATGTGCTGTCTCAGCAAATTTATTCCAAGCAACAGCAACCCAAGAAAGCACTGCAGGTATCAGTCAGTCAGCCAAGGACAAGTGAAAAATGCATAAATGACAAATGGTGCCTATAGCATGTTTTGATACACCATCACTGCTTAATCTGAAAGCCTGTTCAGTTTCACATAGAATATTCGAATTTCAAAATGCAATAAGAAGTCTGTGTTAGGTACAAGAAATCTATCAAGTAGGAATCAAACAAGTATGGTCGTTATGGTCTACTCAGACAAAGTAAACGCAAATGCTGAAGTCTACATGCTTTGAAACAGCTTCCCGAAGAGCATCTTCAGGCACACACTCAGGAAGATGCTTAGCTTTATATCTTCAGCAGGTCTGAAACTGGAATACCAGAAAAAGTCAGGTTTCATAATGCAAATGTCTGCAAGTTGTTATAGTAATTCAGTCCATCCAAAATGGGAAAACAACCCCTGCTGTTCATTGTAATACTCCCACTATTCTCAAATGCAACATTGATCAGAGCATCGATACCCCTTCTGATATTTTGCCTATCAACCAAACAGTAGGTGAAAGACTGGACATCAGCTGCTGCTCAGACCAAATCAGAAAGCAAGGTCCAGTTTGCTTGGGTCTGACTTTACCAATCCTGAAAGAGCAGAGTCCTGATTAGCTCTCAATTTGATGGCCTCTTCCTCTTTGAGAGAATACCATGGGATTTAGATCCAAATATTTTGCTTTGCACCCTTCTGTCTTTTCAAGGTAGGCTTTATTACTCCCGGCTTTGTGTTTCTTTGTTGAAGATTCAGGATTTTAGATTTTGTTCCTGTTCACATGGCTGAAAACGCTCTAGCTAATTGTTTTTGAAAGAAGCTTTTCTGCTTCACCTCTTTTAAATGGACTTTCTAGAAAAAAAATATGTAAAATTAAAAAGAGCAAATACTGGGGATTCAATCTGGCTCCTATTTGTCAGCAATCTGCCTCATTTGTATAGAAGGCCAGAGGAGATAATAACAATCAAAACTGTCGTCCTTCCTCCCCTGCAAAAGTAGCTGAAAACCACTGCAAAAGTAGGAATGATCGGTGGGAAATCCATTAATCTATTTTAAGAAAGGAAGAGATAGGACAACATTGAATAGTCAACAAGACAAAAGTCAAATTGAAACAGTTCCCTGAAAGTTCTATTGAAAAGTTTCCTCCAGATAATACTCCTCAAAGACCCATTTTACTCTGTAAATACAAGAATGCTTCACCTCTTCCTGTATCGCTAGGATGCATCTATAGCTGTCAAGGCCATGACTGCAATAGAACTTACCCAGACCTGCACTGGGTTAATGCCAAGTAGCTCAGGTGCTGGTAACAATCCAGCTGGGAGAATAGGGCTAGATACTAAATTCTTAATGATGTTACAGCTGGTACAGACACGCACAGTACTGCAGCAAGCCCACTTCTGGTATTACAGCTACAGTTAACACAAGTCTGACCATACTGCAGCGCAGACTTCCTATTTTAGGTAGATCTATATGGGAGAAGGGACACGTCCAGGAATGCAGTCCTGCTTAGGGCATCTGCCTGTGTGGGGACATCACATCTATGTGGCTTGCAGAGTTGTGGTTATCTGTTAGTCTCTCTTGTGCCAGTTATTTCAGCTGTGATCCAATTTTTACTGAGAAATAGGAAGGCTTGTTATTGATTGTAATGGGAAAAAATGAAGATAAGTTTTACAGGATTAAATGTTTTTAAGGAATGTTTTCCTTGATAACCTATTTACCCTTCTCAAAGTGCACGGGAATTAGTGGAGTTCTCTGTATTGCCTTCAGGTGGGATCATTTATGAAGCTGAACTTGGTGGGATATCAAAGCCAAATCTGGATAGCTTTTCACAGGTGAGAAGTAGCACCCTTCTCCAAAGGTGAAAATATCACGGAAAGTCCAAGCTCAATGACATATTAATTAATGTCCTTCTAACAAAGGCAATGTGCCAAAGAAAAAGCCAGGGAAAGTAAGCAGATTATGTCTGAATACTTTAGTATCAGTCAAAACAGGAGATACAAGAGCTTTATGTTCAACAGGACTTTACAGGTAATGACAACAATGTCATTTCAATAAACCAGAAGAGTCATTAATACCTTAGCACCATGATATTTACCTACCAAGTCAGAAGGCAAGCTTAAGCAGGGATTATTTGGAAATAGCTGAGCTGAAAGAGTGTCTTTATTATTACCTCCACAACAGGACTTCCTGTTCTGAACAGAGGGCTTTGCCAGTTCCATTCTAACAGAGCTTTTCTTGCTGCTCTGCAGCAACCCATCTGCCGGGGTTATTATACTTTTGTCACAAAGGAAATAATGTTTCTTTTCCCAGGCACAGCAACAGATAACTTTTTTTTAAAGCTAGCTCCTCGTTTTTAATTATAATGTATTTCCTAACCTAACACGCTGGAAAAGCCGCAGGAGTAATGAAAGATAATACAGCTTTATATACAGTGAGTGTAAATACACATTATTCACTCTTAAGAAGCAAACAAAAGTCCAAAGAATTACACTGAAAAGCAAACAATGGCTCTTCTTCGTTAATCTATGTCTTCTTCAGCAAGGAATATTATGTTTATTAGAAAATCACAGTTCTCAAGTAAAAAGGAACATCTCATGCAATTCTTTTTGTTCCATATTTTGCCTCTGTTATATCCTCATAAGAAAATATTTGAGTAATTTAATGGCACTTCTTTTTTCCACATTATGTACGTACTTCTCAAAAAGAACATAAAGCAGTATAATGGTAAAGTCAAAATAACATCACACACACCATCTGGAACATCAGATTACAGTATTTGGAAGCTTTAACTAAAACTATTTGCTACCTTTTTCAATCTGTGGAAAATATCACCAAAAAATGATCCAGTTACAGAAAGGTCATCAGCAGACCTCATTCCAGGAGTTCCAACGCCACACAGTCTGCAGTGGAAAACACATTAGGTCCTTTCCCACTCTGGTTGTGTGTCCATGCAAACCAGCCCTACAAGGATGCCGAAGAGGCCCAAAGCCACCTTCTGATGGATGGTACTGAACTGCCTGTAGGAATGTCCTTGTGACAAAGCCAACTTTTAGTCATTCACAAATACTCATTTTGTACATTTAAAGCCTTGTCCTAATTTGTAGATCTTGGTAGTCCCAAATCTGGCCCCCTCTAGTCCTTGCTCCCTCTATTTCCAGGGTCTTAATTTCACTTTCTATTAGTGATAGGAAACAGTGACTATTTCAAATGGGATCCAGCCTGGGCATGCAAAAGCCACCCTTCACTGCTTTCCAGCACTCGCACCTTTAAATTCACTTCACAAATAACTGCATGGCCTTACTACCAGCTCTCCCACTTCTTCCTGAGAAGCTACTTTAGATGCTGTTTCTAATTGCCTCCTTCAACATAAGTGAAAGGTGTAATTAGATGTTCGTCCCTGAGCTGTAGCCAAGCAGGCTGTGTGTTTTCCAGCATATATCCTGGCAGGAATGGTCTTCCCTGGACATTAGTCAAAGTAGGAGTTATCAGTCAAAGTATAACTCCTTGCTATCTCCTGACAACTAGAGAGGTTATGTAGTGCATAGAGAATCTGATCCAAACATCTACATTAATTAATTCCCTAAAGCAGTTGTGCACAGAAAAAAACAATCTCATAGTGCACTGGGAAGAAGGAAAAGCCCAGCTATATAAAATACATTTTCTTTAATTTAGCACACAAACATGCAACTACAACATAGCAATTGCATTTCTAGAAGTTTGAATTTGCCATAAAGAACTTTTAAGACATAGAAACAAATTAATGTACTTTCTAACTTCCCAAATCTCAGCTGAGATGTCCTTTGGGTAGGATGA
The DNA here is from genome assembly GCA_039720435.1 of Amazona ochrocephala. Classification (NCBI taxonomy): domain Eukaryota; kingdom Metazoa; phylum Chordata; class Aves; order Psittaciformes; family Psittacidae; genus Amazona; species Amazona ochrocephala. The sequence goes on from CM077889.1 coordinate 17,039,012, forward strand.
GACCCAAATCACCATGACCCAGCGTTTTCTGCAGGAGATAATTCTGACGGGTGTTATATGCTGCTTACGCACTCTCCTCATTAGACAACCGGAAAAACAGGTTCAGATCCCAGCTGTACACCAACCACCTGAGAGAGCCCATTTTTCAGGATGATGAAAAAATGACAAGTGACCTGAAAAGCTTCCCTCCAGTGATTCTTCTCTGTAAGAACAGCCTCAAAGCAGAGAGACATAGGTACTACAGTGCTGGCAAAGGGAGGTATAACATATGCTTCATTTGCAAATAAAACCAATCTTTAGTCAGCCAGCCATCTTTAGCAGGTAATTTATAAACTAGCTTGATATAACAGTTGAAATATTGCCCTCAATTTTCTGCAATGCCTTCAGCATTTCTGATCAACCAGGGTAAATCTTGATGGCAGAAAAACAGAGACCATCCTTGCTGAGATCTGTACTTCTATTTCATCCTTCATACTGTGTTGGTCAAGAATGGTGGAGGTGATTTGCCTTCAGTTGGCTCAGTTCTTTTGAGCTGTCTTCCTAGAAACAACTCTATGCACTTGAATCTCACTATTTGTGTGAGCAAATACCAAGAACTACATACTGCAGGTTTTTTTTCTAGGTTGACAATAAAGGTATTGGAGCCTTGTGCAACACTATGATATTTACTGTATGTGAAAACAATGTTTTCATGTACTGCTCCTGAACTACTGCAATTCAAAACTCTATTTGACACAGACCTTAACTGGTCTATAATATTGGTATAAATACCAATAAAATATAAATATACAAAAATATATATTTATATAGAGTAGAAATGTCTATAAAATAAAAATATATACAAATATATATTTATATATAAAATATATATCTATAAAATTGGACTCTTAATTGGACTATAATATTGGTATCTGTATGCTCTCCCTTACGGACTGGTTTATTGGCTGAGCTCCTTACTTATTAATGCGCTTGAGAAGGAGAGGACTTCCCCACTTTAAAGGCAAAATAAGACTGAGAAAGAGAGTGAGACACTAGGAATGAGATTATGGCAGTTTTTGCACTTGCAAAGAGCAGAGCGTAATAGGGATTTTCATGAACACTTAAGAAACTTCTCTAATTCCTAGTGGACTTAAATCCATTTCTCTGGGGACATCTCTGCAGGGACTCATCTGAGCTCTTCCTTCCCTCAGGCCAGCAAGATGTAAGGCTGCTGAAGGTCAGAAGCCAGGCTGCTGCTCTAAGCACAGCACTGCCCCCGCTGAGAGCCAGGATATATCTATTCAGTCTCAGCTTCAAAGCTAGCATGCATTTGGGTCTGCCTGAACCCTTCGGGTAGATGCTCCCTAAATCCTTGTCACTGAGCCACCCACATATAACCAGGCTCAGAAGTGAGCCTTCCACTGCTGAAAACCCAGAGAGACATCTCTGTAGACTGCAACATGGGGAGTATAACTTGACCCTTTGGTCTTCTACCTCTAACTAATTGTAAGACCGTCACATATCACAGTGGTTTAATGTAAGGTTTTAGTGCTCTACTCAAAACCCAGAAACATTCTGTAAAATTCATATTTGCATTTGGATGCAGTACTTGGGTATGGTGACCACTGACATCAGTGCAGACCTCTAATCCTAACCAAGTCACGGATACAGCACAGCTGACTGCCGGAAATCACCACAGTCTTTAGTTAACTCCAAGTAATTTAGAGCAAGACCTATTTTATTTTAACCTGCACAATTTAGGCTGCTGATGCTTTCCTCTGGACAGTGTGATCCGTTCCCTGATATTATGATACAACCTGTTGAACTTGCCTGCTCAGCCCTGTCTTTTGTCACATCCAGAATAACTACAGCTAAACAGAACACAAAGTCCCTCCCTTAAGATGAGGGTTGCACTTCAGTTGGCTGGTGGCACTGAAAGCTGCAAATGCAGAGACCTGTTGTCCTTGGGGAGTTTATTATGTGAAAGAAAGCTAATGCACAGTAAATTCAACCAACAGGGAAAGAGCCTTACACATGCACAAAAAAGAGCATCTTTGACGGTGTATAGCTCCGTTTAACAATAAATTAAATAAGGCTTTTAGAGATATTGAGTTCTCTGCTTGGGGAGATAAAGGTATTAATTTTCTGGACCATATTTTGGAAAGGAGGAGTTCTGCTTTGTCTTTGCAGACACCCTCTATCCCTTAGAGACTGCCATGCAGAAACCAAGCATGACAAGCAGTGGAACTTTTCTGTGTGTGCACTGACGAAGCCTGAAGGAATTCAAAATGCAGAATCAAATGGAAAGTGCTGCAAGCTTCCTGTGTGATGGCGGAACAGCAAACAGGCTTCTCAGCACTCTGCTACTTTCCTGGAGGTCTTCTCTGTACAGTTCACCACACTACTTTGCTGGAAGCCCATCCCATTAAATTGAGAGATTATACACACACACGTACATAGACCCCTCTGCACTGAGTGGGGAGACTGAGGAATCATAGAATCATAGAATAGTAAGGATTGGAAAGGACCTCAAGATCATCCAGTTCCAACCCCCTGCCATAGGCAGGGACACCTCCCACTAAACCATGCCACCCAAGGCTATGTCCAACCCCACCTTGAACACCACCAGGGATGAAGCATCCACAACCTCCCTGGGCAGCCCATTCCAGGGCCCCACCACCCTCACAGTAAAGAATTTCTTCCTCAGATCCAATCTAAACCTCCCCTGTTTAAGTTTGAACCCATTACCCCTTGTCCTCTCACCACAGTCCCTCATGAAGAGTCCCTCCCCAGCATCCCTATAGGCCCCCTTCAGGTATTGGAAGGCTGCTATGAGGTCTCCACTCAGCCTTCTCTTCTCCAGACTGAACAGCCCCAATTTTCTCAGCCTATCTTCATACGAGAGGTGCTCCACTCCCCTAATCATCCTCGTGGCCCTCCTCTGCACTTGTTCCAACAGTTCCATGTCCTTTTTATGTTGAGGACACCAGAACTGCACACAATACTCCAAGTGAGGTCTCACGAGAGCAGAGTAGAGGGGCAGGAGCACCTCCCTCGACCTGCTGGTCACGCTCCTTTTGATGCAGCCCAGGATATGGTTGGCTTTCTGGGCTGCAAGCGCACACTGCCGGCTCATGTTCATTTTTTCATCAACCCACACCCCCAAGTCCTTCTCTGCAGGGCTGCTCTGAATCTCCTCCCCGCCCAACCTGTAGCTGTGCCTGGCATTGCTCCGACCCAGGTGGAGGACCTTGCACTTGGCATGGTTAAACTTCATCAGGTTGGCATCAGCCCACCTCACAAGCGTGTCAAGGTCCCTCTGGATGGCATTCCTTCCCTCCAACGTATCAACTGAACCACACAGCTTGGTGTCATTGGCAAACTTGCTGAGGGCGCACTCAATCCCACTGTCCATGTCACCCACAAAGATGTTGAACAAGACCGGTCCCAACACCGATCCCTGAGGGACACCACTCGTTACCGGTCTCCAGCTGGACACTGAGCCACTGAGCACTACTCTTTGCGTGCGGCCATCCAGCCAGTTCTTTATCCACCGAGTGGTCCACCTATCAAATTGATGTCTCTCCAACTTAGAGAGAAGGATGTCATGCGAGACAGTGTCAAAGGCTTTACACAAGTCCAGGTAGATGACATCAACTGCCCTGCCCCTGTCCATCAGTTCCTTAGCCCCTTCATAGAAGGTCACCAGATTGGTCAGGCATCTCCTTGACTTTGCAAGAGCTGCACAAGCCCAAGTGAATGCCTGCAACTGGTGCTCTGCCAGACTTGGTTTCTTTACATGCTAAGGCACAATGTGTTTTTTCAGCTTCTGAATTTCCCCAGCTACCAGAAAAGGAAACAACTTTAAATCCATCATTAACCACCCTTTGGCAACAGGTGGATCTTTGATGCCTCATCAAAACCTTTGATGGCATCTGCCACTGATGGATGTGAGACTGCATAAACTTTTCTGTATTTACTATTTGCCTACAGAATGACTTAAGATGCAAAGCTGTATTTTAGCATTTAGCTGGTGCTGGTCCAGTCTTCTGCTTGATACTCCTCTCTTCTCCCTCTTTCCCTGTACAAACGAATAGTTACAACACTTGTTGTTGCTTGCAGATGAGATCCAACTCATTTCAAGCAGCACAGTATGTGAACTTATTTTGTCTCAGCATGCAATGGCTTCTGCAGCCATCTATTCAGCACTGATTTCTTTCACCTCCTTACAGTTATTGAAAAGAAGAGACCACATCCAAACAACCACAGTTTGGTCCCTTTTCAAGAAATTCCATGTTTTCATGTCTTGAAAATAAACTGTAGCTGATGCTGGGCATCCACAGTCACATATGTGCCTATGAAAGGGATGTCACAGAGAGGGATGAGAGAATAAGACTCACTGCTGACCTGCAGCTGATTTCTATGAGAGCAAGGCTCTTCAAAAACTTTTGGCTAAAGGCTTCAGAGTTCTATAAAGGCCACCTGGAAAACAAAGCAGAATAAAAGCCCAGCAGACTGCTCAGTGGGATGAGAGTTTGGGGAGTATGAGAAACCATTACTGGAAATTATCAGCGCAAGCAGGCACTAGTTGCTAAGGTTGCATTTGGCCTTAGGCTGATTTAATGTCTATCTGTGCTGCACAGGGTGGCCTCAAGCTGAATGGCTCACCTGCAGCCTCACAAGAAGAGGTGGTTTATGGGAAACGTGATGGAGGTGAAAGAGGACTTCCCATTTGTAACTAAATATTTAGGAGGACACAGGTGTTAATCTAAGGCATACTTTTGGTCTGGGAGAAAAAGAGCATGAGGAGGACACAGAAATTACTTTAGAAAAGGAAAGCCTGTGTGGTCTCTCAGAAAAGCGCAGTGTAGGTTTTGAACTGGTTGTGCTTGCAACATTTCTTTGGCTTCAAGATATTGCATACTTCCCTTTAAAGTTGGGGTTCACAGGCCCCTCTGTGAAATATCTTGAGGCCAGAAGTCTTAGCTGGCATCATTTTTAACAGCAGATTTCTATCTTCTACACTGCTTAGTTACCCCATACCAGTAACTTCTAATAGCTTAGAAAACTGAAAGGCAATCCAATGGGATCTAATTTTAAATGTTTGGGGTTTTTTTAATCCCCAAATGTCTTGCTGTTTGGGGCAGGTCGACTCTCAAATTATTTTAGAAGTTATCCTTTGTATGGCTTCAACCATAAAATGGATAAGAAGAGACAGAAATTCAGAATAAGAGAAGCAGATGCTGGACCAAAAGGAGGTAAGGAGCATCCGCGTTATTAGTCTGGATGAAGAAGCAGGGGCTTCTGAGACTACCTTCCTATTAAACAAGAGTCCAACATGTACCTCATTAACAGAGTTCCTAATTCTGGTGATGCGCTTTCTAATCATCCATGGTGCTTCCTCTGGAGTACACAGTACAGAAAACTATTCCAATAGCACTCAAGGCCTTACGGGATAAAAATCTCGTCTCCTGAACCCTGTTACTCAGTATTAATCTTCAGTGGAAAAGAAGTGATTAAAAGAGCTTCATGATGATTCTATCATTACAAATGAAAGGGCATTGGTAGAGAGATAACTCACATATTTGTTTTCTTCTTCCATCTGTTCCCAATTGATGTAAGTGTATTAACACTAATGCAGCATCTTTCTGAGACCTCTAATACCATCTTTTGGGATCTCGGCTGTAGAGTTTTTGGTCATTAAAACATCATGAGATTAAACCTGGTATAGCACAGTGATGCCTCCAGCTGACCACTCTTCAGAAGTTGTTTTACTGAAGGCAGCTGAGGAGTCTGCACTGTCAATAACAGTAAAAACCCCAGCCTTTTAAACAAAGGAGTAGGAGGGGCAATGGATGTATTTTCATTTTAAGTGTTTCTGTGACTTCCTATGAGATCTGGGTTTTATTCGCAACAAATGGATTTGAAATCGCTCGTTTTTCAGGGAAGATCTGGCTGCAGGACAGATTTCCACTTAGTGATTCTGTCCTAAGATATCTTGTTTTGAAAAAGGATTTGGTGACCTAGGGTTCGAAATCCCCAGGCTTACTTATACACTTGATATAAACAATCAGTTTTATTAGTAGCATGCTGAATCAGAAGAACACCGCATGTCTGATCCATATGAGAAGGCACATTGACTTTACTATAGATGTAAATAGGAATTGGTCATTATAAGCAGTCAGAAACAGATACTGTGAGTGAAGCATTCTTTTCCTGCTTCACAAAATTATAAGAGGTGGTGTTTCAAAGGTTAGCATTAGATTCTTCAGAAAAGCCATGATGTAAATCCTGCCAGAAGGAGGGCTGGCGCTGGCAAAGTATCCTGCAATTTTTGAAGCTCCGTTTTGATTTGGGCTAAAATATCGTGCATCATTCATAAAGAGCTTTGAGATGTTTGCTTACAGAAAAGGCCACATATAACTGCACAGGACCAACATAAACAAGCTGATTTTTGACATCTGTCACTTCTGCTAAGGAAATAATTAGTGTTCAGGCTAGGAGAGTGTAATTTGCTAAGACATTATAAGTCTGTACAATAACAGCAGCAACCTTTAAATCACTAAATATTTGCAGAACTTCTAGCAAATATACTCTTCTGGCTACAGTGATTACCTACCTACTGAAATATTTACATACTTGTCTGGTTTTAGTATCACCCTTTGTCTGCTCAGTGTAATACAATGTTAAGTCATTTTTCAGTGTAATCTCGGAAAGGACAATTGCTATTTGGGCTACAGCAGCTAAAACAGAGCTTAATTACAGGGAGGAAAACAATGGAAAGGCAGCCCAGGGTTGAACAAGAAAGAACTCATGGGAATGTTTGCTATTAGTGTGACTGTCACATTGGTAACTGAGAGGGGCTCCAAGGTTGGCTTCAAGGTGAGATCCTCAATGCTTCCTAAAGTGGAATCGTATGAGGTGGGTCCTTCCTGCACCTGGATTGTGCTTGGTTCACCACCAAGCTGCCAGCACAATCACACAAGTGAAATGGCAGACATAGGTGGAGGGCAAGAATATCTGCCTGTGTGGCTTCTCTTGAAGGCTCCTTTCCAGAGTCTGCGTGAGTTTTGATGTTTATTTGTTCTTGTTTTCCCAAATCCAGCTTCGCCTTAATGCTTGTTCTCCTCTATATGGGTTACGGCAGGCAGCAGTACAACTCTCATCCTTCAGCAGCTTACAGAGCTGTTGCAAACAGGAAGAGGAGCTCTGGGGAGCTTTCTTCAATGTATTTTCTGTTATAGCAACACTATGGACGCTTTGAAGTGTGGGTTAAATGACAGAGTCCCACTTATCAAAACCTATTTACTTGACAGGCATAGAATCATAGAATCATAGAATAGTAAGGGTTGGAATGGACTCAAAAAGTTTAGATTTTTGCTTTTTGGATACAGCTCCAATTATGCCTTTTGAGATTGTTTTTGAGATTGGTGGACAGTAGCATTTTGGTGCAAAATGATCAATTTTGGCATTCTTAGAGCACAGTTTACCGTGCAAAGTACTGCATTATAAAATATTATGCCAATACTTCCCATTTCTTTGAACCTTGTAACACATGCACAAAGTGGATATTAAATGCCGTTTTCTGGACATCCAAATAATTTCATAACATTGAAATGCAGAGATTTCTGCCTCCACTGATAGTACATTGAGAGTTTTCATGCACATTTATTCTGCTAAAACATTTTTGCATGCTTCTTACATGTGCAAGATCTTCTCACTCTTCATTCTACCTCTCATTACCACTGCCGACATGCATTCTTCTTTAGCTTGTCAAATGCTATATCTGAACACAGGGTTCTTTATCTTTTATGCAGCACAGAGGGAGAATAAGAGATTGATAATGATACAACAGTTAGACTTCTTTGATTCATCATTCAGTATAGCTTTAGGTTCATGACCGCATGCGTGTCCTAAAACATTAGGCACTTATAAAATGCTTGGGGATAATGTTAATGTAAAGGGCTAGAACCATGGAATAAATGTAGACTGAATTCCCATCGATTGATCTCATTGTATCTTAGAAGTAACACAATTTTACCTTCATTTAAAAACATGCCTTCATCTAGTGCCTGCACATAGAAGGTTTCAGTGTCATCACCCTTAAAGAGACTGTCCCTGATGCTGCTTTTCTGCCCATGATTTATAGCAGTCTATGTTACAGATGTCTTATTTAGGAGACAGATATGCCAGAACAACATCAAATCCTAAAGCAGTGATGAGATATACTGATGATGATGTATAACTTACAACAAAATAAATGACTCAGTAAGCAACAGAATGCCTCCAAACTCAGAATATTTAAAAGAAATCAAATATATGGCTTGGTAGAAAGGCAGCAAAGGGACATACTTACCAGTGAGAACAGATAGAGTGTACAGAAACCAGAGATTACATAGTTAATATTTACTTGCAATTTTACCCTACATGTTACCTTCAAATCAACTGTTTTCCAGACAAGAAACTTAGCCAGAGCACCACAGCAGGACTCAAACAGCAGAGATGTCATAAACTGCTTTCTTTCTTATCCCTTTTGTTTCCCCTCTATTACAGTGCAGTGTCCTTCTGCTCAGTGAAACATCTTGTCACATAAGGGAGTCTTTAGCAGCAATACAACCTTTCCACTGTGCCTCCAAACGTGCCTGCTGAGTGGTGCGTGGATTGGACTGAGTTTGGCAACGATGCTGGTAATGCACTCAGTCCTCTTGTTCTGAGGATACTTCAAACCCAAGTTTGTTCTGAGCATTAAATTGGCCTGGAGATGAAAGGGAGTCTGAGTTTCCTTGGAAGGAGGCCAACTGACTATTAAGGACTGCATTGGATATCCACAGCGATGTTCCTCATGTTGTCCTTTCATCTAGTATCCCATAATACAAAAGGATCTCTTTCTGGAAGCTATCTTGCAGTTTGTGAATGCATTAGAAATGCTGTTTAAACAGCTTCCCCTCTTTCCACCAGCTCAATTTACTTCATCCCTATTTGTAAAGCAGTTCGAAAAGCCACTCAATAACATCAACCTCAAGTAAAGATTTAGCCTAAGGCTGTGCAAATAGCACATTCTCAGAGTACCCAAATGACCTAAACACTACTGTAATACAAAATATGGGCAAAAAGCTGAAGGTCAGTGAGAACCTGGTGTATTGGAGCAGCTCTGTGCTGTTGGCGTCAACTGGTGAAGGGAGGTGTGTGTTCCCACATCATGCATTGCCAGATGACACCACCATCTCCCACCCATCTCACCCACAACTCTCAACTGGGTCATTCAGTTTGTATTTCTTTCCATACGATAATCCACAAGCACAAAGCAAAGTCACGAAGGAAAACACCTCTTTTTGTTGGAGCAAAATGTAAAAATACATGAGCATTCCTTCAGAAATTTTGACTTTTGCTTTACTTCAGATTCAGAGTAAAATCCCATCTCAGATGACTGCAGTCTCTAATGAGACAGAATTGCTGTCCTCTTCACAGCTCCTTGCAGCTGCTTCAACAAGTCATTATGCTTGATGGCAACAGTTCTGAAAAAGGCAGGTTGAAAACCCACGATACTTCTCTCCCCATGTTGGCACCATTTATGATTAAAAAGCAGTCTTTCAACAAGCTCAGTAGTTTGGTATTTATTAAAATCGAGAGATCAATGTTTTTTCTTAACATGTAATGCCTCCAGGTACAGCCGAAAATAGAAGAATTGCTGTAAGCTGTGTGCTTGATAGTCAAATGAAAACCTTAACCTTTCAGGAGAAAAAGCCACCCTGGTTTCTCCCATCCCAGCTTCTCAGCTTCCCTCCAGAATCCACTTAATCACATTTTGAAATCTAATAGCTTTTAGGAGTGATAACACTATTCTAGGTTTCAGCGCTGGAAAGGAATGAATTATTCTAACCTTTAACAAGAGTGAATGTGAAGGGTGATTAATTTGTGAGGCTTTCTGAGGTTGGAGATGAAATCCAAGCTCCCTTGAAGTCTGCAGTTTCAGCTTCTACCGAGATTGCACAGCCAGGACTGCATTCCAGCTATCATTGCACTTCCTACAATAAGCAGCCTGGAATTACAGTATCACAAAATAATCCGTCCCCACACACAGAAAGAAATTAATGGTTGTAGAATGCATATTGAAAAGGAGTTAAGAGCTTAACAGAAACAGGGAAAGGTTCCAGTCACAAGTTCTGCAACTGATCAGAGTAGATTATCCCCATGGTTCTCGTTTGAGGTGTAACCCATGAACAGAAGGATCTACTCATACAAGAGTCCCTGGAGAGTTAGAGTACAAGAACTATTGAACTCCCATCGCAGCAGAACAAATAAGATGTAAATAGCCACTTTGAAACCTTGCTCTGATACGTGTTTTCATTCCCACCAAAGGGCACTTCTCAGAAGAGGCTTTGATCCGACAGATTTGGGTGATAACTTCAATTATTCCTTTTCTTAGTAAATAGTTCTGACCTTGGCAGTAACCTGAGATTGCCTTCACTTGGCTGTAAAGTTTCCATCACTTCAGTGTATGCGTTACAGAACACCTATAATGAATGTAAGCTGGGAAGGAAGAGAAGAGGAAGAGGGCTGGGGAGAATCCAATGTGGAGCAGAGGAATGGTTTGGTGCTGTGCTGCTGCTTCTTTCTGAGCCTGAGTCTCAGAGGCAGGTACCGAGTTACAGAAAGCTCGACTCACCCTTAAACCACAAAGTCTCACGAATGGAATCAGGGGTGCCATTTTTAGCACCATGAGCTATTTTCTGGTGTGCTGCTGACTGCAGTCAACATTTTACTTTGTATACTGTGGCTTGTTTCTTTTTTACGTAGCACAATTACGCAATAAGGCTCCGGTATTTTTCCTATTCAAGTCACTAGAAATTTATGACTGACTTAGAAAACAACAGCTGGGAGCCCTTAATTATAGATATACAAACCTGTCACCTTTTTTACCTCCTGAGATAGCTCCTGGAATAAATGCATTTGTCTGTGTTTCAGATATATCTTTAACCATTGCAGCTCATTTTGATCCTCCCTGTTTATATCTGGGTTGGAGCATTGCTGTATATTTGAATGAGCATCTTTACAACCCAGAATTGTCAGAATTTTTAAGAGTGGAGAAGACAGGAAGAAGATCTATCAAAATGATTGAAACAGCTTCAAAAGCAAAATTCTAAAGTAAAGGGAAGCTAATACAGAAGGAAACACTTTGATGCACATAGGAAAACTGCAAGTGATGGACAGTGTTATATCAGCATAGATACATCTTCTCCTTGAAACTCACACATGACACTGTAATCAGTCTGTACACATTTCACTACTAAACAAGGCATCATAGCAACCTGTGTATCAGTTATAGCCATGTAAGCAAGCCTACAGATATTGCTACTAGAGAAGCACCTTCAGGTTGTTTTGGATGTCTTTTCTCTTCAAGATGACTACGTTTAAGAGTTTAGAATTATCACATGCCATTAATTCAATGAATTATTCATAAAACAGTTAATTATTTTAAAATAATGATTTATTTTAAAAATTTAACTTTTTGGTGCTACAATAAAGTTCAAGCCTGAACCACCCCAGGGGATACAGCAGCTCTTTCTTTCAGTCCAGCAGCTCAGCAGTTTCTACACCTAATCCCCTTCAGAATATAAAATGTCACAGCAGATTGAAATGGCTTCAAGCCTTTCTTTTCCCCTGCAGACAATAACAGCAATCAAAGAACCACAGGATAAGAGGATGCAAATATGCCAAATACCCGTCTCGCTTGGTACTGCCCATTTCTCAGATTTTTGCTTGGGTTGACTCAACTCAAGGTCTCATCTGGGAAGCATCAAACTTCAGGACTGTGAAATATGGCTCCTGGAGCTTCGCTGTAGGAATGACCTAACCCATTGCCCATGAAGCGTTCTCTTTTATGGCTTTAATACAGATTTGCTGAATTATTCAGCATCAGTAGGAGATGAGGTGTGGTGAGCGGGCAAGCACAAGAGGCAATCCACACAGGCATTATGCATTATTGCTGCAGACTGAGGAGAGCACTGTTGACTCATTAATTCTTAGCCGTGTTGTTAATCTTAGATGCTCACTTGCTCTGTGATCCCACTAGGTTTCCATTTAACCCTGCCCTCTTCAATACTTTTTCCCAGCTTGTTTTTCCTGGAACGCTGCTGCTCTCTAGCTTTCAAAAGCTTCTTGCATCCACCTTTCTCTCACAAAAGCCTTCTTCACACACTGCCCTGATTTTCTCTCTAAGTTAAACTGGAAACACACTGTCCAGGGATAAGGACATTGAGCTTGCTTAGGAAGGTGCTGCCATACAGAAGTAGCCTTTCCAAGACTTGTTGATGGCCTTGTGAAGGAGCCTGCAGCTGCATGGGAAGGCAGGAGCTGCTGCAGGAGTGGGCACTGCTGTGAGACTCACCCCCCCCCCCCCAAGAGCCCAGGGACACAGGACAGTCTGCACACAGATGTTACCTGGTCAGGTGAGGGTGCTTGTGTCAGTCACACTGAGGGCTGACTGGGCAAAAGACACGCTAACCCCGGGGAAATCAGTGATTTCAGAGCAAGTGAGGTTTGTATGGGAAATCTGACACGGTTAAACACTCCTCGTCCTCCAGAAGGGGCTGGAGTTTTCATCTCAAAATAAAGCCACAGCCTGTGGTAAATCACCCTTTAAATGTGACATTTGGGTAAGGAAGGTCTGAGGCCTGGCCACCTTGTAAAAGGTACAGCTCAAAAATGAGTGCAGGGCTGTGGTTATGACACTTACTGCCCTACCAGGATGGATGCCTCTCTCTCCCCCCTATAAACCTAAGGAAATGCTCCCCCTTGCAACTTTCTGTGTTCAAAGTTACGGCGATGACTTGGAAATCGCTGGGATCTAAAGGCATTTGATCAATGAACTGACTTTCATTTCACAGATCTAAAGACAACTTCAGAAGCCTGAACTTTGGAGAGAGGGGCTGTCCTTTTATGCAACCAGATTTGTCAGCAAGGAAGAGCTCTTTGATCTGGATCTCTTTGCAAAGGCTTCTCCTGGCCTTTCCTCCCACACATGGGCATCTCCTGGGACATGGATCCAGCAGAGGCTTTGAATTCAATTCATATTCTTGGGCCTTTCTTGTGAGTTCAACCTCCTTCCGAATGAACAGTCTGAGAACAAAATTCAGCTTTGCCTTACTACCTTCCTTGGGAAGGCAAGTTCAGGTTTGTGTTTGGTATCTGATTTCCTATTCCTTTAGATACAAAGAGATTTGTAATTAGAAGTATGGAAACTACATTGTGCAGCTCTTACCGGTGTTTGACAGTGTCCACTGGCCTGAGCTGGGGCAAACGGGGGTAGGACTCCTTGTTAAAGGAGGAGAAGGGTCTGGGTGAGAGCTTTCCTTGCCAGGAAGAGTGCTCCTCTGTAAACGGGAGAGCATTGACATCCATCCCAGGCTGAGTTGTGTACTGCTAAATGTGTTATGAAAAGGCAAGAGGAACTGGGACCGAGTGCTTAGAGATGGGGAGCCCCTGCTTTATTCGTTTGAAACAGAACATTAGCTAGAGCCCTGCTTGCTCAGCGCTGTTTGCAAACAGATTGATTCAGATTTTAGGACACAGACATTTGTCACTGGCTGGACCTGACGTAACCAAGAACAATGAACGCTTATATTAATCATTACAATAACGTGCAAATGCTCCTGAGCAACGGCTCCCAGTACTCCCATTAGTTACTTGGCCAAATGAAACGAGGGTCTGCTCGCAGACGGCGACCTGGGCAGAGACGTTGACAGAAAAAGCCGTTAGCAACTCGAAGTTTTAAGGCGGTCAACAGTGCCCTCTTCTGGGGGTTTTCTGAATTTCCTCCAGTAAAACGCATTTAAAACACGCTGGCTAACTCTCCTTGCCTTTACTGTGTCACTCTTTTTACGCTTAGAAAGGATGACATGTGTAAAACTGAGCAGCATCTGGGAGACAAAGCCATTCTAAAATAGTGTTCAAATTGTCACTTTCAATATTAGGTACTGGATGTCAGACAGACTACACGCATCTCTAGATCACAGCCCAGCTTGTTTAGACTTCTTTGCAGCACATATTAAGATGGAGAAAAAATTCCTACTGGAAATGAGCTCTGCCTTGTGTGCAAAGAAATAAAAACCAACACAGAACCACAGCATCAAGATTACCAATTGATCTGTAGTAAGGCAGTCTAGCGATGAATGCTTGGCTGTTCTGAAATGCATGGGAACACTGTGAAACACAGCTGGAGTATTTAATCTATGAAGAACCAGAATGAAGACATTGTTATTTTGGAGGCTGTGATGCTGTAGCTCAAACGGTCTGGATATGACTGCACTAGCACAAGTTGGCTGTAGCAGCTCCAGTGCTCACAGACATGAAGTCACCGTCTATGCGCTAGGGGAGCCAGAGAAGTCATAATATATACCTCCTGGACACTTGCCCTGCAGTGATATCTCTGGTTACATTCTGATTTGTCTTTCCTTTGGCATTACGCACCTCTCCCCGAATGTCCTCCTTCAGATAGGAGACTTAATTCTGTCTTAATTCTGTGCCTGGGAGCTGGCAGGGAATGGCTGAGGCTCCCAAGGAGGCTGACAAGCAATTAGCTGAAGGTCCATGTGCTGCGGAGACAGTTACCTGTGCTGGTGATCTGTTCAGATTCTTGCTCCTCAACTTCTGTGAAAGCACAAACTGCTGTTCTCACAGGACCGCTGTTCATTGTCAGGAGCAAATAAAGTACGTCCAGCAAAACCCGATGATCTGTTTGTACGCTCGCGATAAAAGCAAGTGGTATGGCAGGACTAAGCCACAGATTATAGAGATTTCTTGCAGTTCACTTTGCTTTAGGAGGACAAATCCAAACCCTGTTCTGCAAAGGAGGAGGGATCAGGCAGTGCCAGGGTGCGCTTTCACCTCCCCTATAGCCCAGCCTTTGTCTCAAACAACACTTAGAATTTATGGCAGTTTAAGGTAGAAAACTGAGTTCAGTACTAAGGAAATTTTACAACCACATGTGCCTTTGGAATCTTCAGTATTGTGTGAACCCTTCTCAGCCTCCTCTATTGGTTAGAAATTTATCCAACTGCAAACGCATCCAAGGTACTCTTAGCACTGGCTAGACAGAAGGAAAAAGCAGTTTAGCTTAGGCCTGACCAAAAGAACTTCCCCCACTTCACTAGCACTTCTTTCGACAGCACATCTTTTTTCTTACTGTTTTTAATACAAACACTACTCCCAAAGAATTGCACTACACATAAACAGTTTTTCCCCATATTAACTCCCATCCTATAAACAGAAGGTAACAAGATGATATTTACTGTATTTATATATGTGTTTTCCTATGTTTTGAACTCTTGTAAAGAACTAAAAGACTGAAAATCCATCAAAGTCAGTAGTGTGTATAGTGGCCAATGTATTCAGTCTCCTAATCATCACTGGGGAGCAGCCTGTGGGATGAAATGCCGGTACCAGACATGACACATAACATCATATCTAATGACTATGAAAGTTAAAACATAGTGATACTTCTGCTCTAAGCTGCTTTCACATTGCAAGTAGGAGGAGGGGATTATTTTTAGCTCCAGGTATTATACAGAGATATTAAATGCTGATGTTCGAAGGGACAGAACATGGTTAGCTAAAAGCCAGACACGAGTGTTCTTGTAGTGACAGCTATCATACTGCGTGTCACTTGCAAATGGAAGAGTGGCTAAAAATGTACAGCAATGGGATAAAAATATACTGTGCAAAAATTACAGAGCTAATGAAACGGAAAAAAAATATATGCTAAGACACTGTCATATTTCTACAGCATCACGGAATAATCTGGCAACAAAAAATCATTCCCTTCAATAGAGTTCTATGATGACTCTAAAGAGGACATTAATGCTCTGCACAGGGGACTTTTTAATGGAGGTGGTAGGGGTGCAGGGTGGCATTACAGCTTCAGAACATACCCTAGGAACCAGCTGGCTTCAACTTGTTTACATCCCACAGGTATGAGCTTGACGCAATCAAATCAAGACTCACACAAATACTGCTTGCACTCATACACTGATCCTTTGAGCAAACACAGCTACTGAGGCAGACATAACTCAACACAAGGTCTTTACAAGTACGGTAGTGACCATATGAGACTTGACAGGTAGTAATATCCATGCATTTACATGTATCAGCCAGCAAGACAGTGCTATTTAATTGATTAGGGATTCTTTTTCCCCCAAGGAATTAAGAAATCCCTCCATGGAGAAACTCAGAGGTGCGAAGTGTTGCTCAGTTTTTCTCAATTGCTAAGGACAGTCTTTGCCAGGGCAGTGTGTTATCTGTCCCGTGGGACTGAACAAGGGAGAGCGGCTTCTACCAAACCTCTCCATATACAGGCTCAGCAGAAGAGGGCACCAGCGTCCCGCTCAGACAGAAAAGATGAGCAGCAGGAACCCCTCGTGTTTTCCAGTGGGCAGGGGCAAAAGATTGCAAAGGAAAGAGTAATAGAAAAAATCAAACTCCATTTTATCTGACACGAGAAACTCTTGATACACACATATGTAACCCACAGCCAGTGACCAGGGCGCTGGGGATGCACGTTGTACCAGAGTGAATGAAGATAGAAGATTCGTAAGTCCTCAAAACACTAACAGGGTATTTAAGTGATGCTGTCCACTTATCCTTAGGAGTTTCAGTGTTTAGAGCAGGACGATTTCCCCAGTTGTGAAAGGCCTTCATAACAAGCACTTTACAGAAAAGAACAGTTACAGCAGGAGCTGGTACAGCAATGTATATTTAATCAAACTAGGTTTTTAGCACCTCAAGCATGAAACTGCAGCGAATTTGTTCCTGCTTGCTTCTATTTGTTACTTGACATAACAAGCACTGGGAAATGCTGTGCTTCCAAGCACCTCTTCCAAGGTGACATTTCATTCATCACCCAAACTCCCAGTTTTGCCATATCCTAAACTGCCTGTACTTTAAGAATAGTCCTTCACCAGGACTGTTTCCTGCAGCAGAGATGAATTAAAAAGCACAACCAGGCTGCCATTGAGTGCTCTGAGCTTCCTTGTCCTTTGCTTGGACCCATCAACTCTCTGCCTCAAGCCATACAGCTCTTGATGAAATGGCTGTCCCCTAGATGTGCTAGACATGGAGCAACTGGGGAGGTTTTCAAGGTGCACTGGTAAGTACCAGAGAGATCAAAATGGCTCTCTTGTGCTGAATCAAGTGACAGGCAGCAGAAAAACTGGACAAGACCTGCAAGAGCTATGTCATGCACCCAGCTATTAACAGTGTCATGATAGTGGTGATCTTATTAACCAGTGGCCTTTGTGGAGCAGAGCTTCGCATCTCCAACTCCAGAGATGCAAAGCAGTTGGTCTGTGCCCTGTGCTTCTTTCACAAGGCCCCACTGTGCCCAGGAGGATCGCACAAGCTGGTCAGCAGCAACAATCCCGGTGGGATCCTCCCCAGAACTCACATCCTTCAAAGCCCAGGGCCCAGAGAGAGTCCCAGCCATTAATGTAGAGATTTCAGAGCAGGATAGTGGGATGGCATTTGCTGCTTTCCAAATATCCAATGCACTCAGTGAGCAATTATACCTAAAGTGCAGTTATTGCCTCAGGTTAAGATGCTAAGTCATACACCCTTTCTATTCTCTCTCAATAGGCAAGACCTTCTTACACCCTTCTTTTCTGCCAGTGAGACCAAGAATACATCCCTCAAAGTGAGGACAATACAGAGGTGCTGGTCACATTACAGTTAACATGAATATGTTATCTTCTAGGAAAAAAATAGAGGTGTATTAGTTATACAGAGCTGAAAATGCACACAGGCAAATAGGTCACACATTAATTTCGGTTCTTTGATTAGGAATCAAATGAATTGGTGCATTCCCATTAATCTAAAGAAATATTTCAGTGGGTTTCAATCAATAACTTGTGAGCAGTTTACACAGGACCTGCTGAAACTAGATGCTGTTGCCACCTGGAAGGGCAGAGTCAGTGACCTTTACCCAATTATTTAAATTACTTTGAACTATTTGAAAGTAAATGATAAGAAATTCCATTATAATCAGAAGTGTTCTGCTTCCCTCTATTCATTCAATGTTCAACTTTGGCACTAAACACAATTAATATTCTACTGAATTAGAGGATTTTTAATAATGTATCAAATTATTCCTTGGGGCTCACTGAAAACTCATGGCATGTACAATGGTTTTCTTCAGTGCTCGTTTACACAAAGCAGCACGCTGATTACCCGAGCACTGACTGACTGTCACGGTTTAACCCCAGCCAGCAAGTAAGTACCACGCAGCCACTCATTCATCCCCTCCTGCCCTCATGGAACTGGCAAAAGGTAAAACTCGTGGGTTGAGATAAGAACAGTTTAATAGATTATATTAATTAGAATATACTTACAATAGAATAATAATAGTGAACTAAAAAAAAAAGAGAAAGATAAACCCCATGAAAGACGAGTGATACACAATATGACTGCTCACCACCCACCGACTGATACCCAGCCCATCTCCAAGCAACAATATGTGGTTCCCAGTCAACTCGCCCCCTTTTTTATGCAGGGCACAACATGCTGCGGTATGGAATATCCCTTCGCTATCCCTGAAATATCAGGGACATTTCAGGATCTCTGAATATCCCAGTTGGGGTCAGGTTGCTCAATCTGCTCCCTCCTGGCTTTTATACAGGAACTAGATGTGGCAGGTGACTGGGTGGTGCGATTGTGCGTACTCACCAAGTGCCCTTCAGTTGCACTGTTACTCTCATCTGACCTCAACTTCATACATAGAAACTGCTTTTTGGGCGATACAAAGGTTGTTAAATAACAAAATACCTTTTCAAGAGCCTATGGCAGCACTGCAGTTAAGAAAATCTTTTGATGTATAGAAAGCAGGGATAATGGTTTTATTTTCTACCATCATGCTTAAGACTAAAGCATAAACTGGTTATGAACCCTGGATAAGTGGGTTCCTGGCAGAATATCATTGAATCAGTTTTGCTGTAACTCAGCATTTTTGACACACACAATACTGCTAACAAGTCAATCTTTCATTTCTTGGACATGATCATCATTCCTGTCTCAGGCCTGGAAGGGGCAGTGACAAAATGGTGAGATGCTTTAGCTGGTTGTTTCCTCTTGCCAGTGGATATAGAAATGGTGGTTCCACAATTGTTATCAAAGGAGATGATCAAGCCAAGCCAACACATGCCTCCTTGGTTGTTCTTTTCCTCCCTTGCCCTGTTTTCTGGAAGAGACCTGACTACAGTGCTATTTTTTTTGCCTTTTCTAAATTACCCAGGAACAAAATACCCTTGGTCCTTTCCCATGTGCGATCTCCTATTCAGGAAATAACACGTGGTTTTATAACCAGAGCAGATAAATAGTACACACACTCTTGAACTGAGCTGTATGAAGCCAGAAGTGATTTAGGACTGTTTTATTCAGATCAGAGACTGCACTGTTAGAGCAGCATAACACGATTAGCAGGCTGCCAAGGGCTAGAAGGCTTCTGGATTAAACTGCAATAGTTTGGGGACTGTGATTTGTGCAGCACAGATGAATTCTGGAGCTCCTTTTGCTGCAGATTCCCAAGACAGGGACAGGGATCAGCCATAAAGGATGATCACCTGCCAGTGCTCTCCAAAGCTTCCTGGTGCTGAGCTGCTTGAGATCATGTGCTGTGGGAAAAGGGAACTCACTATGTACTGAAAGAGCAATAGTGCCTTGAGAGACGTGGGAATGGCATCCTGCAAGTCCCAGTACTGCGCTTACACGCATGTACAGCTCTCAAGGTCTAGCATGTGCACGCCACCCTGCAAGCCTGCAGTCCTGCTTTATTTCTGCAATATTTGAGCTGGAAGTGTTACACAAATATTGCCATCCTTGAAGATGCACTGGAGTTGGCAATAAGGGAAAGTTATAGCTGCACCTTTCCTTAGATTCCTTGAAAGGCAGACAGCAAAGTTATTTATATCCCAGCTCTAAGCCTGCACATTTCCAGAATCTTTCCTATATTGTTCCAGCTTTGAGCTACCCTTTATTTCCATTTTTCCATCCTCATGGTATTTCTTAGATTTACTGCATTGTAATGGATATTTGCTCTTTCTCAGCTGTAATTGTCACCTTTCCTATATTTTTAGTGGCTCTGTCCTGTATATTAGTCATGCAAAAAGACACAAGCAAATTGTTTATAAGCCACACAGCGGGGATGTGATATTAAGGTGCATTTTAGGCTTAATAGCAGTACCAGAACAAAGCATTAACCTTGCAACTTGATATTACCTGTATCACCCTGTGCTGCAAAACAGAGAGATGAGCAATTAGTCCAAAGGGGTACTTTCTATTAAAGTGACACGTAGGGAACCTTGCATAGAATGAGATTAAGGTTTTAAATGTATAATCTTCAGCCAGCCTTTGCTTGAGTTTCAGAACGCTCCACACAAGCTTCTGGACAGACATTCCCAGACCTGTTATAATACCATTACTTTACAGTGTGAATATTAAATCAGCAATCTTTCTATTTTTACATTTGTTGTTTACTTCTTGATGAGCTTTTGCTGCTTCTCCAGGATTCCAGAGGCTCGGGCAAGCTTTGAATACCAAAACCTTTTCAGAAACATCATGTGATGTTTCATGTTTCTTGGTAAGTTTTGAGGACAAGGCTGGCTGCATGTTGTGAAATAGGAAGGTTAAAGCTGCCTAGGTTGGGAGGAACAAGACATTTAAGGGAGAGGAGCATCACAAATGATAAAGAATGGAGTCACTTACTTATTCTCCTTTAAGAAGAATGATACCTAAGGACTACAATCTTTAAGTTTATCTTGATTTATCTGTCCATCCTTTATTGATAAGAGTATCTTGTCTTCTATTAATAAAAGTGAAAGTCTATATTCTTAGTAAACTAATCTAGAATGCCTGTCATTGTGATGCTTGAACGAATTGCTGTTGTTGGCATGAATCAGCCAGAGGCATGTATGAGCATTTGTTTAAAAAGACCCCTAATAAACAAAGACCAAACACCTCTCTCACCACACAATAAAATCGTGCCACAGTTCACTTTCTTTATGCCTTGTAGCCTTTATGCTCTGCTTTCTTCTCCCTCAAATGAGTGATCTGTGACAAAGATGTTGCCATCCCCAGAGATAACAAGTCTCTGCGAGTTCTGTGAGAATGGACCCAGCCAAGAGAAGAGACTTGTTAACGCCTCTGCTAGGCAAAGAGCGCAGCAGAAACCATCCTTCTTGGGATCAGAAAGCCAAATGAGAGACTCTCAAACATCCAAATGCCAAGAATCACTGTTGAGTTTGTATTAGAGAGCTCACTCCCCAGGCATGGGTGGTTTTCTTTATTTGCTGGATAAGTCTCTGATGTCTGAAAAGGGGATGAAATTATGTTGAAGCTTTGGTTAAATTCTGCTAAGAAGAAAAGACTTGCTCTGCCTGGATCAGCCTAGCGGAGTGCTGCAGCCTTCTCTGGGCATCAATTGTACCCTTAATGGAAAGCTCTTTAACAGTGGCTTTCCTCTCAGAACTACTGCCCAGGGCTGTCTTGGCACTGCTGTAACGTCCATCATTAAAGAAAGGGAGTGTCCACTTCTGAACTTCAGAGAAGAAATTAGTGCCCAAAGTAGAGCAACACTGCCCATCTGCACAACCAAGAGCCCAGCTGCCACATTTTGACTGTACCTGGACAGACACCATTGAGCTGCAATCAAAGATGTTCCCCTTCATGAGGTGTTTCACTGCTAACAGTCATGGGAAGTTGTTCCACATACCTCAGCTTTAAATCCTATAGGCAGTGTAAGGGGTCTGTGTCTGCAGAGACAAAGGGCTGGCTCTGGAGCAGCTCAGCCCAACTGATTTGCAGAGGGATGAGAAGGCCTATTGAGCTTTATTCTCACCTATGGTAGTGGGAAGAGTACTGCAGAGCTGTGCATTTTTGTGTTTCACTACCTGGAAGGAGCAGCCCCTGGAAATCACTTCCTTGAAGGAAGCAGGGATCATCACACTTCTGCTTCTCCAGACATCCTGAGTTACTCCTCAAACTCACACCTGGCAGGGAGGAGTGTCCGGGGCAAGATATCAGAAGATAAGAGCCCAGAAAGTGAAAGAATTTGATACACTTGCCCTAGGGATCAAGTGCATTTGACTTGTTCATTTCTACCTCTCATAAATCTTAGTGCACAAAGAGCTTTGTTTTTATTAGGCTTCACGGCATTAAGCAATCAAGTTTCACATCTGATTTCAGATTCCAAGGGGTGTTTTAATTCCTGAGAAACTAAAGCACATCACCTCTCAGGAGGAGGAGGGAACATCTCAAATAGCTCAGTTTTCCTCAGTTCCATAAAGTCATAATGATATCCAGGACTTCTCCCCTGTGGCAGGCTCAGAAGTGCCTCAGACATACTTACTGCTCTTTGTTCATTAGATACTCTGACACGCTGAAGCTTTGAATAGCATCCGCTTTATCTGACAGGATACCATGTCCTCATCACCCAAAACAGAGACACAGTTTTACATTGCTCATGTCAGGGTAAGCAAGCAAAGAGCAAGGAAGCAAAGAGGAGAAACTCTGCCAATGCTCGTAACACACCCCTGCTCTTTCACCCTATTTCTATCCTGGTGAGCTGCCAGAGGATTGAAAGGAAACTGGGAGACATGCAAAAAGTGAGGGGGGAAAAGGGAATTAGCACAAAGCTAATCCTATTGGATTTCCACAAGAAGAAATTGCTGTCTGCATTAGCAGAGACACAGGCAGAATATATGCAAAGAGAAACAGCCCATTTGATCTCATGTCTGCTGAAGAACCATGCTGGGTTTGGGTTCAAATTAATTCCTGCATCTTCACTCTTCAGCCTCTTCTTGCTCACCCCCTTCTTCAAAATACTCTGACAACAACGACCTAAGCACACAGTGGGGTGTATGATATTTTGATGGAATACAAAGCCTACTGGTCAAGTAGTACAAATTACATTAATTCATGGATTTTAATTTACTTCCTAACGAATGACTTTTTGCATCTCAGCAAGTTACTGCCCAAGCCAATAATGACTGCCATCATCATTTCGACCTTTTGGTTCAGTTCCCTGAACCATCTGTAAATCAAATCAATTATTGTCATAAAATGCATGTGCTGATTATTTGATTAGCTCCCTATAAAGGCATTGTCATTCACTTCAACTATAACTTCTTAAAGCAAAGCTTGGTTTCATGGGCAGCTTTCAGCTGCCTTACTGCCCATCGCTGGGGCTCAGCTCCAGCCTGGGCTCTGTGCCTCACTGCATCAGGCCAGCAGGTCATTACAGTGCTCTTTAGGGCTAGTCCTAGCTGGTTTACAAGCTACTGTAACTGGTAAACTCTGCACATTCCTGCTGGAAAACAGATCCTCAGGCACCACATTGCAGGTGATGAACACATTGTTTGGAGGGAGCCTGTACCGGGGAGGTTGCTGAGGTGCTTCAGCAGCATCTTTATGCTCCCAGCCTGGCTTTCTTTGCTATCTCCATGAGGATTACCATCCAGTCAGGCCCTGAACACAAAGCTGCATCCAAGTAGTGTTCACCCCTGTTCAGGCTTAAGCCACGTGGGAATCTTGTTGGCATAGATGATTAGACAAAAAATGAGGGGTTTTCAAAGGCATTGTGGTTTTCAAATAATAAGTAAAGTTAACAAAGGCTTTGCTGGTGATTTTCCTGCACATGGTATGTACAGCTGCCCGTCAGTGAAATAAAACCCAATTTTATTCCTTTTTGAAGTGTTCAATGTATTTTTACCCAGTTGAGACATTCTGCCCAAAGAAGCACAGTAGGAACCCTTCCATTTGAATTGCCCTGACTAACTTCAGTCTGCTGACATCTCCAGGTCTCGTGGCAAATATAAATCATATCCAAGGTCTGTACACTTTGTTCCTGGTACAGTTGAAGACACATTTGCTGGCATGGAAACCTCTTCTCTCTTTCTCTCCATTCTTTACCAGGCAGCGCACCACCGCTGTGTATCAATTCACAGAGTGTTTCAGCACTTAAAATTGATTTCTATTCAAGCTTCCTTAAAACCCAAGAAAGTACATTGCCAAGTTGTAATGGACACTACAGAGTCCCAGCTCTGGCTGCCAGTTGGTTTGCAAGCCTTTGGAGTAGTTTGAACAGGATGGCAGTGAAGGAAATTGTCCTTTGCATCAAACCAGGATCATTTACATGAAAAAGTGTGTATTAAAGGTTAATCGGGGCATCACCATAGGGATTTAATTTGCGGTAGTAGTAATGTCTGTTGCTCTGTAGAATGGAACTTGCATTTTATTAAGGTAGATAAAGTATATCAATACATTAATAAAATAATGGTTCTTTTTTCCTTGGGTCATAGGAAGTAGAAAAAGCAGCCAGAAAATATTAGGGCATGTTTATATTGCAGGGTAAGGTCCTAGACCCCCTGCCTTTTGACACCAGAATGGCTAGTATTACATTCCTCAATTGCAAATAGCTAATAACTTCATTAGTTTAGGGTTTCTGTATCTTTTCTGCTTTCCAGTATAGCATAAAGTGCCCTTAAAAACTCTACAACTGTGATTAAAATCATGACAAATATCCTTTCCATGATTTTTTTGACTCTTATAAGGAATGCCTACAATTGAAACCCTTACAGTGCTGTTTCTTTTAGCATGCATTTACCTTGGTGAACCTTACAGCTGCATCTACAAAGATGACAAAGAACATCATAGGTTTTCACTTTTCTTTTTGGCAGGTACACTGTTCTGCTTCGGGGAGATGCTGAAATATCTTCATTGCATTGCTCATTCCCAGAGCTCAATGCATAAAAGCACAAATCAGAAAACTCAGCTGCATTTAGCTACAACATTTCTAAGGCTCTTGAACTTTTCAAGCAATCCAGGCTTGATTTACAGTTTTCTGTAAAAGTCAAGCAGCATTTCAAGGTTTCATGTGCATGTGCCACCAGTGAAACGGTTCTATTTTGATTGCAGTTTGCATCCTTTTAGTCACATTTTTACCTTGATTATAAAAACATCCATCTGCGTTATCTAGTCCAACATCATGAGAATCCAAGGAAACATTCACACAAATCTCTCTGCAGCTTTGCATTTTCCATTTTCAGATACCTTTTAAAGTTCAATTACTTATGGGTTCCATCCCTGGAAGCATTCAAGGCCAGGCTGGATGTGGCTCTGGGCAGCATCCATCTTGATCTAGTTCAAGATGTCCTTGCTCATTGCTGGGAGGTTGGACTAAGTGACCTTTGAGGGTCCCCTCCAACACAAACTATTCTATGACTCTATGATCACTATGCCTTTCTTCCACAACCTCCTGATGCAAGACAGGCACAAGACACCTGCTCTATTAGTAAGAACCCTAAACTCTTCTCATTCTTTCCCCAGGGGCCAGATTTCCTTAGCATTTATGCAAGTCTGGTTAACGGCGCTGACTCCACTGGAACTACTTCCAGGTTGCACTGATGTTGTTTGTGATTCTGATCTTTACAATATTCATTAGTAGATTTTTGTGCTAACTTTTAAAGGAACAAGAAACCCAACAGTCTGCCAAACTGCTGATGACAATACATACAAAATAGCGAGATTAATAACTCATTGGCATCTCCCTAGTTATTTCTCCCAAGTGTATCCTACACTTTATGTCCCCTTCACAGCGTACTTAGCACCCTGCAATAAAACAAAAGGCTCTTGTTTCCTTTCACTTTGGTCCCAGTAGATGGCATAATAGATGTCTAAGTATCAAAATACCAGTTTATTGTAGTGCAATGCAAATCTGGATCATGCTCATGTTCTTCCAAAGAATTGAAATCTTCCTGAACTATTTCTCCCTTGGAACTTCTCCTGCATTAGTACAGTTCTGTGATTTTTTAATCAAAATCATGTTTTACAGTGAAACATCTCTAACAAACTCCAATTGTGAGCTGTTCTGCATTATAAACTGTGTTCCCTCCATCTGAACTTGGATATAAAATAGCTCCAGGTACAGTATCAAATTGAAAACATGAATCATACTAATAAAGCTCTTTAGTTCTAATGTGTTGGGGTTTTTTTCCTCAGTTTTGATACCTCCTAGTACAGCACTTATAGGAAAACTATGTTCTCAAAGATACTAAAATATGTAATAGACAGAAATCTCAGTTCTTTATGTGGAAGAAAATTATGGCAGTGTGACCTGTGCAAGAGGCTAAAGAACGTAAAAGAAGAAAAGTGGCAATTATGGTAGGAAGGAAACAGTGCAGGCTGCAGGCTACTTCATTTCTACATTCTTTTGAGCATCCCAATAGCTTTAAGTAATAATTAATTCCTTGTATTAGAAAATGGCTTTTTCTAAATTGGTAACTGGAGGCCAAATAAATGGAGTATGTATGAAGCATGCAATTATTTTATTTAGCTAATTCCCTTAAGTGGAAATAACTGTGTACAT
The DNA here is from genome assembly GCA_039720435.1 of Amazona ochrocephala. Lineage (NCBI taxonomy): Eukaryota > Metazoa > Chordata > Aves > Psittaciformes > Psittacidae > Amazona > Amazona ochrocephala. Next base: position 17,065,398 of record CM077889.1, read on the forward strand.
GTTCCTTTTTAGAGTGACATCCTCAGAGGTCACTTGCTAAAATAATTGGTTTAAACAATTTATCCTTGAACTCTCCCAGTACCCTATTTGAAGCAGTATCTTAGGATCCCTGTGTAAGAATTGGTAGTAATTCTTTCGGTGCCACTCCAGCAGGAAGAGCTCGGTGGATGAGGAGGTGCACTGGCTGCCTGCTCTGCTCACCAACACCTAACCTCAGCTCAGGTGCTAGTAGAGTCTTCTGACCAATTCGTATTACTAAAGGCTACTGAATGTCCTCATTTAAGCACATTTCTATCACAGAACAGTGTATTTTAGCAACTGGTGCTTGTCAAGTAACTTGTGTGTTCACTAAAGCACAGATTTTAGAGAGACTTCTAATCTTCATGACAAGACCCCTATTTAAAAGAGAGAATGAAGCATCACTATCCTCCGCACGTTGTTGCGGCAGCTAATCATGCACACTGATAAAAATATCCATCACAATTGGGTTTGTTTGGTTTCAGGTTCCAGTCACTGACTGTTCTCATCCCTTTACTCCTAGATTAAGGAGTACCAGGGAAGAAATAACTTTGGTAATCATATCCCTTCTCGTCTTGCTGTACACTAAATAGAAAGAGCCTTCATAGAAGTTTTTGTCCAATATCAAACTGATTTTGCTGCTCTTCCCTATAACCACTTCAGGTTTTGAACATCATGTTTGCAACACAGGCAACAATCACACAATATGCAGCCTTCAAAACCTGCATTTATTAATACAGTTTTCACACAGTAAATCTGAATTTTCACTTATATCCAAATGTTTTGTCCTAATCCAATACATCTGTGATTTTCTACATGGCCTTAAAAATCAATACGTGTAAAATCTTGAAAGTGAATACAACTGTTAATACCTGTCATAAATTTTTCCTCTTCATTATAAATCTACATTTTTATGCTATCATCATTACCACCAATTTCCTTTCCTGTGGACAGTTCATCTTTGCTTATCATAACAGGAAATCCAAATTTCCCTTCTGCTGTTTCTTTACCACATTAGAAAATGTTCAGCTTTTGCATTTAGAATAGTGATGCCATCAATCATATTTTACTAGTGAATGCAGATGATTCCCACTATATCACATAGGAACCAAAAGTTCTCACAGTCGGTATGCTTCCACACTGCAAATACAGAAGCTAGAATATTCTTCCCTGGCTGTTATGCAGGGACTGTCTGCAGCATGGCTGGAAATGCAGAGCAACAGTGAACATCCAATTGTTTTATAAGGTATAAATTGAGAAGAAGCAATAATAGACCCTTTAGAGAATATGCAATGAAAATTAACATTTGGAAGCTTCCTACAGAGACTATCAGCAGTGTGTGTGTGGGTTAATTAGTGAAGAGTTAGGCCAAGAAACATGGCAGTTTTATTTCTCAGTGAGGTTGAGATACCTGCTACAGTAAACTCACACTGGTTATAAGCTTTCAGTTGGCATTCTCCATAACCACTGCGTACAAAGCCAACAGCCTTTCAGTATCAAAAACAGGGAAAGAAGAGGAGCAAGCACAGGCAAGTGATTGCTGGAGTCAGCCTGGCTCTGCACTGGATTTTCCTAACAGCTCCAGGAATACAAACGCACAGCAAGAAGCAGCCCTGTTACCTACAACAGACACAATAGGCCAAATTCTGCAGAAGATCAGAGGGACCTTAAAATTATTCTCCAGAGTGCAATTAAAATCATTCTCCGGCTTTTACTCCAATGTATTAAATGGTCAGAGTCCAAACTTCAAAACAAACTATTCAAATGATGAAGATACATTACTAATAAATACATTATTAATAAATAGGTGCACATAATAGCTAGTGGGTAAATGTGCATGCAAGAGAGCAAGAAATTGTTAATGCTGTTTTAGTAAGATCTTTTACATCTTTCCTTCTTTTCAAAGAGTCCTTCCAGAGAGGTAGAAAATTTATTCTTGACACTAACTGGAAGCTGTCCTGGCACGTTACAGGAATGGTACGAAGAGCTGCTGCGTGAACATTCAGCATATGCTTAGAACAACAGGCAACACTGCCAAGAGTATTAATGAATCTGGAGCCCAATAGTACACTGTGTGGTGAGATTAATGACCTGGGATGCAATATCATCTTGCTGAGGAAGTAAAGAAGCATTGGAGTATGAATGAAAAAGAATGGCAGCATTTGCATAAACCCTGCTCAGGCTCTAACTCACCCTGGGTCAAGGTTTCAGTACTTTGGAAGCACCTACAGATGTAGATCCTCTATTTATTCCTCCTCCTTTCCTATCAGCAAGGTCAGACCTCAGTGAGTCCTTCATTTAATGTTTGCTGAACCATTCTCACCATGATTGCAAAACATACAGACAAGCTCAACAGAAAATGCCCATCCTGAAGAAATTGTTGTAACTCCTTGTTTAAAACTCTAGTCTCCATCATATAATCCTTATATTTATGTTTTCTGGTTAAGAATATTAAATCTACAAGCATACACTGGGTTTATCTGTAAGTGTTTTTGGGTTAAGGTATTGCAGTTTTTATGCTAGGAGATGACATACTCATACCTGTGTATGGCAAAAAGGAACTGTAGACCCAAATGTTTATGGCTCACACTACATTCAAAAACAATACATGCAAGCCCTTGTCACATCATACTTTATGGCAAAGCAGCTGGCTTTAGCAACAAATCTCAAAAATAGAATGATGCAGCCAAAACCAAGGCAAAAGATAGGATCCTGAGTATTTCCTGCCTCACCAGTGAAAGATGCTATACAAAATTCAAACTGCATAGGAACCACATGCACCACTAATTATTCAGGGCACGAAGTGATTTGGTATTGCTTATAACACATGGCTTGTTAATTCCTCTATAATACCACTTACAGTGGTCACAGTTTGATGCTCCCAAGCAATTATAAGCAACATCAGGGAGATCCCACTGTAGACGCAGCATGCCTATACCAGCTGCCCAAGTGGAATATTGCTGCCAGTAGAACACCAATTCCTTTAAAATATCTTTTTTCCCAGCTTAAAAATATCACAAAGTTACAAAATCAAGAAAAATAGTGGCGTGTATAACAAGATACAGCTTATTCCTATGTCCTTGCTGATAGAAGAGAACCAGAAGGATTATAAATCTCTTCCTTTAAATTACCTGGAGATCAGGATGAGTTGAGAGAGGTTTCTTATGTGCTTTATCCAGGAGCTATTTCTGCTCACTATCCTCAGCTGAAGCAACTGTTCATCTCAACTTCTTAGCTTTCAACTTTTTGTTGAGAGGCTTGGGCCTATAAATAGTTACATCCAAGCTAGTATTGTGCTTCAGGCCATGGCAGAAGGATCCCTTTGAAGGGCTGCACCTAAAAACTGCCTTGTTGCAAAGAACATCTGAATTAGTTCATGCTCCTTGTTGCCAGTTTGGACGGAGCTTGGAGCAACCTGCTCTAGTGGAAGGAATCCCTGCCTGTGGCAAGGAGTTGGAACTGGATGAGCTTTAAGGTCTCTTCAACCCAAACCATTCCAAAATTCTATTAAGCCACACATCCAGGGGCAGGTGAAATTAGAGCATCGATTCCTTCCCAGCCACCTCAGTTTCGAAGAAGACTGATTTTCTCTCTCTCTAGCCAACACTGAATAGTGAGCCTGTCAGTTGAAGACACATCCCATTGTAACTGGTGTAACGGGGAGGAAGAACCTGGTACTTACATTGGCACAGGTTTAAGTAGGCAGTAGATAACCTCTTGTGCACCAAGCTCTGGCTGTGCTGGCTTCTCCAGCTGCCCATCCTATCTCCAATGATTATGGCAAAGAGAAAGGTAGTCACCAAAAGCAATCAGAGTCCAACTCTAATTATACAGCACCCATACTGTAGGGACTGCAAAGGAAAAAATTCCCCTTTATTTTCTGGCATGTTCTTGTGCTGTTCCTGTCAGCCTGGTCCTTTGTATTGAAATCTCTGTTTTTATTCCACCACTACCAGTGAAAATGGATGTGGAAGAAAACCACTAATCCAAATATTTCCCCAAATATCAAGAAAATTAAAATCTGGATTGAGCTTGGCTACCTCAGGCCCTTTATTAAATGCAAATTATTCTTGTTAAAAGTAGTATACTAAAGACTGAACCTCTGCCTTGATCAACCTACTGACTTGATCAAGCCTCCTGCTGAACAAAGCTATAAATGTTACTATAAATATTAATGAAGTTCATGTAAATAACATCTCCCACAGTGCTGGTGCTGCTGCTATACAGGTAGAGTGTGCAAGACATTTATTTATTTGCCTAAGGAGGTGGTCCACTTCTCTATTGCAGGGAAAAGTAGGAACCATGAAGTACAGTTTGTACCTAGGAGCGAGGGACAGGCTGAGTCACTGGAGAGGCCAAAACCATGGTGCTGTTAGAGCAACTTGGCTCTGTACATCACGTTTGGTTTAGTTTGCAGAAGCAAAAGATTGCCATCCTGCCCGTGGCAGAAGCCTAACATGGACGCTTCTCATGACTAATTTAACACCCGAAAGCCCCTTGCAAGCGAGAAATGGTTTATTTTGCCGTGGTACCTGTGCAGATGTACAAGTCAGAGGGATCTCTACCCATGAAGGATGGTGCTGTCTCAACAGAGGAAGGATGCAGCCAAGCCAGGAGGTACTGGCAGACTGCAGCATCAAGTGAGCTGGTGTTCAGCCCAGGAAGTGCTCCTCTGCCATAGGAGAGGTCAAGGTGGCTCTTAGCTACAACATCCGCTCTGCCCAGAAATAGGCAAAACATCCTTGCCTCTTTAACAAAACACCCCCTACACACACCACCCCCTGAAAAGAGCTAATTGGCACAAACAGTGACAGAGTTGGGTAGATGGTCAAGAGTGCCTTGACCTTTCCAATCCAGCTGGCCTCTTGTGAGGCCCCATGATGATGCCAAGGTCAGAGATGGTGACAAGTTTCTGCCTTGAGGTGTGTTCCCTCAGCTACTCCATGGCAGGATGGCATTAGCGGGCAGCTGGCAGAGTCCCAGGGTTATCTCATGAAATCATAATGGGGCTGCAGATCAAGGAAGTCATATAACCCAGTGACAAGAAATTTAATGCAGAGTGAAGGGTGCCTAGAGGTTTTCCAGAACGCTGAATTCAGCCCAATTAAGACCTCTAAAAGGGAAGATACAGGCCAGCAGCTCTTATGCCATTCCCTATTCTTTGAGCAGACAACTGCTCCTGGGAAAATTTTCACATCCTCTTTCTGATCTGCTCCATACAAAGGAGCAACCTCCCACGTCTCCAACCCCGATACTGCCCAAGAGGTCACTGAAGTCATGCTGCTTGTGCCAGCAGGAGTTTTCCCCCATGACCGAGGCAGTTTCTAGGTTATTAATGCTGTGATTTTTATGTTTCATTTGTAACTGTACTTTGCCCCATTCATAAGGCTCAGGATGAGAGAACAAGGTCTCTCCAGGAAAGGAGAAAGCAGGAAGTCGAAGAGAAAACCTCATCAATAGCTCACACTGAACTTCGCTCCCCAAGGGAGAGAAATGGCTGCAAAACTTCACTCGTTTTATTTTTCCGTCTGAAGCTTGAACTCAGCAGTAGGGAGGAGAATAATCACGAGCATGACATAGAATAGGACTTAACCTACATGCCTCCTATGCACATCATTGATGTGTCTTATTTAGGGACTTAGGAAATGTGTATATATGCAGGAAAGATAAGGAATAATTAGTATGATGATTGCAAAGAAATCAGAAGCCAGGCTCACAAATGATAGCTGAGGTGCACAGAAAGCTGAAGTGTCAGCACAAGGGACAACAATAAGCAGCAACAGTCAGTTCATTTGCTGGTCAGTGTTGATTCAGTTTTCCATCGCCTCATGGCCAGCATACCCCTGCAGGAAGAGGGGCTGAAAAACCAGAGTATTCCTGACTGCACATATCTTTGGAACTTGTTTTTCCTTGCATAAGAAGAAGGAAAAATGCCTTGACCCTGAATTGTTTCTCCTTGCACAGTGGGGATACAACTTGCAATTGTAGTGCTCTGGTACTGTCACATTGGGCATGAGCTCTTCATGCCTCTGGGAACGTCACCTACAGGCAACTATGCAGATTTTTCTGTGTTCCTCCCCTTGTCTTTTGGTTGTTGGAATCCTCAGCAGAAGACAAACCTCCCTTCCCATGGCTCTTGGACTGGCACAGGATCAGAGGAGCTCACATTTGATATGACCTTTCTTCCACATTTGTTAACTTGTGGAGATGCTGCTTTTAGCCTTCCCCCTGCTGTATATGAAGGGGGGATGATTTCTTCTACGCCCTGTGCCATGGTGTGGTACCATAACACAGACTCTGCTGTCGCTATCTATTAGCAGAGTTTGAATTATCATTATTTCCTGGAATTTGGAGAGAGCAAATATAGGTGGCAGACGGAGCTGATTTCTGAAACATCCTTTTCTTCCTCATAATCAGAGCTGTGAATGTGGCTGTGCCTGATTAGCTGCAGCTCAGACACCTTCATGTCCGAGCAGCTGGAGCAGCAGCCAGTGAATGCGAACTCACCCCCCTGCTGCCCACAGCCCTGTCAGATGAACCTGTCTTCACACTCTACAACAGCACAGGGGTACTTTGCTGGATGCTCTTGAGACCTCTTGCCAAAACCTGCCAAATCCATTTTCTATCTCCCTAGATGGATTCTCTGAGTGAAGAGCAGGCATTTCTTACAGGGACAGGAGCTATGTGCTGTGTGAAAGACTGTTGCTGTGCCTGTCTAGAAATAAGTGCTTTGAAGGAGAAGCAAAAAGAGTTGTGAAAGCTAGAGTGAATCTTGCCGCTAAATCACCGCTACCTGAGTACAGGTATTGAAGGTGGCTTTAATTCAGAAGGCAAGTAAGGAAAAAAGCCAGAAAGAGGACTGAAAAACTATTGCAGGATAATTACCTGGAAGTACTGACCACATTCATCCCAAGTTATAACAATTATGGATAGGAATAAAAAGACTCTTCAAGATGTGTCGATCTGGCATAGCCCTGGCAGAAAACAATCAGGACAGAAATACAGCAGCACCAGAAAACCACAGTGGTGGTAGGTCTGCACTTGCCCCTCCTGCAGAGCTCTACAGTTGGTAGTTTATTCTAGGATTACATATATAAAGTGGACTGTGTAAAAGCTGAAAATATTGGGTATGATGTGCCTATAACTAATGACAATCAAAGCTGGAGTGCGAGTAATTGCAGGTTAGATAGGAACACCTGACTCTGCTAAACACATGGTCATTCAATAACACAACATAGTACACTGCAGGCACCCTGCCCACACCTATGTCCTCAGCCACTTGGTCCATGACATTTGACCCCACAACCACAACCCTAACCCATGATATTTGGCTGTTAATGATGCCCTTTAATTAACAAGCTTTCCCAGGTTACCACTTCCTTGTGCTGAGATGTGCTTTCCTGTACCTAGACAGCAGTCAATAGGAATCATCGTGTTAGAGGTGGCCCACTCTCCTCTTACACTCCTCAATCAGTGCTCAGAGGTTCACACTCCACATCTGTGCATACCCCTCCTGCTGCCCATCACATCAAACAGGTATAGGAGGCTTTTTGCTTCTCATTCCTTTGAAGATCTTGGTGCTTCTTAACCCTGGTTCACACAGATGCCACTGCAATGGCAACTGTGCTGTCTGTACCCAACGTGTATGTTTAAATCCTCATGAAGCATAACTGCCCTTCCCACTAAGCTGACATTGTCCCTGGGCAGGTTTTGGGTGACAAACTCATAAGCGGTTCATGCAACCATACAACATCTATGGAAATAGCACCATGGGAATCCGAGGGGTGCACAGCTGCTTGCGCCAGTTTTAACAGACGCTGACCATGAAATCACAACACTGAAATGAAGCCTCCTCACATATCAAACCTTACCCTTCTGATAGACCAGAAGTTACAAAATGCATTTTTCATGCATATATAGATGTAATTAATGCATGCAGCTCACTACAGACCTTTGATTAAGATCAAGCAAACCAGCAACCAATTGATTTGGATCAGAACAAGCTATCTAGCATTCCAATCTTGTCTTGAAGGGATACCTTGGCACCAGATTAATGGGACATTAATGCAATTCTTGTAGTCTTCACAGAGCAAAACTCCCAATAGTGTCCATGGGAGCTAGGCTGATTGCTAGAGCAACCTCTTTCTCCTTAATGAACTGCAAAGCCCATTACCAGACAGGGGAAAATGCACATCACAAACCCAGAAGTCCAGGTGATTAACTTCCCAATTTATGCCAAGCGAATTTCTTATCCATCATGTGTAAGGTATTCTGCAAGGTGCTGACAGGGCACCGCTAAATTTCAACCTTGAATTCGCCCATCTGAGATAGGAGATCATCTCATTTGATGCCAATTAGCATGTAAAAATCTCCACAGTGCTGAGAATCAGACTACTGGAGAGCTTCACAGACATCTCAGCTTAGTGTACATTTGTGTGCCTTTCCTTCAAATCCAGGCCTGAGTGATTCTCTGCAGGTGACTTGTCCTGCTCCGGGGGAAATCTGCAATGCCAGAGTCATTGGCTTGGGCATAGCAGTGATGTAAAGTCAAAACACACAGTCTTTTGTCAGCAAAAACCTCTCAATAGTGTCAAAGCAATGGGTGGCCATAATAGGGTCACAATGCAGTGGCAACAACTGTGCAATCCTTTCAATGCTGTTATCATCATTACCTACTATATAAAGCATTAAAATAGAATGTTGTCTCCTGTATTATACTTGGGAACACACAATGTCACAAAAAGAAAAATCACTGCCCCAGTTTAAAATAAGGAAACGGAAAGAAAGACACAAGCTTTGTAAAAAACAAGGATGTTTGGAATATAGATAATAGAAAAAGGTGGTTTATGTGCTGCCATACATTTTATAGATACTGATATACGTAAACAGACCTTAAGCACAAGAATTAAATTACAATGCCTTTACATTTTGCTATTAAAATGAAATGTGGAGCTGAAGTTGCTTTCACGATGGCCTGAGTTGCTTCTCCTACGGCCAGACACAATACAGCAGGAGCAAATACAGAAGTTCCCGATAGAGGAGGAAAAAGAGGCACATGAAAATAAGTCATTGTAGCAGGGTATAAGCCTTCTGGCCAGATAGTTATCTGGCTTGGGAAATTATCTGCACTAAAACCCTGTTCTGAGCTCCTGAGGCTCAGAGATGTTTAACCCCAACCTTCGGGTTTGAGTCAGTTTTGCTTTAGCTTATCATGTCCAGGTGGAAGATACCAGTGACTCAGTCAAATAAAAGCCCTTAGTGTTCTCTCCTGTGGCAATTACAGTAACAAACATACATTATATTATTGTTGCAGTATTTCTCTGTAATAGGTTTTGGCAGATGGACTTGTTTCTTCAGAGGAAAGCACCTCTTGCCCAGGTTATCAGGAGACACAAGTTTTGCTCTCCTGTGCCAATATGCCCAGGCACAGTCTGAATCACTGAGAATGTATTTTTACCGATGAAAGCCTACAGCAACTGTCAAAGCTTGTTTCAGTAAGGGGCACTCACAAGGAGCTCAGAAATATTCAGCCTGTGAAACAAGCCTGAACTAATACAATGTGTGTTGTGTTTGTACGGGTAAGAGGAATGCAAACTGGGACAGCTTACTTCACAGCTTGGAAAATTAGATTGTATTTCATTCCACGGAGCAGCTATTGCAGAAGTGGGTGTGTTTTAACTGGTGAAATAACCCAGTGTGAGGACAAAGCTCAGTGCCACTTCTGAGCAGTTCTGACCGCAACCTTCCACAGTTGCCAGGCACTCAGCACACTGCACACTTCCCCTTGCACACCCTGATTAGGGATGCTAAGATCTTTGAAACTTCAGTTCTACCCTATGCAGGCCCAGAGAATAACTGATGGGGTTCCCCCCATCCCCATACTTTCAAGTGAAGGAATATCAACTAGCCATGCAAATGAGAAGAAAAATCAAGTTGCATGCTGTCAGAGGGAAGCAAGTAGTGGCTTACTGGCACTGCTTGCTTTTAGGAAAGGAAGCCATCATGAATAGTTAAAACTCCATGAGCTATAATGCTTTGAATACATTTTAAATAGCCTTCTTCCACTCCAACATCTTAACCTGTCCTTTGTTTAACCAGCTAGAACGCTACTGCAAGTGCTTTGCTCTGCTACAGTGGTTTGTGTTGTGTAATTTGTTAACACTGTAAATGATGGCTCTATTAGCATGCGACAAGGGAAGGCAAAAAGCTAAGGGAAGATTTTGAAGCCCTGCTAGACTATTGCTCCAGTGAGAGACACTTACAAGACTGGTACTCATACTTATAATCAGTACCATTACCTCTTCACCAGGTAGACACAAAAGTTAATAATGTCTTTATAATAGTTCTAACAGATCTGGTTTATTATCACAGAAAATTAAACACAGATATTCTATTATATCAAGGGAATAGGGCCAGCAAGATATTCTGACAAAAGGGTTGCTTCTAACTGATGAAAACTATTGTGTCCTTAGATTATTCTTATTATTCAGTTAATTCCATTTTCTCCTTTCTAAAAGAAAAACAAGCCTTTTAACACTTTTCATTGGCTCCCTGATAAACCAACATGGTTATGAATGATTCTATACAGGAAGAATAGAACTAATCCACTGGAAATATTCAAAAGCCTCATCCTAGAAGTGAATGCCTCACTTTGCATTATGAACTGCACCCCCCTCTTCCTCCAGTTTTAGATAAGATATCAAAGGCACCAGCTAGAATTGGGAAGAATTTGATAACCCTGAGTGCTGGCAGGTGACAGCTTCCACTGCTGTACAGTTGAGGAGGACAAGCACAGGCAGGACATTTATATGTCCTGAGGATGTATGGATAGCTGTCACATGCCTCCAGGCTGCTAACACAGAAACCCTTCAAGACAGCTGGATGCTCTTCAGGATGGGGGAAAACCAGAAGTAATTCTTCAAGTCATCTTAGCTAACCCATACTGAGCTGCTCCAAGCACCTAAGTGCCTTTTCTTCAGGAAGATGCATTGCAGGGTTAAAAACCACAAGGGGAGAGCTCCCATTTCTCATTCTCCTAGAACTGCAAATATTAACTCTGGAATTACTTTTACTATGGTGATGTGATGGAAAAAGAGGGACTGTATTATAAGAATATAAGATAGACTATATCTATTACAGACTATTAATAATGTATACAGCGCTTGCAACATTCATGTAACTATAGGTTTATAATTCCTCAAAATGAGGAACAACGACAGCATTAATTTTTATTACTGAGTGAAGAGGAAGAAATTACTTGGAGGGTTTTATCCAATATTGCTTTGGCTTGCTGAAAATTTAAAAGCACCAAAAGGGCAAATTTGAAATTGAAATGTTTCTTAGGAGTGAGGCATTTTGAGGCCCTGTATTCTTTTTGTCAGAGAGCAAAGATTATACACCCCGAGTTCTCCTCAGAGATGTGTTGGCTGTTATTTGTAATGATTGGAAACTGCTGTTCACAACCCTTCGGGCAGCAGCAGCAGCTCATGCTTCTCAGGAGTAGGCAGAAGCTGAAATAGGCTCATTACTTCCACAAAGAAGTATGCACACACTTTTCCTGAGTGGGGAACAGGAGCAGAGTTGTTGCAGGGCACCTTTCCCCTCCTGTAAGAGTTGGTCCTGGTGCTTCTAAGTCACCTTTTGACTACTCAAGCTATTTCTACCTATGTGGAATATAAATGAAAGGTTAAAGCCTTAGAAATCACCCAGCTTTCCTCTGGCTAACTGCAGCCGTTTGGGAAGGGCTACACATGTGATGTAGTCCATTGGAAATTTGCACTAGAGAAGACAGGACTAAGCTGGACAGAATAAAATCAAGGAACAACTTATGCTCTGCTAGTGCTTTCTCCTCAGCTTTCCCCATCCATCTTCCCTCCTGCACCACCTCCTGCTTCATTAATCATTGTTTTGCAAAGGAGATTCTTCTGCTCAGCATGGCCAGAGCAGGCAGGATGAGACATCTGTGGCAGGCAGCAGTAGCAGGTCACCTCCCCACCTTCAAGCCCATCTGCCTCCGAGAGCCATAGCTGCACTGAGGCATCACTGATGACAGCACAAGGTGAAAACACAACACCAGGAGGGACAATTTCAGGCCACCGAGCTAAGTTTTAATCATGTATCTCCCACAAATGTCAGAAGAAATTACATGGCTAAATCCCTGCAAGCTGTTTTGCCTATCTGGTAGTTAATTTTACAGTTATTGCTGGGCAGAGAAAGAGGACTGCCCACTGGCACATGCAGTGACTAACAGAGACTGGCAGGACAGAAAGATATTAGTGGCTGAAAAACACATCCCAGGCCATTGTTCACCCTTCGAAGGGCAGAGATGCTTTTGGCATGCTATGTGTTACTGTCACCCCCAGTATGTCAGAGCCTGCACTAAGCCCATAGTCCAACCCTGCTCCCCTCCAGGGAAGGATGCAGACACAGGATTGTTACAAGGATTTCTGTACACAAGTTGTTGCCTCAAAACACTTGGACAGCTCATTGCCAGGCCAAGTAACCGCCTTTAACAACAGTCTCTGCTTTACTGACCTAATTGTTGGAGACAGAAGCGCTGTCATCTCTGTTAGTATTCACAGGCAGGGCTCAACGCAGCATCCTTGCTCTCTCCATCATGCAAAACAGCTCCACCGACTGGTTGAACTTCTAGCACACCTTTTGTCTGAAGCATCCCTCCCTTTCTGGAAAGAGCAGGGAATAGAAATGCTCCTACAACCTCTGGCAGGTACAGCACAGGCACTGGTGGAGGTGTAATAGGGATGTAATTATGCCCACTTTTCATCCCGATAATAAGCATTACCTGCAGACAACAGTCGCTTTTAGCAATTGTGAGGGCAGCCGAGACTACGCCAGTCAGACTGGCAAAATTGGACACTGAGTTTTCAGGAAAACGTGAGGATTATTGTGGAATGAATTCATAGCGGTAGTCGGCTGGTTTTAGATTAGCTAAGGTTAGGCTGGGAAAGAGGAAGGTATAGAATTGGCAGGTATTAAAGGAGAGAGAAATCTAGGTTTATGATACATAACAGCTGAAACATCTTTGGTTGCTATGCTTTCAAAAATCCTGAACTATTTATTACTAAATTGAAAGCCTTTGACATGAAAGTGAAATGAACCATCTCTTGCATTTATCATTGAATTTATTGGATTTCTGAGAATCATTTCAACTCCATCACTCTCAACATTTTAATACCAAGCATGATGGTATTGGAGTCACTGCTTGAAATTCAGGCCTTGACATGTTTTTATCTCTGACCACTATAAATCTGTGCTAGGTATTTCTGACCATAACATTGAACTTTTACATCAGATACTATCATTTTCTCTACCTATAAAGAGATTATGACTGTCTCTGGGTATATTACTACCATAGTGAGGCATATATTGGCGGAGAACTAGATAACAATGACATACTATCAATTTTAAGGAACTGTGGAACATAAATCCAACCTGTAATGGGCTTTATCAATATGAAAGTTACACTCAGCTGCTGCCCCTATATCCCAGAAGCAGAGACCTTGCACACATAGACCTCTTTGCTCTTGCTTCTTAGCTAAAACTACAGCAGACTCTCCTGGAAAGATGTCAAATTCCTTTTCACTTTAAAAAGCCCCAAAAGATAAAAAAAAAAAAAAAACACCAACCAAACCCAAATGAAAACCTCCATAATTCAAAAAGCATTTGAATAATAAAACGCAATGCCTTAAGGAAATTCATACACAACGATGGTGATGTTCAGAGAGGGGAGAAAAGTGCTTTGAAAATCCAAGTAACTAATACTATGGGCAAGAAAAGGAAATATAATCTTGAAAGTGCCTTCAATGAATTCGCTTTCATTTGCAAGTGATATAATTAACAAAATACTAGTAAGCTGCAGAAACGGTGACGTTATTACATGGCTACCACTAGGAAGCAACTACTTCTGGTCTCTGAGAAATAAGAAGTCCCCCCCAGCATTTATCATCACTTCTTTTATTCCTAAAGAAGGTATTAGAGACTTACAATGGTTAAATATCCTCTATGAGCAGGCAAGGAAACCTAAAAGTTGCAGGCGTCATCTTCCAAACATTCCTCATGCTTATGGAAAGCATTACCTGGATCCGCAAAGGGTTTACTGCAGGAGAAAGTGGTTTAATACTGATATGTTTGGGGTTTTTTGTTACAATCCCAGTTCTGCACTGACTTGAGAATGAGCGTAATTTCATACCATGTAAGCAGGCAACACATCCACTCTTACACATGAAAGTATTTGCAGGATCAAATCACAAGATAAGGGTTAGACAAGCTGAGTGCTTGCTTTCCTGTCCACAAAACCAACGGACAAATCCAATAAAAGCAGAAACTCTCTCACTTGTTCCTTCACATCAGTGCTAGCGGTGATGTAAGTGGTTTTGCACATATGACAGAAGTGTATTTGGCTGTAGATATGAATCTTAATATCTTCCAAGGAAAATCAGTGATGGAGAAAACCTGAGCAGAGCTTTTCACACATTTCCCAACTGAGACAAAGTGGTGAAGTTCACAATATTTACTTGGCTGGTTTTGTGCCAATTAAGACAAAACACAAGGATGAACCCATTGCAGATTATGTTTTCCAACACTCACTGTTGAAAGCATTTAATTAATCATTCTCTTGGGGTCAATAAGCATCTGAGTTTATCCAGAACTGATGGCTGAATCTGTTGACTTGATTTGGCATTTTTGTCTTGTACATGTGGCTCTTGCTATGGACTAAGACCACCTCAGTGATGTAATTCAAGTTTATAGAATAATTGTACTAACAGCGGTTGAAAGCTACCACTGTTTGCTTTAAACAAGGATAGAGTTCATTAGACCTTTTCTTCTGTAAAGGGAGGAAATGAGCATCTGAGAAGTGTTAATGGTATTTTTTCTAGCTGAAGTAAAGATAATCCACAAGATTGCTTTCCTCCTTGCAAACGGATGCTCTGAGTGGAGATTTCTTTTCCTCCCCTCTTTTTAGAGGCATAAAAACCTTCAAGAGAAGGGAAAGAAATTGCCAAAACTGAACCCTTTTTATGAACTATGATGAGAAAATAGAAGTAGTGATCATCTGTCGTCAGGCCTATAAAGAAAGAAAAAAAGTGAACTAAACCGTAAGGTTTTGGCATTTGAGACGTCACCATGAGGAATGAGCCCTTTATTTCTCCTGGTGACAGTTTTTTCCTGAGATAGCAGCCAGCTTTGTATCCGATAAACACACCTCATATCACACAGATGATGTTTTCTGGTAAAGCAATGTTCAGTCAGGCTTGGCATAGTGCTAATGTAAATTTGCCACATGAAATGTTGTTTCAATATGGAACTACTAATCCAATCAGCTGGAAGTGATAAGAAATTCTTTCATAGGAGGGATTATTTCCTATTCTTATTCATAGAGATTGGGCCACGCTGTGGGAACTGGACAGTCTTGATGTTACTCCAGTTGTTACCACTTTGGTTTTCTGGTGTTCTCTAACAAGACAATGCAGCAGCATAAAGCATGAGGGTCTGGCAGGCACTAGAATAGCTTTTAATGCTAGAAGTAAAACAAAGATAATGATAATTGGCTGTTTCAAACACTTCACATATCAAACCTGTCCTCTGTTGTCATCAGATAGTTTCTCCTGTGTATCTACTGTGATGGAGCTGGGAGCATAATTCTAGAGCTCAGGAACCAGGAAAAGATGAAAACACATGAAAGCATTGAGGGAAGAAGAAGGTTACATGTATGTGCAGTGAGAAAGCAACCACAAGTTGCCTATGTAGATCTTTACTTAAAAAGATCACAACTGTAACCAAGAATGAGTATTTGTGAGGTAGATGAACTTCTCACATGACAGCTCTTCCTAACTATTTATGTATAGGATACTACTTTTTCAAGTTAAGGAAAACAAGATCACTCCACCAATTGGGCTGAGTCCTCCCAGGAGAGGTACATGCCTTATATTACCCAACCATTCCCACCAAGGTGAGTGTCACCAGCCTGGAATTTATCACACAACCTGCAGGATCCCAGAAAGAGATGAGCTTCCCAGATATCCTGGTATTCTTTCAGCATGAGTAAAAAGACATTTATAATGAGAGACGTCAAGTGCCAACACCAGGTGATTACTGGTTATAAAACTATTAGTCTGGAAAAGCATCCTACATTTGTGTAGCTTGTTGTTAAATGACCCACTTTGAGTGCATCATTTGTCATCATACAGAAACAGCCTTTGTTACTTGAAACAAAACTTAGACTTTCAGTATTCACCAAGGATGAAACCATCCTCTAAAAGTAAGATCATTTTAATTTGAGGCACTTGATTATGTGGCTTTTGCTTTTCAAGCATGTCATACAATGCACTGGAAAACCCTGTATCTGGAAGCATTTTTTCATTAATGTACAATAACCTCTTAAATAACGGGGAAGATGGATCTCTCTCCTCCAATACATTAACATCTCACTCTATTGGACTGAAAAGACTTATAGAGCAGAAACCTTCTGACAATACCATGAATTATTTAGCTGCTGGGGTGCAACACATATATTAGATTGTAATTGGTTTGCTTTTGCCAAAAGGAAGCTGTTTGTCATTGCCACCTCTGCATTAACACAAAGTTCACTGCACCAGAGTGTTTTGAAGAGACCTACATCTATTTTGAACTGCTTCATTTCTTTGTTCTAATGGTTCTTGAAACAATAAGAACTGGATAGTGCCATCAACCGCTAGTAGCCAAACAAATATAAATACTTATTTGAATTCTATTAAAGAATATTAAATAAAATAAGAGCAGAAAATCAAGAGCAGAATTCAGATGGATTTACAGCTCCAACAAGCAAGCCAAAGTTAACAGCCAGGTAATTTTCTGTTGAGAGTCCACCGCTGATCCGAAGTAAATGGATTCAGCTACAAATCAGGCTACTAATGAGCTCCGAGCACTCAGCCCAGGATCACGGGAGCAGGAAGTTCACACTACATGAGGCTGAATGCTGAGAAAGCATGCTGAAGAAAGGATTCTTTTTCCTTAGGTGTTATCTGTTTTATAAAGTAAGTCCTTATCTTTATGGTGGGGTATATATAGACATGTACTGAACACATGCCGGATCTCTGAGCATTAGAAACTAGATACCAATCTGCACAGAACCCTCAACTTTGTTTTTCTATTTTAAATCATATAATGTCTATTCAGACCATTACAGCACAAGCATGGTTCACACTCCAGAACATTCACTCCCTTTTCACATTTAATATACTGAAACACAGGCACAAGCATGCTGAGCAGAGTAATTGGAAATTAGACAGACAGAATTATTGACAACAGCAATATTTTACATTCAAATGCATTCCATAACTGATGGCGTTTATGACCTAGTCTAATATAACGTTTGGTAGTTGCTCAGATGAAGCAGGTGCTTTCTTTCTATACTGCTGGATCTGCTCATGCAGACATCTCGCTCACAGACACTATCCAGGGAAGGGTGCTGGCACATCCCAGTCATCTTCAGTGACTACAAAACTGATTTCTCACACTTCCCCAAATGAGAAACTCAATGAGACCAGTCTTAGACAAATTGCTATTCCATGCCTCTTCCTGCAATATCATAAGCAGGAATAAATATCTATATAAGCAGTTGACACCAACTAATGGTTCTGTAAGTAATGATTTATCTTTACTTGTTTGTATCCCTCAATATACATCTCCTATAAAGGTGTTTGTTCTAGACATTATTCAAACAGGGGCCTTGTAATTACAAACATGTATATATACACATTTATATAGACACCTTGTGCATTTTAAGGAAGTTACTAGTAAAAGAAATATCTACTTTTACATGTATAGCCAAAGAGCACTTAAAAATGTATTGGAGGAGACAGTAGAGCTATTATATTGTGAATAGGTTCGGGTATTAGGGATTGTGTCAAATTGTCAGATTATTGATTGCATTCCCCAGTGTTTGGGATCACAATTTCACTCCACATACACAGTAACATAGCTAGGATTGCTGGGGAAAGGGCCATGTTTTTAGATTCCTGGATCTCATGGGCATGTAGGAATCAAACTAGAGTTTAGTTACTTTCCCCTTTAGTGACAGGTAGCATTCCTCAGTCATTTGTTGCTTCCTTTTTCCAACGCTGTTTGACCTATTTGTAGGAAACTCTTGAACAGTAATCCTCCTTGGCTGGGAAACAATGAGATGTAGAGTAGAAAACTGATGCTCTTCATTACAGCAATTTTCAACCTGTCTGACAGCAATAGAAATTCAATTACAGTCCTCCAGTGGCAATAAGCTCCGTGCACTAGATCTTAATTGTTCAACCATTAGTTTGCAATTTGCATTTGTACCGTAGTGACAGCTGACTGTTTCCATCAGTACCAGACATTCATATTCACAAATAAACAAATACATCAGTACATGTAGCTCACCAAGGAAACATCCCATAATGAAAACCCCAGTTTATTTACTTAAAATATTGCAATAATTTGCAGCTCTGAAGTCTGAATTTCTGTGCTCTTACAAACTAGAGACTTAACTGTGCATTCTGAGGGGTAGTTATGTTTAATATCCATGTTGTTCACATTCTGATTCCTTCCTCCCATAAAGAAATCAAGTGAAACCTAACAGGAAAAGGTTTCTAGTTTAAACGGGTATGATTTGAACACTACAGTTTTGAAACATGCACGTTATAGACTTACACATGTATAAACACAGACAAGTGTGCATTTATGAGGATGCAAACAAACCCTTTATTTTTTGCATGGGGATAGTCCCATGCACTGAGTTAGTTAATGAGCAGCAACTAAAACCATCAGTGTTATCAGTGCTGTTCCCAGGCTGAAAGTCAAGAACACAGCACTGCACCAGCTACTAAGGATAAAAAATGACTGTTACTGCTGAACCCAGGACACTATATTAAGCATGACATTCTGCAGCATGGAATGGCCTTTTGAGCTCTTTGGCTAGGTCAGGTCAGGCGCCCTGTCTCTGGTCCTTCTGAGCTTCCTGTGGCCCTCCTCACCGTCAGGACATGAGACACTGAGAAGTTCTTCATCAGGGTAAGTGCTACTGAGCAACAATTTTAGCATCAGTGTGTTATCAGCATTATTCTCATACTAAATCCAAAACCACAGCACTGACCAGCTGCTAGGAACAAAATTAACCATCCCAGCCAAAGCCAGGACACAAATGAAGCACATCATCCAGCTGATGTGGTCATACCAGCTCTCACAGTAACCTCAGCTATGTTATTAAAAGTACTAACTCAACAGCTTGTGGCCTTCACCCACCCCCATCACCCTCCCGGATATTTGTAAACACCACTTCACAATCATTGCCAAAAAGAGAAGTAAAAAAGCATGATTGTGTTACTAGGGCATGTAAAGCAGACATCACTCCAGCACAGGTACAAGCTAGCAGCATGAAAGAACTCCATGACAGCAATAAGGGAAATTAAGGATGGGAAAGCAAGAGGTCAAGACTGAAATTTAGTAACTGAGCAACATGAGGGAATTAGGCAAAATACCTGCTCTTCCATCACCTTCACGTGGCAGCTTGCATCAATCTGCACCACTTGTTGTTTTTAAAAACACATTATTAAGAGCCAGGAATAACAATAACAGCTTGATGTTGTGTCCTGCAGGCAGCTGCCGCGCCATGATGCATTACTGCTGCCTCTCACTCCACTAATCACTTCAGGGTATGGTTAACAAGAAGACAATTTTGTGGGAGAAAATATCAGAGATTTCTTTCCAGGCCTAAATATTCTTTTTGTTCCATGCAAATAACATAGGCTGAGACTAGCAGCCTTGGGATCTTATCTAGCATAAGCCTCTCAGCCTAAAGATGCAATGTGTTTTACCTGTCCCTAAGGAATAATTCTGGTGGTGTTTAAATTTGTGCATTCAGGATGGAGCCTGCTCATGACAGCCCTTCAGAAGAGAATTTCCACTTCATTATAGTTTTCCTTGTGGACACCATTTACGTTCTTAGTATTTGTGTCAGATACGCTTTCTGGCATCCTGAGTCTAAGGAGCAATTTGTTACTGTCAGTTTTTATTTCATGGGAAAACATTGTACCTGCAATAGTAGGAAAAGAGCATCAGAAAAATTTTGGATTCATTTTACTTTTCACTCCTGGACTACATAAACCCATTATTTTGATTCAGGAGTCAACCTGGTTTAATAGTTTCAGCTGAACCACAGCAACTGAGCCTTCATCAGCACAAACAGGAGTTGCAGCCCTTTGCCAGAAATGTTAGAGTTCAGCTATTGCATATGCCTGTTTTCTTTCAAAGGCTTGACAACCTGCAGCACTAAGCCAGAACTGATTTCTAAGGCCCAAACCCTAGTTTGCTTTATGTGATCGTCCTTATCTTAACCTAAATTCTAATTAGGTTAAGGGAATTCAGCTAAATCAGCAAACTGGAGCAGTTAACTGAGGTAGCAGCTGTGCTTTCAGAGGAGGGCCACGAAGATGATCAGGGGACTGGAGCACCTCTCGTATGAAGATAGGCTGAGAAAATTGGGGTTGTTCAGCCTGGAGAAGAGAAGGCTGCATGGAGACCTCATAGCAGCCTTCCAATACCTCAAGGGGGCCTATAGGGATGCTGGGGAGGGACTCTTCATTAGGGACTGTGGTGAGAGGACAAGGGGTAATGGGTTTAAACTTAAACAGGGGAGGTTTAGATTGGATCTGAGGAAGAAGTTCTATACTGTGAGGGTGGTGGGGCCCTGGAATGGGTTGCCCAGGGAAGTTGTGAATGCTTCATCCCTGGCGGCGTTCAAGGTGGGGTTGGACATAGCCTTGGATGGCATGGTTTAGTGGGAGGTGTCCCTGCCCATGGCGGGGGGGTTGGAACTCGATGATCTTGAGGTCCTTTCCAGCCCTTACTATTCTGTGATTCTGTGATTCTGTGAAACTTTTGTCTTATAGAAAAGAGGAGGTTCAGTTCATAAATGCCAAGTAAATCACAGCCCAGACCCTGCTGCTGTAGAGAAATAAGTCAGTCACGAGTATATTGTACAGACTAAAAAAGACCAAACCATCGAAAAACCCCAAACTGCCAGCATTTACCTGGGTACAGAATAGACAGACATCCAAGTAACTGTTCTAGGTTGCAGACTATAGTGGAAAAACATTCTTGACTGCACTAATTACATTGTCAGCATTCCCATAGTTCTTTCCTTACAAAGGCAGCACAGATGCAAGTCTTTATGAATGGAACAAGCAGCCTTTCAGCTTGGCAATAAGATGCTGTATAAACAGCATTGAAGAGCACTGCAAGAGAATTCAAAGCACTAAAATGTGCTGTTTTGATCTACATAACCACTTTGAAAAGGGTAAGCCTCCATCAGCCCAAGGTATGCGACATGTCAGATGTTACTGCTAGCTCTCAGCTGCCTGCCCTGAGCCTGATAACAGCAAGGAGTCATAATGAGTGTGCTGGCAGAGATATTACAAGCCATAAGCTCTGAAAATCGATGAAGCATGTACCCTTTAAGCTAGTCTGGTGAAGTAACATCAAGTATTATTTCAGGTGTTATTACAGCTTTGTATGCAACGTTTACACAGACTGATTTTGTAAGACAAGTCTTTTAAGCACTTTTCCCAACCTCAAAATATGCAATCAGTGTTATTACTGAACCGAAACGCAAAGCCTCTTTGGATTTGGTTTATGCTCCTTAATCATAACTCTTACCTCATTCCTGCTAGGAAAAACACAAACCAACTCCCCTCCCCCCCCAGTCTAACTGAGCATTACCATTTAAGACAGAAGAACTTGTATCTGTATTTTCTTCTTTGCATAAATATTGCTCCGCCTGACTGTGCATCAAACACTTATTCCAGTGAGCTTTGACTGCAGAACACACTATCATGATTCATCATGCATTTATGTTTACTAAATTGTATAAATAGTGGGAAATAGACCACAAATGATTCTTTATGTTTCAATCACTGTTTTGTCTAACCAAAAATGTCTCTCAAGTAGTAGTGCTAGAATTGGTACACGTTTTTACCCTTTGTACAGCAAACTTGCATTGACCAGACAGTAAATCTCTCAACCGATACAGGTACAACAAAGAATAAGATATTCCAGACTTCAGGAAAAGAGACTGATTTCAGTCTTTAGCCAGAGCAGAGCTCTGCTATGCAGAGCAGCGCTAAAGAAAAGGCACAGGGTCTGCTTTCCCACACTAGCAGGAACAAGAAGAGATCAGCTAGACTGTCTTATTTAAATGAATTGTAACTCAACAGTAAAATGCTTTCTAAACATGAGTTCTGCTTCATCTGCTGCATTGAAATGCCAAAGTGAGGCCCTGCTTGCTGTGACAGCTGAGGTTTCACTCCAAGCATGATCCCTGCCCAGCATGGAGTCTGCAGAATGATCCATAGGCAGCTCCTGCCTGCTTCTTCCAGGCAGCTCACCAGTTCCTCAGGGATATGCTAATGCAGGAGCAGACAGCACCAGCATGCAAGAAGATGCTCATGTTGTATTTTTGCTTTCCTTCCTTTTTGTAAATATACATACAGACAAATCCCCAAACCTTCAATGGGAACTTGAGGAGTTCAGAGGGGGATGTCAGGATTTTTTACCACCCAGGTAGTTTACTTTTCCTTTGCTCCCCATGTGGATTGCAGAGTGCTCTGCTCTCCACCCCTCTTGTCAGGGTGCTGCTGACACGCTGGTGTGATGCCCAGGGAGAGGAAATGATGATGGACCCGCCACACCACAGGCCATGACAAGGAGCTCCATAGCCACCTGCCAAATATGTGCCTGAAGACCGGCCTGTTAGAGAACCACAGCAGCGGTTCAGTTAAATGCCACCAAATCAGAACAAGTTAAGGCTCGCTGAACATTTCAATGTAACCATGTCCTACCCTTCAAAGCTCCCTCAAAAGCCTTCAAGGAAATGGCCAAATCCAAATGCTCATCAGGAGTTTCCTCCAGATGATTTCACCAAGCTCTCACTGTTTGGCTGCACCCATTTTAACTGAGGTCCTCTGCTGTCCCTTGCTTCACACTGAAAGGGAAACGGAGATATTTCCAGAGGCAGCAGAGGAAGTCCCACAAGAGCAAAGGACTACTGGAATTCTTCACCATCTCCTGCTCTAATGCAGCAAAACCAACTTGCTTGCAGAAAGAATACAGCCATGGGGCAGGCTGGTCATTGTAAGAGTATACAGCGCTGTGCTATCAGATTCCTCCTTGTGAAGGGAAAGGGAAAAATAAAGACACTCAAGAAATTGCTTTGTCAGTTCAGAGTTAGTTTGTGCAAAAGGTTTGCATCTACTGCAGATGTATTTGCCAATTACAGCACAGTACACTGAGGAATTTAGCCTTCAGAAAAGCTACAATGAAGAGTAATTTTAACACTGCATAGAAGGCATACTTTTATGTTACTTGTTGAAGCAGTAGCTGAACACTGAAACATAGATCTCTCTTCCAGGTAAAGAAAGCTGTTCAGTATATATGCCATTGGGCATCGTACCTAAAGGAGTTTGTTTCCTGACAGACCCAGCACTTTAACTCTCACCTGAGGTTTAGTTTTGTGCCTTCCGGTCTACTTCTGCTTTCAGTTCAGTGGTTTCAGCTGACCACAAAGAATCATAACTGGCTCCATTCCAAGCATTTCTTGTACAGTTTCCAAAGGTTTGGATCAAAGCCCTTTTAAACAGAAGGGGAAGCTGCTGTCACTTGCCAAGTTTGAGTTAGGCTGTAAGGCCATTACACACAAGCTAATCTAACAATCTAGAGGTGACGGCCAGTCACTCGCTTGCTGTTTCTTTTTCCCCTGGAGATCACAGTAACTCCACTTTTAACATTAGAATCCCAGACAAAAGACTCTGACATGACTACAAGAAGCCTTTGGACACTATCTCCAATTCATGGCAAGCCTGCATAGCCAAGTAGTCATTTTTAGCGCGTGTTACATTGAAGATCACTACCGTGATATCAGTTTATTGGTCTGTTTCACAGAAAGGTTGCCCGCTTTGCTTTTCCATTTATAAAATGAGACTATTTTATTGAGCTTTTAGCAGACTTCTGGCATTAAAATGCAGCAGCATATATGAAAATGTGTGATCAAAGGAGGCCAGCCCCTGCTAACGTTTCTTTTCTTCTAATCTTCCATCCTCAGGCGAAAAACCTGGATGAATAGAAAGTTGGTCCCATGAGGTGAATGGGACTTGGATAACAAAGTTTATGCTACTTACACTGCTGCTCATTGACTTTTTTTTGTGTGATTGAAGAAACACAAGATTTCACTTGCTTCCAGCATTCACTCGCAGAGTAAAGGCAAGATTATGTCCTGTTTGCTTTTCCTTTCCGAATGTAGGAAAACTATCAATACTAACCCCTAAAATAGTTTACAGGGGAAAAGACATAAAGGTAGGAAAAAGTTTTATTTCACTCTGTATATACAAAGATAAGCCATAAAAATACAACAAAGGAGTCTAGGACTGTAATTTTGATGTATTTGAGTATGTAGCTAAAAAAAGTCAATGAAAACTTGTTCACAAACAACATCTGATGTACTCAAATAGCACACCTACCAATGCGGCCTTGTGGCAGTTTCCCAAGTAACAGGGAGATAAATATTTCAGGTACCACTTTGCATCCTTCTGATCTTAAGAGACCTGAAAACTAGTCCAGAAATTATGACTTACTTTTGAGAAACACCTAGAAGATTTAATGCTTTTTGAAAGGAGGCACAGGGGACAGCATCATCGGACTTTAAATCCCTGCCAGCAGTTTTAATGAATAAATACATGCCTTTCGGCTGTTACCATACCAACTTGAGCCAAGGGTGGTATCCTTTTATTCTACAGACAAACATGCAGAAAACCCCTATTTACTGAAATAATTGAGTATTCTACTACCTGGGTGAAAATACCTACAGGTTTTTCATGAGTTGTATGAAGCTTGTTTGAGGAGGAAAGCCATGAAGTGGGTTTGTGTGTGTGCAAAGATTTATGGTCAGCCTTTGGTTTCTGACACTGGAGTACTTGAGAAGCCAGGATTGAACCTCATCTCCTGCACAGTGGCTCTCCACTAGCTCATGCTCAGCCTCCAGACTGCAATAACCACCCACAGCAAAATAAACAGCAAAACTATAAGGTAAAGTAACTCATGTATGGGACAGAACACCCGTTCCACCTTTGGCATAGGAACAGTCCAAAGAGACCACCCCCACTAATTTCAATAGGCTGGTAGGTTTACCGCAGCCCATTTTAACTACCAGGAGGTGTATTCAAGGGACACTTTGCAGGTAAAAAGTACCTATAAGCATATATATATACACACAAGGTATTTGCATACACATGTATATACATTACCCGACCAAATCCTTGAACAAAAAAGCCTCTCTCTCTGCATGCTACAGGCTGCAGGAGTGCACTGTGACCCACTGGGAGGGAGAGTAAGTTTCTGCCAATGTTCTCAATAGCTTTCTGGCTCAGCAGGTTTATTCTTTGAAGTTTCATCTGTATTACTTCAGTATTCTCTGCTGCACATCACCAGGGAGGTACAGACATCTCTCACTAGTGTGAAAGATTTGACCTAAGCACACATCCCTCAAATTCATGCTTTTTACAGTGGCAGACCTGCCTCTTGACACAAGCTGCAGACAAGCCAGCTCTAGTCGAGTATTTCAAACCCTCCTCAGGTGATAAAGTAAAATAGCTCTGATCATGGGAGAAAAGGAAGAGAAGTACAGCCCCTGGGGACGCACCCCAAGAGCTGTTAGCCAACTGCCAGATACTATCAGCTTCAGTTGAACCTGAGCCCAGCAGTTTCTTCCTCCTGAGGATAGTGTCTTGGGAAAACAAAAAGCCAGCTCCTTCCTCCAGGCTCAGATTATCTGGTTGCAAGGAGAACTGCCATTGTAAGAGGATTTGAGCTAATTACATCAAGTATCGTATAAAACAGTGTTCAGAAAATAATAGACTTGAAAGCCAGAAGGTTAATGCGCACACTGATTCTGAACCCCTCACTACCCTGAGATCCCATGTAGAAAAATGCAGTCAGGGTGCTTAGGAAAGACACAGACCACAATTACTCTATGGAAATGATTACCTGGCAATGAAGTGCTGAGAGAATTCCCTTCCACACTCATTAAAATAGCCAGTGAAATAAACAGCAATATCAACAACCACAAAACTCTGTCTTGGCTTTGCAATTGAAAAAACTGAGAGAATCCAGCCATAATTTGTTCCTAGCAATCACAGGGATGATTGCAGTCTGCCTGCTTTAGCGGGCAGAACAGCTCATTCCTATGCGGCAGGTGTAGGGGAACATTTCCTACGTATATTCGCTTTAACCTGCTGCAAACACATTATAGTCATACAGTTTACAGACTCATGTACTTTTCAGCTCAGTGAACACACATTTACTACTGAAATTGGAAATGCACTTGGTTTAAATGAAGAGTATGAGTTAAAAGAAATATGTCTCTACCAGATTCATATAAGTACATCCCATGATGGAAACACACACTGCTCTGCTGGCAGAGTTTGACTCTATGTGATTTTATAGCTCTGTGTAACAG
The DNA here is from genome assembly GCA_039720435.1 of Amazona ochrocephala. Classification (NCBI taxonomy): domain Eukaryota; kingdom Metazoa; phylum Chordata; class Aves; order Psittaciformes; family Psittacidae; genus Amazona; species Amazona ochrocephala. The sequence continues at coordinate 17,091,949 of CM077889.1, forward strand.
AGACATCTATGAGAAGAAACCGCATCCCTGTGGGAACGTGCAGGGTCAAGAGGAGAAGTGATAAAAGCCTACTCCCTTTACAGCAGTCTGAGAAAAGCCATTTTAGCCACTGCATCAAAGGAAAAAAATATGTTCCCTTTTCCAGCAGGGGCTCAGGATGTAAGAACATGGAGAGACTTGCCTGCACCAAACCCACAGGTCTCCCCCTCAGTCCCAGGAGGGGAACTAGTTCAAACAACCCCTGCAAGCGAGTCTCCGATTATTTCTGAAGCACATCCAAATACCCAAATAGCAGTGAGAAATCCAAATCTCCGATTTCCAACAACATAATACTTATTAAAATGCTATAAAACATTAAAATCATACAATGTCAGGTTTGCTTTGCTTGTGCTCCCACACACCTTGAAAAAAACATTAGAAATAGCATTTTTTGATAATGTCAAATTAAAACATGCAATAAAACCAGAAAATTCCTTCAAAACCCTGTGCTTCTGGGTACAAGATGATTCTCGTAAGATATTTTAAGCCAATCTGACAAGCACCACCTATACTGCATGTGTATATAACCTTGGATGACCATCCTGCTTGTCTCACACAGGAGTATTCTCCTTCCCTTCTCAGCCTATGAAGAAGCAGGAGCAGCTATTGAAATACTGATCAACTGAAAACAGCGGCAGTTCTGCCATCTGACCTTATTGCAGTCGCTTGTTTTCCTTGCTTTAACATTTACCAGGATTACACCAAGCTGATTTTAATGGAAAGGTTTGCAGGATAACACGCTATTGTGAGGATCCACTCCCTTAACATGGCAAGTTACCTTGCTGTTCCTTAGATATGTACATTGTTCCACTGAGGCACAGGTGAACATCTATGCAGTTTGGGGAGACAGTCAGGAAGTTTTTCCCTTTCTTCCTTTTTTTCACTGTCTCCAAGTTGTGCATGAGTAATTACACAGTGCCCACAGGAATAAAAGCTCCTTGGAGAATGTTCATTAGCAATTGGGAAAGGGGAGGTGGAAAACGACTACAAAAAGCACTCTGCTATTTTCCCCATATGACTGTTATTGTATTGAGGCTTATTCCATAAAGTGGAAACAAAAGGTACAGTAGAAAACATGTTGTATTAGGATAAAAGATACTGCATCCCACCTTCAGTTCTGCATTGACTCATGTTCCTCTGAGGCCACATAATCTCAGCCTAAATGGATCTCCCACTGCTGGACTGTGTCTACATAAGGCATTCCTATGCCCAGGCTGGATCTAAAACCCAGAGAAGCATGCAAACGAAAGCAGAGTCAGTGTCCTTAAGGAACAGCAAAACACGAGTATTTTTAGGGTAGAGTCCAAAATGTACTGCCACTTTAATCTTGTTTTGAAACCTGTCCATGTCACAGAATTTAAACCAAGCTAGAAAGACATCATGTACCTAGAAACCTTGCCATGGAGGCAGAGGAGCAGGACTAACAAGGCAGATGCTTTCTTGAAGTTGGGCGGCCCTACATTTGCAGCTGAAATCCACCAGATGGCTCAGTGAAAATTCCTGCCTAGGAATGCCGAGTTCAGACTTGCAGGGCTTAGCATTTACTCCGCAGGAAGATAAGAAACGAAAGGCCCATGCAAACACATAGCACTACTTCCCCAAATGCCAGACATGCTGCTTGCTGTGGTCACGCTGCTCAAAGTACATAACAATATGTAGTGTTACAGGTCTGTCCCTGATACCCTAAACTCCCATTTTGAAGCTATTTACACAGAACATCCTTCCTTGATAAAGAGCCCATTTTGGGAAGTATGTAGGGAGAAAAGAACCCTGGAGAGCACATTTCCCAATGGGAGTTATCCTGACTGAACAATATATGCAAGTGATTCTTCACAGTTGTAGCTTCATGAGAATTGGGGGTTCAACTACTGTTAAAGAAACTTCCACAATTTAGGAGTGGGAACTTTTCCTCACTGTCAGGAAAGCTTCATGGGAAGAGCAGCATCTCCTGCAGGCAAGCAATGAAAAGCACTTTGCCTACAGATACTTAAGGATATGATTCTACAGTGACTATCAGCAGGTCTGTAGAGCGTGGTCTTGAATCCCAGAGCCAATAAGAAAGCCAACAGCCTGAAAGGAAGGCAGAATCTGTCTTCCTGCAAAAAGACAGGACAGGCAGAATGAAGGATAGACGCACAGAAGGGATTAGTTTGTTGATAGCTTTTGAATAACAAGTAACCTCACTCGGCGGCAAGGAATAGAACAGAATATAAATACTGAGTAAGGAGAAGACTGCAAGATGGCACTTAAGAGTTAGGGTAGAGAAAGCATGGACTTTTGTCTATTAGGCTTGGCGGACACTTAAGTAGTCCAATTCTTCATTTGATAAGACAGCTGTAGGGAAACATATATTACTCAAATGGAGAAAGAGACTGCTTAGGGGGTTCTGAAAATGGTGCTCAATGTAGAAGCAGAAAAATAAGCAAAACAGAAGAAAAATGATCGCACCAGTGTAGGCTTTCTAACACCAGCCTGCCCAAGTAGTGAATAAGTGGCAGCTGTGGCCCTTAAAGCTGTTCTGCAAAGAACAGCAAACAAGGCATGAAAACACCCTGCACCAGTAATGGAAAACAACACATTCTTCAACCAACCCATCCTATGACTATCCCTGTTTGTTTTTCTTGTCCTGGTTACAAAACATTTCTGTAAGCAAGTCTTATACTTACCTTTAAGGGTCCTGTTAACATCCTGAACAGAAGTTTTGCTCACATTTTCTCTTTTCTAGCTACAGACAAGCACTTGCAGTTATAATGAATGTTTTTGTTCAAAGTGTATTTTATTGATCAGCCACTTTATTCAAGAGCATCATCAGAAACTCATCTACTTATTAATTTCAGCTTCATAAGTTATCTGAACACTCTCCCCCAGGTACTAGCTCTTCCTTCAGGCACATCTGTCATTTCTGTCAAGAGTACTTCCAATTAATTGGCAGGAGAACCAAAGAAGCACTGACTTTGTGGAAAAATGGCATCGGCATGGATTTACGAACTGCAGTAGAGATATACAAAATAACGAACAGCAAAACAGAGGTAAATTGGTGCTGCTTGCACCAGGCTGTGTGAGCATAGGCACAGCCTACAAGAAGTTAAATGCAACACTGAAAGAAAACACTGAAAAGACCGAGTACATTACCTAATGTTAAATTAGACTGAAGGACTCATACACACATCATGATAGTGATGGCAGAAGTCTACAGAGATTGTAAGCATTATGTAGTATCAACTAAATGGAGAAAAAGCACCAGGGTTTATCTGCTCTGGGAACACATATGCTATACTTTATCGGTTTACACAGTTGCAATGAGCAGAACGAGTAGCTTATTAAACACTGCGTTATAAAATACAAACAGGGCCACACAAATTTATTCAAATACCATTCCAAAGGAAAACACACACACCCTGAACATGCAACCAAGTCATACTATAACACTCAGTAATATTTACTGTAGTCCTTAAGAGTGAAGTCGTGTTGAAGACCTGACCACAAGCGAAAGTTCAATGCTTATCTCAGTATGCCAGTTCCTGCAGACATAAGGCAGAGTCATATTAAGACTAAATGACTGGGTAGAGCCCCTGAGCTTACTGGCATGGACATCACCTCCATGAGCCAGGGATGAAGCTGGGACCAGCCTCCAGCTCTTCTCCCTCGCAGCCAACAGTCCTAACAAACCCTGCAGTGGCAGAGGCCAGCACATCCCAGAAAAGCAGCAGTAGGAAGGGTAGGAGTGCAGGGGCAATAGCTTTTAATGCTAGCTTGCACCACACATTTATTTCCTGCCTGACTCAGCCTCCTGCAGCTAATTCATGTTTGAAAATGCCACTCTGACTCCTGGTCACAGGTTCAAAATGCCAGACCAGGGCTCAGCCCTGTTCCATCACTCCGCTTGGAAAGGGGAAGAGGCAACTCAGCACAACTTCATGCATAAGGCAATATCTTACTTTTGATGCCAATTTTCATCTTAAAACACAAATGCAAGTTACAACCACTTCATGACTATTTACTACCAAGGATTCCAGTAAGTGCTATGAATATTTGCAGGTTCTACTCAGATATTATGGCTGTTACACTTCACATGTTAAAACATCTGAATACTTAAACACAGCTAAAAACACTTGCAAGGGTAATTGAGAAAACCAGCTGAGACTGTATGCACTGACTCCTATTGAAGCATTTGCAGAATGCCTAATAAACACAAGCTATATAGAGATAAAACAAGCTTTTTGAGTCTCTAGAGTGAGATCTGTTCAGGTTTCTAGATTTATGTTCAACCATAAAGAATATTTTTTAATGGAAATATATATTTACACTTAAAATTATGCCTTCCAGAGGTGAGCTTTGAGAAAACATGAAGACTTTTCAGTGACAGCAACACTAGAAGAAAATGCGTGTTTCATATGATCATGTTCTTACTCTTAACTGTGGATAATCTACTACTGACTATTGGAATAGCTGGAAAGGAAGGAGCAACCAGTTTATCTGCAGAGTAATTGCTGTACTTGGTAACATGATCTATTGAAGAACTGCAATAAAAACCATAAATACAAAAGGGAGGAACAAAAAGCAAAGAAAGAATGGTAGATATCATCTACAGAGGGAAACTTTAAAGCCAGAAAATGCTCTTTCATGCACATCTGTGTATTTTGATTAGAAAGATCTATTGAATTTTCCTGTTCTCATGATCACGCGGGGGGGGGGGTGTCAAGACATTTTTGGCACACAGAAAATATATATTTGCATAAAATAGAGTTGGAATGTCACAGCTATGAGGCCTGTGCTATACCAGCATAAGGAGGTGCCCCTCTAAAACACTTGATGGATGATAACACATAAGATGGTTGACAGCTGGATAACAATCTTTTTCTTGTACAGCATCATTGTACCATCACCAGCTGCTTTGTGAAGCAGCTTTTAGAGCTGGCTATGCATTACAAATGTTGTAATGCTTCTCGGGCTGTTAACCCTGTGATTTATTTACCGATCTGTGCATTATCAATGAATGCTGGAGCATATTGTTTTAAGAATTTAATGTCTATCTACGATTATAATTCCCCCACTAAACCTATAAAGTTAGTGAAAAAGAAAGCAAGAAACACTTTTGCAATGTTCCTTTTTACAGGAAACTTTTACGATAGGCCAATATAGGAATGTTATTCTATTTAATTTTGTCCCCGATTTATGTTGGCTCCAGCAACTGTCATACCTCTCCCTGCACCAGAGAATAGCAAGATGAGAACACAAGACTGAGAGGTACCTCCCAGGCCCTGGACTCCAAACCTCAGCAGGAAACTTGGGTTAGAACTTTAATAAGTGAAGCTTACATCAAAAATCCTGTTGGGAAGCCTCATTTCTCAAAGCCTTTTTTTTTTTTTTCCCTTAGAATCATAGAATAGTCAGGGTTGGAAAGGACCTTAAGAGCATCTAATTCCAACCCCCCTGCCATGGACAGGGACACCTCCCACTAAATCATGCCACCCAAGGCTCTCTCCAACCTGGCCTTGAACACTGCTAGGGATGGAGCATTCACAACTTCCCTGGGCAACCCATTCCAGGGCCTCACCAAGAACCCAGTAAAATGTGAGTGATTAACAAGATGGGTGGCTTTAACAGCTCCGTGGAAGATGCCTGTGATCACCCATAGGAGCAAGGCAGCATCCTCCTCCCCACACCAACCCTTGTCTTTAAGTCAAGGATAGTTTTGTGTTTAAGACATCAAACTTTAGTTTGTTCAGCAGCAGCTTCCAATTGCTTAAGCACAGAAGTAGCAGGTATACAAACGCCTTCACTGCCATTTTCTTCCCCAATGAAACTCTTTGCTTCTTTAAAGTTCCATTTTTGGTAAAGAAAACACAATGAAAGGCTGAAATTAAGCCAGCTTCCAGTTTCTTCATTCACTCCCTTGAGAAACCCAACCATTCATACAGACTAAATCTAACAAGAAAGCACCTGATAAATCTCTATTTTCATCACTAATCAACATTCCTTGTTAACCTTAAACACACGCTCTCACTTTGGAGATACACAAGAGATTGCACACAGTTTCCAGCAATACTGAATACATTTCCAAGCACCAGGCAAAAGAATAAACAGTCTTTGCCTTTAAGTGAAAAATACATTTGGGCTTCTGCTGACACTTGCAGTAATTCAGGAATATTCAACGTCTACAACGTATGGTACATTAACACCCATGAGGGCCTGCAGAGCTAAGAAAATTGGGCATCTAGTTTGATAATTTGTCAAATTACAGTGCCACATTACTTACTGTCCTCCCACAACACTTTCAAATCGAGTCTGATGAGGCTTTTGCTTCAAAGCAGCACTTTCAGCCATTGCTTCCTAATGGGAGAAGACCCCATGCCAGCACTCTGGAAGAGGAATGCTTCACTCTACAGTAAGTTCCCTAGAAAGACCAAAAATCCTTCATACTAAACTGAGGCTTTATTAGAATTCAAGTCAGGATAATTCACTTTTTAAGTAGAAGGAATTCAAAAGTGTCTAAATCAGAAGAAAAAGCACTCCTAAACAACAGGAGCTTGCTTACCTGGTCCATGCAAGCAGAACAGTGTCTTCTGACTCAGTAACATGCTGAACATCCTGCATCACTTAAAACCAAGCTCTCCAATAAAGCCTACTTCTACTGCTTTAGAAGCAACATCGCACAGCTACCAACACCAAAGAAAAAGTACCCACAAGCCCTACTCAGGACACCTGAGTTGCCATTATTAACCACAGGTGGCTTTATTTTCTCCTGTGGATGAGCTGAGGGTTTGCAGATTGTTTCTTGCTAGTTGAGGTTAATGGAAATTGTTAAAAGCTGTGTCCTGTGTGTAATGTGCTCAAAGAAGTGCTGGAAAGTGTTTTGGGAACTGTATGTAATGGATATATCCATGCTTCTTAGAGTGCTCATGCTGAGGCTTCAGAAGGTTTATCAAGAAGAAAAATAGGGCAATGTGGTTATTTTGAAGAAGAAATGTGCTTTTTCAGTAGAAATTGAGCACTGGACAGTTTAGACCTCCTGCGCCTCAGAACTGAAGTGGCCATGTGGTTAAGGAACACAAGAGCATCCATGGTACAGCTTTGAGAGCTTATTTAGAAACCCACTGGTCTGCAGAAGTGCTGCTACTCTGAAGGAATACAAAAATATTAGAGCATGTAAGTTTATAACAAAACATAGACTATTTCCCTTTGAAAACTCCATGGCACAACATTCAACAGAGCAGCACGTTACAGTATTACAAACAGCCATTCCAAAATGTAAAGGTAAGGCGTTATTCCTACAGATCCTTCAAGTTGATTAAAAAGTAAATAAATAAGTCTAATGGCAAGCCCCTGTGATTTTACATTTATTACAGGGAAGAGGGCCCTGGGGCAGGAAAAGCTATTTGGAGGCTGGCATGTGAATTGAAGGCGTTTTCTAAGCTGCAACAGCCTGCTCAGTAGCTGCAGCTGGCAGGTAATCAAGTCTTGATGTGCTTTCAGTAACCAGTGTAGCAGCTCCTTTGGAGCCTGCTCGTGTGGCTGCAGAAAAGGAAATGATAGCTGAAAATTAGGCTGGAAAGTGACATTATTCTTTATGGCCCAATTCAACAAAGCATTTAAAGATATTTTTAACTCCTAATACTTAATCTTTAAATTAAATGTGTGATTAAGTATTGTGTTGTCTAATTTGGGCTATCTGACTCTATCTCGTAATTAAATAGCACCTCTAGAAAGGGGCTGGGATAAGAAGGATTTTGTTACAGGTTTGATGTTTGGTTTTTTTCAGTAGCAGAGGGAATTTTGGTGGAGAGATTGGGAGGATGATAAACTGCAATAAAAGCATATAAATGAATAATGGAATTAAGCTTTCTGTGCCTCACAGGAAATTACCAGAAAGGCTTTCCCACGGAGTTTACTGTATGTTTAGAGTCTACAATACTGCTTTCCCATTCCTTACCTACTGAAGCAAAGCAAGCTATTCAGTTCTAGGCTTTTCACACTGTGTTCTTCCAGTATTGCTAACGCAGTAAAGCTCAATGGCACATGGAGTACCCAAAGCCTGAGCCCACTCTGTCTCTGGCTGACTGACAGGCACGGGGAACCTGTGGGGTTGGTATTTTCCTGATGTACAATTAGTGCCGGCAGGCTGGAAACAGGTGGTTATGCCCTGGTAGAACTACTAGAATAAGATGTAAACAATTTCCATCCAATCTATGTTTTGCTTCTGTGTTCAAAAGCAAAAAGAAAAACTGGAACAGAGCCTGAATCAGGCTCTTTTACAGTGTTTCCAAGTATTTTCTCCATTGCAATTGTACCCAGGCTATCATCCTCTGCAGATCTTGAGAGGGGGAAAAATGCAGTATTTACCCAGAGGCAACTACAAGTAGTAAAGCCAGTCCTGTTTCTGGGCAGGGTAGAAATCCTTGCTCCTAAATTAGAAACTATTCAAAGCTGAGAGTGCAGTTAGCTTTCCTTTTCTCACATTGCCTTTATGATGAACTCAACCAGATTTCTGGTTTTAGTAACAAAACTGTCAAATTATTACCAAGAAAGGTAGGAGGCAGAGAAATGCGATTCTAATGTGTTCTCGTGACCCAAATTCACCATGACAATACATTTGTCTAACTTATAATGTAGTATAAGGTAAATTACACTAATGTACAAGCTTAAATACTGTTCCCTGACTGATCAGACAGGAGCTACAAGAAAGAAAAGGTGTGAAATACCCTGCATACAGGAATGTCATCTAACATAAACATGACTGCATTCTGAAAAGCTTTCAAGTTGGTCAACTTCTGATTGCTGCTTCTTTAACTGCCTTAATTGGGCTCTTTCCTCTGGTGTATATTGGCGTCTTTCCCAGCTGCCAAGGAAAGTAAAGCTTGTCATCTTCCTGTGATCAAATGTTTATCTTGTGCTGCCCCAGAGCACATTGGTTTTCTTTAGTTCCCATTTTCCCTCTTTTCTGATGATTAGTCTCCCTGTTCTTGATTATTTTATGGTTTCAATTTCTGCGTGAGGTACAGTGGATGGTAACGTGCCAGTATTTTTGGTCTTAGTAGTACAAACGTGGAGGAAAATCCACTGTAATTGAAGCAAAAGTTCCAAAATGCTTTTCAGACCAGCAGCTTTTTACCATTATTTTTTATATATTCAAGATAAGAGGAAACAAATGTGATAGTTGCTACAGTTTAGAAATTGAAGTGTTACAGTATCAAATAGTAGTGCTTTAACATATAACCAGTTGAGTTTTAGCTATAGAAACATATGCAATTTCCAGTATAAAGAACATACATTAACCTCTTCAAAGCCTTCCCTATAGCACAGTGGTTGTCTACCCATTTGGAAGGAAATACTAGGAAAACAGTGGTAGAGTTAATTGTCTGTGTCCTGATCCTCCCTCCTTCTGTCCAGCTTTGCTTGTTTGGTGGATGAAAAGGTAAAGAGCTGAGACTGACGGTGGGTGCAGTTACATCAGTCACCTTTTTCTCTGAAAGCTGAACTGAAAAGAAAGCATTTTCTGAAAGACCCATCCCTATGGCAGTGGTGTGGGCAGAAGGCAGCAGTCAGGTGCAGGCTGCAAGTCCCAGAGAATTAAAACTTCATAGTTTTTTGCACACTCATTGTAACGCCTCTCACTGAAATGCAAGGGGCCCTGCCTGGAAAATGCAGCTTTGGAGGTTTGAAAGCCTAGTGGTGTGCCTGTAAGTCAAAGATGTCCAACTTCCTCCTTTCTGTGCTCTTTGTAGAGATGTAGAACCAGAAAGGAGAGTGATGTTTTACTTGAACAGGCTGTCCAGGGACGTGGTGGAGTCACCATCCCTGGAGGTATTAAAAGTCAGGAAGATGTGGTACTTCAGGACATGGTTTAGTGGTGGACTTGGCAGTGCTGGGTTAACGATTGGATTTGATGATCTTAAAGGTCTTTTCCAAGCTGAATGATTCTATATTTTGCAGGGGCTTCCAATCCCTAGAAACTTTTCTGGGGCATCTCCAAATCTATAAACACATGGAGACATTAATTACTGTAAAAGCTTTACTTGCAAAACAAGGGATACTAAAAATCCATACCAATATTCTCTTTTTTTTTGGATCTTTCACCATTAATCAGTTATGGAGCTATTTTATCAAAAACTAAGGTATTTGGTTCCATTTCAAGCAGCAGAAGCAAAACTAGAAGGCAGTCTTCAAGAAAATAACTTTCAGTATGCAGAGTTTATTTCTTTATTGTATTATATGAAAATTCTGCAATAATCTGTATATGTAACCATGCTTAGGTTAAAAATCCTCATGTTAAAAGACTTCAGCTCTAATTACTATTAAGATTAAATACCCGGAAAAGCTCATACAAATAAATAGTATGATTTCTCCACAAAATTAAAGCTGAACCCATAGCACTCGGAGTATTTTGGTCAGTTCAGAATTCATGCCTGACTTCATTTTTATTTTTTCCTGAAATTAACCAAGTGTTTTTCCCCTCTCCATATTTTGCTGCGTTTCCTGTTATATAACATGTTTTTTGCTGGCTAAATATCTTCCTCATCTAGTCTGCACAAATTCAAAGACAGGTTTGTGCTCTATGCGGGGAGCTATTGATATCCTCATGGGACAGTTCTCTGTTGCTGCTCAGTACATGGTGATGTGTTGGGAGTTACAAAAGTTGTTGTCTCCTTGGGAGCACACAGCCTGAAGTGAAGAACGCAGTGGTTTCAAAAAGTGAGGAGGGTGTCATACTTTTACTGCCAGCCCTGGAGGTCCGTGCAGGTCTCAAGCCTGATGGTCCCCTTCTCACCTCCATCCACCCAACTTCTGACTCACCCACTGCACCTTCTGTTAATTCCTGTTCTCACCCCGGTCTGTTGCTAGTGACAGTTCTGGCAAACCTGAGCCACCAAAGGATCCCATGACTGAGATGAAATTCCAGTATTCATTTCCAAAGATGGACAGCCATGGACGCCGAACGTTTCTTCCATCCCTAACAGCTATGGCAAATTTCTCAGCAATCCAGGCCCTTGATTTGGTCTCATGTCTTGCAAGAAAGAGATGTTTTCATAGAACCACAGAATCCCAGACTGGTTTGGGTTGGAAGGGACCATAAAGCTCATCCAGTTCCAACCCCCTGCCACACGCAGGGACACCTTCCACTAGGGCAAGTTGCTCCAAGCCCCATCCAACCTGGCCTTGACCACTGCCAGGGATGGGACATTTCAAGTAGTCTTTTTTTTCTTAATACCCTCTCAAAAGCAGAGGGTAGTCCCAGAAATAGAACATTCTCCTCCATAGACCTTTGGGTTTTGGGTCTTTTTTCCTTTTTTGTGTGACTTTGAGACCATTCTTCACAGTTTTCCTTAGTATCATCAATACTGCTTAACCAGCTGCTCTGGGTTTGAACCATTCGGCTGTTACCCAACACTGTGCTGCTTCTCATTTTTCAGAGGCTGTTTGAGCATTAGTTTTACATAAACATTTCTAGTGTTTAATGGTTGTTTCAAAAAGCAAAGGATGCTTGCTGAATATTTCCATTACTTTTTTCCTTCCTGCTTTTGTCTGGCTCTTACCCAACCAAGCTTTTCACAAGGCAGAGCGCTGGGAACCAGTCCCTGTGATGAATTACCCTGTCTTACAATGCTCGAAAGTCCTTCTATGCCATTAAATCAGGCTGATGATCCAGATTTTCTGATATATGGTTCTGTGCTTCAGCTGAAAATAGGTGAAGTCAATAAAGTTGTCCCAGGCCTACAGTATAAGCAAAAGTGACATAAGCTGGAGTTGAAATCAAGGTGCTTGACACTGTGCTCTTCCAGCATCTCGGGTAAAACAAGTTTTCTTCTACTGTACTCATGCTGCAGAGGAAAATAAAGTGTAAAGAATAAACATCAGAAATTGGGAACTGCAATAACAACAAACGTCCACGTTGTCTATTACAGACAAGAGAACACCGGAGAGGGATGGAAATGAAATTGCACACACTTGTACCTCCGCAATACAAATTTGGAGGGTGTTTAATTTTTACCTTACAACCTGTGTCAGTTTGCTGAGTGATATTAGAGATTACCTTGATAGGCTGTTTTTTGCATGGCCGCTTTTGTCTCTGGGTTTATTCTTCCGGTACCTCCAATTGCAGAAGATCAGTAAACAGCCTTGTTTGGGTTCAGTTATACTGTCAGTGAGACAAATGGAATTACTGCTGAGAAAAAGACCAAACTTATGCATTGAGGAGAAAATAAAATGCATATTTTTAAATAGAGCAGAGACTCTTGAAGCTCACATAAATATAGCTCCTGAGCAGCAGCAGACCAGGAAGCAGATTGTGCAGAAACAAGATAACAGTGATTTCCAATTTTAAGTCTTCAATAAAATAACTGATATAACAGTTTAAAAGAGGAATATGTGTCTTGCTATAAGTAATTTATTCCTTCTTCTACCAACAGTTCCTATATTTCCAAAGAAGCATGAGTGTTTTCTTGAACACCACGTCCATGTTTGCGTATAAGAAGTGGTCGGAGCTTTGGACTGTTCTGCTTGCAGACTTCATGGCACTCTGCGAAAAGTGGTCATGAGATCTTCAGTCCCGAATTGGAAGAATTGTATGAGATAAAATATTAATGTTGTTCTAACTTCATTTTCTCAGGTTTCTGAGATGATAACTTAAAATGACAAGTTTACACCTGTAAAAGTACACCAAGCTCTAGTGAGCACACAGGCACTTTCGTGCTCCTGGAACAGTCACGAGCTATTTGCAAGGAGACAGCAAGGTTTTCTCGTGGGGCATGGTGAGGAGAGGCAGAGATGCTTGTCTGCAGCCCTTGGAGGAGAGAGAGCAATTAGTGATACAAAACAGAGTGGCCTGGAAAGCCCATGAATCAGTGGTGGAAGCTGCTCCTCAAAAGCAACAGACTGCTGGGGTACCTGGTGCTTTTTACTGCTTCTCAGGCTGTGAGGCCACATTGCAGGGAAATACTGCATCTATTCTATTATGTTTGCATTAAATTTAATGCAATCATATTAACAAATAGCTGGGACTTATTCTATATTCCCTCTAAAATTAATTTCTGAGCTGGTCAATGTTATCATTTCTTTTATGCTACATATTTACATGTCATCATGCAGAACACATCACTGCTGGAACTGCTGAGAGGATTGTTTTCACGAATTAAGAAAGATGGGCAGGTGAAGAGATCAGCTGTTAAAAGATGAGTCCTGAAGAGGAACATACTAATGAAACATCTGAGGAATCAGCTCAGCTGAAGTGGTTTTCTTTCCAAAGAAACAAGTATTCTCTTGAGAAAACAGATGATGAACTGTTAAAAAGAAATACAGCTCACCTTGGTTTGTGATGGTTTTATTCCTTGCACGGTCCCCTTCCAAGCAATTTTCAGGAGCTTTTACATTTTATGGAACAAAGATAAAATTTTGAAGCAGGCAGAAGTGTAAGAAATGGCAAAAATGAATGGAGTTCTTTTATGATTATACAATACACATGAAATACAAACAATAAATATCCCCCAGTTCTGTGAAGGTGGTGTTCTGCAAAAGGGCATGCCATCTTATTAATCCACACACTCCTCTCACAGACAGGAATTTGCTCTCGCAGTATGTGACTAAAATAAATGACACCAAATCAATAGTTTCCAGCTTTTTGCTGTTTAAACAACTGAGTTTCATCAAGTTCCACTTTACACACATGGGAAACAAATGGCAAAAAAGCCCAGAGGAGGAAAGGAACAGAGCAAAGTGGACAGAAACATCAGGAGCAGGTTACCTTCATGGCTGCCATGCAAGTGCTCGAGGCAGGATGGACCTGCTGGGAGCTGTGCCCACTCCTGCTCCCTTTGACACTGGGCCAAACATCAATAGAAATGTAGCTTCTATGAGCTCCCATTTCACCCCATGGGGTTGAATATCCAACCAGACTTCCCTTTGGGAGCAGTGAGCATTTAAGCTGCAAACTAGAAGGAAAATAAGGAAAAATAAGAACTCATTCTGTCCTGCATATGGGCAATGTCTGTGGTGGTTATGGAGAGAATTGCCCAGGAATGACCCTTGTCTGGACCTGTGTCTGAATCCATGCCTATGGGAGGGTGTTAGTTCTCATGGGCTCAAATAGAACATGCGTGTACTGGAGGGCGACTACAAGAGTACTCATGCTATGGATCTTTGTAGATGTCATTTCTTTCCTCACCTGTCTTCAGTGTGGTCCCCCAGGAAATACTGTGGGCTGAGATAGGCCTTCCTTAGGCTATCCTAAAGTGGGCAACTTAGATTTAATACATCTGACAAAGAGAACTTGACTCTTAAATGCCTATAACAGAACATCTTTCAAAAATCATGTTAATAATATTCTGAATTTCAGGGCAGAAGGTCCTTACCTATGGCACAAAAAGTCTCACAGGAAGATGGTGCTGAATGTGAGGCATTTCTTCTTGAGAAACATCCTGCTCTGCACAAAAGGCTTAACAGCAACAAAGGAGAAGGAGGGAAAATATTCTTTCCTCTCACCCTATTTCATCTGCTTGCAAGAGACAGTTGCTGCATATGGCCTTTTTGATCATACACCTTGGTAGTTTCAAACTGGTAGGGTCAAAAATAATCCGATGTAGAAAGATTCGATGCTGTGAAATTAATTAAGGCTTTGTCTTATCTGCAGCTGCAGAATCCTGGTGAGATTTAACAGCCTTTTTTTGTGTTAATTTTAATATGACACAAGTGCAGATGGAATAATGTGCTTTCTGCTTTCACACTGATTATAGGTAGTAGCAAGAAAAATGCAGCTTCTGACATACTTTTGCAGGAGCCTGGGAACAGTTGATTGACAGGACAAGTTACTGGAAACAAATTATGTACTGCAAATGAGGTTTTTCCTTGGCTTTACATATCACTAAGGCAGTTTTTCACTGAATTAAAAAGATAATAAATCATATTGTATGGGTATTGAGACAAAGAAGAAATAGAAAATAAAACTCTTTGAAAAGCATAAGCAGAAAGACAAATAACCTTGAAAATAGATTGGTAAAATCCATTATGCTTTTTTTCCAGCTGAGCTCTGTGTATCTTCCTTAGAGTAATAATTGATATACAAGCCAACACAACAACAACAAGTAGCAACAATAATAATTCTTCTCTATTGTGCCTTAAATGCAGAAGTGGGGGGTTTGGAAAGAAACGCAATAAAACAGGATTGCAATTATACTCATTTTTATGACTAAATGGAGTAACAGGAAAAAACTACTGCTATTTTCTTAACAAGAGATAAGGATAGAAAAGGGACTACAAAACTCAAGCTTAGTCAGTGGATGAGTATATGATTGGGAATAGGAACTGAAGGTCTCATACTGGTTCTGAGTTTCTGTTTGACATAATGGGGTATCACAGGGGATTCTACTGTTCCACAGCAAGGTTGTTATTTTCAGGAGAGAAAACAGAAAGCTGTCAAAAACAATGTATTACATAGCACTATTTCAGATTAATTTATAGGCATTTTAGAGGGTGAAAATACTAGCTGGTAAGAGAGAACAATGATGAGCAATATGCAGCGTTTTGGTTGGCCATGGATGTGCACTTACGCAGTAACTTTCCAGTTTCCAAAGCAAAAGAGACCAAGGTTATTTCTGACAGTCGTGAAAAACACGAGTGGGGAAATAAAAACTAGCAGGAACAATAAAAATAGCATTTATTTGGTTCTATTATATGCCTATTTATTTGTTTGCTTTGCTGAAGCACCACCATATAACCTATAAAGGCAACAGGTTGTCTTTTGTGTGGATAGATAGGTATGTTTTGTTTCTTTTCTTGCTCTCTGCATGAGAATGCCTCTCGAAATATGCTGGTAAGCTGCAAACATATACACCCCAGCTATAGACATTGGATTTCCTGTATGGTCTGCCTGAGACTTCAGGTAATTCAGCCTGGGACTTTTTGGAAGGCATTGTGAGACTGGTAGCAATAGCGAGAAAATCCCAGTGGGTGTTCACTTCAGCAGATTTTGAATCTGAGAACTGTGATTTAGTGTTTGAATGGCAGATTTAGGGGACTGAATGAGACTCAGGCTATGGCTCTACTGATAAAGATATGCTGTGTGTGCATCAATTCAGCTCAGGATAATGATTGCTCCTCTAAATATATATTACTATTTTACCAGTGAGGCACTACTCTGATTTTCACTATTCTTTACCTGCATTAGACAATTAAACAGAGGCCCTTCATGCTCATGAATTAAGTTATTATGACTTTTTTTGCTCACTTTTCACTGCCTTTCATTTATATTCTTCCTTCTTTTGCACTGTTCCGCTTGGCCACCTAATTCCCATCCTTTCTGGAGCTTCTGGGCACTATTTTCCCTTTATCTCGCTCCTATTCATTCCCCCACAGTCCTTATTCATTTTGTGGTGCTGATTGTACTTCATTAATAAATATTCCACACAATGTCCTCCTTTCTACTCTCTTCCCACAATATAAAATCACTATTAATCAGTCTGTCTGTGATACTCATTATCCATAAACAGATGCATGCCATAGCACTGAGAACAGACTATCTATCTTACTTAAGACCATCCTAGATCTTGAAAAGAAGAAAGATAACAGTGCAACACTCTCTAGGCTTTGAAAAACAAGGGAACGAGAGGAAAAATGGATCGTCATATGAACTAAGAATTTCCTGTTCAGAAGCCTCATCCCAATGTCAGCAGTCAAAAACATGCAGTGTTCAGAGGATAAGAGAAAAAATATCCTATTTTTTTCTTTTGAAACAATGTCATGTTCCTATATTTAACAACATTTGGTTTTGCTCTTTACTTTCCACGCCTTCAGCAGTCTTGAAGCACAGATAAAATAAGTCACGTTATTGTGCAGAATGTGATATAGTGAAAAGCAGAGGAAAAAAAAGGCAACTATTGTACCCACAGAAAATTAAAAGGAAATGATGATTGCTTGTAGGTTTTGCAGCAGTAGCTTGTTTTCTCTATCTTGGATTTGTTTTCTCCATCTCACTCTACTACATCTCCACTCCTGTAACTAAGTGTATAACTTATATAGACAAACTTTATATACCTCATCACACAAATGATGCACTCCAGAACTGTTAATACTTGAGTACTATAAAAGTGACTGGAAAAGAGTTACTCACTCAGAAATGGACTTTTGCAGTCAGAAATGCCTGTGTGTGACTTCAAGGTTAAAGCTTTCAGTATCAATTGCTGTTATATGGATTTACTTAAGTTCCTTTCAACAGTGGAGTTACCCCTGAGTTTAGCATTGCTTCTCATCAAGGACCTAGCAGAAGACCCTGAGGTTTTGGAGTAAGCTCTTGCATTTTGAGGTTTAGTGTCGACCTGTCTGAACCATAAACCCTATTCTTAGCAAATTCTCTCAAAACCCAAATCTGAATCACCTGCCTCTGCAAGGTCTGTAGTGATTGGTAGCCTTGGTGAACCAAGCCTTGATGAGGGGCTTTGCTCTTCCAAACTCTTCAGCTGGTGGGGTCAAGGTTGTGTCTGTTCTCTGTTCCTCTTCCAAGCCACCAAGTGAGGAGCTGCTGTGCTGCTCCTTCGACACTAAGAAAATACATACAGATACAGAAGATTGTGCTTTCTCAGGTAATGATCTGACCTGAAAATCTTTGCTTTTGTGATAGAAAGATTTAGCCAGTGTCTGAAGAATGATAAGGTATTGACTACTGAAAGGCAGGTGGTACATAAGATTTCAAGAACAGTGTTGTTTGGTCTTGTAGTGTTTATCACTAAATGTGAATGAACGCTGAGTTTCAGTAACTGAGTTAAATTGCCTGTTTCAAATGCATTTGTTTTACTTAGAAGAGGTGGGATGTATAAAGATTCTTATTTTACTGAAGTGGTGGATGAAAAGAGGAAAATCTTACCATAAAGTGGATTAGGCTGAAGTTCTTTGCATATGCGCAGACATTAATTGGCTAAGTGGAGAAAAATTATGTTTAACACTGTTTGTTGCATGACCTTCTTAATGGGGGGGGGGGGGGGGGGGAAGTGTTTGCTAATATTAGTGCTGAATAATCAATGCTGAAGATTGAAAAAATCTTGTGGCCAAATTAATCTACTTTATTACCTGTCTTTGCTTAGTTACTGTAGAACAGTTCATTAAGAATCCTGCTTGACTGAAGTAATAACAAGTAAAGGTAAAACACTGCTAAAAGACTCTGAAGGACTTAATGCTATAGGATTTACAGTCTGGCTATAAACTGTAATGAAGCAGAATACTTTATATATTTGAAACCCCTGGATTCTGCAGTGTTATTACCACTCATCTTACAAGCAATGAGTGGTGTTCCTCATTTGTTATGTTATCTGTCATTGATTAACTTGAGTTGGTCATTGTTTAATTATGAAGCCTCACAAATTCTGAACACTCTTGAATAAAGAAATATCTATTGTATCCTTGCAGCAATCTGTTTTGATAAAGTCAATGAATTTTCTCAAGTTACATGTGTGGTGAGCTATATGCGTTTACTTCTCGTAAAATGCTTGGATATTTTCATCTCTATTTCCTTGTTCCTGGCCAATATTCACTTGGGTTTTCTCCACCTAAACTCATACCACTGTTGCTATATTGTCCTCTGGAAGAAAAGCTTCTCCAGTGATTACAATGAATCTCAGGGTCTGATATAACCTTCAGCCTTTCTGTGACAACATATTTTCTTTAAAGTGTCAAAACTGATCATGCATCAGAAAGTGAAAGCTGATTTTCTTTGGCCTGAGAGTACAGGATTTGGCTCTGTAATACTTGGCTTCTTTGTGTTAAAAATCACACAGCACAACTGTACAGGTTGTCTTAATAGGTAAAGTTACTGTACATGGCAAGTTCTCCATGTTTTCTGTCGGAAAAAAGCTATTGCAACATAACCCTGTTAGTCTAATAATCTCTCCTCTCCAAAAGAAACTTGTTAAAATGTATTTTCCAGGTATTGATTTGTATTCCTTGCATTATTTCTGCCACAAGATTGCAGGTACCTGTGAGTTTTATCTCTTCCTTGGAAAAATAACTGTTATTGTTCCTTCTGTAGTTAAAAATGGAAAGCAAAATTTAAGTTTTCAAAACTAAATTTAATCATTACTAGCCTCATTTTTTTAAGAATAACTTATTTCTAGCAGCATGGCTCTAGACCAGGTCACAGAACTGCTGTCCCTGGCAATTACAAACTCATTTCTCACCCTGATTCAACCAGACTGCAGTTTTCAAAGTCAAAAAGGTGTACTAGAAACACCTTTGATCTGCAGGGATGAGAAAATGGAAACTCAATTACATGTGTCTCGGAGAGGATTTTCTTGGTCTGGGAAATGATGGCAGCCAAACCCTGTGGTTCTACATAGCATTAACTGTATATTTAACTAAAATTAAGAAGCATATACTTAGATCATCTAGTTTATGATTTAAAAACAGGAGGAAGAAAAGAGAAAAAGGGTGAATTTTACTCTTCCTTTGTATGAAACAGGAATTATCCAGGCTTCATGCTGAAAATAGTTCCAGTAATTCTTGCACACAGATTACTATATACATTATATGTGTATGTTTCAGATTTGAAGAAAAGCAAATAGGCTCAGGTAAAATGCTGAATTGTTCCCTCAAAATCTCTCCCAAGCTGTCTCTGGTTCTGCACTGATCTGCTTAATGCTTCCCATGGAGCGTATTGCTAGGGAATTGAGAGCTGCTGCAGTCCCTGTGAGCTGGTGGAGCAGTAACAAACGCTTTACTTGGGTAATTCCAGAGCTAACCTGCTTAGTACAGAGAGCTGAAAATGAGTTGTGAACTGAGAGATGTTGATTGAAATGTCAAAGTATTCGGAGCCCTGTGGAGCTCCAGCAGAAGAGGCTTTTGCAGCAGAGGATTGGTTTGACAAAGGAATCCCACTGTGTGAATTTGCAGCTATACCTTGGGATGAGTAGCCTCATATTAGATTCTTCACAATGATCTTACTGCTCAGATCATAAGACATTAGCAGAGACAATTGATCTGAAGCCAAATTGTTCTTCCTAATTACAAATGTGCTTTTAAATTCAATATATTTATATGAAGCGATAGGCCTGTTTTGTGAGCTCTGAAGTCCATTCAGGAAAGAGGGCCATGTTTCTGAACTCAGAACAAGAAATTCCAATGCAGAAATGAGGTAGCACATACAGCAGAAGCCAGGGGCATCATATGCAGCAGAAAGAAAAACAGACTGAGCTGAGGTCTCTTTGGGATTGGTGGTGCAGCTAATAAAACCAAAGATCGGGTAATGTACTGTCTGGTTTCTAAAAAGGCAGCTAAAACTGTTGATGGGCTGAATTTGCTGCAGTGACCCTGAATAATGCAATCAATTGGGGGTTTGATCTTCTAGCTGAATCTGCTCTTTGCAGTGAAACTCAAAAATGTGTTTTCTTAGTTTCTTTTGAAATTAGAAATGGAAGCAATCTTGACTTGATCAAATAAGAGATACTAACATGCATATGCATTTTCTTGCATGGTGGTTGATTGAGATTTGGAGCCAGGAAATAGTTTGTTTCTGCACTGAGAAGTTGGAATCGCACTTTGTGTTCATCTTCTCTTTGATTTATAGAAAATTACGAACTCAGTGCTTCATGGAAGGAAGCATAAATGAATGCATTCACTTATTTATTTGTTTGGAGCTTTTTCACCTCTGTATATTGAAGTACTAGCTATAGCAGGCAGTTCTGCTTCCACCAAGAGCATGCAGAAAAGTCTGTATTTGAAGTTTTTTGCTTTCTGTTCAGAAAGAGCACATCTTCCCTGAGGAAAAGGAAGCAGTCTAGAGGGTCAGAAAAGCAGGGCTCATATCATATTGAGACATGAGGTGGTTTAGAGATTTGAGGAAGAGCTGCAGTCTACATGCTCCTACCATCTCTCTGCATGCCCACGAGCAAGGTGATAGGGTGAGCAGTGATACAACTGTTGGTAGCTACTCTCCAGCTGTGGCGCTCTCGTCTTTTTGATGGACCTTGGTTATGGGAAGGTGCTGCTGAAAAGAGGGTTGTGTGTGCCTAACCATATCATGAGGTGAACAGAGTGTCTGTGTCAGCAGTGTGTGCTGGTCCCTGATGTCTCCCATCTCTTGCTTGGCTGTGAATGAGGGAAGTGCCGAAGGAGGTTTTTGGGCTCCCCAGACAGGCTCCCTGCCCATGCCATGCAGTAGTTTGTGTGTGTAGCAGGAGGGGTGGGTACAAAACAAGCCCATTTCCATATTTGCCTCTGGTTGATAGAAACAGCTGGGGCTCTAAATTGCTCAGAGCAATGTATGTGCATGGCTTCACAATCCAAACTTCGGATGAACTTGAAATTCAATGTAAACTCATTTCTCAGGTCAGGTTGTGGGGCTTCTTCAACATCATTTGAACTCCAGGAACATTCATTACTTACCTGACTGCCCAAGCTGCAAGCTATCACCATAGCAAATTCTTCTGAACCTGGCACCTCAGCTGCCGGCATTCAGGAGGAATGAGCTGTTATTTTTTCTGTAGTTTCAATTTGGCACTCAAGGGAAACTTGATAACAAGCTAATAGCCAACTTGCTGAAGGAAAGGCTCAGTCCCAGGAATGAAAATGGGAATTACAGATGCAAAACCTAACTGTAGACTTTCAGCTTCACTCTCGCTAGTTTACGGGTGGGAAAGCCTGTGCCACTTCAAATCACGCTGGCATCTTGTCAGGGACTTAGAACCCAGGCTTACTTTAGATAAAATGGGGAAAGCAGAAGTTGCTCTTCTGTCATACACAGAAGCATCTCCTGTCCAGGGTAGAGATCCTAGCACACAGTTCCCCATCTTCAGACCCTGCAAAATTCGTTTCACCCAAATGGATGCTTCTGTGTGGCAGGAGAGCTGTGTTTTAGTCCAGTTTGAAACTTGAATTGGAAAACAAAGAGTTGGTCATATATTTCTGGATCTCCCTTTCTATTATTAGGCTTTGTCTGCCTTTAAATGCTTCTGAGAAGCTACAGGAAATATTCGCCCACCCCTGCCTTCCTCAAATCACATCTTGTTGCAGGGAAAGTTCTCTAAGCTTTGGGCTTAGCTTGGCTATGAGATATGCCCCAGTTTGGATGCTTTTCTGAAGTCATCCAAACATCCTGCATCAGCCAAAATTTACTTCAGAGCTCTTGAAAACAGGCTGTCTCATGAGCTTTCTAATGTTTCTGGCTTCCAGACAGACTGGAAATGCCATGGAAACAACACTTGTGGCAGTCCTGCTCCCAGCTGCTCCCAGCACTCAGCATTTGAGAGGTGAGAGAAAAAAGGCAAATTAACCAAAACCGAGCTTTTCAAAGCTCGGCAGAGGTTCAGGTGTGGGTTTGGTGAATTCTACATTTCCCTGTGCCTTTTTCATTTAGGTGTGGGTTTGGTGAATTCTACGTTTCCCTGTGCCTTTTTCATTTAGGAAGTGGTGCCCACACAGAGTTATTCAGATTTGGAAATTCAACAGTGTTCAGTGCTGGCCTAAATCTGTTTTCTTTAAAGGTAGTGGGTAGGGTTTGGATTTCAGTGGGAGTTGCATGTTTTGAAACTCTTGTTCTGACAACATTGTTGATCGAAGGCACTTCCACCCTGTGGTTTAGTGCTCCCAAAGCAGTGTGCATGGATGATAATCAAGTTTCACTGCACTGCCTGCTGCATGGGCTCGTTAGTGGGGTACACAGAAATCAAGCAGGTCTGGTTACTTAGACCTGTTAAGGATTTTGCCTCCTATTGGCATCAAAGAGAGGAAATCAAGGCATTGAGAACTTGTCAAAGCTCATGAGAACCTGCAAGCTGAGCTGTATTTCACCAAACTGCAGGTTTCTTGGAACTTGAGCAAAACATCAGGACACAAACCTGGATTATGGAAGTTTAAATGGGTTTTGTAGGAAAAGCAAAGTGAAGAGCAGTCTATTTCATAAGTACGGTGGGAATCTTTAAAATCCATGTGAAAGTTGCTTGTTTCTCCACTAGAGCTTTCTGCTTCCCACGCATCTTGCACTGATCTTGGTAGCACGGAGCTGGCATCAACTTTAAGCAGAGCAGTGTATCTTGCACCTAGTTGAGAAACTTGTAATCTCTGTTGGCATGAGGAAGATGGGATTTAAATGGGAATGTCTATTCAAAAACCAGCAGAGAATACTTCAGGTGTGGGCAACACTTACCTAGAATCAGGGCAGTGCTAAGGGTAGGATCTTCCTAGTACCTTGGCACAAGCAGGGTCAGCCTGAGCTCATGCATCTTCCCTGACTTCTGTGGGATTACTCTGGTTTGCCACAGCTGTGAACCTGTTAGGCCAAAGGTACCTTTACGTTCCATGCAGAATGAAGATATCATGCTTTCAGGCACTGTGACCCATCAGAAAGTGTTTCCTAACTGGAGGGTATTTTTTGTGGGGATACTGGGAAGCTGGCACTCATGTAAATCAAATGCTTTGCGGTATGAATGGTTCCAGTGGTGTTTGGGAAGGAGTTGGGATGCTGCGAGTGAGAACCCTGTGTGGGTTTGGTAGAAGCTGCACACGCACTCACTATATCCTGCTGACCCAGGATAACTTGTTTTGACTGACTGTCTGAGCAGGAATTCTGGATTAGACCCTATAGTGCTGTGCAGCTCCATACCACTTGCTTTGCTGAGGCCTTTAGCCATTCTCATGGTACATTGTAACCCAAAGTGTAATTCTTCTTTCACACTTATTTGGCATAATACTTGCTATTCCAACCTGAACACCTGCCTCTGATTGTTCAGGGTGTCATGTTAAAAGAAACAATTTGTAGCAATGACAGAAAAGCTTTTACAACTGATGGATGTTGAAATGATTTAAATAGCTTAAATGATAGAATCATAGAATAGTTTGGGTTGGAAATGACCTTAAAGATCATCTAATTCCAACCCCACTGTCATGGCAGGGACACCTTCCACTAGTCTATGTGGAAAGGAAACTAAGGATTTGGGGCGGAAAATGTTAGATAATAAACATTGCCTGAGTTTACCTAAAGTTCTCTGAATAATAAATAAAAACAGGGGCTGAACAACCTTTGCCTCACTTCTTTCCCACCATTTCGAAGGATAGATTTGTGTAACATTTGCTTGCTCATAGCATTCAGAATACAGGGTACCTTAATGGAGACCTTTGTTGTACACTGGATTTACATCTTTGTTTTGCTGCTTATGTTGCCAGTATTCATGACATAGAAAACCTGACTTTCAGCTTAGGGTGAACTACATGAATGAAAATGGCATTCCAAATGAAATTTTGATTAAACAAGGGCTTTTTTTCCTTTCTGGGGGTCACCTTTTCCAGAAAGGTTATATTTACTTTCAAAATGCTAATTCATTTTCTCAATGAAATAAAAAGTCTTGGAAACATTTGTATGTAAATTTCAGTGGGAAAGGTCACGAGAGTTTGTCAAAATACACAGCTCTGCACCCAGCTTACATTTATTATTCTTTCATGTTTCCTTTTAACCACAAATATCACTTGGACGGAGAAAGAGGAGGAGTGAAGCATTCATGGTATGATATTACAGATCATTAATTATAATGATGTGATGTTATCCTGCATTTTGGAACTGGGTTTGTTCTCTTAGAGCAGCACATTTCAGTCTTCAAGAATAAATGTGCCGTAGCAGGCAAAATCCTGCTTGGCACTGTTGCAGGTGTGATCTGTCTTGCAGATTGGTGCCCATATGCTGTTGGAGAACTAACAAATTCTTTGAATCAAACAGTTGTCAATAATTCAGGAATTGCAATAAACACAGAAATTAGTTTCACTCGATGCAATTCTGAGGTGTCCAAGCTGTATAATGATACCTTCATTTATGACAAAAATATTAGGGTGACTTTTTGTCATCCGAAATATGAGAACTGCTAAAAACACGTGAACATTGCTTTAGGGTTAGGGTTTTTTGAGTAGTTTGAGCTGATACTGCTGAATCACATAATGATCTTGTAATCTCATTGCAGTCCACCTAACTCGTGAGCGTGTGTGTAGTGCAGAGGATAAGTGAGGCTGACTCTCTGTGACTGCTTATCTGCTGAATCCTGAGGCTATGAAATGCTATATTACAGCCAGAGCGCTTAGCACCTTGAGAGATCTAGTCCTTCACCCCAAGGGTATTACAGCCCAGAACTGCAAGTGCCGCAACTGTGACTTTGTTGGTTTGCTCTGGTTTCTTAAGGCCACCATTGGTATTCTCAAAACATCTACTTTTGAAGCTTTTTCAATACCCACAGTTTTGCAGGGAGGTGATTAGTTACAGCAACTGGAAAGGGCATGGAGATTTATTCAGGCATGGAGTCAAGAAGTGCAAATGTCAAAAAAAGAAGGTGAAAAAAGTAAATGTAAGAACAGTCCAAAAGAGAGCAGCCATGGTAACAAGTTTGCAGTATGATGTATTCTGCAAACGCCATCCTGGGTGGTGATACCTTCTGGGATTTGGTACGGATCCATAAGCTGCTTTCTCCCTAGCTGTGTTGCAGATAAAACCTATAATGCAGAAAGTATTTAGGAAATGTCTCTGCCCAGTGTATGTGATGGTTGATGACTGAGATGGAATCTAATCTGATTAAGTTCTTACAGTTATAGATTTGGAAGTTTTACACAAAAGTGAGTGGAGAGATCAAAAAGCCACAGGTCCATTTTATTTGAACACTCCCATGCTTCAGGTTGCTATCAGGAGAAGCGCTGTTTCTCAAGAAAACTTGCTGTTGTTCACCCTTGCTAAGCACCTCTGAAAAGGATGATGCCTTCTGAGATATTTAACAGTGACTGTGAGAGCAAACTTTGCTGTTCTTAATCACAACTTTCATATAATTGATCCTCACAAGGCATGGGTCATGCTGTCTTCAAAAAACATGTATGGTACATGGGGAAAGCATCGTGCTGTTTAGTCTGTAATTAATTCATTTAAGTAGATTTTTTTCTTTAAGCCATATTTCATTATTTTGCAAACAGATTGACTGGTTAATTGTTGGCAAACTCAGTGTGTGTTGTGTGGGAGGGTGTGTTTCTGAAAAGAGAGGTCTGTTTTAAACACTAAATTCCAAAGCAGTTTTCCCAGGAGGAAAGCAAATACACCATATGCTAACTCACTGCCTCAGCTGAATTAACTTTTGTGGGTATATGAAGCTGAACTAACAACAAACGTGTTTCTTCTGGACAATGCTGAGCAGTGTTGTACTGTGTGTTTAGGAGATGGGAAAGGCAAAGTCTTAGTGGACACAGCCCATGAAGCCTGTTTTAGTGGCCTGTTCTTCAGCGTGAGCTAGCGACACCTCTCTACCTCCTTCCTCTCATCCACACCAGTATCCCCACCCCTGACAAGGCTGCACATGTTCTACCTCACTCCAAGACCAGGTTGACTGTCTCAAACACCAGCTCTGGGTATTCTGGATGCTACCTTGAAGTCCAAGAGCAGTAGAGGTCTTCAGTGCATCTCCATAGCAGATCAGGAGGTAGATATTTTCCAACATCAATTTAACATAGAAGTTTAAGGAATGTCTCTGTTTTCCCTGTTCTGCTGCATGGATGCTGAAATCTCTGGCTGTTTCAGCTACTCATTCATTATTCTGCCATTCCCTATTTATACAGTTTATTCCATCTTCCACCATCTGGGCTTACAGACTTACTCCTTCAGCATTTGCAGCTATGAAGACAGGTAAGAGTTTGAGGCCTTCTGCTTTCTTCTGCAAAGCAGAGGTGTCTGAGGCATGAATTTTTAATCTTTTTCTCAATCTTTGCCAAACTGGACTGAAACATTTTTAGTCTGTGTGAAACCCTGCACCTGAAATGTCACCCAAGCGAGAACAGGGAGCACAGTGGTGGAATCAGACATACCTACACAAAACCATGGACCACTAATATCTTGCACAGATTCAGTGATAAGAGCTTTTAGCCCAAGTTCATTTTGTCCTATGGTGCTATTGCATGCATGATTTGATTGTTGTTTATCTGTACTTAGGTGGATACAATATTTAGCACTGCAAAACTAAGTAGAAAAAGACCCTTACTTAAAAGAATGAGAGGTAGAGACGTAAGGTGCAAGTGCAGTACTCTGGTGCAACTGGGAGCATCTGCAGCCTGTGAAAGCCATAGCGACAGAAAGAAACTCCTGACAAGAGAGTGTTTGTTTGTAGTATTAGTCCTGCTTCATTATGTTTCATGAAATAGATCTATAGTGAAAATCAAGGATAAACTTTTCATGTTTATTTCAATGCTCTGTTTATACGAGCACAACTGAAGCAACCGGAGCATGAAAATATGTGGGATTTTAAACTTACGGGCTGCTTAACTCTAACATGAGGCTTTTCTTGTGGGCTAAAAGATATTTCCGTGTTTCACTCCTAGTGTTAAGCAGTTCTGACAATCGATCCCACAGGACAATATTGGAATCCTTCATATGGAATTCCAATATTTCCAAGTTAGCTGGGTCAGGAAGCAGATAATTTCTGAGCACTCTATTGTTTCATTGCTCTTGTAATGGCCACTTCCAGAACACTTACAGCTCTGAAATCCATCCTGTTGTTTTAGAGGTGCTAGGATGTAATTCCTTGAGGTGTTTGGATGGTGCATGTGCCTGTGGGTGCCATTGAGAATCAATTTCTAGAAGTCTTGTGAGATTTAACACTGAAATGGCAGATTTATGCTGTATTGAACCACATCTTCCTGCAGATTAAAGGTGCAGAACAATAGTTTTAGTTTTTGCTTCTGCTTGCACAGCAAATGGAAACCTCTTTGAGAAGCAAATTAAGTGCATCCCCCATGTAGCACCACTTTGTGTTCTTCAAGTTTCCAAGAATTTGGGTTGTTAAGATTTCAGACTTTATGGCTAGGAGACAGTCAGGGCCAGAAAATCAGGGAGAGCCAAATCCTTTGAAAATTTAGTCAAAAACAGTATTCTAGGCTGAAAAACAGTAAATAATTTCAAATACACTGATAGATGTAGCTTGGGATTACTGTCTCCAGGAACAAATTGTCCTTGATACCTTTATATAGCTGCTGACAAAGTACAAGCTGAGCTCAAGTGACAGGAAGTCTCTTTTAATCTTTTCAATGCTGTACTTGTTGCAGTAATGCTTGAGCTGGGGAGGAGCAGATCACACGAGTCCTTCTGCAGTCTCAGGACAGAAGAATCTCAGAACTTCATCTCATATCTTATGTTCAGGTGGCAGTAAAAGATCAAATTCTCAGCTTCCAATTCATGTGACAAAGTTTATACCTTAAAAAAATCACTTTTCATGAAAGATTTCATTAGGTGTTGCGTTGTCTGCCTCTTGGGCTCACAATCTGGTGTTGAGCAGTGATTGTAAATAAGTTCTTGTCTTCGTGTCATCACATTGTATTAGATACATCATTGACTCTATGGTGGGTTTTTCTGTAGTTACAAATAATGGGAAGGATATTCATGTGCTGCTAACTAAGGAAAAAACTATAGAGGAAGGTAGGAAAGGGGGAGACATTGATGCAAAGAGAAGCAAAATCAAACCACGTTTGAGAGTTACAGATGATCAGTCTGCTCCTGTTTTTTTGTTGTTCTGGGTTTGCAAAGGACTTGATGCCTCTCTCCTGGACTCTGAGGGTGTTTCTCTGGTCTAATTGCTAACAGGGCTGGTAACTGTACCTGGATTTATGTCTGCAAATAGTTTCAATGCTATAAGTCCTCCCGGAGTTCTGAATGGGTCATACCATCAACTCTAGTTGGAGACACCACTGCTTAAAATCCACTTCTCCTAAAGGCAGCAGAAAGGGCATTAGGAAATGAATAGTGTAACTATTTTTTTTTCATGAGATTAAAAACAAAAGGAAAAGTCGAGGCCAGAGGGATGCTCAGAATTACTGATGTGATTGGTAACTTGTTTGCTCTGCTTTGTTGCCTTGCTAATTTGTTTTAAGGTGTTTCCTGATCCTGTCATCCAGGTTTAGCATGCAATTCACCTTATGGACGAGGAATTTTCCACTGCTATGAGCACTGGGAGAGCAGCTGGCTGAGGGCTGGGAAAGGTGGCAGGGAGAGGGCAGTGTATGGCACCATCCTCAGAGCCAGGACAGCTTTGGGGAGGGGAGGGTGAGGCATGCTCAAGTTCTGATTCACTAATCCCTGACAAATAGTTTGAATTGCTTTGGAAGGGCATCAGTAATGCCATCAAGATGAAGATAAGTATCGGTGCTTAGTGCTAATCTTGTAAAATCTCTGATCCTGGAAAAAGAGAAGAGGAAAATATCAGTTGAACTGAGATGAAATTTCAGTTGGGGCTCAGTGCACAACCTCAGATCTGAAGTGCCCTTCTGAAAGCAACTCCTGGTCTTGTGTGGATGGAAAGCTCTTCATTAAGTTTTCTTCCAAATACTGCGTAAAATGAGCTACTTGAGGACACTGTAATTTTGCTCTAATTTAACACTTACATTCCCTTGACTGTCCTGAGTCCTGCAGTTTAGTGTGATGATAATGTTTTAGGAAGTGCTTTAGAGGTGGCAAGATAGGCAGGGGTTTATTGGCAGATAGATTTTGTATCCCTTGGCATCAGTTTGTGTCCCTGCAGTAAGTGATGGGTTTCTTGGCTGTGCTGCGTCCTTCTGCTTCTTGTCCATCCCCACTTGGTACTCCCTTCCCTTCAGGGCTAAACAGATGTTGTCACTTCAGATGCCAAATGAAAAATTGGGTCCAAGAGGAAAGTAAAAATTGGAAAACTCTTTCATTTTGATGACCAAAATAACTTTTTGAGGTTCTTTTTTTGCCGCTGTTTTCTTTGCATTTTGCTAAAATGCTTCTTCCTGATCTCCCAAAAGTTTAATTTGGAGACAAGCGAAATCATTTGTTCTGTTCTTACTTTTGTGGATTGAAGCCTTCTGACCTTCTTTCTCTTTCTTGCTCAAATTTTGAAGTGTTTTCAGTTTGAGGCTTGTGAAATGCAGCTTTTTCAACCCACTGGAGACTAAAGCCCCCTATTCCTTTCATAAAGTTATGTCTTTGATACAAAAAGGAGCACTGAATCTCCCTTGTTTTAACTTGAAGTTACTCCCAGCTGCCCTGAAAAAGCAGCTTCTGTTTTTCTACCATTTTGAACCTGAAGATCTGTAGTGCAGTGAGGGCTGTACACAATAATAAAAATAATAATAATAAACCCCCAATCAAACAAAATCAACACCTTTTTGAAGGTTTAACTTTTCTCGCTGTCTGGATTTGTGCTACTGAACAACTAGGACAAAACGCAGCTCTAAGTTTACTGTGTATACACTACAAATGCAATAATAGGTGAAGGGGAAATTTGTATACTGCAGGTGGTGAGCTTTGACACCTAACTGCAGCTCTGAACACACATTATGATTCAAAAGATATCACCAAATGCTTACAGTGGCAGTACCTCTGCAAGGCTTCTTTCCTGCTGTCTTCAGGTAGCTGCTGGAAAGCACTTAGTCCACACTAACTCTGACCCTCTGTCTAGCTATGACTCTGCATGAAGAATAATTAGATCTTATTTAATCTTTGGCAAATGAATGTGTACAAGAGAATTAAAAGGAAAATACAGCTTTTTCCTGTGAGATTGCCACTCTGAATGAAAATAACCTCTGCTCGGGGAGCATCTGCAAAGAGGACCACAGAGATTATCAGAGAAGAGAATCTCTGTTTTCTGAGTCATTATATTGTTGCTCAGAATACAAATGTCAAACTGGCCTGCTGATGCTTGACTTTGTCTTAATTCATTACAGGATGCTACTGGCCTATTGGAAACGCTGCAAGTCTATTGAAGGGTTAAAATGCACTGTGAGTGTCCAGCCATGGTTTCCAAAGCAGATAGACTGCTTTCCAGAAGCAGTTTTGCTTTCCTCCACCTAACAAGAGCATGATGTTGATTTGTGGGTGACAGTGCAGGAGGTACGCTGGCCCTCAGGGCAGGGGAAGCCTTTGCGGGGCTGACACTGCTTTATGTGATCCATAGGTACTTCCCACAGGCTGGTTTCTGGTGGGTGAGTGTGGAGAGCTATTTGGCTGTGAACGGGCATGTGAGCAATCCAGACAATTGCTTGACAATTGTAAGGTAGTGACCCGCAGGCACTGAGGCCTCGCCTGAGGGTTACTAAAGTTCGTGTACGTGCAGAAGCCTTGGGAAAAGTTAGCACGGAAAACTACTGAGAGAGATACGCAGAGAAGGAATGTTAACTGTAACCTTGAAGCATATGCTGTCATAGTTAACCAATCATTAAGCTGTTACTGAGTGAATCCTGTTTGGTATTTAGCCGTGTGAACAATACATGTATCCAATTAGACTTGTGTGTGTTAATGATAGACAAGTAGAGTGCCTATATATACTGAGCTATCTGCGCAATAAACTTTGGCACAGCCTGATCATATTGGTCTGTGTGCTGTGTCCGGGACTTCTGCGTCAACAAGTGGCGCCCGAACAGGGACCCTCAGATCGGCGTTGGATAAAACCGACGAGACCGACAGGAAGGAGGGGGCAGAAGCCGGTCGATATCGGGTGCTGCCCCGGCACTCGGAAGTCGCTAGCGCAAAAAGTTTGGGAATCTCGCCCTGATCAGGTGAGCGGCCGGGGAGGAGAGGGGGTCCACACTGACCAAGGAAGAGTCAGAAGTGGTGAAGCTCCTCCAACACATTCTCTCTATGAGAGCAGTGAGTTATGATGAGCCTGCCTTGAAGGCTTTGCTGTATGGAGCAAAGGGAAAGGATTTAATCCCCTCAGTGGATGCTGCCTTTCAAATCGCAACTTGGGAAAAAATAGGAGCAACGCTGTGGGAAGAGGTAAGTAAGGGATCCAAGGAGGCAAGTTAATACCCCACTGTGTGGAGACTAATTACTGACTCTTTAAAAAATAACCGATGGATGGGCCAGGGGATACGAATTTGCATCTTCCTTTATCACTTTCGCCGCCCCTGGCCTCCCTCCCCCCAGAGCCCGATCCTCAAGATCGTCAAGGTTGGGACAAATGGACAGGATTGTTAGATGAGAAAGTACAGACACTTCATGACGGACTTACAAATTTACAGCTCTCCGACACGGCTAAGTCAAAGAATGAGATAGTGGAGCCCAAACCCCCCCACCCCCACCCCCCCACCCCTCCGAACCTCCACCAGTTGCTGCCGTGGCTGCGGAGGCTGAGGACGGCGATGAAGGCAATCCTTTTGCCCCAGACCCTGTTAATCCCGAGAAAAAGCCTACTCTCAGATCACCTGAAACCTACAGGAGAAAAATGTTTTAATTGCACTTGATAACACTGAAACTCCAGAACACGTTAATGAGGAGCCTGTGCATTTTCATCAGACTGCTCTTGCTGCTCCTGAGATTCTGATGCCTGATAATTCTGATACTGACCTGGATAGTCCTTTTGACCCGAGACCTGTTGATCCGGAAAAGAAGCCTGATTTAGATCCCCCAGATCCCCATGATAAATGGGCAGTTATAAAGGGAAAAGTAAGATGGGTGGGGGATGCAGATGTATTGTGTGCTTATAGTCTGTCTGTGATATTCATGTACTAAAAGTTAGCAAATGTAACTACGTCTGTGTTTCTATCGACCCTTGCAGACCTTTATAGATACTGTTGGCCACTTCTCCCGATGTAGGCTGGCCACCTGCATTGGAA
The DNA here is from genome assembly GCA_039720435.1 of Amazona ochrocephala. NCBI lineage: Eukaryota > Metazoa > Chordata > Aves > Psittaciformes > Psittacidae > Amazona > Amazona ochrocephala. The sequence continues at coordinate 17,124,538 of CM077889.1, forward strand.
TGAGTGTGCATTTTGGTCAGTATAAAAGCCCAAGCCTCATGCGATGTGAGGGAGGCAGAGCCTCTGCGGGGACGCCCGCTGAGATTGAGCCTGCCACCTTGCACTGCGATGATGCTGCTTGGAGCTGGTTTCTTGATTGTCTTCACAGGGTCATTGCACTGCGTTTTGTATGTGTGACCATGTAATGGGCATAATGATTGTCTGCGTTTTGTGTTTCACATGTTGTAGTTGTGTGGAGTGTGTTTGTGGGATCCCATAAATGTGTGTGTATGTGTGTGTCTGTTGAGGGCAGACAGTGTTCTGTGTATTTTTTGTTATTGGGTTAATGTAAAAGTTTTTAATGGGTAGCAGATTAACATTTTGGGCAAGAAAGGGTTAATAGAAAAGTGGTGCTGCCGGCAGAGATTTATGGCTGCTGCTCAGTAGGCTGGCAGCTATAGCTGCTGCTGGGCAGGCAGGCGTTTGTAGCTGCTGCCGAGCAGTCTTGCTTAGTGTGTTTAAGGTAACCTAGGGGAGAATCCAAGCTTTACCAACCTCCACCCAAACAGCACCAGGGTGGCAGAGATACGGTGCAGTTTGCTTCTGCACCTGCTTCACATTCCTGTTTCATCAGAATGCCTTTGCTTTAAGGAATCATTTTTAGCTTGACTTACTTCTCGAGAACTGATGGCATGGGGGAAGGGATATATTTGTGTTCTACCTACAGGTCCATGGAGGCTGCCTGCAAAGTTTCTCAAGCCTTGTCATGAGCTGGATGGACAAGCGGAAAAACCCAATGCCTTAGCTACAGGAGCTTGAATGTGTGTGCATGTAAAGTAGCTCTTATTAGAGGCTGTGATTTTGTGTATAAAACCACCTGTACTTACTAGCCAGTTGCTAATAAGAAACTACGCCTTGTATTGTATGGATTTGTCACTTGTAAAAGAGATCTTAGAGCATGCAAATTTGCAGCAGCTGCCAGAAGATGATAAGGCAAAACCCGCAGAAGTTAAGCTAACAGGAAGAGGTTATATGTTTGCTTACAGATCAAGGCATTCGGTGGATACCGGCTCGGTGGATACGGCCTGGCGAAACTCAGCAGAAAGCATCTCGTCTACAGCAGAAGATGTCAGTGATGATTAAGAACCTGTTAGTGGTTAAGCTGTTAATTTTGCTCTTTGTATATAATTCTGTATCTCTGTTACACGAAATTAATCCTAGAAAAAATTTGTGGGTAACATGGGCCAGTGAGAATGGGGTGTCGGAATTTTGTCTTGCTATGGCATCAGCCACAGATCCATTTCAAACATGTCTAATAGGAATACCTGGGTATAATAAGAACAGCTTTAAGGCATTTTCGACCAACAACTGCAGTAAGTCAAAAAATGTTGCGGACTGCTCAGCAGAATTGATATCTGGATTGAATAGGACACTCCCTTGGGATCCACAAGAATTAAATTTAATGGCATCGCAAGCAATTGGGAATAGCTCACAAAACTGGACACAAACCTGCATAATGTTTGGATGCAAATATGCAGGCTGCCCATATTCAGTCAACTCACCAGATGTTTCGCCCAAAGATAGCACCTATTGGTACGCTAATGAATATTGTGGGATAAATGATACGGCTGGGAAGGCAACAGCCTTTAAGGCATACGGATCTACTCACCAGCCTGGGTCAGTGCCCCTCCTTTGGAATAACAAATCTGCCAAGGCCCTACCACCAGATGTCTTTTTAATCTGTGGGGATAGGGCATGGCAAGGAATACCGAAAGACATTGTTGGAGGGCCATGCTATTTAGGTTCACTGACTATTTTTGCACCAAAGTTTACAGAATTGAGTAATCTTAGTCATATTCTCCACTCTAGATCTAAGTGATCAATAGGACTCACCCCTGATTGTAATGACAATGTTCAATTACTGAGCAGAGCTGCTCTAGTAGCTTTGTCACTATTTGTCCCTGGAGCGGCTGCAGGAAATGCCCTAAGAACAGCAGCCCAGCTAGCTTGTTGGGCAGAAAAGCAGGCTAATGTAACTACAGCCGTTCTCGAAGAATTATTAATGGATCAAAATAGCTTAAGACACTCCCTCCTGCAGAACTGCACAGCCATCGACTTTTTGCTGTTGGCACAGGGTCATGGCTGTGAGGACTTTGAAGGTATGTGTTGTGTGAATCTGTCTGATCACAGTAAGAGCGTTCACAAACAATTGACCTATCTAAAAGGACACTCACAAAAAATCCAACAAGATGTGAATCCTTTAGATGACTGGCTCCGCAACATTTTTTCAGGATGGGGAATAGGGACTTGGATTAAAAATTGGATAATTATTGCTTTGAAGGTTTTAGGCATTATATTACTAATTTTGTTTGCTTGCACCATTGTATTTACTATACTGAAGAAATTTGTAAACAGAATGCTAAATCAAATCTGGATTGCTCAAAAACAAGAAGAGGGTATTGTGGAAGCATTCCTTTCAGTTAACGGACATGTGAGCAATCCAGCCTTTGAATGAGAGAACTCCACTGGTAAGAAATTTCTTTGGCTGATCCCTCACTGCCACTAGCATCTTCAACATGCTGCTGCGCCCTGTAGTATATATATACTGCTAACGTAAATCTGTATGTGCTTTGCCATAGTAGTGACTTGTTACTGAATGAAGCAGGTGAACCTCTGCACTGACAACAAGGTGCCAAGACTGAGGTTGGCCAAATACCTCCTGTCACAGTCAAGGGCAAGACTGGGTTGGCCTCTGTGTTTGCCACCAAGAAGAACCTTTAGCTCCGCTGCTGGCTGCAACCCAGCAGGCGTTGAGTGGTGGGGACACATGCCATGCCAGACCTTGATGTGAGGGATGGCCTCTCCTGTTATCAGAGAACTATACAGGAGAGAAAGGCAGGCCAAGCAGCCTGTGGTTGGCATATGTTGGAGATACGATCTAGTCCAAATCCTCTGCTCAAGTAGGGTCGTCTGAAACAGGTAATATATATAAAATAAAAACAAAAACAAAAACAAAAAAAAAAAAAAAGAGGGAAATGTAAGGATTTTCTTCAAACAGTTTGCAAAGCGTAATTTGTACAAAAGCTTTTGAATTTGTCTAGTTTTGATTCTCTTTCTGCAATACAGCATTTGTGACATCTAACAGATGATTCCTTGCCCAAACCACCAGTTCTATATAAAGACCTACATGATAATGAGTGGAAAGGACCAGAACCATATCAAGTTATAGAATGTAACAAAGGATGTAATGTGACTGCAAGACTAAAGCAAAGTGTGCAAAATGATTCCAGTGTAAGTTTGTTATGCTGTTTTTAATGGCAATACGTATGTGACTATGTTAATACAAGTAGAAGAAAATTCTTTAAAAATATAGTTTTGTAGAATTGTAAGGCTTTAGATATATTAACAGCTCAAGTAGACAGAGTATATACTTTAATTAATGAATCTTGTTGTACTTGTCTTGATCAGTCTGGAAAGACCTTGAAAGATGTTAAAGAAATTTGGAAGCATGCAAAAGTACTTCATGATGTCTATCAGAACGATAAAATTCCTTGGTTAGATGCCCTTCTTACATCTTGGGACTTTAATGGTTGGCTCACATCTCTGATTAAAGGTATTGGAATGATTTTGGTAGTAATCTTGACCATAGTTATGATTGTACCTTGTATTTTGCAATGTATTCGTGGTATGATTGAAAACCTGGTAAAACAGCTTTGGTTTACTCAAGAAAAGAAAAGGGGGAGATGTGGGTGATTTCTTGTTAGAGAATGGACATATGCCTGCTCTGAATGAAAGCAAGTATGTGCAGCTGGCCATGTAGCAGGGGTAACTCCTGGTTACCTCTGTGCAGCCGACCGTGGAAAAGAAGCAACTCCCGGACAGTTAATGAAACAAGAATGCAGGCCTGGAAGATAAGAAGGAGCTAAGATAAGAAGGTTGCTGAATTGGACTGCAAATCTTGCTTGCTTACCAAAACCACACTTTAGGTTCTCACAAGTGCAAAAGTTACAAGTGCTCTTGGATTGTAATTGGTTTCAAAAGCTGTTACAAGGTTGGGGTATTAGTGGTTGGCTAGGAGTACTAATCAAACAAGGTTTAACAGTTTTAATGGTATTGATCATTATTGTTTAAATCTTTTGTTGTTTATGGAAGTGTATTGCCAGTATGCTATTTCGTGCTGTGAATCGGGTCTGGATTGCTCAAAAACAAAAAGGGGGATTTGTGGAGAGCTATTTGGCTGTGAACGGGCATGTGAGCAATCCAGACAATTGCTTGACAATTGTAAGGTAGTGACCCGCAGGCACTGAGGCCTCGCCTGAGGGTTACTAAAGTTCGTGTACGTGCAGAAGCCTTGGGAAAAGTTAGCACGGAAAACTACTGAGAGAGATACGCAGAGAAGGAATGTTAACTGTAACCTTGAAGCATATGCTGTCATAGTTAACCAATCATTAAGCTGTTACTGAGTGAATCCTGTTTGGTATTTAGCCGTGTGAACAATACATGTATCCAATTAGACTTGTGTGTGTTAATGATAGACAAGTAGAGTGCCTATATATACTGAGCTATCTGCGCAATAAACTTTGGCACAGCCTGATCATATTGGTCTGTGTGCTGTGTCCGGGACTTCTGCGTCAACAGGTGAGAGCTTATGTGGGAGAACACTTGGAATCTTGAAGCTGAAAGCTCACCAAATCCAAACAGAATGAAAAACCTTTGGGAAAACACAGCTATTAGGAAGCAGGCGTGAGAGGTCTCCCTTCTTCTGCACGTTGGCTTCCTCAGTTGACAGATGCTTCCAAAAAACAGTACTGAAAGCGTTTCACTGGGTATGAACTTGGGCTTTCTGGGTACAAGTTTAGCACACAAGTGCCTGGTAAACCCTTCTTTTTCCTAATGAAACTGCAGCATTTCCTTCCCCTCCCACCTGCATTCTTTTTATTCAGCAGCTATGCAGTAGAGCTGCCAGATCTGGCCTTTAGGGCTCTGTGGAATGCTCTAGCTAGTAGTAGTAGTTCAGTAGCATTGCTTTATACTGCATAATGAACTGTACTTTTATGGTAATGAATGTACATTTCAAACAATTCAGAGAAAAATGGAGTTTTTTATACTTCTTTTATTGCAAATGCAACCATTCTCTTTGTATTAGCAATTTTGGTCTTAACACAGTAATAACAACTTCAACAAGAGCAACAAAAAATGTTGCTTTACTCCATTCTAAGGGAAATACAAAGTTATAAGCATGAAATGAAAGCTGTCTTGGCCAATCTCAGCCAGAATAAATTCCAGAGCTGAAAGAAAATCAGTGAATTACAATTTCTATTACAATTTCCTCACAAGCTTTACCCACATGATAAAAATCAAAACAATCTTCTCAAGAAATACAGGGTTTTTTTCCAATAAATGGCAAGGATTCATATTGTGAAAAGGGCAGTTGGCCGCTGAAGTAAGATATTACTGTATGCGTTAGAAATTACAGTTAGTTTGGCTTCTCACTCAGAGTTTATACTTGTTTGTCAGTACATTTAGAGCAGTTATAGTATTCTACCTGATGTACCTAATGCTAAGCTTTGTTCTAAGAGCTGTGATTATGCAGAGATACATTAGGGAAACTGTGCCATCTCCATCAGCTTTCATACCCCCTCCGAGATGAAGGCACATCCCTGCCTGAAATTGTTTGCCTATGTATAAAGTATTAAACTTACTTTACATAGTCAGATGTGCCATGGTCAGCTTAATTTTGTAATTGAATTCCCTCAGATGCATTTTTTCCTGCTCATTACCCCATGAAGATTAGTGAGAGTTAACACACAATAAGCTCAATAGATTGATAACATAGCGTTTGAAATGCTCTGCAACAGTTAGTTTGGACCCGCGCTGAGAGCACAAAAGCTAATATTTTCCTTTGTTGCAGTGCTCAGGGAAGCAGAGATGAAGTATCAGGATTCATTGTTTGGATGCCATAAAACAGAGATGAAAAGATAAAAACCAGGTCTTTGTAGAGAATACTTTGGGTGATAACGTACTAGTTTAACAATATTAATCATAGAACTTTGCATGGATATTTGTTGTTTTGAAAGGCTTTCCTTAATCTTTGACAATATAAGCATAAGTTACACATAGAAGAAGGAAGAAGAGCAACTGACTGCATCAAGGGATAAAGCAATATAGATGACCTATGTGATAGTGAAGGATGGAGGTAATCAGTTTGTATTTTCACCAGGAGTCCATGGCAAAGTACAGAAACCATCTGCATCCTAAATCATTTTCTACAACTCTACACATTAGCTACTCCATCAAAGCTCTTCTTCAATCCTGTGTGTGGTATTATTGATCAAAATCCCTCGCTCAGCTCAGGAAGTATTGGATGCCCCACTTTCTTCAGAATCAGCCTGGAAACCTTCCCAGGGACACATCTGCTCCTTTAATTTGTTACCTGGATGAAAAATGTGTGAAGAAAATTAAGGCTGGAATGAACTTTAAACATTCTAAATTGATGCTGTTGTGGTAGAAAATGTGTGTAAAACGAGTGGAAAACAAATCCAAGCAGCTGGTTTAACCCTAAACTGTAACTGATGACATGCACAGGGGACCAGGCTGTGCTGCAGAAACAGTCCCTAGTTTCGCTGATTTGCATCTGATGGAAGTGTTCTTCCATGGGTGCTATTTGGAAGATTTTCAGTTACATTAAGGGGAAGTACTTGTCCAGATGAAGGAAGGCTTCCCCAGGGTTTGTTTCGTATTTTACTTTTAATTCTATATGTTGAATACAAACAGAAGCCAACTTCCTGAGCTTTCAGAGCATCTTCTACTTAGTACAGCCAGGGTACTTAGTAGCAGTCAAATGTACCCCATAGTATAAACTACATAGTGTATGTTTCAGTATTGAAGAAATAATTTACTTGCCTGGTACTTTCTCCACTGTTCCCTTTGTTGTGTTATCTTCTACACTTTTATTCGAGAAGAGTCTCATTTAGGTTGCTCTATAGGTCTAGCTCATCTTAACTTCTGAGCATCGTATCTTCTCTCCTGAGCCTTTGCAGCACAGTGCAAGAGACACTTACATTAGCTCTGCTTTTATTCCCAACTCAGAGCTCACTTGCCTGCTCTGCACTGCTGCCATGCAACCTGTTTTTCAAGAGTCCCTTATGGCACTGACAGCCCTGGGTGACTTGGTGGCAGGGAGCAGACCTGTGACTGATGCAATAACCCTAAACCAGCTAACTTGAGCATTAAATCTAGCTGTGGTGTAGACTGCAAACTTAATCTAAGAAGCAGGGGAAATAACCCAGTGGGAGCCCGTGCCTGGCTTTACAGGCTCATTGCCAAGGTACCATTTGAACTTGAGCTCATCTGGAGTGACTTGCTCCAGGCTGTGGAGCGAGTTAGTGGTCAGATTGTGGTCAGAAATTTATATGCCTTGTGGTCTTGTTGCTTTGCTCTGACAAAATCTTTTCTTAGTGGCACATATGAGAACACTTCTGCTGAAATTCTGCCTATTCCCTATGAGGACATATTTTGGTTCCCTCTCCCTTACTTTCTCTAAGTGTTCCACTCGTTTCCATCCCTATAACCAGCTGGCTGCTGCTCACCTGTAAATCACCACCCTCCAGAAATTATCTTCTCTGGTTCTCTTTTCAGCCTATCTATCAGGAACTGCTTTGAACAAAGAGCAATGTGCTTGTTTTGAGGAGGAAATACATGAAATATATACTTCAGATAGCTTTTTGCTCCCTTTTTTTGGTGGTTAGTGGCATGAAACCAGGATTATTGCAAATAAAACCTGGAACCTGTCTGTTTATTGCTTGCTCCTGGCTGCGTCAAGTATAGAGTGGGTAAAATTCCTGTCACTTTTTTCTGTAACATCAGCTACAAGATATTAAAGTAAGATCTTGGCAAGAGTTAAGATACTTTGACGCATTTAAAAGGGCAGAAAAGGTTGTTTTCATATCCTTCTTTTTTGCTTTACGGCTCAGGAAGAGGACCCTGAAAATCAGTTTACACTTCAAATTATCATGACTATATACTTGTAAGTGTATAATCTGGTCCGGAGTAACTGGTGTGGGGAAGTGTCAGTCTGCTTGCAAATGCAGCTGCTGCTGTTGAATATAATGAAATGTTGAAGGGAAATCAGCGTAATCATGACCTTATTTATTTACTTTTTCTGCAAACCAGATTTTTCTCATAGCACTGCACAGATATTAGAAACAAGAGAATTTAATCCCTTTTCCATTATCTAGACTGTGTGTGTGGTGGAAGGGAATTGCACTGCAAGGCAAGAAAGTGGCATGGCTAGTTACAAACCTGCAATCACGTTCTGGAATATTAAAGCAGTTCTATGCGTTTTCCACCTCAGTGACCCCAAGAATCAGTTCAGGTTAGTGCTGTTTGACAGAAGAGATCCATTAAAGCTCAGCTTCCCAAGAAAGTCTTAGAGCTACACGTAAATATATCTCCACAACAGATTTTGGGAGTGGACTGAATCTTTCTCAATAGCAGTGGTAGCTGGGGCACTATTACTGCACATATGCCAGAGTCTTGAATCTGTATTTTCAGCAGTAGAGTTACAACACATTAAATGGTTGTTTTCACAAACGAAGGGCTGTTGTCACAACAAGTAGGCTCCATAACCTTGACCTACCTTGCCATGAAAATATGCCATGTAATATGATTTGTTTTAAGTGGAAAATATTAGCAAAGAGGAAATGTTATTTGCTTGCCCTTGGCAACTGTATTTTTGCCTGACATGTTTTCATGTGAATTTTAGTCTGTTTCACTTTTATTCGGCGATTTATCTTAAAATGGAACCTTTTCTGCTCTTCATCCTGTACAAGTGCTTTGGGTGCTTGCAGTAGCACCCACAGCTGTAGCTCCAAATGAAAAGCAGACCAAATATGCCCAGCTTCTTGTTTCTGCAACAAAGACTGAGAATGCACAGAAATGCCTTTATTCAAATTGCCACGTTCAGAGCTTGTTTCTGTTTTCTTGTCTTGAAGTGCTACTTCCATTTTCACTTTTCTGCTTGAGTGAGAAGATGACTGATGTGCAGGTGAGCAGTGGTGGAGCAAGGGTTGACATCTTGGAAAAATAACTATTTATCTGCCATGTAACTGAACAGACAACTTTCAAACCCAATATTATTGTAGGAAAGCAAAGATACGAACACTAGTCGCCTAAATCCCGGGTCTAGCTGAGGGTTTGATATTGTTCTGCTGGTGAATAACAATCTCCACTGTGTGCAGTGCATCAACTCTGTCACACACATCTGCCATCCTGCCTGGGTGAAGTCCAGATGTGGATTGCCTGGAATTTAAGGGCCTCCATCTCCCTTTGTCTAGCAGTACCTCTTGCTACTCGGTGAGGGAAGGGCTTAGCCTCTGGAGACCCTCTCCCCCTCCACTGCTGCAGCTACATCTCCCTCCTATCAAAGGGCAAAGCTGAAACAGCAAAATAGGCAGAAGGCTGCAAACTCCTCCTAATCCCTGCCTCTGGGAGCAGTGTCTAGGCAATATACCAAATTTTCAGTCATGCTGCCTGGGTGATCCAAAGGTGGATTATGATCTACCTCATGCCTTCTGGAAAAACCATGCCCTGGGCATCTCTAGTCTCTTCCCATCTCAATCTAAAATACGCCTTCAGGTGGTAAGAAAAATACCTTTCTCTTAGGTTTCTAGACCACCACCCCTTACAGCTTTAATCTCAGCACTTCCACCATGAAATAGTATTTAAACCTATGTTCTTACTGCTTTAAAATAATACATCATATACATAATAGTTCATCAAGCTAGAAAACTATTACACAAAGCAAGCAGAATAGCCTTAATTGAGCAATTTAGTATTTGTCTAGTCAGTGTGATTAACTCTTGTCCCTGTAACTCCTGAAATGATAGCACTAACAAATATTGCAAGGCATTTTCAAATTAAATGAAATGTTCCTTTGATTACATTAAAGATAACACATTTTAGAACCATTCCTGCAGGAGTTGTTCCTCACCAGTGACAGCACTGATCAATTTGCCTTATCTTTCCCTGCAGAAGTAATCTTTAAGTTTCCTTGAGTCATCGTTTGATCAAAGTGCATTTGCAACAGGGTGATTTAAGTGGTCTGAGTCGTCATCTTAATGTAAAGGTCCTAAGGGAAAGAAGAATGAGAATGTGCTTATGTATACGGTAATAAATTGATGTGAGTATGTGGATAATTACATGCAGGTAGGAAAAAGCAAAAGGTTGGGGCAGTGGGAACCCACCCTGTTCATAAAAGGCTTGATAAAGAGCTGTTTGGGTTGTTGTGTTTCCAAGCAAACCAAATCAGCACTAGTAATTAGTGCTCCCTGCGGGTGTTTGCAGGAGAAGAATGACTCCTGGGTACCAAGGGCAGGACAGAGAAGTCAAGTGCTCTTGTTTCTTCCATAACTTATAGTGTAAAATTTCCTCCAAAGGAGGAAACCTGAAGTAGCATTGCCAGTGCTGGTTTGGTGAGCTATGAAGGCATGGTTGGTTTGTACTCCTGTACCCACACTTGGTTCACCAGAGGAAGCTCTGCAGTCCTCTGGGAGGATTTGACCACAGAAGCAATAGCCAATTTCCTGATTTACTTCTGTTTATTCTTCTGTATGCTGCTCCTCCAGTATTCCATAAATTTCTAGCAAATGCCATTTTATGTAGTTTTATAATGAAATACTTTCCTTTTAAGAAAAAAGCTCCTTAAAAGGGTTTGAAATGGTTCCAGAGATTGCATAATTTACTGAATTGAAGAATGTAAAGTGGTTGCTAGGACTTGGTCAGCAACATTAGCTCTTGCTTTGTCCTTCAGTGTTGGATGCTGAGGTTTTGATGTATTTCCATGAAAACCTGGAATCTTTTTTGCTCTAATAAATTTCCTTGAAATAGAACTTTATGAACAAAAGAGAGTTTCCCTATTAAGTTGCACCTTCTGAAGCAGCTCAGACAGCAGTCTTTACTGCATTTCCTTTTGTTAATTTTATTATCCATAAATAAAATCGATAGCAACTTCAAAGGATGAAAATTAGTATTAAATTATTGTTAGCATAATTTGGTAACGCAAATGTTGTGTAGCATTCTGTTGGGTTTGGTGGCAAAATTAAGAAGGAATGCAACTTGTGCACAGAGCAAACCAACCAAAACCTTAAAATCCAAAAAACCCTTCGGAAAAGCTTTAAACCCTTTTTGGTTTCCACTTAGGTTTTTCCCTCCTGGACTTCCTCAGAAAGGAAGTTACCTGAGCAATAACTCCACTCAGGGATCTTTTCCTTTCTAGTAAGTAAATAATGGTGCCTTTTTCCAACTGAAAACCTGTAAGTCACAGAGCAGTATCCTGAATTACGAGATGTCTGAATATGCATGCTATACGTGTTTTGTGGTGATGCAGACCAAGAGTTCACTCACTGCAGGTCTTATTTGGACATTTGCCTTGTCCTAAATTCAAGTACATGTAAGCAAGATGCTCATTGTAAGAGCAACTGTATATAATATACAATATGCATAAATATGTATTTATGTGTATATATATACACACAGGCTTCTTCAAAGGAGACTAATATATCCCTGTTGTTTATGTAATTCCAGTGCTAGCTGCAAGGACAGGAATTTGCTGTCTCCTATCAATGTTTCCAGATGCCCCCAGGCCGCTGGCATGGGACCACAGTCCAAAGCGGATGATCTCTTCGCTGTTAAGTGAACTGAAACCGGAATCCAAATCTCCTAACAGTCCTTTTTCAGAAGGAAAATAATCTAGTCATCCCAATTATTGACACTAAATAATGCAATGAAATGTCAGCATCTTTCTGCTGGGAAAAGAAAAATCATGTAAAACATATTCAGGTAAAATAAGGCAAGTTGGTCTGATATGAGCTGTCAGGTCACTTCAAAGCACAAAGGACTTCCTAGTAATAAAGCACATTGAACAGAACATGAGTATAGATTTTAAGATGCAAAACGAAAGTCTTTAGCAACTCTTTATAGCTTCACTTTAAATTTACAGACAGTTTGGGGATGAGAAGTTTCGCATTAAGACCGTAGCTTGGCAGACACCAAGGATTTGCAATCTAAAGCTTGAAATTCTCATAAATCTTTCCATTAAGCTCTTTGACAAGTTCCAGAAACTCAGGCAGTGGATCTGCTCCTATTTAACTGCTACCTGACAGTAGCTAATGAAAGTGTCCTACTTCCTCAGAGGTATATCAGAAATGTAAATAGTTTTGAGACTTCTCTGGTTTGCAAATCACATTTACTGAGGTGTATTTCAGTTTTGTGCATTTGTGCTAAATGAGCATTATGGCTTGGGGGGGAAAGCCTGTAAAATCCTACACTGTGCTTCATATATATATATATATATATGCTTCCTGGTGCAATTCTACCTAATTATTAATACTCTCTAACATTCAATATAATATCCAAGATCCCCAAGGGTAGGAAAAATTGCACATTGTGAACATGAGAGCAATTTGTGCACTAACTTTGGTTTCCTTCTGCTGTATTTAAACAAATAGCAAGCTTCAAGCATGAGTAATCCTGATGCCTTGGTAAATAACAAAAGGTTTTCAGTGAAGGGGAGAGAAATATGTGAATTTACGACAAAGTATGCATTTTTCTTGATGTATGTGTTGTGTCTCATTAATTCCTATCTGTACTTGTAGACTACAACACAGATGACATTGATTATCAGATGCTGCCTTGTGACAAGAAATTGCATTCTTTCCCAGATGTGTTACTCTGTGGTGCAGAAAGGCTGAAAGAGCCGAGATTGAACAGGAATGACAGAGATAACTCAACCACCTTGAACATTGCAGTGCAGCATGGGAGTGATCATGATGAAGGGATATACTGAAAATTCCTGTGGGGAAACAGGCTTAGAATGGGCTGCTGCTTCATAACTTACAGCATCTCACATATTTCTTCTATCTCTTCCACACCAGGATATGTTTTCACCATTGCTACCTGGATATAAGGAACAGAGAGGTCTTTTTCCCCCTCTAACTCATTGAATTTCAATTTTTATACTGAAATTTTCCAAGTCACTCATGGGATTTTCCTGATGGAATTTAGCCATGTAGTTCCTCTTAAATTGCAAAGTCAGTCCCCTGAGTCATTGAATGACTTTCCAAATCACAGGCTTGATGCTCTAAAATAAGTAATGATTTCACTCAGTTTGGGTGTACGTCAGCACCCCACACGGCATATATTTTTCTTACCTAAAAAAAGGTAAATCAGGTTTGCTTTCCTCTATGGGCAGAATACTAGAAGGCAGATTTCCTTCACAAGATATGACATGGTGCCTTGGAAAAGCTTGCATAATGAAAGCAGCAAATAGAACAAAAGGGACTGGCTGCTGGGCTTTGCTGTTAGGCATGCATCCCCTATTCCTAAAGCAATATGGGTGCACAAAGCAAGGAGCAATTGCATGCTGCTAAGATGACAACATGGCAACAGCGTCTCTTTATAGAATTTCATCCTATAAGTTTCAGGTTATTATTTAGGTTATAGTCAGCCATAATTAGAATAGAATAGTAAACAAAGGTAGAATTAATATAATTGAAGCTGTATTTATAACCCTTGTACAGGTGAAGGTATTTTGCCTGTGATCTATTTCACTGGCAGTTGCAAAATTCCAATTAATATTCCGGTTTTATTCCTGTACTCAGGCAGATCAAGACAGTTTGGAGTAGATGCTGTTTCCAGATTGTTTGTTACTTCTGTTAGAGTTTAAGACATGCTAAGTTATGTGGCTTATTATCTTTCTTTACATGAACAGTCCCCATTGGCCTCATTGGGATTGCTTTTAAGTGTTATGGGATAAATAATCAAGTATTCCTGGGATTATATATCCAGCCTCATCCCTACAAAGGTCGACAGGACTTTGATACATCTCTGACACATATACAGGCAACACTCAAATCAGGTTAATTTGTGTTGTGTTAATCTTTGTCTATTGATGCTATACAACTAAAGCAGAAGTAAAAGTTGAAGAGGAATTTCCCTGAATTAAATACTTCTATAGGAGGGGAAGAGAAGTGCAAGTAGAAAACATGCAAAAGGGAATGAGAAACACCCAAAATCCAGAGTTTTGATGTCAAATAAGCACTGACAATTAAACACCATAATATTAAACCCCCAACTTGGTTCATACAAAAAGTAGAGCTGAATGGGTAAGAACAATTAAAAGGTAAAATATAAAGCATTTTTCTTTTTACATAGTTTTGCTACACACTATGAAAACTCACTGTCTATATCTAGTGATTTCATTCAAATAGTGAAACTCTCGCAGATTATGGGCAATATTATTGCATTTCTGTACTGCTATGGCTTTTGGGGTTGCATGCCTTAATGTATTATGCTACAAAGCAATTAATTCTGTTTTTTTTTTTAATGAAAGCAATTCATACAACAGTGCCTAAACCTGCTCCCATAGAAAGGGGAGAGCATATTCTCCTTGCTTCAATACAGAAGGGAACAAGCCTTCGCAGTGTTATGCATCTGGGGATCATAAACGTTTCCATAAAACCTCTAATTTTTCTGTGCGCTTGGGTAAATGAAGAACAGAAAGACAATGTTCAAGCTTAAATGAAAAACTAGTAGAGAAATATCGATTCAGTTGTCTAGAGTAGTGGATAGCATTCCTTCCAAAGAGTCAGTAAGCAGAGTAAGTGGGATAAAAGCTGAATTGTTAAGTTTGCATAGAAAGGGATGTACAGTACCAAAGATATGCTTTGCAAAGCAGCTATGTGGGGAAATGTATACCCAAGTAAGCCAATAAGAGGCTGACTGAATACAAAGTACTGATTATCTTCTGCCATTACAGGCTAAAGAGAGTCCCAAATCCCCCTCTATGTCCTTCCTTCATGTAAGGGATTGTGTCATAAGTGCATTAGAACCAGAGGTGTCAACTCACCTGGACTGGAACAGGACAAGCACCACTTGGGGAAAACTTCTGTCAATGCCTCCTACCAGGAAATGTAAAGTCTATTAGTGACTATGCTGTTATATATCAGTGGTTCCCATCTTTGAGTAAAATCCTAAAAAGCAAATCATATTAAAGGGATGGAAACATGGGATATAAAAGGCTCGAGTAAAGAGTCTGGGATCTGTGCATTGCACTGAGCATTTGGTAGTCTTTTCTGAACCTACATGGGATATACAGCTGTCTGTTGTCGTGCAGTCTATGTAGGCTGTGAAAATGGTTTGTTTCCATCAAGAACTCAGGAGATACATTTCAGGGTTTAAGGGCTTGGCTAGAATGGAACTGAAAGGAATGAGTGCTAAGATGGCAAACTTCAGCCAAGTAATCGAAGTCTTCCCTTTGTTCAAAGCTACTTATCCAGTAACAGACCAAATCATTTTCTCTACATCATTTGCTTGTTTCCTGAATTTAGATAGTGGGAAAAAAGTTGCTTTCCAGCATTGAGGAATCACAATAACTTGATATATTCCCTCGCCAAAATGTCATATATTCTCTCATCCTGCAATTAATCTTGTAAAAGAGCAAACAATGACATGGAATTAATCAGCTGCTGTGACAAAAAGATTGTGACAGAAAGATGAACCCAGCTAAAATTAATTTTATGAGCGACAGCTTGAAGCTTAAACAAGTGGAAAACATGGTGCAAATTGTACTTAGCTTCAAGAAAGGTATTTTAATGAGAAATGCAATGGCACCACAATACTAATCTGTTATAAAAACAAGATCTACCTTGCAAATAACCCCCATATTCCTGTGTTTTCCCTTCTCTTGTGCAACACACTGGAGGGAGGTAAAGATTGTGCTGCATCAGTCACCCAGAGCAAGCCACAGAAGTGAAGTGCAGGTGCATTTTGGGGAGCACTTGAGTGGATTTGCGCTCACGTGCAAATGACCGAGGCAATGGCCTATGGCAAAGGCTGTAGGATTACTGAAAATAGGGAATTGAACTTTCCGTGTATTCTCTGTTCCTCACTAGACACAAGACATCAGAAAGTGCTCTGTGAGCTGTCTTTGTCACACACTGACAGCTCTCAGCTAAAGAGAAACCTCATGCAGGCATCATTCTGCAGCTGCAGACAGGACAAGCATCAGAGAAATCTCATGAATATCAGCTGGTGTTCAGACCCTTAAGCTTTAGTTCCTGGCTGTAATACAGTGGGTGCCATCACCTTGTTATATTTAGGGATGTTCAGCTTTGGAAGTTCTGTTTATTTGGGTTTTTTCGGTGTGAGGTTTTTCAAGCTGAAGGGTTTCTGTGTTGCTTATTTCCCTGCGCCTTCCCAAAACACGCATGCTTTCCTGTATTGCCAGGATTGATGGCAGTCAAGGAGAAGCCTGACTACTCCTCCCACAGGCTACTGCCTGAAGGGAAATTAACCCTCCCTGGTGCAGCTGAATCTTATCTTGGGTAAAAAAAGGGGTGGGTAGATCCCAGCTATTTCTCATGTTCTGCTCAGCAATTGTTTATATGTCCTTGCCCCTGCTAATGACTGAAATACTGCTGATTTCATAGCAATGAAATAGTATCTTTGCTTTCCTTTGGAAGTGTTCTTAAAATATCACTGTGGGTTTTTCTTCTTCCAAAGTTTAAAACCTTGGCTGACGTGTACAAGGATGCAGTTTTGTTCAAGGTAACTTCCTAACTTTTTCATTTTTGAGGTTCAAAAGGCTGGTTCACTTGGAGTTCCTTTCCTGCTTCAGTTTATTCCATGTCAAAGTGTAAAGCTACTATTTAAGTACTTGTGGTGATGATGAGAAAATGATTTCTCTTGTTTTCCAAACCTGCTTCAGAATTTGTTAAGACTTATACAAAACTGTTGTGGTTTAAGCCCAGTTGGTAACTCAGAACCATGCAGCCATTTGCTCACTTACCCCCCTTCCCCCCCCCTGCTCCAGGAGGGATGGGAAGGAGAATCAAAAGAATGTAACTCCCATGGGTTGAGCTAAGAGCAGTCCAGTAACTGAGGTATAACACAAACCACTGCTGCTACCACCAGTAATAATAATGACAAGTGAAGAGAATAAAACCATTCACCACCTGCCTACAGATACCCAGCCTGACTGAGCAGTGATCTCACCCTTCCAGGTAACTTTCCCCAGTTTATATACTGGGCATGACGTGCTGTGGTATGGAATAACTCTTTGGTCAGTTTGGGTCAGGTGCCCTGCCTCTGCTTCCTCCTGGCTTCCCCTCCTCCCTGGCAGAGCATGAGGCTCAGAAAGTCCTTGGTCAGAGTAAACACTACTGAGCAGCAACTGACACCATCGGTGTTATCAGCACTGTTCCCAGGCTGAAAGTCAAGAACACAGCACTGCACCAGCTACTAAGAAGGAGAAAAATGACTGCTACTGCTGAACCCAGGACAGAAACCAAGCCCACAAACTTCCTGGCAGTAAGCTGTCTTTAAGTTTTGTGTATGATACATTCATTCTTTGAAAAACACTTGGTAAAAGTACTATGAAAAGAAATATATGATTTTAAAAGTCTTTAGGAATAATGAAGCACTTCACTCTGATAAAATATGATTGATTGGCTCAAAGAAGGCTTGCTCTATATCTCTCCGTCTCAGATAGAAGCCGTATCTTCAGCTGATTAATGATCATGTATTTTTCTATGATTCTTTAGAATGGTAAAAACTATACAAAAAATGGACCTTAATATAGAGGGGAAAATAAATGCCTGAAGTGTGAGATACATATTAACAGTGAATATGTTGAACCTTAGTCTCCTTTTTTGCTTTTCTGATCCAAATCCTATGGAGTCTAAAAAATGAGATAATTTAGTAGATAACAAAATGTGACACATGGAACGATAGGACTGACTCCCATGCAACACCCTACTTAAGCTACTGAGGTTTTGCTGACCAAGAAAGAGGTCCCTCTTGGGTGCTGCTGGCAGAACAGGGTTTGTAATCAGTTCTGTGCGTCTGCAGCTTTCTCCCTTCATTTCTTGCCATAGTCTTGCTTCCATTGCATCTTTGCAGCCTTTTTGAGTCATGTTTCATACATACAATTAAGTGACAAAGTCTATTCCTTACCCACCTAAGGTGAGATGAGCCATTACAGAATCATTCCTGAACAAATAAGTCATCATCGAGCTACATTCAGCTTCTGATTCTTAAAGCCAGAAATCTGGGAGAAAAATGGGTTGCACAAACCAATGTCCTCCTCCCTTCCTTCCTAAATTTTAGTTTCCTTATTTTAACAAAAATCACTGTAATTATACAAAAAAAGTTTGTCAAAACAGATGCCCAACAACCATAGTATATTTGCTAATGAGGTACAATTTCCTTCCTTTATTTGAGAGTTACTGTTTCCCTTCAAGTCCGCTCTATTGCAGGCAAGATGATTCCAGTTACTTCAAATGTTCCCTGTAGGTCATGTTTTCCACATCTACAGTCATCCACCCTTTTCATTTTAATTTTAAATATTGGGAGATGTGAAACAGTAAGTTGAAACCAGCAGAGCCTCAGCTGACTTAACCTTAACACCTAGTTAAAGCTGGGTGAAATGGAATGGTTGCTTCTTGTATCTGCCAAGGAACATTTCAGTTTATGCATGTGAATATAGTGTTATTCTTTGTCTCCACTGGCATATGTATGATATGAGCCAAATTCCTACCTTCTCAGTCACTACAAATATTTCACAAGATGGGTATCCTTTCCTGTACTTCTCTGTTCCTGGAGTTCACATGCTGAAACTCTTCAAAGACTATGATCTCAACCCAACATACCTCAGTTTTCTTATTTTTGCAGGAATTCAAATCCTCTTATTTTCTCTTTTATTTTAAGTATATTTTATTAACATCCTTATTTTAGTTGTACTGCTCAGACTATGACAGCATAAGGAAAGCTTTTTATTAAGATACAAGAACCCTCTCTTTTTAATTGAGTGTAATTGCAAGAAAATGCACTCAATTGGATGCAGCTCTTCATGATCAAAGCTGCCTCTCAACTCTCTCACCGTAAATAACCTGGCCTGTGAGCTGCAATAGCTCATCCTTTCCCCCGTGTCTCTCCCAGGGGATACAGTTGTACAGTGACATCTGCAGCTAAGCTTATCAAGCTGTGCACTGAGGTTGAACAGTAATGAAGCTGAGAGAAAGCCGAACTTTTCAGTCGCTATCATACACTGTGAATCAGTAGGAGTGAGACCAGTGATACCAGAATGGGGAGATAGCTATGAAGTTAAAATCGTAATGAAGATGGGTTCTAAGGCTTTCAGTTACAACAAAATAAAAACTCCAGCAGAAGTAATTTAAATAACTTCTGGAATGGAGAACAAATTTCAGGGTGACTGAAATTCGAGTTGAGTTTCTACATTTAAGCTTCTCTCTGGTTTGTAAAATCACTTTTCAGCACAAAAGAGCAGCAGATGTGATTATAATTTCCCTGTGACTGTTCCACCTGCTGTACTGATTTATCCGTCTCTTCCTTCTACTGGATTTTGCTCCCATGATTTTATTTTTGGAAGTAAAAAGGTGTAATCAATTAAAAAATTCTCATCTTTGATTATTTCTGCAAATTCCTCTCAGAAATATACCTCAGGTTTACTTTGAAGCTATTTCAGTTCACTTTGAAGCTGCAGTTTTTCAGAGCTTTCTAGAATCCATCAACATTCAGAGAGATGTCCGTGTGTGGTGTCTGGGCTGGCAGCTCAGGACAGCTATTGCAAGCATGTTCTGATCATCTGAAAGCTTTGAGGGTTACCAACTGGCTCAGGAATGACTATCATCTTCTAGTCAATCCTCACAGCCCCAGCTCTGGTAGCACTCTTGGCAGCAAGCAGCTGGAAGAAAGGATGATCAGAACAAGATGACCAACGGACTTTGAAGAAAAAAGGTACTGTTGGCTGTCCATAATCCACAAAACCTCAGGACAATGCAGATGTAGATCCCCTGTCACTCCAGCAGTGTCAGTATTTTGGAAGGAAGGAAGGAGGGAAAGGAGGACTGGGAGACTCCAGAGGAGAATGAGAAACATCTGCTGCTCCTGTCCCTTGTGGTCCTGCCATATGGACCATCACGAGTACTGAACTTTCTGATCTGCTTTTCAACACGTATTTGTGACCTCTGAGGGTCTCCTTGCACAAATATGCTGCAGGCGCACAGCTGTACATATCTTCTGCAACAGATGTGCTCTCCAGATGTCCCTTGGATTTAAATGGAAGTATATGCGGAGTGGCAGCCAGCTACACCCAGCTCCAGCAGAAGAGGATGCTGTTCCAAGAGCTTGCCTTGGTGTTGGCTTTAACTCATTATTCTTCTGCTGTCATTGAAACAGACTGGAAGGTTCTGAAAAAGAGAGACTTTTCTTCACAGTGTCCATAGGAGCCTAAACATATCCAAAACATGGGCCTTACAAAGTTGTCTTACACTGATTGACTTACAAACGCCTTACCTTTGTACAACTCAAAGCTTTATCTGGCTGCCTTTCTTAATATCTCTATTATTGTTGTGATTGATATGACTATTGATATGATTAAGGGTTGAAAGATCATCTGTAGTATGTTTTTGGAGTGCATTTTAGTGCTGCTGGAGGTCTGTAGTGTGGGGCTGTAAAACCTAAGTTGCTCAGTTGTAGAACTGAGTGTTGCTGGCTGCAGGTTCAATGTGCTTGATAAGATTTCAAGATTTTGGGGTACCATTGCTGCTTTTTTGGACAACATACTCATAGTTGGTGAACAATGATGCAGAATAATTAAAAGAGCTAGCAGCATATGTTCTTTTTCTCAAGGCAAGGAACTTAATTGTGCATCATTTTTCTACATCTGCCATGAGATCGTAGGTGCTGACACTTCTGAGCTCTTAGATATTATGCTTCATGGAAACTTCAGTAATTAGCTGAGTATGAAAGTATCCCTTGGCAAAAAAACCCGATATGTAGTTAATACATTGCTTATGTTTCACCCACACCTCATTTTGAGAGCTTAACTGGTGTTTATGCATGTCCTGGCCTTTGCATCAGGGATGAGGAGCAGACAATTCCTCATGTGCCTAGAAATTGCTCTTTGGCTTAGATGAACAAATTCCTGTATATGTATTCCTGAACGAATAAGACAGCGTGCAAGAAATAATAAATGATCATCCCAAGCATACCTTTATTTTATTGCCCTTTTTTTGTTGTTTCTCTAACATCTCCTTTTTTCATAACAACAGTAAACTTGTTTACTTGCAATAGAAGTAATAGAAGAAAGATAAGAGAAGAAAAAAGCACCACACAATCCACAAAGCTCACACTCCTCCAATTCAGAATGTCAGCACTGCGGACAGACTGAAGGTGGGTGAAGGAAGCAGCTGGGAGTTTGTTTTTTTTCTTGTTAGGATGTGATTTGAGCATGAGATGACCCACATTCTTCTTGTGTCTAAATGCACCAATAGTATAAACAAAAATAGAGTGAAAATACAGTTCTAGCCCAGAAATAGTTTAGGGGGGTCACTTTGACTTATGATTGCTGTTCCATTTGTCATTGTTGCAAGTCCCCATCAACCAGTGTGACCACTCCTTCTGCTGGACCATTTTTCATGTCAATCATCTGCTAACAGCAGCAGACTCCCATTTTAAACAGTGGGTCTTGGGTTATCAGAAATCTTTATCTTCAAACCAGTTATCTTTTAAATTACCATCATGGAAAGGATGGGGGGGGGGGGAAAGAAAGATTATTTTCCAATTTTTTTTCTCCAAAAGCTTGTCTTTCATGCATAAAGCCTTTGGAAGGAAAGGCATCATTAACACAGCATCAAAGAATCCAGAGAAAGAATAACCTTTTCTCAAAGCCAGGGTGGCTATTTAATGAACAATTCTCTTAATTTTTAGCCACCTTCTTTCAGATGAAGAGCAATATAAATGCATGTCAGAGAAACCAATCATGGTAAAATCTCTGTTCAACAGGCAGAGTCTAATAGAAAGAGATGATAGTACAAAGGACTGAAAAAAAAGCAGCTCTTCTTTCTTTTTCTCTCTTTTGTTGCGAGCACAAAGGTAAGTGCATGGCAATCAGATGATTTTAATGAACAAGCCAGTTGTTTGGCCTGGATGGTATAATTCCAGGTGCAATCTGTAGAAGTTGCTTGAATACGAGCTGGTTCCTTTAACAATTTTCACTCTGACAGGAGCTTACTGCTAGCTGTCAAGGCAGTCCTGCAGTGGATCTTTCTTCTCTAGAGGGTGCAGGCAAAGATGTGAGAGAGAGCAGTTGCAAGAAAAAACGTGTTTGAATGTTTTTTCCTCCATCCACGTTGCAGGGCCTCAGTTTTATAATGGAGTTCAGGACCTGCCTGTTTTTGAGTGAGAAGTTCTATCTGCATCCAATATAACATCTATGGTGATTATAAAAGTCCTCAAGCTTTGGAGCTAAAAATTCTACGGTATGTAATCAAAATCATACATGAAGCACAGGCACCATGTGATCTTTTTGGTTGCACTTAATTAGCTTATTTTGGGGATGTCTGTGGCAGGTGTGATGTAGAAGCAGGAGACAGAAGAGCACTGGTACGAGTAACCAAATGTGATGTTACAAAGTGATTCAACTGGTAAGTATACAGCAAATCTTTAGCATTCAGTGACACTATCTAGTAGTAAGATGGTTGGAGAACTCATGCAAAAAGGCTGCTTCTAGCAAACATATCTTAAAATTCCAGGCAAGTTTTGAGCAAGTCAGGATTTGTGGAAAGCATTTGCTGTTAGCCACTCTCCTCTTTCCCTTCTCTTGGCATTACTTTTGGTGATGCATTAGAAAACTCAGGCTTCAAACTGTATTTTTTCCAGAGTGGCTGCTTTTCTCTTCTTTCCATCTTCAAAATCCAAACAAACATATGGAAAACCTGACCATTTATGCAATCATTCCAGTATTTTCTCAAAAGCAAAGTCTGAAAAATAGCTCTCTATGTAGAGAAGTTGGGAGGACTTCAGTGTTTGAAGAACATTTATATTGTTGAGAGTAATTATAATGTTCCTTTCTTCTCCCTGGTAGTTCTATTATTTGCAATGTTACTTCTTATGAAATAAATTATTCCCCTTGTAAAGAGATGCAGATCTACTAACTAGGCCTGGGGAAGTGAAGCAAAAATCTTATTTATCGCTTAAAACAGCTCATAGCAGAGTATGGAAATAATGACTATTTGGAAAATGAAAGTGATTTCCATGGTTAGTGCTTTGTGTGTACTTTGGACTGCAACTATAAGGGCTTATGCTGGACTCTAATGAGAAGTTTATAGCTGTATGCCTGAATCCAACAGATTAAATATAGGCATTAGAGGTTGCCTGGATTGTTGTACTCAATTCTCCTTTGCTGCAAAAGCTGTATTTTCAGCACTCTCAGTAATTCAGTTCTGAAAGAGCCTTTCTCTGCTGGACCTGCATACGAAGAGCACTACAAACTTTTTAAGGTGCTGGGCTTCTCACTCTCACAGCTGCCTGTGCTGAGGTATTGAATTTGGAAAGAACTGGCATCTTAATGTGCCACAATGCACTGGCCTATCTCTGCAGCCTGTACCAGATGGTGACAGGAACATCCTATGAGTCCTATGAGGGACTCCTAGGATATTGTTTCTAAAGGAAGTTTAGCTTGTTGTTTTTGTTATTATTATATTTGCCTTTTTTCGAACATGGTTCTGGTTTGACTGTTCTTGCTCACTGAGAATCTTAAACATAGCACAGTACAGCAAATGCAGATTTCAGTTCTCTGCCTTTAAAGGTGTACCCTCAGATTTCCAACTGGGAAACGAGGGATTGATGTGTGACATTTTATTGATGCAGTAATCAGAAGTAATTAAAAAATAAGTAATGAATAAAAGCATAACAAACCCTAAAATTAAAATATGGTTTATCCATTTTATCTAGCCTTTTATCAAAATGATAATGCTTTGTCTGATTTGAAATGTTGATTGTGTACCATAGGTAAAGGATCAAGGGAAACTGTATGGGCATGGAAGTGTGGCTTGGCATATGACGCATGACCTGCATTTCCCAGCTGTGTGTGGCACTGGGCTGACAAAGCAGTTCACAGGTTTCAGGTGAGAGCTCCTTGCACGCAACTCTAAACTAGACCACGTTCTCCCACCCTCCATCTCTTCTGTTTTCAACCCAAGCAAATGCATTTTGCTTTCTGATGATAAAATCCAGCTATTTTTATGTATTTGCAATTTCTTTTGCATTTTTCTTTACCTGTTTCTGTAGTCTTCAGTTAAGAAAATCCTGTATTAAACCCATTTGGTCCCTTTCCTAATGAGAGCTACTAAAGTCAATTTACTTGGCTTAACATGAACTTGCCTGATTCTCTTGGCAAGGAGAAGAACTAAAATTCACAGCCATACTGGTCTCTTGAACAAAAAAAAGACAACACCTGCTGAAAAATGTTATAGTCTAAGCACATGAATGCTGAATATGACGGATGTTGACAGATAGATGCGAGTGAACAAGGTAATTGGGAGATATTTGTCAGCATGATAGGGGTTGATCTTCATATCCCAATAGGCAGACTCTGATCAAGACTTCTTAAGTGCCTTAAGAGGAGAAAAAAAGGGGGGTTTTGGGAATAAACAGTGAGGTAGTCTATCAAATTTGGGGGGCTTCCAGTAAGGAAGAAGGATGGTGAGAAGGATGATGTGCCTTTTAAAATTTGGCACACAGATGATGGAAGGAAGGCTTGTGGATGGTTTATACTGTGTTAACTGCTAAGTGTTGGATGGGTGAGCTGGCCTGTGGTCAGTAATCAGTTCATGCGAGTAGAGCTTGAAGTGAGGAAGGAGTGTAACGTGTACAAATAGAGATGTCACAGCCACCAGGCCATGCAAGGAAAAAGATCTGTGTGCACAATTCAGAATGGACAAAAAAAAAAGAATTTTAATATATATTTCATCTCTTTCGTATCAGAGATGAGAACTTGAAAAAGAACTTTCAGCCTTAGGAAAGTTAGGAAAAGCTTTATTTCTTGTAAAACATCTATTTCCAGTTTGGCACCTTTATTCCATGATTTCTTCTCTACCCATTTTTACTTATGCAGAAGATTTTGCAAAACTATTCCAGCTACCTAGGACATATAACTCTATGGCCTAGGAGCCATGCCAATGTTTCTCTCTTTTAATGTAAGTCAATGTTGCTGTGTGTCCATCCAAAAATACCCTTACCAAGCTTTGCAGGAAGGATCTCCTGCTGTGACAAAAGAGATGAGAAATGGATAGTAGCTTTTTCTTTTTTACATAACAGACTCTTTGGCTCCAGCTTAGGAAGAGTTTCTGTGTCTGCTTTAGCATGCAGTGAGGTCTAAAAGGGCAGTTCATGCTGAGGACAAGCCATGCATTTCTAAATGGTCAGTAGCTGAAAGCTTTGGTGTCCTTGAGAAGGACCACCTCAGTTAGCTATAGAAAACTCTGCTAATGTCAAAGTTATGTGTCAAGTTTAACTTGTATTTCTACCTTTGCCAGAGCTGGGTTTTGCCATAGTCGAGCATCAAAAATACTTCACATATTACGTTGTACTAATACAATAATTATTCCTTCAAGAAAGAGAGAGGTATGTGACATCTTCAACATTCAGAAACACATTTAAGGGTGGGGGCTATATAATGCTGTGGTATTCCCATATTTGTTATGTAGAGCTGTTCTTCTAACATATACTTTAATGAAATAGTTTGTGTGAGTCAGTCGCACATTTATCTCATAGGGCCTTGGATTTTTTGGGGGTTGGACACTGTCATTCAGCGGTATATTTTTGCAGTGAGTGTTTCTATTTCTGTTTTAAGCCAGTTTTAATTTCCTTCTTGGCTATATTTAAAAAGAGTCCCTTCCTACCGTCCATTTCTCCAGAGTAACTTGATGGATATAGCTTTTGTAACATTGCATCCGTTGGAAATATTTTTCTCTCTCTTACTTAGTGTAGCTAAGTGTATCTAACTTGTGTTAGGGATTAAAAAACCAACTTTGGATCCCATTCTTTCACTTGCAAGTAATTTACTGTGAGTTGTTTTGCTTTATTGGATCCAGAGACAGCTTCCAATATGGCAAGGGAGAGAATTAACAATTTAAAGAGGAACATGCGTTTTGCGTTTTGGCATTGCTGAAATTATAAATAAGTATATATTTAATTATATATATAACATATACAAAAATATATTTTTACTTAGCTCCTCATTTTAGCTTCAGCTCTTGCTGGTGGTGTAGTATGGCAACTAGAACAGTCTTGTCAGAATTTCTTCTGCATTAGAGGTATTGGAAGAGTTGACTTCCAGTTTGGGAGCACTGGGTTGCAGAGTCAAGCAACATATTTAGTAAATGCTTTAGGCACTAGTAAATGCCTTAAGGCAATGCCATATTCCATGCAAGCCCTATAAACCAGCCTGGAATTGGACAGAGACCGTTGGACAAGGTCACTGTCTCCTTTCATACACAGGTTGAATAGTAATTAAGGCAGAAATAGATGAAAAGTAAACCCAAAGTCTTCTCTCAGGGTTCAGTGACTGGAAGTGGAGCCCCAAAAGGGTGTTTCTGCTGCTGGCTGTGTCAGTCTGCCCAATGAGTGATGCTGGAAGGAGGGGGGACACGTCTGTGCCTGGGGAGGCTGAAGTGAGAATACAGGAACAGCTTCATTAAACTCTTTTGTGTGTTTGTCCTCATAGTTTCTCTCTATGCAATTTCCTATATTGGTTTATAATAAGGAACAGTTTTTATGTCTGCTGCGTTACAAACTCCTCCATCTATCAGTGACTCATCTGGCAGTGCAGCACAAAGAAACAGCCTGCATTAAAAATGCTTTTGTATATGGAGCTGAAAGAACTGCTGATGTTTGAAACTATCCCATCATGAGAGATTTATTTTTCCTCTTTTCTTTGGCTGCCACTATTTTACATCATCAATCCCAATCTTTTAGGAATCCAAAAAATAACCACTAAAGAAGAAAATTAGAGCTTTGGTTTAGTACAGGAGGAATGAAGCAACGTGCACTGCTCCTTCAATTACCATCGCATAGTCTGTTACTATGCGGCTGCTGATTTTCCCTGCTCTCTGCAAACAATGTGAATTGCAGTCATAGTTAGTTCAATTAATTTCCATTGCCCCATTTGTGGCTGTTATCTATCTCACAAGGACAAGCCACCAATTCTGACACCATTTAATTTGCTTTTATTAGACTACAATAGTAGAAATGGGTGCTTATGTGTGGATTTGATTATACAGAAAATTAATGGGTTTTTACACTTTCAATAAATATGAATGGTTGCCCAATACTTCCCATTTTATTGCTGTCTTCCTTGGGCTCACTCAGGCTCCCTTTGAAATTGGTTGAATTTCATTCAAGGTGGCAAGTAAGATGAAAGCCCTTTGCCCTTTGCTTTTTTCACCCTTTTGCTTAAGGTGACTACATGAGTATCAGGCATGTACCTAGCACAGAACCCACAGTCCTACAGCTGATCTCTTGCACAAGTCAAATCCTATTGTGTACATCCAATTACTATGAACATTAAAACCCTGCCACTAGAAGCTTTCACATTTCATTTTTCAACTTCAAATAATACACTTGGGGTGAATGAAGTCTTGCTCTTAAGTGTTATTAAATCATCCCTTTAAAACTTCTTTCCCTGATGGCCAGGTTAAGGCACACATAAATAATAGCAAATGATCACTATATAATTAAAGTAGGGAGTAAGTGCAAACAAACCTTTTAAACTTCCTACTAAGTGACAGCAGTTACAGAGCACATCTTGCAGAATCTCACCTACTGCATTCAGGGTATTAAAAAGTGTCTTGTTTTATCAGATATGGATATTTCCAGTTGCAAGGGGACGGCTGCCACTCAGACCTATTCTAATGGAAGCATGGCCAGAAAAAGCTAAAGTGCAAAGTGGTTAATGCACATAAAAGGACAAAAATACTATGCTTCGAGGCCATAGGCATTTGTTCTTTTCATTGCGTAGTTGCTCTGTAAAGGATAGCCAAGGTAATACCAGGACTTGTAGAAACTTTGTTTTAGCGCCTGGCATACAACTGGGTTTTCCACTGTAACTTGGTCACTGTGACAGCACGAGGATCCTGTAGTTCCACTGCATGTCAGTGTACCTCCGGCAAGCATTGAATGCCACTATTTCAGGCTCTATACCTACAGATTGCTTTTGTTGGTATATTTATCCCTATGACTAGACTGAGACACACCAGACACTTTGGTCGGGGCATTCTCCTGCTGTCACTGAACAGCGAAATGAATATTCCTCATGTTTTGTACAAAACGTGTGGGAGGCAAGAATAGCATAAATGACAAATCAGGTTTGTTAAAGCAGAGGCTGACGTTGGTGGCAAACTGTAGTTAAATCCTGTCAGAGAGAAGCTTTGTAAATTACCATGTCAGATGTTGGTCTCTCTTGCCTCACAGAGAAGTCACATGGAGCATAAATTTTGGGCTAGGATTCAACAGGATTTGGGCTGTTTGATTTTTAATAGACTCAGAGAGCACCCCAGTAATCAAGAAAGCACCATAATGGTCTTGCACCTTATGACATGAAGGTGTCATCTTCTGTCTGCTACCGAGCGAGAGCCTGGAGGGTCTTAGCTCACAGGAAGGGGATCAATGGGGAAACTGTGAGAAAACCGCATTATTAACCCCTGACCTTCTTATGGAGATGCATCAATTCTGATATGACTTCCCTTGGAATGTTTTTTAAAGCAAGGAGATGTGGCTAAATATTGTCTACTTCAGGTGTGAGAGATTCAGACAGTTGGGGTTGGATCTGTGACCTGCTGGAATGCTGGCCCTCATCCCTTTCCTCAGCAGCCTACCTAAATACCAATGCAGCTCGGCATGGACCTAACAGGAGATTCATCTCCCCAGGTGCTCATCAGGACTGTGCTTGGGGCTGCTGTATGTGTGAAGCAAGGAGCTGGGGATGACAGGAAGGCATCCCCAGTCCATTCGTGTGAAAGCCAGAGATATTCCTGGTCTCCTTTCTGTCACATTACTCACTAAAAACTTCCTTTCTGCAGGAGAAGTTTTAATAAGGTAACTTTTTAATAAGAAATAAAATTGCACTAAGAAAGATACAGAATTCAAGCTGCCTTATAGCTTTAGAGATGCTACC
Organism: Amazona ochrocephala; assembly: GCA_039720435.1. NCBI lineage: Eukaryota > Metazoa > Chordata > Aves > Psittaciformes > Psittacidae > Amazona > Amazona ochrocephala. Next base: position 17,153,552 of record CM077889.1, read on the forward strand.
TGGTATTAACTCACTAAAACATCACTGCACCAAAAAAACCCTGAAAAAAGCCCCCTCTGTTTTAGAAAAGCTCTTATTTTTTGTTAAATATAAACCATAAAACTGCAGTGGAGCATTCTTTAAACGTTCCCATTGCCCTGGTGGTGCTCAACATGATGGGGAAATTGAAAGGAAATGAAATGCTAATTATACCTAAAACCAGCAGCATCTGTTCCAGCTGCATAACCTCCCTTGTCTGGCTCTCAATAAAATGTCAAACCTCTAAACAGACAAGTCTAGTAGTTCTGAAAACAAACTTACCTTAAAACTATAAATAGAGCAAAACCTGTTTAGTTCTGAAGAGTCAGCGTATTTTGGAGCTTCTGATACCTTTGCTGGGAACCAGAACAGAGGGACAGGTACTGCTTAAACAAGAAGGGAAGAAACAAACATTATTAGTCAGTGAGGAGCATTGCACTGGAAACTGGCATTGACTTGTCTAAGTTCATCATACATAATGGGTATTGTCAATTATAGGTAGTCCTTGGTAATTAAGTATAGATCTCGTTTGCTTCTTGTGTATAGAAGCAGGAAAAAAAACTGTCCCCATGCAGCTGCTCCGGCTCAGATTATCATTTTAAAAGGCACAGTCCATTTACTGGCACTCCTTCTGTGTTGGTAGTTAGAAGCAACTCCCTGTGGGTCAGCTGTACCTTTTCAGCTGTAAATGTAGGTCAGCAGGTTGCCACGCAGTATGTTCTGATCCATAGAGGCACAAGTCTTCACATGCAACTTCACAGTGTGTTGCATTTGTTTGTCTTGTAAGAAAGCTCATTTTGCTGGAGCAGTGGTCCAGCTGCTCTTGTCACATCAACAGTCCAGCAGCCCTTTCTATATCTATCCTGGACCACCTATGTTACCAGCCCCACCATGACACAGCCACTGCCAATGTTCTGTCTGGAGTGACACAGTCGTGACATCTCCAGGACTGGTGACTGTTGTTAGTGCTGCATCACAGTGATGGCTGTTGCCTCCCACCATTCAAATGAGAAGAAATAGTTAATTGGCACTTAAAGACATGTCTAATGACAAACCTTCATCAACAAGTGGCTGGAAATACATGAGGAAATATATATTGACTGTGGGGGTCACTGAGCACTGACACAGAGAGGTTGTGGTGTCTCCATCTTTGGAGATATTGAAAAAGTACCTGGACATGGTCCTGGGCAATCAGCTCTTAGGTGGCCCTGCTTGAGCAGCGGGGTTAGTCCCTAGAGGTCCCTTCCAACCTCAACCAGCCTTTTATTCTGTGAGTTCAAAATGTACAACTGGAAATGAACGTAGCCACCTTTATAAAAACATCTTTCATTAATTGCATAGCTGTGACTTGTCTGCCTTGGGTTTGTGTCTCTTTTTCGGTCACCTAAGAAGTTTCCTTGATTTTAATTGAGGCTGTTGCTGAGCTATTTATGTGAGTCTTTTGCCCTGAGCTACCTCTGGAGGCAGCTTGTTTCTGTCCTCGCTGTAACTGCCTGACTTGTACACTCCTGACTGCCTCCAGCACAGGCTGCGGAATAGTACCTCCTAGGAAAAATCCTCTTGTCACTTGTCGCGGTAATCACAGTTTAAGAGGAATCTGAATTTCATGTTCTTGGCAATCTCTGCATGTTTTCAAAGGCATATTTTAAAGGGACATTTTGTTTTGCTGTTACTTTTTTTCTCTTAGTTTGAAGCACCATTAAGAAGCCTCCTGCAGTTTTGCCTCTGTAAATACTGCTGTTGGTCTATAGGAACCATTGTGTCCTATGACCAATTTATTTACTTTTGAAACATGATTAGGAAACTGCAGGCTTTTTTTTCCCTTTAAAGCACTTAATTTTTTTCCCTTAAGAAATCCACTGGCTCACATGTAACACTGTATCTTTATATCTACCCTCCTTTAGTAGGCATGCTGCTTTCTCTTTTATTAGATATCTACTTCACCTTCTCCAAACACCAATGTGCCAATAGGAAAAATCCTAATACATTTGGAGCATTTGCTTGCTCCTGTACAGAGTCTCATGTAGCTTCTCCTGCCCTCTTTCCTCTGTTCCAATCATTTTGCATAGACACAAATTCACCAGCAGCACTTAAGTTCTAAACAAAATAAGCTCTAGAAGGGAACAGTTTTCTTTTTCTTAGGCAACACATAATTATCCACTCCTCGTTTCACAGCAGATTTGTTTTCCTATTAGGCTTACAAGGGGCTGCAGCTGTAGCTTTCCCTTCAATCTCCCAAAAATCCTCCAGTGCTGGATTTGCTATCTGGTCATTTTAGCAAAATGATCAAAAGCAAAAAATCACCACGTTGCCATATCTGGAAACTGCCTCCCTATGTTTATACACCCACACAGGGATGGCTCCTCTATTGCCATAGACTGTCCGTTCTGCTTACTGTAGTTGAAGAGCTGGTTCTATACCTAACACAGCAGGTACTGAAGTGCATTCATTGATTTTGGTCTCAGGAAGGTAATGAAGTTGTAGTAGTGGAGTTTGGGATTCCCCTTGCTGAGTAAGAAGATGAAGTACGCAGGCAAGCTACTAGGGAGGCTGCATGTTTACTAAGGATCTCTGCCTAAAGACAGGAACTGGCTTTGCAGCTACCTTTACCCTAAGAGACACAAATTTGATGCAACAAGGATTTTGCCAGTGCTGCAAAAACATTTCCGTTGGAATCCAGTTTATTTTTGGCTTTGGCATACTGAAACAATCTCAATCCCTGCATTTTTATAAGGAAAAAAATTTCTTTTGTTATTTCCTTTTGTAGTCTAAACAGAATGATAGGAAAGACAGTTTGAAGAACACCACGAAACCTTTCTTGTTTAATTCATTATTCAAAGTGAACGGGGATAAAAGATTCTCACCCCTCTCATAGTTAAAGCAGCAGACTGGAGAAGCAGATCATATACTCACTTTCTGAATCCTGAAAGAAATGTGCAAGTCTGAAGTGGCCACAGTGGCCTCTGTCTGTACAAATTACTCAGGTTTGGTTTAGATAAACCCACTCCTTCTTCCTGAAGAAAACCCCATGGTTTCAAAAAGCTGGTGTATTTCCTCAGTGGGAGCCTGAGCTTGACCCTCAGCTCTACCTTCTAAAGCCTTCCATGCAAGCCTGTTAGCAAAGGAAGCACTAGACCCTTTGACTATGGTTAGCCTCTTCCAGAATAAGCATGAAAATAACATTTACAGAATGTGCACTGGTCAGAAATGTGCATCAAAATGCACGAATTTGTCTCTAGTTATCAACTCGGCATCTTTGTGTATGAGATGGACAGGAAAGGCTCAGGAGGAGCATCATTCACACTGTCTTTAGGCTCTGTGGATAATCAACCTCATGGGAAGCCCTGTAAACTCAGTTGTCTTTCTTCCTATTAGGTTTAGGTTTATTTTAGACCTCTGATGATATCCTGGTGTCACTGAGCCAGAGATACTGCTAAATAGTCCCCCTGGCTTCCTATGTACTGCAACAGATGGACAAACCCACGCATTATCTTTCCCATGAGAATCTGCTTAAAGTCCTGAACTGGTGGAAGAAGTAATGATAGGTTGCCATCAGGACTTTGGAAAAGAAAGATTGCTCTCCTCTCCCATTATCACCTTGATAAATCTCTGCAAGATGCACCTTCTTGCCCTTCCAAGTTTCTCAGAAGAACAGTAGGAGACAAATGGCTTTCATGAATCATCTCTCATTGACAGGACTGTCTATTTGTGTTTTGGGGAGATAAGGTCTGTTTGTCCAGCTTTCAAAACTGGTTGCAGACTGAATACATATAGCAAAACTTTGCAGAATAATCTTTTACTGCTTTAAGATGCACATATACAAAACCAAAACGCTAACCATAGAAAGCTGACTTAATTAATGCTATAGTTTGAATCTCGACCACAGACTTGGTCTTAACACCATGAAGCCTCTCCTAAATACTGGGATGAGTGCCAGTTGCCTCATTCAAACTACACCACTGATGAAATGATCCTTTTTACAGTGATGTTGCTGACATGGTTGACATTATTTTCTAAATGGTGGTTCCATCCACATTTGTGAGGATGACTCAAAGAGCAAGAGAAGCATTGGCTCCTGGTTGCACACCAGCCATGTTAGGAAGTGCTATACTGAAAGCTGTTTATAACATCAGGTTAATCTGTGCCACTCCCAAAATGCTCAATTGTTCTCATTTATTAGACGAGACCAATACAAATTAATCTGGCTTCAGTTGAAACTTTACTGTTTCTCAGGGACTTTGTCACAAATCCTGTAACGATTCCAGACAAAGAGCAAACAAGCCTTGTAAAGACTGGGGAAATCTGACCTGCCTGTTTGTTTAAGTGATCATTGGAAAGAGGATTTCCATTTAATAATCTTTATTCCAGTCACCAGCATGAAACTGTAACAATAGATAAATCATCATCAACCTTATTGATGTTATTTGTTAAGCAAAGTACTTATTTGTTGCTGGTTGGGATAAAAGGAGAGTAGAATAGCAAGTTTTCCTGCTCATATGGTTAGTTGGGTCTCACTTTTCTAGATCTGAGTCAGCGTTTTTTCTGGCACAGCTTGAAAGAGGAACTTAAAAGCAATGAGTCATTAACTATTGTCTTTAACGAGAAGGACTGAAAGCAGTTTGAGATTTAAAGTTCAGTATCAGGACAGAGGAAGGTTATTATAGACAGAGGTGAGATTATTATATTTCAGGGAAAAGCTTCTAAACTGATCTAAAGTTTTGGAACAAAAACCAAGGCACAAAGCAGCTGTCAGGCTTGATTTGGGTCAAGTAGACAATAGGAGAGTAGAGTGAATTCCCTTGTGCCAAACCCCCTAAATATTGTGTTCTGGAGTTACAGAAGATTAGAGGTTCATCTACATCTGGTGAATAAATTTCTTTCTAATATTAGGCAATTGCTAACTCTCCAAATGTAGGAACATTATGCTGCATGGATGCATACAGAACAACCATCTTGTGGCACATCTTCTGGTTGGGTATTGCCTATTAGGGGTTTAGACAATTTATGAGTAGTAGTTTATATCTCTAAAAGTGGGATTAGTCCTTTCAGACTCAGATGTCTGTAACTATACCTGAAATATAACTGTCTGTATTAATTTCTTTCCAGGAGGAGACTAGGTATGTTGAGAACAGATTTGAGTCGTCTAAACAAAACACCTCACCCCAAGAGTGCTTATTTCTTTCCTTTGACAGCAAAGATGGACTGTATTTCCAGCTAAGATTGTCATTACATCTCTGCTCTGTAAACCCCTGAAGTTAGGGAAGATGAATCTCACCCCTAGAAAGAATGGAGAGACAGCAGAGACTTATCCTCTGGCAGAGAGCTTCTCATGCAGAAAGAAATGGTGGAAAGGTAAAGCTCAAGCTGAATTGAGAGAGATCAATGGAAGCTCCTTTCAGTAGGTGGAAAAGACAGAAGGAAGGATGAGCTGCTGTGAGTGAGCGGTTGCTGGGTAATTCCTGGAGGATCTCAGTTAATGAAGTTGCAGCTTAATTAAACCTCAGCATTCATAGCTTGCCTGGCTTGTTTGTCTTGAACAGTAAGTGGAGAAGGGAGGCAAAATAATACAAACTCTAACAGGTAAGTGGTCTATTCACATAATGAGTGTGAACTTTGCAGTAGTACCATCAGCAGTGATGTCAGGCTGGGGAGGAAAGGAGGTTCCCTACCATGGTTGCTCTTTGCAAGGAATGGGAATGGGATGCTCAGGAGTGCATTTGTTTGTAAGCACAAAGGAAAGAGCCAAAATAGGCTAAAAGCGCTGACAGAAATTTTAAGTATTTCCATTTCAAAAGTCAGCACAGGAAAACCAATGCACAGAGTCAGGCTGTCGTCTGCCTGACCTGTGGTTGAGTCAAAGGAATCTTCTTTCACTTTTTGCTGCTCCTACCACATCTGCATCCATCCACTAACCTACTTGTTTTGTCCTGGCGCTGTTTGAAGAAACAGTTACCTGATCTCTGAGTCCAAGCCAAACAGTGTAAGAAAGCAAAAGTAGGGACACAGAGAGCCTGCTTTTCACCACTGTTTCAATGATCACATCTTTCTCCCAAATAAATATCCAGTTAAAAAAGAAGAAAATATTCTCCTATGATTCTATGATTCTGTGTCCTTTAGCTGGTACCATTGCTTTCTGAAGTGCAAGGAAGTTTACATATAGAAGAGAGATTAAATAACCACAGATGTGTTCCGGGAAGAATTACCATTCAGGGATGGGTGTGTAGCATTTTATATTGCCTTATACTCAGCAGGCAATACACTGTAGTAATGATGCTTGAAAATCCTTTTAATGTCGTAGTCAGTCCTCTTTTGTTCAAAATATTTGCTTAATTTTTACCTAACAACAATGGAGACAAAGTTACAGCTCAGTCACCTCATGCAGAATTAAATGTCACTGCTGATTATTACACAGATTAAAATCAGAGTTAGGAGCATGAAGTGTTCATCATACCGGTTAGGTTCACCAAAGATATGATGTGAAATCCAGAATGTGAAAGGCCAGGGAGATTTCCAGATCTTTCAGCACTTTTGGAAAGGTATGTAATGTTTTTACCATTTTCTTGTGATAATGTGGCATGAATGGTCTGCCTCTGTTGTTCATAAATCTGAATTTTTGTACCCTTCCTTGCAAAATAGGAGCACATCAAGTATAACTTGAAGTGAATTACAGCTGTACTTGACATGGTGGAATGAAAGACCTATTTTCCCTGACTCTCAAAGGTGACAGTATTGACATTTTGTTTTTCTCTTGAAACAAAGCATGCAGTTTCAAGGATGCTCAAATGCTGCTGCCTTTAAAATAAAGTGCATTTCAAATGCTCTGAGGGAGTCATTCAAAAAGCTCATTTTCCAGAATAGTAAACAGCAAGCAATATGTGCTCTAGGCACATGAAGAAAACACAGTACATCATGGGTAGTTTAATGCATTTGAATAGAAACTTATTTGAAGTCAATTGGCATACACACTGATTTATTGCAATGCATGCCTTGGCCTAGCAATATTACTTGGATTATATTGGTCCCCTGTTGAACTGATGTTGAAGGAATTTGAACGGTATTTAACCCCTTAATCCCCAGGTTGCTAAATAGATGCTGAGGCTGTTTTGCCTTTGATTTGCTTGGGTACCAAGCAAGAACCCCAGTGATAATATCAGTGTGTAGGTGATCATGACTTTTTAGAACTGCAAAATTTGCCACCTAATATTCCTGAGTAGAGGTGTGCAAAGCAGTTTTTGAACTGTTATGGTAAAGTTAAATAACTCCCTGTACTGAATCTGACACTTCACATCTCTGACAGTACCCTCTGTCATATTGGAATATGTGCTTCAGGTTCATTCTGCACATTGCCTGTACTAAATCCATCATGAAACTACGAATGATGAGAAAGAAATAGAGATGGTAATATCAGTACTTCAGGGCATGACACTGCTGGGTGCAGCCCTGGTTTGCAACAAGGAGGGGAAAGATGCTCTGATTAAGGTTGCGACTTCTTAATCCAAATGTCCTACTCATTATGAGCTTATAATTCCTATCTCTGAGCTCAATTCATTCAGCAGGGACTGCATCCAGGGTGATAAAAGAGATCTTATATAATTTAAGTATCATGTACAGTACAAAAGGAAGAAGAAGAGCTGTATTCCTTTCTTGCATTTATCTTATTCAAGACTGAGAAAACAAAGGCAGTAGCCAAACTAGAAATAGGTGCTTGAGAAAGGCAAGTAATTGGCTGTTAGCCTTCAAAAAGAGATCTGATGAGAATTTATTATCTGTAGTATTTCATTTACAGCATATAATAGAATTTAATGTTGGAAGCCAGATATCTTGTATCTAACACTGATAACTATTTAAATTAGTCTCCAGATTAATGTTTATGTAATACCTTCACACTGAGGGTGTTTTTCAGACAGATATGAGGTTGTTCTACTGGGCAAATAAACTTGTCCTTGGAAGAAAAATGGACTTTGCTGAATAAGGGAATACAACCAGAAAGATGTTTATCACTGTAAACTGTCTCTCGGGGGGCTTTTTATCACTGAAAGTAAGGAATTTGTTAGGTATATCTGAAGCTCACGCTCTGACTGTCATGGCATGGATATTGTTTAATAAAGTATTTCAGAAAGCCTAGCATTTGTCTGTCTTCTGCAGACAATTACTGACCACAGACAAAAGAAGATGCACAAATGCTTACTCTTTGGAGGGTAAGCACTGTATGAAATAAGTCCTCAGCCTTTGAGTAATCCCAAATATATTGCAATATATCTGATCGTTTCCTTACACTGTTACATTTTAAGTATTTCAGAGGTTTTGAAACCATTTTTTCAACCGAAGAGTGAGATCCTCAGTCCCCCTCTCATCACCACTTTGGTACACTCATGATGAAGGTTTCCAGACGGAAACACTCTGTTCACTCTATAATAATATGGATTAATCTTAATTTTCTCAAATGCTGGAGAATATTTGCTCTGTTTGTCCTGGGGTTTGCATGGAATATTAATTCCTTTTTAGCACTAATGTGTGGACAAGTTGGTACTGCTGGGGATAAAGTGAACTGATCTCTTTTTAGTGAGGATACCCAGAGTCCCCTCAGAAATATCCTTTTTGTATTTCCCAGGAGCAGGAAATTCCCCAGCTCTGCTGGGATTCAAGCACAGGCAGGTTCCACATTGGCATGTGAGTTTACTACTGTTATGTTCCTTTTTTGCAAGTATCAAATTGGGGACACTTTAAAATACTGTTGAGCCCAGGGCTTTTTGAGATTCTAGTACAGCAGGCACATTTCCTAGCACAACAGTGATGACATTAGCACAGATTTTGTTAAAAGGAGCTAAAACACACATATGAAAAGATGGGTATTTTTGCTTTTGAGCTGCAAAAGCTGAGAAGGATGCCACGAGAAACTGTTATAACTTCTGGGGGAAGCTGATGATGCTTATGGAGGCAAAGTGATGCTTTTCTTGCCTCCTGTTCTCACAGCATTCACATGTGAACTTGACAATGCCAGTGTGGAAGGACATTGGCAGAGTCTCACCGGAAGGGCTGTGTTGTTTTATATTTTCTTCCTAAATCTTTTCTTCGCTGAAAATGAAGAGTAAGATGAGAGATCCACAGGTCCAAGCTGCACGCTGAATAGTTATGGTTGGAAAGCACCTCAAGATCATTTAGTTCCAAACCCCTTGCCATGGGCAGGGATGCCTCACACTAAACCATGTCACCTAAGGCCCTGTCTAACCTGGCCTTGAGCACTGCCAGAGATGGAGCATTAACTGTTTCTTCGGGCAGCCTGTTCCAGTGACTCAATGTTATATGGAATATCCCTTCTTTTGTAGATTTTATTTTCAGGAAAGAAAATTAAAGATGAAAGTGTTTGGGATGGAAGATCAAAGAGAGAAGGAACAAACCAAATAAATACAGTGCCTGGAGCCTGCTGACTTCCTTCAACATACTGTGGACAAGAAATTTACCAGTGGTTTTGTGAACTGAGCTGGCATCGTTGCTAGTTTTCCCTTTTGTTCTATCAGTGAGTAGATATATTATGTCAAACACTTTGGAAATGCATGGGATTTCTCCAGGCTAAATCTGGTGCACTTAATAAATCTTTCTGTCATCAGCTTTCAGTGCTGGGTCTGCCTACCCAAGATCTGAATCTTTTTACCTCCTTCTGTTCACTCTAGAGGCTGCTGAGGGGGACTGTTGTCTCCTGTATGAAATTGTTAGTTATTTTGGGACTTGTTTCCTTCAGATAGAGAGATTGATGTGGTATGAGCTGATCCTTCATCATTGTCCCTTTCTTAGAGTCAAAAAAGGCTTTGCTCTCAAATGGCCTTGCTCTCAAATACTGCTGATTACACTGCACTGTTTACAAGATTAACTGCTTTTAACTGGTTAGTGACAGTCCTGGAAAAGTTTCTAACAACTTCCTTGTTTCTGAAATACCTTAAATGTCTATTTCTGATTTACTTTATGGGAGTTTTTTGAGATTAAAAGTTTAGGTGCTGGTGGAAAGTTCACCTTCAGCTAGCTTGCTTTAGCTGATAACTCGGGGAGCACTGGCATCACATCAGCATCCGTAAGAGGATGTGCTTTAGACAAGCTTGGTCCGGTGATAACACTGTTTACAATAATTCTCCAGAGAGGAAGAAAGGGCAAAGCCAAGTCAGATTCAGAGCAATATTTCCAGATGTCTTTCATGCCCAGGACATATAGCAGGATACTTTAGGACATACAGGCTGCTAACGACAAAAGTTCACAGCATTGGTGCTAAAGTGTACCAGCTTAGCTGTCACCAGCACAGTCTGAACCCTCTGTATTTGCAAGCACTGAAGTGAAAACTGAATGGAAACCCTGATTTCAAGAGCAAAGCTTTTTCATTTTGTACCCTGGGATACAATCTAATGTTCTTCAGCGTTAGGATAAGATTGAATGAAGCATACCATCATCTGTCCCCCACTCTGCATGGTTTCCAGTGCACAAACATTTAGGTGGAAAACCTTCTTTTAGACAAACACAGTTAATCTTGCTTCTGTTTCTTGTCTTCTTGAAACACTTGAAGAGATTTAAACGTTATCCAGAAGTGTTACCTAATTTCCCCTCCGAAAGAGAAATCGGGAAGTGTAGCTGCACCTGCGCTCTTGGGATCTTGTTTCTGCAGAAAAGGCTCATCAGGACCACGCTGATTGTAGGAGGACTTGTGTCCTCTTGCTTTTTGGTCTCGCTGATGATCCCTGTGGGAGTTCAGAGCTACTCAGGGGGCCTGGACTGTAGTCATCCCCTAAGAGGCATCAAAACCACTGTGCTTTGAAAGGTCTAGGGCCAGTGCATATTTCCTGAGGATAAAAAAAAGTCAATGTTTTTGTGCTCATTATATGAATTAGAGCTGAAAACAGTGTTGACATGACAATTTCCACCGAGTGGCCATTTCTTTAATACTTATTTTAAAAACATATTATAACACTGATATTTTGCATTTTTCCACTTTTAAATGGTGTCGTATTTACAAATTACACTCGAGAGGCAGATAGTGAAAGTAGATATAAAATATCCTACTACCATAGGAGCAAAAATATCTCTTTTGAGCTATTATTAATGGCATGAAAAAAACTGTTTGTAATTCTCTATTCTCATTTTGCAAGAAAACAATTTCAGAAAAGAGAATTTTCTATTATGTTCTGATTCTTACACGGAATATCTAGTTCTATTTTTGACATTTCCCCCCCTCTCAAAAACGCAAAATATAGGTATGTTTTTCACACCAAACAACAAAAAACCTTCTTTTTCAGGGCTTTGCTTTCAGCTGTTCATCAAGTGCATTGATTCTCATAAAAATCAAGTAGTAAGAAGTCTTTGTTGATTTTCCTGTATGTATAATGTTTTAGGGAAGAGTCTTATCAATAATCTTGTCCATGGGAATACTTGTAAGGAAATTCAACTACGGGAAAATCGCGTGATTACTCTGAGTTCTCTCTGTGGTAATCACACAATTGTATGCAATTTCGTACCTTGTGAATTTCTCTTCCCATAGGTGGTTACTTCCTTTCACAGAGCAAAGGAAGGTTTGGCTTTAACAGATGTAAAAGTTCTTAGAAATTAGAATAAAATCCTTTTCCCTTGAAGTTTTGACAATTTGCAATAGTGTGAACAGAGGAACAACAAAATGAACTGAACACCATTATAAAGACCCAACGAGATCAGAGAGGTAAATAAACTAAAGAAACATAGAATTAACTGTGTCTGGACACAAAATAAAGCCTCATTTTTTTATATTGGAGACAGATATTACCCTACAGCTCTTCAGTTTCTTTATCTTCCTTCCTCAGGAAAAACTTCACTTGACTAAATCCTTCCAGATTTGTCCTGTTATATGATACTTCTGGAGGGAGTGATATTTGAGATATAAGTAATTCAGGACACATCAGTAGACATGTTAAGCTTGAACAGTGTTGTGAGAGTGAGATATCTGCTCTGACTTTAAATGCAATTAGAGTTGGATCCAGAGAGAGGAAGTATCATGGGGAAAAATGGCCATGGGGTTTGTAAGCAAATGTATTTGGGAAGAAAGCGGGAAGTGTTGCATAAAATCTGATTAGAAAAGGCAGCAGAGGGAAGGCGTTCAGTAGGGAAATGAGAAGAGTTCAAAGCTAAATTAGTACATGCCCAAGTGTAAGAGTGGCCATCTGGCAACTCCTCCCTAACCTGCACCCTCAGGGGGAAGGAAGCAATGGTGTACACACAGAAAAGATAAGGAAAAATATCAAACACATAAAGAAATAGAAATAGGATAAAGAAAATTGGGAAGGCTCTAGATAGCTTTGGTAAAGTTTGGGGAGAAATAGTATAACTGGAGGAGAAGAGAAAGGGTAAAGGTTGCCAAGGTATTGGTAAGCATATAGCCTTGCACAGACTTCTGTTCAGAAATCTTTACCAAAGGTGCAAGGCCATCTCTCCAGCTGCTACTGCATGAAAAGAAAATGAAGGAAAAGGTATTGTAATGTCTGAGGTCTGCAGAGGTTCAGCATCTAATGTTGGGTGGGAAACAGCAGCAAAACCCCAAATACATGCACATGCACTTTTATAAGTAGCAAAGAATAGTCACCTGGTAATGGTTAACAGAGAATAAAGGACACTCACTGCTGTTAAAATGAACATCAAAAGATGTAAGTACCATGCTCTCTGCAGCCACATCTACCAAGATATGTATAGGAATACCACTGTGATATGACCTTGACATGACCTAGTTACAGCTTTTTAGAAGGCAATGAGTCCGTAATATAAGGTAGTGCATAGATTATGTTTATTAAATGAAAGAAACAGAATTTCTACCTTTCCAGTTAAAATTTCCCTAGCTTTTTAACTTGTAGAATATTTTTTCCATATTTATAACTTTATAATGGGAATGAAGGTCTATAAGAAATTAAACACATTTATTTGTATTCCAGAGTTTCTTCTGATTCAAATGTTAACTGTCCAAATTATTAATAGAAGATTTCTTTTTTGACATGTAAGGATCATTTGCTTTTAATGGGAAAAAATTGCACCAGATCTGATTATCATATAAATTGTTCTTGAAATAAAATGGGTTAAAAGAAATGGGCACTTGTCAGACCAGTCCTTTTGCTGACGGTATCTTAAATCAAGCCATCACTTCTGTAGCCCTGCTGCTTCTCTTACCTGAGGGATATCACTTATTTATGATCAAATCTATTTTTGTTTGGGGTAGACTGCTGCCAGTCTTAGTAAAGTTATTCTGAAGTAGTTAGGTCAGTAAAAGAAGCAGTTAAAAGAGCAGAAAATGTCACTGAAGTGAATAAAACCATCTTAAAGCTAATGGTTCACAGTGAGACAGAGCGTGAGCGATCAAGAATGTATTCTGCCTAGTATGCTATCTAATAGGAGGACACTTTAGTATATGGAAGGATATTAGATGAGATTGTACAGTAAATGGGGTTGCTATTCATAGATACTCCTGTAAGCTGCCAGTCATTGCAACCAATACGGAGAATGGGAAATTCATCAGATGGTTAAAGTAACATAAAGATGCAAAGCAATATTTTGCCTTTGGTCCCTGGGTCAAAGTTGGTTCAGGTGGGGACCATTCCAGAAAGAATTAGAAATACATGCTGTATGTGTTTTAATCATCTTCTTGAATTTTTAAAGATTATTCAAGACAGGCCTATGCGCTAACATCTATCTTTGATATTTTTGGTGGCATATGGGTAACTCTCTGAAACACCAGATCTGAGCTAACAAAAGTAGAACTTTACATTCATTTTAAGGCCTTCTCATCCAGTTCTCTTTCTTCTATATCTCTGTGGATACAATAATATTCGAGGATAAAGAATATTGAGCTCATAAGAACCCAGAAGCCTTCAGAACTTCAAACCTTGACTTGAATTTGAAGTCTCCACGCTTCATTCGTTCAGTGTCATGACATGACTCTACAATTCCATGTCTTCTAAAACTGCTTAATTGTTTCCACATTTTTGTTCCTGCAGAGAAAATGTGTGCTTGCTTGGTTTTGGTCAGATGCAACATTTACTATGTGTTTTGTCTAGTTTTAAAGATACAGATGCGATGAAGAAAATAACTTGATTCTTTCATACTAGAGTTGTTCTTGCCCCAATTAAAGAACATTTTTGGTACAAGGTGAAATAATGCAGATAGTTGATGGTGTGCAGGAAAAAAACACTAAATTTTCTGTAATCTTTTAGTCAATAAGACTTCAGTCAGAAGGGGGTTGTATAATACTAGAAATAGATTCCTCAGCAGAGCCTTTTCATGTGAAACTCTTGCAATAGCAAAATGCAAAGCTAATCAAGACAAAAGGCAACTTGCAGAAGTTCAGAACCTTGTGATAAACGCCTTTTAAGTGAGCCAGGTGTAAGACTTCTTGGTTCTGTAGCTGTTTCCACTAATTCTGAGGGGTGCCTTACCAGAAACCTACAACAGTAGGTTGAATATTTTTAATGTGCTTTGATAATAACTGACTGTGGACTTCCTCAGTCCCTTTTCCCCCTCCCTTTTGCTCTTGCTCTTCACATGGGTTAATCTGACATACTCAATTGCAGTTGTGAGTGCTGTCAGTATTTTATTAGCTGCAGATTTATAGAGTGGGTAGGCTGTTGATTATTAAGATTATTAAGCAGGTTCTGATAGCTTGAAGTGCTAGACATTGCTGGGGCTTCAGTATTTTTCTTTAGAACAAAAGGTGTGTATGGAAATATAGGTGGTGGATGTTTTCCAGCGGAGTTAGAACTAAGAAGGATCAGGTGTTGTCACTGCAGCTGTACAGACACATGGAGTATTAACGCAGTGCATGGATTCCATAGAATCATAGTATCATAGAATAGTTAGGGTTGGAAAGGACCTTAAGATCATCCAGTTCCAACCCCCCTGCCATGGGCAGGGACACCTCCAACTAAACCATGCCACCCAAGGCTCTGCCCAAGCTGGCCTTGAACATCGCCAGGGAAGGAGCATTCACAACTTCCCTGGGCAACCCATTCCAGGGCCTCACCACCCTTACAGTAAAGAATCTCTTCCTCATATCCAATCTAAACCTCCCCTGTTTAAGTTTGAACCTGAATATTTTTCAGGATAGAGAGGGGTGAAAGACTATCTATGTTTAGTCAACTCAACCAGATGTTCAACCCCAAAAGGAATACTTTTCAGGTAACCTGGCAGCAGTATGAGTAAAATAAATGAAAAAATACTGGTTTTGTTGGAATCTCCACTTCCCAACTACCCAATTAAAAAAGTATTCCCAAGCCTTAGAAAGGAAATGTAAATAAGTATTTCTAATGCAAGAGCTCACAATTGTGAGCACAGTTTAGGCTGGTGAAGACAATTTATCTGCCTGGAGTTGTGGGGTTAAAAAAGCCCTACACCAGCTGTGTTTCTTTAGGTGTTTCTGAAAGGTATGGTCTGGGATGCTCTTGTAGTGCTGCTACAGAAACCCCACCAAGCTCTTAGTGTTCCCTGCTAAAATGGTCAGTGCCTGTGTCCATCATTTCCCTCAGGTGTTCCCTTCAAATAACATCTTCAGCTGAGTTTATTACAGATTGGAGACTACGAATTGATGAAAAATCGCCTCTTGATCCGTGCCCTCGCTTCACCCAGTGCTGTGACGGAGGGGGAGAGGGAGAACTTGGGGGCAAATCAACATCCTGCCATCCTCTCGCGTGTGCTGCTCATAGAGCCCTGCACGGCCTCCCACCGTCACCTCTCCGAGCGCAAGGTTTCCTCCAGGCTTAAACTCCCGGAGACAAGCCAGGTGAGGCGGGCTGGCGGTGTTTGTAACTGCAATGGGGTGCGTGGTGAGGTGGGGATCCCCGCGTCCAGGTAAAGAGGAGCGGGTGGGATGCTGGTGCACGGATAGGGAAGGACAGGGAAGGTCATGAGCTTGGGGAGCCCTGTGTGGCTGGAGCTGTGTGGGAGGCGGTGGGAGCATCTCGGGGGCTCCGGGGAGAGGTCCTGGGAAGAATACCTGCTCTTACCGCACGGGATAGAGTGCAGGAGGGTGCACTGGCGCTCCCGGGCGCAGTTTGAAGTTGTTCCGGCTGCTTTCCTCTGCCAAGCAAGGGAGTGGGACTGATTGCACGGAGTGATTATTTCGCATGTTGGTTTCATTCCCTCTCCCTTCACTCCCACCACACACACATACAGACCCCTCTTCGGCCACCCCCGAAGGGACAAGCTCTCCTAGGGAAGGCAGATCTCAACCTGGCACGGCAGAGGGAGAGAAGCGGCAATAACCACTCCCAGCGGAGGGGCGGCACAGCCGGATGAGGCAGGCGTGCGGCGTGCGAGGGGGAGAGCCCCCGACGGAGCCCCCCTCCCCACTGGGAAGCCTGCGGGCAGCCCTGCCCTCTCTAGGAAGGCTCTCTGTCGCCGCGCCTACTCTGGGGTAGCCCTTGGGAGGGCGCAGGGGCACTCGCCCACCTCCGGCCGAGAAGGGGGCGCGCCGAATAGAACCCCTTCAAATCCACACCTACAGGAGGACTGCGACGCGGGAATAGGGGAAGGGAAGACGGGAGGACAACGCAACTCGCATGCCAAACCGGCATCAGGCTCTTAATTCAGGAAGCGAATCCCGGGTGCTCCCGCGGAGCTCTGCCCCGGCGGCGCCGAGGGAATAAGGATGAGACACCGCCTCGGCCGCGCTGAGCGGCGGTTCAGCACCGGGGACAGCGACAGCAGCATGGGAGTCCGCGCCCGCTGAGCGTCCGCACCCTTGGAGTGAAGCGGACCCGGCCCCGACGCGCGCATGTAAGACCGCCGAGCAGCCGCGGGGCTCTGCGTGTTCCAGAGCCGCCTCTTCTATCAGGTTCTCCGAGAAGTGCCCTGGCTCTAATGCCACTCCCTAGTTATGCACTGGGAAGTTTCGTTGGGGTTAGAGGTGTCTCGGTGTGGCTCGGTCTCACACAGGCTTCAGTATGGGCTGGTGGGAGTGCAGTGGGTGGCTGCGTGTGGAATTGGTTTGGCTTCTACCCTTGGAATTTGTGCAAGCGTGCTTGGTCTCAGTGTACCTTGAAGGGCTTGTTGTTCATTAGCAGCCACATGGCTTGGAGTCACATTGTTGTCTTCCCTTGTATCTGGGTGAATGTTTAAAGGTTTAGGGTTGTGGGGTGTTTTTTTTGTCCTGAAAACAGTGTGGCCAAGGTGAAATGAGATAAACCGAGAGGTATATATACAGTGCACTGTATAATGCCTGTTGCAGCTTGCTGGGTCTAACAGTTGTCAGGTGTCCTTCTCTCCACGTTTTTTCTTGTCTTGAAATAACGGTGAAGTGAGCAATGGAAAGCGTGCAGAGGAAAATGAAATCCAGCCTGAACGGAGATCGCCAGTTCTTTTCAGAGCTTTTCATTCTCTTTTTAATAGAACTGTTTGGTGAAAATCAGCGTTACAGTGCCCCCTGCTTGCACAATTAGAGATATTTTTCATTGCTTTCATCTGTAGTAAAATTTTATGAATGAACAGGTATTCCTCTCTTGTGTTCTCAGTAGAATCTGAGCCTGAGTTCTGAAATCAATGGGAAATAAAACGCTGATGCTTAGTTTATAGGAGGGGGAGGGCAAGACCACTGGGAAGCTGTGGATGGGTTTGTCTGAAAAAAGAGCTGGTGGAAAGCCAAATTCCATTTCCTTTTTTCAAACCACAAGGCAGAGCTGCCTGCTTTCTAACAGCGATCAGGGAGGACGTGAAAATGTAGATGCTGGTAAAGATTTGGTGGTCTGTCCTCAGTGTTCCTTGCTTATTGGCCTCACAAGTTATGCTTTGTGACAAGAAGACGATGGGAATGGTAGTGTGTGTCATTCGTCAGCATCCTTTAATCACATGAGAGGCCTGGCTTGTCTTCCTGAATGTACCTTGTGCTGCTGTTTCTTAAAGGGCTTTGGAAAGTTGCACTTCTGCTGCCTGCACCTGTACTTCCACAAGGAAGGATGCCTCTTTTCAAAGTTTGACCTTGAAATATCATTTTCCTTTACCTACGTGAGCAGTGGGAATGGTGGGGAGGGGATATTACTTCCTGGAACTGCTTTGTAGGACTACTCTGCAAGTGAATGAGCATCTGCCTGAACAGAGCTAAAAGAAATCTATTAACTGTCCCTAGATATGTATACAACTTTTCAGGTAGGAGAATGCCCATGTTGCTAACAGTACTGAATTAGTGAATTTAGACATCCCAAGATTAAATAAAATGGCACTTAAGTATTTAAATGCATAAAAAAATAAAAGCTGCTGTTAAGCAGCAAGAGACACTGTGTCTGTATACACAGTAAGCAACATGTGAAAGAGAGTACTTAAAACTTTCGTCTTGAAGGATAGCATCTTGACTTCAGGTGACATTTAGGTTATTCAAGACATTAGAGAAAAAGAGTCTCAGAGACCTCTGGTAATATATGTCTATTCAGCATTTGGAACACCAAGAGTAGCCTATTGAATGTAGGATAGCAAGGGTGAATAGAGGAAAATGGTCCATTTGATGTATAAGAGCTGTGTCAACTCCAAAGAGGCCTCAGGGAGTCTGCAGCCTTTCTGTGCCCTGATTCTTTTTAGAAATATTGATGTAAGTGGAAAGAAAAATAATAAGTGAAGTGTCAATCTGGCAGCTTCTGAGGTGGTGCAGGAGCCAAGGGTAATGCTTTCAAAACGGCTTTCAGAAACTCAGATTTCCTTTTCAACAAGACAGAGTCAATGTCTCATCAAAGCCTACTCTGATGGCTGCTTTACCCAATGAGGGGCATAGTAACGGTTACATATCCAAAGCTGCTTCTGTAGTTTCAGGACAAAGGGGCCATTGAAAGAGCGCAAGGAAACGCTTGCCAACCTCTCTCCACTGACTGAAAGCAGACCCAGAGTGTAGTCAGAGACCATAAGTTCCCAAAGCTGCCTTTGTAAATGCCATGCTCAATTTTTCGGCTTTAAGACAAGTTAAGGTTGCTGCAGTACCTAATACCCATTGATTTCAACACTAATTCAGACTTCAGATGCTAAAACACTCAAGCAGATACTATTTAGCCTGTCCTACATGCTTTTAAAGTTCTGGTTCAAAGCCATGTGTAAAAACTCCAATTTAGCCTGTTAAGGCAGTTAGGCCTTTGAACATTTTCTTAAAGTCCTTAGCTCTAGGTGGTAGCCCTGCTCTTGCATAGGTTCTTGTGTAGGACTAGAGAGGCAGCAGAAGGTCCTGTGTGGCATAATCTGGAGCCCTGTGGAAAGAAGGATCAAGGAGAATGAGCATTTGCTGGGGTAAGTTCCATATGAAGCAGCCCAGCCTTGTCCTACACATCTGGCACTCAGAACAGTTAAGTGTGGTTGCAAGACAGGAGAGTTTCAGCTTCCACATTAAGAAGAAATCTCATGTGATGCCATGTTCCCTTTTCAGATGGTGAGTGTTTTGGCCCCTGGTACTGACAGCACAGGTTGCAAGGACCTACTCTTAGCCACTTTAATTAGAAACTGAGATGCTCCCAGAGGAACATTTCTTAGGAGCTAAACCACCTTTCAGAAACTGCTATTCTTCTCCACTCCCCACAGCAAAATGCTCCAGACATCTTATGGCTCCCTCAACTGTGTAAAGCGGGAGGCACATTGCTGAAAGCAGTACTTGGGCCCTGAAATTCTTGGCTTTCTTTTCCCGGACCATTTTCTCCACAACAACACTGCATACATTGGCATTCCTTCCTAGAAAAACACAGTATTTAATTGCAGTGCGTGATGAGTTTGATCAGTAGCTGCCTCAAGGAAATATGCAAATTCAGAGCCATTTCAATGCAGAGCACCTTTAAACAAAAATGGTAAGATATACACAATCAAGTTACAATTACCCTTTTTTAAGAGGGCACATTACACACGCTCAGTAAATATGATTAATTCTAAACCTGCCTGCACATAACTGAAGAGCAGAATAGAAAGCAGTGCTGAGTACAGTCATGGCATTACAGTAGTGTTCAGTTTCCAACATCTTCAGCTGCTGCGTATATGACTCTTTGCACTACCACTTCTCTATCATGATTCAGTGCTCAGGTCAAACATAATTGCAACTTTCATTTTAGCACGGGAGTTGATAGCTGATCATTTCTCGTGAAATTATTCAAAGTTAAAAGTATAATTTTTTATTCATCTCTTGTTCTCTATAAAGATAATGAAGTGTGATAGTTGAGATATTGATCTTCTCTGCCCACGAGCAAGATTCGGGGTCATAATTCATCTGAGGTGAAACCCTCGGAGTTATGGTGCTTATGTCCTTACCTGCAGGCAGTGGAGAGCAACTCTGTGCTGCAGGGACATCCCTGTGGAGCATTTATTGCAAGATAAATGTTGTATAATAATAACCTTTTTGAGGGCAGGTGTGCTTTACTGTTTCCTCTTTTTCCAATGCAGTTTCTGTTGTTAGAAGCTGCGTGTGAAAGCAGTGTTCTCTCTGAACTGAAGAAAATGAAACAAAGGTCTTTATTTTTTGGCATGTTATTACATATACAACAGGCAGGTGTGAATTAGCTCTAGGCCAAAATGTAACCTCCTTTCTCAAGCAAAAACCTTATATCTGGGACAATGGTAATATCTTATGTAGGTTTATGTTTACTTTGGGTGTGACTATAAGTTTATTTGTCCCACCTACTTGGGTTCTTTTAGAGGCAAAAGAGAGAAATGTTTTTCTCAAACAATAAAGTATCAAGAATTATACTTGGACATCAGGCAAAATATCTAATGGGTTCCTCACTGCTGGAAATCCTCCATCTTTCTGACGTGCTTCCAGTAATGACCATTAAATATAACAACAAATACAAGTTGCCAGATATCTTCCTATTCATGGCTTCTGAACATCAGAAAAGCCCAGTGGAATTCCTCCAGCTTGACGCAGCTATTGTAATTAACTGCCCTAAGATATTTAGATGTGTGCAATCCTGCCATACTCATGGAGCATCATGAGCAGCTACAGAAGCTGGATTGGTTTCCACTTGCAACAACAGTTACTTAAGCCATCACCAGCTCATCTTTGGAGTTGCTGAACATTTTAAGAGGTTTAATTTAGCATTAAGGAAATCCCAAGACTGCAAATGTGTGAAGTGCTTTTTGGTGCTATTAATCCCCATTTAACAAAGCCACAGTTTAGAAGTGTTTATTTGTATGTAGGGTCCTTACTTGAACTCAGACTTCAGAAGAGGTTTAAAACTTAAATGATATATAAGCACTTTTTCATACGGTTAAATACTTCATTTTAAGGACATCTTAGTCCTCTTGGCTTCACTGGGACTGCTTCTGAGATAAAAACTAATTGCTGAGGACATGAAAGGGGTGTGGAGGTGCATATACATGAATACGTGCTTGCAAAATCTGGACTATACTGAAATCAATGAAACTTGTACTATTGACTTCTAAGGAGCCCCAGTTTTATCACTGGAATTTTGCTGCTTTCCTGCTGTCTCCTGGTCAGGGTTAGATACATTAATGCTATGATTTTTAGCTGTTATTGTTTTATCTTATAGAACACTTCATGCAGTCTTGGGAATTAATTGATTTCACCATTTCTCCATCATTATTCTTGTGTCCCTCGTCTCTGAATTTCTTCAACTTCCAAACACAGCGGAAGGGTTTTAGGGATTTTAAGATCCACAGAACACTTTATCTCTCAGTGGAGCATGGAATGATATGTTCATTTCCTTCCAACTTTTATGAAGTTGTTGTACTGATGCATCAAAGCTTTGGGGGAGAGGTTCGTAATAATGAACCTTTCTTTCAACCTTCCATAGTCACAGAATTTCTCCTTAGGATTTCTTTACGTTTTAATGTAGCTGCTAAAAAAATGATGTAACATTTGTTTGAAACTCTTCAGTACTTGCTTCCTGCTCTGGATCTGTAAGAAAAGTGATGAATTAAAATAATAGGGGTGCGGATACATGTTAGTTCCATCAGAACAGCTACCTTGAGATTTTGTGTGTCCTGGCACTTTTTAGGTATTCTGAGTTTCTGATGCCATTTGTTTTCCTGGGGTTTTGCTTGATTCCACTACTGTTTTCTTACATACTATTGAAGGCAATGTATCTACTCCACTGGCACCTTTCCCTCTCATCATTCACAACAGCAATTTCAAACTCCAGTAGTATTTTTTCGGAGCAACATGAACTTTTCATTGACTGAAGGTCAAAACTGACTTGGAGAACAGATGGAGCACGGAAAGATGAACCTTTGCCACCCCACTGAGCATTAACACCTGCTTGTTACATCTGCCCGTTGCAGCTTAGAGGCTCCTGAAAATGTTACCCAAGTGATTTAGGAGTTGCTGTTGAACTGAGTGCAAATGGGTTTTGTGAAAGAGGTGTTGTTTTTACCTCTTTACTCAGACTGCCCGTTCTGTGGGCTTAGGATGGTGATTAACTCCATGTGCTTAGGCTTTAAAAGAAGGACTAGGATTTTGTTGAGGTTACTGCAATAAGATTTTAAAAAGAGCAACATCAAGATGGCACTGAATGCAAAGTGTGAATGTTTTAAAAACACAGATTTAGGATTTCAGTTAATATCATAAACTCCTCCTCAGGCCTGGTTGTATATAGCATAGTTTTCTCTGGGGATTCCAGAGAAGGCAGAATAAGATTAGTTTGTCACCAACTCCGAGTGAAGGCATTTCAGTCACTTCATCAGTGGGAAAACTGCCCTCTTCTTGGGACCATAAACCTGTGTTCCTGTCTTTCTGCAGTTGCTCTCTGAAAGATGCTTACTGGGGAATGATGTGACACTAAATCAGGAGTTATTCCTGTGCTTTTCAAGGCTGGCCCCTGGATTTGGATACTTGTATTTAGAGTAACTGCCAACTGTATTTCAGTGAGAAAATTAGTCATTCATTAAACTGCTCTAGATCAGGAAACAGAAAAATGGTATTATGCAGCATGAAGAAAGCAGTGAATGAATAGGTGGTTTGCTTGTACCAGCTGAATCTCAGCAGAATATGTGATATATTTATCCTTGTTGCTGTGTGTTTAAAATTGGAAGCACACTTTTTAAGTTTATGGAACATCATTTATTGGCCTGATCCAAGCTCTGTTGACACAGGGAGTCCTGCTAATTTTCTTTAGGGCTCATGCCCTCAAGGATGGAATTCAAGAAGAGTAAATGGGAGAAATATCATATTGTGGATATCATTCCTAATTACCGTATAATGAAGTTCTAAACAATAAAAATGGAAAACAATGTGTTCATGCTTTTGCAGAGGGCTGTTTCTGAAGTGAAGAATGTACTGTGTATCCTTGTTGAAATCCAGAAGGGTGTACAAGTCAGAACTTGTCTGTTTTTCAGAAAACTAATCTTTATTCCTATTTATATGGATTCATAGGATATATGTATCCTATATGATTTTAAACTACTGGCCAAGCTAATAAAAAGCCAGCAAGAGCTGATCCTAATGAGCCATTTCTAACCTTATTTCAGGTCATGTGGGATTATGACTCTCCAGGAATATAACCCGCCTTCCTTTCTGGTTTTCTGCAGGTTGAGAAACAGCAATTACAAAAACATGCATCGCAGGCACACAACCCTTCGGGAGAAGGGCCGGAGGCAGGCCATCCGGGGCCCAGCCTACATGTTCAATGAGAAAGGCACCAGCCTGACTGCAGAAGAGGAACGCTTTCTCGATTCTGCGGAATATGGCAACATCCCTGTTGTGCGAAAAATGTTGGAGGAATCCAAAACCTTGAACTTCAATTGCGTTGATTATATGGGACAAAACGCCCTTCAGTTAGCTGTAGGGAATGAGCACCTGGAAGTGACAGAGCTCCTCCTCAAAAAGGAGAATCTTGCTCGGGTTGGAGATGCGCTTTTGCTGGCCATCAGTAAAGGATATGTGCGCATTGTTGAAGCAATATTGAACCATCCAGCCTTTGCCCAAGGACAGCGTCTCACACTCAGCCCCCTTGAGCAGGAACTGAGAGATGATGATTTTTATGCTTACGATGAAGATGGAACTCGGTTCTCCCATGACATTACCCCTATCATACTTGCTGCCCACTGCCAGGAGTATGAAATAGTTCACATCTTACTTCTAAAAGGCGCACGGATTGAAAGGCCACATGACTATTTTTGCAAGTGCAATGAATGTATTGAGAAGCAGAGGAAAGATTCCTTTAGTCACTCTCGATCAAGAATGAATGCCTACAAAGGATTAGCCAGTGCTGCTTATTTGTCTCTTTCCAGTGAAGACCCTGTCCTTACTGCTTTAGAGCTAAGCAATGAATTGGCCAGACTAGCCAACATTGAAACTGAATTTAAGGTAATTTCCCGCTGTGCCTTTTCCCTCGGGCTGAATGTGTTCAGGGTAATGTACGTTTTACATATTTCATCATGTCTTGGTTTGCCATTTGAGGCGATGGGGGAGGAACCAGAAGCTATAGAAATTGCCAGATGTGTTAACTCCACACATTCAGATCACTCTGCAATCTCCAGCTAATAAATGTTTGGAACTGAATATTGCATATGATAGCAGAGACATCATTTCTCAGAGTTTTTATGTTGCAGGCTGTGATTGATTAGAATTTCTAGTTTGTGGGAGGAATAAAAATCAGATTATTACAAAAATGGAGACTTATTTTTTGTAAGAAAGGTAAGTCTTTTAAATGACCAATCTATTTTAGAGGAAGAGCTCTAGAGGTTGGTTTAGTGGCTTAAGAATCCAGTACATCTAGTTCTGTTGCAGTGATAAAAGGTATAAATTTCTAGTTCTGTTACAAAGATAAAGGTATAAATTAAGCAAATTTGGTTCTCTGTAAAATAATATAAATTGCACTGCATCTTAATGGTTTAGTACTGCATCTATATATGAGGAATTTCATGAAAAAGGAGGAGAGAAATGATTAAGAGACTGTTATGAAGTTTATTATCTTGCCAAACAGTGGAACTTGCAGAACTGTCTTACAGGTTATTTAAGATTTGCATTACCATAATGAGTTTGTAAATGTCCTATGTCATTTTCATTCTTTAAGTCATTTGCATGACATAAATAGCATTGTCTCCCTTTCTAAAATAAATTAGTCATGAAAAAACTCATTTTCAGTGGCTCAGTCATCAACATAAGGATGTTTTCTAACTTATGACTACTGTGCAGCTACAATCACTATCCATGACACTGGGGTAATAAAATCTATGCTGTGAGTAAGCTAGCGTAGGATGCCAGCCAGGAATTCATTATTTTTAATTTAGAAAACTATTCAAGTGTTAAAGCATCCATTTTAGGATTTGTAGCTATATGCTATAAAGGATTAGGGCAGTGATCACCACCCTGCACTTGGCACTGGTGAAACTGTGCCTCAAATCCTGTGTTCAGTTCTGGGCCCCTCACTACAAGAGAGACATTGAGGTGCTGGAGCAGGGCCAGAGAAGGGCAGTGGAGCTGGTGCAGGGCCCGGAGCACAGTGTGATGCAGAACTGAGAGTGTTTATCTAGAGAAGAGAAGGCTCAGGGGGGACCTTATCGTTCTCTATAACTACCTGAAAGGAAGTTGTAGTGAGGTGGGGATCAGTTGGCTCTCCCAAGTAACAAGCTATAGGACAAGACGAAATCACCTCAAGTTGGAATATTTAGAATGGGTATTGGGAAAAATGTCTTCAACAGAAGGGTTGTCAGGCATTGGAACAGGCTGCCCAGGGAACTGGTGGAATCACCATCCCTGGTGATATTTAAAAGATATGTAGATGTGGCACATCACAGTTGGACTCGATCTTAAAGGTCTTTTCTATGATTGTCTGCTCTGCTCTCCAATTTAAAAGTGAGAAGAAAGCACATTCTTAGGCTGTTCCCTTTGAAACTCTGTAGTAAGTCTCTAACAGGAAAAGATACCTAAACCACTGAGCATTTTTGGCAATAAAATTAAGGCAAAATCTTGAAACTCTTTTTACCCATATGAATCACAATCTCAAGGACACAATAATTTAAAGGAAGTTTTCACTTGCATGGCATTCAGTCCTAGTGAAGCAACCTTCATTGGTTCATCGAATCTGGCTGCTAGAGTGTAGGCTACTCCTGTGTGAAAGCACTGCAGACTCACACCCATAGTTAACAACTTCAATATCCCATTAATGTTCCAGCCACTTTTGAGTACGAAAATATATATAGCGTGGAACATGAGCAGTCCTGTACTGCACGCTTGTCAGTTCTGATAAGTGTCTTGCTGCACAAAAGTAAATTAATTTCTATCAGAGTCCTGCCTTTTTTTCATAGAGCTGCCAAAATGGTCTAGACTGGCACTGGCAGGTACATGAATCCTCAAGGACCAAACAAGCAATCAAATGTTAAATAGTCTCATGGTGGTTGTACCTCCCCACCATTGGGAAATGGGTGTGAGTAAACCAATACCGGAAAGCAAATTAGAAATACTTTGTTAAATTACTGTATTTCCAGTAAGGTTTTCCAATTTCATTGTCTCTTTGGGAGGTTCTGAGCAACGCACATCTGCGCATGGAAGTGAAGTACCTCAAAAGTACCCGTACCATTAGTTTACTTCAAAGTTGTCACATCCTTTAGTATATTAATGCTTCCAGAAATAAGAAGCTTCTCAAGGTTATAATGTATTCTCACTGTAGGAAAAAAATCATGTATTTATGCAAAAATATTTATTCTTACTAACATAAATCTGATGTGAAATAGGGTATTAATAAAACAGTAGGGTTTTGCACAGAACATGACATTCTGAGAATTCATTTCCAGAAAATGCTGAAAATGTATCTAAGAAGCCCACAAATTATGAAGATTTATGGAAGCAGACAAGCTCCAGAGGACTCTTTTTGTGCCTAAAATAATAATTTCCTAGAACTTTTATTTTTTAGCACCAAAATTCTGTCATTACAATTGGCACACAACAGATTCATAAAATTATCACTTGGGATTATTTCAGAAGGGTTATTTATATACAATCTTAGGCAATACAGTTTTCAGGAGGTACAAAAAGTCCTTGAAACAAAGGACATGAGTAAGATTTTAATACTGTAGGTGGACAAATAGTAATTAAGAAACCTCTGAAGAAAATCCTAGCATGAGCTCATTAAAATATAAATGCAGTGCCTCTCACCTGCTGCTTGCTGCCCTAAATCTCTTATGCAATAGCACCA
The DNA here is from genome assembly GCA_039720435.1 of Amazona ochrocephala. Classification (NCBI taxonomy): domain Eukaryota; kingdom Metazoa; phylum Chordata; class Aves; order Psittaciformes; family Psittacidae; genus Amazona; species Amazona ochrocephala. The sequence continues at coordinate 17,180,659 of CM077889.1, forward strand.
TTCAGCGCAGCAGAATGGGGAGCTAATACGTGCACTATGTTTTTAGAGAGCATGAAATTTTTTGGGTGAGTTGCCTCTATAGACTTGAAAGGTGAAACAAAACAGCCATGTGAATGAGTTTAAAGGAGAAAAATTGCATTAGGTGTGGTTGGCCACAGTTTGAGAGAGACTCCAGTGAAGATTACTAGGTAGAAATCATTTTGCCCATTCTTTTTTAAGGTGGCAAAAGCTGAATAGATTGCTAAGAACTGCAATGAAAGACTTAATCTTAGCAATTTGGGATGAGAACTATGTCTTTGCATAAGCATTGCACACCACAAAGTAGTATGGGAGTGCTGCTAAGGTGAAAATGAGAATCTGGACATACACTAGATCACACTGGCCCTCAGCAGACTTTCCTTGACCAATCAATAGGTCTTTAACAGCAAGAGTAGATGTTCTGGCTGTCAGTCCAGAGTGGATATACTGCCCTGTTGAGCTCCTTTTCTAATCTGTTGACTTTGGCTCAAAAACAAGGTCAAGACAGTCAGCTGCTATGTGGCTTCCCACATGCTGAAAAGAATATCAGTGGAGACTTGGAGCTGGAAGAAAGAGGGAAGCTGTCAGAGATGATCAATGCCAGTGGTTTTACTGAGGCAGATACTCTATCGGGGTAAATCAGTGCTCTTTCACTGAAGCTCAGAGGAGGTCATAGAAGATGCGGATCTATCCCAGTGTTTAGAACAAATTTATAGTTTGGATCAATGCTGCTGTGTCATTATTTCAAGCAAATGTCAGCTTTTGCAATGCTTATTGAGGAGGAGGGGGGTGGGGATTGGAATAATGTTACATTCGCATAGAAGTAATTTCATTTTTTCTCCTAAATTTTCTAGTGTCAGAATGATGCAAAAAGGGTTTCTTATTAATGAGAGAAAACAAATCACTTTTAAAGATGCAGTCCATGAGTCTAGAAATAAATAACCCCCCTTTCCCTAAATAAGATAAAAAGTATTGAACTGGTTGGTACTACTGAAATGCTAACGATGCAAGTGCATTAAATATCCTGGCAATTAGCCTAGAAATGGGGTGGGTAGGAAGCCCTTCAGAGGTAACTACAGCATAACACATTTCTAAATTATATGCCTCTTGCTGTCACTTTTCTTTTAACTGTGGTCCTTTCTCTGAAAAATGTTGGGATCCAAAAGCAGATCCTAGCTGTGAGCCTGCTCTGGTGTGCAGGTGAGCGTCATGCTCATGCTCAGCTGGCTGATGGACCACAACTGGCTGCTTTGCTGTCAGTGGGGAAGCCATGGCTTCATGGCAGCAAGTCAAGCATGTAGGTGCTTACAGAGATGTGCCTGCTTAGGAACTGGTTGTTGTTTCACTGGGGTAATGTAAAACAGCTGAGGCTCAAATCCTTTAATTCTTATGGTGGTTAAAGAGTGGCAAAACAGCTCTGGAGACTCAGTGACTTGTATCTGACAGGGAGGATCTGGCATCCTGCAGCAGAGCTCTTGCTCCAGTAAGTCAGCTCCTTTTTCCTACCTAAATGCAAATTGTGAACTTCACAGGATGTGCCTGAACTTCTAAAGAGAAATGACCTTGTGGATTTTCTCAGCATTTCTGGCTTTATTTCTGCAAATGGGAAACTGGGACCAGGTTCTTTGAGCTTGACACTGCACTGTTGTTGCAAATAGATGCTGAAATATCTGGTTACACCTTGCTATGAAGCTGCAGCTTTTTAGGGTTTGTGGCTCTGCAGCAATGAACAAATCTTCCTAACCTCTTCCTCTGTCAGGCATTCCACATATTGTGGGCATTGCTGAGGGCAAACTCCTTAGAGACTGTAAACTGCTTCCTTTCCCCGTTGCTGAACTTGGTGAAATTTGACTTAATGAAAGCCTGACTCTTTAAATACGAAATAATTAGGAGAGTTTCCCTTTAAATTTGTAAGAAAATAGGAGGTAAGGGTAATAAATCTAGAGAAAATCGGATATGATGCTAATGTGAAGGCTTAAGAAATCTTGCAAAGAGCTAACTGTAGAAGTTGAACTCTGTGGTCCCGATTTGGAACTAATTTAGAGTGAACAATATATGTTGCATGGAGTTAAAAAAGCCATTATTAGAGTACTGCATTTTGAAATGAGTAATAAAAAAAGGAAAGGGCAGGAAATATTGGGAAGCAAAATAGAAAGGTAAGTATTTTGTGAAAATAGAGACTAGCAGTGGACTTAGGAAGATAAAAGAGTCTTGAACACCATCAGGCTGTTAAACCAGTGAGGTTGCACTTAGAAGCTCTGCTTCCCACCCACACTCAACATGCTCTGAGACTTGTTTGCTCTCAGAACTGCCTGATTGGAAACAGCCCCTGAAACTCACCTCTCATTAAAGAAAAGAGATTGTTCTGGGAACCTCCCTAATTAACCACATGAACACCCTTAGAAATCTATCACTTAATTTTTCCTCTCTGACCTGTACCTCCTTGAGTCTTCTTTTTATCCCTTCCTAATCTCTCCCTCAACATACTCTGATGGAAGTCTCGCTTCTGATATGTTTGGGAACAGCTTTAATGATTTCTATTTATTATTTCAACAGGACACTCTTTGAATCTTTCATGGCTTGATCTGGCATTTCTTTAGTTTTTATCTAATTTTCCAAAATTTGTTATTTTTTTTGTCTTTTTTTCTTCCAGAGAAGGCATGCATTTTTTTAAGAGATGTCTTTTTACTTGTGCATCTGCCTTTTTTCTATTGCTGTTCCACCTTCTGGGTTTCAGGAAGAGAAACCAGCTTATAGGCAAATATATGAACCCCCTTTTACTCCTGTTTTTATTTTCTTTTGCACAAACATCATCAATCTTATACAGTTCCTGTTTTGAAAATTAAGCATCACTACTATAAATACTTTTGAATCTATGAATATTCACTGCTTCCAAGTGATTGTCTCTCACATCAGGTCCTCTGCGCAGCTATGAAGCAGCTACGATTCCTCCTCCTGTGAGTTTTCTGACAATTGCTCCAAAAAGCAGCTGCTTGGGAGTTAAAACCATCTCTTCCAAGCGCATCCTTCTCCTCTGCTACCTGTTCTGACTCCCATTGCTAAATCTCAAATTGAGAGAGCAGGCCACTGGATTATTTGGCTTTATCTCCAATTAATACCTGAGGGCACTGGACTTTGGTGTGGCTGGGCCAGAACATCCCTTTCAAACCCTTTCTGTATGAAAGTTTGTGTTCTAATTAGCTTGTTCTCTGCTTCTGCTGTTGCCTCCATGCTCCTTCAGTACTCTCGGCTTCTCAAAGGGAGATAGATCCTTGCTGCCTTTGAAGCCATCTTCATAGGCGAAGTCAAAAGGGTGACTCGCTTTTTGATTTTCTTACTTGAGTATACATGATACCTGAGAAAGGACAAAATGTGTACATCGCTAAATGCATTTACACTGTGTAACTTCTGTAGAAATGGTGAAACCTGCTATTTCAAAAGAAATGCTGGTAACCTAAAATCTTTCTATCAAGTTTCTGGATATGAGCTTTTCCAGGTCAGTCTTTAATGGTTTTCTTAGACGTGGAGTCAGGGATGTGGTTTGGTGGGTTTTAGCTTTCTAAAAGAACATTTTGTTCATTTTCTTTACCTCCTCTCACATAAATCCAATCTTCTGCCTTGCAAACATGTGCATTTAGAAGCTATGTGATTCTTGTTTTCAATTTTCACTTGTGCAAAGCAAATGCATAAGCAGGTACAACCAATTACCCACCTCATAATACAGGAAAGAATCAAGTACCACTAAAGCAGGAAAACAAATTTCCCGTTATTAAAATTTGAACTTATTGTTGGAACAAATTAGGTATGAAAATAAGGGAGGAAATTAAAAATTATCATGGAAGTAGCCAGGGAGAAGGCAAATGTATTTAAGCCTTGTAGTGAAATCTGTGTTTGGCTCACTGAACGGGACTCGCTCTGTGCATGAAGAACTCATTCTCCATGCTGCTGTTTTTCAGAGATGAATTCACTGCTAATAGATGCTACATTGAGTTTGTCTTGAGAGCTAAATTAATTAATTGTAGCTATGTTTTGCATGGATGTGTCGCAGAGAGTGTGAAAATGGATGTGGAGAACCCTTCTGACCTTAAAAAACCTCACCAAATTTGTGACTCTTGTATTGTTCTCCTTAAATATTTATATGTCAAGAAATATCTTCTGTATTTTGAGGGCTGTTATTGTAAGTGCTCTTTCTATGTTCTGTGATTAAATCATTTTCTGCCTGGCACATTGCCCAAGCAAAATGGGTTTCAAATACTGCAGGAGAAGAAAATCTCCAAAGCTTTTCAGAGTGGTTTAGAACCAATGCCAAAGCTGTGGTGCCTGGAGCTGTCTTGAAAATATATATTAGTAGCTGTGAAGGTATGTTAGCATCTGTCTATGTCTGTTCTCAGTAAAGCAGAGTATTAGATGCTGTGATTCATAGTGAAGGTATAACTCTACCATCTACCAGGGAAAAGTAAGACCTATTATTCATGAAAGTTGTAACTCTGGTACCAGCACTAGCCACTGAACAGGCACATAAAGTTGGCCATTGCCTCCAAGGTCATTCAACCTACTTTATGGATGATTGAGTGACATTGTTGTTAAAATCTTCCAGCTAACCTTGGTCAAAACAGACACGGAAAACCTCTTTAAAAGCTGGCAAAATGCTCTCTGCAGGGAAGTGCTCCCTTTGCTTTCCCATAGGAGCCAGCCCATGTCTTCTCTTTTGAAAGATTGGAGAGGAAAAAAGATTCTTCCAACACTCTCTGCCACAACACATTGTCTTTGATCAAATCAGTGACAGTGCATCAGTGTAAGAAAATGTAATGTTTTAATCAATGCCTTAAGGGTTTTCTGCCCTCAGAAACTTGTTTGGAGGAAACCTTTGGCGTCTGGAGATGTAAGACAGAAGCAAACCTGGAAATATTTGAATCTTCCAGAGAAAACTGCTGGCATATGTTCTTTCTTTTCCCCTATGATGTTACAGCAAGTGAGACTTCTGGCAATGCCAGTTTGCATGCCAGAAGTGTGATGTTTATTACCTTGCGAAGTGATTTCTAGTCCTTAGTTGAGGATGAACAGCATTGCAACTGCAGCCCTTATAGCTTATTCTTTCCAGTCTGATTACACTTGGCATCCTTAATACTACAGAGGGATTCCGTTTTAAGTGAGCAATGGACATGATCATGAAAATACAAAATAACATGGAATCCCCTTATAATAATTAGTGGGAGACAGCAGGAGGATTCACAAGCTGAGGGGGAGAGCTATGGGAATGGTTCACTTATCAAAGCAGCACAGCAGCTGCCTCACCCCTGTCAAGCATTTCAGAAGCATTTTCAGGTAAATAAGTTTTAAGCCAAACAATGAGACATTTTAGGCAGTTAGAGAGATAAGTGCATGTCATGGGTTCAGGAGCAGCAGTCATTTTTCTCCTTCTCGGTAGCTGGTGCAATGCTGTGTTTTTGACTTTCGGCCTGGGAACAGTGCTGATAACACCGATGTTTTCAGTTACTGCTTGGTAATGTTTTGGTCTGGCCAAGGACTTTCTGAGTCTCATGCTCTGCCAGGGAAGAGGGGAAGCTGGGAGGGAGCAGAGACCGGACACCTGACCCAAACTGACCAAAGAGGCATTCCATACCACAGCACGTCATGCCCAGGATGGAAAAATGGGGGCAGAGATCCAGAAAGGTGGGGGTTTGCTGCTGGGTTGGGCTTGGTATCAGTGGTGAGCAGTTATGTTCTCTTTCCTTGTATTTTCCTTGCCATTATTATCATTGGTGGTAGCAGCAGTGGTTTGTGTTATACCTTAGTTACTGAACTGTTCTTATCTCAACCTGTGGGAGTTGCAGTCTTTCGATTCTCCTTCCCATCCCCCCAAGAGCTGGGGGGGAGAAAAAAGGGGGAAGTGAGTGAGCAAACTGCGCGATTTGCGGCTTAAACCATGACAGTGCAAAATCTGGAACCAGTTGGAAATGAGCGTATTTCAGTTGCTTTAAGGTCATTTTGCTCCTGGGATTTAAATGTTTCCTTAGAAATAAGCAGCCCATCCTCCATCAAGAGTGCATTTCTGTCAAGCTGCAAAATCCCTATTAATGGACATATTTTTAAGGGACCTGAAGGGCAGGAGTTGGTAAGAGCAGAGTCAACTCCCTCGCACATAAATAATCCTGGGAGGAATCTGTAGCAAAGGAGGGGAAATCCAGCAATATTAATGTGTCTGTTTCTCCCCTGCTAGAAACATCTGGTATTAAATTTCTGAATCAGAAGGTTCAACACTGCAGTAAATGGGTTGCACTGTGGCTTTCAGGGCTTTCTCCCTGTATAAATGGCTGGTGAATTTCATTTTGCTTCCTTTTGTTGCCTCCTTTAGTGATTATATTAAGTCCAGATTTCCCATGTAGTTATTAAACCCTGGGTATGATGAGGAATTTATACATTACTTTTTATTATATAAGGTGACTTCTATAAAGCATTCTGAATTCCCCAGGCCTCCTGGCAACTAAGTTCAGTGAGCCACTATTTTCAGGATATACGCTTGTGTGTGTGACATCTTACATATGGTCCCTTGGAGCATGTTGAATATATTTAGAAGATAGAGGTTTAGAATTGAGAGATCTCCTTTTCATTCCTTTTCAACCTGAACCTTTGATATTGAATACAAGGGGAGTAATTTACCATTGATATAGGTAATCTCTGAATATTTTATGGACAGGGTGAAGTATAATAAAGCTTGTGACATATTAATCAGGAATGTAAAAAGCCTTGACTAAGTACAAGGAAAAATACAACTGGCATTCTGAGATAATCTGTTGTGTGTGGAGGAGATTTGTAGGTTAAATACAGGGTTATTTTAACTTAGAGTTACTGTTATATAAAAACAAGTAAAACAAGGTTAAATGAAATTAATATGGTGCCCATGTGTGTTGTGAAGTCATATACACCACATATAGTGGAGTAAAAGGCAGCAGGTAACAGGTGTGAAGATTTAATTGGCGTTTAATGGGCTTTTGGGAGCAATTTTGAGGAGAGTGAAATGTCACCCTATTTCAGCTTACCAGAGACAAGGAGTTAAGAAAATTGTTTGGGTTTAGAAACAACTGGTTTTAGGCATGAAGATGATTTGCTTGCATTGTGTTAGTCTTTTGTGTGCAAGCACAACTCTACAACAGCTTTTTGAGTACAGATGCTCAGAAGGATGAATCTAACAGATACAATGACTGTCACAAACCCAGCTCAGGCAACAAACAGGTTTGAAATGCTTTCAAAATTTAATTCAACATAAAATCATCATCCTACCACATTGTTATTCCTTTCACATTTTGTGTTTTATAACGGCTTTAACATGGGAGAAAATCCCCAATAGTTGGCAAAATCATGACTTTTTTGACCATGATATCATCTTTGGATTTGTTGAAGCCATGATTTCATCCTTACCCTTCGATAGGTACATGGTCAGTGAAGCTGGTGGACTAACTGGTGAGTCGGCTTCAAGATTCCAATCCACTGCTCATGGATTCCTCTCTATATGAATGAGGAATCATAGAATCATAGAATAGTTAGGATTAGAAAGGACCTTAAGATCATCAAATTCCAACCCCCTGCTGCGGGCAGGGACACCTCACACTAAATATAACAGATTGCATCTTGTATTAAGAGTTCCTTCACAACCAACTAACCAATCAGCAGTTGCATCAGTAGGTAGGGTTTACACTCTATCACAGCCTTTCTGGGCTATCCCACAGAAGTTGCCATTTGTCTCTCCAGTCTGTAAGCAAGAAAGGGGAGACAAACTCTGCCGTGCCACCCCTCGCTAGTCTGCCAACTGCCCAGCCTAGGTGCTGGAGGGCTTTTTGTTCATGCAGGCAGGTGGAGGATGCTTCAGGAGAGCTGAGCCACTGCAACTATGCTCAATCACAGCCCACCAGAGAGGAGCAGCTCACGTTTCTCTGCCAGGTTTGCTGCCAGCTGCTCGTAGCACTGTGATAAATCGGGGGAATGATTTGGCCTGTTGCCTGTGTTTAGTCAACAGTGACAGTGTTCTCCTTTCTTGTCCACTGGGAGCACAAGACAGAATGGGTCCCGGTATTCAGGCTGTTGCACCTACTCGGTGATAGTGCAGAGAGGGCTCCTGCCACCTGCAGCTGGCTGCTTTGAAAGGAAAGGCATGTTGGCCCTTTCCTTCCTAGTATGCCAGCTGTTCTCTCTGGAAGATGCATTTATTTCCAGGGTTGCTTCGCTCATACTTTTTCCATCCTGGTCATTGTATTGTTTGTAATGAGTGAGAGGTTGTATGACTTTGAGCTTGCCCTTACTAGCATACTCACTGTGCATCTTAGAGTTTTCCCAGAGCACTTTCTGATGTAAAATTACACTGTAATACAATTACCTTTCCTCCTCTGCTCAGCAATGAGTGGTGCCAAGAAGGGGTATACTCTAGAGTACCAAAGACAAAGACATTTTTCAGAAAGACAAAGTCAAATTACTGGTGAGGTAAACAGATGGAAAATGATGCTATCAGTACTATAATATCAGTCCAATACAATAGGTAAGCTTTGTGTTTAATTAGTAATGCCAAATGCCCAAGCGTTGAGTATTGGCTTTTAGGGAATAGTTAGGAGCAGGGTGGTTTTATTATGAGCAGGATGACTGGTTTCCAAAGACTGCTGCTCATTATTCATGTTGGGCAAGGATATCTACTGGAACTACAAATGGGCGTAATTAAGATTATTGCTCTGAATAGAATAATGCTACTAGATCAGCAGATGGGAGAATGGAGTCAGGTACGTTTATCCAAGGCACCATAGGGAATTAATATCATATTAATGAATGTAAATGAAGCAACATTCTGAGGATCTCAAGTCTAACATTAAAGAGGATGTAGATGGGAAGTGATATAGTTTATCCTGCATTGTTGTTAATTGTTGTTATTGTAGATAATTATAATGAACTCATCCTCACTGTGTCTAGGCAGGCTATCCACTGAATTGTGGGTAAACAGGGATGGTACATAAACAAGCTTGCATTGCCACAAAATTGTGCTAGGTACTTAAGTGTCTATGTTTTTGGGGCATTTACATGATCAAAAATGGCAATTTCCTGGAATATAATTTGTTGTAGGCAACTTTATACCAGTGCAGCATGGAAATTGCTTATTGCCAAGTGTGTCATTTCATTGTCACTATCCAAGCCCCAGGATATGGCCTCATTTCAGAACAGAGAAATGTAGTCATGTACTCTTTATATTCATATTTCCGCTTAAGAAAGTGCTGCAACATCACTTCTAAGCCTGCTCTTCGTAGAGAGAGATGATGTCCACGTGGTCAAGAGTGGTCTATGCCAGGACTCTACAGCTGGGATCACACTTGTCTGAAGTGTTCAGTTGCTGCTCTAGGTGCTGTGGGGACCAGAAATTCATCCACTCTGATGCTTGTGACTAGTTTTCCAAGGAGCTGTTGTTGCTGGACATTGGGAACTGTGGTAGTTGCCTGTTTGAGATTGGGAAGATATGGTTATTTTAGTTATTGAGGTGAGTTGTCCCAAGGCTCACAGTTAAGCCAGCATTCACTTGCAGGCTGAATGTAGAAGTCTTTCTCCTCATACACAGGTGCAATTTGTAGCCAAAACTCCCATGAGACAGGACTCAGCACCTTTGAATATAAAAGTATGTTTCTTAAGCAAGCTGAAAGTGCCAAATCTAGCTCAGCTTAGGGGATAAACATAGTTGTGTTAAGAAAATAATTTCTTTAAGTTTACAGCCATTATTTTCTCCTTGTTATTCCCATCTGGTTTTCAGAAAACAGGTTTCAAGTGGCTGAGCTAACAAGAGCCACACAATTGAAGGAGAGCAGCTAATGCATTCAGTGCAAGGAAACTGTCTGTTCAGTCTCAAATTGTATAGGAAATGTGGATCTTCCCTAGTGAAGCTTGTAACAGACAGAACAGGAATGTAATAAACATGGGAAAATGCCAGAGAGAAAAAGTGTGGATAGCATGTGAAATGAGGAGCTACAACTCTTATGCTTTAATACATCCATCACATCAGAGCTGCAGATTTGCAGCCCATTGTCCTGTGATTCAGTGCTCTGCTGAAAACAGAATAAAAGGCAAGGATGTTAACCCCAAACCTCTGTTGGACTCCTGTCCTTGTGAAATGCATCTAGGGGGAAAAGGGGAATTCTTTCTGCATGACAATAAAAGTAAGGTTGAGGTAAAGGTTCCTCCAATACAAGGGGCATTTGTATCCTTAGAAATAAGAAAAGCTGTTTCTCAGTGTCATGTTTCCACACAAGGAACAAGCAAAGGTTTGAAAATCATGGAGAGGGATCTGGAATCTTGCCCTGCACCATCATGAGCTTGAATTCACTGCTGTCAGTAGCAGTTCCTAAGCTCTTCTTCACCAAGAGAATTAGCTGAGTATAATGTGTAGTTTGTATTTAATAAAGAGAATTTGTTGACAGGACACACAGAGACAGACCGTCTCCTTCACTGAGCCTGTGCATTCCCTGTGTTTTGCATGCCAAAGCATGTAGTTAATACCTTTGTACAGCCTGTCCTCTTTATGTGACATCCAGGGACCTGGTATTTAATCTTCTGAAAATCGGTATTTCAGTATAAACATTTAAATGAGCTTGGGAAGATCTTCAAGAAGGTAAAAACCCCACATTTTAATTGGTTAAGGAATTAAAAGCATGTGGCTTATTTGTGACGGGGGTTTGAAACCCAGCTGAGATGATCTGAAAGAGAAGCACATGAAGCATCAAATGCCATCTTATGCTGAAAAGCTACTATGAAACCTGGAGATTTTAAACACCAGGGATCTGAGGAAATTATTGTCAACCAGCACACTTTCTTTTGTAGCTGGATTTAAATATCTTCAGAGACTTGGAATAGGGTGTTAGTTCTACACTGATGTTTCTGCATGTGAGTAGCACACGCATGTGCTACCAAGATGCTTGGTAATGGTACTTGTCAGGAAGAAGGTAACATTGTGGGAAAGGAGCAGGGGAGATGGAGGTGTTCTTATGGCAACTTGTTAGTTATCAAAAAGGATTGTACTCTATTCAGGGTGAGGACTTTGAAGTCAAGTGATCAAGGAATTTCAGTGTAGGGAGAGTTCATACAAACAGGAAACTTATTGTAAGTTTTAAATAGAAAAAAATCAATATAAGTAACAAAAAAGTTGAGAGTGGCTGAATCTAAAATTTCTGGTGCAAAGGGACCTAAAACTTTGGCTGAAGGGTGAGGAATTGTGTTCAGTCTCAGTCCTTGACTTTCTGCTAGGACTCTGTGTGTGGCTTTCTGGCTTTACTGCCCCCAATAATCCACCTACTGAGTTTAAATTAAAAAAGAAAAACATCCCAAAACATTGCTATTTTAAAGAGTTGTTTCAAGGGGATATCAAAGTGAAGTATTTTGCAGTTTCCAATGCTTTTATGGATGGAAAGGCTTGCAAAATATTGGTTTGGGTCTCACAAAAGCTGTGTTTGTCACAAAATCAGACTATTTCCCAGAAGCAATGATTGGTAGAGTTGGTAGATATATAACAGGTAGAGCACAAAAGAACAGCAACAAAATAGCGAGGTGCAAGCATATCCTTTCTGCAGCTTTTGTCAGCTCCCGTTCCTTGGAATGTTGAAGGTTACATGTATTCCTGGAGCTGTGAAGGATGATGTAAAAGCACAGTAATGAATTTCAAGGGATTTTCTAACCACCACAGAAATTAACACCGTTTTGGCTTCTTTAAGGATTTGATGTATCTACCAGTCAATAGGTAGAAGGTGGAATCTGAAGTCAGTGGTTTAATTGACTTCTTACTGCTCTATCCCCTTCTCAAAGGGATATGCTCTCTCAGAAATCAGCTTCTGCGATGCATAGGAGAAGATGAATTGCAGCTAAAAAGCCTAACCTACTGAGGAGGAAAAAGAGGCCACCGAAGCATCTCTTATGGTAGATCAGTCAGTGCAACTGCCATTGAAACCCTTGTAGTGATGCAAGGGATGTTATTTTCATGGCTCATTGGAAACCACAAAGTTTTCACTGCTCAGTCCAAACAGCAGAACATACTGTTATTTCCTGGACTTCTTCAGCCAAAAATAATGTTGATGCAGGCGGCACTGTCTGTTTTGTCCTTGCGTTCTTCTGTTGGACACATCTCTTGGTGTCCCCTGACTCTCCATCACAGGGTTTAAAATCACTCTTTGCCTGGATGCACTGCCCCTTTGCTCCACCATGCTGCAGCCTGGCACCCTTCAGGGAGCAAACAGTTGCCATGTTTATCTTGGCTCCGTTTAGAAACGTCCAAATAGCTTGGAAAGCAACAAAGGCATGCATTTCAAATGTCAGTCCCTTGTGTCTGAACAGGCTGCTTATTATATTGAGGTGAAGAAGTCAAGGTCTGGATCACTGGAAAAATGAACCGGTGGAATCTGTCGCTACCTCCAGACATACTTAGCAACCTTCATCTGAGCAGTGAAATGTTTTAAATGAGCACTTGGCTTTAGTTTTTCAGACACATGCCCATTGAGTATGACACAGCATGACACAAATCTCCAAAAAGTCACTGATGTGCTGCCACTTAAGCTGCGAAGAACACAAACCAACTTGATGTTGTGCTTCCTGAGAAATTAACTGTACAGCATTGGCATAGTCGGTGCATGTAGGCATTGAGTCTGGAAACAATAGAAAGGCACTCAGCTGCATTCAAATGTGTCAGCAGTTATGTGCACAGTTAGCAGAGCTCTTTGGAAGGGTTTCTCTGTGCTCTTCTGAAGGTAATGTGGTTACATGAGCAGGATCAGTGCAGGGCCTTCCTTAGCATCTCCTCTTTCCCTCCCACAGGCCCTGTGCTTTTTTTCATTCCTAAACATATGGCCAGTCACAGACAGTGTAAATACCCAGGAGGAACTTTGCCCAACAGCTTCTAAACTGCCTGGTGCATATTTCATGAGAGATCTAATTAGTAAATATTTATAAGCATTTTGAATATTTGATATGGTGGTTTATTTAAAAATGTAATTTCAAATGTAGCATGTAATATTGCCAGCTTTCTGCCCCCCTCCTTCCTCTCACCTTTGTCTTCTTCCTATTAGCATTTCTGTTTGGGGGCATTTTTTGTTCATGTTTATGGAATTCTCCTTTTCTCTGTTCCTGCTGCTTCTTCCCAAAATGCTAACCTCTCAATGCAGTATTTCTCTCTGTTACATATGTGCATGTGCGATGTAGATTAAATACAAAGAACCAAGAACTTCAAGGAAGCATGAAGGGAGGCTCTATGCAACGTGCCCACAGCTTTCATTTGCACAGCAAATTTAATGCTATCCAGAAATGCCAGATTTACTGCCAAGCACACAGCTCCTGCATCGCTCACAGACAGGAGCTTGGATCCAGCAGATTTGTGCCGTGCAGTCAATCTGTGAACGCATTGAGAGCACACAGAGGCTTTCTGGTGCCATAACAGCCCCAGTCACAGATGCCGGACCTTCATGTCCATTAGTTCCAGAAGTCCTGGATTTGTGTGTAAACCCTCAAATTCCAGTGAAGCATATTTATAAGACAATATACCATGGGCAGAGCCCTTGAGAAATGGTAGCTTTAATGTATAGCCAGCATCCTGTATCTGCTTCTCTTTTCCTCCTTTCATTTGGCAAAAACCCTCCTGCGTATACTGGTAAGCAGAATTAGGTTTTTTGGATTGGTTTGGATATTTTTTCCCTAGAAAAAGGGTTGCAGATTTAATCATCCTGAGCCAGATACACGGTTATTTATCCAAAGAGAAACTTCTTTGCAACACTGTTTTTTCTGATCAGAAGTCTACCCTGAAGCTTTAGTATAGGCTACAGCAGAATGTATCAGTTGCATACAGGATAGCAGCAATATTAGAACATAGAACAATTAGTTGTAAACAGGGTAACAGTAAAACCTGTGACTCTTGGAATTATCTCTAGTTGGAATATCTGTTGATGGGTTGTGGTTCCCTCCCTGCGCTTTACATGTTATTGGGAAGCAATTATTAGAGTGAATCTGACAAAATGTCCTAAATGGTGACATGTGGTGTGATTTTCATGAGCAGTGCACTTGCACTTGTCATCCTGTATTTGTGTGTCATGTACCGTCCTGTCGGTCTGTGGCCCTGTTTCCAGTAACAGCTGTGCTGTGAATAATCTACAGTGATTACAACCAGAAAACCTGCAGGTTGATTGACAAGCTCATCCCACTTCGAGATTCCTGGAGCCTGAAAGATTGCTTCAGTGCACTGAAAAATGCTCTCAAGCATTTCATTGGCATCAGCAGGACTTAAACATAAACCCGAGTGTGTTCCTGTATTTGGGAGTAGGAAGATGGCTTTTAATTGCATAGAAGGTCGTTTGACCCTTTTAGTGTCTGAACCATTGACCCCACTCCAGTTTCTGGTGGAAGCTCATCTGCACTGAGGGGTTCAGCAAAGCTCAGACCTGCTCACTGTATGTTGCAGCATCAAGGCCAGACTTGTGCCATCCAAAACACACCTGCAATGCTGGCATTTGAGATGTAGGCTCCCACGGATGAAGTTCTTTTTCATCCTTGACTGAGATTGCTTTAAAATGAACTAGCCAAGACAGGCTGCTGCTCTTGTTTTTTCTCATTTCACTTAACATTTTTACTCCGACTGCATCCCTGTGACCTGAAAGAGCTCTTTTCTGAAGAAATCTGGGTGGTTTTGAACAGATGTGGAGACATGACAGAGTTCATTCAGAACATAATCAACAGATAATAATAGGGTACTCAGAGAAATTGCAGTGAATGACAAGTACCATCAGCCTTTTCAAAACAGCAAAATTAGACATTTTTAACTCCGCATGCACAACAGTGCTAGAAGAAGCAGGAAATGGCTAATTTGGAATCCTTTTATTATGTTCTAGTCTTTAAAAAATGATGTTGTAACATTCTCAAGCATTATCCTGATTCTTGTTTGCTCACTGCTTCTATAGGAGATAAAATACTGTTCCATGTGTTATTTGAAACAAACTGGCTCTCTTGCATACTTAGTTGTGTCCTTCATCTTCCCCCTCAGGCTTGGCAGTGTTCAGCTTGTCAGGATGAGGCCCCAGCATCCCTCATGTATGATTTGTGGTTTTCATTACTGTAAAGATCCATCTGTTCTATGAGATATAATCCTCAGCCTTCTACAACGCAGTAGCTAATTGGAGTACTCGGGAAGGTTTGGGTTGTTGTCATTGCCTGTCTGGGTTTGCAGTGCTGCAGAGAGGACTGAGCTGGGTTTTGTGTCTCCAGGATGAGTTTCTTGTGGTGATGGGAGAGAGGACCCCAGGCTTCCAACCAGGATGATTCCCTCCAGAAACATTGAGACCAGGAAGGCCATGAAGTGCCTGTTCAGGGCTTGAACCCCTGTGAAGTGGGGACTGTCCCTTTGCCCCCAAAGACACAGTGACTGCCTGTCCCTCTGTCTCCTGACAGCCACCAGGAGTCCTCGGGGCTCTGATCTTCAAACCCTTGGTGTAACAAGAAGTAACTCGAAATGTGTCCTGGTTCTCCTTCATCTCTTCCTCCTGAAGCCTCCCCCTTGCCCTGGGGCTGCAGCCACAAAAGCAAGCCTCTCCACTGCCAGAGCGCTCCTTTATGCAGGGAGTGCAGCATCTCAGATGGTTCCAGATGTGTGAAATACAGGCAGTTTACACAGCACTGGCACACACACTGATACAGTTTGCATGCTCGGAAATCTTCTTGGCTTCCTTGAGTTTTTTACCGTGTATCAGGAATTGCAATTCACTGTTAGGTCATTTCTGCTTGTGTCATCAAAGCTGCACTATGCACACCGGGGTCAGGAGCAGCTTGGCTGTGCTAACCTCAGCTTCTTCAAGGCACAGCCAATAACCGGTGTTTGCAAAGGGAAAGATGCTGAGATCCGGAGACTTCATAGAGAGGCTGTGTTCTTGCCCTCAGGCTGAACAGGGTTCTCTGTGCTGACTAAGAGCATTCAGGAAGCCAGAACAAAGATGACAAATGCCTTTGTAAAAGGAATTGTTAGAAGGCACGGTAGGCTCCGTGATCGTCGAGGCTTGTCTTAACACGTGAGCAGTTGTCTGAGAGCAGTAAGGTGCTGCCCTGCCTGCCTGCAGATTGGCTGGAAGGCTTTAGTTTAGTTTAGAGAGCCTGTATCTTGGGTGGAGTTTCTTACTGCTGCTGTCTACTTAAACGTTGGAGTAAACACTTTCAAACAAAAACATCATTTATGATCTCTGCAAATATACAGAACCAGTGAAAACATGAGCCTTGGAGATGCGAAAAAAGTTGGGTCTTGATGGAGTTTGCCAGCTGGGAGCTTGCCATTTACAGTTGCCTTAGAAGCACTTTCCTAGTTGCTAGCTAAACTTTCCTTAAGGATTGAAAGAGGAAAAATAATCTGAGCTAATTCATACAAGTTGTTCAGATGATGTCAGAATGGTGATGAAAATGACTTAAAATGCGCTGGCTAAAAGAGAAGCTTGTGAACTTTGCAAACAGTACATGGAGACTGGTATTAAAACTTAGCAGAGTTCTCACCCTTGTGTTTATAAACCAGCTGGGTTTATTAAGTGTCTCCATCACCTGTGGCAGGTAGGCATTTCATTCCCAGCCTGCATCTATTTTCAGTTGTATCTATATCTGCTGTCCTTTACAACTGCTGTATTTACTTCCAGGCTGATATTTTTGTTTGGCCATCTATTCTCTCAGTGAACAAATAAGCTTGCTGTTTATTGAAATTCATCTTGGTATGGTGAAGATTAAAGCATGGAATTGATTAGAGAGGAGCGCTTTGAATCCATAAAGCGCTATCTGTCTTTCATTTACATTCCAGACCTTACTTAACCCTGTATTTTATAACATTCACTCTGCAAACCCTATCTCCATCTAGGTTTAAATGCAAATGTACAGTCATTTTCTATGTGAACCTTCAGGATATCTTTAATCTTAGCTTATTAAATTGGCACATTTATAGATGGCTTGGTGCCCCACTTTCTGCAATGGGGCATGCACCTCCTCTA
This sequence comes from Amazona ochrocephala, assembly GCA_039720435.1. Lineage (NCBI taxonomy): Eukaryota > Metazoa > Chordata > Aves > Psittaciformes > Psittacidae > Amazona > Amazona ochrocephala. Next base: position 17,197,683 of record CM077889.1, read on the forward strand.
CCAGAGATTAACATCTGCTAGCTCTGATGTCTCCTTTTAACGAAGATGTGAAGCTCTTGCTGATCCCCATGTATAAACCTGTGGTCTGATTTCAGCACTGAAGGAGGAAAAGGGAAACCCAGATTTCTATCTTTTTGATAGACAAGAGGATGTAAACACACGAGTTCCACCTTGTAGAAGGTTTCATTACTTAAAATGCAGGCTATTCCCTAGCTCTCCCAGTTCCTGTGAGAACGCTCTAATCCCAGTCCTGAAGAGGTTTCTGGTTCCCTATGACTAGGAAACAGCTATTCATAGCCTTCAGCATACAGCGTAGCATAGCAAGCAAAGCTGGGACACACACACACTCATTAGAAGGAACCTCAAACCTATGACAAAGTCATTAACCCAACTCATTTAAAATAGTCATTATCAAGAGCATCTCAGTTCTGAAGGGGAAAACTGTCCAAAGACATTTAACCACCTCGAATAACATCATATCTTAGACACTGTTGGTCTACCTAACTAATGAATGTTTGCACACTGCTGAGATCTTTGCCTAACAAGGAAGGCTGATATATTGCTATGTATAAATGTTGGAATTAATAATTTAGAAAATCTAGGTGTAAAAACCAGGTTACTTTTATCATTCCATCCAAGCCAGGTTTAACTACTTTCTTTTTTTGGCTGCTGCCTTAATTAGATAAGCTGCTGAATTTAATTAACTCATCAAACCTAATTTGAAAAGCTCTCTCAAGTCAGCAAGAGCTTGTCTGATGCTTATTATTTCTATTTGTTACCTCAAGTTTTTAATATCACTGTTTTGTTAGGATATTAATGATGGCCTTAATTGTTTTCTAATTCACTGCATTTACCCAGATGGTGGCATTTTCCTCGTTTCTTAAGTGTCAGCCTGTGAAAATCAATCACGATTAAATTGAAGACACTGAAATTGCTCTTCTACCTCCCTATCAAGCCAGCTACATACTGTCTCTTTTCCCATAAGTGTAATTTGGGTTTGCAAGGTGAAATGATTTCATAGGAAATCATGCTGAGTTTCTGAAGCCCCATTTCCTGGAGAAGTGTTATGATAGAAATGATCCTCTGGATGCTCTTTTGGGACTCTTTAACCAAATTATTAGGTAATACATTTGAAACTGAAATTTCTATTACAATTAGATAGTTCCTTTGAACACATCTGGATCTGATGCTTCAGCTTGTTGTACCAGTCTGAAGCTCCTTGAAGGTCATTGAAGAAAGAATTGCTAGCAAAGAATATAAGTTCTGAAATTTATCAGGGCCTTTGTTTGGCCATGTTTTCACACTTCTAGAGGATATACCACACAGGGGGGAGAGACCAAGCAATTGCTTAATGTCAGAATTTCCCTGTAAATCACTTCCTTGTTCTGTAAAGCATGCTCTATTGTAATCTAAACTATGCTGCTAGTAGAAACATTGCTAATGGAGTCTGAAGAAGTTTCTGTATGTGAAAAGCTAGCTATATCCTGGGTGGAATTAAGTGCTTTCTTACTATCCCATCTAGGTTTTTTTTACAGAAAAATCACAGTTCCTTCCTCTTGCTTTTTCTATTTGAGATGTGCTTTCAAGCGCACAGTTAAATAGCTCATTTTTCTCTATTTTCCCTTAGAATGACTATAGGAAGCTATCTATGCAATGCAAGGACTTTGTTGTGGGAGTGCTGGACCTGTGCAGAGACACCGAAGAAGTAGAGGCTATTCTGAATGGAGATGTGAACATACATTTGTACCCCGAGCACCACCGGCCAAGTCTGAGCAGGATTAAACTTGCCATTAAATACGAGGTCAAAAAGGTAAGCTACTGCTTTGGGTTCTTAGTGAATACATCTTCACATCTAAATTTATGGTTCCTTGATGTCTTCTGAAAAATAATAAAAGATGGATTTCAGTGGGATGAGGACAGTTCCTAGAATTTTAGCAATTTATGGCTTGATCTGCGTTTTCTCACATACTTTAATATGGAGAGGGTTATTTGCCAAAAGTACGTTACAGCAGGTATGGCATTTGTTTTAAAGTGATAGGCATTAATGTATATATGGCCCAAAGGAACTGCCCATAGAGAGCAGTGCATCCTTGTGCTGGCCATGACCCTGAACTTCTGAAGACTTCAGCAGGGACCAGAGTTGTTACCATACCAAACTGAGGCTCTTCCTTCCTTCCCTGAGATTTACACGAAGGGGTGAAACAAGCATTTTGAAATAAGAAGTTTTGTGGCTTTCATTCAGAATTAGACCATAACCTCACAAATCAGTTTCTGTTTAACTTGGAAAAGTGAAGGTAGATAAGCACTGATAAGAAGTGATAGATTCCCAGCTTCCACTCTCCTAAAGCTTCAGAACCGTATTCTAAGAGTTCAGTTTTCCCCAAACCTGCAAAGCAGAAGGAAGATGTGTATTTTAAGGAAAGCCATGAAGACTGAATGACTTTCAGAAGTGTTTTAAATGAGCATTCAGCTTTACAGAAGTATATTGTATGAATGGAAAATTTGGTTCTGGCAAATCGTAGTCCTGGGTGGTCCCAACTAATTGCTCGTACAATATGCATTGATGGAAACTGGGCTTCTGCTACGGGACTTGAAGAGCATTCCAAATTTCCAAGCTAGCATCTGCTCTCTTTTTCCTCTCCCAAACCCACCACCTGCTTCAGTTTGCCTCTTGGCTGTGCTGCTGTGCTGGCTAAAGAAGGTCTTTTCCTGTTATGAAAGCCATTAATTAAAGAGAATCTTAAAACTCTTATTTGAAATTAATTGCTTTCATGCAGGAGCACATGGTATGGAGCCAAATATTTCCTCCTGGGATGTTGTGTGTCTGCATCATTCGATAACCCAAACGGGGTCTAACAGCTCAGTTCACTCTTAGATGTCTTTCAACAAGCTGGGTGAAGTTTAGTTGCTGAAACTGTTGCTCTGGTGCTTTCAGAAAATGAGCTCAACTGAAACTTATTGATAGCACCTGAAAGGAATCAAGCCCCCAGTACCAAGGTCTAAGAGTTATCATTATGTTGGTCAGAACCTCAAGCCTTTTCCATGTATGAAGTCTCCTGCACTATTTTGTTTATTCTTCTAACTATTTGTGTCATACTTCAGATACAAAGGCCATAAGCCGGAGCTAAATTGCTGTTAGTTATTGTGCTGCTTTGAGCACATTCATCCTTGCTCAGCTGGTTTCAGAGGAACATTTCCTCCATTTCTAACATTGCATATATGCATGAACACTGACCTAAAGCAGCTGTGGTAGGTCATATACAGCTGATCTTATTATATATAAAAATCTTCCTATACCCAGGGAAGCTGAGCATCCTTTCTGAATCACAGCAACTTGTTGCTCACCTATAATAGCTACTAAACAAATTACAGAACAGAAGCATTTGTCAGCATCATGCTGACTTTCAGATTAGCATTTTTCAGACTATTCTTTTCAGCAGGCATCATACATCTATATGTAAGAAGAACATTTAACTGCTAATTCAAAAGTAAGATTGTTCCAGTTGTGGGAGGCAGAGACACGCTCAGATAAATGGCTTTGGTTATTGGATGTGACATGACAATAGACTGATCACACTTGCTGAACAGAGGTTGCGTTACGGCAATATAGTAATGGTTTCCTTAAGAGGCAATACATTTCAGGTACAAGTTTTTATCCCGCTGAGAGAGATTTAGGCTTATGTGTACAACCAAACTTTGAGATCAGTTTTCATTTTAAAAAATGAAATAGATATAACATAGTTATAATAGAGATCATTATAATGTAAATATCAAATAATAATAGGTATCAACCCCATAAGAGGGTAGTGAGATAGAGGGTGAATTACTATGCATATTTAATAAACCAATTCTTGGACAGATTCAGTAAATTTCAAGTCACTTTTTCAAAGCTAATGCAATGACTCAGAGGTGTAAGTGAGATCCAAGTGTGAAAGGCAGGAGCACCAAGTGACTTCCTACCCCCAGCACCTGAACCCCTAGACCCCACCACTTGGCCTGACAGTGCTGCCCGCCCAGGCCAAGCCCTGCAGCTGAGATGTGGGTGGCTGTAACTCACACAGGAGCAGTCGCAGGGATATGGAGACCTTTCCAAGTTTCTGACTGCACTCTGGGGCTTGAATGACACAATTATTGTGTTTGCCATTTTTATTGTCCTGAAAGTTCAGTTGGCGGGGTAGGAGTAATGAAGGGCCTACAGTTGTATATGCCATCCCTGCACCCTGCCTCCACCATTAGCATCAACATTCAGATGGTCATTTTTGTATTCTCCAACTCAGCAAGCTCCCAATGAACCAGAGAAGTGAAAGTCTTTACTTAGATTAGTATAGAGCTCCTGATGTATTTTGTATTGGTTCTTTCGCATGAACAGCAAGAAGAATTTTGGACAAGGCAATTTTAGGTATTTCAGAATGGCCTGAGAAAATAAGAAGTGTTAATTGTTATGTTTTTTTTTTTTTTCATTAAGTTAGTACCCAGACTGCTTATTTGCATTCACATCTGAAATTGTGATAAATATTTGAAGCTTTAAAAAGTCTGTTTCTACCATCAGTTTCTTAATTCACATTTTTATACTGGCACTCTAGGTACCTATAGTAGATCTTTGATGAAAAATTTCAGAGAACGATTTATATTGAAAATTGTTATTTAATATCCATGATTTTACTTTTACAGCTGCTGATGCAGTCTGTATTTTATCACACTTATTTCCAGAGTCTGGGAAATACGCCTTTTATGTATTAAATCAGCTATGACTTTTTTGCTGCCTTCTTCCTTGTGCCCATCTGAACATTTTAGGGATGCAGTTTGGTGCTATGTATGCAGTTTAAATTTTAAGTCCTAATTTTGGTTCCAACACAGTATGTTCTTGAGTTTGAATTCAGCAATTGTGTTCCCAATAAGTCACACTTGTTTGGATGTGGAGGCTGCAAACCCTTTGCATGTTCAGTGCATGTCATGTCTGCACCACAGGGATTGGCCATCAACCTTGTGATAGCTTTTAGACCCAAACGCTCCTGCTTGTGCTTCTGGCTTTGAAGGTCAAATCCCTGCTTGAAAACACCAAGTCCAGGGACAGCTTGCCCTTGAGCTGGATGTTAATGGACTTGTTCACTGATTGTGCTTTGCTGGTGCAGGAAAACCTTGTATGCACATCAGGGATAAAAAGGGGACTGAAGCCTTCTTACCTCCTCTAAACCTGCAACTGGTACCTGCACTAGGTTATTGTCCAGGCCCTAAATGATCCTCTGTGCTTCCCATTGGAGTTCCCTGTTACCTCACCCACTTGCCACTCTAAAAAAGGCAGTTATCTGTTGAAAGGATGGGTTTATTAATCACTATCCTTTTTTTCTCATTTCCAACATTTGAGATGAATCTTGGAAAGTCATTCAAGAAAGCATCAAAAGTTCCCGACTTCACTTGTCTGTCTCTTGGCTTCCTTTTTTTTTCCTGTAAGGCATGCTACTAGCACATATGAGATGCTGGCAGGAAATCATATTTGAGGCTGTAACATAATTAAAGGGCTTTATCTAGAAGGCTATTCAAGAATTAAGAAACTCTGTATTTCGCAGCAAGGAGAAAGCTGCAATTACAGTAGTTGACAAAGTGGTCTTTATAAAATGCTGTGTTACTCTAATTCTGTCTGAAAGAACTCAATAATCACTGTACCCCAGGATTCTAGGAAAACCATACTCAAATGTCCTCTGTTCAAGATTTCCAGAGCAATTTCTTCCTTCAAATTAGCCGTCTCGATTCAAATTCCTTGAAAATTATTACAAAGGGAACAGTTTGTCAAGAGCAAAAGAAATAATTTGCAAACATTTGAGCATTTGCTGAGCCCTGGATTCTTCCCAAGAAATGGACTTTTAGCCCATGTCATGGGGCTGTTGCAAATTAACCTTTGTCTCCTCTGATGTTTTTTAGCTGTGACTTCCAGTCTCCACTCGAGAACTGATTTCTTTCTCCTCCAGTTGTGCAGAGCCTTGGGCAAAAGGAGGCGAGAGGTTGAGTGCATGAAGAGCCACAGAGCACCTTGCTGGTGCTGTAGCAAGCCTCTTCAGGTGGTTTCTTTGGGTGTTGTAGGAGAGGGCTGGGCAGCTGTCACAGTGTGAGAGCAAATGTCGTGGAGGAGTCCAGCAGCTATAATGGAAATGGCAAAATTGAAAGCAGCATTAAGGTGAAACGGGAATTACGTAGGTTGGGCATTACTGGTGAAGTATAGCCAAAAGTAGCTTGAGCTCCTAAACTGGAGTTCTGATCCCAAGGAAAGAAAACAAAACTAATCCTGAGCTTCTTGAGCTATGAATACTCTCATCTGTTCTTCACGCAGGCTTACCACATCTAAGTGAGAGCTTACTTCATGTTCTTGGGTGAAAACTGCAGACTAATGTTTTTGCCTTTCTTGAAACAGTTGAACGGTTTTGTTTTCAATCAGACAGTGGAAATGTAAGGGTGATACAGGCTTTTCCTTTGTGTAAGCTCATTTCTAATTGAGCCAGCATGTGGTTTGTACCTGCGAGAGGCATAGGTACAGAGGCTGGGACAGCTCTGTCTTTGACTGAAAAAATACATCATTTTACTGGTGTATACCAGCTTTACAGAGCCCTTCATATTTTCTATGCTCATTTTTGTCTGTACTGCTATGCTCTTTTCTTATTACCCTTTAATGTTGGCAGGGGGCTTATATGTCTGCAGCTGTAAGGCTGTTGCTTCTCTGTAGGAGGTGACTTTCATTCTCCTTCTTTCCTAGTGTCAGCATTATTGGGGCTGTATTCTTTTAATTGCAAGCCTTGTATGCCCACCACTGTTTTCTCAGCATCTCAGTTCATAGCCATCACAAAGCTGGAGCACCTTTCTCTTTCACGAGTTTTAATTTACTTACTATTAAGACACACAAATTTGGTTTGGAAAAGAAAAGAAAAATTAATAAGAATTAAACAGAACACCAGATGGCTGAGTAAATCCTATTTAATAGAGAGCTGGAACAGGAACTTTTCTCATAACTGTATTATTAATAATTAACATATGGAGGATGCTTCAAACAGAATAGTCACGGCTGCATTAGATTATAGTTTTTCACTGCATTGGTCATACGACTCAGATTCTTAAGGGCATAAGAAGCCCCAGTTCTTGCCAACTGCTGCAACAACCTGTGGTCTCCTTTGGTTTGCTCAGAGGATGTGGTTTTACCCTGCATGATATCTTGCCTCCCAGGATCTTTCTCACCTCTGGATGTGGCCCCGTTTGCAGCTTTTCCACCCCTCATGGGAGGTAGGAAAGGTTAGTGCCTCAACTGGCAAAAGAACCAGCCCTGCTCCTGCTGAAGAGACAGCCCTGCCCCTCAAAATGTGCAGGGACACTGCCCATAAAGGCTGGGGCAGAGCTCAGCTAGTGCATCCTCAGAAGGTGAACTGGAAAAGCTCCATGCTTGCAAGAGAAGCACAAGAACAGAGGGGAACAGAGAGCAGGAGAAGCCCAGAAATGACCAGGAGTTCTGAAACACCTCCCTTTGGGAAGAGCAAGGAGTAGATCTGCGCCATGATGGGTGGCTATGCCCCTGCAAGCTCCGTGTCCTCTCAATTTGCAGTTATCCTGCAGGTTCCTACAGTGGTGTGCCCTGGGGAGGGATCACTGAAGGGGGATGCAGGGAGGGCACACCTCCCACTGCCTCGCACACAGCCTGTGCATTGGCCTTAGCACAAATGACATGCTACATTTCAGTAACCCAAATGGAGTGTTTCAGCTCCACAGCTTTCAGAGCTCTGTAGGTCACAGAAAATCTCTCCTGTGGGTGTCTTGTCTTTTGGAGAAAAACCAGGAATTTCCCATGGGACAGATACTGACATTTCTGTACCCCAGTGATTGTAGCATGCGCAGATACGGCTTGAAGCAGGACATGGTTATGTTTTCCCATCTGAATGTGAAGCTTCAAGGAGGAGAACTCGGGGAAAAAAGGCTTTCAGGAAGTTGGCTTTTTACTTTTGTTTCTGTAATTCCTGGTTAATCTTTTTCCACTCTTTAGCTTCAGGAATATTTAGCAGAGGTCTCATGGAGTCGCTGATGGCTTGGACTGTGGTGGTGTGAAAGGTGTCTTTTGTTTCCATCCTTGGAGAACCAGACAATACTGTACTAGTGTTATCTAATAGCTATGTGAGCAGTAGAAACAGTGTGGTCATTTTGGACTCTTAATCTTATCCATGTAATTTTTCTTCTTACAGTTTTAATAGCATATTGCAGACATACGATATTGGAAAAGGAAGGAGTTACTTCCTCACAGAAAGTGTTTCTATGCCTCTGAGTATTTCATTAGCAAGGTTCCTTCCTCCCACTAAAATCTGTGGTTCTGATTATTTCCTTTGCCCAGATGTTTTAATTTCTTTTCTTTCCCAAGATGAATCTCATTTTCTTATTTCCTGCCCGTACATCCATCCTCTCAAGACTTAAATGAATCATTTCTTCACCCTGAGTGGTGTTTGCTTTATTCCCAATTTACTGTAATATGCAATCTTAACTGTTTTCATTTGCAAAGTGCCACAAGGTCTTAGATGTCCGTCAAGACACTGTCAAGAGAGCACAGGAACACATCAAATCCATTGCATGGATGTCCATCAAAGATGAAAGGAATTCAAATTACCCTTATTAATAATAAATTCATCTTAGAAAAGAGCAGTTAATATGGTCTCTCCAAACCTGACCTTGGTTGCCACCAATTTTGCATTCATGTATCTTCCCATAGGCAGTAGACCTGCTAATGTGCATTTTGGATGGGAAGTCAAATGGGGATGAGTAAAACCCCTCAAAAAAAAAGTAAGATTCAGAATTTCAAGTTATTGAGGAAATCTTCCTAAATGGTGTTCAAACTCACATGGATGCTGACCTAGGATGTGGCTCTCCTACGTGAGATTCTTGTCACACACATGTAGATGTCTACATTGGAGTATGGTTTTTGGGACTCTATACCTCATGCTGAGGGGAGTTTCCTCCTGTGGTTGAGTCCTTCTCTCCAGAAGCTCTGCTGGGAGCAACGCCCTCTACACTGGAGGCATCTGAGCTTGAGCACCAGCCCGGTTTCCTCACCACATAGCCCAGGGTAAACAATTTCCTGGCTCTCTTGGGAAGGAAGAGGCTAACGCATGTTAAATTTCTCCTTCTGTGCCCACTGTGGTTGTATGTTTTTGAGACACCAAAGGGAGCTGCTTGTTTGGTAGCTTTTTATTGTGGCATGTTTTCAGATGAATAATTAAATAATAAGGATTTTCAAGTAGTTTTGATTCTGCACAGAGACGAAAACCCTCGAATGCTAAAGGCTGTGACTTCCAATTCATTGGGTCATTTGGTTGTTTTTCAGGTAAATAATTCAGTGATGAGATTTATTCATTCACGTAAAAAGAGGAGAAAAGAGGCATTAGCAATAAATCTCTCCAGAAAACATGCACCTGCTAGAATATGAAACTTAAGAGCCAAGCACCTTATTTACAACCCTATAACAGAATGCTTCGCACAAAAAAAGAGCCTCTATCCTTGTCTCAGGAAAATTAAATTCTAAAGAAATGTTAAGCAGAACAAGGTTTAAGCTGAACCAATTACAGAATTTGTTTAAACTCTACATTTTCTAGTTGTACACCTCAAATATATCAACTATAAATGTAATACAAATAGATTTTGTATTACATGAATGACAAAACCATCCCCCTCCATTCCTTCAACTGCTAGTAGGATTATTGATTTTGTGTTTTCCCTCATCACTGGAGAGCATTTCTTTCAATGGGCAAATTGCATTTGAAGTGGTGCTGACAGTTTTATTTACCCCATTATTTTTGCTTTCTATTAGATTAGTTTGGTTTTATTGGGTTTTATTTTGTGCCTATTTAACAATCTGGTGCCTGGTTGAATCTTGTTTCCATCCACGCTGCAGGACCACACCATGTCCTTCTCAGAGCTGCACCGCACGGGTGTTTTGAGGCAATTACACAAGCATTGTGACACTGGAATGACCTTCACTGCTTTGGTTCTGCCTTCTTCTCACCCTTGCAAAGTGAGATCTCAATCCTGTTAACGCACTAACTGATTTAGCTGAGAGCAAATGATCTATCCCAAACATGCTTGCTTTTATAGAGCAGACCGAGTCACAGGGAAGAGATGTGATTGTAAACTAATGCTAAGGATTTAAATGTTCAAAATCAGAGTTTGGCATTAGACAGTTAGGGCCAACCAGCAAGTGGATCCAGGTATTGGATTTCCATAAAGCTGGGAAATTACGTGAGTATCTTGGGATTTGATGCAAGCAGGTATTTCCTCACTGCCAAATGGCTCTAATAAGAAAGATGTTTTCATTCAGAAAGGTGCAGGTAAAAGGTCTTATGAAACACGTAATTTTTTATTAGAACCATAATAAATATTTCTGGGGTTTTGCCTTAGAAGTAACTCAAAGAATGAGGCTGCACAATTTGCTCTTTGTTGGATTTTTTTTTTTCCTGGTAATTCCAGCTCATCTGGGCTCTGCCTACAAATATAAACCTTTTCCCTATGCTACCAAGTTTATAAATGCTGCTGTTAGACTCTAGGTACCAGGTCTGAATATTCACCAAGGCTGTCATAAAGCTCGTCGACAGGATGAGCAAGAACATCATGAATATTTGTGTGATGCCATTAGACAGTCAAATGAACCCCAGGGACAGCGGGAAAGCTGCAGAAATCCTCAGGGCAGGGATGTTTCTTTGTTTCATATTCTCTGTGTGTGTCTGCAGCAACCGCAGTATCTCAGAGGACCTTTCCTCACATATTTATTTCTATGCAGTGCTCAGATCCCATTGAAACAAGCTTGATCAGTTGGTTTTTCTTTTATCCAAGTTGAACAGGGTTCCATGAAATTCCTTTTTGGGTATTGATGATGGAATTTGGACCTGCTGATTTACTCTCCCTTGTAAGGTTACTCTGGTGCAACGTTTTAAGAGCTGGGCCTGTGGTCATGGATAGAATTTAACTGTAATTAGAGCAGATCTCTTTTGTGAAAAGGTCACAGCCTCACAGCATGAGTATTTGGATTGGAACTTTACCTGTTGTTTTTAATTCATAAATAATAGGGTAAGTAGTTTGCTATTTCTTTCTACAGTTTTACTTGCTCCTCTTAAGAGGCACAACAGCAAATGGTGAGCAGAGTTCCAGCTGTATTTACCATCTGGCAGCCTCATTTGTCATAGTTTAATGGCACAAGCACTTGCAAAAGGCAGGGGTTTTTCTGCCCTCCAGATCATGGAATAAATATATTATATTCCATCTGCTTCTGTAAAGGTGTCTCAGAACAGCTTCTTCAAAAGAAAAGGCTCTTTGTTCACTTGGAGGTTCACAGAGCAGAGTACAAGGAGAAAACAGGAAAAGGCAGATGCATATGCTGGCTTTTTCCTGTACTCTATTTCCTAGGAAGCTTCAGTGATTTCCACTGAGCTCTGTTTCCTGCTCTGCGTTGCGTGAAATGACTGTGCAAGTAGGGAGGTCTTTTGCCAGATCAAAACCTGTTCCAGCACAGTTTGCTTCATTCTTTTTTCGAGGTTGGGGTTTTCTTTTTCTCACCCCCAAAAATAGTCTGTTTCAGTTCAAAAAAGGTATTCTCTTCATTATAAATTCAGACTCTTTATGTAGGCTTCCAATCTTAAAAACGCTTAAAATATCAAAGGAATCTCTAAAAGTGAAGAGGGGTTTAAAAGCAATGAAATTAGGTTTTGTTTCAGTATTTTCAGTACTGGGTGTTTCTGTCAGGTGCATGTGGGCATCTGTTTATCCTTTCATTCATCTGATCCTCTTTGGTGAAATGGCAGTATATTCTCTGCCCTTTGGGGAAGAGCAGTAATATCCTGCTTTGACCTTTCCCTGAGTTTCTTCCACCCCTGCTGATGTTTGCTGATACTCCCATAGCATCTTCTGCAAGCCACTGAAAAAGGACGATTTCGTATCACCCTTTGAAGAAGGTTTTGCTGGGAGAACGATGATGCTGAACACACAAAAAGCAAAGACAGGCAATACTGTCATCTTTTCAGAGCACACAAAGCGTGTTTCAGATCCCACCTGGCTTTTGCAGCATGTGGATCCCTGCAGGAGTGCTGCTCATATATTGCCTGGTGACATCCCCAGCAAAACAGGAAAAGCCATGTATGCAGTCCACTTGGTGCTGTGCTCGTTTTCCCTTGCAATTCAGAAGCACAAGGGGTAATGATTGACTCAAGGGAGTCATTGGCATTTTCACCAGGATCTGGGCTATTTGAAGGATTCTACACCCAACGGGGGTTCCTGTGAGGAGGCGCTGCAGCCTGAAACATGTTAATCAATGGAGGCTTGCAGAAGTGATGAGCTGCATCAAAACACAAACGTGTAATCGTGAACCCAGAAAGGCTGTTCAAAGGGCATGAGCTCATTTACGTGATGACAAAGAATATGGCTTGTCCCTGTCCCTGCCAGTGTCTCTTGGCATCACCAGTGTTCTCCTGAAGATCTATTTATGCAGCTCCTTTTCTCTTGCTCTGATCAAATACACCGCTGCTCACCTGAATTACAGCTTTTGTTTGCTGAGGTTTGCCAGTGTTTGCCCTAAGGCTTACAGTGAAGGGACGAGCTGGAGAGGACAGGACAGGGGTATTTCTGTGAGAGCGGGATGTTAAAGTCACGAGTTTGTGTTAGTTCTGATGTGCAGGTTTTTGAAGCGTTTTCAGTGGGTCACTGATGAGTTCTTCCTTGCTGCCTCAGCCCCTGGCTATTTAGTGTTGGGTGCATTAGCAAAGCAAGATGATCCTGTTGGAGCGATTAATTCCTTTGCCTCAGTGGTAGATTTCTGCACTCGTAAGGGAATTGGAATTATTTCACTAATAAAAGAGATAGTGGGGTTTTTTTCTGCATGATTAATTCCAATCATCTGAGGCTGACCTCTGCCTTTTACCTGTCTTTGCATAAGTTCCCTTGTTTCTGCTAACAGCATTTTCCTGCCCATGATAGCTGCTTTCTTCTGTTCTTTTCTTTCCTATGTGATGTGGGAGCATTGTTTGACTCTCAGGACTTTCCTGGGGTTTTGTCATCTCTGTAGCTTATCTGTTAGGTGCCACAGGATAAGAGAGATGTCCTGCAGGTAGGTGCTGTGAGGTGTTTCAGATAGGGGTTTAAATAGTGCCTCTCCACTGACAGCGTAGGCAATTGCAGTTGCCTAACACTGAACAGCAGCAGTGGCCAGGGTACTTGTCACAGACTCTTTCTCTGTCCAATATAATAGGACATAAAAAATTAATGTCTCTTTGTTACAGCGATTTCTATTGCAGTAACTTTCTATTTCTCTCCAGCTGTAGAGGTATAAAGGTACTTTATTGTCTGTGGAGTGAAACTCATTTTTGAGCAAGGATGCTGAGGAAAAAAATCTCGCTCTGTCATGAGCTGTAAAGCTTTTCCATAATGCATATCCATGACAAGCTATGAGAAAGAGCTGTCATACATCAAACTAGATATCAATGTGGAAGAGTTATCATTCAATGCGGTATCCACAGTGGTCTCTGTATGTCTGTGTGTAAAACAGTTCCTTTGGGCCCTTTCAGTTCCCACTGAAGCTTTGAGAGATGTTTTTTTCCATATTCCAGACAAATATTCAACTCATTTAATCCCCTGTAACACAGAGCTGTGGCATTTGGAGGTGTCATTACTTTCCTGTGTCTTTCAGTGGCTCTCCAAAATGCCACTTTGACAGCTTCCTCATTGGAGCTGGCTGTTCAGGTTGATGTCTGGGGTTATTTATTGAATTTTTTTCGCCTTTTTTAACTTAAAAAAAAAAAAAAAGTGAAACTTGCTGAAGGGAAGTACGTTTTTTTTTCCTAAATCACAGATTTATGCATGGTATAAGGAAAAATCGCTGCCACCTACTGGGGGCCCTGTGCCGTGGGACCAGAAAATCACTCCCTGTGGTTTCTGAACGCAGCAGCCCTGGAAAACGCTTTGCTTGAGCTGCCCAGACCCTGATGCATTACCTTTATCAGCTCGGAGGGGACTCGCTCTGTCCGTGAGATAAAGCACTTAAAGCTTTTTAAATGGCTCTTTTCGGACTCGCACAACCGCCTCCACTGCCGGTGCTTCCATTGCAATCAGTGATATCTTTCCCTTCTGCACAGCCCCAGCCACAGGGGTCTTGTAGCAAAGCTTTCTGCCTTTCTCTTCTGATGGGTTGCAGCACAGGAGGGGCCACAGTTTGCCCCTAAAACCTTCCTAGCCTGATTTTCCAGTAGTGCAGAAAGGAAAACAACATTTAATGGGAAGTTTGGAAAAGCATAGCAGCATTTAGGCATCTGAAATGCAATATATCACCAGTTTTCATTACAACTTGAAGCATTCTGCCTTGAAGGTTTTTGTGCCAAACTCTATTCTTTTCTGTGCCTATGACACTAAGCAAAGTATGAGTGTGATCTTTAACTTGGTGTCAGTGCCCGTTCCCAGAGAAGAGAGAAAATTGAATGGCTCTGTAATGTCTTTGATGAGATCTAAGCTCAAATTCTGAAATGTTAATAGAGAGAAGGTTGGTGTTGTCCAAGGGCTCACTGTTGTTAGCCTGACATGGAGTACTGCATCCAGCTCTGGAGCACCCAGCATAAGTGGACATGGAGGCCACAAAGATGCTGTGAGGGCTGGAACACCTCTCCTGTGAAGACAGGCTGAGAGAGCTGGGCTGGTTCAGCCTGGAGAAGGCTCCTTAAGGGGAGACCTTAGAGCAGCTCCAGCGCCTAAATGGGCTACAAGAGACCTGGAGAGGGGCTTTGGAGAAGGGCCTGTAGGGACAGGACAAGGGGAATGGCTTTAACCTGCCAGAGGGGAGACTGAGATGAGCTCTTAGGCAGAAGTTCCTCCCTATGAGGGTGCTGAGGCACTGGCGCAGGGTGCCCAGAGAAGCTGTGGCTGCCCCATCCCTGGCAGTGTTCAAGGCCAGGTTGGATGGGGCTTGGAGCAAGCTGCTCTAGTGAAAGGTGTCGCTGGCCATGGCAGGGGTTTGGGGCTGGATGAGCTTTCAGGTCACTTCCAACACAAACCATTCTAGGATTCTCTGAATATCTGATGGAGCAAACATAATGAAGCACTGTACTGCTTGCTGTAAGCAAATAACAGATCAAAACTCGTTCATGCTCTTATCGTTTTTATCCTTCTCTTATTTTTCTCTCATTTTTGTAATAATTAGAGTAAGATGAGCAGCATAAAGGCTCTATGGCATACTGCCAATCTCTATTGCCTTGAACAAGATAAATTGTTCTGCTAAGTTTTATGGCAATTCCTGCTTAATTTCCCATATTTGTATTTCCATTGTAGCTGTTCCCAGACCGAGGTGAGAAACTGAACATATTAAAAAGTCTGATGAATTCTCTGAAATGCCAACCACAAAAAGTCTATGACTGTCTGATGGCCAAGGCCAACTGAACTTTTTTCGTCTGAACCAATTCTCATAATGTAATGCAGAATTACAAGCAGGCGGAACCCTGGTTCTTGCTTTGACCCTTCAACTCTGAAGTCTGCCCATCTAACAGTGTAATTTTCATTTCCATGTTGAATTCATCGTACCTGAAAATAAAATTTACAAAGGGAATCAATTCTGTGCTTTTCTTCCTTCCACTTCATCTTTCTGTCCATTTGCCAGAAAGACAATAAGCCCCAGCAACAATAGTGCAAACATGAACACTAGGCATCAGGAAATGCTTCCTTGCAAGACTGCTGTCATCACCTCAAACTTTAGATGCTCAGAAGGGCTGGGACTGATGATTTATAGAATATCTTTTTAGAAAGCTTTCTTCTTTTTTTGAAAGCAACTCATAAGAAAGTGTATTAAAATGTGAACATTTCCAGGAAAAGATTCTGAAGACAAAAGAGGCTAAAAGCGCCTATCAAATATCTTCACTCTGATAGATTCCTTCAGTGGAAGGGGTAAAGTCTTATTTTCTATTTTGTTCGTTTTGAGAAATGTGGACCCCAAAGCGTAATTCATCTGAAGAAGCACATTTTAAATAGCTGCTAATGTGCTGTTACAGAAGGAAATGTGCTATTCCATGGCAATCCTAATTACTGTGCAACTGTATTTCATTCTGCACTAGCAATGAACCGATCATTTAAACTCGCAGTAATGGTTTTGTTATTATGCAAACATCTAGAAAAGGGTCCATTAAATTCGCTATTTGATCATCGGTTCATAGATAGTGAAGATGAAAGCACAGTTTGAAAATTCCCTACTTTTCAGTCCAAATAAAACTACAGGCTACAGCTGAAATTCCCCTGGCTGCCTGCACCTTAAAGGGCTGAAGCTGGGTGGTGGGGCAGCTGCCAGATGTGGTCTGTGTCCACCTTGCCAGGCAGGGGCAACAGCAGCCACAAAGGCCCTTACTAACCTCTGCTTTTCCTTCTCTCTTCCTTTCTCCTCACCCTTCATCCTCCCCCTCACCTGCAGAAATGCTTTTTGGAATAGTGGAGGGCTGTGCATTTCCCTCCCAGGAACATTTATTCAGCCACACAACTCATAAATGAAACACAGGGTTCTGCTAATGCAAGCAGCTGCATTAGCGACATTTCTATTTTGCCTTTTCTTTCAGCTTTTTTGCCTTTTAATTATCTTCCCTTATGATTAAGGGCAGTCACATTCTAAATTCAATCACCCTGAAGAACAATATGAAATGAAGAAGTTTAATGTTTTATTATAAAACTCTTCCAGGGGATCCAGTGATTCTGTAATTTTACTATTAAGAAATCGCCCTTTTCAGTTAGCTGCTGCTTCCCTTTTCTTTTTCCTCTGAACAATAAACTGAAGAACATTCTCAGTTTCAGGATACAAAACATGTACTTTCTGTACCATAGCACACAGCTTTTCTTTCTCCTTTTGAATTTGTCATTTTGTCTGATCAGTAAAGAATGAGCTGTCCTTTTTTGAAAGGAACTCTGAGATGAAGCATTCCAAGTAGGAGAATACCAGCCAGACCCCTTACAATTTACAGGAGACGGAGAACTGGGTGGAGTGGTTCACTTTGGGTCCATATGCAGTGAATAGAGCAATATCATACTAGTGCTGTGTTGAACTACTATTTCAATGGCCTCTTTAGCAAGTTATCAGATGTTTCTTTCTGCTGGATATCAAAGTGCCTCTCTGTTCCTCTTCTGAATCTCCATGTAGACTGTCTTACCTCAAGAGGTAATTTGCCCACAGATGCACTTTGTCAGTGCTGGCCCCTGGTGGGTGATGGGTTTTGGCCTAGGCCATCTGCTGTCTGCCAAAACCATTATCTAGAGAAGGCAAGAAGCAGGAGTCAAACACCTTCTGCCAAGTTCCTGGGGGTTTTGGGTGCCTGGTTTGCAGTTCTCTGCTTGTGAAACCATAAGCTATGTTGGGCAACAAAGACCTGCCTTGTCGTGTTCCAGTGGCGGTTTCAGCAGGTTATTCACTGAAATCTCGTCCTCTTCAGACAATGCTACTGATACTTCTGTTTCTGTTTCTCTTACAGTTTGTTGCTCATCCCAACTGCCAGCAGCAATTGCTCACCATGTGGTATGAAAACCTCTCAGGCTTACGGCAGCAATCTATAGCTGTGAAGTTCTTGGCCGTCTTTGGGATCTCCATTGGCTTGCCCTTCCTTGCCATAGCCTACTGGATCGCTCCCTGCAGCAAGGTACAAACTCATTAAGATGCATGGTTTTTATGGTATGAATGAAGTCATGTGTTTTTCTGTAACATGGTTGGGAAGTGATTCATGCTATCCTCTAAGATCGCCCCAGAGGAAAGAAAGCTTGTGATGTTGCTTGATATGCACAAATGGAGCTATTAGATCTGTTTTGAGGTTCATATTTATGTGTAAAATAGGTGGCATGAGGGGAGAAGAGGGTAAGATGGTGGGTGACAAGAAAAGAATAGGAGCAAGAAATGGATAGGAGATAACAACATGGCAGTGGGATGAAAAAAGAAAGGAAGAACCACCAAAATGGGAAATAACTAAGGAATATTTTTGTTGCCCTTTTAGTTAACTCTGATGTTTAAACCCTCATTCCTTTTTATGTAGTTTTTTTAAGGTTCCTCCTTTATTCAAGGCTTCTTTCTTCCTTTTCCTTCTTCTTTCTGATCTTGTATTTTTAGTTAGTGGAGCATTATTATAGCACACATGCCTGAAACTTTGGCAACCCCCAGGGGACTGCTGAGTTCTGCAGAGAAGACTGAACTTAATCACACAATCTTTATGGTTTTGAGGGAAAAGATGATGAGACTTAGAAAACTGCTATGTACCTAAATAGGGCTGTACTACAGCTCACAGCACCAGATGGAGCAGAAGAGTTTTGCCAAGACCTGGAGGTCAAAGAACCAGAGCCAACTATTAGCTTAGTTAAAAGCTTAAATTGTCTGTGGTATGAAATCCTTAGTGAGGTTTCCATCTTGGAATACTCTGTTCTTCAGGATAAATGCCTGTGTGTCTGAGTGATACTACTCTTGCTGCAGAAGGATGGGGAGGTAGGGTAGATCATTTTGCATTCAGCAACAGCCAGCAACATCATCCATTACAAGGTAGAGGTCTTCAGCAGGAGGCTTATCAGAGCTACTTAAATTTGATCAAAATGAGCCCTGGCACTGGTAATGTATTCAGGCTTGAAAGTATCTTCTTCCATTTCCTTTAAAAGCCAGTGGGGAATCCTTTCTAAATTTGTCAAGTCCAAGAAATTATAGATCCACGGATGGGTATTAAGGAAGGCTGTAATTTGAAAAGATTTATGTTAGTGCAATTAGAAAACCCTTCTGCAAACAGTCTTGCAGAACATCTGAGATGATAAAATGTGTTTAATGCTTGGTATCCTCCAGAATATCTTCAAGAAAAGTACATTTTGTTAGAGGAATTGAGTTTGCAACTGAGCTTGTAAGTCTTCTTCTGCACCGAGCTGTCTTTATTAAAACCAATTTTAGTGTCAGGGGTTCGTTCACCTCTGGATGCACAAACTGTTGGCAAGACCTGCATAGTGTCAGCCCATCCTATCCTGAAATGTCTCTGCTGACTCACCCATCTCATGGAGACCACGTCAATGAAATGAACTGTTGCTTGATATGTTGGTGTCCAAAATGTGTTTCACTGGTGATCAAAATAGATAAGAGATAGAATGGAAAAATTGCACCGTCTGCTGCCCAAAAATATAATAGCAAGAGCAAGTGAGACTGGACTGTGCAGAACTTCAAGGGCTTCTTGCCTCTCTGGCCAACTGAAGGGCATATTCAAATGTTATAACACTGGCAGTGGCTGCTTACACACAGCTCTCATTGCCTGGGTTGTTCGTGCAGCCGTGCTGGGGATTCATGGACTGTAGCTCTCGCTGTGACAGACTCAGAGTTGTTTAAGCACCAAACTTGAATAGTTCACTGCACCTACTGCTGTATCTCTATGTTTCTACTCTGGGTATTTTTCTGCCCCGTTAAGCTACATAAAATTACTGCAATATTATTTATGCTTTGCTGTGAGCATAATATTGATAATATTAACGTCTTTTTTCTTTCTAATGTTTCTGTCTTTATTTGTTCTTGTCTCTTGGAATAGACATTAATTTGCATTTGGAAAACTTTGTTTCAATATCACATATTATATATTTTCATTTTGACAAGTCTGCATGTTGTGCTATATTTGTATAATATAGATAGGTTACTAAGTCATGAAATGGGCTACTCTTTTAAGAATGAACCTGTGTATTCACAGTGTCAGTGTTTCTGCCTCTAGCAGTGACAGGCAGGCATTTCTCTGTAATCCCAATTTCATGGAAGATGATGTTTTGATTTTTGAAAGTAATTGAGAAATTGATAAATCCAAGTAGTTACACACCTTGAATTTAACTGTATTGTGTTGCTTGAAGAATACACCTTGTCATAAAGCATTAGGCTGACTGGAGGAGTTGACACTCCGTTAATTTGTTACAGAATATTCTAGTCAACACATTTGCATCCTGTATCTCTTAGCTAAAAATCTGATTTCTGAGAGGATATTGAAAAGCATCAGCTCAAGAAAAAATTGTAAGCTTTCCAGAGTAATAGAGGGAATAAAATGCTGATGTAACACGGACTAAAAGCAGACTTTTGTTAAATCAGTAGAGAACTGAGTGAAATTACCCACAGGATTCATTTGGTTCTGTAATACATGGGATTATTTCTCTGATAACCGAAGCTACACTACTTTAATCTCAGGTCTCTTTTTAAAGTTTCTATAGACAGCAAAAAATTAAGTATTTGAAGATAATTCATAGTTCAATAGATAGTGCTGCTTCTTTTTTAGTGAATTCAGGGTAGAAATGAGTCCTGTACAGATTGCAAGTGCACTTTCTTACACCTTTGTTGGTAAAACCCCATATACTTATAGTTATTCCACTTTACTCCTGCAATTTGAACTATCTCAGACAGGAAAACATCTGAGATTATGACGTAACAATTAGGACATTGTTCAAACACATCCCATCACCCCATCAGCTCTGTACTGGAAATGTAAGTTCTGCTACAAAGCCTAAATCTACCCAACACTAGCAGTAAAAAGCTGCTGAGGACTAACATTACACAAAGCTACATGGCAGAGGAGTGAGCCAGAATCACAAGTGTTGGGATTGGTTTAACACACTTCATTTACTCCTACATCTGCCATAATATTCCTAGACAAAATTAAAGAAACTTGGGGTTTGATTGAGCATGATATCTGCCTACTTAAACACATCCTTACTGGCCTCAGAAAAAAAAGAGCATGTTAATAAGGGGGTTTATTATCAAGTCAGAAAATTTTAAGGATATTATGTCATCAATGGAAATGAATCAATGAGTAATATAGTGCAAAAACATCCCATTTGCTTTGAGGTGGTTTTGGAAAGGGCACATACAGGATGGCACTTCAAATCTATTGTGTCCAACACTGCAGGTGTCAGTCCTTGTGCTCCTAAAAATGCTTCTACTCTGACAGTTTTCTGGAGTAATGTTTTCTTAGATCACAGAAAATGTAAAATGAAAAAGTGTTATTTAAATTAATTACCAAAGAAAGCTTTTCAAGAAGAACGGAATCAATATTAACTATAGTGAAGGGATCTGCTGCTCTGATTCTTGGCTTAATGTCTGGAAATAAATCCTTATGTTCTGGGGAGTGAATCTTGAGCTTTTGTAGTAATAACAAGAGCAGGCTGTCACACCAAAGCATATTACAAACATTAAAGAATACTTAAACTGAAGGCTATTTCCTAGACATTGTTAATGAACCAAGAACTCAGCATTAATAAAATATTCTAATATGTAACAATGATGTAAGGATGAAAAAGCCCATCATTAGGATTTATATTGCCACACACGGGTACATTCATATAACATGTATACACACAAGCATGTCTCTTATATAAATGTCCTGCCTTTTCATTTTCCACTTGCCATATGGCCAGGACAATTAGATATCATATTTGTTTATAAAGGAGCAATGTAAGATACTGCTGTGCATAGAAAATCATCCAAGGGGCATAATTTAAACTGCCAGTACATAATGTCTAGTAATAGCAAAGAACAACTCGAACAAATCAAAACCCCATTTAGTTCATAATCTGGAAATCATTTCTGAATCCTTTTCACCATGGCCAAAGGGTTCCAACTTCTATAGGAACCTCCTTTCAGGAGGTAAATAAGGGAAAATAGATCTTATGTCTTGTATGTTTCATTGCAGCTGGGACGGACCCTCCGAAGTCCTTTCATGAAGTTTGTGGCACATGCAGTTTCTTTCACAATCTTCCTTGGACTATTAGTAGTGAATGCATCAGATCGGTTTGAAGGAGTGAAAAATCTCCCCAACGAGACCATCACGGATCATCCAAAACAAATATTTAGAGTCAAAACAACTCAGTTCTCATGGACAGAGCTGCTGATCATGAAGTGGGTATTGGGTAAGCAAAACCGAATGTCTACAAGTCCTCCAAGATCGAAGAAGACTTTGATCTTGGTCACTGCTTTCGAAAATACTGAATGATGCTTAGCAAATTCTCACTTTCCTGATTTTCCATGTTGAATGCTATAGATGTTCTTTGTTTGCCTCTTGGTTTAATCATTGCATCTTAAAGAAGGTAATATAGTCATAGAAACTCATAGCTTTGCTGTAACACGTTGCTCTATCAAAAGTGAGCAGAAAGAAATGTGTCCACTGGGCTGTGGGTGACCACCAGACTCTTTTATTACCTTGCCATGACATCCGTTTATATGAAGGATGAATAAACCTCAGTGATCCTCAGTGAACTGAAGAATCTCCGGTTCTTCATCTGCAAAATGGGTATTTATTTTCTTGTAAGCTATTTATGCCCTTGTAATGAACTCTGAGATCCAGTGATGAAAACTGCTAGGTTTATAAGAATTGGGTTTTATTAAATCCATTGTATGTATTGTTACTGGTGAGGGGACAGCACAGCATTCACATCTTTTAAAAGAAATTCAATTATCCAGCAGTTATAAAGTAGGGTTTCATATGGATGAACCCTTCAAGTGCAAAAGTGTGTCACATGCACAGGTTAAACTTCCAGGGAGTTTTAGGCAAGTTCAGGTATATTACTTTTCCTATAGGCATAATTTATTCCTGGCAGGTCAGCTATCTTGAACCACTCATCTAAACAAGCTCAGAAGGATTTATTGGGAAATTGAGCCTACCGATTCTACAGAATCTTTGTCTACTTCTTCTGTATCTATTTTTACTCACCATCATGATCTTGATTCCTTCTTAGAGCAAACTCCACTGTTCCATAAGTACTGATGGCATTAAACTCCCTTGAAAAATAGGATAAGGCTGCTCTATCTGATGGCTTCCTAGCCACCATTTCTTTGTTCCCTGTCCCCACAATAATCAGAACCCCATACAGGATATTAGGTTAGAAAGTACTGAATAGATGCCAGACTGGATAGAGTAAGTCTGTAAGATGTATTTTAAAAATGATACTAAAACATTTGGACCAAGATGATTAGATTTCAGACCAGGTATTCTTTTCTTATAGGCACTGGATATCTGTCTGCCTGGGAAGTTCCTGAGAGATGAAAAAGAAAACATTTAATTTAAAGCTAAGGTTTTCACTTTTCTGGGGGAGGAAAGGCGATTCATTGTATAGATTGCTGAACACAATGAGATTTTCTAATGACTGCTTACATCAGCACTGGCAATATCTCTGGCTATTTTACCTGTCTCCCTACATAAAGCCTTCATATAATGGTTCAGCAATGCTATGGTGAAAGTTTGATGCACATGGCTTGCAGATAGCTATCATGGGGGCTTTGCCATTCATTGAGCTCCATATGTGACCCTGACCTTAAAGCACTGTAGAAGTGCTAAAGGGGGAGGACTGCCCAGTGTTTTTGGTGCAAAAAATCTTACAGGTATTATAAATATGCATATAGAGGTAGAAATATAATTAAATAAAAGTAAATTTTATAAGGAAATGTCACAGGTAAAGCTGCCAAGAAATTATTTTCCAAAGAGGCAAATGGAAATAGAAAGTTTATGTTAAAGTATAATAAATCTAACTCTTGTGTACTAAATACACATAGCTGTATTTAAGCCTACCTGGCAAAACCTGCAGTTGCTGTCTCCATAATCAACAGTGTATGTGTGCTACCTACATTTTATTTCATGTTATGACCGAAAAGTGTTATTTTATTTATTCTCAGCCTGTAAATCCCTTCCTTCTGTTTCTCTTCTTTCTCTTTCCTCCTTCATACTGTGGCAGCAGTGATGAATGCTGATGACACATTACTGGTTCCAACAATAGCAGTCCGGTTTTGAGAAATTAGCTTACAGGTCCCTGATCTTGGTTCTTTTTTGGGGAGAAAATTGGCTGTCTGAGTTATCTGGCTGTCAACCATGAAATTATGATGCATGTTCAGAGCAGCGTTATTCGAGGAGAATGCATTACATTAGCATAGCATAGTGTGGCCGCAAGCAAGCACAACCTATAATAGCAGTTCCTGCAATTAGTCTTGCTGGAGGTATTGAAAACTGATCCACGTGTATGTATCTTCAGAGAAAACAACCAGTTTCAGACTGGGATTATGCAAAATGATACCATTGCCATTTCCTGCTCCCAACTTCTTGTAATGGAGTAAATCGAGCAGGGACAGTGACTTTCAGCCAGGCAAGCACTTCATCCTGCTCCAGAAATCCATATAAGGGGCATTACTTTCCATTAGCCTGCACCTCCGAAATGGCTATAGAGCATTGTTGGATCAGCCAGGTAACACTGGTAGCCCATTTAACATCCCCATGAACAGCCAGATAGCATTTTAGGTGGGAGAATGCCTTTTTGGTCTCACTCCTCTTTGTTATGAAAAAGCATCCAAGAGCTACAGATTGTAAATCTGTTAGTGCAGAGAAAAAGCATTCTGTGATGCTCTGAGAGGAGAACTTGCCCCTTTGTACATGGGGCACAGCAATTTCAGCTAAAGCATCTGTGGCTCATTGTATGCCTTAGCTACCTCTTCTTTTCTGTTCCCTTCGAGGAAGGCTGTGATTTTCCTTGTGCACAATAGGGACAAAAGTGAGCGCTGGAAGCAGGAAGGTTTATTTAGAGACAAAATCCCCACTGCAGAAGCAGCCAAAGTAGCAGTTAAGCTCTGGGTAGACACAGCCTGAGCACAACTCTCTCTCTTAATCCAACAGCCTTTGGTGGATTCAGGAAGGCTCAAAATCAGCTCTGCAACATCATCTGCTCGTGATTTATGTACCAGGCCAGTGAATATAAAAATCAGACAAACTGTTCCTTTCTGTGCACAGGTGGTGAACGGTGCTTCCTGTACACTTCTGTTTTTCTTCCAGATGGGCTGTGCCTGTAGCTTGACTCTATTATGAAAAGAGTGGTTGGAATCACTCAGAGAATCCCCATCAGAGATGGCAGCAAAGTGATTTTATAGAAGCGTGATTCAACAGAATTCAATGGCAAGGTTCATTCTACTACATACAAAAGTAAATGGTGTCAGATTTGATAATGATTTATACAGAATCAGATTTAAGTGTTTTATACAAAATTGGACCAATGTGATGTGTACAGAAACTGGGGATATAAAGGAATAAGGGAGATCCTTCTGTTGAGTCTTGAGGTTCAGAACAAACCCCCTCGCTTTCTAAACTCCTGACAGAACATCGGTGCAGCTGGGCCTAGTCTTAGTGTCAGACTTGGTCAACAGTATGCATTTAAAGGGTTACAAGTGTCATTAAGCAGCAGTTTGCAGTTTTAAGGTGAATCACAAGATTTCTAGCAACACTTAATTATGAAGGCTAATATATATGCACACTTGCAATTAAATACCTAAACCATGACAGGCAGATAGATATATACATAGATACATACATATATATATACATACACACACATGTAGGTATGCATATAAATATTTATATATGTATAAAGGATCCTGTTAAAACTTTCCCCTGGGTGCAGTGAAAATACATCAGCTTTGTCAGCATTCCTCAATGGGCAAAAGGTTGAGTATCAGTGAGCAGAAGTAATGGCCCAAGTAAAGAGTTCCCATGTCCCACTCAGAGGGAGATACCTGGTCACAGCTGGTTGTGGCCCAAGAGAGCTCTAAGGTCGTCTCCCTTGGGACCATTAAGCTGCTTATATCCCCCCTATCTGTGTGTCAAACTCTGGGAAATGACCTCTTCCAGTGGCATTGAGACCTCAGAAACACCATACTGGAATGTAATTGCATCCTGGCAAATCTGCTTTGCCTAGTTGCCTTCTCTTATTCCTTACATCTCATTTTAAGTCCCGTCCCCTGAATTTCAGCTGCTTTTTCTCTTCTCATTTTTACTTAAGGAGAAACCTTGAATTACTCTCTCACAATGTATATACAATTACCCAGCAGTTCTGACCAAGTAATTACTGTAACTTTTCTACTTGTCCTGAATAGACATTTTTCCATATGTACGGATAAAAAATGATTGCCACACCATTGACAAAAAGAATGATGTAAATTACAGTCCAATAGTGTGACACTTCCACGGAGTGATTCTAATTTTAGTCAGTCTACTTAGTTTTAGACATTTCTTCATTAATCTGTGACTTAGGTATATTAAGTGACTAAGATTAGAAATAAATTTGGATGGGAGAGTTAATATTTAAACCAGAAAAGACATTTTGGGCACCAGTGAACAAGTGCTTTGGTGGGCAATGTTACCACCCATGTGATATTTCCAGAAGGGCTCTCGTACCTTTGTACAGCATGCATGCGTATATAGGGCGAATGGCTCCTACATATCACTTCTGGAATACTTTTTTAAGCTAGAAATGTTTCTTCAATATTTTATCCTGGCTCCAGGACACTTCCTGAGAAACCAATTCTTCCACCTTGTCCCTTAAGCTATTCATTATTAAATCTTACTTGTGGTGAATGACAGCTTGGGATGAAGTTCCTGCTTTTAGTTTGCAGAGCACTTGAGGACACAACGAGAAGAGCTGGGAGTCTCCTCTCCTGCCCTCCCTCTGGCTGTGCTCAACACTCAGGATACCTCTGGCTCTCTCCCAAGACAGGTCTATATAGAGCAGCACCTATACCAAAGTTCATGTCCAGGAACCTGCTTGGAGATTCCAGGTCTATGGAGGGCACCCACTGTTCCTTGGCCAATGGTAGTATCAATACTTTAGCTTTCTTTTTCTCTCAAATCCTTCCCCATGCAAGGACTGACAGCAGGATTTCTTCATTCCTCCATCCTCCGGCTAGATTCACTCTGACTTGTTTGCTTCCGTGTAACTCAGTCTTCAACTGCATCTCTTGGGACATCACGTGCTTCCAGGAGTCTCTGAAGTAGCCAAGCAAATGCAATTACGTGCCACACCATGAGAGCTTCCAGCAAAGGGGATGAAGAAGAGTTCACGGAAAGGACAAGGTTGCAGGAGGCCACATGGAAATTGGCAGGCATTGCTCCTGCTTGTTTAAATGTGAATTTTACTGCTGCTATGGAAACAGGATTCAATAGAGTGCAGGAAATATTTATCAGTGGGTTAAATATTCTGCTATTTTAGCTATTCAGAAGCAAGATTCTGGCTCCGAAGCCCTGTTGTGATTGAAAGTTGGGCAAGTTGGTGAATTTGACTTGAGCTCTCGGCTCCAGTTTGCCCACTGCATTCACCTGTCCTCTCCAGCACTCCCTTGTAGAACATGGGTGTGAAAACACTGGAATTATCTGGATTTGGTGCTTAGGTTTATCTGTGAGCCTATTGTCAGAAAGATCCTAATTTCAGTGTTTTCAAAGTTGTAGTTCAGACTTGAACGCATGGAAATTCATTACTATTTTTTCTGGATAGATTAGCAGTAGGATTTTCTGTTGTCCTCACTATTTCTGATCTATGCTTTCCCTAACATCACCAGAAATCTACTTTACCATTGACTCGTATAGTGAAATCTTGACGTTTCTACCTCATAAGGCACAAAAGGAAACATAAGCTTAAAGTTTTGATGATTTTTAAAAGTTTATGCAGACCATTCTCAAGAAAATAAGTTTGATTGAAGAGTCATTTGTTTCTGTCCTAGAAGCTACTGTTAGCCAGGGAGCAGGTCTGCCTGAATACAAAAAGCACCTTCTGTGTTTGCCTGTTAAATGTGGCCTGTCCTTTCCACAGGTATGATATGGTCAGAGTGCAAGGAGATCTGGGAAGAGGGTCCACGCGAATACGTGGTGCATCTCTGGAACCTGCTGGACTTTGGGATGCTCTCCATCTTCGTGGCATCGTTCACTGCCAGGTTCATGGCTTTTCTCAAAGCAACTGAAGCACAACAGTACGTAGATCAGTACGTTCAAGATGATGACCTCAATAATGTCACCCTTCCCCCTGAAGTTGCTTATTTTACTTATGGTAAGATGCTTTTCGCTGTCTAAGGCTTCCTGTTCTCTAAGGCTAATGTGTGGCAGTGCTGAAAGCAGCTTTCTTTTTGTGATATTTATGTGGCTTTTTTTCTGATTAAACCAAATTATTCTGCTTAGACCTACCCATTCCAGCCATCTTCCGAAAGAGTCAGAAAGGAGCTGAGATGTGAGCCTCATTCAGGCTCTGCTCTTATGTTAAGGCCACATTCAGGTCAATCACATCCTGATATAATAGCTTGAGCAACAAATAATCAGGAACTGAGAGCGAGTAGAATACAATTTTAATTACAGATTAATGAACCTGCTTGGCTTTCCAAATGTGAGAGGAGGGAGATGTGTGAATATACCTAGGATCTGAAGCTGCATTTCTAGCTGTTGGTGTACTCTTCACCTGTGTTACATCCAACACCTGTACAATGGGAATGCAAACTCCAGTTACACCCATAAAATGCTGCTCCTCCAAGAGAAAAACTTAATTTTTGGAGAGCCTATATTATCTGCTAACATTTGGAAGTGCAAGCAGCAACATAGCCTTTAAACTTTCTTTTTGATGGCTGAAATGGTTTTTCTTTGATATTAATAAATAAATAGAGCTTTGCACCTCAGTGTGTGGACTGGATTCATTGCATGCCTCTGTAAGCTTCAGATGTAACCCTGAGCAAAATCCATGGGGATTCCCACCAGTGTGCATAGCCATGGGCTCAGCTTCCTGCCTGGTGTGTCCCCTCTGAAGGTAAGCTTCCCTCTCCCTGCCCAGGCAAGCGAGAGGCCACTGAGATGGTGATGTGGTTTTCCTCTCTGTGGTTTGCTGCTGACCCATTTAAAGTAAGTTCATGACACAAAGGTGCAAAGGGTCCACAACAGAATGTCACAATCAGGTCCTGAGAATGCCTCCATCTGCTGCTTTTCCTTTGGTTCACATTATGGTAAATAATGCCTAAGTTTACTGCTGTGTTGCTCTGAGCTACAATCTTTTCATCAAGAAGCTCAGTTGATGCAAGGAAACTTACAAGCTATATTAATATAAATGTTCAAATTTTCAGTCGATTAAATAAATGATGCATATCTGGTATCAACAAGAAGCTTTTTGAAGTAAAAATATTAGAGTGACTAGACTGCAAAGATTGGTTTTAATTTAAAGATAACATGAAAATAATACACTTGATAGTTGTATCTGCTTCATCTGAAAGAATATGAACTTTCTTATCTAATGGTAGGGATAGAGGTCTCAGTCTTCCTAATGCTTCCTTTCCAAATATTGACACGGTGCCAGATATCCAAATCTATAGCTAAATTCCACTGTGATGGTTTTGATTCTCCACCTCAAGAGCTTCAGATGGAAAAGGCACTGATGTGCAAGTAGGAAACAGAAAATATCAACTTTGGTTAAAGCCAAGCTTTTTATTTGTTGTATGACTTTGGTAAATCCCAGTGACTTGCTCGTTTCTCATTTTTGCCATGTAAAAACCACAACTAATTCTTCTCACCTATATTTGTACAGCATGCTGAGGACTTCAGTGACCAGTGACTTGTTCCAAAACTCTTCATTTTTCCATTAACTCCTGGCCAAACCCAAGGTTCATTCTTGACAAAGGGCTCATTTATCATAACAGCTTCCACCTAACTCTTTTTGTTACTAATACCTAGTGTACATGTATTGTTTTAGCCAGGAACAAGTGGCTTCCCTCGGATCCTCAGATCATTTCAGAAGGACTGTATGCAATAGCTGTGGTACTCAGCTTCTCCCGCATTGCTTACATTCTTCCAGCCAACGAAAGCTTTGGCCCCCTGCAGATCTCTTTGGGGAGGACTGTGAAGGATATCTTCAAGTTCATGGTCATCTTCATCATGGTGTTCCTGGCCTTTATGATTGGAATGTTCAATCTCTACTCCTACTACCTTGGTGCAAAATACAACCCTGCGTTTACAACGTGAGTACCTACGGAAAAGCAGCTGGGTTTTGCAGGGTTTGATCTACTCTGGTCCATTGCTGCTGCAAGGTCTGCTCAGATAGTTGCTACTTCAGCTGTGTGGGGAAATCACATCCAGATTTCACCTGGGATCCTTATACCACAGCATCAAGGCCTGATCACAGGGAGATATGCAGTCCAGAAATGGTTATTTCTAGAAATCAAAATAACAGATCAGGAAAATGTTTTGTGAGATATTCTGTGTTATGAGTCAAAAGAAGAAGTGGGGAAGAGCTCAGGCTTCAGATTATTGTTCTTAAAACTGCTAGCCTGAATGTATGCAAAATAAGGGAAGATTTTGTTTATCCGAGGTTGGTTTTAGGATACCACCTGAGAGCAGCTGCGATTATTAGGTGCACATATGCAGAGCCAGCTGCTAGTCATGATGCTCTAAAAAGCAAATAAAATCAGGGTGTCTAGGATGTGTTTTCTAAATCCTGAGTAGGAACTTTTCATCAAAAGCCATATGAAAGCCCTGGGGACATGGTGGGGACTCGCCTTCCCACACACCCATTTGTGAGGGAAGAGGAAATCTTGGCGTGATGCTTTCCCTTCACCTTCTCTAACATGCCATACAGTGAGCTGAGGTTTAGCTCATAGCCCCTCTAGGACAACTGACCTTCTCAGCATTGTTTCTAACCCACAGGTGGCTGTTTCCTTCCAAATGCACGGCAGCCAGTTTTATCACACCACCCTCCTGTGCAACATGTACCCTGTAACATAGTGTTTGCTTTCTCAAATTGAGCAAAATATGCCCTCTAGACCTCTCCTGTAACCTCAAGATACATTTTACTGGAAGGATTTATGAGGCCAGATGTAAATACATTTATCTGTGCTCTGTAGTAATGTAGAAGAAAATTGGGTGTGTGGGACGTGACTTGCTTCTTATTTGAGGAGAGGGAGATGCCCTTGAAGCACAAGACTTAAGAAGTTGAGCTGATACCATCCTTGACTGCCTGGTGGCACAGTAACCCTCGGTTATGGTATCCCCAGACACATTACTAGAAAACAGTCACTGACTAATTCCAGTCTCTGATGCAACACTGTGCAATAACTCTCTCATTAGCACCCATTACCTAAATGAATCTTCCTATAGGTACTCTTTCTGATGGAAATAATGAGCAAACATTGACTAAAATCATGATTGTTCACTAAAGATTGCTTGAATGCCCAAGGGATGTTTAGACTGGGGAGAGTCTTGTCAAAAAGCAGTGCTTTTCTTCCTTCACTTCAACCTGATGACTACTTATTCTGGAGGGACTTCAAGTTGTTATGAGCCTAATTTTCCCTTTTAAGAATTTGGAAGAGGTTTCGGATGGACTTTCTTCTGATTATTTAAACACACGGGTGCGTCAGACGATGATCAGTGAAAATGAGCCCTTTCATCATGTGAAACAAAGAGAATAGATTAACATTCATCCCAAAAATCCTTCTCAGACGTTTCACTCAACAAGCTAGAAACCCTGAGGTACAGTCTCAAACACTTTTAATAAGCTAATTACAAGGTTATAGTGGCAGATGGGCAGCTACCAGCTCTAGCGATGTTTCCTTCTCTATTTTTCGTGAGCTGCCTATGGGCCTTGCTGAAGGAGCTGGGCTCCTTCTGTCATTAACTTGTTTATAGAACAAAGAAAGATTTCAGTATTAGAGCTGAATAGGGAACTCAAATGTTCATTCATTGAAAATTCAGTGGGACAATACGATCATGCTTGCTTTGGTGTCCTCATAACCACTCTGTGACTTCAGAGGTGTTGCCGAATGCCTTTCCTGGTGGCATGTTTATGAATTCTAATGAGGATGGGTGAAACCTGACAAAAAGCAGGTTTGATACTCAGAAATGTGGCTGTTCACCTATTGGGCCTGATTCACAGAGCTCACTTGGCTAGTCATGAGAGAGAAAGACACACTGAATCTGTATGGTAATTGATTGTGGCCAGCTTTAAAGGGCATTGAATTGACAGCTCACTGAGTAGCCTCAAGGAGAAACCTTAGGCAAACAGCTACTCACTGAAATAACTTTGAATTACACATTTAAGAGAACCACAGCTTCCCAGGACAGGATGTAGGCAGAAAAGAGTGTACATTTGTCCATATAACACTCGGAGGGAATTTCTTGCTGAGATCTAATAGTGAGAGTGAATGTTTAGTGAACTTAGCTTTCATCTTTCCTTGCTGTTGCACTTTTGCAAGCATGTGCTCTGTTTTGGTTGTGTTGCCATCTACATACAGAGCAAGCATGTGGCACTCCAGTGGAGTCTGAACCCAGTCATCATGCAAAGGTTTTGTCATTTCTTCTGTTTTAACGTTCTGCATGCAAAGGAACTAAAGATGCAGTGGATTTGACTTCACACAGTTAAATACAGAGATTGTTTAACTAACCAGGGTAGACTTTCAAACTGTTTGGAAGTTCTGCAGTGCTGAAAAGTCGACCAGTTTCCACGACAGTTGCAACCAACCCCAGCTATGTTTATCTGTTTATTGCACGCTGTGTACAGAACACAGCTCTTGAAACAGCCTGTAATTAAGAACATGCTATGCAAACAAAATCAGAATGGAGGCAAGGCTGATTGTGTTCATCTTGCTTTCCGCATCACAAATCAGGCTGAAGGCTACAACAGGAGGCTTTCTGTCTCCCTTTGCCCAAAGGGAAATTTGACTCGTTGCTCAGTGCCAGTGTTACTTCAAGGCTTGAAGGCTTTTTTCTTCTCATTTCCCTTTATCAAAATGCAATATTTTTGTAGATTATAATGACTGCATTGTTTTTCTGGCCGTGTTAAATCTCAACCAATCAGTTTAAGGAAGTTAGCCTGAAAGGATGCCTGAAGCTTTCTTAGAAAGGACTCAAGATTGACATGAAATCATAACCCTCCTGTGACCTTTTTTGATGAACAGCACACTACTGTTTGCAGAAGAGAGGAAAATCTGCAACAGGACGGTTGCTTATGCTCTGTTTTCTGCCTTGGTGCAATACCTTTGTTCAACTTTTACAGGACTGTGTGTATTGAAACAAAAAAGACTCTCTGCTCTCTTCCCACTGCAACAGTTAGCTCTGGCGCAGCAGAGAGATATTGCAGTGTACCCATGTCTATAAGGAGCATTGCCACTTCATTTGTCTGCCTTTGAGAAGGCTAAAACACCCACTGACCTTGCAGGGAGGGGGTATATTGGTTAGCTGGCAATGATGTGGCACATCGGCATCTTAGAATCTTTGAGAACTCGGCTTCAGACATCCTTGTCTCATGTTTTAGTGACATGTTCTCAAAAAATAACCCCAACTGATGTTCTCTGCGACCTGTGCCAAATCTCATGCAATTTGGCAGTAATCGAAAAGGGAGAAGGAAAAAGCCATCCAGCCTTTATGGAGGGTAGGGATGGATTAGTACAAGTTCTGCTTAGAAATGTTTCTTCTAGATGAGGAGGACTGAATCCGCATAGGGGAATTACTAAGCATCATTTTGGGGGGCTACAGGTCAGGTCCACCTCTCACACCACCTTCCCTGTCCCATCACCATCAGCACCGGCCCCTTACCCTTACTGACAGTGAAATAGGGATTATGGACGTGAGCATGGATCCTGGCACCCTGGCCCTTGCCTGCTTCCTCTGCAGTGCTCAGGGCAGACAAGGCCACTCACAGTCCTTAATTAACTTTTCAAGGAGAACCTGGCATCACTCCAGTACAAAGGTTGATGTTAACGCTGCCGAAAAGGAGCGGAGTTGACAAGTTGTATTAAAATCTGCCTGCAGGGAGGAAAGCGAAGGGAACCTTTCCAAATTAAAAAGGAAAGGTTAATAGCAGGGTGCAGCTGGGATCAAGGCTGGGGGTTATGGCTTTTATTGCTTTGATAAGCGACTTAGGTGGTGGGTTTCAAAGCCACTGATTCCTGGTGTTATATGTGTTCCTTAACTGGAATGTACAGAATAAACACTGGCCAGATTGCTACCATAAAACAAGGGTATCTGACACATTAATGCCAGCTACTTTTTTGCTGCAGATGAGGGCAGGAGGCAAGAGCAGAGTGTTACAGAAGAGGAAATGCCCAGAAAGTGGAAAAGTGATGGCACTTGTTTGCAGTAGAGTCATAGCTCATCCCACAAGTGTTACTTTGCATGGTGTCCCAGTCTGGTGCAAAACAGCAAGGAGGGGAGAAGATGGTATCTTTGACTAAAGACAAAGCCACATTTTAAATGAAATTGTGCAACATCTATTTGAAACACCACCCAAGGTTACTCCCCACAAGTTAATGCAGATATACTAGCTGAGAATGATACCTAAATTTTTACTGCAGCTGTACTACTACTTATAAATAGAATACAGAATACCATGTGGCAAGAGATAAATACCAGTTTGCTCGGGCAGAAAGGAACTGGCCAGTGCTGTACACCAGCCTTTCAAAGTGTTGAAATTAATTTCTCTTGCTTTTTTACATGGTGAAATTGGTACTGCAGATGATGTAAAGCTTATTGTTCCCTTAGGATATGCCACAGTTTGTGTCTATAATCTGTTTTTATAAACAGATTAAGCAGGATTAGGCTGCCACCCCGGTACAAAACGGTTCATCAAAACAATCTGTCATGGCATTGTTTTCTTAGTGGCATTCAAGTCCTGGCAGGCAGGGGGAGAGAGCAGGCAATTAACTCTTAAAACGCTCAGTATTGTTCAGAGAAGGTAAAATGGCTTGTAAATCAAAAATGTACCAGCATCACTTCTCCTTTCTTCCTTTTCAGCTGTGGTTGCTCCTCTCTGCCTGTTACAGCTTTGACTCCTCTGAATCAGGCTCTTCTTTTGGCCTGTCAGTCAAGCTGCATCCTTTCCAGGCCTGCTTCTCCTTGTCCTTGGCTTATTACCCTTTTTTACCTCCCTATCTTTCAACCTTGGTTTCTTCTGGTTCCTTTCTAATTTCAAGCAAGGGTAATAATCAAATCATACATGCCTCTCTGCAACATCTCCTACCACTCCTTAATTGCGGATATTTGCTACAGATGCTTGGACATCTGACTTGTTTACAGTCTCGAAGCAGGGTGGAAAGAAAATAGACTATGGTCTGGCTATATTTGCACTCTGCGTTCTTCATATTAAATCAGAACATTTCATTTGTTTCTTCTGGGTGAAATGTAATACTTCTCTTCTGCCCTGGAAACTACATATAAGGGGGAATGTCAAACTAGGTTCCTCCTTTCCTTTCCCTGATAATCTCTGCCTGTCTTCTCTGGATGAGAAGAAGGTGAGTGAGTAGGAGTAAAAATCTTCACTAAAAGTTTCAAACTCTAAGTTGCCCATGGAGAAGTCATCCTAAATAAGCTCACAAAATCCAAGTGGCAAATAATGCCCCTGAGAGAGCAGACGGAGCAAAATGGGGACACTGTAATTGTATAGTATTAATCAGAAATTCTATTTCCTTATCAAATCAGGAAATATTTGGCATATCCGTAGGTGATGGATAATGGCTTACAACGACTGTGCCAAGGCATCATATTTATATTGCTGGATTGCTGCTTTTGTTATTAGCATTTTGCCAGGCTTACCTGGAGCCAACGCTCTAAAGTGATTGTTTCCTTTATTTTTAGGGTAGAAGAAAGTTTTAAAACCTTATTCTGGTCAATATTTGGCTTATCTGAAGTGATATCTGTGGTGCTGAAGTACGACCACAAATTCATTGAGAATATTGGATATGTACTCTATGGAGTATATAATGTGACTATGGTGGTGGTGCTGCTTAATATGCTAATAGCCATGATCAACAACTCCTATCAGGAAATTGAGGTAAGATAAGAAATTAGATTACAAACTCAATGTACTTAATTATCACTGATAATGGAAATGTTAAAAAACAAGGAAGCTGTAGCTTATTCCAAGGTTAGAGTGCTTACAGTGTGCAAATTTGAGGCTGTCTGTCCCCATATTAAAATGGAATTAATAATTAACAATAAATCATTTTTAGAACAATTTCAACTTCCTTTCTTTAATGACCTTCTGTGAGTAAATCCAATTTCCTTTACATGTATTTAATGAAAGTGCTTTGTGATATTTTTCACTCCCTGTGTTGGTTATGCTAATTTATCCACGTGTTACCTTAGCTGCATTGTTCGCTTCTGACAGAGTCATACTTCTGGCTTTCCACCCTGTTCACTGCCTAAACACTCAAGTCCTTACAGGTCTAAAGCTCGTATACGAGTATTTAAAATTCCCAAATTTCCAAACACCAGGAATACAGCATAACTGCATGGACATTCACAGAAAGCAATTTTTAAAGGGTATGAACACAGCCCTCAAGGAATATGAATAGGTTTCTGCAGAAAGGTGTTTGCAGGGTTTACCCAGCCTTGTTCAGTAGTATAACTATTAACAGCCTGGATTTGCTAAATGCTTTGGACTTAACTCTCCGCTAATGTGAATAGAGGCATAAAAAATACATTATTTGGATAATGTTAATGCTGAGTCACCTCTTCTGATTTGTTAAATGTCACACTTCTGCGGTGGGGTTTGTATTAATTATTTGCTCTAATCTCCCTTTGAACTTGACACTGCAAATGCCCAGAGCTGAAAATATTTTGACTGATTCACCCATGTACTGTAGCGCAAATTAATTCTGCCTATCTTGTGTGTGCTGTTACTAAGTCTAAATGTCAGAGAGACCTTACATGTGTTCTCTGCCCCAGAAGCTTTTCCTGCATGCAGAAAGCAATTTCCCCAAAGGTTTCTAATCATTTAAGGTACAGCATCTTCCTGAGTCCTCTTCTTCTGAAACAAGATTCACTTCTGAAAGGATCATAGCCTCTTACTGCATTTTGCTAGTTTATTGTAGTAGGTTTCTGAAGAAAAAGCTCTAAAAATACTGAATAGATGACCTATATTATCTTCCCCGTCTAAACTCCGGATGGCCATTTTCCAGGAAAAATGCTTTATCATTCTTACTGATTGTATGGAAACTTTCTAAACTTTGTTAAAGACTGCTTTTAAGTATCAGCAAGCAAAACAATGGTGAGCTATTTGGCCCAGGTCTTCCTACCTGAGGACTGGGGAAAATTACTACATCTCATTCTAATTCACTCCAGTCCTCAGTAGCAGGGAGATCAAAGATAGAGTTATAGAATCACAGAATCATTTATGAATGATCAATGAAAAAGACCTTTAAAACCATCAAGTTCAATTATCAACCCAGCACTGTCAAGCCCACCACTAGCCCATGTCCAAAAGTGCCCCAGCTGCATGTCTTTTAAATACCTCCAGGTATGGTGAATCTACCTCTTCAATGGACAGCCTGTTCCAATGCTTGACGACCCTTTTAGTGAAAGGGTTTTCCTGGTGCAACTTGAGGCCATTTTTTCTTATCCAAGGAAATAGGAATATTTATGCTTTTGTTTATCCATTGCTTTGTTCAAATTGTCCTTATTTTGAGATTACCACAGAGAAGCTCACAAAGATGCATTTTGTGCATGAGTCTTGGTCTGTCAAACAGAATCTGATTTTAGTTAAATCCTACCTGTATGTTTGCTCTTGTCATAGCTCAGTCTCTCCCTATTTACTAATTATGTGTTTGGGTGTTTGGGTTTTTCTTCCCTTTTCCCTTCCCAAGGAAGATGCAGATGTGGAGTGGAAGTTTGCACGTGCCAAGCTCTGGCTATCCTACTTTGACGAAGGAAGGACTTTACCTGCTCCTTTTAATCTAGTGCCAAGCCCTAAATCATTTTATTATCTCATACTGAGAATAAAAATGTGCCTCATAAAACTCTGCAAATCTAAGGCCAAAAACTGTGAAAATGACCTGGAGATGGGGATGCTGAATTCCAAACAAAGGGTATGTTATACCTTCACTTTTCAACTTCTGTGTGGAAAGGATTCGTGCCAGGCACCTTCTGGAGTGGGTTGCACGGTGTACCGCTGATCAGGGACAGCACGGACTCTTACTCAACTTCGTCATTGTGTTTTATATAGATTGTACATATTATATTGCAGCTAGAGGGTTCTCCCAGACTTGTGGCCTCGTTATACTGGGCACTGCCTGGGCACGAGGGAAAAAGCAACTTCTGTAAAAGCAGGCACCTTTATAAGGGAGTTTCCCAGGGCCAAAGAAGCAAGGTCAAAGCTGAAATGCAGAAGCAGAGGCACAAACAGGCTCCCAGCTTGACTGACTCCCCATCTACCCAGAGGCCTTTGTGCCACCTTCCTTTAAAGTGATTTCCAAATTAGTTTTGCTGTCATTACAACATTTACTGCCATTCCAGGTTTGGGAACACGTTTCTAAGCAGGGTTTAATTGCACCTTTTAAATGCCTAAAGCTATAATTAACAGCCTCTCTACTTACATCTGCCTAGTGATGTGTAGCCACTAATGAGTAGATTCTGCCTCAGCCACCTCCCCTTTGGTCGTTAAAATAGAAGTTTGCTTTGGGAATCCTGGCTACATGGCAGCAGGCTTTCCTCAGCCCACGTGCATGTCAGCATGACAAAGCAAGATAGATATGCGAGAGTATGCTTAGCATCCAGACCCCTCCTCCTTGGGGAAATGCCAGAGAAATTAGAGAAGATGATGGAAATTAGTATCTCCAACACTGCGCAGAGTGTCACTGGGATGAAGTGTTCCTAGCACGTAAATTTACAACAAACATTGTCCCACTCGCAGGGCAAGTCCATTTGCTTTACACTAGGGATGCAAATGCCCAAAGCATTCCCAGGAGCTCAGCCACAGCTGCTGGAGTGTTCTCATTGATTTCAGTGGATTCAAAGGTGTGAGGAGGCAGCTTTGCATAAAAGTGTCCTGGCCTTCGTTGAATTTTGTTAGCTCAAGCTGAGTTTGAAACAAGCGAACAGGCTGGCAACCCATTCCTGGGGGAAAAGCCCTTTAAAATGGATTGTTTCTTGTTTGTTACAGTTAGTGTACATGAGAGATCAGTTGGCTCCTTGGTAGGCTCTAGAACATGTCACTATTCCCTCACCCTGCTGTCAGACCATCTTTCCAGGCTTTACTACCCTAACTGTGTGGCACTGCACAGGAGAGGGAAGAAATGGGTCACACTGGGACCCATTTGGCAGCCTACCCTCAGTTTTAACCTTGCAATAAAGCAGACCTAGGATAAGGAAGGAAAGGTTTGAGGAGGCTCTGCAGAGTTTGCCTTTTCAAGGTGCAGCCTGCTTTTGGGCTTTGTCTGGATCTCTTGGCTCTTTGAAGGAGCAACACAGCTCATGGTGAGTCATCCAGTTCCAGGCAAAGCCCATGGCTTTGGAGGAGATCATGCTCCATGAATTTAAAAGAACTGCTCGGGTCTGATGTTCATTCAGTCTCTGCCAGAGCCTAAACTGAAGGGAGAAGTCCATGGGGTCTACTTCATGTTCTCAAATAATTTGGCCACACAACACGATAAATATTGCCAGGATAGACAAGCACTTGGGGGAAATTTAATCTATAAATTCATAACATTACTATTTATTACCAAAAGACCCATTAGGAACAGTGGGTGGAAATAAAAGCAATGTTTGCCCTATAATAATCTTAAATAAGGATTTTAAAAGATAACATTTTTTAAACACTCTTTGAATCTAACCACACAAAGCATAAACCAAAGTAATTCATTTTTCTCTAAGCCCCTCCTTCCCCAAGCAGTATGAGTCAAAGTGCCTGCTTGCCCTTTTGCATGGAACTCATGCAAAAATTCATAGTTTCTATGGCTTTAGCATAACCAATGAAGAGTATCAGTCATTTCTTGCTTGCCTGTTGATTTTCTTCACAGTTCATCTTCAAAACAGCCTCTGTAAGATCGTGCACATCTGATGAGTAAGAAATAATAATAATAATAATAATAATAATAATAATAATAATAAAAATACATGACTGGTGCTGAGTTTTGGTCCAAAAACATAATCTTTAAAAATCACTTATTTCTCAGGATTTCTGATCCAGAGAGGGAAAAAAAACCCTTAATGAGGGCTTTCCTTGTAGATACACTTGCATATAGGTGCAGAAGTCTAAGATATTTATTGGCACCTCTGTGATATGATATGAATTATGATAAGAATTAATCCATTTGCATGAATTAATTCCTTTAAATAAGTGGGGAGTTTTGTCAGCATTTGGACCAAAAAAGCTTAGAGATGGATAACAGTCACCAAATTGACTTACAAATATTGCATGCAGCTCCAGAAGCTTCTAGAGCACAGAACTAGTAGCTGTGATGTCCTCTGGTGAAAACACTCCTGGTCTATTTAAAAGAAAGTATATATTTCCTGTTGAGCTAAAAAGGTAGCAAATGGTGCTGTGGTTTTAAAAAGAGCAGTGAAAATCAGTTCTGCTTCCGGATTTGGTTTTGGACCACATTGACTTGTTCTCTCTAAACACATTCTTTTTCTTCCTTAAATTCTGTTCCAAATTGATATCACCAATCTATTAAAGGTTAATGTATTTTGCGCCTTTCAACACCTTCTTGTGTAAAACTCATGTGAGAATACCATTTTTGTCTAGATAATTCAGAATCCTTTTTTTCCTTCTAGTAATTTGTGTGTTTTGACCATTTTCTGCCTTTCAAAAGTTTACTTTTTAGGCCTGAATGTGCCAGCTTTTATTCTTCTTGTACACTGAACCATTTCCTACTGTTCTTATAAAGCTCTGTTTAGTTTGGGGCTGTCTGGGTATGAGAAGCTATCATTGATTTAATTATATTATGATGTTTTATAATTTCAGAAAGTTCGTTTTCACTCTAGCTCTCAAAATACAGACTATTTTTCCGGGAAGAACGCTTATAACAAGCCCACAAGATATCAGGTAATCACAGCATGAAAGCAAGAGAAGGGAAGAAATCTGTCAGAGAACAGCTCTTCCCTGCAAGGGTCGTGTTTGTCTTCTTCCCTTCGATGCTACCCTGTGATGTGCCAGGTTGTGCCTTAGCACAGGCATGGGATGGGGCTGGGGCACTTCAGAGACAACTGCAGCCTGTCACCCATGGAAATACACGTTGTTAGCATTTGTCATGCTAATTATTTCCTCTCAATGGTGTTTAATACAAGGAATGTCATCTAAGCTTTAGTCTTGCATTGACAGCATTTCATTTGTCATGACATAGAGCCATCTCTCTAGCCTTTGCACTAACATTTGCATGTGCTTCTTCTGGCAGTGCCTTGTCCTACCAGCTAAACCTGCAATGTGGTATGCTTCAAAAATACCTGTGGCTGCAGCAGTGGCACAGGGTACCCCGAGCATCGCAGGGGCTAACACAGCTGGCTGTCTCAGCTGGAGTGTTCATGCCAGTGAATGTATTATTTCTTGAGCAAACACGTAATAGGGTAACACCAGAAGCAAGATGTGCTCCACAGGATTTTTTCCTTATTTGTGAACATAAAGTGAAAAGGAACCAGACAGCAAGTGATATGCCTGGAGAGAGTTATGTTCTATTACATTAAAGAGAGTTGAGGAAAGTAAAAGCTAAATTGGACAAAATGTGCAATGGCGGTTCCAGGTGTGGTTTGTCTTGTGTTGGTACAGCAGTCAGCACAATGGGCTCCTAGGCTGTACAGCACACCAGTAACAGATTTCTACTGGTTTTAAAAGTTGTTTAGGCCTTTGTGCTAGGATAAAAGGAGTATGTAAGAACCTAAGTTTGAAATGGGATACCTTCACTTGGGTGTCTAGAGTTAGTTGGCTTAATAACATCAAAGGCAAAGGGAAGAGATGATTGCATCCCACTCTAAATGGCATTTCTGATGTTTTCCCATCCATTCAAACCCACAGGTAAGGGGAAGATGTGTCAGCCTCTGCAGGACTCATTCTCTTCCTGGAGCTATTATTTCTAAATAAGACCACCTAATGTTTGTGGTAAATTAGACCCTTATTTCCAAGGCTGAAAAAGCCAAAAGCAGCTGTGAAAATTAGATAGAAAAGGATTAGCTACCTGTTATTTTGCTTTGAAAATGCTCTTATTAGGTTTGTCTTCAAATGATCTTTGAAAGTTTCAGTTGCTGCAGGGAGAAATTGCCCAAATAATATAAGGAGAGTGTAATAGTCTTAATTAGGTAAATATAAAGAACAGTTTGGTAATCTGGCCAGCAAGCTTTCTTTGACAGCTGGGAAAACCTTTGAAGCAGTACCTTCTTGCTGAGCTGCTTTCTTTAGTGGAGTTTATCAAGTGATGTATCTGGAGTCTGTGTACTTTCACTACATAGAGGCAGTGGTCCTGAGGGATAACAAAAATACACAGCATCTGAACATGCAGTGATTTGAAAAGTAGGAAGAACAAGTCAACACACACTGCAGCCATTGTCTGGGAATGAACTAGTCCAGGCAAAATGGTACCTTTATCAAACCTTCTTGAGCTGAGCCTTTAAGATGAAGCAGTGCTAAAATGCTCTGCTAAACTAATGAGTTTTTCCCATTTGCAGTACTGCAGTCTGCCAAATTATCAACAACGTCTTCACCTACGAAACTAAGGAAAGGATTTGTCTGGAAAACAAAATAGAAGGAATAGTTTGTACTTTCAAATGGTCAGAAATAGATTTCTTTGCTGTTTGGAGAGACAAAATAGATCACTAGGTTTGAGATCTCATGCTCCAGTGAGTAGTTATCCCCTCTGATCACTGCTGACTTGCACCTGATTTTGACCAGTGTTCTGAAGTGGGAAAATGTCATGGCCTCCACACTAAAGACAAAGAAATGAGGTCCAGCAGGACTTACCAGACCCAAAAACCCTATGGTTGAACCAGAAGTTGAGCCCCAAATCTCATGAGTCCAATTGCAGTGCCTCTGTCCTTTTCTTCTTATTTCCCTCTGTGCTAGAATGTATTCAGATACATGATGGCAAAAGCAGAGCTTGAAGGTGAAGGTTGTCCCAATGCCTGACCTGTTCCTAGAGCCTATGAAGACTATTTTAAGCCCTACAGTGGGTAGCTGAATGTTGCATAGTATGAAAGCTCTCGGAGACCTGAAGAATTTCAATTAATGTTTTAAGAATGGGGAGCCTTATAGAAATCAGACCTATTTTCATTGTTTCCAGCCCAGGATTCATTCCCAAGAGTTGTCTGTAAGTTTGGTTCAGCCTTTCCCTGAATAACCAGGATTATTTTTCCTGGAGGCTATTTCACATATTGTAACTGAAAGAAGCAGTATTGGGGAGAAGCAAGGCTTAAAAGCCACACGTCAGTATCAAGGCAAAAATGAATTACTTTCCTAAAGATATTGGCAGAAATATCTACTAAATGACTAAGCAGATCCTTGTTACAAAGTGCTCACATCTTTAACATCTAGTTTCTGTAGACAAATCTGACTACAACATATATTTGATAAATTAAGCAGCCTTAAGCTTGTGACTTTAGTCACGCATGGTGGTTAATATAGGAGAGCATTTGAGTAGCGTCCATCAGAAATAGAAGTAGTATGGGAACTGGATAGATAGATGTGATGCTATCCTATTTTTCCAGCTAATCAGAGCATTCACTGTGTGCCGATTCATTGTTTTAGTCTAAATTTCCTCTGTAGTCTGTTCTGAAAAAAAACCCACTTACTTTTGGATCCAGGATTTCCCTACTTTCCCCAAACATTACTTCATTTATGTTTCCTCAGGTGACCACCCTACCTCCCTCTGGATTCTACTACCTTGGCCATCTTCAACACACCGTACGTGCGCTGTGCCTCATCTCTGTTGCCTTAATGACTCACCTGATTAGCCAGATGCCTCCTTGATACAAGGACGGTCTTAGACATCCCATATTCCATGACTGCATGACATATACTGGATCCTTCTTTGATGTTCACATGCCTTTTGCACTGTTATAATCCATATTTGGATACTAAGAAAAAAGAGCAAGGTGTTCTGATTTCTTAGTTGGTATTTCTCACTCTTTGCACTGTTTTTCAGTAATGCTCAAAGCAGAGATGTGTGATTGCTCTGTGAGTAACTGAGCCCATGCTGGGAGAGGCTTTTCCCCTAACAGTGACCATATGGTCAATGAAATACATTTGTGTACGTGCTCTTGGATGCTCACTGAGCTCCTCTGTTTGCAGAGGATGCACCCAAATCACTGTCTCTCATAGGGAAATCCTTTTTATGTTTATTGTAGCTGAGATTTTTTTTCTCCATTCATGAGTGTCTTTTCTGTAGTGAAGAACTGGCAATGATGCAGCCTTCAGCTGTAGCCCTGTGTGTAGCCCAAGACTGCCAATGTTATTTTCCTTCTAGGTAGATGTAACACGCATTTTTGGAACAATATCACATTGCAAGCTCCTATCCATAGCCATCCTCTACTATTTCCATAGATGCTGTTCCTTATTAACAATCATCCCCCATTTTTTAAGTCTACATGGCTCCATTTTTTATCCTGTGCATGTCCCTTAAAATCTGCCATTTTCCTAAGAAACTTTTCCCACTTAAACCAAATTCTCTACTTCTGTTCAAACTCTTTTTTCTCTGTCCTTCACTAAATCTGTTTTCTCTCTTAAAACCTCAATTGCAAGACAGAGTCCTTCTGTTAACTTTGGGTCAGATATTTAGTCCCTCATCATGAGAAAGTTTGATAACATCATTAATTAACCACTTATTTCTTTCTGTAAAGTATTTTTTATTGCTATATTAAACATCAACATGCTCAGGAAAGGCTCTGGATCCCATTTCTTAACTTGCTATTGGATCATCTCTGTTTTCTTTCTGCCTGTGGGACATACTCTACATTCATATGCATTCCATGAAATACCTGAAAGTGCCTTGTACGTGGGCTTATTATGGAATGGCTGCCAATCAACTGTTGTAGCACACAGTTCATAAGATAAAGTATAAAATAAATGGGAAGTCAATAAATAAACTCTCTTTGCATTCTCTGACGCCAGGTTTTATCCATAGCGCAATGAGGTGTTTGAATTGCTCAGAGTGTCTCGAATTAAGGCAGCAGGGCTAAGCTCACAT
The DNA here is from genome assembly GCA_039720435.1 of Amazona ochrocephala. Taxonomy (NCBI): domain Eukaryota; kingdom Metazoa; phylum Chordata; class Aves; order Psittaciformes; family Psittacidae; genus Amazona; species Amazona ochrocephala. The sequence continues at coordinate 17,242,384 of CM077889.1, forward strand.
GAAGATAAGTGTTTCTGTTCTCTTCTTAGAAAATAATGAAGCGTCTGATTAAGCGGTACGTCCTGAAGGCTCAGGTTGACCGAGAAAATGATGAAGTTAATGAAGGCAAGTGGATTGTTATAATTGGCACATATTAGAGCATGTAATGTTATTGCTACTGATATGAACACCAAGAGGTATCAGCTTAGATAACATCTTCTGCTCTTGCATGGGTCATCAGTGCTGACTCTGAGCCACCTTTATGCTCATAAATTCTGGGTTCTTAATTTCCCTTAGCAGAATACATATATCACAGGATCTTTACAGAGTTCTGCTCTTCCCCATAGCTCTACTCTCCTTGCTTTGCAACACCCAAGGTATTGCCAACACCCAACCTTATCTTGGTGTCTAAGCAAAGCAATTTCTGCCTGTGCTCCCCCTCCCTGCCCCAAGGATTTGTGTTGTCATTATGTCATATGGGATTTGTGTGCAGATGGAAGAGAGCCTCCTTCTATCACCTCTTAACTGTTACCCTCCTGTAAGTCCCCCTATAGATAGAGATAAATATGTGGAGAGATAATAGACTTCAGAAAAGAGGTAACTTTCCACACATCATACATATTTGCTATTGCTGTCACTACCACTACTGCAAATACAGGTTATTTCTTGTAGGCACAAATATTAAATGCATAAACGCAGGGATGTAATCCAGAGCTCCATACCCATTCATGAGTGAGCACACTGAAATTAATGCTCTCTTGGGTCTTAAAACCATAGGGATTACTTATTTGGGTCAATGTTGTTAACAAAGACATTTTCCTCCTTTTAGGAGAACTTAAAGAGATTAAGCAAGATATTTCTAGCCTCCGCTATGAGCTCTTAGAGGAAAAGTCACAAGCTACTGACGAGCTGGCACGACTAATACAGCAGCTGAGCGACAAATTTGGGAAGACCTTAAATAAGGACATCTAATGGTGAAAACAGAGAAAGGCAACTGGTGTTCTAAACACATTTCAATCTCAACCAGCATCTTAGGAGAGCAAAAAACCATATAAAAGATGGATACTGCACACTCAACCTTTGCTAGCTAGCAAGTATAGGTAGGAGCACTTCGCATTGCTGCTGTGCTTGGTGAGTTTATTGCCAGTTAAATCTTTCATGATACAAAAGTGACTTACTGGTAAAAATGTATTCCCTTTGACATCAGAAATAGATGCACCATAGGGAAGCACCTCTAGTTACAGGCAAAAAAGACACATCTTCACCTATCTGACTGTAGCAAAGGCAACGTAACTGTGCTCATTTATACCAACTGGGACTGTACCGATCAGAATTGGGTGAAGACTGAAGAGAAAATGTGCTAAGCATACTCCTTGAAAATTCCTGTCCTCGGGTGTGTACTCCCCTTTTATGTTTACATGGGCATCCCTGAAGATAACTTTGAACTGTGGTTAATGAAAAGCAACTGAGAAATCAACTGCTGAACTGACCAAGGCAATGTATGGCAGGTAGAGGTCATCCACTTTAGATGTAGATGGATGACAGCGTTGGAAATAATGAATGGAGCTTGTTGGGTAAAGCATCCTGTCACCCTTCTGCTAGAACTTGATACAACGATTCCTAGCCCAAAACTCCCATTCCCCTTTTCCAGCTATATTAGCTAGTCCACAAATGGATATGGTCTCTCTGTACACACCTTGCCTCTCTTTTATCCTTAGATGACCCCAGCTTCCCCAACAGTGTACTGAAATATTCATAATGATGTGCAGCTCACTTCCCAGGAATACCCAGCAATCACATTTATTGTGCTAATGTATTCAGTTCAAGGAACAGCAGTTAATCACTGACAGTGATGCGATGGAGCTCAGCTTTCAGGTTCCAGAGGTCAAACAGCAAGCCATAGGGTGAGATACATCATGAAAAACATAGCCCAGTAGTTTCAAACCTTTAAATCAACACAAAAAGGCTTCAATTCCACTGCGAACATTCTGACAAAAAGAAGAAATAAAGGAAAAATAATTGTGGAAATTATTATGTGTTTGGCTTTTACGGAGGACGAAGAAGGGATTAAAGCTGCTTTAAAGGCTGGAGTAATACAAGTACTCGGATTGCACTGTTACAACTGGAAAGCAATGAGTCTGTGCAACACAACTGCAAACTCTGATTGCTTGGGTTTTTACATTTAGCTACATGATTTCAACTACTTAAAGACCACCTTACTACTTGGGAACCACTGAACTGGGCTGTTTGTTTGCAAGAAACACCTATAAGAGGAACATTGCATTTAGCCATCAGCTAAGGAAAACGAGCAGAGCCAGAAGGTGCCCCGGGATCTGTTTTTAAGTGCCAGATGAGAATACAGATAGCTTAATAGAATAATAGTTATATTTGTACAAAAAACACACAAAAACCCCAAAATAAAAAGTGTACTGTACGTAGATCTGTTTAGAGAAAAGCAAAATACTGTATTTTTACCTTTAATAAGATTATCTTGTATACTGTACTATTTTTACCTAAAAATGGGGAAAAAATAAAATTACCTCATAATATTTTGTTGCACACTGTGTGAAATGTTTGCCTGATCCTTCGACTATCCAACACATGGGCTCCTTTTCTGCAGCATGTGAACAACACAATCACTGTATGAAGCAATTTTGCCATAGGAAGTCTGAAGCCTGAACAAGTCAAGAAGCAAGACTTAAACTAGAATACATTGCAAAGGAATCAAACTATGAAATTAAAGGTTGTGATCAACTATATTCTGCACACATGACTCCTTAGTTGTGGTACTTACTTTGAATTTGTTCTATCCTTATTAATGTGTTTGTAAAATTGCCTTCTAAGAACAGAAGGTTCAGAAACCTCCTTAAACCAGAAAATGCTAATTTAAGATACTCAGTTTTCCCCATAAGGAGGAATATCTCTCATAGTAATACTTCTTTTCCCCTCTTCCTTCACTTTTCCAGACACTGTGTAAAAGCTTTTTCAATTTGGAAAACCAAGTTTGGTGCCACAGGACTCTCTTAAATATCCATTTCATTGCAGCTCTACACATGGCTCCTGATCAAAACATTGCTTTAGTTTTCCCATTCAGTTTTTTAGCATCTCCTAGTAATTTAAGCAGAAATAGTGTAGGTAGAACATACAATAACCACCATTATTTCCATTTCTTATGATATTGTATGCCAGTTAGCACAAGAAAGTTAAGTAGAAACAGTACCATGAACTTACATACCTTTTGTACCTTTAAATGTAGCTCAATGAAAGACCTGTCTTTCTGTGGTTGCTGAAAGTCCAGCAGTGCCAACAGGAATGTTCTCCTGCTGCATACTGCATGTTCTGGTCAGCAGAAATAACACTGTACTGTGAACAGCTTTGGTGAATCATATGAGCCCAGGAGGATGTACAGCCCTGACCCATCAGCTACTGCCTGCTGCCCTTGTAGCATCTGTAAGTGAAGCAGAGCAGCCCTGCCACAGGAATTTGCAATGAAAGAGCAAAATATTTTATAGGACTTCAAAAGTAGACTTAAAGATGTATAAAAAACACTACAAAATAAATCTGCTTCCTCCCCTTTTGCATTTACATTCCAGGAGCTATCAAGGCACAGAGACTTCTGATATAAATATTCATGACAGGCAAAATCCCACTTCATCAGAGCCCTTTTTTCATCTGGTCCCAGGAACACACCCAAAGAAGCTGCACCCTGTGTAGTAATGTGCTATCAGCAGCAATGATGTTAAATTCATGGTCTGTTCTCAAAGCTCTGTTTATAAGATGTTAAAATGAATAAGCCTTGCTGAAAGATCCCTGAGAGAGGGTTTGAAGAGGAAAAATCAAAGTAGGTGGGTCCCAGATTGGATTAGACCTGAGATGTGCAGGTTCCTTGTCCCATCTCCTGGTGGGGGATGAGACATCACTCACCTACTGGGTGAGATTTGGTCCAGTCTGTAGCAGCTCTCACTTTCGGCTTCAAAATATAGGATTTAATATTCCTTGGACAAATTCACATTGCAAAGGAATGGAGCTTTGTCCAAACCCTTTGTAGATACAGAATTAGAACTTTTTATGGGAAATATGTTAGAGAGGGGTCACACAAAGATGAAACTAACCTGAAGTCATCCACCCAAGGGTGACTACTCTCCAAGAGGTCATCCTAATTCTGCAGATCCCACAGGCTTATCAAACTAAAACAGGCACCCGAAGGAAGGTCAGAACAAAACCATTAACTAGTCAATATTGATTTACTGACTTCAGACAGCTGTTTCACACCTTGCAAAGACCAAACCGTTCAGCTGCTGCTAACAGAAAGGGAGCAAATGGCAGAAAGCATTACCGTGACTCCAAATAGCTGAAGGACCAGGTATTAAGGCAGGAACCCCTGCTGAGCAGAGGTGCAAATCCTGCAACAAAAGGGGCTGCCAGAGGGCATTGGCATCAGGCCAGTGCTTTCGGCAGCATGAGGTGGGGTTTCACACATAGCTTTGCTCTCACAGCTGCACTAATTCTGCCTGTGACTCCACAGAGTGACTGACCACCACAATCTACAGCTCCCAGACGATATGGTTCAAAAGTAAGAAGTGAGAGCAGTGTCATGAAGAATGGCTTAGAGGACTGCCTGTACCCTGACTGCGGCTCACAGCAGATTAAGTTGTCAGAGCTAGGTGTTATTTTTAATTAATCCACATGAGAAAAGCATTTCCAGCAGTCCAAAAGAAAATACCTTAATTAGAAATGTAAGAGATTAAAGATCGCTCAGCAAGGACACAGTACATCACCTCAAATGCAGAACAGAGCAGTGTGGACAGGGTTTCAAGCACATCTCCAGCTGACAGCACATCTCTGCCTGCACCAGGGCTGGGTCTGTGCTGCAGCCCTGGGTCGCAGATGCAGAGGGAGGAGGCAGCATCATCAAGGGCAACCCCTCTGCTGCCTTTCCTACCCCAAGCAGGAACCTGGCAAACAGGTTTTTTCAATCCTCCTTTGGCTTGCATTTGCTGTCCTGACTAACAAACAGGTAAGGAAATGAAAGCATGACTTCATAACCAAAGCTACCAAGGCTGTTTTGCCACATGGCTTTCAGATGGGAAAGATAGATGTTTCCTCTATCTAGACATCATAAATACTTTCCTTGTGACCCAGCCTGACCCCTATAAGCAGCTCTGCCCTTGCACTGGTTACAAATCTCTCACCACTGCAGATTTAGATGCTACGGTCAGCACGTCCTGCAGCTCCCTTCTTCACTCACTTGGCTCATGTCCATTATGTTACCTTGCCAGTGGCAGGACTACAAACCCTGAAGGTGGGAGATCTGATACTGGACACCAGCCTGCACAAACCATGGCCTTAAGCAACTTATATTTTTAGTAAAAAGGAATAGAGAGCAGAGGAGAAATAGCCCTAGCTCCCAATGGGAGAATAGAGGTGCAAGAGAAATCCAGGGATTTACCTTAACAAGCTGGAAGTCAGAGGTCAAAAACGGGACTGTGGCTTTGAATCTTATTTGGGGGTATATATACCCATTAACTTCACTCTCCCTTGGTCTCTGGTCTGCATCTGTGCAGGGCACGTACTCCAGTGTGAGGCATAAGATCTGCCAATGCCTGATGCAAAGCAGCACAAGAGCAAGAGTAAAAAAGAATCATTGCCTCAGTCATCCTTCGTCATTTTAGGAAGTGATTCCCTCCATCTCTGGGAAGTTATAATGGCTCCATATCAATTAGGAGATAAGTCTTCACTATAGCTGAATTTAAATAAAGCCAAATAGAAAGGATGGCAATAACCAAAAGGGGCAAAATAACTAAACTGGCTCTGGAATTTTTAACGCCTTTAAATAGCAAGTAAAATGGCACTCACTTAAGGTCATTTGAGACAGATATTTAACTCAAATCCGCAGTGTGATAAAGAGGATTTGAAAGGGCTTAAAAGGTTAATGAATAGCTAGCGAGCTTGTTAATATGTAACTAATGTTTACTATAATAGAGACTAATATTTAATTCCCTTACTAATGATTAATTATTCTGCTGCAAGGGTTTAATTAGGGCTTACACAGCAGGAGAGTGGGGGTCTGGTGCTGAGATGAATTTCCATGTGGCAGTCACTGGCCCCAGCTCTGGGCTGTCCTTCAGCAGCCACCCCTGTGGTGGGCACAGCTTCAGGTGTCAGCACGCCCGTGTGTTGAGGCAGTGTGAGACCGATCGTGATAACTTATGCTAAGGTTTTCATTTGAAGATGAAAGCTTCCATCGAATTAAAAAGCTGATTTTGTGCAAAAGGGTTTTCTGTGCAATAAAATGTGCTAAATCTGCATGATGATTCCCAAACACAAATAGCAAAACTGAATTCGCCCTATAAAGGAGGGCATCAGGAAATGCACTTAGGAAGAGCACTGACTGATATCAGACATTCCCGCAGCCAGCCAGGACAGACAGTGGCTTCAGGAAGCTACTCAGCAGACCACACTCATCTTCCCAACACTGCATTTGCAAGCAGCCAAGTGAGCTTCCAGCTTAGTGACTTCTATTCTGGTCATTTTCCCCCCAGAATCCATGTCACACTTTCAGGGCCATCAAACATGAAGCCTATAAAGCAAATCTTTCTCCCAAGCTGTGCAGACACCCTGGCTAGCTCAGAGCTAACACGGGGGCTTAAACATGGCACAGATGTACCTATAGAGACTGCTGAAAGCCAGCCCCAAACCTCAGTGCTGGGTATAGCCCAGAAAGAGCATCATCAGGTAATAGGAATCGTTGTGCCTGGTGATGTTAACTGATGCCACAGCCTGCAACAACCCCGCAATCCCTAAGGACCCCCAAGCAGCCTGGCAGTCGGAGAGGACAGAAACTATTTCTTTACCATTGTTTCGGGAGCTTTTTTCTGTCTTTTAACTGTAAAAGTTCAAACCTTTTGTCTCTGCAGAGAGCTACAAGGTGCTTCCCTATATGTTCTCCATGCTTCCGAATAAAGGCTGTGGGTATCTTTCTTATAGAGATTTCAATGGGCACGTCCATTCCAAAGGGGAAAACGTAACCCAAAGCGTTCCCGAACTCCACAACAAAGTTGCGGATGAAGGGAGGAGATACCCGCTGACTGCTGCATGTTGCGGCTGAAGCCGGCAGGCTGTGCTCATGAACCAGTAATCCACAGCTCTGTCTCTGATGCTCTAAAGTAAAACCAAAGCTACAGGAGAAAAGAAACCTCTTTTCCGCAGGGTTTTTCTTCAGCTCATTACAGCAACCTGCCTACAGGCTTTAATAATGCTGAAAGCCACAAGAATCTGGCTCATATGAAATCGTATTATTAAGCCAAAGAAATGTCGAACTGCAGCTTTCTTATTAGAGGGAAAGATGATATTTCTCCAGCTGACTGATGCACTCAGGTGGGTTTTAGTCTTTTCATTGTCTTCCTTTTTACCTTGGTAAAGGTCTCCTTTGCCCCCAGGGGATCACATCTTTCAGGCTCTCACACTCATTCACACCTGCACAAAACAAAGACAAAAAGCTCCATCAGATTCAGCTGAACTTTGTGTTTAGGACCTGCTGTGGCCAAATCTCCACCTGCTGTGGCCAAATCTCCACCTGCTGCTTCCCAAAGTGCAGATTCAGCTATTTACACTTGTTTTAAAGAGGTGAAGATTAGGTTCTCCTCCAATCCGTACCTACCTAATCCAAAACGAAATTACTTCAAACTCAAACTCATGTTGCTGTTATTATCTCTCAGAATAAGCAGAGATTTCTCCATCCACCCTTCAAATTTTAGTAGTATACCTAACAAAATGTGGAACATTCCTACATCTGAGGTACCAGGACACTTGTGATAGCAAACTGAGCGACAACTCTTCAAATTCCAACAGGGAATCCCTCCAGCATGCATCCTTCTTGGAGCTGGAATTTAACCTTTAGACTTCACTCTTTCTAGGCACAGTTTGTCCTTGATTTAAGATAACACTTCAGTCATAACCTAAAAGTCCCTAAGTTTTTTCTTGCTATTCTTCTTGAAGCAGTGAGTCAGAAATCTTTGCGTTATGACAGCTGAAACCAATGAACCTGATGCTCCCAGATGCAATTAAGAGACAGGGAAAAGCTGTCAGTGAAGTGCACCTCTCCTGTGCCAAAGCCAGCATAACCTTATTCCTGACATTTAAGTTTCCACTGATACCAAGATGCACTGTCAGTAGTAAGGGATGCACTGTCAGTAGTAAGTGACTCCTCTGAGGGCTGAGTGGCAGACAAGAGTGATACAGTTATCGGGATGACACATCCACCACACTCCTCAATTTTAATTGGGATTTCACAGTAAAAACCCCAAGTTGCCCCAGCTAAGGAAGTTCAACTGTTCCTTGAAAAAGAGAATAAAGCAGAGACACATAAAAAGCATGACAAAGCTGAACATCAGAAACCTCAAAACAAGTTTAGCAACAGCCCTGTGGGTTGGTCCCACTACTTCACATGCTCCCACGGCCCATCTGCCCTCCAGTGCTAGAACTGCAGGGACCTGAATCCAGCCGTATGCTATGGGCGCAACCCCACATCAGTGGTGTTCACGGCATAAACCACAGCCTGTGTCTTGCTCAGGCAGAGGGTCGTGGCTCAGAAACATACTGTTATCATCTAAGTCAACCAATTCCAGCAACTCACTTTGGAAATACCACACACATCCTATAAAACTTCAGATTTGAGATGCAGCCCACGGAGATTAATGAGGGTTTGAATTTATGCCTCAAGAGCTTCTAATAGTCTTATTTTTCTGCTATACTGCTATAATCCTCCTATACAAGGAAGTTGCTCAGGTATTTTCAGCTAGGGAAGCGGCTTGATTTCACAGGTAATAAAGCGTGCATTCAGGAAAAAGAATAAATAAAGCAATTGCTATCATGCAGACTGCAAGTTGAGTTATGTAAAGGGGTGTGCAGTGGACAAACTGAGTTTCAGGTGCTATGTTTCTCAGCTGAAGTTTCTGAAGCCCCCCATCTCTCCTAGCACCAGGAGGGTACATTGAAGCAGCCTCCATAATGCTACAGCAGGGGTTCTCTTCAGAAAGTGTTTTACTTGAGCTTTGAGGAATGAAGTCAGGAAACAGAGAGCAGTGGTGCCAGCCAACACGGGCCTTTCCTATTCCTCAGCTGGACAGACCTTGTGAGGATGCTTCACCACTCATGCTGCTGAAAGCCATCCCACCGAGTGTGCCCATTAAGAGCAATCAAGCACACCTCTGTGCTTACCAGGCATTTCAGATCAAGTACTAAACAAGCTAGTTAGTTCGGGCAGAGCCGGCTGGAAAAAGTCTCTGTGAATGCATATTTTACTCTATTTTCACTATGGACATGGGCAGCCCTTGCAGAGCACCTGGGTTTCACTTTCCTTTTCATTCTGAAAGAATTCAGATTTCATTTTCCCAGGTTCAAATTGGACATTCTTGGAGCAAGAAAAGGCAAGAACCCCGGTATTGCCTGAAAGGGCAAATAACCTTGTTCTCACAGCCTGCAAGAAAATCCTTCTGTCCTCTCCAAAAGAGAGAACATTCAACTTTGCTTAGCACTGAGTGCCTATTTCTGAGCAATTCCAGTACCTATAAAGCTGTAGGAAAGAAAAAGACGTTCTTCCTCTCTATACATTACATGTCACACCCCCTTAAAGAGCTCTCAGGTCAGTCTTGTAGACCAGAAAGAGAGGGTGAACTGTTGCTGTCTGACACTTGTGATATTCCTGCTTCTGCCTGTGCCTTTGAGTTGCACTGTGCATAATTCAGCACAATTGTACACATTTCTTGGTTGATGTACTCAAAATAAGCATTACTCAGCTTGATGACTAGGTATGCGCTTACAGCCATCTGGATGGTGTGTTTTAGAAAAGGGATTTGGAAGAACAGTGCTTTATTCATTATTATTATGAGGGCTCTGTAAGAATATGAGGGATGCAGGGATGCAGCTCCGGGACGTGTTGCCTTTCTCTCACTAGCCTCTGGCTTCATGTTTACTTTGCAGTTCCCACATTATTTGAAGGAGGAAGATAATATTTATCATCAATCACAGCACACTCTTATCATCAAACCTTAAGCAGCAACAGCATAAGGGCCACATGGCTCCAGAGCTGAGTCACCCTAAACCCACTACTCACACACTACCAGCGCATGTTAACCTGCGCTGGGCTGCAGCCAGATAACAGAACTACAGCTAACATCAATGACAATTAATGCTCAAATGACTCACTCATAGCTTTTCTGTTGCCTTTCAGTATAGCACTTGCTGGGGCTGGAGCTGTACCCAGTTCAGGATGCATCTCCTGCAAGGCAAAAAATGGAAAGCAGTGGAAATTTAGGAAGGGTTCTTATGTATTTCAGCCAAGCCTCATGATACCTAAATGATTTTCTCTGCATTTGATGCATTATTTATTCTGCCCCTTCTGCCCACACATGCAAAGGAACATTAACTAGCGGCTCTGCCACAGATTTCTACATCATCCTACCTCCAATGTTTGCTTCCAATTTTCCTCCAAAGGACAGACTACCTTGCTGTTTTCAAGGTAAATATATTTTCCTTCACGTACAGAGGTCCCCTTGGGTGCAAAGGTCCCAATCAACCACTGGAGAGGCAGGAACATACCCAGCAGCCATGGCAGAATGAGCTGAAATTATCACAAAAGGTCACTGGAAGAGTTTTTATTATACACATGGCTCTGGTCACTGTAATAAGCGCCTGCTTTGCTGCCCACAGCATAGTTACATGCCCAGAGGGTAACTGCAGGGTATTTACTTGCCCTGGAGCGTACTGCTGGCCCTTCCTGCAGTGGCTTTCTCCTTGCAAGAGGCCATAATGGCTGCAGAGTGTTTCCCACCTTGGAACTACTGAAAGCTTTGGGACTGGTTTTGCTTCCCATCACCATATCCTGTCATGTGGGGCAAACCCTCTTCACTGCTCCTTTTCCCTCAGCCAATGCTGCCTGTTCAGAAACGCTTCCATCTGTAATTATTGCACAATGGGACTAAGTGAGGGTGCCTTGATCACATATTCATTATATCTCCCCTGCTTTGAAGGGAACTCTGCAGAGTGACAGCATCTGTTTTAACCCGCAGGTGGTGCCCATAAATACAGGAACTGGTAGTTTAATCCGATGCTATCTGGTAGTCTCATATTCCTTCAATAGCTAATAATAGAACAAAACTACGAAATATAGCAATGATCCCACAGCTGCAAGCTACCCATTAAACCAACACGAGACCTGTGAAGGATGGCTGTTAGCACCCTCAAAGCCAGTGAATCATCAAATACCCTCCCATCAGCATAAAGGAATACAGATCCCATTTATTTCCCCAATACCTGTCAGAGCAGGAAAAGAAGTGCATTTTAAAAGGGTATCATAAAATCATCACTGTCAGGAGCAGGATGGAACCTCTTCAATTGTCAGATTTCACACAGAGACTGCATGGCTACTGCGGGTCTTTCCTAATCCTGCCATGTCAGAAAGTTACTGGGCTGATTGCGATTTGATGCAGAAAGGAATTGCCAGTTGGCAAAAATAAGCAAGGCCACCCATTATGCTTCACAAAGAACAAAACCAAACAAAAAGATAGCAGGACAGGGGATTGACCTGGCCTGATGAAACAGACAGGTATTCCCTCAACGACACTGCAAGTGTCAGGAATCACACTGGGATTTTTCCGACTGTGGCTATTTCATGAAAGAAACAGAAGCAAATAAGGAGGGTCGATATCATGAGCCTGCAAAGGCAGTCTCAAGAGAGGCAACTTTGCCTCCAGCCCTTGCTGTGCTGTCCCTGGGGATGCATTCTTAGCTGGCATTAATTGGCATAGAAAATCAATGCAGCCATGTGTATAAGCTGAGGTTGTTGCCCAGGTTCCTTCCCCTTCTCTTGCACAGAGGTGTTGTGCACCGACAAATTGCTTCTTGGGCTGGTATGTGCTAACACCACAGTTCCTCCTGTAAACTCATTTCCTTTAATCCCTTTCTGGTGCAGAGGCTTATGAAGGCAGTTGTGATTCCTGGATCTCTGCCTTTGGCTACACCTGTGATTAATACCATTCCCTGAGTCTTGCAGACTTGGTGTTTTAACAATATGGCAGGAGAAAACTTGCGTTCGTTAGGCCCCAAGGGTCTAGAGTATTTCGAGGGCCGTGTCTTTCCTATGTGGCATTAAATTGCCCTCATTGATACATTATTTTCCCCAGATTTTGCATTTCAGATAACAATCCTTGTTTCCATTCTTTGTTAAACACAGAGGCACACACTCCGGCTTTTTTGCTGCTCTTTCCCTTCACACTGCGTTACTTTTTGGCTGTACCTTCCTGCTTATTATTCTCGTCCTTAAACCTGAATAATTTACTTTTTTGTCTCTACTCACCTTTTCACTTGTTTTTTACTGCTCTTTGCATTTCTCTGGTGCTGCTGTGAGCATCCCAAAGAGGGCAGGATGGAAGTTGTGCAGTTCCAGGAGAGTCATTCCCTTCTTGCAGGCCCCGTGGGATCAAGTATGGTTTCTTGGTCTTTACTGGACATATATTAAAGGCTGAAATAACAAATGGGACCCTTATTTATGCTGATAGATAGCACATACATTCAAGAAAGCAGCTGAAGCACTGAGGCTGGTAGACGCTGGCAGAGGAAGTAGCAAGTACCAATGCTTCTCAGCCAAGGGAGATGAAGCAATCAGCTCATCCTGTCCCAGCTGTGGGCTCCTCAGCAGCAAGTTATCACACCTCCCTCTGGAAAGCACAGGGCTTTAACAAGCACAGGGTTAGAATATCCTTCACAGAATGTATTTTGCTAACTGTAGTCTGTGGGATCTTATGTGCCAAGAAGTGTTACCACTGAAGGAAAAAAGGGAAGGAAAACAGCTTCCAAGAACAAATGGACATTCAGCAGCAGGCATTGGATAAATCCCCTAGAAGGCACTTTACATGGATCCCAGCAAACCTGCAGCATAAATCAGAACTCTGGCCGCCCTGTATGTGGTTAAAAGGGAGCTAAGCTTACCTCTGTCTTCCCTGTCAGTGCCTTCTTCTCCAGTCCAGCATCAGAGGGATTTGCTTGACAGTAGCAGAAGCTGATAGGAACCTGGAGTTCAGGTAAAAAACATAAACAGGGAAACAATAAAATCATTACATGGATTGCAGTTACACAGGAATGACAGCAGTAACAGTGGTGTAGCCAGGACTGCGCAACTCCCTAAGCAAGAGTTTGTATGTGTCCCGAGGTAGGGACTTTCTACTCAAAACCTTGTGTTTTCCTAGAATTATCATCTGGTCGAGCAAAAGGCTCTGCCTTTCCCTATGACTTTGGTGTCAGTCGTGGATGACACTTGACGCTGGCTTCAATTCTTGCTGCGTGGAATGGGACAGAAGAGGGACACTTCCAGCCTTGACTCTGACACTGCACAGCAACAGACAAAACAAATCTGACTTAATGACACTATCCCAAAGAAAATGCTCATCTCTCTGAGGATTTAAATCACTCTATGAGACATTGCTCCTGCATGAACTGTTGGCATGGAGACTGATGAGATGTAATGCAACATAAATAAAATATTAATGACATAGGAGAAACCAGCACTGATTTAAAGGGATATCATGGCCAACCAAGCCAGTTCGGAGTTCATCATACAAACACTGGGGAAAAGGATGATTTAATCTCTAAAGGGCAATGAGGAACAGCCTCATTCTGCCAAAGTCTTCTGGCCATCAAAAGCACAGATTTGGCAGAGGGATGAAGTGAAGAACCTCCTAAAAGTGTTTTTCCATTATCCCAAAGAGAAATGAAAGGAAGGTCCCTGTGTCACGAGCAGCTGGACCTGGCCAACAGGCTGTGGGACATGGCTTGGAAGTGCACCAGGTACATCATAGCATTCACTGCGATCAGAATAACACTGTCACAGCTCTTGCCTCAGCGTCTTGGTTTGCCTTTGCAAGAAAACCAATCCCCAGAGAGGAGGAGAAAGGACATCGCTGAGGTGGGGATGCCCGGAGCTGGGAAGCATTGCTGATTTTATTAACATGGATATAGAGCAAGAGATTCAGGCTCAAATCCCCATTTCAATAAGAAATTATTCCAACAGGTTCAGCCAAGTGAGAAACTAACCCCAGATTAGCAGAAGCAGCTTTAGGGTGTTCACTGGAGGGAGGCAAAGGCAGCATGAAAAATGCATCCTGGTCTCCCACACTCTGAGCAATCGCCTTTCCCAGTGGAAATGATGCTTTTAGGGGTGCGCTCCCAACCTGAGAAAATTCTTCTTCCGTAACACTATTTCATTGAAAAATTCCCAACAATCCTTATTTCTTTATTCTATATCTTATATCTTTATATCCTATATCTTTATTCTTACACTAAACAATACCTGAAGTCGCACACTCCAAAACATGCAAAAATAATGAGCATTTAGTTCAACCTTGAGCATGATGGAAAAAACCTAAGTGAGATCTGAGTCAGCAGAGTGGCAGAAATGATCAAAACAGTTTCTGAGCTGGTGCAACCAGAGCTCAGAGCTTGACCAGCCCTACTGAAATATCTGGCCTCAGCAGATATAACTTAAACAGGGGAAGTTTAGACTGGACATAAGGAAGAGGTTCTTTACTGTAAGGGTGGTGAGGCACTGGAATGGGCTGCCCAGGGAAGCTGTGAATGCTCCATCCCTGGCAGTGTTCAAGGCCAGGTTGGACAGAGCTTTGGGTGGCATGGTTTAGTGGGAGGTGTCCCCGCCCATGGCAGGGGGGTTGGAACTGAATGATCTTAAGGTCCTTTCCAACCCTAACTATTCTATGATTCTATGATTCTATGACTTACATGAATGGACATTGAGGCAGAATTTCACCGCAAAACAAGCACATTTCTTATGTATTAATGTCTGACAGAACGGAACTTACGTTCTCTTTGCTCACCTCCCTTTTTCTCTTTGCAAGCCTTTGTGATCCACATCCCTTGCTCTAGATCCTCTTATTGGTTGTGTGCAAACAATGTTAAAATATAAACACATTTCTGAGGCCTGATCATTTTCCGTTTACATAAATCATAAAAACTTCTCCTGCATGAATTGGAAGACTGGGAGGTTTGGGAATAATGTAAGTCTATCTGGGCCACATTTCTGAGGAAGAGCAGGAGGTGAAAGACACCCAGACACAGTGCAATGTATTAGTCATGATTTAAAAGCAGGAGATGAAATTGTCCCAGGTAACTACTATAAATGCTACATTTCTGATACAGAACTTGCAGCACTTCATACAGAATGCTCCGTGCATCACAGAGCAGCAGCACAGAGTACTGCTGGAGAAGGACATGAAGTTGGGTGACAACAGAAATTGAAGCATAACCACTGACAATTTGCTTACAGTCATCAACTTGCTATTCAAAATGAACCAGAGACCACAGATACACACTTTCCTGTTTGCAAGTGCTGATACATCAACTGTGTATTTGTTCACATGCAAAATCTGTCACAGTAACTTCAGCACCCGCCTGTATAACTGTATCTAAACTATTTTAAGTATGATCTCATTGTAGAAAGCTCACACAGGCAAAGAAATCACTAGGAATACTACACTGAGACGATGCTCACAGAACAGAACAAGTTCACATTGCTACCACTTATTCAGTGAATGAGTCCTAATGTTTGGGCTAGACCACAGCTGCATCAGTTTATTACGCACTATCTAGAAAGCTGCATGAGGTGCTTATTGACTCATGGGGATGTGGGGAAATACAGGAGAATGGTGTGGAAGTGCTCATTAAAGTGTTTAGCACATGCACCTATTGTGCTTGTTTTCCTTCTATTGTCTGCTGGGCAAGCAGGAGGCTGGGCTGTTCTCAGTGAGGGGATGTCTGAAGTCAACATCAAAAATATTGTCCTGGGAAGTGGATGCTGCATTTATAAACAGGAGCTCTCTCAGCCAGAAGCCAAGTGTCCTCATTGCCTGCTTAACGTCACCTCTGCACCTTCCACCGCCTCTCTGAACCGAATCCCGCTATCGTGTTGCATTGTATTTTCAGTCCCATAGCTTCAGATGTTAGTTTAATCCCATTCAGTGCTAGCAAGATTATATTGCAATTAGGTAAATAATTATAAGGACTTTTATAATCATTCATCCAGGATGTAGAGCATTAGGCTGCTCAGGAAAAGCTCATTTCCAGGCAGGTAGGTTTCAACACGTCTTCCTTCTCCAGGCAGAAGGTGATGGTGATTAGAGATGGAGCCCAGCTGTACTCCCAGCCTAACCCCTTTGCTTCCAGCCTCACTGGAGGTTGAAGACAGCCAGTGCAGCAGGCAGCCCCTCCACTGCAGACTCTGGGGTACTTGTACAGCTCCGTGATGTGTTTTTCTGGAGCAGGGCCCCATAGGATTGTGTTTTCCAAGCTACCATCTGCTGTATTGGGCAGAGCATCAATGGCATCCATTGGAGGGGCTGTTGATAAAAATCATGTACCTGGCAGCACCAGGGCATAATACTGGCATAGACTAGAAGAATTGGAAGAGAAAACCAGCAAATACGCAGTTTTGAACAGCAAGATGAGAGTATATAAGAGGTGCAATGAACAGTCTCAGCGACATTTGCTGTTTTCCCCAACTGCTTTGTAACATCATATAGAAATAAGATTTTCCAGCAACCCTACCAGAAACTATTCCCTAAGCTGCCTGCTGAGCAATACTGAGAGACACACCAGCACCAGGAAACCCTCAGGAGTCAGCTGCTGTCTGCTTCCCAAACAGCAGCAGTGCTGCTCTCTTCAGGCATTGCAGTGCTGTACCTCTTAAAGATGGCTCAAACACCCATGTTTTGTCAGAATTCCCCACAGGAGAATTGCCTGGATGGTTTTAAGATGTTATTTGCATCCCTTCTTTCCACACCAGCCCCAGGGCTGTTTGCTGTCACCTGGAGATGCAAACACAGCCAGCAAGCCTCCTGAGCTCAGTTCATGGGGTAGCAGTCACTAATTGTACCAATGGAGGTCACCGATTCTGTATAATGTATGCTATACACTATAATAAAAATAGTAGCCCTTACGTAGGCTTTGCCAACTTTGGCTATGACAGCAGTTATCATCAGTGGAGGAGTTATAGCAAGCATCATGGAGAGGGTTTCTGCACCCTCCTGCTGTGCCCTTGAAATGTTTCTCTCATTGAGCATTCAAAAGCTGACTGGCTCAGACACATTCTTTGCCCTTCATTTCATCACAGCTGACCCAGTAAGATACAAAGGGAGGTGATGCGCTTTTGGAATGCCGGATTTTGCAACCATGGCAATACGTAAATGTGTTTCCTTTTCCCCTTCTCAGGGAAACGAACTGAAATACAGATCCACAGGAAGAAAAGTTTGCATGGCCAGTGAGCCTGGTGGTGATGGAGCAGCCTTAGCTGGGAGCACCAGTGGCGTCCTAAAGTGCCTAATGAATTCTCTGCAAAGGATTGGCGGCTTCAAAGATTCATGCATGTTAAATCGACTTGGCTTAATTGCTATAAGCTTGGCTCAGCTTTCAAGACTTGCTATAAGCTACCAAACAGCCTGGCCTGATTAGATTTAGTCATTCCAGCACAACTTTTTGAGTCATTAGAATTTATGATGGAAAACGATGGTCGCTCTTTGTAGGAGTAATGCTTGTATGCGAGGAAAAGTCAGACCCTGAGATGGACCACAATGAATTTTCACCTCAGGTACCCTTTTTGCCACCTGGATTAGTTTTCTTTAAGGGAAAACACTGGTACTTTACAGATACAAGTTTTATGGCAGCAGAATTAACTGCACAAGCTCACATAGTCTGTGGCTCATTTTGGGCATTCATCTCAGTGGCGATTTCATAGAATCATAGAATAGTTAGAGTTTGAAAGGACCTTAAGATCCTCTAGTTCCAACCCCCCTTTCCACCCTATTCTTTTTCACACACCATTGCTCCGGGTGCTCGCAGCTTGTTTTCCAAAGGAAAAGTCTCCTTGAGACAGGCAACAGCATTCCTCCAGCTAAACAGGAAAAAACTTTCACAACTGCTTTGTGGCCGCTCCCCAGTGAAAGCTGCGCCTTTCCTTTCTCTGGTCTGTTTGCATTGTGAATGAAAGCACAGAGCAGCTTTTCACTGGAACCACTCTTGCCTTGCAGCGTTTCACCCTCCCACATCCAGCATCCCTGTAGGATTTCCCTGCCGTGCGGATGCTCGGGAAGGCAGAGCAGATGCTGTGCTTCATCCCCAGTCCACTGGAGTGAATGAGCATCTTGGCTTCAATCCCATTCCAACTCTCCTGCAGGCTGTGAGCACAGCTCTGACAGTGGCAGGTAAAGACAGAGGCTCTCCATGCACTGCTTTAGTCACCACAGCAAAAATCATTTCCGCCTCTGTGTACCTGCCAGGAATAGCTACAGGAACACACTGGCAGCATCCTGTTGTTCCTGAAAGTGAACTGCCCCACAAGAGCTTTCCCATGTTACCTCACTTCTTTGCTATCCAAAGCGTCCGGGTGCCCTCGCCGGCTGGGAGAAGCTTCCTTGGAGACACAGAAGGGCCCTGGGCTCTCCTGGCAGCAGTGGGACACAGTGCTCAGCACCCTGCTCCTTGCAGATCAGCAGGCTCATCTCTGACTTTCAAACCACTGTGTTTTATAGGAGGGATGAGTGTGGATTTGGAGAGGATGCCCAGCTCTTACACAGGTGAACATGGAAATGGTGATCTTCCCTCTCCTGCCTCCACCACCGTCTGTCCCACTGATAGTAACCTCCTCTCCTGTGGCAACCCCTTTCTCACCATGCAGCCCCCAGACTGCAAAGGCTCACAAACAACCACAATTCAATAACGAGGAGCTTTAATGCACTAACACACACTTAAAAGCAGAAGCTGCTGTTGCTAATAGAAACAGATGCTCCATTTCTAAAGAGGCAGTTTCCTCAGTAACTGATGCCAACACAACAACAGGGACCTCATCCTGCACAGTGCTGGCTGCTCAATGTCAGCAGAGAACCATGTAGGAGGTGCTGAGGCATCTTTCCATAAGCACCCTATTAAAAATAGGCAGTGCCTCTAGCTGTTGTTTGAGAAGCAGATACTGATTTCCCTATAATGTGAAATAATTACAGGAGGGAGGAAACATTCCCTCATCAACAGGACATATGAGCAGATGCTCTAATATGAGAACAGTCACGGGTTTGCAGAACACAAGCAATGTCACACCTCTAAACACTGACTTTGCACTGCCTGGATATGGTCTAGCCTTGATGACACTTGACAGATTATTGGACAATATAAAATCTGAATGATCATATCAGCATTTAATCTGGTTTGAATGGTGGATTCTCCCCTGATTTCTATAGGCGTAACATCAAGCGATAAGAAAAACTGTGATTTCACTGAGTTGGTTTTTCTCTCTCTACAGCGATGGTGTGAAGAGCTATTGCATTTTCCTCACTCTGCCCTCAGATCTGCCTGACACCTCCTACAAAAGAGCAGCCACTCTTTATTCTGCTAAGGAACTAAACAGAGAGCAGAGACTATGGCTGTATGCTGGCTTGCCTCTTCTGCAGACATGGGGAAGACACAGGTCCTGCAGAACAAGCAGCCACCATGAAAGCTCAGCAAAGGAAGCCCCCAAAGGATGTGGGTTTGGGGTCAGAGCACTCCCTTGACCATGGAGGTACCATGGAGTTCCTCCCAGTTCCCAGAGGGAAGACGTATTTATCTGATCTCTTCTGCCAAGCAAGCACAGTGGGACAAGAGCAGCATGTGCTGGGGCTGGCCCTGGGCTCTGCATGCACTCAGGATGTACGTGACTCGGCCCAGTTTGCTGGCAAGATACAAGTGTTCAGTATATACTGGCAAGAGACCACAGTATGAGGTCTTACCTGTAAAGACTCTACCTGTGGTCCCTCTGGGATGAAGGCTGCTGGGGGATGCAGGCAGATGGTGGGGACCATGGGACTCCTGACCACAACCAGAGGTAGAGGAAACCTCCATGAATCATCTCCCCCATCTCCACCTGAAAGAGCAACAACTACACAACATCAATCCTGGCAAATGCTTCCAGCCTACCCTTAGCAATCCCAGTGCCAGTATGTCCAGGCCCACTTCCTTGGGTTTAGATCTGCACCATTACCCCCACCAGTCACTCAGCTGTCTTTTGCCACCTCCCTCCCAATCAATCATGTTTCGTCTGTCATCTCCAGTTTTATTCTGCTCCTTTTTCTGTTCTCTCCCTCCCTGTTCTTTCTCTAATCCTGACATTGATTTGTTTCTCCTCCAGCTTTGAGATTCATCTGAGCTTTTCAACACCTTTTATTCCTCCTCATCCTTCCATTCCTTTCCCCCTCCCAGATCCTCCTCTTGTTGGTCTCAAGAACAGACCGGGCTACGGAAGGCAATTGGCTCTGAAAGCCTTTCCAAACTGTGTTTTCCTTCTTGGAAAGGATCCCAAAATCAAATAATAAATGTTTATTTTAATTAGTGAGAGTCCACTGGCCTAGTATTAAAATCACCTTCTGCAGACAGGATGCACTTAACTGGCTGCTGATTTGCTCAGTCATCGGCGCTGCTGGGTTCTTTCATTACTTCCAGACAAGAAAAAGAGAGTCCCACAACGGACTTGGCTCTGCACATAAACAGCACCCATCATCACAGCAGCACATCTGTAGTTGAGGTGAAGCCAGCCTGCTTCTGCAGCCTGTGATTTTCCAGGCTTCAAGGATGATCAGGGGACAGGAGCACCTCCCATATGAAGATAGGCTGAGAAAGTTGGGGCTGTTCAGTGCGGAGAAGAGAAGGCTGCGTGGAGACCTCATAGCAGCCTTCCAGTATCTGAAGGCAGGCTATAGGGATGCTGGGAAGGGACTCATCGTGAGGGACTGTAGTGATAGGACAAGGGGTAATGGGTTCAAACTTAAACAGGGGAAGTTTAGATTGGATATGAGGAAGAAATTCTTTACTGTGAGGGTGGTGAGGCACTGGAATGGGCTGCCTAGGGAAGTTGTGAATGCTCCATCATTGGTGGTGTTCAAGGCCAGGTTGGACATAGCCTTGGGTGGCATGGTTTAGTGGGAGGTGTCCCTGCCCATGGCAGGGGGGTTGGAACTCGATGATCTTAAGGTCCTTTCCAACCCTAACTATTCTATGATTCTAACCTGGCAATAATGGGATCTGCTGAACCAAAATCTCTGCACTTTGCTCCTCAGTGGGTGTCTCCCATAAGCAGCAGCACTCCAGAGAGGCAGGAATAAGTTTTTTAGCCAAATGAATTGGCAACTAAGGTAACTTCCCACCCCTTGTGTTAGTCTTCCCATTAGATAAGTGCACTGAACCAGGGAGCTTGACTCCCAGCCCTGTGTGCAGATACATTGCTGTGACTGAGGGAAGTCCTTCCTCGGTCTCTGGGTGTCATGACTATGGCAGGGTCCATCTCGGACTTCCTCAATAGACAAGAATCAGCTACGACCCAACCTGAAGTTTCTCTGACTATCTAGTGCAGGACAACTCACAGGTTTAACCTTTCCAAACACATTCTCTTAGTACCAGTAATTCCTTGGTTTCTCTATGAATGTTTTTAGATTGTTTAGAGGGGGATTTTCATGGTCTAAAGATGGAAGTAATCTCTTGCACTGAGAATCCAGTTAAAACCTGTAAATATCATCACACTGCATTTCACCACTGCCTGGACAAATACACTAATATAATCTCGCAATAGTTGAGGTGTCTTGCTTTTACCATCATCATGTAGGGTAGCCATCAGTGACCTTTGTCATGTCACGGTACCTGCATCTCTGTGTCCTCCAAGCAGTGGTTAGGCTTCCAGGAGAGATGCTGAGCGATTACTGATGCAAGTTCCTGGTGTTCATGAGGAGATATCCATCCAGCTCTTCAATGTCTCTCTCTCAGAGGGGTGGGAGAAATAGCATTCAATGACTGAATCTGCTCCAAGGGAAGAGACAGGCCTAAGCTTAGGAAAGCAGATAGACTTGCTTTGCTGCAAGGTTCCATGTGCTGCAGCTGCCAAAATCCCATAGGGAAGATGGCCCCCGAGGACTTACCTTCAAGCTTGGCATAGCCCAGACCTGGGGGTGCTGGGGTGAGTGCTGGTAACAGGACCAACCTGCCCTGGGAAACCCAGGGAGCTCATCTATTCCTTCCAGCCACCTCTGAGATGAACCCAGCAAACGAGCTGGTTTGCTTTGTGATTCATCGCTGAACCTGCGCCACATTACAGTGACAGTCCTCCCGGCCAAAACACCTCCAAATGATCCCCTCAGAACAGTTTTTCCAGACAGGGCTTGCAACATGCCCGTTCATAGAAGAGGTGGTGCTGCTTTTGGTAGGACTCGAACCGTGCCCCAGCAAATCTGCTCAAAGGTAGCGAAGTTTCTAACATGTCTATTACTTCATTGAAAACAGACTTAAACACCTCTTTTTTCTTTGTTTCTTTTGAATTACAAACTCCTTATCTCCTGAATTTAGGTTAATGTCTCTCCTTGTTTAAGAGAAGAAACCCAAATCTGAGACATCAGTCACCTGTTTGCTGGCTGACACATCCCTATGGACTCAGCCTCACTTCTTAAAGTCCTCCTGCCATACAATAGCAGAAATGTTTAGTTTGTTGTTCAGAAATTACCCCTGAGGAATGAGGCTACAGAGAGGCTCTTTGGGAGGATAACTCTTTTAAAATACATGCAGGCTTGTCACAATGGGCTGTTCTTAAAATCAATATGATAGCATCAAGTACCAAATTTCTATTAAAAGTTAAACTTTTAAAACAAACCCAAACACTGCTCCATCCATTTGCAGGGGAAACTTAACTCCAGCTAGGGCATCAGCAATGGCACATGGAAGAGAAACAGCCACCATTTGCCACTGTCAAGCATTGAAAGAGAAAAGTCTGTGGCCCCTCTGCTACATGCCCCCAGAACAAGGAGGAGGATTCCAAGGGCTGTGTTTGCAGCTCACCCTTCTCCCAGCGAGTCACCCGGTAACACTTCGGAGCCAGCAACTGTCAAGCTGAAACCTCAGCTTCTGACAAGCTGCTCTGTAAAGGTCAGGCACTTCGTAATGAAGCCATACACATCACCAGCACAAAGAGAATACAAATGACAGGCGGTTCTGGGAAACAGCAGTCCCTGCACTGCACATGTCACACTATCTGCCAGCAGTGGCCCCTGCTTTTAGTTTGCCCCATTCCCCCAGTGAAAAGAATAGGAATGAATCAGGGACTCAGGATGGGAAGTCACCTGTCCACATTTTTTCTGCCCCGTATTGGACCAGAACCATATCTGAGGCTTTATAGTAAAAGGTTCAGGCACAAAATCACCTGTCTCATGTGCCACATGTAACACTGAGCTCGCAGCCTGGCATCAGCCATGCTGACACAGGATTGTGCACCCAGACCTGTTCCCTTCCCTCTCTATGCTGGTGTCTGTGATGTCTGAGTTCAGTCACCTCTGGTCTATCCCTTGTCAGGAAGAAAGCATCTCTTCATTTCCGATGAGCCAGAGGAAATCCTCTTGGAAGCAAATGCCTTGGTAACACATTCCTGAAGATGCTACAAGCTGTCCCACAGGGATGGTGCATGTGTCACCCTGCAGTGGATACAGCTGTGATGGCTGTCCACAGCTCTAGTGAACCTGTTGGCTGGATCAAGCATCACTCCATGAATTATCTTTCTCCTGATAAACATATAACACACATATATTACATATACACATATATGTGCATATACACACATTATACAAAAATACAGACATATTGCATAAAATAAATGATAGCATTGGGCCTGAGGGTGCATTGCTGATGACCTGAAATAACGAGAGAAGGCAGCAATTCCTTTTTTCCTTCAGGAGAAGGGTATTTAACAAAATTACAGTTAAAACATTATTTATAGGGTAACCTTGCCTCCAAAATCTCTTACAGTGGAAATAAATTAGGGCTCATCCATCACAATCAAACGCTGCTCTTCCAGCCTCCCCTAGCGCAGTTTCATACCAGACTAGGCAATTTCCCAGGGTTTCACCAAGCACCTGGAGCTGATTCGATCTCTGCTGCCTTTGGCCACGCTCGGCTGCGTGGTTAATGCACCCCTCCTGCACGAGCAGCGCAGATGGAGTCAGCACAACATTAAGGTAATCTGGAACTGCCGGGTTCAGATAATCAAAGTCAGATCCCCAGGGCTTGTCTGCAGTGAGAAATCAGAGCAAGACATCCAGGATGTGAATTATCAGTGCCAGAAGCACTCTCATTAAGTCCTTCTGCTCCCCCCTAAAACTGATGTCTCCCAGTTCAGCCTCACCCAGTTCCCAAACTGAGCTCAGACAAAGCTAATTTCATAGAGCAGTGAAGGTGTGGTGGAAATTAGTGTAAAAAGCTGCAACTCGGCAGTATCATCTCTGCCTGCTCTTCCAGACACTCCAGATGGGTCTTTGGACATGTTTCCATTTGGAGGTAGGAGAGTCATCTTCCCTCACTTCCTACCCACTGTCTTATTTTAAGTAAAGAATCATATGTTTTACTTTTTCCTTTTTCCCTTAGGAAGTTGCCAATAGAGGTTTTTTCTTTACAGATCTGCAAATACAAAGCTTTTCTAGTCCTCCAGAGTTCCAGACATCTGCAACACCAGCAGCAAACAACCTCTGCTGCTAGGAAACATTATTTTGTCATTGTCATTGAAGAATGACACTTTTCTGATATCTTAAAACATTCCCCAGGGTGATAGACCTTGTTTTCTTCTCTAATTAGCAAATTCCTTCCTGATCTTCAGAAGTAAGGGAAATTTTCCATTCTGAAAAGTGAGGATTAATCCAGGCTGTCTGTGAGGCTCCTGAACCGTGGAGGAGCCTTTTCCTGTCAGAGAAAGATGATTTTTATGCGCTTTCCTAACTGAACATGGACCTTGGAAATAATGTCTGTGTGATAAATGACAGGGGAAAGCAAAGCAGCAAACTAAACTGCCCCAGAGGTGATGGCATGTCACCAGTGCAGCCTGCACCGTGTCCTTCAGCTGGCAGCGCTTCCACTAGCAGCTGAGCGTGTTACATTTGCTCCAAGGTGCCCAAAACACAGCCCTGACAGCTCTTTGGTTGTTTTATTGGGCTTGTTAGAGGTGGTAGCAGGGAATCAATCAGCAGTCAGAATATTCAAGTTGTATGTAACAGTGTGGATGAACACCCTCAAGCATCTCTCAGCCCATGCAGATGCTTGACCAGCGTTTTCTCTCCCAGAGGCTGCAGGCTTTTTAAGCGAGAAGTCGATGATAAACAAAGATAATTTGGGCAAATTATGGGTTCAAACTTAAACAGGGGAAGTTTAGATTAGATATAAGGAGGAAGCTCTTTACTGTAAGGGTTGTGAGGCACTGGAATGGGTTGCCCAAAGAAGTGGTGAATGCTCCATCCCTGGCGGTGTTCAAGGCCAGGCTGGATGGAGTCTTGGGTGGCATGGTCTAATGTGAGGTGTCTCTGTCCATGGCAGTGGGTTGGAACCGGATGATCTTCAGGTCCTTTCCAACACAAACCATTCTATGATTCTATGATTCTGAATTGTATGAGAAGATGCCCCATCATGCAGAAGGGGCCATTAAATCTGGTCTATCCCAAACCTCACAATTACCCCTCAAACTTCACAATTGTGAAGTTCTTCCCTGGTATGAAAATCTTTTCTGGACTTTTGGAGGGGAGAGAGTTTTCTTGGTCAGTCCTTATAGTAAAGTGCCTTTTATGGGCAGCAAACTGATTTCCAACGTAAAAGCAGAAAAATATGGAAACTCAAGAGAAAGCAGAACGTAGGGAATCTAGGAAGCCAATCGCCCACTTGGCCAGCCTGACAGCAGCAGATTGCTTTGCAAGCTTATTCAGAATGTACACAAGTATCCAAGACTTTTCTCTCGTGACTTGGTAAAATAATCAATACCTACCCACTTGTGAGGTTTAGTGGAAATAATGAGCCGGCAAATATTTATAGCAAAAGCCATGGCACATTAGCTATTCCAAAGGGCTTATGTAGGCGCCACTTTCTCTAATACAGCTTTAGAGGAAACGTTTTAAGCAGGTTTATCAGCATAAAACATACTCTGAAATTCATGAAAATTAATAACTGGCAAAGCAAAGTCAAAGCCATCCAAGTGGAATGCCTTAACCCTGCTGGACAGTATTTATCACTAACTATAATGGTTAGTCTGACAGTTGAGAGGGGAAAATTCTCTGCTATTGTGAAGCACAACGAAACAAAGGAGGAAACGTCTCCAGCTGATGGAGGCTTTATGGAAATAAATGGAATATGGCAAGTTCTATAGAATGAAGCCCATTCTTTAAAATAAAACCAGTTTACCCCAACTAAGTTGAGGAAGCTGAGTCAGAGCAACTTCCTTGTGACTGAACTAAGTGCTGGGTTTTACTCTGGCCTCAGCCTTTATCTCCTCAGCGGGTATTTTCTCCAGACCAGGCCCTATGGGGCTGGCATGGATTTCCCATCAAAGCCCTTTACCCTGAAATACTTGCACTGTTTTCACACCCATTCAGTGGCTGACTTCAACATATATCTCAGCATACAAATGGCAGAGCCTTAAGACTTGGATTTTGCTCCAGGAGGTTGTAGCAGGGAGTCCCTGCAGGGGCCAGGGCAGCGTTGTTCTGCACTGCTACACACATTCCTGAGTTTGCTCAATTAAATGTATGAATTAAACATACATTGATGTATGGAGAAGTGTGAGAAGGCTTTCTGCAGTTTAATTTATACCCTGAAATTCACTGAGCTTCGTATCTTGCCCTGCCACTCTTGCAGAGTACCCACACCCCAGTTACCACAGGAGATGAATTCAGAAGACACTTCCTCTCTCTTGGGTCTAATTTTATGCTTCACAGGTTGTTTGGGGTAGTTAAAGGCACCTCAGGCTTGGGACGCATCCTTCTGTAGCTACAAGCCATGCAGAGAATTCACTTTCCTGCTATCATCAAACACAACCCTATTAAAAGCTGACAAACGATGCTCCCTGCCAGCACACCCAATTTTTGCTTAAAACCAACTATATGTCTTCAAGCTCCCTCCTACCAAAGGCTGCAAACAGAAGTCTCTTATTTATCCTAAATTCAGTTAAAATCTGTAGCTGGTTCCTTGCACATCCTCTATTCTTTGCTTAGACCAGGGCCATTTATCCTGTTACATTAAATGGGTCCTTCTCAGTTCCCTCTTTGGAAGAATCCACAGGAGCCACCAGAGGACACACTGGGGCTGGGCTGATCCCAGATTCCTCCTGACCATTGCTTCTTGCTGACTTCTGCTCCTCCCTTAATCTCAGAGTTCCTGGAGCTGTTTACAAAGGGATCATTTTGGATCACGAGGCTTTGCCTGAATCCTTCTCTTTCCCAGCATTTATCACCTGCTGAATTTGGGGGTTCTCCATTGGAAGAAGCCACCACTTCAAAGCAAAAACAGTTGTCAAGGCTTGTTGATTTTCAAAGGAAGGCCACAAATACACCAAACACAGGGTTTGTCTCTGAGCTGGAATGGGTGAAGATTTATAGCCTACTGAAATCTCAGATCAAATGAAATCTCCAGTACCTCTATTCCACCAAAACAAATCATTCCCCCTCAACAAACTGAACCTTCCAAGGTTCTCTTTGTAATCTGCTCAGCCAACAGTAAGTTCTACTTTATATATATAATTTGCTTTTGTTAAAAACCCATGAACCCTGGCAAACATGCTGTCCACCTGGCACTAGCTTCCATAGCCTCCAACACAGAGGATGCAGTTCCTCGTAGAAACACTCCTTACTCTCCATCATGAACTCCTTGAGGCAAGGAATGAATTTTTGGCGTGTTATGTGCCTCACACAGCAGGGGCCAGATTTGCATTAAGCAGCATATAATAGGATCAACAGCATAATGTGGTATAATGAGTGATAACAAGCAGAGTGGTAAATGATGTCATTTAGTGCATGCTAACCCTGTGGATCCCTATCATCAGCTTTTTATTGAACTGGCTTCTCCCCACTGTTTCTTGCTGATCTGAAATTTTGTCTCTATCATTATGCCTGTCTGGGTGTCTACTTAATGCCTTTCTGCTACAGCTCCTCTTTTTTCCGTCCCTCTTTCTCAGCCTGCTCCAGGTAGGTGGGAACCATGTTCCTATTTATCCTCATTGCCAACTCAACTCTCATTAGCGCCTGATCCAAGAGCAAAGGAGCTGAGGACTTTCACATCCCTAGTTGTCATATCAGGTTTTAGCTCGCAACACCCTCAGTCCCCTTCCCATCTGCACCAAATCCTGCTGCTTCCATCTTCACTCCACACACTTCAAATCATGCAGAAGGAGCTAATACAAGGCTGCTTGTTTATATTTCTATTAATCATCCTCCCCCTCATCCTGTCTGTCACCTCTATTCCTTGGTCTGGCCCTCCCAGCTCCCACATCTATAGCACTCTTGATGCAGAATAGTTAATAGAACCCAATCTCTCAGCAAAACCTCTGGCATCTACTGCTCTGTATTTGATTCCCAGCAAGGGTTGCTCAGTCCCAGCTTCATCTCATTTGTTTATACCACATTCCCCTTAGACCAAATAAAGAGCATAATTAATTAATTGGTACCCAAATGTTCCACATGCATCATTAGAAAGAACCAAAATAGCTCTGCCGTATGTGTATCTTCCGACTGTGTCTTCTCACTACATTGATTGCTTGCAGGGTAGTAGAAACTCAGAGCCCCAGCTCACCCTAGGGTCTCGTCACTTCAGGTCTGAAGGGAATGTAGGGAAGGAAGAGCAAACCAGGGCAAGACAGGCAGAAGTTCTCCATAGGCTATACCTTATGTTACTTGGATAACCCTCAATGAGTGTGGTCTTCTACCAGAAGCTGTTGCAATTAAGAAGCAATCAAAGTAACTCAGAAGCAGCATACTCACCCTTACCAGGCTTTCCTGGGTTTGAAACAGAATTTCTCAACAATTAGAAGATTTTAAAGAGGGTATTTTTAACATCTTAACCACAGTGTGTGATTTCTCACAGATCCAGAGGCCATGGTGTTTTCTGGCCCAAAGCTACCAGTGCCAGAGGCATGCTGAGGCAGGGCTGGAGCCAGGCAGCTTTGAGTACTGGGAGATGCAGAGAGCAAAGCCCCAACAGCCCAAAATTGCTCTTTGATACCAGACCCAGCTGTGTTTCTTTGTCCTGCATGGTGCATGCATTTGCCACTCATGGATTCCAGCACAGTGGTCCATGGCACATCTCTCATGAAGACATGTTATCCCTTTTTGTACCAACACTTATGGAAAATGCTTTATCCACCAGCCCAATCCCACCCTCTTTTGGAAGTGGTACCTCAGGCATTCACTTAGTTGACACCCATTATTTTTCTGGAGCCCAACTCTTCTAGATCCACCCCTCATTCCTTTCCTTCACAGCACAAATCATCTAGATGCATGCTTAGCTCTGAAACAAAACAGCCATTTCTTCCTGCACAGCTATGGCTGGTGCCTTCTGCTGAAGGTAATACATGCATCTTCTGTTCTCAGCAGCAGGGATGCAAAGGGAGAAGGCTGGGGTCTGTTTAATAGAAATACATCTTATACTGTTTACTGGCCAAAGAGCTGCTCGACAGATGCTCCATCCTTAGCTCTGTTAAAGTTATTCCCTAAGCAAACAATACAAACTGTGCACTTCGTCTTACCCAATACAAAAATAAACAGACTGTGCTAAATATATGGCCCTGGTATAAGATCTCATGCAAAGAACACTGGTTTCTCCTCTGCTTAAATATTTTCGGCACAGCGTTTGCTCGGTAATTCAGTCTTCCACTGGCTACAACAAATTGAATGTCAAAATCTGTTTATCTAATGAATTTTCAAGACTAATAGTGAGTCTGCTGCTTCAGCTTAAATAATGCTGTTGGGAAGATACCTCTTGATGGATTGTATAAATAAAGCCAGATATGGGATTAAAGGGAAAAAAACCCAAGAGCTGTGGGATTTTCACCCCCATTTTTCTTAGTTTATCAGAGCAGCATGTGAGTGCTGTGACCAGCTCTATTTCTGAGGTGTCTGGGGCCTTTACAGAGGAAAGAAAAATCATTACCTGAAATGAATTGCAGAGGAGCTGCTTTCAGGTCCTTCCTCCCACATCACCTCTGCATCCTGCCTCCTCCTGCAAGTGCAGATGCTACCATAAAGACTGATAAAAACCACTTCTCACCTTGACATTTGAAATATGGAGCTGTGTCAGACATACCAGGCACTAGATTAGGGAGCAGAAGTGAATGTGCCCAAGGAAGGCTTTGACCCATTGCCCATCATTTCACTTCATGCCATATTAGCCCAAGCTGGGCTCTCCTGGGCTGCCACAGAGCCTGGAATAAGATCCCAGCTAACAGTCTTCACATGCACTTAGTATAAATGCTTCCCACTAATTAAATTATTTGCTCACAAGTTATAAACAGACTAAGCCTGGCAAAGCCCTTCCATATCTCTATAACCACATTATGTTAATTCACAAACAAATTACACCAATTTATTTCTCACAAGACTTAAAGGCAGAGGGAGGAAGAATCCATTTAGAAACATCCTGGCACTGCTGCCAAGAGCTTCTTATCATATCCCCTGCAAAAGCAGAACCTGGGCTGTTCTCTTGCTTTCTTGAAGCTCAAAAACAAAGCAACGTGTTATGTAGATCTCCAAAGCCCATGAGCTACCATCTACCTGCTGCCAGCAGCTCCTGCTGATTGCCACATTGCCACCCAGGACAGTAACATGTACTGAGACTTTTATGATAGGATCAGGGACAAGTTCCTGTCTTGCTTTCACTCCTAGCAAACTTAACATTTCCAGCAGCAAGGAGCAGAGGGACAGGCGCCTGTTTCCTAGTGTGTATGTAATTCACATGCTGCACCAGGGCTTTAGCTGGGGGAGTTTGGATCCTGACTCTTTGGGTCTGTCTCACCATGTCACTTCCCATCAAGAGAAGCTGAGCAAAAGAATAAAACATCAAGGAGCTAATGGGTCTGATTCATGGTGGTGCTCCTCCAGATTTAGGTAATCCCTCTCTAAACTCTAATTCGGGAATGCACAAAAACTCAATGCAGAGGCCAGCAGCATGAGCAGAGCAATTTCTGTGAGTAGTGATGCAGGAACAGTGACACAGACCTTGAGGGGAAGGAAGGATGCAGGTGGAAAGGAAAGAAAGGAGATGGCTTCAGTTTATCGATTGCTAATTCAGTGAACAGATTGGCAAAATGAGGAGGGCTCAGGGGCTGAAGAGGAGAAGGGATGCCCTGGAGAAAGGATCAAAACTGCAGCTATTCATATAAGTGGAATGTTTTTCTGGCTCTTGGTGTATACAAACCATCATTGTGACTGTGGACCAGTGATAGTGACCTTTATGCTTAACAAACTTCCTATGTGAAGATTAAAAAGCATCTCTGAATAGTGAAGGGGCAGAAGAGATAGCACCTTTGTGAAGAAGACAAGCACAATACAAAGCAACTGTTTTCCACATCAAGAGAGACAGAGAATTATCAGGCTCAAGGATCCTATTGGACCTGTGGGTATTTCCAAAGCAGCTGAAGAAATACAGCTAGGTTTCTCTCCATAGCCAGGGGATTACATACCCTGATTTAGCAGCAGGGATGAAACAGCTGCCCACAGAGGTGTTTCTTCTGCTTGTCCAAGTGTACTTGACAAATCGCCTCTCTGCTGTACTTGGAAAGCTGCATTCTGACACCTCCGGGTCCAACCTGTCCAAGTGGCCACTCTTCAAATGAACCGCAGGTCCAGGAGGTGTTAGAGAATGTAACCAAGCTGTCAGGACCCAGGTTAGCATCCCATGAGCTGCATGATAAATGGTTCTAACAAGGTTTAGACGGAGGTTTTGTTCAACACTTCACATAGCTTACCTGAAGTAGGAGCCAGAAGGGACAGGAGTGATGGGAGGTCCCTGAGAGTCCACATCTGACAGTGGTCAGAGGGAGCTCATATGGACTCTTGTGCCAGCAGAGAGATGTGGGAAATACTTGGCTGTAAAAGCACCAAATCAAAACAAAACAGTGAGATTCTGTTACTCGAACAGGAGAGTCTCTGATAAGAGCCTTGCAATAAGGAAGCTTTCATATTAAGTTGAAGATAAGGAATTTAGCAAGAATATAAGGTAAATAAAAAACAGGAACCTGCTTGGAGCTAAATACATTAACCACAATCCAAATAGGACTGAAATTAAGGTACAGGTATCACAGCAGCTGCCACATGACCTCTGGGAGCAGCACGCATGAAGTGGCTCCTTCATTTAAGGAATAGTTTTACAGAAGGTTATTTCACACTCAGCAGCAATGCTAAGAGGGAGGGAGCATCTCTTGCACCTTCTTCTCCCTAAGAAATTCCTAATGGATGAGAAAATAACTGTAACAAGTGAAAGAGGATTTCCTGAGAGGATTTTCTTTGCATCCATGTATGCTGTCAGCTCCCAACTCAGTGACAGATCACTCAGTCCATGACCTCTTTACAGTGTTCTGGAATTAGCTCCACTAACAAGACATGGAAATTCTCCATTCAGGTGAAGGATTAGGAAAAGACACACATTTGGTGTGGAAGTTAGGATCACATTGAAATGAATTTATTCATTCAAATGAACTCATGAGCTCCCCTTCCTCTGCCCTGACACCAAAGCTGGCAGCCAGTGGTGGGCTCAGCCTGGTCATCCCTGATGGAGTAAAGCCTGTTTCATGTATTATGAGAACTGGAGACATGGACTCTGCTGTCATCTGCAGGGAGCCAAACCAGCTGTAAGGAAGACCTGAAGGCCCATATTAGGGCTGGGATACCACTGGAGAGGCAGGTACAGCCCTGGGCAGACCTGGCTCCAGCCTCCTCCATCAGAGCGGCCAGTTCTGCCTAAGGACACAGCCTGTGCTCACAGTAATGGGTCTGTTACCTCTCAGCTGCTGTGAGAGGAAAGTGGAATAAACTTTCCTGTTCCTGTGAGTTAGCTGCACAGTGAGGAATTGCTGTGAGTCTGCTCTCCAGTGATCTACAGCACTGACGTGACCCCAACTGCCAAATGCTGCTTGGGACTTAGGAGAGTTTATTGTTGAAGGAACAGGCACATCCAGGGCTGGTTCATTAGGAATCACAAGGTGGGAAATGCTTTCAAAATGCACTGAATAGAATTATAGACTGGGAGAAATGCATCATAAAATTCTTCTTTGAACATTACCGTCAACGAACCCAGGAGAACAAATACTCTTATATGTTCACTTGTGAAAGAGGCTGTAAAATATGTCAATAAGCTCAATATCAGTGTGTTTTCTTCTGCAAGATGGCACTGCACAGAGGTAGCACACACACCCCAAAGTGGGAGCAACCCAGATTATCTTGAATATCAAGACACACAGTCGTGCATTGCCCGCAAAGGGAAGGAGGATAACTTGGCATTGCCTAACTGTAACCTCATTATCATCGTGACTCAATTATGATTTTTACTGCATAGCTTTTCCCACTGTCAGGCCCACGGTTATCACTGAAGAGGAGGTTTATTTTCCCTATCTTGTAAATCAAACTCAGAACAAAGAAAATTGGGCAAAAACCATTTTGTTGACCATTGCCTGTCCAGGCAAACCCCTGTGCATCCTGTTGCACATTAAAAACTCCTTCCACCAAAGTTACACACTGATTTTGCAGACCCTTTGTTTTCCACTATACCATGAGAGAGTAGAAACAACAGCATAAGACTCATCTAAACAGTGACCCCCAAACATGAGAAACTTGCAACCTCTGCACAGTTTACGAACTGAAAAAGGGCTCAGTTACTTGGCTAAGAGAAATATTTACCCAGCTCTAGGGAAAATACTCCGGCACAGATTTTTATCTAACCATTTCTCTGGTGACAGTTTAATATGGAACTTGCGCTCAAAAGGGTAATTGAACTTCAACAAGCTTTTCCTACAATGAACACTGAAAATTGCATTTTCTTCTGGCCGATGGATGTTTTCATTGTTTATGGTATAATATTCTCTTAGCATAAAGGAGATTACTCATATTTTATGTATTTATAGGTCCAAACACATATACAGGTATTTTATGTACCACTGAGACATTGCAAAGTAAAAGTGCTGAGATTTTTGCATCTTGGGTGAGGTTTTAACCAGCTCCCAAATGTCACATGGCAGTTAAAATAGAACCACACTCATGTTTTTATTCAAATAACTACTCTAAAATTACAAAAGATAAGTACCACCTTTCAGCATGAATAAACTTGAATACATACTAAAAATAATCCCACATTAACTCCTGAAGTTACTGCCTTCTGGAAGGTGGAAATGGATGGAGTTTGCTATTAGACGCTTTACATAACCATATGTCAAAAAACTCAATAGAATGGAAATTGCATATTGAAAAGTGAATCTGCACCGTTTTGAGAGATAGTTTCACAATTATTATATATCTATATATATATATAAGTCTTTCAGCTAAGCCCAAAATTTTTTACGTAGTTCTCACTTTGATTAGATGGCATCAAAATTTAAGGGGATAGATAAAGAGGTCTGAAACACAGTTTAGGGATTAGGGTAGAGTTGCCTTACCCTTACTTCAAACAGTTTGTACCTAAGAGTGCGAGTAGTCCTAAACAAATCAATTAATGCAACTGCAGAGTAAGGAACAGCTCAAAATGAGGAACCAAGCGGCATGTGACCCACTATTGATAAATGAGCTCCATAATGCAACTGCAGAGTAAGGAACAGCTCAAAACAAGGAACCAAGCAGCATGTGACCCACTATTGATAAACGAGCTCCAGCGGTAGCCTATGGTTTGAGCTATAAACCAGCACCCTCCACTTGCGTTTGCATATCACAGCAGACTGACTTGTTAACTCAGCCAGCTGGGTGCTGGATGACCTACTTTTCAGGTTGGGCAGAGAACAGATTCAGAGCAGCCCTACGGAGAAGGACTTGGGGCTGTTGGTCGATGAGAAAATGAACATGAGCCGGCTGCAGTGTGCGCTTGCAGCCCAGAAAGCCAACCGTATCCTGGGCTGCATCCAAAGGAGTGTGACCAGCAGGTCGAGGGAGGTGATCCTGCCCCTCTACTCTGCTCTCGTGAGACCTCACTTGGAGTATTGTGTGCAGTTCTGGTGTTCTCAACATAAAAAGGACATGGAACTGTTGGAACAAGTCCAGAGGAGGCCACAAGGATGATCAGGAACTGGAGCACCTCCCGTATGAAGATAGATAGGCTGAGAAAGTTGGGGCTGTTCAGCGCGGAGAAGAGAAGGCTGTGTGGAGACCTCATAGCGGCCTTCCAATACCTGAAGGGGGCCTCTAGGGATGCTGGGGAGGGACTCTTCATTAGGGACTGTACTGATGGGACAAGGGGTAACGGGTTCAAACTTAAACAAGGGAAGTTTAGATTGGATATAAGGAGGAAGTTCTTTACTGTAAGGGTGGTGAGGCACTGGAATGGGTTGTCCAGGGAAGCTGTGAATGCTCCATCCCTGGTGGTGTTCAAGACCAGGTTGGACATAGCCTTGGATGGCATAGTTTAGTGGGAGGTGTCCCTGCCCATGGCAGGGGGGTTGGAACTGGATGATCTTAAGGTCCTTTCCAACCCTAACTATTCTATGTTTCTATGATTCTAATAATTCCAAATATGGGATGCTCTACCTTACTGCAACAGAATGCTCCAGGACTGATCATTTGGGCTGTATTGTTAATGGTCTATAAATACCTTGACTTTCACTGTGCCAATTCTGCACACATCATCTTCAATTATAAAGACCCACATCTTAAAAAATAGTGGTATGTATTATTATACAATAGTTCTACTTCCCAACAATATGGTCATATCCAAATTTCAAGCTGATAAATGTGCACTAAGACTCTTTAATGTAACTCAAAGTTCCAATTTCAGGGAGGAAACTACACACTGGACCAGCCGCCAGAGGGAGTTTGTATATTAATTCAGGGTACTTAAATCACTATGCATGCAAGCTGGTTTTCCAACTAATTACTAGGTTCAACAACATAAGTAATTTTCCATATAGAAATCACAGGAGTGGGAAGTCTTTCCACCAACTTCAGCCATTTCTACTAGCACCAAGACAGATAACAATGCTCCCCATAGAGCCAGGGCAGGGGTTCCTCACAGCTCTGCTGAGCTGTCCTCCCAAGGAGCCCAATTCCCCTGTGGATGAGAGTGCTGTGAACAGTCCCTTCAATTGTGAGTTGCAAATGCACAACCTGATGGACAGACTCAAGTATTTAGAAGTGAGGGCTGTGATGTTTAACTAAGACAAGAGTTTGCACATGGGATACAGAGCAGATCTTCAAAGACAGGTCAGCAACCATCAGATTCTTTTCTAAAAAGAAACTCTAACCAAAATGGTGACAGTGGAAAGGTCTTGGGTCTTCTGCAGACTCACTCCATCCCATACATTGTATTGCAGTGCCCAACGCAACATTCATTGTTGGTAGGACAGAATGTCCTGATTTTTCTCTGCTAAGAGATCTATTCTGTATGGAACTTTACAGATCTCCTTGCTGTAAATTTTCTCTACTCTGATGACTTCACCCCTCTGGAAGTATAAGTGCCTTCCTCATTTGGACATAAACCACCACACATTGAGAGCAGGAGGATTTTGGAAAGTCCACAGCTCACCCTTCTGTCTTCATTCCCCTGGCTCCAACGGTAGCAGATTTAGACCTGCACAGGCTTCCTTTTACAGCCAGCCCCTGCAGTCCCATGTTTGCAAATCATTCTTAGCTGTGGGTATTTATGCTGCAAACATCTCTTCTTTTATCAAGAAACACCTTTCCAAGCCAAGCCTTTTCTATGACACAACTTGAATTCAATAAGCGGATTTTAAGCATTTGTTGAAAAGCCAAAAAAAAGGAACATACAGTTAAGGATCTTTCATCTTTGGGAGCAGTCATTTGCCGTCATTTTCCTTCCCTCTATTTACATGTTTTAGCAGAGCTGTGTGATTTTCTGTCTTACATAACATAAACTGGATAATTACCAAATGTCCCATATGTTGTAGGTCATTCCCACGGCTGTTGTCACTTAATCTCTTGTCTCCAGTTTGTGATGCACAGAATATATTTGGTAGAGGAAAAGGATTCCTTTTCAATAATAAAGAAAGGAAAGAGGAGGGGGAAAGAAGCGTTTTGAACTACCAGAGCAAAACATTTTAATTGAGCTGATACAAAAATCAGTCCAAAAAAAGTATCCAAACCTCTCACTATACGGCAAAACTTACCCAGCTCTGAACTTGAGGGGAGGATGCTGGGGGCAGTCTGGAATCTGGAGCAGAGACAAGAAATTAAACAAACAGCGACTGTGGGAGAAGAGGATGGATTTACAGGAGACATGATAAGCAGGGCAGTACCTGATGTACTGATCCACAGGGAAACCATTGCAGGACCGCTGGTTAGTGATTGACACTTCGGATCCCGAGGTGAAGAATTCCTGAGGCTCTGACAGTCTCACAACTGGGGGAAGGTAATGAGAGCATTTTGTGAGCAAAGTAGGTCAGGGCTCAGCAGGAGAGGCACATTGTCACATTAAACTATGAAGACGCATAGCTCCCAAGAGGGTTTCTTTTATCCTGCAGTTACTTCATTTCGCCCAGTGTAATCTGTATTTTCAGGAAAACAAGATGGTCCTCGTTTATGGGTCACCTCATTGTTCCTGCAATGGCTTTGTGAAAGAGGGAAGTGATTGCTCTGTCTCACTACAAAAGATGGTGATTTGAGTCAGTCAGCTCAATTGTCTGAACAATATTCTGCAAATGAGTGTAAAAAATTATATCAGAGAACAAAGCGTGAGTCACACAGAATTACTCAATAAGAAAGAGCAAGTCAACTTTCCCAGGATTTGGGTAACGTGGATATCTCCTGAAGTTACGCTTTGCTGCAGCAGCAGTCATGGTGGAAACAAGATACGCGCAGAGCAATGAAAATACCCCGTCTCTTCAAGAGTAATAAGCAGAAAATTTCAGGTGACAAAACATGAAACTCAGTCATCCCTTACCCCTGATAGCAAAATGAGCCCAGAAATGATCCAAAGAGGCCTGAGGAACTGTATTGCTTTGCCCGCTATCCCATCAGGAACAAGAGACTAATGACACAAATGATTGAGGCGAGATTTTGACACTTGAGAGTACATAGAGTAGGTGTAGAAAAGATTACAGCTATGCACACAGATGGAAGAAGGAGATCACTGGAGAAGAGAAGAGTGACAGTATTAAGACAGATAAAGTAATTTATTTTATAGGAAATGATTATACAGTTGAGAACCATGGAGGTATTTTTACATCAGAGTGAAAAGGAGAGATTATCTGATATTCTCCTACATGATCCCACAAGATGTGCCATGGGATTTTGATGGTGGCAGAGAGAAATAAACTGATTTAGAGAGTGGGTGAACATTTGGATTTCTACCTGACTAACAATGTGCATGTCAGGGAATTGGCCTGGCATCAGTGAGTATCTAATTAATTTTGGCATTAAATACTGCCAACACTGCAGGAAAACGGCCA
Organism: Amazona ochrocephala; assembly: GCA_039720435.1. Lineage (NCBI taxonomy): Eukaryota > Metazoa > Chordata > Aves > Psittaciformes > Psittacidae > Amazona > Amazona ochrocephala. Next base: position 17,280,821 of record CM077889.1, read on the forward strand.
CATGAGAGGTTCAGAATCAATACATTGTCCTGTATTTAAAGAATCAGCATTGAAATTCACAATAATTCTACTAAATCCCTGTCCCAGGCTTTCTCCTGTATAAGCTGAAACAGGTCCTATGCTTAGGAGGGGGTTTTGTCACTGTTCCTCAGCGTTTATTCAATCTAGCGACCCAACATAAAAACCACAACATGCCAGCACTGGGAGTTACCCAGATCTCGGTGCGATCCTCCTCCCAAATCTGGCAAAATACAGTCTTCTGCTCTGAATTAATCGATTTCATATCTCTTTGCAGCAGTGACACCATGCACAGACCTGAAAATATCCTGCAGCCAGGGATTAACGCTTCTGTCTTTTGCACCAGATAAAGGCATGCATAAAGGAGGACGATTTCCATCATCAGAACCGGTTGTATTCCAGCATGCCAAGGAAAAATCTTCTCTTACAGCCAACCCAGGAGTTTCACATAAATGAAAAGATCAAATCTGAAATTCTATTAGAAAAAGATGGAAGAATTAAAATCTTTAAGAGAAGCAGTTTGAGGTAGCTCAAAAGAATTTCAGGAATTCATTGACTTTGCAGTAATTGGCAATGCGATTTAGACACCAGGTAAGCAATTCTTGATTGAGTAAGGCTCTAAGGGATGCTAGAAGTGGAGGGCAGAATACCTGTAGAAAATACTCCTTTCCTGCTAATCTTCCATGACATTATCTGTAAAACACATGCAGGCAATACAAAGCTTTTGGAGCTTTTCATAGTCTTTTGTATATTCTTCCTCCACACATGAGGGATACATTAAGAGTTGAACAGATCACCGAAAGCGACGTACATGCTTCAATTCTCTTCTTTTCAGTAGCCTACATATTTCCTAAGACTCCAAGTCCAGAGACACCACCAGATGGTCGGTTTTCACAGCTATTTAGGCACCTACACATGCAAATAGGTACCCAGTGGTATTTGCAAGCATGTCCAAACACTTTCTTCTCTAAATAACTGTTAAAAAATATCAATGCAACATTTTCATCTTATGAGATGCTTCTAAAATATCAAAGGGAAAACTAATTCTATGGGAGTCTTTCAGTAATTGAATAGATGTGCACCTGCAGGCTACAGAGCGGATAACACACAGATCTGTGATACTGCAGCTGAAGGCAATACAGGGCAAAGCAGTGACAGCAGCTCTAGGAATAACCCGGCACTAGAAGAGTTAAAAACTCTAGTTAAAGCTAGGTAAAAACAACCAAATCTCTTTGTATTGCAACCATGCGGTTATCACCGCCTGTGCACACAAGGCCCTCCTGAGGTCCAACAGGCAACCCACCATCTCTGGCCCTCCCTACTCTCCAGGGTTCCCCCGGAATGGATGGTGACACAAAAATGCCCTTGGGAAAGATGATTTTGTGATATTCAACTGAAATTTACCCCTATAAACACACAGCAAAGGGTCCTGAACCACAAAAAAAGGGAAGGCAGAAGCACCTCAGGGTGGAGAAGACAAGAACTACAAATGCTAAACAAAAATACCAAGATTTGTCTTTCTACGAACGTGGATTTTGTGGGCTCTAACGCCAGCAGAGCTCTCTGTCAAACTAAACAGCCTGTGCTGGCTTTTATTAAGGAGAAATAGGGTGTTACTTTGATGGTTAAGAATAGATGATGGGTTTTGTCCTAGCGATTTTTTCTGGGGTTCCTGACAGTTCGGCAAATCAGTTTACAGCACAATACAAAGGGAACTGTCTTAGGGAACAATTACAGAGTTTAAAATGCAACAAAAAGATTACAGGGAAAAATCTCCTTCCTCCAATTGCAATTCGCAGTTTTGTCTCAAAGGGAATTCAGAGAATTTTATGACTTTGATCTCCTATAGAATGAGTTTTTTACCTTCATTAGCCAGTTTCCTTAACTTTAAAGAGGGATGCCACAAGAGATCAAGCCCCAGCATTTTAAAAGGGACAATCCCACCTATATTTGTCAAAATTGCCCTCCTGAAGCTCAGTTCAAAAGTTCAGTTAAAGAGATGTATGGCAGATGAGCTGTGATAATTAATGAGCACTCATAATTAATGGCAGGCCTGATACAGCCTTTGAGGAAGTTCACAACCTTTCTCTTTCTGATCTCAATGTAATTTTCTTTCTCTTGATGATCACAACCTTTCAACCTTTCTCTCTACTTAAAAATGTAACAGCGGGTTAAATGATGCCAAGGGTTAGATAATTCCACTATTAACCAGAGTTAAACGTCCTTTTGCTTGCAGTTCAAACTGTACGAACTGTACTGATTAGAAAGCATGAATTTTAATGACAATACCATACTGTATTCCTCCAACCAGCATGGATTGAGAACTAATTAAAATGCAATGGGAATGCATTTGCCTTTATCTGGGCAAGGAACACAACTAAGCAACAACATCTTCTTGCATCACCTCAAAAAGAAACAGTACTTGATAACACCACTTTTCTCTGCACAGTTAAAAGGCAGGTGATGTTTTACTTTATTAAGGGGGGCATTGTAGGTATTTCAAGGGGCTGAGATAGAAAGTATTCCTGTTTGCTTTGTATTTCATGCAGTTTTCCTTTAATGAGCACTGTTACAGATGTGAAGGAGATGACACTGTTATCCTCATACTGTCTTTTGAGCTTTTCAAATTCACTTCCATGAAGTTATGGCAATGAAATTGAAACCAATTTGTTTGCTCTGTGATGTTCCAGAAGCAATAAGATTTTAACTTATTAAAATAACCCCTGTCACATGCTGATAGATTTTCTCTCCAAGTATATTCAGCAAGCACAAGTTTCAGCTCATCTTTGCTGAGGGTGTTTCATCTCTTCCCCCAGTGGTGGCCAGTGGGTACCAGTCTGCCATATGCCCAAGGCAAACCACAGCCCTATGATTATGAGGTCAGCTCTCCAAGGCTTCCTGAAGCACAGATCATTCCAGCATGGTGCATTCCCATCCCATTTGGCAACCATGGGCAGCTACCTTGCCTTGACTAATAATAATTACAGTCTTAAGCAATGAGAGCCAAAGACACCAAGCCATCATTTAATGAAGAGGGTGGAGAGGACTTACAAGGTTAAGCTATGCTAACAGGAGAACCAAGGAGATGAGTAAGAGTGGTTTCCCCTCCAGCAGAAGCTGTCGGCTGGGCTTGCTGCTCACAGATCTCCTTTCCCATCTCTGCCTGGCTTTCCTCTTTCTTCTGGCTTGTACAAGCACACAAATCACCTAAAGAAACCTGGCTTTCCATAAAGGCCTGAGCAGCAACGTCCCACAGGAGTAAGGAGAAGGTTTATGGTGAGCCTTAGGAATCTTGAACATGAGAAAAATCGACTGATTTCATCTGATTCAAACCTGGGTCTGCTCCAGGTTTGAGACATTGTGCAGTCACTTCTATAATTAAAGTCAGCCTAAATGTAAAGCATTGAAAATATATATCAAATCCTTCTCCAAGATCCAGACTCCATCACAGAATAAGGAATAACGGGCACAGAAACCTGATGTACAGGTCTCTGAGCCTTTTTCTCCCCTTTCTGGCAATTACGTTCAGTGAAGAGTGTGAATCTTTCAGACCAGCTGTGCCATAGGAATTAAAACTATAGAGACAAAACTACAACTTTACCCTTTCCTTGGACATCTGCAGGTGGTTTAGGAGAGCATAAAAAGAAGGGAAAGGTTGTTTTTTCAAGGATTTAATCCAAAAGATTGAAACAAATCCTTTTGTTCTGCCACCCTATAGATAACTTACTTCTGTGTGGGACACGAGAGTTCAGCTGATGGAAACCCTGGCTCTGCTGAGGATTGACCATTCCCAGCCACAGGCAGGCCACCGCTTCCAGAGATGCTCCAAGTGTTTTACAGGTTTCTGTCTTGACACCAAAAAACCCTTCGAGATAAAAGCAACGAGCAACGTGTTTTGTTGAGTCCGGCTGTTTTGAATGGCAAATTAGAAATCACAAAGCTGTTTGTCCTCTATCAAGCAGCGCGCACACAAGTCAACTCCCCAGTTCCCTGGCCTGCTGGGGAACACTGTGCTCCATATTCCTTTCATTTTTGTTACAGCTACAGGTGGGACCATGCCTTAAAGCTGTAGCCTGGCACACCGAGAGTCTGGTACTTCCCAAAACAAAGTTTACCTAAACCTCCGAGGTCTATGCCCAGCCTGAGAAGCGTGATATGCTGCTCACTCTCTAACCTGAGCTGCTGTTGCCATCACCGAGGGGCACCAAGGATCCAGCTCTGTTAATATCATCACTGTTTCTCTGAGCTAACGCTGCAAGCAGGCTGAGCTCACACCGAGACCAGTAATAAATAACCCACCTTGAGCAACACATTTGCTTTATTAACTTACTGAAGCAGGGAAGCACACGCAGAGCAAACCCTAATGCTGCTCGGAGGTGAGGATTGCACCGCAGGGGCAGGAATGCTGTGTGGGAGCAATGGGATAAAGTTTAACCCTCTAGTGACTGCCATTACCTATAAGGATTTCAGCTCCATCACACCCAGGGTTCAGCTCCTCTTCCACCCCATTTTAGGTGGTTCTTTAGCTGTTTTTACCACACCAGAGCACTTAGCACCTACAGTAATTAATCCTCCAGAGCTATGCAGGGTAAAGAACTATTATTAAGTGTGTTTTTCAAGCCAGGAAAGGGGTTGCAATATAGACAGCTTGCTGCACAAAACCTGATCACAGAGTTATCCATGTGTGCAGGGAGGCAGGGGTACACTGGTGGGTAAGATAAACTCCACATGTAAGCCATGGGGACCACCTAGGTTTAATAACTCACCCTCACTACTCGGTATTGACTCCCCTCAAAAGCTACAATCGATATTGACCTTAAGAAAACAAAGCAAGAATCAATAACCAGAGAAGAAAGGGGAACCCTGTCTACCCAACCTGTTATCAGCCATCTGATAGACACAGCCACAGCTTCCCATCACTGACAGACCATGCCCCACTGCCTGCAAGAAAAGTCTGACACCAGACAGGTGAGTTGTATGAGCAAGAAGCCCTGAGCAAAGGCAGGCTCAGCTAGTAAAAGAGCCCTGTGACGATCTGGGAAGCTTCCCGAACTATCTCCGTCTCATCCCATACCCCTAATGTTGGCAAAATTAAGGTAGGGAGAAGCAGGGCAATGCCAGAGGAATTTTAAGCTGAGAGTTCAACACTTCCATCAAATGATAATGGGGACCCCCTAGTCCTTCCTGATCTGAATTCCCTACAACAAAGCTGATGTTATGATTAAACATGAAGCTTCACAGCATACCAGTGGAACAGGCAGGAGGAGGGTTATACATACAGGTGGGATGTGTTTTGTGCAGCAGCCTACAGAGAGACTCATTTTATTCCCTTTGAGAAGAGACATGAATAGGAGAGAGAAGACAAGCGCTGTTCTCCCCACAGCCTCCCCAGATCCACTTCTGATCTCCAGAGAGTATATTCAGGATGGGACAGACATTGCCCTCTATTCATATTACAGGCTGGTAAGGGATTGCTAGCACCAAACCCAAAATACATTCAAAACTACAACCTCACAGTGAGTTTTTACATCTCCTCCCTTCTTCTCTTAACTAAAATTCACCCCCCAATAACTGGGATTAAAAGCTGGGAATACAGGCACTGTCACACTGTTAATGCACATACCCGTTCTTGAGTAGTGACAGGATGCAGCAGGAGCCAGCCCCAGGGAGCATCGCTGTGCTGCAGAGACAAGAGTGAGAGATAGTCACAAGCAACACGTCTGGGCAGCCCCAGAGCAGCAGCCTTGGGCAGACACAAGCTGGCACGCTCCTGATGAGCTGGGAGAAGGCTTTCTCCTGCTGAGCGCAGCATCTGCAGCCCCTTTGGCACCCAGCTCAGCTCACAGAGCAGTGCTTGTGGCTAGAAATCAGTTTAAGGGTAAAGGAGGTACCAGAGACAACCTTTCTTTACAATGACACCTTCTGTTTTTACTTCCAAAGCACCCTCCTGCTCGTGTTCTATGCGTGGATGCACTGATGCTGCATCCCGTGCAGCGCCACTGGATGCGCAACCCCCCCACTCCTGGCTGCATGAAACTCAAGTTGTGCTTTCCCTTCTGTGCACACTGAGCTATTGCAGAAAGAAATGAGTTTCTGTCAGGACACAGGGAATCCACACACCTACCACACACAGATACAAAACCTCTTACTGTGGGTGCAGCTGAGCTGCTGCAGGATGCTGGACTGGTGATAGGAGGTTGAGATGCTCCCACCTTTCCCAAACAGCCAAGAGTTATATCCCGACATCCACTTGAGCAGTGGCAAAGCTTACCTGAACAGCAGTAGGCGCAGGATGCTTATCCCCATCCTCTGATGAAACTCCTCACAACCCAAAGAACAGCAAAGGATCCGATGCAGCCCTGACCAAATGCACACAAGCTCCTGGTTTTCAGACTCACTCAGAAACGTTCCAAAAGCTTCTGCTTCAGCATGCCCTGGGAGACCCAGTGTCAGAAGTTAGTTTTAACTCACTGGATATAGACAAGCTCTGAAGCAAAGTCTTTTCAAGACTTTTAAGCACTTGGGCCAGTTTGTTCAGGCATTCAGCCCCATACTTAAGCATCAAAGACAAGATCCCCAGACTAGGTGTCTAGTGCTTAGTTTTATGCCCCTGGATAAACAAAGGTCCTTAATATCTGCTTCTCAGACACCTGGAAATGAGCACTTTCCTTTGAGGTGATTGAAAAAAAGGAAGTGTTCTCTGTATATTATTTTTATTTTCTTTCCTTTATATGGTTTTAAGGCTGCTTTTATGCGTCACTGCAAAGTTACAGCCCGTGATTTGTTGCATTCTGCTCTGCTAATAGAAACATCCCCCCGATTGCTGCTCACTCCTAAGAGCAGGAGGATCGTAACACAGATTGTAAATGGTTGCATTACTGAGAAAGATAACGTTTCTTTCCACTTTCATTTCCTTCCATTGATATTTATCACCGTAGGGGTTGTGTAAGCATACAAGCGAGAGATCATGCATTATTTACCAGGCTGGAAATGGGGGGAGCTCCAGACTTTCACAGCGCGGCTGAACCCCAGGTGGTTCTCACCCCTAAGGTTTGTACGGTGTTTGGTGGTAGCCTGGCTGAAGGATCATTAAAGCAAGTGCAATCACCCTGCCAGCCTGGGGAGCAGCAGTGGAGAGGGACTGAGGGTCACAGCCTCCTTCTTTGTGAAACCCTCCCCTGCAGTCCTGATCCAGCTCTGGGGCAACAACACACGAGGGACATGGAGCTGCGGGAGCCAGTCCAGAGGAGGCCATGGAGATGCTCCAAGGGCTGGAGCAGCTCTGCTCTGGGGCCAGGCTGAGAGAGCTGGGCTGGGGCAGCCTGGAGAAGAGAAGGCTCCTGAAGGGGAGACCTGAGAGCAGCTCCAGTGCCTAAAGGGGCTGCAGGAAACCTGGAGAGGGGCTTTGGACAAGGGATGTAGGGACAGGACAAGGGAATGGCTTTAACCTGCCAGAGGGGAGATTGAGATTGGGCATTAGGAAGAAATTATTTAGTGTGTGCATTATGAGGCACTGGCACAGGTTGCAGAGACCCTCTCCAGCCCTGTAATGCCCCCAGGGCTGGTGGTGCTGACCCATCTGCCAAACACACCAGGAAGCTGCAACACTCAAAGGTTCATTATTGTGAAGCTCCAGCCGGTGTCAGAGGCTCTGTGTTTGTCCTTGCAGCATCATTGCCAGTGCACGTTAAATAAAACCTTACAGAACAAGTCATTAAATGCTGGAAACCTTGGGGAATAAAAGAAGAAAACAAGAAACATGAACAAAACTGCTAAATAAGTTAATGAGGAAAAATTACCAGGAACTTTAAATGATTTCCCAAATTAAAGAGAATAAAGAGAAAGGATCAGCTCTTCTTTCTGCAATTAAGGTATTACTTATGGTAATTTAGCTTTTTAAAGATTAAGCCTGGGTACAGTACTGCAGAAAACACATCTGATTCCCTCCCTGGGCTTCTCATCCGCTCTATATCAGCTTCAGCCAGCCAAAAAGCAGGAGGAATTCTATTGCATTCCTGAGCCTGTGAGCACAAAGGGCGTTTGGAAAACACCGGGATGATTTACCCCAGTGACTGTCCCATTGATGCAACTGTCCCATCTGCCTCCAGGAACACCTCCAATTGCTCAGGGGTACATCCCTATGGGCTTGAGGGAGGGAGGGAGGCAGAGGATGAGCACACAGCCACCAAGAGCCCTGGCAGAGCCCTTCCTTCTCCACCTCTTACCCAGTTTGGCTCCGAGCCATCAAGCAAAGCACCACAGGGCTGCCCAAAACCACACTTTGTGCAGGGAGAAAATGCACCCACAACTGCAGCATCCATGTGCATCTTCTGTAGCATCTCCCCCCCCCCCCCCCATCTTGCAGAGTTGGCAGCATTTCCAGAGAAGCTGTTTATAACAAACTTTTAGCTGAAATATGTAAGGCATTAAGACTGTCCGGACTATTTGTAGCACTCAGCCCCCCGATGCCTTCCTGCTTTTCCTACAGCCTAATAGAGACAATAAAGTAAATAACTAAAGATGCAAAGTTTGGTTAAACTCAAACACAGATCAGGGAGGAGAGCGCTGAAGATGGGATGGTCCAGCCCTGCAGCCAGCCACGTGTGCTGCTCAAAACCCCTATTCAAAGAGCACAGCAGGTAACACAGTTATGAACTGCATTAGCTTTATGACTCTATTGACTTTTCCAAGCCCTGTGCTGGTTGCCTGCCTCCGTGTCCTGTTCTTTGAACCCACATAGAGTAAATAGGTGTAACTGCTGTGGCTCTGTGGGCAGGGGATGCAGCCCTAGGAGAAGTGGTATAAGGTGCAGGCAGGGAAAGGTTCCCCCAGGGACTGGAGAGAGCAGCATGTGGAAGGGTCAGCTCACATGGGCTGAAAAAGGATGGAGAGGAGCAAAGAACCAGGAAAACCTTCAAAACTTGTGAATTCAGAGGTAAAGACATGGGTAGCAGCTTCCCTGAGGACAGATGCGAAAGGATGCGAACGGGGATGTGACAGCCTTCAACCGCCCCAGCATACCGGGCACACAAGGGGTTTAACTGGAGCGCCTGGAGCTTGGCAGGAGATGAGGAACACGCTGACCAAGGCCTGTAGCAGACGCTTCATTTAAATCTAACTGACCAGGAGATTTCTCCTCTGCTCATTCCCATTCTCCCAGCAGGGACATTTATTACGCTAAGTGAAACATTCAACCACCCGGGACCGCCGCCTGCAATCGCTCATCATAAGCAGCTTTAGCGGTTGCTTGGATCAGCACCCTGGGACTGCAGAAGGTGTTTTACCCTTTCTCCTGCCCGGTTCTCAAGCTCTCCTCTCTTCCCCCCTCTTTTAACCCCCCGGCTTTGTCCCCTCTCCCCTTTTTCAAGTGCAATGTGTTAAAATAGAAGTATGAACAGTGCTTATCTGATGCAGGGGAGTTCGAGAGCTGGCGAGCGGCCAGCAGCTAATAGCAGCATAAAAGCAATTTGATGGGGAAAGAGAATTAACATGTTAATTGTCAGGCTGGAGAGGGTGCTGGGGACCAACCAGAAGGGAGGGAAATGAAGAAAAGAGACATTTTTGGATTACAATAAAGGTCTGAGGGAGACAGGCAGGTTTCGAGGCAATTTTCTTCCTTTTTGTCCCATTCTCTGCTGCCCTCCCCCAGCTCAAAACCTCTACCCGGAGCCTGAGGCACTCACAGGGATTTATCAGGAGATCTCTTCCTTTCTAGCACCGTGTCACTGCCAGACGCACCACGGGCTGCAGAGCGGTCGGCACCACCGTGCACAGTTCTCCCCTTCCCACAGTAGCAAGTGATGCTGCGGTGGAGACCTTGTCAGGGGAGAAAAGTGATGTTTGACAGAGCCCTGCACAGTCCCACCTCGCAGCTCGAGCCGAGGGCACAGGGGAGGTTTCCAATGCACTGACCCTCCCCTCCATCCCCAGGGAGGCTTTTTTTGGTGTTTCTTCTCTAAATAAAGGGACATTGGTTGATTCATCTTCTTTCACATTCATTTCTCTCCAAGCAATAGAAAGGAATGCCTGGAAAGCTCAAGCGGGAAGCTCAGCTGCTTTAATGTTGCCTCCACAGCTCACCGTTAACTGGGATTAAAGAAAGTCAACTAATGCTTCACAGCGCCGGGATTTCAACAGCACGGAGCCTCCTGAGGCAGAGAGCCGCGACGGCAAATCCAGCGGGATCTCAAAGCAGCCACTGCCTCCCCCCGCGGAGGCCGTTTAACCCCGGATTTGTGAGCATCCCACTTTGGAAAATCAGCTGCAAACCCATCGTGACTTCCCTTGGTGGACGGTGAGTGCTGCCAGCCAAACGCTTGACTCCCCACTGCCCGGCTGCCAGCACCGGGGCTGGGGTAGGGAGAGCGTTTTCCCATGCACGGGGCTCCCAGCAGGTTCCCGGCGTTCCCAGCCCATCCCGGCTGACCAGCAGATGATCCAGTGCGTTTCCCGAAGAGAGGTGCGCTGGGGAAACAAGGGCCAGGACACGAGGTACCTGTATTGTTTTGTGATTTATATTTGCGGGTGAATGCTGTAAATATGAGCCAAGAAGATTTAAAAGAGGGTCCCTGAGCCACACAAGTGAATTCATTTGCTTTTAGACAAAATGCGGCAGGTTTTCAGCCTTTTACAAGCTGGAACATAATTTCTTTCCTATGCCAAAGACTGACTGCGGTTGCTCTCCTGTTTTACTTGTACCGTGGAGGATATTTAAGCAAGAACATGTACAGTGAATTGCTAAATTCAACCAGTGCCACTGAAGCTCACCTCATCATTCAGACCAACACGCCCTACCTGAGCAGCACACCGAGACCCGTGAGCTCCTCTGCTCTCTACATGTCCACAGCCCGGGTGTTAAAAGAAGGGGAAATAAATAAGCCAGACCTGGTGACTTACATCATCCTGTTTTTCTTTCTGTTCTTGACTGTGACATTCATTGTGCTCTTCATTAACTGCCAGCTGAAAAACTCTTTCTTTGCTACTCTTCCTTACGACAGATCCCTCAGAGAAGCCAAGAGCCCGTGGAGGACACAAGCTGTCTGACACTAGAGAGCAACGATGGGTTACATCAGCAGCAGGCACCAGAGCCCCTGTGCAATAAGGCATTATCTCCATGTGTTGCTGGATGGATGGGACCCTCTTTAGAGTAATAGGCGGCATCACAGGAAAAGGTTGCTGAGAAATATGCTGTGTGCAAATGGGAATAGGTGTAAATAAAAAGCTCTGTTATGAGCGCGACAGAATGCTTTAGCTAATTTATGCAGTTTTGCGCTACAAAATCAGCCAGTAATTCCAGATTAAGCTCTATATGTATGCAAATGTCATCATCCACCCATTCAGTGTCCATACAAGGATATTTGCATTAACAACCATCTCTGATTTGGGCATCTGGTGGAGCTTGCTACCCGTGTTTATGAAACCATAACATCAAACGTAAAAATCCCACAGCATATTCACCTAGCAGCTCCATGCTGAGGGTATGAGTTTACTTTCCAGACCCATTTTTCTCCACTGCTGCTGTAATGCAGTGGGAGCCCTGCCAGGCAGGAGGAGGAAAGGAAAAATATCCATTTAGACTTTTGATTGTGATTCGGTTAAGATTGGGGATTTTTCAGTGTTTTACTGCATCATCGATCAGGTTTGAAGTTCCCAGTTATGTGAACCACTAAATACTTGAAGGAATTTGCCTTCAACTTTCTTAAGCTGTAAAGAAAATGATTTGCTGGGGCATGAAACCAAAATAATCATGATGGGGAGAAGGAATGAGAGAAAATAAATGCCATTAATAGTATGTAAACTAATGAAAGGGGAGAGCAGAGTGCTCTGAGTTCAGTACGAAGTGGGTAACTTGTGCAAGCCATAAACAGTTTTACAGGAATAGTTGCTTTAATGCACAATACCCCCACTCCTTGCTCTTTATATAAACCTAGCATGGTTAGAAGCATGCTTTATCAATACAGTAACAGCTTGATTCAACACTGATTGCCAGAAAAACCCACTGTTTCACATTACTAGCTCTCCCACTTTGTTCTAAAAGCTTCTGCTTAACCCTGTTAGCTGAGATGCTAGTCTACAGATGCTGGTTTCCAGCAATCTTGCAGTTACAGCGCAATTCCCACTTGTCTTTCCCCACAAACAATGAGCAAACGGCTTTTCTTTAAAGCCCAGTGGCCCAACATGCAACCAAATTGCAGCTCTCCCAAAATCCAGAGTCTAACACCCTATTTTTGCTAGTGGATCATCCATCAGAGGAATGGGGTTCGAATTGTGCCAGCTGCTGCACCCCTAAATGTGTTCTTAACATGCAGAGCATAGCCGAGGTGCTGTGTGTATATATGTACATAACTGATTTAACCCAACTGAGATTTTACAATGCAATTACACACAGACAAAATGTGTATATACGGGAGCCTGTTTGCAAGCTTTTTCTTTTACACCAAAATGGCACAGTTGGTAACACTTCCATGTCATTGTCTTGGTTACCGTGTTTTATTCTGCTCAAGTAAGTTCAACTACTCAACAACAGGCTGAAGGATTTTATTCCTTGATAGGTGGCCAATTTCGGTCTCCTCCGAACCAAATTTAAGCAGTGTGATTCCAAGCAATTATTCTAATGTAGAAAGCAAGAATAAATTCAAGCGTGTTTCTCTCAGCCCTCTTTGAATAAATCAAGTTTTATCAAATCAGGCATTTCTGATTTATTGTGAAGTAATGGCAGCTTGTTTTCAGCCACCAGCCTTAATAAGTTTGCTCTAAGAATGCCTGCTGGCAAAAGCCTCAGAACCTGATCACGCACGTGTTGCATTGCACCCTTTAATTTAAATAAAGGTCCAACAAGAACCCAGGAATAATCTGGTTTTCCTCCACAGCCTGATAGTTGGGATATAGCCCACAAGAAGCTGTCACACTTAGAGCGCTAGCTGATTTCTCGGGAAAGCTTGTGTGCATGCCCTGTGATGCTCTTATTGATACCCAGAATCATTTCTATTGCAGATGAAATGCTCTATTAAGGACTTTTTAACAATTGTATGAAACATTATATATAGCAAACAGCTGATGCATGTTCTTTTACCAGAACCAAAATTCAAGGTGACCATAAAATCTACTTCCCAACCACAGGCATACTGATGGGCATTTATTCACTTGCTGTAAAGGGTTTATTAGGTGCATGACACATGCAGGGTCCCAAATGCATACACCATCCCTTCCCTTCACCTTCTTCCAGTCACACTGCTGCCCCTGGCACAAATATGCCATTCACTGGGGCTTTAGAGCAATGCCTTCCAAAAAAGCCCCTTAGCACCTGCAGCAGCCTCCTCCGAATGGCTTCTCCTCAAGCAGACTGGAGGCTGATGTACTAAAACACGAAGGACAAGTGAAACACCAGGACTGTGGGACATGGTGCTGTGAGAAGCAGGGTGCTCCCAGCTCAGTGTAGCTCTTAATCGCATGCTTCGCTGTCAAAAGATGAGTAGCTCCCGTAATGCTTTGGAGAGCATCCGTACGCTTAAATACACAGCCACATGCTCTGCTGCATTAAGACCTGTGTGTTAAACAGGGTTTTAACTCTTCTCCCTCTGGGCCAGTGAAACAACTCCCCACTTGCACATGGGAGCAGTGAGACCTTTCGTATCCAATGCTGCCCTTCCCATGGGTTATTGTTATATTTCAGGGTGCTGGCTTTAATCTTAGTCCATGGATGGTTTTGAACCAGCTGCCCACAGGGAGCTTGCACAGCACTGGCACTGAGTAACCAAGGAGAAACTGCCAGGGAGATGCTCCTCTGCAAGAACACCCCAAAATTGGAAGCCCGCTCATCCCATTGCTCTGCCTGAACACTGGGTTAACACTTTGGGAGAGCCGGCAGGAGCAACCTTCCTTCTTGCATTTCCTACCCATGGGCTTTCTATGGGTGTTCGCCCTCCTGCGTTTCCCTTTCCCTCAAGCAATAACCAGGACCTGAGCTTCTTCCACACCCCATGCTACACAGCCATCACAACTGAGGGACTCGTTTGTAGGACTCACAAGTCTATCAAACCACACAGCAAGGCAAAAGGATAAATCCCAAAAGTTAAACATTTCATGCCTATTTGGGGTGCCTCATGTTGGTAATTACCCTGGTTCTGCATGGCAAAGCAGAAAGCAAAGCTGCCCTGCATGATCATGCATCCTAAACTTACAGTTCCAGGTCTAACATACCATATTTGCCTCTGATTTCTTACTGGAAACTTAAGGAGAATTCCTTCTATACAGATCATCTTTTAAATACCAATCCAAAAAACCAGATCTTGCCTGGCAACATTCCTCTGCTGGGATAGATCTCCTGCCTCCACAGCTCTTGAATTAACTTTTAGACTGATTTCTTTCATTATATACAAAATATACTGTTAATAAACAAAATACATTGTTATATATTTCAACGCTGTATGTTGTCAGTGGCTACAACGTTGGTTTTTAACTGGACCCCCCAGCAACCACATTTACGAGCTGATGAAACTGCAGCCTCAGACTTACCTTCAGAAGCACAGATCTGGCAGACTAAGAGAGAATCCCAAGTTGGACTTTCCCTTGGGTTTGCACTCATCCAGAGCTCAAAAATGGTGCTCACAGATTCATTTGTAGAGCACACTCCAGCACCCATAAGGCAGTTAATAGTATATTTAAAAAGAATTTGATGTAAACTGCCTGGAAATAGTAAAGCATCAAAGCACCCATCATAAGAATTGTAAGTATAGAAGTATAAGTTATAGCTATATGTGTAAGTTATATATACTTATAGCAGTATAAAAGTTATAGAAGTGTAAGTGATGTATACTAGAACTCCATCAGCCTAGAGATGGAAAGGCCCAGGGGAGACCTTATCTCCACGTCCCAGTATTTAAAGGGTGGCTGCAAAGAAGACAGAGACTCCCTTCTCACAAGCAGTCACATGGAAAAGAGGGGTGATGGGCACAAGTTACACATGGCAAGATTCCAACTGGACACAAAGGGAAATTTTTTCCTTTGTGGGAATTATTCCCCAGCCATTGGAATAATCTCCCCAGGGAAGTGAAGGATTCCCCAACACTGGACACTGTTACAATTCAGCTGGACAAGGCGCTGGGACGTCCAGTGTAGGTCATGTTTTGCCTAGAAAGGTTGCACCAGATGATCCTCGTATTCTGTGATCCTATGATCAGTTAGAGGCTGCTTACCTGGTGTCCAGAGGCCAAGTCCTTTAACTGGGCTGGACTTTGAAGACTCCACAGGATGGTTTTAGAGGAAAATAGCCCTAAATATAGAAACGGGGCAGAACCAAATAAGCCAGACAGTGAGGTTGTTACCTGCAACAAACGGCTGGCACATACTCTTGACTTCTGCTGTTCCCACAGGAAGCCTAGGGACAGATGCTAAACAGCTTGTACAAGTCTCAAACCTCCACTCCACAGCTTGTGCAGGCTTCACTTTACAGTCGAAGTAAGCTGCTTTCCAGCATGCACCTTTCTTCTGATTCACTATTACATTTGCAAGTGGTTGGAGTGAGAATTCACACTACAGAGATAGACAGCCACCTCTGCTGTGCCAGTATGATACAAACACACAGGATGACTATTCTTTACTTCAAGGATTACACAGACAGCCAAAACTAAGGGGAATGATTACTGCTGTTCAAGGTTACCAACCTAAAGTGCTAAGAAAGGCTGATCAGCACAAGTCAAGGCTAATCAAGCAGTAAGATGATGCAATATCTATACCCATTTACATTTAACTGAGTGGCTGACAATTCACAGGTACTTTGGGACCTTTTACACATGCCTCAGCACACACTGCAGATGACAGCCTGCTCTGCATCCTAAATCAGAAGATTAACATTGCTTAAGATTCCAATGGAAACTAGAGCCAGTATCATCACTGAGTGCAGTCCATTTTTTATGTTAGTAGTGTCTGGAAAACACAAGCTCTGAAATATTTGGCAAGCTAAATGGGAATCAGCATTTCCACAATGAAGTGCTTAGTTCAGGAAAGCTATTTGGAAAAGCCTGATTTAGTGCACTGTCTACACGCCAATCATCAGCATCTTCTGACTATAGTACCTACAGCAAAAGTAACTTCCCAAGTTTTCCTAAGGATTTCCTATGAAACAGTTTATCTAGACGAGTAGGATTTCTTGGGATGGTGTGAGAGAAGGCACAGTGCACTCTGCGACAAGAAAGGCCGATTTCTCTTGGCACAGGCTAGAGGACACCCAACATTTCATGACTTTAACTGCCAGTGAGATATTTGCTTTTTACCTAGCAGTGAACAGAAGTAGCCTCTGACTCATTTCACACACAATGAGGGTTGGATTGGGGTGAAGAGGTTTTGACCAAACCTTTTCTTTCCCCCTCTGAAAAAACCCATAAATGAACAACTTCACAGGTCACTTTGACTAGCTACTCAGATTGCTGTATTTACCAACTGTTACTACACATCTAAACTCCCCAGAAAGAATAGTAAGGTTAACAACACCTCTTCAATCTATAAGATTTTTTACTTATATAGAAATCTATTAATAATTCCATATGAAGTTTCTGGAAAGTCAAAAAGCTACTGCAACACTCCACTTGGATGTTACTCACAAGTTAAACTGTATCATACAGGTACCGGCACAGTAAATCTGGGAGCTTTACATGACAATCATTGTTTTGGAAGTATAACCATCAAAATAGTATCCGGATATATAGAGATATATAGATATATATATAAAACAAACTACTACCTGATTGGATCCTCCTTAGCATAATGCAGTTGCACATTCAGAGGAAAATACCCCTATTATTGCAGAGATGAGAGAACTTCAGAGTATCACTGCCCTGTGGCAGCCTGCTGGCCAAATTAAAGCCCAAAGCAGGCAACACACACAAGATGAAGCACTAGGAACACTTTTGTTTCAGTATCATACTAAGCAAATAATTTGTGCTTTCTGTAGCATTCACAGAATGGTTGGAATTGGAAGGGACCTTAAGAGATTATCTACTTCTTAAATGGGTATCCCTGTGGGACTGGGATTCAGTATTTTTGTACTCATCCTACCCAAAAAAGAAAGATTTAATTTATGCACTCCACCAATTGCTATTTCAACCTGTATTTCTATAGTATCTTGGTAAACAAGAGAAGTTTTCTACTTCTCAATCTTAAAAATTAAAGCTAAGAGAGAGCAAAAGAACAGCAAAGAAACTTCTCCTGAATTCCCATTTTACTGGAACAGAGCCAGGACATTCAAAGACCTTCATTTCAATGACAAGGCTACCAGGTTAGAGGCCATCAGTTCAAAGCCCTACTCATGCAGACATGATGACAGTTGTTTCAAACGTTAAAGTCATCCACAAGGGTAAAAAACACCCCAAACAAAACCCCAACCACCCTCAACACAATGTGTTGTTGAAGTCTTACCGATGCACTTTTGTACTGCAGCTTTTGCATTACCAAAATGCTGTAGAAAAGTATTTTTAAGATACAGGATCACATCTGTACAAGGAGGAGATGGTAGGGCATCAGCAGCAGATTACAAGTCATAAATCAGCCCTTGGAAACAAGTATTTAGAACATATCGAGTTACAGAGAAAGGAAATGAGGAAAACAAGGGTTTTTTTGTTTTCTTTATTGAAATATGAGCAGCAGTATGCAAAAAATATCTTTAAAAACGTAACATAGCAAAACCTAATCATTTAAAATTAACAAAATAAAAAGATGTTTAGAGTTAAATGAAAAAACAACTCATGGCTAGAACTGTGTTTCCTACAATGTAAACAAAAAGCATAAAGGTTATGCTTGCAACAAACACAGAAGCAGATTTATGGAGCAGCACAATAAAGCAACATTATGTTGTGATCTGATGGTTTGGTCTATTGATTTGAATTCAGAATGGGACACCTTCCTAAAACACAACGATAAAAACTTAAGTCACGTTTGTCTTTTGAAGTAAAACATTTGGGTTGGTGTTTTTGCCCTAAAACCCATCACTAGCAACACTATGGGGCAACTAAAACAATAACCTGAAGAAAAGTTTGTGTTTTAAAGTAGGGAGAAAGCCCAACACATATTTGTGTTCTCTAGACTTACACTGCAAGAGAATCTGCCCAAGAATTAAGAACATTCACACTGTGGTAGTGTGGGGAGATGAAAAAAAAATCATAGCTTCAAGCAAAACCAATTCTATATCAAATGATAACACACAGGCTGGTTCATTACTCTTTTGACTAATGGGTTGTTCTGTTAGATTTGTCTCTCATCAGTCAGTCAAACCAGAAAGTTTGATTTTGGTCCTATACACACTCTAACCCAATGTCATCCCCTCATGTACAACTACTTCATGCCTAATGCAATTAAATGAACGTAACACTTATGCAAGGCACCGGACTGACTGCCAGCAAGACTGAAGTCCTCTAAGGAGGAATATCCAAGCTACTGCCTTAGTGACTATAAAAGCAAACCCAGAAAGAACTTCAGTATAAGCCCATTCTAGGCTTTTGCTGGTATTGCCAAAGCTCTTAGTTAATGCTGTGGTTGGTGCAAAGTGGGAAGATGCCCCAAACAAGAAAATACTTACACTACAAAAGCCAAAACAGTTTTCACTGAAGAGTAACCTCAGTCTAAGCTGGGCTACACTGGAAAGGCTCCACTCTCCACTACCACCACACTACTGGCTGATTCAGGTTCTCCATCCCTCCACCTAGATTAAGAACTGACTTACACACAAGTATGCTGCAACAGAAGCAGTGCTTTCTGATATCACTATGCTTAAACCATCATTAGGGTCAAACAATTCTGCATCCAATCCATCCATGCACCGATAGAGGAATTTTATATCAGCAGCACACTTGACCTAAACATGATTAGAAACACCAGGAGCCAGTAGCACACATTTGCTAACTAGAAAGCTCTTAAGAAGTCCTACAAAGAAGCAGAACAGAGACAAATCTTACTGGGTCTCCTCCTGCAAGCCTACCCTGGCAAAATCAGCAGTCACAAGGACATTCCCAGCACTGCATATATTAGAGTTCAAGAATACGTACACCAGCAGACAAATGCCAGAGTACTGTAGTACTTAATGACAGCATCAGAAGTGGGTTAACTGGATATTATTGCAGAAATTATGGTTCAGTGCATGGGTAGCCAATCTAACCACAATACTAGCACGAAGCACCAGCTCTGGCTCATGAACACCCACTTCAGCAGCCATTCTTGAGTCATTTCGTTGGCCACACCTAAACACGCAAGTGACCAGAGACGAAGCCAAGTGAAAAACAATTCTGGATAAAGTAAAATCTTGTACCTACGACTGAGATCTTTCCTTAAATCCAATGTGCTATGACATTATAAAAGCTAGTCAAGAAAAAGAAATCCTGTAGTGTCAAATGTACATATTCAGCAACTGGACAGAAGAAAAGCCCGATCCTGTGGCCAACTGACTTCACATCTTATTTAATCAAAAGAACCATCTCCGGGTTGCAGCTCCAAAGAATGAAAGAGAAAACCCCAAAGGTGAACAGCAAATTAAGTTCTTCCCCTTCTGACCAGGAGTGTTTCTCAAGTGTGTTCAGTTTTGAACGCACCTGAGAAACTGCTTAAAAAGCACCAAACCCCTAAAAAATACAAAGTAATATAGAAATTCCTGTACAAGAGAACATCAGGGCTCTGCAGAAGTGTTACAGTTTATTCTTTTAAGGCATTTTATAAGAAACATTTTAATGACGCATAAGCAATTTCATTTCTTTAAGATCATTTGTTACTTAGGTACCATATGATGCATGATTTCCATGTCATTCAATAGAAGACACCAGAACTTGTGTAAGCAATCAATGTCTCATGATTGCAGTGATTAACTGCAACCCATCTTTGAACAAGTATTTGCATTTCAGAGTTTTCAGCCTCTCCCCCAAACACTGAACCCTTTTCTGAAGAGGTGATCAGGAAAGAGAAAAAGGAGGGCAAGAAGGTAAAAAATACAATAGGACTTTTCCTGCATGCAAAGAGATTTTGTATATAATTCACTTTAATTCTCGTAAGAGTATTCCTTTCAGCCTCCTTTTTTTATTAAAGGGGAAAAATATGCATACGTTGTTTAACTGATTTCTTTTAGTGTTTAGTACAGTGTTTAAATTCGCTACTGAGTAATACAACAGCACAGGCAAGAGGATTCCTTACATGTGAGACAGAAATTTCATCATATTAATGCAGTCCTTCCATCCCATAAAGCTGCCAACTACAGTTACAAGTCTGACTGAACACCTGCCATCAGGGACAGGATCAAGACCACTTTTTCATGTAGGCTACAAAGAAGTGATTACTTTTGGTCATTACCAACAGGTCTGTATTAAATCACATGATCTGGAAGTAAAAGCTTCTGCAATCAGTTACTAATTTGCTAAGCCACTCACAGTCTTCAAAGAGACTCAAACTCATACTGAAAGTGAATTAAATACAGTGTAATCACGAATACTGCGTAATGTCTACGGAGAGATTAAAAAGGCCTAACACAGATCAATTCCAGACAGGTAAAATAAACAGCTAGAACACCAAAGAGAGAACAAAAAAAAAAAACTTAATTCCTTCCAAAAAGTAGTAAGCACTGCCATTTACAAATAGTAGTGTTTATGTTAAAATAGAGAAGGGTACCTAAAAAGAAATAGCCTTGGCAACCAAATCCAAATGGCATGAGTGTAAATCAAAGCAAAACAAGGATTATTACTCCAGAAACGTGCAAGATGTTTACCTTGTATTGATTACTACTGAAAACGGTGGTTAAAAGAGAGATTACAAAACTGAAGTGGGAAAAAGGCTAAGAACTGCTATTCTGCATTAATATAAAGTGTGTTTATGACAGCATTTTCCAATAGACAATAAGTGTTTTTTACACCACTCCAAGATTTGTAAAAAGTACATTTCATGTGTACACTTAAAAAAAGAAAGTCACATTGCTCAATCTGAGGCAAAATAGCCATGATAAAGTCTAATTTTGTTCATGACAGATGTCAACCTTAAGATGTTAAGCAACTATGCTAAAACTACAGCTTGCAAGCTGGAGCGGCACATGTTCAAACAGTAAAAAAATCCCAAACTATGATATGCATTTATTTGCTGAAGTCAGTCTTCATAATTCTTGTCCCTCTAGGACAAAAACCATTTTCCAGTTAAGACATACGCCTGTAAGTTCTAGGGGAGGGAGGGGAAAAGTGTTCTGAATCTTTTCAATAGACTTTTTTTGTTACCCTTAGGGCTCAACTGTCACTTAAGCATCACAAGAACAAATTGAAATGTAAAACTGATTAGCTATACACAATGGAATTGGTCACAAAGGGCTTTTAAAAAAAAGAGAAGTTAAACCGTAAGATCCATTCTCCATATAGCTCACAGTATCCACACTGGAAGTTTCGCTAGAATTAGAATAAGTTCGCTAAAAATAAGGCTGAAGACAGAATTTCAGCACTATGAAACAGATGAGATGGGATTAAGGGGAGAACCCATTTGTGTAAGTACTTTATCCAGCCACTGGAGGGGCCCATGAAGGTGAATTTCTATCCAGCATGGGGTGCTCGTCACATCTTGCCGGTGATATTCAGCTCCCCAGCCCTGTAAAAATGAACATGTTATCGACCAAGTTGAGGACATGCTTTCAAAATAACTGTACTAACAAGCAGCAGGAAATCATGTTCTAAGATACTTATCTGAAGGTAACTCATGATGTAGCAACACTTATCTAAAGGAAAAAACCCAAGGCTGGGAAGGAGTGGGAGGGAAGCTGCACCTGGAAGCCTGAATGAAGTCTTACCTGCTACAGCCTTGAAGTGACTGCAGGAGCTCCTCTTGGAGCTCATTGCTGACTCAAGAATGACTCCTGGCTATGGCCACATCTTTTCTGTTTCTCCCTCCTGCTCCCTAACCTCTATACTCTCAAATTGAGCAATATTTATCATAACTGAAAAAACAAGATATGTTTTGGACAAGAAGCAAAAAAACCCTGGAAGGCCCAAGTCTAGACTTTGTGCTAACTCAGAATTGGACAGCATCTTGATTAAACATGTTGAGAAAACACCACTGAGAGTAACAGCAGAGTCTGACTTCATGAATTCAAATCATCACATCAATTATTTAAAACTCAGTATCATCTCTTTGAAGGAGTTGCATTTCTTTCTGCAATCTCTTATGCTTCTCTCTACAGACATTCTGTTAGTGGTCTTGTCATTCACTTTGTTCTTTCAAATTTAGAGCATGAGCTCAAATCTCCTTTAATAAAATTAAAGCAACCATGATTAAATGCCTGTCCTGAATACTGAATTAACTAGATAGCCAACATCCAATACAGCAATGTGTGCTTTGCCTTTCTCGCACCAATTCCCCTCCCTCCAAATTAACTATTTTCAACATAGTTATCATTGAAAAGAACCACATCACGTCAGAATAGCTTCGCTACCTTGTTACAGTGGTAATGAAATTGCTGCTGAATACCCAAATCCACAACAGATATCACTGCCCTGTTTACCTTTACAAAGCTCATTCGAATGGTGCACATTTTGGTGAGCTCATACACTGCTTCAAATCCATGGTTGACAGACTGAGCTAAAAGCTGAGCAAACTCCTGATTGTTGAAGATTTTCAGACTGCATCCACTGGGAATCTTGCATACAGTCGTTGGATGAAAGCCATGGTGGTAGTTGCAGTTCCTGCTCTGTACAAATATGCTGCTATCACTTAAACACTCAGCATAGACTTCCCCACCAACATAGTAGAGATGAACTCCTGGAAAACAAACAATAAAAACATTACAAATTACTTTTTCTTCCAAAAAATATAGTACTTAATACAGCTCCCTCAAAATCAGAGACAACAAAGTACATTTTCTGTTTGAGGAGCTTTTCAGTAAGCTCTTTTGTCCACACTATAATACACTTTCTCAATTCAAAACACAGTAGGCTTCATTGTACACCAGCCACTAGATGTCCTTCTCTCATCAATGACAGAACAGAATGGAAAAACTATGGCCACACAACAGTTATTTCAAGCTATTTTCCCAGAGAACTTCTGTGGGGTTTAAAACTCCAGTTTTATAAAACTGGTGGCTTCTGCCTATGGCAATTCCAACAGAAATAAAAGTGTCCTAGAGAAGGGCCAGTGACAGACATGAATGAGAAAGTATATCCATGCTCTGATAGTGTATTTTTGTGAAGTAAAAGAGGCAATCCAATTAGCTGCACAACTTAAACACCATCAGACTTTACAGATCTGATCAAAGTCCTTAGATTTTCACATCTACCTGGATTCAGATATGTAACATAAATGCTTCCCTTTCATTATGCACTGAAAGCCTATATGTCACTGCAGACTATCCGGTGGTTTGCCAGATGAGGCTGCAGCAAGTCAGCAGATGCAAGTTAACCTTTCAGACAGCAGCAACTGTTGTGAACACTGCTAGATCTGCCTGGGACTAAGGCAGAATGAAGGTTACACAAAGGAACCATAAGCAGCTGTCAGAAAATGTGGAGTGGGCAAGAAAGCATTTTCACCACACAACCCTATATATTTACAGGGACTATTACTTGCTAACTAACAATCTTTTGAGTAAAGACCTTCCAAGGGATTTCTGAAGAGGGGAATGGGATAACATAACAGCCTGAGAAAAACACAGGTACTTCTAATTGCGCACTGGATTATGCTTGATATCACGCTTCCAATGGAATACTTCTGCAGGAAAAAAACTTATCAAGTAGGCTTGGGTAGTTGTAAGGAGACAAAAACCCAAGACCTTCCAAAAGCCATAAACACACAGTATTTTAATCCAAAAAACATAGAATGGTTTGGGTTGGAAGGGACCTTGGAAGGGCTCCAACTGGGGAAAGGTCTTCCACGAGACAAGGTTGTTCCAAGCCCTGTCCAACCTGGCCTTGAACACTGCCAGGCATGGGGCAGCCACAGCTTCTCTGGGCACCCTGTGCCAGCACCTCGGCACCCTCGCAGGGAAGAACTTCAGCCTGAGATCTAAATTAAATCTCAGAACTTTTACCATAAAGCAAATTTACTTTAATAATTAGTATTAGAGACATAGACATATTAAAGCTCATTGCAGCCCATACTATTCTACACCATGATATTGGACCCTTTGTGACAATTCTAAGGGAGATGTGCTAGATTTCCCTGCCAGCACCATCAAAAGGGGTAAGCCAAAACACAGGAACGTGACAAACCACCCATAACCAAGAAATCAGTTGTTCCCCTTCATATCATTAAATTTTCTTGGACAACAGCATTGCAGAGCCAAGCAACATTTTGACATATTTATAGTTGTTTCTAATTCAAAGATCATTAAGGAACAGGATGGGTCTTGAAAATAGAAGATATATCACAAGCAACAGTGACTTTTATCAAACAATACTCAAGACCAATGGCACTGAATGATCTTAGGTGTTAAAAAGGCCTCTAGATGCATGTGTAATAGAAACAGGGTTCTCTTCTCAGGACTTAGTTACAAAAAACGGAGATATTCAGAAAAGAAGTACTAACTTTTAAGATAATCCAAGCACATCCCATCAAAGATGAAAACTGAGCATCTGTATGTGCTATCAGCCAAACAGTATGGGAAAACCAGAAGATCTTGCAAAACCTGCTGTCTCCAGGAATCCCTCCCACACACAAACACACCCTATGGATCCACTCAGACAAAGGAGCCCTTGCAGTTTTGTATTAGCACTTCAAAGTCCTGCAGACAACTCATGCAAGATACTTGAACATACTGTAGACAGCAGCGTAGTATCTTGCATGTACAACGAAAGAAAGAAATCTATCTTTGATACACTGTGAAGTAGTATGAAGAATTTGATTTAGGAAGAAGATACAACATGGAATACCAGAAGTCCTGCAATATTTCTTGCTGCTGAAACATGAAATTCTACAGACTACTACATCAGCCATAACAAGCAAGCCCCTATGACATAGTGTGGTAAGGAAAAGGTAGTATTTAATCTTTTAAATTAGTGCCACAGAAAAATATGTTCAATTTCTAATCAGACCTAAACCATGCTTAAGTAAATTGTGTTCTGATACCAGAGAGGTAAGATAACATATCACAGATGACTTCTACTATTCTTATCTGAGAATAATCATTGGTGCAGAACACAGAAGTTCAAATAAAAACAAAGACTTCACTTCATAATCATGCATAATACAACCAAGCTTTACCTTTTCCAATGTGTCGTCTAGTGTTCTCAATTGTCGAGTTGCGATTAACGTTTGAGAGCAAACCTAAGCAGAACCTGTTTTTGTTATTGGAGGGATCTGTAAACCCATCTACTAAGACACTTGTAGAAGATGCATGAAAAGCCTCCCCAACACGATTATTTAGCTCGTAATACACGATGGAACACCAGTGTTTGGGTTCTTCATAGGCGACAGGCTGAACATCTGAAAATAAGCAAAATGGATTTACATAAGGGTTAAAATATTAAATCTCAATCTGTAAAGCACGCGTTCCAGTCTCTCAACAGGTAACTAAATACTCAGTCAACAGTTATGATGGGCAAGAGCTGTCCTGATTTGTATCTTGATGATTTTTACTTTCAGGCATTTTAACTAGTCCACTGATTTGATAATATTTTCCTATTTTAAGCCCGTTATTAAACAAAAAACCCTACAAAAAAATAACAGAGATGACTGTGGTATCAGGTGAAACACAGAATCATAGAATAGTTAGGGCTGGAAACATGATTATTCTGTCCACTTTTAAAAGAATTGTTATAACTCTGAGAAGATTTTCAGAGCTTTTGTGCATATACAATTCCAGCAGCAGGCAAAGGTAGCACAAAAAACTGATTCTGAGAAATGAATAAAGTTCAACTTGTTGTAAGCCATATGATGCACCTGAGGCTTTAAAAGCAAGAGATGTAAATAAGCAAGGCAAGCTTTATTTCTCAACCCTTTCTCTTACAGTCCCAGCTTGCCTTGGAGGACTGCTTCCACTTATCAACAAGGTTCATTGTGCCATCTGAAGTTACTCACTCAATTTGGTCATAAGCCAAACCATGTTAATTTTACACCACACTCTATAAACTTACCTCTGGTAGATATATTTGGCATGATCTGAGGGATCATTGAATTGCTTGTGTCCATAGACTGCGAATTATCCTGCCCCATTTGATCATCAGGGGGCATATATGCAGGAGGTGGAGTATCAGCTGCAAACACGAATAAAATAAACCAGAATAAACCTCAACTATTTATTTATTCATGCTACAGTTGTAAATACACGAAAATACTCTTGAACAAGATACATTAAAACATTTGGACCCATTTTCAAAGTAACCTGAAGACAACCCAGCCAGCTGCCTTTACTGTAAACTCCTTCAACAGCTGGATTCCTACCTACAAAAAATTAAGAGGTGGGCTTTTTTGTTCTTGCATTTTTAATAACTGCACTCCTGCAGCTGAGCAAGATGACTACAGTTCCTACCTCCTGTCAACAAACATTAGCTTTCCTGCCTACCCTCTTCTCCATGCTCAAAAAGAAAGTATTAGAAGAAATAACTTTATTTGCCACAGCATAACAAATGCCTAAACCAGTTATGGTTTTGCTGCTTCTGTAGGCTGAGTTCATTACAAAAGTGCTATCCCTGCATTCTTCCATTCAGCACAGCAGTCAGTGTACCAACATATTATTACTCCCTATTCCAGAAATTCTCTCCTGATACTATTAATGCACCCATCCCAGTGATCCCAGTACTTATCCAAGAGGGATACCCCACTGAACAGACACTCATTTTGTGGCACTGGGCAACCAGAAAGAACAAAGATGAGGCCACTGAGCTATTGGAAAAGAAATTCTTTCATCCAGCAGCTTCTTGGCTTTATAAACCACACCAGTAACTAGACTCAATAAGGCTTCTTTGCCTTATCATTTGTTGGTTTTTCCTTATTTATACCCAAATAGGTTAAGTTCCTGCCAAAAATCTGCTACTTTTTTCCAGTTAATACCACGTGTCTTTGTTCAAAGACAGACATCAATAAACTTCTTGCTCAACCTCTTACATCTGCTTCTTTTTCATTGCTAAATATTCTTCTGAAGTATGTATCAGTCATTCTACATGGAAAGTGTGCAAAATAACTGACCACTATTGCATCCATGACAGTAAAACTAGAACAACTAATTCTGATCAGTGACAAAACTAGTAAGAAACCCCCCTCGAAATGCAAATGGAAAAGCAATTTACTGCAAGTATCCCAAATTCCTGAGGTAATAAGTCACAGCACCATGTGACATTTCAATTATTTTATTAGGCTGACATTTAGGCTGTACTTACCTGGTAGCTGAAATGGACTGGATGGTCCAGAGCTAGCTGGGGAGCTCGGGTAAGTGCTGCTGGCTGGAGAAGGTGGATAGGGGCTGTTTGGTGAAATGGAAAACGGAGTGCTGTTGGGCTGCTGGAAAGAGTCTGGAAATGTCGCATTGTGTGGCATGTGCGGTTCGTTGTGGCTTAGGTTCCTGAACTGGACTAGTAGACTGTGCTGTGGATTGAATTCACTATGTCTAGGCACTAACACCGGAGGTAGAACTGAAAACAAAACACAAAAAATAGATAAACTTAGATTAAAAACAGTGATGGGAGAGATACAAGTAACATGCTCTTCTGCTCATCATGGAAAGAGGAGGGCTAGAAAGAGGAGTAGAGGGGATTCATCTGTGATGCCTTTACCTTTTTACATTATGCTTCATGGAAGACTCAAACTTCACTCTTGCAAAATTAGAGCAAAACTACACTTACTTCATGCAACTGGACTTTTTTCTTCCAAGAAAAAAAAAAAAAAACAGTCTACACATGGCACATATCAAAGTACTGGTTTAGAGGTGCTAAGCTATCCTGGTTTTGGCTGGGGTAGAGTTAATTTTCTTCTTACCCTCGCTGTATGTGTACATTATTAACTGATTAGAAATGGAAATACAGTCTATACTACTATAGCCTAACTATATAGTTACACATAGTCCTTTTTTACTGACGACAAAAAAAATTCTATGCTACAATGTAACTACTGCTAAGCTGGAGTTTTAAATTCCAGAGTGCTGGAGTCTGGAATTCAAGCACTACAGTAGAGCACCTGAGCACTACAGCATGTTGCAAGTAGAGTTACAACCATTTTGTGGAACAACGGAAACAACTTTTCATTGTACTTTCCAGAGCAACATACTTCACCTCTCCCACTTGTAACCACAATCCTCCTCACCTTCTCCCTTGGCAATGTGCCTTAACAGCAGAATTGCTACCTGACGCAAATCTGGTACCTTGCTCTAACTAATCGTCACTCTTGGGTCTTTTCAGCTCTGCTGACTGCTGCTGGGAACTCAAGTCCCACTTGACTTTATCAACCCTATATCCTAGAACTAATTATTTTACCTCAATTCATGTCACTCAGTGATGAAATACTAAGCTCCCGAAAGAAGGTTACAAACCTTCTCCCAAAGACTGAGGGTTTTAAACAAGTTTGTCACAGAAACCAAAGTATTTTGATCACTGTTTTCTATTTTATTACAATTGAGGACTTTGCCACTAAGTTTAAGGTTAATGGTCTTAACAGATCTGTCGGAAAAGTGTGATTTACCATAAAGAAAAAACAGCTAGTACAGAACGGACAACACACCTCCCCCAAACCCCACCAGAAAAGTATACTTTGAACATTATTCCTCTTCCAAACTCCCTCATACACCAAAAGTACTTTATTATATGGCACTGGAGGAGGAAGAGTGAACAGTAAGAGTTTCCTGGAGATATTGTTCAGTTTTTAAGACAGCCATGTTCAAACATACCTGGGCTCTCCACCCTCTTGTAGTGGTATGGATTGATGCAGACTTCCTTCTGTTTAGATCCAAAAGGAAATTCACAAATATCCAATGGCTTCAGCTCATGATGACTTTGTAGATCAGGCCAACGCCAAACACGACAGTAAATGACATGAGGAAGGCCCTTTCTGTGAGAAACCTGAAGTCGTCCATCTAAAGAGCGGGGGATAGTAACGCACTTGCTGGGCTGTCCTGGACTGCTCAAGGCTTTCTCCAGTTCTTCCATAGCACCTTTTTTCTTCTTCAGCTTTTTAACCAAAGCATCAACAGCTTTTTCTGCCCATTTTTCCTCTTCATCTCCTTGTTTCCAGCCCAACAGACGCTTTACAGCTGGGCTAGTAAAGGAGAACAAACTGGCCATTGACGTCATTTGACACAAGTCTTCAAAAGATCTGTTGGGTTTTGTCTGTTGGATTTTTTGGTTGGTTTTTTTTTTTTTTTTCTTCAAAGAAATGTCAGTTATTGCCAGTGATGAGCTGCGCTAGTTCTTGGAGGCCGACAAATGAACATATAGATGTCAGTGATGAAGTCTTCACATCAAAAATAATGATCGATTCCTCCTATTAAAGGGATAACAAGTAATTAGTAAACAAGTACAGAATGTGGTAAAACAAAAAGGTCAGTATCAAAAAGAATCCCTGTTTCAACCCAGCCATGGTACCTGATTTTGTTTCAGAATAATCTCTTAGTACAAGGACCTCACGCCAAAGCTACATGGGATGAGAGTCCTCAGTTCCTCCATTACTGATCAGTGGGGGAAAGGACAGTCAAGGGACCAAAAGGATGCCATGGTTTCTGTTACCAGTATTCTTTAAATGCATAGTTTTCCTACAGAAAACAGGCTTGGGGTATACACTTTAAAACTGGTATTATATCCCTGTCATGGTGTTTCACCAGAAGACTTAAACTCACGATGAAGAAACGGGGAAGAGGCGCAGTGGAACCAGTAGTTTCACTGAAGCATTCAGCTTCTCAAACAGATCTTTATTTCCCAACAGGAGAAAATATGAAAGCATCTGCTTGCTCTTGAGCTCTAATTCAGCACCCCATGTTTTTGGAAGAGTATTAAAAAAAATAAGGAAGAAGCCACAGATAACTACACAGAAAACAAAAACAACTGAAAGAAAAACCCAATAATACCCCCAAGGCAACCCTGCCCCAGCCACTCAAATGGTGATCAACCTTCTCAGCTGTGGCTATTTTTATGCTGCACTTCCTTGTATCTTTTCAGAAGAATATTTGAAGCACTGGAGATATATTTAGCCTTTGGCACAAAAAAAAATGGTTTCTTTTCCCCAGAAAAAGACGGGGGGGAGGCATGGTGGAGTAAATACTGTGACCTTTACTACAAACCGCCTCGGAGAGGAGCAGAACAACACTGTGCAACTCAAGCAGCTCTCATGAATGGTGATGTTTTCTACCACTCACCAGCTCTAATGTAAATCCTCCCCCCACCAATTTAAGGAGTACCGATGACAAGAGGAAATGATGTGCTGTGGCAACACACTGATAAGAACTTGTAAAATCCCTTGTGAATACTAAATAAGCAAGTATAGACAATGAGCAGCTGGCAAAAAGCAAGAGCAGAGCTAAGAGAAAGGATGTCAATAACAAAAGATGCTTCCTTTCTTGCTACAGAGGCTGCCAAACAACACTGTCTCTCGACTTTTGATAAACCACGGTGAATCAGAACACCTAACATAGCCCAAGACGCCAAATCTGCACATAAGAGAAAGGTGTGTGTTGGGGGGGAAAAAGATTTAAGTTCCTCTGTTCTGGTTCTCTTAGATTCCTACCTTTGATCAACAGGATCCTCCCATCTTTGATTAACTAAAAGTCATCTGATAAGGTTTCTCTTAGTGTCTAGGCACATTTACAAGCTTGCTCAGACACATGGACAGGTACTTTCCTCTAATGTAACCACACATTAAGCATCAGCAGCCAAAGATACAGCAAATATCCCTAGACAAAGCATTTATCATGTCGCACATGTAATCATCCTAAATTTGCTGCTAGGGAGGTGGAAGGTGAGGAAAGCAGGTAACAAACCCAGGGACAGTTGGCTACAATGAAAAGTGTGAATTAAAAAACTTATAAAACACCCTTTATAGGAAAAAAATCCATTTCTTTCACACAGTAGTTTAATACCATTGGTAATTCTTTTGATTATTTAGCTTTGTTTCTATAATATGCAAAAAAACTGGGAAAACCAAACCAAACAAAAACTGTCTGAAGATCTTTCTTCCTAAACTCTCATAAAAAGCAAAATGAACAAAGAGAAATTACGGGAATAGAAGTCTCCCACTGCTTCAGTAAAGCCTCAAAGAGGCCACTGAAGAAAAAGAAAAGAAGAACCTACAACCTATTATGTATCACAAGAAATAAGGACGTCTGCCCTTTAAGTATCATTTAGTTCCCCAGAACTATTACACATGAAAACCTTTGCACCCTTCAAAGTAACAGGAAACACATAAAGGGAGATAAACTTGGCCAAGAATGCAGACTAAATTTATTCTTTTACTGAGGATAAAAGTTTACTGTTCTAAAAAGTAAAAGCTGTTTACAGTCACATTAAGCTGCTTCCAAGCCTTGCGCCCATTCAATAGCTGTAAGATATCAGCTATTGCTCACACCCCTAAGAAAGGAAATGATCCCACCTAGAATCTCAGACCAGAAAGAAGACAATTCAAAAGTTCTATTTTTGGTTCTCAGCTATGCTTTCAAAGAACCTTTAGCATCACCGAGGCAGAAGAGACACCAGAAATTTCTATAGTTGTTGAGCTCAGATGAGATTCTAAGAAACGCCTCTTGACTGTCGCCACCCTGATCTATTTTCCATTACAGCTGCCCCATCTATATTAAGCAAGTTTGCAGATCTATGATTCTGTTCTATGATCACATCAAACTGTTTTTTTATTTAACACAACAGCAACATGCAGCAAGTAGGAATGAAATTCTCCTGCTTGTATATCATTTCAACATCATTTATCCACAAGTATGCTCAAGAAATAAACAACCCTAACTAAAGGCAAAGAAAGTCGGAATGGTTCTAAACTGATGCTTTGGAGGATTTGTAGGGTAAGTGTCAAGAGAATTTTGACAAATAACTGTCCTATAAATGATGATTTCAGGAACAACCTGCTTGAAGTAAATAACGTAACTCGAAAACCTTCACATTCGTCTGAATACCTATCAACAAAACCAAACCTAGTTTTCCACATACATGCTTGCACTATAACCGCTGAAAAATGAGACCGCTGAAGTTGAAAATGTTAATGGCATTTACTGGAAATCCATTCTGGCCACCCATGGTGTTTTCAAGACTCTTCTGCTGAAATGTATTTTTACCTGTTCAAGAAAAGCAAGGGCAAGAAAGAAACCCTGAAACAAACTACCAGTAAAATTTGAGAAGTACAAACGACACTGAATTAAACCTCATTAAAAGCTTTTCAGAAGTTCATTTTGGAAGGCAAAAATACTGAAAGTTTACAGCTTTTGCTTTTTCTTAAAGCAAGGTAGAATTAAAAAGCTTCATGAATTACTTGTAGACTTAAAGTGTTTCCTTCTTTGAAGTTATTTAAGGCCACAGAGCAGCAGGTTCAGGTATTTATGTAGAAACCAAACATTTTCATGATAAAATATCCTAATGAGCAGCACAAACCACATTTAGAACACTTACTTGTATTTGATATCACTTCAGCATCTGATTTTTGAAAGGTTTCTAGTAATCATGCATCTGCTAGGAACAGCATCACCACATCATCTATATTTACAATCAATTTCTTCTGAGGCTTTAAAAGTGCACCTTATGAGCTGTGATTGCAGTACAACAGTGCGTCACCAAGACTTGAGCACAGAAACAAATGCTTGAGAGTCACATTTTCATTCACAGTGTTGCACAAATTACATGTATTATTGCACCTCCAGACCCAGCTGGTAACAGCTTTTACTCACTGCAGAGTGAGGGTAATGCATTGCATGGGTAGCATGAGGGGGCTTTTAATGGGCGAGCATAAAAGGAAGCAAATGCTGTATCAAAATTGGACTTTGAGGTATGCATTATTTATATGTTTAAAGTTTTTGTTAATGACTGCAGCAAATGGAAGGAAATTAGTTGTGTGAACAGATCCACTGTCTGACCCCCTTCTTAATACCTCACCAAGCCAGTTACATATAAACAAATTGGGCTAACAGCAGAACTCACAAGTTACTTTTCAGTTGCGAAGATGGGAGGAAGAGACTATCATCACAAACATTAAGTAACTCTACTACTTCTTGACTCCTCTTCTGAGGTTTTCTTAGTATACTGTATCAAAACAACAAGTTTGGCAGATAAATCTGATTCACTATCAAGGAATCTCCTGGCTAAAAGGGTCTGAGCGAGACTCACAGCAGAATAGAACAATATAAAATTAAATGTAGTGTATTCATTTTAATGAGCTGTACTTCTTATGTACCATGTTCTACCATTGATTCCAAACTAATTTTCCACCTGCAAAATCTAAAGTATCATTAAACCAAGCAGCCCATCACCCCAGCAGCATGGCAATAGATGATGCTTTTTACAATGGTAAGAATAAAATGGGTAACAACTACACAGTCCTCATCTTTCCCTAATGCCATACTAAGCCTGTATCGCAAATGTACAAGCACTATTC
This sequence comes from Amazona ochrocephala, assembly GCA_039720435.1. Lineage (NCBI taxonomy): Eukaryota > Metazoa > Chordata > Aves > Psittaciformes > Psittacidae > Amazona > Amazona ochrocephala. Next base: position 17,314,334 of record CM077889.1, read on the forward strand.
TCCTCCTGCTTAATTTATTTTTTTGTAAATTAAGACAGCTTCCTGTAGCACCATACCCAGTCTGAACTAAGGAACCTCAGTGCTCATGATTAGAAGCTGCTTTGAGACTCAATTTCAGAATAGAAACAAACCACCACTTATAACCAGCTACACAATTGGTAGTTCATTAGAGCTGCCCCAGATCTGCAGTTAAAATTGTACTTAACTTTACTGCCTCTTCCAACTCAGAAATGCTCAAGTATTTTGACTCCACACACACATTATTATATATTCACACAGAACACTTATACTCAATTATAGTACAGCATATTATGCTATATCCAACCATCAATATTTTCTTCAAAATTGTCTAAAACTACAACCTCACACATCAGTTTCACCTAGGTTTATGAAGGTCCTTCTTTCCTTCCAAACTTCTTCGCAGGAATTGCACTTGGGTTTTATTATAGTTCCCCCATGTCTATGTCTTACCTTGTAGCCCAGCACACAGACCCATGCAATGGTATGCATTACAGCCTTTTCTTGAGGACAAATATAGAAGAAACATTAGCTCCACAATTTTCCCATATACATCAAGGATAAGATAAATCCCAAGGTTACACAATGGTTAAAAACTTGGGTAATAAACCCAAAGGGCCTACATATCTCATACCACTTCATAACCCTTCAACAGAAAGGGGTTTTCTTCAATTATCCTGTGCAACATCTTAGCCATGAAGCAGATCACCAGTGATACAACTAATTTTTTCCTCTCCTTCCCTTAAAGGTAAGTATAAGATTAAAGGAGATTTTATAAATCGTATTGAAAAGGAACTTGTGGTGTTTTCATCAGAACTGAGCTTGCATATCCAAATGCACATCCAGTTCACCAGAAGCCATAAATGTTTTTATACCAGCACTAGATTTCTTTGCTTGAAACACGCCTTGTAAGGCAATATATTCTAATACTACATGTAAACAAGAACAGAAAGGAATTGTCTGGTATCTTCAAAACTTCTACTAACCATGAACTGTTTTCCAAACACAAAAATGCATTGACAACTTCAGACATGGCTTTCTCACATAATACTTGTTCTTTTCATTTCCACATCTGTACAACATCTAACACAGCTTAAAAAGAAAATAAAACTGAAGCATTTAGCTCTGTCAACTGAGAAGTATTTAACTAGCACGCTCTTAAAGGAAACATCATAAAAAAATCTGAGGCCAAGCACAAGCAGTAATACATCGTATACAGAAGTGGAATCATAAAAGCCAGATAGTAAAAGCCATGCTTCTCATTTTTATTAAAGTCTTCTCAATAATTACTGTTAAGAAATAATAATACAAATCCCAGGAAGAGTGTAACCAAAGAACAGAAAGGTCTGAATTTGGTCCGCATCACAGCAAAACTAGAGCTTAACTGTGATACAGGGGAGAGACACAGAAAACTTCCCACGCCTAAACAACGTTAATATCTATTTTTTAAGGCATCTGCTCAGAACACAAAAATCCACCGCTCCCATGGCCTGGTGTCCTGGTGTCCGCAGCCACTCTAATTACTGAGCAATTAGCTTTTGTAGAAGTTCTCAAAACCTACAAATTCCATCTCTGAACCAAAATTTCTCTCCCTTAAGTGTTTTGTCAGATCTGTACATTTTCTCACACTTCTATTTCTGCTAATTGGCACTTTCTAACAGAAGCATTATGCTGAAAAATGCCATTACCAACAGTAATCGGCACATTTGAAAGTCGGCCCTGAAACTGCCTCATGTTTTCAAAGTTACTTAAGATCTACTCTAACCACAGCAGATAACTATAAGTTAGCATCCCTTTCTTACTTAAAAATCACATACAAGAGAATTACTGAATTTTACTAAACATGAAAACAAAAGCCTAGTCTGTGGACACAGACAAGCAAAGAGGTGATCAGAAATTACCTTGGTACTACACCTGTAGAAAAAAACTGGGAAAATAAAGGATCTTATACTTTTCACAACCCCTAAAATACATTAAAAAAGTTGAACAAAGCCTTCCAAAAATATAGATGCTCCTATGCAAGACCTTCATTAAAGAATAAGATCCTAAATAAAATGCGAATTAGCAACAGAAAACGTAACCTGAAAGAAGGGACTTTAAAAGTTCATGAAGCTTTGAAAGAGGGGAAGAAAAATAAAGATGTATGTGTGCGTATACACACTTCCACTCCATCTGAACCGCATTAAGACTGTGACAAGTTTACAAAAGCTACAGGATTGGAGGGAACACTGACAATAGTAATTCAACCAGCTTTCCCTCCACACACCCTTTGCACAGAGTGAATGAATGGCAAAGTATTCTAAATTTGTCAGTTTGTGACATGCACTGACCCAGAATTCAGAGACACTACTTCATAGCTGGTGTATCAGTAGCAGCAATCCTGACAAAGATCCTCTGTTGGGGATGACAGTCCTGGCAGGCTCAACCTTGGTGGTAGGTCAGCAGGGATATAGACTTGGCAGGCGGCGGGCTGCACCTTGCCAACCCACGCTGGTCAAGCACGCCCTAGTGCCAGCCAAACCTTTCTAAGTGGTCACAGAAACATGGCTAAAAAGGCTTCCAGAAAACAGGGCAGGTACTTGCACCAAGACTAATGAAAACTGCAAAAGTCTTAAATTACTGTTCAACTTGGTTTTAATGAGCTGTTTATCAATGTAAGCCATGAACTATCTGAAGTGTTCCCAGCTCACACAAGAATCTTTTAATTCTTAGCATGAGCTCCCTTACCTGTTGCTATTAAAACTCATTGAAAGATCTTTGAGGAAGAAATATTAACACATTAATTTTGGCAAATCTACCATAGACATTGGCAGAAACTTGTATTTTTATTTAAAAAACAAACCTAACAAAAAAGCAGCTCAACTGGCGGTAAAGGAAGATACAGGGACTTGCACAGAATTGCCACAGCGGTATTTCTGCAGGTATGTAATTCAGCCAAGAGAAACAAAGGAGTTCTTTGAGTTTTCTTTAGAGAACTATAAAGAAAAAATAGAGGACATTTTACTAAAATTAAAAGCATCCTCTGGAATATTAAAGATCATAACCTAAGCTGCTAAAACCACTCAAATAAAACCCAAAATTTGCTTAATAGAAGATATGCACTCCATCTTGAGACAGAGTTTCTTCCAGCACAGATAATACTCTGTCATCATGAAAACTTTGCCCAGGAGATCACCCACTCAAGGCGCAAGATTAAAAACTTGACTTCATAACCAGACTCAAGTAGTACAAAGTCCACAGTTACAGCTCCTTTAGGTTCCATCAGAGGTTAAAATTCCAAATCTCAGGCAAAATACACCCACCACAGCTGTATACAGCATCACAGCAGCATGCCCTTTTGTTGCGATCTTTCGCCATCCAGAGAAAGAAATGCAGAGGAAGCTTCTCTTCCTCCTTTCCCATTTTTCATCCCCATCAGGACTGTCCATCTCGGGCTTCCACTAGGAATGTTTCCTAACAAAACCAAGAAAATTCCTCCCTCAAGTGCATTTTCTCCACAATGGAAAAGAAAAGAAAGCTCTCACAAAAGCAGGTACCCCAGTAAGCACATGGTTTGTAGGAGTTTGGTTTTGTTTGCAAAAGTAAGTGCTATTAAGCGCTGAGCAGCAGTTTCAAGGCCAAGTGCGCAATTTTAGTATCAGTAGTAAGACTAAACCACTATCAAATGGTAGGGATTAAGACATTTAAACCAACAGCACTACACACAGACAGGGCACTCTCAAAAGTTACAACACTCTAATTATGAAACATCTTCAATTAAGTTATTTGCTGCTGCTATTAACTTCCACTACCACCAGCTGCCAACTTCATAAAGTATTACATTACTCTTGATGAGCATGGGCACATGACTGCAACACTGTGTTTCCACCCTTTTTTCCCCCCTTTCTCTTCAACCTCACTCTGTGATTCCTTAAAATATCAGATAGATATTCTGTGCAGAACTTTCATAACTAAGATATAAAACAATGTTAATTTCAGGTTTTGGTATTATAAAGCCACCCATGGAAGGCAAATCAACTGAACTTAAAGACATAAAAACCAGCAAGAGATTTCATCTAAAACCATCACATACCGACAATCTGATTTCCCCAGACAAGGCAAAACTTAGAGGCTGATGCAAATGTTGACAGTTATTTCTTGGAAGTTTTGTGAAAGCTCAACTCATTCACTGGGTAAAATCTCTAAATCCCCACAGATCCCACCAAAACAACTATTACTGAACTTATTCAATAATATATCCAACAACCGCTGTAAAATCAGTTCCTCCCTATTTTACTGAGAAATGCGTCCATTCAACAAGCTTCGAGTCCCACCAGAAGCTACACAAGTGGAACAAACCCCCAGATCACTTGATTCCCAGTCTTATGCTTTTAACCGCAAGACCATATTTCCTCTATTAAGTTTACAACCCGCAGAAAACAAAAAGTGCTATTCTAAATCACTCGGGCGGCCCATCTGTTGTCAGGCAGCTGTCAGGGCTGGGTACAGGCAAGGGAAGGCCGAGGTGGACAAGTGTGGGTTCCCTACCATCGTCTCCGCGGGAAAGCACCTCTCCTTCCCAAGGGATCCGAAAAGTGGAATTGCTCCTCTCCCTTTTCCTTGGGCCAAGGCCTTGCTCCAGCCGGGAGCGAGCTCCTCGTCTTAAATAATAAATAAATAAAAAGAGAAACAAAAACCACCGAGCCTCTCATTAGCGTTGCAACAGTTCGCTCCTACAGTTACGTGCACAGACTTATTTTTATCAGCACGGAGCGTGTTTTAACAGCCCAGCAACGCGATCCTGCGCTCCCCTTTCCCTCCCGGGGCTGCTCCTTCCTCCACACGCCGCTCCCCGCTCACCCTCAGCCCGGCCCGGGACGGCCCAAAGCCCTGCGCCGCCGGGGGAGGCCTCGGCCCCCCTGTGAGTTTCGGAAAGGTCCGTTCCCCCGCCCCGGGAACGCTAACCGCAGCCCCCCCGCCCGGACCCACCCGACACGGAGCAGAGGCGGCGGTGCTCCACCGCGGCGTCCCGGGGCGAGGGTCCGTCCGTGAGACTGGAGGCAGGGGCTGGGCCGCTGCCGCCCGCCCGCTCAGCAACAAAACTTTATTGGGAGCCCGACGAGGGGGACAGCGGCGCGGCGGCGCCGGCGGGGCCAGCGCCGGGACCCGGATGTGCGCGAGGGGCGGGGCCAGCACCCGGGCGGGAGCCTGCGCTCCCCGCGCATGCGCGCTGCAGGCGGCAGAACGCAGGCGCGGCGGGAAGGGCGGGAGGGGATCGAGTGTGCGCCCTGCAAAACAAAGTGAAATCGCGAAAAAGAGAACCGTTTGGGGGGTGTTGTCAAAAAAACACCTAATCCCTAGACGGCGGGGTAAAAAGTTGACCTGAAAATCAGCGTGATCTCGCAGTGACCCCTTATGAAACGGCTCTGCCGGGGCCTATTGAAGGCGCAAGTGGCAGCTGAGGGGTGAAGGCCGCGATGGCTGGTGCTGCAGAAGCTGAGATCCAAAGGCTCAGCTGAGCTGATAAATGGGCTGAGGAAATGCAGTGTTTGGGACTGCAGGGCTCCAGCTTGTACCCGCAAAAGAAAGTGAAATAGAGAAAATACAGAAGTGCCAGAGACTGTTGATGAAAAAGCAGCTCAGCCTGAGCAGAGGGATAAATTTTACCTTGAGACAGTACAATTCCGCAGTGACCATTCATGAGGACACCTCTGCTGGAGCCTATTGAAGGCTCCAATGGCAGCCGAGAGTTGAAGGCTGCAACCACCGGTGCTGCCGGGGCTGAGATGCCAGGGCAGGGTTGAGAGGAAGCAACCGGAAGGGCCTGTGGGGATCCAGCTTGTACCCGCAAAACCAAGTTAAATGAGAGAAAAACTGGAAAAGCTGGGGGTTGATGGCAAAAAAATAACTCAGTGTGAGACTGAGGAATAAAAATTAACCTCAGGGCCGTCTCACAGTGACCCCTGCATGAGGATGCCTCTGCTGTGGCCTATGGAAGGTTCCAGTGGCAGTCAGGGTGAAGGCCATGACGACCAGTGCTGCGGGGGCTGAGATCTAAGAGCTGGGCTGAGGGGACATGGTGGGGAGGCCTGCAGGGATCCAGCCTGTACCCGCAAAACAAAGTGAAATGTTAAAAATGGAACCATTGGAGTTTGTTAATGAAAAAAACAGCTCACCTCAAAATGGAGGGATAAAATATTTACCTCAATATCAGCACAGTCCTGCAGTGCCCCATTATGAAACATCTCTGCTGGGGCCTATTGAAGGCCCCAGTAGCAGTCTAGGGGTGAAGGCCACGATGGCCGGTGCTGCAGGGGCTGAGATCCAAGGGCTGGAGAGAGGGACGCAATGGGGGGCCCTGTGGGGATCAAGTTTATACCCACAAAAGAAAGTGAAATAGCGAAAAAATAGCATTGTTGGGGGTTCTACATGAAAAAAATAACTCACCCCAAGAAGGAGGGATAAAAAAAGGGATAAGGAATTTACCTCAAGATCAGTGTGGTTCTGCAGTGACCCCTCATGAAGACGCCTCTGCTGGGGCCTCTTGAAGGCCCCAGGGGCAGAGGAGGGCTGGAGCTCACTTGCACTGAAATCAGTAATAAACCCAGCTGTCCATTCAAAGGCCTCATATTGCAGGGCAGGACTGGCAAAGTCCTGCTTGCCTTACAGAAGACAAGTTAGAGCAGTGTGTGAAGACAACCATGTTCAGCTCTGCTCTTCACTCACTTCACTCACAAGTGGAAGTGCTCAGCATAAGACTGAGGCCTGAACTCTGCTGGCAGTGAGAAGTGCAGTGCATGTGCAGTGCTGAGGGGAAGAAGCAGATGTGGCGGGAGGGCTGGGCTGGGCTAATGGGGCACAGTGTGAAGGGCTGGGCTGGGCTGAGGGGAGGTGGGGGTAGGCCAGGGGGGATCCTGCTTGTACCCACAAAAGAAAGAAAAAAGTGAAACATTTGGGGGCTGTTGTTGAAAAGTAGCTCACCTCAAGATGGAGGAATAAAACATTTAGCACAAGATCAACTCAGTCCCACAGTGTACCCTTACGAAATGCCTCTGCTTGGGCTGATTGACGGCCCCAGTGGCAGCTGAGGGGTGGAGGCTGTGATCCAAAGGCTCAGCTGAGCTGATCCAAGGGCTGGGCTAGGCTGAGGCTACCAGGACAGGGACTGGGGGCGGGGGGAGGAGGGCAGCAGGAATCCAGCTTGTACCACAAAACAAAGTGAAAGAGAGAAAATGGAAGTGTTGGGGGTTGTTGATGAAAAACCAACTCACCCTGAGAGGGAGGGATGAGAAATGTATCTCAAGAGTAGCACAGTTCTGCAGTGACATCTCATGAGGATACCTCTGCTGGGGCCTATTGAAGGCCCTAATGGCAGCAGAGGGATGAAGGCTGTGACAACGAGCGCTGCAGGGGCAGAGATGCAAGGGTTGGGCTGAGGGGACACAGTGTTGGGGCCTGTGGAGATTGGGATTGTACCCCCAGAAGAAAGTGAAATTGAGAAAAAATAGCAGTGCTGGAGGTTCTACACAAGAAAAATAACTCACCCCAAGAAGAGGGGATAAAAAAAGGGATGAAAAATTTACCTCAAGATCAGTGAGGTTCCACAGAGTCCCCTCATGAGGATGTCTCCACTGGGGCCTATTGAAGGCCTCAATGGCAGCCAAGGGGTGGAGGCCGCAATGGCCGGTGCTAGGAGGGCCTGGATCCAAGGGCTGGGTGGGCTGAGGGAATGGGGACGGGCATGGCGGGAGGGGTGGAGGGAGGCAGCAGGAATCCAGCTTGTACCATAAAACCAAGTGAAATATTAAAAATAGAAGCGTTGGAGGTTGCTGATGAAAAAACAACTCACCCTGAGACAAAGGGATAAAAAATACACCTCAAGATCAGTGCGGTTCCACAGTGACCCCTCATGAGGACGCCTCTGCTGGGGCCTGTTGGAGGCCCCAATAGCAGTCTAGGGGTGAAGGCCACAATGGCCACCGCTGCAGGGGCTGAGATCCAGGCTCAGCTGAGCTGATGCAAGGGCTGGGCTGAGGGGATGCAGCGGTGGGGCCTGTGGGTATACAGATTGTATCTACAAAACCAAGTGAAATAGGGAAAAAAGCAAAACATTCAGGGGCTGCTGTTGAAAAAATAACTCACCTCAAGATGGAGGAATAAAAAATTCACCTCAAGATGAGCGCAGTCCCCCTGTGACCCTTTATGAAATGCCTCTGCCGGAGCCTATGAAGGCCCCAGTGGTAGCCAAGGGTTGGAGGCTGCAATGGTCAGTGCTGCATGGGCTGAGATCCAAAGTCTCAGCTAGGCTGAAGGGATATGGATGGGGAGCCTGTGGGGATTCAGCTTGTACCTGCAAAACCAAGTGAAATAGGGAAAAAACTAGAAGCGTTAGGGGTTGTAGATGAAAAAAAGAACTCCGCATGAGATGGGGGATAAAAAATTTACCTCAAGATCAGCATGGTCCACAGTGACCCCTTATGAGAATGCCTCTGCCGGGGCCTATTGAAGGCCTCAATGGCAGTCGAGGGATGGAGGCCACAACGGCCTGCGCTGCAGGGCTGGGATCCACAGGCTGATTCAAGGGCTGTGCTGTGCTGAGGGGACGCAGTGGGGGGCCTGTGGGGATACAGATTGTATCCGCAAAGCCAGGAGCAATAAATAAGTGGGTGGCAGGAGGGAGGGCTGGAATACATTAAGGGGATGTGGCGGGAAGGGCCTTTGGGGATCCAGCTTATACCCACAAAACCAAGTGAAATCAGGGAAAACAGAAGTGTTGGGGGTTGTGGATGAAGAAAGAACTCACCCCACGAGGGAGGGATAAATAATTCACCTCAGGATCAGTGCAGTTTTGCAGTGATGACCCCCCATGAAACACCTCTGTCAGGGCCTATTGAAGGCCGCAATGGCAGCTGAGGGCTGAATGCCGCAATGGCCGGTGCTGCCGGGGCTGAGCTGCAGCTGTCCCTCCTGCCCAATGCCGTGTGGTGCCTGTGAGCGCTGCCACCGGCCCAGGGATCAATGCTGAGGCCTGCACCCTGATGGCACTGGGTAATTTAGCTTTAAATGGGCATCAGGAACAACATCCACAATTAGGGGAAAGTGTTGAACGCTTCAGCCCACAGAGTGACTTTAAGAGGAAACTTTCCCTACATGAAGATAGGGAAAACAAAAGCTGCCTTCCTCAGAGAAGGCCGATTGGAGCCTGTGTCAGACACAGCATTGACCTAAACTGAATCCCAGCCTCACCCACCACAGAAATTCCTGCAGCGTGGGTAGGAACAGAGAATATGGGGCAAGATCATCATCCTTACATAAACTTGTATCTTTGTTGTAGGACATGTAACTACTCCGTCCTGCAGCACTTTAGAGTTTGGTGTACCAATAGCATCTGACATGTCAAGTGCATCTTGCTATCAAGCAAATTCCTGTGGGAGAGAAATGTTAGAAACAAGGAAATATAATGGAAAAGTTATTTTAGATATAAATATGTATTTGTATATGCAGATATACAAATACATATATAAGTAAGCAAAAAAGAAGCCACATGAAACCCCAGGTTTTATTTGTGTGAATTGAGGGTAAAACATTAAAAAAAAAAAAGGGAAAAAAAAAAAAAAGCAACCAAAAAAACCCCCAAAACCAAACCAAATAAAATCTCATAGTGTAAAGTTTGGAGAAAGAGGGAAAAATATCCAGTAAACCAAATGGAAGTTTCCATTTCAAATATGTCAGAGCTTTGAAGGCCTTTTCTTCTGGTTCAAACCTATGTGCCTCTTGGTTATTTTTGAGGTAAACAGAAGTATTTTGCACCAGTGTACTCTGATCAGATCCATACAGAGGTCAATTAAGAGGCCAAGAAGATATCTCTGCTAAAGTTCATGACAGTGGTGAAGGAGTAAAGCTTTGGTGTAATTTAGTCTCAGAACAGCGCTAACCTTTGGGGACTCCAATGTATCTGTGCACCAGCAATTGTTCTGCTTTGGCCAGGCAGCCCAGAATATGGGACAAAAAAAAAACAACTGTTGGTCTTCTTCCAAATCTTTTGTGTAACTTAATTAATAAACCAAGTAACAAACAACAAATTGGCAGCAGGCATTTTAGGTGTTGTTCTTGTGCCAGCCGTCGTGTCTCTGCAAAACAAAATGTTCTCTTGTTGAGAAGTTACAAAACGGTTGTATACTGTCGGAGGAATATACAACGCGGAGCTCCGATGTGCTTCCTCTTGCGGAAGTTTTAGAGCTTAAATGATGAGGAATGCTGAAGGTGTGCATGCAAGTGTATGGGAGAGGATAAGGAAAACTAAGTTTTCCAAAACTAAGTTTTCCAAATGGTCTCAATTTTAAACAACAGGCAAGTTGGACATGTCTGCTTGCAGCACTCCACTCAGAAAGCAGTGATTCTTAAGCAGAGTATACAGACTATTTTGGAATATGGTATCATAAATATGATCTACCAACTAAAAAATAGGTTTCCTCTAATGGGCAAACCCCAAGTGTCTAAAGTCAAGTTATCTCAGTCAGTGAGACAAAGGACAAAGTAAATGACATTGGTCATCTGATTGTTCAAGTCTGTATACCCTTAAGGTCACACCATTAAATTAACACCACCTTCACCACTGCATACCTCATACACGGCTTCCATTGCTTTAATCTCTACAGCCACGCTCCACTGGGTCCACTCTACTAACATACCAAGTTCAATGAAAGGCTTGGAACAACGAGGCTCAGGGCATCCTAAATGGTTTCCAGAAATCAAGTGATTTCATGAATTCAGGAATTTTACAACTCATGGAACCATCAATCCTCTTTAGCATTGGCAAACCAAGATTTTTCCAACAAATAGACATGCAGCTGTGGTGGTCCAAGACAAAATGGCAAGCTAACCTTCTACTTACCTGAATGTTTAATTACTAATTGCGTGTTCGGGTTTTGCAGAGACAGCTGCATGTGTTTATGCTTTTGGTCCTGCCTTGTAAAGTCAACCAAAGTACCCGTCTGTCATTCCTTTACACACAACCTAATAGCAATGAAGATGGAAAATGGCCTTCTCGTAAACCAGCAATACTGTGGATGTGCATGCTGGAGCTACTATAGCCTTACAACTTGATCAAAGTACAAAACAAGCAACCAAAGAACTACCACCAGTTTGTATCAAGCCTTGCATGGTTGAGAAGCAACCATGAGGTTCAACAAGCATCTTAAACTACATACTACATTGTTTCTGCATGAGATTTTTGTTTGGCTAGAAATGAATAGTTTGGAAATCAAATAGATTGTTTGAATTATAAGTAAATAGTCGGGGGGGGGGAGACAGTTGCTGTATTATAAAACTTTGGCCTTCCTGTGACTTCCAAAATGACTGCATTGTTCCACTTCATTCTCTGTCAACTTTCTAAATTGCTGAGGGGAAAGGGAGAAAGCTGGGTTTATATACATATATATATATGTGTGTGCATGTGTGTATCAGTTATCATGCCTTTACCCACATGAAGGATTTGCAAACCCACTTTCTACCTATGTTAAAAACTGCATTGTGCAAGATGGCTTACTATTTAATCCAAACCTAGTTTCAAAACAGGACTGGGGGAGATGGTTCGGATAGCTCAAGAAGGTTCCACTCTCACAGCTGTCAGCTGCGAAGAAATGGGGGAAGGGGGAAAGGCTGAGAAAGGAATTTCAGGGTTTTTTTGGCAGTGAAGAGAGGAACATGCCATCCCTGTTTGAAAAGTTTCAGGGTGGGAAAGGCTAAGGAGGGGCTAACATACTATACATACCTTTACATATATTTCTGAGGCTGAAAAGCAGTGTTATGTTTGAGCAGAGTTCAGCAAGTGGAAAGGGAGGTGGCATTGGCTCTGACCATTTAGTTCTCTTAAACAGCCCTGCGAGTTACAGCAGACTGAGAACAAGGGTGATAGATGCTAAGTGGATGCCTCACAACAAGAAGTCAATACAAAGGTTGTGAGCATTGCATCAGATATGTAAAAAAATGAAAGAACAAAAAAGAGATTAATGTCTGGAGGAACTATATGAAAGGTGTTTATCTACCAGGCCCTCGGTGGTGCAGGCTCCTGTGAAGTTACACTCGCTCAAAGGCTTCACAGCCTTTGAATACTATGAGAATAAATTATGTACGCTGTTATTGTTACAGCCACACTTCTGTACCTTGCATGACTCAACTCACACAGCAGTGCAGAGAAAGGGAGAGAAGAATTAGTCTTGTCTCCTGAAGCTACAGGTACACATAGAGATGTTAACATGAAACTGTAGGCCAGGAGACAGAAAGGCAAGCTCAAGTTATACTCCCCAGTGAGTCTAAAGCTGCAAACTCTTCTCAGACTGGAAGAATAAATGAGATGAGACGTGTTACTGAATACTGGTAGATCTATGCGGCCGTTAGAAGCAAAGACATTACGTAAAGGTTTTTTAGTTCTCATACTCCACAGAATAAAAATGTGGGTATCTCAGGGATGGCGTATCGAGTTTGACAGATCTGGGAGTCAGCGAGGGGTGCAAAACCGGACATGCAATTCAAGAAATAAATGTCTGGAAAACTAATAAAAAACCAAAGCAAAATTCCAAGAAGGGAAAAAAAGACACTGCAGGAAGAGCACGATGGGTAAGAAGTGATGACTGAGAGAAGCCTCTGCCTGAACTGTCACAAAGTCCACATCAGGCTGTGAACCCTCTTCCATTGACACCTATGGATAGTGCTTGGTCGTACTGCTGAATTGGATCTGCTTCTTGGCACAGGGGATGGAAACCTTCCCAGAGGAAAGGAATAAATGTCCCAGCTGGTTAACACAACATAATACACTGCTGTCACACAGGAAGTGATAAAAAATTGTAAATGCCACAATTCCTTTGAATTCCTCTGGTGTTGCTATTTTTCTGGACCATCCCCCAGCTTTCCCTCACCATTTCATCAGCACTACCAAAGCCTATAGTGCTCTCATTTTTCTAGTCAGTGATTTCCAACTGTTTCCAGAATGTGATCTCACAGTATATGAACATTTTCTGGAGTCTGACTCCCACTACTAAGCTCAGAGGATAGCCCCTGCCTCCTAAAAGCTGTCTGCAGCAGCCAGACCAAGACCTCTGGATAGCCTCCTGGGTGTATTCTTCAGTGTTGTTACAGAATCAGAGAATGGGTTGGGTTGGAAGGGAACCTTAAAGCTCATCCACTTCCAACTCCTCTGCCACGGGCAGAGCACCTTCCACTAGAGCAGGTTGCTCCAAGCCCTGTCCAATCTGGCCTTGAACACTGCCAGGGATGAGGCAACCACAGCTTCTCTGAGCACCCTGTGCCAGCACGTCAGCACGCTCACAGGGGAGAGCTTCTGCCTAAGAGCTCATCTCAATCTCCCCTCTGGCAGGTTAAAGCCATTCACCTTGTCCTATCACAACATGCCCACCATTTTCACCTGCACAGACCCAATTTTTCCTGGGGGTCTTCACTCCCCAGCCCAAGTGTTGCCTTCTCAGCATGGTCCCTTTGGAAAGTGCCTGACATTTGGGTGGGAATCGTTCTCACTTCAGGACAGTGAGAACATCATTGTAGCCTCACACTCAACATAATCATCTGCTGACAGACTCATGAGCTGGAATTCCATTGCTTGTAGCAATAGTTGGGACCAACATCCACAATAACTGTGCACTGAAAACTTGTATTTGTGGCTCCATGGCCAAAACCACAGGAGAACTATTTTTAGTTCAACAGAGTTCTAAATAGTGGAAGCCCTGAAAATTTAGCTCACATCATGGGCCAAATTCTGCCCCTGGTTACACCCACTCTATGGACAAGCTTGAATATAATAAACAGAAACATTCTGAAACAGAAATTTAAGGAAAAAAAGAAAAAGGAAACTTTTCCTTCTGAGTAAAATCAGTATTTTAAACATTAAATGAAGAAAGGTACGCATCCTCCAGCATGTCCTCTGGGAATAAATGAAAGGAAAAAGGAACAGTTTGAAATAGAAGCCATCTATTACAATAATTGTACCTATTATGATAAAGGTAATTCATCCAACAATATGTGTCTGAACAATCCCTATAGCTGAAAACCATTCATTATGCAGTTACTTTTGGCTTAGACCAAGGAAAAGGACGCTGAGTTTATCTGTATCTTAAGAGAAGACACAGCAGATGAGTGTAGCCTATGAGTAATAAACCAGGTTTTAATAGCCAGACCTACGCTTAATTACTCACAGGCCAACTTTCTAACAGCAGCTTTATCACCTCAGGATTTCACAACACAAAGCAATTAGTGATGGCAATGCCAAGTGCTGGAGCTTTCTCATGTAGGAACCGACAGGACCTGACTTTCTCCTTCTGGGTGTATTCCTGCCCAGGTCCCCAAGTTACAGACGCTGGGCCTTGTGTTTAAACCTGTATTTAAATTTCGTGGCACACTTAGGGACACAGCTTTTTCTTTTCCACCCTCATGACCAAATAGTTGGGTTTAATAATTTCCTCTACAGTATCAAGATCTGCATATACAAGCATAATAATGTCTATTATAAAATTAAAGTGCTCTTGGGCATGGTGTAGTGCAGGCTTTGGGCAGCATGTTGCAAGCTGTTGGCTTCTCTTTTCCACTGGAACTGTATTTTCCTTTCTTTGCTTTTTGTTAGGAGAAAGGGAACCGGATCATTGTCTAAAACAAAAAATAAGCCTTTTGGAGAAGACAGTAAGATGAGAAAAACATAAAATAAGGGTTTTTCTCATAATAATAATGTTATTTTTCATTCACTATTTAATTGTTGCTGAGCTTTCTTCCAGTCTTTATGCACTGCCGTATGGCATATGCTTTAAAAGGAAATACAGGAAGGGAAATCAAAAGGCAAACAACACATTTTCAGCTTTGGTTCCATTTTTGCAAATCTGAAATAAATTTGGATGATTGTTATTGTCTAAAAACCTTCATATGTAAAGGAAGAAAACCCACCAACTTCATAAATGCCTCAGCTGCTTCCATGGGCCCCATGTAAGGCACTGTCACTAAAATAGTTCACAGCCCTAATTACAATTCACCACATCTTGGGAATGACATTTAGGATTCTCAAGGCGCTTTTAGATCATTTTTAGACTTCGCATAGAAGTTCAGCTGTCACGAAGTCGGTTTTATTCTGTAACAAATTTTATCCCTTGGAATGTTATGTTTGGATTGAACCGGAGATATGGAAAAATACATGCAATATAGTTCACTTACCCCACTGAAATATAACTCCTAAAACAAAGCTGCAACTTTTTTGTCCTTGAATGTTCCTATTCGAGCCTGTGCTTGCCTATAGCTATTTAGATTTGGGGGGAGGTAGGAGGAAGAGCTCTCCCTTACTGTGCTATTCCAACTCCATTAGTGTAGCCAGGGAGAATTCCTGCTGACTATCCAGTAATTAAATAAATGTTTAACATTGCAGGATTTAATTGGAATCCCAAAAGTTAACAATAGCCTCTGCTATCGGTGTCGCTATCTGCAGGATTCTGTTTCCACAGGCGTATATTTAGACCTCGGCCACATCGCCCACTTGCATTACGAATAGTACAAACCCCCCCTTTAAAAAAAACAAAACAGAGAAGAAAACAAACAAGAAGCTCAGTAAAATCTGGAAACTTTTATACGTGACGCCATCTCCACGAATCTCCTTCCCCCTGCTGCAAAACATACTTCAAAGCTTAACAAACCAAGGGGCAGGCAGGCGCTCGTAAGAAGAAAACAAAGCAAGAAGCAGTAACAAATGAACAGGGCTTTACCTTCCAGCAACTTACTGCAGTTCCATTTTCCGAGCCTTTATTTTTGCCCTAGCTCCCTCCCAAGTGATTCCTATGCCTCTCTTCCTCCCATGCTGGCGGCGGGGAGGAGCCGAGGGTCCCCAGCTCCGGATCGGGTAACACACCCAGCAGCGCACCCGGAGCCGGCTGCAGAGAATTCAAATTCCCACTTTAGAAACTTTCAGCAAAACTTGTGTGTCAGGTCTATTTTTGCTTCCTTCCTTCATCCTGTAATAACGCTCCTCGCTCCGGTGCAACGCAGCCATCTTTTGTGCCGTGCCTTTCCTACAATCTGTAGATCAAAAGCCCTTTCCTGGTGTAAATCCCGGCTTTGCCAGAGCTGCGTGATCCCTTTTAGTGTATAATTTATCTAGTTTGCAAAATGGGAGCTATTACAATCACAATGTATTGACTCTTTGCATTAAGTCTCTGTGCAGAGGAACAATACTTGCAATCTGAATGCATTTAATGGATATAAATGTGTATATACATGTTTAATACATATAAATAGATCTGTATGCACATACATATACACACATTTAAGGCATTTACATGGTATGTCTATGTGCACATGCAGACACACAAACCTCAAAATGGGCCAGTGTAATTAGGATAATGGCATTTTTCATGTAAAAAATACAATTATAAAGCATGAATGATCTTCATATCAGGCCTTCTCCATTTGCATTTCACCACCCTCTATGTTATATATAAAGAAGGCAAAAATGGAGACTAACATTGTAAGTCTGCATGCTCATGCTCTGTGAGTTAAACACAATAACAGCCGATTAGTCTTGTTGACAACAGAGCTCACAGAAGTTTCAAAGTCCAGGAACAATCTGACAGCAGCACACCCTAGGAGAACAATGTAAAACAGCAAATAAAGTTCATGTAATTAGATGCTTGAAGAATCAAAGCAGTTCTTACTAAAATAATGAGAATATTATGATTATATCTAGCCATTGATCTTCTTGAAGATCATAGAGCCATACAATAGCTTGGATTGGAAGGGACCTTAAAGCTCACCCAGTTCCAACCCCCTGTCACGGGTAGGGACACCTTCCACTAGAGCAGGTTGCTCCGAGCCCTGTCCAACCTGGCCTCAAACACTGCCAGGGATGGGGGTTGGTGACGAGGGTTGTGTCTAGATGATCAGCTCAACCCTCTCAAACCCTAGTTCCCGAGAAACCTGGTGTCTCCCTCACACTACAAGCTGGAGTCCCTTGCCAGAGCTCCAACTATCTGGCAAGATTTAAGCCAACAATAGAAAGGAAGGTTCAGACATCACCCGTAAAACATATAGCGGGTAAGGATGAACATGGCTTGTCCACGGAGTCAGACTCTGCAGATCACTACTAGATTTCTTTGAAGGATTCAGTCAGTGTAAGGAAGATAATGTTCTTCTTGATATATTCTACCTGGATTTCTAAAAGACTCTTGGCAATGTTTCTCACCTTTCTCAGGGAGGATCATCTGTCAGGAGAAAGGAGGTGATGGTCTCCTGAGAAGGTATTGCTACTCGAAAGGAATACGTGGTTACTTCCCATGATAGAGGGAAGTGGATTTTCACGGGTGTATTGCACATTGGTGCTGCTCAGTGTATTGCTCAATAAGCTGGAAAAGGCAGTAAGATGATCTGTGGGTAAAAAAGTTGGCCAGGAAAGTGAAGATGAGGACTCAATGTGAAGAACGGAAGAAGGAATTCACCGTACTGAGTGGGAAACAAAAGACAGATGAAATTTGATATAACTATAAAAGTAAAGCAGCACACGTGGGAGTGAAGTCACTTCCAAGATGATGTGCTTGAGCATTATTACTCAGGAACAATAATTTATAATAGTTTGATGCAGGTGTTGAATGTATTTTTGGTCACCAAGGAGTTCACTGAATGTCAGGAATAACCACAAAAGGAATGGCAAACAAAGCAAAGCGGGTCACTCTGACACTGTGAATTCCTGGTGCACCTGCATCTCAGGATCCAGGCAGTGGGCTCAGTTTCCATCTGATAAACAAATCCTGCATCTGGCAAAGGTACAGAGAAGGCCAAAAAGAGTGATCTGAAGCATCAAATTGTCCTATGCAGGGAATGTCTAAGTAGTCTCTTCCACCTGGAAAGAGCTGACAAAGGACATTGCAGACATCTGCAAAAAGCCCAGGTGGAACAGAGAGGGTGAAAGAAGACTTTGTCTTCCAGCTCTGGAGGAGGTGGAAGGAAGCATAGCTGCGGGCTTTTGCAGAGAAAAAAGTAGTTCTTCACACAAAGTGCTATAAGGGGTTCATATCTCTGCCAGTGAACGTTGTGGGATTAAAAGTTTACGTAAGTTCAAAAACCAAAACCAGTGACAGAGCAATTCATGATAGAAAAACCAATTAAAGGTCAGTAAATACAAAGACACTGACCTTTGGCTCCAGAAGTCCCTTGGCTGCCAATTGTTGGCCAGTATTCTGTGCCATTACTGTTTGCTTTGTACTTATGTTCTTCCTCCGGGCATCCTCTGTTGCTGCCTGTTGGGCAACACACTTGAACTGGGCAGAGCATTGATCCCACCTAGTAGGGTCATACTCATGTTCTTCACATGTGTTAGGAGAGCTGCTTTTCATCCTGAAGCTCATATCTCACTGCAGTCATGTTTTATTGTCTAAAGTACCTTTCTGGTCTGCATTTTTTCCAAATTGTGTGGTACCTCAGTTCTGCTTCTCCACCATCCTTAAAATACCATTACATAGTTACAAATTACACATATACATGCAACTGGTAATAGGAACATAACTCTTCTGGTCAAAAACTGTGAACCTGGTTTTTAGTGTACCACTTTGGCTTTCTCGGTACATCCACAGAATCATAGAATCACAGTATGTTTTGGGTTGGAAGGGACCTTGAAGATCATCTAGTTACAACCCCCTGCAGTGGGCAGGGACACCTTCCACTAGACCAGGCAACTTCAGAGCTGGTATTTTTAATTCAACCCCCAATTTTGAATTCCAAAGACCAACCTGATGCAGAGGATCTCGGGTGTGAAAACACAGAGCAGTTGTAGTTGCACTGCACTTCCCACTATCCCCTAAATTGGTAGACCAGGGAGATGTTTCCATTCTACATTGCCAGGGATGTGTTGCTGAGAAAACCACACAATTCAATTTGAAATAGGCTTTTTCCTGCCTTTCTTATGCGTAACTCATCACACCCAGATCTTAACGTTTGTGCTCTTGTTTCAAATCTACTCTGCCTATTTACTGTACAAGCAGCACCTTGAACTTCATTCTGTCAAATTTCTTAGAAACACCCTGATTTTGGTGCCAGTTTTCTTAGTGGGAGAGTTGGAACTGCTCATAGAAGGCTATAAACTTTGGGTTTAGGAAAATACTGATTAGTGCTACATTTAAGCATGAGAATAATCTCCTGGCTATTCAGTGAAGTATTTATGGCTATGCTTTAAGTACAGGCTTAAATTCAATTAACTTCATTTTAATCATGGGCTTAAGTGCTTTGCTCTCTCAGGATAATAAGGCCATTGGCATTTCATTTAGCTGGCTGAGCTTGTTTTTAAGTAAATCTCATACTCTCAAGCGCAAACTGACAATCATGCAAATAAGAGTTACCTTTTTGCCTAAAGACAGAAAATGATAAACCGAGTGGTTTTCCAGTCCATGAGGGGAAACACCTTGGTATGGAATGGATTTTCATTTCCCTGATAGTATCGTATTAATTGTCTGGTAGTGAAACATTGCCTTGTAAGAAGGGATTGTGCCATCTTTGATCTCCTTCTGTACATGAGCAAGGAGAGACATAAATGTTGCTTTCCATTGAAATGAAGAACGTTTGTTTGCTTGTTTGCTAGACAAAAGCAAATGTCTTTGAGACATTGTGGGCCACAGCTTCACTTGATATACATTGGCACGTCTCTTTCATTCCAAGGGAATTACACTCATTTTACACCAAGTACATCTCGGAGACTTTCCACGTCATGTATAAACTTGAATAGAGAGATTCTGTATCACGAGGTGAGATCATAATATCCAAGTGTTTCGCAGACATAAAACTATGAGGTCTGGGAACGCTTGATGGTACTTACTAAATACACTATGGTATGCTCATGAGCGGGACCAGTCGTTTAGAAGCAGAATAAGCCAGTTGGTAGGCAGAGCCAAAAAGCAGTGCTCTTTACCATGGTACCCCTCATTAACAGCTTTTTCCTCACTGAAGCAGTAAAATTATGGTTTTATTAAGTCTTTGGTGGTTCGAAAAAACCTTTTCAAACATCATTAACAGTTGATCTGTTCACCAGAGAACCAGTTTACACCATTGGCTAGAATCTTTCTGATGCAAATTGAGAACTGACATAAAATAATGCCAGTTTTACCACCATTTGATTTTAAGGGAAATAAATTGTGTTACGTTGTCGCAGCTACTTCAACTAAAAGATCTGAAATAAGAGATCTTCAGGATGTTCTCCCACTGTTAGTGCTCATAGAACCAGACCAAAAGCAAACCCAGCGAGACTGGAATTTCTGATATTGGGAGAACTTCAGACAGGAAACTTGGCTCCTTCAAAACCAAGAGTTTTGAGGAGTTCTGAGTGATTCACAGCCACTTTGGGGAGCTGAGAAACTACCACCGGCTGCTCATTGCTGCAAGAGCTGGAAGGTGACTGTGGGTACAACCAGGGCACTGTGGCTGCCAACACCTGAACTGCCCCATGCACCTTTGATGATATCCGCAACAGAAAGCAGAGCCATTGCTCCCACCATCACTCACCCCAGGGAGCTGGTCCAGCCTGGAGAGGTGGAAGGAGAGTGGACTTTCCTCCTGCAGGCCATTATTGCTGCAGGAAGCAAAGATGAATGATAATTAGTGCGACTATGAGAAGCTTGCAGTGAGCACTTTGGGGTTTCTCTCAAATTACTGCATGTTGGTCTTGCTGCTGGTGGCTCCAGAATTTAGGGACAACATAATGCTGAGTAGGATGGACCTGACTGACAAATGCCGTTTCCTACCTGGAAGAAACACTGGTTTTGATTTGCAGAAGTCTCTCCCTGGCTCTTCCCCTAACTGCCTTTTGTCCTTTCCACTTATTTTTTCAGGCTTTACACTGAGCAGAATGCTGCATACAAGAACTAAATATATTATTTAGTCCTTTCTTCTAAAGGAAAACAAAGTCTGAGGGCACAGTGATTTCCAGCTCTTTGAATTCCTGACATAGAAAACCCTGTGGTTAGTCAAAGATAATCCTGTTATTTCCACCAGTTTTACAACACTATAACCATCACTTCCCGTTGGGTGGTTATGAAGCTACATCAGTGCAAAGGGAGAACAAAGTTAAACCATCCCTGCTCCTGAGTACAGAAAGGCATTTGGACCTCCATTAAAGTTCACTTCCTTGTTGTAAATGACAATAATTCAGGACAATTCTTCTGAGTTTCTTTGCATTTAAACATCAAAAAACATTCAAGGCTTCAGAAGTGCTTTCAATCTGAGCTGCAAATCAGAGGGGAAAAAAGGCAGTAAGAGTTAATAGCTTCTTTGGAGCAAATTCTCATTTATGGCTTGTTCATCATTAATATGTACCTGTACAGCCACCCTGAGTTCATAAAGTTCAGTGAATACAGTAGAATTTAAATGAATTCTTGTATATTAAAGGCCAAGTCATATGGGGGTTTTATGCAGGCAAAAGCCTTGCTGCTTTCTTCCTGAATAGGGCCTGATTAACGACAGCAGAATTCAGCTTTATGTTAATGCACCATGTAGTGCCCCACTTCTGCAAGCTGCAGTGCTGCATCTATGCCCTTTCTATATTCTCAGTTAAATTAGAAGCAAAAAAGGAATAGATTAAAATGGTGCATTTCAAGTATTCTGCCCATAGGCTTACTCCTAAGCTCAATGACCCTTTTTGGAACCAAAAGGCCTAGAAACAACCTCTGTTTTCCCAACTGTTGGGCTTTTTTAACCTCTCAGTCTATGCTGATGCTCTGCTTGCAGCTATTCCTCCATTGCAAGGGGCACAATGCACTTCCCTGGCTGATGCATGGCTGCACAAGAAGCATCCATTTTTATCACTTTCGGTTATTGTTCCTTTCCCTCGCCACAAATATTTCCCACAGTGCCACTGTTTTCTCTTGGCCTCCTTACTCATCCAAGCTCATAGTTAGGGGCACACTGGGCATTTTGTTATGCCCTTGTTTTATGTTCTGGTAGGCATGAAAACACTCAGTAGGGATTCCATTATGTTTTAGCACTTGTGTTGAAGGGTGAAATAACTTCAGAGCCTGTCAGGGGAGTGATGCATCATGAGTAGTTCCTTCTTTAGTCTACATATTTTTGTTTAAACATTCTTAACCATGTTTTGTAACAAGCTGCTTTCACTGTGCTAGACTGTCTGGAGGAGGAGGATCTGTTTTAACTTTCAAATGACCATGAAAGATTGGAGAGGAGCAACAAACAAGGACATCTCTGTATTAAGTTATCTAACTTCTTCAAGGAAGCGGAGGCTGGAGAGCCTAAAGTTAGCAGAGCTCAATGTTGTGCTGCCCTTGTTTTTCAATATTTGCATTCTTTTCACCTAGGTATTGATTTCACCTCAAATTTGTTTCTTCTGTGATGTCTTTGAAGACTGAATGTGTCAGAATTTACATGGGCAGAGCAAAGAGCAGACCAGTGTCAAACCCCATTGGCACCCTGTTACTGATAATCTTCAAGTTCTTGTCAACAAATCCTATGTTTCCAAGACAGAAAAATGTCAGATTGGCCAACTTTATCAGGTTATTAGAACTCATTACCCCATTCAGCTAAGTAACTGCACCAAGCCTTTGGTTAATAGACATTGCTGCCTAGTTCAGTTTTGGGAAAGCACCCAAAATTCCTTTCACAATATCAAGTATGTGAAGGTCATGTAGCCTCAGCGAGCAGCCCTGACTGGAAGGGACTGTGATACAAGTCAAGGATGAAGCATCAGCAGGGGAGAAGAGGAAAGGGCATTTTCCTCCTCTTAAAGCTCCTCTCAGTGCAGTTCAAGCAAGAAGTGAATGCGTATTCCTGACTCTTCCTCAGCTCTTTAAAACAAGTAATGTCAGCGACTGAGGGATTTTGTATACTCACAAGATGAAATCAAGTCACAAAAAGTCTGCAAAGTCTTTTCAGTCTGATAGTGTCCTTATTTACCTGGGCTCCCTTTCGGATTTGCTTTTGGAATCTCTCGGGGGTTGCCCAAAGCCACCAACCCTGATGGTACATCACACCAGGATGGTGCATTAGCAGTAGCACAGCTTTTATTACCTGCCTGATTCACTAACATGCGCTCATCACTAACGTTACTTAAATGAGCCAAGACATTATATATCCCCCCAGACGTCCACCTTTAAAACCAGCCTAGACACTACATTCTAGAACGTTAAGTTGAAAATCTAAGAGCAATTTCTTCGCAATAGTTGAAGCAGGATCATCTGTTGTCACTTTGCCCTGAACCCCACTCATGGTGAGCACCACACGTGCTGCCCGGAGGCAGGCTGAGGCTTAGGTCATGACTCAGAGTGTTGTTAATCTTCCTTCCTTAGGGTTTCCTTCCTCACTGCCTCCAGGAAGTGGGTCCTGCACCAGCTTTCTGCCTGGAACAAAGGGTGGCCCCACCGCAGCATCTCGGACTAACCTCCTGCAGAGGAAAGGAGTTCACTGTGCACACAGCACCATCAGTTCCTGCTGACAGACAGGGAAGGGACAGAGCTGCCCTGCTGCTCGCTTTGATGCTACTCACGGTAGCGTCAGGATCATGATGGAGCTTGTCCAGGGGTCTGGTTAGCAAATCCAAACCTGGTCAGGTTTGAGCGCTCTGAGCAAGGTCCTTCATTTCACTTGGCATCTACAGCATCAGGATGCCAGCAGCTCTAAAAAGCAGGTCGAAGTCCAGAGACATTGTGCTGTCTTGTGCCTTGCCAGAAGTCACAGGCTGTACCTCTTGCATGATGCCACCTTCAGAAATCAGTGGTCTTATGGCTGTCCCTAGGGTGAAACCAAAGCTCTTCTTCCCAGCTAATGCACTGGATCAGCTCCTGTCTGGCCTGTACAGTAAATACCAAATTACTTACAAGCAATGGCAAGTTTCACATCCTGTCTTCTGCCCCTAAAGTAAAAAGCAGAGAGGAAAAAATATTTAGGTTGACCCATTACTCTTCTAAAAAGATGAAACTAAAATCAGCAACTCTTACTGATGCATTTATTATGGGAATAACTGTGAAGTGCAGGGTAAAATTGCTGGCTGCATGCAGCTTGTGCTTAAAGGACAGAGACCAGACTTCATGTTCCCTCCTGTCTCACAGACATTTTATCAGCTGGAAGAAAATGAATAACATCCCAGCGGTGATTTGCATTCACAATCTCAATGAAAGAGATGCAATGCAGAAAAAGTAATCACACGGGAATGCACCGAACATTAAAACCAGCAGCAAAAGACAGCGTAGAGTCAAAACACAGGTGCTTCATCATCATATTTTCACTCAAGTAGCATGTCCTCAGATAACCTGCACGAAAATCCCTGGAAGAGCTGGTGGTGGGAGGACTCTGGAGGATGAAGGGAAGTCTGCAGAGGACATGGAGCTGGTGCCAGAGGACCAGAGGCAGCAAGAAGGTTCTGGGTTAAAGTTCCTCACATCAGTAGTAAGCTGCCAGGTCAGGCTGGGCGCTCTGGTGGGTGACCTGCTTTGATTTGCTTAGAACAGATAAGACCTGTGAGTTTCATATGTGACAGTTACAGTGAATACAGGATAAAGAAACTACACCTGTGGGTTTTCCTTAGCCATGAATTTTACAGCTTATAATTCAGCACCATGTTGAGAAGCAGACCCTTGCTGAAGAAGGGGAGAGGAGAGGGCAGGACTGGACACCACAGTGCACAGCAGTGCCAGCTGCCATGAAGAGTGATGTTCTTCCTGCTGAAACTAAACCATGATAAAATAGATACCACAGGTCAAATAGTGGCTGCACACACGTTACTCTGGTTACAAGCTCCCTTCGTCAGGGTGAGAAAGGTGCTTGAACAGCCAGAGCTGTCAAAGAGCACATCTCATACACACTTTTAACTACCTCTGGTCAGAAGAAGGAAGGAGAGGAGCCATGTATGCTTGCAATTACAGCCCAGGGGCCTGATCCAGAGTCTATTGAAGTCAACAGAAAGGTTTCCATTGACGTCAGCAGAGGCTGGGATGGGCCCCCAGAGCTTCGCTGCATGCTAACATCATCTTGACTGCTGTTAGCTAGAGCTTCACTGGGTGGATTTCAGGACTACCTTCGATGCCCAGGTTCCTTCTCCCTGCAGGAGGGGTAGAAAACCAGCCTACAAGCACAGAGCTGCAGGTTTTAAGGCTGGTTTAAAACAAGGACCAGGCGTCAGCATATTGTGCTGCAGCCTTGGGCTGTGCTAAATTAATGCCATCTGCTACTGGCCTTCCTCCCCTCGCCTCCTCCCACCTCCCTCAGGGGGCTTCTGACAGTGGAGAATAGCTGGAGTACAGTCACAAGCATCACGCCTCTTCCTGTCCCTAACACACCCTTTACACCCTTTGTTTCTCTCTAAGTGTCATGGGTGGAGTAGGATCCTAGTACGCTGGCTCCAAACCAGCTGGCAGCATCTGGCCAGGCTCAGCCCCATTTCTTCAGGACTTGGAGGACCTGAAGCGAGGCAGAGCCTCCCCATTGCAATCTCCAGGGGTTAATGATGGTATTTTTCACCCAGGAGAGGAGTTATTTGCAGTGATGTCACCTCCTGGTTGAAAGCTTATGAACTTTCCAATATCAGGGGAGAATTGCAAATGCCATGTGAAATCTCTGCTCACTCTGGGTTGAAACCTTGCAGGAGGAGGCTCCCACTGCTGGGCTGAAAGTTCAAAAGGTAGGAGCCATTTCTCACCATCACTGCTTGGGAATGGCAGTTGAAAGTAAAGATCCTAATTACATTTGGCATTTCTAATAGGCTCCTGCTAAATAAATGACATCATTTGTGGCACGGCAGTAAAAGAGCCCACTGTAAGGGACTGTAAACAAGAGTCCATCCAGCCTCATTCTGCCCTAACAAAAGGAAGGGGAAAGAGGGGGAATCCTGCTAAATGACCACAATATTCACATTGACTTCAATATTAGGCATGTCCTGAAACCTCTGCAAAATAGTTTTGAAACAGGATAAAACGTGCTCAGAAACTGGGACTTTTGGGAACCATTAGGAAATCACTGGATTCCACAACACGCAAGTGTGCATACTGGGGCAGGGTCTTTCCGGGCAGGAATTTTGAGGGTGTTAAAGATCTGCGAAGCTGCATTGAACCTCCTCCTGATTACTGAATGCTGTGGTTGACGTTTCTATGGGATGCATTTTCCAAACCAGGACTTATATTCACAATTCCTCTTGGAAAATGGTTGCCCGTCATACCACATTTGCGTGCTCCTTGTGCTTCACCTGTGGGTGTCATAGCTCCCACATCAGTTGAAGGGGAAGAGGGGGTTGTATTTAAGTCTAGAAGGAGCCCCCTCTAGAGAGGAGCAAAGCAGCTCTTCCCTACAAGGGTCTCCCCATGGTTTTGGTGTAGGAATGTCTCAGCCTGGCCTTTTGGGGGAAATCCCAGGTGCAGGATTTGGGCACCAAATCATGGTAAAGGGAGCAGACAAGAATCCCTTCTCTTTCTCCCCAAAAACACCCCAATCAACCAAAAAACAAAAAAACCACACACAAAAAAATCTCAGAAAAAGCAAACAACCCACCAGAAAAAAAAAAAAAAGGAGGAAAAAATGGAAGGGAAGAAAAGGGAAAGGGAAAAAAAACCCCAAACCAACAAAGAAAAAAATCAACAAGAAAAAAAAACACGAAAAATAGAGAAAAAGGAAAAACTGGGAAAAAAAAAAAAAAGACAAAAGAAAATAATAATAATAAAAAATGACAGAAAAAAGGAAAAGAAGAAAAAAGGAAAAAGGGAAAAAAAAAAAGGAAAAAGGGAAAAAAAAAAAAGAAAAAAGAAAAAAGAAAAAAGAAACAAACCAGAAACCCCAAAAAAATAAAAGCACAAAAAAACCTTAAAAAACCCAAAAAAAACCAAAACACCAAGACAAAAAAGAAGAAGAAAGAAAACAAAGCAAACAATCCCTAACCCTGTATCTCAGTCTCTGTTTTCCAGTTTGCCCCTGCACAGCAGCCAGGCCCGGGCCGTGCTGGGAATGAGCACAGCGCCGGCTGCGAACAGCCCCAGCTGCCAACGCAGGGGGATTCTTCCGAGCTCTCCTCACCTCGTCCTGATCCTGCCGGACCCTGCTTAGTTGGTGATATTTGAGGGCATCGCAGCGTGAGGCGCTCTGAACGCAGGCCATTAATTGTAACAGGATGCGGTTAGAGGCTTTTTGATAGCTGCATGCCCGTAACTGTAACCTGCATTCAGCTATTTTCAGCCCTTCATGCAGGGAGAAGGAACATTTGCATTCACATTGCCCTTAGTGCGTAGATGTGCTGGATGATAAATTAAAAGCACAGTGTAAGGCCAATACCCATCTGTTCCATGTCAAATATATGTGATTTCTTTCCTTGCTGGATTCTGTAGATGGATGCCCTTTGCCAGAGCTCTTTTTAGGCAATTGCATTCACCGCTGAAAAACAAGTGCTCATTTGGCCTGTGAGTCAAACTATGATCTTAATACTTTCCCACCGCTCAGTTTTTGCTATCTCCTTCCTAGCTGGGCTTCTGATAGCTTCCTTACCCTAAGGAAAGACCTTCTCCTTGGTCTTTTTATTCCTTTGCAAGAGTAAATTACGGGATACATTCTTGATCCAAGCATATGGAAATATCCCCTCGCCTGCAAAGTGACGTGGGTTCATAATGTCCCTTTCTCTTATTAATTTAGTTGCAAGTCGCTCTCTGAGTCACTCACAGCATCATCATGCGAACCCTTTCACAGTACTTAGGTTTGATTCAGCGGAGCGCTCGCCTTGCCGAGTGTGAAAGAGGCCATTTATGCTTAATAACGATAATAACCAGCAGTTGGAGACTGGGAAAAGAAGGGAAAATAAAACCCTGCAGAACTTTACAGGAAAGGACATTTCATGGTGCCAGGAGGGTGAGAAGGTCAGACATCTGGTGCTTAGTCTCACCCTGGATTACAGGCAGGAATGCACGGCCATGGAGGTGGGGCTCTGCTGGCCATGAGGCAAAGGCTTTTGTGGCCAATGGGATTTGGGGTGCCCCATTGTGCCCCCCTGTTTGTAAGAGACCTCTTGTGTTCAGGGGTGCAGAGTGCGGAGCAGACTCATTCTGCACAGACACTCTCAGGGAATGAACAACAAGGGAAGTTCAGGTTAGATATAAGGAAGAAGTCCTTCCCTGTGAGGGTGGTGAGGCACTGGAATGGGTTTCCCAGGGAAGTTGTGAATGCTCCATCCCTGGCGGTGTTCAAGGCCGGGTTGGACAGAGCCTTGGGTGCATGGTTTAGTGGGAGGTGTCCCTGCCCATGGCAGGGGGGTTGGAACTCGATGATCTTGAGGTCTTTTCCAGCCCTAACTATTCTATGATTCTATTAGGAGGAGAAAAGCATGCTCTGAAAAAAATGTGGAGATTAAGCTGGATAAAGACTATCAGAAAATACTGAGGAAAACCCTCAGGAATCCTATTGCATTCATCCTCATAAATCATGAAAAACCCAACCATCAGGTATCAGAGAGACCTGCATGCTCTCACTTGGTGGTCGCAAACTTTCTAGGCATAGACTGTCAGATATTCACAGAATCCCAGACTGGTTTGGGTTGAAGGGACCTTAAAGCTCATCCCGTTCCAACCCCTACCATGGGCAGGGACACCTTCCACTAGAGCAGCTTGCTCCAAGCCCCGTCCAGCCTGGCCTTGAACACTGCCAGGGATGGAGCAGCCACAGCTTCTCTGGGGTAGCAGCTCTGTGAAGTGCTTCTTCCTGATATCTAATCTAAATGTATCCTCTTGTCAGTTTAACGCCATTCCCCCATGTCCTATCACTACATGTCCTTGTAAATATTAATAACAAAGTGCGCATCTCAAGAAACCAGCTGCAAACCACATTATCACTTCTAGATCCTTCCATAAGGGGCCACCAACATTGCTGCTTTATTTGCCTCTAGTAAGGCAAAAACATTGCAAAGATGCTGAGATTGAGTATCAGGACCATGCAGTGTCCTTTTGTGGGAGCAGGGGATGGAGAGCTCATCCAGTCAGCTCTCACTGGGCCACAAGTCATTGAAATATATAGAGTAAAGGGGATCTACATTTTCCTAAAGCCTAGAATAATGCTGAAGTTTAACCTTCAAGAGCTCAGCAACCCACAAATAAAGGACTATTTTATTATCAAACCCTGCAAGAGCTTACAATGTTTTTCCTTTGGTGCTGCAATTTCAACACCCCCAGCATTTATTCTATCTCAGACATTCTCTGTGTTCAGTTTACATTCATCTCCATCTATTTTTAACAGAAAAATAAACTCAGATGCACACTGGAGCAGTGCAGTATTTCTCTTGAGTATCATAAGACTGCTTGATCACATCTTTTCCTGGCACTTAGTCCATTGGTTTATGAATTATTTTGTTACACTGAGTACATAGTTGATAGTTCAATGGCTGGGAGTGATTGTTCTCGAAATATGGATGGAGTTGTCATGGTAATACATTGCTAGGGAGATTAAGGCATGCTTAAATTAAGGCATGTATTGAATCCTCAGTTGTTTTAGCTACTCTTTCCTTGCCATGTTTGGAGAACATCCTATCTAGTGCAGTCCTCCAAGACATCTTACTGGATTCCTCATCAAGCAGTGACTAACCCAATGCTTTGAGTCACCCATTTGCCATCCCTGGGCTCCAGCCAGTCCCGTGCAGTCTGCCTTGGCCGGCGGGGCAGCGATTGGCTTCCAGCACTGCCTGTTTTGCAATACCAGGAATTCCTTCCAGCCCCTTTGAACTAAATCCTGAACAGATTCACCCTCTGCCGGAGCATTTGGCTCCAAGATACACAGGAAGGTTTTCAAAAGGCCAAAACAGATCAGACAACAGCAAGAGCTGGGTTTCTACAGCTTGATTTTAAGGGGTTTAAAGGCATCAATAGCAAGAGATGGGGCCTGGGGGGATTTTCAGGAACACATATGGAAAGCGTCGCCCTGGGGTTGCCTCCCCTATGCCCCACACAGCAATTTGTTCAAAGTCACTGTACCAATTCCTATCAGAAACTCTGATAAAGAGCATTTGAGTTGAGCATCTCAATACACTTGTGACAGACTGATGACATTTCTGGCTTCTGCTGAAAGAGATCAGCCACCACCAGTTAAATCTCTGCTCGTCTGTGGCCTGTCACTGGGGATTTTTACACACTGACAGGCAGAGATGACATGCATGGCTGGGAAGGGAGAAGCATCATTTCCCCGCAAGCATCTCCGTATAACCAGCCCACGTCAATGTTTCAGGTAGATTTAGTTTTGCCTCCTCATCTATGCACAGTCAAGAATATACACTAAAACCTTATCTTTGAGCACATTTGCATGGCAAAGGGGCATTACTGGCAGTGCCATGCAGGGTCTTAAATCCATGCTGGTAAATGAAACATAAGCAAAGGGAAACCTTCAGGTGCCGAAACTCAAGTTAAAAAAAAAATCAAAACAAAGCTCAACAACAAAAGGCCAGTCTATGAACATGTGGAAATGCAATTTTCAGACTTGCCTAAATGAAACAGAAGCCCTGTATTTATTTCTGGACATCCTATTGCTATGGACAAAGCAAATCCACAGCGATAAGAGTTAGCAGAGAAACCAGATTATTGTCAAATCCACTGACACGAAGTAATAACAACTCATTGCAACTGCAGTCAACACCTTACTTGTAAATCCAGCACATAAATATTCACTGCCCTGTACGTGATCTGCAGCTTGCAGCAAAGATGACCCCAAGCACATCCCAAGCACATGGCAAAAGGATCAAAACAAAAAGCACGTGATGGTTCTTAACAGAAGCTACATTATCCATGGAAGGGACAAACACACATGGCCTTCAGATCCGTGTAGAACAATACCAGGGCTGCAGCAGGGCTGAAACTGGGAAAAGCAGATGCTGCCCAAAGCAGAATCCGCTTGAGAAGTTTAACATGCGCAACACACATCAGGAAATCAGAGCGCTTTCATGTGAGCAGAGAAGAGCTCATTGCAACCTTATTGCCAGCTAGAATCGATGAACCAAATGGCAGAGAGACTCAAGAGGCAGGATTCAGACCAGGATCCATAAGTTCACTCTGCTGAGTTTGCCCTTGTATTCAGCTCCTTGTAGAGACAGGAGCCACCTACAGAAATGAGGCCCGGCTTAAGGTCAAGAGCTACTGAGGAACATAGGAACAGTTCTGCAGCTTTTCCTCTTAAGAGACACCATTATCCACAGCAAGAAGCAGGAAACTTCAGCTGGTGCTCATTCATGGGAAATTAAAAACTCACACAAAGCATGAGCGTCCCTGAGACAGCGCAGGAGGGGGGAAATCCTCCCCAAGCCACATGTGTTTGACTCCTTCAAAGATGCATTCACTTTAACCCTCAAATCCAGAGCTGCTTCTGCAAATGTAAGGAAACCATCTCCAGCTTTTACTGGGTGCCAAATCCATTGTTTTGGCTAGAGAGACAAATTAGCTTTGGGCCAGTGGAACAGACTGCATGACTTACTGAAGTCCCTTTCACAGCTCTTGCCATAATTGCATAAGCCAACTACAACATGCAGAGAGACTTAAAAGCATCCAAGGGCAATGTTGGCCTCCTTGTGCAGTACAAACCAGTGCAGATCGCGTGGAAGATACCAGAGCTGTTTCTAAGGACTAACACATCTTAATTCTTTCAGTTATTCCTAATTCAAGTAACAAACATGGAAAATTTACACAGTGTTTATGGCTGATTTAGACCCAAGACTCAACTTATGCTTCAACCATGAAAGAGTGGCAGATAAATCTCAGATAAAATGGACTAACAGTGGTGTTTTCATGTGGAGATATTCATATCTCCAGAGGAATGCTCTCCTAGAATGGTCTCGAGGAAGGTGTGGAGATTCCTGTGTGAGAGCAGTTGGGTATTCACTGTTTTCTGTGCACACAGCTTATAGATGGGAGGAAAAGAGGCTTCTATACTCAGCTACAATTGCCTACATGAAGAGAAAAGGCCTGCTCACCGCATTCCAGGTCCTCATTCTCTTTTGACACCTAAGTATTTCAAATCAAATCTCAAAGCACTGAGAAGGCAGCCGAGACTAAAGCTTTTCCTCATCTGCCATTGCTAAGCATGCAAAGGTGATGGTTGAAGTCCTGGCGAGGAGATACAGGCATACTGCATCCATGGTCCTCAGTACTGCATCGCTCCTGGCCTCCATGCATCTCCCATGGGATGTTGTGGAGGAACTGCAGTGCCGTGCAAACAGGGTCAGGTGAATGGCAAAGCTCAGGCCAGAAGTGACATGGGAAACAGCTGGGTGCTGCGAGAGGGAGGTGGCTGCAGCCCGGGTATTGCTGTTGGCTGCCCTCCCTGCCCCATGCTTAGGATATAAACCCAGCCTGCCAGGGTGATGGAAAAGCAGCTTGTGCCCTGAGGCTGTTTCTCCCCTTCCTTTCTAAAGAAACCCCCTAATTTATCCCCAAACATGAAGAGCATGGGGATGATGCCTTCTCTGAAAGGATGTTTTCAGACTCCTGTGCTTTTTCAGTGTTGTCTTAGGGAGAATTATCCCAAAAGCATCAGGCGAGGCTAAACCTCCCTCATCAGGAGCAACAGGCACAATCAGCACTGCTCTGGCAGTGGCGTGCAAGCTGCCAGCCAGAGAAACATGCAAAGCAGCCACTTGAAAAACAAAATTCCCCACTTTCTCGTGCATGTGGAATGAGCATGATTTATCTGGGAAGGAATTTGCCCTCAGTGTTGATCTCCTTAAAAGAGAGTAACTAAAAGAGTAACTGAAAGAATAACTAAAATAGCCTCGGGCCGCTTGAAAATAACCAGTTGTGGTGTACAGTGGCTTTCTGATCACTTCCCCTCATCCTAAACCCTTATCTTATCCCAGTATCTGTGTCAGTAACTTCCTTAGCCCCTATCCGACAGCAGGTAGTGGTGAAGTTCCTGCATGGGCAGATATTGGTACCATTGTTGGACGATTGCTGATTCTGAGCTGAGAGGGCCATTCCCAGCTTAGCCAAGCAGATTGCTTCCCAAAAGTGGGAAAGAAGAGTTATTTGGTAGGCAGGGAAGAAGCCAGCTGACACAAATGGTCCACCCAGCCAAAAAACCCAGGATTGCAAATATCAGGAAGCAGGATTGGAATCGCAATTTCTTGGCACAGGCATTATTGGCTTTAATATTGTTTGTGAAACCTGCAGTGAATTGGTTGGGAGGAGGAGGGGAACCAACCAGCCACCCAAAACCCTCCCAGACAAAACAGTCTGTCTTTTGTAGGTCCGTATACAAACTCTCCCACACAGCCTGGGACCAAGTGTTGGATTGAGGCCTCAGCTTGGCTTTCATTTACCAGCCAAGAACAACAGAATGGGTTTATGGGGGGGGGGGGGGATGGACGGGACGGGGACAGGACGACGACCAGGCAATGCAAGGGAGGCTGTCATCTCCTTGGGTTGTCCACCCTGCTTTATGATGCCCTGTCTGCACTCCCATTGTAGCTGCCTTTACATCCCCATGCAAGGAGGAGGGAGATGAATTCTATTCATTTTGCAGAGCTTCTCTCCCCTGATAGGTGCTCAGGGCTGGGCAGGATTCCACCTTTAAAACCTATAGCTGTCTGTCACCAAGAAACGATATCAAATCCCAAGGAGGATGGGACACTCTTTGGCAGAAGAGCCACTGAAAGGAGTGTATTCATGGGGAAGCTATGACCCTCTATGATAAGCCCCAGACAATTAGATGCTGTCCCACATGGAGAAGTCACAAGGTGATGAGGTACCACAGGATCTAATGGAGGCTTTATCAAGGCTTTTTACTCAGGTTATTATTCACAAAAATGTCTTTGTTTTAGTCTTTTGCTTAGAAAAAAAACCCAAGAGTTCATTGAAGGGTTTAATGAACCTTTAAAGACATCACTGCAAGGACTGCCAAATTAACCTGCCAAAACAGCGTTATTGAGCTCCTGGAAATTCATGACAAGGAAATGTGTATTTAATGTACCTCATTTAACTCCTATTATCGAGAGGAATCAGCAGGTGGATTTCTCTGAAGCACACAAGATGCTAACGGAGACAGCATGCACTCATTCAGCCTGGGCCTTTCTAGAACTGGAGAAAATACTCTTTCTCCTCTCCCCAGAGCCCTCCAGAGGCAAAGGGCTCTTTTCCAGTCTCTCTTTAAAGATCCATTCTTTTCCTCTGCTTCAACCAGCATTTATCCCCCTGCTTGCTGTGTGCTCCACCGTGGTTCAGATGCCTCACTCCAGCAAGCTTCCTTTCATGCACCAGTGCCTAAATATAGAGGTACTTACTCATGTGCTACTCCTGCAGTGTCAAAGCAAGCACTGCTCAGTGAGTTCCTGGAGCACAACTCAAATATCTGCCCTAAAGAGCTGATTATTGCTGTTGTGGCCTAATGGCAAAGCAGCACAGACTGGCTCCATTGAACAGATAGGACAGGTCCATATTTGAAGGCCCGGCTCATTCTCCCAACACACCAGAGGCATCCCTGTGTCCATCTGACCCATACTCTGCTCTCATTTTGTGCACATCAGACCCTTACTGTCCCGCTGCTCATGTGAGGAAATGCTTTAACACCTCACCTGAAACATCACCAAGCACCTGATTTCTGCCCATGCCCCGGACTGCTGTGCAGCATCCTCCCATTTCCCTTCCGCAGAGCCAGCTCCTCACAAGCTGCCATCACAGCCAGCCCCACACTCACCAATCACCAATCCAGGCTGAACTCCTGCTTTCTGCATGAAGAAACTGAAAACAGCATCTTGCGCTTCCCAAGGGAGCACCAGGGCTACCAAACTATTGGCAGTTATTTGTGAACACGTTATTTTCCCCTGCAAATAAAGGTTCACGTACGAGTAATTGAAGATTCAGTGATGGCGAGGGCAGGATGCTGTAGCACACTGTCTGGAACCCGGGCAGGGTGGAAGGGGAACAATTCTGGTCTTTTCTTCCAAAACTGCTCCACCTGATGGTGAATTGTTGTAAAACATATTCATAACCCTAGAATATAGCGGAGAAGTTGGCTCTGCTCTCAGCTTCCACCCCGAGCAGCAGCTCCTATGGCAGCAACACACCAAGGTGTAAGTGCTCACACCCAGCAATACCACCACCAAGATGCTCTTACTACAGCAGCTCAAGTGCTTAGGGAGGGGTTTGCATGAAACTGCCCATCACAGCCACAACTGAATGGGGTCTTCAGGGCAGCACTGACTCCAATTTGATATCCCCAGGACGTGTACAGGGCATTTGAAGTGGGGGGATCTCTATCCCCAAGCCTGACAGGGCCCCCAGAGGCATCCTGTCCTCCCATCCGAAGTGCTGTTGGTGAGTCTGCAAACAACTGAACCATCCCCATGCTTTGCTAAAGGGGCATCCTCTACTTCTGGGCACATTAACAGCAAGGAAAGGATGAAAGGAGAATAAGAAACAGATCTCTGTTGCTGCCTATGGAAAGAGAGCCTTGCTGAGCCCTCCCAGCTGGCCAGTGCTGAGTCTCCCACTTGCTGCTGGTAATGCCAGCAAAGGTCAGGACTGCAACCAGAGCCTTGCTACTGGACTGGGTGCATCCCAACATAAACCAATAGAAGCAGTTAGAAGAGATAAAGGGAATTATTCTGCTATTTCCCATAACGTGACTCTAGACTCTGCTAACAAGAGACCAGGACACCTCCTGGAAGTAGAGCAGTTTGAAGCAATAAAGCTATTTCCCTTGTTTCATTAGACCTTCCTGTTTGACACTGAAGAGGACAATCATTCCTGATGTCCTGGATCCACGTTGCTTAGGACCCCGATCCCTTTTCCCCCTCTGATGATCATTCCCATGCACAGGTATCTGCAGAGCAATGCAACCAGCAGGCACAAACTCCACAGCCCCTCTGCCCTCTGTTGCCCTCAGTGCTGTGGGTTTCTGGAAACAACATTGGATTGCTCCTGCTTGCTAAATCGGTCCTGGTTTTTACAGCACCATTTAAACTACTTCCTCAGGAAATTTCACAGGCACAGTGGCAGGCATTGATTTCAAGCAGAAAATATCCCAGCAGGAAACTTAAAAAGGAAAGATGTGCTGTAATTATATCTTTTCTGGGCTTGCAAGACAGAGGAAGACAAGATATAAACCAACACATGCACTGAAGCTGTAATGTGCAATAATGTCCTGATTAATACAATCAGAGCACTTCAGAGCACAATTCCAAGCACTTTCCTTGCAATCAGAGTTTCGATGCCTAAGTGCAGAGCTTTCCACTTGGTCACGCAGGATCGCAGCAGCGCCGTCGCTAAATGGCACAACCCATCTCATCTCATCTCTCTGCAACCCAGTTAAACAAGCACAAGCAATTAAATACCTGTGGCAGCTTCTGGTGCACAAAAAGGGCCTGAGATGCACATCCACGTTTTCAGTCAATTTCTGGAAGTAATGAATGCGTTAATAGAAGCAGAATGACTGCACAATTGATGTGGATAAAAGCTCTGGGAAGCTCTGAAACTACTTCACACTGTCACAGGATGCATCTCTGAAGCTACCTTTCCTCCGTTTGGGATCTGCACATATATTTGGCCCTTGACCTAAATGAAAATGAATCTGGGGTGTCTATTTGCTCCAAAGCATGGATGGGATTTAGGCTGATAATTACTTTTAAGTTAAATTCACAGATGGAGAATTGAGAGTTGGATGGGGGGGGGGGCTAGAATCACAACTTCCTTTTGTTTCGATTAATTTGAGGATGTGAGCACCAGAGAGACCAAGAATCCTGCCCTAAGTCCCATGATAAGCCTGCAATTGAGCCCAGGTTTCCACCGTCTGGACAGCATCTTATCTGTTGGACTGTGCCTTCCCTTTAGCACTTCTAAAGGCTGATGTCCTCAGCTGCAGACATAACACAGATTAAAAGTCTCTTGGCGTTAGCCTGCTATCAGCCCCTCCTTTGAAAAGAGAGCCCTACTAATAAAAAGGGATATCCTGCTCCTGTAGTGTCCCATAGCCACCATCATGTTGGGCAGCAATGTGGGAAAGAGAGTCAGACAGTATCATGCAGGGATTTAGAGAGAGATTAACCCTCTGAGCCAAGATCGGTTGGAATTAGATTGCAACCACAGACCACAGAGAAGAGGCTGTAAGTCAGCACCAGGAGCAGCCAAACAAGAATTGTTTTCACTTTTAGTGCCCTTGAACTTGCAGTGCAGAAGAGGGTGTTCCTGCAGAGCACTCCCTGCCCTGCCACAGCCAGTCCCGCTCTGAAGGGGCAAACACAATGCTTGCACCCAGGGGATGGATGTGATGAGGATTTGGGGTTTGCCCAACCAATGCTATTGAAAAACAAACAAAAAAATCACTGCATCTGAAAATTTATCAAGCAGAAACTTGATTTATTCTTCTGAACCTGATTTTGCAGGAACAATACATAAAGAATTAGGTTTTTGATCTATAATTTAAAGCCTGTTTTGACTTTGCCGCGCAGGTACAAATGTCACATTTGTTTAACGGGGAAAAACGCACTTATTGTTTTACATCTCTCCTCGGAGCACATTTACCTGTCGTGCTTTGCAGGTAAACCAAATAAAATCCTCATTATTGGCACAAGCAGGAAATTCAGGCAGAGCTTTATAACCATGTTTTATAGATCAGATCAAGGGTGGAGACACTCCTTTCTGCTGCCGCCTCATAACTTGTTCCACTTTCCTCACCTCAGAGCTAAAGAAGAAATGAAGCTTTTCTTTCAAGGCTCAGTTTGGCGTTATTACCAGCAGGGCTATTTATAATCCCTGGAACAATAGCTGACCTTGGCCCAGCACAAGCACTTGCATACCCTGTGCCTGCATTGTCCCGCAGCATTCCCACCCCGCTGCCTGCGGTTGCCTTCCCTCCCCAAGGCTGCCAAGCCCTTGGAAGCAGGGTGGGGACATCACAGGAATCATAAACAAAGCGAGGCAAGCCACAACACTCAAGGCTTTACCGATAACACATCCAAAGCCGGGGAGAGGTGATGTCTCTCCCCCAGCAAGCACAGAAAACTTCCCTGCTGACCTCTGTAATGAGATAGAAGCTGTTGCTGATAGCACAGCAAACTCAATTTATATTTATGTAAACTCTTCTCCTTGGCTTATTTTCCTTATGGAAAACAACCCAGATGTCCTCGTTTTCCTCATGGGTTATTTTCTGCAGTAAGGAAACTGCAATTAGAGAGGAGCGAGGCATGCACCACATTGACACTACAGAGCCCGGCTGCCAGCGCGGTCCTTGGGCAACATTGATGCGGGTCGATGGGGTGAACCTGCTGTGCTGCAAGGGAGGGGGATGCTCCAGCCCCCTCGATGCACCAGCAGAGACTGGATGGATCCCCTTGCTCGGTGCTTATCTGCTAGCCTTGCCCAGGCAGCCCTGGCACAGCTCCTTGACTGCACCATGCGCAAGCCCTGGTGCGTTTGCAGAAGCAGAGCAGTGTGAGATAAAGCCAAGGCCAGCGGCTGGTGTGCGGCCAAAGGGCCCGGAGTGAACGGGCAAGAGAGGAGGCGCAGCGAGGAAAGGGTCAGAAATCAGCCCCCCCCGCCAGGGCTGCCCCTGCTCGCCATGGGGTCAGATGGACAAACAGGTTGGGTTCCAGCACTGCCTGGGGGGAGCGGAGCGAGGGACGCAGGGAGCTGCCGGTCAGAGCGGCCGGAGGTCCAAGTGCTGCTTTGGGCTCGCTTTTGAGCAGAGATCCCCACCAGAGGGACCTCTTGCTCAGAGCTGGGAAGCCGGGATCCGGGCATCCCGCCGGGCAGGCTCCTGCTCCGCAGGCAGGGAGCCGCGTTTCCCACCTTCTTCCGGCTTCAACATCTGGATCCAGCTGTTTCAGAGAAGAAGCCTGGATTTGCTGGAGAGAGGGTGGGAGGCTCAGGGGGGCAGCATCC
Source organism: Amazona ochrocephala (assembly GCA_039720435.1). Taxonomy (NCBI): domain Eukaryota; kingdom Metazoa; phylum Chordata; class Aves; order Psittaciformes; family Psittacidae; genus Amazona; species Amazona ochrocephala. The sequence goes on from CM077889.1 coordinate 17,353,171, forward strand.
CCTCTGCTGCAGGCACAGTGGGGAGGAAGGAGGGCAGCCCCGCGCAGGTACAAGGACATCACAGCCACTGTGAGAGGAGACTGGCCACTGAAGGCAAATCCCAGCACAGCAATGGTGAGCAGCAGCGGCCTTTGCTTTGAACCCAGGCTCAGATGAGTGTCTCAGGATACAGCCACCACGCTCCCAGGACAGCAAAGCCCCATCCTCATTTTCAAGGGCACAACACATCCTTGTTCCAGCAGCAAGTGAATGGTAGGAAGGAGGTGCAGGAACAATGAGGTGCTTTTGGCCTCAGTGCTTGGCAAAGCTGCCAAGGAGCCACCACGTACCCCTTGCCTGAGAGCGGGGACTTCAGCATGTCAGCATCTTCTGCCATTCTCCATCCATCCCAAATCAAACCTCAGCCATCTAAGGACTTAGATAAAGTACTTATGCCACGCTATCAGATAGCCTGGGATCCAAGAACAGTTCACGGGGAATCACATTCCTTTTGCACCTGATTTAGACCGAACACTTGAATTTTCAGTATAAATCCAAGGAGGGAGGGAACCTTTCCTCTTTCAATTAACCCTTCTGTGGGTATATCTGAGACTGCCCCAACCAAGTGGCCATTATCAGAGTGGCTATTCAAAGCTGTTTTCCTCCTCCGTCTCCTAATGGGATCCTCAGCTGGCTGGGGGCCCAGGGGCAGGAGGAAGCAGTTCCGAGCCCCAGCAGCTCTGCTGGGAGATTCTTATTTCTCTCTAGCATGGTTCTAAGTATAAGAAGCTCCCACAACAGTTGGATTCGAGGTTAGATTGCCTCCCAAATCCCAGGGGAGCAGCAAAACCAAGGAGAGGATATGGAGCTGCCCAAGAGGTGCTTTGTGCTAATGCACACCTGCAGCAAAGCCCAACCAGCCTCACAAACACCACCCAGCATGTAATACTGGGGGGGGACGGGTGGCCACCAGCGCCCATTAACACCACAGTGCTTTTGCATGTTAGCCTGGGTCAGCCAGAGCAGAGTGCTGGGATGGAGTTTAATTGCTGACACTATTTGGATAAGAGGTTCAGGGGCAAGTAAACACACACACAAATATTTGTGAGCAGAAGCCTGGGATTAACCCAGGTTTCCAGATGGCTTCCATGGAAAAAGCACTGGAATCACTGCTCTATTGCAACATGTATGGTGCTATCGTCTGGCTCTGCACTGATTCAGGGTAACCACCCTTATAAAGTATCATTTGGTTTAATAATAATACTACTATAATTCTTTGTAACTACCCTTATGAAAGAGGCCTTCAGTTTTTATGCCTGTTTACTATTCTCTATGGAAGCATCAGATGTGATATTGTCATCCCAGGGAGCATCCTTTTTCCTGCTCCCATCAAGACTGGCTGCAGGCCGTGAGCCAAAGGCTGCTTCTTCCCCTTCCCCAAACTTACTTTTCCTGGCAGGAGAGTAAAAGAAAAATACATATATATAAAAAATTCAGGACATTGCTCAGGTCATCCTCCAAGAGCCATGGTTCCAGAGGGGAACTTCCCCACCTCCAAGATGAGCACTGTTAGACACCCAGCCTAGGGAGACAAGAGCTTACTGTATAGGGAGCTCTTAAGACCGGGGCACAATATTCATTTCTAGTTTATAGGTTTAGTTATAGATAATAAGAAAGTGGAAATAATGATTTCTTTTTTCAAGTCTTTTTGGGCTTTCTGGTTTATGCTTTCCTATCAAAGGAACTAAACGCCTTGGTTTATGCTAGATTCGATAAGTTGTTGGGGTTTCTTTAGTCCATACCTGATTGCATCACACGTCGAACATGCTCTGAATGCACAAGGGATCAGCTATCAATTTTATATATATATATATAAAAAATATATATGTATACACACACATATATGTGTTATATATAATATATGCATATATTATATATATATATATAAAGAATTTTGCTGTGGAGCAATGTTCAATGATAACTGGCAATCCTAAATGGTGCCTCAAAAAAGTGACAGTCACCCACTTGCACAGCTCCACCTGGTTATCAATGAACTTTGCGCTGATAACTGAAACAACAGTTTCATGGTGAAATTCCAACCTCAAAACTGCCCCACAGCCTTTGCAAACAACTTGTGCTTCCTTGCCTAAGTGGCAAGGCCCAAAGCGAGCAGCCTTTGCACGGGTGAGAAACAATGGCCGCAAGCGAGAAGTCACAAGCGCTCTGAATTATGTGCAGAATAATTCTCGTATTGATGTTAAGGGGGTTTCCTTTCTTGATATGATCATTTCCTTTAACTGCTGAACTTGGAAGGGAGCCGTCCCCGGTGCCATTGTGCAGGGCTGCGCCGCCCTGGCCATGGGGAGGGCTGCGGTGCTGCTCCCGCTTCTCCTGCTCCAAAGGAGCTGCCATGCCCTTGGGATTTGTAATGTGGTGGCATGGGGAATCCTTCTGCAAACACCAGCAGTGAGGTGCCCTGGCCATGTTCTGCTGCCCAGCAGAGGAGGAAAGCCCCCAAGATCTCCCTTTTGTTGCTCGCACAGGGGGATCACTGGGGGGAACTGCTGCCCCACCAACACAACAGCCTCTCCCAACTCTCTACCCTTCCATGGGGAAACTCAAGATGTGTGCTGTTTAGTCTTAGTTCTCTCTTTTCAAAGGGCAGCTCCTCTCCAGCAATGCCTGGTGTCCTCGAAACACCCCATCCTTTCCTGACCCATCACTTGTTCCAGCCTTTTACCTTTCCTGCCCAGCACCATCCAGGTCCCTCTCTAGCCCCACAGCTTTCACTCAGCAGCACACATGTGCAGATGCTGTTGTGATAGATGGTTAAGGAACGTCTCCCTGCAGCGATCTCCAGGCAGCACCGCGCCAACATCTGCTTCAAGCCCTGTTTTCCCACTGACCCAGACATGATTTCAGCACAAAGTGGTGTTTCATCATTAGCAAAGCAGTGATGCTGTAAGAATTACGTGCCTGCCTCATCGCATTGCTCCTGATTAATGCTCCACAGTCTTGGGAGAAACAATTCAGCAAACCCCAAAGAATTACAAAAGGGAGAACATTCCCTATGGCCAAGTCAAATTCCCACTGAAATCCCTGGAAGCATTTCTACTGGCTCCTAGGGGAACTGGACTAGTCACTCTCCAGGAGACAACTTACAAATGGATGAGGTTGTGTGAGTCACCTATATATACAGCCAAATTTAGCTCCTTTCTCCAGTCTTTTGTCTCATCAGTGCTGTTGATGTGAGGAGCTTTGTCCTTCTGCCGCCTCAATACCTTGATGGTCACACACCTGGCATTGTGCACAGGATGGTGACCACAGGCTGCAGAGCACCATCACCTCCCAGCTCTCTGCTTGAACACAAGTCCATTTGTTCCTTCCTGTCAGCATTTGCTTACGAGCATCACCTGCCACCATAAAAACCTGTTCCCTCTGTTTTGAAACAGCAGATCACCATGAGAAAGGAGGAAGGCTTCAGAAAGCCATGCTGGTTTGTAAAGGCATCTTGTTAGATGGCATTAAAACAAGTACCAGAGAGCACAGCCAGGAGGAAAGCTACTCCCCTGGGATCCCAGCAACGCTCTATGCGATAGCTGATGGCTGGCTCTTGCCCTCCTTCCTCACCAACAACTTAGTGTAATCAACAACAAAAGAGCATGGATTCTGGAAAAAAGACGTCTGGAAATCACAGTGGAAAATGGCTTTCCAAGCTGTAACGCAGCACTCACCCCTTCCCTAACATCTGGATAGGCAGCAGGGGAGGAGGAGCTGCACCACCACCTCCAGAGATCCAGACATCAGAGCCATTAAACAAACGAATTCTGTAGCTGGAGAGCTTCAAAACGTTTAAAAGAAAGAAGCAGCCTTATCTGTTAAAGGGGTTTAAGCAAATTGAGGCCAGGACAGCTCTTGAAGAACACCCAGAAAAACAAGCTGACATGGGAAGTAAGTCCAGATCCAAACCCTCCCGTGTCTGCTTCACCACATTACCACCCAAGTTAATTTAAGGGGATTTAGGAGAACCTGATGTGTTTTAAGAGGGGATTGCTGAAGACACTGACAGGGAGAAGAAACGCAGTAATGAGAGAGAAGCCTTTAGAAGCGATGAAGCCTCCCTCACACCACGTATTTGAGGCAGAGGAACAAACAGAAGCTGTAATTACTAGAAGGAAACATTTCAGGAGCCAGCAATTATCCAATTAAAATAAGGCAGATATATACAGCACAGAGCTGAGGACAAGCAGCAAGTCCATGTCCCTAAACTGGCCTTCTATAAACAGTGCTCTCTGCCAGAAACCAGGCTTCCTGGTGAGACACAGCCAGTCCCCACCTTGAGGGATTCTTCTGGGCAGAGAGTTTGTGTCTGTTATTGTCACCCAGTGCCCTGAAAGTGCCATCATCTCACTTGCCTACCTGTAAACTGCCCACCTCTACCTCAAGGACATCAGGTTAAAGCCAAAGCTCTTACCAGTCACATCCTTCCCCTCTCCAGGGCTCCAGAAGGACCCATGACCTCACAGATCCAACACAAACCTGGGTGCTATCAGTTGATGACCAGTGGCACCTCTAGAGACTGTAACAGAATCGCATTCAAAATATGAAAGAAGAAAGTCTTTATCTGCTTAGTGGCTGGTTTTCCCTTAGGAGACAGGAGAGATGGGTTTAGATGGCTGCCTCCCATGCTTGAAACACACACACTGTCCATTTGGACCTGTTCAAACTTCATTGACTTCATTACACTCCCACATTACTCGGCATGATTGGGCAAGTGTAATCCTAGAAGGCGTTTAACTCCCACATTTCCACAGGCTACAGCCAGGAGCTCAGTGTTAACATCAGAGACGGTCATAAAGTCATTGCTTCACACTACGGAGTGTGGGGGTGTAATGGCTCGCTGTCACCTTCCAGCATCGTCTTCCCTACACATCCCAGTGCCTTGCTCTACATCTTGTTTTTTGATATTAGGCATTAACTTGTCCTCATTTAAAGATGAGGGATTCAACAGAGTAACACATTTTATGGTCTCTGCAATTAGGAGGAAAACATATGAAAACATAATATGACATTAATGTAATATCACTTCTTAAAGCGGGGTTGAGCATCAGCTTCCTTTTTGCCTTAAGTGCAATTTTCAACTTCTCAAAATTCCATTTAATTAAACTCATTTATAGCAACGAAATTAGAATCTAGATAATGAAGGAAATTTCATTTACAATCTGTCTGCCTTTTTAATTGCTTGGCTCAAAAGTAGCAGCCCTTTTCTTATCAGTCTTCCATGCTTATTGCTCCTTTTCTTCTGTAAACTAAACTCCAGACGTCTTCCCTGTAAAAGCATGCCAGAATTTACAGTGGCACCACACTAAAGCAATAATTCCTGCTGAAACTAAGCAGATTTTATTACTGTCAGCATGTTTTTCACATCAGAGGAAGAGGTTGGACGATTCAAATGTCATTTAAAAGGTGGGATTGTTTTACTAGGAGGAAGGGTTGGAGAATCTCACTCCCTTGGTATTTAAATGCGACAATTCCTCCTATAAGGCAGAGTTCTAAACTGTAGAAATCTAGAGATACAATACTGAACCAAAAGCTTTCTCTTAAGTTCAATAGAATTTGGACCAGCACAGGTATGCAGAACAAAGCTTGCTTTGCATCCCCTTCATCTCTTATAGGAGGGCTTGGCATCACTTTTAGCCGGAGCAGACTATTGCTGCATAAGAGAGGTCTGCAGGGAGGTTTGCCAGACTGAGGGAGAAGCTAGACCACCTTCAAAAGAGAAACCCACCCTGCAAGCCAATGCCTAAATTCCTCATTAATCCTCTGGTCAACTCTTGCAGCCCCCGGGAGTCCATCCAAGAGCTCTGGGGCATGGGGCATTTCTCTTTAAATCCTCTCAGCACCCCATTCATCTTATTTCCTAAGTTAGTTTTTAAGGAAGCCTCCTTTGTCTTCCTCCCCTTGATTTCTCCTCCCATAAACTCTTGGAGGACAGTTTGGGGACAAGAGCAGGTCATGCTGACCGATGGTTTCTCAGTGTGGAAGATTACATCAAAGGAGCAGCAGATGTCAGGAGTCCTTCTTTAACTTTAAATACATTATGACTTGGGGGAACTGCAGGAAAACCCCCAACAGGATATAGGGGAAACCCATTACACAGGGAGGAGCACAGAAATACCCTCACATAAGACTAGACGTACTTTCAATCTGCAATCACTAACATGGACAGGCAAATTCAAGCAGCCCCCTTAAAGCTAAAAGCTTCATACCCTTGGGCTTTTGTCCTGCAATAACAGCCAGATGGGGGTGCCCAGAGGCCTACATCTGTCCACGTTTAAGCTGGATTTGTTCCCTATAGTTAATGTTCATGCTGCTGCTGAATCAGTGGCAATGGAAGGACTAAAGAGATTTTGTTTTCCATTTACCAGCCCACACCCAAGTTCTTCCACTTTTCAACAGAGTAACGGGAAGTCAACCAAATCCTGCCACTGTTATAGAAATGAAAAGCCTCTTAATTACATGGCAACGGACACTTATTTATGTTGATGTTTAACAGCTCATGAAGAAGTAATTGAAACTTGAGATTAATGGTTGATTTTGAAGGAATTCATGCCTAGACCATCAGTGCTGACTCTATAGGGTTCAGTCCCAGAGAGACAAAGGCTCCAGTGTGCCTTAACATCACTACCAGTGATTGCTAGAGGTATCAAATTAGGAGCCAACTGGTGCGTGTATAGCCCATGCCAGGCCCTTGGCCTGCATTAGCATTCCAGATTGCACAACTGGTAGTGGAATACAGAACCACATGGAGAGCCACAGCCATTGAAAACCACAGGACCCAGCCAAAGGCCTGGGATTTTTGGTTGCAATAGAAACAAAATATTTTCTGAGTAAAATCAGAGACAAATGCTTGCTTCATGACCTTAGGGTCATGCTTAGACTTTAACATCTTGACTACAACTAAGGAAAAAGAATGGCACATCACAGAGCAATAGTCCGGAATCCTAACGATGGCACTACAGTGGGTTTGGGTTTGATGATGAATTACTGTTCTTCATCACAACATGAAGCAGTTTTCCATCAATGTCATTATTTTTAATTCAGAATTAGCAGGGAAATGTCAAGTTGACATGCAAACCATCAACTGCAGCTTTTTTTGCTAACACCACATTCAAAAGCTTTTATCTGACATCACTCCAATGACCTCACTGTTTCACCATCCATTTCTGTTCAGCATCCAGATGCATTAGCCATCAATCCCTCTGGCTTCCAACAGCCAGCAAGAAATAGGGGGACTTTTGCAAGCACAGCAGAGTCTAGGACTCTTTCCAGGAGGCTCGGGAGAGCCACCCCAGTGTGGAGATCCATGGTGAGCAAAGGGAGCATGAGTGGGAAGAAAGATGATGCTGACAGGCCTGTGCTTGCAAGGCACAGTGCTCCACTCAGAACCTTCCCAAAGTGCCTGGGAAAGGGAACCTCCAGCCATTGCTTGCCTTTTAAGCCAGTTCTGTGGCCACCCTCCCTACAAAGTCAAGGGAGATGCTCTGGATGTCACAACCTGGCCCAGGCTGGTCTCTTCCTTTCTGAAAGGATGAGGTGACCTGGGACTGACACCTCTTGGGTCAGTGAAAACAGGTCCTGATGCCTCAGGCCAAGCTGAAGGCACTTCTGCTTAGCATGAAACGTTGGTTATTGAGGAAAGTGATCAAGATGCAGTAGCACATTTCAAACAGCTTTGCAGATGGTGAGTAGGCTGCAGAGGAAAACCCAGGCCACACAATATTGTAGACAAAACGAAAGCTTGAAGCAGCACTGGATTTAAGGAAATGATTTCCGAATTCCCCAGGCTGTCTGCATACAGACTGACTGTACTGAAACAACTGTGCTCTTTCCACAGCTAAAATACTTGGTGTGCCTGAAGAAACCTCATGCAAACAGGCAAATAAGCTTGCTTACATTTCACTTAGCACAACTGCCATTTGTTGTGGCACTGTGCTCCAGTGCGGGCACAGCAAGTTGTTTGAATTCTCCGAATGGAACAGAAAGAGGGAGATGGGAGTGGGAGAGACCATCCCAGGAAAACCACACCATGCAAATACCCTGATGAGCAATGCGCTGCAATGCCTACCTTCCCTGCTCTGTGTTTACAGGAGCAGAGGAATCCTAACTTTAATGCCTGGAAAGAACAGCCAGTGCAAAGCAACAGGCATTTCTAAAGAAGAACTCTGGTTTCTTTATCTGGGATTAAAATTTGCAGGTTGATGTGAAGCACCTTCATCATCTCTCTTTCCAAGTGCTTCAGATGGATATTATTTTTCCATTAGCTGATTACCATTCGCAGGCGATGGTTGCTTTGGAGAATACCAGCAATATGCCAGAACCTCATCCAAAAGGCTACAGTTCGGAATGAACAGAAGAAGGGAATAGCCTCCAGTATTAAATAGACATTTTCCATCAATATTTCAATGTCAAGTGAGTAATATCAGCATGTGGAAGCTACTGCTGGGAAGGGATGCTCATGTGTTAGTTAATGAGCAAAGGTCGTCTAGCCCATGCGGCCTCTCTGGAACAGACTGGATGCTGGAGATGGGACAAGTGGAGCTTGACTCAGAATAGTGCGGCCTCAGCCCAGCCGCTGCTAATGAGTCATTTTGATGTGGGAACATTTCTTCAGTACAGCTGCCTTCAGATCAGAGTGTTGACATGCAGGGTTGGAGTCTTGAGAGACAGAAGGAGACAGAAGGAGACACTGTTTCCAACGCCCCCTTCAAGAGCAGCGAGTTCAAGTGCTCCAAGCATCAGGCTCCACGTACGTTCGGAGCCTTCGTACTCAAGTGGCACCAGTACTGGAAATGGCCAAATCTTCCCTACAATGTTTTTCTCCTCAAAAATACCCACATCTGTGGATGTTTCCCGCACAGAAGCTGAATATTCACAATTACTGTGGATATTCGGTGTCTTAGGTACTTGACTGTGTAAAGCTGAGGGTTTAGGCATCTGTATGCAGTCAGAGGAGAGGTGTTCAATGGTAGCTCAGCTGCACTCCAAACTCCTCCTTGACAGCGTTGGACAAGCAGTGGTCATTGGAGCTGCTCCTCAGCTGTAGACCTTCAACATCACCCCCTGAGGAAGGTGACCTCCTACAAACTGGGAAGCCACCTTCAGTGCGAGATCACTGTTTGCTGGCTCTTCTCATAACCCAAATAACTGAATGGTTCTGGATGTCTGGGTGGCTGCTGGCAGTGAGCTGCTCCCTGGAGGTGTTCTGCTCAGAGAGACCTATGGAAGAGCACCCAGAGGGAGTACGCTGGATGTTTTCCAGAACTGATATGCAACAAGATGGGTATTGGCATGATCACAAGTGGAAAAGGGAGGGATTGGAACAGAGAAGGGAAAATATGAAAAATATGAAGGAGGGACAATAAGTTGTGCCAAGAGAAAAAATAAATTACAAAGTAGGAATTTCTGAGGTGAAGGCAAGAAGAAAGGAACGGATGTTGCAAAAAGGTGGCGTGAGGGAAGAGATATAGTGGTCGATGCTTCTCTGAAGGCAAAGCTGCTCTGACAAGCCAGCAGGGAGGGTGCTCTTCTGAAGATTGGTTGCCAAGCTAGCTTAATGTGATGTTCTTATAGCCTAAACTGGCAAGATCAAAGATGAGGAGACAGGGCAAATGGAGGGTAGGCAGAGGGGCTGACATTTGTAAGTCACAGGTGAGGAAGCCAAAGCCAAACAACACAGACTCAGCAGCCACAGGGGGAAGAAAGCTGCAAAGATGCTCCACGGGCTCCCGAGATTTGAGTATTTGGGCTGAAAGCTGGTGCCCACATTCTGTGGGCACAGAGGGGAGGCTGAGGACCTGCCCCCAAGCAGCAAGAGATGCCTGGAGACCAGAATGACCCAGTAAGGAAGTTTCGCGACTATAGAATATTTCAGAGCTGCCCTATGGCACATCAAGGCCTGCTCTACCGAGCGTGACTTAATCAAATAGTTTTACCTTTGTTCCCATGATTTAATGAATGTAGGAGTAGGAGGAAAAACCTCAAATACCTCCTACATTCATCCAAGCTTTCTGACATTCCTTCTTCCCCTTCGCCTCCCAGGGCCAATAACATTTCCAAGCCATAAGCTGGAAACAATTAATGGGGAGACAACAGAAAAACATCCTTTGTGGATTAGTTCACGTAAGTAATTGCACCAGCGTTCTAAGCAGACCTGTGTGGAAGCCAAAAGGTTCCTGGCTTCAGTGACTGCTGGTGGTTCCAATTATAGTCACCCTCTTACAAGTACAAACACAGGCTTGCTGCAAGCGACAGTGATTCTGCTGCTATAGTAATTGTGAGCCACATTTATGATCTATTTGCATGCCAGAGCCATGGCTATCTAGACACCAGAACCAGGTTACTAGAGCCAGAAGAATGTGGATGGAGTTTACTATAAACATAATTATATTACTACCTTATATAAGTGGTATGTTTTCTACATAAGGCTTATAAAATGCAAGGCATCTGTATGTGCAAAATGGGGAGTGATGGAGGAAAAATCCTCATTAAAGTCCTACAGATGGAACACAGAACAAATTCCAGAGCCTTCGCCAGTATTAAGCTAGCAGCAATTACAGCCACTGGAGAGCCAAACTCTACAGATGTCTGCACCCCATCGGCATGCAGTTGCCAATGGACAGGTAATAGTTCATAAATAGACCTCATGCCATGGCTTGAAAGGCCATAGTAATGTGAACGTGCATTTACTACCTGGTTGGAGCTGCTGCTATAGGTACAGCAGTGGTGATACAGCAGTGTTATGTATTTAAGTAATGTATATTAGGTACATTAATGTACTTAATATGTTTATTTAAATGGAGCAGCAGATTTGCATGACTGACAAAGCCAAAGCACTGCAGCTGAGCTTCAGCATCATCCCAAGCATGATGCTGAGGTCTCCAAAGTTGAGATGAAGTAGGGAGAGACAAATCCAGAGGCTGTCTCACGCCCACCTTAGACAGGTAGGGCCAGGGCCATCACTGAAAGGGCTGTGAGGAGGTGGTTCTCACCATCTCTCATATGTATGTCCTTGTTTGAATTCTGACCCTAGTTAAAATTAGTGAGGAACAGAAGGTAAAGACATGTTTCCATAACGGAGTGGGCTGGAGCATAACTCTGGGGTACATCTATGAATAGCTCCATGGTGGGTGGATCTCTTGGAACAGCAGCGCTAATACATGTCTTTGCTTTTGTATCTATGTGTGCACATACAAGTCACCAAAAGGTGCGACTATGAGGGCTAAATCAGCCCAGCAAAGTATATATGCCACAGTCCATACAATCAAGAAACCCAGAATCACCAGGACATGAGTGCTCAGGCTGATGACTTGCACTGATGGCTAGTATATTTATCCTCCTCTGATACAGCCTGAGCTGCATGTTGTTGCATGGATGTGAGTAGGTTCAGCTATAGCCTCCAGCTGCAGCGGAGCCTCATTCCTTCTGCTTCAATAGTCTGATGAGAACCTTGGTTAATCAACAGAGAAAACTTTTTCTAGAGACTGTCCTGCTTTCAACAGCACGGAGCAGAAATGCCATCCTTTGCAGAGCAGCTGAAAAAGCAGAAGTTACTGTTTCTCCCTCTTTTCCATCCCTCTTTAATCAGCTGCCATCCCTGGTGAGCACCTGGTACAGTCCCAGAAGTCAGGAAATAAAGTTGTAAGTTATGGGGATTTTGCTTTGGGAATGAAGTATTAGCAGCATGGTATAAGCCGGCATGGTACATTTTAATGCATGGGCAGATTTAATCAAGATTGATTTCCTCTTCCACTAGAGCAGCTAGGAAGAGTCTGTGGGACTGTAAGGGATGTCAAATGCCTAAACCTGGCAAGTTAATTCCCTGCACTGTGGTGCCAAGAACGGATGTGAGCCCATTAACCTTCACCTGCTCGAAATCCCCAGCACGTTCTGTGTGCTCAAGGGGTGCCTCACAACCAGCCCATCGAGCATTGCATGGCTGGTCAGGGAGAGCCTCTCCTCCAGTCTCCAGGAGCCACTTTAGATACTCCCCAACATTTAGTTCACTGCTCAAATCCATACAAGGTGCTGCACCTGAGATATGGGTGAGCTCCTCTCTTAGCCTAAATACAGCCTGAAATACCAACCTCAGTTTCTTAAGCCCAAGTGTGAACTGCGCTGTGATCCATCTCTCTTACCGAAAATCCCACCCAGGATATAAGAAAGCTTTCTCATTACACTGTGCAAGTATTGGGTTTCGTGAATCGTTTCCCAGCAAAAAGGGTTTCACTGGAAAATTCCTAAACCGGATCAAATTTGCTCCTAAATGTAATAAAAATTCCAGGCCAGATCCTCAAGTGCTCAGCTCCGGTGCCCCAGGCAAGGTGGAGCGATGCCACCTCAGCAGGACCTGGCACCCAGCGCTTTGGCCAGCTACTTTCCTCTTATTCTTTATGGACATTCCATTTTGCCTTTACCTTAAACAACCCAACCTGCAGTGGGCAGCTGTAATTACATCTGTAGCTTGCTCCTTTTTTATGTACCTTGCGGTTGAAGCTGACGTGGTGATCTCTAGCTCTGAACTATCTGTGATCTTGTGTCTGGCAGTGTGTAGTGCAGGCCAATGTGTTTGTGATTGAGCGTTTGTCTTGGTCTAGAAGGAATCAGCTTTGCCTTTTAGGATGTGGTTATCTACTCCTATGTGGTGTTCTCCCCCAGATCCCACAAAAGGGGATCTCAGCATCACTCTGTTCCCATCATTCCCTATGAATTACGTGGAGGGTGGGAAAAAAAGTTAGAATAGCACCTTGGTACTTACTTAGGATAAGATTAAATTTGAAAGTATTGGGTAGGAGTCAGGCAAAGCCCATCCAAGCTGATGGGCAGAGACTTAACAGTAATCTGCAGCCCAAAACTATACAGCACCACATGCCAGGAAGAGTAAAGTTCCTTCTAAGCCATATTCCGATTTAGAGCTTAGTGGTGGGCAGCCAGAAGTGTCTCATCAGTTATGCAGAAAATGGCTTTAATTGCTGGCCTTTCAGAACTCGACTTGTAAATAGACCTCCTTGTCATAGCAATAGTGTCTGACTGCAGCTCAATTGCTTTTTCTTGCATCTGCATGTTGCGGCTGAATCGCTGTGGTCAGAGGAAGACATTGACCGTGGAGACATCCGAATCTAAACAAGAGTCACAGGACAAAAAACAGTGAAGATCTGAGGCTGTTCCAGAAGTGCTGATGCACAAAGAAAAGGAAACACAGACCTGAGGTCATCTCCTTGTCTATGCATGTGATATCAGGGCTTTGACCAACCACTGGATAGAGCCATCACTAAGGATTTTGGAAAGCCATACCTCCGGAGGGAAGGTAAGTGTGGAAGAGCAACCAGTTGAGCACCCCAGCCTTACACAATTCGATCTGTATGTAAGAGGGCATCAGAATGCTCAGAGACTTACCCAGTGGCAGTGAAATGCCTTAACTGCCTCTTCGAGCCTCACTTGGTGACACGTGGGGCTCTTAAGCATTAACTAGGAGTGAGACAAAGCATTTGTCACTGCTAAGATGTGTCCCTCCTGCCTGGCTATACATCTGCAGAGCCTCAGAGGTACATTTCTTTCCTATTCGGTATCTGGTTTAAATTAGACTCAGAAACTTGTTCCAGATACCAGAACATGGAGAACTTGTGACTCATGCTCCGTCATGCCTATTCTGGACAGGGGAACCTGGTGCTTAAACCACGACACAGGGGAAGGAAAACCCAGTGATACCTTAAAGGGTATGGCAGGAGGATGCTGCAGCAACTGGGAGCTGCCAAGGAGTTTGCACATAGTGTGTATTCAGCTAGGACTTGCAAGCAGAAGTGATGCAGGTCTAGGATGGATGTGCGCTTTCTACAACAGGACAAACACACCCTTCTGAGCTATTCCCAAAGGAAAAGTCACTCAAGCACGGCAGACTGTACCTTAGCAAACCTGTTTGCTGAGAGGGATTCAGCATTAAAGGGAACTGGAGGATTGATTATGTGGTGACAAACAACTAGTGAGATAATCCTGATAGAGAACATTTATGTGGATGCTCTCCAAGGGTCCCCACCTTTGTTTTTGGCTACTATGGTGTCTTTCCAGCTGCTAAAAAATCAGCTTGGTTTTCCATATAGTATCTGCAGTGACAGCATGAAAAAAGGAGAAGTAATTGCAAAGGGATATTTTCTTTTGTGCATGGGGGAAGCACAGGCAGGATTACTGCTGATACCACCTGCGTGGGAAGGATGGAGACTGAACCCTTTCTTCTGCCCCATCTGCATCTTTCCAGGGTGCCTGGAATACAGTCACAAGTGAGAAAGACCAAACCTAAAACCGGTGTTTAGCAGCACCCCACTGAGCTGGAAGCAGAATGATTCTGTGATTTTGGAGGTGAAACTCCTGTAGTTCTCTCATGTAGTGGATTTCCAGACAGTGAGCTGGCAATAGAGCACACCACATCCCTAGCGTGGCAGAGACCTCTAATCACCGCAGCTGTCTCTGACCGTCCATCCAGCAGCACTCCTCTTCATCTCACACCGGGCTGAGACCTTCCTTCCTCACAGCCTCATAATAAAATCAAGTGCTCACAGGGCTGCCCCTTGGGTGCTTTATTTCCCACTTGGAATTAAACCAGATAGAGTCCATTCAAGGAGAAAAGCTATGAATAAATTTGCTGCTGAATTCCACATTTTACACTGTAATAAACCCTTCCTGAGATCCTACTGCTATGAGCTGCTAAAATTTACAGGAATCCTTAAAGCTTCATTTCCTTCTACAGCCTTTTTGCCTCTTAAAAGGCATGCTGCTCACCAAAACCCACCCGGTGAACTGTAATTCAGCCTATGAGCTCTATAGCCAAGCTCACCACACACCATTGACATGTTTAAAAGATCAAGTCACATCAAAAAGTAGATAAGGATTTGTTATCAACAACCAGAAGTTGCACCTCTATTTCAATATCGTTGATTACAAAATGACACGAATCAGGTTTTAAAAGCCTAATAATGCCTTTTGTCTGAATATGAATTCCGTGAATTCATAATTGGCAGAAGTTGTTTAAAACAGATATTTCCAAAGATTTAGTGTTACATTTTTTCCATGGTTTAGAGCTCCAAAATATTGCCTCAATACCAAGTAATGAATGAGCAGAAACAAGAAATTCCTAGAAAAGAGCTTGAGAGGTGGGGATAAAAAGAGCCAAAACATGAAGTGCAAGCCAAAACAGTGCTCCTTTCCCCCCAATGCCCACTGCCTGCACCAGCCTCATCCCTGGCTCATTGCTTTCCATTCAAGTTCTGCATTACTTGTTTTCCCTTGAAATGACATTAACCCACAGCTTAAAATGCCAGCCCCCTGAGGCTGATAGTTACAACGAGAGCATGTACAACACATGCACCATTACAGAGAACTTCCCAGTGGCCCTTTCCTGCTGTGAGCCTGCCCTAATGCACAGGCTGTACCATTACACAGGGCTGTCACATCACTGTGCAGGCTTACTCCTTGTAGAAAATAGGCTAAATGGAAGGGACCAAGACTTCAAGAAATCACGAACGTCTCTCAGGGTATGGAACACTGGAAGCCTGTTGCTATTTAGACTTCTTTTTTAAATACTGGTCTTAGTTACAGTTTACTTTTCCCACTTAGAAACGTGGAAAAGTTTGTTCAGCTTAAAGTTTCCTGTTTGGCATTAGCAGCTGCTGGCTCCCATGTTTATAAATATTCCAGCAGGCATTTCTAAAGGAATCTGGTTGCAATTAAGCATCGAGCAATGCGGCTCTCTGCTCCCAAGCAGAACTAGTGCTGCCCGAGGTGACCTGTGGGAGACGAGGGGCTGCTGCTCGGTGAGCCGTATGTGCTGCAGGGTGAGCGTTAGCAGCCAGCAGTGTAGCTTTAGGGGGCTGTGATTCAACAGGAAAGTGAAATCACTCACTTGTGGTGTCCAAATATAGTAGCTCAGGAGGAACATTTGGTGAGCAGGCCTGGGACCACCTACTCTGAGCATTACTCATCACGGTCCCCAGTGCCCTTGAGCATCCTTAGGTTGTGCAGTGCAGAAAGGCGCTTCTCCAAGCTAAGCATCTCTCCCTGCCCATCAGCCCCATACATCCCAGCATTTCATGCTCTCCCTGGGTACACCAGCCTCAGTTTCCCCCAATTCTTGTTAATATGCCTTAAAGCTAAGCAATCCAGAGCAAAGAGCAAAAGGAATAGCCTAGATGAAGAGAACCCTTTTCATTTCCCAGACAAATTTGCCCATAGCTTTCTGAAGCATTCACCTCTGCTGAACCAAAGGCAGGTTATTTCTCCCCAGGCAGCCACCACCTTGTTTCAGGGCTTCCAAGGGGCAATTTCTTCCCATCTTTTTAAAATAGACTCTGTCTTGGATTGCTCTGCTCCTTAAGGAAAAGGTTCCAAACACTTCCTTGGAATCAGCAAGACTTTTGTGCATTTGTATGCGGATGTGCTTTCAGCCCCCAGTGATGGGCAGAGAAGGAGAATGTCACTTCCCAATGAGCCAGCTAACCCTGAGGAGTCAGGAAACCCAATAAACAATGAGACAATGGTGTTGCCTCAGAAACCACTAACCTGGAACAGGAGCTGCCCTTTACTGTGAAGGTACTTAGCAGGGGAGAGATTACTCAGAGGAATGGCAGCTGGAGAGGACACCTGTGCCACTCAGTTGCTTTCCCCCAGGCTGTCTGGTTTATATCTCCTTGATGCTATGTCCTGCACTCCCACTGTGTAAAGCCAGGGCAGCCTCAGAGCCTCTCCACTGTGCCCCAGGGACACCAGTCACATAGGCAGGGGCAGCTGGGGCCTCATGGCAAGCACAGTTCCCATGGCCAAGCCCAGGCAGTCAGCTATGAATGAACATCATTCCTGCCCTGTCCATGCACCCATTGGAGGGTATCTCCCAAATCTGAACCAGGAGCTCTTTGGGCACAGCCCAGGACTATGTCTGAGCCTGCACAGCTCAACTAGTCCTTCTGTGCTCACAGTTCAGTGCTGATCCAGCTCAGCATCCCATCTTTTGGGACTGCAGCTCATGGGCCTCTGTAGCTCCACAGGCATTTCAGAAGAGCTTGGAGCGCAGGTCGTTTTACTACTGTTGCCCTACATTTTAGTGTAACAGCAGCAAGAATGTAAGGTAGAAACAGCCCAAAAGAAGAAAACCCATGAACAATTCTGCAGTCAAAACCTTTTATGGGAGAAGTGACTTTTAAGTTCCTCTTTTGCTGGTTTTACTTAAAAAGAGGCAAAATATGCTGAGCAAATGAAAGGCATAATAGCACAGCCTCACCCCCAGCCTGTTTCCGGCCGTACACAACAGCACCATGAACTTCTTAAAGAGCAGCATTTCCTGAACCTCAAGTGCTCGCAGATGGTGTTGTCCTGGAGCCCTTTCTGCTGATGCTCCTCGGTTCTCTTTGCTTGCGTGACTGCTCTGCAGCTTTAGTTTGTTTATTCCACTTTTTCCTGCTCTCTAGTTACGAGCTAAGGAAGGGAACCAGCCACTTTTGCTGCTTTAATCACTTGCTGGTGCCAGGGCACGTCCACGGGGTGCTTAACGGGGTGTGTCACTGCCATTCATGTGAGCAGGGATTGCAAAATCAGGTCCCTTTAGCGTGAGTGCGGAGATGGATGCAGCATGGTCAGGGACATGAGTCTGTGAATGTTTCTATCTGAGCACTTTGGGCTGCGCAGAAGAAGGGTGAGGACCTGTTATCTGATTAGTAGTAAGAACAGACACAGCCAGACTTGGTAGGCCACCCTGTCCATCCAGAACTCCAAGATCACAGGCTGCGCTGGGTTGAAGGGACCTTAAAGCTCATCCAGATCCAACCCCTGCCACAGGCAGGGACACCTTCCACTGGAGCAGGGTGCTCCAAGTGCCTGTGTCCAATCTGGCCTTGAGCACTGAGAGGGATGGGGCATCCACAGCTTCTCTGGGCACCCTGTGCCAGCACCTCAGCACCCTCATAGTACAGAATGTCTGCCTTAAAAAGATGGCAGCTCCAAGCTAAAAACTACATTGCCATGAGCCTGTCCAGTGTCTAAAGTCACAAACTCTACAGACAGCACTGTTAGGAGAACTCACACCATGCCAGGCACAGTGATTAAGATGCATGCAGCAAATGGATGTGTCTTCAGATTAGTGTTATAAAGTCAGCCTTCATTGTATAGTCACAACTGCTATCATGGTCATCTTGATACTTCAAGAACCATCTGGCTCTTCATGGAGGTTGATAATGCCACAGGTGCTGCATATAATACTTGAGAGTTAGGTGGGATTTCTGCCTAATCATTGCTGAAAAAGGTCAGTTATCCCAATTGTAAACTATGAAAGGGCAGAGAGGTTCAAGAGCTACCCAGAAGCACTGGTGGAAAACCTGAAATCTATTAATCCATCCTCCTGCCTCCACAGAACCAGCAACTTAACAAATACCCCCAGAAGGCCTCCAGCTTCTGTTCAGTTATTTCCAGAACAGAGATCTTGATTCTGGCACAGAAGTAGCAGTTCAAATACAACCCATTTTGCATTGCCAGATAATAGGACTTGACGCACATAAAGAAAATGAAGGTGTTATTCAGAAGTCAGATAACGTCCTTTTGGAAAGATAGGCTGAACAGAGAAAGAAGAGGCAAGTGGCAAGTCAAAAGCCCAAGGGGTAGCCAAGCTCTCTAAAAGGCAACAGAGAAGTCAAGGGTAAAGTTATCAAGAAAGAGATGTCCCTGGACCAACTCGTGACAGTCCTGTAAAGGATTTTCCAACGTATCCTGAGTGGCAGCACCCAACAAACCATCCTTTCCTCCCACCTTCCTTTCCAGGAGGTGATACTGATCCTTAGTAAAGCTATTCCACCTTAGCCCTTCATGGGGCATAGTGTGCTGTGTGGCTCCCTGGCCACTTGATACCTGTCTGCTCTTGTACCAAATGACTTCTCCTAGGAAAAGTGCTGAGCTTTTGCAAAGTCATCATAATATCATGAAGGTATTAAAAGCAGTGAGGCACCATTCATCCATGGGTGGAAGAAAGTCTCCCTAAATATTTTTCCTTGGGGAATTTATAGATCTCTGCAAAATCTCTCAAATGCATCACCAAAAAGGACTCAGAAATAAAATGCAAGGGTTGCCTGAGCCACAGCTGGATGCCTCCAACACCACTGCTCCTCTGAGCCCACCTTTCACCAGCACTAACATAATCCTTATCTTTGCCTTGTGCTCCTCCTGAGAGCATCTAACAGGTGCAACTTTCCAATAAATCACTTGCAGGAACAGGGATTTATGTACAGTGGAAAAGCAGAGAGTACAATCCCCTCCAGGCCTGGCATGTGGGTGGCTTCACCCCTGCCTTCGGGTTCAACTGTCAGGGGTCATCCTTCTGCTGCACATCTGGCTGTGATGCTGTGGCTTCATCCAAGCCTCTGCTGGCCTTTGACACTTGCAAAGGCTTTTCCCTTTCCACCTTTCATGTGATGAGGTGCATGGAGCTGCCATCACTGCACTCCCAGCCTGACCCCCCCAAGCCCCATAGCCTGGGGCAGGTCGACTCCAAACCGTTTCCATCAGCCAAGCAAACAGTGCTCCGGGATTCCCATGGTGCTGGGAGAGCTCATGTTTTCCACTACAGCATCGCATGCGAGATCCCTCCAGGGACAAAGCACAGCGCTGCTTTTGCTCTTACTGTAAATACACTTGCAGAAGACCACCAGAAAGTAAAAGAACTTTCTAGAAGAAAAACATCTCTGGCTCTTGTCTCAAGATGTAAATGAGCAAAACCACCACACAAAGCTTCCCGAAATACAGCATTTCACATCCAACTTTTGCTTTTCCACCCCTTCAGAGGTGCTGCTTTTTCACCGTTTCAACCCAGGAGAGCACTGGTGCTCAGCCAGCACAGGAGCTACCCACCAGCATCACCCCAGCCGTGATCACCAGGCATCAGCAGGATTCCAGGACTCAGAGCACGCACTTAAAGGCTGTATTTTTCCTAAATGGATTTCTGCATACATTTAATTATTTTGTTGAACTGGAGCCACTGCAAATGAAGGATTCATTATTCTAAAGAAGTAACTGAGGGTGGCTGCACATTCCTGTAAATTTTCAATGGCAAAACACTCTTGGCTCCAAAGGAGGAAAAAAGCAGGATTTTCCTCCAAAAGGCTCTTATTTGCTCTCAGTTTGGCTCCTTCTGCCTCAGCCCTGAAGGGAGCAAAAGCAGCCTGGACTCTCATCCAGCAGCACTTTAATCCAGCTTTGCTGCTTCTCCCCCCTGGAGCTGCAGGGTGGGATTGATGGGTACACAGGGGAACCCCAGCTCCTCCATCCCTCAGCTGGGACATCCCTCAGGTTCCCACACGCCCAGCCAGGCTGATGGGAGCATTCTGCCTCTTGGTCAGCACTTCCCCAGAGGAGCTGTGTTTCCCCCCAGCACCAGCAACTTCCTTCTTCCTTTCACTTCCACCTTTCGCCACATTAAAAAAATAGAGAAAAAGATTTCTTTAGAAAATGATAAGTTTCATATTCCCATCATCTCAGCACTCCTCATTTCCCCATCTTCCAGCTGCTCTCCTCTTGCTTCCTCCCTTTGCATCCCTTGAAGGCTGAAGCAATAACACTTCGGTGCTCTTGGTGGGATGACTGCCCCTATCCACCCTCACTGCACAGGCATGGATATCCATGGAGGAACACATCCCCAAAGCGCCATTGAATCCAAGTGAGAGATGCAGTCCCTACTGATCAGCTAAAGCAGCTCAACCACTGCCATTGATCTAAGCCATCTGGGTAACCTTCCCTGAGCACAGTGGGATGAGAAACCAACTTGGAGCAGGGAAAAAGAGGGAAAGAAGTCATCTCAAGGGTTTACACCAATGTGAACTGTCATCTGGAGACACGAAGCTCTCGGGGTTTCCAAGCAGACAGCTTGTTGGGAGGCACCCTGGGATAGCTTCCCAGGATGTGGTATCCTGGGGAAATTATAGAACGCAACAGGGACACCAGCCCTGCATTCACAGCACAACTGGGAGATGCTGCTGGTACCCACAGCAGCTCAGAGGATGGAGCAGGCAGCAGGGGGAGCAAGGAGGGAGCAATGTCAGAGCCCCAAGGAGGATAAACAATGGGAGAGGGCAAAAACGGAATTGGATTGAAAGGATAAAGCATCTCTATGTACCCTAAACTCTGCTGGGTGTCTTAAACCAGGCGTTCCCCGCAAAGCAAGCCTGGCAAAGTCAGGCCATATGCAAAACATAAAGGAGATCATCACTGCATCACCACCAGTCCCAACGCCTGCCCATAAACCACAAAGTGGAAAGCCAGGGCTGTATTCCCAGGAGGTGAAAACTGCTCTCTCAGCAGATGGGACATCTTCTAGTTACTGAGTACATCTAAGCAAATCTTCCCTGATTCCTATCTATTCAAGTGATTTCATTTTGCAAAGAAATGCTTAATCAGTCACCAAGCCAGAGACCAAGAAGGTATAAACATGGGGCACTCACCTAGATGGGGATCAGATCTACTTTCCACTTCCCCAGGTTGTGAAGGGCTTTATGTCACTCAGTCAGGAAGCATCCAGGGGGGGAGAAAGGTGAACCAAAACAAGAAGCAGCAAGACTATGCCCTTGCAACTGCCCATGCTACTATTAAGGAAGATGCAAAGTGGGTTTTTCTCTCTCTCAGGCTTTTGTAGGAGCTAGTAATTAATTGTTCTAATTACAAAAAGCTGAGCCCCCCCCCAGCAGCCAGTTTCCTGATATGACTTCTTGGGCTGCTGGGAATAGATGGCTCAGAGAGTCCCCATCACCATTCCAGCCTGGAATAACAGCTCTGCATCATGCCAGAAAAATGATGAGATGGAAAGTTGGGGAAGGGAAATGAAAGAAGAGCTTCATTTTTTTCACACATTTGAGTTATGCAGATGGGATTTTACAGCATATGGGATTTCAATTGGGGTTTGTAATACAAGAAAAACTATCAGTGTGTTGCTCAGCCAAAGTCACCAAAACAATCTGGGTTTTTGTATTCTGCGCTTGATAGATACCCTATTTCTTTTATTTTCCTCATAATCCTTGGTTTCACCAAGGTAATAACCGGCCAGGGAATGAATATAAAGTCCTCATGGGGTGAGTAAGTGCTGTCAGCATCATGGCATGAGGCACTGAGTTCCAGCTGTTGGGGATGTGCGCATCCAGTGGCAGGGATGCGCGCACTGCCCTGCGCTCCTTGAAGTGTGTGGCAGTGACTGCTCCTGAAAGTACCACCAAAATGATGATGGCATCATGATGGCAGGCCAGGATCAGCGAGGAGAAGTGCTTTGCCATGCCACTCTAGTTATTAGACCCATTAATACAGCCAGATCTGACTCCCCTCCTTCCCAGTGCCACCAGGCAATTCAAGCCAAACAAACCCCCAAATAAGCATTATCATCACTTTTCATATTTATATTTTTGATTTATTTTTAATTTTTATTAAAAAACCCCACCATTATTAAAAATGGATCATTTACTCAGCCAGGGAGAACTCTCATTTCAACCTTGTGAACAAAAGGCAGCACAGTTAAAACCCACAGGCATAAACAAACCCCAATTAAACAATGAAAATAAAGAGAACAGTTCAAACTATAGCTTATAATTATGCAGTTTCCTCAATGTCAATAGAGGGGCTTTTGTTAAAAGCCTTTAAGTCAGAATTCCAGGGGAGACTTTTAAAGCACAAGGGAAGAAGGAAACACATGCTTGTTTAAAAAAGAATTAAATTAAAGAACCCACAAAATACACCCCAAAAAACAGGAAAAAGAAATTGCTTGGGTAATGGTTAATTCACTCAGCAAATTTACTTCCTCCAAAGCAATTGCTCTTTGCCCAGCCATACAGCTGGCCCTGGGTAACGTATTTGAACATACACAATTCCTGCCAAGTCATCCTGGCCCAAACGTCCCAATTCTGGCACTGGTTTGGAGGGGGTTTTCAATGAGATTATCCCTGGCTTCCCACTCTGGGAGCCTGGAGTCTGCAGTGGCAGTAGGTACCACTGGGAGCCTGGAAAAGGGGCTTTAATTCAGCCCCTTTCAGTCTCCCCCAGTGAGACAGCACCAAGGTGAGCTCTGAGCATCAATCTGAGCTCCTGAACCAGGGCAGAATTAAGCACCTGCATTGTATGAATGTATTAAGCCCCAAACTGGGTATGTTAAAAACTGCAAATTAGTGACTACTTTATAAAACAAAACCAGACAAAACCTATCTCAGTCTGGGAACTTTTTAGGTCAAAACCCAAATAAAAATGGTCTTAAAATATATACATATATATATGGCTTTTCATTTTCCCTATCCATTTCATTAGAAACACAAATAAACTTAAGGGTGATATTTGGTTTTTAAGAACGATTCTGTCCTTCTCTTCAGCCGGAGCGGATGGGATGGAGGTGCTGACTGTGGTTGTTCACAACGCGGCTCAGAATCTACCTGAGTTCTCCTTCATCCTCGCTAGTAACCGGGAGTAGACGGGTGCTGCCAAGGAGAAGACTGAGTTAGGTGGGACATACACACAGCATCTCCCTCTTCCTGCCCCTCTCTGTGATGCTGCGTCTTGCTTGGAGCAAGACAAAGGAATAAACCTTAAGGGACAGGGACATAACATGGAAATTGGGAACAAGCTAGGGAAGTTGTTTTACCTAGTCGAGGATTCCTCTGAGAAACCTGCATGGAAAGAAAATATAAGGTTTGCATTAACACAACTAATCTCTGATAGGTATAAGAACAGTTTGCATGTCCATATATTTATCCCTAGTCTTCAACAGCTATGGATGGATGACTCTGTTACTGGAACTTGACATAGATAGTACAATGCCAAGGTTACATTCAGAGTGCACTGCAAACAGTAGGCTTCCTATTGCAAAATGTATAATTTTTTATATAATGAAATCATGCAAGAAATCATTAAATCATTCATTCCATGAATGTGGAATTCCATGAATTCCATCTATACGCTCACTCTCAGCCGAAGTCTGAATGTGCCATTATCTTCCAATCATTATTACCAAAATGTAATTTCAATAGTTCTACAGTGAAAGATTTATTTGCCTTTTACCTTGGATAACGCAGATGCCTGTTTAAAGATTTCTAATGCGGGATCTGCAGGCTCATCACCTCTTTCTTGCGGCCTGGAAGCTAAGGGTGGAACATAGACAGCACTGAAATACTCTTCAAAGCACACAGGCTGCTTCCTTCCATCATTATGTGTTGAAAATCTCATAACAGACTAATATGCTCACTACACTGAAGCAACCACGTGTCACCACTCCCTCCCAAAGCAGCTCTGCTGCAATGGTGTGGCTCTAGATACTTCTAATCATGGACCTACCCTGTGGCTGTAAGACAGAGTTCACGGCATAGATCACACCATTCGTGGCCATGATATCACTTTCAGCAACGGGCTCCTTGTTGATGTGTATTATGTTGTTTTTCTGGTCAGGAAAAGAAAAACATTTAAAAAGTAGAAAAAAAGGAACTTTTGTCATCAGTTTTAGTAAGAAAGCCCTCTCTTTCTATCCATTCGTTCACTGGGTGGCTGCAGGCATTTTCCTTTTCCAGTTAAGAAGAATATAAAACCAAATTATGGCCTGAACAGTTTGTCCTGGAGGCGCTGGCAGGCTTTGGAGCACGGACTTTCTCTATGTACTGGCTGGGAATACTGTCCCGTGGCAGCAGAGGACATCCACCAGCTCCCTTGCTCACACTAAGAGGGACGGCTGTAGAGATGGCATCAGGAGAGGGCAGAATAGGACTGGACATAGAAAGAGTCTAGCACACAAGTTGCCAACTCAATGCACGTGGAAACACTGCCCCTTCCATTTCATCCCGCGCTTTCTTCCTCATGCACAGCATGGGACACAGTTATTTATTTTCTGAAGCATATTTTTTAGCTCAGTCGAGGACCCCACATTCTCTTAATGCAGTGCAGAGTTTGTGAAATGAAATTATATATCTAAACAAACCCTGCTGCGCTAAGGGAGCCCATGCAGAGATCATTTTTGTTACACTAAAGAAGACGTGTGAGCTGAACAAGCTATTTGTTTCATTTATTTATGCTTTTTCCCCCATGACTCAGGGTTAAATTTATAACAGCTCCTGGAAATCATTCACAATTGGTCTTCTGGGGAGAAAGCTGAAGCAAACCACATTTCAGGACTGCCAGCTTGCTGAGCTGAACACATGGCAATGGTCCCTGAGCTACATCGCAGAAAACACTGTTTGGTGGGTCTGCAAGCACTAGAAGAGGTTCCCACACCATCCAAATGAGCACAGACATACTTTGGTCCTTGACATGGACAGCTAAACTCAGACCACAGCCCTGCTGACCACAAAACCCCATCCAAGGTGACTCACCATGCTGACTTCTAATTTATCTCCCTGCATGGACTTGAGCCTCACAAGGGCATTGACTGCGCCGCTCACCAGGATCTCATCAGCCACATGGAACTTGAGGATGTTGGCGAGCTCCTTGGCATTACCTGGGGGGAGAAAACATTCACATTTGCAAAACAGCATCAGGGCTTGGTTCCCATATTCCGTGTGCTGGAATGAGATTTCATGGAAAATATCATCATTTCCTGAAAAGTGCAAGGAAACAACATGAAATTGAAAAGAGCAGGAAGAAAGACCTTGATTAGAGCTGGTTAGAACATTGAGGCCATTCCTGCCTGGGCAGGTTAGGATCCCAGAGAGTCCGGTGTCCAAGCTTGGTACATACCAAACCTCACACATGAAATCCCTATCTCTTGGTTTTTCAGTCCCTCATTTTCTCACTGTGCACAATATGAACCTGCTTCTGTTGCTGCTTTCACTTCCCAAAGAAGTCTGCAGAGGGGAAAAGACCCACGTGAAATAAGGAAGCAGATAGAGCGCTCTGGTATTTGGAAATGTCGATGCTTTTGCCAGCACCAGCGTCACTTGGCAATGACCTTCATGGCTGAAACTGCAGGATTCCTGGGTAGGAAGTGGAAAAGTGCACTAGAAATATCACCAGTGGCTCACAGATTGCTGGCCTGATCCCCACCAAGCCAAGTCTCTACTCATCGAGCCACGCTTTGAAACAGATTTTGGGAGGGTAAGATGCTTTCCCTTCACTATCCATTTTCCATAAGAGGCAACGATGTGCACAGCCCAGGCCAGGAGCTCTCCTCCATCTTCTCCTTCAGAGGATGCAGCATCAGTGACAAAACCCACATATTGGTGATGGGGAACATCTAGTGCAAAAAGGTAGCCTCCAACTACAAAACCAGAGCAGCTCCTTCAGCAAAGGGGACGCTTTCTTTTGATGCTCATATCTGAACACACTCTGAGCTTTTTTCTCCATTAGTTTCTCCAGGGTGGCCGCAGTGCACGCTGCACATCCTCACCAGCATGATCCACTTCTTCCTCAGAAATGTAAGCTAAATATTTGTGTGAAAGAGAAGCACATCTGAAGTGTCTGTGTCTGGGATACCTCAGTCCTGCAGCCATTTACAACAGTTGTGAAGTATTTATGTATTAACCACTAGACTGGATGTGCAGGGTGGAATCACCAGTTCCTCATCCCTGCACTTAAAAGGATAACCAGCTACCACAGGCAGATGCTTCCCGAATTATGATGTCAATGTTTGGTTGGGCTTTGATGACAAGAAGACGTTACACTCGAATACCTTACATTGTTTCCAACCACAGCTGGCTTTCAACATGAACAAAATAAAAGATCATGCTGCTAATCCAGAAGAGCATTCCTAAACATTCCCAGGTTTTTTTCCACACCCATCCTGCACGCCTGTGCTTTTCAGGATATTGGTCTTCATCTGTTCTAGACTGGGATATTTGTTGTTTTCTCAGGATCAGACTGGACTTCCTGCTTTGTCCACATGGATGGAGCAGCAGCTTCATCCTTCTACTACTTAAACTACATTCAGTGTAACTGGAGGCTGAATGTGGACCATGTTACCAGGTTTTCTATTTGCAAAACTCGCTTTTGACACCCTGATGATCCCTGACAGTGGCTCTGTTACTTCTTTCATCCCTGAGAGAGGAAAGGACCTCACTGGTTCCTCTAGAAACACCTTACAGTTATTTTGCTGACACCAGCCAGCACAGACAAATTAAAGGCATAATAAGTTTGTAGCACATGTTACAAACATGTCTCCCAAGCACAAGGGAAGTGTAAACCTATGCCCAGCTTTATGTGGGAGTTCAGTGCCATTCTGCACATCCTCAGCTTCCTGCTGGATATGGCTTATCCAAACCATGGATTAGCCATAATACCATGGATAAAACCATGGACAGCCATGCTTCCAACAGACAGGGTTAAAGAATGAGATACAGCAGAGAAACTTAGCCATTCCTCCCCATATCATGCCAATAACACACAGCAGCTCTTTACTGAAATGCTTTAAAAACACTCACCCATGAGTTTGTTCAGTTCCCCTTGGGGCATGGCTCGGAAAGCTTCATTTGTTGGAGCAAACACAGTGAAGGTACCTGGCCTGTTCAGGTTCTCCGTTAGACCTGCAGACTGGATCGCAGCCACCAACGTGCTGCAAAACAAACACACATGAAATGCTTTGCTGTAAACTAGTTTTGTTGGGCTTTGAAAGTTGGTTAAGTAGGAAATGAGCCTGTGAAGTCCAACCAGAACATCTGAGAAATGGCAAAGACAACCTGGGAATACTGATTCCTTGGGGAACAAATGGCAATGAGGAGACAGAGAGGTCTGGCCACAGTGGCTTGGACGGGCACAGAAGGCTTCAGAGCCAGCTTCTTACTGTATTAAGGGGGACCACACACTCTTGGCTCACAACTCATTGAAGGGTTATTTGAAGTCTCACCCCCTGTAATTTAGGGATGAGTCCACGGTTTTGGATGCTCTTTCTATGTTAAACAAGATATA
Organism: Amazona ochrocephala; assembly: GCA_039720435.1. Lineage (NCBI taxonomy): Eukaryota > Metazoa > Chordata > Aves > Psittaciformes > Psittacidae > Amazona > Amazona ochrocephala. The sequence goes on from CM077889.1 coordinate 17,381,083, forward strand.
TATAGTCATGACTACAACCCATAATAAATAGGAACTGCTTTGGCAGTTCTTCTGCGCCTAACTAGCATTCAGGAAGAGCAGAAAGGTCACCTGAAGCGATGGTCTGCCTTGAGAACATCCATCACTGAGCCAGATGGTGGAGTCAACATTTTGTCCACGCTAAAGAGGGTCCCAAACCTTCCTCGCTTGTCATGGGCAGCAATGCAGGCATTTTCAATGCAAAGGTTCTGCGAAATAAATTGCAGATAAAATGACGTTATTAGCATATGCTTCAAAACAGAGATCTTTATGCTTTCCACAGTGCTCAGTCACACTTTTAACACGCTAGACATAACATTACAGCTATCGAGCGTCATTCAGCCACCATTCGGAGCACTGCAGACTGCAAGAACTCACATTGCGGTACACGAAAACTCTCAGTTCCTTGTCACCCAGAGTCTGCAGTTTCTGTCCGTGGTAAAGATATTTAGAGGAGAGCTGGTCTTTAACAATGTGGTTCAGAAGCAGGTTTTTCATGTTGCTGTCAACCACGGGGAGTCCATCTGCAGAAAAAAGCACAGAAAGAGACTGATTCACTTAAAATGACCATTGAGACACTGAAGTGTTCAATACAGAGTATTACCCACAGGAGTTTTTAATTGTAAAGTGAGATGCCACTGCCTATAGCTGAGGCATTCGCAAGAGGATTTGCATACTTGTGCACTGAAACTTGGCTGAAGACTGAGATTTGTGGCCCAAACTGATGGAAGAAAGGGATTTACTCCCCGCAGTTTACCTTTGAACACATCGTTCACTGGGGCAAGGAGGGTCACTCGCTCACTGCCAGTTAGATGAGAACTGAGACCAGCTTGTCTGAAGAAGTCCATAGACTTGGAAACTTCGGATTCTTGTGCCAACTCAAACAGAGTCTTAGCTGAAAAGGAACACATCGTAACCTTGTGTCAAAGACAATCCACACATCACTGCGAATTATCTACACCCTCTAAATCCAGTATTGCCTTGGCAAAGAAGAGGAAAGAAAGGCAACAGAAAGATGCAGAGAGGCACCAGTACCTGAGTCTGGGATCAGCAGCTCATTAACAAAATGTATAACACCGTTGGTTGCCAGGATATCCTTGTTGGCAATGATGGCTTTCCCGTTGAGGGTCAGCTCCTCCCCACTGCAACCCACATCCAAGGTGGTTCCTTCCAGAGTCTCCATCGTCAGGCCAGCGATGATGGCCTCAGCACACATGGCTGACTTCAGGATGTGATGGTTCAGCAGGTCTATAAGAGAGCCAAGTGTCTTAGTGAGCTGCAGGAATCAGCTGGGAAATAATGGCATCTTTTAGGGATCCTGTTCTGTACTGTACTGTATGGGGCTCCACTCCAAGAGATGCACAATCATTTTAAATTGTGCTAATTTTAGTTTGGCAGCCTGCGAAATGAAGCGCCTAAAAAGAGTAATTTTCATACATCTTTGCCAGCTTCAAAAGGTTTCACGTGTTTTTTTCATCTGGTCATTTGCCAGATTAGATTTTAGCATCTTGCTGGATTGATAGAAATCACCATCATATACAGGAGGGCTAAAGGAAAACTTGGAAAAGGGACTGCTTCAGCCCCCTCCTCCTTATCTGGATACCACTGTTGCTGCCACATCTACACATCTACCGTATCTACATCCAAAGCAGTCTGGGCTGTCTGGTTTAAAAAGCTGGAGCCTGTCAAATCAGTTTACTGCAGTTGCTGTCAGAATGCATCAAGGAGCCACTCAAATGTCCTTGAGAGGGAATTCAGAACCAAACCCCTCTCTTCAGCCTCTCACTGGGCTCAGTAACAAGTACTCACCCCTCAGGGCTTCTGGGTCCCCCAGGATCCTGTTCAGTGTTTCTCGTGGGATCTTCTCAAAGGCTTCATTGGTTGGAGCCAGAAGTGTGTACTGGCCTTTGCTTTCCAGCAAGCTGTTGAGGTCAGAAGCAGCCACAGCAGCCTTCAGAGAAATGAGGAGAGGGTAAAACACATTCAGCCAGAATACAAAGGTCAGCAACTTTGTCCAGGGCCAGATTTATTAAGGCTTTTATAATTTCAGAGGACTTACAAAAGATCCTGAATAGCTTCTTTCAGCACTTTGGTCCCTTTATAAATTTGACCTGGCCCATGGTTCTCTTGTGTTCCAGAAATCTGAGTACAAGAGCCCTATTTTGGCAAGACTGAAAGCTAATTCGAATACCCTGATAGGCCTGGAAAGGGTCACAATAAATTCCAGTGAATAATCCAGATCAGAACCCACAGCTGGCTAATCACAAAACCCCTGTGCTTTCTAAGTTATCCCTAACTTGGAGAATACCAAGGCACATAAATTGGCACTCATCAAATCTGAGCAGTTAATATTCCCTATATTCCCATAGAAGAGTGAGGAGATAGACTCAGCCTACATCACTTCACTGACAGCAACAGCAGGGTGACAATTACTCTCATAAAACCCTACTTGTGCTGATATCAAACACTTCCTAATGCAAAATAAGGTATATTGGCGCAAGGATTTCATCAGCAGCTTTAGAATCATAGAATCATAGAATCATAGAATAGTAAGGGTTGGAAAGGACCTCAAGATCATCGAGTTCCAACCCCCCTGCCATGGGCAGGGACACCTCCCACTAAACCATGCCATCCAAGGCTATGTCCAACCCCACCTTGAACGCCGCCAGGGATGAAGCATCCACAACCTCCCTGGGCAACCCATTCCAGGGCCCCACCACCCTCACAGTAAAGAATTTCTTCCTCATATCCAATCTAAACTTCCCCTGTTTAAGTTTAAACCCATTACCCCTTGTCCTCTCACCACAGAATCCCAGCACCTAGACACTGGCAAGCTCTTCATAACAATTCACCGGCGGGGGGATGACTGAAAGCCTTTAAGGAGCCTGGAGCACATGTGGGATGGACTCACCCGAAGAGTTTCCAGGCTTTCCTCAGTCTCAATGATGTGCTGAATGCTGTTCGTAGTGGTAGCAATGACTTTGTCGATGACATGGACCACTCCATTGGTGGCATGGTGGTCAGCTTTCAACAGCCTGGCACAGTTCACAGTCACAATCTGCAGAGGGAAAGAGCCACGGGGTGTTACGTGCGCTAAAACAAGAAGGCAAAGCAACCACTGCTGGTTTTCTATTTCAAACACAGCGAGCGCTTTAATACTGAATCAGCAGGAGCACGAATGTGGTTTCCCAAGAAAATACACACAAAGAATGAGAACGCACTATCAAGAATGTTTGAAAGATTCGATGTTTAAAGAGCTTTGAAAATAATCAGTGGTTTTGTCTCCCCTGAATCATCAAGACTAAGAAAATATGCAAGAACCAACACTTGGGCAATGTGGGCAACTTCCCTGCAATAGCATTGATGAAACTATTGACTACAAATATTCTTTTCAAGCTCCTTCTTTATATGGATCCTAAATTAAGAGCTGCCAACCTGAGCGTTACAGAGTGCCGGAGATCCAAGCACAGCATAGGAGGTACAAAGCAGCAGAAAAGCAAGCCTGCTGTAGGTAGGTTTAATACACATCTTACCCCATTGGGATAGTGGTGAATCTGGATGGGCAGGTCCTGGTACATTGAGTTAAGCGTTGTCCCATGTTTCAGATCATCCGTGAGGACTCGTTTGTTCACCATGTGGTAGCGGAGGGCGTTGAGCAGCTCAATGTTAACGTTACTCACTAAGGAATCCAGAGTTTCCTGAATATCAGAAGAATTCAGGTTTTAGTGCTGAGTGGAATTAAGGCAGTTGTTAGAGAGAGCCAGAAGCCTGGCTGCATCCAGGGTGCTCCAAGGTGTGTATGTGTGTGTATATTGAGTGATGTGTTCACCATCTGTGCACATTAAGAACTCTAACTTTTGTAGATCTTTTGCCTTACAACAGCAGCTCTGGCACCCTCCTCTTTGGCAGAAAAAGGGATGATGGCAGCAAGCTCCAGTGCAGGATTACTGCACTGAAATGAACAGTGAGGCAACAAAAGGCATCGCTCAGGGCCAAGGACAAACACACCGGAAGACGTTCCCAGCAGCAGCATCCCTACAAGGGGCTCCACTGGTGCAAGTTTGGGTAGAGGCTTGTTGGAGTGGGTAGCCAAAAAGATGTCCCCCACCTCCCCGGTCCAATAGCTGTTCTTACATATCTTGTATAAATTATGAAGAACAAACAGAAGGGTAAGGGGTCAACAAGAAAAACATAAAAGGGATGGAAAATCTCTTAACACAATCTCTAATGGTAAAGGGCAGGGAAAACTAAATGAGATGATTTCTACATCCACCTGCTGGAAAGCATCCACATTTCTCTAGTGTTGGGCTCTTTCAGGAACAAAGCTCTGGAGCTGATGGACCCATCAGTGGTTCCCATCTTGGAAAATCATAGTCTTTCCTATACCAGGACTGTGACTATTCTGCCAGATGGGGCTGGATGCAGGCCCCTGCACAGCTGGATCTCCACTAGAGAAAGCCAGAGGGAGAGGAGAAAGGAGAGGAACTGTGTCTTACAGCAGGCAAGGATGCCCAGGCCTCATTACTTGGGGCAAAAATCGTAAAGCTTCCAGGTCCTTCGATTTCTGGCCTTAGGTTGGAGCGGTCGGAGTAGAGCTGCGTGGTGGCAGACCCAACAACTCCCAGGGTTTCATAGATGTTGGAAAGCGGCAGCGCTGAAAGAAGAGAAGGTTATATTCCCAACACATCACTCATCCCTCCTGCTCTGTGCTGAATTAAAGGATTGCTGCTGGTGAGAACACCTGGGGAAATGAAGCACGTCAGGGAACTTGCATCTCTTCATTAATTAGATAATAAATAATCATAGCCTGACAGCTCCAGCCTCAATTACAGCAGAGTAATCCAGGATCTCCTGCATCTCTGCAGGCTTAAATGGAGTTACTCTGGGTTTATATGAATGTGAACTGAGGCAAGCAATGACATTCATTGCTTTCACCTAATCCTTGTTTGTACACCAGCTTTTGGTGCTTGGGGCTGGCAGCTCGCCACTGGTCTCGGTCTCCACTGGCCCATTCACACCAGCCCACGTGGTTAAATGGGCAGCATCAAGGAAGTGCTCAGAAAGCAGAGGCAGAATATGTCTTTCTTCAATAAACCCAGTGAAGTCACCAGTGGTTGAACCATATTTCCTCCTAAAGGCAATTTTGCTAACCTCATGCTTGCCAAACTAACAATGAGCAGAGATTGGCAGAGCTGCCGGCTACTCGCTCATTCCTTCGGCCTGCAGTTCCAATACAGCTATATAACCTGTTGGAATAAGCAGTTCCCTACGGCCCTCCCATGCTTGATTGAGCTTAATTATATCCAAGGTTTGAAGTTGTCTGGAACATTTTGCATGCTATGGAGCTGATCCGACCCTCAGCTGCTGCTCTGCCGAGTCCATTCCTGACTTGTTCACGGCAATATTGCGCACAAATTGCAAAGGTCAAATCCAGTTTGAGCAATCTCCTATTATTTCCCCTTACCAAGCAGCTGTATCAGCTTAAGGAGTCTAAAAAACATCAAACATATTTTTACCAGCTGGGCAGCCTTTTTCTCCAGGAACTTTTTCATATCCAGGACAGCACTCGTAACTGATTACTCTGGAATAAGAGATGGATACAGCAGATTAATGGATGGCGTCTCACCACTGTTTCTCTATTTGCTAGAGTTCTGCATCCACCTGTATTTGGTGATGTTTCTAAGCAAACTCTTCATTAAAAGACAGACTTGGAACAACAGCAAACCATGATTTTTATCTCCTTCAGGGCTGCCTGTTGCCAATTTCATCACAGAAAAAAGCAGACACAATTTCTTTTCAATACCCCACTTTCCAGGAGAATTCATACAAACGGGGGATGGAAACTGATGCCGTGGTTCCAACAGATAACCTATGCAAGGCACTGCAAGTGCTGTTTCATTTGGGCATATTTCCCATGGGATCTGGGGATTTCCCCGGCTGAAAAATCCAGAAAAGGGCCAGGAAGATGCTCCAAGGGCTGGAGCAGCTCTGCTCTGGAGCCGAGCTGAGAGCTGGGCTGGTTCCGCCTGGAGAAAAGAAGGCTCCATAAACGGGGATCTTAGAGCAGCTCCAGTGCCTAAAGGGGCTCCAGGAAAGCTGGAGAGGGGCTTTGGACAAGGGCCTGCAGGGACAGGACAAGGGGAATGGCTTCAACCTGCCAGAGGGGAGACCGAGATGAGCTCTTAGGCAGAAGCTTGTCCCTGAGAGGGTGCTGAGGCGCTGGCACAGGGTGCCCAGAGAAGCTGTGGCTGCCCCATCCCTGGCAGGGTTCAAGGCCAGGTTGGTTAGAACTGGATGGTCTTTAAGGTCCCTTCCAACCCAAACCCATCTGTGATTCTATGATATTAACAGGGGAAAAAAAAAACAGCCAGGAAAGAAATAAATCCAGAAGTTGTCCATTTATTGTCCACAGGGGATTCTTTCTCCTATTGCTCTTACGCTTGCTGTGAAAGGAGCAAGGCCATCTGATTGATGGGCTCAGCCTGCGAGGGAATAGGTGCTCCTCCCAAAGACAAGTGTTTCCTCTGTGCTCCCGGTTGGATTCGAGACAAGTAGGTTGCTGTATCGCCGAGCCTCGGCACACTCACTGACAGAGAAAGGAAAATCCTCAAGCTTCAGATGTTTGTCATCATTTTAACACTGTTAACAAACACTGGAAATGCCTGGGGCTTAAGAGGGAATTCTTCAGGGTAATTAAGAGCCAGTAAGTGAAACAAATACCTGCTTTTCTGTGACAGAAGCAAATAAATTCCGTGTCACGGTTTCCTAAGAGAATTACAAAGCAAACCCAGACTGATTGTCTAGACATTATATATTCCATGTGGGAAAGAGTTTGCCTAAAGCAATCCCTTCCTTTGACTACTGGAGATCTTAACACCCTGCTGCTTCACTCTCCCCAGCCCCCCTGTCTCGTGTTCATTAGAAACACACACTTTCTCCCCCAACCACTTCCCTCCCCTACCTCCACTTTTCCTCCCTAGAAACTAACTCCAGTCTAGACAGTTCCCTTGGTTCAGACCTGTAATCAAAGCTGAAGAGCTGATTAAAGAGAAATCATTCCAAAGTTCAGCATAAATAATTCCCGAGTGCTGACGTAGGCTTTAAAAGGCTTATTTATAGATCGATCGGAGATTAATGAGCTGTGACGACGGGGCAGGATGCTGATGCACACAGCGCAGGGCTCGCTGGCTCAGAGCTGCCCCAGCAGCCAGGCGCCTGCTGGGGAGGGATGGAGGGACCACGCACTCATAGAGACCCAGACTGGTTTGGGTTGGAGGGGACGTCAAAGCTCCTCCAGCTCCAACCCCTGCCACGGACAGGGACACCTTCCACTAGAGCAGCTTGCTCCAAGCCCCTGTGTCCAACCTGGCCTTGAACACTGCCAGGGATGGGGCAGCCACAGCTTCTCTGGGCACCCTGTGCCAGCGCCTCAGCACCCTCACAGGGAAGAACTCATTGTGTTTATGGGCATCTCCAGCACCACCCCACAAGGGAAGCTAATGGCAAGAAGCACTGAGGCTGGCCATGGGGCCAGCTCCATGCGTGCAGGGGTTCCCTCAAGCCCTCAGTCCCCTTCACCACTGGAGGTGGCCTACCAGCATCACCTGGTATGCATTTTGCATGTCAGCAGTTTGAGCTGACTACCAGAAAACTGCAAAAGGCTGGGTGAACACAGAGGTGCTCAGCCGAGTGTTTGCACCTACAAGGAGCCAGAGATGTGGGTTGCAAAAAAGAGCTTCAGCTTCAGCTGTTTGCTGTTCCGCAGCTGGTGGCCTTGGTGGAAGCACAAGACCACTCAAAGGCACGTGGGCACCATTCAAGGGGTAGCTTGGGGCTGGGCACAGGGCACCCTCACAGATGGTTCTGCATCCCCTTCAGCCCTGGAGGGCAGCAGCACAGCTCTGGACTCTGCATCTTGATGCTACTGGACCCTATACATCCATATGGGAGGAAGGCTGCTCCTTTGACATGTTCTCCTCCAGTCTGCCGCCCAGGAGGAGTATTTCTCTTACATGGCCAGGGGCAAACGGCTCGTGGGAGAAAACACCGAACACCTCCCCTGCACCTCACCACGGGGTCTGCACAAAAGCCTTTGGAGTGCCAAGTCCAGGGCTGTTTCTGGTGTCTGCTCAGTGCTGCAGAGCACTACACTGGAACATGGCAGATGCCACTGATGTAGGTTAAACAAGCAATTCCCTCACACAAAGAGCATTTGTCATCCACTCTGCAACGCCTCTGACCACAATTTCCTGGCCTCCCCATTGAGTCATTTCGAGTTAAATCTATAGTTTTTCAGCTTCTGGTTTTGAAACATTCTATTTGTTAAATGTCTATCAGTGTCTGGGTGCAGAAGCAAGCTCCCTGGCTTTAGTGGTCTTTGTGTCACTGCTGTTGCATTCTTAGGATCTGAAATTAAATTTTAAGTGCATTCTTCAAGGCAATAAAAATAAGCTTAGGCATCTATTAGTGAATAAAGATCCATTTGTAATCATTTCCTCTAATAAAATCCATATGTTTTGTTTCTGTAAAGTAAGGGCCAGAGAGTCTTTTTTTTTCCTGCAGGAAAGTGCATCAGACAAGAAAAGGGAAGTTAAATTAAAAGTTAAAGAAGAAATGTATTAAGGGGTAACATTGCCACCAGCTATTCCTCGAAAAACAATCAAACCTGAAATGTATGCAAGCTGTCTTTCCATTCCCAAGATAAAAAAGTGTGTGGGGACGTGCTCAATTGCAACCCCAATCCTGGAAGAACGAGCCCAGTGCATAAGGGAGCATGGAAAGCACAGGCACAACGATGAGAATATACTCTAAATAAACTATTTCTCTAGCTTTGAAATAACCAAGAGTGGAAAATTACCTAATTACCAAAACAATCTTGTTTCAGTGCTCATTAAAATCAAAGCAGTGTCAGACTTCTTGCCAACTGTCTTATCTCACTTCATCAGCAATGATAAAAAATGTACAGAACTCCTCTAATTTCTCCCTAACCCGTGTGAGCCAATAATTCAGCAAAGAGAAGAAAAACAAATTAAAATGAGGCAGATAAAGAGGAAAGAGTCCTCTTCTGAGGCTTGAGTGGGAATTTCCATCGTGCACATCCAGCTCCTATCGAGCACTCCACCCCTGAGGACCTGAAGATGCTGCAGGAGCTCAGCTTTGCTTCTCTGCAGTACCTCCTCTCCCACTGACCTCCTTCCATACTACCTGTTTGAAACAGTGCTCAGAGGAGGAAAATGAACCAAAGCAGTCAAAACTGTATTCCTAGAGCCATGTATCTGCACCTGCACCACACGTCCAACCTGGGAACCATTGACCCTTTAAGCAAATAAGGAGGATAACAGCCAGGTCAAATGTGAAGTAGGTGAGATGGGTCAAGTGTCTCCTGTCCCAGGGCTGCTCTTCTCACAGGTGGGATAAACCTCTTAGCAGGAGAGAAATGACCATGCTTATCCAGCTCCACTGTTTCCCCTGAGCTGATGGGGAGGATCCCCCTGCCAATGGGAGGACCAAGCACACAGCTCCAGGAGAGGACTTCTGTCTATAGATCCCAAGCATACGCTGGATCCACCCAGTTATGCAGAGGAACATGCCAAATCCCGACTCTGAGATTTAAAGGCATCTGGTATTCCTAAAACCTCTCCCAGACCAGCTCAGTCCCACACAATAGGCCCAGCTTCAACGGTTTCTACTGAGCACCATTAACTGTGTCCACATAGCACTGAGCACAGCACAGCATCAGACCCCTTACACTGGTTTAAGAATCTGACTGCCGTAGCGTAACGCATCATGTCCTTTATGGCCCAAATGACTCCTGATTGCTTCCATATGCCAGGAACACCACATCCAGTGGGAGCCATCACCAGCAAAGGTTTGTAATCAGAGCTGTCCCGGGGTCCTCTGGAAAATCTGAGTCAAGGCACGTGCCTTTTGTTCTGCACAAGCAATGCTGAAGGGCAAAGTAGGGCCAGGCTCAAAACTGACTAGGAAGAGAGAAGAAGACAATAACACCCAGTGTGGAGATGATGCAAAGCGAAGAATAGTGAGCAAATTCCATGTATAATGGGAACATTATCTCATAGGTTAACAGGCAGGTTAATGCTCTGTGCACTTTTCTCTCAGCGATGCATCACTGCATTGGACACTTGGGTAAAAGCAGAGTACATGAGGTTAGAAGAGATCACCTCGTCTCCTCAAATGAAATCATGAAATACTGCCAGATGCCACTTGTTCCACCTCTTCCTGGAGATAAGCAGATGAGTTTGTCTCTGCCAAATTCAGCTGTGCACTTGGGTTACGTAAGGTTAGTTTTTCATATGCTTTGGAGCTGAAGAAATCCATGGCTGGATTGCTTTGCCTTGCAGTGACTACAACAGCAAAGCTATCCCACATCCACAGCTGAGTCATGTTTTCTTTGGAGACCTTCTAAGCTACTCTGTTATCAGAAGAGGCAACAATGATACCATATTGAGATGCCATAATCTTGCCCATTTTACGTCAAAAAAGCCACTATTCAGCCAACATGAGAACTTGAACTCTAATCCCATAAATTAGGTCTTCCAAGATTTGGTGGGTTTGAAGAATTAAGGGAAGGGAGTTGGCTATTTTTACAATATTCTCTCTCATTTTTCTTTGGTTTTTTATTCGGTAAAGACTATTGGACATAAGGGAAACCACTACACGTGCTCACTATATGGTCACCCTGAAGTGCATCCTCCTGAAGTATAGAATTGTCCTCTTTTGGATGAATTCATGGGTAGCACACTGAAAGGCTGGAAACTGTGCACAGTGCTGACTCCTCTTTTGCCTTCCTCCTCTTCTTACCAACACCAGACCCACAGAATGAATCCCAATGGCCAAACATCACAACTAAACCAATGAAGGCAACCAAAATAAAAGCAATATATCTCACCATAGTTCTCATCACAAGGTCTGCTGCTGACTACAGAAACAGAGTTTACACAATCTGCAGTAAAGAACTGCGTATTTCTATAGATCTATCTACAATTTACATTGGACCATATTTGAAACACATGAGACGATTTTATGCTCTTTGTTCTTGACCCTGCAGATCCAGGACCAACCTGCCCCACAGCTCTGATGCCCACATCCAGCACTGTTCAGAGCATCTCTGCACTGATACTGAGTGATGCGGTGGTGCTGAAGTGCAGGACAGCAAACATGTCTGAAAACCCAGCTTGGCCTCCACTGAGGAGAAAGATTCCCTGCTCCGGATCTACAGCCTGGCACAGAGTCAGGCGTGCACAGCCTTAATTATCTGCTGACTACATCTTTCAAAGGAATGCCCCGAGGCTGCTTACACAGAGACTTTATGCAGCAGCTACTTGAATATTATTGTTTGCCATTTCAGACGTGGAATTGGCCTGCGAGTCTAATTCATTTTCCTGGTGGAGTCATCAGAGAGTGTTGGCTAAAAGTGACACCTCTTTCCCCTTATTTCTGTTTTCCCTTCCAAAGCAAACACAGAGCGATGAATTTTATGTTCTGTCCAATATCCATCAGCTCTGGGTTGCCTTTCCTCCCCTTCTTTTGTTTTAAATCTAGGCAGCATTGAGCATAGTATGGAGACAGAGCTAAATACTAGAAAACATCTGGCACACACTTCATTACAGCACTGAGATTTATATAAATATATATAGAAAAGCAATTAGAATAAACCATCAGGGTTTATATTTACACGGTACTTTCCATTCTTAACATCTAAGTGCTTTAGGATGATGATTGCCATTTGAGAAAAACACTAAGATTGCTTAGGGAGTAAAAGGCTAAACCAATTCCTAACACATACGCACACTAAACCCACTCTGTAGGCTGTGACATCCCATGTCTGTCACACCATCTGCTTCTCCCACCCAGCACCCACCTCCACAGTGGGCTCTTGTGGGAGACCCTGGCCACCACTCGGGTACTTACGTTGACTTCCCGCAGATCTTCCTCTGGTACCACTGCTTGCAGTTGGTGAAGTACTTCCTGTTCGTGCCGATCAGCTTCTGCACCGCGCACACATTGGGGCTAAAGGTAACGACAAAGCAGAAGAGGGTCCTGTAAGCCCCCCTCCTTCCAGTGCTGAGCCCCAAAAAGGAGCCAGCCCCCACTTAACAGTGCCCAGAAACCGCTGCTGGGGCTGCAAGGGAGGAAACTGAGAGCTGCAAGACAACTTGCTCAATTTGAGTGTATAATGACTGTCGTGGGGTGGAGGAAGCAGTGAAGGAGATCTTCACTCTGCCAGGGCATCTCCATCTTCACTGAACCCCAAGTTTTTCCCACGTTCCACCTCTCACCAAAATATAAAGAAATTAAGTTCAAAATAATACTTTGGTTAGTATTTCCATGGTGAACAGCACTCACAGTTTGGGATCTTGGAATCCCAGACTGGTTTGGGTTGGAAGGGACCTTAAAGCTCATCCAGTTTCAACCCCTGCCGCGGGCAGGGACACCTTTCACTAGAGCAGGTTGCTCCAAGCCCCATCCAACCTGGCCTTGAACACTGCCAGGGACGGGGCAGCCACAGCTTCTCTGGGCCCCCTATGGCAGCGCCTCAGCACCCTCATTGTAAAAAGTTATGAAATGATTAAAATCTTTCCAAAACCCCCTATTATTTTATTGCTTAGGACGTAAAAATAGATATTTATCAGCCTAGGGACCAACTTACATCAAAACCAGAACGGGTGTTTTTGCTCTATGATAGACTCAGCCAATTCTGGCCACGGATGCTGAGCTGCTGATGGGAAAATGAGCAGTGGCACTGCCCACTCCTGTTTCAACACACCAGGTATGGCAGCACGGATTGAGAGTGACTCTTCCAGCCCATAAAGTACTGAAAGCTCCTTCTCTACCAGAAGAGCAGATAGTTGGCATTATGTGTGTAACTAACCCCACTGGGAGCTAACTCAGCCTTTCAGCTTTCTAAGAAGTGGTATCACTGCGAGCAAAGATGTGGTCAAACAGGAGTTGGGAGTTTACTTGCTGCTGGTTTGGCCAGCACAGCATTTCCCTGCTCAGCCTGGCTCACCATCTTTGTGGTTTATGGCCAGCAGCCCTGGCCATGGATGTAGGCAACGCACAATCAGTGCATGAGATATGATTTATGGATCTGGGTTGTGAGGCCTCTGTGCTTGAGCCAGAGATGTAGCAAACATCCAAGCAAGCTGAGGATGCTCAGCCCAAGTGAGGCTGGATTCCTAACACCAACACAATGCCCCAGTTGAGGCAGTGGCTCCAAAAGTATGCGCAGTGTTGGCTGCCAGGCCGATGGAGGGAAAACAAACAATTAAGCAAACTCCATAAATCATCACTTCAGCCCATCAGAAGTGCTCAAGAACTTCAAGGCAGAGTTTTCATGTGCACAAATGAAACTCCGGATGGGCCTGGAGTAAAGGTCTTGTTGATCTGTTTAGGACAGCCTGTTTCACACTGAGTTTGATGAGGATGCTGCCTGCCTGCCTACCAGAGTTAACAAAAGCAGAGCTTGCAGCCTGACCACCAAGTCTTCCTGTGACCGTGCTTGCCTTTCACCAGCGTCCCAAATTCAGCTCTCTCCAAAATGGGCCAGCCTGCCCATCATTAGCATGAATTAACGTGAGGGTCTCCTATATGTTGGCTAAGTCCAGCGCCAGTCTCAGCAGGAGCTTGGCTTGCCTTCAATGAGCTTTTGTTGACATGGCTGCCACAGGGCGCTCAGAGGCAGGATCTGACCCTGCACGGCCCTGGCACCTTCGTCCTGCCCCAAGGGGAAAGGAGAGGCCTGTGGGACCTGGAGGAATTAGGTTCACCATTCCCCTTGCTACTGCCGTATCCAGTTAATGGTAGTTTAGTTCCCTTTCTATATATAAGGAAAGGGACTAGGAGAGAGATGGTACTGACGTTAGAAATAACAAAGTTATCAGTTAGAAATCACAAAGCCAAACTTTCGGCTGGTCAAATGGGCCCGGGCTCAGTAATTTCCACACCAAATCATCGCGTAGAGAGCCGTCTGTGCTCCCTAACTCGGCCCACCTCGGCTGCCCAGCCCCACCGCGCCGCAATATGGTTCCAATTACATCTAAATTCCAAGCCTTGCCTTGATTTCAGCGTCTGGCTGACGGCAGTGGACAATCCATCCAACATTCATTTTGACAAGCCTGGCTACTGAAGGACTTGTTTGATCACTTCCCCTGTATCGCTGGGAGCAGCCCGCCAAGAAAACCCTTGTGTCTTCAGGACAGCATCAAACCCAGCGCTGCCTCGCTCCCTCCTCCCTGCCTGGGACTGCAGCTCTGTGGGGCTGCTGCGCTCTCCATGACTTAAGGGGGAAAACTTCTTCCCACCAGCGTGGAAAATGCCCCTCCAGGGCCGTGTTATCAATGATTCCCGCAGGCAGGCTGTAGTAGCGGCTCCCTGCGGTGCGTGTTCTGGTCTTTTGCCCAGTCTGGCTTAAAATGAATTTGTCAACACTCTCCCCTCTCCTCGTTGGAGTTCATCACCTCTGCCATGCCGTTCCCAGCCAGCCGCGCTGACTCGAGGATAAAACTGCCTATTGTTCCCTTTCAGCTGAAGCCTTCCACTTGGCAGGAGCAGCTGGGAGCTGCTGGAGCCGCGGCTGCCCTTTGGAAGTGGCAGAGAAGGGCAGGATTTACCATATGGCCCAAACTACCTGCCATGACTGTGCCCATGAAGCTCCCCAGCATCCATAGTACCCACAAACCCGGGTGGGTGCTCCTAGGTTTTCATCTTCAAATATTAAGGCTCCTGAGACACTTTTCATGTCCTCCACTGGACTTGAGCTGATTCAGTTTAAAGGATCATTGAGATGTACAAATTTTGCTGCAGAGCCAAGCTCTGCCACCCAACTTGCTCTCAGCTCAATAGGGGCATTGATGGTGTGGGGGGATGCTCGCAGCAGAAAGGGTGGCAATCCTGGTTGCACATCCCTCCTGAGCTCCCTCCTGTAAGCAAAACAACATGCCTCACATCCCAGGGCTTGTTGGCTGGTTTTGTGTTGCTGTATCTCTTTGGCACATCATTAATCACTGTTCAACATTCGACTTGGTCTAAATTGCTCTCTCCATCAAAGGGACCAGTGAGCACAGTTCTGTGGTCAGCTACACTGGGTTTATCTCAGCGTAACTTCACCTCATCTGGAAACTCTGGAATACTGATTCCTTGTGTATTCCAAAGATCTCAGGCACCAGCACTCACATCTTACCCTGTGACTACTGATTGTACAGGGATAAACAGGCTTCTCTCTGCAGAGATGAGTGCACTGATTTACACCAGGACTAACTTCCTGAGTGTGAGCAAACTTCTGCCTCAGGGCTATCAGCAGAACTGGGTATTTACTGAGTTTCAGATCACACAGAGATGAAGACTCCCAGTATTCGTGTGTAAGTCACCGTCATCCCTTCATTATGGAGATCTTACAAAGAGGCATCGGCTCAGCACTTACTGCGCTCTGTACCTCCTCAGACACGCAAACAGCACATCCCTGTTCATAAACACTGACCTGGATCCCTGCCAGATAACGTGTCAAACTGCAATAGTTGAGTCTTTGGGGGGCTTTTTAAAAGCATTTTATGACCCTGCCTTCAACAAACCATTTAAATGGAAGCTGCACTTCAATCAATGTCACCTTCCTGCAAGACCGAAGCCAGCTGAAAAGTCTGCCATCCCTTCACCTCCCTAATTCCCAATACATGTGGAACACTGAGAACAACTGTTACCATTGGGTTAGTTTTCTGCCCATCAATGAAGACTCAAGCTACTCGGTCCGTAAGATACTGTCCATCTAGCAAGAGAGGTCTACACACATTTTTGGATATCCCTTATCTTGGAGGCTTTATGAGTGAATAAGTGAATACTTTCATCCAGAAAACTTCTAAGACTTTTCAAGACATCCATAAAACTTCCCAGACTTTGAGTGGGGGTTCCCCTCATGAGGAAGTTGGTGCTTAACTCCACAGAGACATTCCCCTGCTATTGAACCAATTCTCTTTCTTTTGCTATAAATTCATGAAAATGAGAATTCCTGAATCCCTTCCACAAAACGTTTGACCCCTTTTCCCTTAGCAGGGATATACAGATAAGGAATCACTGAGGTCTCTAAAATGACATCTGCAATGTTAAGCATCCCTAAAGAAAAAAGGAAAGTTGTCCACAGAAGAAGTTGCCCGAGGATGAAAGAAGTAATTATCCGAGGGATAAGGAAAGCAAAAGCCGTTCTGGGGGCTGAAAGCACCGAGGCTGCCTCCCCGGGGGCCGGGCCGACCCTCCGCTGTGCCGCTCCGGCCCCGGGCTCCGCGGCTCCTCCGCACCCGCGCAAAGAGCCGACGGCGGCACCGGGACAGGCGAGACGGCACCAGGGCCGCTTCCGCCGCCCACCGGGATTTGTGCAAACGTGGGGAGAAAGGATTCCCCCCTCACCGTCCCCTCCTTCCCCCCGGGGATGCGCTTACCCGTGCTGCCGGCCGCGGAGCCGGCTGTGCTGCAGGACCTGCTGGTACGGGGACTTGGCGGCGGCGGCGAGACCCAGGGCCAGCGCCAGCAGCAGCGGCAGCGGCAGCGGCAGCGGCGGGCGCGCCATGGCCGGGAGGCGGCGGAACGGGACGGGCCGGCGGCGGCCGCTCGCCCCGTTAAATGCGGCGGCGGCCGGGGGCGTGGAGCGGCGGCGCGGGGGGAGCCGAGCCACCGCCCGGCCCGGCGGGAGGGGAGGGGAAGGGAGAGGAGAGCGGGCCGCCCCCCGGGATGGCGTCCGTCCGTCTGTCCGTCCGGGCCCCCCATTCGGGGCTCAGACTGGGGCGCTTGGGCTGACACGCTCCGGGATCCCCTGGATCTCAGCCCCGGGGTGGGCTCTTGGCTGCCACCCGGCCCTGCCCCACCACTGGTTTGTATGCGGCCCCATGCTGGGACCCTCTTAGTGTGCACTGGGATCACACCTCACTTCCAGCATCTTCCAGTGCTGGCAGGGATCTCATGTGTTGAGAGGTTGCTGGTTGCTTTCAAACTAAGCAAGAGCAGTAAGGGTGCCATCGGCGTGTCCTCTTGGCCAGACTGCTGTTGTTATGTCTCTGGGGTGAAGCCTAACACGGAGTTTTGGCACAAGCAACCCCATTGCTCTGAAAGGTCACAAAGGTGCTTGTGGCTGGTGGGACAGGCACCCAAGAGCCAGCCCTGGCACTGCAGCCACCCTAAGAGCTCACATGGAAACCTCTTTTCCAGCCAAGGGCAGAGGGCGGTGTTGGTGCTTGTAAAGGTGATGGTAGCGGAGAAGTTAGACCCTCACTTGAGCGTTACTGTGCTCATCACCATGGGCTTAGAGGAGAGAGCCCTTGCACAAGTCCTGAAGGGGTCAAACTGTGGGCAAAGCACAGCAAACTGAGGTTCCTCATGCAGTGCCATGCACAAAGGGGCAGGGGAGATTCCAGTCACCCAGCCCTCCGTCTGTCTAACTTGACTCGCCGCCGCATCCCAGTGTTTGCAATGGATTTGCTCTGACCAGACTGACGCCAAAGTTGAAGGGCTCTTTCCTCCCTAAATCCTCCTGGAAAGCAGAAAGGGTCCTTTTTGGCCACTTACCCTTGGGACAGACTCCTGCACAACCCTCATGTGGCTTTGCAGGCTGGGCAGTGGCCAGAAAGGGCAGCTGCTCTGCAAGGGATGGGAATTAAAACACATCCAGTGAGCAGCCACTGAGCCAAACAGGAGAAGTCTTGAGCAATAATAAACACTTTGGATTTGCAAAGATTTTTTCCCCCACAGTAAATAAATCTCATTGGTGTAAACAGCATCAGTGCTTCTCGAATAAAATACACAACCAGTTGGGTTTCCCCTCCCTGGGGGTGCCTCACTGCTGCCTCCATCTAAGTAGGTGAGTCATGAAGTCCTTACCTGCAAACGCTCATGGCTCCAGCCTAAAAAACAAGAAATGGAGGTTTTAGGTCTTCCCAAGGAAAAGGCAGAGTTTAGAACCATCTTAGGTATTGCCTAACCCAAGCCTTTCCCATCTGCACCCTGTAAAATAGAGGTATTGTAGGAATGCCTCCAGTGCTCCATTTAAACAGAAGGGAGGAGTGATCTGTGCTCTCCCCAGAACACGGTGACTTGCTTCCCTGGCTCCGGATGAAGATTTAGAGCTGCAAAGCCTCATCTGATGGCTGTGCATTTTTCCAGGCCAGAGTTAGACCCCTTTACCCCCGAAGGGAATGAGCCTTAAAATTCACTCCTCCTCCACCGACCAGCTTAGTTTTTTGCCAGGAAAAAGCATAAAGCTCCTAAAAAGTGAATCAAAAAGAGGAGGGAGATCACAGCAAAGCCATTGCCAACTGCTGGGTCCTCTGAAATCAGTAGCCGGCTGCAATCTCTTTGAAAGAAGAACGGCAAAGGTCCCGCATGGTGCCATTCACACAACTGATTTACAGACCTGATTTACAGCTTCACCCCCAAGGAGCAGGAACCCCAGATCCTCAGATCCTTCTCCCAGCAGCACAGGGCTGCCTGTCCTGGGATGAGCTCACTGGGATCACCATGTTCCCGTTCTGACCTTCCAAAGCGAGGGTTCACATCCTCAAGCCACCAAACCCCGCGCTGCAGTCAGCAGAAGTTTGTTGAACCCAAGATGCTGGAAACGAATCTTTGTTTTTCCCAGTGAAGTGCTTTCCTGGAGACTTCCAAAGGCAAACAGCGGGTGAGGAGGGACGAGCTGCTGCAGGAGCTCGGGGCTGGAAGTGGGGATACGCTGCTTTTCCTGCCCCCAAAAGCATGGGTCAGTTGTGCTGAGATGCACAGAGCAAGGCAAAGGCAGGATGGGAAAACACTCAGTGCATGGCAAGTGGGCAGAGCTGGTGCATTTGCCAAAAATCATCTCCCATGGAAAATCATCTGCAGCAAAGCCCATGGGCAAATTCACTGTTTTTACCTACCATGCTGGTTTCCTTCCTCCCCCTCTCTCCTGTCTTGTTCTTCTCCAGTGCATCCTTATTCCTTAATCCCCTCCAGCAGGACTTTCTGTACTGCCCAAGCCTTCAATTAGCTTCCGTGGATCTGCTTAAGAGCAGTTCAGCTGCTGCAAACAAACATTCAAATATAGCAGGCTATGAGGCTCTGACAAACCTATTTGTGAATGACCACTGCTTTGCTTTGCCCTTGTTTTACCCTCTGCTTTCAGACCAGTGTTTAGTTTGACACGGGCTCTCTGCACACTCATAGAAATACTTGGGAATCAATCACGTAGAAAACAGCACTTACACAAATAGACTCTTCTACAGACATTTCAGAGTAAGCAAGAAGCAGAAATAACAGCTGCTCCACCGAAAGGGAGGGATCGCAAGATGTGCCCTAAGCCAAACAAAGAAAGCTTCAGCAATAATAAACTTCTATTACGTAAAAAGCTTTTCCTCTAGAAACAAATCTGAAGGCTGAAATTACTGAATCATTACAATCAAGAACAGCTATCGCATCATTCTGTGAGCTGCACTGAAAGGCAAGACGGAGAGATTCCAGAGAAAACCACCTTGCCACACGTCTAGGAGTAGCTTCAGCAGAAATAATGGAGAGCATAGAATTAAAAGGGCTTTTGTATTTGCCTGCCATATTGAATGTCTACCCTCCTCATAATAGTGTAAGCAATAAATCCCATAGTAAACAGTTATAGTGATGTTTGGTAAAACCCACATCCCCGCAACAGGCTGCATCTCCATTTCATTTGCAGCTGTGGTTAATGGTGATTTCAGGTTGGACTTTTTCCCCACACCAGCCTCTATTCTTGTTTTGACAGGCTGAGCAGAAGCCCTGAAAATAGCTCTTAGCATAGAAACATAGAATGGTTTGGGTTGGAAGGGACATTAAAGGTCATCTGGTTCCAACCCCCTGCCGTGGGCATCTTTGTTGTGCTCTTCATTTTACTCTCAGGGCATTGATGAGACAGATCACGCTGTGTCAGGAGGCACAGCCCTGCACGGGAGCCTGAGCAGCTCCAGCAGAAAAGGGGCTGAAGCAAATAAAAATGATCCAAACAAATGGAATCAGAATACCACAGGACAGTGTTCCCTGGCAGCCGCAGCACTGACAGACAGAGGTTCATGCCTGGTTGGAATTCAGCGGAGGAGCCAGTTAACCGGTGGGAAATGGCCTTAGCCATGAGCCTGTCAGTATACTGGTATGAAATGTACCCCAACTCATCCCACAGTCTCACTTTGTTCCCTGTTTTCACTATCAGTACTAATATCAAGGGAAAAGATTTCCCTTCTGTGCCTTTCCTCATCATTTTTGAACTTCTTCACCCCAAATGCTCCTGCACTCCCCTTTTGGGTCTTCTTTCAATGTCCTATGTGTTAACGATGCGGCAGATGCTCCTTCACACCACACTCTTGCTTTCACACATCAGTCTTGTAAAAAGATCCCGCTAAAGATCACATAATCCTCTTCATTTCCCTTTGTAGACAGCTCCATTTGATGTGTCCAGAGCCTGCTGAAAAAGGAAGAGAACTAATCCCGCTTGCCTCCACCGCACACAGTGGGAAATTCATGGGATTTATGTTCTAGCCCTGCTCAAAACTGAGTCCAAAGGCCCTCTGTATGTGTTAAGTGTTATTATTATGTACAGTAAGATCTCGGTCAGCAATTGGAATAGAGGCAGGCAGCATGAGCTGCCTCTGAAACCCCAGAAGAGCCTGTCAGGCCATTGAGAGATGTGACACATGGTGGAGATTCAGAATAAAAGGCAAGCCCACCTATAGAATCATAGTATGGTTTGGGTTGGAAAGCACCTTCAGATCATTCAGTTCCAGCCCCGCTGCCATGGGCAGGGGCATCTCACACTAGACCTCCAGTGATCCAGGGGAGCTGCCCTGAGTCAGCTCATGAGATTTAAAGGTACCCCATCATCTTGTCCTCAGGGGCCTTGGGGAGCCAAAAAAGCAATTACACGCAATATTCTGCTTCTTTTTTATATCATTGTGATGGAAGAAATATGTGCTTTATCTTCTCTGGTATAAACCAAACAGTTCTCTTACCTCATCATTTAAGCGTGTAATTATCTTGCCACATTAGATACTTTGAGATAAATCTCTTTAAGAACACCTCTCCATTGCTGTTTCTCTCTCGTACGCTGACAGGCACACACACAAAATAAACCCACTGAAGACCATGACTAGTGCTGTGGGGCCAAGCTGATACCCCCTCATCTGTTTCTTATTTTCCCCTCCTTCCCCCTGCCCCGTATTGCAGATATATGATACAGTAAAATTAGAGAGCAGGAAGTGACATGAAGTAGCAATTCAACTTTCAGGGAATAATTCAGTGTCACTTAGTCATATTGTCCATACATGAAAAAGAGAAAAGGCAGATAGAAAACAGCTCCCGCAAGGCATCTCCAGCTCTCACATGTTCTCATTTTATTCCTTATCCTGCAATTTATCGTCTTGGTTTCGGCAAGCCAGCAGTGAAGTAGAAAACCCCTAAGAAATCTTATTCTGACATATCTTTCTGGGGAGTATTCATTTCCACGCATAGCTGCATAAGCCATGGAAAAAGTCTGTGCCATCAGTGGAGAGCAGACCACTTGACGAGCAGAGCCTACAGACCTTAAAATGGATAAAAGCAAGTTTTTTCTGGCCTGCTTCATCTGATTTAAAGGTCTGATAGACGCCAAACGTCAGTGCAGTAATCTGCTGAGGTTGGCCATAGGCCATTTTGAAATGCAGGAAGAGGGCAAACTTTGGGCTATGCTGAGCCAAATTACAACAGACTGTTATTTTGGGACGCTCAGCTTTGAAATCTGAATTCATTTAGTTTATGATGATATATTGGAACTTCCTAGGAAAAAAAAGAAGATACTCATTAACTGCACTTAACCAGAGCAGGCAGAAGAAACCATCGCCTGCCAAAAAGATACACAAACTACATTATGTCAACAGACCATCTCGTAACTGGAGATGCGTCGCCAGAAGGCTGCTTCTGTTAGCTTACAGACTAGGGACGAAATTCAGCTCACTGAAAGCATGACAGAACGCTGACTTCAACACCAGCCTCACCTCTGTAGCTCAGCACAATCGTTTCTTCGGTGAGATTTTAATCTGCTACACCCAGCGTGACGAGGTGGTCATCACCTACGGACCACAGCCATCTCTCAATGAAGCAAAGGGAAAGAGGCATTAGAGCATGGAAGTACAAGCATGTTCCCTACAGCACATTTTCCAACACGCTATCCATATTTCTGAAGTGAACATGAGGGTTTATACAAGCTCTGTGGGATCCTGTAGTTAGGAGCATATTGAAAGTATTTAGAATCACAAAGTGCTGGGAACACAAGGAACTGCTTGGAGAACAGCAGAGTATTTCTCAAGGCTGTAAAGCTATACAAGTGCTGGGCACATTTTCTGGTTAGCCTGTTCGTTAGACAACAGCCTCCTCAAGCACAAAGGTGGGCAGATACGTAAACCAGACAAAAGCCCAAGCAAGCAGTAATACAGTTTAGGAAACTAGGTCCTAATAAGGAAAAGTCTCTGCTTTTAATGAAGAAAAAATGAACATCAACGACACTAGAGGGACGTCTCACAACACACCCATTTCATGTCTCAAACCAGGCCAACCAAAGAGGCACAGGTCTCTCCTACTGTGCATCAGACAAGCACTTGGACCCAGCAACCACCATCCTTGAAGCTAAGCAACCTCTCCTCATGCTTTTAGCTCAGACAGACATCTGCAGGGAGGGGAAAGCCAGTGCTGAGCCAGGGATGGGGAGATGGACTGGATGACCTGAGCTGTCAGTGCGGGTTAGATCCATTTACACACTCCTGGACCAGTTTCTGCTGGGTGAAGTTCAACATTACGGCTGACTTGTTCCAAAAAGGATGCTCCTCCTTCCCCCATGTGCCAGCTCCTCTTCTGCCTCCACAGGCCCCAGGAGAGGGGACATGGGCACAGGCTGTGACTGCCCCAGCTCTCCTGCACTGGCCACCTCCACACTGATACCCACAGGGCTGGACCATGACAGGTACGAGAGCAAAACAACCCCATTCCACAGGCTGTCCTGCCTGGCATCACACCAGCACCAGCAAAATACGTCCTCAGGCTTTCCTTCAGTTTTGAGTCCCTAAGCACTGAAGGTGATTATATACCTCATCAGCTCCTTCATGTCTGCACTTTACCTTTTCCTTCTGCTTCCTTGTGGCTAAAAAACTCAGAGACATCCCATTCACCACTGTCTGCTTTGGGAGGGATTTATGCCCAAGCAGAGCTTCACCCAAGCCTGTGATTCTGGAGCATTTCTCTCTGCATACCTGCATACATGCAAACTGAAACCCCATGCCGACACTCTCAATAAGGTATTGCAAGTTCATCATCACTGTGAGGAATTAGAGGAGACATATGGCTTAATTTAGTTCAGTGGTTTTCTAGTTCCAGCTGAGTAGATAACATGACAAGGCTAGTAATCGTTTATAAGAGGGAATGATTTAGTAATATAATCTACCGCCCTCCTTGATAAAGGGCCAGGCAGAGCTGGAACAGTTTGGATCCATTTCCTTGCCGCTGCTGAGAATGAATGTTGCAATATGTGTTAGGAGGGTTGAATGGAAAATAAGTGCCTTCATTCTGCAAGTTCAATGTACAGACATATGTTCCTGGATAAACGACTTCTGCCACCAGCCAGGTCCACGTAGCTTCTTTTCCATAAAACAGAAGGAGCAGCATTTTCTACAGGTTTCAATCAAGTGTTTGAAACAGGCACGTGCTGTTTTATCCAGCAAAGCATATGCACATTTCTGAGGTTGAGATGCATGCAGGTTTATGGCCTTTGATAAGAGATACAGGTGTGGGAATAGGTTTAGTAGAGGATGTCTGAATATGCACCAGGACTTTGGCACATCCAAGGCAGGAGAAACTGGAGACAGGGATCTTTACAGGAGACACAGCACATTGTAAAGCAAGATATCTTGGGTCAAATCCAGGTCTTCTTGTTTAGACAAACTGACCTTTTGATTTCAGTGGCACTTCTCACTCAGGCAAGGTAAACAGAAACTCAGCTTTTATGGGAAGAATCAGAGAAGCGATGTCTTTAGTGTGATATAGTAGGACTTTGTATTAGCATTAGCCCCAGGTGCCTGGAAATCTGGAATTCAAATGAAGTGAAACCTCACTACAAATAAAGAGCTTCTTAAAACCCAACTTGTTTCCACCACTACGTTTATAAAGGCAGAGCTGCCAGCTACTGAGAAAGCGAATAAGTGATGCTGTGGCCTGGGAGGGTTCCATCGGGATTAGTCTGGCAGTTGCAGCGCAATCAAGACAGACTAATTTCTTCATTATTAGTTTTTAATTCATCTGCGTCTGCTGTTCACAATGGTTTGGCACCATCCACACCCATCACTCTGACTGAAGCTGGCAAGCGAATGCGTTTGCTTTCTTCTTTTATTCTAGCAGATGGATGGGCTAATTCACACCAGGAGTCCTGAGATGCTGGGAGGAGCGGGAAGGCAGCGCTGCCTCGCTTCAAGTGCTGCAGGAGGGATGCTTCGTCCATGAGCAGGAACAAGCATTTATCAGGCAGGCTTTCCAGTCATATGGTCCTAATCCCAGCGGCAATGTGAGACTCCCAGTATGAGGTCATGGCTGTTTAATCCCAAACTGTGTTTTTCTTTTAGAGGCTGGATCAAGTAGGTAGGAGATGGAACGCACTTCACCCTGCTTGGGGCTTGCCAAGAGCAAACCACAGGGTTCTGGGGATATGACGTACAAATACACATCCATGAACATGCACCAAGACTTGCTCCAGAGCATGACAGGGCTGCCAGGGTGCAGTGTTCAATTTCCAGCACTGACACTGGGCACTTGTTGCTCTGAGTGGCCAGAACCTGTCAAAATCCAATTGTCAAACTCCTTCAAAGCCCCTTTAAATGAAAACCCTTCTCACAAGTGAAGAAAAGAATAAGATAAAATGGGTTTTTAAAGGTCATCCCCAAGCTGCTTACTGCTGGGAATACTTTTTTAGGTGGTTGCAGTACCTTTGGTTCGCTCATTAGCCTTTCACTGGCTCTTGGTGATTTACACTTCAAACTGAAGAACCAGGGAATTCCCCGGCTGTTTTCCTCCAGGGACTGTTTGGATCAGGAATTGTCCAAATTAGGAATTGTATCTGACTCCTATTAAAGTCTGAGCAAACAGATTAGCTCATGGCTCCTGGACAGACCCTTATTTTAGCCCAGATGCTACTTAAAAAAGACCATCTCAAAACCATGAGACGTCCAATGGTGTATTTTAGGACTGCACATTAAATATGCAGACGAGCTAAATTCTTTCCATTTTCTCCTTACATAAAGAGAGGCATGCCATGCATATGAGAATAGCACACAATATTTGGAATATTAAGTAAAACACCTTAAAATACGTTGCTCATCAATACACAATGTATAGGAACGAGTTATCTGGAGCAGGGCTGAACCCAAGGAAAGAGCACAATCAGTGTAGTGTGCATTGCATTTACAGCTGGAAGACTTCCCAAGCTTCAGACAAGATGAGATTTGGGTCACTCCCAGAAGAACCCAAGAGCCAAATAATGAAGGAGGTTGGAAAGTCAGGTTATATCCTGAACCAGCCTTTGGCTTTGTTATTTTATGTAAGGTTGAGTCATTTCTAAGTGTAACTAATGTGGAGCAGCCGGTTTAGCTGCAGCCAAGTGGTTCCTGAGAGGGGACCTAGGGTCTCCCGCAGCCCAGGTGAGCCCCAACACCAAACACTGGATTTGGCTTTGGGAGATCTCTCTTTGAACTCTTCTTTCTTTCCAGAAGTCTTGAGGTTTATGCCACACCAAAATGAAACCATTAAAACCTCTGTTTCTGTGTCTCTCCTCCATGTCTGCAGCAGTGGGAGGACTCCCCCATTTGTCTCAGGTCAGTGATGGAGTCTGTTTGAGTTGTGCTGTTGAGCAGATGCACAAGGTTCCTGGGGCAAAGGCAGGGTCAGAGGCTGAGCCTCAAAGGTACTCACCAAATCTGGATGAGGGTTTGTACCGGGTGGTGGTTTAGGGTTTAGTTAAAGCTCTGCTCACCACCTCTCCAGGACGAGCATCGCTGAGCCTCAGATGCTCAGTCCAATAGGGGAAGGTGGCCAGGGAGCCCCCATCACCCTGCAGGAACCCAGACCCTGCAGGGCTCAGTGTGTTTCGCTTTCAGCACATTGTAGTCACCTCTGATAAATAAGAAGGGAAAGGCAAGAGAAAGTGGTTGATGCTGCAGAGCCACTTGCTTACCTTCCCTGAGCAGGTCCTTTATTTTGCATGTGGCAAGAATCAGATCTTCAGTTTCCTATTCTCACTGTACCTCATTCCCTTTCCATCAGCCAGGGAGATTAGCGGTGTCACAGGAACTAGACCTTTCTGCTAAATCCCTTCCAGATGTTCACAGCCACAAACATGTCAGCCCTTGACATGAACCTAATGACAAGTTGTTCCCTGTTCATTAGTGCTGGCTACTGTTTCCCAGCAGAAAAGCTTTATCTTCCCCCCTCTGAAGGCAGGTTTTGCAGGGAGGGTTTCTTCTTCCTCACCCAGAATCAAGGCTGAGATCTGATGGCTTATGAGGAGCTCCCCATTCCAATTGCCATCGAGAGCTGCTCTCAGCTCTCATTGACAACAGAAAAGTGGGCATACGGCATCATATTAGGATCTGCAAAGAAACAAGTGCCAGACCTGGATGCAGCCAGTGGGGTTGGGCAAACCCCAGGCCATGAGGTTCTCCAAAAGCTTGGTGGCATCAAGAAGTGTTTTTTCTACGTTAGCTTTGCCAACCACAAGGAGCCAGGTATGAACACAAGCAGATGCCGATGTCAGGATGGCTTTGGAAAAAAGAAGCAGGTATAAGGGCTTTCTAGAAGCAGTTCAGGGTGGAAGAGATGGAAATCATCTGGCCACTTCTTTCTTCTAAGCAGGAAGAGCCAGGTGGTTATGTTTGTGTCTTGCCAATGGAGAAGGCCAGAAGCTGATGGAGAAGGTCAAGGGGCTCTCTCAAGCACAGGATGCAGCAGGATTTTGGCTCCTGGAAGCCAGGTCCTTTCCTTTCTGCTTGCCCAAAGACATGGTCATGGTTTTCTCAACCTGTTGCAATACACTAAATGTTCCACCCTTCTTCAAGTGCATTTTGATCAGTCTGTGATTGCTATATTGGCTTTGTCTTATATCCCCAGATCCTCAGAAGGTACTTTTCCAAGCTAAAAGTGTCCTCAGAAAAATCCATACTATCCACTGTGGAGGTGCCTGATGTTTGTATTTCCCCTTCATTCCTCTCAGTTAATAGATAGAATTGAAGTGCAGCTGGCCAGGAAAGGCTGTTTCTCCCATGGAAAGTGCCAGTCTCCTTGCTGGGATGGGCAGTGGGATGGACTGATGCAACATCCTTCGCCACGCTCCCAGCCACACCGCTGCAGGGAAATGATACTCAGCAGCTCTTCCCACGTTGGCACAGAGACTGCAGAGAGATGCCAAGCCAAAACTTGTGCTGAAGTCTCCGAGAACTGCTCTTTTAATGTAGCTGCTTATTAACATGACCCTACTGGGGAAGATTCCTTCCTTTATCCTTTGAACTATGAAAACCATTTCAAAACTTGATCCACGGGGAGGTTGGGCATCGTGTCAGCTTTAAGAAGCTGAAAATAGTGATGGAGTCTTTGCAGTGAGCAGAAAAACCCACTTGGAGTCTGTCATTTGAATTTATGAATGTGAAGTCTGCTCTTTTGACATGATTTTCTTGATTTAAACTTGTGGTTTCCGCACACAGTTTCCATTAAAATTAATGTAAGTCATCTGCTTAAATCTCTCTCAGGTTGACAAGATGAAAGGTTCAACTCCTGGAGCTTTATTCCTTGTTTAAGGGTTCAGCACTGACCTGTGCAGCATCCAGTCCACGGCCTGGATTGAAGCCTTCCATCCCTGCTCAGCGGACCCTTTGTTTTCAGGCACAAGGTGCCTAATCTGGACATCCGAAACACTGAGGAAGGTTAGCAAGCACCTTTAGGAGCTGTGCTCCTGAGCACAGCCTCAGGACAAGCACCAGGTATTTGCTAGGTAAACCAGAAAGACCTTGCTCACCTTTCTATGCTGCAGAGCTTGTGGGTTAAGATGCCTGGTGTGAAACCAGCATCAGCGTTGCTTTGACAGCAATGTATCACTTATAGGTGAAGCAGAAAATAGAGCAACTCAGCAAAACTCCCAAACAAGGGGGTTTGGTTGCAAACCAACACAAATATGTACTGTAAAAGAGCATACAGGTGTCTCCTCAGAGCCGTTAGTGCCTCATTTAAAGTCAAACCCACTCGTTTTGCAGAGGGTCTCTCACATCACAGCCCTCTGAAATGCAGCTGGAGGCTGAATCCTTCCCAGATTCAGGTCATCCACATGCACCCTCCATGGCCAGCCGGGGGCATTGCCTGTGTGTGACAGCAGGACCACAAGCACTGACTCAGCTCATTGTCTCTCACGCAGCTCCCAGTGATGATCGATTTCCCTTTACTCCACCTCTATCACATCATCGACCCCAGGAAAGGACCACAAGCTCTCTCCAAAACAAGACCTGCCTCTCCTTCACAGCACACATCAACACACATTCACTGGGCACTCAGAAGTAGGGTGCTTCATGTTTTCCCTAAGGGAATTTGGAGGAACCCAAATAAGAGGAGTAAGGTTCCCAGAGCCTTCTTCCTCTTCTCCCCACCTGGGAGATGGTTTGTTCCTCCAACCCACAGCCCTGCCCCATGTTCCTTGTTCCCTTCCTCAGTGCCCTGGGGGATGCCTCTCATGGAAATTGTTCCTTACAGCAAATGGACATCAAGAAAATCCCATTAAAAGCCCATGAACCTGCAATGTTGGGATCCCCCTGGGCTAATATAACAGCACTTTTCCCTTCCCTTAAGCCATGTGTATTCCCAAGCCTGCACCCACCTAACCCTGGTACCAAATATCCCCCTATCTCTCCCTACACCTCTGACTGTCTCCTCCTCCTCCTCCCTTCCTGCTGATGGAGAGCAAATATCTCAGAGCCTGATTGCAACCCAGTGCTCTCCTGAGGTGTAGACAAGTGTGGTGGAAAGCACAAGTGTAACCTTATTCCTTCCCCACAAAGGAAAAACAAACCCCATCCAGTTCTTTTCCAGTAAATGATACAGTTGGTCCAGAAAACACAACACGCTCCAGGCATTGGCTTCAGTTTTGGGAGCGGGGTGGGATGGAAGAACAGAAAACCCGAGTGAAAAATGAGATAGGTGAAACCAGGGAGCAGAGCTCTCAGTAAATGCTTTGCTTTGACACTTGTAACAGTGGTTATTCATTTTCCAGTAACTTTATACTGCTCTTACCCAAAGCAGTCAGTGTCAAAGAATGGCATGCAAGCGCTTGAGGATTTATGTGAAGTGTTTGTATCAGAGCACCCATGTGTGGGGAGACAGGGACTGCTCATCACCAGGAATGCCAGCCCTGGGGCAGGTCCTGACCACAGCCCCCAGGTTTGAAGCACATCTTATTACCTGCTGAGGACTAAAAACAGGGCTAAAACCCTCCACAGAGTAAATGGCTTGGAGTCCTCGGCTGTAGTAGCAATAGCCTGGTGTGACCATATGTCCTGATGACTGGATTAATGAACAGCTTCATTGCATGACTGCCAATTATTACTGTTTAATAATGATTAAATACAAATATTGTTTTTCTTAAACCTTGGAAGGCTCTAAGTAGCCTAAAGGAAGAAATGGGGATGTGTGGCAATACTGATTTTACAAAGAGGATAAATCCAATGCCACAGAACTGACTGAATTCAAACTGAAAACTAGAAAAGGAAGCAATGTCCATACCTACCATGGGCTATTTCATAGAATCATAGAATGGTTTGGGTCAGAACGGACCTTAGAGCTCATTCAGTTGCAATCCCCTGCCGTGGGCAGGGACACCTTCCACTCGAGCAGGTTGCTCCAAGCCCCTGTGTCCAACCTGGCTTTGAACACTGCCAGGGATGGGGCAGCCACAGCTTCTCTGGGCACCCTGTGCCAGTGCCTCAGCACCCTCACAGGGAAGAGCTTCTGCCTAAGAGCTCATCTCAGTCTCCCTTCTGGCAGGTTAAAGCCATTCCCCTTGTCCTGTCCCTACAGGCCCTTGTCCAAAGCCGCTCTCCAGGTTTCTGGGGAGATTTTCTGCAGATTTCTTTCTTGCTGCTCTAGCTTCCCTGCTGTCCTTCAGCTCTCTTGCCTTTTACATAGCACACAGTGCACTATTGTCTCATAAAAGCCTTAGTTCAGCAAATGAGAAACACATTGTGGAGTCTGACATAATTGCAGGCCATGATTCATCCACATCCTGGTACCTACAGTAGACTCCTTGCTGCTGTCGAGGGTTGCTTCTCATTCCCAGCCGCCAGAGGAGGCGAGGAGGGGACCCAAAGCAGCAGCTCTATTACGTATGGGGAGATGAAATCATCATGGTTAACATGAACAGTGAGGGGAGAGAGAGGGGAAAATATCACAACTGCTTATTGCCATGCAATACCTATGGTTAACCTACTACATCAAATTCTCACCCGCAAGCATAGGCCAAGACACTGATGGCAGCCGAGTACCCGGCCCAGGCGCTGCTCTAGACCCTCGGCCATCTTTACTGAGGACTTTTCATTTTCACGGTTAGAATTTGGCTTTCCCATTTTGCCTGCCCACGGGGAGAAGTCTGGTGCTGGCATTAGTCCCCACTGCTATCACCTCTTGTTCTGCTTAGACTATGAACAGCAGAAAAGGGGAAGAAAAAGTCCTTTCCATTTAAAGGAAACAAGGGAAAGAAAGGGAGAGTGAGGAGCAGCGAACCCAGAAGTGGAGAAATAGCGAAATCTGGTCTGCAAGACACCCATCAATAAAATTGCCTGCTATGTCACAGCTCGGAATGCTCTTTCTTCCAAGGGCTATCATCTTTTTCAGAATACAGAGCAAATGAAGAGGCTCATGTGAGGAACCTGAGCTAATGTTGTAAATCCTGTAAGCTCTTCAATGATTAGAGACCTTCAATGGTGTTACGCAAAGATAAATGATTCTATATAGTCCAAAGCTGATCTGTACTTCTGCCAAGTACCTTAGTCCTGGCTAACTTTAGGAATAGAGAAATACTGTCTATAAATCTCTTCATGATCCTTTCATATAGAAAAATTAAGGGCAGTTGGTTTTGAAGGTCAAATGGAGTTGCTGTTTTCTTCTGGTTTTACTGTACCAGTATGCCGTGGAGGAATTTGGACAACGAATGGTTTGTGGGCTGTAAGAAATACATTTGTTGACATTACAGTAATAAGCAGGATTTTTGATCAGTGCTAATGTATTATCCTTTCAGATATATATACACACAAATACCCATATATGTTTGCAATATGTTGCTATAAATCACGTGAAAACGCAGAGCAGATGTTCCGTAGTAGCAGGGATTATCGTGCCTTGGTTGTGCTTTCAGGGGAACCGACCCACAGCGAGCTCAGAACATGCCTCAGGTATAGAGTAATGGGGCTACTTGAAAAGAGTATTTATACATGAGGCTACCCTAGTTTGTATAAACACGAGAGGTGACTTGTCTTCACAGTCTGCCTTTAGATGACTCAGACTGTGTACAGACGCTTTCATTAGAGGAATATTTTCCAGTAACTGGGGATTTGTAATTGTCTGTACATCCAAGGGACAGCCATTTCCCCACCCCATGCACAGGGATGCAATGGGTAGAACCATGGCTGTGTTCGAAACACTGCTGGACCCAGAAGATACAAGGCCAGAATAGGTTGTGTCCAAAAAGAGTGGTCAGAAAGTGGTTTTAAACTCTCTGCTTGTGCTGGGGAAATGCACGCTGGGTGGAAACTGCTCCTATTTATCCCCACTGTGCCCAAGCCAAGAGGTTTGTGTATCTGCATCCTAAAAAGGTAGCCTGAAGATCAAAATAGCTGTTCTTTGGAATAAATGGCTTTAAATTATGCTTGATTGCCCATATTTCTAAGGGCAATACAGGGCCTGCTGCAGAGATGTATCACTTTACCATCCATGTTTCTCTACAGCAAAGGTTATAGGGACTAAAATAAAACTCTTTCGCTATGTATAGCAATTTATAAGAAACTAAGGATTAATGTAGCAATATCCTCAGCAGGACCACATAAAACAGAGAAACAAATGCACCTTTCAGCAGCATCAGAGAGAATGCAGCACAAAACCATTTCAGAAACACCAATAGCTCTTATAAGCAGCATTTCTTAGATTGTTCCAGTCTAGACACAATCTACCATCCCAGCTCCCACATTTGAAAAATGACCAAAACACCATAACTGGATGTTAGCAAAGAACAGGGCACAACGGGAGAGCAACAGAGAGCTCAAATACCAAGATTTATGTAGAGAAAGAGATGTTCCAGCTGTGGTGGGCAAAGGGATCACACACCCCCAGTCCCCTCCATGAGGATTTGCCCCTTGACAGCACTTCCAGCAACGTTTTCCTTGTATTTGGGGGTCTTCCCTCAGAGCATGTGAATTTGGGGATGCCAAGAGCATATTCATGTCAGATGGGGGGGGGACGGGACAGAGTGACACCCATCACGCTGGTACCCGCAGAGCAAGAAGAGGCCATTGCAGTGCAGCAGGACCACAAATGCCACGTGGGAGACAGTGCAACACCCTGCAAATACTTTCCAGGTTTCAGAGCAGACAGTCAGCAATGAATGAAAGATTGGAGAGTTCACATGTGTACATGCTTTATAAAGAAATAAATACAACCCCCTTAGTTTCTATGCCGTGCTCGCCAAGGGGCAGCTCTAATTCATCCCCTTGGCCACCTCTGTTGAATTTTCCTCCCTACAATTTGCTAAACAGCTGGATTTCCATGGTTACCACTGCTCGCTACTGATACGTCTCAAACACACTGCACATTCTTGCTGGGGAGATGCAGACACAGAGTCATTCCTGCACGACTGCTTGGAACAGCACGCTGCAGCCAAGCCTGTGCTGGTCCCTGCTGAGGGCACAGTGGTGAGCATAGGAACTAACCCAGGTGAGAGGTGATGGATGAGATGGTGCTTCATCCTGGCTTTTCCTCGCTCTGGGGAAAAGACATCACATAGTCACTCCACATGGCTTTAAATGTTTCACAGAATCATAGAGCCATAGAATGGTTTGTGTTGGAAGGGACCTTAAAGCTCACCCAGTTCCAGCTCCCTGCCATTGACAGGGACACCTTCCACTAGAGCAGGTTTCTCCAAGCTCCATCCAACCTGGCCTTGAACACTGCCAGGGATGTGGCAGGGATTTGGCAAGGACCACAGGATTATGCCATGGAAGCCCCTGGATCCCCTCTTCTGGCCTTACCCCTTGTACATGCACCAGCCAAGGAATCCTCATGGCTTGATGTGGCCAACTCCCGACATCCAAATCTTTCCTCCACACACCCCCCTTTTTATTTGGCACACATAGGCATAAACACGCACACACATACTGCACTGGTGGTGAGTTAATAGGAGGGAATTGCTATGTTAAATTTAGACCTAGAGAAACCCCTACAATGCATTTAATTTCCACCAAGAAATCATCTATTTTCCTACTTTTGATGTTTAACAAACTCATTTCAATCAAGAGGAGGTATAATTTCCTGCTTTTGAAGTCTAATGAGTAAATTGCACGAAAACCTCCATAAGGCACAGAACTCATTAATAAATGTATAGTCCCTTTGTCCAAGACTTCCAACTTTAAATCAAACGCACAACAACCAGATGTTTTTCACATTACTGCGTTTCAAGCTTTTACTGGAAGTGATCTCATCATACATACTTAACGTAGGTGTCCAACTGTGCATGTTATTCGTATCACGAATCAGACCTCAAAGCTGTAGGACACTGTGTGGCAAACACAGCTATTGTTTAAAGGGGATAGAATCTATGCTCGGCTTGCCACAGGGATATGAAGGAGACCGAAGCGGATGCAAGATGCTGCTTTTGACGAGTGTCAGAAGTGAGGAAATTATATCATTCAACCATTTGAACTTATTGTTAGGAAACACCGAGCCACTGCTTCTGGGAAAGACCTTGGATTTAGCCAATCTAGTAAATCAAAGAGTTTCTCTGTTTTGCTTTGAAGTAGGAAATGAACTGCAAATGCAAAAGATTGAGACCAGGACAGAGGCAGAGCTGAAACGAGATGTACATTTTCCTAAGAGAACCAAAATGAAGGTTTACTTGCAGGGAGGGGTGGAGTAATATTTCAATAGGAAAACATTGCTTCATCATATGTGAACAATATACATACAGTTAGGTTAGGATCTGAACCTCCTGCTTGGAAGCACAGAGAGACTTCCTTCCTCGGACGGATGGTGCGCACAGGATGCAGCGCTTGCACATCACCTCTTCAGCTTGCTTTGATCATTAAGGAAATACCCACTATGGACTTTAACCTATGAGTACTAATTAGTCACCTATTAATTACCAGCAAGAGCTGCCTGAAGGTTACTCAGGACTGTTGATCATCAGAGCCGAGCAGTGGGCAGCCTTTTGCCCAGAGCAAACTCACACCTCCAGTTCATTGCTGAAGAGCTCTAACAACTCCCTCTTCTTCCCCCCTGTGGCTGAATAACGTTTTGAGTTTACTCAGGGCTGTAACAAACCTCACAGGAGGGTTTCTCAGGATCTTTCGTAGTCTTTTTGGTTCCTTCTTCCATTGGAAATAATGTGGGAGCTCAAATCACATAGAGCATCTCCTGGTCATTTGCTGAAACAGGGTTGCTGAGACCCCCGTCCACCACAGCTCTGCTCTGAACCAAGGGGTCAGGGGAGGTGAAAAAGAAGGAATACAAGTGTTTAATTTGAGAAATGGGTGAAATGATCTCCTCTTGCCCTCCACATCAATTCATCCCAACCCGCCCTGACACCATCCTCCTACAGAGGACAAGTAATGGGGAAGCAGCAATACTGGCCAGCATCTGGCTGGTTTCCTCTTTCAGAGATATGGGAAGTTCCTCCAGTTTCTCATCCCATTCATTGGGAAGGAAAGGAGGAAGCAGAAATGAAAAAAGCCTCATTTTCTCTTTCCAGCAGGAGGACAGTGACAAGAAGCTGCTGAATTTGTGCTTCTTGCTTACAGATTGTCTGAACCCAACTTATCCGAGCAGGTTCAGTGGAAGCTGCCCAAGCCCTGGTGTAACAACAAGGCACACAATAACACAAAGAAGTGTCACAATTAAATGAGGGAATTCTCTCCTTTTAGAGAAATAATGGGCTTTCCAAACATGTGGTCGTGCTGCCCAAGCCCTGGTGTAACAACAAGGCACACAATAACACAAAGAAGTGTCACAATTAAATGAGGGAATTCTCTCCTTTTAGAGAAATAATGGGCTTTCCAAACATGTGGTCGTGCCCTTTAGTGATGCCTAGAGACATCTCAAATTAAACAGATAAATCAAACAGCCATGAGCAGGAGAGTGCCTATACCCAGGCCTGAGCTGATGTCCTTGGCGTAGCCTTAAGCGGGAGCAGCAGGTCTGAATATGGGAGCTGAATTGCTCAGTGCAGGTCCCGCTGGAATTAGATCACTTTTTGGCCCTCATTAGGTAAGTGCACATGGCTGTCAGAGCCGCTGAGGCGATGAGGGGTGCTCAGCCTGGGTGCAGCCAGCACACAGCATTGCCAAGGTCTTGGCTCTCTCTCCCTTTGCGAGAGGAATAAATCTGGTGCATTGCTCAACACAGTCACTGATATCCCATCAATAATCTTTGCAAGATCTGCAGCTCATTAAACAGAGAATATAGACTTGACTTAGGAGGCTGAATCCAATTAGGCTGCACTGAGTTGCAGTGTTCCAGGTCTTAAAAAGACCATGAAAGCCCAATCCCATTTGAGCTATAGGGTTTACATTGCTGGATGCTTGCAAAGAGCAGGGTTTTCAAACCCTTAGATCATTTTTTGCAGCAGTCCTCATTATCCTCATCCCAATTCCTGTCAATCATAACTGGCACTATAAAATGAATAAATCCCCATACCTCTGCAAAGAGATTGGGAACCTTCTGGAGACTTGGCGCTTGTGTCGCGCTGCTCACCAGTGGGTGAATTTGGCACAACAGCTCATTGCTATGAGAATAATAAGGCCATGATCAACTCATCCTTCAGCATCAAGCCCTGGGCTGTAATCTAGTGAAATTATCCTCCCCGCTTCTCACTGGGTGTCAGCATATAAAGGTGCATTGAGGCTGCCCAACTCACACCAGTGCTGCTCCTGCCTGCCGGCTTTTTGCAGGACAAGCACTGGGTTTATTGGTGGTTTTGGCTTTAAATAACCCCCCAAAACCAGACTTTGCTGGCCAAAGCAACTGCTTGGCCCCTGGCAACTCTCCATCACTGCTTCTGACCTTTGTGGCAGAGAAGCTATTCACAACTGGTCGATATAAGGATCATAACCCAGTGACTTCTGAACCCACTCCTACAAAGGAGGGCTTTGTAATTGTGGTGTCAGGTTCCTCCTGCCCAACTCTTGTTATTCCAGAGGAAAAAGCTCATGTCACTCTATACGGAAGAAGCGGCCACTGAGCACTGGGAGAAGCTTTGTACTTGATTTCAAGAAGAGCTCATTTTGCACAGTGCATTTTGAAGCCAAGAATCTGAAGATTCAGGTGATCCACGGGGTTTGTTCTCCAGTGGCATCTGTGGTACCAAGCCCTTGTAACATGGGGAAAGCAACGTCCTGCCCTTGCTGCAAACTCTGGGAGAAGCACAACCCAAAAAGCATTACCCAATGTTAACAAACACAAGACATAGAAAATTCAATACAAAAGGGCACTTATAAACCACCCATTCATTGCATATTGACAACTTTTCAAGCAGTTGCTTATCAGCGTGTTTTCTGAACGAGCTATAATTCTGCTATGTTTTTCCCCCAAAATTGAGTAGATTGCTTTTGATGAAGACATGAAATTATTTCAGTTTCCAGGCAGCAAAAGGGCCCTGCAATCTCTTTTTGCCTTCAAAACCAAACAGAAGCGAGGATGAGGACGTCCCTTCCCCGAAAGCCAGCTCTGCAGATGTGAAAGTCCACTGCACCCTCTGCCGGCCGCTGCCGAGGGGACTCCTTTAGACAAGCCTTTCACATCATATATTATTGTCTTATACAAGAGAAATCAGCTTTTCCTGAAGCTGTTTTGCCAATTGTACAGCACAGATGAAACCACAACAAGGCTCAAAGCAGCTCTCACCCCAGTTAGGGATGAGCAGTGGTGCAAATCGTGCTCTGGGTACCAAGAATGGCAAATCTGGCATCAGTCTCCACTAGGAGTGAATGTGTGGCTGATTTTGCTTCCAGCAATAATTAAACATCCTTTAGCCTAGGCATCCAAAGCAGCTCAGGAACAGCCTTGCAGCAGCATCCAGGAGCAAATAGGGGAGACATCCAATACTCCTGATATAGGTCAGAAAGGCCAGAGAGGGGAAGAGCACCTCTTGCTGCTCTATGTGCAGCCACCAGTCAGCCCAAACGGGCATCCTTCCCCCTGCACCGTGTTTCGGGGATCCACAGCCCTGTGTGAGCTGGACTCAGCCCACATCTCTTGGTGGGACATGTTCTGCTTCTGAAGGTCAATGGGGCAAAACAGAGAGGCATCATCCAGCTCCTGAGCTGGATAACCACAGCCTGAGATAAAGTGGTTTTCCATAGCACACCATTAGTCCATGAAGCTTTATAGAAGCACATGTCCCCCATTTCACAATACAACCAACTAAACAAAGTTGTGTGCCCAAAAAGGACCTTGCAAACAAGTAGGAACTCCTTTACCAGCGCTGCAGGAGCGTGCGGGCTACCTGCAGACACTTGATTGCTTCTTAAAAGGCAAAAGAAAGCTTCCCTCGTTGCAAAGCAACAAATCCTAGGGAGGTTTTAATCAACCCCACGCACCAATGGAAGGAAATGCTTAGCAGGAAAGGCTGTTTTCCAAGAGAAGCCATACAGGAAAGTTATCAGCAACCAAGCAATAAAATATCAGGGCAGGGATTTAATGGTGCAAAGAGGAGTTATTCATAAACCCTTCTGAATAGTGCAGTGCAATTATCAACCCTGAGGTACGCGTTCAGCAGCATGGGGGCTGATGCTGCTGGAAGTGGGATTTAAGGTATCACACCTCAAAAAGGGGGACCCTGGATGTGCTCATCTCAACTCTGAGGTTTGGGCTTGGGCAGGGGAAGGGTAGAGAGGCTGCTTCACACCATTTAAGCAAATGGTTAATTTCCTGAACCGGGACCATAGGCTTCAGGAGGGGTTTTACTTGACCGAGAGTCAGCAACTTTTTCCACCAACACTAAAAATACCCTTGAATGAGCCGTGGAAATACGATAGCTTGAACACTGAGCAGTACTTTGGGCTAGACAGTGGTTTATAATTATATGGTTTCCGTTCAGAGACCTGCCAAGAGACCATTCCCACACAGTCTTTATTTTAGCCAGGGCAGGGTCAGGGGGAGAGGTGCCATCTCCCTTGGCCTATCAGCAAAACTAGCCTCAAGCCTACACTGCAGTTTCTGCCTGCAGCGTTTTAAAACCCAACAACAGCTCCTCTTAAAGGGTAAAAGAAGATCTGATGGACACAAACAAGTAACAATCACCACTACATCTGTATCACTTGCTTTGCAGGCATCTTCATGTGCTTCCATATTTAAAGATCCACTACACTGCAGTTCTCCTTGCTGGTAATGCCAAAGTACTGAGGAGCTGTCTGTGGGTTCATCCTGGGTACCTGCACACACTAGTTCATCCCAGTCCCACTGGGCAGATGCTGATGGGCATCCCCATAAAACCCATCACAGGGCTGGGCTCCCCTTCATGAGAGAAGGAGCAGTGCAGGTGGTAAATATACACACACAGAGACAATTTATCTCTATTCACATATACAAAGACCCAGGGAGGTAAGGAAGTGCTGCTCAGCAGGACCGTATTTGCCTCCTTTCTATCAAAGAGCAGTGGCAGCCCAGCAATCTTCACTGTCTCCGCACAGTCCGGTTCATCTCATGAACACCTTTATGCTCTGGAGGGTCATCCTGCCCTCCCCTGGTCCTCAGGTGTCCAAAGCCAAAACCCAGCTGGCACCACGTTTCCAAGGGCTTCTCTGGGATTATTCCAGCTGTGCCGAGATGAGTTCTTACTCAATAGGGATTTTGGGGAAAAATAAACATCCCAAAATATTCCCAAACCCAGCAACAGGACAAGAGCAGAGACCAGTGATGGAGAATGCACGGAGAGTGACCACAGCCCCGGGACATGAAGAGCATCCTGGGGGCGATGCACTGCATCAGAAAGGAAGGGACATGGGGCTGTGTGGCTCCCCCCATCACACCCCAGCACTGACAGGGACCCAGGAACCCAAAGGAGCAAACAGGCAGCTTTGCACAGTAAACTGCAGGGTTTCAAGCTAAAACCGGACTAAATTAAAGGCTGGGTGCAGAGTGACACAGAGGAGCACCTTGTGGGACAGCTCTCCATCAGCTCAGGAAGCGCTGGGAGATGTGTGCTCATGATTGCACGCAGCATCTTCAGTTGCTCACGTTGGCTAATAAAAACCCACTATGTGTTTCAACAGATTGAAGCAAGGCTTTTTGAGGAACCACAAAACCCTTCTTTTCCACAGGCTCAATGTTTCTAAACTTTTCCCCCCATGAAAGTCTGCAATAAAGTCTCTAAATTACACTCATTACCTACACTGGGTTTCATTACCAGCCGTTCCCTCAGAGCCCATTACACCAGCTGGGTGCTGCACTTCAGGAATCCATTACGTGCTAACAACAAAAATGTTTCCTCTTAAAATAAATAGAAAGAGTAATGTAAAAAAAGATTTTTTGGTGATAAACTGGTTCTTATTTCTTTAAAAGTCTGGGATTTATCGGAGAAGGGGAAGGAGATGGAAAGCTGCTTTTGGACACCAGAGTTCTCTCTAGAATGCCCTGTTCTTCCAATGTATTTGTTTTTAATAAGCTTAATGAACAGAAGCAGTAAGTTGTCATCCACACAGCTTCTTAACTAATTCAAACCCTGGTTTATGCACTCAGCAGTCTCTATGGGTATGGTCAACGCAAGCCAGCATAGCAAGAGGGAAAGCATGCTGGCACATGGGGTTACAGCTTATCCCCTCCTCGAATGGCTCCCGTGTGGCATTTGCTATCATCAACAAAAAACGAGAAGAAAACTGAGATGTTGGCAGTAGACATCTGCAGTACCGTGCCTCAGGGCTCGCTTCCCTTAATTTCATGTTAGATATCTAAGTGGGATCTTGCAAAACCTGGATGTTTCCAAAACCTGACATTTCAGTAACCAAACTGTGCTCGCTTCTTCACTGCAACCTACCCGCACCCAGGGATTTCACTCTATTTGAACCTGAACTCTTTTAAGGCATATTTAGGTGTTTCAGGTTGCACTAAGTGGTAAATAGAACCACAGACTGGTTTGTGTTGGAAGGGACCTTAAAACTCATCCAGTTCCAAACCCCTGCCACAAGCAGGGACACCCTCCATAGAGCAGGTTGCTCCAAGCCCCGGCCAACCCGGCCTTGAACACTGCCAGGGATGGGGCAGCCTCTGCTGAATAGAAGAACTAAAGAGAAGAACATGAGCAGCTCCTGTTGTGTTTGCATGTTGGGTAATTGTGGTAAAGTGAAAACCAGAGCAGGCTGTGAGCTGCAGCATACCTGGGTTAGCAAAAGCTCACATTTGAAGGGCTGGGAGGGAGGAGAAAAAGCACTTTTTGCCTAAGTCAGTTAGGAATTCACAGCCTTTAGAGGATTGCCAGCAGACTCAGTTATGCCTTGGTAAAACAGAAAGGAAACTATTACAGATATTACAGCTATTTGCATCCCTTCCATAACGGGGGGGGGACCCTTCCATTGCCAAGTGACAGGCTGAGTCAAACACTTCCTCTTTAATGAAAACTTTATTAGATCCCAGCATGGCTACAAGTTTGGAAATTGCTTTTAGGGACTTTGATGAGTTTGGGAGCGAGGATTTAAGTCATTG
This sequence comes from Amazona ochrocephala, assembly GCA_039720435.1. Classification (NCBI taxonomy): domain Eukaryota; kingdom Metazoa; phylum Chordata; class Aves; order Psittaciformes; family Psittacidae; genus Amazona; species Amazona ochrocephala. Next base: position 17,422,093 of record CM077889.1, read on the forward strand.
TCTTTTCAATTTCACCTCATTCAAACCACATTTAATTTGATTGTGCTGTGGTGCTTACTTGCATTTTACCATTTCGCTGCTTACTCATCCCTTTGCAAGCAAGACCTCCCCTAACCCCAGCATCATTCCTAACCACAGCACTGTAGTTGTTTGTAAAGCACAAGGTGTCCTGCAAAGCTGCAGTGTTTGGGGTGGGTTTGTGGGGTTTATTCCCCTCCAGACATACACACTGCCTAATGCACACACTGTACCTCTATTTCTGAGTGGTTCCCAGCACCATGGGAGATGAGGAAAAGCTATTCCCTGCCTCACTTACCTCCCATACAGTTTGGCCAAGGAAGAAGCCCTTCATCACATGCATCAAACAAACTCTGCCCTTGGCTTTTCTCCCCTTGTCCTGCTTTAACTCTTTCACCTGCCACCAATGCAAAACCAAGCAACTGCAAATTGCTGCCACCTTTCTGCAGCCTGATTTTCTGCCAAGAATAAACCCCACCCTTGGCTACAGCCGGCAACAACCAAATGTGAAGTAATTGGCAGGTCATGTGCATTGCTTCAGCCCTTGGGCTGTTGCTCAGTTACAGAACAAGGCTGTAAACCCCATGAAATGCAGCATGGTGGGAACACCTCTGAGGGTGCTGAGGTGCTGGCACAGGGTGCCCAGAGAAGCTGTGGCTGTGTTCAAGGCCAGGTTGGACACAGGGGCTTGGAGCAACCTGCTCTAGTGGAAGGTGTCCCTGCCTATGGCAGGGATTGGAACTGGATGAGCTTTAAGGTCCCTTCCAACACAAACCAGGCTGGGATTCTATGACAAAGATGAGGTTTGAATCCTGTGGAACAGAGCTGCTCTTGGTTCTCCTTTGGGATGTGAAACCAGCCTTCACCATCTAGTGCCAGGAAAGAGAGACAGTGCGGGCACAGCATCCTGGCTGAGAGCCCTGACCCAAGGCTGTATCTTAACTTGGGCTCCCAGTTTTTAATTGCACATAGAAACAAAGCGGTCAGCGGCTCCCAGCAGCACAGACCGGGCGGCCAAAGAGCCGTGAACACAAAGGATTTCTAGCTCCTGGCTATAAACCAGGGCATCACATTCCCTCCCTTCCCAGAAACAACACTCGAGGTGGCCTTGTTCATGCTCCAGTGTTCTCTTCTTCTCCTTTTTCCCGTAATCTTGCTTAGCCACAACATTATAGGCTTTATAACATTTTCTGTTCAGGCCCGGTGAAGATTGTAAACATCTGCCTCTCCCACTGCTAATCCTGAAGGGTCAGAGCAGCACACAGCAATATCTGGGATGCATTAATGAAGCTGGCTAATAAAACTGGCGTACAAAGGTCTCATTTCATGGGTTGCCTAATCAGAGGTTTCCAGTATGAGCTTGGCTGTGATGCTCAAGTGCTGCGTCCACCTTCCTTCCATGAAGCGACAGCCATGGTGGGAGGGCAAGGCATCCATCTGCCCAGATACGTTGTTAAGTGCATGTAAACTCTTTCCCCCTTATCCACCCAAGTTATCTTCAGGATTGTGGAACAGGCAGGAATATTAACAAATTGAGCTTTAAATTTGGGTTTAATATTCATGGTTTCATCATAAAGAAAGACAAACAAAACATGCAGCTGCTCTTGCTCAATAGGTTGGCTCCTCTACACCACTGATTAGTGGGGCTGGTAGTACACCTCCAGGGCCTCTCTCAGTTGTTGCCCTTGGCCTGGATCTGCAAACAAGAGAACTGAAGCCACATAAATTCCCTGATTGGCTGGAAAAATTTGGATACAGCCCCTGTGGAGTATAAATGGAAAACAGAGTATTTTGGACCTTTCACTTTGCAAGCGGAGCTCTCGAGGCAACATGGCAATGCACAGAGTCACAGCAGTTGTCCTTGTGATTGTGGTCTCCGGTGGTGAGTTGCCTGCATTTTAGTGAACGTTGCTCATTGTAACCTGCCCTCTTTGTTGTGCTTTAAATGAGGTGTAGCTCTAAGCGCTTAGGAACTGATTTGTTCTCCATTTTGTTGCTTTGGAAAACAACCCTTCTCCCCTTGCATGGAAACCTCCATGGGAAAATCCCTTTTAGATATGGTAAAGGGTTGTGGCAAGATTTTGTTGGAGTAATAATGTTGACTGAACAAGAGAATCAGCTGAGGCATATCCATCACTAACAGCATGCATGTTTTCTCACAAGCCTTCCCCTTAAGGCCCAGCCTGCTGAGCTCAGAGTGTTCCCAGAGATGCTGCAGTGTTTAATGTCATCACTTTGATTTCACAAAGAATACACAATTCATTAAACTAAATGAAGATTACCTAGAACAAAGGGCTGTTTTGCTTGAGGAAGGCATTAGAGGTTTCCTGCGCCCTTGTAGCACCAGACCTTCAGTGCCAGCACATCATTTCCCCTGTTTGTGTATACTCCCAAGCCGAGCTGTCCACACAAATATGCCTCAACTCGTTGTTTCTTCTTCCCAGCCCCATTCGTGCTAAAGCATCCTATAGGAAGCCCTGGCAGTTCTGGGAGGGGACCAGGGCTGTCAGAGGTGTTTAGAAGGTACCACGGCAGGCGTTGCCTTTCCCCCCTTCTCTTCTGTGCCCTCCCATCTCTCAGACATCATCAGGGCTTTAGCATCAGCATGGATTTGGCTGTGAGTGGTAAGAGCTGGAGTCTGGAGTGAAAACTAGGAGATGTTCCTCTAATCCCCTACTGACTGCTGCTTTGAAACAGTGATACAGAAACACTGGGAGATAGAAAATGCAATTAGTAAAAGGTGGATGACAGATTATACTTTTGATTGGATCTTGTGCTAGGGAATAGGAATGGACTTGGTGGGTCACCCTCAGCCACGTTTACAGTTCAGTATCCCAAAATCCTAGTGGCTCAGCTCACCTTCCAGGCAAAGAGATCCCATAGCTCCGGCCTCATGCCTGGCGTTGTGAGTACAGCACAACCCATCTGCCCTGGGGCAGTGGAAGAGGAGTGGGTCACCTCGTGATGTCCCCTCCAGATCTATTTGTTCTGCATTTCTGCTTTGAGGTCGCTGATTTAAGTACCCTCAAACATCACTGGAAAAAGCGAAAAACAGAAGGATGCTGTTTCACTCCATCCCTGCTATTAACTTACACTAAAAGATGAGCAACTTTCAAGTTCCCAGAAGCCTGATCCCTGATTACAGCAAAGTCCAAAGGGACCTTGCTGCTGATTAAACAACACAGGCTGGAAAATCCCCTTTCCAGCTTGTGACTTTCATCTTCTGTTCTTCTCTTTTCTTCTTTTCCAGCTGCTGCAGCACAATGGGCCAAAATCTGCTCCAGTCAACCCTCAAACAAAATCAGAGGCTGCGACTCCCATGGCTGCGGCGGATACAACAACCCCAGGTCCTGGGATTGGATGATGGGAGCTGGATGTGCTTAAAGCTTGCTTAAAATAGGAATAAGCATGAGAAAATGGGCAAGAGGGGGGTATCTGGCACTCTGCTGTGGGCTAACCCCTTTGCTCTTCTTCTTCAGAGGAGGGAGGAAGCACAGGGGAGTGGACGTGGTGTGTGAGGATGGCTCGGATGTGTATGCACCCTTCACAGGGAACATTGACAAGCAAGCCAGGCCCTACGGAAACAACAATGCCATCGACAATGGAGTCCAGCTCTCAGGATCAGGTACAGAGCTAAAACATGTGTCTTGCAAAGTCTGACTGCAGAATGCTTCGATTCATTAAAGAGCTTTAAACCAACCCCAAAATCATGACCCCAACCCGAACCGTGTGTGCTTGCAAGTGAATCCATGTGAAAACTTGGAAACCCAGGCTCTGTTAATGCAGGAAAATTGATTGAAGGGCTTACAGCATGTAACCTCTATTAGGAAAGTCAAAGGATGGGGCTGGTCCCTTGCACACATTGGGTAATGAAAGGAACCCACCTTAACTCCCTTCCCCTGTTATTTCTTCTCCTATTCTCTCTTCTTGATGCTATCGGAGCATCATTTTCTGTAACTTTTCCTGCTGCTCAATCTCTTATAATTTTATTACCATTTGCATTTTGCTACTGAACATTCTGATTTTGCCAGGCTCTTAAACCATTTCATTGGAGCAAGTTTCCCTCTCTTCTCTCTCCCTTTAACAGGATTCTGCATTAAGATGTTTTACATCAAACCCATCAAGTACAGTGGCCCCATCAGGAAGGGGGAGAAAATCGGCGTCCTGCTGCCCATGCAGAGGGTCTACCGAGGAATTATATCCCATGTCCACATCCAGAACTGTGACTTAACAGATCCTACTCCCAACCTGTAAACAGGAGGCTGCATATCATGGGCAAAGCCTTCAGCCCCTTATTTGTAGTCGTTAAATTGCTTGGGCATAGGTAGCCACACTAGTAAAGTGGAAGCCACTGAGCCTCAAATGGATGCTCCACCTAAAAATTATCCATGAGCAAAATGCTGGTGGTCATCTGAACATAAAGAGACTCAGAGTAAGGTATAACACATGCTTTGACACTGTTATCATATACTGCATGTCACAGCACTCACAGGTGAAGGCTGAAGCAGCGGGGAACGGGGTGGCTGGGAGGTGATGGGCCCTTGATGCTCAGCTGCAGCTCTCTCCTCTTGGACTTTCCTGCTCTTTTTGCAGCCAAACACGAAGGTTTTCAATAAGCCAGAAATATCACTTGTACTAACATACGGAAAATCACATTATTAAAGGGCTGCTTCACTACAAATGGCTTTGAATTTCTTTGGTGCTGTCACAGAGTTTGGGCTGGGTTCTGCTTTTTTAATACAGCTGGGGAGAAAAAAAACCACGTATAAAGCTGAAACCTGAATCTTTCCTGGGGCCCATCACCAAAAACATAAACCACCATTAATGAAGTAACTCATTCCTTTTCCCCAGACTCCTGCTTCAGCTTTGCCTTGGCACACCCACGCTGCCTTCTGTCCAAGTGAGGCATTTCTTTCCATTAGTAAATCAGCTGAAGACTTTCCCGGGACAACAAGCTCTTGTTAACAGGACAGGGCTTTTGAGGCCAAGACTACCAACATGCTACTGGGAGTCTCAAGAGCTAAATGGCTTTACAAGCGCTGCAGGCTCATGTATTTACCATCACAACTGCAGCCTCTGATAAGCTGCTTCAGCGGGAGCTGCGTGTGTCCTGACAGCAGGTTTGTTTCTCCTAGGAAACTACAGAAGGACACTCACTACATCTGTGAGAAGTGCTTAATGTGCCGTGTCCCATTCACCTCCCACAGGAACCACTTTAATTTGGCTACGAGTGAAAAATCAGCATGTCCCTATAAATATACTGCAGGGGCAGATAGCAACCAATCACTGCAGGAGAGTCAGTACAATAGAATTTGCAGTGAAAAAGCACTTTTCCTTACACTGAAAGCAGAAACATTTCAGCTTCAGAAGCATTTCCACCTGTACATTAAGGACAGCAGCTCAGTGTTTTTGTGATGCTCCCCACAGGCTGGTTTCACAAACCTTCTGCAGGGAGCTATCATCTAATCCGAGCTTTTCCAGCAGCAGCACAGGGAGGCGCAGTGCTTTGGGATGCAGGATGCTCCTGAAAGAGGGAGAGGGCAAACACTAAAGCTTCCAGTTTAGCTGGGAGGGAAAAGTAAATACACTTACAGGTTTAGGTTACAGAGCAGTTGGGGCAAACAGCATAAGTAAACCCAGCTTTATCTTTTCAGTCTAGTAGAACACTGGCTGTAGAGGAAGGGAAAGGGCAGTTTGTAGCTGACTCTGGAAAGGAAATAAAGGGCTGGTAAAGCACACAGATGTAGAAATAACTGGGGTGAGGGAAGAGCGTGCTGGGGAAGTAATCTGCGCAACAAGGCTTTTCAAGGAAGAGCCATGCAGAATTGCCCTGCTTCTGCACCAGTTCTGCAGGGGTCCTTCCGTTGTTATCCCTTTTATAAGTCTGTACCACAAGGTCGTACTGCCTAAAGCTGCAACCCAAATCTACACTGTTCCCTTCTGTTTCACCAAGCGTTAAAGGACTCCTGAAGGGTTCAGCCAGAGCTTCAGCCTCCCCATAAGATAGGACATAAGTAGCAAAAAGATTTTGTGTTCCTCAAGCCTCATTACAACCTGCCTAACTCAGGCTTAGCATGCATGTTAATAAAGGCAAAATGAGTCCGAGATGGAGTCTTCAATCAGAATTGAGCACCAGCACAACTTCAGCTGCATGCATCTTCAGCTCATACTTTGCAAAGCAGAAAGGCAACATACTCAGGTCTCCGACAGCCGGCTCCCTGCTTTGGAATGGCATCCCCAGCCCTGCCTTTTGGCTGATCAGCTAGCGCAACCTGCTGACTTTCCAGCGATACTACAATATAAACCGTGCACACAAAGCACAGTTAATCATTGAGGCAAAATTCCTCTCATCTCAGACTTGTCCATCATCAGAAGCCTGAATAAATAGAGACTGCAGTTCAGTTTACGCTGTGTCGGCTTGATTTTCACCATGAAAGCCTATGCTGCTAATTGCAGGAGGGAATTCTTCTACAGGTAAGTTTTAGAACATATTTTGCTTTATAGTAATTAACACAAATATTATTAACTTTTCAAAGAAACCTTTTAAGGTCCTTTAAATACTGCACACAGATCAGCTGGGAGGTGAGCACTCAGCATCGACATGTCCCCACACTGACACACTGCATTAGCCAAGAAGGCAAAGTCAACTACTTTGTAAGATACATTTAGGAAGAGCATTTACCTTTCCAATTGCCTGCTAACAAGCCTGGCCAACCCACAGTGAGGATGCAGTAACATGACCAAGAAGGCAGATTTGCAACTTTCATTTATCCAATCCACTGGGGCTGCGGCCCCACAGAGGAAGAACTTCATGGACCAAATTATCACATTTTGGACATTGGCTGAAATGTGCGTAAAGGAAACGATGGAGAGCCCAGCCATCCCTTGTGGGCAATCAAAGGGGGATGGCAAGTAAAGATGTAAAGAAGATGGAAGTAAATCACATGTCTTGGCTGGGTTTGGCCCTGTCTTTCGCTGATGTTTCTGCTCCAAGGGTCCACCACCATTACCCAGGTGTGTCTCATAGTTCTCTGGCTTCTGTTCCTCCAAAAACCTTGTTCCATCATTTCACCATCTGAATTTTCTTATTAAGAAATAACATTCAGACAATTAGCATAACAAGAGGGTCCAGTCTAACATTTGCAAGGTTTACAGATAAACCATCCAAAAGCACTGCTAACTGGCAGCATACCTTCCTGAAACACAGTGTCCTTTACACAGCACAGTCACAGCACCTTTGGAAAGGCTCAACAGCAAAGCAGGGATTTCTCCTGGGCAGCAACAGGCTTCACTAATTCACTGCCTGTCAAGATCACCCTAAGCACTCACACATTTGCCTTTTGCACTCTTGCTTGGTCCATGGGAAGACCTCCAATGGATTTAACACAGCCAGGGAAGTTACTACTGACATAAAAAGGGCAAAATGGGGAACTCACACAAGCATTTCCCAAGTGAGCACACCTGCTCTCACTGTGCTCCTTGCAGCGCTGGCTCCTCTCCATCTCCACTCCCCACCACAGGGAAGGAAATGGTGCAACAACCGGCTGGTTGTCCCATATCCTTCTGTTAGAATGTGCTCAGCAGCCAGTTTGTGCCTTTCACAACTGCACCTACCAACTGCTCTATTAACAACCCCATTGCCCCACACAGAAATCCCACCAGCTTTGGTCCAGTGTTTCACTAAGCAGGTCTGCAGCTTCCAGTTTGCCCAGAGATGATGGGGAATGCAACAGCAATCTCACACCCTGAACACTATTTCGTTAAGAATACTTTACCAGAAGTGCATTAGATATATTACAGTAGCAAATGACATTTTGACAAGTTTTAGAGAGAAAAGAGCTAGAAACAATGCTGTTAAGATCTCTTATTGTACACAGCTATGAGACATCTGGAGTCAGCTCTAACACAAATGAGACGAAATAAAAAGGGTAAAGAACAGGTAGCTTAGAGCCATTTTACAAAGCAGCAGACTGCAAAACAGGACTCAAAACAGCTTTCAGTGGCTGTGCACCTATAATAGAGTTGAATTGCTCTCCTCCTGCCTCCTAGCTTGGCTGGCTTTACACCCAGACTTTCCTTGGCAAGACATTGTAGAGCGGATTGAGGTGCTGCAAGTCAAGAGCTCTTAGCAGCACCTTTGTCAGCCTAAACCCTGTTATATTGAGCAAATTACAACCAAAATCCCCATCAAAACTAGACTCATATATAAATACGAGTGTGAACAACAGCAGTTCTTTCTGGCAGGACTGAGGAGAAAGCAACATGGGTAAAATCAGCCAAGCCACTTGTAGTAACCTAAGGGAGGGCTAAAAGATTGTCTGGGGGTTAAATATTGGCTGTCAACAAAAATGCTTGGAACCATCAGCAGAAAATTTGTCTCCAACTGCTTATTCCATGGAGATTTGCAGAAAACACAATGTACAGATGCTCTTTGCAAACTGGGAGTGGGCAGAGACACATGCGTTTGTCCTCCAAATAAAGCCTGCAGGATTTCCAGAGGCAGCTTGGAACATCAGACAGCATCAGAAAGCACCATGATTCATTTGAATTTCATATTAACTAAGACATGTCTGCAAAGAAAACCTAATGCTTTTCTGCAAGCAGTGTAGAAAATCAAACTGGAGGATTAAGAGAGACGTTAAGGAGTCTGCTTAATAGTATAAGAGCTGAAATCAAGCAGATAATAAATCAATCATTTTAAAACCTTATTCCATGCAACTTGGGTTTGCATCTGTTTGTTTCAGGACTTGGAGATGCTTAAATAAGAATTTAGTTGTCAAAACTGTGGTTTCAGTGAAAGGCCTTCGTGGATTTCCTGGATTTAAGTCCAGGCGAGGTGATGATTTCAGCTGAACAGGGGAAAAAAAAGACGTTTCCATGTAGAAGCATCTGTATTTCTCAGCCTCAATGAATACGTATGCTACAGCAAACATTACACCTTCACGTGCTCTCTGTCACTGTTAGAAGCTTTAATGGCACATACCCCTGGGGAGGAGGTACTGGAATGAGGAGAGAAGGATGAAGTGGTTACCACCACTATGGAGTTTTGCCCATCTTCTCTGTAAAACTCAATCCTCTGGACCATATTTTTGGTTCCTATCATTTTCGACCTAAATGAGTCCTTGCTTCAGGAGGGGAAAGAAAAGGTGTTAAGAAACGTTTCACCCAGAGCTTCCTGAAATGTGGGACTGTTTGTTTCCATCTGTTACTGTGTGCTAAGACACCAGCTACTTTATCCATCTTTCCCAACCAGTTCTAACAACTGTTTGTAGACATCTCAGTGCCTAATATGGCAACAGCATCTGCCCAGAGATGTAATACTTTACCTAAGACTGATTGGCCAAGACAACAGACTTAGGCTTTCAAAAACACATAAATACCCCAGGCAGCAAGTGCTCAATGTCTTTGACCTGATCAAAGAACACTGGTGAACCAGCCACACAATGCCAGCTCTCAGCCTGGTCGCCCTGGTCAGCCTGGTGTCCACTGGTGAGTTGAGATCTCTATGTTGCAGTTGGTCTTGACTGGTTTTAGGTAGACACTAATGAATTAATGACATTTGCTCAAACGTAAATAATTCTAAGGGGTTTTCAATGTAGTTTTATGAAGAATTATAGTAATGTGCACAGTTATGACTATAAACACTGTATTAGGTATGCATTTAGAGTCTCATATTGATGTGTTTGAGAGGTTTTATAAAGAAAGCGAAAACAGATTAACTTATGTCACAAAATAACATTAAAAACATTTACCCACAGCTTTGCTTTGGTTTTAGTGTGTGTACATTAAAATAAGATCTCAAGAAAAAAGAATCAAATCTATAAAGCAGGTTATACGATGTTCTCTTACCTATGCTCTGAAATTATAAACTCCAATGAGCTCATGTCTTCCACTTTAAACAGCCTATTTTACACCTTAACACTTTCTTTTTGTGCTATACTAATACAGTTAAATTTTCCCCCTTTTACCCTTTTGCACATGCAGTTTTTGCCAAGCAGCTGGATGCACATCCACCTCAACAACAACACAGACACTGGGCCCCTATCTGCAGTGGGAACCCCACCAACAAGATCCGGGGCTGCGACAGATACGGCTGTGGCAACTTTGGCGCTGACAGGTAATCACAGACTGGTTTGGTATTACAGTGCAGTAATACCACTGCAACCAACTGATGCATGGGGGAAGAAGCAAGACCATTACATGAATTAGCAGTCAGAGTAGAAGAAATGGGAAGCATTTCAAGGGTTTGAATCATTTATTCTTGTTGCTTATAGACCAGATACTTAACTAACATTCAGCAACAGCTCAAAGGATACCAAGTAGATTAATTTACACAAGCTAAAGGTCTGTCAGCATCACTATCTTTAAGTAGGTACCTCATAAGAGAACAGGCTGTATTTCCCTGAAAAATGCTTTTGTACATAGAATGGCTCCTGCCTTCCCTGCATTTTCCTGTCACCTCCTCTCTCCAGGCACTGTAAGAAGTGTCCATCCTCATCATACAACTTCCAAATCTCTAAGTGCAAACATGCAAAACATCAGATTCTATTTCATACCAACACAGATGTATTTTGGGGTAGAACAGGGCTACTTCTCTATAACAGCTTGAAATACACCACGTACCCTTAGAATCTGAAATCTCACCCCCCCTTTAATGAAGGTCAGAGCAATACAAACATTTTACAATAAAGACAGATCAAAGCCAATGCTTCTTTTCAATTTCATTGCAGATGCAAAAGATGTCTTAGACAAGCCTCTGAAACCATACTGTGTTAACTGACATATCTACACATGATGTTAAGCCTGACAGACTCCTCTAATTCCACATTTGTGTTTTCAGGCACAGTGGTAAAGGAAAGCATGCTGGCGTGGATGTCATCTGCAGTGATGGAGCAACAGTGTATGCTCCTTTCAGCGGGCATCTCTCTGGACCCATTCGATTCTTCCACAATGGAAATGCCATCGATGATGGAGTCCAAATCACAGGATCAGGCAAGTAATTAACAGCAGATACCTTGGGAGGCAGGAACAAGTAATCATCTACTTGAGTAAGTTTTCTGTGCCTCTTCAATTCAAGCAAACTGCTGATTGATCTTACACCCTCTCTAATTCCTCCATTGAAGCACAACTACACTCCTGCTCCAAAATATCACAAGTCAGCACCAGCAGGATGTAGTCCTTTTCCTATGCTTTTCTTGGAGAGGAGGGACGAAAGGAGCTGAAAAACAGGTAGCAGGAAAACAACAACCCCAGATCACAAAAAGGAAAGAGAAAAAATAAAGCATCAGGAATAGCCCTCGGTTTTGCTGAGAGGATGCTTTCTGTCCCAACTCACTCTTTTCCTCACTTCCTCAGCAAATTCAGTAATTTTGATTTGAGGATTGCTGGTACCTTGACCACATTTCTGCTTCATCTTACAGTCTCCAGTAAGAGGCTGGCACGGAAGGTTTCTTGCTCACCCCAAGATCAGAGGCAGCTGATGTTTCCTGACCTCGCTTCCTCTCCCGTCTCTTCCAGGTTACTGTGTAAAGCTCGTCTGTATTCACCCCATCCGGTACCACGGCCAAATCCAGAGAGGGCAACAACTTGGGAGAATGCTGCCAATGCAAAAAGTATTTCCTGGCATTATCTCCCACATCCATGTTGAGAACTGCGACCACTCCGATCCTACTCATCTACTTACGCCTGGTAAAAAACAGCAAACAGAAAAACACCCCAGAATAAGTAGTATAATGAATTAAAATGAAGTTATTAATTAATTTCAAATAAGGAAAGCAATATTAACCAGCAATAATCCCCTCCCCCCCCCAATAGCAACATCCAAACCAAAAAGAATATGCATTATACACACAGCGTAACAGGGCTGCAGGCGCTTTTATAGGTAACAGAATATATGAGCTTAACTTGTGTTTCTTGCTTGCCCATGACACCGCAGCATCAGGTCTCAGCAATAAACCAAGGCAGACATCTCTTCTGGTTGTACACTTTTAACTACTGAGATGATCTCAGCATGACATCTATAGCAGACTTTGGGATGGCTCTTTGTAAATGTAAATACCACATTGGCAGTAATGGAGAAAAGGACTTGAGGAGCTCAGTCCCATCAGCCTGGGCATAGAATAAGAAACAATACTGAGTCTTTTCCCAGTCTTCCAATTACACTGCATGAACTGTGATAATCTTTCTGTATTTTTATCTGTAAGGCATGTTCCTTACATGAGATAGCCCTCACTTAGAAACATCACAATCCAGTCTTAGGTGTACATTCTATTTCCTAAAGGATGATACATTTTGTGGAGCAAACATCCAACTACACATATGGACTGTATAGAATGTTACTATCTAAAAGCACAGTAGTTACAAACAGAACATTTAGAACGTAAAAGTTAACTTTGATGTGCTGTGTTTCTGTATTTCAAAGTTGTTCCACCATTCCCACAACAAGACAGACACTGGGCAACACTGTGCTCCGGGAATCCTACGAACGAGATCCGAGGCTGTGATAAATATGGCTGTGGATACTATGGAGCTCCAAGGTACTGTAGAATTGGAATGTGTGGGGTTTTATTGCTCCTCCACTGAAACAGAGTTGAGCCTTGTTCAATCTGCATAAGCTTTGAAGGCTTAGGCTGGACAGGAAGAAACATTTTTACTGTAGGGGTAATGCAGCACCAGAACAGGCTGCCCATGGGTGCTACCTGCTCTACATCCATATAACATGAGGCCTGACATGAGACTGTTCTAATTACATGTTTGTTTTCAGACACAATGGCAAAGGAAGGCACACAGGTGTGGATGTCATCTGTTCTGATGGAGCAAATGTCTACGCTCCCTTTTCTGGACAGCTCTCTGGACCCATCAAATTCTTCCACAATGGAAATGCCATTGATGATGGAGTCCAAATCAGAGGATCAGGTAAACAAGTACTGTTCATTTAATATTTCATTGACTTGAGGTCATGCAGGATGCCTTACCTTGCAGCTAGCCAAGTAGTTAAGCAAGGTACATGTTCTGAAACGCTGCATCTTCTATCCACCTACATGCAGAACTTCTTGCTCCTATGTTAGAATGCAAATCATTGAATTTTGAAGAACGCCTTTGATCTCTTCTCTTCACTAAAGCAGGAATTCCCACCTTCTCTTCCCTCTTCCTCCAAGCCAACAACTCGAACCACTATCTATTTTTTATGACCACAGCATCTTTGCTACTTTGGTATTTCCACTATTGCTATCCCAGCGGAAAGTACACAACAGCAAATGTATTTCTGAAATACAGTACACAACAAATGCTTCATCAGTCATCTGGTGTTTTCCCTCTTGTTTTCACCAGGATTCTGTGTAAAACTACTCTGCATCCACCCCATCAGATACAACGGTAGGATTTCTAAGGGACAAATCCTTGGGAGAATGTTGCCAATGCAAAGAGTATTTCCTGGGATCACATCTCACATTCACGTTGAGAACTGCGATCGCTCAGATCCTACTAGCAATCTTGAAAGGGGGAAAGGGCAAAGAGAGTGAAATGGAAACGTAGTAAATTCCAAATAAATTCATCTCAGCATCCAAATGTTGTTTTTCCTTTTCATACACAACCAAAGCTTATATTAAAACAGATCTGATACATTAAACCTTACATAATATTGCAAGGTGATCACGTTATTACATGTTCCAGTACCAACTACGTACTGGATTTCAAGTACCTGTAGTTCTTGTGAACACTGTATCTTAGGCAAACTGATAAACTTTACTACACCTTGGCAAACAAGGTTACTTTAGATTTTGAGGATGCCTGAATTGAGGAACAGAGTGAAATTGAAATGCTGAAGGTACAAAAGATGCCGTTTGGAACTGTCATGCCAGAACAACCACTGTCTTCGCTGCCTGGCGAAAGGGACCCCACACAAGGAAAAAGGGGTTTTGTCAGGATTTGCATTAACAAGAGAAGCAGGAACTTAATTACTAAGGGTAAGCTTTTTCAGGCTAACCAACCAGCATGACGAATCGCTCACCCCCTCATGTGGCAGAAAAGATGCATTGCACTCAGTTTCTCACTGCACAGACCCTACAAAGCTCCTCAGCGTATCAGGCGTAAACGCTGTACTTGAGGGGTTTAGTTACTCTAACAAACTGTATCGTTTCCTTATACGCTTCAGAGACGGGTTTTAGAAAGCCTTTGCTGGGCATTAAACCCAAGAAAAACCAATAAAACGGGCAAAACTTGCCTTAACTAGGACAAGGCAGAGCTCTCAAGTACAGGCAGCTCCGTGGACATGAGGAAGTACAGGCAGCAGGCAGCTATCTACAGGTTCTTGCCAAATGCGAGTCATTTAGGAAGATCTATGTAAGAAGAAAAAGACCAAATGCTGCTTTACACAGGGCAATGTTCTGACACTCCTCCCCAAAGCACAATGTATATACTGCAGCACCAACACATGATGCCAAACTCTAACACTAAAACTATAAAATCAATGTTAACCTAATATTAGAAGTTATCTTTCAACTAAAATCAGCTCCCATGCTACCAAGGAAGAATCGGTATTTCACATTCATCAGTTCTGTTGGCATTTGGTTACAAACTCCAGTATCCATTGGTCTTACTTGTTAAGATCAGCCAGCAGAGTGAATCCACAGGAAGAATCATTACATCAAAAATCACAACACAATAAATGCAGGCTCATTTTTCCAGAAGCTTGGAGCTAGAGCAAGCTAACATTGATGGCTTCACAGGAAAGCTGCTTTAACAAGAGGGACAGAGGAAACAACATTTAAAGAACCATTCTAAGCTTCCTCCTGTAAATAGCCACTCATGTTTGATACTTCGCTAATGCCCTATGCTGGCTAGGGAGACATGAAGGACTCTAGGACACACCAGCCACCTTCAAGATTTATCCACATTCCATTTTAGTTTCAGCATATCAAAAGCCCTCAAGTTTAAGGCACGAACATGAGATCACAACGATGTAATCTGCTATAATCCAAAAGTTGAACATTTCTACTGCCCCTCCCCAGCTTTAAGCAGACGGTTCCGAACATGATAGAACCCTGCCTAACAGGAGGACGTGGTGCAACAGATGGATAAGAGTAATGTCAGTGCATGTATTAGATCACTTTATTATGTGTACATTTAAAGCAAACCACACATCTTAAACCAAATACTGTTTAGAAGCATTTCAAGTCTTTCAATCCCTTTGATTACGGAAGCAAGAGCTTGGGTAACAGGCGCCAATAACGAAGAGTCAGACGCTTCTCCACTGAGCAACAGGCAGTAATGCATACTGACTCAGGCAGACACTATACATCATGTGAGAGCCTCCAGCTTGCAGCTGGGAACAAATCTGTCCAGGACACTGGTGGCTTAACCCTTCAGCTGTTACTTTTGCAGTAAAGAAGTGCAAAGCTTGGAAGAAATCAGCATTTAGTCTGATGTGAATGTGTTGGGTTTGTCTGGGATGGAGTTAATTTTCTTGACAGGAGCTTGTATGGGACAACGGTTTGGATTTGTGCTGGAAACTGTTGATTTAATAACCCAGGGATGTTTCTGTCACTGAGCAGCACTTACACAGAGTAAAGGCCTCTTCTGCTCCTCACCCCACCAGCAAAGAGGCCGGGGACGAGACACAGCTGAACAGCTCACCCCAGGCATATCCCCTATCCTAGGACATCATGCTCAGCATATAAAGCTGAGGAAGAAGGAAGGAAAAGAGAGAACGTTGGGAGTGATGGCATCTATCTTCCCAAGTCAGTGTGACACATGCTGGAGCGCTGTTGCACTGGAGATGGCTAAACACCTGCCTGCCCAGTGGAAGTGGTGAATGAATACCATTTTGCTTTGCTTGTGTGCAAGGCCTTTGCTTTATCTGTTAAACTGTCTTTATCTCGAGTTTTCCCATTTTTACTTTTGATTCTCTGCCCCATCCCAATGGGGAATAGTGAGGGAATGACTACATGAGGCTTTGTTGCTAACAAGGGTTAAACCACAACAGTGACAAATAACACCGGCAAATCAAATGTAGACTTTTCCTTATAAATAGGAAGATAGAACAGCTACAGCATGAAAATAATTACAGCAAAAATTATATACAATGCATTTTAGTTTACAGCGTGCAAAATGTCAACACAAAAATACTCTTAATTCACATCAATTCACCATCCCTTTCCCCTTTAAAGAAAATAGACAAATAAGATCTTCCTCAAAAAACAGTTTACAGCAACAAGTATTAAACAGTCCTGAATTAAAACCTCCTGGATCACCTCCAGCAACCCTTACTCTAGAAATGAGGGCTTACAGTACAGCTCTGTGAGCTACAGGCAAGACTGCTACAGGGCACAGCCTCTAACTGGCAAGTAGTTTACTTTTTAAATGCTCTAAACCTTCAATTCCAGACAGAAAGTGATCAAGGATAACTGCATGCTATTTGATTCTTCTTCCTAACTAGTCACATTGATGAGATCCTTCTTATCTCTTAACAATGAAAGCATACAATCTCTCTAACCAAAGATTCAAACTCTCCTAAATCCAGAGGCTATTTCTCATACTCTGGCAGTTTCCAAAGTGTTTTGTCACTCACCCAACAACCAATCTAGATCCAGACTTTCAGATTCATTCATTTTAACAAGGTCTCTTTCCCATCCATTCAATGCATAAGACAGTAAAACAAAACAGTGAACAATGCAGTCTCTACAATGCAGTCTGACAAAATTAAAGTGCAATTTAGAAGTGGAAAGGTTCTTTGTAAGCATAAGCTTATTTACCACATTTTAACACACTGGCATGAGTTGAAACCAGATTATATTTGAATGATCGGGGTCAGTGTATTTTAATGTACAAAGCTTTTACATTTATAAACATGAATACTTAGAAAAAAAGCTGCATAAAACATCATGATGAAGGCTGTGTGGAGACCTCATAGCAGCCTGCAGTACCTGAAGGGGGGCTACAGGGATGCTGGGGAGGGACTCTTCATTAGGGACTGTAGTGACAGGACAAGGGGTAATGGATTCAAACTTAAACAGGGAAGTTTAGAAAGGGTATAAGGAAGAAATCCTTTACTGTGAGGGTGGTGAGGCACTGGAATGGGTTGCACGGGGAAGCTGTGAATGCTCCATCGCTGGTGATGTTCAAGGCCAGGCTGGACAGAGCCTTAGGTGGCATGGTTTAGTGGGAGGTGTCCCTGCCTATGGCAGGGGGGTTGGAACTGGATGATCTTAAGGTCCTTTCCAATCCTAACTGTTCTATGATATTACTGAATTCCAAGTTGTTTCCAGCTTGCCATAAATGTAGGTTTTCTAAAGGAAAAAATGTTTCTCTAGTCCTCTTCTGACTACATCAGAAAGACTAAACAAGAACATGAAACCTCCCCCAACCTTTAATGTGAATGGAACACTTAGAATGAAGCTCAGAGAAGCCCAATTGACAGAGGTTTGAAGCACCTGTAAACCACAGACACTTTCAGAAGTGCTAAGTACACCGATTCTATTTCAATACACAATTAACACTCCAGAATGTTTTGCTGTGACACTACTAGAGGTTCTCAAGGTAGAAAAACTCGAACCTGGAAATAAGTTTTCATGTTTCATTTTTAAATTCTTTACTTGCATAGAAAGCAACACCCTGATTCTACCATTTTGTCCACAAATGTAAAGAATTCACCATGTTGGCATCATGTCAGGAAACCAGAGTCTTCCCAGGTGTTTGGAGACTTCCAAATGGAGTCGATCTAAGCTATAATCGTTATCTGGAATCAGTACCTCCTCCATTATAGAGAGCTGGGTAAGCCTGCCCCCACACATCTTCACAAATTCAATAAAACCTCTGCAAGTCACTTCACATTCACCAAGTCCCATTGCTGTCAAGTTCTTACAGCGCTCAGCAATCCGGATAAGTTCATC
The DNA here is from genome assembly GCA_039720435.1 of Amazona ochrocephala. Classification (NCBI taxonomy): domain Eukaryota; kingdom Metazoa; phylum Chordata; class Aves; order Psittaciformes; family Psittacidae; genus Amazona; species Amazona ochrocephala. Next base: position 17,439,999 of record CM077889.1, read on the forward strand.
ATCCAAAGGCTGGAGTCCATTGGCACACACAACCAACTCGATTAGCCTTGGGCAATTCATGCCAATGCGACCTAACATCGCTTTGCTTACTGCACGACCAAAGTAAAGGTGTGTAACAGGGGTTTCCTCTCTGAAGAAAGCATCACATTCCTCCTCATATAAGAAGAAATACATCACAATGTTGACTTTGGGGGAGTGTTTCACAAGAGCATCCCAGCTTTGCTTTTTAATAGTGTGAAATTCAACTTGGCCAGGATTTTCACTCACAACATCTATGCGAAGGTGCTCAAGGTCAACATGTTTTTCACTTGACAGAGCCAGCAGCAGTTCATCACTTAATATGTAGTAGTTCAAAGCCAGCTCCTTAAGTCCATGACACTGGTCAGCAACACAGAGAATTCCTGAGGAACAAACAACAGCAAAATGAAAAGTGAATGTAAAGCTCAAGCCAAGTCCCAGTTCTACTGGCTTGGGTATTCATGACTATATCCAAACCTCAGGAAATACCAAGAAGTTCCAAATATCCACATTCTTTATAGGGTTTTGTCCATAAACACTTATCAGTTAAAGCTGCAAGTCTACCTAGTTGCATTCACCTTGGATCTCCGTATACCCTTCTACCTCTTTGCTTTCCCAGTGCAAAATTTCTTCAACTTAGAAGCAGCAACTGAAATCAGGTAAGGTTCAGGTGAAGTTGCCACTTCCCTTCCCTAATACTCCTTCCTTCAGCATTCATCTAAGCATTCTAATTAAATGACCACCAGCAACCTAGCTGAAGAGCTGTGCTAAAAACCAGACCCTTCCCTGAACTGAGACATAAACCACATAACTGCCCAATCTGCTGGAATATAAAGTAGACAGATTAAATCACTTTCTATGGACTCTGGAAAGTACAGGAAAGAGACAAGACCAGGATTCCCTTTCTCCAGCATCAAGTTTTCAGGAGAAACGCAAGTGAGAAGGGACCTAAAAGCCTTCTGCACTTTCTGTCAAGGCTGTACTACAAAAGGAGTGAGCCCTCCACCAAGGCACGCTAAAATGAGCAAGTTCTTAACTACCAGATCTGGACACACGATGGCACTACAGACACGAAAAGACTCGCAGCCTTCCACTGCTAGTTTTCCCGTACACACTCCATGTATTTTCAACGTAACTTTGAAGTATTAACGCCTTTTCTCAGTAAGTTAAACTCTCAGTACCTTATGAAACTGTTATTGTTCCATCTCCTTTATCCCACCAACCAGTAGCTGATTCATGGCTCAGGGATTTTGCACGTGTGTTCCCAGAGAATGCCAGTTGGTTAAGTTCACAAAGTTGCCCACATTACTCAGCATATATTTCATTACCTTTAACAGAACTGGCAATGAACATCAAGTGTTTGGAATACGTGTTAAAGGCTTGCACTGATTTTGGAGGCTTTTTCTTCTCAAAGCCCTACCATCAGAGGTACTGAAGGAGCTGAGCAGAATGTGCAAAGTAAAAACCCCAGAAGATGCAGTCAAGTGAGGAGCACCTCCACCTTCATTACTTCAACTCATTCTTCTTGCCCTTCCAACTATCTAAAGCCAAGGTCAATAAAAGGCCTCTGCTAAGTGACTCAAGAGCATCAGAGTTTTTATGAATACCTTGCTTCAAACTAAGTATTGACCGTCATTCTATGGCATTTCACTACTACATTTTACATGTTCACTACTCACCAGCAGGTGATACATGAGGACAACTGCTCATCTTTAGCAGTTTCAGAGTATCACTATTGTTAGCAACAAGAACCTTCAAGGAAGGATCATCAAGTGGTGTGTCATCTATCTTGATTGAGGATAATGACTTGGAGTTTACAAAAACCACTGTCAGTGCTGAAGCAAAATGAGCCTGTTGGGAGAAATTGAAGGAGGGGGAAAAAAGAAATCTTAATGAAAAGATAGGCAAAATTTCAACATCTAAAACTCAGGTTTTGCACACACAAAGTACAAAAAATAATCACTTCTTAGGTATCCCCTGGTTGTGTAACAAAGAAAGCATTATTTGAACATGAACACAGGTACTCTGTGCTAAAAATACGCTACTGCATGAAACAAGAATTAACTTCACACTCAATAGTTAACTCATCCACTCTGATTGATCTTTTCACTGTAAGAAAACAGGGATAAGTATTCAGCAATGAGCCTGAACTATTTAGAATTTACCTGCAGAAATAAAGGAAGTGGTATTTATTTTATTTTCCAGAAAGTAACTCTGCTGTGACCTGTGGAGGCACAGAAACAAAAATCTCCCAATATTTTAACAACCACATTACAGCACGTGGTCATTTTATCTTTTAACCCAGACATGAGAACCCCAGCCTTCTAAATCATTCCCCATCTCTACCACAAAGCATCAGTGCTACTGATTTTAATAAACAGAAGCAATGATTATTTTCCTAATCCTAATGGATGCCACAAATTAAAGATACAAAACAACAGAAAGCTCAAGTGGTTTAAGAGTGAATTATGTCACCCTGGTTACAGTTGGAACATTACCTTAGAGACATTCATGAAGCTTGGTTTTGCTGTAGAAATCAAACCCAGTGTCTTGATAGAGCAGTTTACCAACTGAGAAAGAATGTTGCAGGCTGCTTCGGCTGACTCAGTACTACTGTCAACCTATAAAAGCAATTTGAAAGTAAGGAAAACATTCTCTATTATTATTTTGAGAACAGCATCATGGATACCCAAGCCTGCACATTCCACACCTACTCAGCTGTACTGCACCAGACTGGATTTACAACAAGGACGAAGCACATTAATTTCAAGTTCAGGAAGGTCACTATTAGAAACTTTTCCCGATTGTGACTGCTGGGAATTACTAGTATGAACAGCAAGCTGAGATTTAAGCCTTCTCTTCAAATAACGTCATGTCTTCCTACTCAACAACTGTAATTAGTATGGGTCTTATGACAGTTGTATGTCTGTCTCTTTTATAAATACCAGTTCTAGACTCTTACAGATGAAACTACGAATGCTGAGAAAAAGAACCTTCTGATTTTCATCCTAGCATTAATATCAACCTTTTCTTCTGCCTTTTCTTCACAGCTTAGAACTATGACATCCTCTAAGGAGAAGTGGCTGCAAAGAAGTGAACAAAGCACCTGTAATTCCAACTATGATCTCAGATGAACAGAGCAAACTGTATCAAGTATTCAAATGAAAAAAATCTGCATTTATGCAATCTTGAGACTATAACCTAGCTTTTAAGTAACAGTAAACTTGATTTAAATATGTCCTTACGCATCAAACACCTGAATACACAGGCACAGCACCTTTCTCCCTTACTCATATTTTTTCAAATCATGGTTCAAAAATTACTACATTCTTCACTGCAAAGCCTTATTTCAAAAACAAATTATAAACAGAAGACAAAATTATTTCCTTGAAAGCTTCTATGTGTACAAAATATTTATCTGCACCTTAATCTGCTGAGTACCGAGACTGCCTCTAACACTGACTCATAGAAACTATGTATTCTGTATATGCTGAAACCATATAATTCCATCTTCAGCACTGTATCGTTTGACATTAGCTCTTCCTTCACTTTGTAGAGATCAGAGTGTAGGAAATGGAAGGGAAACCATGCGCCTCCACAGAGATAAATTGTTGCAGTAGCTGCATTTTTAAACACAAGACTTCCCAGGTACAACACTTAAGCCAACTGACACAGAGAAGCTGCATATATTACACTCAGTAACGTAACAAGACAAGCCTCCGTTCATCCAAGGCTTACCTTGAAGCTGACGTACTGCAGATGATCAGCATGCCTCTTGATAATCTGCTGAATGAGATCAGGGTGTGTAGCCTTTAAGTAAGAAGTAGCTGGCTGGCTAAGTTCAAATTCAAATCTCCTCCAGAGATCTGGGATGTGAAAAACTTCATTCCACCTTCGACAAACAGAAGATGCCCTCGCACGATCGACTAAAGGTAGAAACTGGAAAACACGCAGAATAACATGGTGTGGAAGGTTTCCCCAGTCCACTGAGGAGTGCAAGTCACATTCACCAAACACTGAGCCATAGGAGCAAGTTTTCTGCTTTTTGCTTTTCTGGGATGTTTGAGGAGGTTCACTGTCAACCACACCTCTCTGCCTAGCTCTCTTCATGATGAAAGCTTCAGCTACTGGAATGATCCAATGTATTCAAACTGCAGTTTCCTGAGAGGTCTCACATACAATAGGTCTCTAGAAAAACAGAGATAGGGAGGGAGAGACAAGACAACGGAAACGCAGTCAGAGGTAACAAGTTAGTAAAACTTAAATGCAGCATGTTACTATGAAAAATGGAATGAGTTATGTCAATATCCAGTGCACAGACATTAGCAAGCACCTGCTTTCTCAATACCTTTTTATTTTGTACAACTTGACATGAATCTTTGAGAACGTGGGTTTGTTAATTTACCAGTGTAGTTTCATGCGTTATTAATTCATAATATATAACACACTTTATGGGGGGAAAAATAAAGTATTTAAGAGCAATTTAGTTGAGCAGTAGCCAACTGTTTCTGTTTAAACTCAGCAGACAAACTATGGAATCTACTCAATTTCTAGAAGAATTTTATCAACTACAGAACTCAATTCATAAACTTCCTTTTTAAACACCAATGAACTTGGAACAGAAACGTTCAGAAGGGTCAGACTGAAAAGTCCTGATGGTTTTTTTGCCTTGATTTTTTCCAACCATACCCGGCAGAAGAAAAATGTTTGCACAACTAACAACAGAAAACTTCAGAGGCCGCTTACAAAACCAGGGCAAAGTAAGGCTCACATGCTGTTTTTCAGCAGGAGTAAAGGACAGTGACCCTGGGATACAGCGAACTGCATGATTCCACTGAGGAATATCTGCCATATAAGCCAGTGTTCAGAACACAGCAGCATAAGGAAAAGCCCCTTGTTTAGATGCTGAAACAGTGCTATCCACTCAGTCCATTCCAGACTGAATTCTGTTATTCAGTCAACTCCCAACAACTGTCTTAACAGTTTCAAATATCACTTCATTTTAGCATCGGATGAGGCCTTTCTCAAAGTTCAACAGGACTTTATCTCTTCCCAGCCACTCTGAAACTAAACTTTCCAAAGCAACCATGTAGTCTGTAAGAATAAAGAGTATACATTATCTCTTTTTACTGAACAATCCTCCATGGAAGCACTCACAGCATGCTTTTTCTGGAGCAAACATTTTACATAGTGACTTCATTATGGGATCAAAAAGAACCCAAACCAAAATCCAGAAACAGCTCCCAAAATACAGACAACCCTATTAAAAATTTATCTGGCATTTTCCCCAGCTTATGAAACCTGATCTGTGGCTGATAAAGCGTCCGACACGTAAGTGTAACTCCACTTTCATGAGAAGAAAGCATTTCCACTCTTTGAGAATTAGCCAACTAATCAAGAGCTGTTCATATGTCTAAGAGTCATTAGAAATCTTCACTCAGTCTCCTTAAAGTTCCATTTATCGTGGTGATACATAATATATGGAGGAGGAGAAGTTAGAAACACTCTTTACATTTAATGACAGGAGTTTTTCTTCCTTGAATAGACACACGTGCCTTACATTAACAAAGTCAGTAAGTCAAGGAGAATGAAGAACAATACACTCCAAAACACAGCAGTATTTCTAAACAATACATTACTGTTACTTAATGCAATGAAGATGCAAGCTCAGCATGAACATTTTGCTACTAGACTATGTTATCAAATTGTCATCCACATGACCATGTTTTATGACTTCTGACTGCTTTAAGTCACATAATGAATGGGAATTCCAATGCATTATGTGTGGATGTAGTAATTAACCATTACATAACTCTCTCTTGCAGCTGCTCATAGCCATGCCAAATTTAGCAAAGGCTCAGTACTTTTTGAGTCAAATACCTGCTGGTTTTTTTAGTATTCTACATTACATACTGTAAATAAGTAAAATTATGATATATTACTATGAGATGCAAAGCAGAATAAGATCCCATTGGCTATAAATCAAAGTTTTCACCAAACACAAAACCCTAATATTTACTGTGAAAATGTGAATACTTTAACTACAAACAGTATATATTTCAAAACACAACTGAAGTTAACTAAATTGTACTTTCATGTCATATAATCCAGGCAGTATTCAATGACAGGTTTATACACATACATACCTCCAAAAAATCTGGAAGTTCCGGTCAAGTTACCAGCACCCTCCTGGTATCCAAACATATATCCCACTGCTGAGTCATCCTGAATGTGTGCATGGATTCCTTAACCAGAAGGCAGGGACTGGTCCCAGATGAACTGACCTGTGAAGCCACCAACCAAAGAAACACTGTAATGTCTGGGAGACCCAGAGTAGGGGTTGAAATCAGATACGGAACAAAGATTGAGATGAAGAGTACACATGGCACTGTAGCGCAGACACAGAAGTAGAATAACGGAATGCGACAAACAAATTCATTTTACCAAATGTTATCTGAAAACTATCATTTAACTAGTGGGAAGGTGTAATTGTTGGCATGAATCTAGGTTTTCTATTATCTAAAGTTTTAGCCACATCAGTACTCTTGTGCAACACAGATACACCCCTCGATTCTTTAATATTACCTAAAGAAATTACAAACCTGGATAAGAAATGTTAACTACTCGCTTCTACTCCAAAAGTATGCTTACTGCATCGTGATAATCCTGACAGTAAGCAAACTATTTTGGCTAATTAAACACTCTGGAAAAAGGGTATCAATGATGCATGAACATCCTCCTCCATGCTAGTACGAAAAACCTACCCTGTATTTTAGTATGAAAATATCTTGGTCTACTATAGAAAGTATACCCCACATCTCCAAATTCAGTTACCCACTTTACATTATTCATAGATGGTTTAATGGAAAGCTATAGGAATGGCAACACAAATCTTACTAAATCGTGACAGATTTTAAATGCAAAGCAGATTTAGAAACTGAACATGCTTACAAAGTATTGTGTTCAACCAGTAATGACATCTTTAGAAACCTTCTAACACTGAACTTTTCCTTTAAAAGATGAGAGACACGAGACTTTACAATCTTCCAGGTCATATCCTCATGTTCTGAAAAACCACACACTTAACATCAGAGGGACTCATCATTAGGGACTGTGGTGACAGGACAAGGGGTAATGGGTTCTAACTTAAACAGGGGAAGTTTAGATTGGATATAAGGAGGAAGTTCTTTACTGTGAGGGTGGTGAGGCACTGGAATGGGTGGCCCAGGGAAGTTGTGAGTGCTCCATCCCTGGTGGTGCTCAAGACCAGGTTGGACAGAGCCTTGGATGGCATGGTTTAGTGAGAGGTGTCCCTGCCCATGGCAGGGGGGTTGGAACTCGATGATCTTATGGCCCTTTCCAACCCTAACTGTTCTATGACACTATGATTTATAGTTGTAGTTTACCACTGGTGCAGTACACGTGCTAGTTATGAATACAAAAGAAGCAGCCCCCATCTCCTCAGCAAAGACAAACTCAAACACTGAAATCCATGCAAGTAATACTGGTGCTCAGCTCATGCATCAGAAAATTTAAAAGCTGCATAGTCACACTTGTCTATACTTAGAAAGTTGATACACATTAGTAACTGCAGACGGCATCTGAAAAGTCTGCAACTGATGGGGTGGCCTTGTATTACATTCTCCTGTGAAGTGAGCAGACTGCCCCTTTGCTAACTGCACAGCACATAAAATTTGTTTGCTGTCAGTTTCTAACACAAAGGCAGGTTTATAATGCCACATGTAAACAGAATACATAAATAACACTGTAATTAAGAGCATAAAACACGGAGATGCAATTTAAAAATTCAACACAGGAGTGTATGAAGTGTAAGTTTATAAACCACATGATGTGTTTTGAAGCAGCTTTCTTACCTAAAGAATGCTTCCAAGTTACAGCAGGCAATAAATGAATGAACTGAGGCAGCTGCAGCCATGGGGCATTCACAAGCATCTGTCTGCTTTCCCCTCCTGTCCAGATAAAATGCCACAAAAACCTTTATTAGTCTTGAAAAAGAACAATCCTTGTATTATATCCCACGCAAAAGTGATAGGAAAATACACTGCTATCAATTTATACATTTTCTTGCTCTAGTAAAGGAGCTTGAAGGCATCATCTTAACAGAGGCACCTTGTCCCACATTGCAAACACTGTGTCACTGACAGAAATGTGAGGTCAGATGAAGCATAAAACTGATGAGAAACAAGTGTTGCAGCTGCATGTACACTGTACTGGCTAACACTACAATGTAAACAGTAACTTACCCAACTTTTCCATTATCATTACCATTAGTAGTGAAGTCTGGCAAATGACACTGGCCTAGGGAAGTACGTGACAGATGATGAAGACACAGAGGCCACATGGCACAGCTTCCTACCACCCAACATGCAGCAGCCACCACCCAGTACAGCCCTGGGAATGCAGTCACCTGGCAAGGAGCAAGGCAGGAGCTGCACCCAATGGACAATAAACCACCAAGACTGCAGCCTCGTCCCTATTGATGAGCTCCCAGAATGCAGATGACAGCCTGTGCAACCCAGCAAGTGTATCACCAACTACCACATCAAGTGGGCTTACACACAAAGTCCCCTACCTCCCTCCACACTACTTTCTTTTAACACTACATTACAGCTGCTTGCACCTCAGTATCTTCCATCATAAGGAATCACTGAAAGCTTTGCTTCCAAGAGTTTCACTAAGTTTGCTTTTATAAAAGCACACCAAATAACTGAAGTCTTCATCATAATAAATTTTACATGCCTGTCACTGGGCTAAAAGGCAAAGAGTATACCCTTCCATCTGGTCTAACATGAGGATTTCAGTACTCTTCCCGAGACTTCTCAGTGTGGCTGCAAGCAAAATAAATGTTAATAGCAGAATAACACCTCAGAACTTTAGGAAAAGGACATTAATACCCTTTTATAGTAAGGAATGTAACACATTTAGATACTACATTGAAAGAAAAAGTTATTCAAAGTTGTTAAATAATAAAATAACTGGGTGCACAGCCTAATGACACTTCCTTTAAGTGTCCAAGGTCAGAAGAACCACATAAAGCAGCTTGAACTAAGCTCACCTAAGCAGAAATGTTTATAATAAAGGAATACCTAGTTGTCAGAGATGCAATCAGACACAAACTTGTAATGTAAATAATAGTGAATTGTTAGTCTAAGGTAGAGTTACCCAAATTATTATCAAAGATAAACGCAACACCAGTCACTGAAGGGAAGCACTTGGATAACTGGTGAGGTTTATCACACCCGTTAGTGTAGAGCACGGCACCAAATATTGGTGCACTACCCCATACAGCTGTTTTCTCTATAAACTCTTTGACCTTAGCATCCCATGACCAGGTATTTTTGCACAGCTGCACGTTATCCTACTCAAACCCACGAAACCCAACAGGGATCAGGAAAGAAATCAAACCAAATAACTGTTTCTGCAGCTTATCCTGGTAAAAGAAGCATAAACTTCTGCTAAAATTAAGATGTTAAAATCTCTCCCACCACATGAGGTCTCAGCAGGGGATTGAGAGAAGGGGTCAGCAGTGGATCAGTTAAGCCAGCAGCTGTTCACTACTTCCCATGCTACAATGGCTGCTGCGAAAAAGGGGGTTTATTACTAAAACCCGAGTTATCATGGACTCAAGCCACAAGGAAATAACTGCTTCCTCTGATTTGTAGATTCCCCTTTCAGCTCTCAGCACCAGGACCCAGCAGGAATTAATAAAGCGCCATAAAATCAGGATTCTAGGAGAGAAGGGGGGGGGAATCCAAAACAAATCCAGCAGAAATCAAGCTCCTGAGAAATAAAACCCCTTTCAAATAACTAAGCTCAGAAACCCACTGGGATAAAGCAGGCATCGTGCTAACTAAGCCTTAACTTCCTAACACTTGGAAACTGACGTTTATGGATCTGCCTTTAAGAGCTGAAATACTTGTCCCATTAATCATAGTGTCTTTTAAGAAATCGCTGTTCAGTGATAGCACCAAGGTCACCACGTTAAGGAATGAGGCGTCCCTGGGGAGCCCCGGCACAGCAGATCCTGTACTCCAGAAAGGCACTGCTGGAACTGATGATGCAGTTCAATTGGCGCCTATGCTTCAAAACACAGACCGAAAAAGCATTGGAAGCGTCAGTTTCAGAAGATCAAACTCCAAGAGTAAGCTTTCTCTTCATTTAGTGCATTTCTGCTTCTGAACAGAAGGGTTTTAAGCCTTCTCTTCCTCAAAACTGAGTCTCTCAAGGGATTTAGCACATTTTTAACGTGAAACCTAAAAAAAAACAGCATTCAGCTGAACACCTTAATGCCTGCATTAATTTGAACTGAAGCAGTATGAACACATTGCCACTTTCAGTGTTATTCAGGTGACAAAATTTAGCTGTTCTACTGATGCACTATATTCAGAAGCCACCCCCATCTGAATTCACTTTTAGAGTACAAGCACCACCCAAAACTCCCTTTATTTTACTGACGTATCTGAAGCTCCACAGCTTCAAGAGCTCTCTTGACCCAAACACTGCAACGCAGAAACAAACACATTCTTTCCACAAGCTTTCTAGAAGTGGTTCTACCCATCTTTAACAAGCCGTTTAACCTCTTTATATTGGAAAAACCTCTTCTCTTACAAGGGACGGCTCCGGGGCACCCCCAGTGCACCACTCGCCCTAACCGGCTGCCCGAAGAGGATACAGCCCCAGTGTTAAAGCACATCAGGAGGTCGCAGGTCGGCGGTTTGGAGTTTGCTCCACCTGACACTTCAGCACAAGCGGGCTCCGAGCGAACGCAGCCCCGGGCAGGGTATTACCTTCCCCGCGGTGTCCCCCGCAGCTCTTGCGGAGGGGAGGGAGGGCGGCCGTGGCCCTGACGGCGGCCCGGGGCGGTGACCTCCGCTCAGGCCGAGGGTTTACGAACGCAGCAGGAGCCCTGCTGAGCACAGACTCCTCACGGATCACGGAGAATTAAGGTCTCCAGCCGCGGTGGGCATTTGCCGTCCGGCTCCACACTGCCGCTGCTTCCCCCCTCCCCGGGTCGCCAACCCGGGACCCCGCGGCCTCCACCCGCCCGGCCAGGGCCGCCCCGCCGCTCACCGCCGCCTCGGCGCGGCTCCCTCGCAGAGGCAGGGCCGAGGCCAGCCGCAGAGCAGCGAACGGGCTCCGCGGACGGCCCCGAACCCGACCACGCCGCCGCGGGGAGGAGCCGGGGCTGCCCCCACACACACCGCCCCAGCGCGCAGGCGCCATGCGAGGCGGCGGGCGCCATTTCACGCCCGGGCGAGCGGCGCCCCGCGGTTAAAATGGGGAGGGTCGGTAGAGAGCGGGTGCTGATCCTGTGGCCGGCAGGAAGGGTCTTGCCTCTGGTCGCCTCTCTCCTTTCTCTTCCATCATGAACGGCTGGGCCGGTTGCTCCTCATGGGCAGGCCTCCCCAGGCCCGCGGTGCGGGCTGTGCCTTCCGTTCGTTCTTTCTCTCATCTTGTATCATTTCCTTATGGGAGGTACCGGTAACCCCGGATCTTCCTCGGCCCTTGGAAGCTGCCCCGTGAGCTTCTTTAGTTTGCCTCAGGTGCTGCCTTTCCCTATGGAAACAGGTCTGTGGCACAACAGGAAAGGAGATCGATCCATTTGGCCTAAAGGTTGGACATGGGAGCAGCATTGTCTCTGCCTCCTTGCATTACTGCCCTCCTCAGCCAGCCAGGGATGGTCAGTCCCTTGCTGAACGCTTTAACTTCAAAAGAAGATGGAGTTCAAGCAGAAGGATGCTGGGTTTTAGCTGTCTGTTGGCCAAAAAGGGCTCTATTCTGAACAGCAAGCCTTTCCCTGCTTGCTGTGCACGTCCTCAGTGTATGTCTCTTCAAAACACGCTGATGAGGACAAGAGAACCGAGCACTGCATTGTATGTCCAAACTGGAGATGCTAAAAGAATTAACTACCTTAAGTATAATAATTAGAAAGTATATTTTATCTATGCAGACATAGTGCATAACAGCTTATCACTAGTCAGTGTTTCTTTATGATTTTAGTCTTATCTGAACAATTGAGGTTTTATTACCGGCTGCTACAAAACACAACCACAGGTTTCCTGGCTCTTGCATGCAGCAATGATTAACCATGAACAAGCCCTTATAGCATCTCTATATAAAAAGAGATAATACTAAACACGAAGCACTTCAGTGGTAGATTATATCTGCATAAAAGCTAAGCTGGCAGAATGCAGCGGCGTAGTGGTGTACCATCAAAATACAGTTTCTTCGCACAGATCTGAAGAAGGTTGAGCGTGTTGAAGGGCTCATGAAAGGAATAGAAAGGAATATTTATTACTTAGTGACTGATACCTTCAAAGTACACAGTTCCATAGAACAGAATAGTTAGGGTTGGAAAGGACCTTAAGATCATCCAGTTCCAACCCCCCTGCCATGGGCAGGGACACCTCCCACTAAACCATGCCACCCAAGGCTCTGTCCAACCCCGCCTTGAACACCACCAGGGATGGAGCATTCACAACTTCCCTGGGCAACCCATTCCAGGGCCTCACCACCCTCACAGTAAAGAACTTCTTCCTTATCCCCTTTCTAAACTTCCCTGTTTAAGTTTGAACCCATTACCCCTTGTCCTCTCACCACAGTCCCTAATGAAGAGTCCCTCCCCAGCATCCCTGTAGGCCCCCTTCAGATACTGGAAGGCTGCTATGAGGTCTCCACGCAGCCTTCTCTTCTCCAGGCTGAACAGCCCCAACTTTCTCAGCTTATCTTCATACGGGAAGTGCTCCAGTCCCCTGATCAAATAATGGCAAAATACACTGCACACTTAGAATCAATTTAGCTTAGAAAATCTACCAAAACCACTCTTACTGTATGGTTCTCAAATGTATTACTAAGGAAGTAGGAGATAAGTAGAAGTTCCAGGTAATTTTATCAAGTCCTTTGCTCCTAGTATACAGTTTAAAACTGATTTTTCTGTATATACTGCTCCAAAAAGCACCTTTACCTTAAGAGTTACTCTCTGTAGGCAGTGATTAAAGGCTAGATTGTAAACAGAGATTAATGCAGATTTGCAGCTAGTATCTAAATCCACCACTCATCGGTTTCTTTAGTGCATTGCCAGTGACATTTAGGCTGCTGTACAGGAAGAGGTTCAAATGTACTTTAGAAATCTATAGACTAATCTATATATAAAACCAGCTATGGATTTGTAAGTACTGGAAGAAAATAAGCACGAACATGAGGACACACCAGGAGCTTCTGTCTACTCATCTTCCAGGTATCACATCGGTGCCTAGTTGAGAGCTGCTGCTCGCATCTCCAGATGTGTTATCTCATACACAAGATGCAAAAAGCTAAAGACAAGCCACCCCACTGGATATAGATCCTCCTTATCTAACCCATTACTGGAGGCTGCCCACGTCATCCAGCCACTCAAAGTCAAGCTTAGCCTTCCTCATGTGGTTGTTTTTCCTGCACAGATTTACAGGAGGAGATATCTACTCACATTGCATGCTCATGGTGGTTAGTGATATTATGCATGGCATTTCACATAGGTTTCATAATATACTCTTTCTGTACTTTGATCAAGAGTGATTATTCACAGTTTGCATCATTGGCCTTTGAAGCAGTAATCAAGAAAGCAATTTGAGTAAACCAATGAATTAATGAGTGTAAGGAAGCCTTCTGGAAATCACAAGTTTCCCGAGAGTGAAGGATGAACATGTGACAATTCAGAATCAGCACGCCATGCGCTTGGAAGATTTACAAGTACTGTGCTGAAAGATAAAGATGAGTCTCTTGAGATTACTGGCCATTTCTTAACTAGCTTTTAACAGAAGCCTCCACAAGTAAGGGGAGGGAGCTGGGAAAAAAGTGGAAGGAAATAAAGTCAAGGATGATGATTGTCAGGACAAGTAGGAAACCACACAGTATATTGTGCTGTGCAACAATAGCACCTACAGATAAGTCTCGCAAGACATCACTACCAGCTTTTTTGATATGCTATCTTTGGCATGTCTGAATTTCATAGCAGGACTTCTACATGTTGATGCAAGCTCTGCTTCATTTTTGTCATGGTCGTGGTTCTGACAAACCCACATACCCAGAGATACTCATGGCTGCACACTTACTATCTTGAACTCTTGAAAGAGAGCACTGGAGGCCAGTGGTGCTGTGCTTTGGCCAAAGTTTCACAGGGGCACCATCGTTTCCATGCTGAACAATACTCAGCCAGCCTAGTTTCTCTCTGAAAGTAGTTGCATTTGTATCAGTGTGCTAAGCCAAATAAGCACTACGTTGCAGCTTTTCCTTTTGAATGCTTAACTTTAGAACCATGTATTTCACAAACAGTATTGAAAGCACAGTAATGCACTGTCATTCTTTAGAACCCAAATATTCAAACGGTGTGACAAACACTGCAGCTCTAACACTTGAAATCCCACTGAGCAGACTAGAGTAGCAAGTGACGATCATGCCCAGAAAGTAGGTTAGTGTGTCATGTTTGCTGGAGGTTTGTGAGCTGCTCTGCTAGACACCAGCTGCTGCACAGGCAGGCAAGAAACAACCTGTCTTAGGAATAGAAATCACCCAGGTTCCTTTGTAGAAGTTTCTATGATCCACACAGTATCTGAAATAATCAGTGAAAACAATAACTCATTTACATGCCTGATTGTAAATGCCTTCCCATATAGGAAACACTTAAAACATGAGCTTGTATGGATGAGTCTTTGAGCAATGTTAAGCTTTTAGAAATGCAGTAAGTGTAATATTATCTCTCCAGAAAGAAGCATGAATCAATAAAGAGAGTAACTCCTAGTATGTTGCAATGCTATCCTTTTGTTTGTTGGTGCGACTGTATAGGGTGGCATATTACAATTGTTTTATATATATATGTTTTAAACAAAACTGGTAATAGGTACAGTTAACGGTACTCATTAAAGTGCAAAATAAGTATAAGAAACTTACTGATTACAGATGCTGTTTGTACTTTCTGTGGAAGAAGCCACCACAAAAGCTTATTAATAGTTTTTAACTTGTCTGAAAACAAATTAGGTGGAGATGCTGTATTCCTGTGGTATACTAGAGGCGTGTTATTAAAATCCCATTGGACCAATACATTTTAATCTCTAAATTGAAAAAAGAAAAAGTAATCTATCCAGCAGAGACCAGCTTTTCAGTTGTTAATTGAAATTAGTTATTTCTGAAGACGTTTTAGGTTGGGGCATCACAAGGGCTGGCTGGGAGCCAGGGGGTACCACAACCTCACCTACAAGGCAGGTCCAGGGATGCAGCCCGATTCAACCAAGAGTCCACATCTTCAGGCAAGTCCCTGGTGAGGAGGCAGATCCAGACTCACACCAGGGCAGCATTGTTGGCCAGGCACAAGGGTGGCAATGGCTGCAGACCAGCAACACTCCAGCATCACTCAGGGAGAGGTTGAAGAACCAGGACTGAGCTTAAATGGGCACCTGGGGCAGTGGGACAAGGGTGTGAGTGATGCCCCAGGTGAGGCTCCTCAGGGCCATTAGTACCTATTAGGTATTAATTAATTAGTGCCCCTGATGCTTTTGATAGTGTCTATCAAAAGTCTAGTGACTGCCTACTGAGCCATAAAGCACAGAATCTGTTCACCCCGTTGGCAGGAGGAGAAGTAGCTTTGTCCCAGTGCCTCTGCCAACAAGGAAAACTGTAACAACACTGGAGTTTATCAAAGGGGTTTTAGCCAGTTTCCTCCGCTCTCTTTGGATTTTGTCTGGGGGGCCGAGGATTCACACACAGATCAAACAATATTTTAGCTGCAGCAACCTCACCTTCCTTTTCGATACATACTTATGACAATCTTTTCCAGAGACACTTTTCTGTTTATTCTTTTCTGTACTATGTACAGATGGTGTAAATTGTGATTTTTAAATGTGAGATTAATAGTGAACAAAAAAACGCAGAACTGACATGTTTATTTGAATTGTTTCTTTGCTCTCTGAAGTTCTTGGGGTTTAAACACCTATTCTGTGTTTACTTCCAGATGTTGCCATAGCCTCACTTGGTCACAAGAGGGAACTCGCATCTCAGTCTCTTTGATTTAGCTTTTATATTAATATTCTGAGGACTCTGCAGATTAATAAAGAGAATGTGTTAGGATATGCGTGTGTGTGAGACATGTAAGTGTGCATATATATATATATATGTATTTATATATCCACACCTTTTAGTTACCAAAGAGGGGAAGCCATTCACAGAAAAAAGGAACAATAACCCTGGCAAGAATGACACCAGAAAAGAGCTTTAGAATGGCCCATAAATTACTTTCTTATGGGTTTATACTCATGGCTATATGCTGATGGGCTGTCGCTTACCTCCGTTCCCACACTGCAATCCTGTAAGTCCCCAAACTAATACACAATATCAGGACATGGATGGAGCAGAACACGGTCCCTCCCACCAGAGCCTGACCAGCAGTTTTGACCAATAGTTTTGAGCAAGCCCTGGTTTTAACTTTCTGTTTTGAGCCCAGGCTCGCCTTTACTGAGAGTTCTTTGCCAGCCAAAACTTGACTTTCTTGGGATCAGTCCCAGAATTCTTAGGACTGAATGTACACGCATGTTGCTCGGTTGTTAACTGTCTTCATTAAAGGAGAAGACTCAAATACTAATTAATTATCCATTTCTGCCAGATGCCAGTGGCAGCAGCATGGATTGGATCCAAATCTGCTCAGGGCTTATTTTTCTAAACCAAATAAACCTATAAATCCAGAACTTTCTAACCTGAGGATTGATGTCCTCAGAACTTGGTGGCACACATCCTCCTACACTGATATTCTCAATGGTCAAGCAATTGGCCAGCAATCCTGCTCGTGTATTTGCAAGTTCCTTCGAGAAAATGTGTAATAAATGCCCCCAATAAACTGACCACGGTATGAGAGCTTTTCTTGGAAACCTTGCTGCCTTTTCTGTCCAGCTGCTATAGAAGACAGTCCATGCACAGCTTATGGGACAATCCCTGGCAGTTCAGTAGATGGATTTGGATCTGAACTTGTTGGTATTTGAGTTGTAGATGTGCAGGCTGGTTGGTTTCCTAGGGCTCTGTAGCAACCTTCCTATGTGAAAGTGAATGACGTTGTCTTACCCCTTGGGTGTCTGGTCCTGCACACAGATTTGTTAAGCACTGCCGTCTCAAGCACAAGTTGTAGCGTTCCTTCAGCTTATCCCGTGGCTGTGAAGCAGTGCAAACCCACTGCACTATGCCAGCAGAAGCAACATAAGAGGGTAATAGTTGCAACATGCAGTTCTGGTTGGCTTGTCTTTCAGATGCATCGTGTCTGGTTTGCACATTTTCTGTCTTGTCCTCTAGCCTCATGAGTTCCTTAGTTCCCTTCAGGTTTTCTGTCTGTACCACTGCTACCCTTCAAATACAGCCTCACAAAGAACATCCCCACTGTGGCTGATGGCACTGCTACAGACGCAGTGGGTGTTCAGCCACACATCGGTGATGAGTAGCAATAAATTTGGGACCCTTGAGAAAAAGGCTGATTCCTAGAAGAACTGTTGTGTGTTTTGTTTGGGATTTGGGCGGAAGGAGGTGTTTGGACAGATGTATAAGTTTCAAGAAGCATAGAGTGGACTCATTAAGCCAATTCTTGCTTATGCGATGAAAGACACTGTTGATGGAAGTCAGCTTTCCTAACCTGTGCCTGCTTACTGAGCCATAAATCACTTAGCTGTCTGTCAGTTTTGATAGATGGAAGGACTGCTGCTCTTGAAACTTCTAAGAGAAGGTTATGCTGAAGTAATCATTATCTGTGATTTATTAAACGATCTAATTATTAATTTAATTGCACCACACCTACATACCATTGTTCTATTTGTTTAACGTAGTGGGATAAGAGAGTTTGCACAATCTCATTCTGAAGATCTTAAAAGTTTGGGATCAGTCCAAGAAAATTACAAATCAGTTTAGACCTCAAGCCAGGTATACAGTCATGAACATGTCTCATGCTGTTAGGACTTATCATGGTACCATGACCTGGATGTAAGCACAAACACACTGTCAGAAGGGTGAAGACCCTCTCAAGGCTGTATCTTCTAACTGATGTTTTTATGTGTGCTGTTGCTGATTCTGGACTTGGTTTGTCTAATGGTATAATTTTAGCTGCCCTTCACTGCTGCGTATATGTCTTTTTATAATAAATACAGCCAAATTACAGGACTGGATGATCTTGGAAAAGAAAGAGTATGTGACAGGGTACTGTTGTTATTCTGTGAGTCTGCACTTAAGCCAGTCTAATCCTTGTGGACTAATTAATCTGCAATAGCTGGCCTTTCAGCTTGATCAGGGATTACGGGAGGGGTGACTGCAAATATATAGTTACCAAAGTGTGAAATAAAAGGAAAGCATGGTGATAACTGAACTTCATTCCATAATGGAGTGCCAACAGTAGAACCATGTGGCGGTGTTTGGTTGTTTCCAAGGAACTTTGAGGAAAAACTGAATGGGAACAAACTCATTTAGTCTTCACTACGAATTCTCTTCAGGTTTTCTCAGAACACCTCATTCAAAACCAGGAGGTTTTCCTTAGTTTTCAGTTGCCGAAAATGAAAAACATTTCTGTAAGTTTTCCAGTGAGAATATGGATAGATACTACTTGAAAATGCTTTAATTCTGAGGTCACAAGGATTCAGATCTTACATTTAGTGTGAAGAAGATTCAGTTAGATCTTGTCAGAAGTCATTAGAGATCCATCCATTATATTTTCCATGTCAGACAAGACTTATAAGGAGTCGTAGCTATGCCAGGTTTCCTTTCATTATTGATAAATCCAAAAAGGATGAAGCATGTTGCCGCAAGTACTTACCTGGGTGTTGACTGAAAAGATACCTTTAATGAGTGCACTTAGAATTGGCCTTTGTGAACAGGAAAACACAACTTGTCCAAGTATCATTTCATGCTATGGCTAAACTTACATAATGGAGGGCACCTGGTGCAGGTACAGCCCCGTTCTTCATCCTCCCCTACCTGTCTGAGGAGTTGGATGGAAAATGAAGGATTCTGGTTAGGTTGGACAGTTTTCCATCCCACACAGCCCCTTGACTCCTGCATAGGATACTGTTTACCAAGACTAAGTTTTTCCAAAGTCCCAGGCATTTTCTAGTCACTGGATCACTTCCTGGGGACAGCAGGTAGCAAAGCTGCCAGCACTAGTCAGGGCCTCCTAACCACCACTTCACCAACATGGAGAATGTTTGGACCTTCTGTTGGTATACTCAGTCTACTTGCCAATAACTTTAATTACCTTATGGCAGGAGTTTTGTCTGCATTTCTGTCTATATGCACGTTCAGACAGAGGTTTTCCTTATTCATTTTTCCATAGTCCCTCACCCTTATATCAAATAAGTATAAAATAAGAGTAAGATAAAATTCTCTGTTCATTTCTGTAGCTGGTATCATAGAATCATAGAGTACCAGGTTGGAAGGGACCCCAGGGGTCATCTAGTCCAACGTTTCTAGGCAAAGCATGACCTAGTCTGGATGTCCCAGCACCCTGACCAGCCAAATCCCAAAAGAATCCAATGCTGGGAAATCCATCACTTCCCTGGATTGGATTGTTCCAATGACTGATTGTTCGCATTGGGAAAAATTTTCCTCTTGTGTCCAGTTGGAATGTCCCCAGGAATAACTTGTGCCCATCACCCCTTGTCTTACCCATGTGAATGTGCCATCACCTTGCTCTCTGCAGTGCTGGGGCTGGCAGCAGAGCATTCCTTCAATACACACCTCTTGCCCCTGCTTCAGCCACACTGCTCCTCTTCCCTGGTGGTTTCCCCTCATGTAAAGGGAGACCATGCTTTAAACCACCTAAGACTCCCTTCCCTGTTCCCCAAAACTCTTGCACAACCTTTGCTGCCTCAGTCATGAAGGAAGGTGCCATTAGGTCTTAAATGCCTGTTTCCTTAAGTCATTGTGAGATGTGCTAAAGCAACTAGTATTTAGGGGTGATTGTCTAGGTGATAACAATTACGTGCCTTTTTGCACTATTCCTTCCTTGTGAACACCATAGCCTCTATTTCTAATTGCGTTGTGTTGCTGAAAGTACCTTGTGGTCAATAAGGACCTTTGAAATCTTCATGCTTTCCTCTCTGTTGTAGTTTACATAATACTATGATGTCAAGTGTATGGAAGCACAGCAAAATAAGAGCAAGAAACGTTTTCTGCCACCGTGGAACAATCTTATATCTCAATGGCTGCTTTATATCCTGCCTGAAGTCGATGTCAGACAGAGTATCTCTCTTCTCTCCCACAGGCTGCTTGCAAAGTCAGAAGTCGGCTGATCATTATCTGCAGCTCTTAAGTCATGATTTCCCTCCTAGTTTTCTCTTTTACAATTCCAATTTTGTGGGGAGTCCGGGGAAACTCCCCTCACTCCTGGGCTTTCTGTTGACCTATTACCCCTGGAAAATGCTTGTTTAGTCTGAAAGTTACCAAATTAAAACCCAGCAATAGGAACGCAATAAATAAGTCAAGGGCATCTGTTTTCTTGTGAAGCCCCTTGATGATGCTGTTTCTGAAATGAGTAAAAAGAAGCCTCACTGATGTTTTATATGGAAAAATGGTTTTTATGTAGTTTCTTATGTACTGTGGCTTTTTCTAGATTATAACCTGATTTCAGCTTAGGATTGTTTCATGTTTTACTACGCTGCTAGGTTTAAGATAGCAGAAACAATTCAGACACATTGCTCATCTGGAAGCATCTTTGATTATTAAAGCCTGTATGGCAATATAGGAGTTGCGTTTGGAAGCGTTCTGCCTTCTCTTTCCAGCCCTTCTACTCCTTTGGTTGCCTGAACTGTGCTCCTTCTGAGCTATCACCCACGCTGTGTCTCGACAGAGAACAACATTTATCTTCTATCTCATAACAGTAGTGTGAACAGTCAGGATTATTTGCAGAAGGTCATAGAAGACAACAAATCACTGCTGTTTGAACAGGTGCTTGGTGTGTGGCTTGCACTACGGCATGTGTGTCCGTGGAGATGCTGCAAGTTAGATCACCAAGGTTGCATCTGTGAGAGATGCACATGAAAGTCCTGGGAATTTTTAGTTCTAACTGCTGGAGATTTTCTAGCTGATTGAATGGAAGGTGGGAGACCAATGGGAAAGATGGGAAGGGAGCTATAACCAGCTGTGGGCAGGTGTAGGCTTATCTTTGGGGAAAACAGAATGGAAATGGTAACTTCTCTGGCTTTAGTATCCCCAGTAGCACCACCTGATATTACGTGTGCTGTCATTTGGTGATGTTAAAGCTTGGTGTGTGTTGAGCTCTGGAAGCAAATGCTGTCAGTTTTTGGACAACTGTAAAATGCAGTTGGGGAGAAATGAGTTCAGTGTCTCGGCAAACTCTTACTTTTCTGTAAAGCTAGAACAGCGAGGCTTGTCCACATGGCCCAGGAGGGTGTTGTGAGGATTAGCCAGGTAAGATCAGCTTTCTTGTACAAATACATGAATCTTCTTTCAAATACCCAGTGTGATTTATGACTGGGAAGCATTTGAATAGCAGCCCAGTGACTTTCCTTCCCATGGAGCATGGCATATACCAGACTTGTTCTTACAGGGGTGCAAGAGACTTGGGGTGGAGGGAAACAGTGCACTGGGGCACTTCCAGTCCCTCCAAAAATACCTCCTAAACCAATATTGATTTATACGCCATTAGAGACAGCTTCCTATTAGATCATCAAGACTGCTTAAGGCTTGGGCTTGTCCTGCAGCAGGTCATGGAGTTATGTAAAAACAGGAATAGGGTATTGGAGTACATTTGGCTCTGCTGCTGTGCTTGTGCCTTGATAAGTATCATAGCAGAAACTCAGGCATATAAAGCTGTCCTAGCCAGGTTTCTGAAGGCAACACCAGAAGTTTCGTAATAGCCATGCTATTGAGTGGATGCCCAAATGAAGAAAATACTACTGTAAAACTGCAGGTGTGTGAATGGGTTTCTGTCTGGCTGCTGTCAGCAGCAAAACCTAGCAAAGAAAGGGTTGTGTGGTGGCTGGTGTAGCAGGGCTGAGAGAATTCTTCCTTGGCAAAGAGTGAAGTAGCTTCTCAAGTGCCTATGGGTCACTCCTGGTGTATTCTTTAGCATTACCTCATGCTAATGGAGAAAATCATATAGCTGTGGTGGTATGTGGTATGGAATCGGTCTGCGTGTTCGCAATACTTAACTCTTGTGAGACAGACGTTCCCAACAGACGTTCCCAAAGAAAGAGGTGCTATGTACAGAGGTAATGGTGTTACCGTCCAGTTTGCAGGAATTAGCCGCTCCTGCTCTGCATCATGGGATATCCAGGGTTTCTGTCCTGGAAATCACAAAGCAAATAGTGTTTAGAGCCTCCTTTTGCTGATGTGAGTTGTAGAAGCACCTTGCCATGGACACCAGGTCAGCTTTGAATGGCTGGAAGAAGGGCTCTTCCCTAAAATCACATTTGATTATCAATTCCCCATTGTAAATCTATTCCCTAGTATTATCAACTTATCTGACCTTCTCCTCCTCCTCTGTCTCCCCTGCCCTATGCCACATCCTCTCCTTCACAGTGTAGCATGACGTGCTAGAGAGCTGCAAGAGAAAGATAACTGAGATATCAGGAAAAGGTGCTTGTTACAGTCATTAAATAACTCAGTGGATTAGTTTCCTTTTGTTCTCACCTGGCAGTTTCACAATCCTATTGTGAACCAAACTCAAGAGTGAGAGAAGAAGCCCACGAGCATCTCCTTTGTCCCATGTCTGCTCAGGGGCTGGCCCAGGGCTGGCTGAAGGGGTGTTCAGTTCTGCCATGGGACATCCAGCACTTCCCATAAGGCTGCCCTGCAGCTTGCAAAGCCTCACAGAGCATTAGTCCCATGGAGGAGATCTGAATCTGCTTGTGGGAAGAAGAGGGCTAACATATGCAAGGATGGAGAAAGACCACATTTCCTGGATCACAAGCGTTCGAGGGTCCTCACCAGTGCAAAGAAACACTTTGCATCAGCTCACAGATAACATGCAATGACAGACAGCAGTAGAAGTGCCTATTTCATGTTGCACAGTTCTGCACTGAACGCTTTAAGCACACAACGATCATTTCTCTCACACAGGTTGCAAACCAAGGCGTCAGATGAGTAGATATTTGCACATTTATCTTCTGCAGTTTAGTTTGCTTGGGTTTTCAAATCCTGTGCAAGAGTTTCCTATTAGCATCTTGCAGAAGTGGCTTGACTGGAAGCTGTCTGACTGCATTTGACTCTTGCCAGTTTATATGGGGCAGAACTGAATTTATGATGTATCTTTTGCTTGTGCCATGATTTCACAGTTACTGTACCTATTACATAAATCCAATAAAGTCGTTTGGGGAGTAAAAGTATTAGACAAAGAATTCTCTTCTTTCTTGCTGAAAGCACAGGTTAGAACAGCTGTCTGCAGTCCTGGGACCTGGAGAATCTGAGATCTGACACCATGGATTCAGTCAGACCTATGGATGTTAATGAGCCTTTTTCTTCTCTTCAAGACCAGCAGCATGCAGAAGCATTCTTCTGATTTATCAGAAATGTGGATGATTTTTCTTTGCATTAGAATTGAAGAGAAAGGTTCTTCAGGAGAGAGCTGCCTGAGCTGAATGTGGAGTAGAAAGTGTAGGAAGATATGAAAATGTGAGAAAGGAGGAATAGTTGTTTTATTTCTTGGTTTCATCTGCATCAGCATTACCACAGAAATAGTCTTCTGTATAGTTATGATCTTACCAAATTTAAAGCAGAGGCACATCAAGAAATGCATTTGATCTGATATATAATACATAAGTTTTATATAGTCATATCAGATGTATTTTGTATAATCTAGTTCTGTCTTTTCCCTCAGGCCCATGGTAATGGAAACCTTTAGAATAAGAATGTAGTTGATGAGCGTTACCATTGTGCTTTTGATCCTAGGAACATGCTCATCCCATCAATATCGTACTTCATGCTGAAAAAAGAAAGGGAATTACATGCCTGCTTCTGTTCCTGAGGTATGAAAAGTCCATACTCCAGTGGAGATGGAGAAGAAATGACATTGGCATTGAAGACCTTTTAAGATCCTGCATCTCAAAGGCCAGCCCCCTTACAATGCCTCATCTCTTTTGTTCCTCTTTGAGACACAAAGGAGACAGATGAAATCTGACCTTCTTTCACCCATTTGGGATTTTCCCTTGTGTGAAGAGATCTAAGAAGCTACCAGTGAGGCTGGAATAGGTGGCTGAGATAAACCTCTCCCCTTATATGTCAGGCTTTTTTTTCCAGCACATCCCCCTTTTTGCCTCTTTTGTTTCTGCTGAGCTGAGTGGAGAGGTGATAGAAAACCTAACCAAAACCAAATCTAGCTCGTGGCACTAGAGAAAGATCTTCAAAGTTAAATACATTCCAAGAAAGCAACACTTGTCCACAACACGTTCCAAATACACAAGCCCATTAAGAACTTGCAGTTAACTCTAGGTATGACCTTGCTGTTCTATGATAAGAAGTTCATGACTTCTCTACTACTGAATATTTAGAACAAAGAAAAAAGTGGCTCTGGGCAGGAAAATCTGCAACCTTGCAAGAAAGAAGTGATGGATTCATGGTGTGTAGATGCTATCAGAAATAAATGTGATGCACAAAGAACCCAGAATCTCTGAATCACAAGTCCAGGAGTATTTCTAGAGCTATAGAGTGGCAAGACCGTGTGTTTGGCTGTAGCATCTCATGTGAGTGAAATTGTTGGACCAGTGCTTTGCAGAAGCATTTTGATGCCCGCTGGCACCAAAATAGGATGTTCAAACCTTTCACCAAGTACAAAACATATCAAAGCTGAATACTTTTGGTGCTCAGGTAAATAACAGTTTTATTGGTTTAGCAGTTGGTATTTCTACCTTTTATAGTTCAGGTGAACAATAAATACAATAAATAACTTTTCTGTTCCCCTTTCTTATCAAAGAACTATGGGTGTTTTTTTAAGCTTTTTTAAATTATGTATATTGATTTCTTGATAGGTCCTCAGGATTTTAGTCAAAAATTCCTTCACATTTCCTTTGGTCTTGTACTGGCATTGAGTCCCGTGCACCAGGCTCTGTGATGGGAGAAAGAACGAAGACTGGGATACCAAAGATTCCATGAAAATATAAAGGATTTAGATGAAACAATTAAAATAGACATTCTTTGGAGCTAAGCAGAGATGTCAAAAGCAGCTCCTAAAGAACTGTTCCTTGAGCAGTGAGTGGCTTTTTGTGGTGACTAAGGTGACAGCTGTCATATAGATATAACTGAAATCATTTCAACGAGGCTGTTTCAACCTGGCAGGCAGGGCAGAGAGAGCTGTAGGAGAAGCTGGGTAAGATAAAGGCAATGGGGCTGCTCAGTGTTGCAATCCCATTCTAACAATATTCCCCCTTGCAAGTTTGAAGCTGGCTAAAAGGAGCTTGCGACACTGCATCACCAGCATCTTCTGCCTCAGTGGATTACACAACATTTATGCTCACTTTAAATAAAGGGTGTTTCACTGCCTGAGGAAAGTCATCTGGGGATCCTGGAGTCTTCCTGTGCATCATCACAAGTCTGAAGATGCTGCAGGCCACAGCAGTATATCAGGCATGAGCATCCCTGAAGGAATTGCAGCTTCGGTAGAATTAATGCTCCAGAAGAGAATGATGCTATGCCTGCCGGTCCCCAGCACATCTACTCTCTGGTTATATATCATTGCTGTTTAGAGTGCAAACACATTTGAGAAAGGAGAATAGGAAAGCAAATAAAGCTCCTCTCCCAGAGTTCTGCTTTAAAGGTTCTCATGCGAAAGGGATCTGGAGAAGGGGAATGGCACAGTGGGGCAGAACCCATCTCCCTGCTTCCTCTGCAAATTTTCATAGCTTTCCATCACCTCATACAGGTTGCAGCTATCATACCTGGCTCCTGCATAGAACAGTTATTTAAAACACATTTCAAATTAATCAAATACTCAGCTACACATATTTAAGTTATTAAAAAATCCTCTCTTTTGTAAAAGATAGACAAAGATCTATAGGAAAGTAAGAAAAGTCTTACTTCACAGAGGTTTCTATCCAGTTGAATCTGAAAGCTTCGGTTAAGCCTTTCGACTACTGCATTGGAAGATATGTTGTGTTTCAGCATGTGTTCGGTTCCTTCCACAAAGCATGGCAGTTCGTGGCCAGGCTGTTCAATGAAGAAAAAGGTAGAATGCATTTTGTGTATTACTAAATGTGGCAGCATTAAATGCGATGTATTCTGCCTTCTATTGAAAGCTGGTGCATGAACTTTGCAGGGGTTGTGAAACACTGAATCATCATGTATGCCATAAGAAGCTCCTGTCACATCTCTCAGAATACCTCAAACGGTAACTTTTTGAAGTATAGTTTCAGCCAGTGCTGGGTTTCACCATACCTGAGGAGGCTACAAAAGTGCAATTGTGTTAGATACATCTAGAGCTAAGCATCTGAGGCCTGACACCTCTGGCCCAGGTTCATTTAGTCTTTGGCATGTAACCATAAACCAAAGGCTTGCAGAGATTTTCAGAGCAAGAGCCCACAAGGCTTTGTTTGGCTGGGCTTGGTTGATTGCACTGATGATGGGCGGACTTCTGCTTCCCTCCCTACTGCTGTTACATCAAGCTCAGTTTTGCTGCTACTAATGTATTAAAGGCTTCCTCATAACGAAAAGCAAAAGTTGTAGCAGCATGAGCAAAATCAACTCAGTTAATACTGAACTTCTCTAACACCTACAACAGCTTAAAATCAATACTTACCTCGGCAATGGGAAGACAGGAACATGACTGAAAATGAAAAGAGTGAGCGTTAAAATCCAGCATTGGTGGCATTCAATGAACAAATACATTCTCATGATGTTCTCCAAAGCGGTGTACTCACATTGGCAGCTGTCTCCCTACAGGGGCAACTCAGAGGACCTTCCTGCTGAAAGAGCAAGCGAGAAGTCTGTATTTATTGTCACCCACTGTATAAGCATACACTTTTACAGAGGGAAGGTGCTAAACTTACAAGCAGGAGTTTTGTATGCCGGATGATTTCACGAACGCTGCAGTTCCGTGCTTGCACACAGAGCAGCAAACAGGAGAAGAGGATGTATGGCAGCATGCTGGTGTTCATGTGCAGCTCAGTCTGGTAGGTGACAGCACGACAAGAGGACACTCCTTTTAATTGAGTCTTCACAAAATTCCCATTCTAGTAGGGAAAAACCCAATCATAAAACTGATACCAGGTGCCCACTGTTTTTTTCCCACTTCGCTTGGACAGCATCAGACGTGGAATTGAGTCACCTACTGCAGTGACTTTGCTTTCGTACAGCGGAAATTCACAGCTGCTCCTCATAAGTGATTAATTTGAGCATTATGATATCACAGCCCAACAGGAAACAATGGTTAAAAAGCTACAAAAGCTTCTTGTTTTCAAATGTGGAGTTTGTCTCCAGTCCTCATGTAAATTATAGTTCCATGAAAGCAAAGAGATGGTCGTGTTCACCATTGCCAAACTTGCTGAGAAAACAAGCTGACAGGCTGGATTCCCCCTGGATTCAAAGCAGGAACTTTCTTAAGGAAAGTTGGTGATGCTGCAGGGGCTCTGTTGTGCAGTGCAGAAGTCGTCATACTGAATTGCAGCTGCTGCATCCAGACAGCGATCCCATAATCCTTGGCTGGGATCCCACCTCTGCCGAGCGCACGTGCGCCGATGTGCAGATAAGGATTGGGCCCTCAGAGCAAACACGCTGCAATGTCACATTCCACCCGTTCCCTTTGGAGCAGAAAGGAGTGGATGCAGTAATAGTCCTAAGTGACCAAAATGGCATTAACTTGGAAGTTCTCTCAGATGGGGTCTCCAAATCAGGTTGAATGCCTGGTAGAGCCTTCTCTGGCCACAGAGGTTTCCTCTTTTCCAAGTTGCACACCTTGGCACAGCAAGTGGTAACCCTTTTAGATCCTCCGAGTTGACTTTTAAGCTTCCCTGCTGCTATGCCATAAATCTCTCCAAAAGCTTGAGCCTTCTGCTGGTCAGTCCAGCGGGAGGATGAGCGCGATCCCTCTGGAAGCTATCCTGGAAAGATAAAACATCAGGTTTCAATCTGCTGGGTGTCTTCCCTGGCATTTGCGTACCAGCAAGGGATTCATTTGACGAGAACAGCCCCGCTGCCTGCCTGCACCCCAAGGGGAGTGGAGCAGGATCAGCCTGCTGGTCCTCTGCCTGGCTGCTGCACACCCAGCTCCCGGCTGGGGAGGATGCTCCCTGCCTTCTCTTTGAAGTTCATTCTTGGTGATTTAATGTGGGAAGCGTGCATCCCATTAGGCAGCTACAGCTTTCACACAGGCCCCAGGGAATGCCTAGAAGCAGCCAGGGACCCTCCCTTGGCAAGTTAAAGCTGGCAGCTTTCAAAAGGCATATTGTGGGGATGATGCCACTCACTGAGCCAGGCAGTGGCGTCTTTCAAGGCACTGGGTGATTAGAGAAGGGCTAAAATCATTGATTTGTGATCAAGAGCCTATGGTTCCCTGAAAATCAATGAAGAGGCTTCTGGGATGAGTAGGTCTCCCTTGAGGAAACAGCTTTTTGCTCAACCAAAGCAATGGGCATGCTGCTCTCAGTTTATTCAGCCAGTAAAGCCCCTCAGCAAGAGCTAGAACAATTAGTTCAAAGCATCAATCCCTGAAGGAAATGAATTATGTGAATAACATTTGCGCTTACAACACTTGGTTTCTCAGATGATCGAGAGCCCCATTTTACGTGGTTTTAAAGGAAAGAATTCACAAACATCTTTGATTTAGCCCAAGGTTGTGCAAGGAATATGGTAACAAGCCATAAGGAGACGGAGTCAAAGGGCTTTTCATGACAGCCAGGAGGTTTTAAGCAAAATACATTCATTAGAAATCACATTTAGCCCAGTAACTGCATGTAATTATGTTCATTGGGCAGTGAGCAGCTCAGACAACTTCTGCCCAGGCCTATGGCCCAAAAGGATGAGATCCATATATTTGTTATGAGTTGAAAATCAGAATGGCAGAGCTGCTCCCCAAGCCTGTGGTTCCTCCTCATAATCTGTCTGCCAGCAGTGCCAGTGTTATCTCTACATCTTTCCATATCTGTTTGACTGCTTAGTGAGATCCATCTCACTCTGCTGTTGCTCCAGGACAAAGAGGTGACAAGAGAAGCTGTATTCCATTTACAGCAGATCAGAAATCACCAGAAGTCAAAGTGGCAGGGAAAGAACTTCCCATGTATTGGTTAGAGCAGCAGTGGATACTGGTTATGACTTCTCTTTGGAGAGTTTAGAGTGTGATACTGGTTATGACTTCTCTTTGGAGAGTTTAGGCTCTATTCCAGCATTTAGAGACTGATCTAAAAACCATGGAAATTAATATATGCTGCCATTCCAGCAAAAATACCAGGTTTTTAATGTGATCTTTAAATATTTAGGTTTGATACTTTAAAAGTCTTCATGATGACCAGTGTGTTAAATACAATCAGGAGTTGCTTTCCCATCCTCGTGTTTCGGTGTCTGATCTCCCTCTGTTCCTCTCCCTTAATCTCTCTTTCAGCAACACAGGCCAACATGTAGACGGGAAACAGAGGTTTTTCAACTATCACTCGAAAAAATGAAACAAAGCTTCATGTTAAATTCAGTGGCCACGATGCTGTAGGTAAGAAGGTGACTGCGAGCGCACTTCCCTCTGAGGTTGCAAACCCACAAGCCTCAAAAGACCGGTTGTCAAAGTGGGGAGCCACTAATGCTAAATCGGGTCTTTTGAGGCTTTTCTGTTCCCTTTTAAGAATTATGGCTGAAAAAAATCAAACAAGAACTGAAACCTTAATAAAGGTCACCAAGCTCGAAAGCAGTGGGTGCAACAGCCCATAGGAACACCCCCTATATTGCCATTGAGAAACCTGAGTGGGGATAACTCAGTGTGGTCAGCCTGAGGCAGAACTGGACATCAGCAGGTCATATATCCCCATAGTTCTTATCTCTTCCCTACACACTAATGGCTATAGTAGAGGAGCAGAGCAAGGAAGGAGCAGAGAGCTCCATCGTCCTGGGTGCTGCCAGTGCATCACGTCAGCTTGATGTGCCTGGTTCAAAATCACAACTCCTGAGTGACCAGATTGTAAGACTCCAGCCAAGAACAGGTATTTGTTGCAGGAACAGTGACAGTACAAGGGGTAGTGGCTTCAAGCTGAAGTACAGTAGTTTTAGATTAGATCTTAGGCAGAAGTTCTTCCCTGTGAGGGTGCTGAGGCACTGGCACAGGGTGCCCAGAGAAGCTGTGGCTGCCCCATCCCTGGCAGTGTCCAAGGCCAGGTTGGACACAGGAGCTTGGAGCACCCTGCTCTAGTGGAAGGTGTCCCTGCCCATGGCAGGGGTTGGCACTGGATGAGCTTTAAGGTCCTTTCCAACTGAAACCAGGCTGGGATCCTGTGATTTGGAAAAGGTGGACACACAGAACTCTCCCGATATGTTTCTATGATCTCTTACAAGCAATTCCCTCTGGTGCCTTCGGAAATCTTCATGTAATATCTTGCCCGTTCATGGTTGATATGTAAATACCTTAGGATATATTCTCTTTTCATGCACCTATTTTAAAGCTAGGCTGACTGACCAAATATGCCACACAAACATCTGATTTCCAAATCACTGCTTTGACCTGATATTCGACCTCCTGGTTTTCTGAGTGTCATAAGAGAATTTACACCCCACTGTAGCATTTCCAAGAAACTCTGACCAGTTCTGGGTTTTCTTAATACAGAAAGAAAGAAACATTCCCTGTAAAGGAAAAATAAGATAATGTACAGGCTTGTTGTACTAATCAAGGTGTAAGATCTCACAGAGACCGCAAATGAAGAGATGCTATTGATAGTTTCATTTTCCAGAGATAAGGTGGCTTGGAGTATAGTTTTCCCTTTCTTTTAGATAAAGATGACATATGCTAGTATAGAAATAAAGGAAAATAAGGTCATTCTAATTCCTCCACAAAAGGGTAAACCATAGCATAGTAATAGCAAGATTGCCTATGACAGAAACATGTAAAATCCAAATGAACTCAGGGAACACGTGACAGGTTGAAGAGGGCATTGGCACCTCCTGATAGCCACGCAGAGATGGACCACAGGATGCCCTCAGGACTCACATTAGCTTCTGTAGGTAATGGAGTTCTGTTACTTTCAGAAGAGTTTTAATTGATTTTAAACCATTTGAACTAACTAGCCACAACTAGTGGTGCTCAGGAGCAGTGAGATGGGGGAGCGCACCTCAGAGGGACCTTCAGGGTCATGCTTGTTTCATGCAATAGTACAGACACCGGAGCTTTCCGGAGTTCCTGGCAGGAAAGCCAAGCTTTCCATGCTGCAATGGTACTTAGCAAGAGCTGAGGCATCTAAAAGCAAAAAAGAAGCCCTGAGAGCAACGTACCCGTGCTGGGCATTGCACATATTGCAAGTGCATCTCACAACCAACAGCATCCAGAACTAAGCGGGAAAAAGCAGGAATTTTCCACAAAGATCACCAGTTCTTTTGTATTTAAAGGTTTTCCTGATGCCATTGCTCTCAGTTCAGGATCCTCTTTCACACCAGGAAAGAGAAGCATTGCAGAGCACTCAGATCAGAAGTCCACTCACCCTTCCTTGCTTGTCCCACTGTGAGATGACCCTGGGTGCTGGATTTCCCTCTCAGTACAGCATGTAGAGGAAGGTAGAACGTGCAGAACAGACACACAGCACAAGGCATTCGCTCCGTGGCTGCTTTAGAGCCCTCCACCAGCCAGATCCCCATTGCAGCTTGCTTTTCATCCTGGAAGCATTGAAAACCACTGCAGACTGCTTGATTGAAACACAGTGATCTCAATTAAATAATGAAGTAAGCACGGGTGTTGGTTCACAGCTAGCTGCATGAGTAAGAATAGCCTGGCCCTCTTACATAAGAGTTGGCAAGGTTTCCTATACTAGGTGTAAAGTAGGCTTACATTAGAGCTAGAATGTTTTGAAACATAGGAGAATAGACCATGAGCTGGGCCATGAAGATAAGCGATGTAGGTCCTGTTGCTTTTACAGCAGGCGTTTCTATATCTTACCATGAAACCTCATATGGGACCTCTGAGACCCCCTTAAAAAGATGTTCTCCTTCTGTTACATGCATGGCTCTTAGCAGGTTGGTTGTCCCACTAGTGTGTGAACCTAGAACTATGGCAGGATCTACAGGGTAGGAAACAAGCAGTGTAACTACTTAAATTTCCCCTCACTGCATGGCTTAATTCCTTTTGGAGCCTATCTCTAGAATGTGACTTTACATACTAAAGTTGGCAGTCATCAGTCTGTACTCTGTAGGAGCATATACAGGAAGAAGACGGCTTTAGGGAAGGGAAGCTGTTCTTGTGCACTCTATATTCAATTTAGCAGCTTCTTCCCCCTTGTCTGTTTGGATCTCATCATTTCTTCTGACTCTGCCTTTTTCTTCATGGGCACAAGACAGGCACTGGCCTTCTTGTTTTGCATGAATACAGTGCCTAGAGATAAATCTCTACTATAACAACCTCTGCGACAAAGCAAAGAACTTGAGATAAACCAAGATCTAACATCTTAGTGCATGTAAAGACATCGCCTACTCCTGTGTATCAGAGTACAACCGGAAAAGAGAAACCGACATGGGGATTGTGCTCTCACCTTCCTAAGGTGTTGACACATCAGACAGGGACTCCTGAGGCATGAGAATATCCCAGCCTGGCCCGGAGCCATCCCAGGGATGGCTTCAGCAAGCACTAAAACCACTGGGATGTCCTGGGAGAAGGACTTAAGGACATTATAGGTACCCAGCAACAGGGATGCGGAGGGATACGTAACACTCTCTTTGTCCCCTGGCCAAAGGCAGCCCATCCTGCTCCCACCTTGTGAGCATCACGAAGCTTCTCCCACCACTAAAGACCTTCTTCCAGGTGAGGGATTTTCACTGGAAAATGGGTTCCTGTTTGCTTTGTTTTCTCCACATGAGGAAATAAACTGCTGTTACCTTTACTCCCTACCATAGCATTACATAGTGTATAAACTGGAAAAACAGCTAGACAGCCAGCATCTCATTAAGTAATATGAGATGTTGTAAGAGCTGGAACACCACCAGCAGCATGAAAGTCAGGCAGTTACATGTTTATCTGAGGCATGACAGGTCTGAGTATGCTTTCGTATTCCAGGCAAGAAGAACATAGAAGTGGGTATCCTGGTTCTTCTGTCTGCCTAATCAGTTTTTACCTCTTTCAGGGGTTACTGCATTTAATGTTAGAAATGTGGGGCTCTGAGCATCTGTGAACAAGCCATTAAGCAGGTGGATTCTCCCACTCCAGTGTGCATGGTGCTGGGGAATGGGCCACGAAGGGCAGGTCACTGCAGCCACTGACAGAAGATTGGGTCCATATCCTGAATTCCATTGACGCCAGGGGTTTTTGTGTAATGCAAGGACAAGATCACCAGCATACGCAATCAGTTCCCTGTACAAGGGATCTGAATCAGCTGTATGTGTGGCTGTTTGCCTGCCAGGCAAGGCAATGTTTAAAATCCCATCACCAGGTCCCCAAAGAGGATTCCTTAAAGCTCCTAATTTCTATCCATAGATAATGATATTATCTCTACAAATTAATGTATTTGATATACCGTAAAGCAAACCATTGACAAAACACCCACCTGTCAAGTCTCTGTGTGCATAAACTGTAATTGCCATCCCTCATCTTCGAGACGTGGGGCTGACCTCCTGCAGCATCACCCAGCCCCACCGCTGGACCTCTTTCCTCAGTGACACAGCCACACACTCACTGCTTCAAAAGCAAGACTAAGATATTTGTCAGGCTCTGTGTGCTGGGATCCCCCGTGATCCATCACAGCGATGGATACAGCCATACCTCAAAAGCTGCTCATCCCAGCCCTGCTGTTCCTGACCCAGCATCAGCCCGACCTCCTGTGAGGCTGCTGTCACCTTCGAATCCAAGGGAAATACACTAGGGAAGCCATTGGCAGGGCTGGATCACTCCAAAATCACCTGCGCGGTGCCCAGTGGGGGACTGCCTATTGAGAGGGGAGCGTGTGATGCTCTGACAGCCAACCTGGACCTGGGGTTGGAACAAGACAGGAGCAGCACACGGCCATGCCCTGCCATGGACGAGGTTGCCATCATGTGGCCAAAGCTTTGCGTTCACTTCGCACTCGCTTTTCGTGTCTGTTTTCCCTCCCTATGGCAGGGGAGCTGGAGCTGCGTGAACTTTAGGGCTCCTTCCAACCCAAACCATTCTATGAAGCTATGATTCTAAATCCTGGGCATCCGTCTCAAAACTGATTTAACCGGATGAAGAAATCAGGAAAACTCTCCATACAGCTCCAACGTGGGCCTTGGAGCTTTTCATCTGGGGGAGCACAGGACAGACCAAACCTGGGCACTGAGAAGGCAGGATCATTCACATACACACCTTGTTGCAAATCTCATCAGTTTAATTAATTCATCATATTTCATGGTATATATCGTGTATAATGTGGGCAGATTAGCACCACCACTTATTTGCATTGAAAAATGAGTCTCCCCAAGTACTACCTTTGGAGACATATGATATGCATCTAAAGAACAGGTTTTACATACATATGCATTAAAATAGATAGGATGGAATAGAGGAAACCTTAAATGCAGCCAGCAACAAATTCTTTTGTGAAGGCTCATTAATTTTAGCCATATTGTTTGTCAGAAACAGCTCCCCGTGTTCTTGTCAAGCTCAAAGGCATTGTGAGCCTCCTCACCTGCACATCCTGAGGTGAAGCAACAGCGGCTCTTTCTCCCACATTTAAGGCCAGTTTTGGGGGAGGCCATGCTTCTGGTTTTAATTCAGGCCCCAGTAAACAGGAGCCAGAGGTTGAGAACCCCATTCATGAGTAATGCTCAGAAGCCTGAGTTTTTAGGCACTTTGTGCTGAAGTCTTCAAGTCTTGTCACCAATTTCTCCATTCATACAGAGAAGAGGGCACTGGAATTTCTCTTTCCTTCTCCTCCATAAAGGGGGAAACCTGGACGGCTTCTCCAGGTTGTCTTCAGAAGCTTTTCTTGATGGCATCTGCTAAACCCAGGGAAAGAGCTCCAGGGGAAAAGCTCTTTTCCAAGAGAAGATGGGGGGAGCCATGCATTTCCCAGAGGACAGTGTTGTTCCAGACTATTCCCCGGTGCCACATGTCCCTTGGCTTGTGAGGCTGTTACCCCTCAGTCTCTCCTGCCAGTGCCACCAGAGTCCTCTTTTCCCAGCAGAGATGGTTCTCCTGGGGCTTTGGCACCAGAAGCTCCATGCTTAGAAAAGAAAGCATGGAGATACTGAAGAGCATAAACAGAAATAATCACAACATAAAAGACCTTGGAATAATTGAAAAGCTGAGGTAGACCAAAGAGAGACCTGGGGCTGCCCCAGTTATCTCAGTAGGTTTGCAGCAAAGAGCTGGACGTCTGAAGCTGGCCTGTGTAAGAGAACAGTTTGGGATAAGCTCTGCATCCCTCAGAGACCTCCTTTGGTGCTGGACTCTCAAGGCTGCAAAGGGATGTCTGCAGGATTAGGCAGCTGGCAAGTTGGACTGTTGTGTCAGGAAGATCAGGTCTAACAAGTCACCTCTAGCAGGTCCCTGGAGGGCTACGCAAGGTGAGTTAGGTGAAGTAAGAGCCAGCCATCGGTATGACTTGGTTTATTGTTTTCTGAAGAAAAAGAGCAGCTGAGCGCTAACTTAACATCTTCCCTTTCCCCAATTCAGTTTATACCTTAGAAAACAAACAGATTGTCGAAGCCCTTCACATTTTTTCTATGATAATGTGTTAAATTGTGGCAAACTGGAGAGTTCCGTGATGGAAACCACAAGTATCCATTCATACGGGTAGAGTTATCCATTTCTTTGATCCTGAAAGCAAGCCAGGATTTGGTGGGAATCCAGCCCTTCCTACGCAAAAGGGCCCTGCACACCCACCACACCTCCTCCTTTCCTTGCTCACGAAGAGGAGCATTATATACAATGTCATACAAAAGATGCTCCTTGGCTGATGTTGGTGGGCTGGTTTGAGTATATCTCACTCATGGCTAAGGGAAGCAAGTTGTTCTCTTGGCTCAATAGGAAAATGTCATTGGTGATAAAGCCAGCACCACCATGGGGATTATTAAGGTGCTCCAGGACAACAGAGAGAAAGGTTTGATAAGAAAACAGCCTTTGGATTTGATGGGGCTGGTGCAGTTTTCAGTGTCCTCCAGGGACTAAGTCCATGGCAGAAGAGAAAACAGATGCTGTAGGTGCAGGAAGAGAATCTTCGGTCAGAGCAGCTGATCCCTCTCCAACACCACAGTGCTGATTTGGCTCAGGACAGCAGGAGGCTTCCAGGTCTTCCCGGCAACACTTTAGGAATAAGAAAGAAGGAGGCTTATGAAGTACTGCAAGAAAGAGCAAAGACTGCTAAGAATGAGTATTAAACTGCTAAAAAGTGTCTTTAATTGGACATTTTTAACGCTGCTCCTTTATGCAACCCTAGGTTTATGAGGGAAAGAGTAAAACTGTGAGTTGATGGTCAAGACACTTCAAAAAGGCTTAATTTCAGGTCTTTATGGGAGGATCAAGGGAGGAATTAATACAGCGCAGGGACTTTGGTGAGAATCATATTTCACAACTTATAAAATGTTAGAGAATATTTTCCTTTCAAATTTTCTTATTTGGACTGATCAAAACAATCATAACAACCGGATTGCAATGAGATTCCAGGAATCTGGAATAAAATCTAAACCCATTGTCTGCTCCAAATCCCACAGACCCAGACTTGAAAAGTGACTATTCAGATGTAGGTTACCTGTCTTCCAGAGGATCTATACAATTGCAACTCCATTTGATTCAAAGATGAATTCTCTAATCAAGCTAAAGGGTCTTTGTGTGCTGACCTGGAAGTTAAGGATTGGTCTCAGTTTGGTCTCTTTTCATTGCTTTGAGAGAAAGTTCATAGCCAAGAAACGTGGCTGAACACATTGGGAATCCTCGCACTGCGTTGACCGTGATGCCCCTAAAAAAGACCTGTTGGGGATGGAAAAAGGTTAGAGTATAGGAATATACTGTCTCTTTTAAGAAGCAGAAAACAGTGAATGAAGTCACAGTGGGATTCTGAAGAACCAGAATCCACTCTCACTGCTGGTTTTCGCTGAAGTCTGTGCTGGAGAATGGAAAAGCAATGGCAAAAGTCACTGGTTGGTATCACTGAGCTCTGTGCTCCCATCTCTATCTGCCCACAGGAGCTACAAGAGGTAAAGGGTAAAAAACCTCCTCATGGGTAGAGCAGAAAGCAAGAAACCCAAAATGTGTTCCAGCGTTGTCCTGCCCAGCTACAGTCCTTCCTTTCCTTGGCACAGACAAGCGCATTGAGATGATACAAACCCTAGGGTACAAGGAGACTGTTCTTTTCATGCGGCAAATGCTTTTTTTCCTAGGGCTGGGTCTGTGGGTGCAGAGGAAAACCAGGTTTCCTTTGTACCTTGCTGACAACTGGCTCTCCCACCAGCTTTGGGGTAAATACTTGACAAAAGCCGGTATTTTCACATAAGGGGTCCTAAAAGCCGAGCTTTGGTGCCCATGCATATCCCATCATTTTCTTTCATGAAGATAACAAATACCTGCAGCCAGTCTTCCTCATTCTGCTCATATATGGGTTTTGAAAAGACGCTGGCACTTACAAGAGTGAAAGACCCTGTAGGTTTTGAGTGCTTGAACAGCAAAGTGCTTTCTGGAATGGAGATGGGCCCTTGTTGCTCCTATTTACAAGACAAGGGCTGCAGGGAGCATCTCTGCTGGCCTGTTCCTCACAAGATCCCTGCTTCAACCACCCAGGCTCATCACTGTGGTCACTAATCTAAACACCACATGTTCAAAATGGACATGAAAAGTCACATCAGCAAAGCCAGCTCCCTTCCAGGCTTTACAAAGGCAAAGCTCCCATAGCTGCTGTATGGAAGAGTGGAATATCTCAGCTCTAAGACCAAAAGCCCATAGAATAAAGTGTCAAATGAGTATTTCCCTTGAAATACTGAGCTCTGCTGAGCACCACCATATCTTGTATCCAATAAATCCATTGCACGATGCTGACTTGCACAAGACAGAATTAAAGTACGTTCACATAGCTTAGGATGGAGTTTGCAACATGAAATTGCAATATTGGGATATTTAGGATATTGTTGATTTGTTGGGGTGGTTTATTTTGTTAGGAAGATAGAATTCTCTAGGAGGAAATTCCAAGTTTTTGCAGCATCCAAGCAGTAACACAAGAGAGCCAAGTTAAATAAGAATGAGGATTTATGAAGGACAGCCCAGTCATAAGCTTTTCTCATCAGAATGAACACATTTGGCTATGCAGAAAGAAGAGAGCTGTACTGACTTGGTTGTGTGTATACAGGCAACTACTTCCAGCACTGTGAATGCTGTTCCTTTGTCCCCAGATGAAAACATCCAAACCTGAGCTTGCCATTTACCAGTTGTGTGTCTCCTTACAAGAGAAGGATCCAGTCTTATCATCAACTGCTATGCAGTCCTATTACCAGCTTTAGTCTGCATGCCAGGCATGACAGCAACAAAACTGCAAGCAGCTTGAACCTCCAACAGAAACAGCTGAGTGCCTGAGTTGTTAACATTCAGGCAGGACAAGGCAGGTATGGGATGAGGATGGAAAGAAGGAGGGAAAACAGGGAAATTCCCTTTTCAAACACACTCTGTTTTACTGTGAAGCCACAAGCCAAACTGAACATGCAGGGCAGGCAGCCTGCATAGAGCCTGACCCTCCAAGCACAGCCTTCTGCATCTCTCCCGGTACTTGTGCTTCATATCAAAGTGGCTTTCTCCTTTTAACAGCAAAACCCAAACCAGCCCAGTGTTGGCTGGCATAACATTGTGGCATGTTGGCAGACACTGAAATCACACCGACTTGTGATTTTGGAGGCTAGTTCTCTTTCTCTAACTTGTTACTCTTCCCTCTGAACGTGAAAATTAGCACTTTGGAGCCAAAAGCCCACGTGATGTTTTGATGGCAGCTTAAATAGAGATTTATTTCAATATCAGGAGGCATCACTTCTCGTAACCATGCACTGGCAATGCAGTAAAGCTGCAGACCGTGGTTCTTTGCCATCCACCTTTAGCTGAGGCAAAGTTTGCAGGTAGAACAAACATCTTTTGTTACGCTAAGAGACAAAGTCAGAAGGACATGAGGTTGGTTTCGGCACACAGCTCTTCTTCACGTTGGAAACTGATTCAGAGAAAGCTCCAGGAACAAACTTGCCAACGAAGCTTCAAGTTGACAAGCAGGCATTCTTTATTGCGGTGCCAGGAGACACGGGGGATAGCTCCTCCTAACGTGTGTCCCCATATTGATACACGGGCCATCCTTATATAGTTACTGAGCACACATACATATTCATGAGGCCACGTATGGATTACATCATCTTCCAGAAAGTTCCCCGCATGCGTACAAAAATGTGGTGGTGGCCTTTGGGGGTTGTTTACTTCTTCCAACAGTCTTCATCACTGCTGGCAGCCTTTGAAGCACACGCAGTAGATGCTTATACCAACCTAATCGGTTCATTAACACCACAGACATAACAATCATCCCATCGTCCTACTTATCAGTTAGTTTAACTGCAGCCCATCCTGGGCCCCTGCCATCCCAGATACTCCTTATCCTTACGTCCTGTTCTTCTAGCCTGTTTTTCTTACACCCGTTTTGTACTAAGGTCATAAAGGCCTAAACTATGTCAACTACAACAGTTTACCTTGTACAAGAATTCCCAGTATGTTCTCTAGCTGTACTCTATATTTTTCTCTGTATATCATGCATCTCAGTAATTTTCCATTACTACTGTTACAAAGTCATCAAACTTGACATGACTTAAAATTGATTCTAAAGGTTTATATATTTCATTTTGTGATTTTGTGCCCCCCCTTGTCTCAACACCAAAGCAATTCTGATTTAAGAACACTTTCAATCAGCTCTACCTTGGTGCAAAAGGAGGGTGGGCAGTGCAAAAAGCAGCATCAGCTCCACCAAAGCATTACCCAGAGCAGCCAAACACACCCAGGGTGCAACTGGAACAATTTCCCATTGATTTCAGTGCCAATGGGAAACATTTGACCTCTGCATTTTGCAGAAGCAATCACAGAGATGAGATTTTCTACCTCTGATTTATAAGTCAAATTATACTGACAAATCTATGCACTGACATGAAGTGTTATTTTAAGTTAATTACACCAGCAGACCGTGACCCCCATTCATTCATTTTTCCATTGCTATAAGGCACATTATTACTCTCACTATTGGGATATAAAAGAAGCTCCACTATAATTACCTACTGTCATTATTATAATCACAGTAACGGGCTTTAGCTGCCTCTCAACCCCACAGAGAGGTTTGAAACATCTATTGTATTTTCCAATTAAAATTAAATGCCTAATACCCAGGTTTTACTTCAAATATCACTTACTTTTAAGCCCTCGTTCTGGTAGCTCTGCAAGATACAGTCAAGGGTCCCTTTGTACTTGCTCAAATAAACTCCATCAGCCTGAAGCCGACTTTTCACAACGTCCATTGGAGTAGCAGTCCCCCAGGAAATGGCTCCTAGAAAAATGTAGAAGTATTTGAACAATTTCTTCCCTGTATTTCCTTGGCCACAGGTCAGTGAACTCAGAAATTCACCTCTCCTCTACCACATTGTATCCATGGGGGTTTCACTGCAGGGCATTCACCCTGCTCAGGTGCAGGAATGGTATTTCTAGGAGCAAAGTTCCCTGTTTCTGGAAGAAGCAGTGAGATTTTGGGGGTGATGCTGGTAATCAAATGCAGGCAGTCCAGGGGGTGTCCTCCAGATGCAAATCTTCTGCTGTGCTTTAGTAGAGCATAGACATGTTGTAGGAAAAGCTCAAGCTGCAGAAAAGCTGGAATCCTCAGATGATGCTGTTGAAAACCAAAGTTTGAGCTGAGAGAACAAATGAGAGGCAGCTCTATCACATGTAACCAGGATTAAGCCCAAACAGCTGGCCTACCTCATCATTCTTATAAGGAAACGGGCCATTTACATTAATTAGCCTGCAGCTGAGTGGGATCTTTTGCCTCTCTGACAAGGTCAGCATGCAACCACAATGTATGGCCCAGTTGGACAGCCAAGAGTTTGTATGGACCAATATGAGTGTTGGGGTATGCTGGACAACCTGCCCAGTTGGGTCAGGGCTCTGTTTATTTGCAGGAGAAACAGAGATGGCATTTTGTAATTAATACCTGAGCTAAAGATTGACATTCATTTAGGAGTCTGTGATTAGAAATAGCCAAGAAATGGGGAGTGGGTACAGGGATGACTTTATAGATGGGAGCATGATGAGAGATGCACGTGTCAGTCCTACCACGGGTGTACACAGGGAAGAATAAGAAGACTAGTAACAGTCAGCTCTGCTTCTGCTGCCTGTGGGTAGGGCGCACACCCTCCTGGTGGGCAGCCAACAGGTTGAAGTCCTCTTCTGGAGGCATCTTGGCTGCCTGAGGATCACTAGCAGTGTGATATGCAGGCTGCCGTGGGATATCCAGGGAGATGAAGGAGCTGGCTGTGTTCCTTCTCGCTGACATTGAGCCTGAGGGAGGTCTGATAACACAACTTCCATCAGGTTTGCCAAGTCATAAAGAGTAGCTGTGGTGCCAGGAGTCCTGGCCCTAGGGAAGGGAGCTTGTTCAGTCCCATGTCCTTTCCTGGTGACCTTGTAATCTCCCCTTGGAACCTTCCCATCCTTGTTTTGCCAGTGTTGTGGGAAACGGAGGTGCTTACCTGCTACTCCCCCTGCCAGCCAGATGGAGGAGGGATTAGGGGAAATGCTTCCATCAGGGGTAATCCAGCCACAGACGATTGTGTAAGGGATGAAATAGAGGCAGTACCCAGGAACATCCCTCAGAAGCATTGCTCCTGCGCCTCGGTATATTCCTGCTATCCCCTCTTTCTGTAGGACTGTCCTAATGCAGTGAATTGGACCTCGGTACACAGGAAATCCAGGCACTGTGGGCTTTAGTTTCATGTTTGCTGCAAAATAGAGAGATACAACTATTATAATAAATAT
Source organism: Amazona ochrocephala (assembly GCA_039720435.1). NCBI lineage: Eukaryota > Metazoa > Chordata > Aves > Psittaciformes > Psittacidae > Amazona > Amazona ochrocephala. The sequence goes on from CM077889.1 coordinate 17,482,132, forward strand.
ATTGCTACAGAACTGCTCTCAAAAGCCCACCATCATTGATCAGAAATCACTGCCATCCATTTCTTTTCACTGGATCATTAAAAGTGGGTGGGGAAAAGTTTTAAGAAAGGGAATGCAGATGGAAGCATTTTTAGCTCAATTCATAGAATCATAGAATGGTTTGACTTAAAGGGACCTTACAGATCATCTCATTCCAAACGCCTGCCACAGGCAGGGACACCTTCCACTAGAGCAGGTTGCTTCAAGCCCTGTCCAACCTGGCCTTGAACACTGCCAGGAGTGAAGCAGCCACAGCTTCTCTGGGCTTTCTAATACCTAATCTAAATCTCCCCTCTTTCAGCTAAAAGCCACCCCTTTTTGTCCTGTCACTACATGTCCTTTAAAGAGCCCCTTTCCAGATTTCTTATAGCCCCTTTAGGCACTGGAGCTGATCTAAGGTGTCCCCAGAGCCTTCTCTTCTCCAGGCTGAACAACTCCAGCTCTCTCAGCCTGTCTTCAGAGGTGTTCCAGCTCTCTGATCATCTTCATGGCCCTCCATTGCAGTGGCATATGGCAGCAGAGAGCCAGGCCTTGAAGCAAAGTTGTCCTAAAGCTCCCAGTAAACACCAAGGACTGGCAGAGAAAGGAAGAAGATGCTCTTTCTCCCTACCTTGGATGTACGGCTGCGTTTGCATCTGGAGCCTTATCTTTACCAGGTCCACAGGAGTGCCGATGCCCACGGAGATGAACCCAGCCACCATGCTGGCCAGAGCCACATCGGCGAGCACCGGTGTGCTATCCGGGTCTCCGTGCCGGAGCTGGCTGAGGAGCCGCTGTGTGTTGCTGAAGACACCGAACACTACGGAGCTGTAGACAGCCATGCTGGCCAGAGGGAAGGACATGCCTTTGAAGAAGCCAACCACCTACCCAGGGAAGGGAGCAGGAGTCAGGAGGCTGAATGGGCCTGAGCAGCGCAAACCCAGCTTGTCTATGAGGGCAGAAACGCAAATCCAAGTAGCAGATGTCTCCTGAATAACCACTTGCGCAGGAAAATGAATTCATCCTGCTAAAGACTTGTAAGGATTGTGCAGGGTACAGGATATGCTGAAAGCACAGGGACCCACGTGAAAGTCCCTCTTATGGACAGCTTCTGTCCTGGCATCACCAGACTCAGCAAAGTACCTCCAGGAGAGCTTTCTCAGCAGGTACAGGCAAAAGAGCCACTGTGGATGTAACACCCAGACCCACGTGAGGACATTTAACCCTCCATGCCAGGGATCTGTCTTTTCCCTACAGAAATAACCAGGATCATTACCTAGAGATAAGCAGGAGAAGAACATAGGGATTTACAGGCTTCATTGCACCAACTTGATTGATCTTCATATAACTGCTGGTGTCAACAGTGGTTTTGTATAATTGCTTTATGTATTTATCTATTGATCTATTTATCTATTTGCATTTTCAGTAAGATAAAGTACTTACAGACTCATTTCTGTATACAGTGAGAACACAATTGAGTGTATTTCCATAGCCTTGCCCAGCTTGCAAACGAGTCTACAAAAGACATCCATAAAATGTGATTAAAATCCCATGCTTCCAGCCCAGGGAAACTCGTGCTACATAAACAACGCGCATTTTGCTCTGAGAGCAGATCCTTCCTTAGTCGTAAAGAAAACAGAGTGACAAAACAAGATACATGCGCATTCACAGGGCTAAACAGGACCGCAGAGGTCCGAAGCGTTCTGCAACATCTGGAATCAAATTGCTCTCGAGTCCACACCAGCTACCTTGGCCAGGCACAGCAGACTGGTGTGCGCTGCTCTCCTTGGCAAGGTCCTGATCTATGTGGAAATTGGAGGGTTATGTGGTCTCCTCTGTCTGGGGACTTAGTGGAGGCTGGGATGTATTCTAATGGAGAGGCGTGCTCCCCTGGCAGGCATTCAGGGTCCTTCTGATCTCAGGTAGATCTTAAGACACACATATACTAAATGGAGCCAAAGTAATCCAGCTCCATCTCAGCAATTCTCCATGCTTCACTCAAAAATACATTTTTACCTCATTTCCAACATATGTTTCTGGAAAGCAATGGTTATGCACCTTCCAAAAGATGCCTACAACAGCTGTATGAAATGGTGTGTAAGTCACGACAAAGCCTGTATGATTCCACATACTTTCCCCTTCTCACATACATCATGTAATCATCACAGAGTGGTTTGGGTTGGAAGGGACCTTAAAGCTCATCCAGTTCCAACCCCCTGCCACAGGCAGGGACACCTTCCACTAGAGCAGGGTGCTCCAAGCCCTGTCCAACCTGGCCTTGAGCACTGGGATTCTATAACCAGCACAATCATTTGGCAAGCATCCTGCAAGCACCTGGCCAGTGGTGGGACCATGGTAACAGGGTCACCTCTCGCTGTGGGGCTGGTCTGTGCTGCTCTCTGGACACACTGAGTACCGCTGCTCTGCTCCATGCTTAGCCACAGGCCATGGGGAAGGCGGCAGCCAAAGCAGAGTATTTACTGAGCCCTTACAAACAAGCTGGTACTCATGCAGCGCACATTGCACAACACCAGCAGGCTCAGGCCATGGGTGCAGACCAGTGCGTGCCATGAATCACACCAGGGACGATGGGGAAGGGGGAGAACCACTGGGGAGGCTGCCTATGCCCTGAGCAGGCTAGGACAGGGCAGCCACAGTGCCTTCCAGACACCGGCCTTCCAGCCAGCCAGCCCTGCCTTCCTTCCTGGCTTCATCTGAATGCTTAGCCCAGCCATTTCCATTCTGTTTCCATGGGCTTGTTGTTTTTTCTTTTACACAGTAACCAGGTATTTAGAGGTTCAGGTTAATGCATTTTTTGAGTAACTGAGGGAAACAGTGTCCTCACAAACTGCTCCTCGCACACATGCCCCTCAGCCGAGCTGTTAACACCTGGCACTGAATTCCCTGCTGGCATCTCTCTCAAAGTCAATTGATACCAGCGTGGATATTCCACAGGAAAACTCTCCTTTTTGTTGTGTTTTGATTAGAAAGGGCTCTTGGGTGATGCCCAGAAACTGGAGAAGGTTCCTGGGGAAATGAACGCAATGTGGAGGATGAAGAGTGAGTAAATGTAAAAGTAGTCACAGTTTTGCAAGGCGGTGGGAAAAAGCAGCTACTTGGATCTGATGGAGGCTGCAATATGGGGAAGGAGCCAGCTGAAGGAGGAGACCTGCTGGATGGGAACCGTGGTGCGGGTACCACATACCCCATCCCACCGCCTCCTCCTCCAGGTGGGGAAGGACCCCCCTATCCCCAGGATGCTGTAAATGCTGCTGAGCTGCCCCATTACTGGCTTAGTGCTATGTAAAACACTCCTTTCCACCTCCCTTCCCCTAAATTTGGAAAGGCAACAAGTCTGCCTACTTGGTATTCCCAAGCAACAGAGGTGTCAGCCTGGCAGTTGTCTTTATAAGCGCTGAAGGATGGGCTCATTCTTTCTTGGCATCCAGAAACTCAGTGCTTCCCAGCAGGATCCTCTCTCAGTAGTTGCCAAACTCCCCCAAGCCTGGCAATGATGCCCTGACCTCCAACCTGAGGTGGGATTGCCTTGGCAACCCCAGGCAGAGCCAGCCTGTGCTGCCCGTGCCCATTGCTGGGGTGGCACAGGCAGTCTTGCGGCTCCGCTGTGTGGGGTCTGCATCCATCCTCACACGGCGATGCTCCTGGGACTGATACCACCTCAGCAGCTTAGAAAGGATAGGGCTGGCAACCATCTCCTGATCCCAGGATGTGTGCAACAGGGTAGCTGTGAAGGCTTGGGAAGCGATGTGGCATGGTTCTGCACTGGACTGTCCTCTCCATTGCACTCCAAGGGTCTCTAAGGTGCAAATGGAACCACTGGCTCTTGGGTTTGCCACATCTGACAGCCCTGCCTGAGGTCAGCAATAAGGCTGGAGGCAGATCAGAGCCCAAGAGCAGAGCAGTGGAAGGAACAAAAGGACTCAGAGATGTCTATCACACTGTACAGAAAGAGAAAGTAATGGGTTCTTCCTCTATCTCTGCATCAGTGGGGTGGGTCAACTTGGTTGGGTCAGGCTGTATTGTCTGCATCATGCTAGCAAATATCTTTTTACATGTCTAAATCCTTCCCTCTGTGAACTGTTGTCTTGCAGCAATAGTAAATACCGTGTCTCATAGCCCTGGGATAACAACTTCAGCACTCTGCCCTCCCAGCATTGCCAGCACTAGGAGAACACATAAAAATGTGCCTGCAGCAAAACAAATACAGTTCCCTCGTTGCCCTTTGAATACTTGTCTGTGGCAAAGTTCAATAAAACATTGGCCGAATTGTTTGTTAAACCACACATAAAGTTAAGGCCAGGTTGAATTTTCAGCACTCACCCTCACACATATCAGCCAGTTCTTTTAGTTCCTCATTCAACACAAGCATTGAAGAGGAAATGAGGAAGAAAGTCTATTAAAACATTTCTACCCAGGCTAATTCCCCCTTGGGGTGATGGGGTAAGTGAAGATGTTGTGAAGCATCATCTCGAGAGAGGCTCCCTGTCAGTGGGGGTTTGTGTGGTGACAGGAGAACATGGTTCAAAGTGGTTTACCTTGATGGTGTCCAGGGGGTGACCAACAACAACGCTGGCAGCTCCTGGGGATGAAAACAAAGCGTTACACAAAACACTGAGGATGCTTTTGTGATGGGATGGGAAGTGATGGGTTTATAGGGGAGAAGGAGAGATTTCCATCGGAAACATCCCTTTTTCTCCTGGACATTATAACCTGAGGCCACCTGCGGTCCAGTGCTGTGATGTAAACTGCTGACTGCTCAGCCCCTGGACGTCCTGTCCCAGTCCCGGGGTGTGCAGCAATAGCATGGGGTCAGCAGGGCAGGGGGAGTGACTGCATTGCCTCCGCACGCTGCAGGGATCCAAAAACCAAGCTGCTCACCTAACTTTTTGGCAGAGGCCCTGTGTTTTCAGTCAGCTAACCTATTAACCTGGGCAGGATCCATGGGCCATCTCACATCCCCTTCCCGAGCCTGGTGTGAGCAGCAGCCTGGGCAGAGCTCTGGTCTGCAGTGGACAGTGGGTGATTGAACCTCTGTCATTGTGCTTCTGCAGTGCATCCCTGGCAACTTAGCTGTGCACCTTATCAGCTGTTAAACCCAGTGGGAACTCTCAGTACTGATACCTCTACACATCCTCACGCTTCCTTCTCTTGCTGGTGTCTGTTTTCCCAGTATTTGCACTCAGTGTTGTCATCAGACCAGATCAACATCCACACCCCCCAGCCACCAGCATGTTTGCCGAAGCAGGACCGTGGGGTCAAAGCCATGCAGTATCTCTCCAGGGTAGGGGACTGGGGGACCCAACTTTGCCACTGTGTGCCCCGGAGCTCCCCTTCTGTGCTTCCAGCAAGGGGAGCCGGCCGTGTGTGGTCACAGCAGCGCCGCATGTATCGGTACTTCAGTTTTAAGTATCCCGTCCGTGGATACCACGTTGAACCGTACTTGCGGGGCAAAGCAAAGCAAAGCACACATCCGCTGACACGAGCGCGCCGATCCGATGCACAGCCCATGGGTACCACGGGGGTTTCATTCCCACACACGCTCCCGTCTCCCCTCGCTGCCATCCTCCCCACAGCATCACTTACCGCCCACCAAGCCCGCCGCGAAGTCTTGCAGCTGCACGCTGTCCATGCGGCGCTCCGAGCCCGCCCCGACGGGCGGCGGGTCCCAGTTGCCCGCGGGTCCGCACTGAAGAGCGGTCCGCACCAGGTAGGGGGTGACACGGGACGGGGTCCCCACCGAGCTGTGGATCGCACCGAGCCGGCGGTCCCGTCGGGCAGGGGGTGACACCGGACGGGGCGGTCGCACCGCACAGGGGTCCCCTCAGCAGCCCCGCCGGCCGCCGCACGGTGTCTCACGGCCGCCGTGACATCACGCAGCGGGGCTTAAAGGCGCAGCACAGGGGCCGGCGGCGGGAGAGACCCGGAGGGACGGGAGGGGCGGGGGGAGACCCGGTCGGGCGTAAGGAGGGACAGGGGTTTCTTGCGGGGATAAAGTGGGAGGTGAGCGGGGTCAGAGCGGGGTCCTCGACACTCTGGGCTGGTCCCATAGGGGAGCGGGAAGAGCAGCATCGGCCGGGCAACAGGGATGGGTGTTCGGGATGAAGGGGAAAAAAAACGGGGGGTGCCGGGGGGGGAGGGGGAAGCATGCTATAAACTTCTAAATTAAAGATGTAAGCCCAGAGATAAAGAATATAACTCATACAGCCTTATTCAACTAAAAAAACATCCCCATTTGCTTCATTGTAATCACACTGCCTCATCTTCCCAGGATATATCCCCAATTTCTGTATTATCTTTTCAGAAGATACCCCCAGTTTCTGTATTTTGGCCAGTGATGAACAATTGCTCCCTACCCCATTCCTTCTGCAAAGCATTCACAGTTTTCTTGCACCTCTATTACCCATTTCTCCCTCACTCCCATCTTTCCCAGAGTCAAAGCCCAGCTCTGTTTAGTTCCCCTTTCACACAAGAAGTTCCTTTTCATCCTCAGTCGTGTTTTAATAAACCTCTGAACGGGGCAGCCAGAACCACAACCAATAGGGATGGACAGGCACTGGGCAGCTTAAAGATGTTTTCTGTTCTGATTTCAGCCCCTTTTCTGGCAATTCCTGACATGCCCTTCTGATTGATGCTGAAGATTGGGCTCAAATGGTAGATACCTGATTTTGAGCGGTCTGGCTGTCCTGCTGCTGTGCGGCTCTTTCCATTAGTAAATCTAATATCTTACATGTGAGTAGCACCATCCATTCAAAAGCAGGATATCCCTCTAGACCTTTACGAGATCCCAAACATGTTTGTGCCCACCAACTCCATCAGAAAAGTCCTTTTGGACATCAGGGGTGTGACTTTGCTCTGCAAAACATGCGATTGCCCTTTGCCACTGTACAGATACATCTGTCTCACCAGGCTGTGATTTACTACAGCCCAAAGCAAGTTTTGTTCTCTAGAGGTCAGGTTTCAGCAGAAAGCAGTTCCTTTGAGGCTTTCTGAAATGATTGGTATCTGGTTTGCCCCGTTGCCTTTCTGGAATACCAGATTGGGGTTTGCGGAATGTTTTTGTCTATATATTGGGTTATGAAAAATGTGGATAGCTCGTAAACAAGGAATCCTGAATGCCAAAATAGTGCCTGGAAATAGAAATACTGAAGTTTTACTTAAATAATTATCACTTCGATTTCCATTCATAAATGAATATTTTCCACAAGAAGACCTTAATACAACGTCTCTTTGTGTGCCTGCACGTACACCCAAGAAACCTTAGCACTGAGTTGACTGAAGGGAGCCTTTGTCTAGACATTGCTTATAGCAATTTGATATTAGGTGCACGGTTATCAGCTCAGATCATCTACACCTGAAACTTGAGATCCTTCAATGTACAGAACAATGCACGGTCTCCATGAAGAGGGTTTCCCTCCAACCCCAGGTCTCCAGTGGCGCAGAGCAGGTTTCAGGGAGACTGTGGATGAATGCTGGGGACAATGTGTGTGCACAAGCACTGTGGAAACTTGTCAGTTATATGTACAGTAACACAGAAAGGGGATATTGCCCTCATTTTGCATGCATATTTTCTTGAAAAGCCAAAAGAAAAGCTGGCTGAATGAGGTAATTTTCCAGGTAGCAGCATTAAACATTAATCATATGAATCCTCTGTAACACATTTCCACTCCAAAATCAGAACATCTGCTAACTCAGGGAGAACAAAGGAGATGGTCTTCGTGCGATGCTGAACTAAGAGCTGAAACCAAATGTTACAGAGACTTTATAGTAAACAACTTCTAGCCTAGAAGAGGAAGGCAGGGAAGTCCTTTCCAACCCTTACTATTCTATGATTCTATGAAGTTGGGGTGGACACAGAGATGCACTTGCAGATGTACCTGTGGCCATGTACACCCCAGCAGCATGCAGGACACTTATAGCTCTTGCCATGGGCTGCAGTTAGCAATGCCCATGGACCTGCAAATTAGTCCATAAGCAGGCAGAGACCTGTGCACATGCTCAGAGTGGTTAACTGAAAGAGGTGAGATTTAGATTAGATACAAGGAAGAAGTTCTTCCTTGCAGAAGAACCTCTGTATGGAGAGCTGGGAAGGGATCCATCCTTCCTGCTGCTCTGAATCCCAGCCTGGGCTCGTAGCCACTCACAATTGCTAGTCAGAGGGAGATTAGTGTGGTTTCTATTAGGGATGAGGACTCCTCTTCCTCCTGCCAAGAGGGGGAATAGGGAGATTGTCTCATCCTGAACACTCTTGTTCTGCCTCTTTCTCCACCACAAACTCATTGGTTTTCACTCTACCACACATTTTTGACTGGCTTATATTCCTTCCACAGCAGATTCATGATGCTGCTGGTGAAAGGGAGGACATTTCCCCCCACCTTACCAGAAGACGTATATTTACTCTGTGTGAGCTCTGCAGTGCAGGGACTGGGGCAGACTCAGTAACTCGTGGTAGATTCACATGTAACCACACTGCACATGAAAGGCACAACTCAGCAGGGACAGAGTATGTTAGAGATGGAAAGGATTTGTACATTTCTTCTCCAGCTGTAAAGGATTTCTGGGCTAGGACGGAAACACAGCTGATCCAGGGATAAATTCCCTTTACATATTAACCTATTAATAACATACAATGGCTTAAGCTGCTGGGCAAGATACAAAAAGCAACGTTAAACCTCGCTGCTGCAGCCAGCCACTGGTCATCAGGGTCTAATGCTTTGGGAGCTGAGTCCCATGAGCAGAGGCCAGTAGTGTGCACAAATACCCTGGAGAAATGTGTGAGCGGTGATAAGAGGACAACTTCATGGGCTCCAGCAGATCCAGGCAGCAGGAAGACATGTCAGGGGCCACATAGCAGAAATAGTTCTCCCCTCCAGGAGCTACCAAACAGGCTCATTTCTGCGGGCAGCAAAACAGGAGTGCTTTCTTTGCAGGAATGTGCATGGAAGATGGTTTAGGGATGACAAAGACACCAGAAACAGGCATGGAGGGCCCCACTAATGGCTGCAAAGTTCTTCTCTGCCTTTACTTCACCAGGACCCAAGCAGGTTTTCTGGAGGAACGGTGTCCCAGGAAGAATTAGGCAGTGAGGGGAATCCTCTGGTCTTTTCATCACCCATTTGCTTATGCTTCTATATAAGGAACCCCTCTGACAAGTGTCTGAAGGAACCTATGTCCCATGAGAACACTCATCTCCAGTCCTGCAGGCAAGACTCAGCTGGTGCAGCTGAATTGGGCTGGAGCAGATCTCCTGGGACAGGATACCCTCAGCCTACAGGGACCAAAGAGATCTCCTAGTTACATCCAACATATCCCCTCAGATCACAGCCTGGCTGAGCACCACCCAGCAGCCCAGTCAAGTGTTCCACAGGCAGCCTCCTAGCACCATCCAACAGCTTGGCTTAAGGGCCATGAACAGCCTTCTCTGGCCTACCAAGGTCTTCCTCTGCCATAGTCTGGAGAGCAGGAGAAGCAGCAGCATCTGGAGCCTGGGGAGCTACAGCCGTGCTCCCACCCAGGCAAGGCTGGCCATCCTTGGCTGAGATCAGCCAGCTCCATAGGGACATGCTTGAAGCTGAGAGCAGAGCAATGCTGCAACAGGCGGCTACAGTATGGGAGAGCAGGCATTCCCCTCCATCCTGTCAGGAGAAGACAGCCACCTATGACTTATGCTCCCTGCTCTCATCCCCCGGGTTCATTTTCCACACAGCAGCTATTGGTAAGGCCCTGAAAGAGCAGGAAGTTTCCCTGGCAGAGGCTGCTGGGCAGGCAGCGTGTGGTTGAACTGCTAATGAGCCTAAGTGGAACACTCTGCTTAAAGGCATGAACAAGTTCCCAAGCTTTGCCTGTACCATCAACAGCTTCCTGCTCAACTCAGCCCCACCACATCTCCTGGTCAAAGGGACACCTTCACCAGCACCACCATTAGATTAGTTTTATTCTAGGCAGAGAAGAGAAAGAGCTGCCAAAGAGGAAAGCAAGGGATGGGTTGATGTTCAACCAGAGCAGGATTTAACAACGCAGGCTGTCCTGCATGCAATAGCAATGTGATGGCCATGGGTGAAATACTTGCCCAGATCTCCTTAGGAGATACTGATCCCTCTGATCTGCTGTTGTACATGTCAGACCCTCCACACTCTCTCAGAGGGAATAGGAGCAGGAGAAAGAGTGGCTGGGCAGGGAGGAGGTTTTTTCCAAGGTTAGAGACAGGAATGTCTCTGGAGGCTGCAGGTAAGTTGCAAGCTCAGAAAGCTTCATGCTCCATTAGCCAAGCATCTGCAGCATCCACCTCAAAGTAGTTGCACTGCCAAAAGCTGCACAGGCTGCCCAAACCCTTTCTAAACCCCAAAATACTTCAAATACAACCATCCCATGTTATCGCCCTGCGAGTGACCTCCTGATGGGCAAAAGTCCTTGTAAAAATGCCTTTGGAAGTTCACCAGGCTCTCTGTGTTTTCATTTCTTGGACAATGGTTAATGTTTGAAGCAGAAACCCAAATAACTTTCCTCAAACTCCTGAATGGCAAAACCTGGGCCCCAGCCAGGTTGGAAAAAAACAGTGGAAACATGGAAAAAAGCTTTGAAAGAAGTGTCCAGCCCTAAGAGGTGTTTGCTGCTGTGGTGGTTGTCCTGGGAAACATTTGGGATAGGGCTTGTCCCTTTGAACTTTACATTTGCCTTCTGCAGTTGTCTGCATGAGCTGATCATGTCGGCAGCCTTAGGCATCCAAGAGCCGCATTTTGATCCAGTGGGAGCCCAAGCTCAGATGTACACATCCCCGCTGCAGAAATCCATATTTAGGTAAAATAGTTCCCACTCTTGGCTTCCAGGTTTTGTGCCAAGTCAGACTTGAGACAAGAGAGATTCAATAGGTGAGATGAGATCCATCTGAGCTCCAGCTTCATGTGATCAAACCCCTCCTGCTTATATGCATATGCTACATACCACATGTGCAGCAGCAGCACACGAATGCACAGTTCCTCACACAAACCCCACTGGCAACTGGAAATCAGAACAAACCACTTTTCAGCTTGTGGAAGCTGGATATCTAACTGTTTAGAGGGATAAATGACAATTTGGACTTTGGCTTTTGTAAATTGCCTTGAAGATCTCAGTAGCTGTGAGCAATTGAAACAGTTATAAAGTTTAGTTTAAATGGGGTTTTGCATGTGCATATAATTGTATTCAGCTAAAATTTCCCCTTCCAAACATCCTTCCACCTTTTTTCTGTTACTCTCTTGAAGGAAAAGGATGCTGTTAGCTTTCCATGGGGGCTGGGGTAGATGTTCCTTGTCAGTGAAAGAGAAGCAGGCTCATTCTACAAGGTGAACACTCCTATCTGCACAGAAACATCTCTGCAGCCAATAACATCAGGAAGAAGAATGACAAACAGGAGACTTAAACAGATCTTCAGAGCTGCAGGTGCTAATCAGAGTGCTTGAAGGCTGCAGGAAAACTTACATGAGAGAAGCAAACACCGCTTTATGGTGAGCAACGATTTCATTAAACAGGCACAGTGAGACAGTTTCTCATTTGTGTTAATGGAGCAGCATCCTTTGTTCTTGTTCAGTCCCACTGATTCCCTGCTCACGATGTCCTATTTAAGCTCTATAAATTCACTGTGGAGCCTATAGGAAGGACTCGTGTTCATCCCTGCTGGAAGGACCCTCAGCATCACTGCTAATGAAAGGGAAAACCAAGTGAGAGGGGCTTGGACGTGAAAAATCAGCAGAGGGAAAAATGAAAGGTGAGGAGCGGAGCCTTGGGTCTGCTGGAGAAATCCCGGTGGTTGTGCCTGAGCCGGGAATTCACCCTCTGTGAACCTCTTCATGGCAACTACCTGACTGCACGGATCAGGACTCCTGCCTCTGGGGGTTCCTCCAAGGCCAGTAAGGCAGGAAGAATACGGCACAAAGGATTCGGGTCCAGCCTGGACCAGCTCTTGCCCAGCAGGTATTTATCGCTGTTGCAGTGCCATTTACCCAATTGCAATGATCAGCACCTTTCCTCCAAACCCTGTGGGAGCAGCAGAAGCAATTTGCTGCAATAGATTTCCCCCCGCAGCAGGAGCTGCATTTCGGTACCCGAAGGAAGCCAGGCCCCCAAGGCGGGATTTCCACCTGAAACCGCAGCTGATGATTTGATTTTGGGCAGACAGTGCCACCAAAAGGAGACGTGATAAACTACCCAGCCTAGAAATGCCTTTTGCGGTGCTTTCGGAGCACTTGCCGTGATTATCCTCCCTTCACAGACCTCTGCTTTGCTCCCCCATCAGCATTTCCGACTTCAGTGCGTGTGCCTCTCCCAGAAACACACTCGACCCGCCTAAGGCATCAGGGCTGAGAAATCAGCTTCAGTTGTCCAGCTAAGGGATCTTTTAGCCAGGCAGATAAAGACTTTTCCAGCCCTATATGTTGCAGTCCTAATGTTATCAAATTCTTTGAATGTTGCAATGCAACACATGGGGAAATTCTGAGAGGTTTTAGGTAACACATTCCCCCATATTCTGCAAAACAACACTTTACCTGCTCGTGATTAACTGGACTTCTTTCCTCACTTTGTTTAAAAGCAGGTACTACCCACAAGAAATTAAACATATCAGAGTTTTCCTGGATCCTGAAGGCACCCATCGCCATACCTGGGATGCAGCTCAGGGGTTGAGCCTGATCCTGGTCCGTGCTCTGACTCCAGTCCCTGACACTGGAGCACTGTGGCTGAGACCCAGCCTACATCTGCCAGACATGGACGAGGGACTTCACATCCCATCAAGCTGATATCACAACAGCAATTTGCTCGTAAGCTAATGAGAGGACAAAATAACGGTCTTCACTTATAGGGGAAGATGGATTAAAGTGTTTTCCTGAGGCTGTTCCCAGCTTTCAGTGCCGGGTGGCTGCAGAGGGTGCTGTTACCCAGCGCTGGAATAGGGACTCCACCAAGCAGGACGGACCATACTCAGTAAAGAATTCCACAGTTAGGATGCCAGGTCAGGCTCCGCCTGCTACAACCCCATAGACAGGTCTGAAGGGGCCAAGGGTAGCGAGTGCCCCTTAGAGCTGGGACTGCGGCATTTTTACATACCTTCTGTATTCTGTTACCTTCTCAGTTTTCTGTTTTGTGGTTATTTGGGGGGTTTAAGAATAATCGTTTCATCATCATTTCTCTGGCTTTCTGCATATCCCAACCAGGAGCAGTAATGTCAGAGCAGTCAGCCCAGAGCTGGCTGAGTTTTGGTTACTGCTGCTGCATGAGGGTGGGAGCAGGAATAGACCCTGGATGAGGAGGATCTTCCTAAGGATAGGCTAGGGCTGTGCAGGGAGGAGGCTCCTGTTTCCAGCCTCAGCCCCCCTCAGACAGGGCATGTGGTACCCAGCCCTGCCCCTCAAACCACAGGCATTTTGGTTGTAAAAAGGCAGAGAAGACAAGAAAGAGAAAAGTACTCCCAGGGAGGGACTTACAGGAAACATCAGAAGACAAGTTCCCAAATTATCCCAAGATCATTCCACCCCATCCACTGCTGCTACTCAGTGGAAAAACAGAGAAAAATCATACAAAAAACTAGCCCAGAACTGCAAACTGAAACTTCCAGCTTCTTTTATTACCCCATAGCTGCTTGCTGCTGCACTGTGTTTTCTTTAGCCCCTGTCACCCAAACCTGTAGGTACCTTGTCTGAATGCGCTTTGTCTTCATCCTCTCACTTCTCAGGTATCCTGGCTCCATCAGCAGACCTGCTCCACAGTAAAGGTCCTGGAGAGCCTGGAGGGAAATAGCTGCAGCCCCAAAGTCTCACAGTTACTGCAATTAGTGTAATTAGCAGCATTAGTGTCATTAGTACACACACAGTGGGGCCAGGATTGAGCCACCTGAGCTGCTGCTCCCCCAGCAAAGACCTGCAGCTGAGCTTCTTGCCTGTCTTGTCTCCTTTCCTTTTCCTTGTATGTGTTTTATTAAACTTCAGAGTTCTTTGATGGTCTATAAGAAGCATCATCCGTGTCTCTGTCCTTTCTTTCCCCAGGAAACAGCAGCAGTGATTGCTGGAAAAGAAAAAGAGCCATTTGTGCTTTACTACCCAACTATTTCCTTGCTGGTGATTCGAGTGTTGTGATTTCCTTTTTGCTCCTTCAGTTTTCAGTAGTTCCTTCTCCTGTCCATTTTCAGTGATAACTCAGCCCGAGAAACATCTGCACCCCATTAGGAGCAGCTTTGGGTACATAAAACTGAACACAAAGGGTAAAAACACGTTTGATGGCCGAGTCACACTCTCATCCAGGAAACAATCTGGCAATCGGCATGGGGTCCCTGGGGTACCCAAGCTGAAAAACAGGCTCGACCCTTCTTTCTAGCACATCACTGAAGCTACTTACTCTGTTAAAATACTAAAGCTGCTATGAATCATACCTAGAGCATGAAGAAGCTGATGTCTTCTTTGTCACCTCATAGTATCAGTTTCCTTTTTAATAAACTAACCTGGTGAAGTGCCATCACAGCATCACCACCCAAAGAGAGGAGCTTTATACCCAATGGCTGGCTGCTACAACAATCAGCTTTGCTTGATGTTTTCTTAAAAGCTGTAATAAATTGATGCCAGAAATCTGAGTCATTGTCAAGGGGCTTCAGGTAGATCTGGTTTGGGTAAATTGCCGGCTATTTGGGAAATCACTCATCCAACAGCAGCGACTTGCCAGCTGTGCTTCATGGTTACTGTCGGCTGTGTATCTGAAATCAGCACCGCGCTTTCCAAGCACTGTAAGCCCTGATGGGACACATCTCCAGGTCCTGGGATCCCCCTGTGCTGGCCATCTTCTGGGGTGATTTAACACCCTATCTACCATCTTTTTTCTCTATCTTTGCAATCTTTTCCCAGGAAATTCAATGACCCTCACTTTTGGCAGCCTTCAGGGGTTTTGTGCTACCTGCTGATGCTCCATGGCCCTTTTCTTCTGCAGATGACCAGCATGCTTCCCCGAGAGCTCCCCTCCCCTTTCTGCCAGCCTGTTTTCCTTAAAGCATTCCTGGGTTTCTTTCTCTATCAAAGAACAAGCAGACAGAAAGGTGTTTGATGGCCACTCGAAGATGTCTTTTTCCATTTGTAATCTATTTTGAGGTTGTTCTGATTGCCACAGCAGGCTCATTGCTGGCCGCTGCAGACCCTGCTGGGGGGTGAACTTATGTGTCCTTCTTACCATTTCCCAGGCTGGATGTGGTTAGCCACATTTTCCCAGACGTTTCCATCAATTCCTGAAGAAAACACAATTTCACACACAACCTGTTCGTGCTTTCCCTGGGCCCCTTGTTTAACAACTCACTTTGGAAAGCCTGACTCTAAGGTTGAAGTCTTTGCAGGCTGAGAAGTCTTTCTTTGCTGATTTTCTCAGTCTCCACATGAATGGAAACGCAAGATTCATGTTCCCACTTTCAAGTGAAGGCACAAAGAAATCTTATGCAGGGTTCAGGCATGACTGGGGAGGGGAATAAGATGCTCAAAAAGTGGGAAATATGCCTCATGCTGCCTATTGCTGCAGCTGGCAGCGCGTTGCTGAGAGCCGTCAGGAGATTCCTTCAACTTCAATAGCCAAGATTTAGATGGTTAACTAGAAATAAATCACAGACCACAGCCAAATGGTTTGCACGGTGTAGAGAAAGGATCATGGCTTGGGAAGCACAGTGATTAATTTGTTTTCATAGAGCAATTGTCAATAAATCATATGGCTAATGATGCTCTATTATGAATTAGCTGTAAACAGGCTTCAGCCCAATTATAAGGACTCAACTACATCATTTAACTGAACGTTTATTCTTCCAAAAGGGCTGCATAAGACTTCATTTTAGCAGCTGAACGCATACTTCTAACTGGAAAATGCACATGTTTAAAGTCCCTGCCTGCTAAAGACACCTTCAATTGCACCCTGTTGTGATTAGGAGGCTCAGTGGTGTATCCATGGCTGAGCTTGACCTCTGTTAATGCTATTTAAGTGTGGAATCATTCTTTTACATCAGATCCTTTTCCTGAAAATGTTCGTATTTAAGGGGTTTCTTTTACTTCATCAGGTGAGGGGGCCTAAAACAAACATTCTTCTCTGGGCTGACACATGACAGCATTAGCAATGAGTTGAAACTAAAATTGCACATAATACGCTGTTTAGAAGAATGTCCTCAAAGTTGCTGCAGAAAATACCAGCTGTACATAGCAGACTAATACAGCACAATTCAAGTTCCCCCTTGGGGGTACATCTGCCAGATATAAATATTAATGAAAGCGAATTGTGACAGGAAGATTAAGATTCATTAATCATTATTATGATCCAGCATCAGGTGCTAACAGGGCAGCTGCTTGGAGCGAGACGCCGTCACCTTGACCTAACACACACGTTTGTGTGGATGCTGTAAGAAAATGAGGTCTTCAAAGGAAGCAGTGAGCACACTGCTGCAAGAGATGTATTTAGGGAGCAAATCCCAAGCTCTATGGCTCTGGGTGTGCATCAGGTCCCCAGGAGGATGTGGTGGGACGGGGGAGGACCTGGGCACAACCTCTGGTTTAAGCAAGTGGCACCATGGCTGCTGTCTCAGCATCACTGCTGTGATTCCCTCTGCTTTACCCTCTGCTTTCCCTTCTGCAGGCAGGACTCACACTGACGATCACTGCACTGTCTAGGGAAAATAGAGCTAGAGAAACCAGGAAGAGCTGCAGCTCCCCTGCTCCGGTGGGATACAGAAGGTTTCACAAACTTTCCCATCCAACACATTGTTCAAGCACGCTGCAGCTGTCAGACCCCTATTGTTCACGTTTATATTGTACTGGGGTTTTTGATGTCTCAGTCATTGCAGAGCTTTGGAGTGGGAAAGAGAGGCCACTGCCTCCTCCGAGCTGATCCTGCTTCCCAGCCAGGTTGGTGTCTATTTTCACAGCCCTCTCTCTGTTCAGGCAAGATTAACTCCTCACTCTCCACCACATTCCCTTTGCATTGCATGCTCTACCGGTCACCTTTGGACCTTAATCCAACAAGGATTTCCATTTCAGCTGCTGGTGTTGGTAGTTTTCTCAGTACCAACCATTACAAAGTGTGCTTACCCCTTGGTGCAATTGCAACATGAGTAGGGGCCTCAGCTTCATCTCAGACCACAGGCGATCTCCACGCAGTTTGCAGTGCCCCATGCAGTAACTGATGTGCAAGAACACCATGCACAGGAGGGAGGTGCTCAGGAAAGCAGAAACACAGTCATTCCCCTGCACAGTGTATTCATATTACAAATATTAACTTGGAGAAGTCCCACAGCTCAGGTGATCCTGTTGTAAGGCTGTCCTGGAGAATTCATTTCTCCATTTATATTCACCAGTAGCAGAAACGAGCCCAAGGACACCAGCCTTGATAAAAGACTGCTAACTAAAATACATAGCACATGCATTTTTCCACATCTGAGACTCTAATGGTTGCTGCAGAAGTCAAAATATAGACTACATAACTTGGATCAGGTGCTAGCGTTACCCGCACCTGCAAATCCCATCAGTCTGCATTCCTGGGAAAGGCAAAAGTGCCCCCAGCAGCCTGGGAGCCTGGATAGAGTTAGTGAGAACTGGTAGCGCTGGGATACGGACAGATAGATTTATAGGGGACTAGGTAGGGCAGTGGGCTACTTGCTTTTTCATCACCCATTCCCACCTGTATCGTTAACTGAGAAAGGGTTATGGACAGGTCCAGCCTGTGCCTTCATCCCAGACCAGCTTTTTGTGTTTTGGGAAGCAGCTGCTGCAGACAAACACTTCACTTGGGTTCCACACACAGTGCATAGAATCCCAGACTGGTTTGTGTTGGAAGGGACCTTAAAGCTCATCCAGTTCCAACCCCTGCCACAGGCAGGGACACCTTCCACTAGAGCAGCTTGCTCCAAGCCCCTGTGTCCAACCTGGCCTTGAGCACTGCCAGGGATGGGGCAGCCACAGCTTCTCTGGGCACCCTGTGCCAGAGCCTCAGCACCCTCACAGGGAAGAGCTTCTGCCTAATATCCAATCTAAATCTACCCTCATTCAGTTCTGGTGTGAATTAAGATAGATATATATACATATAGATAAATATCTGTGTATCAGGATAGACTCATCAAATCTGTTTGAGGGTCCCAGTGTGATGGGGAGCACAGCTGCTTCCCCTCCTGATGCACCAGCTTCCATGTGGATCACTGGAACTTGCATCTCACTTCTTCATTCTTCTGTGTTCCCATTTATTCTTGCTGTTGATCAGCGTTCAGCACAGCCCTTAGGCACTACCTTCAACCTATCCTTCTCCTGCAAAACACCGTCCCTGATGTCTGATGTGGGTCCTAAATTGCACTGGCAAAACAAAGAAGCCTGGATTAGAGTTTCTCAGCAGATGAGCTGAATGGTCCCTGTCAGCAGGCTCACCGGTGATGTGTGTGTTGGTATTTGTATTGCAGGTATATTCAAGGCATTCTCTAATCTCTCACTGTAAATACAGCCCTGAATGGAAGCCAAGTTGTTTCATAGAAATGAATCACTTCCATTCCTCCTATCACATTGTTGGGAAGGGACCTGCTTAAGCTGCTTTGTTTAATGCTGGCTTCTGCTCCTCTCTGATAAGTGCTGTGTGCCAAAAGCTTCATTTCTAACAGAGTTCAAAGTAAAGTTATTAAGTCATATACGTCGACGTAATCAGGATTTGGGAGAGGAAGGAGAACTTAGCTGATCACGGTCCTTGGGGAAGGATGCACACCAATACAGTTAAACGCTGGTGAGCTAATTTTCTCCCTAAACCAGCACCTGATGGGGTTCAAGTTTATGAAGGGAACATTGCAGCCTGCTGCTCTGCATCAAATGGGAACATATGGAGGCCCAAGCCCCCTCTTGCTGAGGCTGCGGGAGTTTTGTCACTGATTTTAGGAAGCTTTGAGTTTAGATCTTAAAGCCTGAAGTGTTTTACTGAAGAAGGCCTCTTGTACCTGATATCAGAGACAAATTCCATGCCCTGCATTGTCTGTGTGAGTCATTTTATTACCTTTGAAGTAGTTTTTTCCCTAGGGGTAATAGATTAACAAATGCTGTGATTAAGTCCTTTCCCCACTTTCCAAATGAAATCTAACATCAGCTCTTGAGAAAGAGGAACCTGCGTTATAAGAAATCCCCAAAGACAGTGATGGTCATCACCACTTTTGTTATTAAAGGGCATATTTTGCTGTGGTTTGTTTGGTTTGGTTTATGAATTAGGTTTGTGAATTCATGAGATTAAAAGCTTAAATGGGATCAATGAAGACTCCACAGCACGCATCAAAGTAATTGCGGATTGTTTTTCAAACTCCAGAGGACCACTGGTATGGAAGGACTAAAGGGTTAGGGCAATAACTATGAATTTTTCAAACAGAGAGATGAAAGGAAGTCCATTATCAGCACACAAAGCTGAACCGCACTGTTTATTTACAGACGAGTAGGACCTCTCTTGGGGTAAAGGCACATGATGTCCTCTCTAAGGTAGCAAGCTGATCCATTTGCTGCCTGTGTACAGCATGTTAACTATGTGGAAAAGTAATAAAGGAGCCTAAGCCTTCAAGAGGACCACAGAAGCTTCCAACACTGCCTTCCATCCTGTCCTTTTTACCTCTGAGCAAGGCTGTGTGGAAAATATATTAAAATCATGAGTTTTGTTCAGCTCTGATTTCCAGATGGCAACGGATGATATGATATTTTCCAGCTTTTGATTAAAATTAGGCTTTCTGATCTGTAAGGGTAAAGCTTCTAATATTCTCATCTCCCAAATCCTTGGTTTCTGATGTTCACTGTTCCTATAAATTATCAAGTACAGGCAACAGAAAGCAGCTAATTTCTATCTAGTGGAAGTCAGGCAGATTTGTGGATGTGGTACTACATAGTTTGAACTATTTTAATAGGCCAAATTTACGGAAATGCTGAATTTAATATTCTCAGAACAAATCACACCTGCTTTTCAGACAGAATTCCTTTCCCCCTCTGCCTGATTCCTTGAGTTTGGATAATCTCACTATGTTTTGCATGGCTTTCTTTCAACATACCCAAAATGTAGCCCTTCTCTGTGCTTAAAACCAGAAGCTATTTCATGCAGCCTGACTTGGTTCATTCAGAGTCTGATTCATCTGGGTTTTCAGTGGGAAGGTGGCAGAATGATACTGAGGTGCCCTTGGGGATGCAGGGATGCAGAAGGCATGACAGGAGAATCTGTGGCTGCTCCATCCCTGGCAGTGTTCAAGGCCAGGTTGGATGGGGCTTGGAGCAACCTGCTCTAATGGAAGGTGTCCCTGCCCATGACAGGGGTTTGGAACTGGGTGAGCTGTAAGGTCCTTTCCAACCCAAATCTATGTGAAATAGATAAATACAGTGCATTTTGCTTCTACAATTGCTAAGATAAAATAGGTAACGCTGGTACATTTAAGCTGTGTGTAATCATTAGAGAATCACTCAAAGATTAACTAAATGGTTGGAATAAACACATCATTCTGAACAGAAAGCATCTACGCACAGCACAGGAATGGGAAAGAGCCGTCTTTCATCAACTTGTGTGGTGTCTCAAAGAGGTGGCAGGGTTGGTAGTAAGAAGAACGCGTTGCAAGATTTCACAGTCGCAAAGGAAACACCAAGCTGACCTTTTTGTATTGGTCAGACCCTCATCTGGTGTAAATGGGTCAAGATTCACCAAAGCCAAGTAGTTCCTGGATGCTGTTGTCCGGTTTTCCAGAGTCAACACTGAAGTTTCATAGAAGCTCATAGTTGCACATATTAAAGTAATCAGGAATATTTTCATTACTGATGGTGCGAATGAAATGAAGACAGACATAATGGAAATGTGTCCACAAAATTTCACTGACAAAGAATTTAAATGAAAATGGCTTTTTCCTCCTGTGTATGACTGTGCATGCAGTAACCAGCTCTAACAGATGCCATTAATACAATGGAAGGATTGTAGTGGAGGGGAGAGGAAATGTATTTCTCAATCCCTACTGGAAATTATGTCTCTGCTTAATTCCTCCAAGCAGCTTAGATTGAAATAATTCTCTTTTTTTTTTCCTTTCCCATTGGCCATTCCCCATAGCTGCACATCCCTCAAGTGAGCATCTAACCTTTGGGATTAGCCACAGAAAAACACAGTTCTCTTCCTCACCCTCCTCCTTTGGGATGTTTTCTATAGCAAGTTTATCCAGATTCCCCAAATAGTCATTTCCTTTGCTGCTTTCTGCTGTCATTACACAGTCTGGATTACCACTTGTTGAGAAGTATTTTTACTCCAGATTCATGCAGATTTTTGTGCTGTTGTAGGTTTCAAGAGCTTGTTCACGGCTGCGTTGACTCAGTCTTTCACTGACAACGACAACCCCAACTGTTTTGTTCTCAGCACACCAAGCAGCTGGAACTGAGACTCCAAATGTCTATTTCTCCCCCTTGTCCTCCCTCTTTGCTCTTCAACGCTTCCATCCCGGTGAAGAACCTGCCCTCTAGAACTGGGTCAGTGCAGAGCTCTCCCTCTATTCGGTAGTAAGGGGAGTACCCACTGGAGGGGAAGAGCTGGTTCAGACCTGGAAACCTGCTGGGGAAGTAGCTGGTGGACAGGCAGTGTGCAGTAGTGCTGTCTCTTAGGAGCATCTGGGCTGGTGGCTCTTCATCGCTCATAGGAGAACATGCTCTCTTGTCCAGCTCCAAACTCAGTGGGGTAGTCTGAAAAACACATGTGCAGGACCAAGAACTAAGGTCTCAAGTGCATGAAAAAGCAGTGAGGACACACTGGAAACAACACTGCCTTTGGGGACACAGCAGTCACCCGCAGCAATGGGACAGGTCATCTATAATCAACAGAGCAGGACTCCAGGGTCCACAGGGCTGTTTCAAGTGACAGCGGCCTTGCCTCAGGTATCTCTTCCTTGCAGGTAGCTCTGCTCCTGCGTTATGGTCTCAGAGCACAATTCATTGTTTTGTTCTTAAGGACCTAATTTTGGGGAACAGTGTGGTGTGAGATGTTCCCACCTCTCTTCCCCCCTTCCTACCCCTTTCAGAAACACTAAATACATACCCAATTTGCAGGTATTTAACCAAATTTAACGACCTAGACTTTGAAGCAAGCTCCCATGATAGAAGGAACCAAGGTGCCTCCCTCAGAGAGCAGGGACATCCCACCACATATACCTAAAGGCAGCTGCAAGGGCTCCCACTCCTGCCTTTGGCTTATTTTATTTGGAGCTTCTTCCCCTCAGTTATGTCTGTTCCTGCCCTGAAAGAATGCGTGCATGCAAAGTCACTGCTTGCACAAATTCTGCATTTCATTGTGCGTGACCTCCACTAAAAGAACGTGAAATAGGAACACATAACCCATCTCTATGTCTGATTCAGCTACAGCAAAGCCCCAGGGCAAGCAGGAGGTACCGAGGCTGGTGGGGTCAGCGCTCCCACTCCCTGACTGTGCAGTCTTGGGGAGCAATTTAGCAACTGCCCTTGGACTTACTGACTCGGCATCTCCTTCGCTTTCATCTTTCCTGTCATTATCAGGCCTTTTTTCCTCTGCATTTAATCCATGTGTGAGTGGCTGGCCAAGAAGCCCTTCATACGTTCTGTAATATGGAAAATATCCTGTGGAGACAGCTGAATAACTGATTTCCTCATGCTGCTTGATGGCAACCTTGCCTTCATCAAAGCTTTCTTCTGGTTCTGCGCTGATGTGTGATTCAGGGAGGAAAGATGGGCTGGTTAAGAGGTGAGATGTTCTGTAGTAGGACAGGTACGAAAGAGCAAACACCGGGTAATCTGGGAATGAGTGGTCATTGCAAAGGAGGAGTTTGGTATGCAGGTCTTCAGACTCCTGGGCTGGATGGTGGGGAAGCGGTTTCATTCCCTGTCTCCAGATCTCCAAGAAGCTCCTGAAAGAAATTAGTAATTGATCAAATATGATAAAATTTTGCTATTAATGGACAAGAGCCAACAGCAAAATCAATCACCAATGTTAATCTGTTCTGTTGTCCACTCAGGGCATGGCACATCTGCCACCAAGAGATGAGGAGGCCAATAAGAAGATGGAGGATGGTAAGGATTTCACATTATCTTTCAGCTCTTTTTGAATCTTCCAGTTGTTTCTCATGTAAGGTTTTCAATTCAATTTAAATACCAAGTTAGTTCCTATACTCTCAAGCAGTCTTTAGTAGTTCACACATGGAAAATGTAAGATTTCATGTTTTCCCTGTGTTGATGAATAACAGCAAAAACCAGGCTTCAGAAATTAAACCCCAGTCTCCATGTCCTGCTACCTGATTTTTGACAGTCTACTGTCTGGCACTGCATGAAACCATGGCCCACAGAGACACTGTTTGTACCTGATTTGAGGTTAAACTTACATCTGATTTCATGAGCTGCCTTGGCAGATTACAGAGCAAAGAAATGGGACTCTCACAGGCTTGGGCTATTTAGGGTGATTTATGGCCTCCTGAGATTCTTGGTACATCAGCAGTGCTTGTGAGCATTCTGGAAATGGAAGAACATTAACATTTGGGTAGAGCCTGAAAAGAAATAAATCTGTAGAATCCTCTTCTTCTTGGGGTATTTTCTTTCTGAACTTTCCACACAACCAAAACTGGCACATGTAATTCAAGTCTTTTTAAAAGAGTTTGGGTTTGATGTTTCAATTCGACTCCAGTTTTATTTCTGTCTTTATTTGAGAAACTAATTTATCAGATCACCACTAGTATACGGCACTGTTTCAGTGAAAAAAATAAGTCATGTTGCTGTTATAGATACACACAAATATTTTGTTACTACAAAAATTGTCTGCCTCTTGGCTGTTTGCTATTCTGGTGCTGTTAATTCCCCATCCCCACTGACTTCCTTCTGCCTTCTTTCTAATCAAAGACCTGTCTCTAAGTTATTTTGCATTTTAAGGATGTCTAACCAATATCTCATTCAAACAGGCCTGAATCTACACCTTGGGTAACATGACTACAACCCATCTGTTTTACCTAGTGAGAAAGGATGTTTTCACAGTTACCAAGTGCCCAAGAAGCATCCAGGAAGGAAAAGCCTGCAGGGGGAGCATCGTTCTGTGCCTGCCTGGTTGCCTTGGTCATGGGGTTCCAGGGCAGCGTCACAAATGGAGGACACCCCACCCACCCCCATCTTGCTGCTGGTAGAGCCATCCCCTTCCTCCTCCCAATACAGTCTTATGGGCACCCTGGGTTTGTTGGGATGCTCACAAGAGGCCTGGATTCCTTCTGAAGAAGCGTCAGTTCCCTTTATCCCTGCCAGTGAGGTACCGAACTACTGAGATAAGCCCTAACAAACCAACCTTCTCCTTGCTCCACCTTGTCCTTCACTGGAACAGGAGACCGTTTGATGGACTCCCAACCAAGCAATCAGCAGCCAAAGTGACACATCCAAAAGAATAAATTTCAACAGAAATAGCATCAAATGAATTCATTTTTATCTATTTTCATATTAATCTCTGCAAAGACAGTGATAAGTAAAAATATCATTTCACCATGGCATAATAATGCATCTCCCTCTGGTTTATAAGCATAGAGGAAATCTCAGGAATGCCTCTGCTGTGCTTTTTAAGGCATTTTCCAAGTATTTCCATACTCTAAGAAAAAAAGAATATATCCTGTAAACGTGTAGAAGCAAATACATCCTGGGATTTCACAGTGGAATAGTTATCATCTATTTCCCTCCTTTCAAGCTTAAATTATTGTTTGCTAAATGACAGATGATTTTCTTATTACTGCATCACCATGTATCTATTTCAGTGTTTAACTGGCAAGTGTAATACAGCGGAGCAGCTCCTCTGACAAGACATTAAAAATGCTCATAAATACCCGGGTAATAGAGAAATTCAGAATAAGATGCATTCCCACATAGCATTTGATCTCTTTAGTGAAATTCCAGGGCTCTGAAGCACGGGAATGATTTTGAATGGACTATATTATTATTCATCCTATTTATAATCCTGGTTGCTGCCTGCAGTAAAAAGTGGTTTATTATAATGTGATTTCTCAACTGCATCAGTATGATATACCAGCAGCTAATGAAGTGTTCAGGCACCCAAAACCTCAGCTTCATTGAAATTCATCACCACAAAGATCCTGCCAGAACTAATTGCTGTCAAGGCTGCTTATGCATATGTCTTAGTTTCATTTCACAGAATGACAGGGCTAATACTGGTACAAACCAGTGCAAGAAGCCCCTCCAGCCTGCAGCAAAGCCCAGCACATGGCGGGAGGTTTCTCCAGTGAGCTGACATTTCTGCAGGGCCAAGAATAGGTTGAGGACTTGGATACTTTCTTTTTCTTTAAATTGAAATGTTACATTTCTGTTGTATAGAGACAAGGGATAATGGGTTCAAACTTAGACAGCAGAGAATTAGGTTAGATATAAGGCAGAAATTCCTTACTGTGAAGGTGCTGAGGCGCTGGCACAGGGTGCCCAGAGAAGCTGTGGCTGCCCCATCCCTGGCAGTGTTCAAGGCCAGGTCAGATGGGGCTTGGAGCAACCTGCTCTAGTGGAAGGTGTCACTGTCCATAGCAGGAGTTGGAACTGAATGAGCTTTGAGATCCCTTCCAACCCAAACCATTCTACTAATGCTCTTTTACAAACTAAGCATGTCTTTATGGTTAGACTTATGGCAAAAAAAAAGAAGGCAATAAATGTAATTTTCCAGGAAGGAAGGGAGGAGAATTTCCGAGCCCAGAAGAAGTTTGTGAACCCCAGGACTGCTTGAGCAGATTTGCTGAACAACTCCATTTACATGATGTTTGCATTCCTGTTTCCAAAGTCAGCCTACGCGGATCACTCCGGATCCTTGCCAAAATACTTGGGAGTGATCCAAGGGAATGATCTTGAGTACTGCAGGTGGGTTGAGGACCCCCAAGAGGTGCCGGCGGTGTCAGGGAGTTCACTAATTACAGCTCATTATGGCTTATGGGGGAAAGATGCTCTCAGCACGGCAAGTCCGGGTCCTTTAGCAGGACACCTATTCAGACACCTCCTGATGTAAGGAAGGTGATGGGGAGCTTCCATTTGAACCTTCTGGACTTACATTTTGCTGCTGAGATCGGTGGGAGCAAAGCTGCCCTTTCATGGAGCCTTTCAGTGTTTTCCATCATGATTTCCCTGAGACTTGGCCAGTCAGCTTCAACAAAGACAACTTTTATTATCTTACTGAAAAGCCTGGATGTGCTGGTATGTTGTGCTTGCTACATACACATTTTCAAGCATTAGTCATGCCATAACATCTGCTTTTTATTGGTAATTACACTATCCCCATTTTAATAAGAGGTAATTCTTAAATTTCTCATAAAATATACACGACTCCGGGGAAAGAAGGTGAAAGGTTTTGCAAGCCTCTCACAGCCACAAGACCAAAATGAGTGGAAATAAATCCTTCCCGAGCAGTACTTGTCCAGCCACTCACGACAGCACGTCCAGGGATGCCTGTGCAAGTCACCATCTCCGTTTCTCCTAATTGTTCATGCTCTGCAGAACAGAACTGCAAAGCCTGAGCACCATGGCCCTTCTGGGTGCTATTAACGTGCTCAGAAATGGGGACCTGGTCCTAAAACTGCACGTACATGGACACCCCCTCCTGGGTGTAACTTGACTGGAATTAGTAAGAGGGGGTTCTGTGAGATCAGGTCCAAACTGTGGAGCAGTAAAAGTTTCTGGGCTGTTTCCAAGTGTTTTAGACACTTTAGAATTGCAAATAGGTGTCCAGGTTAATGGACCGTAGCTTGTTTGTATTCGTATTTATGGTAGGCTCGGTATAAACTGAGTTAAAATAGTGGGCCAGAAAAATGAGTAACAGCTGAAGTGGAAGACCAATATCCAGATAAAGCATCATGAATAAAATAGTTCGGGGCTCCACTGAAAGCTTCCAGTTTGATATTTCCCATTGTTTCCTTGTAGGTAAGTGCTGCACACTGCTTTGGCGATGTGAGAATTGGGCTCTGCGATTCCATAGCATGCTTCCAGGGGTCTTTCAAGTGATTCTGGACAAGGCAGTGACAAATGACACTTTTGCAAGGTCATCCCTTAATCTTTGAAAACCAGGGAGCTTTTTCAGTGTCTCCTGCCTTTCACTGAATGCCAGCAGCCAAGCCCATATGGAGCATTGTGTGTTGAGCTCATTGTTGATGCAAATGCACACAACTAGTTTTGATTAAGAGCAAAATGCAGAATTGACTCAAATTGCCTTTCTTTTGGTTGTTTGAAAAGCTTCAAGCCTCTCATTATCATCAGGGCTTCTTTCAGGGCAGGAAATGGGAATGTCTATAAGATAATGCTGAGAGGCACAGGGTGAAGTCAAAGAACATTCATGTTCCTAACGAACATAAGGATAAACATGCAAAACAAATCTGGGGATGCTCAACTAAATGTCTGGGGGCATGTTATGGCATGTGGGTTGTTTAAATTAGTCAATATATATTAAGCAGCCCCATACACAAATGGTAAAAGGACAAAGCAGTGGGTTTAAGAGAGCCCTTTTCCCTTTGCACAATAACTCATAGCTGTCCAGAATGTGATTACTGCATTCAATAGCCAAGGGATGCTGTTGTATAGTGGTGTGCCTGGGTTGCATGGTTTTCATGTGAACAAGGAGCTTGCTCCAGTGTAGATGGTCCTATGGCAGCATTTGTAGCCCTGAAGTCACTGAGGTGGGATCAAAAAGGCTTTGTAACCTCAGGGCTGTTCTGCTGTGCTTGGAAATGCTGCTGCTCGGAGGAATATGCCGGATGCTGAGCACAGCCAGCATGCAGGTGGTCCGGCACTGCTTCCCATCTTCGGGATGACTGGAAAACCCTTGTGCCAAGGGCAACTGGAAAGTGGCAACCACA
The DNA here is from genome assembly GCA_039720435.1 of Amazona ochrocephala. Taxonomy (NCBI): domain Eukaryota; kingdom Metazoa; phylum Chordata; class Aves; order Psittaciformes; family Psittacidae; genus Amazona; species Amazona ochrocephala. The sequence continues at coordinate 17,510,000 of CM077889.1, forward strand.
TTCTTCTCTCTTTCAACACCCGGATGAATCTGGCCAGAGTGCCTTTATATTTATGGGGATTTAATCATAGCCAGGGCTGGCAGCATTCCTTACAAATCAGGGTGTTGGGTATTTCCCAGTGCCAAGCCAGGCTAACTCTGCATATGATACTGCAGGGTGGCTTAGTGTTTTCTGGGAGAAGGGAAACAAAGGGAAGGACATTTTGCCAAGGATGAAATTAAAAAGCCACATTGCAAAGACAAGCTCTCCAAAATTAGAACACTGAGGAATTTCAGTTTCTTCATCCCTATTTCTCTGCATGCCTCATCATGCAGACTTCAATAACAAACCAGATCCTGTTTCCCTGCCTCCCCGGGTCTGCAGCGAGCTGGAGCACATGGAGTTCAGGTTCACTGATGTGGCTGGAGAGAAGAACTGATTTCAAGGCACTGCTTTGCAGAGAATAAACTACCTGCAAACAGGCAAAGGTCTGGCAAGTGAGTGGCCACTGGTTTACTCTGCTTCCAGGTGACATTACTGGGAAAGATATTGCCTTTGAGGCAGGTACAAATGTGCTGTTGTTTCCAGAAATATCTTATAAGTAAGGAAACAAAAAATAATAATCTTAAAATACATTAAAACCCTAAAAGCATTAACATGAGGGAGGTGAACCATCCAGCTATCGGTGAAGTTGGTGATTACTATGTCCTGTCTTCACAGCCAATGTTCCCAGTGTGTGGGAAAATGGGGGAAATTAGAAACCACATCTAGGAAGCAGAAGAAGCCTAAAGCAGGAAGCAGAGAGGGAGGATATGGTGGGGATTGGCACCATAACATTTGCTTAAGACAGATCTCTCTCTGCCTTCACACTGGTAGGTGGCATTGGAAAGAAAACTCACTGTGTGCTTCAAAAACAGGTCATCTTCAAGAAACATCACGGAAACCCTGAGTAGACATGAGCAAACAGCCTGAGGGGAGTCATTTGTCTCTGCTGTCAAGGGGAAAATTAAGGCCCCAGGGGACACAGAGGCTGGGTTTGATTGATGCTTGCAGCAGAAGCAAGTGGGTCAGCATTCCCATCCGCCACGAAAATGGGTTCTTTCCCTGGAGAAAAGTGAGTGTATCAAGTGTATACCTGTGGGGAGGAAAGAGGGGATGGGAAGATAAATGGTGGAAAGTCCCTGAAATGATACATGTCTTTTCTTGTTTGGTATTGACAGGAATAACATTGCTGTAGAAAGGTAAAGTGGATCCCCAAGAGCTGGGAGCTGATTGTTGCTGCAGGAGAATGTTTCTGGGCAGAGCACAGTTACCATCTACATCTACATCAGCTTTAGCAAGCAGGACTAAGAAATGGGTGTCAGCACTAGATATTTTCAGCAGGGATTGGTCTGGGTACTGACTGATCATTAGTGACCCATGTGTTTAGGTGAGCTGGAGCACATTATCTGGTCTCGCATCCTCCCAAAGCCACCCAGTTCCTGCACTGCAGCACCACTCTATGGCGTAACCAAACCTGCCATAAGTGGAGATGATTGGAGATGTTTGCTTAAAATCCTGATGGCAAACCTTACACAGATACACCCTGATACAACCACAGTACCTGCTGGTTAGGAGAACATACCTGTGATAGGTGATGCTACACAGCTCTGCAGCCCCCAAAGCATACTGAGTGAGACCCAGCCCTGAAAAGGAAATAAAAATGCAATTTCTGTTCCAGGCAAAATCCAAGAAAGTATTGCCTCTTGTATATCCTTGGAGCAAGCATCTTGTCATCCTCTTAACATACACACACACACATAGAAGATATCTCCTGTTTAATACCAGATCCATCTTAATGGACAGTCACATCCCAGGCAGCCGTGCAGTATGTATTTCTACTCCAAAAGAGAATTTAACTCCTATAAGCCACCTATTTCAGTTCAGTTATCGATTCGTTCTGTTTTCTAACCAGATTCACTTCAGCCACAAACCACAGGTTCTGGTCATTAACATCCAGCAGATTTCAGCTGAGCAATCTGTGGTCTTGGGTTACTAACCTACAAAATAAGATTAAAAGATTCTCATCCTATTTCAGTATTGATAAGTGCCAATGCTGGAATAAAGCTGCAGACAGGCTCAAAGTCTTGAGGTTATCTTAAATAATTCTTAATTAGAGTTTCTTCCTCTCCTTTTTCAGTTTAGACATTGAGGATGTCCTGAAGTCTTTAAACTTACTTTTCCTGCAGTTCTCACATAATCACGGGCTGCAGGAAGGAGGAAAGCACCACAAATAATGAGATGTATGAGTAAGCTGCAGAGTTTGGCAAGCACAGAGATCTCTAAAGAGACTCAAGGTGTTTATTATAGACATTTCAGCCATGACAGATCTTAAGGTTTAGGCTTTAAATTCTCAGCATCTGCAGCTGTTTCTGAGCAGGTAAAGAGGAAAATGTACCAGTGACACAGGGAAAGAATGGTCTGGACCCTGAGAGCAGTCCCTGGGCACATCAGTCACCTCCATCAGTTAGTCCCCAGGAAGGGACAAGCCCCTGCTTGGCAGCAAACCTCCTCATTATTGTGTCCTCTTAGAAACAGATAAAACTTCCACCGCATCCCATGGCATTCAGCCCTGGAAGGGAGTAAGAAAGGAAAATGCTCTTTGAGTTGCCAGCCCCACCACTGCCTCCATGCACACACAACACCGATGGTTCATACTTGATGGGCCCGTTCACCATTCAATGTATTTTAGGGCATTTATTCCTCATCTGGCATCTGTGCCTGCTTCCTCTCAAGAGACAATTCTTGGGTGCAGCAGCTCTCTAGCTTTGCATTCACTCAAGCTTCAGCTCATTTGCCTCTGGCAAGCTTCAGTGGTGCAGCTGGAAGCAGGTCCACCACTGCTCTTGGTGCAGGCTGAGATAGTTCACACTTTGGGGTTTTAACACGGGTGGCTGATCCATACTCACTATTTACTGCAGCTGCAGGCAGCTGTGCTCCTCCTAAAAACAGTGAAAAGGAGGTCTTGCCCTTTGGTGCTGGTCCTTCTGTGCTCCCCTGGTCCTCACCATGAGGCTGTGCCTCCCCATGGAGCAGCTTTGGCCAGAGCAGCAAGGGAGGCTGTCCCTGCAGGATGGACAAGAGGGAGGTGGATGCAGCGTGTCCAGGAAGCACATTCCCAGGACATGACAGCACATCCCGGGGGCCCGGGTGCTGCACTTGTGCTGGGAAGGAAGGACTGGGCTTGTGTTCAGGATCCTCTCCTCGCTCGGGAGCAGGACTCCAAACACATTTTCTCAAGCTACTTCTGTGGTTTTCCCGAATTCCCTCCTCAATACTTCCACTATGATTTGGAAGGAAAAACAATCCATAAGCAAGGGTTAGCCTGAAAACTGCTGCGAGCTCGTGGCACAGCCAGGGTCCCCTCCTGCCTCACTCCCCCCATGTCCGTGTGCCCATGTGAGGGGAAAACCTCTGTGGAGAAGGGATGTTTTGTCCCACAGCAGCTAACACAGGTTCTCCAATAAGCCATGGCATTCCCAGGCCAACGCATTAAATAGAACTCCAGTAACACGCTGCCTGATGTTCTGCTCAGGTTTGCCTGGAAGGTGTTTTAAGGGAAGGAATCGAGCTCACCCACACAATGCTCAGGTGAAACTTGAATTCACCTTCTGTAGGCTTCTTGTGCTAAAACCTGGTTGTATGTGTTCACACATATACAATCCAGTCTGCCATTTGCTCTTGTCATCTGAGCAACAACAAGCAGCGCAGCCAAACTCTTGACAATTATGAAAAAGAAATGATTTTTAAGTCACAGACACATCTGAATATGTATATTGAAAGCAAATGATGAATGTTGGAGGGAGCCAAAGTACAGCGTGATCACGCCACAAGTGAGATTTGGAAATGCACCTTCTAAATCAGCAGAGCTCCAAGCCTGGAATTTGCTCCAAGGGAGCTGTGGTTGAATCTCTTTTTGTCACTGTTGTTTTGCAATGCCATAGTAAGTGTTGGTGAATTCACAAATCATAAAAGCATGGACCATGGCTGAGTGCTTTCATCCAAAGAGCAGAACAAACAGTTTTGGTGTCAGCCCATTCCAGAGAGATTTTCAGCGTTACAAATGAAAAAAAAAAAAAAGAAGAAGAAAAAGAAGAAAAATTAAAAATTAAAAAGCTAAATGAGAACATCTGTTTGGAAGCGAGCCCTAAACCCAAAGTATATAAATGCTGTTCAGACAAATGCTTAGAGACAGCGACAGGAAAATACTCAGCACAAGAACTGCGGGGTGATTTCTAGCTGTTCTACTCACAGGATGCTGATTTTTGTCCAACCACCAGACATCAGCTATTCTCAGTGATGAGAGATGCTTCAATGACCCAGCCACTGGCTCATCTATCTGGTGGGCTGGACCTGTGGGAGCCCTCAGTGACAGTGGCGTCAGCTTCGGGATGCATAGAGTCATAGAATGGTTAGAGTTGGAAAGGACCTTAAGATCATCCAGTTCCAACCCACTGCCATGGGCAGGGACACCTCACACTAGACCATGTCACCTAAGGCTCTGCCCAGCCTGGCCTTGAACACTGCCAGCAATGGAGCATTTTCCACTTCTTCGGGCAACTCATTCCAGTGCCTCACCACCCTTACAGTAAAGAACTTTCTTTATATCTAACCTGAACTTCCTCCGTTTAAGTCTAAACCCATTGCCCTGTGGGTCACCATCCCTGATGACTGCACAGAGATGTGGTACAGCAGATTACAAACAAGTTAAAGCAGCTGAATTAGGCAGCTGTGCATAGAGATTTTAACATGAGAGAATAAGCATCAGAAGAAAACAGCAATGCTGGACAGCCTTTGGTAGCCTCCCATCAGGGAGCCGTAGACGTACAAACTCTCCAAGTTGAATTATGAGTATTAGTGTGTTTGGAAAGGTGTTTGCCCTTTGGACAGCCATATTTGTGTTTTGAGCTTCAGCAACATAAATTACAGTCATTTAAACCCCAGGCTTACATTTTACTTCACTGACGTAAATGAGTTCCCAACTTTCAAAGGCCAGCTGTCCCTTACAGCAAGAGGTAGCAATTATATAAAATGCTTTTATTGCACGGAGGTATTTTCAGTCCTTTAAGTTTATGTGCCCCAGGTGAAGCAATATAAACAAACTAGAGCTGTCACCATTGTGTTAATCATGGAAACTGCATTTGGGAAGTTTTAGGGATAAAACCCATAACTTTATATTGCTAAGGTGTCAAACCTTCCCAATGTAAACCAGAAGTGCAGCTGTGTCAGATACTGAGAAGGGTTTCTGAAAAGCTAATATTCACAGCCTCTTTCGGTATATAAAGGCGGCTGCTTCCAAGCAACAACTATTACTAAGAATTGTTGGGAACGATAAGGTTAAAAACACATTTAAATGTCTCTGGGTTTTTGGTAAACTTCAGATACCCAAAGTTAAATCATCCCCTAATCCAGCCTCACTAAATCCATAATTTAAGGTGCGCATGTGTTCCTGACCGATGGCAGCAATGAAACTCTGAGGCACAGAATGAGTGTGGACACACCAGACAGGCCAGTCTGGCTCTAGGCTCAGGGAACTGCTCCATCGGCCCCAATGCTGGAGTCTTCCATTGTGATTCCTTAATCTCTTGTCTTAAACTTCAAAAACAGACCAAGCAATTGATTGCAACAGTGCAGGTAGTTGGGTTTGGCTTTTTTCTCCCAGCTCCAGTAGATGAATAGAGAAATGCTATTACATTAAAAGAACTGTTTAAAGGTTCATAGTCAACAAAAAACACATCGGAAAGTACCAGCATGCCTATGGATGGCTCTGATTTGCTGCCCTGTACACCCCGAGAGCGAAGGATGGTCCAGGAGCCAATAGCATGTGGTATTCCAGCTATGCACGCACCTGGAGCTGAGCATATTCTGCTCTCCAGCTTCCCATTGGGTCCAGTACATCAGTGACATGCTGAGCTACATGGAAGACAATAATTCTGCTCCATGGCAATTTTTAGAACCAGTTTTCGCTCTGCTTTCAGAAATACCGCTTCATTTCCAGCCTTATTCAGGCTGAGTGTGGTAAAACTGGCTTCCCTAAATCAATGGCAATGATGTAACCACCACAGTGCAGAGCTGTAGCCAGCCTACCTGCTCCGAGGAGCCAATGCATCACATATGCACACAGCTGAGCCAGAACACCGGCCACTTGCTTTGGCAAAACAGGGGTTGAAGGTGGTGCAGGAATGGTTCACAGTCAGGAACTCACCATAGTTCCTTCACTGTGGATGGAGCAGAGCTGGCAAGGCCTGGTCCCAGAGGAGAGGTATGAGACCTGCTGGTGAAAGCACTATTGAAACCAACAGCCTTTCAGTGCTACATTGCAGTGCTGACATGTGCATTCATGACAGACCATTTGCAGTCTGCACAATGAGGTGGGTTTTTTTTCCTAGGGAAAGCAAAAAAATCCACAACCAAACATTGAGGTTTGATCTGGGGACAATCAATCCAAAAAACCCAAATGCATTCACATCTGGATACCTGAATTCACCCTGGGATGGGCATCCAAGCTCTTCTCTCCCACTAGCCTCCCTACACTTTTCAATTGACACCTAGGGAGATATCTATTTCTTAACACACCTTTTTCTGACCTCATCCCGTGAAAAAGTCAACGCATTTACTATAAAGCAAGCATCCAGCAAGGCAAGGCAAAGATTTGGAAGCAGAGAAGGGAAGGTTTGGATGCAGTTCACGTCTCTTGCTTGGTGAACTGACAACAGGGGGAGAATCAAACTTCAAAGGCTTCCATTGCACAGCTGATGACATTTAGGAAGAAAAAGAAAATTACTGCTTTTTTGGGAGATTTACAAATGCCATCCGTGGCCATGGGTATAATTTTCCACTAAGTAAAACGGATTTCAGAAGCAACATATGGACTATGCAGTAAAGAAGTTACCATAGCAACCAGCCTCCCCAAAATCCCTATATATGTATACAGAAACCAAATGCATGTAATAATTATGGCTGCCTGTCTAAATCATTAATAAGTCACACCTTCCAAGAGTATTTTTTTTGTCTATTAAAACTCTAATTCGTCCCTCAAATATCCACTTACACTGCTGCCTCTCAAACCTGCACACACTTTGCAACTGAAAGTCAAAAGCATCTCAGTGACAGACACTGAAGATAGAGTGAAATCTAATTTAGCTAATTCAAAATAGAGGCTGTAAGCATAAAGGAATTGTTATGGGACCAGGATGAATTGAGCTCTGGGAATGCAGCTGGGATGACATTTAGGTTCAGATAATGTTAGCTGTTACAAATAAACAGCTAGGGACAGACAGGACCTGCCATGGATCACCCTCTCCCCATAGCCCCAATGCTCCCATCATAGTGGGCTCAGGGACATGTGCTTCTGTTCTACTTTCTTGCCATCTCCACACTCCTGTTAGTGGGATGCTGCATCCCTGGTGTATAAACAAGGCTTCCGCCACCACAGGGGACCATGGGCTGAGGAAGACATTCACTTTGTTTTCAAAATGAACAAATCAAACTGTCAAGTGGGTATCTGCTCATCAGTGGGACTTTTCACAGTCCCTCCCTCCCACAACTGCTGTTCCCTTCCTGCTCGGAGCATCGGCTGCTGCAAACTGTGCAGAAGGAGCTGAAATGCAGCCTTTGGCAGGTTTTGTGTGTGTTGCCTCCACTTGCATCCTTTCAAAGCCCTTCCAACTGTTCATTCTTTCACCCTTTTGAAGTGAGTTGAGCAGCCGGTGAGAAGATTGGGAAAGTGAAGTCCTGCAAACATCTCTTCTGAGGGAACACATCACTAATGCTCTTAAATGAACTTTTATCCTGCACTAAACAGAAACTTAATAAAATCACATTTCTGAGATCCTCCAGCACTTGCTCTTGATGAGAGTTATTTCCATCTCAAACTTCAGCTTTCCCCTTCTGACTAATTTGCAGCAAAGTCACTCAAGAATAAGTCTGAGCCATGATCCTTCTTATGTGAGCAAAGATGTATTTGTTCTCCCTGACTGGAAACCAGTGCTGTAAAGAGAGCCAGAAGATGATAGTGGTTGAACTTAAACCCTTTAGTGTAAATGGATATAAAACCCACTCAAACATCATTTCACTCTTTGGTCATACAGACACTTGATTCCATTTTGCTCAGCCAGAAAACCAAAGGCATCTTTGTACCAGAAAGGTGCTACCTGTTTCCTACAATGTCTCGTGGGCCTATAGCACTTCCCTTGTGCCTGCAGTAGGGACGAGGGCGTCCTGCCCAGGGGAAAACTCACTGATCTTACTTGGTTTTGTTTAGGCAACAAGGGAGGTCCTCCTAAACAATCAGGGCGCAGAGCCCACATCACACCTGAACTGGCCTGGATCCCCCTGCACTCTGCCCGCTGGGGAGGAGGTTCCAGTATGTTACACCCAGTGTGATGTGCAGGTGGTAACAGAAAGGTTTTCCACCTTGCTGCTTTCCTTGGTGACCACCTCTGGCATCCCTGGCCCCATCCTCCTGGCTCCCAGTCACAGCCTCACAGGCGTTGTCTTCCCAAGGCATGTGGTAGACCAAGGCACAGTCGACAGGGACAAAAACAGGTTTTCTGGCTCATGTTAAGTCATAAATGGCAGAACAAATGGCTTTTAGGGAACTAGGGCCCATGTTTGCATGCCATGGGAAGGCCACACTTGCCACTCACAGGGGGTTTACAGTTCCACCCTCATCCCACGAAGAATGTGTGGGTTTATAGATGATACAAAGTTTGGTAAATGTTCCTTTGAAACATCCTTTCTTTTTGCTTATGGGCATATAATACTCCTTCTGGTGGCTGGACACATAATACTTTTTCTTAATGATTTGCCCAGTAAAAATTCACTTAACAGAGGGAACTCCACATGCCTTTAGGACTCTGAGGGATAACAATCCAGAATAGGGTAGAAACACAGCAGCATTTTAACATCTGGCAACAATAACAAAGAGCCAGCAACAAGAACGGGGCAATGAGCAATGCCTTCAGGCTGGACATATGATGATTTCTTACACTGCAACACTTGACCTTGTATGAGACACAGCACTCTTGGGTCCTTAGCTTGGCACCTGTAAGAAGTAAAGGTAAAAATGTGTATATTGCATATTTATTGTGAGAGAGAATCTATTTAGAAGCACAAAGATGCAGGAGCTGCCCAGATTCCTCTGACACTGAGGAGAGACCTTCTGCTTCTCAGAGGAAACTATTGTACATACAGAGTCAATGAGGCTTTACAAACTCAAGCACCTAAAGAGCTCCATAATCTACATGCAGCATACAGCATGTGAGGTTTGAACATCCTGATTCTTGTCTGTTCTGCAGATCCCAGTTTCTGAAGGGGAATTTGCCAAGGCTAATGCTGTGATCAGTGGGGTGTACACTGAGAAGGCAGCCTGCAAGACCTGCTGCCTTCTTCGGACCTGCTGGGCACAGTCTGTCCATCCTCAAAGCATGAGAGCCTGAGGGTCCAGACTTGCTGGCAGTATTTGGCTTCCTGGAGCTCATTGTATGCTCGTGTCCCTGCCTAAGTCAGTGCAACAACTTATGTCATGGCTTCTGGCCACCACTCAGGAAAGCATCTCTAGGAAAAGACAAACACTCCTTTGAAATGAAACTTAAACACATGCTCAGGTGCCTCCTTGGGCAAAGATATCCATGCACATGATAAAAGCAAGAATGTGCTACAGTTCACCTGACAAGTAGGCAACCTTCCTCCAAGCTGGCATCTTGTCCTCATTAAGCCAGCATCATGGTGCTCCAGATCCACAGATTTACCCCCTTGGGCTTGAAGAGAGGCCATTTGTGGGACAAATTCCTCTGACCTTTCCAAAGCTCTCCCCAGGCTAGAGATGCCAGGCTTGAAAAAAGTCATTTGCCAAATGATTTCTTAATGTTTGTGTCTTCGGGTGAAATTTGTTGTGCTTTTAATTTATTACAGGAGAAAAGTGGAAACAAGGAGGCCTTTATGATTTTTAAATGTTCTAACATTTAGTTCAGTGTTTCAGGGTTTATTACAGTTATGTTCGTAGCAGAGGGAATTTCTCAAGACCAAGCACTAATGTTGTTTTCAGCCACTAATGCATTTTCAATTAGTGCCAGAGAACGCTAAAACTCTCTTTTTGCTGCTTCAGAAGAGAAGCCTCTGGCACACCAGTGTGCGATATCACCACTCTCATTAGTTGTGAACACTGCTCAAGGACACCTTCCTCTTACTATCCATTTGCTTTACTGGGCCCTGATTTCCCTCTCTTCATTTTCCCTTGAGCTGGATTTCTCTCTGCAGGCTCCTTTTGCAAAAGCCACTTAGTTCTTTCCAGCCTGGCATGGGAGAAGAAAACTGTTCTTTTCACACTGCTCTGGCCAAAAATGCTGAACATGCATCTCTTGCAACAGCTATTGTCCTCTCCTGCAGCCACATCTCTAAGTGCCAGGTTCCCCATTGCTGCGAATCAGTGTGGTTCCAGCAGTACCAACGATGTGCAAACTGGTACCATCAGATGCTCTGGAATTCATTTCAAGGCTTTGTGTTCTTCCGTGTGACATCTGAACCTCGAGTAAAATGTTTAATAGAGTCACTTAACTCATGATCCCTGGATTTCCTACCTCAGCATTGTTAATAGCTCACATCCACGTCTGGCATTATGTGGTAGCTATTATAGTCACGGAAGCCATCCAGAGAATTAGATCATGTTATGACACTTCCTTGACCTCTGTGTCAGCACAAAGATAGCAAATAAAATTCACTGGTTTGGTGCTGTCCTTTTACCACTGTGTTTCAAGTAGAAAACTGTGTGTGACTCTGATCCCAAAGAATAAGGTCAGATGTAAGTGCTGACAGAGGAAAGGTGCTGCTTTGTGTTCTGAAGTTTTGCTTGTGTAATACTTCCCCAGTGAACACCTGCTACTTAATCCTTATGTTTTTCGCATCAGGAATATCTTCCTGATGCCTGCAATGCGTGGATGGATGCACGGCCGCCTTCTATCGCGGCAGAGCATAGGCAGCCCTAGAGTCTGGTATAGGAGGGATGTGCTGAGGTCTGGCAGATGTGCAGGGGCTTTGATCTGCCCAATTCTGGTTGCAGACAGCCCTGCCTGCCCCTTCCATCTGCAGAGGTGAGGCTCTGGGGAGCATGGATGTCAGACCTGGCTGCACAACAGACAGACAGAACGGAAACACATGAGTAAACAGCTTCTTCTTTCTGCTCTGTGATCACCTAGAACATTTTGATCCTTAATATTATAAGTTAAGATGTGACTATATTCAATAAAGTGAACACATGTGTGACTATATTCAATGAAGTGAACACAGCTCTCAGAGATGCTTGATGCAGACACCACATCTTGATCGAATTAGGTAGGGCTCAGTGTCTATACGTGGTGTGTTAATTCACAAGCAGCAAGTTGGGAAGGAGCCTCCTGGACCAGGATGTGAACTTTGATATGATCTTCCCTCGTGGTGCAGAGCCATTTGCTGCAATATGTATCCTGAAACGTTGGACTCGCTAAGTATTTTTCCCAGGCATGTGGATTGGGATAGATGGCACGAGGTGAAAACACCAAAAGTCTTGCATGAGTCCTGTCATATAGGTAAAGAAAATAGGGACTAGCAAGGGAATAAAACCTGCAGGAGTCTGAACAGCCAGAATAAGGAAAATCAGGATGGGGAAAACGTATCTCATCCTGGCAGTAAGACAAATGGATTAATGTAAAACTGTAAGAAAGGCTACAGTGAGCTACACTGAAGGTTTAACTACCCTGTGAGCTTGTGATCAAATGTGGTCAATACCACACATCCAAGGACCACAGAGACCAGGCTGCAGGAACCAGGTTACCGTATGCCCTCCTGGTTTGCTATCTCAGGTTGCAGACAGGAGGAAGGAGATTATTATTTCATTTAAAACTTCACATCTGTTGCTTTGTTTTGTTCTTCTGCTTCCTAAAAACATCTTGGGTCACTTTATGCACCAGTGAACTCCAAAGGGAGACTCACAGGTAGGATAACCAACCCAACCAGGTAACTAACCCACGCAGTGCAGGACAGTGCATCCAGACTTCACTCCATGTGGCTGGCAGCAGAGGAAGGGAGCTGTGGGGCTCAAGAGAGCAGCATTAGTCACACCTCCATACCAAGGCCCTTGGAGCCATTCTCTGTTTGTGAAATGTTGCGATGAGTGTTTGGTTTCTATTGGTGACATAAATCAATCTCACTGCCTTGGCGCTACTTTTCCAGAACAAAGAATTCCCAGAAAAAGGGAACCCCGCTGCTGGGTTGTATAACACAAATGTATGACCCTGGTGGCCACATGGTATTTCCAACAGTGGATATGTTTTTCTCCAGGATACAACCAGGATGCTAACAAAAACAACACATGGAAGACCTCAGGATAAGCCCCCGTGTCTGCTGAACAGTACATAGCTCTGGTGTGGGTCCTAAAGCAAACACAGATGCATCTAAAACAATTATCAAAGAAAAACAACATGTGACTCAAGAAGGAAAGTCTATATGTGCCTGCAGACGAATGTCTGGCAGGGCTGGGCTGAGGGATTAACTGCCAGACACTGCACACGAAGAAGCAACATCCGTCAAGAGGAACAGGAGCTGAACATGAGAGTGGCCACAAAGGGCGCGTTGACAGTTGTTTCTCCTGCTGAAGACAGAGAGAAGCTGCTGTTTTCTCTAGCTGGGGAGAGCTTCCACATCCCCACTTTGTCAGCTGGTGAGCCAAAGTGCCTCAACCTCCATAAAACCAACCTCAGGGCCCTCTTGTATCGCGGTGCACTATGAAAACTCCCAGCAGAAAGGTGACTTGTGAGCATCACAACCAAAATGAGTGAAAAAAGCAAGCCTCTGTTCCTCAAACCAGAGCTCTTGGTCTGGATGGAATTAAGGGGTTGCTGCTTCTCCTGCTGTGAGTGCTGAGGGCAGCCCTGGGCTAAGCCCTCCACAAACACCATCAGAACACTTTAACTGACTTTCAAGTGCAATTTCTGCAGGGAAAAATTCCTTCTTCCAGGTTAGATCACAACAAATGACAAACATCTTTCTCAGGTATAAAGATGAATATTTCATGTAGCTTTTTGATGAGAAAATTTTATACTGATTACAGGAGATACGGTACAAATATCCAGAAACATGTCCAGGCAGACAGATGAGGAGAAAGCATGCTTTTTGGATAAGTAATTCACTCAAAGGAGAAAGCAATGACTGAGCACAAGAATACTGCAAGAAGAAAGCTTGAAAGCAAGTCCTCAACCTAGAAGGAAGCTTCCAGCCCAGCTTCATGCTATTCAGTGTGCTGGGTAATGCACCTACCACCACGTGCTCTGGCAGCCTTCTCCTGTATTGCTAATATAGGGTTAATTATATCTGCTGGGTTTGATTCCCACAATTTTTCAGAGGGAAGCACTGAGGAACTGTAAGTAGATAGGAAATTATTTACTTGGAGGTTGGGAGGTTTTCTTCTTCTTTATTTCTGTCCCAAAATGTCTCTGGCAGCCTCTGAAATACTTTTCTACTGACGTTGACCATTCAGTGCGTTCTTGAGAAATCTCATTTTGCCTTGTGATATTTGCCAGTTTGCTCCATGGAAAACTATATTTCTGGGCAGGCTGTAGAAATACCCAAGTATTCAGAAGACAGATTTCAACATCCCTCAGTTTAAAGAACTTTGGAGTGACAGCAGATCTGTTTTCCAGTCTACACAGTAAGATGTACTGATGTCCTACAGTCACAACACGGAATCACAGAGTGGTTTGAGTTGGAAGGGAACTTGAAGATCATCCTTTTCTAACCCCCCTGCCATGGACAGGGACATCTTCCTGTGTTCAGCCTTGTTTCTGACACACTATCAAACACTAGGGCTGAAAGCCAGCTCAGGGCAATCCTATTTCTGTGCATCAGGTTAGATGCATGTGGGGACACAGGACAAGATGCTTAAGTTGCCATGAAACCACAAATCCAATTGCCACAAAGCACATCAGACACAGAATATTCTAAAGTGCACAGGAAATTATTTAGCAAAATCAAAGTTTTAAATAAATATCATTTCTAGATTGTACCTTCTTTATTCTAATACCATTTATTTTATCTTTTACCTCCTGGCAGCTCCTGCTGTTCAGAGTTAATGCACAGAGTAAAGCATAGTCTCATGAATTCTGATTGCCCTGAGTATATTTTCAGTGTTTTCCTATTTCCCCTGAAACAAATGGTATTAGTATATATCAGGAGGCTGACTGGAGCAGCATCAGAGGTGGAGTATCCCAAGTGTCCAGTATCCCATTTCTGTATCCACCTGAGTGCTTCTGGGGATCGCACTTTGTGCTCCTCCAACTTTTCCTGTGTAGCATTAGAGCACCAGTGCCTAATCAACCAATTCCCAGAGCACGGATTCACTCTGGCATTGGCCATGCTTTAAGGGAAACCAATTTCCTTCACTCCTCAGTGTAAAATAATTTTAAGTTACATCCATCATTTATCCAAATACCTCCTTCATAGCACCCTCCCTTCCCAAATAAAACCCTTCTCCTCCAAGGCTGAGGGCAGTAATGAACCTGGGTGCCTGCATTTAGCGGGATTACAGCTGTCACAAGCCAGGTACTCAAATAAAACCATTTCATCCTCCTTTTCTCTCTGCTCACCAGTACTTATCCAGACAGGTAATGAAATACCAAAGTACTCAAGCAGCTACAGGTAGGGTTTAGGGTGGAGAGTTATTTAACTTGACTTTGGTAACTTAAACATATTAACCAAACAAACAGGAAAGGCTTTCTTATTGTTAAGGGAAGAGATCAAAAATGCTTCAATGGTATTTTTTGCATGCCAAGAAGTTATAGCTGCACAAAACAAACCTTTCTCAAACTTCATTCAGGATTAAAATTGACTTATTCTTCCCAGCAGGTTCCTGTAAAATGGAGTCCACCCAACCGACTGCTCTTACAAGCAGTTCAGATTTGGGGACCTTTTTCATTGGAGAAATCATGAAATTCCTCTCATCCCAAACTTACTTTCTGAGGGCCTGATCCAAAGTCAGTAGATGCCAGAAGAAAACTGCCATGATCTGACCTCCATGGCCACAATCTTCCTGGTTATCTATAAGATTTCCAAACTTCAGGTTTTCTGTGCTGCATGCCTGAGCCCTGGTGATGTGTTTTAGCTTCAGCTGAAATGGTTCAGCCACGTTTAGGAAAAGAGATTTGCTTTTGTCCAGTATCCAAATAAGATGAAAAGGAAGATAATTTTACTACAGATCCCAAAGACACCAACCTTTGGAGCCGTACTTGAGTCGGGATGAAGAATACATCCAGGGATAGGGAGCTGATGCCATAAAAATCAATGTTGCTTTGGAAGAAGTCTGGGGAAAAAAAAGACAAAACAGGGCTGAACATTGAGTTTAGTACATTGGGATTTACCAGGGGACAGTCCCAGGCACCTGGGGCAGTTCCTGGCATGGATATGGTGGAGCAGGGCAAGGACCCTGTGGGCCTAGGCAGGAGTTGGAGGTGTCCATCCAACTGTGCCATCAGCGCAGCCAGAAAGTAACAAAAAGTGGATTATTTCAAAGCTTCCAAAAGAGCCGTTTGTTCCTCTGCTATCTAAATTTATGAGAGTCAAGCATCCAAATCCTTAGGATTTGCTAAGCCCCACAGTGTAGGCACTTTCTGACCAGACTTTGAATATCTGAAATGCCTAAATATCAAGAGCAGGAAAATGAATTGAACAGAGCCATCCTAGGCTCATAAAAATCCCTCCTGTGCCTCTTCTACCTGGGAGCTTTAGCACCATATAGATTTTCTTTCAGCTAAAAAAAATAAGGGGGGGGAAAATCTGTTCCCACATTTAGGTTCCTCTCCTCCCGTGAATCATACTTAGATGATTTCTGAGGACCTTTCATTCTCCGCCTCACATGTTAATCCAAATCTTCTTTCTTAATTAAAGTTTCATTCTACAAGAGTCTTTAACCTCTGCTTCCAAGTGGCAAAATCAAATCCAGCTCCTCTTGATAAGGAAAACTCATTTCTGGTTGATTGACAAGTTTAATTAAATACCGGTATTTTCTTCTAATTGCTAGATTATAACTGAGGCAGCAGCTTCAAGGATTATCGCGGGTGCACAGGAGAATGGTACCTAAAGGCTGAGCTGCAAAACTGTTTCTTGTGTTCTGCTTTCTTTTTCCCAGAAGGGGATTTATCTAATTGATGTTACCTGGTGGAGCTAGAATATGTGTAGGCTCTGAGCTCTGATCATGCTTGATTAAGGCCACTGACCTTCCTGTGCTTAACAGTGGCACTGAGCATCCTTATAGACACATATACAGGCTTTCTGCTAGGACACTGAACATCACCTTCTGCTTCTGCAGCCCCATTGAGCTTGCTTGGGGTTTCTTTAATTCCAGAGATACAAGATGTAAGCAACCAAGCCGTGCCAAGCCAAGTCCAGATTTATCTCTGTTTACACTGAGAGTTGCAATTAATAACCAAAGGATGGCTGGATGGAAACTGCATTATGAAAAACATCCAATCCACATTCCTGGGGCTTCTCCATATTACAACACTCTGCGGTGTCACAACAGTGTTTGTTTCTGGAGAAAGTGGAAAAACCTGGTTATGGGTCTGCTACACCATTGGATGGACGAATATCAATTATCTTTCCAAACCCATTGAATGCCTACAGAAAACAGGGTGTCCATCACAGACCAGGGATTCTCTAATTAATTCAAACTTCATTCCCGATGAATCACTGCCTATTTCAGTTGCAGAGTGCAAACAGGCAGAGGAGTAATCATGTGCATATGTGAAGCCTCATTTTCAAGGCTTTATTCTTGACACTGATTTTAATAAATTATAGGTGAATAGTAGGCAATTACAAATGACTTTTTTTCATGGTAGTTACACTTTACTTTGCTAGACTGTCATTCCAGAAACCAACCTGTCCATAATAAAAGAGGCTAATAGGTCTTTCCTTCAACACACAACTAAGCTTGTTGTACCAATGTTATTTGTGGGATATGAGTCAGACATCAGTTTTGCATGAAAGATAGAGGAACAGAGTTGAATCACATGAAAGGTATCATGGTAATGATCTCAGTGACAGGATAAAGCTCTGAGAGCCAAGCCGGATAAACTTCCCTAACAAGACCTTCCACTGTCCTCCATAAAACATGTAATATGGCCTCAGATAGGAATGCTACTAAATAACTATTTCAAAGAGCAATTACATCCCAAGGCTCCCAGGGGAGGTTTAGATTGGATCTGAGGAAGAAGTTCTATACTGTGAGGGTGGTGGGGCCCTGGAATGGGTTGCCCAGGGAAGTTGTGAATGCTTCATCCCTGGCGGCGTTCAAGGTGGGGTTGGACATAGCCTTGGATGGCATGGTTTAGTGGGAGGTGTCCCTGCCCATGGCAGGGGGGTTGGAACTCGATGATCTTGAGGTCCTTTCCAGCCCTTACTATTCTGTGATTCTGTGATCTTGACAGAGATATTGTCATGATGCCAAACTATTTATCATACCCTATTAAAATGTCAGAGCTGAAAATTCTCCTTAATTTGTTTATATATCATAGGAGACTGTTTATGGTTTCCCATCTGTTAAAGAAACACTATTTAATGCGTATTGACTGGACTGGAATGTTCATACGGTCTTTACCATAACTATATATGGGGGAGGTTTTATGTATATATATATTCAGATACTCAAATATTGCAAAACTAAGTGGTCTTCAACCCTCCCTTCTGAAATCTTAAGATTGCCACTGCCTCTTTCTCCACATCAATATACCCACAGTTAGTCCACATTATGCCAAGCAAACATTGCAGGCAAAAAAAGCGTTGATGATAGTATTTTTATGAAGTTAAAACCAAAATCATTGCCCATCAATAGTTTCCCAAAGAACAGCCTTGACACCATGCGGTACACTTCCAAGGCAATGTAAGAGATTTCGTAGAATCATAGAATCATAGAATAGTTAAGGTTGGAAAGGACCTTAAGATCACCCAGTTCCAACCCACTGCCATGGGCAGAGACACCTCCCACTAAACCATGCCACCCAAGGCTCTGTCCAACCTGGCCTTGAACACCGCCAGCAATGGAGCATTCACAGCTTCCCTGGGCAACCCATTCCAGTGCCTCACCACCCTTACAGTAAAGAATTTCTTCCTTATATCCAATCTAAACTTCCCCTGTTTAAGTTTGAACCCGTTATGCCTTGTCCTATCACTACAGTCCCTAATGAAGAGTCCCTCCCCAGCATCCCTATAGCCCCCCTTCAGATACTGGAAGGCTGCTATGAGGTCTATTTCATCTTTAGCACACCCATTAAATTTAACAAAAGCGATGAGACTGACTCTCCACATACGTCACAGACTTTAAGATGGTCCAGAGGCTCAAAATCCAGCTTTCAATTTAGGTGATTTATATTACAACATATTCCCCCACCCCATAATTCCATTCATATGCTGTTGGTTTTGTGTTTCATGTGCACTCTGGGATGAGCTGTTGAGTATTTTGGAGTATGAGCATGACATGCTAATAGGCACAACCTTCATACAGCCAAGCTGCTCTTCCTTTTTTACAACAGATTCGATTAATCCTCCTCCAATATTTAAAATTCCCCTTTCATTGCCAAGAAGGGACTGGCTTCAGCATCTCAAGATGCTTTCTCTCATCCAGCTTTTGCTATCCTGTCAGGATGCAGTGCTCAGAACCAGTTCCTTTGGCTGGGATCATGGGTCCTAGAGAGCCACACTGGTTCATGGGCAACCACATCCCACTCCCTCTCCATGGGAGCCAACCCCACCTCGCAACCTCCAGGCAAAGCCATGTGCACCATTCGGATGGGAAGAAGGGTTATTCCCACCGCGTTGAAGTGAACCCGGAGCTCTTGTGAGCACAGAGTGTGGGAGAGCTGGCATCTGATATGCTAATTAGTGAGAATTGTTTCCTTTCCAACATCCTGTTATTTTACCCAAACGGTGATTTACTGATGTTAAAAATGGGGTTTGGCAGGTGGAGTCTTCCTTGATGCTGGTAACTGCCAGAAAAGCAGGTGTCTTGTTTCTGGGTTTAAGAGGCTTTTTTGCTTTGCTTTGCCTTTTCCCCTTTTGAATTTACCTTCCCTTCCTTCATGGCTTTGTTCTTTGCAATTCATATCTTTCTTTTTTTTCCTCTAATCTCCGATTTTGGATTGTTTCCATATGGGACTGTCACTGGTATTTAAACAACTTCCTAATCTCTAGGATTTCCTTTCGTCTGTAAATCACCTTTAAAAAACCCAGCAATCCCTTATTATTTCCTCTTTCATTTTCATTGTTTCATCTCTAACAAGCAACATTAAATCCAAAGAGCATTTAAGACCAATTTCAATTTCTACATGAAAAGAAACCAAAAAAAGCCAAACATTTTTTGTCAAGCCTGAAGTAGGATTTTTGCCAGAGGGAATATTTGTTCTCTCTAGTAACAAGGTGACATGGTGCCAGTTCAGTCTAATTTCATGTGGGGCCAGGAAAGATGCATTTAAATGGCTGCAATATTCATTCAACATTTCTTGTAGAGTGTTCTAAATAAACTAAGAACTGCATGATGTCCGCTGAGATGTTTCCTCCCTCCCAGGGAAATAGGAGGACTGCACTTACACTCACAGGTAGCAACAAAAGAGGCCATCTGCTTGGCTATTTCATAATCAGCTTATTTACCTGCATGTGGTCACTGCAGGAGGCCTCCAACATGCCCCCTGAAGCTGATAGCTGGAAGGGAGTCTCAGTGTCTGCATCATGCTCTTTGGGACAGGGACCAACATCCACCCCTGCACGTTCCACCCCATGAGTAGTGCCTTTGGCTGCACTCCCAGCTGATGTTATTTGCACGCATCATTATTTGGAAAAGCTGGGCTGAAACCCAAAGGGGCAACAGGTGGGTGAGAAATCAGCAAAATGGGCATTGCAAGGGGGAGAGGAAGGGGGCAATGAGTTTTCTTGGCAATTGGTTGCCTGCAGCCTTCCTAGATGGAAGGAGCCTGGCAGAATCAATAATTGCTGTAATCAAAGCAAATCACATCCTGCCACTAGCTGAGATGACATTTTTCTGCCTGTGCGTGCAAGCAGAGATGAACTTTCTGGTGGTGTTTGAAGATGATGGTTTCAGAGATTTTCCAAGAGGATTAGTTACACATTTCAGCTTTCAGCGCTGGAAAAGGAACTCATATGGAAAAGAGAAACTCAGAGCTTTTAGTGAGGTTTTGAAGAGTGCTATGAAGAGCTGGGAATAAGTCAGAGCAAAAATGGACCCTGCATCTATTGGGTTGTTGATATCTTTAAAAGAGCAATTGTGCTTTGAAGTACAATAGGAAAATAGATATTATTATCTCGATGAAGTATGAAGATAATTGCACTCAGTCGCTTTAATCAGCATGCCTCAGCATTAAGCAGATGGCTACAGAGGGCAGATCTGTAAAGGATGAATTATTTATCTTGGGCACACTAAAACTTTGTCTCTTAAAGGTCATCAAACTTTCAACAGGATTGGCAAAGTCTGCTGCATGTGTGAATGCGATTAATCTTCTCATTAGCGAGAGGCAACGTTTTCTTTTGAACTTGATATGCCTGGTAGGGGAACACAAGAAGAGAACAAAATCATTTATGGAAAAGGAAGAGCATCTGCTTGTCTTCCATCAGTGGTTCTGCCCAATTGCTCACAAAAAGAATTAAACTGGAAACCTTAGAGCAGAATGATATTTTCTGTCCAGTAGGCACAAGTATTTGACATATCTATCATTTTTAATAGGATTATGAAGTTAAAAGCCCTCCTCCCTAGGCAAGCAGCGTTTATCAATTAGTATGATGCCTCTTCTAGTGGCTGGCTAAGGGACTTCGATGTCAAAGGCAATAAAAGAGTCATTTACACCCTGTACCAGAAATCAGCAGTGAATAAAGAAGAAAGAAGTGCCACTGTTCATAATTGACTTCAATGACAGTGCTCACATGGGTAAGCTTAAACACACTCAGGAATGACTTTAAACAACTTAGGATACTTTGCATTTAAATCAGACATGGGTCAAAACTGGGCCCCAACTTGAATTTATCCATCTGGACCCTCATCAGTGGGGCCAGGTTTCATTTCTGAGGTTATACTGCAATACAGATGACATGGAATGGTTGTCTGCAGAGGGCTGGGACCACGGTGGCACTGCCAGCACCCCCAGCTAGAATTCCCAGGGGAATTTCATACAAGTGAACTCTATGTGTGCCCACATGCCAGAGGGGTTTATAAGCAAAGGTAACTCAGACCCCCCCCCCCGTCAGCACAAGGAATCGATGGAGGAAATAAAGAGAGAAACTGCATTATTAATGGAGTTAAGCAAAGCTATGAAGGCTCACACATGATTAAGATACTGTGTGATTCACTGAGAGAGGCCACCCGTGGTACAGCTTAATACTGGACAGACAGGAACATTGGCAATAAAATTCTGGAAGACAGCTCGGTGTTTAGGATCCATTCCCTGTGCTCTCAGTGTCCTAAGAACAATTCACTTCATGGTCTTCCCCTACATATAAAATAGGGATAGTGATAATCTGTCTTATTTTTCAAAGCGCTTTGAAACACACAGATGAAAAATGCTCAAAGTGGGTTATGCAGCACTAAGCTGTTTCCAACAACAAATAGTTTGTATTGCTTTTATTAGAGTAACTTAGGTTTTAATAGATACAAGAAAAACCCTTTTATGTGATTTCTTTTGCAGAAAAACACTTGAACTGCTTCGCAGAAGGCAGAAAGTGCTCTGTGATTTTTCAGTCAAACAACGAAATGAGCCAATTAGGGGCAGGACAAGTGTTACCCCATCAGGCTTCTGAGCACATTACAGTAATCCTGACATTCAGGACATGTGACATTAACAAATGCCTTAAGAAATCCTTCACGGACAGATGGAGAGAGGAGTGGAAGAGCTGCATGGGGGGAGCTCTGCTAGCAAGAGCCTTTGACTGGGAATTGGACCCTTTTCCTGAAGACATGCCCAAGGCTGAGGAGCAGCATCCTCCCAGGTCAGGAGGGCACTTTGCTCTGGGCACCAAGTAACCCAATAAATCAGGTCTGCCAGTAAAACCAGCATGACTGGAGGTAGAACCCAGCTGGCTACACGGATTTTGTGGAAAGATGTTATTCCTTCCAAGACAGTAAATGAAGAGGAGCTGATTCGGTGTCTGGCTTTCATTTTACCACTCAATTCCTCTGCAGAGACTTAATGTTTAATCCTCACAGCCTAAATCAGAGCTGACCTCTCCATCAAAACACCCACCAGATACTTCTGAGAGGGGAAGGATGAGGACACCATGTAGGCAACCAGAGATCAAAAATACAGATAACGTCTTTGTGCTACTGTCAAACTAAGGCTATTATGTGACTACTGTATGTGAAAGGAGGCAATAAGTTTAATCAAATAACTGATAACACTTCTTAAAATTACATCTCTTCATCTGCCCAGCTTCAAAATCAATAGGAAATTACAGTCTAATGTACCTGAATATTAAAACTCTGAGATTTGTGTAGAATAGGGAAAAACTCTGAGATCCCAGCAATTACTCAGGTGACATAATTATTGAGTTAATGACACTGACCTGAGTTGATTTTTACCGTTGGAGTGGGGCCAGGATAATATTAATGGTTACTTTTGAGACTCTAACAACAGCACAGAGTCTTTATTGTGCTCAGCAAAAGCAAACACTTCAACAAACGGCACCATCTTTTTAATTGCATGGGCTGCAGCCTCGCTACCTCCAAGCATGGCGTACACATGGCTTTAGTGCAAATTCCTCTCTGTTCAGGGAAGCATTTCAAGATGCACAAAAGTACCTCTTTTAATGAAGAAGCCAGCAACATAAAAGGCTGTGTCTAGGTGATAGCTTGCCTCTCGTAAATAACTACTTTGCAATAGCTTCTTAAATATAGTCGCGCAAGAAATGCTGTGGCTATTTCAAAAACCTGTATCCAACCTAAGCGCTGCCATAGAGACAGCTTTATCTGAAACATGAGGTCCTAAAAGACCTAAATCAACCTCAAAGCTCATCTAGTTCCAACCTCCTGCCACGGGCAGGGACACCTTCCATTACAGCAGCTTGCTTCAAGCCCCATCCAACCTGGCCTTGAACACTGCCAGGGATGGGGCAGCCACAGCTTCTCTGGGCACCCTGTGCCAGCGCCTCAACAGTAATCTAAATTTACCCTCAATCTATTTATCTGAATCTATCCATATTTATTTGCAGCACAGAAAGACTCAAAACTCAGCTCTGAGATGCTGTGCATCTACCAGGACCACAGCAGTAATTAAAAGAGTGAAAGATCTGCTGCCAAATACCACAGTGTGGTGTTATTTGCACGCTGAGGGCCGAGCAAAGCAAGCTTCAGAGGCTGTGTTCTGTGCAGAGATTTTTCTTCCTTAAGAGAAGATCGTAACCAAACTGCCCTGGGAAGAAAAAGGCCTTTGAACAACATACTTAATAAAAGTCTAAATTTAAATCTAAACACACACACAAATCATTTCTGAATGTCATTTCATCTCACAACGGGAAAATCCCCCTTCCTTTGGGTAGAATTATTACCTTTTAATGGGTACCAGAAGATTTGCTCATTGTCATAATTTATTCCAGGATTTTTCTTCCTTTGTATGCCCACAGTGTTTCCCTGTTTTGCTCTTTACAGTAGTCCCAGAACATGCCCTGATTCAGTGGAACAAATAACTGGGTGATTTCAGCAGCACCTGAAACTTCCAGCCAGGTTGGAGTAGGGAATCTAGGCAGAGATTTTAGACTGGAGATTAGAACTAAAGCTGAGTGGAAACCTAAGGAATAATAGCTGAAGAGCTGTTATTATTAGCAATTTCTTTGACATAGGTGTTGGACATAACAGAGGATGACTTTAGGATGTATTGGCACTTGGGAAGTGGCACATCGGATAGGATGGGTGGGATGTCTGATATTCCTTTCTTAAAAAGTACAGACAAAGTGGTATGTGACAGCTTGTGGACTGCCACACAGTCCATAGAGCTTATGATTTCTACTTGGGTTTCTAGCATAACCCTAGGAAACATAATGTGTCCCTGGTGTGAGCATGCAGATCCCCCATGTTAGAGAAGACCTTCATCCCCTGTACCAGGAGCAAGGAGCAGTAATCCAGTCCCTACACCAGCAAGGGGCTGAGTGGCGGGCCAGACTAACTTATTGCATGGAGGAGGTCTGGGAAGTGGAAAATTACCCAAGGCTGAACAAAGGGGCTCAGTTGTGGCCATGGGGACACACAGAGGGGCCGAGCACCACTCAGGATGATTTGGTCGAGAGGAAGGACACACAGACATGCTGCTGGCTCTGCTTTCACTGGGGAACCAGCATGGTAAAAGCCAACCGAGCTGGGCAGGGACAGAAACTTCTGGCTGGTTTAAGAAGTAATAAGCTATAGGATAAGTATCTCGGACAACCCTGGAAAGGTTTGATTCCTATGAATGCATGGGTCAGCAGTACAGTATATAGGCATCATAAGGATGCACAAATTTACCTCCAGCCCCACAACTGAGAGCTATGGGGAACAAAAGCAGCCAAGATAAGCATGTGCGGATACAGGGAGTCTGGTATAATAGCCAGGGGGCCTCCTTTCATTTAAATGAAGTAACTCTCCTAAATCCCATCCTCACCTGTCTCCTCACAAAAAAGACAACCCCATTCATTCTGTAACATACTTATGACTGTGACTTAAAGAAAAATCAAGGATCTTTACCCATGTCTTGGTGCCCTGGTCAGCCCCAGCATTGTAATGGGGATTTCATTGGAATCCTGGAACACTTTCAGTCTTGCTGGCAAACCAGACTTCCCTCCAGTTACCACCTGTTTATCATCTGTCTGACACAATGGTTTTTTAATCAAGAAATTCTTTATAAATCCCTTCTCCGGTCAAGGCTATCATGGCTTAAGAGCGGGGCGTCACAAACAGATTGCCATTACAAACACTTGGAAAATGGGCAACAGGAGATTAACACTCTATAAAGGATGAGTAAAAGCATGCAACCTGTGAAAACAGTAGGAAATGAGGAATTGTGAACACACGCCCCAGCAGCACCCAGGAATTTGTTCTTAACCTCCTCTCACCCCTATCAACAAAGCCTCGCCATGGCCCGGTACTGAACCCTTCATTTGCACACAGCCGTGTCATGGAGGAGAGATTTATTGGCACCAAATGGGAACTAATTCCCACCCCTGCTTTGAAGTCATCTGCTCTCTGCACAGCCGCAGAAGCAGCTCCCAAAGCCGGTATCCCTGTGAGCCATCTGAGCAGTTGGGATATGGAGATAATCTTCCCTGCCCAGACCAACTTCTGTTTGGAAGCGTTCTGGCTTCAGGAAGAGTTGGCAAACAGGAAGTGCTTGATTTCATCTGCTCATTTTCACTTTCTGGGTGCAGGAGAAGAGGACACACGAAAAAGCCTTTGGAAACCTTTCTCTTTTTGGTGTGGCTACTGATACCAGTATTCTGATGCCAGATTACCTGAAACTGTATCAGCATACACAGAAATCTCAGACATAGATTATTTTATGTAGATATATTATGTAGACCAGTAGCCAAATTCCTACTCTCTGTCAAACTGATGTAAATCTGATTTTCTGCAATTAAAGTATGGAAGAAAAAGGAATTGCCTGCAAGCACATCTTTATTCCCAAGCCTGGATGGAAGAAGCCACCTGCACTTCACTAGTCTGAGATTTGACATTGAGACAGAGTGCGTCCTGCCTGTGAGTGAGAGACAGCGCTTGAAGGGCTCTTAAATCTCAGAGTGGTATTCTAGCTGAGCTGCTGAAGTTTTCTTCATCACCTGGAGCTCAATTAGTCACTGTTACCAAGCGGCCAAAGAGCCTGAATATCAGAGTGGAAATATTTGATGTTTTCTTAACAACTTGAAATATTCCAAAACAAACCCATTTGGGCTATATTACTCCTGCTGAGTTGCCCAAATCCCTCATCTATCACTGATCTGCCGGGAGCCTGTAAGGGTAGAGGCAGAGAACCTCGAACATCAACAAAACCCCTGAGTGATGCCCTGGGA
This sequence comes from Amazona ochrocephala, assembly GCA_039720435.1. Taxonomy (NCBI): domain Eukaryota; kingdom Metazoa; phylum Chordata; class Aves; order Psittaciformes; family Psittacidae; genus Amazona; species Amazona ochrocephala. Next base: position 17,536,067 of record CM077889.1, read on the forward strand.
ACCAGGAGAGCTGCTCACATCCATAGGGTTTTCCACTTGCAAGAGGACCTTGGGTTTTCAAGCATTTAGAAACCTGTTGCACAGCCCTTTGCTACTTCACAGTTAGAGTCTTACTGAGAACAAGGAAACGCACCAGGGGAGTTTCCCCCAGCAGCAGTGCAGGGGTGAGATCCCCTGGGAAAACCAGAGCAATCACTGCTGGCAGAGCCCTGATGTGCTTTAGGCAGCTGCCCCTGCTCTGCCCCCTGCTCCAGGTTTCCTTCCCAGTTAATTCAGCCCCTGTGTTTTTCATCCCAAAAGCAGGTACGGAAAGCCAAGGGAAGGAAGAACACTGCAACCTACCCAAACCAAAGGGATCCAAGAAACATGTGGAGCCCAAGCCAGGACTGTGGTGTCCCATAAATGACCAGGGTTTTAACGGCTTTAGGACATAACCCACAAAAGAGTTTCTTTGTCCCGTTTACAGGGCACCAGGTTCTCCCCATGGCTTTGGGGAGCCGGAAGCCCAGGCCATCAGAGGAGGCGCATTAGTGGTAGGACCACACTCAAAACATATTTCCTGGAAAATGATGATTCCCACATGGTCTCAAGTGCCTGGAGAAGCTCCCACTCCCACTTCACATACTCCAATAGTGTTTATTTGCTCCAGTATGGGATGTTGAGCACCAGGACCTCTTTGCAGGACCAGGATGAGTGCAGGGGAGGAACCAGGTTGGGGATTTCATTTGAGGTGAGGGTCTGCTAACAGTGATCATGCAGGTCCAAGCTGGGATGTGGCAGACAGCAGTGGGATCACAGAGCTGAGAAGCTCACGCTTCTAGCACAGCTGCTGAGATACCTCCTCACTGCAAAGGTGATGGGGACGAATGCACAGCTGATATATACATCTTTTTGCTGGAGCATTTCACGTCTGTTCTCAGGCACTGTGACTAATTAGGAGAATAAAAAAAAAATAGAGATAAATCACAGATTTGCCAGCAGAATTTGGACTTAAAAAAAAATAAAAGCAATCTACCAGGGGACAATTCACATGACTGACCAGAAAAAATGGTAAACAGCTGTGCCTAACATCTGTACTGCAGAGTCAGAGCAAACAAGGGGTAAATGGCCAGAGTAAAAACCACCAATAGCTCCTCTATTCAAGCACAGACCATGCTCATGGGCAGGAGGGACCCTGGAGCTGGGCAGGCTCCTTTTCTCTCATGGGATGAAGTCACTTAGGGTAGCACTGATTTAAAGTCAAACTTCTGCTCAAAGTGCAAGGTGCTGAGTCTAATGCAGAGATTCAAGCCCTCCTTCAACCCATCACTCCTCTCCTTATAGCCTCTATATGGCCAGTCCTAGCAGGGACATGGTGCTTTGAGCTGCAACCAAAGCCACGGCAAATGCCTGTGATGTTTTTATTATTTATTAATTTAGTGTAATTAAATTACAGAAACAGAAACTTGTGACATCCGTTTGCTTCTCACATTTGCCACTTTAGGCTAGTTCCCTCTCAGATGGGAAAGAGTCTGCAACAAGGACTTTGTGTGGTCCCGGCGGATGCTCCTTGCTCATAGGAAGCTGCATTGCATTGCTGGACCCTGCTCTTACTGCAGTCAGTTAGAGTTGCCTTTAATTTCTCAATCTGGAGTAAAGAGATTACATTATATCCTGCATTCTCAAGCCATTTTAGCTGAACAGTGGAATTATAGACTTCATTAGCCCAAGGGCTCAAAATTAAAAGACCCTCACCATTTATTTTCACAGTTATTCAGTCCATAGTTAGGGTTTAGCTCCTCAATTCTGAATATTCATGGTTTGTTTTGCTGACAGGACAAGAGAAAGAGAAGTTTGTGGATGACTGGCTCCTACTGCTGTCGTTTACAGACCAAGGCTAATAGGTATCTGCAAAATACACTGATGCAACTGAATCCATCCAGCAGAACACGGACCTGGGCTAAATTGCCCCCAATGGATTTCTTTATATTGACATAAATGCCAGTTTATTTAAAATAATAATTGTAATTCCAGAGTGCTGAGGCACATCCCGGGTGATGCAACCTGCACAGGGCAGTGTAGCAGCACCACATCCACCAGCATCCCAGGGCTGCAGGGGACTCCTCCATCACATCCCTGACAGATCCAAGCTTTGCCAGTATCTCTTAAAAGAAGGTATTTTTAGGCATCCAGTAGACCTGAAGGCATATTTAGTCCTCACATACTTCTTTTCTTAATTATAAAAGTAATTAATTTCTGTCTGTTGAGACACAATAAACGAATTTGCTGGAAGCTGCAATTTATGCCTATTTCAGGTGAGCTGAGTTAATTAAAATACTGAGTAAATCCAAACCACAAACATATCCATTATTCAACCCAAAGCAATCTGAAACAGCCAGTAAATACTTCTTATTATCAGTGGGGGATGTTTTTTCTTGGGCTCTTCTATGAAGGTTCTCTACAATGGATTAATATGTGCAAATAACACATTCACGTCCATTTGGCAGTATTTCTAAAAAGCAGTAAAAGTATTTCCAAAATTGACTATGTGGGGTTTTTTCAGCATTTTCTGGAGGAAATAGATTAAGTTTTTAAGTGAAAAAAATACTTTTTCTTTCCTGTTTGAAAGGGAAAAAAAGACCTTATCACTTAAATGCCTGGAAACTATTTTTTCAGCAATGTCTTAGATCTTTCAGCTAACTGGAAAGTTGATTTATCTTCACTGTGACTCTCTGCAGAGAATGTACTTTGATATCATTAATTATAAAAGAGGGTTGAAAACTAAACTACTGAGTTTGCCTCAAAATCTCAGCTTGCTTAAATCAAAGGAGAGCCATAAAAAGGTTTACCCGAGCTGTGAATCTGTCCCATTTGTGCTATAAATAAGTGCACTAGAATGTCACATACACTTTCACATGGTAATGGCAGTGCCATATTAACGCTGTGAAATCACACTTGTGAGCTGCAGATTCAAATGTCACTTGGGTGAAAGCATTTTGGAACAAGTTTTGAAAGCTTGCTTTTGGCTGAAGGATGAGGAGCATGGACAGTCCTTTACACTTTCATGTTTGATACCTCTGTCAATAGTGACCTGCTGTGACTTATCCCTTAATGCGGGTGGTGACTCATCAAACCCTAACGAAACCAACTGAGAAAATCACTCTGGGGCTGGAGCAATGAGTTTTGGTAACGAGCATTTTAAGCTCCTTTGACATTTGTGGCACTTGTTCCCAGAGGAGAGATGGATTTAAAAGGCAAGTTAAGGATGCTGGTGGATCAAAACCTGGTGTGGGTAACTTCACCATCCTTGCATTGACCCTGCCATATTGCACACCTTAGCCATATTTACCATACTTGCATATCAGACTTTTCTGAGCTGAATACATGGTTTCCAAGCCATGAGCCTGCTTGCTACAGGTAGGAAACAGCATTCAAACTCACTGGCCTCCAATAACCTGAAGCTATCATTTGGTTTGTCATCGCATGTCACCAGAAAATAGCAATGGAAAGACTGGGAGTGGGAGAGGTGTTTATGTCTTCTGAGCCTCGAACAAGACCAGAAAGGAAAACAAACTCAAAATAGAGCTTGAGATGCTCCTCCTGCAGGGATGGGTGGTATTTCTGCCTGCAATGTCAGTCATCTAAATGTGAGGCAGAGATCCTACACAAATCGTTAAGGTTGGAGCTAATCTCGTATTTCAGCTCTGTAATCTAGGACCATTAAATATTTATGTTGTTGGGATACATGCAAAGATAATTAATACCTGTCCAAATTAAAAGGATCAAGCTGGGAAGAAGGTCAAAAGCAAAACAGAACAAAATACCAAGTTGGATTTTCTTTCCATTTTTATTCCCAGCTCTCCTTCTGCTAATGTGCTATTTCACCGACAATACCACTGACAATACCAGCTGCTTTGATCCCAAAGGCTTATTTGCTCCCTAAGTCAGCAAGTTTGCAATAGCTTAAATAAACTCTGAAAGGTTCAAAGCCCAACAGAGAGAGATAAAATATACTTTAAAAAGACAAAAGACATGAAGTCAGGAAGCCATGTGTTCCTTAATGACTTTCCTGGAGGCTATATCTCTTCTCCCCCCTCCCCACTCCTCCTCCTCATCTACCTTCCTTCTGTTTCCTGGCTTAAATTAGACTGTAAGATCTTGTGGAAGTGAACACATCCTTCCTGTGCAATGGGCCATGATCTTCACTAGAGCCTCTGGTCGATACTGGGACTAATTTTCCATCTGTTGTCAAGGGTACCTCTTTGGTCCATTAACAAATAGCAAAACAAACAAAGGGCCAGTTCACACATGATGTATTAATTCTCCTCTCCACACTGCTCGTTTCTCATCTCCAGAGACTCCTTCTAAAATGCAACGGGTATTTTGTGTGCACGCCAATGTAGTGGAAAGGTTGTGGACAATCAAAACAAGCCCAAACAAGCTATGGAAACTATGAGGACTGCTTTCACACACAGTGTAATTTATTACCTGCTGCATTCTACCAGTGGCAGGATTCTGTCTGTTGCAGCCTAGGAGAAGGAATGAGGAGGTGCCACACAACTAGGATATCACACACGGTACCGAGTGTCCTAAAGCTGCAGCTGTAAAACACAACTTGTCCTGAGTGTAGGTGCGGGGAAGGAGGAACAACTGCGATAGAGATGAATTGAGTTTCTTTGCACATAATAAGGATTTTTGCTGTGACAGCAGCAAGATCAAGGCCATGTTCTGCTCTGAGTTACAGCCCCTTTTCACCCTCTTTTTGGATAGCAATAGCAATACTGCTTCTTCCACATCCTGCCCTTCTCAAAACTTTCTCAGAAGTCAAATGCTAAGGTTGTCACCGTATAGCTTTGCCAGGCTCCCTGGACTTCAAGTGCCTCAAGAGAAGCTTCACACATGCTTTAAAACATCACTTCCCCAACATTGCCATCCCTGAAAATGTCCAGGGAGGGTCAATGCTGTACAAGAAAGCTGAGACTGTGACTTTCCCACTGAAGAGAACGGTCCCAAGGCAGTCTGAATTCATCACAGCCATGTCCCTGTGTGCAAACTGCCTATTTCCAGGCACCTTTATCAGAACAGCCTCTGATCGAAAACCACGTAAAGCCTTCTACATGTCAAACTCTAACTCTCTTCTTCTAGAAGCAATTACTGAAGTTGATCTTAATCCAAGGCCTTCCAGCAGTAGAAAGTTACTGTGTATTAAAACCACATGTAAATCTTTGGCAGATTATGTCCAAAAATGCTGAGAACAACGAGCATTCGCATTTGACCAGTAGTTACCAACTTCGTTATAAATATTTATATAGGAAAACAGGCAGAAAATCTCTGTTTACCGCCCAGCAAAGCACTCAGAATTAAGGAATTTTTAAGTGTACACGCAGCATTCACTGGCTGAAAATCTGTCCTTGAAATGACAAATCCTGGGTTTAGTTATAGTCAGTTTGATTCCCTTGAATTGAATTTAAGGAGTCTACGTCTTTGCTAACAGCAAAGAGCTATGGACCATTCCCAACAGTGGCAATGTGAGTGCAATAAAGGCTCCCAGCTGTACATATATTAAGTCAAAATGTGACTGCACAGCTCTAGCTTTACCCAGCCTCATTCTTTAGGTTTATGTTACATTCACATCACAATGGAGACCAGAAGATCTTCATTGGCAGCACCGTATTCTCTTGATATTTTAATCAAGTGCTTATGCATTAAATTAAACGTGGACAAAAATAATGGTCTAGAACATAAATGGAGCCAGAGCCAGCAGACAGTCCCAGCTTACATATTTTCCATGTGCATTGCGTGGCCTGGCTCTGGGAGTGAGCTTCTGGGGTGAACATGGCTCTTCAGGAGCCTCTGGTTCATGCCATGAGCAATCCCTCAAGCCAGGGCCCCTGGAAGAAGGAGCCAGCCCTGCTTTCCTCTCCCTTTTCACAGGAGGAAAATGCCTGAGGACCCAGCTCCTGATTCCAGCTTCGCAGAGGAACTGGAGATCCATTGGTGGGACAGCAGGAGATGGCACCTCCCCAACACCACCGAATCAAGAACAAATCCTTACCAATGCCAGTTGGCTTTGTTGGTTTCTCTCCCTCTTTCCCAGTCTGTTGGTAAGACAGAGAACTTTGGAACCCTTGGAGGAAAAGGCTGGGAGGCAGATATAATCAGCTTGCTATACCTTAACCAAATAAATATATAGGGAGAAAGAGGAGCAAAGATCAACCCACAGATGGACAATTGTTCCTTGAACCATCAACATTTTCCTTTTCATTTCTAGGATTCCTTCCCACAACAAGATGTTTTGGCAGACCTCAGCTTTACTACCCGAAGCGATGGGTATGGTCCATGCTAAAGCAAGGAGATGAGGCAACATGTCCTTGGGGGACAAGGATGTGTGTACAGTCACAGCCAGGGTGACCTGGGCAATATCCTAGAGAACCAGTTAGACTTTAATGCATAAAAAACTAATGAGGAAGGGAGTATTTTTTAACCCTTCATTTATAACCACAGAGAGCCTTTAAATGAATGGCTCTCCGCTGAATACTGTTCCCAGGAAACAGCCAAGTGAACTCAGCCCCTTGGAAAGAGAGAGGAGAGCACTGAGGAACATCTGATCTCACATAGGGACAGGCTGACAAATTAAACCTTTTTCCAATGGAGCAAACAATGAACTGTGAAGAATATAAAATAAACTGTGTATGATGAAAGATGGACTATTTCACATTATATGGAAAGAGACAAGGTTTGCTGAAGGATTTAACTTTTCCTTAGTACCCTGTCCTACCTACTTATTTTCTCTTATTTCCTTTGGATTCCATAATCTTGATAATTTCCTATTTTGGATGCAAAGAAACAAGTAATAGTCACTTAGGGAAAAATGTATCAAATATAGGAGAGGATTTTTTTTCACTTCTGCTGCTTAATAACTTTAGGAATGTGGGTCCAACTATTTCTTTCTCGGTTCCTATTACATTGGTGACACATGTAGTTTGAGCTCCATTCGCCAAGCTCCCCCAGCATCTCTTGCAACTGCATGAACTTAAAACAAGCTGTTTAGGGACACCTCCAAACCAGTGCTTTCCGCTGCCTGGCACGGGATTAGGTCATGCTTTGGAAAGCTCTTTGAGACCCTTATGCCAAAAGAATCCCATGAATCTGATTCATCATCAGCCAGTTGCCCTTCCTAATCGTGAGGCCAGCATGGATTTTGCCTCACTGTAATTCAACACCTTATTCAGAGAAAACCCTTGAGCATCCAAAAAAGCAGCATAAATGAAGGAAAGGGACAGAGGAAACTCATGGAAATGCAGCAAAAGAGAAAAGAAACTGGTGCTTTTAAAGAGAGCAGAAGAGCCTGACTTCAGGGAGGGTGCAGAGGGTATCTCTGAGACACTAATGCTGGTACACCAGGCACCCAAGGGTGCAAGCCAGGGGCTGCCTCCCTTCTGTAACGGCAGGCAGGGCAGAACCAGATACAAAGTGAGTCCCTTAAAAACACACAGATTAAGCACAGTGGATTAAACCCCACCCTTACAAGAAACAGGTCCTTCTCCCTCCTTGTATCACTCTGTAGAGGGCTTTTTCTGTCAGAAATACCAACTAATCCTCAGTATCCACCAGCCGAAATGATGCTGCTAGGTTAAAGGAAGAACCCGAATTAAACCCAGCTCCCAGCCTAAGCTGAGCCCTGACGCAGAGAAGCTGCATCCACTGCTCAGCCTAACTCCAGGCCTCCCCCAGCCCTCCATAAGCCCCTCAGAGCAAACCCTGCCTCCTGGCACAGATTTATTCCCATCCCACTCAGCTTTGGCCCAGCAGCACCTATTGCTCACCCCAAACACTCCTTGCAGATAAGAAGGGAACCGCTCTTGTGTTCCTCCTCCCCAAAAATCTTTATTAGCAGTGGCAGAGTGGGAGCTGCAGGGAAACATTCGCTGGCCGCCTTCAAAGCAAAAACTGCATTTATTGAGTAATTCAGTAACTCTTGGTCTGATCCATGAGAAATGAGATCTGGCCAAGTCCTTCCATGGTGGCAACAACATGTTAGCGAAAGAATCATATCAACAGCTCTCGGGTTGGCTCCTTTATTTAGACTAGGAGCTGGCGATAGACGCAATTACAGTAGATTAACTTTGGCACAGCTTCAGCATGAAAACAATATAACCAGGCCAAATTTTATTCCAAGTACAATATATCTATTGCCCTGCCTGGTTTTCTATTTATTTTGTTTGAACTGACAAACTTCAATTCAAAGAACGTAATTACAACATAACTTGCAGCTAGGGTTTTTGTCAAGACTACATTATTCATCTGAAGGGAAAGTGAGTTTATTTCCAATTGAGCTTAGATATGAAGGTTAATTTTCTTTGAGCTAACGGAGTTTGGTTTTGACTTGATTTCTATGCATTTGGGTCAAACAGCACAGCTGTGAAAACATAATTACTCTTAGAAACCAAGGGCCACTCATCCTCTTTTTCCAAATTGCTCCCTCTTTTGTGTGCTTTCCTAATCTCAGCTCTGTGAAATGGCCACTGATGAGCTACCGCAGGTGCAATCCTTCTGGGCCGTTCGCTACCTCTGACTCCAACATTCCCAACTACATTCTGCATCGCAGCAAACAGCCTATTTAGAGGCCAAAAGCTGAGCTGTTAAAATAGCAGCGGGGCCGGCAGGAGAAGCAGAGAATGTTATTCACCCCCTATCAAAGTCAAGGGGAAACTCAACCTTTTCATCAGCAGGGAGAGGTGGATGATGTGCAGCTCTGTGCACTGATGGGGCAGGAGTGAAAGAATGACAGAAACTTGTTATTCATCACCCATGGATATAACTAATAAAAGTACAGCAGCAGCACCCCCAGGATCTCACCTCTCTGCAGCCTCTGGACAGGACAGAGGTTTTGCTTCGTGAAAAGAAGTGAAGCAAAGCCCCCATATGGGTGCCATGGCCTTGTGGGATACAGCAGTGAAGCATAGGGCATTGCCCAGAGCTGTGGCTGTAATGAGCACATAAATCATCCCAAATGATACCCCTGTCCAGCATGTGTGTGGCGACAGCGAGCCTGGCCCACGCCCTTGGTGGCTGCTGGAGAAACGCTCCGGGTTGCAGTGAGCACAAATGGCTCTTTCACACGTCTCAGCAGATGTTACTCATTTTCTCCTCATCTGACTTTAAGATTTGGCTCCATTCTTTCCCTGTTCCCAAAGCCCAGCAGTTGTCCTAGAAACCTCTCCCACCTCGGAGATGGCAAGAGGCGACCCCAGCTCTTCGGCAGGTGTCAGTGCGCATCTGCAAGCGTCCCATCCCTCCAATTCCTCATCCGGATTGCTTCTGTCTTCCCCACTGAAATTCACCTCATCTGCTGGCCATTTCCGCTCTTCCACTGCAGAAGATGTTATTCATCAAGGTGCTGGTCCTTCTGCACAGTGACAAGCACTCCAAAATACTTAGGGACATTCACTGAGTTTGGATGGAGGATAGTAACATCAAGCAGGACAGATGTTTGGTGGGGAAGGTTAATGATGCACCTCTCTAACATAGCATCCAGGGTTCAGCCCTGGGACACAGGAGGCTGAAGAGCAGCCAGGAGGGACAGTGCAGCTTATCCTGAGGTGGAGATGCACAGGGGCAGAAATTACACCCAAAACTGCTAAAATAGTTCACTTGATTTGGGTAGATTTGCTGTGTGTAGATGCACTAATGGAGTTTAGAAGGTACCGGCATGTCACCAAAGTGCCCACTGGAGCAGATGTCTTCAGGGTGTTTAGTCCCATTGGAAAACCTGGTTTTATGGACAAGAAGCTACCGTGTTTTGCTCCCAGGTCTATCTACTCCTTAGTTCCCCAGCTCTGCATGGAAATCAAAACATCTTCTGCACCGCCCTGGCAGCATGTGGGCCACACTGCACTGACTGAACAGTCATCCGTGTGAGTAGGAGTCTGTAATTCACATGATACCTCCCCATAAACTTTTAATTTATTCCAAGGTTCCCAGAAGAAATTAAAAAAGCCTCAATAGATGCTTCAATTTTTTGCCTTGTCAATAGTTTGAGGTACAATGGCACTTTGTAAAGGAAGAAGATAATACAACCAAACTCTGAAGAATGGATTGCTGACAATACATGTGCATGCGGTTTTGCTCAAATCCATATACCAGTTGTGCATCACAAGACATAGAAGTCACTAACCAATCCATGACTCAAGAAAAATAACATTCCCTGTGGATTCTGCTCGTTATATTAAGCACACAGATCACCCAAAGCCACTTGTCACCACCAGCAAGAATTGACCTAAAATAAATCACAGAGAGAGCTGCAGTGCTAAGACTGTGAACCCAGGGAAAAGATCCAATTCCTCTGCAGTTCAGGGAATACGGGTTTGCCTGGCTATGTCTTTGGACCCCCCACACTCCTCACTAGCAAAGCAGAGGGGACATTCTAAGCCCACAGCATCCCAAGCACATTCCTCGCAATTGAGAATTCCACAAGAAATCCTGAGATGAAAATGAACTCCACAGTAGGATGTATTCACGGGAAATTAAAAGGTTAACTTGGAAGGAGGAAACCTCTGCGCAATGTGTTTAACTCCAGCTCGAAGTTCACCAAAGGTGAGTTTACAAAAGCCCTGGGCAGCAAAGCAGTAAAATAAAAGCAATCACAACCAACAGTTAATCAATATGTGATTGAGGTTTGCAGTTGCATTTTCATATGGATGAAGAAGCTGCCAAAGTCACTCAGTTATTTACAACACGCTTGTAGGAGTGATTAAAAAATAAATCAAGAATAGCTTCAGGTAATCAAACCTCAGCTGTCGGGACTGAAAGCTGTGTCCCACCAGAGATTTATTTTCCTCTGGCAAGGGATTTGTGGTGATCCTTGACATAAGAAATGTGCCCATCAATTACTGGATTTATGAGCACGCCTCCACACCATCAAAAACCCTGCAGCCACCAGCCAAAGGACAGCACATACAGCCTCCATCCTGCCATATTTCATAAAGAGAACACTGAGCAATACCTTGTGGATGTCACTCAACAAAAACTTGTGAATATTTTGCAAGCACTGCCGTAGATGTTGGCCGTGCTGTGTCCGCTTCACAAACGCGGCAATTGGGATGCAGGGAAGGCAAAAGATGCTATATACAAGGAAGTTCCAAAAATTGCTGTGTGTAGAAACAACTGCCACAGCATCAGGTTTTGATGACAACCTTCAGCTTAGACATTAGGAAGTAATTCCTCCCTGTGAGGGCGCTGAGGCACTGGCACAGGGTGCCCAGAGGACCTGTGGCTGCCCCATCCCTGGCAGTGTTGAAGTCCAGGTTGAATGGGGCTTGGGGCAACCTGCCCTATTGGAAGGTGCTCCTGCCTGTGGCAGGGAGTTGGAACTAGATGAGCTTTAAGGTCCCTTCCAACCCAAACCATTCCATGATTCTATTACTCTATATCTACCAAGGTGCATTTTTAGGTGGATGCTCTTGCAGGTGTGGCGCAGGCAGCTGCAGCCGAGCACAGGGAAACACCAACAGCGGAGTCAGGCTCCAAAAGAAATTAATTAAAAGGCAATGATTTCCCCAAATGGAGGCTGGGGGGAACCATCCGAAACAAATTAAAATCAAAACAACTTTTCAGCAGGAAGCAATGGAACAGATGTAATACTATTTATTACTGGAAACTGCTAAACATGCCAATTAATTTGGAAGGGACTTAAATGGATTAAGCCCTTTTTTTTTCTACTGGAAAATATAGAGGAGTCATGAATCACAGCGATACCTCCAGCAATGGAGATGTGTTTTCCTGGAAGCTTGTTCAGAAACCAGTGGGGGAAAAAAAAAACTCCTGAAAAGTCCCAAACTGGACAATAATCTGTGGCATTAGTTGTATCAGTGCCCCTACTACTATGCCTAGAAATATTAGGGGGAGGCAAAAGTCAAACCACTTTTCCCATACGTCAAGTTGGGCACTTCAGTCTGAACCAGAAAAGCACTTGACAGGGGTTAAAATTAGCTCTGTGTTTTGTGATGCTCTAAGCACCGAAACCGTTTTAAGCTCATTCAGATGCTCAAAGTTGCACAGATGATTAAATGCTTGGATAGAGCAGGGTGCAACACCCCCCCCCCCGGTAAGGTATAGAGGGAGTATTATTAAAACAATGTTTATTTTGGCATGAGAACATGGAACTCCTATCCCACAAAAATGTATAATGTTTAAAACAAGATCTTCCCACCTTAGGACATGAAGTAAAACACAAAGAAAAAAGGTATAATAAACCAAATCCATTTTAGGAGCACTGAGGATGATCCTTCAACTGCTTTCTACATGCTCGCTTGAAAGGCATTTCGCCACATTGCTTCCTGATAGTAAGCAGAGAGAGAATTGAAAATGCCTTTCTGGTAAGAGTAGGAAATCAATTTCATTTTTCCAAAGGAAATTAGAAGTGCTTCACAGCACTGATATATGCCCATTGCAAACACTGATTCTGCAAAGGGACCTTTTCCTTCTACAGACTCTCCAGAAAGATTCTGCTCAGCTCCACTTATCGGCATTGCCTTCCCTTTCTTTGCCATTTTATACAAAAAAACATGTCTTCCCAATCCAAAGTCCTCCCAAAATAGTACTGTGGTTAGGGAGGTTATAAGCAGGTATTAATACAGCTGGGGTTATTTAAAGAGTACAAGTAAATACGACACACACGTTGTCACAAATAGAAAGCATCTGGAAGAACACTAACAATGTCAGGGTTATGTGTAAACTCCATTTTCCTATCAAAAACTATGGAAACAGAAAAAGAACTGAGAAAAATTTGCTGTTTGCTTAAGCTGAGACTTATTGCTGCTGATTCTGGATGTGGCTCGTGCAAGAGACAAATTGCTTCATGTTTCCAGGCTTTACTAATCTGATCTCAGAAAGAAAGTTCATTCTGATTTCCTCCCTAATAGCTTACATGTATTTTCTTTGGCAGATTCATTGCAATTGTGAAAGTATTTTGTCCCTGAATGTAAGCAAGTTTTCTTTTCAACAGTGACCTAAACCCCTGAGATTTTGACCCATTTATTGGCTCTGTAAGGAACCTAAGGTGAGATGTTTTCAACAAGGACATGGTTGTATTTGGGCTACCCCTGGCAGAGTCCTTCAAGAGGCCATGGGGAGAGAGACACCTCCAAAAGCTCATACATCCTAAATGAGTTATATGGGAGAAAAGGAGGGTGATGGGCCATAAATTCAGTTTGATCTTACTCATCTCCATGGAAAGCCAGTCCTAAAAGCCAAACATTGGCATCATTCAACAGCCACAGAAGCCATCCTTGTGGAAAGGGTTAATAAAACCCTCAAGTAATGAGAGGCGAGCTGCTTTGGGGCACTTCAGCTGTTGAAATGCAGGTGTCACTTACAGAAACCTCACAAAATGCAATCTTTTTCCTACCACCAATACAAAAGTCCACAAGGAATTACTCTCACACTTACAACCAGATGCTGCAATCAAGTGTGCTCAGAGAGCGGGAGGAAGGACCCACCACATCCTTTTGCTCAAGCAGAGGACACACGGAGCCAGATCGCATTTCCAGTGACTCCGGTAGAAGCCATGTGGTATGCTGGAGGGGTACCAAGGATGCCAGAGCAGGAGCTGGCCACTTGTCTCTCACAGCAAGAGGAAGGCCACTGAGCCAGTTCACTTTCATTTATGAGCTCCTCCAGCGTAACACTGAACCACTTTGGTCAGCACGGTCCCATTGGAAACTCAGCCTCCATGGCCAAAGTCAACACCTTCAGATTGCTTTTTTTCTTCCCCCATGGCTTGAACTGCCCACACATGGGAACACAGAGGATCCTGGACACTGCTGAGACCTGGCAAGGGAGATGGTAGGGAGGTAGACAACTGCTTTACAGTCTCCCAGCATCCAGCCATCACTCACTGGGAACTGTGGAGCTTTAATCTGGACCAGCATTAGTGATAACCAATAACCCCATCTTCTCAGGTCTGTCCACCTCTGTTTCCAACCAAATTCCATGTTTGTGGCTATGACTTATCTCAGTTATTTATGCACCAGGTACAAAGTTAAACCAAATCTTTCCAATTAAAACAAGATTGTCTTTGTGTGCCCCATGCCCATTCTTGTATTACAAGAAACAAGAATAAATGAGCCCCCTGTTCCCCTCCTGTACTGCTCCTGCCTCAGCCCTCTCTTCACCCCGGTGATCCAGGAAAGCTGCGGCATCACAAGTGTAGAAACTCCACCATAAATCCTTTGAATCTGCTCACAGATTTCTCTCTAATCAAATACCCCAGAAAAACATCTTTTTTTCCCATATCAGCATTTCCTCACTGGGTAAAAGTATAAGACAGCAGATTTTAGAGGAATGAAGGAATTACTCTGGTTGAAAAGGGTAATAATAGTCATCACCATAAGCTAAGATTCAAACTGACATCGTGGTAGAGGCAAGGAGGCATTAGCAGTTTCCAGCCCACATTTCTTAAACCAAACATGCAGCAAGGAACATGGTGAGGAGGAGGAAGACAGGCTGAAGGTGCCCATCACCCATTGCTGCCATGTGGTGCCAACATGACTGGTGCTTACAGCTCTGCTCACATAATTCCCTGTTTAAAGGAGGGATGTATCTACCCCAGAAACATGGGAGAAAAGCAAAGCAATGTAATACTCGTTTGGCTCGGTCCCTGGAGAGGTTGCGTTTTACTAAATTAATAGTCTACTTAGATCTGCTCAGCTCCAGCTTCTTAAGAAACTAATCCAGACAAACCCAAAAATACTAATAACATTTCAGTCTGGGCTCGAAGTGAGATTAGAGAACATTTATTTTGCTTCCAGTACTTTCTGACTGCTCCCAACCTTTCCTTGCACAAGCATCCAAATGAGGAAATACGAACAAAACGTCAAGTAGGAGGGTTTATGTTGAATTAAATTCCACTGGAAAAAAAAATATTAAAGCCAACCTCAGTAAAATTGATCCACTTAAATTCAGCAAAATAAATAGACAGGGGCACGCCTGGCTGCGCATGGAGAAAATTGGGGATTTATAGGTCCGTATTTCAAACCTACTGCAATGAACTTTGTCATCTGCCAGTTAAATCTTAGCTGCCAGCTCACCTACAACTCACAGGAAACTCTGATTTGAAGTTGCTTGATTTGGGAGGGGGGATTCGTTTTGATCCCATGGCATGAACACATTCACCGAGGTGATGGAGAGCATCCCCTAATCTGGATATTTAAAACCATTGATTCAAACTCAGCTTTCTCCTAAAATCCTACCATTAGCTTGAAATCCAGCACATATATATATCTATATATCTAATATATATATATATCAAAGCAAAGGAAAGTGGGAAGACTCAGAAACGCAGACCTGGAATTCCAATTACTCTGACCACTCTGCCTGTGCCCACAGGGCTCAAGGAGAGGGCAGAGTGTTTTATTACCCCCACAACAATTTATGCAAGGAGGGTGGTTGTACAGGAAATGTCTCAAGGTGAAAACAGCAAGTAGTAATGGCTGGGGAATAAAAGTAAACCCTGTTCATGGGGGGAGAGCTGGGGTGAGTGGGTTTGCTTTAAGCATCGCAGCAAAAATAGGTTTAGAAATTGCCTTAGTGACACAGCCCAGGATAGTGCCTAGGAAATCAATACCAGGACCCAGCGCCTTACCCACTATTCAGTCTTGTTCAGATTTATTGGCGGATAAGTGGATCATGCAAGTAGGTATAAAGCCGAAACAAGATTATGTGTGAATGATAAGGAGGTTATAGCCCATAAGGAAGCACAGTGCACCCCAGGAAAAGGCTCTGGTGATTAATGGCAGCCACTGCAGTGGTTTACATAGTGCTTGGCAGTGGGACAAAATGCAAAAGCTGGGTGAGGTTGTGTGAGAGACATGGAAATAGAGACCTGGGTCCAGTTCTACTCAACCTGAAACAGAGAGATAAATTATGCCTGTCAGCACGCACCAGGCCCTAGGGCTAGCACATCTCCCCATGACCCTCACTAGGTTTTCTCTTCAGCTAGTGCCTGCCCCGCAGCCCTGCAAACATGAGCTGCCTCTGCTGCATTTCATGGGAGCAAACCCATAGCAAGCGTAATTCCCGCATGCCAAGAGGGGAAAAGGATGTTTGTAGGGGCTATTGCACTGATTACGCAAATCTCACTCTGTTTAAATGATTTCAAAGCCTTAAAAATCCACAATGAGGTTTTTAGAGCAACCAGTTGTGTGGCTTTGTCCCCACAAGCCCATGGTACAGGATCCAGGAGCGTTCCCCAGCCACGGATAGGGACATGTCACCTTTGCTTCCGTGTCTCTATGCGCCTTGTTTTTCACTAGGAAAGAAACTCAGGCATATTAGAAAGAAACTCTAATATTAAACATATATATATGTTTATGTATATGTGTATGTATATTTACATATATGTTTATATATATATGCTTAATATTAGAGTTTTGTGAGTCTACAGCTTGGAAAACAAATATTTACTAGCCCTAGCACAAGGAAGGTTTATGCTAATTCTGAGTAATTACATTGAACTTTACAGATATAAAACAGTTCACAATCTTTGCTTGAAGTCATTAACCCTCCACCTATTTCTGGAAGCAAATTGGCACTGCTGATTTACAGATAAGGAGAACAAGGTGAGAGGACTGCACATGATTTCCACACTGAGCCCCTGTGGATGGGAAGCCATCGCCTGGGGCTGTCCCCCAAGCTGAGCAGCATGCCCCGAGGCTCTGCGCTCCCAGCCCAGGGCCCTGGCTCTTGAGCATCCTGTGGGCTGGAAACAGCCCCAGGAGCTTTAGGAACCTGTCAGTGACAAGGGGAGACAAGCAAAGACAGACAAGCACAGGGACACCTCCCCGGGAATAGAAGGAGAAAGCTTTTCTGTAGGGCAGGAAAGCATAAATGAATGCTAAAAAGGTCCTCAGGGCTTTATTTAGCCCTTGCAGCCCCCATCTCTCTAAAGAAAGGCTCCAGGCAGGGCCACAAGCTGTACTTCAGACTTCTGAGGAGGTGAATACACACAGGCAGAGCACAGCAGTGTCAAACAGTGATTTCAGGCCTTCCCCATCTCCCACATGCCACAGAGAAAATCAGGCACATCCAGGTGACCAGTGCTGTCACTTGCAACCTGTCAGAAACTGTCTCGTGCTATAAGTCCTCTCAAGCCTAGCTGGAAATAGATATCAAGTTTAAACAGTTACTTTAGGAGAGGAGAGACAGTGCAACCATATAACTTCATTTCCAGAAGAATGTGGCTAGAGCTGCTCGCACTATCATGTTACTGAAGTGTTGCCTTGGTGCAGGATGCCTTCATCATGTCTCAGATACCTGCACATTTAATATGGTCAAGAGGCAAAATTTGTGGAGCTATTAAACATTGCTGACATCTGTCTTACTATACTATAAAGCATTTCTTAATAAATCAAATTCTTCACTATACAACACAAGCCTTAACATGAGAAGCAAACAGCCAAGGAAAGGCATCTGTATGGACTCAGGCTGAATGTACGACAAAGCCACCAGATCCTGGGCAACAAAAGCCAGAGCTATCAGCAACCTACCCATTGCCATAAATAGTGTTTGGCAGAAATGAATACAGAAAGGGATTTGTCAAGTTAGTTTTCCTTCATAGGTCAAAATTAGGGATGATTTATAACATGCGCCTTGAACAAATAAGGGAAAGACACAAGATGTGGCCACTGAGTTTGTTAAAACTAGGCACTGAAAAGAACCAGAATGTTCCATAGCAGTGATGGAGTTGTGCTCACTTATATGTCCTGAAGATCTGATATGTGGCTCACTTTGTTGAAGGCATTCCTCAAACAGTGTGCAATACTCAATGCCATCAATCCCACATCCAGCAAACTCCACCAGCAAAAGCATGAAGATGCTTTGGAAGCAGAAAGACATTAAACCACATGCCTGCCCTATCCCATGTGGGCTCCCTGGGCCGTTGTGGAGGTAGCAACACTGTAAATGCTTGAATTATGGCTCTCCATAGACTTGATGTCATATTTAATGTCATGGATTCTGTACAGGTTTGAGGCACAGGAAACACCAATGCACTGCAGAAAACATTTGCTCTTTGCCCTTTGAGGCTAAAGAAAACAAAGGACATTAAGCTAAAGGCTACTGCAAACCTCTACCAGTTTCTTCTTGGTTTTCCCCAAAATGACATGGAATCCTTTACATTTGGCCCTAGTGTTCATCACGGCTGCATTTGCTAAAGACCGTGTGTAAAATCCAGCTGCCTCGCCCTGGCAATTGTCTCCTAGCAGCACAAAACAGAAGATAAAGAATGTTAAAGATCAACTTGTCTTATCATGCTTCAGCTGCAGATGGATTTGTGCAGACAGAGGCACAGATTATACCTTAAAGCAACAGGTTTTTGACATCGAGAAAACAATTGCAGCACATTTTCAACCTGGCCTCATCAGTCAGATTCCCACTGCTGCAACTCCAAGTGTAACACCAAAGCAAACTGCAGGCAAGGCCAGGGATGAAAAAGAGGGCTGGAATGGAAATCCAGATGTTAGTTGTACGCAGTGGACAGAGGCAGGCCCAGAGGTGTACGAAGGTTAGTATAAAAGGCTTTAAAAGTGACATTGGTGTGCTATATCCTCAGCTGTCTGCTGCATCCAGAGTTTACACATGGAATAAAAGAGAAATTTCCGAGAAGCTTATTGTTACTGCAAATACCCTTGAACATAATTATGAGGGTAAAAGGAAGGGAGGAAACCATCACAGAGCTTGAATTGGACCATTTTAAGAGCCTGTTCAGGAGAAACAAGGCCACCTTGTCCTACACTTAGGAGTCAAATTAATATCACATTCTTTGCTGATAACCCTCCTGACCACCAGCACGATCATGGATACAACCTCAAGCTAGTGTTGTGGGAAAATCAAACCTATCCTGGCTTATGTCTTTCTGCAGCCAGCCTTACCCAATGCCTTATTCGGAGCCATTTACGTGCTGAAGAAATCAGCACGTTGGGTACAACGTGGGTTTGTTTGGGTACAAACATGTCTACAGGCTGTGTGGGCTGCTTCTCATACTTAGGCACTGTATTTTGCTATTCAAGAGCCTTAAAGAATCCAGTCTCCACTTCCGGAGAGCGTTTCCCAGGCGACTTTCTTCCGCTGCCCTTGCTCCGGTGAGGAACATCAAGAGCCGCTGCAGACCTTTGAAGACCCAGCCAACAATCCCAACGTCTCCTTGGCAAAAACAGGCCCTGCACGGCAATCATCCCACCTGACAGCTCCGGAGCGAAGGGGGGGCTTGTGGGGAGCGGGGGCACAGCTGCATTCGCAGCAGAACAGCCTTTCCCAAGCCAGGCACTAAATGCAATTAGAGCAGAATAACCCAAGGATAAGGTATCAAAACAAAACACATCCGAGCCCTGAAAGCTGAGCGTGGAGCAAGGCTGGGGTTGTTTGGAGCTGGTCCCCCTTCTGCTGGCACCCAGGCACAGAGAGCAACGCTGGTGAAAAGCGTTTCGTGGTGTTCTCTGTGTTTGGGGGGAGTTTCTGTTTTGGAGCTTTAACTGGCTGTTGTTGAAGTTGGGGTGTTCTTACTGCTGAAGGTGGCTCCTGTGTCATCACAGTGCCACATCTACGAGAAATGCACTATGGCAAGGGGGAGAGATGCTGCATGGTACAGCCAAAGTCATTGCTACAGGGAAAGAAAAGCCCTCCAAGAGGCCTGGAAGGGAAACCATGCCTAATCTAGCAGATATCACCAGCAAACATGTGTGAAGCAGCAGAGCTACAAAACCTAATGAAGAATTTATGAGGGTGAAGGAGTTAATTAGAGAAGCCATGACAGTAGCACAAAGATAAATCATTCATTTTGGCCTCTGGCAGCACTAGCCCACTACCTGTCAGTGGTTGAGGCTTCAGACCAGGGGATGTACATCAGGGCAGGGGCAAAACCAGCCTCCAGTGAAAGACTTTTCACATTGAGTTCCAGCTGGGCAGAGGTTTGGTGGTTGCAGAAGCAGATGTGGGAGTGTAGGACACATGCACAGCAATGCCCTGGAGCTATGGAGTGGGCACAGCAATCTGCTTTTAAAGAAAAGGAAACAAACCCACATCTGGCCTCTGGAGAAATGTGGGGACCACAGCTATTGCAGGGGAGGAGGCCACACGGAAAGTACTTCTGAGGACAAGTTAGTTAGGATGCTGTGCTGGGTTCAGCAACTTCCCAAAGCCTGCAGCTAATCTGAAGTCACACAGAGCGTTTTAAGGCATGAGGACTGTGACCCCAGAAGTGTTACAGAAATGCTGAAAGCAAAGGATGAAATCCTTTCCTCTGTCTTGGTTTTGAGCATCTGCAGTGCTGTTTTGTTAGCAGGCCTGAAGGAGGAAGGCATCTATAAGATGTTGATATCAAGCAGTTGCGCCTGGACTCACAGCTCTGATAACCCCGACCTTGAACACTGCAGGAGGCCGCCCTTTGGCAGGTGCTGTGGCTCTGCATGGTTTCTGAAGAGCACCAAGGGAGGGGCATCCAGTAGCATCCCACTGCTTGTACCTGGAATGGATCGTTTCCTTTTGAACCCCTGCGGGGGATCAGCCTCTATCACGGGTTTCACCTTTGCAGTCATGAGTTATCCAGCTCTGTTAAAATTGTAAGAGAATATTTGATCCCTTGAAGGGAAAATTACCCAATTCACCATATGAAATAACCCCTAAAGCAGCATTTCCTTTGATTTCTCATTTCCTTTTATTTTTCCATTGGTCTCATCACATTCGCTCATTGTCTCATCTTCTAGAGCAAGGCAAGAGGTCAGCTAATCTCTTTTCCCTCTGCCCTTCTTAAGGTCTTCTTGACTGAAATTCACATTAACTCTTTGGTACCCTCATCTTGGAGAGCATCCCTCAATCCACTACCACTTCTATAAAATTCAGCTGCTCTGTCACTTCTCTTCCAAACCAAATAGATCTGGAGAGCTCCCAGGAATGGGAAGGATACTTGGATAATCCTTAACATGTACCCAAAGTGCTGGCTACTGAGTTTCTCCAAAGTTTTCCTGGTAACAGAGAAATGCTCCAACACAGGGGATGAAGGGAAGAGGGGCACTGAACACCCACAAGACCCCACCTTCTCCTTCCACAGATGAGCTGCTAACACAAAGCCAGCCCCTTCCGCAATGGGGACAACCTCAGCACTAATCCTCTCCTGCAGCATTAGGGCTCCAGAGCACCACTTCTGCTTCCAAATCGCTTTAGCAACAACTGCCTGCCTTTCAGAAACAGCCAACTGCCAGGAGAGGCTGCCAAAGGCCTTTGGAAAGAACCATGAGCCGGACATATTTTTGTCCCTGAGAGTGAAAGCAGCAAAGCCCTGAATCTGGAGAAAGCAGTGGCTGCACCACCAGTCTGCCAGCCCTGTCCCTCTTCCAGTCCCGACTGCCAATGTGCAGACCCATGACATTGTCTTGCATGCCAAAATATGGCATTGTTTTATAGACTTCATCATCCCTGCCTAGTTCTCTAGCTGATTTCTCTTTAAGCTCAACACCAAAAACAAGTGCTGCTTCATCACATCAGTTCTCCAATGTGCCATCCTTGTGTGAGCTTTTGGATTATTAAGGAATAAAAAGCTCAGCTCTACCTATTCCTGGATATGACAGTGCAGTAAAGGACAAGGTGAATTCTCTGGGCTTTAGCTCTTGGTGCAAGCACCCTAAGCACCAGCCAAGCAGGCAGGTTACCAGGGTGCAGCAAGCAGGATGCTGCCCAGTGGCACCTGCTGTGTCCCTTCCTAGTCTCACCATGTGATGATCGGCATGCCTGGCCAAACCACTGTGTTTTAAGGGAATGATGAACTTAGGAAGATTTGCTGGCAAACTGGGCTGTCAAGTGCTTGGTCAGGCTTTTTTGCAGCTTACCTAGACTATACATGAAGGAGACAGGGGTGGTGTGAAAGAGCCACATTTGAGCAAGCAATCATGTGGAAAACCTGTGAGAAGTGAGAAAATCCAGCCAGAGCAATGAAGCACTCTCACCAAGTCCTTATTGACTATTCCACTGCCGGGAGAGGAGCACAGCCTGGTTAAATTGGGAAGGGGAACATTACAGAGCCCTCTGGATGGATGGAGGTGGAAGATGCAGAGAGGGGAGCATCCGCTGCAGCCAGGCTGGGGCTGTGCCAGCAGGAACGTCACTCGGTTTGCTCACAGGAATGCTGGCTGCTTGATTTCCAGAATTAACTGATTTTCTTAGGAAAACCAGGCATAACTATACCCCCTCCCAAGTGATATGGTAATTAAATTATCAGAGCAAATAATTAACATATTTATTACTCAGAAGAAAACCCTCTGATTGATTGCAGCCTACTAACCTTCCATCAAATATTCAAAGCCTGCATTGTTAGGTCATTCATTTTACTTATTTTTAAAGACATTCCATATGTTTTCTATCCCAAAGGGGGGAGAGGGGGGGTGTATGGAAATCAGCGTATGAAAAATTCCCGTCATTACCAACACACAGCTCATCAGAAAACAGACAGAGATGGGGAGCTCCCATCCTGCCTGCAGGAGAAAGGGCTTCACTAAGCTGGCAAGGACTTTTTGCACATAGCAGTGAGCACTAAGGAGGTGGGAGAAACCCTGCAGAGCCCTACAAGCACCTATAGATGCTGTGGCTTTATGCTCAAGCCAGATTCTGTGCCACCACAGTGCTTGGTCCCATGCAATCGCCTCTGATTGCGCCACGAGCACTCCTGCACACCTCCTCATCCTGTCGTCACAGAGGATGCAGTGAGATCATCTACCTCCATACTTAATTCCCCTAAATTATGGGCATTTTCATCTAATGGCTTTAATTCTGGGTTCTGGGGAGTTTTATTGCTGTGGTTACTGGACAAGTTTAAACAGCTCGCAGTTACCTGGGAGCAAGCTCTAAAAGAAACCTCTCAAAGTCTGCAGACACCCTCCACTGAGGGCTGTGTTCACCCACATAGAGATCTGGGGTGGATTCTTTGGAAAGATGAAGTCCCAAGTCCAAGGAATGAAGCCAGGAGCTACCAGAGACAGAATAACCATAAAACACATCACAGCAAAGAAGTCACCCCCTTTCTAATCAGTACCTTGTACGTGGGGTGCCCAGGGCAGCTCCTTTCTCTGGATGCCACCAGAATCATCATGGACCAATATTACACGGAGAAGGCACAGGGTGACCTTGCAAACGGGCTCTGTGCAGGTGAGGAACCCGTGAAGAGATGTGCATAGCATAGGGGAGACCTGAACAGATCCCTTACAAGGAGAGGAGCGCAGGCAAGCAGCAGGGGCAGCAGTGAGGTGGACCTGACATCACTGCATGGCTCTGCTGTGACTTTGCATGTCTCAAACATTTCATGCCTTAATATTTGATGCAAGAGCCCTCCTAAAAGACAACAGAAAAGCCACAGACTTCCAAAGCTCTGTAAAAGACTCCAAAGAAGCTGGAGATGCATCCCAGCCACCACAACACCGGCACAGGCCTGTCACCGCTGCATCAGGCACTGCACCTCCCGCCCAGGGAGACAACAGGGCACTATTCCTGCAAACAGCCCCTTACATCACAAAGGGCTCAAAGTGTCACTGTCCTTTCCCCCCACAATCTCCGTTTCCTTGAATGAAGGCACATAAAGTCAGTGCAATGTGGGTACCTGCAGCAGGACGATGCTCACCAGCTCTCCCAGGGAACTCTCATCATTCAGGGACAAGCACTGAAGACGGATATGCCAAGTCCCTGAGGCAGATGCTGAAGCACATTCCTGCCTTCCCTGGAAGGGTTTGGAATTATGCCCAGCTCTGCCAAGCTGCAAAAAGGGGAAGTGTCAGGAATGGGTTTTCTCACGCCTGAATGTGGTTCTTGCTGCCACAACCCTCCATCTCTGTAAGAGTTCACCTGGGACTAGATTAGAAACTGTGCAGGTGCTCATCTCATTTGGTCCTTTTCTCTTCCAAAACAAAACACCTTATGGTTCGCTTTTCAGTTTCCATGAGCTTTTGAATGCGGATGGGTTGGCAACAGAGCCACTTCTCTGAAAAGCATTAATAGCACACAGAGAGGCTGCCTGTAGGTTACTGCATACAGTAACACCCTATTCTACCCCAAAAGCCCTTTGTCTGAAGGGCTGACACCCAGAGATTACCCAAAACTACCCACACAAAGAGAAGTGTTGAGCAAATCAGGACAGCACAACTTGTTTCCAATCCTGGGGCAATAAGAAAAGTTTTCCATCCAATTGCTCTTGTCTTATTCAGCCAGGGTAATGTTCTAACTGCACATCTAGGGTAGTAACACAGCATCCCTTCTTGAGCTTTTAGTCAGTTAAAAAACAATTGGGAAAGGGAGAACACAATGACAAGGACAGGGCTGCCACTATCTCCATCCCTGTCCCAAGCAGCTCTCATCCCACCCAACACAGTGGAGTCTTCTCACAGCTCTGGCCAGCACTATCAGTGATCTGAGTGAGTCACATCGAGCAAATTGCCTTTCCTTCCTTTGCATTATTCCCTCTGGAATATAGCAAGCGTCATAGTGGATAGCAAAAAACCCCAGCTCGTTGCATGATTAAGCACAAAATAAATACCATTCTCAGCTTAGATGCCTATTGAGACAGTGGTATGAAGTGTAAACTGTACTTGTACATGAAAACCAATGGTAAGTCGTAGCATGCAAGGAAATGAGTCAGTAGGAAATTAAACACAACCTACTACTTGCTCAATGTAAAAAGCCACAGGCGGGATTAATCCTTTTGTGCATATCTAAAGGTGATTCTCGGATCACCTACACAAAGAGCTGGTTCTCTGTTTTGCCATGTTATTGCAGCCCTTTTTAATGATTCATGACAGAGAACTTCAAAGAGCTCCAAACCATGACAGCAGTCCCAGATCCAACCTACTCATCCTCATCTCCGCAAAAGAAAATCCTTCTTGGTGAATAATTGAGGTCTATGAAGAAAGCTGCCTTAAAACTATTCCCAGGAGAAGGAGCAGTGTCTAGAATTCAAGATCATGGAAATAAAAAGAAACTATCAAAAGCAAGCAGTGACTGCAACAACAATACGAGCCTTATTTTGCAGGCTTCATCCGTTGTGAAACTCCACGGAAGGGAACACAGCTGTTTTCCCTGAAATATGTTTCATGTTTCCAGAGACCAAAGATGAAATCCAAAGCTTTGACTTTCAACTTAGGATAGACAAACACATGCAAAGATGACACAACTACTGTTCAGGCTATTGAGGAAAGGAAAAGGCTTAGAGCTAAAGGTGAAAACAGGGGGTTGACCACAGCCTGCAGCACATCCTCTGCTGAGTAAGGACAGCACCACGGGAGCAGGCTTGCGACACCCTCCTGCAATCTGAGGCAATTTTCCCCTCACTTCAAGCTTGGGATGGAGTTTTATATGTGCTCTGTTGCAAGGGCTGAGGGTCTATGCACTGCAGGAAGCTCACAGCATCCCTCCCATGTAACACATTGCATCTGGGGCTGAACACAATATGGTCACACCACCAAAAAGGCATCCAGGAAAAAAGCAGGCACCTACAACGTGCATTGCATCTGTGCACCTCCACCTTAATGCTGAATTTCCCAGTGAGCATTTCAGTCTAATTCCTCTCCCAAATTCCTGACAGGATACGCAAGGATTATGTCACGTCACTTCAAATGCTTAATCTTCTTGACGGGCTGATTGAGATATCCTTATACATTAAATTCAGATGAGCCATTCACATCATTTGCCTCCACAGGAATAAGTAGCTTCAGTTTCAAGGCCATTTTACAAAGATTTCTCATGATGACTGTCATCTTCACCTTCCCTGTATGAAACACTTTGACATTTGAAGGACAGTCAATCCAAACCATAGCTCACCCTGCACTCAAAATAACCTGAATAACTGAAGCCAGTAGTACTGAAATACTTCCAATAATGGTAACAACTGGAATAGTATATCTTCTTATCCCAGGATGCAGAGAAATACCCAAGGGATTCTCTGTGTGCTGGCTTAGGATGTCATGCACACCCACAGCAAGAGGAAAAGCCTCACCTAATGACAGATCAGGGCATGGACCCCATCCAGTTCTTGTTTTGGCATAGACATAAACGTCCGTTCCCTGAAAGGCCCAACAGCTCATCTGGAGCCCTCCCTTTTCCACACTGGCTCTACCTATTTTGGGGGTGAGCTGCTCTGTTCCAGTGGCTCCCACCTGGAGTATTTGGGGGATGTCTCTACATCTGAAAGTGCAAGTTTTTTGCTCCAGCTCAGCTACATGCTGTGCTCAGCTTGGAATATTTCTGCTTCCAGGTGGCAAAAAATGGTGAAGATTTTGCTTCAAATGGTAATCCCATTGCCAAAACTCTTCTTATTTTAGGGGGAGAAAAGCACTCATCCCAACCCTCTGTGCTGCAAACCACCCTCCCGGGGCTGGCAAATCACCACTGGTCCCACCAGGTCTGACCCTCAGATGCAAAGCCAGGCCTCACCCTTAGTTTGTTAAGGAGCTGTATGCTGGGGCAGAGAGCTGAAAAGAATAGCTAATGAGGTGAAACGAGAGCCAGTGACAACGGCCCTCTAATGAGCTTGACAAAGCCGGTGCTGCATGCACAGGTATGATTCTGATCCCCTGGGGACAGGCAGAGTTCTCCCAGCACATCCCATCTGCAGAGCTAACAGCTAGACCTTGGTGAGAACCCTGCTCTGAAACACTCCTTTTGTGGAGGGAAAAACCCGAGCCCCGATTAATTACTGTGCGATAGGTAGCTTTGTGAGGGCTGAAATAGATGCTTCCACCAGGGCTGCCCTCCCCAGCTCCAGGAATCACCACCTGCTTTCCAAAACAGGCTTGCTGAGGCCGAGCAGACCTGCTGTAGGTACTGTGGGCACATGAAGCACCAGCATATGCCAACCAGCTCAGCATGTGCTTACACAAATAAGCTACATCTGGGTTATCAAGGTTTCTTTCAGAGCAGACTGTGGTGAATTCCAGATAACGTTCCCTTTCTCTTTGCTAAAACTTCTCCCTCTCCCGTCATTGTCATTTCGAGGTACAGCAGGTGTCAGAGACAGTCACACATAGCCACCAAAACCTGTCACACCAGGCAAGAGGCACCTTTGAGCTCTCAGAAATAACACTATCAAAGCCAGCACTTGGTATAAAGGCACTGAAGTGCTCGGGTGCATAGTGAGCAGTGACTGTATCTACACACACCTCAAATAGGGTTGTTTCCACACGTAAACTGGAATTAAAACAGCACTTCCCTTATTCACGAGCTAATAAGCGTGGCTCTTTCAACATGAGCAGGAGTCATACAAGAAGAGGAGACTTGCTTTTGGAAAGCTTGGGAATTCCCTTCCCTTTTTCTCCAGCCTGGACCGGCATTTCCTGGTTTGAGGGAAGTTCAAACAATCACCAGCTAAAGCTGCACCCGAAGTTTTATTAGCAGAGGGGGAGGGAAAACGCATTTGCCTTCCCACAGCTCCCCCTGGGACTGTTCCTGCGCACAGAGCACAGGAGGCTACAAGGAGGGAATTTCCCCAAGGCGCAGCAGTCCCGGAGGGGATGCGGATCAGTTTAAGCCAACTCCCCCAAGTGCCCAGCAGGCATCCTCAGCACCCAAAATGACACCAAAATGAGCCCTTTATACTCTCCTGCAGAGCTTGCTTTCTCAGAACTGGATAATGCTGATTTACTTCCAAGATCTGAGCCGAGATCTGCCATACTTCAGGTCCCTGTTTTTATCACCAAGCTGTTCATTGAGTCCTTTTGGACTTCAATAACACACCCCCCGAAACATCCCTACCAGGATGCAGTAAAAGCCTCAGGAGCTGTGCAGCACAACCCCCCAAAACACAATAAGAACTAACACACTATCCTCCCCAACCCGTTGCACCGGCCACAAAAGCCTGCTAAAAACATGTCTTTCACCCCAAAAGCTCCCTGTCACATCAGCCAACCCCCACCCCCCCCCCCCCCAGCCTTGCTCCCCCATCCCATGCAGGGCAGCAGAGGCAGGCAGGCTGTTCCAGCGTGTCAGCACGTCTCACATGAAAACCAGGGCCAGGGACAAGGCAGCTGCCTGTGCGCAACGTGCAGGCTGTGTGTGGTAGGGCTGTACTCACAGCCTGCCAACACCCGGGCCGGGAACGCAGCAGGGATGGCCGCTGCCAATGGGAGCCGGCAGGAACGAAGCCATGTGGGAAGCTTAAAATGCAAGTGGAGCTTGGGAGTACATTCAGCGTCCTTCCCAAGCGCTGCCTGCACTGGCGGGATGGCTGGGGTCGGTTGGGTTTAAGAAGGTGGATGGGTGTGCGAGCAGGGAGCATGGCAGCGGTGTGCTGGAAAGGGGCTGAGATGAACAGGGGGTCAGCAGAGGGGTTCATCTGCCATGTGCTCTGAATACAGCACTAGGAAGGAGATTGGAGACACTTCCAGTTACGCAGGCGAAAACTCGGAATCTGGATATTAAAGATGCTATTTTAGCTGTTTCCGAAATCAGAAACAGGCTCTGCAAGGAAGATGGAACATATATTTACACCCATGAAGTTCCAGAGTGTCACTACCCTTTTTTCATGGAGCAGAACGCTGTTGAAGTGTTCATTAAAACAACCCTAAACTGATCTTAATTCCCAGAATATTCCACATCCTAAACCCACCTAACAACGTTCTTAACAATATTTTCCCCCCATTTAATTCACTGAGCTTTCTTTTAGGTTTAGAAGCCTGTTACAGATAAACAAATTAATATTAATAAATTCATATCGAAGTCAATAGGTAACACCGCTTCCCAGGTGAGATTTCTCCAATTCCCACTTCCGAGGTGCACAGGAGTTTATGTGGAGCACGGGCTTCCCTGAAGCGGGTTTTTTCCTCACCTACCAGCTCCATTCATACAAGCACACACACACACCCCCCCCACCCCGCAAACCTCCTCCCGCTGAGGAACGCCCCAGCTGGGCAGGGGCAGCGGCAGCCGCCCCATTGCTGCGCTCCCCCCCCCGGGATGCTCGGGGCAGGGGGTTCCCCCGAGGGGCAGGAGCAGCAGCGGGTGCCGGTCCCGTCCCCCCTCCCCGCCGGGGCTGAGGAAGCGGAGGGAGCCGTGGAGTTGCTCTGCATATTAATGAGCCGGGAGCAAGGGCAGCGGGAGCTGTTTTAAAAGAGGACAAGGGGAGGCAAGCGGCAGAGCGCAGGCAGCGCGCAAAGCGCCAGGGCAGCACCAGCCCCTCCGGGAGCCGCTCTCTGCTGTCTCCTCCCTGGTGAATTCCAGCCCCAGGGACGGGGGGAATCGGGAGGACGAACGCGGAGCCAACAAACGCAGAAGAACCCCCGGCGTCTCTTTAGGTACCTGCTGCCTCACCATGAAGCTCCTGACAGCAGCGCTGCTTCTGCTGTTCATCGCGATGTGCTTGGCCAGCGCAGAAGGTAAATTGGTTTATTCTCCTTTCTCCCGTGTAGACCTCTTTTCTAGTAATTTGTATTTGTATCTTGAGAGCCCTGGGTTGGATTGAGCTGTGCCCTGCAGGTTGGGAAGGAGTGATGCATTGAATCGGGGCATTGGGTACCTGCGAGGTTTTTAAAGGTGGAAGGAGAGGTAAAATAAATCCAAAGTTGTGCCTTCAGTGCAAGGCAAGCAGCCCTGCTCCAGGTGTCGGAGGTCATGGCATGTTCCCTCATATTTAGGAACACAGCTCAAATGCTTCCTTTGAAACCAGGGTGGTTTTCACAGGGTAAATAGAGCAGAGCTGGATTTGATGTGGTAGCACAAATTGCACCCCGTGTCAGGCTGTATTTTCTGCTGTGCACAAAGATGATGGTTAAAAAAATCTCAGCTTTTGTCTGGCTGTGAAGACACCACAGCATCCTCATGAAGAGAAATGACCGAGAGTCCTACAAAATCCTGGAGAGATGCAAGTGAACGAGAAAGTAGATCAGATGTGCATTTTGATCTGCTGAAAGTGAGTTCTGACTCTTTCATTGCCTTCTGTTAAAGGCAATTACATTAAATCTCAGCAGGTGCACTTTAGAACCTCTCGCATTTACAAAGCCGCAGAACACAAATGGTATTTCCCAGGGAGTCGCTACCTTTTCCTGAGACACGGCAAAGAAAATATTACGCTTTAAGCTCAACAGCGTTACAAAATCCAGCTTTTCCCACCAGGGCTTGAAAGCCCAAAGAGAAGTTAGGATGAGCTCAGGGAAGGGACGCTTGGTATGCGGGAGGCTTTGCAAGCACATGAGAAAATGCTTTCTCTTGTAGGCGTGAAGTGCAAATGTTCAAGGAAAGGTCCTAAAATAAGATTCTCTAACGTAAGGAAGCTGGAAATAAAACCGAGGTACCCATTCTGCGTGGAAGAGATGATTATGTAAGTTTTCCCTCATTTACTGCTTTCTCTTTCCCTGGCAGCTGAATTGCTTTACCTTATACTGCATGTTCCTTCTTTGTTCTTCATTTTCCTCATGCCCTGGCATGCTAATTTCTAGGAATAGTCAATTGCTGAATCAGATGCAATAAATTATGCAATTCTGACCAAAATCCCAGCTATCATTTGACACAATATTCTTCTTGCTCAAAGAAATATTTATGGAACAGAAGCAATAAAAGGATAATCCTTCGTTCAGCTGAAGATAGGGATAAAATCCTACTCCACGCTGCCTGCTGTAAATCCCAGAACTATGTATTCAGGTTTTTCTGGGCATGCAGAATAAGAGCAGGAGCAGAGTTTGATCCATGGTGATTTCTGCAAGGAAGAAGTTATCCCAAGCAGAGGCAGATTTTTTGCCTGTGCTGTACCAAAACCACCCCTTGCATTCGATGGGATTACCAAGCATATAAGAAAACACTTTTCTCCCTATCTCACCGCAGGCTGTGACCATTAGTGCCTTGAGATCCAAAAAAGTGATGTAGTGTCCAACCGAAGCAAGGCAGGCACAGGGATGTCTGACATCTGATGGCTGGCTCAAAGGAAAGGTTTTCAGAGCCTGAACATGGGCAGTTTGTGGACTTTTTCTATCCGGTTTTGGGTGCATCTTAAGATTTTCCCAACAAAGCGCCATCCAACTGCCACATGGGCTGGATAAGGACCAGAAGGTCAGGTTCTGAGCAGACTGCACAGAGCCCCTCTGCCACCTAAAAGGGGGGAAAAGGGTCCCAACAGCAGCCACAGCCCCAGAGCACCAAGGACTGATTTACTGCAGTGTTTGTGCTCCCCCACTGAATATTTGCCATCCGCTTAATCTTAGAAAGGTGCTTTAACAGCAGGATCCGAGTCCTGTCCTGCCATGTACCGCCTCCGGCACTCCATAATGCCCTCAGGGCTAAATCCTGCCTATATGACTGGCACAAACAAGGAGATACCACAGGAGCCTGATCCTGCCTGTGCAGAAATGCCTCGCCAGGCTCAGCAGAGGGTGTATGGAGGAGGAACAGAGAGCCAAGCTTCCTTATCCTTCCTCTGCATTTACACTAGCACCTCTAGGCAATGTTCAGCTCAGGGACAGCCACCTCTTTGGTGCCCAAATAAGCTGATGGTGACCTGAACAGAAACACTTGCAGAACGTCGCTGCCTAAATCAGTTTCTCTCAGCTTTACTTTAACCTTTCGACAGCAAAACTGTGGTGTAGAGGAGCAGTAACTCTCCACATTCCCCTCCAGGCATATGCCCGAAAGCAGCTGGTGGCTTTGGGGTATAAAATAAACCTCATTATTGCAACATTTCACTTCTAACAAGAAAGTGGGGAAAGCCGGAATGCCATGCAGAGCAGTTGCTTTCCCAGCTGGATAGTTATGCAGATACAGAGCTATGCTATTCAAGCCTGGAGGGTTGCCCTGGGTTTTTGCTGCAGGGACAGAGCTGTCCCATCACTGCTGCTGCCTGCGGGGCAGGGAGGGTGAACCCACTGCTGTCACTGCCCTTACAGCTCCCCTAATGCAGTCTGAAGTCAGCATTGAAAACAAACTGAAGTTTATATTCCCAGAACAAATTGATCCAGGAGTCTCAGGACAAGGCACAGAGGAGCTAAATTCCTGCAACCGAGTTTTTGTTGCTGCAGTGACCATCTAAAATGAGTTGTTGAAGCCAGGTCCCTTTCCGCCCTCCTCAAAAGCTCTCATATCTTTGCATATAGCAGAAACATGACATAAACTATGTTTGGCAAAGTGGTAGGCATAGGGGTGCAGTTTAGGAAGCATGCAGGTGAAACGTATCAGGGCATGACATGCTGGAGGTCATCGACTGATCCAGGGTGCTCATTGCAGCTCTGGAGACATGGGCATGCTCAGGAGGATTCAGTCCCTTCTCCATCCCTCTCAACCTCTCTTGAAGTCCATTGAGGCAACTCCTGACTCAAGGCATCAGCTCTCACAGATGCTTAGGCATGTTCCCTTACATCTGCTGGACCAGCATCCCCAGGAGCAGGGCCAGGTCAGCTTAGGATGCCCAAAAATGCAACCATCCATCCACAGCATCAGGGACTGTGCAGAAACCACACAGCAAACACAGAAGACCACAGGGCTGCCTTGGTAATGTCTCCTTTGCTGTCCAGCCACCAGCATCAAGGCTGAAAACCTACATGTGATGTCAAAGCACCTCATTTCAGCCTGAGGAATGACCCAGTTCACCCAAGAAACAAACCATGCATCTTCTCAGAATGTGGGTTCTAGTAAACCCAGAACTGTCCTTCAACTGCTTCTGGTGCCAGCGCAGAGCTTGCTGTGTTTCGGAGGTGCTCCTCTCCTCCTGCAAATCAGCTTGTCCATCACTTGGAAATGCCCTCTGTGACCTGTCAGAAGATAAGCCCAAGCCAAGGTCTGGCATCAGACAGAGCAGCTGAGAACATGGCTACTGCATGGAGAAACTGCACCAACCTCAAGTCCCTTAAGACTTGCATGCCATGGATTTCACTCCCACACAAAGCCACAGGAAAACTCCTCTTCTTACATATGTACTGATCCCCAGAAGCTGAGAACACCCTTAGAACAGAGACAGCCCACAGATTTTAGCAGTAATCCTTCCCTTTCTAACGCCTGCAGCCACAGAGGCTCTTGGAAGTCTCCCACTGCTTTCCTACGCATTGGAGAAAGGGCCACATCCTCCCCAAAAAACCACCTGAAAATTACATCTTATCTTTTTGTGGCTTTAGCTGGCACCTGGTAGAGATGGAGCAGAAAGGGGAGCAGGGAAGGTGGTTAACTGAATGGAATGAACTATCTGAACACCTTGTATAACCTTGAAATGGTGGCAAGACCTTTCAGTGAGCTCATGCAAGCAACAAAAAAAGCTGGTCTGGGGCACACAGGCACTCTGCTATGTGCAAGTACTTAAATACTGTGGACTTAAAGGAATAAGTGATCAATGAAGCAGGTGTGATCTTTCCTCCTGATGCAGGATTGGTGAGCTTAAAGGAATCGTATCCTCATGCAAAGACCATGTGGTTGTCTGAATGAGGCCTAATTAAACTAGCTGTTCAGTTCAAAAGACAATATCTATCAGGCAGAGCAAGCCAATTGATTAAAACCAGTGTGCAAGTCTTCATCTGGTACAACCAAGTACAACGGTGGACAATACTGCACTGCTGTGATAGCAGCCAAAGATCTGCTCTGGTGTTATTACACTGAACTCAAATATCTATATGCCATAAGACACAGAGCATGAAAACCCTTCCACTGCCTGGCTGGGTGAGAGTGCCCTGTCTGATTTGGGCATTTACCTGGAGTGAGAGGAGAGGGACGGCATTCCCAGTTCTTCCCTGTGAGGGAGCTGGGATTCTGGCACAGATTGCCAAGAGAAGCCGTGGCTGCCCCATCCCTGGCAGCGTTCAAGGCCAGGTTGGACACAGGGGCTTGGAGCACCCTGTTCTAGTTAAAGGTGTCCCTGCCCGTGGCAGGGATTGGAACTGGATGAGCTTTAATGTCCCTTCCAACCCAAACCATTCCATGATGCTATGGCCCCAGTAACCTATGCTGTCTTGCATTGCAGTGTGACTCTGTGGACACGGGTGAGAGGCGAGCAGCAGCACTGCTTAAACCCCAAACGCCAAAACACAGTGAGACTGCTCAAGTGGTACAGAGTATGGAAAGAGAAAGGCAGGTAAGTACCTGTTTCCTGAATGGGTGAGGGGAAAATCTTGGGAACAACTTGGGCAATCAGCAGCATTCAGACAGAGAGAAGCCAGGAAAACGCACACACTGAAATGCTCCATCCAGCACAAAGGATGTATTTCATTACCAAAATCACAGTTAGAAATTAGCATGCTTGACGCTATTTCTTTCCTGCCACACGCAGCCTCACTTCTATTTTAGGATTAGGCTGTTCCAACTATTAAAAGTAATTATTTTCTGTTAAACTATTCAGCAGCAGCTATCCTCAGTTATTTACATATACTCATCTCCCTTCTACGGGTAAAAAGCCAGGATGAAAAGCAAAATCACTTTCACATGGGCACAAGCAAAGCAGTCAGCAAAGCCAAGAAGAGAGTTCCCTGTCTCACACTTATATCACACCACCTCAAAACCTTCAATATCCCATGATGCAGATGTTTGCAAGTTTAACTAGCGCATCATTCCCAGAAAAACAGTAACTTGTTAGTACGAATCTCTACCACCTTCTCCCTTGCAAGGAGGATTTGGGGTTTATTGCAAGTCATCAGTCATAAAAGAAAAAGCAAGAAAAAAGCATTTCTGAAGGTTGATTGATGACCAGTGGGAAGGTCCCTATCTGCAACAAAGGGGAGCGGCCCAAATCCTACCACCTCTGCAGCCATGGCTACAAAGAGCAGTCCGGTCCCACCAAACCCTGATCCTCCTCAGCTGACTGGGAATTTGCTCCCTAAAACTGAGCTCAAATGGGGCCAGCAAGCCCCATGTCTCTGCAAGGCCAAGAGTGTCAGTGACTCCAGCAGAGCCACGCAGTGCTTGCTGACTCTGATGATACCACAGTGGGTGCTGAGCCCCCAGTCAGCTTCCCTGACTCCCTGCGGCTGCTTCCCAAGCAGAACACATGGAGCAGCCCTGGCTATTGCACAACCACGTATTTACACTCTTCCCTTGGTGGTGATTTGTTTTTCTTACAAGGCTGTCACTAAGCTGAGGCAGGATGCTCAGCCCCAGGCTGGTGCATTCAGCAAATGCACAGGGCTCCCTGAGCAGACCAAGGGGAGGGATGTCGTGTGTGAGGCTGAGGATCAGGGCTCCTGCCTGCAGATAACAGCACTGGTCATGCTCTCTTCCACGGCCCAGAATAAGGGTCAGCTCAAGGCTTCCTGGGCAAGCAGGGCAGCCAAACCACAGCTGAAGTGGCATCAAGTGAATATTTCAGACAGAAAGAGCCTGAGTTAAATCAAGTCCTCATAATAAACAAACAATCTTTCAGTGTCTGCAATACCAATCCACCACACTGCTCCTCAGGAAAAGCCAGGGCTCAGCCATGCAGGCTTCATTCTCTTCCACGAAACAGCACTGCCCTTAGTTTTTCCCCATGCCATGCTTTCACTCAGTGAGCCTGCATAGGTAGGGTTTACCAGCAGATAAGCCTGACAAGTGGTCTCCTCAGGAGATAAGTTAGAGAAACAGCATTGAGTCCAATCTTATTCCAAACATAACAGATATTGTGAATTTATCATTTACATACAACTCATCATAAACATCAATATTTTTATAGGAGACTGAGATTCCCAGCATCCTTCCAAATGCTTCATGGATACCAATCACTGCTGGAGTCAGTAACTCACTTTCCAATCTACTTAAGCAAAGACTTAAAGTCTGGGGTTTTGCTGTTTGTGGCTTTGTCATTATCTATTATTACTAATTAGTCGGAAGGGATCTGTTTCATTCCTGTTTTAAACGCCTTGTTCTCGGCTTTCCCTCTGTTCAGGGTTTATGAAGAATAAGAGGAAGCGGCATGAGGAACAGAGCAGACTCCCTTGGCTGGCATAGGACTGGGATCTGCAGAAGATGATTTCTCTCTCACAGGCATAAGACACAAGTTCTATATTATTATAAAGCACTTTTTACCAAGGGTCAGTTTTTACATTTTATAGCCCTGTGCACAAGGCTCCCAGATTCCACACTCTTCTGTTGCACTTCAGATTTCCTACCCATCTGCTCTGTACCGAGATTGGGGAAACCTCATGCTTCCCATTTTAAAGAGGTTGGGTTTGGGGTTGTTGGGTTTTTATTGTTATTCATTCATACTTCACTATGATTGCAATCGAGCTTTATAAGCTCATTAGACAAACAGTAACATTTGTAAAGGTGTTCTACAGCCATGTCCCTCACCCTTTCGCAGTGGGAAAGCTTCGGTGCTGTGGTTCTTTGTCATGTTTGCAGCCTCCAATTTAGCCAGGCAAAGCAGGGACCAAAGATGAGTTTGCTGGGGAAGATGCCACTGGAATGTCATGGCTGTAACAGCAGAGGTGAGGCCCCTCAGCCCATCGTCAATGAGCGTGAACATCACTGTGCACCTCTCCAATGGACTCGAGGTCTTGCTGCAAGGTGAAGCATACGAGATCTCCCATCTAACATTCCATGCATTAGAAAGCAGTTCTAGATCATTTTTATTACTAAGAAAATGTGTATTTTGGTTTGGTTTTTATGCACCTGAAGCTCTTACAGAGTGTTTGTGGCTTCAGAACTGAGACATTTTAAGCTTCAAGACTATTGTGTATGATTTCCTAGATTTGTAGCAATGAAAAAAAGCCTTTAAAAGGTACCTTTTTATGAACAAGATAATAGGGCAAACATATAAATACCTATCTATGTTTTAGTCACAACATATTCATTATTTTGAATGTAATACTTCAACATTAAGCGGTGCATTCCTCTTTTTAATATAACAAAACTACCTTCCCATTTGTAAATATACTCTAGGAAGTACCCCTATATTATCTCGCTGTATAATGTACTGTACTGCTAAATTATCATATGCTATTTAAATGGTTGAAATATTTAGGAGGTTGCATGCGGATTTC
Organism: Amazona ochrocephala; assembly: GCA_039720435.1. NCBI lineage: Eukaryota > Metazoa > Chordata > Aves > Psittaciformes > Psittacidae > Amazona > Amazona ochrocephala. The sequence goes on from CM077889.1 coordinate 17,572,984, forward strand.
ATATTTCTTTCTAAGACAAAAGGAAAAAAGAAATAAAAAATATATTTAAAACCAGCTGATAGATTCCCTGGAATTTCCTGGAGCTATCAGGGAGCTTCAGCCACTTCCGATCACTTCTCATTAGATGGATTGGTTTGGGGAAAAACACGGAATCAGGAAAGCTGATTTAGAAATACGACTTCTTGGTGGCATTGAAATTAGAAAACATTATTCCAAACTAATTTGCTTCCCTTTCTCATGTTGGAATTTGGATTGCACCCAAACACTGAGGAATCTCGTTATGTAAAGAAGGACTGTGCCACTGGTCTAGCATTACATTAAATAAATGCAAATCAACCACTCCAGATCCATATAAACACAAGTAAAATGCAGTGATTTAGACAAAATCTCGCATAGAATAGGGAAGGGTGTACAGTGAAAAATCAGACAACCAAAAGCCTTCAAGCCACCCTCTCCTCCTTCTGTGCGGTTTTTGCCCTCCCCCAAAGGGAGGGACTTCACACCCAATAAGGCTCCTAAACCACTTCCCAGCTAAAAAGGAAAGAAAGAGATAGGAAGGATAAAGCCAGCAAGAGTTTAAATGCATGAGCAACACAACTCCTGTGACAGCGGTCTTGTACTATACAATCAAGGCTATACCTGGCCTCAGCTTAAGGGTTTCCTCCAGGTAGAAGAATTATATATATATATACACACATATCTGCATACACACATACTATATGTAATTACTTGCTGTGATAAAGCCCAAGCAGAGCTGAAGGAGAAACAGCTGCTGGATTTCCAAGTAGTTTCCCATTCTACACAAGGATGAAGCTACAAACTTTAGATGCTTATTAGTAAAAAGGTTGAGAAAGACCCTGGAGTGTTCAAGAAATTAAACCTCTGGGGATATCAACCACAAGGGCCGAGCATCTGAAGCTGACCTCCAGGCAAACCCTAACCCATGGCCTGCCCCCTCTTATCTCAAGTCACACTTTAACAAAACCAGTAGTTTTTCCTTGAGGACGCTGGATTTCAACACGCTGAAAGGCTGCGAGAAATGGTTTATGCTTATTTAGCTGCTACTGGGCAATGTGTTTCCTGGAAAAGTATTGACACAGTTGCACAAGAGTGGTTAACGCTCCATTGGGAATGCTGCGCACAGCCCCAGCTGCCCAAACGCAGTAGCCTGTGACTCACGCCTCGCAGGGTATAGTCTGGACAAATGACTCCCAGCTCAGGGTTCGTCTGCCAGACCAAAACCACCAGCAAGAACTGGGCACAGAGGGAACCAACTGCAGTTGTTTTTTCCACTTGCTAGACTGGAAATGGAAGAAAAAGAGCCGTTTGCTTTGATACACAATTCCCTTTAACATGAAATCTGTGCTCCAAACAAAACAAACATTGGAAAAAGGAACTGAAACAATGAGAGAAAAAGCTGACATGGAGATGGTTTCCCCAGGGCTGTTAAACTGCACCTCCAGGCAGGGTTGTTCCCAGAAATAGGAGCATCCTTTGCCAGCCCCAATACTGCAGTTGTAAAGGGAAATACTGTGTCAGAAGGTAACTGCCACACAGAACTTGAACCACTCTACTTCAGACCGAAACACCTCTGCTAAAGCATTTAAATACATGTAAGTAGGTACCACCTCCACCTAGATCTGGCAGCAACCTTACAGTTGGCTTTTGTTTTCCCCAGCAGATTGCAGGCTCCAAAGCCACAGGAGACCGTTCAGTCCAACCTCCCTAATATACAGACCATACATCTGTGCTTTGAGACTGAAGAATTAAGACACTGAAGCATGGTCTGAGCATGCACCAGCCAGCCCCAACTGCTCACCAGTTACCAATTCACCTTCCTAAGAGCTTGAACATTTGTAGAGAGAACCCTGCTTCATCCTGGGGTGCAGCAGCAGCACAAGCAGACCCCACAGTTCCTTTACTCATGCACTGATGCTGCACCACAATGACGTAAACCCTTCACAGAGCCTCCAAAGACAGCAGCAGGCAACTGCTTTCCCCCATCCAGTGCACTGCAGCCAGTAACACAGAGGTAGAGCACCAAGCCCTGCACAGGAGATTCCCCCCTCCTTGCGTATTGGGTATACATGGACTTCACCCCAATCACCATCAGACTTTAGCTGCAGTGAAAGGACACAATAGCAGGGAGCCCTGCCTTGCCTTTTCAGTGAGAGTGTTGTGTGGGATTAGTAATGTTACACAGACCCTTTCACCACTTGCCTTTCACTTGTTCATATATGGTCCAGGTCAGCAATGGCCAGAAAGTTTATTAAGCAGCGATAGCTGTGGTCTGTGCAAGACAGCACAGTGCTCTCTGCAGATACAGCTGCCTGCTGTGCCCCGGCTCCCCCCAGCCTCCCTAAATCAAGGCATGAGGCCATACCAGATGTTACACACATAGGGACCTGAGCACATCCATAGGGTGGAAGAGCTGGTCCTGCACTAATGAGGTTTCATGAGGGTTGTGGGACCAAATATTGGGCTCAATGGTAAAGTCATCAGAGGGGCCTGCGGGTTTTCACTGGTCACCTCTGAGCTCTGGGTGGGAAGTTGAAGGCAGTGTTACAGCAACACAAGGGCTCCCTGAGCTAATTAAACCTCATAGTTAGGTCCCTTTTGGACCCACATGTGTAGAGAATGGGGATAAACATGAATGTGAAACTGGGATAGTCTTCACCTTTTTTACCCTCAAAGGTTGCCTTCTCACACCATCGCCTCTACTAATCGGTAGCCCTGCACAGACAGCGATGCACTAACAGCCCCCAATTCATACTAAAGGAATTAGAGTATTTAATACCCAGCACAGATGCAGAAGTTGGGTTTTGAGCATCCAAAGCATCCTCGTTTCCGTTAGCCAGCACTACACAGGACAAAGCTGTGGGAGATCAAAGGGATGTCTGGGAGGCAGCGGCAGTCCAGGGTTCAGCCCTGTTCCTTGCCCTCATTAACCTCACAGCACATTGGTGCCCAGCAGCTCTTGGGCCATGGCCAGCACATCCCAGCCCAGATGACTGCTCTGGAGGAACAGTGGGGAAAGCAGGGCTGAAAGGACATCTAGTGGCAACCAAGAACCTTCTCAGACAGCCTGGGAACACCTCTACAGCCCTGAGCCTGTCTGCCCTATAAACCAGCTTGGAGCCTGCTCATTGCATTGCTGATGCTGGGAATGCTCTTCCCAGCTCTGCAAGAAAAGCTTCAACTCTCACATTTCCTCACCTGGATACGGGAAACCTCCTAAAGCAAACAGCTGTATTTTGGGAAACCTTCTCAGATGCTTACTCCTTGCATTATCCCACTAACACAGAGCATGTACGCTCAGGGCAAAGACTCCTGGCTTCCACTGTGTCTACGGGAGTCACATCCATCGCACCACCATGGAAACTGAACTGCAGCACAACCCTGGGAACTCATTCCCAAGCCCAAAATCCTTCAGAAACATCAGGAGTGTCTGCCCAATACACCAATCCATGCGGCTTTCTTGCCCACAAGCTCTCCGTCCTGCCACCAGCAAGCCCAGGACCCCATACAGCTGCTGGCCCCCAGGCACTGCAGTCAGGTCCTGTCCTCAGGCTGACTTCCCAGCAGGAAAAGCTATAGGTACACACTGTCACCTTCAGCGCCTGAAGAGAAGAACTTGCTCCCTCTTGCTGGGTATGAGCACACCTTCATCCAACCATCAAATCAAAGCCAAGATCCCCAAAGGAAATGCTTTATAGAGATGCAACATGCACAAGCATTCATTCTCCAAACACTGACTGACAGGTTGTATTTCTGGTCCTTCTGCCAACCTCCGAAGCCCTCAAATCCTCTTGGATTTCTCTCTCATCTTCTGCCTGTTCCTATTATCAGCTCTTTGGGCAGAGACCAGCCTGACGACACACATGGAAGGCATCCAGCACAACAGGAGCTGCTCGCTGCAAGCGGGCACACAGGACCTGGGAGGGAGGGATGACATGACATGAAGTGACAGGGAGGCAGGCAGCCAAGGCCTGGGAAAATCACCACGCCTGTGTTTTTGTTTTCCTTCCTGCACAACAAAAGGGGGGAGTGAATTCCTCCTGGATGGGCTTCAGAACCTACCCCAAGAAAGAGGGGAAAAAATGCTGCTGGTGCTCGCTTAGGGCTGATAATTACAGGGATAATTATGAGTTGCTCCCATCATAAACCTCGGAGCAAGAAAAGGGGTTTGAGGTTTGCAAGATTTGCTGGCTGACAGAAGCCAAACACAGCTCTAATTGCCCTTCTTTGTGGTGTTTAATTAAGGATTCTGAAGCAACCGATCTCCGTGGTTTTTTCATGGCTACAAACCTGCAAGGAAAAGCAAACCTTTCTGCAGAGCCACCAACTGAAGCTTTGTTGGTTACTAGGCACTAAGCGTGCTACATCTGAACACTCAGGACTCCCAGAGAAAGCAGCTTATTAAAGGGAAAGAAATGCTACAACAGGCTTCTTCCCCCGTTTTCCAGTAGGCTTTGACAATTTTCAGCTCCCTTCTAATCCCAGAAGAAATGCCTTTTGTCTTTGCCCCTCAGCATTTTTGCCTCATTACTGCCCATTCCATTGTGTGGCATAAAAATACTCCATTCCCGTTACCTTTATAATTGCACCGTTTGGGTTTACTTCAGCTTCCTCGAAGTCTAGAGGATTTACCACTTCTGCAACCACATGAGTTAAAATAAACTAGCCTGGAGCTCCTCAGCTCCCTCCTCCGGCCAGGAATCCCCAGTCAAGCGCCCTTCTCCCCAGCAAGAACCAGTTTGCTGAGTGTTGCCTATTAAATTCTACTGGGAAGTGACCGGCAGGGTGTTCTCTCACCCTTTTAGTACACAGTTCTGCCAGGGAAACCCAGTTCTTCACTACAGCAGTCAGCATCAAATCATCACACTTGACTCCAAGCAATGCCACCCGCCCACAAGCTACCACAGCCATTACACCCAGCCCAGGCTGCATGGGTTCTGCAAAGCTAAGGGATAAAATAGGCAAATCCTTGGGACTGCTTTGAATCTGAAGGCACCTGGGGCAATGTGTTCTAGAGAGTTGATAGGAGCAGCACACCTGGGAGCAGGACCACCATGAGCTGTATCCCCTAAAGGGAGCCCCTACAAGGAAGAAGAAGAGGCTCAGTGTTGGCCAGAAGCTAGAATCCCAACACTTCAACTGCACAGAGCAACATCCTGAGCAATGAGGCCTGGAAATGGTGATCAATAAATGGAAAATGTCAAATATTACTTTAAAATAATAATAATTGAAAAATACATCTTAGGTATTCTGGGAAATCTTCTTTAAGATCAGGAGGAAAGGATGGAGAAAGACAAAATCAGCACAGTGCACACAAGGGAAAACACAAAGTCAGCAGCATTACTGCTCAAAGCAACCGTATCTGACCTTAGAGCAAGTACATCAGGGTCTCAGCCCAAAGAGAAAAACCTTGCTGATCCTACTGGCCCCACATCAGCACACGGGCACAGCCACACATACTAAAAAGGGCCATTGCTAGGGGTTCAATTGCCTTTATAGTAAAAGCTGCTCAAAGAAGCTGGAAAGCAGCAAGCTCTGAAAGCTGGAGTTGAAACTCAATTTGAAAGATGGGTTTCTATGAGAAAACCAATCTGCTTCCTGTTTTCCTTAAGTTTCAGCTCTCTGTGCTATGATAACCCAAATAGCTGACTGAACACCAGGTCCCTGTTTTAAGGGTAATTATAGCAAGCTGTAACCCGCAGGAAAGGAGGGCTGGGGGCACAGCTCCAGCACCTGGTTGGAATCCCAATATCCATAGAAACACACTGTAATGAATCACTGCTCACATACATACACACACAAATACAACATAGAATTGATAATACTCCTGTTCTTCACCCTTATTTGTATAAGACACTCTTTGTAGCAAGTCCAATTCCCTTTTCTACAGATAGAGACAAGAATCATGAATTTGGGTAATGCCTGCAGTAGAAAATGATAATCAAATTGAAACAAAGAATAGCCACAAAGCAAGAACAGCGGTAAAACAAACGCTTTTCCATGTTCTGGGAGGACTCTTTCCCCACGTAAAGCAAGTACCTGTGCTTCCCGGCCGATCCTGCTCGCAGGGTTCTCCATCCCGGCAGCGCACGGCTGGTACTGCGCAGCAGCTTGGTAGATGTTGACATCTTGTGGCTGTTTCTATCCCTTACAAGTCAGACGAGGGAGTTTCCTGCTTTTTCTGGCGAAGCCTGTGGGTGGAGTTAGAGATGAAGAGCTGAATTCCCAGCACCTGGCATGTAATCAGTGGGGCTGGGGTCATTAACAGGTTAATGAAGACAAATAACGCCAAACACTAAAAACTACAATAAACAACGTCATCCCCTGTTTGTTTCTAGGGGAAAACCATAAAGAAAAGACAAAAAGATCCCTTAGGGTAGGTGCCATCTGTATATACATGAAGCCCACAAGACAGGCAATAAAGAAGTGACCTTGTGGACCATGTTTCTCTGTGATTTTACAGCCCCATCGGATCCCCTTCTCTGTTTGCACAGTGGGGTAGGGGGCTCGGACCCTTCTTTGACAGCTGCTCTGCAGAAGTGTAGCTGCACCAGCTCCAGAGAAATAATCTCTAATTCCCACTGGAATAACTGGGAACAAGCTTCAGCCCTTCAGCACATTAAACCTGATGTGACATTAAAGCCAATACTTTGGGGTTTATCCAAGAGGGTTAAAACCAAGGGACGTCTGTAGTCTGAAGACGAAGTACTTTCACTTAACAATTAGCAATTGTTCTTATTTTACTATCAATCTGTGGACACTGAATTTATTGCAATTTAATACATGCTTAAATTGGAAATGAAAGCAGCATCCCTGCAGCAGAGGCTCAGCTGAAATATAACAGCCAAGCCTGTCTCCCCTCATTAGGAAGGACTTGTTTCACAGGAGCTTGCTACAGTGGAAGTGCATACAGCCCCAAGGAAAGAAAACTCATCTAGGACAATATTTACTTTCCCTTCTCCACTGTCTTTCTAATTCCCTGACCAGTAGAACCAGTATTTATTTAGCATTTTAGGTACCATCTGAGTAGTTCTATTGTTAGGTACCAGTCCCAGCAGCTGCATCATTAGGTACCAGTCCCAGCAAACCCAGCACTTTGCACCCCCATGCAGCAAGGGAGCTTCCAAGGACTATTCCACCTGTACTTTAACACTCTGCTTTGATTTTTCTCTTTATACTGTGAGACATTATCATAAAGAGGTGCTGAAATTGATACTTGGCTGCCAGTGTGAGGGAGAGCAAGGCTGAGTCCCTCACCTTCCCTGTAGCTGCTTACACTAACAGGGGGTGGATTCAGGCTAGAAGATATTTATACCTCTGGTTTTGTCCCTGAAGAATAGGAATTAAAAGGGTATATTGCACATATAATACTGAGGCTGCACAGCAGCCCAGTTAAATGGATAGCCAGAGGCCATTTAAGCTAGTGCAAAGTACTCCTTTAAATCCCAGAAAGCAGAGCAGATCATTTGCTTTCAGCTAAGTTTAATGAAATATATTTGAAAAACAGTGGATATCCTTCAAAAAGCTGAGTTAGTGGAGAAAATGAGGCTTGCTTTAACAAGAGTTGGGTAACATCTCGGTGTGTTTCTACTAGAGCAGGTTGCTCCAAGCCCCATCCAACCTGGCCTTGAACACTGTCAGGGATGGGGCAGCCACAGCTTCTCTGGGCACCCTGTGCCAGCACCTCAGCACCTTCATAGGGAAGAGCTTCTGCCCAAGAGCTCATCTCAGTCTCCCCTCTGGCAGGTTTTCTTTGCTAAATAAACCCCATTGACAGGAGCTCTCTGGAGCCCAGAGCAATATGAATCAGCACAGCCGAGGTTGCAGCTCTGTGCCTTGGGGTGTCACCCTCGGCCCTCGCATGGCCAGGGCAGTGGAAACTGCACCCCAAAGGCTGCACCCTGGGGTCGTGGTGCAGGGTAACGCCTGGCATAGCCCAGGGCTGCTGCCTGGAGTTCTCTCTTTGCCTTTTCCATCTGCTCCACTCTTCCCAGGCACTGGGACTCCCACAGCCACCAGCAGGTCCCTGCCTGGCTCTTTTGGGGTGAATTCGTTGTTTTTATTTATTATTATTTTTAACCTTCCTTACTAATAGACTATTTCATTATAGACGGCCTCCATTTATACATAATATATTTATACAGATATTTATACATAAGATTTATACAACCAACCTCCTTTGATGTGAAAAGCATCCAGACGGTTTCATACTGATGTCCCTTTAGAGAGGGAGGGTTGAAATACCAATGACAGACAAACCTTTCCTACCTGCAATGAAAGCCTGCAGGTGGATGCATTTCACAATGATGCTTAAAAACACACGAAGCATCTCATTTTAGTTTTAGATATGTGTACACTAACTGACAGAACAACGCAGTGATTGAGGTGTGATAGCGTTTCATCAGGATACACTGGGAACACCAGTGACACAGCTTTCCTCTGCCATGTGCAGATGTACCTATCATCATAGAATCAAGGAATGGTTTGGTTGGAAGGGACCGTAAAGCTCATCCAGTTCCAACCCCTACCACGGGCAGGGACACCTTCCACTGGAGCAGTTTGCTCCAAGCCCCTTTGTCCAACCTAGCCTTGAACACTGCCAGGGATGGGGCAGCCACAGCTTCTCTGGGCACCCTGTGCCAGAGCCTCAGCACCCTCACAGGGAAGAACTTCTGCCTAAGAGCTAAATACATTTGCTCACATCTTCATGCATGTGATTACATGTGTGCATACACATAGGACTGTGCAGGAGTGTAGGGGTACACAGCTATATACACATACATGATAGGCACACGTAGGTGTGCACATGTTCATACACATGTTGTGTGTGCAGGGGCATTGCTCTTCAGCCTTGCCCTCCCACCCTTAAGCCCAGGGAAGGAAACAGGGAATTCTCTTGCGGGTGCAACCCTTGTACGTACAATGCCAGGGAAGGGATTATACCAGGGATTAACATTTTAAACTCCCCTACCAGACCTACTCTCTCAAAGATCCTCAGGCCGGTAATCGTATTACTGTCCCTGGGATTACTGCGTTCCTGAGTTCTAGCCTGAATTTGGGGGTAACTCAGTGAGAGCTGCCCCCAACCCCCGTACACCCCAGACTCAGGAGCTGCTGCGTTTGGGTTTTATTCCTTTTCTTTAGCCATTCTCTCTGTTCCCCCTGCCGTGCCCGGGAGAAGACTCCACGAGCGCTTTTCTTGTCGCCTGCCTCCTCCTAATTCCCAGTAATTTATCCCGTATTAAAACTCCCTTAAGGAAGAATGGCCCAGGATCCAACACCTGCTATGCAAATGGCAGCAAATCCCTTGGGCCCCTGTGGCGGGGCGATGGGGACCGGGGGCTGCCGGTGGTCCTGGAGCATCCTCCTCCCCTGACCACAAGACCCAAAGCTAGAGGGGGATACCCAGAGCTCCCCCACAAGAGCTCAGGCTCAATTTCATCCCACCCTTACAGTGCTTCACAATTCTTCCAGGTTATCTTTATGGCAGTGAAAAGAAATTAAACATGAAAGCTAAGCAGAATTATTGATATGGAAGGTATAAAAGCTAAGCAGAATTATTGATATGGAAGGTATAAAAGCAAACCCAAGCATCTCAGCATGTAAGTGAGCTTCCTGCCTTGCACTTTCTTTCATTTGCAGGGCAGTCAATGGATTTTGTCCCTTTCTCTTAGAAGTGTTCTAGGTCCAATTAGCAAAATACAAATCAACACAAAGAGGGGGAAGAATGGGCAGGAGAAGGTGGGGGGGGGGAAGAGAAGAAGAAGCTCTTGCACAATGGGGGGGGGGGGGGGGAAGGGCTTGTTTCTTGGAGGTGCCATCCTAATCTCATTTTTCCCAGCTAATGTGGTTGCCAGAAGGCTGGGGAAGGGCCAGGCAGGGAGTGTGCCCCAGCAACGTGACCACATTGGGAAGGTTTGGCCGTTTTCCTTGGATAACTTGGATTAGGGTTGTTGAATCCCCCGGTTGCATCTCAGGGCACCTACGCCCCACTCTGGGTCCAGCCCAGCTCCCCGGGGGGGAGACAGCACAAGGACCCCTCACGAGTGCCTCCATCTCCACGCTTTCTTCCCGTGGCCCTTTACCGTGATCATCTATTTCCCAGCCCTGAGCGCTTGACTGACACTTGGGCTATTATCCGGGGAGATAGATTGTTTGGCCTGAAGATGCATTGTTTGGGCTCCTCATAAAAGAAACAAGTTAAATGCCGCAGCTACCACACACCAAAATGACTCCTTCTGGCCATAAAACCAGTGGGACAAGGAAGTGGTTGTAGGAGTCAAACATAATTGATGCTCAGAAAGATGTTATAAATAACCCGTGCCGAGTCCTCTCTCATGTGCCTCAAAACCACAGAAAGTGGAGCTGGGTTTTTTTTTTTCTCTTCCCTCTTTATCTCCCCTTGAATTCAAGAGCATAATACACCGTGAGCACCAATAATTGATGTATGTTATAATTCTTCATTACCCTATCAGTAGTCTGGGAAAACGGGAAGAAAAGAAAATGCCAGAAAGTTATGGTAAAACTTAAGATGCAACAGAAGTAGCTTTCTTTGCTCATGCTGTGAGTGTTTGAATAAGAAGAATGTCCCTGCACTGTAACAAGCTAAAAGAATGAGGAAGACAAAGGATTTCACGAAAAAGGTTTAGATAGAAGACAAGGCAAGTGAAACTGAAAGGAAGGGGAAAAAACCCATTTACAATGGAACAATGCGTGTACTAATCGCTTTGATATATTATACAAACCCAAAGACCCAAAACATTGTGTAATTATTTATAAATGACTTCTCCACTCCTGTGTATAATACCACAGAAAGAATAAAACTGCAGGCTACTCTCTAAACTATTTCTAAATAGACCTAGCTCAAAAGGAAGCAGAAGTGTTGGAAAAAAACATAATTAATGGTTGATTTTATGGTTGTCTCATTAAAACATTTTAATTACAACAAACAAAATACATTTGGGCTTGCAGGGAATAATCGGTTACCTACTCGCTCCCCTTCCCCTTCCAAAAAGAAGGAAAATGTTACATCACACATTTAAAACCTGGAAATAAAACATTCCCACTATTTCCACAGAGCCCCTGGGAGGGGTTGAGCCCTGGCCATGGCTCCCAGGCACTTGTGTGGGATGTCAGGGTGGATTCGGCTCCTTTGGACCAGGACCCCTCCTGGAACTTGGGGATGCTCCCAGCGATGCCCCCATGCTCCCCTCTTTGCGTGTGGCCTGAAGCCTCATACTGGCCACAGGCAAGTAGGGGATGAGGTCAAATCATAGAATCATAGAAACATAGAATAGTTAGGGTTGGAAAGGACCTTAAGATCATCCAGTTTCAACCCCCCTGCCATGGGCAGGGACACCTCCCACTAAACCCTGCCACCCAAAATGAAGCCATTGGGCTTCTCCCAAAGCATTTCCCCATGGTGCCCGTGCTGGCTGAGATCCCTTTCAAACATGGGACTTCCAGGGCTGTCCCTTAGTGAGCAGCCAAGGTGTGAACCCCTGAACCCTCTGGTAGCCTCAGGCTGGGAGATGTAAACTGCCTTTGCTCAGGCCACGGGTCCCAGGAGCATGGCACCTTCTGTCCATCCATACACTCACAGACCTTGCTGCATGTCTGTCCCCAGCCCAGGATGGACGAGCTCTGCACCGTGCCCATGCATGCACAGGGACAAGCTGCCCATCAAGCCACCTTCTGGTTTGCCATCTATTTTTATTGTTCCTGCTGCATCGACCTGGGGTGAGCATCAGCCTTTCCTCCTGCAAGGCACTGGGTCAAGCTCTCTGCTCTCACGGTGATGGCTTTGCCACCAGCCACATTGCCTCCCCAGATTCAGTTCAAAGCATCCTCCACAAGCAGCGATGCCTACTTACTCTGGCCATGCTTTCAAACAAGGGAGGAAAAAAGCAGTGTTCTCCTGGTCGATATGCTGTTTTGACGCTCATCCCAATGTTAGTTTAAGCTCTTGCATGCTAATGTAACAAAATACAGAGTTTGGTGAGTTGTATTGACCTGCAGCTTAAGCCTTAAAAAAAATGACATATATCTAACTTCTCTGAAGCATCTTCCAACTGAACAAGTGGTTCTACTGTGAACCTCTCATCTCCACGCTTGGGGAGAGGAGTGGTGCCAACACTGCTCCAATGATCAGAATCCTGGTCAGTTTTTAAATGTGAGGCTGATTTCTAACGTAGAGATTTATTTACCCTTTCAAGGTACAATAAACACCTACCATGGAATGACATCTCATGGACCACCTTGCTTGCTGGAAATGGAAATCCAGAGAGCAATGCTGAGCACTGACAGCACTGTGAGCACTGCTGGCACCTGGGAGCCTTGTGGCACCTTTCCTCCAGCAGCCTTTCCTCCACCTTTATTTATTAATTCCTCTTTCTGGAGCCCAGCCATGAGCAGGACCCAAGGCACGATGTCCCAGCACAAGGGCACAGGACCGAGCTTCATGCTTGCGGCCCCACCAAGGCTCAGGAGATAGATGCGTTGCATGGAAACATGCCCACCGTAGTTTGCTGTGATTTCGGATGAGTAGTTTGTCATCTGGGGTAGGGAAGGATGGGCTGATCCAGCTGTGCTTTTACAGCTTCCATAGCCAAAAATGCTATTTGAATAATTTTCCCTCTTCTTTTTCATTTTAAAGCGCTATGAGGTGCCTCAAAGCAAATGGTATTTATGGCAAGCTCAAAATATGAAACTAATAACACCCACGAGGCCACCTGAGCCTAGCCACACTTACATCAAGGTGGAGAAGCCAATATCAAAGGCTAGAAATCAGAATAAGGCATCAGTGAGATGCTGGGAGCGCATTCTGTGTTCCTTGAAATCAAAGGTCCTGTTTCATTTTGGGAATCCTTTCTTTTCCCAATCCTTGAAAACTTCACAGAACTTCTGCAGCTGACTCCCATAGGAGCAGGCCCATGAGGTGCAAGAGCTATTATCTGTGCTGGCTGAATAATTTATCTGCAAAATTAGTAGACTGCCGCTGATAGAACGGGTTGAATTATTCATCGGGAATAAATTATCCGAGATATTTAGCACTTCTTTCTGTTTGCGAAGGCTTCCTGAAACAATTCTGGTTCTGTGAATGCATTCGTTATTCATAAGTACGCGGTGAATAGATTATGCAAACAAATTTCAGCCTATGGGTTGTTTGTGAAACATTCCCTTCAGCTCCGGCTATTCATGGCTGTGACTGATCACACAGACACATGGTGCTCTCTCCCCTCCTTGATTGGAGCACAAACTTTTAAAACAAGAGAATAACAAATGACAAAGTGCAAATGATGGATAAGGACTAATGAATAATGCGCTTTCACTGCAAACCTGCAGACAAGTGATCGGTTGTGCCCAAGTCTGTGAAACTCTAGGGAATCATAAACATTTTAATGAATAAACTATTGACTGCTCAAAGACACCTCCACAAAAGGCAATAAAAGCGGTGCAGACGACACCAGAGTTTATAGCACTATATCCAAAGTGCGCGGTAACAGAAGAGTAACATTTTTTGCCATATGCTTCCACAACCTTTACGTTTTGGTGCCTTCTGACTTCCTCCTGGTTCATGTTGAATATTCCACTGCTGATGTCTGCCCGCTGACCGGCCCAAGCCTCTAACCGTGCCATCACTTAAGGACATGAGTAACTCAGTGAAGTGGAACTACTTAGCACAGAGAGTCATTTATGTATGCATGGGCCCTAAAAACATCAGCCTGATTGCAGGTCTGGTGATGGAGAGAGCTCAGTCTCTCCCGCCCAACAGCCCAGCCCCATTAGGTGCTTATATTGCACATCCAAGCTCTGGAGCTGTATGAAGGTGATAAAAAGCACAAAGTGAGCTGATGCTGGAAGACTGTTTCTGGTTTGAGACTCGTTAATATTCATCACACAGGGCTCTCTGGATTGCTCACTTCTGTGCAATCTTCATGGCACGCAGGAGGTTGATCAGGGACGTTTGCTGGTGTCAGGGATCATCTTGAAGTGAGGAGGGTGGAAAGCAGGAGGAATAATGCTGATCCCAAACTCCAGTCTTGGGTTAAGGACTGGTTGCTATTAACTTAAAATATAGAGATACAGGCAATAACGTCCACTGTTGCTTTTCCCTGTTTACCAAAGGCGTAGGAGGAAACCACAGGAGAGGGAATGAATCTATGTTTGATGCAAGGGGAAATCATATAAACACATGTGAGTTCAGATATAGAAGTGTAAAAATGGGTATTGATGGACGGCGACACTGAAAACCTGTCAGAGAGGCAAGCACTTGAGTGCTGACAATGGCGCACTTACAGCGCTGACAGTGGGATGCTGTAAGTGTCAGAATGAGAAAACTTTTAAACCACGTATGAAACTGTGGCTTCCCAAAGTGCTAAACAGTGATACCTGGGCACTTCATGGGGATTAGCAGAGGGAAGGAGAACTTTACAATGAGAACAGCACGGTTCTCTGTTTTTATCCCTAGATGAGGAGCTGTAGATATACATTCACAACCACTGAAGTTTGTAAAATGAGCGTAAATTGAAATCTTCAGCTTTCTGAACACCTGCAAAAGCCTTTCCAAAGTGAAGCACCCAAAAGTCAAAGCAGGTGTACATGCTCCCCTCTGAAACACTGGAGGGAGAAGACCTGTGACTTAAAGTTTTATCACTTCAGACCGTATTCACTTTGACGGGGGATGCGCAGAACAAGCTGCAAGGTGCAAAGAGAACCCAGAGAAATCTGCCACCAGATTCTGGCTGGGAAACAAAATACGGGTAGTCCTTTTAAGTTCATACCAACTGTTTGTGGTTAGCCCAGAACAACTGCTATGGTTAGTGCAGATCAACCCCTTGTGGTCAGTCCAGACTAACCTCTTTCGCCCAATGACCCCTCCACCTCCGCTCTCAGCACCGACCCCCCCCCCGGCCCGCTTTGTCCGGCCGCCGCCGTCCCTCTCCGCTCCCGCACAGGGGGACAAAAGCGAGGGGAGGGGGGTCGGAGTGTCCCCCTCCTCCCAAACCCCCCCCCCCCCCATCCCCCGGGGCCGCGGCAGATGCGCGGCTGGCCGCGGTAATTGCGGGCACGCTCCGGAGGGCGCGGCGCACGGGGCCGACCTGCCGCCTCGGCGCGGCCCCGCGGGGCGGCCACGGGGCTATTGTCCGCCCGGCGCTATAAGTACGGGCGGCAGCGCCGTCGTGTGCCAAAGCCGCCGCTCACACGAGCGGATCGCAGCCCGCAGCACTTCAAAGACAAGAGCGGTCGCGTGTCCCCCCCGCCCCGCCTCCCCCGGCGCTCGCTGGGCTTTTCTTTCCTCTTTATCTTTTACTTTTGCTTTCCCGCACCCGCGGAGGCGCGGGGCCCGCGCTGCCTCCCCCCGCAGCGACAACCTTCGCTTTTTCTCCTCTCCCATCTATATATTTTTATACCGTTATTTGCTGTCCCTGCATCCCTGGGAGTGCCTTTCCATGTGAGTACGGGAGCGCCGGCACCTGCGCGGCGCGGTCCCGCCGTGCCAAGCACCGCCACCCCCAGTAGTTATTTCTCTATTTTATACCTTCTCCCCGCACCCCTTCCCCGGCCGCTTCGCACCTTTCCCCCCTTTACTCCCCCCCCCTCTTCCGCCCCGTCCCGCGCAGTAACAGCAGCTCCATGTTCTCTCCCGCAGGATGCCCGCGGACGCGGCCAGCAGCGGCGCGGAACCTCCGCGGGAACGGCGGCGGCGGCGCGGGCGTGCGCGGGCGCGCACCGAAGCGTTGCTGCACACGCTGAAGCGCAGCCGGCGGGTGAAGGCCAACGACCGGGAGCGGAACCGCATGCACCACCTCAACGCCGCCCTGGATGAGCTCCGCAGCGTCCTGCCCACCTTCCCCGACGACACCAAGCTCACCAAGATCGAGACCCTGCGCTTCGCCTACAACTACATCTGGGCCCTCTCCGAGACCCTCCGCCTGGCCGAGCAGTGCCTCCCGCCGCCCCCCGCCTTCCGCGGGGCCGCCGCGCCCCCCAGCCCCGGCAGCGACGCCGGTTCCTGGCTGTCCAGCGCCTCCCCGTCCGCCCCTTCGCTCTGCGCCTCCGCCTCCGGCCCCAGCAGCCCCGCCACCTCCGAGGACTGCGCTTACGCGCCCGCTGACGCCCTGCGCGGCTTCTGCGGGCTGCCCGCGGCCCCCGGCGCTCCCTGCCGCTAATGCCGCCCGGTTCTCCCCTCCCGAGGGCTGGGGGTGATGGATAAGGGAGGAGGGGTCTCCCTCCGTTGCACTTTCCACCACCCTCCCCTCTCCATCCGTATCCCCCCGACCCCCGCCTCGCCTCCCGTGCGCCTCCGAAAACCGGGATAAAAAGCGACAGATTTGCTGCCGCAGACGAGGTGAAAAGTCAATTTTACAATTTGTAGCTCTCCGGAGAAGAAAAACGAGCATGAAAATTTGGTTTGAACGCCCTGACAATGCCATGAAAAGGCTTAAGGGGCCGATGCGGCCCGGGGCGCAGCGCGGGGCTCAGCGCATCCCACACAACCCCCCTCTTTTCCCGTGCCCGCACCCGGGGGCCCAGCACCGGCCTCGATGGGACCCTCCCCCCCCCCTCCCGCCGGACAAGCGGAGGGGCTCATGCATTATAGATGCTGACCCCCAGCGCGGCGGCCTTGCTTTAGAGCAGGAGCAGACACGGGGTATTCAGCGACCGGGCCAGATAGCGGTTTAATTTATTCAAGATGTTCTTTCATATGAAAATTGTATTTTTGTACATAAAGAGCTTTATTCTATTATTATGCCTCTTATCAAAGTGGGGGTTTTGTTTTGTTTTTAAAAGAAATTGTACTTTACCATGTAAATAAAAGTTTTAACGTTTGTACTGAATTTCAGCTGTGCCTCTGCAGTTTTGTTTCTTAAGCCCATCAGAAGGGCGTTTGGTCCTCAGAAGGAGTCTGGGGTGGAAGGGAAGGGTTTGCCCCAGTACGAGTTGATGTTTTGGACACCGCACTGGCCACAGACGTGTGGCTACCTGCAAACTGGTCCCAAGTCTCATAGGGAAGGGATCTGACACCCGTTCAGGATGCACAGGCAGACAGCAGTGCCAATGGTCAGGATTGCCCTTGCCATGGTTCGTGAGAGGAAATGGAAGGTGTTGGGGGTTTTGGGGCAAGGAGGGGATGCTGGACCCCGGAACAGGGTGCAGAGCTCATAGCTTTGCCTGAACCTTCAGTGTTCGGGGAACTCAGCTGTCAGGAGCTGCCCTTTTTCCTCAAGGCGCACGGTAGGATGGAAGCTCTTCCCATTTGCTTCCATGCAGGGAGAGGAGAAAGGGTGGCCAGAGACCTTGGCACCAGCCCTGCTACAGCTCTGGCCCTCAGCCAGAGATTAGGGTGCCAAGAAAGGCCCTCGTCTCCACAGAATCTGCTCCACTGTTGGGAAACTCCAACCTTTCCTTTCTCCTGCATTTGTGTGCAATGGGAGAATCCCCTGACCCCCCAAATCCTACCTTGCTGAAGGGCTTCTATTCTTTGCATCTCCCCTTTCCAGCACTGCTCAGCACTCCCATATTGCAATAGGCACACAGACACCCTTAAAAGTGACAGCTTGATCCTCTATGCCCTGTTTTATGGGGAGAATGAGGCAGTTCAACTGTGGTGCTCCAGCTATCTCCAAAACACTGGTGAATCGGATGTGTGGGCAGTTAATGTGGTATCTGCGGGGCAAAAAGGTGGATGCTTGGATATATGGTGCTGTACAAGCCCACACAAGCCAGCTTTAACACTTCTCAGATGGGACACTGAATGAATTTGCTTTCATTTTATTATGCCTCAGTTTCCCATCCATAAAACTGGGGCACCACCATCCCCTCACACCATCACTGAGCGTAGTGATTTCGTTAATCAGAGCTTCACAACACTCAGATGCTCAGGGCTGCTGCAAGAGCCCAAGAAGAAAATGAGTCCTTAGGACACTATCATATGCTCTGCAGGGAAAAAAGGCAGACTGCAAACACTGAAAGTGTTAGGCAAAGCACTGAGAAGCTTTTCGTCACACAGGCAAAATCTCTGCCTGAAAGTCAACCCTCCTATGTAATGAAGAAGGTGGAGTTATTATCAAGAATATAAAGTGGGATCAGATCATTGCTGCAAAAATTAGAAGGGAAGGAGGTGAATTAGGTTTGCACTCACTGTGAGCATTTTTGAGTGCCCAAATCTGCAGTCTTTGTGTTTCCTGAACATAGTTTTCATATGCCTATGTATACACACACACTTCTGTCTCTAAGTCTAAATGCTGAAAAGGAAATGTCATTACTTGGAAGCCCTAACAGCAGAGTAATTCTCATATTAATTAAAGACACCATCAACCAGTATAGGCCAGTTGCTTAATGGTGTCCTGTGAAATAAAAGAGATTTGTGAAATCTAATTCTGGCAGTAACAGGTCTTGATCTGTGACGCAGTGAAGCTTTGCTTGCACCTGCCCTTGAAAGCCAGGAGGTTTTGTATGGAGTAGCCTCCAGGGGCTGAAATTTAGTACAGTCCATGGAGACGGAAGGTCATCTAAAGTCACTGGGTCCCAAGACACTGGACTTCAATCTCAAAGCAGAACACCCCCCCCACCCCAAACTTCAAAATATCCTCTATTCTTTTGTGTTTTCTTAGCTGCGAGCAGAGCTCTGCGGACATTATGCAGTCTATAAAGACCATACATCTACCAGGACGCAGTGTATGATGTTAATGTTCCTAAATGGGCAATGAAAGCTGCAAACTGCGTGAGGATACAATTAGATTCATACATTAACATGAGTCAGAGAACAGTTTTTCCCCCGAGCGGTGATAGGTTCAGACATAGTTGAACAAATCTGCCGCCGGGACAGATGGAATGCCTATATTCAGAGGCTGCAGGACCAACCTGCGCCCCCGTTTACAACAAGGGGGTCTGTATTTATTTCTATCAAAAGAGTAGTTTGGTGAATTGACAGGGAGCTGGAACAGGCTTCCCCCACTGCAAACAGGCAGCTTGTTCTAATTGAACTAAAATAATCTCTTAGCACTCATATAGGGAGGAAAAAAATAGGTAATTTAAATGCTTGGATGGATTAAATCATTGGCAAATCTTTGGAAATACCACACAGTAACAGGGTAAAACAGATCTATAAACAGGCACCAATCCCAATCCCACTGAAACCAGTGGTAAGACCCCATTCTGCCTTCAGAAGTAACTGAACTAAATTGATTTTGAGTCTTGGCGCTACATTACATACATGTATATGCGTTTTTTTCATGCCTGCTGATAGGTGTTGGTAATCCTTGCTGGATCCAAGCAGCCACCTCCAGGGTATGCAAGCATTAGGGACCCTCTGCCAGGAGGCTCTGCAAGTCCTTAGGTCTCACTTAATTCCCCTTTAGTTAGGAGAGAAAGTCTGAGATGGCCCCATAGATAGGGCATCCCTGCTAGCTGGTAAATGGGCTTCCAGCACAGACTTTCTCAAAACAACTGAGTTTATCTCACTTTCTCTCTGCTGAGATTTACTGTGGAGAAGCAAGAGCGTTACCAACTGTAAGATGCTCATCGTGACAGGGCCCGCAGCATCCTCACAGTGCTGGAGCTACTTTGTTCCAGTATTTTCCATCTGATTTGAAGCTTTAGAGAGTCTCTGTGAGTTACCTGTGCTCAGAAAGTCAGCAAATAACTGCAAACCCAAAGCTCTGTGCAGGCTTCAGTAGCAAGCATTTTCTGTGACTTCGAAGCCCTGCTGTGCTGTCATCCCTGCTGGGATGAGGCTCAGACAACGCTTGCGGTTTAGCTATTAACAACAGCATCCTCAGAAGGATTTCTATTATTGGGTGACAATCTGTTGTAGATTTTGATTTTACTTTGTGCATGATCTGTAAAATACAGTCTGCACCACTACCTGTGAGCACATGAAACTTAATACTATAATTATACATCTCTGGGGCTCAAATGCCCCATTAAGGCTGATTTGTATAGTGGGTAGAGATTACCAGAACAGAAGCAGGTGAGGACTAATTTACAGGAGCTTTTTTATTGGTGGCGTATGCAATTAAAAGACATCATCTGGAGGGGCAGAGCTGCTGAGGACCAAGCAGATTTACTGACAGTACCATCCGTGAGCACTGCAGAATGGAGATGCCAAAATGCTGTGTAAAGTACATCCAGCTGATACTTTGCTAAACACTTATAGTCTTCAAATGAAATTTCTTAATCTAGATTCGCAAATTAACGGATTTGTTAAAACCAGTTTTATGCCCAGTAGTTTGGTAATGGTGCCCATGAGCAACTAACCCCTTTTCCTTCTTCATCCTCAACCAAAAGGCATTATGGTCAATATGAAACAATAACGGATGTCAAAAAGCTTTGCTGAAGTAACAGATCCTTTCAAAAAGCCTATGGGATCCTGTTGTTAGTCACCAGGGCAATGAGTGGGGTGAAATAGCTGTGCCCCTGGAAATAGGGTTTCCCCCCACCGCCTCTCTGCTAATATCACTTATCCCCTAGGAAGAGGTGGCAAATGCTTCACGTGAGGCATTGCTGGTGCCAGCTAAGGGCTCCACACGCTGAGCACTGCTCCTCTATTATCATCATCATCAGTATCATTTTTCAGTTGTCAATCTTCCAGGTTAAGATCCACTGGGCAGGAGTGAATAGACTCTTCCCAATGGATAATGCTCTTCTCTGCCAGCGTGGAAATGCGGATGGCACAGCGCTCGTTGTTATTCCGGTCTCCCACTTTTGCCTCTGTCTCACTGTCTCTGCAGCAGCATCTGTCCATACCTCCCATCTCGCTATTCAGAAACCTCATGAGACTGAAGGCTGGAAGAGGAAAAAGATGTATCACATTAGAGACGCTGGGACAGAGGGGCCACCCTTCTCCATGCCATGTGCATGACTCTGCAGGTACAACAAACGGTCCTCACTTGGTTTGTGCCCCATTTGTTGGACTCTGACTGTCAGTGGGACTTTGGCCAAGAGCCTGTAGGATGGGGCACGCATCCTACTTCTGCACAGAGTAAAAAGCTTGCTTTTAAGCAAGACTTTTGGAGAAGATATTAGCTTTATTCTTTGAGTCACAGTGAAGAAGGGTCCATAGACATGGTCTTGCAGGCGCTGTGCTAATGGAAGCATCAACACTGAGTTCAGAAAGTAGGTTTTCAAATGCTGTAACTAGAAAGATAGAGCTTACAGTGTATCACTAACATCCCTGCTCTGAGCTCATCCATTTACTTGCAATATTCAGCCCCCTGCTCCCTTAATTTCCACTCAGGAGATGCGTCTTTCAGGGAAAGACCAGCCTGTGTCAGTGCACGGCCTCGTTTCCACTCCTGCTTCGTGCCCATGAGATGCTCTCAATTACAAATCCAACCATGTGAGGGGACTGACGCCTCTATTTCCCAAACAAGGATTTGGCAGAGTCCTCAGGACTTCACTATCTCTTTCTTGGATTATTACATTCTGCACATTCCAGGGTAATCTCTTTTTATTGAAGATGAAGGCTTCACAAAATTGCCTTCTAGGAAAACCTTTAAAGCTGTCTAATGGCAGCCCAAGCTGATTACGGGCCATAATGGTTTGTTGCACAAATAATGGATTAAGTTCCATCTGTAGGAGTTAATTTGACTTATTTCTGCAAACAAACAACTTGTTCTGCTCCTCTCTATATAGCAGATGCCAGCAATCTTTACCAAATCATATCCAGGAATACCTCTGGCAGGACCATCTATGGCAGAATTTGGCATCTGTGGCCCAGTGCAAACCTGGCACACCATTGTAGTTGCAGGTTTCCATTGGGAAGAGAAGCCTGAAGAAACACAGCGTTTGCCCATACGAAAGATGCAAATACAAAATTCCACACCTAAGATGGTGTTAGTTCACCTTTGAAGGTGGTAGGGGAGGGTACGTATAGCCCAAGAGACACTGTGGTCTCCGTAGTTTGTCCCTACTGTAGGTCAAAGGGATTAAAAGGTCCTTGATAAACACCTCAGTTTAGATAAATGAGGGCAAACAGAGAAGGCAAATGTTAAAAAGCAAGGGGAGGAAGACAGAATTCCCAACACCATCATATTCACATTGGATTCTTCATGTTGACTTTCAGGATAATGTCATGAAAAGAGAGTCTCAAAGGCAGGCTCAGAAAGAATGAAAGTCACTTGTGGCTGGTAAAAGTTGAACAAACTGCACTAAAGAGCCCATTTCCACCTGAATTTCTCCTTGAAAATGCTCACTTTTGAGCAAGCAAATGGGTTCTTTGGCAAGGCTGCTCTCCAGAAGAACAGCACATAACCCTAGGATGTAAACCTTAACATGGAGCAGAAAGAGCATCTCTTCTTGCTCTGTGATTTTCCAGTTTGGAATTCCTGGGAAACAGGCATTATTTATGTACTGTTTTCCCCAGAACCTATAAAAGCTAGAGACCTTACCAGTGAAGACCCTCAACTACATGCAGCTGAGTCAATCCCTCCTCCAAAACCTAACTTGGTTTACTTCTTTATTTTTGACTTGTCTCTCCCTAGATATAAATGCACAAGTTCTTTCTCTAGTCCATTGGTAGGAGTATTCAAACCAAAGGGATTTAACTCCCGAGCTAAAAGAATATGGCTTTTTTTCTTCCTTCCTTTTTGAGTGCCATCTCTCCTGCAGCAAGTCTTTTGTAACCTGAAAGGAAAACCTTTCCTGTCACAACACCAGTAATGGATATTGCTCTGTCAATTACCCCTTGCTTCTCCAGGAGAGCAACTGATGCGCATCGTGTTTATCCAGCTCACTGAAGTGCTTTCATTATCTAAGAAAAGAGGTTAATTAGTATTTAATCAATCTTTTCACAGGGTACAGTTTCCTCCTCTCCTATTTGCAATCCAAAAAGATGTCAGCTTCCAAAAGCCATAATGCCCTCTTGATAAATCAAGTGGCAGCTAATGAGGTCTGTGGTCCCATGAAAGGAGGGTCCGGGCTACCTGACCCACGGTGGCTGTCACCAGCATGGCTATCACCTGCACTCTTCTCCCGGGAAGCACTTGTTGGGATGCCAGGAGATGCACAGAGCCATATGGGATGCAGAGAAGGGAACTGTCAGCTGAGGGAAGCTGGTGGTGGTTGTGTGCGTATGTCCAGTGCATGCTTCACGCTAACCAAGCTTGAAGGAGCCAGCAGTTAAATCTCACAGAAACTCTACCCTCTGGAAAGAGACAGATGGGATTTCTTTCTTTATTTCATGTTATTAATGATTTCTTTTATTTATTTAAGTGCATTTAAAGATAACTCAGAAGCTATCCTTGCACCTGCATGGGGCTGAACTTTAGAAGTGAATAAGAGATGCTAATGATGCTTGGTGCCAAAAGTTATGGATAATAAAAGCATTATCCTGTTACAAAGAAGCATATGTAGAAGGATGGAGTTTCCTTCATTAGGCAGCAGGCAGGTTTTTGTTCTTCCCTGAAAAGTGCCAGGAGCAAAACCGAACCTCTCTCTCTCACACACCATTTCCACTACATTAGTCCTGCTGGCTGCGGCTCCGCACAGCTGTACCAACGCTAAACTGTGGCTGTGACACCCATCAAAGCAAAGGAAACTTCATTTTGGCCACTCTCAAATTGGATCTGGAGTGAGATGCTGGTCCAGGACAGCTGATCCAACCACCCAACCTTCAAGGAAAGGCCCTGCAGCACTTGTAGTACTCTTTTATCTGAGATATTTAAGCAGGAAAAGTGGCCCATGCATCCATATGCTCACCCCTTTTTGGCTACTGGGCTATTCTCTCCATAGCCCCTGCTGCTGACAATGAGGGGCTGAGCCACATGCCCTGTGGTAGCCACGCTCTGGATTTCTTTCCCTGACTTTGGGAATTCATTGTCTTTAGCATCATCTGTAGGTTCAAAGTCCGCTTTCACTCCACAGGGCGCCCTTTCTAGGTTCATAAAGCTACGTTCAGAAATCTTTGGGCAGACCCAAAGCTGACAAAAGTGTCATTAAATAATGCTGCCAATGAATGAAGCTACCGAAGAAGACATAGTCCAGTTTGCATCTCAGTTACAAGAAGAAAGTGCAATGACAGAGTGAGTAATTGGCTAATTGTCTATACGAGCTCTATTTTAACAGTGCAGTCGTGCGATCGCACCATCTGGGGGGAGCTCGGGGAGGGAGCCCCAGCACACACAAAGCCAGCGTGCGTTTCTCAACACACAGGCCAGGCAAATGCCTCCTTCCCAGGCAGGCAGTGCAAGCATCAGCCCCCCGAGACCCCCAGATACAGGCGGAGATGCTGAACCTCTGCTGATGGTGAAAGATGGGGGGGTTTGCCAAGGAATACCTGCAGTTTTTGGAGTGCCCACCTGAGTTGCACAGTGAAGTAACCCAAGTGGAGTGAATGGTGATATTGGCCTCATTGCACGGCCCCTAATGAGCACAATTAAGTGGGATGGGTGGTAGGTGCAATGGGCTGGCAGCGCTGGTCCAGGCAGTGAGGGTGCTGCTGGCTTTGGTTAGGGAGCTCAGCACACGGGTGTGCTTTTGGGACATTCAGAAATGATGGCATTTCCCCCTCCTCTTCTTGAAACAGCTGAATTACTGCCTTTGAGTCCCATCTATTTTCCTCCAAAGTTACCATGAAGCAAGAAAGTATAAATCACACTTTTAAGTGGGCCTGGCACTCGGCTCACAAGAAGAAGGAGAAGAGGGGGGTGAAAAAAGAGGTAATGCCATAATGTAAAATAGTTAAAAGCTTATTAGAGCCGTTCAGGGCAGTATGATTTCCACTTTGTTTCAGAACACCCCAAGCCCATCCTTTCATGCTATTGTGAAGGCAGCAATTCAAATCTCCCTTTGTCAGTATGAATGGCCCCTCTTAAAGCTCTTTTATGCCAACATATTCCCTACAGGCATATGCCCTTTAGCTCTATTACTGATTTACCCAAGTATTCAGCCCATACCTTCTGCTTTTCTTTTTCACTTACTGAAGTTCCACATGACACGAGCTGCAGCCTCTGCTTTGGTGCCTGCCCCACTCCCCGGCCCCAGCCGGGATGCTGCTGTCCCTGCCACTATCTATCCCACCAGGAAAAGCCACGCAAAAAAACTAACAGAGGAGACTTTTCCAATGATTGATTTTCCTCCTCCCCCCTTCTCCTACCTCTCCCCCTTCCTTCCATCCCTGCATTTGTCAGCGCAAACAAACGAGCAGGGTATATACCTCCTCCTCCCCCCCAGCCATAGGGGAAAAAGAGCCTTGGAGGCTTTGAGGGGGGAAAAATGCGAGGGTAAAAAACGCAAGTGGGCCTATTACCTCTACTTACCCTAATTAGACTTGCTTTGAAGGGCTATTCAGAGGTTTTGAAAGGCTGTCCTCTCCCTGCATCTCATTGTGCAATGTTTGCAGAGACATTTGCATCTGTTTGTGCTTCTGAAAATAGCAATGGATGCTTTCAAGAAAGCAAAGCCACCTCCGAGCCCCTCGCACCAAGCCAAGGGCCGCAGCACTCGAGGTATGTGTGGCCGGCCCTTGAGCGGGGGACACCCCGGTTTCAAGGGTTTCAGGGTTCTCTACCGGTCCCCATTTAAACAATTCCCTTTAACAATGCAATTTTTAGGCATAAAATCTGCTAACTCGATTAAATCCAGATGACACAGGACGCAGAAATGGGAGGAAAAAGAAATCATCGCTAAAGTAAATGGTAGGCACCCTAACAGGATAGAAAGTGTGAAATCCATGCAGAGCGAGAGAGAATAGCTGGCAGCACAGCCCGGGCTTTCATACGCATATGGCCTTGACCATTTGACTCTGGTCCCATTGAGGTGATCAGCTGGAGACGTGAAGGGGCATCTCTGGCAACACACACGTCCCGCTCGCTCCTTGAAGAAAGCCCACGGAATAAAGCTGCATAAAGGTGATTGATAGTAAACATTTTGTAATTTGGAGGGATTAAACTTGCGGGATGATCTTGATCAGGTTCTCAAGGCATTGCCAGAATGCAATTACATTAGAATAGCCGCTGCTGGATCGCTGCTGGCAAAGCCACAATATCCGCCAAAGAAAGGGGGTGTGAATGGGACAAAAGGGTTAATTTGAATACGTGCTGAAAAGACTGGAGGTGGACAAGGAGCTCTGCAAGGACTTCATCAGGAGCCATGGGCAGAAGGAGACGGTTTTGCAAATACAGAGGGCGAGTGGAGAGGATGTTTGTAAAGCACACTTGGAAAGGGAGGAGAAAAAAAGAGGAAGGAAAAAAAAGCCCCACAAAGCTCAAACTGCTTCTTTCTTACATTGCCCTTGGCTACGCTCAGAGGAGCACTTTAGATGGATTAATCACAGGGAAAAACAATGGGATAAAAGTCTTCTTCCCTCCGTCTGTCCTCAGTGCGGAGGGGCTGTGCTGCTCTTTCCCCACCGGCGCATGGCGAGTGCTGGCTTCTGGCCTGGGCACGATGGGCAAACAGACCCCTGGCAGCGGTTGGCACCTTTGGGAGCTGGAAGTCCAACGGGCTTTTTATAAGGGACACCCGATTAAGTGTTTTCTATCAGCAGGTTGAAGGTTTTATAAGATTATTTGTCCCAAAATGCTCAGCAGGAACTAAGTATGCAATGACTTTTTACAAGGGCCTGTAGGGACAGGACAAGGGGAATGGCTTTAACCTGCCAGAGGGGAGATTGAGATGAGCTCTTAGGCAGAAGCTCTTCCCTGTGAGGGTGCTGAGGCGCTGGCACAGGGTGCCCAGAGAAGCTGTGGCTGCCCCATCCCTGGCAGTGTTCAAGGCCAGGCTGGATGGGGCTTAGAGCAACCTGCTCTAGTGGAAGGTGTCCCTGCCTGTGGCAGGGGCTGGAACACTCATGCCATGGGCTTTTCCACTCATCTTTTTAACCGTTAAACACACACTGGGGTCTGGAAGACGCTCTCATGCCTGAGCCAGGCTTGGGTGTGCTGGGTAGGCAGAGAGGGAGCATGTCCCACCTCTCCAAGGGGATGCAGAAAGTGTTGCACTGTTACTTCCTGCCTATCTCTGTCATACCGCAGCTGCACCCACCCCACTGCAGCACCTGTTTAAAAGAGGGAGGACATGTCCTGTGCCCCCTCAGAGAGTTAAGGGGCTGAGCTTAAAGCACAGCAGCAAGGCCTGAAGCCGGGTGGGGATGGAGGACACAGGCTGGGAAAGCCCAGGTTTCAAGAGAGGAGATGGAAACACGATGCCAGTGCTGCTGGCCTGTGATTTACAGCAGATCTGATGCTCTCTGGGGCTCCCTGTGCTGTAGCCAGAGGCTGTGTGAAGATGCTGCTGCCCCGGTTAGGCAGAAAGCAGCAGCTGGGCACAGATGTGGGGCTAAGCAGGGCCAGGCAGGGTGGTAACCCTCAACACCTCACACCAGCCTGAAGGTTCGTGGGAGGGATGTGGCTGGTTGCACAAGCACCTATCCCAGCAGGGAGTCACCGGCTGGGACAGGGTGGCCTCTCTCAGGCATTAAGAGCTGTTCCAAGTGAGGCACTGGCTGTGTATAACAACTGTAGTGACCCAGCTTGCTTACAGACCCATGCCCCATCCTACCTGCCCTAGGGAGGGTGCCAGCCCCAGTGACAGTGGCAGTGCCAGCCTGGCCGTCTAACCCACCCATGGGTGACTGCACCCCTTGGCGGGGATCAGGTCAGGGCTTGGAATCCTCCATGGGGCAGGGGCTTGAGCAGTTTCAACCCTTTTTGACATCTGAAATTCTACATGAAGTGTCCACATTTTCTACAGTGACACAAGTGGGGTTTAGCTCTGCTTTGTCTCATTGGGACATACAGATAGAGCATGTCACATCCACGCTGTATCCCTGCCACCACATTCATGTGCACTCCCCAAAAGCAAAACAAGCCTTTCACCTCCTTTATATACCCAGAAACACAGCCCCCACATGGAAACCCACTCTCCATCACTCCCCAAAAGCTTGCTTGGCAGAAGGAACTCCCAAACCCCCCAACAATGAACACTCCAGGGCAGCTCTGCCGGGCAGCGCCTGTGCCTGCGCTCTCTCCCCGGGCTGCCCCTCGCTGCCAGCTTGGGGAGGGTTTTCTTTCCCAGTGGGTTTTTGTTTCCTTTGAGAACACCCCGTGTTTGTGTTGCTCTTTCTCCGCGGCACAATGCTCCTCTCCATTTCCTCGGCCGGGGGCTCGGGCGAGCGTCAGATCTCGGCGCAGCCAAGTCGCAGGGGTCGCGGGTCACCCGAGGGCATCGGAGACAGACAAAGTCTCTTCAGCCGCTAATGTAAGCCGGGGGAACGGCGAGCTGAAAGCGCATCCACTTGAGACTATCTACAAGGCACTCAGCCCTCTCTAAGGGCTTATAATGTTGACTCTCCTGTCATTGGATCCAGCCTTACTATAAGCCCCGGAGGTATGGGGGCTTAGAGACATTCATTCAGAAAAATAAATCCCCCTGCTACCATTCTCTTCATGAAGATAAATATACCACAAACAGAACAAGGAAAGAGGCTGAACTCCTGATCTCTGCTCCAGCCGCTTCAAAATTGCCATTAAAAAAACACCCAGCAGCTTATTGCACTCCTTCAGTATTTACCATTAAAAACCCACGCAGTTTAAGAGACTCCAGCGTGGTTTATTGGTATATTTTACTATCAAAACTTGCTTTCAGCTCCACGTCACTTCTAATGACTCCAAAGGGAAAATTCTGCAAAGAAAATGGGGTTTGTTTGTATTTGAACTCGCTGTTTCTTGTGGCTTTGCAACCAGAGCTGCTCCAGCCCCGGGGAGGGTTTGTATTCCCTGTTGGAGGGGTTTGTGCTCAGCTCCAAGCTGTTGGTCTTTGCGTTGCCATTAAACCTGGAAGCCCCATTGGCGAGCAGGACCGTGGCTTGTACAGACACTGGGGAACGTGGAGCAGCAATTCCCAGCCTGGGAAGACCTTCCAGGTATCGTGGCACACAATGTAAGACTGTCAAGCGCTGCACAGTGTTACCCATCCTCTAACTGCTTCATGACCTGTTCTGCCGCTATAATTCTTGCCCAAATTTGTGTGAAACTGGAGTGAGGATCTGGTGTAAAATCTGCACGGGATGGATGCATTTGGCTGGTGCTCAGCCAGGAGGAAAACCAGCTACCTTGGGGTTGTGCCTCCATCTCCCACTTGAAAGTCAGCCTCCTTTTCCCCATCCCTTCTGTTATATCAGATCTTGCTGAAATACCCCTGTGTACCTGGCTGTGCTGATGGAGCTTTTGGTGGCTGTGGATCTTTGTAGATAGACAGATTTTTCCTGTGTAAGGTGCCTTAGCGCAAAAAGAGCAGCCGGTTGCCTCTGTGTCCCTGCCTTTACGTGCATATTCCCGGTAGATACATGTCCCAGTGAGCTGGCTTCTCCAGTGCATCAGCTGTGGCAGTGGAAGAGTCCTGTGGCCAGAGCTCCTTGCTTGATCCTGGTGAGCACATTAATGCTGCCCATGAGCTGCTCTAAGTGTCAGTGAACGTGGGGACAGGGACATGCAGAAGGTCTCCAGCAGAGGCAAAGCACCGTCAGGTCTCTGGTCAACAGATCTGGGCTGGTATCAGCATTCCTTCAACTCCAATGTGGTTAGCACGCTCAAAAAATCACCCAAACCATCGACTTTTAGGAGAATTTTGCCTCCTGCTCTGGATGGAGATATGAATCTTGGACCATTTTGAAAGCAAAGCCTGAGAGCATCAGCAGGCTTTGAAATGCAACAAATTCTCTCTTCTTTAGTTCGAATGGCCTGGTGAGTGTGGATGCTTTTGCAAACAGACTTCCCTCCTCTACCTCCACCCGTGCATCTTCTGTCACCCGTAATGCCACTTGCAAGAGTTCAGGGGTTCAGGGGACCAGGCTCTGTGGCATCATGTGTGTGCACAGTGAGGTGCTCAGATACTGAGGGAGGAAACATGCACAAAGGGAGAAAGTTGTTGCCTTGGGGAGGGAAAAGGCTGAACTGATCCAACTGCTGATCTAAAAGAGGAATAATGGGATTTTGTGGGATTCACATTGATGTTCAGATGAGAGGAGCCTCCGGTTGCCTTTTTTCTTTCAAGCCACTGAACAAGAATTTTAAAGCCCCTTTAAAATCTGCCTTGGCTGAGCTAATTATTATCACAGGAGTTATAAGACAAAAGCTCAATGGTCTTTCCAGTGGCTCTTCGACACTTTCCAGGCTGCCCCAATGACAAGAAGTAGAGCTCCCTTTTTTGATTGCCATATTCTTCTAAGAGTTTTCAACTGCTGAGCCTTATTTTAACCCTTACAGGAAACACAAGCAGCCAAGATGGGTGCCCATCACCCCGGGTCACTCTCCTGTCACTCCAGAGCCTGCAGCATCCCTGCTCCCCATCGGCACTGCTGTCCTGCACGCAGCTGTTTTCTTTACTGAAGTCCATCAGAGGAAAAATAAATGTCACAACAGAGTATCTGGTTTTGAGTAGTGAGACAGAGACCTACAGGCAGCAGCAGCCAAGGCTATCCAGTGACTGATTCAAGGAAGCCATTCACACCTCCCCAAGGAGACGGCTGCCCTGGGAAGTAACCGGCCCCAGCACAGAGACGTGCTTGTGGGCTCTCTCCATCTGAGCAGGTCACCATAGCGCTCCCGGGACCTGGTCCTGCAGCCTTTGTTCTCCAACAACGCTCTTGAGTTCTTCCCACTTGGATGAACTGATTTTTTTCTTTTTGTTTCTTTTTTACTAGCAGCGATAATTTCATATTTTTTTAAGCAAGGGTACCCAAGGGAAAACTGAAAGGAATAAGGAACTAAACACAGACAGCAATAAGGACTGCTTGACATGGGTATTTCTTCAAAAGCTCCCCAGCACCGGAGGGGACCTGGGACCTCATTTAGCCCCTCTGAGGTGCTTAAACCTTCAGTGTTCTCCAGGGGGGGAGAATTTCCACACTCCCAAACAGAATGGCAGTGCACGAAACGTGGAAACCAGCGATTAGTGCCCTTGCAGCTCCCATTGTTTTCCACCTCTACCCAGCCCAGGGGCTGTGAGACTGTGGGGTGCACTCGTGGATCCCACAACAGTGAAAACAAATACCTCGTCCCATGCCTCCACCCCAGCTGGCAGAGGTGCAAGCCTGGCACTGTTCTCCCTTCTTTTTAGGAAACCTCTGCTAAGAAAAGGCTACTGATGCTGTAAGCAAGCTGGGAACTGATGGTGGCAATAGCTGGAAGCTGTCCTGCAGCAGATGTGGGAGCCACCGGCTCAGCCCCGCGGGTCCCAAGCCCACAGCCTGGTCCTCACAGGGCTGCCACCAGCAGCGCTGAATCACTCCAGTGATTTCTTTCACATTGTTTCAAGAGGGTCCTTCAAGATAAATGGATGGGTTTTTTCCTCCGTAACTTAACATCTAAACAAAACCTTTCCGAGGACTCGGGGAGAGCCGCCTGATGGACAGCCAGGAAATGGGAATGATCGATCAAGCGCTGACGGCCGCGGCGCTGGCACCCGGGCTCAGGTTTCGGAATAGAGCGTGGTAACGAAGCACCTCTCATTTGTGCTGCCTGAACAGATGCTGCACAGGCAGCTCCTGCCTTCCTCTGCTGTGGATAACCAGAAAGCTTCCTGACACAGCAGCATCCATCCGTGGTGAGGCAGGAGCTCGGGCACCCGGTGCAGGTACCAGTTGGTGTGAGGAGGATGCCAGCGGCTTTATCCATCACTTGAGTTTCCTCCTCTTTTAGCATAAAGGAGGACAACCAACAGTGCCATTAATTTAATGCACCAAATACCATTATTTTAAGAGAAGGAAGCAGGGAAAAATCCTCAGTGTTAAATAAATCACAGGTGAGCTGATATGGGCTGTTTCTTCAAGCCAGGCAGTTGTCAGAAGATGCCCCTGTGGCTACACTACAGGGATGGGACCAGGAGATCTCCATTCCCATCTTACTCATGGCTTCCAAGTTGGGCTCCAGCAATCTGTGGGCTGCATGGGATGAAGAAGTATTTATTCTCTCCCAGATGGGTTGCGAGCATGTTCACTGCTTTTTGCAGAGGTACAGACCAAGCACACACAGCACATCAGGGATGGCTGGTGCCTTCACTGTGTCCCCAAACAGCACCAGTGCCAACTTTCCCATAAGGAAATGCCATTTCTAGTCATAGTAAATAGTGTGGGGTTTTATGACCCTCTTGTCAGCTGTGCATGCTGAGGCTGGGCTGTGATGGGCAGTTAGAACAAAGATGAGGCATATTTTCCCCATAACCTTCCCAATTAACATTTTAAGTGATTTTAGGGGGCTGTCCTCTCTTTCTGTCCAGAATTGAGTTTGAGATGAAGTGGTGCCACTCGCCTGGAGCTGGCACATGAGGAAAAACCTGTGGGCGCTGCAGCTCCATTACATAGCCAAAGGACTGATCTAGCAAGGAGAAGCAGCACCCTCTTCTGATTTCTTGGGTATGGGTAGGTCCAGGCCCTATATATCATAGACTCCTGGAATGGTTTGGGTTGGAAGGGACCTAAAGCTCATTCAGTTCCAACCTCCTGCCACGGGCAGGGGCACCTTCCACTAGAGCAGGTTGCTCCAAGCCCGGTCCAACCTGGCCTTGAACACTTCCAAGACAATTCCAGGCCAAGACAACTTCCAGCCCTGCAGAAAGGCCAAAGCTCATCTCCTCTGTCTTCCCCTTCCCTCCTTCTGTCCCATCTCCATCACTGACCACAGGGCAGTGACCGCTCCCCCCGCAGTGACATCGGGATGCAGAGACCGGGAGCCCCCATTCTGCCCCCTTCCCCTCTGCAGAAGTCATCTATTTTGTTGTGTGTACACACAGAAAACAAGGGGCTGCCCCTTGTTCTCCTCCAGCCATGACACATCAAATTACCCTGCCTCCCAACATCCCATCTGGCTGTTAGTTTTTAGCTTTTCTCTTGGTTTTTTTCCTTTCCCCTTCTACGTTGTTTCTGCTTTCCTCCTCCTCCCTTCCCTGCTCCCCAGCCCATGTGTAAAAGTAGCAGGGGGGCCTTTATTAAAGGCAAAGCCCCACGGCAGCAGCTTCCCAGCCAAACTGCTCTTGTATTACTTTTTGATGAGTTTTCAATTTAGGCCTTTGCAGACAGGGGGAAGAAGGCGACTTGAGAGACAGAGGGGGGAAAAAAATGCAACAGATGGGGCCGATTGTGCTCTCTAGGCAAATTAAGGAAGACATCTGTAGCTCCCAAATACTGGTGGTCTAAAGCAATTAGTCCCCTGTGAAAAGGGGCCTCTCTGAGCCTTCTCCAGCCAATCCGCGCCCCGGCAGCACTCACGTTACAATGGCCTTGACCACAATTCACTGAGCCAAAAAAAAGAAAGATTAATCCAGGAGGAGCTGTGTGGCCGGGCTGGAGTTGCTAGGCTTAAAAGGGAAGGTTACGTCCGTTTCTGCCTGAGTTTGGAGCAGAAAAGCAAGGAAAATCTTGCATTTTCCTTCTTTCCAGGGACTTACCTGGCTTACGTGCGACGCTTGGAGCAAACGTGTGTGTTTGTACACGCATCCCTGTACCAGGAGAGAGCTGTAATCTGTAAATTGCTCAGGGACTCCAATTTTCCAGTGGCTTGTTTGGAAAGTGATGAATGAAGACGCAAACCCCTGTGGTTGGAATTATCTCCCCCAGCCCCCTTCGGTCCCGCTCCATCCTGAATCAAAAGAAGCTGTTATATGATAAGACCCCTCTGTAAGTGATAATTACAATGACTGTTATGATGCCAGGGCTCTGCTTTTACAATTGGAAAGAGGAGCTCTGGCTGAGCTAATCCGGTGGTGTGGTCCCTTATTTCATTCGACGTCAGGAAGTTGAGAGTGGAAAATTCAGAAAAGGACTTTATCCAAGCTGGTTATGAGTCCCCTTCCCCCCCCCCCCCCTTTCCCTTCCCCTCCTCTCCCCTGGCTCTTTTATTCATGCATATTTATGATCAGTAGATCTCAGTGGAGAGAAAAAACACATACAGAAAACAAAACGGGCAGCACAATGGGGAGAGCTGCTCATGGGAGGTCACAGCACCTTTAAATTACACCTCTTGGCTTTGTTCACCCCTGCACAATGGAGCTAAGAGATAGGAAGAATAGCACCCTGCGCCCTGGCGCATCACAATTCTCCCAATGGTTTCAAAAAGAGCAGAGAGCCCCCCAGCTAATTTGATATCTTGTTGTCTCTGTTAACCTAAGGACATGCCTCATCCCAGGCACCGGGGCTGCAGGGTGCGTACAAAGAGCGTGGCTGAGGCTCGGCGCTACGCTGGGGTTTCGCTAGTCACAGCAGATCTGTCTTGGTCAGGTTTGAATCTGAGCGGAGTTAACTGGTTTGGGAATACAAAGGCACCACCCGCCCCCTGAACCTTTGCCCCTGGAAATTAATTAATTTAATTAACGTGTTGATTGTCATGGCACCCGTCAGAATGGGATCTTCCCGGGGCCACACCAAGCTCCAGCCTGCTCTCACTCCCATACAAAGGAGATGGGCTTGTGGTTTAAGAGATGAGTTGGAAGCAAGTGACTTCTAAAGGCACTGAAATTTGAGTCTATAATTTATTTCTCACCCAAACGGTGGTCTGAGAAGCTGTGGTTCGTGGTGGAGGACAGGCACTAGGGAAGGGAGCAGAGCTAGAGCGGAAAACTGCTGGTGTCCTTTGGCTGCTATTGTGCAACAAGCGGTTAAATGCACCAGCCTGAATACTTGGTAATAACTGCCTCTGAAAGGAAAAAGTGAAGTTTGTGCTGATAAAGAGCAAAATAGTGCCCTTCAAGACAAAGCAAACCTGTCCAGGAAGGACCTGACTATGCTAGAAGAAGACCAGGCAGTCTGTGACCACCAGCCCATAAAGCCCAGCCTTTTGCCTTCTCTCTTATCCTTCCCTGCAGTCGTGGTTTGTGGATGAAAAGCAGGGCAGGGCAGGGAGCAAAATAATTCCAAGTCATTATCAGATCCCGAATATCAAAGATAGATAAATGTTGCAAATGCTGCCATGTTAAATATAAGCCCATTATTAGATGGCCAAAGGATTACTGGTGATTTAGAAAGCTATTTTAACTTAATAAATGCTACATGGATCTGTTACTATCCTATGATGAGCTCATAGAGTTCAATCCCTGTACCCATGTGAGGCACAAACTGTGCTGCAGTCCAACCATGTCACCTTGGATTGGGGTATGCTCATTCTTCACTGCCCCACTTTGTATTTCATAACGATCCGTTAATGCTTAAATAGACTCGTATTTTAGTATCGTATTTTAGTACCAACAAGATTCCTTCCATGACTACAACAGTCCCAAATCTGCCTAAGAATGCCATTAGGAGAAGGAAGCTCTCCTACCCCTGAGGAAGGAAAGAGATTGAGCGAGGCTTTCCAAATGCCTTCCAGCAGCAGGTGGATGTTTGCTCATCAATTTAATCATATTTGCTGGGAGCATCCTGCAGAAAGCTGCTCTCCCCCATCCATGGCAGAGGCTGGCTGGGGCAGGGTATGGATTTCTCTGCCCGGGAGCTGGGGTATGGCTTGACTGACATCACCATGGGTACTAATGACAGAAGATTTCCCCAAAGACGCTTGGGTCTTTGAAGAATGGTCTTTTACTCTGTGTTGAACATACTGATAAAATGCCCATGGCAGAAAACTAATCAGATCATCCCTAGTTTGCTTTGCTGTTTGCTCAAGTCACTATCCCATGGTTTACAATTATCACAGTCAGAAACCATACAGATGTCCAAGTTGGCCTCCTGGCTTTTTCCTGAAGAGTCCTGCTTTGGAGAATGGTGATTTCTATCAGGAAGTTCTTGGCCAAGTCCCTCATATTTAAACCCATCTCCAAGGAGAGAGTCCTGCTCCAGCCTCCAGGCAAAGCTGAAACATCCCAGCACTGCACACTGCCAAAATAAGCATTTAAAAATCATAAGTCACACACCAGAAACCCAGAGACAAAGATTTATACATGGAGAGGCAAGGAAGTGGGGACAGGAGGCGAGACTCTCAAGCTGTCTGTGGGATTAGATTTCCACTGCCATTTAAAATGGTTGGGAATCCAATGTGCATGGTTTTGGGGTACTTCTGGGAATTCCAGCATTTCGTTCCGCAGCTTTTCCCATGAGCATCAGTGCTCATGTGCTTCACTCATGTGTGTCTTCTGGTGGCTTGGGATCAACATCTGGGCAATGTGGCAGTAGCGTAGCCATGGAAGTCCACATCTACTTGCTTCGGTGTCAATTATTTCACTGTAAGAATCACATTTTAAATAGGATAACTGTTAATAATCTACTTAATTACTCTGATGGGTATGATAAGGATGCATGACCATGTATGTGGCTGCTTTTGCCTCTGCTGGAAAGTGATGGAGATGTCCTCACAGCCACTGAAATGCTGCTGACAGGGGAAATAAACAGCTCCTGGCCCCCAAAATCAGATCCTCTTCCAGTCTGCTTGTCTCAACTGAAATTTGGAAGAGTGCTTCTGCATCTGAAGTTATCCTCATTTGCTGAAGGCTTTGATCCTGCAGAAGCAGCACTGAGCCCTGCAGCCAGCAGATCCTGCACTGCCCAAGGAGCCCATCTGCTCTTACACATGCCACAAAACACCATCACTGCATGAAAGGCAAGAAAGCTTTCTAATACATAACAGCCTCATCCCCTGACCTGCTTCTTATTTATGGCTTTAACCACATAAGAGTTTACAAGTTTGAAATAATAATCCTAAAGATATTTAATATCTAAAATATCCTTAAGTTTTGATTGATGTGAGCCAGAAGATCATGACAAATAAACTGTAGAAAGTTAAGCAAAACCTTTAGAAACACTTTGGAGGCCAAATTTGTCAATCTCTGCTCAGGGTAAGTAGTCTGTTACAGGTGGCATAAAAGGAATTAATAGATTCCCATATTTGAGGTTATTTATGCCTTAATTTTCAGTGGGCTCCACCTCAAGGGCTGGCTCTGCAGAAGCTCTTCCAAAATCAGTTTGTTCAGAGGTGGTTTAGCTCTGATATTCCCCGAATGGTCCATCCCAAGCAGTTGTTGGCGCTTCTGAAGGCAGAGCGGGGGTGCACCCCCAGCCCCTCCGCCTCTGAGCCCTGGAACCAGCCCAAAGCATCGGTAGCAGCATCAGCAGGAGGAAGGTCGGCAAGGCGGGTACCGAGCACCACCGTCTGGCATAAAGCTAAGCTGGAGGGGGAAAAGGAAAAGGCTTTTCCTCTGTGAAGATGAACAAAGTTCTTTGTTGAGCGTCCCGAGGAGGGCTGCAGCCCTGACCTGAGAGGGGAAAAGATGCTCTGGTGCAATCAGAGTGGCCACATGATATTAAGTGGTACCTCCAAGAGTACCTGCGGGGCTCAGATTTTGCAGGCAAGATGCACCCCAGAACAAAGGAGGGACCTGAACCTTCTAAACCTGTGCTCCTGGGGCTTGGCGGCTCTTCGTGTCACAGCAGAGCAGGAGCATCCCAGGCAAGCATTGGCCTGGCATGGTCAAAGGGAGCTTGGTGCATGGGAATCTAAATTCAGCAGCACAAACCCAAAGGCAAGTAGTGGACAGGGAGTCTGCTTTGCAGATAGTGAGCATAAAGCAATGGAAAATCTCCTGTGTCCTCAATGGCTTTCTGTGCAGGCTGAGGATATCTTCCCCATCACTCTCCATACCCCTCTGCTCCCGCCATGTCCCAGCTCTGCCACCCTAAAAGGGCAGTTCCCTGGAGAAAAGGGAGAAAAAGCTTTGTTGCTGCTCTCCAAGCCCCACAGTAACACTGATAGCTACAGTTCAGGGCCAGACTCTCCATCCCCTGTGCTCTGCACACTCAGGACAGCCTGCCCTCAGTGAGCGCATCTTGTCACTGGGTAAGGAAATGCCACCAAAAACCTGGACTGATGATTTGTACACTTGGGGTGGTCCATCCTTCACATCCTGAGGCCAAGCATTCTGATAGCATTAGGAATGCTCGGATTTCTGAATTAAGAAGATGGGTTAGAGCCCTGTCACAGTGTCACTGGAACTAAACCTGTCCCAGAGCTAAACCTGGCTCAGCCGATCTCTGGAATAATTTCTCAGCTATTTATCTTCTTAGTTTTTCTAAGCAAAAGGCCACTGAGTGACCAGAACACTTCAATGTGTTGGATCAAGCTGTCCTCCTGTACCGAACCGGGGATGACTTAAAAAGGAGACAGAAGATGCTGTTTCCCTATTGGCCGTGTTGCCTGACCCATCCCCAGAACACATGGCCACCCTGCATGGTCTAGCCCTGAGATGCTTATCCTCCTGCTCCTTACCTGCTGCTTGGCTTTCATTTAACCACTGCATTTAAGCACTTAATTTAACCTCTTTTAGTATTTTTTTGCTGGCAGAGGTGCTTTACAGAGTTTCATACATTATAGAAGGAATGGATTTTTTTGTGCCGGACATATCACAGGTCACACAACACAGGGCTTTGTTATAAACCCACTATAAAAGCTCTTTGATAAATGTGTGTTTTGTCTCACTTCCAGAAGATGGAGCCAGAAAGCCGGCAGTAGATGCTGCAGCATGGGAAAGCCGCCTCATCCTCTTGCTCATGAACAAATCCTGCTCCTTCCCAAGAGCCATCCTACTGTGAGGAAGGTGGCACATCATGGGGAGAAGAGATGCCACAGGGTACCAGTGGGTTGCTGGAAGGAGACTGGTTTTCCTCTTATCTCCTGCACAGCCGCCTGCAGTACGCCAGAGGATAGCAGGATGAGATGGGATGAATTCCCAGTCCTGCTGCTGATATTCTCCAGACCAGAAAAGACCCTGAGTTGTCCCTGTGACTGCTGGAGGGACAGATTCAGGAGCGCGGGATGCTAAACCTGCCTGCAGCGGGAAGCAGAGGTGCTGTCGCTCACAAGTTATAATTCAGCACCAGGTTTTATCCTCTTCCCACAGCCTGGAGCAGAGTGTGGTTTCTGGGAATGCATTCATCACACACAGAAACCCGATGGATATTTTCAAAGCACTTTGGTTTTTTGATTAATAATAAGAGTTTAAAATTTGGGGTGGGAAGTGAGTGATTTGGGCCATATTTTCGTAACAATTATCACCTATTTTTCACTGTCTGCAAGAACTATCCAGGAGAGTTTGGGTTTGTCATTTTTAGATGCTTCACTTA
This sequence comes from Amazona ochrocephala, assembly GCA_039720435.1. Taxonomy (NCBI): domain Eukaryota; kingdom Metazoa; phylum Chordata; class Aves; order Psittaciformes; family Psittacidae; genus Amazona; species Amazona ochrocephala. The sequence goes on from CM077889.1 coordinate 17,612,042, forward strand.
CAAAAGCAACATTAACAAAAGGCGACTTTTTAGTGAAAGGCTTTACTGGTTTAACTTCTTTTGGCTTTACCAGTTGAATTCTGTCAAGAGGGCAGGTTAGACCAGGCCCCGTGCTAGGAGGATGCTTGCAGGAAAGCTTCTGTTCTGTGACCTTAGAGGGTCTATTAGTCTGGTTGCTCTGTCCCCTTCTCTTGGTGCCAGGGTTCAGAGAGTGATGGCTGCAGGCAGACACACTGTGGCAAGTGCCCTTTGTACCGACTTTATCCCATGGGATGCTGCCAGTACACTGGCATGTCTGGAAGCCCATCCAAGGCTGGGCAATGCCAGTTTGGACACCACCCAGTGCAGAAAAGCACTGAAATGCTTCAGCTTTCCTTCCTCATGCCAGAAGATGCCTGCGATGGGCTGCACCCCCCTTTTTGGCTACCATCTCCTCAAGCATACCTAACTTCTACAACCAAATATAACCTGAATGATGATTCCAACACATTTATGTGGCTGCAACACTTTCTTTTTCCCAGTAGCAAGAAACTCAATGTGTTGTTTTGTGTATTCAGGTAACAGCATTGCTTGGGCGCTGCTAATGATTTATGTCGCTTTCAGCAGCAGGACTCTGGAAAACTACTTGGAAGATATGAACACCAAGCTTTTTCTTCATTTTCTCATCAGATTTCAATTGTTATGATATATGCCCTCAAGAGACTGCAGGAGAGGGGGGCGGAGGGAAAAGCCTTTTATGGTATATTGGGATCCATATGGAAAAAATATCTATTTCCCACACATCTGATTCAATACAGCGTGCACATTTGTAAGGCACATGTGAATGAATGCCAAGAGAGGGGAATTTTTATGAAAGCAGACTGATTACATGGCAAAAAATACAGCAGTTGAAGCTAGATTTATTTACAGCATAGTAAATAGGCTGCTCAGAAGGGCTGGCACTGTGCTGGGGATCAAGATGTCTGGGGAGATGGTGAGTTATGGCTGACAAAAGCCTCCCAGGACAGCGTTCCCTGAGCCAAGGTATCCGTGTGTCATGTCTTCTTGTGTCATAACAAACCCAAATGCTGGGTAATGTTTTTATCAGCCTCCTGGAGAAGGGAAGGAAGAATGTTGTGAGCTAAAAATGTCCAGTAATGCATTAGATGGGGCTCCAGAGACTTGGGTTTCATTCCCATTTCTGCTCCTGCTCATCAGGGTGACCTGGCCATGCTATTTCACTGTTTTCACATCAAATGGAAGCAAACTGCCTCCTCCACTGGGACTGTGAGACCTGCGAGGGAAGGGGAGGAAGAGGAAGGTGGGATCCTCCATCCTGGGTTTGTGTGTGACCCCCTTAGCACTGTCCTCCTGGTCCAGAGTTCCACAGCAGGACCCTGGGGGATCCAGATGCAGGGTGATGGGGGATATCCCCAGGGAAATGGGCTTCCACAAAAATGGAGACAAAGTTTGCCTCCCCTCAGTGGGCACACAACAATCCCGGCCAGCCTTCCTCCACTGTAGAGAAGAGCATCTGAAGGAATAAGACTTTTCCTTTTTCCTTCCATTAAACCTCTATGGGTTTCCAGCTTCAGAATGAGTTTTCTGTAATTCAGAGTTGCTCTTTGGTTAGTTTTGTCCCATATTTCTTATTCTTGTTGTTACCTTCATCTCCGCTTCAGTTCCATGGTACAAAAAGGGACTTGTCTTTATTTCCCCAAGATCAGGAATGATTTTAATACCTGCCCTTATAGTTACGGGTTCATTTTCTAACTGGGGATGAACTGGAGCAAAAGCAATCATGTCAAACATGAAGAAATTGTGCTGTGCTGGAGATGCTCAGTAAATGGTAAATCTCTTTCTCTCTCACAACAGTAGATTGCCCCATTAGCTTTTCCTGCGTTTAAATGATGGGGCAGGTGGAATCTGCCATCCTGCCTGGAATTAGGCTAATTTGGGACAAAAGAATGAGTTTGAAATAGTTCTTTGCATAGCAAACCAGGGAAGAAAGTCTGAAAGAAGACACCAGAATCCTGTTTAAAAAGCACACCAGCATGTATGAGCGCACACACACACACACACACGCACAGGCTTTTTCTTAAGCAAAGGCAAACCAGATTGCATTACCCCATAAGATTAGTACTTTATTGAACCTCATTACAGGTTCACGTCCTCCCATAGTCATATCCCACTGTGTTATTTTTGGCGCATGGAGCCATCATGATTTAGTATCCTGTGTGAGAAAAATGAAGTCTCTTTCTGAAATATGTTGACTATTATTCCAGATGTGGTAGTTGCCTGAGATTCTTTTTCAGCAGGTTTTTATGGCTGAGGTTGTTTGAATCAGGCGTTATTTATTTATATGCTCAAGTTAAAGAAGGGGTGGGAGCAGTTTTTAATGAAAGCTCAAGGAAAAGGGATAATAAAGTGTGCTCACTGGAGAAAGCAATATTTACACATCACTTTTGTATGTTCCCCAAGAAAAATAAAGCGAGGGCATATTGAAAAGCACAGTTATTATTTGGCATTCTCCTGCAACAGCAAAATCCCAGGAAAGGTCTGAATTTTAAGTAATTAGACTTTCCAGTTAATTAACTGGTTATAACTCTGTTATTGGCAGTAGGTCCAGGAGAGGCAATGAGTCATTGCAGATTCTTTCAAGGCAACATCACGGATTTGCAGATATAAATGAGGCAGAGGCTGGGGGAGGGAGGAAGGACCCGCATCTCCTGCTGCCACACAAAGCTGCCCATGTTCCCAGCTGGAGCTTGGATTTACTGCAGACCCTATACTGTGGATGCTATAAACAGAAAAGGCTTTTGCACAACCAGATTAGGGGCATTAAAGGAACATACCGGTGGGCAGAAGAGAAGGCAGTTGGGGGGAATGAACAGGACAATAAATTGATGGATTGGATAAGGAATAATAAGAAATGAAAGAGGGAGGAGACAGGGTATGAGCATTTTGCCACTGATGTCAGCAGGGCCAGGATGTGACTCCGGTGTGCAAGAAAGGGTGGTGACCATTATTGTCCTTTTGGGCACTAACTGACCTCTCATTATTACAGGTGGGGGAAAGCTTTCTCCATGAGCAAACTCTCTATAAATGCTCATTGAGGAGCATTCTGTGGGTGGCCCCGAGCATAAGATGTGATGCAGAGCAGCAGCGCCCCTGGACCGTGAAGTGTGAGCATCTCCACAGAGCAGCAGGCTGGGATTTGGATTTCAGGTTACGAAGAATCCCCCTCAGAAAGTCCACAAAGAAGAAAAAGAGTTAGAAAAAGGCTGCAAGAAACCTGAGCCAGAAGACAAGCTCACTTGGGAGTGGGAAATAAGGATTTAGGTCCAAGTTTCCCCTGAAACATCCAACCTACCCAGCCCTGTGTCTGCTCTCACAGTGACTTTGTCATGTACCTTCCCTCCCACGTCTTGAACAGAACTGGGAATGGAAGCACAGAAACACCAGGTGAAAAGCTTTTCCATGGAGTTGCCCCAACTGCTGGGAAGAACAAAGCCCCAGGAACCATGGTGTTTCCAGCCTGTTTTGGCAGGTTGAGCAGGGTGGGATGGCATGATCAGAGCTGAGCACAAAGGTGGGTTTGAATCATCCTCCAAAAGTGTTTCCTAAAGGTTTTGGTTTTCTTGGATTCACCTTTAGGAATAGTTTGTGTATTTGGTGAGTTTAATGTGAGCACAAATTACTACAGACAAATTCTGCCTGCATGGAGCTGGCACATGAGATTGACACCGCCTCCAGTTAAAGAGCATAAGCAAATGAACACATCCATCCCCTCTTGGGCAGGAGCAGCGCCGAGGGGAGCCTTGTGCAGCTGTATGAGGCCCCTTCCACCAGCTGGGTGGGATGAGGGGAGCTGCAGCCCCTCACTGAACAGCAGCAGTGCAGGGTAGGTCCCCAGTGAGAGTCACTCATCACCACAGGGACGATGCTGGGGATGCAGCCCAGCAGCCAGCTCTGCCTCACGCTCATCCATGTTACCACGACAGTCTGTGAGCTGGGACAGCTCTGAAACACAGCTAAAACACAAAGGAGTGAGGCCGTTGTGGGTTCCCCCCACTCCTTTAAATAACAAGAGCTTCAAACCGCATTTGAAAAAGAAAGTAAGAGTGAAATGCTTCCACATCTGTGCTCACACCCAGGCTCCCTTCCCCGTTATTTTGGATCAATGTCTTAGGGTGCTGTCTGCTTCACAGCTCTCTAGATAAGGTGTGTAAATCCATGGGCCAGACTTCGCATGCACAGGAGCAGCCTGGCCTTATTGGCATCCCACATCCCCTTCCCAGGCAGTGCCGAGCAGAGAGCAGCACAGGAGATGGGAGCATGTATCAGCGGCAAAGGACAGTTAAACCCCATGACTGAAGCTCCATCTTCATCTTCCCACCTTCACCTATCCCACCCTCAAACAGACCTATGCTCAGCAGTGGGGTCACTGTCTCACCCCATCTCAGCATCTCACTGAAGCAGTGAGCATGGGGGATATATAGCTTGATGAGGTCAAAAGCCAATGGTAACTGCTGGGTCTGAAGAGCTCTGTCCTTTCTTTTTCTACTTCAGCTAAACCCCTAAGGCTGGTGATGCACCTGCACTGGGAAATTGTACAGACACTGGACCCTGGACATCCACATTTCACGCAGCTCCTGACATTTCAGGTTGCTGCTCCAACACAAGGAGTTCAGGCTGGGAGGTTTAAACTGAGCTGGGAAGTAGACAGCAAAACCATACAAAATCAATACAAATCCATTCATCTGCCATGTAGGGATGTAATAAAATCCTTCTGTACTTTTAACTAACAGCACCATGTCCTAAATTATGCCTGAAGTCAGTGGCAAGACCTGGTTTATTATTAAAGCTCCACAGGGCTGGTAACACCCCTGGATGCAGAATTTGCTTTTGCAAGTTAATTCCTCGCCGACTCCTTAGTTTGCTTTAGTAACAGTTCATGTGAGTTTAGTTCACTCCACACTGAAGCAGATGAAGAGCACTCCTACAGTCATCACAACACCTCAGGAGAGTGGGAGTAGGGGCTTTTCAAGCTTTCGTCGCTGCTTCAAGAGCCATACTCACCTGGTGCATCCCAGCAGCAGGTCCTGTTGGTTCTGCATTTAGCCCACAGCTATAAAGGGAAAGAGAAGTGCTCAAAGTCAGCAAAGGAGACAGAAGCCAGGGCAAAATAATCTTCAGCAAAAAAAAAGCACCAGCTTTCTGGGTCTGCCTTCAAACAAAACAAAATCCATCCCAGCTCAATGAAATTCTTATTTATCAGTGGCCCTGCGTGATTGCAGCAAGGAAAAATGGGATAGATGATGTGCAGGGATCAGCTGGCTCTTAGTCCCACAGTGGGTCCTATATAGGCAGCAAGTGACCTGCAGGAGCTTTGTGGGGCTGCATCTGCTGCACCCCATCCCAGCGTCTGTGTGCCTGCCTTGGGGCTTCACACACTGGTACTCAAGCATAAATCCATCTCCCTGAGATATAAGCACAGAAAAGGGATGAAAACATCTTTAGAACCATAGCACCAAGGAGAAAACCAAGGAAATGCGGCCATAAGAGAACTGGGTTGGATGAGGGTGTATTTTTATCCTCCTTAAGCAGCATCTGATGGCATAAGCAGCATCGCCAGGCTGAATGTAAAACCACCCTGATGTTGCGGAGCCTCCCAAGTGGCTTTTGGTGACCTGGGAAGCCTGTGCCTGATTTTCCCTTTATTCACACCAGACTGACACCAGCAGCAATCTCCAAGTGGCCTGCACAAGTGAAAAGAGGAATCAGGCAGGGTTTTGGCAAGCTTTTCAAACGAGTGCTCGGAGGGTTCTCACTATTGGCCCAAAAATAAAAGGGGATAAATCTGGAGAATTAAATCTATAGCTGCTGCTCCGAGTCTATGTGCTGATAGCCAGATGTTAGCTTTAATCTGGGTATTCCAGCGAGGAGGCACAGAAGGGCCAGCTGCGCATTAGCTGCAGGAAGGTTAGCTTTTATCCTAGGGCCTTCATCAAGTGTTCAGGAAACTGAGGGGAAAATAGATACTGCCTATTTGATGCTGTGATAAGGCAGAGGAAATTGAGCTGAGGTAAGGGCATGAGATGAAGGACGGTATATATGCATATACATCTGTATATGGAAAGGACCCTGACACTGATGTACCCTTAATTTCTGGCAGTGTTTCAATGCCTTTTCACAGCACCCAATGTGCTTTTTTATGCATCAGACTCTTTCGGGGGTAAAGAAGGGAGAATTTCACACTTTGGCCATTCCAGAGGCACACTGAGGCACTACTATGAGGTTTAGCATTTTTCCAGCATTACTCAGCACTCAGGGTAGGAAAAAGAGTCAGATGACAGATTTACATCCCTGAATTTCAGTGGATGTGAAGGGTCTAAAATCTCCCTCATGTTCCTTTTTATTGATTGCTCCCAAGATGAAACAATTGGGAGTTCAAGCGAATTTATAACTAGCTTGTGAAATAAAGCTCACATCTAGCAAAGATATTGCACTGAACAGGAAACAAGCCCACAGAAATTCATTATGTTCCCAGAATTAAATGAAAACAATATAGTTTATGGACCATGGAAGGTAGTTACAGTAAAAATGAAACGAAAAGCCCCGGGCTGTGCAGAAAACCCATGCAGAGGTCCTGGATCTTCTGGAGTGAGGTTGTTTCAGCTGCCAGTTTTGTGTCATCACTTCAGCACTCCTGATCTTGGAGTTGTGCAGTGCAGCAAGGATGCACACATGTATCCTTGTGTTTCTATTTGCCCAAGCAATCCAGGAGCAACAGTGGGAGTGAGTCATCCCACTGTGAGAGAGGGATGGATAGCACCACGCCGGCACTGGAAGCAGCAACCTGACCGCTGTGGTGTGAGCAGCATCCCTCTGCTGTCGGAGGCTGGGGGGGGGAAGGGATGATGTGAGGTGGAGCCTCTGAAGCTGGCAGTGAAAGGCAGGAAAGGTCTGGATAGCCAGGCTTCCCACATGTATTTATAGCAAAAAGCATTCTTCTCCCACCTCCTTTGTGACCGGCACTGGATTGGTGCGGTGGGAACTCATGGGATGAGTTTCCAGCAATGGAAATCTGCTGGCTCCTGGGTAAACATGAAGGAAAATATATATATAGTGTGTGTATATAGAAACACATACATATATATTCATGTATACATAGTGTATGTATATATACATATATATACGTGTATATGCATACATGCATATATATGTGTATATACACATATCTATACATATATATACATATATATACACACATATATATATGAATGTGTGTATATATATATTGCTTTTAGGAGAAACAAACAGTGCCAGCAGCACCTATTCAGAGCTGTCTGCCCCATGAGTACCACGAGGCAACAGTCATAGCCACGTCATGGCTTGGGGAATGGCACTTTCTGACCCTACATTTTGCCACTGGGAATAATTAACTTCTCACTACTGGGGTCAGCCTGAGGAGGTGAGACAGAAGCCAGGACAACAAAGCTGTATGTCCACACCGAGGGAAATGAGTGTGGGTATCACTGAGGGGACATAGCATGGTGTGCCCAAAGATGCTCATGTCAGCAGATATCTGGTTATGAAAACAGGCTGGAACATGGAACAAGAATTAGAGTAAAATGCAATCATCTTACCCATTCATAGTGCAGTAGAAGGAACATTTCTGTAGGCTGAGTCATAGGAGGAATGCAAATTAAATAAACCCCCAGCGTTGGAGAGCTTCAGACCCACAGGGCAGGGGCTGCCCTATGGAGCCTGTCACTGCCTTGGGGATAGCCAGAGCTGGGCAACCTGTTCTGAAGTGCTGGGGATTTATGGCAGCACCAGAGCACTGTGGAAGTGATAAATGATGTTTCCGTATCGCAGACAGATGCTGGGACATAAAAGAGTAACTGTAGGTTTGGCTGTGCCTTGAAATGAAGGCTTTAAAATCCTGACCAGCGACTGCTTAAACCCACGCTAGGAATGTGCAGCTGTTTGGCTGTATCAGCCCTTCCCTGTGTCCATGAGCCAGCACAGCCCTGGCTCAGGCTGCACCTCTATAGGCCTGCAGATGAAAAGAGAAAGGATTTTGAGTGCATTCAATGCTGTTGCATTTGCCCAGTCTCCCACCATTGTCCCTGTCCACCTACCCCTGCACTAGCTCTGTGCCCTACTGCCGCAGACAGGGATGGGGTGTTTGCTGCTGCTGCTGCAAGCAGAGCCTTATTTCTGGCTGATAAACCCAGGTCCCATTAAACCTTGCTAATGAAGAACTGACCCAACATGGGAAAGCCCTGCTCAGTGGCCCATAAAGAATAACTGACAGACAGCATTTAAAAACTGGCCAAGGATTTCAGTGTGCAGCAAGCTTCATAGTCCCTGCAGTGAAGCAAGGAGAGGAACTCCAAAAGCAAGCAAAGCAGTTTAAAAAGGAGTCACTTCTTCAGGAATTACTGCATGGAAGAAATAGAGTCAGAAGTGACTTGTGATCCCTCTGCTCCGGGGGCTAAGGAGCAGAGCTGGGTGGGGAAGGGCTTCCCTCCAACATCTCATTTCCAACAGTATCCTTTTACCTCCAGAAAAAGGTTTCACATCAACTGAAATAAGAGAAGATGTAAGAAATAGTGTAATGGAAACCTGGCGAGGCTGGTTCCCCCTGCAGAGCCCCAGAATTCCAGACCCTGCTTTTCCTGGTCCACAGAGTAAGGTTCCAAAAGGAGAAGTGGTGTGAGGAGAGCTCTGGGGCAGGCAGGCGCTCACCGAGTACTGCATCCCTTGCATAAGGGTTGCACCTAAAGGTGCATGTGAAAGCAACATCTTCCCAGTTTGGCAATAGGAAAGGTTCTGGCATTGCAGCCTCAGAGATCTGGTTTCTTCTTAACCAGATTCCCAGTGCTATAAACCTTGCCACCCCCCAGATAAGCTAGAAATGAGAATATTAACTTCATGAGTTTTAACACAGTGACTTAGGCTGTGAACAGCAAAACTCATAAAGCCTGGATCTCTCCACACTTTGTTCTTGTGATTGACTTTTAAGGTGAAGCAGGAGTAGTCTTTTCTGGGGTTGATCCCATATGAGGATTCCAGAGCATCTTCTGCACAAGCTGGTGCTGTAACATTCCTCACTCATTATAGACATATATCACTTCCTGCTCTCCTAATTTCCTAAGAATTTAGTTATCTCTGAACTTTCCCATTGCTTTTCCAATTGGATAAAACTGATCAACAGATTCAAACATTACAGGAGGGCAGAGGAGGTGAGAGAGGGCAGGTATGGGGAGGGATACAAGTGTTAGGAAGTTCACTTCCATGAGAAATCAGGCTTGGGGCTGCTCTGCCTTCATTTGCAAATGGCAGAAAAGTTTCCACATTATTATCCTTTCTAAGGAATATGATCTCATCTGTGAGCACTGCTCCTGGCCACGCTCATCTCTGAAGCCATCAGGACTTCCAATGAGTTTGAACTGGGCACATCCTTCAATATATCCCACCCTCAGCAGGCAGAAAACAGCCTCTGCCACACACTGTGTTCTAATTGTCACAGGAGACTGCTGGGTATTCAAACCCAAACTCTGGTCACACTGGAGTCAACAACAAAGCTCCATCTTCACTAATCTATCGCAAGCCTGGCTTCCTTTTCACTCTCACCCTGATGATGTTCACCAGGACACTCACTCCACAGCAGAGCTTTCTCTCATTCACATGCAAAGACTGCACTCAAACTGCAGTCGTTCTCTGGTGACTTTGTGCGGTTGAGCTGCTGAGGCCAGTCCTGGCAGGAAACACATGTTAGAAATTAGTGTGTGTCTGGTACTGTCTCCTTTCTCTGTTTCTCCAGGTGGCTGAGCAAAAGCAAGAGCAAGAGCATTTTCTGATGCTGACCCTGGTTAATGTGAGCATAAATACAAGGTTAATACCCAAAGGATGGCTGATGAAGGAAAAAGTGAAAGAAAGTAATCAGGATGGGGAAAGTAATTCAAACAATTCCTTGAAAAATGTGCACCTTTGGCTTGTATTCTGACAACAAAGGGTGAGGATTACCGTTAAATAGGAGAGTAGCATGTGTTATGTTACTTACTCCTCAGGAAGTAAATCAGCAATGTAAAGAAGATGTTCAATCAAACAAACTCAGTCACTACTTTAACCAGACAGCACGCCCCAGCACCAAGCAGAGTGTGCAGGTCCCTCTGTGTGACTTCAGGTGGCTTTCCTGTGTGCACAGGTAATGTTTTCTTGCAGTTTTATAGCTCAGTTTATCCTCAGGGCTTTCATAACCCAGTGCAAAATACCCACAGCCTTCTGCTTCCTGAAGGACCTGCGGAGCCAAGCTCATCCTGCTGCAGCACCTATGGGTGCTGCAGGCTGACACCCACCGATCTCCCCATGCAAGATCCTCCAGGCATAACACAGAGAACACAGTTTAACACACTACATACAGCTTTACACCTCCAAAGGGTGACAGACTGGATGACTGTATTCCTATTTCCATGCTGGGTAATGCAGAGCCCCAGCATTCCTTGTGGAGCCACACCACTATCGCATCCTTCATTGCACACCCGGAGGGGACAGGCATGATGCCCACAGAGCTTCCCCCTCAGCCTCCCCCTTATGACTCAGCTTCTTAGGACAGGTTTGGAGGAAGCCAGCATCACCCCCAGGGTGTTCCCAGCAGAGACACTGCAGCTTTAGCGCAAACAAGGATCAGGCAAAAGGCCGGGCACTGCGACGTCAGTGGAATTATTTATCATCTCCATCATTTTCTTGTCTTTATATGTATTTTTACTACTATGCTTAAGTTCTTTTCCATATATTTGGAAAAGCAGCATTCTCCCACTTATCCCCTGTGGGATAACCAGTATGAGCCATTAGGGCCAGAGGACTGAGTTTTTATTATCCTCCTGGCCAGAGAAGACCAAGAACTCACTTGAGCTCTTGTTTGATTTGGGAGAACTGTGCTTGCAGCTGAGAAAGGATCAGATCCTGGATCCACCAAACTTATGTCCAAATAAGTACAATGTGCATTTTTGCCATCTATCTGATGGCCTTCCTCTGGGATATGTGACAACACATGTGGGGAGGTGTAGGATCTGCACCTTTTGGTCCTGAGCGGGGTGCTCCTTGGGACGCTGGGACATGTGGAAGCAGTGGCTGGGGAGCAGAGGTTGAACACTGCCTTTTCCAGCCGGCTCAAATTGACCTTCCTGGAGCCATTCAATGGTGTCACTTTAGGCAAATGTACTAAAAGTCCCGCTTTTTTTAATGCCAGAGACTACAGCGCTTTCCTGTGGGAATGAAGAGGGAAATGCCTGCTCCTTCCCCCTCCACATACTCAAGCAAAGCACAATCTGTCCCAAAGCTTTAATAAATTTTTATACATACTTCAGGCCAGTTTCTGCTCTCAGATTCATGAAGGTAAATCTGGAAGGAGCAGACTTCAGTGGAGCTGCTCCAGTTTCCCTGAGAGCAGAACTGCCCTCTCCCTGCCCACTGCACTCAAATGAAATTGATGGGAACCACAGCTCTGATGTTCCCCTCACAGACTGGAACATCTCCTCTTCTCATTCAACCTGAGGTTTGCTTCATTTCCTGTGATCCTTGATTATCTTGGCAGCTACATTTCACATCCCAGAGATGGGAGGTACTGTCGGAAAGGAAGAAAAGGCAGCACAAGCACGAGGCCAGAGACTGTGGGCTGTGCTGAGAGCTTCTTCCCTGCTCCTGCATCCTGCCAGGAGGACTGCAAGGCCCCCAGGTCCCCAGATGCTTCCTAGCCCTTAGCTAGGTACAGGACGTCTGCATGGAGGACTGCAAGGCCCCCAGGTCCCCAGAAGTTTCCCAGCCCTCAGCTAGGTACAGGATGTCTGCATGGAGTCTCACAACATGACCACAGGCTGTTTGTGGTAGGGATGTATCTGCATGGCTGGGGTGTGGTTTGAGATGACTGCTTCTGCCCTCTCTGGGAACACCCCACAGCATCTACTCAGCTCTGCACATCTTTCCACCTAGGGACCAAACCAGATCTCTTTCCAGATCACCAAGGCATTAAGATGAGAGAAGTAGCTCTTATTCCTAGGAAGAAACATTCCCATTGCAGGAGGGGATGTGCTCACACTCACCCCAGCTCCTGATTTACAGTGTTGTGGATGAGCATTCGGAAGTGCAATTCTTTTTCCAGGACGGAGGCTTTCAGCAGGAACAATAGGCGAGGATATGAATACCTCAAACACTGCCTATAAATTCTTGCTGAATGTGTAGCAGGGAGAGTCAAGAATGAGCTTGGATGGTTGCAGAAACATATTTCAAGTCATTTCAGACAAAATGAATGAAAATTACTATAATGTATGTTTTCAACCTTCCGTAAGGCAATAGTCTCATCAAACAGAGAGGTACAGCTCAGATCCTGATCCTCTGTCATCAATGGAGGCAACAGACTAGATATAAAAAAAGGAGCTTAACTTTCTGAAGTCATCATTTCTTTGAGGCTTAGGTTCCCTCTTTCCATTATGGCCCTTCCAATTCAGCTCCTTCTTGGTTTTAAACTGCTTTTGCTCTACTTCCTTCTAACCACGTGTCAGCAGGGAAGGGATGGAACCTAAAGTCAGAAAGAATCCCGCTTAAGGTAAAAGTCCAACTTAAGGCAAGTTCCCTGATGCTCAGCCAAGCCTTGTGCTGTTCTCCTGCCTGTTCTCTTCCTTGTTCCTATCACATCCATGCTGCAGGAGCAGCACAAGATCTTTGCATCAGCTGTGAAATAAGTTTTGTCAGGTCTTACTATGTCATCCGACCACCCAATAATGCATTCAAATACACATCACTTATAACCTGTAGCTCTAGACAAAGAGCCTGCCTAAAATCACTTTTCCTTCAAAGAAACAAGACGTGCTTGCAAGACCTTCAATTGCCTTCTCCTTCCTGCTCCACTCATCCCTGTAGTCCCTGGGAAACAGATGGTCCTAGCAGCTTGCTGTGAGTTTAATAAATCTGGTGGACCAAATGAAGCCACCATGGATTTCAGCTGGAGCCCCTCTGACACCCACTGCAGGTCCATGCTGGGCGCAGGAGCTCCTTCTCCCCTCTATTTACTGCCCAGATCACAAAGCAGTTAAGGTTTTGCAAGCTCCATTCCAGATCTGGAATTTCACCCATCTGATCCCAGACCTCTGCTCTAACCAGCTGCAGGCTGTGAAACTTGGCTTAAGAAGGGGGAAGCTGCACACCGTGTGGAGCCCCCTTGCACCTTGAACAGCTCAGCCCCGAGGAACAGCAGCATGGACCCTTTGGAGACAAAGAACCACACTGACATCCCTGAGCATGGGCAACTGGAAGCTGTGTCCAAGATGCACTTGCAGCAGCCCACATAATTTATACACCCATGAGAAGGAGCAAGGCTGAATTTATCTCCTGCAGATGCTCCAGGAAAACTCATTCACTGGCTTTCATTAGACATATACACAGTCCTGCCACATCTCTGCATGGAATAGCCGGATTTCACTCTAAAGTTTTGGCTCCAGGAACCCATTTGATCACTATGCAAATCTCCTCTAAAGCAACTGTCTGCCTGGTATTCATAACCAGTAACAAGGATAAGCTACTGCATGCACAAGCATGGGTCTACTGATGGAAGAAATTCTCCTCCTCCCAGTGGGGCAGCTCAGGAGCAAGAACTACAGACATCAGCATCTACCTCCCATCTATGAAGATTTGGGTCCAACCTGAATCAAACATATGCCAAAAATATGGACACATTCAGCTAAGAGAAATGACAAAACATGTAATCAGCTCATAAAGAGGACTTTCATCAGCTGCTTTTCATTGTGGCTTTTCTAGATAGGGAGACTGATGTGATGTGTTTGGGTGCAGTAGCTTGGGTGCAGTAGCTTGGGAGCAGGATGCTGCAGCAATGGTGAGAAAGAAAGGAATAGAAGAATGGATTTTGCTAGTTTAAATTTAAATCTCAGTTTGTTAGAGAATATCAAATAGCTCTTATATCTTCCTAAGGTAGCTCCCAGAAAGAAAGTCCATTTCCAGTTTAACCCAACGTGCACTAAGGTTCCTGTGTTGGGTAATGTATTCTTGATCGCTTTGGTACAGGACAGGATGCCTTTGCAAGTGCTTCAGCTCTGAGGTCACCACATTCTCCACAAGGACATAAAACATCAGCCGAGCGCTATTTCCTTCCTGATTCTGATGAAACAGAAAGAAAAACCAGCCGTGCTCTCCAAACCCTCTCTGAACAGAGGGCTCAGATACTGTGCTCTAATGAGCTGCTATCACCCTGACTGGAGAGCTGAAGTATTTCAAGGCATTTCTCAGCAGCTGCATTGCAAAGTTAATGATCTGTTCATTGCAAGAGCACATACAGATTCAGGCTGAAGGATATGGAGTCAGCCTACTTGCCTTGAACCTTTGGATATTAACCTTCTCCTGGCATTTGACCTCAGAAATGTGACCAATGAAAGGCATCAGCATAAAGAGAAGAGACTGTGATTGCAGTTAGGTGGTGGGCTGCACCTTTCTAGAGATTCTGGAACCTAAGTATGATGGATGCAGTTATGGATGCTTTCACAAAAGAGCCTTCCTGCTTCAAACCTGGAACTGGTTTGCTCAAACCTGGACTGATAGATCAATGCAGCTAAAACAGAGGTGACTGAATAGAAGCAAGACCTGAATTAGTTTTGTTTCAGTGAGTGGACAACTGTACAGACCAAAGCAACATAAAAAACTGTCCAGGTTAATTCTAAGATAAGAGCTTATGGGAAAAAGAATTGCTGTTTTAACGCTTGAGTGTTAACAGAGAAAACACGAGTGTGCTCATAGCAACAAATTTGTCCAAAAGGAAAGCTGGAATTTGCAGTCAGGAAATGATGGAGGGCAAAAAGCTTGTTATATAAAAGAACACCATTTGAGTCAAAGGCACTTGGATGCACAGAACACAAGATCATTATCATCAAAACCCGTTTTGCTGATGTGCAAGTATTTCAGTTTCCTGAAGTAATTCTGAAGTGTTTACATCAAAAGGAGAATTGTGGTGAACCACTTTGAAATCACCTCTAAACACTGAGGACAGAGCACTCCAGCATCTGTGTTTCCCAGCAAAGAAACTTGAGGGAACAGAACCTCAGAGTAACCAAGGACATTTCTGCATAGAGAGGAAATGAAGTAGCTGGATGAGAAACAGGGGAAAGGCTCTTAAGCGCATCTATAAAAGCAGCCTCTTCATATACCTGTGGCCTTGAGGACAAATAACTTTCAAGCGCTCTTGCGAGCATCTGAGCAGGGGAATGCAGGAAAATGAGAATTTGCTATTGAAATGTGATGACAAACTGAAGAGCTCCTTGGCACAAACTCAGCTCTTCTCAGCGAGGTCTGAAGCACTCCTTTGTCTAGTGGATGAGTTTCTGCAGAAAGTGAAGCTCCAAGCCTACACAGAAAGGCCAGTTGCTATTGGCATTCCAGTAGATGATCTTTCAGAGCCTGATCCAAGGCCTGTTAAAGCCATCAAGAAACTTCAGGAGACACCGAATCTGGTATTTGATGCTTAAGTGACTTGTATTCTCATTGAAATTCTGTGGGATGCTTAAGAACAATAAAGTTGTTTGAGGGACTTCTATTTCATTGCATGAGGCAAAACGAATGCACAGTGCATTAGTTCAAAATCGAGATTTTTAAAATGTCACATTTTCGTGCTTGAGGAAGGTTTGCATTCCCACCATATCACACACTGAGTGTAATTCATCGTGGAACACGACTCATTTTCAGGCAGAAAACCTTTTCACTGCCAGCTTCATGTGGGAAGAGAAATTTGTTTCCCTGGATGCAGATAGAAGCAGTGACAACCAGAAATCAGAGCACCAAGAGAGCTCTCTCTGTTGAGTGGTTTGGTGAGCATTCAACTTCCCAAACCATCACAATGAGTGAAATCCATCATTCAAAATACATCCAAAACACATTTTTCCTGAGATTTGTACCTTGCTAATCAGCCTGGCATGATGGTAAGGACACAGCTTCATGCCCACGTGAAGAATTAAATGTACATTGCCTTCCTTGCAGTAAACAGACATCTCTGGTTCCCAGATCCTGCTCTGTGTGCATCTGATGTGTCTCCAGTGATGTGCAACCTCGGGTGAGCCACAACCATCATCTTGACCTGCACTAAACACTGCTGTCAATATTGGGGATGCTCTAAGAGCACCTCTTAGCTGAGGAAATAAAGCAAAATAACAAACAAACCCAAACCAAAACCAAAAGGACATTAAATAAGCATTTGTTGCTTCAAGATGCATCTCCTCCCAGGTGTGTGCAGCATCCCACATCTGCACACCACATTTCTGAATGAGACCTGCCAAAGGATAAGCAAGGGCTCAGCGCACCTGATTCTGCAAAGTGACCGGAGCTCAGGTCCCTGTTCTGCAAGACAGTGAGATGCAGACTGAACTTCGAGCATGTCAAAGTCTCTCCCACTTAGAAGCTTTTTTCCAGAACACATTTAAAACAAAATTGGTCAGAAAACCAGAAATCCAGAAGAAAAAAATGAGCAATTCCCACAGTAAGTAGGAAATAGAGCAGGAGGAGGACTAAGAGGCACTTCTCATTTCTAAAAGCAGCATTTGCAGCAGAGTCCGCCTTGGAGAAAGAGCTCGTTTGGGTCTCAGCTGAGAATCATAGAATGGTTTGGGTTGGAAAGGACATTAAGCTCATCCAGTTTCAACCCCTGCCATTGGCAGGGACACTTCACATTAGACCATGTGACCCAAGACTCCGTCCAACCTGGCCTTGAACAGTGGGGCAGGGAGGAGAAGGAGCATGGAGGAAGATTTGTGTGTGTGTGTGTGTGTGGATAGCTCAGCAAGAAGGACTATTTCCCAAGTGTCACAAGGCGTTTCTCAATGCACTCCACCTGGTCACTACAACTCCATTCGCCATTGTCCCTGCTGCACCAGTAGGACCATTACCCAGTTGGTCTTGCCTTCAGAAGCACCCTGGAAGCCTTCATGCATAAGCAGAGCCAGGGCTTCATCCAAAAGGAGCTGCAGAATTTAATTAACTCTACTCCATGGTTTCAGAGCTGTGATTTCTCTTACCTTTAACGTGAACTCACATATGGATTAAAGTGAAATAAAACCTACAATTGGAGTTCAATTCAAAGCTGATTGGAAACATGTATTACCTTTCCTTGACCCGGCAGTGAGAAGGGAAGTTATTACAGTTCTTTAGTGAGTTTGTAAACTCTTTACTGCCGTGGCAGTTTTAATCCTGCTGAGAGAAAATTTGATCTGGAAAATAAATCGCTCCCATTTTATTCGTATGTTTTACAGTCACAGCTTTAGATAACAAACAAGCATCAAGTTCTTTTGGAATCAACAAGTGAGAGTATTATCAGGCTCCAGATGGCATTTTTAGGTTAAACAATAAATACCCACAAACAATACTAAAGAAATGATCCAGATCTCGCAGATTTTATTATGCTGACATGATACAGAAAAGATCTGGAAATGTTAATGATTCTGTAACACCATGACCCAGAAACAAGTTGCATGCCTGAACAAAATTAACCGAGCACACATTCCCAGACGAAACAGCAGATTGTCACCAATCTTGGGAGGTTTGCAAACATTTTTGGGTCACACTGAGAAAGTCACAAACTTGAGATGCTAAAATCCTGGCAACACTTCCATGACAATAAGAGTTTATTCCAAATGTGTTTAGAGCAAAACCCTGCTAGATATAATGTGCTAACAAGCCCTCATGGCTGTTTGTATGTCAGCTAAACTGAACCAGAAACAAAGCACTGAGTGATGAAGGTTATTAACACATTATGAAGGGTAGAATCGGATTTTCTATCTCTTGAGGTCTTCAAACAAAGGCAGGATGTCTGGATGATGTGCTTTAGCAAAAGAGGAGTTATGATGTTCCAAACAGAAATGAGCTGAGCAACATTTATTGGCTGGTGATAGATGAGTTGTATCTAATCTAATGTGCTTCCAGCTTCCCATGCCATGAATCTCTGAACAAAAATCCACGAGGAGTTTCACCCAGGAAGTCTGAATCAAATATCTGAGGCCTTTGCTTAAATCAAGCAAATCAAATACTTTTCACAGGACTGATGTCTCCTGTGTGCTTGCTTTTACGCATTTGCACAGTGGTAAGGCACTATTTCCCCAGACAGTGTAAGGCTCCCAACCTTTCCTTTGAATTTCATGGGATGAGATGGTTCTGCATGTTTTCACATGGGACAGACCTCAGCAAACTTGGTATGTCATTGTCTACAGGAAAGAAGCCAACACTGTTGGGGTAGAAGAACAACCTAATATATTTCAGCAATAGAGTGAAATGCCACCTCGTAAGGATCTTTCTATAATTCCTTAAAAAGAAGCTAATAAAGAAGGCATACAAAGGGGGAAGAGACATTTTTCCTCCTTTCAACTCTCTTGCCAAGCTGAGGGTTGGGTAAGCCACCCGGCCACTTGAGCGCTTGGAAAGGCACATTCCGCTAGCAGGATTTCCTATAGCACCTGGGCACTGAATATCCACAGTTTCTGAGATTCATTTGCCACACCATTAAAACTGGAATGTTAAGCACTCCAGAATATTCAGCTGGCAAGTGGGAATTATTATTCTAAATGAGCTTCAGCCTCACCAAGCAGAAACAGTCAATAATAGATCTTCTTAACCCAAATAAATGATTTGTACTAGAGAGCAGAGTCAACAGAACATTATTTACAGGGGCATAATCATGTCATCCCTTTGGCACCTCCATTTTTTTGCATGCCACAAGGGTATAAAGGAAAAACATTGGTACAGAAATCAAATGAGACAAAAGATGATCCAGTGTAAATAAGGGAAGAACTTTCTGGGCTTGTTTTCACTGCTGGCTTCCTCCAGGCACATAAAGTTATGGAGAGTTATAACCTATTTGCATGCGTGAACAAAGAACTGACAGTAAAATAGATGTAAAATCAGAAGTACATAAGGACATGTGTAATGGATCACACCAAAGATGTACCAGCTGGCAGTGGCTGGTGCTCAGGCTTGCAAGTACAATGAAGTAGCAGATGAACACAGGGTGATGCTTCCCCAGCATCCTCTCCTGGTTCTGGCAAGCTGGCATATAGGGGCTCTCTAACCTGAAGCTCCAGCCCAGGGCAACCCGAGCTGCGGGACTACTTCCAAGATTTAGTTGCATTTTGTCCTATTCAGAAGTTATTGCCCTGTACTTTCACTGAGTGCTCCCTCCTTTTGTCTTAGGACAATAAGGACTAATCATTCCCTACTCACTTTGTCCACATAGAGTTTTACTAATCCTTGTCATTCTGTACAGCCTCTCTTTTTATGGCAGTGATTACATATTCCCAACTCTCCAGAATATTCTCTCCTTCAAGAGAGGTTACCAATCTCCACACCTGGGTGTAGCTGCTAAAACAGGAGGGTGCAACAGCCCCTTCTCACCCGTCCCCCCCAGGCTCCCATCGGAGAGGTTAGGATCTTTGTAACTACTTCTTTACAATCTTCAGAGGATTTTCAGACTCAGAGACATTATTTTCCCTATTGCTAGATGCTGTGAGGGTGAAGAGGGAAAATGTCACTCTGCAGTCCCCCACAAGCATTGCTGAAGCACCCAGCACCATGGGTCATACCAGAGGCTTGGTCCTTGCCCTTTGGCTGCTGTCACTGCTGGGACCCTGCCCTGTCTCCATCCCTGCTCCAGCCCCATTCCTCCACTGCAGAGGAGGGCTGAGCATAAGGTCTCAGTGCACTTTCTCCAGCACTGCTGTAAGCAGATGACTACACTCCCCCCAGCCCCAATTCAACTTTATATCATTAAACAACAAGGTCCAGAATGCCTAAAGCCTTTGCGTGGTCAATGTAAACTACACCCGTACAAAGCTTCTGATCCCCAGCCAAAGCTAACTCATTAGGTACCAGAGAAACAGCACTGGAAATGCTGTTTTCCTTGAAATGCTAACTCCAGTGGGGATATTATATGAGGAATGTTTAAATGGAATATAATTTTTACTTGGTCAGTACTAACCCTATGAGATTTATAATTGCTCAGGTCTTACAGGTCATGAGTTACTAAAATGCAGTTAGTAAGTTTGCATCCCTATCAATGGAGGAAATGGTCAGTGACCTGTTACACCACTTAAACACACACAGGTCTATGGGGCTGGATGAGAGAGCAGGATGATGAAAAGCATCATGGATTACAAGCCTTTCCCTCTCCTCACCATTAATCACAGTAGGGTTAATACACTCTTGGGAGTACTCAGCAATTACAGCTTGATGCCTGGCACCAAGGATGCTGGGCAATGGGACAGTAGGGTGAGGTAGGGATGGAGATGGGGACGGAAGCAGATTCTTCCCTGCACTGCTGCCTCCCTGTTCCTGGCCTCCCTGCTTGTAGCTAAACATATCAGCCAGGCTTTCAGGGTTGCTTTTGTTCTCTTTGCCTCTAAAAACCTGCCAGCGAAATGCTGTGCACACACGTTAGCTAGCTCTGTGCTCGGCACATGAAGGGAGCAGGGGGGGAACATACAGGCAACGAAACCCAGAGGTCACCGCTCCAATGAGAAGCACAGAACAGGCTTTGTGCAGATTTGCCCTGCCATCTCCCTTCATTCTTGACTTGAAACACTTGCTGATAATCCACTCCTTGACCTCTCCTACACAGGATGCAGTGTCACTATATGGAAGCCATATGGAACAAAGGGATCGCTCTCAATACATGCTGAGCATAAAGCATAAAGTTTACAATGGCACCGTAACCACGGCAGCTGGGTCGGCTCTTTGCCAGCGTGCCCTCATGTTGGCAGCTGGAAGCTCGTGTGCCTGGTATGATAAAGCATATAAGGCTTTAATAAGAGGCATTTCAGGCAGTGGATGTGTTTGTACCTCTCTGTAACCCAGTGAGCTCCTGAATTTATTGTCCAGCTTTCCCCCCCCACCTTTGAATAATCATTAAAACTGTGAAATGCTTTCTAGAACATGAGAAACAGATATGATTCTTGATGTTCCTGTTCCTTTGAAGGAGGATACCTGGTTCCCATTAATAACCTATGTGTTATGAGATGGAGCTATGGACAATTTGCTTTCTAGTGATTGCAGATTGGAGTACAAAGCTCAGGAAAACTCAGAGTTTCTGCTCCAAATGTTTTGAATGTGCATATGTATCTTGTGTCTAAAACTTAGAAATACCCCATTTGAACAGCTCCCACCAGGATAAAGTGACTCCTGTTTTGGGGGGAAGAAAGGGGAAATCAACTGAAAAGCTGCATCACTTTGCAAAGAAACAGCAAGACTCACATTATGCCCCTTCAGTACAGAAACAAGTACAAGGCTTCAACTAAGCCTTAGAGGGATGGAGCTCTGTGTAAGGTTTTGACCTTTGTGGTCCATATTTCTTCACTAATCTGTCTCTAATAGCAGAAAAGATGTTCTGGCAGATGCAAAAGCCACCTGATGGCCAAATTTGAGCCCCTGTTTCCATCTCACTTTTATGGACAAGGTGCTTAGCATCCCCCTGCCCTGCATTTCCAGTGCTTCTGAAGCAGATGGCTAGAGGCAGATTACAACCAGCGTCTTGTTTCTCCGCTCTTTAGCCTTTCAGGAAGGTTTTATTGGAAATCCCATTGGTTTGGTCCAGTGCCAGCTCTGAATGAGAAATGGCCCATTTCCCACTTCATTTCCCCTTCCAAATTCACAGGGAGGGTTTGACAGTTTTCAAACCAAGCCCTGACCAAAAAGCCCAGCACGAGCACAGGCTGAATCCACAACCAGAAGCAAAACCCAGTTATTCAGTCCAGCGCTGCTGCACTAGCACCACTGCAGGGAGAACAAATGCTGCTGATTTCCAGTATCTCTGGCAGAAACTCTCCTGTCCACACCATAAAGGAGCACACATATTTCCAGATCATCTAGATGTCTGATAGTGAGGAGTTCCTCATCACGTGTCAGGGCACAAGCAATGGTTTCTTCAGCAAGAGAGGCCAAACCCTTCTCAGCCAGGAAGAAAAGGGGGTTTAGTTTGGGGTCAATTCATTGATTATTAGGCTTAAGATTTTAGTATCTCTTAGGGAAACAAGACAGAGAAAAGCGATGGGGTTTAAAGCAGAGATTGAGTGACCTTCCTCACAGATCCCAGCTTGCTACTCCACACTTTTGGGTGGCAAAAAAAAAAGAGGAGGGCAAAATGTGTCTTTTCTTGTAAGCTAGCAGCTGACCTCAGCACAGCCTGAGGGCATCTTAAACCTATCTCTGCCTTTATTATGTGTGTCATATGCCCCTATTCATCCTTCGTAGTTTAAAGCAAAAATGACCTTTTATAGCTATCTCAAGCATAATTTTGTTCATGTTCTCCACTCTCACCATTTGTTTCGAGTTAAATATCAAACAGATGTGCACCTATTTTTTAAAGAAATGTTTAATATTAGAGAGCATGGCCTCATATAAGACTGGGAAAGCCTTTCAGGGAAATAAGCCTTTCAAATAAAAAGGCATATTAGTAAATTTTAAGGTGATTTTAACTGTATATTTTCAAGCATTAAAGGAAACAGATCCAGCAGCCATAAAGTGACAAGTGGGAGGTGGGGAAAGATATACGGTATAGTTTGAAAGAGAAATTAGACTTGGAACAGGGTAGAAAAATCCACCTACCCTGGAGCTATTTGGATTCACAGGTCTGGGGGTAGGGATGTTGGAGCAAGAGGGGGAGCGCTGATGGGCATCAGCTCCGTCTTTCACCCCCTAGAAGGAACAGGCTGCTGACCATCAAAATCACACCATGGAGAAGGTGGTAATGTCCAGGCTAGTTTTCTATCTCCTGACTAAGAGGTAAATAGCAGAATGCAGGCTTTTCAAAGCCAGCTCTCAGTTTGAATATCATGCCATAGCTCCAATGAAGGTATCGGTCAGCTCAGTGAAAGCTTTGCTCTGGCTCCCCTCCTGACTCCGCAGCGCTGATGGTGCAGGGCTGCTTTAAACATTCCACATCCCCTAACATTTTTTGGCATTGTACGTATTTAAAGTTCAGAACTAAATTACCTGGCTCCCACAATCTGTAACAGCCATCTCCTCTGATGGTTAATGCTGAAATTAAAGTATTTCCATGTGGCTGTTTGAATTTCTTCTCCACTAGGAAAGGACTTTCTCTGCAGACACATGCCTGCAAATTACATTTCCATTTGGCACCAAAGGCAGTTTGCAAAGCATTACTCTATTCTAGGGCTATTTTGGTTGCAGTTTGTGGCACTGGGGAGAAGAGCTGATACTTTTGGTGCTTTACAAAACTCAGGTTGTCTCTGCTGGCACAGGCCAGGAAGATGTAACTGGTTATCACTCCATTAGGCTGCTGTAGCACTGCCCCAAACCCTGAATGATCTGAAGTCGTTTTCCTTAATGACTGCTTAAGTGAAATGATCCTGTTTCCACCCACTTACCTTTGACAATGCAGCCAAGCCCAGAAGTATACAGGAGTTAGAGCTGTAAAAGCCTAGGGAAATAATTCTTTTGCTTGCTTACTCTCTCTGTTGCTTTTACAAGCCAGGTTGCCAGCTTACACATCTACAGCAGTCTCAGATTTGGCTGCTTAGCTTCACTGCAGTACATGGAATATGATTTCCTCAGCTTTGGGCAAAGGAAAGGACATTTCTCTTGCTTTTAATCCTGTTATATCTCACGGGCAGCTGAAGCAGGAATAGAGCATAATTTACACTTTGAGAAGTGTGTTGAGGTTCTGGGAGGTTTATTCCTGACTCTGCTACTGCTGCTGAGGGATCACCTGATCAAGGTCTCATAGTTCAGAGGGCTCTGGAGCCCAGGGCAGAAGACAAAGCCTGTGTTTAGGTAACCTTTGAGTACCCCAGGAATGGGCCACACAGAGCACAGGCACCCAGAGGTCACAGCAGCTGCATCCATCGTCGTAACAGACCAGATCCATCACATCACCACAGCACCGGAGAAGCTGAGCTTTACAGGGAAGGGAAGTTAGTGTGCATTTTCCGCGCTAATCAAGATGTCCTGCCATTGCATGTCCATTGTATCAAGAATTTTAAGGTCAGAAAGCACTACTTTCATCCAGGTGTATTTGCTTCTCTGTTCACCTACCTAGTTAAATTATGAAGCCTATCACCACCACCTTCATCCAGCACAGGGTCACCAGTCACTGAATTAATGCTGATATTGACTGTATCCATTCACAAAAGAGCAGCTCAGGTATTTGGAGGCCTTTCAGCCTTATCTGTCTCCCAGCAAGTGAGTGGAACTGAGGTTGGGCCCTTCATGCTTTCATCTGGGAAGCAAAGCAGCACAAATCAGGCTGGAGAACAGGACCAGTAGAGTACACAGGTGTATTATTAAGGCAACTCAAATCACAACCCACCAGAATTCAGTAGTGGTTTTTAAACTAAGTGCATTAAATCAGGACAACCCAATAAAACCATCTTCTACCCTAACTATGGAAAAAGAGCAATGAAATTACTGCTGCTTGCTGGACCTGCTGCTCAGCTCAGTAGGATTTTCCCATCCTTCACTGAGAACAAATAGAGAGGCTGCCAGAATGTCAATGTGTGGTACTAAGCAATAAGAATCATTTAGATTCCAAACCATCCCATCCTAATCCTCTCCTCCCCACCAGCCGAGTTATTCATCGGATAACCAGAAACACCTGGCTACAAGGAATTTCCTGCTGCAATTCAGCCTTAATTTCCTCAGATAGTAAAAACCTAAGGCTTGCAAAGGTGAAAGAAACCAGCAGTCAATCAAGTAAATCACCACCACCACCACCACAGCAGTGATAGTGCATTGGAAATGAAATTTTAATTCCCACCTGATGGTTCACTGAGAGTTACTTTTATCTGAACCATTCATCTGACCCACCTTTATATTTCAGTCCATTTGGTGGGGTCCCATTAGTTATTAACACCCATCTCAGTTCTAGGATGGCTTTTTTCTTCTTTTCTGTGACTGTGATCAGAATCAAAATAAGAAGCAAGAAGGCAACATATGTGGCTATGAGCTGGATAAATACATTGAGGGTACACAGATAATCTCACTGTGGAAGGTAATGAACAACAAAAATGCCAAGAAATCCCCCAAGTTCAAACCCAAAGTATAAACAGGACAGGTTTGGGATCTTTTGGTTTTATCTATTTGGGTTATAAAGTGGTTGTGGTGCTTACTGGGATCATGCTTAGAGATGAGCTTTGTCACCTCTCCCTGTGGTCAACAGCCTCAGCAGCAAGAATATCTGAGGGTTTGGCACACCCTGTGTGATCGTATTCCTCAAAGGAGCTCAGGCATGGATTAGAAAAGGAGATCAGGGCTGAGGCACGTGGGTAGAGCTGTGTGGAGGAAGGCAAGAGAGGCATTTCCAGCCAGCACTTTCAGCCTCTCATGACCTGGACAAATTAATTAAATAAATAAAAGCAAACCAAGCCTTTAAAGCCAGGTTTTTAAGAGGGTTGTTCATGGACTTTCCATTTTCACGTGCTCAGCACGGCATCTGCAGTCATTTCTGTGTGCAGTTCTGCCAGATCTGTCAAAGCAACACATGCAATTAAAGGATGTTTTGGCAAAATTCACCACAAAAAGCTGAAAAGGGAGGCAATCAAGTGAATTCAATAGAAGATTCGCCCCAAATTGCTGACATTCCTTTTTATTTCTCAGTAAATCTAAATATGAATATTCACAAATCCCTATGAAAAATAGGTCCTTTATCCTAAGAAGGCACTTTGCTAGGCAACTTCCTCACACACTTGAAGACTATTAAGACCAAGAACTTTCAATACTAAAGGAGTGAGACCTCCCCAGGGAAGGCAGTGTTAGGTTTTATAGGCAGGACTCATGAGACAGGCATTCAATATGTCTTGCAGCATGCCAACTACCGAGCCCATTTCTGTAATGGAAGACCCTTTGCCTTCAGGGGGAGGAGAGAAATATCACTTTCTCAATCACCTTTATAATTATTTTGGGCTGAAAAACATTGTGGTTATCAATGTAAATGCAGAAGCATCTTT
Organism: Amazona ochrocephala; assembly: GCA_039720435.1. Taxonomy (NCBI): domain Eukaryota; kingdom Metazoa; phylum Chordata; class Aves; order Psittaciformes; family Psittacidae; genus Amazona; species Amazona ochrocephala. Next base: position 17,638,030 of record CM077889.1, read on the forward strand.
AAGGAAGCAATTTGCTCCCACATGTTGCAGTGGGGGGCCTTTTAAAGAAAACACTACTTTAAAACAGTCATATTGTTTGTGTTTCAAGAGCTGGAACATCTATTTTGAGTGGTTCGGTGACAAACTTTAAGCCCCAGTTGCCTTTCACCTAAAGATCAGTGCAAGGCAACAGAGATCTTTCCAAACCCTGAGACAAAGCAACAAAGCAAATGTCAGTGCCTGCAGTGAGAGGCAGTGTCAGACCAAAAGGAAAAAGGGAAACAAAGGAAGCCTACAACAAAGATATAGGAAATTCTGCCACTGCAAACTAGGAAACAGCATAGGATATTACAGGACAACTAAGTGATGCTCTGCCATCATGAAATTCATGTTGGAATACTGGAATCCTGCACTCACAAGGAGAAAACAGAGCAGACACTGAGTTCGGCTTTCTGATTTCTGTCATGCTACAGAGCTGCAGATGCCTCTGCAGGGCCCAACTCCTCATGGGTCAACTAACTCCTTGGGACCTTGTTCAAGTGAAGCCATAGGAAGACCTGTCAAACTAGAAGGGCAGCATTTCAAATCCCCTTGGGTCCCCATTACTCAAACCAAACCCTGCCAAAATGACAGGTCAAGATACGCTGTGGTGTTGAAGGGGAAAAGAGCTGCAGTAAAGAACATATTCCACAGATCAGTTTCCAGCCTATGACATGCCAATCTCCCAGGCAGAGCATGCTTTTCGCTGCTGTAATGATACATGTACACGTGGATGACCACATCCTCCAAACAGACTCTACGAAATGAGTCATAGGTTGAACAAGGACTGCGCCAGGAATAGCAAATACAGTCATGTGAAATAATTAGCACTCTTTCTCAGGGGAGAAGATCTCTCTCCCCTTCTTCAAGCTTTTCTATATATTCCTCCCTTTTAATTAGCTTGGGCAGTTTTTTCATTTTGAAGCTAGATTCTGTAGGTGGGATTTTCCAGCCTCCTGCCTGTTTGTACCAGTGGGATTGCCTCTGTAGTAATAGCATGGCTATTCAGAAATGTTTATCACTCACTACTTTAACCAAATATCAAAGCAGATCTGTGTTGCCCAGCAACAGGAAAGAGCTGCTGCTGTTTCCTGAACTGAAAATTAGGAGTGTAATCACCTCATGTCATCCTGTTCACTGATAATTAAGCAAATTATGTTCAAGGAAATGCATTATATTAAGGTTACAGCAGTGATTTTTGCTTCCGGCTGCAGGATCAGACCTTGGCTCCTCCTCTGTGGTTTTGCTGCAGTTTTCATGCTTGATGAAAAGTGTTTCTCCTAAGTCCTAGTCACTCAGGAGAGCCTCAGAGCTGTAATTCCAACCAGGTCTGAGAGAGAGGGAGGAATCACACTCAGATCTCTTGAAATTCATCCCAAGGTCCTGCATCAACCCACAGCTCCATGACACATCAGTAATGCTCCTTGAGGTCTGCCCTTCCCAATGGTCCTCTCGGCGTTAATTCATGTGGATTGACTCTTACATGGCGCTGGATGCAATGTACTCCAGTGACAGTTATACCCTGTCTTGATGATCCCAATGGAGCCGGGTCCTGTTGTGCAAAGGATGATGAGGACTGGGTTGTCCAGTGCTCTTCTCAGTGCCCGGGAGAGGAAGCCACGGGCATCCTGAACAGTTTAGAGTCTTCGTAAAATGAGAGCAATTAATTTTAATCCCCACTAGATGGTGCAGGAAGTCAATAAATGTCAATCGTCCTCTAACACTGGACTTGTCTTTCATGCCCTTCCATATTCCACTGCAAATGCCTCGTCAGATGGTTTCTTTCATGAACCCCTAAGCAGGGCTTGAATTGTAATCTGAACAGCACCTGAACTCCCTGCTGTGCACCAGAAAGAGTTCTGAAACAGCTTTTGGGCTTATGTGTGTTTGTACAGCACATTATTATTTTGAAGAAGAATAAAACCAATACTAATAATAATCCCCATAGAGGAATTACTTGTAAGACTTAACAGAAATCTAGTTCTGCTGACATTCAGAACTCCTGTATGAGATTTAACAGGCAGCTGCATCCTTCTTCTATAATAGGATGGTTTAATGTACCAAAAGACAAGATCTGTTGTCTTACAATTAGATTTCAAGTGATTTGAAAGTACAGACTGTTCAGCTTCTAGTACAAATGGTCTAATTCATGGTTAAAGAAAGATCTCCAAGATGCTGGAATAATATATAAGAATATACATAAAGATAATGAAATCCTCATGGATTTTATAATTATTGCTCTTGCAAGATTATGATAGCTTCATACCCCCACTCCAGCTTTCTGAATCTCAGGCCATAAACCAGAGGGGTCTAGCAGGATCAATATGCAAGTTATTTAGACAAGTGTTTGACGCACATATGACTCTCCGTAACACTGACACATGGCAGCGTGTAGATCTAAAACCAACAACAAAACATGCACACGCTTGGGTAAGGATGAAAGAGAGAATGAGCATGGCAGATGTTAGCTGGATCGCATAATGCTTTGCTGGAAGGCACTCAGATACTCTTCGGTGATGAAGGTGGAATAACATCCTGTATAAATGAGTGCAATTTACCCAAGGAACTTGCAAGCAAATAATAAAAACACAGTCCTATAGTCATGAAATGAACCCTCTGTCTTCAGGCCTAAATTTTGCCATGAGGCAGCGCTCTCAAACATCCAAATCTATATGGGTCAGATGAGTTTCCAGCTCTCTGAACACAAATCAGACCCAAAGAGATAATGAGCCAAACAGAGACATTAATTATTTTTTATGTTGTCATTTCTTTTGAGACATTTAATTAATGTCATAAAAGTCTATAATATACATTTTCAATAAGGAATTCCAAGTACCACAATCAAAGATCACATGACCTTTGTTTCATTATGGAAAGTACCTGGATTCAATAAAAGGAGGACATGGCTTTATCCTAGACATAAATTTGGTTCAGGCAGCAATATTGAGAAAGGTTAAATGGTAAAGAAAACTAATCTCTTAAGGCAATATGAATCATAGGAAAAGAGGTTGTGGTAAAGTGATAATAAAAGTCACAGCTGTAATTTTCTTCTCACAGAACTGATGCCTACCAGGCAATGCACAGCACTGTTGGTGCCTCCATACCATGATGGACTCATAAATGTGACCAACAGCAACCAAATCTGCAGTGTTTGTAGGTCACGCATAGAAAGTGGAGGTAAGAGTAGATGCAATCTGCACCATATAAAGCATAGAATATCTCTTTAACATGGCTGGCTTACAAGCTTCAAAGTGACACCACGTTAAAATACTATAGGCATGTTGTCTTAGAATCATAGAATGGTTTGGGTTGGAAGGGACATTCAAAGCTCATCTAGTCCAACCCCCTGCAGTGAGCAGGGTCACCTTCAACTATATCAGGTTACTCAGAATCACATCCAGCCTGGCCCTGAATCTCCCCTCTTTAGTTCAAAACCATCACCCCTCATCCTATTACAACAGGCCCTGCTAAAAAGTCTTTCTCCATCTTTCTCACAGACTCCTTTTAAGTACTGAAAAGCTACAATAAGGTCTCCCGGGAACCTTCTCTTCTCCATGCTTCTGATGTCATCATTTTGGTGGAGCTGCGCCAGTTTATGCCAAATAGACAACTCAGTGCCATAAATTCAAAGCAGTGTAATTGCTTGCTTTTATTGTTGAAGCCAGTTTAGATTAATCAAAGACAGTTGAAAACTTGTCCTTTACTCTTCACTGTATATCTTCCCCACCATCAGCCTGAAAATAAGACCACACCAAAGTAAGTAGGTTTTATTGCCATTTGTACAACAGCTTTAGGCTTTGACATGTTCCAAATCTGGAATCTAACTGCAGAGATCCACCTCTTTGACAGCACATCTAGCCAGTCATTGGGATTCAGGACATTTACACACATGTAGAGGAAACCTTTGCATTGTTCTGCTTTGCTTTTCAGTTGTTGCTATTATTTATCATAAATCTTGGCATGTTTCAGGTGTAAGTTTTTTAATAGTCTCTGCAGGGGGTCAGATTTGATCTGAAGAAATACGACATGAAGTAATTCTTCTGCTAATGCTCAGATGCAGCTTACTGCTGCCTATGAGTGCTTGGCACAGCGGTCCAGGCTTGCCACAAAAAGGTCTTTAATTGTTTGAAGTTGAAGGCACACTACTCTCTGCTACAACTCTCTATTGCTACAGAACGTGATAAATGCCTCTAGGAAGGAATGAGCCAAAAAGAAGAAAAGGAAAAACAATGTCCTCGTTCTCCAGATTTATTTTGCTTTACTTTAGTCTTCCTGAGTCCAAATTGGACACACACAGTAATGTGTAGCAAGGCTGTCAACCTGCATTGAAAAAAGGGCTGTGTCTTGAAACCACTGCTTCCTAAAGGGTGGAAGTGCAATGCGTCTTCACAGTCCCTGCCCGTGGCAGGGGGGTTGGAACTCGATGATCTTGAGGTCCTTTCCAACCCTTACTATTCTATGATTCTATGATTCACAAAGGAGATGACTCTCTTACTAGGAAATGCAGTTTGGTTTCCCTCCTGGCATCAGAGAAAGACTTGCTTTAGACTATCATTCTGAATGAAAGCGCTGCTGAGAGGTTTATAAAGAGAAGACTGGGATTAAATCTCCTTTAACAAATCAGTTTGTCCCTGTCTTTTCCTGATATCTATATGAAAATCTTATTAAATCTCCTTTAAATTTGTTAAATCTCTTTTAACAAATCAGTTTGTCCCTGTATTTTCCTGATACCTATGTGAAAATCTTCACTGCACATGCATTATCCTGCTATCAGCTGCCTAAAACCATGATGAGTGTCTCTGGGATGTCAAAGACACTCACTTTGGCTCATCTCTGAATCTCTTTGATGAACACATTAGGTGCACAGGCCGGAATTGAGTTGGCTCATAAGGAAAGGCTGGTACTTCCCAGAAATAAAAATCCCATCTCTGTTACTCACCAGCTGGATGTGGACAGCATCAGCTCATATTGCTAACAATTTTCATACATGGGCATCAGCCAGACTATGAAATGGATGGAACTCAAAACCTCCACCAGCGAGGCCTCTGAATTTGGGGCTCATGCAGAAAAAGCGAATGAGCTGAGCGGGACTTAAACTATTTTAAGCTCTTGAGCAAATCAGGGACCCTTGTCATGCTGGCTGTGCACGGGACATGACCTTCTGTCATGCCACTCTTCTCCTCCTGCACTCTTAAACTTGCAGCAAAATACTGGACTTATTAGTAATTTCACTAACCCTCTTACTATTTGTTGCCAGACCCTGCAGAAACTGTTCCAGAATCCCTTCATTCTCATTTTCCTGGCAGCTCTGCAGCTACATTCAGGATTTATTTCTTCTTGAAAGTACAGATCAAGTCCTGGACACACTCATAGTACATCACCTCCTTGGACAGAAGCTGTCTTCCCATTCTGCTGCATCCCCTGCAAGTTTCTATATTATTTTTAGGACTGAATTTTGGTTTAATTGCATTAAGACTGCTTTTACCACTGTTAGCTTGTCTGGCAACCAAAATATGGTTATCGGGGTTTTACGTTTCACTGTTTTAATATAGTACCATGTCTCCTATATGCCTTCTGGAGGAATAGATAGACCAGCTAATGGATAAGGGGAGTTCAGGAAAGAGGGAGAACGTGGTACTCAAGAATGTTTTACACAACCCAGAGCACTGACAAATAACAATATAAAGCAAAATAATCAATACCTCATGCAATACACTGCAAGTGCTGCCTAACAAGATAATGCACATCTTCAGGATGCGTATCTGACAAGGGTCTTTATTTGATAAAATCATCAAACTCTCTTCTGATGAATCCTTTTGCAGCCTCAACAATTTAAACCTGCTCATTCCAGCCACAATGTTGTATCTGTTCGCTTCTTGTGCTGCCATCCTCTCTTCTGAACAGTCACTGGCAATTCTTACACAGCGTGAACTGATCACAATCTCATCATTTTAACTTCAGCAGTTAACACAGATAACAAACCTGGGGGGTTCCCCTTACCTTTTCAACAACTGCTTTTCATGGCTGTCGGGTGACTTCCTGGCTTTAAAGAAAGGAGCATTGCAAAGAGGAGCTGCATTTGTATCACAGCAACCTCCAGCACAGCCATCTGCAAAGGAGCTGCACTCATGCACACTACGGTGACAGTGATAAACACTGCTCTCTGCAGCAGGAGGTGAACATTTCACAAACACACATTGAGCACAATAACCTAAAACAAGCAACAGCCCGTGGTACCAAGCTACCATAGGTCTCCTGCGCACTTAAACCTACGTGATACAGGAGCTCCTGCACAGAGACAAGGGCCCTTTAACAAAAAAACATGACTTTCCTAGAAACCAAAGGTGATGATCTTCTACAGCCCTCTCCCACAGCCAATTCCCCATCTTACATTCCTCCCTCCTCATTCCCTCTGACTGGCAGAAGCTGGCAAAGACGTGATAATAATAAAACACCCACTGTCTGCTTTGTCTTTGGGTTGAGGATCTCGGCAGAAAACAAAAACCTGCTGCTGATGAAGTAATTTTAAAAGCATCTGTTGTAATTTAGTGACTAATGAAGTGAAGGCCTGGTCTCCCCAGCCATTTGCCATCTTTTCAGCACATATAGCAAATGCCACTAGCCTCTTCTCCTGTGTTACCTCACCGTCCCTTCTTTTATCTTCTGCAGCAAATCACCGTCCTTGACTGTGAATTCCTTCCCTCTTCTCTTTCTTTTAATGCCTGTTCATTTCTTTTGATGTCTGAAATAAAAATCAGTGTGCTGGAAATATTGCAGTTAATATGTGGGAATCCAAGCAGCACATTACGAGCGGGATCCCATCTGATTTCAGGTGCATCCCATTGACCTTATACCCCACACACTGGCAGCAAGATTCTGTTCAGAAGCTGAAGAAAAAGAGTAGGAGAAAAATGTATTTAGTTAAAAAAAAAAGAAATAGCCTGATCTTGGCAGAATTTCCCACTTATAGTTTAGGGATTTTTACAGTTTGCCAGTAGTTGCAGCCTTCATCCTTTGCACATTTTTCCTCCTTTATGTCTGCAACTCCTTTCCTTACTGGCAGGTTTAATAATGTTGGGACTGTAAGCACCAAAGTACGCAAGTATGCTGACATCAGGCATGAAGCATTGCACCAGGAGACTGGAAAGGCAGTTTATAGCATATCGTTTCAAGAGTGGAACACCATATATTTTCTTTGCTTTTTGTAGCTTACCCTAAGAATTCTTCGTGGAGTGGGCTGCTGATTCAGCATTGCCTCCCGTCGAGCTATAAGAAAGTGATGATGTGAAAGTGAAACACTAGACCCAGGACTGGAACAGATCCTTAGATCTGTTGTGCTAGGGCAGAAAGCACATCATACAGGGCTTTAGATGACTGAGGTTTGCTGAGGTGGCAATCAAAACGCTATTAATGTTAGCAGCCAGCGAGACGGCAGGAACAATCTGGGGCTGGGTGGCTGAGACCACCCAGGCAGGGATGCCCTGCCACCTGAAATGCTTCCCGGTGTTATTCATGCCAGCCTCTGTGGCCACAGCGGCTCTCCTTCTCCAGCATCAGTTGCCAACTTTCCTCTTTTTGGCACTTAGTATGGAGAAAATTCTCCTTTTTGCCAGATGAAATTCACAGAACTGAGGATATTTGCTAATAAAGTCTTGCTGGAGCTTTGTTCAGTGTTAACTCGGGTCCGGTGCAGTTTGTCCATTTGGCCCCTAAGCTGCTGCATCCCTTATGGGCGCTGAGATGCTCGTGTTATAGCTCCTGTTATGTCCTTCTCTCTTCAAAGATATTATGCTGAGCAGGTGCCATCTGATCTGAGTTTACAAGTGTGTTTTCAGATGCAAGGACCTGAAAAACATTTCAATGCCTCCAGACACCAGAGCATTTTCCAGCAGTCGTTCTGCAGCCTGCATCATCTGCTTTGAACATGCTTTTTGTAGTGCTTTGCATCAATCCTTTGAGTGCTTTGTCACAGGTTTAGTATCACCAGTTCAGGAACAGACCTGGTTTTGACCAAAGCAGCAGTTTTTCTATAGCCTCTACAACTGAAATTTTAGCCTGTATATTTTTCCTCAGTGTTTTGCCTGTAATTCACATTGTCTCTGCAGCAGCCGGGTTGTGTCATCATGTGCTTTTAATGGCTGCCAATTCCCTTTCTTCTCCTGCATAGCTTAGAGGAAGTCAGGGTAACCTGACAGGCTCTGATCTGTCCGTCTGGTTCACTTTCCCTTTCCTCTTTGCATATTCCTGCCTGGTTTTGTGCCCAGTATGACTTCAGATTTTATAGGCTGCATGTCTGTGAGGTTCTGCAAGCCGTTCTTACCTACAAGGTGCAAAATTTCACCCTTCAAACCACCACAGAAGAGGGTAATGTTTTCTTTTTCTCCCCCCCCCCCCCAAAAACTGTGACATACGGACTTCCCTGGATGCCACTTGCTTACACCTCTATTAGCCAAAGTAAACCCCAACACTGTTTTATTTCATAGCCTTACACACTTACACTCATTTCTGGATAACAGCAGGAACTACCTCCAGAACAGAATAACTTACCATAGCAGCATCTATAAATTAGGTCTTTTATTTAACTTTAAGCCAGAACTCATAGTGTAATATAAAGTGGTGCCAGACCACACAGTTCATCTCTAAGAAGGAGGTATAAGCCTCAGAGCCTGGCTTCATTCCCGGACAGATGCCAGCCATAGGCATCTCCTGCTCAGAATGGCCAGCCAGCTCTAGTTGCCCTTGCTTTGGCTGCTGTTCAGCAGTAGATTCACAATAAAGCTCAGTGACAGATGCGATAAACCCTTCTCTCATCTACCTCCCATTGCTACCAATGCAGCATTATGATTTTTGTCAGATATTTCTTGACCCTCTCATCTCTTTCAGTGCTTAATGCAGCTTCTAGTGTTGCACTGTCACCAAATCCTATCCTAATCCAATCCTAATCCTATTTTTTGACACTAAGGCACAAAATACAAAAGCCTAAATTGGGAATTGAGTTCATCTGAGTGCTCCTTCTCCTGTCATGTGTGTTCAGGTACATATAAAATTGAAAGCTGACTTTTTTAAAAATTAATTTACACACAGTGACAATTATTAAGCACTCCACATCATTCCAAAGGCAAAAAAGAGTGAGTTCATAAACTGTACATGCCCTTTTGTTGCAGTGATGTGGCCTATATGTAAATGGTCTGCCAGCTGATGGAAGCTTTAACCACCCAAAGCTCTTCCAGAGCTGTTAGTAAGAGGCATTTCCAGTAGCACAGTTCCAGATAAACCTTAATCAAAAGCTCTGCTGTTTAAATGCAATTTAAACTCCACCTGCTGGCTGAGCTCCTTAATGGCATCATGGCTTCACATACTAATGGGAAAGGTGCTTCAAATGCTCCTCTTTCAGAGGCTTAAGAAAGAGCTCATTATTAGGCGAGACTTTCTAGAGTGATTAATGATCTATAGCTCTGTTTAATAGAAACATGTCTAAAAGATCTGGTTTGTAAAATCACGTTTGAAAATGTTGGCCAGAAATATTCTGAAACGCAAATGGGTCTAAGGAGAAGCAACAATGTCCTCTCAGTTAAAAAAATAACGACTGCATTTCAGGAATAAGGCTTGAAATAGGGGTTTGAGTGACCAGATGTTGCTTCCGTTGCCAAATCCAGTTTCCAGATATATATTTCAAGTAATTGTATAATAATGGACCTTGCCCATTGTATATACACATGCAGAACACAACACACACACACAATGATGAGGGTAATGGGATCGGTGCAGAAAGTGGGCATGTACTTCTGTACGAATTCCTGTTCCTATGTTTCTGCAAAACCAGACATTGTAAGAGAATTAGGATTTTGTTTTCTCTTTATTTTAGTACCTAAAAAGCAACTTCAGTGGAAAAACAATCTCTAGAGCAGTCTAAAAGTATGAGGATTGCATTCAGGAGCAATGCTGTGCACTAGTAAATGTTTCCACGTGTGATAAGGGTAATTTAGCATAAAACTACACATCTCTTATTTTCTCAAAGCTGGCCAGACCTTAGAGAAATGGTATGATATTAACAAGAGAGAAACCTCTGAGAATTCAGTGCACGGCATACAGGGAAATCAAAAATCAATTTAAGAGGCATATTCCCAAGCTATGGGGGTTTATTCACAATAATCAGTGCATTCAGGAAGTCACCAAACAATGCTTTCTTCTCAAAATAGTACATGGGAAGATTAAGATTTTCATTTTGTTTCATATTCATATTTCCTATCCATTTATTATCCAATAAGCAGTTTATGTGACCATATTTCTATTGAATTAATTGTTTGGAAAGCATTTACTACACCCAGAGAATGCTTTACCTTCCCTAATGCAATCTGTAGAACAGGTCAACAGACTCTTGGGACTAATTCTGCTTGCCTGGTTGATCCACAAGCTTCAGAATGACCCTCTAAGCACTTCCAAACAAATATCCTGTAATATTTTGCACTGATATTCACCCCAGTGCTTTCCATAAGCCATTTTTAATGGGCAAAAATGTCATAAGATGAATCAGCAAGAAACAAGTTGAAGGAAGTAAGATATCCCAAAACGAATTGTAGGGCTTTATGTAAATAAAGCAACAAGGAATATTTGCCCACAGAAAAAAATATATATACATAAACAGGCACCTGCCTATTGTTATCTCCAGACTTTTGCTTCGGCTCAGCACAGGGCATTTTCCTCCCTCTGTAATGAGTAAAACAATGTGATTCCTTTTTCCAGGGGCAATGCAGAAAGGCTGGGCTGTCAAAGCACAGCAGGATGGACATGTTTGTCCATACAGTGAGCAGCACACTCTCCAAAGCAGCACACGTAAGTACAGTCATATTGCAAAGCCCATCACGAAAAGCAAAACCCAGCAACAATCATTGGGCTTTTCCTTAACGTGTGTAAACTCTTTAAAGGCACAAGTTCTGAGTAGAAGTCAAGAAACCAAGACTTTAGTTACAAATAGCTGTGGTTCATACCCTCAGCATCTGCCCACTGCCAGCTCATAGACCCGACCTGCAATTCTGGAATTCGGAGGAGCCGCAGCCGGGGCTTGGCAGGAGAGTGCCAGGAGCCCGGAGTGCAATTCAGGTGACTCCCGTAGAGGGAGATGTTGCTTTGCTTCTGCCTTGCTTTCAAGTTTTTCTCTGTCCGTGCCATGGGAAACACTTCATGCGCTCCCGTCATCTCGTCGCACTGACACTGCCCAACATGCAGGGTTTTAAGATGAGCAAACCTTGCACTAGAACTTGTGATTCGTGTCTATTACTTTGTGCTGACACAGAGCTTATCTTCAGACTTCTACTCCACAAAGTGCTAAAGATGCACAGTAGTGACTTGTCAACCAGGGAGACAGCATTACTAAATTTGCAAGTCATGACTGTTTCCTTAACCTATCCTTGTAACATTTCCCAAAGAGGGACAGAGATAAAAACTGTTCTTACAAAGCAATTCCCAGCACTCGGTGGGTCCTTCAGCAAAGCCCAGTGTGACCATGTCACCTGGCACTCCTTTTGACATGAACACAGGGCACAGTTCATACTTCTGCGTCCAACACGAACATCCAGCATTATCATTTCTTCCTTCTGTACCTCTCCCTCCACACAGAGAACATGCCTCAAAATAAAGAGAAGAAATAATGATCTCTCTGATTGGACTGAATTTATGACGTTCAGTTTAAACCGAGGATATCAGCCGTTGATAAATTTTTGTTTGCTATGACAGTTCATGATTCTTGTATTTGCTAAAGAAGTTTTGTTTAACTTAAAGAGTTGGGCTTGTCTCATGAGATGGATATGAAAGCTCCCAGTTTCATTGCTGCCTGGTATTATGGTGGGCTCTAATTCTCTTGACTCCTTCAAGAACTATATTCTATATAATGTCTGTTGTCCAGCATAGGAGCTTTTTTAATTAATATTCCTCGGAGAGGTGATCTGATTTTGCTTTCGCAGGCAAAGAAATGGGTCTGCTTTAAAAATAACCTCTTCTTTGAAATGCATCATAGCACTCTCATGCTGAAGAGCAGTTAGTAAAGTATGCCATAGCAACGGCCACATCTTAATAGCAGATCATCTCCTGGACATCTCCCTCTGCATTTCTGCAATTACCAACTATGTCTGCTACCATCTGCAATTACATAAAATCCCTCTGGCAACTATAGCTATTGCTTACATGGAAAATTAATGTTGGGGAAGCAGTGGGATTTAATAACTAAATATAAGAAATGTGAGTTATTACTACATGACTCTCCACCAAGCTTTTCACCAGCTACAAGGAACCATTGAGCAGATCACCATGGGATGTAATTTTGAATCCTCTGACTTAGTAATATAAATCATAGCTCTTAGATTTAATACTTGCTTTGCACAATAACACAGAACTTTCCCCAGCCACTCGACATTAAAAACGCAGACATGCAAGAGGCTGCTATGAATACCAGAAGACAATGAGCTGCTTTGCTTAATGCGTAGCCCACCATTAGGTTGTGCTCAGGGCAGAAGGCTGGCTACAGGAGAGGCCTGTTCTCTGTGTGCTCCAGGGTACGGCAGTTTGATTTTAGAGCACACTTCTCCCCCATTGTTGGAAAACAAGCATTTCTGTTTCCTGATGTTATTGTGTCACACTGCTGTTGGGCTGCTGATTTTGAAACTCCAAACAGCATTTAATTGTTATTTGGAAGAAGCAGGTGTTGCAATGCATTAGATTAGAGGTTAATACTAATCTATGATTAATTACGATTTTACAGACTTCGTTACTTTCAGTCCCAGCATCCATTAGCTGCATGAATGACTTGGAAGCTCGGTTAAAAAGAACAGTTATCACAGTGGCTCTCCTTTTACAGATTAAAAATGGGAAATGCCTACAAAAATTTGGAACAAAAGGAGTAAATTGCTAACTTATCTCTGCCTATCAGCTCAGGAAACGAATCTCAGACCTCCACTCTTCTGCCCTGGAAGTATTAATCTCACCACAACATATTAGTACCAATTGGCATTTCTCCTACAGAATAACAAGCCTGGCAATTAGTGCCTTGAGAACATTGAGGCAGGTACAAATTATTGTTCTCCATGTTCAGAAGAGAGGGAATATCCTCACAATTGTCATGACTTGCAAGTCAAAGGAGAGAGTGACTATCTGAAAATGGAACTAATTCTGTTCAACCTGCAGTAGATAAAGTGTGAGTGTGAAGCAGCAGCTCACTTTGTCAAAGTCAGCTGTCAGCTTTTGAAGTGTGCTGGAAGCCAAACTGCAGATCTCCATTTGTCTAGATGATGAAGGTAAAAAGGGATCATTAAGATCAGTGTCTCTGACCCTGAACAAAACATGTATCAAAACACACCATGGTTTCATCATCAGCTTGTGGTCAATTTCACCTGCAGAAGCTCCTGATCTTGATGGGCTAATTTGGAATAACAGGGAAGCTGCATACTTTTATGGTGGCTAGAAACCAGAAAGAAGGGAAAGAAAAGACCTGTCCCAACGCACATTTAAGTACTGTAGTGCATAATGTCTCAATACAGTTAACAACCATGGTGGATTACAGCAGTCTGCTGGAAGGCCAGTGTCAGCCCTCTGGAAATCACAGTTAATACTCCTCTGGGACAGATATTCAGTCTGTGGGTTGCATTAAGAGCATGATGAGCACTGGCTGGATTTGGGACAAGGTCACTCTGCCCATCTGACAGAGAATGCGAGAATGTCAGAATGTCAATAGCATTATGCACATTACAGGTCCGTATATGTGAAGAACCTAGTTAACCGAAGCATGGATTAGTCAGACAGTCTGCAAACAGAGAGGACACTAAGCAGCTGAAGGAGGTTCAGACAGCCCCTTCAGAGAAGTAGGTCATGCCTGAGGAATCTGTACTTTCTTTTGACCATGCAAAAGTGGAAGGAAAACAGCAGGGACCTGCTGGCTGAGCACACTACATCCTCCAGAGATACTTCAGAAGCTGAAGTAACCTAGGAGAGGCATTCTCAATATCCAATAAGCCCACAGTGACAAACAAACACCAGTGAGAAATGAGGAGATGCATTCAGAATTAAGATAGCTATCCCAAAGTGAAAACACTTACCTAAGATTAAGAGGATTACCACCAGCCACAACTCTTCCCACACTGCTCTGCCCCCTCCCAAGTAATAATTCCTTCTCCACCACCTATGCTGCATAAACAAGTTAGGTGTTTATATTCTCAATCACTCAGAGCTTTCATCTGCAAATAGTCCTTTGAGATTGCTGAAATTGATTAGAGAGCCAGGGTGTCAAAATGAAGTAAGAATACAAGGATGTAAGAATAAGAACCATTTATATTAGTCGTAAAGACAAAGGAGCTCTGGAAAGGTGTTTTTTATCATTCTATATATAAATAAATACATCACTAAACTGGCAAAGGGAATAAAAGGTAAGTCAAGGTTTGGTTTAGCAAGTTAGTTTATGGAGTGTAGTTTCACAGACTTTTGCAGCAATGCCTCCTTCTAGACATTCGTGACACAGTGTGTGCTTTCAAACTAGGTGCTCTTTGCAGACCCAGTATGATAAATGCATACTCTGGTAGGAGGTGAGCTAGTCACTGTTGACATCAAAATGACCAACAGCAGCCTGCATGCTGGCATCCTATTCCATGGACAAATTGGTCAGGGCCTCTGCAAACTCAGGCAGCTCTCACTTCAGAAAGTCTCACCAAGTGTGTTTGGAAAGCTTCCTTCTAAAGCACAAAATCCAGAGAGTCCCCTTGAGAAACAGACATAATAATGATAGTAGAAGAGCACGGAAACTGACCTATCCTGGTTTCCCAGGTGACTCCTTCCTGCCCTTGAAGGTCAGCTCCCTTCACCACCTAGCCTTGCATCATTACACAACATTGGGGGTTCTTTAAATTCCACATGGCCCTTTGCAGCTCATGTCAGCAGAGGTATTTGGGGTTTGTTGGGGCTTTTTGTTTTAAATAAAACTTGTGTGGGTGACAGCAAAATGGAGTGGGAAGAGCCAAGCACTGAAGAACCAGCTCTGTTTGGTGCTCTGCACAGCATGTGGGAAGGGCTACTGAGTGGGTAGCAGTAGCAGCAAGGAAAAAGGAGCAGAGCTTTGCTGTGTTGTGAACACGGAGGAGGAGGAAGTGGGAGGGAGCTGGTGTGTGTGGATGGGAACACTGGGAAAACAGAGTGTCCTCAGCTGTGTAAGACAAGCCATGGCAGATGGTACTGTATCCATACCCTTGGCTTAAGGGCAATCAGGGACTATAGGGTACTTTCCTTAGCAGGGAGGCTTTGTTAGGCAAAACTGTGTGTGTGAATAGCATTCAGGTTACAATTAGCACTGGGGAGCACAGTCAGGCTAAGGCTGTGCGGCACAGAAAGGTAACCAGAGACGGCTTGGGCAACAGTTTAGCTGTGCTAAAAAAAAACAGACCAAGCCTGGCCGTTTCTATGGATGGGAACACTGTAATTATAATGCTTGAGCTTGGCTTGTGGAATTGCACATTGCTTTTATAGGCTCCACACACGCAGCCTTGCGTCTACCACATCTTCTCATCTATTACTTCACATACCCTTTCTGAAGAGCTGCTTCTCAGACCAGCCTCAGGAGAGGACAGTGAGGGTCACCCAGCTCCAGGACATCCGCATCACCCGTGTGGAAACTCCTCAGAAAGCTTCATCTAGGGCCTTTGTAAAATGGCAGCAAGTCACTTTTGTACAGGGGAGAGAAGCCCGAGCGCGTACACCTCGCACCAGCAGCCAACCATAGAGTCACTCATTCTCTTCTCTCCCCGACCAAGAAACTTCGTTTCGGTAGGGATGCAACATTAACCCCCCGCTTTGTCCTCCCCGCGGAAGGTTTAGGAGCGAACACACAATGGCCAGGCGCAGGGAGAGGAGGGCCGGGCGCCGCTGTGGAGCCCGACACACAGGGAAGAAGCTTCTCCACAGCCGAGACGGGCTCCCGCAAGACAGCCACCCGCGCAGGGACTGGAGAGCCTTATCCCCAGCCTGTGGGGAGCCGACAGTCCACCGTAGCAAAACGGCTGACCTCGGACCCCTACCGGGGCTCAGCCGCGGACCCCCCCTCATAAAGCGGGTCCGTGAGGGGAGGAGCCCCGCGTGGAACGGCCGTTGGACGCGACGGGAGAGGGGGAGTGGAATATGACGCGCGGCCGCGCAAGGCATTGTGGGAGCTGGCCGCCAGCCCGTTGAGCCGTTCCCGTTGGCCCCGCAGGCGGAGCGGAGGCAGCGGTGGAGGCAGCGGCAGCGGGGCCGCCGCCGGCCCACGGGAGACATTTTGCCGTTGGAGGCCGTGCTGTAAGTCACTGCCGCAGGGAGAGCGCCCGCGTTAACCTTGGCTGTGTGGGAAGGAGGAAGTGGGGGTGCCGGGGTAGGCTGTGAGGGAGGTGGGGTCCTGCCCCCCCCCCCCGCAGTTCTTTCCTGGGGTAAACTGGGGCCTGCACCGTGTGCTCTGTTGATTCTGCCGCTGCTCGTTGCGCCTTGGGAGAAGCCGGGAGATCCGCCCTGCTCCCTGCGAAATGGTGGCAGCGGGGTTTTGCCGGTGTGGAGTCTTCAGCGGGGCCGTGGAGACGGGGGTGGAAGGAGCGCAGCGGGCTCCGGGCAGGGCTGGGGGTGCTGAGCCACGGCCCCTCGCCTCTCGCCGCCTTTGCACGGACGCGTTTTGAGTCTTTCCCACCGTGGGCCGTTGGGCAGGGGACCGTGATGTAGAGAGACCGCGAGTGAGAAGCAGCAGGACGTGTTTTCAGTGCGCTTCACTTTGGAATGAAGACGCCGTGGCGTGAAAGTTACCTGCCAGATGTGAATGACTTTGTGAAAAAACAGCCAAATGCTGCTTATTAAAACTATAAGCAAAGGCTTCAGAGGTTGACAGAAATAAATGTTCAGCTAGAAACGGGGCCTCGTATTCTTTTAAGACTGTCACTTCTTGTATAGCCCGCAATATGTCTGCCTGCGGGATCTGAGCAACCTATACGGACTGTCTGGGTGTGGGTGTTCCTCATAGGGGACTTGAAGTACTGCAGGGTGCAGGTGGATGGAGGTTCCTAAGGCTCTGCACAAAGCGTATTGCAGGAGCGCCTGGGTTTAGACCACAGGCTGATGTGTTTCTGCGTGTAAAAGACACTAAGGGGAACAAATTGTTCCTGTAACTTGTATCTTCCTATAATGCTTTTGTTTCCTCTGTAATCTTTAAAAGTAAGTTGCAGAAGGGGCATGAAGGCTGCTGGAACCAGCTCGTATGTGGGTAGGGTGGTGTAAAGCTGAGGTTGCTTCATTATTGTTGATGGAAGGAGAGTGGTTGTTGAAATACAGTTGGATGAGGCTGGTTATTTATCTCTTGACCATACAAATGAACAACCATTTTTTTTCCCCAGGATTGTGTGCGGCTGTCACTTAGCAACAGGTCTGTGGGGAACTTTGCAGATCCTCTGCCTCCCCCATTCCGAAGAGTAGAAGTAAATAAGCCCAGGAGCAAGTGAGGAGTTAATAAAAACAGAACCTGGGTTCTTGGGTACAGCCTAGAGTTACAAGATTTAAGTGGGAACAAGACAGTTACAGTTGCTTTGAAAAGTATTTCTTACTGCAGTTGGTTATGAGAGACTTTGTATCTACTGGTCCCTAGAAAACTACCCAATGTGTTTGGGGTTTTGGTGGAGTGTTTCAAAGTGTTCTGAAAGAACCGAATTACAAGTTGTTTACTTAGTAATGGTGCATTATTTTGCCATGTTATGTATCATAACCTTTTGCACTGAAATCATCTAGGTCTTCTGACTTCCTAGAGTAACTTTGTTTTGTTGTGTGTAAAAGCATATGTTCTGATTGTCAGTAAAGCCAAATGTTGACAGTGTAGATTAAACCATAACTGATCTAAAAGCTAGCAGTAAGACTGGATTTTCACTAATGACAGTAACATAGGGAGAGTTTAAGCTTAAACACTGCCTATTTTATAGATCAACATTAGCAAAAAGAGAAGTCCACTACTGCAAACTTAGCCTTAAAACAAATCAGCATGTCAAAATTTGTTCTTAGGAGTTGTTTTGTTCTGCAGGTAAAATCGCAATACACAGCAATTATATTCTCTTGATAAGATTTAGTCACACTCTGGAAGAATGTTCCAAATCTCGTGCTTTCAAACAAGCTTACAAGTACTTTTGTACAACTCTGTCAGCCAGGATCAAGACCTGTTGTCTCTTCTGCATAAAAGGCAGTCCTGCCCCCGTAAGATTATAAAGGAGCAGGAATCTGGAACTGATACTCCAAGAGATAAAAAGAACCTTCAGAGAGAGCCTCTCTTGGGAGACAGAATATTGACCCAGTGGGCAGCACAGTGAGCATTAGGTTTTGTCAGTTCGGTGCTTCCTAGTGGCAAAATCAGAAGAGAAACATGCAGTGTTTGTGGAGATCTTGCTTGCTTCTTAGGGAAAGATGCTATAAACACATCAAGAAGCTACGGTTCCTTACCCAGACCCTTTCTGAAGGGAGGATGGTAGGATTCAGCTCATGGTCCTTGCTTCAAAAGGAATGATGTTAGAATCACACCATTCATGGTCTCCTCAGCAGACTGAATTTTTGCACTCCCTCCCTCAGCAGTATAGCATCTAAACTAAGTTTCATTCTACATCTGGATTTTTCCTTGGGAAGCCTCCACATGAATTCTTTCTTGCATTTTGTTTTCTTCCAGGAATATCTAGGGGCAAAGAAGTTTTCAAAATGTACTTTAAAACACTTTTTTATGACCATCAAATTCATAAATGATCCAGTGATTTAAGGTCGTGCATCAAAGTTTATGCTTCCTACCTAGCACACAAAGTGCTGTAGTGTACAAATGGACTGGATTTCATGCAGTGCTCCCAGCAGTGGTCACTGAAGACAATTGTATTTACATTTGCCTGACTATTGGTGGCAGAATGCCCAGCTAAAATGCTTGTCATACTTCCAGTACTGTTGTTAGTGGAGGTTTGCACCTTGAGGGGATATTTGTTTGGGGGCTTCAGACCCGTTGTGGGAGACAGGGACTTTTGCCAGTTGAATACAATTGTGCAGCGGTATTTTGTTTTGCACACAGATTTTGGGAAAATGTTGTTCTTTTCCCCATTATTTACACTATCACTAGGGGAATTTTAGTCTGTAACAGAAAGTACAAGTATGCCTATTGGGCATTCCTATATGAGGAAGTGAAAATACATCTATGTAAGGTGCTACCTTTTCAGATGAGAAATTAACATAGTCCTGGAAGGGCTGTTTCACAACCGGTTTTGCTCCTCTGTCTGTTTCAAACCACAGAGTTACTGCTTTGATAAAACACTTAAGCTAGAATTTGAGATCACGTCAGATCAAATGATAAAGGAGTGATTACCTCTTCATTTGTTGCCATCGTATCTAGAAACCACAGTTACAGACTGAGACCCTGTTGTGCTAGGCAAATATTATTAGAGACCATTTAATAGCAATTCCGTAAACAGTGCACTTTGTGAATATGCCAGACTAGCTTCTGATTAGCCAAGAACAGAGCAAGTTAGTTGTCAAAGCAAATTCAAATGCACCTTTTTCCAAGAATTCAGTGAGCAGCTTTTATCATAGAACATAAATAAAGAGAAGAGAGAATGGCAGCATTTACACTGTTAATCTTTTGAAACTCTGTAAAGAAAATAGCACTGCAGTTAATCTCTTGTGATACAAAAATAAGCTTTCCATCTCAGTTTTTGTACTGGAAAGAAGAGAAGAATAATCACTATATCTTAGGGTTTTTTTGTACAGTAGTAATGTTCTCCTGGATTTCACTACACTTACTGATGTGATGATGTAGATATAAATTGAATTATCTGTTTGCTGAGTGCAGATAATACACCACTGTAAACCCATGAGGCCAGCAGCAGCATTCATAGTAATTCGTTAAGTCATTAAGAAGCACTACCTGAAAGCCATTAATAGCAGGGGGTTTATTACTACTGTTTGAAGGTGTCAGATTGACTGAGCTAATGAAGTACTGGTATTTAGAAATCAGGTGTCACTTTACCAGGATGTGCAGACTGTACTTTGATAGGGTTTTAAACCTTTCAGAAAAACAGATGCCTGTGTGCATTTTAGGAAGATGGTATTTGAAAGTGTGGGTTAGCAGAGTATCTATCTTCACACAGAAACAGACAGCCAATTTCACTACAGCCAATTTCAAACAGAAAAAAATGTTAATTCTGCTGCTTTCATCACTGCACCTTAATATTACTTTGTTTCTTAGAAAATGCATTTCTGGCTTGCAAAGACGTGGCTGCAGAGCAGCTTTGTAGCTTGAAACTTTGCTGTGAACCAAGTTAATGTAGCTTCAAATTCTCATTTCTGTGAATCCTGCTGCAGTCTTTAATGGGTTTTCCAAAGGCTATGACTCAGGTGCTCAATTCTGCAACTAGGGCAAGCTGTGTCCAAGCACAGCAGAGCCACTGAAGAACATGGGGTTAAATTTGATTAAAAGTTGTAAGTTGACTCCTCAGTGATAACCCCTCATTAACACAATGATAATTCAGTGAACTGTCACATTAAAACAAAATCATTTTATTGTCAAATCTTTGAAGACTTTGCGCTGTATTTGGTAAAGTTTCTCAGAAATTCCATGGCAAAGGCAGCAGTGGGTACAGGAAGGAAAGGACTGATCCCCTGGCTGTGATTTATTTACTTTTTTGTCCTAATTACTCTGCTCAAATCTTGTCTGAACCATGGCACATGTGATAAGGTTCCCTTTGGTTGCCTCCCACGTCTGCTGGCTAGCAGTGACTCAGCACACAGCTCTGGTTCTTTAACGTTGGCAGCTTTCCAGAGTTTCTGGTGTTACAAAGACAAACCATTTGAGAACATGTAAGGCACACAGTTTTCTTTGGTTTTTGAGCTCTTGCCATGCTCTTTGCTTTCAACTTTAATACATTTTTTTGGTGACTGTTGCAAGTGAAATCTTTTCCCTTTCCCTTCTCTTCTGCTATGGAGAGCCAAGAGTAGAGAAGAGAATCTGGAAGATCATTGGGCCATCCCTCAGCTCGAAGGTAGAACAGAAAGTTCCTCCAAAGTAATGATCCTGAATCCATAATTAAGCCCAAAAAGGGTCTTCCCCCCCACCCCGAAGTACATGGTTGGCAAAATTGAAAGTGGTACTTGAGACTTCATGGGGATGGATGGAGTGAAATTCCAAACATCTAGGAATACAATGATTGACTACATGTAGGAGTGGGATCCATGAGACAGGAAGCTCTGAAGCTCATCTTTATCACATTTTACAAATAAACTTCCAGCTAGAAAGCTCTTTAATGTACAGTGTAAGAGGATCAGGTTGTCAAGACAGGTCCAGGGTTATCCTGAATATTAGTGAGAGAAATGTGACCAGGAGTATAAAATAAAGAAGGAAATAAACCTCTAGAATCCGCAGAAGTGATAAATAAGCTTATTATGAAAGAAGAAAATATGCCATTCTATATATGGGTAGGTGTTAGATAGCTGCAGATGACAGAAGACTTGAAGGTATGGAGTAGAAATAGTATGTTAAAGGGAAGAACCTCTGAACATCAGGTGAAAGAGATTGGAAATCAGCAGCAAAGTGTTTTGCTCAAGGATGATATAAGGGAGGTCAGTTTAGTGTGACTGATGATGACAGTACGTTAACAACAAATTTAGCATTGCTCTGGATAGGTGATATGTATCCGGAGACAGTGATATACAGTACCCATTTGTCTCCGTGTGTGAAGGAACCACTTCCTTCTCTATGAATAGTCGTTTTCTTGGAACTAAAAATGAAGGGGCAGTGCTCTTTCATCTCTTCCTGTTTCCAGCTACAGCACAGGTGTCTGTATGTGTCTCCCATTTGGATTTTTAGATTGAGTGAGCTGTACTTCCTCCAGCTCCCTGAAAGCCTCTTTGGCAGTAATTTGGTGTTGCTACATCATCCTTTGATCTAAATATTACAGCAGCTGGTGGCTAGATGACACTCTCCTGAAGGGGAAAAAACCCCACATTAGGAAGTAGTAATTTACATATACTGTTCCAGCTATTCTGACTATCCCATAAACTGATAAGCCAACTGGTTCATAGAAGCTTCCTGCTTAAGGCTTGCAGGTTTTATCTAGAAAAATCAGGGTTTTCATCATTCGTGTATCAGTTCCAAAGCAAAGGAATTATGGGGGAAGCTAGAAGCACAGGTATTTCTAATGCCTGCTTTCCCTGGTGTTTGAGTCAATGAGCAACTCAACATTTGTGAGGTTAAACATGCCTGATATTGATGTAAATGGAGTATGAACTGTGAAAATAATTTCTGGCAGAAAGTCCATAGCCAACTCAAAACCACACCCAGCTTCGTGCTAACAAAGAACTAACTGGAGGAGAACATGCAATGAAATGGAAGGGATTTTGAAGCCAGTTGAGTGTTCCAGTTAGTTTCTCAAGGCAAAAAAAATGGGCTTTTGTCCTCTTCATCATAGAATAATAGTTATTACAGAGCTGAGCTCACAGCAGAGCAAAGGAGAATGAGCCCTTTTGATGGCTTCCCCCTTCCACAGTTTCCTGTCTGTTTTCTGACATATTTCATAAACATAGCATGACTTCCATCTGAGCTACTAAGATGGGATTGTTTTCTTTACCTCTAACAAGCAGTAAACCCATTTCATTTATTTTACTTAATGTGCTATGCAAGTACAGACTCTTTCATAAGTGGAACATGGAAGCAGAAAGCAGAAGTGATGTTTGATATATTTCATAGAATCATAGAATAGTAAGGGTTGGAAAGGACCTCAAGATCATCGAGTTCCAGCCCCCCTGCCATGGGCAGGGACACCTCCCACTAAACCATGCCATCCAAGGCTATGTCCAACCCCACCTTGAACGCCGCCAGGGATGAAGCATCCACAACCTCCCTGGGCAACCCATTCCAGGGCCCCACGACCCTCACATAAAGAATTTCTTCCTCAGATCCAATCTAAACCTCCCCTGTTTAAGTTTAATCCCATTACCCCTTGTCCTCTCACCACAGTCCCTAATGAAGAGTCCCTCCCCAGCATCCCTATAGGCCCCCTTCAGGTATTGGAAGGCTGCTATGAGGTCTCCACACAGCCTTCTCTTCTCCAGGCTGAACAGCCACAATTTTCTCAGCCTATCTTCATACGAGAGGTGCTCCAGTCCCCTGATCATCCTCGTGGCCCTCCTCTGGACTTGTTCCAACAGTTCCATGTCCTTTTTATGTTGAGGACACCAGAACTGCACACAATACTCCAAGTGAGGTCTCACGAGAGCAGAGTAAAGGGGCATGAGCACCTCCGTCGACCTGCTGGTCACACTCCTTTTGATGCAGCCCAGGATATTTCTTTAGTTATCCTGAGTGGTCTTCATTGATAGTTATGTAGTCTGAATGTCAGTGACTCACTGAGATGTAAAAGACTGGAGGACATGTCAGCACAGAACAGAAGTTGCAAAACTGAAAAGTGGGGTTGGTGAACCTGTTCTGCCTAATTCTGAGCTTGCCCCATTGTGGGTTCAGATGTATGGCAAGTACAGTTAGGTTCATAAGGAGAGAATGCAGAATAAAAGAGGAAAACAGAAAGGGAAAGCAGGCTTACAGGGGCTCCATCGTGGAGCGAACAAACACACCTGCAAATTTACATTTGTATTAGGTAGGATTTGTGCAGCAAGGAATGAACAAGGATGCACAGAGGTATGTGCATCACTGACACATGCCTCTGGTTTCTCTAGAGTTCAGCCTCAAGGGAAGGAAAGATGGGGACTGTCTCCTTTGAGTTAATTTCAAAACCTAGCACATTGCCTGAACCTTTAAAGGTACTTTGAGAGCTTGTAAACCCTCCACCTCTTTGGATTTGTCAGCTTCTATTTACAGCCTGAGCAGAAATGAAGGAGAGAAAAAGAATATGCTTGACAGCTGTATCAACAGTAGGGCATCTCCACTGAGATACAGTTGTCAGATCTGCTGAGTGCTTAGACCACCATTATGTTAAGGAAAGGTTGCAGGTGGGAATCCATCAGCTTCCTAGAGGGCATGTTGAAGCAGTATGGCCATTGATGTGGAGGTAGCTAGCTCAAATCTAAAGGGATTCATTTCAGATCTTTCTAAAAATAGAACATCTAGTGTATAGGAAGTGTGTTTTGCTATGCATAGGCTTTGTTCTGTGAATCTGTACATGCTTGAAAGAAGTCTAGTTTTTTGAGGAAGGTGAATCCACTTTATGAAAGCCTTAGTGTGTACAGTTTTTCCTAGTTAGGAACATAGTTATTCATAAGAGTAACAGTCCTACCACAGCTGTTCAAATGCCCAGTCAGGAGTTTTATCCAGAGAGCAAAGGGTTGTGTCTTTGCAGAAAGCATCCTCTGCTTCAATGCAGAAGCTTTACTTTACATTAGGTAGTTATCACACTTTGCTGCATTCATGGTACTGGCTTTAATCTGTTAGGAATTTCAGAAAAGTTATTCCAAAGCAAATGTATAGGAAAAAATTTCTCTGCCCTATATATTTACTGTATAAAATTATGCTGGGATTGCAATGGCAAATAACTTTCTACAGGATGTTTGCTTTAGGTTCTTGTATATACTCTAAAAAGGCAACTTGCCTGTATGGTTTAAGCACCCCAATGCATTGCCTACCCCAAAATACTGCTGTCTAGAAATTAAATATATGGTATTATAGCATCAGTCTTTATTGGTAACTTTTTATTGATAACCTTTTATTTCTTTTTTGTTTCCTTCCTAATATGTAGAGTGCTATTCCAGAGCCAACACAGACAAAATGTCCAGCAGGGGTGGAAAGAAGAAGTCAACCAAGACTTCCCGTTCCGCAAAGGCTGGGGTCATATTCCCTGTTGGAAGAATGCTACGTTACATTAAGAAAGGCCATCCCAAGTACAGAATTGGTGTTGGTGCTCCAGTGTATATGGCTGCTGTACTGGAATATCTGACTGGTAGGTTTTGCTGAACAATGTGAAAGTAATAATACAAACTGAATTTTGCCCAGGAAAAATGAGAAAGATGCTCAGATTTATAGATGACTATGAAGTTGTAGCTGAAGTGCATGCTTGGTGATCATACATCTAAGCCAAAATCAAGGTATCCCCCTACCCTTGCCTCAGCTTGGATGGCTTTTGTTCATTCCAGCACTGCATCTGTTCTGACGTGTAAACACTCTTCTTCCGCATAGTCAGGCAGAGGGATTCATTAGCATCAGTGAATAAGGGCTGGGCCTACAGTGTTGTAGTGCTTCCTGCTTCAACTTGGGTTATAATTGTCTGTTAAGCATATACATTCCTTTTACATAGAGAGCTTCTCTGTGTTTACTCAGGGCTGAGGTTGCTTACAGTGTTGTTTAAACATTTCTGTTGAATTTACAGATTATTTTTGAGACTACATATGCTGCTTGCAGTTTGTTTGGTTGAGTCTGTGTATAAATGCACACTGTTGTTCTGCCCTTCACCAACACAGCTTATTTGCTTGCATGTGTAGTCCTTTCTATGTTCCTCTCATCACGTGAGAATGAGAGCACCTTAAATCATTATCTTTTCCTCACAGTACCTTCCTGGAGGAGAATGGAACTGCTGTTTTTCCTCCATTTAGAAAGGAGTTTCAGAGGAAAAAAATGCTTTGCTAAAGACATACACAACTAGACATGAAAGTAAAGATCTTTACATAACAGTTCTCTCAAATGAAATTTAAAATCCTGCATTTACCCCACAAATGATACAAAAGTAGTCTTTTAATGGAAAACAAACCCCATCTGCACTAGCATCAACATATGGGCTTTTTGCAATATTGGCTTTTGTCGTGGTTCAAGCCCCTCATGCAGTTCGCTCACTCACTCCCCCCTCTTTCTTCCCCTCCGCTCCCGGAGGGATGGGGAGAATCAAAAGAATGCAACTCCCACAGGTTGAGATAAGAACAGTTCAGCAACTAAGGTATAACACAAACCACTGCTGCTACCACCAATGATAATAATGGCAAGGGAAATACAAGGAAAGAGAATACAACCGCTCACCACCGATACGAAGCCTGACCAAGCAGTGCACCCCCCCTTCTGGGTCTCTACTCTCCGTTTCTACATCCTGGGCATGATGTGCTGTGGTGTGGAATACCTCTTTGGTCAGTTTGGGTCGGGTATCCTGTCTCTGCTTCCTCCCGGCTTCCCCTCCTCCCTGGCAGAGCATGAGACTCAGAAAGTCCTTGGTCAGACCAAAACATTCGAAACAGTAGCTGAAAACATCAGTGTTATCAGCGCTGTTCCCAGCCTGAAAGTCAAAAACACAGTGCTGCACCAGCTACCAAGAAGGAGAAAAGTGACTGCTACTGCTGAACCCATGACAGCTTTCAAAAAATGGGGAAGAATAAATCACCAGTTCAGTCACATTCACATGGCCAGATTGACTTCTAAGTGTGTACCTGTAGGCTGGAGATCTAGCAAAAAGCGCAAGTGGTAGATGGATTACTGTTTGGATAGACATGCTGTTAGCATGATGAAGGAAAAGCTTTAATTCAGTCTGATTTCTCATAGCAGTGTTTCTTTTTCTAGTGCGTCTGCTTATGTCAGTATTTTGGTTGCACCAGGTTCAAGCGTTTCAAGGGAGAGTAGTCTCTGAGCTGTGATGGAGCCTCTGAGGAAACAATACAGTTCATTCTTGCTTTGACTTAAGCACATAGTAGCAAGATGTGGTTTAACTTTGCTGGGAGGAGCATTTAAAGCTGAAGTGACCTGACTGTTAAGACAATTTTAGCTACATCTTATAATGGATATTGACATTGAAGAGCTGAAGTAGTCTATTATTTTTTTTTGCTGTAAAGTTTCTTCTTCCCTTAAAGATGAAGATTGGTAATATTAGAGAATAATAGAGAAGCTGTTTTCTGTAAGGTGTTCTTATTACATTATTGAATTTTCTTAGCCATTAGATACCTTTCTTGTTTCCTTCACTTGTCCATGTTCATAATTTTCTTTATTTGGGCCTTCTCTTTCAAAGAATGCTTTTAAACTTCCTAGATGGCTTAAAAAAAAATTAACATTTCCTTCAGCTTGGTTCCTGCTTACAGCAATAACAACTCAAATAAAATGCCTCTTAGGGTGAAGGGTGCTTTGAATGCTGCCCTTTTAAAGAAGTAGAACAATACAGGTGAGCTTCAGATACTGCTAATGAGCAGCACATGGTATTACTTAACTCTTTGATTTTAAAGTGTTTACTAAGGTACTGGTGGCTTGGCCAGCTGAGAATAGGCTGGGAAATAAAGGTGTTTCTTTAACTGCTGGGCATCCTGGGAAACTGTCTGAGGAGGTTAATGACAGCAACAAAGCCAAAACCACTTGCATACATAGCTTCCTTAAGAAAAAGAGAAAAGGAAAGGGGGAAGGAAAGCTAAGGGGAAGGGTACCTTGTTTGTTTGTTTTTGTTTTCTTCCTTTAAATATGTTTAAGCTGGTTTTGTTGGTTGTTTTTTTTCCTCTGAAGGCAAGGTAGGTAGTCTTAGTATCTTGTATCTCAGGGTTTTCTTTCATTCTCATACATAAATGCATCTCAAAAGCACAGACACTCTTTTCTTTCCTGAGTTAGCAATAGCTCTATGGTTTATGACTGTTTCAGTTGGGTGGTTTTAGGTTTTTTTTTTCCCCTTTCTCTTTCTGTAAGCTTTTCACAGTCTATGTAGTGTAATGTTTTCACCTTTAATGCTCAGTATGTTTTCTGAACTTCAGGTCATTTATTTTTTCCTGTATAATTCAGAAACACTCCCTTGAAATGGGATGCTTGGAGCTTTTTGGTTTGTGTTCTTTTTACCTCTTGTTAGTTATTACTTCACAAACCCAGAGAAATCCTGACTTCTCTCCAGGAGAGCTTTTAAAGGTGATCATGCCAGCACATGGTCTGAGGCTAAATCAAAGCACTTCAACCATTTCAGAGTAAAAGCAGGAACGTGACATAATAGGAAGGAGACCATGTGAAGTCGCATGCTAATAAATTGGCTACATCAAAAACCCAATCCTGTGCATTCAGGAAGGAGAGAAGAAACATAGAATATCAAAAACAGTTGTAGGAAAGAACTTCAGAAAAGACCATGAGGGGAAATGGCAGGGATGTGACCTAATAGAAAGGAACCTACTAAGGTTTGGAAACAGTCTCATGTGTGTACAGAATATGGCACTGATTTTAATCCTTTAGAAGGTGAAGTGCTACATTTTGCTGCCTTTGCTAAAGCTTAACTCTGTAAATCTGAAATTAGCCCATAATGTGCTCAGATCTGAGGTTTTGGTTTGGTTCAGTTTGAGATTTGAACTTCTATAATGCTTCCAGCTGTTCAGACTTGGAGTTCTGTTTGGGATCCATCTGTAGTTGTGACTTTATCCACTTAGTACTTTTAAGGTAACTTACTGTTACCATATATATACAGCTGCTCATTAGAAATAAAAATATATCATCTCTAATTCTCTGTAGTGTATGGGCCCATTGTAATTTAAGCTCTTCTTCAGTCAATACCCAATGAAATGCTTTTTCAAACTACATTAATGCTGTTCTTACTTTTGTATTAGCCTGTTCATACACAGTACAGCTCCACTAGCAGGAGCACACACTGTTTTAGCACATAGGAATTAGCCTGGTTGCTTCAGTTACTGTAAACTAAAAACTGTGTGTCTTTGCTGTGCTGAATTTCAGTCGCTTAGCTTCTGACAGCTTCATCTACAGGGGCTGGCTGCGGTGCATCTTCCCTGTGTTGTCTGTTATAGTAACTTCAAAAGTAATCATAATAAAACTACAATGTTATTAGACGTACAATTTGTCTTCTGGCCTTTAGCTAATAAAGCAGTTTTCCTTATCTTCCATTTAAGTATACTTGACATAAAGAGGTTGCACAGCGAGTATTCTCCTCCTATTACTTATTCACTAAAGGTTCTTCTTCCTTACAAGTAATATTAGTGTAATTTTCTCATCAGCCTATTCAGTGTATGCCGTTTGATTTCTTAAGCATACCACCTGCTTATTCTTCCCTGCTTTTCATCTAAGGAAATAAAGCGTAATGTCCACTGTAAGCAGGATGCAAATGTCTATTCATGGGTGAATGTGCCGAAGGTACCTTTGAATTTTACCGATACTGAAGCAAGTGCGTGTACTTCCTTTCTGTAGTCTGAAGGAATAGTGTAGATGCTGACGAGCTATAATGCATGGCTCTTACTTCTTTGCAGTAGCACTTCATGCAGTGCTGCCTGTCTTGCAGGGATTAATCTGTGTATTCGATTAATTTCTGCTTCTGCTGCAGAACTAATTTTAAGCATTATCACCTGCTTTAAGATAGCAAGAAGTTTGGTGTTGGTAATTCCTTTTGTCTTCTTTTCTTATTGTGGCACTTGTTTACAGCGGTTCATTGCTTATTTATCCTCCCTAATGTGTACTGCAGAAAACTGCAATCCTCTCCTTATTTGCTCTGCAAAGTAGTGCATCAGTACCAGTTTATATCAAGAGAAAAATACCAGGTCAGTCCAGAGAATGGCCACAGACTTCACTTGGATGAAGTTGTGTGGCTTGTGTTTGTCAGAACTGGTGCAGCCATACATGTAATCGGGTATGTTTCTTTCAGATGTATGATTTGCACAAGTTACAATCTAGTCTAAACTTTCTTGCTAACTGAAAAAGATACTCCTTTGCCCTTAAAACATAGAAATCTCTTGAGCATATTTAAAGGCAGCAAGAGCCAGGCCTGCAAGTGATTTCTGCTCTCCCCGGCCCCCATCGTCTTCTCTCCACTGTAAATAATTTTCAGTTGCCAAAATGTCATAGCAGATGAGGAGAGGGAGAAGTTTATAAAACAGCGGGAGAACAGGAATACAGAAGAAATGAGACTTTGATTTATATTTGTCCTGTACACAGTGAAGGAAGGTAGGAGAAAATGTTAAATGTCTGTTTTCTCCATTAGATTTTTCTCTCAACTGGATTTTTATTGCCCATTGTGTACTATTGATCCTGTATTTTGTTCAAATGTAAAAACAAGCACCTTCTGAATGCCATGGGTAGAATTGCATCTGAGGCATTCTGGTGCTTATCTGAGTGTTTGTTTCCAGGCTTTGTGATGACACCAGAATACCTTACTGGAGGTTCATGTGCTGGAGTTCAGTTCGTTGCATTTTCATCTTGATTAATTTTCGATGTGGAAAACTTAGTTAAGCCAGCTGCTGATAGGCTGCAAAATGAAAGTGCTTCCTCAATGCAGGAAGTTTCAGATGCTCACTTTCCGATGTGCAAACTGATCAACTTGAACTGCTCTTCACCTCTCGCGTTCCGCTTGCTGCTGAAAACTTTTCCAGGGTCACAGAGGAAAACAATGCTTTGCCCTGTTTGTCAAAGCAAATGTGCTGCTGAACTTCTGCTTGGAGGCAGAGGAGAGCTCAGAGGTCCACAGCAAAAAAAGCATTAGGTTAAAAGCAGGTTCAAGTTCCAGGCACTCTGAGACTACCATAAATAATGGTCCTTAGGGAGTAATGAAATTTAAGACGATAATTAATCGACAGTATCTTGTTGACACTGTTGAAACATGCATTCACCACCAAGATACATTTCTTCTATTTAAACAGAAGCACTAGTCCCTGTTACAGTGTCGTGCTACAAACGGTGTCCCAAAAGAGGTTTAAAATACATTGGGGGCTTGCAGGACTTGTGCCTTATTTGGGCAAGCACAAAACTACCTCTTCAGATCCTGTGTGGCTTTAATATGGATCAGTACTGGGCCTAAAATACAGCAGGGCTGTTGATGGCAATAGCCTCGCAAGCAGAGACCTTTTGATAATGTCAGCATGGCCAAGCTCCTTTGTAACATTCTTCTTCTAGGTAAGACTTGTGTCATGAGGAGTGAGATTGTCACGATTTAACATTGCTGTACTTGTAAAAAGTGCCTCTTTAGATACGAAGCTTTGCACTGTTAGCAGTTGAATGGCCAACATCCTGAACCTACAAATGCATGAATTGATCAGCTTCAAATGAATATAAATGAAGTTTTCTCTCACTAATATACCCTGCCTTGGCTCCAGCCCTGTAAACACGTATGCGCCTGTTCTGTCTTGTAGTTCCATAAACTTCAGTGGATATCCAACTTAAAAAAGCTAGGTCAGTACAGAATTGCTTACTTGATTAGGGTCCTAGTGTATTCGCCAAGCTACACAGATCAGGGTTGATGAAAACCCATAAAAGCCCTATCATTGCATACTGATATGTCAATATAGACACTTAATTCAGAGGGGTAAATATGTATCATAATTTGCATTAATAGTAAACCAGGAAATTAAAAGAATTAGGAAGTTAAATAATGTTGGCTCTCTTACCAAAAAAAAACATGGATGGCGTTTAAGTGTAGAAAAGAACTGAAGTGTGAGACACATCAGAAGGCTCTAAGTGGAAGTGGCTTTTGTGGCCTGAACTTGAGTTTTATGTAAACAGCAGTCTGTCATCTGCCTCACAGAAATGCAAAGCTTACAATAACTTGGCACAGTTACAGGTTCTCCTCTACAGGGCCTAGTTTTGATAGAGCTCAGACACTAAAGACTTGGTTTGGGTTTTTTATTGTATCCGAAGAGAATGATTGTCCTGTTGAGAGTTCAGGTTTCATTGAGGCTTGTTCAAAGCAATAAAAGTTCTTGAACTGATTTTCACTGCATCAGATTTCCATGACTTTGAACCAAGGCTGAGAACTGCTTTATTGGAATGCGTAAGAGGGAAAGTGTTGTTAAATGATTCTACTTTCACTCTCGCAACTGCAGATTCCAGGGGGATTGGGTGGAATACACAGAGAGAAGAATGCAGGAAACTCTGAACAGTCGTGGTTGATTGGGGTTGATTGGGTTAAAACCTTCCGGAATCATGGAAAATGATTCTGAAGTCAATAAAATCCTGATGGAAGGATGATTAATTTAAAGTACAATAAACAGACTCCTTGTCATGTAGTTGGCTTTGTAGCAAATACGTATTTTCTCAGTGGAATTGTATCAACATCCATTTTTCTTTCATTTCTGGACATTGTTTTCAATTTGGTGCTGAGGAGAGGGAGGCTTCGCAAGCTTTTAGAAACCCCTGACTTGTTCGTGTTGGAACTTGCGTGTTCAGGAATTGGCTTTGGGTCAGCATATCACCTGTTAGTTGTTAAGAATGTAGTTTCAAAGCTATGATTTCATCTCCCTGAAGAGAAGATGGACAGAGGGATTCAATGCAACAGTGGGGTTTTAGCTGGAGATGTAAACCAAAAACAGAAAAAAAGCATTTTGGGGGTGAACTCAGACCAGATTCAGTTGAGTATTTACATTTATAAAGTGTTACAGCCTGGAATGCAGGATAAGCTAAAGGCCTTGTCATTGAGGCTTTAAAGGAGTTTTCTTCAGGAATGCCCAGTAATATTTTGTTTGAAAATGAGCATAATGAACTAGAGTGGGAGAAGAATGCATTTGCCTTTGTTTCCATCCAGGTCTGCGGTTGCTACTGTGCCTGCTTTGTTTTGGTCTAATAGTAATTTGTTTCATTTTAACCTTGTACGGAGTTCTTGTTCCAAACTGCACCAAGTGTTGTGAAATACCAAAGCAACGGATGAAGTGCGCATAATGAGATTGGGAACTTGGGAGGATGTCCAAGACCTGACCAGAGGCTCTGCAAGTAAAGAATGAGAAACTTGCCCTCAAAACTTGCTGCAGGATGAGGTTTCTGTGGAGACTTTCAGACTTTTTGGTTGTGTTTGAGTAGGAAATGCCTTGAGAATAGCTTTTCCTGTGGTCTTATCTCAGGCTGAAGTACAAAGATTCACAACCTGTTTTAAAATCTTTAACTGAACTTTAAAAACCCCCGCCCAAGAAAAGCTGTTCTGGTTCAAGTGCTGAGACCAGGCTTTGAGCAGCTTTCACTACCCATTGCCATCTGCCTAGTTCTATATATTACAAAGGATTTTTTCAAGTGATATCAGAAGTGCCTTTAAGTTAAATTATAAGAGAAATTGTCTTAACTTTTAAGACTTTCTCTTCCCACTTTAATCTTCCACATAATTATGACTGAAAACGATTAATCATTGCTATGTCTTTTAAATCACATTGATGTGTTCATCTTATAGTCAGATTTCTAAGGCTACATAAGAGCCATCCATACATGAATATATCCCATGCTGAGGTGGCATTCCTAATCAATTTTTTCCTTTCCCAATCATGTACTTCTCACAGCTTTTTTACTGGATGGTTTCATACCTGCACAGAAAAAGCCACTTGTGCAAGTATAAAGAGTATCTCTTCTTGTTAACCTAAGATTTCAATATGTAGTACTTGAAAATTATACCTTCAAAAACGTAAAATATTGAATAACTTGTATGTTTTCCTTATTTAAAGAAAAATAGGGATTTTGGTGCTCAGTCCTTCTGTAAAGTGTGCCTCAGAGTTGCCTTTCGCCTGAGTGGTGGTGCTGTAACTATTCTCTAGAGGGGAAATGCCTTGAGTCAATATATGAAAGGAATGGAATAGACATTATGCAACTTCCATCCTTTTTGTGAGGCCTCATTTTTGTAAACTGTTCTTGTTTTGGTCTTCTGGCTGAATAAATACAAGCTGAGTCTGGCTGGGTAAATACAAGCTGAGTGAATCCTGATGTCATGGAAGCTCTTAAAACTTGCTTTTGCCTCAACTCTTACAAGCAAAGCTTTTTCTCTTGATCCTGTTCAGTTGCAGGAGTTGATGCTTTCTTTGATGTTTGTTTTTTCCCCACTGTTGGAAGATTTCCATTAATGAAATGGAACTCCTCAATGACTCAACCTTTGCACCTGGTAGAATGGCACTTCCAAAGATAGGTCTGACCTAAGAACTGAGATCCAATCTCAATTTTAAATACCTTTCCCACCTACTACTCTTTCCAGCTCCACACCTAAATCCAGAGTGATTATTCTGGCAATTTGATTCAGCTCCCTTACAGAGAGAGAGATTTGAATCTAATTTAAAAGTGGTTCAAAACATGGATGAGACACCATTTAAATATTCAGAATTCAAGGAGTGTAAGAGTAAAGCTGGCTGCAAGCAAAATACAGGCAAGTAGTCCGGACCCCATCCAGATCCAGAAAGTCTCTGTTTCTAGCATCTGTAAGTGCTTGGATCTGTTGGGTTGGGATGGGCTTTGTCTCTGTCACTGCTAAATCGAAACTTGATACCTATGTTGGCTTCAGCTCAAATGCCTCCTGATCCTTTGCTTTTAAAGAGGGGAGAGCCCCCCTTTGAGCAGCCTTGTGTGCACAGCTGGGTTCTGCTGGATCCCTCTGTGGGCACAAGCAGTATTTGATTATTATTGGAGAGCTAAGGAGAAGGCCAGAAGAAAAATTCCATCCTCTGTGCCCTCCTCCTCTCTCCCTCTCCCCAAGCTCCACTTTTGTGGTCCTCAACGCCAGTGCAAAGGGTTCTGTTCCTGAAAGGGAAGTGGGGTACCTCAACTTCCCTAAAGGACCATTAGAAAACTGTAATTTCAAAATGAGTTTCCTGTCCAAGGAAGAGGGCTTAGCACTTACAGGAACAGTTCTCCACTGTACAAGGCAGACATTTCAGTTTTATGAGGAACAAATAAAACATTCCTCTGTGCTTTACAGGCATAACACTTTCTTAGACTCTTTAGTTGCAAAATGACCTGTCTGCATAGTTATGCCGATCAGTCGCAGAGAATAACACGGCCCAACTGTTTAGCAGTGCCTGATGCAGTAAAGGAGCGGAGGTGGGGGAAGCGGAGGCGAACCAAGAAGTAGTCTGCTGCTTGCAACAAATCCTTCGTGTGCTTTTTTAGCCATTAATAATGTCTGAGATACAGAACAACTCCTGATGTAGAGAGGTGGAGATACGGAATCCTCCTGAGGTCAGTGGGGATGCACAGGATGTACCCAGCTTGCCTGTTGGAAGGTGAATCAGGTCTTGTGTCACAAGTGGCTGCGTGCAGTGCTGAATGCAAACTGAACCACACGTGTTCAAGCTGTGGCTTCTGAGAATATGTGAAAAGGATTATGCCAGCTTAATTCAGTTCTTTGGAGGTGTGGAAAGCATGGTCAGGTTGACTTTACCCTGCTAATCCTGCTTTAAAAAGAAATTAAAGCAATTGTCAGCATGAAATGTTGAGTTTGGGAGGACTTGGACTTAATATCCTATCTCATCCTGTAATAAAGTTAATGATGCTCTTTGAAGAACATAAAACTAGTGAAAGCCTACCAAAATCCTTTATCAAGTGTAAGTGTAGAACATCCAGAAGCAGCTGTCATAACTAGCATATTATGAGACTTAGGATGAAAAGTAATTGGAGAATTATATTAAACTTGGGCTAATGAGAAGCCATAGTCTGTGCTATACAGTATTACTTAAGATTTACTATGTGTTATGGTAAAGGTATGTGGTCATGCGGGCTTTGATTTCAGTCTTTTTCATTTCCAGATTAATGTCTTAATTCAGTTCTATTTGCCTCTACAGCAAGCTTATGGGAGAGCTTTCATGGTATAGTCAATTGTTAAATGTGAAATCAATATCATAGCCTATTCTAATGTGAAATTTTAATGTATTAGTGTGTAATAGATGTAAAAAAGAAAGTTTGGAGTTTTTTTTCCTCCCTTTTTCTTCAAGCATCCCCAGGTTTGCAAGAGGAAATGCACCAAAAGCAATAGTGAAATGCAGTCTGTACAGAAAGAGATGAAAGGTTAGGTATAATGGAGACAGCAGTAGCACATAATTGTAGTCAGGTAAACATGTTATGTCACTTCTTGAATCGTTCCCCTGACTTTCTTGTAATTAATAGCATTCTTTGCCTAAGGCTTGTTGAATAGAAGACAGATAAGTTAGGAGGTAATGCTGCAGCCTTTTGCTTCCGAGGTCCTTGCAGGGGAACAAGTTAATCTTTCCTAATTCTAATAAAGGCCATCTTATGCCCAGCTGTTAAATGTGTTTTGTCAGGACAGGAGATTTCTTCTAAGGGATAATTTACTAGCAGCAAACAAACATGATTCATCAATTTCTTCTTCTGGACAGAAAGTTCTTCTCAGAGGAAAAAACAAAATCATTGTAGTGTAGCAGCAGAGTCTGTATTTTTAGTGTCCTAACTTGGATGCGTGCTTGTGTGCTTCCATAATGTTAAAATGAGGAACTGGGAATAGCATCTTTTCCAGTGATAAAGTAGAAGCAGTGCAAGCCAGAACTCATGTTTATGACAGGTTTGAGGCAAAAAACCCTATAGCATTTGCACATCTCAAACTCTGTCACCTGACAGGAGAAGGGTCCTGGGGATGAACACACAGTAGCCTTGAGAAGAACATTGTAAAGTCAAGAATTTAGGGGAACTGCTTTAAAAGGACAAAAAAGATAATACAGTTTACTGTATTTACAGCACTTGAAGTGTGTATTGCATTCACCCTTCAGGGAGTAAACATACAGAAAAAAAACTACAGTTTTAGAAGTAGATAAGATATCTTTTTGCATGGATGTTAAGAAATAACACATTGATTTCTCTTGATGATCACAGTGTAATTAAAAGGGGCTTGTTTTTTTTCTCAGCGGAAATTCTGGAATTGGCTGGAAATGCAGCAAGGGACAACAAGAAGGGTCGAGTCACTCCTAGACACATCCTGTTGGCTGTAGCAAATGATGAAGAATTAAATCAGGTAAGAAAAATCTCCACTGTGTGAGGGCAAGCATTTCATTTAGGGCTTTTTAAATTGTCTTTCCATACAGCTGACTTGTAACTCAAGATCTCTGCTTTTTGAGCATCCCACCAGGAATCAGCTCCTTCCCTCGCTAGCACGCTGCCTGTGTAACTAACAGCAGTACTCAGCTTAATTATGTATTTCAGGACTCTTAAAATGTGTAAAATGCAATGGAGGTGTAATATGACATTTGCTTGCACTATTACAACCACTTATGTTAGAGTTGGACATTGTCATAAACTCTACAAAGACACGGAGAAAATCTTGTTGATGAGGTTTTCTGGGCTTTTTGTTGTTTTCCCCGTTACGCAGCTTAGGACTTAGTGGGACCTATCCTGTTCCCATTGAAGTCCATCACTGTGACCACAGAATTAAGAGCTCTGGAACTCTTGCAAGTCTGTGTCCTTTGTAGATTTCAAAAGGCTTCTAACTTGGCCACAGAAAACTTGGACTTTGTTGTTATTACAGTGCTGCGGTGTCAGCCAGAGGCACTGGGGAAGATTAAAGTGCCTTTGTGTGAGGTGCTGTAAAAATACATCTGAAAAGATACTTTTTCCAAACCATTTATATCATAATGGGGAAAATAATATCCTCAAACCACCCTCCTTCTGGCTTTGTCTGAAATTTGATACTACTTTCCCTTCATCATCCCTTTGTAAGCTTGGAGCCTCACTGAGTTGTGGTTGGAGAGCAGTAAACACAAATCAGAAGGTGGGAGTACCTGAGGGACTTTGTCACTGTTTGTATCCTCCTGGATTGTGAATTATCCCTGTTAGATGTATGAAAAGTGGGTTAAAGTGGTTTTAAATACAGAACATGATCTATTTCACCTCTGCTTTTAAAGGCATGAATGAACTGTACACTTTTGATTCTCTTTTCTTCTACTGCATCAAGACTTTTCTTTAAGAAAGATTTCCAGGTGTAGAGATTTGTATGGATGTTACCCTGTAGCTGAAGCTTCTTTTTCTAAGAAAAAAAAGTCTTTTAAAAATGCACTTTTAAGAAAATTCATCAGTTGGGACACACATTGGGTTCTTCACAGCGTGGTACCCGTTGCAATCCTGTATGATGGACTTTGGGATCGCATCTCTCTCTCACAAGCACCCTCACATCTGTGCCTGGGGCTGTCCCGTTTTCTCATAGCTGGGTAACAGTTTTCATTTCATGGCTTCACAGAAGCAGACCTTGTGCAAGCCCAAGAGGTGCTGATAGTTACAAGCATGTGTGCAAGATGAATACGTAATCCCTTTGTAGTTAAAATCTGATTTGTGGTCAGGTTCATTTTGTATATTTCATATTCCTTCTTTAAGCACAGTGTGTTGAGAAACATGCAAGAACCAGTTAAATCTCAAGGTAATGTACAACGTTTGCAGTAAACGCCATTTGCTATTGATTGGTGAGTAAATGCTGGAATTTGTCACCTACAATTTGGTCTTATATTTTCTCACTAGCTATTGAAAGGGGTCACCATAGCCAGTGGTGGAGTGTTACCCAATATTCACCCAGAGCTGCTGGCAAAGAAGAGGGGATCAAAAGGAAAACTGGAAGCCATCATCACACCACCTCCAGCAAAGAAGGCAAAGTCTCCATCACAGAAAAAAACTGTATCAAAGAAAACAGGTGGCAAGAAAGGGGCAAGGAAATCCAAGGTAGAGTAATCTGTTAATTTTAAACCCAAACAAGCTTGCTAGTAGTAGCTGCAGGGAGTAGCATGTGTAGGGTAGATGGCCTGTTCCATGTGTTGTTGACAGTAGTGATGACAGTACAGTGTAAGCAAATCCTGAAAGGAGTGCTGCCCTCTCCCTAGTGCAGCTGGAAGCCTGACCACCTTCAGAAGTGCACAGGTCTGCAGGACAGAGTGTAGACAAGCTGTAAATACACTGTATGAAACAGCCTTTAGGTGGGTACAGGCGGAAGGCACCAAGAAACAGAAAAAGGGTGTGGGGAGGGTAAGTCATGCCTTACCCATGAGCAAAAAGTTCATTGGAAGTGAGTACAGGGGCAGGTCTGCTGTGACTGTGCAGGTGCCTGCATTGGGCTGGGCAGAATGCACTGGCTTAGACTTTGTTCAGGTATTGCTATGGGCCTGCAAGAAACAAAGAATCCAGGGTTGGGGTTTGGTTTGGCTTTTTTTTGAGCAAGTAAAGTCAAACTAAAGCAGGATTTTGCAATTTTAGATGATGAATGAAAACAACAGCCTAAGTCACTTGTAACAGTGCCCTCAGCCGTTAGCATGTTGGAGTCCTGTTTCCAAGTTTGGTGGGTTTCTGTTGCTTATTGGGTTTTTGAATGCATTTTTGGTTTGGTTCAGTTTAGTGTAAGGTTCCTCACAGTTGATTTGATGAAACCCAAGAGGGAGAAGTACCGCTGAAGTAGGATGCAATACTGCTACCATCAAAGCTGCATCAAAGGAACTGTATTGTTGGCTATACAGGATGTCTTTGGCTGAGCTGAAGACCCACAAATGTCCTTCTCTGCTGTTAGTATGTTAGAGATGGGACTATTCCATGTTTATTTTGGGGGGGGTGTTATTTCCTGGTAATCAATGAAAGTCATTCAAGATGAAGTATGGAGGTGAGGGCAAGAACAGGAGGACCAAAATGTGATTTTTCTTATGACAAAGAACCCTAAGAATAAGATTTTTAAGCTGAGGAGAACATTCCTACATTCCTTTTTCTTTGTTTGTTTGTAGGAATTAGGGAATCTTTCTAATGTCTGTGTGTGACAAAGGATCTTTGCTTTGCAAACCAGCTACTGTCATGCCATAGGTCATGAAAATGGGAAGAAAAGTACATGATTTTCACATGAAATGAACACTGCGTGTGAAAATTTGCTTCCAGGTCAAACAGAAACTATGTCTCTGTTACTAATTACTTGGTCACTCGAATGATCGTTTCACTCTTGTTTTGAACTGTTGAATTTAGTTTTCTCTCCTAGAACACGGATTAGCTGACATTTCAAGTGCAGTGTTTCTAATAACCATGCACTACTAAGTTCCCTAAATCTGGAATTTTTTTCCCCTTACTTGATTACAAAAGCAGGAAGTCTGTTGTGGGGTTCTGTTTTTCTTCCACACAATAAACTGTATTGTCTGCTTACTATATTGGTATTTGGCTAACAGTAAACTCCTGGGCTATTGAAATAGGGCCCATGAAAATCTAATTTCCAAAACATTTGTGTAAAGCAAAGCATGGTTACAGCTTCTAAAGCACCAATATACCTTTACATCAAAGTCATTTCTGTTGCTCAGCCACAGATTTAGTTTATATACTTTGGAAAGGGCCAATAGAACAGTGGCTTGCTTAATATTCCAGGTGTGCTTTTTAGCTTCAGCATAGGTACTGCTGAGGAGCAAGTATTTATATGAAATCATAAGTAGTAATTTTATTGAAAATATGAAATTATTTTTGGCACAAATTGGCTTTATAACCACAGCAGTCAATTCACTGTCTCCATGAAACATCCCTTTCAAGATGTTCCTGATTCTCATTTCTATTCAGTAAATCATTTCGCTCCTGAAACCTGTGATTTTACTTCAGGAATACAATTGAAAAAAGGAGTGGTGGCGGAGGGGAGCACCCTCTCCACCTACAGCTTTACTGGAGATAAAGGAAGGTGGCAGTGTTAAGACAGAAAATGATTCAGTTCATTTCCTACTACTAGGCAGGTGGAAAGTAGATGTATTCTTCTGACCCTGGCTGTAAGGGCGGACAGATTACAAAGCAGTATTTCTAAAACAGAACTTTGTGACATCTGGGAGCTTCTCTCTTCACAGACAGAGAGAGAATTTGCACTCTGGCAAGTCAGTTTTTACCTTAGAATGAATCTCAATTCATACATGCAAACAAATACGTTATCTTTTTCCACACAAGCCATTAGGAATCTGATAAGTTTCAAGCTGTTTGTTTTCTTATTTAAGACAACTGTCATCTGAAGCATGCACTGTGGTAGGCAAGAAGAGACTTATGTAGATATACAGACACAGAGGTCGTTTTTGCTATTGATTCCTTCAGCTGCAATCAGTCACTTCAGTTAGACTAAAGGATAAAATCCAAATGCCGGTGTTTGTCCTGGCACTTTATTGCCTGTGAGCATTTATGGCATGTCATATATCGTAGTGTTATCAAACTGTTTTTCTCAGCCTTGAGTTAACTAATTAACTATATTTTTGGAAGAAGAAGCAGGGAGAAGTGAGCAAATCAGCCAGTGCTGACAGCACAACAGAGGGAACTCCTGCAGATGGTTTCACAGTCCTGTCCACCAAAAGTCTGTTTCTTGGCCAGAAGGTATGCTCCTGCATTTTCTAAACGAATACCTATTTCTCAGTGCTGCTTAGGGAATACCCTTTTGCACCCCTCCCCTTTCCCCAAACCACCTAGGTACAATGGACATTTCCCCACTGAGCGCTTGAGGAGATGTATGTTAATTTTTAAACAAAGCAATTCTCTGAAACAACTTTTAAAACACTTTAAAAATATACAAGAGAGTCTTCAGATGGCTTCATAAATACCCAAAGAGAAGGCAAGCCTGTGTGCTTGTATCTCTTACCTTATTCATACCAGCAGAGTTGTTCCAGCTAACCTTCTGCCAAAGATAATCCTAAAAATGAACTCTTTTTTTCCACTGGGCAGCCTGCTTCATTGCTGATGGAAATGATTTCCAGGTTTTTATCAAAACCTCTTTTAAACATTGGTTCATAATAGTGGTTTAATGTTTTGTTCTGCTTTGTTATTTACAAAAGTTAATGCTGTGTAATAATGAATGATGCTTTTTATGAAAAGCTAGAAGTCAACAATCCTTTTTTGCCTGTGAATATGCTCTGGGACGTGGGGTGGTCTAATAGCAATACCTGCTTAAAGAGAGGATCCAGTTAAAAAGACAATTCATTCAATTAATTTGGTCTTTTAGCTTGAAACCTGCCTTTAGTTCATGATAGAAAATTTTGTGAAGTAAAACTGCATCTTTCTTCTATCATTCAGTAATCAGCTCATTGTGTTGTAAGTCATAAACGATGAGCCATTGTCCGTTGTGGAATGCATCTCCTCTGACTCATTTTTATTTCATACTGAGGTTGTTCTCCATTTACCCTTCCACAGTTTGTTTGCTCAGTTTAAGATGCATGAAAGTACCATTATTTTTTGCAAGAGTTTTGGTTTTCCACAATTAATTTTACAGCTAGAGCTGAATTGCTGCTTTGGTAGGGGGTTGTTGTTTGACTACTGCTAAGGGGCTGGTTTTGAATATACTTTGATGACTAAACCAGAACCCCAAACTTGTAAAACACATTAGCGTTTCAAGAAAGCAAGTAGTGTCAGACTCTTGGGCCTGATTTTGAACAGCTTTTAGTTACCATAGGAATCCTGTAGTAACACCTAGTGTTGTGTTCCAGCAAGACTGACCCATCAAATCAGTGGGCTTTGCTGTTGGCCTCAGTGGAAGAGTCATGAGCTCCAGGACTGCTTTAAGCTGTGGTGAGCAAAGCCAGTGCCTGTTATAGAGCTTTCCAGTGAGTACCTTGCACTGGGAAATGGACTTTATGGCTTTCTCCTTCACTTGGAAGGCAGCCCCCTATTAATAATCAGTGGTATGACATGTCCATCCCTGTACTGGTTCGCTGTCAATTAGCCCTGCATGTGAGAGGGGGGCAGGTTTTAGTGTATATTTGTAACAAAAATTAAACCCTCTCCCTTTAGAGCGAACACTCTAAATGCAATGGATTGTTTCCTGAAGGATAGAGCATGCATAGATGCTGTGGAGATGAGTCTAGCACACTTGTCTAGCACAGATTATAGTTTGCTTCTGATTCCCTGGCAGAAACTGTCTTCAGAGGCAGTGAATGGTTAGCATACAAATCTAAAGATAGGCTATGTTTAACAAATGTAAGAATTTTCTGTGTTCTGTGAGTTAAAAATGAAATTCTTGCCTTGCTTCAGCCGATAAATAATGTATTCATGTCTCTGTTCCAATTTTTACCCCCAAAATAGCATCTTGAGACCAACCTAAATTCTTTTAAGACTGAAAATGTGAAAAGCTTAAAATGCAAAAAAACCCCTTAACGCTGTAGTGATCAAAGAGATTTTATTTAGCATTAAAATAACCAAAAAAAAACCCCATGCTGGCCTATTCCCAGGAATATTTTCAGACCATTCCCCAGAAATTAATTTCAAAACATGCATTTTCAAAGCTACCCAAAAAAATTTTTATTTCCTTGTGATAAAAAAGACGAAGATAAAACTGTCGATCATGGAATTGGTGAGAGTTGAATGCTGCTAAACATGAGGTGTGTTTTGCATGGGCCAGGAGATCCTGGATGTGACAGGATGTCTGCTTCTATGTGCAGGTTTAGCAGCCCACTAAAGGTGGTTGTTAGTGAAGTGACACTCAGCAGTCCCAAATAAGTGCTATTTATTTGGCAAATCTACAAATTAAATGTAACAATTCTCTATAAAAACTCGAGTGACTTTTAATCGGGTAAATGCTTCTGCTTAGTCATTTCTACATGCAATTGCTGTTTAAAAAGGGAATATTTGATTCTTAAACTAGTAGTCTAAATTTTAGTCTGATGCTTAAAGCAAAAAAAACACATTTGTTCGGGTTGTCTTAAATGAACGCCACAAGGTATTCATCAACATAATGAACTAGGAATTATGTCAGTAGTGATTGCAGACAGAGTTGCAGTTTGATTCGTTAGATGTGTGTGTGTTGCTTGTTTGGAAAGCATGAGGGCAGAAGGGGAGGACCTTCCTTCTGTTCAGCAGAGCCTGCACTCCTTTAAACAGCATTTTGAGGGAGGAAGAAGAAGTACACTGGTTTCTTGGATAGGAAGGATAGCGTGTTCAGGTTCAGCTGGAGGCCTGGAAACCATGACCCTGGCTTCTGGTTTTGGCCAAGTCAGAGGTACTGTAAATCATTTCCTCTCCCTCTGTTGCCTTCCACATTTGCATAATGGAGACACACTTGGGGATACTCTTCACGATGATGGTAGGAAAGCTTAATGTGATAAACCACTCTGAGCTTTTCCATTTAAAAAGCAAAACCACTCATATTAACCATAGTTATTTGATTTTTCTCGAGTTTGTACATACAGATTTTCATGTTCTGTGTGTTCTTACTAAAGTGCAGTGCAAACACAGAAACTTGAGACTGAAAAACCCAACCGAACAAATAATCTGTACCTTTTGGACCTCCTGTGACATCTTTGGACCCCTTTACAGCGTATCTCTTTGGTCTGCAAAA
Organism: Amazona ochrocephala; assembly: GCA_039720435.1. Taxonomy (NCBI): domain Eukaryota; kingdom Metazoa; phylum Chordata; class Aves; order Psittaciformes; family Psittacidae; genus Amazona; species Amazona ochrocephala. The sequence continues at coordinate 17,681,955 of CM077889.1, forward strand.
CCACTACCTGCTTGATCAGGAAATAATGGACTAAATGCAGAGAAGGGGGAAAATAATCCTTAGGATCACATCATTCTGAAGTATTTAATGGGAAAAAATCTTCTTGGCTCCAAGCTTGCAGAAGGGAAGGGTTTTATTTGCAAGAGTAGTTCTTCATGCTTCTAATATCATCAGATTTAATTACTGAAAACACAAATGAGAATGCTGCAAACCTGGGTATTGCGCAGTTTTTAAATGTAGTTACTGCATTAAATCTTGACATGAAACCATTAAATCTTGCTGACATTCAGCTAGAAACTCTTAGAGGTTGGGAAGGGGCAACAAAAACCCTTCAGTTACACCTTTAGAAGTATATTAATGCCACACTAAGTGTTAAAATGTAGCTAATAGGTAAATGATTGCACACCTACAAGTGATGTCCCAATGGAAACATGATGTTCTGCGCATCAACTAGTTTGTTTTTCCTGAGACAATTACAGAGTAGAGGCAGAGTTGTAAGGCCTCAAGCCTAAGCATTAGGGTTTGGAATTTCCAAGCTACTCAGCTTGTTGTCTGCAGCAGGCATCTTCAGTTTTCTGTATGAAACTCATACCAGAAACACTCCCAAAACATTGAAGGTAATTTTGTCTGAAATAAGAAATGCAAGGCTTGGCGCAGCGAATATTCATGGATGTGCTAAGTACCACCTGCATTTTATCTAACATTCAATTTAAATGCTACCTAAAGTTATGTCCATTCTTTGCTGCACATGTATGTGCAACTCATGCCTATTTATATGGTTTTAAGTGGCTCTTTAGGGGGGATCACGTCTGTCTTAATACGTGTTTCATACTATTGGGTAGTAAAAATGAGCAATAACCCACTGGAGGATTTAATTCTATAGGAGAACTTCTGGGGTGTTTTAATTGTTTTGGGCAATCACTAACGCTGCATTGAACAGTGAACGCAAAGTTTAGCTGCCGACAGAGGCTGTCAGTGATGGGCAGCTTTTAATGCATTTTGATGTTACTGTTAAATGGAAACTTTAATTACCATCTAGTTACTAGGTAAATCCCATACATGAGTAGGCACAGAGACAGGTAGAGGCCTGAAACCAAAATGCACTGCAGCCAGTATTCTGGGGCATAAACTTGTAGAACACAGGAATCAGAGCATCACCTGAATAAACAAAACATGCTTAGGAACATACTAAAATCCCCACAAAACAGTCTTTTGGTGTGTGCATGTGTTTTTGTCATTGGGTTTTTTTTCTTTCTTTTTATTTTTTCCCAATTTCAAAATTCATCAAGTTTATTTTTTAACATTTTGGTTTGATTTGATTTGACTTTATTTTTTAAACAGCAGTTGCTTGTAGTCAAACTCAAGACTCAAACGCCAGTATGAATAAGTCACCACGTGTGAAATATTAAAGGATTCTCAGCTATTTGGGAAGCAAGCCTGCTTAGATTTTATTACAAATTCCTCAACAGACCCATACTTAAAGCAGGGCTGAATTACATTCATTTTTAGCCAAAATAACCCTATTTTGAGGGAGTGTAGTTTAGTCAAACACCATCTGCAAATTACATGAAATTGCAGGCTTTTAAGAAGAGAAAGAAGGTCAATTCATATAATCACATGAATGAAATGGAAACAATTTATTCATAAAACTTAAATACATGGATGTTGGCCTCCTTAAATGACCCGTTCACTTGTACTGGTTTCATGAATTAGTTCATATTCCCTATTAATAAACTAAGGGACACAAGGAGGAGATTTGTTCATTTTATAGAACATGGAATACAAACCAAGAGACAAAATTATTATTGATGAGATAAATTGCTGTGCCTGAATGTTATGCTTCAGAGGTTAAACCTGGTGGGTTTGGAATTGGAAGGAAAGCCTGGCTTAGCTACAGTTGGCTTCAAGGCTTACGTAAAGGAATGAGAACCTTCTCTACTATCAGTAGGAAGCAAGCTGTGCTGTCACTTTACACCTCTAACAACTTCCAAATAAGCATTCTTACTAGAAGGACATGGCAGGATCAGTTTGTTACCATTGCTGGTCTGACTTTTTCACTGTCTTCTTATTTTATACAATATTTTGTAAGTCTTGCTCAAAATGTGTTGTTAGAAGTTGAAATCTGCACTTCCTCATATTTCATTGATTCTTTTTATTCTTTTAAGAGCAGGTAGTACACATTTGAGATATAGAATGATTTGGGTTGGAGAGGACCTTAAAGCTCATCCAGTTCCAACCCCCTGCCACAGGCAGGGACGCCTTCCACTAAAGCAGGTAGCTCCAAGCCCTGTCTGACCTCGCCTTGAACACTGCCAGGGATGGGGCAACCACAGCTTCTCTGGGCACCCTGTGCCAGCGCCTCAGCACCCTCACAGGGAAGAATATTTTCCTAATACATTATCTGTGCTGACTTCCTCAATTTACTGTGTGCCCATGAGAAATCCTTCCAATTTTGTAGCAGTTAAGACAGAAATTGAAAGGCATGCTTGAAATTATGTGGTGTTAGTGGGAGAAGCTAATGAGCATTAATGGATGGGGGCAAAATGTCTATTTTTATAACTGGCTAAAGGCAATAAAGCGAATAAAATAAAACCTAGCAGCAGTAAGCACGTAATAGTGCCTGCTTATGGGGCATCCCCAGCCCTTCCCAAAGGCTGCAGAGCTGTGCAAATGAAAACTGAAATGCTGCAATATGGAATGTGCTGGCCGCTCGTAAGGGAACACATCCCCTTGTTAGGCTGGAGGGATTGCTGGAGACACTTGTGCTTTCTCAAGGATATGCTCATACTTACTGGCTTAAAGGAGGAGGAGCAGCATCTTTTGTCCAAGTTTCAGTGCCCAAGGATCATGGCACATTCCTGTAATTGGTAGTTAAGGAAATGATAGGGGTGTCCTTCATCTGTAAAGGAGAAACAAACACCCTCTTATAACAATCCTAGATAGTGGCCAGCATAAAGCCAAACTAGACCTTGTTAGTAGATACCTTCATGCCCCCCCAAGTGTGAACAGTGTTTGAGTCTTGTGTTTGAATTTTATTTGGATAATAACCCTCCTTTATGACCTGCCTTTTATTTTGCATATTTGTTTGCAGTGATGCTATCTCCATCTGTGTTGCAAAGCTCACTTTTCTGCAGCTTCTCTGTGATTTCCCAGCTGTCCTGTTATTTCCCACCTCATGCTTTTCTTTTCAGCTGAACCTTATTCACAGTGAAATCAGTAATTTAGCCGGCTTCGAGGTGGAGGCCATTATCAATCCTACCAATGCTGACATTGACCTTAAAGATGACCTAGGTAAATGGGGCATGGGTTGACACAACTAATGGTCACATGGAAATTATGGAACCCAGAATTTACTCTCTAGGGCTTCATATATTTAAAAAGAGCAGAAATTCAAATCCTGCAGGTTCTGTTTTGTTGAAGAACTACATTCAAAATCCTTTTTCACCAAATCTGAATACTCGCAGCAATTGCTAGTCTTGATTTGTGTTAAAGCAAAACTCATAAATTCTTTTCCATAATGCTCATATGTGACTGTTAGCTATTTTGGGGGGTTTCTTATTTGGATACTTTGAGGACTAAAATACTTCTTTGTCAGGTTGTTTTCAAAATAAGCAGTTTCTCCATTCTTGCTGCAATCTGGGTTTTTTTCTGATACTCAGAATAGGCATAAATATTTCTAAAGAGGATTGATTAAATAATTAACTATTCCCAAATCTTTCCTACCTCAATTTCGTGTTTAATTCAGTCAAATAGTGTATTTCCATTACACTTCAATTACTCCTTGGCACTTTCATTCAGCTGAAAACAAATACTGATGTTATACCAACACTGAACTTATAGACGCTATCGTATATAATATATCGCTTCTAAAGCTTCTGTCTTGTTCTGTATTGAAAAATAAGTAAATCCTCCTTCAACAGAAGTCTGTTCTTCAGCAAAAGTTAAAGAAAAATTAACTGCCATGCATTAAGTGCTGCATTCCTTTCTTATTTGAGTACACCTGCTGCTGTCTTGGTTTTAAACTTCCTTAATGGAATGCACCCCATAATTCTTCTTCTACCGCGCTTCCTATGGGAATGTACGCAGTAATTTAACAAGGAAAAGATTTAAATCAGCCTTTCCCAGAAATATGTACATTTTTACAAGTGTCTCAGCCATTCAACACATAACCAGAAAATGTGCCTTAACCTTTGACATATAAGAACAATCATTTCTGGTTTTTAAAGCACATTCAGTACAACCCTGTCTGCAAATACAGTTTCCTCCACGTGAAGGAGACTGTCATTTATAGAAGCAAAACGATGCATCCTATCCATATGAAGCTTAGTGCCTGTCAGCTTATTGATGCTGACAAAATGGAGAAACTAGTTATTTTGTTTGGCTTGATGATCCTGAATTTCTTTTTTTTAAACAGATTCCTTATTTTAGTGTCATGCTCTGTGGGGAACTGGTTGTTCTAGGTTTCTGCCAAGTGAAATGGGGTATTAGCTGGTTTTAAAACTTTGGAAATGATCTCATGTGATTGCTCTGACTTGTCATTTTAACATTTATTTGATCATGTCATACTCAATATTCCTCCTCCTGTTCCCTACACCCCTTTCTCTACACACACCTGCACACACAACTCAGCATACTCCTTTGGCGCAAGGTTTGGAGATGTAAAGGTAGGAAAATATGGACGTTGGTACATGTGTAAATGTAGAGCCTGTGCTGGGTCTCTGTCCAACGTGGTTGATATACATCTGTTTACCTGTTGTAGTTGCAAGTTGTACAGGCTGACATTGCCACGATCGACAGTGATGCTGTCGTTCACCCGACAAACTCTGACTTCTACACCGGTGGTGAAGTAGGTAATGGCAAGTTCAGTGCTGCGGAGTTTGTATGTGTGTGCATGGTCAATCAGCAGCCACAAGCTTGTTGTAGCTATGCAGATTTGCATTCATTTCTCACTTCCAGCAGTCCTGACTGATATTAAAAGAAATGAAGAATTGCAAACTCAGTAGGCATTTTTGGGTTTTATCACCAAATCAGGCTTTTCAGAAGTAACAATAGATTGCACCGCCAAAATTTGAAGTGCAGGAACAGTACGTTCAGTGCAGGCGTGTGACCGAGGAAAATGAATCACCACATTGTTTGACATGTTAATTGCCTGTTTTGAATGTGGTTTGAGTCTTGATCTTTAGACTTCTAACCAGTTCCAGTGCACCCTCTCCATGCCAAGTTTCAGATGTTCACATCTTACATACTGGATCTAACCCATCCGTATTTTCTGAACTCTTAGGTTAGGGTTTTTGTGTTTTATGGACAGATTATATCCATAGCCCAGTCGACAGTCCTCACACACACAAGCATGCAGGTAGTGATGCTACATGTTTTTCAGGCAGCCAGTCACCTAAGCTACACCAATGAGAGAAGGCATGATAGAAAACATGACATCTTAATTCAGTATCTCCAGTGTCCCCTGAGTAGCTCCTCCCTTAGTAACACCCCGCTCTACATATGGTATTTTGAAGGACTTTCTAAAAGGGTAGCAGTAATTTAGCTGAACTGCCTTGGTAATTTGAGAAGGCAAATCAGCATTTGGGCTGAATGTGGAATTACTGGTAAAGGTGATGACCGTGCTTCAGCTGCCAGGCTCTGCTCTACATCTCACCTTAACCTTATCATCGCTATGCAAATGGTCTGCTTCCACACGTGCAGCCCTGTTCCAGTACCTGGTTAGAGGGACACATGTCCTGCCGCAGAGCTGGCATGGCCCACAACTCCTGCTTTTTCCAAAGGGGCTACTTTCCAGGTGACATGTAGACTAATGTAGCTCTCTATGGCCTGTTGGGCAGGAACAGCTGTGACTTGGCTGGCTAAACATCATGCAAAGACATTGAAATAAGTGTCATAATACCCTGTATCTGAAGCATATGCTTCTAAAGTCTAGAACTGTCTAAAGTTCTAACTTTCTAAAGTCAGACCCATTTAGCTCATGTGCCTCCTACTCTTTGACAAAGAAATGCTTTGCTACCCTACAGAGAAAATTATCTCTCAAAGCTGTACCGCTCATTCCTTAGCGTAGGTTCCTGTTGCCTCTGACTGCTGTAAGAAAGAATAGAAGTGCACAAATGCTTAGCTTCCAATGATTAACTTTTCCCCATCTAAATTTTTTTTTATTATTTTCAATTTCTGTTGGTTTTTTTTCCCTAACAATTTAAATGTACCGGGGGTTTATCCTGAGAATTTTAGAGCCTAAATTTCTGCTAACGCTGTTTTCAACACTGATACCAATGCCTGCTTGGAAAGCATGAGATAATGATCTTATTCTCATGGGAGTGACACATATTTATGCCTGTGAGCAAATAAGCTACTAACCTTGAAGCTGTGAAGCAAGACTTCCATCAAGAAACTTGCTAATGTAGTGGAAAATGCTTAACTACAGTCTGTCCTTTCCCAGATGAAGCTAATTTACAGCATAGCTCTGAAATATAATTTCAATATAAACCCTTGCTATTAATCAGAAAGAGAACATAATTGAGGAGTAAATGCAGAAAACCTTACTGAGTCATACCAAATGCTGCTTTTGCTCTTCTATAGACCAGATCTGCAAGCAGAGAGCTCAGTGAAATAGACTGACAGGGTTGTTCATTGCTTTTAATTATGAGTTAATTCCCAGTAGAAGGGAAAAAGCTGATCCTTCTGGATTGAATTAAACCAAACTAGGCTAAATTCCATTAAATGTACAACAGCTTTCCAATGGTAAAGAAATGACCTACTTAATAGATCTTTTCTGTTCCTGGGTTCTGTGCAAGGCTTAATTATGTTTCCCCTTGAAACAAGAGAAATTAAGGATTATGAATGTCATGGGGTTTTGGACTGATCGGAGTTCATGGACTCAAGGGGAATATACTGGCATATAAGCAAATATAAATAGGAATGGTATGGAAATACGTACAACAGGGATATAACTAGAATGGAAGACTGCTGCTTTCCCTGCCCATCCCTTCTCTGTCAGAGTGATTGTGTAAGACTGCTGCATCAGGCTGGTTCAGCAAAGGGCTTCGTGCTGCCCGGCACGTCGCAGCCTTGGAAGGGCGTCACATATCCAGGCACAACCGTGCTGGTGTGGATCTCTTTCCCTAGCACTCTCCTAAGACACTTTGCTGCTACAGAAAGAGCAGTTACTGCCTTTCCCAAGAGATTTGTGAGATCCGAGCTGCACGGGGATGGGTAACTTGGAGTTTCAGAAAATTCTTAGTGAGGATTTTGAGTAAAGTTAGACTGAATTACTTCTATAAAAAACCTTAAATGAGCACAAAAAGCAAATCACACTCTGACCTCCACAGTCCAACCTCACAATCCAGCTTTTGGCAAGCACCCAGTATGAAATGGTTATGAAAAAAGGCAAAAGGAAAGACAGACACTTTATAATTGTCCTCAGCTTTTGTACCTCAAAAAGCAAGAACTTCCCAATAGCAAAATAGAGGCAGGGCCACAGAGTCAATTTTTGAATGCATTGTTTCCAACTTTTAATCTCCAGTTTGGAAGAAATTTAGCTATGGTGTCAAAACAAAAGCATTTTTCAGTCCTCTTAGTACATAGGGCTACAATCCTATTTAGTAAACGGACTCTTGGAGGAGGGGCTCTGCTTCCTTGAGCATATAGTATGTGCACTTCCATCAGAAAATGCATTTGTTTTCTTTCTTCATCAGTGAAAGTAAGGGGTTTCCCCAAATAAATGTCTAATCTTTATAGATCCTAGTTCTGAATTGATGGAAATCAGTTTTCAAAGTAATAAATCAGAGCCTTTATGAAATGTCACTGCTTTTTGCGTTATGTACCTCTATAATTAATATGCACAGTGCAAAATTATGTGGGATGCTTATGTAGTTAGGAAAATGCTTTCTTGGGCTGTTTTTTTATACCTTAATGTTTACAACTAGAGCTGCAAAATAAGATCTAAACCATTTAGTGATGGACTGCCTTTGTAAACAGCATACGTTTTGGTTGCCCCGAAACACTGCACAGCTCTTCTCCTCCCAGAATGACCTTGTGTCCAGCTCCTTAGCTGTAGTTAGAGAAGTTCATTGGAGGAATATGTTCCTTAGAGATTCTCCTTATTTCTGAGGCTTTTCCTCTTGGTTAAAGGTGGCTCAACAAGCTGGGCAGTTACCAAGTAAAGCAGCCCGCTGCACTCACGAGACTGTTTCATTCCTGGTGCCACCTGTTGGGGTCAGGGACCAAGAACAGGTGAGTTTCAAATTCTTATTGTGGCAAATGGCTCTTTAAAGCAATTTGTAAGAGAGAGGGGAAAATGAATCTTAGGGGAAGCAATTATGAACCTTCGACCACTCTTGAGCTAGCACGTCCTGCTGGAACATTGCACCCTAACAGATGCTCGTGATAAGGAAGGAGGTAGGGATGTCATGTCAGATGATTTGACATTGAAATCGGAGAATGTTAGCAAGGGATAAACCAATGTGAGGTTTTTGGGTTGTTAGGGTTGTCTTTTTGGTTTTTACTTTCTGTTGTTATTGTTGTTGTTTTTAATGAGTAGCTAATTCTCGAGTCCCAAAAGGTTTAGATCTTACTTTGCAGTCCCCAAAAAAAAATGTTTGGGTAGAAAACTCTAGAGGACTGTCATAAAGTAATGATGAGTCACATGTTTGCTGTGGAAACTGGGATCAGATGAGTAAAATAACCATTCTCTGTTCAGGGAGCACTTTGGAAAAGAAAGGCGGCAAGGAGTTTGTGGAAGCTGTCATTGAGCTCCGCAAAAAGAACGGGCCACTGGACATAGCTGGAGGTGAGGATCTGCGCTCGGGAACATTCAGCCAAAACACACAGGCACTGCCTTCACTGTCTGCAGCACTCGGACAGCAGTGCTCCTACTAGTGCACTAATACAACACTTGGGATCCTGCTGTCTGCAGGCAGCTTTTATGGCTTACATGATACTTCTACTCTCCAAAGTTAATATGCACACGTTGCATCTTAAGTCACCATTACCAACGCATCCAGGAAAGTGGTGTGATACTCCAAGTAAGAGGAGTCTCTTAACAGGTATACACATACACAGTGAGCACTGGTTAGTAAGAAAAGCAATCCATGAGACTCTAATTTTCAGAACAGTTGAGTCCAGCTCTGTTAAACATCTGCTTTGCTGAAATGCTGCCCACTTTCACTGAACTTAAGCACGTGCTTAAAGTTCAGCATCTGCTTGGGCGCTTGGTTTAGTCAGTGCCAAAATCATCACTATAAAAGCTTATGACTTTTTGATGCCTAGTTATCAAAATTTATGTAATATCTGAGAAAAATCTACTATATGAGTAATAAAGTGTGGTAATGGCGATATATAATTTTACACCATCTGTGAAAATTGCTGATACATGTTGTTCATATAGAAGGCTGATTCTGCCATCTGTGTTTATGCTATAAAAATAAATACAGGGTGCACAGTTTTGTAAACGAATCCTAACTAAAGCTGAAGGGGAGATGTAAGGCTTCAGCTCTGACAGGGAAAATTACAACTGTTTACTTCTGGTGCTTAATACGTCGAGTTGGGGTTATTTTTTCCCTTCCTTTTTTAAAGTTTTAATGCATTTTTCTTGGAATTCCTGTCCTGCAGCAGTTTGTGGAATCAGTTATGTATTTTTTCTTCTGTACAATATTCCTTATCAGCCCAGATCCAGCTGCTTACAAATAGGTTGCAAGTTGGAGAGGGAAGTTCCCCCAGATGTGAGAGCTGCTTGGCAGTCTTACCCCATGGGGAGCTCTGCACTGCACCGTGAGAAACTAGGTGGCGGGGACTTGTAGGAGAAGAGCTGATACACGTCAGTTTCTCAGTCATATGGATACCCAGTTTTCAGACTTCTCAATTATATGGATATCCCTTTAATTTACCAATAACCAGGATCCTTAGCTGGAATGTAACTGTAGCCAGCACAGAATGCATTCATGCTTGTCCCTTTCTACAGCAGAAACATAACTTAGGTCCCCTCTCAGAGCATTTGCATTTGTATTAAGGGACAACTGCTCTTGGTAATGAACAGTTGTCCTCAACAGCATCCTAATGAGTTAATTAATGACAACCCCAGAAAACAGTCCCTGAGAAAGAGTGAAGTTGGTGATGCGTGTGAATACAGTGTTTTATTATTGCAGGATGAAGTTATTATCCACATTTCACGTCTGATTAGAGATACATCAGCTGCTTTTAATAGATTTCTTTTTTCCCTGGGATTTATGATGTATTCTGAATCTGCCAACATTTTAGTTGCACATTATGACAAATTAACATTGCCTAACAGTGAGGCTGTTCAACATGTTGGGGATCTGCAAACCCATCAGAACAGAAATGCTCCTGCTTCCCTTGTCCTTCAGAACGCACTCTTCTGATTCACCTCCAGTCAGAATGCCATATGACAAAGTCTATTTTCTCGTTCCTGCAGCAGCTCCAGGATAGTATCCATATGTGCTGATTGTGCTCCAAGAGGTTTTTTCTACTATACTTAAATAACAAAATGCCTCATAAACATTCCAGAATGGAGTGGAGGATTTCTGCCCTCTAAGCACCTTTACAGACCTCTTTATTTTTTAGCATTTTTTTAATTTATTGGTATTTTTGCTATTGTTTTTTGAAGACATAAACTGCCATTTTATCCCTACGCTTTTGTGGCTGTGTATAATTACATCCCAAAGTGTGTTTGGGGCCTGACTCTTTGTGAAGATTCAGTGTACGTTCTTGTAAGTAGTGGGGTTTCTTTTGACATACAACCTAAACAAATTGTATTTAGCTGAAGGTCTCACAAGTCTTTATGTGACTGTCCAGCACCCTGATACTTCCTGTAGCTCTGCAATAAACTGAACCAAAGCAAGATCATCCCTTGAACAGGTTTAGCTTCTAAAGGATTACTGCCTTTTTCCTTCCACGTTGCGCAGGTTTGCACAAACCCCAATTTAAATGTTTCCTTTGATGTCAGCCATGAATCCTTGCTCTCTCGAAAATAAGCTCGATTATAGCTATGATTTATAAATTACCACAGCAAAGTGCAGCTGGAAATGGAAAATACAAAGTCTCTGTAATCATGTTGTTATATTTTAAGGCTGTGTGATTTGTAATCTAAAACATTCACCGAGGCTAAAGGAATGTCTGTCAGTTGTTTGCGATTTTAATCACATTTGCACTCTTTTAATCCTAAGGAGAGGAAAGCAATTACGTTTCACTTTCGGTTTTTACTAGCTGTTGTCAGTGCTGGCCATGGATTGCCTGCAAAATTCGTGATCCACTGTAATAGCCCAGGTTGGGGCTCAGACAAATGCGAGGAGCTGCTGGAAAAGACGGTGAAGAACTGCTTGGCTCTGGCTGATGAAAAGAAGCTGAAATCAATTGCGTTTCCTTCAATTGGCAGTGGCAGGTAAGGCTGTTACACAAACCCCCTGCCAAATAGGTCACATTTTCTAAGTGCCATCTCATATGTTGCAGTCCCTTCTCATGTACAAACCCATTGCTACAATGCTGACTTTATTCTTTGTTTAAATCCGTTCCCTAAATGAAATGTTTCTTCCAGGTTGGCTCAAGCTGTGTGTGGAGCCTGCAGTATGAACACTAGTTCAGGCAGGTCTCACAGTAATCCCTACAGAATCTTAAAGCATGCAAATAGGTTAAATAGCATAAAATAAACTTCTAAAGAGGATACTAAAAGAGGAATATTTTTTTTTTCAGACAGTTTGTTCATATAAATTGGGATGTAGAGGAGGGCATGAAGGGGTCTGGTTTACCTAGTTTTAGTGCATAATTAACCTTACTGCAGTGTATGTCTTAGGATAGCCAGAAGATGTGACTTAGTGTTCATTTATGCAGCAAACCTGAAATGCCTTGATTCTCAGGATGTTGTCTTTGAAAGCCAAAGTCCAAAGTTAAGGTCCTCTGGCTTTGTACAAGATGCTCAGTGCCTGTGGAGTCTGAGCATGGGCTATGCTGTTAATCTGAGGCGGTTGGGGTGGGGAGGGAACACTTGGACCTTAATGATGGCTCAGTATGAGGCCAACTGTAGGCTGAACAACGTGGTTGTGTATTTAACCCTGAACAACTGCCCCCTTTGAATTTGCCATGAAAGAAGTTGGCTGAGGTACAGGAGGAATATTCTTCCCATTGTCCCGTGTTGCAGCACTGGATTAATTCCTGCCTGTTCTGTGGGTTAGAACAGAAAGCACTATTTGAGCTTTTGGGTGAATGGCAATAAAGAAGTAGAAGTTTCATATAATAAATAAGGATAATAAATGTAAGCAACTTGTGTGAGTCAAAGCTCCAAATAAGGTTAATTTGCATGAGAGTCTTTTTAAGAGGATAACAGGAGTAAATTTGTGCAACAGCAGAGGAGTATAGCAGAGGGTTTGAACTAACCTGTTGAATTAGCTGTGAGGTTCATGGGCTAGTCAGTACAAAGGGAAGCTTTGAATTGCTTTTGGGAGAAACTCTGTTCTTCTACAGCCTGTACAGCAACTATGGAATTGGTTATCTAAAAGCAAGTAAAGTATCTTCCCTGTCTTTCCTGGAGAGCTCCCAGGGAAGAATCATTCCCAACCCTCATTGTGAAGTAGTTGATTGGTATTGGAAGATGATGAAACCCTGAACAATCATTAGATTCACATTCTGTTATGAAACCTGATTACTGACAGGCAAGATCTGAGGCAAAGTCCTCCACTTGGCATGTGCACATCGTTCTCTCTCAGGCCAGTTGGAGTGGTGCTTTTAAATGATGGAGAGGAATCAAAAGGCCTTGAGAAATAGATGAGGTTGTGTATTTTCTTTTTCCTCTTAATTAGAGATACTTAAGCATAAATTAAATTTGGAGAGAACATAATATATTCTGACAGTGCTCTTGACTTGTCATTATGAAGTCAGACGCATTAAAAGAAAAATAAAAGTCAAGCTTTTAGAGACAGCAAATGCCAGAGACACCACATGTATGCAGCTGCTCTAGTACAGACATCTGTCAAGCAGACATCACCCAATAAACCCACATAAACAGTTTCATTCTCTTTTATAGTTGAGGAATGGGATTACATGAGGGCAGTTCAAATAAATCACGGGGGGGAATAAAATCACATAGTTGTAGTGTTCAGTGGGCCAGATGCTCAGCTACGGCCAACTCGTGGAAAGCACAAGTTGGGTGCGGTGCAGAGGTAGCCTGGAGTTCAGTCTGGTAGGGCCAGCAGGAGAAAAGGGAGAGTTAGGGATTGAATGTAAAACCATCGTTGGAGTAGGGATTTCATCCTGAGGCTTCGACTTTGATCTGAATTGACACTAGCTTGGTAAAGCCTCACATTGCCTTTTCACGGGAATTTAACTCAGACCACTAGATCAGTGCAAGAGGCTTCTGTTCCTTGCAGCCCACACATGGCCACGTGGTCAGCACCTTCCTTCTCATTTTCCTACTCTCTCCTTTTAGGAGTTTGGTCCTAAGCAATTACGTTCTTGGCTTCCCCATGTGCATGCCTCCTTCTGACCAGGCTGCTGCTCTGTGACTTGCCCTGTGGTGACCACGCTGCTGAAATGGCAGTTGTATGACGTGTCCTCTGTGAGCGATTCAATAGCAGTGCATACCCCAGCTTCGATGCTGGCCTGCGTGACAGTTCCTGCTCAGGAGAAAAATTCCTTAAAGATCTGTTCAGCATTTGCCAGGCTGCAGCATTCATAAGTAACTAGCAAGCGATCAGCTGTGGCGGCATGCTAGGTCTGTGTCTTGTTCTCTAAGTAAGCTGACAGTAGGAAGCAGCTCCTATGTCAAAACTATGCTCTCAGTTGATTAACTTGTCACCCAGCTGATTCTCCCTGACCAGCTCATTTGGCTTTGGAAGAATACAAGGGTTTCTCACAAGAAAGGCCTTTTGCCTTTTTTTCCCCTTCTTCAGTAAAAGATAAATTGTGATTTTCAGAAAAGAAAGAAATAGCAGGAGCTATTTCATGACATCATTTTTGACATATAACGAGCATTATCTTCAGGCAGCAGGTATAATATCACATTACAGGCAGCACTACTACAGCATTGCTCTCGGAGTACATTTTATGGCAAGGTAATGTGCAGTAAGTGGGCCATGACACAGCCGGTTGCCTTTCTCATTTTGTGTCTTGCAGCATGTAATGAGAAGGAGAGTACAACAGCACTTATGATCAGTGTGGTGCTTCAGTGAGCAAATGCTAAGCGATGTGGTGCCTGTTAGTGCCAGGGGTGGATTTAGCCCAGCTTCTTGGAATTGCTGAGGAAATGCTGAGAAACTCAGCCACTTGTGTAATCTGTGAATCAGTATTAATACTACATGCTTTATAGTGGGGAGTATTGACCACTGTGGATCTGTAAGTGCATGAGGAGCCAGGTGATGCTCAATGGGCTCATTCCGATTCTGTGCGGGTGCCACTCGTAACAGTGATTGTGTCCCATGTCCTTCAGGCTGCTTGCTGCAGCATGCTTCACTGTGGTTTGGGGAGCGCTTGGACTTGGGCTGCAGTGAAACCCAGTCAGTGGGCAGCAGTACTTCATGGGTAATGCAGCAGCAGAGCTTTGGCCTCATTCAGTGTAGTTACCAGGAGTTTGCCATGACCTATAAAACTTAGAGTTCAAGTCATGGCTTTGTTCAGAGCGTTCTACTTGTGCTTGACCTGTTCTAAGATTAGATAAGACTTTTGGACACGGGTTGCTGGATCAAAATGTAAAAAAGCTTGTGAGAAGCAGTGCCAAATTGGGCAGTGAGCTTTGAAATTCAGTCATGCACAGTTTTGTCCTCTAGGAAAGCAGCGAGGGTTATTCTGTGTGTCTGTGGCTTCTCCAGGAGGAGGCAGAAGCTGGAGGAGTAGAAAGGCCTCTGGTTTTCAGATCTCTGTGGCTAATATGAAGCAGATGGCTTTCAAGATCTTTTCCTTAGGATTGCACTTACATTGAATCAGCCTGTAATTAAAAAGGATGTAAGGAGTGGTAGAAGTGATGCTGAGGCTGACTTATAGAAAAGCTACCAGGTCCATTAGGTCAGACCTGACACAACTACTTCTGCTTCCCAAGCCCAGTAAAGTTATACTGATCCATCCGAACAAGGCTTGCTGTGACCCAGGAGGCTCTCCGCATCACTCAGGCTGCTTTGCTTGTGCTACCATGTTTGAAGTGATCAGGGTGCTGCCAGAGTTGTTTCTTGCTACCAAACTACTGGAACTCACTCTCTTTTCCTTTCCAGTCTGCAGCAAGGTTATACAAGCAACTTTTAAAACACTGTGCTCTATTATTAACCATTAGTAGTGGTAAAACCATTTTGTACTCTATGTTTTCATGCTTAATTTTCTCTATCAAGTTCTCTGTCCCTTTTTATTCTTCTTTAATGAGTGGTTTGCTTTCAGGACAGGCTCAGCTCTGCAACCCTGATATATATGCTGCTTTCTGACTCCTTCAGGCTGTTGGTTTACCTGTCTGTTAAATGAGAATAATTGACCCCTCAGATATTGTAAGGTTCAACCCATTAAAGTGTGGATTCTGTATCCATATTTTGGGAATTCTGAATGTATTCTGATTCAGGCTGTAACCACTGAGCCTTGCAGTGGTATTTACCAAGCAGCAGCAGAGAGAAGCCGGCACATTCCCTGCAAGGTTGCACACCGTGCAAAGCTGGGTCAGCAGGTCTTGATTTTTCCTTTCTTCTTTTTGTCTTGCCTAGAAATGGTTTCCCAAAGCAAACTGCTGCTCAGCTGATCCTGAAAGCCATCTCCAGCTACTTCGTGTCAACAATGTCCTCTTCCATCAAGACGGTGTACTTCGTGCTCTTTGACAGCGAGAGTATAGGGATCTACGTGCAGGAAATGGCCAAACTAGATGCCAACTAAGCCTGGAAAGCTGCAGTACCAGCCCCCCCCCCCCTTCTGCTACCCCTTGTCCTCCCCAAATCCTTAACTCATTGTGGAGCAGAGCACCCCTTATTTTGAATTTTGCTCATCTGGGGGAATAAAGGTGGATTTTTGTTGGTTTTTATTTTGTTTGGGGTTTTTTGTTTGTTTGTTTTTACTTTCTGAACTGTTTTCTGTTGGCACTGATAGTTGGCATTACTGCTGTTAATGCACTGTATCCCAGGCATTGTCTGACCTTAGTGTAATCTAGGAGATTTTATAGTTTTATTTTAATGAAGTCTGGATTGAGGCAGAAAGCTGGTAGGAGTACGTAGTCTTTTACTTGTGACAGAAACAGGCCAACCCGATTTTGTAACTGTGTTGTGGTGCTTTATCGATACATCGAGTGGCGGTCCTTTCATTTTTTAAAAGAACAGATGCTATAAACCTAATTTGTGTTTGTTTATTGTCTTAATGAGAAACCTGGAAGAGAAAAAACCCGGATACAGAAACCCTGTTGTCCTTAATTATATTTACAATTTTGAGATTGTGTGAATTGATTTAGTAAAATGTTTGAACTGGTGCTGGTGGTGTACTTGGATTAATTTTGACCCTAAGCCTGTGTTTTCTAAGTGGATAGTTAATTGTGAGAGGGACAGATCAGAAATGGGAGCCCAGAAGTGTGTGAGGTGAATCTGAGCCTTTTACCTGGGCTGGCTGGACCCATGAATGCTCAGAGATGCTCCGGCCAGGGCTTTCTCCTTCTCCTTTTTTTTTTTTATCCTTCTGTTCAGTATCTGACTTCAGGGGTGGTTTAATTTAGGAGATCGAAGCCTTTTAGCCCAAGCAAGGCCTAGGAATTTTTAACTAGTTCCAGCCATTTAATATTGGCCTATTTGAAGCCATTCTGCATTTTTTCCCAAGCATTTATGAGCCCAGTTTGTATTGGTTGCTGTATCATTCACACAGCTGAAAGCCATACCAGTATAAACCCTTACAGAAGCCACTTAGTTTTATGAGAAAGAAGAGGTTGCACTTCCAAAAGCCATTGCCTGGGAATGCTCACTCAGAGAAGGAAGCTCTTCCTTTGAAGTCTTCAGCCTGCTTTTGAGGTAGGAGGCACGCATTTTCCATCTCTGTGGAAAACTTCATCATTGATGAAAGAGATTTCACAGCCACTCAGGAATGAGTGGACCAAAGCTAACTGACTGTTTGGTCAGCTTAGGAATACCAGATAAAGATGCGTAGTTTAAGGGCTTCACTTTAATTTTGAAGTGTGTTACTGCAGTGGGGTCGATTCTTGTGAGGAAAACGAAAACTGCACTTCCCGCAGGTCGCACTAGGTGTCACTAAAAGGACTGGAAAATAAAGCACAACTGAGCAGGTACTTCTGGGAGTGCTTGGTGGGAGAAGGGCCCTCATGTTTTCAGCACAGAAGGGGATTTGTGACACAGAAGGAACATGCACATCAAAATACGTGTACAGGTTACAGCTCTCAGTCTCTTTACACTGTAGAGGTTACTGTATAGCTAGTATATAACCCTCTGCAGCCAAAAATCAGCTAGCAAGGATTCTTTACAGCATCTTCAACAAGGAAGATGCTTCATTGCCATCCCATGGTGGGCCAGACCACAGCCCAACCTCTTCCAGGAAGTCTCTCTTCCCATCCTAACTGGTAACTGTCACCCATGTTTTGCTCCTGTGTACAGCCACTGTACACAGAGGGTGAGCCAGTCTGGCTCAGCCTCTCCATCAGTATTCACCCACCTTCCACCCAGCCTGAAGAAGCCTCTTGCAGTCCAGGATCCAGCTGGCTCTGTCAAGAAAGGCACAGATCCCAGAACACGCTCGAACTCAGCCACACAGAACAGCCCAAGTAGGTTATGGCATATATTCAAGAACCTGAAAAGTGTTATACCATGTTACATGCATAATAAGGAAATCAAGAGAAGGAATTCCTCCTAACATGCACTGCAGCCAGGACAACATTGCTTTGGGAATCTCTCTTGCATTTTGCTTGTCACAGATAAATGTGCAAGGTCCAGTTGCAAAAACAAACTAATTGCACTTTGGGATTACCACAGCCAGCAAAACCCCAGTTAAAAAGCCTTTACAGCTCATTTTCTTACTGATAAGTCCATTATGGATCTTACCTGAAAATAGTAGTTAAAATAGACAGTCTTTAACCGTTTCAATACTTTAAAACATGAAAAGCATTTTACAGCCAACAGTATTTTCAACTCGCAGTTTCAAATCCTGCTCTCACCACTTCCCTGCTTCCAGTCAGCTGCCTGTTTCCACAGTGCAAAAATTCATTGTAATGCTGTCCTTAGGGTGCACCAAATTGGGTAACTTTAGAAGCTCCCTCTGATTTTACAGCCCATCATCCTCCTGAAGCTTCACTCACCCTGAGCTGTCAGCCTGTGTGATACGTGTAATTACCCTGTCCTGTTCATGGCCCTGTTGCCAGGCTGGGTGTAGCTGCAATTAGCTCCCAGCAGAAGTCTGGCTGTGCCCTAGAGAGGAAGGCAAGCAAAAACCCAAGTTTGGGGGTCATTTCACCCCCTAAAGAAGAGAGCTAATAACCATGCTGTGGCTCTCCGAATCCTTGTTCCCCTGAAGTCCTTTCTTTAATCCTGAAAATGGGAGCAATGCACAACATTTGCGTAACCTTTACTTGCCTGAAACAATTTGGGAAGGGCAGATTATTTGCTAGCAATAATGCAGACTAGGCTCCTGGCTGGTTAGTATGCTGATAGACAGGTTGGGCTTTCAGCCTCATGTTATATCCCACTGCCACCAGCCCTCCAGGCTTCACAATTCATTTAAGATCCAGTAACAAACCCCACTGCACTTCCTTCAGCTCCGTGCTGGTGTCAACCTTTTGGATGTTCAGTTTTGCTCTTAATCATCCTAGAAGTTTAAAGCTGATGATAATATGTACCATTGAAGACTCCAATGTGAGGAGTGCAGGGCAGTGCTGCTGGTTGCTGCCTGCTCATCTGAAAGCATGGGGAAATGGGGACCCCAGGCCACAAGCAGGGATGGAACTGGGAAAAGTCTTAACCACACTTGCATAGCTGCTGTTGCGGTTGGTCCTTGTTTGGCCATCTACTTGTGCTGATGTGCCAAGCTTTGCCATGGGCTGATGTAACCCTGCATTTACCAAAATGCTAAGTCTGAACATCTGGTGACAGTGATGGGGTTCATGCTGCTCCATTTTGCTGGTTCTTTCCAGGTGATTTGAATTTCCATGTGCTACATGGACACTTTCAATGAAATACCTGCAGCTTGAAGCAGCATTTATAACCTCCAATAGCATTTTTAACCTCAAACACACAGGACATTCCTTTCCAAAGCCCACATTCAGTTGCTGCTGCACTGAATTTCCCCAGGTATTGATCACTTCCTGCAGACTAATTAGTGCTCTGATCATCTACTGCATGATCTCCCTGCTGTAGACTGCAAGGCCATCACACAGGCTCCCTCAACTACCACACTGCAAAACTACATCACACAGCACAGCCGTGATGGGACAGCATCACAACATCTGTTCTGCAGAGATTCATCATGAATAAATGCTTCCATGTACAAGATTTCATTACAATCAAAGTGTCATTCAAGGCCTTATTAGGAGCAGCACCAACATAATAAACATAATATGAATGTGGGTATTAAGAGCTAGGTAAGAGAGCTTGTAACCCTTCAGCCTCCAAATGTACTAAGGAAGAGTCAGTAAAACAGCTGTGTTTTTGTACGAGTGTGAGAAAGAGAGTCAGATTCATTAGGTGTAAGGAAAACACTCCTAGAAATGCCTTTTCCAGTACAAAGGGGAATTGGGAACCCTTCTATTTGTAAATGCTCCAAAAACCAGAGTACATGCATCAAATAACCTGACAGATTAAGAAATCAAAGTATCCCGAAAGGGAAAAACATCAGTACCATACCAGCCTGAAACAGCACTAAACCAAACAGACAGAAGCCTGCAGGACAACAAGGCTCTGATTTCCCAACAGTCATTAACACCATGTCCTTGTGAACTCCCTTCCCCTTGATCCTAGCTAAAACCAGGTTTTCTAGCCTGAAAAAGTTCCCACTGACAGGAGCTGCAGGTGCCCAGGTACCTGAGGATCAGGTCTGTCGCCAGTGGTAACCAGTCACATACTCTGCTCTGTGGTGGTTTTACAGAGGACAGTAATGCCTAAAGTTCTAACAGCAGCTCGGAGGGAGCAGCATAATTGATAGGTCTGAAGAGCACAGGTAAGTAGAGGATTGTTTCCCTATCCCTGACAGGAAACCCAAGGGGAGCCGGGCTATTGCACGCTGGCTAAAGCGCTTGAAAATTGCCACCGATTCCTTCTCATGTCAAGCTCTTCAGAGATTTAGTTCATTCCTCCATAGAATCCTACTTAATGCCTCCACAACTCATGTTTAACCATTATCACTAGCAACCTGCTCATAAATGCCTCTTCTCTGTCAGACTCCACAAACAGGAATCAAGGGGACAGGATGCCGCTGGTTCCAAATTCGGAGGAAGGAGCAGCAACATTTCCCAGCATAGCCAATGAAATCCCAACTCTTCCACACTCTTCCACCAGCCTGGTTAACAGCAGAAATGTGATATTCTTGTACCTTGGAACGACGAGAGCCTTCTTGGGCTTAGGAGAATAAATTAAAGTTGAGCCAAAGTATGCCTCAGCTGCAGCGATGGGCGGATTGATTTGCTTTCCATCTGGGAGATTAAATTCCACTGCCAAAAAAATGGCACCAGCATAATTAACTGTCAGTCAAGTTGCGAAGAGACAGACTATGTGGGATAATTGAAAGCCCTGCAGCTTCTCATTACATACTACAGTAGCCCTATTTGCAAGTTTCCACCTTGAGGAGGTGCTCCGAACACGGTCAGGATCGTACGAATTCCTCCTGGCACATTCCTCTGAAGTGAAACAGGAGGCTTGCGCGGGGATGGATTAATTCTAAGTAACTTTCACTTAACCTAAGTTGCGTATAATATATTTGTCAACAGCCCCTGACAGCTCCACTAGGCTTTAATTGCCCGCAAATCCAAACAGCTGGGAGGAAATGGTAGGTCTTCAACTCCGGTTATACCCGGGAGACACCTTTACAGACAGAAAATCACCTCCCTCTTCTTTCTTCTCTCTCTGGCACTACCCCTCCCTCGTGAACTCTCGTATTCAGCAGATTGCAATTCATAATGAAGCTATCAGCGTGCCCTATCAAACATGTATGTTTCATGAAATAAACTACTCTGTTTCCTTCCCCATTGCACAGGCCAGAGCCAGCTTCAGCAACTGCCAAGCATACAGCAAAGTTTAGGAGAAACAAGTGGCTCTGATAACTGGCCTAAGCCTTGCAATGAGGCAAAAGGCAAAATGCATTGCAGCTTTCATCCTGAAACCACAGAGAATATCATAGACTGGTTTGGGTTCAAGGGACCTTAAAGCTCACCCAGCTCCAGCCCCCGCCACAGGCAGGGACACCTTCCACTAGAGCAGCTTGCTCCAAGCCCCTGTGTCCAACCTGGCCTTGAGCACTGCCAGGGATGGGGCAGCCACAGCTTCCCTGGGCACCCTGTGCCAGCGCCTCAGGACCCTCACAGGGAGGATCCTCTTCCCAATAACCCAGTAAAACCGGATTTCTCTCCCAAGTAACTTTCTCACCAACAAACTGAGCAGAATCGGGTCCATCCACTCACCAGTTCCTTAGTGCTTTAACAGAAATCAATTACTGACAGCCTCAGCCATCCTCTGCTCCACAGGGGACAATGCAACTGGACCACTCACCCTCCAGCTGCGTTATGTGACCACATCTGCACAGGTATGCTTTGTACTGGGGACCTGAAGTAGGAGCGGATGGGGGAGACTTTGTGCACTTGGCCTGCGTTGGCAGCTTCAACGTTCTCCAGAGCAGGGAAGTTGCTGCTTCCCACAGAAGAGGGAGCCAGTGTCACACCTCCCACATGGCTCCGAAACCTCCGAGCCAATAAAGCCCAGCCTAATACACTAATAACTCTTCTTAAACCGGAGCTTTCATTATAAAGTGTAATTTATGTTCACCTTGAAGAGCACCACAGCTCTTACAGGCACAGATTTGCTTCTCGCATCCCTGCATCACCTCCTCAAAGCTGGGAGCATTTGCAGACCCAACAGGACTCACTGGTATGAACTGGGAGCCAAACTGGGAACAGAACAAGTGGTCCATCAGATGACTAAAGCCGGAGTAACCAGCTCATTGCTGTGATGTGGCAGGAGACGGGTTTGGTACAAAAGAGGCAGCAACAAATGGTGTGAAACTCTTGCTATTTATTCAGGCTCCATCAGAAATACAAACAGGCCAATCCGATCTAAAGTCCGGATTTAGGGCACAGCCAGGTCTCACACTGGCTTATCCTCATGTATGTCAGGAATGGGAAAATTGCCCCTCTTGTCTGCACACAATGCCCCTTTCTGATTTATTAGACAGTCCCCCTATTTTGCCTCAATCACTCACTTCAAAAGGGGGTGGAAATGGGACATTCCTCACCCTAATACTAAATGCATGTAGTCAATAAAAGCGAAAAAACACTGAAAAATGTTTAAAGGGAGGGTGCTTAAGTTATTGCAGCCCTTGGGAGCATTAATGTATGTGCCAACAAGTTACTGTATGTGGCTTTAACATGCTTATTTATTCTGCCCTGCAATAAAACCTTGTCTTAAATAGTGCCAAGACCTGTTTGCCATGGCAACCCCTCATCCCACATGAGTTCCAATAGTACTTACAAGCACCTTCTTAAAGGGAAATACACAGCAGGATGAATGGCTCCTGACCTGCGTGGCATTTCACTAAGTTTCAAGCACCCAAGTAAATATTACCTTGGACTGAAACATTTATCCCAGGTATTTTGTCCCTTATGAGCAGCTCTTTAAGCAATGAAGCAAAGCTTGTTCCTTGCTTTCTGCTGTCCAAGTGGGGCTCTAATGACTTGGACAAAGCACAGAGCCTGGTTTTTACCTGGCAGGTCTCAGGTGGTGCCTGTTGGCTGGGAAGCACAGTAGGAATCAGCTGGTCTCCCATGGTTTCAAGTGCACTGCAGCTGTTGCTGGTGTCATTTGTCATCCTTCGTACAGACACAGGAAAAGAGACAGGAAAAGAGGCGCTTTCCCTTCTCCCCTTTGCACCATCTAGCCACTGGCCTTCAAATCCAAGTGGATAAGTGCCCATAATAAAGCCACATAATGCTGATGTTACTCTTAACATTATGCATACATAACATAACTTAATGTTATACTCAATATGTTCTTCAAGAGCCCAGCTTAGGAAATGGTTTCATTCTGCCTTCTTTTTCTACTGCTTAACTCACTGCTGTGCCTTAACAAACCTGGGGAGATACATCCACGGATCCCAGCAGCAACCTGTACGGAGTGGAATAGGCTTGGATTAGCCTGCTGAACCAACTGCAGGGCTCTGCAGTGCAGGAATCCCTGGAGGAAGCCAGGTTCCTTGGACAGGTCCCCTCCTGTCTGACCACATCTCAGCTGGATACAGCACTAAATGCAGGACCAGTTCCTCAGCCTCTCCAGGTACAAATTCCCAGTGGTTCAACAAGCAAAGCCTGATCAATGGTGGCCATTACCTCCAGGAAGCTTTAACCACCAGGAATTACCCACCCACCCTTCCCTCCTGCCTGCCTTCTCCCTTCTTTCCCTCTGTAGGGTTCACACTCCTTCCCTTCCCTTTTCATCACAAAGAACACTGTGTATCCCAAACCTATCACAGCTCCGCACACAAGGACGCTGCACCTTTACTCACTGGGTTTGGAGAGGGCAGGGCTGGGTCAGCACAGCCTGAAAAGCCCTCTTAGTCCCCAAGGAGCGTTCTCAGAAGAACCCCACCATCACTGGAGGCACTGCCTAGGTGTGAGTCCATGCTTGGAACATCGCTGAGGGCATGGCCATGGGCTCTACTAAGATTGCTGAGGGAAAATCAGAGGTATTTTAGTCCTCTGGCATCATATAGGACCATAGAACCCATTTAGGTTGGAAAAGACCTTTAAGATCAAAAAAGACCTTTAAGATCACTGCCAGATCCACCACTAAATATCAATAATTTCTCCACAAGAAAGTTCAGTTTGACCCTTACCAAAAGCAATCTCTGAACATCATTAACCTCCCTTGGCCCATGCAGTTTGCACCTAGAGCCGACATACCCCCTCACTACATCACCCACCTCAATCCCTGCCCCAGGCCCTGCTGTGGGCAGTGCTGGGAAAAGGGATGCTTCCAACAAGGCACAGGGAACATGACCAGAAGTGATTGCAGAGACACCCCTTCTCTTACCCAGGTCCAGGAAAAAGACCTCTGCAGCACCTGAGAAAGCAACCCCAGAAAGCACCAAAACAGTTGTTTCAAATGTAAACAGATGCATATAAAGAAAGAAAATAAAACAGTGTATTCTTAATGCTCCATTATTAATGGTGCTCAGAAAGGGATTTTCTGCTTTGCTGGAGCATGTAACAGGCTTAAATACTAACCCATCAGAATATAGCTTCATAATTATGCAGATAACATTTTGTTCTTGTAATGACAGCAGAAGTGCTCACAAACTGCATTGATTGCTCAAGTCTAGGAGCCATCTCTCAGCCTGCACTTCAATAAAGACCACAAGCATGCCACCTTGACAAGCTACTAACTACTTAAGACCCCAGGCATTTAATAGTGTTGTCCTGTTGTTTTTAGGGAGGCTTTCAGCTACTGGCTCCTGGCAGCATTCCTGAAGCAGTTGTGCCAGGGATGGATGCTGATTTCCTAATAGCCCTGTGCTATTAGTTAATCACTTCGGCACTAGCTCGGGTGCTTCCTGTTGATGCTCAGTGAAGCCTGTAGAAAGCACTATCCTGGGGGCTGTGTTCAAACACTTCAGTTTTGCTCTCTATCTCCCCCAAAATCAATACCACCCCTAGAAAGACACGGAGAGGAATTATCCTGCTTGTTCTCCTCCATTTCCCAGTGCTGATCAGGTTTGTGATCTCAGTAACCAGCACAGAATACAAACACAGCCCTCATATGCCTGCATCAAGTGACAGGACAACAAGATTCCCAAGCGTGCAGAACTAAAGCGTAGCAGCTCTGTACAGTAAGCCATTCCTTCTGGGAAGCTATGACCTGCTTCTGTGCTATTGCAGCAAGTGTGTGTTTTACAGCTCTGGCAGTGGGATCCATCCCTTCCCCAGGAAGCGCTGTAAACAGATCCATTCCTCACTGGAGAGCTGACTGCAGATAACTCCGTGTGAGTCCAAGTCTGTGCTGAAATGTCCTATTAGGAGCGCTTCTGTCATGTCTTACAGCTTCCTAAATCCCAACTGGAAAGCATCTTCGTTTTCTACCAGTGTCATCAGTTTAGAAGAGCATATAAAGTGAAGTTTATTAGGCTGCAATTTTGCCGTGCATTTGCAAACGCAGAAAATATGTTAATGTGTTACTCCTCCTAAAAGCAGGCATTGAAAACACACACTGATCTACTTGTGCATGTGTTTACAATTAGATCTGTACGTTACTGTGTCCAAAGAGCTGCTAGAACCATTTCCAAGCTAGTGTATGTTTAGTTTTACTCAAGTTCCCATAAATGCATAAGAAATCTGTGCTGCCTAGAGACTTCTGCAAACAGAGTTTTAACTGGACTCCAGGATCACAAGTGATAGCTATTACTGCATCCTCCTCACCTATTCCATCATAACTTGGAGGCATCACTGTATTCTGTGTCATTACATAGTGCTGGAGGCATGAAAACACACCAGGCGGATTAGCATCCTAGAGTTTCTCACACTGCGGCACCTAATCCATTGGGAAGGGCTGTTAGGCCTCGGCTGATCATTCATTTGTCTCATTGAAACCCTATGACTCCATTTTAAGAGCTTTTTTATAGACTCGTATAAAGGAGAAAGTGAACTTTTTAACATGTTTGCACTCCACTAAGTCAATATACATAAAAAGAGCTACAACTGGGGTTCCTACATGGATCTATGCCCCAGAAGTGCTAAGCCAGTAAAGAGATACAGCTACTAGTTAGGGAAGAGATTAACTTTTTGATTCCCTTTTATTCCCTTTGCTAACTTCTTCCTAGAGAAGTGAGAGGCATCCAGGAACGTGGCAATAGGATGAGCCACATTCCAGAAAGGCCTTTTACCCACCCAGTTCATAAATGAATGCGCTTTCCCTTAAGTTATTCTCTTTGAATAGTCCATATTATTCTGGTTATTTTGCTGTTGCTTATCTCTCCAAACTCAACTGCGTCTATGAGGATTCCCATCGCAGTCATTACCGCCTCTATAGGACCTTATACACAACTTAACCAAGAAACCTCCATCCCAACACATTTATATATTGGAGCACTTGGCCCTGGTTCTGGCAGGTTGGTCACAGAACAGGTAAGGATTAAGGGCACATTGCTCCTACACAAAGGCCTGGTGGACTTGGCCATCCTAATGATAGTTTGTGAAGCACAGTGGAGTGTTTGACCATCCCATTTACTGTGTGCATTACAGAGCATCCTCATCCCCCCAGCACCCTGGCATCTGCCCAGATCCTTCCCACATCAATACAAGGAGTCATGCAAGAGACTAAAATCAAACTCTATTGGTGATGTTGGAGGCATTTTCCCCCCTTCTAATACCTATGAGATGCTAAAAGATACTTAGATGAAGCAAGACAAAGAACTTCAACAGCTGCAAGTGCAGCAAACAAAAGGGACATATTTTTACCTAGAAGCCATCAGTCCAGCTACCAAATGTTACTAAAAACTTGCTTTTGGGGCAAAGCACCTCTGAAATAGCTTCTAAATCTGAAACTTTAAATGCATTTTTCTGCTTACAATGAAAGTTTAAGATGGTCGAGCTTTATTGAAAGCCTATGTTAAAGCAAGAGCTTTGCCAAGAGAATCCCCGAGATGAAAACTGTTATTAATTACCATTTAAACATCTACATCTTCAGTCTAAAACTGCCTGAAGTTGTCCAGCCAGGATCTCCCAGCCAGATGGCCAAAGAACTAGCATCAGTCAGCTTCTCCCACAGACGATTATTACCTCCTTCAGAGCCTGTAACTTCTGAAGTGTCCCCATCACTGAAAATGTCTTGATGCAAAGTTAATGCCATTAGTACACTAATACATTGTCCCATTGCTTGCTCCCTTTGCAGGAACCCAAGTGGCATTTGGGAAGTAATGGAATATGGAAGAACTCATGGGGCAGACAGAGGCCACATAAATCAATGCGGTTCACTGCCTTTAGGTCTGAAGAATATTTTGCTTCCTAGAGCTGATCTACACAGCTGAGAAGTGGGAACTGAGAGGAGGTGACGGCACAGCCAAGCACTGGATTTGTCAGGTGGCATAATTTGGGCAGAAAAGGGGAAATCTCCGGATTTTAAGTCATCCTCCACAACAGTTAATCCCAAATCACTACAGGTAGCTCCTGGTGGTTGCCTCCCACTGACACCACAGGCCAGGCTTTGCAGGGCATTCAGCAGGCAGCAGAGAAGGGATCAAAGAGGATCTGGCACAAGGAAGAAACCTCCTCATTTCCAGCTTCCTCAAAGCAGTGATCTCATCTGCAAGCCAGTGGGAATCAGCCAAAAACCTTCGGATACTCCATGGTGAGGACCTCTCTGGTTCTGCTTTTTCAGGCCCAGGCACTTTCCCACCCCAACTATGTTTTAATAAAACTCTACCATGAAACCCAGGCCTTGAGTTTGTGCATCCCACATCCCACAGACCCAGACCATACGAACCCATGTTCTGTCTCCAGAAGATGAGACATTGAGCTGTGTTCTCTGCACAGCTTCTTCCAGCTCTCATTCACTCCTCATCATCCTCCCTCAGCTGTTGATAGCCCTGCGGAAACAAGCCTGAAGTGAAGCAGGGACATTCCATGGCACACTCCTCCAAGCTTCCCTGCCGTCACCTCCAGCATTTCTATAGTGTTGCCCCTTTTAATGGAGGCACATTTAGGATGAGATGCGATCTCCACATTAGATCAAGAGCATCATTTGGCCTTGAGAAAGGAGCTGACTTTTGCCAGGGCTGGTTGGAACAGTTCTAGACAAGGTAATTTTGAACTGCAGAACTGGAAAGAGAAACAGTGAAGTGAGAGGAACACAGAGACATGAAAGAACGGACGAGCAACAAGGAAGCAAAGACGGAGGAAAGTATGAAATAAGTAAAACCATGGGTAGGTGTATGCAGATCAAGAAAGCACAGTTATACTCAGAATAAAGAGAAACCCTCACATCAGCTCCCATAATCAAAGGAATAGGTTGTGAACTGTCTTAAATGATGTTTCAGCTAAAACCTTCCCAAGTTGTTCTCTCCGTTTCCTTGAAGAGCACACACTTAAGCCCAAGCCTTCTAAAGGGTGGTGAAAACCACAGAAACCCCAGGCATCACCCAGCATCATCTGTTCCTAGAAGCACTGTTCTAAGCTGTTATTTATCTGACCAAGAAGTTGAGAACACTTAAACCAGAGGGAACCACAGCAAGAGAAAATGCTTATTAAAAAACAGCCTCAAATTATAGGGATAATTTGATACTGTGTTTTTAAAGCTATACAGCAATAATTCAACCCTCTCAATAGAGCCAGGTTATGCTGTTTGGCAAAACACCCGAGACAGAGGCAGTGTTTCCATAGGGGAGATTTTCTGATCCTGTTCTTCCCAGGCTCTAACAGCACACCATATGCTTTCTTTGGATCATCCTCCACCTTACAGCAGAAGACACAGCAAGAACTGCCACATCCAATGCACACACCTGCAAGAAAATAAGGAAATCTATTGAAAGGAGGGGTGGGTTTTGCTCTCCAAGCAATACCTTATGCCTACCCATTGACTGCATGGAGAAGGCCGCTGCCATGGACTTACCCGAAAGGCTTTGCATTCAAAATAAGGGTGCAAAACACAGCACTCATTATGATCTTCCTGGAAGCGAGGGCAGAAATCTACCCTGCCCACTTCTTTCTGATGCTGCTATGAGAAATAACCTAGAAATACCTGGTTTATTACCAGTGAGAGTCCAAGGGAGGAGGGGTATCAGGACAAACAGACCTTCAGCTTCTGGATAAACATATACACAGCAAGAAGAAACACATGTTCATTGGAAAGCCTAAAATTTGAGGGAACCCAACTGCACTGCCCTGCTCCAGGGGTTTTATGAATTAAATACATTAATAACTTTATTAAGAACATAACTGCTGATTAATATAACCCAGAGAATAAGGGACTTGCACAGTTTGATAAACTGGGCCCTTAATTTCATGACAGTAACATTTCCATTTCATAAAATAGAGGCATAAACACAACTCTTGCCTCACAGGAAAAATAAACCAAACCAACCACATGGCTCATTCCCCTTTGCCTGGAGGGGAGACCTGAGAGCCACCAAACCTCCTTTTGAGCTGTGCCAGCCAACAGCAGTTCTTCCCTGCGAGGATGCTGAGGCGCTGGCACAGAGTGCCCAGAGAAGCTGTGGCTGCCCCATCCCTGGCAGTGTTCAAGGCCAGGTTGGACACAGGTGCTTGGAGCTATCTGCTCTAGTGGAAGGTGTCCCTGCCCATGGCAGGGGCTGGAGCTGGAGGAGCTTTAAGGTCCTTTCCAACACAAACCAGTCTGGGACACACCATATCCAAACTACAATCCGTAACAGAACACATGGCCTAGGCAGCATTGCAATGTTTGCCCACATGTTACGAGTCTGAACACGTGGAGTAGCATAAAACGAGAATTTGAAGTGCTTTAGAGTTTAACTTTGCCACCTCACTAAGTGCGTTGTTAACGAGGCCTAATTTTAATCAACCAACTGTCCTAATTTAGCAGACTTGTCTTGTAGGGGGTGGTGGGAACTATGTGCCACTGCCACATTACATTTAGTCAAACAGCAGCATTTCTGGAGTGCTTGTCATAGAATCACAGAATAGTTAGGGTTGGAAAGGACCTTAAGATCATCCAGTTCCAACCCCCCTGCCATGGGCAGGGACACCTCCCACTTAACCATGTCATCCACAGCTATGTCCAACCCCACTTTGAACACCGCCAGGGATGAAGCATTCACAACTTCCCTGGGCAACCCATTCCAGGGCCTCACCACCCTTACAGTCATTCTAAATGGGTTTATTTCAGAGACAACAGGTAGGATAATTTTACCCAGCCCTGATAACAGTATTGAAATCAACTTCACCATGCTTCTTGCAGCAACAGAATCCTCAGAGATCCAACTTTAAGCTGTTCATAAGCAAGATCACCTTAACCCTGCTCCTGTCTTGGAGAAAGGTCAAGAGAAAGCCATTCTGAAGACAGCTCTTGGGCCAAAACGCTTGGACCTTTCCATACTGGGGCAGTTCATCAAAGGATCTAACTTCCAAATGACAAAGTTCTCTCAAAGCTCCTCTCAAGCAGCTCTTCCCCCCCAGACTCCCTTTATTAAGGCAACCTGTTTCTTTTTAATTAAGAAAAAGCCAGTGCCCTCCTGAGAGAGATACAAAAGAGAGGGGGAACCACAGCCAAGCGAACAGGATCCACTCCCTGATATGCAGTTTGTGCATGGTTAATGGATGTTGGGCATTAATATTTCTTACCCTTTTGTCTGTGTTCACTGTAATAGAAACTCCTGTCTAGACTGAGTGGCTACTACAAGTAATCCCAGTAATATCCAATAAAATCACTCTGAAATGCGATAGCTATAGTTATCAAGGAGCACCAGGATTAACTTGATTGATTGAACAATGGACTTCTGGTTTTTAACATGCTCTGTATGTGTCCCAAAAAATCAGAAATATACATATGGTTGTAAACCCTTCAATGCAGGGCAACTTATCATAGACTGTAAAAGTACTGACACACCCTAAAAGGAGAAAGATTAGTGCTGCTCCAAAATAAAAGGATAAGTGGCAATGGCCATAAAGAAATACTTTCACTTAACCAGCTCCTATAAGGACAGAACACATCAACCTCTCCACTGGCAGCCATGGAACAAACAATACATGCTCAGATCCATCTTTCCTTAAAAGTCCTCTCCTGAAAGTACTTCCCAAATGAGGATTTTTGCAGTAAGTCCAACCAAGAAAGCATCTTCTCTTCCTGGAGTACCTTACTAAATAACTATCTCATTGAACAAGAGGAGCCAGGCTCTACCAAGAGACATGAGATTACAATGAACGCATTCGCCAAATTAAAGGAGTAGTAAAACTTCTAGGCCCAGGCATAGAGCATCATCCACTTCTGCTGTGAGCACACACTAGCTTCCTTGCTGACCCAGGTCTGCAAGTGTGTATCTGATACCTTCACTTTGAACTGAGGTCATCTGTGGTGCATATGGCTGATCTTTCTGAAGACCAATTCACATCAGTGAGTAATTAATTAGTCAGAGGTCTAAGACCTGGAACCAAACCCCCTGCATTTATTTCCAGCTCCCCTCACAGTCCTCTTCACGAACTCTCTCAAGCCTCTCAGCTCTCTATGGGCTGGTATGAGTCTAGAAACAAGAAAGGTGCTTTTAACTGGCACAATGGAGCTCCCATTCAGTAGCTGCCTGCACACTTGAGTAAAAGATGAACCACTTCTCAAACAAGGAATGTATCAGTCTTCAATAAAGCTACTTGATAAATCAGTTCAATCTAAAGAACCGCCACCTAAAGAGCTGAATTTTTATCTCTAAGGTTCATAATCTATTCTCACTAAATTGAAAGGGCACTATCCTGACCCTACAGCAGCACCCAGATACAAGAGAGGTGACAAAAAAATAAAGGTAGGGCTACCAAAAATTTTAGTATAGTGAGATTCTCTATAGGAAAGGCTTTTGAAATCACCTGGCAGGGAGATGGGTTTTTCATTCATCTATGGCACACTGATAAACAACACGATTAAGAAGGAATGTAAAGCTACTGACCTTCACATATTCTTCTGATGCCCATACTGCCTTTGCCCCAGTCATGCAGCAACACAAAGCAGGCAGTCACTGACCTTCTGAGCTCTGCCTCACACTGCAGCAGAAAGGCAACATCCCCTCCCAAGCCTTTCTGCTTCCCTTTTATACCACACCTGTGAGGCACTTCCTTTTCTCCCTGCTCTAAGAGGGCAGAACAGGTGGCTCAGGTTTGCTTGAATGAAACAATTGAAAGAGCAATCCCTACAGCACCAGTGGTTAAAGAGATCCCAATAACTCACCTGGGCTTGGGCTGTGCAACAGGGCTGCTTATTCCCTTTGTTTCTGTAAGTAATCCAAATTGAGCTGCCAAAGGAAAGGGAACACCACAGGAAGTCCCTCATTCACTACTGGGGTTTCTTTCTGGAAGCTGGGGCTGTGCCCACTGCCCTCAAACACTGACCAAATCCAGCATTTCAAGCTAGCAAGAGGTCTGAATCACTTCCATTCCACCAGCTGCTATGGAGCTGTGACAACTCCTTAGGTGAAGACATGGTCCATGTCTAACAAAACGCGGTTGAAGAACTCGCTGACCTGACACTGAACCTTCCACTGAGCCATTCTCAGTGCAGCAAAATATTTGTTTTATTACAGCCCTGCAGAGCTCATCCCAGTCCAGGCCCTCAGATTAAGACCAAATGTGTTGAGCTTGCATTAGGTAAAGTTATGAGATCTGTGTTTGGGAACTGGTCTAACTTCTTTTGTGGATGCTAGTGATGCTGAAAGGGCACAGAGTTGCAACAATAACAGTGCTTATGGCATCTTGAGGTTCTGTTGGGGACTTCGTAAAGGGGGTGGCCTGTGTCAGATGTTGTTTTCAAAGGATTATGTAATGCAAGTCTCCCTGAATCCTTAGAAATTCCTTTTACAAGGAAATTCACAAGGCTTTTCTGGCTGGCTGAGCCACGTCAAGCCTTCAAGTCTTGGCTTAGCCTGGTTCGCTGCACATCATAGGGCCTGCAGACATCTCGAGCCTTGCTCATTAACAGCATTAACCATCCCAAGAGCCAGAGGGAAGTGGAGACGGAGGGAACCTCTTCCCCAGTCAAAGCTGGGAAGATGTCAAGCTGTGAAGAGTTCTTAGCGGACGTGTGTCTCTAGGCATAACCCACATCTGATCTTGGGAATCCTGAAATATGATAGAAGGGACCATCTGCCATGGACTGAGACTAAGTCTGAGATGTACAGTAAGACACCAATGAAACACACTCATACGGTTCTGGTTTTCCCTGCATTAATAGGTCTTTCAATAGCAGTGAAAGAACCGAAATCTCCTGGGGTTGGACACTGATGAAACCATTAAAGAGTTTTCTCACCAAAATTTCTAAGTAATCCATGTTCTCATGGTAACAGCAAAATCCCTGTTAAAATATAGTTGCAAATATCCTGTTTCTTTTTATTGCTGAGCTGATATATCAGGCCTGGGATATGAGATATGTGATATTTCCATTACAAGCATAATGTCTCCTTGGGACCTATATGGTGTCACTGTGTATTACCAGGCTTCAAGAGTGAACCTGAATACAAGGATTTTATTTACTACAATATCACGTATACCCATTCCTGATCCATCTATTGTAATACAAAGAAAACTGATGAAAAATAAATGCTAATTCCCGTATTTTAAAGCCCAGATGTAAATTTCATCCTTAGGAATTGCAGTAGGGAAAAACAGAAGGAAAAAGTGTGAAATCCAAAGTTCTTTTATCTGAACATGATCACGAGAGAAATGCCAAATGAATCTCATGGGGTTTTATTAGTGTCTCTGGGCTTATTTCTGCGACTGTGTGAAAGAAGCCGTCATAAAGGAGGCATTATTTGAAGACGTCTCCCTGTTCTCACACAACTCTCCAAAGCGGAACGACATATCGCTCCTGCAGAAACTGAGATCTGCCCCAGTATTATCTATCCAATCTCCTTGGAAGTAGCTGGAGACACAAGGAAAGGCTGGTGAGATGCAGATGTTATCAATTAGCCAAAGAAGTTAACAAAACAACTTCAAACCGCAACAGTTGTTCCAGCTGAGAAGTCTGAAGTTTGAAGTGGGTATTTAGCTGTTGCGCTGCGCTCACTTCTTTTGTATGTGCTGATAGGAAGCCAGTCAGACCACAGCTGTGAAATCCCAGCTTTGGGAACCAGATCCTCCCCATCAAATCCAAAGGACAGGAGGCAAGCCTTGCATTACAAGGATGCCGAGTCCCAGGGCAAAAATCACAGCTAAAACGCAGCCTGCCTTGTAAAACAGTTATTGATAAACAAAGTGAGTGATAAAGAAATGTAAACCCGCTTCTGTCAGTGGCAAACCAGCAGTGATGCAAAGGTTATGTGAATTGCTATGAAAGAGAATTCCTCCAAATCATGACAAATGAGGCAAATGTGTGGGAAAGGATGGTCAGGTCTCGAAACAGAGAGGAAATGTGCTTGTTCTCTGCCCTGAAATGCCACCACCAGAGTAAGGTGCAGAGTACATCCAAACACTCCTTCATCTTTAGACGTCGGCTGGTCACCATCTGGAACAGTCAAACTATGGCAGAAGGCAAATCAGGGACTTGTATTTGCTACTGATAAAAACATAGATGATGTCCGGAGTATAAGAGGGACCTTAAGACCTTCCTTCCCTAGCACAGCTGCAGGACACACAGCCCCTGTCTCCCTCTGGCTTATTTAGCGCAGCCTCTGACCATTCTAGCATCCTAGTCAAAGCAGTCTAGTAAGCAAGTAAGCTCAAGATAAATACAGCTTGACTTCAAAGGCATGATGTCTTGATTGTGACAGGGCTCCTCGTGAGGTCCATGACCCAAAATCTTGGGTGGGAGACAGAAACACTGCAGTGTTCAGCCAAGAAGGCTCTTTGGTGACAAGCCCACAACGCAAGGCTTGGGTTACATGGTTGGGAGCATTAAGAGATCAGAGCAACCAAGGATAGCTGAGTAATTGTACTTATCACAACTGATTAAAAAACCAGTGTGATTCAGAGCCAGAGGTTCGTAAGGCAAAACATGCTGTGGAGGGTGTGTGCTGGCATGGTATTAAAGAAATAACAGCAAGAAACATTCTCTGATGCTGAAGTGACAAGGGAGAAGCATCAAAATGTTGCTGCACCAGCAGTTTGTCAGTGACCCCTGCAACATGCCGAGAGCAAATGGGAGTGCAAGAGTTTATGTCATTGCTTTGGAGCAAAGAGCCACCCCTTTTCCACCATGTGTCCTGCGTGATATGGCCATAGCGCAGCACTGCCGTGATCTCTGTGTATCATTTGGATCCCATCTGCTGAGGTCTTGTCTAAGGTAAAACACTGGCTCCATTGAGGGAATGGCAAGTGGCTGCACCAGCATGCAAGCAATGTGAGCAAGGTCTGAGCCCTGCAGCACCTGGTGCACCAGTCCTTGCATTAAATAGGACTGAGAGAGGCCTCGTGGGTCACCCAGCCTTGTCTCCTGCTATCGCAGGCACTGTGTCATGTAATCCCCTTCATAAACACAGCAGCAGCTGGGGGGGAAAAGCCTGCAATGGCTGAGGATGCTGACTGTGAGGTGTTAGAGGGTCCTAAGTCAGGGGGTTTGGAGTATGCAACGAATGTGGTTTTGTGCTGTTTAGAACAGCAACATAATATTTTATTAGCGAAGCTGGGAAGCCATATATCCAGGGAAGAACCCAAGGCCTTCATTAAGCCAGAGAGGCATCAGAGTAATGCAGTGCTTGCTTTCTACTTCTGGCCTTGAGTTCAGAGAATTACTTTCTCCTGTTTCAACATTTGGTGGAGCACAACATGCCAGCAGGAGAGAGGGGAAAAAAAGCCCTGGTTTCCATTCCTGCAAGTACGGTGTCTGTTTTAAATCATGGGGGAAGGAGGCTTCTAATGAAGCTGATTCATATAATGATGTATTTTACAAGCTATTCTTAGCAGATTCACTGCAATATGTCATTCTTTATGTACCATGAGAGATATATGAGCACACGAGCTTATGAAGGGTGGGGAAGTCTCTGAATAACTGACCAGTTTTGCACCTCGTGTGCTGGAGTAGGACAGAAAGAATTGGAAGTTCACATAGACCATTGCTTCCAAACCCTCCAGACCTCAGGTCAGCTGCGAGCTCCACTCCAATAAATATGAACGTTACAAGACTTGTGTCTTACAAGTGATTTCCAAGGAAGTGTCTCATTTTATTGCAACACGAATAAGAGACTCTAAGGTAATATTTATTTTGCTTTACATTTCATAAAAGAGAAAAAGAAGACTCTGATTTCATGGAGGCTCAAACAGAAATGCCTCTTTCCATCCAAGCGGAAGAAATCATGTCCAGGACCTTTCCCTGAGGGCTCGAGGAAAGCACATTAACATGGCAACTCCCACTCTGCTTTATTTGTGAGTTACTCTTGCAGGAGGATGAGGCCGGAATTGAGTGAAGCTATAACTGGACTAACTGGCCAAAGCCTGTGATATTAAGGGGTAAGCAAAGATGCCGAGAGGATAATCCCAAAGATGCAGCTCTCCAGCTGATGAAAATCAGAAGAGCCAGATAATCACTGGGAGAGATTCCCACCTAGACAGGAGGTAATTGCAGGGGCTTTAAGTAGAAGGGTGCAGTAGTTGCTCCAGTTCTGCCTGTCACTCCTGTCACTGCTGACTTTCCCAGCACTGTCTTTAAAGATGCTGGAGGAGGGGCTGAGGCCCTTTTAATGAAGTGGAAGGATGAGCGGGAGGCCTGTCCAGAGCAGCAGTGGAAAGAGAAAAGCCATATGCAGAGAGCCCTGAGCATGGGGAAACCAGAGCCGCAGCCCATTCCAGGCGCAGGAGCTGCTGAAGCACAGATGTCTTCAGGAAATCTCTGCTCTGGCCAGGTGGGACAGTGACTCACATCCGAGGCTGTGCCAGCACCCGGCTCTGCACCATGCCAGCAGCAAGGACAACCGGCATCACTCACTGGATCAGCGGGCGTCTAACTGGTGAGTCCCACCTGGCCTGGGCTTTTCCAGCCTTGTATCCCAATGGCACGGTCACAGGTCCTTTCCATGCGTCTCCTCATGCCTGCTGCTTCAAAGGGGCCCTGCTTTTGCCTTTTCCTCAGCAACCTGATTTCTGGCATGTGGAGCTGGCTGCTGTTCCCTCACTGGGCTGCCAATATACCTCCTCTTTCTGGCCCGAGGGGCCACTAGAGAGTGATACGGGCTGTTGCCAACTCTGTCTGCTTGGGAGCAAGGGCCGCGGCTTGGAGCCCAAGCCCAGCTCTTAGTGGTTCTCTGTTCTATCCCACAGACCAGCCCTCCTGCATTTCTAAAGGCAGGCTGCCTTTACTTACTGATGTTCTTCACTTTTCTGTGGCCTCGTCGATGACTTAATCATAACACCAGGGTCAGCCACCAGCTGCTGCCTATTCCCACGGTGTAACCTGCCCGCTTCACTGTCTTCCCTTAAATGTAATACGTGGTGCATTTGTGTCTGGTACTTTCTCTTGTTTCTGCAATTGAAATCTTATCCGTTCATGGAGTGCCCAAAATTCTGCACAGACACTTGGCCTGAGTACTCGTTTCATTGCTGAAAGCCAATACAGCTTTAACAGATGCAGTAAAATGGTGAGAATCTAAAGTTCACTTTTCTGCTTGAACTACCACAGATGAAAGAAGCCTACTCCACGCAGCTGAATGCCTCTCTTGCTTGCTGGCACATTAGCTTTAAAGGTGTTCTGGTAGTTTTCAGTCCTCTGTGCTGCCTAAGTACTTTTGTCCAGGTGCTCAGCTGGAGTAGATGGATGCAGCTATGCTGCAGTCAGCAGAGCTATGCTGATTTATACCACCAGGCATACCTTCTTTTATATGTAGATGTCCTTAGAAAGTAATCCCCAGGCTCCCTCAAGCTGATTCCACGACTTGCAACTGCAGTTTCTAAAGCAGTGCTGTTCCTGCAGCGTGTTCCCACATTGCACAGGCATCTGTCCAGGGTACAAAGGAACCCAGACCAACACCAGTGGCAAAGCCCTCACTCGCAGGGTCCTTCATCCTCAGACATTCTTGACTGTATAATTATTGTATTGCCTTGCACAGTCTCAAACAACATTTCATAATGACACAGAAACCCCCAGACCAAGCTGTCAAGTTATTTTCATTGCAATAATATATGTCATTTCTTCACCTCTGGAAACTAAACCAGAACAAGCCAAAGCATTAACAGCGCACACTCTGTCTAAACCCCACGTCTTTAGATTCTCTTCCAATATCATTTCTGCCGTGTGAGTTAGAGCAGTGCAGACCAGTCCCCTTCTGCGCTTGCAGCAGCTGAACACCCTGTGGAGATGCTAGGCTCTGGTTAGTGTACAGCGCTCGCAGCCCTGAGTTCCACAGCTATCTCCATTCAGCAGCACAGCCCCTCTGTTCTCTGCCGACCTTGCAGGTTTGTCTCCATTTGAAAACAATTATTTTTCCCTGACTTGGCATTTTTGGCTTCCACCCAACTCCTTGCGGGCACTTTGGGATTTATAGTTAGAGCCCCTCAAAGGAATGGTTATCTTGAATGTTGAAACTATATCCAAAGGCTAAAATGTATCCTTCAGCTGAGTATGGTTTTTCCCTGCTGGAATTGCCTCATATGGATCAAGCCAATTCATTTTCCTGCAGTGAGGTAGTTCCAGGAATACTTCAGGATGGGGCAGAGGGAAGAGGCTGATTGTCTCGTACCACCAGGGACTTAGCTGTACAATTTACTGCCTTCTGAGATGCTTTATGTAGTGGACACATGTGAACCAGATCTTCCAGCCAGGATAACTTCTGACAAAGAAATAATGTAGAACAAAGTAATTTGGCTGTAAGCAAAGCCCATAAAGGTTTTTAACGTTCACAAGAGAAGGAGAGAGGAAGATCCAGCAGTTATAGCCAGATCAGCTCCCACCGAAGTGTTCACTTCCCAAAGAGGGAGTCCTAAAGGTCCGGCCTCTGGCAGCCTGTTGTCCACCATGCACCATGAGGCTACGTCACCAATGAAGAACACTGGGAATGGCAGTTTAACGTAAAATTCCATGAGTTGTACCTGCCCTCTGGACTGTAAGTCATGATCTTGGCATCCTTGTATGCTGTATAGTGATGAAAAAGATTGTGTGTAAAAAGGGCATCTGGATCCCAACTTTCCTGGCTAGTGTTTAGCTCTAGGGAAGCCCCTAGAAGCCCCGTGTTTGTAGCAGAAATGAGATTCCAGACTTGGAATTGGCACCGCTTCCCAAGCTGAAACTTTCCAGGCCTTGGTTTCAAAGGTGACTATCCAATAGGGAAAACCAGGAATCAAACCAATGATGTCAAAGGATTTATCTTACAGTTCGCTCTTATTCCTTGTAGTCAAGACATCTTCGAATGAACCCTCACAAACACACCAGAAACAAGAAATAAAGGAAATCCACGGGTTTGGTGTGAAGAACTTCTTTGCTGGAGCAATAGCTTGAGCACCTCATGCTGTCCTCTCTTTTTATAAGCATGGGAGGAAAGATATTAAACTAGATTTGGAACCTGTGCTTCGATCACCAGCTACGTCATGCAAAAGGACATGCCAAGAGGAACTTTCTTCAGTCTCCTTAACAAACACCCTTCTACAGGTCACACAAGCTCATGTCTATGCATAGAATGGAGTAGGTACAGACTAATTTCTAACATAAGTAAAACAAATCAGTATCCACACTGGGTCTACAAAGGATTTTCAAGGCTCTGTCACTGGATGAGTCTATTCATTTGCAACTAACGTGCCTTTTCTCTTTCCATTCACAGTACTATAACATTCTTTTAGCTATTACAGCAAAAGTAATACATCAAGCTCATCTTTAGATAGGCATTTAACAGCTTATATTGCATTTTCACAGGTGGACATGAGGAAGAAAGCCAGCAATACTGGAAAATAAGCTCCCTGCTGCTTGCCAGCTGTCCATTGATCTGGGAAAACACTCATTTGGGAAAACACTCATTTAGGAAAACTGACCAGAGGACATGGCCCTGATATAAGTTGAGACCTCTGCCTTCTGCAGAGCACTCACATGCAGGCAGACACATCAAATGGAACTGAGCCTGTCTGTTTTACCAAAAAGCATCCTACACCAACGCCAGCTTTGGCCATGCCTCATCCTGCGGAGTAAGTCCTGGCATTCCCTTTGCCTGTTCCTCAACACATCAATGTCTGAATGATCTCACTGGAGAGTCCTTCTCACAGGATGTGCCATCCTGCCAGGACTCTGCTTTGCTTATGCCAGTGCTCCCTGCGTGCATTGATCCATTGGGAGCGTCTGCAATTCCTTGGGATTCCTTTCCCATCTGAGAGACCGCCATTAAAAACTGTTAGCAAATTCTGTTTATAAGTGGTTAAATCTGTTTCCTTATAGAGCAGGGAAAGCACAAGCAGGATAAGAGGGTCAAGGGAAAATTCCCAACACCTGGGATACAACACACATTAGAATAAAACACAATGTGAGTGACAGCAGCACTTGGGAGGAATGCAGTTGTGAAGAACATCATTCACCAACACTGTGCTGTGCCCCACAGCTTCATCAGACAGGTTTCACCATCTCAAAAGCTCACCTAAAAATACAAAGTGAGGTCTTACCTGCCTTCACCTGCCAGGCAGTCCCTTGGCTTGCCCTGGACTCCTGATGCTCTCGCTCCCTGCAGACAAGAGCTCTCCTCAGCACAAGTTATAGGAGATATTCAGCTTGCTTTCGACACCCAGAGTGCTTAACTCTTCAGGCTGTCTGGAATATATTGGCATCAGTGGGAATAATCCCTCCCAAGTCATCACATCAGGCCTGTTTTAGTAAATCTTTCCACTTACTAAGAACGAATTTAAACTGCCCAAATATGCTTATTTTTTGGTAAGGAGTCTGTGAAAAGCAGTTTGTAAAGTTACGAGCCAGCACACACTGCGAAAATACAATAAAAAGGGAAAGAAACCAGTGACACATTTTAGCCCAATTTAAACCATCAGCCGAATCCTCCCATCTCATACAAAGCAAACAAGAGGTTTTTTGCATAAGAGCGGTCAGCAGAGTCCTGCTGGGGTTAAGATGCTCTTTCTGAAGCACGAGGCAACACTTCATCTGCCTCAGTAGCTCATGGCTGAGTTGGTATCCACATTCCTGAGTAAGCAGACAGGATTTAGAGAGGTTCATGTGCAGACCCAGTGACTCCACACCTCCAGAGGAGGGGAGGGGGTCTCCCCTTGTCCCAGCTGAACACCAAGCCTCCTGCATGAGCTCCCTGTGCCCTTGTTACTCACACCCATGCCAAGGAGAAGCGGGTCTGACTCAGAACAGCGAAAAGTGGAGCCCCTGAAACCCTTGGGAGAAAGAAGTCGGGGGACCAGCTGCTTGGAGCAACCTGTGGGCTGTGCATGGCAGCTCCATTGAGTGCTGCTCATGGATGCTCTCTCTACACCCAGGTCTTAGTTGAGCAGTGGGGCCAGAACATCGCAATATTGTCTAGGAGATATGAGCACCACTCATGAGAGTTACTATAAAATCTTAATGGCTTGGAACTTTGCATAGCTGAAAGCCAGAGCTCCTTCAGAAACGCTTATTGCTTCCCTCAGGCCAATGTACTGGCACAATCATACCAGCCACTGCCTGGCGAGAGGACCTTGCCCTCTCTTCGTGCTACTTTTGCAATGGGGTAGTGCCCTTTAATGTCTGCTGAGATCTGCCTTCACTTGTCAGTGTGCAAGAGGAGGTGCAGGTCCAAACCTGGGTGTTATCACACTCAGCTCTAGAGCACTGTGCAAATCACAGCGGTTTGGTCAGCGTGTTCTTAAATCAATGATCCTATTAAAGAACCAGGCTGCCGTGGATGGGGAGTTCATTGGTATTGCAGGAGTGTCTTTTCAAGACGTTCCCCCAGGGCTGGCTTGAAGCTTCTGCTTGACAGGTGTATGTAACGTACAGA
This sequence comes from Amazona ochrocephala, assembly GCA_039720435.1. Lineage (NCBI taxonomy): Eukaryota > Metazoa > Chordata > Aves > Psittaciformes > Psittacidae > Amazona > Amazona ochrocephala. The sequence continues at coordinate 17,723,667 of CM077889.1, forward strand.
GATCCAGGGAGAAATCCTGCCTTGTCAATTCAACTGAAATGAGCCAATGAACAGAAATGACAGAGCCGGCGGTTCCACACGTGGGTTAATTTACAGTATCTCGCAGGGTCTGCTATTCCAGTACTTGGAAATCCTGTCACATTCTTGGAGAATGTATGCATTATAAATTCCCACTCAAGGCCTCAGACGTACAGAGGTAGTTGCTTATTTTCCCTTTTCTATGTAACAAAAGGAATTCAGCACAACCCAGAGTAATCTATAGCCTGTTCGCGACCATACTTCCCTAGGCTAATAAGTTGTATCTACCATTCAGGAAGGTGTTCTTCTACACTCACAATGTAAGTAGCCACACTGCATTTTGTCCAGTTTCTTTGTCAGGCAGATTTATGCCTTGACTAAAGCCCACATCTCAATATCCATCTGGTACTAGGTAAGTCAGAACAAAATCTGATTTTAATAAAACATAGTTTGGGGTCTGGAAAGATTCTGCCTTTTTTTCCACCAAAATACGGAAGCACCAACTGTACACCACACTATATACCCATGGAAAGCAAGCACGACTGCACTGCATGAGGTGTAAACAAAGCAGAAACGTGTTTGTACAGCACAAAGAAATGCACTGTGATACCCAGAGAGGGCTGTGGTGTCTTTCTGCCGCACTGGCCTCTAGGTTTAAAGATGACCATTCTGTTGCAGAGCACTGTAGCTGTGTCTCTGGTTTTGATAGGGAGAAAACCAGAAGAGGTATCTTCCCCAAGCCAGCCTGATCTGCAGGTCCCTCCCACATATCAAAGACCTATGGACATGAGGAAAAGGTGGTTAACACTGTAAGCAATTACTTACTTTGAAAATACCCTCCACTACTGTATGCTCCATAGAATCACAGAATGGTTTGGGTTGGAAGGGACCTTAAAGCTCATCCACAGGAAGTGACACCTTCCACTAGACCAGTTTCTCCAAGCCCACATCTGCAATTATTCCCCAGCTATCTACATTCACATAATCCTGGATGCTCTGTAGTAATCAGGTACTAACTACTGTTTGAAAAGTCAGCTGTAGACAAGCTTATAAGATCCTATGGCTGGTCTGGAAACGTTTCTTCTAGAAGGCTTGTGGGGTTGTGCATAGCTGCAGTCACCTCCTGGTAGGCACATCAGTGTCCTTTTACTCTCCGTGCCCTGTGCTCAGGAACACAGAACAATAAGCAAAGGGATATTGTGTTTTGCGTCAATGGCTGCCACAAGCCCAAGCAACGTGCATCAAGCTCAATGTGTTTCTCGCTGCTGCATGTGCTCTTGTGGTATTGCAATACAGAGGAGAGACCTAACACAATAAAGACAATTTCTATTTCATTTCTGGAGATTCATTCCTGATTTCCTCCTGCCTGTCCCAACCTCCACAAGGCTGGGATAAGGGAGCACAGCTCATAGGAAACCTTCCCCACACTGAACTGTCTGCCTTCAGTATGGTTCTTCGGTAACAGTTTCTCTTGCTGTGACTACATCAGTAAGCAGTGATAACAGCTCTGCTCTCCAGGGCCACATTAAGCTGCTTCAGGGCAGACATTTTTATGTCCTCTTTCTCATGCCATTATACACGGGCTTCGTGTCCAAAAAAAATCGTCTGTCACTTCCAGTTCCTGCAGCATTATTCTGACAAAAATCAGTCACCAACAAAGTCCTTGATGTCAGAGGTTGCATGAAAGCAAAGTAATAAATACCGCAGCAGTCAGCTTGTCTTCAGAGTCCTGGTGGTTTTGCCAGAAATCTCACTTACTCCTTCAACACTGTGCTGTCAAAGGAATTTCATTTCTCTTTCCTTCTACTGCCTTTTTACTTTCCTTTCCCTCCTCCCCTTTTCCTTCTCTTCCCAAGGAAATGAGGGGCAAACACGAGTGAGACACTGAGATACTGTACCATCTTTATCACTCCGCCATCTGCAAATGGTTTTGTTCTCCTGACAATCTCACATGCAACCTTATAAAAAGACCTGGCTCACTTATGCTGCTAACTTCAAAGCTGTAACAAGCTGTGTTGGACCACTCTATGCTGGTGGGGCATATAATAAGAGGCTGGGCTTGATTTCTGTGTGAATCTATCTCTGTCAAATGGCTAATGGGTGAGAAAACATTTCTTCCAATTGTAGAGCTCAATCCTCCTTCAGAATGAAGGCAGAGAACAAATTAGCGGCCAGGTGAGGCTAAGAGACCCTACAGGTAAGGAATGAACCTCTGAGTTTTCCTCTCATTTCTGCAGAGAAGGCCATGAAAGCTCTTGGCATCCCTGCAAACACTTCAATAGGATTTAATACTGTTCTTTCCCCATTTTAATCATTCCTCTATGCTGGAAATTTCATTATCTGCCTTGTGCCCACCTTTGCCCAAACCATCTTTCCCATCGGATGGTGCAGTGGACAGGCTAGATGTGAAGGGGCTGTGTCTGACCGTGCCGGTCCTTCCACAGCTCCCATTAAAAATCAGTGGGCTTTGGGGATGCTCTGGACCTTGCAGTCCTGGGCTCGGTCTGATCTGCTTCCCTGGAGTCCATGGTCCCACACACAACTGTTTTCCCCACAGAAGGACAAAAGGAAACAACTCTTTCCTGCCTTTTTGTCAAAGGCACCTTTCTGAACGTTCCAGTGGCTGTTTTCTTCACATGAGCGTTTTCCTATTCTCTATCTGTTGGAGGAGGTCATGACTTTGTATTTTGCCCTGTGGATATTTTAAACAAAAATAAAGCTGCTTTTATTTCCCTTCTCAATACCAAGGCAGTTCCTCTCAATACCAAGGCAATGGATATTAGCCCCTTTTCCCTCAATGCATCTCTTTAATGGAAACATGTTTTTCCCAGCTCCGAAGACACGGCCTTCTGATCTCTTGAACACTTTGGGTTTGTTTTAAGTACTTCTGATGAAAATTACTTTGGTTCTCTTTGACTAGAGATTTGCAGCAAAGCAGAACATTGGAATGACGAAAACATATCCGGGATTTTAATCTCTTTATAAAAAGCCTCACTTTTGTCTCTGTCTCATTGCTCCTATTTTAAAGAACAGTCAGCAAACAGAAGAAAACCTTCAGCATTGCTCTTCAGCTCTGTGCTCAAACTGAAGGGGTTTTAAACTCTCCTTGGCTGTTCACAAGCCCAGAGGATTTCTTTTACTGTTTAAGCCTCTCTGGAAAGTGCAGCTTTTTCTCTGGGGACAAGTTCTAAAAGAAACAAATCAGAGATGAGGAATTTCAGTAGGCAGCTCACTCTCGGTCTCATTCCTTTGTCTCCTGTCAAGACACTTTGATTCTGCATCCCCCACATATCTCAGCCTTTCGAGGCATTTATACATTATAGAAGTATTTATTATTGTGGGGAAAATGTGATCGTTCACTGAACTCATCCTGAACTTTGCACGCATGCTCACTCCTGTCCTGAGATGGGTTTTTCATAGCCAGCAGCCCCCATGCTGAAGCTCTGCAGACTGACTTCTAAGACTGAGAGCTTGGCAGGTGATTTCAGGCTCGTACCGGATAACCCCGAGCAAGAGGAAAATGCCCACTCTATCCTCCTCTTTTCAGAACTGAATCTGCAACTTCCCTTCATGCTTGTCCAGTTTATCATATAAATACAGCAACACTATGTCAGTGTGTAAATCCCTGGGAAGAGAACACCCATCATCCCACATAGCTTTATGGAAAAATTTCTGGGAGATTTGCAGTTCCTTTTGTTGCTAAAATACATGTTTATGAGGATGGGATGTGAAAGACTTTTGAATGCAATTAAACTGTATGTTTCTCTGGTAAATAATAGAAGGATCAGCTGGTAGGTGTTTTACTGGGATCTGGTTATTCCTCAGCTTTAACACTGTTAAACAGGACAGTTCAGTATAGAAGAGGATTTGGGATATGCAGGTGTGAGAGAGGTGAATAATTCCTATCTATCTGTGGGATCTGCTCCCCTGCTGTCTGTGGAAAGAGATGATAATGTCGTGTTTCCCTTCATACCCTCACTTGATGCTGAAAAGAACACAGTTCTCAGATTGTGCTGCTCTGTTGCAGCAAAGACACTTCTTGGACATAGACACTCTGGATTTGAACTCAAGCCTCCAGAGAAGACCACTTAATCCTCAAAAACACCTACAGTAGCCCCCTTAAAGACTCCTCACTTACTATGTCTTGGGTGATATCTCCCATTAACGCTACCAGGGACCCATACTCTGCCTGATCACTAAAAGATCTGTTCTCCACAAGGCCAGAAAATGAATGCATTTAATAAGGATTAACCCCTGCTGGCACTAGGGAGCAATAAATATCATCGCGCCAGCATTCGTAACGCTGTAGTTATCATTGTGTCAGCATTTCTGTTATAAACCAGGGTTTGGGAGGGATTAGAACTCAGCCATAAAATTTTCTCCAGGCTGAAACTTGGCATAAAAAAAGAAATATCAGTCTATGATTGGTTTTTTCTTTTCTTTTTTTAACCTTCACAAAAAATCTCTTCAGTCTATTTTAAGTTGTAAAAGGAAAGAATATGAGACTCTTCCCAAATTCTTTCAACCAGCATCCAGGCCCCTGGGAATGAAGAAAGGCTCTGGCTGTGGCTGCATTTACGGGTGAGCTTTCATTGGGGTATCAGAAGTTCAGGGATTAGAGACACTTCTTAGTATTTCTTGAAAGCCAAAAGCTTTGTCATATTATATCAAAGAGCTCAATTCTTTAGCAATGGGGCTTTAAAACTATTTCTTGCTCCCCTTCTTGTTCAGAAAAGTGGATCATTTTAAATCACCAGCACCTCCAGACCACACTTAGTACCTTGACCAAGCCCCAGGTAAGTAGTCCCACTACACTCCCCATTTATGCCAGGCTGTGGGGGCACAGGGGCCAGACTGGGATAACTGAAATCAGGTTTGTTTCATATTTTATTCTGAGCTCTGATTTAAGGTTTTTAGTACAATTTTAGTTCCCTCTCAGAAACGAGATGAGGGAAACTGAGGGGACTGATGTGAAAGACGTACTGATGCTGCTGGTGTCAGAAGATATGGAGGAAGAATAGGCACAGACCTTTGTTATGGGATGTCACACATGAGCCTGAGCCAGCTCGCAGCTGCAGACATCCATCCCCCTGCTCCCATATCCCTGCTGTCCGACAGCACCGCTCAGGATTCACTGCTGCTTGGAGCAAAGCGTGATTTACCCTGCAGTGCACAAGCCCACGCCATCAAAAGGGTCACCACTGTTTGGTGTAGACCTCAAGAGGAGAACATGAATTAATTTGTTCCCCCAAAAGAGGGTTTTCTTTTAGAAACAGGAGTGCTGTTATTTGCCTCGTGCAGTCTGAGGTATTGCATTGAGCTCCAGTTTCCCTTCGGAGCTGAACTTCATCCTCCTACTAGGATGGTTTTATTTTAGTCACCAAATATTTGAGGTTAAAGTGAATAGTTCATCTTTAATGGGATTATCTCTTTCAATGTTTGCTTTCATTACAGTTCGAATTGCTCTGAGCATGAGAATCTAACCTCACCAAAAGCATATTTTTGTAATTCGATACAAACTAAATTTAACCTTTGACTCTCATCTATAAAGACGTTACTTTTTTTTCCACCGAGCAGCAGAACGTTAGATTAAAGATCTGCCAGTTTCAATTTCCAGGTTGCTAACCTTCCTGTGATTGGGTCCTGAAATGTGGAAAGCTGTGTGTTTAGTGAAGATATTTAATGTTAATAGTAGCAGTCAAGTTGGTTTTATACCTGCTACTTACAAGAGATGGAGGTTCTCTACCGCCTTTTTAAACAGCGAATAATTTCCTTTGCCCACACAGTACAATACAGCAGAACCCTTTGGACAGAGATACTTCAAATGAAATCTTCCCTTTGAGAGACTTTACTGGCTCATCACAATTCTTTCATGAAACAAACCATTTTTATCCAAATGCTTTGGAATATTAAGCCTGGGCTTAGGAAAAAAACAGATTCATGTTCTCTCTCTTGAGGGCTGGCTCTAAATGAGATGCAGAAAGGGAAACAGACTCTCTGTATTAGTCTATATTTCTCCCAGTAAAACATCAGGAACACTGGAGAGGAGGAGTTGCTTTTTAAGCTGTTCCCCACTGGAAGAATCCATCTAAATATGTGTTTTTCACTTCTGCTTTGATAAGATGAAGTGTTGAAACTTTCCCTGAAAAAAGCTTTTTGGATATTTGTCAGGGATTTAAGGTTTTCTTAAAGAAGCTATTAAGTGTGAATGAAAAATGATCATGTCTCCAGTCCTGCAAAGGACGGATCAGAAGTGGATCGGCAGTCAAAGCTGTGGTGAAGTCAATGATACTCTTCTCTGCGTTTCTGCAGTAATGAAGTAAAGGGAAAAACGGCTCCTTGCATATGTCAGGATGCAAGGGGGAATGTGGGCACATGTATTTATTTATTTAGCCCAGAAAAAGTCACTAGGAATTCCACTGGATACATTTCCTTTGCGTACAGTTCATAGGAAAGCCTTTGTGCTCATATCCTTACTCAGGCTCCATATTGAAAACTGATTATATATAAAACTTAGATGCTGTTAAATCTGTCCATTCTGTAGAGGAAAGCAGGCAAGAAGAAGGAGAAACCTTCCTTATATTTCAGTCGTCAGAGAGGAATACTGCAGCTAAAATTCAAATTTCAATTTGCACACATACTGTGCTAATAAATGGTCAGCTTAGAAGCATTTCCTGTTTATACACTGTGTTAATAAGCATCCATCACCCCTGTCATATATACGGGATACCAAATTCAAATGTCAAACAAAATGTAAGAGGTCACACATTTTCCTTTGCTAACTAAAAGTGTAATTCATAAATATTATTGCTACCAAACTCTCCATCTACAGCACTTGTTTAGAAATATGCACATGTAATATAAATTGTGATTAAGTTAAATGGGTATATTATTTCCTGTTTTAAGGGTGAACAGCAGCATGAATTATGTTTTACTCAATAGGCATTTCAATAAAACCCTATAGCCTAACAAGCTACTATCACATAGCTCAGCTGCACAGACTAACAGAAGGGTCTTACGATCCACCATTGATATTTAAGCTGTTTCTCTGTTGTTTCTGCTGATGCTTAGAGAAAACATTTCCTTAGCCCAAAACCCTTTCCATTTCTATGTTATAAAAATAAAGCCAATTTGATTGTAGGGGGGTTCTACACACAGAAGAAAGAAGACAAACGTGATCAGCTAACTTGAATCTCTTTCTTTTTAGTGATTTAAGAAATGTAGGACTTGAGGACATCTCTCTGTGAAAATAACCAACAACTTCCATAGTTTGAAATGACTCATTTTAGTCTGTAGGAACCAAACAAAATGTGGTATTTTCTGGTTAACATTCTGACGCGTCTCTTTTTCCTCGATACTGCATTTTCCAGTTAGTTTGAAGCATTTTAGGGCCTGATTCAGAGCTCTCTAAGGTCATCTTAAACATTTGCAAAGCTGTAAGTAGATTAGACTTAAATGAACATGAAGTAAAAAACTGAAACTCTGATATTATGAGAAATAATAATGCGCTGACAAAATGTTCTCCCTTCAGGCCCAGTTAAAGGTGTTTGTCAGAAACACACACAATGAAAACATTGCAGTTGAATTTAAAAGATATCTGTAACATTAAAACTGTCAGAGTTATTCCGCGTTCTGAGTGCAATTAAACCATAGAGGTAAAGACACATTTTGCTAAAGAGATACCTCAGATTATATATGAAGAGGGTTATCCCCACCGAGGATCTGCACAGCCCAAGATAAGCAAGCCCAGTGACTGCTCGTCTTGAACAACCGCGCACAAAACGTGCTTGCAAATGCTGTCAAATCAAAGGCTTTCAAAGCAAATAAGAATGCCACACATTCCCAAGTTATCTACTTCTTCTCCTTTTCTTTCAGCTTTGGTTGAAAACCAAGAGACTTTACCAAGCCGCTGGAGCCTGGTGTTCTTCTAAAAGCTTGTAAAATGGGAGTCTGAATATTTTGTTTTATTAGGAGGAACATAGTGCACAGCAAACACAAAGAAGATTGCTGAAAAGGAAGGGCTGCTACGTCCTTTAAGATACTCCAGAATGAGAATAATTTCCTTACTCTGAAAATCATAGGAAAAGAGGCATAAAGAAGCACTGTACATTAATAATGTTAACAATAATAATATTAACTAAGAACATAATTCAGACTATTCTACAGTAGTATCAAATCTTTGCTGTGTCACTATTTATGAAGGGATGAAACACCAAGGCAGATACTATCAAAAAGGGAAAACACCATCCCATTGAAGTATTCCATTAACAGAAAGAGAGTCCTATTCATTAAAATTCCAACACTAATAAATAACTAATTGTGCTCATCTTGGTGTCCATGGTTTGGCCACTAAATTTCAGTAGTTAAAAACATCATAAATTGAGTGACGTTATTGTCATTGATGCATAGTACCAACTGATATCCTTGAAAGCAGCCAACAGATACAAAAGAATTCCCAAATCCATGTTTGTAAATCCCTGTGTAGTTTGTTTTGCTGTGGGGTTATATTGCTTATTTTTTATGACTGTTTGGCTTATTGGTATTCCTCAAAAATCCTGTGAAAGCATTCCCAAGAGGGGGTCTGCTTTTCCACCTTACCACATAGGGCCTGTGTTGTCTTTCCATCTCCAGGTTGGAAAGAGAAATCTGGAGTGGTCCAGGCAGCTGCTTCAACAGCTTTTTCCAGGAATCTTGTGGCTGCTCCTTCCATGTCAGAGAGAAGCGATGGGGGGAAGGCTGTGGGACACACATTAAACAGTAAAAGCCAAATGATATTCCTTCCTGTTTATAACCGCAGAACCCCAACTCAGCAGCGCACCAACTCCTCCCAGGCACCAAGCATGTGTACAGCAGAGAGCTAAGTCTGCATTAAGCCCTTAGATGGTGAATGTAACACAACTGTCAGGTAACAAGAGAAATTTTATCCATCCCTGGTCAATTAAGCTAATGTAATTCCCCAGCCACTCAGTATATAATGTTTAGCCCTTCCTGTAGCTTGTTTTGTTCCACTGACATTCAATCACTCATTTATCTCTGTTGCCAAAGGGCCACACCTGAGCTCTGATTTATGGAGTGTGGTTGCAAGTGAAGAGCAGCCTGTTTGACTCTTGGTTATTACATTTCCGCTTAGTGAGTAACAGGTTCAACCTGCACCAGTAACATGGAGGGAAATTGGAACTGAAACTTCAATCCTTTCACCTGTCCAGTTGCATTCTCTGCTTTTGATTCACGGAACAAGTTTTTCTTGTTGCCTTTTCATGCACTGCTGGGTTATCTTGCAATATTTCTTTCCAGACACCACTTGGGTATTTCCACTTTTAGGCATATTTAATGATCCTGCTATTGCTGGGAAGACTCGATCGCTCTTTACATGTATTGGTACAAGCCCAGCATGTCTTGAACAGATCATATTTATCAGTACCACAGGTTGCATCTGCAGCTGACAAGCAGTAGGTCTTGACTATTCCCAAAGCACTTCTCTCAATGCACATTTGTGATTGCTTTGATCTAATCATGGGCAATGGATAGAGCTGAAACTCCAGGGTGGCCAGCAGCTAAACTGGCACAATAACCCAGCTGGGTTGCCAAACATCTGGATATCCATCCCTAAAAGCTAATAAATAAATAAATAAATCTCCAAATCACACTGCCAAAGTTTTCAGAAGTGGGAAAATGTGTCCAGGGAAATTCAGATGTAAGAGTAGCTCTGGATTGGATGGGATTTAGACTGATGGGGTGGGGCTGCAATTAGTGTTTTAATAGGAAAACAAGGCTGTAAACCAACGTAAACTTCATGAATAAATGTAGGTTTCTGGTTTCTGGCCCTCTTTAAGGAGGTTCTGAGCACTTATAATTCATACTGAAGGCAAACAGGGCTTCACATGTTCAGCTATGCTAGTCATTGAAGTCTATTGTGTCTCTTGAACCCCGGGACATAGCAACCTTTTAACTGCAACTTCCCGTGGCTCATTTCCAGGACAGAAACATAAACATGTGAGGTCTGCTGACTCTCTATCTCCATTTAGACTCTGGGAACTTGATAAATGCAAAACATTTGCTTACCTTATGAGAAGAGGAAGTCGTGCTCCCTATTGCACAATTCTGATGGCGGAATGAAGGACTCGCTGCTGTAAACCAAGACAAATACTGCTCAAAACCTGCATTTTCAGACAGATTGTGCGGATTATTTTTTATGATTTCTGACTGTTTTGACTTGGCAAAGCAGGAGTCTCACAAAACAAGTGAGGAAGGCTCCTGGCATGTGACTTGTCAAATGGTTAGCAAGTATTTGTAAGCTTTATGAAGTCAAGATGACTCATCCATCTTGACTTGCTTACATGTATGTTTCATGTACTACTCTACGTAGACCAATACAAAGTGTTACTCATTTGTTTTATTAGCGTAGGGTTATATTTCAGCAGAACTCTCTAGTTTGGATGCTGTTTATTTTCAGAACAGCTCGAGGGGGATTTCGTAGGTCTGCAAAGCCACTGGCCCTTCTAACTTCTTTTCTTGGCAGAGGAGACCTAGAAATGCGAAGTGGAATCTCAGTTTTCAGTTTAAAATTTAAAGAATAAGTTGCTTTCCCTGTTCTTCAGGGACTGCGTTCTTGGAAACACAAGTCTGGTAAAGGCAATCACTTTTGTGCTCTGCTCTGTGCACAAGGCCACATTTTTGCAGCCAAGAAAAAAGGAACCTATTCCCTTTTCATTTTGGGAAAGCCTCCATGTGGGGCAATGTTTATAGAAGGGAATAACAATGGTACAGACATTGACCACAGGGGACGTGGGCATTTTATTCCTTTTTTTACTTCAATTTGTCCCACTTAAATGCATTCTCTTCAGAGCAATAGCAGCCACTTCCTGCCTAAAGGACCCTACAGGCGCTGGGTTGCACAGGTCACCTTGCAGTATGTACTTGGTGAAAGCAAGACCCGGACAGAAATATGGCATTTCTCAGTCTAAAATCATATCATAACTCTGCCTTGTTATTGTGCAACCACTGCAGTAGGGGTTATGTCCAGCCCTGCTATGTCTTTGCAAACATTACTTCCATAACTAACTGATGAGGTGAGTTCTCTGCTTATCACAAGCAGGGTGAGGAGATTTTTGACCAGAAAAGGGGTTTAACCCACTCTGAAGATGGCAGCATGATCTAACGGGCTGTTTATCTGTCCAACAAAGGGATCAGGTTGTGTTGGTGAAACATTATGAAGTCATACAGGCAACAAGGCAATAATTTGGGACATGAGTGCTCAACATATGACCTAAATCTAACTGAGGTTTGTTCGTCTTGCCAGATATTAGTTTAAGCCAGTTCTGGAATTAGAGTCTGAAGCCAGAAAACCACACAGCTAGGCCTTATTTAAGAAAATTAGAACTAAAAAATCTGTGTTTTTTTCTGTGGAAAACTATTGTTCCAATTGCAACCAATTCATGTGCAGCGCTCCCCTTCTGCTAAAAGCTTTGTCTTTGCACTGGGAAAAGGAAAACCCGTGTGCTGAAACGCATCTGCTGAAAAGTGCAAATTTTATGTATGAGCTCCTGCCAACAAATTGCTGTTAATGGAAACTTTGTTTTCATCACATTTTCTGCTGCAAAATCTTGCCCAATCTTTTATCAGCTCCACACATCAGTAACATCTATTTGCAAAGTGGATGCTACATTTCTCCATTCATGTCTCCATCGTATAAACAGTCATTGTGATCACATTTCCTTACTCTTGCAGCACAACTTCAGGGGAGAGAGCAAGGGAAGATTAAATGTTTTCAGTAGACGTGCCTTTTAAATCAGTAAAAGGGAACAGATGGAATGAGATGTGAGGGGTTCTTGGACTGAAAAAGACTTCAGTGGTAAATACATACATATATGTGTATATAAACTCATATATATGAACACACAGGCACATGGGTATGCATGTATGTACATACACACACAAATAGCGTGTACATGCTGCAAGGTAAATAAATGTAGATGGAAACAGGTTTATGTTTCGTAGCCAAATGCACTTAACAGTATCCAAATGAACCCTGCAAACAACATTATAGAGTATATTGTATCTGCAATAGCAATCCACCTAATATATTCTGGACTTCATTCTGGCTGATATCTCAGGGTGCTCTTAATGCTGCCAACTGTGCAGTAAATCTGCTGGGTCATATTACTAGACATATCATACCACTGACGACACAAATGAGCCATCAGCGAACAGCAAGCACCAATACAGATGCTTTGGTAAAACAAGACAGTAATAAGCACAACTGCACTATCTTCTTACAGCCCTGTGAGTGAAAAATGAGTTATAATGCAGAACACCTGCACCACATAATGAAAGTCCTGGAAAGCAGCTATGGCTCAGAAAAGCTGGCTTGTGAACGTAACATATCCCTACATCCACCATCCAGGACCATAAAGCACAATCAAACCCAAAACAGCTCAGAATGGACACCACTTTCATCCAGGTGTTTTTTCTGATGGAAAAGAAATAGTAACACAGTTCTGAAGGTGTTTTGGGGGAAACCTTACTATAAAGACCTTCCTGAATCAGTCTAGCACAGAGTGGACGCCCTAAGGAACAAAGAAATAATGAGGGCTGCCTTTCTCTTCGTTGAAGTCAATCCTTCCTGCACCACACTCAACAGCAACACATGGCTGAGCCACTGGATGTGTTTTTCAGAAGACATTGTTTGAAGAGGCACAGTCTGTGGGGAGAGGAGACGTTTCTCCACTAGCCAAATATTCCTGGAAAACAATGGAGAATGTTTGGGTCAAAAAGACCAACACAGGCTGAGAAAACCTCTGTATGGTGCAATTATGTTGGTCATTTCATTAATCTGAGCAAAAAGGATGATTGGCAGCTGAAGAAGGTGATCAGGTTTTAACCCTGTGGGACACAGAGCTGGAGTTTTAGAGGAGTAGCTGGAGAAGGAGGTTGTGTGAGGAAAATCATAATGGACACCAAGACCAGAGATCAAGTGATGGAGACTCCATTATGTCCCTTGCAAAACTGTTCCATTTATAACTGACACTGTGTTTAAGTTTACCTTCTTAGTTCCAGTTTTGATTTTCCTATCCTTGGCTTCATTGTTTTGTCCGCCAACCTTCAACAGGTTTCTAGTTGTGACATTTAAGGATTGGTAGCACAACCTATAATTTCATTTCCACTTATGGACCTTTCCTTCCACTTAAGGGTCTTTTTTATCCAGTGTCTTATTTTATGTCGGAAGAAGGAGTCCCTGATTTCACTCTTCACGGGTCAAACATAACACAGCACAGATTGCATAGAAAGGTACTTAGAAAATGTGTATGGGATATCTAGAGAGGTCCTGAGAAAGCCATAAAGCTCTGCAGTGAACACAAACCAGAACTGGTTCCTGGAGACTTCTAAAATAAAACTGCTGCCTTACTAAAACTTAGCATTTTGAACCTAAATCTCAGTTCAAGAGGCAAATGCAGAGTAAACCCAGCAAAAATGAGAAGTAAATAGGATTCCAGAGAGCTGGTCCTGCATGGTCAACCCACTGGAGGGATGACTGTGGGTTTATGCTGCTGCAAATAACAGCAGAATTGACCCCTTATCAGGAGATTTAACTATATTGTGCCTTGTACTCTTGTAATTCTTTGCAAGGCCTTTATGTAACATTACTGGTTGTCCTGAAAAAATTGGGATTAACTTGGAAGACGTATATTGCAGATTGGATTAGACTTCAAAGAGGTGTTGCCAAAGAGAACTTTTAAAAGGCTTTAAAAAATGAACTGTACCGATACAGGCTCTTTCCCTTTGAACATGAAGAAAGAAAGGCAGAGTTTAATATTACTTAAATATGTCCAACAATTAAGTTGCTTGGTACTCAAGCAAACCACACGGGGAGGCTTTCAAAGGAAAGTGGATATTTTAGTGACTTATCAATGGCACCATTTCTCCTCAGTTTTCCTGCAGTAAAGGCAGCCATTCTCCTTTAAGAGCCCAGGACATGCATGCCAAGGAAAAGTATGCCTTGGAAAAGAGAAATGGTGGCAACCTCTGCTGAAACATCTCCTCCTGTATGGACTCCTCAGCCAGTCTATAGCCTCCCCCAACTCAGACTGGACTGCTGAGATTGCAGAGCCTGAGACTTGGCCCAGGGACTCCCCTTCCTTGTTTGGCTATTGTTTATGCTTTCTCATTCTCAGGCTCTGCAAAATGAGCTGGGGACTGATAAATGCATCCCACCATATGAGCACCCATGGCTCTGAAACAACATGTAGGGTTTAAACTGGGGACACTGAGAAAGCAATGGGCTCATTTCTGGCAGTGTCTCATGGCCAGTGTCTGCCCCAAGTCCTCCATGTGTGCCTTGGCTTGAAGGAGTTGAGGTGAGCAAAGAGGGGGTACCACTTCATACTGCCCCAGGTCCCCATCCCTGGTGCTGCTTTCCGCGGACCTTCCCCACATCACTGCTGTATGGACAACTCAGCACGTTTCATCCGTGCAACATTGCACAAGTGATGTGCTGGCTTTTCCAAAAGAGCATTAATGAGCTGTTGTTGAGATTCAGAGTTGTTGGCCAGGGCCTCCCCTCCTTTAACTCTCAGCTTGGAAACAGCAGGCACAAGGAAGACATGCTTGGGCTTCATTGGTCACTGGTACCAAGTGGTAATGCCTAATCTGCCTTCAATGCACTCATGGGATTGCCCGAAATGTGGCTCCAGCAGCTCCCAGATTTCACATGCAGGAGTTTGAATGGATTTCTGTTCATCTCCATCTATTTTTAATCCATCCTTCTTCAGGCTAAGAGGGATTATTGGTCAGGAAGGCTTTAAGGTAACTCATTTTACTGCAGCGAAGGTGAAGCACTGACTGGTGAATAAAGCAATGTGCTTCTCCGAGCATATTTGGTTGTCCAGCAGCATGTGAAATGCACAGTAGAAGCGCCAAGAGTTGCTGTGATAGGGATCTTGTCCTACTGCAGGTTTTCTGTTGGAAGAGTAAATAGAGAGGGTAAAATGTCACTGTTGTTGTAGGACATAATAGCTCTCTTTCTTTTCCTCCTGAGAAGCCTGGGAACTCCAAACACATTTGGGGGCACTTTTATTAAATGAAAATATTCGTGCGTTATGAGCTCATTTCTATCTTTCCAGCCCAGCCCCGCAAAAGGTCACTTTAACAAACCACTCTCTCAGGAGCTGGGGAGGAGTTACGAGCTCACACTAATCCTCCTAATTGCACTCTACCTCAAGTTTTCATTTTGTTAATCAGCAGCCAACAAATCCCAGCTTTCAAAACTCATTATCAACCTGCTCCATACTATTACCCCTGCCTTCTCCTTTTGGATACACATCCTCTGGCGTAGGTATCCTCTAAGTTGCCTTCTGCCTCTTTTTGGTGCACAATCCTAACCAACTTTTGAATATAGGTCGACTATAAATAACTGGGGTGCTGCTGCACGTATGGGTTAGTGCCGATGAAGAAGCAGAACAGAATGAGCACCAGTGGCCAGCTTTGCTCCTGCAGGGAGCTTTAAAACCCAGTCTGGGTTCCAGAAGATCTCTGCCAGTGGAAACTGCCCAGGCCCAACACTTCATCACTGTATCTCCTGCCTGGATCAGCCCCACCCCCTTTTATTATTAGGCAAAACTGCACAATTGGAAGCTCAGGTCGATTTTTCACAATCTGCAAATTAAAAGAAAAGGGGTTTGAATTTTCTCCAAGCTTTACATGAGCCTTCTCCCTTCCCTTCGGAGCAGAGCTGGCAATCTGCAGGCCTAATGAATTTTCCAAGTCCCAGTAAAAGCGGAAGCTGCCTGCAACCCTGCCTACAAGCTTCCAACTCCGCCGGCTCCTCAAAGCTCAGCAGTGCTTTCCACCCTGGTGCCTCTTTGTGGCATGTGCAGGAAAGGTCTAAGTCTCTCCTGGGTTTTCTTCTCCTCCTTTTTCGGTTACAGTCCGCCTCAAACACACAAAAAAGGGGATTAGAAGTGGGGGTTGGCTGAAAAACAGTGACATCTGTCCCAGCGCTCTTTTCTGAGGGTTTTGTGACAAGAACATTACTCAAGAGTGTGACTAGATGAGAACCATGTCCCACCTCCATTTTGTTTCCATATGTTTGAGTTTGTCATACAGAGGCCATGATCCATCAACCTTTGCTGTGTCACTTGTCACCTAGTTTCTTCACCAACATCTGTTGCAGCACCAGCTCTCAGCCCCCACCATATCACATGAACTGCAGACTCCGCAGCAGAGGAATTACATGGAACTTGAGGCGGCCATGATTTATGTTGCAATACAAATTGCACTGTAAGTTATGCTGCCCTCAAAGGCGAGGGATGCTGACAAAAGCACCTGTTGTCCAGATTCCTCCTTTCTTCCCAGACCAGTCTCCTGCAAGGTCAAGTCATGGCCGGCACGGTTTAGGATTCAGGTCATTGGGGATGGTCGCTTACCCACATTTTCAAGGGAGTGTTTTTAAAGAAGCTTCATATACAAGAATAGAGGAATTTAAGTCAAAATATGTCGAGACAAACAGTAATGGCTATGGCTAGCTTGGCTCTCTAGTCTGAATGCCCTTGAGCAGAACAAAAACTGTAGTAACAAATATCCAACAAGCAAAAGATGAGAAAAATTGCATGTGCAATGACTTACCCTTTTTAATCTGTTCTTTCTTACTAGCACATGCGGTCCATTAGCAACGTTGGCAAAAGGGTACTTTCAAAATTTGCATCATTCACTCTCACACTTAATAACTTTCTCAGCCTCCAAGAATATAAAGCTCTGCTTCTGTTAATACTGATGATCAGTTCAGATCAGTAAAGTAGAGATGTGCAATGGTCAGCCACATAGGAGAGATGTTTGAACGAATCATCTTCTCCCCTTTTCTCCATCACTTTACAGGAGTATTTCACTCCCACCAGGCTGTCAATGGAGACAGAGTTTCTCTTTCATTTTGTTGGCTTATATCTCACCTACGTCACCTAGAGAGTAAGAAGAGTGGTGCGATGTTCCAGTGCTAGTGTGGCACTGCAAACCAACACCTCTCATTCAGACCAGAATAGCTAAAGATGCAGCACAGCCATCTGCTGGGTTTCTTCACATCACTCCCTCTTTCTCCCCTGGGAACGTTTTGCTTGGGCAGGATCTGAGGATCTTTCTTTTCTTTAGCTTCTCTGGAAGTCAATTGAAGCAACTCTGCTCCCAGAATTACCCATCATGGCTGGTGCATATGCCCAAAGCAGCTGTTTAGAGTTGTTCACTGCAAGTGGTGCAACCTGTACTGAATGTATTG
The DNA here is from genome assembly GCA_039720435.1 of Amazona ochrocephala. Classification (NCBI taxonomy): domain Eukaryota; kingdom Metazoa; phylum Chordata; class Aves; order Psittaciformes; family Psittacidae; genus Amazona; species Amazona ochrocephala. The sequence goes on from CM077889.1 coordinate 17,740,945, forward strand.
AGCTTTGCAGAGGTCACACACACTTTTCTGTCTTGTCCATGGCACCCAGCAGGACATGAGAGGATGGCAGAGGTGAAACACAGCATTAACAACTACACCAACACAGGCTAAATCTTAGACTTCGGTCATCACCAGTGTCCTTTGGACTCCCCCTTCATAACGTGGCGGTTACTGCGATGCACAAAGGCTCGTATCTGTCAGAGGAACCATAGGGAAAGGTGTGCCGTATTTGTTCAAAAATTAATTATTGATGTCAGTCAAACTCCTCAGCCTTGAAGGTGTGAAGGGGAAACGTTAAACCTGTGCAAAGGTCACTTTTACCAGGACCTGCCTATTCAACAAAAGGCACGAAGGCAGAATGATGAATTGCCAACAAGTTCCTGTGTGTTCAAGCAAACGACAAACTATTAACCTGTAAAAGTGAACATTGCAATAGAGGAATTTAGCCCTGGGACAGGGTCTTCACTCAAGTGTGTAAGCAGGAAGGTTTGTGAGTTGTAGATCAATAACTGAGCACCAAATATAGGGAAACAAGATCATGCAAAAGAAAGTAGAGGGTGCTTTTGCCAGATTAACTTTACTTTTGGTTAAACTGGGCATGCAGATTTCTGTGGACTTAAAGAGAAAATGCTGGTGCTGTGTGGAAAGAAGAACCAAATGGACCTTCCGCTGCTGGATACTGGAGTCTATAAACATGGAATCGTTTGTTGAACTGGGGTAGTAAAGTGCTTCTTTGTTTATTATCCTCTTGTTTCAGAAACGGGCCACTTGTGAAACAGGAAATCACTTGAGGACAAATCTGTCACTGAGCTATACTTTAAGATTATGTGCAGCTAAGCCCAGTAAATTGCACAACCACAAATTGGTGTGCATGGAAGAGCATATTAATAAAAAATGGAAGTTTTGACAGTTATGTACTTCAAAACCTTCCAAAACTCTTCCAGTCTCCCCCCAGTTATTGGGATGAAAATTCTTTCATGAATCTGCTTTTTCTGCTATAAAATCAGAGCACTTGCGAAGAGAAGACTTAGAGGCTGAAATAATACACAGCCAGCTGCCACGTTTGCATGTGATCCATAGTTCCAACTCACAGAGTTTTTAATGTAATGATTTTACAGTCCCAGGGCTCCCACACTTATCTGGATATGAACAGACCCTCACCCTTTTAGCAAGGAACCTAAACCAGACCAGACATTTTTTGTTAGGTCCTTAAAAGTTGTTCTCTCTATTTGCTTTCCTTAGTAATCCACGAGTGTTGAACATCTGGGACTCATCATCTGTTTTCTGATGACTAGGAGGTATCTCATATTTTGAGCAAGCCCAGGAAATCCCAATGTATTGCTCAGTAGGTTACTAGAGTATGTCAAAAGAACTCAGTGGACAGCCTCTTGAGTCTCTGGTCATCCATCTTCATATGCGCAAGGTCTACCTGCTTTGGATGGGGAGTCACATCTGTTTCAATCTCTCCTACATGGTTTTGGTATGCAATTGCTAATGCTAACTTGATCTGAGACATTAGCTTACATCAAGAGACTCGAAAAAGCCAGGAAGCATTCCATTTCCATGATAAAAAGAAATTTTCAAGATGCTTTTTGGAAATATGCATACATTTTAAAAATAAACCACACCAAAGAAAGCAAATAAAGCAAAAGGCTCTGCTGGTTTATGATACCAATTTCAGTTCAAAGTGAATTCAGATCTATGGTTTGGGCTATGTCTGCACTAAATCTCAAGGTCTGCCAGTGTAAAATTTCTGTCTGTTAGTATAAAATTTCCTGTGGCCAAAGAGAGAACTTGCAAGCACAGATTTGTTCAGGGCTATGGAGTCACTGCATCCTTCCCGAGAGCATGCAGAGACTCTATCCTCTCACACTGTTGTGTGTGCATGGTCTGGCTGTGTGCACCAGGGGTGGGTGTAGGATCCTATAGCACAGCACAGTCCTTGAAGGTGTTCCCTGCATCCACGGTTGATGCAGGCAACAATCCCTGGAAGGCAGAGATGCTAATGCCAGAACAGGCCTGCAAGATTTGAAGGGGAGTCCTCACCACCTTGTTTAACAGGGTCCAAGGCTATGAAAAAGAAGAAAACAAAATAATTCCTATTCTCCTTAGGGTCTACAGACCTGGCCTGCATGTGAGCTGAAATAACTTCCTGCATTGTAGTTTGATTTGGGTTGCATAGACAAGGGAATACTTAGACATATGCTTGCATTTCATCTGCTTTGCAGGTTCGGAAGTTTATGGCCACCAGCTTTCTTTGGCCGCAGTAGTAAACAGCAGACCTGCTCAGACAGATGCAAACACACCTGGGTGATGGCACTTCAGCTTGGAGTTCAGATTTATTCACATGTGTTTTGAAAGACTTTGGTTCTCATCTGGAGCAGCCAACGCTCAGGACTGAAGTGCTGACACCCTTAGTGGAAAGACAATTCAGCTGGCTACAAACCTCAGCGGCTGTATTTGCATCTGTCATCACAAATAGATTTCGGGTTTAGATGGGGGAGAGAAAAGAAAGCAAACACAACATTTTCTGGTTAAACAGAAACAGAGGACGGAATCACTGGGACTTGCTAAAGGAGAGTTTATTTAATTTATTCTTCTGTACACACAGCTAGTTTGCAAGGATATTATAACTCAACTCATTTCTCTGGTGACCCATGGCAACCTCTGGATCAAAAGGATTACTTGTGACTCATAACTTACCTTGGCTAAATATAAATATAGGGCTTTAGGTTAAGTAATCTAGGCCTTAATCAATAAAACATTTAAAGTGACAGTACAAGGAGGGATTTTAACAGTTGTGCTATTATAATGTTAACTCCTAATACCTGAGTTGCTGGGGCTCTCCTTGTCTGGTTTTAACACAGACACCCCACATCAAGGCTTTTCCACGCATTTTGTGCATACAAGTACAGCTGCATACAGTTTGAATATTCTCCTGTTCCACAGAGGACGTATGCTCATTTCTCCCCACAGGAAATCCAAGCAATTGCCCCTATGGTGGAATACCACAATTAGGTGACCACAATTGCATGCTTAATGAGCATGTATATGTTTTGAGTGCCAGCTTCTCAGATGTGGCCACCTAAATGGGTATCCAAATCTCACTTTTGGGTGGTGAGGTTGAGAAAAAATGTATGAAAGTCTTATTTCATATACTCAAATTGGACCATTTAAATCCCCAATTCTTGCTTAAGTGCCTATATTTCAATATCAGATCTTATGTGCAAATCAGACAGCCCTGTGGCTAGTGTTGGCAAGCAGAGGTTGGGAAAATACAAGCTGAATATAATATGACCCCTTTTAAAGAAGCCTGGAAGCTTTCCAAAGAACTACAAGGATGCAAAGATTACAAAAGTGCTTCTTCTCAGCTTGGGAATGTGCAGGGTCATTCCTGGTTATAGACATGGTGGCTGGTTGAGGGATCCAGTCCGTGATTCTCAGCAGAGGGTGAGCATACAACAGGACTGCCCGCTCCCAAGGTAATGCAGCTTCTACAACCCATACCTCCTCCCTTCTCTTGCTCCGTGAATTCATGGATGCTTGTTATAGCATTTTGGAAGGAAAAGAGGTACCATCCTGTACGGCTACCCCAAGGGCAGTACACAGTGACAAGCTGGAGTCTTGGATATCCAATGTTTTCTTGTGTTTGTAGGACATCATAGCTAGCTTGGAGCAAGGAATGAAATGCAGCCTGGTCCAACCTCACTCACGTCAATTTTAACACACAGATGGGAGAAGAGGCAGTCTGTCGTCAGACCATCCAATAGCCATTTCCAAGTGTACAAGCACCAACTGATTAGAATAGATATGAAAATTATTTCGTGACCAAGTAGGAAGTCAGAAAACTGGTAAGCTGGTTTTCTCTGTAATTATTTCAGTGTTGTTGACTGGCTGGGACTTTACAAACAGATATAACCTATGCTGTCTGCTCTCCATAGTCCCACTGATTTCAGCGAAGAGTCCAGATTATCACACCTTTCTCAGAGCTTGTACAGTCCAATTTATGAACACAGAGGAACTACACTTTCAGGTATCAAGTAACTACATTTTATCTTTTCCAAAGGAAAGAGCCAAATTTGTATCTGGCTTTTATTCTTGCCCAGGGTAATGGAAAAGAGAAGATGAATTGCAGCCTTAAAGCCCCTTCCATGAGTTCTTCAGTATGAATTATATTATATAATTCACAGAGAAGGTGACATGATTTACATCAATGTATACAGCTAAATTGTTCTATATTGTAAACCATTAGCAAAGAGGGATGAAGGGCTTATGAAAAGGAGTGGAGAGACTACAATGTTATGACAGAATGAAAAGCTTGTGGACATGCAAGAAGACATCACATTGTTTCCATTGGGAGATGCTTGTGTATGTTTCCTACAGCAACTATAAGATCTTTGGCCTGTGCACTGGAGACTATTCCTTGTTTATTTTTATTATATACCAGAAACTCTGGTAGGGAAGAGCAGGGGCAGATTGTGCTTCAACTCCTAAAGTACGAGGAGGGGTCCTTTATGGGGGAATGCATCAGAAGGATGTAACTTGCAGCTGATTGGAATTATCCAGTCTACATTGCTCAGCCAAGCCCTCAACAGCTCAAGAAGGATAATTCTTACATCTAGTTTTGTGGCCTGCTACAACTTTAGGGAAAGGAGCAGTTTCCAATCCAATACAGGGCTCTGATACTCTCCTCATCTTGGTAGTGGCTTCAGCCTTCCTTATTTGTTGTTTTCTGCCTGGTGCTGAAGATTCCTGAAGAAAACAGTAATTTTATCCCTCACCATCCTCAAAACTGCGTTTCAAGAAACATTCTTGTTTTCTAAAAGGTGTTTCATTTTTCCCCCCCGGAGACCCATTTAACTTTCCTTTCTAGTCTCCTAACAATCTGGAATGAGGTCTTTAGTAGTTCTGCTTGTTGTGAAACAGCTTTGGGAGATAACTCCTAGTCCATGTTAACCACACTTCAAATAATCTTTGTGTAACTGTGATGCAAACCCATAATCTCCCAAAGCGAGTTTATAACCATTTTAACAACCGAGACTTATGGAGGTTATTGCAGGATGGGCAGGGAGAGAGGGGTGAGGAACTCACCAAGGAAGCACAGTTTAGTTTGTCTTCCAAACAGCTCCGTATCTCTTACAGCTTTACAAGGATGAAGTGGTGGGTGAACAAACAAGGAGGCTTAATCTCAGATAAAGAAAGGGGGTCCCATTCTGACCAGCAGCCTTCTTCTGGAAGGTCACATAAGCACATTCTTGTTTCTTTGCAGTGAGACAGATGCTTGAGTTTCATAGGACTCAACACCTTCAAACATAAATGAAACGTACCTTGGGATAATGAATACACCAAGCCCTGATGCCTGAATACACACGCATAGCAGCTGTGTGCTGTCCTTGGGGACATCAATGGTGAGGGAAAAGAAAGGCAAAAACTTTGTATTTGAACGCTGGAGAATATATTGCATTAAAATTTTTCTTAGACAAAGTCTACCTGAATTGTGGTAAATGAAACCCTGCACATATCAAGGACAGAAAACAGATTGGGATTTAAAAATAAGATGGCTTCAACATCCCTTCACATAAGTCTCCCAAAAACACCGTAAATAACATACAGGGGCAGAACTGCTTCTATAAGAAGATGAAAGCCTCTAAATACAATTTTTTACTGCTTTTTGCTTACTCAATTGCTTTTAATTAAGCCTCCCTTGGTTTGGGGAGCCAGCCAATGCAGGGAAGAGAAAGGAAAGAAAGAAACCCAACCCCTCAACCCTTTGCTTACTAACTGAATTTTCACAGCTTTAAAGCACAGTCTTCCTCCATGGGGGCACAATGCTTCTGTCTAAACCTGCTTATGAGAATTTATTACCCCACTGTGCAGTCTTTGAAACCATGATTGTAACGGTAATAATTTCTAAGCAGTGAAACTCATGAGAGGCTGTAACATAATGCCAACTCTATCCTATTATGGTTTTAATTGGAATATACATTTTATGTGTTATTAGAGAAATGTTACTGTCCTTCTTATGCTTAATACTATATGAATAGCTAAAGCCCTCTAATGACCATGTAATTTATTGTCCCTATAGTTATGGCATTAAGCTACAAGTCACCTAATACTTGCAAACATTGTAAACTCCAATTACAGCTACACCAGTGATCCTTCTGTCAACTGAGCTAAAAATGACTGAATGATAAGGTTAAGCACTGAGCCACGTAACTCAGTTATCTGGAGCTCAGCACCTGTACTACGGAGAAATGTCCAATAAACTATGGTTAAATAGTTTTACTTTGTTATCAGATGTAAGTATAGCAAATACAACCAGCTTCCAGAATGATGCTGATCACCCTGATTCCACCAATCCTTTATGTATTTGTCAGTGTTAGCCTAATTTACTGCTACCAGTCAATCACTGATTCTTAAGAATCTGACAGATTTCACAGGCACCAGAATGGATTCTGCCCACCCCTACAGAAATCTTGGAATTTCATCAAAAATTGCCTGCAATTCCTACACGAGGTGGGGTATTCTTCTCAAATATCCAGCCATTTGAGGAAGTACCAAACTAGCTGACAACGGAGCTCAGAGAATTTGGGAGCAGGTTAGACAGCTTTTGACCTGTGACAGAAACTAGTTACGTTTACCTAGAAAGCAAGGTAACCTGCAACAGCCATTGTGAATTGCCAGAATACAAAAGCAGACCTGCAATATGAATACCTTTGTCTGGCAACTTCAATCAAGGAGTCAAGAGAAGTCACTTGTGCTGCCCAATTTGCTGTTTATCACATACTTTATAATACTATAGTATACAAAAGTACCAGAAAACCCCATGTTGGTCTATCTTATTTCCTATAAAAAGACACAGAAAATACGTGTGCATATATTTTCCCATAAACTGTAATTTGTATTTATTTTGGAGGGGTTTAAGCCACACGAGAGATGATAGTTCAAGAGAATCCCAGCACCAGTTGCACTGAGACCATTACAAATGCCAACGGAATAGTGCCTGGTTGATCCATGATGTCTGTGTCATTCCTCTGGCTAAGCATTCCTTCTGAAAGAATACATGTAGCAAATCAAGCGCATAAAATGGATAAATCACCTTTCCTCACTCATGATTTGTGATTGCTTTCTTAAGCCACCTAATGTTTCTGCAGCCCAGAGAGGCGGACTGAGACTTGCTAAAGAGAAACCCAGCAAATCGTGCATTTCAGCTGCACATTTTTACAAGGAACGAGCATTCAAGCTACACTTTGTGACACGTCTGAGATTTGTGTGGCTTCCTCCATTTCCCATGACCATCCAAATATTCATGAAGAATTAATAACATGGTCCCACTTTTAGCAAGTTCCATTCATTCTTATTTGTATCTGGCTATAATCAGCAGCAAGACCCCAGATATTGGGTGACTGCATTTGATTCTTGAGTTCTTTCCTTTCTGTTTCTGTCAAAGCAAATTAGCTGGAAGGAGCCTGACGAGGAAATCGAGCGAACTGTGCAGGGTTGAGAGGGCATTTCACTGAAACGTAATATAATAAGCACAATTTAAACACTGACAAATCCCATTCACCCCTTTTGTTTTCCTGAAATGTTTAAAATTATTTTCACCATCCTTTTTAATAAATAAAATTGTTCTATTAGTTTGTCGTACATTTGGATTTCATTAATTTCCAAACATTTTCCGGGCATCTAAAATTAAACAGATGTCATCAGGCTCATTCAGACCTCAAATAACCCTTGCAACAAAACCAATTATTCAAGGGTCAACTGGAAGTTGGAATTTTATAATAAAGAAAAGTTGAAAAGTTGAAGAAGAAAATGAAGAAGGAAAAGAAGGAGAAACAATGCCAATTCCCTGTCCACATAATTGTTAGCACAACAACTGACGATCTGCTTTATTATTGAGGGAAAGGGTGGAGCCAAAGAGTGGAAGCTCAGGAAAGCTGGTTTAGTCCCTGAGTGCCCAAATTGTTCCCTTTCCCCTGGCAATTAGTCAAGAAATTGTTCTTCCAGCTTCCCAGTTCCATCATGGGGATGGATAAGAGGACAAAGGTTTGGTTTTGTTCTGAAAGTTGGTCCTGTTGGTCAAATATCCAAACCATCATGGCTGGGGAAATGCTATCCATAGAAACACAGCAGAATGGACAAAAGCAGAACCTGGGGCTCCTGGCAGCAATCGCATACTCTAAACAACGCTTCTCCCTACTGTAAGGATGAAGGGGGTTAATTTTGCCTTGTAAGCACAAATTGCAATTAGTCAAGGAGATTTTAGGCTGTGGAAAAGGTTTGCGTCTCTGTTGGCCTCTTTTCATTTCCACCCCCTCAGCTAGGACGTGGTTCCATGAGCAGCTGATCTGGTGTTTGGGGAAGAGGGAAAAGGCTGCCACTGAGCTATGGCAAGGAGAGGCTGGAAACTGGCTGGAGAATGTGCTGCAGGAGTGTTCCCCAGCAGGTATCTCAGGGGGAACACTGCGACAGTACAAGGTGCTAGGGAGGAATAAATGGCTTCTGTTAGCCCAATAGAAAGGTTAAGAATGGGGTAGAAAACCAGTTGCTTTCCCCTTTCCCACACCTTGCCATAGAGGGAACTGTGTTCCCAGCTCTTTCAGCATCTCCAGATTCACAGGGGGGTGTCTGAGATCGGACACCAAAAGTCCAACCATTGTGATTTCCCTGCTGAAAATTAGGAGCAGGGTTTTACTCTGCTGAGCAGGAGGGAAAATGAAAATTGCTTTTCCTTTGTAACCTGAGAGGCTCAGCTGAGTTCTCCTGCTGGACTGCAGAGATCTGCAGTGGCCCCTGCCCTAAACTATACCATCCTGCTTAGCTGCCAGGATCGCTAAATGGGGACCTAGACAAATGAAAAATGTATTGTATGAAAACTGTATTACCATAACGTTACAATCCTGCTGCTGGAGGCTGAAGATCTCTCTGAAATACTATCAAGCACAATGGAAAGGGAGTAGAAGGCTAACACCTGAAAAGAAATTTAACCACTGACCTCTGAAAATCATGGGTTAGGATTTTCTTTTTCCTTGTATTTTCAGATACAGTGGCTGCAACTCTTCATCTGACCCAACATTAACTTTCTACAAATTACAACAGATGATTTATAAAAACACCTCTTACTCCCTTGACCTGTTTTCTGTCTGCTCTTGCCTACGACACAGTTGTATCCTGTAATCTCAGTTGAGTGGATGAGCTGGTTTGTTGCTTTGGGACTGAAGCTGGTAGCTCAAGCCATGCAGACCATCCCCGTAGAGGCACCACAGCCCAGCAGAGCTTCTGTCCACAGGAGGTTTATCTCTAACATGAATAGAGGAAAGAATGTGGCACACTCAGTGGAAAATTCACACATGGGCAATGGTAGAAGTCTCTTGAATGACCCGCGCTGTTCTGAGCATAGCCGGGGAAGGAGTGAATGCTCCACTTTGAAGATCCTTCCAGACCTGTGTCAGGGCCCTGGGATCCATCCAGCTGAGCTACCATGGCGACCAGTGTTCTAAGCAGCAAAGAGTAGTGTACAGCATGGAGGGATGCAAAGTTAGTAGAGAGCTCTGCAGAAGAGCCCCTTTCCTACAGAACTTCTTAGGCACAGAGAGGACCCTGAGCATCCCACTACTTAAACCTCCGCAGCAGCAGAGAGGGGCGCAGTTTGCCCTGTCTGAGGGATTTTGCCTACCCTGGGGTTGGCACCTGGGCTTACGTGTGCTTTTGGTTTGCAAAGCCAAGTGACCCAAACTGATGCCATCAACATGAGCTCATCTAATCCTGCAGCTAGGGCTTTGCTGCTGGGTGAGCCAGCAGGCTTGCTCCAGGCAGACATGGGAGCAGTCCAGACACAGGCAGATGCAGATCATGAGCCAGCTCCAGAGTCAAGAGGAGACTTTGCTTAGCACAGCTCTGGTCAGGTTACCAACCCGTTGCTTGTAAATAACCTCAGATAAGAGATGGCAGCAAACCAACGACTGTTGTGAAGTTGTATAAAGTTTTCCTAGCAATAAGATTATCAGACCTGCCTGGAGCTTGTTTCAGTTAACACAGTGGGTGCTGCTGCAAAGAGAAATTCATTGCACTAACTTCAGCCGTCACAGACAGCAAACGTACCTCTGCATAATTCATACTGAAAAACCTCAGTGTTTCAGTAGGGTTTTTTGTTTGTTCTTTCATATTTTCCTCCCCCTTTTATTTAGTGCTTTCCAGGTTTCAAAACCAATGGCTGCTCATGGTGGAGGAGCAATAGGGGCTTTCATATTTAATAACTCTTAAATCTTGCTCAACATGTGGCAATTGTTAGGTAGATTTGAGCTGCAATTAAAGAGGCACCCTTCTTTCTCTTCAGCAACAATATAGGCTCTTAATCCAACTAAACCCATCATATTTTAAGAGCTGAGATCATCCTGAGGCAAATGGTATCAAACTTAACATGGATCTGTTTTTCATAGGGAAGTTTAAAAGTTAAAGTTCACTTTCCTAAAAGTCTTTCCATTAAAGAGACGGCAGCTCTGCGCTCTCTTTTCAAGTATCCGCAGGTACCTATATCATACAAAACAACATCTGGGGGATGGAAGGGAAGGATAATTACTGAAATTCTTTTCTGAAGTCCCTTTTTCCTTAAGACCCTGAGTTGGGATTCTAAATAGAAGCGAGATGGGGGGGAGGGTTGCTGCCTGATTTGAGATTTGAGTGTAGATAAAAGCACTATTTGTGTGACTCAGCCCTCGCAGTGCTCACAGGTCTGATGTGGATGGCTGATAAAGGCTGTGAAAGACAGGAATAAACAGTGATAAAACAACCGAGCGCAGGTTGGCTTCAAACCAAAACATATGTTTAATAAAACCTGCGTGGTTGATGGGGAGACTTTTGTGTTGCCTTTTGTGGTGCCGTGGTGGCTGTAAATATCCAGAAGGAATCTGGGCTTGCACTGAGTTTGTGCTGTTGTTGCAGGCGGGTGGCCTGTGGTTGCTCTTGCGGTGGCACGGGGCTGGGGTCAGACACCAGGCTCAGGGATCCAGTTTAATTTTGCAGCTTTTGCGGTTACAATCCTGGTTTTCCAATTGGAACATGAGGAAATACCTGCCAGAAAACCAGAGGTAGGTAGCAGGGCTAAAAGCTGATGGGAAGGGTGATGCACAAAGCAGGGTCAAAGAAACGCATCAGTACAGGGAATATGTTTCCTTTACAGTCTCGTCCATATTCCACATTCAAATTCCCCTTTGCACTTACAGCATTAGTTCAGGTGCCTCAAATCCCTATTTTCCCACAAGAGCTCCCACTCCCTAATCAGCTGCTATTCCTAATGCCTTACTTTTCCCCTTTTTGCCTTTCAATTTTTCACAGACCTTACACTCCGGAGTAATTTTAACCAAAGACATGAGCCCTTGCTCTGATTCACAGCCTTCATCTATGCAAAGATGAAAGCCACAGTGGCAGCAGCAGTGTCTTTCAGAGGCTCTGTACCAAGAGGTATCTATTAATATCCGCTAGTCATGCTGCTAAACCCTACGTCCTCCTGTGAAAAGGTAATCCTGTACTGTAAAGGCTCAACAAATGAGAACACCAAGGGACTTCCCTCATTTCTAATACCTGCAAATGACTTGAATGAAAATACCTCCACAAACTATCAAAGTTTGTGGAGGGCACAAAATTGGAGAGGGAACAAATAACGAGGAACAAGGGATTTGAATTCACTGGTTGCCTGGGCCAGTGAATGGAAAATGCAGTTTAATGTACAGAAACATAAAATAATAAGCCTGGAGCCAGCAAACCAGACAGAAGGATATTATACTGAATGGTGATGCATCATATTGACCAGTGAAGGGATTTAGAGGTCACTGCAGGAAAATCCTTGAAGCCTTCAAGCTGGCATACAGCTGAAATGAATGTAACTCTGGGAGAGCAGCATAGTGCTGGAGGCAAAGGGAAGGGATGCAGCTTTCCCCCGCTGTCTGTGCATCAATTTGCTCTAATTGGAGTGATACCTTCTCCTCCCGGTCAGTGCAACACAGAGACACCTTCTGGACCCCAGCTCCTGTCTCAGCAGAGCATTCCATCCCGGGGCTTGCCCTCCAATGGATGTGAAGGAAAAGGCAGCGCAAGGTGTTTACTTGTTACTGGTACAGCACAGGCGGATGCTCTGCAAGTCCATTCCAACGCTTAGTGATGCTGGTCAGCACAAATGCAGGAACCCAAACCCCCACCTCATTTGCTACTTGCTTGTTCTTCACTTTTGGCACTGACAGGCATGAAAAGCTAAAAAAGGAGAGCCCAGGGCCCCCAGGCATGGCAGGTTTGCCTATCTGAGCACAGAGCAGCTACCTCAACCCTGCAGCCACCCAGGCAACTGAGAACCCGTGTTTCTATAGCCATACAACCTTAGTGAGGTATTTGCAATGACCTATCAGAGATCAAGTGGAGTGGGGAAGGGTAGGAGAAAAGAAGCAAAGGTGATAAAGCAATTAATTTGCTTCCCCATCTCCCTAACAAACAGTCTCATTTAGTTACTTTCCTTCTCCTTGCTCTGCCACAGTATTTCATGCTTTTCCTCTCACAGCTTTCCTGCAAAAACATCAACCAAAAGAAATCCTGAAGTCTGCTCCTCTCCCAGCTGCTTCCCTATTTGAACTGATACCTTCCCCCATTCCTTCTTCTATAGCTGAAAATACAGACAGCCTTTAAGCTTTGCTGGGCTGCACTGCTGGTTAGCTGCAGGTAAAGGGCTCCATAAACTCATTAATAGTATCCATGGAGTATCCTAATCCCCATGGGTGACTGAGGGAAATATGTAGCTATACATGATGGAAAATGGTGAGAAAATCTAGCACGGGTCTGAATCAGCGGCTCACGCACACACACAGAGCCTTGTAAGATGGATTTGTCGGAAGGACTAGGTGGGGAAGCGTTTCCTCAGTCCTTGGCTTGCTGGGATATGTATTACCTCTGCCTGCTGCTCCTGAGTTAATTCTGGGTTTTCCCACCTGGGGGAGCAGCAGAGATTCAGAGCCCGGCTGCCAGCGCAGCTCCTTCCTCCTTGAGAAGTGGATGCAGGTAGGACGGGGTGAACACCCTCGGGGCTGCGATGAGCATCCAGACGATACAAACACTGGGAGAAGTCCCCATTCCTCTGCCCTTCTTCTGTCCCTCTGCAATCCATTCGCCTCTTCTTCTCCACCCCTCCCCACTGCTTCTCCCCTACCGCAGCTCCCCAAATCCCAGCATAGGACAGGTCCAGGAGGCTGGTGGGGAGCAGAGGGACCCTGAGGCAGGTGCTGTAGCTCATGTCTGGCAGAGGTGCCTGGTCCAACCAGGCAGGATGAGGACCACCAGCCAACCAGGGATCTTGCTGGATACGCGACATCTGGCAGGTCTGCCTCTGGCTGTTTTCCTGTATAAATTGATAGATAATCTGTATGTGTTCCAGCTGAATTGGTGTACACATGATGCTCGGAATGAGCTTGTGGATAGAAATACATTACTGACCTATTACACTGCCTAGAATACAGGACCTGGAATTGCTTCCAAGTCCTAGGTCCAGATGCCTGTCCTGGCTGTCTCCCAGCTCCCATGGCAGGTGAGACAGAAGTCAGACCTGCTTTCTCACCCTGCTCTGTGGTTTCCAGGGGGAAAATAAATGAGGACATAGACCTAAAGCCACAGCAAATCCCTAAAGACCATGGGTCCCAGTGCAGAGATTTGTCTATAGCCAAGGTGGAGCCTGGTATAACCCCTGAGGTCTAGATTATACCACGCGCACTGCATGGAAGTTTAATACACACCAGTTGATAACCTGTCAGTTTGATCTATGACAACTTCTTATTGAATAAACAAGATTTTCATGCTGTCAGTACATTTCCTTTTCAGAGGCAGAATGACTTCCAACCGGCACATACATCAAGGAAAATAAAACACTGTTTGGTGCCATAACATCACACCTCTGTCAGCTGCCTTGGTTGATACCCTCTTCACCGTATCTGAAATAAATACATATATATACACCAGCTAAATTCAAGTTTCCTTCTTTTAAATTCTGGTTGTCTTCGCCATTCAGTTAAGGCTTGTCTCGCCAATCCTTTGCTACACAGCACTGTTTTCCAAAGCAGGCTTTAAACCAGGAATCAAGCCACAGAGAAAGATGAGACTGAATGCAACTTCCACACTTGACTTCTAGAGATTTCCTTAAAGAACAGCAGAAAAGACTTAGAAGCGTGCAGTTATTTTCTGCACCTACTACTGATCCCATCGAGAGCTTAAAAACCATCCTTAAGGTGCTTTATTGTCTGAATGAACCCGTAGCAATGGTAGAGCAAAGATGAGCTCTTCCATTAGGATACAAACTGCTAAAAGACAAGAGAAACTACACTAACAAACATGAGCGAGCTTGCTGCAGCTGTGCTTGTCAGCTCCAGACATTAGTGTGGCTAATTCCGATTGGGAACAGTTCCTGGGCTTGGTGATAAATTAATCCCGACTCTGATTGTATGGAAAGATTTTTCTCTGCATAAGCTGAAAGAAAACTTCCCAAAGTTCTTACAAAATCCCCTTTACAGTTATTTTGGTGACTACACACCAAAATATTTTGTCTGTGTATCTCTTTTGGATACAGCGCAGTCTATTTTTTATTGTGATGGAATGATTTTAGAGCAGGATTCGCTTCATCCAAATGGGGAAAATTAATGCACGGGCTTGCGCTGAAATTGCAGAAGTATGAAGTACTTGCAGAAGATGGGGGTTACATCTGCTTTCCTGGAGATAAGCTGGAAGCGCTTTATAGGAAAAGAGCAGTGCTGTTGAACCCCTTCTGAGAAAGGCCTCAATTCTATTTCAGATTCCTGTGTTAGGAAAAACCCACAGACTGCTAAAATCAGGCCACGTAACACCATCCACTGCTCTGTTTTCCATCCATGCTGTGTCACTCTTGGTCCATCGGCAGAAGGACATGGCCCAAGGGACCAGAAGACCACTGGCTGGAAAAAATCCCCAGGGCAATAATTCAGCTTGACCAGTGCCTGGGAGAGACACCAGGACAGGGATGCTGGGGCAGCGGGATCCAGACAACTGGGCATCTCCTTCCAGCTGCCTCCTGCCTTCCATCATCTCTCCAACTCTTGTGCTTTCCCTCTGATGTTCAAACTCACACACCACATTCATTTTGCAGTTGATTTTGGTCGCACTCCTGCAGGCGCTATGGGTTTCAGGAAGTTATTCACCTGGGCAGTTTCATCTCAGCCCCGATGAATAGCTTCATTCTGAAATAACAAATATAAACAGAGGGAAGGCTGCTCGCCACAAGGATTCCTTTATACTGCACTGTGAATTGTTGGCCAGTGGCCATTTAGCCTTGAAAAGCCAGAGCCACCTGTGTCAGGTGTGTTTAAAGTTCATATTGACTCCTGCCCACCAGTATTTGCATGATGGACAACATCAGAGAAAGGTGCATTTAGTCATTAATTTTTGCCTGACACAAGGAACGGAAATGAAAAGGAGCCCTTTTCTTCCAGGAGCAGCTTTTGTTTCCCAGTGTGATCAGTCAACTCCCAGCTCTGCGTCATCCAGCGTGGGGCAAACCCAGGTCTAGAGGGTCAGGGACGTTTTGGGGTCCAGTGGGACCCTGCATCCATCTCATCCTCACACTCCCTCCTCTCTGCCCCTGCTGCTTCCCAGCCTTGCTGGGTGTTGAGATCCACACAGGCTCACACAATGCAGCTTCCTGGGAATGGATTAGAGAGCAAGCTGTGTGGTATATTTGTTATGGCCATGACTTCCATGGAGAAAACTGTGACTTCTAGCAGGTTTTGTAGATTTTGTAACCCCAGCCAGCCTGCTACTGACTCCTGCATGAAGTTTTACAGCTTTGGCTCTGTTTGTGAGCAGTTTAGCAGGGAACACAGATTTTTAATGGATTTAAGTTGCTAGTTACATATTACCAAAGGGTGTAACATTTTTTATGTTGTAATATAAAGTCTATTTGTGTTGTCTCCATTTCCCACAGCACACAGGATTAAATACAGTGCGCCATTGTTGGGTTTCTCTCTGAAGCTGGCCATGGGGAGGTTTGGGCCATGCCAGTGCATCAGCCATGGTTGCAATGATTGCTGAGGATGCAGGATGTCGTATTGGTTGCAGCCCATAGGAAACCCTAAGGACACTCATCCTATACAGGAATCCCCCTCCCATAAAACAGGAGGGACCACAGGTGGGAGAGTGCATGGCATGGTTCAGGCAGGAGGGCTGGAGGGATTTGTAAAGGGGTTTGGAGCTGAGGGGAATTTATAAGGAGGATTTATGAGGTTTCCTTTCTGTTCCCTAATGGGGAGATTTGAACAGGGGGAATTAGGATCCCTACCCACACTGGTGTGCCTCTCCAGCAAGCAAAGCTCCCCCCTTCCACACTCCTCCCAAGTGGGATAAATTTGCACAGTCTGGCTACAAGCTTGGCAGCGGCCTTGGCGCGGGTGTTGTGGAGGGCAGAATGTGCTTGATTAGTGCAAATACCATCTGTACGCCTGGTTCACGCGAGCGCCGTGTTTTAGAAACAACCCATTTTGCTTATATAAGGCCTAGCAACACAGCCAAGCTCTGCAGCACATATCTGGTTTTCTCAAAAAATTATTGGTGGGTAGCCAATATTTGTTACTTTTCTGCAGAACAATGAATAAACTACAGTACAGAGACAACTGGCTACTCCATACACTAATGCCAGGCAAGAAACCCTGTGCTCTAAGTGACTTAAACCAATTTATCTGCCGTTGAAAAAAATAAGACAAGCAAGAAAGAGACTTTTAAATTCTATTTAAATTCTATATTCGCTCAGAATACATTTTAGCATCGTTATCCCACGAAGCAAGGAGGCTAAATCCAGCCCTTTTCCATCAGTTTCTTTTATAACTGATGCAGCTTTAGGATTTTTGTTTTGGTGTATTTTTACTGACCTAAAATGTCCTCTTCTGTCTAACAACAGCTTAACAGCTAAGCAGTTGCTCCAAAAGCTCATTTCTTTACATAGGAAAGTCAAGGGAATGACTCCTTCTACTTTCCTTCTTCTTCTCTCCAACCATCCTGAACACGAAATCAGGCCTTGCAGAAAAAGCAAAGCTCAGAGACCTGTAGGGAAGGGGCAATTTTATGGCTGTTGCCAGTCTGTAATGCATGGGATCTCTAGAGACAGCCTCTTACACATCATCTGTCACCCAAAGACTGAAAAGAAACGAAAGAAACCAGGGAAACTTTCTCCCAAGTCATTCTTGGCCTGATCCTGCAGACATTTATGGCGGGGCTTTGGTGGGATTATTCCTCTAAGCAGCCAGACATCAGTCTCACCAACACTGGTGTGGATTTAGCAGTGCACACCTTGGCACGACATGAAATAGGGGGGTGCTGCTCACCTGCCTGGGTTTTCCACGTGTGTCAGAACATGTCCCAGCTTAGGGCATCGGGTATTTTCAGAGCTGCCCTTTGCACTTGGAAGGAATCCACCTAAATATTTACATGTATTTTGCTCCTATAGTAACAAGAGTACTGCGATGGGATGTCTCACATTAACGTGCTGATATATCCTAATGTTATGGAACTGATTTAAATGGCACACCTACAAATAAGTGTGGTTCCTTGCTCACCAGGAAGGATGGGTGGCTTGTGGGAAGCATCACGACAGTGTCTGATGTATGGAGGAAAAGCTTGGGGAGGGATGAGAACGCACACCAGGGGTTTGAGAGCTGCGGCGCTGAGGGTGGCGGAAAAATCAGAACTGATCCCATTAGTTCCTGTGACTGCTCCTTTCAGGAAAGCCAGGCTTTTGCCAAAGGAGACAAGTAAATTCCCATATTCCCTCCCAATCACGCCCTGATTTAGGTTCATTTGGGCGGTTACCCAGCATCATTAATTGCACTTTTTATTCCGGATGTGAAGAAGAGAACTGTTATCCTCAACATTTCAAGGTTTACTTGTGTAAATCCTCTTTTATCTCTGCTGAAGGGAATTTTGCCTGCATGCGGTGGTAAAATCTGAGCTTTTGTTAAAGTGTGGCATGAAGCAGAGTGGGGAGAGGTATTTGAGGAAAAAGCCTTATTTCTCTGTGAAGAGTCTGAGGATTAAGCTGGATGTTTGTTATAAAGTTGGACAAGCTCCACCAAAATGTTCTTTCTTCGTCTCTATTTCAAGTTTACAGCAAGTTAATTTGTGAATTTGCTTTCCCTGTGCCGTTGTCTTCTTACTGACTGACACGGTCCTGGAAACAAGGAATTGTGTGCAAACATTGCAGGGAAAAGAAAAGGCAAAGAAAATCATTTCTGCCATCATATTTGCACAAAGAAACCAAACCAGCTTGAATTTCCAATAGTAAATGTTAAGGATAAGCCTGTCAGAGGGAGATTGGCATTTAAAGAAAAAGGTCTTCTAACAGATGGACTCAAGAAAATCTTATTTTATGCTCATCAAAGTCAAAGCTGATGAAATAACCAATATTGAATTACTCACTGAGCTCTGATCCTACAGTCCTAATACAAGATCTGTCCTGCAGTAGCAGCACGGAATCTAGCCCATTGTTCTCAGAGATACTAAAACCCCTTTTTATATAGGTGGTTATAGATCTTATGTCTACATAAGATGTCATGCTTTTAAAGAAGTAAATTCCAAAGCAAATGCAACTCTTCAGAACCATCATGACACAGGGGTTTATTGCCAGTTAACTCTCACAGTAAACATCAGGTCCAGCCACTCTGCTCCGTCTCAACTCTTCTTCCGAGATTTATTTTCCATACAACACGAAGCACACACTGCTCGCTAAGTTGGTCTCTCAGTGGAACTCTAGGAACTCGGGCTTGGTGGCCTTACCTGGCATTTTACAGGTGTCAGGGAGAGCACCGAGAGCCCCATGGCTGCTTAGCAAGGGAGATTTTTGGCTTTGCCAGAAGATAATTGCTCCGGTAGTGAGCTGCTGCTAATCCCGGGCTGTGTGCTTGGTGCTGACCTGCAGCCCTGCTGTTTACATCAGCGGGATTTTTAAGGCCAGATTTTGCACTTAATTGCAGCGGCACAAATCTGGATTCCTAAATCTCCCCCCCCAGGCATGGAGCTCCTTCGGATTTGATGGCAAAATTCAGGGCTGATCCTGCAGCTGCTGAAGCCGGTGGGCCTTGTCTTGCAGTGAAACACAGGAAAGACCTGGGCTGGGCTGTCTCCCAGATTTCCTAAAGGTAATAAATGCCAGCAATTAGGGGCTCCTCTTGCTCCGGGGAGCAAGGGCTGCCTTATCTCTGCTTGCCGCAAGCCTTGGAACCGTTGAGCCTGGGTGGTATGGGAAGGTGTCACTGTTAGAGAGGCTGTAGAGGGGATTAATACGGCTGTGAGCTACATTTTGTCCTGTCAGAAATCTCTGCAAAAAGAGCAGGAGCTGGAACTGCAAGCTTTCAGCTTTAAGCCCTGAACTCGGGGCTATACAGCAAGATTAAAGCATCAGCCTTAATGTTTTCCCATCAAGAAGTGAGAAATCTTCATGCATTTAAAGGCATTCCCTCTTTTCAATAAGCAACTGAGCCAAGAGACTGATTTGATGTCAGCGTTCACTGCCTTCCCCTGTTACATTCTCTATAGTACTACACCAGGCTGCTGAGCAAGGGGCTAAAAGCCCTCAGCAAAAAGGCACAGGGACCAGCATTGCAGCCCAGGGCTTCACAGCCCAAGGTTCAGGCTCCCTCCCCAGCCCTGAGACAAGTCTTGCTGCAGATATTGCACACGAGGGCCTCTGCAGAGTGATCTGAATCCTCTAAAAGCACTATGGCAAAATCTAAACGCCAAGGTCTCTGCTGGAGCAAAGCACGGGTTAAATTGCTCGGTTGCCGTAAAGTGCAAAGAGAAACCGGTAGACAGTGAAGTGATGAAATAATTCATTAGAAAGAAAAGGGGTCTATTAGCTCTGTGGAATTCTGTTGGTAAATCTGGTTTAGTGGCCTCAGCTTTGCAAGCAGCGCGGACATTGAAATGTTTTGGTTGCAAATGATTTATTCAACAAAAATGCAAAGTCTGTCCTGAATCCTCTACTTCCAATCGTAAATGTGACTCGCACATGGAAACAGCACAGAGAATGCAGGTTAGTTGTTTTCTGCAGCAAGTTTTCCACCTAAATCAAACACATTTACACTTACCTGTGCATGATGGTATAAGAAAATACAGAGGGAGAGTTTCAGCCCTTCCACCTTGAAGCGCGGTGTCCATCTCCCCGGGCTTACATGCGGAGGAGCATTGACATAGTGCAGAACTGTGTCACTGATGTGCTTTAGATCAGCTCTACATTTATTTAACATGCAGGAAAAAAAAGAGCCATGATTTTAAACGGTCCTTCTTTTCCATAGGCAGTTGCTATCCTCCATAGTGCATCACTACTCAGTACTAAATCTGCCATTATAGAATTACAGAAAGGGCAATTAACCAGCCAAGCTGAAGTATCTGGTAATGCTGGCAGACTGATAGTTAATTTGTGTCAGCAGCCAGATGAAAGGAGCTTCAGTCAGAGTGAAGCACCCAAGTTAAACCAGAATGTTGTATTGCAATTTTCAATTCAAGAAACTAGTGTGGGAACAAAGGACAGAAGTGGAGGCAATGATTTCCCCTTCTTAATGCTTGTAAAAGCAGCCTCATGTGCTTTTATTTCCACTGTAGACATGCAAAATGCATTCATTTGTACTTAAAATTTAAGGCACCTCCAGGAGGCTGTTTTCTGAGACAGAAGAGAGGAATAATGAATCCAAAAACATAAACCAAAACTTGCTTTTACAACATAAAGAGAGGTTGTTTTCCTAAAGGTGAATTAGATCTGTTAGTGGGCATTACATTTTAAACACGTTGAGAAGTTAAAACTGATGGAGACTGCAGGGAATAAACTCCTGTATCAGAGATCCAAATAGTGGCGTATTATTTGAGCCAATCCTTCTTAACTCACCCTGACAAACAGACACGATGGCTTCAATGAAATTAGTTGCACTAGTAAAATACACAGATAGGGCTGATTATTAAAGCACACCTTGTTTTCCACAAGTAGCTGATATTATTGAAGAAATTACAAGTTATTTGGAAGATTTGAATTTAAAGCTCGTGTGCACACACATATGCATATCCAACTGTGTATTCTATTTAACCATTGTGTGAAAGCAGCTCAGAAATGCCTGGAAACAGAGTGCCTTAAATTATTTTGTCATTGCCTTACATGATTTTGTCACGTCTGTAGCAGAAAGTGCTTGCTCTTGCTCCCACCGGGGTTCATGCCCCATTGACTTCAATGGCAACAGCACCAGCCAAAAATACACAGACTACAGAAGTCACCAGGAGAGGCTGCCTGTGTTATTCCGTTGTTACTGTATTCACGAGGTGCCGTTTGCTCGGTAGGAAAAAATACAGCTGTAATTAAAACCAACAAACATATGTCCTAACGTTAACCACTATTTTTCACCCCCAGAAATACGTACAAAATGAATACGTGAAAATGTTGTCAAGAGCTTTAATTCAAGGAGCAATTGAAGATGCCCATGCCACCAAGCCCTTTTGTAGTACTACTGTTTCTCTTCCTAGAAGATAACCCTTTATTTTCCCAAGGTTTATCTTGTGGAAAATCACTGCCTGAAATGAATTTTCTCTTTCATCGGCTGTAACTTAAACCACTGAACACGCTGCTGTACAACGATGTCCCGTGTGGTACTGCAGAAATAAAGAGCTACTTCCTTGGGTAGGTTTTATTTTTAAGTACCCGTTTCAATAGAGGAGGGGAATTTATTTAATGGGAAATTTTCCTCCTCAGCAAAAACTGTTTGAAAAGCCACACACACACATTGAGTCTTTGTCTATAGCAGCATCTCGGAGTTACTAAGGGAGTTTAATAGGCTGAAAGAAGGAGGGTATAAAACCTAAAGATGCTTTCAGTGTGTACCCTTGCCAGGTTTTTGCATGGCATGGGGCAGTTATTTGTTGGTTTTAAACATGCTGGACAAAGCTTCTGAGTTTTCTCTGTCTCTTTTGTTTTAATATTGGCTTAGGTTATAGAAGTAGTGACTTTTTCAGCAGGATTTTTGCAATAAAGGGCAATCTGGTGACTCCGAGAAACTCAGCAGCAGTTCAAGCTCCTGCTTCTTTGCAGGATAAGGAGTTTTAATGAGCTCTCAGTGGCCTAATCCTGTTAACACCCTCTCAAGTAAGTAACTAACTTCAGTGATATTGCTTACAGGACCAAAATTACTAGTTATATTAAAAATGAACTCCAGCCTTTTGGAATGATCTTGAGTATGAAGCTGAACATTAATGTGTTTCCTTAAAGAAAGCAACAATAAGAGAGAATTAGGGATCGCTGGAAGAGTGCTTTCCTTGTAAAAGTGAAGAGGGGTGAAACCAGCACATCAGAGCACAATTACATCTAGCACTTATAAAAATGTAACAGGGAATGCTGTCCTTTCTGGAAGGATTTCAGCTGTTCCATAGCACTGTAATAGTTTATATCCCTGCAATGCAATTTTTAAATCAACTGCAGAGCTTTATTGAAAACTGATTTCTCTTTAAATCCATAGGGATGCTTCCCTGGGCATTTGAAAGGACCTTCCACAGGGAAGATTTTTGCTGGAGACAGGGTTTGTGTTTAGGATGTGACAAACCCTTGGTGAATTCCTTTCCCAAGTAATCCTATTATGCTGCTTTGTGAAGGGTCAGCGCTGCATGTATAGCCATGAATTGTGTCCAGGGTCAGCAACTCACGCACATCATGCTCCTTAAACATGTCTGCAATTATACGATTGCATTTTATGTATACATAAAACTGAAGAAACCCATTTAAGGGACCAAATTTCTCTCTTTGGAAACAAATAAGAGTCAGAGCATGTGGAGTCAGGAAACTATATCTGGCCATCAAAATCGGCCGCACAAAAGACAAGTCAACGTGGTATTTCCTACCTCGTGAAGCCACTTTCCCCTTGATGCAGCTCTACAAATACAACAGTGCATGGATTGAATCTGAAACTCACCAGACTTCAATAAATTCTGAAAGTCTATGGAATTCAAATCGAAGCAAGGGACATGCAGAGTGTTAGTCCTTCCCAAAATAATCATTTCATAACCCTCCGAAAAGCAGAGTGGTTCAGGAAAGGCAACCCAGATGGGACATATAAAATAAAGCTATAAAATTCCCTTCAAATCTATTTTAATTGTTGTTAAATATTTACATTTAATAAGCACTAGCTTTTATTGCAAGGGAGATATAATTACACTTATCATTCATGGAAAAAATGGAGTCTTAATAGCCTGTATATTGATTTGCTAAGATGAAATAATGTCCTAAAACTATGTCACTCGCTCTCCCCAGGGAATATGTTCCATATGTGAATGCAAAACAGATGAAGAACTTTTTATCAGTGCCCAAACTATATCAACCTTATTTCTCATTGTCTGTTACATTCAACATAAATCTTTACCTGTGGTATTTTACGAATTAGAAGCACCTGATCAGGCTTTTACAACCCTTACAAATCAGATTATTTCTTTAGTAAACTCTAACAGGAAGAGTAGCAATACCTTAATATTGACTCTTAGGAAGCTCTTGGTGGAGGCTTATTATTATTGAGCCTTATATGATTTTATCAATAATTGGTGGCCATGTTTGATGCATCAGAGCCAAACAAAGCTGATTGGGGAGCTGTGCCTTGCTTTACCAAGGCAGGTCAGAGAAAGAAAAGTCAATTAGGTGCTATGAATCAGTGGAAATTCTCCCTTGGTTTTGATATTATTGTTGTTATTATTATTATTAATCCAACTTCTTCTTCTTCTTCTTTATTTTCTCTTTTTTCCCCCAGTTTCCCCATGGTTCTGGCTATCAGGAAGGTTTATGTCAGCTCCCCATAGCCAGAACGGCCAGCTCACAGCACAGTCCTTCCTCCTCAGCTGGGAAGAGCTGCAGCAGGGACTAGACTGGCTTTCCCAAAACCATCCATCACTTGTAATACTCAATCATTTTTTCTATCTGAAAAATTGTGGACATAAAAAAGCCCAAATAGAAATTCTAATAGAAGAAATGAGGATTTTAGGAAATTTTGAGGAAATGAGGAGAAAGATTTTAGGAACTCATGGCAGTGACACTATGGGCATCACTGCAGCAAACTGCTTGACCTGGCGCCTTCTGGAATATTGACTTTTGCAGCACTTGGAAGCTTTTTGCCTTGAAAAGATGTTCAGTGTTTGTACTCTGTAGACAGCCATTAAAGTCTCTATTAACATTACTTATTGTAAATGACAAATGGATTCTTTCATTTTTCCCCATAGATCATGGCTTTTCAGGTGAGCTGCAGAAATAAGGAGGTATCAGCTAAATCATTTGGGGGATGCTTTGTTTTCTTATTGCACTTGTGAGCTCCGCATTTTCTCAGCAGAAAGATACTGTTGTAGAATCACACCAGTAAGAAAGGCAGAGGGAGCCCATCAATGTGGAAAACAAATATAAGGCTTTTAAAATTAACTATATAAAATGGTCTCTTGGACTCTTCATAGCAGTACAAAACCCACTTGGGTCAGTAAATGGATAGATGGTGTGTGGAGTGGACTTAGGTTAGCTGTGGTTTTATTCCCACCCTCTTGCACAGGTGTTCATGGTTTTAGTACTCCTAAACCAAGTTTTGCAGATGGAAATAACCTTCTGGAGAATTAAAACAAGCCCAGAAAGAAAGAATTGGTTTTCTAGTGTAAATGTGTGTCTTCCACCACTATGTGGTCACAGGTTCTTATATGAGCTAAAACCTTCATCCTCTGCTTTAACCCTGCAAGAATCAAGTTTAGGCACAGAAATATAGTGCATTTGAGTATATTAATTACACTGCAATCACAAATACTCACAGTTTTCTGCTAACAGGGGTATTTGACATGATGATACACCTGAGCATAACACTAGACAGGTAAATATTGGAGCTTGGCACGCAGAGCTACTCCTGCTTGTTGTAAGGTATCATCATTTGGAAATATTAAACAAAATGGACTTGTGCTCACTCTGAAATGAAGGTTAATTGTCCCTGTAGCCATCATTCACATGTGCTAGCTATTACAGCCTTGTTTTGTCCATATTCCAATAGAGGCTGTTGCAGTGAATTGAGGAACTGCCAGGAAATGTCGTTCTCTAAATCACATAATTAGGGTATTGGGGAGCCCAGTGAAAGCAGATTAGGGGCATCACTGCTGTTCTTGGTGCAAGCAACAATTCAAAGCACATAAGCAAACACTTAGACTATGAGGATGATTTAATATTGATTAAACTCTGATACCTGAGACTCCATGGAAGGCAGGTACAGCCTGGTTGGAGGAAAACAAAACACTGACTTCACATTTGGCATTAGCTAAAAAATGAAGTATTTTCATTGACTTCACTGACCAGAAAGCAAAAAACCAAACTATCATCCTCGTTAAAGCTATTGGCTTGGCTCATTCAAATTACAGGACTGCCTGATAAAATTCAATTGATCATTAAATGAACTCAAAACTACACTTCCTGTTTGATTTAGATGTCCTTGGCTTCTCTTGAAATTGCCCATCATGTTTGGGTATAGCCACAGATCAGGTGAACCATGGATGTGCATGTCAAGCTGTGCCCACACCTCCAGCCACCCTTCCAGGAGGGAATGTATGTATGTCCCACTGATCCAGGCAGAGCAGCATCTTCTACAGCTGTGCAGAGCAGGTGCAACAGCATCTTTGATTCAGGCAAGCAGAGCAAGAGCAAGTGGCCAAGGATGTTAATTCCCCCATGAATCATTGCTTTTCTTTGCATCTTTATCACATTCCTGGACTCAAGCCATGTTCCTGCAGCTTCTTCACCCTTGATTTTACAAGAGGAGGGAAATGGAAAAGCAGCTGTAATATCCTTGGCACATACAGTTGTACAGTAGCTCAGTAATTATAGCATCTCAGGAGCGAGATGGCTGAACCCCTTCACTTCAGCTCTGGCAGCAGCCAGATGAAACTCTCATAGAGTTTAGCTGGTGCTTCCTCCTGCACGTTGTCAGCTGAGCGGATGCAGGACCCGGAGCATTCACCAGGCAGCCATACATGGGGCTTTGCAGAAACGCTTTGGGCAGCACAGGGAAGCAAATGATAGGTCGTGCACAGCAAGAGAGCCAGTGCCTACATCAACTCCAGTCTGCAGTGAATGCCAGCAAATGCTGACAAGGTCTGAGCTGAAAAGTCACAGCTGTGCTCAGCAAAGGGTGTTTCAGAGACCTGCTCTGTTCACCAGCTTCTTCAGATTCCTGTCGGGCTGCAGCAATGAGCTGCATGTCATGCTCTGCATGTGCTGAAATTACTTGATTTCTGGATAGAATCAGCAGGACAATAAGGCACAAATGATACCCAGTACATCCTTCAAAATGCCCTAACTCCTTCCCTTTCTCCACACCTCCCATGACACAACTCTTCTTTCCAGTACACTTCTGTCTCCCTCTATCTAGTCTGTCTCCAGACTGAAAGTACTGGTACGTTTGGCTGCTTTCCATCTATACCATGTGTCATCTATCTTAATTGAATACAGCAGTGTATCAATGCCTTATCTGACAGAGAGCTATTTAACACTGAAAACCCTGGAACAGAGTTATACATGATCTGTGAATATCTCAGTTCCTCAGCTCCTTGCTTGGGAAGTTGGGAGGATGGTGCACCAGGAATGAAGGAGATGTGCAGGGAAAATGAAACAACAGAGAATACTCCTGAGGCGAAAAATACATATAAGAAGCCTTAAGGGATTAATCATCAGGTAGAATAACATCTACCACTGCAATCAGTGCAAACCTAGGCATAGAAAAAGCTGATGTTCAAACTTGAGAGCTTCTGAGGTGAGCTTGTACAAGACACAAATTGCATTATTTCAGTTTGGTAATAGAGTCAGCTCAGAGCTTTAATAGATACTATTTTATGCTTCGCCACAGATGATTCCCAATTCACTTTGCATCCCTGTGTGATTTCATTGCTCCTATGTGAAGTTAGATAATTTAGAAAGATGCTCAGCACGCAAAGTCCTTCAGGCAATGGCATTGGGAGCTTAAGCAGCCTGTTTGCTCAGGTAGCAAAAGCTGGTGTTGGTTTGAGCACTTAGTGCATGGATCCAAGAGGGAATTAACATGAAATAAAAGGCCAGAATCAATTTAGCCTCATTATACTGGCGATCGTTGCATATGATCACTGAACTGTTGAGTCAAACCTTCACTAAAGCAGGGACTTGCGATGCAAACGCTCTGTGTCTGCTCTATTTTGCATCTGCAAATTTTACTGAGGTTTTTTATTCTCATTTTCAATTTCTCTGCTATTTATTGTTCTTATGAGCCGTGCTCAAAGCAGCGAATCAAAACGTCTTTTTGATGGGGAAGCAAATCTCCCGTAGATTATTTCATCATTTTGAAGTAATACAAAGCTTAAATTTGTCTTTGCTGGAGCTGCATACTGAGTATTGAGGCATAAATAAAGAAAACATCAATAAAGCAGTACTGAATCTATTTCACTGGATTATTAAAATTCCATTGTTTGTTCTGCGGGAAAAGACCTCCCAAAATGACAGTGGTAATCTGGGCAAAAAGCAGATCCTTGCCAAAGGGTTCAGCTCTCAGAGGGGGGAAGCATTTTAGAAACTGCCAAGGAAAATATTTTCATTCATGAGTTCACCCAGCCTAAACATGCATCTAATCCTCCCAAACTGACAGTTCAAAAAGGCAGCCATGGCTGAGACAGGCAAAGTGCTCAGTTCAAAGGCAAAAGAAGAAAAGGACCTCGGGATTATTAGCATTATCACTTTATCACGAAATGACCATCAGGTCTGGAAGCGCACAGCTCCACCTCCCCTTCCCAAACCCAGCGACTCAGTCCCCATCGTGTTGCTAAAAGGGCAGCAAAGCCTTCCTCAGCGATTCGCAGCGAGAAGAGCCTTCAGAGGGGGTAGGGCTCTTTGGTGTTGAAGTCCACAACTGCTCACTCTTGCCACAGAGACCCAAGGGAAGCGAGCATCAAGGTTGTCCTTGTTCCTCCTTCATTCCCTACCAACAGCCACTTCTCATGGCACAGGCGACAAAGGCAACTGGAGGCACACAGCGTGGTCAAACTGCTCCAGTTTGTCCTCCTGGTTGAGGTCACGCCAAGGGTCTGCGGGGCTTCAGCCTTGGACCTTGCACAGCAGCCAGCAGAGGGGGTGGTAGAGCCGGGCCGATAATGGTTATCAGCAAAATCTCTCCGTTTCCTGCTTGTAGATCCTAGCAGCAGATCTCCCTGTGCTGCTAAGAGAGGAGCAACTCCCTCAAAATCACTCTGTCTCATGAATGCACTTTCCACATCCCACACCAGAACATACCCAGAGCAGTGCTGCTGCAAAGCAAACAGCCTGCGCCGGAGCATCTGCAGCAATATGTGCATGAGCAGCTGTAGGCTGTTTTCTTTGGCGTTTATCCTGAGATGAAGCTTCCCTAAAAGAATCCTTCCCAAGTTTAAACCACAACAATGCATGCTTTAAATATTGGCAATCATCTCCAACGGCTGGAGAACCCACAGAGCTGTCAGCCCAGCAGTGATGGGCCGCTGGACTGCAGTTATCCCCCTCGGGGCTCAGCTCCATCATCTCTTTGTAGAAATAAAAGCATGAAAAGCTACAGAGCATTTTCAGCAGGCTCTCTGCCCCTTTGCTGACAGCCAAGCTGCAGATTCTCCATCGCTCCCTGCCTCCTCCATTGCCTCAGGTTTGCCCTTGGTCCCTGGGTGAGATCTCTGGGGACACTGATTGCACCAGGAACCACATGAGTGACTAGGGCAAATGAGGTGACCATTGGGCAACACAGTGTTCTGTACCCTTAACTTGGCCAAGTATTGTACATTAGCCCTTTGGGAAGGCAGCAGTGTCTCACCTGAAACCCATGTCCTGGGAAAAAGCTCTTTCCTCCAGGAGAGGTTGATCATACTTCAGTTCATCTGAATGCCAATGTCTCCCCTCTGCCTCTTGAGAACACTGTTTGCTGAGAGCTGTGCTCAGGTGTGGTTGAGTGCAATGCCCATAGGATTCAGGGAGAAGATTCTCATTAACAGCGACAACCAAACAGGTCCCAGTGCAAAAACACATGCATGAACATGATGCCATCTTTCTCCCGTAAAAGGTCATCTTTGGTGCTGAATCTCAACCCATGTCTCTGTTTTTTTCTTTTAAGAAAATAGTCCAAACCAAGCAGCAAACATCCAGCAACAGGAGCACCATTCCCATCTGCCTTTGACTCCATACTGCTTCAAGTGCTGTATTACAAGGTGCACATATCATAGGCAATTTCCTCCCCCTCCCCCCCCCCGCCCCGAGAACCTTGGTAATGATTTATTCTAGAGAAAATTGAATGCTGATGGAAAGATACCTCCAAAAATCTTCAATTGCATCACCATGTGTAAGAGCCCCACTCACATGAGCAGCTGGTTGCAAGGTATCTGAGCAAACTGGTACCCAGCTGCTCACCCCTTCCATTTTAAAGGACGACTGGAGCTTTAAAACAGCTAGGTGAGTGATCCTTAACTGTTATTGTAGGCTCTCAGCACACACACACAGGATCAGCTCCGGCTGGAGCAAGCTGAAGAGCATCACCCATTTTACTCAGCAAAACAATCCTCTTACAGTGAAATGACATTGAAGGTGCTACTGCTAAGCAGGCATGCACAAAAGACACACATTACTCCCCACCTCAAGACCTTAAGCCTTTTACTATGCAACTGCCTGGGGGGTGTTTTTTCCCCCTATTTGAAAGTTAATTCAGATGACAACAGGATTAGCCACTGTAGATCTCCTTAACCATATGCTCACAACCTTGCGATGGGCAACTCCTGGGCTGTTGCTTGGCAGGATTCCTGTTCTCACTAGTCACATTCGATACAGATGAATGTTATTTTGACTGCCTTTATGCTGTAACTATGTATTATGATAGGATCAGATTATCTGTTGCCTAATACAAGTTGTAACTAGGGACTGTTTAGACGAGCAACCCACATAACACTGAGAGTGTTGCATGATTTGGTAAACTGTAGGGCATGCTTATAGCGAAAAGCTAACACAGGATAAACAGATAAGAATACAACATCATCTGCTAGATCTTGGGGCTTGATTTGAGTGACTTCAATACAGAGCTTCTAAATTGAGCTCAGTATCTATTAATTTCCTATTAAGTTTGGTCAATTGCTTGATTTATCTTTTTCAGTTTAGATTGCGAACTAACTGTAGTGCAGAAACAGCCTCTCCTGATACATTTAAGCAACACACACATAGCATGGCTTAACTTGGGCCTCTCAGTATTGCTGTAATATAACTCAGAATAATTGCAATGATGCAATTAAATAATCTGTAAATACATTTTCTGGCAAACCTGATTTTATTGTCTATTAAATTCCACAGGACAGAAGAGCAGCCCCATCCTGCGCACTTATCACTCCTTCCCATCCATCGCTGCCCTTGCCACCAAGCATGGAACCATGGATATTCTTTGTATGGGGTGTCCAGCACTTTCAGCCCTCAGACCTTTGGGAAACACAGCTTTGAACACAAGTGCAAAGTCCTTCTCAGATCCTTTGGCATCCAATTATTCCTAGTGCATCTCTAACTCCCATGGAGTAACCAGTCACTTGAAGGACTCGTTACTTGCTCAGCCTCTCCAGTAGTCGTTAGTATTTAGAGTTGAGATGGGAATTGAGTGCTGGCAATAGATCAGAAGATACTTCTGCGTACTGCTGCTGAAACCATGCCCTTATGGTTCTGACTGGCTATCAATTCTACCTCATCACAAACTGTGCTGAAGTCTAGGAACCTCTCAAAGCAACAGGTCCCATGGAGTGTGGCACATTTTTTCCCATGTAACTGGTGAGGTCATTTATCACCTGCATGTGAAAACCTGCTGTGGTGACTCATGGGCTTCTCAGACCCACCTGCATGCCACAAGCAGTCCCTTCTCAAAACCCACTCAACAGCTGTGGATGTCCAACAGTGTTTTGGCTGTTGCTTCAGCCAGTGCATGGTTCAGCCATGTCAGATATTGCCAT
The DNA here is from genome assembly GCA_039720435.1 of Amazona ochrocephala. Classification (NCBI taxonomy): domain Eukaryota; kingdom Metazoa; phylum Chordata; class Aves; order Psittaciformes; family Psittacidae; genus Amazona; species Amazona ochrocephala. The sequence continues at coordinate 17,771,983 of CM077889.1, forward strand.
GATTAAAGACAAGTACAACTGAAGATGATGTTTGCATTAACCCTCAGGTCACACTGGTGCCATGAAGCACCAGCATCCTTGGGTGCATGGGCAGAGGTGCTCAGCTGGGAACGATCAGGATCAAGCATCCCATCCTGTCATCCCCATGTGGCATTGGATTTAGGGATGACAATGGGACAGCCATTTTTGGACATGTTTGCAAAAACCTCTAATGCAAAAGCATCTACTTGGGTTCCTATCACAGCATGTGTGATGGTGCCAGAATCTGAAGGCCATTTTCCAAGTGGAGAAGGCAATACACTGTGATTTTTATGGCAGTGGTTTATTTCAATACATGGACAAAAACTGCTCCCATAACTCAAAAGAGGGAAAAACGAGGCATGGGTTTTTATGCACACAAAATGGAAAGAAATAAAAACTGCTCTGTTTTCTGAGTCGTGTTCCAAGAGAGTGGGTTGATTATTTTCAAGTTTTTATGGGGTTTGGGTTTTGGATTCTATTCACCAAAAGTGCACAAATGCTTCTGAGGAGGACATTTTTTCCCCATCAAAAAGAAATTTCTAAATTAAAAATTTAGATGTGTTGCAGATGCAAGAAAGTAAGTAGATGGGAGATGACAACAGGCCAAAGCCAGACTGGCTCCTTTCCCTGCTCCAGCCTGGGCATCTCTTGCTCTACATCAGCTCCAGACTGAAGTAGACACATCCCCCTTTAAAAATTTCCATCATCCTCACTTGCACTACCCAGCAAACACAGACATCACTGCTAAGGCTTTCCAGGACCCCAAGACAGGACTACAAGGCTGAAATCAATTCAGATGGGTTCCCCCAAATGGCTTTTGAGGGTGCTTGCAGAAGATGGTTTTTCTTTTCCCTGTATGGAGCTACAAATAAGCCTGGTTAGCTTTTCCCTGCTTTTTGAAGGATCATATATAGTAATGAATACAATGCTTAGCAACCCACAAGACCTCCTGCTAAGAGGGAATCTATTGGCTGGGCTATTAAAATAAATGAGAAGTCACCATTGGTCTCAGCATGAGCAGGATTTGCCCAGATCTGACTGACATGAAGAAAAATACAAAGAAAATACAGTTGTATGTAAAAGCAAGGCTGCTTAAACAGTGATTTTCCTGGTGATGCCTATTCAGTCCTCTACCTTCTAACACTGTTTTTCTTTTCTCACAGGATGAGCACAGATCGAGGCAATTTACATCAAACTCCTTCCCCAAACCTGACACTGGTAATTATTCCAAATTAGAAGATTTGACAGTAGCCTAAAGAAGCAGCACTTAACTCCACTGTAGCATTATGTCTTTTTTTGCTTCCTTAATCCCCTTCCTAAAAGCAGAAAAATGATACAGCACTCTGGGTTGAAATGTGTGACTGAGAATATAATGCTGGAAATAAAAACATAGCTGTCAATATCATTTTACTCTGCTTGCAAACACGACTCCAGTTTTGCATACTTTAACTTTTCTAATGGTGCCTTCAGTCCTCTGCACTCAGGTTCCTTCATTTCTCTGCTCAACCCCTACCCGTGGACTGTACGGAGGATGGAGATGCTGAGGCCTGCAGGCAGACCAAGATGCCTGGGAAATTTTTGCTAAGCTGGTACCTTACAGAGCTTCATGAAAGATTTTGTACCAGATGTCAGCTCTCAGTCTCTGCTCTGAATGAGAACAGTGTTCGAAACACCCCTGGGCATCCCTGCGGAGGAAAAGCCAAGAGATGCTTCAGATGGGGCAGTGCCAGCTGGACCAGTGGGCACAGACTTTGGTGTCCCCCCCTTTCCCTATGGAACTTTCTATGGACAGTGATCTGGGCAGCTTTGGGAACAGGCAGATGTCCCCAAGTGGGTGTTCTACAGCTTGAACCCAGTTCCCAAAATGGAGCTGATGGGACCCCCCACCTGGCAGCAAGGCCTCATCTACCCCATGGTGGCATGTCCTGAGAAGGGGTGGGATTGCTCAGCCATTTCCAGGGCCTTCAAGGCAATGGCTCATTCCAGCACCCCCAGCTTTTCTGCTGGAGCACCACAATACTGGGGTACTATTACAGCAGCAAATTGGCCCATTAAGCCTTAGGAATAATGACTGCTGTTGGTAATTACCCCTAATCCACTAATGAGCTATTGTTTGCTTCCAGCATTAAGTGTAAGCTTAATGATCTGAAAAAAAAGCAAAATAGACTTGTCCCAAAACTGCTAAACCAACTTAATTGAACAGATGCTTGCTTAGCACCTGCATTGTCATGCTGATTCATAGAGAACTGTTTTAATTGCAAGATGATCCTCAGTGGATCGTGTTTCCTTCACCTTAGGGTAGGTTGAGTAGGCAGAAAGTAGGAATTGATTAATTTGGTGGCATTGCTGTGAACGTTTAGTACATGCAGCGTGGCTTTTCATCTCAACTGACCAACACACACATGATAAGGACCAAAAGCACTGGAAAAAACTCTGTAGCAATAATAGGAGAACATTAAACTCCCCTAATAGGAACTGCAAAATTGAAACCAAGTGTTGTGCAATTTCATTTCTGCCCTGTATGAATTATATACTTATTAAGTAAAAGAAATGTTAAATGAAATGTATAAATTATGAGAACAGCACTCGTGTAAAACAAAGTTTTGCTTTGTAAACTTTCGAACGCCAGGATTGATGGGTTCCATGACTTGCCCAAGATCTTGCAAATTTGGCCAGGCCTGCTATTTTTGCCAGATTTAGTCAGTGAATTTATTACTTACACAGCAAAATCAGTGCAGTTCATTACCAACATAAGAACTGCAAACATGTTATGAATTAGGTGAAAACAGCTTTTCCTAGAAAGATGAGGCATTTATACTGTTTAAACAGGACCTTTTCTTGTGGAAAACCTCAACAAATTCAAGGTCAGGCTTCAATATTCCTTGTTTTCCCCAAACTGCTAGAAATTTCTCTATCAACCCAGGGAAGAGGTTACTTTGCTCCCCCTCCCCTAATTTATATACATCAAAACTGAGCACTCTAGTTTTCCTCCAGGTACTGTGCTATTGAAGGTAACACCCTTGAATAAAACATTCGTGTTTTTACCTGTAGCAGTGAAAGGTGGTGAAATGTAAAGAGGAAGAAAAAAGCAGGCTACAAATACCAGGATTTATACCTTTAAAGAGTACCAAAGAAAATCCAGGCAGACAGCGCCAAGGTGTCTCTCGAAGTCATCTTTGCATCCTCTCTGTCACCTGCATCAGCCTTTGTATCGCTTGTCCCACTGGCACATCTCCCATGGTGGGATTTGCACACACTACTGCCTTGCATACATACAAGAGATGTTCTGCTTCTCTAATTACTATTCTTATTGCTCGAAATACGCTATTTTGTTCTTTGTACTAAGAATAAGTGAATTTTATGCACAAGATAACTCAAAAAAACTGCTGTGGCTGAGCTTAAAACGCTTTCTGGGGACATTGTATGCCCATTTCCTCAACCTGATAAGCACTGTTTCTTAATAAGCATGAAATAAGCTTTATGCACATGCTTTCCTCTTCACCATGGGTTTGGAAACACATAGTGACCATTAGAATCTTTCTGAGCATCCTAGAGAGAATACTTAGGTTGCATAGCCAAATAATAATTCATATCCTTCAGAGCCAGCCAGGCAGGCACACAGTTTGAGTTCTTGTCCCAGTAATGTCCCAGGTTTTTTCCATTTCTCTCCTCGGTTTTGGCAGTTAAACACCTAAATGCCTGCAATTTTCAGCTTTGACTTTGCCAGCATTTTTCCTTTTCCTTATCCTGAAGGAGTGGGAATGTTTCCTCTGGGAAAGCCAGACAAGGAAAACCCCTGAGAACAGAAGGAGGAGCAGTTTCCTGCTCATCCCGCTGCCTTCACTAGAACCAGCATCCCTTCTATTTCAGTGCAAACTCTCCTGGGGTGATGTCTTCAGTGGCCATGTCCTCAGCGGGTGCTCAGGGCATCACACCAGGAAAACCACCCAAAAACCAGGATAGAGATGACAGTGCTGAGCTTTGGAGCTGAAGGGTAATAACTCTTCTGGGATCTTCAGGCAGAATTGGCAATACCTGTGGAAATCACCACACTGCTGCTGCCACAGCTGCCCCCCAAACCTCTGCTGAGTTCTCAGAGATGGGAAAAGAGGCTCACACCTTGACCATGTGCTTTCTGCTCTCAAACATTATGCCTTCAGCGCCAGCCAAAGGGCAACCCCTATGCCAGTGCTCAGCATCCCCCCCTGCAGTTGTGCTTGGTGTGAAAAACAGCTGAAGCCCATAAATCCATAGCTCGTTGTCTGCATTTATTCAAAGAAGGTCTAAAAAATGCCCATTGCCAGAAGTGTTAAAATCTGAGGTGTTAAAATCCAAATCCCTTCATATTCTGTTATATTTCTAATTTCTCAATGAATGAATCAGAACAATATAATAATATCACAATTCTTTCTCCCCCCCCCCCCCCCCCCCCCCCCCCGCATTTCCTATTCAGGTGCATTTCATCAAATCAGACCAGGAGGAAGAGTTTTGGGAGTTGCTGTTGTCATCTTTCAACCAGGAGTCAACAAAGCAAAGTTGTTCCTGGCAGAAGTGTGGGTTAGAAATAAGATGTTCTCAGCTTCATACCCAGCTCATTGCTTTGAATACACATCAGCATTTTCTTATAGAGGATGTTAACTCATTGCTAATATGAAATAGGAAAAATCCTCCTATTTGCCACTTGGGAACTGACTCTCCAGCACCACCACACAGCCAGGGACTGATCTATCAGCTTTGAATTCTACCTTCTTTTTCAGATTCATTTAGACAGCCTGGAGTTGATTCCTATAGCAATAATAATGGCTGTTAAACTGAACAGTTTGGGTACATGTGAAATATGGGACTTTGGCAGCAGGGGGTGAAAGACAAATGGTTGAAGTTGTGGTCCTGTCATCTCCCTTATCCCCAGAACCAGGCGTAGAAAGGGCTTTGCATGAAGGAAGGCGAGAGGCAGAGCTGCTCTCCACAAACATCACTTCTGTGAGCCTTTCAGCCCTCAGCTCTCACCTCTCCCTGCCCCGCAGCAGGCATCCCAGCACGGCTCCTGTGCGTAAACCTGACGTCAGACTTCAGAGCGCTCAGAATTTAACTGAAAACACCAATTTACACATCCCTGTTCCTCAAATTCCTTCCCAATCCCCAGTTAAGTGCTAAATATCGGGGGGTTGAGAATTTCACCCAATCGTTATTTATATATCAAACATTTTGATGCAAAATGGATCCTGTGATTGTGGAACCTCCTCTTCTCATTAAAACATTCCATACTGCAATAAATCTGTCTCATAGGGGCTAATTTATGTCTAAGCAAATGATGTTCCTTTTTTTATGTATATATAAATGTTTAGATTGCAACATTCTCCCCTCTCTGGAGATTCTGTATCTACATTCATGGGAACAGCAATCTCACTAACACGTTTTCATGGATACTACTTTCACTGTGCCTTGCTTACCAGGCCAGCAGGCTCTTCAGTCGGTGAGCATTTTCTGGTTCATACAACATCATGACAACAGAAACAAAGGTTACATTTATGGAGTTTGCAAAGCAAAGGAACACCTCTTCACCCAGCTGCCTAGAAAGGCCATTGTGTCCTTCTATAGAAATGGGGAGAAAGAAGGTAGGAAGGAAGAGGTAGCCCAGGATTTTGGAGGAAAAAGCAGAATTCTCTTCATCAAGTTCATGCAGTCTGTTGAATTTTGCACCAATCTATTAAGGGCTATTACTTCTGGTTATAACAGAGTGCACTAGATTGATTTTAGATGTGGACTAATACGGCTACAGTCTTGGTATCCCAAGGCAAAGCTAACATTGTGGAAGATATTGTCTGTGGGATGATATGGAGCCTTTTAATAAGACTGTTCCTATTCTTAAAGGCACATTTTCTCATGTATACTCATTACTACACTCACTTTGTACCAGTCTCACATCCCCAAATTGTAGGTCTCTTCTGGAGCCTGTTATATGCAGCTATGGCTACTTTGGGCCTTTGTTCCCCACAAAAGGAAAGCAGTTGGGCTTTGCCATGAATCAGACCAGCCATTCCATACATGGCTCTTTCGGTACTAACAATGAGGTTATTTTCTCAGACAACAGATCACAACCTCATTTTCCCTTTTTCAAGAGGTTTCCCAACTAATAATACTGAACTAGGAACAGAAAATTGTGTGGTATTATCAAGGATTTTTAATTCATTAATTTGGATACGTTTTATGTGCAGAATTACCACGTGTTCAAGCCAAGGCTGAGCTAGAACCACACAAATATTACACACCGCCTTGTTAATGCCAGCAAAGCCCTTTTTATTGCATAATTCTGCAGCCTGTCTGTAGTTTTTATTTCATTAATTTTCATCCTGATAATTGGAAGCAGCTTCTCTCCTTGCTTTTTTAAGGTTTAATGAGCTACATAACTTCATGCCTCCCACTGAGGGGCTGTAGGTCACTTTGCACTCTGGAGAACTGCAACACCTTTCCCTACTTCTCTTTTCCTCTCCAGCAACAAAAGGCAATGGTTATTGTCTTCCAGCAGAGGTGCATGTGCGTTTGTGTATGTATCAGACATGCAGGTAAGATCTTCTCTGCCCAGAAACACAGATTTCTGAGATAGGAAAGATTCCTCTTAGCAATGGTGGTGGAACATGATCCTGCAACAGCTCTGGAAGACCTGGGATTGCTTTGAGAGGTTTAACAGTTAAATATGAATACTAATAATACAAGATAAGAAAAGGCAAGAGGAACCATGCAGCACATGGCTTAGGGTTACCAGGGAACTTGAGATGCTCCCTGTCCCTGTATACCTCATCATGAGAAGCTTCCTCAAACTCACTCCTCAACCCTTCCTCTTCCCCAAGTGCTAAAATCTCCCGGCAGCCTGGAGATGCTGGGAAATTTCAAGTTAAGTCCACAATCATAAAGGAAACAGAATTAAGAGCTGGCAGTCATGCCCCTTTGGATGCTAACTTGATAATGACTTAGTCTGAACACCCTGGATGAGTTATTACAGTCACTCTTAGAAGAATCTAATGGAAGAAGAAATTTGTCTTACCTTTTTAAATCCTCACAAACAGATACATTCCTTACACTGCTTCAAGTTCCAGTGCCAAGAAGTAAGAAACTGCATCTTTTAACCACCTTTGATGCAACTTCTTGTCACGATTCTCTAGCTATTGCAAGGCCTTTATCATGGATCACAAAGTTGAAGACTGGCTGGTCTAGAAAATTCTGGGAATAGAAGCATCATTTTTTAGGTGAGGACAGTTTCTGTATATGGAAAACCACAATACTGGATCTCTTACAGCTTCTAGAGATAATGATCAACCAACCTGGATATTACATGGGCAGTCTTACACAGTAGGTGGCCCAAAACACCCGATAGTCTGCCAGCTAAGTAAGACTCTGCTTTTCCACAGCCCTTCGAGAATCGAAAGAGAAAGATGGCTACTAGTTTGACCGACACGAGCCAGAGCTATCAAAACACTAGGTGCACATGTAGGGGCTGGCAATTGCACCATCTGCAATGCAATTACCTTGAAAACCTTTTTCCAAGATGTTTCTTTTCTAACAATCCCAAAACTCCAGAGATAAATGGAGATAGTAACAAAATAACTCACACAAGCCCTCATATTCAGGTATGTAAAAAGGCATTCTAAGTCGTTCTGGTTTGCTCAGCTCATCTTTAATGTGTTTACAATGCAAATTAAAAAGCAGTCATAGCTTTGCTAGCTTTTAAGGGTGAAATACTCTGCACAAGGGAAAGACCATTCACACCAGGAGTCTCACTCCTAAAAAAGCACGTTTATGAAGCAAAGTGCTAAGTGACCTAGAAAAGCACACAACAAACAAGAGTCTTGTCTATACAGGAGCTTTGCATTGTACTCTGGCCCATAGCTGCTTATGGATCACATTGAATAGGAAGCTATTTACTTATTTCGGTACATAATTCCACCTAAGATGAATCAACAGCCAGTGTAAATAGGAGCTTTATTGCCATTTGTCACCTGAAAGAACTGCCTCAAAAGCTGTCAGCTGAATCTGGAAGGCAAATGGTGCTCTGCACATGGAAATGAAAGCGCCTGTGTTTTCTGCCTGCTCGGCTCACATGGAGTTGTCATTTTTTTACATCAAGCTTAAAATTGATCTGCCCTCGGGGCACTTTCTGCTCCACATTGTGGGGGGTCCCATTGCACAAACCCGTTGGTGCCGTGAGCACCGCAGCCTGATGTGTCGCTGTGGCTGATACGGAGACACTCACCTCAAATGTGCTTGGCTTGGGAATGCTTTCAAAACACATCTTCCGCCTCTGCCTCCTGTCCTCCACACACTGCCCTCCCATAAGCTGTTTCTGGACACGAGATGGGGATGATTCTGGCTGGAGTCCTGAGCACATCCCAAAAATCCATGAAGGTTGTAAGGTGGATTATTATCTAAGAAACCTTTAGGTGATATGCGACATCCCTGCCGGGTCACACAGATGCTGTGTTTGAGGGTTCTCCGCTGGTGACCTGTTGTCACCCTGTTGTCACCACCTGGTCCCAGAGTGCCACATGAAGCAGCAAGACATGTACAAGGAAGTGCTGCTACAGGTTTATACCCCTGCATTTGCCTTAAAATTGTAACTCATTATTGGAAATGATCATCAGAAGAGGACACCCAGTTAAGCTTTTATGATACCTGTAGGAAAATAAATGTGATAAAGGGGTACTTCAATAATTCACTAGAATTGGAGAAGCTGCATATTTGCAACTGCATCGCGGAATAAACAGTAGCTCCATTTGAGGAATCTCCACACCCTTGTTTAATTTAGGTTTGATATTTATTAAAAAAAAAGAGTAAAATCCCAACCCACAAGCTCAGTGCTTTTGGATTAATAGCAAATACTTGTCAGCAAACAGTACATTAGCTGGCTCTTGGCAGTTCATCAAAACACATCATGGAATTGAGCTGCTCATGTTTACAAAGAAAGGGAAGGGCAGGACATGCTGTATAACGGGTAGCAACTCATTCTCAAGCCCATACAAATGGGCTAAAAGGCTCAGAGAAACTATTGCGTGAATAGGAAAGAGGAAATAGTTTTTCGGTTAGTCAAAATGGTTTATGGGCTGTGATTAATGAGACATCCACCCGCTTATTTGTGTTAACAATAGCAGCATCCATCAAGCAGCATGCAGGTTTCTAATTCAGGCTACTGGAGCAGGCTGCTCCAAAGCCATCTCCTCCCTATGAAGTTGTGTCACAAGGGAGGGACCCGGCCCTTTTGCAAATGAGAAAATAGGCTGAAACCACCCTCATAGAGAGCTGCATAGGTTGTTACTAAAGACAATCAGTCCATAGGACTTCCTACCAGTTGTATCATTCATCTGCAGGGTTGAACCACACTGTGCCGGATCTACCCATAGCCATCATCCCACCCATCCCCAGTCTGTGTGCTGAAACCACATCACCAGTGCAGAGGCACCTCAGAAATAGGAACCGCAGCATCCATGATGCCCTGGAGCTGCCAGGGCTAGGCAGAGACTGAGTGTGTTTTGTTGGATGACAGCATTCAATTCCATTGCCTATATTTCTCATACATCTGTTGGGGATGTAGACCTGCCTGACTCCTCCGTGTTGGAAATGCAGCTTCTAAAGTCACCAGCTGTCTGGTGGCTTCGGTATATGAGAGAGAGCCGGGACCCCAGCCCTGACACCGGCTCCTTGCCTGGCCTTGGGCAAGTTTTGCAGTCTCTCCTCATCCATTTTCTGTCCTAATAGTATTTGCTTACCCATCTCATAAGTACAGAGTTAGTTGGTTTATATTGTAGAACCCTTTGAAGTTGTAAATCTCTGTGAAAATGTCAAGTGTCACTATTATTTTATATTTGGTTGGTATTTCGGATTGAATGAGAGCCTTAGTGCATGTAAATTGAATGCATATTAGGAGATTTCAATGTAAAACATCAGCCAGTTATTGTAGCCTGAAACATCTTGCTCAACTTAAGATAACTATATACTTAAAGCAGAAAAGACTGCCAAAAGCCAAAGATGAAAGAGGTTAGAATAACATCATTCAACGCAAAGGTGAGGAGGCAAACACGGGTAACTCTGAAGATCAGGCGTGTAGTGAGTTGGGAAAGCTTCCTCCTAGTGACTCAAATGTTTTATTAGCTTCACCCAGCAATAACAGCCCAGTGCACGGGTCTGTGCCATTAATCTGTGCACACAAAAACCATGGAGCAGGGCAGGAGGAGAGGTGCTGGGGGTGTTGCCCTGAGGCAGGGAGGGCAGCTCTGCAGGAAACCTGCATTCCTGGAAAGGCAGGTTGGGCTGGGACATGCCTGTGCTGTTGCTGTGCCCACTTCTTTGGACCCCAAACGTTTGTTAAACATCTTTGCTATGGTAAGTGCTGGGGGATTTTTGTTTTTAAAATGTTTGGTTATTACCATGCATGTGTGGTGGTGATGGGAAATGGAAATACTGCAGGAAAACTGGATGTAGCCATGATTTTACTGCCAAAACAAGAAGACATGGAGTGGCTTGCAGTATTTCAACTTGCTCTTGAAATATAAATAGCTTGTGGATAATGCTTCTCCCAACAGATCTCTGAATATTGCTGTTGCTTGTCCCTTCCTGAATTAGTACCCCAAAGGGTCTTATTGGGTTTTAAATTCATGTTATATTTTAGAGTGAGGTATCTGTGTTGTCCAGGGAGCTACAGTGGCATTTGGAGGGGAGAAGAGCTGTATCTTCTGTGGCATCTAATCTAGACCAAAACTGCAGTTTCCCAGTTATTTATTTCTATTTTTCATTTCCTACTGTCTTAAAAATTAATAAATCTTAATAAACAATTTATAGCATACCACCTGAAGTGGAGTTTAGGGCACCATGAAAGTCCATCTTGCTCTATTCAAATAGCTGGTGGCCAGATACTTCTTGGCAAGTTCTTCTCATCACAGGAGCAAGTTTGCTCTTGCCCTGTTCCATCCTACAGTATGCTAGTCTGGAGAGAGACATGGTTTGGACAGCAACAGCGAAGGATTCAGCAGAGGCTCTGAACATGGAGTGATGTGCTGTGTTACAATTTTATGTGATAATTTGGCTCCCTTTAAGCACCAAAGGGAAAAGTTCCTTCTGAAAACATTTTTTCCCATCTCATTATCCAGTCAAAACATAACCCACAGTGCCCTTTGCCAGGACAAGGCTTACGGTGAGCAGACATCTAAAGGAAACCTCTGGAAGGAAGTGGGAGGCAGGGGGAGAAGCAGGAGCAGCTTAAAGAGATGTGAGGGGGAGATCTGGACTGTGATTTAGCTGAAGTGTGCAGCTTACTTCTGCTGCTCCCCAAAACTGTCCTCCGCCTCTCCTGAACATGGAGGCTTCAAAACACAGGTTCTGGGTGGCAGGAAGGGCTGACCAGTCTTTTAGGTGTGGGACAGCTTCTCTGCAAGCAGCATAGTGGTGTTTCAAAGTGACAGAGCTGTTGGAGGAGCAAGTCAATGCACGAGCATCTTTACAGAAAGCTCTCCCCCGCCTTTGGCTCGCATCCTCTGGAATGGATTTTCAAGCAGTAGCTTTTATTCCACTCCCTCCCCGCTCTGACTTGTGTCTTAAAGAGTTTTCTCCTTTGGCCTCCTTTCTGTTTGCAGGCATGGCTGAGCCATGGCTTTGGATGCACAGCAACTGTTTTGATCTAAAATTCAAACACAGGGTACTTTGCTGGGAGGCATTCTTGCTGCGAAAAGCAAAGGGAAATAACTGAACCTTCCTTATTTCGAACCATATGATCTGGCATGCAAATTTAATCCCTGTTCTTCGATGAACCTCTCCAAAGTGGGTTGGCTGCAAAGCAATTGCCTTTCTTGATGGAAATCAGGACTTGACCTTTGGTTCCAGTCCAAAGCAATGCCAAGTTGGGTTGGCACTTTGCAAGGGACAAAGAAGGGCAGAAGAAAATGCTGAAGCCTAAATCCCCTTATCTCTGGGAAATTACATTGGCGGGTGCCTTACATGGGCTGTTGTGCAGGAAGAATGACAGTCCTTGATTTTTCTGGCTTTGGCAGGAAAATACATCCTGGATTTGAAAACCCTCCCTAGCAAAGGGTTGGTTTTTTGAAATGAACATGTTCATGCAAAAACAATTGCAATTTGATGAAACAGAATTTTCCAACCCCCCCCCCCCAAACCCTTATTTTATTGGATAGTTTCCACCTGTGCTTTGCGTTTGGGATTAAGGCAGGGTTTCTCCTCTCTGCCTTTGTAATCCAGGGAGTCAGTCAACAACTGAAGATAAATTTGCAGAGCAATTCCCAGCTGACCTGCAAGCAGTTTTCATTTCAAATTCCATCAACTCCTGGCAATGCTCCTCTGCCTAGCAGGGAAAACCAGGATTGTTTGGACCAGCAGTTCTGCAGGTAGGCAGCTTCATGGCCGCAAAAGGAACAAAGATAGAAGGAGACACGTCTACAACTGCTTAAGAGCATTGGCATTTAATGGAAAGAGGATAAATGGATGTCACCAGCAAAGAAAGAATCACCATGGAAAGGCGTATGGGTTTTATCCAACAGTTGCAAAAATTAATAGTTACAAACCGTGCCTTTTATTGGGGTTTTATTCTGTGGGGGCATTTAGCACTTGACTTTACTAATGAGATTGTGACAAGGGTTTCCAACTTACCTACAAAGCAAGACTTCCCTAAAATATGCAGAAAAGAGGGAGGGGGGCAAAAAGAGGAAGTTTTTATTCTCATTCTATCTGGGAAAAAAGAGCCCTGTTTTCTTGTTGAACCTGAAGTAGGGATTTCAATTCTTTGAAGTCAGTAACATTCAACAGGAAGTTAGACGCAAATGAAAAATGCCTGATTAAAGCGGAAAACCTATCGCCTTCTGCTTGCAGAAAGACCAGAATAGGTCTCTAGTAAGGTACATTTTTTGCTGAGAACAGAAAGATGGAGAAACAAAAGCTGTACTGAGCTTTTAAATGATGATTAATAATGCACTACAAAGCCATGCAAGGAGATATTCTTTAGCCAGACCACCAATACTCACTAAAACCCTCCCCGCAGGCAGCTTGGTTTAGCCTCACTGAAGCATTAGAAGCAGTTCTGACCCCAGCACTTTTTCTGATGATAAATTATTACTTTTATTGTCTTGAAATCGATTTCTGTGTATTCTTTTCACCCAGACATTCCAGCTTTTTCTTTGTGTGGCAGTTTGCATCACCTCCAAAGACAGGAATGAGATGGGATGCCCACGCTCCAGGCATATGTAATATAAACACAACAATCACTTCTGCTTGGTTTCATAAAAACATGAATTGACCCTTTTGCTGCTCATTCAGTGTTACATATTTAAGGAAGTATTCTCAATTACAGAATTTGGCTGTCAGCCCTTTTCTGTATAAAAGACAAATATGTTTTTATCACTGTTGAAGTGTTAAGTTGTTAAGTTCCTTAATATTTCCTCTTGCTCAATGAGATTTCATCTGAAATGTCACGGTATTTGCAACTCAGAAGATAAGTGCTTTCCAAAAGCAGCTCTGCAGTGGGGCTACCAGAGCTAAGAAGGGTTCGGATCAACAGTTTGGGCAAAGGAGCAGTATCAACAGCTTCTCCTGAGATGTAGGTCTGGATCTGGCCTCACTTCCTTCAAGGATAAATCACTTCAGATGTGGCTCTTTTTTGGAGTCTGTAAAACCCAGGTTATATTTGCTCATACCAACGTCACAACACAAGTGATGGAAAGAAAAAATAAAGTGAGGAAGGGATATAAACAGCTCAAATACTTTGAGGAAAGCTGTGGGCACTGAAAAGGAGGACACCATAAAGCTGGGTGGAGGAGCCAGACCAAAGCCATACAAAACTTTATGTTTTGGGGCTCAGTTTGCTTTCAAATCAGTGTGTGCATGGGGGCTTCTGCAGCCTGGGAAACGCTGCTGTTGATCTAACGAACCACACACAGGGAGGGGTTTCAGCTCACAGATGCACAAATGCAGACTGTGCTGTCTTTATGCTGAAAAACCTCATTGTCAGACGCTGCAGGAAGAAATTCCCAGTTCAGGAGTGAGGGAATTACTGTATAGGAATACACGACGGCAGTCACCTGGCCATGCACATGGCTCAGGGAAGGCATGCCAGGGAAGGATCAGGAACACCCATTTGGGTGAGCAGATCCAAAACTCTCCATGACCTCATGAAATCAGATACATTCAAGGAATACTTTTCCCCAGCACCTGGAAATTCAGGTAAAGCAGATGTCTCCAAATTCATAGAGAAAGCTGTAAGTCCTCCCCAAAATCCCTTAGTGTGTACTCCCATACAGAAGTTGCGTATTGCCCTTTCAAATCTAAGTGTCCCAGGCTATGTTCTGTTGGGGGAAGGTGTGAGGTTCCCACTTGCGGCTGCGAAATGCCATTATATACATTTCCAGGCTCATAATTGCTTTTTGCATTCCCTGTTACCATCTTCTCCCCCAACTTTTCCTCCACTTCCCTGGAGCCGTGCCCCTCCCAGACCCTTCATTTTGCTTCTTATACAGTTCTGTTCAGCCCTGTAATAAAATGGCATCCTTTTTGATCACGTAGCTGGGATATTTTGTGGGAGGAAAGACTGGGGACAAGCAGTTTGTTGTCATTTTAGAGGAACATGGCAGTAAGAACAAAGCAGGACAGCTGATACAAATCATCCATTTTATAAGTTCTAATACAGATAACGCAAGAAAAAGAAACATATAACAGGAACCAGATATCTCAGTGGGGCTGCTACATGCTATCCATGGTGATTTCAGCTCCTTCAAACGTTTCACATATTCCTCATTAGGTTTAAGGGAGGGTCCAGGCAGAAGCAGGGCTTCATATCCAGCATTTGAAGGGCAGTTGGCTGTTAGCAGAACAGTTTGGGGGAAAGAAACTGGCATCTGCTGGTTGGAAGATGGGGAAGGATTGGGCTCGTGTGGGGAATTCGTTCGTGGCATAGCAGAACAGGAGATTCAGGGTGGTAAAAATCAGCCACTGCTCCTGAGCTGTGTTGTGCAATGGTCTGGTGCGATTGCTGTGTTCCCATGAGACAACAAGCCGACTTCGAACTGGAATGCAAACCTGGGACAAATTTGGTTGGGATTTCAACCACCTCTGAATATGGACCTGTGTTAAGGGATACCTGCAACTACTGCTTGCATTTGGGAAGGGAATAAATAGGGGAGACCGACAGACATCTCTTTGTTAGCACATACCCCTGGATTGTCATAGGATATGGTGAAGCTGCTTTCCCCGGCTTCACTGGGCTCAACTGGAGGCATCAGACAGCTCCCAGGAGACAACAGGTCCCCGGTACATGCAGGTGGGGCATCCACAGCCAGCCGAGGGCCGCCAGTTTGTCATGTCACCACAAAGCTCCAGGCACACAAAGAGTTCTCACACACAGAGGAAAAATGTCCTTACACACCCTTGGTTAAAGGGAGCTGTTTGAAACACCACCGTGAAGCATTTGTTTTCTTTTAAACTTGTTTTTCTTCCTTCCAAAGGTCACCTTAAGTGGGTCCCAGGTTCATTTCTCCAGGTTGTTTTTGAGCCGGTATTGACTGATTGCCAAATCTCAGCCCTGCTGATTGCTGGTTTATAGCACACTGATAAAGCTGGCTTAATCCACTTGTGCTCCCCCACCCCAAAAATGTCCCCTGTCATTCCTGACCTTCTCCCTCTACAATCTCCCATGTCCCATCCCAGCGCACTGCCCGTATGCACTCTATCCCTGGCTCTCCGTGCAGTGATGTCCCCAGCTGGGCACACCACGATGATAAGGTCCAAGGAAGAAGGTGGCTCTTGTCCCCATCGCAGATGCTGTCACTCATGGAGGTGGCACCCACTGCTTCCCCACAGAGCAGCTCTTGTCCTCTGACAGACCTTGGAGCAAATATTGCACCAAACAGTAATTTCCCAGTAGGGGAAATACATTAACGAGGGTGAGGAAATCCCGCAGGCTGTGTTTCTGCATTTTTTAGGTGAAACATATTCATGGTTCTTTTTTATTATTATTATTATTATTTATTATTAGCCATATTTTAAAAAAACTATTGCAGATGGTTTTAAAATGAACTGAATATTTCATTGCATCTCAGGGCAAGTTATTCTGCATCAGTGAAAGCTGAATCTCTGAGAAGGAAGGAGCTTGTTTCCCTTGAAAATTAAAAGCTGTTTCTGGACAGTCTAAGTTATATGGGGTTTGCCACTGAAGAAAATAAAAGCAATTTGTTTCTTTTCCAAGGAAAACATATGATTTTCCTCATTCTGAAGTCAAAATATGTTTAATTTGTGCTCTTTTCCCCCTTCGTTTCAGAAAAACAAAGCCAGGGCTTTGGGGGGTTCAATTGAACGTCCCAGGGAAGAAGCGTTACTGCCCCGAAAGATTAAATGGGGTATTATGAAGACATCGTCTTTCAAGTGAGATACAAAATCACAGCACAAGCTGATTGTTGGCAGAGGGATTTTGCACTAGTCTTTTTGCAGCAGTCAGGGTATCAGTTGGAGGGTTGTAGCCGTTTCAGCTCCATTCTGCCTGCAGAGATTTCAGGCTGCGTACACAAAGAAATGCTTCATTTTCTATAGTGTTGTTTCAGGCGGCATCAGCTACCAGCAGCTGCTGGCTCTGATTTTCGTCTGTGCTCTGTATTTGTCCGCAGTCATTTTGTTGAGTTTATGAAAAGATCCGGGGCAAAATCCTGGCCCAAGTCAGATCGCTGCTGAAGTTTCCATGGGCTTCACTAAAGGCAGGATTTCTCTCAGGGTTAAAGAAGAACTGTTACTAGTGGGAGAAAACCAAACGGTGATTTCCTTACCGGGCATCGACATCTTCTGAAACGTGCTCTGAGCACATCGCAGTTTTCTCACTATTTATTCATGATTTGCAGCTATTTGGCAGCTCCATTTGGGCACTTCTTGCAGGGATTTGAGAGCAAAAGCCACTTTGGTTCATTTCATTAAGCACCTCAATTCAGGGATTTACTTCTAATCCTCGAGCGAAAATATCTCTCGGAACAGAGTTCCTCCTGCGATGTTTGTGTTCATAAATTGATGAAAACCATCACTTGCCAGGGACACCCACTGTTATTTACTCACCTTTTTCTATTTCCACAGACTTTTTAGCAGTGCTTCCACCCCTCGCAGCCTGCCTGGGTCTGGCCACAGGAGGGATTCAAACTGCACATTCGGGTCAAAATCAGACGGGAGTTGCTCAAGCCTAGCTAAAAGCATGGATCCTGCAGCTCTAGGGATGGGAAAGGCTCTTTGCTTGTTAAGGTGGTTGAAGTAATCATTATTGAACAGCTTTTACTCCCAATTAAAAAGCAGTATTATGCATAAACATCAGCAATGGGTAAGAAAGAGATGTTTGATTAATGCGGGGTGGTTTGGAGCTTACCCCAGGGTAGGTAATAGCGCAAGATGGCATTTCTCATCTCACACGGTTTAAATCGGGTGATGTTCAGCCGGATTCCCCACCAAAACTGGACTTTCCCGAGGGCTCCTTCGTCTTCCGTGAAATGAAAAAGGGAAAATGCTCCCTTTGTCCACCAGGTGGCGCGGGAATCCCCTCTGGAAACGGCCTGGAGTGTTAACGCCACTAATACCTTTGTCGCAGGGATGGAGGCTCCCACCAGCGCCCACGGGTGAAAACCGCTTGTCCAGGGAGAGATGGTCTGGGACGTGTGAGTTTGGGACATTCGTGCCTGTTCTTTCCAGGCTGTGGCTGAACAGCGTGTACATGGGCTTGCAGAAAGGGCTTGCTTTGGATGGGGTGGTGGTGGAGGCTTTGGAGGTCTCCACTACTCTTCAGGGCACAGCCAGAATGTCAGGGGCAAGGAGAGGATGCCAGGGACCCATAGAAGAGGGATGCAAAGATAGGGAGCAGTGATGGGATACAGAAGTAGGGAACAGTGATGGGGTGCAGAGAGGAGGGCGGTGATGGCTGATTCACTGTTTGTGGCCACAAAGAGATGGAGCAATGTGAGAAATAAGGAAGAGTTGATACAAACAAAGCATTCATGGCTAAAGGAGAGGGAATTGTGAAATCTTCCTGGGCCATAAGGCACTGCTGTGGTTAAACTTGGCTGGAAGGAGCAGCTAACAGAAGGGAGAAGGTTTCTGGGAAGAGCAGGAGGCTGCTGCCGGTAGCAAAATATGGATGGACAATCAAAGGCAAGAGAAGGAGGAGAGGAGTGGGTGGACTTCCCTGTAAAGACGAGTAAGGACAGGGATGACAACATGCATATCCCAAGCTCAGCCGTGGGGGCTGCACAGTGTGCATCCAGCTGCAGCCAGCTGCTGGGCTGTCCAGGCTCGGCTCAGCTAAGCTCAGCTTGGCTCAGCTCCGCAGCTCCTGGCCCTTGCCTTGGGCTGAGCATGGAAGGTTTTAGCAAGGAGATCAGAAGGTTTCTGCGTCTTTGGTTGTCTTGGATAGAGGCATCTGACTATGAAAACACAGGGCAGGGGCAGAGGGAGTGCATCAGTGAGGTGCGAAAGAGGCAAAAGCACTGCTTTCTATACAGACCAAGGGGAATTAAACATGTAAAAAGGGAACTTGCCTTTCAGAATCAGAGCACTTTTGGGGCACTGAGAACAGGACAGCCCACGGCCATCCCTTCCCATCCCACGGGCCAGAGCCTGGCATTGCAGGGGCAGCCAGATCTCCATCCACAACTGATGCTCCAGCAAGTCCCCTGGCAGGTGCCAATGGGCAAGAAGAGCTTGAGGACAGCATCTTGGGAACCTGGGGGTCCCCCCAAATAATGCCAGGATATGGAGGAGGTGCCTGGAATGAAAGGAGAGCGTAGGAGAGGGCAGGAGCAGAGAGGCAGCAACCAGCCCGGGGATGGGCAGCAGCAGCATGGGAGCAAAAAAGCATTTGGGGGTAAAATCTAAGCCTGATGTGCACAAAAGGAGCTGGCATGACACATCGTTGGGGAAACATCAGTCCTGTGTGTGCCACCCCCCTTAGGAGCAAATGAGCTTTTGGTTGGTGAACATCTGCACTGCGCAGGCGATGCAGAAGAAAAACATCAGTGGAGTAAACCAGTAGGAACCCAGTGAATTCAAAGCCATTTCTGCCATTGTATTGAAATATGTTTATACGTCAGTTCTTTATTAAATATAAGCAGTTTTCTTCTTGTATACATTTGTACATCTTCAGTGCAATCTGCTTTGCATCAGACATTGATATATTGGTGTAGTCTCTGAAATGTTAGCTCTCGGGTGGTATAAATAGCATGCTGATATTAAATCTGCTTTCAAAAATAGTTACATTACAATAAATTTGAAGGACTTGAAGGTTTTTAATCACCTCTGCTTAGTTATTCAGGGATAAGCCAAAAAAGCAATCATTTCACTGACAAAACCCCCTGAAATAGGCACCACAGAAAATTCTTATGCACAATAATTGCTTTCTCTACAAATATTTACGCTAAGGCTAAGAAAACAGTTTGGAATTTCACAAATATCTTTCTTATTTTTTTCCAGGACTTTAAATATTGATCCAAAGAAACCTTATTGAGCCTGTTCCCTTTTTCTTTTTCTTTCTTTTCCTTTTTTATCCATTTCAAGGAATCCTAAGTGATAGAGTGGCGGGGGAGATGCTGCTGGGGATAAGGCAAGTCCAGCTCGTGGTGCCTTGCTGGACCCCAGCTGTCAGCAGCATCTCTCTCTATTGCTCTTACCAGGATTGCAATATTGTAAAAGCTGGAGATATGGAGGGGCAGTGGAAGCTGGTTTGGGGGGTTTTTTGTTTGCTTCCATCAGAGTATTGACAAATGAATTTGAATGGAATTCATATGGGATGGAAAGACCCATGGAAGGGATGCTTCAGGAGGGCTAGAGAGGGAGAGACAAAAAGAGGCAGGATGCTCATGATGCTGTGTCTGCAAGAGGAATGAGGCAGAATAATGCACAAGCCACGAAATTAAGAATGGGAAAGCAGCAGACTCTGACAAGAATGGTTTTGTGGCTGCAGCAAAAGGCTAGGACAGACTTCTTAACCAACCTCTTCCAAGTTGCTTTAGGCCCTGCAAAGATTTAACATATTATTGAACTTAACTCACTTAATAGCCGTGTTGGACTCAATGGAGCTATTCACGTGAGTAAAGCATCAGCCTAAGCAGATCTGCTTCCTAATCTCTAAAGCAGGGAGAGCACTACCTCAGGAGAGGGCTGCAGGAGCAATTAATGCAGGGGCAAGGCTGAGCCTAGCATTGCTGTCGTACGTCTAACAGCGCCTACAACCAAGGACAGTGCCCCTGTATTGCAGCCATCCAGGCAGGAACCACCCTGAGCTGTAACCCAGAACATTATTATTTTAGCCATTAAATTATCTATGTTTGCTGTTTGAAGTAAGAAAATGTGATTTTGATATACAATATGCTTAAGCAACAGAAATATAAAATGTAGTTGCATGCTGTCATTAATCCTCTCACTGTCATATTTCAACTGTCACTGTTCAACTGTCTAAATTCAAAGGAATGCAAAAGCAGATGGAAAAGGTTGTAGAAAAGGCAAGAAGCTCATTCAGAATTAAATTGAATGTGCCACTTCTTCTTCTTTGACTAAAATAGAACTCCCAATAAGATAGAACTCCTAATAAAATATGAGTGTGGCAGATAAAAATGATCCACAAACACAGATCCCAGGTTCCCACTTATGGTAATTGGTTCTATTTAAAGTCAATTAATAAAAGGCTTTGGTTTTAAGTAAATTAAGTACGAGTCCATCTCTATTTCCCAACAAGATGAAAAATACCGAACATAGCTGCACACAAATTGCCTTTTCCCAAAGAGAGCTTCAGCATCTCGGAATATGTCCTGGATGAGAGCAGTCGGATCCAGACTGGGCACAGCTAATTGGTACCCTGGAGGGTTTTTACTCTTGGCATTTGAGAAATAATGAGAATCAAAACCATTAGTAGGCAGGGGAAGAGGGTGATAGAAATGCTAGCCTGCTCTTTTCTGTCATCTTCATATTATGTTATCTCTGGGCAAGTATTCCCAGTAATTTTCCTTTCCAAGTCTAGTAACTCTCATTTAAATCACAGACTCTTGACAAATACAGCTCTTCATCGAACAAAGTTTATAAAAATTACTCAGGCAGATAACTGGTGTATGGAAATGATATAAGAAGGAATTGGAGCTATTCTGTTCTTGATAGATCCTGTCCTATTTACTAGAATAGGCTCAGGCAGACATCACCCTACATGGAAGGATGAGAAATGTGCTGCTTTTTTCTCCTTTCTCTCTTTTTGGTGGTAAGTATTTAACACTTTTTTTGTATCTTCATAAAAAAGAAGAAGGAAAAAATCAAATGCACGTGTGAATTTCTTCAGCCTTGGAGATGGGTGGCTGCTTAGTGTCACACTGGAAAGCAATCTGGAAGTCAGAATTGTACTACTGTGGTTATCATCAAAACTAATCAAATGCTGGTAACCGAAAGTGTGAAACCCTTTCAGCAGGCAAATCAAAAAATGCACCATTTCTCAGAACCGGGGCAGACCAAACAAGAAATCACAAACACATGTCTGGAAGCGGCTCCAGCTCCACGCATCTCGGCAAGAAAACCGCGATGTTCCTGAAACGTGGGACACCATCTTCCCTGCCCTGTGTACACACTCCATCCCTCAGACTTAAACAGCGTTTCCTCCGAGACCACTAAGTGGGTCCTGCTAATCCTAAGAGAAACAAAACAACATGAAGTAAAGGCCTCGGAGAGAAACATCAGGGAGAGCGCTGCGGAGGGGAAAGCAGGCTGAATGCGCAGCACCCACGCTGACCAAAGCAAAGGGTTCGAGCCATCGTCCCCTTTTTGTCTCTATTTAAGCATCACTTCAGATTTTCAGGAGGATTTTGGGGTTTGGCATTTTTCTGGGAATATGTCTTCAACATAGGGGAAAAAACTTATCCTGGACCTAGAAACATGTAAAGGTGAAAGCAGGTAGAAAATACTGCCTGATTGTGATTTTGCTGAGGAAGGAATACACTGTGCTGTGTTACTTGGATAGTCTTCATTGATATGAAGCTTTACATCCGATTCCGTGAACAGGCAGCAGAGCCATGTGTACACAAACCAAGAGATGGAAGATTTCCAGGGCTCATCCTCATATTCATCAAGAAATAAGTTAATTATAAGCGATGCTGCTAACCTTGTGCTCACCTTCACCATATAAGAGAACAACCTTGTGTACGTTTTCTGCCTAGACGATAAAAAACCTCAGCAAGACAATCAAAAGAAATATTTCAAATTAGCATGGCTTCATTGCACACACATGGTTTAGTTTTATTTCAGGTAGGAGAGTCCATCCTACTCAATGCTAAGTGATTATCATTTGCAAACTCCATGTGAGATGCAGAGAGTAAATGAATAGATCTGCAGAAAGGGATGGAGCCAGGGGAAACTGCATAATTAGAAGTTTGGTACCACATAGCTCCCTGACAGCAGGCAGAGATGGATGTCCCCAAGGAAATCAGGCCGTGGTGCAATGAAATGTTATGAAGGAAAACACCACCACAAACCACTGATCATTTGCCTAAACTCCTTCCTAAGGCCAAGCAAAGAGCAGCTGTGGAGCCTGCGCTCCATGCAGGCATTGGAGTTTAAAGCAATTTCCCTGCTCACCTTCCCAGTGACTACCAGAGGGCTGGCATCCACTTTAACATTCAAATGGGAGAACTGGCACCACTAAGCTGTGAGGGAATGGACGTGCTCCGGGATGCCAGGCACCAGCCATAGCAGGGTCACATGAAACAGCCACATCTGCTTGCATTTCATCACTGAAATGGTGAAGTTTGACTTCAGCTTGACCTTGCAATTCGCAAGCTCCAGGAAAAAGAAAAAAAGAAAAGAAAAAGACAAAAAGGAAGAAGAAAAAGAAGAAAAAAAAAAAGTAACAGAAAGCAGCTAAAAAGCAGGAGCTAAACCAGGCTGTAACCTCGTGGAACGGCATGAATTGAAACCAAATGAGCCACATTTCAATACAAGCAGCGTCTGGCGTGATTTTGCTGAGGATGCTGCAATATTTGAACTATTCCTTTTCGTAACAGAAAATCCATGAATCAATCTGTTTACACCGATGCTGCCTGAACGTTTCAGGACTCATACCTGGAAGCTCCTTGAGAAAAAGTGTCAAAAAATCCCCTGTGTTGGCATGATGCAGCTTTTCAAAAGGCAAGATTGAGACATACTTGTTTTTCCAACCTCCCCCAGGAAACAATTGTCTAATGCTCGTTAACATGATTCCCCAAGACCAGTGACTCAGATCCTCACTGGAACACACTGCATTTGTTCCAGGGGATCTGGCCCACTGGGGAATCTTGCATGATTTGGGGAAGCAGCTCCTAGGACAATATTTGATCAACATTCAATTGCTGGTGCTGTGCTGCATCAGGGCAGCTCCAACTTGTCCTGCTTCCTCCCCCCATTGCTGCACCCAAGTGTTCTGCAGGCACCAAACTACATCAGGGGCTTGGATTTACCAAATACACTGTGCCCATTAACACATTTGCCTCCACAACACCCCCCTGAGTATTCAAGTTCTTTTTCCAGCACATCGCTATTTAGACAAGAGATCATTAAGTGTCATCATGTGTGTCAGTGGCAGGGTAAAAGCTTTTGGCTCTGCTCCAGTCCCAGTGATATATGCATTTCTCACTATGTCTTGGCCCCTGAAAATGCATTGCAGATTCAAAACGTGTACCGAAATGAGGCAATGTTTTCACTTCTGTCAGAAAATGCTTGTCAGCTGGTAAGCATGTTCTGGGTATGTGTATTTACAAAACCAGAATGGAAAAGTGGTGTCTGACAGCCCCTCTCCCCTACTTTCTGCAGTATCCCAAGGGAGCAGACGGCTATTTTTTGCCATCTCTGCTTTGTTAAACTTTAGTGGTAACGTTTCATTTCTGGCTTGGATAGCGTCTGCTATAGAAAGTCTATTACTGACTCCAAATTATCCAGTTCTTTCCTATAAAGTGCTACAAATACGCTTTTAGGATCTTCCCACCATCATCTCTGGATCTTCCCTGCAATCACACATTGCCATCTCTGACTGCTTTTCCTCATGTGCCAGCAGAATGTCCCCTAAAGGCACTGGCGGCCTGGCCCATGGCAGAGACACCAGCCCACCCAGACCTCCCTCCTTCCACTGTGCCAGTATTTAACATATGGGTGAGGTCCTGACCCTGAGAAGGGGCATGAGAAAAGGATTTCAGCAGGACCAGGATGCCACCTACTGCTCTTTAACTTCATTTGAGTGCTCCCACATTAAAAGACAGGATTAGGAATCCCTTCTTCACACCTTTGAGAAGAGCAGCCCAGGGCTGGGTGTAAGGACACGTTGCTGGGTTGTTAAGCAGGATCAGGGCAGAAGTTCAGAACGAGGGGAAATACCAGACCATTGCTCTGCACCCATTCATGCGGTGATCCCAGGGCTCCTTTTCTTCCCTACCCAAATATTTGCATGACCCTTTAGAGACATTTCCTTAGGGTGATCTGACTCTTACTAGAGATGCAGAAGCCAGTGGTCACTTCCCATTGCAGGTCACTAGTTAGAGGCACACAGTAGGCACAATGCTCTGGCACAGCACCCAGCTCAGCCCAAGCAGTGACCTCAGCCCAGACACGGTTAATTCTCTCCCCTCTTGCCCTGACTTGCACTGCCTGAACTTTTGCTCATTGGGCTGATGATCTATGTCATCCTTTATGCAAACAAGCATAAAATGACTAATTAATCTCTGGGGCAGCGCCACTGATTTCAGTGGAGCGGCAGCCGAAGTGAAACAGGACTAACATCTTTAATCTACTCTTTGTTCTTGCAGCACAGCCTTTGCCTTGTCCACGAGTCAAAGTAGACCTCTAATTATATGGATTTGGCTCTTAATCTTTTCTGGTCTCGGGAGATTCCAGTTGCTGAAAATTATGGATTTCACTTGGAAACTGAGGAGGGTCTGTACAACATCACCAAAACGCCTTGCTGGAAAGCCAGTGGCGTTTTGGACCTGTGCACCAAAACTAGTGCTGGGGACTGAATGGCTCAGGATTAACCACTGTGCCGCTGGGAAGCCTAAATTCCTGCAGCTTTGCTCCCATTTATAGCCCTCAGCCACAGCAAAGTGCCACATTTGGACCTTTCTGCATCATTTCAAAATTGACTTATTGCCCAAATCCCTCTTACAGGGCAAGACAGCGAGTGCTTCCTGCGACACAGAAGCAGACAAGTGAAAATGGGAAGTGTCACCATGAGTTTAGGTGGCTTCATGTGGAAATACATGCCTTTTAAATCACGGCCAGAGCCTTCTCCATCACAAGCTTTGCTGCTTTTTCCTTCCCTTATCCCATAACTTTCTTCACAGCTATGTGCAGCTGAAGGGTTTGTGGCAGTTATTGTCAGAGACTAAACAATAGATCAGAGCCATGGCTGCGGAGCTGAAGGAAAAAGAGGGGTTGCAGTTGACAGCTGTCCATAAAAATGGTAACGTACAAATCGTATAATATAAACTAAAGAGAGAGCAAAAGTACCACCGGAAGAAAAGAAAAATGAGCTTGTTAGAACAGTCTGTATTACAGCTGTTTCCCTTGACAGTTTTCTGTACCCTAATACGCTCAACAAATTGGCAACCTGTCCTTATGTATTTGCATCAGGATTCCCTTAAGGGAAATGTCTATATTATTCTGTTTTGGATAAAGGAAGCAGTTTGATATGACAGGTAGGTCAAGTGTTTCTTTAATAAAGCATATGGGTAGGAAGAAAGAAATGGGCTATTGTCAATGACTTGACAAATAGGTAGATATGCCCCCCTTGAGTATAACCAGGGAAAGCTACTAGATAAATCGCCCTTGTTATTTTGGTTTAACCACTTGGTTGCTGAATACATTTTTTCCCAGAGAACAGTGTCCTCTCTCATAACAAACATTTTTATAGCAAATATAAAGGTCATATATGACTTATAAATGTCATATGGATTATATTATTAATATTGTTTATTATGTATATAGATTATTTACTATTGCTTCTTATTTACATTGTTTGTTAATATTTATACTTAAATGTATGATTTATAAATATCAGAGATTATTTTATAGATTCTGTAGCTTGATATTAGCCCAGTTTGGATTTTAGTTATGCAGAACAAGTCTGCACCAAAGTTGCAAAACAATTTCTGTATCATGTGGATGTGTGTAATCCTTTCATGTGATACAGGAGTATGTTCACACAGTCACTTCAGCAACATTTGCCATTTTAGCCCAGGTAGCATCTGCCCCAGGAGCCTACATGCTGCTGCCCATCCCCTTCCCTTCCAAGGAACCAGGAACAAGGAGCCTTCTTCTCCCTGTGTGGACAAGGGGCCGAGTTCCCCCTTAGACTTCACATCCTTTGCACCCACACAAACAGGCTGCAAAACCTAATACTGCTGATTTGACAGCTGCTGTCCAAATCCAGCCAGTATGGGTTACTTACTTCCCAGTGAAAACCAGCCCTGGAATAGGAAATTACCCCCATTCTCTTTAAAGATGCTGGGATTTACCTAAGAAAGTCACTTCTGAAGCCTGGGGAGAAGTTTTTTCCCGAGGTGAGCTTGGAAATCCTTCAGCAATGAAGCTATCACTAGCGAAGTTACACGTGGAAATGGGCAAAAAGCCTCCAAGTCTCTTTGGCTGGTGAAGCAAGGATGCTGCAATAGACAGGTCCAGCCTGGTCATGGTGCTTTTGGATGCCATCAGGAGGGCACAGATCCACTGTTGGGCATGTTGTTCCCAACCTGGTGATTTTAGATGTATGTTCTGATTGTGTCAGACTTCCAAACAGAACCAACACCAAACCATTTTGTGCTAATTCTGAGTCATCTTCCAACATTCTTCTCTTTTTTTTCCCAGCATTTATTTTCCCAGCAGCATCTGCATGTATATTATTAATGAGTTATAGTTTGATAATATATTATAGTTATATATTAATAAGGTAACATATTAATAACATAATATGTTATATATTGAAACATATATTGTAGAATATATTGGTTAGTATATATTGACAATGTTATTAATTATATTATTGTATTCAGAATAATAAAATATAATTTTTTGTGAGTAGATAAATGCATATTTAGACATTTTAAAAATATTATCATCTTTGCTATTATTTTATCCTTGCCTTTCTATTATACTCAATGTGATTTTCCAGCTGCAGACATTTCTGCATGGAAAAAAGCCACTATTCCCCCAAATCAGTGTAAAGTGTGGCTTTCCTTATCTCCCTGAAAGCACATTTTCTCCTATTTATAACTGGGCATTCCTATACTGCTGACTCAAGCAAGGAGAGGGCCAGTATTATCTGTTTTATTCTTCATATATGTAGAAAGCAGAATTTCTGCCTCTGCTTTGGGGAAGTCACTCCTTTTCACCATACATGGTAGCACACACAGCTTGGCAGACTGTGTTGTGTTTTCCAAATTAAGCCATATACAAGGGTAGCAAACAGGGAGCTGTTGACTATGCCCGTGGCAAAAATCAGAGGCAGATGAATAGTCATGATGGGGATAGATATTTATGTCTTGCCTTTCCTCTTTTCACAGCATCCCATAAAGAAGACTTGATGGATATTGAAGCCAAGAGAAAAAGTGTCATTATGCAGAAAAGAAGCAACACTGCACGTTTTTATTAATTATTACATTCACGTTTGCTAGATGTAAAGAAAAACTCATGCTAAACGCAGGCACACAAAGATGCTTTTCAAGGGGGTTTTGCATTTTAGACTCCATGGGGTCATTATGCAGTAAAGCTTCTAGATGCCTTTTGGAGGCTTTGTGCTATTATTAATGTCATTAGTGTTGTCCCTTCTTCTATCATGACTGCCTATTATGACCAGGAGCCATGGAAAATACATGGGCTTCCCATAATAATTCCCTGAGAGAGAAGAAATTAATGGTGAAGCAAACAGGTCTCCTCCAAGCACGACATGGAGAGGGCAAACCCAGACACAACCACCCAAGGCATCAGCATGCCCTAAGACCTGCCAAGATCTCCTCTCATGTACCTCCTTTACGCACAGAGCTGCAACAACCAGCTTACCCCACCAGGTTGGAGGAGGAGGATGGGGAGAGGAATGGGGCTGTCCAGAAGGATGCTGCTCCCATATCTGGCTCCTGAGCTTCCAACCATACCCTGCCTTATCCAGCCCTGCTTTCCCAATTTGCCTTTCAACAATGCACATAGTATTCTTCAGAGAAACAAAAGGCGGTGAAAGGAGCAGAGCCTTGGTTTTGTGCAGAGCATAAGGCAAGAATTTGGGGTTTTTGCTAATGGTCCCTGGAGGCTGAAGACCGCAGGCTACAAATCTGGGAAGAGTCTGGGTCTTTTAATTGATGGAAATGTTAAAATGAAAGGAAAATTTCCTACATACCTTGCCAAGGAAGCAAACCGTGCTTCAGTTGAATGTTTCTGTTTAAACTTGCAGGTGCTTTTGGTGATGCTTCACATATTTTTGCATTCGGTGCTCATGTTTCGTTTTGTTTCATTTCTGACAAACAAGGAGGTTTGTTTCATATCACCCACAGCAGTTTGGATCCATGTCACTTAGTGTTCCTCATTCTCGAGGGCAAAGTTAATGTGTCTGAGTTGCTCAGTCTATAGGTTTAAAAAACGAGAAAAGAACTTATTTTGGAATAACATATTTTCTTTATTTTTCCCTTTATTGAAAACACTTCAATTTCATTTGTGTGTCACAAAATTGATTCTTTTGACCACTTTTCTTTTCCTTTCCCGACCTAAGTTTCAGCCTAAACCAAGTTGACATATTCCCTTTAATGTGTTTTTAAAATATGCTTAATGGTGCTGAAAGCAAAGGAAGCTCAAGTATAATTCCAAGAGCCTGAGCCCACCAGAAGCCTAATGCAAACATTACTATAAAAACTCTGTGATGGTTAGAGATTCCAGGGAATCTGTTCGCTAACAGATCCAGAAACGTTATCTGCGTGAGGGAAATGCATTCTTTTGCTTGGCATCTCGATGCCTGTTCTGTTTCTCTTTTTTCTGCACCCAGAAAATCTGTTTCCAATGTTTCTACCACAGAGAATATGGAATAGCAGGAGCAGAAGTTGATGGAAGTGGGGGGATTTCATGATTGTTATTCAGCTCGCATCTCTTGCAGGCACACTCCCTCTGCCCAGATTTCTCCTGAGAAATAGGCTGAATAAAGAGCAACTCCACTATGAAGGGCGGGAGAGAGGAAGAATATTTCTCCTATCCACATGGGACAGGTATGAGAATTGTCCAGCAAACCTTAATCAGTAGTGCTCACCTTTCCCCTCAGTAAGCCTTTGCCCATCGGAGGAGGATGGTGAGGATTTTCACAAGCTGGGAAGGGCAGAGGACAGATGGAGTTGAGGGCTTGTGCCCTTCATGCCAGACCCCTCACCTCCCTGCACTGATGAGGACTGGCACTTTAAGGGTGCTTTTCACTTGGCCATATTGTTCCACCCTCAAAGGACACGTCCCCAGCATTCGCTGCAAACCCCTGCCTGCCCTGAGCCAGGAGGAGCAGCGCATCCCTGGGCTGAGCATCCAGGAGAGCACCACAAAGCCTGTTTGGAAACCACAGCAGATTGCTTCAGTTCTCACTGTAAGAACATCTATGAAGAGCTGTGCCTGTGATGGTTTTCATGAGGAGAGCTCCCTTACTCGCCTTGGCACCAGCCCCGGCTACACAGACACAGAAATACAGTAGGGACTCTGGTGGTGTCCTATATTCTGAGCCAGAAGAGCACACACCTCGAGTGTTGCCTTGAAATGTTTGCCATTCACTGGGAAGCTACTGCTGTAACTTCCAAAAGAGGCAAAAGCAAAGGTTTCTCGGGATATTTTTCTCTTCCCACCTCAGCAGGGCAGGAGTGTGCTTCATCTCATCTCCAACTAAAACCCTTCTGGTCACGAATGGACCTTGGGTGTTCACATAGCGCCATTCCTTTAAGGGAAGGAGAGCCAAAACTAAAATAACCTTCCTGGAGATATGCCGTCAGCACAGAAATAACACAGGACTTCTCTCCCCCCCAGCCACAAAGGAAGGATTGCATTCATGTCAGCGGGTTCCCTCCTGCATGCCTTGTGGTAAGAAGCACATGGAAAACTTGACTCCAGTGCCTCTGCCTTCCTTCCATTAGGGGAAACACCTCATTCACGTTTCATTGCAGGCACAGGCTGCCGTATGCAGTAATGTGCCACCTTAGCACTCCTCAAGATAAACCTAAGCAGAAGCCTGTCTGTTGGGTTGTCCTGCCCCAACGGGTTTTCACAAGGAGGGATGATGTTAAACCACTGGTGCTGTCTCTTGTTTGACAGCTGTAAAACACCCTCACAGTGCCATTCATCCTTGTTAGGGATACCCCATTTCCAAACAAAATGTGGCTCGAGTTGCAATGGGAGCAGTGCTTTTCACAGCAGTCCTGATTACAGGATGCGAGCCTCATTTTCAGGAGCATTTGGAGCACCCTGTCCTGCACCCCATCCAAATCCTCCTTCAGCATCCCCGTCCGCTTCCCATACTGGATCTGAATTCTTTGCCATCACACTGCGTCGTGTCTAGCACAAAATCCCAAATTCTGTCAGCTTTCTTGTTTCACTTGGTTTGTAGAAATTCAGAACTCACAATTACATGAAACCACTTTTTTGCTCGTTTCCTTTGCCTGCGCTTCAGATAGGAAATGATCTTTGTTAGAAAAGGTATTCTTTCTCTCAAAAACTGTGCTCAGCTGCACGAATTCATTCACAAGAATACTCGCTGCTACTGAATTAGCAGCAAAATAAGAAAGGAAAGAAAACCTGAACTCAGTGAACCATGATCAAGTAATCCCAGGAAATCAGCATGTTTCTCTCTAGACAGTTCTGAATACCTAATGCTAAGACACAAGAATCCCACTAAATATACCTCTTCTCTTTATCTCTGCAAATGTCTAATGGTATTTTCAATTCTCACCATTTTATCGTCAGTCGTCCATATTTACTGGTGATTTAGAGCTCAGATCACTTTTTAAGCTAACGATTTAAGCATTTCCAGCCTTTCTGAAAGGCACACGAGTGCAAACTGTTTAACCTTCAGAGACTGAGTAAAAGAACCTGATATAAAACATTTCTCAGCTCTAGTTTTAAGCCAAGCTCATGATTCCTGAAAGCTTGGATTAAGCAATACATCTACATGAAAACAAAGAAGCCTGAAATGATGTAGAGCAGAATAAGCAGTGTGCTTGACACACAAGGCCTTATTTTATTTCTATTTAACCCTTTTTTCCAATTGCTTATTGTCTAACAATCTCTCTTACAAGCACTATTGCAGGTTTCACAGCTTAGCACCATCCAACCATTCTTCATCCTTCCACCTCTGAGTCTGACTTCACATTGGGTGGATTTGGGAGGACTAAGTGGATGGCAGGTCCCATGCCAAAGCTTATCTCAGGCACTGCCCTCAAGTGTGAGGGTGGGGATTCAGCAGCTCTCTGGGATGGAGGTGTCCCTTAAGGCTCTCCTTTAAGAGCCCTTCCAAATGCTGCAGGAGGCTGCACACCACAGCCCAAATAATTAGTGAAAGCCAGATTTAATGCATATATTTGCTTTATTCCTTTACTATAACACAATAAGAAAGGGAGCGGGAGAATTCAGTCAGCAGCCAATGCAACCATCGCCCGTGAGCGCTGTCAGGGCAAGCTCTGTGTGAAGGGGCCCATTGCAGAGAGCAGCACAGCCCTGTTTGGTCATGCCACATGGACAGGGCTGATGCTGCCAACTGACATACACAAGCCCAATGGAAAGCCTCCACTCAGCCATGCCCCAGGCTGGACAAAGACCCCAAAGAGTGGTTGGGTGGTGCCTGGTCACCTCCAAAGTCACCACAGCAACATTAGGTGATGTTCCCATCCAGTGCCCTTGCCTGCAGGAAGGGCAGATGATCAGAATTAGTCCCCATTCAGGGAAAGAGGCAAAACACCATGAATATTTAGTCTGCTGAAACCTCCAAGTGATAAAACTGTTGACTGCTTCATTTATAAAACACATATGGAGACCTTAATCAAGCCAGGAATGAGGTCATTTCTGCTAATTAAGTCTCACTCATTCTGCAGTTGGAAGCAATCAAAACAAAGGCAGAATTATCAATGGTATGTCTATGTGCTGCAGCCCAGAAAATACCCGTTGTGCTGGGGCTACAGTAAATCACCTCTCACCATGTGCCAGGGAGGCAGATGCCCTCAGCTCCCATGGACCAGGAGGGAAAGGAGGACTTAGTGTTTTACCTAATGAATGGTAAAAATTTGAACATATCCTATCTAAGTCTTATTCTGAAGCAGAAGCCAGCATTGTAACTAAATGGCAAAAGGGATAGAGTTAACTCCAAGCTCCCATTTGGAACCGGTTTATGTCTGTTCCCACTCCAGTCCCCAGGTATTCACTGGAGCTGTCAGAAGGTTGTTTTGCCACAGTGTAATTTATCCAGGTCAAGGAAGCTGCGCTCGTTGCCTCTTGTTGAAATATCCTCATTGTATGTTATTTGTCTTAGTGGTGACCAAATGGTGAGAACTGTTCTAATACAAAATAAGGGAAGCACTATATACTATAGGCTTATTGTGCTTTATTTTATATTAGACACAGGATACCTGCCTGTCACCATTAAAAAAGAGTGTCAATCAATGGGATTAATGTAACGAGTGATAAATTGACACTAACAGGAACTCCTATTCAACTTCACACATAAGCCTGAGACTTTGGCCACATATTAGTGATCCTCCCAGCACCTCTATAATTAATATGTTAATTTTCATTAAGAGGAAAGGAATATATGAAGAGTTTTGTTCCATGCAGATGTAGCAAGCCCATCTCTCCTGAGCAGCCTGCACGCTGCTCTAATTCAAATCATTCCTCTGCCATTGCAGAAGCAAAGCGTGGAGCCAAGAAATCTGCAAAAGGACTTGGATGCCCAAGCACGAAATTACGATCCTCGAACCCCCCTGACCCTGCAGCAAGCGTCTATAAACATCTGTGTTTTCTACATTAAAGTCTGCAGATGTCTAGAATTCCCAGAAATTCTCTGCTCCTCTCTGTGCACTGCAGCTCAGGGCTTATCTCACACGTAAACTCTGTCGACATCTGCAGAGGCAGTTTCTCCACCCATCACCCCTGCAGCACCCAGCCTGGCAGGCACCCTTATGTGGGAGAGGAGCACCCTGAGCTCCAGCCCGAAGCCCAGATGCAGTTTAGGAGCTGTACAGGCAGAGGACTCCCTCCTTGCTCTGCACTATGTGGGTCACCATCACCAGGTGTGGTATCTCATTACTGGAGGTTGGTGGCACAGTGACCAAGCATCCAGTGAAGCCTGTGCACCCTCCTCTAGCAGTGCAAGTAACAAGGATGTGGATGAGGAGCCCTCCTCAGTGCTGTGCCCTTTGAAACACTGGGTGTCTCCACCCCAGCCTTCATCTTCCCTTCACATCTGGAGGCTGCAGGCACGTCTCAGCAGGTTAATCTTTTAACTTTTGGGGAAACACTGGGGGCAGGTGATGAAAGCTGTTCCTGCAGGCAGAACCATGACCCAAGATGATGCACGATTCCCGTCCTGGTGTACAAACGAGCAGCCACCAAATGCAGCATGTCCTTCCTTCTCCCCTTGCCCAGGGTTTTTCTTCCTGCCTGGCGTCAGCGTGCCTCATACTGGGCGTTTCCTTGCTGCAGTCCAGCATTTCACCATGGCTCATGCAAGTACAGGATGCTGGTAATCACCGCACTGCTTCACAGCTCCAGCGGCAGCAGGACTAGTGTTTCATAGTGCTTTACACCAGTAAAAATAGACACAAAACCAGGGTATACAAAGTCAGTAACAAAGACCTTGTTATATATATCAGATGTGCTCCTCCAATTACACATCATGGGCACAGGGAATCAGTGTGGATACAGCAAACCAAAGGGACAGTCTGACACAAAAGGATGAGCTCCCCAAGTCAGTCCATGTCCCACTGGGTGGCACCACCAAGGAACCATCTAAAACACTGGTATCACACTTTAGACATCACACACCTCCTCCTTTCCCTGTGGACCTTACCAGCATCCACATTTGGTTTTGTGACATGATTTAATGCCCATACACCAGACACCCTCTTTCTCCAAAGGTGCATTTCTACCTAAGCCAGTTGCAGAAAAAGCTGCCTTACTTCAAAGCTGAAGGTTCAGGAATGAAAAGACAAGGTATGAACACCTTCCTCCCACCACTGGAGGAGGAGCTGAAGAGCCAAATTCAGTTTTCTGAGGTCTGATTCGAACGTACTTAGTATTTCTAGAGTGGGCAATAATTTAAATGGTCCATTTGAGTAGTTAGAAAGGGTGATTCAATACAGTCTCACAAATGGTGGATGCTTGCACCCTCAAAAAGTGACTCTTGACTTATCTTGGTGCACAACTAGGTAGCACTACACCGAAATAACATCAAACCAGTTCAAAGGGTGACTCAGGGGTTGTTTCCATTAGGAAGATCGTATCTCTCTGTAAGTAGATGTGTAGTAGGATTGTACAACTGCTTTTCAGAAATGACCTGGGGATCTCATTGGAGTAGGAAAGGATTTTAAAAATGATAAAAATCATGGTAATTCACTAAGAGCAAATTGTTCTTCTGAATCTGATTGGCCAAAATACCTGTCCGAAAGGCTGTGCAGGTCCAAGGTGGAAGCTGGTCCCCAATCAGAGCCATTCCCAGTCCAGGCAGGAGACATGCCTCTGCCCAACCACATACAACAACGAAAGGAAATACAGACAGATTAAGTGAAACACTAATTCCCTTTTAATTAAATGCTTTATATCAACATCTATTTCACTTACAATAGGTAATTTCCTATTTCCAGGTACCTTTTAAATCTTACTTAAGCTTCATTTGTGAGATGCTTTTATTGATGTACTTAATAGCGGATTTACTTTGGGTTTTGTTCCTTTGTAATCGCAAGTCCAGATTGAAGAGATACTCTTATGTGGATGCATGAGTTTACACAGAGCAGCAGCAGAATCAATGAAGCTGTGCTTACACTTAACCCAAGGGCTGTACTGCATTAGGGCACTGGTACAGGAAAGGTTTTAATCTCTCTGCTGAATTTCTCCTTCTTTTCTGAATTAATGGTGAAAATGTGAATTTGGGGTCACAAAAGGCTTGCCCTAAGGAGTTTCGGCTCTGCCAAAGCCAGTGTCACTCAGTGTCACTGGGGTCACACAGAGCTGCTCACAGTAATGGCAGCACAAAGTCAAGGGGGAAAAGCATTAAAAATGGAAAGGGGATGGTGCTCTGCAGCAACTCTTGAACTCGGTGTTTGTGGGAGAACACCCTTTCCTTCTGCCTACCTGGCAAAACCTCCCGCTGCCTGTTCATACCATCCCAGAATGGATTGATGGAAATTCTGCTGCTAGGCAAAGGGAAGGAGAGTTGAAAAGTCACTCCCATTTATCTTAAATGTTTGAACCAGGTGCACCTACACACGAAAAGAAAATACCAAAAGGTTGCTATTCATTACTGTATTACTGCAATTGTTTGTTCTGTAATTAGTGATGATAGGTAAGCAAGCTGGAAGTAAAGCAAATAAGGAGTTAGTAAATGGAGCAGCATTCCAACTGGGCAGAAAAGCAACAAAATGAGACCTGAAAACGACACTGTGAGGGGAGGCTAATCTCTGTTCAGTTATTATTTCATTAGCACCTGACTTTCAGTTTGAGGGCTTTCTGCTTGTGCATAGCAAGGGGATGGAGCTCCAAAATCAGCTCCAGGCTCAGGTGTGCAGCAAACTCTGCCAGGGCAGTTGCAGGGCATCAATCAGCAGGTTCTCAGTTGATGGATTAAAATAACAGAGAGGTCTTACCCCAAGTCACATGGCCAACGGAAAGCAGAGTGGTTTCCACCGACTGTCATGCCCAGAGATAGTGCTGGCATTGCTGAAGCTCTTCAAACAGATTTGCTGTTTAAAGAGGGGGAAGGGTTTCCCAGGGGCAGTTTTTGCTGAGAGACTGAAGGTTTTTCAAGCAAACAGAGCAGTTTAAAAGCCCATTTCCATCACAGATTGCGTAATGTTTGAAAGAATAGAACTTCAGATATGCAGAGGGCTCGGACAATTTATGGGGCAAAAGAGTAACAGAAGAGGAAAATACAGCTTGGCTGCATTTAGGAAAGTATTATCTAGCATGGGAAACCATGTTTGAAGGCTGTACTCCGGCCTGCACCTGGGTGGTGGCTCCTCTGACTCTATCTGAGGTTGAAACCTAACCATCACACCTCTTGCCCTGCTCACAGCAGTCCAGTTTTCACCTCCTCAACAGACCAGCATCTAGAATGGGGACAAGGGTTGGAAAAATATTCTTCCCTAAAAGAACACAAACAAAATAAAACCTGTTTTGGGGTTTTGACAGCACCCTGTTGCATGTTGCCATGCCACTGGGTAATCATATCCCTGCACCACGCCAATACCCTCCTTTGTGTTATTGCACTCACGTTCCGCATCACTCTTAATCACACTGAGCACTCTTTGGGGAGGAGATGCAGGTCAGTTGTCAAAAATATTTTGGCACTGAAAGATGCAGAGAGATGTTTGGGTGATTTGGAAACAGTGTAGAGGAGAGACTTATCCACGCCTTATTTTCCTCTCAATTTTAGCTCCATCCCAAGCACACATATCTCATTACCTAGAATGCACTTCAATAGATGGCAGGTTTCTAGCAGAGTTTTTTACATTTCCATATCTTATCTTCATCTTCAAGTACTTAAATAACTTCACACCTAGGCAGCTCAGGCCCTGAGGCTTCCCCAGAGCAAGGGCTGCACCCTGATACCTCATCACCTCTGGAGCCGAACAATGGAGAAGTTCAATCCATGGAGAAACTCACGTTGGGCAACCGTCCCACCCCATGGAGGTCAGGACAGCCACACACCTCCATTGCATGTGAACATCACAAGCAGGCACAGGGCTCTGACAGATACAAGACATAGGAAAACTCACTGGGAAAGGGGGTTTTCCCAGGATCTGGCTTGCTTTCTCCCTTATTCCCAGCAAGGCACAATCCCCAGTGGGTTCTAGTGCCCAACTTGATGGTGACAGCTACTCCGGGGTTCAACCACTTGCTTTGTTAAGGATTGAAGAGGAGTTTCTCCTTGGTAATTACTCATAGCAAAAAACAACCTCTGCAGAGTCAGCTTTGTCAATGACAGTCCTGAAGGGTTGTCAGCCCCTCCTAGGTCACTTGGCACACAAAGCATCGTAACACATGATATAATATGCCATTAAAAAAAACCCATCCAAGGCCCTGGTTCAATTGTGGGGACCTTGTAATTAAGTAACTTCAAATGAGTGGCCTAGGAATATCACACAAAGACCAGAAAAAAGCCCAGCAAAGTGATAAGATCACTTATTAGCACCAAACTTGTGATTTAGTTATATATTCCTGGAGCCTTGTTCTCAAGGGAACTGCTTACACAACCACATGGTGAAACAAAAGAAGGGATTAAAACCTGTGGGAGAGAAGCTGGAGAATTTACTCGGCACATCTGACCAGGGAGGACTCTGGGGTGAAAGAACCAAGAAGCTCTAAAAGAAAAGGAATTTCTTCCCTTTTTTTTAATGGTACAGGGGTAACAAAACACTCATTCTCGACCTGAAATGGGAAGTCTGACGCAGCACCTTTCTCATTAAGAGAGCTAATACTGGGGACAGGGTGCACCTGAAGGGCAGTGTCCCCTTGAATCACCATCTCTCAACTGTGCTTTCAGTAGGCGAGGCTCTTCAGAGTTTATGTCACCACAGTTTGTTTTACCCCAAGAGCCAGGTCCAAGCTGGCTGGATGCAGTAGGCTAGGCTAGAACCAGCTCAGCTCATGAAGGGCGATGCAAGGGAGAAGAATTCTTTATGCTGTATGCTGTGATCAGACCTTTGGGCTGCTGGCAGTGTCCAAGGAGAGAAGTTCCCTCTTCAGCTGTCACCTTTGCAGCAGAGCCACCTCTGCTCTATGTGCCCATGACAAAGCCTGTAATTGAGCAGTTAACTATGATTGACATCTCCCTCTTGCCCACATACTGAGGCTGTTTCAAAACCCTTTTGTTTTGTCCTTGTAATGTTTCTCCCTTTCTTCCCTTTCCTCCCTCTACTAGCATATCCCAAAGTTGGGGCTGTATTTTTTGCCATCTTCTCCATCGAAAACCGAGGTTATTCGGCCTTTGTCATACCTGCTTCTTCCTGACTGCTCTGCTTAACCAGCACCAGCCTGCAACACTGAAGCTCCCAGTTTGCAGAGGGGTTGGCTCAAATAGCATCTACTGCTCTCAGGAGCTGGTCCACAACTTGACTACAGGCGCCCTGCAGTACTCCATGCCTGCAGCAGCCTAATGGGAGCCAGCAGTCAGGTTTCAGACCAGTGAAGCTGCAGTCCTCTGATATAGTAACCTGTTGTATACTTAAATGCTGCGGACTTATTTACCTCCAGGCTCCTGAATCACCAAGCAGCAAGACACACAGCTGGTTTTCTCCCAAATTGGTAGGTCCTAAAGGTAAAGAGGCTCATTACAAGGACATTTAGCCACTAATCAATCATTCTTAAGGACCAATAAGTATGTAATAAGTATATAAGTAATAAGTTTAAGAACTTAATAGCTCTTAAAGATCAAATCACATATCCAGAGCCTGAACACTCTGTCTGGAGGAGACACTTGTCAGCAAGCATCTCCCAGCATGGTCCTGTCTCTTCACCCTCCCAGGGTGAAGGCGGTCCTCGTAGTGGAGATGATTCTCTGCCTGTCCAAGATAATCCTATTCAAAGCAATCATCTGTTAAACAACTGGAGAGAGGCCA
This sequence comes from Amazona ochrocephala, assembly GCA_039720435.1. Lineage (NCBI taxonomy): Eukaryota > Metazoa > Chordata > Aves > Psittaciformes > Psittacidae > Amazona > Amazona ochrocephala. Next base: position 17,810,829 of record CM077889.1, read on the forward strand.
GCCCACACACTGCAGATCCGAACCTGAATGTTCCCACAACCTGAGGAAGGAGCTCGGCATCAGGAAATGTTCTGAAACAAAGAAATGCTGAACTGCTCTCCAAAGGCAGTCGCCAAGCTACTGCTTATTCAAGAGATGCAGTGATGCTTCACAAAAATGCCATTTGCATGCAAGGCGGACCCTCCTCCCCACGGAGGTCCATAGAGCTGTGGTTACACAGGCACTGTGATCCCATCGCTCCTCTGCCAGGTTGGAGGCAATGTGTGCCAGCCCGGTTGGGTACCACAAGGCCACAGAAAGCTGCTGTGCTCCATCACAGCCCCGGAGGTTGCTTGTAACCACCCTGAGCCGTCCACTCGTCTGTGCTAGCCATGGCCAAAGCCTCCCAGCAAGAACCTCAGTACAGACTGACCCTGGAAATATCCCCCTCCAACACACCCATCTATGAGTAACCTTTTGGGTGGTTGTTTGGCTATTTAAAGGAAAAATGCTGTGTTATGACAAACAGACAGTTTCCCCCATTTATTAAATGCTCATAATTTGTTTTAATGGTTTCTCTAAACAAGTAGATTTTTTTCTCAGCTCTTTGAGCTTTTAAATGACACAACTGTTATGTTAAAAGGAAAAAGGGTGATGATTTACATTTGGAGGCAGAGGGACAGCTGCAACCCATCGGACGTGGCTCTCCTCCACACAGCTATTTTGTTTGCACCATTTCAGCCCTCAACACTGGCTGTGGGTTCAGGGGCCAGCGCACAGGAGATGGGTGCTCCTCTGAGCCCAGTGGGATGGATCCTGCCCTCTACAGTGCTGCAGCCAGACCTAGTCATGCTTCCAGCTGCATGAAACCCATGGGATATGGAAGTGTCCTCCAAAACCTGAGTGAGCTTCTGTAGGCCATTACCAAGGCAGCATCCCTGACTAATGCCAACATCTACTTGTAGATGAGGTGATTCAGTGTGAAAATAACACACTCTCTATTATTCCAGCTTATAGTTAATATCAAAATGTAGCTGGCATGCTTGGCTCCCTGCGTAGGCAACATGGCCAATGGAGAGCTTATGGAAATCAATGAATTATACAAAACAGCATTAACTGTACTTGCGATGAACGTTACAGATGCTGCTAGATCAGCCACAAGTGGCAAACCAGAAAAGCAAGCTCCACTTGCTTTTCCTTTATGTATAAAATTCATCTCTCCACAAGAGGACTCCCAGTCGTTGGTGCCAGCTGGAGGGTGTTTTTCCCTTACCCAGCTCCCTCCTCTTAACCTCTTCTCCTTGTGTCTCTGGAGATCACTCATCTCCCTGCAACTAAAGCTACAAGAGGTGAAACAATTTTGGGTGTGCAAACCCCATACATTAAGGGTTTTTTACTCAGGAAACATCTTTGGATAGCCAACACCTGACTCAGGGTTTTCAAAAGCTGTAGAGCGGGTTGGGTTATCTGATCACCCACAGGTATTTGTGTGGCATCTGCTGTGATTATTTCCTTCATATGTACATAACCTACCGGAAGCATGGAGCTATGCAGCCAGCAGACGGATTCCAAAGCATATACGTGAAAGAAACAACATGTCACATTCATTTACAGAGCAGCAAATAGATTCTTCCACATCTCTCAAGAGTTATAAGAACCGATGCCAACCTGAAGTTCCAGACAATAAAGCAAAGGATGCACAGACCCACTCGAGAGCCGATCGCCCTGCTCCTTGGTTTGCTTTTTCTTTTTTTGCCTCTGGTTGTTGTTTCTCAGAACATTAAAATGTTTGTACAAACTTCCATCTTGGAAGCCCAGCAGAATAAACAAGAATATACATGAGCTGCAAGAGAAGCCAACAGACGGGAAAGAGCGTTCTCTTTTATTTTTCAGCTTATGGGTGTAACCGTTGTGGCTATTGAAAATATGCACAAAATTGCTTTAACCCACACACAGCAGTCATTAGAAACTTCCACCTCTCCATACCAGCAGCTCAGGTACCCATTCAACATAATCCCAAGGAAAAGTTATACTGAATCCTCATCAAATACTTCGGAAGCCAATAAGCCTGTGTTCAGAAGGGTGAGCATTTTTCCCAGCCAAAGGCCATCATCAAAGTCTAGCAGGGATCGGAACAAATGAGTGAGTCAGCCCCAGAATTTCATCTGAACTTGTCGTCTGCCTTGGAGTGCAGTAGAGATGGTGTTACCTCAGAGAAGGGCACCAGGATGCTGAAAGGTAGATCCCGTATGGAAGTGAAGATCTGGAGCTGACTGGGGCTTGCCATAGCCTCGAGAGAGTAAGGATTGGCTGAACAACAAGAATTCAGTTTTGAGGAAAAAAATAAATCCCAAGCTTAAGTAATGGGTCCTGTTCCAAATTGAGGGAGAACTAAAATCTTTCCCTGAATAACCTTGAGGAAAGAATGATGCACTGGGGAAAACTCTGCTTCATACAGAGTATGGCCAGCCCAGAGCTGTGATACCAGGCAATGCTTGTGTTTGCTACTCAGGCCACACAGAGCAAGTGTATGAACCAGGACGTTTGGCAGAGAAGTGTCACCACTGTCAGGCTGTTTAGCTTTCTGGGATTTGTATGCTTTGGAAGAGATGTTATTCTGGTCCCAAGAGATCTTTCCTGGAGCAAGCTGCATAAAAAAATCATACATTTCTTTAAATAAAAAATAGAAAAACTCAAACAACAGCTTCCTGGTTCAGCTCGTTGCTGAGTTCCACAGTTTAAAACATCCTCATAAAAACCCATTCCCAACCAGCTGTAGAGCTTTTACAGACCAGACACAGAAATGCAGCCTTTGCAAGCTGCTTCTGAAGGTGGGCTTCCAGTCACTCTGGGAATCTTCGGAGCCTCCACAGTCCTCTTCTGCTCACCAGCATGCCTGAATGCATCTGCAGGAGCAATTCCCAATCCACAATCCAAATAGGTCTTGCTGTATCCACAGAAGCTAACAATTATCAGAGCATCCTATTCGTAGACGTGGTGTCCAGGAGCATGGTTTACTGGTGGACTTGGCAGTGTTTGGTTTATGGTTGGATTCAATGATCTTAAAGGTCTTTTCCAACCTAAATGATTCTACGATCTCCAGCATATAACTCCGGAGTACCAACTATAGAGAAGACTATATGCCTTACACTTCTTTAGCCTTCCTACCAACACAACATTCATGTGACTGAGAGACACAACCAAACCCAATAATTACCTCCCTTGCCAGCATCTATTTGAACAACACAAATGCCATTACCCCAATCCAAAACATCATGGGTAATCTTGGCCCTACTGGAGTCAATGGAAATATAACCCTTGGTTTCAACGGGGCCAGGCTTCTACTTATCTTACACAATCCAGTTGCTTCATACCCAATCTTCCACCCCCTCACAGGATCCAGATGGTCCTGAATGTCACTGCTAAAGAAAGTTCACCTCTTTCCCTAGCAGACAGCATATTTACAACAGGCACCCTGCAATACACAGAGTAAGAAATCAAGTCATTGCTGCTCTGAGTGCACCATTCTTCAACTAGATTAAACCCAGTTTATGATAGTCCTTGTTGGAGAAAATATATGTTTGAGCAACTTTGAGTAGCTTATAAACAAACCAAAGCAAAGATGCTCAGTGCTCCTCAGAGGAGAAAGAGTCCTTTATAATACTACAGGCACCTATCAGCAGTTAACTGGAACCAAAGCTAATCCCTGGATTTCTAGCCTCACATGGCTATTAGGGTAGACATTAAAGTTTAATAGAGCAGGCTGTATGTGTTACAGCCAGAGTGACAGGCCAAGGATTAGCATTTTAAATTATGAGTTGTGATTGCACCCAGTTTTGGATTTCCTCTAAATTATGCGATAGCAAAGAGATAACAGCACCGCAATGGGAAAGCCAAGATCAGTGTGTGGACAAGAAAATGGCATTTTAGCCGGCAGCCAAAGTAGGGACATATAGATTACCAGTGTCTTGGAGGTTAAATCAAGTGTACTTTGCAGTATAATGGTTTATAAAGGCATATTCACAGAATATCTGCTTTTTGCAGAAACAAGAGATATGATTTCAAGACAACCAGCTTGAGATATGGAATACTATCAGACCTAGCTCTGCTGCTGTCTCATACAGGCTTAGGGGCATGTCATTTTAGGTTGCAGGTTCCCAAGGGGCTGTCAGGGATTCTGTGTCCGGGTCAGACAAGTTTTAACTAACTCGAGTTAAGTTCTCATGAGTGCAATTCCCCAAGATTGGCTGAAAACCTGAAACTTCAGTGAGGCATCTATGAAAACAAGAGAAATATTTCCATGTTGCCTATATGCAGTGTATGGTTTATGCTATGACCAATACCTGGACCCATCCCAATTGACAACATTTCCCTTCTGAAGCAAATAACAGTGTTGAATAATGAACTAGTAATTGCACAAACAAATAAAGATTAATCAATATTGCAGATCTCAGAGTCAAGGATTGTTCCTTCCTCTGTATTTGGACAATGCCTGGCAGAATGGGATTCCAGTCCTAATTGTGGCCTTGGGGCACAATAGCCAGGGCAGTGAAACAAGACATGTTTTCTTGCAGTGATCATCTCATTCATAGCCCCACATTTCTTTCCAATGTTTTATGAAGAAACCATAATAATAATAATAATAATAATAATAATAATAATAATAATAATACAAGAATCTGAATTTATTTCCTGCTAAGAAAACGTTGCATGGCTTTTGGCTGGTTCATACCTCTCCTTTGAACAGCCTTGCAGAGAAACTCTCTATTCTGGCACAGACATACAGAAAACATCCAGCAGTGGAAGATTCAGGTCGAAAACTCAAATGAATCTGCGCAACCGAGCTTTCAGCTCGTACCTGCTGGATGGGATGCAAATGCTTCAGCCTTTTTACCTGGTTTCACTCAATTCTTGAACTGGATTTCCAAATAGCTTTGGGCTTTGTGATGGTGGAACCTCTCTGGTGCTTGTCAGTTAATGCTCTCCTAATCCTGGCAGCAGGTCAGCTCAGTAAGAGGGCAGGGATGAAGGCAGAGGCTTCTTCTAGCAGCAACCAGTTCCATCCCCATTCCTTCTCCCCAAGCACAGGCTTAGCTTTTCAAAGTGCTAAAAGTCAGGACTAAAACCCTGCACGAGCAGAAGTTGTTGTTCGTGCAAAATTATGAAGGCAGCTTTTAGAGTCAGTCTGAAGAAAACATTCCTCAGCATTTACAGATGCCAGAGCCTAAAAAACTGGAATCATTAATTTGCTTCCAAGCAAGTGGAGGTCCACTGGCTGCTGCAACTAACACCTCCAGCTTCTTTTAGGTCAAGTACCTCTATGTTCATTCCACACTTTGAAAACCACTCTGTTTGCAAAGCTGACTCAGTAGTTCTTAGGATAGCCTGGGTGAGAAAGCCAAATTTAGTATTTTTGGACCAATTTGTCTGCCCTGTGATCAAAGATGTTTAGATTTTATTATGACTTTGGAACTTTATTATCTTTGGGACAAGAAGATAAATGCTGCAGATGCCAAGCTGCTGGATGATTTAATGGTTAAATTCATTCTTTTTCATCTCCACCCATTCCACAAGCTTTCTGGACTAGTTCCAAGCTGAGTTCATTCCAAAGTGTTTCCTCGTTTTAGTTCTGTCCTTCTGCAGAGGACTGCACATCCCAACACTGTAACAGAGGATTTGGCAAGTATCACTCTCCTTGTTTAACATACTTCCAGAAACTATAGGCTAGTTCTGACTACACACAGTCTGTTTATGTGAACATATTTTATAGAGGAACTTGAAAACATTCATGTATTTTTCCTTGTCAGTCCCATATTTTCCAGTGCCTTTCTAAATATATTTCTTGGGTCTTAAACCAGAAAAATATTAATATAAATGATCTGGTTTTCTCTCTTTTCCCCAGGGAAAAAGTGCTGTATTAGCCTCATATGCACTCATCAAAATCAGTGACTGCGAGAGTTACCTATTACCTGACAAATCACTCGGCTGGAGAGCAGTCCTGAGCCTTGTCCCCTTACAACTGTACCAGAATGGAGGGACTTCTCTTATCCCATCAGCAATCAGCGGGTTCAAGATGATACCACACAGTATTTTGTAAAAGAGGGGGGAAAAATCGCACTATATAAAGTTATTTTTGCTTTGGAACTTTTATTGGCCTGTAAAATATTTTTACATTTATTACGCTTTTAATGAGAACTCCTAGAATCAAGGCTGGTGTAAATAATGAAAACAACGCTAGTAAATGTCCCCATAAACCTTGCACCAAACCTTTGATGCTAATTTGCAGGCCTGGCGTTCCTTCCCTCCTCCCCGCTGCCTTCTGCAGCAGGGGCAATGGTCCAGCTCAAAATGCACCATACCTAACAGGAAAAGCATCCTGCAGGTTTGCTGCTCCCTGCCGCAGTGCTGCAGTGGGTCTGGGAGAGAAGAACAGCCCAGGCTCAACAGCGACCAGAGCTGCCACCTCAGCACCACTCAGCTGCGTCAGCCGCAACATCGCTCCATCCCAAATAGCTCCAGAGACATGGACCACTGGTCCCTGCAGTAGTGGATGTAGGGCTCTTGGCATTCCAGGAACTTGTATGTCACTTACTGAATCATTTAATTAAGATCCTTAGAAAAGCCAGAAAGTCTTTGAAGCACCTTTGCAATTCCCAGAGTCTCATCAGCGTCAGATTGACTTTACAAACCTCAGTATTTCTGTCTTAGGTGAACTTCACCACACTGGTTTCTTTATATAGGTGGAACCTGGAGACAGCACTGTGCTGATCAAGGGTCCATTTTAGTAGCAAACTTCAAGCTCAGAGTTAGTGGACATGCAAATTGCAAAGACGTCATCATTCTGCACCACCTTCCACCTCCAAATGATATTCCTCCAAGCATATATAAATCAGCTGAGTACCACCGTGCTCCAAAATCATGACACAGGACGGAAAGAGAGCATGGTCAGGTCATGGCTTGAGCCCAGCAAACACCGTGGATTCCCAGGATACAGGACTGGACCCTGAACTGATTTCAAGTCCGGAGCTCAAACCCCAGGCCATATTACCTCCCTTATTCTTTCCTGGAGGCCTGATTGTAACATTGCTGTATTTTGATTGAATTCCAAAGGCAAAAAATCTCAAATCTGGCTGATGAAACACAGATCAGCATTACATGGCAGCACATGATATACAGCGTGTGGCTGCACTCAGGGCAGGAACGTGGGCTGCATCACTGCAGAGAGCTCTTTATGATTTGTTTCCTGTCTTGTGCATGTTTCGGCTGGGTTTCATGCTGCGTTTTGGACCTTCCCTTTGGCACCTCCAGCTTAGCACACGTGGATTATTTTTTGCCATATGGACTAAATTTGGCCACGTGGATTAATGGCTTCAAAATAATCCCTAGGGGCTGTGTCCCCCTTTCCCATCATGGCACATCCTTCCTGAAGCCATGAAGAAATCCAGGGCTGCTGCAGTTGATTTCTTCAGCCCTGGCTCCCAGGCTGCCTGGGTGTGCAGATTGCTGGAAATGGTTGGCTGCAGGCAACTGGGACTCAAATTCCAGTTGCTACCAGACCTATCATTGCTGTGCGCTATCAGTTACGAAGAGCACATTGGTTTTAACTTTGCTGTTTAATCCTCTCAATTCCAGAGCCAGATCCCATAAAAATTCCTTCCAGTATTTACATCACAGAAACTCACCCAAACCTTAACAAATCACTTTTTGCAGGGCTTACCAGCCCTCCCTGCTGCTGAAGGCTGTGCTCCTTCCAGGTTGGGTCAGTACATTTTGCCTTCCTCCCTCTCCTACGGCATTTCAATTGAAGCTGTCTCTGCTCAGTCCCCATCCCAAGATCCTGTGTGCTGTTACAATGCTTTTTTAGTGAAAATCAATGCGTCTCACCCAGAGTCAGATGGATTTCACCAGGAAACAAAGGTGAAGAGTTCTGTATTAGGCTGATTTCTTAATTCATATTAAATTCCTAAGCAGGAATGGTCCCTTCAATAATCAGGTCCCTTAGCTGGAGCATCCATGAACTTTGCAAAATATCATGTAATAAAGGAAATAGTGTACAAAGCTATGATAATGCATCATTTTATGTCATATTACATGATGCTAATGACATAGATCTGAAGAAAAACAAACACAAAGAGTTTCAAGTGTGTAGACACCAAATATGGGATTTTACACCTTCCATGAAGTGAAGGAAAAGGAGAAAAACCATCAATGTCCATGATATAAGGAACGTGCAGCACCGTTATATTCCTCACAAAGCAAACCAACTAGCGTGCTTCAAGGAGTGTTGCCCTCACTAAACATCTCATTGAGGCTCTTCATCATATGGACACCAAACTGGAGGCTGCCACCCTCACAACAGGGAACAGAAACCTTCTACCACGTTAGAAATTCCTCCTTTGGTGTTCTTTTGTAGTGCAAACCTACCCTTCAGTATCATTTTCATGAACTTCAATCATCAGGAAAGCGGCGTTCCCACAAACCAAGACATTAGGCACTGCAAAATGCAAAGGGGTTTCTCGCTGCCTGGCCCAAACCCAGCCAGAGCGGGCCAGCAGCAAGGAGAGAGCCTTTCACTCACCAGATGTGTCCAATAAGGGGCAATGTAAAACTCAGGCTTGGTGGGATCCAGCTTTACCCTTAAGCAGTGGCAACGTCAACCATCGCGCTCGACTTCCACGATGGGAATGCTGCTGCTCTTGCCACATAAATCAAACCCAGCTGAGAGATCAAATACTTCAGCAGAACCAGATGGCTGCATATGGGGCAGATAATGCAAGTGTTAACTGTGCATGCAGTCCTCTGCCTCTCTTCCGGGAGAGGAGATGGGGGAAAAGCCATTTCTCCATGCTGTCTGTAGGGATGGGAAGGCTGCCACAAGGGAAAAATTGCACATAGCAATTAGCTTGGAAGGGCTTGAGGTGCGAGCACGGAAGGATGCACATTGCACACTCACGACTTGTGAATATCTGCACACACAGCCTGGAAGTGCCCTTTCCTTGCACGTTTCCAGCAGGAAAAATGCTCAAGGAAAGCATTGGCACTGCATGCTGCAGCACCCGTCTTCCCATGGGGATTTTAAGATGTCTCTGACTAATCCTCCAAGTTCCATGAGACCAGGTAAAAGCTGGTTATCTTCAAGGACATTCAGATTCCTGATTCCCAGGGTTGGTGCCTATCTCTTAGAGCCTGAATGTCTGTCCTGCACATGTTTAAGACAAGAGCAGTGACACTGTGGGATGTGGAAAACTAATCAATACAAAAGCAATAAATAGCAAGAGACAGATAATAGCATACAAACCAGAGGTAACTTTTAGTTGGCAGGTTGTACGACATCTTCTCTCCCTGGCAAGGGCCTTGGCATGCCAGCAGTACCCAGTTGTACCACAGAAGGTACAATCAGCTTGAGAGACCTGTCTGTGCTCTGTGCCCAGCATACCTAGTGCTGTGCCACCCCTGCCCCTGCACAGTGAGTGGGGTGGATGCGCACCAGGGGTCATGCACCCTGACAAAACACACACTGGAGAGAATGACACCAAGGCACATAGACGTGTTCCTCCCTTCCTTGGATGTCTCTTGCTTTTGATTCTGATCCATAGAAAGCAACAAGTGAGGGCTTGCTGCTGACACAGCGAGGGATCACTTCAGGCAGAAGCTGATGAGTGACAACCTCCCAGGACAGGGAGCTCATGGCAGGCTGCCCAGGTTGCCAAGCTCCACCACTAATGAGGCGGATCCATATGGAGCACTTACAGACGGCTTGATTGCAGTGTTCCCAGGCCGCAGGAAAAGTCTTTTCTGGGATATACATGTCCTATGGACAGCTTCTGCACTTACACCTCTGCTCAGAGCAGCCGTCAGCAGGGACATGGGTGCCTCACGCAGCGCGACCTTGTAAGAGGGAGGCAATGAGCAATGGTTGCTCTCCCAAAGAGGGGTTGCAGGAGCTCACACTCCTTTGTGATCGCTTTAAAGCACTGTTGGTGTCCAATTCACTGTGTGCCAAACACTGCCCAGCCTTTACTTTTTCAAGTGAATATGAGCATCATCTGTAAGGAACAGGCGAATATTCACAGAGAGCATGGGGATGGCATTGATTTACTAACAGTTGAAATTCCAATTCAGATTGATTTCCATTAAACATGCCAAGGGGGATTTTTATTTTACTGTGTTTTTTCCCTGAAAAAAGATCTCCTCCGTGCCGTGTGAGCTCTAAGAAATTCACCACTGAAACCGAGAACAAAGAATAACTATGCTTCAAAGTTATTTACTTCACGTTTCATTGCAGAGCTATTTAACTTGTTATGCGCAGGAAATTGCTTCAAACATTATTTCTTTTGTACCACGTTCTTCAGAAGACTGTTGAAATCACATTAGCAAAGGAAAAAGGGGAATTTCAGAATGAGGGATCTTCTCTCTTAGGTGATACTAAAAACAAAACAGATTAAATTGACCCATAGTCTTTTCCTCTCCCCACGTGTGGGCAAAGAAGCCTTTTGGGAGCTCCCAGCATGTAGCCTGCATGCTGCCCTTTCTGGAAGAGCATCTCATTTATTTGGCCCCTTTCTATCCTCCAACCACCGCAAAACAGAAACAGAATTTCAAGGCAAAGCACTCCATGTGGTAAAGGGATCTTAACACAAAGTTAAGATCTCCAAAGTCCTGGAGAGCGGGTGCCTGCTCAGAAAGGAAAATAAAAATACAACATATTCTTCTAAGCACAGCCTGAAACTGCCACTTCCAGGTGTCTTCAGTCTGGGTGAGTTATTCCCAACTTGCAATGCCAAGTGTGATAAGCTGCAGAGTTTGGGACGGGGCCTTGGGAGGTAAAAACCAACAGCAGTGTTGCCAAATGCAGCTGGGTACCAAGACTGAGGGATAATTTCTCACCAGCAAAGTTGTTGTCTCACCCGCAAAGTGCCGTTCCTGTCGCCACCACCATCCCAAGAGACCCAGGGAAGGGCATCTGGAGTGGGGCAGCACTACCGCGCTCCCTTACCTCCCAGCAGAGCTGCACAGGAGGGAAGCTGATCTTTGGTCACTGTTTCTGGTCACTGATGGCTCCTTTCTCTCTGCGAAAGAGCAGTTTCATTCTTGTTCTTGATGTTGGAGCAAGGAGCACATGCAATTTCCCACACACCACCAAAGGCAAGACTGGAGCAAGGAACAGCTATGGTTCAACAGCTCTGGAAAATGCTTATTCAGAGGAAGAAGAAAGTGCTTTTCTGAATGGAAATCCTTCATATTTTTTACCTCATTATTCATTAGAGCTTTCTGATTCATGCTTAACTCAACTCTGCTGGCACTCCCCAAGCCATGTTATCTTCAGGTCGCACTCCTTAGTGCACTGCTGCAGTCTGAAAACCCAAAGCCCTGCCCCAGCAGCTTTTCTTCTCAGTTGCTTTACAAACATTTGCCGTATATCACTCATAATGCTTATAACAAATGTGTGTGCTCATTTCTTAAACCCCTGCCAAAGTCATCTGCAGGGGAACTCCAGGCAGGCATGTAAGGGAATATGTAGCTGCCTGCATGTGCGGAGTTCCTCCAGTGACTTTTTGCTACATCAAACTCTCATTCATTGCATCTTGTCCTGAATTTTCAGGAGCAGTCTTTGCTTTGAATCCCATTGCATTGTCCATATGGTACAAATATACCCAGTGGAAAACAATAACACATCTTAATCACTGTTGCCATCACTTCAGAAGAACACAGCCAACTTGATGTTAAGATCCCATTACAACATTAAACACAGATAGCTCCTGTACAGCAGGAAAGGAAGAGAAAAATGGGGAGAAACCAAGGCATTTAATTGAAAATGCATTATTTGATTGAAAAAATCTGTTTCTGCAGCAGCTCTCTGGGCACAGGTTAAGTTAATGAAAAGAAGGCTCCCAGTGTACATGTGTGACTCTTTAGGCGACAGTAATCAAGCCAGGGTGCATTTCCTGGGGATTGGGAGCCAGCTGAGAGGAGCCGACATGCCCCAGGTCAGTAAGCACAGACAGCCAGTTACAGACTGCACCACTGTAGCAGCTACTAATATCCCTGAGCAGAAAACCCCCTTGTCAAGCTCAAAGGGAAAGGGTCCTGGGGGTTTTGTTCCATTTATGGAGCTCGTGGGATGTCAGGAATCAGGAGCCTGCATGCAAACCCAAGTGAGAGCAAATCTTCTCAGCAATGCTGCAAAGCTGGGGTTTCACCAAAATAAGCAGTTTGCCAAAATGAGGAATCATAGAGTAAACTGGGGTGGAAAAAGACCTTTAAGATCATCAAGTCCCACCATGCCCCAGCATTGCTAAGTCCACCACTAAACCATGTCACTAAGGGCATCATCTACACAGTTTCTGAACACTTCCAGGGATGGTGATTCCACTACTTCTCTGGGAAGCCTGTTCCAATGCTTTTCCCTGTGGCTTTTCCTGACTGGAAAAGACTGCTTGCTTTCACAACCCTGCAGCCAGATTACACCATGTGTTACTCCTGAGTTGTACATCCCTTAAAGAAATGCTGTGAGAACCTTCAGAAATGGTTTAGGAGAGGCAATAACTGCTAACATAACTGTGCTTTTTCAGTAAATACCAGAGTAAATAGACATAAATGTGCAGTGTTTAAATAGCAACAGCCTGAAGGTATAAGTAAATCATAGAATCATAGAATCATAGAATAGTAAGGGTTGGAAAGGACCTCAAGATCATCGAGTTCCAACCCCCCTGCCATGGGCAGGGACACCTCCCACTAAACCATGCCATCCAAGGCTGTGTCCAACTAACTAATGGTTTCTGAGGGTTAGGGAGGGTTTTGCACATAAATATGCATCTTAACAAATATTCAGCAGAGCCCTTTGAATTTATGTCCTGCTTATGCAAATAGAAGGAGTCTTCCCATTCCCAAGGCTTTCAGACATGAGAGGAAAGGTGAGCAGTGAGGCTGCACGGGAGGAAAGCTGCACTTTGACAGGGAATAAATGTGCTCATGGGTCTCAGCTTGGCTCCCACCATGGCCATGGATGAAGCAGAGCAAGATGCCTCGGTGAGGCTGCCGCTGATGAACTGTGCTCAATCTGCAGATGATATCAGCGCATGTACTCCTCATCTATCATTTTGAAATCTAACATGATTCACAGCCCAAACATCACTCCTCAGGCTATAATTAAGCAGAAGTCTTGTTGCTCGTTTGCAATCTGATTTTAGGAGGGAGAATTATGAGGTTGGGGTTGGACTTTCAAAGTGGCTTTGATGGGAGCATATTAGCACCATGTAATCACATCCAAAAACCGCAGGAGCAGTTTCTTAAACATGCAAGGCCATTTATACTGAATCTCATTCTTCTTTTATCATGTTCGTCTTTAGCACAGTAAAATGATGTTTCACAAACAATTATAATGACTCGTACTTAAGCAACCCATTTGATCCTGAAATCTCCTGGAGAGTTTTCCTCACTTCCACCACTCCCAGCCCAGATTCATTAGGCATGAAGAGGTGCAGGCACCTCTTGCTGTGCCAAGGGTGCACGGCTGGTGCTGTCCCATGATCAAGCCCCAGTTTTGGGAATATCTAACGGATTGGTCTCTGCACATCTGCAGAAGGTTTTCACCAGTTCTTCAAAGTGAGTATCTGTTGTTAACCCCAGCACTTGCCTAGGGAAGCTTGTTGGGAAGATGGTGAGATTTTGGAGGAGAAAGTTCATGGAGATTTTAGGAAGAGAAGTAGTTGTCACCACCCTGTGGTTTCCAAGGGGTGGCACCATGGCTCACTTCTGCCAAACAAAGGTCACTTCTTAAGTCTTTTGCTGCAGAAGATGGACAGAGACCCCTCCAGAGAGCCAATACACTGCTGCAGGATGCTCCATCAGTCTGCAGCTGGAGAGGGATCATCAAGGACTGAGTGAAATAAGCTTTTAGGTCACGCTTGTGTGCATCACAAGCCTAGGGACACCAGTCCAGACTTAAGTTGCAAGCAGCATTAATGGTTAGGGCTCAGAGTGGGGTGATGTTAAATAGATGCTGAGACCCCATTTCACAGTGGTGCAGCGTGAGGTGCTCAACTGCACATGGTGCCAACAATGAATGAATGAAGAGCATATCTCAATAGAAAGACCAAAGCAATCTGAAGCTTCATCAAGTCTCAAACTTCACAAATATAAAGGGCAGCCGGAGGTTTTTAAATGCGGCTGCAAGCAAAAAGAAAGAGGGATGAAAGGAAGCTTTGGCTCGAACAGTCCTTGTCTCCGGAGTACTGGGTGTTTCCCAGGGCTGCTGGATGTAGTCTCTAACTTTGCACCTCAAAATCTGAGTGCAGATCTTGAAATTCCTGGCATGAGTTATCTGTCCTACAGGAAAGACTGCTGATAAATCAGTCACTGAGACCCATTCCTGGATGGAGTTCGGTGGTACTGTTCCTCCCTGTGCCCTCAAGGACTGGGTTTCTCATTAGCATCTCTGAGCTGAAAGATGTGTAAGCAGGTGTAGCTACAGAATTTCCTACTGGGTACACATCTAAGGAGACTCCAAAGCATAAATTACCCTTTCCGAAGTCAGTTCTAAATCACGCTCACTAACAGCCATCTCCTGCCCTTGATCATTGCTCTTAGGATGGCAACAGGAGTTTCACATATGGTTTGAGTGAAGCGTGAGGCCTTCAATCGCTCCGCATCCACCTGTTTCAGATTGTGTCATAGGTATGTGCTTAAGCATTTCATTAACATTTCCCTTTCTTAATGTTCACCCAGGCCATGCTAACTCCATGCTAGAAGTTTGCAGCAGAAATGCAATGTGCGTCCAAACCTGGGGCATTTCGGATGCAGGAAGGCAGGAACAGAGTTTATGGGTGAGCAATGCAGCTCCCAAATATTTCTTCTGAGAAAATTGATGTTTTGTGCTGTTTAAATGAAATGGGAGCTCTATAGATGTGCAACTTGAGCAGCTTTAATGATCCAGCCTTAAAGGTAGAGCTTTGGGGTATCATATCATTCCCCCGTGAAACACGCATTCTGCTCAAGTGTCTCAGCCCCATTCAATCTGAAGCTCTCCTAGGGCATTTCCGTGTTGCTGCTTCTTCCTCATCAGAGCAGAGCTGCACCCCATCTCCTTTATTTTGTAAGGTGGGAGGGTCCTTGCTATTTTGCAATTGCTTTAGGAAAACCAATACGGTACCTGGGACTGAAAGAGCCACCCATCGCTATGCCTTTGTTCTACAAGCGGCAATGTTATCTAGTAGCACAGCTCCAAAGCCCGACTGGGAGTAGAACAGGTTTTAGCATGTTTTTTCATCTCATTCTTTCTGTCTCTTTTCAGTTGTAAGCTCAACTGTCAAGATTAAACCATCCACCTGTGTGGCATACTCCAGCGTGGCTGAACTTGATAGATCTGCACAGTTGGATGTTGCACAGCAGAGATCATAGATCTAAGCGGTACGCATTGAGAATAGTCTAGTAATCTTTCCTCCCTCCACTTCCCCCCAGCAAAAAAAAACTCCATGTGTTTTTCCTTACAGTGCTTTCTTTTTAAGGTACCTCCTGTCAGCAATTTCACGATGGGAATTCTCAGTGGAAGTCTTGGCAAATCCATATTTCTGTCGTTATCTCGTGGCTTACACACAGTGTATTGCAGCGGCTGAGGGCATGAATGTGTGAGAAACCTATTTGTAAGGGGGAAAAAAGAGGAAAGTCAGCTATGCAAGGCACAGACAGGGTATTCCAGGCCTGAAACCTTGACACAGCTTGGGAAGAGTGAACTCCTGTGCAGAAAAAGGAAGGGAAACGCACGAATGGTACAGGGTAAAGGGGCACAAGCACCAGGTCTTTCTGCAGGAAAGGCTGGAAGTGAATGCATCTGCACAGAGGGTTTGGTGCTGATGTATTTTAGAGCAAGACAAACATCTGCACACCACTTCTCTTCCATGGGAAAACGAGACAGAAATGACACAAGCTCCTCAAGGACCTTACACCTTTCCCAAGAGAAACCTGGACATTCAGCTCTCTCAGGTCTGGGCTTGAACTAACATGTATTTCTCAGCCATTTCTCCCAGTAGATGATTTTTCAGTGTTGCTTTTCAGTATTGCTACCATCGCACCTGCTAGTTTATTTTAGTTACAAACTCTGGCGCATCCAAGTCCACCTTCAAACATGTTACAGTGCTCCGTGGCATCCAGTCATACATCTGATCTCCTTTCCATTCCTCAAACCAGGCTGTTGCCCCTTTATCTTTTATTCTTACCTCATCTGTTGAACAAATGTCGCAGCCACAGTTACTAGAAATATTTGAACATGACAGCTGCAAATGCCCAAAGGCAACAATACATGCACAGAACTATAATTAGGTGGAGCATTTAATTTTGTTTTTAAATCACTGAGATCCAGTATTGGAATCTCTGCAGACCCAGACAATCAATACAGACAGTGTGACTTAGCAAGCTTTACGGTCATTTATTTTCCGTGTATGTGAGGCTAACAAATACACCCTGCCTACAATGACATATATTGTGTTGCACGAGAAGGGATTTTGCCTCACTAAAGCTCAGGCTGTGATACATCCCCTCATGCTAACTTTAGCAGCGACACCACGCTGACTCCAGCAGTTAAAAACTGCACCTTAGTGAGGAGGGACTACAGACTTGGGCTGAATTTAGTGCATAATAATTGCTTAATGATTGCTGCAGGGTGCATTGAATCATCAGCTGGAATCTCTCATGTTGCCTGAAGCAGGTATCTCTCATCACTCCTATCTGCTGGAGGCTCAAGACACAGAAGATGATACCAAATTTGCTCTAGAACAGCATCAGAGATGAGGTCAGAGCCTACAAGACCCAGCTTCACATCTCCTGATTCAAAGCAATTAGGTTTTTTCTTGGCATTCCCAGTAAATCCAAAGTTTTGATGTGTTGTGCCTCCTGCAGTTTGATTCCTCCAATTGAATGGAACTTTCTCCAGAGATTCAGGCCACCTGCACACCACCCTCTCCATACACAATAAATCTGAGGAATATTTTACCTTCCCTTCTCCCATACCCAAAGAAGAGCAGAGATGCTCAGAGAATCATAGAATCATAGAATAGTTAAGGTTGGAAAGGACCTTAAGACCACCAAGTTCCAACCCCTGCCATGGGCGGGGACACCTCCCACTAAACCATGCCACCCAAGACTCTGTCCAACCTGGCCTTGAACACCGCCAGGGATGGAGCATTCACAACTTCCCTGGGCAACCCAGAAGAACCTCTCCAAACAGCCTATCTTCAAACAATCCAGATCAAACATACCAGGAATCCCCAGTCTCCTCTCCCAGTTCAGCAGATTCTTCTCTTTGCGGTTTTCCAAGAAATCCTTCCGGAGCTGGGACATCACAAGTAAGTATCTGGTCATCTCTGCTTCTACATTCCTGACTGATATAGCTGCAGGCATTGTGTAATGTTACTGTAGGTTTCTAATTGTAAGGTTAATTGATTTATTTGAAGAGAATACATTCGGAGTAATAAAAGAAAGAAGATGAAGACACAACAGCCTATAAACTCATTATACCCTCATAGTTTTATTGATATGGATTAGGAGAAATAGCTGGAAGACAGAGCAAGAATCATATTTAGCTCAGGCAATAAAATTATATGAGCTGCCATTTTCATAATGCTAAACAAGACCTGAGGGAAGCTTAACTTAAAAGATTACACAGGTGGATTCTTTTCCTTTGGAGAACATGAGAGATTATTGTAAATGTCTTTTATGCAGCCCGACTTTTCAAACACAGTCACAAGAAATTAGCCAAACTCTGATATTTCACAAGGTGGCCTGACTCTCACAAGAGTAAAGGGAAGAAGCCCTTATTTCTGCCTCGGAACAGGGCACAGGGATGCTATTTTTGCCCATCAGAAGTTTGGGTGTAGTTGCGTTGCTCCAGGTCCTTTGACATACTGCTGTCCTCTTTCCTGTGGCTCAGGGCCCAGCTAATGGAGCACCACTGGCATTCCCAGCTGTGGGTACCACATGCTGACGGGCAGAATCAGGGGATAAATACGCAACCATTTATAGGGACATTAAGATACATCGTGTGCCTACTTACCTGGAAACAGGCACTGGGTTTTGCAAACAGCCAGGTAATACCTGCAGGCAGGGGTCTGTCTTCTTCCATTACCAGGAACACCTATGAGCAAGGCACAAATGAGGAGAGGAAAGCAGCCCATCGTGCCCTCTCAGTGCATGCTGCTGTTGCTGACTGCAATGGATTTAATTCATTTAAGAAAGCTGGGATAAAACCTTAGAATTCGTTTAATCTTGGTCAAAATTTGTGGCTTCCCCCCCCCAAGACTTTGCTGCTGAGTAACCCGCTTGTTTTGGGCTATGTTCTGTTAAAAAGCTCCAGTTAAGCTCTTGTTTTAAGCATCCTAGTCCTTGATTTAGCAGAAGTTCACTTCTATACTAAGCTTGGGAAGCTCGCAAGTCTCATCTAAGAGATGAAGCTTACAATTTAAGGTGAAGAAAATAGAACTTTTCTGTCCTACAGGCAGGAGGTGCTTCCAGATAGTGCCCTGGGCTTGAGAATTTGTTTTGGTTTTTACCTTGATGTTCGCTGACTGAAAGCACAAAGTTCCAAAGCCTATGATGAGAGCAATAACCATTCCAAGACGTTTACAAATGACCCTCTTAACTGTTTCTGAGACATTATCTGAGGTAAAGCAGAGTAGGAGAAATAAACTTGAAGTAGGAAGAGCTGGCTCACCTCCCAGATGGAGCATGATAAAGCACCAGTGTCAGTGTTTCTTCTCAGTTTTATGGCAGCCTTTAACTGCTTGGTGTTTAAGATTTTTTATCAGAAAACGGAAAGGAGAAGGAATGGATCCAAAGGAAAGAGGTTTTCACAAACAATATTCTCCAAATGACTTTATGTGAGCAGATACTGTGTTATCTGGCTATCAAGATAACACCATTTATTTTCTTACTTGCCACAACACCCGGCTGCTCAGATTCCCAGTCCTGGTATGTACGAGGAATTCCTGAGCACAGCAATAAATTTTCAAAGGGATCTGGATGACCCCACTGCTTCTTTCCTATTAGAAAATATCCTGAACAAAGTTAATTTCAAGTCAGATTTACCTCATTAAACAGAGTTCTATTGCCGCTCCTAAACAGCGCGTTAGTTTTCAGTTCCCATGTTTAGCAAAGCTCCCTGAAATTCGTTTGTCTCCAGCAAAAGGTTAATGAATGGCCCTTCATGGAACTATGGGAATGGGATAAATTTGTTACAGAGAAAGCTCTCCTGGAAGCTGAAATTGCATAAAAACTACCTGTTTCTTCCTTTTCCTTAGCCCAAAGCATGAATCATCTTAAATCACACTTTTTCACAGCCCCTGCAAAGCATTTTCAGTGCTACTTTGAGAGAAAAAAGGGCAAACCTCAGTTGTTCCAGTTTGTTCGAACTTTAAAGTGCAAGGTACAAACCAAAGAGTGCTCGTGCTGGACCCAGAGGAAAGCCAACAGAAATGTGGGGATCCCAACAGACATTTCTGCTTTTAACCACCTGCTTCAGGCAGCTCCTCAGCAAGGAAGTGCCTAAAATGTGCAACAAGGCTCCAAATAGAAAGTTACGTTAATGAACTGCCATTGTTCAGCTCTGAAAGCATGATCTAGGTTCCTACTAGAACAGAAGACAGCAAGCCTTCACATTTACAAAGCTGGGGGTTGGATCTTGTCTGGTTTCTATTGCTTGGTGATTCTGGCTTACTCCTTGGTTATGAATTAGTAAAGCATCATTTACCCAACACCATTCTCCACAGAAGAGACAACCATCAGGTCTAGAAGAAAGAGAAATTAAGTGAATACTCCTTAATGAGCAATAGCTCTTTATCCAGAGCATCCTATCAGGAAAAATTCTCCTTGTATTGGACATATTTATATTGAATTAAAAGCTTCATTCTTCAGTACTGCAGTTTTCAAAATGTTATGGAAACTTTATTGAAATGTTTATCAAATTCACAGGGTGAACAGAGTTTTGAGCAACTAAAACGCCTGCATCCATTTAAATAACATTCTTCTCATGCTCCTGCAAGAACTTAGAAACGTGTCAAACAAAATTCACGACAGAAATATGGCAAAAAAGGGGCAAAAAGATTTGATGATACTTTGGAAATAGAAGACGGACCTGGGGGAGGCACTGGAACTCCTCCACATCTTCTCACACTGAAGCTGAAATCGGTGTATGCGGACAGAGCCAAAGAGCTGAGGAAGCTCCATGTCTCGGCGCTCACAGAGCCAATTTCTGGTTGGATCCAGCATCTCAGGCTGCTGCCAAGTCCAATATAAATTTATCATCAGTTCTCTTGAAGCTGGTTTTGCTTTTATCCCTAATGGACTGGTTCAGTTTAGCTCCCTCAGACCGAGCTACTGTCCACAGCAAAAGGGGAAACGTTTCTCTTTGAGAATTTACTGGAGGGTAAAGCACTTTGTGGACTGTTACAACAAATGATGAGTTAAGAGAAGAAAACCCCAGCCATTCCCATGTCATTAATGCTCTCAGTCGCTCTGCTGCATGAGGCAGTCACATGGCTGATGTCATTTTACTTTCCCACGGGTAAACTGCATCCCTCAGAGCAGCATCGCTCCTGATGTTCACTGGGACAGCTGAGCTCAAGCTGCAATCCAATGGCAACTTCTCTGCTGTATCTCAGTGGTGCTGCCTAAAGTGAATTGTGTGGTTTATAGTACAACTGCTCCTCGAAAGCCTTGGGTCAACCACAACGGTTGCTGCGGTGGCTGGACACACACAATCAATCCAGTGATGCCAGAGGGCTGCTCCAAGGCTGCACAGCCACACGGGAACACCAGGACTCTGTGTCAGTGATGGGCAGGCAGGGCTACTGCCCCCAGCCAGGCACCAGATGCTGGAAATCCTGGATAAATATGTAAAATCCCCTAATTCCACTGGTATAAAATTTCCAGGCAGAAAAAGAGGATGTGTCCAAGGAAACCATGCAGCAGCCTGAACTTCAGGCTTTCAGTTCCAGGGATTTCAGAAAGCCCCGAATCAAAATTTCCACTAACGCTGTTAAAAAACATACCCTTCCCAGTCAGCAGGAGCCCAAATGGAGAGCTAAGCATTACTTGAGTCCATAGCAAGCAAAACAGTGTCATACCCAGGCCCTGAAGGACCAGAATGGTTTGGGGGATCAAGGAGATAAAAGTGATCCCATCTTTGTGATGATCAGATATCCCTACAGAGATGGGATCCTGCAGGGCTTCACATCTTTCCTCCACGCACACCCTCATCAGCCCTCCACACATTTTAACTCATTCCAATTTCTCCCAGGTTGAACCAGAGCTGCCTCAAGTCGTATTCCAGCTACTCAGGTAGCTGTACTAATAGTCAGCTTCACACTTGCAGCATGTTTGACCCCATTTTCCTCTTTTGTTTGCACTGTCTAGTTGTGTTTTATTCCAGATGGGAATAAGGTTTATGGAAATGTTTATGTATGCTCCCTCTTCAAAGAGGAATTACTAGAAATGTTCATTTATTGTACAGAGTTTAGCTGCCTATACAAGGGAATAAGTTATTCTTCCAAGACCAGCCATCCAGTAAGAGGTTAAGAACCAAATTTCTCTAAGAACTTAAACTGCAATTCTGCTGCCCTAATTATGTACTGGTAGAATAAAACATAGCATCCAAATGCAAAGCAGACAATAAGTCCTTATACTTAGCACAATCCCCTGCTAAATAAACCCCCAAGGTATACACCACTTTTGAGTACAGACCAATGGTTACAAATGTTATTTCAAGCATCTTAGCACATCTATACTGCAAAATGAGGTACTTCGAGACCTGTGAGTTTGCTCCAACTTAGTGATTCCATAAAATATGTCAGATCACCAAAGGCTGTCACTTGGGTACCAAAAGCACTAATGCAACCCTGATTCCAAGATAACTCATTTGGAGCAGTACCACCTTGTCCATCTCTGCTGCCTTTGACTTGCTGTTAGCTTTTGTAGGTCTCTCTTGAGGATATCTGCACCACAACTCTTTGCGCAGACTGGACATCTCTCCCAGTACAGCAAAGTTAAGCTCAATAAAGAGGAAAAAAGAGTTTAAAATCTCTTTCACAACATGGTGCAACTGTACAAGTTTTGGTCGACACCACCCAGCACAAGCATAGGCAAGGATTTTAGGAAGTGGAAGTGCTATCGCCCATATGATGCTATGATTTGCCACTTAGAGCAAAATGAAACGAGAGCCTGTGATGCCTTGTGTTGCTCACAGATTAACGTGGAGAAGAGTAACTTGTAAAACAAAAATGGGGACATGAAAGTTAAATAGCTTGACAAGAAAATATGTGAGCTGTCTGGAATAGACATATTTCTACTTTTTGGCAAAGATCACATTTTAATTGGGGTTATTATTCACATGAGTCTGGTACTATATAATATTATCCAAAAATACAGAGAATCTGACCAAAACATGTCACAGCACACATTATATTTGCATTTACCAGACATAGAATCCCATAAATTGTTGTCTGATAGTGGTCTGCAGTATAATGGACAAGACTTTAAACAATTTGCAGGGGATTATGGATTTCGACATTCATGGTTATTCTTACTCAGACGGTCTAGTGGGAAAGGGAATGAAGTCTCCTGGCCTGAAGCTCTGTTGAGCTTGAGAACAGCAGCTTCAAAACCTGGCTTGACCTGACAGCCTCAGGTCTTCAAACCTCAGCTTGAAGGTAGAGCTGACCTTGATGTCTAGGAAAAGAAGGCACAAATCTTCTTATAGCTTCAAAGATGCAAAATCTAGCATGTGCAATTTACTGCATGCATGATGCTATTCAGGGACAAAGGAGATTGAGATTTTATGGCAGTTCCTTATGTTTCCTTTAAAGTTCAAAGCTCATCCAAGGAGATTGTCAGGAGGAAGCAAGGGGAAATTGCCACTTATTTATCCAGGGAACAGGGACTGAACTGGGGAAAGGATTCAGCAGAGCCACTGCATGACCAAAGAGCAGCATCGGAGACAGAAATGCTTCTCAGGGCGTAAGCCCAAATACCCAGAACTCCTGAAAGATTTAGTGAGCTCTGATACAATAGTCACCATCACCATGCTCCCTATTAGGACTGCAGCAATATGGGTTTTAACCTAGCCTGGGTCTTATGGACTTGGTGGCTCACCAGGGCACCAAGGGGGTAGTCATATTTGAAGCAGGAACCAGCCTCACCTTGGAGAAGCACAGACCCAATTCCTTGGCAGCCATGCCAATTTCCAAGAGTCATGAAATCAGGGTTTCAGGCAGGAAGACCAGTTCGGGGGCTCAAGTTGAGCTCAGTTATGTTGAACCTCTGCTAACAGTCATAATTAAGGGTTGCACACCATTGCCAGGGACATGTGCAAAGAACCCAGTAGAATCCAAGTGTGTCAAGGTTTGGAATCTTGCAGTCATGGAGCATTTCAGGAAAGAATGCATCTAATGGAATGAAATAGTAGAAAAGCAGGCAAAGCAGGTGCTGCTTTTACGCAGATCTCTGCACACACTGAAGGCAATAAAATACCAATGACAAGATGGGCCCATATGTGGAGATGTACTTGGAAACAAGGACTTTAACTACCTTAGATTATCTTTGCCTTGGTCCATTGCCTTGGAGCAGTACAGAAGATCAACAAAGCACATAGCCTTGAAGATCTTGAATGTCAGCCTGAACACCAGCGTTATGCTCAGTTCTTTACAAAATCTCCACAACATCATTATCCTTTCCCCTTCTCCCTATGGAGAGTGCTGGAAACCACTTAAAAGAGTATGTGTGGAATGAGTGCAATCAGACCGAAGCTTTCCAAGTGAACAGCACTTTGGCAACACAATCCAGGTTGAGAGCAATGGGAATTGCTCTGCTCCATTTAGTAAGAGCAGAGGAGCGCCACATCAGTAGTACAAACAGCCCTGCATCCCACTGCCAGGAATCTCTGCAGGCTAAGGGAGGAAAAGAAAGGAAGCTCAAAAGAAGCTGTGCACATGCTTGCACCCCACACTAAGGCAATATCTGGTTCAAGCCATTTTAATCTGTCCTTTGTGAATTAGAATGGACAGTACTTACAGAGTGATCTTTCTCCTCTTGGGGTCTTGTTCACTCTCTGTCTGGAAAACAAAGGGACCCGCTGTCTTCACAGGGACCCAGCAAGCTCCACCACAGAACAGTGCAAGTTAGCTATTCCACTAGAGTCAGCAGGTAAAAAGCACCAGGGAGACTGCAAATAGAGGGTATTCAACCACACTCTGCACTTCCAAACTCTCAACAAGTCATACTAACCAAGATTTTTAATTTCCATCAATCTGATTTATGCAAGGGTGAAGTTTGGCTTTCTGTTCCTCAGAGTGGATCCAAAATAGAGAGTTACACTAAGCAGTTTCAAATCCATATGGAAGGGAGCTTCCAGTTTCGCAGAACAGGGTGGGAAGAGCAAAGCAAGTGCTAAACAAAAGCCAGCGACCTGCTTTTTTCTAGCAGTGATAAAGCCATCTCACTTACCTTCTGCTATTCGATTGCACTGCACGTGTTTGAATCCTCTGATGTTAGAGCTCAGATTTGAGTCACAGTAGAGTTTTGAATTCAGCAGTAGGAAATTAAAGTCCTGAGAAACTATAAACTGTATACTTCTACCGTCTGAAAATGAAATGAATCCAGTGAGAGATGCCTGGGACTTCTCCTATAACACCAGCAACAGCTACCGCAGAGCATTTTGAAATGGGATACGGTGAAATCCATTTTACTGATGGGCTCCCGAGGCAAAAAAGGCAAGAAGTGACAGTCGGCACTCACCCCGGAGAGCAACAGGATCCAGGGACTTTGCAGGTGTGAAACCACCACCGAAGATTGACGCATCCTCCTCACCTTACCACAGCTCCATGGAAGTTCTCTGGAGCAGAACTGACACCTGTGTAATTTCTATGTCATCAGTGATAAGAAAGAGACTACATCAGTATAAAATCAGTGATATGAGAGTTAAGTCTTGTAGGTAAAGGATGTGAAATTCTTGTCTCTGTTCCACCTGTCAGCATGAAAAACAGCATGGTCAAATTCAGCCTTTTAGCTACTTTTGACTAAAAGTGTGTGTTTTCAATAAGGTGTTTAGTATATATAGTAAGTACATCTACTAAGTGATTAATGTAGGTGTTCCAAACAGTCATGGAGATGATGGCACTTGGGGATTGTCTGAGTACTGATGGAGATTTTTCACTCGGATTGTAAGTTTTCCTGGCAAATGACTTCGAAGTTCCTGAAATAATTCCATCACACTGAAATGGCACTAAGGAGGAGAAGTGCACATTTCTCAGCCATGCACTTGCCTGACCTCAGCCTTGCCTGGACCGGGATGGATCCATGAGGGAGGGACCCCAGGAGCTTTCATATCCCTGATGCTTCCAGCCACCACCACTTCCTTACGTGACACTCCGCATTTTGGGCATGCCTGGGACATGGAGCTCCTTTCCAAATTGGCTTCAATTCCTTATTTCCTCACTGGTGTCATAACAGCGAGGCATTCCTTACGGCACGCTATTCTTCTTCTTGTTTTTCTAACGTCATTAATTGTCCTCAGTGACAGTTCTAAAAGGTTGGTTGTTTTTCACCTCTCTGATAAGACAAACACGTTTGAATCGAAACAAGCCTTGACAAATGCTGGAGATACACACTGCACCGAAATAATGAGGGAGCTCTTTAATACACCTCAATATGTATGGGCAAGTTGTTGCACCGGAGCAGTATGAGCTTGTCAGATTGCAGTGAAACGGTATTTACTGAAAGAATAGGTACAAGGAAGAACAGCAGAAAGTATTCTGCTGTACAAACACGTGGCTGAGCAAAACCTTTGGAAGAAATAGGACATATGCACCACCAACCCCTTTTCTGTCTGAAACTGCCTGATGCCAATGAAATTGCCCACAATAAATTGAAACCTTTTCTCGCAAGAGAGAAAAATGCAAATTAAGCCCCAAATTTAACCAGGTCCACATGCATAAAACAGAGAGAATCAGTCGCTGACAATAGCTGGTGATTTGTTGGACTGTAAGCTATAAACCTGAAACAAGCAAACAAAAACTGTTTGTTGAAATACACAGGCTTACAGCATACTTAGGCAGAAGGGCACAAAGTTACGCTTCCCAAACCAGTGAGTCACTCACAGTTAGCTTGTGTGCATTCCTAATAGCCTTCATTTGCTAAAACCAGGAAAAGGAAAGCATGACAGCTGTCCTTCACACCAGGCATGCGTTTGAGTATGCGTGTATGTAACATGGGCAACCGACCTCACAAAGCACAGGGCAGCATGACTCACGCTGTCAGTGCAACTCCCCAGCTCCATAATTATAAGGAGGTGCCAGTTTCATGCTGTTCAAAGCATATTTTGAAGGGTAAAACTCTTTTTGGCCTGACAGCTGACCTGCCTGCAACACTGGCTGCTCTGTGTGGAGCTCTGTCCCCGATGCCAAGCTTTTCTGCTGCGGGCTGGTTGCAGTATGGGAAGCAGTGATGCTTCATGTCCATCTGTAAGCTCCTTTTTCCACCACCACAGGACAGGGCTCATAAGGCAGTGCCCCAGCACTGCCCTCTCCCTCCATGGTGATGCTCTGCACAGGCAGCCCTCTGTGGATGCCCCAGCATGAACAGGCTTGCAGGGAGATCCTGCCCTTGCTTGAGGGGTTAGTGATGGAAAGTGGTGCAATGAGGCTCTCTGAGAGCACACCTCACATGGGGCTCACCCCAATGGTTAATGCAATGAGCTGTGTCGCCACCACCAACATGACAGCTGGCTGCTGTGATGGATGGAAGGTTGGCCAATCCATTTCATGTAGCCTTCGCAAGGGGAGTTCAAATTCATCAAGAGGAGGTGCTAGTGATGGATTCTCCTGAAGGGAGGCTCCTTTCCAGCATGCTGACCACAGACATGATCCATCCCTTAGCAGTGTCTAGGTGGTGGTTTGCAGTGGTTTGGTTGGACCAGAAAACTCCAACACAGCCTGATCGTGCTGGGTTTCTACTTCCAAGAGGAAGATCAATGCCCTGCAGTCACCACCAGCATGATGCTGAGTGTCAGCTGGTCACTGCTGCTCTGAGCCAAGGCTCAGTGTCCCCTCCACTGGGTTCATGTCAAACACAACAGTCTTGCCTCCAGAGATGTTTTCTGGAGGGCAGAGAGCATTATCCATAGGTGACACAAGGTGTGACTTTGCCACTGGTCCTCTACCTGCACCAGCACGTCTCTTCCATCACCAACAAGGTGCATCTGGATCCTCCTGATGTCCTGAAGAAGGAGGAAGGCAAAAATCCTACTGCCAAAACTTACAGTCTGGCATTGGCACAGCTACCCTGGAGGGAAAGGGCTTGCATGAATCCAGCTGCCTCATTCCCACAGCACAGGGCTCCCCATCACCTGCTTGCTCTTGCTCCTGTACATTGCCTCAGGTGCTGCAGGTCAGGGGAAGATGATAGCTGCAACCCAACACAGAAATAATTAACTGTGGTACACCGAGGGGAAAATACCATGATGACTGCAATGAACATCAAGAGCCTGCAGCCTGAGGCAGCCCAGCGTGTCAGGTGAAGGGAGCAGCATCCCTATGAGAGATGCCATTCAGCGCTTTAATTTGTAGTGGCCGGGCAGCCCTCTCCCAGCCTGCCTCCGCCTGCTGTCACATCACTGCTCCGGGGGTAAATTTACCCAGGGAGGAATTAGCAGCCAGCCTGCCCTGGGCTAGAAGGAGCCGTTTCAGATTTCAGGGCTGCTGCTGCTGGATGATGGGAGAGGAGTGTCAGAGAGCAGGGACCCCGCAGCCCAGAGCATCTTCCCGCGGCCACTGAGCCCCTGGGCAGTCTGTGGGAGGGCTCCCAAAAGAGAGATGCAGATGTTAAATGCAGACATCCTGGGACTCCTCTCCAGCCACTGGCTTTGACACTCATAATCCTACAAACAACCTGTGGGGATTAACTTCTCCTCTGGGTGAGAAAGGGGCTTGAGGAAACAAAAGCCTTGGCAAGATAGGATCTCGGCAACAGCTGGGCAAGTCCTGCTGCCCAGGGAAGGGGGAAAGAGGCAGTTCCCAGCTCCCTTTTCCCGGGAGAGGAGCTGAAAAAGGCTCTGCTAGAAGACAGGCAAGGCCTTTAAAAGCCTTAAACCACAATTTGGTTGAAGCTTGGCTCCATCTTTAGAAGCCACAGGAGACGGTAAAGGAGCATCATGAGGGATAGGAGGGTTACAGCCTGGCCAAGGCACGGGGACCAGTGTGTGTCCAAAAGGAAACTTCACAGGGACAGCACTGCCCACCCAGTTCTGCAGGGAGCAGTGCAGGGAAAGCACATCCTGCTCAGAGCCGCTCATGGCAGACCCGTGGCTGGGAATGGACTGGGAAGAGGTCTGGAGGAAAGCCATGGTAAGGCAGGCGGGTGGAGAGTGTGGGCTGAGTTCTAAAGAGAGGTTAAAAGAGCCAATTACTTAGCACTCAGCTGGGAGACAACTGAGGGCACATGATAACAGTCTACAAGTAATTAGAGGCTGTAAACATCAAGGAGGAAGAGGAACTATTTACAGTATTAGGCTGCTGAATAATCCTTCCAGGAGAGCCATGGGGGCACAGGAGTTTCAATGGTTACAACTACCCATGACTAAATCTGGGCTATGTGCTGCCAGGCATAATAGATAATGTGATTTCTGCCTCTGACGTCCAAGGTTGTTTCTTTCCATCTCTACAGGAAGACAATCTTATCAAGTCACACATGCTTCTAACATGATGCTCCTTTTGTCAGAGACAAAAGAGAGTCCCAGTTCCCAGCCCTGACAGCAGTGTCACTGCAGTCAGCGGATTAGGGATGTTCCCTGCTCTGCAGGTCACACCTCTTGCCTTTAGGGCTCAGTCACTTCTCCCAAATTCCAAACAAAACAAATTCAACCTGCGCTTAAAATGAACTGGAGAGATGTAAAAAACTGATCCAAATGAAGTGGGCAAAAATGGAATGGGAGCATGGCAAGCCCACGGCTAATATCCCTGTTCTTTTGCTGTCTCTTTTGGCATGAGAGGGACCTGGACTGGCCTAAATTCAGCACCAGTCAAATCTAGGAAGCTTTTGCACACCACAAAAGCTGTACCCCTCCAGAAAACAGGATTTCCCATCATTTTCACAGGACAGTTTCCATGCAGTCTTGCTGAGGAAGAACCAGCACCCAACAAGGAAGAAGTCATCTGGGAAGAGCCATCCATCAGGATCTGACTCCCTGCATTTGCATTTGTAACTAGGGAGTTGGAAATGCTCAGCAGCAGCATTAGGTGGTCACAGAACTGGAACATCACATTCCACAGCTCTTGTGAGGTGCAAGCCCTCTGCAGCAGCAGGGTGGCAGGGCTGGGACACCCACGCACAGGGGATTAGGGGACAGAGCAACCACACATGTTTCCTGAGGGCAGGAGTGCTAAACCTTCACTGTTTATTTACAGTAGGCAGCAGGAGAGCAGGTCTGAGCTCCTGCCTTAGATGGAGATCTTCGAGTGATGAGGATCAGTGATGAGACAGTCAAGGACAAGAGGCATTTCTGAGTCCTTCAGAGTCCCAAGGCTGGAACATGGTGGGAGGAAGACTATAATAAATAAATACTCTTTAACACTGGATCCCAAAGATAATAATCCACCACATCCTAAAGGTTTGCCCTGAGCAGCTACCCAGTTTATGTACAGTGGGTTACTTCCTTTGTACAAAACCTTTCATGCATCTGTATTTCCCATATACTGTTTCACCTCATGTTATACCTCGTAATCTTGGCTTGTGACGCAGTTTGGTTATTATATGTCACAGAAGGGCTGAAGTTTAAAGAAACCAAACCACAGCTCAGCTCATATGCACTGTGGCAATGGGAGGAGTGGTTGTAACGCTGAAGTAAACCTGGGGAATGCTTTTCCCACCTGCAGGCTTCAATACCAGCCATTTCTGTTTGTGAGAGCCATGACCGAGGACCCCAGCACACCAAAGGGAGGAGCTGTGCAGGGATGTGATGGCATGCAAGAGGTTTCTCATGGCCGAGTGCCAGTATGGCTATGACGTGGAAAAGACAGAGCAGCAGTTCTCCAAGTACTGTCAATGGAGACGGTGAGGCTCTTTTGAAGAAGAATATCCAGCATTTCATGGTGGATTAAAACTGATGAAGATGAAACAGTGGGAAACCAAAGAGTTTGCTTCTTGGGATGAGCAGGATTGGAGCACACGGTACCCAGCTGATCCCTGCATCCCAGTGCACAGACGTCCCGCTGCACTGCTGCACTCTGGCATCATAGCTTCTCCCACTATCAGATGTGAGTCACTGCCAGAGGCAGGATACCAGACCTGATGAACCAGAGGTCTTATCCGGTGTGAAGGATCCAAACTTCCAGTGTTTACTTAAACATGAAGCAGAATAAACTCTGGTCCTTGTGACTAAGCATCTCAATGCACTGGCTAATCTGGAGTCGTACAGTAAGATGTGCACACCTTCAATGGGGTTTTGGCAGGTTTTGTGTCATCTTTCAAAACACTAAAATCCAGCTTCCAAGTCAATGGGGACATGTTCTGCTCTTCTCCTTTGCCAGCACCCAAAGGTGAAGCAAGAGAAGCCCCAGCCAGGCTCATCTTCACACAAAGAACCAACCACTATGAGCAACACAGAGGTGAAAACACCCCGGTGAGCAGGACATGCAGGTCGATTTTCTCTGCAGGCTGGGGGAGATGGAGGAGGATTAAAACACTGGGCACCCTCATGTACAGTGCTTGATTTCATAACCAGAAGCCTAAGCCTTTAGTTTTTCCCTTGTAGCCATGTGCGATCCCTCTTTAGAAAGACTCCACTCCAGCCATGCTGTTGAAATACTGCTCAAAACCATGGGCAGCTGTTATTTAATGTTTGGTAGAGTAAAACCACACGGTTTCACTCCGTTCTCATCTATAGTTGTGGTAGATACTAAAAAATCCCTCTCGAGCGTTCCAGCACACACAGGGCCAGACCAGATCCTCCAAGGTCCCTCCACACACAAATCCTCCTGAATAACAAATATTAATAGATAGTAAATACTAGCTGCAATCCTTAGCACTTCCCACCCATAGATCTCACAATATTTCATCCAGCCTGATGAATGCCTTGAATTGTCCTGCTCACAAGCAAATCAGGACTTCTGCTCTGCAAGCACTTGCCATACAGGCATTTAATTTTAACCTTACACCTAGTTTTGGTGATTACTTTGTGGTTAGCCCAGTCATTGGGAAAGCTTCGGGTTAGCATTCTTCTGTAGATGTTCTCTTTGGGAAAGCAGAAATGCTAAAGGTGTTTTTAACATATGCACACGGATAATTTATCTGCTTTCTAAACACCAAATATTTGCACCTACACTCATTCATTTTCTTGCTTTTTCATTGCTATGAGCATCATCGGTTCAGTGCAGTCATGTTTCAGCAGGAGAGAGCTCAGCCCTTTCATGCCTCTGGAGAAAATGTATTTACATCATGTTCTGTATTTGCAGTGGCCAGAAATGCCTTCCCTCTCCTGACCCTGGGACTGTTTTCAGCCTGGGATGGAACCTCCCAGGGGCCCAGCCCTGCACAAAGAGAGAATAAATCTTGCTCTGTGACATGGACAAGCTGGTCTCTATAAAGGGTCCATCATCATTTCACCTGCACTGTTAAACCAGCACCAAAAATGTCTCTTTCACCAAACCCCCTTGGTGATTTTGGAAGCAGGCAGAGGGATGATGGTGAGGACCCCTATTCTGTGTTGCTTTGTCTTTTGCTGCTGATCATGGTAAATCAGAGGTAGAGACACCATAAAGACATCTGCTGTGGGCCAGGAAGCTGACAATCCAGCTTTGAAACAGTGACGTAAACCAGAGATAGGTCCCAGGAGAGTAGAAGTGTGGCACCCTGAGCATCTTGGGCAGAATGATGTACTCTGGCCCAGGAGGAGAACCGGGTCAGGATGGCAGGAGGAGCTTTGTGGGTGCACAGGAGAGCTCTTTGAGGAAGCTCATGAGGAGCAGACCTTTTGGGAATAACAAGATACAGCAGGTCTTTACACATGCAACTACCAAATCCACTTTGAGCATCTTCAGCCCAGCACCTAGCTCTGCTTTATATACACAAAGGTGTATAAAACAACGTTCTGTCCCATCGGCTCTGCCAGCTACTCTTAGGCTCCCTTTGGAAGCTGCCTCTTCTTTCTGCATCACTGTATACAGCACACCTCAGGGATAGGTTTGGCAATTAAACAGATCATCTAAATACAGGTTTGTACTGTCAGTCTACGAGTGCATACTAAGAAATCAGTGCAGAATTGGCTCATTCTCCCAAGTCCCCAGAACAGCAGAGAAAGTGTGAATTCCCTTGGAAATGCCACCTTTAGTGCAATGACAGCCTGTGTTCAACCCCAGCTTCATCCGCTGGTGGTGGGAGGTGCTGGTGCTGAGCATGGCCAGGGCAGAAAGTGGGAGCAGGAGGGGAGCTCCCCAGCCCCCGCTCCCGGGTGACAGCTCAAGGCTAACACATGGCAGCCTCTCCCTGAACGAGTGCTCTCTCTTCCATTTAATCAATCCCTGCAATTAGGAGGTAATAACTCTGGTGGGAAAAGCAGAACAAAATATTAAGCCATCAGTTTCCATTTGCATGAGGCTCCGCGTACGCTGCCAGAAAGCGCTGCCTGATACAGAGCTCCTGCCAAACAATGTGCATTTACCTCATCTCCACTCGCAGGCCAGAGTGGTCACCTATAAGGATTAACACTTGGGACCTGTGCACAGAATGGAGATGAGTTTCAGATGGATCATCAGGCACTTAAATAGTTTTAGAAGAACTTTAGAAGTCATTAATCATAACAGATACAGCAATAATAATACAAGACTGAGAAAGTCCTGCAGGGCTGGAGAAGAGGCAGTCCTGGCTCTAAGAAAGTCTTGCTCCACAGCACTGTTTAACATCAGGAATGAAGAGCTGCCAGGCCAAAGTCCCCTCTCCTGCCTCTCACCATGGCCCAAAGCCAATCAATGGGGAAGAGGGAGGAATAAAGGATACTGCCTATCTCTGCCCTCAGCCACCTCTTCATGAATGGGCACAAAGTTACCCTTAAATATATGCTTGCAGCCTGTTCAGGCCAAAGCTGAATACTTCTTAGCTGAAAGTAGACATATCTATATTTATATTCTATTTATATACTATGTTATATCTCTATCTACATTCTATTTATATTCTATGTTATATCTATACCTATATCTATACCTATATCTATATACCTATACCTATATTTATCTATATATCTATATAGATATATATCTATATATCTGCATCTGTATCTATATATATATTACATCTATATTATGTCTGCATTCTATCTATATCATACCTACATCAAGTCTCCATTATATTGACATTATATTTATAGTGTCTTTCTTTCCCATAGGCCAAGGCCTAAGAAGCTGGCTTAAGTAAATGCCAAGGTCCAACCCACGGCACTTTAAGATCCACTGTGACATTGAGACAGTGCCTGAGCTAAGACACTGCTGCACTGCCAAAGCGTGGATGAATAATACAAAGCACAGCAGAGTATTTGGAGTCAGCTGTAACAATTACCTTGTGAGGGTGTTACTCTGAAGGTGTATGCGGCATTTATCACTGTCTCCCAAATCTGTAATGCATGCAACAAACTGCAGTAGAGATCCTTGGATCACTGTCTAGACCTTAAGTAACTTTTCACTAATGCCCAAATCCCCAGGATCCCGTTCTTTGGCAGGAAGTCTTCAGACAGATCTCTAGAAAGTCGCTAAATGTGTTGTGATTTAACTGGCAAGTAAGCAGCTGACCACAGGCTGCAGAACCAGACATCCTGCTAGTGCACAGATGAGAGGTACATCAATATTTCATTGATTGAGATCTACTCCGATTAATATCTACATTGTGTAAGGAAACATCTCCAAATGTCCTTCTTGAGGAATAACAAGCAGTTTTGTTGGAGTAAATGTTGCCTTTCCAGTTGTCACAAACAGGGCTGTAATTCTTTTTAAGGCCTGACAGAATTAAACTGAGCATTACCACCCTCTACAAGACTTTGTTTGTTTGTGTTTGTTGTGGGTGATCCTTGGTTCGCAGCTTGTTAGCAGCATGTCATCAGGGAATAAACACAACCATACACACAAAAGGAACCTCTTTCCCAACAGCTCTTTTCAAAGCATCTTGCAGCTCTGAGTGCTGTTAATTGCCGATGTGCTCAATTGCCGCAGGTTTTGTTGCTGCTGCATGAAACTCACCATTAACAGTTAGAGATGCAGAAATATCACATTTTCTTATTACTTAAAGATTACAAGGATGATAAATACAGTGATTTAAACAGAGTGAAGGGATTTCCTTGCCACAACAAGCGTTTCCTGTGTTGCCATCTAACCACCAAGGTAAACAACGCGCCCCCAAAGAAATCAGGTCCAGCATTATCGATCAGTGCGCAGCTACAGCAACCTTTCACAGGCAGGGTCAAAAAGGACCAAAATGACAATAAAATCCACTCTGGTAAAGCTTCTTCCATTTCCCTAACACCTTTTTCCTGCTCTAACCTGCCCATGCCCAGGGGGAGGTCGGCAGAGTTGGTTCCAGGCATATAAACCTCATAGGACTTGCTGGAGTCACACCGGAAAGGCTGGAGAAAGGACTTCTCCCACTCCTCATACTTAATTTTCCTTCCTCTGACGTGCTTTTGACTTTTCACTGTGAGGTGAATGAACTCAAGGATATGTTCTCTAAGTGACGGAGCTGCTTTGCCTTTTCGTTTGTATAGCTCATCTTCAGTGATGCCAGGCGGTGGATGAGGTGGGGAGGGACAGGAGCAGCAGGGAATCCCATCCAGCTCTGGATCTCCCACTCAATCCCATCCCTAAATCTGAGGGAGACATTTCTTTCAGTGGAGAATAAGAGTGAAGCAGGGAGGGAGCTGAAATGCTGGGAATACCACCCTGAATGGATGATCTTGAAGGTGTGACTCACACAAACCTCCCAGCGGAATGAATGGGAGGGCTGCTGGACTTGAATATAAAGGGAAAAACTCCGTATTGACTCCTTCCCCCTGCATGGTTTGGTCTGACTTGGGAAGAACAATATTTTCCAAATAATTTGTCAATTTGTCATTTTGCTTTCTGAGCTCTCTTTTCCATTTGGCTCTGAAACAAAAGTGCATGCACAGAAAGCAGCTTATCCCTTTGCAATTTGCATCTTCTGGCAAGCTTAGAAATGTTACAATCCAGTCACGTTCCAAGCATCCCAGTTTCTCCCAAAGCAGCATTGTGGCCTCTAAGACATTATTCCAAGGATGCGCTAACAGGGAAGGCTGCAAATAAAGGAAAGGGCAAATATTTCCTCACTGTATTTGGAAATATAGAGAGATTTTCGTTAGATGAATGTTTGTGATGATTAAAGAAAACAATTTGCAAAGGGTTCCTCTGTTTGTGTAGGAACAATTTGTGCCACCATCATGTGGAAAGGGAGAGCACTCAGAGGTTGATCTTCCAGAAAGAGACTCCCAGGTCAGGGGTTATGATCAGAGAGGTGGAGCCCCTCTTCTAGGAAGACAGGCTGAGAAAGCTGACTTGTTCAGCCTGAAGAAGGCTCCTTAAGGGGAGACCTTAGAGCAGCTCCCAGTGCCTAAAAGGACTATAAGAAACCTGGAGAGGGGCTTTGGACAAGAGCCTGTAGGGACAGGACAAGGGGAATGGCTTTAATCTGCCAGAGGGGAGATTGAGATGAGCTCTTAGGCAGAAGCTCTCCCCTGTAAGGGTGCTGAGGCGCTGGCACAGGGTGCCCAGAGAAGCTGTGGCTGCCCCTTCCCTGGCAGCGTTCAAGGCCAGGTTGGACACAGGGCTCGGAGCACCCTGCTCCAGTGGAAGGTGTCCCTGCCTGTGGCAGGGGTTGGAACTGAATGGGCTTTAAGGTCTTCCCACACAAACCAGTCTGTGATTATATGATGATATTCCAGCACCTGTATCTGATCTTTATGGAGGAAGGATCCTGGTGTCAATGCTGAATGCAGGTGGGATGTTCTTGACATTGGCCATATTCACCTGCTCACAGTCATGACTCAGATTACTTGAAAACCTTGCAACAATTCAACATCTTGGAGGAGTTTCCTTAGTACCCACACAAAGACCTGGGCAAAGCCTCTCCTGGTGCACAGCAAGCTGCGGCACTATGCTGAGGACATCAGGTCCCTCTGCAAGACTGGTGGGACACAGCAGATCTCCTCTGCTCCTGAGGAAGCCAGCCTGGGAAGCTCTCTCCATCCTCAGCATGTAAACATCTGCTGGGGGAAGACTTTTCTCCTAATAACACATCATTAAACATTGATTTAAAGACAATCATCTTCCCTCTCTTCAATTTCACAGCACCTTTAAAACAGCTGTGAGGCTGCAGAGGGGACTATCAGCCCAACAGGAAACGCATTGTTAGCTCCCAGCATTAAAACAGTAGAATGCATTAATTTATGAGCTCCTACTCCCTCTCCAAACGTTTTATGATGTTAATATCACCTTGATGTGCTGGTAGGCCTCGGTGCCAAAGCCTCTTTCACACAGTATGTGCCATCCTAAATTACAGGCTGGGTGCCTCCTGGAACTGCCTTTGGAAAACTGGAGTAAACCAGCAAGCACTAAAGTTAATATTATCTTACAGACTAACAACCAGCTAATGCTCGACATGTGAATCCCATTTACTTCTTCTCTCTATAACAAATGGCAAGTGTGGGACTGGACTGTTCCTGATTTTATGCTATTTATCTTTCTGATCTGTTCCATATTCGTTGTCCTTGGTTTTCATCTACAGTTATCGCATGTGTGCGTGTGTGTGTGACCTGCTCTACTTTGGAAAGCACAAGGCATGTCCCCACCACCGTGTTTGCTTGGTCGCGATATGACTTGTGTGTTTGTATCTTGGAAGGAGACCTTCCAGGGATGTTGGTAGAAGTGTCGGAAACTCCAGGCTCATCTCTGGGAAATTAAACTGGACAAAGGGCCTGGGATGGGCAGCAGCTGTGTACCTGTGCTGCATCACCCACACAAGCATCCCCCAGAGTTTAGCATCCCCCTGCCTCCACCAGGGTGCTCAGTGCTGCGCATCCCCCTCCAAGCCCAAATCCTGAACCGGGAGCGTGTCTCAGAGGTAAATCAAAAAGATCGTGGCCCTTGTCCCTGCCTCCTCTGACAAGAGCACCAACCGGGAGGAAATGGAAAGGGCAGGGGCCGTGTAACCGGGAGCACGAAACCGCCCCGGGGGCCGGCCCGGGGCCGCGCACCGGGGGCCGGCGGCTGCAGAAGGGAGGCTCGGCCGGGCGGGACGGAGGAGTAGGAGGAGGAGGAAGCGGGGTGCAAGCCCAGGGATGCCTTCGGTGTCGGGACGGAGGTGTAGGGCGCGGGCAGCCGGCGCCGCCGGTCCCCCGGAGCGGCCGGCCCTGCCCCCGGCCCTCCCCCGTCTGCGGCACCCTGGGACGGGGCTGACGTCAGGAGGAGAAGGGGAAATCTTCCAAGAAAACCCCGGAGCGGCGGCCGGGGCGCGCACAGCGCCCGCCGGGCCCGGCCCCCGCCGCCGCCGACCGCACCGCCCGGTAAGTTGCCAGGGGAGGGCTCCACGCGTGTATCCGGTTCCCGTTCATTCCCGCCCGTAGTCCCCCTACCCCTCCGCTACCTCCTCCAGCGCCGGGCCCGCCCCACGCGTGTCGCCGCATGTCCCCGACGGACGGCCCCATGCGCCCCGTCCCGCCCCGCCACGCGAGCTCACGGCTCCCCGTACAGCCCCGCGAGCTCCATCGCGTCTCCCCACGCTTGTCCCGCGGGGACGGCCCGATCCTGTCCCCATCCCGGTTCCACCCGGCAGCGGCTGGGATGCGGGCCTATAAAACAAAGCCGGAATGGGACACGCCACCGGCGGTGGTGGGGAGAGGGGGGAGCGCCTCTCACCGAGCCCTCGCCTCACCGGCTTGGTGTCGGCCCTACACTCGCGGAGGCAGGGACGGTGCAATCAGCTCGCTCCGCGCTCCCCGCAGTCCTTGACATCTTTATACCTTGTATAAATTCTTTCGGGGCCTCTGCGCTTCGTCTGCTCTGACAAATGCGCTGGGAAATGCAATTCCGGAGGGGTTACCTCACTTTATACATTTTTTAATACGCATATTAAATTGTCTCCGGCCTCCAGCGGTTCTGCTCGGGGCGCTCCCCTGAGCGCAGCACAGCGCGGCTCCCCGCCTTGTGCCCGGGGCCATCGGCCAGGGTTGGCCGGTAACAGCAACGCTGCGGGGCGATGCTCGGGGGAACCCCTGGACGAGAGGGGGGTATGAGAGGCGTGGAACCTCCACCGTGCTCCGCCGGGCTGAGCTGCCGCGGAGGAGAAGCGGCCCCTCCCGGGGGTGAGTCTGGGCCGCCGATAAATTCCCTCTTCAGGAAAATAATTCCCTACAGCCCCACTGCTTTATCCCCCCCCCCCATTTTCCCCCTTTTGTGTGTTTTATTTTAAACCTAGGCACCATCTTTGGGACCTACGCTCAGTGCGAGTGCCTCGCGGTGCCGCTCCGGGCTAATGCTTCCTGCAACGGGAGAGAAATTCCCGAAGCAGGGAAAAAAAGGCTTTTCTTCCCCTGCTCTTAACCAGCTTAACCAGACGTGATGGTGCCTTTCGGTGACTGTAATTTTTTAGGTTTCACGTTATAAAATGAAGGGTCACCAGGCGCGTTTTCTGCTATTTCATCCCTTTTCCCCCAATTTTGCTTTGCCAACCGCACCGCAGACCTACGCAAAGCCCGAGGCACAAACTGTGCATAAACCACTGTTGTGCCTGAATCGAGGACGGAGACACGGCTTGCTTTTTTATGCCAATTTAAAGTGTATCTATTTTCCACTTAACAAACCAAGGTCCGCGTTCTCCGCGTTATTCCTTGCGCCAGCTCCAGCCGCTGCTCTACAATGACTTCCGAATATTTTCTGAGAGCTCCTTCACTGACAGAACCTCCCCAAAATCCTTTATTTGCCCGAAATAAGGACAAAGTCCCTGGAAACCCCGCGCTGGACCCGAGGCTGCATTTTCCTTGGAAGCTTTTAGCCGAGTTGAAGGGTGAATATCGAGGAGTATCAAGGCAGATATTTCCTCCCATTGCCGAACAAGAACCTGGCGGGCTCCGCGGGTCCTTTGCTGTCACTTTTATTATTCATGCAGGTTTTATTATTAAATCATGTATTTCCAGGAGCATAGATCCTTCCATAGACTTCTTCTCCGGGTTAGGGAAGGGAGCGCCTTTCTCCGAGGAAGCAACCGCGGATTGAGCGCTGCATTATTTCCCTCCCGTGATGAGCAGCTCGGATTTATGCTGCTTTTAAATAACAAAAGGGGAGGAGAAAACATTCTCTAGTAAAGCCGAATTCCTTCCTCAGACCGCCTCCTAAACGTGCTAATAAAACTAATTCGTTTTATTTGCCCTGAACTTTAATATCTAACCCGGCGCGCTGATTAGCACAGCCCTCTGGAAGGGAGCGTGTTCCTATCTCTCCCCGAGATGTGCCCGTTAAGATACGGCCTTTCCCACAACGAAACTGGGAAGAAAGGTGTCCCGCGCCTTTATCTCGGCGGTGTTTGCTCCGCGGGCAACGGAGCCGCGCCTGGAACCGCAGGGCAGCGGAGAGAAATCAGCCTTGGGGGTGAAAATGCAAAAAAGAGGGGGAAAAGGGAAATCAAAATGGAAAGAAAAGGAGGAAGAAAAAGAAATTCAGGGAAAAGGGAAAGGGAAGAAGAACATAGGAAAAAAAGACAAGGAAAAAAGAAGAAAGAAAACCAAAATGAAGAAGAAGAAGGAAAAGAAGGAGAAGAAAAGGAAAAAAAGAAAAAAAAAAGAAAATGAAAATGAAAAAGAAAAAGAAAAAGGAAAGAAAAAAGGGAAAATAACTAGAAGAGAGAAAAATACAAGAATGAAGTAAAATAAGAAAAAAGTAAAATCAAAAGAAAAATAAGATGAATAAATAAAGTTCGATAGAAGAGAAGAAGCTGGGCGCACACAAAGGTCAACTGTTCCTCTGATTTTGCATTTTAAAGCAGGAAACGCACGGCTCTGCAGAGGTTCGCTGCTGTTTCTGAGAGCATTAAAGAGTCCAGCGCGTTATTAGAATATTTCAGCCTTTCAGGAAATGTCCTGTGGAAGGGAAATGTGTTTCCCCCATCCAAATGCTGAAGCAATTAGAAGGTTGCTCGCTCGAAACAAGGTGGGGGAAACCCCCATGGAAACGCAATATCGGGGGTTCCAACCTCAGCCTCGGCTGTTTTTCTGCCGACAAAATGGGACTTCAGCAAATGCCAGCGGAGTGCCCGGGTGTTTGATTATCGTGCTTCAGAGGCATCTTTTTGAGTCCACAAAAAAGGCACATTTCGGGATCTAAAGATGCACGCAGTAACATGAGCAGGCTGCCTCGCAAACTCCGGTGCCCCTTCCTCCATCAATTAATAAGAAAAGCATGTTTCCTCTGCTCGGAGAGGGAACTGTGGGACTATATTGTATGTTTTCCCTCCCAGGGAAACAGCCCCCCGTATTCCTCAGCTGTCCACCCCCCGGCTTCCATCAGCCTGTGAACGACAGGGATAAACCAGAGCTACTGCTCACAGAAAATTCCTATTTTCCTAACGCAAATTTCAGTGCCCGTGGGCTGGAGGATGCGAAACGGGCTGGGAAGCAGCTCCTGCTCAGGCATTTGGGGGAAAAGGAGTTATCCCAGAGGGGGGCACCCAGGAGATGGTGTTATTTTGGGGGTGAGAGTAGGGAAAGGAAAGCCGAGGGGATCCTCCCCCCCCCCCCCCCCCCCCCCCGCTTCCAGCTGCAGAAATCCGAATAGGAAAACCGTTTCTTCAGCCGTCAGTCGCTGCATTTCAAGAAAGCCTTGGGGTATCATTTGTATCTGTCAGAAAACATTAAGCCTTCAACTTTTTCATCCCGAGTTTTTGCAAGCGCTGCCGCGGGCCGCCGGCATGGGATGGAGATGGCGGGGGGGAAACCCGAACGAGCCGCAACCCGAAGCGCCCCAGGTGCCCCGGGAGCTGTCGTGGAACAAATGCCCCGGAAAATTCCCGTTTTCCCTTTGGGTGTCCGGGGCGGTGGGACGAGGCCGGCGGGCCGAGGGAAGCGGGATAGGGCAGGGAACACTGCGAGTTGGGAAGTTGCGGGAAACCCTCTGTCGAGCATCCGCGGAGGGGCCCTGCGCGCCTGCAGAAGGCGGAGGTTTGGCCGACACGCGGAGGGGCGAAGGTTGCGGGTCCAAAAGGGGCTGATTTCGTTTTGCTCTACTTCTTAGGAAAATTGCTCTCCTGGCTGCGCGGAGGAGGACGGGCCGGCTGGGAGCCAGCGTAATTTTCCACCTTCCTCTCCTGAGCGATTTAACACGCTCTCCAGGCTGGGCTCCTTCCCTGCTCAGCTTCCCGCTGCCGGCTCTGCCCGGCCCGGGGGTACCCAGCTCCGGGGAGGTCGGGGGGTGCCTTCACTCGTTCCCCGATCTTGGGGTTTGCCCCATTTCCCCCAGGGCAGGGGTTACGGTGGCAGCGGGGAGCGCTGAGCTTGGCCTTGCGCGGGGACGCACCCTCAAGTACTTTGTGTGTAAGATGGCATTTGTGGTGATGCTGTTTTCGGGCAGGACACCCCCGGGACTCTGCCCCGACGGAGACCACCCCTTCGGGGCACTGCAACAACAAACACAACCCCCCCCCCCGGTGCGCTCCATGCTCCAAGGGGCGCCGCGCTATACTGCGCACACGCCTGCGCGCATCCCCGGCCTCTACTTCTTCCCAACCAGTGTGGGCATCACGCATCCCAGCAGGAAAGCCGGGAGCTGGGACTGGAGGCCCAAAACCGCTCATTCACCCGTGCGGGGGTTATTTTCATAGAGGAAAGCTTTAAAAATACCCCTGCGCCCTGTAGTGGCGCTGCAGAACCTGCGCGGGGGGAGCTGCACCCTTCGAGCCCCTCTCACCAAGCCTGAGATGCCCCTTCACCACCCGCTGGGCACTTTGGGGGTGGATTTGTTATTAAAAGTGGTTTTCTGAAGCAACTCCCAGGTCCTGGTCTCTGTGAAGGGAGTGGAGGTTGGCTGGCTTGGCTGGAGCTTGGTTTGACAGGGATTGCATTGTCTAGATTTGGCTCGGTTGCATTGGTTGTGGTTTCATTCAGTTTGGTTTGGTTTGTCTTGGTTGACTTGGGTTGGTTTGGGTGGGCTTGGGCTTGGTTGAGCTGGGTTTGATTGGGTTTGGTTTGATTTGGTTTGGTTGGGTTGGGTTT
Organism: Amazona ochrocephala; assembly: GCA_039720435.1. NCBI lineage: Eukaryota > Metazoa > Chordata > Aves > Psittaciformes > Psittacidae > Amazona > Amazona ochrocephala. The sequence continues at coordinate 17,853,091 of CM077889.1, forward strand.
GGTTGGGCTTGGTTGGGAGGGAGAGGGTTGAGCCTCTTCCTCCTCTCTTGCCTCACTGCAGCTCTATTTTTCAGAGGACTTCCCTCCCCCTTTGGACAGAGGTGCACTTTGGAGGAGATGCCTTCATTTTTGTAACAATTCCCAATAGTTTATAGACTGAATCTGACTCTATACAACTCTAATAAATCTGAAAAGGAAAAGCTGGCAGAGACTGATCCTGATATACGGCCCAGGTGGTTTGGCATTGGCTGCAACCACTGCAGACAGCCAGGGATGGGAACCCCACTCTGAAAGCAGAGATCTCCCCTCACCGGCACCCGGGGCACATGGAGTCCCTCTCTCGGTCGGACACGTCCTTGTCCTCTTCTCTAAGGGGTTGTCACCGGCATGGCCAGCACTGATTTATTTATAAGCGCCATCCCTCTCTCTGGGTTATTTATAGCAGGAGGAAGCAGAGCGGTTTATTTGTGGACTTCCAGCGTTTTACAGATCCCCGGCGCAGCCCCCAGCCGGGATGGGGGTAGAGGTGGTTAAGCGAGTGAGGAGGTTTCCCACGCAAAACCCTCCCGCTATCCCGCACACCGGCTGTGCCTCGGCCCGAGCTCCGTGGGTCCCTCTCGGCCCCGACCGTCCCTGCCGCGGGTCGCGGGTCTGCACGGGCTTCCTGGAGGGACTGCCCCGTGCTCTGCTCCCTTCCTGCAGCTCCCTCTGGTACCCCGAACGCTCGGGGATGTGTGGGGGAAAGGCAGAGCCCAGGACCACTGTCCTGTGTGACCCGTCGAGCCACCGTCGGTGTGAAGAGCCGCCTGCTCCTAGCAGGGCATCAAGGCTTGACTCGGGTGATGGCCTGGCTGAAAGGCGAGGCGTGACGTCAGGGAAGCAAGACGTGACGTCACATGGATGGACCTGTGACATAGCGCCTGTTGGAGCGGGTTGCCGACAGAGAGATGTCCCCGGCATCCCGAAGCGGAGCGGGCCTGGCGGGGGGGAATGACGAGAAAGCGCAAGTCTGGGGGCAGCTGCCCTGTTGGGGGTGTTCTGTTGTCGCGATATGTGTTGTCGTGTCCAGCAGCAGGGAGGATTTGACTCTGTGCGATAGGAGTCCTTAAATCCACCTAGAACATACATAAGACATGCAGAATATATATATACACGCAAACATATATGTGTGTATGCATGCGTGTGTATGTATAGTTACAGATGTATATAAATATATCCTCCTGCCTAAGACCGCCGGCCCGGGTTCCAGTGTGCAGTCAATGCCTGACCCACGACACTTAAGGGGAGCTTAAGAAGGAGCCGGGAGCTGCTCCCGAGGGCTTAATGAGGCAGGATCAGCCCGTTACTCTCTATTTAATGCCGTTATGGAGGGTGACTGCCCCGGGATCGCTCCCCAGAGGAGCCGGGGGGTAGGCAGCGGGACCCGGAGTTACCACTCCATGAAGTCACGGCTGTGCCTGGGCTGATTCTTTCCTGGGGAAAATTGAGACTAAAACGGGTTTGTAAAAAACAAATTAATAGAGCAGAGCAAAACCTGCAAATTAAAAAATAAATTGAAAAGGTACAAGAACAGGAAAGGAAAAACCCGCCTCCACTGTCCACAGAAACAGAGGCAATAAAAGGGACCGCGAAATGGTTTCAGGCACTGTGCATGTCTGCAATCGGTCACCTTCCTCCTCCTCGGAACCAAGGCCATCCCCACCTCTCGCTTTTTCCCCAGGGGGGTGTCTCCATCCTTCCAGCGCCTTCTGCATCATCTGTGCCCCTGGAAACGCAGGGGTCTTGCTAAATATTTGCGGTTTAGACCATGTCCAGCTTTAGCAGCCCCCACCCGAGACTGAAGGTTCCCCTCGGGTGCCCGAAATACCCCTCCGTCTGCAGACTCCTGAGCGAAGTTCAGTCGGGAGCGGTGGATGGACAGATGGACACTGATATGTCACTTAGAAAAGGGGAAAACGCTAAATAAGAGAGGATTAGGGAGACCTGACCCTGCCAGCACCCACCTGTACATCCCCTGAGCTCCATCAGAGGTGCAAGGGTGAGGATTTGGGCTCTCCCCGCCCGGTGTCCCTGCTTGGGGGGTGCTCGGCTGCATCACCCCGTCCCGGTAGGAAAAACCCTGCTCGGCTGGAACTTCGTTTCCCTTCACTTTTCCATAAACCGGTTCAAAAGTTCCCTTCCACATCTTTACTTGATTTGAAAGCAAAATAGAGTGTCAGGATGGATCAGTTAAAACGAGCCGGGAAAATAAAGAGGAGAGACGGTCCTTTCCCCCGGCGGAGTTACACCGGGGGCCTTCTACCCCTTTCCTCTCCCCCTCCTCCGGTACCGGTACCCCCGTTTCTCACCCGCCCCCCAGGCTGAGGGTGGGTTTTCCCACCTCACCAGACACCGAGGTGCTATTACCCGGGAGGGCTCAAGGCCTGCGGAGCAGCGCAGGGACCGGCCCCACTCTGCAACGGGACAGGGCGCACCGGCGGCTGCTGCAGGACAGCTCCTGCCCTAGGTGGGGGTCCCGGGCTGTCAGAGCCGGAGACAGCCCTCCGGAGAATCACGGCGAGTTCGGCTACGGGAGGAAAATCATTTGTTATTAATCATATGCTGGAAGCTGATGCGATGGGAGCGATGGCGCTGTGACCCCGGCCGCGTGTTCTAAACCCTGCAGCCAGAAAAAAAAACCGTTTAAAACAGGGAAAACCCAGCTCAGACACAACCCCGGGCCCAACAGAAACCCCTTTCCCTGTTTCCCGCAGGATTGAAAGTTGCGGCGGGATCGCTGAGAGCAGGGATGCTGAGGGGTGCGCAGAGTGTGCGTCCGCGGCAGGGCCTGGAGGCTGAGGTTCCGCGGGCCGGGATACCCAGAGGGACTGGGTGCGGGGATACCCGCGGAGGTGCCGTGCTGCGCGGGGGCGCAACCTGCGCGCTGCGGAGGAGGGAGGGCTGGCGGGGTGCTGGGGGCGGGCGGGGTGGGTCCGAGCCGCCTCGCGGGGGGTGATTTTCCACCTCTCCGTTCGTTTCTGGAATATTTTTAACGCCTCACGGGGTTGGGGGAGGAGATGGAGGACGGAGGGGGGCGCAGCTCGGAGCAGTCGCAGCCGGGCGGCGGGGGCCGGGTAGGGGGTGCCGCGGACCTGGCCGCGGCCGCGCAAGGAGCGCGCACATCGGCGGGGAGCGCGGAGGCAGGTCCGCCCGCGCGGCCGGGCCGGGCGAGCGCTAGATGGAGTGATGCATTAGCGAGACGGGGAGGTTTTAACCTTCAGGGGGAGGAGCCCCGTTTAACTACAGGCATTTGTTCTAGGGCAGGTCACTTTAATCTCTTTAGCTTTAAACTGTCCAACTCGCAACTCGCGTTTCTCTATAAGGGATCTTTACCACTTCCCTGCCTACGCGGCCGGACTGCCGTGCCTCATCCCGAGCAGAGACAGCCGGCTTCGAGACACCCCCCAGAGCTCTTCTTCCGACACCCTTAAAATAATACTATTAGTAATAAGTGGATTTGCTTTTGCTTTTGTTGGTTTTATATATATATTTTTAAAAGAAAATAATAATAATAATAAGCAAACCTCTCGCTGCTTTCTGTGTGGAATAAACACCTGCAAACTCCCCCAGGCAGCCCGGCGCCCCTGCCATGGATTCCTTTAAAGGTGGAATGAATTTGGAGAGACTGCCCGAGAGCTTGAGACCCCAACCCTCCCATGACATGGCTTCCAGCTTCCATTTGCAAAGATCCTCGGAACCCAGAGACCCGATCGACAACTCAGCCAGTGAATCCTCCGATACGGAGGTGCCAGGTAAACCCACCACCCCCCGCACCCCTTACTCCCCCCGCACCGCCTCCCTTTCCAGCTCACCGCGTTTTCCCTTCCCTCCGCGGCGTTTTGCCCGCACCCCCCCACAACCAGAGGCGATGGGGGGGATATGGGGGAGGGGAGAGCTGCCGGTGATCCCGAACGATCCATCCCGAGATCCCGGGATCCGGAGCTCCGGGCAGCCGCGGTCGGCGGTGACAGCGCGCAGGGAGAACCCGCACAGATCCCAAATCCCATTCCCCAGCTGCTCTTTTTTGATTGAAAATACAGTTATTAATTGATGGGGTGGAAGGGAAAGGGGGGACTCTTCGGGGAGTGCGGTTTTGGTGGATGTTTCTGAAGTAATGTCAGCTTTTGCCCGGGTTTATTTTCCAGCTGGGGGGGGTGCAGGGATGGAAAAAGATCCCTCTGTCAAAGGAGGCGGGGGGGCAGGGGGAAGGGAAATATATCTTAAATAAGGAAAAAAGTCCCTGTAAAGCAGGAGAAGCGGCATGGGCCGAGTGCAGGCAGCGCGGGCCCCGCGGAGGGGATGTGCGCGGCAGCGGAGGAGCTGGGAAAGGTCCCCGTCGCTAAACACCATGTGCTGCAAGGACTGAGTGATTTCCCCGTTTGTACTGAGTTAAAGTAGAGACATTTCTATAAAGACGACGGGAAAAGCTAGGAGAAGGAAACAAAGGCTGCAGAGAGAGCGTGAAAGTCCTTCTCCACCGGGACCATTCATAGGGGGAGTTTATATCTTATTTCATGTTAGCGTTTTAATAGCTGCTCTCACTCTTCGGAGTTTGAGCAGGTCCCAGAACCTGGATAGTAGCTGTGGCAAGTGTCGGTCCCGAAGTGGCACCCGGTGATAAACAGGGTTTGGGTTGCTCTTCCCAGCCTGATTCGCAAACAAAGTTAGGGACCGGCGTCTGGAAGGGACTCTGAGATTAGAGGGGATTATTGGAGATTAGAGAGGGAGATTTGCTCCATTTTGCCCTACCCCTGTGCGTGACCCCTCGGTGCTGGAGGAGGGCTGGGACCTGCCTGCTTTTCTTCCCCGAGAAGTTGCAAAATATCGTTCACATGTGATATTTTTAATGCGAGACAAACGCTACAAAAGGCGGTTCAAGCCGATGTGCTTTGCGATTTGAAATTGTCCCACAGCCCGCCGCGGAGGCCGCCTTTTTAAGGGAATCCTGGCAGGGTTAAACCCGGAGCGGGGAGAGGGGCCGCGGGGACAGAGCCCACCGCAGCCGCGGCGCTTCCCCGTCGCTCCCGCCTCCCGTCGGCCCGGCTCATCGGGCTCTCCTCGGCCGAAAGCGGGAGGATTTGTCTCTGCGGGGTTACTTTGGTTTCTGTTTCGCCGCCGCCGCGGGGCCGTGCGGCTCGGCAGGGCCCACGCTCGGGCCCGGTCGGGATCGGGAAGGCTCGATGGGGCCGGAAGGTCCGGGGAGCTCGGTGGCCCGGGGGTGGGGGGGAGGTGGGAGGCCGGGAGCGATGGGCTCTGTGCTGCAGAGGCCTTGTTTGCTCTGTAAAGCTCGTACGGCAGAAAGGGGCCGTCCGGGCTGCAATCGGCCCCTCTTGGGGTTTGCATTGAGCTGTTGGACCCCCCCCGCTTCTGCTCAGGCGAGGAGCGGTTCAGGGGTGACTTTGCAAGGACGAGTCCTCCCGGGCTTTGGATGCAGCCCGCGATTATTTTTAGACTCCCGGTTACCTCGCAGAGGTCGGGGCTGTAGAAATGCCTCCGGCCCGAGGCCGCTGGGATAAAACCGTCTAAAAGTAGGGGAGGGGGACACCTTCCAAAGGGAAAACTTCCAGAGGAGTTTCATTTAGGCAGAAGCAAGACAGAGGCCACGGGGACGGCCGCGGACCCCGGCCCCGCAGCCTCCCGCGCCCGGCTGCACCTTTCCCCTCTCCCGCCGGGGCCCGGGCCGGGAGCAGACTTCGTCCAGGCCTTTGACTCCCGTTCGGAGCACTTTAAGCAGGCTGAATCCGGTCGAACGCCGGGCTGGGAGAGCCAGAACGGCCGTTACGAACCTGGAGCGGGGATTTGTCCCTCGTTGCGGTGGGGCAGGGGCCAGATTCCTGCTTCCAGCCCGCGCAAATCCCGGCCGCGAAAACTCTCCTGGACTTCTTTTCTTTGCTTCTTTCGATATGATTTTTGCAGAGGGTTTCGTTCAGGCTCGATTTCAAATAAACATTTAAATCCTAAAAGCGGCGAAAGAGAAAAAAGAAGGGGAATAAATAATTAATTGGGGGAGCGGAGAGGCCGAGAGAGGGGGTGACTTTTGCAATGAATCGCTGCTGGGTTTTACACCCCGGCCCTTCCAAAGTTTCTTTTCGCGGCCGAGCACAACAAAGACAATGGAGCAAAGATCGCTCCTTGGGTTTGAGGGGGTGAAAAGGCGCCGCGGGACGGCGGAGCTGCCGGTGCGGCGGGGAACCCGCTGCCCGCGATCTCTCTCGCTGCCCAGGCCCGCTTCTACCCGGGCCGCTCAGCGGGTGCCCGGGCCCGGGCAGAGGTTCCTGCTCCTTCCCTGGTACACCCGGGTTTGGCTGCTAGGCGCTGGATGGGTGCAGGGCCCGGTAGGACCGTCGCGGGTGCCCCCATTTGCTGGGCGGGCAGCGCTGTGAGTGCCGGGGGGTGCGTGTGCCTTTGTGTTCCTGTATTTCTATTTGCAACAAAGCAAATAAACTAAAACCCCAACCCCTGACACCCCACCGCAGAAAAGGAGCGCAGCGGCGAGCAGAAGAACGAGGATGGGGCCGCCGACGATCCAGCGAAGAAGAAGAAGCAGCGGCGGCAACGGACCCACTTCACAAGCCAGCAGCTGCAGGAGCTGGAGGCCACTTTCCAGAGGAACCGCTACCCCGACATGAGCATGCGGGAGGAGATCGCCGTGTGGACCAACCTTACCGAGCCCCGAGTTCGGGTAAGAGGAGCGCTCAGTCTCGCCGGGGAGCAGGCCTCTGGGAGGGGGGGTCTGGAAGATACGGTCCTTTTTGGGAGCTCTGCGGTGGTTTGCGAGCAGCCCCCGGCCGCCCTGCGCTCGGCTTTAGTAACTAAAACTGGGATCCAGGCCGGAGAGCAGGAATCCAGCTGCCGGCAGCGGGGAGATGTCGCCCTGAGCGGGCTGCGAAAGCGACGGGCCGAAAAGCGGGGGTCGAGCAACGCGTGGGGATCTGGGCTAGGAAAGTGCCCGGTTGTGGGGGGAAGCCGCTCAAGTTGGCCTAAACACCCACCCCAGCAGCTCCAGAGGCCCTTCCCCTCTCCGGTTATTCCCAATAATCCCAGCAATAGCGACCATCTCCCACCAAACTGGATGCGATCTCGACCTCGGGATACCGCTCAGACCGGGCCCGGGATCTCGGTGCCAGCCTCTCGGCCACGCATCTTCCGTTTGCAGGGGTTATGGGCGAAGTGAAGGACAAGGGCCCCTCAAAGTCAACAGAGCTGTAGACACATACTTTACACGCCCCGGAGCCGATACCACCATATATATACATGGTGGCTAAGTATATCTATATGGTGGGTATACATATATATATTTGGTGGCCATATATTTGTATATATATATGGCGAATATATATATATACATGGAGCTATATAAATATGGAGTCTATATATACATGTGTATATGTGTATATAGCCTCGGCAAAGGCTAAAGAGATTTCCCGCTGAAATACCCTGGCAATGAACGACCAGACCAAGAAGCTCGGGTGTATTGATCCGCGGTGCTCCGACTGTCACCGTTTCTCTCTTCCCGTTTTCCCCCTGGGACATTTCTCAGCTCAGTTCCTGCCGTGGCTGCACAGCCCTGGGCCGTTGCCTGAGCGCGTTACCGGGGAGCAGAGAAACACGGGAGAAAACGGGAAACGTCCCAAAATTCCTTGTTTTTTTCTTGTTTCCTTTTTTTTTTTTCCCTGGCAATTAAACGCCGAGTGACCAAATCGGATTACAGAGATTGTGCTTTAAACCTTTCAAGAGTAAACACCCATTTGGAACGGGACAAATGCATCTGAAAGCGTTGTCCTAATTGAGTTGAAAACAAAACAAAGCCGGAGCATTAATACTGGGGGGGTGTTTGAGAAAGCGAACAAAACTAATATATGAGTTGCTATTAACATGATTTCGTTCTCCCTCTGTGTAGAGATCGTTTGGTTTGATGTTCTGAGATTGCAGATTGCAAATCCAACCTTAATTTGCTACGAGGGCCTTCCTTTAAAATGTCTAGGAGCCATAATTAAAACTATTACCCTCATTTTCAGGAAATTCCTGTCTGGAAGCACCTTCCGAGGAGTACATTAGAGGGTTTGAACACGTTGGCTTTCGTTTCCTATTTATACGGGCTTCTTTCTATTATTGTTATTTTTTAAAATAGACTCCTCCATCCATTCCCTCCCCCTCCCGAATTTTCCATCCTCGAGGCCGGTGTTTCATAGCAGTTGAGCCATTTCTGCGCCGGGAAGGGAGGCCCGAATCGCTGCCCCCTTTTGTCCTCCCCCGGTCCCGGCGGAGGGCACGCAGCTTCCGCGGGGCCGGACGCAGGGAGCCGCGAGGCTCCGGTGTCCGCAGGGAGGTCGGGGGTGGCGGGTCGGTAGGAGAAAACCGGGAATACTGGGGGGGATGCAGCCGGAGAGGCTCGCAGGCCAGGGCGAGCCGGCAGGAGGGACAATGCTGGATTTTAACCTGGAAAAAAGGATTTTGGGAATGACCGGCTTCAATCGCGGGAGGCTCTGCCGCTTTCCAAGGGCTAAAAAAGAAAAAGAGAATAAATATAAGAGAAAGCTTGGATCAGGTTTTTCCATTAAACACCAGGAGCGGCCCCGGTTCTCTGTTCCCTGTTCAGGGCTGTTAATCCCAGTAGATGGAAGGGCAGAAGCTGCATCTAGGGGTGATGCGGGGATTGATTTTTTCTCCCCCCAAACCTAAACATATTAATCCAATCCCTCTTTTTATGATCTCTAACAAGGGGCTTTTATTACACAGCATTAGCGCTCGGGAAAGCGATGGAGCCGGGGCGAGCTGGCCCTGACCGGAGAGGGCCGAGGGGGGGACCGAGCACCCTCCGGTACTGGCGGCTGCACGCATCCGGCCGAGCACAGAGGGATGCGCTCAGGGACCGCTGTGCGCGCAGCACCCTGCGGATCTGGACTTTCGGCATGCGGGGTTGGGGGGATGCAGGGGGTGGGACCTCATCTTCCTTCACATCCCGGGGTGGGGGTATTGTGCTCGGCTGCCTGCCCTCTGACCGTGCCGTGTCGGTGCCGTTCCCCTCCCTCAGGTCTGGTTCAAGAACCGTCGAGCCAAGTGGAGAAAGCGGGAGAGGAACCAGCAGATGGACCTGTGCAAGAACGGCTACGTGCCGCAGTTCAGCGGGCTGATGCAGCCCTACGACGACATGTACGCCGGGTACCCCTACAACAACTGGGCCACCAAAAGCCTCACCCCGGCGCCGCTCTCCACCAAGAGCTTTACCTTCTTCAACTCCATGAGCCCCCTCTCCTCGCAGTCCATGTTCTCGGCGCCCAGCAGCATCCCCTCCATGAACATGCCTTCCGGTATGGGCCACTCGGCCGTGCCGGGCATGGCCAACTCCGGCCTCAACAACATCAACAACATCAGCGGGTCCTCGCTCAACTCGGCCATGTCCTCCCCGGCCTGCCCCTACGGGCCACCGGGCTCGCCCTACAGCGTCTATCGGGACACTTGCAACTCCAGCTTAGCCAGCCTCAGACTGAAATCAAAGCAGCACTCCAGCTTCGGCTACAGCAGTTTGCAAAGCCCCGGCTCTAGTCTAAACGCCTGTCAGTACAACAGTTGACGGACTTGACACAAACCACCTCCGACAAAACATCGCCGACAAAGCAAAGCAGAAGCAAAGCGACGTTTAACGGAAAAGAAAAAAGAAATATATAAATGTTAAAACCCGATGATGCTTAAAGAAAAACCCGAGCAAGTGAGAGAGGAAAAAACAAACAAACCAAAACGCCACCAAAAACAAACCCCCAAAAGCTCCGCTGACTTCGACTGTCTAGATAAGACGATATTAATGCAAACCAACGATGCAACCAATACAGCGCTAAAGTAAAAAGAGATAATAAATAACAATAAACCATCAAAAACCGTAAACGGACCAGAAAACTTTCGCAAGAGACACCGAAATCTGGTACATGGATGAGTTGCAATTTTTTTTTCTCTGGATTATGCGGGTTGTATGTGTTTACTTGAACTTGCACAGGAGTTGGTAAGGTGGCCGCTTCCCCGCGGGGAGGGCGGTGAGGGAGGGAGGGAATGAGGGAGGGAATAAGGGAGGGAAAAGGGAAGGAGGGAGGAAGGGAGGGAGGGAGACGCCTCAGTGGTAAAGAGCTGGTGGGACGGTTCTTGGCCGCTTTTCGCCCGGGCAGAGTTTGGTCAATGTTTACCACTGAGAACCCGAATCACACTCGGAAAATACAAAAACAAATAGGGAGGGGGGAAGAAAAAACCCCTTTAATTAGCAGAACGGATTCTGCGGAAAAATGGTTAAAATATTAGGTATGAAACTATTAAACGTAATAATGACAAGGGTCAACCACTTATATAAGGTTATATTTATATGTACCGTTGCATTGTGCCGGATCATTGTCCTTGGCCGTTGAATAAACTGTTTTTAAAGTGCATGATTCTTGATGTTTTTTCTTTAGTTGGAAGCTATAATCCAGTCATTCCTGATCCTAAGCAGCTCAAGGTTTCTACCTCTTCATCCTTTCCAAAAGACTGCAGTATCCCCGGTTCTGAGAGTGCACAGAAACCCTCCAGCGAGGCGAAAACTGTTCAGCATCTTCCCCATCCAAAGTCTTGATAATGAAATTATCATTCATCTTTATTGAAAAGCAGGGGTTCTTTTTCTCTTAAAAGAAACCCCTAAAACCCCAAAACCCCTTTTAGAGAGTCTAGGGGGAAAAAAAAGAGACGAAAAATGGTCTGTTATGAAGTGAATCCAGATACTGCATCTCTGCTAAAGAAACAGCGAGCCTCGGCGTCCGGAAAGGTTGTTTAGCAAAGCTGAAAGCGTTCCTTGCTTTTCTAACTGTGAGGAAAAACAAGGAACAAAAAGATCCCCCCTGATCTTAAGGTGTTGTTATCTTAAGGTGTTATTATGTAAATGTAGATACTTTTAAGAAGTGCTTGTTGGCAAAAACAGAAAACTGAAAAAAAAAAGAAATGATAAATATGATCTTTATTAATACTCATACAAAGCGCATATGAAGTTTTATTGCAGGCGTATTTGTTGCTTATTTTCTTTTTGTCGATACTTATTACCTGTAGATGACAAAGAAACATCAAATGCACCCGGTACTTCTTTCCCAGTGTATTTCACACCTGTGGTAAACGTTAAGCTGGTTATTTCACTTATGCTGTTGTGGATAAGGATGCGGTATAAATATTGTTTTATAAGTTATGTTTTGTGATTTTAATTCCCTTTTTTTTTTTTTTTTTCCAAAAGTGAGAGCATGGGAATAAAAAGAAAAAAAAAAAAAAAGAAAAATACAAAATCAAAACGAAACCTGGAAATGCCTTTAATGTTCTTTTCTGGCTGTGTTTAAGAGATCGATTAAACAAGAACAGTAGCTTCCCCCACCCCAACCGCCCCATGGGGGTATTTTGGGGGGATCCCACCATTTCTCCCCTGGAATTGCGCCTTTGTCCCGCTCCCCCTCGTGTCTTGGGAAGGGGGGACCCAGTCCCAAGGGCAGCCCCAGCTCTGGAATTAATCCCCCGTTAATTTGGTATCAGATCGTTCCCGGCGGCGGCGGATGCTGCGGCCCCGGTTGCCGCCCGGAACAACGCTTCGAGCCGCTGGCTGGAGTTTTCGCTCCCCGGAGGGTTCATCCAGCACCCTGAAGTTCATCCTTGCACCCCGAGGCAGCTCCGGGACCTCTCCGTCCCTCCCGAACCGTTTTGCCCGTTTGGCCAAGGTGCGGTTTTCTTTCTCTCCTCTAAATACTCCGAGCTCCTGAATTTTAAAGGTTATTCGATGGATTTATTTCCCTCCTAAGCTTTTGTGAGCACAACCCGCCCTGATTTCATTCCTACTCCATTACTACCACCATGACCATCAATATTTTATGGAAAATACCGCTTTTCCAACAAACGAATCCACGAATTCCCGGCGGGAGGCCGGATCCGCAGGCAGCCGCTTTCCTCCGCGGGTGACAAGCCATTGCCAGGCCGGTTGCCCGCGCCCCCAGCGCTGTGTTTAAGCGCCCGCGGATGTCCGGTCCCCCCCGACAGTTTTCAGCTCTCTGCGACGCTGGAGCCGCTGGAGTCCCGGGGGGAGGTTTCAGCAGATCGGAGCTGAGGCTCCGGGGCTGCTTTATCTCTTATCATAACCGTGGGACCCTGCGCCACACCGGGAAAAGGACCGGGTTTCCCTCCGTTTTCCATCCGGGAGGGGATCTGCAAGCTTATTTTAGCCTGCACTTTCGGTGTTCATTTTCTCCTGTTCCAAGTCACTGCAGTGCTCAAGTTTAGTCAAACCCTGCCGCATGTTTCGGCTGTTGCTGGAGTCATGAACCCCCTGAAATTCAGGATCGGGGAAAAAAACTGGGGAGCAGGGACACATCTCGCACAGATTTCAGTGCCCGTGGCCGCCCCCGGTGTCCCCAGGAATGTACCAGGGAAAGCTGATCCGCTGCTGCTGGGTGAAATTTGGGCATCTTGACACATTTATGGCTGAGGGAAAGGAAAATTCCAAGGAGACACTGAGCAGAAAGCAGCTCCTGCACCTTCCCTGCGCGCTTTTACAGATGCCCTGCTTCCAGCAGCCTTTAGGTCTCCCCCGCAACGATTAGAGCTTGAATTATTTGAGGGTTTGTTGTATTCAAGCATGACTTAGAATTGCCTTGCTCAGGCTTCCTTAGGGATATGCCTTTGGATGTTCCCAGGTGTGTGACCGCCCTGGGGGCAGCCGAGGGGGGCCGTTATTTGGTGGTCTTTTAGCTCCCAGTGTCCTCAAAGGGGGGTCCCACGTATAACTTGCCTCTCCCCATCACTCTTCATACCTCGGTTTTGAAGTCCCCTTGCCAGCGCCTGGCTGATGGGTGTTTCCACGCACAGGGGCGACGGATTCCCATCCTTCACCCTGCACATTCCTTCAAGTGGTTTCCAGCGCATGAAGCTCAAGCAGGGATACCTGGAAGCTGTGCTGTTTCAACCTAATGTAGCTCCAGCCTGGTGAGACTTTGCCTGTTAGTGGGTGCTGCAGAGACCCCCAAACTCTTGCCCACGGACTGTAGCCTTACCTTTGTCAAGGCAAGCAGAGAAAACCCGAATCAACGTTTCCATTTATCCTGGGCATCCTGATTTACCTATTTGTTTTCCAAGGCAAAGTTGCCTAAGGAGAAATTTGTTTGGGAGTGCTGTAAGGTCCTGAAAGGTCCCAAATGACCAACTCAGGAATTGCTGCACTGTGGAGGCTCCTATTGCACCAGCCCAGATGAAGTCCACAAGGACTTTATGCCTCAGACTGCGCTGTCCATTCAAGATTAAATGTCTCCTAATAAAAAGCTGTGGTCAGTTTAACTCCAAATTGCATGCTTTTCTTTATCTGTGGCCTGGAACTCAGCAAACTATGCAAAGTCCCATTTAAATTAATGGGATGCTTCAGTATTGGTTTTAATGGGGGTTTGTATAATAAAAATTACACTTAGAAGTGCCCTAACATTTTGTTGCGAACTTGCAACAAAAGTCGTTGGATCTGGGATAGTAAAAATACAGGCTTTATATGAAACCTATGAAGGGTTTGTCATTAACTTCAATGGCACAGTTTCAGGCCTTATTATTTCAGTATACCTCTTCTATAAGTAAAGAATTACTTATATATTAATTAAACAAGAATTCGTGATACCTTTTCTGTTTCAGCCTGGCAGCTTTTATGTTAAAGCTTAGCTTGGTAGTATCAAACCAGCCAAGATATTTGGGCTCATAAACCAGCCTGTATACAAGAACTGAGAGCAAGCAAATATAAGAAACTCCACATTGTTTATGCTTAGAGTTTGCCCATCAAACAAAGCGAAGTTATTACTGCTCAAACCAAAAATGCTTCACATCCCTCCTTTAATCTATCCTGGAGAACAGTTTTCTGCTCACCCTCCTCGAGAACAGTAAAAAACCTCCTTCAAAGTGAAATATGTTTTAATTAACAGAGCTGCAAACTAAAATCCACAGCTATGCAACGAGCCTCCTCTGCAGCTCACCATTGTGCGAGCCGCTCGGGCACGCTGCTCTGATTAACAAGCTACAGGCTACGCTCTGCTCCGAGCTGATTAAGCTGGAGGGCTGCAGGCAGATTTCCTATCAAAACCCGTTTCAATGGGAGCCAGCCTTTTCTTTGGAGCAGGGTTTTTTCTTGAAACAGGGAAAAAAATCCTTTGTTTACCCCCGGCTCCGGTTGCTCTAATGAAGAAAGCACATGCACGACATTTATATTTACCAAGGAGTTCACAACAAGTAAAAATTCCCATAGGAAACAAGAACAACACAACACGTGCGTTTCATTTCTCCCCCCCTTCTTCACCCAAGTAATTTCTTGCACAAAAAAACCCAGGTAACAAAGTTCAGTCTCTGCCAGAGATGAGGAAATTTGCTCGCGAATCTTCCCAGGAGATCAGTGGAGCTTGCGCCCACGGGCGAACCCCAGTGATGTAAATGAGGAGCCCAGAACCAGCTCCTCCCTGATGCAGCCCTACAGCCCATAGCAGTGAGCGACGCCTCCCCACAACAGGACAACCAGCTCTCGGTCCAGGGTGCTCCTTCCAGTCTCAGGCAGCAGCTTCAGAGCTTCCCAGCAAATCTACATGTTAATATGCAAGAAAGAGCGTTCTGATTTACTCTGAGCAGGGACAAAGTAGCTGCTGTCCCCCAGGAGCGCAAAGCAATTTATTTTACAGGCTTCAAAGTGATACATGCCTGGGTACAGGAGATTAGCAGGGGGATTTTCAAAAGCCCTATGTGAGTGAGGACCAGATCGCAAAAATGGTGCAGTGAATCAGTCCTGGTGTGAGATTTTCCTAGAAGTCAGTTAGGCACCTGGGATTTAAACACTAAGAGTGAGACTTTTAGAGGGATTTAGATGTCTGAAGATACAACTAAGTACACAGTGGGATCTTTCAAAGCACCCAGTACCTGTGTCTATCGGAGGTATCTGCTCTGGCTCCTCCTGAGGCTCTTCTAACTGCCTGTGTGAGAGCCCCAAATCCCTCCAAAGGCTGGCTCTTGGTATTTGGGCGCCCTAAAAAATTCCCATTCTCTCTCCGCACCCTTCTTTTCTCTTTCCCAGAAAGTCTAGAAGGAAAATTCCCTCATTTAAGAGCTCATTCAGAAAAGTACTTAAGCATACAAGGAAACTATCCAGCAAAGTGCTTCTAGGCAAGGGGTGAAGCCTTGGTGCCACATGTGAGGCTGTGGTCCATGGATAACCACAGCACTGCTCGCACCCTACTGCTCCCACTCTACTTAAACCAGGCAACTCGAGTTGCTTAAAGTTAAGCATAAAGCTAAGTGAGGTGAAGGAAGCATTCTGGGGAGTCGTGCTCTCACAAGCCTGTCTTTGAAGTCAGGTCCTGCATTTAATCTTGTGCTTTCACAAAGCAAGACCCCACTCTTCAAACATTTACAGGGGCAGGTTTTGAACCTTTGAAAGCAAAGCTGGAAAGGCAGGTGAGGAGGCTGGGGGCCAGCTTGCTCTCTGCTCCTCGGGAATGGGCTAACACAGGCAGCAGCGTCCCCTCCTCACGCTGACAAAGCCAGCAGCTTTCTGGAGCATCCCCTTTAAAGCAGCGGAGACCAGGGCTGGGACAACTCTGCCCACACCATCAGCTCGTTCACTGCAGCAAAGGGAATAAAATACCATGAGCCAGTGCAGATGTGTGGAGCTGCAGGAAATCTCTTTATTGTTTAAGGCAGGGAAGCACCCTTACACCTCCTGCTCTGCACTCACAGAACTTGCTGAAATGAGTCTTGGTTCCCCACGGACTGATGTGGTGGCACTGAACTTGGTTCAGCACAGAATGTGTGCAGCCCCTCTGCCTGGCACAGTACCAAAAAGGGCTGGATCCTGTCCCCCAAAAGCTCATCCTTTTACCTGAAGTGTTTTTGCATGTTTTACCTCTGCACACATCAGCCTACAGCTCCTTTCCATGAATCCGTACCCCTGCTCTACGTTGGCCCATTTGCCCCACACACAGACCCTGGCTCTGCTGCCCTTCGTGATGATCATGGGACCGCTGCCCTCTCTGGCCCTGTCTCATTTCCAGGGCTTCAGGCAGAGGAGACAGCAGCATTTACCCACGGTTTGTGGGTTCAAAGCTCCCCAGGCTGGGGCTGGCACCTGCATTGGGCACATTTGAAAGGGCCATAATACAAAAAAGGCAGAAACTGCCAATCCTCTGTCCTGGCCACTTTCCTGACCTGAACCCCGTTACCTGTCCTCTCCATACATCTCACCATCCTCTGACAACGTAAATACCTGTTCATTCCGTGGCTCCACTGCTCTCTGTGTATCCATCTGCCTTACATCTCCTCCTCCCTCATTCCTTACCTGCCTATCCCATACAAATACCTCCCTACCTCCAGCCTGTTCCTCTATGGAGCAAGGTTAAGATTAAGTTACAGATAGGGTGAAGGCTTACTGCTTAGAGTTAGGGTCAGGGTTTGGTTATGGTTAGGGTTGGCTTGATTGGTTTAGAATTAGGGATAGGGTTGGTTCAGCATTTAGGATTATGTTTGAGTTATGGCTGGGTTAGGGTGAGGCATGGGTTAAGTTTGGTTTAGGATTATGGTTAGTATCAGGGTCAGTGGGAGGTCCCAGCTGGTACTAGGGTTAGTTACTGAGTGCAGAGTTTTAGGTGAGGTTGGAACTGTGGGTTATAGCTATGTCCAGATACTGTTGGGTTAGGGTTAGGTTTGGCTTAGCGCTGTGTCAGGATAAGATTTAAATTCAGGGTTGGATTTGTGTCAGGATTTAGAATTAAGGTTACTTTCAAGATTGGTTTGGGAATCACATCTCAGCCTTGATCATGCAATTTCTCTATGCCTCTCTCTTATGCAAACAGATCTGTTCTCTTTCTGTCCATCTGATGACTGCAGATCACTTAATTTTCTCTCCCACACAACCCTGTAGGTGTTTATACTGGAGTTTCATAACACTTAGCAATCCATTTTCCCCATGTATTCTCATGTACCTGACCTCTTTGCCTGTTTTGCCTACATTCATGTTTCACACATCATCTATCTCACATCTACTAATCTCCCTCATCCTTTCTTATAACACTAATGTATTCACCACTTCTGCTTTTGCCTGTCGTGCCTAAAACATCAGTGCAACTAATGCCACGATTAATGATCTTTTTTTGCAGTTTCTTTAATACATACTCATTAAGCTAATGCCTGTGAGTACTTACCTATCTGATCAATCTGATGCAAATTTTAATTAATCTCTCTGGATTTCCATAGAACATGGTAAATGATATATTTTCATCTCTCTCCTTATTCCATATTAATCTCTCAGCTCGCTTGTACCCACTCTCACGAGCTTCCTGGTACCCACTCATCTCTATCTGCACCTACATCCTCCTTCATCAACCATCCTGCCCAGGATTTACTCCCCTATTTAACATCTCTCTAATTCGTACTTGATCATCAGGCTAATTTCTCAACACTCCCAGCTCATGAATACTCCTCTGTCTCTTTATCTACCCAATAGCTAGTCCAACCTGTTAGCTCACTAATTGTTCCAAGCTTGTTTTTTTCAGCATAATCTCTTCATTCTGTATGAATTTTATGTCGTCTGCTTACTCTGTGTCTATTTTACCCTACTCTTCCTTAAGTGCTTTTGTGCCTTTTCCCGTATCTAGTCTTCTTTCTTGTCTGTGCACTTTATCTTTTTGTATGTGCACCTACTCAATACTTCTTTTGCTTCTTTAGGTCTTATATATCACCTTTTCCATACTTCCTTGCCTTTGTATTCGCATGGACTCTTGATTACTAAAATACCCTCTCTACAGGTGCTACTTATCTATTACTCTATTAACTACTCATCTATTAACACTGCTATTGTTCCTTTAACTGTTCCTCCCTCTCTCCACATTCCCTGTAATCAATCCCTTGCCCACCCTATCAGCCCATATTTTCTGACTGTATTATTTATTCATGCATTTATTCCATGCTTCTAGCTATCTTTCCATCACTTTACCCAGACAACACATGTTCTGTCTGTTCTAAACTTGTCCATCTCCATCTGATCTCTTTCACTTTTGGCCTTTAACATATTAATCTGCTCTCTACAGGTTTATCTAGTTGATCTTTCTAGCTAATACAAGCTCAGTTAATAACTCTTCATTCGATATATACCCATCTCTTCATCCACCCATGCATCCAATTCCTACTCAGCTGACCTAACCCCAGGATATTCACAGTATTTCTAGTGGATCACCTCCTCTTTGGGCCCATTTTCCTATGTTAGATTTGGAATTGGCACTGCTGCTCATGTCACCTCCATTTGATTTATGTCTCCCAGAATATCTCTACACATCTCTTTACCTAAACATGTTAATTAGCAGAGATCAGTTCATGTCTCCACGTATTCCATGTCCTGATAAGTTTTCAGTTATATCTGCACTTATCTAATTGCTACATATTATAGCTACATACTTAAAATATCTACTTGCAATATCCCACATTTCCGTATTTAATCTATCCATGTACATTTACTCTGCTTAACTTCCCAGCCACCCAGCGGTTACTTTACCTACCCAATCCAGCTTTCTCTCTTCCACATTTATCTGTTCCACCCCCATTCAACAAACCTGTATGTGACATACAGACACCTATTTGCGAATTTTAACATGGCTATTAGGCATGGCCCTTCCTTTCCTTTCCTTTCCTTTCCTTTCCTTTCCTTTCCTTTCCTTTCCTTTCCTTTCCTTTCCTTTCCTTTCCTTTCCTTTCCTTTCCTTTTTTTCTTTCTGTCTCTCTTTCCTTCCTTCTTTCTTTCTTTCTTTCTCTCTTTCTCTTTCTTTCTTTCTCTCTTTCTTTCTCTCTTTCTTTCTTTCTCTCTTTCTTTCTTTCTTTCTCTCTTTCTTTCTTTCTCTCTTTCTCTCTTTCTCTCTTTCTCTCTTTCTCTTTCTTTCTTTCTCTCTTTCTTTCTTTCTCTCTTTCTTTCTTTCTTTCTCTCTTTCTTTCTTTCTCTCTTTCTCTCTTTCTTTCTCTCTTTCTTTCTCTCTTTCTTTCTCTCTTTCTTTCTCTCTTTCTTTCTTTCTTTCTTTCTTTCTTTCTTTCTTTCTTTCTTTCTCTCTTTCTTTCTCTCTTTCTCTCTCTCTTTCTCTCTTTCTCTTCCTTTTTTCCTTTCCTTTTCCCTTCATTTTCTTTATTTTCTTCCTTTCTTTCCCTCTGTAGTTTTCCCATACCTAGCTCTACATTTTAAAATATTTCTATTTGATGGCAGATCCAGCCAGCACCTCTCTTGTCCACGTACTTATCCCATGGATTCACTATGCAGCCTGTCATCCACCTCATTCCAGCTCCGCTACCCAGCCAGATCCTACACAGACTTTCCACCCACCCAGATGGGACTTGCTCTAACACAACACATCCCACATTTAAGCTACTTATCCTGATGTGTATCACAACCACACTTACCACACCAGACCCCTGGCTACGCTGTCTAATCCATGTCAAATACACATGCTTTCCCTCCACCATCAATTCTTCTGCATTAGTATCAAATAATACATTCTCTGCACAGGGTGTATGTCCATGTAATGATGTCACTTACTCTAATCCATCTCCAGGTACCTGTGTATCTCTACCATTGTTTCTGTGTGTTTATCTCAACTGTCCATCGGTTTACGCCATAAAATCCAGCAACCAACACATGGGGCCATTCAATCCGGGTGCCCAACATGCTGTCCCTCATTATACATGAGGTAATTCATTTCAAAGTAACTTCAGTAACAATGCTTTTATCACTCTCAGTGACCCAGCGCTGTATCAGACCGATGGATACAGGGATGCAGAGAGAAAAAATGGATATTGTCCGAGTAAATGTCATGTAACCCCATGCGTCTCAAAGCAGAAATAACAACTAGCTGCAAACAAGAAGTTTGCTCCTGACATGGCAGGAGGGTCAAGACAATTATGCCAACAGTATGAAGAAAAGTGAACATTGGGAAAAGACAAAATCATCATCTCTACATCTGTGAAGTGTGTTTGATGTTATGGGACCAATTTCCAGTTTCAAATACCCACAGGGCTGTGGTAGTGGCGTTATGTAGGTACATCTCGTGTCACCAGCTCTGTCAGGTAACAGAAGTGATATCAAAACTTCCCACCTGAACTCTCCACTCTCTCCTTATAAGTTTGATTTCCTGGGTGCAAACAAGAGCCTCACATGGCCAACCTGCATGGCTGAAGGGGGGAAACCTTTGAAGCCCTGAGCTTGGAAATGTTTGGGCCCAGGAGTTTGGATTAACAGGATGCTGAGCAGTGGGGTTTGGTTTTGAATGCTTTGCCATGATTTTATCTATTCTCAATTAGTCTCCAAAACCAAACCAGCATCATTTGATACCAAAATAATTTGGGGATCAATGAACCATCGGGCGACAAAGATAGACAAGGCAAGGGGAGTTGTGCTCCCCGCTCTTCCAGACCAAGGACTGGGATCCTCTGGGAGCCTTTGCTGAGCCCTTGCAAGCCGCACACGTGGCAGGAGCTGGAGGAGAGGAGGGCAGGAGTCGGGAAACTCTTGGGAAAGTGTCATAAATACCTCTCGATATTCCCGGAGATAGCAGAGCCCTTACATGCGCTGCTGGCCACAATCAGCAGCCCCTGTGAGAAACTGTTTGTCTTGGTCTTTGCATCGGGTAAATGCCCAACCCAAATTCACTGATAAAAGCAGACACTGAAGGGAAAAAAAAGGGCAGAAAAAACAACCCAGAGACAAGGTCTCCTCGGGCCCCCAATCAAGAACAAAACAAGGCAGCAACCAGACAGCCATTTAGTGAGCATCTCAAAGCTATCTCCCGTCTGCTGGAGGGGCTTTAAAGGCATCAGATTTGTGTGTTTGGCTCAAGCCAAGTGAATTGTAGTCTAAAGCCTTGCCTTGAATTCAAGGCTGTGTTTACTGCAGGGAGGGCGAGGGGAAGGAGGTAACCCCAAAGCCCTCCCTCCTCCTCTTCCCCCACCCTGCAAGCCCCAGGCTTGAAACTTGATTTACAGAAAAAAAGGACAAGATTGAATTTCAGTTTGCAGGATTAGGGAGATGACTTTTAGGGGCTGCTTGGTGGAAAAAAAAGGAAAGCAAAGCAGCTGGGAGGGATTAGGCTGAGCTGGCGTCTGCACTTTCAACTGATTCAATTTTGCTCCACAAGACATTGTATCTGAGCCTTTCTGGAGACTATTCAAAGCAAATCATTTTCATTTTACCATTTGGTAAGTGATCAGAGTCTATTTTTAGTGTCTTGGAAGCGTCGGGGGTTTTCTCTCTCTCCTTTTCTTTTCTTCTTTTTCTCCCCCCCCCCCCCCCCCCCCTTCCCTCTATTTTCTTCCGCAATTGAATATCTGCATTTGGGGTATCAAGAACAGGCATGTTTGGAGGGAATGTTTACCACAGCCAGCAGCTTCAATTTATGTTATGCCTTGCTTCAAGAAGAAAAGGCACCAGAGAGAGCTTGGAGCTGGCAGGGCTGTCAAGCCACTCTGAAAGCCTCCCAGAGCCCGAGCTCTGCACCACTTTGGGTTGTTTTCAGGTGATTCTTTATGATCTGGGCAAATCCAACTGGTTGCATGCAGGTCCAGGGGCTGTTGGCAGAGGTTGGGGTCCCTGTGCATCAAGCAGAGCGGGCAGGAGGAGATTGGGATGCAGCGAGGGTCCAGGCTGGTGTTTTTCCAGCTGAGCCAAAGGTTAATTTGGTAACTCAGTGATGCTTTGCAAAATCTTTGTTATCTTTGCTACATTTTTCATTGAAAAATACCCAAAACCATCAGAAATCAGAAAATGTTTTTGAAAATGACACAAGGAATAAAAAACCACTTGGGGGGGGGGGGGGGGGGGGAATGTTTTCCCTTCCAGTTTAAATGCATTTTTCCATGTTTTCCTTTTTCTTAGTTTCACTTTACTGAAAGCAGAAGGCTTTGCGAGGTGTCTCTTTCTTTCTCATTCTTTTCTTTTCATTCTTGGAGCTCTTTGGTCTGCTACATTGCTCCACAAACGGAAACCCCCTCACCCAAAGTACTGCTTGAGCAAAGCAAGGGTTAAAAGCATTTTTCTTGCTGGCTTTGCCACAGATTAATTGTGTACCTTTAGGGCAAGGTATTTATTCTCTTTGCATCTTCCCTCACATGTAATGCCTGTAGCAGGGAACACAAAATGATAAATAGGGCGTTTTCCTCCCCAGACCACTGCAAAATATCACTTTGCTCCAGGAGCACTAATGCTTTCCTCTGTTCCCTAACTGGGAGATGGCAGATAACGGATGCGATATCAAACAGTGCATTTCCAAATCAAAAAGCTGATCTCTGGATGAGATTCCTTGAAGATGAATGTTTTCTCTTCTTCTATTATATTCTTCAAGAGGTGATTTTCCTATTAGCGATGTCTATAAAGCGTTCACTTTTTGTAGCAGGGTGCAGATTGCATCCCAAATCAATTGGGTGAGTTTAATCAGTTTAGTTTCTCTGTAAAATGAGGGTAAGGCATTGTCGGTCCCTGATGGGCATCCCTGGGGCGGTGTGAGGTGGATCAGAGAGATGCTGGAAGCAGGCCCCCAGGGATCACCAGCCCTTTAGAAGCACAGGGCCGCTCACAGTGAGCACTTACACTGGCAGGATGCAGCTTAAAAGGATGGAGTAAAGCAACAAGGAGGAATGTAATTAAACACTGCCTCTGTGCTGGGGGGAGCACAGCGTGGGAAGTCCTAAAGGCACCGGATCCAGAAATGAAGCAATGTGTAAAGCAGGGACACTGTCAGGGAGACAACCCCCTGCTATGAGAAGGACCTTTAGGAAGATTGGTGAGATGGATCAGCTAGTCCTTAAAAACAAGGAAGAAGCCTCCCCTGCCTTGTTCTTGCTGCCCTGGGCTGAGCCTGTCACACTGAGCTTGTAGCCTGGCTGGGTTTTGAACCAAAGCAATCCCCTGACCCTGCAGAGCTGCTAGCTATTGTAATAGCAACAACTATTTATTCACAAGCTGGAGTAAAAAGGAATCTGCAAGCAGGGGGAGAAAAGGGGGGGACAAAACACAACCTGTTCTTGTAAAAGAGAGCCTTAAACCCTGCCATACATGAAGGTCCTCGCACAAGCTTTTATCAGTGTGCCGTCAGAAGAGGAGAATGCAATAAGCGCATAGCACACGGGGAACTGGGGGTAGGTGGGTCTCCTCTAGTAAAAAAGAATGGGTCTGAACAAAGAAAAGGGTTCTGCTAAAGTGATGGTGGCAGATGGCATCAGCCCCACCATGTTCCCCTTCAATTGCGGGAAAATATAGTAAAGCAATTTAATGAAAACCCTTAAATAAGCAACCAGTGCAGTTAATTAAACCCATATGCATTAGGAAGGAAATCTAAAGTATACTGATTCATTAAGTTTTATATAACTGTAAACCCCCAGAACCTAAGACAGGGTAAGAAGCCATGATGAAGTGCCAGCTAGAAGGAGACCTTCTACCCAGCTTCACTTCGATCTGCTTTGTTATGACAAGAACAAGTGGTTTTAACAAGTACACCATAAATCAGGAGCGTGCACTCCAGCTTGGAGTCTTCCAGGTACAAAACAGTGCTGCAAACTCACATTCCTTCTCTTGTGGTAGGGTTTTTTCCTATTTTCCAAGACAGAAATAACTGGAACTTGGATGCTGCCATCTGCAAAGAAAATAAGCAGTGAAGAGCTGGTCCTTGAGGTCTTTACTGATTTTTTAATTCAAGAAAACTTAGCACAGTGTCTAGACAATGTTCCCTGTTTAACTGAAGGCCACAGATCCATCACACTTGGCTTTGACTGATGAAACAACCTCTGATTGCAAGAAAGGCAGGATTTCACCTACAGATCAGGGTGTTTGGTTCAGGATTTGCCTCATGTGATTTGGGTCTAGAGGTACCAACTTTGGTTCCTGTTTTCACTAAGCTCTCCCTGGCTCATCTGTTCAGTTTTCAGAGGAATCTGGTTCACTGCATGTAAAAGCCACCAAATGATGATGAATTGATCCCAAGCCACTTAAACAGCTGGAGCTGGGCTTTGAGGTTTCCAGTGATGCTGATTCAAAGTACCCAGAATGAGAAGACCTTCATCCTCAGTAACTTCGGTTTGAAGTGAAGGTGAAGCTAAGAAGAGGAGTCTCAAGCTAATTGGAAGGGCATCTCAGAGCATCCAGGCTGGCTTAGGTGCAGATACCAAGGCCTTTCCCATTCAACTTCACCTGCTGATAGGCACAACTCAGTGGATGGGGATGTAACAGGAGAAAAAGCTACAAAAGCAAAAGATGGCAAAATGAAGTTTTCACGCCTAAAGATTGACCAGGGAGGTGAAATCATTGCACAGTGCAGTTCTTGGTGCTTAGGTGTAAAACAAACCCAAGCACCTAGAAATAAGCGCAAAGAAAGCAAGCGCCCCTTATGAACATGCAAAATACTATGGAAAATATCTTGATTTAAAAAAAAACCCAATAAAAATAAAGACACAAAAGACTTTTAGATGGGGTCTTCATAGAGACTTTCAAGTATGATGGTTCCTTAGGCTGTCTGGCGGTGAACCCACGGGCATTGTGACATGGAGCTGGGGATTGATGGCAACACAAAGGTGCATGGGATGGTCTGACCTTGCTGCCCAGAGCGCTTCAGCCCGGCTGTAAAATAGCTGCAGCCACCGTCTGAAGGGAGAAGGAACGCGGATAGGTGGATACAGCAGCCCCTGTTTGAATTTCCTGGATGTCAGGCACGGTTAATGTTAGGGAGACAGAGGAAGAGCTCAAGTATTGGCCCCAATTCAACAAAGCACTTAAGCACAAGCTTAACTGTAAGTAGGTACTTAAGTCCCTCCTTATACAGCAGAACATATGTTAACGCCTTGCTGAAGCCTGTGTAAAGTGCATGCTTAAAGTTAAGCGTCTGCTTAAGAGCTTTGTTGAATCGGGGCTGTTGTTTACTTCTAAGGATTGATGTCCCCTGGAACATCCAGGGTTCTGGTTGCAAACCTGATGCCTTTGTTTTCTCCTACTGTTATTAATAAAGTCATTCCTTAAAACATCCACAGTGGCAAATCTGCCATCACTGTGTTCACAAGTAACCAGCAAGCCCTGAGCATGTCCATAGGGATTCCCCATGCTTTCTGGTACTTCCATTCTATTTTAGGAAGTTTAAGGGGAAGCAACAGGGTTCCAAAACAATGTGAAGTCACCAGGAACATAATTAATGTGAATTTAGCTTGATTAGAAGCGTTGAGAAGTCTCGAACCATCAGAGATTGCTTTAATATAAACTTGTAAATGACAAATTATTAATGCAAATGTGTATATGTAAATAACATTAAATACAAAATTGTTCCTATTAATAGAAGAGCCATTTCAGGAAATCCTGAGCTATGGAAGGTTATTGGAATGCGGCTTAACTTCACCATCAGGAGGGACATCTTAGGGAAATGAAGGTAATTCACAGTTTGGGTTCTTTTCATAGATACACATCCTCCCAAGAGGATGAAACCCCATAGAAATTGCTCTCCTTGTTAAAATTCACTGTCTTGTGTCTGGGAAAGCGCTGTTGGGATGCTCTCAGGGGCTACCAAGGCACAGAGCAGTAGTCTGTGCCTCTACTTCTCTTTTATCATTAATCTACTTTTGCCTGGTTGTTGGGCATCTCTCCCACACCTTGAGCCCCTTTGGAATCAAAGCTGCTCACTCCATCACTCCAGGTGGGTCCTGGCATCCCTATGGAGGTCCCAGGGTGGATCTGGGGACCCATTGGGATCCCACGGTGTCTCAGGAGGGATGGGCATCCATCCTATCCATGGTTTCGCTGCCCGGGGCTCGGCTCTGTCGCCAGCCTTGCTGGCCCTGCCGGGCGGTTTCCCAGCAATGCTGGAGACTTAGACCACAATAGAAGGAAATCACTAAAGCTGAATTGCTCCAAGTAAGTCCTCAGCAGGGTTTGACTGGTAAATATTTAACAAGGAGAACTCCCTATCCTCTCCTGGTACGTGTTAAACTAATACATTTATTTTAACAAGGGAAATGGTTTCCCCAAGCTCCTGCTCAATTTGAGCCCCTGACTTGTACAAAGGCTCAGTAAGGTAGGCTTCCTGGGGCTCAGTAATTCACTGGGGCTAAACGAGAGATGGCTCTGAGCCACGAACTTGGAGTCTGGAGGCGACAGGACCTCCCCAAGGTTGGGAAGAGCTTGGCACTTGGGTTTCCATTTCCACCTGCCTCCAGACTGGTCCAATACCCAGCTCAGGACATGCCTGTCATTGCTAGCTTCTGACCACTTCAGCCATCCCATGGAACCAGGCTGACTGTAACCCATCACAGTTTCCATGTGCTGGAAGCAGTTCATGTGCCAAATCCTCCCCACAGAGGCTTTGCGAAGCACCAGCTCCGTCAGCATCCATCCCATGCTCCCTTGGGTCCCCAGCCCTTCCTGCTGCCCCTCTTACTGTGCTCAGATGGAGCTGGGTGTCATGGTCAAGGACATAATGATGGGAGCACAAGCAGCTCCTATCCCTTCTCCCTAGGCTGAGGTCCTTTGAGATGCCCAAAGCCAGTTATCCTCAGGAAACCCTGCTGAACCATCTCCTGATGCTTTCTGACCTAAATAGGATACACATCTGTAGCCCCATACTTGGGGCTCAGTGCTCCCTAGAACCTTTCCACATGAGCTGGAGCTCTATCCCACTGCCAGGACTGGCTGCACCCCCCTGTGCTCCAAGCAGGGTGGTGGCTGCCAGGCAAACACCTCCTCTGCAAGACATGCCCTGAATGGCTCCCGGGACACATCACTAGTGCCAGGGCTCACCCTCTTCACCCACAGACACCCACAAACTGCATGGCAGCTTTCCCTCCATGGCACTGCCATCACTTGGTGCTCCAGGGGTGCCCGCATCCCTGCTCCTGGTGTTGCCTGCCTGCCATCGCGCTGGCAGAGGCTGGTGCTGCCTTTGCGGGCTGCAGGCAGGATGTGAAGCTGCTGGAGCCTCTCCTGCTCCCTCACCGATGGCTTTCAAGGCCCTCAAGGAAACAAAAAGCTCTAAAAGCAAACTCCCAACTTTGCATCTTTGCTCCGAGCCATCCCATGACTCCAGCACTTCCACTCTGACTCACGGGCGAAAGGGCAGGTTTGAACAACTGTGGCTGTCTCTGCCAAGGCAATTATGACTCCTGGCGTCACGGCCCTAAAGTCTCTGGGAAACTTTCCCTGCTCCACTTACCCTGGTTGCAGTGCACATGAGCAGCCGGGGGTGACGCGCGGCATTCCCAGGGGAGATGCACGCTTGCAGGTGGGAATGGAAGATGGATGCAAAACCTGGCTGTGCTGGGGAGAGCTCCCTGGCACCATGAAACATCTTCTGCTCCGCAGCCTGCAGAGCAGTGGCTGCCTCAGCATCCCCCTTGGTGCATCACTGGTCGGGAGTGCTGAGTGATCCTTTCAGGTGATGCCATGAGCATGGAAACATCCAGCAAAAACCTGTTTTGGCCTGAGTGTCTGATGCTTTTCTTTTATCACCATGACCTGACATCACATTAACCCTTCAACACCACCAAAAGATAACCAGTGAAGTGTCTCTCCAAGTATCTCTTCCCTAAGTATTCCAGCCTGCCTTCAGTTCTTCATTATATTTACTAACCTTCCCTCTTGAAAGGGTTGAAAAGAAACAAGGAAAACAAATGTCTTTCTCACCCCCACAAGTAAGCAGGAAGCCCATCCCTGCCTATCCCAACCCACAGGGGGGTCTGATCAGGCCAACAGAACTGCACAGGCATCTGTTCAGAAGTGCCCAATTTTGGTGCAAAGTGGAAAACTGGATGGAAAACATCCCTGCAGCCAGCTTCTGTGCTGGTTGGAGATGCTGTGCATCCTATCACGGATGTCCACAGTTGCTTTTTTCCCCATGTGTTGTCTCATACCTATAAGCATTAATGTCAGATCTCAAAACCCTGGGATCGATTCTCTTCCTGCACCAGCAGAAGTACAGAATAGCTTCATCAGTTGGAATTAGCCCTGGTGCATGGGCAGGCAAGAGCAGCAGGAAGAACTCAGTTAATTATCCCCATTAGGACAGAAAGCCCATTTTCAGGCCTTTTCTTAATCTCCTTCTCACTGGACTCGCCACTCCTTGGGCTCAGGGAAGTTCCCACTGAGTTCAGACCTTCCCCTATAACATTCCTTGTGGCCTGGGACAGGTGATGCGGATAGCTCCAGGTCTCCTGACTTTCATGTTGCAGAGCATGATGCTACCTATGAGCCTCATACCAAGCACAGCATCCACCTGAAGCTGACCTCTTGTGCATGACGAGGCTGGACTCTACCCAATAGCACATTTTTGGAATGAATTTTGAGCCTTTTTCAAGGAAAATCTCCTGGGATGGGGTCATTTCACAGAATCAAGGCTGTTCTCCCTGCCTGATTCATAGAGGGATGACTAAGCACATGAAGCATTCCTCAGCCCATGTGTCACTCACGGATCTCTCACCCAATGCCTTCTCCCAACAGGAAGACTGTACTGAACTCAGTGATTGCAGAGTGAAGCCCCTTCTCCATCCCTGTCTCACTGTCACATAACACGTGCAGGGTTTGCACCCTTGGAGAAATATGTGTCACAACGCCTCAAGGGAGTCCCTTAGAAATAACCAGTGCCAGGTCTGTATGCAAAAGCCTCCAAACTTCTTCATTCTCCTAAATTAACTCTTCTCTTTTAAATACAACCTTTCACACATTGCAGATTTGTTTTTAGAATACATCAGATTGAGTTAATGAGGTCAGATTAGTCCTACACTTGTTTCAGCTAGAGCCAGAGTGGCTGCAATAACAGCGATCCAGCCTCGAACACCAATATGCCTTTAAGCACCCCCATAATCCGTTGTGCAACGTTGACTTGCAAAGTAGGCAGGCAAATTGTGTGCTTATGCGTTTTGTAATATTGGCACTCAGATGAGTACCACGGTGCATGGTAATCCCCAGGGATCATGGATGCAATATTTTGAGTGGAGAGCTTCAAAGCAGAGCCCACACGATGCAGGAACTGATGCTGGCATAGACTTAGTTCCCAGCTATCATTTTCCCTATTTTATTTGCTACTACAGCCATCGCTTCAAACTCAGCTGGCAAAGCAGAGTGAAAGCAGATAGGAGGCAGTCAGTGCCATGGTTAGAGGGGACAATCCCTCCTCCCTGGGCATGCGTGAGCTGGCTACACTGAGAGGGAAGATCTGGAGCTTGTCACCCTCCAAACCAGGCTCCCAGGCACTTCCCGGGCTCTGTCCCTCATGCAGGCTTCTGCCAACCTGCTTGAGTACCACAGCAGCATCAGAGCTTTGTGTGTGGAAGTGCTGCAGTGTGGTGGGCACAGGCTGGAAAGCAGCAATGGCATGGGCAGCTCCAGAGCAGGTCAATGTGTGTCCAGAAAACAGCCACGGACATGCGCATGCAATGTACAATCATGCACCAATATACATAGACAAGAAACTTATGGTGGGCAGAGGTTTATACTAAGCAGACAAAGTCCTATTGGGTTATAAGACAAAATAAGCATCACTTTGGTTAGTAACTTAGAACTAATTAAGAGCAGTTTTATAGGTGCAAGATCCCACTGTGCCATAGACCAGTAAAACCATGTCTGAATCTTCCAAAGGATATGCACAAGAATGAGTGTAACACATGGGCCAAGCTCGTGCTGAAGGTGTGCTGGTGCCTGCTCATCTCCCCTCCTCTTTACGTCAGGGCACTGTACATGGGACCAATTCCCCTCTCATGTCCACAGAGTAGGCATTCTGGCATGACTCCACCTGCTTTAGAGGAGCGCAGTTTGATTCACACAATGTCCAAACCCAAAATAAAGGGCCATGCTCCCAAAAAGCTGGACCAAATATACGAAATTAACTAGACAGAGGCTTTGCAAGTCAGTTTTGAGACAGTAGTGAAGGAGCAGTGCTCTGAGATTGAGTTTGCTCCACTTCCCAATGATCTGGCCACCCAACACCTCCACAATGGGCATCCAGAAATGGCATCAACCAGCAACAGCCAGAACGAGGCTTTGGGTTCTAATAGTTCAACATCAGCAGAATGGGCAGGAGGCTGCTTCCAAGATGCCAAAGGGAAACACAGTGATGGGACCCACCTTCCCTGTCTTCCCCTGCACAGCCAGTGGGGCCAGTGCTTGGCTAAACCAACCCGAGGGCTCCAGCTCATGTTCCCAAACCAAGGCAACGTTTTTAGCTAGCCAGTTTAACCATTAATAATTGCCTGCACCAACCCCCCCGAGCTCCCAATGCTATGTAAACACAAGTGAATTAAAATGGTTTTTTTCCATCACTGTTTAAAATGTGTGATGCTTTTCCTAAAGGGCCCCATAAGCAAAAGAGAGACAGGGGGGGGAGTCTGAAACGGTTCCCTGGACTCCAGCCAGGACCCAGCGAGTACTTTATATTTCACTTCAAGCTGATCAGAGCACAGGGGTTTAAGAGGCTTTGAACACAAACAGCGTTAGGTTGGTTAAGTCCTGCTTAGACCAGCGGCGAGCATCGGAGATATAAACAGATTTCATTTGAACCAGGCTTAATGCAACTGGGTTTACAGAGTCACAGCTGACGTCGCCATACATCAGAAGTGGTGTATATTTAGGGTGGCAGAGTGGTGTGATGGTGAGGGCAGTGACCAGCATAGGTGCCCCAGCACCAGCACTGACCCCCCCCATGCACACCGCAGCATCCCCACTGCTCCTTTATCTGCAGAATGGAAAGAGCTGACCTACTTCACAGAGCAAACCTGGAACCAATTAATGTCTAGCCTGCATTTAGGAGAGGCAAAACACTATATAAACATTATGTATCATTTAGCTTCTGAGGAAAAGCCATCGCCTGACAAAAGGGGCCTCTCCTCTTTATTTTGTGAAGTCCAGTTTACACTGGTGCAGCCCTCCTGGCTCTTTTGGGCTGGTCGTAATTTACACCAGCCCAAAGTGCAGGGGAAACCAACTCCCAGAATACATTAATTTCCTTCATTAATACACAGGGGTCTGTTTGCTGTGAGCCCCCATTTCATACCTGGTCGCTCTGTGCGTCTCCCCAGGACAAAGCCAAAGGGCAGCATCACACTGTGTGTGTTGGGCACCAAAGACACTGGTCGAAGGGGTGCCTCACGCTGCCCAGCCTGGCCCACGGGGTTGAGCAGCCTCCTGATACGTTCAGACTATGCAGGCAGCATTTCTGGAGGGGTGAATGGCATGGGAATGGCTGGGGGAAGATCAATGCCCCACATCCCACTGGACCATACCCCATGTAGCTGCCAGTGGAAAACAGGTTTTCATCTTTCTCCGCCGAAGGGTCACATCGTGCGTTAAAGCACCACACGTGCTTCCATCATGTGGGGAAGTTCTAGGAAGTCTCCCTCGTAAACCACAGAATTGTTACAAACAAAACCAAGACAAACCAAATTGAGCAGGAGCTCGCGCTGTTGGTTTCCCCCCAGCCCTTTTACAAGGAGCTCCTGCTGGCAGCCCGCAGCTCCCTTGCACCAGCCAGCTTTGGGGCACAAACTCACTGCAAACAGCAACCCAGGGCTGGCATTGAAAGGGCTGTTTTGGAGAACCATGAGATCTCGGGGATCCAAAGGCAGGCAGGGCCATGGCAGCAGCAGGAAGAGCTCTGCTCAATAAGCCTGCCTCCATGCAGCCAGCCCCCTCTGCTAATCCCTGTTGCCTGCACGACCAGGATGGGTCAGGGTGGATGATTCATCATCTCAGGCACATCAGACACCACCATCACGGTCACTGTGCCCGGGCTCTGGGGCTGTAGCTCTGTACCAGTACACCCTGTGCTGGGCAGAGGAACGGCTGCTGCTCTGCAGGACTCCTCTTTCCTTCTCCAATTACCCAAAGCCATGTGGTGTGTTTGCATTAAATCTGCCAGATGAGCCCAAGCGGGTTACTCCAAGATGCTAATCAGCATCAGAGCACAGAAATGAGCTGCTTCATTAGAGGTACCACAATCCGTTTCCTTAGCACAGGTTTGCTCCAACTCAGCAGCCGCTTCCCTATGCTGAGGTTGCTTGGTCTTAGAGAGAGGGAGCTGGCAGGGAGAGCATCAGGGGCTAGGGCTCTAGTCCCAGCCTTGCATCCACAGTGATGATATCAGAGTGGCACAAAGTCTTTGATGTCATCCATAAGCAATCAGAGATCTTCACCTTGAGTGATTTTGAGCTGCAAGAAGAATAACCCCAGGAAGAAGATGCTGTTCTCAAGGAGGTGACACTTGGGACTCTCACCCTGTAGACCCCTCCATGTGCTTCACACTGGCTGTGGGCTGGAAATGGGGTTGCCTGTGACCCCCATCCCCAATGCACTTTTAGAGCAGGCAGATATGCCAGGCAGTGCTGGAGTTGCAGGGCACTATGGGGATGGGGATGCCGTCCAATGGGAGGTAATCCAGGGTCTTCCAGCACTCATCCAGGCAGGCAGGTCCTGCAGCTCTGCAGGGACACCCACCCTTGCCCTTGGGACCCAAGCCACCAGCCCAAATCAGTCCCCCAGTCTGATACTCAAATCAGTGGTTCTGAACAAGAGCACTCAACCAACCATCCCGAAGTGATTATTTTTAAATGACATTTGCTAAGAGCAAGAATGAGCAGAAGAGTTGGGGGAAAGAGGGAGGCACGTTGCTCCAATCATTTACGTCTCAGTGACAGCTTTACTGCATCTATTTCAAGTCAGCTTTGCAGCAGCCCTTTATCAAGCAGCGCACAGCTCTCCTGCAGACGCTGCAGCGTGTGTTTCAAGTCTGTAGAAGCATTTTGGACACGTCATATCGATGGGCTGTAAGAGCATGGAAAGGAGCACGACCTCCCTTGAGAGCCTGCAGAAAGTGAGTCCAAGCCGTTTCTGGACAGGGCTCTTGGCTTGACATGATCTGAAAGGGTTTCTCTTTAAATTTCTCTTTGAAGTGAAACAAACTCAGGCAAAACACATCCAAACCGATCAAGAGGGTTTTCCCCACCTTTATAACGCTTTAACCGCTATGTGCCATCATAATCCTTTCAGCTGCACGTGTGATGAGCCAACCAAGAAGGCAAATAGGATGCACAGCCTGAACTGGCATAAAAATAGGAAAGGAAGGAAAAGGCAATTTTTCCTCCACTGAAGGTTCATCCACAGCTTGTGCTGTTCAACATCTGACATTTGCAGCCAGTGCTACCCACCCACAGCTGCCCACAGCCCGCCTGCTCGAGAGTGACTTGGTTGCTCATGTTCTTCCCCTGCTCTTTCAACATCTCCCGTTTCTCTGGCCCACGCAGCAGCCACCTTTGGTGCTTTGCAGTCCTTGTACTTCTGAGCCAAACCCTGCCAATGCCAGGCAGCAGGGATGTGCGTGAGTCCCGGAGCTCACAGATGGTGGGTCGGGAGAGCGGTCAAGGAGAGATCCTGAAGATGAGGTTCCTCAGTGAGATAAACACGACCATGAACACGTGGCTGCTCTTAAACCCACAAAGATCCATCTTGCACTGTAAGTCTGTCCAAGCGTCGACCTTCAAATGCATTTAAGCAGACCAGAGAGTGCGTTCCAAACCACAGCATAACTCAGAAGCCGTATGAAATCTTCCTCTTCCTTTTCTTTTCCTCTTTAAAACTGAGCACAGTTTCTCTATTCCTCAGAGGTGTGTGTTTAAATCAGCTACTACAACTTCACAGGTTTTCCCCTCTGAATTTGCAATACTGGGTAAGGAAGTTTGTCCATCAAAGCGAATTTTCACAGGGATCTGGAATAGGAATTCACTGTTGAGCAGTTCATACTCTCCCTAATGAAATCACAGGTTAATCAAAGAGCCACTTCAGCAGCACTCAGTCATTTGGCTGAGACAGAGTAGAATATGCTCTGTACTTACGGTTACCAAACTGAACAGCCTGAGGAAGGCAGCCTTACTCTGCCCCAGTTTTTAGTGTCTCTGGTTTTGGGATCTTCATCCATGTCCCTGCATGGCAAATACAAACACCAGCAGGAGCAGCAGGATGAGGGCGCACACCACTGCACCATCTGGCCAAGAGTCTCTGTATAAACCTGCAAAAGGAAAAACAAATGTGTTGTTCCATGGGTGAGGGAGATGCTCAGCAGGGTGAAGGCTGGGAAGTGGGGCTGGGGATGCGGGAGGTGACAGCCTCCCTGGGCTACCTCTGAAGCAGCTCCATCACCTGCATTCACAGGACTGTGCTGGGAATTAAGGAGAGGGAAGAAGCAACTACCACGATGCATGGGAGCAGGACAAAATCTAGAGGCTGTGGCCATGCATTGGTCTCTTAGACTGGGAAATGGCTCTCATAGGGCTCAGTGGTGAGTAAATGGCAAGACCAAGGGCTGCTTGGTCCCAGAAGCATCACACCCAGCACTGTCCATCCATCATCCCTGACTGCCAGCAGCATCTCAGGTTAATGCTTTGAATCACATCCAGCTGCTTGGATGGTACCACCTGGAGGGGACGTTTGTGCAGAGCTATAACAAGGGGCTCTTGCCAGTGTCCTCTGCCTGCCAAGATCCTGAGATGGGTTAAGGATTCCTGCAGCAGTTCCCCACTTTTGCAAGTCTTACTTCTCCTAGATAATCATCCCACCATGTTACGCATGGGATGGGCAGCATCCAGAAGAGACAACACATAGAGCTGTGTTATCTGCAGAACCACCTCAGAAAGCCCAAACCAACCAGCCCTAAACCCTCGGAGTTTGGCACAGATTCCTGGAGGAACCAATGGAGGGTTTTCCTGCCTCCCTGCACACGGGGGCCTTCCCAGCAGGCGCAGCAGGGAACAAGAGCCATTCAACCTCCAAATTCAGGTGGCATTTTTGCCAAGTTATGTCATGGCATTGGGCAGGTTTGGGGCTGTCCATGTGGTCATAAAGCAAACCAGTCACCCAGGGCTGGGGGTGGCAGGAGGGCTGTAAACCCCCCCCCCCCCGAAAGAGAGTGCCTCCCATGCAGGACTATCACATCAGCTTCAATTGCCAAGGCTTCTCCGGCTGCTTGGAAACCACTGTGGAGTCCTCTGAGCTTTTATTAAGGAGCTTTGTGGTCTGCAGTCTGCACAGGTAGTAAACTACATGGGAATTAATCCCAAATATATTTGCAAAAGAGCAAAAAGGTATTTTTTTTCTCCTTTTTTCCCCCCTTTTTTTTAAGGAACAACCTGGTATTTTGAGAGTTTATTTTGAAATTGAAATAAGGATGAATGGGGCCTACACTAAAAGAGGGACTGCAGCAAACAGAACGTCTCTGTATGGAATACAACAAGGAAATTATTTCCTCAAGGTGGAAATTTATTGCTCCGAGGTGGAAGGCAGAGTGTTTTAAAGAGGTTTTTAATTAATAAAGGGAAATGTGCCAAGAATGTGTTGCATGTTGGAGCTCCCCGCATTAAATACTGCTAACCTGTTGAGGGCTAATTGAAGCTTTAATTAATAAACACCAATGCACACAGAGGCATAAACAGCCTCCTGCACCTTCAGCAGAATGCATTCAGTGCATTTTAAAGCAAGCTTCAGGCAAAGAGGTGCTGTCTCTTAGGATGCCAAGTGGCTCAGGGCACTTGTCCTAGCAGGTCAGGACACAACAGCAAGGACCAAATGCCCCTGGAGCTGGGAAGCAGCGGTGCTGCAGGGCTTTGCAGGGTATTTATAGCATCCCTGGAACAGGAAGAGACTGTGAGAGCCTGAAGAATTTTCCTCTTTGGTGTCTTCCCCTTGATAGTGCCATTCAAGGCATTCTAACCCCAAGCCAGGATGCGATTTCCCAGTGGCCCCAGTCCCTTAGGTGTTAAATCCCACTGACTTCCACCAAACCCTAGTGCTGCATGGACCAGGTTTTCCAAGGCATTTAAGCTCTTTAAACTTGCAGGTTTGTGCCAAGCGAGCCTTTTTGCACAGCACTTCAACATTTTAAGTGTCTCGGGGGGGAACGGTGCCAAATCTTGTCCTACGCAGCTTTTTCCTCGTGGCCCTCAGACGAGGCATCTTCTGGCACAGGTCCTCATGTGCATAGCATGAGGCTCAACCCAACAAACACATGCTTTCCCTGATTCAAATGTCTCCCCATTTTGCCACGCATCAATTTGCTCTCTTATTATCATCCAAACCAAACCGGAGCATCTGATCCCCCATGCTAAACCCATTCATTATTTCATGCCCTCCTACATGTCCTCCCTTCTCCCAGTGACACAGAATAATTAACATATAAAAGTCTGGTGATAAGTGAAGTTTACGATGCAAACCAGAGGAATGAAGGCTCAGAAGTGAACATTATAAGAGCCCTGTGCCCATAAACATCCCACTTCTGGTGGGCTACCCAGCCAATTAATTGCATGTAGAAATGCTGGCTGAGCATTCATTGCCCACATAAGCTCCTTGCTGCAAAACAAACCTCCAGCGTGGTCAGGAGAAAACTAAGGAGGAGATGGTGTGATGGAGGGAAAAATACACATGAAAAATACATGAGCAAGAATAGGATGTGGCCTATGTCCTATAGGTTGGGTTTTTTTGTGTCTGCTCTGCTGTAGTAAAAAATCAAATCTCTCCTCTTCCTTTGGGGAAGAAGAAACAGGAGGAAAACCAATGGCCAAGCCATGGGCTGCTTAAAAAATCAGGAATGACAAGTTTTTGCCTTTGCTCATGAGCTACCACAAGCATCAGTCCCTATTAGGCCAGGCAGTCCCCAATACCTGGGTACAGCAAAGCCTCCCCCTGTTCCTGGGCTTGGGATTCCCCACATCTGCTGTGATTTAACCACGCAGCAGCACTTTACCCTCATCCTGCTGCTCTGCTCGATGAGCTTGAGTAGGTGGGAGGTCTGGAGACCTCTGTTCGTTCCCTCCAGGTGGGTCCAAGTGGTGGTGCCCATGGGCAAGATGTGCTGGAGGAAGGCAACAAAGGGGATGATGGCATCCAAGATGTTGCAACTGCTCTTCCAGTAGGAGATGGGATCCATGAACAGCTTCAGCGAAAGCTCAGTGTGATGAAGAAAGCATCTGTGACTTGGACAGAGGAGGAGGTGGCCCCAGGCAGCTGCCTGTGGCTGCCAGACCCCGTGCATGAAACCAGTAATTCCACATCAAATATCCCCAACAACATCCCTCTGCCTATGAGGACCATTTCAAATGCGAGCCAAGCTCACCCCGCTGCAACCATCATCACGGGTCACTGCCCAGCACAGAAGGGTCCTGGTCACATCCCAGCACATCACGCACCCCATCGGCCTCTTGGGGCCATTTGCTTCCCTGCACAGAGCCTGGTCCTGCAGCCAGAGCTCTCAGAAACCTCCAGCACTCGTGACTGAGTTGCTTGACATTAGCCAGGCCTGGCTATATATTACTGGGGTATATAATTAAGGCTCAGAGGTTTGCATACAGTAGCTGGCTTGTGTAAGACAGGGAAATCAAGGAGTGCGACCAAAAAGGACTTTTCAATGTAAAATTAAGTATTAAAAGGGTGCTTAAACTATCTGTGCTAAAACCACAGGGAGAAAAGGGCTGCCATGGAAAGGACTGAACAATCGCATATTAAGAATGATCATTATTGGATAAGTGAAGAGGTCTGAAGCTGAAATGCATTTCATCCAGGCCCTGGGCTAGAGCAGGCAATGACACAGGGAAGGACAGCAGGCTGCAAGCCACCCTGAGCATCTGTAGGGCCTGGACCCCTATCCCCTCCATCCAACCCCTCCTGGCTACCAAGCCTCACCTCCAAATAGGAACTCCAGCACAACAAGCAGCAGTGGTTGGTCCCCACAGGCGGGGAGATGGTGTTGATGGAGATGATGCAGATCATGGGCATCGCCCAGCAGGAAGGCACAGAACTCGGTGTCCTTCTGCTGTCAGAAACAAGGGCAGAGCTGGAGGAGCTCTGACAGCCGTGCCTGGACTCCTTCCAACGTTCATTCACAAATGAATTCTCAGCTCCTCACCAAAGGGTCCAATTCTGCAAGAGATCACCAGCCCGAGCAGCGCTGACATGAACACGGCCTTTGATGTCAATGGGATAACTCACATCCATGTTTGCTTCTTGCCTTGGTTCTTTAGGAGAAGGACTATTAACAATTGCCAACTTATTTCAATTAGTCAGCATCTCTGTACTTGCTAGCCTGGGCGCTCTGCGAGCACTTGTTCCAGGACACACACGTTTGGCTAATCCCGAGGTGCTGCTTTGTGTAAACCACAAATATTTGTTTCTTGGAGCAAACAGTGGGGGAAAACCTGAAGGTAGCTCATGCAGAACTCATTAGCTTCAGTTAACGGGCAATCCCTTCATTAAGCTGAGGGTGGGAAGGCCAGAGGAGATGCACACACCTCTGAGTGTGAAGTGCAAGGCTCTCAAAACTGTGGTTTGCATGACTGAAAAGCACAACGAGGGAGAAGCAGAGCAGAGAGGACCTGGAGGCTGCGAGGCTGAGCATGGAGGTAGTGCTGGAGCAGGGATTGGGCAAAGCCAGGCACTGTGCTCATCACCAAAACGTGGGGATGCTGCAGGTACCCCTGAGCCAGGGCCAAGCCATTGAGGGGACAGAAACCAACCAAAAACTTTGGTCCAATGGGATCTGCCCTGTGGTTTCACTCTGTTGAACCCCAAGGGCTCCTGGTGGGGCTGTTACCACTGGCACAGCAGCTGGGAAACATCCCAAGGGATGCTGCAATCCCTCCAGCCCCATCCTGGAGCTGGGAATGTGTCACAGACCACAGGAAAGCATCTGGAGAGTACCCATGTCAGTCTGCCCTTCCAGCCTCAAGGAGCTGGGTGAGGACACATCCTCTTGAGGCTTCTAATGTCCAAAGAGCCCTTGATGAGAGAGGTTAATTAAGAGAGAACCAACCTCCTCCCCAGGCACTCCAGCACCACACCAGTGTGGGCAGGCAGGAGGATGAGGAGGAAGGGCAGGAGGAATCCCAGCACAGCCTGAGCCTAACTCACAAACTGACATGGACTGCTGCTGTCTAATCCGATCCTGCAGAACTGCCCATGGGGACCCCATCCCCAGAGCCCACCCAGTGCCAAAGTCACCCCTTTCAATATGATTTTGGCAGTTTACTGGGCCCGAGCTCCCACTCTAGGGAGAGGAAAGGATTATCCCCTGGCCCTGGTTCAGAGGCAGTCCTGTGAAGGTGTGATCTCAGCCTCGCAGGACCGGAGCAGTGATCCCAACCGCATCGCATGCTGGGGGCATCCTTCCTGCTCGGCTCAGCCTCAAGCCTTTGCTTTTTAATTTCCTGTGGTCACAGAGCACCATATGAGGGTCTCCCAGGGTCGGTGTTTCCCACACTGGGTTGGAGGGAACACAGTGAGTTCAATCAGTCTCGGCACAGGGAAGTTACCTGCAAGAGGAGGCTGTTTCACGATGGATTATCCAAATACTTCAAGCCACAATCAGTGTTACAGCAAAAACCCCCCAAACATTCCAGGGGAATATTTAAAGCAGTGACTGCGAGCCATGAGCTGAGCCTTGCAGTGAAGAGGCAAATGTGATTAGTTTGCAGGAAGAGCATTGGGGTGCAGGCACATGGGGACCAAACACCACGTTGACCCCAAGGAGAAGCCAGCACGGAGAAGCCAGCACAGAGAAGCTGGATACTGCTTGAGCTGTATCATCATGGAGCATCACATCACCTGGAGAGACCCAACCCCTGCACCCTGGCTACTTTTGTTCAGAGCAGAGCTGATGATGCTTTTCACAAGAGAAGGTGCCTTAGGCTGTTTCCTGGCCCAAATCCAGCGCCTGCCATTAAATCCTTGCTGTGTACATTTGTTGTGAAGCTCCAGCTCTGTCAGGGAAGCTGTTCATCCCCTCCCCGTGGTCCTCAGCATCCTGCACTCATCACACACCAGCAGCACAGTGCTGGTGGAGAAGAGCTGGGGAGATGCAGGAGCGTGGAGAGGCTGTCAGCTGGGTGCTGTGGATTTAGGGAGCTACATGGAGGTGGGTCAGGGCTCCTCAGCATCACGGGGCTGAGAGCACTGAGTGGGGGATGCTGCTGAGATGGGGCGGGAGGTGGAATTCAATGGGTATTCATTGCAGTTTTGGGATGTGTTTCAGAAATGCTGGGAATCTTGTCCATAAAAAGCACCACCCCAAAATAAAAGGTTCTTTTATCACACAGGAAATCCCTGGTTCCTGCAGGGTGAAGCTTCCCAGCTCACACAGAGCAGCAGCCAAACAAAACCAAGCAGGGATGGAGGCAAAGGCACTGCCTGGGGGCCCTGAGGGAATCTCTTCATGGCATCAGCAGTGCCAGGATTTCACTTGTGAGGCTGCCCCTGTAGCCAGCACTCACTGGAAAAGCAAGCAGAAGCCATTTATTCACTATTTTCATTCTATTATTGTTGGTGTTGCACAGCAACGCTTGCAAAAGGCACTCACAAGCCTGTGGGATGCCCAGAAATTAACAAGGAATCGTGGCTAAACAAGCGCTGACCTAGAAATGCTGAGTGCTTCAAAGACATCCTGCCCTTTTCGGGGTGTTTTTGCCTCTTTGCTGCTCAGGATCCTCCAAGCACCACGGCTGCAAGGCTCTGCCATAGCTGGACACTGCAGCTCTGCAGCTACATCGGCTGGTGGGGATTCTTTTTGCCTGGGAGTATGTAAATAAACATCAATATTCTAAGCCAAAGACCTCCCAGTAACTAAATGTTATTTATCTTCAATTTATCTGAAAACTAAACAGCTTTGTCACATATGTACAATAATAAAGCAGCAGATCACAGAGGAGGAATTTGATGTTATTGGTTTTATTCCGAGCGCACGCGTTCCGTACCCATTGCTAACAACAGAGTTGTCACAGTTCGTTAGAGATGTTGTTAAAACTTTGGGGGAAGCTCCTTTCACTCCCCCCCCAGCGACAGGAGACATCGCAGCCTCCTTGTTTGTTTTAGCTCTATCCATTCCTCACAACAGTGACCGTTTCCAAACCGTATCAGGGAAATGCTTCACTGGGGAAAGGCACTTTGTAAGCAGCGCACTTCGGAGCACGTAGTCGGAATTTGGGTCTTTTTAGGTCTTAACTCGATCCCCCAAGTAGCGTTACTGATAATAAACCCCGACACCTTACCTCTTGCTTCCTGTGACCAATTAGCACATGACAGTGCGCTTGCTAAGGATTAACAAAAAATACCTTTCTTATTTTATCGACACCGACACTCGCATGGCAGCTACTGGCATTTTGCATCCCAAATGTCTGGGAGACCACACACCTCGCGTACACCCCCCGATATAGACCCTGGCACTCGCGGATCTCCCTTCTCAGTAGCTGGTGGCTGTGTCATGCGAGCAATGCACTCAGGCATTTGGGAGGTGTCAATCTCCCCTGAGCTCCGCACCCAGAGCTGCTTGCAGGGCATGACGGTGCACGCTGGGGACACTGCAGTGGGATTGCAGAGCCCAGAGGCCCTTCTGTAAGCCTTAAGCAGGTTGAAATCTCCCTGCCGGCAGTGGAAATCTGTCTCGGTGAGGATCATCGGATAAAAACAAAGACTTTGAAACCAGGGAAGAAATTAAAGCTCGTCAGTGGGATCCGCGGCTCTTGGAACAGTGTTTGCGATGAGTAATTGTAGCTACAGAGGGAAAAAAAAGGGTGAGCATAGCTCCAGCCGAGCCCAGCTTAGCAAGAATCCTGCTAATGCCGCTTCCTTCACCGCCGGCAGCTCTGGATGGTGCCCGGATCCAGCAGGTATGAGTGTTACAACACAAATAATGGCTCAATCCTGCAAGGTGATGAGTCCTGCCCCGGCCCAGCCACACACTCAGGCACGTGTTTCACTTCATGGTGTGATCTGGGCTCTTTTTGTATTTGCTGGACCAAAAGCTAAAGTTCTCAGCAACTGCAGGATCCAGTGCTGCATCTGAGATGGGGAACGGTTCTCAGGCAGCCACACTGCTGCTGGGCATAGCTGCTGGGCTGTGGGTGCAAAAGGGCTCAAAGAGCCATCAGGCAAGCACAGAATAAACACTGAACTGCAAAGCTGTAATTGCCAGTTGAGCTGCAACTCCAAGGAAGCAGCAGCTGCTTGCACTGATCGCACCAGCATCCCCTGTACTTGCCATGGGTTGCTGGCAGAGATGGAGGGACCAGTTCAGAGGGACTGACCCAGCCTGGCTGCTCTCCCACTGTTTGAAGTGCAGAGATGTATAAATCTATAGTAGGGAAGTGCCTGGGCATGGAGCAGGCTCCTGTGGGCCTGGGGAACACCAACACGTGTGGCTGGGCTCCTGCTTTCATTCCAGCTTGTTAGAGTTTCTAGAAAAGCCCTGTTCAAAACTTACTTGGTGATTTATCTGCTACATCCGCAAGCAGAGCCAGCGATGGCAAAGGACAAGCACAGGCATCCAGAGGGGTCACAAGACTAAGATCTTAAAGGCCAAGAAAGCTAAGCCACTCTTTACAAAGCATCCTGTCTCAGGAGATTTGGGAAATAAGGGTTACAAGGAATGACGGATACCATTTACATAACACTGGTGGACACTGTATTGAAGTGTTTTACATCCTGGTTACACTGAGGCAGCAGCTCTGTCAATAAACTGAGCCAGCTTCACATCTCTTTTGGTCAGTCCACCACAGTCATGGGAAATCAGAGTTATCTGAACCTGTCAGAAGGGAAAAGAAAGGGGTTACAAAACCATTCTCATCTCCACCACAACTGAGCAGGAATTCACCAGGAACACTGCGTGTCTCTGGCAAACTGGTTTTACACGATGCTCCCCACCAGCAGCGAGCAGGATGCTCACTGCTCATGTAAACCAGAGGACGTTGTAGGTGGGGGGGACTCAACAGAGCCTGAAGTCTAACCAAAGCGAGCCCCTTCACAGAAGAAAACAGGCTTTGCACTCCTGGGCTTCACCCAAGAAGAGGCGTCTGATTAAATAACTCTTTACATTTAAATCCCATGGATCGGTTTCATGAAGAACCTGGGCCAGGGACCAAGCTGCCAACGGCCCAGTCAGGGGCTCCGGAGTTCTGTTGAAAACCAGCACCCTGAAGGTGAAAAAATGGCTAAGCTTGGTGCAGATTAGTTTCAAGAAGGAAAACAAACGGGCTGGTGTGGTTTGCTGTGACGCAGCTGTCTGCGCCGGTTTGTTTAGACTAAGGCAGATGACGAGCTGGGTTTGTCTCGCCTTCGACTGAGATTTTGGGAGGGAAGAAGGGGGGAAAAAAGATGAAGTGGGAATGGTCTGGAAAGACACAAAAATCGTGAAGAGCAGGTGACCAGCACTTTGCCCAGTGGTCATTTAATGTCCCCTTAAACAAGGTGACCTGATGGGCTGATGAAGAGGAGCTGGGGCAGGGATGCTGCCACAGGGAATAGAGGTGGAGATGTCCTGCTCTAGTGATTCCAGGCCACAGC
The DNA here is from genome assembly GCA_039720435.1 of Amazona ochrocephala. Lineage (NCBI taxonomy): Eukaryota > Metazoa > Chordata > Aves > Psittaciformes > Psittacidae > Amazona > Amazona ochrocephala. The sequence continues at coordinate 17,896,478 of CM077889.1, forward strand.
CTGCTTGTCCATACCTCCTTCCAATATATTTTTACTGGTACTGCCATATATTCACCAAATCTTAAACCAACTCCGTACAATGCAATGAGAAGCATTAGGAAATAAAGGGAGAGCAATAATTTCCCCCTTCACACAGCACCTTTCATTTGAGGGTTGCAGTGTACCTTGTAACCCTTGTAAATACGAGACCACTATCAGTTAGGTAATACTATAAACAAATGCTATATGCTGCTATGTTGAGACGTGGGATCCTACAAGGTTTAGAAAATCAAACCTAAATTGAGAGTGCCAGGCTCCCATTTCGGTACCTACACAGACACCCTACCACCCTACACTGCTGGGCTCCTGACTTGCAGCACAGAAAGGAATGAGAGTTGGTGGGTAGTTTCCAAACAGTGATTTATTCAGGATGGCTAAATAAGAGCTTAAAGGCTTCTATGTTATTTTGAGAGGTGAAGCTACAGGTCCAAACCATGCAGCTGGCAGCAATCACAAAGAGCTTGATTCTTGATTCCTCACCACTACAAATATCTCAGCATCTCTTTAAGATCTCAAATCTTTTTGTAAAGACACAATCTATTTCTATTCCCTTATCTTGTTTATTATAAGCCATAAAAACAAAGGCAGACAGTGGTTTGGTCTCCTTAACTTGCCATGCCTGTAAGTAGAGCTGGCGAACACGTTACCTTGCTGTAGACATTAAACCATTCCGGGTGGTGATTCATCTTCTCTGCTTGTAGAGCAACACGTGTCATAAATCCAAAAGCCTGAGGAGAGAAAGAGCAAAGAGGAAAATACTCCTCCACCTGCCAGGACTGGCAGGGGATCTGCAAGATTCACTCCAAAACTCCTAGAGATGCTCCAGATTGCTGCACCTCCGGTACGTGTGTGCTAAAAGAGCACTTCAGCATCTCACACCACTGGAGCATTTCCTGAGACTGCTGAAATCATCTCCTTCAGATGCTATTAAATCACTGCTCAGTGCTACTTACTCCAGGATTCAAAGCCATTGCATGAGATCAATGATTTTACCTCTGGCATCCAGCAGTGATTTTAAACATCCACCCCAAACCCTTCATCACTTACTGCATCTTAGACACGTGCCATTTCTAATTAAGCATCATGCCACAGTATTACTGATACAACTTCAAGGAACTCATCCTTCCATGTAACTATTTTTGCTCTTCATTTTACCAGGGGGGAAAGGGACAGGTGGGTTTGCTTTAGGAGAAAACATTTCCCCTTAAAATGAGTTAAAATTGGCGTCCCCCATCCCCTGCCCCTATATTCTGCACGGCACGCTCCCCCAGGACGCAGGTTTTATCACAGCCCCAAGAAGGAACTAATAGCAGGCTCTTGCCAAAATACTTCGGGGCAAATCACTGCATTATAAAGAAAATTAGAATGTCCATGTAAATCAAGGATGCAATTACACAGCGGGGCCCAAAGGGCCTCGGTCCGTGAGCAGGACGCCTCTAAGTCAGCGGGCTTTGTTCATACCGAGCTCCACCTACGGAGGTTCAGGACCTGAATTAACATGCAAAACTAAAGTAACATCCACATTATAGTCTGGTTCATATTATAACACAAGCTCAACAAAACTCTACCTGATTTAGGTAGGTTTTTAGTGCTAATTTATGGAAGAGAATGTATGCAGGCCGCATTCTGCCAAGCGATGGCCATTTCAAACAAACATGTGGTCAATGAATAACATATAATGGTTGATAATAGTTTCAAGTCTTTTTTCCTCTCACAAATTACAAAAACCTTTAAGTGAAAAAAGGAATTGGTGCCTGGATGAAGTATGACTTTGTTAGTTGCTTTGCCAGTCAAACGAACGCAAACGTTATAATCAGAGAAAATCATTCCAATGAGGTTTGTCATTTGGAAATCACCAAACTGTCAGCAATTAAAAAGCTTTTTTCTTTGACCCAAGAGCATTCCAAAATTCAGGAAAACCTGACTTCCCTCAGTTTAGTTTTCCTTGGAGTGAACAATTGCTTTTATAAACTGCAAATGTTTCAGCAGCAGCTTTTGAAGGAGAAAGCTGCAAGTTGTGCATTAGATGCCTGCAATGATTTGGAAAACTTCTGCATTAATAAAGCCAAATGAGTATTTGGTTTAAATGGTTTTAGAGTCTCCATAGAAATGCTATTTCCAACACAGGAATCTATACACAGGAATGTCCCCAAAAGTTTCAAACAGCAACTGGACTGCCTTTGTACAAACAATACGGATAAGGATAAAAAAATACACATTGTACTTATGAAGATCCCTACTAGGTTCACGTTTGCTCTACTGGTGTCTGTCCATCCCAGGAACTCTCCCACCTGTGTATACACACAGGTTACACTACACAAACACAGTTCATTGACTGTGCGATAATAATCATTGCTCCAATGGAGTAAACTACGCAAGCAAATGAGTCCACTAAATTAATCTGCTCTGCAGACTTTCCTTCACACTTTGTGACTACAAATCCTCCTGGTTAGTGGACCACCAAATCCTCTCCAACTGGTGCACCACATCAACCCACTGCCTCTTCCCCTGCAGACAGTCAAACATCCTCCAGGTGGATAAAATGGACACCAGTCTCAAAACTGTCCATCCTCCCGAAGAATGTTCAACTTGGCGCTGTACAAGTAATGAAAATGAATTCGTTCTGGCACAGAGGACCCTCCCTGGTCCTGCTGCTGATTGCTCCAGATGACCACGGCTGTCCCAAACACAGCAATCTGGTGTTACAGTCAAGGACAAATCACGCAAGAGGCATATCCACCTTCATGCATGCCCTGCTCTGCACATGGAATGGTTAGGGCTGGAAAGGACCTTAGGATCATCTAGTTCCATCACCCAAAATAACTTACTTCTTGCATTTTAGCTTATTTTAATGTTACACAAAAAGTATCTCCCACTAAGAAAATAAGCTACGGTTCTACCGAGCAATTTCCACTGACGCAATCTCCATTAAGGTCCTAAATACTTCCTTTGCTAATTAAACGAATTGCAACGCTATTGTTGATGAATCACCTTTATATTTGTAGAGCCGTAACCTTGCTTAGAGAAAATACAATTGGCTCTGGAAGGAAAAGATGTTTAGGTTTGATTAGATATGAAAACACTATTACACAAAATCAGTTTGGACATTTCTTCACGTCTTGAAACTTGATCGGTAATTTGGTCTAATTGGTGATCAAGGAAACTATCTTGTGATCAATTAAAGTAATTACCACATTCCGGCGACACAACCAACCTTAATTGGAGCAGGAGTCTGCACTTCTTCAACGTGAATTAAAAATAATGGGAATTATTCTGCAGGCTGCAGTGCAAGATCATTGTCAAACCTGCACTGGTGGGCAGAGTTTACCGGACCATCACACGTTTCTTGATGAAAGTGGGACAAGTACTTTACTCACGCCAGTAAGACTCAACGCAGTCTTGACTTTCACTATTAATAACAGAGATTTGCAGCCCCTTGGTCACCAACAAGAACTTTTATAGATTTTTCCTTCAAAAATAAAAGAGAGGAAAAAGAAAGGATTGGTGCATTTTCTAGAAGTCATAAAGAAGTATTAAGCGAGGGTTTGATGTACTAAATAATATAAAGTATTCGGACATGTCAGTGACAGGCATACAAGATAGACATTTTCAACTTAATCCTTTCAGGACATTTGGGCTAAAATAACATCCAGGTTACCCTAAATGAGTACATCAAGTCACTCAAGTAATGCAGACTGCAGAGCCCCTGCAACGAACTGCGAAGAGCCATAGAGCAGCAGTGAGTGAAGCAACCCTGCACAGACAAGGACATGCCTTGAGTTGCCTTCATGCCTGTTAAGACCATGAAAGAAGGAACTAAAAACTAATGTTGTTTCAGTCATAACATCACTTCTAAAATGGTTTTTAAATACTAGCAGCCATAGTATGTCTTTATGAGATAAAAATCAGGGCTATTCTTAGAACAAGTTAACCTAAAAAAGTAAAACAAACCCCAAAACACATCAGGTAACACATAATGCTCCAGAACTGGCCAAACTGCTTTTCAAAGTGACAAAATACACTATCACAACATAAGACTTAATGTGACTTTTGTTGCCTGAGAATGGGAAAACCAGGGCCGGACACTTAGCTGTCAGAAGTGGGAGGAAAGATGAAATTCCATCTGCCCCTCTGCACCGCACAACGCAGCACGGCTCCGGGAGAACCACAGTATCCCAGAGCTAATCTGCTATTATTCTTCCTTTCACACTTCTTAAGCAAGGAATCAATTCATCTTAATACATTTTAAACATGCTGCCTTTTGTACAATGCTTGCCAACATTATCTTGATGAGTTATACATCAGAGGAACACAGGTCGATATGTCGTGCTAATACATCACCCGCCCGCGAGTCCCTGGTGATGGATTACCCCAGTGCATCTCCAGAACACAGCAGCTGACAGTACTTGACTCAAAAGTGGAGATATTCAAGGAAAACAGCTGAAAGGCTCAACAATAAAACTATACACACTTTTTATTTGTTTGTTTTAAAATGTGAACCCTATGAAGTGCGGACCAGGGCTTCTTAAATCCTTCGGACACTCAGCCAAGGAAACCATATGCTAATCACAAGTACATTAAGGTTTCTGCCTCCCATCTGTCATTATAATGCTGGAGGTAGCATTAACCTTGACCTTCTGTGGTATGAGGGCTACCTGTCTTCCCTTCCCCACCCACACAGGCTTCATCTGCATCATTTATCAGTGGGGAATGAGCAAGTAAAACAAGTTATAGAGTCCTTGTCATACAAGGCAAGAGACGACTATGCCTCACACATTTGCTTTCCATTCACCCAGAGTAAAAAATACTCAGGATACAGCACATGTTCTCCTTAGCAGCTTGACACTTATAACAACAATAAACTCAGATCATTAAGGTTCACTTCCAAACTCAGAAGCTTTCACACATCCAGCTGACGTTACTACCTAACAGCGAGCTACGGGCCAGCAGATAAATGGAAAAAGCTCTTTAATGTTGAGCTATTGTAAGTTATGCTTAGCTCATCGCAAGGGCTGTCATGATATTTTATGTTGCGCTCTGAAGAAAAATGCTGCTTTAATTCTGCTTCCTCCGTTAACAAAGACTCACAAAGCCACATTCTCCATCTGAGAGTGACAGCGTGGTTAAAACAGCAAAAGAGAGGAACCCAACTAGTGATGGCAGCACAGGAGACGTTCATTCTCATAACCGTGTACCCATTTTGGGATTGCCCTGTTGGCATCATCAGCCTACCTGAACCATTCCCAGGGACACTGGATCCATGCTGCATTAGGTATTTTCCTTTTCCTTTTTTTTCTTTCAAGCCTTGTTTGGATTCATCCATGACATAAGTCAGGGGAACACCTTCCCATTGCTCTCCCCCTTTTAAATATCAGTTCAAGAACAGCAGGACACAATGCAACTAAAACACACCCCAAAAAAGAGCTGAACTCAGCTTAGTCACATCCCTATCTCTCCAGCGAGAGTGGGCCCGCATTTCCCTACTCCCTTCATCCCACCCCATCCAGGCACCCCCAGATTGGTCTGGAGGTGAAAACCACTGGCGGAGATCTGGTTTTCTCCTGTTTAATAGCTTGAGCAGCAAAGTATTGTGAATGCAGCCAATCTTCCCATTCCCAATGCATCACTTGTGACGGGGGAGAGCAGTATTCCTAACCCTGAAGGACACTAATAAAGAGAAAGGAGGGAAGAGGAATACTACCGACTCACTGACATGCACTGAGATGCCATTTCTGTCTTCATAATAAAATGTGAAACTGTAACAAACCCCCCACAATTTCCAATTTCATTTCTGCGCTTTCCTGCGTTCACAATATTCCTTTCAAAGCCAGGGCTGACCGCTCGCATCCCTCATACTTCTCTGCACACATCATTTATACAAAAGTGAAATGCTGCTTTGCCCTCCAAAAAAGTTACCTATTTATATTCCTATTCTAGCTGTAAACACTGCTTTCCATGTTAGACCTGCAGCAGTGTATGCGAAAACCCTTACACCATGTCCTACAAAAGAAGGCTGTTTCTGCCTCCCAACACTTGTTTACAATTATGTCGGTGAAGAAACTAGCTCACCAGCTCTATATCAAACATTTTTGACAGCAAAAGCACAAACACTGATCTATTCTAAGTAGTTTGCCACTCTCTGTAATCTTGGAAAAGGCATTCTTGCCTTTGATTCTAAAAATGTTTATACTTCATACATTATGCAAATAGTTTTTATATATTAAGAAATAACGCAAGCAAAGCTCAAGTTAAATTTAATTCCCCAACAATAACCTTGCCAAAGCACTGATTTTCCTATTAAAAAAATTATTCCAATTTGTTGATCTTACATTGGATAAAACATACTGTAACAATCTTCATAATTTATGTCCTGTTGGGACACTATGATTTAAAGTAACATAATACAGACCAGCATCACTGCTAATCTAAACCACCTGACCAGATAAACAACAGTTTCCCCTTCTCTCTTCATTGAGGGTATTTCTGTTTATTGTCATATGATTTACCAATTTCAAGAACATGAAGAATAAATGGAGGCAGAGCAGCGGAGCTCGGAGGCATGGCCTTTCCTCCACGGGAACGTTCCTCACACAGGTACCGGTACAATGTCAAGAGCTGCAGGAGATGACAGAAGGAAATTTCAGGAATGCTGTCCCAGGAAACGCCTGAGCAGCTCACAGCCAAGGGCAGTTTATGCTCACTCAGCACAACCCAGACCAGGTGCTGCACAAGACATGACATGGTCCCAATGATGCTCGAGCTGCAGCTCTCCAGAAGAAGTCCAAGTCAAAGGCTTCTTCCAAGCCCAAGCCATGACATCACTTTGCCATAAAGCAGGTGCAAGTGTAATTTGCCCCATCTGAGATTCAACTGGTCTGAAAAGCACATACAGATTTTCTGCTAAGGCCAAGGGATGTGGATGAATGCATGAAGAGGGTCCGAGAGGAAGGCAGAGAGCACTGACCTACTCTCAGAGCCTCCTCCTTGCTTTGCCTTTGTCTTCCCTTGTGCTTAATAAAACCTCAACTGCACAAACCCCCTTGACTTTTCTCTTTTCTCAGCCTGTTTCTATCAGGATTTTCATAACTGCTGAATTTATATCTATTTTTCTCCTATTGGTGATCATATGACACAAAACGTTACTTCTATTACCTTCTTCCTCGTCACGTCTTGACTTTTCCAGCAGCCTCAGTGCCAAGGATCATTTTCCCGATTCTCATTTTTATTACAGTAAGTGATTGCACCTCGATTTCACGAACAGAAAGCAGACAATATTCTCAGTGATTCAATGAACAGACTTCACACCAAAACTAACCACCTATTCCATCAACATGATCTACAGACTCAGTGGAATAGAAGTAGGAGAACATGGAGATGTCTTAAAGCAGCATAAAGTCTTCTTTCTGGGAGTGACAAAAGTCAATACAACCAGACTAAAAAGGACATTCATTTGCTTATAGGTAGATACAAATAATATAGTTGCCCATAAAGACTACTGCAAAGTAGACATCCTAAATCCCAACCAAGGGTGTGTGGTATTTGTGATATATGAATTTGTATAGAAATATGCAAAATAGATGCCTTTCCCCCCCCCAGTTCCTTAGCACTTTAGGTGAACATAGACTCACAAATGTTATTTTACATATTAAAAAATGCAGATGTCTATATTGGCTTTTTAAGAAAATGAAGGAAAATAATCCCATCTACAGGGCTGAATTAGAACACGGAAGAAATCCTCCAGCCACAGTCAGCTAAATGCGGCTCTCCAGCTCCCAAGCCATTTCTGTGTGCTTTGTGCTAAAAAAAAAGGGAATCGAAAGGTTGCACTTAGGAGGTTTACACCAAATAAAATGGCTATTTCAAGAAACATGACTTTTTAAAATGAGCTTTTTGCACCCTACCTAAAAACATGAAATAATACAGCGAAGCCCCCATTAACCCAGCACCTGCTAAAGCAATCAGTCACTTAGAATAATAAACTCTCCTGGCTGTGCAACTGAAGGCACAATGATAATTTCACTTGTTAACACAAATGTTTGGCCCAGCAAATCAAACCCGTGGCTGCACCCTAATAAAACCATCACACAAACCACTGTAAAAATAAACCAGTAACAAGGTGCAGTCAGTCCTCAGTTCCAACCTTTCCAATCCCTGCTAAGGGACTCTGCTCACTGATGTGTTTCATACTGCACAAGGATGATGCTGCTCAGGCAATGAACCGTTCTTGATCTCTCAGTACCAGCCCATGACATGAAGCTATTGTAAACCAGACCAAGCAAGAATTAATTGAAGTGAATGCTCCACTTCCAAAAGGTGCTCAAATCCTCTGGCTTTTACAGAGCTCAGGTATGGGTGTAGAAGAACAGGGGAGCTCATTATCCCACTGCACCACGTTCTGGATGGAACAGGCCTGGCTACAGAACGAAATACCACTGTTTTCCCCAGTGTTTCTTTTTACTTGTATGAGAAGGAATGACTTCATTCTGTAGACATGAAAGTGAAGCTCGCATGCCATACATGCTGTTGATATCACAGGGAGTGCTCAGGCAAAGTTCTCCTTGGTCTTCTGGCCAAGATTACACACACTACCAGTTTAATATCCAAGATCTTCTCTGCTGAGTGTTCAAGGGTAATCACATCCTGCCTCTGATAATCCTCTAAATCTCTGCCATTTATGATTCTCAGAAAACATCAAGGAGTGATAAGAAAGGCATTGCTTTATGATGGATTAAGGGAAGCGGCTGGTCTCATGACCAGCTCATTTCATCTTGCAGCATCCTCCTACCCACTACACTGCCAGCTTTTTTGTTTCTCCTTGTTTTTTTAAAGACAAGGTCAACAATTCAAACATGCAACAAAGAACTCATGATGGAGGTGCGAGGAAATTGAAGAGGTCTTATACTCACCCTCTTGGCCAAGCCAGAATCTAAAGAGACCTAAAGCTGTGAAGTAAAGCAAACTGAGGAACATTCACTGCAGGTCCAGACAGGGAATCATTTCGCACAACTAAGTTGGTAAAGAATCCTACTGTGTTGTCAGAATGGGTCTTCATGCTTGCAAGCCTTTTATAATAGAAGAGAAAATCAGTTTCTCTTCAGGGCACCCTTCAACCTCTAAGCAGTTGGGTACCTTACCTGGTTTACCATGCCCACTGTTCCCTATGCGATCCGTAGGTCAACCTGGACCTGTGCTTCATCTCCTGCCTCTCGTATTTGGAAGAGTGGCCGGAGCAGGTAATGGAGAAATGGACAAAGGCAGCTATGTTAAATTACATTACTACACCATTTATACATGAGAACATTTGGAAACGGAGAGATGTGCTCAGAGGAGAGACAAACACTAATTCTCCAGTGAACACCCAATTTCTGTTAGAAGTTGACAGGACCACACCACAAAGGAAAACCCTTCGTACACTTCTGGTTTTATTAAGTTAGGCATTACAAGACACACGCGTAAACACGACATCCTGGGCTTGCACAACTAACAGTATTTTTGCTTGCTACAAGCACCTACCCAGTGTGTCATAAAGAGTCTCCCAGCCTCGGACACCTTGGTCATACACACACATATATAAACCTATTGCTTTTCTCATCACAGCATGAGGAAAATCACAGTAAATCATGAAATCAGGACTCTCTCTAATCCTGCGAATACAAAACGTGTTCCTGCAGAGCACCCTTAGCAACAAATGAACCCAACAGTGCAGAGCTGACTCAGCACAGGGCTCCCACCAACCGTTATGTTTGTCCAAGGCAACTTTTCATCTCAGCCTAACAAACTCAAGGAAGAAAAGGGTAATGGGAAGAGGAAGAAGGGAAGCTCTCCCTACAAAAAACCTACACGAAGCAGGTCTGCAGCCTTCTAGAAGAGGAACAAACCAGTTCCCCTCCTCTCGCCCTGATAAACCACGGCCCTGGCAGTGGCCTGGGAGAGCAGATGTAACGTTTTAGCCAACCGTGATTGTTTGTGAAAGAAATGATTCTGATCAACCCCTGAAATTGCAGCCAGCAGAAGCGCTGCTCTTCGTCACGTTAATCCGGCCTGACGGGGAGCGGCGAGCGGAGATTCCTACTGCGAGAAGAGCAGATGCGAGAGGTCAGCGCCGGCCCGCCACTTCAAACCCCTTAACGTGTAAAACAGTGTGCATTAAAGCCCGAGACGGCTCACGGCGGGATTAACGGATGTCCGCTAAGTGGGTTTGATGTGCTTTTGGTGAGTAATGGTTCATCTGGAAATAAGGGCGGTGTGGAAGCTTTATTTCGGTTTATTTCTGCCAGCCCGAGCCCATTTTTAATTGCGAGCGCAGAGAAGCATATCCCAAAGCGTGCGTCTCCTTCAGGGGATATGGGAAAGTGAGAGCTGGGGGGGGGAAAGGCAATCTACAGTTTCAAAACACAGGCATTATCCTGAAAGCAAGGGGATGCAAAAGGTAGAACGACCAAGATTGAGAGATGTGCTGTTTGCATTTTGTCAGCACCTTTCCTGCATTCCCATAAAAATCCATTTTGGTCCACAAAAAGTTAGAAGATGAGATTTCCTTGACTGAAAAGGTAAAAGAATCATTATGAGTGATCATCTTTTCATCAACAGCATCAGCCTGACTTGCACTTTCCCAACCAAAGGTGTCCAACTGAACTCAAACCCACTGGATTCACCATTCCTTTTCCAAAGCTGTTTTAGCAAGGAAACAGCCCAAACTGTAGCTGAAATCAAACTGCGCTGCTCATACTTGCTCTCTGTTGATACAAATGTGTGGCAGCCCGGTGCCCATAGCTGATAGAACGCTTGTTCTGCTTAATTCAAACAGAGTGAACAATCAATCTGTGCAGCTGAAAAAGAGGAGGAACATTTCTCCCGCCCGAAAGCTACAAGACAGCTTGTGAAATCCAAAAGGCATTTTGACAAATAATTCCTTCTGCACTTTGAGATCAATGCATGCAACAAGCACAGGGCAAACGCTGTAATAATTTTTACTTGAGTGATAATAAATCCATCTTTTAGGGAAAGCAGCTGCATTAGAGCCAACTGGAGAGCAGCCCAAAGGTCAGCTGGGCAGATTTAAACAATGGCTTGCTTAAATGGAGATACAACAGATCTACTCGAAGGGGAAAACGCAGCAATTAGAAATGCCACTGCCCCCAGTGATTATAAATAATGAAACAATGGTTTATTCGAGGGGAAATAAGACTTCCCACATCAAGAAAATCGGCATCCCTAATTACAGTTCAATCACAAGAAAGCATTAAACTGATGCAACTTCTGCAACACCTGGGATAGGACATGGTGCATGGTGGAGATGAAGGATGTGCCCAGGCTGAGTCTTCAATTTAAATAGGACTAATTTGATTTAAATATGATTAATATAATGACATTTTAAATAATCCTGGCAGCCTTACACCAGTGGCATTGTCATGATGATATTGTAATGGTGACACTGGTCCTGTTATGGTGTTTGTCACAGGCAGATGGGATGTGAGGGTGGTGGGATCTCCACACACAGACCCCAGCCAAAAAGGAGACGAGATACCCCGCTGCATGAAGAGGAGCAATCACTGCTCACCACCTGCCTGCCATTGATCAGGCATTAATTTCTCCTATGCATTACAACCGTGAAGTTCTAATAAAGGGACTGAAGAACAAAACTACGGTTCCCAGACATACAAGAGAAGGCCAGTGGTGAAGACTGGCCTTTAAAAGATGCAAGAGGCTGCTCATGCACTAAGGCAACCCTATTTAAAACACAAAAATGTTGCCAAATGCAAAGCACTGGCCTGAAAACATTCTGGAGCACGGGCTGATCTTACATACGCTGCCCATGAGAAGAAAATAAATCCTTTATTTCCCAGTTCCTGGCATCAAGGATTTAATTTCTGCCTAGATGCAACCCAATTACGTATTTCCACCAATACGGACTTCCTCGCTTTGCACAACTTCCCACCACTGGCTACCAGTTAATGGGAAGCATCACTGGACACAGCACGTGCTGACCAGGGAACCAGTGCCACCTCCTCCTCAGCCAGGGAAGGAGACGCAAGCTTTCGAACAAGCTGTCTCCCAAACCTTCTCCTTGCATTTCACCCACAGCCTGAGCTCCCTGCCTTCCATGGGCAGCGCCAGGCAGCGGTGCAGCAGGACCAAGTCCAGGTCCTGCAGCTGCACCCTGACCCTCCAAAGCCGAGGCAAGAGTGTTATTTCCTCAGTCAATCACTAGAATAAGCTCAGGGAAGGTGCGAGCATCCAGGAATCATATATTTTTACTGTGCTCCGCTCCCAGACACTGCATTCAGTGCCAGTTCATTCGCTCCGCTTCAGCCTGCACGTTAACCTCTGCCAGTCCCCAAAGCTTCACTATCAGTTTCTAATAAAGGAAAATGTCAACGGGCAGATACGCCAGAAATTCATTATTTTCAGATACAAAGATTTTTCTCAACTCTCCAAATCCACTCATAAATAATTCTGATTTATTGTAACTCGGTTACTGCATTAATAAAGGCGGGGAAGTTGGTGAACAACCTAACTACCACCAGAAATACCTTCATAACTTTGCAGGTGCACAAATCACAGCATATGGGAGAGGACTCAAAGGATAATGGCAAACGAAGCAGTTTGGGAAAGCCTATATGAAAACCAGCACCTACCTAGGTGGATAAAAACCGTAATTCATTTCCACTCAATGGGCAAATGAATGCAGAACTCTCTCAGACCAATACTGCATTAAAATAGCGATTCCTCCCCAAAATGAATGAAAACAAGTTCACCTTTGGCTTAGCACAAGTGACAGTTGGGTGCTGAGGCTGTTCGGGCTTTGAGGTTAAACACAACTGACATAAGCTGCGCCTGAATCCAATCACTCCCCGCGCTCTGAGAAGATTCACATGCGAGAACCAAATTTGTCACAACTGGGTTGGTTTCCGATCCTCCCGTAGCCAACTTGCTTTATTCTGACCCCCATTTAACAAATCAACTTAATGGGCACTGGGAGTGCCATAAAACTTAACAATGGAGTGATTTTTACTTTCAAAATATACTTATGAAGCAAAATGTTGGAGAGCTCCTTCAATACTGGAAATCAAATTAAATCTAGACATTTTTTAGCAGTCTTGACAGATATAATCCTAGTTACCATGTAAATTTATGGTAAGCTGCTGTGATATTAGCCACAGGTGCTACTTTTAATATATGGCCCGCATCTGGCTGGGAATAAAATTTCTCAGAGGACTGAAAATGACCTCACTATCAGACAATGGAGAAGAAAAAACCCCCCACAAGACCGCTGTGGCATATAAAAAGCTGGAGATGTGGCCCACGACCGAATATTTAACACGAAATTCATTTCAGCTCTGCAGATCGGAGGTTAAAGGATATTATGTTTTCAATATATAAAAGGCGTGGACGTATTTCAGCCCAACAGCCAAAAGATTAAGTGCATAAAGCAGCAATGAAATACACAGCCTACATATATAAAAACAAATTTTCCATTCTTTGATCGATGCAGAAGACAAAGCAATGTGCAGGGAGTTGAAATATCAACACCGATTACATTACAGGCACTGGCATCAAGTACCACCGTCAAAATAACTATAGAGTATCCATTGCATATCCCACCAAATTCATTCTGATGTGTAACTGGAATGATACAACAAGGATGATGAATTTAAAGGAGCAAATCTGAGTGTGTCTCTCTATAGCTAAAGGAAAATACTTGGCATTTCAATGAGGGGAAAAAAAAAATCAAAGCATCTACCATAACATGCTCTGTCTGCTATTTTTTCCCTGGATTACAAGCAAATTCGGGAAGGAAATGCAAAGCGAGAATAATAACTGATTTAATAGTTCCAGAGGTTTCGCACATCTTTAAATCACTTCTCAAAACCCAAGACTCCGCAATAGCAGGGCAACACATGTGCTTCCACTCTCCCTGCACACCGTGCTCCAAAGCATCTCCTCACTGTCCCCTCCACTCAGGCTCATCTTTTGCCTGGGTCCTGCAGCCTCCAAACACAAGATGTATTTAAACCAGCTTCTCAAGCTCTTGGAGCATTTGATTTCCTGTCATTTCATAAATGACGTTAGAGGTCTTATGGAGACTTCCTACATGATTTATTCCTTTTCTTTAAAAAACAACCTTAATTAAAAACGGACCCTATAAAGGAAAGCAGCTGTAAATGCTGAACCTGACCATCAGCAAACTTGCCCACCTTTGTAATTTCCTAACTGCATTTTCTGCCTTGGCGTGATTACCTAAGGAAATGTAATCACACAGGCAGTTGCCCCTTAAACCTTCTGGTCAAATCCAACCGACTTTGACAAGAGACATGGAAGACTCGAGAAAAGAACCATGTATCCTATAGAGCCAGGCTGAGAGAGCTGGGCTGGGTCAGCCTGGAGAAGAGAAGGCTCCTGAAGGGGAGACCTCAGAGCGGCTCCAGTGCCTAAAGGGGCCAACAAGAAACCTGGAGAGGGGCTTTGGATAAGGGCCTGTAGGGACAGGACAAGGGGAATGGCTTTAACCTGCCAGAGGGGAGACTGAGATGAGCTCTTAGGCAGAAGCTCTTCCCTGTGAGGGTGCTGAGGCGCTGGCACAGGGTGCCCAGAGAAGCTGTGGCTGCCCCATCCCTGGCAGTGTTCAAGGCCAGGTTGGACACAGGGGCTTGGAGCACCCTGCTCTAGTGGAAGGTGTCCCTGCCCATGGCAGGGGGTTGGAACTGGATGAGCTTTAAGGTCCCTTCCAACCCAAACCATTCCATGATTCTATGTTCCTCAAATTTGGACTAACAAACAGCATGAGCACTTTCAAGTTGGGGGTTACAAATTCCATAAGCCAGAAGTGTCATTAGCTTGTCAGCCTTACAAAGGCAGCCCGCTGCTGATCGCTTTTAACTGAGCTAATCTCAGCCTGAAAGCTTCAGGAATCTAAATAACTCTTGTTTCACAGAAGTTTCATTTCATTCTCATGCAGAAAATAATACACATAAAGCAAGCTCATGTCTACGCATTTGCACAACTTTATAATGAAAGTTGTGTTTATATTCCTAACATCTGTGGACATACGCAGACTTTGTAAACCTGGCATAGATTTTAAAGCCACAGAATTTTCCATGCATCATGAACATTATCTGCGAGAAGCAATAAAGAATAGAAAGCAATGAATACATTAATCATCCCAATATCATCTGCAACACATAAATCTGAAATACCCTTCATGTCAGCTCAACTGCCTTTTTTTGCTGTTATTAGTATTTTACACACCTGATTTTACACCATCTGTAAAAGGGCAGCGGGAAGATGGCCGAGGAAATGATATTTCCAAGTCCTTTGACTTCAACTAAATAGTCACACTTTCAATACTGGAAGCAGAATATTTATTCCATGAAATGGAAGAATTTGTTCCTACAGGTTCTATATTTTTCATTGCAGAACAAGTACAATAAGGGTACGGCTCCACTTCTGCCATTTGTTCCCTAGGTTGTAATCGACACAGTATTTACTAACAGTCATTATAAGCATCAATAAGCATACATGCCTAAGTTTAATTTACTTTCAGCTTCATCTTATTGAAAGGCAAATTCTTGCTCTCTATTTCCCTAACACCCTAGCGATCCGCACACTGAGCCTTTTACTGTACTGCGGTAACAGGACTGGCTTGTGCCCTCCGCAACTGCACATGGGGACACCGCAGCTAGTTCATAACAATCAGCAGGTGAAACTGGGCCCTCAGATATTCACACAGAACCTTGATCCACCCAGAACCCCCTGCCCAGCTTGGTGTTCAGTTGTGAAGCCAATTACCAGCCTTCCACTCTCCTTTCTGCCTTACCGGACATCCATAAAGGCCAACCAAGAATGAATGAGGCTGCACCAGCATCTCCCAAACCATTCAAGATGCAATTCTTCTGGAGGACCCTTTCTAAGGTGACATATAGTAGAATTACAAACGTATCGCTCACCACTCATTAATGAGCATATCTGAATGTACTCAGCTTCCTATACTGGTATACTTCACCAATCTTCAAATGAGGAAGACATGGATATGACCCTATCAGATAAATCTACAGTCAAAAAAACCCCACAACTTTGTAGATGTTTGCCAAAGCAGTGGCTTTTCTAAGTATCTGCTGGTGCAGCACATTGATTTGTCTCTTGACCTCTCTGTGGGCACACTGCCTAAGTCCTCCTGACCAAACTGCCCTAGTTACAGTGCGCAAAACCACTTCTTAATTAACTCAGGGGAGAAAAAGTCATTTCTAGTTGTGCGGAACCAACAAAGACTTTGACCATTCCCTGTCGGAAATGCCACTGCATGAATAGTCAAAGCACAAAGGCTGAAAGTCTCAACTCCTCCAAGAGTTACTTTATCGCATCAGTGTCAGATGTGCTGGTCTCCCTGTTGCTCTACCAAGTATCTCACCAAGGTTTCCTGTGAGCTCCCTCTCATGGGCTTCTCTCCTTCGCTGCCCTCTGAATTAGCTGATACAGTTCTATTTGTTCTGTATTAACGTTCAGGTTTGAAGTGCAGTCCAGGAAATCACATACTCGAGGCTCCAGATGCACTCCTTGTTCAGCACTGTCCTGCTCAGGAGCTGGATTCTTCTGCAGCTGTTTTCTCTTTTGCTTTCACCCAGCTCAAAGGGGCTGGGAGCACCTCACTCACATCCCCTTTACTGCCTGGGCTTTCCTTACCATGACAACTACTGTCTGAAAGAGCAAGAAAAGAGCCAGCGCTCCAAAGTGCTGTTTATCGAGCTCACTGTGGCTTCCTAAAACATCTCTGTCTGGGTTTAGGCACAAGGTCTGTGTAAATAAACAGCTCACAGCACAGCTCCTGGTCCCTACACACCAACAAACCACAGCCTCCCTAAGCCTGGAGCTTGCGGCGTCCCTCCCATAGCAGGGAAAAGCTCAGCAAGAGCCATTGCCCAAACAAACCCCTGGGTTTTCTCTCCCTCCCAAGGAAGCGCTCACCTCTCATGTAGAAATAAAACAGAAGGGAAATGCCTGCTCCTGGAACGTGACTCGTGTCTAAGCAATGTCACGACTCCTCGGTTGTTTAGGGGGACGCAGCTGACTGCAGATCTTGATATAAACTCAGTATTTCTACAGCAAGTTTGTGTCCAAGGTGTCTTCTTTGGAGTTTGAGACGTGGGTTGGGATACTTACTCCTAATATAAGCCCAGCGAGGTTTAACCAGCAGTCTGACGTGGTGACCACACTATGAGATCAGCTACTAGGATTCAAAGGATCATAGAAGATTCAAGACAGAATCATAGATTCACTCAAGAACATACTGGAACTCCGTCTTCCTGCTTAGAAAGTGAATGCATCACATTTTCCTTACCTTATTTGCCAAAAGTCTCTCTCCTATTTACCCATTTTCCTCAAGTTTTTCCCTGATGAAAATGAACCCCATTACCCATCACTTACATATTTCCAGTATTCACTTATAAGTGCTAGCAATGGGGAAAAAAACAACCCAGAATCAAATATTATTTCTCTAATCCCCTATTAATGGCCTTAACCCTGATATTCTAATCAAGAAACTGTAATATTAGAACAAATCTACTTAACATCTCCAAACCAGAATTAAGTGCCTCACCTAATGAGATGAGGATCAGAGAGCATCCGTTGAGGCAAACCTGAGGGTTTGGCTCTGCACAGCTACTCCCAAATTTCTGAATATAAACGTTTTCCCATCCGGAGCGCATGGAAAACAAAGCCACTGCATTTCGTTTATATGAAAAGTGGTATCTGGCAATAATTACCTGATTAAAACTCTTGAAATTGAACTCTTTGTAGATGGCATCTCTTTCGCCCAACTCTGCCCAGCCTGAAGCCTTGAGATCCAGTAAAACCTGGCTCCTCTCCTCCGTCGTCAACCAGTGGGACTGCGAAGACTATGGAGGAGAAACAAATACAAACGTGACACGAGGGAGGCTGAGGCTCTCTTTTGTTCAACAATAGGAAAACCGCACGATGAAATCATGGTTATGGATTGCAGAAAGGTGAGGAGGTGGAAAATTCACTTTGTTTGTCATTCCATGGAGCAGCTTAACTTAAAGCAGCCAAAAGGCACCGTTGCACCTTGGTCAGTTAAGTGCTAAAGGCTTTTGCACAAAACTAGGGAAAAGCAGTAGGAGGCAACATGGACACAAGCGTACCTGTACCCATCCCCTGTTCACCTGAATTGCTACAGATGCTGCAACACTTGCATCCGTTTTCAAATCTTCCATATAAATAAAGGATTATTTACATTATATTCTAAATGCACAATGATAAGGCTAAAAGGGATATTGCAGAAAATCTATGTCAAAAGGCAAAAGCAAACGAGAAGATTATATTCTATCTATTTTGTATTTTACTATTCCTGAGAAAATAGGACTATTATTCATACTATTCCTTTTACTATTTTACTATTGCTAAAAAAGCAGGAATGGATTTAAGGATAATTCAAGGATAACATGCACTGTTATTCTTGCTGTTGCTTGTTCTACAAGCAACAAAGCGCTCTACTTAACAATGAGAAGGAAGAAAACTGACAACACAGATGCAAACACGGGAAGTTACAAGTTACGGGTACGAGCACTCAATTCTGCAAAGAGCTTCTGTTTAAATTTGTCTGATTTGAAGCAAGAGCAGCCTGTCTGAAGCCACTGCAAGCACAGACAGAACAGATCAAACTCCCTGCTTAAATACCTGAATCAGTGCCGGAGCTGTGCATGAAGCCAGAGCTTCCAGAAGGAAGTTCCAAGGGGCATTTGGAAGAGGTCTGATATTTTTCCTCAAAGCAGAGACTAAAAGCAGTAACTAACGTGATGCATTGTGACCGACGGGTCACAAACCCATGCTCCCAACACAACGCTTGCATAGGAAGAACCTCTCTCCCCAGCACAGCAACATTCCAATTGCTTTCCTGTGTGTACCAGCAGCCAGCACAGCTTTGTGAGAGCGACCACAAAGGGGATGAGCAATTTTGCCCCAAGGCTTCACAGAGACCTCGGAGGTCTGCTCAGGGAGTATTTCCCCTTTGCCAGTTGGTGAGAGACCAGCAGGAGCCCCAGTGCCACCAGATGGGGCTGTGAGCCCGAGCAGAGCAGGAATTAACGCAATTAATGCGACCCGCGCCAGGCTTTAAGGGGCAGGCGGCCAAAGAGCAACATTTTCACCAATAATAAGGAACAAAACCAACCCCAAACGGCATAAATCAATCTCACAGCATCGCTGCCACCACTTGTGTTCAGTTGGATACACTCATTCCAGGAGACGGGGTTTACAGGTTCCAAATGGCACTAATTCAGGCTCTATGCTTCTACTGCAACTTTGGACTTGCAAGAACACACATATCAGATTTGTTGTTATAACAGCAGTTGCAAGCATGAATTTCTAATGTTCTTCTTTTTCCAAGAAGATACAAGAATTGCCAAAGCTAACGGCTGGCTCGAAACACATTATCTGGCATTGAGATGAAGTTAGTTGATAATACACAGCAATAACTGGGGTGGAGGGTTTATTTGCGATAGCAAAGTCCAGGACCATGACCAGGAGGCAGCACAAAGTTCATTCCTCTGGCTGGCAGCAGAGATGCTCTCTGTTAGAGTTAGGGATGTTAAGGCCTCACCAGGACACACAGGTACTGATGAGAAAATGCTGTGACTTGGAATTAAATCATACAGATCTTACTAGAAATACAGAGACTGAGCTTGATGCAAGCCCTGGAGCACAGCGACGGCAGCATTTTGCTCAGGAACAGGTCAGGAAGGCCACATCCTGAGTCAGCCCCTCCAACACATCACAACTCGATGCCGAAATGCAGCAGAACTTGCTGTGGGAACTTGCTTGTAAAGGGAAGAAGAGAAGGTGGGAGATGGCACTTGCATCTTCACGACTTTGCATGCATAGCACCATGCCACAGGCATGCCACATGGAGAGGCAGGAATATGCAGCGAGACCAGCACGGCATGGGCATCAGTACACAACTACTACCTTAGCACACAGGATGCCAGCACCCAACCGACGCGCTGTGATATGGTGAATTTAGCCTGGCTATTGGTAACATTCATTTTGAGGGGAAAACAGCTGTTAGTTACATAAAACGTCAGTACAAGGCGAGGGTCTGAACCTGCGCTGCAATTACCCACTGGGCCCATGTAAAACAAACACTCGCCCATGGGGTCCCGGCTCACGGCCGTGGCGGGCAGGGAGCACAGACGCCTCTGCCCCGAGCACGCATGGCCGTGGCCGCAGCCCCGTTCCGGTCCCCCTCCCCGGGCAGGGCCCAGCGCGGTCCCGCCGCCCTCCCTCCGCCGCGCCCCTCACCATGGCAGCGCGGCTCCCACCGCCGGCTCCCCGCAGCCCCGCCGCCCGCCGCGCTCCCAGCACCACCCGGCGCAGCGCGGCCCCGCCGCCTGCCATGGCCCCAGCCCCGGCTCCGCCTCCCGCTGCAGCGCCGGCCCGAGCGGGGGAAGCGGTGCCCCCGCCGCCGCCTTCCGGTGCACCGGGACACCCGGCCCGGGGAGAACCGCGCAACAGCGGCCCCGGCCCGCGGGTGGCGGCTGCTGGCAGCGGAGCGAGAGCGGTTCAAAGGGAGCTGCACAAAGCCCGGCTCTTCCCGCAGCGGAGGGGCGCTGCTCCCAAGACAGCGGTGTGGCTCCAGCTAACACCCGTTATCCGGCAATGAGTTAGGAATTACCGCCATTCCTGGGGGGGATACAGCCCCGCGCTGACTGCCTGGCAGAGCAAAAACGCTCCCATTCATTTTCTTCATTCTTTATTAATAAAATACCCCCTGGCTTTAGCTGCAGCAATACCAACGTATCAAGCAGTTTCCTTCTCGTACACAGAAACACAGAGCTTGGAGCTGCCAAAGGAGAAAGACACATCCACCAGGAAAGTACATGATAAATAAACTACTCTGCAAACAGTGAATCTTACTGGTTTTGTCTGTCTTTGTTTCATTTCAGCTCAATTTGCACTCTAAAGCTTCCTATCAGGGTACTACGTCAAGCCTCCCCCGTGTATAAATGCCATGCAATCAGATAATCCAAGCCCTCACACAACATACCAGTCCATACCTCATTCAAAGTCTTCCACATTAATTATAGCCAGAAACAATATCAATTCTTTGCACAGCCCCAGCTGTAGCCTGTGCAACCAGCAAACATGCTGTTAGGTATCTAAATAAATCTCTGGGCTTGCTAAGTGGGGCAGGTGATCAGTACTTCAGAAGTTCATGCTTTTAGTCCTGTAAGAAAGTGACTTAAAAGGTTACACTAAAAACCTGATTTATTAAAAAAAGAGTAAGGCCAAAACGTCTTTTTTCTCTTAATTTTCCTGACAGTCAATTAGCACCATCACCACCAAACAGGGGTTTCCTTTAAAACATTCCAGGCTTTAAAACATTCCAGGCATACACAAGCCAAAACCCAAATCAGATTCTGTGTGGGTCAACACATCCTAATTCTATGCGTTTAAGACATCACACAGCAGCTTTAGTTACTATGTCTGTATGATCTGAAAAAGAACCACAGATTGTACCAGAGCAGAAGTGCCTCTGCTCCCGTGCCAGGCAGCGCCACACAGCCAGGCCAGGGTGATGCTGTACACGTCTTGATCGATGGAGCTTGAGGACCTCTTCAGGAGAGCAAAGGAGAACTGCACCACCTGTTTATGTTACAGTCCAGGAACAATAAGAAGATCAGCTTAAAAAATACTTGTTTAGTTCATGGTTTTCATATTTGTTTACTTACCACAGTAATTGCCACATATTTGCTTTTTACAGCTTGATAAATAAAGCAGATTTTTAGTCAACATTATAAATTACAACCACCAAATTCAACAGCTCATCCTTCTGTGCTTCCAGTCCATACAAATTCCTGCTTTACCAATAAGCAGGAAATTCTTTTCCTGTTTCAGCATCTCGGATTATTCCTGATGCTCGTGCTCTTGTCCCGGGATCAGCCACCGAATGCTCTCCGTGTGGACGGTGGCGTAGAGGACAAAGCTGGCCAGGAAGAGCAGCGAGAATAGGAGCAACCAGTCTATGCCCTTCGTCAGAACGCTGGGCAGGGGCCCTTCCCAGTCCTCCTTGGTCACGATCACGT
Organism: Amazona ochrocephala; assembly: GCA_039720435.1. Taxonomy (NCBI): domain Eukaryota; kingdom Metazoa; phylum Chordata; class Aves; order Psittaciformes; family Psittacidae; genus Amazona; species Amazona ochrocephala. The sequence goes on from CM077889.1 coordinate 17,918,611, forward strand.
CACTTTTAGCTTCTATTCCTGAAAAAGAAGGCACTTGATCAACACCAGAAATAATCATTAAATACAGAGAAGCTGGTTCCATTTGGAGCTTTATTCCTGATCCCACGGACTATGGTACGTGTACAGCCCTCACAGCATCTCTGCGACCTCCTCTAGATTCGCTCCAACATATCCCTCTTGTGTTGTCCAAGAGCTGGACATAGGACTGCATGGGGGGTTCCCACAGAGCTGAGCAGAGGGGGAGAATCCCTTCCCTCAACCTGCTGGGCAAGTGGATGTGCTCAAACCTTCTAGCACCCTCTCTAGTTAAACGCTGCTGTTCCCCCCTGTTCTGTGACAGCAGCTCAGTGAGTTGAGTTCCTGCCTTCAGCACGCTGTGAAGCCCAGCTCACTGCAGCAACAGATCCTATAAACCTCTGCTGGGTGCTCTCTGGGTCTTCATGAAATTAACTTCAAAGAACAAACAGCAGGGAGAGAAAAGCCCAGCTCGGAGCTACCACCAGCCTCTTCCTCCCAATGACGCATCAGGGCTGATTCACATACCTGTTTGATTAAAAATGAACTCTTTCAGTGTTTCCAGTGTCCTGTCTGTATGATTAAATCTAGCCATAGGCTTAGCACCTTGGAAAAGGAGGATATTGGGTACAGCCACAGTTCCAAATCTCGTTGATAAACTGGTGGACATAAAGCAAATACAATGCATGAAGGAGAAGAAATCCACTGGATGAACAATACCAACAATACACAAAGTGGCAGTTTTAGTAAATTAAACTGACACTTTATGAGAAAAAAAAGCCACCCTGTTTCAAAACACAAAGATTACTAAGGGAAATAAACTGATGCTAGAGCACAGGGAGTGCAAGTTACCTGCTGTGCTGAGATGCATCCAGTGCCAGGAAGTGAAGAGTTGGAAACGCTCGAGGTAAGGAATTAAAATGAGGTGCCAGGCTGGCAGAAAAGCGGCACCACGGCGTGTAGAACAAGACCAACGTGCAGTCACTGCTGTTTGGGTTTAGGAACTCCATCAGGTCCTTAGAGAATGAAGGAGAAAACCAAACATGGATAATTATGTATTTGATAGAGTTGAATTCTATGCAGGAACGCATCACTCAGCACTCGATTAGATACTCGTCAAGTACTTATCAAGTAGCTACGCCTTTGTTTAATCTTTTTAACAGATGAAGAATTGTATTTAACCTTTTTAAAAGGTTGGTTTAAAAGCTTATTATTTAGCAATATATGTACACATAACCACTACAAGAAACAAACTAGAAATAGGTACTGGCAATAAGCACCATTAACAGTTTCAGAGGAAGACACTAATCCATGCAGCACAAAGGTTGATGGTTCACTGCAGACACACAGATGAGACGCAGGCATGTGGACTGAGATATATCTCCTTTTTTTTTGTGCTCAGAATGACATGAAAAGCCTCCCTGGCCAGACATTTGATAGTTGGACAGGATAGCCTCCGTTTGATAGTACAGAGGATGTTACACAAGGGACGTTCACTCAGCCAAACACTGAAAGCAACACACACAGGGTGCTGAAGGGGTAACCCACCTGCGACACGTTCAGGATCTGCAGCGTTAGGCGCTCCACACCAGTCGTGTTCCTGTCTTCGCAGCTCACTTTGGGAGCCTTGGCGCTGTCGGTGCTGTTGGTCTCGTCGGCGGGCGCAGGAGGCACCGTCTCCAGCCCGGCCTGCTCCCGGGGCTGGCTGCCCGCCGCGCCGCATGCATCACCTCCGGCCGCCGCATCGCAAACCCCGGTGGCCCCGGCAACCGCCGGGCCGTCCTTCGCCTCCCCGGGCACCACCGAGAGCACCACGGCCTGCTGCGGCGTGGGGACCCCGCTGCCCTGCATCGCGTCCGCCATCTCCGCAGTCCGGTACCGCACCGGCTCGCCGCCGTTCTCCGCGGGGCCGCCCCCTTGGCAGCGGGGCTGCCCGTCCGCGCCCTGCTCCGCCGCCCCTGCGCCGGGAGGGAGATGTCAGCTCCGCGCACAGCCCGGGCCCTAGAGCCCACCGCGGCTCCAGCGCCGACACCCCCCCGGCCTCACCTGCAGGCAGGGCCCTGCCGAGCCAGGCCAGCGCCAGCAGCAGCCGCCACATCCCTGTCCCTGTCCAGGTCCCCCCTCCCGGTCCCGGTGCCTCAGCAGCACGGCGTCTCCCCGGCCGCTTCCGCCGGAGCTCTGCTCTACTTCTGCTTCCGGCGTGACCCCCGCCGTGAGTGTGCGTGCCCAGCGCAGTGAGGGCGGGGTGCCGCCATGTTGTCTTGGCGGCGGGGCAGCGGCGGGGGCCGGCTCCAGCTCCGTGAGAGGCGGAGCTCACCGCGGGCCCGACCCCTGCCAACACCACGCACACGGCGCTGGGTTTATCTCCCGCGGGGGCCTGCTGCAGCCAGGGCGCCCGGCAGCCACATCTGCCTGCCCGAGGATCGGCCTGCGTACCCCCTGCAGTGAAGCACCGATTAGAGACTGGGCAGCAGCTCTTCCCTGTGAGGGTGCTGAGGCGCTGGCACAGGGTGCCCAGAGAAGCTGTGGCTGCCCCATCCTTGTCAGTGCTCAAGGCCAGGTTGGACACAGGGGCTTGGAGCATCTGTGATTCTATGAAAAATCAATGTATTTTGACATAAGTAACCCATACACTGAGTATATGTGAACATGCAAGGACCATCCCACCAAAATTTTAAGTCTTAACTGTACATGCGCCTTAGTGTAAGAAGAACAAAGCTCCAACTAGAACCTGAACCTTGCTACAAAGCAAGTAAGTCTTGGTGTCTGATCATACATATAGTATTAAAGGACATAAAATCTTCATTGTTCATTACATGGCAGAGAACACAGCAGCCATGGGAGCAGTCATGCAACTTCCAACACAGCCAAAAAGCCTGGATTCTTGTACGATGTAATTCGTGACTGACAACATCCAACACTTCAAGTTTCTTTATAATCAATAAACTGATCTTTTGTGCTCAGCGTATCACACCCAGGAACTGATTTTTAGCCTAGGAGGGAGCAAGCTGTGCTGTGGAACTCAGTGCTGGACATACCCAGCATCTTGAAAGCCACGTATTCAGAATCACCACAATAGCCAGAAACAAACAAACTAAACTGGCATCAGATGTCTTTTCTCAGGTAAAAGCAACCTAAATGTCTGCAAAACAAAAGCAACTGACATTTAAGTGTTTCAACCCTGTATTGGCTTGGAAGTACATGGAGAAGAAAGCAGAGGGTGGCGGAGAGCAAGGGAGGAAACAGACCTGGTCTGGCTGGTAAGTAGCGCTGCCTGGCTTCCCCATTGTCACTGGAGGGGAAAACTAAACTACACTAAAAAAGGGGGTTGGGGGGTATGCAGAGCATATCCTACCAACAAAGAGAAACCGGAATATTGCTGGAATACAGGGATAAATAGATCTCATTCATCACAGAATAATGAACAAGGAGCACCATTCCGTGAAAGCGTAGTTTATGAGCATTACAAATTGATTTCCATGTGCAACAGAGGAAAAAAGAAGTTAGCAGCTTACTATTTACATGTAACTCCTTTCCTCCCCTCTCTGCATATTTGAGTGGAAGGGTAAGAACAATTAAGTTATTGTAGCAGCATTTTCAATTTGTTAAAATAACCAATATTCCCCTATTTTCTGATACCTTGCAATTCATTCAGGCTTTCTGCCTTAATTCAAACCTACGGGACTTGCCTGTAGCAAGCAATATACTTCTCATGCTGGAATTCAGAAAGGAAAGTATACTGAAAGGGTGGGCTTATTTAATTGAAACATCAATTTAACTCCATTTATCCAATCACCTGACACGGTGGCCTCCCCTACTTTCACCAACCCTGTCTGCATTCTGAAGTCCACACAGGCACTAACACAGTCTATCAGTGTCAGTTACACCTGGGGAGGCAGCAGACAAACCCTAACCCTTATCTAAGGGCTTGAAGTGAAATGTGGACAAGGTACCCCAAAACATTTTAATGCCAGTTTGAGTCACTTGTCTTTGACTGAAATGTCAGGAGAACAAACGCATTTCCATATCCAAGAGGCATCTTCATGCAGGATTTGAATGGTATTAAAAAGAAAACTCGGAGAAAAGCCTTTTAGGTTTTAAAGCATTAACTTTATTAATAAATATACATCCATATGATGATGTAAATACAGATCATGAACACTACTCCATTCCCATACACATAATTGCACACGAGTAGCTCAAGTTCATGGACATAAAAACATACACAGTATCTAATCAGGCTTTTTACAGCAGAGGATGGGGTGCCAATACTAGTTATTTGATTACTGCTTCCCCCAAAGTAAACCTGTGGAAAAGCAAATGATGAAAGATTAAAGTATCAGAAAGTGGTTCAAATTTTAGAATACAGGTGTTTCTATTTGGGAAGAAAAAAAAAATCACAAGGAGAAAGGTCTAATCTCTACTAACGTCATAAATATATTTAAGCAGTGTTAAAATATATGCATTAGAATAGAGAAGAATAAACTTTTTTTGTGGTCGGAAATGAAGTCTGCAGTTTAAAGTATTTATGATTGTTATCAGCTGTTTTAACTGTCAACTCTTAAGCGTGAAACATCACTATACATATAACAAAGACAGCAGAGTCACAGCTAATGAAACCATCAGACAAATGACTTCACATTGCTCTGCCTTTTAAAGCTCTTCAAACGTGGGGGAGGGAGTTCAATTCTGTCTGAATTACTCTGTGTATTGTAGTTCCAAGTAATTCTTTTCACAGACACATCGCTTTTCACTGACAAGGCTTGGGTTTGTCCTGACTGAACTCGAAGATCTTTCATTCAGAACAGAGATCTTTAATGGCTCTTGATACATAGCATAGTTTGGGTTGGAAATGACTTTAAGCTCATCTAGTTCCAACCCCCCTTTCGATTCATTTCAACTAAATCCAAGATACACGAACATTGTTCAATGACAAAGCTAACTGCTGACTTTAAAGATACTATCTTTGCTATCAGTCAGCACTTCTGATGGTGTCTCATTTTAATTCTGCCAAAATACTGTGCGAGCATCTTGAATATGTCCAGTGCAAGACTTTATAGTAGCAAAATTATTTGGTTTTAAAGTTTAAGTAAATTTAATCAGAAACTAAATAGTAGTTACTATATGCATATTAAACAGTGAACTCGTATAGCATCATGAAGGAATAATAGCAAGCTAATACATTTCATTGATGTATAAATAAGACGTTAAAAACTTGATAATTAAAAGGAATTCTTAAAACCCAAACTTGACATGGAGATCTTCTGAACAGTGTTAACACACAACAGTGATCTTAGCTTACCAATATTTGAATTATGAGAGATAATATAAAATAAGCAATTTAACCTTACAAGTAATGTTTTCATCCTATGGGGGGAAAAGGCCAGTTTTCCCATTGGTACTAATAAAGTTTAGGCATTAACATGATGTTTCAGTGTTTCTCATGGAAAGAAAAGTGTTGAAAAAAGCACAATGTATTCTGCAGATTATACATAGGAAAAGCAGAAGTATTTGAAAATTCCATTTCTGGTTCACTTCGAACCTCCGTAACTTCATTTTCCTTCTCCTCACTGCATGGCACCAGGAAGCTATAGCCAGATAGAAAATCAGCTGGAATTTGGAAATGCCCAGCAGTGCCCTTCTGGGTCTCCTGGCTAAATCCAGAGTGCCAAGGAGCCCATTACAGGCTCTCTGAACACCTTCCTACTTTATGCTCATCACTCCACGATTGACAACATTAATTGCTTTTTACCGGGATTATAGTCCATCTGATGTAATTAATAAACACTGTAATGAACAAGAATTGCTTAGCTGATTTCATTATTTCATCAGCATACTCGAATACAGAATTCATTATACTAGCAGAACAGCAATACATCGGCGTTATCTCCTGACACACAGCACAGCACCATTGAGGAGATGCAAGAGTGAGAAACAAACAGGAGCAACAGGATCAACAGGAGGAGGTAAGAAGTGGAGTTTCTCCAAGGTACAGTGGTGACATGCAACGTGCTCCTTGCCAGTGAGGTGGGACGCTCCTGCGTTACTACGTTCAGCTGAAGAGGAACTGCTTTCCCAGCTGAGCTCAGCAAAGAACTTAGAGAAGTCTTTTGGGGAAAAATCATCTGATTAAAACCAGCCAATACAACACCGATCCTGAGGGTTAACTCACGTTAGCATTTTGCATGTGCCAGAAGTTACAGCGTTCTGAGAAAGACTGCTAAGTTTCAAACTTGGAATTTGGTGAGGAACAGAACGTATAACTGGATTTCATAGCTTCAGCATGAAGAAACTCTACCTTTTAGTAGCAGTTTAGCTGCCATTAGTTCCTCTATCGCCTAGGGAGCCATCCAGTACAGTTGAGGTTCATTGTCTTAGTTGCCAGTGCATACACAGTTCCCCCAAAACAATTCAACACACCTATTGTAAAGTACAGCATAAAGTCCAGCTCAATATGTGTTAGGCATCACTGGAACACCTGAAGGCTTGCTGCTTTTTTCCTGACAAAAAAGGTATGAAACATGACATCTGTTTCGTAAGTTGTCATCACTGAAAGCAAGAGGTCTCATCAAAATGACAGCAGGCCAGAACAGCATTTATGTTAACAAAAAATACCAGCATCATTCAGCACAGGCTCAATTCACCCAAACTTTTATGCTCCCCCAAATCTGCAATGTCTTTATATATATATATATTACCCCTCCCCAGATATTTTAAGCTACAAATAATAGCATATTATATATGGAAAAAACTTAAATGTAAACTTTCTTCCTGATGGAAAAAAGCAAGCAAAAGCTTTAATACCAGTAAAATAAATGTAGCACAAACTAGCTGCAACATTGAGTAGTGATTTTCTGATGTCTAGATGAAAGTATTTTACACACACACACACACTTTCACACTTAAAAATCAAACATACCCAGTTGAAAAATGGAACATTTCTTTTGGATGGAGGGAAGGGTTTAGTTTGAGACAAGAAAGGTTATTTATAGCTAACCAAGAACAACTTCTTTCAGCTGGCATGCATAGATGGATTACTTTCTAACTGGGGTCTAGCAGTGCAGTAAACTGCATCCTGTTTGCATCAGCTATAGAGTTTGTTTTTATAAATCATGAAAATGGTGTCCTTTGGTAGATATATAAGCTTCCATAATTTAAATAGAAGTGACAAAACAACAAAATAACTGTATTTCCAGGAATATCTGGCAAAAGGAAGTCTGAAAACTTGGCAACAGTGTCTATTTAAAAACACTTTTGTCAGTGTTTGTATTTGTAAACATTATAAGTTAATACTTTAAAAGCTATTAAACTGTTGCCATCTAAGCACAGATTTTAAAGGCAAAACCCAGTGTAAATAGCTATTTACAGATTTAAGAATATACTGTTTAATATTGACCAAGTGTGTAACTAGAATGAACAGTACTTAATGTCTTAGAAAACACTTCAGTTTTCAAAGGATTATCTGTGGTTTGGTATAGGTACTATCAGGCATTTCAAAACGACACAGCAGAATCCTGTACCAGCAGAACTAAAGGAACAGCTACCACCTAAAGGCAAACGAGCTTGTATTAATAAGGCTCTGTGAAGCTGTACTGTTCTGTACAAATGCTCAGTTTCCTACAGCTCCAAAACAAAAAGCCACCTGAACTCAGCACTTTAAAAACAGGTTGGGGTTTTGTTTGTTTACATTTTTAAGTGGCTATTTGAGGTCTGTAGAAGCTCCTGCACAAGTGAAAAATGCAGCTTGCTGCTTTCTTCATCAGGTTTTCTTATCAAGTAAGAACTCATCTGGCTAAGTTCCCTTTTGTGGGATAGGCCACACCATGACTCAAGAGCCAGCTAATTCCATCCTCCTTATTTCACTTATTTAACGTATAACCACACAACTAGATTTTCCAGAAATTAAATGTAAAACTAGGGACACGACATTACTTAAGTATCGACACCAAGTCATAATGCATCACTTCAGACTTTCTTAGAAATGATCATTTAAAACCCATAAAACCCCCTTTAAGCCAGTGCCTGCTCAACATTACTTTTAGTTACTGAATTGCACCCGCAGGCTATGGCATTATCTGAATAAAAATAAAAGCTAGAAACTCAGGCAAACACTACAACCAAATGCAAGAAACATGCCAAAATTCAGAGTAAAGCGGATTAGTAAGGAGTTCCTAATTCCCTCCTTTCATTCATTAGGCTGTTTGATTTTGCTGCTGGTCTCCCCAGCAGCATGTACGCCTCTGTTATGCACCATAGGATAAGGAAAAGCTGCACTGCCACAAGTATAACTTAGATTTGCAAGCCGTGATAGAGCTTTAATGCTACCTGGAGGTCTGCCTGGGCTGACTTTGTATCCTGCTGCTTTAGTTGTACCCAAGGGTCTGCCTGGACTTGTCTTAAATCCAGCTGCTTTGGTGGTCCCGAGGGGTCGACCAGTGCTGGTTCGGTACCCTGCTGATTTTGTGGTCCCTGATGGCCTTCCACGTTTCCCAGATCGGTTGAGGTTTTTCTTTTTCTTTAGTTCATCTTTTGTCTCTATATTCCTGCCACTCGTGGTCTGCAAGTGTGACTCATTCAATGCATCTTGTCTCTGGCATGCAATCGGTTTGTGGCTGACTGCATGGCTGTATTTACTTTGCTGCGTGGCATACAAGTCAAACTGATCGGCAGATCTCACATTGTCTTCGTTAAGGCAAGAACTCTTGCCAGTCCCACAGAAAGCTGGATTACTGCTGGCAACAGGGTGCATCATTTTCTACCAAAAAATAAAGAGACAAACAGACATCAGTATGTAACAACACTGCAGAGTTCCACAAGTGAGAATCTTTCAAAAGCTACCACTAGGTCTTAAAATTAGTCCAAATTACTTTGTCTATTTGTAGTAAACAGTATTGATGTCAGTAAATTATTTTGTAAAGAGTTCTATTAAGCTTTCACTTGAGGTTCTGCATATACATATTATATATATAACCTTTACGTATAGTTACAAAAGACAATTTAAACCACATATTATTCAGACAGATAAAGAAGTAGCATATTAAGGAAGTGGACAAGAGCATTTCACCAACCAAGACACGCAATATTCAGTCACCTACTGTGGTTTTGAAATCTAACTGAATCTAATCTAAATTCTAACCATTCTCGTATGAAGATAGGCTGAGAAAATTGGGGCTGCTCAGCCTGGAGAAGAGAAGGCTGTGTGGAGACCTCATAGCAGCCTTCCAATACCTGAAGGGGGCCTATAGGGATGCTGGGGAGGGACTCTTCATTAGGGACTGTGGTGAGAGCACAAGGGGTAATGGGTTTAAACTTAAACAGGGGAGGTTTAGATTGGATCTGAGGAAGAAATTCTTTACTGTGAGGGTGGTGGGGCCCTGGAATGGGTTGCCCAGGGAGGCTGTGGATGCTTCATCCCTGGCGGCGTTCAAGGTGGGGTTGGACATAGCCTTGGATGGCATGGTTTAGTGGGAGGTGTCCCTGCCCATGGCAGGGGGGTTGGAACTCAATGATCTTGAGGTCCTTTCCAACCCTTACTATTCTATGATTCTATGATTCTATGATATTTGTAAGAATAACCTATCACCTGTGAGCCAAGGAAAAGTATGGTGTCATTGTCTTGATTATGTATACAAAGGCTTCTAAAGACCTTTTATTTTTACAGCAGATTAATAAAACACTGATCAGTTCTGTCATTTCTTGTCACAACTGATATGAAAGAAAGAAACAGGTAAGGCATTCAGCAAACACTATGGTGTCACAGCTGGACAGCTGAGGGATGGAATGAATCTATTATGAAGTACAAGATGCAGGACTGCAGAAATGCCACTGCTGTCCTAGTTAGAAGGGCAGGTACAAACTGCTGGTAATGCCAGCTCCGAGGTAACAACACAAAACTGACTTGAGCTGTGCTCTGCTTACAGAGGTTTATTTGTTTCAACAAGAATCGAAGCCCTGTCTTCAGGCCAGCAGAAGGGTGACTCTCACCATGCTACCGCAGGTTAACACCAGTTCCAATGGACAAAGTGATGTTCAGCTGCTAGAAATCATGAACCACTGCCATCATAGCTACAAGCAACTGAGGGTGCTGAAGCGCTGCCAGAGGGAGCCCAGAGAAGCTGTGGCTGCCCCATCCCTGGCAGTGTTCAAGGCCAGGCTGGACAGGGCTTGGAGCAACCTGCTCTAGTGGAAGGTGTCCCTGCCTATGATTCTATGAACTATTTCTAAGTAAATTGGTTTTGCTTATGTCCATCATACCAAATCCTTGCAGCACATGTACTGGGGCAGAATCACAGCAATTAACATTACTGGTATTCTAGAACATTTTAGTATTAATGCTTCTGAATGCCAACTGCACAGGTCAGATTTCTTAACAGGGGCAATACTGAATGAAGCCAGCAAAGCAGTCAAGGAACAACGCAGCAATATTTTCACCCATTCAACTATACTGGTTCTACAAGTTAAATAAGCTGCAAATACTCAGTTTAAGATAATAATATTTAGCCACGCCATAGAGAGATGAAGCCAATCAATATCTGTCTCATCAGAGTATTTCAGCACCCTGCGGTTGTGCTGAGGACACCAAATACTTCTTCCTGTGATAAACTTCTCTAGTAGATAAGGTCTGGAAGACTTACTGCATTTTCCCTGCAGTGGCTCTGGAATATCACCTAGAGCAGCTCAATTTAAACTCTACCCCTGATTACTGAATTTATTTGGCAGTTATGATCGTCTCTGCCCAGCCAGAAAGCATACAGCAGAGACAGTCTGTTTACGCCAGAAGAAATCCCTGTGCCCTTTTCTTCTGATTACAATGGATACATTCCCTGCTGTAACACCCAATTTACCTTGGCTTGTCAAACGCTCATTACAGTGTATGCAGTACTCCTGGGCAAATATATGAATATGGTTTGATGTCCAATAGTGAAATTATGATAGTCATATAGTTTAAATATTAGATGGTTCTAGCAGATTATCCAAATGCTACAATTCTGGTGTGACAAATGGGGTACCGTGGAACAAACATGAAACCACACTTACTGCAAGCGTTGACTAGCAAACGGAACAGCTAAGAATAATTAGCAGACCTGTGCTTAACAAAGCACAAAGGAAGTAAGCTACAGGTCAGGAGACCAGACAGACTTTTCTGTGCAGCACAGAAAAGGGAACGTAAGATTTTCTACAATTAGCAGTCAAAAGAATGTTACCTTCCTTTAACCCCACTAAAATAAGGCCCATAAAAAATAGCTGAGATTTTTGAGGATGCGTAACTGCAAACATACAGGTTCTGATAATGTACTTCTGCTGCCGAGACAGTAAGCCCAGCAGCTCTGAAAGGCTATTCATCCACTTGCTAATACACTGGAGGACACTTGGAGCAGTTACCAGCATTCTTGTCTGAGTACTCCCTTTAAACACTGGCTTCAGCCCCAGAAAGCCGCTTGGAGCTCGACTGCCACAAAGAAGGATCAGTTCAGCTGCCTGGTATCCTGGGAACACACCAGAGCAGGGAGAAGGCACTGAATTATGTGGAGGCCCCTGGCATTTCTTAGGAGACCAAGCACTGCTCAGACTCATTCCTGCCTATGTTACATTCTTATTCTCTGCTTTTTTTCCTCAACTCAGGCAAATTTTTCCTACAGACCCCATCCATCCTTCCTGGGGAGAACCATCACAGGCACTCCTAGACAGTGAATATACCCTGCTGCAATGGCCAAACATTGGAGCCTCATCACCATTTGCATGTGTTTTGTGTCCACTGTAATATCCCTGAGAGTTCTAACTTTACATACAAAACCTGACCGATGCTTTTTTCCCTTCCATCTGGCCACAGCCAGCATCACTGGAACTGGTGAGAGAAGAAAGACAAACAAATCAGTAACTGTTTAAAATTTCTTACAAGAGGAAGCATAAAACCCCACCATCCTGGTGGAAAACTGCCAATGAGTTTTTTCTGTTCTGCTTCCCCCCTCACCTTGCACCGTTTTTCATCAAACCATGAAAATCTCAAATAGGAGTCGAGGTTTTGATTTACCACAGAATCCCAGACTCCCTCAGCCCGCCCCTCTTGTGTTGTTGCCCCAGAGCTGGGCGCAGGACTGCAGGGAGGAGTCTCCCCAGAGCGCAGTATAGGGGCAGAATCCCCTCCCTCGACCCGCTGCTCATGCTCTGGGAATGCAGCTCAGCACATGGTTGGCTTTCCAGGCTGGAAGTGCACTCTGGTGGGTCATGGGGAGCTTGAAGACTTCTTTTTTTAAGTTTTAGAGAGGAAATCTGTAATTGAGCTTAATTCCCCTAACATGGACATCTCCAGCATAATTTTACTTCATTCACATTACAGCAGGGAATAAAAGAATGTAATGAGTCCGTCTGTAGAGTGGAAGCAGGTTTCTTGGCAGGGAGATACACAGGATAAATCAGAACTGGTATAAAATGCAAAGCTATGCCAATTTAAAAATAACACTAGCTAAATTGTACAGCTAAACACACATGCTTGTGTGCAAGCCGCCTTAAACAAAACCAGCCACAAAAGTTTCCAGCAAAATAGAACTTACTTGGTTTAAACTTGTAAAAGGTATTTGTAACAGTTTACTTAAATCAGTTTTTAAACTGATTCAACTGACTGGCTCAACCTCTCTGTGTAAACAAACAGTTAAGATGAGGCCTTGAGGTAACATTTAGTTACATTTCAAACAGATTTTTACTGGGAACTGGCTGTAGAGGATTTTCTGCATGGATCCTCTTCTCTCTGGTATTTTATTTCTATACAAATGCTGGGGAAGGGAGGAGAGAACTGGGTAAGTTAGCTTTGGGAAAAGAGAGGCAGCACTAGAGCTTCATGTATAACAAAGCACAGCTTTGCCACTGCTAGAAATAAAGAAGTAAACAGGTCAATCCATCCATCTGAGACCCGAAAAGCTTTGCTGCAGGGGCATTTTTGGACATGGTGAAGAGCCTCTCCTTTTAAAGCACAGCTGCACTGCAAAGTTAACCTGCTGCAGCACTAGGGAAGTGAGTCAGGTTTTGTTTTACTCGGATGACAGCCAGGCCTACTGATCAGTCAATACACAACATATGAGGTTGCTATTAAGGGTTTTTTGTACTTCACAGTCAAGCTTGGTATGGTTTGCTTTCTTCTCCAGGGAGATGAAACAGAAACCGTATTATAGGCAATACAGAAACACCAAGAAACTTAAGTAATTCCACCTAATTCCAGTGATATTACAGGTTTTGGACAGATAGAGTATATCCCTGTAGCCCTAAACACAGGTTAACACACCACACAGTTCTAGCTTACAGCTATTCAAGCTTGTGTTATGGTATGGCCCATCTCTCTCTAAGCTTGAAACTCTGCAGAAACCCCCTGTTCATGTCCTGTACACTACAAAATATTTTAAGATCAAAGCTACACAAATCACTTTCATAAAAACACCCTCCATCAAGCAGAATACTCAGTTCCCACATAAGCAGCAAGCAACTGCTGTGGTCTCACCCACCCAAACCTGCTTGCTCAAACTACAACCTGGTCAGCCCCACAACAGCCCAGACTTGACAATGCTTCTGACGTTAAAACACCCTGAATCAGAGCAAAACTGACCAAAGATGGAAGTACATCCATGTTACAGCTCTTCAAATTATGAATATCAGGAAAAGTACACTCCTGCCGCCAACTGGGACAATTCTGCTTTCAGTGAGGGTTTGGGCATAAAACCCCACTCATTTTCTGAAGGCTTGCTCTGCTGAGCCCGCAGTACTTTCAACAGAATTGATGGAGCTGTAGGAGGCCGCAGCAGCACATTTTCATCATCATCCAACACACAGAAAGCACACGACATACTACCTAAAACCACAAGCAGCTACAAGTATTATTTCTGCTCTAGTACTCTGCACGTCACTTCTACCAAGTAAAGCGGCTGGAGGGGAGCACAGGAGCAGCTCTGTTCAGAACGCAGCTGCATAAAGAACGCTCTGTGCCACGTGCCACACACAGGGGCTGCATTGCCCTGGAGAATACCAAAGGGCTCCTTTTCTTTGCAGAGAGGAGAGTTTACACAGCAGCAGGAGCAGGGATATTTTTCCTTTCATGACTGCAACAGAGATATGGTATCAGTTCTGCTCTTCCCAATTAGGGATAGAGGGTGTAAGAAACACTTTCATCACTCAGTTAAAAGAATGAATTGTATCAGTTTAAATGCTCTTCAAGTGTCCCTTTCGCTGTCAGCTTCTTTTCTACACCTAAACTCTTGGTAAAGCAGGGCCTTCCCCAAGTCTTAAAAACCTGTAACTGCTCATTTTCACAGTGTTGCACCTTACCATGTGTATTCCCATAAATGTAAATATTTTAAGAACACCAGTATGAAATCCTGTCAGTGGCACAACATGCACTGTAACACCTGACCCTGCATTTGGAACCTGATCTATTTCTGAAGCTGGATAACCCCCTTTTACCAAGCCATGCTTATGAAGCACTTGGCACAGCTGATCGCATGATTTTCATTTGACACTAGGTAAAATACATTAAAACCAGCCAAAACACACACAACAGTTTCTTTAGAGCAGTGACTCACATGACAACATGAGAATGCAAGCTAAACAGACAACATGATTTTGAAAAGTTTCTTTCTCAGTTATTCTTAGTGCAAAAAAAAAAAAGGACTAAGAAATTAAGAGTTCCCCAAGCAACACAAGAACTTACAAGTACAGCCCTTCCCTGTGACCCAGGGTCACTTTCTTACATGACTGAAGTTGAAGGAAGAGTTATTTGGAGGCAAAATACCCCCCCTTCAAATTCCTCTTCCCCCAAGACGTGCCAGGCAGAGGGGGAACCTTCCCTCCCAGTGGGGCTGTGATTCCTGGTCCTTACCAGACAGCTGCAACCTGGCTGCATCTCTGCACCTCTGGGAGTTCAAGTCTTTTGACTCAGATGCCTTTGGAGAAACACTGCTCTCCAACACCTAACCACCAGCTTTGTATTAAAGACAAAGATCAGTGCTGCTCCCATAAAGATTAGATATTGTCAGGCACCAGGTAGGCTAAGCGTCAAGTAAACTGTGAACTTTAAGGCATCATTCATTATTTGATTGAAAAAAACAGGCAAACAAGTAATTGTTAGGCTTTCTGACCTTAAAAACCAAATAAGTTGTATCTAAGGGCAGAGTTTCATTAGATGCTAACACCAACAAGAACATCAGCAGACTTCTTCCCACCCCGAAGTTAAGATCATATAACCATGTGATGAGAAACAGGACACTTGAAAGGGTTAAGACAGCTTCACAAAAATTAAGGAAGATCCCATCAATGGTTTAATTAAGCACACACCTCCAGTTACACTGACAAAACTGACAGGTTGGTTTCATAACCAATAGAAACCACTCTGTATCTGCATTTTTTCTGAATGGGACAATCTTGCCCTGTCCTCTTCTCCCATGTTCCCACTCCTTGTGCCAACACTATTGTGCAAGAGCAGGACAAACCAACACGAGGGCTCTGACCCAGGTGAAAACCAATCTAGCAGGAAAGCAAAGGGACCAGCTGGCTGGCAGAGGCAAGAGAGGAACAGAAACAAACTTCCATTAGGAGCACATAGGACAGACTGAGCTCTCAGGTCAGCTTCAGCCCTGTTCATCACTGGCCACCACTGATCCACTCCCCCCTGGTCCCAGTTACTTAAAAAGCTACCCAGACCTCACAAAGTTGACTTTGACAACTTAATGGACTTAGAAGACTTGAATGAAGGGTATGACAAACCCCAAACACTGCACAGGGAATGGAATGTGGGGAAAACTCCCACAGCTGGGGACAGGGCAGCACAGAAAGAAGGCAGCCATCAGGCCAGACAGGCTTAGAGGAGTGAGGTTGTGAAACTGTACCCGGATTATTCTGCAGTTCTCTCATTACCAAACTTCAAGGCAATCTACATATGCATATGAATGACAGAGCAGGTAGAGATCTTTATAAAGAGAGGATTGTCAGTGTTTGTGAATTGTCCATTCACCTCAAGGAGCTATTCCCAGGTAAACAGGAGCAGACCTCACCACAGCCTACAACAACAGCTTTGAGGAGCTGGAGATGCTTGTTTATCTCCGTGGGTGTTCTCGCCCACCCACTTCTCTCCCCAGGGAACAGACCTGATATAGCCTAGAACAATAGCTTGGAGAGGCACAAGGTGCTCATTCATCTCAGTGGGTGTTCTCACCTACCCTCTCCTTCCCTAGCCTATTTCCACGAAAGGATCTGGGAGCTTAAGAGCTGGATCAAACATCTTCCTGATGTGCACTTCCACAGGACTTAGTGCAAAAGGCTCTGGGCACCTTTCAGCACACCCAAACACCACTACTGCAGCGCACTTCTGTGAGAATGCAGAAAGGCAAAGTCCTGAACCTGTTCAACAACGGCCAATGGACAAACACACGGGACTTTTTTGTTTAAGGTTGCACCTAAAACCTGGAGGACACAGAGAGAGATTACAAAGAGAAACTGTGGTATCTGAAATAGAAATAAACCACAATTTAAGAACTGCATTAACCAAGTGTTACTCCTACTCTTTCAATTTCACAGAAATAAACAAACACGTGCATCAAAGTAACTATCACTTTTTTACAGAGATACCCAGAGAGAAACACACGCAAAGTAAAGGTGCGACTACTCACTAATTAATTACCCCAGAAGGACTGTGCACAAATAAGGATGTAGTAAACTATTCGTAACTACGTGCAAGCATATACACCACTTTGAGGCATTACTCTGGAACGCAAACACAGAAGGAAGAGACCGGCGGGTATTCAGGCACCCTGACACGCAGGTGAATGGAGGCACTACTTAGCTATGGCAAGGTAATACACACACCCGCGGACTGTATTCATGCGTTACAATCGCACACGCTAATGGAAACACGCTCCAAGTACAAGCCCTGCACACACACACCATGCCCACCACGAGAGCCGTGGGTGCTGCAGGCAATTAATAACAATTCCCCGGCACGGCGAGGCCCGGCTGGGGAGCAGCGGGAGGCCCCGGCTTCACCCGCGGAGCCAAGGGCCAGCTGAGGGGACAAAGGGGCGGCGCAGCCTCTCCACCGCCGGGTGGGTCACCGGGGGCTCGCCTCGCGTGTCACCTGCCTTGGGAGCGCAGCAGGAAACAGGCCCCGGCCCAAAGCCCCGCTAAGCGCAGGGCACGGCCCGGCTCCCTCCCGCCTGGCGGGGGACAGCGGGACGGGGCGGCGATGGCGCAGCTCCACTCCGGCGGGGCGCGCAGGCTGGGCCTCCCCGTATGGAGACCGAGGGATCCCCCTCAGCGGCGGGGCCGGCCGCGGCCGGCGGGGGAGGGGAAGAGAGCGGAACGGAGCGAATCCTCTCCACTCCCCTCCCCCGCCGGCCGCGTCTCCATCTTGCCCGGCCGCCGCCTCCCACCCCGCGGAGAAGGGTCCGGGGGACGCAGGCCCAGCCCGCACCTACCTGAGGGGATCGGGGCGGCCTGCGGGGCGGCAGCGGCGGGCGGGCGGGAGCGAGCGGCCGCCTCCCCCACACCCCGCCGGGCAGCTGCAGGGAGCGGCGCTGCGGCGGGCGCGGGCGGGAGGGAGGGCGGGGCGCGCTCCCGAGCGGGGCCGCGCCGCGGGGGCGCGCGGAGAGCGTGCGCGGGGCGGGGCCGGCGGGGGGCTCCTCCCGCCTCGGAGGCGCTCAGCGTGAGGGGCCAGCCGCCATTTTGTCCTAGTGGGCGGGAAGGTGGTGGCGGGTGGGAGGCTGAGGTGTGAGGGGAGTCGCCATTGGCTCTGTGGCAGGGCACGGAGTGCTGCCTTTGCTGTGCCTCTCTGTTATTCGCATTCTTCTTCGCGTCTGGTTCCTAAGGCTAAAGTGCTGCTTTATTGTATGGTAAAATGAATTACAGAATCACAGAACTTTAAGGTCATCAGGCTCCAACCCTGTGCCACAGGCAGGGACACCTTCCACTACAGCAGATTGCTGCAAGCCCTGTCCAAATACTATAAATGCTCAAGCATGTTCATCAAAGCTGATCCAGGATTTGTGCTGTTCCCATTACTTTGATTTGAATGGAGGAGTGTGGTTCCATACATGCCAGAAGTACGCATGTTGCAATGCATTATAGTCAAGGTATTGTCGATTATCAAATACTTTGCCCTGTTTCATCCATCTGTGTCCTAGAGAGTTCAGCACTGCAGTAGCACTTCACTATAAACAAGGCTTCATACCTTTAAGCAGTTATAAAGTTGTTGCTTCCATTATTTCCATGAGAATCCTATAGAAAGAGGATTTTTAAGAGCCCAGCACTTTCCATAACCTTTTGTCTTCAATGTTGCTTTTAGCAAAATAGCATGACTTTGTGGAGGGCTCTGACCAACAGATTGCTTTATCTGCATGTTTGTTAATGACCACAACCACATCAGTGCCTCTGTATATTCATTCATCCAACCCTTCCCGCCCGCGGGTAGGCCACTGATAGTAGCACACACACAAACCTTCAAATCACAGGGCGTACATGAGCATGGAAGGCCTTAAGTGACGTATGAAAGGGTTTGGAAGATGTTCTGTGTTATTCAGATTCTTAGGAAATAAAAGCAGAAAAGAACAGGCAGAAAAGGAACCTGCAGCTTTTACAAATGGCTAATTCTGTTTTTCTAAGCATTTCCCTCTCCTGCTGTTGTTTGGGGAGCCGACTGCTGTACTCCAACCCTCTGATATTCCATTGCTACAATACTTGGAGCTCGTCAGGCCGAAAATTGCTGTGAAACATCCTGCCAAGACGATGGTTCATGTGTTTTTGCCAGTGCTTCCTAATGCATGCAGGAATCCTCACTTGCAATATAAGAAAGCAGCAGGGGAAAGCAGCATTTATTTAGCTTAATTTAGCAAATGATTCACTTTATTTACAAACCTCATCTTTCTGCTGGTTTTAACTCTTGGTTGGAAATGCTGCCACCAACCAAAAGTGGTTGAGTTCGATACCTCCTTGGTTATCACATTTTAATATCTTAGTCTGGAAGGGGATGGAAACCTGGCCATGCTGAGGCTCCTGATTTATCAAGAAGAAACCAGATCTCAACAGAACACAGAAGCAGCCAGACCGTAGAGGAATGAACCTGTAACGTGAAGCAATTAAAGGTTTCATGCCCACAACATTCAAATATGAATCTGGTAGCAGCTGTGCTAATAAAAACGGAACCAAACAAGACATAAACCAGTCAAGCTCCCCAGAGCCTGAAACAGTGTTACTCAGGTTGTGAATCTGCTTCCTCCTTTGCTCCCTCTAGACTGCTCTCACTAGCAGTAGCAAATGATTACATCCATTATCTGTAAGGTAAACGTTGTAATGAAATGCTGCCCCTGCCTACAGCTGGACTGCAAAGTCCTGTTCTCTTCCTCCCTTTCTGCAATTTCCACATCTTCAAGGGGAGAGGAAAGGCCTAAGAGCACAAGTTCCTCCTCCTGCCAACACAGGAGCTTCTCACTGCCCTCAGCTATGCAGCATGCTGAGCAGGCAGGGAGAATTCAGTACTGTCACTGCCACCACCTCCTGTCCATTTGGCTATGAATTACTGGAGTTGGTAATTTCTACAAATTCACTTGCTTGCTAACGTGCACAGGCAGAGGAAACACAGGGTTTAGTTGAGATGAAGGATTTTCACTGAATACATTTTCCTTGCTTGGCAGTTAGTTTCACAAGAGTTGCCTGGTGGTATTTATTGTTCTACGAAACATGTTTGTGATGATGAATTTCATACTCAGAATGGCCAAAGTATAAAATAACTTTAAGAATCACACACTCAACAGTAAGTTATTAATAAGTCCTTAGCTCACTAGAACAACTTAGTTCTGAGATGCTCATTAATTCACCTCTGCTTATGCTGGCCAGCTTGACAATTCTGTATCTGTTTGACAACAGAAGAAGATTTAAGTCTGTTTCAGACGCGAAGTCTCAGAGAAGCGATGTTTGGGTGGCAACCACTCAGCCTAATGGTCGTTTATTTAAAAACAATTGTTTCCACTGTAGCTAAAATGATGAAAACAAATCTTCCTGCCTAGCACTGTATAAACATTGTACAAAATGTACATTTTGGGGCAGCATGGAGTCCAGCTGTGCGCCTTTTATCTTCACATTCTTAGGTTGCTCCCTGCCTTCGCTCCCCCTCTACAGCCACAGTAAGCTGGAAGCCACGATTTCTTCTGCAAATGCCCGAGCTCCAAGAACACCAACTTGTTTAAGCTGAGACCATATTTGGAAGAGATCTGGGTCAAGAAAAATAATCAAAGGGAAGTGCATTCCTGGAGCATCACGTGAGGAGGCCAGAGCGCGCAGGCAGGACCGCAGACCGCGTTAGGAGACCACAAAGGGGCCGTGCATGAGTGACTCGCTGCGAGGAGGCTCAAGGCAAGGGCTGGCTTTACGCCAACACCACCTCACCCTCCTGTCTGGGCAGAGTGAGGAAAGGTTCTAATAGAGGTGTTCAGCAGCACATCATTGATAGTGAGTGTCCATGGCAGAAAATGGAAAACTAACAACGGCAAGCTCCGCAGTACCCATCCTCAGCATACACTTACCTGTGTGTAACCCTGCCACTAGATGCACTAAGTAACACTGCTTCTTATGAACAGAAACACATCTGAAGGTCTGAAATACCAACATGCACTCACTCTCCCTGAGACTCTCTCGTTCTTTCTCTTAGTTTAGGAAGACCCCAAATCCAACCTTTGGTGTTCTATGTTCAGCTATTACAATCCAGAATTTTAGCAAAGCTTTGCTTAAGAATCATTATTTTTTTGTCTTTCACTTGGAAGCCTTCAGAAAAGCTCCTACAGATGGCATGCTGAGCCTCAGAATCTTTTATTCAATTGGCAGCCAAATGCACAGTAAATAGTCTGCACTGCTTTAATTGCACAAGTAAAATCGCAAGCAGCCAAGGCGGGAACAGCTACGGAACATGCCAGGCTGTGATCTACTCATTACATTGTGGTTACAACTTTAACAGCATAAAAGACTAACAGGTAATGTAGGCCTTAAGCTGCCTATTTAACAAAACAATGGGGGTGGTGATCTGCAGTATGGGTGGGGTAGTATAAAATTCTGAACTGTGACTGCACACAGTTTTCATCTTGCTGTGATTTCTCCCCACCACCATAGCTGGCTGTGGTCCTCCTATCATATTTTCTTGGTTGGGGAACATAGCAAAAACCTCTGAATGTTCACCCACTCACTTGTGTAGACAGGAGCCTCATGTGCTGTTATCAGCTCGGATACACAAACCACTGCAGCAGAGGGATTGTCCTTAACCTTCACAGTGTGGTGAGGAATACTGCTGTATGAGTCTCTGGAGGGCTGCCTGCAAGGAGAATGAGGGAGCCAGCACAGCTGCGAACAAGAGTCTTGATCTATCCCCCTCCTGACACAGACTACCTTCCTAACTGATGTGGACCTGCTGGGGCTGGACCTCAGGCTGTGGTGGAGGCTGCCATGGAAAATGCTGCCGCAGGGCTTTCCTTCACTGCCTCCAGCGATCACCACTGCCTCCAGATGAACACACCTTCAACTACACCTGAAAGTGCCAGTGTCCTGTTCCCTGAGAACAGCAATCACCCCTGCCACCACCGCTGCATGATGACAACATCACATTACTGTGACAGGCACAAGCAAAAACTTATTCATGATCCAGTACCAAGTATCTGTATCACCTATCCACCCAAACCACCACTGTTTACTCAAGCACTGAAAGCATAAAGCAACCTAGAAGGCTGGTAGCACATCACAAATGTGGGCAAATAACAGAACAAGCTGTGCTTATATGCATTAAAAATAATAATGAAGAAATACAGCATTCCTGTGCTCTTCCAACAATTGGCAACGGGAATCTGCCTCGGGCAGATTCCCTGGAAAGCAGCCAAACTGTGATGTTTATGAAGATCTCGCCTATATCTATGGATACCCCTGGAAAGAACTAAATCTAACATTTTTCATGACTATAACATCTCTTCAATGTAAGTGCAGCAAACAGATGAGCTATTCGGAAAGACAGTTTCTGAAAAACATACATTGAAAGTATTTTTATTTTCGCTGGAATTTAAAAAACATAGGAATATTGACATTGCATTTAAAAACCCCAGGAAGTTAGAGATTATACATGGTTGCGTCTCTGAAATCCAACAGTGCAAAGCTGGAAGTCACAAAAACGTCTCCATCATGCCTTATTTAGGAGATACCAGCATATATATATGTAGGAACATTTTGAAACAAGGTTTTTAAGGAGGTGTCAGTCTGTCCAAACTTGAGAGTGCTCTTCATTAAATACACCCAAATCTGTCACTCTTCTCGGGGCACACTGTCAAGAAGTCAGACAGTTCAACAAACAGGTTGTATGAAACATACCAAACCCCAGTTGTTAAGGGAAGGAATCCTGATGTATTTAAAGGGAACCACAGGGTTTTAGTTTGAGATTTGTTTTAAATTGAGAAGTGTTCTTGTGTGTGCTGCCTCTCTTTGTTTTACTCACTGTATTAACATGGGCAAGTGCTACGTTATGGGTGTTCTTATCCTAAATGCATCCTGTTAAGTTGGTATAATCATTCCTTTCCTATGTTGCAGATAAGACACACTGACGTTCAAGTAACAGACAGTTGTATGCAAACAGAGAGTCATTTAAATTACCTGAAGCTTAGAAAGAGAAGTTGTGAATTTATACAGCTATGATGCAGATTGTATGACTTGTCTTCACCAAGGTTAAAGCAGTATATACACAGCTGGTTTAAAATGACACGTCTCAATGTGTCGGGTAAGAAAAGCTTTCTACAAAAGCCCTTTTGAAAGTCATCATCTTGAAAGTCTTCCAACTGCTAGAATGACACAATTCAAGTTGCTACCACTTCAGCTCCAGATAAGTAGACAGGAAAGTTAATTGTTTAAGAGTAGCAAGTGTCCATCATGAACACTAATGGTTATGGGGATGAGACCTCAAGAAGAAAGGTCCTGCCTGTCCCAGTAGCTTACTTACTGCAGTGATAGCCAGTATTTGGGGAATTCACTCATAAATATCATTATTAATTTTTACTTAAAGCCGTGTCCTAACAGTAATAAAGATGACAACCCTGGGGGGAAAATCACGTTGAATGCCTATATAAGAACATTGTAAAAAAGTGACAAAGTCATATGTCATTACAAAAGAGGTTCCTCCTTTTTTTCCTGACAATTTATTTTTAAACCAAGCAGGATTTCATTCCTATGTCAGAGAATGAGAGGAAAAAAATCAAATCCTATAATTCTGATGTTTAGAAAAAACCAGGAAAAGTCTTTTCGTACTACAAAACATTCCACTTTACAAAAACCCCACAGAGTTATTCTGGTACCTGGATGATAAAGACAAAATGGGATGTGTCAAAGATAAGAAGATCTTAAAATTAGACCTCAAGTATTTCTGGATAAAATTCTCTTCTCTGATCACTGCAAGACTCTCTGACCTTGGGGGGATGTTTGTAGAGGGAGCGAATGTGTGTGAACCAGCCAGAGAGATGCTATGGACCAGGAGAAAATCCCGTCTTTATTCTGGTGGTGTATTATTTTCCCAGTATAAACTGATGTGATGTGATCCATCCCCACAATATGAAGCAGGTACAATTTCCAACACAAATCCCAACACTGTTTCATTCACTGAACAGTACAGTCTGTGAGAAAAATCAAAATCTGGTTTATTTTATATTCTTTATGATGAAAAGTATATAAACTGCACCTTTAAATTAAATCATGCTCCGCCCAAACTGCTCTGCATTAAGACTGATAACTTTAGTGGAGAGAATTCAGATGGTTCAGCAAATATCCATTTTCTGTTAAAAAACGTCCGCAAGACAAAATAAAAAAGTCCTTAATTTACAATAAGCAGTGTAAACAGCAAAAACAACAGAAGCCACAAGTGTCACGCACCAGCCACTGGCACACAGGTAACTCCAAATGCTCAGAGAACTTTGTATCGTCCTTTGTTGGTTGGTTGGTACGAATTTTGCTGCAAATAAAGGAGAGCAAAATCACAGTTAAAAGTGAAAACGGAGAAAGGAGTTGCAATGAACCCCCCACTAATAAATCCATGTTACATGCACGTAAGCAGTTGCTTAGCTTTGGAAAACATTTTTATAGGGAGGTCAATGATTTTGCAAAAGAAACAAAACTCTCAGTAACGGCTCAGCAGGACCAGTGGAACTGACTGCTGATCTCAGTGGCTACTTAAAGTGAAAAAGCCAAAGACACTGTGTTGTGTAGTAGCATTGGATGTTATTCTAGAGAAAGCTGAGAATGTGATTTCTCAAGACACTATCTCATTTCAAAAAAGGAGAATGTTGAACATAGCCATTATCAGCCGGGTATGCCGTAAAGCTAAGGCAAAACAAATCCTTCAATGCATATAAACTATTAAAATCAGGGGAGTAGTTCTCCTCTCCTCTGCGTGATGGTGCTGAAATAAGGAAATGCATTGGGACCTAACTCTTTGAGGGGTCTTCATCAAAAAGCTCTGTTAATGTGTTATCTCCATCTGCTGGCTGGATAACAGCTGCGTGTTTGCCTGACTGAGCACAGTAACGTATTTTCTAAGCTATTCAGTGAAACAGTCTTTGAGATCTGTAAGTCCCTAATATTAATAAATATGTAAGCCTGAGTGCCAACATTTGCAGAAATGGATCTCATAAAGCATAAATTAAGGCATTTTCCCTCTGCATTCTGGATATTTCACTCACCAATCTGATCAGCTCCTCTTTTATAAGTCGTGTGATTTCTGCCTTCGCTTTCTGTACTGCCAGCTCATTGGCACCTGAAGACAAAAACATACCTTAAACATTTTCTGTATGTGAAACCTACAGAATACCCACTGCCAGCTTTTTTCAGCAACACTGGAAAGCTTGCTGAGTATCCTCAACTATTTGCTGAAGAACACTCCAGTACTGAACAGACTGCCACAGCGAGGCTGTGTTCTAAGGAAGATACTTAAACCTGACAATCATAAATTACACTATTCAAAAATACCTTGGAGGAGAGGTTTCTACTCTACTCAACCACCATAAGATTTGCAAGATTTTTATTGAAGTTGATGTAATTCCTTATATCTTTAACAGCCAAAACCCACACAATTCTATTTTCTTATTTCACACTGGCACAGATATCTTCATGCTTATTTTGAGGAGAAGCATCTCTGTGATCCCCATAGATCATTTGACAAAGCATATTAAGATAAATGAGTGTTTCTTCAGTAACTGCAAAGTAACTACACTGGGTCTCTAACTGAGCACCCAGCCATTATGACTACAGTGACTCCATGTCCAATCACAAAACTGAACTCCTACCTTTAATGACAATATTTATAAAAAGAATACATACTCTCTATAGCCAAATAAATCTTTCGTTCTCCTTCCTTGGGTTCTTTGCCCGGAGGGAAATAAGTTCCTCTGATTGTAATAGCAGCTTCAGAATATTCACTGATTCTCTGTAGCGCTTCTTTGGAGGTAACTTTCCACCTGGCAGTCTGCAAGGTAAAGGATACAGGAGGATCAACGTGGAGAAAGGCATCACACAGTTGACATTATAGACAAAGAGGAGCACTGTGCTGTGGCAGTCAGACACAGCACTCTACTGCAAAAACTCAGACTGAAATTTCAGCCACTTATTTTTACGCAGGTATATGTAAAAAGACCTGCATCTTGTGTCAGCAACATAAAATTATAGGAGAAAAGAAATGGGATGTGTAGTACTATTGAAGCAAGAACTCTAAAGACCTTCCGCTTTGCTACACTGGAAGTTTAAAACTTGTATTTTTTTCTTGTGATTTTCTGAAACAGCACTTAAGTATTTTAGTTAGCACTTTTTGTACAGGACTAGACTTCAAGGGCAAACATACACTCTGAATGACTGCAAGTACCTCCCTTTAACAAAATAAATGCCATTTATTTCTACCCAGTTCACCGGTTAAAGACAAAAATAAGTAAACCTTAAAATCTCCATAAATAAAGCCTAAGGAATAAACACTGCCAGTTACATATTCTCTAAGAGGTACCTTATCAACACCCATCATAAAATGACTCACCCATCATCAAGAGGCTGCCCTATGTGTAACTTACACGTGATGGTATTGAATGGCTGCGTAGTACTTCTATAAAAACCAGCTTACACAGTCAGCTGACTTCTTGCTTTAGGCACTGATTTTATCTTACTTTATCATCTTGGATCTGCACTGGGTTCAGTGTTACACGTGTATACAGTAAAAGATGAGTCCCTCTCCCTTTAGAGGTTTCCCAGGGACAGCGATGATTCTCAGTAATGAATTTTGCTTGTTAATGTGGAATACAAATGGTCACAATAAAAAATGTGACAGACCAGAGCAGCAATATTCTGAATGGCAAAACCACACAGGTCATTAAAAAAGCAAAGAGCAGCGTCAGCAGTAGTATGGCCTTTGAAATAAGAAGCTAAATAGTGACAAAGATTTAGATGTAAGAGAAGTCATTGGAAAGATTTCTGTATGATATGAAGCACTTGTTTTTTTCCTGATATTCTCTGGAATATGTCCAAAACATTGTGCTAGGAAGTGACCACAGATAGCGCAGTAATTCCAATTAGATATAATAAGAAACAGAGACAAGATATTGTACTGGCATAATCACAGTCTAAGCTATGAGGATAGTCTTTGTTAAATAACAGTCACACTCGATTATAGCAAAGTGGTTACTTGCCTGTGGGAAGTCATTGATCTCTAATTCTTCTTCATATCTCTTAAAGGATTCATTTTGTCCTCCATCCTGTTTCTCCTCCTCCTGCTTCTCTATGGGTACATAATTGAGCTTAGCATTGATTTTTTCAGCCAGTTGCTCTGCAATGGTCTTGGCAGATACAGTAGGAGCTTGAATCGTGCCTCCTCTCAGGATAGCATTTGTCGCCTGCTGCATCACATCCTGTAAAAAAACAGGTCCATGTTGGGAAGAAGGTAGCTTAAAGAAGTCCGTATAACCCAATTGTGTAATTTCATTAGTAATGAATTAACCCTTTGCCAGGGCAGACAAAGTATTTCCAGTTCCGTATTAAATCTTATTATCTTATTAGCTCAATTACAAATCCTACAACTTGTAACTGGAGTTAGCACAGCACAGATGAGCTAAATAATGTAGTATTGTTAGTGGTGTGCAGAAACACTAAATTAAATGGCAGCCACAGAACAAAGAACTAAACAGCAGCAACAACAACAATAATAGTAAATGCTCTGTAAAGAGGCTGACCTTGAAGTGGAAGGGGACCAATACTTGTGCCTCTGCTCCAAGATTCTTCTGGGCATTGATTCTCAAAGCCAGCCTTTTAGCAATTTCCAATTTCTCTGCATTCCCAGCGGATGGTGTAGGAGCTGACGTTCCTGGTGCTGCCATGTCCTTTACTCTCTTCTTTGAATTGAACATGCTTTCAATTTGTTCATCGATCTAAAGAAATCAACAGTTATTATATCACTGCATTTACCATTACCTAATCTCACCAGCCTAAAGAAAACACAAAGGTGCATTTAGTTTATATGCTTTTAAAGAAATTAATCTCATATAAATGGTAGAAGCTGGTCCAGAACTACAACTCAAATGATCTACTAATCAGGAAAAAACTAGAGCACAGTGTTTACTCCCAAGGTCATAAACCAGGAGTCTAATATAAGGATTTAGACATAGAAAAGGCTACAATGAATTTCTTTAAAACACTGCAAGTAAAAAAAAAAAAAAAATTACTGTAATTGAGGGAAATCGTTCTCATTTCATTCTTATTTCATTTATACAAGATTATTGTAATAAAAAATGTATGTGACATTTACATAACCACACACATTAAGTATAAAGTACGAGTAAGTCGGAAAGAGACTTTGTAGATCTTCAGAGATCTTGACGTTCAAAGCTATTTACACTTTACACCAAAGAGTACATCCACATCGACTCATGGAATTTAACTAATTAAGTCAGTAGCAAAGGACACGGAGTAACAAAAATCCATGTGTTCTAAAACGTGCCATGTAACCGACTGGGGAATAAACAAATATATTGAAAATCATTAAGCAACTTAAATCTTATTTTCAGGTGCTTACATCCACAGCTGTATCTTCATCATCTGAGTCTTGCAAGCCAAGAGCTGCTTTTTGTAGCTTCTTCCTTTCGTTAGCCAAAGCCTGTTCGGTTTCATCAAACTTAAAACCTTTGCCCGAGAATCCACTGCTTTTTTTAATCAGCTTTCCTTCCTGAAAGCAAAACCAGCACTTTCATACTTGGAAGTTTAAAATCCCAATTGACAGTCATAAAATAACTACACAAATGTATAAATACTTATTCTAAATTTTACTTTAAAGCAAACACCAGAAAATTCAGAAAGCTCTTCAAATTTAAAAATGGTATTTTACAATGAAGTGTAATGAAAAAGCAGTCTTGATTCAGGTGATAGAAACAATACACTACTGGGATTTTCTGGAAGTACATATTTAAATGCTTTTCAAGTGCAGTATAAAAGAACCCTCCAGTTTTTCTATCGGAAAAACTCTGAAGTCACTCTTCTCAGCATGAGCAAGATCCTCTGATGGCGAGAGCTCTAGAAATAACAATACAAATTCTGTGAAAGAACTTCACTATCTTTTACGTGGATTTTGATAAAAGCCAAAGCACCCCATACACAGTGTTCCCCTATCACATACCAGATGACAGTATTTAAAGTCTCAAGAACAGTCCTGTTAATGATGTTCAGGATCCCAATCCCAAAACCACTTCCACACCTACCTAAGCATACACATGTGGGCTCAGTGATGTCAGTGAGATGACTTACGTATATACACTGCACAACTACACCCACGTTCACACGCATTAAACTCAACCCAAAGCCCACTACAGAAGAAGGAATTACTTACGGCTTTCTGCTGGTCTTTGAAGTCAGCCCAGAGCTTCTCCAAATCAGTAGGAATTGGATTCCCAGACAATTCCAAAGCCTTAATGATATCGCCAGCATACCGTGCCTGATCCTCAGTAATGAATGTGTATGCATAGCCCTGGTCAAAGTGAATATAAAAGATAACAAAGAAAAACCTCTAAAGGCACTTTATCTCTACATTTATGGAAGCACCCTGCACAGATGCTGTTGTTCTGGTCAATAAAAGCAGCCATGATATTTCTGCTTAAACTCTTTTATCAGGACCACAGAATGAATAATGTGATTTCCCAGAAAGCTGATCCAGAGGTAATCAACCACAGAGGACAGAAACTGAAGTTTTTCCGTTCAATCTTGTCATGCTTAAAAGTTTGGAAAACAAAATCTTACAAATTTAGTAGGGCACACTTCCAATGGTGAAAAACACCCAAACTTTCAGCCAACAGATGGGATTTAAAAGAACATTCACACATCAGAAGAACAAATACCTTCCCACTTTTACAGTGCTGAAATTCAGAATATATCTTAGCATGATCACTCAAAACCCTTATATGCACTCTCAAGGAAAACCCTCTTCCCACCAATAACATAAACTGCTCCCTCTGTAGCTATCCCTTGGGAACACCTTGATCAAGCAATCAATAAGGAAAAATGTTCAGTAAAACCAAACCAGACAAATGACGACACATACTTTATTGCCAGCTCGTCCAGTCCTTCCTGCTCGGTGCACATAATCTTCATAATGGTTGGGACAGCTGTAATTGACCACCAGCATCAACTGTTTCACATCCAAACCCCTTGCAGCTACAGATGTGGCCACGAGAAGTTTGCAGGTCCCATTCTTGAAATCATTAATGATGCTGTCCCTGTCGTACTGATCAATGCCTGCCAGAAACCAGACAGAACAGTTCATTATCAAGCGCTGCTTTGTGACAAAGATCCAAACACCAACTTCAAACAACCAAAAGCCAAGCAAATAAAATTCACAATACATTCACACTTTCACAGGCAAAATATATTAGCCAGAATTATAAATCTTAGTCTATTATCCAGAATAAAAAAACTTTCATTTTTTCTACTATCAAAAGCTGTTTACCACACCAGGATCTTCAAATGCTTCTTTAATATTATTTTCTATTTAACTTCTTATATTCAGTTGAGACCTCGTCTAGAGGCTTTGCCTGTTCTCTAAAGGCAACAGAAGTCTCAGAAGGAGTATTTTTCCTTCTTCCACTAAGTGAAGAGTGGTTTTGTACTTAATCATTACTGTATTTTTAAGGGCATTATATATAGACAGTTTTAAAATATTCTGGGATGGACAATGTTCTAAAGAGATTTCCTCTTCTTGCTACTAAACTACTTCCATTCTGTTACTACTTGATGGCAGAAAAGCGAAACAACAGCTGCTATTATTGTGCAATCTCAAGTAAAAATATCATGTAATATTCCCCAATGGCATTCACTACTCTACAATAGCAAGTAGTTAGTAATATTCTCTGAGAGGTGTTAACACTCAGTAACAACTCTGTTGCACATTCAACGTCAAGAGACGTCTCTTTCCCACTTCTAAAGCAAAACCTGCTTAGGAAGAAATAACAGTTGGTACTATACAGGAAGTAAGCAGCTTCTCTTTGTAACTACCAAGTACCAGTGTTCTTGTTTCGAGTTGTTAACATAACCCCTTGAGATTGCAGATTACCTCCATGAAGAGACAAGCAAGGGTAAGAGGCTCTCATTAAATCTTTCAACAATCCATCAGCATGTTCTTGTTTATCTACAAATATGATCACAGATCCTTTCTCTTGATAGTGTCCCAGGAGCTCCAGCAACTTCAAGAACTTGTTCTCCTCTTCTATGACAATCTAGAAAAAGACATACCAAAGTAGGAAGAGTATAAATTATATCTTCAGTCATTAAACACATTCAGGGTGTATAAAAGTAATCAGGAACAGGAGATGACTTTTTCAGGCTGTTTCTACAGCCAGGGGCAAAAATGCTGTTCAGCTCAATGGGATAAACCCAAGTTAAACCCCAAGTGATCACAGTGCATTTGCAGACTGGGGTGCTAGTTTATTCTGAGTTCACATTTAATAAGGTCTAAACTTCTGAAACTAAAAGCTTTGTGGCTACATTGGCCTATAGTCAGTATTGCCAGGAGTAGTTTTTTGCAAGCAAATATGAAGGTAAGCGAGGCAGATGTGTGATACTCACAACATGCTGCTCCACGTCAGAACAGACAACGCTTCTGCCTCCAACCTGCACTTCTATAGGTTTACTGAGAATTCTCCGAGCTAGTGCCTCCATAGCTCTGGGAAAAGTAGCAGAGAACATGACAGTCTGACGGTCAGGCCTGACGTTGTCTACAATGCGCATAACCTGGTTTAAGAGAAGACTCCCTGTTAGTGCTGTAATTGAACTTCATACGCAGATAAAGCTGAAGTTAGGGGCTATCTGCACTACACAGACTACAAAACTTCTCTTCACAGATTTCCTCTTGGGATGTAGATTGCTGGCACTGGAAGACAGGCAAAACTTGCTGGATGGGAAAGAAAGTTAAGTGGCAATATGCAACCTGACAATAGCTCAGCAGAAAACCTAAGACATGCAGCAGAAACGCTACAGCTCAAGAGATGAAATACAGGCATTTCTCTCGTTTTGGAGGACAATATAACCTGATGGCAACTGAAAGAGTCCTGGATGTCCAAAGCTGCCAGCAAGTAATTTGTCACTAACACTTCCAACATTTTGTTCCTGTCTCCTGCACAACTTTGCCAGGAGACATCAGGCTGTACGAGCAGACTACAACTACTGACATGACACCTGCATCAAGGGACTACACTGGACCACAAGATGGCCAAAAGTATCCAAAACAAGTGTGAAAAACAATAGCAAGTTTACATAAGAAACTATTGAAAACAAAGCATTAGGGAGAATAGAGAAAATGAAGAGTCAGTTTAAACTGTCGCCTGTATGCAGCACATCTTCTTGAACACTCACTGGCAGTGCAAGAATAACACAGCACTGCAAAATCCTGTAAGTGGCAAAGAACATCTTGTGGCAGCATCACTCATATCCTTAATTACCTGAGGTTCAAAGCCCATGTCAAACATTCTGTCTGCTTCATCAAGTACAACATATGTGACTCGACGGAGATTTGTCACCCGACCTGTGAAAGGAGAGGAAAAAACACATGGGAAACAAAATCAAATGGAAATCAAGTTTCCCCTCAGGAATAACTTTGTAAATGTTTTATAGTCTCACTAGCTTCTAACACAGACATTAATTTACTGTTTTAAAAAATTCACTAAGTGTGAATTTTCACGTTCTCATTTTTATCAGGAATACATTGTGGGAAACGTGTAAGTATGCACAAGGCCCTTTTAGTTTGTCAAACTCTTCTCTTGCATACCATCATAGGGCCAGAAGAACCTGTAAAATTCAGAAAAGTGCCCTCGCCAAAACACATCATAAAACTAAGACTGAGATGAAGCAAGGAGCCACATCAGCCATTATCTGACAGCGACACCTAGAAAAAAACATATTAGAGATTACAGCGCATGTGTGGAAGGCAAAGCCCAGTGCTAACTGCTGCAGCCTCAGACAAACTCCTCTCATACATATCATCTGTAACGCTTCTTTGGAGCTAGAAATCACTAGTTGAGGATAATCACACTAATTCTAAGTTAACTGCTAGTAATAGGCATAAAACAGAGTAAGCAGTCTTTTCAGTGAATATATAAAGATTGAAACCTACCCAGTAACACTACTAAATTCAAGAACCACCCCAAACTCTGGGACAGCTGGAGGCAAACTAAGTTGTGTATCTGTGAACATTTAGAGATCTGATGGACAGGATAATTAGCACCCTTCCCAAACAAATGGCCAAGAGATTCCCTTTCACGAGAAGGATTTAAGAATCATATTCTCAAATGATATAAACATGTGAACACATTCAGCTCCAAACAGCTGTGGAGCGCCACTGTCAAATGCTCTCAGAATGGAACAGATTGCTCACACTTCCTACAACTACCACGCAGGCTTGTGCCTACCAAACTACAGCAGAATTTGGTCCTTTCAGCTTCAGCAAATTGGAGCTGAATCCTCGCATTACTTGGTAGAGGTTTAGCGCTGCATTTTTTTAAGATACAGAATTCAGACTTAAGGAACACAACAGGTATTTCTTTATATCTACATATCTATGTAACATCTTAACACTTTCATCCCCAAATAATAACTTTGTAAAATTACTTGGGAACAGCATTAATGTACCTACCTTTGACGATTTAAGTCTTGGAAGCCCAGTTCTATATGTCTTGAAGGTACTTTTTCCACAGAAGTTAAATAATGTCAACAGTTTAGTAGAGGTTTTGATGTGGAATAATTTAATAATAAAACTTAATCTAATAAGCATGCAATGGTTACACTAGGACAAAACCTCTTAAAGCTGCAGTGGCTCAGTTGAATCAATCTGAATATCTGATATAAGGTCAATTCTTTTACTTTTGAACAGTTACTTAGGGAGGGCTTCTTTGGTTTTAAAAACCAACAGATAAAGGCAGAGTCAGAGGCTCTTAGGTACAAGTGGCTAACTGCTGAGCTACGCTAAT
Source organism: Amazona ochrocephala (assembly GCA_039720435.1). Lineage (NCBI taxonomy): Eukaryota > Metazoa > Chordata > Aves > Psittaciformes > Psittacidae > Amazona > Amazona ochrocephala. The sequence continues at coordinate 17,952,141 of CM077889.1, forward strand.
GATAATAAAGGATCAATGGGCAGACAAAATAAGCAACTCTTATATAACCTTTATCTACATGACTTGAAGGTAAAGAATTTGGACCAGCACATCTTAAGTTTAACAACGATTAACATTCTCAGAAACTCAAGAATGCAATTATTTCCTGTCCTCCCCAAAAAAGTCAAACCAGTATTTGATTTAACCTATTATTACTGCCATATATTCTCAATAGCAAGATAGTGCAGCCTGAAGAGATAATAAGAAAATTCCATAAGACCATTTATCAAAATACATGATCTTTGAATTTGTTAGAATTACACAACAAATATACAAAACTCTCCGTAGGAAAAGGTTTTCTACTCACCATTGTTAGCTGCTAACATGTCAATCATACGCCCAGGTGTGCAAACAATTATTTCAGCACCTCTTTTGAGCTCAGCAATCTGATTTTAAAACACAGTGAACAAACTATTACAGTGGGGTTTTGCTTTGTGATGTTTTAAAAACGTGTATCATAGAATCCCAGCCTGGTTTGGGTTGGAAGGGACCTTAAAGCTCACCCAGTTCCAGGCCCCTGCCATGGGCAGGGACACCTTCCACTAGAGCAGCTTGCTCCAAGCCCCTGTGTCCAACCTGGCCTTGAACACTGCCAGGGATGGGGCAGCCACAGCTTCTCTGAGCACCTTGTGCCAGCGCCTCAGCACCCTCACAGGGAAGAGCTTCTGCCTAAGAGCTCATCTCAACCTCCCTTCTGACAGCTTAAAGCCATTCCCCTTGTCCTGTCCCTACAGGCCCTTGTCCAAAGCCCCTCTCAGGGTTTCCTGTAGCCCCTTTAGGCACTGGAGCTGCTTTAAGGTCTCCTAGGAGCCTTCTCTTTTCCAGACGAACAACATACACTGCAATACAGCTGTTCTACTAATGTGAATTGTAACCTCCAGCAACCTAAGCTGGAGGACAACTAATACTTTTTAGAATTTTCAAGATCAGTATGTTTAAGGCTACATTATGTGCAAATGCTTAAGCTTCTGTATTACTTCCATTCATACAGAGAAAACCCATAATGAAGGCTGCAAAAGTACTGGATTTATGGGAGAGAGAAAGAAAATAAATTCACTGCAAGAATAACATTAAGGTTCAGGAGTTATGTGACAAGTAAGCTGTGTTTTTTTACATACCTGTTCGCTGATTCCTGTCCCTCCATAAACACAGACAACCCGAAGCCCCAGTGTCTTGGAGAATTTCTTGCACTCCTTGGTGATCTGCAAAGCCAACTCGCGAGTAGGTGTCATGATGACAGCTGAAATGCACAGCATTTTCATCAGCCATGGTAATACAAGAGATGCTCTTTACACAAAAGAAGGTATCTTTTGTAATGATGTTTACAGCAATTTACTCCTGTTTTTCTTGAAACTACATTTTAAACAATACATATAATTCAGACAATACGAGGGGGTGGAAATCTGGTCAAAGTTTCAAAATCAAAGAAGCAAGATCTCCCGGATATAGGGACGCACAAGTGCTCTTGAAACAGCATTAGAAAGCCCAGTGATCACGAACAACATTAAACATGGTCATCATTAATTCGATTTAAAAAAGCCACTCATTAATGGATATTAGTAAGTAAATATTCCTCCCTATAGCCAAGAGAAGAACTAAAGACCCTTCTAAAGAACATGCTTGACTTTTCAGTTACTTCAGTAGTGATAATGAAAATAAGAACTGTGTACCTATGGGACCTTCTCCTTCTTCTAACGCTCTCTGATCCATAATGTGTCTGAACATGGGCAACAGAAATGCAATAGTTTTTCCACTTCCTGTTTTAGCAATGCCAATCAAATCACGGCCGTTCATAATTGCAGGGATAGCCTGGGTCTGAATGGGAGTGGGCTTTTCATAGCCATGCCTTGAAGAAAGGAAAAACAAAAGATATTTTAAAGAGCAAAGTAGAATTTGGTAGATGTGAACTGTGAAGTCATGCTAAAAAATCTGTACATTCATATTTACTGATACACATATCAATGCCATTCAAAAATACAGCTTAAAATGAGCAGCAAAAGCATGATACAAATGGTAGAAGGAACAGTTCATTACAACAGTCCAACACAGACAAACAAACACTCTGATGACTACAAATATAACATCTACAGATATGGATGCGTTTCACTATGTGACAAAGGTTTTTCTCACAAACACACAACAGAACACAGTGAGCAAAGCATGATACAGTTCATAAAGTGCTTGCTTACTTTTTGAGGGCAGTGAGAATCTTCATGGAAATACCACACTGTACCCAGGTTTTTATTGGTTTGGGACAGCCCTTTCCCTTGACTGTAATCCCCTCCAACTCCAGCCTGTACACATTCACCTCTGAAACAGAGTTTGCATTACAACAGAGCCGAACTTGACATTCCTCTACTACCTTGATCAAGATATTCTTGAAGAACTAATTTTATCACCACCAGAAAAACAGCTTTTAGTTTGCTATACATACAGGAGGTGGGTGGAAAATTCGCATGCAGATTTTTCAGTCAAAGCCTCACATATAATTATATGAAGTTATCCATAATAGTGATCTGATTCAGTGTTTTTCTAGACAAAAGTTGCTCCAAATGCTCTTTTTTACAGCCCAAAAGAATTTGCTGTTTCTTTGCATGTTAAAACCTGTCACTCTTTTCTTTAACAGGACCCAAGGCATTCTGGTTGTATCTGTCCTTACCTTCTTGAGTCATTTTAGCTAGTTCTGGTACTTCAACATAGAAGTTTTTCCTGAAAGGTTCATATTCAATCTTTCCATGATCCACTGGTTCTAGCAGCTTTCTCTGCTTGGTCTGATAGCCAGTCAGGGCAGTCTGGAGATCAACTTCCTCCTCTTCTGAGGAATACTGCACAGATTATAATTTGTGTGAAAATTACTAGGAACAGCATTCCAAGAGGCTCTGGCTTTTCATTTATGGAGGAACTCCACTCAGCAGCAAGTTACTTCTTACCCTGTTAAACCAGATACTAAAACCCCAACTCTCGGTTTGAGTCCCAACTGCTCTGTCATCCATTTCTTTCATGTTCCTCCCAAACCTCAACTTTTACCACGTTCTGTATCACCTTCATGACTTTCTGAATACTAACTAGCAGCCAACTCATTGAACGCGCACCCAGAGAGGGCAGCATACATCCATCTACTTGTACCACCTCTTCCTACTAAAACACGTTTGTTATTTACAGCCAGCATAACAGAAAACGCCTATATATTTGGCTTAATGTGCTGCTGCCTACTAGAGCACATGACTTGGCACCACATTTTGTAGCCCTAGAAACAATCAAACTCCTTTCTACCATTTCCTAAACTGTAACTACAGTACAAGTGACAAGAAACTGCAAGGCCAAAAATCCTGTGACTGTGGTTCTGCAAATTAAATAACTAAATATTTTTCTCCTAAGAGATGAACAAATCCCACGACTATCCCCATTCTCATGTCTCTTACAAGCAGCACATCGCCTTTTGTAGTAGAAATACAAGCCACTTCCATTACCTCCATTGCATCTTGGTCATTCTCCATGAGCTCCCCTTTCTTCTTTTCTGATTCCACAGCTGCCTTTTTGGTTGTCACCACGGTTACTACTTTGGTAACAGTTGGTCCAGATTTCTATAAAGACAGTTAGTAAGAATTATTGTGCTATCATATACAGCAAAACCCATACTGCATAAAATATAGAGTATCTGTATTGCTGAATGCATTATGGTGGTTTGGGGTTTTTTAATGCACTTCCTTCAGTGAAATGTCATCAGAATAATCCCTGACACAAACAGCTTGACAAAACCACAAAGAAATTAAAGCTAAGGCAAAGAGGCATTAAGGGCACCTAAATGACTTCTTGCTTTTTTGCATTTCCCCCCTTTTCTTCCAAAGTCATAGTGGTATTAAAACACAGAGCTCAATAAGAGGTTTTACCTTTTCACTCCCACCTCCACCTTTCACGCTTCTCATGTTGAACTTCTTGACCTCTTCTTTTACTTCTTCCATATAGGCATCCAAAGGATCTAACTCTTCATCTTCAACCTCACTGCCTTCTTTTTCTCCTTCTGCAGTTTCCTCCTCGTCATCTAAATGAACAAGAAACATGGGAATAAAACAGGGAAAGAGGAAAGTGCTCACGTGTCAAATTATTAGTCTAGCCAAAACCTACAGTCCAGTTTTATTACTGTACCATTCTTGCCCATATAAATCTCTCCAATTTGTTAATCTCAATTGTATCTTGAACCATCTGAAGCCATGACCAGGTTTAGGCTTTGTTATTTTACACTTCTGAAAAGTAATGAAATGCTTTACAATGTAATTCTAGCAACAACAGTATTTTAACTGTAATATAAATACCATCATCATCTTCTAAACTCCATTTTTTCCCCTGTTTCATCTCTTCAATTTCCTTTTTCAGCTCTCCTATGTTTTCCATCGCCTTCTTGCGTTGCTCTTCCCGCCATTTCTCCACTCTCTCTTTTCGTTTTCTCATTTCTTCTTCTAGTTTGTTCTGATCAAAATTCTATGGTAAAACCCAAGCAAACAGCACAAATTAATGGCCACCGGCTTTAGTCAACATTTCAAACAATTACAACCATTGTGGACTGGACATCCCCCAACTTATCACAACAGAAGTAAACGAGAAGTACTAACACCAACTATAACGTTTTCAAGTCAGAAATGTAGTCAACCGTTTTATTTTCATGAGAGTAGCTGGTATCTCATTTGTAACATGATATCAAATTAAACTTTCAGTTGTTTACTAGGAAAAGGTATTTACTAGGAAAAAACACTGTGACTCAGACCACTCAGTTTCAAATCACTGTAGCCACTGACAGATGAAAGGCTGAAGAATTAGCCTGTTACACCCTCTACTTCCAAAGGTCCTTTGTGACTGGTTTATGTGTGGGGAGCCCTCACTGACTGTGCAGTGGCTTCTAACGAAGGAGGGTTAGTACCAACGTTCTGGTTTAGAAGAGTCAGCTAGAACTGCTGGTTTGGGAACTCTTCATCTAGACACAACTTTTCATATGGAATCAGGTAAACTGAGCTCCCCTCTCCCTCTGTTCTTTGATTCCTGCCTGGGTCCAGAGGACAAGACGATGTTCAGCCCCTCTGCTGTCACCTAATCTGACAAATGAGAGATCATTCAGGCTTGTCTGGGGTTTGTGGTCTGCGAGGTCTAAGAGGTTTGAAATCTTGCATTGAGAAGCACGTTTCTTCTGCCAAGAGCCAGAAGCACACCCCATGACAGGAGAGTGTTACTGAAGAGAATGCTCTCTCATTCAGTGGGGATTTTGTCCAGCTCTAGAACAGGTTTTCTTTCATTAATGCACTAATCTATGGCTAACTTAATTCCTAGTTTAAATTCTTGCATTTTAGATTTGTAAGTATTAAAAGTTTCTACCTCAGTGGCCACGGTATTTGGGGTTCCATCTTTATCCTTCTCATCTTCTTTGTCATCTTTGTCTTTTTTCTTTTCTTTGGAAACGTCCACACCTTCTGTCTTTTCTTTAGATCTCGACCTGAAAGGGAAGATAAAAGAGTTCTGAGAACATCAGAGCTTTTCTCAGGGGGAGGATACACATGTACTCTGAACACCCTGTACTGGTTTATGCTTTCAAATACTTTACAAAGCAACACTGCCTTCCTGGGAATCTTTCCATGTCATGGAAATATTCCTTTTAACTACCAGAAACACAGAATCTATCGGAACCCAATTCACACTGGTTCTCCCAACAAACCACACTAGACATGTTAAGCAGTGGGAACAGCCTGTAACAGTACAGTCACAAAATACGACCCTTGTTCTGCAAACCAAAGCTTTGTCTGATGATTCCCTCCATGCCACCAACAGTTCGATGATGTCTTGTCATGATGACACCAGAGAACATAAATACCTGTTTTCTGTTTTCCTGTTCTTGCTTGGACTGGAGGATCGAGACCGTCTGCCTCTGCTCCTGCTTCTAGAGCGCCTCCTCTCTCGGCTCCGGGATCTTCTCCTCTCTCGGCTCCGTTCCCTTTCTCTGCTTCTTGAACGTCTGCCATTGAACACAATTGCATTTATTTAGCCTGTGATCCCAGTATAATTTTAGCTGCTATTGAGGAACAGGTTGTGAAAGGAATCCAACAATCATCAAGACCGCTAAGAGCTTACAAACTCCAGCATCAAGAAACCATTTAATTGCCAAAATCATTAAACATAGTAAAACCTATCCTGGACAACAGCAAACTAATCACAGTGGAAAGACATCAGTGTTCAGGTGACAAGCATTCCTATCCCCTTTGGCTGGGATTGGGAAGTCATACCTTTGGCGCTTCCTGTCCCGCGATCGAGACCTCCTCTTGTCCCTGCTGCGGGACCTCTCACGTCTCCGGTCTCGATCCCGACTTCTGGAACGTCTGTCTTCACGTTTCCTCTTGTCAGATGGAGAACGGCTCCTGGAGCGGCTGCCGGAGCGTCCCCGTGACGCAGAGCGCTTCCGATAGTGCCTGACCGTGGATGCACAGAGAGAGGAACAGCTACAGTGAGAGCAATCTGCAGTTAAAGTGCACATCCACATTTAGGTGGACAGGCCAAAAATGATCACTTATCTTACTTGGGCTTCCTGAATCTCTAAACATCTGTAATCATCTTGCCAAACTGATTAATAAATATATAAGTATATTAATCAGTATATATACGTACACTCCTAATGATGCTGGAATTAGAGGCATTACTTGGTCATGGTTTTGCTTTGGTTTAGAGTACTACTATAAGCGCATGAGAACACTAGAGCATGAAGAACAATTTCCTTTTCAGAAATCCACTGCTTTCCCTTACACAGAGGAAAAGACAAAGACCCTTTGAAGCCATCTCAAAATCTGACAAGCACACACAACCGTTCTGTTGCTTTTTAGACAGTATATCATTTTTATCCAGGTTAGCTATGTGAACTGCACCTCTGCCCTACAGAAATGCTGCCAAGCTGCAACTCAAGAAGCATAAACCCCTGAGCGTATGCGACACAGCAATGGTAATGCTGACATGAAGAGAAATTCTATAACATCATCAAACATCACAACAGAAGCGTGGAGAAGTTGTGGAGAAGTCAGCAAGGCCCAAGGGGTGTGTGAATGAGACAGGAGTCTCTTTTTCTCCCCTCATTTAATACTCTAATCCCAACCACACTGTGGGAGAGAGAAGGGCTAGGAACCCCACAGGAAACTTGAAGTCACAGAGGCGACCATCTCCTCTTCCTCCAATTCCTGATTTTCAGTCACCAAGCCAGAATAATGCCCTTGCTCACCCTCCTATAGCCCAGGGCCCACAGACCCTTTCTCCCAATGCACCTGGGAAGCAAGAAGAAAAGGGAAGACAGGACCTCAAGCCCTCACCTCCTTCCTTCCTTTCTGTCCCTGCCACACAGGGCTGTGTTACAACCATATCGGCACTAAAAATAAAGCTTATTTCAGCACCTTGATATATTTAGGTGCCATGTACACTTGGAACCAATACAGTAGTGCATGATATCCATACACTGCCAATCCACAGCATAACTGAATGCACGAACATCTGTCAGTGTGAGATATCTCTGATTTCCTTGGCATCTAAATCACACAATGCCCTGGGATCTGCTCCCCACACCTCCGCCTTTCCACTATCTGAGCTTTAGACGACCAAAATTACTGCCTTTGAAGTTTTCCCCTAGGGCGTGCAATAAAGCTGAGATGATTTCAGGGTTCAAAAGCCCCAGTCGCTGCTTACCATCAGCTGCAGCACATGCAGCCCACCCCATCCATCTCCACCCACCATTCACTCAACTCCTTCACTTTAAGGACTCTTTGTAAGTATTAAAAGAGAACATTAATACACGTTTAAACTCACTTCTTACATTCCTTTTAGCCCAAACAGAAAGCAACTGTCGCTATCCCAGCAGGGGCTGTCCTGTGATGAGAGAGGGACTCCTGCTTCAGCGTGAGCCGTTTGGTGCTCGGTTCCCAGGAGACTTTGCAGCCTGAGTCTCTAACCACGTCCTGCTGGCAACAACCTCTGCCCCAGCCAGTCTGAAACCGATTCAGAGCTATCTAAGGGAGCTGAATCACTGATCTGAACCCAAACTGGTTGTCAAGATTTCACCTCCTCTACCTCTCTCTGTATAAATCTCAGTTGTGGCTCTCGGAAGGGTTCCCCTGCAGGGACAACCACATGTAGGGCCCACTGAGGCACCGCTTTGGTGTTAAAACCCGATGATTTGGTTAAACCAGGAAACAGAGCCATGTGCCCCAGCAGCACGTGTAACATGAAGTTGGCTTAAAGCCTGGTAGGTGTGAGCAGCTCCAAACCGGGCCCGACCGGAGACACCCGAGGACACGGTCTCATCACCGCCGTGCTGGTTACACCCCGGGGGTTTATACCTGCTGCGAGAGGGCAGAAGGCGCGTGATCCTGCACGAACTTCGGCACAGCAAGCGAACCCGTCTAATCCGGGGGTAAAAACACAACCCGGGTACCGCTGCCACCGCTATTCATGTAAGGCGAGCCGGCAAAGGCCAAGCGGGCCCAGCGGGCTGCGTGCCCGGGAGCGCCGGCTCTTCGGGCCCAGCGCCACGGACCGCGCCGCCCGGGCAGGGCCGCGACCCGCCGGCTCCCCAGCCCGACTTGCTCCCGGGGCCCTGACTCCCGGCCCCGAACCCCCGCCGTGCCCGCACAGCCCGCTTCGCGCCGGTCCCAGCCCCGGGGCCTGCCCCAGCGGCCCGCGGCGTGCTCGCCGCCCTTTGTTCCCCACACAGCCACCCGCGCCGCGCCGCCACCCCGAGGCACCCGCGCCCCCCGCTGCGGTCCGTGCCGGCGGCATCCCCGCTGCCTCACCTGGACTCCCGGCCCATGGCGGCAGCGGCGGCGAGGTCCCTCCGCTACGCGGCAGCGGCCATTCCGCGCCCCAGCGCCCGGGACCAGGAGAGGCGCGGCAGGAAGGGCCCCACTACTTCCTGCCGCCGCCCGCCTGCAGCGCCTCCTGCCGGCTGGAGGGCGCAGTGCGCCTGAAACGGACAGCGCCCGGCGCGCAGCCGCCGTCCCGCACATCCCAGCGGCCCGGGCACAGCATTCCCGGTACAAGGTCCCTGCCACCCTCCTCCCGAGCCAGGCCAAGCTGCCAAGGAAGCGGGTAACAAACATCCTTTTAATAGAAAACTCGGAGGTTGGCACCAAACATGGAACAGAATCGGGTGCAGGAACAGAGAGGATAAAACAGAGCAAAGGGGACTCAGGTGTCACTCGGAGCGATGCCCATGCAGCCGAGGGCAGATATAAACGAGCTGCAGCATTCCAGGTTGGGTCTCACAACAGATTGATTTCATTGCTTGAAGAGAAATCCCACTTCATCGTTCCTTGGATATCAGATGGTGCAAGGGATGGAGCGAACACACAGCAGGTGGGGCAGCTCTGTGCTGTTTAGCTGATGAGTATTAACATTTCACACTGAGGATTAAGAATTCATTGCTTTCCGGAGATGTTAGTACGGAGTATTTCGGCAGTTTATTTGTATTACATTGGGGCATATAAACAGAGTCAGAACAAGTGCAACTTCTGAGCAAACTCATTATGTACATACCTCAACCTGAACTGAACTGACAGCCACTTCAATCTGCTGAAATTCCTGTCTATAAGAAACAAATGGAAAGCTTCTGGATAAGTATTTGTGCCAATAGAACTACATCAGCACGTTCTGCAGCCCAGGCCTGGACACCTGGAAAAGAATCAGTAAAAACAGCCTGGAAAGAGACAAATTGAAACATGAGCTTCTTGTTTTCATGCCACAAACAAACCTGAATCTAATGTAGGAGGCAGAAATGCTGCGCTACAGAACAGCAGGAAGCTTGAACAGAAAGGCAGCAGCAGAACATGGAGCCCTTTGCTTTACAGAGCCATGGTCAAACTCTTCTGCTCCCTAAAAGCATTTCTGCAGGGAAATACTGAGACAAACGAGTGTTTCCCTGTGCTAAAAAAGGGCATTGCTGAGATTGCCTTAAAGTCCAGATTCTAAGCAAAAAGTTACAAGCTGACAACGCTGCCAAATTTAGCTTCGATAGAAAGTTTGGAGATCATCAGTGTTTGACACCTCCTTCCTTTCCCTGTGCAAAATTCATGCAAGACTGAGAACAAACGCATTCAAGAGCTTCTCACATTAACCAGAGACAGGATTCAGTTGTATTTGTCACCCTCTCATCTATGTGGCTGGACAAAAAACCCCACCAAATGTTGTTCTCTTTTCCTCCATGTTCACACGGGAGGCAGCTCAAAGCCCTGGGTTTGAGTTCACTGTCATCTGTGGCACAGGGTTTAAACAGGAACGGTCCCTGCGATTTCAAGGGGGCAAGGTCAAAAACACCCCAAACTGAGTTGAGATGAAGAGCTCTGCTGCATCAGAGGCTGAGCACTGGTGGGTATGATCCTACAGGAGCAGAACTCCTCCGTTAGGATCCTATTTACAGGATAAACAAACTGCAGAGATGAATGTCATACTAAAAGCTGTCTCCTGCAGTCCTGCAAGGAGCTGGACAACAGATAGTTCCCTTTTAAGTTTTACACAGAGCAAACAGCAGATGCTGCAGACTGGTTGCAATATATACAACTTTCCCCTCACGAAATTAACTCTGACAATAAAGAAAAGGCATGAGGATGAAAGCACAGGAATGGCCGCACTAGGATTAGGCTGCTGGAAGCTCACAAACAGGCGACATGAACAATTGTGTTTTCTCCCTACTTTTCAATTAATGACAGTTGTAAAAAACAGGACTTTGTTGGTGTTTTTGCTTAGCTGTTTGGCACTATAACCATCAAAATGGATCACAATCACAATGTATAGCAAGGCAAGGACTAGGACAACAAGGTGGCATGTTTCAATGTTTCACCAACCTCCTCCAGAAGCAGCTACTTGGTTCAACATTCGGAACTGGAACAGGTGAATAAAGGGATTTCTTTTGTTTAGAGCTTGCTTAAAGAACATGGGAACACCACAAAATGAGTTCTTGTTAGCTACAGTCATACTGGAGATAGGTATCTATATGTTCTGCTCTATGGGATTCTCTTTGTCCTCACTGAGAAGAACAAAGGCAGCTTTGTAAATGCTTATGAAGGAGGCTGAGAAGGGCATCATCAAACTAAACCAAATACATCACCCACTGACACTTGCCCCTTATTCTTCACATTTGTAACAGGCAGACACAGCATTAAATACACTGGCCCAATACAACTGGCAGTCTGGGACCCTGCTCTTCCTTTCCCCAAATGACTGGATTTAAGGCTCCTTTCAAGTATTTGACCAGGTTAAGAATTTTAATGAAGGTTGAAACCTGTCTGCACAGTCAGATGCTAAAGGAAAACAGTCCAGAAAGCTTTAGTGTCACTACTGCAGTCAATTCTACATCACGGTTCTTCAGAACCAAAAGCCAGAGCGAGTTCATGGCAAAAGATGAAAGTAAAGAAATAGACACAGAGGTCTGTGAAAACATCTCCCATTTTGCTGTAGGTGTCCATGGAGCGACTAATGACTTCCGCAGGGATTCCAGACAGGAGGAGAGCAGCGGTTAACACCGTCGTTTTCACCTTCTTCTCATACTAGAAGATAAAAAACCCCCCAGCGTTATGTTAGCTCTTGCGTTATAATCCAATCCTGCTTTACATGCCACGAGTGTTGTGCCAATTTCACACACAGCCAGGCACATTCCAACTTCCTCGGGAAGAGCAGCAGGTTTGGATTGATTCTCTCCAGACATTCTCCAGGATTCACTTATCCCAGCGACAGATTCACACTGTGCTGGATGTGATGGAGCTGAGTGAAAGGCTGGTAACAGCAGATCAAATTCATCACACACATTATGTGCTGGCACTGGGGCTGTGCAGCAGCTTCTGTGGGAGTGGGGAGAGTCCCAGACAAGGGCAATCTGGGTGTGGGAAGCCAAGCCAGGCACCTCCACTGGCAGAACAGGATTCATCTCATCACACTACTTGGCAAGAAAAATGCTGTTACTTTTCTAACACAGAAAAATGATTTAGGATTGAAAACCAACTGTTTCCTTCTATTTTAGGATGGCTCCATTTGGCAGTTTCAGGCTCTGAACCCAGAAACGCCCCAAAACCTTTTGAAAGCTGATCTTCAGATGAGGAATCCCAGGGAGGCAAAGCCTGACAAGCAGGAAATGATGATACTTGCTGGATATCTTAATTTAATCCAATCTACCTGAAGCTTTCAAGACTCTTCCTGGGTTTCACAAGAGAAAAATGAAGGCTAACAAACTGCTTGCTCTCATGTGGGTATGAATGAGGTAAAAACAAGCTGTGGAAAGGAACAACCTCTTAAAGAGCTGATTCTGAAGACAGCAGAAACAAGATCAAAAAGCTGTAGCAGATGAGCTACTGCAAGTCTAAGCTAATTCTACTGTTTTCTGTTGTGACACATCAGATGAGTGTATCTACTATGAAGTTTAGTTTCCAGTTATCTGCTTAGCTACAAAAGAAATGCTGATTTATTCTGGTTTCTACAGGTAATCTCTTATTCCTTTTAAAATGCTAATTTTCCTTTTCAGCCATGGACTGAGCATCATTCAATCCTGCTTTGTGCTGCAGACCTGACAAAGTCATCGACCAAATACTTGAGCACAATCAACCAGTGTAAGCATACAAAGCAAATGATACAGCAAATCTTGCTAATAAGCAGCAAGTTTCACATACAAATACATGTCTCATTTGAAGCTGCAGTTCAAACTGATCCTAGGAATGGAATGCAGAGCCCTTAAAGCCCAAGGACTGTCTCATTTGATAAGGAACACCCTCCCAGATTTTGTCCAGGCATCACATGCAGACCAGTTTGCTGACAGCACACAGTAACCACAGAAAAGCATCACCTAGAAGAAGAGCTTCCTAAAGACACGCAGCAACTACCTGCCTTTGCTGGTCAGATGCTTCCAGCATTGTTAATCCACATTTTCCCAACAACTTTAAAAGAGATTTGGACTAAACCTGGGAAGATTAAAAGCACTATAAGCTATCAGCATCTGGTAACTATAATCCTACAGTTTAAAACAAGCGAAGAAAACTTCCCATGCATTGGTCTTAATGCATTCTAAGCACAAGATTAAATTTAAAACATTTCAAATTAATCTAATTCTGAAATAATAGTATTAATAAAAAATTACCTTTGGAAAGTACTTGGCCAGGCCCATATAAGCAAGTTGTAGAGTAAGAAATGGTGCAAATATTGACTGAAAGAAAAGAACATACAAAAATTAACATGGTCAGAAGTAACAGCTAAGAAAACACACAAATTTAATGCTTCTCAAGTCATAAATTAGGTAGAAAGATAATTTGTAGACAACAGCAACTACATTTTTCAATACTACAAAACTAAGCAGACAATTTACATGTCAAAAATAAGGTTCTGCCTTATTTTCTTTGAGCCTAAACCCCTGAGAGCACAGAAGCATAGAGCGGTGTGTGACCATGAGCCCAGCAAGCCAGGAGGTGGCAGCCTGGACCAGGCACACACCGCTGTGATGTACCAGCAGCACCTGCAGCACTGAGGAACCGCTTTGCTCAGGAGACTGACACATGAGTAGGATCTGCTTATCATGGGACAGTTATTGCTGTTCTTACCCTAGTACTCTTTTCTGGACTCCAAATTAGAAGAGCAGTTGATTCATGCTCACAGAGATGGGACATAAGCTGCAACATCTATTCCAGTGGCTGTGCTTCTCGAACACTACTGACCAAAGGTGTGCTACATAGAGGCTGTGTAAGGTAACACAGAGTCATCCCAAAGAATTTACAGATCATTTTAGGTTTTATACAGTTGTCAGAAACATAAAGAGCCTGAAGTTCCCACTGGGTCACAACTGATAAACTTCAGCCCTAGATAAAGGGTATTTCACAGTAAGTTGTTAGTAAACCAGCAAAGCAGAAAAGCACTGTTTGTTTCCCTGTACTCACCAAGTGCTTGCACACAAACGCCCTGACTGTGATGGCAAGCACAGTACATCCCACCAATCTAAAAATGCGGAAAGAGTCAAACTCCTCCGCTGCATTCCCATTCTCTTGGCTTGGCTTCTCGTTCATCAGCTGGTTCCTCAGCTTCAGAGCTTCTTCAAATCTGGACAGGTACTGGTCTAATCCGTGTCGAGGCGGCCGTGCTGCAGGTTCAGGTGGCAGCTCCCCTCTGCCACGGTGACGGAGCTCGCTTGTGCCCTCATCCACAAGGTCTGGTGTTTTAGTGAACAAGTCCTTCTCCCCTTTGAGGTCTGTCATGCCGGCTGCATGGTCAGCTGCGCCTGCCATGCTACAGACAGAATCACCGAGCACAATTCGCTTGGAAACGGAAGGAATGGATTTATCTTGTTCATGCTGGAGCTTGGATTCTGCGTGACTTTCATCATCTAGAAACAAAAACCACAAGAGTTATGCACAGCAGGTATGTGGAACAACACTTCAGTCATTCTGGACCGGGGTCGTTGCTGCCAAAGTGAAAAGACGGATTTATGATCAATAAATGTACTAATCATTCATCACAAAGCCATCTGATGTACTTGAATACATTTTAAAAGAAACAGGCTCAGTTGATGCACAACGTCCTTGCGTCAAGTTACAACAGACGGTAACGAAAATGGAGGAGTGCAGCATGGACCAGGCTGAAACTGCTCTCAGCACAGCCCCGGCTACACCCTCTCCACCAGCCTACAAAGGACCCTCGTGTAGCACGTGCTTTGAATTGCAGGGCCCTCTCCTGAAGTGGGGCAGACACAAGACAGAAGCTGCGCAATGAGGTCGGAAGTTGAAGCTGTCAGTCAGCAGTGGAGGAATGAGAACGCTGGACTTCCTTAAGCAACAACACTGCATGGACAAGAGGAATGATGTTTCAAATACATGGAGCAACATTAAAAAGGACAAAAATGCATGGAAAGTGACCCCCTCGGAAGCAGCAAAGACTGGCAAATAAGCAGGCAATAGAAGCAGCATACTTTGGCTTGCTCTTCTCTATTATCAGAGGCAAAGCTGTGTTAACCTGCTCTGTGTTCAACCTGAAGGCCCCATCTTACAGCAAAAGGTGACACCAGAGAACAAAACCAAACGAGGAGGCGTGCAGAACAGGTCTGGTCCTACGGAGAGGGACACTTAAAAGAGAACGATTCAGTATTAAAGCAGACTGATTCACGGCTCGTGGGCATCTTTGTGAACTGAAATGTGGGAGCCCTTTCCTGATGAGATAGTTGGCATCCTCGATGTACAGAAATGAAATGACCTCCTAGGAAGCTGCATGCCAAGCACAAGCACCCAAAGACTTGTTATTACCCAATCAGCGAAAACTTTGATATAAAAACATAGCTATGAAATCAAGCAGGAACTGGATGAAAACACGGGGCAGACACATCGTTTCAATGGAGACAAACGACTTGACAGCTTGTGCGCTCGCTATGGCAGAGCAGCCACAGGCCCGAGACCGGTTCTGTGACGGGTCTGCTGAGGACCACAAACGGCTTTGCTCTGCTTAAAGCACGCCTGAGCCGAACGATCGCGCCGAGGGCTCGAACAGCCGCCGCTGGAGCTGCTGCCCTGAGGAGGCGGCCGCAGCCCCGGGAGTCCTCACACCACCGCCGCCCCGCGGCTCACCCTTGCCCGCCGCGGGCCGGTGGAAGCCCATGATGCGGTTGATGCGTTCCTCCGAGTTCATCAGCAGCTTCTTCCGCCGCAGCTCGGCCCGGCGCTGGGAGGCCGAGAGGCCGGCGGGGGCCCCGGGGGCCGCTCCCGCGCCGCCGTCCTCCTCCATCCCCGGTGGAGCAAGGCCGCGGCGGTACCTCAGCGCCGCACAATGGGGCCGCCTCGCGTCAACGCGCATGAGCCAGTACCGCCGGACGCTGAAGCAAGCGCCGCCATGTTGGGTAAGGGCACCGGCACAGAGAACCTCACGGACGCCTTCAGCGAGCCGCGCTCTCTGCCCGCACGGTGCCCGCTCTAAAGATGGCCGCCACGGCGTCGGAAGCGGTGCCCGGCCCGACGGGGCGGTGTGTCAGCGCAGCGAGCAGGCGGGAAGGCAGAGCGGGGCCGTGTCCGCGCTGAGGCAGGCCCAGGAGGCGGTGGCAGCCGGGTGAGGGCTCCGGCGTGCTGCGGAGAGCGGAGCGGCCGAGGCGGGGCGCCACGGGCCGGGCGCTGCCGGTGGCCCGCTCCTTCCGCGGTGCGGCTGGAAGTGCGGTGTCAGGAAATGAGGTACCTGCGCCTTGCGGTCCGTGAGGAAAATCTGCTAACAACGCGATGTGAAACTAGTACAGCATGGTAACGTTCTCCTTATCAGGCAGAGATGAAAGCAGTGTTCTCTATAGAAGCTTAAAGCATTCAAGTGAACGTTTGTGTTTCCAACCAAAGTAATACTTACCTCACACTCCATAACTAGAAAAGAAGCTAAAACTGTACAAAAGCTAGTTGATTCTGTGATTCTAAAAGCAGCAGGACATCAGAGGTGTTCACAGGGCTCAGCTCACACAGCTGTTTGATTTCAAGCGCACAGTATTTAAACCACAAGTAGAAGCTCCTCACCATGCTGCTCCTCAGCTTGGGGGAGGTTTTCTGCTGGAAAACCATTGGATGTGTGGATTTAGGGAGTTATTTGTCGTCTCTGGGCACATTCCAAATGAGGGAAGAGTCTGCTGGTTACGGGAGTGCCAAACAGATGTTTTTACATGTATATGAAAGCAGTACACAGTGTAGGGCAATGCCTTCCAGGGAACTGCTAGGCAGCGCTTCCCAAAGGGCAGCTTCCCAAATCGTATTCCCAGTGCGGTGTCACTGCACTGCTGTTAATAAACAGCTGGAGGGATTGAATGTACATACTGGGAACAAGGACCACTCGAGGGTTTTACCATAGCTTCGTAGAACAGGGAGCATCTTTGGTTGCTGGGCTGCATCCCCACAGCGTGAGCAGGTCGAGGGAGAGGATCCTCCCCTTTACTGCACTCTGATGAGAAGTCCCCGAAAGCCAAACGAAAGACAGTGATACGACTGCTTCCCATCAATACGTCAAACTAATTACCTTCAATATCCTCGGCACTGAATGACGTGCACTCAGTAACTCAGACTGAGCCACAGGCGCTTCACCCAGAAGCAGAACTCGGCTTCAAGACCCTGTTTGGAGCTCCATAGACCAGTGCTGGAATGGCTGCTAGTTCATGGCCAAGTGGTGAATTCAGCAGCAACAAGGCAAATCATTACACTGGGGAAAAACTGTGCTGAAAAGTGCAATTAGTACTTCTACAATACAAAGTGATTAAGAAAGAATACGAGAGGATTCTCTATTCAAAACCTGCTCAATACAGAGGTCGAAGGACCAAGCTCATGCATTAACTTCCATACGATGACCCAGAAGCAGCAATGACAGCTCATAAAAAAACTGGCAAACATAAGATGGAATGACTTTTACAAAAAGGTGTTGAAAGGATAGGATGTTAAATGAAGATACAGGATTACCTACGATAAAATTGATCGCTTGGGATCACTGCTGAAGGCTAAATTCCAATCATCAATGTCAACTGGCTCTTAAGACCAACTTCCAGCCTGCTGGCAGGGTACCGCATGGTGGGGTACAGCCCCACTCACCTTACTGGAAGAACACATCCCAAGGCAGGAGTGAGTACCAACACTGACTGACAGAGGTGCTCTGCAGGGACAGATTTTCACCAATTAACCAGTTAATCACCTGAACATTATGTGTTTTATCTACAAATAGGATTTATCACCTGTTGGTACATGGCATTTAACTCAATCGATCAAATACGTTATTTCTAAGAAAGCACTGATGGACTTGCATGAGTTCTTTCAATTAATTTTATTGAGTAGCCAAATCTGATAAATTAGCACAGATAAAATAAGCATTTGCATGTGTTACAAATGACTTTTTACAGGAATAAAACAGTGAAAATTACAAACTGTAAAAAGGAGGACAAGTAAATCCTGTCTCAGATTCAGAAGGGGGGAAGATTTATCACTTCATACTGAAGATCATATGTTTGAGTTCAGAAAACAGAGATTTCATATTACAATATTATACACTACTTTACAAAATTAAAGTTACTATAAGGATTACATCCATAATAGTAAACAGAACCTTAAAATCACATTTAATGGTCCCTTACTTAACAGCCATTCTGTATCTTTGATTAAATTCTGTTAAGAAGTTAATGCTAAATAAAAGTGAATCATTCTAATTATTGCAACACAGTCTATGCGGACTCAGACTCAAATAGATTAAATTAAAAACGAGAATGAGAGCAAAGTAAAATGGATGGTAACAATGTTGGCTGAACACTAATGTGTCAAATACAGAGAGAGTTCAACAAAACGAGTCTTCAACTAGAAAAATAGAGACCATTTGCAGGGGTCGAGTTGTCGTGCTGAGATCTAAGCACCAGAGCCACTCTCGCCCGTTTTGGCAGTTCATCTTCAGTGTCCTTATGTTTCAGTTGTAGGTAAAAGTGACAAATCGTAAGTACCTGCTGTGTTCATCTGTCCTGTACTGCCGCTACAGCAATACAGGGCGACCCAGCAGGTTTTCCCACTGACAGGGAATACACTAACAAAGCTCAACACTGAATGCCTTCCAAAGCAAAGAGGACTCCAAGATTTGATTCTTATCACATTTTGCTCTGTGAAACTCAGGGACTCTAATTCAAAGCTGTTAATTGCCACAAAGATTGACATCTTTAGCCATTAGCCTGGTGTACATAAAGCAATGAAGCCATCTCCAACATTTATGTCTTAAAAGTAAGGGATATAGTAGCAAAATACAGTCCTAATAAGAGACACTTTTGGGGGGCTGTTAGGATGCAAGGATGATTTTCAACATCTGAGTGATAATATACCCAAACCCACAAGTTTAAGTCATAACCTATGCAAGTGCATAGCTTCCATTTATGATTTAAACGAAAAGACCGCTTTCCCCCCAGGAAAAAAGTTAAATCAGACTGTGAAAACTTAAAAACCTCTTCACTATGACTTAGAAACTGTGCAATACTCTGACAAGCTGTTCAAGTAAATACACTCCTGTTTGAAGGGAGAGAGCAGACAGGGAAGCTTCAATTGATTCTCTAATAGTCTTTTCATGCTGTTTTAGACATTGTTCTGAAATTCAGCTTCTTGTGCTCAAGCGACAAGAACAACTTCCCTCAAGGAACTCTCCTGAAGAAAGGCAACTCCTGACAACCACGTGCAGCTACAGCCTGAAATGGCAGCAAATGATGACCTACGATGTCCTTGGACATCTGTCTCACAAATATAAGTTAACTAACCTCATCACAGTGCATGTCTGACCACTTACAAGCAGTTTACCTGTTCAAGTTACTTGCCCCAGGCATTAGGTTTTGCAAGTCCTTTATCACAAGCAAAAAAGCAAACCAAGATTTTTCCATATGAAACACTTCCACAGGCACTGGGATACAGTAACTTAAATACTCTCTCTGTTGGTAGCTATCAGTGATAGCTTAATCTCCACCACAGGACAATGATCAATGCACTCTTAAAATGATCTAAGTATTTCTGTATATAAATTTGCACTTCAAGGCCAATGTCACCTTCCCTCTGGAGCTCTGGCAGGGATCTGAGAGTACATTTAAAGCTATTTGATGCGTCCTGGCTTAGGACCTGGGCTCATTACACAGCTGCAGTAAAACACAAATGAACAGCAAACTTCAAGCGTGTCTCAAACCACCACTTAATCTGCAATGTAAAGTATTTTTGTCTTTGGAAAAAGAATGCCTTCTTGAATTTTAACCTCAGGATATTCAATGCTGTCTCAAACACTGAAGCGCTGTCACCCCAACTCGCTTCAGAAACACACTAGATTTTAGGTGCTAAACATTCAGGTCATGTAAACAAGAGCCGAAAGTCTACTAAACATAAGCCAAAGAGTCTGAGAGAACCTTCCTTGCCCTTCCCCTCCCACCCATTCGCAAACTGAAATGACAACTACTCCTTTCACTGAAGAAAAACAACGTCTGCCATCTAAGTCTACTTTTGCTGCTGTCTCAGCCACTGATACTAAGATGTTCTCAAATAGAACTCACTCCTCCCCGCTCTTTTTTGACTCAAATACTGACTTATTAAAAGCTTTATCAAACTCAGCCATCACGTCCAGGTTAAGCTCACCTTTAGTCCTGTTAGCCACAATCCCTGGATTCTACACTTCACAAGTATTTGTTCGTTTCACAATGAACAGTTGTTCATTGCTACTTTAAGCTTTAAGTCTGAACACTGAGATGCTCTGTCTGTAAGCACTGGATGCACTTAAAACAATTTCCCTGCAAATCATGATCGGTATTGTGAGGTTTTGTATCTAGCAGCAAAAAAAAAAGAACAAGAAAAAGGCAAAGAGTTACAGAAATATACATTTTGAACAACAAAGAACTCTTTATTTTACAAAATGTATTTCACCTTTTCAGTATTGCCTTTGTAAATATACTTCATGCTGCAACTACTGACAGTAAAAACATGATTTGCAGCAAATTAAAGGTGCTCAACCAGTTCCAACAGTTTGATTTTCTTTTCTTTAAGGTACAATATTATGTAGTAGCACATTTGATTCTCAGATGTGGTCCTTTATTTGCTTTAGTTCGTGGAAATCACAGTGAGAACTTCTCATCAACTGCCTCAGGCCACAGATTTAATGAAGATATTACAAGCACAATCGTTCTTTACTGCACAACCTTTCCTTAAAGAAGTGAGCCAAAGGCTAGTGTTTCATTTATTCACTTGCTGCTGTATATGAAGGAGGAATTCATAGTATGATAAGGCTGATTCTGTTCTGTCTTCAATCATATTTTGCAGAAAACTTGATTTCAATGGACTGTCATCCCTTAAAAATGAAAATATAAGTGTTTGAGTGAAACAAACATTTGCCAATACCCCCAGTGCAACGCATTCATACAGTTACAGCTCAAGTGGCAAAGCTATTTCAAGACCTTTAGGACATATGAAATGAGGATCTCAAATACCCTTGTCATTAATCCTAACAAGTACACTTATCAGCATTCTCTTCATTATCTGACATTAACTCAAGATTGTTCTGTGACATTTAGTCTTTTTTAGTCTGTGGCAATTCCAACTGGAGTCAACTTATAACAAGTCATCTGTGTTGTCCAATCTGTTAGACGCAGCATGCACCACTTCAAACTTCCAATAAGGAAGTCCAGTGTATGATACTGAAATATGTATTAAGAGATCCCTAAAGAAGCACGAATACTGTTCAAAAATACTTACTTTATTATATATAGTATAGGGAAGAAAGGCCTCTGCTCTCTCAGCCAAGAAATGAAAGCTATTGTTCTGGTGGATTCTGCAGTGTCAAGTTCTGGGAGATGGGTCTAAGAGGCAAAGGAATCATTAATACATAGAGGACAGTTCTCAGAACAGTGAAAGGACTCTATCCTTACCGAGTATAAAGGAAACCCAGACAGACACATTTTGCCTAGTCTCATTTGAAAGGGCTTGAAACAGTCAACTGCACTAAACTAGTACAGCAATATAGTAAATAGCAATTAGCTGTCAGAATAGTGATGACTGAGCTGTGATCAATACCTATTGCAGAAACCAAAGGATTTCCCACTCACCCACTGTGCTTACTATTGGCAAGTATTCTCAGTCTGCTCCCACAAGTCTGAGAAACTTACTCATGCCAGCCTCTTCATACTGCACTTTCCTGGGAATAGCTATAAAGGGTTAGCCTGGAGAAACGCCAAGAGAGGCAACCTAAAAAATGATTTATTTCCCCAAATCTGGATTTATAGTGAATAATAACTAAAGGGCTAATATCTGAATAGTGGTATTGAAGTTCTCATGAAAACAATACTTTGGTAGCACTGTATCACTGATGTACAGCAAGGCAAGCACATACCATGTTCTGTGGTATCGACCCGTAATTGGGAACTCCAAGGACTTGGCTGATAAAGCTCTGCCCACAGTTCTTCCCAATCCACAGAAACATCACCTGAAAGATAGCCAGCAATAACATGAATAACATTAATCCAACACAAAACCACAGCTCAGCAGTCTCCTCCACATTCTGACTTCTCAGAAAGATCACGTCAAGTAAATCTGGGTACCTTTTAAAATCACCACCACCACCCAACTTACAGAGCCAGCATCCATAAGGTAAGCACCATCCCTGCTCAACTTCTCCACTGACAGCTGGAGAAGGGGTGGCTGAGGTATAGTTCTGTCGTTTATGTTAAGAGCCCCCTGAAGGAAAAGGCAAAAAGAAAAGCAGTGGTTCACATCTGAGGCACTGAAACAAGCACGAGAACAGAAGGTTAAATAAGAATAGGAAGTGTTACACTGAATACTGAAGCTGGACCCTTTTTCTCAGTTCAAGTCATGCTTGGAGTGCATAATTTACTCGTGAATCTCTTCATGTTTTATTCAGAGAGGCTGCACTTCAACTTCAGATTATTAAATTCTAGGACAGGAATATCAGATTTGTTATGTACAAAAGATGCGATTTCCAAAATTATTCAGGCTCTTACATTCACTGCTCACAGAGCTACTTTGACATTTTACAATGAAGGAAGCCACAGAGAGCCAAAAAGCACGTTATGTTGTCTTTATGTACATGTGATTTATAGTGAAAAGATAATGACACAGGGCAAAAAGTGGAATAATTTAAAGGAAACCTTCCCCATCCATCCGTAGCACAGCCTCTCTCCAGAATTCATCACTCCAGTCCCAACTAACAATTAACTCTGGGATCAGCCAAACAGACCGATACTCACCTCATCTGTGAGGTTATCGACTCTGTACAGGCTGGGATGTGTCATGAGCATGAGGTAAACAAGAGGCTGGTTCTTCACTTGACACATGGTAAAAATGCGTTCATCTAAACGTGTGCTCGTCCCGGTTTGAAATGCTTTCTGCAAACAATGAGGCATTTCATTTGACCATTAAAGCGAAGTGATATAAGCAGACTTTAACACACCCTCTATTGATTGCATATAACTTAAGTTGTAGAGATAAGCCGTAAGTATTTTTTCCTGGTTATGGTATTTTAGGACCGCTATTTTACTTCTCTATAGTCCTTTCAAGTGTTTCACAGATCATACATGTCTCCCTATTCCTATTGCTGGGCTCTGGAATTACCATGACCTTGCACCATCAATCCTTTCTAGTGAGCGCTACAGCTGAGATAAAAGCATCTGAAATGCATCTCTTCTAACACACACCTCAAAAACACTACTTGATGGAATTTAGAAGAATAAATATTGGAGCAGTTTACAGCTGGATTCTACGTATGGAATCTTTGGTAATTCTGGATTTACAATAAAGATCCTACATGCTGGGACAAAAAAACCCCAAACAGCTATAACTGAACAAAGGGCTCGCTCCTGCCTCTTCACTGGGTCAAACACTTCTACATGGGAAGTTCAAATGTCAGTATGAACATGCTGCTGAATTCCTCATCAAGGGCCATGAATCAGAAAACTCTCTCTAGATCAGGAAGATCCAGATCAGCCAGCTAGTCCAACACTTAGAATGACCTCAAATATCAGTTCAGGGAAATCCAGTCAAAAACTACTTACATTGAGCAAATACTGTAAGCCAAATGTAAGCCAAAAAAGGCTTTAAACCTTTGGCAAGAACAGCCAGCCAGCTATCGATACCCACACTGAACTGCTGTGTGGATCTACGTTGCCAAAAATGCAGAATTATTACTGCAAACACACTCTACAAGTGCCACATTCCATAGCCTAGTCAGAATCTTTAAGTTTCCTATTCCCTTGTTTAAAACATTTATACCATTGATTTTATGCATACTTCTGAACTCCTGCTTCTCAACTAGATCACTTCATAACAGTAATCTTTAAACACCTCTATCCCCTGTTGCCCTCTGCAGGTAAGAGGAGGCCTGGCCATTACCCTGATGTATTTACTCCATAAAAATCTCCAAATCCCTCCATTTTCATAACATAGGGGACTCCAAGGTAAAAACACATGTTCAGCACCTGTAAAATCATAAGTTATCTACCCCAGCCTGAGAAACAATTAAATAGGCTTTGTTCTACATTGACCTTTCAAGTCATTAAATTCTGGGGTGCAGAGAAATGGAACAGTTATCTTGAGAAAGGCTGGTTCTATTAAATGATCAAAACCAAGCAACTTCCCAATTTTGAGTCCTAAATAAACTGAAAGAGAAGATAGATGCTATTTTATACATCAAAGAAACATCCCTTTACTTCAGGTTGACATGCCAAACAATCATCCTCTTGTGCAGCTTCCTTTTAACTCTTACCTGTTTTAAGAGTGCCAGTACATAAAGTGGGAAGAGCCGCAGTGAGGAGGGGGCTGTGAGACCAGGTTGTTGAACGCTCAGGACTGCGGAGCGATAAGCAGCTAAAGAGTCTATCACT
Organism: Amazona ochrocephala; assembly: GCA_039720435.1. Lineage (NCBI taxonomy): Eukaryota > Metazoa > Chordata > Aves > Psittaciformes > Psittacidae > Amazona > Amazona ochrocephala. The sequence continues at coordinate 17,976,547 of CM077889.1, forward strand.
GCATTGACCAGAGCATCCCGAGCATCGCTTAACGTAGCGGAGACTGACCGGTCCACAGCTGAAAATAGAGTACAGAGCTCGCATAAGAGGCTTTCCTCCCTTGGTAGGAATATAGTCGCATGTGTTATCTCTTCTCATTAACATGTACCTCCATGCATCTTAATAAGCTTTGAGTCCACTATCTAGGAAGTCAAGACAAGTGATTCAGAAAAAGCCAGGGATGATGCATCAGACTAAGTTAAGGTGACTACATACATCTATACTGACACCTTACCTAAGCCTAGCATTAAAACCCTCCTAGGTTTGCAACTTAGAAAGCACTCTTGGAAAGAGAGAATCTTTTCTTCTAACATTATTTCCCAGAGGATTACTGCTCACAGCTGTAGGGATATCATCCCTACATATCCAAACACGCTTACCCATATTGGCTAACAGCCCCGTGATGGCCTGTACATCTGCCCCTAGGTAGACATCGCTCAGTGTTGTTACAACAGGTAAGCACATAGTGTGGACACGAATTCTTCTTTCCCCTGTAAGAAAAGAAAACTGTAGTCTCCACATATCATGTTTGTTTTATGAAACAACAGAACAAATGCCAGTGATTACTCAACAGCAACAAACCCCTGAGATTCAATCTAATTTATCATACAAGTGGTGAATCAGGCCATTTCCAGTACCTTCTAAACCAGTTACTTCTCAGTTTCTGGGTTAACTCTCCCTATTTTCAGACTAGAAGCTTCCCAAGAAACTTCCTGGTCTGGAAGAAGCAATAACATCACCAACATGCTGGAACACATCACAGCTGTGATCTTGATATTAGATAAAACAGTTGATGTAAGTTACTGCCACTGAATTGCAGCTGACAAACAGACACAAAGAGACTCATGTGAGTACTGTACTGCCGATGCAGCTAACGCTACCTGTGCACCTTACCTTTGCTGGATGTGTACAGGAGAGCTGACTGAAAGGAAACAACCTGCATATCAGTAAGACTCTCTTCTACTGACATTTGCACAGCGTATCCTGCATCTGGGTTCACGTTGGGTAATGACAACAAGTCTGTAGAGCGTACAAAGAAGTTTCCATGGAAAGTGTGAATGGAGAGACCTACAAGATAAGCATTGTACTGAGTCAATCTTATGTTCATAGTTGTGAAGTACAGACACCATTTACACAGCTGCCATAGAGGGCTCGGCATCAGAATATTAAGGTCCTTCTCAATGAAATAAAGTATCTTCAGGAAAGGTAAATATCCCAGACAAGACAACTAATCCATAGAATCCACAAAGCCTACCAGAAAGCAGGCATTTGGAAGTCAAATCAATGCAGGATAGTAGGAAGTCTCTAGACTACAAAAGAACTCCCTTGTTGAAAGAGCGGTTCAACAAAATCTCCAGGTTTAACCACTGTAAAATGGAACTTGGATGCCAGTAAAGATGCTGCAATACAGTCCTTAATAACTGGTCTGATTCCTGGTACTGAAATACTCATCAAAACATTCACAAGTAACAGCAAACGCTTCTTTGCCCTCTCTCCCCATCCCAGTCCAAAAAAACCGTGCTCAAACCTTTGGTGCATCTTATCCTCATGACAGCCTCGAACCCAATCTTTCTAGTTAAATATCGCTTCAGTTCCTTTTGCAGCTTCTCCACCTGAACAGGGTTGTGTTTATGGTGGTACGACTGGTAGTAGTAGACACTACCTGCAGAATACCTTGATATACAACCTGAAACAAAACCAACACACATTGGCAGAGGGCAGACGGTCGCTGCTGTGGGTTTTAAATATACCAGTTGAATGCAATACTCCCTTTAATTATTAAACTGTTCACACCCACAAATAACATTTACATAGTTACAGGCCTGCTTTCAAAGACAGGTCCGTGTAACACAACTGTATGTATTTAAGGAGTTTCAGGTATGAAATAAGTTTCCATTGACCTGAAATTACAGGTAGTCACTTGAAAGTTGGGTTAAATGGAGAAAATTCAAATGCTAATGAAAGTTACTCTAAAGATGTTTGCACCGACGGTTCAAAGGCATAAAAGGAGGCAAGTATTTCAGCCACTTATACCAGGATCACAAGAATCCTGACTCACTAAGGGAGAATATGAAAACAGCTAGGTTGAATCAGGAAGGATTGAAGGATTACGTTCTGTTCACTATCACTGCTCATCAAGGATTCATTTGCATCTTATCACATTAGATTAATTCAAATCAGGTTCATGGACTAAATATTACTGTAGATGCGATGTATTTGCCAAAAGTACAAGAGTTACACACCCCAGAACAGCTTAACTATGACTTACCTAGAGAAGCCAAGTCTGAATATTGCCCGCTAAGAAGAAATAAATCCACTGCAACCTGTTGCCCTGAGCAGTCCAAGGCTAACTTCTTGTAAAAATCAGTCGATGGTGTCAGATGTATATCCTGTTAATACAATGGGGTATTACAAAACACAAAGGAAATTCAAAGAGATGAACACATTTACTGCCTCTTTTCAGGACACTAATAATTGATTCTCCATCACTGGTTACAGTGATAGCGCTAAAAAAATCCAATCATTACAAGGGGCAATGGGTTCAAAACTGAAACGGGGGAAGTTTAGATTGGATACGAGGAAGAAACTCTTTACTGTAAGGGTGCTGAGGCACTGGAATGGGTTGCCCAGGGAAGTTGTGAATGCTCCATCGCTGACGGTGTTCAAGGCAGGGTTGGACATAGCCTTGGGTGACATGGTTTAGTGGGAGGTGTCCCTGCCCATGGCAGGGGGGCTGGGACTGGCTGATCTTAAGGTCCTTTCCAACCTTAACTATTCTATGGTTCTATTAACCCATGTTTATAGTGCTTGGCTTTGGTTATTTTTGTTCTTTCCACTTCTTTAAAAGGAAGGTTAGCACAACAAGAGAAGCACAACATTAACCCAGAACAGGCAATTCCAGAACCACCTACACGTACAGAAGAGGGCGATCATTTCTCAACCTTTTTGCTCCCCTCACCTTTGCAGTTGCTCTTTGGTTTGGCTCTTCTCGTGACTTCAGCGCTCCCATTCCCACAGATGGAAGCTGTGTCTGGAAGACAGAGATTCTACCTCCAGTAGGGGACATGAGTTTAAAGGCAGCCTGTAATGCAGGCCCCAGGGCACTCTGAGTTTCCAGGGACTTGGTAAACATCTGTGGCAAGGCCTTCAACAGATCTTGAATTAGCTACAATTGAGAAGACAAAAGCATTAAGACCAGGAGCCTTTGGAGTTCCTTTATAGAGCTGATTGCTGAACATGCAACAACATGTATTAACACATCTAATAGTGAAGAAAAAGCCCTAGCAGAAGTCAAGTACTGTCTTGTCTCAGGGTAGCAAAAGTTTACGGTCACACAGATAAAAGACCTCTTCCTTCCACCTCAAACTCTGCATTTAAACTGTGGGCGTTTAAGTGCATTAAGTAACACAGAAATTATAGAGCATATCCCAAACGATGTGAAAGTCATTGAAGTTCTTACCTCTTTATTTTCATTTAAATTTACTAATAAGTTTTCTGGCATTGGGATAAACACATCTGGAAGGGGGGGGAAAAAAAATGTATTTTAGTTACTTTTATAAACCCATCAAACTTCCCCCAATTCTATTTGCCAACCATTACACCTCTTGAAAAAAGAATAGTATCAGTGTGCAAACCCATTTGAACATCACTGTGTAGATTTCTTCTTTCCCCATAGGGAAACTCTAACCCTGTTAGATTAGCAGTCGACAGGGGTGAAGGATAATCAAGATTGTTAAGTAAAAATGCACAGCAAAGACTTTCTAGTGTTCATTCTGCCTTACCCTATAATGTACAGTGAAAGGTGACTTGAAACCAAAGGCAGAAGAACAAGCACTAAGCATCAGTCACCACAGAACCTATAGCTATTTACCAAGCATCAGTATTTGGGGGATCACAAGAGAAATCCAGGTAACCGTACACATTAAAGTGGAGGTTAGAAGGCTGTCTTCATGTTTTAAGTCAAGAACAGCCACAGCATTCTCGCACATCAGGGGCTTCATAAACACACATGAACAGAGACTACTTGTAAAACCATTACTGGAAAGACCAATATGCTGATCTAGAAGCCTCCACCAGGCATAATTTTGAAGGGCTGTCAAACCCAGCAGCATCAGTAGATACAAATCCCAGGATTTATTTCTGCATACCTTCAATATCTGAAACGATAAGCATCTGAGGCTGAGAGAGACCTTCCTGAAGGCTGTAGAAATGGATTGTGCTGTCAAACGTTATGAAGCCTATTTTTGTCCTAGTGTTCCCAGGAAGCCTGAAAATGAGACATATGGTGCTCAGCAAGATGGGATTTCATTTCTGCAGGCATGCTTTTTTTGAACCATCCACTGCACCTCTCCGTGGTTGTTACCAAGTAGTTAGCTTTACAGCTACACTGCAACAGCTTGGCTCAGTCAGTCTGGAGCACAAAAGGAGCTCGTAGTAGAGCTGCTTAGCAGACACTCATGGAGGTTTTAGGAGGGTAACAGGAAACGGAAGAAAAGAAGAAACAAGCTGCAAATGCGAAGCAGCATTTAGATGAGTTCCAACAGCATGTATTTTATTACACATGTATTAGATGTATGCTTTCCCTTCAGCAGATCCTTACCTGAATTTCAGCTTTTAAAAAATACATTCTAAAGACATCATAAATGTGATATTTATTCCTTTTTGGGATTGGTGAAGCAAATAGGAAAGAGCCAGACCGAGAAACTGAGAAAAGCCTCAGAATTACCTTTTATACCAGTGCAGCTGTGATGGGAAAAAGACTGCAGCTTTACACTGCGTTTTAATACAACACTGACCATTGCTAGCCAATTCTAGGAAATTCCTCTTCTAGGCAGGCAGTACAGGCACATTGATGCCTATCACAAGCGTCATAAGAGGAACAAAAATAGGAGATCCTAAGATACTTACAAGTCAAGATTGTCTAACAACGTCTGGCAGACTGTATTCAAGTATCCTGTCTCTACTGCATTATGAGAGACATCAAACACAAAGAGGTACACGGGTGGCTGAGGTGGACGTAGCTGAGGAAAGAAAAGATTACCTTCAATTTTCACAATTACATTTATTACATGGGGTTTATTTATTCCCCTGCAAGTTTCAACGCTATTATAACAGTGCACAGATGATAGCTACGATTTCTGAATGCACTTGTCTCTTATTGGGTAAACTAGAAGTACAATTTTCTTCTGTAAGACCCCAAATACATTCTAAATATAGAAGAGCTTTGACATCATAATTGTTTAGAAAAGAACTTTCTGAAGTGCTTCCCAAGAGTTCTCAGATACACTCCTTGAGGCAGGAACTGTTTTACTGAGCTGGAAAGCATTGTCTATTACAAGGCTTTTTCTGACTTCCCTTTGGAAATAAAAGAGGACAATTAGAAGTAAATAAAACCTTACCATGTATTCAGATGGAGCCATAAACTCAATAGTAGCATTCTGGACTTCAGGTCTTTTATGAGGTTCTCCATAAACTCTCGTCACAGGATTATACATGAATTCTTCAGGAACTATGCAGATAAGGTTAGATATTATTACTTCACACTAGTATTAGCTGGGCTGCATTTTAAAGCAAATACATCAACTCTTCTCTGTGCCTGCTGGGCAATGCTGCTTGGAGAACTATGCTAGGCAGGGCAGTTACTTTGTCAGCTGCTAGGGTGGGAAACCCCGTCAGACTTACTGTGCTTCACTAGTGACACCCTGTCTTTGCCCTTGGAAGCATTTCTCATGTCTTACAGCCTCAACTGACAACAACCCCTCATACTCATGGCCAACAACATTACAGTCTCAAAAGCCAAGGTGAGCAAGGCTCACCTTAACCATTCAAAGCAACAAGCACATTTAATACCTACCATCATTCACTCTATAGCACAGATTGCATTTCCATCTCCTTTGGTCTAGAAAGCTGACAAAAGGGTTAATGTATGTCCGGCAGGAACGGCATCTCACAATAGTACTTGAAGTGACCACTGGCAATTGCTGGAAAAGAAAAGCTTCCTGTTTTAAGGCATTACCACACTGCAGCTATTCATCTACAATTACATTATCTACACTATGCTTCTTGCTTAGCTAGTCAAAGCAGACTTGTGGAAGAACCTCACAGCATCCCTACAATTCCTCAATAAGACAGCCTGGAACTGAGCTCTAACCTATTCAACTGAGCAGGTTCTCTTTTGAAGCCTCTCAAGTCTTGAGCTTTACACTGATGGCTTAAAACCAAGTCTTACACCCAATAAAGATCAAAACATCAGGAAAAATATCCCACACACCTGAAAAATTATTCAAATTGTGGAAAATGACAATGTTTAGAAGAGGCACTGCTGAATTCACAAAGTCTCCTGGCTATCTGAGGACATCCGAACCCTTTTCACTCTGTTAACTCTTAATTAGGTTTAGCATTAGTACTAGGTTTGGTACAGGAAATCAATAACTACAACTGCTATGTGACAAGATAAAGCTATCTAAGCAATTAGATGTGCTGCCTTGCATCACAGTCCCAGTGCTGTGCTGGCTCTGAGCTGCTGGGGTTTTTGATTAAGTGAGGCTTCAGTTTAAAACTGGTAGGGAGAAAAATCCAGAAACATGACAATGATCTGCCCAGAGCAGGGAAATGTCCATTACCAAGGGAATTTTCCTGGGCCACACTTGCTCTTCTATTACAATTCCTTGCCCAGCTCTGGACTCTAGGGAAGGCACAGTTGAGATTTCAGCATTTAAAGGTTGGAATATTTGTCATACCGATAAGTCTTTGAAAGGATGAAGCAGGAGCCCCAAAGGAAGTTTGGCTTTATTCAGTAAGGCCTGCGTTTGAGGAATGTTAGTCAGGGTACAGCGGAACAACCTACAGGGAGGACAAAGCGTTATTTTTAGAGGCTTTCAGATACTAAAATTGATGATTTCAATAGTACAGAGCATCCTTTATCTTTTTCTAGAGCTGCTGATGGTGAATTTCCATCTTCTCCAGCTCTGTCAAATCATTCTGGTTTAGTCTTAGCTTGACCCACAGTACTTTGAGTTCTTACTTTACACACACACTCTAGCCAGAACTGTCAGCCACTCAAGTCCAAGTGAAGCCTAACAATGTTCAAAGTTACACCAAACCCTTCCATACCGTGTTATTTTGGGATACCATTCTAAAGAGGCCTTTACACGCAAATCTGAACCAGCAAAGTTGAAAAGCTTGTCTTCAAACTTAACAGCTATACACAGCAACTTCAGAACTCGGTCATTTCCACAAGTGCAGATAGGCACAGCACCTTTGCAACTCCTGTTCAGCTTGTTTGTGTGAGCAACTTCACCAAGATGCTGTTATTTCCTTTATCAACCACAAAAGGCCTTGCAAAGCAGGAATACCAGGTTATACACAGCTTGGCTGGTCTCCTCAGGGAGATTACTTGAATAAGCAACTGCCAGTGTCTTGTTTGACATTCCACTTGCTCCATTGTTTAAAAGGTTACTATTAATGCGGTGGTTTCTGCATTGCCAGTCTGTGGTATGCCTCACTCAAATGAGTGAACTCCTATTACATCTTTTCTGAGTCATGCTTATTGCCAGTTATATTGTGACTAATTCACCTATTTAATAGGTGCTATATCACCTATTAAAGGTACGTTTTTTGTAATGTACCTACCACTGCCCTGCAAAAACCATATTTTAACTCATACCTTCTACACACAATTTTCTGTCACAGTTTAAGCCATTTACCACCTTTATCTTAACACAGCGAAGCCCATTTCAGTGTTTTCTACTCGAAGAGTTATGTTTACAAATAGGAATTTATACTTCTATTTCAATGAATTATAGCAAATGGATAATCTTACTCAGGATTACAGTTGAGCTTCTGGATGTCCTCGTGCAAGTTTGGGACTGGAGCCTTCAAGAGGGTTGTTGGAAGAATATTTCTTTCTTGAAGAAGATTCACAGGTCTTAATCCTTCTTGCTGCAGATTCAGGGCACCCATCGATGCACTCAAGTGATTAGTGCCCAGGGCAGGCTGGAGCCAAAGAGAATTTCTGATATTAACACCAACTCTTTAAATAATGGCACGGTTTGTGCTGGGACCTTAAAGCTCCTCCAGTTCCAGCCCCTGCCACGGGCAGGGACACCTCCCACTGGAACAGGGTGCTCCAAGCCCCTGTGTCCAACCTGGCCTTGAACACTGCCAGGGATGGGGCAGCCACAGCTTCTCTGGGCACCCTGCGCCAGCGCCTCAGCACCCTCACAGGGAAGAGCTTCTGCCTAAGAGCTCATCTCCATCTCCTCCCTGGCAGGTTAAAGCCATTCCCCCTTGTCCTGTCCCTAGAGGCCTTTCTACAAAATCCCTCTCCAGACTTTCTGTCAGCCCCTTCAGGCATTGGAAAACTGTTGTAAGGTCTCCCCAGAGCATTCCCTTCTCCAGGCTGAACAAGCCCAATGAATAAAGCCCCCAATTAACTTATAACAGACTTATTTCCCTTCCTTATTTTTTCTGTTTTGTTTATATATTAACTGCCATTATATTACAACAATATAAATAGCTTGTTACGTAAACTTGGACTGAAGCACGTAACACTGCAGAGGTAAGCATCAACATATAGTTGCTACGAGCTCTGGAACTTCAGAGGCTCAGCTGGCAGAAGTGTTGGTCAGTTCACTTTGAAGGCTCAGGAAAAACCCAAATCCTTCAGCTAACACTGGCAACCCAGGGGAAGAAACCATGCCAAAAGCAGCTGAGTATTTCGAAGAGAAGCACTCAGAACAGATTCAAGGATAGAACACTTCATAAGGAGCTGGCACACAGCTTTTCCAAACTGGTGCCAAGGCATCAGCACAAGCATTTCTTTCAGGCTGCGTCTGTCATCTTGAACAACCAGCACACCACACAGTGAACCCTCAAAGCATCACCCCACAGATGCACAACACACATCAACTGCCACTTTTTCTTTACACCACAGGTAGTACCAAGATGAAAACCAGACAACCTTTACCTGGTGGAAATGTTTTGATCCATCTGGATATTGCAAAGCAGATGCTTGCATTCCTGGTGCTCCGGGTGCAGAAGTATTTTGGTAGCCTGGAGGTAAGGCAGGGTAGGAATACCCAACATTTCTGTTCATCTTAACATTTGGGGGTGCAGGAGGATGTGGAGTTGCTAGAGGCAGAGGAGACAAGGACCTAAAATTAACTGCTGAAGACCCACAGCTTGCTCAATGCATTAATACAGCAGAAGGGCTTTTTGGTGGTGGTTAGTTTCTAAGCATACACACTACCACTGCTGTCAGTTCTGCAAAGTGCTCTTCACTGCTTTACCATACTTACAGGAGATGTGATACCGTCAAGGCCTGAAATTTCATACTTAGTTTCCAGACAGACATGGAACCGAGCGTATGTTTTTGTACAGAAATGCCTAAACTTCTCTCTTTCCATGCCTCTTAGAAGTTATGCAGTAGTAAACATTTTCACTCCCAAAGCCTTACCTGTGAGGCCACCACCTTCTAGTGCATCGTAGCTGTTCTGCACCGCAGCCCCATCGCTGGCAGCAGATGTAGCATCACCTATTAAAGACAATCCCAGTAAAAACTTCCAAGAGCTACTAATTGTAATGAGGTAACTGCAAAGAAATCCTCTTGCTGCTCAAATAGTAATATAGCCCAGTTTGGATCTACTTTGTTTCTGTCCCAGGATGACACTGCATTAAACATATATCTTGGCCTCTTCCCCTGCTGACATGACCGTGACAGTGGACATCCATAAAACACCACAATCTTTTTTCAAGGAGAACAGAAGTCCCTACACCTGTGGTTGAATGCACTTCCAGGTTCGGTATTCACCACAACTTCCAAGCCGATACACTTGCTTGGAGAGAGGGGACACTTCCTCCTCATCAGAGGAAGTCTGTAGGCTTGCTGCAGTTTTCAAAGTACCTGCAATTCAGGTGCCCAGTTCCCTTAAGAACTTTTCTCACTGATAACTCCCAGGAGCACCAAATTCCCTTCGCTTACAAGCTTAGTCCAGTACTGCTCACACCAAACACCAAAGAGTTCTGATACGATCACATACCAGTCAAGACACAAAAACCTTGACATTGAGGGAATGCTCTCAAAGGATACTTATTTGTAAGATAACTATGTCTAAATATATAAACCCAACTACCTATTGCTAAGGAGAAGCAGGTACTCAAGTCTATTATCATTAAAATCTTCCAAGATGACCCAATGGAAGAAACTTCCATTATACACTGAACTTGCTGGTATGCACCAGTAAACCTACTACACAGACTAAACATTTCTGTCTCTCCAGGGCCTTGGAAATGTTTCTCTTCATTATGAAGAAAAGCCTTTCTAACCAAAGCAGATTCTAACACGTTTCATATGTTCAAAACTAAGCTAAATCTGAATATACTATTCTTGTCCTCACACAGCTATCACATAGAGGAAAGTGTCAATCTGAACATGCAAGGAACCAACAGCTTTGACAGAACAAACTCTGTATGTAAAAATAAAACTGCCGACTACCACATGGCCCATCCTAGGGCACTAAATGCAATACAGCTGCAGGTCTGTTTGATACAGGGTTCTTACGCAATGGTATATTTGTGCAGGGCCCGCAGGAGGCAGAGGAAGACAGATATTCTATGTTTCTATATGTGCCTTCAACAACCGACACTTAAAAGCCTCTAGTAACTACCTTCCAAAAATGACCAAATCCAAGATATGTGTTTCAGTGATTTTACACAGAAGGGAAGAATCAGGAACAATTATAAGGCATTGCAGGATCCATATTTTATCTCTCCTCGCAGAATAAAACGATACAGGAAGCCCCACACAGACAAAATTACACTGGGTTAGTATCAATTTTACCATTGCAGTCTCTAATAGAACAGCGTGGTTGCCTTTAGAGGTTGCACATCGGAGCGAGTTGAAACGTTCAAATTCAAAGAGAGCACGTTATTTCTTACCTTCTCGACTTGCAGTTGAGTTTATCAGGGGCTGTGTATTAGGTGGTCCTGCTGTCATGGTTGAAGGCCTAATTAAAGGTGGACCACTAACTGGTGGAGGCCCTAAGGGTGGCCTTGCAGGAGGGTGGAGTGGAGTTAAAGGCTGAGTCACTGGTGGAGGAACAGATCCTGTAAAGAGATTCAGTTTAAGGCAGAGTTTAACCCAGATGAGGAAGTCACAAAGCTTTGTTACCGAAGCACAGACTGAACTCTATGCTTCTTATTCATGGGATAAACAGCATGCGATACATAAATCCTGACATGGATGTAGAAGGTTTCACTACTTCAGGTTGTTTGGTCACACTTTTCTCATACTGGGTTCCTGTAGCTATTACCCACAATCTCTTTCAGCTTTTTGTTGCTATTAAGAACTTCAGAGGTAGAGAGAGCATCCCAATTCAATTACTAGGGCTAGACTTAATATAGTACAGCCCCCTATGAATGAACTAATAAGGGTCTAAACAGATCCCTTCTGACAGGATGCTCATCTTCCACTTCAATAATCTGATGCAAAACAGCAATGTCCACATTCTATAGCTACTAAAATTACTTGGGAAAAAGATTTCCCTTGGGAAAGCATCAGCGATTCACAGTTTGAATGAACTTGCTGTGCGAGTGTGAGGTGCTTTGCTCTGGAATGTTTAACCCTCCATGTTAAAAGTCCCGGGGAAGTTTTTAATGGCTTCTATTTTAAACTTCGAGGACTTTCTCCAGCCAAGACATTTAGAAACCCACTTGCTTTCTTCTCCACCTTCAAACAATACCATATCCTATGAGCACTTCCACCCCTTTGTTCCCTATTATTCCAGAGGCCAGTGTAACTGCCCTTTAATTCTAGGAAGGCACCAATGTGTTCTAACATAAAAGGTAGCCTTTCAAAAGATAAGGCCAAATTATCCAGTGTTACCAGGTCTCAACACGGTACAGAAGCCTGTAAGCTCAACAAGACCAAAAGCCACCACACAAAATATGCAGCTTCATGAGCCTGCACAGTATGGAGGATTAAAGGGAGAAGGGAAAGAATAAAATGAAAAGGGGGAAAAAATCATATCCAGTGAAGTTACCTGCTTCTTCAGTTGTAGTTGATACTGCAAAGCTAATTAATAATGGCTACATGCAGGCAACGCTATCACAGAACCTGGAAGAGATTCCGTGCCTAAGCGGCTGCCCCTAGTTGGCCATGCAGGCAGGGAGCTGGCAGACCTTTGTTCTGGGAATGAGTGTGATCACCAACTGAGCTAAAGTCCTTTTAAAAGTTACCATTGCTCTACAAACCCCACCAGGGGAATTGCTCAGGAGGACGCCCCATCAGATGGATACAGGAATTCTCTCATTCCAAGCACTTGCTCTCATTTCCCAAAACGTCTTGACGTTTTCCTCACTAACTGCAAAGTACTAATTGTTTGTGCCAATAAGCTGCCAACAGCAGTTCCATAGACTCTGTGAGCTTAAGCCAGTTTGAATGTCATAACAAAATGAGTCAGGCATGGAATACAAAGCTAGCATCAAGGAGAAGCTCTGGTGAGACTGAAACACGAGAAAGAAAACGCTTGCTTGAACATTCAAAGTATTTCTGTATCTATCTCCTATTTGCAGGCTCAGTCAGAAATCCTCTAGAGCAACAAACAGCAGTTTAGCAAAGAGAAACCTGCGCATCCACTTTGTTTCCATAACAATCACAAATTGCATAATGGAGCTGGTTAGTGTTAGAAAAGCTTCTCACCACTGCATACAGCAGCACACGAGCAGCAGGAAAGGAAGTCTCACACTTTCAGAGGACTTTCTAAACACTGACCATTATTATGAGTTAGACCATTATTATTAGTTACAAGTCTGGAGGAAGGAAGCTTCCCATTGAAGTGGGCTCTACTTCAATGGCACAGAACTGCTTTGCAGTTTTCTTTCCAGGCTGTGCTCACACTGTCTGTATCAACCTGACTGAGGCTGCTCACTGAACTACCTCAATCAAGTGAGTAACAGAAAGGCTAGCAAGCTCTAAACTGTAAAAGACCACACTCACTGAACAGGACTGCAGTTGTCAACCACGAAGTCCTCAAGTCCCCACTCGGCTGAAGCATGTACCCCAAGGAACGGTGAAGGTCGCACAAACAGCATTACCCACACACGGCTTCCCAAAACCATGAGCCTTCAGGAGTTCCCTGCTGCAGCCAACTGAAATGCCTGACCGGCGCACAGAACTTCCATTTCTAATCCAAGGAAACCAGCCCTGTATTTGTGCTGTGCTTTCACTCAAAGTGCTCTGCTCTACAACCTCATTGCGCAGGCAAAACATTGCTGTGGAATCAATTCTTCTTTTAAAAGGACACTGAGAAAGGGCTATGGGTCAAAAAGCAGAAGGTTATGGTTACCTGGCTTCATGTAGCTGTTCTGAAGCGGGGGACCTCCTGGAGAAGCAGCATATTGATAACTTCCTGGAGGATTTGTATTTCCTGATAATGATGACGGTGGCTGAGGTGATCCTGTGCCTGTCACATGAGCCAAATGGCTTGTTTGAAACCCAAGGGGCTGGCTTGTGGGAGCCTGGCTGTACTGCCAGTTTGAAAGCACTGGTGGGGTAGCTCCAGGAGGAAAGCTACCAGCAGATGATATAGCAGCTGAGTTTTGCAACGGAGGCAGCAGCACTTGTGGAGCAGGACCTGTCTGTTGTACTGGGGACCCAGAGAAAGGTGCCAATGGCGGTCTGTTGAGAGTCTGCCCAGGTCCTTCGAAACTGTTTAATTGAGAAACATTCTGAGAGCCACTATAGTTATACTGTCCCAAAGATGGACGCGGAGGAACCTTGGCCGGCGTCTGATGGGAATACGATCCTGGAACTGAAGGGCTGTATCCTTGGCTATCCGGTGAATGCATCAGCTGATTCTGAACAGGACCTGGAAGAGAAAAAACTACAAACCCTTTAGAAAGTCAGTACTGGGCATCGCTTCTGAAAATAAAGAGTTGTTCCTGGGAATCTTCTTCCTGGGGATTTTGTCTCCAAGCCATTTTTATGTTGGATTTTTAACAACCAGGTGTGACACTGCTTCAGGGGACATGAATGTAGTAGTATTTTGTTAGCAAAACACTGATGTTAAGTGTTGATATCAACACTTAACATCGGTATTTTGCTTTACAGTAGCCTCACAACCACTCAGCATTCCAGTGCCTGAGCGCAATCCATCCTCCTGGACTAAGACTCGCACATGGCACTATTTCTATCCTCAGGAACACCCAAACCAAGCCTACCAAAGGGGAGAGCTCTCCCACACAGCTGGCAGCAGTACAGGCGAGCAGCCCGAAAGCAGAAGCATCCATTGCATCACGACTGTGTTTCACTTGACGACTGACACTAACTTCAACTTCAGCTTACCACAAAGACACGAAGAGCCAGTTTCAACATAGGTCACCTCGGTGCATCTCGAGTGACAGAGTTAATCTATGGAGGTTTCTGCAGTTAATTTTAGTAACAACTATTCAGACACGTACCACTCATGTGAGCAGCCAGCTGGTCGTGAACATGGAAGGAAGGGTAGTTTCATCATAATTCACTAATCAGGAAGATAAAACTGGATGGGCTAATGGTGCTCTATGTATTTGTGGGTTGATAGAGCTGGACTAAGTTTTACTCATCGAAGAAAAAAGGTTAGTAACTGTTCAAACAGTTAACAAGAGCATCATCAGATTCCTGCTTCACACAGAAACAGAACATTGTGAGATTTCCAGCATGCCAAGAGCTCCACCAAGAAAATCACTACTACAGGTTGTTTCTGACACTGTCACAAACTACACATTTTCAAGTGAAATCCTTCTAAGCAGAATACACTAGACAACACATGCCAGAGCCAGCCACGACTCCTCAAAAAGCACTAAACCACTTTCCAGTGTGGCAGTCATATCACGGCTCCCATCACCCCTGAAACACACAGTTGAATACCGAAGACATTCCACATACACAGCTAAACACCTGAAAGCAGAGATCCTCTTCATGGTTTAGAGGTACAATTCTTCTCTTTGCAACTCTGTACTATCTTCCACATCGCCCAGAGAAGCTGTGGCTGCCCCATCCCTGGCAGTGTTCAAGACCAGGTTGGACACAGGGGCTTGGAGCAACCTGCTCTAGTGGAAGGCGTCCCTGCCCGTGGCAGGGGGTTGGAGCTGGAGGAGCTTTAAGGTCCCTTCCAACCCAAACCACTTAACGATTCTATGATATATATTTATCTTAGATATATATTTCCCATACAAGTACTGGGAGCAGCTGCCACCAGAACGAACTCATTGAATTTCATTTAACATTAAAACAAAGACAACTGGTTTCTCATTTAACATTCCAGTTACATTTCAGCAGCTGTGGAAGATCACATTTCCAAAGTAAAATAACTTTGAACTTCAGCATTTCTGACAATAACTAAAACTAAACACAACATACATCAGAATGCTTCACTAGGACAAACACTGCACCGGTCATTCAGCTCCTCATTTCCTAGAAAGCCTTAGGCTGTGGGTCACAAACAGCTGTTACTGCACTGAATATCACCAGCATCCACACTCACTATGTTGCCAAAGCAGTAGTACAGTGATCTCACCCTCACTGCCTCTGTTATTTGTGTATATAAAGTCCACACCATATTATCCGCCACCCATTAATCTCAATATGGCACTTATCGTTCACAGTTAGGTGACCCGGTTATACCCAACTGCCCTTACAATGCTGCTCATAAATCTTAGTAAGTAATTATTCCCTAAGATCAATGGAGTCTAAACAAAAAGCTCGCAGTCAAAAATGCTAACAATTGATCCACCTTCCAAAACTACCCTGCATTGTAGCAGATGGGTTTGTAACGATCGATTTACAATGCCCACTGTAAATGAAAACCTGCTAACTCTAAGAACGAAGCATTCCTATGTGATGCCATGCCTCCTGTCTGCAGCAACATGTACATTGATATAATATTACTACAAGCTGTGAGAAAAATACAAAGCAAACACCAATTAACTTCATAGCTTGATTGTCCACCTTCAAGCATGACTCTCTAGTCCAAGCAGGAATCAGTGTACTTGCACTGATGTCTTAAGCTGCTTGAGGAATAAGTTTGAGAATAAAGCAAGGGGAGTGAGGTGAAATCCAAACTGACTTGATATTTTCTATGTTTCAAATAAAATATCAAATCCACCACAGCACAATGTTCCAAACTTCAATTTTTAATGTCAGAAGCTCAACAAAAAAGCCTTGATAGCCTGTGTGCGGTTCATGTTTCCAAAACAATCCTGCATAAAGCTGCCAACTAAAGCAGCAGCACTGAGAGGCACAACCCCCCCTCCAAGGGGCTTCACAGTGCACATAATCCCAGGGCATGCTGCTTTGCTGCTGGCAGGTACCCATCTTGCCCTGACCTCTTCAGTCAGAGAACATAGGGGCCCTTCAGCTTTCCCCAAATGCTGATGCTGGTTTTCTGTGCTGTTCTGTGAAGCCAAAGCCCAACTAGGAATTCAGTGTTGACTGATGAGCTGGATCCCTGCATGGCAGCAAAACAACTGACACTTGGAGACCAGAGATGACCTAGTAATAGAAGAAAGGCCACCTACTTAACAGCAGAAGATGCCTCCACAGGAACACAAGGTCATTTAACGTTTCTAAAAGATCAGGAATAGCACCAGAATGCATTTGAAGGTTGCCTGATGGCTTTATAAAATGAGGAGTCAAACGATTAGCACAGGAGGCTGGGATTCAAGTCATTTTCTGCCACACAGAATTTTGGTGTCACCGCCTCCAAGCCAGTTCTTTAGTATCTCACTTTCACCAGCCACAACCTCTCCAACCTCCAGGGAGATGCAAGGATAAACAGATGGAAAAGCTCCATCCCAACTGAGAACAGCCAGGGGATGTGCCACCACCAGCACCCACTTCATCTGACCCTGACCCCCTGCTTTCCAGCTCAACAGCTTCTAAAGCATCTTTGACCTTGAAGTGCCATGAAGTAAGGAGAGGAAAAGAGTCCTAAGATAATTGTTTCTCCTTCATGTTTGCACTTCAGGTCTATTAACTGGAGAGCAAATCAGTAACCTTCAGTTAAACAAATATGGAATACTGGTCCTATTAAAAGAAAAACATGGATGAAACAGAGGAAGGCTGCTGCTAAGCAACCCAATGCTCCGTGCTAAACAATTTCCCAGTCAGCACACGCTGCTGCTGTGACAATTTACTGCCTTCACAGACACGCGAGCTCGGGGAGGCACCTGCAAGCGGTAAAGCGAGCAGCAAGTGGAGAGGAAGAGCTGACAGCTGTAAACCAATTCATCATCCTGCTGACAGCTCGCTGCGAGTACCCCCACAGCACTCTTGGTACCCTCCAGACTGTTATAAAAAGCCTTGTTTTTACTGTAAAGGTCAAGGATGGCAGCACCTCCTCAACATGTATTTTAAACACTGCTAAGAACGGTCCATGCTTGAATACTCTTATTTATTCAAAAGCCAGCAACCCAAATCTTATCTCTAACACACCATAACAACAGTTTCATTTTATTACCTTGCATTTGCCTAACTCAGAATTTCAGTTCATTATTTCTCATGCACCTGACAGACGGGCAGCCTGAAATTCTTCCTCTTCCAACTGCCTTTCCAGAACTTCCACTATATGCTTAATTCGACTACAGGGGAATCGGCAAACATAAAGCAATGCCAGTCAGTAAATCATCCCACTTCATTACTCCATTCGCTAACGTCCTCTTTGTATACTCTCCACGTAGACCAGAAGCTCTCCAGAAAAGAGGCTCTCTCCAGCCTGTGCTCATATACTTCCCACTTTCCTGACCCTATATACAACAACACAACTCTTTGTGGAATGTCATTCTGCAGATGACTTTGATGAAAATAAGCTGCAAAGAAGGAGGGGGAAGACAAGTCAAACCATTTAATTACTCATGCACACAGCAGAAAAATCAGAAGATCTCATTAGAACTGAGCTGCTTATGATGCAGCCCAGCTACTCAAATGCAGACGTGTGTAATTAAGGAGCCAAGGACGGAGGATGCTGGATGGGTAAGGGAAATCAGGAAACACTTCCAACAGCACTGATCTCCACATAAGCAAAGAAAACAGATGCGGAGACAAGGCTTGTCTTGTGCTTCTTTCCTCCTGGCTGAAAAGGCTGGTGTCACCTTCAAAAGAGGTATTTTGTGGGGAAGAAACTTCAATATCTCACTTTAAAAATCATCATAGAACTCCAGGTTGGAAGGTACCTCAGGGACCATCTGGTCCAACCAAAACATGACCTAGACTGGAATACCCAGCACCCTGTCCAGCCGAACCTTAACAGCGTCCAACATTGGGGAATCCACCACTTTCTTGGGAAGATTATTCCAATGGCTGGTTATTCTCATTGGGAACATTTTTCTGTAGTGTCCAACCGGACTCTCCCCAGAAGTAACTTGCGCCCATCACCCCTCATCTTTTCCCTTGCAGAGATATATTCTGAGGACAAGAAGGCGGTCAGGACTTCCTTGGACCGCAGCTCGCTAACGGCACAGGGCGGTATCGGTTTTACACCACTGACTAGACAAATCTCAGCTGCCCCGCCGCACCCCCCGCCGGTGATAACCACAATGCCACATGTACAGCTCCGTTCCAAAGGGCCCGAGGCTGTGGCCCCGGCTGTGTCACGGCCTCCAGGAGCGGCCAGCGAACGTCTCGCCTCAGCTCTCCAAAAGGAGCCTCTGCCGGGTCACACGCGGAAACAGCCCGGGGGGTGCCTCTGTCCCGAGAACCGCCGGGCCGGAGCTCACTCCGCCCGGCACAGGCTTCACCTTACCCTTGCTGCCGATATGCGCAGGACGCTCTCCAGCCACCACCGCCCCCCACACCCCCACCGGGCCGGGCGAGCTCCCGCGGCGGAGGGGAGAACCGAGGAGCCGGCCGCGGCCCTCCCCACTCCCGTCCCCGCAAGCCGCGGCCTTGCTCCGCCGCCTCCACAGCGCCGCGGGGCAAGAACCCCCCCGACCAGGCCTCCCCTTCGCCCCGCCGGGCCCTGCGGCCGGGCCCCGAGCTCACCGTTGCTGTAGGGCTGCTGGCCGGCGCCGTTGTGGCTGGGGTAGCCGGCGGGGGGCCCGGCGGGCTGGGCCATGGTGGCGGGGTCGGCTCAGCGGTGCCCGTGCGGCGGCGCCCGGCCCGGCTCGGCTCAGGGGAGGAGGAACGGGACGGGCCGGCCCCGCACCGGAACTACCGGGCGGCGCGCAAGCGCACCGCGTACACGTGGCACTTCCGGGAACGGCGCGCTGCGGCAGTGGGTGGGGCCTGGCGCCTTAAAGGGGCAGGGACAGCGGTGGGGAGAGGCCGCGGGTGGGCCTGAGGTAGGGAGAGAAGCGGCACCGGGATCGATCCCGGCCCGGAAGGAGCTGCCGGGGGAGGGTGGCAGAGAGGGGCGCAGCCGCGGGGTTGTGCGTCGGTGCCTGCGGAGCGGCCGCAGCTCAGGCTCGGCGGCGGCGGGTGAGCTCGGGGGGCGGCGAGGCAGTCCTCGCGTCCTGCCGGGGCGGCTCGCAGTGGTTGGGCCTGGCCGGGGGTCCGGGGGGGCTGCAGCTTGCGGGGGCCCCGGGGAAGTGGCTTTGGGCTGGGTTCCCCCGTCTCGCTCGCCCCAGGGGAGCTGGGCCTGGGGGCACCGGGCTGTGAACCTGCCGCGGGGGGTGGGCAGCTCCGTGTAGCGTTGGCCCTGCCTCCCTTGGGGCCTGCGGTGCTGGGGATGCGCTGTCCCGTGGCCTCCAGGTGCTCTGGGCCCGCTTGTGCCGCCGCCTGAGGCATGTAGCGACCCGGCAGCCCTTGTGCCGAGTAGCGTTATTTATTTGGCAGTTACGGCTTTTAAGATTGTTTGTTTTGGTAAGTTGCTGTAGTTGGCCCTACACTGCTCTGAGAACTGCTGCTGGTGAGCCGGGCCGTCGCTGAACCTCTGCATTGGCTGCCCTTCGACGGCAGTGTGCGTGTGGCCTTGCAGATAAACTGCTCTTTCAGGGGTGCTCGAGATCTTTGCCGCCTTTAAATAGGTTGCTCACAGCAGAAGATGCGGTATAACGGAGTTTAAAGTAGTTTTCCATGCACTGTCTGATCTGTCTGGTTGCCGAATGGGTCTGTAACGGCACAGTGTGATGGTTCCTCTTTCTGAGATCTTAAAGATGACTTGCTGTCCAAAACCTGATTAAAATACCCAAAGAAAATCTCTGCTGTTCCCCCTTTCCTAACTCTGTTCCTTTTCTCAGCTTTTAAAATACCACATCTGAGTGTGGTTTCATATCATAGAATAAGCTGTGCTGTGCAGGGCAGATAGCAGCTTATTTGCTGATCTGGATTTCTGTTGTCCCTGGTAATGTTTTACTATGCTAAAATGATTATATGTGAAATTACTATTTCAAGTGATCGAGTTTAGCTCCTGCTTGAGAACCTGCAAGTCCAGCCCTAAGGGCAGATTTCAGGCTCTCTTGTGTTGTGTTTTCAGCTGTAACCATGGCTGAGGCAGTGGGGCTGGCAGAGGTTTCTTTCCTCGCAGTCAGCACCCACCAGGAGCAGCGCAGTGTGTGTCCAGTTACTGCAAGAGCTGCTTAGTTTGGATGTTCCTTCTGCTTCCTATTGTTCCATGAAGGGATTTAAACCTGTCTTTAAAAGCCTTATATCCTCTCTTATCTAAGGCTTCGCAGGCTTTGGAAGCAAGTGTTGTTGTAACTGCTTCAGAAGTGAAATGATGAACCTTTAGCTAGAAAGATGCAGGTTGAGAGTACAAGGAAAAAGTCTTCTTTTTCAGACTATAAAGAAATAAGTGTGAGTTTTCTTGCTATTCCTCTGTGTCAGTGATGTTCCATTCGGCAGGCTGGTTCAAGATATTGCCAAAGGGTGGGATTTCCACATCCCTGTGGTTAGAAGTGGTCTCTCTTTGATCTATAGAGTGGCTTGTAGGGCTCCACGTGAGTTAGCAAATGACGCTTTGCTGATGAAATAATGTTAGCCAGGATCACTGGAGACCTTCTGAAGTGATAGCCCTCTGTTGTTGATGTCATGCTGGAAAATCAGCTTTTCTGTTTTTAAGGAGGCATTGGGAAGCTGGTGATATCTGTAAGAAGTTGGTATCAAACTTGTGCCCAGCGCCACATTTCATTAAAAGCTTCTGCTTGCTTGAAACTGGTTATTTTGAAGGCAACCCTTGAAATAACCATCAAACAGTGGTTTTGTCTTCACTGTGAACAGTGATTGCCAGAGTGTTCATTGTTCTGCTGCCATGGTATTTTTAGCATGAGCCTCAGAGTTTGCGTCTGTGTGTCCTGAAGAGCCTCAGCTCTCCCCTTAGTTTGGTGTATCTCTGATTTGGATGTGTTAGCAACAACTCTGTCCGGAGTGCAGCGCCACTATGGCTTTATTTAATGGTTTGATTTGTCGCGGCTGTGAATTATGTGGTTACTTTTCCGGTGTGATAAGGGCAGATTTAATATCTCTATTCAAATACTGCCCATGTGCCTTTACAATTAACTGCCCATTTTTGCCTCGGTTTATAAGTCTTTTCCTTCAAGCACTGCCAGCTGATACAGAGGCTGCTCTGAGTGTATTTGGATAGCTGTTTGCAACACCACTTTCCTCGTGGTGATGGAAACTTAAACTATGTTAATGCCACTTTGGCTGTTTGCAGAGTAATCCTGTTCAACTTAATCATTGGAATCTTACCCCTTAAAGTCTTTCCCTTAACACACAAAGATCTTGTTTTATCCCTAACTTTACTTGATGGAAGAGGTTAATACAAGCAAAGGCTCTGAAGTTATTCGCACCTCAGTAACCTGAGCACTTCTCTTACATCACGCTGTTTGCCCTGATTTGCAGGTTATTTGAGTCGATGGGTTTTTCTAAGCCCCACAGAGGCTTTTCTCGATCGCTGTTTTGCTCAAGCAATAAATAAATCTGCTGACGTGTATGTTCTGTGTTTGCTTATTCTTGACCTTTGCTTTTTAGCCGTGCAAGGGACAGTTTCATTGGTGACATTGTGTAACTGGGTGTTTAAGCGTGGCCAAGTGTATTTCAGTTGTATTCCTAAAACCTATGCCTGTTGCAGCTGATGTGTTGTTCGGGGTAACATAGGTTGTAGGTACGGGGTTCAGGGTTACTTATGGAGAAACCAGGGCTCCCAGAGCTTTGTCATCGGTACATATTTTGTCACTAAACTGTTCTTTCCTCCTCTTTCTATATTCCCATGACAGACCTGTTGTTGTATAGTGGAGAAGTTCCGTTGTTTGTCATGAGTGTAGTTGCTCAGACAACTGGATTTTGATCTGGTTCTGACCCACGTTTTGACTACCATGTGCTGTGCTCCATGGTCAGAGCTGCCCTTAAGTCATCTTCCGATGCTCCAGGACACTGCTGCAGCATCAAAAGGAGTGTGGCCAGACAGCCTGTGGCTGTGTGGATACCTCTACCAGCTGCATTTAGCAATGCAGTCCAGTTTCTCTAGGGTAGTTGGGCTCCAGCGTCCCCTGATGTTTGCAGGTTATGCACTCCAGTCGGAATTAGCTGGCTAAATGCTTCTAAGAATGTTGCCTTTAGTCTTCTGAGAGGTTTTCGTGCTAGACAATAATTCACTGTGTCAAACTGGTGCTTTCAGTGTGATTATCCTCACTTTAGATAATGAGGAAATTCAGATGAAAGCTAAGGAATTAATTGCTAATGGCTGTGCAGTGACCCCAGTGATGGCTTTATTCTTGTGCCCCAAAGCATTGCCTTGGCAGTAGTTACCTGTTCTTCTTCGTGTTCCAGGTGTGGTTATAGTCATCCTGGCTGCTATCAGCTTGTTCTCTTCCTGAATCTAAGCTGAAGGAAGGAAACATGCTGTTTGCATAACCTTCGCATTTAAGGTTTAAATTGTGGCAGCCTATGCCAGACACTACAGGTCTCCGAATGGCAATCCCAGTACTTTGTGCTAAATACTTTTTTCCCATTAGAGACCAAACAGACAGGCTTTGTGCAGGCAATAGAGATTGATTTGGTAGCAGGCTTATTGGGTTCTACTTCACAAAGCTTCTTCACCTCTTATCTCTGCTTCAGACCCCAGCAGCTCCCAAGGGTGGCTCTGCACTGACATCCTTCTGTTGCGCTCTCAAAAGTGCCACCTTCTCCTAGTTGGAAAGCTTGCATGAAGATCCCATTTGAAGTCTTCAGCGGCACATCACACACCTCCACCAAACTGTACTTAAGATAGAATTAGTTTGCCTTTTGCAAAGATTTCAGTGCACAGAAGTCTTTCCAGGGGGAGGAAAAGGTCTTTGCTGTTGAATCACAACATCTGGATTCTGTCTTCCATTTCCACACAAAGATTTTTAATGCATTGTGGGGTCACTTAACTGGTCCATGGTACAGTTCACAAAAACAAAATTGGGTTTTGTTTTTAACACAGGACTTTAATTACTTTTGTTGCCTATAAATATCTTATAAGATTTAATGTGCTGTTCCAACAAACCTTAACGCATTGTATTTTCTATTTCAGACTATAGGATTCAGCTATGTCCTTCATATTTAATTGGATTTACAGTGGTTTCAGTAGCGTATTACAGTTTTTAGGTAAGTTTTCCTGGTTTGATTTATTTCTGCTGTTCTTGTATAGAACTTCTGTTCACCTCTGTTATCTTCAAGCATAGCCACTGGTTAAATAATAATATTTGGTTTGGTGTCTATTCAGTAACATTCAAACAGAAGCTTCACTTACCAATACTGAGTATTTCCAGAGCATGCACTCTGCTCAGTCTTACATTAATCCTTTAACCTTGTGAAAACCCTACATTTGCTTCCATGAACATAGCAGGTTTAGTTTTTCTAGGCATACTACTTTTGAGCTGGTGTAATTCAAGTGATTCTTAAGGAGTTTCTCCTGGTTTTCCTCTGTTACAAAGACCTGAACTGGGTTATTTTAATTCAATTCTTTTGCCTATGAGGATGTCACTTCAGAATCCAAGTACGAGGGGTTGCCTAAAAAAGTAAGTGCTGGATATTGAAGCCCTTGCTCATATTCAGCAGTGCGTTATTCTGTGACTGGTGTCACTGAAATCAGTGTAAACTTTCACTGTCATCTGCTGAAGAGCCTCAGGAAAGTATTCCCTGGCCAAAAGAGTCTACAATCCATATCAATCCAAGGTGAAGTATTAGCTTGTGCAAAACAGGAGGGGGGGAAAAAAGACAGTGATCCCAAAACCCAGCCAACCATGAAGAAGAAGAATGTTTGGGTACTAAAACCAGGAGCAGAAGCTACAGATCACATAGGTAAAAGACACAAATTACAAGCTCAAAGGATTTAATTGAAGTGTGTAAAAAGCCCTTGAGATGAAGGAATCCTGGTGAGCTGTGCCACCTGCCTTTTATCAGTTGAAAGTTTAAACTTTGCTGCATGTTAGACCCTTGGCCTGCTATTGAAATATTAGCCAGTGAAATTTTAACTATGCGGACTGATCTTTCTTATCTCCTTTTCCTTACCCAAGCAGTGATTGCTGCACACTGGCCTGCTTGGCCATTCCTGTACATGCAAAGTCTAATGCTGGTGAAGGATACTGGAGCTTGAAGTGGGAAGCAGAATTACTTTCAATGTGTCCATCTTATTTTAGAGGAACTGCTTTCTCTTTGCATTCTCATTAACATTTACAGTTGAAGAAGGCTGATTATAGCATTTTGGAAACTCCCTGCAGTTCACTGTGCTGTCCTGTTCTGTCAGCAGGCTGATATGATCACTTCTTGAAGTACATCTTTGCACACATATGCTTTTAGAATGCATAAATAATCCTCTTCAATATATGTGCATAAACTCTGGTCTTGGTGTAGCTAATGACTGAAGTATTGCTGCTCATTCATCTTGTGCTTGTATGAAGGACACTTGGGAACAGGAAATGCTTCACCTGATTTGGGAGCAGAGTTCATAATAGAATTAGCTGAGAAATATGAAAGAATATTCATTCCTGCAAGTTATGCAACATCCCCTGCTGGAATGTGATCCCAGGGCTTAGCTTGAAGACAGAGGGAGAGGTGAGCAAACGGCAGCAGTCTGAAGGTCAGCCAGGCCTTGTCTGCCACTTGTGGTATCAGTGGGGCTTTCTGAGCAGCCGCCTGTGCAATAGCATCACTTAAAACTCCACTGGGTAAAACATGTTTGAGGATAACACATTAAACAAAAACAAGAAATGAGGGCTCCAGAAACTAATGTTCGTCCTCTGCCCACTTCCCTCCTGGTGCAGGGAGACCAAGGGATGCTGTTAACGTGCCCTTTGGACAGCTACCAGGGACTGTGGTGATGGGACATTTGAACTTTAGCAATAAATCTGGTTGTGTGCTTCACAGTGTTTCTGTAGCATCACAGTGGTGGTAAATGAAACTTCAGCCTATTGCAGAGCACCACAATACTATGATTGTAGTAAAAGATCCTAGTGATGTAAAAACCTCCCACATTTCAGTATTTAGTTGTATTTTGCCATTATTCTTACACAGAAAGGAGGGAGGATTCTATTGGGAAGAGCTCAGGTTTGATTTTGAGGAAATGTAACTTCAGCGTGTACATAATATGTACTTCCTCACCCACTGTTATATGTTGTGCCTTCCTCAGAGGGCTGCTGGGGTTGGTAGTGGTTCCTAAGGAGGTGTGTAGTATCCAGCCACAGGTCTTGGAAGAGGGAGTAAGGGAAGATTTTGTGCTTTAAAAAGGCAAAGTTAAGACACTTCTTTGCTTTAGTATCTTTCTCAGTACAGAACATGGTATTTAAGGAATGTGATTTGTCTTTACAAGGTTTTACTTTGAATGTCCATCAGTTTGAAGCCGTGCAAAATAATCCTGGCATTGGCTGTGGTGTTGACAGATTATAAGAGAATATTATAAGAGAATTGCCCTTTAATAATGTCAAACTTCAGAAAATATGGTGTTCATGTTTTAAGTGTCCTTCCTCTCCTTCACAGCAACTGTTGCATTTACGGGGCTTACATGTAGGCGAAACAGAAAGAAGGAAAAGTCATTTTTGTAAAGATGACAAGCAGTGACAATAAAATCTCTTATTGCCGTTATGAAAACGTTATCACATGCCAGCAAATGTGTCAGAAGTGCCCTGATGATGCCGTGCAGGTTATATCCACACAATTTAGCTAGGGGTATGGGTGAATGTTTCTTCTTGTCAAAATAATAACGAACCAACATAAGAATTGATACGACTGTTATCATTGAAATCAGTTTCTCTGTAATACCCTGATTGAAGCCTGGGCTTTATTTTTGCCTCCAAGTTTTCTGTCCTTGGTAGTTGAACAAAGCCTCCTCTGTTGAGGTCCAGGATGGTCTGTATTTCAGAGCCCACTGTTGGTGCTGTACCTGTATGCTCCCTCTCCACCATCTGTGAGCAAAACTCTCCTCTTTTTGGGGCAGCATAAGCCACACTGCCAAGATTTAGTGCTGTTCTGCAGTGGTTATCCTAAGAACATGTAAGTGCATTTAAACAAGTGACACGTTTACATCACTTGTGTGCATCTCCCCTTCCTGGTGAGTGTCCCACAAGCAGCACATGGTACACGTAGTGCAGTAGGCACAGGAGCAAGTGTGAATGTAGTTCGTATGACTAAGAGAACATGGATAAAGGGCATTGATAAAGCACACAGTGGACCTTGGCTGGTCTTTGTACTGTAACACTTTGTTCCTGGGAGTAAAATCATCTCTAATGCTAGAAATGAACTCCCTCCAGTTTAACTGATTACTCACTGGGTGTTTCTGTGTTCTAGGACTGTACAAGAAATCAGGCAAACTAGTATTCCTTGGACTGGACAATGCTGGAAAAACTACACTGCTGCACATGCTCAAAGATGACAGACTGGGACAGCATGTCCCCACGTTACACCCCAGTAAGTTAATATCACTGGTTCCATAGCTGGACAGTATTTGTAGTGTTGCAGGAAGTGCAGGATCTGTGTATACATCATAAGACTAACAGTAATTGGGGAGAAACAAAGGAATTTCTGGGATCTGTGGATATTTGAAGTCATATTCAAAACCAAGTGCGTGTGGTAGTTCAGTGTGGCATATTGAAAATAAAGAAGTAACAAACAAGCAGAATGATGGACCTGAGAGTTGGGATTACAGAAGCTGGGGGAAACTGGGGCTTGCGCTGTTTGTGAGCAGCTTCTCTGTGGAGCTGGAAGGCTAGCACTGAGGTCATTTATGTGTCCCGGTTTGGTTTTTATTGGCTCAGAGGTTGCTGTGTAATTGTTATCCTGGTATTCTCGCCAGAGGAAAAGTTCAACACAGGTTAAAACTCTGGATTGGTGAAGTCCAGTAAGGAGGTGATAAGTGGGGAAAGATGTGAAGAGGAAAAACCTTGAACAGTATTGCACATGACATGTAACAAGCCAGATGCCAGAGCCAGCTGTTGTTTGTGTAATGTGTAGGGATAAATGATGTATGAATATTCCCTCCTATTAGCATTGTAGATATTCCACATGTGTTCTAATGGTTAATAACTTTTTGTTGTCGCACAAATGCGTCACTGCGTTTGAGAGAGAATGTATTACTGTGATTTGCTTCTTGAATAACAAAATGCTGAGATGAACCAAGAGACAAAGTAAAATGTACCTGCTAAAAGGTTAGACTGTTCCCAACCACTGCATAATCCTTACAGAGAAATAATTCTGTTTCTAGCTTCAGAAGAGCTGACAATTGCTGGCATGACTTTCACTACCTTCGATCTGGGTGGACATGCTCAAGGTAAGGGAACATGTTGCTTCACTTCACTGAACTGAGTTAGAGCTGTCTACAGTCGGCTTGTTTCACGTCAGAAATATGACCATGCTTCAGAGATTGACTTCCCACTCTTTAATAGCATGAAAACCTTCATTGCTCTTTTGTCTCTCTCACTACTTATCACAAATCCCAGATACGGTTTGGCAAGAGCTGCAATTGTTGTTTGATACTTGTGTTTTGAAGAGGATTCTGTACTTTGAATGACTTACACTTACCTCAAAGCTTTGTGCTTCAAACTTAGCTTTGTTGACATAATTCTTAGGGGAAGCATGAAAAGTTTCAGTACATCAGTGTGCGCATGGGATAGGGTGGTGATAACTGTGGAGGGAATGGTACTTTTGCTCCATTATTTCAAGCTCTGTAAAACATGAGATGCATCCTGAAGAGTGGCAGCATAAGCCAAGACCTACAAAAACCCTGTTGCTTCTTAATTCCTGATGTGCATCACCGAAGTTTGGGATAACTTCCTTTTGTTTTCAATTGCATCTCCCTATAGCTCGCAGAGTGTGGAAAAACTATCTGCCTGCAATTAATGGCATCGTATTCTTGGTGGACTGTGCAGATCACGAAAGACTGCTTGAATCAAAAGAAGAGCTTGATGTAAGTTTAAGGTTTTGGAACTTTAACTTCTGGGAGTTTGAACTGGTTTCTTAGTACCCAATAGAGCTCTGCTGCTACCTGGACATGGGTAATAGTGCTTTGATCTTCTGTATTCTACATTAATCTCTCCTTATTTCTCCTTTCCTTTGTAGTCACTAATGACAGATGAAACTATTGCAAATGTGCCTATCCTAATTCTTGGTAACAAGATTGACAGACCTGAAGCCATCAGTGAAGAGAGGTTGCGAGAGACGTTTGGTCTGTATGGCCAGACAACAGGAAAGGTAATGCTTCTTTTTCCTTCGCGGTTTTCTCTTTGTGGGGCTTTTTTGTTAAGGAGTGAGTTTGACTTATATTATGTTGACTCCAGTTCACTGCAACTACATAAAATAAGTGGCTTTTGATTATAAAGTGCTTGGTACATAATGACCATATGCAGAATGCATTCTGGGATCTCTGTGTGCATGTTAGATGCATTTCTGCTACAACTTTTTACATCACATTCAATGCCACATTTTTTTCAGAGAGAATTTAACCGTACTCAGGGTAATTTTTAATACTTCAGCTTTCCTGTGCAGTGTTTATAAATGATGGGCAAGTTTTCAGAGGCTGTAGTTTAGTGAGAACTGTATGAGAAAACCAGGTAGAGTCTTTCAGTGACTTTACTCATTTGAAATGCAGACTTAGTACAGTTAAGTACTTAACATGTGTATCTAAAGCTTAGAAATAGGTTTACACTGTTGTAAAAGCCTGAGTTTTGAGATTGTGAGAGGAAAAAAGTTCCTATTGGTATCTGTAACAACAAGGCAGATTTGTATTGCAGATCATTGTGATACCACAACTCTTCTTAATTTAAATGCAGCCTACTGCTTGTAGGAGACATTTGGATCCAGGGCACTAGAAACAAGTTGCTCTCCTTTGCCCTTGGAAAGACATGTCCCTGCAGCTGACAGAGCTGTTCCAGTGTGGCTCCTGTCCCAGCTCCTGTTAGGTGGCTGGCAGGGTGGCTCTGCTGAGGAGGGCACAGGTCCTGTAATGCCTCTCTGCTTAATCACTCTTAGATGCTTCCCTTAAAGCTCTGAAACAGAGCGTAGGTTGAGCAGGAACAAATCTTCACCTTGTTTTCTATGTGAAAGGCAACAGGTTAGTTTTAGAATAGGTGTAATGGGCTATAAGCAGTTACTACTGACTACTCATTGGTCTTGCCCTGGTTTTGACAACACTGCATGTAGTCTATGAAGTATGAATACCACTGTGAATCTCCAGTTGAGCAACAGCTTTGTCTCACTGTGCTGATCTTGGCAAGCAAGCAGCTTATGCTCTTGCTATGGTCAGTCCTACAATTGGTAGCAAATGCTCTTTTCATCTGTTTGGAAAGCTTTAGGAACAGAGCAGGGAACTGCAGGTAAAAACCAAGCTCTCAAACCCCCTGTGTATATGCTTGCTGTTGGAGGCAGTGAAGTGTATGAAACTAGAATGCAAATCATAGATTCACAGGATGCTTTGGGTTTGGAGGGACCTTAAAGTTCATCCAGTTACCTCCCCTGCCACGGGCAGGAACACCTTCCACTAGAGCAGGGTGCTCCAAGCCCCTGTGTCCCACCTGGCCTTGAACACTGCCAGGGATGGGGCAGCCACAGCTTCTCTGGGCACCCTGTGCCAGCGCCTCAGCACCCTCACAGGGAAGAGCTTCTGCCTAAGAGCTCATCTCAATCTCCCCTCTGGCAGCTTAAAGCCATTCCCTTGTCCTGTCCCTACAGGCCCTTGTCCAAAGCCCCTCTCCAGGTTTCCTGCAGCCCCTTTAGGCACTGGAGCTGCTCTAAGGTCTTTCCAGAGCCTTCTCTTCTCCAGGCTGACTTTTGTACGAGTACAGTAACTTGGAACACTCCTGTCTCCCTGCAGGGCAGTATACCATTGAAAGAACTGAATGCCAGGCCACTAGAAGTCTTTATGTGCAGCGTGCTGAAGAGACAAGGCTACGGAGAAGGCTTCCGCTGGATGGCACAGTACATTGAATAATGCCAAATCCCATCAGTACATTCTGTCCCGTGTCTGAATATTAAGTCTCCTCCTTATTTGATCGCTCAGTGTACGTAACTTGAATTCATTTGACTGTTTAGTTATTACAAATACACATTTTTAGCTAATTATATCATGTATGCTAAATTGTGAGGATTGAGGAATTACTTCAAGCAGGTTTGTAAGTACCACAACCTGTGAGCTTTCTAATCCCATGCGATGTTCTTTTGCAGCTTTTAATTTAACAAGCCTCCGGCACCATTTTTGGTTCGAGCAACTTTCCAGTCCAGTACGTTTTGAATGCACTTTTTAACAGCTTAAAAAAAACCCTACAAACATGTGAAAGATATTTAAATGCTTACGTTTAAATTTTTTTATGTACTTTTTTGAAACTGGTTTTATAACTTCAAAGTATATAACCATCTTTCAAGGAATAATAAATAGCTGATGGAGAATTGCATGATGCCTTACGGTTTTCAATAATACACTTTCTTATGCAACGTCATGCAATAAATGTCAATCCCGTTTTTGGCTACTTGAATGGAAAATGTTTCCTTTTAATGTGTCTTAACCAGTGAGGCTGCCTGATGACCTGGATATGTGGGATATGTTCCTGAAACACAGGAGGCCACAAAGTAGTTTCGTTGTGTGTTAGAGTAAGGTGGCTTTTTCAGACTAGCAGATTGCATTTAGTTTAGGGGTTGCATTAGTTAAAGAGAAGAATCTGATCCGATGCCCTTATAACCACCACCTTTAAAAGTACAAGTAATGTCAATCAGCTGTGCCAGTGTGAATCTTGCACTAGTGTCAGAGGTGGTCGTGCTCTACTGGTCTCTTGAATTAACCCCCTGAAGCAGGAAATACAGGGGTTTCCTCTGAAGAAATGAAGAATTCCATTGCACTAAACACTCTGTTCCCAATTCAATCAAAGTTGGGGTCTCTAGAAGGTTTGCCTGTGAAACTGTCAGGAGCAAAGAAAATGTAACCATTGCTGCTTGTAAAAATGAACTATCCCACACCCAACTGGCCAGTTTTAGTTTTGGTGGCTTGAACTGGGCCAAGCTGGATTGGTTTTGGTGTGTTCCCCCTGCGACCCAGCCAGTGTGGCTGCTGGCTGTTTCTGGGGTAGAATTTGGTTCTCTGCAGCCTTTATTTCCAGGCTTCTGACTGGTTTTCCCCATCTCTGAGTGCATCAGTTCCCCAAGGAGAAAGCAGGCTACTTTCAAAGAAAGGGCATTGAAGCACGTGTGTCTGTCAACATCTTGATGCTGGCTGACACTGCCATGGAGCTGTGGTTGGTGCTTCCCTGGGCTGGGGATGTCTTACTCTAATCTGTTGAAGGGAGGTAGGGTTTCAGCCCTGCAGTTGCCACTTCGTTTCGATGGGCTTGAGATTCACTGTGTAGTTCATTTTCCCCTTGGAGATGTGTTTTAAACTGAATCCCTTTTACTCACTGTTGTAGGTCTTCTCCAACATACTTTGGGCTTTATGTTTCCAGTATCCATGGCAGCAAATAGATTTGGCTGGTTTGATTTCATAAATAACTTCCTTGACCTGCTGGGCTTCAGTGCCAGATTTAAAGCCTATAGACTTCTAGCAAATAAATGAGACTTACTCCTTGCCCAGGTCTGAACTTGTATGATTGAATATTGATGATCAGTTCCCCACAGTCCTAGACTGTGCATCTGAATGAGATGAATAATTCAGAACCTAACTAATGTAAATTGTAACTGAAGCTTATTACTGCACAATCATATGCAAAGTGTTAAGCCTAGTTTGTGCATGGTAAAGTTCAGAGTGACAGGTATCTGATAGCTTTTCCAAATCATAGAATCATATGACCAACATAAGAGGATTCTGCATTTAAACTAGTGCTCAGCTGCAATGTCTCTGCATAAATCAAAACCGGAGGTAAGAAATGGCCTCTCACAAGTATGTGGACAGTATGTGAGTCTTTACTGCCTATAGCTGTCACATAGGGGACAGGCCTCCTATTTTTCCCCTCTAGCTTTTTCTGGTGGTGGTTATAATGCAGAGAGCAGCAGCTAGATCAGTAGATGGTGTAAATATTACAAGTGCTACTTGCAGAGTCACACTGTGGTGGTGTGGGAGACTCGGGACTGTTGCCTGTGCTTTATGGAAATGAAGCTGGAGGTGGAGGTGTTCTGCTGCAGACCAATTCCAAAGGCTGAGCCATTGCGTGGGTACGGTGGGGTCCTCATCGCCTTCTCTTCCAACTGACTGTGAATTACATTAGCAGTAAGGAAAGGGATCATAGTATTAAGAAAAGAAGAGGGAGGCGATAGTGCTTTGAAAGCGTGTGTTAAGAGTAATTCTTAGTATTACGGGAATACTCCAATTTTCATGTTTTCTCCTGTAGGATGCTAGTTTAAATGTGGTTGTAATAAGGGCATGACAAACTCTCGACCTTGTGTTTATCCACTTGGGCATTGTAATGGTTCCCATTGTGGGAATAGCTGATCAACACTCAGTTAAATACAGAAACAATCTTGCTCTGTTTCATTTCATTCAGTAGAGAAAGTATCTTTCTTCTGTGGTTTGTGTTCTGCTGTGCACATGAATGTGAATGGGTGTTGTGTGTCTTTGTGTGAAGACTTCATTAATAGACAGATACAACGATGAGAGTTTTTCTGGTGGTTTTCATTCCTGTACCCTCCACATCTCCCCATTCATGTATTTCTGGAGGTTGCTTACTCCTGTGATTGTGACCAGTCTTAACTTATACAAAGCAACATTAGCATTTGGGTCCTACTGCTATGATTTCTTTTTTCCCACTCTGGACTATGCAGAACTCAGTTAAACATCACTTGAAAGAATGTGAAAGAGGAAACCCATTAATAAAGATGTTATTTATGAAGTGTCTTGTTTTGGTTTTATGTCATAACAGTTCTTTAAGAGAAATCAATTCATGTTTCTATGATATTAATAACTACTTCTGACAAAGTGGCCTGTATTTCACTGCAGTGACCCCATACAGTAGCATCTATGGATTGAATAAGACTGATTCTGCTTGGATTTGATTGAACTTGGGGTTTAGTACATATTGTGTAACTGAGAGGCACTGCTGTATTTCAGGCTTGGTTGAATTAATGTTTCAGCAGCAGTAGTTGGCATTGGAGATGGGAAGGATCTTTGAGCTTTCTCATTTGTCCTAATACCAGATGAAGATTATTGCATTAATTCCTGTATTCAGTATTTAGGTGCTGTCCGATGTGCCAAAGGTGACCTATGGCATTCACTGGAATACGTCACCTGCATGCCTGTGAGCTTTACTGTATTCTAATAATGACTCGAAAGACAAATAGAACATTTGGCATCCACTTACTTATAAGTAAGGTCAGGAAAATGATGGTGGTAGTCTCCAATCCCAGTGAATTCACAGGTCTGCTTGAAGTCAGATTGTTCTCTTGTTCGTGCTGTCAAGAGTGGTTGGTAGTTACCAACCAAAGTCCAGTACTGACTGCAACATGCTCTGATTTAGTGTAGGTGATGTAATTGTTACTTATGAATGTAGGAGTTGCATTAAAACCAGCCTCATCAACTAACTGTCAGTGGGGAAACGTAACTTATTTGCACTTAGATAGACCACTCTTTGCACAGCATCACAGCGTGGAACTGAATGTTTTCTGTTTTGAAATGTGAGTGCTATAAATGTTTAAAAGCCTGATTTATGTATTAAACTGCAGAAGAAAAGAAAGATGAAAGTGTTCTTAAGCATGTTCTTAACATGGTGCATGTTATTCTGTTACCTGTTCTGTTTTGACCAGGTAGTTCTTGTCCGATTATCAAATCCAGGAGAAAAGTGTGCGTGGTCTGCTAGTGAGTTTGGGTTCTTCAGCTGGGTATAATAATAAATCAGTCTTTTCTTTGCTAGGGTTTCTGTTCATGTGTGCATGGAAGCAAATCCTCTGCCTGGAAAACCGAACATGGAAAAAGTCTTTCCTTTGTTTCAATTTCAAAATGCAGTAGAAGGCTGTGATTTAACAGGCGAATTGGTGCTGCCTCAGGATCCAGCTGCCCTCGGGGATCTGCAGTGTGTGGAGTGGGGATTGCCACTGAGTTTAAGTACTTATCAAACTGAGTCCACTCAGTGCTGTTGGACGCTGCCCATGCGAAGGAGTATTAACCTACTGTGATAGAGAACTGCTTTACATCCTGACTCACTCTTCTTCATTTACATTTTTCAAATGATTTCTTAGTTGACACTTTTGAACTGAATTAGGAATGTGTTTGGTGAGCAGTTATGGTCAAATAATAATTAAAAGAGCATATCCCTTGGTTTTCCCATGACCCCATTCTTTACAGCACGTCCCATCACAGGAAGAAACTGATAATGATGTTTTGGAGCCTTTGGTGCTTTTCCTTCCAGGATCTCAAAGGTTTCTACCTGGTAATCCTGCCTCTACATCCTTGTGAGGCAGAGGGCTCTTAACCTGTGAGGAAGATGAGGTCTGGAGGGTTTGGTTCACTCTTGGTCACTGCCTGAATAAGAAGAGCTCTTGGCAGCCACCAGCAACACAGGATGAAGCAATGCTCCCCTTTACCTGGGCCCATGTCCTAGAGTGATGCCAGGAGCCTTCATCACATGCAAGCTACTGAAGGTAATGCACAAACCATGTGTAAATCAGTGGTATTTTGGGTCACCTCCTCTGCGTTCTTAGCAAAAAAGCTGCTCTAAGTGTAAGCCATTCGCTGTCAGCTGTGTTGCACCCAACTATGACAATATTTAGTAGATAACAAGTTAAAAGAGCAACACAAAAACTTGCAATGTGTGGAGTGGGTGCAAAGCTTGGAGCTCCTTGTAGTTTCTGATCCTCTCTCCTAAAATTGCAATGTAAATAAGTGCTATCCTTGTAAAAGGAGGGTTTAAAGGCATGTTTTCAGTATTGGGGCTAAAGGCATCATTTTGCCAAAGGCAAATAAGAATTTATATTGTTTGGCTAGGTATTTTTCCCCCCTAGAGATGCTACTTCACTATCACAGGGGTTTGATCAACTCCAGGAGCAGCATTAGTTGGAGCAAACCCCTTGCAGTAGGTTGTGGTGGAGATGGGCTATTGGAGATGTGATCTGAGCAATTTGATGGTACTTGAGTACCTTAACCCATACGTAGATGCAGCATGGGTTTATGGACATGGGGTGTATTGTGACAAGCTGCTGCCTGGGCAGGGATGGGATGATGCTTACAGTAGTATGTGCAGAGGGAAAAGCTGAGCTAAGGGAGGTGGACCTGATTGTAGCCTGTCGAGAGGATCTGAACTAGCTCAGGTTCTGTAGCACGCATGGGTTTTGAGTGAAGGAAGCTGCTCCCCATGAGAACGTGGCTCTTACGAGGAAGGTTGGAATTTGGTTCAAGTTAAAGTGTTTGTTAGAGAGTTGTTGAAACCTAAAAGCTTTGTGGCAGCAGGAAATGGGGCAGTGGGGAGGCTGGAGAGGGGGTCAGCACTGGGGACAGTGACTGGGGCCTGCCCTGTGGGTTGTGTGAGCATCTCTAGGACCAAGGTCCTGGCTATGCAGTGGAGGAAGGGAAACATTAACTGGGTTGAAAGGTGTTCTCTTGCCAGCAAGGTAAGAGGGAGAACAATGACAAACAGGGCTCCCAGTGCTGCTCTGCCACGGCTTGTTTGTGGGCTGACCCCAGGGCTGGTGTTGGGAAATAGTGGTTGTGAAAGCAAAGGGGAGAAAGAGAAACTAGTGATAGGAGCTGTATTGCGATCAGCCTGTACATGCTCTGGTCATGCCATCGTTTGTCAGCTTATGTGGAAATCCATCCTGCATCCTACAGCTAAGCTGGGTTCTGCTAAGCCCCTGAACAGTGCTGGGCCTGGGTGGACCCTTCCCAAGGACAAAGCTGAGGTCATTTGTTTGATGCTTCTGACCAGAGATAAGCATGAACTGCAAAACTTCAACCCCTATTTTAAGCTCTTTTATACCTGTTGGCGCTTGGAGCTGCATCTTGAGCCTGAACCGTTGGTTCCAGCCCCAGTGCTCAAATGCTGTTTCCTCGCTGCTTTCTCGGCAGGATTTTGGTTTAGGTTCAAATCAATTGGAGCTGTGAAAGACTCCTGTATGTGCCACTTAACTCTCCTATTCCTTGCTCTGTAAGTGTATGCATGTAATATACAATATGTAAAGATATATATGTATGCATATATATATAGACACAGGTTTAAAATAAATCTGTTCAAAATGCTGTTACTAAGAGGCATTAACATGAAATTGCAGAGGACATTGAGTGAGAGTCTGCGCTTGCAGCAGGTTTTAAAGGCTAAAAGAACCTCAGAAGGAGTTTGCAGTCGAGCAAATGAAAAGCTTTTGCTTCACTGATGAATAAGTAATTACAGGAGACACTGGGGAAATGCAGATGTGCAGCTACAGCAGGGAGAGCATCTGGAGCTCTGGGTGCTGCCTGAGGAGCTGGGTTTATGCAGAGCAGGAGGCAAAGCTAATAATACAGACTGCCTTTCTTTAGAGCCCGTGCTTTGTTCCTGGCACCAGAGGCACTCGTAGCAGTGGTGTGAAGCGGTTTGGGTGTTCCTGCCAAATGAGATGTTTACTCCGGTGTCTTAGGAAGCGCGTCCCATCCCCTTGCTCTGTGACTCTTCAGCTGGTTCTGAAGAGCTCCAGAAGGAGCTCGTGTTGATTTGATATTTGCACCCTAAAATCTGCCTTTTTGATTTATCCTCTTCTGTTGGTCTCCCTCTCATCCTTCTACCTGCTGTTCTATCCTTTCATTTCCTCATCTGGAACTGGAATTGCATCCTAAGGTCAAAACCCAACGTGACTTTTTTCCCCCTTCTGGCTTTTCTGGGGGAGAGCTTTTCCTCAGCAGTTTGATGTTTACAGTCCATGGGAAGAAATTTGTCATGGGGCCTTCTATCAGAGAAGGAATTCTGCTCGTGTTTCCAGAGCCGTTGTCAGGATGCAAGAGAGAGTCAGGATAACACTTACATGTGTCGTTTGCCATTATTAGTTGGGGAGCAATGAGGAAAACCAGAGAAGTTCCAGGCCTGTGGTTAGTTGGAGTTCACAGCTGCGAGCCTGACTGCAGCGAGGATGTGTAACAGATCCCCATGCATGTGACTGGGATGGAGTCTATTTATGTCTCCGTAAACATGGACTTATGAAATACATGCCGTGGAGATAGTGCTGCTCAAGTCCCGGCCTGACCTGCTCAGCTGCCGTTGGACTTGCACCTCCCTGGTTGTACACAGTGGATCTGAACTCACTGCAGGACATGGCACTGCTGGGAGAGGTTTAATGAAAGGGAAGTAGGTCAAGTAATAAAGCAAAGAATCCACCCAGTACGTTACCAGGTAAGAGGGGAATGTGCTGTGGGTGAGTTTGTGTAATAAAACCTTACCTTGTGCACGGAAGACCCCTTCACAGGCAGAAATCACACAAAAGGAAACATTTTCTTTTGTACAGTCCAGGTGTGAAATCCATCCTTAAAACAGATGTGGCTGAGACCTGGATTCCTTCTGCAAAATAATGATTAAGGGGTGAAATATTAAGATACTATTATAATAGGATTGTGAAAGAAGGACAAGGAGATGTGGGGGAATTCGTTATAGGTTGTGTATACTTTGCTTTTGTACGTATTAAGTGGTACTGATGGTGACCAGCATGGTACAAGGCTGCGGTGGGGAATGAATAGCTGGTCCTGCTCCAAGTCTTCTCCTGTTGCTGCTCCTCTGCAGGAGATGTGTCCCTTCTGCATCACTGAGACAATCCCAAGCACCTCTGCACCAGCTCCTGTGCTGAGCCTGCATCCCAGGTCCGAAGGTCAGTGATGTTCCTGCCCCAGATGCTGGATTCCTCTCTCAGGTCCACCCTAGGGCAGCATCTCCTCATCCAGCACCCGTGCTGGGCGTAGCTCACTATTGTAGGCAGGGTCAGGGAGCCTCCTTGGGATCCAGAGCCCGTTGCCAGAGGGGATGAGCAGCAGGGAGTGGGCTGTGTGCTGGGTTGCACCGGGCAGGAGTTGGGGCAAGCAGCAGCCTGTGCAGGCAGGTGAGTGGAAAACCAGAGCCTGTGCTGGGGCCTAGGGGAAGAAGTCATGAAAGGAGGGAGAGGGAAAACGTGGAGGGCAAAAGGATCAATGAGATCCTGGGTTTATGTAATTCCTGGTTTTACTATTTCAGACCAGAGGCCATCCCACTCCTGGCTCACTGCAGCAAGTGCCTGAGCAGACCCTCCATTTACACACAACATCCCCAAGCCTTCATCTTTCTCTTCTGTAATGTAGCTTATAGACACATTGCAGCCCTGTGTCTGCTCCCTTTAGCCTCTTCCTGTATCTCCCTAGGGGAATAATCTGCTCCCAGCCCAAGCTTGCATGTTGCTGGTGCTCAAGAGCCAAAGAAAACCCCCAAGCCCCAAATTCAGCTCATTCTCCCATTGAAATCAAGCCATGTCCCACATCGCACGGCTGGACGTGGTTTGCAGGTGATGTTCTTGTTCTTCTTTGCCTTCTCCTGTTACTGTGAAGGCTGCTCTGCGCCTTGTGCAGTCCTGCCCTTGGGATGAATCCTGCCCAAGGGAACCATGGCAGGAGTTTGCTGGAGCGCCCTGCCTGAGCTTGCAGCTCCCTCCGACTCCAGTTGGCACTCCAGGATATTAGAGCTGTGATTTATGTTCCACAAGGAAGTGCAGCATCGTGTATCCAGGATAAGGTGCGGAGCATCATCTAGTCTTGACAACTGTGGGATTTAGAGGAAATAAGGCATCCAAACTGCTTAGTTTGTTTTGCTTTCTTGATAGTTATTTAGTAGCAGGTGGACACAAGGAGCATTACTGAGGTGTGTAAGAAAAGCAGGATCAAGCCTTTCACCTTTGAATTTAAAGGCTGTTTTTTCCTCATTCAAAACATGCTCATCCCTCACATCGGTGCCGATGCTGCATTTGCTGGGCAGGGGTGCTGTATCCCCGGGTGGCAGAGGGGAGACTGCCTCCAGAAGAGCTCCTTTTGGCTTGGATTCAAAGAGATCGGTGTAAGAGCTTCAATGAAGGGGATAATTTGGATGGTGGCCTCTTTCCCCCATGAGTTTCACCGGATGAGCAATGTCTCTGTAATGAGCCGTTGTGTTTCTGCTGGGGTTTGGAGGCTTGGTATTTCAGCACTAGCGCTTAGACCCTTGCCTCTTCCTCACGAGTTGATGTGTTTGTATTTAACCAGCAGTAAGACGTGGTTCCTGCCACTGCTCTTCGTGAAAGGTGATTGCAAAAGCAAACAGAACGATCACTCTGGGTTCACGGTTGGGAAGCTGGAACAAAATGAGGCTTAAACAGCAATGAGTCAATGCAGCAATGAAGTGCCTATTTAGTGGTAAATAGCGGCTGGCTGCCATTCCCTGCTTCCAAGCCTGTGTGCCCTGGAGGGGTTTGGAAAGGGGTGATGCAAACTGATGAGTCACAATTCAGAACAATGGTTTCTTCATG
The DNA here is from genome assembly GCA_039720435.1 of Amazona ochrocephala. NCBI lineage: Eukaryota > Metazoa > Chordata > Aves > Psittaciformes > Psittacidae > Amazona > Amazona ochrocephala. The sequence continues at coordinate 18,016,403 of CM077889.1, forward strand.
CGAAATGACTCAGGATAAAAGAAAAACAGGTTTTTCAAGGAGCTGAAATTAAGGAGAGGAATAAAACAATGGGACATCTTTTAACCCTATGCTGGAAGTATTCAATCCTCTTTCAGCAGAGCAAGGCAGTGGATGCCCAAGACCAGTGGAATTAGACTGTTCCTGCTTGCCGTTAGCTTTCCACTCTCAGGGTGTGCATGAAGATAACCAGAGCAGCAGAAGGTGAATACTGTATGTATGAGCACTAAATCTCTTGTATACGTAACAGTGCCTCATAACACTGAATTGCAGTGATTTCTCTGCATCGTGCTCCCTGCACTCTCCTCTTTGTCCAGTTTAATGTAGATGGTTGGTTCCATTGGGAGATGAGCCTCATGCTTGGGACCTTGAGGGTCAGTCCCCTCTGCTCCCAGCCTGGCCTCCCATGGGTGCTACAACCCCTTTTAGAATCCCAAAGTGGTTTGGGTTGGAAGGGACCTTAAAGCTCCTCCAGCTCCAGCCCCCGCCACAGGCAGGGACCCCTTCCACTAGAACAGGGTGCTCCAAGCCCCTGTGTCCAGCCTGGCCTTGAACACTGCCAGGGATGGGGCAGCCACAGCTTCTCTGGGCACCCTGTGCCAGCGCCTCAGCACCCTCACAGGGAAGAGCTTCTGCCTAAGAGCTCATCTCAATCTCCCCTCTGGCAGGTTGAAGCCATTCCCCTTGGCCCGTCCCTACAGGCCCTTGTCTAAAGCCCCTCTCAGGGTTTCTTGTCAGCCCCTTTAGATGCTGGGAGTTGCTAAAACACCTCATATGTATATGAGATGTTATAGCACATATATATATGTATATATATACGCATATATATGCTGTAAGGTTTTATTGCAGAAATTATCAGCTTAGCAATCTGAATGCAGGTACTTCCTATTTCTAAGGTTTTCATTCCATCAGACCAATTAGGTAAAGGGGAGGCCAAGCTGCCCTCTGTCAATAAAGACGCCGTAATCCGATTAATCCAGCAAGCCAAAAGAAGGGCTTACTTCCTTCCTCAGACTATGCATATCCACATGCCGAGTAGTGGATTTCCCAACACCCTCCGTCATCCTCCCGTGCCCTGCACCTCCCTCGGTTGGTCTGAGGAAGGAGAATCCCAGGTCTTGATGGCATCTCCCCACTGCCAGTGGCTCTTATCCTGCGGACCAAGCCCTCATTCCAGGCCGGGATGCCCCCGGGAGCTCTCCTGCTCTTGCTGCTTTCCATCCATAGGTGGCAGCAGGCTGTAAACTCTTTAACCTCTCCACGCTGCTGTTTGCCAGGAGCTCAGGGCGTTGTGCGGTGAGCTCCAGACCTTGGGAGCAGGGAGCCTGCTCTCAGAGGGGTGAATTACGTTCCAAGGCGCAGAACACCCTTTGCAGCTCTTGGCTGAATTGCTCTATGGAGACGAATGACACCAAGTCAAACGCAGGGGTAAGAAGGGGCGGATGAGCCCCTGTTTCAGGCCAACGCAGGCAAAGAGCAGCAACTGTGTTTGATAAGTTACCCAAAAAAGCAATGTGGTGGCAGCTTTCCCTTGTTCAAGCAGGTGGGGGCAAGAGTCGTGTTTGTGCTTTGAAGTGTTTAAGTGGCTTTGCTCAAATTTGCTTCTGCACTTTGTGGATGTGGGGATCTCTCTTCTCTTTCCCCTGGGGTGATGCCTGTTTCCTGCCTGGGTGAGCAGGCTCAGCATGGTGGGGACACGGGGATGGCTCCACTCAGGGTTGGCTGCTCCTGCTCCAGCAGCACACAGAGCATGATCTGCTCCGTGGTGGTAATCACCCCACTGCATGGGGTGCTCAGGATCCTGATGCTTCCATCTGTGCCAACATCGTGCCATGGCTGCCCTGGGCTCTGCAGTGCCAGGAGCCAGCCCTCCTCCAGTGTCCACATCCCAGAGCCCCTTCTGAGGTTGGAGAAGGTAAAGGATGAAGGTCAGCATCAAGATGTTTGTACTCACAACAATATTAAGGTGCAGGTCCCCATTAGCACTGTTTGTGTATTGGATGGGGCAGCCACAGCTTCTCTGGGCACCCTGTGCCAGCGCCTCAGCACCCTCCCAGGGAAGAGCTTCTGCCTAAGAGCTCATCTCAGTCTCCCCTCTGGCAGCTTAAAGCCATTCCCCTTGTCCTGTCCCTTGTCCAAAGCCCCTCTCCAGGTTTCTTGCCAACCCTATATTTAACATGCTTCAATAACATTTGTTTTCCACATCCCACACAAGGCAAAGAGCTGATTTCACTCGATGCAGGTGCAATGCTGGTGCCACTGCTGGGACATGGGGACCCTGTGCCGGGAACCTGGTGCATTATCCCACGCTGCCAGCATGCCTGAATTCTCCATCCCATGGCCCCTGCTCCCTGGCAGGGCTCCGAAGTGAAGCACGATCCTTGTTTACACCCCGTGCCTGGCTTTGCAGGCAGAATCACCCCTATTTTGACACCTCTCAGAAGCTCGCAGCAATGAGTGACGGCTCTTTGAGAGGAGCAGCAGCTCCGCTCCGGCTGCCGTTGACAGGAGCAGATGACAGGAATATGAGGGCTTAATTATTATGTAATTAAGTTGAAGTGATCATCTTATGTCTGTTTAGTGTCTAACATAAAATAAGCTGGTGATCTCAGCGCAGTTCGCAGTGGCCTTTGGTTAGAAACCGTGAGTGTGTGGGATGTGAATAGGGAGAGAAGGGGGTCCGGGAGTGGGTTCCTTCATGACAGACTGGGATTCTGTGGTGTTCTGCCTGGATTTGGGCGGGATTTGGGTGGCTTCTTCCCTTCTGCACTCCAGGAGATTCCCAAGGAATCATTCTCATGTCAGAGAGCTGTGAGAGCAATGGTTGTTCATAAGATGTAGTATAAAATATGCAGGATGCAGGGATGTTGCTGTGCTGATCTGGTCCCCAGCGCCAGGCTCACTGCGGTCCTGCCTGGCCTTAGGTGGAAACCCTCAGCCTCCATCACTCTCACCGGTCCCAAGCACTCAGGAGCACCACCAAAAAGCCCCTATTCAAACCACCAATGGAGACTCCAGCTTCTTGGTAGCTCCCAGAATCAGATTTCCTTGGACACACAGTTCAGGGGATGGTCCCTGTCCAGGATAAGCACATGTAGGGATACTGCTGTGCTGTGAGCATCCTAAGGCTGAGCGTTGGCAATGGCTGATGCCACACATTGTGACTGTAAAGGATGTGAGTGAGTGCCTCTCTGTCTTCCCATGTCATTCCAATTCAGGAATTGTGTTTTTCAGCATTAAATTCTATTCACATAAGTTACTCGATATAGTTGTGCCTGTAAGATACTCTTACAAGGCCAAAACGCCCTTTTAATTTCAGGTTAATGCTGATGCTGGTGGGATACTCTGCTCTAACACCCAAAAGCTTCTGTACCCACAGGTGGGAACCGCATGAGGAGATGCTCTTTAACCCGAAACCTTCACCGCAGTTTGGCTTTTTGGTGGTGTTTGATGCCATTGGTGTTGTTTCATTGTTCTTCTCTCAGCAATAGCGTTAGGAAACGTTAGAGCAGGTGTGAGGCTGTTCGGGCTTTAAAGGCATTTTGCGTTGTGGTTCACATCTGCATCAGGCAACCCAAAGAGAGGTACTGCAGTTATTGAGGGGAGTTTACAGCTGAAGCCTCACACTTCCTAGAACCCCCTCCTGCTCAGGCTTGGCCTATTGGTGCATCGTTCCAGGCTCCATCTGTGCCTGCTGCTCCGATGCACTGAGCGCCTGCAGTTCCTTCCGGAAGAAGTTGAGCCTCTGTTCGCAAACACCCATTTCTGGCTCGAGCTGTCCATGGCTTTCATCCGGAAAGGACCTCAAAGTGCTTCTGAGCTGCACGACAGGAGATGTGGGAGCTCCTGAGGGGCCGGGCACTGAAAGGGGACGATGCTCTTCCTCCCATCAGGAGGGTTCTGCTCGGTCTCTACAGCAAGTGCTGCTTTACGTTGATTTGCATGATTGCTCTGCATAAACCATGCGGGGAAGTAACCGCTGTGCAGCTCAGCAGCGTTTGTACCGAACAGGAGCTCACAGACTTCAGTGTCTCCCCACCCTTCCCTTGTGGTTTGCTGCTTTGTTTGTATTGATGGTTAATGGGGTGCTTGATAGAAGTGCTGGAGCTGAGACCTGCCCCTCCACGTGCACCACAGCGGGCGGTGGGGTGGTTTCTTCTAGGCTGTCCCATGGGAATGAAGCTACTCTGCAGGCACTCAGTGTGATCCCCATGGAAGCTCCAAACCAGCCCATGCACTGCATGTCCCATAAATGCCTTTCCCGGTACTGGGATGTTTGCCATGGAGGCAGCAGTGCCCAGGCTGGAGCACACACCACTGGGGGGGGGGTCATCAGGAGCTTTACCAGTGACCTTCTGGGACCTGCAGAAAAGAGCAATTCCCATGTGCTGCCACCATGAAAGCGGCTCCTTTGTGCACATCCCTGCATCCCTCTGGGTCTCTTCTGCTCCCATCCATCCCGTGTCATTTGGAGGAGCAGTGATGGCTCAGCCTGCGGGGCTGAAGCGCCACTTTGCCATCAAATTAGACATGAGAAGCCGTGGAATTATTGTGGTAACATCTTTATACTGCTTTCATCATTCAGCAAAGAGCAGTGCGTGCGCAGGGCACAGGGAAGCTGACGGTCCTCAGGCTGCAGTGATGCTGAACAGCCTGATGTGCCTTGGGGATCCCTGTCCCTGCTCCCATCCCCATCCCCACTGCTGGGTATGAAAGTGCTCAAGCAGGGCTGTGCTGCCAGCACAGAGCCTGCTCGCAGCAGCAAGGGGAAGCTCCCTTGGAGCAAAGCCCCTCTCTGCCACATCAGATCCAACCCAAACTGCCTGGGGAGCTGTGTGTGCCCTGGGGAGGAAGGGGGGCAGCCCCAGTTCCTCTCTCCGGAGCCAGCGGGCCCACACTGACCACAAAACCCAAACCCCAAACAACGGAGCCTCGTGACGAGCAGCATCCTCCGGAGCAGGGCTGGCGGCTGTTGGAAGTGGTGGCGCGGGGAAGGAGGGAGGGAGGAAGGAGGGGGCCGGTGCTGCCGGGAAGCCAAACCCGCTCGTTCTGGCCGGTTCTCCCCCGCAGCCTGCGGGCAGAGCGCTGGATCCTGTGTCGGGCTGACACCGGCGCTGCGCTGCGGAGGTGACTCATGTGTTGCGTGGGGAAGATGATGCTCTCGGTGTCTCCTTCCCCTTCCCCAGGTGAAGGTGACAGAACTGCCCCGAGGGGAGATGATGGCCACAGGGAACTGAGCGGCAGGGGCTGAGCCCTGAAGGGGACAGGCAGAATCTGTGTCTCAGGAAGATGTTGTGCTCCCTGCCGTGCTAATTTGGGGTCATAATTGCACATACAGGAGTGGGAGGTAAGCATCTCCCCATGCTGCTGAGCTGCACCGAGCTGTGACAGGGCTCAGCCGTGCAGGGCAAAGCCAGCGTGGAGGTTTGGGAATGTGGCTTGGCCATTAGAAGAGCAGAGATTGGGCTGGGTCAGCTGAGGCAGCATTTCAGTCCTTAGATTTACATTTGATGGTGGCACAGGATGAGAAACAAATCCCTCCACAGGTGAGCTGGGCTTGTCAGTCCTCTTGCTTGGATTGGATCCAGGAGCATGCCCTGTCCCTGGCAGTGCTCAAGGCTAGGTTGGACATAGGGTCTTGGAGCAAGCTGCTCTAGTGGAAGGTGCCCTGCTGTGGCAGGGATTGGAGCTGGATGAGCTCTAAGGTCCCTTCCAACCCAAACCATTCCATGATTCCAAAAGGGGCCACAGCACCCATGGGAGGCCAGGCTGGGAGCAGATGGGACTGTTGAGGTCCCAGTGAGCCCATGTCGGTCCTCTTCAGCCTCCCCACTGCCTTCCTGCCGTGGGTACCAGCCTCCCCCTGGTTTCGGTGTTTCAGGTCTCCCATCCCCCGTCAGTTTCGCTCTGAGTTTCAGGTTGGGATGAGTCAAAACTTCAGAGCAAACACAGCTGAAGCTGCCGCCTGCAGCAGCGCTTCCGCTTGGACCAGCGTGCGGGAGCATCCGTGGGGACAGCCCTGCGCACAGAGCCATGTCCCGTAGTGGGACACAGCCCTGGTCCCACAGTGGGGACACGTTCTTGACCCCATGCCCTCCCCAGGGAACACAAAGAGGCACAAAGTGAAGCAGAAGATGGGGTTGTTTTGTCTCTGCTCCTGCTGTTACCTTCAGAGAGCTGTGAAAGCTCATTTGAGCTGGGGTTAGTCAACAGCTGAGGCTGGAGGTGTTTCAGCCATTGCTGGGAACTGACTCCTGGTTCTTTGTCATTCACTGCTTCTTCCCAGCGATACAGCCCTTCGGATCCACACAAGCCCCAGTCGGCAAAGCCTCCCCTGCTCCATGATTCCCCCATCTTCCACAGACCCCTTCCATTGACACACACAGGCACCACAAACGCAAAGTGGGTTTGTAAATGCACGATGAGTTCAGTGCGGGCATCCCAGCCCTTCCTCAGCAGCCAGCAAACACCTTCAGCCTGGGAAATCAGCCAAAGTGAGGGTCCAAGTGCGCTTCCTCCTGGCTAGCAGGGAAGTGCTGCCCTTGGGTTGCTCGACCACGTGTTTGTTAGTGTAAGGTGATTCTGTTTGCTTGGGCAGCATTGTCCCTTTGATTGTAAGGAGATGGGAACCCTTGGCTATGCCAGAGATTATAAAGTGTATAAGAAAACACAGCCAGCAGTCTCATAAGCTGGTAAATGGCATCCTGTGTCCTCCCATTAGAAAGCAGAGTTACACTGAGGTTAATATTTCATTTGGGAAATAAATCTGCTCTTACCCTATGCGGTCCATAAAAGCAGCCAGGCCCAAGGTAACCCCTGCAGAGGAGCGGGCTCCAGGAGCTTGGAAAGAAACAGAGTCCCCACTGCAATTAATAGACCAGGCATGAGGCTGTGCCCCTCCATCTTCGCTTGTGCATGGTGCTGGGGAAGCTGGGCTTGGCTTATGGTGCAAATGGGGTTGTTGGCTGGTGATGGGCTATCCTGAAGGTGAGATGTTCTCCTGTGGGTCTCATCCTTCTGCACCCAGAAGGGAAAGCAGCGCTTTGTTGGTGCTGAACAAAAGTCACAGAGGAAATAGAGGAGAAACTGAATCTACTGATTTGTCCAGGTAAATTTTCCCCTGGAATGAGGAAATGAACGTTTTCCAGCACCTTGTCCAGACTCTCTTTTAGTTTTGCTGCCTATTGGGGCATTCTATGATGAGGTATTTCTGTCAGGAGCTGCAGGTGCACCCATCCGAACACTGAGCTTCCCTGCTGCTGCACATCCAAAGCGGTCCCCTCAGTGCAGATTCCATCCTGCAAAAGTCCATTTAATTTTGCTCTTAAGGCACTTTAACCAACATTTACCTTTGAAGAAGTTCATAGGAAACCACCACGAGAGCTCAGCAGTTCACCATTACTCTCTTGTTATTTACCACCAAACCCAAACGCAACCTCGCAAGCAGAGCTGCAGAAGGGACCTTTCAACGCAGGCTTTGCCGGGTTTCCCGGAGGTTTGGAGCATTGTGCCCTGCTTTAATGGGCTCTTTTCCAGCTTCCCTGCTGAGATGCTGCCTGGACCCAAAGGGGAGGTGAGCAGGGAGAGCCAGAGCAATAAAACCACCCAGAGCCAACCTTCTTTTCCCCCTTGCAACTGCCACGCTCACCACACGGGAAACACCCCGTTGTCTTTGCTCTCTGTGTAGAACAACTCAGTGCATATTTGCCTTGTCCCATCCGCATGTTGACATTTTTCATCCCTCTGTTATTACAGATGCTGCAAAGGCAATAACTCTGAAATGTCACAGCTGCGGAGTCGTACTGCGCGCACACGGTGCTGTGGTTAAATAATCACTCGACATCTAAATATTAGGTGTAAGGTGACAGAATCTGCAGGAACGAGAACACCGCAGGGTGCACAACGGAGGGGTTCCCATCCCTGCTCAACATGGGAAATTTTGCACGGCCTGAGATAGTTGAGTCAATTTAAATCTCTTTTAAAGTGCTGGAAAGCTCATGTAGAGCTCACCCCTCCGAGGTTTAGAGCTGCTCTCTGCTCCTTGCTTTGCTCCCAGCAGCGTTTGGCAAGCTGTTCAGCAGAGGAGGCTTGTAAGGGACAGGCTGAACAAATGACTTTATCGGAAAGTCATTCATCAGACACCAGCAATCCGCATTGAGGGACCATGTGTTGGGACAGGTTTATGCCATTGCTGGGCTTTCCAGGGGATGCTGGATGCTGCCCTGGGCTATTGGTGCCACGTCAAGCACCCGAGCAGCTCTGCTGCTCCTTACCCAGCATGGCTCTACCGCCTGCACTGCTCAGGGGCTTTTCTCCGTCACTCTCCTGAAGCATCTCCCTCCTCTTCCTCGGTGAAGGTGATGGTCAGAGCAGCCACCTCCTGCTTGGCTCCTGCTCGGCACCGTGGGAGCAATTCGTGTTCCAAAGGGATCTTTGGTTTACCATGAACCACTCCCCAGTGCTGAGAATAACCTGTGTCAGCAGTTAAGTCCTTTCCCAGCTGAAGGGTGTCTTCAGTGACAATTAGATTCAGTTACCTCTGTAACAAGTGCTGGTGGCTGGTTGCTCCCAAACCAGCTGCATCCCTGCCATATCCCATCCGCTTCACCTGTATGGATGGAAGGGAGGGGGATAGAAATACCTTCACAGGGTGTTTCCCACCAGAGCTGCTCCTCCTGGTCGGGCTGGGAGGACCATGTTTGCTGTGTCCCAAAGCTCAGGTTGTGTTTTCCAGCCATAAAGGACCACTGTGAGCTGGAGGCAGCAGTAGCACCTCCCTTGGTGTCAGGCGGGGCAGTTACTTCATAACCAGTGACTACTCTCTAATGCGTGGGGTGGCGAACACTGCACATGCCTGGCTGGGGAGAAGTGGCTGTTGGTGTGGGGATGTGCACTCTCTGCTCCGGCTGTGCTGGTGCCATGCCCACACCGCTCCCAGCCCACGCTCCCGGAGCTTGGCTATTTATAGCCCTTCTTCCTCCTGGTGTATTTATACAAGGCAGTTTTATAGCTGTTGTCTGTCGCACAGAGGACTGGGAGATGCTCGCAGGCTTCAGATCAGAGGAATGACCAAAGTCCTCATCTGGGCTCGCATTTAGCTCTTGCCATGCAGATGAACAGCGGCGCTGCTGCCCTGTGTCTGAGTGTGCCTCAGCATCCTCAAGCCTCAGAAAGCCTAAAAACCTTCCCCTTTGTCAATTTAAAACCATTCCCCCTTGTCCTGTCCCTACAGGCCCTTGTCAGAAGTCGCTCTCCATCCAAAGGGTGGATATGGGCAAAGCCGTTGGTCTCACCCTGTGCCCCCCAAACCCCTTGTTTCTCTGGATGAACTTCAGTGTATGGGGCCTTCGGAGGAGCAGAAAGTTGCCCACAAGCAAAACCAGCCGCATCTCATCACTCCCACTTCCCCACACTGATCCTCCATGAAAGGTGATGGTTAAACCCTCCCCATCACACACACGAGTCTGTTTCTAACTTGTGCGTTCAATGAACAGGGAATGGGTCTGTCAAGTGAAGCTTGGGATGGGCAAGACATGAAGGCAGAGGCAGCAATTGTGAAACCCATCTGGTTCAGGCAGGGTCGGCGCTGGCTGGAGGGGGATTTTTCCCTTGTTTTGTGGGTTAGTCATAGGCCTGTTTATTTCTTTCAGAGGCTTTTTCCCTGTTCATCTGTTGCGATCACAGCAGACACATCATTTCACAGCCCTACATGGAAATCCAAGACCCAGGAGCTATTTTTAGCACACAAAATGTCTCCCCTAAATGTATTAACTTTGGAAGAGTAAATATTAAATACTCCCATCACATTAAAGGCGTTTATGGAGAAGTGCAAGCACCAGCGTTTTTAATGGGTAGGGGAAATTATGTTACACCACCAGCACTTAATCAAACACAATAAACCGAGGTCTTGCTGCAGTTCTTCCAGGATGAAGTTGAAGGGAAATGAACTCATTTCCACATCCATCGCTGATGATTTACTGACACTGGGGCAGATTGGCCCCATTAGTATTTATGGTGGCACTTGCAATCCTTATGCAAAACAGACAGGGGACAGCCTAACATGTATTCTGCAATTAAACTGAAATGATTCTTCACCTGCTCACCCCGGATCAAGGCACTCATCTGTGATGAGGGTACTGCAGGCAAACCCCAAGCAAGCAACACAGGGAAGCCCTGCGTGCTGTAAGTGCTTATAAATGTATATATATCATATATGTATATAACGTATACATATCATATATATATATATGAATGTTTTCTAACTGTATTGGGGAAGTATTTCTCAGGCTGGGCTTCAGGAGAAGGACAATGTGGTGCTGATGGAGCCTGGGTGCCTGGACAAACAGCAGTGATCCTCATGGCTGATGGCTCTCACCTGATGATGTTGATGGTTTCATCGTCATCTGTTATTGGCACTCTTGTGAAATGGGCTCTCTGGGAAAGGAGGTACAGAGGCAACATCCTCCTTTTAGCTGCACAAAGCATTCTTTTCTCTTCCTTTACTTCCATGCATTTGGGTTCTGTTTCCCATACCCATTCCCATGACACATTCAGCCAGACCATCCCAGCCATCTCTAATGTCTCTAATGTCTCTATGGACCAGACAGGAGTTCATCCCTGGGGTGGTCCCCATCACTGGGAGCAATAACGCAACCCCGTAATCAAACCCTTAGTCTGCAATAAACTGCTCCTTTTCCTTTTCATTGAAGAGCCAAATATAAGGCTATGGTAGCTTAAAGATGAATTTCCTTCTCTTCTTCGCCATGCCCCTAGAAGACCCATCTCAGATTGAGATGCATTCCCACACACAGAGCTGAATCCCCTGGGATGCTCCGATAAGCCCCGCTGGTCCCCAGGTAAATTTGCTCTGTGTGAACTTGCTCACTACACCGACACAGAGGTACACAGAAAACACTGCTTTATTGACTGCATTTGCCAACACATTGAGGAATGCAAAGGGATTTTTTCATAAGCAATGGGCCATGGTCCCAATGTGTATTAAAGCATACACTGTATCTAAACAGGATGAAAATAATGGCAGACAGAGCTATTCCAAGGCAACACAAATAGCATGCATAATACAGTCTCACACAGAACGAGTTTGAGAACATTATATTGCTTTAAGGATTAACTAACATGGAAAATGTACAAAAAGGAGAAATAGGTTTCTGCATTAATGAAAAATACATTTTTTCTCTACAAAGGAATTTCTAATACAAGAAAATAAATATTGCAACATAAGCCAAAAATAATTTAAAATTGCTCTTTTCAATATATTTTCAATATTTCTCTTTTGTATTAACAAATGGCACATCACGTTCTTTGAAACAAAGAAAACAGAAGGGTTTCTCCTCCTGCGACATTCATATCGTTTCCTGTAACTGATGTGAAGTCGGTCTGTTTGTATGTGGAATGGTGCAAACGGCGGGGTGAGCTCCTTAAAGAACAACCAAACCTCGTGCCCTGCCCTGCAGCAGCATCTTCCCGCATCCCGCTCTCGCCTCCCGGCTCCGTTCTGCACCTGCCTTGGGATGAGCTCCATGGACAGCGGGCACCCAGCCCCCGGGAAATAGGTGCAAAAGCGAAAGGAACAGTTAAACGTAAGTGAAAAATGGGAATGGGGAAAATGGGTGTGTGGAATGGGAGCTGTCCTCAGGGATCTCCCACCGCCATCAGGGCTGGGGTTGACGTTGGGGCTGTGCTCCATGATGAGGGCATGATGCTATTTGCATCCTCATCTCAGCGGCTGCTGCTTCTCCAAGGGAGCGGGTGCTCTTACAGTGCAAATGTCAATTCCTGTACTTTATACATCTTAAAAGACAATATTTCTCTACTAAAATAAACCCTTTTATAGTAATTAGTTTTTCTTTCTATTCATTTCAAAATACATTTACAGTACATCAAAAATATTTTCCTTGTGCATTTTCTCTTGGAAACGCCAGGTTACCCTGTTCCAAGGCAGTGGCAAGGATGCTCTGGGCAGGGGATGCACCAGAGTGGTCCAGTCCTCCCCCAGCCCATGGCTCACAAGAGCCCCTTTTCTCCTCTCTATCCCCGCTACCCCGTTCTTCTCCCCAGGTTGGACATGCCCCACCAGCCCCCTTAACCTTTCCCTACCTAAACACCATCTCCCAATGGCAAAATACAGTGCCTGATATTTTGGGAGCGTTTCCAACTGTTTTATTGCCTGGTGCTGGTGGCGCTGGGTTGGTTGTTCTTTAAAGTCTCCCCCTCTTTGCTTTCCTGTACTGAGAAGACAAGTAGTGCAGAAGCTGATGAATGGAGCTGTGTACAGTGAAATTTGTGGATTGCTTTTTCGGATTTAACCATAATTGAGTGAAGCACACGGAAGCAAGATTCATTAAAAGGCAGCATATTGATTATTGTTATGACTCTTATACTAGGATACTGTAGCTAAAGCTAGCAAGCCTGATAAGATAAACTAAGTCCTATTTACTGTATTTAACATTATCCAAACATACTGAGCCTTAATTAATGAGATTTTCATTCCCAACCTCAATGGATTATGCTAATTTATAACAAAGGTGGTTCCCGTTTTGTTGATTTTCTGATGGTTTTTTCCCCTGTTTTTCCCCCCCACTAATAACTTGTGTCACATTTTTCCCATCTGAGGAAGATTCCTCCCCAGGCATGGTCAGTCTCAGCCGGGTTAGTGTTGGGCTTAGCCAGGGCTGGGTGCAAGCATCCGACCCGAAGCCCAAGCCGCTTTGCCATGCCTGGGATGAGCTAGGCTGTCATCGCTTATCTCTGCTGCAATTTAATCGCTAATCAGGACTTTGGAAGGCTGATAACAGATGATCTACTCTAAAACGTCAATTGAAGGAGTCTCAGAGTTTCAAAACAGAAAGCTCACAGTGAAATGAGCAAAAAGCACTGGAAACCAAAACGGCAGGATGCGGTCTCGGAGCAGCAGCATCCCTCGGAGCAAGCTTGGAACCTAACGCCGCAGCAGTGTGTTATGAGTGTGTCTTTAGTCCTCTGTTGCTGAATTAAACTCCCAATTGGTATTATTTCCGATCGTGACAAGTTTCCGGGTTCTGGCTGTGCTGTTTGACTGTCAAAAGATTCTTTGGCATCCACAAAACTGGTTGACGGATTGGTCTGACAATCGCAGGGCTGGTTGGTTGGTGATGGGTTGAACCGGTTGCAGAAGTGTCCCAGGTTTTGGGTTTCTGGTTTCATTTTTTTTTTTTTCTTTTTTTAAAACATTTTTTATTTTTAAAAAACAACAACAAAAGTTTCAGTGAATTCCTTTTTTTTTGTGTTTTTTTTTTTTGTGTTTTTGTTTTTGTTCCCTGAGCTCACACTGGGGTCACTCCAATAAAACACGTAGCACGACTTTAACTGTGACCTTTGAAGCCAAAACCGAAGTAATGGTGCAATTAAGTGCAAACATGGAAATTCGCCTGACTTGTAGGTAACCATGGGCTTTTAAACAACATTTAAGGCTTATTGGGGACGTTTTATGCATTAAATTATTGTACTATTTATAATGTCAGCTTCTGTGAATCACCCTCCCACAACGAGTCAACAGCTTGTAACCAGGATTTAAGGAATTAAATAAAGGGATGGGGAGGAATCAATTCACCATTTCCATTGTAGCGTTTAGTAGGAAAACAAAACTGGTGAAGGCAAGCGTTTCCATCTCCCCTCGGTGATGGTCAGTTCGGCCTCGGGGCCGAGGGTTTCGTTGTGCAAAGGGGGTTTCAAACGTCAGTGGGACCACGGCAGCCATTGGAGAGAAGCACGGGCAGGAAAACTTTGCTCAACCTCCCAGGTTAACCCCAGCTCCCCACGGTGTTTACAGAGGATGCTTTTCTCCTCCATCCTGCCCCACATTCCATTTCCCATTGCTATCAGCGTATCCATTCGCCTGAGTCAATCACGTCAGTTTGAACAGTGACCTCAAGGGGGTCAACCCATGGGGCAGAGGGAAGGAGAAATTTCGCATCCTGGCTCCTGGATGGATCCCAACCAGATGGAAAGAGGAAGGGAAAAATCACGACCGAGGGGTTTTTCCCTAAACCCAGAAACTAACATTGCCCTCTTCCACCCCAAGCGCTTCCCTCCAACAAGCTTTTGTGCTTTAGTCAGTATTTATTTTAGCATCACTTATTTACTTCCTCATATATATGTACCCAGGTGGGTACATCCCCTCCCACAGCTAGCCACTACCATACCCTCTGCTTGCTCCCTGCTCCGGGGGCAACCACCCCGGGCAGGAATCTGCCCCTCATTAAATAATGCCCATTAATTACACTGCCATCCCTGCAGAGAGCACAGGTACCAGCACCCTCCGCCCTTGGCACCCTCAGCATCGGTCCTGCTGGGCGCAGGCTCGCATTCCCGGGAAGTGGGGTCTGGCAGGGAGCTGGGGAGGGACCACCACTGTCATGGTCATCGATGTTGGTGAAGCTGAAGCTGTATCTCAGGCGTACAGAGAAGAGAAAGACAACAGTGCCGAATTTCCAACTATATACACATAGTAAAAACCCCCCCTGCTATGATCCCAGGCAGAAATCGAACATGGCAGTTGGAACTGGGTGTGAGGCCTCGTGCGAGCCGGCGTGCCAGGGAGGAGTTAGGATGCCAGGATGCTCATCCTGACGATGTCCTCGCCGGCCGCATCCAGCTGGCCCCGCTGCGCCCTGCGGGGCTCCCCATCCGAGTCGCTCATCTCGGCATCGGAGAAGTAGCCGTCCGTCTCGGCGTCGAAGCGACGCAAGGGAGCTCCGCCGGCGCCGTCGGGCTTGGGGGGCTGCGACCGCCTCGGCCCTCGGCTCTCCTTTGGTAATTTAAACCGCACGACGGTTTTGGGGCTACCTATGGAGTCAGGCACTTTGGGCGCGGGGCTGGGCTCCGGCTGAGCGCAGCGCAGCGGCTCCGTCTCCTCCTCCTCCTCCTCCTCCTTGCTCACGCAGCCCCGCGCCCCGGGATGAGGCTCGCCGGCTTTCGGGATAGAGCCCTTCTTGGCCGCCTTTTTCACCTCGCCCGTCCCTTTGCGGTCGGTGGGAAGCTTCGCAGCCCCTTTCTCCGCCTTGCTCGGTCTGGAATCCGGAGCGAAGGGCTTGGTGGCATCATCCGACAAGTCACCGGCGCTGTTAGTCCATAGCTCCGAGCTCTCCGGGGGGCCCCCACCCACAGCGGGGGGGCTGCTCCTGGGCAGCTTTTTCTTAGTGTTCGTTCGCGTTTTGCTTTTCACTTTCTTTGTGGCCTCGCTCTGCTTGAACGGGGACCGCAGGGAATGGTCCATCATGAAGCTCAGCAAGGTCTCCTCGTCCTGCAGGAGCTCCTCGGAGAGGCCGGGGGTGCTGTCCTCGTGGTGGGCGTTGTTGAGGGACCACTCGCTCATGGCCATGTTCTCGGCAGTGATCTGGACCGACTGCGCCAACCAGCTGTTGAAGAAGGTCCCGTCGATGGGGAAGGAGGTTGATAAGCCTGGCAAAAACAAACAGGGAAGGTTGGTTCGGGAGCCAGGAACAGCCCCGCGGCCCTTTGACAGCACCAACTTCACCACAACTCCCCACAATGGAGAAACACCTGAAACATCAACCGTAACACAACACGTCAGGACACAGAACAGGGCTCACTCCGGCACTAGGGCTGAATTTGGGGTTTACAGCACAACCACCCGAGTGTTTCCCCACACCCAACACTTCACGAACCTCCCCAAATCTCAACTGAGCATCTTTCTGCAAGGAAGATGCCAAGCCCCAGCACACCCTAGCATGGGTGGAAAACACATCCCTCTGCAAAGGTGCCAGAAAAGCCATCCCTGTGTAAGCCTAAAAACGGTGACTGCCACCAGTGCCCAAGCAAGGGTCCATGGGCTCTCCAGGGAGAAGCTGCAGCTGGGCCACCACCGGCTCTCAAAACCCCCGGCACCAGAGCCAAGCAGTCAGTGGGGTGGTGGGGCCGGTGCTAAATCTGAGTGCAGAGGCAGGGAGGGCAGGAGGCAGGTCTCAAGGATGGATGCGCGGTTTTCCAGGCTCACGGCAGCGCAGCTTTTCTTGGAGACGCTTTTCCCACCCTCCATCATTTGATGGAATTTGCCCCAGAAAATCCAAGATTTCTTTAGCAGAGAACGGCACAGAGACAAGATGAGCGCAAAAGCTGTTACCAAAGGGGCTCCTGCCTATAACCCAGCAGCTTGGAGATGAACAGAAAGCAGCAGTCGGGGTGAGCAATGGGCAAAGCAGAGCAAGGCAGGGTGGTTCAGACCCCCAGACTTCCCACAGCAACTCTCTGTACCCCCACAAGGGTTTTATAGCTCCTTCAGAATGTCCGATAGCCCCATGGGACCGGCATCCTCTCTGTGCACCTATGGGGCAGCTGAACACATGTGAACTCATCACATCCTTGCCCTGCATGCCAGCAGAGGTGACAGCGCCAGAGGAAGTCACACAAAACACCACTTCTGTGTAAAAACCATATGTAGTTGTCAAGGATCTTATCAAAAAAGACCTTTTTGTTTTGGTTTTTTACTTCCCCCCAAACCCATCTGTTGCTGAGCAACAGTAGGTTGTGGCTGATGGGGAAGAGCCGGAGGTGGGTGAAGCATCCAGAGTCAGCCTGCATCTTCTTGTCTCCTATAGCAAACTCAAGAGAGTGGATACACTTTGTGCCTGCCTCCTCGATGCTGATGGCACAACCAGCACAACCACAGGGTTCTGGGCAGTTTATGCCATGAAAATCCACAGCCCATGAGCTGAACCCACCACTGGTGCACAGCATAGAAGATACAGGGGATCAGCCCTACTGTGGGGTGGGTAAGTCTGATTTTATCACTGGAAAGCGAATTCATGCTTCAGCAGCACATCACAGGGTCTGTAACACATCATCCCAATCCAGCAAGCCCCAGGGCTGGGGGGGACACTTTACACCCCTTCCCTGCTGAGGACCATGGCTCCAATGTGGTCTCTCCTGCAGGACCTCAGTAATTCAGGCTGATGCTCACAAAGGGAGAGATGGAAGAGGCTGCCATGGCCTCAGGTGTAACTAAGCAACGTACATGCAGGAGGGGTCAGGGGCTGGGACTCTTAACCCTGCTCCCCAAAACAGGGAGCCTCCAGCAGCACAGGTCCATAAAGTCAGACTTACCCAGTTGTCCCAATACAGTTTCGTTGACTGATTTCCTTTTCTCTTTCTTCTCAGGACTATTTTTTCTACCATCTCTTCCTTTCCTTCTCGGGTCACTTTTCTTACCCTTTGTCTTCTTCCCAGTTTGTTCTGGCGTTTTGCAGAAAGAAAGGAAAACTCCATGTGAGACGAGGCATCAGGGATGCTGCAGTGAGCAAGTTCCCCTTGGAGCACACCCCTGCAGCAGGGACCTGGACCAGACCTGCAACCAACTCCAAGCCAAAGAAGGAACACTTCTTGGTCAACTGTAGGCTAAGGTCTATGTGCAGAAAGATCTGAGCCCTGTAGGTTATATAAAAACAAGGTCTGGACCTTGGATATGAACTTAGTGTGGCCACAGGGCTATCCCACTGAAGGCGGGGGACTCACTGGAAGCTCTGCACCATCAAGATGCGTTCCTGGATCAGCGCTTTGGGGTGAGGATCTGCAGGAACAGAAGGGATAACCCCAAACGCTGCTCAGACGCATTCCAGGAGGATGAGGACCTCCAAACCCAGCTGCGTGCCACCCATCACCAACAACAGCATCTCCTGGAGGGATTCAGCTGCACAGCCAGTTGGACAGCAAAGGTGCCAGCAGTGTTTTACAGCAGACCTTGATTTAATTTGACCTTTTGGCTATAGTAACTGCTCACATACTGGGTGGAAACAACCCAAACCTGTAAAACTTAAGCAGTATATTGAGCATAAGTAAATAGAGCAGGAAAGGTGGCCAGCACTGCCTATGGAAAGCCAGGGATATAACTCTCAGCTATATAGCCATTCAGCTAAAAATCAGTATTTCCTAAACGGCTTTGAACTTCTACTGGATTTATTCCTCTTGGGTAAACAGGACAAATACCCTATAAAAGCACAACTTGTATTGCCAAGCAAAACACTGCAACAGTTTTTACTTACTCCATTAGGTCACTCTCCCAGAGAAGTCCATGCTAAAACTCCTCTCAATTTTCACAGAGGGAAGGATACTGCCCTAAAACCAAGCTGTGGGAGGCTGATGGAAGACAACGCAGTTACTGAGTCTGGCCCATGGGCTGAACCTGCACAAGCAGCTATCAGAGCAGTGAAGTTAAGAAACAAACAGGTTTATGTGTTAGCACCTACAAACAGCCTCAGCAGCGAGGCCATGGGCTGCATGGGTCAGAGGGAATAATCTCTCCTCTCCCCTTGTGATGGAACCACACCGGGTGAGCATGGAGGGAATTCGCACTGCACCTGAGTGTGGATTAACAGGACTTACAGCCCCGGGGCTGCCAAGCCAGGACCCCCCTCCTGACCAAAGCACCCACTGAGAGCAAGGGAGGCAAAAGCTAAACCAGTGTTTGCTGCGTTCCTGCCAAAGAACTGGAGAAGGGCAGACACATTTTTCACTTGGCTTCCGAGCCAGAACCCTGGCTTGGTTCAGGCAGCACAATGGGGCTAAAGAGAAACCCGAGCAGCAGTTTTTGAAGAGGAACCTGTCAAAATAGCAGCCGTGCCTCAAAGCCAGACACTGTTGGCTTTCCACTCCATGCAAGGAAAATACAAGGGAGAGGGGTGGGTTCATTTTACACTGATTTTATCAGAAGTCTCCTCCTCAAATGATCATTTGTCAGGGGGGGAAATAAACCCCTCCAAGCTTGGAGGTTTAGGTGGGAGCCATTCCAAAAACTCCTTTGTGCCAAAACCATCGCTGGAATAAGCCCAACAGATTTCTGTTGATGACTACTGTAACAGCAGTTAGAAACGGGCCTCATCCAGGCAAAATCATGGAGACTTCTTCCTGCCTGCAAGAATCCCCGGGTACACAGAGCAGCTTGGTGGGGAGCTGCATGGAGGGGATGCTACAGGAGCTGTCCCCCCACTTTCACACCAGTCAGTGCTTTGTAACGTGGTGAGGCACAGGGACAGGATGACCAAGGAAGTTGTGAAGGCTCCATCCCTGGCAGTGTTCAAGGCCAGGCTGGACACAGGGGCTTGGAGCACCCTGCTCTAGTGGAAGGTGTCGCTGCCTGTGGCAGGGGTTGGAACTGGATGAGCTTTAAGGTCCCTTCCAACCCAAACCACGCTGGGATTCTATGATTCTATGAAAATGCAGCAGTGAATTATCCATAGCTTTGGTCCCACTGGTGCCAAGTATCTTTAGCTCCGAGTATTGCCAATTGGCATAGAGGAGGCTTAGCAAACACTTGGCTGTTGGGAGCACTTGGTAGCATTGGGGTCTATAATGGTGCACGTTCAGGATGGGACAGGACGAGACAGGAAGGAGCTGAAGCAGAAAACGCACACAATGCTGCTCTGCTATGTGCTGCCATGCATGGGCAGGGCTGTGTAGCTGCACAGGAAGACTGAGCCCTTCTCTGACCTCAGTTTCACTGGCCACCCCTCCATGCCACAATGCCACCAGCCCCAGTGCTTGCTCCAGCCATTGGGCAGGACCCGGAGCTGAGTATGCATATGAGGACCACATACTGCACTGGGGAGGAGGTACGGTGCTCCTGCTTGCACTGCGACTGTCGCAGCTCACCAGGCCATCCTCGCTTCCCACATCTGGGATTGCAGCTTCAGATCTGATGCTACACCCTGGTGAGGGAACACTTCCTGAGCTTGGAAGACCCTACACACCGATGCTGACGACACTTGGGTCCCTAACATCCCCCTGGCATGGAAGGACCCAGATGCTTACACCACCTGAAGAACGCAGGACCAAACTCCCACAGTCAGGCTCTTTCCCTGGCATCAGCTACTTGCAGAAGCCAGGTCCCTGAGGCAGCAATCCCTGCTCAGGCTCAGGGATGGCTCAGGCGCATCCCAGGAGAGAGGAGCAGCTCAGCTCAGGTGGTTCAAAGCAGAAAACAAACTGGCAAACGCCAACCATTAGGTCCAGGGGAGAAGAGCATTTGCATCGAAACATGTGAATCCCACAGCCTGCACCCCAATCACCTCCTGAGTCACCCTCGCACGGGGGTTTGCCTCTGATCACTCACCTTTAGGCAGAACAAACATCACGGTAAAGGCAGTTGTGCTCTTCCCAGAGTACATGCATGCCATTTTCAGGAAGGGCAATGGTGCAGACAGCCCCAAACCACGAGCAGCAGAGCCCAGCACAGCTCCCCTCCCTGGATGGCATCTGCACCCCATCCCAGCCCTCCTCGGGAGGAGCTGCCACCCCACCACTGCGCTACAGATTGGGTCGGGCATGAGGGGAGGTCGGATTCCCTGAGGGCACTTCCAGCCATCCAACACCTGGTTTGTGAGGGAGCTGAGCTCAAAAAGCCTTCCTGGCAAAGTACCCAAAGTGCCCTGCGCCTGTCACCTTCTGAGAGCTGCAGATGCTAATCCAGGTTTGCCCAGAGGAACCAAAGAACATCGCGAGGTCCATGTGATCCCCCAAAACACGCAGAGCCCAACAGGAACAGCGCATGGAATCTGCCTTCAGGATCTGAGATTGCTGCTCTTGTCTTTCATCCACCCGTTATTCCTGAGCTGGACCTCCCTCCTCACCACCAGCATCCCTGTGGGGAGCACCATCCAGCACATTCCCACATGCCAGAGAATGGCTCTTGGGATGTGGGTTCTCCAACTGGTGGGAACAGCTGGGAACATCATTCTGTGTCTGTCCAGCCTGGTGACCGCAATCGCTGGTTCCGTGAGGACGTATGGAGCACCACACAGTGTTACTGATCTGCGCCACACGGACTGAGGTCTGCAGGACCCACATCTCCCTGGAGCACACCCTGAGGTCCCGGCCATCCCTGCCTGGCTCTGGCCTTCCAGAGGAATTCGCCCAGTCACAAACACCTCAACGTACACACTCCTCAGCCTCCAAACCTGCAGCCAAAGGGAACTTTTGTCGAGGAAAGCTCAGCCCAGACAGTTCCTGAAGAAACCCCAACCATGTGATGGCTCCAAACGCAACTGCAAAGCCACAAACACAACAACCGCTGGAAGCGCCTGCCAAAGTGCCAGATGCTGCTGCTGGAAAAACCGCTCTGCAGCCATGGGCTCTGGTCTGCTCTGCCACCACAGCAGGAGCCGTGGGCTCCGGGAATGCTTCTGCGAAAGGCAGAAAAGTAGGACAGAAGGAAACCAACTTTATTTCAGCTCCTTAATGAAAGTGGCCAGAGGCTTCGCATGCAGTACCAAGATGTTCTCCACCAACAGGTATCTGGAGGAGAGAACTGCAGTCAATCAGCGCTAACGGAGCTGGTCTCTCAGAGCAAAACACAATCCACCAGTAGCTTAACCTCTGATTCCTGATAGAGCCAAAGGCATCTGCAATGAGCCCAGAGGAAGGGCTGCTGACCCGTGCCAGGGAGCCAGCTGCTGTGAACCAGCCCCAGCATCAGCAGCCCTGTGGGAAGGATTTGCCATTTCCTGCCAGACAGCTCCATCTCTGTAAAAGCCCCCAAACGCTGCCTTAGCATCACCGCCTGGACAAACACTTGGTCCTTCTGATAGACTCCTGGGGAGAGGAGGATCAAGAGGTATCTGTGAAAACACTCCGGTCACCCAGGGTATGGCTTTACTGTGTGTTTCTGAACAAAACTGGAGATGGGAAAGACTCAACACACGAACCAACCTTAAATAATAGGGTAGAGGGAGCTCTGGTTCCCCTGGGGAGCGGTCTGAGCCTTAGGTACCAGTCTGGCTTCAGAGGGCAGCAGGGACAGGGTGTGTGAGAACAAGCCCTGGTAAGCAGTACTGACCTGGGTAAAGATCTTTCTCAATAAGCTTCATCTGGAGATGGAAGATCTGCTCCTGCAGATTACAAATGCTGTGTTTCATTTTCTCCCGTCTCGTCACCATGTAACAGAGGTTTCTAACCTACGGAAACACAAGAAACAGTGTCAGGTTTAGGCACTGTCTGGTTTGGGACCCAAACTGTCCCAAACTGAGCGGAGAGTTTGGGTCTCCCCAAACTGTGTTGCTGCTTCGGCTGCCCTGGGAAATCCACACACCCTGGGATCCGGTCCTTTTCATCTCACAGGCCAAGGGGAATGGTTTCAACCTGAAAATGGGGAGACTGAGATGAGCTCTTAGGCAGAAGCTCTTCCCTGTGAGGGTGCTGAGGCGCTGGCACAGGGTGCCCAGAGAAGCTGTGGCTGCCCCATCCCCGGCAGTGCTCAAGGCCAGGCTGGACACAGGGCTTGGAGCAAGCTGCTCCAGTGGAAGGTGTCCCTGCCCATGGCAGGGGTTGGAGCTGGATGGGCTTTAAGGTCCCTTCAAGACAAACCAGCCCGTAATCCTATGATCACTCACAATTCATATTCAGTACTTGCTGCAGCTAGGACAGAGCATAGGAAACACAGCAAAATACGCAGGTGATGCTGGCCCAGGCCAGCAGCTGGTGCAGCTCCCCTACCCCAAATGTAGCCCCTCTCTATGGTCACTCACACCTGCCCCTGCAAATCACTGCTGCATTCTGTCCCCGTTGCAAACAGCAAAGCACAAGACATAAATGCTCATGTGAGCCAGCACAGGAGTGGTTAAACCCTGCTCATCACACAGGGATGCTGACAAACATCTTCTGAGACAACAGAGCTACTGTGTGATACCCACTGGCATCTGTCTGGTGATGAATCTCAGTGCCTTGGGTTATGCCAGCCCTGCATCAGCGTGGCTGGAGAGCTGAGCTCTGTCACCATGGCTGCACTGGGCATTGAGGCTTTAGGAGGAAACAGGGTTTGAGCTGCGAAACAGAAAATGCCAGTGACAGCTCTAACAGGATTTGACAGCATTTACTCAGCTTCCTGGTGCTCTGAAAGAGAAAACTGCCTGCAATGAAGTGAGGAGGAGGGGGCTGACTGGAGGCACTGGCAGCAACATGCATGGGTATGTCCACACTCACACCTGAGACCCTGATGTCTCCCATTTCTCCCCCTCCTCATCCTCAAACCCCTGCAGAGGAAGGCTGGGGTACTTCCAGGCTTAGGGAACTGTTTCTTCATGGTCAAGAGCCTTTGTGCCCCTCACGGTGACAGAGCAAGCCAGGACGTCATCCCATGCTTACCTAGTGGCTGCCAGCAAGGGCTGTGAAGGCAACAGGATGAACACAGCCACCCCTTAACAGCACTAGTCTTACCTAAGGACAATCTTGGAACATGTAGGAATACAGGGGAAAAAGCTGCTCTTTTTCCTGTCGAATCAGTAAATACAGAGCAGTGAGCTAATGCTGTGTATTTTTGTTCTGGATTGGAGAAAACATCAATCCCAAATTTCTTTATGAGAAAAACAACTGCCTCTGGCAACCTGCATCTCCAAGTGTTTGGCGGTATCTCTTCTCTCTGATTTGATATTCCTGGAAGAAAACATCACTTATGCTCTGCTTAGAGACTGCTGGTATTTACACACACTTACACGGCTAAATACCACCCAGTGCTGCTTCACCAAGCCAAGCTTGGATGGTACGAGAGACAGGAAACTACAGCTTTATGTTAAAGCTAATTTAAAGCACCAGTCCTCATCCGGATACCTTTATCAGCCCCAAAAATACAACCATTCCTGACAGATCAATCACTGAAAACACTAAAATTGAACGTGATGCTCTATGGACACTCCCTCAAAGCCACCCCTCCAGGCTGCCCTTCTCCAACCCCTATGTGATGCTTTGCCTTGCTATTTGCAAGTGAAATGGGGAGGCTGTGAGCGGCGCTCACAGGCAGGATCAAGATACCTGGGATGCACTGGCAGCAACTGGATTTAAACCTGTATCACCCATTGGACTTTGATCTGGCCAGTGTTTATTGTTCCCTGTCTTGGAAGCAGAGCAAACAAACAGCTCTGCCAGGGCCAGGCAGTGAAACCTGGCAGAGAGTTGCTAAGCAGAGGCTGAACGCTGATGGGGAATGACCCCACAAAGCCTGGAGGTAACTGTGGAAAATGAGGAACCTGGCAAAAAGTGTGGTTTTGACACTGAAAAACATCAACGAGAAGCTGCCATGCCACGTGTTTGAATTAGGCAGCTCCTGGGGCAAAGGGCTGTACCGAGAGATGCAGTGATTCACTGCAGACTGTACCCAGTGAGGCACGGTGGTTCACTGCAGCTGGGAGCAAGTGGAAGCAGGAGGAGGCAGAGCAGCCTGGTTCAGATTTACACTACAGAGAAGCAGATGAGGGAAGAAAGGGAGTTAAACTTGTCACCCTTGGATCTGGCAGCTGCAGTCTGTTGCCTACAGCTTGGTGCTGGAGACCCATTAACAGTGGCACCAGCCCAGACCACCACAGAGGTGGGAACATGATGCAGTAAAGGCAGGAGCAAATGAGGCACAGACTGATGTCAATGATGTATGCAGGGATGGTGGCCAAAAGGGCCACAGAAAAGAGACCAATAGCTTGAAATCCAATTGCTTTCACACAGAAGAAGGCCCTCAGGCTCTGAGACCCACCTGGGAAGTGGGTGCAGCAAGGGACCAGGATGGTTTGGTCCAGAGCTGAACGGCCACCTGGACGTGAACACAGTGCTGACCCACACCACCCTCTTCTCTATGGATTAAACTATGTCACAGACCCACAGCAGCTTGAAGAGAGGGATCAGAGATGCACAGCAGCAGCACCACCCCAGGGACAGCATCACCATCACCTTTGTCTCCCAGGGAGCAGCATGTCCCCTGCAGCACCCTGAGCACCCCTGCTCAGGGCACCATGCCCACTGGGTCAAAGCAATGTTATTTTCCTGCTTTCCTCCTTTCTTGCCTGCCCCCAGTGACCCCCTGAGCCCTTCCATGGTGTCTGTATGGTGAGCAGTCAGGCAGGGGCCATGGATTCATGCCTCTTGCAGGAGCAGGGAAAGAGGGACCAGGCAGGGCTGAGGTTTTAAGCAGAGGAGGAGAAGGAGCTTGGCCCCTGTGTGCCAGGCTCGCAGCCCTGTCCTGCCTTTCCCTGTCTCACTGCTGCCCTGTGCTATGCCCATGTCCCCCTGCCCAGCAGCAGCACCAGTGCATCCATCCCCTCCCCTGGCCACTCTTTGTTGTCTGACACTGGGTGCTGCGCTTCCTCCCCTTGCTGCTTCTCAGTTCCACTGCTCCTCCTCCTCTCCAGCCTGCTCTGCCCCATCCCTGCAGCCATGACAGCCCAACCCACAGGTAGGCAGTGATGCTGTGGCAGCCAGCACAGCCAGGGGAGGTCCAGCACCGCTTTGGCACTGCTGCTCCACCGATGCCTGCTCTCACCCCAAGAGCTGCCATGGCAGTGGCTGCTCCCTCCCCTGCACAAGGATGCCCCACTCCACAGGGAGCTGCGGGCACCTGCATCCTCTGTCTGCATCCTCTGGCAGGGCTCTGCCTCCACCAGCACCTCCCTGAGGACCTGACCCACTTCTGGCTGCGCAGAGCAGGGAATGCCGGGTCCAGCTGGCCCCACTGCTCCCTCCTGCCATTCCCCCCTCTTTGATGTTCAGTGTAGGAGAATAATGAGGTGTTCCTGTGCCTTGCTGCTGGAGAGCATCTGAAGGGCAGGCACTGAGTAACTTCGTGTTTGAGACTGTGAAGACAGAGTGGATAGAAGCTGCAGCATCATCTGCCTCCCATCCACCCGACCCCACCGAGGCACCTCTCCCCACACACATTTGTTCTTTTGAACCCCCAGCTGAGACTGCCACTAACTTATTTCATCAGTGTCAGTGTTTTGGCACTGATGATGCACACACTGAGCACTGTTATTCTTCTCGATAATGCTCCAGATGAAGGGACACGACTGTTTTGGGAGTTGAACTGAGTCAAGTTCAACTTTACTATAGACCATAAATGCCAGCACACATTAAAGCAGCCCTGATGGAGGGTGGGGGCACACCACTGAAGGAAAAGCTGTACTCACCCTCTCCAGGTCTTGCCTGAGGTGCATGAAGAGCTTTAGGCGTCGGTAGAGAACATCCTGCTCTTGCTGGGCCAAGTTGTCCACTTCATCTGTTTTTGGTGTCAGCAGCGGCTTGTTGGAATTTGCTTTCCTCTTCAGCTTCCAGTACTGGTAGACAAAATCCACCAGCGATTCACTCAAGTCCAGGTTCTCCGCCACCTCCGACGGCTTCACGAGTTCATAGAAGTCCTCCTCCAGCTGCTGGAGCTTCTGCTTCCGCAGCGTGACCTTCTCCAAGTCCAGCTGGGCTTGGTCAGGCTCTGTCCGTGCCTCCTCGGGCAACTTAGTGGCCCCGGTGCTGTGCTCAAGGCAGAAGGACTTGAACTTCACTTCGTCGTTGTCAGCTAGGATAGTCCGCATGTCGAGGTTGTGGTCGAAGGCGCAGGTGACGTGGAACGCGGTGACACAGGCGGGCATGGAGCACTGCGGGGACAAGGACAGGGGTTATGGCCAGGAGAAAGCACCTGCTGCTTCCTACAAACCCAGTGACACCCATCGGAGTGACAACACCTACCGCGAAGTGATGGATGCTCCACAACAGGTACTCCTTATTGCCCAAGTCTGAGATATCTATGAGCCAGACACCCAAGCAGAAGAAACCCGGGGTTCACCAGGTATCGGCAGGCACCTTCCCACCTTACCTGCTTTAACCCTTCTCTCTGCTGGGCTCTGCTCATCCTTCACCCACAGTAAACAGGAGCTTCCAATGGTTCTTCCAACAAGACATGTCAACAGCCAAAGACAACAGCAGGAGCCAGCGGGATGCTCATAGACTGTCAATGGATTTCTCCTGATAGAGAAATCTCCATCTGCATTTCACCCTTACACTACTCCAGTTACCACATCTAAAGCTAATATGCTGTTTTTATTGAAAGCATACAGAACATGTCAGTGTTTATGAGTGAACACGGGATCTCAGACGCAGCCAATACTCCCGGAGCACGATGCTGTTCTCCTCTGGAAATTACACAGCCTGTAATTAGCTCCATTAAAAAAGGCGAGGAAAAAAGGCAACTCAACATCTACAGAGCAGAACATCACGAAATGAACCTTTCAGAATGGGTACAGCGGCTGGACTGCTGTCAAACTTACATCACATCAATATTATAACAGTTCCCCATGGCTTACATTACTTCGGATCCCACAGGCAACAAACCTCAGCCTGGTTTCCTACAGAGAATCCCCTCTAAGCCAGTGCTGTGCCTGTGTCCATGTCAGCACCTTCTCCCCCTCTACTCATTAACTGGTTTTTAATGGCTCTGAGTATCAGGTAATTATTTCTACCATAACCCATAAGAAATCAGTCTCTTCCAGCTGCTAATGACCAGTTAAACTGCAATAATGAGACATTTTAAGTGGGCTATTACTGTAGGCACCGGATTTCAGTGTTCATAGAAGAATCATTCTTGTGGGGGATGAAGATGCAGTTGTGGCCTGAAGGACCAGATGGAGGCACATGGAATTTCCTGGATGTTGACCACGAACCATTTGGTTTAACTGGGGCTCTGCTGCACTTCAATTCTCAGAAAGAGGAAAAGAAAGCGCATGCTCAGTTAGGAGCTGAGGAACAGAAGCTGTACGGCTTTTTATCCTCATCCCATCGGCCCTCAATGCCTGCTCCATCACCCAGCGTGTGAACTTCTGACATTGCTGCTTTTAGATGTTTTCCCTTGACTTTGTTTATGAAGCTGCTGGTGCTTATGGAAGCAGAGATTTGCCTGGATACCAGGGCCAAGAAAAGCGTAAGCAATTGCTGTCCAAGTCCTCCCCTTCCAGGGCTTTCCAAGCCCTGCTCCAAAGCCTCCAGCAGGAAGAGCTGGATGCAGCCTTCCCATGGCCGAGCCCTGAGCTGTACTAGCATGGACCCAGGCAGGGATGCTGAGCACTAACTCCTGCAGACGCCAAATGCAAGCAGACTGTGAGCTCCTAATCCCTGCTCACCTTGTTGGAACTGGATGAGCTTCAGGGTCCCTTCCAACACAAACCATTCTATGATTCTACGCTGCTGGCCAGTGCCTGGAGCCTGGCATCACAGGACCCATGGGACAAGCCCTGTTGCAGCCTCCCATGTGGCTGAAGCACCAGCTCCATTCTCAAGCATTTAGTTTTGGTGATGAAGGAGGGACAGAGGGAGCTCAGCCTGACTTGAAGCTTCCAGATCTATTTGGTGCAGTCAGTGTATCACACACTGGCTTTTAAAGCTCTGACATGCGCTTCTGCAGCCACTGGCACAAGGAGATGCAATGACACTTGACAGATTCACCTTTCTTCACTTTGACAACACTTGCAGGATGCTTTGCCAGCTGGAAGGTCCCATAATTGAGCTTTCTTCTCTGGTGGCCAAGATGTAGCATGGCACTACCATGGAGCTCCTGATTTACTCCTGATGTACTCCATGTATACTCCTGATACACTTCATCCTGGCTATTTTGGCATAACAGCTGGGGGTGCTTCAAGCTACAGCATCCTTTTGTGCTGTTATGCACATAAATATCTACAGTGGAGAAAGTGGACACAGAACTCACCACACAGTGAACCATGTGAGCGAAGGAAAGCCGCAGTGATGCTTCTGCCACCAGCGCTAAGAACAGCATTAACAACACGCTGTGGCTTCTGCCAGGACAGTGTCCTGCTAACAGGAAAGACCATCACTCCACCTTAGGAACAAAGCACATGGAATGTCACCCGTGCCGGATCTCTCCTCTGACAGATGGCAAGCAGCACTTGTCAGAAACTGTGCCCAAAATGCAAATAGCAAATCTTCGGGCA
This sequence comes from Amazona ochrocephala, assembly GCA_039720435.1. Lineage (NCBI taxonomy): Eukaryota > Metazoa > Chordata > Aves > Psittaciformes > Psittacidae > Amazona > Amazona ochrocephala. The sequence goes on from CM077889.1 coordinate 18,045,178, forward strand.
GCCCAGCTGACAGGCGACAGAGAAAGATACCTGCTCAGCCACGGCTACCCAAGGACCTTCCATCAGCTGACGATAAAACCCCACTGATCCATCCCAGAACAGCGCTGGAATGAAGCAGCTCATCGTGGGAGCCGGGATCTGCCATGCAGAACAAACCAGGCTCAAAAGGCTGGCCCAGCCCTAAGTCTGCTTCGTTATTGACGGTTATCTCACAGCACCTTTCACTCAAGGACCTCAGCACACTTTGCTCATCCCGACAAATCCATTCCCAAACACAATTACAAGACAGAGAGGATGAAAACTGCACCAGAGGTTACCGTGGGCTGATAATTCGTCCTCAAACCACCAACTGGGAAGAAACAGAGGGATGGTTTTATGTGCCAAGGGAGTTCAAACAGAAGTTTTCCAGCTTACAGAGGTGCTCTGGTGCAGTTTGGGGCCCGAGGGGAAGGAAGCGGCTCCTCCAACAGACCTGCGAGGGGAACTCAGGAAGGGAAAATGAATTACCGGTGCTGAACTGCAGCCAAGCCATCAGCCAGGACACTCCTGCATCCTTACCAACACGACCATGTGATGCTCAGTGACCACAGATGGTCTGGATCCTGGGAGCGCTTCTCAGCCCAAACAGGCAATTTTCAGCATCCGGGAGCCAGCGCAGCAGTTATCCCAGTGGATGGGGACCAGCGGCACAAGCAGCTCAAGGGGAGCAGTGGGAAGAGGAGCAATAAGGAACGACTGGATGGTGGGGGATATTGTTGAGGGCTTTTTCCTCCAAAAAGCAACAACAAAAAGAAAGCTGGAAGACGATGACAGCAAAAGATTGTGCCCTTTGGAGAAGCCTGCCGGCAGCTAACAGGGACCTGGCATTTTGTGCTGTGTTGAAAGGCCTCGGTTAGCATTTCCAGTTGTTCTGACAGGCGAGGAGGGATCTGATGAGGAGGGAGCTGGGTCCCAAGGAAGCGTGGTCAGGACTCCTGGCACTCTCTTTTCCATCTCAGCAATGCAAATGAGAAAATTCCTGCTGGATACTGAGCTCTCCTTGGCATGTCCTGGTGTCTGACCACAAGAACCACCATGAAGTCATGATTTCCCTTTAACAGGAGCAGGGGACAGGGTGACTCCAGGGCTGCTTCCCTGCCCAGTGTCTGGGAGCTCCGGCTCGACTATGGACATGACAAGTTACACCAAGTTCAAAGCTCTGTACCAGAAAGCAAGGGAAGTCATTATGAGGAAGCAGGAAGGTCAGGCAGTGGGAATCCCTTCCCTTGGGCTTTGACCCTTTTGATGGTCAGATCTGGATGAGGAAAAATACCTCGATGCAGAGGTCCCTATGCAAAACCATCTCATGGTCTCTGACCATGTGGTTGAGGTGGGTGTTTTCTTGCTGCCCCTGAGCATCCCCATGCTCCATTGGGATGATGCTCTTCCACCCCTCCAGTTTGCCTTCCACGTTTCACCTCCCGTTCCGGCAAAGCCCATTTCCAACCAACCATTTGGAAACCCCCCTCCTGGAAACAACCGCCTTCCGCCCCCAAACCTGCCCCACCTGCAGCACCTGATTCCTGCTGCCAAGAAGAAAAGCTCCGTGCTTGAACAGAGAACAACCTCCTCCTTTCAGAGCTGGGTCATACACCCAAAACGCTGACAAAGGTGGTTAGATTACACCTGTATAAACAGGCACTGACCAAAAATACGCTCCATAAACAGAAGCTTTCAAAACAGAGCTCTGTACTGCTGATGAGTACAGAGTGTGCTTATTTATCTATGGGCGAGCTTGTTGATTTACCCCATAAATCCTTAAATAAAGACTCTGCTGCCTTTTTTCCCCCTTCTCCCCCTTTCCCTTGAAGCAAAACCACCCCAAGCACCCAAGGGTGGCCTTGGTAAGTGCTCTGGTGACAATCTCATGAAGACTTATAAACCGTGAGCTGCCGGCTCAGGAGACAATAAAGCTCCTGTTCCGTCTCAGGTGACCTTTAATGCAAATCCATTCGGTCCCCGGGATCTCACAGCTCCCATGCCACGCCGGCACTAAGAGGATGAAGCCTCAGAGAAGCTGAATTCTTTTTGATGCTGCCAAGCCTGTTTGCCTCCTTCCCTGCCCTTCCGTTCTTTGAAAGCAGTTGCCGTTATGACACAGTCTCTCCATCTGGCAGGGTGAATAAGCAGATCCACCCAGAGCCATCAAAAGAGATGTGAGTCAACGCCAGAGATTTAAAGAAGTATTGTGAGATTTCATTTCAAGCTAAGGGGATTGCTTTTAAATAGCTCCCTTTAAAGTATTAAACCCGAAGCAAAGACACGAACGCAACAGAGCCTGCAGACCTCCTATTCCTATCACCCTTCTGCAACCAGCCAGCTACTCCTCATCTCCCATAGTCAGTGCTGTGAACACCAACCTCCAAGGTGCAGCTCCCATCGCTGTACTGGAGCTGATCAGTTGGGGCTGATCCACATCCCAGACCTTCTCCCAGTTTCTCAGAGCTTAGTGGTTATCCTGTCCTCTCCTGCACCCCAAGACTGCTTCAGTGGTTTACCAGTGAAAGCAATAGGCGCAGGCACTATAGAACAGCAGATCCCCAAGCCCATTCGCAGGGACCACTGGGCTATTGCATTGACCAAGCAGAGGGAAGCAGGGAGAATCACGGCAAGGATTCCCAGATGCTCTCACACCAAGAGTGCTGCATTTTGGATGGGAGCTTCTCTTCTTTGCTCTCCAAGAAGAGAGATCATGGCCAAAGAAGCTCTGTCCCACTTTTGTAATAGGAAAGCCCAGAGCATCCTGCTTTCTATCTGAAAAGGGAACTTATCCTCCTGCTGCGGCGAGAGCAGGCAATCAGATGTCTGCTTAGGTGAGGCAAAACAGGAGAAAATGTGGGAATGTAATGGTAAATACTCTATTTATACATAGCAATGTATGCTCTACTTAATACATGGTAAATACTGTATTTTCCATGCCAGCAGGCTAGCGGGGACTACCTAATCATGGGGCTCCCTGATATCCTCCCAACAGAAAGGCTTCCCACTGGTTTGTGGAATACTTGGGCTGTGTATCTCACGAGCATCTCACTTTCCTGGCAGCTCCGCCAAGCCTTTCTGCTGGAGGTTCCTGATTTCAAACCAAGGTCATTTGCAGCCCTGGTAATTAATGTCATTACAGCAACATCACTGTGTTATGCAAAGAAAGTTAATCTAGATTCCTAGCACTCAATACATTAAATGATTGCAAACAACATCTGATGGTATCTGACGGGCGCTCATGCTCCCTGTCGTTAGGTTTATGCCGAGCAGGAATAAGCCTCAGCCAGATCACACCCTCCACCACCTCAAGAATCTCCAGTGGCAATTACAGGCACAACCCCAGAGATCTGAGTTTCTTTGGTGCCAGGTTACATACCTGAATACAAGTCCCAGTGCACTCCTTGCAAAGGCTGCAGGACAAAGCCCATCTGCTTGCTGGGATATGAGAGATCTTCGTAATGGGTTCCATTTTTTCAGGACATCCAATGCTAACCTGGCCATGAAACAGAAGACAAGCTGTAAATCCCGGCTTCCACCCCGAATCTCCTACAAGAGGGTATCTGTGGCAGTCTGAATGAAGCATCCATTTCCTATTTGTTATTTTTCAGGGTCACTTATAAGCGGGAAAATAAAACCAAACCCCAAAACCCAGAAACCAATTTGGGTGAAATGGAAGGGAAAATTAACATCAGTGTTTCCTCTGAACTAACTCCTCACCTGGCTGTTGCTGCACATCTCGGATGAGCACGTGGAATGAGCTTTACCCTGCCCAGAGGTCTTGTGAATGCCCCCCACCTCTCTGCCCTTGCACCCCACCTCTGTGCCCTCCCTTAACAGGGTGCTCCATGGCTGCTAATCAAGCACACAGCCTGGTGACCAAACAGTATCACAGCTCCGACCCAAACTGCACTTGCTATTTACACCATTAATGGACATCCTGGGCTTAGACTTGAAACCAGGTCCATGCCCACCCGGCTGTCAAAGAGGAGGCTGGGAAACATCTTACTTCAGGTATCCATAAGGCACAGCTAACGTGGACCCATTTCGTCCCGCTCCGGGTGGGCTTCAGCGCTCCCCCCCTCTTCGGGCACAGTAGACACTTTGGCTGAACCCCAAGGGCGCAGGTCCGGCACAGCCAGCTCCCGATGGGCACCTTCAGGATGCCGTAGCACGCCTGTGCAGACACGAGGCAGGAGGGTTAGGGCACCTAAGAGCAGGAAAAGCATCTTCCCACACCTCCTCCTTTGCTCCCACCTTTTTCACTACCGCTGGCTCACTGCCACCGCATCTGGGCATCCTAATGCACAGCAGATGTAAAGCAGCTCCGCAGTCACTGACAGCGAGGTTAAGTTCTTCCTTGCTACCTTCCCTATTTTCACACGGATACTCATGCTGGATCACTATGTCCTGGGTTTTAACTAAAAGCTAAGTGTAAAAACATGCTGTGTATCGTGCCAAGCATCCTCCTGGCTCTAGGTCTGGGGTGGGCAACCCGGCTGCTCCGACACCAGCAGCTCTGCCCGGTGGACAAAGCCTGTTTCTAAACAGCTACCAGACCCGCAACAACTCAGAGGAGTAAGAAATGCCATGTGGAGAAACCTCTGAGGTAGCTGAGGGTTGAAAAGCCACAACCCCATGATTAAGAAAGATGGCCACACTGGTTACAACCCAACACAGCCCGGAGGGGAAGTGAGAATTAACTACAGAAAGGTAAAAAGGGGAAACAGTCTCAAATACAAATCAGAAAGGAGGAGCCTTAAAGGATAATAAATCTCAAGGACAATAAATCTAAATGACACAAGAACAGGTCTACAGCCAAGAGAGTGGGAACTAAAGGACTCGGGTCACCCACGGGGCTCCCCAACCTGCTGAGATAGAGCAGGGCACAGAGAAGCCAAAGTGTTCATAAATATTTCTCTTCCGTTCTTGGGGAAGAGCCAAATGATAAGCCCTATCCCATAGTGATGGTGATAAAATACTTTCCGCTTCGGCTGTAACTCATGACAGTATTAAACAGCTACTGCTAAAACCAGGCAGTTTTTAACCAGCAGGTCCTGGCAAGTTGCGCTTAAAGGGCTTTCAGCGAGTGGCACACAAGTGCCTTGGGCATAACGCAGGGCTGTGCCACTATTTTAAGCGAGGAGATGCAATTAATACTAGGTCTGTCTGCTCTGAACCCCTGCAGGAGGGAAGCGGGCAGTAAGGACCCAGTGCTGCTGGCTGGGAATGAGCCCAGGCATTTGTCAGCTCTGCTGCTTGAAGTTTACCCCCCCCAAACCGGCTTTTCATCCTGCTGCAGGTCAACGCCACTGCAAGCGACAGGGGCAGAGGGCGCATGCGGGGATGCATGAGCGTGGGAAAAGCACATCCTCAGTCTTTACTGGCCAAGAGCAGACTTTATAATGACAGGAAATCAGAAGAGGGACTTTTTACATGGAGAGGCAGGGACAGGCCAAGGGGAATGGCTTTAACCTGCCAGAGGGGAGGCTGAGATGAGCTCTTAGGCAGTTCTGCCCTGTGAGGGTGCTGAGGTGCTGGCACAGGGTGCCCAGAGAAGCTGTGGCTGCCCCATCCCTGGTGGTGTTCAAGGCCAGGTTGGAGCAAGCTGCTCTAGTGGAAGGTGTCCCTGCCCACGGCAGGGGGTTGGGACTGGATGAGCTTTAAGGTCTCTTCCAACCCAACCCGGTCTGGGGTTCTATGATTCTATGACTTTTGGCTGCCCCAAAGCACAAATCGACTCAAGATGGTGATTTCCAAGGGGAAAAAGCCACTGCATGAAAAGATTATTGGGATAACAAGGTATTAAGGAAGGTACTATTGTCGTTGAGAGTCTACATGGTTTATAGAGACTTAATTGTGCGCTTCACAGCACCTTCAAATCTGAAGGATACACCATTTCTGTAGCAGAGTTCTATAAACCATGTAATTTAGTACCAAACAAAAAGCAGCCTGGTATGCACTGTCAGGAGAATAAACTGGCAGATCGAGCTCCAGATCCAGGGAAAGCAGGAATTACGACCACTTGTGCATCTCTAGCAGAGTCTTGGCTCTGGTTATTTACTCCTGGAGGTTTTAGAGCAGCTGAAGGTGCAGTTCTGCTCTGAGGAGCAAATACAACAGGGTCTCTGTCCTGGACAAGAAGTGCTTCTAGATATGAGGTGGGTTATCAGCTGAACATGCTCTCCCAGTCCAGCACCAGCCAGAAGGTGCTCTGGGAATATAGAGCCAGAGCAATGCTGAGTAGGAGCAGAGCAGCTATTTTTATTGCTGTGCCTGTCACGGGTGCAACATCACTGAGAAAGGGATGCTAAAGACTGGGAGGACGCTGAGCCACAGGAAAGCTTAGTGTGGTGCACGGAACAGAGGGAGGGCTTGGCCACGTCCTCACACCAGGGAATGGGAATTCAGTAACAACAGGACCCTGCACGGTGGCTGGAAGCTGGAGATGGCTCATTCCCATGCGAAAGGGAAGTGTGATGTTGCCACCGCAATGAACCACAACGATTTAGCAGCAGGGGGGAAGATTCCTCCTCACTGAAGATGTGGAAATGAAGACTGCATGTGCTTACTAGAAGCTAAGCTTCATAGGAATTAATTAATAGCAAGCCTCGTGGCTTGCGTTATGCAGATGAGATGTTTACAACCACACCTTCCGGCACCATCACCCACCAACATGTGTCTGAGCACAGCCCTGCCTCTGCTCCTTCCCAATGGGATGCAGGAGGATGAACCATGGTTCTGGCTGCTTCCTATGGGACTCCCAGCTCCCCTCCTCAGTTAGAAAAGCATCATCCCCAGCAGGTTTTGGATATGGGGCTGACAGAGGCATGGGGCGGGTTAGGTAAGAAATGTGATGCCACGTAACATCCCATGCTGTGGCTCTGGACTTTGTGGCTTAGGGTGCAAACTGGGGCAGAGATCAAATCACGGGCAGCTTATGGGCTGGCATCAGGCTTAGGGCTGGACTTTGCTCCCTGAAATCAATGGAAAATCCCCCTTTTCCTTCAACAGCCTTGAAATTCAGCCTGCTGCATCCCCTTCTGATAGCCGGGGTCCACATGTGCCCATGGCACCCTGTGCATGCTGACCACCTCCCCCTGCGCAGGTGTCAGCTCACAGCCTGACACTGCAACTTGGGCTTGTTAAAAACCCAACACCAATCAAACATCACCCAACCCCAAGCCTGAATCATGCTGGTATTTTGTGGAATCTGATTCACTGATGGAAACCATTCAAAACACCCACCTCATGCAACTATAGATATCTCCAGTGCTCTCCCACCTCCAGGAAGCGCTGATGGAAACGCTGCCCAAAAGATGAGCAAATGGCTCTCTTCAGAGGAACAAAACACCCCTTTCGCGCAGAGGGTGAAGCCCAGGAGCTGTTGCTGCCATCCCAGCATCACACAGTGCTTCCCCTCAAAGCACAAGCAGCAAAACCTCCCTGGACCCATGTGGGACCCAGGAGACCCTCCCACGGCTGCTTTCTCCTCGTCAAGGTTTCCCCCAGCGCAGGCTCCCCCCGGAAGGGCACAAAGCATTTGCATTCAGGTCTAAAAATACACTTATTTCCCTCCAGGCAGCAAAATCAAATGAAACCCTACACTCCTGTTGAGGGAGGCTGGGACTGAAAGCCTGCGATGAGAAACAGCGCTCGTGGAGCTGGCAGGTCCTGCTACCCCCGTGTCACACTGTGGAAGAGGAGGAGGTTGGAGGTCTGTGCAGGCCCATCCCTTCTGAGAGCAGGGTGATTGCGGGGCTGCAGACCCACATCCTTCCCAGCCCAGGAGCCAGTCCTGCACACGGTGCTGGTTACCCCTGGGTGCTAAAGATCTCACTGCAGTTTAGTAAAGAAAGATGGGATAAAGAAGAGGAGGAGGCATAAAATAAAATAGCACAGAGATCAGGTAATAACAAAGAGGGGCAAAGCAGGAGGCTGCTTTCAATCTCTGTTGTGTATTTCTATGGGCTTTTATGAAGGGTTGGGGCTAAGAAACTAAGAAAAGCAAGTTTGCAGCCTGTCAGCTATCCAAGACCTCATCTGCTACCCTTGCTCCACCAGAAACGCACTGGGAAGCCATCAGAAAAGCCTACCAGAGATCTACAGCTCAGGGCAATGGGAACGCTGGGGATGGGAGGAACCCAGAGGAGCATCCAGAATCCCAGAATCCCAGAGTGGTTTGGGTTAGAAGGGACCTTGGAGCTCATCCAGTTCCCACCCCTGCCATGGGCAGGGACACCTTCCACTGGAGCAGCTTGCTCCAAGCCCCTGTGTCCAACCTGGCCTTGAACACTGCCAGGGATGGGGCAGCCACAGCTTCTCTGGGCACCCTGTGCCAGCGCCTCAGCACCCTCACAGGGAAGAGCTTCTGCCTAAGAGCTCATCTCAGTCTCCCCTCTGGCAGGTTAAAGCCATTCCCCTTGTCCTGTCCCTACAGGCCCTTGTCCAAAGCCCCTCTCCATACAGAACCATGCCATGCAGACAGCCCAAACCTGCTGCCCTCAGCTCACCTGGTGCACGCAGACGTTGCACTTGTCACAAAACACCATCTCGTTGCCGTCCTCCCCCTCCGGCGAGCGGCACACGTCGCACACCACGTCCTCGTCGTACTCGATGCCCAAGCCCTCCTCTGTTTCGATGGCGATGTTCATGTTCTCATAGCACATGGTCTCCAGCTCCTCCAGCACTCGCTCCAGGGTGATCTCATCCAGCTCGGGCTTTTCTGCAAGGCAGAAGGCAGAGGAAGTCACTGATGCAGCTCCGGTGCCTTCAGGGAGCGCTTTGCAAAGGGCTGAGCATTTCAGATTGCAACTCAAGAGGCAAATCCACAGCGATGGTAAGAGCAGTGATTCAGAAAACGGCTGCTCCGCACTCAGGATGCAGTTTATATTTCATAGACAGTAACAAAATATTGCTGCTGGCTGAGAGGAAAGAAACCCATTCAGCTGAAGCAATGCGGATAATTAGGGCTGACAGCTTAAATGTTCAAGGAGACAAGTTCTGCAAAGAACAAAAAAGACAATGCTTTCTGCAGCAGGGCTCGGACAAGCTTTGGCAACACAAAGTCAATGCTTTAATTGTGAAGACTGAAAACTGACCTTTTTGAGGCAAATGAAATGGAACTGTGAAAGTGAAGCCAAAGGCTGACACTGAGAACAAAGCGGCTTACTCCTGGTTGGGTTTAGCAGACACAGGACAGACCCAGGTCGGGGTGGGCTCAGATCTGCTGCGGTGTCTTTTATTCCCCTATCCAGTATCTCTAGTGGAAAGAAGTGACAGATGTGCTTTACCAGAGGTTTCTCCACAGTGACAACCAGGAATACAAGGCTTTTTCAGAGCAGCAGCCTCCAGTGGTGGGATACCTGGATACCATTACAGGGGGATGCTGCTGCCTGATGCTTGGCAGCACCAAAACACTGCTGCAAATATGCTGCCTCTCACCTGCACACAGAGCTCCTGTTGCCACACACACAATGTGAGGTCACTCCAGGTAAAGCAAACAAAGAGGGGAAGAATCTGTCAGCAGCAAGAGAAAGGTTCTGTGCGAGGGGGAAGAGGCAGAGTCCTCACCGCACCCCGTCTCCCCATGAGCAGTATTTCATCACTGGAGATGATTACATAGAGATGGGAATGGAGATACAGCAGGATGCAATACAAAACACTTAAGCTTTGTATTTCATTTGTGTATATTATCCATGATGATGGCCAGGATACTCCAGTATGCAGCAGGCAGTGGAGGAGCCTGACCCGCGCTGCTGTTCACCTTCCTTGTTGCAAGGCAACGGGAGAAAATATCTCATTTAAGGCAAGAGAAGGGAAAAAAAAAGCTTGAGGAAATAGCAATGGGAAGCAGTTATTTCAGTGACAAATTTGCCACGTTGGGCATCTCTCAAGCCACAGTGTGATATCCCCATCCTGGGCTGAACCCTGGGGCTATGAGAGGCCCATGGAGCTGGGGAAGGAGGGGGTCCCGGGCAGCAGTCCCAGCACCTCCGGTTGGATGGGGCTGGTGGGGCTGCACCTTTCCCTTACGGCCATGGACTGGCTGGAAAATCTCTGTCAAGGGGGAACGCAACCCGCAGGCGAGCTCGGCGAGCAGGCGCACCACTGCCTGCCTGTGTCTGCTCTTCCCCAGTGTTTCTCATTGGCACAGGTTCCCTTGGCTTGACAAGTCTCTGCAAACATCTAGCCTGGCATTTTACATGTCTCTGTCGAGTCTGAGATACCATCTAAGACAGACAACACTGTTCCCTATCACAGCCCTCTCAAGCGCTGGGGCTGCTGTGCCGCAACACGCCGAGGAACCTGCCGATACCTGTTTGATTCCCAAGCGGCCCTGGCGATGGGCGCGGGATCTCTGCCTGGCTCCAGGCTGGCACAGGCTGCCTGGGAGCTCAGTGATGAAGCATCGTGTGCTGGCACGGTGGCACAGCAAGATCCATGCACTGGAGCAGGGATGGAGTCACCAGCTTGCTCGTGGCATCATGCTGGTTGGATGCAACATGGCAGGGAGTGGGTTACAGGTAAAGCCAGCACTATTTTTGCCTTAATGGTGTCCCTCTATAAACACATCATCTAAGTTGAAGTTGCTCTATGGAGGGCCACAAGCCATGACTCTAAGCCCAACAAGAATATACTCCTCTGGGTCAGTGTTTCACGTCTGTGACTGTGATCCCAGGCACCAGAGTATCAGCCTGGAGTTATTCCCGTTATTCCTTTCAACATTCTAGCCTCTGCTCTTTCTGCTATTCTGGAAAGCACAATGATCACTAAAGTGCTCCCAGTGCTCTTCCCCATGCACTTTCCAGAGCCACCTTGTGCTGAGGAAAAAGAGCAGGCAGACAGCAGGCAGAGAGCCGGCAGCTGCAGGCAGCACGAGGAAGGAAAGGGAGGGAGGTTTCCACAGGAATCATGACCCTGACCTGCCCGCAGGGCCGGGATCGTGCTGGCACCACCACTGTTCCTGTTCATCTCCAGTGGAAAGAACCAGCTCCCATCCCATCTCTGGCACTTTCCATCCACAGCGATGCGCTGCGTCTCCAGCTTAACCCTGGTGAGAAACTGATCCCTAAACACACACTGGAGCACCACCAGCACCCCAGTGAGGTTTCCTCATCAGCCCACATGCACTGTAGTTGCTATACCACTACACGGAGATATATAGATCTCTCCCCTCCCTCACACACACACGCTCTCACACTCCATTTAGATGTAATTACATCAGGAATCCGTTTGCCAAGCACCATTCAGAATACCTCGGAGCTTATTGAACTGACAATTGCACTGGATGGGGATGAAGCGATTAATCGTTTATGAAACACTAAACAATGGGGCCTGGGGGTGAAGTGCTTTTTCCATTTGTGCTCCATTTATCTCCTTCTGTATCATACAAAGTTTGTGCGATTAAACTCCACTCATAAAACCGTCATCTTTTTGGCTGCGAAGACGCTCTCTGTATTGATTGTGGACGACCAAATAGGAAACCCCAAGAAACACTCCACCGCAACACTCCCTGTGTACCGTACAAGTGACACCAAGGCTGTCCCCAGGGAAGGATAAGCCAAGACCCAGATACTGATCTTGGCTACAGCGAATAAACCCAGTGATGTCAATGGGGTACGTCACGTCTGAGACCATCATCAGGACCGTGGATGCTACCTGCTGACCAAGAGAGAGGTATTTTTACCTGGTTAAGATACACCAAGCTCTTCTACGTAAAGCTGTGCTCAAAACACTGACGCAGGAGTAAAAGGCTCCATGTCTCACCACCCCTTCCCGGAGGCCGCCCATACCCTCTCCCCATTAACACTGAAGTGTGTTAACGATGATCTCCTTTATCCCAAAGGAGCTGGGATCGCTGGCTGGCATGCCAGCCACAGCACCAGGTCTGGGAGAACCACCAGGCACATTCCTTTACACAACGCTGCCCTCCGTTATAATTATTCCTGTAATATCGTAATTTATGTGGCATGAAGGAGCAATATTCTTCTGCTAAATGAATTCTCAGCTACTCCTTGTCACAGAGCGAGCCGATTCACTGCACAGCGAGAAAAAAACCAGCTGAAGAGGCACCTTTCACAAAAGGGAGACCTATTCCTGACTAAAGTGTGTGCCACTAAAATCAATTTACTGAAACAATAAATCCTTTTACCCTGGGGAGGATACCTGGAGATAAAACAGCTCATGAACATGGAGTCATCAGGACGGCAGGCTGGTGCACAAGCTATAAGCCTTGGAGTCTACTTTTCAGTATATAGAAACAAGCAAAATTACTGGGTTTAAATAAAGGAAAGCACTCATTAGATGATGCAGGCCTGTCTCTTAGTCTTTGAAAAACTGAGAGTGAGAAGACTCCAGCTCCCTAATGGCATCATGGTTCAGACACAGCACAGGGACCACGGGCTCCTCAGATCTTCCAGCTCACTCAGGGTCACTTCAAACCTGCTTGCTTCAGCTTCTGCCCCTGCAAAGAGGATCCTTCCCCCCTCGGAGGCTGGGAGAATGAAAGCAACCCGATGATAAAAGTCACTGGTTAGATGCTCGACTGAGTGTAGGCACTGCTGTGCAGAAGGATGCTTTGGGAGAAGCATGATTTGCCTCGGAATAAGGCACCCATGGGGACACCAGCTACACCCGCCCTAGCCTGGGTGCTCCCTAGGACATCCCAATAGGTCAGGGGATGACGGCCAACCACCCCAACACCACAGGAGGCCATGTGGGACTCAACCACCTCTACCCCATCACCTGCAGGCACGCAACGCTTGGGAGATGAGTCTACATTAATCTTTCATCCACGTTATTTATAACAGACTCAACGTAGAGCGTGACCGACAAAGCAACCAGCAACACGCAACCAGCGCGAGAGGAGCATCTGCAGTGAAACTTCCAGACATTTTGTTACAAACAGCCCGCTAATGCACTTAAAAGATTTACAGAAACCAATTATCACCCTTTCTGCCACCCACCGACATCAATTATTGCTCAAATTTAAGATGATGATGATGACAGAATATTTTAGAAGCCACTTTCTAAGCCGCTGTCTCTCTCCAGCGATGCTCGGCACTGACAGAGCTGTCCTGGAGCACTTCTGATGAAAGCCTCCTCGCTCCATCCTGCAGCAGAACTCTGAATATCATTGGGAACGACTGCAATTACTGAGGAATTTATGGAAATAGCAAAACCAATGACTTGACATAAAGACTGTGCTGGAAAATGTGGAGGCAAAACGTCTAAAGCGTCTCCCCCTCATCTCCAACCCTGCTGATCTGTATGTTAATACACAGCCTTCATGCAATTAGTATGTTAATCCATACATTAATTGGAACCAGACGAGCTTTAAAGATCCCTTCCAACCCAAACCATTCCATGATTCTATGATTAACATATACACGACTTTCCTGCAGTGCCTGTTTCTATAAGAAGCTCATCACAGACTGGTTTGGGTTGGAGGGGATCTTGAAGATCATCTGGTTCCAACCCCCCTGCTATGGGCAGTTAAATAAGAGATAAATAAGCTCAGCTTGCCCTTCCAGAGGCCTGTGGTGTTTTCATCTCTGCCAACAACTTTAAGGAAATGCCACCTGAAAATACTTATGGATTTCCTTAAAGATAAGCTTAAAAGCAAACATCACACAAAATTAGCCTGGATTATTTGTGCCTGGATTATTCTTCTTCTTCCTTCATTAAATTGGGGTACATAACCCTACATTAAGAGCAACAACCCACCAGCAAGCATAAGCGTGACACCTGCCTACAGGCAGCTCAGGCGAGTCCTCCTCCCATTGATACCCACAGCACTAATCCAGATCAGTAGCGATGTAATTGAGAACAGCTTCCAGCCCTAAATCTGTTCCCAAGATACTTCCATGCTCTACATCGGTACCTCTATTAAATACATCTCTGGCTTGTAATATACCACCAAGTAGTGGGGGATTTGCTGCTTCGTCTATCCACGCACCAAACCAGTCTGCTGCTGAAATGATTACTTGTGCAATGAGCTTATGATCTCAGTGAAGAATAGAGATTTCAGGCTACGCGCGGATGTTTATTGTGGGCTGCAGCACAGACATGTTATAAAACAGCTCCAAACTGGCAGGATTTCTTCAAAACAACAACAAGAAGAATCCCAAACAAACAGACCCTGAATTATTAATGGGCTAAGCCTGCTCAAGTGATGAGCAGCAAGCAGGGTGAGCCCGGGTGCAGGATACAGTGGGGAAGGTGGTGGAAAAGCCATTGCTGTGAGCAGTCCCTTATGGCTGTGGTCTGGGTGGGGGAAGACACTTGAAAAGGGGAAGGCGGGATGGTGGTTAAAGGAAATGGATCCCACTACAAAAAGGACAGACCTCCACACATCCTCCCGCCAGCCAGGGCTGGGGAGCATCCCCACAGGAAGCACAGCAGCCCCTGGATCCCCTGGGAATGGGGCTGCACCTCTGCCACCAGCACAGCACGATGGGGAACTGCACCCCAAATCCTTAAAGGAATAGAAGAACTTCAAATGATGGCTATTGGGGTAGCCCCATGTAGAGGACATGCTGAGGGGCACCCACGGGTGGGTTGTGGCTGCGTGGGGAGAGGCTCTGCCTGCGCAGTGCCAATATGCTGCACTGGGGCTCCTCATATCCCAAAAGGATGCGGTAGGATGGGGCAGCCTTGGAAAGGGACTCCCAGCCCTGCCAGGGAGGGAAGCAGCCGCTCTCCTAGGAGTATATTTAACAGCAGCTTCTGCTCCATTGAGCACATCTTCCCCAGTGTTACTCCACTGACTTTGGTTTATTCTACATCTACTTGACCACTCTCACCTCCGCCGAGGGAGGTATCATCTCATTAGTACACAGACATATCTCAAGTACGCAGTGATGAATTCTCCCCGGAGCTTCAAAAGCAATACATGTGACCTTTGCATGTTCCTGCCATAAAATACCAGGAACACCTCCAGCTCCCAAGATAGAAGCTGTGGTGGGCATATGTGAGCAGCATACACCATATGGATTAAGTCAAAGGGAATACTTGGAAACTTCGACTCTGCCTTCAGCAAAATTGACTCCGGCAACAGTTTCAGCCATTTCTTGAGGCTTTTCCGTGTGTTTATGATCCCTGCAAAAGGATCTTTCAGCCTTGGCCTTTGAAGCGTCTCGAGCCCTGCTCTTACAATAGCTTTGGATTTAGTGGAGATCACAAAATAGAGCATAAAATGGTAATAGAAAAACGAAGACTTACAGCACGGCTCCTCTGTAAAAGGAAGAGCCCGTGCTGCCTGGGGTGGCTTGCACATAAATCTGGCTCAGGGTTTCATTCAGACTCCTTCAGACCCACTTCTTTTTACTATCTCATACTGCAGCAGCAGCAAATAAAACATCCAGGCACGCTTAAATATCGATTTCACCTCTAGCACACACAAATTCTTTAAACAGTGCGTTTCTACCCAGCGCCGAGGCGTCTTACTGGGGGGGTTAAAACTATTTAAAGCTGTTTTACATGTAAGACACTTGCTTTTCGGAGCAATCCCACCTAATTGAAGAGGAGCCGGCAGAGCGCAGAGAGCTGGTGGAGCTATCCGGAGGTTTATCTGATCTCGGTGATAAAATTCCATCCCTGGGGTGACCTAAAAAGGACTGGAAAAGGCATGTGCTCTGCTGCTGCGTGGATCAACGCGGCGCTAACGGCAAAGCGAGATGGATGATCTCATAGGTGTTTTCCAGCTCTCCTCCCCAAAGCTCCTCAGGAGCCAGTCAGAGACCAGGCTCCTTCTTTGTCATTAAATACTTTGGGAATGACACATTGTGCTCCTGGACTGCCCAATGACAGCAGCTCAGCTAAACACCAGGAGGAATTTAAACCTCGGCGTATCTCTTGACGCTGGGAGATAACTCTGGACCTCTCTGAATAGGAGACGCTGCAGCTCTCCACTTAAGTCACGTTAATGATCTCAGAGATTAGCAAAGCTGGTTTGGAAATCTCAGCATGCCATTACTGTCAAGGGCTTCCGGGAGAAAGCACTATTTATGGACTGCCTTCAGACCAGCCGAGGCAGGCGGCAATCTTCTGCCTTGGGTGGTGAAGGGCACCCAAATCCCAGCCTCGCTGTGCCTGGCTGCATGGATTCCCCCACATGGGAAGCAGAGGGTGCAGAGCCCCTGCTGCAGCACAGCCTGGGAGCTGAGCAGTGACAGATTTGCTGCAGCAGCTTCCCTCTATGAGCACCCAAACCCCATCGCTTCCATGGGCAGGAAAATGCATTCCCCGAGAGAAGCCCAGGCAGTGTGGGTGATGTGCCCATGGTCCCACAGCCAAGAGCATCAGTGTCCATCCCGGCCCCTACCTGGCAGACCCAGCTCCCCACAGTGCCACAGTTGGGATATTAATCAATGCCACATGTTTTCCCTTTCAAGTCACTGGAAAAAATGCACTATCCCTCATTCTGCTTGGGAAGTCGCAGGGGCCGGGAGATGGATACCAGAATCCTTCAGGCTAAAGCCATATCCGCAGTGGATTTCACACGCCAAACGCTGGTTTTCAAAGCTCCTCTCTCCCCAGCATATTTAAGGCTCTGTCAGTAATTACAGAGCTCTTTCAGCAACAGAGACAGGCTGAAGAATCAGCTGACGGGCAGTGAGGATCTTTGCATTACCACTGCTGAAATCCCCTGGGTTTGCTGTTACCATCTATAGTTGGTTACGCAGGAGGGCTCAGGGGCTTTATCAGCAACTATGGTCCCATCCAGCCTGGCGCTGTATGAACACCTAAGGACCATCCTTGAAAAAACTGACTGGCTGACAAATGTCATGGAGCCTGAGAAAGAAAAATGCAGCTGCTCAGAACTGCAGAGGGTCAGTGCCAAAAAGCATCACCTGTATCCCAACACTGGGCTCAGGGTGTGCGCATCGGGTTGCTGCGATGCCAGCCCACTCAGCACACCTGCTAGGAGCAGGGATACCAAGGGCATATGGCTGCGGTGATGCTCAAGCTCCCCTCCTAAATCCAAGATGCTCTCAAGGCATTGCTGCTAGCAAGACAACTTCTTCCTCAGCATACTTCAGTTTGGCACACGCCAGCCCAATGGTGATGCACCACTCAGGATATCCAGCTCCTGTCTGGCATTCCTGCCCCAACGGCACCCCTCTCATCTCAACCTTCCTGCTATCCACCAGCGTGGGAGCTCCACAACTGAAAGCCATTTGGGACATTGCACTGGTAACCTAATACTTTGAAGAAATAATAAAGCGAGCCAGATTTAACCCAACTGAGATGACAGGCCAAGGCTCTGCCCACTGCCCTTCTAGAGACTTATGAAATACATACAAAGGGGGAGTGCAAATGGAGACAACCCTTCTTCGAAGCCTAGAGACACCTCTGATGGCCACCTCGCTGTGGAAATGGTGAGGGAAATGCAGTAGGAGATGCAGTGAAAGCACAGTGGATGCAGAAGGATGTCCATTGTGGTACAAGCTGGTTTTTTGATGCAGAAAGGGCAGCGTTGAAGCGCTAGGAAGGGTGGATCCTCTGCAAGGTAGCTCAGCAGGACCAAGCCACTTGGCTTTGCCCAGGAGCACCCTCTGCTCTGCCCAAGGACTGCACTGTAGCTGCCAGTATCTCAAAACCTGGCTGTGCTAATGATGAAGCTGGGGCTGCTAATGCAGGGCCAGTTAATGAAGGCAAAGCTGACTGTGATTTGCTAGTGATACTATGGGCTCCATAACGCTGAGATTATGGGAAATCCAACACGCAGAGTATATATAATAGGTAATTAGTCAAACTTCAAGAGCAGCCTCTACAACTTTCTCATGGTCCCAGAGATCATGGCAACAGAACTCGGTTGTAAATCATGAGTACCTCAGAAGGACAGGGGTCTTCTGCAACCCAGATCAGTCAATGCGGTGGCCAGCTTCTGAGCTCCTTTAAGCCCTGTGCAAGCTCACTGAACTGAATCTTCCTGCAATCCCACCGAACCTGCTCCAGCCCTCAGGCACCGGGCCGTGAGGCTCAGCACAACCGCCCTGCCTGCTCAAGCACTGATAACATACTTTGTCCCACCCCTGAAAGACCTTTGCAACAGGGAGCAATGCTTCATGTAGGCACGCTTCAGCCTTCACTGACCTCACAAGGTGAATGGTTTATTGTGGTGCTGTTCTTACCTGCGTGGCAGCAGCCACACCGCAGCAAGCCTTACCTAACAAGGACTGGAAAATCCCTCCAGAGCCTGGCAGGACTACACATCCATGCGTCTGTGCCAACAGATCTGCCCAGCAGACCATGCTAAGCACTAGTGCCAATGGTCAAATTCCAAGTCCAGGTACTTGCACTCAACCGAAATGCACTAATGGATCTTAAGAATGCAGTGATATAACAGCAGTGGTGCAGGCCACACTACACTGTGATGGTTCAAGACACCGGGGAAAGAAGTGATGTTTTAGGTAGGAAATCCTCTTTCTTTTGGCTCCCATCTGCCCAGCTGGCTACAGCTGGAGAAATGTTGGAGCAACGCTTTCAGACATGGCCAAAGGAAGAGGGGTCATGCTCAGCACCCCCATCCTGACCACCTCCTCCTGCAGTACTGCTCAGGGATCAGTATAGGAGGTCATGATGATCATGAGTGATCTGGATCCATCAATTCTGCTGCAAATCAGACCCCTGTTCCACAACCCACACTGCACTGTTCCTACCATCATCTGGTTTACCCTGTTCTTCCTGCACCACATCCCTGTGTGAATAAGGCACTGAGATACACTGGAGATCCAGTGCTGCAGCAATCCACATCATCTCTTTTGGAATGCCTTAGCAAAGATTTCTTCGTCAAGGCCTTTCGTTCCACACAATTACTTCAAAAGCCTGAATGCCCCCTCTGGGATGCCCAGGCAAGGAGACAAACAACAGCAACACTCACCCATCTCCTTCAGCTCCATATTAACAAGTTCCAACCAGCACGCATCGAGCTCATCCAGGTCATAGCGGCTCACTCCTTGCAGGTAAGTCCTGGTAGCTTCTGAAATCTCAGAGCCAGCCAGGCCGCTGGGTGAAACCTGTGAAGGCGAGTTCTCCAGCTGGGGTATGATCCTGGAAGGAAAGGAGGAGAGGTTGAGAGCTACAGCTTGCAAAGCACCCCATCTCCTGCCATGGAGGATGTGATCGCACCATCTGCAAACCTGGCTCTAAGAATGAAAGCAAGCCAACAAAATCAAGGGGGTTTTGCACACTCAGTGTTGTCTCCTGTGCCCTGGGTGCTCTGAGGACCATAACCTGGACACTTTTCCATAGACTGCTGGTCTGGGCATCTGTGTGATGGTTTGAGTTGGGATGTGTCAAAACAAGCTGATTTTCCAGCTCCCAGCTTCCCTCCTAAGGACCTCAAGTTTGTGCTTTTCTCAGTGCCCCAGGGAAAAGCAGTACAAGCAGCAGGAATGGCTCCAGCATCGCGCCCGCTACCCTGGGCTGGGATCAGGAGGCGAAGGAGTAGGATGGGAACCAGGAATTTGGTTTTCAGTCTGTGCCTCCACCTGCCCCAGTGTATTCCTCACTGCAGACTGGTGGCATAACCCAATCCCATCAGAAAATCATATCAGCGCTGCTCATAAGCTTTACCACAGCATCTCATCCATCTTAAACACCCACTGATGCTTTTAGGTACAAACCAGCCTGCACCCTGCATGGCTCCATGCTGCAGAGCAGCACCGCGCAGGCGGCTCAGCGCTGGGCTGTGGGCACGCGCCTCCTCTTCTCCAGTGCCCCCTCACACCATGAGAAATGAAGCCATTCTTCCACTTTGGCTCCTTTCTTCCTCCTGCCTTGCATCCCACCAGCCTGGTGGCAGCAGCCTCCTACATGTTTGGATTCCCAAGTCAGTAACTCAACCTACAGCTACAACCGCTGGTACCAACCTGATGTTGCTGCCCCTGATGTAAGAGGGTTGTTTCTCCCCATGGGGGCTCGCAGAGAGGCTCACACAGGAATACCACATCAGGGCACAAACACCCTGTTTGGGAGAAGTACACTGTCCTGCCTGTGACACTGGGAAATCTGATGTGGAAAGCACATGCAAGCACAGGACCATGGCTGTTTCCAATAGCGATGCTCTTGCCTGGAGCCAGGGGGCCTGCTGGCAGTGGGGACCATGGTACCAACCCATCCCTGCTCCATGGCTGCACAGAGCATCCCACAACCTCAGAAAGGCAGGATATGCCCAAGCCATGGGATAAACACTGAGACGGGGCTAAGGAAAGGGCTCCTGCTCCCCATGCTGCCATCTCAGCCATGCTGCCAACACAGCTCCTTCCACCCTGCAGGCAGGATGGTGGCACACAGACACTGGGCTTGGCACCGCCATGCCCTCTGTGAATATGAGACTCTGCCCAGCGGGTGAACTCAAGTGCAATGTTCCATCCTAGTTACACTGGGGAACATGAGCTCAGCCATCACCCTCTCCCCACTGCACCCTGCTCAAAGCACTCAAGGAGCAGAAGCATCTGTCAAGTCCCTCCAGAGGCCCCTGAGCACTGGAGGAAGCCCGAGCTCCCCCAGTCCTTCCTCTCTTTCCAGCCCAGGACCTGACTGTGGGATAGATGGGTTATAGTTTGGTGACCAGAATCGACCCAGCGCTGCTGTAGGAAGCAGTGTCCGTAAGTAAGTAAATTGTTAAGCACCCTAAATGGCAGCTTTCCTTTAACTACAGCTGTAGTCTTCCCATTCATCTACAGAAATGAACTCCTTACGTGACAAAAATGAGGTCCAATGGATACAAGGGTCCAAATACTGATAAGAACAGTAACAGCAATTAACATGAACAGCCATCAACTCAAGCAATTACTGCTAATTAACTTCTTCACTACGAGGGTGGTTCTTCCCTGTGAGGGTGCTGAGGCGCTGGCACAGGATGCCCAGAGACACTGTGGCTGCCCCATCCCTGGCAGTGCTCAAGGCCAGGTTGGACACAGGGGCTTGGAGCACCCTGCTCTAGTGGAAGGTGTCCCTGCAATGGCAGTGTTCGGAACTGGATGAG
Organism: Amazona ochrocephala; assembly: GCA_039720435.1. Classification (NCBI taxonomy): domain Eukaryota; kingdom Metazoa; phylum Chordata; class Aves; order Psittaciformes; family Psittacidae; genus Amazona; species Amazona ochrocephala. The sequence goes on from CM077889.1 coordinate 18,066,194, forward strand.
CTTTAAGGTCTCTTCCAACACAAACTGATTCTGCAGTTTACCAGTGCACAACAGAGACCAGATCCTGGCCCTGGGCTGCTCAGATGAGACGCTCAAGCCACTCTCTGCAGACATCCACTCCCCAAAGCACCCTCTGCAGGCAGAGCACCCTCTGATTTAAAACACCCTCCAGCACACCATGCACTTTAGTGCCGCAGTCACACCGCGATGGGCAGCACAGCAACGGAGAACATCCCATGGTGGCCTGGGAGATGTGTTCTCTCTACTCCCCACCACGGCGATGGGGAGAGGAGCTGCCTCATGCGCGGCAAGTTCCCAGCGCAGAAAGCGAACAGGCACTGGCTGTCAGCTCTTCTGCCTTCTCTTGGCAACTCTGCGGCAATATGCGTGACACTTGCCATGCACACGTCAACAGTGCCATGCGTAATGGCATGCAAGCAGAGGACACGCTGGAAATGGAAAGCAGCCTGTGGTGCCAGCTCACAGATCCCTGCAAAGTTGGGAGCTGGCTGCAGGATCCGCACTGCTCATGTGTGTGTCCCCCCCCGCAGAACACCACCCCCTGGCACCAATGTCAACACGGAAAGATGCTGCGAAGAAACAAACAAGCAAACAGCAACCTGGTGCAGCACATCAGCCCCTTCCAAGCGGCTCCTGAGGATCCAGCCCTGCTCCTGCACCAGCACCAGCAAGGAAGCCTGCTGGTCCCCGCAAGGCTTTATCTGCCTCCTGTCCTCATCTGTGAGTTAATGTCAGAGCATCGAGTGCCTTGTGCTCTGTGATGTCTCTGGGGCAAAGCCATCGTGTCCATCATGGAACCAGACGATGCTCCAAGGCCTGTAAGTGCCAAGGGGAGAAATCTGTGCACAGCTGCTCCCAGGAACAGGGCCCTACCTGCCTTGCCCAAGGCTGGAAGGAAATCAGCGGCAGGGCAGGGAAATGAACACGGAGTTTCTCCAGACCCAAACATGCAGTTTAACTGCTGTCCTCTGCAGCCACAACCATCAGAGGCACTTCCAGAGCCACCAGCAGGAGAAGCAATAACTCAATTGCTTGGAGGGGAAAACAAGAAAGGGGCTCATTTTGCCTCTTCTGCCCTATCTTCCCCACCAGCAAACTGAAAATAAAGATGTATCCCAATGCCCCGAGGACACCTCCAAATTTCAGTTCAGGATCTGAAAATAACCCTGTGAAAAGACAGCTCTCACTCCCCAGATCTTAAAATGAGCTCAGTGTAATCTAGGACAGGGCTTGGGGATTCAGCAGCGTCTGTATTTAATGCAGAACAGCAGTAATAACACTGAAAAGAAGCGTGCTCCTACTCAGGCTTCAGGAATGTCATCTAGGGAGCTCCCAACCCCTTAGGATATACAGGAGTCACTGTGCAATGTGAACTGGTCCAAGAAGGACTGAACCTCTCCTTCCCGCAAGCCCAGGTCCAGCATTGCAAAGGGCCCATGGTGGGTCAGCACTGCCGTCTTACAGCAGAAAGCTCAAAGCTGTTGAGAGAAAAACCTAATCCTCTGACCGCAATGAATATTCCTGCTGGAAAGAGCCATAAGCCTTCCTTAAGCCACGTTACACAAGCTGCTTGCTGAACAACCGGCTGCAGCAGGTGATGGGGGGACACGGGCCAGCTGGGGATGCTCAGGAGAAAGGAGCCTCTAATTTTAGCCTGGCATAGAAGTGCAAAGTTTACTGCTCTGTGTTCGTATCGAAGGAGCAGCCTGAGCAGGTTGTGTACTGCATTGACAGGCACTGAAATGCACTCAGTCTGGTAAGGATGTGGATGGTGACTGAAGGAATCCCTTTGGGTTATCTGTAATGTGGGACAGATGATACCACATGCCAAGAGCCAAGGTGCTGCGTTCCCAGCGCTGCCGGTGTGCAGGATACAGCGGCCACCCCAGGTCAGGTCAGGCCCCATGTGTGTGCCCAGCCTCTGCCTTCTTATTGCAGCTATCCCATGGCAAAGGACTTTCGTTGAACCTGGTGCTCAGACACTGGAGATAAATGAATCCCCCTGATCACGCAGCCACCTGAATGCTACCGAACCCCCCAAAACCTGGATGTGTGCTTAGACTCTCAGGTCCTGGTGATGCAGAGATCACAGGGAGCTTCACTGAGGATAACAGCACCACCAGCAAAAGAACTCCACATTCAGCTTTTCCTGACATTGCTCCATTAAACGGAGTTTGCTTTGGTTGAACAGGAACTGGAATTTACAGAGCGACTCTTTGCTCCTCTGCTGCTGAAGACCAAGTTAATTAAGATACAAAGACTCAAGAAGAATCCCAAGATAAGAAACTCTTACACTAGTTTGCTACTGACGTGAATTTTATGACTTTAGTACAGCACCGGTGGGAGATGGGATTCCAGAACCAGGTTTGCACCTCCATAGGGACAGCACTGCCTTTTGTCGGGACACTGCCCTGCTGGGTGGCTTTGAGCTGTGACTCGAGTGGTGCTGCTATGTGCTGCCCAACAGCACCTGGAAATAACTGCAGAACTGGGTTTTCTACAGCAAGCAGCATGTATAACCTATATACAGAGACCTGCTGGAAGCCTGGTCCAGATCAACCCCTCACTCATCTGCAGCACTAAGTTAAAACACAGGATTTTTATGGCTCAGCAAACCATACAAAAGGCTGTCCCTGCTCCTGTGAGCATCCCTCCCATCCCAATAGGTGCAGAAGGCAGTCAGATCCTGGGACTCACATGGAACACCGCAAACCTCTGGGAAGACCAAGGATGCAACACCTGGAGATGCACGGCCTCTCATTTACTCCTGGATTTGTATTAGTGTGTAGAACCATGCTCCTAAAGAGCAACCCGTTCCTCCCTGATCCATGCTAACACGCCGCATATAAATGTTCAGATATAAAGATCAATGACTGCAGAGACAGTTGCCTTGGGCTAGGAGAAAAAATGGCAGGAAGAGATTCTATGATTTAATACAAGAGAGCAATCCTCCAAAAAAACCATGCCCTGATTTACAGCAGCACAGAAAGCAGCCCATGCTGTGCACCTCTCCTCATCTACAGCAACAGCAACAGCAAAGAGAACTGGAGCCCAAAAAGCTGCAAACTTTGTGCTGCCCACACACTGCAGTGGAGCCACAGCTAAATAAAGGGAACAAACCACGGAGGCCACCTTAGGCAGCATCTCCTGCTGGGCCCTGAATGCTAGGGCTGGCAAGGATGTCATCAGGGCTTCGCTTACACACAGGAACGGGGCTCTATCAGCTTTGGTATGTTCCATATAAATGGTGATGCTGACACATGAGCACCCCTGCAGCCAGGGACCCTGGGCAGGGCACAACCAACCAAACCCAACTAGGTGTGCACGAAGAGCAAGAACATGTTCCAAAAAGCCCCAAACCACCTCTCTTCAACTAAACTAGAGCAAAAGAGCCCTAGGTAGCAAGCAATGTGCTATGAAGAACATAGACTAGCCAAGACCCTGAGCTTCTGAGGCTCTGTGATGTGCAAGGGGTGTTAAGAGAAGAGAAAGTATTGTACATGACCCTGGGTTGCAGATGGAAAGCATTGTGAAGCTGAGGTGATCCATATCTCAATGGGGAATGTCTCAAATACACTAAATTGGGTAGGCAGCAGAGGATAAACAATGCCAAAGCAGGAAATGAAAACACTACAGGAATGAACAGCATGGCCTGTCATTAATACACACAGCTGCAGTACAGGATTACACAAGGACTTTCTTCATCTCAAAATATACCTTAAGGAGTTCACAAAGAAACCTCTTGGCTGGACCCTGGGGAGCGTGGTTGCCCTCCTTAAGCCAGAGCACTCCATCAAGGTGGCTTCCCATTAGCACCTCGCTGCCAACCCAGCAACCTGGGATAAGGGTGATGTGTGCCCTTCCTGTGCCACACACTTCTGGGATGACCCATTTTCCAAGCAGGCCTCTGATGGTGGGACCACACGTGTGCCCACTGCAACTACTGGTGGTTGCTGGTGATGTGCCACCACTGAGATGCTGTGACTCTCCCCTCACCATCACCAGCGAAGCATCACCAAGGCAAAGCCTCCACCAAGCACCAAACTAGAAGCTCGATTACACTGGAGGAGCATTTACTCCTTTATTTATCCACCCAGAGACACAGCATTAAAAACCATCAAAACCCTGTATCAATCAAGGGCTTATTTAAACGAAGGGTGGAAAATTGGGAGCAACCTCAAAAGCACAACAAACCTGGGGCCATTAGTCTGAAAGTGGGTCTCAAGGGCACTTGAGGAAAAGGAGTAAGTGGACCCCAACACTCTTGAGGATCACATGTATCCCTGGAGAACATTACACAGTAATAAAATATACTCAGCAAATTCCCATGGTTAATCATCTCTGTAAACTGAACGCTTCACTTGGCTGAAGGGAGAAGGCAATTTTTCCTATATGCTCCCTTTTAATACGCTAGATAGAAATAATTAATCCAGTTTCTGTTCTGAAAATACTCCATTTTATTACGACGAAGGCTTTAGTCAATCATCTTTTCTTTACTTACATCCCAGGCTAAATTAGACTTGTCCAGCATCCATAAATAAATCAGCTTAGGAAAGCCAGTGGAAAGATAACTCTGCCAGCAACCTTCAGTGGATACTGATCCTGTTCTCAGCAACAGCTCTGCTCGTGGGGGGAATTCTCCTGCAGCACATGACAACTTTAAAAAGGCAATTTAAAGGGATGATTTCCATCCTCTTTTTATTAATATCTAGCAGGGCACTTGGAGCAGAGACCCAACCTTCTTATGAACTTAAGCTAATAGGTTTTATAGATGCTATAGCTTGCCCATAGGAGAGTGGTGACATAAAGACAGAGAATGGGGTGAATGGTCACAGCAACAAACCCCTTTATTTTACCAAGAGCATCAACAGAGTTACAGCCCCGTTTTCAGCTGGCACTGCTGGGACCACTCTGTGCAGCAAAGTAAGAATGTGCACTATTTCCTCATTGGCTGCTGGAGCCAAAACCCCTCAAGATTTGGCAACAGCCACTGCAAACCCACAAAAATTCATACCTACATAACAGAGCGGGCACAGGGCTCAGCCCAGGAGTCAACGGTGGGTCTGGGAAGAGGAACCCGCAGTGGCTGTCTGGTCTGGTGGCCCAGTCTGCCACCCCGCTTTGTGCCACTCATGGGCTATCCTTGTGTAACGGTCTGTAAAAAGCACATTTCTAGCAAAAGAAGTTGATGGAGGTAACACAACATCAATCCCTCCTGTGCACATCCATGCTCGAGCAAGCAGCCCAACGCAACCACGCGGCTCATCACCACCACTACTGATGGCTGTGATGGACGGCTGGGCTGGCACTACCCTCTAATATACCCTAAACCTTCAGTAAACTGCTTGTCCCAAACACATACAGAGGTGATAAACACTTGGCTCAGCTTTGAAGCTCTCACTGGGCTTCTTGCTGCTGTTTTGGGAGAACAAAGCAGCTGCATTTGGCCCTGGAAGGATCCACCAAGCTCTGTAACAGGAGCACCCATGCCCAAAAAGCATCCCCTGACTGCGCAGACACCGTTCGCCAATGCTCAGCCCTGCACAGGTCCCTTTGTGTTACCCAAGTGGCACTGGGGATGCTCAGGAAGGGGTTAACGCTGTTTGCAGCAGTGTCCTGCCCTCTGGGTACCAGCAGCCAGTAAGTGTGGCTCCGGGTGACGTAATGCCTGGGCGGCTGCTTGCAGGCTGCACACCCCATCCCTCCTGCGATGGAGATGTGTCAGGGACCCTGGGATGCATCAGGGACCTCATCAGGGACCTCGGGATGCATCGGGGATCCCAGCGTCCTCTGCCAGGCAGGGACCAGCACAGGACAGCGCATCTCAGCAACACCAACCATCCCTTTAGCTGTTGTTTTCCCCAGCTAAACCCTGGACACTCAGCGCTATCCAGCTTTTAAACCGCCCCCAACTCCATAGCTCCATAGGGCACATCCTGCAGTTGCCAGCACTGTGCCTGCTGCTTGGCTGGGAAACTCCTTTCGGCTCCAGGACCATTCAGGGCCTCACTGTTTAGGACTGGCAATCTCCCCGTGACAACCCCACTTCTGTGCAGGATGGTCAGGCTGGGGGTGGGTGGCCCCTGATGTGCAGCTTAAGATTTATACAGGCAGGTTCTGGAAGTCTTACTGGAATGAAGCTCAAGCTCCAAACTGCAATTAACAGATGCAATAAGAGAAATGCTATTTTCTCCTCTCCATCTAACATCTCCTCCAGTAACAGCCTGTAACCAGAGTGGGTCTTTCCAGGCCTCTGGAATAATGTAATCCTCTAAGGAGAAAGTGATTCACTCTTCTTTGATGTGATAAAAAGAGGAAAACAAGTGAACAGGAGGCACTAAACAGCCATCTTGTGAAACCCAGCCAGCTTTTCCAATTTCCTTTCTGAGCTGTTTATCGCCATATAAAAAGCCTGATCCTGGGCAGACAAAACCAAGACCAGAGTGTTGATGTCCCTGCCTTTCTCACGTTTACATTCCAGCCCAAATCTCACTGAGATTTAGCTCATCAATTTAAATCTCAACTCTGATTCAGTGCCCAGAAAACCATTGTGATGTAGACCAGAGAAGGAGCCTGGCAAGGAAACATCCAGGCGCAGCGCTGGGAAGCTGCAGAGCAGCATCCACCTTCCCAAGGTGGAGGAGAGGACGGGCACTGTTTCACAGCAGGCTTCACGTGCACAACTGCTGCGCAGCAGCAAACCACGGCTGCATGGGTAGGCAGCAATGGCCAGGCGGTGGTTTGCTGGTGGGCTGCTTGGAACAACAGAACACAGATGTTTCTCTGGCTGATAGACGAAAGCAGCGTCTGGGCTGAGAGCAAAACACACACAAATTCTGATGTGGCGCAAGGATCTTCTCCCTATTCCTTGACCCCTTTTCTCTCTGTGCCCTAACAGTGGCATTGTCCCTGCTGGCGGTAAGGGGTTGGAACTGGATGATCTTTAAGGTCCGTTCCAACTCAAACCATTCTAGGATTCTACAATCAAAAGCAGCAGGAGTGGACTCTGACCCGTTGCTGGGAGGAGACACAGCCTGTGCTGCTGTTCTGGCTCCAGAGCCCAGCAAAACACAGTGGCCACCGATCCTAGAGGATGCTCAGGCAACATCTGCTCCCCATGGGCGAGCAGGACAGAGCCAGCACCAGCACCCATGGGTGCTGCTCTCCTCCTTCTCCCATAGCACCACTACCCCGTGGCCCCTCAGGCACCCATGCCACCCGCCAACCTTCTCCAATCCCAGCCAGCAGGCTGCTAGCATTCTGCTCATTTCCATTTAAGCAATATGTATCTTGGAATGGCTGCTAGGGAAGCCAGGGACACTTGAGTATATGTTTTCAGGATATAAAAAGACAAAAAACGTTGCTTCTTTATGTAACCTAAGCCAAGCTACTAACGTTAAAGCATCTGGAATTAATTATCTCAGCCAGATAATGTTTCCACAATTATTCCAGTAATGCAAACAGCTCTGCTTGTGTCTGCATCCCACTCTGGGGACCAGAGACAGAGGCTGCGGGTGATGGCACCACCTGCCATGGGCCGAACAGCGCCTGTGGCCATGAGCCACAGCGCATCAGGAGCCAGCCAAATCCCCCCGACCCTACTGCTAATGCAGCTGAGCATGGGAAAGCTCAAGATACAGAGGAGGGCAGCAAGACGACTGCTGCTGTGACCACTGCACATGTCTCCTTACAGAAATCCGGCCCAAGGAAAGCAAAGCTTTGAGGAATTTGGAAAGGCAGCATCCAGCCATTTCTTTCATGTGCTCTGAATCACTGCACTAACGCTGAACCCTGAGACACATGAGAACAGCTCCGACGCTGAGTCACTGGGAACAGCACACAGCCCATCCCACACCAGGAGGGACCCGTCTGCCTCTTGCACCATCCACTCTGCAGCTACACTTGTTCTGGGGTGTTTTACACATCTTCAAGCGCACTGAGAACAAAAGCACCTTCTCCACCTCACCAAGGTCCTGGGACGTTTCCAGCAATGCTTCACCTAAATCCAACAGGATTATCCACAGCACCAAGAACGGAGCAGCTATTCCTGCTGCCTGGCTGTCCTGCTCCTCCCATCACCCTGAAGAGTGCTTCAAAGTAATAGTTTCTTGTGCTGTTCAATGGGGACACAAGGTACACTAAATCACTAGCAGGTGATTAAATTACTGCTGCTGTTGCAAGCAGCAGTGATCAAATCTGCCAGGGTTTGCCCAGCTAAACACTAAATCCATGGTTTTGGATGCAGAGCGGAGGTGATGGAGCGAGATACGGAGGCTCCCAAGGCTGTACCAAACCAGAGCTCCTTCTGAGAGCTGCAAACCTCGTTACAGAGCAGTGGCAAATCAAACCTGCTCGTTCTATACATTTACTGCTGAAATACACTTGACTTTCTGTGTGCTTGATCCAGTATAAACCACAGGCATCCACTGGGAGGATTAGCAAACATTCAAGCTACAAGTCCAAGTGGCTCAGCACTAGGTAAGAACAGGCTGGATTAACACGTTTCCTGTAGCAAACTAATAAAGGTGAGGACCTGCTGAAAGCCCACATGAGAACTTGTCAAGCAGATTGTAAACCAGAAATGATTACAAGTAACAGAGTAAATCACACTCACTCCCTTGCAAAGCACTCCCAGGCACCAGGCACAGGCTAACAGCCCTCTACAGCACCAACACCACCTTTTGTACTGCCCAGACCCTCTGAAGCACCGAACTGCTGCTGACACAGAGGTGATTCATCCCATTCTAAATCAGCCATCTAAAAGACCAGCCTTTCAGTACCTAAAGGGAAATCTGGAGAGGGCCATTTTACAACGCCAGGTAGTGACAGGACAAGTGGGAATGGCTTTAAACTGAAAATGGGGAGATTGAGATGAGCTCTTCGGCAGAAGCTCTTCCCTGTGAGGGTGCTGAGGCGCTGGCACAGGGTGCCCAGAGAAGCTGTGGCTGCCCCATCCCTGGCAGTGTTCAAGGCCAGGTTGGATGGGGCTTGGAGCAAGCTGCTCCAGTGGAAGGTGTCCCTGCCCATGGCAGGGGTTGGAGCTGGATGAGCTTTGAGATCCTTCCAACCCAAACCAGTCTGATGCTATGACAGGCCACCCTGCCAACAGCCCATCCCTCCCCGCTGCTTGCAGGGACAAGGGCTGCCTGAGCAGATCCGAGTGAAACCTCCCTTTCCCAGCAACAGAGCTACAGAGGGAACCCACTGATGTTACATCAATGGGGTCTTCTGCTGTCCTGGATCAGTGCCACTGGACATCCTGTCCTCACCATGGCTGAGCATCACCATGCGGGTACCCAGGAGCACAGCGAGTGTGCCAGCAGCAAGCTTTCCTCCCTCCATGCTCCCATGTCCCAGGGCTCGCAATGTAAACATTTACCTATAGAGCAGTTGGGATTCTTACTTCTTTTGATCTGAGCAGAGCCTCAGATCTTGAAAGGGAAGAAAGGGAAGCGCACACGGATTTCTGAAGCATATCCCAATCCAGGCATATTTAAGGGCAGAATGGGGACAACTGACCCAAGAAATAGCCCTTTGTATGAGCACCAGCGTGCCATCTGCGAGCTCCAAACTCACACATTTTTCATGATGAGCTGGAGGGAAGGAAGGAAAAAAAAAGGCTAAAAAAAAAAAAAAAAAGGCAAGATCATGTTAAAAAAAACAGCAGCTCTGTTCCAAAAGATCCACAAACTGCAGCAGAATCCTGCCTGCCCCTTCTGCAGCGAAGCCCAAGGGAAGCTGCTGATGAGTCAACAGCCAGCCTGCGTCGCCGACCGAGCAGAGGAAGTCCAATCCCAACACTGGAGAACAAAGTGTGCTGGTTCATAGAGTACATGCTGAGAATGAAGCCTCGGGAAGCCCTCCCCGGGCTGGAAGCCGCGCGGCTGCAGGGATACAGCCTGGACATCACCCAGGGCTCCCGCCACACACTGGGGAAGAGGGAGAGGTGAAGTCCAGACACTGCTGGCACATTTGCATTGTGCCACCCCGCTGCTGTTCGGCCTGGCCACGGCTCCTTGGTGCTACCAAGCTCCCCACTGCAACACATTCCGCTCCCAGCATTATTTTCTCCCTTTGATGGAATCATTCCCTCCCTGTTCTGGATGCAGCATCCAGCCCAATGGGACGAGCCACGGTGTCCACTCACTGGGAGCAGAAGGGAAGAAGGGCAGGGATGTGCCCAGCCCTACGCATGCTACTGGTGCACCATTTACTTCTGCCCACCCCAGTACACTGATCTCCAACACTGCACCCTACAAGCGGACCCACTCCTCTTGCACCCTTTCAAGTGATATTGGTATTGCACAGCCATGACACAAACACCCCTGCCAACAACTCCACACCCTCTCAAAGAACTACCGGACCTTCTGGAGATGTTGAGGCAACTCTGGAGTCCATTACAGAGCATCACAGCCTGAAGGAGATGAACACTGGGCAGGTCCACATTGCAATCCAGCCTCAGCACCACCACACCAGCCTGACACACAGGGCAGCAAGGAGCTGCTTTACCTGCGTGTGTGGTCATTGAAGGAGGTGGACCAGAGGGGACCAGGACAGGACAGTGACACAAACACCGTGCCGACGCGGCAGACGGCGTTTGCGCTGGTGCCACCGCCATTGCCGAGTTGGTACTCGCAGAGGTTGTGCCTTCCTGTTGCCACAGCACTTTCTGTTTTCTGTTAAAACAGGGCCACAGCGACGATGCAAGTATAGATCTGCAACGCCAAGAATATCTGGGAAGCCTGCCAGCAAGAAACAGCCTTCCTGCTCGTCCTCCTGCTGTGTGCAAATTCACAGGAAACAGAATCTACAGCACATACTAATGTGGCTTAATGTGAGATCCAAGAGCCACCTCTAGATCCTGCCTGCAGCCCCGTCAGCCTGGGGAAGGAGCCATGTGCCAAAAACGTTAAATCATTAAATAAAGGAGGAATTAAAGCCTATACAGGTGCATAAAATCTCACATAGGTGCCGCTGCTTTATGGGGTGATGCTCTGCTGTGTGAGTTGAATGCAGCATTATGCATGGCACTGGCACTGATGCCTGTAGGTATGGATGAGCCCAGGCCAGGTCCCTGCACACCCACTCTGCAAAGAAGGCTTCACAGCCTCCTATAAGCACCCATGGCAAACCAGCAAGGTCCACTTTCCTCTTGAGTGTATCACGGTGTGGCTCAGGGAAGACAAAGCTCATCTAAAGCTTCTTCCCTTCTATAACAAGAGTGGTACCCACAGCCCTGATGCTCCAAAACTGTTGCGACAACTCTTCCCATTACTTTGCCACGCTTAATCCTTACACTCAAGTCGTGCTGAGACGGTCCAACATCACATCCAGCACCCAGCTGGGCCCTACACCAGGCTGGGATCTCGAACCTGGCTCTACCATTGACTCATGGTGGAAGCCTCCGTGCCTCAGTTTACCCAGTCGTGAAACAATTCACATGAGGGTTGTAAGGCTCGTCTCTGGTTCTGGAAAACCACTGGAGATCTTTCAGCTATGGGCTCTAACAGAGATGGGATGTAGTGTCATCACTGGGATGTAGTGTCGTCATCACCGGGATGTAGTGTCGTCATCACCATCTGCATCCCAGGGTGGGTGGTGTACATGAGATGCAGAGGATGCCATCCTGCTGCTCCCTGCCTCTCCAGAGGCAAACTCACCTCGACTCCTCATTCCCCTGCTCTCATCTGACTGCAAATGGCTTTTTTCGCTACACTGGAGCCCTGCAAGCTCTGGGCAATTCTCAGAGCTGTTACTACACGAAATAAAACCCTCTTCAGCAGCGATGAGCCAGAAACGATTGTGGAGAGGAAGCAGCTGATCTCCTGCGCTGCCTGATCACCCTGGCATGCGGGTGGCCATCAGCAGCATCCGTGCCTCCCAGGACACCAAGCCAAGAGATGCTGCACCTCTTCCCCCACCGCTTTCCTCACAACTGCACTGAGATTTGTGCTAACCTAGAAAGGACCCTCGAGTTTAAGGTGGCTCTTGGTGGAGGCATTTCGAGATGATGCTTTCTGGGGAAAGCATTCCTTAAACTGCAGCTCTTCCCTCCCGCCTCACCCCCAGCTTGTGACATTTTAGAGCTCCAGCAAAAGAAAACGCTTCAGAAAAATCTCATTTTCAGCTTTGGAAGCACAAAACCCAGAGGCAGGGTGCGGGTACAAGAGCTGGTTTCCAAGCGCTCAGGTGGGAGATGGAAAGAGCAGCAGTGGCTGCATATGAGGCACCTTTCAGAGGGCGAGATCCATCTCCGGAGTGGGAAGAGCCTCTCACACCCTCCACGGCAAAAGCTGCTCGCTGCCAATCACCCAGCCCAGGAACCAGTTCCCTGGGGTCAGGATGATGGGCTCAGTGCGATGCTGCAGGCAGTGCTTGCTGGCTCTCCAGCTCCCAGGGGCTCTTGGGGCCTCTCCCTGCCTGCTTCCCTCTAGGAATTTAACATGGAAATGGCTGTCAGAAGTGACAACAGGAGGACTGGATTGCCACAGGCATCCATTCCCTGTTCCCATAAAGGGCAGGATACTCTGTCATATCCTTGTGTTATACCTTTGAGATGGGGGGAAGCAAAATGCTGCCCTGACAGCGAAGAAGGGGCTCCGCATTTCCCAGTCTGCGATGTTTTTCAGCAGAGAAAGGAATTAGGATTGTCCCTATCCAACACAGGGAGGATCCATTTGGTTTATGTGACATATTTTGAGCAGGGAAAAAGGCAACTTTGGAAGCAAAGGGGCAAAACTGGTGCAGAGGTGCAGGGCAGTGAAAGCAGCAGCTCAGGTGGGCCCAGCGAGGTACCTGCTCACTGCCACTGGGATGGAGACAGGGGCAAATTAAAGCAATTAAACCAGGGAGGCAAATGGAGCTGTAAGGCCTTTTCAGGCTGCTCTCTTCAGGCAGATGAAATATAGTCATCTCCTGTGAAAGAACACTTGACATTTCTCCAAAGGAGGGCAAGCTGCAAGAGGGAGCTGTCTAACACTGGAGATACAAAAGAGATTGCAGTCTTCGTCTGTCCTTGGCAGTCTGAATGCTGCTCTCTCCATCCCCAACTCACACGGGTGACCCAAGTGGGAGAACACTGAGGGCAAGGATGCTGTGGGAGGGAGAACTGCTCACACGTCCCTTCTGGTGTGCATGTGGAGAGATGCTGTCCTGACTGAAACAAATCTGGCACCGCTTATCCCCCTGGGATGTGCATCATGGCACAAAGCAGGTGGAACCATTAACACTGCTGCAAAATGAGATCTCCATTCCACTCACGCTACAATAGTGAAGGTGGAATATCCCAAACAGGCTTCAGACTAAGGACAAAGTCCTTCAGGCCATGCTCGCTGTCTCGCTAGCCAAAGGAGATGGTTCAGGCAGATGGGACACGGTGCAGGACAGGCACATGGAGCAACAAGAGAGGAAAGACCTCCAAGGAAGTGAAGGCTGTGGATAAGCACCATTATCCCACAGCAGCCTGGGATGACTGGGGAACATCACAACCCAGAGGGGCTGAAGAAATCCACCTGAGTGATGGAGCCATTAATGAGTACCTTTGGGAGGTCACAAAGAACAGGTCACATTTCAGAAGAGCAGAAGGTGACACTCAGCATCTGCCTGTACGAATAAAACTCAGGGAAAACCACTGAAACACCCAACCTATATGAAAGCACACAAAGTAACAGGGGATAAGAACCATCTGACATGGGATGGGACCTCTGCGGTGGGTGGATAGGAGAGGAGCAGATGGGACCCATCTTCACCTAGCGAGGCTTTAACACTACCTATCAGGAGATGCTCCCGGTGGCCGTGGGCTGTGCTGACACCTCTTGCAGGGCCAGGCTTCCTCACACAGACATGGGTGCTCCTGCTCAGTCTGCTGAGTATAACTTCAAGGGAAGTCACAAACTCTTTGGAAAGCAAGGCTTGAACTCAAAAAGCTGTTGAGAAAGAGCTGGAAGCATTGCAAGAGGCAATTCATCCAGGATTATGGCACAGTGCTGAGCTTGAGAATAATCCAACGAGCAAAATAACCCAAAGTATTAGGAAATTCTTCAGAGGATGACCTGGGGGTGGAAGTGAAACCCAAGCTCCAGGTGAGCGTGCAGCACCAGGCTGTGGTGGGGTGTCTGATGTCCCCTCTGAAGCCTGTGGGCATGTCCCTGTGGTGACATGGGTGAGACCAGGGGAAGCCTGGAAGATGATGACACAACTCTGGAAAACACAGCCTCAGATGGAAGCTTAAAACAAATGGATCTGCTTAGTTTAGAGGAGAGAGGATTGAGAGGAGACACGACGGCAGCCCAAAACCAGGTGAAAGATACTGGGAAAGGGCTGGTGCTAGAACAGGACAGAATGGGATGGGGATGTGGGAGGGATGACCTGCATCAGCATCACTTTAGGAGCATCCCTGTGTGGGAACGTGCAGCACTGGGAAAGCTTCCCTGGGATCTCTAAAACCAAGGGCTTGGGGAAAAGCAGAGGAGCACATCCGCAGCCTGCCCTGAACCCGGGCTCTGAGGTCTGGGATGCGAAAGGCACCCGATGGAGCGCCGGGAAGCAGCGCCCGCAGCAGCCGCAGGTCAGGCTGCCTTCCCACGGGCACCACCAGCCCCAGCAGTGCCAAGCTATCACTTTTCAGCTGGAAATAGCACCGGCACAAGGCCTCAGCTGGGGAGCAGAGCACTGAGGAGTCCAGACTGCGGTTAGCTATCAAAGACAACTAAAAAAAGATACTCCACACACAGGAGGATTTTTCCCTCTTATTTTTCTGTTGGGCTTTTTTTTTGTCTGGGTTTTTTTTTCCTTCCCAAGGATTAAATCAACTCAACAGCCCCTTTACAACTTCCCTTTTGATGTGTTCAGCCTCATTAAAGTTTAATTTCTCTCTCTGTTTTCCCCGGGGGAGGAAGGGGAGCGTACACAAAAGTTTACTTCAGCAGCAGGGTCGGCAGCTGCAGGAGCAGCTGCTGTTGCTGTGGGACAAGCAGAGCCTCCACCAGCTTCGCCCAAGCCCCCCAGGCAAAGCTCATCCCCCCCCCCCCCCACCGCTCCCACGGGCAGCCCCAGCATCACGATGCTGTCAGCGGTGTTTCTGCAGGATGCGCACCCAGGGTCACGCACCACGGAGGGAACACGGGAGCTGCAAAGCTCCTGCGAACCCTGCGGGCTGTGGAGTCTGACCCTGCGAGGTTTAGGGTCTGACCCTGCCAGTTTTGGGGTCCCTTCCCAACCTGCCTGCTTCCCCCCTGCGCCAGCGGCACCAGCCTTTCCCCCGCGCTTCACCCATCGCCCTGGGATATTCCCACACACAGAGCGAATGGGTAGCAGCTCCCCCACGTCTCTTCTTTTTTAGCCCGAGCAGCTGTTGAAGTGTCTATTTTAAACCCGAGTTCCCTATTTCAAAATAGCTAATGAGACACCGAGCTGGGCCGATAGACGTCGTCGCTACGAGGTCTGGGAGATGCTTCTCTATTCGCTGGGCTGCTTTTCCAAGCCACGAACCTCGCATGCCCATCACATTTCCACAACCAGCTTACATGGTAAAGGGGGAAGGTGTTTATTCAAGGGCCAGCTCTTGCACCCCTGCCATGAAGCAGCAGCAGAGCCACGTGTTTCTAGACCGAGGTGCATCCACCAGCCAAGCAGAGGTGGCTCTGGGTGGTTTTCTGTTGGTAGGTTTTTATCCTCCCTTTGATTTTATCAGGTCTTTCTAAAACTTCCCCAGTAAAGAGCAAACAAGGAGCTGGTCACCACGCATGGCAACTTCCTGCACACACAAGAGGGACTTTCAGCAAGCAAATGCCCAAGACAAGATGCAGCCCAAGGCCCCCTGCATCTCTGTGCAAGCCCAACATCCCGTGCATCCCCTCTTTATGCGCTCCAAGATGGTGTACATCCCACCAGGGCAGAGAGGACCAGGCACATGGGGCCCCACTCACTTACCTGACCACAGGCTCAGGAATGGCCTCGGCACTCGCTGGCACCTGGACACCCTTCTCCCACTCCTGCCTCCAGGGATCGGCCAGGATGTAGTACTCATCGGGGCTCAGCTGGAAGGAGTCGGGGATCTTCATGGCTGTTATCAGATCCGTCCGGAAAACCTGCACCGGAATAAAGCAAAGGTCCAACAGGCAGAGTGAAGGGGTCTGGCACAGGGCGCAAGCCTGAACATTGCTATTGAACTGAAGAAACAAGAGACTGCTTCCTCTTAGGGGAATGATGTTTTCAACACAGGCACAAGAGAATCTACTCCAAATGCCAAGGGATGTACAGCAACTGGGCTTCTCCTCATCAGCCTTACTGGGGAAAATGATGCTCTTGGTGTGAATGAAGCTGTGGGAGACACAGGGCCCTGTGCACCTTCATATCCCCATCATGTCACCTCACTGCCCGCAACACCTTCGTGTCCCCATCACATCACCTCACTGCCCCAGGCAGGGACACATAAAAGCTGAAGGTACCCATCAGGGCTCAATTGCTCCAGTGGTCACCAAGGATCACAAGGCAAAATATAGCCACGCAGGGTTATGCTACAGCTGGAAAACATCCACTAAAAGGTGATCCAGGTTCCTACTTACACGTCCACAGCCAAACACGGATTCTTCCTGCCCCAACAAACCTCCTGTGATAACCAACACTGGCCCCTCCTCTATGAAAACCCTCCGAGCCCCCTGGGCAGTGAATGGGCTTGTGCTCCATCTCAATCCTGGCCCTGCGGAGTCTTCTCCCAATACACTCCAATAAAAACCTCATTCCAAAAATACCCCTCACAGTAAATAAGATTTTCCTTCCAGAGGATTGCCTGACAGCAACGACTCGAGCAATCCTGCCTCTCGCAGCACAAAAATACATTGTAAATGAAAATGGATGATTTCTTCCCCTCTACCATCTGCTATTAGCTGAGATAATAACCAACGGTGCCAGCAATCATGCCTGCACACCCGCTTGCTCTATCTACCCCATCCCTGCTTCTTCTACATTAGCCTTCTGTGGGGCTGGGATGGATCAGGTGTTTTCTTCAGACACTGTTCAGTTCTCAGGGTCTATTCCCCAAATGAGTATTGCTTTGTCAGAGCCACAGTAAATGATGAAATATGGCTTTACATCTTTCATACAAAGATAACATCCTTTGGAGAGAACCTGGGAAACCAAATTAGCTGAGATACAGGAAACCAGACTTTAACTAAAACCACTGAGACCAGTATTTAGGTCAGTTTATTTAATCCTCGGAGTCCCAGCTCCTAACCCAATTAGAGTTAAATATAAGACATAAACAACCTTTTCCACGTTGGGTCCTCTTTGAATCTTACTGATATCTCTTGATGCTTCTGCTTGGAGATATTTTTGCCTATGCCTATATAAACCTGATCTGAGTTGGCCAGACACAGCCTCAGCGCATCCTTCAACAAACATAATTAACAGCCTACATATTACAGTCAGAATTAGGCTCAGCTTGAGAAAGATCAGGGTCCTTTAAGTGTCTCTGTACTACAAACACAGGGTTCCAGACACCACAGTAACCTTTCAATACACTGCCAGTGTGAGAACCTTAAAAAAATGATAAGATATGAAGCCAGATGTTAATTAAACATGAGAAGGGACATGTGAGATATCCCAGCCCTTCAGGGCTGCAGAGCAACACAAGCAAAGTAACCCCACTGCGGCTTGGTGCTTAAAATACAGTGTAGAAATGCCCCCTGCTCTTGGCACCCCTGCACTGCCATGGTCACAACTAGGGCAAACAGCATCCCCATTACCCAGTTTTGGTGCCCATCTTCAATGAGGATGACACAAAACCCAAGTGAATCTTCTCACATCTGACTGCTCCGCTTTGATGGATGAGATGCTCTCATGTGCCTGGATAACACATGGCTGAGGGCAGCATAAAGGATGGTGCCACCTCCCTGCTCCAGCCACCAGCACCATGTCAGGAGTGATGCACCACTTCTATTTCCCTCCATTTGCCAAACTGTTATAGAAAACACTGTTTTGGAGACACTCACCCTTGGGATCTGTGGGCAAAGCCAGGTAGGAATGGCTTCCAAAGGTGCTGCACACCCAAGAGTTTTCAAACCTCCCCGGACTGGACCCTGCTGACATCCAAGTGCTCTCCACCTCCTTTACTGCCAACTCCATCACCTCCTGAGGACACCCCCTTCAATGCCGCAAGGTACAGCAGCATTGCATCACTCCTTCGTGGTACACAAACACACAGTTCCTCCAGGAACCTGCCCAGCATGGTGCTGGCAGCCAGACAGGGCCCCGCAGGCAGCACAGGGCAGGCAGCAGGCATGTTCATGCTGCTGCTGCAGGCACACAACCTGGCAGCCAGCACAGGAGCAGTGATGAGGGATGTGTGACTGTGCTTTCCAGGGTAACCAGCCCTGAGGAAGGTCCAGCCATGCCATTAACTTCCCTGGCATCCTCTCTCCCTGGGATGCTGGCACCCACCGCAGCAGTGCCCTTTCCAGAGCCTTACCCCAAACAAGATTCCCCACCCTCTTTTGCAAAGTCAGCACCAGGAGAGAGCTTGAGGTGATGAGCCCCATCGCTTTGCTGTAACACCAGGCGTGGGCAGCCACAGTGGATTTATGTCACTGCCTGGCCCATCACCTTCCTCCTACTGATGAAGAGCATCACGGAGGAGCCTGAACTGCATCGTGCAACCAGCCTGAGGAGCTGGCAGAGCTGCTGGGGAGCCTGGTCCCCCCTAGGGCTGCTGCCCACGGGTAGGAAATAAACCTCATGTCAGAAACTAAACACATTTTGCCCTGCTTATAGCTATTACTTAGGTAACCTCCTTAGAGCTCTCAGCTGTTAGCTGGGGTGATGGCTTTGGCGGTCCAGGCACCCTGGAGCATCCCATAGGCAGCTGAGCTGGTCATGCATCCCACACTGCTCACCACCACTCCGAACCAGCAGGACCAGCCCCACCAATGCTCTGCAACACCCTCAGCAGATGCAAAACCCTCCAGCAAACTGCCAAACGTACCTCATAGCCTCTGCACTGGAAAGCACAGCACGGAGATCAGCCTGCGGTCTAATTTCTCCCCCATGCATGGAGCAGATCCCAGGCTCATGTTTTCCTGCATTAAGTCTTCCCCAAACTCATCCCTTCTGGCTTTTCAGCTCACATCGGCGCAGAAGCTTAGTCTTAATTTTAAGCCAAATCAGCGCGATTGTATCTCTTTCCCTGCAGATGATAAGCCACATCGAGTGCTGGATTTGCAATCTCACGACTTCGTTCATTTAGTTCCTTCTTGGAAAACAGATAAGCTTGCCCATCCAAAGGCAGCGCGCGCGCCCGTGCTTTATCACAGCGACGCCTCTGTCTTTTCATGAAGAGCTGGAAATGCTCAAATTATTAACTATCAAAGCAGAACACTTTAGAAACGAGCGAAACGGCATAGAAATTGTAAAGGAAAGCAGATCAGTTGTCTGGAAATCTCCCAACAGCTAATACGCTCAAATTGTAATCTAAATGTCTTTTTGTTTTGAATTGTCTGGGATTAGGGTTGGGAAAAGACTCAATTATTCTACTCAAACTCTTCTGAATTATTTATGAAAAGCAAATAAAGGATAAATTGGGCACTGATGAACCGAGGACCTGGCGGTGAAGAGGAAGTTGGGTACCACAAAACAAGCAATTTTCCCTCAATAGAGTGTTTACTGTTTCTCCCCGGCTGCAGGAGCTGACAAATTGTCTCGGCACTGCCCCGCTCCCCCCCCAGCCCTGGCCAGGCTCTGGCCTCCCCTTCCAGGCCGGCAGCGGATCCGGTTTATTGCCTATCGATCTGTGGCAACAGTGAAGGCCAAACCGAGACGTTCCCTTTATTACCTCTGCTTGCTCGGGAACCTCAGGCAGGATTCAGTGATGCTCGGAGATGCATCACACCAATGCCCAGGGGTCAGCCTCGCCCTTCGCTAGCATCAGCTTTAAAGATGGGGAAAAAGAAGTGAAATTGCAATAGCCCGAGATATGCCTTCGTACTGCTCCCTGGACCAAAGAGCTAACGGGCAGCACCAGACCCAAGCTCATCCCTGCTGTCCAAGCACCACCAGCGCCACCACAGCCTGGTCCTGCAGACCCAACTGCTCCGGGCTGGCTTCATTTCTAAGGTCTGTGAGCCTTGGTACTCACATCTCACCAGTCAGGCAGCCCTGTATTATGGATCTCCTATTTCCCCATCCTTTCATCCCACCAGCTAGCAGTGCTGGAGCAACTGCCTCCCAGGACAGCCAGTCCTGGAGGTCCAGGAATGTCAAAAGTCACTGGGACACCAAAGCCATCACATTCCACAATGACACATCAGTATTTTCTGTTACTTCTGTAATTTGCTGTTGTGAAGCAAAAGCTGTATTGATTTTAAAATAAAAAAATCCCCCCAAGCTAATTAAATTACACATCTTCCAATCCTCGCATCCTAATGTTTTACTTGGATCCAGCTCGGTGTGGGAAGGATGCTCCTGTGGTTATGGCAAAGACCTGCAAGGCAGGGGTTGGATTCAGCTCCTGCCTGAGCCGCATACCCCTCGCTCAGCTCTGATCTACTGCTTTACCCATCAGACACAGCCATTCCCTGCATCCTTAGGTGGCTGTGAGGCATCTCCATGAGCTCTTGATGGACCAACACCAATTCGTCCAACTCCTGGACAACCTCCGAGAGATGCACCTACCCCTGGAAGGAGGTGCCTCACTACGAAGGGAAGGGCAATGGGAATGCCACACGGCATCACAAACACTGCACTCCCACCCCTCCATTAGCAGAGGACTCCCTGACCGCAACGCTTTGCAGCAGCATCCCTTCTCCTCCTCCTCTGTGTCCTCCACAGCTGATCAGCCCCTGTCTGTACTTCACCACCTTTCTCTGCAATCCTCGTATTGATTTCCAGGTTCTTTGACTCACTCGCAATCCCTTCCAATAGAGTGGCCCGTCAATCTCACCACCATTCAGCTCTCACTTTATGTGCTCTGTCAAGATCTCAGCTTTTCAAGTGGCTGCACCATTGGTCTGAGCCTGACAAGTACTCCCTTAACTCCAAAAACCAACCCAAAAACACCAAATTCAGATCCTGCAGCAAAGACTTTCCACTCATACAAAACCAGCTCCTGGGCTGGAGCCAAAGAGCCGTATCTGGTTTGGGCTTTAACTCGAAACGAGAAGAAACACTCATCTAGCACTGGTTTCAATTAGCTCTGGAAGCAGCAGCCAGCCCAGGGACCGCGGCGCAGGATCCACATGGATGAGCGCACCCGGCGAGGCGGCACGACCTCAGCAGCACCCAACACGGGTGCTCAGAGGGCTGCAAACCAGCCTGGGTGAAAACTGGCTCTGAAGGCAGCAGGAGGCTCAGCCAGGCACAGATGGGCTCCAGCAGCCCAGGTGCCCCTGTTACACGTTTCCCCTGCACCCAGCTGACCTTGGGGCTTTTAGACCTTCCTCTAGGGGTGGAAGGATGAGCTCCGACCCTTCTCCCATTCCCAGCATGGGATGCGATTCTTTTAATATGCAGTAACATCTGCATCCCTGACAGTTTTAGGATAAAACACTCCTTTCCAAAGCACTCCACACTGCAAAGCACTGGTTTGAAGTGTAAGAGAAATGAAGCCCATCATTCAGAATCAAGTGCATGGTGGAAAGCACAATGTGCTCGGGAGGAAGAGGGGGAGCAAGAGAGGGGCTGACCACAGCCTGCATCTCAAATCTCACATTTGAATCCATTCCCTCCTATAACCCAATTTGAATCTATTCCCTCCCATAACCCTATAACACATCTGTGACCCTCACACAATGCGCTCACATCCACAGTGCCATACGGTATCTCCCATGGACCACCTCTCCATAGCGAGACTGGCAGCAGCAGGTCACCACATAAAGGATGTGGGAATGCTTTCTGACACCAAGATAACAGGCTTTCCTTAGGTTTTGGTTCAGCACTCTCCTGCCAAGGCAGCTGCGTCCTGTGTACCCCGCAATCATAACCTCCTTCCTCCTTCCACACCAGGACCAGGGGTGTCTCCAGCTGCCTCATCTGCGGGGCTCCCTCCTCATTTCCAGCCAGTGCTATTAGCCCTTCACTCTCTCAAGCATAAAATTGTTTGCTGTAGCTCATGAGTCACAAGGATTTTCAGAGAAAGAGAAAACAACGGGAACAATGGGAGCCCTGGGAATAGTTTTTGGTTGTACAAACTGTCTTCCTATCAGCTTGAGCCGGCACCTCCACGGGTGCAGCCCTTGGCTGGCCAGCCCTGCTCCCCTCCAGCCCTATTTCCCTGCCATTATATCACATTTCTCCAGCCCTTTCCAAGATGAGAGGAGCGGTGATGTTCAGTAGCAAGGCTCTAAAGCACAGCAATGCCGGGTTGGTGTGTGTAAGCAGTGATACTATCTATCTGCCTGTGGGGGAAAAAATACTTACCCTCGTGCTCATTTGGGAGCCAGCCTGCTATCGCTTCATCTAGTCTTGTTTCCTCTCGAAATGCTGAATGTTAAAGATCCAATGAACAACAGAATTTAAAATAGGAACAAGAAGCATTTTTGTCTGGCCCTTCTCAGCATTCAGGAGACAATGGTATTAATCTGTTATTCTCATGTCAGCTCGGGAAAAGTGACAAAGCCACTGCAGTCAAATCTTTCAACAGAGACAGATTTACTCCTCATCCAGCCCAGCAAAAGCATGTCCAGTCTTGCTTGGCCATCCTCATAAAAGCCCTTTGTCAAGCATGGAAAGCCCAGGGTCTAAATTCACATTGCACTGGGCCATGACATACCTATCGCAGGGCAGAAAACATGATCTGATGCACTATGAGTTACCTTTTAGAAGGTTTTAGAAGGAAAACAAGGAGGATGTTTGTTAAAAGGGTTAAATCCTTGTAAAGAGATATAAAAAGGCATCTTTCAAAACAAGGAAGCAGTATCTAAACAAGGCAAGCAGAAAATAATGTAAATTGTATAAATCTTGTGGTTTCCCCTTCATCTTGAACCCTGCCTGCAGCTGCAGTCCCCTCGCTTCCAGAAGGTCTGGACCGAAGGAGAAGGGTGATGAGGATATCCGGCGAGAGGAGGAGCACCCACTGAGGAGAGCCGAGACCACGCAGGGCTCTGCAGCTAGGAACAGGATGGCTGCAGGGCTGCCAGGCAGGTGGTTAGCACAAAAAGCAAGGTTCTTTTCCTCCCCACTATATATTCCATCAGTGCAACTCACTGCAGGGTAGTGGTTTGCATCCCAAGTAGCTGAGGAGCTCAGGACTGACACCCTGGCTTAAGGCAGTGATTCAGAGGCAGCATCTGAGGGAGTCCCTAGGCTGTTGATGGCTGGGAGCTGGCAGATAGAACCGGCAGCTATCACTACACACTGGCCTTGCTCCTGTATTCTCTCCTTAGACACTGACAACTGTTCCCTGTCAGGAACAGGAGAGAGGGCTTGATGACTGCAGTCTAACCAGTGAGGCTTGCGCTCATATCCCCAGCAGCCCTATAGCCGGGGGCAGGATTGCACTAATGTGCCACTAAAAGCAGCAGAAACCCACACTTCAGGCACATCTTATTCCCTGCTGCAGATTCAGCATTCAAAACAAGGGAGGACCTGAGTGAGCATCCTCCTCCCTCCAGCTCCTGGAGCAGGAAGCACAACCAGCATCTCATCACTGAGCTCCTTGGAGAGCAGCACCCAGGCATGGGCATCAACCACCACGCTCCACTTGAGTCCAGGTTCAGAGACAAACAAGCTCTAAAGGGATTAATTAAAATGGCCAGATTGGTAGACTCCTATCATTGCAGATGCAAGAAGCTGCTGGCACCTGCCCACATCCATCCCCTGCCTATTGGCAGGGCAGCAGAGCTATGCCCATGCCTGAGGCACCAATTGGCATCGCACTGGAGCTCAGCCCTGAGGTCTCCACTGCCCATGCTTGAGGCAGGAGACGACAAGTGTCACCTCTGCAAGGGAGGCAGCCAGGACAGAGGCCTGGTGACTGGGACACATCAGGAAACAGCCCGGGCAGAGCCCTGTGACAGGCACAGATACACATAATCACCCTCCCTGGCAATGGCCCCCTTGGCGGATGTTTACAAACAGCTCAGTACTTTTCCATGTTAAGAAGCTTGTTTTTCCAGATGCCTTGTATCGGGTGGTTTTTAATGTGTAGAGTTAATCCCTTCTCACAGAGGCTTTCATAATAAACATCACCCCCTGACCTGGCTAATAACTACGGAACACTAATGCTTCTGAGTTGCTTCATCTCCTGCTCGGGTTGGCAGGGGGAATGCAGACTGCAGCTCGCAGAGCAACAGGGACATGACTTTGAGAGGGACAGGAGAGCTCGGCAGCTCCCCATGCACACAAACCCCTGCTCCCCCAGCCCGTCCTCCAGCATCACCACCCCTCTGCACACCCCCAGAACCTCCCTGCCTCGACAGCAGCTCAGCTCTTGATAAAGCTACAATCCAAGTGTAAACCTGGAGTTTGAGTTACTGTTTGAAAGCCTTGTCCAGCCCAAAATGTCTGGGGCATGCTGCCCCAAGGGGGGTTCAACAGCTGGCAATACATTCATCATGCTCTCCCTGCTACCCTCCTGTGGTTTCCATCCTCAATAGATAGCAAAGAGAAAGGTACTCTACTATTTCATGTGAAGCAGTTTGACAGCGGTGTGGTTTATGCTTTATGCTCCTCAGTACTTGCTCCAGCAGGACACGACGCCCATCCCACTCTGTGCCTGAAATGCTTCAGGGCTCCTGCAAGAAATCCCCTGGGACACGCCAAACCCTGCAGGTTTCACAGGCGACAGACAGTGGATCCCACACTTGGATGCTCACAGCAAGAAACATTGGGTCACTCATGGAAAACCATGGAAGATGCTGTCCTAGAGGAAATCCACGAACCAGCGCTCACTGGGATGACCTCCAAACCATGACCATGTGTTGCTACAGGTCTTGGACCTGCTGTGTGGGGCAATCCCATATCCGACCCCATGGACACGCTCTCCTGACCCCTGGGTTTCATCTGGAGCTGAATTCAGCAGCCGGGGGGAGATGCAGGGTAAGGGGAGGCCAGCTGAGACCTGGGCTGCTCCCATCTGCTCAGGTTCCCACCACGCTCTTGTGAAAGATGGTTTGTCAGCTTGAGCATCCTGGCCCAACTCCAGCTCGAGTAATTACTCACGGCCTCCCCAAATTCCCCTGGAGTTTCAGTTCAGATGTGCCACCGAGGTTCACTTTCTGTCCCAACTGCTGCTAAGCTGGGCACGGTTAAGCTTTTGCTTCACTTTATTTGTTCCAGAGCTACATTTCACTGAGAACTATCCTCTGGGTACAACAGAGCATGAAGCAGGGAGATAAGCCTGGCCTCTGCAGGCTCCCCATCCGATGTCTCGCCGGGTGCTGTGGACTAAGATCTAGTTTTCACTCCAGCTGTTGTACAGCAGCAAAACTTGGATCCGGGTGTGAACATCCTTCAAGTGCAGAAGTGTTTTCACTTGGGAGTCCAGTAACTTCATCAACAGACAAGTAAACTGTGGCTGTCACAAGTCACATCCTTGCACATGTGACCAGGTCTACTGAAGAACATCTCTGCAGGACCCCTGAAAGCACCTCCATGTCCAATCTGATGCCTTTATGGACACATCAGTGGCCCAGGAGGAGGAGACGCCTGAAATGCTTCACTTTTTCAGTGGGGGATCAGCTCACAGATTACACCCTCACTCATTTCAAGAGATACATCTATAACCAAAAAATGGCATTACCAGCCCTAATGCACAGCTTCCCAACAGCCTTGTCAGCAGCCAGTGACATCTGCACCCTGGGTCTTTGTTCTCTGGAGTGTTTTCAACTACCTCAGCTGGCAATAACAGCTTTTCAGCCCCTCTCTTTATCCAAAGCACAAACAACTCAGACTTTTAAAGTCTCTGTCCATTGCCAACACGTTAGATGTACCAATGTAAATGTGTCAGAGTGGCAACAGCCAAGTGCAGCTGTGATTCACACAGTGACCACAGGAAAACCTCAAAATCTCCACTCAGCATGATGCAAAGGGAGGATGTTAGAGAGGTTTGTGCTTAGCCACAGCCTCAGGAGAGGCGTAACGTGGGGGATTGGGATGGAGTTTCCAGCCTATGAGCAGGCATCAGCCATGCCAGCCTCACCTGCTTCTAAACATAGCTCTGTTTGACTCCAGACCCCGGTCCAGAGGAAAGGGAATGCGAGAACAATGTCCCTCTGGCTTTGCTCACGCTGCTCTTGAAAGGAAGGTGACCACCACTAAACACTGCAGTTGCTACAACAGCAGCTCATGCCTGGTATAGTTTCCATGTCTAGTGGAAAAGTATCCGAGGCACGAGAGGGAAAACAGGGCACAGCATCATCCCTTCCAGCACGGTCCTTGGGAAACAGAGTTCCTCTGACCCAGCCACAGTCCCTGCAACACAGAGCTGGAAAAGGCAACCAGGGCAATGCCCTGGGGCAGGCAGCACCACCCCGTGCCAGCCAGGAGCAAGGGAAAACCCTGCAGCAAGGTCAGGCACCAATGGCCTCAGCTCAATGCCCTTGAGCCCCGTGACAGGAGGAACCCAACACAACACGATCTGCAACTCAGCTGTGCCGTGTCTCATTTCACAGCCCTGAACCTCCCACTTGTTCACGGGGAGGAGCCCTGTGCCACTGAGCCACCCTTCCTGGCATCAGTGCTATGACCTGAGCTATTAATGAAAGGGCATCCAGGCGGGCACCAAACCAGGGAACCTCAGCATGAAGCTACCCTGATAGTGCAGGACCTCCCAGTCCCACCAAACTCAACCTTTTCCCACTTGCATCAACAGGGATGGAGTGGGCACAAGAACCCCTCACCCTCCATCAGTGATGTCTGCAGGGTACCTCTGCCTGCTCCGTCAAAGCAGAGCCAAGCACAAGGCTAAGGCCAAGGCACCACTAGCTCTGGCTTCCCGGAGGATATCCTGTCCTGGCACCCACCACCCGCAGCCAGCTGTGGGCACAGCGGTTGCCACCACATCTGGTTTTTCCCTCAAGAAAACCCCCCCCCTGGCAAAAGCCCACGTACCTCAGAGGGCTTCTTCTCCTTCTGCCGTGACCAGGGGGATTTGGTGTTTGGAATCTTGGAGCATCTGGAGGCGGAGGTCGTGTGACCTGCAACAAGGCAACAGAGATAGGTTACCTGGAAAATAGATCCGTTTTATTCCCTATCTTTGTCCCCAGCCCCACTGCCACTACTACAGCCTCAACCAACACTTTGGGTCAACACTAAGAGGCATTGACATGGCATTATTGGTGTGCACATTCCAGGGTACCTCACCAAAAGAGATTAACATCACTTTCCTACTGCTATAGATGATTGAAACAGAAGCTTCTGGAATGCAAACATCAGAAACAAGCAACCTAAAGACAACAGTAAGAACAGCTTCTAAGGGGGAATGAGCAAGGGCTCGTTCCTGGAATCTGCTGGGATCAGGAATTCAGGAGGTAAGACTAGGAGTTTTCTAACAAGGATGCCTAAAGACAAGGACCTGAACCGCCCAAGGACTTCAGACCCCACGGTCAGAAATACTGCCCACATTGGGTCCATCCACAACACCATTTCCATGCGTGTTCAGCACCTGGTGGGAACCATGCAACAGGACACATCAAGCAAATGAATCTACACTTTTCAGCAGTAAGACAGCATTTGCTTTGGGATTTGGGATTTCTTTCCTCTGGGAGCATTATGAATGGACTCTCATCATCCTGACTGGAGCAGCATCATCACCACTATCACCTTCCACAAGGCAAGGGCAGCTAAAGCCTGGAATGTGCTGGGATCATTATGTTATTAATCTTTGTTTCCAAACCATGTGTGTTACTATCAGTAAAAAACCCCAAAGATATGTATTTTGTAATAAGAAGTAATAAACTGATTACTGGAACCCTTTTATAATAAATAGGACAGCTGGGTCTTCTGTAGAGCAGGACCCCTCCAGATTCCACTATATAGGAATGTTTTTGTGGGGGTGCAACAAATTAACTATCAGTAAATCTATTTATCACTGATTTTACCTTGGATGGCTGAATAGGAGGAAACAACACCATGCACATAAGGAACTGCCAAACCCGATGGAGCCATGCACACAAGGGCTTCAGGAGCTGTGCCCAGAGGCTGAGCTGTCCCGAGGGACCAGGGCTGTCCCTCATGCAGTATCACTGCGGTGGCAAATGTCCCTTCCGCTGCCAGCTCAGGCCACTGAGCCCCTCATGAGCCCAGATACACCTCGTGCCCATTTCTGCTTGCAGAGGAGGAAGCACTGGCTCACCCTGCGCTCTCTGCCTGATACACTCCCTTTCTTGTACTCCACGAAATGAAGCCCAGATCTGAGGGCATCAGTCGTCCCCAAAGGACAGCTGGTTTTCCAACTGCAGTGCCAAGCTAGGTATCATTAGTGGGCTCCACACAAATGCCTTTAATCATCTCAGTACATAACAGGACTCCATAGGGAAAGCCCTCGGCTGAAGTCCCATGCTGCAGCTGCAGGTAAATGCCACTGGACTCAGCGAGCTGCTCAGAGCATTGCAGCACCAGATCCACGGCTTATATTGAGAGACCGAGTCACTAACTTCCACCTTGCCCCCTCTTCTGCAGCTACAACACGATGCTACAGCTACACAGACTTAGATAACTTGCCACTGCCATCCTTTCCTGGCAGAGGAATCAAAAGGAAGGTCATCACTTTGTTTACAGTTATCCTGCCGGAGAGCATTTGTCAACAGCTCAGATATCACCTGCAGCAGGAATATCCAAGCCCAATAGAGATAAGGCCATGTTGTTTAATACTGTGATTAAAGATGCCTTACCCCCGAAAGGCAGAGCAGCCAGCTAGCACGGCTCGGCTCAGTAAGCCTTTGAGCATGTGGGGATTAGGAGACGGGAAGTTTGGAGCACGGCTTCCAAAACAAACCTTCCTCTGAGATAGAGATGCTTTATTGTACATCCAGCGGTGCTGACAGAGCCTGAAGCACTTCCCATAGGCACAGCTCAGCCCCCAGACCCCTCCCCACGGCTCCAGCAGGATGGGGGTCCCCTCCAGCAGCCAAACAGCAGGTTCCCATCGGCAGCAATGGTGCAAACTCCACTCATGCTGAGAGGGTTTTTGGCTATAGCTGTGGGAACGGCAGCCAAACCCAGCGAGATCAGCCTTTCCATAACCCCCTGTAATCTCCCCATCATCCTGTTAGGAAAAGGCCCAGAAGTTTTAGTATCTTCAGCAAAGTCCCTTTCGTTCTCGGGTATCCAGCAGCCAGATCCTGTAAAGTGTGGAGAGCAAATTCCCAGCACGGCCCAGATGGAATTACTGTGACATTCGTAAGAAACCAAGAGTAACCAGTGAGAAACTCGGGAGCCCAGACAAGGGATTAGACTGGTGCCTGGAGGGTACCGAACACGAAGGCACTGCGGTATGTCTGCACTGGGTGAAACCCTGGGAGAAGTGGGAGAGGAAAGCGCTCTATTTATAGCCAAAATTCAGCACATGTTTATTGTTGAGCACATGCTTCTGTGCCTTCCTGAATGAGGATGAAGTGAGGTAGATGGTGAATAGCAAGTGTGGGCTTGCAAGCTCTGCTGGCTTGAACCTCATCCCTTTTCCCACATCACTCTTCAGCTCGCAAGGAGGGAACAAGGCAGCTCCAGTTGTACCCTGACTCCAGTAAAAACTTCCCTTTCCCCCAGTGCAACTCAATCAAGAGCTAACTAGTCTGAGGCTGCACCAGGAAAGGACAACTTGTCTACAAAGGGTATTTGCTTCGTGAGCACATTTGCCATTAGCAGCTCTCCCTTGCCCAGGCTCCTCACAGAGGGAGACACTCTCATCAGCTAAGAGGAGCCACAGCCAGGCATTTAAATTGATATCAGGTTGTTGCTGCTCTGACAAACCCAGCCCTGCACACAATTCATCCTGCAGAGACTTCCCAGCAAATGCAGTTTCCTCCACTCTTTGCAAAGTAATTATTCAAGCCTTTTCCCTGCTGGAGGTGAATCTCGTTCAAAGCCTTGAATTAAAGGTCTTACTGTCAGTGGTGTCTGAGTTATCACTGCTGATGGAGTACTTGCGTCGTTTTTCTTCCATCTGTAACAAAAGAAATCGAACGTTATACTTGATGTCCAGGAAACCCATCTCAGCACCAAGTCACTGTTATCTCTGTATATCAGCACACAGGGTTACCCCAGCACCAGCCAGTACTTACCCTCACACAGACACCTACCCAGGGGCTTAAAAACAGGAAGAAAACAATCCTCAAAGGGCGTTTTTATGAGGGTGTCAGTATCTCAGTCAGCTTTCCCTTCTCCTAGGAGGACCAGCCAGTACATTCTGATCACTCAGCTTTGCATGGCGATTTGCCTATGCAGGCTTCACAACCAACGGCTCTCCTGCTGCAAGAGCATCACCACCTAAGGATGCCCCATCAGGGACCATGATGCTGTTGGATGGGACAAAAGACATCCCCGCTGCGAACCACAAGTCCAGGCTGCAACTTTGAGAAGTGCACACATAGAACAGAAACTCTGTGCACTCTCAGTATGGCTGCAGGGGGAAGTCCGAGCATCCCAGAGCCGAAGAGGACCCCTGTGTACAATAAGCCTGGGGTTTTACCCTCTGACTCATCTTCCCACTCAGGCAGCATCTACTTCTAAGACTTCTGGTGTCTGTCACATAGCCAGCACGCTCTAGCCAAGCCTGAAGCACGCTTCCCATCACCCAGAGCTGCTCTGCCTGCTCCAGTGCAGCCCCAGGGGGTGAGCAAGCGGCTTCTGCACAGCTGCTGTGAGCTCTCCATCCACGCAAACCATGGCAGTGGGTACCACGGCACCAACTGGGAGACAGAAGACCCATTTAAAGCTTGGGTGCTGGTTTTGCTTTGTGACTATGAACAAACCATAGAAACACTTGAAATCAAGAGGGCTGTCCTGAGGTTGCCCCTCAGGAGCCAAGCATTTGGAGTTGGAAGTTAAGTACCTTTATCAGTAGGTGATGGAAAAAGAAACAAGAAGGAAGGGGAAAAAGACAGAAGGAAGGAGGAAAAGGAAGGAGGAAGGGAAGAAGAAAGAAACAAGAGATTTTAAACTTCTGAAGACCCCAGTTTATCAATGCGGCTGCTGGCTGATCAGCGTGACCCCAATATAGGGCTTAGGGAGCGCTGGGTGGAAAGGGCTACCCATGGACCAGAGACCTCTCCAAGAGGCTGTGAGCTAAAATACACCGCAGAAAGCAACATTAACCTCGTGGAAACCTTCCTAGTGGTTTCGGAGAGATTCTGTAAGAACCCAAGGGTGCTGACATGGCATACACACTGCTGCTTCCGCAACTGGAAAGTGGGACTGATAACAGAACACTGCTTTTGTGTGGTTTGGTCACAGGAGGTACTAGAAGCACTCAGACTGGATAGCAGGCTAGAGCATGCCATCCCCCCCAAACAACAGGGAAAGATCCATATAAGAATATACAACCTTTGCAATGCCTGTATTTTACAATATATGTGCTATGTTTTATCACACCATTATAAGGGATAATACTACAAAGTATCGTAAACATTTAACTATCAGTGCTGTGGTAAGGCACTGCCCTGTCAAAACAAGATTCAAAATGTTCCTTAAGAGTATGGCAATATCAATACTTTCCCCCATGGATTCCAGGGGAAACAGATGTTATTAAACCAACCTTGTTCCAAGCAGCCATCAGATTTTGCTTGGGGAAAGCGATACTGAAGACGGCGCTAACTGCAGTTTACTTACTGTTAGTGGGAATTCGACCTGAACCTTCTAAACTGGTTCCTACTGGTTTGAAGTGGCAAACAGAGCACAAAGCTGGAGCTATGCTTTTGCTGCTTCTGGAGTTCCTCATCGCAGAGATTAAATAAACCAAAGCCAGTGGGGAAAACAAACACCTAAGCTGAAGCAAAGAAATGCTACAGACAGTCACTGAGATTTCCAGTGCTTCCCATCTTTGCCTTTACAGCAAGACAGTGCTGTGAGCATCACTTTCCCTCCAAGGGAGGCAAAAAGGTGCACGATTAATGCCCAGCACAGCTGTCAGGATGCTGGGGCTGGTTTTGGCTCTGATATAGATGTGAGAAGATGCACTGATCATCCCTTTAGTTGAGCTTGGTCCCTTGCATCCTGCTTCTGTCCTACACAACATACTGTCACACGCTCACTGTGTAACAGTATGGATTTCTATTCACGTACAGCAGTGGTTCACACTGCAGGTAAAATAGCAGCTCTACTTCAGGAAATCATTTTGCCACTGTTCGGCAGGATCCAAGACAGCAGCCTCTGAACCAAACTGCATTAAATTGCTCTGAATGAAATCCGGGCTTGAGCAAAGCACTGACATCTCTGAACACAGCAGCACTGAAAAGCAACTGCTGCCTGGGATGGGGACAGCACACAACAGCCCCACAGGCACTGTGTGCCCGAAAGGAGCAAAATCTGAGGCAAAATCCACAGGGTTCAGCCAAGCCCTTTCAAAGAATGGTAACTTCCAGGCAGTGCTAAGGAGATGCTGTTTTCTGATGGACTCATCTTCTTGAGCGGTGAAATACTATGGTCCTTAACAGAGGGATCTACTGTAGAAGTAGTAATTGAGCCATTTTTCCACCTGGAGCACAGGGTTATAAAGTCTGACGGTGGCTGGCTAAGCCATTGGAACCCAGCACAGGGACCCACTGCCACATCCCACCCATTCCCAAGTGCTGGAGCTCCAGCCCCACCAAACCTCACACCGAGCTCATAGAAGCAGTTCACTTGGTGCACATCTAAGCAATTTCAAGTCTCCGCAAAACACAGTCTCTGCTCCAAAATGACTCTTCTGTTTACATTAGAAGCTAATTTCACCTTTAAGTGACCCATTCCCTGCATGGCATCATTATTAAAGTCATAAACAAATACCAACAAAATTTGTAATCCTTTGAGAAGGTCACTGTTAGGTCAAACTTGGCCCAAAACCCAGCTCCCACAGAGCCAGAAACCAAGAGGAAGGTTTCTATGTATGCTTGCTTAGAAAATTCAAACAGAAACAGATGTGGGTTTCTTTTATAAACAAATGAACATCCCCCTGAAGTGTCTGCAACTCAAATCCACAGGCAAAGCCCAGCTCTAATGCCTGCAAACCCATAAACTGCCTGCAAACTAACACATGTTCAGCATCGCCTTTGTTCAAGCTGAGAAAGGCAGATAAATGCTAAACCAAGGAAGCTGATGGCCCTCCATCAGCCTAAACAAATGTAAATCACTAGTGCCAAGGACAAATTGGAGAGATTTGAGGTGATGGCCTCAGGCTGCCTGGTCCAGCAGGGGAGGGGCTGGAGAGCAGCTTTTGGAGATGCAGTTCTGCCCAGCCCATGCAACCATTGGGAGGTGAAGGCAGCAGAACTCTTCTCCACACACAGAGATGCTCAGACCCTGAGCTCCCGTCCCGCTTCCCCACTGCTCCCATCCACACTAAACCATCATCCAGCCTCATCCAGCACACAGCTCCTCACCCTCTCCAGACCCCTCCACAATCCCTTGGGGAATTGTGATGTCTCCCAGCGCCCTGTAAACTCTTTGGCACATCAAGTCCACATGGGAGCTCCCAGCAGCATCACAACACCCTATGCAGGGGCTGTTTGTGAGAATGAACCACTCTGGACTGTGGTAAGCAGAGAAATGCATCCATGCCTGCGCTCACTGCTTCCACACGGAACAGGCACAGAAACCTGCATCAGCTGCAGTATAAAACCCCCAAAACCCAAGTCACTGTCATCATGCCATCGCCTCTCCCCAGCGCCCACCCGCACGCTCGGGGATGCACCACGCTCGGTCCCCCCTTTGCCGTCACCCCTGACGCTGTGACAGTTGAGCAACACGGGCTGAATGATGCGCTCTGTTTGCGAGCTGCAATGAGACTGCAGAAAAACCACTTCCCTGTTTGTTCTTCCAGCACAGAAATAGGAACACAAACAGAAAGAGAGTGCCCCCAGCGGCACCCACACCGCTCCGGCCAGCCCGCACCCCGCTCCCAGGGACCCCCAACACCCGGGGACACCCGGTCCTCCACCCCCCATCCCATTGTCTGCACCCCGGTGGGTACCGTGGAGCCGAGGGGCTGCTCTCGGCGCATTCCCTCTGCCCAAACTATTCCTTTGCTCTGTCTAGGAATACCGGCCAGTTGTTAGAAAGTATAAGAAGGCCGGTATAAGAAAGCATAACTATAGGAAGGGTGGAGGGCTGGAACGTCCCAGCCTTGATGGTACAAGGGTTGTCCCCATAGGATTTCCTTTTCATTAACCATTTTGGAGCCAAGCACTGCTACAGGAGGCTCTGAAGGAGCAGCAGCACCCCCCAATGCAGGCACAGCCCCAATTTCACAACAACAGAAGAACAAACTTGTTGACCAAAGGATGAGCGTCTGTGCCAACAGATCCTGGTGCACAGCGCTTACATCTCAGAGCGGGGAAGCCACCCTGCTCCTCCCCTAACCTCCCTGGTAACCCTGTGAAGTGTCAGTGTGGAAAGGCACGAGCCTGGTACCCAGAACAGTCATTTTCCAGGCAGTGTCCCCGCAGCCCCTCTGCCTCCTCCACAGCCTGCTGTCAGCTCCCACCTCTTAAGCAAGAACTCAACTGCCCAGGTGAAGGGAGCGCTATTCCTCCTCTCCTCCACAGCACTCTGCCTCGGCTCCCTGGGGCAAAACTTCATCTCATTTAAATTTAAAACAAAACAAGCCCCATTTACTTCCTGTGCTTTGCCCTTTTCCACGTCTACAAGGGGACTTTTGGGGTTTTATTCCTTTACTACTAACATTTATAACTTCGCTTGTCTCTTCTGACTCCTTACCCTCTAATTAGCCATGTTCTTTCCTCAGCAAGCCCAGACAGAGCACAGGTAATCAGAAAGGTTATTGCGGGCACTCGGGGCCACCCCTGCCTTTGGGCAGGAGGAAGCAGACAGGGACACAGGGATACAGGGACACAGGGACCCATCTCCTTGCCCGCAGTCAGCTGCCCCATCCTACAGGTCGCTGAGCATCCCCAGCTCAGAGGAGAATCAACAGTTGCTATGGGCACATCAATCCTTGTACCAAACACCCAGAAACAGGCAAAGACCAGATCTTATTCGAAATACCTTCCTTTGGGGACCACCCATCCACCAACTTGCCAAACTTGGGTGTCAAACACTACCAGCAGCCACCAATACTTCAAATGAATTGCATCTCCCTGCCTACAGACCTAACGTGTACCCTCCCACACTTTACTCCAAGCCTTCATTTTTGGCCATCAGCCCTCAATTTTCCTAGGAAAAACAAATTTAACCTTTGATTTAACCTTTCGGCAAGCTATTTTTACTTCTATCTCAAGCTTATTTTAACCTCGGTAGCCAATAAACGCTTAAAGGTCAAACACCATTCCTAAGAGCGGGGCTCCTTACCCCTGGGAGAAAGGCTGAGATCACCGATTTTTTTCCTTTCCCAAGCAAAACCCCCTCGGAGCAATGTCCCAGCGGTAGGAGGGTCTCGGCTCCAACCCATCAGTAAACAATATTCACCGTGGGTGCTGAGAGCAGGAGCTGGGAATTTTCCCTCTGAATGCCATTCTTCCCTTCCCACTCAGCGCTCAAGATGTACAGGTATGGAAATATATATATATATATATAATTTCTCTCCTCTTAATTGCACCCGAGGTTGACAATTCAGGAGCTCCCCTGCCTCTGCAGCGCTTCCCAACTCCTGGTCGGTGCTTCCACCGCTGGGGCAGAGCAGCCAGGGGGCTGAAGGTAAGCATCCCATCCCATCCTGCATCCCACCCCGGGGCAGCAGGTAAAGGCTCTACCTCACCCCATCCCACCCTGGGGTGGCAGCTAAGAGCCCTATCCCGTCCTGCATCCCACCCTGGCGCGGCAATGAGCTCAATCCCATCCTGCATTCCATCCCGCATCCCACCCCGGGCCGGCAGGTAAGGGCTCCATCCCACCCCACATCCCATTGCAAAGCGCTGCCCCGTTCGGCAGGAGGGAAGCGGCGCGGGGTCTCCCGAGGATGAGGAGGGAGCCCGAGGGCGAGGAGGGAGCCCGAGGGCAGGCGCCCGGTTCCGGGTTGGGGGTGGGGGGGAGCAGCACCACGCAGGACCCCCACGGCGCGGGGGACCAGGGGGGGATGTTCCTGCCCCGGGGCGATGCGCGGGGGGGGGGGGTTGTGCAGGCGCCTCCCGGGCCCGGCATCCCGCGGACCCATCGGGGGCAGGCGGCGGGGAAAGCCCCGAGGCGCGGCGGCGGGGAGGGAAGGAGGAAAGGAGCGAGGGAAGGGCAGGCGGGAGCCGGCACCGCCACGCCCCCGGGCAGCGCCATCCCGGCCCCGCGCAGCGCTGCGCGCCCGCGGGCCGCCCGCTCCGCCGGCAGCGGGAACCGCGGATCCTTACCCCCCACCCCCCCCGGGGCCGCGCATCGCTCCGCGGAGGCGCGGAGCGCGCTCCCGCCCCGCGGCGGGCAGGGAGAGCGCAGGGCTGCCTCTGCCGCAGTCATTAATTCGGGGTGGTGGTGGTTGGGGGGGGGGGGGGGATAAATAACAAGTAAATAGAGAATGGAACCAAAACAACAGCGGCGGAGCCGGGAGCCGACCCTGGAAAAGTTGGTGTTTACGTTCCCGCTGCCTCCCTCGTACACTTTAAAACAGGAGTGACCAACATGCGCAATCCGCCCCTGGAAATGCTGCACATCCCCCGCCTCGCAGCGCTTGGGGGGGGGGGGGGTGCGGGGGGGTGGAGGGGACACACACACAAAAAAAAGGAAATAAATAAAAAAATCAAGATTTTCAAGAAATAAATCAATGGCAGCAAAAGCCGCGGGAGCTGCGAACCCCCCTCCCGCGGGAAAACCAGCCCCGCGCCCGCCGCGCCTTTACCTTTGCCAGGAGAGTGTCCTCCAAGAGTTGAGCCGGTCTCTCGGGTTACGGGCGGGGAGGAGGCGGGGGGCGGGGGATGCTCCCGCAGTCCCCGGCCGGGAGAGCCCCCTCGCCGCCTCAATCCGGTGTCATTGCCGGGGCCGCGCCGCCGGGGCCCTCCTTTAGGAGCGCCCGCCCGGTAACTCCATGGATGCGGCCCCGCTCCCAGCCGAGATGGCCGCTCCGCCGCGGCCGGGCGAGCCCTGCCCGCCTGTTTCTCTTTCTTTTTCACCCCGCACTTCCTCACGCTCTCCTCGCCCCGCCGCCGCCGCCGCTCGGGCTCCGGCAGGGAGGCGGGGAAGCGACTTTCGGAGCGGGGACGGATAATGGTGGCGGCGCTTCCACCCCCCCCCCACCCCCCAACCCCAACCCTCCCCCCTCCCGCCGCCGCCGACCGCCGCTTGCTGCCGCCTCGGCCGCCCCAAATGTTCAGTTTCTTCCCGCCCGTCCTCCCCGCGGCGCAGCGGCAGGGCCCGGTGCGGGCAGCGCCGGTCCCATCCCGGCCCGCTGCCGCCCGCCCCTCACCCCGCCGCCGGCCGGGGGGGCCCCATGGCGCTGCCCGGAGCCCCGGAGCCACCCCGCAGCCGTCCCGCCGGCCCCGCAGACACCCGCGCTCACGGCTCTTCCCCCCCCTCCCGCCCCGCGCTGCGCTGCGCACACGCGTAAACGGGGCCGCTCCTTAAAGAAAAAAAAATAAAAAATAAGCTTATACTTAAAAAAAAAAAAAAAAAAAAATCCCTTTTGGCGCCATATTAATGACGTACTTCAAATTTGCCATTTCTCCTGCGTCAAAAAGACGGTTCTTGCCCATCGCGGAGCGGGCGGGGAACGCGGTGCGGAGACGTTTACACACACCCCAGCCATCCCCCCCCACACCCCTCTTCCCCGCGTAGCAAACTTCCGCGGCCGCGGGGCGGGCGGGCCGGCGGCGTGGGAATTGCCGGGGAGGGCCGCGGAAGGGCTGCAGCAGCGAAGCCCCGTGTGTGTCTCTACGTGTGTCGATAGAACGTGTGTGTGTGTCTATAGAACGTATATGTGTGTGACCCCCCCCCCCCCCCCCGAACTTCACCGACTTCCCGGGGTACCCCCGCCGCAGGCATCCCAAAGGGGTGTTTCGGGCTGTGCCCGGTGGGAGCTCGTTCCCCAGCATTCCAAACAGCGGCAGCGCTGCTGTGAGACAGAACCGCTTTCTTCAATTAAAATAGTGCTAATTGCAAGGCACGGTCTACACCGTGCGCATCCTTTAAGTCCCGGAGGCCCTACAGTCAAACACATTGCAGGAGTTGTCTTGCGCTGCTTCAATTGCTGCAGAAGGTTTAAATCCAGGTTAAAGATGCTCTTTCAGTCACAGGCTGCCACCATCCCCTAAATTCATTAAGCTGGCCAGCTTTACCGGTTGTTCAAAGCCATTGGGACCACAGAACCACCACAGCTGAGGCGCGCAGATGCTCCCCACTGCACAGCCCTTATAATTTACCAAACTTGAATGAATTAGGCTGCAACTTTCTTCTTCGGCAGCCTGTGGTCTGAATGCTCCAAGTCTTTTGGCTCTTCCAAGGCTGAAAGCAAAGGAATATTGTGTTGGTCAGTCTCAGGCTTGCTGCGGGTTTTTGGACTGTAACTCTAGAAATAGAGTCTTAAAACTTGGCGTGAGACAGCCTATATGGTGTTTTAGACAAACCCACCCAAATTAGTCTTATTTTTATAAATGTCTTTAAAGAACAGCAGCTCACAACACACAACAAAAATCATGCCTGGTTCTGGATGCTGGGATCTCTCAAGGTGCTGCTCAGCAGCCCCCCAGGATGGGAAACTTCAGCCTCCAGGTAAGAAAAGCCTTCCCTTGTAGTACAGCAGCAATGGGAGACATGAACACAGCCCCTTTCTCTCAGTCCCCATCAGCCCTAAGTGCCTTGGCAGCTGTTAGCCCCCGCTGCTCTGGCACCCAGCACATTCCCTGCCAGGAATTCACCTATGGATCCCACCTCAGCTGCGTGCACAGGCTGCATTAAGGGGTATTTCAAAGGTCACTGTGTTACTTGGTCACAATGTCAGAAACATCCAAAGTGGGGCATTCCATACCAATTTATGGAGGCTTTCTTGCACGTGCGTATTCTAATGCAGTTCTTAATGGCATACTCACAATCTGTTTTCCATATGACACCTGCAGCCCATGGACCTGCTCTGTAAGTCAAATAGGAAACAAAGTTTGGCCAGGTCTTCGTCTTCAGAACCAAAAGCTGCCCACAGCGCAAAAAAAGGGCTGTAAGATGCAGGCTGAGGACAGGATAAAACTCCTCCAAAAGAGGAGAATTCTCTCTTTGCCCTTGCCACAGGCTTTGTAAGGCAAACGAAGTCATTAAACCAAACTTCTGGATGCTGAGGGTTGTGTTGCCCACAGTGTAGCCTGAAACCTTTTGCCTGAATTGCTGACATCCGTCTTAGTACAGCTGGAAGCAGCGGGTGCTGTGCTTGCATGTATGAAGTGCTGTATCATGTTAAATGCTCTGAAAGCGCAGACATTCTGCTTCTCAGATGGACTACCCTGAATTAGTCAAAACTGACCTTAATCCATCCATGTGTCACCCTGACCCATCTTCGTAACGGGTGTTTGGGGAAGGATTAATGAAGGTGCTGAAGTGCTGACGCAGTGTACTGGAAAGGACTGTAGGAAAAGCCATGAGGAAATTAATAATCCTGCCTTCAAAGGAACCTGCCAATGGTCCTGTGCAGCACAACACAGCCCTACAGTCCTTGTGGCCATTTCTCCAGGACTTCTGGACAACAGCTCCAAAGGAGGTCATGGAATGTCAAAATCCAGTTCCTTGGTGCAGACGGGTTGTGCGCTGCAGGTCGCAGCATCCCTCGATGCAACCTCAATGCATCTTTGCTATGCAGAAGATGAGCACCTTGTTCTAGCTTTGAAAAGTGCACACAGAAATAGTGGAGCTGTATTTCCTATTGCTGCGGAATCCAGAAGTGGTCAGACATGTGGATAATGTGCTGAGCTCAGGCCTAGGATCATGTGCTGAACAATAGGAACAAGCCAGCATCGCTGAGCCCCTCGCTGCATCTCACTCCCTGTACACCATATAGAGATGCAGAAGAAAAACAGTGTGTGAACATGCAATTACAATCATCTTCTGCTTCAACAAAAGGGTGGAGATTAAGTTGTGCCAACAAGAATTTGGACATTTCTGCAATTTGAGTACTTTCCTGGTCAGTCGTTTAACAGATTTTTGGCTACCATATATACACACTTACACAAATCTCATTTATACATACATGTATGTAACACATGCAAACAAAACACACAGATAACACCTGAAGGATGCTTCTGCAGAAAGGTCATGTGTATGATCTGTATGACACTCGACTTATAGCATGACATTTATGTAACACTTAGGAAGGGCTCTGACAGGGCGTTGTCAGCTGGCATTTGCCTAGAGAAGAAATAGATCTAATAATAAAAACAACCAAAAACCAGGCATTTTGAAGGAAATAATACTGCACAATCCTCTGAAAGGACAGAATTGTCTACACAACAAAGGCTCAGCTGAGTGATGCTAAAATAAGCGGTTATGCAACAAGTGAGAAATACAATCTCCAGGGAAGAAAACAGCAACATTTTCCTTTTATCTTCATTCACCGGTGCTTATTTTTGCAAACCTAAAAGGAAAAATATAGGTAACCTTTCAATAATGAGCACCTGAGTAGACTTAACAGGTATTTGAAAGTGAAGGATGGAATCTGTATGAGTTCTGCAGAGTTACAGCCTGTTGCTGGCATGACAAGGTGTGAATACATTGACTTTAGGGGTGAATTGGCTCACCTACAGCTACGATTACAAAACTGTTAAAGCAACTTTCGGACAACAAAGCTTATAAAATAGTTCATTTCTCAAAGCTTTGGCGTAATGAAGCTTCTGACCAAGACTTGGGGACCAGTGAAAAATCAGTGCAGACAGATCTCATGCAAAGGAAGAAGAAAACCCAGCTGCCTTGTTGCCATCAAATTTGATTACTGCAGTACACTAGCACCAGACACACGGGTAGGGCATGTCCAAGGGAGTGCAAGTAGTCCCCTGAAAGTCCAATGTTGTTTTGAAGACCTTCAGAAACAACCTGTTTCACAACTTGAAAACAGCACAGGAGACACATGGCTGTAATTCACTGCCTTAGATACCCTTTTGTGAGGCCTCTGGTAGCCAGAAGTCATCAAAATAGCCTCATGGCTACTTTAATTTCTACGAAGGGCCAGAGCAATGCACAGCCATTCCAGGAGGGGAACACAAAGATGATGAAACTTGCCTCCGTATCCCAGGTAGGGTCATCCAATAGCCCACCTACAACCAGGATATTTAGTTTTTATTACAATAGGTGTTAATTTGGAGAGTAGGAAGCAGATGCTGCAGAAGGAAAAAGAATAAGCTCTGTTCTAAATGACAATAATAATCATTCCCATCTTCGAGAGTGAACTACTGCGGAAAGATCAAGGGAGAGATGGCTGCTATGGTCATTATACAAACTAATCCCTTTTCTCATTCATTTGGCATAATTGTGTTCCTCTCTGAAGCTAAGGAAAAATGTGCTTACAGGAGAAGAAAATGTGATTTGGCAGCTCAGAGGACAGTGAGATTTTGTTTGCAGTCTCAATCACCTGCAGTAGCTAGGAATTTGGTACCAAAATAAATTGTAAGCAAAAAAAACAGTGGATATAACATTACAAATGTCCTTCCCTTGATGGACAGCTCAAACATTCCCTATGTTCTAGCAACAGCTGCTTTAATATCTTGTAAAGAAATGGCAGCCTCTCTGTCTGAAGGGATTATTACCTTTAAGGGGTGCATCCATAAGTGGTTTTGTGCAAAGATGCTCACGTTCTTGTGGGGTTTGTGCACTGATATTTTCCTGCCAAATGTTAAGCTTGGGTTTCTGTTGGTTTTGGTTTCCCTGTTTCCTGTGAGTTCACTTCTATTGCAAAGTACGTCTAGTATATCACATGTTTCATGCAGTCCCCAGACTGGAAGAACTGGGGCTTTCATAGGGTAGATGTGGGGAAATAAGGACCATCGGTGATCAGCTGAACAGCTTCAGTGATGCTCCTGCAACAGGAGACCTGTTGTAGCTCCTCCTTCTTTGGTGCATCCTTGGGCATCCCAGAAGACTCCCCCTACACAGTTCCCCACTTTGCTTCCTTTTGGGGGCATTCCAAACTTTCCGTGTTAGCTGTGGAGATGGGATAACACAGCTCTTCAGACCGTCACATGAAGATGTTTGGCTGCTGCGGGCAAACTCTGCAGTTCTGGGTGATGGATGATGAAAATAGAAGTGGATTTAGAATAGTTCCGTTGGAAAGGACCTACGAGGATCGTTTAGCTGAACTACCTAAGTACCTCTTCTCTCCCTCATGAAAGGCTATCTCAGAGGCAGGACGTGCCATTGCAAACCTTTGCCCTGCTCATTCCCACCCCACAATGCAGGGAAGGATCCACACAGGTGTAAAAGCAGTTCTGGTTTACTCCCCTGAGCAAGCCAACAGGGTTCTCCTCCTGCTGCAGCTGAGGTCAACAGCCAAGGTACCAGCGGGTGCCTTCCTACCTGCAGATCCCACCATACAACACGCCGCTACTTTCTCCATTAAAAACAAAGAGAGACATTAAAGATGTAAGTCGCAATTCAATGCACTGAGCAGTACATATGCTAAGCAATACATGCATCAGGACTGCATTAATCCACATTTTAGACAGATTCCCTCTAGACATTCAGTTCATAACCGAGTTGGCTATTCCCCTGTATTC
The DNA here is from genome assembly GCA_039720435.1 of Amazona ochrocephala. Taxonomy (NCBI): domain Eukaryota; kingdom Metazoa; phylum Chordata; class Aves; order Psittaciformes; family Psittacidae; genus Amazona; species Amazona ochrocephala. Next base: position 18,108,952 of record CM077889.1, read on the forward strand.
CTCTGGAGTTGGAAGGTGTGAAAAAGACATTTCCATTTCATTGACTAAGTTCCCAAGGGGAGAGTTTATGAAAGTGCAAGTGCATAATTTACTGCCTGACAGGATAAAGATGGTATCTGGGTTTAAAAAAAGAGTGTACCCTGAAAAACAGAATTGCCAGAGCACACATTAGTTTTCCATAAGCACCGTATTTTAGAAGCATTTAATTTAGCTTAGAAGCTCTGTTAAAAATACATGCATTGTAAATTGCAGCTGTATAACACGATATTTATCAGATAATGTCACCAAATAGGCTCCTGTTGCAATATAAATGCCAAAGCAGTTATAGAAAATAAATGTTGAAGTGGAGAGCTTCCTTTTGAAAGTGGAAAACCATTATCTCATCCAAAAGTCATAAATAAAGCGATGAGGGTTTGCTTACAGGGTTGGTTTTAACCATAGGGGGGTTGACACAGACACTCCATCTCCTGAGTGATGTTCCCAAGCAGCAAACTTATTCTGGATGCGGTGAGCAGAGAGGGATGTGGGATGGGTGATGATGATTCAGGAGGACCTAAGAGTAGCCAAAAGGACAAATCAGGTGCTAATGCATTTGGGGGAAAAGAAGATGGAAAGTGAAGGATTTCTTCAGATTTACAACTTCACACAGTATTCATCAGGACTGAACATAGCCAGGACCTGATACAAAATGCCACAATCCCAGCTTCTAAAAGGATGCCCAAAAGCTGGCTCCAAAAGCCCCATGTTTAGACACATAAATGCATGGTCTGATTTTCAGAGGATGGAGCACCTGGCAACTCCTATTGATTTCTTCAGGGTTTGGATCAAGTTGTGCATGTGCAGCACTATTTGTTAGCAGAAGGTACAAAGGGCTGTGAGAGAGGGATGGTAAATAAGATCTCAGATCCAACATCTCCGCCTTCTGCTCCTCAGATGGGAGACATTGATCCGGTCTGTTTTGTCTCCTGTTAGAACAGGACTGAAATAAGGCTCATGCACATCGACGAATTGCTTTGCTGAGCAAGCTGCTGAGTCCTGTCTATCTCAGGTGCTTTTGGCACCATAGGTCCATGTGCTGGCAGCGCCAAGACTGGGAAATGCCAGAACCACCACATGAACTCCCTTCTCCACTTCCACTGAAGTGCAGTACCGGGAGGTGGAGGCTTATCACGACACGGGAGGAGCAGACAGGGAGCATCCACTGCACCAAACACCTCTGGAGTAATCCTGCTCATGTAATTTCAGTCCTTCTGGGTTTGGCAGCGCCACATTTTATGGGATTTGTAATTTTCTAATTTGTTTTTAGGCTGCGTAGTTGGGAGCAAAGTAAATCCAAGGAAGCTGCAGCCATCGCATTTCGTTGTGTCCCTAAAGCCAGAACGGCCACCTCCCTGGAATGCCTGTAGCCTTCCCCTGGCTTTGTGAATTGAACCTTTTGTGGTTCTGCTCCTCTTTCAGCCACTTCTTGAATGACTCATGTGGTTACCGTCCGCTTCTTCCTCCCTCTGCTGCTCACTGCATTTTGCTTTAGACAAGCCAGACCACTGATCCTCTTCAGTGATTATATCCATATCAAGTTGCTGGTTATCCACCTCTCCACGCTTGCTCATCTCTCTCCATTGCAGAGAACGCTCCAGTTGGCCTCATATCATCACACCCCAGGCAACACAATCAAAACTGAGACTGGATGTGCTGACCTGAACCCCTCATTCTTCTCACCCAACTTCCCCGTCCACTCTCCCAGTCAGAAGAGCAATGTATGCCTGGCACAACTCAACCAATGCATTGTCAAAAGCACTTTGCAATGAGTGATATGATGAATGCTGCAAATATGTGTTTAACTTCTACATACAAGAAGCGGCTGGCTGGCTGGGCAGCTGATTCATTGGTTCATCAGCCATGGAGGGGAAACAGAACACACCAGGACGTGTTCCAGGATGTGTTCCTTGCAGAGAGGATCCCAAACTGAACAGCAAGCATGGAGGGCCTCAAGGTTGTGCACCTATTTGTAAGATATCACAGCAGTGAGAGCATGAGGACTTATTAAGTCATTGAGTCCATCTCCTAAGGATGGGCTTAGAGCCCTTCCACAGAGGGTGTACAAGCTGTTGATGTGAATTTACCTTTGCCCTGTGAAAACAGGCTCTGAGCAGCCACACATCTGCTGAGCCATTCTCTGGTGAGCTCCACAAATGACATACAACCAAAGCAACGTGCCGGGACTTTAACACATTGTATATGCAACGCATCCCCTCCTTTATAGTGGTTCTAATCTCCGAATCAATCGTACCTGGCAGTGGAAGTTTCACACTAATGACTTTCTTATTATGGATGGAAAACCTTTCAGAGCTAATGAGCAGAAACAAGACCGCTCAGCTCCTACCTGAGGAGGTGACTCCACGGTCACCACCAGCACTCAGGGCAGAGCTGGAGTGATGCTCCATCACAGCAGATGCACAGGAGTCAGTCTATGCTGCCTCTGCCTTTGAGACCCGAGTTCAGAAAGGCCTTTAAGGATCCCAACTCATGCCCACCTGACGGCAGGGAGGAGAGTTACCCATCACACTGATGCATCACCCTGCCCTGCAGTACAAGCTGGGACTGCAGCCCCAGGGGAAGCCTTGCTTTCCCCACCGGGAGGTGTGGAAGGGAGGGTTCAAGTTCGATTCTACCTTGACAACCGGGAGAAAACAGCGAGTTCCGCGTTTCATTCCCAAGCTGGTCCCGCAGGGCAGGAGCAGTGGGTGAGCCAGGAAGGGTGCTCAGCATCCATTCGGCTGTGCCCGGGGTGGTGGCACCCACCCTGGCATACCTCCGGGAACAGCACAGCACAAGCCTGGCTGCTGAAGGAGAAGCAAACAAGCACATGAGTCACAAAGGCAGGCAGGCAGCATATGATGGGGACAGGTACTTATGCAAATAGACTGTTAACACCCAGCCAGACAGAGCTGATAAGCCTCCTAGGCCAGCTGGAGGCTTCTTCATCCTGCTGGGGGGAGGAGGAGGAGGACAGCCTTAGGATAACAATGGGAAACCGAAAAGCAAGAGCAGGGCTGCTCTGGGAAGGTGGCACCGGGATTCGGTACCCATCTGCTGCACCCAGCCATGACACCGTGTCCCTGCGCTGGTCAGCAGCAGCAACCGCGCTCCTCTCTGCTCCCAGACGCATCCTGCGGTGCGGATGCAGGTTTGCATGGGGTGCCTGTCACCGGCACCTCCTGGGGACAGAGCTTGCATCTCCCTGCATGCCCTTGGGAGCAAGGAAAAGCATCACACAGCAAAGTATCCCAAACTTATGAGCCTGCACCACGCAGGGGTCTTGAGCTGCCCCATAACTTCTCCCCTGCCCCTTTGTGGATCAACCACCTCCAGGAGCATAAATGAGGCAAAATGTCCTTCTGCAACGCTGCTGGGGATCCCGCAGGAAGCTTCCTATCTGCTTGGCTGGGCTGCTGATAATCAGATAGAGGGGACTTAGAATAATCAAGCCTAAGCAGCTGAAATGCAAACGGGAATAGGTAATGGGGTCAGGAAAGCAACGCTGCAGCCGGGGCATAGCGAGAGGGTCTGCAGGGCCAGTGGATAGAGACCATGCACGTACTCAGGGCTTGCTGAGCCAGGAGCTGTGGTGCTTCTTCAGGATGCTCAAGAACCAGACTCTGGTCCCATCTTTCTCTGGTATTAGGAAACCATATGAAAGACCCTATGTGTTTCAGAGAGCACTGAGACACGTGGCTCCTTCCCCGCCACTGCATCCATCACCACAAGCCGGAGCTGTAGAAGGAAGGATTTTGCTGTCCCAGAGGTCCGTTAGTCTCCAATTCCTGGCACTGCCAGCAGCTCGGAGGATGCAGGACGCATCCCTGCTCCTGTAGCATCACCATGCGTATGGTCCCCTGCCCCACACTGGCTCTGCCAACACCATCACCTGCCTTACCCATGGGCAGGGAAGGGGGATTGCTGGATTTAGGGAACATTTGTTTCTCCTGCCGCTCAGATCTCCAGCTCGTGTTAATGACGTAGTGCTCCAGTGGTGAGAAGCCAAAGTCTGTCCTTCCTGTGGTATTCCCTTAGGAAAAAACTATTACTGCAATGTAAAACAGAATTGGAGCAGGCTGGTGATTCACCAAGAAGATGCCTCTCCCTTTCGCTGTTCAGCGAAGCAGAGATGAATGTTGTGAGGTTTGAAAGAAAAACTGAGAAAGCCTTTAATTAATCCCGGGAGGTTAAACCATGCCAGATAGGGATGGGATTCCTCCTCTGCCTCCTTTCTGGAGCAGGAACACGCTGCTGCCTTCCTGCCGCAGCGCTTTCCGGGGCATCCTCCTGTCCCCAGAGGAGGATCCACAGCATTTTCCAAAGCTTCTTCCCTGTGGAAGCCTCGCTGCTCTTCCAGGGCATTGAGGAGACCAGGAGCCCCCTCTGGCAAATCCCAGATCAGTGCGGACCATTGGAAGCGCTCCTACCTGCAGGGAGGAAACCCGGAGTTCAAGGTCAGGTTTGCTTGTCTCCCATCCTGACAGGCACAAGCTGTTACACAAGATCCAGGAAGTCACTTTTATCATCACACTTGATTCAATTTATGAGATTAAGAGCATGGAAGAAACCCAAATACAAGTGCTGGAAAGTGCTGGCACTAATGGGGACAATGCTTGCTTTGGACAAGGATTGTCCTTAGGGTCTCTTATTGCCGCAAGTCAGTAGGGGCAGGATACAAAGTGTGCTGCTGGTGATGATGGGGAAAACTAACCCTTGCTTATACAGAAGGAAGGGTAGATAAGGGTTAAGAGCCGCTTATGTGGTTCCTACAGCAGCTCCTGTATAAACATCTCCAGCCTGGGAGCATCCCATGGTGTAAACCCAGGGCTTGATCCCTGGCAGAAGGCAGGGAGTGCAGCTCCATTGCCAGCAGTACCTGTGCTTGGAGCAACCTGCTGTAGTGGAAGGTGTCCCTATGCATGGCAGGGGTTGGAACTGGATGAGCTTTAAGGTCCCTTCCAACACAAACCAGTCTGGGGTTCTATGCCTCATTCATCCCACAGAGCAGAGGCCCCTGCCAGAGATCACACCAAAACCATACCTGACCTCTTGACACCTTTTCCAACCAAGACCCTTATAAAGCTGCAGTAATACAATGACTGTATGATTGAATAACTGCCAGAATTGGGATTAGTTCAGACCAGTGCTTCCTCCTGATACAGGAAAAATAGGAAATCTAGTTTCCAGGGCTGTGAACTCCCTTAATTCAGTGTCACGTCTATAGATACACGCAGAAAAGTGTAGTAATAAGGAGCTATGGAGTTTGGTAACAGCTAAGGGAGAACCTGAGCTTTGAAAGAGAACATTTGCTAGGTCAGCTGTGGGAAGGACCACAACAACCTGAGTGCGTGCCATGGATCTTCCTGTCATTGACAGCCTTGTGGGGAGCTGCATTTCTCCTTGAAGCTGGGCGCTGCAGACTGCACTCTGTTGATTCCGATTAGAGAGTGGTGGTAATTAAACCTCTGGAACATTAAGTCAGCATTTCAACCAAACGCCTGCATTTTATCTTGCTGGGAAATTGAGAGCGGGATTCGGAGTTTTCACAGTAAATAAAACCTCTTGGCTCTTCCACAGGAAATCCATTTCCTCTGCCTATAGAGGAGGGAAAAGCCTCCTGCGTGGCTTCTCCTGCCCTTTTACCGATGCACACGCTCATTGAGGAAGCTCAGCAGCAGCTCTGGCAGCTTCTGCACGCTGGCCACCCTGTGGAATAACGTTTTAATGTAGCTCCTTCACAGCACTTTTAATCCAGGGACCTGCAGCCTTCTCTCCATGTAAGAAAACACGGAGCTTTGCTCCAGCGATGTTAAGTGGCAATAACCCAGCACCCAGGCTCAAGGTCTGTCCATCAGCTACATCCATCACCCGGCTCTCAAGTAACGCTTTTACCTACAGAGAGGCGAGGTGCAAATCTAGCCCATTCTTAGACTCAGTTTGATGACAGCAGCCCCAGGTCTGCATCATCACTCACCTATAGCTCAGGAACTGGGCAAATACAGCCATTTCAGGGCACAGCTACAGGCAAGCCATCTAATAGTGGTTGTTTTCACTGCGTACCACCTTGAGCATGCTTGAACAAGCAACCTGAAGAGGTGAATCTCTTAAATCCACTGGTTTATTGCACTGAACAGCGATATATTGCTGGAGCACGATCAAGACGCTCGGCAGCACCAGTAGAAGGCTGCAAGGCTGCAGCGTGCGCTGGCTCTGTGGCACCAAGTGCTTTGGGAGATCAGCTATTGTGATAATACAACAGTTGCTTGTGCAGGGGATTGGGCTCAGTCGCTTTCAAAGCCCAGCCCTTGCCACAAAGGCTTTCATCCTTTGCTTTCAGAGTAAAGTGCATCCTCCCTGCCCAGAGCAGCAACAGGTTTACCACAAAATACCTGCAGCATTTGATGTCTGCAGAGGCAGGTATTACTCACCCTGTTGCTCCTTATGCAAATGCAGTACCGCAGCTGGGATAGCAGAGAGAGGAGTCTGAACAGAGAGATGCCCATCACGTGGGTCACATCCACAGGGCTCACTGCGGCTCCGTTTCCCAGCAGAAAAGTCCTCCTGCAGATCCTCCTTGCCGTGTAATAGCATCGGGACCTGCATGTTCAACCTGGTCTAGTGGAAGATGTCCCTGGGGTTGGAACTGGATGAGCTTTGAGGTCCCTTCCAACCCAGACCAGTCTGGGATTCTTTGGGGACGGCTTCTGATTTGAAAAAGATCACAGTCATCACCCATTTTGGAACAATCAGTGTTTGCTCTTTAAAGTTTGAGTTATCCTATTATGCACAATAAAGGAAAACTAAAGGAAATATTGCTACTCATATCTCTGGATGCAGGTTTTCACACCTTGTTTGCATCATGCCACCCTGGTATATGATGCTCTCCAAGTGAAACTGATAAATCCCCCCCGTACCCAACTGTTCTGCACCGTTTTTATACTCCAACATGAACAAACTGAAAACTCAAAATAAAAGCAAGCAGATTAAGGAAGACAAAAAATCAACTTCATCACATTTCCAGATGTAAATATTTGGGGTAGGACAAAAATCTCCAACATGTCCTGCATTGACAGGACAAATACAGAGTCATCTCTGAAAGACTCCTCTAGGCATTCATTACTCTGCATTGCGACATTAGGGGGAACATTCCTCGGTTGCATCTCTTCTTGGGAATGGGTAAACTGAAAAGAGAACTGGAAAGGGTAAACTGGAAAAAGGGAAGCAAGCATCTAGGTTTTAATTACTGCTCTCTTGTCCACTGACCATTGCCGCTTTTTACCCGGGTGATGGCCAGAGCCAGAAGAGATAAACCACCACAAGCCAAGATATTCTCAGAGTTATTCTTCTGCTGTGAACTGGAAACAGCAAAAGGAACCTCACTGGTGTGAAGCCGGTGAGAGATGATGGAGAATCAGGCTGATGGAACAGCCGGGATACCCCCCGCGGCCACCTATGTTTTATGGCACTGGGTGAGTTACCAGGGTCAGTAATGATATAAAGATCCATCCATCAAAAAATAGATGGCAAAACCACTCAGATAACTCAAAGAGACAGCAGCAGCTCCACAGAACAGCTCAGATCACTGCTTTCTACCCCTCCCAGTAAGCCAGGTATAGGCTGTTTACTGCCATCCTCTCTCTTTCCCCCTTTCCTCCTCAGCCGGGGGAGACCCCCATCCTCTCACTTAGGCCACAGTCTCACCCACCACAGGCAGGCTGGATTGCTTTGGAATCATGTCTCAAGCTTGCCTTTTTAAACATCTAAACCCCTTTCTCTCTGTTCTCCACCAAGCCTCCCTCTTCATCCCTCAGTTATTGTCATCTCCAGTTCCAGCAGCTGCCCTCAAGACCACATCAATTCAATCCACAATCACTCTGGTCCTTTGCTTACATAATTCAGAAGCTTCTTGCCTTCCCCTCTGTATTCCTGTTACCTTTCCACGTCTCCGCTTACCTCGCTGAAGCAATAACCCACCTACCATACGGCCAGCCCATAACCTTTGCCTCACAGCCTCTATAATCCGTCTGTCAGCTCCTTCCCTAAGCGCAGCCTCCCTTTCTGCCCAGCTTTCTTTCAAGCCTGGGAAAACCTTCCCGATAAAATCTGAGCAGCCACTCCTTCCTCCTCCTCCAAAACGATCCCTGCAACTCCCTCCTGCCAAAATCCCTTCCAAACACAACCTTGCCTGTGGCTGGGCAATGGAGGAACTAAGGTTTTCTTTCCTCCCTCTGCTCTCAGCCAGGCATTAGCCAAACCAAGTTACACCACCAAAGAAGGGTCCTTGCCTTTTGTATATATATGTTTTGTATGCTGTATGACCATTGTTGTTAGTGCCTGCAAAACACAAGACCCTCAGGGCAGGGATTGCCTTTCTTTAAATCCTGCTTCTGCAAAGCACCTAAGGCAGCCATGGCTCAATTCCCTGTACACGCTCCCAAATACAAACATGCACTGATAACAGTGGATTCCCTGGAGGAGAGGTACAGCAGAGCTGGGAACTACCAGTGAGCTGCAGTTGTCACTGGTGCAGAATGGGAGGGCAAACAAAGATTAGTTGGACAAGAGTGAGATACAAGCACAGAACACAAACTGGTGCTATCAGGTGTGGGAGCAAGTGAGCATCGGTGCTACCAGAAGCTCGTGGTTTTCCATGCTCCAGCCCATCACTATTAGAAGCATCCTGGTTTCCACACACTTAAAGCAAACTTTGCTTTCAGCAGAAAACCAGGGCTTTGAGCCTTCACTTCTAACCCAGCCCCGTATTATGATCACTAAAATGTCAGAGCTAATTAAGAAGAGGAAGCTGTGCATAAACCAGCCAAGATGTGCATCTGCCACCAAAGAGAAAGTCCTCCTCTTGAAGCAGATAGCTAGGCCGGCAATTTGGTCAGCCCTGAATTACATGCTGGAGTGCTAACTTCCCTTGTGGTTGCAAAGAAAAGAAAGGCTTGAAAAACATGATTTTAAATGATGCCCAGGGGTATGTTTAAAGGACAACTAAGGCAAATTCCAGCCTGGCTGCTGGAGCACCAGTGGGGCTGCGCAGCAGATAAGAGAGCGCAGCTTTTGGCCAACTACTTTTAACCATCGTTATAGGATATTGATGCCATATCAAATACACATCTATATTCTGGTGTAGCAACTGAATTACATTGATTTATTAAGCTGATAGCGTGCACCCGTGCCAAGCTACCAGGTAATTGATCAGCTGCCTGGGCTGAACTTCAACATGTAATTTCCAGCACCATTTGACTGATCAGCAATACCATAACTGGTTGCAAATGTCCTTCTTTCTATTTGTTGTGTTAAGTGGCTTTTTCATTAACACGGCAGAGCCAAGTAAATAAATATGACTTTACTATCGGGCTGAAGGCAGAGAACGGCTGAGAACCGGACACAGACTGAGACAGGACTGCGTTATATTGCCAGGCCAGCACTTTTTTATCCACTCCCCACTTTGCTGCAGTTGGAGCCCGGGTTGCTTCAGAAGAGATGTGCTTTTAGCAGAAGGGACTTGGCCAACCCTGTGCTCAGTAAAAGGCAAGTTTATTGAATCTCTGCCCCCAAATGCCTTAAGTCAATAGGTTTATTATTAGGCCAAGTCTTGATGTCTCTACTTAGAATATAGTCCTCAGATGCCCCTGTTACAAGAGGAAATCAGCCTCCAGGATGAGGCTCTCTGCTCTGTAGAGCAGCATTTGGGCATCTGAATGAGCTGGCAAACTCCAAACTGAGCTTTGGGAGGTTGCCCCTCATCCTCCAGCTGCTCTAACACCAGAACCTAAGCTGAGTCAGATGGTGGCTCTCATTGCAGCTCAGATCCACTACTGCAGGATGCTCAGCTCGCAGCACTTGTAAAGACCACATAAAGACCAGAAAGTGTCAGATATGAGCCCAAGTAAGCTGCAAAGGTCCTGAAAATACCAACTCCAGCATCCTATCTGTGAGCAAGGGCAACCATTTGAACAGATTAAGGGTAGAAGTGCGCTGCTGTGGCTCCACTTACCCCATGCAATAGCTCTGTACAGCACCAGGTCACCATGTGCCACTTCTGATTTCCAACAGAGACATAAAACATTGGTTTCTGGTGTATGATTCCTCAGTACCTGTTTTTTAATGCTCTCCCCATCTCTTATTTCACCCTGTTCTATCGATGTCAGCCCATTTCCGACTATATTCTAAACATGTGGAACCGAGTTAGACCAGAGGATGAATAGTGGTTATCTGGTGACTTTACAGCCATGAAGCGTTATTACAGACCTTTCACACTGAGTCACCACAACACATTATGGAAGAAAAGGCAATAAAATAAGTCAAAAAGAATAAAAGCCTTGAGTCAGGAGAACTAATCTGCTGTTTTCAAGTGTTCTCAGCAGTTTAGGACTTTATACCTTTGATACCTTTCAGCCACTGGCCTCTGCCAAACAGAGCCATTGTTTTTCTCCCGTTAGCTCCCTGAGAATATCTGCCCGGGGCTTACTGCAGTGTGAATGAAATTAAAGACTAAGCTACTTAACTGATGTGTGCTCTTTGAACTATCTCATTCAAACATCCAGGATACCAGCCCGCTGCTGGCAGGCACATGTCATTCCATGGTGCTTAAACCTGTCCACGTGTCCTGGGTTCAGCAGTAGCAGTCATTTTTCTCCTTCTTAGTAGCTGGTGCAGTGCTGTGTTCTTGACTTTCAGCCTGGGAACAGCACTGATAACACCGATGGTGTCAGTTGCTGCTCAGTAATGTTTACTCTGACCAAGGACTTTCTGAGCCTCATGCTCTGCCAGGGAGGAGGGGAAGCCGGGAGGAAGCAGAGACAGGACACCTGACCCAAACTGACCAAAGAGGCATTCCATACCACAGCACATCATGCCCAGTATATAAACTGGGGGCAGTTACCTGGAAGGGTTGGATCACTGCTCGGGTCGGGCTGGGTATCGGTCAGCAGGTGGTGAGCGGTTGTATTCTCTTCCCTTGTCATTGTTGTTATTGGTGGTAGCAGCAGTGGTTTGTGTTATACCTCCGTTACTGGACTGCTCTTAGCTCAACCCATGGGACTTAAATTCTTTCAATTCTCCTCCCCATCCCTCCAGGAGCAGGGGGAAGAAGTGGGAGGTAGGGAGCTAAGGACATCGTGGCAGGTTTATGGCTGGGCTTAAACCATGACACCACAGAAGAAATCAGGGTGGAAGTGCTTAGTACCGTTTGTTTTAAAGCCTTTTCTGTTGCCGGCTTTGGAGGGCTCTGGGCTGCTGCTACACAGAGCATCAAGCTCTGCAGCAGCAATAAAGCAGTTGGACTAAAGAGGTGGTGGACAAAGCATCACTCACTACCCATTCAGGGCATATGTGGCACAGAGCTGAGATCTGTGATTTTCTATATGCTTTAGAAAGAGTTTAGCATAGTCATTACTCAGCAAATAACCAAAAGAAACAGGTTTGTAGTTGGTTTGTTCAGACAATTGTAAGTTATTAGCCTTTACTATGCCCTGGTGCACGCACAACCTGGGAAAAACACCCTTCTTGTAAGGGCCTGTCCTGCAACTTCTGCCCAGAGCCTTTGCTCCCAAGTGGGATCAGAGAAACCATAATTAATGTGATTAAGCAGCAGGCACCCTCCCCTGGATTTAATGTTGGAAGTGCTCTTCAGTGCCCAGTGCATGGACCATGCCAAGCCCCCACCTCCCTCCCATCCCAACCTGGCCACACAACAGCTCCTTCCCACATTACTGACTACTTCTGTCCATTCAAACTGCTCCTTCTGCAGCCTGAATCCCTCCTTGGTACTTGACAGGGGCACAACCTCCCCAAAACCTAGGGCAGCACTCCCAAAACACAGCAGAACAGATGGCTTTTCATGCAAAGGACACTAAATCTCCCCTGACTGATTGCAAGGGATGCATCAAGTAAGCCACGATGTTTTTCATCCCTGGCTCTTCATGGGGAAGGAGGCTGGTTTGGTTTGCAGCAGCTCCAGAAGTCAGACGTGAGAGGGAAACATGCAACAGCTTTCAATGATGTCTCAAGGGCAGCAGCTGCTTCTTGGCAGGAGCCTCTGCTGAAGCACCACTGAGCATCACTCCCACTCCCAGCACTGCTCTGCTGCCAGTGACTAAGCAGTTTCCATAAATCAAGCTGCGGCAGAGTTCAGAAGCCTAATAATAATACTCTGAAGATGTAAAATAACATCAATATGGTGGGGTTTATGTTAGGAAGGTCACAGATAAGTGTAATGGGCGTTCTGATGTTGAGTCTTGCAGCTTGGCTTTGAATAATTTCAACACAAATCTGACGTCTTCGAGCACCAGGAACTGGAATCAATGCAATTAAAACACAGCAAAGCTGCAATCTGAGCTGATTTTCTACTTCTAGTGTTGCTGCTTCACCTTTTCCTCCAAGCCCTTCATTTCTCATGTTAAATGTAGGTGCCATCACCTATGTGAGGTTCGGTACCACTTTGCCGTCTGAGATGTCAGTGATGCTTCTGCTCCCCATCCTGCTCTCTTCAGCAGCCGCCACCGCAGCAGGACATTCATGGGGTGGTTGCACGCATCCTCCCCAGCACCACAAGGACCCAAGGCTTTTGCAGGATACCTCCAAAATGCCACAGTGCCTCTGCAGCTGGCACAGGATGAGCTCTGCTTATTCCATTTACTGCATCTCATTATTACCTGTTTATATCAGTACAACTTAATCCAACTAATTACCATCATGAACTGCAGCGCATTAAGGCCCTGGCTATAAAGGGCTATTGTACTGCACTAAATGTAATCCTTCTAAAACATCCTGTGTCCATACCTACCAATTTTCCCAGATTACAGCTGTGTAACACATCGGCACCGAAGGCTCTGCAGACCTTTGATGTCCATGTGCTGAAGGAAACGGATCCAAAGCAGGCACAGCTTTGCACTGCCAGGCCTTTTGGGGCAGGAGTGGTTTGTTACACGTATGTTCAGTACTGAGCAGTACCAGACACCGTGGCTGGAAGTAATAGGCATTCCCAGAGCAAGATTAATGAAAACCTTATGAAGTGCTGTCTTCTTATTGATCCTGATTCAATTTTATCGGGAGAAGCCATTTTCCTGGAGTTTCCAACCCAATCTCAGGTGCAGCGTGGTTCAGGACAAAGCTGTCCTTGATGCAGCCCTGGATGTTATTCAGGGATGATGGGACCAGAACACACTGCTCAGCCCAGCACTGCTCACATCAGCCAAAGTTGCTGCCGATGGCACAACAAAGCAGGCACTTCAGTGATGCCCAAGCTTTGCAGTGGGCTGTTGCACAGAAGGGAAGGAAGGGCAGATCTCTGGATGCATAAAAACATCCCCCAGCAGCAGCAATGGCAGCTTAGAGAAGGATTCCTCTATCAACACCAGTCCTATGCCCAACTGTCATCCTTCACTGCTTGCGAACACCACGCATCCCCAAGGTGTTCCATCGTTAGGGAATAATAAGAAAGAACTTAATCCATATATTGCAGCATTAACTTGTCACCTTGCAAAGCATTATGCAGCTCAAGCATCCAACCAGTGGAGCCCCTTCAGCAAACACCACATCACACACATAGTCAAAGGCCTGAAGCTTGAACTAGTGTGACTGGGGAGGTCACTGATAGCAAGCCAGGATAAAAAGGGTTAAGTTTGAAAGCAGGACTTGGTGATTCCAATAGCACTGAGCTCTGTGGAGCTCCTCATCTATTTCTGCCCCAGGTTCTTAGGAGCTTGGCTTATCCACAGCTCAGCTGCTGAATGAGACCAAGTGTAATGCAAGAATTAACCAAGCCCTCCACCTCCTGTTAATCTCTGCTCTGCCACTCAGTACACCACCATTATTTAAACACCTAAAACTCAGTTGCAGAGGTCCTGGACGCCTGCATTGAGCCCAGAGGCATCTGAGGATCCTTAGTACTGCCGGAAATCCAGGCACTATTCTTGAATCAATATTTATGTGTCTTAATAACGTATAGTCTTAAGCAAAGAGAATAGTACAAGTCCACAGCACACCACCTGAGCTATAAACTGGTACAAAGGTGGTGTTACAGTCAAGGCATTGTATTGGGTTATAGGAAATCCTGCCAAAATCACTCAATTTCTGTGTGCCCTACTTTCATACATGTGAAATGGGGATAACAAGACATCATATTGCGAGGTGCTGAGCCACTAAGAATTATTATAGGAGCTGCAGAAGTTGCTATAAATACCTGAAGAACGAGGGCATTGGGTGGTACTCTAATAGAATACAAAGTCTATAAAAGCCTTTTCATTCCAGAGATAAAGGCTTGAGATAATGATAGGAAGCTAAAAAAGTCCTCCCAGACCTTCACTCCCAGCCACTGACGTTCCCCTGCGGACCAGGATGTGTTGATAGGGGAAGGCAGTATTTATTCTTCAGAGATGGGCACCTAAAAGCCTTCAAGCTGGGGACCGGTTGAACTTCACCTGTACAGGGAGAAGGCGATAGCTTCAGAAGGAAGCAGCAGGGCTTTCGAGCTCGCTTTCAGGTTTAAGTTAGGCCAGGTTTGGAGGGACCACAGACCATGTCACTGCTCTTGGCCCGGCCTCTTGCCTGTCTCCTGAAATCAGGCTGCTCCAAGCCCCCTTCACATCACCCAAATGGTTGATATCGTATCTATGGTATAAGAAGGCTTTAGAAGAAATCCATCCCTGGCTTCCCACAGCCACTTTAGCCCTTTCTCTACAGCAAAAAGGTGCTTGGCTCCTGCATAGCTGTGACCTCCCATTCCTTGGGCTTGGAGAGTGCAAGATGCTGGGATGCAGACAAAACAGATGCATGAATTAAGGCGAAGGGAGGGTAAAGACCTGTCCTGCACGGGTGGTGCAGCTGAGCTTGTCTGGAATCACCAACCTCCCTTAGGTCTGAGCCTGTTTCTGTGGGCAGCCGGCGCTGGCAGCCTCCGCAGCACAGCCCCAAGCCAGCAAAGCAGGAAAAAGCAGACTCAGAGCAGAGCTGCTCCTGGTTGTGCCTCCCCAGCTCTGTGAGCCCCCAGTACTCCCCCTAAGGGGCTGCAGGAGGTTTGCTTTCCTTAGCTACTCTTCCCAGACCTTTGGAAGGAGCCCATGGACCCCTCTCCACTTACTGCAAGTGAAAGCTTCTCTTGGAGGAGGCTCAAGAGCGCAGACCTCTGGGGATCAAAAGGCTTGTGAAGGGCTAATCCCCTTCTCCAGGGAATCACCACCCCTGTGCAGGTTAACCCAGCAAAAAGGCAGCAAAGGAACTTCACATAGAGGGGTTTTTCCCCATGCTGTGCTGGTGGCTGTGATGAGAAGCAATGGAGAAAGTGGGGATGCTGTCAGTAAACCCACCTCACCGTTATTACCATCATCTGTCCCGTGTATTCTGTTAGCAGCAAAAGGGAGGTGCCTCAGGCAGGAAAACTACCATGAAAACTGTTCTGCTATCCCCGACCTTGTCAGACAAGGTTTGTTCCTGGTGAGATGTTCCGTTTCTCCCATTCAGCCGTTTCCTCAAGGAATGGATCTATGCCTTCCGCTGGGCGCTTCTGCAGGGTAAGAAGTGACTGAACACTGATTTCATGAGCCCTCTGGAGCTCCAGCAGCTTTATCAAAGCTGCAATCAAATGTATTTATTGAGCCATATGTCAGAGATGAAGATGAATTGTGAGGCTTTAGCCATTAATTGCAGTCTGCCCAAGCATCCAGCATGGGCTTCTGTGTGTGCCATTCACTGGGGATGGAGACATTAATATACACGCATAGAGCAGCCATGGTTACGATGTGCTGGACAAGGTCAATGTGAAGGCGCTGTCCATCTCCTATCCATTTGGGAAGCATTCAGTAGAAGGGAATGAGACCTCAGAGCAGTGGGAAGAGCTGCTTTAGGCTGGTAAAACTCAAATGCCTCAAAGAATGAAAACAGTATATACCACAATGGACCTAAAACCCTGGGAAACCTTCAATTACAGTTGTCACCACTCAGCTTCCAGTGGAAAAGTGATTAATTTGGTTATCACCCTCAGTAATACATTCACATATACATAACCAGGAAAATTTCTGGGCTCTAATGCATTAGAATCTGATTAAACTACATGCTCCAGCAACAGCCTCTGCACGAGTGGCTCATAGGCTTGCTGGGACCATGTTTTCACAGGGTACAAAGTGGGGCATTTAACTGAATGTCCCCTTATTCCGTTATTGTTTAGATTTATTTGATTGATCTTCTGTATTTCCGCTACTTGCAGGCAAAAGAAAGAATCCTGGTGTCCACTGCATAGCCTGGACTTACTGAAAAACATGCATGTTGGATTAGCTATTCATAATCAGGGGGGGGTTAAGGTACATGGACATTTAAGACATCCTAACAGGGGTTTTGTGCTTGCCTCCTCCTCTCCAATCCAGTGACAATCAGGATCCCCACCATAATATTTTACCTGGAACCGCAGCAATATCCACTCTGGCACATAGTCCAAGCATCTTATTTGGCCATGGCCTCAGTCTTTCTGGAATCATATCCTGCCCTTTTCCACCTCTTTCATCCAGATCATGACAACAGGAAAAGGAACATTTGGGCAGCACAGACCCATCTTGTGCACAATAACTTGAGTTGTGCCATCACACCTACACTGCAACTTCCCAAGGCGTGTGCTGGAGCCACTGGAAAGATACATTAAGGATTCCTGTGTTGTTCCTCTGGGCTTAATTCTTATTAATTTGAATATATTACTATGTAAAGGATGATTTAACTGTACTATTGATTAATTAATGGACAAATAGTGTTCATTGAGGTGAAGTGGCAAACTCCAAACTGATTAAATGTGCTGTTAAATTTGATAGAAGAGGTCATGGATGCCCATAAATCAGCAACAGTCAAGGAGAGACCCAAATGCTGTGTAAGTATATCCAGAGTAATTGCCTGGGCAAAGATCAAGATTTAAGCCAGTTCCCAAGTATAACAACATCTTTGGGAGGGGGCATCAAGAGGAGCAGCCTTTTGTGCGTGTGCCTGCCTCCACACCTCATGCATCATCTTCTGCAGCATTGGGAGCTGCCCACTGCTGGAGACAGGGTAGGGAGCCAGCTGGACCACAGCGCGGTGCAGTTTGAGACCTTCTGCACATGACAAAAGCCTGTTCCAATCACAGGCTATGGTTAGGGAAGAACAAGCTTTTGGAGACCTTGACTGCGGGGATATTTAGTGACATCAGAACTCGGGACTGAGCTCAGTAAGGAGCCTCGCTTCATCCTGAGCTTGGGAAGATTTCGGAGCAGGGAGGATGCAGGGGGCAGCCTCACGCTCTGCAACAGAGCCAATGAAGAGTCTGGATACAAAAGCCTCCAGCCAAGTTCAGGTCCAGATGGGCACTTTCTAACTTCACCCTTGCTTTGGAATCTCATTTCACTGGTCCTCCTGTCATGTTTTACAGGAAGCAGACACAGAAACCTATTGGGTTTGGTTCTACGTTCTGGGAAGCAGTTCGGAAACCTGGACTTTGACCAAGACTCGTGTCCGAGCTCCACCAAACCCTTCAAGCACCACTGTTAGCATTCTAATAGTGAAGTTCCACCAGTTCATCAAGCCATGGATCCAAACCTCACCCTTCACCAGTCCCTTATCACAACACATAGTGTCAGTCACTCTCTTCGAGGTGCCTCTTCTCTAAAGAAACAGATCTCTGCCCATTTACAGAGACTGCCAGTTTACTGTTACCAACCCAAAGCAGCATCAACCACACATGGCCACAGCTCCATTGTTCCGGTTAAAGCACCTCCCAAAGCCTGCATGGGGCTCGGGGTGGCTTTGAGACCACCACGGCTGTTCCTGGCCCCAACCTTCCCATTCCCAACCCAGCCCTTTCTCGCACACCTTCAGTAAGGCTCCAGCCATGCCCGATCCAACAACATTTATTTCAGCCCAGTTTTTAGCTCCCAGCACATGCACATTTCCTCTTATTTCATCAAAGCCTTGGATTTCTTGCAGGTGACATAATTTGTCAACACATGCAGTTCATAAGAGAAGAAAGGGTGATCAAAGAATAGCAGGTAAGTCTTATTTACTGCGTGATAGCAAGCTAAATTGCTGCTATAGCTCCGCATTAGCAGCTCCGCATTTGGGGCTTTTATCAGCATTTCAGCTGCAACGCACTCCTCAACTTCAGATAGACAATTTAATAACCAGAAAAGAGGAGTTTTTCCTGCTCTGACAGGCAAAGCTCGGTGCCAATGGTAGGATGTGGGAAGCTCTTACTTACAGCCAGTGATTAGCACAAGCAAACTAGAGGGTTGGTACCCGCTGCAGGAAGATGGGGAGCAATCCAACCACAAGACAACGGTATGGGTCTGCAGGTGCTCGTGGCGAGCTCCTCTGCTTGCAAAGGGAGCAAAGGCAGCAGAAAGGGTGGAGAATATCAAAGCCTATGGTGGATGGGAGCAGCTGTTGAAATTTAGATTCAGATTTCAGTTTGGGATGAGCCCTCTGCTATTTGGATTCACTTCCATTATACACCAGAATAAAGCCCTATCATTTCCATACCACGCAGCCTTCTTCACAGAAATATCAGGCATTAAAAGACTGCTTCACAGGCATTACTAAATCCATCTCACTTCTTTGCACGGTCAGCATCCCTGGGCCTCAGCGTTGGTTGGGCGCCAGTGGGTCAGGCAGCATCTTCCACATCGATAACCTGGACATGCAGCGCCTGTGCCTTTAACCATTCAGTCACCTATGGGTATAGCCCTTTTCTATTTGGAGGCATTCACAGTGCCTCAGGGATACAGAGCTCCAGGGCCACATGGTGGCTTGGTGTCAGCTGGAGTCTGTGGGCTCATCTGAACACCCCATATCCCACTTTGAACACCCATTGCCCTCCCATAGCCCAAAAGAGATGCACGACACCCACACTGCATTGGTAAACCTAATCTATCAACCCCCACAAGTATTTCATTCACCAGCTAGAAGGCAGCTCTGGACAGCACCATCTTCCCAGCACAAGCCCCACAGTCCCAGGGACCAGTCCCATTTACCCAAGCTCTTCATTCCCTACTATGAGCCTTCTTACCAAGCTGCATTTAAAACACATTCAAGGTTCAAAAGCCCTTACAGGGATGGGGGGGAAGGAGCCCATCCTGGTAACACACCCAGCAGAGCCCTCGGTACCTGAGCAAGGTGAGCAGACCCACACATCGCAGCCAGGTTCAACCAAGAGGCCACCACCATCAACAAGCTCATGGTGATGAGGCAGGTCTGAGGCTCAGATGTCAGCCCATGGGTCAGGGTGAGATGCAGTGAGGGTAACGTGGGTCAGGCCCCATCCAGCAACTCCCACATGGGTCCTTCATGGCATCAAGGAAGAGGGAGGGACCCAGGCTGAGCTTAAATGGGCTCCTGAGCAGAGGGCAGGGTGAGTCCCAGCTGGGGCTGCTCAAGGTGTTAATGCCTGTTAGTGCCCTCTGGAGCCCATTGCAGTGGAAAGACTCCTTTACCTTAGCAGTAAAGTGTATCTGACAGTACCTACACCTATACCTGCACCTATACCGTGCCTCAAATGATACTAAATCCAGCCTGGTCAGGATTAGCAATGCTTTGTAAGACTCTGCTTCTACTTTTCTCTGTGAACTGTAAATAATGCCCAACAAACTATGCTGCGAGATGAGGCCACCTCCTCGCTTACGGCTACATCAAAGGCAAAGCTGCTTCCTTCAAAGGCAGACAGAAGACTCTTGTTCTGGAGAACTCCACGCCCCAACTCCTAAGCATATGTGAAAGGGAGGGGGTTTCCACTTGGGGCTCAAGTGACTTGAAACGAATCAGATGTTGAACCAGATGGGGCCGGGGCTGTTTGAGACTGTGAACTTTCGTCATCACAGATCAAGCTCATGGTGATGCAGCTGTGTGCTGCGGAGCTGCAGGCCAGGAGGACTGGAGATGGACGGGTGAAGGGGGATGGAGAGTGATGCTGTAAGGATATACAGGGTGATAAAGCAGCAAAAGGCAATTACGTGTTGGTGGGTCTGGTGTGACAGCAGCTTCATGGGCATCACACAGGGGTTGCAGGGCACAGTTGGCTCCATTAAAGGGCTGAACAGCAGATTGAGGGTCATACCTGGACACTACAGAGGACAACAAACTGATGTTGCTCCTGGCTTTAGTTCAGCTGAGCAGCCCAGGCAGGTTAGAGGTCCCAGGCCACACGTTGTACCTGGTACGAGTGCCCATCAGTCACTCCGCGCATGTTTTGACTTGCGTGTATTGGTCATTTATCTCTCTGCTTGCCTCTGGTTTCTTTCTACTGTGCCCATCTGTGCTTCTCCCATACTATCGCATGAAGCCTGTTTCAAACCCAAGATGATTGCTCATTCTCCACAGTCCCACCCATTTCCCATTCTTATTCCCAGTGATCTCCATTCAGTGGGTTTGTAACAGAGCAGCTGAGAATTGCAGACTTCCAAAGAAAAGGGGAAAGGAAGAAAAAGAGATGGATGTGTACCCTTAGCTAAGCTGGCAGCGTTCAATGGAGGGGTAACGTAACCTGAGGGAAGCTTTAAGAGGGGATGTTGCTTATCACAAACCGTTGATGCAGCAGCAGAATAAAGCTATTTGCCCCAAGAAACTTCGGGAAGAGGCAGAGGGAGCTGGAATTTTGCAGCTTTCGTTCCATGTAGAATAAAGGCATGGAGTCTTTCTGCACTGTGAAACAATGCTCTTCCTTTGACCAGAAAGTAGCTCCCTACAAACTGCGAAGACATTTTATGATATCAAATCACCACCAAGCAGAATAAAAGGGATTGCTGTAATTAAACATGAGCGGTAGTTTGCTGCTAAGGAAAGAAACGCCTGTGCTGAGTGTTACATGTGCAGGTAATAGACAGGAGGGGACTTCTCACAGCTTCCTGGGAAGTGCAAAGGGGCATAAGCCAACAGCACAGCATCCGAGTGGGACCAGCTGCCTGCAACAGGGCCTCATCGTGCAGGCAGCAGGGAAGAGGTTATGGGGCAAGGAAGTCCTGGCAGGAAATGTGCTCGCTCAGCACCAGCCCGCTGCCAACCAGACCATGGAGAGGCGAAGGCGAGGAGCGGCAGAGAGCTTTGGAGACGCTGCTCTGTGGTTCTGCAAGGCTGAGCTGGATGGGATAAATGGGACCTTATCATTGCTCCTCCCTTGCGAGTCTGCAATGAGAAGACATCATATTCCTCACACCTTTGCTCGTATTCACTGGTGGTAAAGACACAAACACCTCATTGCCTAAGAGGGGATGTAAGTCCCCATTGCCTAAGAGGGGATGGAAGTCCCCATCATAAGAGCAGATGTAAACCTCCACATTAGTTCTCAAGAGGTATAAAGAAGCTTGCCCTGGCACCCTCCACAAATTCTAATGTTAATCCTCTGGTTTATACATGATGTTGGATCATTAAAGCTTAAAAGGATCTTTTTGATTGATTGACATTAGGTTTTATTTTCCTATACATTATTTTTAAAGGAAATCATAAAAGAAAGGGACATGCTACAGGGGACAAGAAGCAGAATACCATCAGTGGCAAACCCCTTGCTGAAATCAATAAGCCTTGCTGAAGTATATTGACATCTATTGTTTTTCTTCTATCCACACGGCCTGTTCCCCTTTACAGTGACATCAGAGCACTTTGACAGGATTTGGTCCTGACTCAGCTCTATTGGCTGTTGCTCATCTGAATGGTTTTCAGGGATGTGATTGTTTGCTCCGGCATTTTCTGGACCTTGAGGGCCAACTGACTGTTGTACTGCTCTGCTCTTTCCCCTCTCGCCTCTCCCACCCCTTGAAGAGAAGCAGTACATCAGTCCTGTGGCATCACCCCAGCTCATCCAGGGATTCAGAGATACCATTAATGGCTCTGAGATTACTAAAGCCAGTTCTTCAAGTAGTGCAGGATGAAGTCAGCCCCAATTTAAAACCCTCTAACTTATCTAAGTATTCTTTAACCTGGTTTTCCGCTAATCTATGCTGAAGTATTTATTTCTGTTAATGTTAATTGTGGTCAAGGCTTATTCACCGTTTAGTTTTATTGAAGACTGGTGAAAAAGGGCATTAATTCTTCTTATTTTCATTGATCAGGAGCTTTTCCTCTCTACAAAGCAATGGACAAACACTTCATTTGCTCTTCCTCCCATTATTAATGGGCTTAAGAGTTGTTTTGTGCTATCCCTGATGTCTCTTGCTTGTGGGTTTGGTTTTCTACCTTTTCCATTTTGACTTTTCCCTTCTGTATTGAGCTTTTCCTTTACGATCACCTCCAGTAATCTTATAAATTATAGCTCTTTTCTCTGATGTCAATAAAGAATTACTGACTTAGTGAATCGAATGCAATTCTTACAGTCTCTCTGCGCTGGAATAGCATATCGCTGCCTTTTTCCCTCCAAAACCCCTCTGTCAGTTCTCTGAGTGTACTGAAATCAAGCATTTTGAAGGCAATTCTCCCTTTCCAAGGACCATGAATTCTATTGTCCCACTGGCAGTGCCACCAGGCTGTCTTCTACCTTCTTATTTCCAGCTGCTGCAAGGATACAATGTCCAAGGGCTTCCATTTGAGTTGTTTTGCTCATCTTCCACATCCAAAAATTGATTACATTGACTAAAAGTCCCATAGAAGAGCTGGTGGTACCCTCCAGCAGCCTCAACCTCCTCTGACAGCGCTTTGGTCTTCGGGTGATTCCCCTATCACTGACAAAAGGCACCAACCATCTGAGCTTCCTGGCTCAGATTCTACCATGTTTGATGGGTGAGCAGGCCATTCTCCTTGGTACTTCATTGTTAAGAAACCTTTTCTCCCTAGTTTTTCAGCCCTGTTGCTGTGGGTCATCTATACTGCAGTGCCCTTCAGTCATCCTTTCTTCTTGTGATGTTGGCAAGCCTGAATCTGATTTGGTTGGTTGGTTTTGTAGGATCAGCTTCATTTATAGAATAGTGCTCATGAAACAGTCATCATCATCATCATCACTGAATGGTTTGGGTTGAAGGGACCTTAAAGCTCCTCCAGCTCCAGCCCCTGCCACAGGCAGGGACCCCTTCCACTAGAGCAGGGTGCTCCAAGCCCCTGTGTCCAACCTGGCCTTGAGCACTGCCAGGGATGGGGCAGCCACAGCTTCTCTGGGCACCCTGTGCCAGCGCCTCAGCACCCTCACAGGAAACAGCTTCTGCCCAAGAGCTCATCTCCATCTCCCCTCTGGCAGGTTAAAGTCTTGGTCATGGGACACAGAACTCTTGGCAGCACCACCCAGACAGCTTTGTGGTTTACGGCCACGTCGTGGGGCTTATGAAGCTGCTGAGAGAGGCCACAGAGCATTCTGCACCACTTTGCAGCTGCTAGAACAGCCTGTGGTACAAGATAAGGCTTTCCAGACCGAGCTATCGGCCTGACTGGCTAAGACTTGTATAAAGAGCTCATCTTGCCAGGATCAGCCTGAATTTGCAGCTCCCTGGCTATGCATCGTTTTTTCCAAGGGTCATGAAGAAGATATCATTGAGCTGCCAGTGCTGATCCTAGGATGCATCAGGGATTTCGCTATACCAGGAACTCAGCTATAAGTCTGCTTTACACATCTGGAGCAGTGGAAATAGCCTTAATTGAGGCTATAAACTAGCTCATGATGACATTTGCTGCCAGTTCTGTATCGCAGAGGATATGCATGCACTGAAAAGTCTTAAATCATTTCCGAGCTGGAACATTAAATCCATCTATTTAAATACATTGTTTAAGAGTAAAAGGTTCATTGAAAACTGCCTTCTACTTTCAGAAGCAGAGGCTCAATGGTGTGTATAGAGAGATCCTCCTCAAAGTCTCTTCCCGTAGGGTTAGTTTGAGATGTGTCTGTACCAAAGCTGAGAGTGGCCGGTTCCCCTCGCTGCATCCTTTTCTAGAGGCTTATGTCAGCAGCAGGTTTCAGTTAGGCCAAAGATCAAAGGCTTTGATCTCCATTCATCTCCACTTAACTAAAAGGAAGCCACATCTGGGGAATTTATCTAATTCTGCAAGCTATAAATATGTATGGTTTTGGTACTGTGTAATTAATCAAAAGCCTGGAACAGAATACATGTGCTAACCTGCAACGATGCTGGATTGCAAACTGCACGACCTGCTCAAATACCTTCAGATGCATATTGCTGTGTTGAAGTAAACCGCTCGGTGGTTTAGCACTTTATCTTTGCTTAATGTGAACTCAGTGCCGAGGACACAACCCTCCCAGAGTGCTTAGGAGTCGAGTCAGTTATTGCTAAGCAAACACGAGTTTCCTATGGGGGAATAACCCAGTGCTTTTCCCTGCAGGATTTTGGTCCAGTCCACGCTGAAGACAGAGGCCTCAGTCCAATGCTCAAATCTCAGTCGGGGATTGACTCCTGCGTTTTTCATGCTCAAAATCTGGATCCCACCTCTGATTTTCCCCCATTTTCTCCGAATCGGCCATAAAAAGCACTGAGTTTAATCTAATCAGGCAGCACTTCTGAGATCTGTAATCAGGCTCCAGTGGTGACGAAGCCACCTCAGCTCCTAAATACAACTGATTCGCGCGCAGGAATGCCGAGACAATCGGAACTCCTGATTAGCTGAATGGGCCACTCGTGTGATTGCAGTTGAGCTTGTGCATTCCTGCTGCAGGCTGATCAAGAGCATAGGACACAGAATCACAGAATGCTTTGGGTTGGAAAGGACCTTAAAGCGCATCCAGCTCCAACCCCTGCCCCACGGGCAGGGACACCTTCCGCTCCAGCAGCTTGCTCCAAGCCCCGTCCAACCTGGCCTTGAGCACTGCCAGGGATGGGCCATTCAGAACTAACCTTGTCCCAGCCATCACCTGCACATCCAAAACCCAACTGCAAGAAAACAAAGCTCAATAAATTACTTTTCTTTGTATTCATCCCTGTCAATGGACCCATTTCTCTCCTTTAAAACTCCTTTCCATAAGTAGGGGGAAAATAACTGTAATGAAAGGCAAATATTGAGGAGCAGCCCAGGACAGCTCTCAGTTTCCAAGCAACACAGACGGTCTGATCATGACTATTATGATTTCACCTTTTACAGAGTCTCCTGTCTATGGCTAATTCCACATAATGGGCTTTGTTGAAATTAATTGAATCTCAAAGCTCCTGTGAGATGTGGCTGAGACCTCAGTTTTGAGGCAGAACCCAGAAAAGCCACATGGTTGTGAAAGGCTTGAAGATTGTAATGAAGCTACAAGGAGTGCTCCTCCCTCATGATTCCCTCTTCTTGGGGTCCAAAGCTAAACCTGCCTCCTCTCCAGCAGCCGGGATGGCTGCTGCTGCTTGTGCATTCCCAAGGAACTGACACAGCTCCACAGCATCCATCACCCAGCACCAACAACCACCTGAATCATGGAATCATCACAGAGTCATAGAATGGTTTGTGTTGGAAGGGACCTTAAAGCTCATCCAGGTCCAACCCCAATCTCCCCTCTGGCAGGTTAAAGCCATTCCCCTTGGCCTGTCCCTACAGACCCTTGGCCAAAGCCCCTCTCCAGGTTTCCTGCAGCCCCTTTAGGCACTGGAAGGCTGATCGGATGCTGAGCAGTGCCTCCAAACCAGATGAAACACAAGAAACGGTTCCAGGCCATAGATGCAGTGTGAAGCACCACATCTGCCAATGGTCCTCAGCACACAGGTTTGTCTCACTGCTTTCCCCCTATCAGATACTTGCTCCAGGCAGATCCCCTTCCTTCAGTGTATCCCTTGGCACACCCCGAGCAGAGAGTGCTTCTCAGGAGGATAAAACAAAGACTCAGAGTTACGCTTACTCATAGGCAGCCTCTTGGGAAAGCATCTCCTCACTGTGCCATGCTTAAAGCAGGGTACCTGCAGGTCTCCAACCTGTTGACTCAGTCCTTTCCTCATCCATTCACATCCACCTCTGGGTTGTAGAAAGGTGATTACTGATGGTTTGCACCACGAGAAAATAAATGTAATGCTTTTAAATGGTGTGCTTACCTGGGGCCTGTCCATACCGCTTTCCTCACTACCTGGCTTAGTGTAATTCATTATTATTAAGCCTTGTGTGCTGAGTCGGGGCAGCCTCTTTGAGCAGAAGCAAACTGCGGACAGTGAAAGGCACACTGCAAACATGGTCTCTGGGGTTTATTCCACCAGAGTTTTGCACGCTTGGCTGCCCAAGTCTGCAGTGTGAACAGCCGGGGGCCATAGAGGGTTTAGCTTTAGGCTGGGTTTGAAAACTAACATCAATCTGATGCTCTAAAACGTATCCCCAGGGTTGAGAAGAAGAAAGTAGTTTATTGTATTGGATGTTTAACAATTAGTAATGAACAGCAATGGTAGACTCATTCCAGCAGCGGTGGTTGAATATCCTGTACATGGCAAAGTAAACACGATGAAAAGGCTGCAGTGATATAGGTACCTCCCTGTGTACACTTCCTTTGCAGGATGGAGTCACCAGACCGAAGACAAAACCACACAAGGTGGCTAGAAATAAAGCAAACTGGTCAACGTGTGAGGATGCATCAATCAACAGGGTCCCACAACCATCCTTTCACTGGATATAACCCAAAAAACAGCTTTTACAGGTACCTCGGCATTGGTACCTCACTGATGTGTGATGGACCTGGCACAAAGTGCAACCACAGCTGCGCTTTGCTTCCCTGGCCTCTGCGTGAGGAAGAAAAGGTTGGCTCATGTTTAAGGCATGCCTGCAGGAGATGCAGACGTGCTCTACGGAAGAGCTTTGTCTCCCATCCATGGCTTTACTCAAGGTCATTTTGTTGTTTCATGGGAGACCCAACGCTGCCAATAAAGCATCTCCATAAGGCTCACAAAAAGCTCTGTCTGGGACTAATCCCCAGGGAGAAGGCGGCAGCTCGTCCTTCACCACATGGAGGTAAGAAGTTAGTCACAAAGCTGCCTGAGATCCGTGGAGCCACGGCCGTCTGCCTCCTTTGTGTAAGGAGTTTGTGTCAGACAGGGCAAGCTCCGAGGCTGTGGGATGGCCCTGGCTCCCAATGGATGCAAAGAGAGGTCAGTGTCCTGGCTCCGGCATCCCAGGAAGATCTCCCACCTGAGATTCCTGCGCTGCCTGCTGGTTCTGGTCCTGTACCTCTCACCAGCAATGCCTGGCCAGTGCAAAACACAAGGCAGAGGGGTTCTGGTTGAATTTAGCAGCTCTGAACTGGGGTCAGTGTTTTACTTGTGTCTGCTCATGCACAGGAAGAAGCACAAGAAGTGCACATCACATCCTGGTTCATTCCTCACGCAGCTCTACAGTACGTGGGGGCTGAGATGCTCACACTCTAAATGGCTCTTTTATGTAGTATTTAAAGACCAGTTTTCCTTTCATGCCGGTTAATACCCTCACAACCCCTCCAATCGATACTGGAGGGCTCACAAGCTACATAAAACCAAGGAGCTGCTGTGAATGAGTCTCTGCAGACACCAACCATGGTTTCTGTGCACGGGGTCTGATATTACTGCTCAGGAACGAGCCTCTGCATTCCAGCTGCTATAAGGCTGCTGGGTACTTAAAGCCACCCTCACTTGAGCTCCCCACTTGAGGGTACTTCAGTTGATAGTTTAACCCTTGAGGAATAAAGGCTGAACCAGTGCTGCGCACACAGGGCTCTCGGAGGAACGGCTGAGAGGACCACAAGGCATTTACTCACCCACAGCCCGAGCGTACGCATGGATTTAAGTGGTGCATTAAGCGTCTCCAGGCAATTCCAAGCCCTTCAGAACCCACACCATTGCTCGGCTTCTGCTTTACCTTTGTCAAAAGCCTCCTGGCTCCCTGGTCGCCAGTTGCTTTGTGATTCCTGCCCTCAGTGTGTCTGTACCCATCGCCAGCTACATCCCCTCCTCACAGCACTGAAATGCACGTTTGCCTTTGTCCTTTCTGCTGGGGTGTTTCCACTGCCCGGTCCCTTCCAGAGGCCAGATTCCCACTGCCTTTCACCCAGGTCAGCATCCTCCTCGCCTCCCTCCAGCAGGTTGCTACAATACGTGACAGTGGGCTGCTCCTTTCACAGCTCTAAGCTCAGGCCTGAAGCAGGTAACACGAACTTTGAAACAAACCTTTATGCATCGAGGCATTAAATAACAGAACGGCTTCATGAATCCAGGCAGAATTCATAACTTCGACACAGCTGAGGCGTCCTAAACCTTCACTTTGCATTTCCATGCCTTGATGCCATAGGAGGCTGATGACCCTCCCCGGGCTTTGCTGCAGAAAACACTTGTATTGCTGCAGAACCAAACACGAATCCATAAACCAATGCAGTTCAGCAGGAGCAAGGGACTGCACGGACACTGATTTCCATATAAAGTAGCTTATTGTGGGCTGGTCAAATGTGTTCCCAAGCAAAGCAGGAAAAAGCGATATTACTTGTATTGATTTAGATGTACAGATTAGTTGTAGCGAGGCAGCTTTCCCCTGTAGATGTGCTGGTGAGGACATGGGGAGCTCTGTATAATGCTCTGCTCTCCCCGCAGCACCTCTCGTGCTCCTCTCCCTGGCACACGATGCATGATACTGCTGGCAGAGGGTCGGAACTGGATGAGCTTTATGGTCCCTTCAACCCAAACAGGCTGAGATCCTATGAAAAAGGGGAGGTCTACATTTAGCAACTCAAGGTACCATAAAAAGCAGGAGGCTTTCAGAAGATCACACAGCATGTAAATGACTTTGTTTCAGTATAAAACACCGAGTTGGGATTCTGTATTATACCTTTTGCTACAGAAAAACCACCTAGGATGTAGGCAGTGGCTATCCCAATGGTGGGTGAGGAGATCCCAACTGGAATGGGTTTTCCTGGTTATTTTAACGACTGAGGGACGAACAGCGTGAGGAGAACCTGCTCCATTCCCTGTGCTTGTTTTGAGCCTCTGTGCTGTGGTTAACAACACTTCATGGCTCTTCCGTGGGGTTTCAGATGGAATAAGTCACAGAATTATCTGCATTAACATAACTATGCATCTGCAGGTGCATTTTTATTGAGTAGCCAGCCAGGAAAATTCCAGCCCTGAGAGTAATTCCCAATGCATTCAGGCAACGTTAGCTACGAATGACTTGAGGGTACATCTCAGAACGGTGCCATCACCCGGCTTTGACACCCGCAGGGAAGGTATTTGCATGAAGCAGAGGATGGATCCATCGAGGCAAGACACGAGGAAGCCCTTTCCCCCTGGAGCAGAGTGGGAACAAATGGATGTAACTATCCTGGAGACTAAGGAACCGGGATTCCTATTGCAGGGACTGTTTTAGCCATAAGCGAGTGAAGAGATGAAAAACTGCCCGAGAATGAAAAGTGCTGGAAGCAGCAGAAACGCGTGCGACTGGAAGGTCGGAACTGGGGAGGAAAAAGGAGGAGGGAAAAACCCCCTCTGCAGAATCTTCCCTCTCAGCAAAAAATGTAAGGAAAAACCCACCAGGCCCTGCTGAAAGAAACCGTTCCCAGCGATTTTCCTTCCTCCCAAGTTCTAGCGGGCACGTTCTCCTGCCAGCTGAATGAGGGAGCCTTTTTGCTGATGCAGAACACATCTTACCGGTTCATTTTCAGCACAATGCACAGAGAATTAGGTGCACAATTCCTGGTAACAAGAACGGAGATGGAGCAAATCTCCTTCCTCCCTGCGCATCGCGGGATAAATCACCCGGAGTGGAGGGCAGCGAATGCCAGACACATAACTCCTGCTTCGGTTAGCAGGAGTCGGAGGGCTACACTTAAAATCTATCCTAAAGCAGAGGAAATATTTCTGCGTTACAGCAGTTTCTCCTATCTCCCATTTACAAGAGCAATGACCAGCCTCAATATGCAGCAGTGGAATACAAATCAGGCTGACAGCTCTGCGTGGTGTGAAACCATCGCAAATAGATGCCTGAATGTTACTTTCCCAGGCAATAATGTCAACATCAGCACAATCACATGCCTTGCTTCCAGTATCGTCTCAATCAAGGCGCAATTCAACCCTTCACAGGCTTTTGTCAATATGGGACTGACCTTTTTAAGCACAACGTGGGCTTCAGCGAGGCTTCACTGCCTTCAGTATCTGCCTGATCTGCAGAGGTGATGAGCTCCTTCCGTGCTCATTGAGCTCACTGGGATTTGAGAGTGGGCAGACTCGCAGAGCTGGGCCCTAAGCACTCAATTCAGCATCTATGAAACAAGCATGACATTGATCCTGGACTGTGATGGACACATGGTGCAAGCCAGAGCAGCGGCAGAGCTACATCCAGTCACTTAGGGAGAGAAATGTAGAAAGGGAGAAAATACCTCATTGAGACAACAAGAAAGCTGGAGAGGGGCTTTGGACAGGGGCTGTAGGGACAGGCCAAGGGGAATGGCTTTAACCTGCCAGAGGGGAGACTGAGATGAGCTCTTAGGCAGAAGCTGTTCCCTGTGAGGGTGCTGAGGCACTGGCACAGGGTGCCCAGAGAAGCTGTGGCTGCCCCATCCCTGGCAGTGCTCAAGGCCAGGTTGGACACAGGGGCTTGGAGCAAGCTGCTCTAGTGGAAGGTGTCCCTGCCTGTGGCACGGGTTGGAACTGGATGAGCTTTGAGGTCCCTTCCAACCCAAACCAGTTTGGGATTCTATGATTGGTTTTAATCCAAGCTGATGGTGCTGAGTTAGATGCAGCTGGACTCAGCAATCATCAACGTCTCTTACGAAGGCAAGGTTATGTATTGAAGTTCTGTAACTCTAGTTTCCAGAACTGAATGACAAGAGAGAGAATCATCCAGGAGATAACCGTACCAAACTAAGTCCTGAATTATACCCTATAATAATGAGAGGAGACTGCTCTTGCTGTGGAGGATACACAGCATGGGTCCATTCTTTCACTGTAAAACCAAACCACACCAAATAGAGGCAGATAAAACGCAGCAGTGTCTGTATTGCTGAGATCAGCTGCAGTTCAGGCTCTCACACCAGAAGCTGCTCCTGTGGCACGTCCACGTGTTCATACAACCACGGCACCCCAGGCTGTGCCAGCTCCACACCGTGCTTCACTTGCAGCTCTGATAGGGAATCATTTCCAGAGCGCGCTGAAGAGGGGCCCTGCCTGGAGATCCTGTCTCTGAGCCTCTTGGTGCATCTATAAATAGCAGATCATCAATTCACCTCCTCTGAGCTCATCGCATGCTCCACTTCACCGCCTGCCGCTTGGCTGAGGCCGTCACCGTGACTCAGATCTCCCCTATCAGCTTCCCTGCGCAAGGAGATTCCCCCTGCACCCCATGGCAGCGTGAAGCCGTTCGGCTACTGAGGTTTCTATCACCACAAGTGATCCGCTGTTGAAGAACCTGACACTTGAAGCAATGTCATTCCGGTTTCAGGTCTTGGAGCTCACTTCACAGGCAGGGTCTGTGCCATTTTGATACCACCACCGAGCGAAAACCAAGCATCAAAATCCCAGATGGACATCACACACAAACCCAATGACAAACACAAAGCCATCACCACGTAAGACTGCAACATTCCACTGAGCCCCTTGCAAAATTCCCTACAATCAAAGCTTCCGGGCATCACAGAATCACAGAATAGGGTTGGAAAGGACCTTAAGATCATCCAGTTCCAACCCCCCTGCCATGGGCAGGGACACCTCCCACTAAACCATGCCACCCAAGGCTATGTCCAACCCCACCTTGACTCTCTTTCCATTACATCCAACCCCCTGCTCAACAATAAGACATTCTAAAGCGGAACGCTCTGTTATCCTTTGCCTAAGAAACACACCGATGAAGAAAGATGCTTCTCGTTGTAACGGGCTGTTAATTTTCAGACTGTGTTGTACTTGCTGCAGTGACTGTAACTTCAGCACAACCTAACCGAGCTTTCAAACGCCCGTAGTGGTATTAGTCACGTATTCGTCAAAGCCCTGGCTTGTTTGCACTGGCAATCTCCAGATAACCTGCTTACTCAGTGACGCCAGAGGATCTGTCAGGCCCTAATGTTTCATTTCCTGGATAAATGTTTCATGGCCTCCACACTCCGAATGTGAAGAGAGGAAAAGATTCTTTTGATTTCGTGTTTGAAATACCTCCTTCGTCCTTTAAAAGCGCCGTAACCCAGCACGCGGCAGCAGCAAGACAATTAAGTTGGATCAAGTGATGGAAAGAGATTTAATGACATTTTGTGTTCTTTAAAGCGATTAAACCCAAAGAGTCTCGCTCTTGTCCTGCGGACACCTGACCTCTGCTTCATCAGGCTTGGAGGTGAATCCCAGACTGGTTTGGGTTGGGAGGGACCTTAAAGCTCATCCAATTCCAGCCCCTGCCACAGGCAGGGACACCTTCCATTAGAGCAGCTTGCTCCAAGCCCCTGTGTCCAACCTGGCCTTGAACACTGCCAGGGACGGGGCAGCCACAGCTTCTCTGGGCACCCTGTGCCAGTGCCTCAGCACCCTCACAGGGGAGAACATGCATCAGCAGAACTATAGAGATGGTGTGGGATAAAGGCACCTTCCGTGTTGACCCTTGGTAAGCAAACACGGTTTGCAGGCAAGAACAAAACCAAGCAGTGGTTTAACTTGCAGTGCTTCAGAACGCCTTGAAGAATCCTTTGAGAGCTACAGAGCTGCAGAGAAAGCGGTGGAGATCACCCTGTCTACGACCACGGCATTGTGTGACCTGGCTTTGGAGCAGAAATGCACACACCGAGGACAATTTGGCTTCTTACTTCAGGGGTGCGTAACTGCAGCTATATTTTAAATGAAATGTAGAGATTACCAAACTTATCGATTCATTTATTACAATGTTTGATAGTTAACCAGCAATAATGAGACCACCGGCTTCCTTGGCAGTAACTATCATCTTGTTATTCCCTTTCCTTCTGTGCCTATGCTCCCTGCCACCACCTGCCTTTCATCCGGGCTGAAAGCCCTTTGGTATAATGACAGCACATTGGGTTTGCTCATATACAGCCCATAGCATTTAGGCTCCAGGCCATGACCAGGAGCCTGAGACACCGCAGTAATTCAAACACTAATGTACCAACAGAATCAGACATTGAGAACTCGCTTCCACTCTCCTTCAAAACACCACTAAATAGGAATGGCACTTGTGGCGCTGCTTATTTTGCTGTGTATTTGTACCAGGGGAGCCAGTTGCAACAAGCAGAACTCCGAGCTGGTTAAAGCTTATTTCAAGTTAATGTAATGTAATGCTCCCTCTCTCTCAACTCATGCATCTTCACAAAGAGAACGGCAAGCAATCCAGAACATTCAAAGCATAACGACATTCAGATGTGTCTAGACATAAATAGCAACTTCGAAACCAAGAATTTGCCTCTGGAGGCTTTTTCAGTAGGCCCTCAAATAGAAAATACTTAAAGGGAGACCGTGATAAGTATAAT
This sequence comes from Amazona ochrocephala, assembly GCA_039720435.1. NCBI lineage: Eukaryota > Metazoa > Chordata > Aves > Psittaciformes > Psittacidae > Amazona > Amazona ochrocephala. The sequence goes on from CM077889.1 coordinate 18,142,295, forward strand.
TTCTCTTTGTTTGAGGCAAGGGTGGAGTGAATGTGTCATAAGGCACTGCGACAGAACAAGAGAAATCTCAGTGAGCCAAAATGAAAGGACTTCATTATAGGCCAAATCCTCGCTCCATTCAAATCAATCAGAAATCTGTTTGTTGACTTCAGTAGCCGAGGGTTTCATGGCACAGCTTCCACCAAAAACAACTTCCAGCACTGTACGGTACAGTCGGAGGCCTCTTGCTCCGGACATTACCAAGGAGCTGCGTACACAAGGCAGGGGGTTGGAACTGAGGAGCTTTAAGGCCCCTTCCAACCCAAGCCAGTCTGGGATTCCATGATGTCTTTGTGTATTAGTAAATCACTGGAATTTCATGGGAATTGGAAGTCAGCAAGTTCACATTAAAGAGTGCCCTCAGAGGGAGGCACTAACACTGCCTTCCAACAGCACCCTCTTGTACCATCACTGAAACCCTCTCCCCACATCCCGGTTTCCAAGGCAAGGCACAGCAAGGAGTGAAACAAGGAGAGCTGTGCCTTCGCCTCGTGGGTTACGGCACGGCAACCACACCCCCCCTTCCCTACACACGCACAAGACAAAGCAGACGAACGGCAACGCAAACACCTCTCATTTCTCCTGGTTTATTTCCTTACACAGAAGAGCAAGCGCACAGCCCAAACCGGGAACGGCGACCTGAGCTCTCCAGGCTACTCCTTTCCCCACTTACTAAAGCGTATGCTTTGCTACCACTGAATTCAATGGAAAAATTCCTCCCGGTCTCCATGGGAACAGCATCGGGTCTATAATACTTAACTATAAGTACCAAGTTCTATAAGCTTTGGCTGAAAGTTTTGAGTGTCCTTTTAAAGATCTCTGTGGATAAAGAACTTGAGGCTCCGGAGTCAATAAAGTCAATGGAGCAGCTTTCACAGGCATCAGAAGTGCACTTTCAAACTTCCCTACAAAATAGTTCCTGGAATTTGGGGGAAGCGAGCACAAAGACAACACTGTAATAACTAACACAATGACCCTTTCAACCAGGAAAGCGAGCAGCCCTTTTAATGAAATTGGGACTTAACGTACGGTTGGACCAGACAGTGAAAGGAAATCTCTCACCAGCGCATCACAAGGCCAATAATGTGTAAACAGATAATAGCGAGAGCTGTGCGGCTCATAATTAATTCAGAAGGGATGGCATTGCTGCCTTCTCCCCGGGCTTGGGCAGTCATTGAAGACAATTCTCCTCTCAGTCTGTGTGAAGTGCCATATTTCAGAATGAAACCCTTCTGTTCCCATCACGACAGTGGTAGTAGAAGGTAATAAAAATACCAACACTAACATTTAGTGGACACTGCAGCTGAATTCTGGACAAAACCCGAACCCATCATCTTCTCTCCGCACCCAAATGAACTTCAAGACAAACAGAAATACAGACAATGAATGATGATGATGATGGGGATAAAATGATACAATAAATTATGGGGATAATGCTGAACTAATAATCATTTTAATAATCATATTAACAACTCCTAATAATCTGATGCAGAGATGGAGCAATTCCAAGTTCAACCCAGCTTTGACAAGAACGCGGATGCGTTCGCTGGTTTGTAAGCAAAGGTTTACGTAGGGTCAGTATGTAGATAGGTTTACATTAGGTACAAGGAAGCTCTTCCCTGGGAGGGTGCTGAGGCGCTGGCACAGGGTGCCCAGAGAAGCTGTGGCTGCCCCATCCCTGGCAGTGCTCAAGGCCAGGTTGGACACAGGGGCTTGGAGCACCCTGCTCCAGGGGAGGGTGTCCCTGCCCATGGCAGTGGTTGGGACTGGGTGAGCTTTAAGGTCCCTTCCAACCCAAACCAGTCTGGGATTCTATCACAAGAAGGATAAGGTGCTTGGGAGCCCCTTACTTTGACCAACCAGCCCCCAGGGAATGCATGTTTTGGCTCCCTGTTGTGCCCCAGCTATAGGGCTGCAGAGGTGTTGCTGTGCCAGGTAGAACCATGCCCAGGCTGCAGCATCCTGCCCTGCTGTGCGGTTCCCCAGCTCAGCCTATGGTATGTGTACCGAATCGCCAGCTGTCACAATGATTCAGCCTGGAAATGAATCGGACACGGTGGTTCATGGACCAAACTGGAAAACAGGGATAGAAACACAAGATCTTTTCAGTTCTAGGGGCTGGGGACTGAACATCCCATGCCACAGGTGGAGGCTTGGGGAGATGAAGTCTGCCTACCTTCCGCGCTAACAGCCTCTGCAATGAGATCTCTACGCAACCAGTCAGCGCTATACCATAATACTGCCTTTATATTGGAGTTTGACCCGGCCCTGGCACATCTTGAAGGGCAAAACATAATTTCCCTTGGGACAAGGCTCAATGCAAACTTCCCCATTCCGGGTTTTAAACCCCAGCACTTGCTTTTCCTAACATTTTCCCTCGCTCAGAACCTCCCACGCTCCGTGCTCCGAGGACATCCGACAGAGAACAGCTCCCTTCTGGACACTGCACAGCATCCAGTGTTCGCTCCCTGGGCAGGACACAGCTTGCACCCAGAGCAGCTCCGAAACACGACTCTGACCCGAGCATTAAGAATGGATTGGCGCAGTCACGGCGGCTGGAACATCACCATCCGCAGGACAGCACCAGAGGCAGGAGATACCCTGTGTTAAACCCCCTCTATATTCCATGCAGAAACACGGGAGAATGACAAGAAACCTTCAGGGAATATTGCAATTTCCATAGCTTGTGATGCTAATTACAGTCATTAGCGGAGAGGCTAAAAAGTTCTGCCTGTGTTTTGTTCTCTGCTCCTGGTAGCTGGGACATGAGATGAACTTGAGGTGCAATAACAATGCTAAGAGGGAAAAACTCAACCCCTAAACCCTGTTTACTTTCAATAGCACCACCTAATTATGTGAAGTTTCTATAATAAGCAAGTCCAAAAGCCTTCTCCTCTCCTGTGTGCACGCACACACCACCCGAGGTATATTGTTTTCTTAGCAATAGAATAACAACTTCTGCCCTTTGAACGCACAGCAAGAGCAGAGCAGCACAGGGGGTTCGCGGCTCTATGCTTTGATTCCATGTATTTTTATGGGGTTTTCTTCAGATCTAGCTCCTTTTTCCTTTGCCTCCTACCTCATTCTTCTTCTAACATGAAGAGATTTCTAAGGAATCACAGAATCCCAGCCTGGTTTGGGTTGGAAGGGACCTTAAAGCTCCTCCAGCTCCAACCGCTGCCACAGGCAGGGACACCTTCCACTGGAGCAGGGTGCTCCAAGCCCCTGTGTCCAACCTGGCCTTGAACACTGCCAGGGATGGGGCAGCCACAGCTTCTCTGGGCACCCTGTGCCAGCGCCTCAGCACCCTCACAGGGAAGAGCTTCTGCCTAAGAGCTCATCTCAGTCTCCCCTCTGGCAGCTTAAAGCCATTCCAAGAAGGATCCCTAAGCCATTGCCGGCATGGCAGCAGGACATATTCCGTATAGGAGTATGCCTTAAATCCTTCTTTTGGTCTTCATGGACCAAAGCCAGTGTGTTCAAAACACAGGAGGCGGCGGCACCATCCTACTTTTCCACACTTACACAGCAGTCACAGGCTGAGTTTATTCCTTCCCTGAGGAATTTTGAACCCACAGCTCTTCCCTTCCCGGAGAATAATCGCATCCTGCAGCAGGGGCACAGCATTCCCTGCTCTATCGAGGCTCTTCCATTAGATTAATGAAATCAGGTAGCGTTTCAGCCAGGGACATAAACGACACAGAGTGCTGGAGCTCGTGCACTCTGCCACTCACCGGAGTCTCTGGTCACCCATTTCCCACCCGCACTCCTGCCAAACTCCTTCTTCCTGGCGCTGCGGAGCCCCATCAAGAGGAGAGGTGGAGGAGACGGCGCTGCCAACTCACACCTCACAGCAGATTGTCTGCTGATTGCACCTTCCCTCTTCCAGAAGCACAGCTCTAAACAAACAAGGGTTAGCATTTGCCTGGGACAGCTTCCACAGGCAGTAAAGTGCTCAAACAGAAGCATTAGGTGGGCAGGCTGGCCAGCTCTGCCTCGCCTCATGCGTTTCTATACACATCAACAGCTCTTCTCATGGAACCTTGACAGGCCAAGCACAAAGTATCTATCTATCTATGAATCTATCTATCTATCTATCTATCTATCTATCTATCTATCTATCCATCCATCCATCTTCTATCTTCTATCTATACATCTATCCATCTTCTATCTATACATCTGTCCATCCATCTTCTGTCATCTATCCATCCATCTTCTATCTATCTATCTATCCATCTTCTATCTATCTATCTATCTATCCATCTTCTATCTATCTATCTATCTATCTATCTATCTATCTATCCATCTTCTATCTATCATCTGTCTAATCTATCTATCCACCTTCTATCTTCTATCTATACATCTATCCATCTCTATCATCTATCTAATCTATCTATCCATCCATCCATCCATCTTCCATCTTCTACCTACCTATCTACCTGTCTATCCATCTTCTATCCATCTTCTATCTATCTACCTACCTACCTACCTACCTATCCATCTTCTATCTATCTTCTATCTATCCACCTATCTATCCAAGTTATCCTCCCTATTTGATGTGGAACTGAACGCTGCTGTAGGGATGAGGGAATCTGCCTTTATTCCTATGAATTTTCTATGAGGGACCTCCTAATCTCTGAATGTTTAAAGCTTTATTTGTTTGACACATTGAATTTGTGGACTGTTAACACAAAACCTCCCACAAAGAGCTACAGCCAGACCACCTCAAGCTGTGATTTCCTCACTTCTCACAGCCTAAGGCCTTGAGTCTGCAATTACACACATTTGTCTGCACCGCAGTGAGGAATCCCAACGGGGAGGCTCACACTGGTGAGGATAATCACATTTGTGAGGATCTGAGCGCCGTGCTTTCGGCTTGGGGCTGTGCTGGGATGAGGTATCTTCAGGGAACAAAGATCTGAGGAAAGCAGCAGCAGCAGCGCAGTGTTTGATGCTTCTCAGGAAGAATGTTAGCATGATAAACCAAGGGGAAGGCATCCTCGCACTTGGAATGTGGGCTTGGGAATCCCCAGGAATGGCTCATGTCCATAGCCTTGCCACCGGCTTCCTCTGGACCTCCACAAAACTGGATGCCTCTGTCTGCATATAAGCACAAAAGCACCGGGATGTGCCATCTAAAGATGCCTCCAAAGTGATTTTAGCTCTTCATACGGAATCCCATTGAAAAGAAGTGATTAGGAACTGTTTAATATCAATGAATGGAACCCCGGAGAGAGGCTGGAAGCCCAAAATCTGCATACCCATCAGTACTCCCTTAATGACCCCAACATCCCGGCAAGCTCAGCCCGTTGCAGCTCCTGATTAACCAGCTAAAACACCAGGCATCCCAGCGCTACTGAGAAATTCACTGCAGAACCGCGGTTATGGCGACTGCACCGTGAGCCTGGGACCGGCACAACTTGAACTTAACCTTGCGTTTAACAGACTCACAGGCTGGTTTGGGCTGGACCTTAAAGCTCCTCCAGCTCCAACCGCTGCCACGGGCAGGGACACCTTCCACTGGAGCAGGGTGCTCCAAGGCCCTGTGTCCAACGTGGCCCTGAACACTGCCAGGGATGGGGCAGCCACAGCTCCTCCGGGCACCCTGACAGCCTTCACTGTGAGCGCTCTTGCTCTCCGCAGCACGCAGACGGAAGCAGCAGCACCTCCATTAGAGCTGCCCCTCCACGCTCCCTGCTCCAGGCTGTACCTACAGCGGCCCTCCCCTCACTCGGAGACCCGGGAACCAAACCAGCGCCGCCGGAGGCTGGGGCACGAAGGGTCCCGAGTACCGGGTCCCGGCGCGGCTGCGCGGCCCCGCCCCGCCCGCCCCGGGCCTTCCGCTGCCGCCGGAGCCGGGCGCTGGCGGCGCGGCTGCACGGGGGAGCGGGCCCGGGGCGCAGCGAGCGCGGAGCCGCTGCGGTGGAGGGAGGCCCGGCCCCGGTGGGCTCCGCCTGAGCAGAGCCGAAGGGGAAGGAGCGCAGGGGAATGGCGCCAGCCCCGTGCACCGGCACGCAGAACCCAGCGGGTTGGTTTATACCGGCACGGGCGGAACCTGAGCCCGGGCTGCGGAGCCGTGTGTCAGTCGGGCTGAGCGGTGAATTCCTTCCTGGGTAACACTCACTGTGCCTGGCACACGCACTGCTTCTCCAGCAAGTTATAACTTCAGTCCATATTCTGTTATTACCTCTAACGCATGCTTTGGGAGGGCTCGCAGGAGGCACCAATCTTTTTCACCCCTTGCAGCTCCCTATGAGACGCTGCAGGACTCCCACCTCAAGAAACACCAGTTCCTCTATGGCACCTACCCCCGGGCATCATGAAACCCCGGATTCTCACCATCCCGATGTTCACATCCATCACACAGCACTGACATGGTCAAACAAGGCCACATCCCTCCTCACTGTACACTGGGAATACAGTCATTACCTTCCTCCATGGGACAGCAGGACACTTTCCACCTTAACCACTAACTGCAGGCTCCAAACCCTGCCTGCAACAGAGAACACTCCAACTCCTTCAAACACACTCGTGCCTGTGTATTGTGGATCCTGGTGCTCTGAGCTTGCAGCACTGATCACTGATTGCACCTCCCGCTCCAATTCCAGTTCTCAGCCATTCACTGCCTCCACCTCAGGTACACAGAAACATGTTCTGAGCCTCATCAATCTACAACCAGGCTACACCGGCTGCTCAGGAGTAACCGCATCAACATAAACTCTAATGAATGGCAAATCTGGTCTCATGCATGTACCAAAGGAACAAACACACTGCGACAGGAGGCAAAACATAAAAACACCCTCAAACTTCAAAGTTTAGACCCAATTCTTTAGAAGCTTTCCCACATTCTACTTCTGAACAAGAATCTGCACTGACACTGCTTTAAGATGTAACAGCTTCGCTGGTGGTGCTGCGATTTCACCACAGTCAACAGGCAAATTGGATCCTCTGGGGTTTCTGTTAATAATTAGATGTAGATTAAAGAGTTTTTAAACGCAAATTCGCCAGCTCAAGGAAAGCAAACTGACTTACCAAGGTCCACATCCCTTTGTGTTGATGCTTCTGAGCCTTTGCGCACCAACAGCTCTCATTTAGTAGTTTTCCTCCACAGGCTACCCAACAGAATGGTTTGACCAATATTCTGCTTGCTGTCTCTAAAGTTAACAGTGCTGTTCCTATGAATTACAAACCAACTTTACAAGCAGGTGTAAAGTATAAATTGATACTCCCATTCACTGCATTAACAGACACTGACTTTTAGTAATGACTATTGCAAATAAGCATCATTTCCTCTTCCAGCTGAAGTGAACTCCCACTGCTTTTCAGGCAGCACCGAGCTGTATTTTGGTGTGGGATTTGGGGGTTTTGATGCACACGTCATGCTGGTTGGAATGATGACTGAGGGATTACACTTTTGCTGCTGGGAGGAAAAAGGCCTAATTCTTTACTGTAGTATCCAGCCTGGATTACAGAACACAGTAAGGAATTACCACATCGACACTGCCAAAACCAACCCCAAACCTTTTTAAGCTGTCAATTTAGAGTACGTGAAAGCTCTGATACAGACACAAGACCTGGCTACGTGGTACACAGCCAAGTTCTACAGAATCACTGCATTAAACCTGCAGGCCTGTTTTCTTCTGGTGGCGATTCATTTATCCCTACCCCTATGTGAAACTAATAGGGCACCTCTTTAATTATTAGAAGGCATTTAAAGCTGTATTACAGTATCAGGATGGGAATATAGGACAGATTTAGATGACATTTTACAACTTAGTACAATACAATCTCCCTGAAAAATAAAAGCTATTAGAACACATCAGCATCAAACCTGGCCATCGAGGTCCCTCTGGCACTGGTTTAATGTGAGACTGAGCAAAATAGTTACATCTATTTCATTATCTATAAGCTGGCAGCTACCAATTTCTCTTCCTCATACAACTGAGGATGCACAGAATCAAGTTAAGCTCTGGTGCAGAAGCAGAGACATCCAGTGGAGACAGTTACACCATGGATTAACCTTTGTAAAGTGGCATCAGGCATGGAATGGACTGAAAAGGGGCCCTTTGGAAGAGATAGAGAGCGAGAGCAGAACGTCTTGCACTAAGGTTATGTATTTAACAGTTGTACATGAAATAGTTATATATAAAAACTTTGTTAAGTGCTTTTCTCCAATTTAAAAATCTAAAGAATGCAAAAATAAGGCATTCAGTATTTGAAAAAGTACAGATTTACAAAATGTGTATATTCTGTCATGAAAACTCCACAGCAACAGTATACACTTGGAAAAAAAATACAAACAGGATATATTACAAATTTATGTAGCAATAACTTAGTTCAGACCATGCAATAAAAAGGAAGTTAATCAAGATACACAAGCTTGAAAGTTTCCTAAACTGGAGGGCTTAAATTTTGGTTGCAAATGAGTTTTGATGCGAATTCTTAGAACTGTGGCACTTGAAATCTGTGGTAGCCTTTCTATTGAGGGTTAAACGGTACATGATGACGAGGAGGGAGAGGAACGAAGCGGCTGTTACGAATCATTCCAACTTTGTTCAACGATAGCTGAAACTCTTTTCTCATATTCCCGTTTGTTCTCCTGGTAGAGCTGTGCTGCCTGGCTGTTTGCTGGGCTGTTTGGGTTAGGTTCATCAAGCAGAGACTGCAAAAGGGGGAAAACAAACACATTTCAAATAAAGAATCAGTTTACAGCTCTCAAATCAAATGTGTCTCAGGGCGCAGACATGACTCAGAAGAGCCCAAGTGAAAAAACACCCAAGGTGAACTCGTGGTTAGGCACCTGTAATTACATTACTGAACCTCAAATGAAACACTGCATAAGCATTAACACTGCCAGGTTCACAAACCTAACAGACACGTGGTCATTTGTGCCAGAGAGCAGTAGGATGCTAACTGATTATTTGGTAATTATACTGCTATTGTCATTCAGGACTAAACAGGGGCTTAAGATGCCTCCTACAAAACCTCACTGTAGAAAAATAAACCCAAACACATAGGAGATAAGGAAATGCACGTTTCTGCTGTGCCAGGCCATTTATATTTAGTCCAAGTAAATCAGGTTTCAGCACTGCCTCCTTGAGGACTTTATGGGGCAGAGCTCCGCGATAAAGCTCAGTGTTTCAAACACTTAGCAAATCTGTACACGTGATGTCCTGTTTTGACTAAAAACAGCCAAAAGCACCCCAAATCACTAGCTGTTTTCCTGCAAAAATACATAATGGCAGTTTTGTAGCTCAAAATTAATACTTACATAGGTTGGCACCTTAATTTTATTATTTGATCTAAAAAAGCTACTGCTTAGCTCAAAGTACCTGAAGTCCCCCTTGAGGCAGATTCCTGGCCAGCCCCACCACTGAGCTGTGCATTCTGGAAGAGATGCTAACAACAGAATTATTTGCTCAAGGAGATGCAAAGTTACCTGAATTGAAGTTAAAATAGATGAAACATCGTATGTGGGACTCCAGCGATTCTGAAGAATATCTAAACATATGCTACCATCCGCATACACTGTAAGTACAACAAAGATGTCATTTACAAACAGAGTTATGTTATAGTTTGTTTGTTACACACTGTTCAAGGCAGAGTTGCTGCTCCAATTCAGACTGTGCTTAAATTGGTGCTTTAGCAATTGTCTCACAACCTTCTGCAGTTTGACACCTTGTGTGTTGAAGGAGATGTATTACCGAAGTACCAGAACACTTCTGAGGAAAGGAAGGAAGGTCTAAAGATTATGGCATTAGCATGGGAACTGGTAGACTTGGTTTCATGCTCCTCTTGTGTGACTGGTCCATGCTCCAGGGAAGAGGCCTCCCAGAGAGCAGCAACGTGTTTATTGCAGCCATCATGCACTGAACAGTGGCAGTTCTCACCCTCTTATCACATACTCTAAGAGACACTCCAAGGCAGACAATACAGGAGCCTGCCTGAAAACCTACTTATGTGTTGGTCATTAAGCTCAATATGACCCGAGAGAGTGCACTTGCAGCCTGGAAAGCCAACTGTATCCTGGGCTGCACCCCCAGAGCATGAGCAGCAGTTAACGGAGGGGATTCTCCCCCTCTGCTGCACTCTGGGGACACCCCTCTGCAGTCCTGATCCAGCTCTGGGGCAACAGCACCAGAGGGACGTGGAGCTGTTGGAGCAAGTCCAGAGGAGGCCATGGAGATACTGCGAGGGCTGGAGCAGCTCTGCTCTGGAGCCCGGCTGAGAAAGCTGGGCTGGATCAGCCTGGACAAGAGAAAGCTCCTTAAGGGGAGACTTCAGAGCAGCTCCGGTGCTTAAAGGGGCTACAGGAAACCTGGAGAGAGGCTTTGGACAAGGGCCTGTAGGGACAGGGCACGGGGAATAGCTTTAACCTGCCAGAGGGGAGACTGAGATGAGCTCTTAGGCAGAAGTTCTTCCCTGTGAGGGTGCTGAGGCGCTGGCACAGGGTGCCCAGAGAAGCTGTGGTTGCCCCATCCCTGGCAGTGTTCAAGGCCAGGTTGGATGGGGCTCCCTACGGGTGCACATTCTTCCCTGTGCTAGTACTGGCTGGCACAGTGAAGCAAGTGAAGGCATGGACTTGGTTGAAATCTCATCTGACAGAAACAAATGACATCTAGCTGCATCAGTTCCCTGCCCTGATTCATGATGTGGCTGCACATACACGACAGCTGTTTTAATGGAAGGGGGCAGGAATCTGCAGCCAGAATTGCCTCTTTAAGCCAACCGAATGCTCACAGGCTTTGCTACCGTGGCTAAATATTGATTAGAAAGAGACAGATAGCTGCTGCTTAACAGCATCATAACTCTTAATTCTTCATCCGGTCCTAGACATCCACTCGGGAGGAGGCAGTGAAGAGAAATGGAGAGCTGTTAAAGCATTCAGGAGCTCCACAGACTACAGGACCACACCACAGTATTTAATGAGTCTTATGGCTAAATAAAGGTTAGTTACTCACCATTCGGATGGAACATTTTTGATAAAAACCTAACGGTTGGAGGCTTGTTGGGATATTCTTCTGAGAATTCTATGACTAGTTTAAAAGTACCTGAAATACAAAGAGAAATACAATCAGGTAACTAGCAACAAAAGAACACTTCCAGGAACATACACAACACAAGTTCTGTGCTCCGGGATCAATATTTCTCCTCGCCGTTATAGGAACAAACAACAGAGTCTGGTTTCTTTTCATGTGTTTCAAGTGATGATGGAACTATGGAACTACTACTTAGTGATAGCCATAAACCCAGCAGCAGCTGGGGGTGGAAGCTTGGAGACTCACTGCACACATGGCAGAGGCAGCTACATCCAATGGCAATTATCCCTCCCCTTCTTCTGTGACCCAACATGCTGCTTCCATGGATTTCCGTGACTTTAAGGTGTTTCATTAAGCAGGCACCGTGGTGCCAGCAAAGAAACGCTGGAATTTCATCATCAGCAATCTCAGCCTTTGGAGCTCACGACTGATTCACTGAAAACCTTTATTATGGATCAGTGAATAATTTACTGTAACTCCTCCAACCCAACACAGAGACAAACCCATCTGCTGCCAATTACTGCAATAATACTATAATTATTAAACTCATTATTCCTCATGTGCCTAAGGGAGGTTCATTACACACCAACTTTCATGTTTATGTACCAGTTGAGTATTGCCTCCCCCTCATCGAGCTCTATATTCAGAACAACTCAAGATTCTTCACCTGTTCTTCATTAGAACAGAGATGAATCAAATGTGCCACCAAGATGAAGCCAGAGAAGCACATTGTCTTGTGGAGCTTGGCTATGGAAAACACATCTGGCAGCAGCAGACCAGCTTCCCCCACTAAAAGCTCTGCTGTATATGTACAAACAGGTCACAATACAAGCACTGTTTTGTAGCTAACTGAACATCAACCACTATGGCAAGACATTGCTTACATCAAAATACATATTTGTATGGCCCATGAGACCTTACTCCTTCACTTGCTTAGTTTGTTCCACATACAGATAACATCTCTTATTTGTTAATACTGGCAATATTTGTAAGACTGACAGGGATATAGAAGTCAGCAGCTTACCATCTTCGAAAGGTGTCCCTTCTGGCCTGAAAGGTTTAAAACATAAACTCCAGTTACAAAATGATCATCACCAGCTTCTGAAGAACAGTAAATGTTCATCTTCCTCATCCTCCCCAAGATATAGGTAGAGGCAGTGATTTAAACATTTAGAGAGGTATCCAGGGGCAACCTCTGAGCACTGTGTGGTGTCTAAGACACTTTCCCACCATCAATCCGCTAGTTGGGATATCTACCTCTCTCATCCCAAGCAATACATATGTCATTACAACATTAGATGGAATTAATGAGGAAATTACTAGAAAACATTCATTTTCATGAAAGGACACTAGCACCATTCCCATTTTGCAGGATGCAAGGTAACTTCCCAGACAGAACCTGTGCCTCCTTCTCCTGGGAATCAATCCAACCCCTGCTAACACATCTGGATTTAATGGCTGAGAACAGGCGGCCCTTATGTACTTGATAAAGGAATCCTGCTTTGTCATAACCCAACTCCTACACAACTTAACCTATTTATTAACCCACGCACAAGCTGTATTCAGCAAAGTAAAATGAAAACATTCTACGCTTGTCTTCCTTACACATCCTATGTTACCCCCAAAGCCAGATTCTTACCACAACAGCACACTTGGTCATTTTATTAAGTTTGCTGGCTTTATATACATAAAAGAGGAGAAGAACAGTAAAAAACAACCTCCAGAATTTGGTACATTTAGCCCTTTGAGATAGAATTTTAGAGTGATCAGAAGCTCTTACCCAAATATAACTGCATTCCATTGCATTATGTTATTCTCAGATGGTGCACCACTGACACCCACAGGAGGGTCTTCTTGCAACCTAAGAATGACAAATACAGAATGACAAGCTTTATATGAACGAAATACTTCCACCTGCAAGTACAACTGAACAGCAATATGCAGATTTCACATGTATTTTCTCATTCCAAATCAGAAAATACACAAAGCATTACATGCAGATGGTCAATGCTCCAAAAGACAAACCTACAACACACATACACCAATATGTTACAACAGTCCAACAGGTTAAGTGTGCAGGGAGCAAAGTAGTATTAAAGCACCATGTACAGCTGGAATTTATAGTACTACCTCATGGACCATGGAAGAGCAACCACTGCTGGCTGTGACAGGGAGGAAGAGAACCAACTGCAGCCACAAATGGGAGCTGAGAACCAGCCAGTGACACTTCCACATACCCTCACTGGGACTAAGCACCAGGGACTGTCAGTGGAGCTTTTCCTGCCCCCAGATCCGTGTGCGTGATGCGGCTAAATTTGGTATAAGCCTGTTCTGACCAGCAAGCTGATTGCTTCAAAAGGGAGCAAAGGGAAAACTTGTGCACAGCTCCCTCTCACCAGCTCAGTGATGTGTTCATCTCTAAAGTAACCATGGAGGCTTTTAAAATTCTTCTTAGCTCCTTACTCCTTGGACTAGGGAGAAGCACATTAGTTACTGAAAGCCACATCAACTCGGGCCACACCGAAATGCGTATCACAACAGGAATGGGATCCAGATCCTTCTGCACACCAAGGCTTCTGCTTAAGGATCACACAGGAGCCTGAATGGTGCAAACCAGCAAGACCCAACCATGGAGCAATCTGACTTCAGCAACAGCTCCTGTTGCAGCCTCTTGAATCAGATGAGAACACAGAAAACACAGTGGCTGCCCCTGCTCCAACAGCCACTGTGGAGCATTAGCATGAGGTTTGGCTGTAGGACACTTATGAACCAGCACCACCAATAGCCCTGCAGACCAAGGGACAAACTCTAACTAAACATCAGTGTGTAAATGCAGGTTTATTCAGGGCTGATGCTGGCGCTCTGCACTTGCACTGTGATAAAGCTGGATGTGATGTGGACATTAGGCAATGGCATTGCCCTGTGGTGACATCCAGAAGCAGGGGTCGCCCTGTTTGTGCTCAGATCCCATCTACGCACCGTGTTTACATCCTGGCTCCCCAAGCACACACAGTTCGGACAGCTTAGTCCCAACAGCATAAATCCCCTTCTATTTTGGTCCGGGAGGGCAGGAACGGGACTTCTTCCTCTGTGACAGCCGGGCTGCCCGCCAACAGCAGTGCCTAAGCCTTCAGCCTGACAAACACATCTACGGGATGGCTTTGGGTTTCAGACCGATTGAAAAGCTCATGTGCATCCTGCTGTCAGAGCGGCTGACTGCAGAAGGGCTATGGCCAGGGCTGGAAATTGGAAGTTAGATCCAAGAAGTGCTCAGAAACCTTTAACAGCTCGGGAAAACGTAGCATTTGTGGCCCCTTTTTAACAGCAATAATAATGATGGTAAAAAAGGTAATGAAGTTTGCTGTTGGTTTAGTCAAGTAAGTTAGAGGAGATACAAAATCTGTTGAACTCTCCTCTCCCCACTGCTCCTGACAAGCACAGCGTGCAAAAGGAGCCTACATCTAACAAAGCAAAGCAGCCTTCACATGGGCTGCTTTTCAGCATGAGGTACAAGTACCATTAGGCTGAACCAACACACAGCTTATGGTAGGGAAGAGAGGAGCCAAAAAAACGTGACATGAAGAAGTTGCATAAGCTTTGGAGGATCAAAGCTGTCAGATATTTGCTACATCAGTTTGATTTACTCTGTTTACTGGGTTGGGTTTTCCACAGCTGCAAAGTCTTCTCCACACCCTCGATTTTGAGATTAAACCAATGCTTCCAAAGCTCTAAACTCATCCCCCCACATCTGACTGCAATCTTAGACAGTGACTTAGTCCCTCGCCCTGGAACAAAACCCCTGTTCACGTCATCTGTGTAACAGAGCACAATAAACCCCATGAACATCCTGGTTTGGTCCGAGCAGGAGTCAAGCAACACCCGCTCAGCAAACACCAACACCCAAACACAAGGTGAAGGCCCCACATCCCCAAAGCATCCGACTTCTTGTAGATCCACGACTCAGGCTTTCACCACTGGAGCTTCGCATGCAACGACATGAAGCAACTACAACACATGTCAACTGTTTACCGATGTATTTTCAGGTACTGGTATAACAGAGCTATGCTAAAAAAAGATGTGATATCAAAGCTGACTCACCTCCAACAACTGAGCGGCTCCAGTGCGGTACAACACACTGTACAGCTACAGGAGAACCCCCCCAACCTTTCCCACATGCTCCACATGTGTTTGCACGTCAGGCTGGAAATTAATTAGCCCAGAGCCTGTGGTTCAGTCATTAACATTTAAAAGAGCACAACTAAGAACTGCTTCTTTAGCAGTCTGTGTGTGTTATACAAGATTCCTCCCGACTTAAACCTTCACACGATACAGCATGCGCATAAACACATTAAAGGGCGTTTTGTTTTGCATCAAATGATGTGTTTACCACTTCTTTGTGCTTCGTTTCCAGCCGCCTGTCCCGAATACCTATTTTCGGGGAGGCCTGACACCAACAAGCCTCCAATGCACCTCAGCCCTGCCCGGGCTCTGCATTGGGCTCTCCTGTGCGAGGAGGAGGGTGCAAGGAGCTCAGTATGACTGCCCTGAGCCCAGCTCCGCACCGCCGGGCCCTATGGGGGTAACCCGAGAGCCCCCGCTCGGGGCCGCAGCCCCGGGAGGCTCCCGCGACCCGGGGCCTGCCCTTGTTTTGAAGGCACCGCTTCAACTTTTATCCTCAGACGCCCCCAGCCGTCGGCGCCGCGGAGCCCAGCGCGAACAAAGCCGGCCCTGCCCGGCCGGACCCTTGCCCGTCCCCGGGTGTCGCTTCCCTGCGCGGAACGGGCGCGGCCGCCGGCCCGCAGCGCGCCCCTGCCCTGCCGCGGAGGGTGGGCCCGGGGAGGACGGGGGCTCGGCGCCAGCCCCCGGCCTCAGCACGAAGGAACGGGGCCAGACGGGCGGTCCGGGACACGCCGCTGTGGCTGCGGCTCCTCGCTGTGCTGCTCCTCGCAGGGACGACCGGGGAAGCCCCGGCGGTGCGGGGCCGGGACTCGGGCCCGCAGCCGGGCGGAGCTGCCCCCACTGCCAGCGCGGCCCCGTCCCTCGTCCCTGTCCCCGCCCGGCGGTGCCGGAGCCCCGCTCACCTCTTGAAGTCGCGCATCAGCCTGCGCCGGGCCGGGGTAGACATGATGGCCGCGGGGAACGATCCGCGGCCGCGGCGCCGCCTCCCTCCGCCGGCCGCACAAACAACCCGCAATGGCGGCTCCCTCCGCGGGGGGCGGGCCGCGCCGCTGGGCCGGCCCATGTAGCGGCGACGGGGGTGGGGGAAAGTGGAACCGGAGCCGGGCCGACCCACCGCGGCGCGGGGGGAGGCGCTACCTCCGCGCGTAGAGGCGGGGCGGCTGCGTTCGGCTCCCGGCCCGTGTCCCTATGGGAGGCTGCCATCCGCAGCACGGCAGCGGGCAGCAGTACACCATTTTCGCTGGTTTTAGCCCCATTGCCGCCGCAGACGGGGCAGGTCTCTCTGAAGTCATGGCCTGATTCTTCGGTGGAGCTTTGGACGCGATTCCACGTGTCTCCTTGCTTCTCTCCGGGACGGTTTTAAGGAGGTCAAAACACCACGAGACTCATAATGAAGGGACAGAAATAAACGTCGTCTTCATCCTCTTGCCGCCGGCAATCCGTGTGCTGGAGTTTAATATAGCACAAAGCTTGTCGCTGCTGCCGGATGAAGTCTGTGCCAAGCGCGGGCTGCAGCCGGGTTACCGGGATAGCCCTGACCAGAGAGCACTGCTTGGAATTGGTACCTCAGACAGGTCGGGATGTGCTGCGGGGACTTGGGCTCTCAACACTCAACCCTGCGTCCCACCTCAGTGACAATATTCAGAAGCTAAAAGTGAGATGCAAGGGCAGGAATCCGTAAAGAAGCCTGATCCTGCAGGGACCAAGCTATTCCAAGAGGCTGGGCAATTAGAAACTGTCATTCCCTCACACTGAAACATCATTCCCCACACTAGTGAGAAATGGTTGCCACCGAATGATCCTTTCTTCTGGATCTTCCTCCTCCCATCTCTCACG
Organism: Amazona ochrocephala; assembly: GCA_039720435.1. Taxonomy (NCBI): domain Eukaryota; kingdom Metazoa; phylum Chordata; class Aves; order Psittaciformes; family Psittacidae; genus Amazona; species Amazona ochrocephala. The sequence continues at coordinate 18,159,388 of CM077889.1, forward strand.
TTTTCATTTACATCCCATCGATGCTCCCCATCACAGGTGGGATCTCCAGGGATCAACGGTGGGGCCAACACTGTGCAAGGTCTTCATAAGGGATCTGGATGATGGGATCAAGTGCATCCTGGAAAGTTTGCAGATGACACCAAACTGAGTGGAGGAGTGAACACCTTGGAAGGGAGGGCCAAGATTCCAAAATCAGGGAAATGAACAGGCCAAGTCACCTGTTAGAAATGGGTTTTGTTGTCATTCATTGCAGCAGCCACCGAGGAGCACATGAGGGGGGTGGGAGGGGTGAACTCCGCTATGCTGCTCCTCAGGAGAGGATCCTTCTTCCCAAAGCACTCGGGATCAAAGATAATCCACCAGGTCACGTGGAAATAAATGACTGATTTGCTCATCCTTAGGTTCTAAATTGGAGCATGTAAGTGGAGCCACAGTAAGAGGAGAATTAAGAGCTGATTTAACCCACAGAGCTGGAAGCAGGCTCTGAACCCCCACAGCTTACTCAGGGTGCAACTTCCATGTACCCCGACTCCAAACCCCTCTTCCCGAGCTCCTGACCCCCCTGCTTCGGGAATTGTCACGAACCTACATTAATTCCCTAAACCCTGAGGTAAGTGTTCGTTTATCTCTGTGAACACCGGTGCAGGGACACGGCGGCTCCGCCTCCGGGGGCAGCAGCTCCGCTTCCACCGGCCCGACGCTGCCGCACGCCCCCCGCTACCGGGGCCGCGGCCCCTGGAGGCAAAGGCACAACCGACACAACCAGAACCCGCGCACGCCGCCGGGGGGCGCCCTTGAGAGGCGAACCGGAGCCCCGCCCACCCGTGCGCCTGACGTCACCGCGGCAACGCCCCGCCCGTTGCCATGGCAGTGGGGCCTAGCGGAGCAGGCGGCAGTGGGACGCCCGGCCCCGGTACCCGGCCGGCTTCCTTCTCCGGAGCGGCGGCTGCACGGAGCACCGGATCGTGGGGGCTGCCCCTCCGCAGCCCCGGCGAGGCCGGCCTCGAGCCCGCCGGACCTGAGGCAGGGCCCGGCCGTAGGTGGGGCTGTTTTCCGAAGCACCATTAACCGGTCGTGGCTCGGTGCGATAACACAGACGCCCGCAGCCCGCCCGGCCGTGCCGGTCACACCCTTTGTTCAGGAAGGTGGGGCCGTGTTTACTGTTTTCGTTCTAAATGACACGGTTCTGAAGGTGGGCTTGGAGAAGGGAAGGCTCCTTAAGGGGGACCTGAGAGCAGCTCCAGTGCCTAAAGGGGCTCCAGGAAACCTGGAGAGGGGCTTTGGACAAGGGCCTGTAGGGACAGGCCAAGGGGAATGGCTTTAACCTGCCAGAGGGGAGACTGAGATGAGCTCTTAGGCAGAAGCTCTTCCCTGTGAGGGTGCTGAGGCGCTGGCACAGGGTGCCCAGAGAAGCTGTGGCTGCCCCATCCCTGGCAGTGCTCAAGGCCAGGTTGGACACAGGGGCTTACAGCACCCTGCTCTAGTGGAAGGTGTCCCTGCCTGTGGCAGGGGTTGGAGCTGGATGAGCTTTAAGCTCCCTTCCAACACAAACTTTTCTTGCCCTGCTCCTTAGGTGCTCTTCAGCCAGCCCTTGTCACCAGTCACCACAGGGGCCCAGTGCCAGCACCACTGGGCAGTTTTGACGGGAACAGGATGTAAAATGCCTGCAGGGCAAACGGGAACAGGTTACCTGGCAATAACATAGACTGCCATAGAGATGAATATGAGTTGCCTGGTTTATACAATAACAGTGCTGTATTTAGAGCTAAACCTTGCTCTGCTTTCCCTGAATCTGGAACCAGAGCCTAACGGTATCTTTGACCTTGTATTAGGCACATTCTATGCCACCATTTTAATTTAGCTTTTATAGGAGTATTTTCCTTTTGCTAAGGTTGCACTGTGTGCAGAGATTCACATGCAGGAGACTGCTTCTCCTACATCAGCTGAATTACAGGTGCCCCCCCCCCCCCCCCCCCAAAAGATAACCACATATATTTTCCCTGTGTGGGGTCTTTTAACCCCAATGCAGGAGCCCAGTACCATCGTGTAACCACGTAATCTATAAACCTCACCAGGGGTAGCTAATGTTTAAGCAAGACCAAAATCACATAGTTCAGTAATTCTACTTTGTGTTAACAAATTATTCTCAGGGAAGAGCATGGTATGCAACAAAGGAAAGAGTAAAAATAAAACCCACCAAAACCGCACTCTGAAACAGTTTAATAAGAAGCAGGTTCTGTTTGCTTTAAAAGTTCTCAAGGCATGGAAGCATGGACTGATAAAAACCTTCCAGCAACTCCAGACGTGCCTCTGTGAGGCACACAGTGCCCTCATTTCCCAAAGTCATCATTGTCCTGATACAATTAGCAACTGCTTAATGTGGGTGAGGAATGGAAGAGAGACAGATTCCTGCACCATACCCTGCCTGTCAGCAACAGGACAGGCCAAAAGTGATTCAGACATGAGATGGCAGGAGAAGGACCGGACAACACAGCCACTTGGAAGCTTTTCCAAGCATGTAATTAATTCCCACTAAAGATTTTATTCTCTATTTTATAAAATTCTCTTATTTCCACCTACCATTAGAGAATTCTGCAGAGGAGGTTTGGGATTGCAGAGAGGAGTGATAATTCCTGCCTGTATGCTCTCATTCATGCTGTGAGATATGTTACCATTATTCTTACTAATCACAACAGCAGCACACTGCAGTAGTTATTCTGGCAGTGTTGAACTATAAGCTCGCAGGTAAATAGCTTTTTAACAAGCCAGGCTAATGCCTTTATTCTCAAACCTCAAAGACAGTTTATAGAGCAGAATGAGTCAGCGGGAAGGACCTGCTTTTATCCATCCTCCTCCTCTGACAGGAAGCACAGGGAGGAATCCAGAAGTGGACTGGATACATTTCAGTTTTGAAAACAGCACTCTTTTGGATGGAAGAGTTTTAATTCCTGAAGTCCCGCATCCGCAAAATGCAAGGAAAAGGTTTCCCCAGCTCATTACCTTTAGAAACCCCATTCAGTTGCAATCTGTTGCCCTAACTCATGTGAGCAGCTCGGTGGGTTTAATTCCACATATGAAGAATGAGGCACACCAGAAATTGCTAATTAAAGAAGTTGGGATTTCAGAAGGGAGTTCAGGAGTGCCAGTGCCAGGCTGCAGTTTTATAAGTATTTCAGTTAATTTAAATTCACTGATGCTACAATTACTGCATTCACTGAGAGGCAGTAGCAGACACTAATGGCTTTGAAAAAAAGAGTTCTGTTCAGACATCAAACCTCCTTTCTCCTGATGTCAAGAGGAATGGGAATGGGTTTAGGTTTTGCCATTTCCATTAAGCAAAATCAAAAATCCAATAGGCAATTTCCTGTCATCAAAAGATCTGAGAGAGCAGATGGAGGAAGAATAATCTAATTGAGATGCATTTTCATTTTTACTAGCTTGCTCTATTTCATTTTTAAGAGCATACCTAAAATGTCTTCCACAAAGAGAGCTTGTTCAGTAAATCTTAAAATAAATGGCAAGCAAAAAGCTCTTTTACAAAGCCAGGATGGTAGTGGTGATACCAGGCACTTGTAGCAGCTATTAACACCACAAACACTCCAACACAAGTGGTGAAGCCTCTCTTCAGCAAAGGCCAGCGAAGCTGTTACCAGCAGCAGCTTTTCTGACTCATTCTTTCCCTGGCAATAGAGAATTCCCAGTTGCTGGAGGGAAATGAAGGGTCTCATTCAGCTGTGGGGACAGGGAAGAGGAAAGACCAGGGGCCAAGCTTCCCTCCTGCAGCTGAATTACAGCACTGGAGAGGGTTTGCTCCTTCCCTCTCTGGTTCTCTTATATCCTTCCATATCTCTGACACTTGCAGTGAGAAATGCATTTAATTCTCCAGAGTCAATGGTTTTGCTGACCATGGGTTGACTCATTTACAGATGTGTTTTCAGGTGCTAAGTTATGACAATTAAGTTTAACACTTGAAACCAAATGGAGCTTTGACATGTATGAGAGAAGAAAGGGAAAGCAGTTATCCATTTGGCTACTCCCATTCCTCAGAAGCCTTTGTAACCCTTCAAAATCCTTCCACAAACATGTCAAGAGCTTCCAGGAGGGTTTATTTTGTTTTGTCTGAGTGTGTTTATTTGGGTTTCTTTTAGGTTTCCCTAAAGATGAATCACAGACAGACATTATAAAGGGACATTATAAAGGATCCACTACAGAAGTGGCCACCATCACCCAGCTGTGTAGCTGGAAGCAAAGTGGAAATGGAGGGGCAGAAGATGTTCTTTCAGAACAGGGACATGACACAGGAAGCCAGTGTCTTCCTATGCATTTAAAGGGGTTTTACTCCATCTATCTCAGACATCTGATTGACTTGTTTAGGTTAGAAGCTCCTGATTTTCATTGAACAGCCATTGAAGAGAAGCAGAAATTCTCAGGAAATACTTCACATCACCCGAGCCAGGCAATAATTAAACTCTAAAATCGCATTTCTAACCTGCTTATGGAAGAATGTCTCTGTTTTATTGGGATAGGGATCCTGCCTTTCACACCTGAGCCCTTTATTTTAACAAACTCCACAGACAGGCAGTGTTTCCTATTCCATGCTCAAAACCTGCATGACTGTAAGCACTTGAGTGTGGAATGACATCCACAGGAGGGTAGGGCAGCTCACACAAATGCAAACTTAAATAAAGACATAGGGATGGATTGTTGGCTATAGAGAGAAGGGGGCAGCAAGGGAGGTGAAAAAGGTCTGAGTTGATATATAGCTGCCACAGCTACCTTGATAGTCCATTCATAACCCCTAACAAATGAGAGGAGTATTTTGGGACAGTCCTCAGCCAGTGGAGTGCTCCTAAAGGGAATATGTTCTCCAGTATAATTTAGATAAGACTCTGGGGCCCTTACCTACCCTAGAACTGGGAGCTAAAATAACAACTCACCTTCCAGACACCCGCTGCACCAATTCAGCAAGATGAACCAAAACTCATGAACTAGGTTACAGAGCAACAGAACAAGATCCGGACATCCCAGATGTTACTGAAGGAGGTGCAATGACAGAAGACTATGAGAGCATGTGAGAACAGACACCAAATACCACTAGATAAAAAGCTTCTTAATAACCTAATGATGGGAATTACAAATAACCTAGTGATATGAACAGATATAGATTCATAACTATGCACACACTGGTAAACTGTCCTCACAATTTGTGTGTGTGCAGCTAAGTTGGGATATTCAGAGGAGCCTGAATATGTCCCCAAAAGCCTGTATATCCCTACAGCTCTGTATGGGCTCTCACAAAACATTAATTGTATGTTCTCCAACGCAAGAGTGGATTCAGAGCCAATGGCCAAGTGTTCACTGTGCTGAGCCTGCTCCTCAAGAGGCATAAATTACAATGGAAAAGCACTGGATTCTGGCCCTTTCCAGGGCAAGGAGAAATCACCCAGTGAACAGTGAAGAGAAAACTTCAGACAGAGGCTGAGTAAAGCAAATTCCCCAGTGCAAACAGCAGGTAAAGGTAATCACCTTCTAATGTATGAAGAGAGGTCAATGGGTTATGCAGCTTGGGAAATGCAATGTCTAGTTTTAACTTGCTGCACACTCAGCTTGGCCGCATTTCTACAAGAACCTCCATACAGCACTTTGTATAATACTTCTAAAACGTTTACCAGTTTTCTTTACGACACAAAGAGGGCATCATGGCGCAATGCAGCATTAAGCACTGCTTTGAAGGGATTTCTCTCCATGCCCTCGGTGCTGTGGGGAGCGCAGCAGCCAGCAGGTGAGGCTGTGGAGCCTTCTGAAACCAGAGGATTTCTCCCGTCGCTCCGGACAGACCTCGGCACTGCACCCACTCCCAACAAGGATTATTCTACAAGCTCCGGGTTTGCCTTCACCCTCGGAAATCCCAGAGCAGGAACACGAGCGCTGTATCTACGGTGTGTTGTATACAGATGTAGTGATGGTATCTTCTGCTGCAAAGAACTTGAAACTATCTTGGTGATCTTTGCTGACAAGCTCCATTTGTAATGTATCCTTGGAACTACTAAGGAGGTACTTGGCTCTCTGAGTTGTTAAAGAACGATTTACTTTAGATGCTGGCATATAATTTTAAGAGAAAATATTCTTTAATGTAACTTTCTGCTATCAGGTTCTCTCTAGAGCTGAAAGCCAAATTCTCACAAGAAACAAGATTAAACTCTCCTTCCAAGCACAGTGGGAATAACAAAGATGTAGAATTACTGAAGATGAAAAGGGCTTGGTTTGATGCCTGTGAGAATGGTCCAGGGTTTGGGAAGGTGAGAAAGTAGTAAGTATTTATTGCAGCATAAAATTGTCCTTACAACACACTCCTGCTGGATGAGCTCATGGGCTTGTATCTAATCAGCATCACTGCAGTGGAAAAGTAAATGTTGATTTTGAGGGAGAAGCATTTCCAACATGAGGGAAAAAAGGTGCAGGATCCATCCTCAGAGACTTCTCATGTTGATAGTTTTCTACTTTTCCCATCTAATGGTGTTTGTGTTTTACAGGTGGTTTTAGACACCAGCCTCAAAGGCTTATGACCTTGTTAAAGGATCTTCCAGCTAGGGAATATGGGACGTCTTTTAGGGTCTGTGCATTACTAGGGAATTATCTTCCCTTGCAGATGATCATCTGCTGGTTTATTCCGGGTATGATAAGAAAACCCTGGGCTGAGTGTTCCAGCTGGTGTTTTGTCATAGCTTCCAAAACCAAAAGACAGTAAATGAAGGTTGTACGAAACCAGCTCTGATTGTAGAGTCAGCACTTACTGAGTTGAGTACTTGGAATAACAGCCAGTAAAAAACAACAACAAAACTTGGCTGATAGAAATTTCCTGAACTGGAACAGCAAACAGGATTATTTTTAGTTCAGGTTTAAATGTTTTATCATTTACAGGGAAAACAGCTGCCAGATGAAAAACATTACGTATGGTTTGAACAAAAGGCATTATTCCTGTGTGCTGAACATTAAACAACAGATTTCTCCAGGGTATGGTTCTCAACAACATCTGCTTCCCAAGGTTTCCATCCCCAGCATCATCAATGGAAATAACATGAAAAAGTGAGAAGGGCCATTTTAGGCTAAAGCCATTTTTGGTGTGTGTTCACACTGGGTGAGGAGATGCTGGAGTTCATGGTCACCATTGCCCAGGAAACCCCTTTACTCCTGAACAGTGACTGTAGGCTGTAGCTTGGTGAGCAGCATGCGAGGCATGAGGATTTAAAACCATTTAATGCTTTTTACTGTTAAATATCCAGTAGTTACATATTAACTGTGAAATTACCTATTTAGACTTCACAGAGCCTAATTTTGTATCTGTTTACTCTGTATAATTAGAAGCCAGACTTAACTTTGGCTGCAGCCTTTTATCCCAACAACTAAACACGTTTCATCTACAAGTGCTCTGGAACTTCACTTTAAAACTGTTTCCAAACAAATATTCGGTACAGCTCCACTAATGTTTCCTTTGGCAGCAGCTCTGCCCTGGGCAGCCCTAAGTCGTGTTATTTGTTTCTAGCCCTACATCTTTCCCTGAGCTGTGCTGGCGTAATTGCATGTGGGGTTGTGCAGTGAACCCAGGCAAGGATTTGATCCGGACTAAAATAACCCAAAGATGGTTATTTTGAACTTGGATCATTTTTCTGAGCAACAGCCTCACTAAGATGCAGTGCCACCACTGAGACAGCAGCCTGGGAAGGGAAGAGTGAGGCGGCACAGGGAAAAGGGGGGCTGCTTCATCCAGGACATGAAACCACAACCTTGGCTTTAGAAACTGAACCCCCTACAGTGATTTTGGCCTGTTCAGTATCTAAAGAAAGACAGGGGTAGTAATTGCTGTGATACTGCAGTCATGTTTTAGTTACATTTCTCCAATATCCTTATCTAAATTCACTGACTGTATTGTGAATTAATACCATGCTACTGGGATTAGTATACATAGGTAACATACAAAGAATCTGCACAATCATGTATGATTAGGGAAAAGATGCAAACGTGCCTTTCTGGGAAGAAGATCTATTAGAGAAGAGAAATTCCAATTAAAAACCTAACAGGAAATTAACAGGTATTTGATGGTTACCTTTGCTGTTTCCTGTTACCAGCCCGACTGAGGATGCTCTGCAGCACAATGACCAGTCACTCATTAGTAGTGAGTTACTACAAGGCGATTAAAGAGACCAGGAAGTACCTTGACTGCTGGTGTTCACTGGGGGTGAACTGAGGATAATCACCTGCAGAGGCAGTAGAAGAGACAGAATTAGACAAATACCTAGTGGAGGCGACCTGAACTGCTGCTCCACACTTCTAACTGGAACTGGTGGGAGTTTGGGTTATATGGAAGCTGTGTTACTGGGGCTACTGGGAAAGCCTTGCTGGGGCTCTCTTGTCCAGCCTGTATTTTGGGGGAGAAGCAATTTCTGCTTGATCGCTGCATTATCTGCTACTGCAAGATGTCTGTAAAGTAGCTGAAGAATCCTGCTGAGCAGCAAAGCTAATAAGAAACTGGAGGAGTTCATGAGTGGTGAGGTCTAGAAGCCTTTATCATAGGAATTAGGAAGCAAATTCCACTTATTATTGCAATAAGTCTTCCTATTTATTGTCCCATATTTACGATTTTCCATTCGCTTTCCTCTGTTGCATTTTCCAGGTGATCACTGACATGGCTAGGAAAAACATGCAGACACCCTAAGTGAGATAGTGGGACTATCAAAGGACTAGAAAGCTATGAAAAGCCTGGGATGTTAACAAAATAAATGGTAGAAAATAAAGAGCACTATTCTTATGTGGAAGTTTAAGATATTTATTATGTGGCTTTATAGCATGGCAACTACTTATTCAGCAATTAAAATATATAAAATATGAACAGAGGTTTGGATAACAACAAACAAAGTCACACCATCAAATTGGACAGCTTGGGCATGACTTAATTTCTTCCTATTTAGTCTTGTGCTGGTTATTAAACTGAAGCCTCAGGACAGTGCAGCCTTCCTGCTCTTGCTCTGGCTGGTGACTTGCTGCCAGCCTGGTAATGCGGGAGCTGTGCCCCTGCTGTGGCAGGATTAATGCAGCCCTGACTGACAGCTACTGTCACAGCTGCCTAATGGGTTATCAAGTGTGGGTGTGAAAAATCCCCACCGGCCTCTGAAGAAAGCAGATCCACTATGGATAAACCTTTAGTGACATCACCCGGGTGTAACCAACACTTTTCAATTCGTTAGTATTTGTGAAGTGTGCATCCTACACAGGGCTCCTCTTTACTGATACCAGCCCCCTGTCCTGTGCTCTAATGCTGGGACAATTGGAAGAGATTACATGGAGATTTAGATGCTAGGCTATTTTTAAAATCCCTTCCTCTCCTAATGCTTTTCCCCATATAATCCTATCTAAAAATATATTTTGAGGGCTCAGGGTAAGTAGGGAAATGGGGACTTAAAGTCACCAAATCCAGGAAAAGCTCAGATTGGCTCAGGGTTGAAGCTCAGAAACGCAGATTGTGTTCACTGCATCCTGGCTCAGGAGATGAAGGAGCGTACCTTGAACATCCCAGAAAGATAAACAGTACCTCTGAGGCTCAGAAACTACCCCAAAGGCAGAGCAAATCCTCCAGGAATAAATAATAACATATTTTCCATTTGAAATGGCCAACTGGATTTGACACAAGCCTCGAGCTCTCTAGATCATGTTCCTGCCTTGCTCTGCTGCTGGCTAAGGTGGTCTGGTGTAAATAATCTCACTGCTGAACACGTCAGGCTCCTCATCTGTGAGGTGACAGTGACTTCTCAAAGCCCACTGAGAGCTACCAATGGAAAATGCTATTCTGGAGTTGGTATTACAATATCCTGCTTTCGCCATAAGAGAGTGTTCAGATACAAACAATTATCAGGATTTAGAAGGGTGGTCAGAAAAATCAACTGATCTCTGCTGCTCCATGCTTTACCCCTAGAACCCTAGGAGTTACTTGTCTATATGCTGTATGCCTCCCGCCACACTGCAGAGTTAGCAAATGTAACACCATGGAAAAAGGAAATCCCGACACAAGCAGGAACCTCCCTGCTGGAAGAACCCTGGAAAAAGAGGTGCTTCCATGAGTCAAAAAGAAATCACTTCCCAATGCAGAAATGTCCAGATGCCACAGGTGATGCACAGCTCGAAGTTCTGCTCTGTGACATCAGCTTCTAGCTGGCTTTAATTATTTTCTGCAGAGGGATTAATATTAAAATGATTAAGTATTTTATTGCACATGTGGATAAATGTTTGAGAAACCTGGAACAGTTGCTTAACTGCAGAAGTGCATTTTCCAAGTGAAAAGACTGACTTTCAGAGACTCTGTTAGATAAAAGCACCTTACTTACGTCAAGCATTACTCTGAAGTGCTTCAAATAGATTTCCTTTCTTGGTGGCTGTAGGGTGTTACTGGTAGTAAAAGCTGGACTTCTAAAACCTCTCTCAACACCAGTCTTTAGGCTCAATGGAGAAAAAGTCTCAGCAGCTGTTGAGACAAAATAGGTATTTTCCTAGCGTAAGTATTTTGGACTCATTGGTTCATTCTCCCCTTTGTTCTGTTGCACATAAAGCTCAGGCAGACTGTGATGAGACAAAATTACATCAGATACACAAACAGCCTCTCAAAATGCAGAGCTCGAATATTCCCCTGAGTCACTTGAATACAGCTGCTAATTATCTCCTAGGATGGGCTCTGCTGCAGTCTGAAGAGCATATGATGCCAAAGGAGAAACTGCTCAGTAGCACCATGGGCTTTACTTCAGCTGTGTGGATGTTTCTCCAAACCAGAAGTCCCCACCTTTTGAAGGGGAGGAAGGACAAGCTAATAGTTGAAATAGAGAAGTGGGAAACAGCCAGTGCAGGAGCCATGCCTTCTGCAAGAGATTATACAAGTAGAGGGAAGAAAATGGGAAACAGGGACAAGGGAGTGAAAGGTTTCATCTCACGCAGCAGTAGGTGAAGACTTAAGCACTATGTGTCAGGTTCCCTGGCTGCCATTGAAGCAACGTTCTGCTTTGTTCTACTCTGACACTATTAACATCCTATTCTTCATTTCCACAGAAGCTTCAGCACTTCTGACATGATGTTTCAGTAGCTGAATGCTGAAATTTGAAAACCTGAGATCTCAGTGCGAGATAAATGTGCAGTTAATAAACTTGTTATTCCTGCATTCAGCCCTAGAAGCAAGCGCAGCATTACTGAAGATGGAAACAATTTGGTTGCTATCACTGGAGTTGAACACCCTTAAGCCAGAATGAAACATAAATGCCCACATAATCCTCTGTGACCTCCCAATTATTCCCACACAGTGTAAGAGTGATTTCACAGATTACACTGCAGGGAAGAGCAGTTTAAACTTTCTATGGTGTGTGTGCTCATCCCTTTAGTTTTCTCACTCTGTAGCTATTGAGGCAGGTTAATCTGTGGTGTAATTTAGATGGCAGAAGGGTTGCAGCAGAGACATTTGGGCCCACTGTGAGCCTTTGTGTTCTTTCTAGTACTATTTTCCATAATGATTTCATCCCTATCCCAGTGTCTGATTATTAGAGGAATAGCCTTTGTATGCAGGAAACAATGTATGATTGCAGCCATGGTGGAGCTGCGTGGGAGACCAGTATTATATATCTACAGCTGGAGCTTGCTGGGGTACAGCATCACCAGCACAGAGCATTTGCTGTAACTTTCCACCGTTCAAAACCATTCCAGGAATAAAACACAGGATTCCCAAAATGTGGCTTAGGCAAGTTTCACTCAAATATTTACAGTGAAGTATAAATACTTTCTGAGATGTAGGAAGACCTACTAGTGTCCACTAGTGCTTATGAAAGTCATGCCACTGCTGCTGGGTTTTCCTTTTCTGTCTTAACCAGTGTCATTAAAACTCTTGTCTCAAGAGAAATAAGAAAGTTTGTTTTCTCCACGTATGGAATTGTCATCCAATGAGTAGCATCTTAATTCCTGGAACTGACAAAACACTGAGTTTTGACCAGTCTCAATGTTTGATCTGCATTGTCTGCCTCAAATCCACCTCTGAAATCACGTCAAACCCAACCCCTCGTGTTACACCATTCTTAATACCAGCCCAGCCAGCTCCTGCTTGTTACTATCTACTCTTTTATAACATAGGCAGTCAGATTTCATTGTCCCCCTTTGGTGTTACATAAATCTGCAGGTGTGCAGTTGAAAAAAGGTTCACTCTAGGGTGGCATGTGAAATATACTGGCATGAAGAAACACCCTTTTGGCAGCGAGTCACAGCGTGACTCAGTGAAATCTTTTACCAGTGAAGCTTCTCCTATAGTAAACATTCCCAAGTACTACACTATAGTTTTACTTCACTGAAGGAAAATCCCATTACATTAAATTATAATGTGGAGACATTCTCAACATTAATTTAATGGATGCAGCTCTTCAAGTTCTCACCATCTGCTCACCCTTTAATTACAAAAACAAAAAAGCACAACTCACAATCCCATCATAAAAAAGAGGACCAGGAGTGATCTGGATGCACAAGTACCTATTGTACTCAGCTGCCAGCATACACGGCTTCACCTGACAGGCAGCTCTAGCCTGCTGGAAGCACCCTTGTTTGACAAATATGTATTGGCAGTTTCAAGAGGATAAATGATTTGTCACTACCTCATCTAGAAATCTTATTGTCCAGTGCTGTGTTCCTGACTTCATCTTAGACACAGCTTCAGGATAAGTGAAACTGCCTTTCTGCCTGCAATCACTGAACAGGTTATTTTTTGAGCAGAAGAGAGTACAGAGAGGAAGTAACTGAAAAGCCACATTATAGATACTCTCTGTCAGTAGTTAGCCTCTCTAAAATGTATATATATATATATATTTTCCTGGATGATCTGTAGAAAGCATTTACATTTAAACCAGATGAACAAAATGCAAGTATTTGCAGTCAGTGACAGTGCCCAGAAGCTCTTTCATTCACAGGCATAATAACGAGTTTCTTTACCTAATTGTTCTGACTTTTCTTTTAAAGATCCCTTAGACTTTGAAGAAAGTGTATTTCAGTTTAAGAAAATACCTGCTCATAGAACTAGTAAAATGAATAGTAGCTGTAACACTCCACAGAAGGCAAAGTGGGAGCTGAAATGGCCCTGAAGATCTTTAAACAGATACAAGAGACATCCCCTGTCTCCCGATCTGCTCCCCAGCCCATGGTGCCTCCTGCTATACTGGTTTCCTAGTACAGGGTAAGAGCAAGAATTACTTTCTTGAACACAGAAGTGTATTAAATAGTCACATAAAACCAGAAGAACTTGTTCTGGAAGAAGTCAGCCCTATCTCAAGGCTATTGTAATGTACACACCTTTATGTTGGAAATTCTTTCACCTGGTGTATTATCTCCACATGAATAAGTCTTGACAGATTTTGGTACATTTGTCTCCGCTTGGACACTGTCAAAAAATAGAGCAGCAGTAGTTATACCAGCAAAGCTTTTTGGACTACTACAACAATGAATAGCAGTGATTTTCTGCTGTAATAGATACCTTTTAAGGGAAGTATAACTATAGTCAGGACAGAGAGGGCAATTTATGAAAAGGTACATTGGGGGACTTCACCAGGGAACAGCTACAACACAAGAATGGGATGTTTAACACTCACTCTGTTGAGGCCAATTTGTATCAGAGCTTCACCACCTGGAAGGTGCCGTTTCTCAAATAAACACTCTTTGAGGGAGGTGAGCCAGGGTTTTGTAAGTGATTTTTGATAGTAAAACATGAATCAAAATTAAACTTGTCGTGCAGTGTTCCAGAGTGTTCTATGCTGGAGAGCCTCCCTTGTGAAGCCAGCAAGCTTCTGTGTCTCGTTCTATACAGATGAGGTGCACCACTGTTGTAATGGACCCTGCATCGCCTCTCCACGCATGCAAGTGCTGTAATAAATACACATCCATTATGGAGCTGAACAATTCCAATTGCTCAAGTTAATGACAGTCTTCTGAAACCAGTTCTTCTCTCTGCTAATACACCTGATATCGTTAATTATGGAGCTCCCATTCATCTCACAAAAACAACAGCCATCATTTCATTGATCTTTTCAGTTTGTAATCTGAGGAGGAAAACCATTACTGGTGAAGCGTACAAATTAACATCATGTTTGTGCTAGATATGTACTCCTAGAGTAAATCTCTGTACCAAGGCAGCAAGGTTAGAACTAGCTCCTGTCTTGGAACACACAGAGACTGACACTTTTAGATGCAGTTACTGCCTGTGAGTGAAACTCAGTTAGTGATTCAGCTAACACAGCTTGAGTTCAGCATTCACAGCACGAGCCCAGCTTTAAGCCGACAAACTCTGAGGATTTGCTGGCTTGGGTCTCCAGCAGCTGAGGGTCAGCATCTGTAGGATGTAGTGGCTGTGCACATTCTAGGGCTAACACGAGGAGAGCATTACTGTGCCAGGGAACACACCCAGCAGCCATCACTGATGTTGTAGACATTGAAAAGGAAGTTAGACTCTGACAGTAAGATCCCAGCTCCAACTGGAATGCCAAGAGTTCTGGCATCACCATCCAGCAGCGAAATTAACAGGTCCATTCACGGCCATTTCTCACTCTTTTACCAAATGCAAGATTTTTATTAGTCAAATTTATAACAGTGTATTTTTTATTTTCATGCTATTTATCTTATGCACAACCTCAGGGAGAAAAGACTCTATATGCAATTGCGAGAGCTTATGAACAGTTGTGGATCATTTGGCTAAATCTGATTCAGTGAGGCTGAAAGGGGGAGGGAGAAAGGAAGTTATGCACAGGAAAAGGGATGGAAGAGAAGAATGGCAATCAGGAAGAATGATGCAGCTTTGATGCATCGATGAAGGAAGGAGGTCACAGCATGCAATGAAATAGGAGATGAAACAATAAAAGGTATTATGCAAATAGAAGAGATCAGGGTTTGTTGTTACTGTGATCACCAGGAGAGCTGAGAGTTTGTTAGAGCTAAAAGAAGGTACCTGATGTTCTCAGGATTGACCACTGCCTTTTCCCAACTGTTTTTCATCCTTCCCAAGCAACATGAGTATGAGGGACATGATAAGGAACCCAGCTCAGGGTTGGAAGGGTAAATAGTCTTAGCTAGTAAAAACAGACAGCACTTTGCCTATGAACACAGTGTTACTAATGAGGAAGTTCAGGTTTATCAAGGGTAGCTCCATCCAGCTGGGGATAGTCTCTTTCCAAGTAATTTGCCACTGTTATTTCACTTCGCATGTTTATATATTTACTGTTACTAAACTCACAAATATTTGGACTGTCACTGAGTTGGCATGACTGGTAGTTTCTGCTTGGGCAATAGAGGATGGCCAAGAAGGCTTCTACTCAGGACTGAGGTGTGCTGACAACATAATGCCAAAGCTGAGGCATTCCACACATTATTATTTTCATTAATATTAGACTGACTCTCAGTGTTTCCTCAGAAGAAACAGTTCTATCTGGGCTCTGTATACCCCTGCTACAGTAGAGCAAATAATTTCAGGTTGCTGCAGCATGTTCTTCCACTCCACCCTTAAAATCAGGCTTTTGGTGAGAACACTGTTATGTAAGGCTGCACATGAGATTTGGAGCAATAATAATTACCCAACTTGCCACCTATTTTTAATGCTGAAGATGGAAGGCACTGGAATTCTGAAAGATAATATTCAAAGAGCAAAGCACAGCAGTGAATCCACCTATTGCAATGAAATCTGATGCAGTATTAGGTTAAAAATAAGGCCAGGTTATTATTTGTAACCAGCTATTACTAATAATACACTTGTTAACCACAGTGAAACTAAATCATGATCTAAGAATAAGTGTGCCTGTGCAGTGAATAGATCATGGATCTCCTTTGTCCTTTAGCACATACACAAATAGATTTCAAAAGGAAACTTCCCTCCCCGGTCTCTCTATTTGGAGGAAGCATATAAGCAGCAGCCAGGTGACAGCACTGCTTGGAATCCAGCTCAAGAGCTGGTGCTGAGCTGAATGGTGGTTTGGCCAAGCCATCTTTAGCAGGCTTTGTGGACCTGTTTGTCATGCAAGACATCTGACATCTCCAAACCAACATGGGTACGATACTACCACGCTTCTAGAAGTCATGGGTACAGCTCCAGTGGGTTCGTGCTTCCTTCTCTACAAGATACTGGCAGGGCTATGAAGGAAACACACATTTACCTGGCAGCAAAGGGAGGAAGGAATACCTCATGTTTTCTTGCTGCAATCCTTTTTGCAGTCTTTCTGTAACTTTATTCTCTGGTTGCTTGGCCCAGATGAAGGTCATTATGACAGTTACTGTGATGCAGCATTAACTGAAGAGTATCTGGGGGAAAATAAGAGAAAGCCGTAACTATAATATGCAGAGAATCTCATCCATTCACTCAAATAAATAGGCTACAGAATGGCTACATCATCAGTCAGGTGCTGCCTGGCATAAGTGTAACAGGAACTCCAGGAGAAGACAAAAGAAGGAAGCACAGAATAAAGGTAGAAGGAGTCCTACTTATCAGATGAACTGTGCTGTGTGCTACTTTGCAAGGGCACAGTTAAAGAGCAGAAGTATTATGACAAGCATGGGCAAAACATCTCAGAGAGCTCAGATTTAATACCCTTAAGTCTGCAGGTACAGCACCAGGTCCTCCTGGATTTATAGGCATTTAATAGGATTGCAGTTTTGTTCCAGGGAAAACAACCATCATTACAGCCCTGCAGCCTCCCCAGCTACATCAGCCAACTGCCTCCTTTTGGATTAGTTACCGCATTTTGCTATAAGTCTATGCACCAAGATGAGGAGAGAAAATATATCCCACAGTGGTTTCTGCCCTAATTCAGCTGTCACGTTGTGCTTGAGGGCTCACAGAAGTGAGCTGTATGCCCCCTTGCTAAGATCTTATGACTTGAACTAAACCCAACACCTCTTACAACTCCTACATTTTTCAGATTCCTAAAGCCAGCCATCTGAAAGCCAGAAACAGTGGTTTCTCCAGAGCATGCTGGCACGAAAAGCAAAGAAATGGATCTATCCCATGTCTAAGGCAGGAAACATTCCGTAGGAATTGTCTGTACAAGGCATGTGGGATGTGCCAACTTTGTGCCATTTATTAAGAAAACCCCGCTTTGGATAATACTGTCTCCATGACAACTGCTTGTATGTATTAATAATTTGTGCGCTTAAATGTAGCTTATGGAAAGGACTGAACAACAGGAGAGCTTTTCTAAAGAAAGTACTTGTAACAGGAGGTGATCAGAGCACCACCCCAGCAATCAGCAAGCCTAAAGCCTCCAAGTGCAAGCTTAGCAGGGCATTTCACAGGTATTTACATTATTTGTTTAAAAGGACGGAATTTAAGCATCTATTTAAGTATCTGTTGAACTGGGGTCTCTAAATGCTCCTGTCATGTCTGGGAAGTTGATTAACTTCAGTATCTATTTCCTCACATTTAGGTCATTTGGCCATGACAGTGATAGCATCTGTCCTGGCAGTGGGAGGATCTGTCAAGTGCTCTAAAGATTAAAACTGTGAGATGGTAACATAGCACTTTCAGGCTGAGGAGGAACACAGCTCAGGTGCCCAGTGATGCACCCACTTCAGTGACTGGAGCCAGTACCAGGCTGGATGCACGAGCTGAAAGCAGCATTTTAGTACTCATGAGGAGAGAATAGAACACAAATAGTTGCAAAATCTTAAAAACCTACTATTTGTGAATGAGCCTCCTTTCCTTAGCTTTTTTAAGGGTCTTGACTAGGAAATATCTGTATCCATAGCGACTTGAAAAAGTGATTTTCACAGTTTGTAACCATTTCTGTTAGCAAGACTGCACACTTCTGCTTTCTCGGCAGCACCAGAGCAAACTAAGAACTACCAAATTGCAAGTAACATGCTTTGTGGCATAGAAGATGATTAATAACGAGATTCCACCCTTTGCAGAAGCCAGTTAATTGAACTGTTGAAGTGAGGAGGCTTCCCCTGATAGTGGTGTTATTGATGTCAGTGGCTTTGTCACGCGCTATCTGGACTCTGGAATGAGTCAAAGATACAGAAATACTTGCTCGTGCTGATACAACACTAATATATGGTGTAAATAGCTTATAGCTCCCACCTTTTACAGTTGTTCTGCTACAGAGCACAGGATTTATCAGACTTAATGGGACTATTAAGACACAAAGTGTACACTATTTTGTCCCAGTATCTGGATTTGTGAGAGGTTACCTGTTGTATGCTTCTGACCTCATCTGATCAGGAATAGTCCCTTTTCCCCCTGAAATATCAGCACCTATATTCTTTGAGCACCAAAACAATCTACTCATCAAAGAAGCCAGCCCTACATCAAAAGGTGGCAACTCATTATTACAATATCATATAGCCTTTTAAATCTGCCTTTACTCTTAAACCACCACAGCAATAGACACTTCAGACATGCATTGACAGGTAATTGAGAACCAGTAAAACATTCAGGGAGATAGATAAGCATGAGAAAACTAGTTTACGTGTTCTTTACTCTCCAATGTGTAATCAACACTACATTCACATAGCAATATGAATCTGGAGTTTAAACACTGACTGCTGTCTCTTACACTGCAATGGAAACGTTGCTGTTACTACAGTAACTGATAAGATTATTGCAATTGCTGACACACTCATCAATGAGCTCCAGACCCATTTCAGACCGTTACACAACTAGTTGGCACTACAGGTGGCTTTGCAAAGAAGCTGAACAATCTTCCAACTCTGTGTTCCAACACTTCAGGGCGTTGAGCTGGAATTGTTCACCTTTTTAAGGAACGCCATACACACTTGTCACTGACTCAAGTGCTGGGACTGCGTGGAGCAGCATGGGCTGCCCTTGAGTCATCACCGCACCCAGCCCATCTCCTTAGCTACAAACCACACACAAAAACCTGGGGTATTTCGCATACTAAATGTGAAGTGGTATCACTGCCATCTCACAACTCACCGTGCAATCTTACTGTGTGGCTGAGGTACTGACAAACCCCCAAGTTATGCAACACAATGGGTATTCTGTCATTATTTTGTTCTCCTCCTTTGAAGGCTCAGATAACTATCTGAGAAAGAAGAGAAAAGCAGCCATGGGTCTCTAAACTATTGATTATGGCTCTCAAGTAGGAGGGAGGAATGAGATCTGATTTCTGAGCCACATACAGCCTATTCAAAACAACATGATAAAATACAGAGCTAAGGCTTGCCATGGAGATAGAACCCAAAGTTTCCCCCTTCTCTCAGAGCATCCAAATAACTGAATCCTGAATTCTCCCCTAGTCAATGGCATGGCTTCAGCTGCAAGCAGCAAGCACTGAATCACCCACCCCTTCCAAAGCGCTGTTTGTCCTGCCAGTGAAGAGCTATAACTGGGTCTTTTCAAGCAAAAAAGGCTCCTTTCTTAAGAGCTTTTCTCACTGCTCCTGTGAGCCAGTGGTGGGTTTGGGAACCATCACAAATGCTCTGAAGACAGCAGTGATTACTGCTGATACCTGCAAGGAGCCCTGTCTAACCCACAGTAGCTGTGATACCCATCAGATAAGGCATCACAGGACTCTGGTTGTAGTTTCACAAGGGAATAAACCAGATTAATAGCTCCTGATGCTGAGGAGGTTTTAGTTTTCCTCTCTCACTCCGTATTTCCTGTTCCAGAAACACAGATGGGTGCGGGCAAGAGAGTAGCAAGGAGTAGTGAAGTTGTAGGTCCAGATTTTTCCAAAAGTTGTTGAAAGTAAGTAAAAATTAAGAGTGATGAGTAATTTTTCATAGAAGCATAATTAACTGTAACACCAACACCATGAGGAGATCAAAGGTCTAATCTACTCAAGTTTCATCAAGAATTTCACTATCTGTGTGTGAAATACAGAGCTAAGTGTGGTCTGAAAACATCTGACTATGCCAGGAGGTCAACAGCTATTGAAGATAATAAACTTTACCTTGGCAAGTTACACAAGAGATTATGTTATTGCTTCATGTTCTTTGCATTTATTTGTTCAAGATTACTTTGGGTGTGCAATCCTTGAAGCCTGCCATTTTTCAATGCGTAACAACTTTACCGTCTACTACTTTAAGTACAAAACTAAGAGCATCTGAAGAGGGAAACCTATGTAAAAAGTGCAAAAGCACCCTGAAGAAAAACCAACCACCTGAATGAAGTCATTTGAACAAACCGATGTCAGCCAGGAGAGTATGACACCAAGAAATCGAGACTGACCTAGGAAAGCAAACATTCTTTTCCCCTTGCTCACTGTGTAATTGGTGATTTGCTTCAACAGTATGCAAAGAATTTAACAATTTAGAGTCTGCATTGGGCAAACCCTGAGACAATTACCCCCTATTAACCAGGAAAAGTCTTTGTGGATTGGGCAATTCCAACAGGTACCTTTTGTCCAAATTTTGAGCTGCTGAAGTGAAACAATGTAGGTTTTTTAAATTACAATTTCATGCCTTTTGGAGGTTATTTAAGGGAAATTTTGCTTTGACCAAAACCTTTGTCATTTAAGATGCCAAGTGCTACAAAATACTTAATCCATTACAAATCACAGATGCTTGTTTCTTTCATTCCTTCTTATTGCATCTTATTTCTTTCTCTCCAACATCTTTTCTTTTAGGTAGCAAGCAATGTCTGAGTACACCAAGGAAGATGAGCTCTACTCTTAGTGTCCTGTATTTTGCTAAAAGCTTACACCACACCTCATGTATTCTTTCTCTCCTAAAGAGTCATAATAAACCCAAATCTTCCAAGAACTCTTTCAGTATAAATGGTTTACAGACAAGAAACGCAACAGTTTTTTTAACCTAAGCACTATGCGGTGGCACAAACCATTTATTACCATATTATTTAACGCTCATGCTCGAGCTGAAAAGATTGATTTCTAGGTACCCAACATCAGCAAGCGCCCTCCACTTCTTTGTTCCCAGAGGAACACGGTGATGCTCCTCAGGACTACCGGAGAAGCACCAACACCGCGAAACGACTGCAAACACGAGAGACACCCAACAAACAGTCAGCAGCCGCTCCGCCCGTGCCCCCTGTGGAACGGGGACCGATCGCCTCGCTGCCCTGACGGCTCTGCCGGGCAGCAGCAGGAGCCACCATAGCCAACCAGCAACCCCTCACAGCAGCGCCCTTCACTCCCGCCTCAGCACTGCGGGCTGGGCCGCTCCACCTCCCTCACGGGGACCTCCACTGAGAAGACCTCTGTGTCAGCCCAGCGCGGTGCTGGGGCAGATGAAGCCGCCAGCCCCTCACCGGGACCTCGCTCTGCGGCGCCCTCACGGACACAGAACTCGCCGCCTTCTGCCTCCGCGCAGCCGCGGCAGCGCCTCAGCCCCGTCCCGCCGCCGCTCCGGTCCTCCACCAACGCGCAAGCGCGGCCCCGCCCAAAGGCGACGCATGCGCCATTAACTCCCCCCAGCGTCCCCCTTCTCCTCCCCGTAGTGGAAGCCGAGGCGGTGACGTCAGGAGCGGCGGCCATTACACGGTGTGGTGCGAGGCAGCGGGCGGCAGAGCTACAGCAGCGGGGAGCGCCGCCCCACACCGCGCTCGGCGCCGTCCGTCCCTTCCCGTCCCGCCGCCGCCACCGGGAGCGCGGATCGCAGGGACCTCCAGGGTGGTGCGGCAGCAGCAGCAGCAGCAGCCGGTGAGGAGGGGGAGAGCGGGATGGAGGAGAAGGTCTTCACCAAGGAGCTCGACCAGTGGGTGGAGCAGCTCAACGAGTGCAAGCAGCTCTCCGAGGGGCAGGTGAAGAGCCTCTGTGAGAAGGTGAGGAGCGGCCGGCGCTGGGGCCGCGCAGAGGGACTCAGGGGCTGGTCGCTGACGGGAGGCGGCGCTCGGTGCCGGGGCCGCGGCGGCCTCTCGGCGGGAAGGCGAGCGGCCGCGGAGCCGGGGAAGGCGCTGCCGGGCGAAGGGAGGCGCCTCTCGGCCGGGACGCGGGAAGAGGCTCTGGGGGAGAGCGGGCCCGCGGGCCGGGGCCTCGGTCGGCGGGAGGGAGCGCGCCGGGGAGCCCGGCGAGCCGCGGCCCCTCCGCGGGCGGATCCGCGCCCCCTCCCGCTGCGCTGGGACCTGGCTCCGCCTCCCGCCTTTTCATCGCCTCCTAAAATGGCGCCGCTGCCGGGATTCTCGGGAGAGACCCCCGAGCGGGGCCGCCATCCCGCGGCGGGGGAGCCCGGCCGGGCTGCGCTGTACCGGTGCCGGCTCTTCCCTTCCCCGCTGGTCCTGCCCTTCCGCGGGCCCCGCTTGGCGCGGCAGGGCGCGTGAGGGGTATCGCGGGTGAATCGGCGCGCTCTGCTGTCACGATACGGATAGAACGTTAAAGCACCTCCGAAAGCGTCGCTTATTGCAATGAAAGTAAAAGCTTATGGTAGTGAACTGAGTATTACACGGGGTAAAGAGCTGCTGCTGGAACGTAACAGCTTTGGTTTTCTTCTTTTTCATGCTATGGATAAGGCCAGTGGTGTTTATAACTCATTGCAGGGTGGCTTAGTTTTGGGACTTTGGCTCCCCTGAATGAGGTTCTGGGTTCCATGAAATTCTCCGAGCAGACAGTTGAGGTCCCATATAGCCATTTATTTTTATGGTGATGGATTGAGGATGTTGAGACTCAGATGTTCGAGTACTGTGTTGACCGAGTCGTAAAATCAGCCCAGGATAGATCGCCTTTAGTAACATCCAGCTGCATTTTCCAATTGGATTCTAATTCTGGATGTGACTTAATAGCTGAGCAGTTCTTTTGGTTACTGAAGCTTTTACATATTCCTGTATTTTTAGGCTGAAAGTAGAAATATTTATCGACTGCTTGGGAACTGGGAATTAAGGAATATGGGAAGTTAGTGATGTATTGGGTTCTAAAGAAGCTGGTGTACCTGCCACGAGGAGCAATTAGAATAGTTTAAATTTGGCATCATGCTTTCAAATACTATGGTGTGTTTCTTTGGATTAAATTGCTTCCAGAGGACTGTCTATGAACTTATTAAAGAACTTGTGGCTTTGGCCAGACAGGTTCTTGCTTGAGTACTGATTTTAGTTCACTAGTATTCCAGTAACTTAAAATTGGTACCATCTGATACAGTTTGTGTGTTGCAAGCAAGCGGCAATGTCACTGTCTATTTTTCATGCGCATCTCCAGTGACAGCAGTCCAGCTTCTTCCTTGTATTGCTTTGCTGGAGGGGCGAGTATTCCACTTGCCATCATTTATGAGCTGATGCTGGTGCAGGGTCCTGGATACTGTGTGAGAGGGTGTGTTTGTAAGGTTCTGTGGTAACTTGCAGGGGCATGAGGAGTACGCAAAAAGCTTTCAGTTTCCTGGGGGTTTAGATGGGTGAGCAGTGTGCAGACCATTAGAAATGCCTTCCTGAGGATACTGTAGTCCCGGCCATCGTTATTGCGCAAGATGACATCTTCATTTTCCCCAGTGAAGGATGGAAGTGAGCTGTATTTCTGGATAAATGCCTAATGCTCGTCACTAAAATAACGGGAGAGAAAAGGAAAGGTCACAGAAAGTCGCGTGCCTCAACTGCTGCGTTTTGAGAGACCACAAGAATGTGAGAGAAGTCTACCTGAAAAATAGCATTCGGCAGCCTCATATTGCCTTGGGTTGGGTGGATATGAGCCAGCTCCAGAGCAAAGGTAGCATTTCTCTGGGTAGCATGATACTGTGCTTGTGCTGAAATTCTGTTTCTGTGACTAGCTTGTGGTCAGCACTTTGCAGAGCAGAGCCACGTGGCTGTTTATGTTAAGGAAAGATGAGTTGTTGCTGAT
This sequence comes from Amazona ochrocephala, assembly GCA_039720435.1. Lineage (NCBI taxonomy): Eukaryota > Metazoa > Chordata > Aves > Psittaciformes > Psittacidae > Amazona > Amazona ochrocephala. Next base: position 18,183,168 of record CM077889.1, read on the forward strand.
AACTGCAGGTGGATTTACTGGGACTTTCTGCTAAGAGTAAGTTCCTACATGGTTGCTGATGCAAGGAATTTGAAATAGACTCTCAAAGACTGTTCTGTCAGGTCATCTCTGCTGCCTTGAGTGGGGGCTGTGTTTGAAAGCAGGTCACTGGTTGAGTTCTGTGCTCTCCTGCTGAGGGACAGCATTTGCTTTAACATGTTCCATGCTTCCAGCGCTGACGCTCAGAAACTTTGCTGAGCTGTGCTTCATGCTTTGATTGTCTGAAGTAGTTTTGTGGATGTAATCACACCCAAAGGTTATGTTTTTCCATCAATAGCTTAATGTGTTAAGGGCAGTGTCAAATAATAGCTACTAGTCCAAAGGACAGATAAAGACCCTACTAGGTATAAAGTGTCATTCTTCGCCACTTTGATTTGAGCTTGGGTTAGTTCAAATAAACAACTCAAAATACTTTGCCAGGGCTTTTCCCCCTACCACTGTTTGATCAGATGATCATTCTGACTGGTATTTCTTGATCTGCTGGGACTTCATGTGTGCAGACTGGTGCCTAATAGGAGTAAGCCTGAGGGCTCTCTTGTATTTCACTATTGATATCTAAAGCACTTAACAGCTACATACAAACATGACAATTAAATGTGGCCATTCGTGCGTCCCAGTTACTTACTTAATGCATCTTGCGTTGTGCCTGGTGACCTGCAGGGTGGTGGTAACTAGGAGAAATGTCTTCCAAGTCTAGCAATGATTTGCAACCATGAATAATACATAATGCTTCCACAGGTGATTTGAAAAAATAGGATCCTCTAAGTGGCAGTTAAGCTACTCTGGGCTTGCTATGTGCAGTGTATTTTATGTTGTATCAGTTGTGTGACCAGTTGTACATGCTTTACTTAAGGGCTTGATCAGTGCAAGGTTTGAAGTGTTTAAGATGTCCACTGTATAGTCACTGTTATATACAGTGTTTGTCCTGTTAACACTGAATTATTTATTGACTGTTGTCCACGAACAGAGGAGAAAGGATGTCCTTTATTGCCAGGTGAGGGTTTTTCCATGAAAGGATGCTGGTTTGGAGCACTGTTTTCCCATACTTTGAGAGGGTCTTGCCTCCTCACTAGGGTATTAAATGCTCTTTCTCACAGGGGGTGGGGGTGTGGTACGTTGCTCAGGAAGGTGGGCTGATAGTCTAAAAATGCCTCAAGGAACGAGTTGAATCTGTGAATAGAGTCTCCACTGGTTATTTCAGCTGTCTAGTGCAGGTGGAGGCAGAGATGTCAGAGTTTCTCCCCTGGAAATACCAGTCTGTAATTCAGTGGTTTGAGTGTGGCATCCAGTTTGTAGAACAAGATGACAGGATGGTCATATGCTTTGTGGAACGCTGGGGTTCTCTTCTCATGTGCTTGAATTACTAGTCTCTGAATAGACAGTGCTGCTGTCCCAAAATCTTTTTAACCTAAGTGAAGGGCTGATACTGATAACGCATTCCAGACACCTTGATTCAAGCCTCGTCTCCTGCAGCCTTTGATCTGTGACAGTGATCTTGGTTACATTTGCTTTTTGATTTGACACCAGTGCTAATTTTCATAGTGTAAATGTGTTTCTGGGCCATCCTGTTCTCTGGTACGTTCCTTGTCAGTGGTGTATTTTTGAATGTTTTCCTTGTTGAGAACTTCCACCTTTGTTTAACACCAGATCTTCCAACCTGGAGACTGATCACAGCTGAGAACTAACCAAACACGCATGGACCCACTGCAGTGTGTGAGCTGCTTAGGTTAAGTGCCTTAGGTCTGGGAGGGCAGTATGTAATGCTGAACCTTCCTTTTGGGTCAGAAAACCTGAGTATTAGAAAACTGGCAAGTCTTGAGGATCTCACTCCTGTGTTTTAAGCTATTACTGGCCTGAGATGTCTGCCCTATTTCTTTTTCAGACAGAGGCAAGCACATGATCCCTTGTGCCTCGTCTGCTGTTGAGAGTTGCCTTTCTTAGCCGATTATTTTTGGCCAAAAGTGAATGGTTTAAACTGTCCCTAGCTGCATTTGCAGGGGCTTTTCCATTAGCTGGCTTCTGCATTTCTACATCCTTACATGTAACCATCACATAGAACTAGTCTTCAAACTAAGCTGATTGTAAAAATGAATGTTGCTGTCTGAACTGGCTGTAAATCAACTGAAAAACCCTCCCCAACAGATCTTCCAACTAGTGAGAGTTTCCATGGGCTGTGTATTGGACATTTGAGCCCTTCCTCCCCTACCCCAGCAGAAGAACGTGGATCTGGAAGGTGCAGCATTTCAGTTCTTCCTTGCTACTGCACTGTTGTCTAGATTCGGTGACATTAAAACCCTTGCGCTGCTGCCGGTGCTGTGTGTGGAGGGGCTTCTTCAATTGTTCCCAGGGCTGTGGGAGACCAGAAGATGGTTTAAAACACATTTGCTGCTGCTTTGTTGAAGATACCTGGGGATCAAGCTGTTGATGGGTGCATATAATTAAACCTTCATTTCTCAGGAGTTGCAGGTGTATTGCAAAAAGCCTTTGGTGACATTTTAATAACTGTGTTTCACACTATTCTGGAACACTCCACAAAAAAAGATCCTTTCATTCCCAGTGTTCTGTGGTTTTTCTTTTTTGTGATGGTTGGTAATATAAAATGGAAGTTGTCTTTTTACACAAAAGGCATTTGAAGCATCGACCTTGCGAGGCTTCTCACCTAGTCCTGATTATACTTACAGCACTTGTGTGTATGGGAATTTAGTCATGTATGTGCTAGGTCTTGCAGCATCAGCAGCTTTCTAATTCTTTTTCCAGTTCTGGTAAATTCTGTAAAATGGAGTTCTGCTGACAGGTGGGGTTTTTTAATTACAACATTAGTTGTGATCAAATAGGAGTGAAGGGCATTTTTGTGTTGGTTTAGAAGTTATTTTTAAGTAACAGAAGTAAGCACTTGTAAGTCAGAACAAGTTCCTACCTGTGTTCTACCAGTTTAAGGCTCAGGACATGGATGAGGCTGCACATGGATGTCCTTTCAAAAGGGTGGCTGTGGTGAGGCTGCTGCCTGGGCAGATCTGATGACAGTCCTGCTCAGTGATTGCTCCCTCACCATTTTCAGGTTGCCGTCTGGGTTGCCTTAAACAGTGTAATAACCACCCTGGCTGCTGTGTCTGCAGGAGGTGCAGAGGCCTTAGACAAAGGGCTGCGTGAGGCGAGACAGTAGAGCAGTGATTGGATTTCCATACTTGCTTAGGAACCCTTAAACACTACATCTGTGCTCAGTAACACAGTTGTTGCCCTTGGATCCTTTTAAGTAGTGTGTTTAGCTGGAAAACCAGTTTATTCCTGGCTAAATAATGAATATTAGAGCTCAATTATTCAGTAGTCTGGTCTCCAAGATTTCTGCTAGGTATCTTGACAATACCTTCCAACAGAGGTGTTACATGTGTGCTGGTTGGGTTTGAATCCGTTTCTTGAGTTTGGACACACATGCCCACCCCATTCTCCAATAGCATCCTTTAACATGACCCTTCCTAGCTGTGCTTGGAGTTATTTGAGCAAAAGAGCTGAAAACCATTTGAGTTTTCTACATGAAGCCTGACTTGGGATATGCAGTACAAGTAGTTTGGGAATAGTTTTAGCCTATTTCTCTTATTATTTTAATAACTGGAATGATACAAGATGAACACAGCTTGTTCTACAGATGGGATGAAGATCCTGTCTGTGTAAGTGATCAGCTTCATGTGTTGCTACTGCTGCTGTGTTCCTTGGAACTCCTATGTACAGCGGAAGGTGTCTGCCTTTTCTCAGCTATTTGGCCTCCTGTATTTCTCTTAAAAGATTTTTCTAGTCTTTGTTTTTCTTTTAATTCAAGGTTAAAGGCACTAAGGTCTGTATGAGGCAAAATTATCCCATCCTCATTTTCCATCTGATCTTGTCAACTCCTGCTACTTAAATAGCTGTTCCCCTTCTCCTAAAATCTGCCTCCAAGGGACAGAACACTCCTTCCAGTCAAGCTGAGTATGTAGGACTGCTGCTGATGTCTCCAAATGGAAGTATCGAGGGGCCTGTCAGGCCTGTGAATGGTGTCAGTAGTTGCTTTGCAGTACAAAGGACTAGGGGGGTTGTTTGGCAGAAGTTTACTGCCTGAATGCCTTTGTGTAGACCTTGAATTTACAGGAGAAGGAAAGTTGTCCCATCTTCCGTGTAGTACTGGCATTAGGATTGATCTTCCTTTGGCTGACATCTTGTGTTTAACTTTCTCCCTTCTAACCAAATACAAATTGCTGAAAGAGTAAGGGAGTTGTTGCTGGGTAGTGGAGCAGTGAAGAAGGGTATGTTGCTGTGTGTTGTGAGATATAAAGCTGATTGGATTTTGTGCATTTTGGTTAGTTAATCGCCTGTTCTTGTTCACTGACAGGCATTGATACGTGAGTTACAAACCTTTCATTTTGTGCACGTGGAATTAAAATGGAACTTCTGAGGCAATTTGTTAGTTCTGTGTGCCCTATCCCAAGAAAATGAAGGCTACAAATGTATTGACCACATCATGACATGTATTCTCCGGAGCTGTGCTGCGGCTGTTTGACCAGACATACCTTGTTTTGCTTCACTGAGTTCTAAACCTGCAGCATCGCTGGTAGTGAAAGAGTTTAGAAATGGAGATGTCACAAACCAGAGAGGAAGCAGATCCCTTTTCTTCTCCTTCAGTCCTGGGAGAAGAGTTTTTTGCTGCTGTGGCTTCTTCTACATGGATGGAAATCCTGGTCGGTCTTACTTTGTAATACTAAATAATTACATGTCAATGGGGAGCTTTGTATTTGGATTTTGTTCCTACTTCTCCGTTCACAATGAACTCCTCAGTGGATTCCCAGCAGTATGAATTGGTCTCCCATTTATGTGATACATAATCCGCCTCGTGCATTCATCATAGGAGGGTGGGTTTGGAGGCCTCATTTCTCAAGTTTTGTTTAAAATGTCAGACAATGAATGAAAATCCCTTTTGCTTTAAAAATGCTGAGTCTTCTGTCCGAATGTGTTCCCTTTCCTCTGCAAGTAAAGAGTGGGGAAACCGGAGAATTGAAGGAAGTGAATGCTTTCACTCTGCAGAAGACTTGCTGACTGTAATGAATGACTCTGGACTCTGTTCCAGGCCACAGTGTCAGGCCAGCTAAAGCCAGTGTTCATCCCAATTAGCTGATCATTGTGCCTTTAGTCACATCCTGTGCATCTTGACTACAGGAAATTATAGGCGTGATTTAAGTCTTAGATCTCATTGAAGCATCTTTATGGTAACTACAGATACCCTTTATTTTCCTTGGTTACAGTGGATGCTTCTCCACACTCACTTTACTAGACAGCATGGTGGGTTGCAGGTGTGAATTCTGGTCTGCCAAGAATGACATAGTACCATCTGCAAGCATGACTTTGGAGCTGTGTTGTCAAATGAAACTAATGGTTGTATTTCCTTTACTTGAGTTAGTAGTAATCTTTTTCAGGGTAGATACTTCGTTTGAGTTGGCAGAGCTCCTGCTAGAATGTGCGGCTCTAAGAAGGGGTTGGAGTAATTGAGAACGTTCTGGTATGTTCTGGAAACACAAAGGAATTTGGGTACCGATGCATTAATAGGGTTTTTTAGAAATGGACCACTTGAAATGAGTTCTGTTTGTCAGGGTTGGAGATGTACTCTGCTTATGAGGGAAACTTGCTTATCCTCAGTGTAAGAGTAAGTTGGAAGAGAGAATGGGTGGATTATAGCTTATATGGCACTTGTTTTGGAACCATAATCTGTGGCGTATACGGGAAGATACATACAGGGAACCAGGGAATAGGAGATACCTCTGCAGACATACAGCCCCTGCATCTCACTGTGAAGACCTGAAAATCATACGGTATGCTTTGTCAGACAGGGTTTTTAATTAATGTCCCTGACTGTTCATTTTAAAATGCAGAGTTTACACTTGGATCTTGCATTGTCCTAAAACAATGAAGCTAATCTTTGTATTTTAAGAACAGTGTTTTGCATGGCTGTGCTTTGTAAACAGAGGCAACAGAACAGTGCTTTACTGTTCATCTGGCCGTGGAGATGTGCAGCAGTCAAGAATGTTTTAATTCTTAAATACCAGCTACTTGCTTTACAATAAAGTGAAAATCTGTTTTCTGTGTGTTTAACCCAGTAGTGGTTTTATTCTGGTTCTCTTTTGGGTGTTTTGGGATGGTACGAGTTGCCTCCTTCCAGCAAAACAGCTGAGTAAGCCAGTGTTTCAGATACCAAGTAGGAATGAATTCCAGTCACTATGACTAAGCTTAAGTGTACTTGATATGTGCTTGTTGTGTGAATGTTGAGGTAAGTAAAATACCTGACTTTCCGCCTCAGCAGTTGTTGTCTATGACAGCATTTTCTTAGTTCTTATGATCTTGTACAACCATGCCTGATAGCTACATGGCTTTTCTGCGTTGGACTTTATTGGTGCTTGGCTGTAAAGTCAGCATTTATCAACATAATGTAATGGGTTCTTTTCAGTCTTAGTCTCTATTCATTTGCACTTGATTTTGAAAGCTGAGAGTGTGTAGTGCTGAATAACCAGTTCAGCTGCTTTGGAGGTAGGGTCTTAACCATAATGTAGTAGGCTGTGATACTGAGTTTTTGCCTAAGTTAATCTATTTTTAAATCATAGAATGCCACCCCATGTTAAACTTTCTGTGGTGTGGGGTTATCATCAATCCTTAAAAGGATTGAAGACATGCTTAATGTTAAGAATTGTTAAGAACTGAGAGAAGACTTGAGAAATAAAAGCACTAGTAAGAGTTCATGAAAAATCTGTTTTGGAATTGCATAATTGTTTATCTTGGTGACAGGCAATGAAACCTGGATGTTTCAAAATACTGATGGCAAAATACTGCCAAGTGTTGCGCTATTACCATCATGCCAATAGGTCAGTGGGGTTTTGAAGTACAAGGAGTCGGGGGTGTGTGTCTCTCCTCTAGTTCTGCTTCATCAGGTGGTTTGATCAAGAAGTACGCTCTACTGAAGGCTGCTCAGAAATGCTCTACTGATTCCAGTCTGAAAGAAGTGTAAGAGAGCTGCTGGTGGGAAGCCCGGTTTGCTGGGGGAGAGGATGGAGTTGTGTGATGTGGCTGAGCAAGTAGTGTCATTGTGGATCTCGGGGCAAGGATCAGTAATGACTGAGTGGAACCAGATGAGACTGCACAGGGTGGTGAGGTCCTGTACAGGGTCAGGGTCACAGACACTTCAGCAGTGACAGCTTACCTTCATGGAACTTGAATTGTGAAATTGTAGTACTGCATGTACTGTTACTGTACCAACTTGTGTTATGGTACAGTGTGTTAAAACAGGTTTTGCTTTACCCTTCCGTAGGAATTGCTGTAATGTGGATGTGTGGGTATGGTTCATGAGCCACTTGTTGGTGGCTTGTTTTCAGTGTTACTTTTTTCTACTTCCAGCTCTTCTGAAGTTCTTTAGTAGAGGCAAACATATTGCTTAAGCACATTAGCATATGCCACTGTTAATGCTATGGGACGTAAAGCAGTAAATGGACTGAGCAGTTTGTAACGCAGTATTCCATGAAACTTACTTCAGAACATGGAAGTGCTGAAATCCCTGCACCAGCATTCCCCCACTGCAGGATTTAAATGGAGATTGTTGTTTTGCAGGTTGACCTGGAACAGTCTTTTTCCATCAGAGTAGCTCTCTGACTTATCTAGGTGTTTGGTCATATGCATATCTGAGGGATTTAATATTTCAGAAACTGAGGAAGCAACAGCTCCGTTGCTGAGAACGGTGCCAGTTTAATCTCAGTCAGCATAAGCGTTGCATGCCTTTGATGAAAAATGAATGCTTGCATTCCTTGTGCAGTGCTTCCACTGTGTTAAGAAAACACAGCAGTAGAAAGCATCCTAATTACAGAGGAGGTTTTTCATGTTGAGGCACTATCAGCATCTGCAACATTCTCTGTCAAAAGGAGAATTAAGGTGGCTAAAGCTTCTGAATGTAATAGCGTATTAGAAGAGGTAAAACCTGTTAAAACACCTTCAAAACATCCGGTGAGTGTCACTGCATAAAAATGAACTTAAGTCAGGCTATCTTAAAATAAATGTGCACTTTTAGCACCCACCACAAGCCAGCAATGACCTATCTTTAGTACTAGGCACAGCATGAGTGGAAAGTGTCACGAGATTGACTTTTGATGCAAATAGTCTGCAGAGTGATTTAACTCTGCTGCTCATGCTGTAATGTCTGAACTCAGTGTTGTGCAGGGTGCTAAACCACAATTGCATTTCTTTCCAGTATTGAATGAAACATTGAGTTTCATGACCTGCCATCACTAAACTGTGTGGCTGGTGCTCCTCTTGTTTGAAGCGGTGACTGCGGTGGTTAGCCTGGACCATGTGCAGCAACAGTGAGACCACTTCTGTGCAGCTGATGGCTTTGTGAAGAGGGTGGACAGCAAGTTTCTTAATGGCTGGGCTCGTGTCAATACCCTGTATTCAATATGCTGTTTAGATTTTAACTTCAAATGCTTTTCCTAACCTTTTTAAAATCTAATGTGCTTTGGGTTGTGGTGAATTTTTTTAATATCGTCTCAAAATACTTTGCTTAGCAGAACGCCCAAAAATGAGTACTCCGCTTTAGTTGTCAGGGTAGGTTTGAGGAAGTTAAGAATAAATGACCTTAAAATGAATGTGGTGTTGCTCTTCCATCTGATGTGTGCTTCAGAACATTTTGGATCCAGTGTGGCATACACGTAGATGGGTATTTGGTGCTGTCTGCAAATCTTGTAGATACCTTGGGTTATAAAAGGGAACAGTTTTTGTACCTTCTCTTGTCATTCTGGCAGTGAGGCAGGAAAGGAATCCTGTCTGAACAGCAGCACTGGCAGTCGAAAGGGATGGAAATCTCTGTACATGTAAACTTGTTACTATTTATATTCCTAATACCCCCTTGATTTAGAAAATCACTGTGGCTTGTGTTTGGTGGCTGTGCTGAGAACAGGCTGCAGCAACTGGCAGTGTGATGGTACGATTAAGGAATCCTGGGGATTTCAAAATTACCTTTCTGATGCTATATTTAGTTTGTTCTTCACACAAATTGCCTTTGTCTGCAACTGCTACGTCCAAAGTTTTGTGGGGAAAAAAGGGTACGGCGAAGATGTTTCCCTCCCTTGGTTCATAAAGACACAACTTAAACACAAAACTTGTTCGGAGAGCTTTTGCTGCACTTACCTCCCTGAGGGAGGGCCTTGGTTTTTGGTCATGTCCAATTCAAAGCCTGAATTGGACAAGACTGGCATAAATTTTACATTTAGTGTTTCCTATGGACTTCTTCAGTTGGAGCAGTGACGATCACTGATTTAGGCTTCATGGAACCATTTGTGTAGCAAGTCTTGAAGTTTGTCTCATACAGGGAACTAATTCTGAGATGCCTTCCTCCAGGAGGGGAAGAAACCATCAAACCACATTGCTGCTGATACAGGGCTGCATAAAGCAAAATGGCATTTTAAGTAAGCTCAAGCACTTCAGCTAAGGAAGGGATAAAAGTTCATAAAGAGATCAATTGGCGGAGTGCATAGAGCATACTTAGAATGAAATGACTGTTCATACAGATTCACAGTATGTGTTTGTTTTGTTCTCCAGGCTAAGGAAATCCTGACAAAGGAGTCTAACGTACAGGAGGTGCGATGTCCAGTCACAGTCTGTGGAGATGTCCATGGACAATTTCACGATCTCATGGAACTTTTCAGAATTGGAGGCAAATCACCAGACACAAACTATTTGTTTATGGGGGACTATGTTGACAGAGGCTATTATTCAGTCGAAACAGTCACATTGCTTGTAGCTCTTAAGGTACCTTTTCTTTGCTGTATGATTCTGTATACAAATGTATGTATTTACTATCCTGACTGTGCTTAGTATCTCTTATGATTTGTATTACATTGGCATTATGTATAGCAACTAAATATTGGCTGTCTTGGTTTCCTAAGATGCTTCTGAAAGGTTCATTTAATGCTGTATTTATTTCTACTTGCCTAAGTAGCAATCTTTAATAATTCTCTTGGGGAGATCATCTTAATGCCCTGATGTAGTAAAGTCCACTAGTAACAATGAATAACATCCAGAATTCATCTCCAAAGTATTTGGCAACTGAAGATTTGAATGAATTATCCCTTCTTTCTCAAAGGTTGTAATTGAATCTTCATCTTAAGAAGGGTTTGGTTTTCATTGCTTTATTGACACGTGATGGGAGGTGAGGGGGGCAGATGGTTTTGTGGGGTTTTTGGGAAGGCGCATGTGTTTTATCGCTTCTAAACTAAGGTGTTATGTTTAGGTCCGATACCGTGAACGCATCACAATTCTCCGAGGGAACCACGAAAGCAGGCAAATCACACAAGTATATGGTTTCTATGATGAATGTTTAAGAAAATATGGAAATGCAAATGTTTGGAAGTACTTCACAGACCTTTTTGATTACCTGCCTCTAACTGCCTTGGTGGATGGCCAGGTATGTTGGTATTTGACGGTCGTAAATGTTCCTAGTTGTAAAAGGAGCTGATAATACTGTATTCTATCAGATCTCAGCTTTAAAGGAAGCTCTTGCTGATTTTTATCCAAATTATTTGTACTGATCAATTACAATTGTACTGATACATGAAGTTTATCTCATTTACATTTATTGTGTCTCACTGTTGCAGATTTTCTGTCTACACGGTGGCCTCTCTCCATCGATAGATACACTGGATCACATCAGAGCACTTGATCGCTTACAGGAAGTTCCCCATGAGGTACTGAAAACTAACCTTCTGAACTGGTTGGGATCCGTGATTCAGCACATCCTGGGTGCTTGAGTACGCAGGCTGAAAATGAAAGTCACAACTTAGCAGGTTGAAAGTGCCTGTTGTCCTGTTGTAGTTTTGTGAAGGGGCAGGTTCTTGCCTAAAGAAAGAAACATATTGTAGCGTGCCTGGAATCACAACAGGTACAACTGAATGGGGCTGGACGTGGGAACTGCTGCCATGAATATTCTTCATTCAGGTCACCTTCTTGGCAGTGTTTAAAGTGTTAAGTGCACTAATTGTGCAGGGGTGGTGCATGTGGAGGTTTACTGTGGTTTTGGTTGGGTTTGGGTTTCTGCCCTCTGTTCCTGAAACATCTGTGTCTCTTGCAGGGTCCAATGTGTGACTTGTTATGGTCAGACCCGGATGATCGCGGTGGCTGGGGCATTTCTCCTCGAGGTGCAGGTTATACATTTGGACAGGATATTTCAGAAACCTTTAACCATGCTAATGGCCTTACGTTGGTTTCGAGAGCTCATCAGTTGGTAATGGAGGTAAGCAAGACAGCCTGGGTGTTTGAACTTGTGATTGCTGAGCTGCTCCATTAATACCATACTCCATGCGTTGGAGATGTGCATATGCTGTTGCGAGCAATTGCTGATCCAGCTGAGAGGCTTCCAGAAACTCCACTTGGACAGTAATCATGTGCTACTAAAGGAGTTTCTTGATTTAACAGTGGAGTAACCTTTAATGTGGCCTCTGTTCTGAAAACGTACAGTAATGTCCCAAAAGAGACGTTAGCAGTAGATGTGGTGTTGTATTTCTGTGTAGATGAAAAGGCTCCTAAACATAAATGCTGAGTCCCTCACTAAACAAATGCACATAAACATGCATTATTTGTAATGTGTAGTTGTTGCTTACTAGTAAGAAGCAACATATGAAGGCTGAAACTCTTTTTTCTTTCCAGGAGACAAAGATACAGCCTTCACCTTACTTCAGATGACCCTATAACTGCCACTTGATTTTGCACATTAAAAATCCAGTTGTTAGGAGGTTATATGGGGTGGATGCAAGTACTGAACGTGGCTGACATCACCTTTCTTTCCCTCCCCAGGGGTACAACTGGTGCCATGACCGAAATGTAGTAACAATTTTCAGCGCTCCAAATTACTGTTACCGCTGTGGCAACCAGGCTGCAATCATGGAACTTGATGATACTCTAAAATACTCCTTGTAAGTATGCTTAAAAATGAGAATTACATTGTCCATGATACTAAGATAGCTGCCGTAGTAAGATACTGCTTAATTGTTGTGTTTAGGTTGGGCTTTTTCCCTATATGCTTTTGGGAGGTGAAGAGAATGTGGAACCATTGGGTTAGTCACATGTAAAGACATCTTGTCTGTCAGATTAAAGTGCGACTCCCTGGTTTGGTTTTGTGTAAGTGGAGTTTAATGAAAGTCTGTGATTTGAGAGTAGGAGTGCTCTGTCACGCCTGAGGTGATGTCCTGACTTCGGGAATGTTTGAATTCCTCAGATGTCGGGATGTCTTCATTTTAATGAGGTTTCTAAATAACTATCTCAGCAGCAACTTCACTCTGCATTGAGTAAACTGCCCCCTTTGACAGTCACTGGAGGCTTCAGCTTTCTAAATATATAGTAATGTTTGAGTCTTAAATCTAAGACTTATTTTTCTCCAGTCCTTTGTAGTAATCCTGAGAGGAGTTTAAGATATGGGGGTTATAAGTACATACTAAAGAAGGAGCAGAAGAAGTTGAACACTTCCTCTAGAACAAGACTTTAACTGGTTCAAAAGACTTACCTGCATTAAGGCCACTGCTACTGTAAATCATGTGTAAAACATACCTGAATGTAAAGGGAGCTCTGGCAGTGTCATTAACAGCTGTGCTTTTCAGCTTGCAGTTCGATCCGGCGCCGCGCAGAGGTGAACCGCATGTGACTCGTCGCACCCCAGACTACTTCCTGTAAAGAGATTTTAGCCCTGTACAGTATTGCCATGAACCGTATGTTGACCTAAAGAAAATGGGAAGAGCAACAGTAACTCCAAAGTGTCAGAAAATATTTAACATTCAAACTTGTTTTCACATGGACCAAAAGACGTGCCATATTCAAATACAAAGCCTCTTGTCGTCAACAACTGTGACCACTTTAGAATGAACCAGTTCATTGCATGCTGAAGCAACATTGTTGGTCAAGAAACCAGTTTCTGGCATAGCGCTATTTGTAGTTACTTTTGCTTTCTCTGAGAGACTGCAAATAATAAGATGTAGACATTAACACCTCGTGAATACATTTAACTTTCCATTTAGCTCTAGCTTTATTCAGCATGACTGTAGATAAGGGTAGCAGCAAACAATCATTGAAGCTTAAAGAACATTTTTAAAGTAAGTACCAAGGCCTCATATTTGTTCTGAAACTGTTGGTTTTATTTTCAGGGAATACTGTTTAATTTAATTGTATTTGATTTCCTTTTTTTGTCTGCACTCAGTTCCCTTTTCCACTCTCGGCCCTTCCATATTGTCCCTTGTAATTGTCCAAGGATAGTGAATTACTTTGAACAGAACTGTTTTTTTTCTGTAAAACAATGTGACTGCAGGACAGAGCTGCAGTGTTTTTCATAATAAACTTGTGAACTAAGTATGGAAACATGTCAAATCCTAATTGCATCTCAGGTCAGCTCCGGTTTAATACATGCCACGTAGCTGGATGGGGTTCAGAAACTTGCATAGGAATTCCCACCCGCAGTAACTAAAACTGAGGTGATTGCAGTGTGCTGGAGAACTGTCTCAGTTCCGTGCCAGGGAGGTGCCTGGTTGTGTGGCATCGTGCAGCTGAGAGCAGAGCTGCTTGTTCCTGCCATGCTGCTCTGTTGAAGTGCTCAAGTGGAAGATAGAGGATCTCTGAATTCATTGAGCCTGGCTTTCTTCAAGTGTAAATCTGAGTTTGAGTCATGTACGATGGAGGTGCTAAAAGACTTCATTTTCTGAAACACTGCGAATAAAACCAGTTTTCTAAAGGAGCTAACTTGAAATTTAGCACTATGTGTATGGCTCCATCCTGAAAACCAGTGGCTATGGTCACTTCTGGTAAAATAGGTCCTTTCTACTGATTTGTTTCAGGATTTGGACCCTGATCTGATTATTTTCTTCAAAAGAGAAATTCACATGTCATGCCTTGTTAAGGCTTGTGCTTGAAAGGCCATATCTTAAGCTGTACCTGACCGTTGTTTTGCTAGAGGACTCCATAATTTGCAAAGAAGGTGCTGCATTTCACCAAGCGTTACTTCATCCCTTTTCTGGAAGGTGTGAGTGGTGGCTGCTTTCCTTCAGCAAGGATGCAGCCTTGTCCTGGAGGTTGGCTTCCAAATGGCTTCTGGAGAGCACTTTGCTCCTCTGCGGTTTGATGTCTTTCAGGAAGAAGTGTGTCCTAAAAATAAGTGCGTCTGAAGTGTCTCTTTTCAGTGCATCAGGAACTTCTGCTTTGATCACTGTTTGCTGTAGAGAGGAGTTCCCTTCATATTCCCTTCACTTGCCATTCTCTGGAAGTGGCTTCGTAGGCAGAGCTTTGTGCCTTAATGACACCATTACTGCCAGAGTAGTGACTGTGCCCTATTTTCTGTGTTCCCTGCCACTCCAGTGGGCATGATTCCTCCTGCTCTGCTTGGGAGCAGTCTGTTTGCTCAGGTTCTATACACAAATGTGAGCAGTTGTTAGTAAAGTCAATAGAAAAGGCAGAAAGCGCAGTTTTTGTGCTTCCCCCCTCACTGGTGGCTGGGACTGGCCATCAGATTTCAATGAGGATATCAGGTTGTCATCAGTAAGTTGTTCTGATGGAGATGGGTCACCAGCAGCACTGAGCAGCTAAAAGCACACTTGGAAGATTCAAGAGGAGAAAGAAAACTGCAAACATAAATCCTTACTGTCCGATGTAGTGGCTCACCTGAGCCAAACTTCCGTCACTACCGCCTGTGATGATGCTGGCTGCAGGGGATGAGCGTAATGAGGATTTGTACTTGTTCTGGGGATGGTGGTGATGTTCTTCCTTCACTCCAAGGACTGGTGGATCCATGACATGTGAAATAAGAGTAGCTGGAATTCCCATTCTGTGGTAGTTCGGTACTTTTTGAAGCGGGGTAGTTAAACCTGGTGAACCCCTATTTGGGTTTAAATTGGTGAAGGCATCCCATGAATGAAACTACAACCTGCTCTTCTGTGTCTCAGAATTTGGATGGTCAGTAGAATCCTGTTGGACAGATGAAGGAGGAGATTGAGCTTTCCATACTGTGTTGTACTTCAGCCACACTTGATGTCCTGTCATTTAGCTGTTCATCTGAATTTGGTCAGATTGAAGTGCCCTTCACTTGCAGAGGCCCATCCTGCTGAACTAAGGGGTGGTTGGGTCAAATCAAGGCAAAATTGCACACCTACACAGGGAAACATTTGGTAACTCTGAGTTTGAAAGGAAAAGACTGGTTTGAAGTGCACAGGCTTGCCTTCATGTTCTCTCTACCCCTCTCTCCTGCCTGTTCTATGCACGGATGGTCAGACAGTGCTGTGTAGTGGTCACTTCTTCCAAGGTAAAGCACCGCACGTGTTTGCCACCTCATCCTCGTGTCACATTGTTTCCAGCCGCTGACATTTGCATCCCTGTCCCTGCCTGGGCTGCTTGGGCAGTGTTACCCATTTTAGCTCTCCCGATAATACCCCGGGAGGGTACTTGCAGACAGAGCTGGTTACCTTGCTCCTTCCTGTGTGTCTGGGTGATAACAGAATAAATCCTGCCTTGGGGAGAAGGTGGTGAGTGGATGGATTGCTGAGGAGAGCTTGGGCATTTCATCTGCTGTACTTCAGTCTGGTTAGTACCAAAGTCCATCTGGGAATGTGAGGAGAGAGATCTCTGAGGTTTACTGGTGCCTGCTTCCGTGTTCCGTTCTTACAGTTGTGAACTCAAACACTGACATCACGAAGTAATTGTGTCTTTGCTTTGGCAACTTAGAAATTCCACCCGAATCTTAAAGGATTTCCTTATGTACAATACAAACCAAAAGCTGTTATGCAAGTGCTAGGCTTATTTGGGGCCTTTTTCCATAGTTCAGTAAACACATTCCTGTCTGTCCCCTTTCATCCCTTCATCTTTGTTCCCTTAGTAATGCTGGAGCACAGTTCCTGCTACGGAGGGAGCTGTGACCTAAGGAGCAGGAGGCAGCAGAAGGAGAAATGCTCTTGTTCATCAGGAAGAGTGGGCTGTAAGAGGCAAGTGTGAACAACTCAGTTTTTAAACCTCAATACTGCTCCAGGTTCAGTCAATGGCAGGTGAAGGTGAAGCTCCATTGTCACCACTTCCTCTCACGATATGTTTTAGGGGGGGTTTGGATAGGTGAAAGTGAAGTTTTCCACAGGAGAAATGGCTTTTTAGCATTCCATGGTTTATATGAGCTTAGGTTTTGGAGCAGGGGGTTCTGAAGTCCTGCAGAATATGGAGGGTGCCTTCCGTGTGCTGCACTGAGTATTCTCTGCAAGCTCCAGGAGGAGGCTGGAAAGGGGTAAAGCGTTAAGTGAAAACGCCACAGGACTGTGTGGAAATCTTGCAGGCCCAGGAATACACTGGAACAGCCCTGCAGTGTAAGCACCCCATGAGTCAGCTCCTGTGGTTTGCTCAGAAGTTATTTCAGTGCTCTAATTCATTTGGCTCTGCTGCTTTTGGATGAGAATGAAGGCAAGCTGCTCTCTTGAGCAAGGGATCAGAGTGCTTTGGCGTACAAACAGGGAAAAAAAGGGCTGAAACAACACTTTTGGGTTTAAATTAAGCAGTGCTGCGTGTTTTAGCCTCTTAAAACCTGTGCTGTGGCTTAAAAGCTTTGTTCTTTAAGATGAGTTGAACTGCAGCTCCCAATCTCTTAATTACTCTACGGTGAACAGAAGTGCTTTGGATGAAGATTAAACTGACGGCTGCTGGTGTGTAAATAACTAATAGAACCTGAATATTATATGTACAGAATTAACTCATGTATAGAACCAGGTTGGCCATGCCAGCCTTCAGAACAGGAGGGCAGTGGCAAGGCTGCAGAATCTCCCATCTTGGAAGCTTTCCGGACCCCGCAAGGAAAAGCCTCATTTGGGCTGAGGCTGGTGCTGCTTTGACCATGGTCAAAAGAGTGTACTCTTTAAACTGATAATCGATAGGGCTGGAAGGCTTCACCCTGGCTCCCAACTGCCTTCGTTTATCAGGAGGTGGAAACCCACCCCCTGCCACCCTACCTCATCATAAAACCTGCTGTGAAAACCCCTCTTCAGCATAGCAGATGATGCAGGAGGGCTCAGTGGCCGCTGCTCTGCCTCCTTATTCGATGAAGAAAAGGGGAGCCCTGGCAGAGTTTGGCTGGGAGGATCCCGCAGTGCTCATTCCATGCTTGACCCACTTTGCAGGCAGCTTCCCTCCTTCTTCCCGGCCACGTTTGTCCTCAGGGAAGAGGAGCACAGCTCGCTGCTGCTGCTGCTGCAGGGACTGTGCTGCAGCTCCCTGGAGCCTGTTCTTCCTTCCTCCTCCCAAAGAAAGGTTGATGATGGGTGCTCTGTTGTGTCTGGCCATGAGTGTATCTTGCTTTAGTTCTGCCATCTCAAAACTGTTCCCTTTTCCCTGCAGTCTCTTTTAGAAATGCCTGACTTCTGAACCACAGTACCTTAAAGCAACTCCTCTTTATCGTCTGTGGCATCAGAAACAGCACAGAATCTGGGTTTTGGACTTTGAACAGCTCCCAGGTGAAAGAGCAGGGTCGTGCAACCCTTTCAGGCTGGCCTAGCTCACAACCAAGTGTGAGGCTATCCGCAGTTTTATTCTCTGCTGCTTAAAGTCGTTCTTAAGCCCGTTTAAAACAAACCGAACTCTCGCCAATCAGTTCAGGGAGCTCACGCGAGCGCTCCCCTCTCCCTGCCCCGGTGCCTCCCGTCCCGCGGAGCGAGCCCCGGCGCCACCGCGTGGCTGCGTCCCGCTGTGTGGCCGGCGGAGCGCTGGGCTGCCCGCAAGGTTCGGGTACCCACCGTCCAACAGGGCCGGCTCAGCAGGCAGCATCTTCACATCGACCACCGGATCGAGTGTGATTCCTCCCGACCAGCCAGCTTCGAAGGACCCCAGTGCACACCTGGAACAGAAACGAGCCTGTTGAGGAGCGTGAAGGTGGAGTGAGGGCAGGAAATAGATGCTGCAAATACACTTGAAGTACGTGTGTTTCTATTTTTAATGGTTTTCTTTCTCCCCCTATCTTTTATCTTCTAAACTATCTTGGATCCCTGTAGTTATGTAAGGGGAATACGAGTGGTGGTAGAGGAAGAAAGAAGTTGACAAAGGAAGCCCAGCTGGTGTCTGCTGGACAGGATTTGGTGGCTGAGTGCTGTCAGTCTGTTGGTGTCAACTGCACTCTCACCCAGGTGGTGGGCTCTGTCTCGTGTGGCCGGGATGCAACATGGATGAGGAGCGACGCCCGCCCGAGGATGCTGCTCAAGGCAAGGCTTGAGGAAGTGGAAATGCCAGAATTGGCTTTTCCCAGAGCAACAGAACAAGCGTTTCCCTCTGCTGCTACTGCACCGTGGCAAGGTTGCTTTGAGCAGCAGCAGCCCAGGCTGGTGAGCTCAGCAGTGTCTTTGTACCATCTCTCACAGGAGTAACTGATGTGTTCTGGGTTTGCACTCGCCCCGTCAGCTCAGTTTGGGTTTTAGCTTGCTGCGGCTGCTTGATTTAAAACTATCCCTCATCTTTTGTATTCCTGAAATAAACAGAGGAATTTTGCAGCCCTCATCCTCCCCTATGTATAGCCGAGGTTCTTGCTCAGATACGATGGTCGCACCTCACTGTGGGACCCTCGGGTCCAGCCCTCACCAGTCCCTATCCCTGTGGCTCAGGGGATCCAGGCTCAGCTCAGAAGCTTCCCAACGTGTCAATGGAGCACAGCTGAGTCCTTTCAAGCCTGATGGTTCTCATTAGGCTTTGACAGTCCCATGTTGGGCTTGCCGTGGTAAAAATACTCAATGTTCTCTCCGTGGTCTCCGATTCACCCTCAGCAGCCGAATCCCACCCCAAACCAGTTCCTGTGTGAAAGGGGATACTGAGGGGTGGGGGCACCGTGATTTTAGCCCAAGAGCCAGAAGAGACCCCAAGGCTGGGGAGCAGATGCAGTGCTGTGCCCTGGAGGCCACTCCTGCATGTTCCATGTGCTAACATCCCCTTCCCCCTGCAGCTGTGTCACTGTTGTGCCCGGGGGTGCTGCAGTATGTAGGTCAGAGCTCTTCTGGAGCTCATAAGCGTTAAATCAAGCTTGCTCTGATCTCGGCTGCTCCAGTCTTTCCAGGTATTTGCTTTAGTGTTAAGCTTCCCCCTTCCTCCTCTGGGTTTTTGGTGGTGAAAGGTCTTTCATTACAGTTTATCAGTGGCTGATACATGGTGTGATGATGTTTATGGCTCAGGGTGGCAATGCTCAGGTTTAGGATTATTTGTCCTGTGTGTAGCAATGGAAATTGGGCCACCCATGTTTTGCAAAACCCTGTTCTTTGCCTTGCAGCTCTAGTAAAGGACGGGTCTGTTGTGTTGCTAATACTGACTTACTCACAGGACCTTGGCTATCAGCGCTGCAGCAGCTGCTTTCCCCAGCAGATAACAGAAAGCATCTGGGCCAGCTGGGGAGATTCATTGTATGATATGTAGGGCACAGCGGGAGGTGGCTATCCTGTGATTACAGCCTATCTCTGGCACCTGGCTGCCACAGCTTTGGGGTGTGGGGTGGTTTTGCTTTAGCTTTTCCAGGCCTTTAATTCAGCAGCTAAATTCCAAGCCCATTGTGGACTGATTTTTCTCCTTTAAAAGCTGTTGTATAAACCCCATCAGCAGTATCACTTTTCATCCCATCATTAAGCCTGGAACTTCGCTTTCTGCCTGCTCCTAGGTTTTATTACATTTGTGGTCTAATAAAGCCTGCCACCCCCTTTGCTGAGCCTGATTTTCTCACAGATCATGAGCCACATCAGAAACCACAGGGAAAGGGGGTTTAGGCTTTGCAGATGTTTTCCACAGAGCACCTTCTGCCACGGTCTGATCCTCCGGACCAAGGACTTTAATATGAGTCACAATAAAAAAGAACACTGAAGGGAAATCAAGGTAGTGTCGGTTCTCTTTTTAGTGCAGGGAGGGTACGAGACGGAGTGACTGGGACAGAATGAGGTAAACGCGCTGATGGTACAATCAAAGGGTCACACTGGGTATAGTTTGGAGGCTTCACGCATTTATATGTGTAATATAAATTAAACCCGTGATGATCAGGTCCCAATAAATGGTGAACAAGCAGTTTATCTGGTTAGTGTATCGGGATCTTTGAGGAACCTCTGCTAGCATCAGCCTGCTGTATAAGCATCACCAGGCACCAGATGCCCACTCAGCCATCAGAAGGGCTCCCTGAAGTGGGTGCTCCCGAAGCTCACAGTAAATCAGGCTGGAAGGGACCATACTGAACTGAAATCCACCTTCAAGTCAGAGTCACCCTCAGCCTATGGTACCTAATGAGCTGCTTGGCATCCCAAAGCCTGTCAAACGAGATTCCCAGGTCAGGCAGTCACCGGAATTTATCCAGAAACCTGCTGAAGCGCTATGGCCTGACGTGGAAGAGCCTTATTGTCACCTGAGCGCTACGAGGCTCTTCCTGGCTGAGACTCCGTATTTGAGTCCTGCACCTCTCCAGAAAGTCACCCCTATTTAATTGGCATATGTGGGATATTTGTGGTCTCACTGGTTATGTCACTCAGGAGAAGACTAAGGAAAGAAGGAGCACTTCCGAGAGTGGGCTGTGGATCTGGGATGAGCAAAACAAGCTTCTGCCCTGAGAACTTCCAGATTCCAGGAATATTCTTGATGCCAGAAGGTGTTCCCGCTTCAGGGTACGGCTGTCATCTGTTCAGCGTGCTGCACTGCCTGGCACCCCAAGGGAAGGGAGAGCTGGGACTTACGCTGCGCTTGGGCTCCGCAGTGCGATGCTGTCGCAGGTACCAGTCTGCTTACCGGCAGCGTGGCTACACCTGCGCTGAAGTGCTGTGAAACCGTGCTTCAGTTCTGAACCCGTTCTTCATTAGGATTTGAAGTAAACGGTCATAATCATGAGGTGCCCCTGTGTACATCTGTTAACTACCCACAAACCGTGTTGCTACGGACAGCTGATGGAAAAGAGGGCTCAATGTAATGTGGAACAAGCGGGGTGTTTGACAGCACAAGCAGTGCCCCAGCCACCTCACGGTCGCTTTGGTGGCCTCACACCTCAGTCTGCTTCCTCAGTGAGCAAACACCTTCACATCATAGACCCATAGAATGGTTTGGGTTGAAGGGGCCTTACAGCTCCTCCAGCCCCAACCCCTGCCACGGGCAGGGACACCTTCCATAGAGCAGGGTGCTCCAAGCCCCTGTGTCCAACCTGGCCTTGAGCACTGCCAGGGATGGGGCAGCCACAGCTTCTCTGGGCACCCTGTGCCAGCGCCTCAGCACCCTCACAGGGAAGAGCTTCCCTGTATCTAACCCAAATATCCTGTTTTCTGGAAACCCAGTGCCTGTCCCCATCCCTCACACACTCTTGACCTGTCAGATGTTACCTGCGCTGGGGTGCACGGCTCGGGCGCACCGGTTGTGCCACCACAGCACTGCCTTGCCTGCTCGCTGTCTCCAGTGCTGGCTCCTCACGCAGCTGGTGTCTGCAGAGTCACCAACGGGCTCCACCGCGGCCGGAGCTGCCTAAAGCTCCCGGTGGGACCGGGGGCGGATGTTCGGTGATGGCTCCTTAGACCTAAATCCGTTCCCGTCACTATGAGCTGCCCTGAGCTGCCGCTGATGCGTTCACCGCCGGGAGCGCCCCGTTGTTACTGCAGCCGAGTGAACCGAGGCACTGCTCAGTGCGGCTCCCGCTTCAGGCCCGGCCCACAGACGCCACCGGTTCCGTCGCCATCACGGGTGGTCTCCAGGGGGACGCCGCGCTCCCCATGGCGGGCAGCGGCACCGGGGGGCCCCCAGCGCCCTTCCCCGGCCCGGTTCCTCCTCCCTCCCCCGCAACCCCGGAGCCGACCCCGCGCCGTCCCTCAGGGGCCCGCGGGCGGGGGGGGCGCAACCGTTGGCCCGAGCGCGCGGCGCCCCCGCCCATTGTTGCTGCTCCCGGCGCGGCCGCGCCGCTGCCTGCAAGACCCCGTGGACGCGGCTCCGTTCCCGCCCCTCGCCCCTGCTCCGCTGCACCGCTGCTCCCCCCGCGGAGGGCGGCGCGGCTCCGGTTTGCCTCGGCCAGCTGCGCTCTGCGCGGCGCTGGGAGCCAGGGGCGGCGGTTCCACTCAGGCGTTCGGCGCGGGCAGCCCGGCCGTTGCGAGGCAGCGAGAGGCGGGTCCTCTCCCTGCCCCCCGCTCCGCTCCCGCCATATAAAGCCGCCGCCGCAGTTGGGCCCCGAGCGCAGCCGCCGCCGTCGCCAGGTCCCGCCCGCGCGGAGCCGGACGCCGCCGCCTCACGGTGAGGCCTTGGGGAGGGGGGTCACAGGGGCCACGATGGGCGCCTGAGGTGGCGGCAGGGGCCGCGCCGCGGGGCCCGCTCGGTGGGGAAGCAGGCCCGGCCCTGGTGCGGTGGGGGCGGCCTGAGCCCCGAGTCCCGGCTGGGTAGCGCTGGGCTGGGGCGGCTGCGGGCCCCGTGGTGGGGGGGCGCGGCTGTGGCGTCCGGTAAATAACGCCGGGGCGCTGCACCCGGCCAGGCCGATCCGCGCCCGCGGGGCCTGGCCTTGCTCTGCCGGCCCAGGTCTCTGCTCGGAGCTCTCAGGTGTGAGGGGTTCGAGGCAGGGACGCAGAGGGGAAGCAGCTGGTGTCCATGCGGAGGAGCGCTGGGGAGCATGGGGCTGCCTGGTAGCGTTGTTCGAGAGGCCTGAGCTCTGTGTTTCAGGCTTCTCTATGCAAATGACCGTTGTAATTCAGGTTTGCCTTTTGACAGGCTTTCAACCTGTTTTGCTCTGTCGGATGGAGCTTTAGGCCTGCTCTGCTTAGTCACCCGGCGCTGGTGCTGTTCGAGGCCTGTTTCCACAGCTGTAGTGCAGTCTGCTTAAAAATCACTTACTGTGTTTCTTCCTTCCAGGAGACTGAGCTCTGGTATAAACCCAATGACATTTGGATGAAATCCCCATCTGTTATGTGATAAGGCATTAGATTGGCTTCATTCTGCCTGATCCAGACCCTTAACAGTAACCTAAAGGTCTGGGTAGAAGTGGTTTGGGCTGATAGGAGGGTCTCAATGCAATGTTCTTGCAGGGGTTGGTTTCGTTGAGCAGCAGCATCACTGTCGGGCTGGCTCCATTGTGCAGCATTATGTAACCCTAGATACGAGCACCCGAAGGCTGGCAAATGAGGCTGGGTTCGTTCTTGAGTGCTTGCAGGCAGTCACTGCAAGAACGAATGCCTTACGTCTGGAATGTGTGCCTGGATCACCGTCATTCTGACTACCAGCTCAGCACTGTGTGTTTTAATCCGAATCTTATGTTTGGGGCTATATCTGTATTTGTGTCTTTGGAACATTCGTGAGTGTGTTCCTCCAGAGCACCCATCTCAATTAGAGGTAGTGCTATCATATAGGGTTACATTACTGTGTAAACATTAACTAGCTGCTCGCTCTGCCAAATGGAAATGAAAGCACTGAGGACTTCAAGCTGGTGTGAGCTGCTTAATAACGCGCTTTGGCTGGGCTCCACGGCCTGGGTTTGTTGCAGTGCTGTCAGGCTTGGCTGTATTGATGGCCTGCAGGAGGCATTCAAAAAGGGATGATGTAGATTTGCTGAAAGTGGTCCAGCTAATTCAATTTGGGTGGCTCAAGGGCTACTGCGAGGAACTTGTGTGCATAGCTGTTAGGTTTGAGATGGATTTGTCATTCTTTGTCCCTAAAGCCTTGCAGGACAAGTTACCTGCTTTAGAGCTCTTCAAGCAGGTAACTCAAGGAGCATGAGTCTGTTGCAATGGTTTGCTGCTACCAGCTCCTTTGAGTGGTGAGGAACTTGCAACACATCCTGCTCATTCGTTGAGATCCAGTTTATAAAATGCTCCTGGCCAGGCAGTTTTGTTTGTCATGGCCTTCACGTTGGTTGGTTGGAGTGCAGTGATACACAAACAAGCTTCATGTGTAGCTTCAGGCAGAAGTTGTAGCCTACTACCTGCTGTATGAAGTGTGTTGGTTCTGGATTGGAGTTGTTCAATACCTGGGAAGATGCATTCTTGCAGAGCTTGCTTGGTTTTTGTTAGTGCCCTCTCTGAAGCTGCTTCTGTTTATTGTAGGTTTTAATACAGTTTGAGAAGCTTTAAAATGCGCAGTCATCTTAGGCCTTCCTAATGCTAACAAAGTGCTGATCGAACTTCCTACTCTGTAAGAGTAGTGCTGAGTGCTGAGAGCCTTCCTTGTGGTGATGTATTGCTTTTTAATCTCTTCAGGAAGCCTTTGATCCTGACTAACCTGCTCTGTTTGTGTTTGGAGGAGGGAGGCTGGACTGGGCTCTGGAGGGGCTCCTTCCAACCTCAGTTGTAGGGTTCTGCTCCAGGGGCTGTTGTTTGAAACCTACTTGTGAGGTCTGGCTTCATTTGAGTACCCAAAGTGAGGAGCAGTTGCTTGGGTTTGAGGGCAGGTAGTGTTTTGTGGAAGTGATGTTGAAGGTAAATTCAAGAGGAAGATTGCTCCAGTGTTTCACTATAAAAATAAGCAGTAATAACTTAATTGATGTATTCTTAGGTTTGTGTTAAGCTTCCAACAGTCCTTGTTTCTTAAGCATGAGGATTAATGCATTTAGGCCTGTTGATTCAAGCAGTGAATAACTTGAGTGATTTAAGTGGCATTGGGCTCTCTGCTGTGGGTAAGAAGCAATATAAATAGTAAAGGTAATGCCCATCTTTGGGTTGGCTGAACTTGTAACATCTGCTGGATATAGTGTGGAAATAACTGTCCTTCTCTTGCAGATGCCTTCAATTAAGCTGCAGAGTTCAGATGGAGAAATCTTCGAAGTTGATGTTGAAATTGCAAAGCAGTCTGTGACTATAAAGACTATGCTGGAAGGTAAGAACATGAGCCCTTGAGGATTGCTGCCTTGTGTAGAGGTAGCAGTGTATGCAGGGAAGCCTCTGGACAGGAGCTGTGACCAAGTGGTGCTGACCTGACAAAGGATTCCCAGCCTATGAGGCAGCTTCTGCCTTACCTCAGAACAGCCCAAACAATTGCTGTCATAGCTGAAACTGTGTTTTGGGTGGATGTGCTCTCACATAAAGCTGAAAGTTTCGGTCCTTTTGTTAAGAGCACTCAGAGGGAGGCTCGTAAAAGGTAAGCACCCCACTGCCTTGCTTACAGCCTGCTTTGCTATTGTGGGAGTTAAGCAAACAGAGCATCTAATAATATTAAACCTCAAGATTATTCAGTCACACAAGCCAGCCTTGCAATGTAAATATCTCTTAAATGGGGTGGGAGATCATAAAGCAGTGCACTGAAGAGCTAAAATGAAACCTATATTGTGAGCTTATGGCTGCAATTAAATGATTTGGGCTAAGTGCTCAGTTCTGATCTCCTGCTGACATAAATTTGAAACAAAGGAGCTACTGGGGGGGAGGGGAAGTCTGCCAGATGGCTGGGATACAGAGCAGGCTGTGCCTAATCCCTCCATGCAAATCCTCATTGTCTCCTGGTGGCTTTCCCAGTTTCTGGGTGGATTCATGAATTAACTTGGGAGGAGAAAAACCCTTTCTGTAGATGTAGTTAGAATTATGTTTTTGGGTATAAATATTTGGCTGGCTGTGACTCTTGCACAGAAGAACAATAAGAATGAGGTTGAAATACTCCTAAGTATCAAACACTTTGATTCTGTTAATAAGATGCTGTAGAACATGACCAGCAACATGAGCAGGAAGCATTGCTGTTGGTGGAACACATTAGGGAGCACAATTCTTCTCGGCTTTCTCATGCAGAAGCTGTGTCACTGCTGGTGTTTAGTGACACTTGGTGCTGACTAAAAGGTTACACATGGTAGGTGGTGTTAGGCACCATAAACTAGCTTCTTGTGACTCTGAATGAGAACCGGTCTCCTTGTACAGGTGAAGTGCATCTGCAGTACAGCTGGTTAAGCATCAGTTAATGTTTTGTTGGGTGCTGCAGCTTGAAGGGGAAGAGCTAAAAGGTGAGGTTGTGTTGAGCATCCTGGGCCCACCAGTCAAGTAGGAGTTTTTGGATAACGGATGAAACTGCTGGTTTGGGGGTGATGGGGACAAGTTGAGCAGGGTTGACTGAATCTGAGGTACTGCTTGAATTATTTCCCCATAGCAGCGATTTTGGACTGGTCACTTCTTAAACCAGTACCTGCCACCACATTCAGAGTGTGGTTGAAGGCTGTGTTAACTGGTGACATGTGCAGTATTATAGTCTCTGAATCTATGAAGTTATTCCAAACAAGAAGTAGGACTAATTAATATCTCATTAAGGACAGGAGTTGACTTGCTTGAATATAGAAGTGGATGCTATTGTAACTGCACAGATTTGATCAGTGAGGATGGTGTGACAGTCATCTGTGCCTACAAATTAAGTTCCTTGGTGATGCAGATTTGTCTTCTCTGCATATAATGAATGAAGATCTGCAGTTACTCAATTACATAAAATAATACCAATTAATATCCCACTAATTGCAAGATGTTAATCTTTGACAGCTAGGGTGTCATCCAACTGTTAGCATCTGTGTAATCAGAAAGGCATATTCTCTACTCAAAGCTGGTTAATGTGGTGTTTGTGCTGTGTATCAAGGCCAAGTTTTAATTATGTTTGCATCTCAATTTTTACTTTGATTCCTTAATTATATCGAGGGGGCAAAGTGACAAACTTTATCCAGCTGTGTCTTGAGCAGGCTGACGAGCTTTTAAACCAAGGAGCATCAGGAGCATGCTTTGGAAATGCTTTTTTGGTTGGGTGGTTGTGCTGCTGCCTCAGCGTGTGGACTTCTTCAGCTGGTAAGAAGCAGTGCAGATGCTTCAGAGGCTGGATAACTGGCTTCTCTATTTACTCCTCTTGTAGAGGACAAAACACTGTCTCTTACCACAGTAGATCTGAATCCTGATTTAATAATAAATGGAATGGGAGCTCTCAGCTGGAACACTCTGGTTTAACTTGTGGCTTAAGCTGTTGGAAGTGGTAAATATACACAAGTATTTGTCTGATTATTCCACATATCCTGTTCCCACAACAGTGACCGAGCAAGCTGGGCTCTAACAAGTAACTGACTGCTTAACTGATGGCTTGTTAATGCTCTCATTTGATGAGGCAGCCTTGTTGGCTACTTGGCCTCAACTGGGTGTAACCTGGTATATATAATGCAGCTGTGGCTCCACAGAGCCTCATCTAAAAACCTTCTGAGCTCACCAGTTAGAGCTCCTTTGCTGCCAATCCATGCAGCCTCAGTGGAGAACTGGTGAATGGACCCAGTTCAGAGAGGGTAAATGGTTTCGTCTGCCAGTTGCTTAGTCATCTCTGTTTTCAGATTTGGGGATGGATGATGAAGGTGATGATGACCCAGTCCCTCTCCCAAACGTTAATGCAGCTATCTTGAAAAAGGTAAGATGCTGAAAGTGGTTGTGTTCATGGCAGTGATGGAATGTGGAGTTCATGTTGGAGCTGGGTATTTTGAGCTATTGTATTAAAGCTGCTTTCCATGTGCTACAAGCTGAATTGATTAGAGATGCATGAGCACAGGCATCTAGGGGAGCTGAGAACTGGGGTGAGGCTGCAGGCAGGTAATGGTAAGAGACCTATGGGGTGACCACCTGGAACAGCAGCCGGAGACCAGACAGGGTTCCAAAGGTGTGGAAGTGGTGCTGGACATCCATGCACACCAGTGTTGCATGCATTAAAGCATGGATTTTAATGGGATTCTGTGACCTGAGGTGGTTCTGCAGGATCCAGATGTGAGGAGAAACTGTGGCAGCCGCAGTGCTTGAGACATTGATGGTATGAAATTCAGTAACAGACCACGATTATTGTTGGGGCAGGTGAGAAAAGAGGAATATGGTGTTGTCTCTTAAGGTGCTTTTTGCTCTGAAGTAGGAAGTGTTGTGTTAAAACAAGCACTGGACTGGTTGGGGGTAAATACGGGTTAGGAACTATTTCCCAGTGAACATACACATAAATAACTTCAACCTTGTCAAGCCTGTGGGGTTGGCAGAGTGGAACAGGGCTTTTACTTGCAGTTGATCCCTGCTCCTATTAACTGCCTGGGTGATGAGACTGAGATTGCATGTTCCCAAGTTACTAAACAAAGAGGCAGGCTTCTGCCCTGTGAACCTTGTCCTGGGTGAGCCTGCCCTGCTGGTGGCTGCTACCAGCTCCGCTCCTCCCCTGGGTAGTAGTCTGCTTCATACATACTGTGCTTCTACACACAGATTAAGGACTGAGGTTTAGGTTTTCTTTGCACAGGCCTGTGTGTGTCAGCACAGGGTCGAGGAGCTTTGTAACGCCAGCAGCTAACTTACTACTAGTACTTCAGAAGGCTGTGGTACTCCAGGGCTGGGGATCAGTCATTCTGCAATGAAAACTCTGGGTATTGGAGTGTGTTGACACAGAATTCTAATATTAACCTAGAGGAAAAGGTGTATTTCTTCTAAAATGAAGTTTGAGTTGGGGCCTAATGGGAGAAGGATTTGGCTGAAACTTCCCTATCAAACCCACGATTAGGTGATTCAGTGGTGCACCCACCACAAGGATGATCCACCTCCTCCTGAGGACGATGAGAACAAAGAGAAGCGAACAGATGACATCCCCGTGTGGGATCAAGAGTTTCTGAAAGTAGACCAAGGAACACTGTTTGAACTGATCCTGGTAAGTGCTCCGGGCGTGCGAGGCTGTGCCTGCGAGTGCTCCACTTACAAGTAAAGTCCTTGTGCTCTGGAATGACTTCCTTGACTTTTCTGAATCTGGGGCCCTAGAGCTGTCTTTATTCTTGCGGCTCCGGAGTCTTAGTTGGGGGCTTACTGCTAGAAATGGAGTTCTGGAGATGTGCATGCAGGTTAAAATCTGGCGTTCACCTTGTGTGGTACCACGGGGCAGCACTGCTTATCTTGGCTAGTTCATGGTACTTCAGCGCTAAAGACCTTGGGTGTTTGCAGGCTTCTGAAAGCTCTGTAAAGGAGGAGTATGGAGGTGTCTTTCATGGTACAGATGACTTCCCCTTCTGTTTGGCAAGCAAATTCTAGGTCCTGTTACTTCAAGGTAAAGCTTCTCAAAGTGGAGGTGATCTGTCTGCAGTTAGAGTATTGCGCAATTCCAGTGACAACATAACTTGGGTAGCAATCTGCGGTGGCACAGTATTGATACGGAGGCTTTAAATGTGGCAACTCTTCTACAGGCTGCAAATTACCTGGACATCAAAGGCTTGCTTGATGTCACGTGCAAGACAGTTGCAAACATGATCAAGGGGAAGACTCCAGAAGAAATCCGCAAGACCTTCAACATCAAGAATGACTTCACTGAGGAGGAAGAAGCACAGGTACTTGCGTTGGGTTTCGCTATAATTTAGCTGGTTTTCTATGCCGAGTTATTGTGTGGGCTTTATAATCTCATGTGTCATGCAACTGGCCTGGTAACAATAAATGTAGGTGCATCAGCCCCTCATAACTGGGTTGCTGCGAGTGGGCAACCTTTAGGTGTCTGCAGGGCTTGCAGTCCATTACCTGGAACGGTCAAAGTGCATTGATGTCCCAGCTCAAATGTGTGTGGTGAGGAAGCATGTGGGGTTGTTTGTGGCAGCCTTAGTTTGCTGTTAGTAAGAATGCTGAAGCTGTATTGTTTCTGTGGCTAGAAAGGTAAGATGCTTGGGTTCTTAAGTCATGAACATATTGGTCCTGGAACTCGAACACCAAACTGCAAAATAGCATAGCTGGGAGAGAGCAGAACGAGATGCCTTCTCAATACAAAGTCAGTGAATTATGTGCTCAGGTGTGTCTTCAGAGCTGTCATGAAACAAGCAGTTCAGTCTTAAGCTAGTCCATTTGCTTTGCTTGGTGGAAGAACCAGTTCGGTTTAGATCAAATCTTAGGCATGAGGAATACATTCTTGGCTTATATTGATACAGAGGTCAGTTTGGAAGGCTGAATCTTGAATGACAAACCTGCATGAAAAGTTGAAGCTGCTTCTGAGTTTATGCCTTGCTGCAGTGAGTAACCCTGAATCCTTCCAGGGATGCACAGCTAACTTGAAGTTCCCTGCAACACACTAATAGTTTAACTGCTCTTTCAGGTACGCAAAGAGAACCAGTGGTGTGAAGAAAAGTGAAGTATTGTGCCTGACCCTCGAACACTGTAAGGATTGTTCCAAATACTAGTTGCACTGCTCTGTTCATAATTGTTAATATTAGACAAACGCAGCAGCAAATGAAGTTGTGTTAGCAGGATATTGTTCCCTCTGCATGTGTAGTGGTTTTTTTGAGTACAGGTTTAAATCTTCTCAGTTTTTACTAGTGTAATTGGATGTCTTTTTACTTCCCTCTGCGATGAATAAAACTGAACTAAGTGTGGGGTCTGTATGGGGAGTAGCACTTCAGGTTATCGTTTTCATTACTCTTTGAAACTGTTCAAGTCCAGTTCCAATGCTGAGGATTGACTCCATTGTAAATAAAACCACCTGTGGCTTCTTCCTCAAGAACAAGATGCTTGTGTTTACAGGGTATTGATAGCTTCAGCAAGAATGGCTAACTAGCATGTGTCTTGGGGAAGGAGGTGAAGTAAAAGCTACTGGATTCCTTACAGAGCCATTGTGGGCAGAACTGGTGTTGAAACTTAAAAGTGATGGAACTTCTGAGATGGTTCTTGTCCTGCATACGAGAAAGAGAAACTATCTGACCGCTTTCTTGTCCTGTTAGCCTGGCCTTAGAGACTAGTGAAAGATGTGATCTCCAACTAAGCAAGCTCCCAGCAGTGAAATTTGAGTCCTTCAACCATGTCTTGAAGACCTGCCTCTAGCTGGTACAGATGAGAAGTGTGTTGCTTTATGCACAGGATTGGTGTGTTTCTGTATGTTCCTGGTAAAAGTGGAATCCCGATTTGACCAAAAATGACTGACATTACCAAAGTTACTATTATTGACCTGTGCATGTCAGTAGTGACTGGGTTTTAGGCAATTTTAAACAGCCCTTGTGACGTAGCTCTTTAAAACATGGTTTCATGTGTCCATATGAAATCTTATGCCTCTGATTGCGATACTTTGGCTTGTAGAGACTTTAATTATTGCATACAGAGCTAATGCAATATCAGCTTAACTTGGACAAAGCCACTTGCAACTAGTTAAACAGTAACTGGGTTTCTGATTTGTATTTCTTTTGGTTTTTTACAGTTCCCTTATAGGGAGTAGGGATGGTTGTGTGGTAGATCTTGAGGTGTGCTCTTAGCTTGTATTGCATTCCATTCTCTGTATAAACCGTAGAGTAGAATGAACCTTAATAAACATACTTATCTCACTTTAACTATCAGTGTTCCACTCCTGGATTAATAAAGGGCTTTTAAACTTTTGTTTGCAGATGGTTCTAGTTATTTGGAACTAGGCAGCCTCTCGCTTGCTCCTGGGTGTATGTACGAACAGGAGCACTGAGGCGGTGGTTAACTGAAGGAAAGCAGTTGTAAAGGTTTGGTTTAATGACTGATGTAGGCCACCAGTCAGACACAGTGGGTGACTTCTCAGATGAAGTTGGAAATTGGGCAATAAGCAGTGCAGATGGAGGTATTGCGATGCTTTACCAGCTTTTAGGTGGTCTTTGTAGCCATTAATGAAAGGACTTGTAACTTGCTCCAAAGCAGCACTCAGATCTGTGCTTCGGGTGCATCTGCTGCTCACGTCCACATATTCAGCCTTTGTGCTCCTGTGCGTATTGGGCAGATTAGATACTGTGTCGTCAGGGGGCATAAAACACTCCAGTGCTGGGCCATAGAGTTCCAGGCTGGTCTGGGTTGAAGGGACCTCAAAGCTTATCCAGTTCCAACCCCTGCCAGGGACACCTTCCCCTAGAGCAGGTTGTTCCGAGCCCCATCCAGCCTGGCCTTGAATGCTGCCAGGGATTTCTCCAGGATTGGGAATTGTTTGGCTCTTCCCATCTGGAATTATTGGAGAATCATCCTGACTTCATTGAATATTGATAGCAGTGAGAAGGGGAGATCAGACCATGGAGCGCAGGGACTGCTCAGGAAGCTCCATCCATGACCCGCAGTCCCATTACACCAACCCATATATTTCTTACTCTTGGTTTACTAGTTCAGTCCTACCCATTGAAACCTGTTAGCAATTATCCTAGAATCTATTCATACAAGTGATGAAGGGTGAAAGAAAGGCAGCAGAATCCTCTGAACTTCCAAGAAATCATCATTTGAGAGGTTCAGATCCGAACTCCCAGTGGCCCATCTCAAAGAGCCACTCCGGCAGTTACTTTATTTATAAAGCTATAAACATATTTTGAACATAAAAGCCAAAACCGTACAAATTCAGTGAAGTAAAAAACTTACAACAAGTGGCGGATGTCACTGGACAAATGAAAGTACAGCTGCAACACGTTGATCCCTGCTACATACATACAGTGTTTGTACTTGGCTTTAATGAAGTGGTACTTCCAGGACTTGTACATTCAAACTGATTTCAGGAAGTTGAATGGTGGATTTAAGGAAGAGTTGAAATTGCTGTGAAAAGAACTGAAAAAGGACAAAGTTTTCCTTCTGTTAAAAAAGAGTATTAACACAAACCAGGAACACTTCATAGGGTGTTTCTGAAGCCACTTTCTGGTGTTACTCAAGGGAACTTTGTTTTGGTGTTGGGGATCAGCCTTGGGCTGAGTGAGAGCTCTCGGTCACTGCTTTGTCTTGGCAATGGGCAGCTTAATGGTCTCTTATCTTGTGTGTTTTGGAAGCTCTGAACTCTGTTCTCAGTTACACCAGCCTCAACTGAACCTGCTGCAGAGCCCCAGGGGCAGTCTGAGCTCAGCCTGTGGCACCTGGGAGCAGGGGCAGCTCTCCACCTGCCCCTGTGGAGCAAGCACAGGGCAGAGCACCACGGGCTCGGGAAGCAGGTGTAGCTGCTCCAGGTTGTGTATGGAGATGCTGCTGAGGGCAGTGGGATTCACTGTGGGGATTGGGTGGGAATTGGATGGGATAAAGGAGCTCAGAGGAGGCTGCTGTAACGATGGGCCCTGAGCCCCTGTGGGGATTGTCACCACCATGGAGGGGTCAGAGCAGTATTGGAATGAGCAAGTGAGAGCCCTGGTGAGCTGACAGGGGTGAGGGCTGCTCCTGGCCGGGGGATGCAGGTGAATAGGCCTGGGACTTGCCCCTCAGTTCCCACTGGTGTTACTTACACCCATCTGCTGTTTTCTCTTATTCCTGCCTTTGGTGCTAACTTGTCTTACAGAATCCCAGCCTGGTTTGGGTTGGAAGGGGCCTGAAAGATCCTCCAGCTCCAACCCCTGCCACAGGCAGGGACACCTTCCACTAGAGCAGCTTGCTCCAAACCCCATCCAACCTGGCCTTGAGCACTGCCAGGGATGGGGCAGCCACAGCTTCTCTGGGCACCCCCATAACACCAATTGGGTAGGAACTTACAACAGCTTTACACCAGTGCTGGGTTAAGCTATGCTGCTGAGGCTGCTTTGCCCTCCATGGCGTTTGCAGTGGCCGATGCTTCGACAGCCCCGTACGCTGAGGGTCTCAGTGATGGGCATGAGCTGAGCCATCGCTGTTCTGTAAAGCAAGTTTTGGGTGTGTTTTAAATACAAGTGATAAAAAGAGACTTTGGGGGGCCTGGGAAGAGCCTGAGCAACAGCTCCGTGTTCAGCACTGGTGCCTGCGCTTGTCTAAGCTGGCAAAGTAACGTAAACCAGAGCACAGAGCTCCAGAACTAACCACCCTCCGAGCGCAGTCAGTGCATCGCCCAGTGTATGGCTGGCGTGGGGTCAGGTAATGCTGCTTCCCTAAGGGTTAAAATGACCCTTTCAAGGTTTAAAATAACTCTTTTAAGCTTTAAAATGATGCTTTCAACCGCTGAAACGACTTCATCCTGTTCAGGTTTGTGCAGGAGCTTTCATTCAGTGCTTCTGAAGTTACATTTACACAGGAGAGGAATAAAGCAACAGGTTCAGACCTAAACTAAAACTGGACTTAAACCCAACTCTATGCTACTTTAAGCCAAACTACCTAAATAGAGGGAATAAACCCAAAGCTGCTCTACAGACTAATCCTTTTCAATCTTTGAGGCATACACTGGTTTAAAAGGTTCTGTTTAGTCCAATGTAAAAAATTTGGGTTTGTGGCTTTTTTTTTGCATTAAGAAAAACAATATAAAAATATTTTGTACATTATAAAGGTCATAAATTTCTGCAGTTCTACAGTAATATTACTACATAATTCGTGTTCAGGACTCTAAACCCCAGTAAGTACAAAAAATAGACCCCCCTCTCCCGCTGTGAGGTGTTATTTATCCCTTCACTGGTCTGGAATGGCTTTCAAGGAGGGGATGATCCGGGCTGGACTGGGTGTGGGGAGTCTGTAAACCCAAAGGAAATCAAGAAGTGATTGGATTCGTTTGGGCTTGAGATGGGGTCAGGTTGATCTCAGCCCCGCCGCAGTGGGGTTGTGTTGGTGGAGCTCAACACATAAATAGAACACCAGAAAGTGGTGAAGGTGTTCAGGCTGCAGAGAACACACTGAACATTTGGCATGGTCCTGAGGGCGGAGGGAGGATCTTGTGGAGACCCAAAAGCAGAGTAAAGGGAGTTCAGAACGTTATCCACCAAAGCATCAACAGAAGGGCTCTGAGGGTGCCTGGAGCAGGAGCTGTTGGGCTGCGCTGGGGAGGGAGCTCCAGGAGGACTTTTAGGCTCTGCCCAGCATCCAGGGAGCTGTGACCATGATCTGCAGAGGACAACCTCTGTTAGCAGGGGAGCCCCTGCAGTGAGCAGTGGGCCCTCAGCCCTGCCAGGGGCTGGTCCAGCTCCTGTGCTTGGTGCTCCCCTTCCCTCTGCCATGCTCATGGCACACGTCTGCAGGAGACCCGTTACCTGTAACAGCACCTTGGAAACGTTCACCTCCTCGGCTGAAATAGTCCTTTTCTCTATTATCCGGTTGGATCAAAGCCGGCATCACTACACTGAGTTTCAGCCTTTAAAACTGCTCCTATTCCAGCTTTTCCAGCTCCGTGGTGGAATGGCTACGAGAGATCTGTGAGTGAGTGACTACACTTGGAAGCAGGGAGCAAAGCCAGTGTTAGGGTGATAGCACCTACCATCTACTGCAGCAAGCTGGAGGTGGGCTCTGCTTCCCACCATACCTGGAGATAATGCAATAAAAGAACCAAAAACCCCCAAACAAAGAAGAAAAGCAGCACAGGGCAGGGAAAAAGGCTTGTTTACTCATCAGCACTTTAAATCTTGGCAAGTTCTCATTACCTTTTGTTTTGGAGATCACTTTTCTATCTTTAACACCTCTCCCACCCCCCAAAAGAAATAAAAACTAAAGGAGTTTTCCAGCATCCTCAAGGCATCCCGTGTCCTAACCCTGCCCATTCTACAGTGCGATGGGGAATGCACTGTGGTCTCTGGTCCTTGGCAATGGGCACTGAAAGTAGGTGCCTGGGGGGGGCACGGGACTATGTCCCCATGGAGGCCACGCAGCGTGGAGGGGACTCTGTGGGCGTCCGTCTGGAGGAGCTGGAGGGGGGCTGGAGGTGAGCGGAGCCGGGGAAGGGGTCGGGGTGATCTCTGTGTGCGGAGTCAGCGGGGGCTGCGAGCTTGTCTGAAGGGAAAGCAGAGGAGATGCATTGGAGTGCGTCCAGAGGAGAGGGAGGGGAGTCTATAGCACTTCCATCGGAAGAAACTGGGCTGGCACAGCGTCCTTCTCCTTGTAGGTACCGAATGCACTTCTTTTTCCTCCTAGGGACAGTGGAGAGAGTTATCTGTGAATAGAGGGCGAGTTCAGGGTCATACACCAGACACAGAGCAGCGATCGGGACCCCCCTGTCCAGCGCCCCCACCCCGCCTGGGGATCGCCCCTCACCGCGGCGCCGGGGCTGTGCTGCGCTTCGACCGCCAGGCGGCGCTATAATAGCGGCCCAGCGGCGCGGCTGCACGGAGGTTGGGGGGGGAACGGGAGTAAAAAGGACAGCAATAAAAGTCATATAATAAATGATAATGAATAAAAATAAAACTATGAATACGTGAATACAATGAATAAAAATAATAATAATAAAAATAATGAATAACAATGAAAAAATGGATAAAAAGTTGAAAGAATTCGAAATAACAGAAGTCAAAATAATGAAAAGCAAATTAATAAACACCCAAATAATAAAAATAAAAGCAATAATAAACCCCAAACCAATAATATCAATAATAAAAATCAAAATAAGGAGGGTGCTGAGGCGCTGGCACAGGGCGCCCAGAGAAGCTGTGGCTGCCCCATCCCTGGCAGTGCTCAAGGCCAGGTTGGACACAGGGGCTTGGAGCAAGCTGCTCCAGTGGAAGGTGTCCCTGCCGGTGGCAGGGTTGGAACTGGATGAGCTTTAAGATCCCTTCCAACCCAAACCACTCCAATAAACCTTAACCCCTCCTGCCCATGCAGTCAGTCCCTCACACAGCCTCAGCCTTTACATACTCAGTGCTGAGCAGGTGTTTCCCTCTCTTGGTGTGATGGATCTTTCACCTGCTACGGGTCCTCGAGCATCTCAGGATAGTTTTAAACCAGAGCTCTCAAGATGTCACTGTAACAGCAGTGAGGGAACAATTCCTCTGCTGGGGATGGTATTAATGACTTTACAGCTAAAGCAGCGAAAGGCACATCCTCCTCCCGCCCTGCTCCCTGCCTCCGTGTCTCATTTGAGGGAAACAGCTCAAGTGGAGAAGTTGCTAATGCGGGCACGCACCTTTCTTTGATCTTCCTAATGAAAACCCAGACGGTGTTAGAATACGTATTAACTGGGCCACTATTAAACATGACTTTGCACTGGCTGTGAACAAGGGAAGTGCTGTTACTGCTGGCAGTGTCATCATTAGCCGTGGTGACCCAGTTAATGTGCCCTGAACCATGACAGCGCTGCTGAACTGTGTACTGAACTCGGAGGTTACTTTACACGGGCTGTAATTCCCCGGAGCAGATGAGCCCGAGGAGAAGCTGTTTCCCACAGACATCCCAGGAGAAGCTGCAGGATGCAGAGTTTCGGTGACCTGGTTAAGATGATACCAAACATTCTGATTTAAAGTAATGGGGGGAAAAGGCAGATCTGGTTGCTGATAATGAACTGTTCAGTGGGCTAAGGCTGATGTGGCTGTTAACACAGCAAAAGGGGTTTAGCTGAGATGCTCTAAGGGCTGAAGCACCTCTACTATGGAGCCAGGCTGAGGGAGCTGGAGAAGAGAAGGCTCCTTAAGGGAGACCTCAGAGCAGCTCCAGTGCCCAAAGGGGCTACAGAAAACCTGGAGAAGGGCTTTGGACAAGGGATGTAGGGACAGGCCAAGGGGAATGGCTTTAACCTGCCCGAGGGGAGATTGAGATGAGCTCTTAGGCAGAAGCTCTTCCCTGTGAGGGCGCTGAGGCACTGGCACAGGGTGCCCAGAGAAGCTGTGGCTGCCCCATCCCTGGCAGTGTTCAAGGACACAGGGGCTTGGAGCAAGCTGCTCCAGTGCAAGGTGTCCCTGCCCGGTGGAGTGGAAACCTCCTCAGTAAATCCTGCCCCTCTGCAGGTGACCAGAGCACACAGCACCAGAGCCCCTCAGCCGGCAGCAGCACAGTTAGTACAGGGAACTGCAGAACAGCCGTGACTGACCAGGGTTTGAGAGGCAAAGGTTGAAACACAAAAGCAAGCCAAGGTCTCCGAGCACTTCAGCAGCTGTGTTAATGGGGAAGCAGCGCAGAGGAGATGCTGAATTCAGAGCTGAAGTGGAGGCAGAGGCTGGAGAACCGCCGCAGAGCTGCAGCCGTGCTCTGCACTGCGGGACGGGGCATCGCTGTGTGTGTGATGGGGTCACAGAAACCCCTCTCTGGACGCTCATCTTAGTGACTTGTTAAAGGACATCATTACTTAAATAAATGGTGTTTGATGCCATTATCCTGTGTATAAAGGGCAAGCAGAGAGGTTTGCTGCTGCACGGGATGCGGTGGCAGCTTAGACCTAAGCTCACTGTGCCAGCAAGGCCAGTGGCCAAGCACTGCTGGGTCTCTGCAGATGGTCAGATTTGGGTGCACTCAATGATTTCAGTCACTTCAAGCTCTAGAAGCACATGAAGCAATACTTTACTTCCAGCTTTTGCTATAGTTTTACTGTCCCCTGGCCATGTCCACTCCCTACAAGCCTGAGGCACAGGGCGCTTGCAAATTGCCTTGCTTGAGGCTTTCCCATCCCACCCATGGTGGGTACTGCAAAATTCCAGCGTCAAGAAAAGCTGGATCTTGAAATACATGGCTAGCCCAGTATAAACAGTAAAAGAAATCCATTAACTTCTCACTGCTGGCCCTAGGGTCCTATTTATGTGATAGAGAATCTCTAATGGGGGATAAAGAGCCCTGCATCAGGGGTCTCCACCCTGGAACTAAGCTTTTAAGACCAGGGAAGTCCATCAGCCGAGGAGCACATACAGCATCACACCAACATTACCCTGGGGAGGCTGGGTACAAAACCCATGGAGCAGGCAGACCCTGGCAGCTTGGACAACAACTGATGGTGCCCAGAGCAAACCCCATCCCGCCTGGCCGGAGCAGCAGGAGGACACACGGAGCCGAACCCGCTCACCCAGGAGCACCCCAGCAGGAGGAGATGCTGATACACACCTGCACGGGCCGCACCAGTCCGTTTGTTGGTTGAGGCCAAAGCGAGCTCTGCATTTCTTAGGAGAGGCAGGATCTGAACACAGAAGCATGCGTGGCGGAGAATGGGCAAGGCAGAGGCACAAAGAGGAGGAGGAGCAGGAGGAAGAAAAGAGGCAACATCATTTTAGCCACTTGAACACACGACTCACAGACTACAACCCATGTTCCTGTAACAGAATGGAGCCGGCACCAACCTCTCCTGGAAAAAAGGGATTGTTAGGCAGTATCAGTGATCAGTGCTGGCAGCTGGGGAAGGAGGCTCAGGAAATGGCCTCAGCTGTGGGAATATGGGCAATTGCAGGCTCTTCACATTTCTTAAGTCTGGAAAAGCTTCCAGATCCCAGAGGCGCTCCCTGCGCCCTGTGCCTGCATCCTTACCTGCTCCCTGCCTTTCCAGCAGCGACTAAATGGGGCTGCCAGTGAGCTCAGACTGCGCATGGAAAAGAAGAGGAGGAAACGTTGCGGAAGCAGGCTGAAAGCAGAGTTAGCGGCAAGGAGACCCCGACACGGGTTATTTGACTACTCTCCCCCCACCATTCCCCTTCCAGTTTTAATGGAAAAGCTATTCTCCATGGCCTTTCCTAAAGCGTTGCAGTTTTACTGCATGATTATAGGGCTCATCATGGTTTTCTGTAGTGCTGTAAATGGGGTTTGATCAGCACATGTCAGTGATCATTTGATCAGTGCTGGACTCACGCTCCCTCTTTCAGCCACCACCAGTCTCCTGTTGCGTACAGCCAGTGGCTGGTTTTCAACCCACAACAGGTGAAATGATCGTATCACAGGCAAGACATAGAGCTGGATACTACCCATGTTCTCATTCAAACTTCTCTATGGAAAAGTCACAGAAATGTTAATTTGCTGCATCTTATAACCAAATCAATGTGTATTCCTTTAGTTAACTTGGGAGAAGAAAAGAAAACATGGTAAAACATGACAACTGCTTCGGATTATCCCCTGTGAGGGGGTACCGAAGCCACACGCGTTTACCTGAGTTGGAATCTTGCTGCTTTTCCCGTGTTCGTCTCTTCTTTTTCCCCTAGGGAATCAAAGGAAAGGCTGTTAGTCCATGCTCCGAACCGAGGGTGCTGCACATGGGTTTTGGGGCTGGACTGGGCTGCTGGGGAAAGCTGCTGCTGCCTTTAATGTGGTGCCTTACACCCAAACAGAAATTGCTCCATAACATAACCGGGAGGAGCATTCCACATTTCCAATGGGAAAGAAAGCTTTGGGAAATCCCCAGAAATTAACATTTAAATACCACTTCCCTATTTCAGTCTTTTTGCAGCTCTGGCCCATCTCTCATTCTTCTTGCTCCCCTCACTAACAAGAAACCCCAATTATTTCCCCAAACTGCCTCTGATTTACAACACACAACTCCCCTCATCTCCTCATCAGCTTATCAAGAGTGCAGAGCAGCACAGGAGCAAATCTGGCCTGTGTGGAGCAGGCAGCTCGCAGGGCTGCCTTTGACCTCTGACTGTCTATGACTTCTTGTGGTTTGAGTGAAGGTGGAAGGCTCTGAGCTGCGGTGAGCTTTTTCTTCAGTGTGGGAGCAACTGTATTTCCTGCCTGATATCCGCATCATGTGCTGCACAAGTGACCTACATTCCTCCTCCTCCTTCCTGCTCGAGCTCCAGAGAGAGAAGCATCTCTTACAACAACCACAAGACTTGAAGCAGCTTCTTGACAGTGCTGGGACAGCCAACGCACACCTTTGGAGCCCACCATCCTCTCCACCCTCTGGAGCAAGGAATGAGCTCTTGCCAAGAGGAAGGATACTACAGGATGGAGATTTCCACGGAGGGTGTACTTCATCTTGGAGGATGATGGTGCCTTGCTCTCATGATGCTGCTGCCCTCCAGATGTGTGCCCACTGATGCTGCCACATTCGGTGCTGCTCTAAGGGCAGCTCTGGAGGGCAGCAGCATCCAGCACTGATCCTGCAAAGCTGCATACGGATGCTGAGCTCCTGCTCTGTGCTTCTAAGGAGGCAGGGACATTGTGCTGCTGCAGAGAAATGCAGGCTTGGGGTGTCCCATGACCTCTGCTCTTTCTGCATCATCTCGGCCCTCTTTTTGGGGTAGTTTTGGTCTGTTTTGGCATTACCGGGGACAGGTGGGCTGTTTGGCAAACCCCAGTTGTTCAGCCCCCCCACCCCGCATGATTGCAGCCCATGCCATGGGGAGGGGACCCGACCGCAGCAGCCACTCACGTAGTTGTCCCTGGCAGACCAGCCAGGGTAGAGCTGCATGTGGAGCTGCCGTTCCTTGCGAGCCAGTTCATAGTACTTGGCCTGCTCCTCCCGGGACAGCGCATGCCACTGCAAGGACAAGTGACAGTGAGATATGGCCCCACTGTCCCCCCCTGCCCACCCCACCGCGGCCACCCCACTTCGGAGCACATCCGACTCCATGCGTCCAAGGGATAAGAGCACCCAGTTTTGAAAGCAAGATGATTGTTATGTGCTTAAGAGCAGCTGCAAGGGATGGGGATGCTGCACTGGGATGATGGTGCTGAGCCCCACGTGTCCTTACCCTCCGCCCCAGGATCTGGTTGATGGCGGCGCTCTCTTTCAGGGTGCACTCGGCAATGACTTTTGCCCGCATTTCTTTCATATACAACATGAAAGCATTCAGGGGCTTCTTGATAGTGGGCTTCTTGGCTTCCTTCTCTCTCTTTGGTTCTGGTTGAGGTTTCCTTGGTAGGACCAAAGGAGGAGCTGTCAGCATCAGTGCCACCCTCCAGCCTGGTGGCACCAAGCTCTAGAGAAGACTCAACACCAAAACAACCCAATGCAGGGGCCTGAGATCTGCACCCCGGACATGTGCTGCTGCCTGATGCAGGCAGAGCTCAGTGTTCATCCACCCTCCTCCCCATACAAGCATTAACAGTGATAAATTTAACGGGTATTAAAGCATTAATGCTGTTGAGCCCTGCTGGCTCAACTTCCAGCTTCTCAGGGGAGAGCTTCTAACAGTATTCCAATAACTAAAAAGGGCTGACAAGAAATCTGGAGAGGGGCTTTTTATAAGGCCAGGTAGTGACAGGACTAAGGAATGGCTTTAACCTGCCAGAGGGGAGACTGAGATGAGCTCTGAGGCAGAAGCTCTTCCCTGTGAGGGTGCTGAGGCGCTGGCACAGGGTGCCCAGAGAAGCTGTGGCTGCCCCATCCTTGGCAGTGCCCAAGGCCAGGTTGGACACAGGGGCTTGGAGCACCCTGCTCTAGTGGAAGGTGTCCCTGCCCGTGGCAGGGGCTGGAGCTGGAGGAGCTTTAAGGTCCCTTCCATCCCAAACCATGATTCTATGATTGTATGAACTCACATGTTCCGGTCATAGTGCTCCATCTCTTGCTTGCCGGAGTGGGGCACAATGGCGGGGTGCGGGATGCCGGTGGTGTGCATGCCAGAGCCCAGCATCAGCGGGTGAGTGAACCTGCAACAGAGAGCGGGTGAGCCAGCCGGGAGGGCTATGCTGGGAATGCTGGGGACGCTGGGGCAGCCGGAGCGGTGTCTCACGAGGTGGCACTCTGACGAGGCAGAAGCAGACGGTAAAGCAAAGGACATGGAAAGCAAACCCATGAGTGCTGCGATGCTGGTGTGGGGCAGGCAGCTGCCCACCAGCCCTGGGTTGCCCCCAGTGCTGGAATGGGGCTGGAAAGAGTCTGGGTGCTGCCATAAGGAAACCAGCCTGATCAGGAGCCAGCCCGACTGAGATCAAGGGCGCTTTCAACCAGTGGTTTCAGCTACTCAGATCTCTGTTGTTGCAATATGTTATGAGCACTGCACAAGGGAACAACAAACTCAACCCAGGTTTGGATGGGAGAGATTAGGACCACCCTGCACCTTTCTTTTAACAGAAGTAGCATGAGTCTGAACATGAACCAAACTGCAACTCTAGGAGGTGCACCTTCCCTGAGCCATGCTCTCCACCAGCACGGCACTGAGATCATGAGAGGTCTCGCTAGCTTTCAGGCTTCATTAGCTCCCTCGAGAGTTTCAGAGGGTAAAGCCAGAGCAGTCAGCTTTGCCAAGCTTGCCACGTTATGACTGCAGCTTGAGATGGCAGAATTGCCCATGGGAGATGAACTGTTCGTTAGATATGCTGGCACGAAAAGAAAAGCTGTTTAATTGAATCCACCAGCACAGCCTGATCCTTATCTGACCAGGTGTACTTTCAGAGCTGCAGCAGGGCTGCAAAATCCATCCCAGATCCTGCAAGCAGGAGCTCCTGTGCTGGGCTCAGGAGGCTGATGGCCTCCAAAGGGAACCGTTAGCTCTTTTCTAGCCTCATCATCAAGGCTGGGTAAAGCGATGCCCCAGTGAGGAAGGAGGGCTGGCAGCGTCCCTCACCTCCGCTGCAGGGCGAAGGTGTTGCCTGGATCCAGGGATGCATGGATGGAGGTTTTTGCATGGCTAAGGGCTTGCATGGTTTTCCTGTGGGAAACCTACGCTAACAGCTCTTCAGGACAACACAAAGCAGAAGCAAAAGCTGCTGTGTGAGCACTTGTGGTGTGCATGGGCATCCCTAGTGCTGCTCACTGGGACATCACTGGGCTCTGGGTGTATTTACAGAGGGCAATATTTGGTCCTGGGTGACCACAAACTTGCAGTATGAATGGTGCTGTGCTACGTGCCTCAACCCAACCACTATTTAAGGCAGGTTGTGTTGCAGGGCCACGTCCTTGCAGGGAAAAGCAAGGCAGTGACATGGCCATCTCCTGCTGACCCCATCCCATGTGCAGAGTCCAGCCCATGCTCTGCCTGATGATGGGATGGGGAAGGTAGAAGCTGCACTTCAGCCTCAGAGGGCTGACTTGTGCTGATGGGAGGACAGCAGATCACTGCCCGGTGCCTGTCCTGCTTCAGAGGCTGAGAGCAAGTAACACAGATCAGACCCTGCAGAGCAAAACTCAGTGGTGTGGCAGCAGGGATATATTCAGGATTAGGGTTGTGACAAGGAGCAAAATCCTGAGCAATGGATTTCACCCCACTTTCCCAATGCTGAACTCAAGATAGGGGTTTCTGCTTTGTTTTGACTTGTGCTGATTAAAACTCAGTCACTGTGCATCCTCCTGGGATGCTCCATGTTCCCCTGAGCACCCTTTGGGCCAGACAATGCCTAAAACCTCCTTCTCTTCCCATGGTTGCCACGGGAAGCGCATGGCCGTGGTCTGCTGCAAGCTCCATTGCACACACTGCAAGCTGCGAGCCGGGCCGAGCTGCTGCCCTGTCTCACACAGCTCATACTCACCTGGAGAAAGAAGCCCCAGCAGAAAGCGCTGACGAATACGGCTGCCTAAATCCACATGACGGGAGCGGATAGACAGACTGGCTCTGCCTGGGATCGGGAAGAAAGAGTCTATAAAGTATCCACAGCTACGTGGTGTCTCCTAAAGATTCACGTTGCCACGGGAACTTGAAGCACCGATGCCCCAGCTCTGACTGGTGGGATGCTCCAGGTGTCCCCTGGGCTTAAGGGGCAGGATCTGGACTTTATTTTGGGAGAAGCTGGGCCTCCTTGCAAAAGTTGGATCCAAGTGACCCCCCTCCATCCCTGATGCAGTAACTGCAGCACTGAGCTTATCCTGTCAAAAT
The DNA here is from genome assembly GCA_039720435.1 of Amazona ochrocephala. Lineage (NCBI taxonomy): Eukaryota > Metazoa > Chordata > Aves > Psittaciformes > Psittacidae > Amazona > Amazona ochrocephala. The sequence continues at coordinate 18,227,428 of CM077889.1, forward strand.
GCAAAATGCAGAGGTGTGCTGAAGGATTAGGACATGTGGCTATCACAGAATCATAGAATAGTTAAGGTTGGAAAGGACCTTACAGAAGGAGCTGCTTGAAAGACCACAGTTAAGACCAAAAAGCCCTAAAGCCTGGTCAGAGCCTCTCTGTGGTGCACAAGAGACTGCACAGTCATGGGCTGCACTGGGAGGATGCCCAAGGACAGGAATGGAGAGTAAGCACCTTGCACATGCTTTATAAACGTTCTGATTTCCCCAGTGCATCATTTTAAGGATGCCCATCATTGTTAAACACACCAAAACCTCAATCCTACCTTTCTTTTCAAAGCCATTTCATACTGGGGACCAGGCATGTACCAGACTGGAGCTGCAAATTATTCTTGAGGTAGTAAAATAACTATGCAGGAAGTTCCTTGTTGTTTCCAGCAAGGGAACCCCCCTTGTTTTCATATGGAGATAGCTCAGAAACACCCAGGCTTGCTCTGCAAACCTGACAGAAGATGCTCCCAGCTTAAAACTGTGCATAGAAACTACGGTACCCAAGGAGGGCACGATGGGCATAAATCCATGCTGATGCTCATGCTCCCTTCATCCAGCCTGCACAGAGCTGTGCCTAAGATCACCATCAGCTATTTTAAGCTCTAATAAACAATACAAAAAGCCCATTAAGTGCAGTGCCTTGCAATGAGCTCCTGGATGCCAGGGATTTTTCAGGGCTAAAGATAGTTTCTGCCCTGCAGAGGAATAACGACAGGCCCTTGAGCTTTGCTGGAGAGGAGGGTTTCTGTTTGTGCCGCTCCGGGAGCTGCTGTGTCTTGGCTTGAGCGGATCTGTGTGCAGGAAAGGCTGTGTTTACACCCTGCCAGGCAGAAGCCCTCTCCCACCCCTTAGATGTCGGTGGGTATAAACACCCCAACAAACAGCCAAGTGCTACCCTGCATCGGGAAGCTGAAATACCCTTTGAAGTCAAAGGCGGCTGCCCCAGGGCTGAGAAAACACTCGGAGCTCATCCAGAAGCGATACACGTTACTGCAGAGCTGGGATGCCCGGATAGAAAAGGGCACTCGCAGCTTCATCCAGCCTGAGTCTGATGTGCAAATGAATGCAAGTGCTAAACCAGTCCCTAATGGTTGGGAATGCACAATTACAGCTGTGTCATTCGGTGATGGGAGGGGAAAAAGACATGGAATGGGCATGGAAGGGCTGCAGTGGCATTGCCACTGCTTGGAGCGGGTGAGAGACATGGTTCACAGGCTCCTGGGTGATGTTTGCCGCCAGGCTCCCGTGAGCAAAACTCACTTGACTGGACTTGGAGGCTGTTATCTGACTGTCATCCCAGGTAATTACAGAGACTGACTGCAGCTCCTCCTCCTGAGTGCTCAGTGAGAACAAAACCCATTTCTGACCAGACCCTGGAAGAAAAGCTGCTTCCTGCATGGGCACTGGCTAAAGCATCCGCAGCACAACCATCCCGCACTCAGCCCCTGTTCCCTGCTGCATGGGGGTCAATGCTGCCACAACCCTTCTATGCTTTGGTGCTTCTGCACCCAACCACAGTGAGCCTGAGCTGAGCACTGGGCTCATCAGGAGTGGTTTTGGGGCTCTCTCCATAAATATGGGGCAGGCAAAGGGGTAAGCAAAGGCTCCATTATAGACACATGTGCTTCGAGGTGCTGCTCTGTGCTCCATCAAGCCGTTGGCTGCTTTACTGTATCTGCTCTATTAGTCACTTCTGAACATGTTTGACGAGGTTGCTTGAGGATGCCAAACCCCTTCAATGCTGGAGCAGCTCTCGTCTATGCAAACTCCCTCTGCCACCAACCAACCAACAAAACCCTTGTGCAAACCAGGCTTCCTTCCCAGGGCTGCCCCCAACAGCATCCCACCCCACAAGTGGACCTCGCATTTGGCAAACAGGCTCCTTCCTCGTCCCCAACTCTTGCTTTCATGCTATAGCACCGTCACCCCAGTACTTGTTTTTTCCTGAGGATGAATCACATCGTGTGAGGGGTTAAATCATCGCCCAAGAGTAGCAGATTTAGCACAGAAGGCAAAATGTAATCCCTTTGAAGCCAAGCTCTCTATCAAAGGCCTCAGCCTCTGTTTCTTTGTGGTTAAATATCTGGAACATGAGATTCATAAACAAAACAAACCAAAAAGCTAACATTTTACTTTGCGTTTTAATACGCTTCGCCTCTCCCTTTCTGCAGTACCTGCTTGTACCTGGAGGTCTCTGCTGGGCTTTGCTGGGGATCTGCCTGCCCCACAATCACCCTCTCCATATTATCCCCCTGTCCTGGCCACTCCAAATCGCTGCCTGCAGCCACCAGGCTCCCCACAAGCCTCTACAAGAACCCTGTGTCACTGATGGGCATTAGAACTTACCTGAAGAGTAACAATGACAGTGCCAGACCAGATCCCTCCATGTCCTTACCACCACAGTGACAAAGCCAGGGGCAATGACCACAGAGCACGAACTGATGCATTTTTAACTCATGTCCCTGGGGCAGGTTTCCCAATGGGCTCTGCTTTGTGGGATGCTCCCCTGTGTGTCAGGCCCTGAGAAGCAGTGTGGCTGAGCGGATGGAGCATCCCACTGGATTACACTGTGCCAGTGGCATGCTCAGAGAAAGCACTGTTTGTGCTGAAAACCCCAGTGAGGAGAAAATTACCTCCTACTCAAAAAGAGAGGCTTTTGTGTGATTAAGAGAGGTGGGTAGAAAGCTCTCCCTGGGTTTCCTAATCCGCACAGGCAGCTAGGTGTAAGGCAGGAGACAGTTCTGAATCAGGCAGGTTATAACCCTGCTCCAAGCATACCCCAGCTAGGCCAAAGCATTCAACCTCTCCAGAGATCTGCTCCCCATCTCTGAAACAACTCTAATCCTCCTCCCCACCATGCAGCATACGGGAGGGATGGAGCCAGGTGAAAGCACCATGGAGGTTAGAGAATGGCTGCACGTGTGTTCCTTGCATGGAGCAGCCAGTGGGGCTGGGGCTGAGCCCTCACACTCACCATCCCATCGACGGCGTGATCTGTCCTACTCCACCGGGAGGGAGGGGGTAGAATCCGGGGATGTCTGAGGTCTGGGATGGACGGTGCACTCCTGGGAGAAGGAAGAAGGGAAAAGGAGGTGAGTTGGACCTAGCACTGTGCTCCCCAGCTGACCCATACGGCTCCCGACCCCCTGACTGCTCCATCTATAGGCTCTTGTGGGCAGCAAGGAATGCATGTGAAAGAGCTGCCTGCAAGCAGCAGGATATTGTAATTGCCCTTTTTATTGCTGTGGTTCTCTCTGTGGGGATGTGGTGGGTCATCCATGTTGCTGCAGAATCACAAACACTCATAATGTGATGGAGAAGGCAGGTTTGCTCCTGCACAAGCATCATCCCTGCTCTGGGCTACCCTGAAGCCAAGCAGCAGCTTGCTTTGGTAAGGATTTGATGGACTCCAGACATCCCTGTGCCCTTCCAGAGTGCCTCTTCAGGGCCATAACTGATGGTCAAAGCCATCCCTACACCCCTTTCAGTCATCACCTTCCTTCCCATCAGTCATCCCTAGGACCTCCCAGGAGTGGCCAGTGGGGATGCTCCAGCAGCGTCACTGCTATCTCAATTCTAAAACATGAGTCCTTGTTCAAAGCAATCATTTCACAGGCTCTGTGGGTGCCAAGGAAGAGTGGAGGTGGGTATGGTGCCAGCTGGGAATTCACCCTTCACACGGGGAATCCCTGTGTGATCTTCAAAGCTGCTGGCATGGGTGGCAAGGCCAGAGGAGACAGCCACAGCTCCTACTTGGACTTGAAAACAGCCTGCGGGCTGCGGGTGGGACTCGACCAGCAAAAGCAGCCTCCAGCTAAGCCCCAGACTGGAAACTGGAGCTGGAGCTGAGCTCTGCTGCAGCATCCTGTAATGCTGGCAAGCTACAGAGCCTCTGAGCAAATATGTACTGTCCAGCAGCTGTCCTGAGCAATAAACGCACTGGATAAATGGGTGAGCAGTTGCAAGCAGTTTAAGCCTGGATTATTTCCTGGGTGTATTAATGATAAATTATGATTTAGGAATGACACCAGCAGATTCCAAGCATCTTATTAGGAGGTAACTAAAATAAATATATAACCAAATTGAAAGGAATATGAATAGTATGAGATTCATGTACAGCTGTGCTCAAGTGGGATGCAGCAGCCCACTGAAGGTCAGACAAATCTAGCCCCCGCATTAGGCAGCTGCCAGGATTTCCTGGGATTTGCACCTCCAACAAGTTGTGTGTGCCAGAGCACCAGTTCTTCTCGCTGGCCCAGTGGCTGGGCACCAGTCACTGACTCAGAAGAACCTGCTTGTACTTCCTTGTCTGCATGTCCTTGGGCTACTGTGAAATACTTTAAAGGGATGCTGTGAGAATGAGTAGATGGTGACTTGCAAGCGCTTACACTGGGTGATAATGGGAGATATTTCAAGGATGAAAACAGAGATGGGACGCATTCAGGAGGAGCGGGGAAGGAAACCTTCAACCCAGCAGTGCAGGGATGGGGCATGCAAAGTTATCAAGCTGCACCACAGAGGTAGGTCCTAGCTGAGGATGATGGTCTGAACCTCTTCACAAACAGGATTGGGGATGTCTCTGGGATGGACAGACTCCCCCTGCCCCTGTAAATGTACAGGGTAAACAGGAAAGGGAGGACTGGAAAGAAAACTAGGATGTGCCTGGGTATCTCTTACACTGGACCTAAATCCTCCCCATCAGCATCCCTGACGAGTCCAGAGCATGACCTCTGTGTTCAGACCAGGGATAATTCAGCACGTCCTCCAGCCAAGAGCATCCTCAATCCCCACTGTTTTATCAGTGATATTAACTCATTGAAGCTGATATCGCTGGGATAGTTTGGATCCAAACCTTTGCCTTTGCCCAAATCACAACTGTTCGCTTTATGCCTCTGTTTTCACACTGATTTCTGGGCTGTGATGAACCCTGAATCCCTTCCTGAATGTCGTCTGACACAAACCCATGAATTCACTTGCTTCCACATGAAATCAAGACCGGGTTTGTGCAGAAACCTGGGTAATGTGAACAGATGTTGAAAGATCCTGTTGCATTAACATAAAGTTGAGATGAGTTTGATTTTACACTCAGCTTGCCAGTAACCCGCGAAGAACAATGGGCTGGGGTGAATTCCTGTGCACTTACCTAGAATTCACAGCGCAGGGTTTAACCTCGACCTACTGTACTTTCCTTTGCAGCCTCACAAGGCAATTGACAGGTCCTGCACTCACACAGGAACCCAAAGAGCCAAACTGTGTGACGACCACACAGCGTGTGGCTACAAACACACACGTGTAACAATCCAGTCAGCTATCAGACACCCATCCTATTTAGTCAAAATATTTCCTGTTTCAAGCATTTATTTTCTCAAAACGACAACCTGACAACAGTTTGGGTATGAGTCAAAGGAAAGATTACATTCCATTTTCTGGTTGACTCTTATGCATCATCTTGCAGGCTCTGGTCTGGTCCCAAGCTACAGGACAGCTTGCCCAGAGAACTGGGCACATATGATCAGCAGGGTTGGGGTTTCTGATGTCAAACTCCTCCTGACCACGATTACAAAGCGTTGCCAATGAGCTAAATAAGCTCCTACTGCTGAGCAGTTCCCCAGCTCACCAAAGCTCTTGTCTTCTCCCACTGATTTGGGAGCAGGAAGGTGACAGCCTTGGTCTCAGTGGTCCCCAGCACTGTCCCCTCCCACCACGCAGGTCCCCAGTGGTGCCATTACCTTGCTTCTGGTTGATGTCAGCGGGCAAGTGGGGCGAGTGGGAGCCATGGCTGAAATGGTCGTTGCTGTAAGGGATGAGCGGGGTGAGCGGGTGGACTCCGTGCGACGGCTGCACAACAGGAACCTTGTTGGACTGCAAGACACAAGGAGGGAGAGGGCTCAGAAGCTGCCAGGCTCCATGAGCAAGGAGGGACAGAGCCCTTTGCAGTCCTGTTGCTGCTGGGAATTACCATAAGTCCCCAGTGACTCTCCAGGACAAGGCAGAGAATGAATGCTCTTGCCCACTTAAATAACCACTATAGCTTCCTGCAAGAAAAACCCGTAAATGAAGCAATGACAGCAGCGGAAGACAACTGCATGGGTAGGGGGAAACCAGCTCCAATCATAGAATCATAGAATCATGGAATGGTTTGGGTTGGAAGGGACCTTCAAGCTCCTCCAGCTCCAACCCCTGCCACAGGCAGGGACACCTTCCACTGGAGCAGGGTGCTCCAAGCCCCTGTGTCCAACCTGGCCTTGAGCACTGCCAGGGATGGGACAGCCACAGCTTCTCTGGGCACCCTGTGCCAGCGCCTCTGCACCCTCACAGGGAAGAGCTTTTGCCCAAGAGCTCATCTCAATCTCCCCATTTTCAGTTTAAAGCCGTTCCCCCTTTTCAAAACACTTCCAGTATCTTTTATTCAGAAGGAATGCTACAAGCATGTTACCCAACACACGGCTCTTGTTTTCATCCCTGTGCTACCACAGGGTCTAAACCTGGACTTTCACATCCTGCACATTCACTCTGAAAGCCACGCTTGGGCTTTCCTAACCGGGACTGGGAGAGCCATGCTGAGGGCAATGGCTTTGAGAATGGGACATGATTACCCTTGGGATGAAATCCCCATGGGTTCAAGCTCTGGGAGGAGGACTGAAGCAGTGCTGGGGATGCAACAAACCCTCTCGTAGCTCCTCCTGGTTACACATGGCGAGGCCATTGGAACCCAACATCATTGTAAAAGGTGCTCTTTGGTGAACACAATGGGGAGTATTCCTGTGTGTTGGAGCAGAGAGGGGGGAACTGTGCAAGAGAGCTGCGGAGCTGTAAGGAAAACACACACACACAGACACACACACACACACACACACACACGGCTGCCTCTGCCAGCCTCCTCGCCTCCAGCGTCTCAAGCTGCTCCCTACATGCCCGGTTTCGCCCTTGGTTGCCTTTAAACCCAAACTGGCTTTGCCTTGGTGGTGGAATGTTAGGATTTGTCCCAGATAAATCCAGAAAGAGAAACGGGACCAACAGCACCCCAAAATGCAGAGAAAATGAGCACGGACCGGGTCCGAGAGCTCTGCAGGGGCTGTGGGCATTGTTGGCCAGATCTCTTGTGTCCCACCAGGACACCTACAGATGATGTGCTGTGTAGCTTTTGGCAAGTCATTTATGATCTATAAAGGGAAGACTGAGGAAAACGTAGGCCCTCTCTGGAAGGAAATGAGAGGCCTGGTTACCCGGGAGAAGGCTGAGTTACTCAATGACCTTTCTGCCTCAGTCTTCACCAGCAAGAGCTCCAGCCACGCTGCTCAAGTTACAGAAGGCAAAGGCAGGGACTGGGAGAATGAAGAAGAGCCCTCTCTAAGAGAAGATCATGTCTGAGAACACCTAAAGAACCTGAGGTGCACAAGTCCATGGCACATGACAAGATGCATCCATGGATCCTGAGGGAACTGGTAGATGCATTTGCTAAGCCACTGTCCATCATATCTGAGAAGCTGTGGCACATAGAACTGAGGATGTGGTTGGTGACATCCAACCCAAACCATTCTATGATTCTATGATCTACCTGGACTTGTGCAAAGTGTTTGACACTGTCCCCCATGACATCCTTGTCTCTAAACTGGAGAGACATGGATTGGACAGATGGACCACTCAGTGGATAAGGAATTGGCAGGATGGTTGCACTCAAACACCTGCAGTGAGCAGCTCCGTGTCCAAGTGGAGACCAGTGACAAGTGGTTCTATGATCTCTGGGCTTGATTCACGGGTGCCTTTCACTTTGGTGATGATTCTGCTCAGGCAGAGTGAGCACACAATGCCAGTTGGCTTTGGTGGAGGTGGTGCAGCCAGAGCTGATGGCTCTGGAGGACCTGGCCTGGACCTCTCCTTGCTGCTCCAAGTTGCTTGCACAGCAGCCCAAGAGCCCTGGGCAAGTCCTATGTTTTGCATCCCTACTCCAAGGAGGAAATCCATGAAGCGGAAAGGAAAACAGACCAATGGAGATGCTGCTTTACATCTGTCTATCCCACAAAGGCTGCTCATGCAAATAAAAACCAAGAGGCACGAAGGTTTGCATTTAACAATGAATGAAAACCCTAATCCCTGATGCTTACCAGGTGTAGATTTACAGTGTACAGTGGAATACTGGGAATGTGACCCCCCCTCCCCAGCACAAACTGGTGTGGTACAGTCCTGCAGCAGGGCCACAGGCTATGTGGCTTTCCCATCAAGGGTGGCTCTGGTTGGCTCCTGCTCAGTTAAACACATGTTTGGAGCTCTGAGCTTTTACTATTCTTGCCCATGAAATGAGATGAAGAAGACTTTTCAGTGATATTCCTAAAATTAGCCATGGTTTAGCCTATTTAAGAGCCAGAAAACCTAAATTAGGGATATGCAGTTCTATGTGTACATTGTACCATGACACTGGAGCAGAACGAGCTCGATGCTAAGCTGCTTTGAAAACCTTGGCTTAAGCATTGCAAAGTGGGGCAGATCTTTCCTCCCCATCTGCACCATGCCTGATCCAATGCACAGCACCAGCCACCAGCCTCGCTGTCTGATGACTGGTAACAGCTTCTGGAGCAATGACAGAAGACACAGACCACTACAAAGGCAGCTGAACAGTCCTGATACTGATCCACAGGATACCTCAACAGTGAACAGCACAAAGCACGTGTGGTTACAGCAAAGGCATGGCCTGTCCTCTTTCTCCATCAAAGCAGAAGGTGGTAACCTGGCAGCACAATAGATTGCAGCTCAGTTGCTCGGATTTCCCATCAGTTCAGATGGGAAACAAGATGTTGCACCAGTAAGAAGAGCTGCCTTTTCCCATATCCCTTCTACATTTGCTCTTGCCTTGCTCAAACACTTTTCTCCTACTCTTTAAAGGCATAAAAAGCTGTTAGGGAAGGATGCTTAGGAAGGAGGAAAGACAAAAACTTCTGCAGGAGGCTATTTGTCCCTTCCCACTTCCTCCATTAGGGAGTGTATTACAGGAATCCATCTCCCACTTGAACCAAGGAAAAAGGAAACGTTGCACAAAGGTCTGGAGAAACAGAGAAAACTCCTTCAGTGTTGATCCCTGGTTTAAACACAACTGCTAATGGTTGTGGTCCATGGCCACGTCTGCATCTCCTGGCTGGCTCCAGATGTGCTGTGGCTGCCACACATATCTTTGCTGTGAAATCCTACCACATTTACAGAGATCTGCATGCCAGGGAAACGGAATCAATTCCTCTTCTTTCACAAGGTCTAGATTCAATTCCTGCAGCACATGAACTTTGAAGAGGCTTTTCAAAGCCAGAACCTATCAGCTGACAATGTCTTATGCCATCAAGTCAACCTGATGTGTTTTCTGCTGAGTGGACTGATTTAACTTGAGAACATTGGTTCAATACCCTCTCAGCAGGTCCCCTGGGAGGATGTGGGGTGGTGCTGGCTGGGACACCATGGGGATATGCTGTGGTTTGGTGAAGCATCTTCTTGCATCTCTTCCCCAAAGCTGTGTTTCCATACAGCTCAGAGCAGTGGTGATGGAGCTGCTCACAACCCACACACCCAAAGTAACACAGTGCCCAGCATCATGGCTCCAACCCCAAGTCACCCCAAGTCATCTGCTGTCCTTCAGTAGCTGTGGAGGGACCTGAAAGGGCTCTGAGGACAGCTTTAGCTCACCCATCCCAGCACAGCCCTCTGAGGGCAGGTTGGGGAATGAGCTGTGCCACCTCAGCCTAGCTACAGAAATGAAAAGGCACATTTACAGCAACACCAGAATGGTATTTCCAGAGGGGATGGAGCTGAAGAATGGGGTTTGAAAGCCTGAAGGGACTTCTCCTCTCAGTTTGCTAATTGCAACTGCCCACCTCCCCAGTGAGGGATGTCCACCCGGGCTGGAGCAGGCACTGATGCTGCAGTGCATCACCTACCAGCCTTATCAGCCCCCATCAACCTTGCTGAGAAGAACAATAACAAGGAAGGCCTGGGAGGGATCCATCCCCCATGGCACGGAGCACCCTGGCACACGTGCTGCCGGCCGAGGATCGCGCTGTGGTTTGCAGCTGGTGGGGTGAGATGAGTCACGGCACTTTCAAATTGTCCCACACTGCCAGCCCCAAACACAGTGACTTGAAATAGCCGTGGGGCAAGGGGCCTGGCTGGGGACAGGAGCTCAGGCCGGAGGTTGTGCCACGCTGGTGGCTGTCACTGACAAGGCACAGGGAGGTTTTAGCAGCCCGAGAGCTGTGCTGTGCGTCCAGCTGCTGGGTGCAGCCCCTGGAGCTGGTCCCAGCTCAGAGCAGGGGGATGGATGGGGTGAACTCAGAGCACACAGAATCATAGAATGGTTTGGGTTGAAGGGACCTTAAAGCTCATCCAGTTCCAATCCCTGCCACGGGCAGGGACACCTTCCACTAGAGCAGGGTGCTCCAAGCCCCTGTGTCCAACCTGGCCTTGAGCACTGCCAGGGATGGGGCAGCCACAGCTTCTCTGGGCACCCTGTGCCAGTGCCTCAGCACCCTCACAGGGAAGAGCTTCTGCCGAAGAGCTCATCTCAGTCTCCCCTCTGGCAGCTTAAAGCCATTCCCCTTGGCCTGTCCCTACAGGCCCTTGTCCAAAGCCCCTCTCCAGGTTTCTTCTCAGCCCCTTTTAGTCATTGGAAGACTGCTGTAAGGTCTCCCCTGAGCCTTCTCATCTCCAGGCATCTCTATGCTCCCCTACCTTGTTCAGGTGCCTCAGGGGTGGAAGCCCAGGGTGCAGCACACATGCTGCAGATCACACTCCAGCCCTAAGTTACCCCAAATGTGTTTGCTTTGACGTCACTTCTCAGACAAGGTAAGATGAGTCGACGTGCTGCCTATGAAAAACAAAACCTACAAAGCTCTGCTGCTGATGATTCAAGGAGGAATTTATTCCTTTTCACTGCGAAATTAGTCATCACGCCACAGAAAGAATAGTGCGAGGTCAGCCTGCACCGAGCAGGCACTGCTGCTGGGGAAGGTGCCTGTTACTGGGGGACTGGGCCTTTTGGTCCAACAATCAATCCAAACTAGCAATTAGGGATGTGTTATTAGGGACTTTATTAGGTACATCCCACAGCATCAGATCTGCTCCTGGGAGGGCTCACAGGGTAATGCCATGACCCAAACCCAGCTCTGCACAGTTTCAGGGTACCTCTGAGTTCTGACATCCCCCAGCTCAGGGCCCCGGCCCGTGTCAGCAACACCTTCACCCCTTGCATCCCCGTGGTGCTGCACCAGGAGATGCTGTGGTAAAAGATCACCCTGAGTACACCCTGCAAAGGGTTTGCAAGCGCCGGGGCCGGAGGGTGCGCTCTGCACCCGCTGGGTGCAGGCACCATCAACTCATTTCTCATCTCAGTGGCTTTCTTCTCTTTTCTCACTTCTGCTGCAGTCCCATGGCCCCGGCCCGCTGCCACGGCACAGAGGAAACAGGGAAAGTTAAAGCCACCCACACTCAGCCCTGCACCCCTCCAGCAAAGCACAACTGCAGCAGCAGCATCTCCCTGGGTCACCCAGTGCGGCTGCAGCACGAGGGCTCGACCTGCCCCTACCCTTAGCACCACCAACATTCCCTCAGGGACCAGAAGACCACATCTGCCATGCCCACAAGACCTCCATGGCCCCATTCACCCCACTTCTGGTCAGCCCAGAGGTGCTTACGCGCAGTAATCAAACAAAGGTGAAAGTAATAATCTGCAGCTATTAATTCTTGCAGTAGTTCTGCAGATGAATTGCATCAAGAAGCCAGCTGGTTTAAGATACACACTGTACATACGGGCAAATACTGGCCTTGCCCAGGTTTTTATCCCTGCGCTCCTTATTTCGTAGAGGATGGAGTGTTTCATTACTCAATTCTTCCTTTTCCCTCTGATTTTTAATAAGGACCTGTAGGGACAGGACAAGGGGGAAAGGTTTTAAACTCAAAGAGGGTAGATTTAGATGAGATATAAGAAGTTCTTTACTGTAAGGTGCTGAGGCGCTGGCACAGGGTGCCCAGAGAAGCTGTGGCTGCCCCATCGCTGGCAGTGTTCAAGGCCAGGTTGGACACAGGGGCTTGGAGCACCCTGCTCTAGTGGAAGGTGTCCCTGCCTGTGGTAGGGGTTGGAACTGGAGGAGCTGTAAGGCCCCTTCAACCCAAACCATTCCATAATTCTATGATTCTACAATGTCTTTCAGCCTCTTCAAAATCCAGCTCTACCCCTGAGCAGCCCTGCCCTTTTTTGTACATTGAACTCAGCTCCCATGATGCTGACTCTCCCTTGGGACTCAGAAGTACATCACAACTGCCTTAGGAGACCTGCCTTGGGTATCAGGGGACACGCTCCCAGCCCTGAACACCTTCCATGTCCCAGCACTCAGGCAAATGGCCAAGCTCCACTGATGGGGACAAATAAAGGGAAAGAACTTCATAACCTTTCAGATGGTCTCAGTGACCTCTGTGCTGCCGGTTTCTGTTTTTAAGCAATGATGGTGATTATTTTGAAGTTAAACTCAGCAGGGGTTTGAAAAGTTGAGCTGTTCACCATTTACGGGCACAGGAAGAGCCGTTTCGCTTCTCAAGTAGTTATGTTCTAAGAGAAAGATGTAGGTGGTTCTTCATGAAAGAAAGAAAAAGGCATGGAAAAATAAAGATCAAAGTCGCTCCAGAGGCTGCTCTCTTATGGCGACAGGGACAAGTGCAGAGGCAGGTACACCCCATACCAGAGAGATGAAACCCCTGAAAATGAACTTTGGGCATCACTGCTTGATGTGTATAGTCACATTGATCAGAAGAGCCACCTCACTCCAGAAGCCTCCTCAACCATGCAGAAAGTCCCCTTGTGCCACATGTGCCTTGTCCAGGAAACGCTGCTGCTGCAATGCTACAAGCAGCTTCATGGTGCTCAGGAGGGGACAGAAACACCCCTAGTCCCAATGTGCGGGATGCCACCAAGGCAACGGTGACATTTAGCTCCATGGAAAGGAACGATGGGGTGATATAAGCCAGGGGCTGCACCACAACACCAAACCCCAGGGCAATGTGACAGTGAGGCTGCAGCTATTTCCCCTCTTCCGCGACACCCATCCCTGGGTATTGCCCCTTTATGTTCTGGGCTATGGCAAATGGAAATATCTCTGACCCTTTTGTGCCATATAGTTCTGCGAATCTGAATGAACACTGCAAACCCTGGAGTTACTGGTAACACTTGAGGCTTTGAATGAGAAGGCACTTACTTGACCTACAGCCGCTGATAGTATCTGACCTCCTTTATTCCGCTCCGCTTCTCAAAGGCAAGCGGTCGGTCTGATACCCGGAATTCATCAGGAAAACATCCAAGAGGGTGAGGGAGGAGAGCAAAGTTAAAGTGTGACACAGAGCCAAGGCTTGCCCTTTGGTAAGGCTTGAGACACTGCATCCAAAAGGAGCAGTGATGCCACCCTCTGTGTGCCCGGCTCATGGGCAGCACCAGGACCAGCCGAACCTCAGGGTGTGAGGGCTCTGCCAGGAGACCAGCCCAACAGGAGCCCTCCAGTTTTCTGGAGGCAAAGGCCTGCTTACACATCCCCTGGGCATCAGGAGAGCTGCTGGCTGCTCGGCTGGGTTTCTGATTCCCATTTCAAACAAAACCAAACCAGCCCCTGTACTTGAAAGAGAGCAGGGGAGTTATCAAAGCACAGAAGCAACAAAAACCCACCTCTGATGTGATTGAAGGTGTTTCGATTCACTAAACATCAGAGGGGGTGAAACCTGCCCCTTCACACCGCAGCGGTGCCAGGGTGCGCGGCCACAGGGGTGACACCATCCTGCTGGTGCCACCACTGGCACCACGGGACATGGACAGGAAACCCATAACAGGACTTCTGTCCCTGTCTCTGGAATTGGGATGGGAGAGCTGCTGGCTTCCTGGCAGGCACTACACTTCCCAACTGTTCTGTCCTGATAATTTTCCTCCCTGTGAGGGTGCTGAGGCGCTGGCACAGGGTACCCAGAGATGCTGTGGCTGCCCCATCCCTGGCAGTGTTCGAGGCCAGGTTGGACGGGGCTTGGAGCAACCTGCTCTAAGTGGAAGGTTGCTAGAAGGGGGTTGGAAGTGGATGAGCTTTAAGATCCCTTCCAACCCAAACCATCCCATTCCATTGCACTCCGTTTTCATCTGCTGGTCCCAGAGCTCAGCTCCAGGGAGGATCTCACTGTGCGAGCACGTCACTGGTTGAAACAAAAAGACAACAAATGGAAAGTGTCTCTCCCCATCTGAAGTAAATCCCCAAGTAGGCGAGCGCACAGTGAAAAACACTACCAGTAACAACCACCACAATGACAGCGATAGTGAACTGCTGCTGACTCGATCAGAGAGAGCTTTCTCCTGCAGCACACGACCGCTGGGGCCATGCACTCACACAGCATCAGACGGCACCAAGTCAAGAGCTTTGAACGTGCCAGAGGCAGCCGTGCCCAAGCACATGGCACCAGCTAAATAACAGATCACACAAAGCAACTGGGGGTGATAATCTGCCATGGTTATCGGCATTCCTGGGAATGCATTTCCTGATATGGTGAAATCCTTTGATATTTATATGGATGTTAAGCGTGTTTCCAACATTGATGGCAACAAATGAATGAATAGCAGCTCCACTGAGCCTTTGTCAGGGTCTTTCCCAGCCTTTCCCACAGCATCGCTGCCAGAATGGCATGGGAATGGCTGGCTGTGGCCCGGGAAGTCATTTCCAACCTAGTATTAATTTTACCAACCAGCCACAAAGCTCAAGGGGTAAGGGGTGTAGTGAGGGGTTTCCCTTTGCACAGGGGGTCCCAGATCCCACTGGGATCCCCAGGGCAGGATAGGGGAGAGCTGCCCACTGCCCAGCCCTGAGCTGCCCCTGCATTATCCCAATTGGCACCGACTTGTATTTCCCAGTTTCCATGATAAATCGTCCTCTGGAGGATGCGGAGGGAAGCTAATCCCCTCGAGCCGAAGGGATGCTTTACTGACACCCTGCAGCTGTAAGGCGATAGCAGCTTTCCTTGTTGCTCACTTTCAAGGGTGACATGTTTACAAAGAATGCTACAGCCGCTAATCCTGGATGATACCCTGTGTCTGCCTGGGAGAAATCCTAATTTCCTTGATAGGAGGAATTAGTTCCTTTAATGCTTAATACCCCTTTTTTCCCCTGAAAGCAAGCAAGTTATTGTGCAGAGCGGAATAAACATTTAGATTCAAGTGTGGAATTTATCTGCCACTAGAATTCATATGAACCATCAAACTCCGCTTCCCCAGTCTGAATCTGCCTCTGATCTCTTAATGCCAATGGCTGAATTAAAACCTGGGCTTGGTGGATTTGCATATAATTAGAGAGCAAGGGAAATGAACAGGGAATTGGATGGTTTTCTCCTCTGCCCAGCCGATGTTTTCACCAGATTAAAAAAGAGCTGATTTTTTTAACGAATATAAAAATGTATTAAATATTATTTAAGCTCTTTTTCTGTTTGGGAAAGGGAAGCAGCCAGACACAAGAAACAAACTTATACATATGATAATGAGGGCCTCCTATCGTGGGAAGCAAATATCATTGTAATTAGGATTAGGAAGGAATCCTAATTAATCTTGTCCTGCCACTTGACTTCTAGAAGTTCCTTACGCGTTCCCTCCAAGGAGATGTAAAACAAGGAGCAGTTTAAAGGCTCGTCAGCTAATCCCCACGGCTGTCAGCGGAGGGGGAGAGGGCTCCCCGAGCTTCCCAGTTGGGATTTAAGACAAAGTGGTCTGACCCCAGCACATGAGCTGGATTCAGGCTGCAGGGGAACAGGCAGCTCTGCTGCCTGAATTTCCCCATTCCCTGTGATGAACTAGGCAATGAGACAGCAAACCGAGAGAGATGGGATGCACCAAGTACTGCGGCAACCCCTGGCTCCATGGAGGCTTCTTTTCACATCTTTTACCACGGGTTTTCTTCAGTCAATATTCTATTTAGCAATACTTATCAGGCTCATTTTCAGCATGGGACTCAAGGTAAGGGATGGGAATAAATGAGGTAACTCCTGTGCTGTGCCATCCCAACCCCATGCCTCGATTTCATCTGCTCTACACTCGTGATGATAGAGATTACCTACCATGCTGGTCTGAAGTCATACATATTTGAACTCAGCTCTTGTCATGTGTCATCAAATCCTGTTTTTCAGGTATTGAGATCTACAGGTTTCATTGTGTAAGATCTTACTACGGGAGTGGATGGTCATGAGATTATTTCCATCTCTGGGTCTCAGTATGGAAAGCAGCTTTGAGGGAGCTGCTTTCCAAACTTCAGATCCAGGCTGAAAGTGCTGCTTTCTATATACAGCTAAACCAGTGCAAGGAGGTGCTGTAACGGGCGATTGTAACATGGACTGGCAATGAAATCCAGCAAACTTCATGCTTTTTTCGAAGTAATAAATAATAAATTACTCCTAAGATGGCCAGGTTGGCTTCTCAGCATATTTTCTGCAAGAGCTCCAGTGAGTTTTTGCCTATGGCTTCATGAGACCGACTGTCAATATCAGCCTGGGAATAACATGGTTAGTACAGACATGAAGAATTCTCGCTTTGAAACCAGAGAGCACACAGAATGTGCCCGGTTTTGGATTTCATTTTAACCCAGGCTATCAAGAGTTCACAGGGCTGGACTGATCAAAGGCTTCACACTGAAAAAATGAGATAGTCACTATTTCATATGGTTTTGATGAGAAAATAATTGATGAAAGTTTGCTCTTTCAACCTGGTTTTGCTTTGAGCTGGGGTTCATCTGAATGCAAGAAGCAACGGGTACAAACCGACATGGGCTGAAATCTTGGTATACTTTAAATGATCCTGGTCTTGCCAAGGGAGCTGCCACCTGCTCCAGGACTACACAGGGACAGGAATTTTATGGAGCATCATTTGTTTTGTCAGACAAATCAAGTCATGGAAACCACAACTCTTCATAGGGTGCATCTTCCCCCAAGTTTTGTTGGGAGAAGTTTAGGTCCAGGACAAAGGTTAGAGCCACCTCCTGGTCAATGCACTCACCTTCTCGGGAGGCAGAAGACCCACATGCAAGTGATGCTCACCCTAAATCTGTCTATTTTCTGGCTCTGATGAGACTGCAGTAGCAATCTCCTGCTGAACCGTGCTGCTTTATGTGAACCACACTGGGTGACCATGAAGAAGGTCCTGGTAGCCCAACCTCAACTGGGGAGAACAGCCTGAGCGTGGTGGCTGGAGGTGTGTGTCCATTCCCATCACCACAAATGTCTATTCCCATCATCACAATTGGAGATACCACGATTTCATGCAGGTGGTGAAGGGGATAAATGCTAAAATACCAACTCCTCTGGCTGAGGTCAGGCTGCTTTCCCAAGCAGCTTGCCCTGGGAGCTCGCCCTGCCCCATGGTCAGCCGTGACACCGGACTCCATGGAAAAGGTTTCCCAGCAATGTTAAACAAAGCAGAACTGAGCAAACAGAAGGTGTGTATCCAGCCAGCCCCATGCTGGGCTTGGATCAGCGCTGCTGGAGTGCGAGCAGGCAGCTGCATCCCAGCACATCCCTGGACACTGCTGGTGCACTGGTCCCTGCAGGGTCTGCCTCTGCCTGCACCTTGAGACCCCAGTGATGCCACCACCACCAGAAGTCTCCCCAAAGCAGGAGGTGTCCATTTGCCTTTAGGCAGCTCAGTTTGGGGGATTTGCTGGGAAATATGGGGTGGTTTCTGAGCTCCTCCTGGGGGTCACCTCGGGAGAGCATAGGGCCTTCAGCCCTCTTCGACACAAGGAAAACCTCGGGGTGTCCATGGAGGTGTTTGCTGAACTCTCTGATTCTCCTATTCTGTACCAGTTGAGGCCATGAAACCCAACCTGATTCACTACAACTACCCCAGCATTTACACCCATTTAGATGGAAAGAAGAAAAAGAATTCGAGAAGGAAGAACAGATCACAATCCAGGACACCATCAGTACATCAAGCTTCTGGCATTGATTTGTTCCTAACCAGACACTGAATGTAACTCACTAGCAGGCATCAGCTATTTAACTGTAGGTCATTTTGTAACACAGATTTCTTTTTTAAACTTATTTGCAATCCCTCTGATCTATAACACTGACTGACAGCTCTATTTGTGAATGAGGAAACTGAAGTTACACAGAGCATTAATTATACTATATATACATATATATCTACCTCTCCGGTATGCACATAACCTCCGCATGCCTACGGTGCAGCCTTTTAGCTTAGGTGTCATTCAGAGCCTGAGCTGGACATCTGTGCGTCCCACATCTGCTCTCTGAAAACCTGGGAATGATAAACTTCTCTCGCTATCAGGACAGTGATCCACAGACAAACAAATCCCCACTTCAGGACATGGCTACACAATCAAATCCTACACTAGTATCTCAGTAAGAAGGCCTCTTCGTAACCACTGGATTGTACATGTGCTGAAAAATCCAATTAAAACCCTCTTCCCATTGGGTCAGGATTTGCATTTTTCCCTGCAAAGTTTGCAATTAAAAAGTAAACCCATCTATCTCATGGCCATCATGTAAGCAGGCCCTTGTCCAAAGCCCCTCTCCAGGTTTCCTGTAGCCCCTTTAGGTGCTGGAAGGCAACACGAGGTCAGGCACAACAGCCCTGCAGCACTGTACGCAGTAGCACAGTACATAGGAAAGACAATCACCCTTACACTGTCAGTGTAACAGCAGAGGGACATTTCCTCCTGTTGATCACTGCACTGCTTCAGCACCTCGGATTTACTCATCTCAGGAACCCGCTTCCCTTCCTGCTCCCATCCGCGGCTCTGCCCACACCGCTCTGCAGCTGCAGGCGCTCCCTGCACCATTCCCAATCCCAGCTCGCAGCCCCACCACATGAAAGGCGCTGGGCTTTGGAGGGGCTGTGAGCTGAGCACAGGTCCATCACCTCCGGTGCGAGAGCCTCACCAGTCACCTGGAGCTTCCCGCAAGATAAACCCTTGTTTGTTGTGTTGCGAGGGCTTTCTGGTGACAGCCCATAAAACGTTGCCTTGAGTCGATCTCTCTTATCTCCACATCCATCTGCCTCAGCCGGGCTGCTTCGTGCTCGTACAGGGCTATGTTCACACCAAGAGTTTAACAGTGACTGCATTTCTTAACTGTACAGGGTTTTTTTAGGGTGGAGACCTCTTATCTCCTGCATCTGAACAAGATCCAGCTCAGCAGAGACACTTCTGGTTGTGATCTCTGCCATGCTAACAGTAAATATTGCTCTAACAGGAGATCCTATATAAATATGTCTATGCATTTTACACAGTGGTGTAATAACTACCAGTTACTGTCCAAGCTCTCACATCCAGCATGGTGGCATTTAAAGAGGCCTACAAGAAACCTGGAGAGGGGCTTTGGACAAGGGCCAGTAGGGACAGATCAAGGGGGAACGGCTTTAACCTGCCAGAGGGGAGACTGAGATGGGCTCTTAGGCACAGAGCACGGCACAGGAACACAGAATCACATCCCATCATCTCCCATCAGGGAGGGAGGAAAAGGTGCCCTGCATCCCCAGACAGGACCAGCCCACTTATCCCATCCATCCTGAAGCACTTCACCCAATATTACTATGAGGCAGATGGGGAGCCCTGCATTAGCCCCCCTCATTTATCCTCAGGCTCAAGAGTTATCAGGCCCCAACCATCCCCATTAAACACAATCCACTTGAGTGCTGCTTTTTTTTTGAAAAGTATTATTTTAAATTACTATAATTTGTACTAATAAATCATAATTATTCAGCAGAAAACAAATTGTAGCGTGGAATTTAATCCCTCATATCTACTCTATCTACTATAAACTAGTTCCCAGCGAGCTAAGAATGAGCTACCTGGCAATCAGAGATGACATGATTTATTCTTTCATTCTCATTCTCCATCGGGTATTATCTGAGCACCTGCAGTGCCTCTGCTCTCACCCAGCGTGTCCTGAGCTGCGCTGGCTGCAATGACATCTGCTGGTGGCTACAAACCCTCTCAGCTGGCCCAGGTATTATTATCCACTATAGTAAAAGCAGCAGCCCTGTGCTTCTGCACTCTTGGGGTTTTATTTGCCCAGCTCAGTACAGAGCTATGGAACAGTATTTCTGTGGAAAGGAAGAATTGTGGTCCATCTGCACAAGCTCAAGAGGTAAAACTCACTGACTCAGCATGGAGCACAAGGCTGCTCTGAAACTTCACAGCGGTTCCCCACAAAAGCCCCTGTGCCACTGTTATAAAACGAAGGGATGGGTTACACTGTAAAGGAAGAGATAGAGTAACTATAAGTTACGGGATCATGGTAAAATCCAGAGCAAGGAAAGGCATTTCCAGGGGCAGGTCTCCAGTGGTTTCAAGAAAAGATAACCTTGGTTCTGTCTGGGTGGCAAAGACATGTATTGGACACAACAGCAAAGAACGACATGGCCTTGAGTTCTGTAGGGCTCCTGAGCCCACAGACTGGGAAACATTTTCCATTTCCTCACTTTGAGGGGCTGCTAACACACATTCCCTGTTCCCCAGTGAAGCTACAGCATCCCCAGTGCCCCTTGCTGGGTATTGCTTCGGCTGACAAGAAACCTGGAAAGAGGCTTTGGACAAGGGCCTGGAGTGACAGGACAAGGGGAACGGCTTTAACCTGCCCAAGGAGAGATTGAGATGAGCTCTTAAGCAGAAGCTCTTCCCTGTGAGGGTGCTGAGGCACTGGCACAGGGTGCCCAGAGAAGCTGTGGCTGCCCCATCCCTGGCAGTGTTCAAGGCCAGGTTGGACACAGGGGCTTGGAGCACCCTGATCTAGTGGAAGGTGTCCGTCCCTGCCTGTGGCAGAGGCTGGAACTGGATGAGCTTTAAGGCCCCTTCCAACCCAAACCATTCCATAGTTCTATGATTCCTGCTACCAGACCCAAGATGCACAGGGACCATAGAGAAGGAAACACACCACCAAATCCAATGCATTTCCAAAGCTAGAGGCACTCTGCAGATGCCAGTATGTAAGGGAATTTGTCACAAACAACCCTTCAACTAGGCCAGCAGACACAGAAGCTGGTGTTCGATGGCGTCTTTTTGCTGAGGTTGAATTGCTCTTGCTCAGCACCAGAGACTTGAACACTGATTGCAACAGCCCTGCTCTGACCAGAGAAAGAGAGCTGCCACCCAGGCAGGACACACAAGGAAGAGTTTCAGCCATTCCTCTTGCTTGGGACTCTTTGCTAGAAGGTACATTACTGGAAGGAAAATGCTGTAATAGAAGTTTTTAGTCCCCAGAATAGAAAGAAGGGACCACAACTACACTACGTAAGGGAAACATCCTCACAACTTACTACACGTGATGGGAGCTCTCTCTTCCATGATATGCAATCAGTTAAGAACAATTAGAACTTGGAGATAGTCACTTAATGATTTTAATGGGATGCGGCTGCAGGAAGATTTCTTGCAGGGAGAAGCTTCAAGTCCAGCAGCTATCCCATGGCACAATGGGACCAGGCACCGTGCGTGGACTTTAGATGACGCAAGAAGCAAGACCATGGGTGAGCTGAGAGCAGGATGGAGACAGAGGGACCCGAAAGGGCCATCACATTTTGTATGGCACTGTGAGCTTGGGAGCTCTGAAGAGGCCCGTTTGTAAAATCGAAAGAAATGAAAAGAATTAAGTAAGTGAGATGGCAGCCATCAGAGTGCTCACCCAGCACTTTCCCACCTCGGGCAGGAGCTCTGATTAATGCTCATTAGCTTATCACCACATTAGATCCTGATGATTCATCACTTACTACCCCAGGAATTATGACGCACTGGGGAGAGATATATTTGTAGATTCCATGGGTGTATGCCATGTCTGGAACACTTAAATGATTTTGGCATGAAAAGGGACCAACCACAAGCCCAGCTAATCAAACCAGCATTTCTCAACCTACACCTTCCAGTAGTTCTAAAGAAGATTCAGAGCAAAGACAAGACTATGGCACTGAAGACAAATTTATCTGCCTCATCAGCGGTGTAGGATCTGTGCAGAACAAAGGGCTGTGCAGGCAGGCTGCCAGGAGCCTGTGGCTGCTCCTCCTTTGCATATAAATTTAAAAAGAATTTTAATAAGTGTTAAATGCACATGATTATTTCTTATTTATAGCTGAAAGTAGGTGTATGCTTCAGAAAACAGAGAAAAAAAAGTACCTTTGGAAGGCTGAATGGAAATCAATGGAAAAACCTGTGACTGCTGCTTCCAACCAACTCCTGGGTACGCGGCTTTATCCTCCCCACAGCACAGCGGGGACAGGTTTGAATCCCAGCCTCCTCCCTTCATATGTGATGCATCAAATGGGAAGGGATGTGCTCACAACTGTGTGCAGCTCCCAGGGAGCTGTGCAGATGGCCAATTCCCCCGTGCTCCCGGGGACTGTCACTCAGCACAGGTTTGGAAGTGGAGCAGCATATCCTCACGCAGCTTTGATGGGGTGGCCTGCAACACGGGGGCACCCAGTTTGGGGCGGACTTCAGCTTCAAGTTGCTTTGCATTTAGTTGCAAGTAAGCATGCAAACAGCCTGGAGCTTCTTTTTTCATAGTTTCTGAAGTGTTGATGATATGAATCCCAAACCCTCTTTTTATGTGTAAACAGGAGCAGCTGTCATACCCCTTCCAACTGAAATATCTTACCCTATCCTATGCTATGCTATCTTATCTTATTCTATTCTATTCCACACTATATTATATTCAATTCTATATTCCACTCTATTCTATTCTACTCAACTCCTATTGCCCATTAGTCACCAAGCCGCCAGGAAGGGAAGCTCATCCCTTGCACTCATGGTGCCACCAGGCCCTGCCATCTGCCCATGTTTGCTGTGAGCCGGAGAAGCAAAAAGAAAAGCTGATTTTCTCTGGGGGGGGTGAAGATCCAGCTCTCAGAAGCAATGTGGAGTCATGAAACAGAGGAGATCAAAGACTCGTATGAGAACTTTGGAGCTATTCTTGGATATGGCAGCTTCTCAGCCAAAGCATCTTCACCTCGCCGGGATTGAGACGAATTTCCTCAGGACAGATCCGTGTGCAGGGCAGAGCTGCAGGCCTCAGAGCACCTTACTGGCAGGAGGTTACTTAAGGAGACTGTTCCAGCCCAGTCACCTCACGGTGACTACACCAGATACTCCTCCTTGAAGCCTGTTTTTTCCACGGAAGACTGTTGTCAGACCGCAACGGTACCCATTTTTATGTTATCCATGTCACAGCAGGCAGGGAAATCTGAGACACGGCACTCCCAACCCACTCGCTTGGGAAGGCAGCACTGGTTACCTCCTGTTTTTTCCTAGCCCATGGCTCCTGTGAGCCATGAGCCTAAACTAAACCCTAACCTGAATGTGGAGAACAATATTAACCCCAACTCATGGGACTCTTAGTGTAGTTCCTACCAAAGGAAGCATTCTAGCAGCTCCACCTGGATCCCGTTTTAAGGCAGGCTGAGTACAGCTTGTACATTGATGGCTTGGGTGAGTTCTGGTTAGGGTTAATACCTGACAAGGGCAAAACGATGGTGTTGAGGCTGGAGCAGGCTTTAGGATTATAATCCAGGCCAGGAAGAACAGATGAAGTCAGGTCATGAAAAGGTTCAGTGGAGCTGGGTGAGCAAAAAGAGAGCACATGGAGCTCTTTGAGAGCTTCTTCTGGGACTGACGACGCTGCATGAGTTTGGGAAGGAGCAGAATTACAGTTCCAGCAGAAGAAACTGATGGGTTAGGATAACAAAGGGATTTGGGGGAGACAGCACCAAAACTGAAAGCTCTTGTTGAGTGAAGCTGCAACTCCTTTGAAATCTGGGTTCACCAGAAGTCACTGGAGCAGTGAAAGGCCTGAGGTTGAGTTCAGGATTCGAGTTCAAGTCCAGCAGATCATATGGTGGACTCTGGATGTGCTGCCACATCTAGAACCATTGTATTTGGGAACTGGGAGATGTTCCTTGACCTGGGCTGACATTAAGTGTAGGATTAGAGCTTAAAGCAGGAGAAACCACTGAGATTGTACTACAGAGGAGGTCACTAAAGCAACCTGAGAACTGCTGAGTGCCCCCAGGCCACTTCCAACCATGGCCAGCAAGAGAGTGATGACCAAGGCTCAAGGTAGTCAGTAAAGGTCAGAGGGAAAGTACGAAGTAAATAGTATATCATGGGAATTCAGAAGCAGTTACAATGCCTTATGGCTTTTCACAGGCAAATCTTAATCCTAAAATTATCCCCTACTATCCAGTGTCTCCTAGCAGCCCTAACCTCCATGCAGGCCCATGCTTTGTCTTGCTCACAAGCTGTAGCTTGTGCTCATTGAGTTCATAGGCCTCTATCAGCCCAAATGTTCACCCTAACACATGCCTTATTCCTAACTCAAAACCAGATTTTGGGGTTTTTTTTGCTAAATTGTGCATTCAAATCCTCACAAAACTGTTGCCATGTGAAAAATAATCATGTCTTGGTCCTCCCAAGCACAGCTGATGCTCTGTATTCAGCTCACTGTGCATCTTTGTGCTAATGAAGAATACAAGCAATGAGAATGAGAAATTACCCAGGAAATCTGTTTGCTCCAGGGCAGGTCGACTGACCTGTGGACCCCACACATGTTGTGTTACAGACTGAGAACCTTCAACCCTGCAGGAGGAATCAAAAGTAAAAGCAGTTCTGAGTGTGGATGGCAACTCTTTCACCCACCCGATTAACACATAATGATAAATACATCCAAGTGTCTGTTGCACAGAGTCTGTACTGGGACACATCTTTTTTTCCCAGTCCCAAAGTGGAAACTTTCTATTAGATCTGATCAACCATACTGTTCCCCTGACTTTTTGACTAACAGACATATAACACTATCACTGAGACTCATATCCTGCCCTTCCTTTCACGGCACAAGTCCCTGGAACACAGGCAGCAGCTGTAACTGTGATGCTAAGAGACAAAACACAGAAGGACTCCTGTCCTTCCTTCTATTTTGGGGCTTTACTCCCTGGATCGTGGTCCTCTGTACGTTCGGAAGCAGATCAGGGGCAGCCTAGATGAATCCTGGGCACAAGGAACACTTCCCAGCTCTCCCATCTCCTGCAGAAGGGCCATTCCCTGCCTCTTCCAAGCTGGGAAGATACTGTCATCCATGCGGGATGCTGACATGTATAGGTCTTGTACGAACAAAAGCAAGGAAGATTTTTATGCCATATTTCTGGGAAAGCGCTTGTAAACTAAAGACTCACCAAGACTTGAACTTGCCTACAAAGACTCACAGAGGCCCAGCGTCTGGCCAGGTTCGTACAGAACACAGCTAAGGACACAAGTCCATGAGTGTTGACTCACTCCCACTCCTGCCCTGCAAAACCTTCCTTCCACGGCTGGGGGGATCAGAGCTCTGCTCACCCACTGCTCCGAGGTGGCCACAGGTTGCTGCTCACCACGAACCTCCCTGCTCTGCAACAGCAATGGTAGGAGGAAATCACCCTCCAGCATCAGGTGTATGCGTGTGTTTATCTGTGTTTGTCTGTGCACACCCCAAGGAAGTCAATTTTAGTTTCACCTCTCAAAGTCGTCTCTGCTCGAGCTATGGGGTCCCCTCCGCTTCAGCCTGTGTGTAGCGAAGTTCAGGTGAAAAACACCATGTCTCTATTTTCCATGGTAAACCACAAGGGGTTGAAATTCACACCACTCTATTTGCAAACAAGCAACTCCTGCATGCACAGAGCCCTGTTTCATTGGAAACCCTCACCCCAACGTGTCTTAGGTTCAGAAAAAGAAAGTTAAAGTCTCAACCACAAGCAGCAAACCTCACGCTGGCCCCACTGTATCCTGTGCACCATTAGCCAAATAGGAGCCCGGGGTTTGATTTCCATGCTGTGTTGTCTTTCTGGTCTGGCTAGGCTTGGTCTAGACTGTATTCTGAATAGAAGGAGAGAGAAGCTATTCCTTCACCTCCCTCCCCCTGTGCATCCCTGTGATTCGGGATGAGCGCAGGAGCAGGAATATCCACCCTCCAGGACCACGCGTTAATTTGTTCTGCTCTGCTCCTAAATTCCACCTCTCTGCTTCAATTATTGCTCTTGCTTTCCACCCAACCCACAGCATGAGATTTTGCAGGCTGGGTATTTCAGGCTCTAGGGCCCAGATCCTAATTCCCCATCTCTGCTCCTGCCTTCCCATGCTATTGGAACCTTTTCTTTGCTGAAGAATGGGAAGCAAAACCAGGGCTATAAAACCACATTTTACCACCCAAACACTTCATTATATGGCTCCCTTTTTAGCAGGTGCTTGAAGCAGAAACCTTTGACTGAGGGAAAAGAAGAGTAATCCATGTGTGAATGACCAGATACTCTCATTAGCACTAGGCTTTTCTTCACAAAGTTGCACCACTGAGTCTGGCTTGCCTACATTCTTTGGAGGCAATGTAAGCCTCATTTAAAAGACAGTTTGTGGCCATCCAATGTCATTTGTTTCCTCCCTTCCACAGGGAGAAGTGGAAGGCAGAAGATGCACACATCAGACTTCATCATTGCCTTGCACTCTATGACATGGTAGAGGCTTAGCTCACCTTGATAGAAGCGAACTTAAAAATGGGCTAAAAAAGAGCTTGATTCCTCATCCCAGCTTTTGCAGCATCAGCAGTGCAGCAGCTCCAGGCAGTGATGCCCAGAGTTAGGGGACAGGATGCGTCTGGGATACACCCCGCCCTCGCCGTGGCTCCCAGTTCCTCCCAGCGCGCTCCCTGTGAGTAATGAGCATTATCCCTGCCGACTCAGGCATTACTCATGAGCAAATCCATGCGTGCTGGCTTGGAAATGGAACATGAAATGAGATTTTTATATAAATATCTACCTAAACGTGCTGCTGTGGCCATGAGATTGAAAAGGAAAGTCCTGTGCAAGGCCACATTAGCACACACTCGCCGGGAGGACGCAGGAGTTATTCCCAGCTTTTCCAAGGAGTGGCCCACTGCTCGCTGATGGATCGTTTCCAGGCATTCCCACTCCTACCTGTGATTACAGCAGCTCAAGCTTCTCCCCTCCCTCTCTCCAGGCATGTCTTGGATCTCCATAGCTGGTGGTGGGCCCGGCGCTTGAGGAGAACAGCTCACCCCTGATCTCTCCATCAGACAGCAGAGCTGACTCCCCCTCCTTGCCAGTTCATTTACCCATCCTCTTTGCAAGGGAAAATCCACATCTCTGAACCTGTTGCTTCAGGGAGCAGGAGAGCAGAGACCAAGAGCCAGCAGCTCTCAGCATGCTCTGCTCATCATTTAAGCAGTTCTAAAAAGAGAAACCAGAGTAGCAACATTTTGCTCCTTTTCTGCTCCCTCCCGATCCAGCACTCATGGAACATGGGATGTCTTAACCAAAAGCACCACCAGGCAGAGCAATGCAGCCCTGTGAATCACCCTAAATAACACACTATGTCCTACAACCAAAGTGATGAACCAAACAGCCATTTACGCTGTGTATGGAAGTTGGGACATTCCACACACAGACCACAGAGACTGAAACTTTATATAAAACACTCCTTTCCACAAAGCTGATGAAGAATATGCCATGCTACAACACAGAGCAATGGGTGGTGCTGAGGAAACAGCAGAACCCCAGCGTGGTACCCGAGGATGCTGCTGTCCTTGAGACTGACCTCATGTGCTCCCCTGGGAGTTTAGTACCTGGGACACACTGGTGTCACTGGATTAATTCCCTGTTCTGTAAGCATCACTGTGCTGCTGCATCTCCTCCCTTCATATATGATCTACCTGCTCTCACTGCACCAGGAATGGGAAATGGAGAAGACAGAGTGGTCCAGGAACATACCCAGGTACTGAGGGCTCAGCATCAGGCAGCACAGGGATGCAGAAGAAGGATGTGCTGGAGACACAGTCCTCAGCCCCGGGAAGATGCAAATAAATACCCCCATTGCCACCCTAACCTGTATCTTCCCCCAAGGTGGGAATTCCTCCAAGGACTGGGGAAATCTCACAGCATCACTAGATTTTCTGGGAAGACTGGAGGACAAAAGAGGCACCTGCCTCCATTCAAGTCTCTGTAACCTTAGAGGCCTCTCTCTCCACCAGTGGAACATCAATGAAATAATGCGGAGTGGTTTGTGGGATTGGGATAATTTCATATAGAGGTATTTTGGAAAAGCAGGATCACCACCACCTGGCAACAGTGTGAGTCAAAGGTGCATCTGAAATGCTCTTCAGCTGCAGAAGAGGTGCTCTTAACTAAGTGAAGAGGTTAAAAGGAGATACATGTACAGTTGCTTTCCAAAAGAGAGCAGTTAACTCTTCTTTCCCAATTCAAGTGGATGAGCACCAGTAAATGGCTTCAAAAAATGCCCGTATTGGGTTCCACAGTTGTCAGCTTGTGATTCCATGATGCAATCCCAAGACTGAAATTAAATGGCTGGTTTTTGAATGTTAGTCATACAACCTTCCTCTGGGACCTGAACGTCAACCTGGGTCAAGCTCTCTCCTTCCTCCACATGGCCACCAATTCCAAGGAATATATAGGTCAAATTCTACGCAGACACTCCTGTAAAGCCATCACTCCAAATTATATGTCAATTACGTATGTTGAATTTAGCAACTCTTCCTTTTAAATGCAAGCTTGCTTGAGGACTTTAAAACTCTTGGTATCTGCAGTAAAATACTCTGCCTTGCAGTTGTCCTGAATCCAGACAGGAGCAGCAGTGAATGAAAGTCGTCTTCAAGGAGCTGTGTGGTGCCCTTTAAAACCTATTTGTGATCATCGCAAGAACCCAGAAATCTCAGCACCACAACGACTCCTAACACCAAGAGGAAGGCAGAGAACTGAATGGACAGGGAAAGTAATGATGTTTGGAGCCTAAAAGAAGAGATGTTGATCTAGAGCTTTCTGCTTCTTTAGCAAGAATCTTTACCTTCAACTGTAGAGAAATCGTACAGTGACTAAAGCCACGTTCACATGGAACTCAGGTGGAGCTGGAAGGCTGGATTAGAGTCAGGATCTAAAGAAAACATTAAAGAATCATCTGCCTTGTTTTGCATAGGGCAGTGCACATGAAAAGCCACCTAAAGCACAGAAATAAGCATAATTCATTTTCTTTCACCTAATCTGGTCATCTGCAAAGAGACCTGACAGCATTACACACACAGCAAACGAAAACTGCAAGAACCCAAGCGCAGCCAAGGACTTGAACAATTAAATGAAGAAGTTGAAGCAGGAGATGATGATTCTAAGATGAAAGAGGATTTCTGAATGACGCCATTTGGAGCTGTCTGCAGGCCTTTCCAGCACCGCATACTGCTTGGCCCCAACAGCAGGACATGAGATTTTACCACTTCTCTATTTTTCCTTCATAAACTGGAGATTACAGGTTTGTGGGTGAATTCACTGGCGCTAATTCTCTTTTCTTGTTGAAGCACAATACTGACAAAGTGATGGAAATCCATGATTGATCAAGAAAACACAGTTGGATGGACTTGGAGCAACCTGCTCTAGTGGAAGGTGTCCCTGCCCATTGCAGGGGGTTGGAACTGGATGAGCTTTAAGGTCCTTTCAACACAAACCAGTCTATGATTCTATGATATGAAAGGTGGACGAACCAGGGGCAAAGGCTCCCCTGACTTTGCAAAGCAGGAGTTCATTTAGTCCGATGATCCAAGTGCCTACAGTTAAGACTACAGAGGTTGCAGGTTCCTGATGTATCTGAAGGATGCACCATCAGCCCTGCCAGCTCCCAGCCCACACGAATCCTGCCTTAGGACTTTCAAATTCAGAACACACAAGGAAAAAAGATCCCTTTTTATACCATGCAGGTCCTAAAATGTCCTAATTGAGTTTGGGGGCAGTTTTTTCCAAGCCTGTCGGAGGTGAAAGCGTTGGGCATGTGAGCAAGAGGAGAAATCATGAGCTAATTTAGCAAAGAAAAGGAAGTTGGATGGGCTTTGAGGTAAAGTCAGTTAAAATAATGGCACAGCACTGAGGTAAAATAACTGAAGATACAAACCCCACATCATCCTAATCTCTGTTTCATCAACTGCACTGAAAGAAGCTGAGGAAAAAGTGTGTATTTCATTCTGTCCAAAACAGAACTGTTGCGCTGCTTGGGGGCTGGTGGTCTCTGTGGGACCATTACCCAGTGATGCTGAAGCTGCCCCAGTTCAAACCTCTCTTGTAGGCAGGTTGGGCAGTGTAAGGCAAAACTTGTATCCCAAGCGTATCCCAGGGAGCCTGGATTCATTATTTAAGAGAATTAGGGAACTAAAGAGGGATTAAACCAATAAAATACACAGACATTAAACTGCTGCCTTCAGAAATTTATCTCAAAACCTACACTATTTTTAGAGAACAGACCCTTTGTGATGAGCTTGTACCTTGGTATGCAAAGGAATGAAGAATTCTAGCTCTGAACTGTACTACAGAATTACACTCCCTGCCACAGAAATCTGCAGCTCGAAAAAGATGCCCTAAAAAGATGGTCTTAGACCCACTGGGATTCTTGCACATGGGCACATCCCCCGTGGAAGTAAGTTTCTTAGGAATCTGAGGACATGGCTCTCTTTGGGAGTAATTCATAAGCAACAAGAATAGTCAAGAAGTAGGAAGAGCTGCTGCTGGAGAGAAGGAGCACACAAACCAAGGGAAAATGCAGAGCCCCCGGATAACAGAAGCTTTGGAGCTTTCCCAACTGCTGACAGGATGCAGGCCATGCCCATGCTCATTCACACCAGCACTAGCTACCAAGGTAAGCATCCAAGGATGTCATGTTCCACCTTCGAAGCTAAAGAAAACAGATTACCCACCAGCAAAGAGATCATTTTTGCCACTAACACGTTTCGCAAGTGTAGGATCCAGCACTCCCAGCTTCTGCCTTCACTTGTCACTTTGTGTGCAGAGCAGCAGCAGGTCCAATTCTTTCCTGATGAGATAAAGCACTTCTGTGCAGCGCCTGTACTAAAGGCACATTGTAAACGGAGGCTTATAATTTATTTATGCACATTAGAAACTAGCTAATTTGCACTAGTGACTAGATACACTATTGGAGGTTTTCATATTTTATGAATCAGCAAGCAAGCTAATGAACAAACAATTACGGAGTGAACAAAGAAATGTACTTTGTTTGTTACTTTTAGTGAGCTCTAATAATATATTATATTAGTGAATACATTTGGTTCAAGAGATGCAGTCTAGACAGTAACCCACACCATGTACTGAGATATTACAGAAAAGAAGTGAAACGCCTGTGCAGGGTGTGATAATGAGAAGCGAGGCAGAGCCCTTGTGTGTGAACCAAATGCCGGTGGGTGGGAGCAGCAGGCAGGGAATGTCTGCGATGGGATGAGCAGATGACTGAACACTGCCTTGAGAAGTCTGGGTTTCTCTCCTTAAATACAGCTGTGGGTCAACAAACAGCTGCTATTTGCATAGAGAAAATCAATATATTTAGAGGAGGTAGAAATTAAAGCAATTTGGGCAGGGTGTTGCTGCGGATGCTGATGCTGTGCAGGCCG
Organism: Amazona ochrocephala; assembly: GCA_039720435.1. Taxonomy (NCBI): domain Eukaryota; kingdom Metazoa; phylum Chordata; class Aves; order Psittaciformes; family Psittacidae; genus Amazona; species Amazona ochrocephala. The sequence continues at coordinate 18,258,937 of CM077889.1, forward strand.
TGGGAGGGCTGTGGTGCTCAGCTCCCAAAAGAGAGGTTAAGGGAGGTGCATCCCCCTGCTTTCAGAGCAGCCTGGTCCTCTCCACCCGCGGCAGGAAGCGTGGCACATCTGCACCCCACTGTGCAGCCCATGGTGAAGGCACCTTGCCTTCCGGTGTGTGCCATGGGTGTGCAGGCTTCACACGAGATGTGCCTGGTGGCTCCGGTGATGGAGCACCCCAAACCTGCTGCCAGAACTGGGGCCATGGCTCTGCGCTGGCTCCTGCACCTGAAATACCCTTCTGGCAAAGGAGCAGCTCCACTAGGTACCAGCAGCTCCAGCTCGCTGGCTCTTTTGAGGCCAGCTATAAAGCTGGTAAACACTTGGACTCGTCTGACAAAACATTCGAGCAGGAGGAAATGGGGTGTGTGCAGAAATACTCCATTACATATTGTAATGGCAGACATTAATTCAATGTTAATAACACTTTGCACTTTTCAATCACATATTCTAAAACCCTTTAGATAGGTGGGGAAGCATTTGGCTGATAATTACTGGGCAGAGCCCAGTGTATTCTTCCCTTAGGCACGAGGAGATGAAGTGACTTGTCAGAGTGGCAGAGCTGGGAAGAGAATCTACATCTACCCATTTCCAGACCTACATTCCCATCTAGTTGCCAGAAAGAGGAGTTAATTTAAATATTACCGTTTGCTGACCTACTTACAATGCTACCATCAAAACTTGGAAGCTGTGATCAAGTATATTCCCCTCAATACTTGGGCTTTTTTAGGATAACGCTATCTTTGAAGTACGCCTTTCAGCTGCATTAAACAGAGGGATCATTATTATTTGCTCCACTTTCTTAACAAGTCCCTGTTTGCTGCAGACTTTGGATAGACACTAGCTCAGCCTCCCAACCCTGAAAAGCACCTTCCCAGTGCAGTGCGATTGCTCGCTGTGATTATCACCCCCTGGCCGTCAGTCACACCTTGCCCCAGGAGCTGGCAGGACCTAAAGATACGGCGCCTGCGCAGGCAGAGCAAAAGGCTTGTGGCTGTGCCTGTACCTGCCCCTTTTGGTCCTCTTCCCCTCCGTTTTCTTCCTAAACAACCTCCTCCTTCCTCAGCCAGCCCATTTTCAGTACTTAGTGGGTCATTCTGTCACCTTTCATCATCAGCCTTCCTCCCCTTCACCAAAACCCCAAACCCTTTCCTGCTAGCAGAGAGAACTACAGCACCATCAAATATCAGCAACCACAGTATGCAATGTGAAAGACGAGTTCAAAACACAGTCTCCAGCATCACCCACCACCCATCCTCCTGTGGTTTCTCAGGTCCCGATGCCCGGCAGCCTGCTGAGCATCCCGGTGCTGGGCAGAGTAAAACCCTGCCAGAGGTTTAAGCCGCTGCACTAGATTAAGAAGCTGATAGTGATACCTAGAAGTAAGACAGAGGAAATGGTCAGCGCTGTGCCTAGTTTTGAGGGCTGACCAGTGCTTCCTAAGTAGGTCACATCATGTGGAGGGGAAATCACTGTTGTCTGACCTGCTATGGCTGAGCAGCCCAAAGTGCCCCCTCAGCTACCATCACCCCAACCATGCTCCGCTCATCCCACACACTGCCTGGAAAGCCACGGAGCCACCTACACCTATGGAAGGGTGAAATCCCTATTTTAATCCCCTGGGTGATTCCACCCTGACAGAAACTCCATCCCTTGAGCTCTGTGTTTCCCTCCCAGGTCACCAGGAGCCGTTAGACATGCTCAGCCTCGCCGTAACCTCCCACCATACAAACTGTTTACAGCCATTTATCGAGGTGCACCAGGTGTGGATGCGGTTACCGGCTCGGAGACTGTTTACCTCATCCTCCTTTCGGCATCACATTGTCACAGACTGTATATGAAAATCAGATAACAATGGTACTTCAGTCACAGCCAGCTCAGCTCTGCACACTCCACTCACACATGCAGCGGAGGACGCGGTGCATGTACAGTCCTCGCAGCAAACCACACACGAGCTGCTGCAATCAAGTCTCTGCCTTATCTTTGCTGAAGTAAATTACACTGAATTCTTTTTTTTTTTACCCCTTTTCAAAGCTAATACACAAATGACAGGATGTTGTTGAAGGAAAATATGAGCTTTCATAAGATATTATTATTAGCACATGTGCACCTCTCTGCTGCTTTGATCTTACTGTAGGTTTGTGTTTATTCCTCCTGACTCTGGACCGGCTGAACTCAAACCCGATGTCTGCTCCGATAGAGATCCCGAACAATTAAAGCTGGATTCGTTAGCCACAACATCATGGAGCCAGGGCTATGGGACAATTGTGAGGGTGACACTGGGCTGAATACATTCTCTATGTGCAGTTTTCCCAAAGTCTCTGGGCCGTGACGAGGTGTTTGCTGTGAACGGAAGGGTGGCAATGTGTGCACTGAACAGTGCCCTTTGATATTTCACATGTAAGTCAGAGCAGGTTCAGGTTTTGTTTGCAGCGGAACTGTGCTTCTTCCATTGTTTTCTGAGCTGAAAAAACCACCACCAGTGTTCAAAAAGGCTGCCTGAGAAACAGTGTCAAGGATTCACAGCCATCTCAGATGGTCTGTGACCAAAATGCATTTATATATGTTATTATATACTGGTTTATTAATGCTTCTGCTGGCAGCGCAGAGCCAGTGCTGCTGCAGAAGAGTAATTCCCAGGGTGTTTCTGCTTTGGTCATCAGGGGAATCATTTGCTGAGCTCCAATCAATTACAGGTCCACAACCTCCCTGTAGGCAGGGCAGTTGTACAGACAATACTCAGGGCATGTTTTGGTGGTGATGCACAGGAAGAGAAACCTACCTTGACACTTAGTCCCCGAACTAAAGGTGCAAAGCCAGCAGTGAGAAACAAGCAAGCGGCTTTTCAGCGAGCAAATCTGACTCTTATAAATGAAATCTTGGCAGGGTTCATTCATACTTGGTGCCACAGGACCAGAGCCCTTCAGCTGTAGAACTAGCTATGAACAGCCCCTCTTCCCAAGGTAAATGGAAGGAATGAGTTAAAAGAGAACAAAGTTAGCAGGAATGGGATAGGTGATTCTGTCAACTGGCTTCATGCACAATTAGACAGTAATTTCAGACAGCCTGTGTCAAGAGCTCAGCCACGCTCTGACACCTCAACAGGCCACAAAAGGCAGATCTCAGGGATGAAATGCTTTACCTGTAGGAGATTCACGTTTGGAGGGTGGAATCTCTGTCTGTCCTTCCCCACATCTGCTGCTGCCCCAGCTCCCCTCCTTTGTCCGCATGGGACAAAGAGAAATACATTAAACATACCCCTGAAAAACAGGGGCATGTGGTACTTTTAAATGCCTGCTCAGCTTTATTGACCTGAGAATCACCAAATCATAACTGGTTTGTATTGGAATGGACCTTAAAGCTCCTCCAGTTCCAACCCTTGCCACGGGTAGGGATACCTTCCACTAGAGCAGCTTGCTCCAGGCCCCTGTGTCCAACCTAGCCTTGAGCACTGCCAGGGATGGGGCAGCCACAGCTTCTCCGGGCACCCTGTGCCAGCGCCTCAGCACCCTCACAGGGAAGAGCTTCTGCCGAAGAGCTCATCTCAGTCTCCCGTCTGGCAGGTTAAAGCCATTCCCCTTGTCCTGTCACTACAGGCCCTTGTCCAAAGCCCCTCTGCAGCTTTCTTGTAGCCCCCTTAGGCACTGGAGCTGCTCTAAGGTCTGCCCGGAGCTCTCTCTTCCCCAGGCTGAACAAGAAGTGCCCCACCAGCCATGCTAATGGCACCTGAGGGCTCATGCTTATGCAGAGTGATGCCACTGAAGTCGAAGTGAATGCCACCAGGTCTGGAGGTGACACACAGGGCATTGGCACAGGCCCACTGCAACCAGATGCTATTTGTGTGGAAGGGTGATGGGAGGCTGTGCGACAGCAGCATCAAGAGGCCGGGAAAAGCCACGTGAAAAACACATCAGCAAACAAGGTACATCAGGAAGAAAAAGATATTCTTAATGGTTTTGTGAAAATTCTGACCTGGGGAAAAATACCACAAACGGTGAAAAACACCAACTGAGCCTGGGCAGGTTTTGGGAAACACCCAAGACAAGAAGTCTGCAGAACTCTGACAATTCCCCATCAGCCCTACCGAGTGTGGAAAGGGAATTGGGAACGGCAGCAATCCCAGGAGACAGAAGCTGCCAGTGCTGCTGAGTGATATTTACATCTGTGTCCTGCCAACAATACCATTACTGGATTATCAGGGTGGATTAAGCCTTTAGCCAATTACCCCGACTGGTAAATTGTAAATTGTCTAGACTCCTTCTTGTTCAACAACATGCATGAAGTTTCTCTTTATCGCTACAGCATCACACGATGCTCTTGTGGGATGTAATCCTGTGCTTCCCCGGGAGGTTCAGGTGAGCCCTGCCTGCAGCTCTGGGTTGACTTTGCGTGGCCCTGCGCACAGACAGAGTTATTTCAGACAGGATTCTCATAAATTCAGAACGACTTCCAAATTTCTTGACTAGGAGATCAAAGAGGCGAGCATTTGCTTCGTGCCATCTGGGGAGCTGCTCAACAGGGCAACGCAGTCTGGGGAAGGGGGAGGAGAAGGGAAAAAAGAAAGTCTCGGAGATTATGCCCTCAAAAACAAGCTCAAATGCCACCCTCACATTAAAAAGCACTGGTTGGCAGTAACAATTAATTTCTTAACTGAAACCCGCCCAACTGTGTCCAAGTGTTTTAATTTGCCTATTGCTACAATATGCAAGGGAGCTGGCAGTAATGGATTTGCAATTAAAACTAAAACTGGCAAAGAAATCGCAAAGCTGGCAAAAGAGCTAATCTGCAAGCCATGATCACAAGATTACACAGTGTTTATGCACATGCTAATTACCCCAGTGCATCGCTGAGAATCACTTGTAGCAGAGAACACTGGGTTTGCGTGATCTAAAGCCCTGGATCTGCACTGCCAGCCCAGCTAGCATCCTACCTACTTCCCACAGCTCCTGCAAGCCAGCAACACAGCGGGAATCACCGTGGTCCCTGCATGGAAGCAGCGACAGGGACAAGGGACAGGCAGGGTCCCCATAGTGCCATTGCACACTGCTGCCAGGGAAGGATGGCAATCATCTTCCAAGCAGGCAAATGCCAGCAGTCACCAAGGGCCATGTCCTCAACTGGAACACAGAGCCCATCGGGGTGTAATTAAAGCCACCCTGAAGAAACTAGCACCCAGTTATTCACCCTATTTACTTTCATCCTGCTGTCTCTTGCCTCTAAAAATAGTTATTCCAGCAGGTCTCTGGAGACCAGCGGGTTGCAGAGCACATGCACATCACAGAGCGCACCCCGCACTGCAGCCACCGAGGGCACCCACTGCCACGAGCATGAAACCTTGACAAATTACCTGCAAAGGGCAGGATGGGGAGAGAAAACGACTTAAAAGTGATCAAACATCCATGCAAATCATTTATAACAGAAAGTGACAGTGGTCAGGGGCACCGTGAAGAGCAATTCTGAACCACAGGAGAGAATTTCAAGGAGCAAACAGAGTGAAAGAGTAGTCCCAGAATAAAGGGCTGCTGGGAAAACTGAGATTCTTTAATATATAGAATTAAGGATTGCCAGTATCCTCAGGGAGGAAATGCAAATGGGGTTCAGACCATTTTTTTCCATAAAAATTAGGAAGGAGAAAGAATAGACTTTGAAGTTCGACATGTTAGTAAATGAAAGCAACAGCAAAGGAGACACAAAGAGAAAGCAAGCCCCGGACGCCTAGAATTATGTCTTAAACACTTGGTACTGAAAGACAGAACCTGAGGTGATGAGACTTCCCTTCATGCCATGCACAGATCCCAGAAAATCTCTAGATTAGAAACTGCCTGAGAAAAAAGTATTGCACAACAAAGGTAGGATGGAGTGCAGCATTCAAATGGGATTCTTTGGGCCTTATTCAGCCAGGCCAGGGTGACAAGGCTCAAGGAGCATATCAATGAAGACCTGGAGCACATCCCAGGCTGCTCCCAGATGCGCAGAGCAGAGAAAGGATTTTGGGACTGATCTTTGACTCTGGAATGCTGGCTGGAGTCAGTGCAGAAGGTGACAGTTTACAGATGTCTATGGAGATGTCAGAAATCCAATAGGCAGCACTATAGGGATTTGCAGGTTTGGCTGCACTGACAGAGCCGATCATTCCTAACACCCTCATGAAAGCTGGATGATTAGTCCAGGCCGCATGGAGGTAGTGAAGGACCAGAAGGGCACTGTAAGGATGCACAGCAACAGTCACTGCTGGGTCTGGCAGAGGGATGGATAGCCTTTGTGGTGACCTCTGAGGTATCACGGCCTTGCTTGGTGCTGGTAGCTGGCTGATGGGCAATTTGTATTTGGCTGATGGTCATTCCAACCTGTGTACTTGGGTGAGGCAATTACAGAACGAGTTCAACCCATCATTACTGGTGGCCATGGAATGCCATGTGTCAGGAAATGGCATTCGACCATCACCGATGTAGATAAGTGCTATGGAGTTAATGAGCACTAAGGAAAGGGTGGTTCAAGGAAGAAGTGCTCCAAAACCTGCGCTGGAGATTGATTTCTCCATCCCACCTGTAATGCACTGCCAAGTAGTTAATAGTACACCCAGCTGCTGGGGTAACTGAGTGAATTCAGGAGGCCATGGGATAGTGGAGACAAAACACCATGATAAAGAGGAGATGATAGAACATTGGGTTCTTCACACTGCAAACACTATGGCTCTTCCTTGCTCTAACTGAGATGTGTGGACTCTATGAGTTTAAAGACTATAACACAACCATGTCATTTTTTCTTGGGTATTTTGGGGGGTTTGTGTTTGGATTTTTTTTTTCCCTGAAATTTGGGAGAAATTTCTCCTTATATCCACAGGTTCATCTGACTTCCCTGTACTCGTTAGCCAGCACCCAAGCCAGGCTCTGCTGGTGGGGTCTGCCCTTCTGCCCTGCACAAGGAAAGCCCCAGATACAAACTGTTGCCTATTTAAAGTCATCTACAAACCAGTTTAATAAAAGCTGACTGCATCTGCTTCCATGTTATTAGTTCTGCCCCAAAACTCTGTTCCTGGCAACACAATGTTCCACGCTAATGAGCCAAATCTTCCCCTCCCATGGCAGTACTCCTAAACCTCCACACCATTCAGTTCACAAAGTTACCACCCTGTTTTCCCCTCGGGGGAGGGAAGGATTGCAGCTGCAGAGGGGGTTCTTCAAATAATATGAAGGCCAAAGATCTGTGGGAAAATCTGCTCTCAGACAAATAGCACTTGGGGGCATCTGCAGAGAGAACCAGCCCCTCTTTACTTCTGTCTGGGTCCCACGTCCTTCTGGCAGCAGAGTTTTTTATGAACCAAGCTGCCATTAATCCCCTGCCAGTTCCTGCACCCTACCATCCTCTGTGGGTAGACAGCACAGAGTGGGAGATAATGCTGCAGGGAAGTGGTATTTACTTCAGCTGGATTTTGTGGCTTCATGGGAGAGTTTCTACTTGGGGCAGTTATTTCTCACCCGCTCCTGCTGCAAGAAGAAGGGATTTGGTATAGAATAGGACAACTTTCCTCAGCTCCTTTACCAGTGTTCCACCAATTCTTGCCACTTTTCTCCCTGCAGCACTGACTGCAAGATCAATGGCGATGTGAGGTTATCACGCTGCACTGATGCTGCTTAGATTAAAGAGACATCAGATAACTCTCATTACCTAACTGAAACTCCCTGCTAGACCTTTACAGAGACATGGTAATGCCTAAGAAGCTGGAGGATTCTGCTGCCTGGCAGACACCCCAAGGCACCCCAGCTCTCTCTCCCCGCTGCGCCTGTGACAGGGATGCAGAAAGGGCTGGGATACAGAGAGAGAGGCACAGGATGCCTGGGATGCAGAGATTCAGAGAGGGATGGGATGCAGAGAATTGCACAGGATGCCTGGGATGCAGAGCTGCACAGGGCATGAGGCAGAGCCCCAGCCACCAGGAACACATGTGGTTTTGGCCTCAGCACGCTCACACCTGGAGCCTCCAGTAAGGAAAACTTAAGGCTTAGAAGTTGACATGGGCACAATTGATGGCTTTAATATCTCACAAATGGATGCACTCGCAAAACAGCCTTCCCTACCCCATTGTGCCGAGTTTCCTCATGCTTCTAAAAGCTGGACTGAACTCATCTGACCGCCTCCTCTAATGCTTTCTGGTATAAACCTTTCCGCACCACATGCGACAGCAGCATCTCCCTGGAAAGGATTTTGTTTGCTTCAGACTTTGCCTCAAGCCATTAACTGACAAACTGGCAGCTAACTACTGTTAACAAATGATTTCCTAGAGATTACTGTTTAAGTAAAAAAGGTTCCAAGATAAATAGACTCATTCTTCATGACAAGGAATTTGAATTACGCATCCAGGGGTTTGGTACATGTGTCCAAAAACTCTGCCATGCAGTCCTGGAGGTTGCTCTCATCAGTATGTTACAAGTGGGTAAATAAGAAATGACATTTAGTCCTCGGATTAATAGCACTGATTTGTGTGGCATGCGTATTTAAGACACATTGGACCATCCAAGGGCCATTCCCACCCAGCTAATGCCACTCTATGAAACTACCATTCAGGCTTAGAAGGAAATTTGCTTTTAAAGCGAGAAAAGATGCCAATTGCCTTGAAGGAGATGTGGTCTTGGGACCACCTGCAACTTGCTAAAACATGATGAAGCTACAATTGGTTTAATATCTTAAAGTAAATGGTCTACAGGCAGCACAGCTTACTTTTTCTGAAACACCCCCTCTCACAGCAGCCTGGGGTGGATTTGATGGGGCTTTTATCCAGTATCAACGTGGCTTTCATAGAATCCCAGACTGGTTTGGGTTGGAAGGGACCTTAAAGCTCATCCAGTTCCAACCCCCTGCCATGGGCCTGGACACCTTCCACCAGACCAGGTTTCCCTGCAGTGCTCTCCAAACAGCGCTTACACATGGAATGATAAAGCTCCAAAATGCTCCTAAGGGAAACTGAGTCACGGCAAAACAAGCTCCTGTGGGACTGGGAGCAGGAGCTGGGATCAAATCGCGCTTCCTCCGCTGCAGCCCTGCGTGGCAGTTACAAGACTATCCGGTTCCTCTGCTGTAAAACTTGGTACCATGCCTCACTTCTTACCTGATTTTGAGAACATCCTGTGTTAACACACAAACAAGTGGTGCTGCTCATGTTTATGTATTTGGCTATTGACATGTGTCTGACACAGCACCTGGAATCGCTGGGCTCCATATCAAACCAACTCCCTGAGGAGCAGACAGCAGAGAGGCAGCTCCCACCCACAGCAAACACCAACGCTCCCGCCCGGAGCCAGGAAGGCACTGCTTTTAGAAGAGAATTTGGATGAAGAATGATGCTTTTGGATACAGGAGCTGATCTTTCAGGCATTTATACGCAGATCCATGTACTAGATCAGTAGAAATACTGTAATTTTAAAACATTATCTTTGGCCAAGTTTAAATCTATGCATGCAGTTATATGCTATTTCCAGTAAATGCCAATAACCAAGCAACTGGCACTGATAGATGAGGTAATTTTCTGTCCTCAAGCGTAGAAATGAGGCTTTTTCTACAACAACCCTTGTCTTCAAGTGCTGCCAGAAGTCCCAGCCAGCACACATTTGATGTCTGTACCTGAATTCTGCTCCCAACACAAAAAACAGAGTTCACCAGAATAGTAAAAAACTCACATTGCCAGATATATCCCTGGTTTCAGCTACAAATCAACTATGAAAAACACAAAAGGGCTTAGGCACGATGTTAACTACAAGCCAGAAACATTAAAAACTTTTTAGCTATTTCTAAACACCAGTATCTGTTATATTGTACAGAGCATGAATGCCAACATGAGCCAAAACGTCTTAGCACTTGGTTGGAAATCTATCCTTACATCACTGCTGACTGTGTGTAGGAATGAATGCACTTACTCTATGAGGTTCAGATAAAATCACTGCCCTGTCAAAGTGTTCCCATGTCCCCTGGTCCAGCTGTTTTTAGAGTGCTACACCAGCAACAGCAAACACATTTCTGTCACATCACTTTACAGCATTTGGTCCTTCAAAGTCAGTAACATCCTGCAAGAATTCAAGTGATCCATCTAAAAACTTGAAGCCTGTTTCCACTGGAAAAGGGACAGACCTGGACGAGGGACAAGAGCTGCCCCTAAGTTAAAACAACGCAGAGCACAACTTTAAGTCTCGCAGTAAATCACTCTGAATTGCACTGCTTGAAGAGCTTGTGTCCTGCCCCATTATAACCACAGCTCCATCTGATTTGAATGAAACTTCAGACTTCAGGATGTTCATGCCAGCTATTTCAGCAGCAATGTCATTTCTTCAGCACCCGATTACTGCATTCGCTGCCGCCACAGATTTTGCTCCAATTCCAAAAGCAAACTTATTTTGAGGAAACAGACTGTTTCCAACTGGCTTTTGAGGGACCACACACTTAAAACCCTGGCCAGGCTTAAACCTTCAGCCATTCTCGTGTTTGAGGCTGTACAACTCCAGCATCTCCATCTCTACTTACAAAAGAAACATGCAAATGGGATCAGCACTGAAGATTCAAACATTCTTTACAGAAAACTATCCCTACAGTGATGATTTCAAACAAGTAACCAACTAAACCCAAAACAACAGCAAGAAAATCAAACCTGATGAGCTCTTCAAAAAGATCTCGAGCGATATCAGTTGGCAGGACTCTGTTGCCTATCCCAGAGCTATGGCAGTTTATCCCAGCCAAAGCCAAAGCCAGGAGGCTGCATCCTTTCAGATTGCCAAACAAAAGCCAAGTCCTGATCACTGGGATGAGGAAGAACTTTTTTTGTTGGGGATACATTGCTGCATAATTACTGCAGATTTCATTTACTTTCTTTTGAATACTACAGCAGCTCAAAGGCTGGGTAGATGTGGCAGCTCCTTATGCTACCTAAAGCCCTAGGCTGACGTTTTGACTGTTATCCCTCCAAAATACAGGGATGTGTGTGTCTGCTGAAGGAAAACAAAGTATTTCCATTGATAAGAGACAGGGAAATACAACTGATCTTGTCAAACTGAGCAAAGAAAGAGTTTCACGTCAAATTAAACTAAATAAAAATGATTTACCCATTTTCTCTATCAAATCCGAGTCAGAAACATGGGGATAAGATCCCAAGGGAACACCCCTGAGCAAGGGACTATTCCTGGGGCTAGAACATGGAAAATTCCATAAAGCACGAATGTTGCTAAGAATATTCGAAAGTCAAAGCTTTCTGTGGGTGTGCATGCAAAGGGATGTCAACACAACTATTTCATGATCACCGAAATTGCTACTAGCCTGCATCCTCTCCAAGTGGCTATTTTTAGGACCCTGCCTTTCATGTGGTATAATGATGTGGATTTTACAAGAGCATTTAAAATGTGTTTCATATGGTGCAGAGCCCTGGAGAAATCGCTTTATATCAGGGAAAGTCAAACAAAAAGGTTTGGGTGGGTTTGTTCCTTTAGTTTTTATCTCCTATTATTCTGCATTGGATTTGGGGTTCATGCGTGTATCTGAATTGTGACAGCACTTGGTATCCGAAAGGAATGCTCAGCACAGAGAGATGCGGTCCCCCAAAACCTCACCTGGATATCTGACTCCACATATTCCTTTCGACAGCTGGATTTCAAAGCTGGCAATATCCCACTCTAAGTTATAGCAGGAAGCCAAAGCTCAAAGGCCAAACCTCGACCTCGGCTATGCTGGTGTCAGGGGTTGTGCGCTGCCTCCCACATTAGTTGCCCTTTCTTTTGTAGGGCAGAGTCATGCAAAGCAAGGTCTGTGGATGGTGGTGACTCCTCCTCGCTATCTCTGCTTCCACACCAGTAACTCCAGGCAGCAGCATGTAACGAGACCCAACTCATCAGCCTCTCCACACTATGAACAACACTTTTTCATGTGGTAGATCTTAGGATGGTTTATTTCCTAAACATGAAAGCGGTCTCCCAGTGCCATCTCCTCAGTGTTGGAATAAAAATTCCACATTCCCGAGCCTTCCTGAGCATTTTGGTGGGAATAGCGTCTTTGCAGCCCTCCTTCCACAGCGTGTTTATCACTGCAATCCCCTCATGCTGAGTCAAGCAGACTTTTACGATCTTGGGCTTTCACATTTTACTTTAGTGTTAAGTTCCATCAGAGGAGAACCTCTGTTTACACTCGTGTCTGCTGTTCCTTGGAGCAAACCACAGCAGAAAACAAATTCAATATAGAGCAGACAAGCTGAATCACTTAAAAAAGGAGCTTTTTTTGGTCAGTCCATGATTACTGCATAGCTCTTCAAGGCAGACGTGTACTTTGTATATTATAGCTCCAGATTCTCAATGGAACAAAGGAGATACTGTTGAGACATTTTTTTGCCTATCATTTAATCAAATGTAAAGTTGTTATAACCGGAGGGGAAAAGTGCTCCAGATTCTAGGATCCAGCTTTACTTTGGTTTCAAAAACTTACCACAGCATTGTTGAGTTTATTGTTTTCTTTAACAAAATACTAATTTTGGGACCCCATGAAACACAATGAACCAGATTCTTTTCCTTGCAGCTGAGCTGTCTTTAGCACAGAAGTGGTGGCTGGGAGAGGAGCAGTGGTTTAAAGCCACTTTGGTGACCTCTTGCCCAGCACCTCCAGCCAGCAGGATCCTCTGGGTGGGTACCATTAACTCTGCCATCTTTTGCCAACCCTCCTCATTCTCAGTATTCTCCAACTGTCTCACTTTCTCCATGAAACCACTTCACAGAGGCACTGGTGGTGAAATAGTCCTTCATAACTTTGGGAATGGCCATAAATTCTAAAGACCTAAAGGCAAAAAATCAGAGAGATCCCACAGGACAGAGCAGGGATAATTTGCTCCATAAGGAGGTGAAGGTGAGAGCTCTTGGTCCAAGATCACTGGGAGGTGACCAAGAAAAGGATCCTGCTGTAATCAAGAGTCAGAAGCACAAGATGTTGCAATCACTTCCTTAAAGACATGAAGTAGGTGGGTTTGTGAGCCGGCAGCATGTGCTGAATGGGCTGTGCTGAGGTGAGGATGAAGACCTGATACTCACAGAGGGTTTGGCACAGACTTTGCAGGCTCCCAGAACAAATCCTCATCCACACCACGGAACACTCACCCTGCCTGGGGGCTGGAGGGAGCTGTGCCCTCCTGGACAGATCACTGGACAAGCCAGCAGACAGAGCAGCCACTCGGGCTTTACTGATTCAGCTGGATTAAAACTGGAAACTCAGAAATGAACAGCTCTGTATCCTGTTACCAATCCTCTGAGTCACCCAACCTCCTACCAAACCTTTGTTTCATCCTCCAGACACACAGACTAATAAGCAAATATCATGTTATAGAGAGATTTGGAAGAACAGCACATGAGTCTGTGGGGAGGGGGGACTCACAGGTCCCAGCTTGGTACTACCTGGGATTTGGTCAGGCTGAAGAGCTTTCCCTGCTGCTGTGTCTCTGCAAAGAGCTCAGGAAGCAACTTGTACATCCTCTCCTATTTCTGTGCCCTCCACCCACCACTGGTAAATGATGAGGTAAGAGCATATACACATCAGGCTGGGAGAGATGCTGATGTAAGCCATCTCCCAGCACCCAGAGCAGCGAGCTGGAGCAGCAAAGGCATGGGAAACCAAGGACGTGCACAGCAAATGGAAGGAGAGGTGTTACGCGATGGCGTGGACAGCCCAAAGCCTCAGAGAGGTGGGATGGAGAGAAGTTCCTGCAGCGGCAATGACCTCTGAAATAGGCTGTCTGGCATCTGGTCCCTCTTCAAATCAATGCAACAGACAGGAGGAGACAATCCTTAAGGATTTCTTTTACTCACACGTGGTGGAGGAGATTTTAGTAACTTAATGGTAGCACGTGCAAACCGCCCTGTCCAGCACAGCCTCCTGTGAGCGTACACGAGGTCTTTACTTCACCTTTCCTACTGTGAATTAGTGAGGGGCTCAAAGGCCAACTTGTACAAAACCACTCTGTGATTCTATGAAGTGTGGATGTGAAATTAAGGGTAATCTGCAGATGTTTCCCCCAAACTGTTGAAGTTTCTCAGCACTTCACTGCGCTCTACCAATAACCATCATGTCTTGTACATGCAGACACACAGAGCTTGGACCAGACTGCAATCTCAGGCGTGCAGTTCACACCACCCGTATCCTGAAAACCTGCTTCACTTGCAGATCATGCTACAGATACAGAGGGATTCAGCCTGTGATTAGGATCTGGCCTTTCACAGATGATCTGTGAGAGCAGCCAAGAGAGTCATCTCCACAGAGCCTGCAATGGCTGTTTAGTCACAGGAACACGCGTGGTTGCTTGAACGAGTACATTGGAACAGCAAATGCCCACACTCCCTTCTCCTGGTTAAAGCACATGCCATGTGCTGCTCAACCCCAAATCACTTTGTACTTCACAGTTACAACTTCAAATGTTATTAATCATTAACATGGAGGAGCTTTGGGAGCTTGGGTTGATGCGAGGGTTTTGCTTTTCTCTCCAAATTCTCAATCATTTGAACTAATAACACTTCACAAACACCAACAGCTGGAAACTTGCAGGAACGGCGCCTTTACCATACACAACTCACAGCAACTCCACACTGACAAAGCATCCCATGCCTGGGAAGCCAGTTCCAAGGTAGCCTGTGAAGGAATCCCAGTGGGAGAGCAGATATTGTTGAACTGTCTGAATCACATGCGCACTCATTCACATGCACAGATTTACATAAAACTTGCTTTTTGTTTCCCTGTGACATTTCTCCTTCTCTTTTTTGCCTCCCCAACCATTTTAAAAATAAGGTTATATTAGACCACACACAGGCAGTGCTGTATCATGTCACTGCTTCTTAAGCAGAACTCTCTAATTTATTTCAAAGGGAAGTTCTGCTTCAAAATTGAGGGTGTGATATGAACTCAGAAATTAACACAAGAATTTTCCTTGGGGGGGAACCAAGGCTGAATCAGACATGCAATAAATGACCTCGGAGGCCCTGTGCCTTGGTACATCCACCTATCCACCATCATGCTTTAATAGAAAAAAGTTATTTTCACCATTACCCTATTTCGAGTTAGGTAGAAGAGCTGGAATTAGTGGATTCACTCTGGTCAGGAGGGAACAAGTTACTCATCTGCGTGTCTGTCAGGACATCCATCAGCAGGCACCACACTCCAAATGCTTTCTGCTGGGAATATAACAATCCATGGGATTGTTATATTCCCAGCAGAAATCCATGGGGAGCGCTGTCCCAATGAGGTCCCACAGCACAAACCCCATACCAGTGAACCTGGCTGGGATGCTGCAGACACTGCTGGGTATGTGCAGAGCTACTGGTGGCTTGCAGCTGCCCTCCCTCCATGCACCACATCTGGAGAGGGATGCAGCAGCCCTCTCACACACAGCAACAAATCCCTATCACATGGCAGCTCCAGTGAGTTTTTCCACTGGTTTCAACAGGATCCGAACTCAACACAAGAAAAAGCATCACTAAACCATTGCCCTGACAGTGCAAGCTGGGACAGAAAGAAAGACCTCCGCACAGAAGCAGCTGAGCCGCAGATTTCCTTCCACCAACTGCTGCAGGGGCAACAGCCTCCTCCTGCAAAGGGATGGAGCAGCAAAAGTCACCACGTCCCAGAGCTCAGCTGCTTCTGTCTAGCGAAGGGCAGCAGAACGATTTCAGCTCCACGCTTTTTGACTTCATGTGGGACCTGTGGCCCCAGGCCAGCAGTAACTGCACTTTCATCGTGCCCTGCCCAAGGGGACATTTCAAACCCTCTGAGCAGGAACCAAGCTCAAGGAGCATGCTGGACCACAGGGACCAGGCTCTGAACACTGGAACCTGCAGCCTCATTTGGGGACTTGAGATGTGCAGAGCTTGGGAAGGCACAAGCACCCTTCTGCTCCTGCATCACCTCTGGTTAGACAGCTTCATAATTAAGAAAATGAGGTAGTGTCTGTTTTCCAAAGAAACTGAGGCTCTTGGATCTCTTTTCTCACACAGACAGAAAGTCCAGTGCCTCAACTTTCCATATAGAACCTTTGAATTCTGCCTGCACACACCTCACACAACAGAGGTGCACAGAAGGTGTGAAGAGCTCCCCCAGGAGCTCTGCCATCGACTGGAGCGGGGAGAGCTTGTGCCCTACATACGGGGCAGCATGGCTCATTCCCCTCTTTTATAAACCTATTTACAAAAGGAACTTAAAGGAACTTGTAAGTGCTCCTTCTACCATTTAACTACCACATGGTACAAGATATAACAATGTTCAGAAAAACCCCTCGGGTCTAAACTCAATTATACAACTGTAGCAAGAAAAATATTTTAATCTGATCAAAGTGTTAACATGTTTGACCATGTCTGACCTCTAATGTTTGTAACCACCTAAAAGGCTGATGTTCTTACTAAGGATGTACCTTAATTTGATTTAAAGTCATTTGTACTATTTAAAAAAAGGATATAGTTTTATGATTTTTTATTTCAGTTAGAAAAACAGCTCCTCAGCTTGTCAGTATTCTTTGGAAGTTTCTTGCAGATTTTCAACTGGTAAATCCTATATATTCCATTCAAGTAAAAGCTGGACTTCGCAAGTCACGAGAGCCAAAGCAGAGCCACAAACCACCACACATGCGAGACTGGAGAGATGGGTGAGAAACGGTTCTCCTGGTGCCTTGCAAAGTTCTGAGGTTTCAGATGCATGCACAGGCTCCTTCTTCACCCCCAGCCCTCCCTTCCCTCTTTGATAGCTTCACTGCCAGGCTGGGCTACTTGTGCGTGCTCAAACAGCATCATTACAACTGAATTACCCTAAATTCATGTTTGCCACCTGGAGCAAAGGTGGCTACTGAGCCCAATGCCCAGGATCTGCCCGCTGCAGGGTAGCTCCTGCCACACCCTGCTGCTCGCTGGGGACATCAGCTGGGCTTGGCCTTGCTGCTGCTGTTAGGTACCCAGACAAATCCAGTGCATCACTTCAGAGCAAGATCATAAAAATCACAGGCTGGGACCTTAAAGTCACAGAATCACAGAATAGTAAGGGCTGGAAAGGACCTCAAGATCATCGAGTTCCAACCCCTGCCACAGGCAGGGACACCTTCCACTGGAGCAGCTTGCTCCAAGTCCCTGTGTCCAACCTGGCCTTGAACACTGCCAGGGATGGGGCAGCCACAGCTTCTCTGGGCACCCTGTGCCAGCGCCTCAGCACCCTCACACGGAAGAGCTTCTGCCTAAGAGCTCATCTCAGTCTCCCCTCTGGCAGCTTAAAGCCATTCCCCTTGGCCTGTCCCTACAGGCCCTTTCCAAAGCCCCTCTCCAGGTTTCCTGGAGCCCCTTGAGGCACTGGAGCTGCTCTAAGGTCTCCCCTTCAGGAGCCTTCTCTTCTCCAGGCTGACCCAGCCCAGCTCTCTCAGCCTGGCTCCAGAGCAGAGCTGCTCCAGCCCTTGCAGCATCTCCGTGTCCTCCTCTGGACTCGCTCCAGCAGCTCCACGTCCCTCTTGCATTGGGGGCCCCAGAGCTGGACACAGGACTGCAGGGGGGTGTCTCACAGCATGTAAATAACACGAATGTGTTTTGGTAAAAAGAGGCAATTTTGGCTGGGGTGATGCAGGGAGCCCAGCAGGATGCTGGGGTGAGCAGAGGAACAGTTAGCAGGCCATAACCACCTCAGGGAAACAAAACAAAAGTGATGCTGCTGAGAAAATAAGAAAGAAAAAGAGGAAAGCAGCACACTGGTAACACTGGCAGCAACACACCCACCCAGGCTGGCTCCAGCATCACTCACAGCACCCAGCTGGGGTCTGGAGGGAGCCCACAGAGCAGAACTATGGTTTTACAGTGAGTCACAGAGTGGGGTTCAGCCCACAGCTTCGGTGCCGGCTGCCCTTCATCTACAGTCGTGTATTCTGTTTTTCAATCAGGTAAATGTAAAGCCTTGACAGTTTGCCAAAGTACTCCTGCATTAATTCATTTAATTTTTAGGTTTGGAAGGTTCTGAACTTCATCCTGGCTGCAAAAACCCGTTTCCAGGAAGCACCATTAACCAAAATACAATCTCCACTATCGAGCGCACCACGAGTGTGGTACATAATGCCATTCACTCACACAACCCTCTTCTCCGACTCTACCTTTGCTAAAGTGTTAATTAAACACACTTCTATGGATGGTGGAGTATCTGCAATCTTCGGTCACAGATCTGACCTCCTCAATTACTGGAAACAGCCACCAGATTATAGCCCACAATTCATACAATACACACAGTAGCAATAAATCTATATGAAAGCAATACACAATTTACTATGACAACCTTTGCACAGTCAATATAAATACAAGACAAAATTGCCCAGCTATTCCAATACTGGAATAGCTATTATACCAAGTAAAAAACCACAAGACCAGCCTTTATCTGAGGAAGAATCTTCCCATGTCTGTTAGATTGTGAGTTAAAAGTCTGTTAAATCAGTTTCTTAAGGCACACAGCAAACCACCACAGGATCAGAACGGGCCTCAGTGAAGCTGGCTGGGGCAGCGGATGACTCCTGTGGCTCCCAAAGTGATGGAATCATTCCCTCCCTGCTACTTCATTTACCGCCTTTGAGTTCTGCACCATCTATTTACTCCTGCTCCGACAGGAACCACTTGGGTTTTTATTATATTATCAAGGGGAAAAGCGATTCACAAGCCACAATCTGCTTTTAACCCTAATTGCTAATAAATAGACCATCGCACTTTGTGGCCTATCTAGCAAGGGTTTAAGAGTAAAAGAAATATTTCACTACAAGAAAGAGTTGCTGTGCTAATGCAACTCTGAACTTACACAGATTCTATACCAGGGAGCAAACTAAATATAGAATCGTAGAACCATAGGATAGTTAGGGTTGGAAAGGACCTTAACATCATCCAGTTCCAAACCCCCTGCCATGGGCAGGGACACCTCCCACTAAACCATGTCACCCAAGGCTCTGTCCAACCCGGCCTTGAACACCGCCAGGGATGGAGCATTCACAGCTTCCCTGGGCAACCCATTCCAGTGCCTCACCACCCTCACAGTAAAGAATTTCTTCCTTATACCCAATGTAAACTTCCTCCATTTCAGTTTGAACCCATTACCCATTGTCCCATCACTACAGTCCCTAATGAAGGGTCCCTCCCCAGCACCCCTATAGGCCCCCTTCAGATACTGGAAGGCTGCTACGAGGTCTCCACGCAGCCTTCTCTTCTCCAGGCTGAACAGCCCCAACTTTCTCAGCCTATCTCCATACGGGAGGTGCTCCAGTCCCCTGATCATCCCTGTAGCTCTGCTCTGGACTTGTTCCAACAGTTCCATGTCCTTTTTATGTTGATGACACCAGAACTGCACACAATACTCCAAGTGAGGTCATATGTTTAAATAAGACAAATTAAATAGAATTAGACATTTATCAGGAAGAGAGCACCTTAATATTTTAGAAGGGTGAGGGGGATACCTGGTACCTGGATGAACGGACACCAGGTGGGAACCAACATGAGAAATGCTCATTTGGATTACAACATACACTGGCCCTGTCTTGCAAATGCATCTTTCCTGGCTGCATACCGAAGGAGGACTCCAAAATTTAGGGACAGATCCTCAAAACTGACTTCAGCAAAGCTCCAGCAGTCTGCAGGCAGGGGAATCTGTGCCCCCAGAAAGCTGTGCTGGGGTTGGGACAGGCTCATGGAGGGACCCATCTCCTGCGACCCAGGCCAGCAGCGTCAGCCCACAGGGCACAACAGCGATTCCCACAAACAATAATTCATCTCACTTTAACTTGAGTTTCACATGCCACAATCCATCACTTTTTCATAGTGCCAGTTTAACATCTTACCCCTCTTGCCAACAAATGACTGAAGTTAAGCACAATGTTATAGATTCTTTTCAACCTTACCCCTTTAAAAGTGAAAAACTAAACCCGAAATAAACCAAATGATGTTCTGTTCTCATTTATCGATGGCAAACAGAATCATGTCTGAAATGAATGCAGCAATTCCAGCTCCCCAGGAGCAACACGGGCACCAACGGACTGCTGCAATGTCGTGACATGATTTTCTGGAGTTCTGATAGAGATGGCGATGGGAAAAGACAGCTTTTGTAGAGAAGCCTTTAGTTCAATTATTCAGACAGCAAAACTTACAAGCATGAGAATATAGAGAGTTACTAAAGCTGATTTGACCCCAGAGGGAAAAAACTTCATCAAAAGAAGACAGGAATAGTCCTCCAGCAGCATGAAGCCTTTTCCTAAATACCTCTATTGCCATTTTAGAAGCACAAGATCCA
The DNA here is from genome assembly GCA_039720435.1 of Amazona ochrocephala. Taxonomy (NCBI): domain Eukaryota; kingdom Metazoa; phylum Chordata; class Aves; order Psittaciformes; family Psittacidae; genus Amazona; species Amazona ochrocephala. The sequence goes on from CM077889.1 coordinate 18,279,259, forward strand.
CTCTCTGGCCCATCATCCACAACAGAGCCCTAACTAAAGCAGGCCAAACCCTGGCCATCTTACAAGCAAATACATCAAACTGAAGTTGAGCTGCGGGACATACCCCTGAGCACAAACACCAGAAGCTGCTTGCCTCCAAAGCCAGTGACCCAGAAAAACGAAGGGGCATTCTTACATCATTTTTTGGTTTGATTGCTGGAAGAGTAAAGGCAAACCTAGAGGATGGGGAGATTGGAAAAGAAGCTCCTCCAGCGAACTCGGAGCGAGGCAGGCGCTTGCTGCCAAGCATCTCTCCCCCTTCCCATTCTTTCTCCCATTTAGACAGAGCAGTGCTCAGGCATTTTAGGAACCAGGATGCAATTTGTCAGGAAAAAAAGCCTGCACGATACCTGCAACACACTTCAGCAGTGCGAGAGGCCACGAAACTTCTCCATAAAGAGAGGATGAACTCACCAGCGGTGACATGGATCCATTTGGCAGATACGGATCTGAGAGCATGAGGAAGGGGTAGCCAGAGTACGCAGATCCTTTATACATCCCTGGGTCCTGATGCTTCATACCTGTCAAAATGAAAGTTCCCCATCAAAACTCACATTACGACAGGTGATTCCTCAGCATGTCGGGTCCCACCATAAAGGTTACAGTGCAGTTTTGGGGAGTCTTTTTGCTGTGTATCCTTTGGAAAGGGTATCTGGGGGGAAGCTGGGGTCCCACGGGGTTGCATTGGGAAGCCTCAGTGCTGACAGGAGCAACAGCCCCATGAGGGCCATGGCGGCGAGGCCGGCATCTCTCACCCCCGGGTGGTGAGGTCGGGGACCCGGGGGAGCTCACTCACCGTGGGGATGGAGAGCACTTGGATGTGGGACACACACACACACACACACACACACACATAGAGAAGGGGGATCACTGCGACTAACCATCATCCATGTGGTCGGGCAGCTTCTCCTGGTAAGCCCTCTGCGGATCCTGCACCCTCCTGACGGCCTGCACGGGGAGGAGAGACACAGACAGGCATTGCGGGGCGGCGGGCAAAGGGGCGCGGGGCGGGAAGGGCGGGAGCGCGAGGGGCGGGGGGGGGGCCCGGTTTACCTCAGGGTCGGCGGCTGCGGCGGCGGCCGGGCTGCCGGTCCCCTCCGACTCGTTCACCAGCGAAGACTTGAGGTCGGCCAAGTCGCGCTCCGTGAAGGCGTTCTCGGGGATCTTCTCCTCCTGCTCGCCCTCGTCCTTGAAGGCCAGCATCTCGTCCGTGGCCCCCAGGTCGTCCCCGCCGCCGCTGCCCAGCTGCGGCATTTTCCTCACGCCGCTCCCTCACGGGCCGCGCAGCAACTTTCCCGGTGAGTATTGTTCTCCGGCGCCCGATCGAGCCCTCCGCAATTATGAGGCGTTTTTTTCCCCCCTGCTCCCTCAATCTCTTTTTTTAATCTTAAGAAAAATAATTAAAAAATCGCTCTCTTCAAATTTTTCTTTATAAAGTTTTTTTTTTCCTCCTTTCCAACTTTTAAACTTTTTTCCCTTCAATTTCCCCTTTCCAAATTCCCTTTCAAAGCCTTTCTTTGAAAAAATAAGATAATACTATGATTGTTTTCCCTTCTTAAAGCTTCCCCCCCTCCTTCCTTTCCCTCCCTCCCCGGCGGCCCGCGGGGGCTCGGCAGGCTGCGGGCGGGCGTCGCGGGATGCCGGGCTGGGCTAGACCGGACCGGCCGCCCCCCCCTTCTCCGTGCCGCCGCCACCGCCTCCCCCGCCCCCCGCCGCCGCACCGGCCCCTCCGAGCCCCGGAAAGTTGCCCTGTGAGCAGCGGGCGCCGGCGGCACCGGAGGCACGGAGCGGCCGGTGGCTGTGTGCGAGCGCGGCGGCGCGGCGGGCGAGAGCTGCCGGCATCAAAGCGGCCGCCGGGTGATTGGCAGCGGCGGGGAGGGGCCGGGGGCGGGCACACGCACAGACACACACACACACACACATGAACACACACATGCACACACGGTGCTGGAGTGCTTGTCTTAAAGGGGCCGACAGTCCGCCCCGGCGGGGTGAGCCCCCTCCGGCAGGGACCCTAGGGTGGGGGGTGATTGGGAGTGAGGGGTGGCCCCATGGTGGGCTGAAATGGGGGCTCTCTGCAGCCCCCGGGTGCAGGCACATACCTGTATGCACAATCAGATCGCACACCTGTGTGCACATGTGTACGCACACATACCTGCACACACATCTGTGCACACACGAATCTGTGTACACACATCTGCATGTGCACATCTGCCTGAACACATCTGCACACACACCTGTGGCCACATACGTATACACATGCCTGCTTTCACATCTGTGCACACACACATCTGCACGCCCCCCCCCACATCTGCACCTGTGTAGGTATTTGGACACACACAGCTGCATGCTGCGTGCATCTTCACGCGTGTCCATGCATAGCTCTGAGTGCACATGGTCTGTAATATGCATCAGCACATATCTGCACTATGCAGCCCCACACAATCTCTGCAGGTGCCTGGGTGTCCATCTACACACGCATCTGTACACACAGATCAGTGCACACAGCTACACATCTGGCACACACGAGCACTTAGCTACAAACACCAGCGGGATCCACACATAGCCCAGAATGCATCAGTGTTCTGATGAGCACACACCTGTACACATCAGCACACAGCAGCACATCTGCGCACACAAACACGTCTGCACACTCACATTTGCCCACAAATCTGTAACCAGATGGGCAGCACTAAAACAACTAAGCACAGAGGACAGAGATCTGTACATGGAGCTGCAGATACATGTCAGCACATGTATGTGTGCACACAGACATACATCAACACACATGTATACACACACTGAGACACATCAGGACATGTACATTTGCACACATCACCATGTATATGCATGCACATGCAGACACATATCAACTCTTAATACGTGTGCACACAGACACATACCAACATATACGAATGTACACAGAGGCATCAAGACATGTATGTGTGCAAAGACACACATCAACATGTATCACACTGGAACACTTTGGGATATGTAAGAGTGCACACGTGGGCACACATCAGCACATACACATGTGCACACAGACATACATCAACACCTACATGTGTGCACACATTGAGACACATCAGGTCATGTAAGTGTGCACACAGACAGATCAACACGTGTACACAGAGGCACACATCAGGACATGCATATGGGTGCAGACAGACACATCAGCACATACATGTGTACACACACACATGTGCACACAAGGGCGGTACCTTGCTTGCTGTGGGTGCTCGCAACACATGTGGGTGCCTATGTCCACAGAGAGTGGCCACAGCTCACACCAGGCCCGGAGTGATGCCACCATCCCTCATCCTGGCCCCTTCCCAGCACAGACATGATGTTGGACTGCCAAAAATGATGAGTTTTCCTGAGTGGCCCCGCGGGTCAGGAAACACAAATTACCCTCTTCACAGCCCTCTCCGAGGACACGAGACACTTCTGTGTCGGCGTCGGAGGGATTTTCAAGCAGTTCCCATGGAAAAGGAAACTCCCCATCTCTTGTGATCACATACGACAGGTCCTGTGCATGTCTCCGGTAGCTTAAAACAACACCCCGATATTTATTTTTCTTAATTAAGATTGCATAAGATAGCCCTGGGTCCTGGAGACTGCTGCACAGACTGTAATGACGCCATGTAAATTGGGTTTTATGACCCAATATACTCCATATTGTCACATTCAGCCCTTGAATAGGAAGCTAAAAATCTTGGTCCCTATTTTTCTTGTTAATTAGGGTATTATTACTGGGGATATAATCTCATTACTTTTTGGGGAGGAGAAGAACGAGTTGGAGCCACTTTGAAAAGTCCTGAATGTATTTAAATGAAGCAAAATCCGTCTTTCTGCTAATTGCTGATTTTGCATGACACAGAATTCTCGGTCTGATTCGGGGACCGGGTTTACGCTGTGCAAAGGGAGAGGGAAAAGATGCTCTTTGCTTTTTTCCTGCTGGGCTCTCCCATCCAGATGAGTGAGGGCTGCCCCATAGGAAACTCCGTCTGCAAATTTCCATTCTTTTAAACATCACAAAAATCAAATAAGCTGCAGCCACTTTGAGTAATAATCATTTGAATGAAATATTTGCTACTTTAAGATTTTTTTCCCCCTCTCTTCTTTCAGATGATCCTCTTGTTTTGCATGTGAAAAAAATCGTCTGAGATTTACAGCCCTCCCAAATGGAGATAAAGCCTTGGCAATGAGTTGGAAACCTGTTGTAATCTGTGATCCAGGAAACAAAGAGCCTCATTAATGCAGAGACTTTGGTGAGCCTTTGATGTTAGCTAGCATAGCATTCACTCTCAGTTCCATTTGCATTTAAACATTCATAAAAACATCATCTCTGCTTCCTTTGCCTTAAGCAATTTAGGAGTAAAGTATAGCTTCTATTTAAAGAAACCCACTGTGGTGAGGCTTAGAATACAAATATCACATAATCTTCAAGCAGAGCAAATATTTTATCGTACATTTCTGGTGGGCACGTTTAATAATATTACATTTAAGACCCAAAATAAAAGATCCATCTTATTTTCATTAACCTTACACCACATATTCGAGTGAAAATGGAAAAAGGGGCCCTGTTAATTCTAAATATACTACATACCAATTTGTGCAAGTAAGAGAATCCAGAGGATTTTACATTATGCACAAGAGCTGAGTTGTGGCAGTGTGGATGCCTATAGCAAGGTGCCTAAATCCGTACTGAGGCACACAACAGTGGGAATCTTGAACAAGGTTCAGGGTTTCTATATATATATAGATATATATATATCTATATATATATCTTTCTGAACTGCAGAATCTTCATCCTGGCTTTAGAATGGAGTAAAAATAGATTTTTAAAGTATTTTTAACACATAAGTATAAAAGTAAAATACTAAAAAAAACAGAATGAGCCTAATGTGGAGGTTTCCTATCAAGAGAAGCCACTGTTACTCCCAGACGAATACTGAGGGAATGGCAGCATGGGGGGAATTTGGGGCATCACTCAGAAAACAAAGGCCCATTTATCTAATTACATTCAAAAGTATTATTCACCGGCCCACCTATGAGCAGTGGGACAGTGCTGAAGATGCTGGAGTCTGCTTGACCTGATGTATGGAAGTACTCCACTTGGGTTGTCCACGTTCACTCTGCCCTTGAAACAAGAGAGCGAGCAGAAACTGAACCCCTGTTGCATTGGGAGCTCTTTATGTTTTCCCTCTTAGGAGCAAATAGAAGGAAATCTTGCTGCGTGGCGTGGCGAGTCGGTGCAGCCAGGCTGATGTTTTAAGCATTATAAGCAAGTTTCCTATATGATGAATATCCAAAATTAAAAACTGAAATGGAAAACACTTAAAACCAACTTTACCTTGGATAAAATATTTCTGGAGCTGGATCAAAGTAAAAGCAAGAGCCTGGCTTACTTGTCAGATCATATCTGCACTGAACTTCAAGGTTTGATTTGTATTATTTACATGGAAAAGGTCCCAAGAAACCAATTTGGCACCGAGTATCTTCATTACGTTTTTTCGCTTGTATGGGTGATTAAATCAATCCCGGGTTCCTGGTTTAATTTTTTTGGAGAGGTGCAGCCATGTGTGAATTGAGGCACTTTTCTGATGTCATCTTTGTGCTTCAGACATACTTTTTTCCCCTCCTTTATTTTTGGAAAGGTGACTTTCAAAGCACTATGTTTGTTCCACTGTTGGAGCTTCTAACTGGCCTTCCGGTAGCTGCTGAGAATTAAAGGTGTGCAATGACTTTTTAGAACATTTTAACCGTAGCACCTGCAGATAACAGTAAACCAGATTAAATTATAACCAAGTCTGCCTGTCAATCCCTCTGTTCCTCATCCTGCATTTATCAGCCTGTTCTCTGAGGGCTGTGTGTGAAACTCAGCACATGCATTTCTGCACCGCGCTATGCACAGCAGCGTTATGTGGCTTCACGGTATGCGTTATATTGAGTGAAGCCTCTCCTTTAGAGTCAATGTTAATGTTGCCACTGATTTCTCTTGGATTAAAGTTTCCTCTTCTGTTCTGTAAAAGGGGCTTAGAATGAAGCACTTGGATTTAGTTAATTTATGTTTTTTCTTCCTCATGTTTTTATTAATTTAATAGAATCACTTTAGAGTAGCTCCCATTTTACTCTCTTTGGACACATTTTATCCTCCCATGAAAGTTCATTTAATGTAAGGAACACATCTGCCCCTGGAAGGCTGAACATCCTACATTTGCCTTCCTATTTCATTGTGTTTGCAGCAAATATGTTTCCCTGATATGCATGCACAAACCAAAGTATGCTTTAGTTTAAAACCAGAGTTATTTTTGCAGCCAATTAATCAATTCTCTACTAACAGAGGCACCTTCTAAATATTTACCGTTCTTTTGGAGAAGAACATTTGCAGATCATCCCAGAGGATGGTTTGATTGATAGATTGGCAGTGCAAATGTTTCAGATGAGATGGAAGAAAACTCCTGTGCGGGGTTCCAGCTGGGAGCAGGAGCTCCTGGAGGATAGGCTGGTACCAGCTGAACTAATCCTGGCAAGTGACCAGAGTAAATCAGGCCACTGAAAGCTCTGTTTTGCCCAAAGGGTTTACACTGGTGTAATTACCTCAGCATAGTCATAGGAGGAACATTTCCTTAGTCTAGACAAGCTCTAATAGGTAAAATAGATCTATCGTTTGCAACTGAAACATCTCGACCCAGCTAAGGCAAGGGCAAAACCTCGCGTTCTTCCCACTCTGCCTTTCCTTTCCTTGCCTGGGCCTGGGCACAGCAGGATTTTGTGTTGGTTTGGAACATCCTCCAGGTTTGTTGGTCTGTGACAGCAAAAAGGCTTCAGCAGCTGCTCAGCCATTTCCCTACTTGATTCACTCTGCCCGTCTTAATCTCACATGATTTTCAGTGTTTCTTTGACTCTCTGCATTGATTTAAACATACTTAAAGGATTCACTAGCAGCTGCCAAAAGATGGCTTTTAGAATACCAACAGAAAATCGATTCCCTGACATTGCCATATTTAGGGTGTTTTCTATTGTTTACTTGCTTTTCTGGAAATGTTTCCCGCTGTTGGGACTTCTTTCCCCTTTGGGAGGCAAGTAGCAAAGGCACTGCAGTCTGCTGATGGGGGACAGCATCCTGCTTTCTCCAGGAAAAGAGGATAATCTCTCTCCAAAGACTTCATCAGATGTCAAAAGCCATAGTGTGAAATCCATTTTGGAGACTGTGATCTTTGGATAACTCCCTGCACATACAGCACAACATAGCACAAGCTGTTGTCATATCCCCCAGTGCAGATTTTGGGTCTTGCTTTGTCTAGAAGATCCCCTCTGTTTCCATTTTGCCAGGCTGTAAGACTGTCTCTGCAGGCAATTTCCACTTAACATGTCTTTTCTTTGTTCCTGATACAAACAACACTTCAGATTATTAAAGGACTTTAAAAGACTCATCTATTTTTCACTCGATGTGTTTCATTCACCTCTTGCTGTTGGACCTGGACCAAGCAACTGGCATCGTGTTTAATATTTCTTACTCCGTTCCCTGTCAGGTTCTCAGGCGCTTGCCCAATGCTGAAAGATCTGAGTTTCCAACAGGAAGGAGCATGTTTATTTGTTTACAAAAACACTTTTCCAGGGCTGCATCCTGTGGTCATACAACCATTCAAGTAGTCCCTGCTCCGATGAGTCATGCCTCTAAATTAAAAGGACCCATGAAGATGGATTTGCAGAATCACACTCATTGCTTCCACAACTGTTTTTCCATCAATCACAGGGAAAAGTATGTTGATTTTTGTGTCCATAAAAGCTTATTTTTACCAAACCAAAGGACTGGGTTCCTTTTTTCTCTGGCAGTGTTCTCTGCATTTTAACCAAATCCTTACAAGCCAACAGAAGCAACCCCTTGCCATGCATTTGGTACAATTCACATGGAGTACACTTTGTCCTGGGATTCCTGTTTGTACATTGCATGGAACAAAGTACAGGAGAAATCCAAATATTGTTCTTTTAGCCCAGGCTCTGCTCAGACATGTTATCCAGGACACGCTGAGCCTGGTTAAGAGGTTATTATCCAGATCCAGCTTCCAACTGCATCTTCCCTTCTTGCGCATCTCCCACCGAAGGTGACTGTACTCCATCAGATGGAGCAGTGTAATTTCACACATAGACAGTCCCCAACCTGCTTCTGTCCAAATGAGCCCCTGTCTAAAAGACAGTTAAAAGGGCACTAAAAGAATGATTTCAAGAAACCTGAGTTAGAACTGAATGAGGATCACTGCTGGAAACGGGGCTGGATGGCAGCAGTGAACTGCTGAACTGAGGGCAGACACTGAAAGTGGGTTTAGTTGTGACCAGGGACATCTGACTGGAGAACTGCTCTCTGAATGCTCAAGAGGGCAAGGAAAGGAATGAGATCCACACTAGAGGCTGCTTCATCGAGAGGTACCCGTGGGGACTGGTGCTGCTGGTGAAGAGTGAAAAGGGTTTAGGATTATTATGACAACCTTGGCTGCAGCTTTTTCTGTGATCCCCACATTAGCGCATCAAACTTGTGCAGAACGGAGCTGGAGGCTTTGCCAGTCCAGCCTTACATGAACATGCCTCTGAGTCCCATGGCAGGAAGCTCTCCCTGAGTCTCTGCAGGCTGATCACCTCCTTCCCAGTGCTAAAGCTGTGCAGAAAGAAAGGGGGAAAGAACTGCAAACAGCTGGTAGGAAGTGAGACTCAAAGGAAATTGTCAGGATAGTGGTGGGATGGGGTGGCCAGATCAGAAGCCAAAGGAAAATGATTCCAATGTCTAAAAGCCATCCATATCATGTGGGGCGTATTGATTGCTTCTGATACACTCAGCACCACTCCAGACCCACACCAAAATGTGTCTTTCTCTGCATTTATTAGGGCCTTTTTTCTGCATGGTTTTTAGTTTGAGTGTTGTCTGCTGTGAGAAAGAAGAAAAATAATTGAAGAGATGAGGGGGGGGCATGAAGCAGAGAAAAGAACATGGGACTGGAGGGGCCAGAACACTGCATTTATAAATGTTCACACCAAAATTATTGACAGGAAAAGAAGGAAGGAACTGAACATGTTTACAAATCTGAATTCAGCACAGCAGAGCTGTCTGCTAATGAATGCAGAACACTTCAGCTACCACTCATATACATTTTTATTTATTTTGCAGATGTTACTTCTTTCCCATCCTAACTGATGGCTTTCTGGAGACGCACTGACAACAAGCCAGGGTGAGCCTGTCAGCATCGTACTTCTCTGTGCTTCAGACTGGAAATGAAAGGAAAGTGAGGAAAGGTAAAAGCTGAAGGGGGGTTTGTATTCCTGAATCGGGTATGCCACCCCCTTTTCCTTGCCATTTCCCTCTTGTCAGCAGTTTCATCACCTCCCCTGGTTCACGTGGATGTGGAAGACCTCGTGCAAAGTACAGCACAGTTGCTCCTTCCTACTTCTCTGCACTTCAAAAGTGTCTATAAAGAAACCAGATTAAAGCAGCATTAAGAGCTGTGCTACAAATCCTACCATATTAAGCAAGACAATCCAGATAGTTGTTTTGGGCTAGCTGAACAGAAGGGGTGCCTTTGAGTTGAACTGCATGTTTCAACAGTATGTTGTTCTGAAAAGTGTTGTATATGTGCCGACATCCGCTGTTGGCATGTGTACAGACTGAAGCTTGCCAGCTCCTCCTAATCTGGAAAGAGGAGACATGCAGTGTTAAATACATGTGTCATCACTAATCATTCCTCCCCCTTCCCAATTTTATCATTTGGTTGTGCAATATATTTGAACCAAGTCAGCCCATTTAGTTTAGATGAACTTAGGCCAAATAACTGTATTGGAGCTGACTTCAGAGGTTTGAGAGGAGTTGTTGGTGTAGCTCTTCCATGAGTAAATGAGAACACTCTGCTATGTTCCTTATTCTGCTCCTTAGACAAAGGCCTTTTGGTAGGGTTGCAGTTGGAGGGAGGGAGGGAGGGAGAGCCCCTAAGAAATCAAACTCTGCAGCTCATTGCATCATATGACTCTTGACTTCCACCATGTTAAGTCATATAGGCAAAACAGGGCCAAGTCTAAGCAGAGCTTACAAAGGGGACTCCAAGGAAACCCGTGCTGCAAGGGATGATTTTGGTGACTCAGTAGGTGACATGGATTCTTCTGAGTCAGGACTGAACCAGTGTTCTTGCATGACGTTAGCGCACCCGAACTTGGGATGTTTCTTAGGCTGACAGCCTGACTACTCATGCCAGTAAGAGTCCTGGGAGATTTTTGCACTTGTACAGATGGTGATTCCAATCTCCTGGTCAAAGTCCAGCTGTATAAATTGTTTTCCCTCAGTAACTGCTTTGTATGGTGTCAATTATTGGGCTCTGTAAGGCTGGGACCATGGTCTGTAGCACAGCCCTGAAGCAGGACGGCAACTGGGTGTGCTGCACCTAACTGGTTAGTTGGAAGCTGACACCTGGGTATTTAAGCAGGGGGCACAGGACTCCTTCTTTCTTTCCTGATGATGGCTACAGCACTAGTGGTACGTGAGCTTGCTCCTTTAAAACAAGCTTGTGGATGACCATAGGGGCTGTAGGCACACCTCTGGTGTTCTGGGCTGGCTTGTGTGGCTCCGTACTCTACCACCAGCACTCTGCTCATCATAAAGGTATACTCAGGGGTTACCCACAGCTTGCTTCTGTTTTTCTTAAGTGGCTTTGGTGTTCCTTATGCTGCCCAACAAGTGGGCTAGAACAGAAGCCCTGAATACAATCTGCAGTTGGTGGATTCTGGTCCAGACTTCAGCTCTTGAGACCCTTAGTTTTGGACTGATGTGTATGGGAACTTGTGTCCTTAATTCTGTGGCCAGTCTGTTAGTTGTCTGCTTGTGATGTGTATGGGTCCAGGAATGATGCAGTAGTAGCAGATGAGGTGTTTCTGAAGGCTGTGGAGATGTGGAAGGTGTGTGGTTGCAAGAGGCAGCTTGGTAACAGACAGAAGTTGCTGGAAGTTTTGGTAACTAGAGAAGAAAGCACAGAAGCAGAGACTTGAGAAGGACAAGAAGAAAAAGTACATAAAAATATGATCAACCATTTTAATGGCTAAACATGAGTTATGTTATGAGATGCTTTCATCTCAGTATAGGTTGGCATTCCCCAGCTTTTTATATTTGTATATAAATATTTTTCTTGAAGTAAAGTCAGCCTAATTGGAAGTAAGAGCTATTCTATGTCGTTTATTTTAATACTCTAATATATTTCCCCTAGTTAATCATTGCTATTTCTAAATATAAATTTCCTTTCCTTTTCTTTCAAGTCACTTAAAATGAAAGGGCCTGCTTTACTCTTTGACCTTTCCTAACAAGCAGACCCTTGAAATGCAGCATTTCCAGAAAGCAGGCTGCAAGAACAACAGATGGATTTAGTAAATTACAGCCTGCAGATGAATCGTATGAGGAGTCAGTTTGGGATGGGGGCTTAAAATACATAGAAATTTTCTATGCTGTAGCTTGTTTCTTGCTGTCAAACAGTGCCTGGTAAATGCAGAGCTTGTGTGATGCTTGCTTTTTGTACTGATTGATTTGTAGAAGCCGTTCCATCCCAAATTACGGGCTCTTTGGGTGCCAGCCTGCAATCCTGCTCAGCCAGGAGACTCTGTCCTCTAGGTATGTTTCAGTACTTTGCATTTCTTTTATTTGCTGAAGCTATTCTGACAGACTGCTTACACTGATCAGCAGATCCTGGAACCTGTTTGTGGCTTTCCAGGGGTTTCATAGACAAATTAGTGCATGTGTATTTGCAGGGCAGGTGGCTTGTAGATGATAAAAATGTAGTTTATAATCAAAGTGCCTTTCTTGTAACAATAGTCTGGAGCATTTGCTTATCATCCAATGTGCTAATCCTTTTCAGGATTAACAGATTGTTTTTCAACAGAGTGGTCTTGGTTCTGCAGACCTTGCTGGCATAACTGAATCTTACTGTGATCGTGAGGTGTAACTGTGTGTGCAGAGACTGCAGGAATGAATGGTTTCCTCAATGTGATTTAGCTGTTGCTCTGAGGTTTGAAGCTCTGTAATGTATTTGATACAGAGTAGCTGCAGTAAGTTGTCATTGTGATCAAACACAAAGTGTCTGTGGGGAAGAATAAATTATTTGCATGGGTGTGATGAATGCTTGAAGGGAATTTGATAAGTTGCATGTTGAGCACTGGGAGAATTCCTGCAAATGATCCACGTTGTTCTTTGCGGTGTCAGAAACTTAACATTGAAAGGAGATCATCGCTGCCTCCGGTTACTGCATAGTGTTATTAAAGCTCTTCTGAAATCTGTCTAAGATAGCATGGTAATCAATGTAAGATCAGGTAGGCTCAGGAGTTTTTACATAAATAAGGATTTATTTTTAATGTTATATTCATAAGATGGTCAACATATTTTACAGCAATCTCTTGTGCTGTGTGTGAGTTCACACTTCCTGAAGTCTCTTGCATTTAAATCAGTTGTGTTACAGCCTTAGTGAATCTCTGCATTGGTGTTTTGCATGGAGTCTGCATTGTTCACTATAGAACTTGCAGGAATTGTCTGTTTCAGCTAAAGTAGGATTCTGTTTTATGAGGAAAACTTGGTACTAATGAGGATGGTAATACCTACAGTCTTGTTAACACTTGGGGAACTTGTGCAAATATTCTCAGTGCTTCTTTCTGCCTGCCCTCTGAAATCAGGCTGCAGTTTGTTACTGTCCACTGCCCCGGTCCCTGGACCAGCTATGAACCTCTCGGCATGCAGCTCTGCTCCCATCCCCAGGCATGCCCTGACTTCTTCATAAAGAAAACTAGTGCACGTGGGGAATGGCTGTGCATACAGATCTGCTGGAACAGACAGTGTGGTGCGAGGGTGTGTACCTTGGGACAGGGATTGCAGGAGCATCTGCCCAGCAATGTAGATACTGCCTCTGGGGAACCTTCCTAGAGAAGAGTGTCTGGCATTGTAAATACTCTACTTGCAGAGCAGGTCCCAGTGATGCAGTGCTCAATGTGCTGATAGCATCCAGTGGCCAAGCTACACATGCCATGTTTGCACTTAATAATGGTGTTAGAAGACTGCAAAATTTCCCCATAACTCTCGGATCCAAGCAGGATTGCTTCTATGAGAAATAGCAACACAGTGCAAACTAACAGCTAATGCCAGTAAAACAGCAGCCCTAGCCTGTGAGTTTCTTCCAAGGCAGGCACTGTGAGTGAGAATACAATCTTTCCTTTTCAAAACGTCCAACCCACTGCAGTTATCTGCACAGTAGGTTTCTCTGCGTTCCTAGAGCTACTCACGTGTAAAAGGGCTGCAGCAATGCTCAGTAAATGAAGTAGTTTTTGCATGGCATGCTATGTTACTGCTCTAAGGTTTGCAACTCATAATATGAGCTGTTGATGCACAGTATCAGTGAGTTGTCACAGTGATCAAAAAGTCCTTTTCTTAAGCCACTCACAGCAGGGCTACATAACGGTTTAAGATCTGAAATGTCCAGCTGAAGCTACAGAGAACTGCTTAGGGAGGCAGAATGTAATTACCCATGCTGGAGTCTGGCCAGGTTTCCAAGGTTAACACCTTTCATCTTGACATCAAATCTTTAATGACCACATGTGGTAAAGACATTTGTTCAACATCTCGTATGGGAATATGGCATATCCAGAGTTACTGTGCCTCTGTCATGCTGGAGTATTGGTTCAATATTGGTCTAAAGGAAAACTGCTCTCAAATATGCCAGCAATATTTCATGGGCAGCCATGCATTTCCTTTGGAGACTCATGTTTGACTATAAGCAGGACCTAATGGCATGAGTTTTTTTGTCCTCCAAGTGATTTGGTCCTCTGTCCTTACAGGCTAATAGTGAACACTGTAATTACACTTTATTTTTGGGTTGCCAAAGAAAGTAATTAGAGAAGTAACGTTATGATTTTGGAACGATACATTAGAGAATGAAGGGGGGTGATGACAGCATGTTCTCGCAGTGCCAATTAAAACACTGCTGAGGAGATTCGATGCTACTTTCTGGAGATCCAAGCAGACAAGAGGTTCACAGGGATTCACTCGAGCAGCAGGACTGCAGAAAGGCTCCTTTCTGCTTCTAAACATATGGCATATGGAAATTCAGCCAGGGGAATAAGCTATAGAGTGACTTCCTTGAGCAGCATATATCATTAAGAAAGCAGATAGAACAATCTGAAGCATCTTTAAAGCAGGTATTTTTTGTGATGTCAAAGATAGCATAGCTGAAGCAGGGAAACATTAGTTGCATTTACCTATTAGTCTTGTTCAGACTCTGTCAAAGACTTCTAGTTATGACCATTGAACATGTTAAACTTTCTACTGTAATAGTCTGTGCCTAACTAACTTTTGCTTAAAAAAATAAATGAAAGTAAAGCTGGGTTGTGAGGGCATGCACATCCCATTTAGCCAGAGAAGCTACAGCATTACTAGCAGGAGCTGTAACCACTGTGCATCTTCCCTGTTGGTGTGCTGCATCCTTGGTGAAGAGGAGTGAGAAGACCACTGTGTTCTGTGTGGGTCTCGCTGGGGATCCAGTAACTGTTCAGTCTTGATGGTGTGTTTTGCAGCAAGACACTATATTCTTTAGGAAAATGAGCACCGTGACTTGCAAATACTAAATAGAGGTGAAAAGAATGTAGATTGGAGCATCCAGGGAAATATAGCTGAAAGATCGCATACAGAGTTGACTATCTAGAGACTACATCAAGATTATCTTACCTTTCTATACTCTGATGGAACTTTTCCTTCCTCTTGATTAAACAAATGCGTGCCTGTATCCAGACAACATTTGGTTTGTGGTCCCTTTCACAGAATCATTACCTAATAGAATCATGGAACTCAACCTCCACTAGAATCTGGTGGAACTCTGGTGCATTCTGGTAGAATGCATTTTGTTTTCCATCTTTCTATCAGTGGCAATTCAGCATTTCACAATGTCTGGGTTGGTGCATTTATGGCTTTTTTCAGAAGTTATAATAAAAAGAAACACGTGCTCCTCTTCAGCTGTACTGCTGTAGCTTGGTACGATCTCATGAGCATGCTTTTGATGCTGTGAATAGCTGCAAGGCAAAGCTGGAACCACTACTTCAAGTCCCCAAGAAAGGGGAAAAGTCTTACAAGCTGCCTTTTGTTTTAAGGTATTGGAAAGCACAAAGTTTCCACCTGATTCTCATTGCTGATGCTGAAAGCCTCTCGGCAATGGGGAATCGGTGGGTATGCCAAGATCCATGCTGGCTCTGAGGCAGGGCACTGTTCCCATGCACTCTTTCTCTGCTGACCCACTGTCTCCCATCTCCTCTAGCGCTGAGTTTGGGCATAAAATGACTGTCTGCTCTTTGCAGTCAGTGTTTGTGTCCTAATGGATTAGGAGACTCTTGACAGGGCTGGACACCCTGTTTCTCCAAACCTTCAAACCTGAGAAGGTTTAGTGCAGAGAGGTGAGGTGTTTCTTGCTGGTCTTGATGCAGTGGGGTTGGCTGACATGTGGGACTGGCAGGACTCTGGGTGGACTTGCTGAGGAGCCACCTGTCCCCACAGGGCAGTCAGAGGAGGAGGCTCAGAGACAGCCGTGCCCCTCCAGCCTGCCCCATGGTGCTTGTGTTGGCCTCCTTCCATGTCCAACCTGCTGCTGAATTTCAATGCGGCCCACTGGAGGGAGGCCATGCCTCAGCAGGCACAGTGCCTTACTCCTTGACAGTCTGTGCCCACTCCTGCACTGCTCCTGTGCTCCAAGTCTTATCCCAAGTCTTGTGACAACCTATAAAGTCCTCTCTCTTATAGTCTCAAGGCTTGGTTTGCTTGCTGTCTTCTTAAAGCGTACTAAAACCTCTAGTTTTCATCTCTCCAAGTAAAAGTTTGGAAAAAAGGACCCACAAGAAAGCAAGAGAAAGCCTGAGCATCTTTATCAGTCTGGGGGCTTTTTTCCAATCTAATGATTTTTAAAACTGAAATCTCTTAACTTCTTCTTCTTTCCATGTGCAGTCTGACTAATGACTTCTGTAAACTTGTGTTGGCAGAACGAACAGCAGCTTAAATAAAATGACTAATTGTTTTCATTCATCAGCTATTCATTGCAAGAGCAATTATAGTTTCAGCATTCTGCCCCCAAATGAGGGCCGCATCCTGCAGTCATGTGTTATTTATATTACCTGTCCCTGTTTACATTCTCTAGTGCATAGATGGCTCTATTCAGTGTCCAGGCCCCTTCTTGTTACGATGTGGCTGATTCAGATTCAGGTCAGGATTTGGGCAATCCAGCGTACTTGATGCTTCTCTTGATTTCAAGCAAGAAATAAATCATAATCTCGTAGCTTGATTTGTTCCTACAGTAGTAGGTGGCTACTAAAATGTTAAGATGCCTTCACTTGCCTTTTTCTGTTCAGCTGAAATTCATCACCAAAGTCAAGTTGCCATACTATCACCAAGAGATCATGTTCATTTTGTGGAGCATACTGAGCATTTCCAGCTTGATAGTAACTTCTTTATTTTCCCATGTTGAAGCACAGCCAGTCTGTGAAAGAGCCAGGAAGAATTCCATTTGAAATGGTTAAGTAAAAGGCTAATCTTTCACCTGCCTTTTAACATGAGTTGTAGGATAGAGTGAGTAAGCTGCTCTGGGAATGGAGCTTATGTTGGTGCCCTGGGTAGGGGTGAAGGATGAGTCTCTAAAGGTCTCATCGTCTGGGATTTTGTCATAGTTGTGTGGTTAGAAACCCTACCAGGATGGAACAGCTCAGCAGGGATTCAAGTCCTCTCTCCTCCGAAGGTCCACTTGTGGTTGTGTACGGTGTCTGCCTGGAGCACAGGGAGTGTTCAACCCGCAGGAGCAGTGGGAGAAATGTGTAGGAATGGAGTCATCTTGCTATAGGCACCTCCACGAATCTTATTGCTTTTTGTGCCACTTCGCTGCTATGTGGAGGAGGCACAGAAATTATCTAATTTGGCTCTTAGAGGTGAAATTAGGCCAAAAGCCCAAGTAAAGACAGCTTCCCTGGGTTCTGTTGAGTTCTGGATTGAAAGTTTGTGACGTTCCCTTGCCTTCCTGGTGGGCAGGAGGAAAACTGAGGCTTACATTAAAGTGTAAATAGGGAATTTCTTATCTAATCCAAACTTCACACTCGATCTTCACAAAGTGAAGGTGCCTAATTTTAAATCCTTCAGCCACCCAGTGTGCTGGTTAAGAAGATGGAGGAGAAGCATTTGTTTAACTGAGCTATTAAATGTAGGACATGTGTCTTACAAAGTGGCAGTGTTGCTTTGCAAGGCTGATTAAGAATGGTGAATAGATTTGGGCCCTACAGCCCTTGAAACGCTTGCAAAACTCACTCCTCTTCACTGGGAGATGAAGAGAAAGTTGCTCCTATGCCAGCATCTTCCCCTGCAAGTGTGATGAGTAGCGTTGTCTTTAATTGCACGAACATTGTACCTAGGTTTTGAATATTCTGGAAATAATCCTTAATGCTAATGGGCAGCAAAGTGATACAAGAAATATGAATCTCCTAAGAGTTTAATTTTGAACACTGCATCTGAAAGCAATGCAACTCTATTACAACATCACAACTGCTTTGCATATATATATGTATTTCTCTTTTTCAAGGCTCTCAATATGATTTATGAGCAGTAATTAACCTTTCAAGCCCATGTGACAGGTGTTGCTGGGCCCATTTATGAACCAGGCAAGCTGAGGCACAGAGGTGTCAAAGGTAGCTTGGCAGTGATGGGATTGCAAAACGAAGACCAGAACCCAAGAATCCTGAATCATAGCCCCTGCTCTAAGAGCTGTCCATTTCTTGCTGGAAGAGAAGATCATTAAAGTCCACTGGGTTTTGTCTGGCAGACTTTAGGAATTTCTGCATGCTTTTAGATGCAGAGGGGTTATCTTTATTATATGATGAATGTAGGAGGGTTTTACACTAACGCTGAAGAAGCATATCTAAACCATGATGGAATGAGGATCAATAGATGATATTAAAAACAAATCCTGCTGAAACAGATTCTTTTCTGTCATTCTGCTCTACCTATGTAACATAAAAGCCTTTTAAAAATGTAAATAGCAGATGGCTTGTAGAACACTTGTAGAAGTGATTGCAGACTATGGGCTTCCTTCCTTTGGTCAGCAGGACTGAGACTCTGTATTATACCCTATTGGAAGTCTGACCTCATTGCTCTCATTGGAAACCCCATAGGCTGCTACAGTGCTCCTGACTGGGGAAAAGTGCTTGGATAAAGTTGCTTCAGTCAAGGTAAAATCTACTTCAAGGTGGGGCTGGACATAGCCTTGGATGGCATGGTTTAGTGGGAGGTGTCCCTGCCCATGGCAGGGGGGTTGGAACTCGATGATCTTGAGGTCCTTTCCAACCCTTACTATTCTATGATTCTATACTTAGCTAATACCACAGCAGTTCAGAGACCAAGCAGCGTCCTCCAGACACCATGTTCACCCTCAAAAGTGCCACTACTGATGCTCCTGTAATGCTATTGAGGCTGAGCTGGAGTTAAATATGACTATCTGCTTGCAGTTGTGGTCCCAAGAGGGTCTGCAAGGTGTTCTAGATTGATGGGAGAGGTGAGCTAATGCTGAAATCTGGATGTAGCTGGCTGTTTTGGGAAGAAAATGGGTGTCTAAACCTCTATGTTACAGCTCTATGGGCAAAACAAGATATTTATAACTTATCTTGTAGTTTCTTACCTGCAAGTACATTCACATTAGTAATACAGTAAGAATTCCAGCAGATCTACCTTGCTAATTGTGGAGGGATAGAAACATGTGAAAACTTGATAAATACAGCATGGGGACTTGCCATGTTTTTAAAGCTTGGAAAGGGAAATGCTTTATTCACATCTGAAACTAACAGCTATGTACTAGTGGAAATAGTACTTTGTTTGTTGCACAGAGATTTCTGCTGCATGGCAGATGATTTAATCAGGGGATTTTTTTTTAATGCAAAAGGAAAAGTAGAACCCCAATGTGGGCAGTGAAATACAGGAGATGCTATTTCTGATTTTGGGGTAAATGCATTTATTATTTGTAAACATGACTCATCTGTAAAGAGACACACACAATAATGGGCACACACATTCAGAGTTATCCAAGTCCTGGTACTTGTGTGAGCTGTACTTCATGAGCTGGTGGCAAAACACTCTCAGTCATGGTCTGGGCTACCAGTACAGTTATTGCTGTCACTGATACACATCTGTGTGTTTATTTTCACATGCTACTATATTAAGCTCTGGGCAGTATTTTACCCTTTGCAGATAAGCACTTGAAAGAGAATCAGGTAAGCAGATAATATTGCTGGAAATAACCCCCAAGATATAAAATCAAGTCTCAAAATCAAAACTAAAGCCTTTTAGGACCCTGTAATCCATTGCAACCCATAAGACTGGATGGTTTGATGGTGGTCATGTTGCTCTGGGCACCTGATTCAACTCAAAATCCTGCAGAGCTCCAAGGCAGTCCCTGCCTGTTGTTTGTTTGGTGTGGTGTGGCCTTTTTTTCCTCCTCTGGCTGAAGGTGCAAAGCAAAATAGGTCTGTGGTCCTGCTCCCATTACAGCCTGTGAGAGTTTGCTTACACTGTAGTCACTGACAAAACCCTCAATAGCTTTAATGGGGGCAAGAACAGGCTCCCCATGATTTAGTCTCAAGTGTTGAGCTCAAGGCAGAAAGACAGGGGCTCTTTGAAAATGACAACTTGTGGGTTTTGGAGAGGGCATTAACATATTTGTCATGGGGGAAAGAGGGTAAATAAGGAACTTGAAAAGAAAGACAGATATTAATTATGCTTCAGACAGCATTGCTGTGTGCTGATGACATACTGCAGCTTTTCAGACGACTATAATTTGCAAGTGAACCCAAGGTGTATGAGACTTTACAGCAAGCTGAGCAATTAGTTCTTCCTGAGTTGCAAGAGTGACATCATGTGTGCAAAACATGCCTTCGCCTTCAGCTAACAATGCACACTCATTTATTCTTCCTGTAGGGTCACTGGTTGCTGTGAAGGCCATTAAATCATACCTCTGATGGATGCACTTTCAGTGTCTATAGAATAAGGGTCCCTGAAGTGCAGATAAACATGTCTCCAAAGCACCAGCTATCAACAGAAGCAGCTCCAATATCTGACTTCATGCCCTATAGCTGGCCTTCGACATTCTTTCATTCTTCTAAATACCTGAAGTTACTTTCCAGGGTCTTAAACTTGTCCCTGTTGCAGGGATCTGACCTGATAAATGTCTGGTTTTGTGGGTTTGGGTTCTTTTTTTGCTCTGGAATATGTCAAGGTGTCAGAAAAGGTGTGGGGTTGCTTTTATAAGCTCTATACATACAGTTCTGAAAAAAACCCTGTTTTATTTAACTAGAAAATGTAATAGAAATTAAACACTCGAACAGTGATGTTAATACCTAGCTCAGTATAGAGTTCCAGTAGCGCATGTGTGGTTTCATAGCTTGGATGACTTCGTGTTTTGCATGGCACGAGTTTATCAAAGAGGATCCATCTGATACTCCAGGAGGAATAAATAACAGCATTGATCTATAGAGACAACTACATTTATTCTTTAATCAGCTATGTAGTCCCACTGGAGCCACATCTACTTAGCCGCAGTAAATTAAGCTCCTGCTTAAGTGCTTTGGAGGATCAAGAGCCAAAAAACTCTCATGAAGGTTTTTCAGCTCCTTTGTCTGTTACAAGTGTGGTGCCATTTATCATGGAGTTTTTGATATTTTTGCTGGATCAATGAAAAAGGCAGATGGGATGTGAGCAAGCTTGACTTTAGAGAGAGATTTCAGTGTGTAAAAAGCTGCTTTATCTTTTGAGGAAAACTGGTACTACAAACACAAAATGAGCATTCAACCCCCATGGTTTTTACTAAGCATAGCGAAGGGCACGAAGACTTGGCAGAGCATGTGTAGAATGGGGCCACAAGGCACAGCACAGAGCTGAGGTGTCTTGCACGGAATGGAAGCGAATTTCTCGTAGCGTGGTGAGGTTGTGTACACATCCTTTCCCCAGCCCGGATAGTGTTTGCTCAGTGTTGGTTGCTCTTGGTACATCTCTATTTGTCCCAAGCTTGCTGTCTCCCAGTGATGTTGATGGGAAAGCTCCTCTTTCTAGCAGCAGCCCAGCCAGACCCATCATATTCCCTGTTCTGATCACCCACCCAAGCTCTCAGCAAATGATCTCGATGGTTCTTTTGTTTCTAGCTCACATGTTTACATAGTCCCCTGAAGCTTCTAAAATAAGAACCTGAGGAAAACAGGAACCTGTTCTCTGAAGCCAGCAGGATGTCTTAATAGGAGCTGTTATTGCTGCTATTAAGAGTATTATGTTAACCAAAGGCAGGAATGAATCTCTTGCTGGCCTGTGCCTGGGATGTGTGTGGCATGTCCTCATGTCCTTACAAAGCTGTGGCAAAACCCATCCAAGAACAGTGGTAAAGCCCATGATGGCTGTTATGTAGAAAGCCAACTAACAGGGAGCTGTGCAGCCTCCTAGTCCCTGCTGACACTGAAGTTACTTGGTATTTGTCTTTGGGACAGAAACTCATACCAGCATCGAGACAGATCATGTAGAGCATCCAACTTAGTTTTGTGCAGCAAAGTTCCTGTTTTGCTCACAGCAGTGAAGGAAGGCAGACATCTGAAAGTGAGATGGTCAAAGTGCCAAGTGGAGACCAAAGGAAGGGAAAAAATTCTGAGTTCTGTGAAAAAGTTTGAACCCTGTTGCTCAGCTTCAGCTGCAGGGACTTTCCTCTTAACTGAATCCCTTCACTGGAGTCTGTTCAGTTAACTTCTTTATCTGTAGCTGCCAGCATGGCCACAGATGCGATAGGGGAAGCCATTGGTTTTGGTGGTGTGGTCAAAAGAAGGTGTGTTTGCAGGAACTGTGTTTTTGGCTGACAAACAGCCTGGAGAGGTGAACCTCCCATAGAGCCAGGATCTACCAGGTCCAGGATCCACTCTGCTTGAATTACTACCCTGGGAATGCACCCTCTGTGCTGATGTTTGATGATGGGAAGGTGGTGACAGGCTGGTTTGGGTTTGAAGTGAATGGGTTTGATTAATTCACTACCTTTCAAGGACAAAAATGTTTAAACTTGGCCTTTGCTGAATACTGCTCCACTTTCCATGAGTTGACCTACCAAAACTGTGCACCTACTTTGCCTACCTGGTGTGTTTCTCCATGTACTGGAGAAACAGAGCTGGGACACACCAGCTTGAAGATGCACAAGAAAACTGAGGTTGTGCAAGAAGCCTTCAAACTCAATAAGTGTGCAAGCAGAAAGTGCAACTAGTAAGA
This sequence comes from Amazona ochrocephala, assembly GCA_039720435.1. Taxonomy (NCBI): domain Eukaryota; kingdom Metazoa; phylum Chordata; class Aves; order Psittaciformes; family Psittacidae; genus Amazona; species Amazona ochrocephala. The sequence goes on from CM077889.1 coordinate 18,301,610, forward strand.
CCACATGTTATCTTCTATTTACCTTCCAATATTGCCACGCAGGATACAGAGCAGGTCCAAGTCCTCTCTGCTCTTCTATATACGCACAATACCTGTGTGCCTGTTGCAGGGGGTTGGAACTGGCTGACCTTTAAGGTCCCTTCCAACCCAAACCAGTCTGGGATTCCAATACCCACTGACTCCCCACACAGCACATAAGAGAGGATCTCCTTCGTGGTTTTGATGAAGATGCAGTTTCATGGCTATAATGATGAACAGCTGCAAAAAGCAGGAATTTCCTCCTTCATCTCTAGGCTTATTTGAAAGATTTTGGGTTTGTGGCTTTACTGGGTGACTTTCCTGATGATCTGATTTAAAAAGATCATTGAATTTCTTCGAAGACCATAGTGGTTACCATAGAAATATGTTAGCTGCAAAGCAAGGAATAATTAGTTTATGTTTGTTCCTTTGTGTCTCCTAATTTCTTCCATTCAGGATTTTTAAGCATATAATTAAAGGGATTATTCAGCTTTGTGATTTTTTTTTTCCCTCTATAAGTTCATTTAAAGACAAAACTCTGATGTCTGTAGAGCATAAATAATAATGATTATATGTAATTAGTCCAACCTGTTTGTCCACATAGCAGAAAACAATGTGTTTTCTGTCGAAAGGCTGCAGTGGTCACTCGCAGCTCCAGCTGCGGCATTCCCAGTTATCTCTCTCATCCCTTCTGGCTACTCAACTAATTACCCTTAACAAAACATAGCTTGGAAGTGGGCCTCTTGAGAGCACTGCAGGACACCTTCTCATGGCATTCAAGTTCTGGGGCAAGCTAAAGGTGACAAGAAAGGCATGAGCAGGCTCCAGGAGTCTGTAAGGTCGGGTGGCAATTGAGCAAGGACCGGGAGTATTGCGACACCGTGGTTTAAGGTAGTTATTTAACACCTCTGCCCTGGCAGGATTTGCTGAGTAGGCAAAGTTCTGCCTCTGTGTGGAAGGGCTGAAACTTGTAGGGCTTCTCCAGCAGTGCTTGTGGTGGATTGGGATTTTGGCACAATGGTGGTTTTCCCCCAGCAAAAGGGTGTTGGAGCCCTTCAGTTCCGAGGTTAAATCACTTTGCAGCTATTCTCCACTGGGAGAAAGGCTTTTTCCTTAAAGCTCCAAGCTGCACCATTCTGTTCCCTTTCTCCAGTCTAATCGATCTGGAAATGTTCCACACTAAGGAAAACCATCAGGAGCAGGATTTATGTGCAGGCTTCTGTTGCCCATGAGAGCAGCCTGTAATTTGGTAGCTGCGATGGAGGAGAGAGCTATGGCCCTGTGCTCCCAGCATCCTGAACCAGTATCTTAACTCCTGAACTAATCTATGGAAAAGAGATGAGTATTGTAAGTACCTGATGTGGAATGGATATTCCAATAGCTCTCTGGGATCAAGTGTTTCAGGACAAACATAATGATCACTGTCATGTGCCTTTCGAGGGCTTGGGCCTGTGCTAGGTTCTGAGATGCTTTGGCAAGACCAGGGGGCTTTGGGTGTGTGTTAATGTCACCAGCAAACAGATGGGAATTTAGAACATTACTGGTTTGAGTGTTGGGCTTTAATCACAGAATCAGAACAGTTTGTGTTGGAAGGGACCTTAAAGCTCATCCAGTTCCAACCCCTGCCACACGCAGGGACACCTTCCACTAGAGCAGGTTGCTTCAAGCCCCATTCAACCTGGCCTTGAGCCCTGCCAGGGATGGGGCAGCCACAGCTTCTCAGGGCACCCTGGGCCAGTGCCTCAGCACCCTCACAGAGAAGACTTTTATTCCTCATATCTCATCTAAATCTTCCCTCTTTTACTCCAAGCCCATTCCCCTTGTTAACATCTGTTAGTCCGGCTTTATGCATCTTGTTCCTTATTTGACCCTATTTTTCAAGCCCTCTTTCTATGAAGCATTTTAAACCTCTGCAGCACCTGGGAACAAGAGCACTCAAGTTCATCTGAACATCCTGAAGTGCATTTTCCACTGTGCTCACCCTAAACCCACCTCTGCCTTCATCTCAAAATGCAGCTGTTAAGAGCACAAATACGGTTCCACTGAGCTACAGAAACCGAAGTCACCGTTTCAGCAGGCTGCAAAGAGCGAGCTGGGACTGCTCCGCGGGCCCCACGGCGTGGCACAGCCCGGTCTATGTGGGCTTGAGAATCGCGGCTCCCAGCTGCCTCCGGAGCTTGCTGCGCCGTGAGCGGGGCAGAGCCGCGGTCGCGGCGGGGGCGCGCAGGTTGCGCGGCTGCGGGGCACTGCGGCGCTCTCTGGCGGCCGCCGGAGGAAGCTGCCTCGGCTGCGCCGCTGGGCTCCGTCTTACCAGGGTGCTTCGGGCGCGTTGCAAAGGGATATCGGGGATGTCGCTTCCCTTCCCGGCCTGTCACGACTTGCTGCCCACAGCTGGCGCTCGAAGCAGGCATGTGGGGGCTTGCCGGGGGCGCTCAGGGCTCAAACTGTGACAGGGATGGTGCTCGGCTCCCTGGGTTGCAGGAGCTGTGCCTCCTTCCAATCATACAGTCACAGAATTAACTGGCTTGGAAAAGACCTGTAAGATCATCAAGTCTAACTGCTCCCCCGGGACTGTCAAGGCCACCACTAACCCATGGCACGGGGGGCCTCGTCTGTGCGGTTTGTGCGCACTTGCAGGGATGGTGACTGCAGAACTGCCCTGGGCAGCCTATTCCAATGCCTGAGCACCCTTTGGGGCAGGAATTGTTCCTCAGCTCCATCTAAACCTGCCCTGGTGCAGCTTGAGGCCGTTTCCTCTTGTCCCATCCCTTGTTCCTTGGGAACAGAGCCCAGCCCCTCCTGGCTCCGTCCTCCTCTCAGGCAGTTGTAGGGAGTGATAAGGTCCCCCTGAGCCTTCTCTTCTCCATCTGAACCCCTCAGGTCCCTCAGCCCTTCCCCATCACACTGTGCTCCAGGCCCTGCACCCGCTCCGCTGCCTTTCTCTGGCCCCGCTCCAGCCCCTCAATGCCTCTCTTGTAATGAGGGGCCCAGAACTGAAAGTGGGGCAAAGCACAAATCCCTGGCTCTGGTGATGCCTTCCCTGAGTTCTGACCTTGTGTAAACCCAATTCTCACTTGGACGTTGCCTCTGGTGTTCAGGGCTTAATTTCCTTTGTATTTTAATCTTTTACCTGGATACAGAGTCTGCTTTAGTTTCTAGAAACAGAAAATTAACTTCCTAAATGCAAGGGTGACTTTTGGTCATAGAACATAATATCCAGGAATGGGCACTCAGGATAGAGCATTCCACTTACTGCAGTTCTTGCACAATTATGGGTTGTTTACCTTAAACATTATTCTGAGGACTAATAATAATAAAGAAAAAAAAAAAGTAAAGAAAATTCTGGTTATTAACCTGGGCAAAACAATTATCCTGCTCAGGCTCTTTATTGAATCATGTATGCAAAACACTGAGGCTTTTCATAACACATGTATTTAATCTTGGTGCAATGCTTGGGTTTAACCCCACGGTGTCTTGCAGTTCAGTCAGAGCTGCACTAGTTCTGCTGTGCTTGAATAGAAGAGGCTGAGCCAGAAGCCTCTGGGATCACACATGAGACTGTGCTATTGTGGAAGCCCCTCGAAGTCTTGTTATTGTCCTTGGAATAGGCCTGGAAGATCATTTATATAGTAATTCAATGGCTTGGTTAGTCTTCATAACTGTCTGCAAAGGGCTTTTGGAAGCTCTCCCAGTGTGTATTGAAATAAATGTCAGGGCAAGACTATTGTGTTTGTGGCAGAGATGTGAACTCTGGCTAAAGTGGTGTGCATTGCTCCAGTTTCACCCTGGTGGGGACTGGGCAGCATCTGGCAGCTCTTTGGTTGCTATTCCCAGTAACACTGTTTACCACTAATAGTAGTGGTCGAGTGTCCTGGAGCACAATGGAAGCTTGAGGCTGTGGGGCTGCAGCAGACTGGCCCCTTGGGAGCAGAGCTATCAAGAAAAGGCTCCCCTAAATGCTGCCTTGTATCCCACGGTGTGGTCAGGTATAAGTGCAGCACTAATTCTCAGAGCTGACAAGGATTGGTGGGTTACTCAATCCCCTGACTTCACAAAGCACGATTCTCCTTGCTGTGTGTTTTATTAGGGCTCTATCATGCTTGCTTTTGAGTTCTCCACTGAACAAGTTGCTACAAATGACCCTTTTGCCCCCAAACTATTTCATGTTCTATTTTTCTGCTTTAATTTTCTTCTGACATATTGAGCCTAAATTTCGTCTTATTCATTTTCCTATAATTGCTCCTAGCTATCCATCCTATCCCACACCAAATGCTTCCCTCCCCTCTGTGAAGCGGATACCTGTCAGATATTCCCAGGCTCTTTCCCTTGGTCAAAGATATACATAGGCAATTCCTCTAGTCTTCCCTCTGCCGTCCATTCCCTCGGGCTCTTCATTACTTTGCTAGCCCTGCTCTGAGCTGCTTCCCATCTATCAGTAGTATTTGGTGATGATTTCTGCCCTGCTCATGCCTTGTTGGCATCATTCTCTCTCTGCCCACATACACACAACCCACAGAGGTTGTTTTGTGTTCAGACCTGGCTGGTGCTGCTCTCTTGGCTAAGGAAGCTTTCGCAACCAGAGAGTGCCCTGTCCCATCAGGTAACCATATACTCTGCAAACAGGAGTATGGCAAGTCAAATACTACTTGCAGTTAAACATCTACCCAGGTAAAATACACGTGGCAAGCATGACTGAGGAGGGAAGAGGTCAGTTCTTCCTGATCACCTCAAAATCCTTTTCTGAGGGCTCCTGTAGTGTTTGAGCTCTTTGCTTGCCTGGCTCTTTTTCAGGCAAGAGCACTCATTAAGACACAGCTACAAGTCATGTAACTTGCTTTTTAAATCACTATTTATTCCCCATCAATACTGTCTGCTGAGCACAGGCCAGAGTTTTTGCTGTCAGTGTGTCTTCTGCGTCCAGGATTCTTGCAGTCCTGGTATTTCTTATGGCAACAACAGAACATGATGCATTTCTGATGGGCTGTGGTGAACGTGCTTGTCTTGTTGGTTTAAAGGCTTTTAAGCTTATCTGGAAAATAAGCAGTTAGAGTCTGAAAGTGAAGGTGGTTTTGGGTAGGAGCATTTTGAGACTTGACTTAGCCTCTTTGATATAACATTCAGGTTTCATCCTGTAATGGACAAGGAAGATGGGAGAGATATATGTTTAGGAGTCTTTTTATAGCAAACAAATTATGTTAATATGTAGAACAGAAAAGAACTTTTAAAACCACTAAGTGCTGGTAGTGGAATCTGGTGACCACCAAGTATTTCAGTTCTGAAAATAGGCCACCAGAGAGTTCTATTTCCAGATGTTTTGCCAGCTGAACATCTTTCTGCAAAGTTAATCTTCACAAGAACAAAAGAAAAGGCTTGAACAATAAGTCTGCATGGAATAATTGTGTGAGTATCAAGCTGGTTAAGGGAGTAAAATGTGAGTGAACCTTGTGCACACAGTGTGTGTGAGCAATAAAGCAGAGTGAGATGGGTGGCCAGACCCTCCTGTGGGATAAATCACTGGCCTCAGGTTTGTGATCCAGTGTCTTGCTCCTGGTTGAAGTGCACGATGTTCTGTTGGTTGGGTACCTTTGTCTTGACCAATGCTGAGATGGGTAAAGGAAGGGTACAGGTGGAAGGCAGGAGCTCATGCGACAGCAGTTGCTATGCAAAGGAATGTCCAACTCTGCTGCCTGTTTGGCAATTATTGACTCATCTTCTGCTACTTAATTTCTTCTTTTCTCTTAGTGCATGAAAAGGCTGATCTCAGAAACGCCCCATCCCTGGCAGTGTTCAAGGCCAGGCTGGACACAGGGGCTTGGAGCGACCTGCTCTAGTGGAAGATGTCCCTGCCCGTGGCAGGGGTTTGGAACTGGATGAGCTTTCAGGTGCCTTCCAACCCAAACCAGTCTGGGATTCTGTGGAGAAGTGCTGGACCTCCATCCTCTTACTCAAGCCAAGCCACTTCCAGAAGAACTCTGTGGGTCTGGAAGCGAGAAGCAACCAAGGTGGACTCTTCCCTGTTCCCACCATAGACTTCTGTCAGCAGAGTTGAATTGCATCACCTCTGTGGACCTTCTGGGCAAGGCTGGCCGCTAACTGTTGTTGAGGGTTTGAAAATCCAGAAAATTGGATCGTTACAACATCCATGAATCTGCAGTTGTGTGGTGCTGGGTGAAGCGTTCACTTTGATCTTCCTGGAGAACCTAACCATAAGTAGCTGTTTAATAAGCACAGAAAGGACTTCTCAGCCTTCTGACCCAGCCCCTGAACTGCTACAGGAAAAAACAGCTTTGTCATGCTAGTGAAAAGGCTTCCCATGATGGGAGCTCTGCAGCTTCTCCAATCAGCCCGTTCCAGTGCTTTCCTCTTGCTAGAGGGTTTCCTTGAGGTCTGACCTGAATCTTTCTTGCCAAAGTTGATGTCTCTCCTACTCACTGAACCATTTGTACCATTTTCTTGCTTGGATGCATTTTAGGGACTGTGGTTATCATTTCCTTGCTGGTAGCCCATTCATTATGCTCAGCAAACTCAGTCCTCTCTTACGGGCTGGTTTTCAGGCAGGCTGTTCATTCTTCTCTTTGGCTTTTGCACTCTCTCCAAGTGCTCCGTATCTTTCTTGAAGTGGAAGCCCCCAAAGTGCGTGGTGGTAGAGCCTGAGACTGCACTGATACTGAACACAGCGGATGCATTTTGTCACTTATCCCAGAGGAAAAGCTGAATATTCATTGTTTGGGAAGCAACCTGTAATTATTGATTCCTATTCACTGTAACCCTTTCAGATGGTGCATCTGTATTAGTGCTTTCTCCTTTCATTTGTAATACTTACTCATATTGAACTTCATTATTATTTCTGTTTTAAAGATTAATTCCAGTCGTATTCTCTGTGTTTGCAATGGTTCCCACATTCCCATCCTCTGCCAATCTAAATGTGCCCTTTCTGGTTTATCATCCCTGATTTTAGGGAAAATGTTGGATAGAATTGGATCTGAGAGCTTCCTGCAGATCGTTAATGAATCAACTTCGTAATGAGCTGCTGCTGATCACCTTCTCGGTATGTCTGGATCCCCAGCAGCCACTTTGGCTGGAGAATCGCTCCAGCTTTATGAATTTGACAAGGCTAAAAGTGGCCAAGTGCCCCATCTATTTTATCTAAACAGGACCAAATCTGAGGCTTTTTTTATGCCTGAAAAGCTGTGTTTGTAGCCAGTTCAGAATGGGAGTTACTGAAACCCCCTAAAGGCAAAAACATCGCCTTCTTTGGGAGCCGGAAACAACCTGAGAGCCACAGGCTCATGAGATTTCCAGCTCGTACAAACTAGCGCTGTGTGGGTAGGAACCATTGCGGTGAAGGGATGTAAAGATGAGAAGGGGCAGAAAAATTCTGAATGTGAAGTGTGAACCAAAGCTCAGTGAAGTTAATGGAAACTCTCTAACTGGTAGCTCTGGCCATGGGGAGGGAAGGGTGCTAGAAAAGAGAGCAAACATACTGTTGAAGCAAAAAGATTGTTAAGATAGGAGAGGAAAACACAGTTCGGTAGAAACTTTGAGGGCTGTGGGAAGATGCCCTCCCAAAGGCTGCTTGGAAATGTTTAGAGAAAGCCCGTTCCAGTTAAGTAATTATGATAACACAGGGCTCGAGAGAGGAGGTGGAACAGAATAAAACCAAACCAGAAACACATCAGATTTAGAAAAATTGAACCAAACAAGCTGTGAGCTTTCTGAAAGCCCAGCTGGGGTGTGAGCCTGCAAGTGGTATAGGGTTTCTGTTTGGAAAGCTTACTTCTCCTGTGTGGTGCTGAACACATCATCAGTGCCACAGGGAACACTGCCCCGCTGTGTCAGTGCAGAAACAGCAGGGAGGATGCAGCTGTCGGCTCGCCGTGTCTTTGGGGCACAATGCCATGCAGCTTCTTTCCCAGACGTGGAGCTGTTGGAGCAGGTCCTGAGGAAGTCACGGGGACGCTGCGAGGGCTGGAGCAGCTCTGCTGTGGAGCCAGGCTGAGAGAGCGGGGATGGGTCAGCCTGGAAAAGAGAAGGCTCCTTAAGGGGAGACCTTAGAGCAGCTCCAGTGCCTAAAGGGGCTACAGGAAACCTGGAGAGGGGCTTTGGACAAGGGCCTGTAGGGACAGGCCAAGGGGACTGGCTTTAACCTGCCCGAGGGGAGACTGAGATGAGCTCTTAGGCAGAAGCTCTTCCCTGTGAGGGTGCTGAGGCACTGGCACAGGGTGCCCAGAGAAGCTGTGGCTGCCCCATCCCTGGCAGTGTTCAAGGCCAGGTTGGACACAGGGACTTGGAGCAAGCTGCTCGAGTGGAAGGTGTCCCTGCCTGTGGAAGGTGTCCCTGCCTGTGGCAGGGGTTGGAGCTGGATGAGCTTTAAGGTCCCTTCCAACCCAAACCATTCTTTCCTGTTCTGTTTACTTGTGCATTTTGCTTCCGTTCAGATTAAGGTGCTGTGATGTTGCTGGTTTGGTGCAGCATTTTCCTCAGATAAATACTCTGCCTCTTGTTTTGTCCTGCTAATTGCAATTAAAAGTGGTGCTCTCAGTGCTTTTGTGGGCCTGCATGTGCAAGCCTGTTTTATATAAAAGTCTGAGGGTGGAATTTGTCTCTGCTGTAACATTTTATCAGCAGCAGGGTAGCAATTGGAGGAGAATTAGTCCCTGGCTGCTGTTTGGTTTCTAGAGCCTGGAGACTGCCTGCTTGTTAGAATAATGAGAAATGCAAGTAAGCAGCATCACATCAGCACTTGCAGTCCCACTTTCTATTGCTGCCATCAAAGGCTTTAGGAAAGTTTGCATTCAGAGGAGTTATTTTGTGTCTTACTTTTACAGTGCCCATATGCATTTGCACAGTAGTGTCTGGGAAATCCTGTACTGTAGATTGCACCTGATGGGGTAAGGCATGACTTGGGCTTAGGCACTTGGTTCAGTGGTTGTGGCCAGGGGGGAGAATCAGGATTGGAAGTAGGAATTCAAGGTAAGTCCAGGTGACCTGTGAAAGAATTGTGTCTGGGAGCTGGATCACAGCCTGAAAGCTGAAAATGAAGCTGTACCATGCTGGCGTATGACTTGGATTTTAACCAGAAAACTGGGAATATCCTGCCCCTCAAAAAGCACTTGGAGGGCTGTAGATGCCCACAATTTGCAGATGATTCTCATTCATTTCTGCCTTCTTTTGGTTTGGGGAAGCGGAAACTTTTACTGTCTAAAAATAGCGATGCTTACAACCATTTACACACTTACATTGTGTTGCAGGAACAGAGTTATTGCTCTTAGCCTGGACTTCCAGCTACTGAAGAGGTAGTGTTGCAATCCTGAGGTAAAATGCCTTGGTGATTTCCTGGTGCTGGATTTCCTGCGATGCTTTGAAGTTCAGCAGCCACACAATAGGCTGGGTACGACTGATGCTGATAAAAATAGCAAGAATTGTGTTGCTGTAGAGATTCCTGAGATGGCATCAATAGGAGCCCCTGGAACACATCAAGGGCTTGCGAGCAGCCTGTGTTGTGGCCAAAAATAGTGTTTACACAACACAGACCCTGAAAGTGAAAAGTCACAGAAGCATTTACTAGGAATGAGAAATGTATCAACTGAAAAGTGACGTTTGTAACCTAAGAATAACTTTTGCTATTAAAAGCAAGGATTTCTTTATATCAATCCTTTTTGCTTTATCTTTCTCCTTTTTGCTTTATATTGTCCCTCCAGCCTGGAATAAAGTGAGGGATTGTCACAAATCTGTGCAGCTTTTATAGCTCTTGTGAAGATTGAAGACAGACATAAATGGAGATACGGAGCTGGCCCCATCCGAGCGCCAACTTCCACTTCTAGTGAGCACTCAACATTTGTATTGTGCGTAAAGTGAAACACAGCTATCTGATACATTAAAGGACCTGACCTTGTTAGTTGTGTACCTAACAGTATGGTAGATTTTGTCCTACACTCCGAGGCTATCGTAGATGTCTAAGAGGAGCTGAGATTTTGGAGTACTGCTTAAGGAAGGGTTTGGTTAAACAGGTTATGAACTCTGGTTACCAGAGTAATCCTGTTTTACCAGAGTGCTGATCCATTGTACCAGAGTACTGGATGATGTTTTAGCAATGGCATTGGACTTTGCTCATCACTAGAGTTTTACTTTACTCTGTACCCACTAGCAGGTTGCTGATTTTACAGTGGTTCATATGGGTCAAAAGGATCATATGCCTTTTATTGGTGTTCTTCAGGAATATTTCTTTTTTCCCTTCCGTTCCCAAACCTGCTGCCATGCAGCCCTTCCTGTACCTGGGCACTGGGGGAGGTTTACTGGGGAATGGACTGATAACTGTGGAAAAGCCTTCAGCCTGTTAAGTGATGTCTGGTTCATGTTCTGGTTTTACAGACAAGTTTGATTATCAAAGTTGTGCTTTTTCATCCTTTGTTACAAAAACCAAAAACCCATCAGCTTTAGTTAAAACTGAGCTCTATTGACCATGAGGGAAGGAGAAGGCTCTTGAAGCCATCAGATTTCTTTAAGCAAGTAGAGTTAGTCAGTTATCATCTGGATTTTATTGGATTTGTTTATTTCACTTCATTAACTTTTAAAGTTTGGTTGCAAAGAAATATATATATATCCTCTTTGGAATTGCAAAGTATCAGGATGCATATTTAAGTCATGGTTCCCAGGGAGATGGGGTTTTGAAACACGCAGAGTTGTAGCTATTACAGATTAATGACTGTTCTGCTAAATATTTCTGGTTTATGTCTGTGCTTCCTCAAAGCCTTGCCAGTGTAGGGAAAGAGACAGCTTAATAAAAACTGCGATTCAGTTTGCTAGAAGTGAGTGATTCCTGTGGACATTTGAATGGCTCTTCCAGTTCTGGGAAACCAGTGCATGGATTTCCTGGGCTTCTGAATTGGGTCCTATGGACTGTATTGAATCTTTGTGAGTTGTCATAGTCCTGCTGAGCTTAACAGAGCTTTACTGATTCCCACTCATTCATCATAGAGTCACAGACAGGTTTGTGTTGTAAAGGACCTTAAAGCTCATCCGGTTCCAGCTCCCTGCCACGGGCAGGGACACCTTCCACTAGAGCAGGTTGCTCCAAGCCCCATGCAACCTGGCCTTGAGCATGCTAGTGATTTCTGCAGGTTTGGGAAATGCTTGACCTTCCCATCTGGAATTATTTGGAGAATCATCCTGACTTCATTGAATATTTGATAGTAGTGAGAAGGGGAGATCAGACCATGGAGCGCAGGGACTGCTCGGGGAGCTCCGCCCTTGACCCACGGTCCCATTACACCAACTATAAACCCGCATTTCTCCAGTTCTAGCTTTCTGCTTTAGCTCTGCTCAAGATCTTCCATGTTGTGATTGCCTCACTCAGTAGTTCAGAAATTACTTTTCTGCTAAACCAAAGAAACAGTTGAACCAAAGATAACTATTTCCCTTTTATATGTTGGTTGTGCTTTAGGTCAAAGCTGGGTGGTCAAAGACGGGTCCAGAAGCTCACACTAATGTACCACACACCAGCAGCGCTGGATGTGTTGTCCTCAGCTGTTACTCATGGAAAGCGTAGCAAAAATTATTACTTACATAAAAAAGCATGAAGGATTTATTACTAAAACGTAAAAGGAGAACTGCAGAGTTCAGTACACTCAAACCCTGAATGTGAAAGTTTCCATTGTTTCCTTATCTCATTAAGAATCTCTCTCCATGCAGGCACACGAGCGGCAGGTACAAATGTATCTAGATGTGTATCTTTGTTCCACTGTACGTTTGTCTGCAGGTCTCTATAGATAGCAACATAAACTGGCGTGTATATCCTGCTGCCTTCTGAAACCTACAGAGAATCACCAACAGTTTCTTTTCTCTAGTTTGCTCAAATGCTTGTGGTTAGATATTCTGAGAGTATAGAATTCAAAAAAGACAAAGACAAAAAGATTCAGACACTTTGAAAATCGGTTGCTTTGTTAAAAATGCTTTTTATTTAATAAGCCAACACTGTTTTGATTCTCAGCCTCTGCATGTCCTATGGGATCGCATAAAACCAGGTCATATTGCTGAATTAAAAGCTGGAGTCACAGTGTGTGGCACCTGATGGCTGGAATCTGAGTGATCTGGGGGGATTTACAGAGCAGGGCTGGATCGCGTGTTTGCTACCAGGGAAGTCTGGATATAATAAATGAAGCTTTTGCTCAGAGCACACACACAGTCCCATTGCATCTTATTAACTCACTCAAAATTCAAACTAAAAGGAGAAGTTGAAAAGAAATCATTTAAATAAGATTAAGGGGACTATTCCTTGTAATTACTTTGTTTGAATAAGAGTCAAAACATTTGGTAGTAGCACTTAAGCATGAAGAGTTTAATGAAAAGGGAAAATTCCTTAATGAAATTGTACGGAGTGACCATAAATCATAGTTAATAATTGAATTAATCTGCCTGTCTTATCTCTTGGTTAAATTCGATTGCCTTTTGTCCATTAACATTCAAAATCCACAAGGAGTATGAGCACACCTGGCCTTAGTATTTGCTAAAACAAGACAGAATCAACAGGGACAGCACTTTGAATGTAACAGTTCACACCAGTACTTGAAGACTCAAAGGAACAAAGGTCTGTAATGTCTTATTTTAAGCAATTTCACTTTGAAAGGTATTCACAAATTTGCCCTGGATTAATATTCAGTTAAACCAATCCCTTCAGTGCTGTAAATTTATGATGCTGAAGTGCTGTATATAAACAACCTGTGCTCCCATTTTCAATATATATTTACTGCTATATCATGTAATAATGAATTTGATGTTATTTCTAGTTATGAATCCTCCGGGTTTTCTCGTTCCTGATGCTGTTTGGTTTTATCTTATGCACTTTGTAATTCTCTAAGTCCATTTCTAATGACACTGCTATAAATTACTACAAGAAAGTTAATGGCTTAATCTTGCTACTCTCAAATAAATACTGACTAGGCAATGAGTTCAGTGACAGGGGCATCCCTCCAGCTTTCTCTTGTGATTTATAGCCCTGATTCAGCAAAGCTCTTGATCACAGGTATTAAGTTAACCACTTGCTTAGATCCCAGTGATTTCAGGGCAAATTCAGTGTCAGACCATTGGGAACATATTGTCGATATTCCATTTGCCAGCTGCACCAGCACAACCAGTGGGAAGAAAACCACTTCAGTAAATTTACTAAAGTTAATGTAGAAAATCATGAATTTAACCAAAAGGTTCTAGCTCAGCACCGAAGCCAAATGCAATTCCCAGTATTTGAAGAGGATAATTGTTTGCTGAGTTTCTGTCCCTCCAGCCATGTGCTCCGAGGGGTTGAGCTGTGCATCAGGTGTCTGAGGAACTTGCAGCTCTTTATCTGCTTCAAATTTACTACACAAGCAGCTCAAGAAAGGCTCTTACAAGATAAGTGAAGTTATGACTGGCCCAGATCTGAAATCCCAACTTCCAGCTTCTCTGCGCAACCTGTTCCACCATCTCACCACCCTCATAGTGAAGAATTTATTCCTAATGTCTAATCTAAATCTCCCTTAAGAAGTTCAAACAATCTGTAGTGTCTTGGCGTGGTGGTATCGTGGTAATGGATCAAGAGAGACTGTTCTTCCTGAAGGGCAGTGTCCCATTTATCAAGCAAGCATGCAGAACTGCCTCCAGTTTGGTGGAAGCTCCTTGTGTGGACTCAATTTGGACTGTGAGAGAGGTAATGGCATGAATTTGGGATCCACAGATTTGAGGACAGTTTTGCCTCAATGAATGCTCTAGAGCAGCTCTAAGCTATGCATTTACTAAATCATACCACAGAGCTGTGAACTAGCCGTATCCCCTGATACAGCTTGGGTTTAGCAGAGCTCTGGGAGGGCCTTTTAACAGAGTTTTTGAGCAAGATGTTTTGCATTAGAGAGTAAGGAAAGTTGAGGCCTAGTTTTGTGTAAACAAAGGCACTGTAATGCGACATTAGGGGTGGTCGGGAGGAAAAGGCATCGCAAGCGTGCGAGAGCAGATGTGGCTGCTGCAGTTGGAGACTGGCTTGTTGTGAGGAAGGGGCTGAGCAGGGCCCTTTGAGCTCTTCACTGCACACCTGGAGACCTTGGCTGGAGGGTGGCCACTGGTCCACAGATGCTGAGCTCCTCGCATGGTGTTTGGTCAAGGGTAGACTTGTCCGAAGGGATGAGTGAAGTTTGTAGGGGTTGATCTTTGAGGCATGAGGAAGCAGCATGCCATGGCTGGCAGGCTGTGTTGTGAGGGAGACAGGCTTTCAGCTGCAGTTCTGGTTGAGCTCTTTGGAAGGCTCTTAGAAATGGTGAAGTTCTCACCAGCACCTGTGAGAGCTGGGCTGGGCATCATGGTCTGGTCCTGTCCTCTGCTCATCCACGGCGTTCACGTCCATGTTTATCTGCTTTCCTTTCTGCTGCAGAGCAGTCTGTACTGCTGATGCAGAATCCCTCCTTCCGGCAGGTTTCCCCACTGGACTTTTCAACCCAGAAGAACTGGTGAGGAGTCACACTGGTGGTGTCTCCCATGGGGGAAAGCGTGGCACCCAACCGGGGCAAAACCAGGATGTCTTAAACCTTTTTCTCCCAGCATCTAGTTTCCTTTGCCATTGTTTGGGTGGTTCTGTTAGTGAAAATCATAACAAAGGAAAGTTTGAATTTGAGCAGACAAACAGACACACACAAATAAAGAATGATCTGGAAAAACATCCCCCAAACTCCTTTCCCCTGCCATGCAGTGAGAAATGGAAATAAAGGTGGCCACTGCCTGTACTCGACAACGCTGCCACATGTGATATTTTTGGAGGTATCTCGGGAGCATCTACCACACTTTACAGCATGTGAGGCATGTCATCTGGAGCAGTTTGATCTCCTGTAACCTGTTCACAAATGCATCTATTTCATAACAGGCCCTGCGCCCCGATAAGGATCTCTGAGTTTCTTCTGCGCGGTATCTGCAAACAATTCAAAGCTGTTCCACACAAACAAATGTGAGAACCCCCTGACCACAGACTGCCTTTAGAGCAGACCAAGATTTGATGTTACTCATATCTTCCAGTACCTGTCAGAGTTCAAACAGGAAACCTGGTTTTTCCTCTCATGTCAACAACTTTTTTTCTCTCTTCATTTCTCTCTCTTCTGAGCAGGCGTTTGGCAGCAGCTCGCTCTCGAGCGGTGGAAGTCCTGTATTTCTTCAGGACAAACAAGTACTTGCTCTGGTACGTCATTGCTGACATTAACAAGAGCTGAATATGTGGTTTTTTTTGGTGATCCTGTGGGTGCTTCTATAGAAACGGACCTATTGGCTTTGAACAATCACACAAGAAAGGGATTCATTCATACAGGATATAGGTAACGCACAGCGAGGGCTTGCGCAGATGATGCTTTGCTTGGGAAATGTCACAAAAACCCTGGGTGCTCTTTTCTCCTGGGCACTGCTGCATTTTGTGCTTACACAGTAACACCTTCCTCATTTGTGATATCCTGCTTGCCAGTGCCCCAGCAATGCCACATGAAAAGTTTAAACACACTAAATATTCGCCTGTACTGATAATGGAGGTTCATCTCAGCATCATGACTATTAACTAAGTGCCATGTCCCCCAAAAGCATTTGAAGAGCCTCATGCCCTGGTCTGAGATCTGGTTATAACCACTTGTGTATGTTTTGGCACTACTGGGAACAGAAATTAGGAGTTCTAGCTGACATACACCCCCCCAAGCGGTCTTCATTACTTACCTTTCATAATCCCATCAATAAATGTAGTCAAACCTGAAGCTCTCAGCACTTCCTAGTCCAGGGTTGGAAATGCTTTAGAAGCATTATAACTTAACCTCCCTATGAATGTGGGAAGTGAAAGTTTATAGCAGAGACTAATTCTTGACATAGATTAATGTTTGTGAGGGAGAATGCAGACTCTGTCAAGGAACGGGCTAGTTCTGAGGATCATTTTCTTCCATTTGATTTATGGTTGACAGATGCAGAAACCATCTCAAATACAGCTGTGTTAAGAAAAGAACACACAGGCATTTCCATGACTTTCATCTTGCTTTGTATTTATGTCATTATAAAACATGCTTTTGTGGCATGCATAATCAAGGGACAGAACATCTGGTGAAGTCGCGTTGCGGCAAAATGTCTGTAAAGTTAAATACGATAGTTGCCTTTTCTTGTCTCTAAAAAAACCCAATCAACAAACAGCTGGATAATATTATGCCTGGTAATAATACTGGGAGTGATGCATGCCAAGATGACGGTTATGGACTCACAAGATGGAGAGAGGTAGAGGGAGGTCACAGAAGTTCTTGTTTGTGAGCTGCGGCAGATGAGCATGAGATGGTGGCTACCTCTGACCTGCCCTGCAGAGCCGCAGGTAAAACAGCCTTCGTGAGCCAGCAGCCACCCTTGAAATCACACAGGCCAGGCCAGTAATATGCTTTGCTCTTAGTTTCAACATTTCCAGTAGGGTTTCTGCCCAAGTGATGAGGTTATTTTGATTCCAGTGCATTTTTCCAGTCGCCGTTTCAGGAGTCAAGCACTTTAGATGAAAGCTGATGTCTAAAGGGTCCTGGAAAATCATAGAATACCATAAAACACCTAAAGGGACCTCAAGGATCATCTGAGCCAACCTTAATGGCCCTGTTGTGCTGTTTGTGTAGCGTAGTGCTGTTGTTCGGCATGGTCCTGTTGAGAAAAGATCTTTACCTCTTGCTCCCTAAACCCATCTCTGCCTGAAATGCTTGTGGACCCGGGGCAAGAAGAAAGGAATTATTTACATTCACTAAAATAAATCTTTCCTCTCTCATTTTCTAACTCTTCATATTCCATGAAACTTCAGGAAATAAATTCCAGGCTTGTAAGCCTGGTTCAGAAACAAAACACGTACATAGTAGGGCACAAGCAAAAGTCGAGTACCAGCTGTAACATCCTGCTGAATAAATAAGTACCTGTATTTCAAACCAGCAGCTCATATCAGAAAAGAATATTAAAGCATTGACAAGCTCTTAAGTATTTGCCGCCTTCTTTACAGAACATCTGGATGTGTCCACTTGGTTATCCATAGGTTCGTTGTTTACTGACCATGCTTCCTGGGAGTTGAGTCTGACTCTGAGGATGCTGATGCATGAACACGGGTTCTGCAGATGTGCCTGGCTGGGCTTCCCTTCCTGGGGTGACATTACACAAGGTGGTGAGTGACACCCTGGGAGCTGGGTGTTGATTAAATGGGTTAGTTCCTGGAGCTTCCATTCCCCAAAGGCAACTAAATGCACCACGACGTTCAGAGGTATCTCCATGAGAGCACTGCTGATCTCCGCTTAGTCAGGGGCGTGATGAGCTGCAATTAGGTAAATTCAAGTAATTACAGTCAACTACTGTTTTAGGGCAAACTGGGCTTTACCCAGTAATTGCAGGTATTACTGTTAGCAGTATGCACACAGTGGTATGTTTTTATGGTTGTGAAGTCTTACTAGTAAGAGAATTATTATTGCTACTAGTCTGTATTGATGAGAAACCGGATAATTCTGTTGCTTTTCCATGGGTCCTGTTACAAATAGGAGACCTGATCACTCCGTAGTATTTAGAAAACAAATGGGGAGATTAGCATGTGCGTTAGAGCACATGGTCGTGTAACCCAGCATCTCCAGCAGTTGTGATGAACACGTGCATTGGAATTTATGGAGGGTTTTAAACTGATTGAACTGGCCTATGGAGGATGTAACATCATGTCTAAGATGATGGTCCTGCCTTCATCTTCAGCTCCAGCCATACCTGGACAGGCTGCCTGCAACGTGCAAGGATCTCCCTGAGAAAACACAAGCATCCCTGGCTGCTGTTGGAATCCTATTTTAGCTGATACCAAGCACAGCAGTCACATGTTGCAAGATCATCACTCAGGCCAGTGGCAGTCTGCTGAAAAACAAAGGGTTCCTGAGGAGTTAAGACAGGAAGAGAAAGCCCTGCTGTGCTATTTAAAGCAGGGCATTTATGCCTGAATGAAGTTCCTCCAATTTTGGAGCAGGGTGTTTGCCTGGAAAGCTGGTATTTACATTCCACCCCAGGGACTGAAGCGCCCTTGCACACTTTCATGTATCTCCTTTCTTCAAAGTTTCTGCTTTACCTCCAGCTTCATTACTGCGACAATTACAATGTTCAGCTCCCATCAAGCAGTTTGTAGCTTTATTTTTGATAAGCACTGCACAGAGGCACAGACAAGAGCAGTCTGTAGCTCATTACCCCATTCAGATAAAATGCTGTGTGCTTTGGGGCAGCCCCACGCCTTAGGAAAATGGTGTTTTACAGATGGGGAGTAGAGACAAAGAGCGGGTGAGCGCCTGGCCTGCGATCCCACGGGATGCTGGAGTGGTATTTCTGTCTAGTGCCCTAACCACTGAACCATCCTGTCTCCTGCTTTCGGGCAAAAGAGTCTGAAAATGCCATTGATTAGAAAGTGCTGGTGAAGAAAAGGTGGAACTGACTAGACTGCACCAGGAGACATGCAAAACCAGCCAGAAGACACTACACAGCATGGTGGAAATTAGCTTCATCAAACTTCTTTCTGCTTTAATAATCTAAGATGCTGTTTAGAACATGGGAGCAAGGAGATGTCTGGGGTTTGAAAAAGCAAGATATTATTTTAAGCAGCTAAATTCCCTTTAATTAGTCTGAAATTTGGGCTTTATAACAATGTATTTCCATATGTGTGGCAGAAAGTCAGGGAAACATGGAAATCCTCAGCAGTTTACTGCTGGGATACAGCAGGTCATTTCAATGAGACCTCAAGACATTTTCTGCTTGTAGAAAACATTTGTTTGGTGGTCCCTTTGCTTTGCTTGTCACCTCCCACTGCACATCTGGTTTGGGATGGAATGAACGAGCCCCTGCTTGAGAATCAGGTTGTTTATATGATGCAATATTTAAATGATTTTGGGGTTTTGTAAGCCTGGAAAAGTAATTGTCATCTTGGTGGCAGGGGTTACGATTTGAAGCCCTTTTGCTACCCCGGGTGAGCTTGGGCCACTGTGCAAAGCAGCTCTCTCCAAAACAGAGATGTGTTTGCCCTCAGTTGAACTGATGTGGGGACAAAGCTTCTCCTGTGGCCACTCAGCACCAAGGTGGTCCTGAAGGGGATTTTGGAACCTACCACGATGGGGTGTTATTAGTTGGAATAAAAGTTGTGAAACCTCTTTGCATGCAGCCCTTAATGGGTGATGGAGGCGCTGGGTTCTCTCCTGGCCTGCTGAAGATACAGGGTACAGGAGCAGCTTGGCCCCTACTGCGGAGCGGGGTTCGGGGTTCGGGTGTGCAGGGGAAGGGAACGATCTCACACATTTTCCATTTAACTAACCACAGGCAGTTTGTTTTCAAGCACTTCAGTTATTGCTGCGGTGGGAATGGGCCGCATTGCATGAACCTCCCATTGCCGCTTCCCTGACTGACACCCCAACACACTGCAGGGCTCTGGGGCTGGGAGCCATCCTGTTCCTGGCTCAGCGCAGGGCTGCTGAGGGTCCCTGCTTGCACCTACTGAAGCCCTTGAAAGACTGAAGGTGTTTTCTCCAAAACCTCTGGTTGCCTCCATGAGGGGTCTGCTTGGCCCCAGCTTGGCTGCTAGCACCAGCTCCTCTAAGAAAGGCAATGCAGCCTTGACACTGAGCATTAATTCATAGAGTCATGGAATGGTTTGGGTTGGAAGGGGCCTTCAAGCTCATTCAGTTCTGCTGGCACCAAGTGGGGAGCACAAAAGTAATTTTATAGGAAAGAAGCTGCCATCTCCTGCTGCCAGGGCCCTGTGATGGGAACCCAAAGCAGTGGTCTTTTCTGTCCAAATTTCTTTGCTGCCCTTGTTTCCAAGGTGAGAGCGGGTGGTTGTGTTCACAAGCAGACTTTTGGTCTCCAGTTTTCACACAAATGCCTGTGCAGCTGGGAAGGAAGCATCTCTTTGAAAGGGAGTATCTTGTATTTGCACCTTCTAACACGGCAGTTTCCCACAGCTGTGTTGTGCATGGTTCCACCAGAGGAATTGTGGGCAGCTGAGGACACCCCTGTGGGCTCCCTGTCTGTCCCTGCTTGGGGATCCCACCATGTCAGATGCCCCTTGGTTGTTCCTCCCAGCTAATGCCAGGGAGCCCCAATGCTCCAGAGGGGTGTTGGCAGCTTCTCTCGCAGGGGTTCTATGGCCTTAGAGGAGGTGAAACCTTGACTTTCCAGAACTTACTGACCTGGGAAAGAGAAGAGCTGTTGAAACAAATGCAGTGTAGAATAAAAGTGAAAACTGTCCCAATCGGGTATTTCACACTCGCTGTAAAATCGAAACCTGATTTCTTTTTCTGTGTTACAAAATTCACTGCTTTTTTCCCCTTCTATTGAGACATGAGTTATTTTCAATTAAAGAGATGAGACTTTGTTTAGAATTGAGTAAAATGTGTCCTGTCTCTAAGCAAAGGGGATTTGCAGTGGGAATACCTTGGTTCATGCAGTGACATGCGTGTGCATGTTCCTGTGTGAGAACTCTGCTTGGCTGGGCGATGGTGTCTGCAGCATCACCCAAAAGGGGATGGAGAAGGTGCTCCACAGCCACACTCACAACCTGTTTGCCAAGCCAGAGAAGATACCCTTTTCCTTCTGTGTGTTTTACAATGTTTTTCCTTTGGGCAATTGGACGTCAGGAATAGTCCATCACAACAGGAATGCCAGCCATGCTTCCTTAGCATCCTATGATGCTGGTATTAAATGAGTGTGGTTTATGTTAGTGAGCTCAATGACCTGGTTTTCCCATGATTTGCACCAATGTCAGGCTTGACAACAGCTCACCTGTGTCTGCTCTTGTCTATGTGATTGCTGCACAGCCTCGTCAATGGGCCTGAGATGGCTTAAGGAGGAGCTAAACAGAGCCCAAAGTCAGATATTAACTTCAATTTCATAATAATCTTATTTTCCAGAATTACCTAAGGGTTTTTTTATCTTTCCATCTTTCAAATATGATTATTTTCTTGTACTTTTGCAAATCTCATCCCTGCTTCTGCAAGCTCTCCATCCTTCCCAGCCATTCCCCCCTTCCCATCAGCTTTAGTTAACAGAAGTGGATTTGGTGTGTGCTCTGTGGTAATTACAGTGATCATTTCTCAGGGTGGCACTGCAGCGAGCTGAGAGCATGAGTCTAACGTTGGCAAGTCACAACATGCACGTGGAGTTCTTAAGGCTCTGGGTATTGTAGGGTTTTCTCAAGATGGGCTTCCTCTCCTGTTGTAGCTGGTGTTTTGGATGAGAGGTACAGGAACAAGATAACCAGCCAAATGTGAAGGATCCCTTAAGTTTGATCAGAGATAATAAGGATTGTGAAGGGTCAGAAAAAGTTTCTCAACTGTTTACTGAAAACCTCACATTTTCTTGCTTGTATCATTTGGGTGATGACTCCAGGGTGAAAGACAGATCCAGTGTCTTATAATGCATCACAATTGTAGATGAAATAGGTCAGTGAAGCCGTTCATTCTCACACAAGAACACTGAGGAGCCTTTCACAGGCATAAACCATCCTTTAACACAGGTGTTTGCACAGAAAGCAAATCAAGGTAACCATTTACAATCCAGTTCCTGCTTATCCCTGCTTATAGATTCTGTGCTCTGTAAACCAGTAGTTTGAAACAGAAATGTGCTGCAAAAGCAGCACAAGGGCAATGTCCAGGCAGGACACAGCAGTAGCTCTTACACATGGGCTCCTCCTCTGCTGGGAATGAGCAATTGAAGTTGCTCCATGGAAGACTATCAGCTCCAGTTGGGAATGGTGAGTGAATCCCACAGCCCAGATTATGCCTGATCTCAGCCTGAGGGCTCCAGAGGTGCAGGGGAAATGAAGATAAATGGAGTTAGCTGCTTCTGATGTGGGCCAGGCAGGGCTAACTCATTTCGCACTTACACCAAGCAGATGAATTCACTCACTTTTCTATTTATCACTAAACCACTGCCTTGACCATAACACAATTTAATTAATCCTCATTCTTTACAATCAAGAAGTGCCAACCATTGATTTCCAAATGCTGTTTTCAGTCCACAGCGACCTTGTCCTGGGGATGGGGTTCTTTATCCCCTGCTTGGTTTAATTTCTGTGGGCACTGTCACCATCTAGTGGCATCTCCCTGTTGGTTTCCAGGGGCAGCTCCTGTGTTACCCTCCCAGGGGATTTGCCCCCTGGTCACTCATTTCTCCCACTTATCCGTACTGGCTTTACCAATTTGCAAGTTAAAAGCCTGCAGGTGTGATGGCAGCTTTATCAGGCAGATTCTTCCCTCTGCTTCTGTTGGGGAGCAGCTCAGTCTGGTTGAACCAGGAGGCTTTCCATGGTAAGACACCTCTGTGAGACTGAAGGGTTGTGTTTAAAGGTGTTGGAGCGCAGGAGGAAAAGCCTGTGGGAGAGTTTTGTGCTCTTCAACACTCAGGCTATGGCAGAGTGGAAATGCTGGGAGTTGTGACCAGCCAAAACAATCTCTGGCAATAGCAGAGCAGGGATGGGTGTGTGTGTGTGTTAATCATACAGCCGTGATTATGTTATTTAGTGGTTTGTTTCAGTTCACAAAGGAAATACAGAGCGAAGACACCCCCTCCTTACAGCTCTGGTCTCTGTGCCATCCCCTCTGGCGTGAAACATTCACTCCTCATGATCAAAGCTCAGCTCTCACTTTTCTGTCTAATGCTCAAAAATTGGAGGTGAGCAATGCTGTGTGTTTTATCCTCAATTGCTGCCCCTTTTCTGTATCCTTAACAGCCTTTAGTGGGTTTCTGTGCTGTCCCATGGGTGGGTGATGTGCTCATGGCTGCTGCTCTGCAGAGCATGGAGGTGACACTGGAAGGTGATGCTGCTTGTTGAGTGGTGGTGCCTTGATTTTACTGGGGTCATTTCTACACAGTAAGGAAACATGGGCCATAAATCAAAGCAGTGGTTTCCCCTAGCCCCGGCTGGGATGGGGCAATAAGCACTTGTGATGTGGCCCTCTGCCTGATATTGTGGGTTCCTCAGAAATGATTTTCAGCACCATAAATCCCCATCACTTTACATAATAATGTTACTTTTAGGTGTTTCTCTATAGTTAGCTTTTGAGTTTTTTCAAGGAGCCTGTCCTGGTCGCACTCAAACAGCCTTGGACCCTCAGATGACACCCCTGCTCGTGCCTCATCCATAGCACTGCAAACTTCATGTGGCTTTTCAGCTTCCTATTTTGAAGTTTAAATGATCCTTTCCTCTCTCCATCTGCCTCTACAGTCACAAGAACCCTGTGAGGAGGGCAGAGAGAGCAAAGCGGGAGCTCTTCTCAGAACGAGGAAGATAACCACATCTGACACAACATGAGTGTAACCCTCCCAAAGAACAGAACATGAAATTTGCTGCTTTTACACCAATTAAACAACTGTTGGGGGCTTTTCTTTTTATTTCCTTTGTTTTTCATAACTTAGCAATGCTCCTGGCTGGAGCTTGGAGCTAATGCAGCAGAGTGACACAGCAAAGAGATGGATAGCTTCTTG
Source organism: Amazona ochrocephala (assembly GCA_039720435.1). Taxonomy (NCBI): domain Eukaryota; kingdom Metazoa; phylum Chordata; class Aves; order Psittaciformes; family Psittacidae; genus Amazona; species Amazona ochrocephala. The sequence continues at coordinate 18,325,112 of CM077889.1, forward strand.
AGCTACCTACTAGCTTCTTCTATGACGATTTGATGCAAACTACTAAAGAACTGTATGATTTCTGCTCAAAAGCCGAGTCGTCAGAGCTGAACTATTGTGAGTTTTATGCTCTGTTGTATAGATGACTTTGAGAACGGAGAGCTGGAGCCTGTGATTGATTTCTGGTTTATTAGATGCGATTATAGGAGCATCCATCCCTCTGTGGAGCAGACAGACATTTCTGGCATTAAAATGGTTTTAATGGTGGGGGGAAATGAAAGACGTTCATGAAACAGAGGGAGGTAAATGCTCTGAAAAGTTCTTTCATATGGAGGGTTACTGGTGCGTCCCTGGAACCAGGTTGGATAGTAGATAGGAATTTGTCTTAAGAATGGCCTAAACACTAAAGGCCTAAAACACTAAATGCCAGTTCTTTTGACCAGGATATATATAGAGTTTCTCTTCAGTCAGAGAAGGGATGTGAGCAAATGCAGGGAAAGTTTTGCCTTCAACTAACTTGTTCTTGCACTGTCAATTGTACTGTTCCTCACTGAGAGCCAAGTGCCAGCAAGGGTTAGTGGTGCTCTCTGGACCTAGCAGGAGAGGTTGCCCTGGTCTGCTCACACAGCAGAGGATGCTTAAAGCCAAAATGTAATTAACTTATTGGTATTTGACCAGGATGCTGTGGTCAACTCTTGTGAGAGGTCATGAGGTTTCCACTGACCACAGGAACTTGGGTTTGCATCTCCTGGCAGGTTATGGTAAACCTTTGGTTAATGTCTCTGTATAATGTGTCAGGCTTTGATCTCTGTAGCAATCCTTTACTCCCAGTGTAATAAACCTTGTCTAGCACATGAGGAAAAATCCACTTACCTTTTCTGCTGACTTTGGCCAAATGATGCTTTGGACACCTACTCTGATACTTGTTTCCAAGTCTCTAATTCTTCTCACCGGTGTATTTTGAATTCATCAATAGAGAAACAATGACTTAAATGTCTCCTTCCCTCCCCATGAGAAAAGCCAAGTAAAGGGGTTATAATATTTCACACAGGTGTCTGTAGAATCTGTTTGTATATCTCTTTGTGAAAGGAAGTTTGGGGCTTTGGCTTGGTTTCAGTTGACATCTTAATACCACAGAACTGTGGTACGTCTCCTGCAGAGTGGGAGCACAAAGGGCTCGGTCAGGACTTGCACAAGGGGGTAATGGACCTAAACCCATTAAGTGCAAGTTCTGACAGTGCAGGTCGAATGCCTATATGTCAGGTTTTGGGTTCCTCCTCTCTCATCCTCCTAAATTGGGCTCATTTTCTCTTTAAAAATAATTGGCAGAGTTTTATGGTGTGAAAACAAAAATGAGACAACTCCTGCTGAGGTCTGTGAAGGCAAACCATATTCATGTGCTTTGGGGTTCATGGAATAAACCTTTCTGTCAAAAGACGTGTATGTATTGCTGTGACCTGGTGGTTGGGAGTACAAGGGGCTGCTTTCTGTGTCTGGGTGACAGAAATAGGACTCTTAAGTTTGGAGCATGTGAAGCAAGGTGTGTAGTGATGCTCTGTGGATCAGTCAGGACTGGGGAATGAACCACTAAGGGGGAAAACCCTGATCCGTTCCCCCCGTTGATCTCTGAAAACTGAAAATATAAGGAAAACCAGTCAAAACTGCTTCCTTGTCATGTTTTTAGAGAGCTTGCTGGCCACGGTGCTTGTGAAAGGGAAAATACCCTAGACTCCATCATCCCCAATGCTGGGAGATAGGATTTTCATACCAGCCAAATCCCTGCTCATCAATTAAACTGCAGCCCATCTTCTTGCCAAATGCTTATTTAAGAGTAATCTGCATGGACTTGATCTCCTTTAAACACTTCCCAGCAATTTACTGGGAAATTAAAAAGATGGGAGGGAGGAAAGTGGGCTCTTGGAGTGCAGTGATCCTGCCATGGGATCACCCCCTGGGCTGCTGCAAGACCAAGCATGGGTCTGGGTGCTTGGTCCTGAGCTAGGGCAGGGCTTGGGCATGTCTGTGCTGGACATCCCAGAGCGTCTGAATCGGGCAGCCGTTTCCTGGTTATTCCTGCTCCAAGGAAGGAGCAAGCTGTGCCGCAGCCATGCGTGGTCCAGTGGTCCGCTGTCATGGCCAGGAGATGCGTGCCCTGGTTGGCAGACCCTCTGTGTGCTCTCCTCTGCATCCCTTGGGGGATGCACATGCAGGAGCCTCATTCACATCCCATCACTTTCCTGCAAGGAATTCCTTATTCCCTACTAAATCACTTCTGTGAATGATTTATTTCTGTGTTCTTCTGAGCAATTTATGGGTGTCTTTAGATTGTAAATCCATATTGTTTCCCACTGAATGAATATGTTGCCTGATGCACTCCTGCTCCCTCTTTAGGAGTAGGTATTCCCAGTTTTCAGCGTCTGGCATAAAGATACAAACCTCTGATTGTCCCTCTGACCACCAAGTATTGGAGGGTATTACAGAGTTTGATCTGCCTGCAGGGTTTCTGCTGGCTTTATAACCATCCCATGAATAAGGATCATTCAGTCCCATAGAATTCCACAGGATGAGTTGGGAGAGAATAGGAACAAAACTCTATGTTTTTGCAGCACTTTATATAAAGCCTTGTAATGTTTTTATAGCTCTGCACTGCTTTCATCCCCACCAGTGTTCTGGCCGTGAGGAACTCAATAGCTGATGCATGAGTTCATGGAGTTATGGCCCCTGTGTCTGCATCCCATTGGAGCTGCCCATGAGTTTTGCCTCCCAGATTGCAGATGCTGGAGGCTCCGCAGTGGCTGTTGTACAGGGTAATGAGTTCTTAGCAAAGAAATCCTTTGGAATACTTTGTCAGGTCTGGATCCAACCTCAAGCTGCAGTAGCTTTGACGATGGCTTGGCACTGCTCTTGCTCTGCACACTTACGTCAATTGCCAGAGTTGGTTTTATCATAGGAGGAAACAAACTGTTTAATGAATGAAACCAGATGCACGAGATTGTGATGAGAGACCAACAGTCGCTTTGGAAAGAACTCCAGCCAGAAACTTTGGAAAAGGAACATAAAAACATTCATGGAATTTTTTCTTGGCAATTACAGGTAAATACACATTATGCAGCTATTCTCTTTTAACTGCACTATACCCATTCCTTGCGTTTCCACACAATACATGGGCTGTAAGACTCCAGCACAATCTGTGTGTTCCCCGTCATCCTATCTAACTCCCTGTAGGACACTGGCTGGGAATGGGGCTGGGAGTGTTTCCCTGGATCTTTTCTTCACAGGCCAGAAAGATCCAGCAGCAGAAGTAGTTGTGAGAAGAGCAAATCTGACAGGAGGTAAAGCAAATGGGAGTTAATTCTTGACATGAACACAAGCTTGCACAAACAGCTGGGTTCAGTTTGGACAATTCCCATTGACCAGAGTGGTTTCTCCAACAGGACCCATATGGATTAGTCAGTATAGACAGCCTGGCATCCACCATGCAAGCAGCATCTGTTGCAACATGTAATTCTGTGAAACAAGCTAGTTAAAGCTTCCTGAGAGCTACTGAAATGCTCCTAAACTGAGAAGTAAAATGCCTTGTTAAACATGGATTGGATCAGGAGATACCTTGGAACTCTTCTGTGCAGCCCAGATCACTTTGGACTTCTCTCAGACTCATTTTATTCATGCCAAGCAGATGAGAACCCCATTATAGCTTGTGTGAGAGGCTGGGTTGGTTTTAATACCTGAAGTTAATGGTTAACCTTTCCCCAATAGTCTTATTTTCACCTTACCATAGCTAGTAACTGCTATTAGAATACACTGTGGTGATGGGCTTGACTGTGAGCCAAGGAGTGGTGCCACCAGCCCAGGTTAGCAGAGGTGACATCTGGGATGGAGGTAGGATGGAGGAACATGGCTGATGCCATTCCCATGACACGTGGGGACCAGCACAATAAATGGGAGAGCCAGAACTTTCCAGGTGAAATGAAATTAAATCATTTGTGTTTGCTTTAATATAGGATGTCTGATATTATCTGTCTACAGCATTAGTCTGTGCTGCTGCCTTTGAAGCTAATAATTGGCATTAGGGTGGTGTGCTGGTTTCCATGTTAGGCATGATTTTGGAATGAAGCTCAGTTATCCAGACAAATGGGCATTTTCATGGTATTACCCACTACCACATGATGGTACGAATTCCTCATCAGTGGCTGCGTTCAGGTTTGGGCATCACTGGGGTTTGGAGCTTTTCCTTGGCTAATTAAGAGTTGTGAGAAGGGCAAAACTATTTGGGGTGTTGGAGAAGAAAGGTTAAACCAGCAAAATAGGGCAAAGCTTAGCCAAGAGGTGCTTAAGGTGGTCGTGGCTTGGGATGCTGAAGGGGTTCAGCCTTGGGGATGCCACCATTCGTTAGTACAGCATGGGGAGAAGCAAAATGCAGATGAAATATCAGGATGTGCCATTGGAAATGAGATCTTTAAAGCCCAGGTTAATCCCTTTGAAAACTACATTGGAATTAAGTCTTGGGGAAGATTGGTAAGGAGCAATCCCAGTGGGAGAAAGGCAGGCTGGCGGAGCCCAGGAGCTCTTTGCAGGTTTTGGTGCTTTGGTTTTGGGTGTAACTGTTGACTCCATTGCAATGGGCTTACATGAGGTATGAGTTGGAGCTGGTTTGTGCAATGGCTTGAGTTTTTTGGGTTACGAGTTCTCTGATGATGGCCACAAAGGAATTTTAATTGAAGTGAGGAAGGTTCTGCTGGGAGCCGGGCAAACCATGCTGATGTTGGCAGGGAGAAAGGCAGCAAGGAGCGAGCGAGCAGGGATTTATAGGGGTCTGCTCAGAGTTACCCTGCTGTGACTTTTAAGGGTACTCCTTCATAAGGAAAATGGCTTAAAATGACAGCGATGTCCACCCCTGGGCTTCATCCTGTGTTCAGCTGTACTTAGGAGCTTTAGTGAACGCATGGATGAGGATCAAACAAGCTGCGTGGCCACTGAACATGATCGGAAATGTCTGCATCTCTGGGATAACCCACCAGGGGATGCTGATTTTGTGCCGGTGTCCATAGAAGCTCCCAGGCTGTGGCAATGTGACAGAGATGCACAAGGGAGCTCATTTGGTTAACAGTCAAAATCCTTTCATGAATGGGTCAGACTGCAGAGTGTGAAAGCGGTGCTGTTGGAGTCTGTGTTTTCAAATGCGTCGTTCTTAAAACCAAATATTGAAGCATCAAAATAGAATGAGCCATTACATTTTTCTTTAGGAACCAATGGGCAGCTTTGCCCTCCGAGTGCTTGCTCGGCTAAATCCAGTTTTCTACTTCTGTTTGCAAAACCAGAGCTGCAGGAATCCTCCTCTGCCATTTCTATGTATAAGAGTAGGGTCCAAAAGTGTCCCCCTGTGCTGTTGATAAAGCTTTAATTTCATAGGTGGTCAGTGGATGGGATAGGCAGAATAGGCTGGTGTGAACACAGGGTGCCTTCACTGGACAGGGAATGACAACCTCTGCTTGACCTAGAAGACATGCCTGGGCTGAGCAGGAAGCACACCTACGGTCTTCTCATGGGAACAGCCCTTCTGTTGTATATAAGGGCACTTCATGGCTTTTGTGGTATCGTGTGTTTCCATCTTGTGCAAGTATCTGTCTTGATAGAAACATCTAGAGAGATCATACTCCTGTTACAGATACCCTCCTCTGGCCCTGCCTGAGCTTTGGGTAAGGCTGAGTGGTAGAAATGCTCTTCTTGGGTGTATTCACAGGTTCAAATCTGATTTTCTTGGACTCCGTGACCTTGTTCTGCTCCCTCCTGGGGTTACCTCTCTGTGTACTGCAAATGGGGCTGCTACCAAAGACATGGGAGGCTTGTGTCTACAAGAACAACCCCAGTATTTGCAACAGACGTCTCCTGAGAGGCTCCTGGCTCTGACACAGGCGCTGCTCAGCCTCACAGTAATTGCTCGGTATTGCCAAGGTATTTAAGTGCTGGTCACCTTTGAAAAGCTGGTCTTTAACCTCTTGATCTTGTATTCCTAATGAAACGGGAGGGATAGCAGCAAAATCCACATCAGAAAGTGCAAGTTCCTAATTAGTCTAAATGCTTCTATAACATATATGGGCAGTTAAGGCTGTGCACACCATTAATGCAAACTGCTTACTTGTAACGGAGTAACTAGCCTGGGACAGACCACGGTGCTAACACCAGCAGTCCTCACCTGGGAGCCTGCAAAAGGTCACTCGCTGTGCCCAGGGTGTGTGGGAAGCAGGCTTTGCAATGGTGCAAGTGCCTGTTTGACTGATGTCCAGCGCCTGACTAAAGCAGCAGTGGGAGGAGATCACAGCAGACAGCATCTTGTGCGGCTGCTGCTGCTGCTTGGAGGGGTATTGGGTACCCACGTCTGCTGCTCAGAGCTGCAAAGCCCTGCTCCTCCCTGGCTGTCATGTGCATGTTGGGGATCAAGGGGAGAAGGGGAAGGTTGGGAGGTGTTGCTGGTGTTGGTACTTGGTGCCATCCTTAAACATGAGCCATGGAGCCCTGGCTTTGTCCTGATGAAACGGGTTTTCTCCCACTGATGAATGCTGCAAAGATCGAACGAAAGCAAGTCCCTCCCTAGCGGTGGCTGGTCTTTTGCTCTGTGCCTCTTCTGTCTGACACTGACACACACCGAGGAATTGAGCTCCATGGCCCTTCCAAGTGCCCTGATGGGAGGTGCTGCCTATAGAAATAAGGTAGATGGCTTACCAGAAGTCATACTGCAAGCTGGTAGCTCTTGATGTTTATTGTGAAGTGCAGGACACATCACAAAAGGGCAGTGGGGTCAGTGTCACTGCATCACCTGCCTCCTGCAATGTCCTGAGTCCCCCAATCAGACCCGCAGTGCCAGCCTCGGCAGGAAACCCAGTGGAAGCCTTTCTTGTGACAGCAGCTATTTGCAATGGATTTGGGAGGCTGGCTTTGGTTCAAGCCCACATGCCCACAGCCAGGAGTACTCTGATGGAAGATGTAGATTCAGGCTGGCAAAAGATGAGGGGGATGAAAGGTGGTAAAAAAGGAGCTCTTTGTTGTCTTCCTGTTAGCACATGTGTTGTGACTGGGGTGAAGCCTGATGCACACCCACACTTCTGTAAGGACTGTGGTTGTGACCAGCTCTGCTTAAGTATTTCTTGATCAAATCAGATGGAAACTGCTCATGAGCTCCTCCAGCCTACACAGACCATGTACCATTTAAGTTCCAATTAAGATCTCCAATTTGAATAAGGTCGTACAAAAGAGCCTCAGCAATTCCAGAGCTTCTTTAAAGGGATTTGCTTTATAAATAAGAGATGTGGTAGTTGTCAAAGACTGAAAATGTGATTGATCTGTGAGGCATCGTTACAGATAGTATTGCTGAAAAAGTTGGGGCTGTTCAGCCTGGAGAAGAGAAGGCTGCATGGAGACCTCATAGCAGCCTTCCAGTGTCTGAAGGGGGCTATAGGGATGCTGAGGAGGGACTCTTCATTGGGGACTGTAGTGATAGGACAAGGGGTAATGGGTTCAAACTTAAACAGGGGAAGTTTAGATTGGATATGAGGAAGAAGTTCTTTACTGTGAGGGTGGTGAGGCACTGGAATGGGTTGCCCAGGGAAGCTGTGAATGCTCCATCCCTGGTGGTGTTCAAGGCGAGGTTGGACATAGCCTTGGATGGCATGGTTTAGTGGGAGGTGTCCCTGCCCATGGCAGGTGGCTGGAACTGGATGATCTTAAGGTCCTTTCCAACCCTAACGATTCTATGATTCTGTTAAGCACAGAAAAGCAGATAACTCCTTTAAGCAGTTAATTTGGATGTACAGAAGCAAAAGGAAGAGTAGGAAGAAGATGTAGGCCAGGTGCTTCAGGAAGATTCCAGGCAAATGTTCAGAGAATGACAAGGTAGTGTTTTACTGGTGTTGGAGGGAGCTGTGTGCACGAGTGAGGCTTTGAGCTGGATGGAAAGGACAGTGGGATGGGAGGAATGGGGCACCCTCTGAATCACTGAGCTGCTCCAGAGGAGCTCCTTTAGTTCAAAGGAACTAAAAGAAAGAGAAAGGAAGACCTAAACTAGGTCAAACTTGGATTCAAAGCAGCAGCAAATGGTGATGCTGTGTGTGTGATCTGTGCTGGGGGAGCTCACAACCTGTTTCCACTTTGGGTTTCAACCGGCACCATGTGTGCACTGCACATGTTCATGGCCAAACGTGCCACAGATGATCTGTGTGAGCCTGTGAGCAGGCTGCAGAGAGCTGGGGCATGGTGGTTGGTGCCCGGCTCCACATCCAGTCTCAGGAGGTGCCTTTTCCAAGTAATAATAAGAGAAATAACTTCAGTCTTTCTTCTCCTGCATGCTGCGAACTCAAGGAAGAGTTTGCAACCTGGGGAATGCCATCCATGGCTTTGGAAGTGATGAATGTGAGTTTTCCTCTGGGGCATTTCTAACTTGTCACCTCTGAATCGGGAGGTTAAACTCAGCAGCTACAGGGATCCTGTTAACTGCTGGCAGTGCAAAACTCACTGATTGAATGGATTTGTTCATCTCCTGCCTTCATCTACTAAGAACTCACTGATGCAGAGCTGTGACAGCCCATCTCCCCAGGACATGCAGGAGAGCTGAAGCCAAGCAATATCTTCTCCCCAGAGCTTAAGAAGCTGTTAACTGGAAGGATATATGGCGCCAGCCATACGTTTTGAGGGTTTTGCTCATGTTTTATGGCTGCTTTTAATCATATTTCTGCATTTCATAGTTCAAATCTTCTTGCTGAAGTCCCAGAATTGATTTAAAAGGGAACAAGACCTAATAAAATCTGCTAACATGAAAGTATCAGTTGGTAATCGCAGGTTCTGGGGGTCATTCTCACTTCATCCCATTTCTCACTCCAGTGGGGGTCTGGTTTTGCCCTCTAGAAAAGATTTCCTGTAGCTCAGCAATAAAGGCAGATGAAGATTTTAGTCTGTACTGTGATGAGTGGTGGAAACCAGGGAGGGGATTGCTGGAGCTGCAGCTCTGAACTCAGCTGAGGGGGAACAGGCAACAGCTCTGCTGGAGCTGAACCTGTGTAGATGCAGTTGGAGGTGTTCAAGTGCTGCTTCACTCTAAGTGGTGGTGGCTGTTTGTGGATGTGGAGCTGTGCCAGGTTGTAATTCATCCCATGTACTTAAAACCTTGCTGTTAACTCGGGGTGCTGCTGAAGGTACCCTGCAGTCCTGGTTGAGGAACACCAGGCGCTGCTGGAGAAGAGCAGCATGGTTCCATGGAAGCACATAAAATGAAAGAGAAACTATCTCTGTGTTTGTGAGCAGCCTCACAGAGCCTCCCTGGACTGCTGTGTTGTGGGGACCCCAAGCTCTGCACTAGGAGATGAGATTGCTGCAAGACACCTAAGAAGAAAGCAAAGCTCCTGGAGTCCAAGCCAGGCAATGTCCCTTGTTGCTGCACTGAGAGGGTGACTGTCATGGCTGGAATAACCTCAGATGGAAAGAGGAAAGGTTTGATCCCAGCCTGTGCCAAGGGGATGGAGACAGCCAGGCTTTCTGAGGAGGGAGAGATGCCATCCTGGCAGAGATGGGGGGCTATCAAAATCTGAATGCAAATGGTGTATTTATGGCTTTCAGGCTGGCAACCGATGAACACCTTCATGTCTTGCCAGAAACACTGCTGTGGATGTTAAAAGCAAAGCTGCAGGCCATGAAGAGGGAGCAAGAGAATTCAGGGAGAAAAGTGGAGAAATGTGTGAGTAGGTGGATAGGGAAATGAGAGATAACATCTGGAGTTGTTTCAGGGAAAAGGGCAACCATTTGGGGGTTGAAAGTGAGTGGAACTGTTCGTGTTACTGCTGAAGGAGCAGGGGATTAAATGGTTTAGGAAGAATCTGGGGGTGTCTTCCACATCCCAATCCAGCAAACAGCAGGCTTTGAGACAGCCAAGGGAGAAGTCAGGTCACATCCTGAGAGCCAACCGCTCAAGGTGGCTGAAGACGCGAGTGAGAGCAACTTCCTCCTTAGGGGCGAGAATGGAGCCATGCTGCAGTGAAGGAAAATGCTGATCCATTCTTCCCAGGGTCTTGTGCTTGCTTCCTTGGAGCAGTAGGTGGGCTACAGCAGTCCTGAAATTGCCTCACTGAAGGAGGGTGAACAGGAGCATGAAAGACAGAGCCGTTGTCGGTAAACATGGAAACCTGTTTGAACACATTGGATGCAGACAAAGTGCCTGTGTCACAGCTTGAAATGAGTTTTGGGGATGAGAGGAGCCCTGGGCTGCAGCCTCCCCCATCCAGTGGTGGATTCAGGTCTGAACAAACACCTCCGAGGTGGTGGCTGCATTTGTACCCCTCCAATATCCACCCCAGACGCACTGGAACCAGGTATCCTGTGCACTCACCCTCATCCTGACCTTCTTGGCTCATGTTTTCTCCTGTTGCTGCTCTGAAGTGTGCTGCTTCCCCATTGATTTCTAATGAGCTCTTGAGGAAGCTTCTTCACCAGCACTTAGCAACGAGTGCTGTGGTTCTCCATCCTCACCACGACATAAACTGGCCTCAAGCCCATAAGCTCAGGAGAGGCTGTTGGCTCCACGGTGTCTCCCTGCTGATGGGAAACTGCACAGCTCATCCTGCATCCCAGTGACAAATGCCACAGGAAGCGAATGGGCACAAGCCATTTCCAGTTTTGCTTTAATGGTTATTCCCACATCCTCCTCCAGCCTGGGCCCTTCCAACCCACTGTCAGGAATTAAAATGGTAATCCCAGTGTCTGCCACCTTTGTCCCTTTGCCGTTATGAATCCCACACAAGGCCAAGGCTTTGATCTGGATGTGGGCTCTGCCCCTGGGTAATGGTCTCAGGACATCTTTGATCAATGTGTTTTTAACTTGGGTTTTCTTCACATTTAAGCATTGGTGTTTTCTGTGCTATTTAATTCCTACCTATGAGATATTCTACTTATATATTAGGTTGTTATTTAGTTCTTAGCTATTCAGTTGGTCTAATTTTGCCAGCTGTATAGTTTTACCCCTTGCATGAAAGGGTGAATGAATTTGAACACAAACTTTGCTACTGTATTTAGGACATCTGGTTTGGGGTATTTTTGGGGGGGTCTGTGTTCAGATCACTCCTAACGCCTACATGGGGGGATGCTGTCAGACAGGGCTGCCTGTGCAGCATCGCCCGTGCCCATCCTCATGGCTCCAGGCACTCAAACCTCTCTGAATGCTTTTGGTCCTGCTGGAGAGCTGCTGTATATGAGACATCAGCCTCACTAGATGGCACATGTGAGCTGTGCAGAGTTGAAGCCGGGCGGTGAGGGCTCTTCACTCACTTTTAGACTTCTGTGGCTGCTTCTGCCAACGAAATAGCACAAAGGACAGCCAGCCTGGCCTACGGACCTGCTGAATACCATCCTGCCCTCAGTGTGGCTCTGCCACATCCCTGACCCTGCACTCTCCATCCCAGGGGTGGACCAAGATAGGGCTGTGGCTCTGCCATCCTTCACCAGCACTAAATACAAGCCCAAGAAATACCATATGATAAATAAACCAAAATGATTTCTCTGTATAAAGGTTGTCTTTTAGCTTGTTTTATGTATTCTATTTGCATATAAATAACGTATTTTCATCATGTTTTATGAATTCTTTGTATAAGTAACTGGCTGCAACTACAGTGGCAGTCTGAACAATGCAGAATGGCAGTGGTCAAATAGTCTGAGCTGGCAGGGGACAGGGTGGTGGCTGTCCCATTGCATGGCACTGAGCAGCTGGTTCTCCTCTGTGGCATCTGTCCCCCCACTGTCACTACATGGTGACATGCATCAAAGTTATAGCCCAAAGTGGCTTAAGCCACATGTCAGACATGCATGGAGTCAGTGTTTGGTGTCAGCTTCTGCCTTATTCTTTCCTAACTCAACCGTATTTCCACGCTGGGCCTGACGTTTCTCGGGGCTAAGAGGAAAATTGCCTTTTCCCTCTCTAAGGTGGAGTAGATCAAAGAGAGAATCTCTTCCAAAAGAGGAAACCCACATCCATGCAGGATGCTCCGCATGCTGCTATCACTGTTCTGCTGCCTGGACCCAATCCAGACTGCCTGCAGAAGGGAAGGCAGACCTGTGCTGAGCTCTGGAGGCCAACATCCCGGAGACAGGCTGCTCCAGCCCTGCAGAGGTGCCAGACACCGGGAATGCTTTGGCTTGTGCTCGGGAAGTGGAGTCTGCTCCAAACCCGCTGGGATCCGTGAGGAGGCTGCCCTGAGCTCGGCTTGGTGCCCTGAAGCTTCTGAACTGTTTTCCCTCCTGTGTCTGAGCAAATAGGTGGAGGTTTGGTCAGACTTCCCCCAGCACTGTGGCACAGCCTCTGCCCCTGCAGCAGGATCTGTGTCCTCTGAGGAATGCCCTTCCCAGCTGAGCTGGCTTCCAGGAAACCCCCAACCCTCTTCCCCAGAGAGTTCCCAGCTTCAGTTGCAAACAGCAATTTGTCTGTGCTAATTCAGTGCTGTTCCTGCAGGGATGGGAGTACAAGTGCACTCGATGCCCAGCTTTAATCTGATGCCAGGACTTGCTCAGGGGGCTGTGAAAGGTCTTTTCTCTTGCAAGCTCCTGCCCATGTAATCCTTCCTCTCCAGTTTCTGATGCTACATCCCTGCTCTTCCCACCAGTCAGGTTTGGTCACTCCTAATACTCCTTGAAGAGGAGAAGCTGTGTGATGTGGGACCAAAGTGAGAACTCTGGCTATTCCTGCATAGCACCATGGTTTAAACCTGTGTGAGGTGGGAAGGGCCCACTGGCCACCTCTGGTCCTCTCTGTGGATGCTTTGCTTCTTTGCAGTACTGGGTGGGAAGGGAACAAACATGCAGCTCGTTGGCATGGGCTGTTCTTCTCTGCCATGGGGAGAAGTAGGTTGAATGGAAAAGCTATATATAAGATAACACACGCTCCAATGGATGCCCTGTGTACATCCTTGTGAGGGGGTGTACCAGCTTGTTTGGGCATCAAATAATGTAATAAGTGCTATTTATTGCACTAAATAGGTAACATCATTCTACTGTCTGAGTCTGATGGCAGTTTCCCCCATCCCCTTCAGTGCTATCACAGTTGGATCTACTCAAGCAAAGCAGAACCAATTCATCACAACACTTGGGCATCTCATTGAAATACTCAGGTTTATCTGGAGGAATTTGAACACCTGTAGCCTAAACCTGTGTGTCCTATTTAACTGGGTACCAAAACTCCAGCTGCAGTTAAGGCTGGGGATGTGCTCACATAGCCCAGCCACATTTAGATAGATCTGCTGCATTTGGTTTAACTGCACAGAACAAGCACTGCAGCTGAGGTGCAGGTGTTCTTAGTTCTGTGTTTAAACCCAGTGTTACATTTTGCTTGTATTTGCAGGATTATTCAGCCTAAATAGGACCCGATTAAATAATCACTTAAATCGAGCTGAACCACTCATGGTTTTATTCTGGCAAGTATCAACCCAATGTGGATATTTTGCTGCCAAACCCCGGTTTGCTTCCAGCAGCGTTCTAGTGCTTAAACTTCATTTGGAAGATGGCAAACCCGAGCATCCTCTTAACTCCAGCAGTTCTTGATTGCCAAGAGGAACTTTCCTTGAGCATTTTACATGGCATGAATCCTGCTGCCGTGCCAGTGATGGTCAGCAGTGAGCCCTGGCAGCTTCTCCCTTCCCTCAATCTCTCACCCATCACTGCAGCTCCGTGGCAAACACACCGAGGATGACCCAGGACTGTACCTCTGATACCAGCTAGTCCATTGTGTGAGGGCTGGTTTCTCTCCAACCACTTTTCAATGGGAAATGCTGGATGTCTTCATCTTCTGACCACATTCCTGCCCAGGAACACGCAGCAGAGAAGCACAAGCTGCGTTCAGTGCCTGTGGCCATCAGCATCAGGCTCTGGGGTTGCATTTTGGGATGGTACCCACAAAGTGATCCACTGTGCGCCTGAACCTCTCTGTGATCCAGCCCCACAGCGTCATTCCAAGGTGCTTTGTGTCCCTTTTCATTGCAAATGGATCTCCTGACGAGGCTGGAAGGGTTATTTGTGCTCTGCTTTGCAAATAGGTTTAGCAGCCAGTGGCCAGAAACATCTCCCACCTAGAGGCACCCTTCTGCCACCCCACTGCTTGTATTGTGTTTGATGAATAGCTTTTTTCCAATGATGTTCAGCAGTTGGTTCCTGGACAAGTAAAAGAAGTGTCAGATTGTGTTGCTAACAATCATGTTCGCAGCTCTGTAACCACAATGTGGAAGACTTACCTGCCAAATTAATACCAATGCTTCCTGAATTTAAGCAGCCTGCAAATAATGTTCTGCTTGGCATGTTTGTATCACCTGTTTATCTTACATATAGTATCTTTGCTGCTTCTCTAAAGTTGCTTTCAGGACAAGATAATTGTGTATATCCAACCTGGTCTTGAACACCGCCAGGGATGGGGCAGCCACAGCTTCTCTGGGCACCCTGTGCCAGTGCCTCAGCATCTCACAGGGAGGAGCTTCTGCCTAAGAGCCCATCTCAATCTCCCCTCTGGCAGGTTAAAGCCATTCCTCTGTCCTGTCCCTGCAGGCCCTTGTCCAAAGCCCCTCTCCAGCTTTCCTGCAGCCCCTTTAGGCACTGGAGCTGCTCCAAGGTCTCCCCTGAAGGAGCCTTCTCTTCTCCAGGCTGCCCCAGCCCAGCTCTCTCAGCCTGGCTCCAGAGCAGAGCTGCTCCAGCCCTCGCAGCAGCTCCATGCCCATCCATCCTCCACCCTCAGAGGCAATGGCTCCAGCCAGCCTTGCCTGACACATCAGATTTCCAGCTCTCCATGAGCAATTCCAGCTGCAGAAGCTCAGACATCTGCTTTGACACCCCATGCCCAATGCTGAAGGTGCAGATCCCCTTCCCTTCACCCTGCTTGGAGAGATGCACATTGCCTCAGCATGTGGAGACGAAGTTACAGAGACCACAGCTCTTGTACTCCTGCACCAGCTCTGTTTGAAGCAGACTACTGGTCCAGGACAGGGTGAGGGAAAGTGTAGCAGCCTTTGCAACTGTTGTTTGAAGTGAAAAGGAAAACATACAGTGACAGAGCAGCTCTTGGCTTTGATCATTGCTGGTTATGGGGAATAGAAACATAACCCAAAGGGAGTGAGCAAGGGGTGTGACAATGTCAGGTCAACTCCTTGGTATTCTCTGAGATCAAAAGCAGCGGGGGGGAGTTTGGCTTTCACTGCCTCCCCCTTTTGTTTTCTGCTTTTTTGGCTTTCTCCTTAAAACTCAATGCATCTTGTAACCCCCCAGAGCCCCCAAGCCCACCACAGGCTATGTGGCAGAGTGCTGGTGTAGGGACTGAGTAGGGACACCACCACTGCCCAGCGTGCTGGTGCTACATGGCTGTGCTGATGGTGGCAATAGCTCCTTATGCTCATTCTTAGAGGCCAAAAGCAGCCCATTTACACTGGTCAAGGCAGGAATTGTTGATGACAAAATACAGGTGCCCGGTGGAGCAGCAAAGCTATGGAAGCATCCCATGTGGTGTGTTCTGCAGTGGAAACAGCCCCTTCTCTGACCTAGGAGCAGCAGCAGTCAGGGCTTGTCCCTGAGAACAAAACCTGATGTGAGCTGCTAAGTGTAAGAGGCATGAAGAGGCGTTTATATAGCGTGATACTGAGCAGGGAGGCCTCCTCTCTTGTCTTACCACTCCATCAGCATGTCCTCGACTGATCATGAATGAATTCCCTGCAAGTTAACAAGCCAAAACCATTCACATTATTAAAAACCAAATCAAGCTCTACTGAACAAGCACATCCCTGGTCTGTGGCTAATGAGCTTTCAGCTGTTCAAACATGCTGTGTGACATGAATGAAGCTGCAGCTGAGTTAGATCTTGGTGGTCATGTACAATCCACAAGCTGGGAATGAGCACAAGGGCAGTTTTATCACAGCTTCATTTTAGGCAGGCAGGTTTTGGGAGGAGATGACAGCTTTGCACAGTTATGAGGGTAGTTCATGCAGATAGGATTGACTGATCCCGTTTTCCAAAGGAAGGAGTGAAGGGATTGAATCAAAAGCATACTCTGAAGTGCTGGAGGGATGGATGATCCTCCCATGCTCCCGCCTTGTCACCGTTACCTGCTGTACAAGGCAGGAGGATCCCCGCTCCAGGACTGTAACCTGGTCGTCTTGTACCTGCAGTGAAACTCCACTGACTTGGACTTATTCCCAGTTCCTTCGGCATGAAACAGTCGCAGAACCAGGGTCATGGCTGTACCCATCAGTGATACAGGACAGGGCTTAAAACGAATCCTTTGGCTGACACACAGATTTCTGTGACAAGGGGTGAGGCAGCTCCAAGTTTTCCAGCAAACTGGGGTTAAACAGGCCAGCCTGGAGCAAGCTGCTCTATGGAAAGTGTCCCTGCCCGTGCAGGGGAGTGGAACTGGAGGAGCTTTAAGGTCCCTTCCAACACAAACCACTCTGTGGTTCCATGATTCTATGAAACAAGCCTCTTCGAGAGCTCCAGACCCAGAGCTTGTGATGGCAAAGACAGACCTTGTACACGAGCTATTTGTGCATTATTATTTGTCATATCTGTTATTATGGATTCCCTTTTATTCCATTTTCACCTGTAAAATTAAGATGTAGCATTACCGAAAGCCCTGGGCTGCCAAAATATGAGGGCTCTGACCTTTACAGCGTTTTGGTGACTCCTTGCTCCATTGAAGGAGCCTCTAAAATTGAACCCGCGGTCCCAAGCACAGATTTCCTCCCTTGAGAACATCTGGTGTTATCCTTGGGTTCAGCTGGTGCTCACCAGCATCATCCAGAGCTCTGTATGAAACAGAGCCCAGCAGAGCAGATGGCACTGCTGCCCAGATCCATGTGAGGAGATTTGCTGCCATCTCTTGGTAGATGCATGTTCCAGCCGGTCATGAAAAACCCCGCAGGTACTGAACATCTCCCTCTGCTCGTCCTTACCCACCTGCAGCATCCTCTCAGACTCTGCTGCAGAGGCAGCCCATGAAATGAATCTCAACCGTGACACCTCCGAAGGTGCCTTTGGGGCTGGAAGGGCCGAGTGGAGGCACATGGGCCTGGGTGGTTTCTTCTTGGTCTTGCTGAAGGGAGAAGGCTCAGGCAGAGACTGAGGGGTGGGAACCTGGAAGGGGGAAAACCAGAGAAGTGAAAATCAGGTAAATAGTGTGTACAAGGTGGATTTCAATTTAACGTGGTCAGGGCTCAACTACCACGCCAGGGGGCCGGTTGGTGGTGTGAAAACCTTCCAAGATAGAGAAAAGCCATAGGGAACAGGCTGCAGGTAAGGAATGAGGGGTTTATGCCTGGTGGTAATAGAATGTATCTGAGAAGATGGGGCAGCAGCAGGGCTGCTGCTGGGAGGGAGCAAGGCAGGAGGGCAGCGCTCTATGGACCACGCTCACTGTGTGAGTTACCTTTGCAGAGCTGGAGAGCTGGGGCTGCTCACTGGCATGAGGAACTGCCCCTGGGGACCAACGTGTGCCCTGTGGCTGAGCCAAAGGGATGATGAAGGATGCGCCGGGGCCCTGCTCCGCCCCAGGGCCCTGCCTCTGTGCCAGTAGCCCCAGTCCTTCCCTGGCTCCTTTGGCTCTCAGTGCCCCTCCCAGGAAGCTGCCCGGCTGCTTCTGCTGGGCTGGGGCTTTCCATGGGGCAGCGAGTGAAGCCCACCCTAGGCAGGCTCCGACAAGCCCCATGCAGGGCAAGAGGGAGGGCACATGGGAGCTGAGAGGCTGCCCAAAGCCAGCACTTCCCCCTCATGTCAACCCCGTGCTCCGGTTATGAAACCCACGCTCTCAGGGTTGCCAAAATGCCTGTGGTTGGAAGTGATGTGAAAAAGGCCTCTCATTTCCATGGGCTCTGTCCTGGTAGAAGGCCGTGTGCTTTACTTTAGTGTGGAGTTGGGATCAGGCACAATTACTGCAGCCTTTGCTGCTACAGCTGCATTTCCAAGGTCTGCACGTGGGTACCTGCAGCCCTTTCTCCTCTACCCCCCCCCCCCACCAGGAATGCCATGAAATCCCTGAGGTCTCACTGCATCCCACACACCATCTATGTGTATCTGTTCAACATGAAATCCCCTGCAAGGCTCATTTAGTTTGAACCCTGATTCAGAGTTAAGTGCTCTGTGTGCGTGGAGCGGGACCTCTGGAGAGATGCTGCTGGGGCAGCAAAGGGGTGAATGGGATGAGCACAGGCAGCAAACTGCCTCCTGCCACCCACTGCCACTGTGCGAGGGAGAAAGCAGGAAGGGATTCATTGTATAAGGAAGAGCAGCAACTAAATGAGAGCCAACAGTGGATGTGGGCTCTCAGCCATGGTGTCTGTTCCTAACACAAGGAACATCCCCTGGATGCTGGGCCAGAAGGGTGGCGGTCAAGAGCAGCAGCAGTTCCCTGGGTGGCTGATTCTCCTGTGTGTCTTGTGGGTGATGCTCTGAGCTGTGCAGAAGCCTCCAGCAGCGAAGGGTGGGTTTATCTCATCCTGAACGGACACAGCTCAGCCTCTGCTCCTCTTTGATAGCAGAGCTCTCCACGCCTGACCTTTTGCCACCGGGAGCTTTGCTCTGGGCTCAGCCCCGGCTTCCTTGTGAGCCGTGAGGCTGATCCATGTGGCTGAGTGGGAGCTATGGAAGGTGGGAAGCTGCATAATTAACGGGAGCATCCCTGTGGTGGGCCTTGTGTGGGGAGGTTTGCTGCTCGCTGCCCTCCAACAGCCCCTTCAGACACTCAGCATCGCACACGGCGTCACCAGCCTCAAAACCCTCTCCTAATTGCTCCCATCCTCTTCTTCTGGGCTCAAGAATACTGGGAATGGGAATTTCAGCTGGATGGGAAGTTAGGATTGAATTATTTCTAGGTAATTCTAATTTAATTAAAATCATGGATCCCAGACTGCTTTGGGTTGAAGGGACCTTAAAGCTCCTCCAGCTCCAACCCCTGCCATGGGCAGGGACACCTTCCACTAGAGCAGGGTGCTCCAAGCCCCTGTGTCCAACCTGGCCTTGAACACTGCCAGGGATGGGGCAGCCACAGCTTCTCTGGGCACCCCCTGACAGCGCCTCAGCACCCTCACAGGGAAGAGCTTTGCCTAAGAGCTCATCTCAGTCTCCCCTCTGGCAGGTTAAAGCCATTCCTCTGTCCTGTCCCTACACGCCCTTGTCCGAAGCCCCTCTCCAGCTCCCGCCTCGGGTCCCGGGCCCGGTCCCGGCGCAGCCGCAGGTCCCGCCCCGCCGCCCGCCCCGTCCCGTCCCCTCCCTGCGGTGCCGTCCCCGCCCGCCGTCACGCAGCCGCCGCCGCAGACCCGGGAGGCGCCGGGCAGGGGCAGCGGCCGCCGAGGAGGCCGAGGCGGAAGAGCGGGAGCTGCCGCCGGGGCGGGGGAGGTACGGGGGAGCCGGGGAGGTCCGGGTGGGAGCGGGGGAGCCGCGGGGCGGGTTCGTGGTCCGGGAGCGTTGGAGCGGGGTAACCGTGTCCTTACGTAACGCGGGGCACGGGGCGCTCCGGCCTGCGGGGTCCGCACCGGCGCTGCCCGGAGCCCGGCCGCGGTGCGGGGCCCCCGGGGAGGCCGGGCGCGGACCCGCGGGCGCTGCCCATGGGTCACCGGGCAGGCGGTGCCGCGGGGTCCATGGGGAGCGCTGCCGCCGGTGCGGATCGATGGCGCGTTCCCGAGGGGCAAAGGTCGCGGTGCCCGGGTTTGGCGCTGAGGTGCTTCCACGTTGCTCACACGGGATCCGTTCCGCAGGTTGACACATGGATCCTGGCGAGCATCGTGACCCCAAACCCCGCTCGCAGCTGCCAAACTGATTCCTGTTTCGTTTTATCCTGCTTATCCTCAAAATGTAGCTCTTTATATGGCCTGAGGGGGAATAATGTCAGTGGTCGGAAAGGGCCTGGAGCAAGCTGCTCTAGTGGAAGGGGCCCCTGCCCGTGGCAGGGGTTGGAGCTGGAGGAGCTTTAAAGCCCCTTCCAACACAAACCATTCCATGATTCCATGATAGATGTTGAGGAGTGGGTTTCCCCGTGCTGGGTGCGGAGTGCAGCAGTGCCATTGCCTCCATTCTGCCTTGTCACAGCCCTCGCTGGCAGCAGCTCCTGCTGGAGGGTAAAGACTCATTGGGTCTTTGGGCATTAGTAAGAGAGTAACAGATCTTCCCTGAAACTGAAGTGGAGCTGACTCATCCCAACGGCAGTGTCCCTGGGGAATGTTTATGGCGATCCCGCTGACAGAGCCCGCCTCATTTCTCAGATGGCCTATGGAGGATCAGACGCACGTAGCAGTTCGTGGTGTTCGAAGCAGTGGGTGGTTGAATCATCACCTCCCTCATGGCATTTCATCCATGGAATTTAGTTGAATTCCTTCAGAAAAAGCCTTTTGCTCCATGGGGAAAACATCCCAGAATAGTCCCTCCCCACCACTCTCCATTGAAGGTTTTCGCTGCTCCACACTCAGCTGCTTTTCCTGCCCACGTTTTGGGTAATGCAGGGAGGGGTGTGAAGGGATGCGGGACATCCTGTCGGTTGCCATAGCAGCTGGAGTGATGTCCCCAGCCTTGGTGCTCTGCTGGATGCAGACAGGATGCAGTTGGGAAGCACAGCACAGGTCTTCCTGCGTTTGGCATCTGCTGCAGGTAGAGAGCACCCCATCCACAGCTCGGGGATGCAGCCTCAGCTCTGGTGTGTGGATGCTGCTCTTGTGCATGAGGGCAGTGAGCTGACAAATGGTGCTGGAAGACAAAATGCCGTTTCAATTAGTCATCCCCATTGATCTGGTTCTGGTGTTCTGCAGGGACATGTCGCTGTGCTGGGGCCCCTGCGACTCCTGCTCTGCAGATAGTTAACCTGGAGGGTTAACTGAGCATCGGGCTTGTGGTTCTTTGTTCTTCCCTTGCAGCTTCAGTAACTACAACAGCTACAGCTGCACTATCCCCAGCTTTGTCTAATTGACACTTATAAGTGATAGTTTAATAAGGGGTTGCTGTGAAGCATTGTCAGTCTTCATTTACACCCATACAATTAAGAGCGGGCTCTGTCTTTCATTCCATAAATATTAGTATAGACTAAATAATAACATTTAGTGCTTTAAAGGGGTTTAACTCCTCTCTGCTGCTGTGTTTATTGGGCTGCAGAGATCCTGCATAAACCAGTCTTTACAGCCTAGCTCTGCTCCATCACGCGTGCAGCTCAGAAGTGGGGCTGCGGCAGGCTGCTGTGATCCTGCAGGTTGGAGGGATGCTGCACGGGGTTACTAATACCTGCATGAAAGCAGCTGTGGGCTCCAGAGGCTTCAGTTTTGGCTCATAATGGTGCATGGATTATACGATGTTCGAGCAGTAGCAAGCTGGAGCAAAAGTGGTGTTAAGTTTGTGTCCCGTGATGCAGGGGATTTACAAATCACGTGCTTGCACTGCCTGCTCCTTGTGAATGTGCCCGACTTGATGTTTGACCTCAGCCCGACTACTCATGCCTTAATGGTTAAGCGTGGCTTTAAATCCCTGCACAACCAGGCTTCTGAACCTGATTCAGAGCACGCTGGAGTCGTGACTCAAATGGGTTCAGGACCTGGATCATAAACCCAAACTGTGGAGCCAGCACCGTGCTGCTACCTCTGGGATGTAGAGCTGGTGACTCAGCCAGCCTGGAGAGAACTGGGCCCTGTTCTGCTGGAGAGCAAAAGCACCATCATTCGTGGTCTGTTTATTGCTGTGTTGGTTGGGAAATGCCTGCACAGGCTGGGGCTTCAGAATGCACTTTAAAGCAATTCCTTGATATGCGCTCATATCAAGGAATAATTTCTCCTTTAATGAAGGAGATAAATGAGAAATCCCATAGTTTGTGTTGGAAGGGACCTTAAAGCTCCTCCAGCTCCAACCCCTGCCACGGGCAGGGACACCTTCCACTAGAGCAGGGTGCTTCAAGCCCCTGTGTCCAACCTGGCCTTGAACACTGCCAGGGATGGGGCAGCCACAGCTTCTCTGGGCACCCTGTGCCAGCGCCTCAGCACCCTCACAGGATAGAATTTGCTTATCCTGAGGCAGGAGACCCTTGTGTGCTTCTTCCCTCCTGCAGACAGGCGGTACCTGGTCTCATACCCCGATGCTGTCTGTCCCTCCCAGCTCACACCAGCGGGACATGTCCCTGGCACCCGCTACATGCCAGCTCTGCAGTTACCATCTCTTCAGGGGTGCCGTTAGTGGACATGTTCAGAACTACTGTTGCCATCAAGAAATGGTGCACGAGTTCAAATGTATCAGCAAAAGCTGTGGCCACAGTAAGGTGAAACCCAACCTGTTTGTTTTCTTCGCCTTGAATCTGATAGGTTCCCACTGTCTTCGTGGAGATTTTATTCTTATCATGGATTTTATTCTCATCTGTGATTTGTATATTGCTCCTTCTCCTCCTGTAATTGCTGTGAGGTTGATCAGTCCGTGGAGGGAAACTTCAACTGAGGCACTTGTGAGAGTTGCCAAACAGAGATTTCTTCTGGTTGCAGTCAATCCTTGCACTTGCCAAGGGCACCCTGGGGTTTGCTGCCTGTTGGGCTGATTTTGATTTAATTGCCCAGAACTGAATTGTAGGATGAGAACTTTGCCATCTGTGACACTGGAAAACGCTCAGGTTTGGCTTGCTGGAGCTGCTGCTTCACCTTTAATGAACTCTTCACTAGGGATGGCTCTTGGGTTCTGCAGCTCCACCAGCAGATTCCTCTGTTCTCCCCATGGCAGTTGCAGATCAGGCACTCATGGAGGTGCTGCCTGCAGCAGCACTTGGACCCAGCTCCTCACTTTACATTCCCTTCAGTTGTGATTGCGCTACAGCATTTCCTACTCAAGATCAGACTCATTTCCTACTTAGAACATACTATATATATTCTACTCGGCCTGCTCTGCGCAGGGGTTGAGGTACATGGGCACTGAGCTATTTGCCCAGTTGGACAAGGATAAAGGCAGTGAATTCGTTTCGGTCCTAACCTAATTGGAGTTAATGTGCTGGGATCCCACTGGTGAAAAGCAAGGGCACTTGGCCACAGCCATTCCTTGATCCTTTAAGAGTCTGAATCCCTGCTAAGCACGCTTGTCTTACAACCTGCACTCGACAGGATGTAATCAGTTTTG
Organism: Amazona ochrocephala; assembly: GCA_039720435.1. Lineage (NCBI taxonomy): Eukaryota > Metazoa > Chordata > Aves > Psittaciformes > Psittacidae > Amazona > Amazona ochrocephala. Next base: position 18,348,206 of record CM077889.1, read on the forward strand.
TTTTCCATCTGTTAAACAAGAGGCTCCTGATTAGCCGGGGCAAACAGAAACAATGCTTTCTGTTCTTGCTGACAGCAGCAAGGTTAACCACCAGGTACAGGGCTCCTCGTGGCTTCCACACTCAGCAGTTCTGAGCACCTTGCTCTGTGTGCATTGCCTGATTCGCCTTCACAGCCGGCAGGAATTTGCCTTTCAGTATTGCCCCCTAATTATAGTAGTTGCCTAAGCAGAGATCTCACTGTCTCCCACTGTTCATGGCAGCAGTAAGGCAGCTCACCCACCTGCAGAGCCTGGCTGTGTCCAGTGCAGGCGCACAGACGCCAGTGGCTTCATGGGCTTGGGGAAGAGAAGGGATTTTAACATCTTAATTCTTGATGATGCTGAATGGAAATAAGAACCCTTCAGGGGACTGAGCTGCTCTGGCTGGGAAGAAACATCTCCTGCACACAGAGCCCAATGGGATCCGTCCATCCACCTCCTAAGTGCTGCCTTAGCGCTGACTCTAGGCTGCAGTCTCCAAGCAGGGCATTGCACCCAGCTTCTGGTGACTTTAACAAGGAGCAGAGGAATGACTTAAACAAATCTGTTGATACTTGGTTTGGGATTCTTGGGAGCATGAGGGTTTATTTAGAGGCTGGTTTTGTGTATAAGCAATGAATCCCTGCTGTCACATTTGCACAAAACCTAAAGAGAGATATTTAGGTCTGATATAAGCAGCTCAAACTGCTTTGGAATATGGGATACTTTTTTCTCTCTTTTTATTTAACTTTAGCTCTTACGTATTTGAGGCTGCACCTTACTACTGAACTGTAGCAGGAAAGAGATGACATGCATCCACGTGGTCTCTGCAACTGAGGCTACATCATAGCGTTCACCTTTGTGTCCTACTTGGTGTACATTCTGGGAAGACTTGGCTTTCATTTAGCCACCAGATCTGGTTGGTTTCCTCTAGGACAGGGATTCTTCACTTAGGCAGTAGCAGTATCCTGCTTTAACAGGCAGCAGCTTGTTGGATGGAGTGCTCGAGGCGGTGAGTGACTGCTGAAGCTCCGGATCTGATACTCTTGGGGTGCTGTGCCTGCCCCGAGAGCTGTGTCCAAGTGCAGCCAGGAAGTCTTTGGAACATCAGTTCAGAGCCAGCTGTTTTCCTGTGGTTTAAAGGAATCATAGAACCATAGAATAGTCAGGGTTGGAAAGGACCTTAAGGTCATCCAGTTCCAACCCCCCTGCCGTGGGCAGGGACACGATAGTTTTCTGTTCCTCTGAAGAGTCAGGAGTAAGGATTGACAGGGAATTATTTTAAGCATTTCCATGCATGTGTAATAAATGAGTTACTTTTGCATAACCAGAAAGTTTGGGAACGTGGAATTTTAGTGCAACATCCGGTATCGAGAGGACCAGTTTATGATTCATCTCCTTTGCTTTCTTAAAGTTATGAAATCTGTCTGTAAAGGCAGAAGGTGTGCACTGTTTGATGCTGCTGCGAGGGCTGGAGCAGCTCTGCTCTGGAGCCAGGCTGAGAGAGCTGGGCAGGGGCAGCCTGGAGAAGAGAAGGCTCCTGAAGGGGAGACCTCAGAGCAGCTCCAGTGCCTGAAGGGGCTGCAGGAAACCTGGAGAGGGGCTTTGGACAAGGGCCTGCAGGGACAGGACAAGGGAATGGCTTTAACCTGCCCGAGGGGAGACTGAGATGAGCTCTTAGGCAGAAGCTCTTCCCTGTGAGGGTGCTGAGGCGCTGGCACAGGGTGCCCGGAGAAGCTGTGGCTGCCCCATCCCTGGCAGTGCTCAAGGCCAGGTTGGACACAGGGGCTTGGAGCACCCTGCTCTAGTGGAAGGTGTCCCTGCTCGTGGCAGGGGTTAGGGCTGGAGGAGCTTTAAGGTCCCTCCCAACCCAGACCAGTCTGAGATTCCATGATTTCCGATTGTTTGACTTTGCTTCCCTCAAGCAAATTACTGTACTTGGATAAGTGGATTTGGTGGCTTTGTTCTCTTGGGATCCTATTTTCTCCTCCCTACATGATGAGACAGTTTTCTCAGTGGCTGAGAAAATGGGATGTGTTCCTATCTCTGGCAGGAGGCCACTGAGCTAAGAATGGTCAGGGCCTGCTGAAGGTGGGCAAGTGAGGACTGACGTGGCAGTGTGGGCAACAATACGCGATGGAGAAAGCTGCCCCTGTGGTGTCCCGCTGTTGGAAATGACTATTTGTTAGTTTTGCTACATAAAGGTTGTCTATTTGCTGCTCTGAATCAGGGGGGAGTAATGCTTCTGATGCTGGACACTGGTCCTGGTTAGAGTTCCTGAGTGGATGACTTGGGGCCCTCCTGCTTTGCATCAGGACACATAAATCTGCTGCAGGAAAGAGGAGAAATGTTTCAGAGGGGTGGTTTTAAAGAGCAAAGTCATTCACTCATGCAGTTACACTGATAGGAGAGCAACAGTTGACTCTTTGCAAAGGCAAGGACAATTTCTTTTTTCCTTTAAATATGTATTTGTTCCTCACCGTGATCCTCATCCTCCTGGTGAATGCACGGCAATGACTTCTCCTGGCTCGTGAGCAGAATCCAATCACTCTGTTTGCTACAGCTACATTCTTGGGGCTGCATTTAATTGATAGGTAGGGGTAGAAAATAAAACTGGCTGAAACGACCTTAGGTTTCATGTTGCACAAACGAATGAGATGTTTCTGAACAGTGTCATTTCTCTTTCTGTCCCCTGCAGAAGATGGCTGTTCCACCTGCTTACGCTGACCTGGGCAAATCCGCCAGGGATGTTTTCACCAAGGGATATGGTAAGTAAAGCCAAACCAAGTTTGGTCTTTCTCAATCTGCCCTACTCCTGAGGGTGTCTGGATTTTATCGCTCTTCTCTGATAAGTATTCCAGTGTTTCCCATTAGAATCCAGAGAACTTTCTTTCCTCGCTTCCATTACCCTTGCTGGAAAGGGAGGGGAATTTGTTTAAACAGGATTCTGCCTGTTCCTATAAGCCTGTTGTCTGAAAGAAAACGTGTTTTGACTGTCTCCTTGTCTCTGAACAGGATGACAGATGTCAGTAGTTTGCTCAGGATGAGGGAGGACTCTATTACCCAATTTGGTCCCAGTTACATTGCTGAGGTCATTAGGATTAACCAGGTGCTATCTGAAGTGAGCACAACTGTATAATATGCTTCATAAAAACACAGTTTGATAACTGTACCCTTGGTGTATTGTTTTAATAACCCACAGGCAATTTAAAGGGAGTTGTAAGAAATAATCAGAAATGCTTTTCCAGGTATCAGATCTATAATTCATATTTCTTACTCATTTTCTAGGTTTTGGGCTAATAAAACTTGATTTGAAAACTAAGTCTGAAAACGGACTGGTGAGTTTGGAGACCCATTGCAATCAAAGCGTTGCAGTGTTCTTGTGGTTACTGTGTGTTTCGTTTTCAAAGGAAATGCACATTCCTTACTCCCCCTGCCACTGAAACTTGTTGTGGGGCAGGGGTGGGTTGATGTTAATAGCTAGCAAATGTTCTTAAATCCTCTGAGAACTCTGCAGTATTGGTTGATATCCCAAGTTAATGGGATGAATGCCTGTGTGCAAACATCTATATCTTTGCAAATATGTATGTATATATTCCATGCACGTAATGACTTTTTTCCTCCTTTTAGGAATTCACAAGCTCAGGTTCAGCAAACTCAGAGACAAGCAAAGTTAGTGGTAGTTTGGAAACAAAATACAGATGGGTGGAGTATGGCTTGATGTTCACAGAGAAGTGGAACACCGACAACACACTTGGCACCGAGATTACTCTCGAAGACCAGGTAACTTGGCTCAGATGATGCAGTTTGCAGATTCACTTCCGTCAGTGTCTTCATTGTGAATCCAACCAGTGAATTTCTTTTCTGTTCAGCTTGCACGGGGCCTGAAGCTGACCTTTGACTCCTCCTTCTCTCCTAACACTGGGTAAGAAGCCAGTAAGCTCAAGTGACCCAAAAAGGCATCTTTTACTTTAGTTTTCCAGAATAGTCTTGCTTCTTTACTGCTTCTGTCCTAACACCCGGAGACAGTTAACAGTCAGCCTGTGTATGATGAAATCCTGTGCATCTGATTAGGTCTCAGTATTAACAATCCGGTTTTAATCCAAAGCTATAGCAAGCAAACTTTTACAGACAGTAACTTGAAAATGACAGCCTGAGTTCAGGTGTGAAGAAAAGGGTTTATTTGTGCTCCCGTTGCCTGTTTCTGGCTGTCAGAGGCTGAGCTGCTGTCTCAATGGAACAAGTCAGTTCAGGGCTGAACAGGCTCCAGGAGCCAGTTGGCCGTGGCTCTAATAGGCCAGCACAGGAACTGGGCTCTTCTCCCGAGCTCCATTATCATGTGAGCTCCCGCTGGCTGCAGCGTGGTGGTGGATGAGTATTTCTCATTGGATGTCAGTTTTTATTTGGGCCAGAGGGATTAAGCAGCAGCTGGAGCCTGGATGTTGGTTTCTTTCATTCCCGATTATCTTTTTGCAAGCAGTGCTGCCGCTGAGTCAGAATACCCTGCACAGGAGCTTCCCAGGCAGCACGCTGCACTGAGGCTACTGGGATACAGCCACAGGGAGGTTGCAGCCTGGCTTGCAGTGTCCTGCATTGCCAGCTGCTTCCAGGCCACTCCTAGTTCTACATGAAGCAGATGGTTTTGACTCTGTTAACCAGAATAATCTCTAGTGTTGGGTGTTAGTTATTTCTTAGCTGGTTGGGGTTTTAAAGATAGAAAAACCTGGTCTGAGAATGACAATGTACAGCTCTACTGCCATTTCTTAGCACTTCAGACACTGTAGTATCTGATTTATAACAATCGCCTTGTGGGAGGCCTATTGTGATTTGAATAAATGAAGTGAGATTCAACCCTGGTGTGACCTGGATTAGGTTGACAGGGATGCGTCATGTCTGAGACACCTTCTCCCTGTTCCTTACTACTGCGATGAGGCTTTCAACAGTGAGAGTCAGTTTCAGGAGTGCTCTGTGTTAGCTTGCCCCTGTCCCTGCTGACGCTGGTAGAAGTGCTGCTGACTTAGAGCAGTTGCAGAGGAGCTAATGCTGAGTGCTTCTGGCACTGCCGCTCTTGTGTCTGATCTTGCAAAACACGAATTCCTGAGTCTGAAATACTCATAGTAAAACTGAGAGCGATCTCTGTGTGGGTCAGATACAGGAGTGGGACAGTTCTTGCAGACTGGTTTTGCTGCCTGAAGGGAAAGGTTGCTTTGAAATCTCAAATTAGCCTGGCTTTTCCAGGAAGATTTCAGTAGATTTGGCCAAGGACAGAAGACACTTGTAAGGCAAAAGGAGAAAAAGATCTTTAGTAAGAGTAGCTGCATATATTAGCCATAACTCTGTTGTGAGGGCCTGCATCCGTGATGTAAACCAGCCTAAGGACCCCTGAGGAAACACTGCTCTGTTCCCTCAAGAAGCTGGAGGCAGAGTGGTGATTTCTGGGTGTTTGGTGCAGTAAATGAAATTACCCAGATCGCTGGGGTTGTCTAAAAATGGAGTTTCTGTGGCAAACCTGCAAACTGCTCCAGCTCCCATTCCTTCCCTGCATCTGCCGAACTTCCCAAGCCATCAGGTGAGCTGGAGAGGAGGATCTGGTTTTATTATCTCCCGTCTGGCTTTTCGTGCTGTCTGGTTTCAGAGCACAGCCCAGCAGTGCTCAGTGGGCACCACACAGCGTTTTATTGCTTGACTTCAAATAACTCACTGTATCTTGAACTAGGGTTCTGCAGAGGTAGGAAGGTGATGTATCCTGTGGCTCTCCGGGGGTTCATACTTTGCCTTCAGGAACCATTACACTGCGTTAAAGTCACTGATCTGATGGAATTGCTCCCTGTGAGTGTACCTGTTCAAAGATACGTTCTTTTCTGCTCAGGAAGAAGAGTGCTAAAGTTAAGACAGGGTACAAAAGGGAACACATCAACCTTGGCTGCGACATGGATTTTGACATTGCTGGTCCTTCAATACGTGGAGCCCTGGTGGTTGGCTACGAGGGGTGGCTGGCAGGTTACCAGATGACTTTTGAGACAACAAAGTCTAGAGTAACCCAGAGCAACTTTGCTGTTGGCTATAAGACTGATGAGTTCCAGCTTCATACTAATGTGTAAGTATTGGCAGAGGCGTTAAAAAGAAGGATTTTGCTGCTTATTAGAACAGTAAAGGGGATGGAGCCATGGTGAAAGAGGGAATGGTGGGTTTGAAATGACTTTGCATTTAAGATGGCAAGCTGCATTTGTTGACTGCATTAACTTTCCTTTTAATTATGTGGGGGAGGGAGTGCGTGATGGAAGGAACTGGCACTCACTGAGCACCCAAGTACCCAGCATCCCTTTCTAACAGATAAGGATGAGTGGACTCCATTAGTGGAATAATAAAGCAAGTGGGTTATGAAAATATTCTTTGTGAAATGTGAAATAAAAGCAATGTCAAAATGAAACGAAATGGTGGTTTGATCTGTAGATGAAAGAGTTAAACAGAGAACAAGCGAGAGCAGGCAAAAGGGAGTGCATAGAAGAGATAGGGCCTGGGTTTATTTTAATACTGGAAGGGATATGTTGTAAATGTTTGGTTTAGTATCGTAACTTCTAATAATCTATTTACCCAGGCATTTGTCCTTTCTGAGCGCAGGAGCAGTGAGGAACCAGGACCCAAATTCCATGAAAACCTTAATTTCTCTGTCTCCTGCTCCTGTTAAAAAAGCTATTTATGCCGCTGGAGAAGTTTTTAAGATTAGGCAATCCCTAATCCATTCCCCAACCCCCCCTTTCCCATTCCCGTGGGTAATTGGATACTTTGCATGTGGCAGAACTACTGCAGGCTGTTCCTGTTCAGGGGCTGAGCAACTGTTCTGCCTTCCTGGAGCTGCTGCTTCAAAGGCTTTCTGTTCTGTTTCATGCTGCTTTGCAGAGGTCTGGTTTAGGAAGCTCTCACTGCCTTACAGAACAATTGAACCTTCACAGCCCAGACTGTGTTTGAAGGATTGCCAAAGCACAAAGATGTGGGCAGAAAACTTGCAGCAGAACAATATGTGGGTTCCCCCCCACTCAGTAATTCAGTTATTCCTTCAAGCACAATGACTTTCAACTTTGTTGTACTGTAGTGGTTCAAAACGTTGTATTGTTGACCTTTAATATAAAATGCTCTAACTATGAATTAAAGCAACAGCAGAAAATAACTTTATAAGAGCAGCAGGAGCTCTACTGTTCTTGGATTCCTGAGCATCTTTCTCTTGGGTTGCTGTTGCTGTACGTGGATGATACATCCTCTTCAGGAGGACACCCAGTTTGTTTATTTAATATTCATACTCAATTGATGGGCAAACCCATAAATATGTGCTATGAAGAGATATTTATTGATATGAGTACATTAGTTAGGTATTTGATGTGTTTCAGCTCTGAAATGCCAGAGCTTTTCTATAATCCCGGAAAAAGTTACTTGTGTATGGATCTCCCATCACTTTCCTGCTCGGCCGTTGTATCTGGAGAGCTCAGTGTTTCGCAGGGATGCTGTGGCAGAGCTGATAACTTAACTAGGAGGGGCTGGAAGCATTGTCTTTTGTTCCTGGTGTTCCACAGACCAGCTGGGGACTTCAGGAAGTGACTGTCCTTAATGGTGATTTAATATATTCATTTTCACGGGGGGATAATGGTTTGTTTGTCATTTTTTGATCTACAAAGTGCTGTTATTACTATTAGAATGAAAAGGAGGTTTGTTTGCTTAGTAAATAATAACTAATAACTAAAGGGAGGTAGGGCTGGTTAATTTCTAGTTTTACGTATGACTTTCCTCGTTTTTTAAGCATAGCTCAGACCGCCCCCCCCTAATGTTGCAGGTCAAGACAGAGCTGAGTGGGAACCTTGCACAAAAATCTGCCTGTGTAACCAGCTCTCCTCAGTCCTTTTTAATCCCTCCTTTTCTTGAGAGCCAAGCACAAGCAGTTATATGTGAGCTTCAGTCTTATCTGAAGTAAGTATTGTAGTGTTCTTCTGGAAGAATTGCTCTAACAATTTAAAAGGCTGCTGCTATTGCTTGAACTTTTCAATAGGTGTTATTGTTACTGTTTAGTCAGTGGTTATCACAGAATGGTTTGTGTTGGAAGGGGCCTTAAAGCTCATCCAGCTCCAACCCCCTGCCATGGGCAGGGACACCTCTCACTAGAGCAGGTTGCTCCAAGCCCCATGCAGCCTGGCCTTGAACGCTGCTAGGGATGGGGCATGATCTATGGAACTAAGGAACATCAGGCCAAAGGGGTAAAAGTGGAGAGGTTCTAAATCTACCCCTTTTTTAATCACTAAAGGTTGGGCATGCTATAATACTTGGAACGAGATTGTTTCATGGTTCAGAAATAATTGTGTTTTACTTGCAGAGTTTTTCATGTGGTTTAAAGCCCGTTTTGTGCAGTGTGTTTGTATCCTCTTTTAAGAAAATGAGTGAAAATGGAAATTGCTGCCTGCTTTACAAGGAGTGCAAGGCTTTTAGAAGCCTTTTGCTGTTGTTTTTATGATCTGCATGCTCTTAACGATTTGCATTTTATTTAGCACACTTTATTCCCTGTGTGACATTGTGGCAGTAGTAACTGGAAGTTGTGCTACTTGGTAGCAGTGCTGAAAGCTGTTGTGTTCCTGCAAAGTAATAAGTTTCATTTCTAGAGATATCTATAGTACAGATGTACCATAAGGACTATTGCAAGTGGTATTAATTTGCCATGGACATTAAATGGGCATCTTCTGCTACAGTCCGTCTGTGTCTGGTGACAGAGGCAGTTGTAGGATGATTGCTCAGGCTCTGGGACTGAGGCATGGCCTGTCTTTACTACAAAGACTGCCACTTAGAGAAGGGAAAACTGGAAGCTGGCATCACTTGTCTGTTTTCCATAGTTTGTCATGGCTTTTCTTCAGTGCTGTAAGTTGTTTGTTGAAATGGAGTAACCATCAATGAATGTAAGCCTCTAAAAACAACTTAAGAACCAATCTGGCCTAATGTCTCTATCTTAGCTGTTCCAAGGATATTAAATTAGATGTGAGTGTTCTGCAAATATAGATGTTACTGGGAAAAGAAAAAGATGATTGTTTTGGGATGCAGTTTAAAACTAGACTAATGCATTCCTTCCAGGAATGATGGAACGGAATTTGGCGGCTCCATTTACCAGAAGGTGAATGATAAACTGGAAACTGCTGTGAACCTTGCTTGGACAGCCGGAAATAGCAACACTCGCTTTGGAATTGCAGCCAAGTACCAGATTGACCCAGATGCCTCTTTTTCTGTGAGTGCTGTGCATGTACATTTACAAGCATTTGAAAATAGGCTCTCAAAATGGAAATGCAAAGCAGCCTTTACGTCAGGGAATCACAGAATCCCAGCCTGGTTTGGGTTGGAAGGGACCTTAAAGCTCATTCAGTTCCAACCCCCTGCTACGGGCAGGGACACCTTCCACTAGAGCAGCTTGCTCCAAACCCCATCCAACCTGGTCTTGAACCCTGCCAGGGATGGAAGTAGGGGTTTGATGCAGGTCGGTGATGTACAATTAGCACATAAATGTATTTGTCTTGCTTTTGGCAGCATGAGAGCACAAGTACAGGATTTGCCTTGGAAGTGACACAGAACGTTTAATCATATTTGAGGGGTTTTTGTGTCATTCTTGAAAAAAAATGAAAAACTATGTTCATAAAACATTTTTTTTTCCCATAGTGACTGTAGATTTGTTAAAATTTTGGCTTTAAGTTATGGCAAAAATAGATATATTTATTTTTGTGATTTAAAACATGAAATCCTATGCCTGCCTTAAAGATGTTCCTTAACCTTCAAGCAGGAAGGACTCTGAAGCAAGACACCAGCTCATTTACGTATGGTATTTTTTCCTTTTAAGGCTAAAGTGAACAACTCCAGTCTGATCGGATTAGGATACACTCAGACTTTAAAGCCAGGTGAGTCTATGCAGGAGAAATTGAGACTCAATCAGGTGATATTTTAATCTCGAAATATCCGAGGGGTGTTGTCACAAAATGTTACTGACTCCTCTGTTAATGTTGAATGTCTGTTGGCAGCAGAATTATTAGAGACCACTTATCAGTCACACACCCCTTGATGTTGCTACAAAACGTATCTGCAGTTAGGTATTTCACAGATAAGTAAATGCAGTTTTAATACTTCCAGAGGCTTCCTATTACAGAGTTTATTCTGCTTGAAAATGTGACTTTCTCAAGGTCGCCGGGTGCAGGAAGAGGACAGTCTTAGCGCTGTGAAATTGGTTTGAATGTAGTCTAATAAATCTGCTGCCAGAATACCGAGCAGATGGACATGAGATATTACAGTAGACAGAGCTCGGGCCTTTTCCTGCCTAGATTTTGAAATGGTTCAGAAAGGTGGGTATGTATCAAGGTGCCAATTTTTCATAGTCCTGGACTCTAAAATTAGATTAATCAGAGCAGCAGCAAACTGCCTTGGAGCTTTAATTACTTGGAGTGATAAAAAGCAGAATCTATCACCGTGGTTTATTATAACTTTCATAATTCATACAGATTTCTTATCTGCAAATTGTTTCAAAATGCTGGTCCTTACAAGGCTAGCTGCCAAATTACCTTAACCCAGCTGCCCCGTAAGTTAAAGCAGTAATGCAGACGCTGCACTTACCGAGCATAAAGCTCATTCTAAGTTGTAAAACTTGTCTTTTTCTCTCACTTTTCTCTGTTTCGCAGGTATCAAACTGACATTGTCAGCTTTGTTGGATGGCAAGAACGTCAACGCTGGTGGACACAAACTTGGTCTAGGATTGGAATTTGAAGCGTAAGGAGCGATTCTGCATTCAAAACTACAGCATAGCTACCTTCAGAATATAGTGTACCTTTCAATGTTTGTCTGGGATGCAAGTAGTGCTCAGTGTCAGTCCTGCTAGTCCTGGTTAAAGACAGCTAAGCTTTAAAAGTGATGTTGTTAAAGACATGGAGACAAAAGCATAAAACCCAATCCCAATTCCAGGCTTTTTCTTTTGAATGTTCCTGCCCATCATTTCTGTCGGCTGCCACACGATAGGAAGTAGGAAGGTATTGATTACCTTTACTAACGTATTGACTGCACAAAGAATATGTTAATAGTATAAAATGATATAAAACCTGAGATGTTAAGAATCTCAGACCACTGTATTGTACTGTTCATTCTGTAAGCAAAATGTCCCATCACTTAAGGTTTCAGTTCACGATGGAATGTGCAAACGTGTCTGAAAAAGGGATTTTTTTTGTTGTTATTACTTTTTTAGCTAGGTGTTTCATGAATGGTTTATCTTATTTGGCCATCTCACACCTACAGCTGTCTCCAGAGTGCTTTAGGTTGTCCACCTTGTGTAAGTCCGTCACGGAGGAGGTTTGATGTGACTCAGCCAATACTCCCTGTCCTGTGTTGTGGTTCCTTTCCCTTGCACAGACTGGAAAGCTTGTAAGACAGGGACATAATCAGGGACGAGTCTTTGGAACTGCAATCACATAGTTGTTGCATCACGGAATTTCAAATGGAGCTTTGTTTTATTACCACTTTTTTTTAGCAACTAAATGGGTACATTTTTAGAGAGTCTTCCATTTTGTGTGGAACTAGACCCCAAAATGCTGTACTTGACACTACTAAAAATGGATATCAAGCCCAAACCCAACTTGAATAAATATTGAAATGTCACCTTTTACTTCGTCTTCGTATTAATTGTGAAAACACTTCTATATTAATTCTTGGCTCCAGAAGCAGACTGGCAACATCTTAATGTGTATTTTGTACTACACGCACACAAAATAGTCAGTAGGTTTAAGTTCCAGAGACGGCCACATTGCTAGTGCTTCTAAGTGCTGGCGACGGCATACATGCGTTTAGCTCATGAGGAAAACAAGCTAACGTGACTTGTTTATCTTTCACTACAGAATGCACTACGTTGCATTGCTCATCTGTGTAGAAATAGGTGTGAGCAACAGTTATCAGTTGGGGTAAAGTTCAGTTGCTTTTCATTAAGACTTTATTTCATGTACTTTATTTCATGGGCTGCATCAAAAGGAGCGTGACCAGCAGTCGAGGGAGGTGATCCTGCCCCTCTATTCTGCTCTTGTGAGACCTCACTTGGAGTATTGTGTGCAGTTCTGGTGTCCTCAACATAAAAAGGACATGGAACTGTTGGAACAAGTCCAGAGGAAGCCACGAGGACGATCAGGGGAGTGGAGCAGCTCCCGTATGAAGATAGACTGAGAAAATCGGGGCTGTTCAGCCTGGAGAAGAGAAGGCTGTGTGGAGACCTCATAGCAGCCTTCCAATACCTGAAGGGGGCCTATAGGGATGCTGGGGAGGGACTCTTCATTAGGGACTGTAGTGAGAGGACAAGGGGCAACGGGTTCAAACTTAAACAGGGGAAGTTTAAATTGGATATGAGGAAGAAATTCTTTACTGTAAGGGTGGTGAGGCACTGGAATGGGTTGCTCAGGGAAGTTGTGAATGCTCCATTGCTGGTGGTGTTCAAGGCCGGGTTGGACATAGCCTTGGATGGCATGGTTTAGCGGGAGGTGTCCCTGCCCATGGCAGGGGGGTTGGAACTCAATGATCTTAAGGTCCTTTCCAGCCATAACTATTCTATGACTGCATGTGTAAGCAGTTGCAGATGATGAGGGGCTGTGGCACAGGAGGATGTGCCTGGTGAGGCAATGGCTTTAGGACATCATCAGGCTGGATCTGCCAGTAACAGCCACACGTTGCACAAGCCTGGCTGTTTTCCCCCTCACCACAAGTATTGCCGAGCACATCCTATGCGCCTCATCTCAAATACGGAACCTACTGCTCCAGGGGGAAGTCGTCCTCTTCAGACTTCATCCATTGAAACAAATCACTTGCAACCAGCTCAGAGTAATGCATAAAATGCTCAAAATCAACTTATATCCCTGTATGCTCTGTGTCCAGTGTGCTCCTGGGGTCTCCATAAGCCCCTGGGATCCTTGCCCTTGGCTTTCTCACCTCTGAATCGGCTGTTGTGGACTTTTCCCTGCTGTGATCAGCCTCAAGGCTTCCCTCAGGGCTTGGGCCGCCTCACTTGGGGTGAAATCAGGAAAACTGCCAGAAATCTATATAACTGCAACAAAGCATTGCATGAGCTCTACAGCGTGAAGGTCGGTCGGGGGGGGAGGGAGTGGCTTTGTGGGGAGGGTCCAACCCCAACATCAACCCCCGCCTGAAGAAAATAGAAGACAATAGAGGAGACAGGAGGAAATGATGGGAACCAGAAGTAAAAGCGCCCTTTTCTGTCACGGGCTACCGCCCCCTTCAGCCCCCTCGCACCGCCTTCCCGCCCAGCCCTTTGCGCATGCGCGACCTTTCCACCGGGGGGCGGTGCCATCGCCACGTCGGTGCGGGCTGCCCGGCAAGATGGCGGCCGCCGGAGGTCGGCGGGTTCCGGAGGGCTGCGCCCTCTGCCTCCTGCTGCTGTGCGGATGGACTCTGGCGGTGCGCGGCCAGCACACCCCCGGTGAGCGCGGCGGGCCGGGGAGCGGTGGTGGCTGGGGGCGGTGGGTGTGCGCGGCCGCCCCGCCTGTCTGTCACCGGAGTCCTTTTCAGCGCTTTTAGGCCTGAAGGTCTCTGCGGCCGCCGATGGGCCTGCCCGCCGCCTGCCCCGCCGGTGCGCCGCCCTCCTCAGCGAAGGGGCGCCGGTGGGGCCGGCCGCGGTTTGGTTGGTTGTTGTCCCACGTAGTGAGCGATTTAGTGCTCGTTCGCTCGGCAGAAGCGCGTGTTTAGTGTACGAGGGGGAGAGAGGCCGCTCGGCTGGTGGTCACCGTGTGTTGTTGCTGTGAAGGTCGGTGTAGTGCTGCTTCGCCCATCGGAGTTAATACCTCGTTGCAGTTATTCTAGTGGGGTGCCTGGTTTTAGGCCCCTTAACCCCATATGAGCTTGTTGTTGTGCAAGATGACTCCTAGTTAAGTCATAGCATCACAGAGTGGTTCGGGTTGGACAGGACCTTAAAACTCACCCGGTTCCAACCCCTTGCCATGCCCAGGGACACCTTCAACTGGATCAGGTTGCTCCAAGCCCTGTCCAACCTGGCCGTTTTCTTTCTCCCACTTGCCTTTAACCAGCTGTAACCAAATGCTAATAAGAAACGCGTATTTCAAGTTTTGTTGATTTTAGTTGGAGTGTCCGTTGGGCAGTGAAGAGGAAGGGAATTACTGAAGGAAAGGAAGGGAGCAGTTCTGAGCTGTTAGTTCCTTTCTTCCCTGGCAGTCAGCATATCCAAACCCGCTCTGTTGCCCCTCGGCTGGTGTGATGGGTAGGCAGTAAGAACGGAAGAGGTTCAAGATGCGGGACACAAACCTATAGGAAAGCAAGACTTTTTAATGTAAAAAAAAACATGGAACAATTTGTTTTCTAAAAACCAAGTTCTGGAAGTGAAATTTGACCCTGTCAGGTGTTGTCTGTTCACTGTTTGCTAAGAGGGCTGTGTTATTGGTTCTGTCATCGTGATTGAACATTCGTATCTTATTTCTGAAGCTGAAGCATCTCTGGAACCCGGGCACTCCGTGTAACGTCATCTGACCATGTTGTGCAACTGCACACAGTGCAGCCACCCTTCATAATGCCAAACAGCCCTGGGTAGATAGCGTGAGTCGATTGTGGTGTAGTTGCTAAACTTGCTGGTTTTAGTAAAACAAAAAATAACCTCTTTTAGGAACAGCAGGAAGCTGCAGCATTACCTGGTGGGAGTCCGTGCATTTAATCATATATCCTTCAAAATCTTCATGCTAAAATGAGTTTAAGAGTAATTTGAAGTGTAAGGATACACACAGTGTAGTTCTATAGGGAGAATATGCTTGTTTGTGTTTCAAGCAATTTAGCTATTACTTTCTCATTCTTTTGGTGAGGGTAGCAGTAAGCTTTACCCATCTTACCCGCGTGCCAACCAGCTATAAATATGAAACTCTCTTGCATAAATTTTCCTCCTATTTATTTCTATGTATGCAATTAGCCAGCTTGGTTCCTGAGGGAGGATGAGAATTCCCTAAACTCGCCCTGTACAAGAACTGAACAAGTTAATGTGATAATTCAGGCTAGTAGTTCCTGCAACAGCAAGCATGTTAAATGTGAAGTAGCTGACTTAAACTTCAGCAGAGAGGCTCCATAGTGCCTCGTTCATATGGGATTAGTTGAGTCTTCTCTGTTTTCTTTGGTTGAAGAGTAATTCACAGTGGAGGAGTGTACCCTGTAAACAAGAAGTCTGTTGTAACCGACCCTGTGTAAATACCCTATTCATGAATAACACGATTCACTGTCCACTGTATAATATTTTGCTTATGGGTAACTCAACACAAGCAGTTGGTTGAATGCTTCTTTTCTAGAACCTGTAACCTTCCAGAGAACTCCTTGGGAGTGCTTAATGGAAGCGTTGTTACTTTCTTAAATGAAAGGTTAGCAGTGAGTTTGGCTTGCCAAACTACCCGGCAGGAATGGCTCCACTGTTTAAAGTATGATGTCCTGAAAATCTCAAATGTGTTCTTCATTTTTAAGGGGCCTCCTGATTTGAGTCTGGAAGTGATGTGCTACAAACAGGAATAGTTGGCTATTTTGTTTTAGGATTAAAGCCCATTGGCTATTCAGAAACTCCTTCTGCATCTTTTTTTACCTTCCTTTGGGTACAGAAGAGGGATAATGGGCCCTGCATGGGGTTTTAATGCTCACCTTGGTTTTTATGTAGTTCTGCAAAGCTGTCCTGGCGTTGCAGTGATTATGAATGTGCCTAAGGGTGCATTGCTGCGTGGCACTGTCGCTGACTTACTTGGTTGTAATAATTTGCTGCTGACGAAAGGCTTTCCTACAGGAGCATGTGCAGTCACATTGTCCTTTCTTCAGCTTGCTTTATAAGCTGTGCTTCAGTACTTCCATCTGAGTTAACAGAAGGCTGGAAATCGGTCTGTGTTCTGCAAATTCAATAAAAGTAAGTGCCTGCGAAGAGCTGCCAGGACCTTGTGGCCTGCCTGAAGGAGACATCACAACGTGGTCTCCCTTTTTGTTGGTAAAATATGCAGTGGCGCAAGATTAAAAACTCCGAACTGCAGGAGAAGCTTCACCGAGAGCTTCTTCCTCTGCAGACCTCAGCAGATTCTGTGCGAGAAAGAGTTTGATGATGGACAGAATGCAATTCAACAAGACACCGTAAGTCCACAGAGGGAGGGGAGGACATGCCTCTGAAGTTCTGAGTGTGGAAAACATGCGCACTCAGTTTTTCAGGGACACTTTGGCATAGTGGTGCTTCCAAGCTTTACTTCCTGCCCCACTCAAGACTTCTGTTTTGAAGGTGCCAAAGTACAGGAGTGTGTATGTCTGCACGGGCTTTCTGAAAGGTTTGCAGTGTGAAATATGCCCTGTTCACAATGATTTCATGTTTGTAAAGTGAATGCCTTGCAGTAATTTTTGAGTATCACAAGTTAGTGCCTTGTGCTGATATTGACTGTTTCTCATCCTTTTCTCAGAGGCTGGGAGAGTACAGGTGCTCCAGGAGAATATTTCCTCTAGAAGTGAGAATGAAACAGTGAGCAGATCCCAGAATCTGACAGACAGCTTGCAGGGTATAACCCCAACCAGAAAAGAAGCAAGCCCAACAAAGAAAGAGGAGCTCCCAACAACAGCTAGAATCAATTCGGTGACTGCAGTAAGGCCATCTACAACGAAAGGGGGTTCTCCACCCCTCTCTCATGCGGTGACTGCTAGTTCAGTATCTCAGATTGATGTTGATGCTTCTGAAGATACTAAAATTGAGGAAGAAGATCTTCTAACAGATTTGAAAGACACACTAAATAGTTCACCACCCATCATAAAAGAAACTGTGGAGTCAGATGGAGATGATTATGATACTTATGAAGTGACCTCGAATTCCAGATACAACCCAGACCTTCTAGAGATGCCAGAAGATGATGACTCTGACGCCATTAGTAACTACAATGAGGAAATCAAGAGCCTTGATGAGAAGATAAAAGATGTTTCTGTCACAGGGTTGGAAGAAGAAGAAGATGGCCATTTCTTTTTTCATCTGGTTGTAGTTGCCTTCCTAGTAGCCGTTGTTTATGTCACCTATCACAATAAGAGGAAGGTAGGTATGCTGGGAAAGGTTGAGAGAAACAGCTATAGTAGTTAAAATGGAGTTGCATTGCGTTTTACACGCTTAGTAAAAGGAACTTAGCTGTTGAGAAAATGGTGTCTTTGACTGCTTCTTCTTGGGATACTCATATACAGATCGTTACTGGCAGTTTATCTGCACAATGAAAATGAACTTGAGTAAAACATTCCAGATTAGAAAATCAGTTGATTGATGCCATCAGTAATCAGTCAGTTCCGTAGTGGACTCTGGCAGTGTACAACATGACTTCCATAAATGAGACCAGAGCCAAGTTAAGGTGATTGATTAATTTTGTTTCTGCACAGGATTATGAACAGCAAATTAAGGGAGGTTTAATCCCAAATAGCGTGGGAATGTTCCTGTTATAACTGTGATAATCCTTATAATAAGTATTCCCTTCAAGGTGGTCTTTATATTGTACATACCCGAGGGCTTAACTAGACTTTTAGGAAATGTGTAACACTCCAGCTTCACATGGAGAAGCTCAAAGTTAATTGTTTTCAGGTAGCCATTTCTTTAGAGCAAAGCAATTCTCTGATGCATGCACAAATTTGCAATTAAATCGTAGGTTAATCTTTAGAAATGAGGAAAATGGAGGTTTTATTCGTACAGAGAACACTGATTTGGTCAAGGATTTGGGGGAGTCTGAAAAGAATCCAGCTAAAAGAAGCCCCAGACTTCTGCTTTACAGTGCAGTGGTGTATCGGGAATGTGCATTGCCAAGTCTTTATAGGGGAAATGTTGAACCAGGTGTTACACTTGAAAATTTAACTTTGAGGGAAGGCTACATAAGTGATAAAAATGCCTTGTCTTCGCTATGTAATAAGCTGACAAGTGTCACCATGTGGGGATAGTTTAATAGCCTGGATATACAGTACTTGTGAAGCTACACACATTACTGGAAGGGTTCTGGGTTGAATGACGTGGTTTTGCCAAACTCCAGCCGAGGTTGCTGGTAGGTGACTTGATGGCAAGGACCGTGTGGAAGTGACTGTCAGTGCCATGTTCTATAGCAACAGTGACACGATTGCCAGGATCGAGGGGTTAGAACTGTGATGTCAATAGAAGCATTAGTGTGTTTATCAAACCCAAAATGTTTCTCCATAGCATTCTGTAAGTTGTCTGCTTTTTCTTCCAGATCTTCTTACTGGTCCAGAGCCGAAGATGGAGGGATGGGCTGTGCTCTAGGACAGTGGAATACCATCGTCTAGATCAGAATGTTAATGAAGCAATGCCTTCTCTCAAGATAACTAATGACTATGTCTTTTGAAAGCACTGTGATTTGAGTTTGCTGAACTTACCACTCTTTGCCTGCCTAGTCATGTAATGGTATTCAGGTATTCTAAATATGCTGCTTGTACTGAAATGAGATGCACCCTCTTTGACCTGGATGTTTTTGAGATTAAATCTCATGGAAGATCAAGGGCATGATACATTTGTTTGCTACTTTGGTCAGGTTTTATATCAATTATAAAGATACGGACTTTAGTACTTAGTGCTCTTTCCATTCACTAAGCATCATCCCTTCTGTCTGGAGCAGTCTTAATAGTGGTAATACAAAAAAGTAAGCATAAAATATCTTAGGTCTAATAAATTAATGACTTTGGCATCACTACATCAAATTAATGGTCTCTCTGCTAATCACTTATATGGCTCATAAATCCCCTTGTATTGCAAACTTATGATTACATTTTTCTATGCTTAAATCCTGATGCTGCAAATCATCTTGGTTTTTTTTCTGGTTTCTGTTTTCTTGTTGCATAATACAATCCTATTTTAGGCAGAATTGCTGGCATGGCAATTTCATAACTTCGGTGTGTGGTCATGCAGTAAATAATTTCATTATATGTAACCCATTTTAGTTCAGAAGTTACATATTTCCTTACAATACTCAAGACCTTTGTGAAGGTATGCAGCTTCTCGACTGTCCAGCTCTTTCCTCTCATGGTATTTATGGCTATTTCATTGTCTTTGTAATTAATGAATGGAAAATAAGCCTTGTGGAATAATCTAACTAAAATATAGTCAACAGGTTTTTGATACATCAGAGCTTCCTGTTGATTTTGAAGACAGTTGGGGAACAGTTACGTGGTTTGCTATATTATAAAAGGGCCTGAAAAATGGAAGAGTAATTGATGTTGTTATTCTGACCCAGGTAACAGGCAGGTGAAAGTGCTGGTGTGTGAGGCTGCACAGCGCACCGATTTTGGACAGACATTTATGCATTAGTGTCAATCACATTACTGGTACAGTAGTTTGGGGTTTGGCTTTTTCTTTTTTACTTTGTCTTTTGTACTTCCATAATTTATGTTTTCCTGAGTTGTAAAATATAAAATCTTGGTTTTTGTACATTCTGTTTGCGATTGAGTTTTCAAACGGAGAAATATGTAAATAATGGTGGAGTGGGAGCCCATAATTAAGAACTTGGTATTCAGGTAATTCTGTAACATTATGAGGGAATCACCTTTCCAGCGGCTGGCATGAGGATGCTGAAGGCATGATACTACTTACGAACAAAGTGCTAAAAGCTCTAAATCCTACTGTTAAATGCATTCTTTACGTAACCACAAGAAGTAAAGCACAAACAAAATAGCCCTCAACTCTTTTCTTGCAGTAATTTTTACCCTGTTTGAAATTGTATCACTTAATATTTTGAATAAGGTTTTTAAAATAAATGACAACAATAAGTTTGTGGTGTTTTATGTGAACTGCTTACTGCTTCTCTACAGCACCTGATGATAAAGAGCTTATATAAAAGATGGTTCCAAACCATCTTTTCCATTACTGATTAAATTCACTCTGTGTAGGGGTGCGTGGGGTTTTGTGTCTGTTAAGCGGTATGTAGGGCACATAGTGAGGCTGAGATGAAGTCTTTGAAGCTGTAGGAATCAGTAAGTTCTTTAACTTTGAAATAACTTCTGACCTGATTTGTGTTATTACTGATGCTTATGGAAGACATTTGGAACTCTTGCTTGAACATGCCTGCATTGAAGCTGAACACTGCTGTGGTTGGGATCCAAAGGGAAAGGTTACTTTGCAAAGCTCCTTTAGGATGTTTAGATGTTGGAATTGGAGGAAGTGGCTCATGTTTTTGCACCCAAGGAATTCAGTAGCTTTCTCCTTAAATAACGTTCATAAAGTGTGGTGATTTTGACAGTAGGGACTGGTATGTTCACACTTGGCATGTTTCCTTTCAGCTTGATATCACAGGCCATACAGAGAGCCCTGAATCGAGGTATTGGAGTGCTCCACTGAACACAACTACAGTGATACCCATGTTTAAAGTTTCATTTCAGATGTCATTTTCTCTTCCCCCCCATCCAGTGAATTAGACCATCAAGGAATGTGTTGCATTTTCAGCCTGAAAATGCTGATCTGAGTGTAACACCTAGAATACTGCTAAATAAAATAGAGAAAATTGGTGTGGACTTGAATTAGGAGAAATAAGGCATATTTGGTTGGTTTCTGGAGTTCATGGCCGTGTTACCTTATTCCATCCTGGAGGTCTTCCAGGGCTCTTGAAGCACAGTTCAAGTGGCTGAATCAAACCAACATAAATGTGTTTCCTCCCAAGCTTTCTGAATGAGTAACAATGTCCTCTTTAAGACTCTATGTTAATACGGTGATGGAAGAATCTTGCATTTCCTTGCCCTCCCTCCCTCAAATTGTTTCTCCGTGTGAAAGACTGTGTGTAGGGAAAGAAATCTGTTAGCTTCCCAGTCTTTGAGCTGTTCCTTCC
This sequence comes from Amazona ochrocephala, assembly GCA_039720435.1. Classification (NCBI taxonomy): domain Eukaryota; kingdom Metazoa; phylum Chordata; class Aves; order Psittaciformes; family Psittacidae; genus Amazona; species Amazona ochrocephala. The sequence continues at coordinate 18,369,073 of CM077889.1, forward strand.
AACAATCCCACTCTTAAAACCCCATGACTGTTGCTGGAGGAGGAGTGCACACAGCTAATGGCAAGATAGCATTTTGTGAGCTTTTTAGGGAAGACTGTCCAAGGCCTGATGTGAACTCAGTAAATAGTTTGGTTTTCATTCATCACATTTTAAAATGCTCTTATGCTGTGACAGTACTCGTCCCACAGATTTGATATTCAGTAGATGCCCCTAACAGTGTTTAGGCCTAATGGACTGCAACTCGCTTTGGTTATAAAGCAGAAGTTAATATATTCTCTTCTGCTATGTCCATTTAGCTGTCTTCTCTGAGGGTGCGCTTGCATTAGGTTACCTTAGAGGAGAAAAACAAATCTTGTGAGTTAAATAACTGGTATTTGAGGTCATGAAACCATGGCTTGCATGTGTGTTGTCTTCAGCAGAGTGCAGCTTTGTCTCACTCCAGGTACTTCACTCCAAGCAGTTGCGGTGAGCAGTTACTCTCCTCTGTTGCGCACAGCATCTTTAGCTCACAAAGAACACAAATCTGTGTTAAATATTTATACAGTTTTTAATAAGGCTCTTTACTAATGGTACTAAGGGCAGCTTATCCAAATGGTTCTGAATTCACATGGATTTGAAATCCTTGAAGTTCTTTCAACTGAGTTTCATTTGGGGAATGGTCCGAACAGATTCGCTTCTAGGGTGCTGATGTATCTAAGACCTTTGAGCAAGGTTCACCCCGTCAGGTTGACAGTGACTGTAGCAAGTTGCCCCAAGAGGTAGGTTTGGTTGTACCAAAGCAGGAAGTCTGTGGAGACATCTAAGCAACTTAAGGTAATGATGTTTGTGGAATAGCTCTATTCAGAAAACCTGTCCAGTGCAGATCCTGCTGCAGCACTCAGTGGTAATGCCAGCACAACCTAGAGGCTGCGGTACTCATTAACACTGGTCATTTGTGTCCTCGAACGATGAAGGCTAAATAATTAACCTGTTATCAACGCCATCTCACCAGTCCCTGCGTTTATAGTTGCTCACCTTCACTTGTAGCAAAGTAATACTGGAAACAAAGGTAAGAAATGGTGAATTATCACTCCACCCTGGCTAATGGCTGTGCTGCGTTGCATCATCCCCATCATCTTGGTACTGCAGAGAGGGGACTGCCCCCTTGTAAAACAAGATTTTAAACAGACACAGTGGCTTCAGCAGGTTTTCTTCTATTCAAGGATACTTTTTCATTCCCAATAGCCCTTGGATTGGTGCCTGGGCAGGGGCAGTGAGTTGGCACACGGTTTCCTAACTATCAATAGAGAGGGAAAGGTTTCTCATGCTCCGGTTTTATGCAGGCTCCAGGAGAGCGAGGTGTGTGTCATTCCATGCGCAATAGAAGAGCCGTTTGCTGCTGAGGTAATGGGGATTGAGCTACTGGGTTTTAATTTCTGTAATTGAATTTGCTTGTGGAAAATTAAAAGCAGGCAATCAAAAATTCATCAAGTGCTGAGATCAAAGAGAGGCAAAAGCAGCAGATTGATTGCGCATCTTACCAACAGGGAACGTCTGCACGCGTTTCTTTCCTGAAGAAAGGCGGCTTTCCCACATTAAGGTGAGTTATGACTTCCATCAAGAGTCTGATAAAAGGAATAAAACATTCCTGAAGAGCTTCCTGATTAAACTTCCCGGGATGAAAGTTGAAGCTTTATTTATGTAGGTCCTCGCCGGCGCTTGCGCTTCCCGCAGTGGGCCCAGGCTGAATGAAGAGGATGGTTTAACCAAATGAAACATTTCACTTTTACTAGCCAGGACATCAGGTGTTTTAAGCTATTTATAGTTCCATTTTCACTCAGCACCAGTGCATATTACTCAGTGAAGTCAACTGTCCTTGGCTGCTGCTCCGCTGTGCACAGGGTGAGCAGAGGAAGGTTTATGTGAGCGGGGTGGTTTGAGTCACGGGAAATTAACCTGCGATGCGGAGATGGAAAATGGGACCTCTCTTAAATACATTTAAATGCTACAAAAATAACGTTGCTGTGGCTCTAACGCAGATGACTTAACATTAGCAGAAGGGGGATGTTCTTACAGCTTCAACTCAACGTTTGCTGTTTCCAAATAGGGAGCAGATGCAGGCCAAGGTGGACAGAACATTGGTGTGGACTTAACGCGGTGATGATCCACGTGGGTGAGATGTTGTTTGCTTTCATCATCCATAGAAGGCTGCTGTGCTGGGCAGTGCGAGAGCTGCCCCAGCTGGTGCTTGTTTGGGCCTCAATGTTCTGCCTTAATTGGAGGCAGCTGGGAGGGAAGGAGCCACTGCTCGAGTGAGGAAGGAGAGGGTGGGTTGGAAGTCCTGGGGGTGTCAGCAGCCGCAGGGCTGTGTTACTGGGAGTCCCTAACGTGCGGAGAGCAGGCTCTGGCTTCCTCTTGCACCACGCTCCTCTCACCGGTGAGTTCTGAACCCTTAAAACCATTCCTTTTGTTTCTCGATCTTCCATGCTAGATTTTTCAGTCATTTTAGGGCACCGAGCTGGTTTACTACACTGCCAAACCAGTGCCAGGGGTGGCTTAAGGCAAGCACTTGGATTGCATAGGACAGAGATGGGGCCGTCCCCGTTCAGTAGCAGTAAGCTGTTACATCTGGGGGTTTGTAAAGCCTTTCTAAGCTCGCTCATAAACCCAAGCCCAGACAAGACTGTTTTACACTGTAGAGTCCGGGTGCATGGTCGCTGCAGCACCAGTGTGCTGGGTTTTGTCGCTGAGGGGCTGGGCCAGCCTGAGGATTTGAGGCTTCTTTGCTTTGGGTTGGTTTTTGATGGTACTTGGAGGGTAAATCTCTGGGTGGATCACTGGGGATGCAAAGGTGATGGTGTCTGCGTGGTCCCCTAACACCACGGTGCCTGCTCAGCCTGCAGCTTCCCTCTCCTGCCTTAAATCCAAACCGAAGCTGCATTTCGTGCTCCTGCAAGGCTGAGTGGCTTTATGGGAGTGCTAAATCCTCATGTAAGGCTGATAGAGCAGTAATCTTCAAGGCCGTATATCCCAGCTACCGCGACGCAGCAGAACTAATAGCATCCTTCTCACACCTTTTCTTCTACAATCAAGTGGCCTTTAAAGAAGAGTTCCTATAGTGGCTTCTGTTAAACTTTTCTGATACAGGGCATGAGAGCGTCATAAGAAATGGTTAATATCGGAGCTCTCAGCTTCGCTGTTTCCAGTATATCCAACTAGAAAGAGAAGAATGCCTTATTTTCTGTAATTGGTCCTTAAATCACCATCAGAATCACTTAGCAGCCTCCTTAAACTTATTTTTAATTACAAGGTCTATTGCCTTGTTATTAACACTGAAAAGCACCAATCTGGGCAATTTCCTCTCTTTGTTAAAATGCAGATCCAAAGGTCAGGCTCTCCTTATGGAGGGGCATTCACTGAGGCTTTATTAGAGATGAAGTGAAGCCAGATTTCATCACTGTGCTAGTCTGTAAACACCGTTGAGAGGGCTGTGATTAAGCTCTAAGGAAGCTGCTGGGGTTAAGGACTGAAGTTCAGGTTTGCAGATGTACCAAGCATGCTGAAGTAGTTCAGAATCGCATTGGATGAGCTGGGATACTGTTGCATTGTTGATTGCAGAGCTGATGCTCCCGGTCAGCTACCTCTGCAAGGCAATGGTATTATGTTGTATTTGTTAGCACCTTCCTGCCTTTCATCTACCACTGGCTTATGACTGATGGTGACTTGTGATGATAGATGGAAGTCCTTCTTGTCCTTGTCTTCATTTGCTGTCTTGAGAGGGAAAGCACTGTGCTCAATGTGTAACTGTTCCCCCCATGCAGGTTGGGGGCAGTGAATAAACCTTTCAAAAGTACCTAGGTGCGTAGGTTTTGCATTACAAGTGGTGAGGACTCACTTAAGGATCTATCTTCTAAGGCTAACTCGTGCTTATTGTTAATGGTTCTGTCAGGCTTCCAAAGGAAGTTGTAGCTGGTGACTGGTGTTGAGCTGCAGTCACTGGGGTGAGGAAGAGCCGGCAGTCCTTTCTAAAGGTGCAAAGGGTTTTCATGGTCTAAACCTTGTTCTTTCAGTATCATTTACCGACGGGATGTGCTCTGCTGCTGCGAGAACAAGAGGGTCCTGTTGCCATCCATGGCGCTTGCCCTGAGTGCTGCCTGCTCCCAGCTGAGTGAGCAGATAAAGCCCTCAATGAGAGCTGTGTTACAGAAGGAATTGGGTGGGGAGGCACCGGAAGGTGTTCGAGCTGCAGGCAAGCTTCCCTTGCTGGTGCTGCGCAGCCACCGTTGCTGAGGACAGGCGCTCTCTATGTTTCCCTAAGGAACATCCAGGGTGATCACCGGTTTGAGGTCCTAAGCCAATTTCTTTTCCCCGCTGTTCCTTTCGGAGGAGCAGCCAGCAGGTGGGAGTGTGGCTGCGCCGTGGAGCGCAGCATTCCAGCCAGCAAGGAGCCGAAGCGAGTTCGGGACGGAGCGCTGGGATCCCTCTGCACCGAAGCCGGCTCAGTGCGGCAGTTACAGTGATCCCGCTTCCAGCTGCTGGTGCGCGGAACGAGGGGGGCTGGGGCTGCTCTGTGGTGTGCGTGTGGTTGCACCCCCGGGGGCTGGATGTGCCCCGATGCCACGGTGATGGTCTGAGGCCGGAGGGGCTCCAAAGCCCCTCTGCTCAGGGAGGTGAGCGCTGATACTGAGGACAAGCTGAACTGGGGCGCTGACCCGGAGCGTGTCCTCCACTGTGCCCCATTGGGGCAAGAGAGATTTGAAGGGATTTACTTGTTCTTTCAGTCAAAACCCCTCAAGGCATGGAGGTTTTCTTCCTTTGAGTGTGTTTACTCAATGGCCTTCTGGGTCTTTCCCAACCTGAATGTTTCTGTGCTCTAACACTGCATCCCCCGACCTTTCTTCCTCCTCATCCTGTAAAATGTGGGTCTCTCGCCTCATGAGCTCTTAGGTCTCCATCCAGCTGAGCTGTAACAATGTGTTTATATGGATAACGCCAATCTTCACCCTTGTGGGGCTCGGCAAAGCGACCTCCAGCTTTGAAATCACAGCGATCTCCAACCCTGGGGAAAACAAATCTGTTTCCTCAGCCCAGCATCCATTCCTGTTATAGTGCAATAGGAAAACCCTGGTAAACACAGACACCCATCTCCTGACCGCTACTGCATGGCAACAGAAATAAATACAAAGAAACAAATGTTGCTAATTAGGGGATTATAATATGATGAATTTTACCCGACAGTGTCTAACCTTTTCCAGAGCAATAGACGAACGCTCGCTACGTGCTCGAGTAAATGCAGACACAGAAATGCATCACCAGAGCACTAGGTAACAGGTTAATGGCACACACGCTGCTAACACCGGCTCTCTGTTGAACCTGGTAGCTGCAAAGTGGTTACTTTATATCTGTAAATAGTTTGTTTGCCTGATGACTTGGTTTAGCCACTTCTGCCAATGACGTGTATGCAGTCAGTGTATGGGAATCGCTAGTGCCTGTGGAGCTGCAATGCTGGGTAAGAAAGTGCCTTGGAAGAGGTGAGACAAAGGGAAGAACGTTGCTATGCTGCTTTTCCCAACCCGAGGGTGATTGATTTCCTCACAGAGGTTAATCGGAACTATTAAAGGAAAAGGGAAATCACCATCCTAGCACCCACCACACCTCCTGCTTCAATTCCCACCTGGTTTCTGTGGCAGCCCTAGAATATAAAGCGGGATCCAGAGGTGGGAATTGCAGCAGCGGATAGGGGTTCTTGTTCAAAATATGGCAGTGACGCTTTGGGATGGTTGGAGGTGGCACTGTTTGAGAAGGGGGGGTTCAGCAGCATCATGAGAGCGGTACTGGATGATGACTTGTGGTTATTCTGGTGCTTGTCTTCAGTGTTTGACTCTGCTCTGCAGAAGATGAGACGTTTTGGACTGAACTTAATGAATTGAATTAATTTATATCATTCAGTGAAAGTGCTGGAGCTCTGTTCGGCTTCCCTGGTTTCCATCCAGCCATGGATGCAGGGGTCACGTGGTGCTTCTTCCTCATGGTAAGGTTGGTGATGTTTTAGGTAGCCCTGCAAGGAGCAGGGAGTTGGACTTTGATCCTTGTGGGTCCCTTCCAGCTTGAGACCCTCTGTGACTCTAAGGTTGTGTAAAGCTTCCCAGGTCCTGATATTAACAGTGGCAATGAGGAAGAGTCCTTCCAAAGCTCCCCGATGGTCTGGATGTGGGGCTAATGACTAACCTGAGACAGGTTAGTGCAGGACAAGAGTGTGAGTGACACTTGCAGGAAGGGTTTAGCACTGCGGGCACAAGGCTGAATGAGTCCACATATTTCTGTCCGGTTTCTTGTTGCTTTGAGTGTTGTTAAATTCTATCTCTGCACTGAATTGCAGACAGATGCTTGGGTAATTGAGAGCTGAGGCTTTAGAGATGATGGTGCAGGCTCTGAGGCTGTTACTCAAGCTGGATTATACCTTACTTTGTAAGCAATCTCACCAGCTTTGGTACAATAAACCAAACAATATTGAAGGAAGGGGGGGAGCCTGAATGAAACTGAGCGCTGTAAATGAAACCTGTTCTTATTGAAATGCCTCTGACAGCTTGTGCTGGAGTTGCAGGAAGGACAAAGTGAGCTTTTAACAGGCTTTGGTGCTCCTTGCCAGATGGTCTCATTCTTGTTTGGGTTTACAGAGCTCTTCCCCCCTCTCTCTGCATCGCTTTTGAGATTGCCGTCAGTGGTTTCTGCAGTGAGAGCGAGGAGCAAAGGGGAAACGTGGTCTGTGTGAGAAGGGACAAGGAAATGCGGTAACAGGGGTGGTTTGGCTGCTTGGCCCTGCTTTGAGAGCAGGGGGATGTGGTTTCCTCCTGTCTCTCCAGGGCTCATGGCTGCAGCTTTGACACCTCGCCAAGAGCAGGGATGCTCCGTTAAGGGTTCGGGTGGGAGCTGCTGGCTGTGAAAGGAGGGAGAAGATTCCCTTACTCTAAAAGGAAACAACCCCTTTCTCTTGCGCCCATGGCTCAAAGTGTCCTTTTGGCTTAGGGGAGGGGTTGTCTGCCTTCGCCTTCACATTAGGGAAGGTGGAGCTGCCTCCGTGTTGAGGGCAGGAGACGGGCGCATAGCTCATGCGTAAACATTCAACAAGCAACTTGGTTTGGGAGTGCTCATGCTGTACCAGCAAACCTCCCAGGCCGACATCACCCTCCTAAGCCTGGCTTTACTCTCCCCAGCGCCAGGATTACACAGCTCAACCCGCTTTATCACGCTGAGCCTTAGTTTGGTGTTAGGAACCCAGCAGCGATGGAGGCATTCAAACAAAGCAGTTTTCCTATTCCAGGACAAGATTATCTTGAGCTATTTACTACCGAGGTGATGCTGAAGCAGCACGTTCAGGACAAACCACCTGTCTGATGCGTTGCCTTTCAAATCACCCTTTGCTCTCGAGATACTTTAAAGCTTTTCCAAGCATATTCTCCCATTCCTAGGGCTGTAATTTGCTTGTTTCGTTTCTGGGCTGCTAAAGGCTGTCTTTTTGCTTTGGGGTGACAGTACCTGAATGTCACAACTTCTTCCATTGGGCGAGTGGGCCATTTACAGGATTTTATACAATCATTTACCATTTATTGTAATAGAGGTCCTCCGTACAATACTGATGCATGGAATGCCTCACCTCTCACCATCAAACCTCTTAGACAAAATAAAGCGAAAGCTGTTTTCCTTTATTGACGATACATAAAAGCATGTTGCTTCCAGCAGAGTTTTAACGCTGAAAGTGCAGGAACCACCAGTTCTCAAAGTTACCGTTGTTGCCATAATCACTCAGTTGCATGTGGGATATACAGGAAATGAGGACCTTTACCTCGCTGATAATCCCAAAGAGGTTTTTGGGCCTTTAATGCTGTGAAGTGACCCAAAGAGTGGGGACCATAGCGCCTGGCTTTAGGCAATCCCAGCTGAAGTGTGTTTCAGTTGCAGTCTAAAGCCAGGTCCTCCCCTTCTGCAGCGCTGCAGCTCAGGGATGATTTCAGGCTCCATGTGCTGAATGTTATCGCCACAGAGCTCAGGGTTTCAGGAACATGTGGCATTTGAAAGGTGCTAAATCATTGAGTTGATTCCCTTTTCCTTTCCAGTGGCAGTTTCCTTTATTTTGCCACATTTTAGGGTTTACGTTTGAACTTTTGTCTCACCCTTTTGCAGGCAGATGAAGACTTAATAAATGAAGATGGGAGAACTGTGGAAATGCAAGAGAAAGATGGGATTTGTGGTGATAAATTATGCAGTGGCCCTGTGAGTGATGCGTCTGTTCATTAACAGACCGATGTGACACGTATTTCATTTGATGCCAATCCTTGTCTGTGCAAATGATCCACATCCTCACGGAGCAGTGGCATGTTAACCCTGCACATCACATAGCGCAGGCAGTTTGAGGGCTGGGATCACAGCCTGATCCTTGGCAGCGTTGCTGCCTTCAGGGGTTATTCCTGACTTCTGGCCATCTGGGCCTGGGTGTGCTGTCATGTACTTAGATCTGCTTGCAATAACACAGCGATGAGGTTGGATGATGCCTACAGTCTGTCTGTAACCTTCTCCAGCATGTCCCCACCTGCATCCTGTGGCTAAAATATGTCAAGACTTCTTTCTACGTGGAACAGCTAAAACTTCACCAAGGCTCAACTGCCATGCGAATGGGTTTACTTTTGCAAATGGAAAGCCTTTTTTCTTTCATTTCTTCCAGAAATGCACCTTTTTTACCCCTTTTTTCCCCATTTCCTGTGCTGCGCTTTCCAAGGAGCCTATTGTTCAAAGCTCAGCCCAAGGACTCACAAAGCCTTGGGAGATGCTGGGTCACGGCTGACCTGGAGGCTTCAGAGCAGATGCAATGCTCTGCAGCAAGGTTGGGCACAACACCTGACTTATTCTGTATTACAGCCCGTTAGATGAGGCCGGTGCGTTCCAGTCCACTGGAATGCTTTGGCTGTAACACTACCTGAATTGGAGGTAGGGAACCGGTACAAGTGATGAATACATTTACTATCGACCAACAGCAATGGATGTATAGAATGTGCACGCCATAGAAACATGGACACCTTCCAACTGCTGTTGGCAAAACACTTGATTTGGTTGAGGTTTATCGTAACAAATCATCTCTGCTAGAGGTGGGCTCTCAAACACAGACACAAAGGCATTTGTGAAGATACAGAGGAATTCGCTCCTCAAAAGCAGCAGTCGCAGCAGTGGGACTGAGCTTGTGACAAAGCTCTTGTCCTCTATAACTGCAAAGTGCCAATGTGCATTCCCTGGCAGTACTGCGATTTCCTGCTGTCCAAAAGCCTAAACCCAGCTCAGAGCTGAACATGCTTTCACACCATAAACCCCCCAAAAGTTAAGCTGACGCATCACAGTGCGTTGATGTGATGCATCTCAGGGGGTTACAAAGCTATCTTGTCTGTGTGCAGTATTGCAGCACTTCACTCTCCCTGCCTTTGATTATGATCTTTGCATAGCAATTTGTATTTTGAGGTGGTTGCAGCATCTGATTTATACCCAGGCAGCTTGATCTTAGAGGGAAATTAACGCTTCTGTGGCAGCGATGTTTACAAGGAATAGCACATCCCTCCTCCAGCACATCAGCCTCACTGTAACTAATTAACACAGCATGCTTAATTGCCTTGTGCAGTGGAGGGTAGAGTTCCATTTACCCCCAGTTAGAGGGGGGAAGGCAGTGAGCCCCCTGGGTGCAGAGGGAGAGCAGCTCCATGGCTTGGCAGCGTCACCCTGGGGCTGCGCTGGACCCTTTGGTGGTGGCAGATCTGCAGCAGGGAGTCGGGCACCTGTAATTATCTCCATTAAGAGCACTCCCAGGGCTCAGCTTACAGAGTGTTTAATTAGCTGAAAGCCTGATGCCTGTCAATCACGTGTTGCATCAGATGTGGGGTTTAAAGGGCAGAGTTACTCCTGGAGCCTTATTATTAAAGGAAATTACTAGTACAGTTGGCTTGGATCTCGCTAAGAAACAAGATTATAGATGGGTGATGTTACCATGGAAAGCCAAGCACTTTAATCACACCCCAGCATATAGTAATAGAGCTTTGAAAGCAATGCTACCAGAGAACTTAACAAAACCCAGGTGTTGGACAGATACTTGGATATTAGTGAGAACTGAAGGAAATGTTTGAATGGCTGAATTCACCCCAGGGCTTGGCAGCAGCAGCACCATGTCCTCACGTCTGTCTTGCATGTGTTTGACATGTACGCAAACGGTTGCACAGACTCACAGGGCAATAAAGAATTAAATCCTGGGGGGAAAACCCAACCAAGAGGTCAGATATCCATAAATTAGGAAGCTCAGGGCCCTGCGGGGGCTGCTGCAGCGGCTGCTGGTTCCAGTGTTTTAGTGGCTTGGTGCTGTTCCTTGAAGAGCAGGGCTTGAGTGTGCTCTCACACTGACCTAAATCCAGGCTAGACAAGACTTGCAGTGTGATGGAAACCGTGAGCACATCTTCTACTCACTTGCTCATGGCCGGGGATTGAGAGATGTTGGTGCTAATGCTCGGCCATGGACATGTCAGAAGTTCTGGCTCTGCTTTGGAGCAAGAAGCCAGCCCAGAGAGGTGCCAGCCAAAAGGATGGGCTCGAAATCTGTCTCTTATTCTAGCGAAAAATGCCCAATACCCATGATCTGAATAGTCACAAAGCAGCAATAACCTGCAGGCCCCAGTCTGTTCAGAACAAAACAGTGCTCAAGTGCTCTCAAGTGCTCAAGCGTCTGATGTAGCCAGGAGAAGTTGGCTTTTATTGTCCTCTGTAGCTCAAGGCTGAGTGAAGAAGAAATCCCATCATTTGGGGTTTCCTCATGTTGTGGAGAGACAATGGGAATGATTCACTTGGACATTTTCCTGTAGCCACTGGGAGCCAAATGCAAATGATACCCTTAAAAAGTGAAGCCAATAAAAAACAGGGAGATTTGAATAAGGAAGTGGCCATGTCGGTTGGATTTAAAGCCAGCTGGAGGTTATGGGGTGGCAATGAGATTAGGAAAGCCAAAGTGAAAGCCCTGGGACATAACAGAGCTGATTTGTTTGGGGTACATAGATGAAATAACAATAATGATGATGATACGTTCTATTATGCCATGCTCTCCCCTTCATGTCATAGCATTAATAAGATCATAATGAAATGCTGGCAAACTTTGGTCTCCATCATCAGACTTGAAGGGCATGCGGTGGTCTCCTCCTGAATGTCATAGGACAATGCCTCTCAGTGCTGCAGACTGATAATAGTTTCTTCTCATGCGATGAAGTTATGAATATTTTGATGCATGTTCTCTTAGGCAGGATTTAGTGCCTGAACTGTGATCAGTGTCAGTAATGAGATAATACCTTCCTTTCCCCTTCTCCTGTCTGTGCATTAAGAACAGGTATTATCAAATACAGCAAAGGGCTGAGTTTGACGTGAGACAGGAGGGCTTTGTGATTGTATTCCTTTGAGGGAAGCCTGATGCTCAGACCTGTCTGGGGATGTGTGCTGATGGCTTATGGATATGCGCTGGTAATTTCCATAAAGGAAAAAGATCATCTGTTACCTGGGAAAGCGTTTCTTGGTCCATGTGAATTGGGTTTGTGTGTTTCCTGAGCTCCAGTTTCTGATCCTCAGGACCACAGACTGGTTTGCTTTGGGAAGCTGTGCTGCTGCAGGCAGGGGTGATGGTTGCTGGTTACCTCCATCTGCTTCAGGAGAGGCTTTGTTAGACACCAGGGTCTAATAGGAGTTCCTGCCTTGCTGGTACCAACAATGTTTTCATCAGATGCTCTTGCAGCCTTGCTCTGTAACGCTGCCCATATTGAGCGGTGCTGTAGGAATTCCAGCTGTGCAAGCTGATGCTCTTACACCTGCTAAAGGTTCCTATGTTCCTAACATGTTGGCTTCAGAAGCAACTTAAACACTTCTCCTGCTGCTTTTCCCTTCCTTTATTTCCTTCCTAACTTTCTGCTCCTTTTTAATCCCTTTTTCCCCCCCTTTTCCCCACTTCTCACCCCTCTCTGAGTTACTGAAGTGTGGATTTACTGTTAGGCAATGTATGGCATCTTCCCAGGTAAAGGCCTCTGTCCCCTCTCCTCCTTTCCTTTACAGCCAGTTTGTTGGCTTTACCAAAAGCCCCAGAAATGGCACCGCATTGTGCTGCGTGAGCACTTAGCAGCTAATCAGTGTTACTGATTCCTTACTCATTGGTTGGTGGGTAAATGAAGGAGGCAAGTTCTCTTTTTGACCCCTGAAGAGTATAAATAAGATCTGGTTACTTAATTAGATGCAGGTACAGTTCTAACGATGTGTTGTGCCTCGGGCATGGCAGAGGAAAAGAAAATGTGTGACTGGGGAATAACGAAGCCAAAAGCTGGTGCTTGGCTAAGGCAGAGCTGGTCCTTGGATGGAGCTTTTTGGTTTTAATTATCGACGCAATGTTATCTCAAGAAGATCTTATTTTTGGCTAATTAGTTAATCCCTGTCTGGTGCTAATGGAAAGCTGTGTTTCAGGGAGGTTTGTTGTTGCGCAGCTGAGGAGGAAGGCAATTAGTAGTAACACAGCTAAAGCTGAGTCTCCAAACTTACACAAAATGTCTAACGAGACAACTGGGATACATACGGTTGGGAGCCAAATGTGTTGCAAGCTGCTGACTGTTATTAAAGCGTCATGTGGTTTGGAAACTCTCCCCCTTATCTGCTCAATTCCTTCCCGTGCCTGTTGGCTGGGAAGCTCCTCTTGGGGCAGCGGATGCTGGAAGCGGGGTGCTGTGAGCAGAGCTCCCCATCCAGATGTTCCATAGAGCCACTGAGCACGTTCTGGCACTGCCAGATCTCCAGCAAGGGGCACAGCTTTGTTGTAAGCACTGGATTGCAACATCAATAATTGATTCTTTTTTCGGTTCCTGCCGAGATCTTGGCAATCAAATCCCTGCAGCCTGGGGAATGTCAGCAGTGAGACAGAACTTTGGTCTTGGCAGCTTGTGTTTTCTGAAGATGTATATTTAGTTGATATGGCTGCGATTGAAGTTGGCAGAAGCATTAGCAAATAAGCACCCTATCTGCTGCTGCAGTCAGGAGCCTCATGAAACCTGTAACTCCAGCCTGGCATGAATAAACGAAACACATCCATGTAGGTGTTTCTACAGCCATCGTTCATTTGGGTGAGCCCCAAACACGCATTTGGAGGAGTGTTTCTCTGCGGATCAGCTGCCTGCCTGTGTGCAGGCTTTGGGCTGAGAAGAGCCAGGTTAGGCAGTGCTGTTGGACACCACTGGCTTGAAATGGGCTTTGGGTGCAGCTTCTTCAAACTGGAACTTCTGCTGGTGCTGAAGGGAAGCTATTGCTCAAAGAGCATGTGATGGAGGGGAGAGCTGGGTCTCCTTCTGCTCGTGGTGGTGATGTCCGTTAACTCCTGTCCATCAGTATCATAGCCGATAGGAACCTGGACTGTTATGGGCTGTCAGATGGTGTCTTGGAGGGAGCCCATCTCTTCTTCCCCTTGATGGTAGGAGGAGGCTCGGGTGTCTGCTTGAGTGGAGACTTAAGGCATTTTTACTCTACTTTGGAGAAGCTGAGCAGGACTTGGAGGCGCAGAGTGCTCCATGTGCATGTCCAGTTCAGCTCATGAGCGTTACAGGTTCTTAGCAGAAGGAAAACATCCTTACTTTGGATGTCTCCATCAGTCACACACATCTGTGAGGTCAGAATCAGCCCCTCATTTCTGACTGCTTATGTGTAATGGTCTCAAACAACTTAAAACTATTGATTCCTTTCTCATATGCAACTTCCACGGTGGAATAGTTGGTTATAGAGCTGGGGTTAGGAAACAGGGCAGTCCTTGCAGTCACTGTGATCTTCCTGCTGCAGTTCCACCATCTGTCCCAGCTACCCCCAGCAGCATCATTAGGAAACTCAAACAACTCATTTTCTTGAGAGACATGCCGTGCCAGAATGAGCTCCCAGTGTGTCTGGAAGAGGAACTGGCTCCAAGCAGGAAATCACACCAGTGAATTAGGGAGCATTTCATAACTTCAAAATTGATCCCTTTTTAAGCACGTTAATCTATTCAAAGGAAATCCTGTGATCCAAGTGTGCCAATGCAAGCACTGAGGCAACGAGTCAGTCAAGACATGGTCTTGTAATCATATCTCAGAATGGCCGTGTGTTCTTTCAAGCGCACTGATTTCTTATTGCTGCTGCTCTATTATGGATAGGTGCAGAACGCTGTTTATGCCCATTCATTCGTTCTCTTGATCCTTACTTAAAATATAGGTTTTTGCAATGCATTTGAAGCCGACAATGTGTCACACTCTGTAGGTAATAACAGTGTTAATAGGAAAACCCTGGAACTGCAGGTGCTCCCAGTGCATTACGCATCGGCTGCTAATTGGACTTGGAGAAATTGCTGTAATATCTTATGGAAGTTGGGTCTGATCCACCACAGCATTCCTCTGGATGTGTATCAGTGCAATCACTTGCCGGATGTCTGGCCCCTTTCCAATCCCCTTAAGCCCAGAATAGCCTCCATAGAGTGGGATTTGCAGAGCCTGGAATTAAGAACTGGCCAAGACCTGGCAGAAGTGATACAGGTCACAGCGTGGACCAAGTTATTCATTTAGCTTGGAAATGACACTTGTGTTATCAGGCTCCCATGAGGGGGTAGCCTTTCTTCTCACAACTTCTGGGTGCGTTAACACGCTTCAACCCTGTTTTCCAATGGTAGAGGCTTTGAAGCGATGATAGTCCTACAAATTCAATGAAACCAGATAGTGGAGAAAACCCTTTTCAGAGCTTTAGACAATGGGAGAGGCTGAAATGCTGCCTCAAGTCCTTGCTAAGCACCAGGGCATCAGCAGAGGGAAGGGATGCCCTTGCAGGGATGCTCGCCCAACGCTTGGGCTTCTGAAGGCAAGCAGGAGCTGCACTGGCTCATGCAGAGCTGCCTGTTTAGATGAAAAGGGGGAGAAGAACTGGATATTTTGACCAAGTCACAAGCCCTGTTGTTTTTCTTGATTGCTCTAAGACATCTTTCACACTGTATTTCATCTTTGGATCCTTTGCCTTGGAGTAAAACCAGAGATAAAGCAATCTGAAAGCTGTGTGGGTGCACGTTTGTAATATCAGTGGTCTGATGTGCAAGGTTCTATTCCCAGCTGCAATAATGTATTTGATATGTGTGTATATATATATATATATATACATGTTTTTCAACACTCCATCTCTGCAGCACCCTTGCAGGGGCAGTGCCTGGCAGTAGCTTGTGTTCCTGTTCATCTGTTGGGTTCATTGTTACTGATAACGCCCTCAGAAGGCTGCTGCTTGCTTTCATCTTGCCTTTTTACTGCCTTGCTAGTTTTTATCTCCATCCTGTTGCGTCTAAAGTGGTCTTTGTAAAACGTCTCTCTGCTGTGCGCGTCTCTCTTTTATTAATAATTCATTAATCAATTTAGAGGGAAAAAAGGCACCAAACCCAACAGCCAGAAGTGATCACAGCTCCGGAGCTGCGCTGTGCCTGCTTGGCACCTCAGGCTGCATCAGTCGTGAGCGCTCCCTGCAATACCCCTGCCAGAGATATCAGACATCTGGAGCTCTTTCTTTTGTAGATCTGCTTTAAAATAAGAGAAAATGTTCTTTTTCTGTTACACGGAAAAAACATTCCCCGGGAAATCGATTGATATTGAGGAAAACGGCAGCTCCTGGAGCTGAGGTTTGATTTTTGCAGGAAGTAAATGTCTGCGTGCGCCTGCACCAGAGTCCAATGGGCAAAGCAATTATAGGTTCATCAAGAATTAAAATTCACCAGTGGCTGCACAGCCATTGCACTGGAGTTCCTGGAAATAAAGCCAAAAGTGTTCCGATGACGTGGAGGAATTGCTGCCTGGTTCTGAGTAGGCAGCTTGTTCTACAGCCAATGTCGTTTGCAGGTTACTTGTCATACATCATGGAGAGGGAGGTCTTTGTCTGTGTGTGGGTCTGAGGACTTCCTTGATCTGGCCCGCTCTGAAGAAGCCCTATCCTGTGCCAGAACAGGACCTGGGCACAAATCCCCGTTGCTGCCCTCAGTGTTGCATGGCTGGTGGTAGGAGCAGCTGATGGATGGCAGCTGGAGGAGAGAGCATGACCACTGCTGTGTGCTTATATCTAATTGCTCCCAAATAAGTGCTGGCTAAGGCCTGATGCTGCTCTGGTGCTCCTCGAGCGGCTCAGATGGGGCAATTGGACAATGCTGCTTCCTTCAGCTATGCTCAAAATCCTCCTCGCTGGTGTTGGCCACTGAATTGTTTCCAGCCCCTGTATTTACCGTAACCAGGCTTGCTTTACCTGCATCAAAGCATCATGTTAAGCTCACCTTTATTTCTGTCCTCCAGGCAATGAGTATAAAGATTTCCTCATTTTCCCTGCAATCTTCAGTGGGTTCTGTGCTAATCCTGCAGCATTAAGGCAGTTTAATGCTCCATTAACTATTTCGGAGGTGGTCTGTGCACTGTGCACGGTAACAACCGCGCCGCTTATTCAATGGGAAGTAACTTCTCAGCACGATGCCGACCCCTGCTAATAAATGCTGTTGGTCACCAAGGAGAGACTTTTGCCTCTAAAGAACGTTAAACCGTTTTCTTAGCCTGCTTCTGACCCAGAGTTTGCCTCCTATGATCCTCCTTTCAGTGGGCACAAAGCAGCACGCTGTGAATTAACGGAGCTCGAGCAGCCCTCCAGAGGTAGATGAATCCCCACGTATGTAGGATGTTAAACAAGTTCTCATACTTCATGCAAGCGTCTGTCATGGTGACGCAGGAAGGGATAACATTATGAGTTTGCAATTTATTTCCATATCCTTTAATCATATTTCAGTGGCTGTTTGGTTTATAACCTTTAAAACCACCTTAGATTTGGATTGATAAATGGATAGCAAATAAATTGAGCACACTAAGCGATTTCAGCCTATGGAAGGTCAGCAGAGGGCTGCGCAGTCACGGCTTCCATTAATACGTTATATTTCAGTCAAAAGCTTTTAAATGCTGAAGGTTTTCAGAGGGAAAACCTTTGACGAATGGGTTTCTTCTAATAGCTGAATGGGAAATGAAGATCAAAGTAAGGGAAAATCCGCCTTGTTTCTGAAGCAGAGATGAAGTTTTCCTCTGCTAGAGGGGCAGGACAGTTGGATAGGCTTGGGAATGAGCAAATTAGACTTCAGCACAGAATGGCATTTGAATGGTCTTCTAAATCAGTTAATTGGCAGAGATTAGGCATAATAACTGTTATTATTACTGACATGGGGCTCGAGCAGGGGAGAGCCACACAGGACAGGTAAAGTAAATAGGCATCTTTATTAGCAGATCTTAACAGGGAGAGAGGAGAGACCTCAATGATGTTATCTCTGCATTTGCCATTGGCAGCTCTTCCGGCAGCATCAGCCAAGGCCCGAGCTGGACCGGCAGGGATCAGGCCCCTTTGAAGAGGAAAAGTTTAAGTTGATTCCTGCTGTGTAGTAGTTCAGCTACGTCCAGAATCATGTGCACGGCTCCATTTTGTGCTGGGGTAGAAGAAGTCAGATCAATGGAGAAAGCAATGCAAAAGGTTTGGGTTGGGTTGGAAAGGACCTGAAAGCTCATCCACTTACAACTCCCTGCCACAGGCAGGGACATCTTCCACTGGAGCAGATTGCTCCAAGCCCCTGTGTCCAACCTGGCCTTGAACACTGCCAGGGATGGGGCAGCCACAATCTCCCCTATAGCAGATTAAATCCCTTAGCATGAAATGCATGTGACGACTGCAGCAAAGATTTGTCTGTGGGACTGATGCAGCAGTGATGTGAGACAAGGTGGCAGCAGCAGGGCTGGGGCTGGCTTCACAGGAAGCTGTGAGGTTTATGCTGGCAAAGGACCTGTTGTCTCCTGGAGCAGGGAACTGGTTATTAATGCTTAAATTGCCAGTGGTGTTTGCGTCTGATTTAGTATCACTTAAGTAAGTGATGTATGATTTCAATTAGGAAGCAAAGATGCTTACTGCATCTCCGGGATATGTTTGGATGGAGGAAAGTGCTTTGCACAGTCCTTCTGTTCGGGGGAGGTAACTGGAGCACGGGGTGTCTGCGTGTTTGCTTGCTGCAAAGTTATTTCAATGTCAGCTGGGGCAGCAAACTGCATCAAGTTCACCCTGCATGTGTCAGAGTCGGTGTGAAGTCACCAGGGTGAACCCGAGGGCTCTGTCTGGCTCTGGAGCAGGCTGGTGAGTGCCGCAGGGGGATGCTTTCCTTGGGGTTGGTGCTCTCTGCCAGTTGGAAGAGCAGCTCCTCCATGTGCTGTTGGCCCTGTGCTGCTGACACACAGTAGATGTGCTTTTAGGGTCATAAGAACTTGTGGTCTTGGAGGAAAAGGAGAGTTTTCCTTGTTGGTAACGTCAAGTTTCCTCCTTGTTGCTAACGCGGAGTTCATGGGCGTCTGCAGGTCACAGATTGCAGGAGGCCAAGCAGCCCCTGGGTTTATTGAAATGCTGAAGCTTTGGCTGCAATGCGGGGCTGGAATTCGTGCCCAGACAAACCTGAGGCTGAGCTGCAGCAGGCAGGGAATTGAGGGAGGGCAACAGCAGAAGTCTTTTAGCCAAGACCAGCCCTGTGATGCTCAAGTATTTAACATCTGACCGGGCTTTGTGATCCACACCTATTTCAGGCTGGCATTAATACAACAGTCACAAAGAGAGATATATTGAATGCTGGTGAGGAGGGAACACCTCCTCCTCCATCTGCACCCAGCACTCAGCTCCCCCTCTGAGCCTAAACCCAGATGTCAGTGCCACAAGCCCCCCGCAGGCTCTCAGCCTGCGCTGCTGGTGTTTGCCTTCATCTCCTGCTGTGTGCTTTAGTAGGAAGCAGCTGGAGATGAACTGTGGTTTGGGCAGCCCTGCGGCTGCAGGGGCAGAGGTTTGGGAACTGCAGGTATGTGGTACGTAGGAGGTCCCTGGACCCACTTCCATTTATTAGGCCTCCACTAACTCTTCTTCCAGGTCTTGCACTTTGCTGTTTTTCAGACAATTCAAGCCATTGCTTTTATTGCCTTCTTGCTGGTTGGAGTCACACTGGGCATTGGAGCCCCTGGCACTCAGGGACCATCAGCCTGACATTCCAGGCAGTTTTGCTTCCACAGTAGTACTCCAGAGCCACAGCATTAACTACTTAGGTTAAGTGCATCAAGGGGTTGAGATAAGGGATGCCCAAGAATTACAAGCTCCATCCTTGGGATAGCTGCTTGCATTGTCACGATGGTTTCTAAAGTCTTGCCTGTCTCCTCAGGTCACTGACTGAGAACAGAAGGGGGCAGGAATTAGTCTCTATTTAGGTGTAAATACCAAAGCACCTCTAACAAATGAAATATGAAATCACAGGTGAGAAAATGCCCAGTGCCAAGAAGAGCCAAAGACAAAACCTGCTGCTGGGTGTTTTTCACACACTGCCCAGCATCATTGCTTGGGTCACCTGCATTCTCCAGCTAGTTGGGCTTTAGCTGTAAAACACACCCGGTACGGAGTGTGTGTAGGTGTGGGTTTGGGTCCTAGAGCTATGCTGGAGCTGCTGGGAAAGTGAGGTTAAATGACTGACCTATGGGTCTCCTCACCCTCCCCATGCAGATGCTGCAATAACAAAGTGTTTCTTAGCAAATTAGCTGATACCAGTACTATTATCCTTATAAATTAAATGCCAATGGTGATTTATACTGTATAAATCTATCTTTCTATATTGCTACTATCTCTCCTGGTGAGAGATGTTCCCACTTTTCAGCCAAATGAACTTCCAAACTGCTGAGCTAAACAAAGAGATATGCTTTTCCTTTAAAATACCATAATGAAGCACTTACAAACAAATGAGTTACCTTGCACTGATTGGAGGAGTAGTTGGAAAGCCCCTGTAAAGCAGTAACACTTCATTGCTCAGTGGTGCATCGCCAATTGCAGCAGCAGTTGCCATCAGGTCCCATCTGATCTGTAGGCAGAGCAAGTTTCCTAGGAGAGGAAACCCCCAACTTCGATGCTTTCCTCTGGTACCTGGGAGCCTTTCTTTCTTAGAAGATAAATGACATCCTTTATGGGTGCTGGGGTGATTGGAGGTGTTGGATGTGTCTGCTTTGCTATTTACTGAAGTACCCTCTAAAAAGCAGCATCCTTTCTCTCCCACCGCCTTGTGCGTGACCATCCCTGCTTTACCTGCACGGTCCATCACTTTTCTGCATTACATTATGCTGGCCTTAACTTCAGGAAGGGTTTCCCTCTTAATTAAATGTGATTCATCTGCACTGCACTAAATTCCAAAGGAGTGTGAGAGCTCAGCTCCCTCCCAGTGGATGGGGTCCATTCCCGGTTGTGTCGTCCATCCTCAGCCAAGGGATCCTGCAGGTCTGCGTTCCTATGAGCCACATTTTCAAGCTGCAGGTGAGGATGACAGCAAGCTCTTCAGATTCATGCAGTGCTCTAGGCTCCAGTGAAGCCCTTATAAGATAATAAGAAGTTAGTGAGACGTGGCAGCCTACAGCTCCACTGCAGTGTTCCTCCAGGGATCTCTGCGTTTCACTAATATTTATTAGCTGAATCTTGCGATAGTCTGGCAGGGTCTGAAGGTCAGTTTAGATCTGAGGGACTCTCTCTGTGCAGGGAGTGAAAGGAAAGCTTTGGATCCAGCACCGAAGGGGAATGAAGGTGAGAGGGCTCAGCAATATTAAACACAGTTGTGAGTAGGGATGGGGACAGTGGAAAAGTAAACTGGGTGCTGAAATGGAGGACAGGGTCAAAAATGACGTCCCACTTCTCACCTCTCCTGGGACAGATGAAGGGCACTGAAGTATCTTGGGACAGAATTTATGGATGAGAAAGGGCAGGAGAACAAGCGGGAGAAGTTAGGGAAGAGCAGACCTAAGTGAGGAAAGAACGACAAAGGCAGGAGCTGGAAGGTAACAAGGAACAGGGGCAGGAGAATGGCATTCAAAGGACAAAACTGGTGGGCTGGGAAAATGAGTTACCAGGAAGGATTAGAAAGGACCTGTAAGTGTCCGTGTGCCCCTCTGTCTGCAGGATGGCTGCACTGAGTCAATCCCTTGGACATCCCCTGTTATTACAGAGATGTAAGTGCTTTTCCCAGCTAGGTTAGGTTTGGTGTTGGCTTTGATTTCCATTGATGGAGATCACGCAGCACCATGGGGGCCCGCACTGCCCCGGTTCAGCACTTGGAGCCGCAGGCAGGGCAGCACATTGACCCCAGCAATGGCCCTCGCTGGGAAAGCAGACCTTGTACTGCTCACTCGAGAAGATCTGCTGAAGAAAATCACTGCTGTGATTGATGCCAGTGCCTGTGTGCCACGTGCTGTATGCAGCAATGAATGCGAAGGGAAAAGCACATTGTTTTCCCTGTTATTGAACCTGTGTAGCCAACAGATAGGAGGCAGTTGACATTCTGTGTTTGCTTCAGGAATCAGAATAATCCCAGCCCACAGGCTGTCTCCTTTTCACAGGGACTTCATATCCTTTGTTGCTTTAAAAAACACAAGAAATTGGACAACTAGGCTGAAAAAGACCTTATTCTCTATGCTTCCTAAGCAGTATTTGAAAGTAAGCTCCTTCTGTACCTGTACCAATCTAATTTAAAGCTGCTTCTTTAGATCTGTGATATTAAGGAGCTGCACATCCTTCACCCATAGGTAGTGGCATCCGTCCAGAGGCAAGGCTGTTAGAGATTGCCTGAGTGACTCCACTCCAGCCCTTGCTGAGTCTCATGCCTGCGTTTCACATGGTGGTGAACACCAGATGCTGTAAGAGCCCCAGCATAGGCAGATGTGAGGTAATCTGCTCCTGTCTCTCACAGTCTGATCCTAATCCCTCATAGTGTTTTTGACCCAGAAAGTCCAAGGTTCGCTATTCCTCACAATGTTTTCTCCTGTTGTTAATGGTAAACCTCAGTCTATTTGTTAACGTTCAGTTAATTGTTGGCACCTCCAGTTACAATCCTTGGGGAAAACCCCTCTTACCACCAATTTAAACTAAGCCTATTATTGTCAGTTCTTTGCCTTCTAAAATTAGATTTGCTCTATATTGTTTACTGCCATCCTGATGTGGCGAAGACAACAGCCTTGTGGCTTGTCAGCCAAGCTCTGTGGCAGCACATGGGTGTTTCTCTCACAGTGGGTTGGAAACCAGGCACGGTTTACACCTGTGGACTGTCACACTGAGGTTACCTTTATGAGAACTGGTGATTACAACAGCTCCTTCACGTGGGCTGTTTGTGCTTGGAGGTGTTTTTTTTGCAGCATCTCGTCCTCTTCTGTTGGTTTCTGCGGAGGGGAGGCTGAGCCTTATAGGAATGAAGAAATGGGGGGGTCACACGGAGCTGTTCATCTTACCTAGAGCAAGGCGAGCCCCTGTGATCAAAGCAAGTGGTGACAGTGGTGAATGACTTCCTGGCCATACCTCTCCTTTCTAGCCCCAGAGCGCTGGCAGTGCACCTTGCTGCTTCTCAAGGATGCAAAAGGAAGACTTTCAAAGCACTGAATGGGATCTTGCAGTGAGGAGCCTAAGGGAGAGCATGTGCCTGAAGTCTTGAGTTACTGTAGAATCGCTCTTTCAAAGGAGTGGAGCAAGTGGCAGAAGAAGGTGTTTGGCTTCTGTAAAGGAAATAAGGTGTCTGGGCAAGAACCAATGGCTCTTGAGGGATAGGACCAAGCCAAACCTCTCCATCTTTGGGGTCTCAGACTCAGGTCTGTTCATCATTCACTTCGGGACATTTGTGACACTGAAATCTCACGGCTGCACATGTCTGAGGTGCTCGTGGTGACCCAGATGCACTCTGGCATGGCAGCAGGGCTGGTGGCTGGGGTTGGCTGCCCCTTTCCCTGCTACAAATCAGAGAAGGGCTCTTTAGGGCACACTTCCATGCGGATTTGAATCACTAGGTACTGTCTGTGTTACCTAAGATGCAGAGATGTGCATCTCACCTGACAAAGTGCTCTGCCTTTGCACCTCCACGTGTGAGAAAAGGGTAATTTATTCAAATTTATGATGGCTAACAGGCTTATCTAACCACTGTTAAAATAACTTGCTAAATTATTCGTGTGATATTTGGAATCATGACTGTGGGAACAAATTAGCTGACTGAAAACGGGAGACTGATTTAGCTCATTAATAATGGATTAAGGGAGGCCGGGCACTGGGCAAGCGGCCAGGCTGGCTCTGAGCATACAAATGGGGTGTTCCCATGTTAGAAATGCACTTTCTGGGCAGTGGTTGCATGGAAAAGCATCACCAGCTCTGCTGAATAGGATGCGGCTGCAGAAGCAGGAGTGCATCACAGAATCCCAGACTGATTTGGGTTGGAAGGGGCCTTAAAGCTCCTCCAGTCCCGACCCCTGCCACAGGCAGGGACACCTTCCACTAGAGCAGGTTGCTCCAAGCCCCTGTGTCCAACCTGGCCTTGAACACTGCCAGGGATGCATTGTTCAGGTATTCTGTGCCTGGTGTTCAGGGTACTTCTGAGCTGAAGGACCGTGTCCCAGGCAAATGCATGGCCATCTGATGGGGGGTTTATGCTTACCTTAAAATGTCTCCAACATCAGTTCAAATGTTGCCAGCTTCACTTGTGTAAGTGATCCCAGCAAAGACCTGACTCCAGGGAGTTTTCTTTTAGAGGTGAAGTGGTACCCAAAGTCACTCAGTATTTGGCAGAGTGATGCTTTCCTTCTGTCTTGCTTACAAAGTCAGATAATGTGGTGGATGTGTAAAGAAAGCCACCTCATCACCTGGAGATCACCTAATGGGCATTGCTCTGCACAGAAATGAGTTCTTGCAGTGCCAAAGGACTGGAGGACATTTAAGGAACTTTGAGGATCTGCCAGATAGTTCGGTGTGCCATCCGATAAGGATGATATAACACAAACAGGGCACGACTTGGATAATGAGGGACTATATGTGAAGTGACGTGATTGCTTGATTAAGATAATAGTTGAAGCATGTGGAGAAGGAAATTATAATTTCTATATTGCTGATTGTGAGGTTTATTTTAAGTACATGATTTAAGGATTGTCAAAAGCAGAATGATCCTGAGCAAAAGTAAGTCACCTCAATAAAAAAGAGGAATTGCTACTGAACAATAAATGTCTGAGGCACAGCAGGAGGTGGGCAGCAACGGGTGGAGGTGCTGGAGAAGACGAAGACAAGAGCTCATGTTCTTAGCAAAGAACTGAACCAGGAGCCCAACACCCACCAGGGTCAGGAAGGGTAATGGGTGTATCTACCTTATCCTTAAGGATAGATGCTGCTTGAGTTGAGCAGGATGCATGGAAGCTCCTCCCACCAGCTTTCTGCATCCCTGCTGTTGGGGATGCTGGTGTATGAGTTTGAGCTAACCAGTCCTGCTGCATCTCTTAAGCCACCAGCACCACGCCACCTGTCTTTAGCTGTTGACAGATACCTGGAAATATAAAGTGCTGCGTGGTCTAAGGGAAATAATGGTAAATCAGGCAAACATGTGGGAGGAACTGTGAGCAGCATTTAGCAACTGAGTGATGCTTTGGTGATGGTGATGATGAAACACTGCTGGGTGGTGTGAGACTGGGGAAGGGGATGGGCATAGTGGGTGAGGTGTTAGCAGGGCCAGAGCCATCTGCAGCAGCAGATAGACATCTCTGCATCTCCGGTGTTAGAGCATGTGAGGACTTTCCCCAAGGCAGCCAGTTTTCTGCCTGCATTGCTGATTTGTTCATCTGCAATGTCTTTTGTTTGATTAATGCGGAGGGTTTTGCAAACTGATCAAGACAGACCTGGCCTGCCTGTAATTTCAGCTAAATTACAGTGATGTTCAATTTCAAACATACCTTTGATATGGTAATCGAAAAAGCTAATTTAGCATATTGCACAGACCTTGGGTAAAGTGGAGGCGATACTGAATATTGATGAAACACATACACAGGTACAAGCAGTGGGGGGTAGTGATAAATACTTCTATAGAGACTGAGTAGATTTATATTGTTATCCCTCTGCAAGCTTGTACCTTAACTCCTAATACCTTTAATTAGAGCTGTTCAGAGCAGGTTTTCAGCTTGCTTCCATTGTGTTCCTATCATGAATCAAAAGTTTATTTGCTTCTCTGATGTGTGGGAAATAATGACATGGCACAGAAGCTCGCAACTTGCGCAGCCTCCATCGAGATGCCGCGGTGAATGAAGCTGCCCGTGTGTTATGACCTTGATGCACAATTTAAATGGGTGATTTTTCAAGCCAAGTAAAATCTTTCACATTAGGCAGTGGATGAGCCACTGGTTTGTGCTACGGACGCAGCTCCCCCCTTCTCCTAATTAATAATAAACAGTAGTGGCGGAATAGATTTATGGTTGTCAGCAGAGCAGTTAACTGTCATGCCACTGATGAGTCAATGGCTTGTTGTATCATAAGTGCTGATAATACCCGGCTCTGGGCTGGGCACTAAGCTGTGAGATGGCAATTTAGTTTTCACACACCATTTAGTTATGCTTTTATTTCAGATTAGTCTCTGGGTTTTTTCCCTTTTTATTTCAGTTCTAATGCATGAGGCTCAACAGTGACCCAGGGCACAGTGGGAGAATTCGTTGTCACAGCCTGAACTTCAGCTGTGACAGTCACTGTGGGTTTTAGAGAGGAGGATGCCTGGCAGAGACAGGGGAACAGCCTGCTCATTGGCATACCAGCACCTGGTGACAACTATGGACCAAAGTCCATGGTCACAGGGATCTGACAAGCAATAGGGAAGCACCACCACAGGTAATGGACTGCATGTGCCTTTCCATAGCAGAACAGATTTGAAACTTCATATGAATTCCAAAAGGCGGAGATCTCCTGTTGCCAACAATGTGTTTTTCAGAGGGCAGTTAATGCAAGGACTCTTAGGCTGATTCTGTGTCAGCAGAGGGTGATGTGATTCAAGGTGGGATTTAAGATGAGTTTAGGTAGCACAGAAAAGGCATGGGTCAAAGCTTGGTGGAGATGATGCTATATTTGATTGAAAAGAGCTGCAAGTCTGTTAACCCACAGACTGTCTCCAAAATGGGGCCTTGCAACAAGGACTCGACCTGTCTCATTTTGGGGCTCCTCAGCAGATATTCTCCTTTAGCAGAATACATGACTGTAAATGATCCGAGATCATCTTTGGGCACCCCCAGTTGTAGTTGGGATTCCACGTACTTGTTCTGGGCTTTGTGGCTCCTCTCTGGTACTTTGCCTTCCCTTGAGGGTTGGCACGCTGGGAATTTCCTTGTGGTCGATAACATGGTCACCTCTATATTTCTCAGCAAGGTTTACCTGGATTCCCAACGAACCCAGGTTGCTTTACAGGTGAGCACAGTGTTGTTGTTTAGGGAGCATGATGGGTTTAGGAGATGATAGGGTCTGCTTCTTCACAAAGCTCTTACCCCACCTGCCTCTGCCTGCAGAGACCCCTTGGTGAAACGGTCCTTGCAAAGTGAATTTCAAAGCCTTTTGTGGAGCAAAAGATTTCTCCCTGTGGGCATGGAGATGCTCAGAAGTGCAGAGATCAGGTCTGAACCTGTTTATAGCAAAGCTGCATTGAATGAATTCATCTGGGGAAGGAAACCTTGTAACCCTACACTTATCCTCACATATGGCCTTCCCAATATTAACAGGAAAATGTCACTTGGGTGTATGTAGCTAAGAAAGTAAAATGCTATTTTATTCAGGAAGTGAAATGGCTAGCAGAAAAAAAGGGAAATCAGCCTATAAATAATAATGCATCTTTTATATTCACTTTTTTCCAGTGAAACGACATCTGTTATGTTAAATTTATGTGTATTTTCTCACATCGAGTGAACAGCTCTCTTGGTGCCAGCTTGAAGCTCTGTCAGACTGACTCCAAAAGGTAGAGGAAGCTCTCATGTGAGATGGAGGTGCCTGCAGCGGAACGGTGGAGGGCTCTCTGTCCAACAGCTCTTCTCTGTATTTTAGCACTCGCGGTGATGTTATGAGGAATTCACAGGGAGGCTTTATTTCTGCTGCTCCAAATCTCAAAGCTTCTTTCCATCTGGCTGTTCTTTGTGAACGTGCCTCGCCATGGAAGGGTTTGAGTCCATCTGGAGCAGGGTCTGGAAGTTCATTAAAACATGAGACCTAGTAAAATTCAAATGCGTAAGGATCATCACTCCAGCTTGGGGATGGGAGATGGAAGGTAGTGCCTGCTTTCTGAAAAGCTTGCTTGGAGAACGATGTATCTGACACCCAGTATTTGATGGGGCTCCCCCACTGTTCCTCTCATTTCCTGCTCGGTCACTATGATGCTCGCACTGAGGTGCTTTTGAGGCAGCATTTCCATACATTTGACTTTTAAATTGCAGTGGGATTATAGTGACAGCACATGGTTACATGCTTCAATGTGTAAAATAAACTGTATTTTATATTCTTTAACCCGACAATGATGGACTGTGGGTGAAAACTTCCATTAGCAATCACAGATCCTGATTTTGCACTTGGATTTGCAGGGCTCATCCTTCCCACCCGGCCGCTGCTGGTGGCTTCAACATGACTTCATGTGGCTGTAGGGATGCATCACTGGCAGCAGAGCTGTGCAAGCCTGTGTGTCCAGGGTTAGTGGCCTCTATGGTCAGCTCAGTGAACAGCTCCCCACAAACACTTGGTTTTCGTTAAACATCTCAATTCAGAGTCCCTGTTTTCAGTGCAGTGTAAGTTAGTGCTGGGAAGTCTGCACTTCCGAAAGCAGGCTTTAACATTACCACGATTACAGCCTAATGCAAGTTTCTCTTAGGGCATGGCCTCAATATAAGGATTTAATTTTTAGGAGGAAACTAAGTGGGTGAAATTGAAAGCAATCCAAGTGCTCAAATGTCAATGTGCTGCGGCGTTTGATTGCAAGTAGCCGGTCAGTAGCTTTTGAGCTATGTTACTTGGGCAGAGGATGTCAAAGGCTCTCTTTGTTTGTTTCAGTGGCTTTGCATATTGAAAGTTTTGGACATTTGTCTGCATGATTCCTCTTGAATTTCATGAGTTACGTCCCTAGTGGATTTTGGAGCATGCCACTAAATGGACAGACAACAAATGCAGATGCACCTCACTGGTCGTCCTGTTGTACTTGGAATAGTTAAAGTTTCTGTTAATGTGTCTAAAAGCAACAGAAATGACACATAAATTCTGAAACCAGAGGGGGCAACAAAACATTTAGAACTAACTGCAGAGTGTTTGGATGGAGGAGATGCAGGAAAAGCAAACACTGGAAGAGGAAATCTTGTGTACGAGCCGGTAACTGCACTGCGATGCCTACTCTGCTCCTCTGAAATATTGATGATTCATTCTATGTATAGGGCCGGCAGATGTTACTGGAGATAGTTCTGACCATTCCTTTGTCTCAGTGCTGGAGCGAGCAGCCTGTTCAGGGCAGGCGTCCTGCACCCTGCTGTTTCCTCTGCTGTGCGCGGCTCTCCGCAGAGGGACCTGTGGTCTCTGCAGCAGTAAGGGATCGGGTGTGTTTTCACCTCACGCTCCTGTCTGGCAGCATCAGCTCTGGAGTATGGAGCCCCCAAGAAAGGGCAGAGGTGCAGTGTTTGTGTTTTAGCTGTGCTCCAGAGCCAGCATGTGAAAACACAGATGCTTTGCGTCAATGAGAGCCGCCGACATCATCAACATCCACATCAGCAAAAAAGCAGCTCTCAGAGGCCCTGAGCTTGATCTCAGCAGAATGGCAGCGATATTGTCCTTGTTTAACTGCTGGAGAGCTGAGGCACTGGAAAAAGCATGTAGGTATCTGAAGGTGCCAGCAAAGAGGTGTAAGGCAAAGCAGATCCTGCTTTGGTTTAGGCATCCGGTTGTCCTTCCCTCGGACATGGCACTAAAACTGTGCCATATCCTTAATACGCCTCATGCTGAGGCTGTTCCATTTGAGCTGAGCTTGGCTTGTCTGTGGCCAGGTAGGGCTGGTTTATATTTCCACTACCTGTCGCTCTCTTATATTCTTTGTTCATATACATAAGATAATAAGGCTGAAAGACAAAAATGGCTATGGTGATAGAGAATATCTAAAGAGAGCACATGATGCTAAGTAATGACCGTTAAACTACGTAATAAATCCTTGGTGATGGTACAAAACCTTTGCATCTGCTCGCAAGGTAGAATTATTTCATGGCTTCCAGGCCCCGTACGTGGATATATGTCAGCGCATCAGCATCTTCAGGGACACATCCATAATAAAGATAATACTCATTTTCATAGCAATGTGTTTTCCTGTCAGCCAAAGGTAATTAAGTGGTTAAAGGAGAACTCAGTTTGCTACCTAATGTGAAAAATAACTCATGCGTTTTATGTCTCCTAGTCTTCTAACTTTCACCAGTGTCAGGCCACATTGGTTTTGCATTTACTGTAACAACCTTCCAGTAGATATGAGGCAGAGCGTGCTAAGTGTGGAGTTTCTAATCACTTTTCTTCCATGTCTGACGTCCCAGCTATCCACGGACCTTGGGCATGATCAGATCGTGGCTCTGAGATAAACAGATTTAATGTGGAAATAAAAGAATGGATCCAAAATGAGGTGGAACTAAGAGATGAAAATAATGAGATTAAATGACAGTAATGGGAAAGGTGTCTAATGTCATAGATGCAGTACTGTAACACTTCTTTACTATTTATCCAGCCTTGAGGCCGGTTATTTCCTTTAGGAAGGTATATACATTGCTATAAGTGCTGTATTTTCTGTATCTGTTCTACCTAGGATAATTGAAAAGCTATCATGGAGAGGCCATTGGGTTGGTGCTGGGAGCTCGTGCTTGTGCTCTCATCTTCAGGAAGGTATAGAAAATCTCCAGAAAATGAATTGTTTGGACTTGAAAGCGCTCTATTAGCTGAGGTAATGGGCAAATTTGGCATTCCTCAACAGCGATCCCAGGACCCAAACCTCACTGCTCATTATTTGTGCACCATTCAGTCCCGTATTTTCTAAGTTTGCATAAAATACATTGGTGAATTACCGCTGCAGCCCATGTGAGGCATCATGGCAGAGGCAGGCGCACTCATGGCACCTGGTTTAAAAGAGAAGATCATCCCAGGGCAGCAGAATTACCACTCCCAAGCACCAAAAAGGTTGTTAGAAATGCCCATAAGAACAAACACTCATGATGAACACACGCACACACACACACACAGTTTATGTGTGTGTATAAATGGAAATTTAAACCTTCTTTTCTGGCCAGGTCCCCATCAAGTCCATTGCTCTGAGGACCACAACCCTCCTGTGCTGCAGGAGCGGTCCCATTGCCATCAGGGACTCGCAGCTCCCCATCACTGGGGACATGTGCCATGGTTTCAGATCCGTTCCAACCTGCAGTGCCTTCCGAGTGCAGGAAATGCTTTATTTTCTTCTCTTTGTTTGCTTTTTATGTTTCTCCTTTTAATGGTGTATTAGTGGCAGAGCAACCCATAGAAATAAAAGCGCTCTGCAAAAAGGCTGTGACAGAATACTGGATACCAGGGAGGGATGAATGAGACCTTGAAATTACTGCCTGCAATATATGACTCAGTGCTGCTCGCAGGTACTAAAGGCATTAATTCCTGAATACTGTCTGCTTTAGTAGGTCATTTTGGTGAAATGCCTGGAGAGGCTGGTGCATTTCTCCATCTACTCTAATGAAGTATGGCAGGTTTGAGAGAGATGAAGGTGCAGCAGCCTGACACCGGGATTCATTTTGAGCATGAGCTGGTTCCTATTTTATAGAAGCCTGATTCCGTCATCCTTGGGAAGGAGGGTGCTTGCTTTTGATGGCGAATCTTGTTCTAAGTACTTATTTGGCACGCCAGTGAAGAAGAAAAGCTATCATGATTTGACATGTGAAACGTGAAGTCTCAATTACTTTTATGTTGTTTTTCCCTCTGTAGATGGGGAGTGAAAAGTACATTTTAATTAAAAAGAGAAATATGATACCCAGATCTCGGCATGCCTCGTGGAGAACAGCCTGGATCTGGGAGTGCTTCCCAAGTCTCGGAGCCGAGCCTGTGTTGCACTTCACAGGCATGGGCAGCAGCAGTAGCTGATAATGCCGGCTGATTGATTTGGCCATTATCTGGCAGTTTCTTTACTTAAGGGAAAAGGAGGCTGCGGATGATGTCCTGCACACTCAGATAGCTGCTACTGTGATGTTCTTGATGTATTTTATATTCAAATCCTTCTTTTTCTCTGCAGGTCTATTCTTTTTAAGGAAATGAGGGTTATGAGAGTGTGCTTTTGCCTTCCATCATCACCTCCTGCCCCCAGCCACTTCTGAATCCCTTGACCAGCCTGAATTTGCTCATGAGAAGAAGGCTCAGAGATAATGAATCTCTGAAAGTGCTGCTCTGGTCAGTGGTGAAGCAAAGATACTGCTCAGGTAATAATTGTAAGTAAAAATACATACAAAATATGCTCCCAGGTAAAAACCAGGGAGATTATTATGCCCTTTTGTTGATGCCGTGTGGGTTATTAGCTGGCATCTAAGATGCACTGGCTGCAGCACTTGCTCTCGACCATGCAGCAAGCCAGGACAAAGCCAAAAGCCACTGAAAATGCAAGGGCATTTCTGAACATGCTGTGGTGCTTATGTGTTGGGAGAATGGTGGCCTCTGTGTTAAGGAGCTGAGCCTCTGATCCCCATGTTACTACAACCTCGCATTGTGTTTTCCCCCTACCAGAAAAAAGGTCAAATTGGCTCTTTTGCTCCAATTCATGCCTTTGAAATAAAAAGGATAATTGTCGGTGCGTTGGGCCAAATTGTCTCCTAATGCATTTTGAAGAGCCACGTCTGAAAATGGAGAGGGTGTTTTCCTTGCTTGTGTTTCCTGATGGTCCTTAAAGGCATCTCAGAAGTAATAAATACCAACACATGCCTTCAATCAGCCTGTTTAGGATAAAGGCCTTGGCTCTTCCTCCATTACAGGAAGTGGACTAAAAGTAGAGCATTTCATAGAGCTCTCTCTAATTCCCAGCTGCACTGCACCACTCACCAATAAGGCAGTGGATATTTCATCACAGAAAATTTGATTTACCCATCACTGTGCTTAGCAAAGTGTGTTGAAAGCCAGCCAACCAACTTCAGTATCTAGCCCATAACGATGCTTGCACTTCCCTTTGAATGCTCCAGCTGCTGGGAGCTGAGATCACTGAACCCAATGGACACTTCAGCTGGTGTTTCCTCAAGGCAGCCTCACTAAACAAGCTTAAATTTAGTCTATGCTTTACTGAATAGCACTCGAATCGTAAAGTCCCGTGCTATGAGATTGGCAATCACTCTGCTTGGTGGTGCGTGGCTGCAGCGGTGCTCTGTGTATCTGAGATCGTCAACAACTTAAAAGGGATCAAACACAGTTATGACAAGCATGTAGTTGGATAATTATGCAGTATTTTAATAGAATCATAAAAAATTCATTACATTGTCTGCACATCTTGTGCTCATAAAGAAAAAAAAGGCAGAAAATGGAAAAAAACTGAAATCCTACTCCTGTTAAATTAGGAAGTGCTGCAGAATTGTTCGTGCTTTGCTCCAGAAATGACTCAATGGAAGTTCATGGCATCATGACCTCAAATCCCAGTGACTTTAGGACTGTGGTAGGTGGCAAGATCAGGAGAGGGCAATGGGATCCCCTTACAGCCCCTCTGGCATGCCCCAGCAGAAGCTCACATTGGGGTATCAGCACCTTTCCCATGGAGGTGGATGGGTTTGTCATATCCCTGCCAGTGCTGGGACCGGTGGGAGATGTGGTGGAAGACTCATGCTCCCACCCCATCCTCTTCCCCAAGCACATGGCAATGGGCAGGGCTTGCAGAGATCAGAGGCTGCTGCTTGCAAGCTCTCTGCCGAGTGTAGTTACATGGATTTGGTGCATGCAGCACATGCCTTTAATTGGGTTAAAGGGTCCATGAATAGACAGGGTCTTTCTACATGAGCCCTTTTGGCACTCTAAGTCAGGCTAGAGCTCATAATAACTGTTTATTTAATACTTAGTATATGTCACTAATCATCTTTACTTGCAAGGAGCTGATTACATTTAAACCCCAGGAAGTCAATGAGTATTTTATTACCAATTTCATTGAGGCCAGCATTTTAGTTCTTGCCATCTAAATCTCTGCATTTGAGTAGAAATTTCTCTACAGCTCGTTACTTTAAACACGAAAGCAATGGGTGAACCTTACCAATCATACCATCTATTATTATATTTACTACTGGGGTAGCTGCAATGCTAGAAGGACTCTTCAAATAAACAGTCATTAAGGATGACAGTGATAATGGAATGTGCGCTGTGAAATCATCTAACTACTGACACTTCGAGTCTGTATCAACAGTTTGTTTGGAAATAGAATATATTTAAATCCCTTTGCTCTGAGTACAACCCAAAGAGCAATAAATACTCAGAATTCATATAGTAAAACGTGAATAAAACGTGCCTTGTAAAGAAGATTTGGAACATTTGGAGGATAATATTCTGGTAGAAAATGTAACTCAACCATTCTTGGACATGTTTGCTGGGGTCTATTAAAACTTGTTATGGAAGCAAAGAGAATGTTCCCAGAGGAAAGAGAGAAGATAAGAATAGTAACAGATGCTGCAGCACCCCAGAATGCTTTACTGTTGGCTGTAGAAGATCTCTAGAACCTGATATGAACAGTAATTGCTTTATTGGGTCATGGCTTTGAAAAGGAACGTAGCAAAATGAACAGATGCACCTAATCTGTTATTCAGAATAAGAACGATTAGAGATGCTTCTAAGTGTGGAAGGTCACCACTGCAGTTTGTTGATGCAGGCTGTGAAACAGAAACACGAGTCAGCATGCTAAGTAATTATTAGAGTGAACTGGACACTTGGAAAGGTGTCTGCAAACATGTTTGATCCAAGTGCGTTCGTTTTCCATACATTGGAGTGTGTGAGGATTGCAGGGAGCAGCTTGTCTTTGGCAGTTGTGGAAGTGTGGTAGGAGCGTGCCTGAGCTGCTGGCAATGAATAGCAATGCAGGGGCAGAATATCTGTCCTACAAGAAACCTGGAGAGGGGCTTTGGACAAGGGCCTGCAGGGACAGGCCAAGGGGAATGGCTTTAACCTGCCCGAGGGGAGACTGAGATGAGCTCTTAGGCAGAAGCTCTTCCCTGTGAGGGTGCTGAGGCGCTGGCACAGGGTGCCCAGAGAAGCTGTGGCTGCCCCATCCCTGGCAGTGTTCAAGGCCAGGTTGGACACAGGGGCTTGGAGCACCCTGCTCTAGTGGAAGGTGTCCCTGCCCATGGCAGGGGTTGGAGCTGGAGGAGCTTTAAGGTCCATTCCAACCCAAACCAGGTTGGGATTCTATGATAGGACAGAAGGGGACCCAAGAGGAGCTCTGGAGCTGTGAACCCATCCCTTGCCAGGTGTCACTTGTGGATGCTGCACTTACTGGGACTCTGTGTCAGGCTAGAGGCATCTCATTGTCTGCACAGACTGTGGCAGATACAAGGTGCTGTGATCTCTTTCGTCTCCTGATGCATGGGAAAGCATTACAGCACCTTCGCCAGGCATCTCCAGTGGGGTAGGAGACTCCAGACATATCTTGAGTGGCCCTTTGTAGGCACTAACCCATGTGCCCCTCGTCAAGAGAAAGAGCAAAACTCAGCCATGAAAAGATGGCAAAGAAAGAATGTTTTCCAGGTTACATTGCTTGTAGCCAGCCAGAGCTCCTCCCTCTTTGTGTCTCTAGCAAGAAATCTGGGTTGCGTGTATTTAAAAAGGAATGTTACTTTCCATCTATTAGTGAGAAAACTCATGAGTAGCTTTCTCTTCTCATCAGTTTTTGCTATTAATTAAAACCTGTATACCCCAGCAGCATAAAAGAGCCAAGAATGTCATTTCTCAAGCATCCCAGCCTTCAATAGAAGTCAGAGTGGCACCATTTGTGACCATCTGATGTTTACAGCTGCTGCCTTTAAAGCACATTTTGTCTCAGCATCCACCTTGGCTCGTCTCCATTCTTGCTTTAACCTCAGTGACTTTGGCATAAGTGATTTCAGTGCTAAACTTCGCCCCTTTTGTCTTCCATGGAATATGAAGTCTGCTGCTTGCTTATCAAATATGAAACTGTGTACAAGTGGGCAGCCTCGTGCTAATGGAATCGATAGAGCAAAAGAGATCTCACAACCTCCCTGTACTTTTTACCATTTACTTTGTTCATCACCCATTAGTTCTTGTATTGATTTTGCTATAAAACACAAACTGCATTCCTATCACAGCCCGAGAAAAAAGCACATTGATTACATTGGAACAAGGTATGTTGTAAAAATGAAATGCCTGAAACATTTAAATGTAGTAAGCTCTGCTAAAGTACATAAATCACATTGTTTAATGCTGTAAATGAGCGGTGCTGCCTTAAACAAGGGAAAAAAGGTGCCATAAACCAGTTTTGACACAACAGAACAGTAGCCGTTTCTCTGTACCTGCCATTTCAGAAATGCTGTCAATAATGGTTACTGTTGTTTGCAAGAGGGAGGGGGGAAATGCTCTCAGTATCCCCTTTAAAAAGTTCCTTCAAAGTCACTTTGCAAAATTGACATCAGGGGTGGTTTACCTGGCTATAAATAAAGCCTCATTATTACTCTGTCCTGTTTACTTATATCATCCACTCATCAAAAGCTTTTTGATGCATCATTACTAACGATCGTTTCAGGAGCCAAAGTTGAGCCTTGTGCTTTGACTGTTATTGATGGGGAGGGAGCTGCAGCTGCTTCCTACCGCCTCGGTAACCACACTGTCCGCTGGAGATCATGGACACTGTTCCACCAGCTGAAAGGGAAGGGAATTCATCTTTCTCCACCACTTAAAAGTCTAACCCTGAGTAAAGAAGACAGTTGATGAGGAACAGTTCTCCACTGTGAGAGTGCCATGGCAGGGAAAAAGAGTGAAAAAAGAGTGAAAAAGAAGAATTCCATCATAAGCACAAAATAGTTGATTTTGTCAGCAAAGTTATGATTGCAGAAATCTGTTCTACCTGAGATTCCCAAAGTGCTTTGGAGTCCTGGTCATGATCCAGGACTCTACTAAGCCCAGTACAAGCCAGGAAAGTGATTTTGGAGAGCCTGCAGTTAACAAGACGACAAGTGGCAACAGCCAGGCAGGGATGGATTTTGGTCCAGCAGGAAAGAAAGGGAGGATGGGGGTAAAAAGGATAAGGAGTGGTCTCAAGAGCTTAAAAACCTAAGCTGTTTGCAAGGCTTTCAGGGTCTGGGGAATAGATTTGATGGGGAGTTAAAAAGAGAGGACGGCAGGAAGGAAGGAAAAATGAGGGTGATTAGGGCGGGTATTGTGCATTCGCCTAACATTTAAGCTGGTCAGAATGGGGTCTTGGCTTCCTGCTCAGCCCTGCGTCTGTGCTTGATGCTCCCAAATCATCCCTTGTGCTGGATTTTCTTGAATGAGCCTGGGAGCAGGAATTAACTCATCTTGGATTAGAGATCGTAAAGGAGGATGGGGCGGTTGTCTGCAGCCTAAGCCTTGGGTGGTGGTGATGTTGTTTCAGTTCTTGTTTCTTCTCTTCTGATACATTTGCTTTTCTGATTCAAGGTTTCTTGTGTGTTTTTCTCAACGGTGGGTCAGAGCAAACGCTGCAGAATCTGGGAGGGCTCTGCCAAACTTTGCTTATCTGACAGCTAAAGCCTTCCTGCTTCAATCTAAACCCCAGCAAAACTCAAGCGACCGTAAAGAGGTTGCTATAGACTTTACCTACTGGAAGCAGAATTTGACCTGTTCCTCTAAAGGAGAGAAGAGGAGGATTTATTATAGGGGATGTGAAAACTCACCAATGCTGCTGGAGCTCTTTCCACATGTGGTATCCCGTAGGATAAGGCTGGAGGAAACGAAGCTGCGTGCAGTCTATAGCACTAAACCCTCAGTGCAGTTTGCAGTGCTAAACAAGCACTGCCCCTGGAAGATGTGCTGAGTGTAGGTCCTTTAACTAGGGAAGGGAATATTATCTGTAGGGAGATGGCAGATGTGAGACTAACATTGCTCAGCAGGAAATCTGCAGCTGCAAAACCCCAGTTGATTCCTGGGTGCTTTGTTGTTTGAGTTCATGAACAGCAGTTTTCCCTGTGTGGCTGGCAATCATTCCCTCTTTACAGTTACAGCGGGAGGTTGCTCTGGTCCCGGTTGTGTCAGCACTGTTGCATCGTTGCAGGTCTGTTGTTCTCCATGGGTTTGCAGGGCAGCAGCACTTCTTCCTTGCCTATCTCCACCTTCTGTCTTCCTCCCAGACATGGGGGGGAAAACCTCATAGAATGACTTTAATATTGAAACCCGTGTGAAATGATTCCTGTTCCTGCAGGAGGGAGCTTGGTGAGGGCTGTGCTGATGTAAAGGGCTGCTCCAAGGCTGTTCTAAGTTGATGATTACAGTAAATTATTTCAAACAAAGACCCTATTTTCCCAGCTTTTAATTTTTTATGGCAAGGACCAATCCTGCAACATCCTCACAGGTTTACTCAGGGTATTTTTCTCTCAATGACAGCTCCTTTGGTCACCTGCGGCAAACGAAAGCAGTTGCAGGGAGTGCCCCCAGGCCCCCGGGTGGGTGGTGGAGGGCTGGTCCCTATCGGATCCGTTGTGAAAACCGGGGAAAGCTGAGGAACTGGAGAAGAAAACAATAAAGGGAAGAACCTGATTTATTTTTATGGGTGTTAAGCCCATAGAGCTGTCATGCAGCACCCCTTGGAAGGGCAGGCTGCTGTGATAGATGGACAGGAGCTGTGGCTGCTCAGAGAAGCAGCTGTAGATGTGCGATTTGGTCCAAGTTGTTAGAGCTTTCACAATGGCACAAGAGTGAGGAATTAGAGGCAATCCTCTTGCAAACTGCGGAGCTGAATGGCTGCTCTTACAGGCTCTGCTCAAAACCCAGCTATCACCACTCCATGCAACTCTTTCCTTTCCAACACCATAGGCACGTGTTGGGGACATACAATAATAACCAAGCCAGGAAATATGCTTTCTGGAGTTAAAGCGGGATAAAATAGGGACTTTTTCTGAGGCCAACGAGCAGTTACAAAGGGGCCAGTTCAAACGCCGGTCCCCAAGGTTCCCTTCTCTCTTTCGTGGCGGCTTTCTAAGGAGCAGCTCCTGCAGCCCCTTCTCTTACAGCTGCCCCCAGCACATTGTGCCCTGCAGGAGGTTAATGAGGGAGCCAGCAAGGCTGGGGCGCTTACTCTCGTGTTTTAAGTTGCTAAGCGCTTTCTTCTGTTAAGACTAAGGTGCATTTGCAAACCTGCCTTGTGTTACCTTAATGAGGGTAATTATCCACCTCCAAACAGCGTGATCCAGTTAAACTAAGGCAGCTGGGGAAGGTGTTTTACTGCAGGCTCCTTTTGACCTGTCCCTGCAGAGCAGCCTGGTGGTGAACTGCTCTGGATTAGCACAAGCGACGGTCGCAGCCTGCACAGTCATGCTCCAGATCTGAGTAAGTTGAAAGGTTTTTCTTTGTTCAAATGGGTTCACTATGTCTTTTCCAAGCGCTGAACTTGCTGTGGTGCGGCGCTAGGAGCCAGGGAGCCGATGGTGGTGTGTGTGGAGGGAAAAACCTGATTTATTGGCTTTTGTGGCTTGGGATGTTGGGTTTAGTTTGGTTTATTGTCTTCCAGTTGTGGTCATGGCATTAGGTAAGCAGTTGCTTGTGCTTACCAGATGCTGTGGTGAGGATAAAGTAACCAAACTTCTGATGGGCTTTAGGCATCTGGTTACCGCACAGGTCTTGTCCTTTTTCGAGGCAGTTTCCCTTTAAAGCAAGTTGTTAACTATAAGTGCTGTTTGTGATGTCCCAGTCTGTGCCTCTAAGAACGTTCTGTGCCCTCAGCTCGAGGTGTTTTGTCTCTAACTACTTGAATTGCTGTTTTCTGCCTCAGACATAGGTAAATGTTATTGCCGCACAACGCTTTCTTGGACGATTATCAGTTGACTTGCATTAATATTTACAATAACTTTTTTGTTGGTAAATTTTGCTGCAACAGGAAATGAAATGCAAATTAACAACTGCAAAGATTAAAACATAATGAAATAGGACACGAACTCGGGAGAACTAATGAATAAAGTGGCTCGGAGGCACAAAAAGATGTCCTTCAAAACACAAACAGAGAGATAAATAACAAGATAAATAATTTTGAGGCATTAAATTGTCAAAGAGAAAGAAGTACCAAGTATGGGATAAATTGTTTCATGCCCAAGTTATAATTGCATTCCTTTTTCTTAATGAAAAGCTGAAGTTTCACTGTGAATTTAACCAAGTGTGTAATTGCTGCATGGTGGGTTCTTTCCTAACTTACAAATCAGCGCATCAGAATGTCTCTCTGTTTGTTTAACTTTACTCTCCTTATCTATTTAACAAATATATTGGTCTGATGGACAGATACAGAAGGTTTTAGGCAGTATTTGTCTCCTCAGCTTTCTGTTCCCCAAAGCGGAGATGCTGGGTTGCTTTTGTGTTTGGAGTTTGTCCAAGCTGGAAAGTCCCTGCTTCAGCAAAGCTCCCAAGCCCTGATGTCTCCTGTCGGTCGTGTAACGCTCTTTTGTCTCTAAGATAGCCCATTGCTGCTTTGTTTAATGAACGGCGGGGGACAAAACCTGTACACAGGTGCTGCTGGCTGCTTTCTGGGGCAAACCCCTCACTGACTACATAGCTATGGTGGTGCGCCTGTACGTGGAGTGGACCCTGAGTTAATCTGTGTTGTTTAGGCTTTGTTGTTTTAAGTTGCTTGGATCAGGAAATCAGGAGGTATTTCTGGTTCAGTCTGTCTTGAATACTCTCTCATATTCTGTTTAGTATTTTACAGCCGTAGCAAGATGCAAACATCTTTTTTTAGGTATGAGTCTAAAATATCTCCCCTTAAAATCAAAGGAGATGTTCCCAAAGCATTGCTCACAGTGGGATCAATCCCTTATTCTGTAAACGTTAGGGCTGGGATTCTTCCTTCTGCTCATGGTTAATCCATGTACATGGCATTTCAGAGATGGAAAGGAGCCTTTAGGGAGGTGCTGCTCCCTGGCTTGCTAAGACTCAGACAGCACCAGCTGCCCAGGAGGATACAAACCTCTGTAATCCTGGGCCATTTGTGTTACCAAACTGTAGCCTGAAATGCTTCTCCTCTTGGCCTGCCTTCCATCACTGCTGGTTTAATTAAGGATGGAGTTTGGACTTCTGAAGTACTGGCATACTCCTGGGTGATGAGGTTTGCCTGGCTGGATTTTCAGGTGCGTTTGAGCCTCCCTGGAAGTAAATAGAAATTAATATTGAAGCTGCTGAAGTTCTAGGTGTGTTTTTTAAATAAAACCAATCTTTTTCTCCAATTTCACCCATCTCTGGTGAGTTTTCATGGAGCGCTTTGAAGACCCAGGTGGGACCTGGCAGTAGTTACTTGCCCTGGTGAAGCTCGTTTGCATGTGTGCATCGGGGCAGTCAGGCTCTCCAGTGGGTCACTGGTCATAAAGCAGGATCACATAGAAAACCCCAGTTGCTCAGGAGTTTTGGAAGCCATCATAGGCTGATCAGAAGGAAAATGTTTTGAGTATCAGAGGAAGAGGTGATGTATGCTGAAAAACAGGAATGGTGGCTGTGATCAGAATGTGTGGGACCTGGGAATTATGTAAATGGTATAGAATGAAGGGGTGGATTGTCCTCGTTTTGGCTGGCACAGTGTTAATTTTCTTTCCGGTAGCTGCTGTAGGTCTATGTTCTGGTTTTAGGATGAGAATAATGTTGAAAATGCACTGATGTTTTCCTTGCTGCTAAGTCAAGGCCTTTCCAGCTTCTCAGCCCACCCCGTCAGTGAGGAGGCTTTGGTGAGTGACAGGATGCTGCGATGGGACACAGCCGGGAGAGCTGGCCCCAACTGCCTAAGGGGATATTCCATACCATAGGGTGTCATGATCAGTATATAAACTAGCGGGAGATTTGGCTTGGTGCTGCTGCTCAGGAACTGGCTGGGTATCGGTGGGTGGTGGGCAACTGCACTGTGCATCACTTGTATATTATAATTCTATTATTATTTCCCTTTCTATTTCTCAGTAATGATTTTTATCTCAACCCACAAATCCTGCTTTTGCTTTCAGTGCCACTGGGGAGGAAGGGAGGGAGCAAAGGGCTGTGTAGTGTTTGGCTGCCTCTTGGGTTAAGCCGTAACAGACTGATTTTTTTTTTTTTTATAGAGAATTCATGCAAACACCACTTCTATTTATTCTCAGCCTGATGTCAGAATAATTCTGTGTATGATATCGCATTCATTATCATACATCAAGCTGTGATGGCAAACAGAGGGCTTCACCCAAAGAGCAAAGAGGAGGAATGAACTCTCAGGAACAGATCAACCCTCACAAGTTAATTTTAAAACAGAGCTAGCTGTACAAACCAATGTCTTTTCTCTGTCATTTGCACTTCACGTTCACAAGGATGGCCAAGCCCTGGCACAGTGGATGTAGTAAAAAAACCCCTCTCCTGACCGAAATGCTTCCAGCTTTTTATCATGGAGTCTTCTCGCCTCTTAAACCTCATCTTTAATTTCTAGTTCCAGCTCTGTATCGTCTCTTTTGGTGGCCTCATGGTTGCAGCTTGATTGGTCAGAGTTAGTGCTTTCCTACTTGGTAGCACCTCGTGATTCCTGAGCAATTAGGCCAAGCATAAAAATCATACCTTCTATTCTATTACCTGTAGAAGAGGATCTGTCCTAGTAAATATATAAGGGGCAAAAAATTCTATCACCACTGATGTACATTCTCCTCCACCTTCCCATAACCTTAGTGGCAAGTTATACAAATATTTCACTGGCTGCATGCAGACTTGGCTTTGGCAAGTGTGTATTTCAGCTCCCCATAAATAAAAATAATGGGCCTAATGTTATCTTTGCCAAAGACCACTTGTATCTATGGGGGATAGATCCTCAGGCAGTGTGAGCTGTCTCAGCATCACTGCAGCCAGCGGAGCCTGGATGCTTTGTGCCTACCAATGCTTTGTTCCTGGGTGTTTCGTGGCCCCATCGAGTAAGTGCAGATTTACACCAGAGCATTGCACAGGGCCCGAGCTGGAATGAGAAACGGGTCTAATTAAATTTTGTAACTGAAATCATTCTCAAGGTCTTGCTCATTTTCACTGTACAAATATTCCAGCTGAAAGGATTGTATTTGCAAGTGCTATTTATAATTAAGCATTTCACTTGATTCGCCTGCAAAGGGAATGTAAATCATATTTTGCTCTGTTAAAAGGCAAGGAAAAGGGGAAAGTGTTTCAGAGTAATTTATATTATGTGTTGTGGTTAGCAGAACCGCAGGTTTATGTAAATAGGGGTTGGTTGAAGTCTGTGTATTTTACTTGTAGTGATACTTTATTTCATTCAGGCTCCGCTGGGCAAAGGAAAAGGGAAACAAGGCTGGCTTTGGCTTGCACCTGGTTTGCGCTGTGGCTGAGCAGCCCTTGGGGATGCCTGGGCTCTGCACACCAGGATGGAGGGAGAATGTGTCCCCCCCATCAGTGGCTGTTACATCCAGGCTGTGCTCACAGCTGTTTGTGGTGATACTGGAAGTTCAATGGGTACCTGAACCTCTCATGGGATGGGAAAGGTGTTGGTGCATCAGTTAGGAGGCTTCCTGGGACCCAGGACACTACCTGTTCCAATGCAGTCTGAGATGTAAGGGAAGATTAAACCCCTACTTTGGGCTGCTCAGGTAGAGTAAAGCTCTCTGGAGCAGGACTCTTGGATACTCAGGGAATCCTTTTATGCAGGGGTGAGGTGAAGCTTGTCGGAGTGCTGAACGATGAGGGTAACTAGCTCCTTTGGTACCTCGTGGCTCAGATATGGATCAGATTTTCTCGCAGCAATTGAGCTCCTAATGTTGCTTGAAGGCTTCTGGGGTTTAATCCTGAAGATGGGAGGAGGCTTAAAACCTTAATGCACAGAAGGCACTTCTTTACCCTACCACCTTGAGAAGCCCTGTGAACCCCAGCTACGACAGCAGGATGCTGCGCAAGAGTCACTGGGTGGTTTCATGTTGTTAATGGTGCAGCCCATCTCCCTGCCATAGTGCAGCTGCACTTCTCGGTCATGTCAGGGTGGATCTTGCATTTCTATAGACACCAACTTATTTGCTTTGTGAAAGTGTGGCTTCATTCAGTACTTTAATTTTATATATAAGCTGTAAAAACATATTGTGTTGAGTTTAAATTACAGGTCTTTTTAAACCTATTTTTGCCATACTTTAGCTGTTTATCCTTTGGCTATCCCCTTTAATTGAGAAGTGACTCTTCAATTTACTACTGGAAATGAAGCGTTTTCATTACCACTGTGATTAGGAGCTCCAGCCAAGGGTTAGACTCTGCTTGTGTTAGGCACTGTGCAATCATAGCTCAAAAAGGTGATAGCTGCCTGGAATACCTCATAATCCAATAGGAAGACAAGGAAAATATATTTATCTAATAACAAGGGAAGGGGCTGGTGAGCAGGGGCCTGGGAAGGCAATAACCAGTGATGGCTCACAGGGCTCTCATCAAACCCTTCCCTATGGGGGGATGTGAGTTGTGCTGCCAGTTTTTCCTGAGCAGGCCTCCAAAATTAGGCAAATTTAAAGGCCATCTGCTGGTAGATTAGCTAAATAAAAATGTAATGTAATTGGATTGGGTGCTCATTGCAGCCTCCTGGGTTACAAATGAGAGGGAACGGTCACATTTCTTCAGGCTATCTGAAGCTGAGTGGATTTATTGTCTCGGCTTTTCATAACCTGTGCTTTAAGATGTAATATCAATTTCTCTGATGTCTTTTTAGCTGTGGAGAATCTCTTGCTGTGCCACACGTAGAGCATCACATCATCGATGCTGGCTGGACCTGTGCCAAAGGCTTCCGTGTTTATATCGCTCCTGGCTGTGTTGGGAAACAAGTAGATTGTTAAATGACAGGACAAATCAGTGGGGCTGGAAGCTTCCAGCTCCAGTAATTACAGCTCTGTAATCTCCTGCTTCACAATTCAGTGTTGCAGATACCCATCTCCAGGCGTTATGGGAATAGCAAGAACTAAGTTAACACAGTTGGATCCCGACTGGGATGATCCTATGGTAGCTCTGCAGTGGGGTGAGCAGTACAGGAGGGGAGGGCAGACAGGGAGGAAACATGGGGATGACCTCCCAGGCAGGAGGTGCATGAGGCTAAGCAACCAGAGGATGAGATGCAAGCTTAACACAGTGGTGATTAGAGGGGTTTTTGACTTCCCTTCAGTGAACTGAGAAGTCCTGGAGATGTATGATGTGACT
This sequence comes from Amazona ochrocephala, assembly GCA_039720435.1. Taxonomy (NCBI): domain Eukaryota; kingdom Metazoa; phylum Chordata; class Aves; order Psittaciformes; family Psittacidae; genus Amazona; species Amazona ochrocephala. The sequence continues at coordinate 18,413,326 of CM077889.1, forward strand.
GATGGCATAGATGAGGGATGCCATAAGTTATTTTCACATATAAGACTTCGAACCTGGAATATTTATTAGTACTTATCAGTGACACCAACAGGATATCTGGATGAGGAAAACACAAGTCAAGGGAACACAACTGATGCTTAAATCATGCACATTCAGTTTAAAGAAAGAATCAGGTTTAGGAAATGAACAACTGCTCGTGAGCTGGTGTCTGTGTTTTAAGGCAGAGCAGTTCAGCAGCCAAGAGAGCATTCCAAGCAGGAGAGGGAGGTTGCGTTATTCTATCCACAGATGTTCAGTCAAATGAGAACATGTCTGTGTGGAAAACGAAGGGCACTGAGGGTGGACCTTTAGTTCTTAAAGTAATTTCTTTGGAGCTTTTCTCTAGCAGCGCGTTTTTGTTTGAAATAGCACTTAGAAAAATACATCTGATTGTGATTACAGGAACCGTAGTTCGGTATGAAACAGCGTTGCTTTTGGAACTTTGAAGTTCATTTCTCATGGGTGGATGTTTCCTCCACACGGGCTTCCTTCCCTCTGAACGTTTCTCTTTCACATACACACTTCTCCACCCCACCTCTTGTTCACTGTGTGGGTTCCCACAGACCAGAAGTGCACTCCGGCCAGGCTGATTTTGTTCCAGCACCATTAAACAATGGCACCAAACGTGAAATTGCCACTATTCAATTTCTGGTATTTCAAGAGGTGTCCAACCTGTTCATTTTAGGCCAGCTTTCCTTAGATGTAACCTCCACAACATGCACCCAAGGTACCCTGCTTGGACCAGCACAAACACGCTTGAAGGCCGGGTGAAGCAAAGCTGAGACTCTTCCTCATGCGCTGAAACAAATCCATATGAATTGAGTCTGTGTGCAAGGAAACAAAGCCCATGAAGATAAATAGGGCTAATCCCTGGGCAGCCTGCAAACACACGCCACTGTTCAAACCTGAGCCAGATAACACAAACCACCCTGGGAAAAAGCAGTTTGGAGAGTGTCAAATCACCTGGCAAAGCCAATACATTGCTCTGTGACTTCCAATTAGAGACTTGCTGCTGTATAATTAAGTTTCTGACGACACCGCATTTAAAGTCATGTCAGTGCTTCCATTTATGAATACAGCTGGGCAGGTGCCTCGGCTCCCAGCTGGAATCTGGTTTTCAGCATCTAATCCTAGAAGGGATTTTTATTGTATTTTAATTTCAATTTTGAGTGGGGAAAAGAAATCCCTCTGAGCAGTTGAGGTGCACGGGAGGGAGAAGAATTAAGTCTTTTCAGTCTGGTTTAGTTCTGCTTTAGGTCCCAGCTGTGGTATATGTGTGTTATTATTGGCACTGGTGCGTGTGTACCCATGTTTGTGCAGTTCTGCAAATAAGCAGTAACCAGAACTGGAACCTGTGCTCTTTGGCATATTTTATACTTTACGTAAGTTGCAAATGACATCAATTCAAGTGGGTATTTTCCATCTTTATTTATACTTCTTCTCTTGCAGGATCCATGCACACAGGACAAAATGTCCTTGCTTTTCCTGCATTGCTTGTAGGATCCCGAAGTCCCTGTAAGAGAGAGCTCAGGCAGTGTTTGGTGTGGAGACGGCCCCTTTCTGCTGTGTGAGGCTCTGTGCCTCTTGGGTGTATTTATTTGCAGGGTCGCAGTCAGGATCTGATGGGCTGAGAGTCAGGGCTGGTGTATGCCTGGCTGCCTCATGGGAGACAGGTAGCATGCGATATTGTAGCGTGCGATATTAAATCTCCTCTTATGTCTCAGGACTAAGTTGAGGGGACTGGGAAGCAGTAACCCCCCCCAGACACCAGTTCATAGCCTCATCTCCTAATGGGCCCAGAGCTGAGAATATCCTGACTGAGCTGGCAGTCACTCCCAGATAGGAAGACCATGGCTGTGCCCTCATTTTAACTTTGAGTTTGAAAGAAATAATACCAGTGGGGTAAGTTAATTGTAACAGAAAGATGAGCATCAGCTTTGGGCTCCTTAGCTCAGCAGTGGCTCTGCAGGCATGGGAGGTGGTGGCATGGTATGGATACTGTCCCTCCATCTCCTCCTGAGCAGCCACTGTTCATGGCAGGGGAAAGCAGCCTAATGGGTTGATTTTCTTTTGTATACCTTAAAGCCGCTCAAGCTGGGTCATTACAGTGCATTTGGAGCCAGATGTGGATGCTTGCTGGTTCTTTTGGTTATGAGTGTTTCTGTGCTGATTAAAATGATGTGGAGCCCTGAAGGACGGGTGTCTGCAGAGTTCCTTGAGCGCGGAGGGCTGCCAAAGGGGATGGTGGATGCAGGTTCTCCTCTGCTCCAAAAGACATTTGCTTCATCAAATTCAACAGACATAAATAATGATACCCACAGAACTGTGAAACCTTTTGTGTGCTTCCTGAGGACTAAACCATTTGATTTGGTCTCACTTAAAGGTCTGCAATTTCTGAATGGATAACTGAATTCCAGAGTCCATTAAACAAGGCAATTTACACTGTCCTCAGGCTTTGCCCATGGAAACACATTCACAGCGTTCCCCATTTGGCTTGTTGAAAAGCTATTATTCTAAATACAAGAAGGGGAAGAAAAATCATTTTGCCTTTTCAGAGCTTATTTGTTGTGTTAGTACCAGCACAGCGGTGTCAAGTGATGCCTTTGGCAATAAAGGAGGGAAGCGGGGAGGAGCACTGTGTTCCTGCATCAGGAGGGCTCTCCCCGGTCTGGATGTATCCAGGTAGCACCTGCTGCTGCCATGGAAATCTGCATTTCTCTGTCTTAGACATGATGTAGCAAATGAAGAATGAAGGCAATCCTTGGAGCGGACCGGAGAGATGTACCTTGGCATACCTGACCGCTCCTGGAATTGCCAAAGCGTACATGAGAGGAGAGATGGTAAATTGTCCCTGGTGCTATCTCGGGTAATTTTGTACCTCCAAAGAGGTGTTTAAGGTGATGGATGGCTTGTGAGCAGATCAGTTGTGTTTCAGGGGGTTGATTTTGGCAGGTTTTGGGGTTTTTTACCTGATATTCTGTTTCATTTTTCCTTTATTTTTTTTTACACTGAGAGTGTATTTCTGCTTTAGGTGTGAGAAGAGGAATGGATCTGAGGGAAACGGGTGATGTGAAAAGAGGTTTTTTGGCTGGATTGGGAGTGCTTTGCCTCCCTGAGCCTCTGCTTCCCCTTTGTAAATCAAAAAGCTGCTCATGACATCAAGTTCCTTGCTTGTGGCTTTGGCTCTCAATGGCATCTGCGGACAAAGCAGAGGTGCTGGGTAGCCCTAAGGATGTGATTTGTCTTCTGCAGGTATTGGCTAGTGACTTCTTAATCCTAATTTTGAAGAGAGGTGGAATTTATCAGTAGTTAATGCACTTTGTCTCAGGCAGCCCCTGTGATCTCGCTGTTCAATTTAATGCATTAGCACTATTTTCCTATCTGTCAGTGTGATGCTGCCAAAGGCAGGGGCAGTTGTGGAAGGGGATACCAAAGTAAACAGTGCACATTATTCAAGTAGATGGGTAACGTTAGCCTTACCCTTTTCCCTTATATTTCAAGCAGAAAACGCTTTCAGCACATCGGTATTGGGAATTAGCAGCAAATCTTGCTTATTTGTCTTATGCTAGCTGAGTAAACACCATGTATTATCTCAGGCCACCAATGGAAAATTCACTTGAGGATGAAAAAGGGAGTAGGAACTTCTTCCTTTTAGCAGTGACAGTATCCCCAGGATGATCCACCTGAAGTCAGTGTTGTATAAAAACAGTGAAGTAAGGGTCTCCTATAGATGGAGTTAATAGCTGTTAACCTACTAATTCCTTATGCTGGTCTTTCTTCTGCACTTTTGATCATTGCACTAATATACCTTTATACCAGTAAGGGGAAAATCCAGTTTTACCTGAATAAATCTGTTCTGTTGTTGACTTAGGGAGATGTTAAATGCCCAGACCAGGTATTTCATCATGACTAGTAAATGGTCAGTATGTGGGCATGTGTGTGCTCATGTTCATCTTCATGTGCTTCTCATGCTGATAGGGATGATGTAAGCAAAAGTACTTGGGTGCATGTTTTTTCCTTGTTTTTCATTCTTTCTTTCATGCTTTTTCAACTTAAATATAACTTTCAGAAAGGTGGCAAATGGAGGTTTCTAATGTTCTTTTCCTTGCCCTTATGTGGTCTCTTAGAATAGTCGATGTGGCGCGTCAGGCTTAATCTGGATCTTGGTAGACTTACAAACCTGGTAGGATTGTCCGCTTTTACCCACCAGTGAAAGGGTAGAAACGATGAAAAGCTCTTGCTCCCAAGTTACCTCACTGCACAGAGACCTCATTGGAGTCCCTCTTCGGAGCTGTCTGAACTTCTTCCCACTTCCTGGTGAGATTTAGGGTACATGTGCCTCTCTCAAGGCTTGCAATCCATCACGAGCTTAATGGTGCTTTCAGGCTGGCAATGCAAGGTGAGACTTGCAAGATCACCCTCTGGAGGTCACAGTCTGAAGGTCTGGCAAGCTCCTTGCTTTGCCATGCTTTAAATAAAGCAGGATGTTATTTCCTTGATTATCTTGTAAGCCTTACACTGGACTGCGGAGTTTGTTTGTCGCTGCAGCATGCTGTAGCTAGTATGATATGAAGGCTCTACAATTCCAGCTGATGATTCACGGCAGATCATTTGATATTTAGGGCTCTGTTCATTAATAAATTATGCTCCATTTACCTTGTTTTCTGTGGAATTTATGAGTCAAAAGTGCAGAGTGCACCAAAAATGATGCATTCATCAAGTTCCTCTTCTCTCTGTGTAATTGGCTAACCCATCATTACGGCCCCCAGGGGCACATTGCACAAAAAGTTGTATCCCGCATGAGCAAGCACAGAAGCCTCAGGAGGGGAAACAAGGATTTAGCTTTTGTTTGAGTCTGCAGATTGCCCCAGTTGGTGCCTTTGAGCTTTGTAAGCAAGAAACTTCCCAAGCCAATTTGTTTTCTTGTTTGCTCTGTGCATACCCCAGGCGTTGTGACAGCAAAGGAGATGTCCTGCTTGAACGTGGTCCCAACAAGCGCTTGAATGCCAACGTTGCGACTGCAGGAGGAGAGAGGTGGAGGGAGGAAAAGGATGTTGTGATCATCTAGATCCATCTGCAGTTTGCTTTCACGCACATAAGCATAGCCAAGCCTGTGACACAGAATAAAGGTGAATTTACCGAGTGATGGAAAAGCTCCAAGGTGCCAGAAGTTGTAGCACTGAGGGCTGTGGGAATGCAGGGGGTTGGTGAGGGGTGCAGGTTGTCCAAAAAGCAGAAGAAATTAGATGCCTCTTTGCTTGTAAATCACAGGAGAATGCCTGCAGACCACAGTGTCTCTAGCTGGCATCTAAACAAGCAGTGTTGTTCCTTTGTTTTAATGTTCTTTTTATTTAAACACACAAATATTTACATGTTGGCACAATTACTTATGCATTGACATAAGCTAGAGAAGCAATTTAATAGCAATGAAGAGGAAGGAATAACTATTGCATATATCCTTTTGATTTTCCACCACTTAATGGGTAAAGCCCCTAACAGAAGACAAAACAAATAATAATTAGGAAGTGCTTCTTTACAGGATGAATTGTGAAAGTGTCTCTGCTGCTGTCTGCAATGTAGTGTAATGATACTTGCAACAGCTTTAAATGACCTGTCTAGCTGGTAAAACAGGGAGACTAACGTAGATTAATTCCCCATTTTTAGCACTTGGTATCTTTGTTTAAAGCTGCTTTGGATAACTACAGCATCCTACGATACGGACACATTGCTTGACTGCCTTCTTTCCCTGGGTTAGTTGATGAATAACCATTTATATCTGTATCCGGAACATGGTCTTGGCTGATGTGAAGAGAATGGAGGTTGAGGAATGTGAGGTTAAGAAATGAAAAAATATAGCTTCAATTCATATGCATAGAACTGAATTCTGCATTGCTGGGAAGCTGATTTTCATTCTTTTGTATATCTCATTTTCTTAGAATGAGTTGAATATAAACTCAATAACAAACTAGAGGATTTGTTTTATGGTAAAAGGAGGTAGAGGAGCTTGGCAGGGGGCTTGGAGTCACCTACCAGTAATAATTCCTGAGGAAAACTCATATACTTCACCCAAAACTACTGGCTCCCTGCTGTGAGCTGGGTGGGTTGGAACTTCCCCAGGCAGCATCAGAGACATGGAGACAGTTCTGGCAGATCCTGGTCATGGTTCCTGGCTTTCCTTGTTGGCTAGACCTGTCGTTCTGCTCAATTAGAAACGCTTTATATTGTCTTTCAGCTTTGAAGCTCAGCCAGGAGAGGTTACACATGCTGCTTGGGCTCCCAAAGCCTGTGTGGTTGGTTTCAACAGCCTAAGAGATTTCTTATGCTGAAGTAGAGGTGGCTAAGACTGAAGTTCGTGTAGCTCACCATTGCCTTGGAGAAGTCCTAGCTGCTGAGTTAAACATGGGTGAACTTGTGTGCTCTGTATGATGCAGAACTTTACATTGATTTACTGGATGAAATCAATGTTTGATGGAGCTCTGGTGTGGGGCACTGGGTTGGGAAGGGGAAATCCAGTCTTCCTGGCACACAGGCGGAACTGAAGTATGATATATTATGTACTTCACTTCTATGCACAAAGCATGCTTCTTAGTGCTTCCCTTGAAGCAGGAGCTAACTGCACTTGATATCATGCCAGTTGATGATGTGCTCAGCTGCTTTCAAGAAGGGAGGCTTCAGGCTGAACCTGACCTCTCCAGAGCAGTTAATGGACTGCTGGGCTCACATGCTCATGCACCAGGGCTTGTGCCTGTATGTGCCAAGTCTGGAAAGATTAAAGCTTTGCTTTTAAAACAGACCTTGAAGAGGAAAAATTAATCTTGGTAATTTGTCTTAATTGCAATGATACTTAAAGAGAAAAATCCCCTGTGCATGGGAAGGGAAGCAAGAAGCAAATATTTGGAAGTGCTTTGGAGGTCATGAGTATTGGGTTGGAGCTTGTATGAATGTGATTTCTGTTGGGAGTCAGGTCTAATAGCAATGTAATTTATATGAAATATATAGCCGGAGACAATGTTTCAGTTCCACTGAAGGTAATGGTAAAACTCCAATGTCCTCAGTGGGGAATTTGATGCCTGGAGAAATGTTTTATTATTAAAACTTTATTAACACTTCATATGGAAGGGCTGTCTCCCCTTGCTGCGTTGTTCTGTCTGTGCAGGCGTAGGAGCGGAGGAAATGAGCAGTAGACGTAATGCACCAAGCGTTGCTTTCAGTCTGAAATTCTCAGCACAGTGTTGTTCTAAAGGACTGTATTGAAAACATCGGGTAAATAGGTTAAGATAAGGTACTTTCAGACAAAGAATCCTTGGCGCAGGGTAGACAGAAGAGCTGTAAGAGGTTTTTATCCTCCAACATTGCAGTAAATAACTTGGACTGAATTACAGCCCTCAACCCATGCAAATGGTGAGCGATTTGACGTGTTAATTTTACACCCCTCTGTTGCTGCTCCTGTGGGATTAGTTCTTAACACACCTGATGAGTCCTTGGCTCTGCCTATTTGGGATTAATCTCACTCTGCTCCTTTTGTATGCACTTTGAAACATCTCTTACCTTTTAGGAGGCAAAAGGCATTTTTGGGGCTATCCAAACATACCTCATGCCCGTTCCAGGAGTGTCACGAGTCATCTTCTTTGCAGTCACATGTACTTCAATAGCACCCTTTTTATGGTCTTACAGTCCTATCAAACCTGTGCTGCAGTTATTGCAATACCTGTGCAGGGTATTGCTCTGTCATATCACACCAAGAGATTGTTAATCTTCTAATTAACTCCCCCCCATAATCTCAATTAAATGTGCAGACACCTCAGCTTTGCGCTCTTGTCTATGGAAAATGGATGGTCTCTATTATTGCATGCTGATGATTGAAGGTGCGTTGCCTGCATATGGAGCTCTCAGCTGCTTTTTTAACCTTGAGGAAAGGTGCCCTACAGTAAAAGGGAGTTCTTTGCACAAGCAGAAATGTTCTGGTTTTCCTGGGTTTGGACCCGTTCTGGTGCTCAATGAACAGGAATCATGTGGGGCTTATGCATGCAGAAGAGAGAGAGTAATTTGGAGTTACTTAAAGGATCGCAGCAGCTCTTCCTGGATGCTTTTCTGCATCTTTAGGCAGCTAACTACATTTATCAACCTGACTGCTTGTCTTTTTGAGAAGCGGCTGACTGCTTAAACACAAAGCTAGGCTATCCTTGGGAATTGGGATGGTGGATGTCTGAGTAGCGACGACTGAAGGACTGTCCCGGTGCTCCTATTGCCTGCAATGGGTCAGTGCCCTTGCGCTGCTGGCTTGTGGGATGCTGTTACCAACCAACATCCTAAAGTCCTGCAGGACCAAAAAGAGAGCTTAAATTTTGCTGTACAACTCTTCATCTCTGTTACAGCCTAGAAAGAGACAAATTTATTAGTACTTCAGAACATTTTCCCTGTTAATATTTCATACAAGTAAGTTCCTGCAAGGCTTGAAAGGAGTTCAGAGAAATTACCAATTATTAGTTGTTAGTACTATTGATAGCACGGGAAAATCCAAACTACTGAGTGCTTGGATAGGACCTGCCAAGATAAAAAGGCTGTGATTATGGGGTGGATATTTTGATGTATCTCTAGAGTTAGCCAAAGGGTTGTGAGGCTGTGACTTGTGAGGAAGCTTTTCTTGTTAGGAGCACTTGCAGAAACAAAGCCTGTTCCTAATCAGTTTTGAAGCCTGCCTAATTCAAAAGCAGACATTAGGAAATCGAATCCAAAATGACAGCTGTGTCCACAGCTGCCATGCAGCAGGTTGGAACCTTTGCTGGTGTCTTGCACAAAACCAGAGCAAGAGTTGATTCTTTGCTGTCAGTTCTGCTTTCCTCCTTTTAACTGCACTTTGAGGTTTTCATTGACTTCACTATATCCTTTCAAAACAGCTTCTTACTCTGCTGCTTATTGAGTTTCTACTATTGTGTTATCAGGCTGAGCAATGTAGCTCTGTGGAAGTAATTGGAAACCATATTTATTCATATGACATATGGTACAGAGTGCAGGATCAGGCTGGGGAAGGAGACTTACCTTCTTGGGCTGTGTGGACCACCACAAGAGTGAAGATGAGGAGCAAACAGGGCTGGTTCTCCGTGATGTCCCCAGCCTGAGCATCATTTATCTTCAAGAAAAGCAAGCTGGCGGTGCTAAATCAGCTGCCACCTGAAAGGCACAAGCATTTAGGAAATGGGATTTGAGGAGAGAAGGTTTGAAGCAATAGAAAGCGCTTGAGGTCTGCTTCATGCATGGTTACTTGTCTTTGATATTTGCATTTGAAAAAGCAGCCACCCCAGGTAATGCCCTTACCCAGAGCTGGTTTTGAGCTGCTTTGACATCCAGTTCATGTTTTCTTTTGCCATTTTTCTTTGTATTTCTTTTTCCTTCCCAAAGGCTCCATTGTGAGGGCCTGGAAGCAAACAAATAGGATCCACAATGTTGCATTTGAATTCAAATTAGTCCAATTGCCTTCATGTTTCAAGAGCTACAAACTCAGTGGCATTAATAAATAAGCAATGAAACGGAAACCCAGTGTCTGAATGGGAGCTTGGTTTGTTTTGAAAGGCAAAACCCAACCCAACAAACCCCCATACATCTTCAAATCCAAACCCAAACAAAACCCAAAGCCCAACAACAGCCCTACAAACCTTATAGCTTTACCCAGCATTTAATGAGCTTGGCTGGAACAATGAATTGTGGCTTAGGAGATGCAATGAATTAAAGCTGTTTTCCCTATTTTGATCCTTTTCTTCCTCTGTGACTGCTTAAGAAGGAACACAACTCAGTGGCAGGAGAATTGCATATAAATGGCGAGGTTTAACGTGGCAGCAGTAGATAGCTAGTTATTAATCAAGCGTTAGTTATGGTAGTTAAGCATTTAGGGTAATAAAATGTAAATGTGCTTTTAGCACAAGTTGTGGTTCTTGAAAAGAAAGTTATTTAAGAGAAATTGTTGCAGGAAGGTTATGGCTTATATTAATTGCAGAATTTACTTGCTGCATTAGGCACTTCTTATACTAAACAGCAGCTTAAGGAATTGCTATCATTAACATATGCAACATGACTTAAATTGTCTGCAAGGTAAAATGTGAAGTCTTTCCTGGAAGAGTCTGATTTCAGCCTTCTTGCTTTGTGCATCTGCTGTAAGAAGTGGTCCACAAGTCGACCCTGTTCTTCACCTAAAGAATATAGGGGCACAGAATCTAGTTTGCTGAGTTCTAAAGGTTGCTGTGCTGTGAAAGGGGAAGTCAGACCAGAAACGTGGCCCTTCCCATGGCAACTTGGTGTGTTTCAGCAGGATCTATATGCCTTCTGTTAATATCAGCAGGCTTTGTGGATGTAGATGATGATTTGCAAAGTGGGTGAGCTATTCCTCACCTGTTCCCTTGTCTGTCTTGCATGCGTAATGCAACATTGGCATCGTAAATGCACCTAGTTAAGGCAAAACTGTGATTATATTTTTGTAGGTAAACTTGAGTAAATAAAATCAGGAAATACTGGAAATAGGAATATCAGACATGGTACGTAATCAGGAAGTGCTTCTATAAAAAGCAGAAAATAAGCATATGGAATCTCTATTGGTTAAGCAGGCGTAGCCATTTAGGAACAGAGTTGCTTCTGTATCCAAGCGATGGAGACACTGGAGGGAGCTGTGTATCCATAACCATTGCCTGCCCCATACACACCTCAGGAGGGGCTCCCCATGGTGGTGCCAGGCTGTGCTGGTGGGTCACAAAACAGGACTGAGGCGCTGAGACTGGGATTGGCAGGGCAGCTGTGCTGGATTTGGCCCCTTTGGGAACCTGTGGCTGGAATATAGCTGTGATTGACAGCTACTCTTCTCCTTGTGGAGGACCACCATGTGAAACATTGCAGTGATAGCACAGTGGTGGAAGAAGACCTCCAAAGTGGAGATGCTGAAAGGCCAGAGTTGCTCCCAAGTGCATCCACATGCTGACTGGAGTTCCTCTTTCTGTGTATCAGAATATAAGAGATTTTTATAAGCTAATCTATACTTTTGAATGGCTTTAATGAGCTTTGCAGTCTGTTATTTATATACACCATTATTACACAGCAAGCTTTAGCAATGCATTAGGTCAGTAATGCGTTTGCTTTCCAGCCCGTTGGTTTTGCTGCTGAGCTAACCTGTCGTGGGTGTTCCTGGATATGGTCCTTGCTTCTGGATGAGTCTGCTTTATTGAGAAAGGCCAAAAAGAAGCAATTAAACCTAAGATGGACTTGCTGGGATCTGATCTTGTTTGTCCAAATCCTGGTAGAGCTGGACCTTTATTGACTTGTTCCTGGAGAGGATCGATTCCCTTACAAGGACCAGACAACAGGCATTTCTCAGTTTTACTTCTAATTCCTGGATAATGTAATGTAAAATGCCAGGTGATTTGGTTTGTATAAAGCCTTTCAGCCTCTTTACATGTCTTTTTCTGGACTTTCACTGTAATTCTGAGGATGGGAGGGAAGCAAGTGAACCTGCAACACTGCTTTCCGTGGCCAGGCTTTGCAAGGTGGGTCATCACTCATCAAATGTTGATGGAGGTGGTGTCTGTGGCAGGGACCCCTTAGCTGTGAGATACCAGGTATGCTTCAGAAGGATGCAGAGTGCGGAAGGAATACTGACCTCTCCTTTGCACCACCTTTTTTCTCAGCTCTCTTCCCTGTGACTGTTCTCGTACATTTTCCTTCGCCACCTTGTGCTTTGGTACTTTTGGACTGGGATTTGTCCTATTAATGCATATAGCAAAAATTGCCTGAATTATGTTCTGTCATTAATTCTAACCTTTTTTCTGTAAGAAAGGTACAGTTCAGATGCTCCAGCTCTGATTTGTGCCGCAGAAATTGGTCCCCAATGCCAAGTGTGGGTTTCTAACACCAAAATACAGCCACTTGGTGTGAGAAGGTCCTGATTTATGACTCGTGCAGAAGCTGGAGTAAAAGGTGTTTCAGCCGCATAATGTTTTAGCGGGGCAGACAAGGCTGAGTGACTGAGAAGTGGAGATTTTTATGGCAGAGGAAGGTGTGGAAGTGCAAAGATGCAGTGTTTCTGCGAGCTGACTCATAAAAGGCATGCATTAAGTATTGAGGCAGATCAGTTCTAGACAAGAACCCTCAGTGATGTTCAGATGTTTGACACCAGGATTTGGTTCCATGGCTGCTGGAGTGCTGGGAAGTGTTTAGGAAAGCCAGAAGCAGGGTCCTGCCTGTTTGAGGGTCTGGGTTTAAATGGGGAGTGCATCTTCCCACCCAGGCTGCTGATGCTGAACCTGCTGCCAGTGGGTGCAAGGCAATGCTGGGGCTCTGTTTGTGCCATTGGGGTAGTTTTCATGCACTCCAGTTAACTTCTGATGAAAGGACTGGAACCAGCCACAAGCTGAAAGCTTCTTGTGGAGAATCCTGTCATTTCAGGGCTTCCCATCTAGAATTTGAATTAAAAGATGAAATTGCGTGAAAGAAAATTATTAAAGTATGTGAATTATTCACAACTTTTTTATTATTTCAGTAAGACCAAATTATTGCCTTCCTATGATTCTGAAGTTTTAATATGATAAAATACTTTATTTCAATTACTTGAAAACATATTATAGTATATTAAACATATATAAGTGGAGCAAAGTTAATATTTCAGCATAAAACTTGACATCAAACTGATTGAAATAGCAGGTAAAATACAAGTTTTTGCATTTCAGAACATGAAAGTTGTCCACATTTCTCTTTGACTCTTTTCTGTTTGTCCAGACGGATGTATGGATACAGGCGTGGGTATTGTCCAGGAAAACAGCTCCACCAAAGTGTGTTCAGCACCTTACTTGTCCTGTACGATGGAGTTGGAAACCAGCATCTAAAGAGATGTCCATTCCCACAGCTTGTTGGTCTAGCTGGTGTGTTACAGCCCTGAGTATATCAGATATAAGCAGCCTGCAGTCCAGAAAGAGCCGGGAATCCTGCAGGAGGGTTCTGTGCTATTAGCTGTGTGTCACTGTGTCCACAGGATCCAGGGAGGTTTTGTGCCATTTAACAGCAATTCACAGTATTCGCAGAACCTACGGCTGTGTTCTGAGTTGCAGTGATTTATGTGGTGCTGCAGCTTTGTCTGAGGATGCACACAGTGGAAAAGTGATTCTTCATCAGGGACTACAGTGAAAGGACAAAGGGGAATGTGTTTAAACTTAAACAGGGAAGATTCATATTGGATCTTAGGCAGAAGCTCTTCCCTGTGAGGGCGCTGAGGCGCTGGCACAGGGTGCCCAGAGAAGCTGTGGCTGCCCCATCCCTGGCAGTGTTCAAGGCCAGGTTGGACACAGGGGCTTGGAGCAACCTGCTCTAGTGGAAGGGGTCCCTGCCTGTGGCAGGGGTTGGAAACGGATGAGCTTTAAGGTCCCTTCCACACCAAACCATTCTGTGATTCATTCTATGATGCTATGACCCCAGTCCAGACAGGATGCCCACCACTGCGGCATCTTCTTGTACAAAATGGGCTTTATTCTGCTGAACTGAGCTAGAACAGGCAATAACTTGGGAGGTGGGGTAGAGAAAGAAATTTACTGCTTTTCGCATTGATTCTTATTTGATTAAACCATAAAAGAAAGATACAGAAATAGGGGAAAATTTTCCTGTTCTAAAACCAAATGATAATAGCACCCAGGGATTTCATGACCTCTGCTTAAAGAGGTGTTCTACCTCCTTTGTGTGAAGCTGAAAGCAGATCTAACAGCTCTCTGCCATCTCTGGCAGTTGTGCATCACTCAGCAGCTGCTGGGGGTCCCTGGAGCTGGGCCCTCCCCACCAGCAGTGAGAGCTCAGCACCTGCTCACGGATACAGCAGAGACCCTGGGAGGGGCAGACACAGCTTCTCTGCTTGTGTGTGAAGTGAGGAGGGGAGATGCTGGCTTTTGACTGGCAGGTAAAGCCTCAGAAAAGCCAGGTGATTTAAAGAACCTTGTGGCAGGCATTTGGCTTAGCTGGTGCTGGGTTTGTTGTCCTGTCAGTAAGCCTCGTACCTGGGCTCCCTAATTCTGACCGAGACAGGCAAATCCAGAACACCACAGCTACTGACTGTAATGCTGTTGAGCATCTTTCTGCAGAAAGTTATTTACAAGCCCGTTGTGTACAGGTAATGAAATATAAATAAGCTGCACATGGAGCTGTGCACGTTTCTTTGTTTAGCTATTTGGTAACAGAGGCTGTGCCTCACACTTGCTGTGCTGGTGTTAGTCAAGAGGATCCCATGGTGGGATTATTGTGAGGGTCTTAAGTTGCTCTGCAAAGAGATCATTAAACTGTGTGCTGTCTGTGTTTGGGATCTTGCTGGCCCTGCAGGGATGAAAGATATGTGAAGCTGGTGCAGGTGAGAGGCTGGCCTGGCTTCCATGGGGTGATGCTACATCCGTCTCTGCAGCGCTGTGGACCTCTGCGCCTTGCTTCTCCTCAGTGAGGGATGGCAACAATGCACCATCTGTAAAACAAGAGAGATTTGTAAGGTTTACATTTACTGAAGTTTGTAAAGCACTCCGAGCTGCCTTAGATGGATGCTGGTACTGGTACATGACATCGTTTTACTTCTGCACCGCTTGGGAGAGCTGCTGTGATTTGCTGTTCTCTTGGCTCCTGGGGAATCTATGAGGACTCCTGGCTGCTTTGCAGTCCCAAATGAGATTTTTCTGCATCCTTAATGTATTGAATTTACTGTAATATAAAGAACATCATGACACCCAGGAGGTTTCATATCAGATTTCATATGAATAGTATTATGGCCAAGCTCAACTTTTGATAAGGAAATGCAAACCCTTACTCTTGGCTCTGTCACTGTTTGCTCTTTATTGTTTTTGTAATGAAGGGAAATAGGTTGATAAAAATGCACATTGAGCAGGAAAAATACTGCCCTGTGTTTCAAGTTCCAAGATAGAGTTTTCTCATGTGAACACAAATAAATTCAGGTTTTGGTTCCTAAAGAGGAAGGAAGAGAAGCCCGAAGTTTGACTGACGGTAGATTCAGAACCAAGCATTTACAGCTGGGCTGGGGTGTGTTTGAAGCTTCAGCAAGCGCAGGATGAGCATTGCTGCTGTTTGTGGATGCTGCTAATGCTTTGAGTATAGATAATGGAGTCAGGTCAGGAAATTCACCATCCCTAATGATGGATTTCCACTCACTGGTTGTTTCTAGAAACGCTCCCTCATCTTTGTTTCTTCAAGAATTATCCCATGGAGCTTGTGAAACATTTGTCTTTTCTGTTTTAGATAGAGGGAATTAACATGAAATGTTGAACAGGATTGTGCTGTGTGTAGGGGGAAATGATTTAAACCAAACCACAGTGGTTTAAAACGAGAAGAAAGAAAGACTTAAGAGGACTGAGCCAGTATCTACCAAGACAACTTGAAAGAAGGCAGCAGGAGGAGAAATCCTGCTTAGCATACAGTTAATGACTTGGCCAAATTGCTCTGAATTGCCACGTGTGTGACTGAGAGCAGAATAAAGCCCAGATGTAATGCGCTCAATTCGGGCCAGAAGGGTTGCAGGATGTTTCCTTCAGAACGAAGCTTTCATCTCTGCTTTTATTTGGACGTGTGTGCACAGCAGCTTTGATGTTGGATTGAGAGCCCAGGCTGTTTAGCAGAGGCTGCTCATGCTGGGGAGCAGACGGGGTGGTCCCGAGCCCCCCTCCACTGGGCTGGCAAGGAGAACTCATGTTATTTATTTATGGGTTTTGCAGAATCTGCATTTCCTATGGAAATGAGCTGAAATCTGCTGAGATAATTCTGTGCTTGGCTATTGATTAAGCCCATCCTGCTCCTCAGCAGGCGGTTGTTGTCCAAATGCTCCTTTTCTTTTCTCCTTGCTGATTATAATAGTGGAAATGTAATCCGTGCCCTTATCAGAAAAGAAAGGGCGCCGCTTTATCCAGCCATTGATTCGCGACACACTGCTCTTCTCCACCTGTGCCCTTCCTCTAACAGCTGCTGGTGGGTGCCCAGGATGGGCGCTGCAGGCAGACATGGGGCCTCCGTCGCAGCTGAGCAGTGGTTTGGATTTGTCTGTGGCTAATGAGCATTTCCGAGTCGATTGAAATGGGTGTTAATAATGGAAGAGGTGCTGTGATGCTGAGCTGTGCGTGCAGACAGGTTGGATAGTTCTCTGCCATGCTGTTCCAGAGTGAAGCTGGTCTCGGGTGAAGTGACGAATGAATGCCAAAGTGAGGAGTGTCGAAGTATTTAATACATCATTTATAATATATGTCTCATTATAATATACGTCTCATTTTGATGTTTCCAGAACAAAGTGTTTCTCTTTTTGTCTCCAAAAGTATGATTTGAGAGTAAAGTTTGTCACTATATAGATTTTTCTTTTAAATCAGATGACCTTTGCAGACATTCTGATTGCAAATCACAGTTTTGTTTGTTCTTTATCGGGAAATAAACCTGGTTAGGTCATCATGATGAAAATAAATATTACTTTTTCAAGCACTTTTGGGTTTTCCTGCCTCAAAGCCTGCATCTCCCACCGCTCCACTTGGTCCCTGTTTCCTGAGTGTCCATAGAAAGGCTCCGCAGCCAAAGAGGGGTGGGAAAGGATGGGAAGATCCATTCCTCTCCCCTGCAGAGGAAGGACACAACCAAGCGATGTGCTCATCGGCATTTTGGCTGGAAGCCATCCTGGACCACGTTGGGCAGCCCAAGAAATGCGCAGCTCATGCAACAGGGTCCCACATTGGACCCTGCAGTCGCATTACTGCTACTTATCATCTAAATCATTTATCCTAAGTTTCTGGCCTTATATTACAGGCTACTTTCTGATTTACAGCTCAGATTTGTATTGCAAGTTGTTGGTTGAAAATGTCCTTTTCAGAGAGATAATCACACCCAGGTGCAGGGTTGTTTTTGCAGTGTTATCGCACTGAATTATCATTCAGGGAAGAGATTAGAGATGGTTTTCAGGCTGAAATTTCAAAGTGCCTGAATCCGAATGGAGGTTAAAAAGTATTTCTTGTAATAGATGTTGCGTTTTACTGGAGAGCGAGTTTCCTTTGGGTTTAATCAAGGTCATTAGAACTACACCGAGGCTGAATTTATTCCTACTTTCTGTCTCTGGAAGCAGAAACTGCTGCAAGGCTCTTCATGCAGATGTGCAGCATATGCTGAGTATCCAGGCTGGTGTGTCGCAGAGGTTAACTGACTTAGTGCAGTGTAAGAAGGAAGTAACTTTCAGTAAGGGCCTGGAAAACTGGGGCTTTGGGCTGTAGCCGTGTGGTGATCAAGGTCACTGTATTTTGGTGCAAATGAATCTAGATAAACTTCTTTTTCTTCCTCTTTTTTATGTTTTATGTTATATTTTTCCTGGGTTTTCTTGTTTTCTAGACTCGCTTATCATTTTTGCCATTGTTCCTGGCTGCTGCTCGTTGATGTGGAGGTATTTCTGTGCTGGGAAGAAATGCTACTTAGATCCTGATCTAATGCATGCTTTAGAAATATCTAGAAACTAGATTCTTGGCTGTCTGTAAGAGCGTGTCTCCACTGAGGTTCATGGAGAATGGAGAGATGCTGCTCATTAAGGAGTAATGAAGAAATTGGTCATATTGCACAAGCTGAATCAGTCCTACTTGTTTAAATACTGTTTACCAGCTCCACAGTTGGGCTGCAGTGGTACTGGAATAGGTGGTAGATAAAGTGCTCCTCATTTTGATGCTCAAGAAGCCAGATGACAAGTTCAGGTGCTCCAGAAACCAAAGCTCTTCCAAGTTACATTTAGAACTGACGATTAAGTTGCCTTTAACTTTTTAATCTTGAACTGATATTGAGAAGTCTTCAAAAAGATGTTTGAGTAAAACAACGGACTTTGTAATCAATCACACAAAATTATAATATATTGGAAACTTATTATTAATAATCACTATTATTCTTTATGCATCACATCTTACTATCTAATCTATCTATATTAGTTACCTTTAAAAGGAATCTGGTGATAAATTACTCCATTAAACCAGAATGAAGTGACTTGAGCTCTTCATGAGGAATATTACAAAGGGGCTTTTTACAGCGACTCGTGGTTTTGCCAAGCACATTACATGCTGTTGGCTTCACTGTTGAGCGCTGCAGAGGATGTGGACCAAGGGGTGGGCATTTATTTAAACCCTGTGTCACAGTGGAGGGGGGGGCAAGGTGAAGGCCACCTCAGCTTGGTGTAGTGTGTCCATACAGACAGTGAGTTACGGAAACTTAGAATCATAGAATAGTCAGGGTTGGGAAGCACCTTAAGATCATCCAGTTCCAACCCCCCTGCCATGAGCAGGGACACCTCACACTAGACCATGCCACCCAAGGCTCTGTCCAACCCGGCCTTGAACACCGCCAGGGATGAAGCATTCACAGCTTCCCTGGGCAACCCATTCCAGTGCCTCACCACCCTTACAGTAAAGGATTTCCTCCTCATATCCAATCTAAACCTCCCCTGTTTAAGTTTAAACCCATTACCCCTTGTCCTCTCACCACAGTCCCTAATGAAGGGTCCCTCCCCAGCATCCCTATAGGCCCCCTTCAGATACTGGAAGGCTGCTCTGAGGTCTCCATGCAGCCTTCTCTTCTCCAGGCTGAACAGCCCTGATTTTCTCAGCCTATCTTCATATGGGAGGTGCTCCAGTCCCCTGATCATCCCTGTGGCCTTCTCTGCACTTGTTCCAACAGTTCCATGTCCTTTTTATGTTGAGGACACCAGAACTGCACACGATGCTCCAAGTGAGGTCTCACGAGAGCAGAGTAGAGGGGCAGGATCACCTCCCTCGACTGCTGGTCACGCTCCTTTTGATGCAGCCCAGGATACGGTTGGCTTTCTGGGCTGCAAGCGCACGCTGCTGGCTCATATTCATTCTCCTATGTAGGAGCTGATAAAAGGAACAGGAAGCAGCAGCCCTTTTTCTCCAGCTCTCCTGAGGCTGTAGAGAAAATACATAGGAGAGTTTGGGCACCAGGACGTTTGCATTGCAGCTTTTGCTTTGTAATTTGCCCATCTCTGCTCATTTTCTCTCACTTTGGAGTGAATTTCATACAACTGACTGAAACAGCCTGCTTGTGTGCGGTTTGTTTCTGTGGGCACCTTTCCCTGACAGGTGTGGATTTATTACACCATTTCCTTAATACACTTGTTTTTCCCCTCCAGTGTGCCATGTGAGTCTCTCTCCTCATGGTCCCTTGAGTACATGCCAGCCCTGGGAACACCAAAGTAGAGAGATGAGCATGTGCGTGTTTGCATTTGTAATGGGTGGGGGAAAAGCCTGCAAAACAGCACTTGGTTATTTTCCTGCAGGCCAATAAAGAGCAGGTTCTGTGGGCTTTGGGGCAGGTTCAAACCGAGGTGGGAAAAACTGGTCTGGGGACATGGGCTGTATGGAGCTGTTTGAATGCTCTGGGCACCCCAGGGCTGATAGGGTCGTAATATTGGCACTGCTGTGTGCAAGCTTTGGTTCATCCACCTTCTGTATTGCTGCAAGTTATTGCTATTCGAGTGGCACCTAATAGATTGGGTTGGCATTGCATGGCACTGGGCAAACCGGTGCTTTGGGAAGTGCTGCAGAAGAGGTGGGCGCAAAGAGGCAATTTGGAAGCTCATCTGAAAGGGGAGAGAAAATCAAATCAATGAGCAGGATGGGATTCACTTATTTGAATGTTTTGGCTGTGCAGTGCACATAGAAGGGAAAAATCAATTTACTGGAATCCTAAATAAATAACTGATAAAAGAACCAATTCCTCTTGAATTGAAAACAAAATGGAAATGGTAAATAAGTGATTGTCTGACTGGGTAAAAGCGTTAAAAGCAGCAGTAGCAGCATTGGGGGGCTCAAGGCACTACATTTTCATATAAAACAAAGTATAAAAGCAGCATAAATTGGGGATAAAGGCCTACTGGTAACAGGCCTTTGTTTACTGGTGCCTTAAACAGCTCATTTTTCTCCTCATTTTGATTCAAAGTACTCTCAAGTGGTGGGGAGGGATTTGCTGGGAAGAAGCACAGTGTGCAGCCTAATCTTCCATCCTACAGGCTCACCAGCATTATCATGAAAATGCTGGAGATTTGCTTGGGTTTTGAGCTCGTTTTTGTGGAATTCTTGACAAATGGGCCCAAGTGCCTTAATAATGGAAGTGGAATGGTTTTCATGTGCATAGGGAAATGGGCAGTCTGTTTGGATTTTGTATTTTCATTGCCTTTGGCAGCCTTTGTACTGCCCCACCAGCAATAACAAACCCTTCATCTGGGGTTTGGTTTGCCTGGGATGGGCTTTCCCAGTGCACTGCATCATTCCGGTTCCAGCTGGCCCTGTTCTAAACTTCAGTATTGATGGCTGGAAACCTTCCCTTTGACCATTGCGAGGAGTAAGTTGGGAACAAACGGCAGCGCAGCTGCTGTTTGTATGACCATACACAAATATGATATCCCATCTGATTCCTTAATACAGTGTGTCTGATTCAGCTGTGTTAGTCATAACTGGCAGTAGTAAATCCATCGATCTGGAGTGTGCTGATGGATTTACCTACTGCCAGTGCTGAATAACAGTGTGAGGATGTGATTGCCTTGAGTCAAGCTGGGTCTCCAGAGCCACATCCCAAATGCCAAGGATGCTGCAGCTGTAAGAGGCAGGAGTATGGTACTGAGAGTCCTCCCATGCCAATGTCTGTGCAGCCCCAACATCACTGTGATTAGTACCAGGCTAGGTAGGTTAAAGGAAGATCTATTGTGCCTACCACTACTGTCAACTTCCAATGGTCACATAGAGTGTGTAGATGGGTTGGGGTTGTACTTGGATGTTGTACCAATAAAGCTACAGTTGGTAGATGAAACCCTTAACGTGTATAAAGTTAACCTGCCACAGAGGTGGTTTATTCCATTACTGTTATTGCTCATATTGCAGTGTCTGAGTGCAAGCACATTTGGAGGTGTGGCAGGAAATAAACTGTTGCTTATTAAATGTGCTCTTGTATATCTTGTGTCTAAGTTTGTTGTGGTTTTCACTGCAATGCTTTTCACAGGGAAAAAAAAATAATGAAAGAAAATAACGAGGGACAAAATGCTGTTTGAGTGGTGGTTTTGAATGTTATCCTCATCTTAAATATCAAAGTAGTGCCAGTAGTAGCTGTAGAGAAGATTAAATGCTGCAGTTGTTGTGGATTGTGGCTGTGCAGATGGTACAGAGCAGCCAACTCTCTCTCTCCTTTGAGGTGGAGGTCCCCAAATCTATCTTCTTGGAGTGATGCCACCATCAGCAGTGCTGTTTTCAGTGCTGCAGGTGGTACTTTGGTATTTGACGGCATGTGGTTGTGGCTTAGGTAGCTTTTTGTTAGCGGTAGGTGCACTCAGTCTGTTTTCCTTGTTTTTGTCCGATGCAGCTGCATCAAGAGATCGTATGTACCCATGTCTGGTTTTTAAGGGTTGCTGAGCTGTCAAAAGCTGTAGTGGTCCACAGACTGTTCCTAAACAGGACAAAGAGGCTTTTTATTATTGCCTTTTACTACAAACACCTTTTACCAGCAACTTTGTTCCATCCGGTGCCCCCCCTGTGTATTTACTGAGGTGTTGTGGTGCTTTTGGGGTGCTGCAGAGCAGGAAAATGATGGCGTTCACAGCCTCTCCTTGTCTGTGTGCTGTGCTGCGTGCTCCTGTTTGTATTGCTAGACCCCTTTGAGGCAGAGTGTACAGACATGTGAGTACCCAGTGAAAAGGTATGAATTTGGAGCATCAGTACCTGCCTGATCTCTTCCCTAGCAATGGATCTTGAGCAAGTGCTTGACGTTTGGCGGTTTTATGCAGACTACCTAAAAAGCAAATTAATGCTGGTGTGGAAATTAAGGGATTATACAGCTCACAGTAACAGGCTCATTTTTTCTGAAAGAGTGCCTAAAAGCTAGTGTATTACTAGGTCTAAATAACATATTTTAGAGTTAGTGCACTATGACCTAGCCTGCTTTTGAGCTATGTTTCCCAGTCCAGTATTAAAAGCACAGTACTTAATTACTTGCACAGTACAGACGTTAGAAGCCTAAAATGTTTATGTTGTGTTTTGCCCTACAAATGGAGGGGGAGGCTATGGCTGTGGGTCTGGAGATTCCATGTTGTCAGTGGTGTTACCTGTTACTAAGACAAAAACTGTTGCATTCAGTCTTCCTGCTGCCCTAGTTTCCAGTTAAATAGGGCATTTAAGAGCCATAGACAAGTTAATCCTACATCTTTTTAACTGGGTAGTTTGGCATCATTAGGGGAGCTCCAGGTGGAATCCATGCCTGGACAAGGATGCTGAGAAAGAAGCTGTTCTGTCCAGAGGCAATGATAGAAAATGTAATCTAAAGAAAATGTGGTTTTAAGGTCAGGCGAGTTCATTTCAGCACTGTGTAATACTCACCCTCTCTAAATCCCATATTCAGTACTACAGAAAGCCCCCACTTCTACCTCTTTTGCTAGTTAAAGCAGAATCTCTTTCTCATTCTGGCTTTTAACAATAACTGTGTGTTGCAGTGGATTTCACCCTCTAGAACCATAAATATCTTGCAGGGCAGGTGGAATTTTAAGACCTTATTTTGCTGCTGCTGCATGTTTGAAGCTTCTATTGAAATTAATGGCAACTGCACTCTTGTAACCGTGTTAGGAGAGAACCCTGTGACCTTATAAATGCAGGCAATATTGTGAAGTGGCTAGCTGCCTTCAGGTGGTGAAGAGCAAACAAAACTGCACTTTATATTAGACATCACTCATTTGTCCTTTCTCTTCTATTGCACTCCAGGCCCTGATCCTATTAGCCACTGTGTCCTTTTGTAATTTACAAAAGTAATGCTTCATGCTGGGATCCGGGAGGTGATTTCCTGCATTGCCTCCATCAGCATCACTCTTTTAGCAGAGCCAGTGTCTGCAAATAGTCAAGCTAGGGCAAGTTCTTGCAGTTCCAGTGTATGCCAGAGTCTGGTTTATTTGCTGGCTCAGATATAAATCTGTTTTCATTGGTGTCTCTCTCTTTTTCCAGCCCTGCAAAGGCAAACTGATGGTGTTTGAAGAAGAAGGAAATGCTGGGGGTGGGCAGAGGCCAGGGAACTGGGTAAATGGTCAGGTAATTTATCTCTGACTCCTACCAGCTATTCTCCTCCTACCTGTTGCTGTGGTTAATAGAGGTCTTGCACAAATATGACCTTTCCTTCTAATTCCTGCGTGCATAATCTCCAGAATGGCCGTGTGACTTCATTCTCTGTAGGCGCTAACATGCGGTTAGGCTCAAAGGCATTAGGGCAGAATGGTGAGCATTGCAAGGTTCCCTGCAGGCATCCCATCAGCAGCCGCTCATTTTGACATGGCTTTCAGAAACTCAGATTTGTTACTTGTGCTAACGGATCTGCTTTGATTTTCTCCAATTCAAGTGAGTCTGTGCTTATCAGAACACTCCGATTCAAGACCTGCTCTTGCAAACATCTCCATGATAGTGTTCCAGTGCAGCTTTGCAGCATGTTCAGATTTCCACGAGACTTAAACCCCCGGTGTTCTGTATTCCTGTTAGCAGTGGAAAACTTTGTATCACTGTAAATGGATTTGGAGACTGTCTCTTTTTCTAAGGCAGATCAAGGAGCCTACATTTCCTTCCAGTAACTTCTTTAAGATGCATTTGATCCTTAGTTATTTTTCCCCTTAAATGCATGTGAATCCAAATGTTAGAGCACAGCATGTACCTTGGAAAAGCCATAGGAATTTGGGGTTGCTTTGAAAAGATTTGAGCATCAGAAGTGCTCGAGTTCTGCTTTGTTTTAGTGGAGAAATCAAAGGATGTATGGGGTTTGTTGACCTTCCCCAGCTGGCACAGGAGGCTGCATTAGGTTCTATCAGAGGCTTCCCAGCCCTGCTTTCATCACAGGCAGTATTTCTGGAAAACAAAGCAGTCAATGTGTTTATAGCTCAGGTTCAAAACACTTGGGAAAAGGAGAACTCGGATTCTGCTTTGTTTCCCCTCCCCATGCCCCTTCAGTCACCATGTGTCAAAGATGGGGATGCTGGGGTAGCTCTTCTCTTCCTGGCTACAGAGAAGGGAACCTCACTGTAGCGCTAATTACTGAAAATGTCTTGATGTCATTTATCTGAATCTTCAAAGGGTAAAACTATTATTATAGAGAAATATCGCATGAAATATCGCAACTGAGTGTGCAAGGCCATGGATCAGGAAGATTGCCTGAATTAACTTGACTCGGTGATGAATGGGCAGGGTAATAACTTCTCAAAAGAGCCATAGCAGGCAGGCAGAAGCTTGATTAACAGAGATATATCATGGGTGAGGCTGGAGGGGAACACAGATCCAGAAGAGAACATCAAAATGTGACTCCTTCATGAGGCTGTGCTCTGGGGAAGAAGCTGGCAGTGAAGGTAGGTGAGTCGGAGCATCGTGGCAAGCAAGTGAGGGGCTTGCCGGATGCCAGGGTCAGCAGAACGCAGTTATGGGAGCAGCGTGACCCTGGAAAAGGGGAATGGTTTCCTGCTCTCTGCAGATCACACTTAAATCTCCATCTGGGGGTGATTGATTACAAATTACAAGGCAGCAATAATCTCTCTGATAGAGAATTCCTGGCTTTCCTCTATCTTACCCAAAGGCAGATCAGCAACCCCACAGAAATCAGTGCAGTTTATTTTGCTTTACTGAGTTTAAATGAAAGGATTATGCCAAAGAGTCCAGAGGCTTTCAGCTGCTGTACTTTATTGGAATCAATGAGACAGCATCGCATTTTACCAGCTGAGGACATGGCCTGATACACATTGTTTCTGGAATGTAAAACCAGAATCTCTTCATGAGGACAGGTATTTTGAGGTCCTTCTCCATTTGCTCTAAGTTGTGTCTCTTTCCTAATTACTTAGTTTTAAATGGTAAAGAAGGAAGTTCAGCTCTTGATTGCTGGGTTTGGATTTATTGATAATAATTTCTATTTATTATCTAGTTTCAAACACATGGGATTCTGAAGATACCGTAATAGATTAACATTTCATAATCTGATAACAGTATTTAATAGACCGATTATTAACTCATTGCTCCCTTTTCCTGTTCTCCCTTAAAAACCAGCTTTATCTTCTTTTCTTTTTAAATCTAGTGAAGTTTCAAGGCCCTTGGGGCTGAGTGTTTGTATTTTCTCATAGTACCATATGTGTTTGATTAAAGCCCACTGAAGTCAACAGGAAGCTTTTGATAGGTGTTGGATGTCTCAAGTGGCACATTTGCTGTTCCCTGTGTCCAGGGGCTGCTGAGCAGGGGTACCCGGGTGGAAGGACCACGTTTATCCATGCGCTTGGGATGTCAAACTTAAATTGCAGTAAAAAATACATAGTTCTCCCTTCCTTCCCCTGTGTGTGTTAATGGTCTCTTCATTTTACATTGGGATGCTTCGTCTCTAGGGCAGGAGTAAACTTGGGGCTGCAAGGGACATGATGTGAAAACCTAAGTATCCCTATTTCCCAGAGCAGAGGGGTTTGCAGGGTGGTCACCCCAAGATCCCTTTGGAATTGCAGCCTCCCAGGGTCTCTGGTCTGCGCCTGTGGCTTTCCTGGTGCTCCTGCCTCATCTCCAGGCACATGGCCTCTGCTCAGTGCTGCTTTTCCCCCATTACCTCACTGGACTCAGAAAAACCACATGGCTCTTTAATAACTAAGAAGTGGGGGATGGAATAAAGCAAGTCTCTAGATAAAGTGCTTATGAATACAGGCATCCCACAGAGGGAAGTCAGTGGGTCCCTTCAGTGCTGGAAGCACTCAAATTTCCTGCGCCGGGGTGAGAGCTCCTCTGCTTAAATGTTGGGCTGGTTCAGTGCCTCCCCCCTTATGCATCTCCAGCTGATGCATCTGTATCAGCCAGCTCCTGATCAGGCAGGAGGCTGCAAACTCTTACTTACTGATTTCTTTTTCTTAATACATTAACCCCTTCACTGACGCAAGATTATCACTGACAGACAATTCGGCTGTCTTCAGTGACCATGAAACTGCCAGATTAATACAAATCCTGCTGCTTCCTTATGCAAGATCTTTGTGCTGTGAAAAGCTGCTGTACTATGGTGGTTTTTACAAAAGTAGCCCTGCTGATTGCACATAGTATGTGTGGGGTTTGGGTTTCCTTTGGTTTTAACCATGACGCATTCAGAAGACCACCGGGTGTATATAAACACTGCTCTTCAAGATCACGTCAGGTGCTTTGGGATTCAGCTGCTAGAGAATAGTGGGAATAGGCTGGTATAAAAGGACTTAGTCTTGAAGAGCTGTATGAGCTTGTAGGGTGGGTGGTTGTATGAAGCCTTCCCAAGAGGCAGATGTAGGGAGGAGCTGGGCATGGTGCACTGTGTCTGAGTGCACACATCCAGCGATTCCAGCCCGCTACAGAGCAGAAGTGGAATAATCTGTGTCATCTGCTGCAAAGGGAGGCTGAAGATCTGTTCCAAAGGGATTATTTTATTGTAGAATGTATCTGTGACTAATTCCATGTTAAAATTCTTTCTAGAAGTGGACCTTGAGTGAGTGCCCAAAGTTTACTGCCAATATTGGTCTGTTCTCCCACTGTCCCTCCCAGACAGACTCTGCTAGTACAGCCTAACCTACTATAAATCATAGAATCATAGAACAGTTAGGGTTGGAGAGGACCTTAAGATCATCTAGTTCCACCCTCTGCCATGGACAGGGACACCTCACACTAAACCATGTCACCCAAGGCTCTGTCCAACCTAGACTACCAATCTGGATATCCTTGAGTATATGTGGGCTGGACGTGCTGAATGCCAGATTTGCCTGTCCTTTTTGCAACACTAGAAGTGTATGCAGCTCTGATAGCATGCTCCCAGTGCTCCTGGGTATCGGCTCTACATGCGATGGAGTTACTGGAAACAATTGTAGTAGGAGCTGCTCCAAGATGCTACTTTGCTCTATCTCATTTGAGATCTGTAAGCACTCCGTGCCATTCAAAGATGGAAGATGAATCAGGTGTCAGTTTAGAGCACCAACCTTTTGTAAAGTATTTTGGGTTTAAGAAACCAAAGAAACCTCTATCCAGGGCTTAACTTCCAAAATAAGAGGAGCTTTGGGGAGGTTATGCATGAAGAAGCAGGTACCCAGCTGAGTGTGTACAGGCTGTAGAAGAAAAAAGTAATGCCATTGTAACTATTGCTTTAAGGATTTCAGACATACCTAGCAACAAAATGGACAATAATAAGGAATGGGTTACATTTAACAGACCAACGCTTTTTCTACCACGTAGAAGGCTTTTAGATCCAAAAGATTCCTTATGTCCAGAACCTTAGCCTTGCCGCGATTAAGTTCTTATTTCTTGAGTTCTTATAAAATGCCATGAAGTTAAAAAATCACCACTTTTAGATCCTATTCCAGTTTATAGATAAAATGCCATACTAAATGCAAGTAGTATTATGTTTCATTATGCAATTCTGGGTAGCTCTCACTTGAAGCTAAATCAAAGTAGGCTAAAGAAGAGTACTTTTTGTAATGTAGATTTATAGCAGCGCACAGGAAAGCTCTGCTGCTCAGTTGCAGGTATTTTTGGCATTCTAGTTAAAAGTGTCAAAATAAATGATTAAATTTAAATTACCCAGTAGCAGCTCTGCTCCCCCCATACTGATGTAATAAAGCAAATACTAAAACTGTAAGAGACACATCCAGCAGCATCCTCCTGCTGTGTCATTAACTTTCTCCCAGTTGCTGAGATGTTTGCAGGTCTTTCTCCGTGTCTACAATACAGAGTAGGAAAAGCGAGGATGCTTTTAGGCTGAGGGCAGCAGCAGAAGATGACAGGGGAATCGCGGGGTAAGGATTCAACTGTATTGTTCCCAAACCAGATCCTGGTGAATGAGAAGCAGTGCTCCCTGTCCTGCATGCTGCTCTTGAATGTGATCCTTGGCAATTGCAAAGCAAAGAGGACCTGGAATAGCTCAGTGAGTTGGGTCTGTGTTGAATTCATATCTCTGGATATGAGAGCTTTGGGCAGTGAGAAGAGGCATAGGGTGGCAGTGCCCATCGCAGGAAGCCATCACTGGGATGTGTTTAGAACCAGTGGTCTTTGTGGGCAGAGCCTGGCCAGCTAGAAATATCAAGACCTTTGGCCTTGGTTTGGTACATGCATCCTGGGTTTGAGGACAGGAGCCTGCGGTTTGTTCATATAATCTTCTGAGCAGAGCAGGAAGAGCACCAGATGCATTTCGGAGCAAGCAAGAGGACAATAAGTTGAATTTTAGTCCAGTAACACCATTTTAAGGCCCTGACTTGTCACGTTATTTCTTTATTTTATATATTTCCTCCTCCCCATTAATCCCAAACCATTGGCAGCACTTTATACTTGGTCCGGGTGAGGTAGAGGTGATCTCCTCCCCATTACACATTTGACACCAGATGAAAAACCCATTCGTCCAGGGTTTCAGTTCCACACGTGGAATGTACAAGTTGATGGTATTCAATGAAAATTCAATAAACCTTGAGAAGAGCAGCGAGGCTGAGATCTGTAATTTAAAATAATGGATATCAAGAAATTGTTTCTCATTTATCTTTACTGCTGAGTTTCAGAGGCACCAAAGAGACTTCATTAGGCTTTTTTTTCTCTAAATAGCTTCATTTATCTCAATCAGTGATGGGTTCTAGAGGTGCCTGACTATTATGTTTAATAATGTACAGGGTAAAAAAAAACCCAATTCTTTCACTGTTTCTGACGTATATGGAAAGGATGTAGGAAATCTTTTCTCAGTGGGAGATAGGAAAGAAACCTCATCATGCCAGATAAATGTATTTTTTGTGGCACAATGTGATCTGCAGGCAGAATATTTAAATCTTTGTTTTATATGGATTGAAGTTGCATTTAAAGAAATGACTTTGGAAACCCAGGCTGAAGTAAATACTATTGCCTAAACACGATGTGATTTTTATCCTGTGAATGCTGCCCCCCTTAGGAAACGGTTTAGTCTGGACCTTCGAACAGAAATTTGATGGGGAAAGCTGGTTTTAATCCCTCCCACTCCCCTCCATCCCTCTCTGAGCACAGCTTCTGGTTTTCCTCCTCTCCCAGGTAATATGGTTACGGGTTTGGCACAGCTGAAGAAGAGCTTCTGAGGACCTAAACTTGCGTTTGATCTTTGGTGCCCTTCTAAAATGTGCACAACTGTTGAGAAGTGATTTTTCTTCATAGGTTACCAAAGGAGCGCTGCATTTGGGGGTGAGGTGAGGTGCAAACAGAGGGTTCATCTAATAGAAAGGAGTGAAGAAAAATTAGGTCCAGGAAATTAAAACCCCAATAGATCTTCTTGTTGTGGGCTCGCGGCCAATGCTCCCATCCAAAGTGCTGCTCCCTGGGCTTAGAGGAAATAAAGGAGATGAGATTAATATATAAATAGATAAATAAAAAGTGGATTCTAAAGCAAAAGTAGCAAACCTGATGCCAGACATGGGTGGCAAGCTCACAAATTGCATCTGTCACTGTGGGGTGATTCGAAGTGAATAGGTAACCCTGACTAAAGCAGGTTTTCTTTCCCTAGATAAAATGCTAGCCTGCTCTTGCATACAGTGTGCTTCGAACCTCAAAGGCAGTGTACGAGCAGACTGAAAACCAAGGGTTTCTTAAAAGGAGTTGCCCTTCATGGTTGTTAGAAAGGAAATGTTACCTGGCAGGTCTCAATACCAATGTCTACCAAATGAGACGCATTCTTCTGTTCACGGGTACAAGAAACTTAGGAAGCTCCATTTGTGCTCTAAACTTCTTTTGTTGGGATTTGGCAGAAAAGAAAGGCTTGTTTTGGATATGTAGTGCCTCTGGAGAACGGCTTAGTGGTGTAAGAACTGTTTGGAAGTGACTCGGATGTCACAATATTGACATGTAACTAGCTCTGTACATCGGCACCAGATGCAAAGCATGTCTTTATTTAACTTTGACAAGTTGCAGGTGAAATATAAAGGGGCTGTGTAATTGCCAAGAGAGACAAATGGATTTCTGAAGAGAACTTTTGGCATTACTTCTCCTGGGAAGGGGCTGGGTTGGTGGTTTCCATGCTCCAGAAGGAGTTTCCTATTGCTGCAAAATCTGCATGTCTGGGAGCCCACGTTTGAACCCCAGGAACATCAGTTTGTTAATTCAAACCTTGTGGGTGATTTCTATGCAATTTGCTGGTTGAGTAGCCATGTTTCCAATGGGAAAAGGCTGGGGAGGGAGGGGGGATGGATTAAAAAGCATACATGGAAATAAGGCATTTGACTTCCATTGACATACAGGGGAATGAGGACATTTGGTCTATACCTGTATGGCTGCAGTGATCCCATCCTTTGTATCAACAGAGGATGAGTTTGGGAAATACTAGAATAGTTAAGGTTGGAAAGGACCTGAAGATCATCCAGTTCCAACCCCCCTGCCATGGGCAGGGACACCTCACACTAAACTGTGACACCCAAGGCTCTGTCCAACCCGGCCTTGAACACCGCCAGCGATGGAGCATTCACAAGTTCTCTGGGCAACCCATTCCAGGGCCTCACCACCCTCACAGTAAAGAACTTCTTCCTCGTATCCAATCCAAATTTCCCCTGTTTAAGTTTGAACCTGTTACCCCTTGTCCTATCACTACAGTCCCTACTGAAGAGTCCCTCCCTATCATCTCTATAGTCGCCCTTCAGGTACCCATAGCTCTGGGTGATCTGGGTATGCCAAGGAGGTTGCAGAAGTAGGTAAGCAGATGGAGTAGGTGGGTGATGGTGAGTTTGTAGCATGTAATGTTGCTGACTTTGGTTAGGGTAAATACAAGTGTGATGATTATTCAGACACTCAGGGTAAAAATATCCAGATCAAAAATGTCTGTACTTTCAGAGATAGCTATGTGTCTTGAGGCTTCCTGCATGACATCCTTAGGTATCAGCAAAATCAATTCAATGAGGGCACAGAGGTTTAAGCTAGTGCGTAAAAAAAATTAAGTAAGGCAGGAAATGTGTTAAAATGGGGATCCTTAGAGGTTTTGCTGCATCATCTGGTGCAAATATTAAGGCTGGCAGTGTATCTATGCATTAAGAGACCACTGAATAATTTACACATCCTGGCAAGCATTATATGCAGCTGCAGAAGTGGGGAGAGAGTGGTTAATGTGATGGCAATTACTGAGTTAACCGGAGTGCAGAATCGAGGCAGATGTGCTCTGGTTTGCAGGTCTTGTCAAGCATTAGCACAGTTAACATCTGATGATTAAGTTCTCCAGATAAGTGCAAAGGATTAGACCCTTCATAATTCACTCCAACAGTTTACCTGAAATGGGGTAATCAGACATGATCTTTCTTTGCAAGTCACAGCTTACGGAAATGAAACGTATTTCTAAGTTGTGTCATTCTTAACACAAATACATAATAAATCCCCATTAATCTGTTTTAAAGAGATCTAAGATCCAGTGTTTCCTATCAGAGCTAATTTCCTCTGGTTCACTCCTAAAAAAACATCCCATCACTTTGGGTTATGTAGTTTTATTTCATCATCTGATTGCAGCTCGCACATGGATCTGCACTGACAGTATGTTTTCAGCACACCGTGTGGAGTGTCATGCACAGCTAGAGGCTCTCCCAGCATGTATTGTGGAACTGTCTAATTTAATTTCCTGGGTTTAAAATACATCATCCATTCTTATGGCTTGTTAAAAATGGAAGATGTCTTCAGGTGGGTGGTTCAAGGAGCCCTTGAAGCACTAGAAAGTCAGTGCCAAGCTCTGTTTCCAGAAGCAAAGCTTCTATTGATGCACTGAGAGGGCTGTCTAGGGCAAAAGGAGGTCATTAGTTTTGAAGGCAGTGCATTTTTATATACATGTAAAACCAGACTCTACATTCATGTTGGATTTCCAGCCTTCTGGTTCTTCAATGTCCTATTCACTCTCTTTGTTGAGTGCTATGGAGAAATATGGTTTCCAAAGGTTACAGCCACTCCTGGGGTCAATAAATCAGGCACAACTGCATACAAGGAATAAGTAAAGATCAATTTTCCAACACATTGGAATGGAGGTTTCTCTGCACGAGCAGGATGTGTCTGGTCTCTGGATTGGTGGGAGAAGGTGGCGTGCTTGTTCCAAGGTTACTTCCAAGCTACTGCCACTGGTATTTGACTTTTATTATGAACAGCAAGGAGGTGGGAGGTTAATTTTGTTGCCTGTTGGGAAATAAGGACTCTCAGCTCCATGTGGTGTGTGATTGAGCCCATATGGCTGTTTGTCAGAGGGGCTTGGCTCGTGGGTAGGAGATGTTGTAGGCAAAATGATGGTAGAGGTCTGGTAGAGCAAAGCTTTCCCATGGGCTACTGGTCCCAATTGGGTCCTAGAAGACTGTAGAGATGCCCTGCAAGTGGGAAGCTTTCAAGGGCATGAACCTGGGCAACATGCGGTTATATTTCCTTATGTTTGCAGTGAAATGACAATGTTTGGAGCTGAGACACTGCATTAGCTACTGTCACGTCTAATAAACTGATCATTAATCATCTGTCATCGTCTGTCTTCAGAAACATGTTCACTGTGTATTTGTACATATTTCTAAGCTAATGGTTCTTGATACAGTTGTATCAGAGATCCTAGCTTGTTACTTAAACTTGTAAAGTGCCTTTTATTAAATTCATCTCTCCATGTTAGGGTTTTCAAGGACTGGTCTGGAATTTTCTATGAAAATATTGAGCAAAACATCATTTTTCTAAACCCAAAACCTGCTGAACTGAATCGACTGTCTGACAATTCAGCAGGCCATCTCACCAGGTTCCTGTATGGATGTGGCGTTTCAAATCCTCTTCCATCCTTCTTGGGGAGGGAACTCATCCCACATTGTCTCGTAGCCTTACCACAACTGGTACAGTCACTTCATACCAAGGTCTGACCCATTCTGGAGGACTATCTCCGGAATAATTCTCCAGCATTTCTTTCTTTTGAAAGAAATGGCCCGTTACAGGTTACCTTTTCCCTGTCAAGGACGTTCAGGACACAGTGACTTGTGCATACACCGCCATGCATGGATTTTCAGCAAGATATTATGCCTGGTGCCCACTGTGCTTGAGCTCACCTAAGAAAGTGTTCTGATGAAGAAGTGAATTTTATGTGATTCTTTCTACCTAATTCATGTTAAAATATTATGCCTTTATGTGATATTTCTGATTCTGAAATGGAATTCAGAGGGGAGCAGTCAGGGCTCTCCTGTTCCCCACCCCAGTGCCGTCGCTCAGTGTTTTGGTAAGGAAACAGTCTATTACAAGGAAACAGGACATCAAAAGTTCTGGTTCAAGAACATCTGGGTGATCCTGGTTTTCAAGGGGTCATGGTCTGCAGTTGGATGGAGACATATTTAGTGAGGCTTATTGAACTCTTCCAGAACTGAAAAGCAAGGATAACAAAAGAGGGTGGAAAAAGCAGCATTAAAACCTAAAAATGGTAACTTTAGCAGGGTAGGAGTTCTTAAACTACTGCTTCAATGTGGGGTGGCATAAAGAGAGGATAAAAGTCTGGAAGATATTGCAGGTTTGTTGTTATCTTTTGGAATGGGGTAAGAACAGTTGCTGTCCTCCATGTGTACTCCTCTAGACACTTGCTCGTTTTACTCTCTTATTTCACATCAGGCTCCCCAGAAAACCTCCGTTCTCTATCCCCTAAAGGTCACACACTCTACAGCTCAGTAAGGCTGATTCTGTTACATGAACTCCGGCTCCGTTAACTCAGTCCTTAGGTTCCTTCTAATCCCCAGAATTGATTTATGTAATCCTTGCAGATGCCATTTGTTACACATTATTCTCAGCATTTATTCACAGCACAAACAGATGGTCAAGGAAACCAATTAACCTTTCCTGGTCTCCCTTTCAGGCTTTCCACGTGGTTTTGAGTCTATGGGCAAATGAACAAAAACTATCAGGAGACTTCATGCCAGAGCGTGATGAATAGAAGAGCTGACTGGCATGTGTGCTGTGCTCAAATAAACCTCACCCCCCCGCCTCGGGCTGGAGCGCTGGAGGAGGACTATTGCTGACAAAACAGGTAGGAGAAAAGAGCTGCCGAGAGGTGGAGTGACCTAGGTCTGCCTGTCTGCTTGTTTAATGGTGTGGAGGTTAGGGAGAGATGACAGTTTAACTTCATTCCTTGCTTTGGTTGTGTTGGTTTTAATGGGGTTTTCAAGGTATGAGGAATGTGTGTTTTGAGGTTAAATGACAGGTTTTGTTATAAATGGTTTTCAGTTCATCAAAGCTCTCACTAAATGCAAGTGAAATAAAAAACCTTTGTTTTAAGAGCAGTAAATGTAATATATGAGTAATTAAAAATTGCATCCCTGCCCTTCACTGATAAACTGGAAGACAGACCATGTAAATTTAAGGCAGTATTCATTGTTAAGTTTTATGATAGAACTGTAAATAAGTATTGAAGTGGAT
Organism: Amazona ochrocephala; assembly: GCA_039720435.1. Lineage (NCBI taxonomy): Eukaryota > Metazoa > Chordata > Aves > Psittaciformes > Psittacidae > Amazona > Amazona ochrocephala. Next base: position 18,447,762 of record CM077889.1, read on the forward strand.
CCTATCTCAATCCATCTGTGTAATAAAACCAGAACCGTGTTCGTGCTGTGCTATACAACCTTTGATTGTTTTGTGGTCCATTAACATATTATTGGACCATGTGGCCTGTTGGATGGACACATCTACGATGGCCTTTTGTGCAACCCTGAAGAAAGCAGACTGAAGGATCTTGGCAGGGTGCGGTAGGGCTGTGTTGGGGTTCAGAGTGGGATTTTTGGGAGTGCCTTTAGTCTCCACAGGGTTCCTGGTCCTACCCAGCAGATACTACATTGTGTGGAGAGCTGCACTTATTCTACCTGTAAAATCTATGTCTGTCTGATGTTTCTAGCATGCCTAGTGCTACCTGTGTATCAGATTGTATGTGTTAAGCAGAGCTAGGACTTGACAAACGTACCAAGAAACCTCCCTCTGCCTGTAGCTCCATTGCTTTTAGTGAAGACAGTGTAGTCTGTCCCAGCTGGAGTAACATCCCACACCAGCCCCTCACCGCTGAATAGCCTCAGCTTGTTGGAAAGGTTTTCTCAGGGTCCGAGGTGATGACTTACTGCCAGTAGTAGCCATGTGCTTGTCCATATAGAGGTATTTGCTGTTTACCTTTCCTTTTGCTTGGGCTGTCAGGGTTGTTTAAGCTAGGAAGTAGAAAGCCAAAGGTGTTCCTCTTTACTTACACTGACAGTGCTAAAAGAAGTGACTAGGAATCTTCTCTAAAGATTCACTTTATTGATCTGATCCGCGGGTTGTTCACATTGTGCTCTGGTTTCAGGTGAGGGACTATGGGCTGCAATTCCTCATTCAGGTTAATCCTTGTCTCAGCTTCGTACTGAGACAAGAGCCAGGCCTGGGGCTGTACCTGCTCTGCACCGTGATGGACACCAAAGATCAACCCAGGCCCCCTTTTCTTGGGGGAACCTGTAGGCTCTTTTCCCTTTGTTTCCTCCCTGTGTTAGCACAGCTGGGTCTGCACAGGAACAGCTGATATTACCTTTTCCCTCCAGCCCTGTACTTTGATGCCTGGGAGTGCATGGCGCTCTGTGGCTTGGGCTCCCTCTGAACAGCTCTGAGCCAGGAGGCTGAAGCACGCTCTGCTTCAAGCATTCAAGTGAAACCTCTGCATCTTGGGTCCCTCTCTACTCACAGCAGGAAAGAGGTTCTGATACAAGGAGAAGTGACCGTGCTTTGCAAGCCTGAGTCTGATCTCTTCTGTTTTACAGATTCTACTCTTAATATAAACCAAATAAAACCTAGATTTTCAAGTGGAATTGGGGCTTTTTTATGTCAGGCTGGATTTTAACATTGCAATATGGAAAGAATCTGTGTAATAGAAGTAAATGATTGAGGACTTCTTGTAATGAACTTTGGAATTGCTTAATGCTGTGCACCTCTTATGGGCGGGCAGCCTCTCCAAGCAGAGCTGAATTCAGTGTGGGGAAGCTTGTACCGCTCCAGGGAAGACACTCTCAGAAGTGAAGGATATTCCAATTTTAATACCTGTGCTCTGCTTTAATGTTCAATCGCAGACAGCTCTGTGCTTCTTCCCAAGTATGAAAATTATTGTCGGAGAAGGAATTCTTAAAATCCCATTATCATACGCAGTAAAACAGATGAAGAAATCTTACCTGGGGCAGCAGTGGCTAATGGTACTTATAAACCAGGCTGTAAACCCATGCAGCTCTTGTGACCAGGGAGCATAGCAGGTTTGAAGCCTCCATCCTCATCTTCTTATAAGCATGGGAATGCCATGTGAGTACATCAGGAGAAGTGTTGGTTTCATCAGCATCTGCCCGTTGCTCTAACTGCAACGCCCTAAATCACTGCATCCCACAACACACTGGATTTGGCTTGGGATCTGCTCTTATCCCAGCCTGTGGTTGTGTCGCAGTAGTTGGAGGGTCAAGGCTCTCATGGAATGGGAGAGGCGTTGGAAGTCAGGTGGTCTTATGGGATGCGGGTCTGAGTAGGGTGTTCCTCTGGTCTTGCATTATTGAGAACACTTCAGCATTTACAGCAAAGTCTTGTCAGGAGCAGAAAGGCTGTTTTGAGTTACACTTGTAGTTGTTAAGGTTTTGCATATAACCACCTTAGGTATGGTGGTTATTTAATGTCAATTTTATTTGATTTCTTAAAGTCATCAACTTGGTCTGGCTGTGCGATACCCTGCTTGAAGTCTTTCACTTGAGAACCCTGTGTTTTGCGAGGGATAGAAGGGAAGTGACTTGCCCATACACCTGCTTTCAAAAGCAGGAGCGATACTCCCTCTCCTTCCTTAAAATCGGAGTCTAATTTTGAACTTGATATTCTCTGATCAAAATTTAAGAGCTCTGCACGTGTCCAGTTATAGAAAGCACCAGCTAACTTCCAGCTGGCTGCTCCATCTGTTGAAACCTCTCTGTGTAACTGCTGTGGCTGTTTGTCAGCTAACACTGAAAATGATGGCACTGGGGTTTCTTTGCAGAAGGGGGTACCAAGACATTCCTTGCTGGAACACTTTCCCTTTGGCCGTTGCATGTAGCTGAAACCAAAACTGCAGCTCTTTGCCTGAAACTTCTCGTGGGCATCATCCTCTCCATGCTCAACCATGTCTTGACGTGGCTGTGCAAATGAGAGCAATAGAAGCTTTCAGTGAGCTGCTGCTTTGACAGAAACACTTCAAGGCAAAGGTATTTTTTCTGCCTCTGGTTCAGAGATAGCTCAAAGGCGGTGATGCTTATTTGCCATCCCTCCGCTGCTGCTCTGCCTCGTTTTTATTGTTACTTGCATGGTAAATGCCACAGTGCAGGCAGCTGTAAAGCAAGCCTTGTTTGAAGTGTAAGTCAAGGGTATTTTGAAGACTTCTTTAATAAAATCAAGTAACTGGTGAATATTTATCTTGTAACTCCCTATTAAATTGCATGTCAGAGCGTAATGGAAGCTGATGAGGATGCTTTCTGGTGGAGAAAAACTTATGATTTAATTACCTGATTTGTTGTGGTTTTTATTTTCCTAAATAAATAGATAAGTAAAGACTGAACTGGGCCTCCAGATTGGGCTTAGGAATCTGTGTATTTTGAATTTGATGGAGAATTAAGTTTGTAGTCCATCCATAGATGAAAAGATGATATTTATTGCAGATAGATCAGTTAGCTTGGTGTTTTGTGCCCTGGGATGGCAAATGACTTCCAGTTCTCTGACTGGAGCTGTAGGTGACACAGGCAAAGGCTGCGTCTCTCAGGGCTTGGTGGGGAGCATGTGTAAGTACTGAGCCCCAAACCATGCTCCTGTATTAAGCACAGATGAAATCTGCCTCTTCATGAGCAGCTTCATTACTAAGTTAAATTTAATCCCTTTTCCTTTTAGAGGGTCTTTGCAGAACATATACTGTGGAAAGCATGAAAAGTGCAGAGAATGCAATCTGCCTTCATCCTTCTCTCTCCCCCCCAAGAAAACACCACCCAGCCCTCAAAACCCCCCAAACCCACTAAATGTCCTTCCTTCTGCCCCGTGTCTCCTGTTAAGGTCCAGTTCTCCCCATCCCCAACAGAAACCCAACCCGAGCAACCCTCGTGGAGCTCGAAGATGAAGTGCCAGCGCTGGGATTCTATAACCCCAAACTCAGCTTCAGACAATAAATTTCTTAATTCCCTTCATGAACAGTTTCTTGCAGCAGTTAATTACATTTTAAAGTGATGATTGATTCTCCTGATGTGGTTGAAACCACTGCAATTAAATGTAAGAGCAGTAAGAACAGTAAAAGAAGTATTAATATGCAAAATGCTCAAATAACCTTTTTTCTTTCCCCAGCTCCCTCTTGAAACGTTTCCACACCTACGTGTGCTTTGCTCCTCTTATTTTTTATAGTGGGTAATTAGCAAGCAAGTTAACTTGACAAATGCACTCGCTGTTTTATACGATGGGAGTTGTGAGGTATTTCAGTATTGATATATTTCTGCTTGCGTTTAATGTTTTTGGATTAAATCTAAGCTGCACAACTCCAGTATTTTAGTGGCTCAAGAGCAAACAACTTCTCCCTCTATAGTTCTATCCATTTGGATTTGTGGATTTGTAGCTATTGATTTGTTGGGAAAAGAAATGTTTGAGGAAGTAACTCCTTACATCGAGAGCGAGGAGTCTTGGTTCTCCCTGCTTTAAATCAGGCTTGGGTAGCTCTGTGGGAAATTCTCCCACTCATTCCCCCTGATTTACGACTGAAGGAGACTGAAAATCTGCAAGTTTGAAACCAGCTCATCTTTAAGCACAAGGGATCTGTAGATAAACAAATGTTGTTTGCAGCATTAAAGGTGATGAGCAAGGAAAAATTGTCGCTGTTCCACTGAGCTCCATCACTGTATTCCAGGTGGGAATGTAGCTGACATGTTCAGCCAAATCCTACATAAGACTCAATTAACAGACATGAGTGTGGGGTAAAATCCAGCAGTGTGACCACAAGCTCCTCTATGCTTATCTGCTGAAGGATTTGCTAATTGTTCTGCCTAATGGGGCCTTGTAGAGCCTGGAGAAGTTGTCTCATTTCCTGCTGCACACAGGTTTTCTGGTTTATGTTCTTTTTCTTTGCTGTCATAAACTCCCCAAACATCCTCTAGTTCATTTGCTACCTAGACAATGAATTAATTTCCTATTTTCCCTGTCATTGTGCTCAGTGCCGATTCAATTAACAATAACTAATCTCAGTTTCTCACTGCCTGTTACTTCTGTCTTCTGTTTTCTTTTATTATTACTATAATTGTTATTTTTCTCCTAAAGGATCCAACCCCTAAATCCTTTCCTGGGTCCTAAAATGGCCTCTGGGAAGGACAAACCTTGCCATCTGTTTCTCTGTCCCTTTGGGAAAAGGCTGTAAATACAGGATTGAGACCCTGCAGTCAAATCCATAGCCACAGCACCTACTGACTGGAGACTAAAGAGCACCAATGCCAAACGTGTGCGTCCATTAGTTAACAGCTACTCCCATAAGCACTACCTCACAAGAAAACTGTATAACTGCCAGGATGATTTATGGGTTTCTATTGCTAAGCTCCTGCTCAGATAATTTTTCAGTGTCCGCTTTACTGCAGCCCTGTGTAAAATAGAATTAAAACTTAGACTTCGGTTAGAGCCTTCACGTCAGGAAATGACTTACTGGGAAACGTCTTCTTTTGGGGAAGTGGGCAGCAAGGATGTGGAGGGCATGAGGAGACCTGTGAGGCTCAGGTGTGAGCAGAGCAGCTTATTTTTGTAGGAAGGCTTTTATGGGAAGGGTGCTGATATGGTCCTGGGCTGGCAGGATTGTCCAGTTGGTGGCTGGGATACAATAAGCAGACACTTGGGGATGTGGCAGGGAGGAAAGCCCACCTTTAAAATATGAGCAATTCAAGGGAGCTTCTTGGGTCATCCTGCCCTGGCCCTGCTAAATGTGAGCTTGTGATTATGTCCTGATTGTGCTCTGCTGCCAAACTGCAAACATGAAAAGGCACAAATCAAGTAAATAATAATCAGTATTTAATAAGTACCCCATTGTTAACACGAGGCAGATGTTGGTGCAATGGGGCTCCTCTAGGCTGGCAGCCTAGGAGATGCTCCAGGTCCTCTCCTGATGAGGCTCAGTGCCTTTGGAGGCCTGGAAGCATTTGTAGCTACTTCGCACCCTCTTAATTGTCCCTAGGTGGGGTTAAGCCATGTTTACAGAAACTGAAGCATCACTTGCTGTGCCTTTTCTGCAGTGGCTGATTGCAAGAGGTCAGCGGTCTGGAATTGCACTGTGTACTGCTGAGTGCACTGCAACACCTCCTGTGCAATGTTTTAGAGTTCCTGCTGCTGGCTGGTAAGGATGTGAGGATGCGTTTTACTAGAGACAGGCATTCATTGCTATTGCACTTTATTTGTGATAAAGGTGCAGAGCATCCACCAGCAGCAGGAGCTGGTTGATGGCTGTTCTGAAATGAAGCGCTGAGATTTTCCTGGTGGGAACTTTTTCAGCATCATCTGTAGTGAAGCTTCATCTTATGCATTTTTCCTCACACTCTGGTTTCTAAGCTGTTATTATAATAGAGCAGTGACTCTTCTGAATATTTGATTAATGAAAATTGGCCTTTTGCATGGGTGCACAGTGCAATATTTTATCTTTCGTATTAGGTGCTGTAGTGAGCCCAGCAATTCTGCAGAGATAGAGATTATGCAGCACAATGATAAAGTATGAAAGGTGATGTGAAGTTCACAAGAGAGGAAGGAAGAATAAAAGAAACCATAGGCAAATGTGTCTGAGCTTTTCAGCTTCTTCATATAGCAGCTGTATTGCAATTCTGATACACAAGTGTGGCAGAAGTGCTGAAACACCGGATTTAGTGAGGTAAATATACCCTTAGGATAAACTTCCAATTTACTTATATTTGTGTAAGCATGTGGTGGTTTACAGATCACATCATGAAATTACTGCAGTGGGCAAGCAGAAAGTTCCCAATGCAGGCAGCAGCAGCCGGGACAAATGGGTATCCTCTCTCTATCCTTCTCCCTCCTTAGAAAGCAAGAAATGCCTGGCTTAGATAAAATAAGTGTTTAAATCACCCCGAATGTGTGGAATATTTATGGTGCTAATTTGTACGGTTGGATTTATCTCCTGCCTGGCGAGAGAGGGCTTTTTCTGATGCCCTCAATGGCTTCTGCTTCCCAGTTTGTATCACTTGCTGTCATTTTTTATGTCACTTGAAAGGCTGTGTGTGAAAGTGGAATTTGTACCAATGTGTTACAGTACAGTCAAAAGCAACTTTGGTGGTTGTCCAGGTTTCCTCCTGTTTGCTGGAGGAGCCAGGGGGCTTTCTCCTGGAGGAGTGGTTAATTGGGGCTCTGTCTGAAGGTATAAGCTTAGTCCAAGATTTAAGACGGATGTTGTGTAGGGTTCAGAGCGGTTTTGAAACTGCGCCCAGCTCCTAACTGGGTTCATCCTGGTAAAATAAATAACCTTCCCTTAGGAAATGCGTTTTCCTGTGTGGTTTGGGGAATTGTGACCAAAACTCTTCTAATTTATTTTACCTTCGGCAGTTTGTGGCCCAGGTTTCCTCTGCAGCATAAGGCTGAAAAGTTGTGCTGGTGCAAGCATTGCTGGGCAAGGTTGGAGGGCTGGGGTTGAAGGAAACCCATCCGACCTACAGTGCTTGCGCTGCAGGTTTTAGACAGGTGGGAGCGAGCTTTGATTTTTAAATACCTCTGGATAAATTAACATCCAGAACCTGGGTTATGTTCAGATCTTGTTCTTTGAGGTAATATTCCTGAGGCTAGCAAGACAGCACAGCTACTAAGGTATCAGGTTAAACCGTTTTACCTTGAACCCCCAGTAGGAATTATTCAAAGCTTCCTCATTAGCATTCATCCATATAACCTCACTTGTCACTCATCAAAGGTTACATTTTCCGTCTATGCCCAATTCTTCTTGTCCCTGTCTAGACCTCCCAAAGCCTTATAGTATTAATAAGCACTGAATTACAGGCGTGCAACTGATGGTGCCTCTTCCCCTCTTTCTACCTTCTGCCTCCTGAATGCCGAGCCAGCAGCAGCATGAGCATCTGCAGTTAAGCAAATCCATGAAGAGCATGGACAAAGCAGTTTGCTGGAGAGTGCTTGTGTTTTCCCAAGGTTACACTCGGTGTCAGATTCCATCAGAAATCAAAAGGTGGAGGCTGGAAGTGCTTTGGTCCCATCAGGTCTGGAGAGAGAAGTAACCTGGGGGAAGAGGTGAGGGACAGGCTGGTGGCAAGTGATTGAAGTAGGACGTGCTCTGAAAGGTAGGGACAGATGGAGCGTGCAGGTGTTCAGCTGCCAAGGGCTTGGCAGGGAGCTGGGAAGACTTGAGGCTGTTTTACTAAGAAGTTGCAAGTATTCAGACAGCAGATTTGACTATGTTGGGGTTTTTTCCTCATTATCCGGAAGCTGCATGTGCCCTATCTGATGCTCAAGAGCCCCTCCTTGCAAAGCCGTCAAGTGATAAAAAGGATGCTGCTGGGGTCAATGGGTGCTTCCCTCAGCTCCAGCTTGACTTTTGCTGGTGTTGGCAGCGATGGATGATGCCTGTCTGGCTTCTCTGCTCTTGGTTTGGGTGTTAGAAAACATACAGCCTCCAGGAAGGAGGGATTTCTGCTCAACTGCTCCCCTGAGACTTACCAGGGTCCCTGATGCAGTGGAGAAGGCAGCAGGGAAGAGAGTTTCAGGGAGGAGTGGGGATCCCCAGCAGGGAGCTGGCCAAGGGGAGGAGAAAGGAATCTGTTCAGGGAGGAGCAAATGCCATCCCATATGCTTGATTGTAGCTTGAACACCCACCCTAGGAACACTTCAGGGCACAGGCGCAGGTTATGAAGGGGAATGGTGCCCTGGGCAGCTGAACTGGGATTTGAGCTGCCTCTCCTGGGAACCGCAATGGCCTTTGGTCCCACGAAAAGCCGCTAGGAAAGGGAGAGAACCAAGACAAGCACGTTCAGACTCCTGGCTGTCAGTCTGCCTGCACTTCCCCAGCAACTTCTGGGCCTGTTTCATGTGCATCCTGACAGGGAAGCAACTGCAGGACTTAAAATTCCCAGGAAAACTTATCGGCGGAAGCAGCTGTCTGGAAAAGTGAGATGAGCATCAGGAAATCCGCGCGGAAAAGCATCACGGGCAGGAGTCAGGAACTTGGGTTTTTTTCCTGGCACAGGTTTTGTCTGCTGGCACCAGGAAGTGACAGCCTCGTGCAGATGTTGTGCCCAGCGGTCCTGCCTTTGGCACAGCTGGAAGGATGTTGTGAGGGAGGGAGGTGTTGTTAAGCCAGGTCAGGCCGTGCTCTGGCATTGCGGAAGCAGGAGGACTGCAGGAAGTGAGGAGCTTTTGGCAGCTGCAGGCATCAGGGGAAAACCCTCCTGTCTCATACAGAAATAACAGGAGAAACTGTCCTTTTCCATGCACGCTATTTCCTTTCACACTGCTCGGTTCCATTCTGAATCTGGACTGGATGCACTGAAGTTAATTACGAAATTAAAACATTCCAGGAAATAATGAATTTGCACATGATAACTACGACTTGTTTAAAGGTCACTGGGTGAGGACTGTTTAAAAAGCTGATAAAGATCTTGCATCCACAAGGCTGTCATCAAATTGTTTGCTCATTTAGTAGCAGGCTTCTCTGAGTTACTCAGATTTATTCCTCAGCAAAAGGAGGTGGAAGTGGCCTTTTCAATGGCTTTTATTGTAACATTTCATTTCACCTTTAAGGAAACATGGAAGCTGATGATTCAACCTTGATTGCTATTGCAGTGGTGACAGCGATGATTATGTACCCATAACATCCAATGAAAAAACTCAATCTGCTCTGCTGCTGGTGATGCTTTGTGTAATGTGGTGCTTCAGTATGGTGTGAGTCAATATGCTGGTGGGTTTGTGCCCTTGGCTGAGCTGCAGCAGACCTGTGCAGGGACGTCTCATGTGTTCTGCTGCCAGATCTGCCTCTTCTCTACCCGGGGTCGCTCCTCTGAGCAGAGTGGTTCCAGGTGTGTTGGGAGAGTCCTGTATCTGGTTGTATCCTTCGTGTTGAATCTGGACCCGTTCTTGTGTTCATTAGAAGTGACAATGAAGCTTTCACTGGTGGAAGGAAGAGCTGGGGCTGGAGTGGAGAGGGGGAGTTTGTCTCATTTATCTTTAGGACTGGCACCTCTACAGCAGTGGAGAAGGCAGCAGTGGGATGCTGGATCCTGGAACTGGTGTTTGCTGGGGTTGATGCCAAGATGTTGATGCTCTTAATGGTGTTAGGATGGGGAATTCCTGATAATAGAAACTTGTGAAGAGTTTAGTATCCCTGTTGCAATCTACTGTTTAGCTGCATTGCCTCCCTGGGCTGCGTCACTCTGGTTTTCCTCTCCCTCCACCATGGAGCACTGAGTGGAAAGCAGAAAGCAGGGAGCAGCTGAAGCCCAGGCACTGCCATTCCCGTTATGAGAAGTCTGAACCCACGACATGTGAGTGACTTCCAGTTTTTCCCAGAATTGGCTGCTGTTATCCGTGCTTCTCTGGCTGAATGAAGCGACACAGTTTTATTAAATTAGCCATTTGTTATGTGTCTTGTGCACCATGGAAAGCAATTTTGGAGACTAATGACTGCAAGGCCCCTCACAATAGCAGGTGTGAACTCTCTGTGCTGCAGCCAGTCTTGCTGAGGACAGTGTCACCAGCGCTGGCATTGAGCTGGCAGAGAAAACAGAGCGCTGGTGACCATGCAATGTCTGCCCTCTTCGCACAGAAAGCACTTGAACCCAGGTCACACGTCAGTGGGAAGATGTCATTTCGCTTAATATCACACCCTGAAAGAGGTCATATTGTTTCTTCTGTCTCACAGCCCAGTGTGGTGTCAATGGGCCAGTTGCCATTTGGAAAAGGAGCTGTGTCTGTTCCAGTAGATGGATGCGTAACTTCTGCTAATGTCCCCAGACTGCATCTGATAGAAGGGCAGAACAGCTTGGCTTTGGGGAGAGCATTCCCTGTCTCCTCCCATTATGATAAAGATGCCCTTGAAGAAGACAAGAAGTTAGAGACTGAAAATAGAAAAATACCATTTGATAAAAGCATCACATGGGAGGAAGTATAGCAAACCCCGTGGAAAAGTCAGGAAACATTGTCTTTATTTGAGGAGGAGGGAGGGAAGTGCCTGCAGGTCCGGAGGAGATGGCAGCAGACAGGCAGCTTTTGTGCCACTGGATCTTACTTGCTTTAACAGGGAGCTTTGCTCCTCCCTGCTGCAGCAGCCACCTCTGTGTTGCTCAGGTCTCAAAGCGGGAGGTGAAGTGGTGCAAGAGGCACTGCTCTGTGCTATTATCCTTTTCCCAACAAGCCGTGCATTGCTGTCCTGCTGCAGCACCTGTGAATCAGCTTTTCTATTCCCAGAAGATGGTAGCTCTAAAAATGGTGTCTTTATCCTGGGTCATAGAATCATCTTTGCAAGTAGGTGGAGTTAGGAATTGTACCCCTTGCAGAAGGTCACTGGGTTCCCCATCTACAGAGGCACTGGGATATTTATGGGACACCTCACAGCGTTCCTGTCAGGATCCTTTCTCCTAATATATGCGCTAGAGAGTTTGAGCTTGGTGTGCAGGAAAGAATGTAAAGCCCGCACAATAAATCTGCTTGTATTAATTCAATGGCTCTCTTGTGCAAAGCCTTTTTACTGCTACAGGTCCTGAATAAACTCAGAGCACAGTGATGTTTTGGAACAACTTGCGGGTGATGCGGGAAGCTGAGGAAGCTCGTGCAGACAGCATCAGCCAAATCACACGAGATGTTAAGCCCTAACAAGAGACTGGGCTGTTTTCCTGTGTGTTAGCGGATGTCTGGCAGTGCTTTGGGTGGTCTAGTGAGCTGTTTCCAATAGAGGACAGTGTTGCACAGTCACACTGGCTGCTTATTGATTAGGATTCAGAATCTAGAGTCATAATATTATCCAGGCTAAAAATCCTGGCCCAATTCCTTAATGGGCTTAGCTCTCCTGTTCTGTAAATTCTTGCTGTTGTAGTGTTTGTCCCCAAACCTTTCCTGCAGCAGGAAACACACTGTGTTGGGCTTTCTGGAATCTCTGCCTGTTACAAGACTGCATGTGATTGCCAAGGGTGGTCTTTGTAAGGGGAAAGGGTCTTCTCCAGCTCTTCCTCCCATAGAATGGACTAAGTAGTTCATAAATTAGCACTGAATTGCTAATTTAGGAGCTGAATTAGGTGTTTGTGACTCTGCGGTGTGAAAAGCAGCCTCTGTCCCTGGTGTTGGGGTTTCAGACCTTTAGGAGCACAGGTGAATCCTGTTCGTATCCCTTGGAGCATGAGTTTTAACTGTTCCCTGGGAACTGAATTTTAACCTGAAAGTAGTTGGCTTTCCTTCTGGGAATTGGTTCTTGCAGCATCCACTCACTCTCAAGCTGGAGGGATGGACACTTGCCTGTGCTATCAGTTGCTGACAGATACCTGGGGAGAAGCTGGTGATGGCATGGGATCAAATGCTGCTTTCTTATCTTATCTCCATACCGGAGTGGTTTTGGCTGTAGTATCAGTAAACTGGGGAAATCCTCTTGACACGTTGAGCAAATAGATGCTGCCAATAAACCCCATAAGCAACAAAGCCTTTTTTATTGCGTTGTGAGGCCACATTTTATTGGTGAATTAATAGGAATAACCAAACTATTTTAGTGGTTAACTGGGAACAATATATTAGTTGCAGTATTAATAAGTGTGGAGTGACAGGAGACTTGTAAGAGTGGGAAAATGAGATACAGTATCCCTGGTGCAAAATCTCTTATGTTATAAAAGACATTGGGTTAACTGGGGATAGATTTAATACCTCAGCTCTGTTTTTATTGGATAATTAGTAGCGAGCCAACCCTGGGACAAGGACAAGTCTGAAAATCAAAGAAGTCAAGAAAGAAGGGGAAAGAAAAAGAAAATAGGTGGCAGATTTGGGTTTTTGCTGTGTATCTTTGTACACAGCCAACCACAATGTAAAGCTTCATTGGAACAGGCGGGGGGCAGCTCTCGACACACATGTGATGAGGAAGGATGTGGGTGCCCCTCGCAGCCCTGCTCTCTGCCTCTCCATGAGATAAACCATCGCAGGAAGGTTTGCTGAGCTTCCATGCAACATCCCCACCAGTTTGTGTGCAGCCAGGTCTGTTACAAGAATAATGCATCAGGTGTGTAATTGCAAGGGTTTTCCTTAATTTTAGCTTCCCGGATAAAAGCACGTACCGTGAACAACATGTGTAAGACATGATTCTCAAAGAATTCAATACGATGTAAAAGCTGGGAGCTGGAAGGCTCTGGAGATGGTGATTTGATGAAGGGCACATGGGCTGCCAGCATTTTGGGGGGGTTGAAATGTAAACCACGCTTCCTGTGGCTAATCGTGCAGAAAAAGAGCCTAGTGCTGCAGTTTTCTCTGCACCGTGCAGCCGTGCTAACATTTACTGACTATGGAGTCTGCTTATTTCCCCCATTTTTTATTCTCAGCAAAACTTTAATTACAGCTTACCTACCACCTTCTGCCTACGTTTACAATGCGATAAATTTCCAGTCTCCCTATGCAATCTGCATCTCAAACAGTGCAGTGCTGTGGCAATGGACGTTATTGATTCCCTGAAGAAATTATAATGGTATTTGTTCCAAGGCGAACAGGGACACAGAGGCACATACGAGTGCATGCCAGGTATTAAAATGTCCCCGATCCTCACTTGCACCAACTTGTCTGTGCTTTATTGAGCAGCACAACTCCAGGTTAGGAACCCAGTACAGTTATTTCAAGGTGACTGATGTGATGGAAAAGCAGAAGCAGGAACAGGAACTTGTACTGAATTTGATTCCTTACTTTCCAAAACCGGAAGCAGTTTTTGCTTGTTTCCTCCTCACCCTGGCTTGTGGGACTGTTTAAATTGGTACACAGGAAAAGACGGTTGCTTAATGATTTGAAAAGTAAATGAAAGATCACTTTGTAGTGTTTAACTGATTTTTTTCCTGCATGAATATCAGGAACAGAAGTGGCTGTGAACAGTAATTAAAGGTGGAATCAATGGGCTTTTAGCTGTTGGGAAGGAAAAAAATAGCTAGAAATGAACTAAATTGACATGTTTGCAAAGTATTGTCTGTAAGATTACTGCTGGCTTGAAACATAGAATCATAGAATAGTTAGGATTGGAAAGGACCTTAAGATCATCCAGTTCCAACTCCCCTGCCATGGGCAGGGACACCTCCCACTAAACCATGCCATCCAAGGCTCTGTCCAATCCGGCCTTAAACACTGCCAGCGATGGAGCACTCACATACAACAGAGTTCATTAAAAGGCTCTGAAGGTGAAAATTGGCTTCTCCTTTAAAGTCTGTGTTAATTTGTCATTAGTATTCAGTGACTTCACGCAGCATCTGGCTGACCTCAGATGAAGCTCTCTGTGCTCCAGTGCATTTTATGGAGAAGGTTTCCCAAACACTTTAATTTGATAAACGTGATGGCCCCATTCTCATCTGATGTGAATTAGCTTAAAGTGAAATCAGTAGAGCGTCAGTGATTAACATCCAGTTGTGATCATTGTGTGTTAGAAGATGCTTAGACCTAAAGTGTAACCCTGTGGGTGCAGCACTGGTGCGTGGGAGCTTTCTGTTACTGTTCGGGGATGAAGTAGCTGGATTACTAATAACAGGAGAACTAGAACTGTAAGGTGATGAGGGCTCATCCTAAGCAAGAAGAATGTCCCTGTTCTTTTATAGTGTTGTCAAATGCTGATATTGATGATTTATCTTTGAAGTTGAGCTGGAGGATAATGAAAAGGTTGTAATTGTTGAACAAGCTGATTTTACACTTGCTGCATCTCCTCTGTAATGAGGAGAGGATGAGAAGTTCCTTCTTTGTGGATCCCGTGTTTGTGTCAAACTATAATCTGCCCCATTTCACCCTCCTGCAACGTTATCAGGTAAACCAGCAGTCATTGAAAAGAAATCGGTTATTGAAAAGAAATGACACCCCTCACTGGGGTTTTTCCTTTAATTTGGCTTACAGAAATGTCTCTGAAGCTGAGGGTAACATTGGTGCAGGTCAAGGTGCTCTGCAGCTAGAGCATCGCTGCAGGTATGGGATCTGCAGGAGGGCTGGTGTGATGCTGACACGGGGTATTTCTGCCCTGTGTATGGATGTGCATCGCCTGTGTGCTGTGCCTGCTCTTCCCTATCAAATGCTGCTTGTAGGGATGAGAATGTTACTGTGTATTTATAAATACTCCTGCATGAAGGTGAAGGCTGAAGGTGATTAAAGCAGGAGCCAGAGGATGATTTTGGCTGAAGGCAAACCCTAGTTTGCAGAGATATTAGTTCAGTTTCCTTCTTTTTATTCTGTGGTTCTTTCTTTTATTGTTGGGGTTTTTTTATTGCTTTGTTTTGTGTTTTGGCTTCATTTTGTTTGGTTTTGGGGTTTTTTCACCCAAATTCATGCAATATCTTCGGTTTCAACTCTCAACCTGATGCTGTGAGGTTTAAATATAGGGATTTTACAGAATTCTCAGGCATTGCTCATATAAGAAAGGGGTTTTGGTTTTGTGGTGTGGTTTCTTGTTTTCTTATTGTTCTTTTTATTAGGGTTTTTTTACCCGTTTGAGGGGTTTTGTGTCTGTTAATGTAAGATGTGATTCCTGCCTGTGGCACTAGATGGTGTTTAACCAAGCAGGAGCCCTGGAGATGAACGAATCCCAAACGGAGTCAGTGGGGTTGAACAAACAAGAATGATGGCCCAGGTGTTCCCCGGATGAATCGCTGCATTCTGCACCCCAAAATCTGTTTGAAAAAGTCAGGTTTCAGCACCCCTTTTATTTCGAAAATCAATAGAACTGACGTGGAACCTGTGCTTAAGAAACACAAGAAAAAGGGAAGTTTAAATTCCAGCTCATCCCTGTCTTCAGCCCATATATAATCAATAATAATAAAGGAATACATCTAACAGTAAACCTTGTGGGTTCTGAGAAAATGAGAAATATCCTGCCTGGTTCCCTTGAGGAATTTCAATTTACACTGACTCTTAAACAGGAGGAAGATGTTTCTCAAAATGAATTACACTGTTCTTGTCCAAAAGGTTCCCCTCAATGGGCATGGTATATATGTGTGCATAAAGCCTGCTATAAACAAGGGCCAGGTAGAGTGCGATTCCACCAGCACTTCCCAGGCTTCCTGGGGCAGGCTCTTATCTTCTCGGTGAGGTAGAAATAGGATGCTGTGCCTTTGCAGCAATGATGTGATGCCACCAGGTGTGCAGACTTGGGGAAAACCAAACCAAAATTAGAATACAGAACACCCATAAAGCCTTATCTAGGAAAATCATTGACAAAAATCACACAAGAAGTGTTTAGTTTGGCAAGCCAAGTGTTTTCCCATGTGCTGGTTACATTTAATACCTTGTGTAACAATGTAAACCCCAGAAACTCTGGGTTTGGTCCATCTCCTAATCAACTTCTGAAGCTTGAATAAGCAAAACATGCACAACATTAATAAAAGCTTAGAAACAGCCGGGTCTTGGTCCTAGAATACATTTATAGTGATAGAATAAGCAGTTCTTTTGTCAAAACAAATAGGGAAGTGCGAGGATTACCCTGTAGGATCATGATCCTCTCTACTGATGCGTGTGGGTTTTTCCAATAGCTGAACTCTTCCGTACTGATGCAAACCAAGCCCCAGCTTCAAAAGACCCTTTGTTTAATCAACCAGCTCCTCTTCTGACATTTTATTATTGCTTTGAACATTTACGCATGTTGTTTTGCGTTACTTCTATCAAGCCAGCGTTTCTTCCCCTACAGCGAGGCCAATCAAGTGATGTATGATTTATATAATGCTCTTTGATTAATATTAAATGTGAAGAACAAATACATTTGGAGGATCTTTGTTTTGTGATAGACTTTGTTGTTTGTCGTGCTGAGACTGGGGCTTGTGACAACTCCCTGGGAACACGTGAAGAGTTCTCTTTGTTTTCCGAGCCACATTATGCTTGAGAAAAACTTAGGTTTTTCTCAGTATTGCTTTTTTTGTTGTGTTTCTTATATCTTGGATGGTTCTTGGGTTTTTTAATAACCCACACTTAGAATATGTTTTGTAATTGCTGCTTGTGATTTTCTTTTAGAAGAAGGCAGCAGTTTGCAGGTTATTAACAGATTATTAAGGCTCCATCCACCACTGCTCTCTTCATCCTGATGTAGCAGAAAAAAGACTCCTTTACGCTTTGGAAGTCAAGGTTTGCTTTATGTGCAGGGTCATATTAAGTGAAATTTTACCCCAAATAGTAAACAGGCATCTATAACAGCTTTGCTTTATGGCATTTTAAATTAATATAATTTTCTTTGGGGATGACAAATGCTAGGCACGAAGAAGGTTTTTTTTGTGAATGAAAGATATATTAAGTACACATGAAACCAAATGCAATGCTTGCACAAAGTTCTGCAGATCTGTTATTTCCTGGCCAGAAATAGCTTTCTCCTGCTTACCAATTGCTTTGAACGCAATCAGTGGTATTACCGCCGGGTCTTACGTATTTGTGTTCAGTCTCATCTGTTTCGCAGCTTTTCTTGGTGTTTTGTGTCTGTTTGCTCAGCGAGATAGGGAAAGTGCCAAAGCTCTGAGTAAATGTTCCAGACTTCCAGGAAACCCTGAAGAATTGTTGGAAAATGGCACTATGGGGGTTTGGGAATAGAGCACACTTCTGCCGGGGTCGGAGGGTTATCACAGAGGAAAGAGAGGACGCTTGACAGTGATAAGTACTAATGCTTCTAATATGGTTTGACCTTAGAGACAGTGATGTTGGCGGTGGTGAATCAATAGTATCTCTCTGAGGTGGGACTGACCTTGGACATGTTTGTGTGACGTCTGCTGTGTTCCCTCATCCCCAGGCAGGCGAGTGGTTCTGTGCATTGCTGGTTTATGCTTTCATTAAGGTGTGTTAGCAGTTAAACCCAAAGGAAACTAAAGATAGAGGCAAAACCTGGGTGTATTGTAGGGACTAGGGGAGAAAAAACACCCCAGTCTGTGCGATAGAGAAGAGCTTAAGGTAAAGACTGAAAGCTGGTGATGCTCCCACTCATCATTTCATCTACATCCAATGTTGGACACCAAATTGGTGGAGCTTTCACTAGGGCTTCCTGAGGCGAGTGGTATTATCTATTCGCAGCAAATCTGTCATCGTTGCTCACCTTTACAAGTTATTTGTGAAGAAAAGAACTTTCTGTTTGCCTTTAATAGAGTTACATATAAATCAGTGCTTAGCTCTTTCCTTTTGCTGTAGCCTCCTGCAATTTCCTCTGTGCAGTCTTCACACTGGATGGCTTCTCCAGAGGCTTGAAATGAATCACAGAACAAAATGAAACCTGACCTTATGCCCTATGTATTTTTTATGACTGGAGCTTATCTTATCAGACACAACTGCCCACCTGGCACCGGAAAAAAACCTGGGTGATGTTTCCTAGCAGAAAGAAAGAGATGTTGTTTCTTCAGCGCTTGATGGTGCTGTCAACCTTGTCTGTGTGTTTCACCCAAGCATGACTTGCTTAAGAATAAAGCCATCTCTGAGCTCTGTTTTAAGCATGGCCTAGCAGAAACCCGATTGCTTGGCAGCACTTGAGCGTGGAGGGAAGGGGAGTTGTGGTGGGGCTGACGGTGCCGCTGCTGCACATGGCTTTGATGGTAATCGGGTCGGGCAGATGTCTCCAACAGCTGTGGCTAATGGGCTGCTGTGCTGGGCAGGGACCAGGCCTCAGAACAATTTCTGCTCCACAGCAAATGTACAGGCCTGAGTGCATGGAAGAATCAAACTTGTTCTGCATTTAACATTATGATTAAATTCTGCCCTCCCTACTGAATCAACATGTTGTTAGTGCTTTATGCTGGGAAGTTGTTTTTTTATGTACAAAGTTGGTTCTTTTTTGTGTGTCTTTTTTCACCCTGTATTATTTGCTTGCAATGGCAATTTAAATTATTGATAAGATCTTAAACCTGAGCTAATTCACTTCAATTTATCCGATAGACAAAACTATTTATAATTAACAAAGAAGCAGAGGTCACTTCAGTGTATAATAGCTGCCGAGCCAAATGAATAGCAATTAGGCAGTTTCTTATGCTAAGCTAAAAATTATGCAAGGACTACCTTCCAAACAGCCTTGAAATGATTAACAAGAGATTCGGGTGTCAGGCTATGGGGAAGGAGGAAGGAGATCCAGGGAGGGGGTCTGAAAACTGTGCCCTTGTTTGTGTGGTTGGAGTAGCTATGCTGGCACTGGAAACATATGATCTTTTAAAATAAACCTTATCTTTAAATCATAGTGACAGCAGAAGCTATTGTAAGAACATGACCATACATAATTGAAGAGGACAATGGGTGAGGGTTTTGCATAAAAAGAATAGGATTTGAGCCGGTGGCTCGCTTCATCTGTCAGCATTTGCCTTGGCAGTTCCTAAGGCTGTTGGTACTCTTAGTTCACGTGGAGACTACTTCTTGACATGAAGACGGGGAGAAAATGCCCCTAAAACGTCCCCACCACCTTGCTATAGGTTCCTCTGGGGCTTGCATGCTGTTTGAGGAAGCAGGACGTGAAGGAATGGCCTTGCTCATACCCTGCCTGGGTAGCGTGGTTTTGTTTGCACAGTGTGCTTTATTACTGGGAAACAATGGTTAAAAGAAGAAGAAAAATGAATGTAGGTTACAATGCAGAGTTATTGCACCAGAGCTGAAACAAGTGTAAAAAGTAACAACAGTTGCATAATAGAACACTAAAAAAAGGCTTCTTACCTTTGCTTGCAGGACATAATGCCAGATGACAACACAATATAATTAGATTGCCACATGGCCCCTTGTAAAACTAGAAAGAAGAAGAAATGTATGGGTGTATTAAAACTCCTTTCATTTTCTAATGCCTTTAGAGAGCGATTGGACATAAAGGACTTGCTCTGGCAAAATGCTCTAGTGAGCTATTAGGTTTTTAACTGGTTTATAGGGCTTTTTATTGTTGCCAGGCCTAGTTTTTCAGTATAATGACTTTGTCCTCTCTCCCCCTTCCAGCCTGTCGCACATTTGTCAATCTCACTGATAACATTCACTATAAAGATAAGCCCAGGCTCTTATGAAGCACTGTGTCCTGCTGACATATCCTTCCCTTGGCTTTCTTTAGCGAGACTCACAGGACTTCTTTTATCTGATGATCTTGTGATACAAATTTCTTGTGTCAGCTCCAGATCTCACAGACAACAGGAACGAAACCCCGTCATTGAAGTAGTGGACACTGTCACCTCTGGGCCAGGTTTAAGTGGAACACAGAGGAGGAGAGCAGAGACTCATTTGGGTCAGAACATGACCTTTCCTTAGCAGTTAATCAGGAGCAAAGCCCTCACTCTATTTCCAGTTAATCAATATATAATCTTTTTCTCCCCATTATAAACAGGGGAAGTTCAGGCTAGATTTAAGGAAGAAGCTCTTTACTGGGGGGGTGGTGAGGCACTGGCACAGGATGCCCAAAGAAGGGGTAAATGCTCCATCCCCGGCAGTGTTCAAGGTCAGATTGGACAAAGCCTTGGGCAACATGGTCTGGTGTATGGTGTCTCTGCCCATGGTAGGGGGTTGGAACTGGATGAACTTAAGGTCCTTTCCAACTCTATGATCCTATGATTAAGACTGTAAGGCTAAAATGCAAGTGGCCAGGAAGGAAGGGCTGAATATCGAGAAGCAACTTCATTCTCTCAGTGAGGCTGCTGAAATTTCCTTCTAGAAAAAGACAGCTTTTGCTAAGGACAAATGGATGCTAAAAATCACTACATTCGCCGTGGGTTGATTAGAATTGGGCCTTTTCAAAGGAAAACAATATTGCTTATTAGTGGACCTGCCAAATTTTGTCCTGACTCAAATCTTTTAAAGTCAGTGGAAATGTCAGAGCTGCTGCAAGCGTGTGCAGCTGACAGTGATAAGTTGTGTGTATCTCTAACCAGGAGTTTGCAAATGATGCATAGGGAGAGCACTTGAGAGAAAACTTGCAAACTGATATGAGCAAGAAAAATGTTCCTGATTAATGCAGTGGGGAAAAAAGAAAGTTGCCACTTCCTGGTGTTGATTGTTTTTATGGCAGTGGGAAATGTAGGCTTAGCTGGGAATTAAGGACGGATCACAATGTCGCCATCACAATGAGCCCTTCAAGGCTTCCCAGGCAGCTTGGGAGTACGCTACCAAAAGCACACTGAGGAATAGATAGGATGCTGACCTGGTGAGTGAATGTGTCTGGTTCATCTCTTTCACCTATTGCACTTTTAATGTCTGTGACTGGTCTCCAGAGCAGTGTTCTTGGATCCATGATAAACAAATTCATGTTGCCGTAGAGAGAACAGGACAAGCCTGACTGGTTTCTTCCCTGTCCATCCATCCATCCTGAAAGTTGGCCTTTGGGAGATCAGACGGGGTTTGCTTCCAAGCTGCTAATGCAGCTTCTGGGGCTGAGGCTGGACTGCCATGTCTGCTGGCTTCTGGCATGTTTCTGTGACTTCTTCCTGGTCATAGTAATGCAGTTCACAACATTGTTTTGGCACTAATGGAGACCTCAGCTGAACATTTCAGTTTAGATCTGTGTTTTGAATTGGAGATGAAGAGCAGTCTGCTCTTTGCTCCCTCTCTTGAGTTTCCTACCCGAGTTACTGGACTCTTAGCAGGTTAAGTATGCTGAGCTGACAGAATAAGGCTGGACCACACAGTCCCAGAGACAAGACATTTCCAGCTGGCATGATCTGTGTATTAAATTCAATACCACTAATACCTGCCAAGACAGTGTGAGGCACCTCTATCAGACAAGCTTATGCAAGTACTATGTATGTATGAGTGTATTTGCATGTATGTGACATAGGTTTTATATGTTCTTATGTGTAATATATCCATGTTGTTCAATTATCCCCGCTATTGTTATGTTTTATTTAACCTAGTGTGTTGACTCTGCCTGCCTGCAGCACAGCAACTGAACAGCGTGCTTGTAAGCATATAGAAGATGGCAAGAAGAAAAATAATTAACAAGAAGGCATGTCAAAGCTATTCAGTTTTCATTTACAGCAGCAACAAACCTTGTGGGTAGTGAGCCAGTTTCACATCACATTACCATAAGCAAACATTTACAGGGTAAGTACAAAACCAGCTGGATAATTGTACTCCCACGTTAGAATATAGCCTGCAAGTGTAGCCTGCTCCACACACAGCAGAGTGGATGAGGGGACAGCCAAGGGGACAGGTTTTGGGCACGAAAAAAAGCCTGTTATGGACAAAAACTGAACAGCACGGTCTTAAAATAGGTCTTAGCATAAAACATTTCAGTTGGAAGGGAGCTTCTGTCTCAAGAGTCTTTGTGTGGTTACAAGTAGAAAGAATAGGCTTAAACTGAAATCAGGACAAATCAGGCTGGATAAGTAAGGAAAAACCCCAACCAACAACAAAGAGAACACTAGAACAGCAAAAGCTGTGTTGGACATCAGAAGGGTTTGCCCAGGAAGGTGGGAACTGGTGCTGGGGTCAGGTGAAGAAACACATTTGCTCTTTTCTCTTCATAGAGAGCAATAATGCTGTTGCCCACTGAGGGACTGGGTCTTACTCCTTTTCTTTCTCTTTACCTCTCCCTTTAGCTAGACAGGGCCGCCAAGGTCCCAGATTAGCAAAACAGTGTGACCTGTGACTGGCAGTGTGGTGCAGTAGGCAGGAGGCATGGGAGTTGCCCTGGCTTGGTCCAGCCAGCGAGGTGATGCTTTGAGGTGCAACCTAACGACCACGTACATGCCTGGGAATGGAGCCAGTATTTCTATAGCAGCCCTTGACACGAGAGGAAATACCAGAGAAAATCCAATGAAACTTCACAAGTGAAATGTCTCTTAATTGTTCAGGGGTCACAACCTCTCTCCGTCAAAGCCCCGGATAATGAGTTTCCCTTCAGCCCTGTTTGGCCTTGTCTTTCTGAGGTACAAACCTGAGCTTTTAAGCATGAGTAACAAAATCATCAGCGTTGTCTAGATCTGTGCAAACAGATATGCTTTTGCCGCATAGGGCAGCTCCTAAATAGAGGAACTTGCTCCAGTTTGGGGCAATTTCTCCCTATGATGGCAATTTAGCAGGAGAGAAAAAGGCATCAGAAAAGCACCTTTGAGAGCAGGCATGAGCGTGTTAATTCGTACGGTGTTTCTGCACTAAATCACAGAAGTTTACCCACAACAGAAAGCTCAGTGCTCAAGTGGTGCTGGGTGATCAGCTTCCAGAAACAACCAGGGATGACTTTTTAATTGATGTTTGATGTTTCTTGCTAATTTAAATGTCACTGCTCATATCTATGTCTCTGTTACCTCAAGGGTAGGTTACTCAAGTGTGAACTACAATAGTGCCGTATCTCAAGCACACTTGAAAAGGTGCTTCAATGCAGAATGCCTCTGTTTACATTTAAAATGATAGATTATTATTTATTATTTATATTGCAGTACTATCCAGCAGCTCCAGACATCTATTAGGAAGCCTTTACGAGCAGTGCAAACCAGACCATAACGTAATGTCCCTACCCCTGATAGCTTTTGTTTGTAAGTAAATCCAGCCATGAATATATCAGCATGTCTTCACAGTAACCAAATATATCTGTGTTGCAGTGTTGAGGTTTCAGTTTTTAATCATGCAGCTGCCAATGGACTGAGATTTTACTGCACAAACGGCTTCATCTTCTTTCTTCCACAGGTAAAATCACTTCAGGCATTCAGG
Source organism: Amazona ochrocephala (assembly GCA_039720435.1). Taxonomy (NCBI): domain Eukaryota; kingdom Metazoa; phylum Chordata; class Aves; order Psittaciformes; family Psittacidae; genus Amazona; species Amazona ochrocephala. The sequence continues at coordinate 18,470,991 of CM077889.1, forward strand.
CTTGAGGCTACTCAGGTAAATGAGGCAAAGTAGCTGAAAGGGTATTTAATAGTTTGGCTTTGAAATTGTCTGTATTTGGTGCAAATAATAGCAGGTTGATAATAGGTAACTCATGTTGCAGATGTGCTTTGAGGCTTTTGGGACATGACTGATGGAGGAGCGTTACTTGGATATTCTTTCTCTCCCTCTTTGTTTCCTGGAGCTGAAAGCTTAGAAGCCCACACCACATGGAAACCTTTTAGATCTATTTACTCAGAGATGTTTTTTCCCCTGCAGATGTGTACAGGCTGATTGGCTTTGACAGACAGCGCAGCCTCCGCCTCGTCTGATAAGAAAGGCCCTGTGCTAATAAGCTAATATTCTCAGTTGCACTCATAAATGATGCAGTGATCCTAACAGGCTTTTCAGCTGCTACCAGAAGTCCCTGATCCATATGTTTAAGTGCACTCATGTATGCTGAAAGAGCAGGGAGGGCTTGCTGCTCGTGTCAGGGAGCAGAGGTAGGGTGGTTAATGTGTTGTCCTTTTCCATTCTTCCATACATCTTTTGTTAGATGAGCTGTGCTTAACTTCTGTCCTGTGTCGTGGAAGAAAAAGGCAATAGTACTGAGTGTGGAAAGATGCTATATCTGTTTTGTTTCAAATGAGATAGCAATCTGATGTTGTGCTGGTGCTTCTTGGTATCTGGTGGTTAGCAGGCAGGTTCTTTAATATCAGCACTCATATGTGAAAGAATCTGGCCCCCCAGTTCAGTCTATGATGTGTGAGATGTGAGCTGGGTTGAGATCTTGGAGACTTTGGGCTGGAGCTCAAGGCTGAATCATGTTTTTTGGAGACCTGTATATGTCTCTGTCAAAGGATATGTTGAACTCTTTATATGGAGAAGCCAAAATTGCCACCCCTCCTTGTTGAACTTGCTAAGCGCTTGTTTGCATGGTTAGGCTGGCTGCTGGACCAGATGACCAGCCCAGGTGTGCATCTTACACCAAGTCAAGTCTTGTGTGTCCACTTTCCCAGCTGTCAGTAGGAGACAGCCATGCCAAAGATAAAGGAAAGAGGTTCATTTAATCCGCTAACTGTACTGGAAGTATGGAGAGGATGGCATCCTCACATGTATGTTCAGCTTGCATATCCAGCGATTCACACCAACACCCACACTACCATCACAGTCAAAGATTAGCACAAAATCTGCTTTTCCTCGCTTTTGCTTCCAAAATTAGCTCACCCCTGAGTCTTCCCTTTCTACCTTGATGAAAAGCCCCCAGAACCTCACATGCTAACCTGGTGCATTTATTTTTGTGCCTTCTATTGATAAAAAGTCCTATTTTTCAGGCTAAATTGTTGCTTTGCTGCACTACTCCAAGAGCAGATCAAGGCACGGTTTGTTCCTCTGTTCCCTTTTTGCTGCTTGAGCGAGTGCCTGTGTTTAAAAGCATTTGCCTGAATTGAACCCAGTAAATTCACTTGCAATATTTAAGAAGATCTGTCAGTGGTGCCGTGTTCCTTGTATTTAATCCAATAAGTATCATATGTGTTCTGAAGCGCAGAACTCAATGCGAGATGTTTTTGTGTACCTGGGGGGTGCATCTGCCTATTCATCTTCTGCTTTTCTGGTTGCTCTTCAATAACCTGGACACTAATGTGACCCTGCCTGCAATCAAAATCCTCTTGTCACACTGTGCTCATCAGAGTTGGGTTTGATGTAGGGTCTCTGAGTGCCTGCATTATGCTTGGCACTGGGCTGTGATCAGGGCAGAGAGATGAACTGCTGGAGTATAGACCCGGCCATGGCCGATGGTGATAGAGCCTCGAGGTTCCTCCACAGGCTACGGTGCTATCCACAGTGGCCCTACTTCCACCACACTGTCCTGTAAAGGGGGTGTGCAGGGAAGGAGTAGTGGGATGGATTTGGCTGACTTTTGTGGGGTTTGGAAGACTGGAGTTAGGGATTTAGTGAAATAAAAGCCCTGCAGCCCGTGCTCCTTCACCAGCAGCAGTACTGAGTCCTTCCCAAGGGTGACAAAATGCTCTTTTGGGAGGGCAGGAGTCAAGGCTGTGAGTAGTAAATCCATACTAATGTGGAGCTGTATCAATAAGGGTCACACTGAAATGACTTTAAAATGTCTCTTCTTCCTTTGCTTTCCTCCCACCTCTCCGCGTTTTTATTTCTTTAAAAAATCTTGGATGCGGGAATATGGCTTTACTCATGATTGTTATTAGGAATGACGGGATGGGGAGGCAGCTTTGTGGATATTATCAGAACCTTTAGGCATAATACATAGTGGAGCCTAATTATTCCTGATGTAATAGCTTCTGGATTTCTTACCCAACAGTCCTTGAGCCCGCAAGAGGTGCTTTCCTACATCTGCATTTCTAGGTTTCTTGGAGAAAACAGCCTTTAACCAAATGGCATCAACAACTCCATTTAAATTAAAAGGAATAATAAGAAAGATGAAATCTCTAGCTAATATTTTACTTCAGAAAGGCACACCTGAGGAGGTAAGCTGTTGGAGTGAGTTGCTTATGTGAGGGGCCTGCATCATCTCTGTGCCAGAGGCATAAAACCTGCCTGCCACTGGCATCCTTCCCCTGCATGAAAGACAGTTGTACAGAAAGTCTGCAGATGTGCTTATCTTTTCTGTGGATATGTAGGAAACTTGAAAGGGAAGGAAAAGCGAGAGTGATTATGGGCTTGGAGACCTGCAGTGAGGATTGGATGAAAACTCATCTGCTAGGAAGGTGCAAGGAGGAGAAAGATTCTGGTGTGGTGTTTAGTGGTTCATAATCACTCTGTGATCAAACAAGTATGGCTGTGTAAAACCCAAATGTACTGTTAAGATTCAACAGCTGGAGTATCTCCTCCATTTATACAGAGGCATGAATGTCTTTGTGGAAATTGTCTGTAAGGGTACTGGATACAGCACTGACCCCTCAGTCAAAATAGATGGATTCAAGCAGAAAAAGATGTAGGACAAAGTGTAGAGAGTTTGATAATTATGTGGGAGAAAATATTGTACAGGATGCAACTGAAACAGCCAAACCCATATCTTATTTGGCCCAGAGAAAATGAAACCTTTGAAGGGTGCTCTATATAGAAAGAGTAAGGGAAGAACTTCTTAACCTAAAAGATGATACTGCTGTGACAGCAATTGAGTACAGACGAGACATAAATTAATGGGAGCTGGGAGCAGCATGGGTCCATGCAGCCCTGGCAGGAGCTGGCATGGTGAAAGAGAAAAGTCATTTAAGCTGATGTTTGACCCCAGTGAAGTTGTTATCTGCCTCTCGGGAGGCAAAGTGACCCAGAGAGTCCTTCCAGTCTCATGTTTCTGACCTTTCTTTTTCTTACGCTTCATCAAGTAATAGGTACTTTTTATTCGGATGACTTTGTCACTGTTTTCAAAGTGATTCAATTCAGGTATCTGTTCAATAGCCACAAAAATATTAGGAGCCCTGATTGTTTTGTGGATTTCAGTGCCACAATCAGTCAAATCAGATGTGTTACACCTTGGTGACTAGACAGTAAAACACTAGTTCTTTGCTCCATATAAAGTGACAGAGATTTTAATTGCATGCTTGAAAGGTCTGGAGTTGTCTCTGAATGAATGAATGAATCTATTAGTGCTGTTGTCTTGGACTATGAATGCTCTTGTATAAAGATGAGGCAAAGCTGGTACCTTCACTTGCATGAAGCGCTCCCATTCCCGTGTTGTTCAAACTGATTTTTGTCAAAGGTCAACATTGTTGAAATCCTGATCTCAAAAGATGAACTGGAAAACTTAGAGAAAGGACCACTGACCCTTTCCAAATTTAAATGGATTTCAGATTATTCGAGGCACATCCCTCACCTTCCTCCCTCCTTATTCCCTGGCTGCAGAGAGTGTCTCGTATGGTTTTAATGTGAAGCCTTGTTTATGTTGGTAGTTTTATTACACTAGTGGGGTTGGTCAGCTTAAGGGATCAAAGCCCCTTTTTTCTCCTCAAAAATAAGGAATATGTTTTATTTGGCTATATCTAGCATGATATCTTTGTAAAAAGCAATCCCCAATGCCCAAAATACTAGCAGAGAAAACCACTGGGAAGAGTTTTGTATCAAAAGCAGTATTGTATGCTTTATTACTGACAAAATATTATGATGCCTGCTGGCTGCATTGTTCTGAATCTTGCTTTAGCATCCAAAATCTTTTCAGAGATTCCTCTGCAGGTACAGAACGCTGTGATACACAGAAATCTTCAGCAGTGGCTGTAGGATTTTCTGGGTGTGCTGGAAAGCTTTACCAAAATAGCTGGAATAAACAAGAATTGATTTTGACTGCTAAAAATGGTAGATTTTTCATCTTATGAATGTTTAATATAAAATAATATGTATGAATGACGCCAACACAAAAATCGCCCCGAGGGCTGGATGCATTAATTGCGGTGCCTTGACTAGCGCAAGTTTATTTGTGGTAGAACTGAAGTGTTTTGCTCTTGCTGGTGTCTGCAGTGAGTATTTTTAGGCTAAAAAGACACATCCTTTTTGCTCAGACATGACAAGCTCCTGCTGTGGCCACAGTTAATGTCAACCAAAGAGTGCTTTGGGCACTGTTGTTATTTATATCAGTTCTCTTCCAGGGTAACTGGATCTTCAGTGGGGTTTTTATTGCCACAAAATATGATGCTCATAATGTTGTGCTTGACCAGAACAGTTCCCAAGCCAGGAGTTAAGTGTCTCGGATGAAGGGTCTGCAGACTGGGTGAGATTACCCCGAGTCGTGGGTTTACAGAAAGGGCGATGCTGGATAGTAAAGAAATGGGCAAAGTAACTTCAGCAAAGATTGGTCCTCACTGTCCTGCATCAGAACTGGATTCCTGCTGCCGAGTCCAAGTGTTTTCTTTGTACCTGGCTCCGTACCACACATAAAACCATCTCTATATGTTAGCAGAAAACTCAGCAAGTGACTATTGTAGACCATAGGTAGAGTGGAGGAAAATGGGAAAAAAGAAGGCATTTAAGGACATCTAATTATTTGTGTGGAAAATCCTACAGTTGAGAACAATGGATGGGAGACAGGAGGAGGGAGAGATTTCCATTTAATAATGTTCTGTCTGGGTCAAAGGAACAGACAAAAACTTGGAATCAGTCCTGGACCTCTCTGAGTACCTGTCTGCATATTTAAGAGCCTTAAATGTCTAGATCCTAAGTTCTGCTCCCACTACTGCCTATTTGTGGGTTTTCTGCTCTCATTTCTTCCTTACTGGGTATACATCCTGAGCAATAGCAAGCCTGAAGTTACATCTTTCATTCCTAACTGCACAAAACCTGTAAGACTAAATGACTGAAATACAGCATTATGGAACAAAAGCTTCCTTCTCCCTCATTTTCTTTCTACATGACACAAGGTAATGACATCTCCTCAGAGTTATTATATAGGAAGGTATAATCTATGAAAGAAATCCTGAGCATCACTTCTTTCGTCTGTGATAATTCCATGGCACAAAATCAGCGCAACTGGGCATGGAGTCAGATTCCAGATGTGTGATGATATCTTAGTGTAATGGGAGAAACTAATTCGTGCAAAAGAAAGCGGCACACTGTTTGTCAATGGTGTCCATAAATTTCTGCCTGTGTTTCCTTTTGCAAGCAGAAAGCAGACAACAAGAGAACAAATGATTCCTCTCCTTCGTTGCCTCAAACATCACTATAATGATGGGTAAACAGTGGCAACTTCCATAACCATCGCGAAACAAAGAATTTACTGTCATGTTTCTCATGGGCTCTAATTTGAAACTGTGTTCTTGGAGAAACTCAGGTCAAGAGTAAAGAAGAGCAAGTTGACAGAGATGTGGTTTGACAGCTGGAATATCACAGTGCGTACCAGATTAAACTCTAACAGGCTCTATGGAAAAGGACTTCTTAAGGGAAAAGCGCTTGAGTCTGTTAGTGTCCATCCTTCACAAGCTTTCCTTGCCTATTGCTAGTTCATAGATCATGTAGCTAACGCGATTTAAGAAGTAATCTGTCTGACCCGTCAAGATGTGCCTTTGGTCACTCAGCAACGTGTATTTATTTAATCCATCTTCTGGACTTCAGCAATTCTCTCCTGAAGTCTAAGAAAATGCAGTAAATGAAGCGGAATTTGACATCTTTGCTTTAGGTTTCTGTGAACATTCCTTCCACACTTAACTCTAGGACTAAATTTGGCACAAGCATTGGTCAGAAGCACCGCAGCGAAGTATTTTTTTCCCTAACTTCTCTAAAAGGATGGGAAAAGACCAAATCCTTTAGTTTTAGTTTTGTAAACTTCAGAAAAGTGATATCCTCAAGGTCTCAATTCCTTGTAATTTGTTTTAAACTCCTGAATAGGGTCATGTAAGTGAAGGGGGGGGGGGGTACCTGCAGAGAAATGTATCCTTTTTACAGCAAAAGCCGGAAGCCACAGGTAAGGATATTTCTATGGGGTTTGTGAACAGAATGGGGTTTTAAACTGCTTTTATATTCTGGATTTTCTTTTCCTTATTGCTGAGGGTAACAGATCACTTAAGCAATGTTAAAGAAAAGCCCCATAGTGTCTTTGAATGAAGTGCTTCTCTGGCTTTAAAGGGTTCAAGGCTTTGAAATAATGAATGGTGAGGCTTCCTATGTTTGAAGGCTGTCATTTTTGAGGCATTGCTTTTGTTTTATCATGCAGAATGTCCTCTGGGATCCTGAAAACGCTTTTACAAGCCATGAGTCCAAAAGTCACCTGTTTATGGCAAAACTGCTCTCCAGAGGAGGGGATTAAGTGAAACAGAAGTAATTCACCTCAAATAAAGATAAAAATAGATGTAAATATAATCAAGCTCTAATAAAAGATTAGATGTTGCCAGGCTGGAGAGGAGAGGGTGAGGAAGAGGATGGGGATTGTTAAAGAGCAGGATCTCATCCTTGGGGAGTGATGCTCCTTTTAGTGGTGGTCCTCATTTTAAGGGCAAGCAGGGCGAGCTGTGCAGGGTGAGCTCTCCCTTCCTCCCATCGGCAGAGGTCTTGCCCAAGGTGATATTAAAGATCATGAACATTAGAGAAGGGAACTTGCTGGTTGTCAGTGACCCAGATACAGGACAAAACCTCAGACAAAGGTGGCAGGGATCACCTGGTCGTTACAGCATAAACCTCTGCCAAACATTAAAACAGCAATGTAAAAAACAGTCAATGTCATGGGGGGGGGGGGGGGGGGAGGTCAGGACAGAAGTATGAAATAATTGGGAACTGAGAGAGCTTCTTTAGAAACTTCACAGTTTGCGTTCTTCAAAGAGGAGCTGTATAAATGTGGTGCCAGACCTCATCTTCCCCATGAATAAGATGTCATTGAGAAATATTTTTGCTTTCCCTACTGTAGCATATTTGCTTAGAAATATCAGAAGCTTTCATGGGCTATAATCAACAAATTCAGGAACTCATGTATGCTGCTGAATTTCCCCACACTCTCGCCATATTGTGTTTTCTCTAAACAAACCTGTGCACAAGAGCTGTCATAAGCTGGTAAAGCTAAAAGCAATGTGTCCACCGGAAAGTACAATTTTGCTGTCTTTATTCTTGCAATTTAAATGGAGTAGCAAAGGCTGCTCTGTACGACCCAAATTTTCCCTTGCCAAAGTGGGATGACAGGAGATGGTTCTTCTCTATGAAGAAAATAGCTCAAGGCGGGCCAGGGAGAGATGCTCTCAGCCATTAATGAAGCTTCGCTGCAGCTTGTCAGGCCTTTGCTTTCGGTTCAGGCTTTGGCATGCAGAGCTTAAAAATAGTTCATTTGGTCTGCACTGGCAGAGGAACATCCAAACCCAGGGACGGAGATACCCTTGACCACATTGTCTCTTGGAGAGAGACCCTTCTCAGGTCACCAGGAGTCCTTTGTTTTAACTTCTGCTGTATGGTTGGGTCTTGCATCTCATTGTGTATAAAGTATATTTTTCACACAAAGAAACCCATGTTGTAAAATAAACATATGCATTTCCAAAAAGACATTTCTGGCAAGCTGATGAAGGTCAACTGCACATGTCGGTTACTCTTTTAAAACCTCAAATTCTCCAGTGCAATGATGGTGCTGCTGAAATGTGTTTTCATGCTTTAGGAACTTGCTTATTGGGTCTTTCAGTTTGGCTGACATAGAGTGAAAAAGGTTATCTTGAGATTGGTCTAAAGTCCTGGATAAAGTCTCTTTGGATATACAGGTTTCTTACTGTGGTACGTTTGGGAATCAGGTTGCCCAGAGAAGCTGTGGCTGCCCCATCCCTGGTAGCACCCCACCGCCCTCACGGGGGAAGAGCTTCTTCCTAATCTAAATCCATCCCCTGTCAGTCTAAAGCCATTCTCCCTCCTGCTGTCACTACCTGCCTTTGTCAAAGTCACTCTTCAGATTTCTTGTTAGCCCCTTTAGGTGTTTGAGGACTGGAAATCAGTTGGGTGTTTAACGGCTCTTCCTCCCAAAAGTTCTTTGTAAATTAACTTACTTAGCAAATGACCCACCATTAAATTACAGTGCTATTTTCCATCCAAAGGATGTCACTGACAGGTCTCAAGGTACCAGAACGTTTTTATCTACGAATCAATAGCAGAGCTCCCCAACACTTGTACTATCAGACGATCAAAGCTGTGATAGCACGGCAATCAGTCACAGCCACCAAGAGCATAGTACTGCCTTCTAATGACACGAGTGTTATCTGAGATTTGCAGGACCTGATCAATTGAATGAGACACTAGCTGACAATCAATAGTTTTCTATCATTATAGCAACCCCATTCATAGTGCTGGAGGAAGAGGTTTGTCAGCATTTTCAGTTCATGCTTTTTTCTGGGCTTTTATCCACTCAGATGTCTGAACTCCAACTCTATTTACCAGATGTGTGCTTGGTTTTGCTCATGTTTCAGGCAGCTCAGTGCTTTTCTACCTTTTATTACCTTATTATCTTTTATTTAAAACTATTTTTCTGTATATCCAAAGGAGGAAGGCTAAGGAGCAATTGCCTTAGAACAACACTCTTTTGAGGGAGAGTTGCAGAGGGGACAACACTGCCCAATAACCACAACTGCTGCTGTCATTGTGAGTAGCCAGGGCAAGGTGGCCCATATTCCACACCACCTCAGTTGCTACTCTGTCTGTCTCTTGCGTCCATAGGTGTGCTTAGATCAGTATTGGAGTACAGAGCTGAAAACCTTGAATTTTGGCATTTGTTTTCTGAATAAGCCTGTGCAAGTAGAGCATGACATGAAAGCCTTCTCAGCCAATGTTTCTCAAAAATCGAAGCCAAAATCAGTCTCCTAAATCTGTAGCCAGGGTCTTGAATAGAAGACCTGAGTTCCTTAATACTAAGCCCCAGCTAGCTCTTATTAGCTGACAGTAGGCAGTCTTGAAATCAACTTACTTATGAGCTGAATACTGACTTAAGAGCTTAAGGCCAGGTTTCTCTTTCCAACACCCCATTATTTGTCATGCCCATATTATTAAATCCGGTGTTCCAGTCATACGGAGTAGTTGAGAGACTCACCCCATCTGCAGCAAACATTTGCAGCTTTACCCTTGAGTTAGCAGCTCTGAGGTTGCTTCTACGCTTCTTCATGGATGCTGGTGCGAGCAAGGGGCCGTTATTTCACCTCTCTGCCCAAAAAGGCCTTCAAGTAGGGGCTGGAGAGAGCCTTTGGTGATGACAACAGCTCTGCCAGGAATAGTTTCTCCATCAAATTTAGGGCAAGATGGCTGGACTCAATAAAGAGGAGGTAAAGCGGTCTTGTGCCCTGGAACAACTTCTGTGTTTGCTGTTGGCTTGTTGCTTGAGGTCTTTTAACATAACCGCTGGCCCAGAGTAACCCAACGCTTCAGTCTGGGAGAGGAGGAGTGCTTGGGACTTGCTGTCTAGCAGAAATAATACCTTCAAGCAGAGAAGGAGGCTCAGGAGGGTGATTCTGGGGCCATCTTCAGCTCCAAAGTGGCTTTCTCTGCTTGACACACAAACCATCACCTCTGTTTGATAGGAGCTAAAGTTCATGGTCTGCTTATAAGACCAATGGAAAAAATGGATCTTATTACGTAGGATCGTATACTTGACCTCGCCTGTTCGCAAAAGTAATGGAGGTTTTGGATCAGATTCCCACCTTTGGCTGGAAGCTAAAGTGCTGTCTGTGTGGAGATCTCTGTGCCCTGCTTTCATTCATTACTTTGTTGTGTAAATAATGCAGTTTAATATTTCCTCTTGATCTCTTGCCTGTGCTGCACCCTGCTTATCCCCACAGTCATCAGTCGAATCACATATTGCAGCTGGATTTGGGTTGCTGGCTGGATATTATTTCGGGGCTCCCAGACAGAAGCATATCTCTTCATAAATTCTTTATCATATTTGTAAAGAAATATATGATCTCATTTGAATGTAATTAACTCAGTCGCTACACAATTAGTTTATAGGATTTATTAATGCAGCTATTAAAGCCAGCTAACAAGCTCTGGCAATCCCTGTGTGGATTTTAAACCGCAATACAGGCAGGCATAATAACAAAAGGAACTTTTTAATATTCTCCTGTGGGTGGAATCCTGATTCCCCTCTGTGTTTTACTCTGTCTTCAAATTAAAGTGCCTGCCAGTAGTTCAGACCCTGAGGTCCTCACTCAGTTTTCAGTTTGGCTGCTTTAGGCAAATTCTTATTGCCTTTTGTCGTGGTTTTTTGGGGGATATAATCTATATTTATAGGTAAGGGTAGAATCGGAGACTTTGCCCTTGTTTAAGCTGACATGATTATGGGAATGATGTTGCATGGAAAGATGGTTATTTGCGGAGCTGGGTTTGGCCTTGGCTGTTGCTGTAGCGGAAATCAGTATACCCAGAAAGGAAAATTAGGACTGCACTAATTTAATGAGAATAGACTTGGAGCGTGGAAATGTTAATGGATTTCAGTTCTATGTTTGAAAGATTTGTTCTTGTTCCATGTTTAAGTATTCATATCCGTTTATATATAGGATAGATTAAAACCAGAAGAAAAGCCTGAAGCCAAAGTTTCTCCTTTCCCCATTTTTTATTTACAAGGAAATTAGAAAACGCTAGCCTTTTTATCTTCAAGATTCCTACTGGAGGTAAAATGGCAAAGATCAGGTTTTCACTGCAAGGTTATTAGATTTGGCTTTATGTGGGTTCAGTTTAGAAGAATTAAAGGAAAGCTTAACCCGTGCACCTTGCCTTGCCCCTGTGGCTCTCAGGGCAGGGAAAGACGTGCAGTCTGTTCCCCAGAACAAACAATTATGCCCTTAAACAAAATGCAGAATGATGTAGTCACGGGTAAGTGCCATAAAGACTGCAGGGGGATGGTGACCCTGGCCCCATGGCATTATCCCCCTGGCTGCATGGGATGTCTCATTTCAGCAAAGCAACACCATGCAGAGCTCCCACCCATTGACTGGAGGAGAGGAAACCTGATTATTGTAATGAAATCATGGAGTGTGTAATGCCTTTGAAAACCATAATGCCTTGGCAAGCCATAATTCTACGCCTCAGTTTGTCTGTACGTTGAAAATAACATGGTTTTATGTTAGAAAGTCTAGGTGATGCTGTGAAATCCTTAGATGAGGAATGGGGTTTGGTGTGTATGCACAAAGTGTGGTGGATGTTGTTTGTTATCAAATGTGAAAAGAATTGATGGATGTATCTTATTATCCACTAAAAAATCCCAAGTTTTCTGCTGGCCAAGCAGAGACCATGCTCTCCTCATGAGCCTGGCCACTCTGTGCCCTCTGTTTCACAGTGGTTAGGCTGCTTTTCTTGCATAGGACCTGCTCTTCTGTTGAACTCAAGGGAGAAGTTGTCCCTGGAGCGCATGGATGTATCCGATGGGCCCAGGTTTTTCCCTGAGAGCAGGGGATATCTGTAGGGGTTATTGAGTTTATGGAGCTTTGTGCTTTCTTTGAGGTCAGGAGCTGTGATTTCGCTGATTTAGACACACGTTTGCTCTCTTTCAAAGCCTGTTATGTAGATCTGTCATGTGAGAATGGGTGCTCCCAGCTGCGTTGGAGGTGCTTTGCCATATGTCACAAAATGAGATCTCTGACTTCACTCCAGGTGAAGCATCAAACTGCTTTACATTTTCTGTCAAGAGACGGAAGCTATTCTCAGAATAACATTTTGTTTTCTGTTTTCTCTGTACTGGATTGCCATTTTCACACAAAAGATATAGGAGAAAGTGACTGGAAACATAAGTGCGGTCTTTGAACGGAAAACCGGAGGATTTATAATACATAAATGAACATACATTGAAGAAATGTCTGAAGTTATAAGCATGAAAGATAAATATCAGTAATTCAAGTCATAAGCCCAGGTCCATGTAGTTTAGAGCCTCAGGTTTGGGTACGAAGGCTGAAATTCTGGCTGTGCTGAAGTTAAAGGCAGCTTTGCCGTTACCTTCAGTGGGGGCAGGATTTAACCCCGGGGGGAGCTGCTGCAGAGCGCAGGATGATTTTCCATGGCAAATTCAGATCTTCCTCTCATTAGAGGATTCAGTTTGGAGCAGAGCAATAAATGGGAGTTTCAGCTATTTGTATACCTGAGAAGTGGTGAGAATGATTTCCCTTCTCCCTCTCAGGCCACCTGGAAGGGAAGGCTCAGCTCTATGAGTCAATGCTTACTTGGAAATACTTATATAAAGCAGCAATCACATAGATGTGAAAAAACCATCTGATATAAGCACAGTACCTGAGGGTCTGGTTCTTAATACATAATACAATTAAAATATATATAACTGTATTTTATTCTTCTGAAGTTTGCAAACTTCGATTCAATAACAATGATAGGACAAGGGGTGATGGGTTTAAACTTAAACAAGGGAAGTTCAGGTTAGATATAAGGAAGAAATTCTTTACTGTAAGGGTGGTGAGGCACTGGAATGGGTTGCCCAGGGAAGTTGTGAATGCTCCATCCCTGCTGGGTTGAACAGAGCCTTGGGTGACTTGGTTTAGTGTAAGGTGTCCCTGCCAATGGCAGGGGGGTTGGAACTAGATGATCTTAAGGTTCTTTCCAGTCCCGTTCTATGATTCTATGTACAGTGACATTAAAAGCTGATGGTATTGCTGCTTTCTCTTCTTCTTATATAGAATAATAATATTTGCTCCTTCAGGGAGACTTGTATTTTATATCAGCCATTGTTTCCTGAAAAAATGTTCTTCTTGGAAGTGAGTTAAACTTAATTAAATAGACTGACTTAATTCCAAAGGAAACTGTCCTTCTACAGTTCTAATGCTGCTTCATTTACTCATTCTTAATATTGTCCTTTAGTTAACTCAGAGGCTCTTCCTCAAGAATCTCATTCTGGTTTGAAAAGTTTTTAAGAGAGAAGTTGTAATCAGTCGTGTTCATGGAAGGTGCTTTTTGACTATCCATCATTTAGAAAGGGAATAAAAGGGGGTATGGAGAATATAACTGCCTTTGCCCCGATGTGGGATACCCAGGACAAGGCAGTCATGTCCCCTGCTGCCTCTTTAACTGTGGCCTCCCAGGTTCAGCCAAGTTTATGTTGTCTGTGACCCCTAAGACATCTACATGCGGCTCAGTGAAGGACATAAACCAGGAGATGAGCCTCAGCAGGGTTGGGAACGACTTGTTCTTAGCCAAGCTGCTTAGGTGTGAAATTAATTTCTAGAGTAATTTGGATAGAGACAAACCCTATAGGACCTGCCCGTCTGTGAGGTGTGGGACTCTTCCACAAGTGGAAAGGTGTAAAAAGAAAGGTAATATAAATAAGGTGGCAAATACCTGGAGAGTTTCCCAACTTCCGGAGCAAGGGCTGTTTTCAGTGTGCTCTCCAGGCTTTACACCATAGACCTGGCTTACTGGGCAGTGCCTGGATCTGGGCTGATCTTCCTTTTAACTCAGTGAGCAGTAAGAAGTGACTTGCCCAAAACGTAAGTCAAGACACAAATTCACCAAATGGCGCTTTCGGCGTATGTTGTACGCAGGGACAGGTTTAAAGAGCAGGGTGGCACTTCAGCTCCCTGGAAACCCAGCGCTTTGTTGTGGTTTGTTATTCCAGTGGTGTCTCCTGGAGGATCTGATGATTGTTGCAGACTTCTTGTTTTGAGGGTGATCGTGAGAGGATCTGTAGTTTGGGAAAGATGATGTTTCTTGGAAGGCAGCAGCACCTTAATATTGTCAGCATGATCTTCGTGATGGCATCTGGGAGAGCCTTCCAGCATGTTCATCAGCCAGGGTACATCTGCAAGCTCTCCTGAGCCTCCCACTTGCAGCTGCTTCATCCCCCTTTCTGTGGCTGTTGGCTTTCACTTGCTCCTTGCATTTCTAAAGCTGCACGTAACAGAAAGAAACCTCTAGAGAAGACAGTTGCTTCTCCGGGCAGAGAGCTGTCATCACATCCCTTAAACCACATTTCCACCTGGGTTATGCTGACATGCCCAATCCATCATTATTTTGTCTGGCAAACACCAAGCTCTCTTTTGCAAGTATTGTCTTTGGTCTTAAGTGAGCCTATCAAATTTGAAATGATCGGCATCTATTATGGTTTTGGCAGCATCCGTCTGCATTGTGTATGGTGAGTCTATTAACCCTCTCTAAATGCAGCTAGCTTCTCTCTTAATTTCCTGAGCCAAGCATCAGCGCAAAATCCAAGACCTGTATGAAGTTAAAAGCCAGAAAAATCAGTATTTGTTTCCACATTAAATGATATTAGGAGAGATTTGTATTGTATTTGCACTGACATTTACCTCTACACTTCTGCATCAATGAGCTGTGCTAGTTTGCTTTTTCTTTGTATCGAAACACAAACTGCTGCAGGCACCAATGTATTGAAAAAGCTCTGTTCCTTTGCTTCTTTCCTGCTTATCTGACTTCTCTTTCAAATGGAAATCTTCTTGTGTAAACTCAAAATCCTGTCCTGCAAATAGCATGTATTACGCCCAAATCCAATTTAATATGCACAAGTGAGCAGTTTTGTACCTGCACATGAAGGAGCTGAGTTGAAGCCCCTTTGGAAAACATCATGCTCCAAGGTGGAGAGGTTTAAAGGTTAGATTTCCATGTTGTTTTCCCCTGCTACATGTTCAGGAATTGAGACTCCATTTACTTAAACACATAAACGGTCACATTTTTCCTCTGTGTGGTCAGATGCAGATTTTCCAGGCACAAATGAATGGCATTTCCAGCCACTCCCAGCTGGGGATATTGCTGAAAGCTGGGTGCTGTCCACAGAACAAAATCTCCCAGTTTCAGCATTTGAAGTTATATTTCTTTACCCAGCACTCTATTTCACATATCTGCTGCTCAGAAAGCAGATTTTCTGCTGTATAATATGGCACAAGCTTGCGATTACATCCAGGTAAGACTCACCTGGCAGAAAAAGATGTTATTGACTCCACCTTATAGACGAAGAACCAAAGCATAGAGTGAACTGATGTCTTATTGAAAATAGAGTGGAAGACTACAGCAGAGCTCATCTAAAAGCAAGGCGAAAGTCTTGACTGCACATCTGTGTTTTCTCCTGCCACTCTTGTGGTGTCAGAGCTGGTTTCTATAGTTTCACCATTGATATTTGCAAAGTCATCCTGAAGTGCTCAGCTTGGTGCAGCACAGTTTAACTTCTCTCTCTGGTTTTACACTGTGCATCTTGCACACAGGTCCCTTAACATCTGGGCTTCCAGCTGTAAGGCTTTCACCTCACTCCCCCTCTCCCGTGCTTGCTGCTGAACCTGAATGGTTTGTATGAGGAGATGATGACAGCCATGCCTGTTTGCAGTTAATGTGTTCTGACTACCAAGACACACACCAAAGGTTTAGGTTACCAACACTGCAACCGCCTCTTGGTACCTTTTAAAACATGCAGTAGTGTTTGGTTTCCTTCTAGCTGGCTTTTAGAAGTAGCTGGAGCACAAGTGTAGGACTCCTTTTCAACAAGATATTCAGCATGTAATTTCCCTTTGCGTGTCCTTGTATTGCAAATGTCCTCAATTAGTCACTAGATTAGGGGATATACACTCATTTTCCTTCCAGTCTTCCTCTTTTGCTTTGCCCATATACTTTCCCAGTCCTTTAAGAACAGATTCCTGGATATTCTTTATTTGTCTTTGATTAAAACAGGACTGTATTGAATAAAGAATCATATTTTACATTCCGAACATAAGAGAAATCTGACAGTTCTTGAAAATTGAAACGTGAAATTCAAATTAAAATCCAATTTCATTTTTTAATTAATCTGATAAACCGGAAATGACTGAGCTGATGGAAGGGAACCAGATCAGTGTGTGACATCAACTTGCCTGAAAGCTGTGCTCATACAGTTCTGTACCTTTAGACTGGCCAAAGGAATCCTGTCCCCAGCATCATGAGGTGAAGCATGACAGTGCTAATGCAGGTGTGATTGGCTGCTCATTAGAACTTGAGTTTTAAAATCTTTTAATCCCCTTTGAGGCTTCTTCTGTACAAGTGCAGCCACTTTGCAGGTTCTCCCCTCTGAAGGCAGCTAAAGATATCCTTGAGCCTTGCAGGGTCAGACATGGAGACCTTGAAGCTGTCAAAGCCAGTGCACAGTGGCGCTGAGCACACCTAAATCCTCAAAGCAGAAGTTCCTTTGGAAGCTCCCTGTAACAAAACCCCACAGTTTCTTGGGGTAACTCATGCAGCCGAGGACATTCCTGCCAGCATGGATGTGTTAGCAAGGTGTTGAGCACCTCTATGTGTTGATCTAGAGCACTTTATACAGTGTCTGTCAGTGCTGAACGGCTGTTGCGTTCCTCCCAGAATCACGGTGGGGATTGTTCTAGTTCACATGCTCACAGAAGGATGTGATTTCCGGGTTGGCAGCCTGCAGAAGCTTTTGCCAGCCATTCTTCTGCACCCAGCCCATCAATGGGGCACTCCAAAGCAGGGAGCTGGAGCACTAATAGAGACTTTAGTCTTATCTGCAGCCCAGTGAGGATGGGCTGATTCCTTACATTCAGGGCAGCCTTGGAACAGAAAGGATTATCAGTGAGAAAGCCAAAGCCACTGCTGATGTAAGACTCCATCATTCTCCGCATTTTGACATTTGCTCACACAGATACTGTTGATAAAAACTGAAGCCATGGCACAAGTTTTTTTCCCCTGTGGTTGGATTTGGTGATCTCGGATCTCAGGAAAGAAGGGGATTGGTGATGCTTCCATAAAGAAAACGTTCTCTGCCCAGATTTTCACACCTGCTTTCAAGCTAGTTGTTCTTTCTAATGTGTAAAGTGCAGGCTTCCCTTTGCACATTGGGTTGCTGACCCAGTTCTTGACCTTACTCTCTGTGCACAGGTAGAAATGCACACTCATGCCTTGTATGCACAGCCATCGTTGTATTTTATACTCTGTGTGTGTGGGGACACTGCTTACTAACTCCTCACTGTTCCACACACTGATAAGTGTTTTGGCCAGGCTTCTCCTACTACATTAATGTGTTCACTAGCTCCCCACCAAGATTCATCCTTAAGGACTGAAATTACTTTATCCATCAACTCTAGGAAGAAATAAGGCAGGATAAGATGGCACTTTGTCGGATTATTATTCAGTATCTTAAGCAATTTGAGCACTTTTCTCAGTGGAATTTGGTAAATGAAAGTGGAAAGGAATTGGATGACTATTTCTGTGGGAAAACACCCAGTCCATTTTCTTTACATTATCTCCTCTGAGGTCATGAAAGGATAATGAAATAGGTCCCACGGGATGTGTTTGAAGTAATTATGTTCCCAGGTTATTTACTGAGTGGGGTCTCCTTTTGCTTACAGCTCTGCTCTTGAGAATGAAATAAATAATTTGCTTTAATAGTTAGTCTCCAATCATTGTATGAATTATGTTTGCAGCGCCTAATGAGAAAATTGCAGTGTGCAATTTTAATGTGTATGTTAGCATATTTATCGTTGGGCCGGGTTTATGCTTAAAGAGATGAGTAATCATCTAAAAATGTGTTAAAATGATATTTGATTAGCTTTTTCATGGCTTGGTGACTAAAACAAGACTCCAACCCCCTTCTCTCTCTGGTAAGTAGAGATGATCTGTAGTGGTTTGAGGGGGATGAGGAAGGTGCTGGTATTGCTTGACTATTTTTTATCTACTCATATTAACCCTGCATGTTTCCGTATGGCTCAGTGCATGATGATGAACTGGGGGGATAAGGAATGATGTAGAAACACAAGCTTTAGTGATCATGCCCAATGTGGAGAGCAGTTAATGTAGCAACAGGGCACTGAGTACACTGAGCTGGGAACTGGGAATTAGTGTCACTTTAGCACAGCTGCATTCATTTCCTTGTGCTGGTGATAATTCTCTGTATGTGACACGTGGTGGTGACAGGGCAAGTGTCCTTGGGAGCTCTGGCTGTGATGCTGCCGCCAGATGCAGCAGGGTATCAGGCATTTCCCTGGGCTGCCAGGTGAGCTTTGAAGAACTCATGGTTCCCTTGATCAAACCAATTCTCAGTCTGGACCACTCTGACATGGGGCAATACAGGCTGCTTTTACTCTAAGCCTGTGGCTCCCAGGCTTCAGGTAGAGGGTTTTAGGTCTCCTGTCCTGCTCCAATGGACAGATGTGCTACAGTCTAACATCCTGGGGAGTAAGTTCTATTTCCAATAGGGAAGAAAGCGTTAAGGTCTAACTTCCCTGGGAAAGAAGTCAGAAGATGCAAATCTGAACGATCCTTTCACTTTAAAAATCTCCCCTCTCTAGTGCATTTGGATAAATGCAGACCTTGCAGGCACGCTAAGAAAGGCTTTATTAGCCTAATGGAAATAGCTTATGATGGCTGAAGAGGTCTGAATCAGTGGCAATCCAATAGGGTATCACAGAAATGTCTTTTTAGTCCTCGCAAGCTCTGTGGAGAAGCTGATTTGTTGCTGGAGCGGGGGCTCTGCCCATCCCATCCGATTCTGGCGCAGGGATATAATTCCCTGTTGAGCTCTGCATTACAGGCCAAAAGCTGCTCTTTCCTATCTGCTGAAAAGCTCTTTAACAGTTGTCACAGAGGTTAATAATTGTACCTCTGGGGATCTAAGGTTGGGGGTGTGATTTTTCTGTCAGTATGATAGAGTCTGCTTAAATTCATAGATTTAGCTCTGCATTGGGATCAGCAGAGAGTATTCCCAAGTGCATAATGAACAAAACCTGTCAATAGAGATCATATCATTTTCAGCTTATGAAAGACAACTGTTTCACTTGGATATGCTTTGCACGACTGTCCCTGCCTTCTATGCACACTGAATTTCAATCTGTTTTCATTTTACTACTCTATTTCTATATAAACAAAGTATAAACCTGGTTATTTAAACCATGGACAGTGCAGCAAGAGCATGTCCCACTCTGAGATAGCGACCATTATATTAAACCAGTGCGTGTAAGCAGGCAGATTTCTGTGTGCTTGCCATGCTTCTGCAGCTATGGCAAATTGAATGAAGAGAAAGGGGTTGTCATTTTCCAGGATACACTTCCGCAGTTTTCCTCCTATAAATGTTGTTAAATGACCCTGCCAGGGATTTTTCCTCATCTAAGCTGATTTAAGGTCACCTGCTGCAAGCTGGGACCTGAGGCACTGCAGTGCTCATCACATTGAGCTCATCCCAGGGCCTAGCAGAGAGGGAAGGTCAGGGGGATGCAGATGTTTCCCATCATCCAGGACTCCTCCTGTGCTTGCAAAGCCTCTGTTTACCTGCACTCAGGTTGCATGTACCTGGAGCTGTATGTTTGCCTGTACAGGAAGGCAAAAATACATGTTAATTTAGTTTTCTCATCCTTGGAACATTACTTATTTATTGCATTTATGAACTGTCTTAATGCTGACTATCTGAGGCTGTGCTGACAGATTGATGTGACAAGCTCTGGGGTAACTGTTGGCATCGCTGGGAATTCAGAAGGGCTGGGAAAAGAGATCTAACAGGGACAAGGAAGTCAAAGGCACTCTTGGCAAGCCTAGAATAAACTATTAAGACCACAACTAATTGTTAGAACTAAGAACAGCGTATTAAGGGGGCCTTGGCAATCTCTGCCTGTGAACATATACTGTGATAAGACTTCAGAAATGGGCTGGTGGTATTCATGGGCTCATAGAAACTGAGGGGTGATGGAGCAGACTTTCTTTGGGTATGCTATGAATATGGAAATGTGCCACTGTCCTACTTCCATGTGCCTCTGAGCTGTCCAGTAGCCTGGAACAGGAGGAAAATTATTCCTGTGTCTGCCAAAACAGTGGAGGAGAGAAAGCAAAGGGTCGTGTACACTAATGTCATGATCTGGCTCATTGAACATTTCTATTCGTGTATCCTGTAAGGGACTGAGGAGACGAACTAAATACGTTCTACTGATACAAGAGGCTTCAGCTTGTGTCTGGAAAAACGACCTTTTGTGTCCAGGGGCTTGGCTAGGAAGAATTGTTTGTTGGTCCAGCGTTATCTGTATTTTCAGTGCTGCAGAGATGCAGGACGCTATGAATATGAATCTTCACTCCGAAGAAATAAGGAAAAGAAGAGCAGCAGAACAGCAAACCTTCTAGTAAAAACCAGCTGTCAGGCTTAACTTTAGAATGGGGATGTAGATTGTGTTCTTATTTATTAGAACTCCCTGAGATTGAGCATTTCAGTTCCGTGGAACACTGACATTCCAAAATTCAATCAGAAATTAGAGGTTGCAAATATATAAATATATCTGGAAAAAAACCCCAACCCCAAACTAACACTTTTCCATGCAAACAGAAGCATCTTGGTGTTCTGAGGACAGAAAGTGTGCTTACCGAAGTACTTTATTCTGTGCCTGTTTTCAAGCCTTTGTAATAAAATGAGACAGTACCTGGCTGTGAAGGGAACCTTAATTCAAGCAGACACATTTCTCTCTCAAGGGGGACATGCTTTCCTGATCGGTAGGCGTGTTGATTGAGCCTTTAACTCTGGGTTTTTGTTTTAGTGGTAAACATCCTGGTGGAGATTGTCTGCCAAAGACGGGCTGTGGTGCACAGTCATAGAGTCAGAAAATCATAGGATGGTTTGGGATCAAAGGGACCTTGAAGACCATCCAGTTCCAAACCCCTGCCATGGGTAGGAATGCCTTCCACTAGAGCAGCTCCTAGCCCCTGTGTCCAACCTGGCCTTGAACACTGCCAGGGATGGGGCAGCCACAGCTTCTCCGGGCACCCTGTGCCAGCGCCTCAGCACCCTCACAGGGAAGAGCTTCTGCCCAAGAGCTCATCTCAGTCTCCCCTCTGGCAGCCCCTGACTTGTTTCAGGGGAAAAATGCCTTTGAGGAGACCTCTGAGATAGACCATGGGAATGGCAGATGTCAGTGGAGCTGGAGGAAGGTCCTGTGGTGGTGAGGTGCCTAAAATCTTTATTACAGGCAACCTGCAGCACTGTTTTTCTTTGTTTTGATTAATGTAATGAACTTTAAAATGCAAGTTGAGAAAATTCATATGAATTGGATTTTCTTACTTCCTTCTACAAGATATTGATGAATTCCAACTGAGCAGATAGAGGTGATAGATAAATTCCTTGCTTTGCAATTGCAGGGGCAGGTTTTGGTCAGAATTACACCTGTGTAACCCCATTAGTGCCCTGCTGATGTTAGTGAGGGTGGGAGTTCACCTGCAGCATCCCCCTCACTGGGACTGAGCCGAATGCCAAGAATGACTGAACTGCAGCTTTGAATCCCAGGTTGAAGTTGCAGGTTTTTCATGAGGACTTTCCATGTAATTCCTGAAAGACAGGAAATATGCAACAGTGCGCAGCGTTATCCTTAGAGCGATGCTTCAGATGTGCGCTACCCTTTTAGAGATGGTGTTTTACATCTTCCTTTCTCTCACAGTGGAGTCAAAGATTTGTAAACTTCCCCGACTGCTTGAAATCCAGCACATAAAAATGTGGTTTTATGAATTTGTATGGATAGCTGAAAAACCAGAGATAAAAATGGTATTTATTCTTCTGTGAACCAGTTTTATGTGATGGAGCAGGAAATACTGTGACCATTAGCAGTGCTGGCATGTCCACACTGCAAACATCGAGAGTTGCTAAGCAACATCTCAAGATGCATTCATACCTTGGTACATGGGCATTGATCCTGCCAAGTATTTCATGTGTACCCGAGCAGTTTGATTAGATTCCACCAGTCTATCCCTGTAGTGCCAGGCATCAACCTGTGTGCAGAAGCAGGGTCTGTCTTCTGGACTCAAGCAGTGCTTTAGGGAGGGGTGATGACTGTTGCAGCCCATGTCCCCTGAGATGGTGTCCAGCTGTCCCCATGGCACAGTTGCCCTCATCTTGCTTGAAATCCTGTCATCACTGGATGCTGTTAAGTGGCTCATTGGTTTATGGTGTCCTCAGCTTGAGGGTAAAACAAGGGGTGCAACAAGTAGAGGAAACCAAATCACATTTCAGTGCTAGTTCAGAGGTTCCCAGCATAATCTGTTTGTGCTCTGTGATCTCTGCCTGAAAATTACTGACTAAATGTCAGTCTTTATCACCCTCTGCAGATCTTTGCAAGTGCATAAATGTTACTGTTTAATATGTTGCTTATTCTGAACTCATTATAAGCTTCTATTTTTAAGGCTGTTGAAATCAAACTAGATTAGCTAAAATTTAGACTACTGAGAAGTAGAAGAACATTTTATTATCAGTTATTACTGTGGCGCTGAGCTTTTAAGATTCAATTATTGTTTTACTTTGCTGCTGACAGCTCCTACACCCTTCACCCATTCTGATTTAACTTCTCACCAGTCCCTTTTGGCTTTCCTTGTCTGCCATGTATTTTTCCATCAACACTGAGAAGAGGAGCTTTCTCACAGCAGATAGACTATAAGTGGAAGGAAACCCTTGGGAATCCATCCAGTTAAACCCACAGAAATCTAAGTGAATTAGGATCATTTTGAGTACATTTGGAAAGGTAGACATTGACACTTGAACAATTTGGCAATTAACGCAAAGAATATAGGTTGGAAGGGACTTCTGTGAAAACCGTAGGCTTGATTTACTACATTCTCTACCTAACTCTTGTTCAAGTCTCATATACCACCTATAAACCCAAAACTCCTGGTAGAGCTAATAGCATGTCTATGTCTGTGCCAAGCACAGGGTCATGCCTTTAGCACGGTAGCCCCACACTTGAATGTTACTGACTTGCTTGGGGATCCTTGACCTTCCTCGAAGCTCTGCACTGTGAAGGAAAACCAGCTAGGTGTATTAAAGCAACTGAAAGAGGGGAAATTCATAATATAATATGGAATAGAATCTATTCCATGTTCTGCTTTCTTGGTTTGGCAATAATCAGGGCTACAAAAAGTTTTATACCAGCTATTCTGGTAACCACACTTCTTACATAAATAAGGAACAAAGAGATCAAGGACCAGAGGGTATTCAGATCTACTTGACCTCATCCCTAACCATGCCAGGATTCACGCTGGGATGCAGCAAGTACAAGCAAGGGAAGTGCAGCCAATGATAACCATCACAGAACATTCTGCAGGAGCTCTTGGTAGCCAATTTATCATAATGGGTGGATTTCACCCTGGTACTGAGTGTCACTACAAGCCCTATTCATCATTTGTGTCTCAAAACGCTGTATTTGGAAGAGGTAAGTGGTGCGTAGGCATTTTGCTGGCTTGCTGCTCAGGATGAGTTTTGACCTACATGCTCAGAGTTACTCAGAGTGAGCAGAGTAGAAAGTGAATTTCTCTAGCGCCAATAAAGAAGCTCTCCTTCTCATAAGAAGGGTTTCAGAGGTGACAGTTAAAAATGAGGAATGGTGCATGCTGCAAACAACTGAAGATTAATTAAAAAGAGAGAGTTAACATCCTGCACTATTTCATAATGCTGGCATTCTCCTTGAAGTATGTCCAGTATCTGTGTGCTGAAGTTGAGCCAGACACAAGACATCAATAAATACTCTGCTTTGTAAAATATAACTTCTTGATAGATGTTGCATTACAGAAGATGATGTTGGTGTCTGCTCAGTGCCCGTTGGGTAGCCTGGCAAGACAGCACTGAGATTATGTGCTGCGCTCTCTGCATGTGTTGCATCAATTAGGGCTTAATCCGTCTTCTGCTGAAGTCACTGCTTTGTTACGGGGAGTACCCTTTGCTTTTTATACCGTCTCCTTCTGTGTGGTTCCCATCCAGAGCCCAGAGCAGCCTTCTAGAAAAGAACACTTTTTTGTCAATTCTGCAAGCACTATTTCCATCAATATCAAACTAATTAAAACCTTGGTGATCAATATTCTTTGTCTTTGTCTTAGTTTCTCTTATCTATTTAAACACGTGTTCTTTCTCTTCCTTTTGCCCGAGAGGTCTTAATTAAAGATTAACAAATCAGCTGGAATCAAATAAGAGCAACAGAGACAAAGTGAAAATATGAACTTGTAGACTCATGGAATAGTTAATGCAAGCTTGGAAAAATCATTTGAGGTTGGTGGGGGTTTTTTTACCCCTTTCAGAATAGCTTTTCTGCATCTCTTCATGATGCCCTGCAGCGCTGGAAGCAGAAGCTCATCAGTGTTGCTCCTTGTGTGTTCCTTCTGATGCAAATAACAGCATTGAGAGTGCTCTGGCTACAGCATTCGTAGCAGGAAAATCCTTCACTGTTTATTTCAGCGAGTGGGTCTCTGAATGTAAGAAGTGATTTGTTTTGATTTAACAAGGCTGTCTAAAATGCAACAAATTTAAGTGTATCCCTGGTGCCTGTCAGCAATGGGGAAAAGAGCCAAACCCACCAAGTCGAGTGTGGGAAGGGAGCAAAGACAGGGAGATGGTGAGGGGAGAGCTGTGGGTGTAGACTGCAGATTATGAGAGAAGTGTGTTGTGCCAAGGAACTGCTAAATTAGTGTTAATTAGAGAATAGGAAACATGAATGTTTGGTTTTGCTGGTTTCCTAGCCTGACTTAGAACACTCGCAAAGGTTTTTGTAAACTAGGCAACTTCAAGGCAAAGGCCAGTGCTTCAGAAGTGCCACCAATAAAAGCTACTTGGGGTTTGAACCTAATTATGAGTTCTTCCTGTAGTCTCGGCGGTGTCTCATGCTGCAGGTAAGTGGAGCTGTTTCCTCTGAGCCATTCAAGATCTTGGTGGTTTCCCAAACCCTAACCTAGACCCTGAACCTGTGGAGACATCCGCAGTGCAGAACAGCCGCTACCTTTATGAAGGGTATGGCCCCTCCTGGAGCCAGGGCAGGCCAAATCTGCGTCTTGTTTCTCCTTGTCCCAACATGAAGAGCAATGATCCATGCAAATGCTCAAGATCACTTGGCAGTTGGTAATGTTTCCCTCTTCAGCTACACAGATACAGTGCCAAAAGTGAAGGTTCTTCTCTTCCTGCTCCTTTTTTAACTTGGCTTTTCTTTTCCTTAAGCTACTTTGGCTGAAAGCAGCAAACAGACAAATGTGTTGACAAGCAGTAGCTCAGCAGAGAACAAAAGTGGGAAAGAACAGCTTGAAAGTGGTAATCTTCTCCTGCGTGAGTAGCAAATGCACATGGGAGTGAGAGATGAGCAGGTAATAAAGGTACTTTTGTCTTTAATGCATCCAGCTCCTGGTTTGCAAGCAGAAATGGAATGGGAGAGAAGCTATTTCTTACGCAGACAGAACAAATGTC
Source organism: Amazona ochrocephala (assembly GCA_039720435.1). NCBI lineage: Eukaryota > Metazoa > Chordata > Aves > Psittaciformes > Psittacidae > Amazona > Amazona ochrocephala. Next base: position 18,496,558 of record CM077889.1, read on the forward strand.
TGGCAGCACAGGCCACATAAATGAAGTGCTGCTGGGTCTGCTGTGGACTGACTGTTTTCCTGGTATCGAGCACATCCAGAGTTATCAACAACAGGAGACAGATGGAATCTTGGGTTTTTTCCTTCTTTAGTAGGTATATAAAGCTGTGAAAAATTTGCAGTAGAACTTACAGCAATAAAGCAGAGAGAAGATGTAGACTCTTGATGGAGCAGCTCAATAAGGAAATAACAGGAGGGATCACAACGCCAAGTGGGATTTTCCTCTTGCACTGTTTTTTGTTGTTCTGCTCATAATTGGTAGTTTTTATTCTCCAAGACAGACCTTTGGGATACACAGGTTGAATCCATCCTACACCATCATCCATAATGTCCCTCCTATCTGCTCCTTCTGTTTCACACTCCCTCGCTTTCCGCTTCTCCTTCACCCTCAGGAAAAAGGAGACAGAAATTCTGTCATGGATTTCCATTTCACTTTGTGCTGAGGTTGTGTCCTGCTTTAACTAGAACATAGTTCCAGTTCTGGTTGTGGGTGCAAGTAGAAATGAATACTATTAGCCAAGCAAACACAATATCTCTGGGAGAAATGCCTGCTGGAATATCGGCTTTAAAATGAAAACTCATATTAGATGTGTCTGCTCACTGTGGGTTCTGTCAAATCACAAGCCAAACATATTTGGAAGCAGCAAGATCAAGGTGTAGCCCTGTGTGCCCCCGAGGGGTCTCTAAATCCAAGTGCTTTTCAAGCCATACCTGTCTTACTGTGATCAGACCCGTTTCTCTTACTCAGAATAGACAAGCGGTAGGATTTACTTTTCCTCTGTTGAATCATGTCTATGAAACCTGAACTTGCTTTCTAGCTGGCAGGACCACTGTTAATAGTGCTTGTTTGGACTTATAGTGGAAGACTATTCAGCCCGAACCTTTTTCAACTTGCAAAAAGGAAGCCCACCTGACCCGGCGGTTGTGGAGATGGTCTGCTCCCTGCACTGACTGACCTTGTTGCTCGCAGTACCTCCATGCTGTTTAGATATTCTGCAGCCCTCAGGGCTGGCAGGTAGCAAAAACCATTCTTACACATTACTTTTTACTCCTCTACTTCATTTCATTTCTAAAGAGATTCATTTTCCTGCTCTAATATTTCCATTGGAAATGTCTCCCTCAAACAACCTATAAACATAAATAACAATGCACAGAGACTGCAAATCTGCATAGAACCTCTGTGATGTACATGCAGGAAATATAACAAAAGATTTTAAAAAACCCCAGAAAACATAATGTAATCTCACTATTGATTTAGAATAATGCCAACCCCTTCTCCAAAGCCCACCAGGCAAAGTTTGCATTTACAAAGCTCATAAGTTCCCATGCGAATAAGGAATTGTAGGCTTACTGAAGGGTGGCCAGGGGAGAAGCAAGCTGCATCTCAGCAGTAGTAGGGCTCTGCTGGAGAATAGGGCACGAACAGCATCCCTGAAGACGTCAGTGGTATCTGTGCAAAACCCAAAGCTGCTCTCTGCTGATTTCAAGGGGGCTGAGGATATGATGTAGTCATCTGGGTGCACATCCCTAACCCCAGCAGAGATGGACACTGTGTTGTTTCCATCTGCACTTTGCTCAGGTCATCATCATCTCTTGAAGGGGGCTGCTATATGGGAGAGCCCAGTCTACAGCCTGTGTGTACGTGAGGTCCGCAGAGTGAATCATAAAATAGCTAGGGTAGGAAAGGACCTTAAGATCATTGAGTTCCAACCGCTCTGCCATGGGCAGGGAACCAGGGACCTTTAGATTAACTTCCCATGATTTTGAGGGCAGTTCAGACACCTAAAAGCTTTATAAACGTTTAGGCATCTCCTACCTTTGTACCAGATGTAAGTGTGGCTCAGTAGGTCAGGCTGGAGGAAGGCAGTCATTCAGCTTGTCCCACCATGATTTTCTCCTACTTACCCTAGTTTGGAAAAAGTCTGTGCAGTTTCTTATTCAGAAGGCCCTGGCAAAGCTTATGTGCTCTTTAATCCTTCAAGACGGGGCATAAGTAGAACTTAAATAGTTCATGGATGTTGGCACAAGGGGGAGCGTCACGCCAGTAGCATTGAAATCATCCCATCTTCTTGGCTGGGCCTTTAGCTTTTATTCTGCTTAATAGCATTGGTGAAAAGCCAAAGAAATGATAAAAGTATCTAACTGGGGACAGCATCAGCAAAACCTCACAGTAATGGATATAAGACTTCTTTCCTCCCCTCTAGACCTTGCATGTAAAAGAAACATCAGCAGTTTGCGTATGCTGAGGACCAGAATCCAGCAATGTGATCCATGAGGTAGATCAGTTATCCCTCCTGCATTGCCACAATACTGATACTGGTTGTCACCATAAGAATTATTTATTTAAGGACATTGAAATGACAAAATACAGCCCCAAAGCATATAGCAATCTGATTTCATATGTTTAGCTGGATGGTGGACTTAAGCCCTTAGTAATTTTCAGTGGCTTAAATCTTTTCCCCATTGCACAGCAAAGCAAAGCTCTTGGCTATATATAAGATTTGACAGCTGCTCTCAAAATGCATTGACAGCAGATCTGTCTGTTACAGGTAGCTTCTCTCTTACGAACTGATACAGATCTCAAACTGATAGAGGGAGGTTAAACCAGCAAAGGATTTAACAAGAATCTTGAATAAAATCTGGAAATAATAGAAAAGTGTTTATAAGCTTAACCAGGATCCTGTGGAAAGGTGGGAGGTGTTGTGAGGTTTCTGCTAGATAGAGGGGTGGTTTTGTGCTGGCTTAGGAAGAGATACTTTTCATCTCTGGTTGTGCCATGGCTTCTATAGGACGGGTTTAAAAGGTAAGATATATGTGAGCTGTGCTGTTTCCAGTGGCAATGACAGTTTGATTTTGTCACTGCCAAATGTAATATGTTCCATAACCCCCCAGAAATAGAGATGCATTTTAAATGCAAGTTTAAAGGATCTTTTAATTTTTAGGGTTTTTTTTCATGTGAAGGAGCAAAGAGCCTGGCAAATGCTGTACCTCTGGCAGAACTTGATCATTACTTGGTGGAGCAGCTGCAGGATTTGTGCTTCTTTGTATGTACGATTTTGGGAGATACAGAAGTGTGGCTTCTAGTCAGTGGGCTACGGTTGCTAAAATCTAACTCAGCAAAGCATGTATCCTTGGATTACTGTTGTACAGCCTTTTGGTTATATCAAAGCAGCTGGCATACAGATAATAGTCACTGACATGAGTTTGAATAGGGTTATTGAATTGGTGCAAGCTACTGTAAATTGAAGTGAGCATGGCTTTTAAGAGGCAAGGGAATAGCTAGGCTGAATCTTCTTGCTGCAAGAACATGTGCACATGCTTTTGGGGAGGAAATAAATAAGTTCCTATCCAGTTCTCTTAAAACTAAATTCTTCCTTTGCCAGCTTTGAAATAGGTAAAGGGTCTGTGTGCTCCTGAGACAGAGACGTTAGGAATTGCCAAGAGAACTTCTCCGAGATAAAACATGGTTGATGTTGAAACCTAACATTGGAAATGAAGCAATTTGGATTCTATTCTTGACTCTGGCCCAAACATTCAATTACAGAAAAGTTATTGGAAACCCAGTAAAACTTCCTTTATTTCAGTTTCATGAGATATAAAATAGGAATAAGTGTGCAGGTTCTTTAATACTATGATAAATATTAAGTGACAACATTATCATAGATTGTCATTGATATTTGTGAAGCCTGTGGATAGTTTGAATATGTAGCTGTGTTTTTGCAAGGTAAAGTTGATGGTGTAAAGCATAAGTAAATGAAGACATAAATAAGGGAAATAACATTGTAAGATGCTGCTGATATTTGCTTCCCATAGATGCTTTAGTTAATACAGCTCAGACTTTGAATCCCTGGCAGTAAATATTGCCTAGTTCTGCAGCAGCACATCTGGGGGGGTATTTGGGGGAACCAACCAAGATATTGAATACATCCTGATAAAAGAGAAAACTCCTGTATTGCAAATATCCCCAGCAAGGCAACCACCTTCTGTAAGTGCATATATAGAATATACCCAATCTTGCAAAAGGAAATCCTGATTAAACCCCCGTTGTTTTAACAAAGTATGGTGTGGCAGGTGGTGTAATAATTTAGATACTGGAGTAATGAGAGAAAATTGCTTCACAGCTTTTCCTACTGGGAAAATATGTTACGTGCTTGAGTGAATGAGAGGTTTTCTTTAGGGATGGCCAAATATGGGGTAGATAATACATGCTGGAGTGTCTCTTGACCTGTCGTTATATGAATTAGAGTGTGGTTTAGGCAGAGAAACTTATCTAGTGTCAAGGTCAAGCGAATCCTTTTTAAGTTGGATATGGTTAAATACTATTGAAATGGATGGAAAGTACTTCAGTTGAAGGAGCCCATAGAGATCACTTGCTGCCAGCTTTAGAGAGAAAAGCTTTCTGACGGTTTAGTTAAGCAAAAATGAGTTTTGTTACTGTGGTCGCTCTTGGTGAAGCTTCCTTCAAAACAATTGTAACCTTTTCCCGCAACCTTTTTGGCCTTCTCATTCCCTCACATCTTGGGACAATGTTAATGGTGAATCCCTGCAGTTTGCCTTTTCCCCCTCTCCCTTCTGGATGGTTCCGTATGATGAACGTGTGATCCCAATCCTTGTCGCAGACTGCACACCCTGCTTCCTCTGCCTTCCTTCACCTCCCTTCTAGGTTTTAGTCTTTTGAGGGAATCTCATTTGCAAAAACCGTCTTTTCTTATGCCACATTATTTGCAGGCCTGCTGTTAAACTCTCGTGGCATTTATATTTTTGACAGTGCAAACCAAATTGCTCATAATTCCATTACGCTGCTTATATCACGGAGTTGGGAGAGTAATTCTGGCATATGCTAATGCCCTTTGGTTTACATACATAAAATGCTATTCTGGTAACAAAGTGGCGAGTATGTTTTATAATGGGATATATATCATTATAAATGGAACACTGGTTTTACAAAATATTTTAAGAGGAAGGTAAATTAGATCATGGAAAGTGCATAAGGGCTATAAATTATGCAGTAGCCTAAAGAATTATTATAAAGAGATTTGGTCGTGGCCTGATCCCATGAAACCTTTAACTGCGGCCATTAAAATAAACCATATCAACTGCTCACAGCCACAGAAGATTTATTGCGTCTCATGGAATGGTCACCTGAAACTTCGGAATTGTGTGTGCAGCTCGAAAATAATGGTCACCCTTAATTCCTGATGCAGATGCTTTTAGTGAGTGATATTAAACGGGAAATGGTGGCAGTTTAAACTGGGGTTTTATAGTTCGGTCTTTTGACATGCAAAACACCTTTTCCCTCAAGAGGTGACTAGAATTTTTAGATGGGCAAAGCTTTAATGTCTGATTTGGCTTGTGAAAGGTGCTCGGGGATGATACACTCAAGTACCATGAAGTACCAGTCAGAGATGATTTGAAACCATCTCTGTCTTTGAAGTTCTTCCTTGGGTATTGCAAAAACCCCTCCTTCAGTTTCCCTGTCTAAATGGGGCGTTTCTTCCTCTTTATTCTTTTTCTTCCTAATTTGCCTATTCTTTCTTTATATCACATCGTTTGTCTTCTGGCCTTCTTCAAGCTTATGCAGCCAAACCCTTCTTTCAGGAGTTGCCTTTGGAGTCTGTTCATGGACCTCCCTAAAACCTTCCTGGTTGGGTGTCACATCACAGCAGCGAGACAGAAATAGTCTTTAAAGTAAATTCTTGGAGAATTAGCAGCACTTTCATGCTCTGTTCCCTTTTGGAATGAGGCAGCAGGTCCCAAGCCCCACCAAGAGGTCTACGTCCCCAGTTACTGAGCTGGGGCCATGAATGAGATGGGAAACTCATAGACTCATCACAGTGTGGTTCTGTGGTATCTAAAACTTACTTAACTTTGATGCTGATTGAGAGGTGAAATCACAGATTATAGTTAACTGTCCTGGTTTCAGCTGGGATAGAGTTAATTTTCTTCCATCAGATGGGATACAGTTAGTTTTCTTCAGTCAATTATTAGCTCTGCTGTGGAAAATGCCCATCAGGAAATCTGAAGAAGAAACTGTATTTGTTTAATCTGTGAGCTGTGGCAGCTTTAAATCATGGCTGGTTTTAAGATCGGAAAAACCCTTCCCTGCGTCAGATAAAAGTGGTGATCAAGTCCACGTTGGTGCTCTCAAATTTGGTGTCACTTCTCTGGATGGCAGAGCGAGGAAGTGCTGCATATGAAAAAGCAGAGGGAGGGATGAATTGAGCTCTCTTTGGAAGAAATTAAGCTAGATAATGATTAGGCATTAACCAGGTCGTTAATTTCTGGGCTATTTTAGGAAAGGAGAAACCCTGCACAAATGTATGGAGGAGCTGTGCTTCTCCCCACAGACCAGATTGCTCTGAGCTTCCCAAGGTTGTCCCTATTCCCCTGCCTTGGATCAACCATCCCTCCAGGTTGTTCAGGCTTCCTGTGTGTCTCTGTGTGTCTAGGAGGTTGAATCATGAAGTTCCTGTAAGTTTCCATTCATCACTAAAATTTGCCACTTTTGTAACTGCACTATGTGGCTTTTTGTCAATGCAGAGCAGCTTTAATGCTGCTTCTTGGTCATCATCGCAGCAGTAGATAACATTTTTTAAAGATGTGTGTAATTTCAGGATAGCTGAATTAGGATAAAAATGGATCATAAATGAGCAGGTTTTGCGAGGCAGAGATCCAGCAGCCAGCTGGGCTCATCAGGGGCATGTTCTCACCAGCACCCAGAGAGCAGCCATGATTTGAACATCCCACTGGGTGTGGCCAAGGTCTGTGAGCACCTCAAATGGTCCTTAGTGACTCCAGAACATGTTTGCAGACCCTTTCTCCAAGCAGGCTAATGCTCATGTCGCAATGAGGTGTGTTGGGTGCCACTGAATGAGCTGCAGAGGGCTATAAGTGTTACCTTTGGAAGCAGCTTCTCATCAGTGTGCCTGCATTTAACTGCAGGACTGTGTTGTGTTATACACGACAGCTTTGATGCTCTGTTGTCTCAACGAGGGAGATGCTTCTGTGTATTTCTATTTCTGTGGTTTTTTTACCTGTAGTAAGACCCCATTAATTTCAACAATGCTTATACTACTACAAAATAGGAATGAGGAGCAACCTGGCTTTATGGATGCCGACTCTACATGCTCTCCACCCTTGGATCCTCAGAAATCTAAGGGAGAATGATGAAAAATTAATTTACTGCCCATCTGCTGCTGTTCTTGGTGCATTAGTGTCAACAAGAAAACAGTCCTCTGCCCTTATAAACCCCTGTGTTTTCTGTGTCCTATATACCCTGTGACAGCCTGCACAACCTTTCCCGTGAATGCGTTCAGGTGTTTGTGCTATGTGACAGCACTGCCAGCTCTAGGGGTTTCATCATTGATCTCCTGACAGGTTTTGTGGGCTTGTTGTTGTTGTTCTTTCCTTATAATTTCTTCTGACAACAGTGGCTTTTGTCAGTTTAGCCTAGTTTGATGCTAATTGATGCTAATTATGCTAGTAATTGACCACACTTCTATAGGATGGCTATAATTTGGCTGTAATTATAGGTGAAATGATAGAAACACATCTCAGTTTCGAAAGGACAGTAAAATTCTAACCTGCATGGTAGTGGGCAAAAGAGCTTGACAGTGTTATTGTCCAAAGATTAAAAGCCTGAGGGCTAAAATTAACCCTTCAATTAGATTAAAGCCTAATCTTAGGATATTAAATCCTTTTTAATGTTTTGGAGATGTGACCTGTCATCTGGGGCTGACAGTATCGATTGCATTACAGCATCCCATTGAGCCTTTGGCCGTTGACCTTTTAATCTCTAATGTTAAAGGAATATATGCAGGCAGAGTTTGAGGCAAGTATATTTGCTCTCATTTTTCACAAGTTGGCACCAGCATACACTGTGTGTAAATTCTGGGTATTTTGCCATGTGCTGGTGGCACACCATGGCTTCTACAAGACCTTCTCTAATGTTCGTTTGCTGCTTTGCAAAGACACCCTACTGCACACAGTAACTGTGGAGCCTATATTTCATGTTAGAAACAAGCTCAGTACGTATGAAATGCCCATCAGGGAGTTGGAAAGAGCTGGAAAATACTTCTGTACTGATAAAGCAGATGTGTCAGTGCCAGCCCTGCCACTCAATCCCACCATCTCACCAGCACAGAAAGTCTTATAGAACAGGATTGAGAAGATGATCCAGTGCTGCCTGTTTGCAGTGCTGCAAAACAGAGCTTTTGCCTTACATCATCGCTAAACAAAGCTATGTAAAAGAGGAAAAATGCTGGAAAGTCACTTTGTAAAGATTTTGGCCAGCTTCTGCAGAATTAGGCTGTTTTGTCCTTGTAATCTTGTGCCCAGTTTGTGCCCACATGTCTCAGCTCTGGTGATGCAGAGCATGATGTGGTGGATAGGGTGGAGGGAGAGGTTCTGCATCAGCTCTAGCAATGGCTTAGCTTTGCTTTGTAAGTCTGTAAAGTGTCCTGAAGTCTGTGGAAGAGGCGGGATAATCAGAAATGATGGTGATATGGGGCAACAAAAGAGATTAAGGCCGTCAGTGGTTCTTTTTTGTGAACTGGATGAAAATGTCTGAACAAAACAAGGAGAAAATCCTCTGTTTTGTGTGTGTGTATGTGTGCCTGTCATCCTGCACCTGTCTGTTTTGTGTGTGTGTGTGTGTGTGCCTGTCATCCTGAACCCGTAAAATGCAGAATTATGTCCTGGAAGGTTTTAAGCTTTACGCTTGGGTGTTTTTAACTCTTTGCTTCAACCCATGAGTCCTCCTGAGTTTTCAGATTGCTTCGTTTCTGTTTCTCCAATTTGAGGCAGAAAACATGTTCCTTTTGTGGGCAATTTGTTTTAGACAATCCACATGACTAGAAAATGAGCTCAAATGCCTCTGAGGAGCCAATTCTTCCTTATGTATATATTGGATGTCATGTATTTCTTCTTTACTCTTTGGACACTTGCCATCCAGTTTTATAGAGGGCAATGCTGCAAGTAGAAAAATGCTCCTAAATGTAACATTAAGCAGAAGAAAAGCCTTCAGCTACTTTTAGTGGTGATTTAATTAACTATGAATAGAGCAAATACTATGTGCATTTAGTCATTCTTACGTTGCAATTATGTGTATTATGAGTCTTTATCCCTGCTTTCTGCATATGGACAAATATCTGTGTAATTTAACATTAACTATATGTATGAACCCTTAGTATATTCATAAGCATACAGCAGCTAATTAGAGATACAGATTGAGACCAGACACTCGTTGCTTCTTTTCTATCCTAAGTGCCCTTTCGCTCGCATCTTCCTCCCAGCAGCAATGTAGAACAAGATTCTGCCCCTGTCTCTTGTGCTTTCCCCTGCTCATAGTTGTTTCCAAATCCTTTAAGACTATGCTGAAAAGCAAATTGTTGAGGAAAGGGATAATTAAAGGTTCCCAGAGGGAATGCTTTAGGGTGGCAATGACTCAATGGTTGGCCACCACTGCTATGAGGCTTCCCATCCCATTGTCAAAGCTGGTTAACTAAAAGGCTTTCTCCTGTCTTGGACTGCCAGGATGAATTTGTCACATAGCATGAGGGTGAATCAATGAACTGATCAGGAATTGTTGAGGGAAGTATTTGTGGAATCAGCATTGGTATGACTTCCATGGCTTGTTTTGCATTTTTGAATGTAAAGGAGCATGATCAGGCCAAGTATAAATAGGGATAACTTGTAATTTCAATGCCTGGATTTGTCCCAGGGGTGGGTAGATTTTGGCCTACCCTGCAGCAGAAGAGCAGACATGGGAGACAAAGGCTTTGAAATGAAGTAAATCAATTGCCCTTCCTTCCTGTATTCCTTTCTCTTTTCTGTTTTAATATTATTGATGAAATGACCAAAATAGGATCTGGGCATATCTGAAAAATCAATGAAAAAGTAAATCTTAATGAAAAAAAATCAATTGTCTTGCAGTGTGAATTTAAATGTGACCTCTTTGTGCTGGGCTTTGTGTATACTGCATGAAGTACCTGGCTGTCGAGAGACACATTTCTTTCTGTTTCTTTCAATCGGATTTTTGTGGGAGCTAAAGAGGAAGAGGCTGTCAATTCTGGGGCCTTTTCAAGCAAAAGGTCCCAAATCCAAGCTCTGTACATCAGAGCTCTTCTGAACTTGTGAGCCCTCTGAGGAGTTCAAAGAGCTTCCTAATTGCTTTCAGTCAAGCAACAGTTTAACCAGCTTTATTTAGATTTCCTTCCTGTCTGTTCTTCCCGAGCTTGGGTCTTCTTTTTGGCTGCGTCTCTCAGACACTGTGCAATATCTTACACCTCATGAGATCATTTTGGTTTAGCTTAATATTCCATATCCTTAATGGGCAGGTTCACCCCTGCTACATGCAGTCTCCCTCTGATTGCTGCCCAGGCTTGTTTCTGCTTCTGGCTGTCCCCTCTGCCCATGTGTGGCTGCCAGCATTGCCCACCTCCTCCTGTCTTGCACCATGTCTGCCGTTGCCCCTGAGCTCAGGTCATGAGGATTTACACAAACCACCAATTGATATTCCATATAAAGTAGAACAAAATTAAAAAGAGATGAGATCTGCTGTGACTGCTGGTGCTGATGGAGCGGCACTGGGGAGATCTCGGAGCCCGCATGGAAGGATGTATTTTCCAGATTCATTATTGATGATACAGATGTCCACAGAAGCACACTTGTAAATCCCTGCTTAGGCAGCACCTTACAAAGTGCATGTTCTTCACATGAGGGTCTTTAATGAACATGTATTGCTTTGACCAAAGCTGCCTGTTTTATGAGGGACCACAGGATGCACAGCAGGATTTGTCTGACGGCAGGGAACCAGTCACGGATGGCTGGAAGGGTGCAATTTTGAATGTATAGGGAATGCGGTCTCTGCTTGTGCAAAACAGGCTGTGTGCATGCAGAAAGAAGCTGCCTAAGCCTGGTGACTCCATTAAAAGGGCTATATATACTGAATTTTATAGAATGGCAAATACACATCACGAGAGATTCTGCTGCTGGCCATGGGCAAGGGTAGGGTACACACTAGTCATCATTATTCCTTTGCCCACTCTTCTGACAAGCAAAGCACTGTAGAAACTTGTCCAGAGTTACCTTGCGCAAGGAGCCCAAAGTCAGGTCTCCTGAGTGCAAGGGCAGTATTCAGTTCAACTTTCTATAGAGACGTGACAGCATAATTTACCTGTACTGCAATTTATTATGCCCTGCTACGTGTTCTCCATTGCAGCAAGGCTGACCAAGTTTGTACTTTTAGTGTATGTGATCAACATGCTGCTCATTTTTCCATTATCAGGGAAGTCTGTAATTCATCTCCCTCACTCATGTCTCATAGTGGAATATTTCATTTCCATGACTGTGAATTATCAGCATCCAATCCTTGAAGGTATGATTGGAGATAATAGCTGAAATTTTCCCAGGTGAATAATTACTTCAGCTGTCCAACTTGTGACATCTTTGAGGGCCTTTTTTTGTCCCCTTCAGAGGAAAGTGCTCAGCATTGTCTGAAGGCCATGACCTTCGGCAGTGACTGAACCCTTTCTTTTGAACTCTTATTTGCGCAAAGCCTGTTATTACCTGTCCTTGGTGTAGTTCTCCCACTCAGGTTCCAAAATGTTAACATATGGCAGAGAAACGAACCATGTTTGTGCTACTACTTGCCATTTGTTTCCAGGTTGCTGCCTGTAATCAGTGTTTTGAACTAAGGTTTTGCAAAGCTGCCCAAATTACTCAGGAACATAAACTGCAGTGAAAGTTCTCAGGATCTGAGCTTCTTCATTTGGGCTTGTTTAGAAGTCCTGTCCCTGTTGCCTGGCCATCACCGTTTACAACAGTCAGAGCAAAGCTATCAGTTTGATGTTCTGAAGGCATAAGGGCAATCAACTTCTTATTTTGCACTCACAAGGAATCAGGTGCTGTTAATGAAGTCCCATTTCTGTCTTTGGAACTCTCCTCTAGAATGGGAACATGATATTTGGTGCACATATATGTCCCAGTTCTACTGTATATATAGTGCAATAAATAGCTGGGGCAATCTGTATATGAATCCAGCCTCTCCAGGGCTTTTGACGCAGCAGCATCCCCTCAATATGTGGTTGGTCTTAATCGCTGTCACAGATACGGTATATCCCAAGTACAGGGCCCCAGATACTCACAGGACATTTGGTGACGTGTGTGTTGAAGTACAATGAACATTCTTCTTTGTATCACTTACTGAATCAGCTTTGAATCAGCCATTCTTGGTCTGTCTTATGCAAAAGCTTCATCTTTTAATAGAAGCAGTGTTTGGGAGCCTGGTCCTGTGAAGCAGAAGGCCAGGCTAATTTCTAGCAAGCAGATGTTGTCAAGGGATTGCTTCATCTTCTCAGCCTGTTAGAGCTCCAAAAGAACAACTTGTTAGATTTCAGGATTCTATAAAAGCCCTTTGCAAGGCATTAATGAAGAACACATTGAGATGCTGAACGCATGGAGAGTGCGTGTTATTCTGATACACTTTGCATGTGGCTACTGTGTTTTGAGAGACTTTGTTCCTTACGCATGCAAGTTGTGAGCTGTTTGAGCGGCCACTAGCGTGCTTAATCGCTGGGTACCTGTTGTTTTGTATGCACAGCTCCATGCCTACAGCTAAAAAGTTGGGCAGTTTTAGCACATCAACACGATGAACTGTCTTGAGCCATCCACAAGCTCTTCCTCCTGTTGGTGCAGATAGCAGCAAGCACACTATTTCCCTGGGAGGACAATTTGTGTGGTCTCTCATCTGTGGAAGCGAGAAGATTGAAAACACTCCATTGTAAATTATAGGGAAGCTCAAGCATTGATGCTGTGGGACTGTCAGGGCTGGCGCGGGGTGTAGTTGATCTCTCCACTGTTTCACTTATCTTCCTGGGTACTTCTGTTCAAACTCCATTTCTTCTGACTGCGCATCTTTGTTCCGTGGCTTGTCACATTCACTAATGTTGATCACTTCCATTAATGTCAAGGCAACGTCCGCTGGCACAATGGGACGGGCATGTCACTGTGATTGGTCAAACCAACTCAGAAATATAGGTTTTTTCTGGAAGAGGCTGTTACTCATTCTAATGATAAAATATGAATCAGGTTTGTCTAAGAAAAGCTGTTTTGACTGCAAAAATTCACCGTATAATTGATTAGAAGAGGTGAAGTATTTTATTTCTATTAACTTCTAAAGTCTTCAGCTCTTGACTGGCCTCATGTAAAGTTAATTCTTTGTGAGAGGCATCTATTTCCTGGATATATTAAAATCTGAAAAATGCATTTGCTATGCCATAGCTAAGTGTTTTTATTGCTACTTAAAACAATGGAGATGTTTTATTCCTCACAGATCAGGCTTTAAGAGCCATGGAGCAGCTCTGAGCCCGCAGGCTGTCATGGTTTGGGTGAAAGGGTGCGTTGTGTTGAGGTACAGCAGAAGGTGCATTGATAATCCGGTTCTGTTGCGGGGGCATGACCACAGGGAGCTGGACCGAGCCCATAAACTTCTCTTAATGGTCATCAAATAGTCATTGCTTGTAATGGCTTTTTATTACTCATCTATGGGCTAAGATTTTCAAGAACAAGTCAGGCTCTTGAGCCTGTGTCACTTGGACGTAGCCTTCATAATTCTCCAGGACCATTGTTCTAGAGGTGTGAAGTCAGTGCAAATCTGGCCCATAACTGCATGCGAAGGTCTGCCCTAGCATTGGTTCTGAAAACCCTCGAGTGCTGGAGTGAATCATACTGATGCACTGGCAAGCGGCACAGCCATCCCTCCCTTCCCCTCCCACATAATAAAGACAGCCATTAATTTTCATATGCCAATTTGTGAGCTGCCCTCTCCTGGGAGCTGCTACACGCTCATTTCATGGGAACAGAAAGCCATGGGGCGGGTAGGGTGGAGAGTGAGTAGAGGAGTTGGCTCAGCCCTTGCAGTAAAATCAACCACCGTACCTGAACCTACACCCAAACCTTGTGCTGGGGAAATGCTTAGCATATAGACACCATGGACTGTAAAAGTGTGGGAGCTGTCCTATTGCATCCAGAAGCAGTCCTTCCCCTGGCTAGTTTATATCTTGATGACTTTTTTTATCATTATATCCTGGCAGTTACCCTCTATCCCAAACAGCCACACCATCATTACTGCAATAAATGACAACAAGCATCCCAAAAGCTGCACACTTGAAAATCAATGTTTAGAGTCACATCTACTTACAAGCAGAGTCACAAAAAGGTATTAAAAACCATATTTTTTTCAAGATCTGAGCCAGCAACACATGATTATAATGGAATGACTAACGATTGTAATTGGGCATTGTATCACATTGTATGGCTTTAATTTAGGAGAAAAAGCAGCAATTCAATAACATAGATGCTGGTATTGTTTTTGAAGCACTTTCATGCCTGAAGGATAAGTAAATGTCTCAAAAAGAACTGTGGTTTGTTTCTCTTACAATGCCTACAACAAAAGAAGGAGCAGAAATGAGTGGTTTTAAAGAAGCCTGGTACATGGTCAGGGAAGGCATCCTGCATCCCACATCACCTGGGGAGAGGTGTGTGATGAGACAAAATGCTTGCCCGTGACAGTCACCAAGCAGAGCTCGTGTAGTCACACACATTATATTCTCCTGCATCCAGCCTTTGGAAAAATAAGCTTTTTTTAAAAGTTGCTTTGGAAAAGTAAATCATTGTGAACTACCCTATGCTGTTACTTTCCCAGCAAAGCTGAATCCTTGTGTTGCTATTCAGCACGGGCATTTGTATTTAAGCCCCTTTGAGCTCAGGTTTTATATCGTAGGTTGCCTTTGCACTGTGTTCATCACCTCTGTGAAAGAACAGATGGGTAGCATGAAATTTAAGGCAGCTTTTTCATCTCGGAGAGATGGATGTTGAGGCCTGTGGTGCAGCCATTATGGCCCAGCAAAGGGAAAACCTCTACTGGCACACTCTCCTCTGGTATGATAAACCCCATAATATTTGGTGAAGGGATAAGGTAAAAATCTGCATGTTTTCTGATGGTTGCTGCATGCATAAGAACAGAATGGGAGAGAAAAGGACGTTTGGTGATGTTTGGTTATTTAAGGGAATTTGTATTAGTGGTGGTTACCAGCAGCTGAAAATGGAGACCAAAGTCCAAGAAGGTACAGTTTAACCAGCAGATTAGCACAAACCTGTCTAACAGATGTGTTTCAGTCCCAGTTGTGACACGTACTCACATCACTGTCACTGCCTGTTTCTGCTGCACTGCATCATTGCCCTCACTGCATGTCCATCATCTCCTGCACACCCAGCAGCGACATGCTCTCTCCTTCGCTGCATCCTCCAATGGGCTGACAATGGGCTGTGAAGCTATAAGCCAGGCATTGGATGAACAAAGCTTGATATAACTAAATTAGCCTCTGTGTTGCTTAAATTAATGGTGATGTTGACGATGACAAGCCGTGGTAAACGGCGAAGGTTCCTTTTCCTGAGCAGGAGCTCACTCTGTGTTTTTAGGTCTGTGAACTGGAAAATTAATATGAGGTTTTACAACCACCTGTAGTGCTTGGAAATGGAGAGCTGTGATATGCTTCTCAGAAATACATAGTTTTTAAAGTATACGTTTAAAATAGTGATTTCTTCAAAAGAACCCTTTATATCCTGCTAATTATTTTTGCCATGTACTATTTAAGTGCATAAATAATGCTTACAGAATGGTATTATACTTTATAGTGTCATATTAAGGCAGTGTTCCCCATAACCATCTTCAGAGCAGCGTGAAAGCTGTTATTTCTATATGAGCTGTTCACTTGCACATCTAAAGATCTGCCTTTCAGGCTGGTTTTTGGTACCCTGATGGGCTGCTGCAGCATTTAATTTCCTTCTCAGTCTCAATGTACCTTAATTTTAATCTGGAATAGTAAATTATCATGGTAATTGGTGATATTCTCCAGTACAGATTTACAAATAGCAGGAGGTGATCAACATTGTTACTCACTGATGAGAAAGGGGCCTGGGAAGAAGAGGGTATGAGGAAAACGAAAGGAAAGCAGATTAGATGTTGCATGTGAATTAGAAACGTGAAAGCTATGAAAACAACTTTTAAAAGCGTCTGCTTTTTCCAAGCAAGGTGAATGCAACACAGGCATACGAAGTAGAGAGGAAAATAACAAGCGCAAGCTTGTCCTCATCCTCCACTGATAGCCAGTGCCTTCTCTAATGGCTTCCTGCATGATTTCATTTCTTCCACCAGTGATTATTTCACCAACTGTCACGCTGAAATCAAAAGGCATTCTTCTGTCTTAAGTGAGAAACAAATGTGACTCTTGGTCCCAATTGTTTCTGATGTGTGCTTCACTCTGGATTTCCAACACTATTAATCTTTTTTACCCTGCAAAAATATCCACAGTTTATGGGTATGGCATGAAAAGGGAGGGCTCGACAGCATGTTGTTAATGACACATAGTCTGTTATCCCACTGCCTACCAAGCTGGTTCATATCTCCACCCGCTCCTACTGTTCTTCTGTTTATTTCTTCTGCTACTAGACTAGAAGGGCCATTAAAGTATTCAGTATTCTCCACTGGCTTTTGAATAGCATCGAGCTTGGGTTTGTCATTCTTACAGTTGTACATATTTTACTGTTTGCATGGAAACTTTTTCACCACGTCCCTTCTATCACCCAACATTTGGCATCCAGCAGCTTCTGGCATGCAGAAGATTATAAGTCTGCCTTGGCTGTCTGCACAGTCTGTGTTGTTGGTTTCCTTCTTCCAGTCATTTTCTAATGAACAAGTTCACGGTACTAGAAAACCTTTGCTTGACTCCTATTGCTTTTGTGAGTCTTCTTACACCAGCCAGGATTTTCATAAAGGAAATCTCCCTATCTCCTGTGATAATCCACGTTTAGCCTTTATCTTCAGGAAGCATTTTTGTGGAGGCTATCAAAGGCCTTTTCAAAGTCAATAAAGTTAATGATGATGGGTGCACAATTCTCCTCCCAAACCTTCTTGTTTTTCTTTTACCTATTTGTGTGTCTCTGATTTCATCTGCAATAGAATTAATCCTCTTGCAAAGTTGTGTCTGATGCTGACAGTAAGTCTATGCTGCACCCGTTGGTGCAGTCTGTCAGATCGCAGTAATTTGGCACTTTGGCAATTACAGCTTTTTTATCAGTCGCTTGTTGTTTTCTTGCCTCTCCAGGTTCATTTACACTTGTTCAAGTCACACAGTTGCTATCGTACATCTTTGTACATTTAGATCAGCTCTTAGGCAGAAGCTCTTCCCTGTGAGGGTACTGAGGCACTGGCACAGGGTGCCCAGAGAAGCTGTGGCTGCCTCATCCCTGGCAGTGTCCAAGGCCACGTTGGATGGGGCTTGGAGCAAGCTGCTCTAGTGGAAGGTGTCCCCCCACTGCAAAGGGTTGGAACTGGATGAGCTTTAAAGTCCTTTCTAACCCAAACCGTTCTGTGATTCATTCTATGGTGCTGTGACCCCAGTCCAGACAGGATGCCCACCACTGCAGCATCTTCTTGTGCAAAATGGACTTTATTCTGCTGAACTAAGCCGGAATAGGCAATAATATGGGAGGTGGGGTAGAGAAAGAAATTTACTGCTTTTTGCATTGATCCTCATTCGATTAAAACATAAAAGGAAGATACACAAATAGGGGAAATTTTTCCTGAGTACAGGGAGAAATACTGTCAGTGCTGTCTTTTTCTCCCACATCAAAAGGAAATGTTTCTTCTCTTTTGTCACTGGGTGTTTGGCTTTAGTAGCATGATCTTCACAACTGGAATCTATGCAAGGTTGAGTTTTACTCCTATTCTGAGTAAACTTCATCCCATGGTGCCCAGGAGGCTGCTAAGAACCTTGGCTTTCTTCTGCTCCCTCACAGCAAGCAGCAGTTGTGGAGTCTCTCCTCTGGGTGGCTATGCTGCAGCACCATTTCTTTTCCCATTAATCTGTGATTTAGGTAGGGCGTTACAGTCTTTCCCTGCAGGGTCAATGGTATAGATTCTTTTTGTGTGATTTTTTTATTGATGTAAATAAACACTTGTAAGTAGGACCCACATTTATCTCTCCACTGACCATAAAGCGGAGGCCAGGATCTTAGGCGGTTTTGTGAACTCAGCACATGCCTGCTGCTTCAAATGGTCAAAAGCCACTCGTAAAAATCAAGTTGGAATTTCCTTCCTATTTTAAGCTTGTGCTGGGTACCTGTGAGTGCAAATGGGCAGTTAGAATTTCATGCAAATTGTTAAACCTGAGCGGGAAGACAAATAATACCATATGCATTTTTATGTCCTGGAATCCTAGAATGATTTGAGTTGGAAAGGACCTTTAAACTCATCCAGTTCCACTCCCCCTGCCATGGGCAAGGCCATCTTCCACTAGAGCAGGTTGCTCCAAGCCCCATCCAACCTTGTCTTATAAGCTATGTACTTGATTTTTGAGAAATAAAATATCCCTAGTGTGAGAGCCGCAATATTTGAAGCTCCTTTTTCATCCTTATTTGAATACTTGGGAAGTAAAGTTTTGGTGTCACTCACAGTAACTATCTTAGGGATGGCCTAGGATCATTGTTAGGCAGAAATACAGGCTGGTTTGAATGCAGAAACTGCATAGGATCCTATTCAAAAGCATCCATAAAATGTATTTATTCTAGGATGAAAAGTGAGAAAAGAAGAAATGTGTCTGACAACTGCTTGGCATGGTAAAGTGAGACATTTTGGAAACAGTAATGATGAGAACGACACAGAAATCTGCACAGAGGGGTTTAAATAAGAGAAGGGGATGAAGGAAGGACTGTGCAGGATATCCTGGTCCTGTGGAAGTCATTGTGCTTTTGGGCCATCTTTTGCCCTTATCACTTATTGTTGTGTTAATTTTTAAATCAAGCTGGTTTTGCTGTCATGTTTTGTTCTTGGGCTAGTGAGATGTCCCAAGGAATGCCAAAATTAATGGTAAGCTTCAGTTTCAAGTCTATAGGCACAAAAGCACATAAACATCGCTCTTCTTACTGCTGAAGCACATCCTCAGAGTGAATTTCAATAGGTCCATAAAAACACTGGTAAGAAATTGTTCAAAGCAAGCAAGCCCCTCATTTTTCTTCTGAAAACCATGAACGTGCTGGTATATATGGTTCAAATCAAGCAAGCAACCAAATATACAGGAGGTGAGTCATTATTATTTTGGAAGCTCTGGCTTGCAACAGTTGATCAGCAAGCAGGAGGGGAGCAGTTTGTCCTTTGACACAAGGGCTTTCTGCTGAAAGTGATGAGGGCTTAAATGTGACTGAGTACGAAACACTGTCCAAAGTAGGTCAAGGGAAGAAGATCTTTACTGTCTGCCTGCAGCCCTTCTCACCTCTGGAACTGGAGAGACCAATGAGAAACACCAGCTTGTGGCCCAACAAACACAGTTATTGTGTACTGTGTCTTCATTTGGATGCCACGCTCAGTTAATAACCAGATCCCCACCATACTTCTTTATTGCTTAGGCTGAAGGAGAAGGTAATTAAACTTAATAGGTATTGCCCTTGCTGTAAGGCCACTACACATTAAAAGTTGCCAGCAAAAGTAATTAATACTAATTGAAGTCATGAGTCTTACACAAAGACATTTGTGTGCCAAGTAATCTACAACATGTACTATCTGGAATAAATTATTTATATTCTTGTCCATCCTTGTGAACATAAACTTCCTGCTTCATGGAGTTCTTTAGTGAATTTTCTCTTTGGCATGTCTCTGAATGCTGCTTCTCCCCTGGGATTTCTTAAGCAAAGCCAGAAGTTCACTATAGATTTGATTCCTGTTAAATGTTAACAACTCTCAATTTGAATGAAAGCAAGGATTTAAAATACGGATTTCTGTGTTGCAAGTTCTGATCATGCTGGGCCAGCACTGGGCAGAGCTAATTGACCATATGGCTCTTTGATATTCACAGAGGGGGGAGACTTATATTATCATTACAAATACGATGATGCCAACATCTTACTGCAGCATCAGTTTCTGCTCAGCAAAGGCATGAGTACAGTTAGCTGAACTCCTCAAGAAAGCTATGACTGCCATGCTCAGTTAGCTATATGATTTTTGACTCATGATAGACAAGGTTTTGCCTAGAATTAGTGTCATGTTTTCCCATTGTAAGTCATTTCCTACCTATCTGCCAGTCAAGCTTGGCTTGGTTGGTTACTGCATGGGAACAGATCAATTTCTGCATTGAACTAAGACAGAAAGCACCTCTAATTGTTTTCTGGGGGAGCTGTTTGATCATCCACATGAAACTAAGCCTCTACAACCTTGGTGTGTTTCCATGAATAGCCCATTTCAGTACTTTAATGACCCAATTATTTTAGTTCTTGCAAGTAATTCTCTCCAACTTCCCAAGGACAAGAAGCCAAATACCTACATGTGTTCTCTCTACTGTCAGAATGATGTCGAAATACCAGTCTGTCAGATGCAGAACTGCTTTCTCAGCTTGGCTGGCTAACTCTGAACAGAAGAGAAATTGCACTGCATCAAGCCATGCAGGGAGAGGAGGGGAAAACTCTTCTCTCCAGCTCTGAAGCATGGATTAAAAACTCTGAGTGGCAAAGGGCAACATCTGCCTTAGATTGCAGACTTTAATCAGTGCTAGGAAGCTGTATGTTTTCTTTGAGGTTGAGTTTGTCCAGCTTCCAACGTTGAATTGTCATTATACTTTTCCCTTGATGTCAAATGTTCCCTTGGAGCCCAACATCTCCGTGTGTGTGTTTGCTACTACTGTATATTGCCTTTAGGCCAACTCAACAAACTCAGCTCAATGAGCTTTACACATAAATAAGGTGTGTTTTATTTTTCAGCCACTGGGTACGTTCTGAGCCCTTCTTGTCACTTCTTCCCAATACTTCCGTGTCCTTCTCGAAGTGTGAGCCCAGGCAACGAGCACAGTATATTAACAGTGGTTTTGCTGAGGTTGCTTTAGGAGGCAATATTACCAGTATGCTGTCCATCCTGCCTGTTGAGTTTTATGGGGAACTGGGTAAGGACAGTCAAGGCCCCACTGGAGAAAACCTAGTGACAAACGCCCTTAATGTTATTTTAGGTAATATGTTCTGTCTATACAGATATTGACAAAAAGGCCTTTAAAAATTACTAGGCATCAAGAAGGTTACTGAAGGGAAACAAAGATCTATTGATTTCTTGCTTTGCAAATACGCTATTTATCCTATTTAGCAGTTGCAGTTTTCCTGCAGTATCTCTTGTAAGGGCAGTTGTCAAACTGGTGGAATTAATTATGTGGCCAGGAAAATCCTATGGACATTTGTATAGGGAGAGGGAAAGAAGGGAGGGAGCAATCCTATGGCCGCTGATGAGCGTCTCTCTTCCTTTCAGCTGCATGGAAGCGATTCACGAGCAGAGGGATGCTGCTAGGCTCCATTATGTGTCTTTCAGGTCCAAGTGCCTGATTCAGACCTATTACTGTGAAAGCCCCTACATGGAGGCACACAACAGAGTCTCCTCATTCACTTGCAAGCAGTTACAGGTACATACATATGTGTGCCTTCACTGTTTATGAAAAGGAAGGACAAGACTTTAAAGAAATGCCCTGCCGTGCAGGACAAGATATCATCTTTGTTCTTTGCTTTTCATGTGACAGTGCCACAGCGGAATCTGTTCTTGTTTTTCTCTTCCATCTCTCTTCTTCCATAGCTTGACACTGAAGCTCAGTTTAGGATTGTCTTTGCAGTATATTTTGTGTTCTTTCTTTCTCTCATCTTGAATTTTGAAATTGATGATCTCCTATGCCCCTACTTTCGTCTTTTGAACACTGAAATGATAAAGATTAATATGACTTCTTGTTTCTCTTTTTTGTTTATATGGAGCAAGCAGATAGAATCAAAACAGCTTCTCTAATGTCACAATTCAATGAAATAGGTAAAGGAAACTGCCAGAGGCTCCTCAAAGCACAGTCTTATCAAAAAGTCTCCAGATCTGTTTCCAAAGATTACAGAGCAACGGATATGGGAAGGATCTTGAGCTACTGACTACCAGGCTGCTGGGATATATACCAGTGTAAAGCCAATGGAAAGGCTTGGATGTGATCTTGATTTATTCCAGAGGCAAAAGGTCTCAAGAGAAAGTAAATGAGACATGAACCTCATTCTGCTGGCAGAGATCCACCAGCTCTACCCCATGGCTGCCTCTCTAACCCTATCTCCAGCTCTGTGGCAATTTACCTTGCCATTCCCCTCTTACAATTTGTTTTCTCCTTAGATGACCAATCCCTCTCAAGTTCCCTCATAATGTAGTCTAATCCTTTCATTTTTAAAGACTTGTCTCTTTAGTAAGTTGCTAATTGGCTTTAATAATTCAGACCTTTGTTCTGTCTCTGTTCGTGATGCCTGACAGGTTGTTTCATTGCCTCTTCTCCACTTTCATCCTCTTCTGGGGTCTTCATCTCTCTGCCCTCCCACCTTGACTTTTCCTCATAGCCTGAAAAATTTGACCCCACTTTTAATATCTGTGCTGACATTTCATTTAATGATGCTATTACACATTCTTGAAGCCCTTTTCACTCAGATTCTCAGGGCTCTATCACCATCAATTAATTTCCGAACACCTCCATTTTATCATGCAGATTTTACACATGAATAAGCTGGGGCATGGAAAAGTCAGACAGTGCTCAGCATCACAGACAGAAGTAGCACAGCTTAAAAAGTGATGTGTTCTTCAGTGCTGCTGAGCATCTCCAGCTCCTCTAGGCTTTGTTTGTAGCTCTAAGTAGTAAAAATCAATCCAGAGTAGATTTGATAACCCTGCACTCATCCATTTCCTATGTGCTGATGGGAATGAAGCACCTCTGATGGTCCGTGCATTTACAGAGTGCATAGCTGAAGTTAGCATGCTATTAAACTGAGTACTTCAAAGATGAGCTAAAGAGTGCAGGATAACATTTAAGCTCCTGAGATAAATATCAGTGTCCCGAGCATCCAATGACTTAAACATTGAAACATCAGGAAAACAGTCTTACAATCTCATTTTGGGCTCTTCTGCTTTATCTTGTTCAAAGTAACTTGAACACATTTATCACAACCGAGCTGAAATTTGCCTCTTTGCTACCGAATCCTTTAATGGCTTTTCCATGTGACCAGCGCTGCAGGGGTCTTGTTTTGATGTTCAACGAGAAGGACACATAAATGTAAATGCCTTGCTCCTGACTCTTCCTTTTTCGTTTAAATTGAATTCATGAGTTTTCATGTCAATACAAATCAGATAAATAGCTGGAAAAAACCTTGTTAGCCTCTTGGTGGTGTTTTGGATTTTCCTGGTTTACTTGACTTGATTATGCATTTGTTGACGAAGGGAAAGGGAAGAAAAAAATCCATCACAATGATGCGCATTTTGCTGCAAGGCTTGAAGGGGCAATTTGGAAATCAGATTATAAAGTGGTTAAGTAGATACATTAAAAAATGGCAAGAAAACAAAGTTCCTGCTTTTAAACTGTCAGGCAAGTGCCTGTGCGCTTCCTTTGTGTGTGTCATCAAACTGAACAGTAAAAGAATCTTCTAATATCTAAACAGAATCTAAGCTGATATCTGGAGATGGCCATGAGGGATTTTCCTCCAGTGTCGGACCAGACATGATGGAATATGGTGGGTTGGTAACTGCGAAAGGCTTGAGCAGACTATTCCCTCTTCCCTCGCTGCTTGAAGGCAATGACAAAGCACATGGTGGTTAACTGTGGCAGGTCAGGGCACTAAGAAGATTCACGTTGAAGTGATGGCACAGAGCAAGAGGTAAGCAGGGAAGAGGCACACAGATTGTGTTTCTGGATGCTGCAGAGAGGCAAGAACATTTTTCTTTATCTCTCGAGTTAAAAGTAGCGACTTGTGGCCAAGCAGCTTTGTTCTTCCCCATTCAGATAGCTCCTTATTTGCAAATAGTCAGCACTTGCCTATTAGAAAGTAATACGTGGCAAATCTTGTCCCAGTGTGGCACTCAGGTAATGAGCTCATTCGCCAGAGGTTTCATGTTGTGGTAGGGGAAAATGCTCCTCAATTAGGACTTCTCTCTAGGAGGAGAAGGAAGTTCATAAACGTTAATTTGTCTCTCTGGTCATTACCCCTTCCGACCATTTACAGTGTGTGACACTCTCCTACTGACAGCAGTTTTCTCCTGAGCTTTCTCTAGCTCCTTCTCCCCTCGGTTCAAAGCTGGTTTTCAAGGTCTAACAAGGAGGGTGGCAGTAGCAGAGCCAAACCCTGTGCTTGGAATCGCTCAATGGAAAAGACGTGCCCATTCATGCATATTTGATGCATCGCTTCTAAAAATAAACGGACCTTTTTATTTAAGAACAATGCATTTTCCAGTTTAGGTTGGAAAGAAATCAGATGACACTGCTATTCCAAGCTGTCTTCATGCACCTTTGACTGCAGGGTACATCTCTTCAAGCGATACTTATGAAAAAGGAGGGCAAAAGTTGATTTTTATCTTGTTGCAGGGCTTTTTTCAGTGGCACCATATGATGCTGGTGGTAGCCTGAAGGAAATGGTGGGTGTTGCAAGTCCTACACTTGCCCAAAGAAGCTGTGGCTGCTCCATCGCTGGCAGTGTTCAAGGCCAGGTTGGGCAGGCCTTGGAGCGACCTGCTCTAGTGGCTGAGGTTGGAGCTGGATTGGCTTTAAGGTCCCTTCCAACCCAAACCATTCCATGATTCTTAGACACAGCAGAGCCTTGGAGTAGAAGAGTATAAAAGGACCTGCTTTCTCAGTTTTCAGGATGGGAACAGTGCCTTTTCCTATGAGATCAGGTTTTCTTCCCCAGGCTGCTCTGAGCCTTTGTCTCTCAGAGCCGAAGGAAATGACAGGGGCACCTCTGCCCCATTCGCAGGCAGATGCCTTCATGCCTGCAGGTTGTAGCGCTGCCCCACCACAGCTCGCTGCTGAGCTACGAGATATGTAGGAATTAAAGGAATTTATCTCCTCTTCCCAGGATCCTGCCTACCACGGCAGAAAAACATCCCCAATAAAGTGATCTAAACAAAATGGGAAGGGAAGGGAAAGCTTTTTGTGCTCCGTGATCCTCCACGGAGGCAGAGATCGTCATTTTTCTCAGTGAAAGTGAGCTTCGCTCACCTGAACATCAGAAGCTCAGGCTGAAACTCTGGATTAAAATGAATTCATAAAGCAATGCGAATTAGGGGACAGATCCAGCATTTCCACCCAGTAGGACTCTCTCTGTCACTGTGTTGGTTTTCTCTCCCTCTGCATATGTGTGTGCCCTTGTATTTTCCTTGTAATTGCTGGAGAGGTTTTCTCTCTTCTTATTTTCCTTCAGTTCTTGGAGTTGTTGTAATCCATCTCAGACCACTTGAAGGCACTCTTTCATGCTTGCCATCCCCATAACGATGGCTTCTGTTATGCAGGAGCTACTTTCTGTTTGCTGCCGTATTCAGCACTTCGTGGAAGAATGGATATTGTTCATTTGTCTGTCACACACCGTTATTAGGAGATGCGATGCAAGGGTTTCCTTTCTGAGGCACAGATCCTGCTGTCTTAGTAAGAGAGCAAGAGATGCAGGGTCTTCCATGCATTAAGAGGAAGGGAGGAGAAAGTAGGAGCAGCATCCTTTTGCTCCATACCATCTGTCAGTGTGTCTCCTAGTCCTGAATTCCCTTCACCTGCACAAAGGCAAAGGGCTGAGCTGTGCCTTTGTGCGCACATTGAATGCAGATGTTTCTGGTTACTGTAGCTTTATAGTCTTCTTTTTCTTAGCCATTTGGCATGTTTTGTCTGAAATCTCACTTAAGCCTCTTTTCTTGGTTATTCCTCTGCAGTTTTGTATAGACCAAAGGGAAAATAAAATACATTAGCTTACAGGGACTCTCCAGAGCAGCGGAGTTAGGAGAGTGCGCTGCTGGAATGACTGCTGTGCAGTCTAGAAGGTTGCTGGAGAGGGCTGTAAATTATGCCGTGTGTGGTTCATCAATTATATAGATAAAACTGTGAAGGAGAGTGGTTTGTCAGAAAAGATAAGAAAAGAGAGACTGAACCTAGATATATATTCTGTGCTGATGATCTGGTGGTGTTTAGAAGGGAGAGGAGTCACTTGTAGAAGCCACTGAATAAATTTAGTGGCTATTGGAAGGGACAGGATAGGAAAGAGGAAGGATGAAGTGTTAAGTACGCAGCAACTGCAAAATCAGTGTCACTTTGCTGAGAGTTTGCTAATGACTGAAGGTGTTGTCTGGAAATAACGCACAGCTTGGATTTCCTGGCATTTCTCCTCTCCCCTTATCCAGATGTCCATTTCACCTTGTGCCCCTTTGCAGTGGGGAGGTGTGGGGCAGAGCCTCAGCTCCTCACAGGCAGCAGCAAAGAAAGTGGAAAACAAATCCCCTGTCATAACTGTTGTCCCACCGGCATTTTTCTGGAGCAGAAGACAAAATGACTTCTTATATGTCAATGACAGAAAGTCCTCTGAGCTGTATTAGAGAAGGACCCTGTGCAGGGGACAGTGACAGGAGTGGTTTTTCTTCACTGGGTTGCTGTATGGCTTTTGGTGAGGTCCTTTGAGAAAAGAATGAAGGAAACCTTACCAAAATTAAAGGGGGAAAAGGGAAGGCTGAAATGTGCAGTTGTCTTTTTGTTTTAATAAACTACCCATCGGTCTTTTAATGGTCTCATTCCCGACCATTTGTCTGTAATACTCATAGCCCATGGATGGGATCGGAGGGGTGTTTCATCAAAGACCTTAGCACTGAAATTAAGCAGTGTCCTTCCAAAACCAGGCTTAATAACAGCTGTTATCTGTGCATACTCTTTGTGGCTTTATTTGCCAAAGGATGGCAATATTCAAATACATAAGATTTTCCAAAGGGTGGAAAAATAGAGGTTGTCACTGTACTGTGACCACTGCCACCTCTGCTCTGCCCTGGCCGGAGGACACTGTCATCATCCAGGGCTGAATTGCATTTGCTGTCGCTTGATGATTATTTATAGAGCTCTTGAAGCTGAACACTGCACTACTCCTGGTGGGTCACTGCTTTCTGGACCAGATGTCAGTGTGTTGTGTCTCCTCCCAAACATCGGGGGTGACTTTAGGGCCGAGACACCGCAGTGCTCACTGAGGCCATCCAGCGAGCAAAGCCTCACAGAGGGATTCAATGGGCAGTTTTCCATCAACAGCAAATGTGTTTGAGAAAGTTCACTTTAGCTACAAATCTGCATGACTCTGCTGTAATTACATCATGTTACATCCTCAGTCAACTTGGGCCATTATTTGATTTTATGAATTGTATCAAGACAGTATTCTTTTTACCATTAAACCAGAGTATTTCCCTTTTCTGCGCCTTGCTGCTGACAGAAGGCTCTCACACAGCAAAGTTTACCTTTCATTTGTTCCTGCGTAATATCCCATTAGGTCTGCTGAGAAATACCATGGTTCTTATGCAATGTCAACACCTACTTCCATTTACTCTTTCTCTTCAGAAAGCACAGCATGAATCCCAGATGCTGCAGCATGCTGGTGTCCTTGACCCATTGGAGCGCCGAGAGAAAGTAATTAAAGGAAACAAACTGATGAGGATGTAAGGCTGGTGAAAGGGGCAGCTTTTGGCTTTCTTTTTCCCTGTGGCCGTGGTGAAGTTCCCCAGGCAAAGTGAGGCTGAAGGGTTTCCAGCTGGGTCATAGGCTCTGTGTTGGAACTTCCTGGAGGCCGAAAGTCTGGATGATTTCAGGATGCTTAGTTTGGTTTTCCAAATTCACTCTTTATAGTTTGCATCAAACAGACCTCAGAGATTTCTTCTGTTACTCTCCTGGGTGAAGAGATAGGAAAGGTTAAATAGGAAGATCCCATCTAACATTTTTATCTAGGATAAACCAACGGAATCTACCAGCAATTTGTTCTCATCTCTACCTGCTGTCTCCAGATAAAAATCTACTGTGTTTTTTGTGGAATATATCCAAACCATGAGATGCATTTCAGATACTTGAATAATTCAAGTACTGATGCACACCGCAGCTCGTATTTCCCTGATATAGTAACACAGATGTTATGCTGTTAGTTTCAAATGATTTATTCCCATGTGTTCATAAAACAATGGTTCTGAAAGACTCCTCCAGTTTCCTGGAAAACTGGAGTACTCCACCAAGTTTCCCCAGTACCATCGGCAAGTAAATCCAACGCAAACGCATGCTTTTGGGGTTTCTTCACAAAGATGCTCTTGCTTGAAGGGTTTCTTAACCAGTAAGACTGATGAGTGGTGCAAGGTAACTTCCAAAAGCTGCAAGACACATAGGTTCAGCTAGAATCAATATTTCTACAAGGTATTTTGGGCTTTATCTTCCTTTATTTTGTTTCTGGCTAAATAAATAAACAGGGCAGGAGCTCAACATCAACCCAGGAAATGCATTCATTTCCCTGAAGCCCTTCCCATCACAAGGGTTACTTGAGATATCTGGAAAAGTTCTAATAAGTTTTTCTTATTTTACACACTTCGTTGGATTTATGCTTTTCAGATTTCTTTCTAACTAATGAGGGGGTCCTTTTGGCTGCTGTTGATCTGGCTTGATGGGCACTCATGGATGGATGGGCTTGGGGCAGCTGCTGCTGAGGAGGCCATCAGTGGTAAGGGCAGTGGTAAGAGATAAGCCTGCTTGGTAAAAGGGGAGCTGCAAAGGTATGAGGGTACCAGTGATCTCAGCGGCTTATCGTGGAGCTAAAATCCTTTGTACGAGTTGTTCAGTGAGGGAAAGGAAGGGTAGCTGTGATTTTGTCTTCAGCTGGAGCAGTTGGTTAGAGAATGCCATGCTAGGATGCTTGGGAAGCAAAGCAGGGGGAGTGATTTCTGGAGACAGAGGAATTGAGGTGAGTTCTGGGGGGTTTATACAGTGAGAGGCTGCATGAATCAAATGATCCCTAAGAGCTGCCAAACACACTGAACAAAAGAAATAGATGTGCAGCCAGAGATGCTGGAAGCCAAGGGCTGGGCTTCCAGCTGCAGAGCAGGCTGCTTCATCAGTGGGTTATGGGAGGAGCAGATGATGCTGTGCTAATTCATCTCTGCCTTGCCATGGTGGTGACAGGAGCAGTGTGGTGAGTCTCACTGGGAGGAGTGGAGGAGCTACCTATTATAGCTGAATGATAGGTGTTCGAACAGATATAATGCTAATCAAAGGGGGCTTTTAAGCTTTGGAGCATAAAGTAGTTAGCATGTAGGCACTTGAATAAGCCACGTTATGTACCTTCCCTACGTTGACTTTCAGTGTTGGTGTTTAAGGAGGGTGGCCTGTGTAACTTGCTCCAAAGTCAATCTGTAAGTCAGCGAGGCAATTCAGAGCAGATCCCAGGAGTCTTTTCCACTTGGCCTAAGCAATGTCATCTCTAACCCATCCGGGACTTGTTCTAAATGAAGTGTGAGAAATTTTATATTTATATCGTATAATTTATGTTTTTAATATGATTTAAAAACTGAAGCGTTTCTTCCACTGAAGTCTGGGGTTGAGAAGTCCCTTGAGCACGTAAGCAGTTAACTCTGAACGAAATGTATGTCGTGAAGAAGTACTGAATTGCGTCAATTCAATTCCCAGGTCACTGGATTTCTCCCGGTTCAACCAAAGTAGCACAGCGTGTGTTTGTAGAGCTTTCTCCAGTTCATTTGTTCATTAGTTCATTTTGGATTTGAGCCCACAGAAATCCCAGAATGAGAACTTGGATTGTACAGCTCTTTATATTGAGTTTCTGTTCTTTTTAGGGCAGGTAAGATGGAGCCATCAGTCACACACCTTAAGACACATCAGTAAATGTAATATTTAATACGCTCATCTTCCTATGCACTTGTATTGAATAGTGTGTGCACTTAAAGACCCTCATAAAACTGGGGGAGGAGGGAGTTGCTTTATGCCAGTAAGGCATAGTAAACCACAAGTACTTTGGAGTGAAAGCCCAGACAGACTGCAGATGTAGCACAATGTGCTTGTTTCATGGAGGACCTGTGGTCATTAACCCAAATTGCAGAGTTTGTTCCGTATTCCCCAGAGATGTTGTATTAAGTGGGTATTTTCCATTTGATAAGAGCCACTTATTTTCCACCACCTTTGGCCAGGACTGCTGGCCTGGCTGGTGACGCTTCGGTGCTGGACGATGCAGCTTTTGGGTTACCCTCTCTTGTACTCATGGTGTTGGCTGGGAGGTGCAGGACTTGTCCTTCAGCTGGTTAACACTGTTTAAAACGTCGCTTCAGACATATACGCTCTTTCATATATATATATATACATGCATATAAAGAAGTATATATACATATGTACTTCTTTAAATACAGCGTATTTAAAGAAGTGCTCATCTATAAAGCACCATCACACATACACACACATTTACCTACCTCTTCTTTCTTTTCATCTGGCTCTATATTGCCAAGTCACCATGTGAGTGGTCCAAGGACAGTGGAGGATGTGTTTCAGAGATGCGTATAAATGGACATTTGAAAGCCAGATGGGATTTTCATCTCCTCCTTGCACTTGATGCTGCTTTCTTTTTAATCTTTCCCCTCAAACAGTAACAGGAATATTAGAGAAGACACCCACTCATCCTGACCCCATGTAACCTGCCTGGATGTATCCCCCACTGCTGTAGGGAGCATAAGCATGTGAGGAACCAAAAACCTGCACAGACGATGGTTATTTCCAGAGGGCAGTGATGCATTTCAGCCAGCCCTAATAAGGGTCTGGACCCCAGTGTGTGGGATGTCATTGCTGCTTCTCCTGTCAATAGAAAACTCAGCAGAGCTCTGACTTAAAGTTATCTTTGTTGTCCTCACAAAGAATGAGAACTAACTGCATGTTTTTGAAAGAAAACCTTCTCTGGTTAAATGTTAAAGGAGGAAACCTTTACATCTGATTCTTTTGCACCGTATTGGAAAAGTCTGAAGTCAAGGCTTTATTTTCCCAGCAGTGGAAGCTTATGAAGGCTGTGCCTCTTTTCTCTAACTTCTTACTTTCCTACTTGCATCCCTGACACTGAAATGTTAAGTAAAGGAATCATTAAATTTGCATGCTGGGGCCCTGCCTGGGTTTTGTGGCATTTTGGTAGTAACTGAGTAAACTGCCCTGGGGGTTCACAGGTTGCTGATGGAACAAGCGATCAAAGGATCTGACAGGCAAATCTTCATGAATTTTACAGGATGTTCTTGTGGCCAAGGACAGACCTGACAAAAATAGGAAGCACATTGTAATCGAGGCCTGGGAGATGAACAGAGAATCATAGCTCCGATAAGCATCAAGATTCCTTCTTTCTGTCTTCTATACAGGGCTTTGGGTGTGTTTAGGTTAAAGCTTTTGCACATGTGAACCTCAAAATAATGACTTACATGCGCCCAAGTTGTTGAATTGAAAAGCCTTCCAAAGAACTGACACTTTTAAGTACAGTTTTTGACCACTGTGGTTGTTGGAAATAGCTCTGAATCAAGTAAATATTTATTCAAGCCTCTGAATCGCAAAAATAAACCGCGCAGAACTGAATATTTTAGGGCAGTCTTATGGGTTTTGATGCAGTCTTGTGATGTCTGGAAGGAGATGGGGGGAGCTGATGCAGAATGTTTTCACTTCTGATGCTCTCAGTACTGACAGAGACAATATCCTGGGTGGTAACGCTTGTCATGGGTGGGAGTTCAGATCCAGGCTCTCTGCTTGTGTTTGGCTGTGCTGCTCACAGGCAGGTTCAGAAAGACCTATTCCCAGTGCTGAGATAGGTTTCCATGCAGTGGGATCTGGGGCATCCACAGGCTGGGACCCAGAAGTGAGGAATTCTTCATTTAGGTGCCAAGGCACTGGACACTCGCCGAGATGTCCACAACTATATCCATGTGGATGCCCATAGTATAGAAGAAGACCCACCTGACCTCTGCAATACCTGTTACTCTTTTGGGAATAGAAAACTTGTTTGGCAAGTGTGTGTGAAGATTAATTCTTTCAAAGGCATTGAAACTGCTTTCTCTGCCTGGGTTGCTCGATGCTTCCCACCCAGCTGAACTGTGCTTAGGTGGCAGTGTTGAGGCAAGGAGGAGGCTGTATTCCCTTTTCTACTAGTGAGGAAACTGATACCAAGAAAGGGAAATCCACCTTCCTGGGTGGGTCTGTATCAGTATTTAGTATTTGAGGGGTTTATTTTATCTCGAGGCTCTTATTTTTCAGAGTTGCTCTTACTCCTTCAGTAGCTCTTCTTGCATGTTCAACTCTGCTGGCTTATTTTCCATATGCTAATGAAATTTGTGCTGTTTGTTACAGTTCCCTAATCAAACTTTAAAACATCTGTGCATTTAATGAGTAGTACTGGCAGTCTTAACTATTCAGTGTGGCTGGATGATGAAAACATGTAATTTTCTCGGTAAGATATATACAAGTCAAAGCATCGCTTCAGAATGGTGCAATTAAATCTAAGTGGTCTATGGTTTAACCAGACAATAAAAAACTTGGTTTACTCCTTGAACATACATCTTCAATGGAGAAAGTTGAAGCGACCAAAAACTAATCGCAGCTGAGGGACTGGCTTTAAATTCATGACCAGCCTTGTGCACAGAGCTTTTCACTATAGGAAGTGATGAGCAGATGCAGGTTTGATGCAAGTAGAGGGTCTGGTACTTGTGACCACTTACCTTTTTCTATGCTGTTTCAGACTTAGTTCGGTTATCCCCTAATTTTACCTGTTTCTATGGTGATGTTTTAACATCAGCATGGAGCAGTCAGTCATGTTTGTCTTATCTGAGCAGTAATGTTTTCCATGTAAGCTGATCAGTTTAGCTGAAATAGCAGCTTTCTGTAGTTGGTTTTTTTACTTTTCCTGTATCAGAACACAATTATGTATCTTTGTTATTACTTCTTCCTGTTTACTGTAGCCTGTGCACTTTCAGCAGGCGCCAGTTTACCACCTGACACATAGTTTTTGAACTCAAGATGTTCCGGATGGTCCTGACCTGGCATCCCAGCTGTGGGGGCCTGGGGTCCATTACCTGATCTGGCCGGCTGCCCTATTCTAGCCAAGACATCCAGAACTATACAAGATGAGATGCTCTAATAGTGTAATTCCTGAGAAATCCCAGGGAGATAGAAGGGAGAAAAAATGAAAACAGAGGCGAGGAGCAGTTTGGGAAAGCATTATGGAAAAGAGCAGGATGAACACTTTTTGCTTGGATTTTCTATCTCCTGAAGCACACTGCAGGCTTCACAAGTTCATGAAACAGTGGTTTAAAATATTATCTCTTCAGGCAAGAGCAGTAGATGGAGGGGGGTTTCTCTGTGACTGTAAATCAGGCTGGTGGCAGGAGCAGTGATGGGAGCCAGCAGGTCCTCAAGAGACCAGATCAGCTGGGTAGGAGATGAATTTCCTTTTGGAGCCTAACTTCAAACACCAAGGGACGTATTCAAAGATACAGATTGCATCTACGCTCTTAACTGAGATTTGTGCCTGTGAAAATGTCCTTCCTAAATTTCAGTGCAATCTCCCTGCTCCTGGTAGATCATGAGGCACTTTATAGTCTCGTTTTATGCTTACCCCCAGTAAACATGGGGGAGAAACACCTTTCATTTCTGGAGATTGCTGTGAAATGAGGGAATGAGATACTCTGGGCTTATAACCACGATCACCTACAGACAGGGCTGAAAGGATTTCATTAAAAATAACAGGCCATCATCATCAGCTCGTGAGGGACATGTATGGACTGAACAGGTCAATGTGGCATCCAGGTCCTACCCCACCTGCAACATCTCTGACCCACCAGCACCTGGAAGGATGGATGGCTCTGGGAAATTTATGGCAGATGACGCTTATTGGGAAGAACAAATACTAGCTGGCAAAATTTGGGATACATGAGCTTATTCAGTCTAAATCTGAGTGTCTATTACTTAGATGAAACAAACTCCTATTTAAATTGAGTGAATCATTAAACATGCATTTAAACACTATTGAAATATAGTTGCTATATTTAGGGATATATTTTTCTTTTTCTTTCCAAGATGAAACACTGGAGAAAATGTAAAGAATTTATTTAACAGCTCTATGGAAACATAGCAAAGAGGTTTCAGTCCCCAAACAGGCAAAGTTCCAAGTCAAAGATGCTAAACCAGACCCAAAGTGATTATTATTAGCCAGCAAATATGCAGGTTCTCCTCTCAGACAGTGAATGTAGATGGTGATTTTTGGCATGGATTTTTCTGTAATTTGCAATGACTCTATCATATGGCTGGACCTAATGATGTCAAGAGTCTTTTCCAACCTGAAAGTTCTGTATAGAAACCAAGAATATTAAAGAAAAGGCAGATTAATTTCTGAAGAGAAAACTTATCTTTATTAAAACCTGGAGACCTCCAGAGTGAAAGAAAAACAAAGGGGGTGGGGGAAAAACCCCAAACTCCCGGCCCCAAACCCACACGTCAGTGTCCAGAATGATGCTGTTCCCTCTGCAGTTGATACAGGTCAGCGCTGCTGCCAACAGGAGTTAATTCCAGATCTGAAGGACTGTCCTAGCTCTAAAAGATGGGCGATTACTGCAGAACGTCAATGGGTTTTAAATCAAGGAGGCTGTATTTGCAAGAAAATCTGTCTTAACAGCTAGCATCAAGTAACATATGGTCTTGGAGCTGTCGATAAGAAGCATCCGTGTTCCCTTTTGGGAATATTCTGAGAAGCTACTAATTGTTAATGAGGAGAAGTGGTTGGTCTTTTGATTAAAGTGATTAAAGTAATCTTAAAGTAATAGAAAAATTGCCCATTTGATATGAGTCCTTCAGACTTTGTCCCAGTTCTGTGATTATTATGAGAGCAACTGACAGGGGGTTTGGTGCTTTATGGATTGCAGCACTTGCTGTGATATAGGTGCTGGTTTGAGCACTATAATCACTGGGGAACAGTGTGGATGTTCCCCCCTTTTCTGCTTCTGTTCCTCCTTCTCCTGCTTGTTGTCATTATAATGCAAATTAGGAAACATTTCCAAGACCTTGAAATAACTTTATGAAATGAGTCTTTGTTTTCCAGCCGGTCTTAAAGAAAGCCCCAGCTCAGGCTGTGTTTCTGTAGTTTCCTTTTGGGGCTGATTTCGGTTGTCTCTAAGGCAACTTTTTGCTATTGCAAAGACCCCTCAAAGTTCTGGATGGTTCAAACACCATTGGCTCTTGTTGGAAGACCAGAGAGTTTGAAAGGCTTTAGCGATTTTATCCGATCCTTCTGCTGTTGAATTATTGCCCTTGATTTACAAACATTTGCCATAGACCCTCACTAAAAAGAGGAAATGCTTCTTGGATTTTCTCCAGAGACTTCACTCACTAGAAGTACTTGAGGTTTCATGTGAATAGCTCTGTATTTTCTTCCCTGTATTCCTTCAAGTCTCCTCCTGATGTGCAGTTTTGCCATCATCCGAGTGAGTGTCAGCTGCTGACACTGATTTTTCCAGGTTTAAGAAGACAAAAAGTAGCTTCCATCTCCTCTCCCGGTCCTACCATTTTGATGCACAATTTAGCAGCCCTAAAACTGGAAGGCATTTCTCAGAAGCATGATAGAAAATATGGAAGAAAGGAGCTGCTGAATCTTCTGGTTCCCTCCAGCTGGGGAGTGACAGTTTCAGCAGTGAATTTAATCCATGTTTAATCCAGTCTTCCTAAGCTAAATATTTCTTTCGCTGTTTAGAGAGAAAAATATGTAATTTTCTCTCACTCTTTTAGTCAGAGGAATATGTCATCCGGAGATGAAGCCCTTCGTGTATCAGAAGGCCTCCATCATCTATTACCGTAGCATCTTACTACTTTCTTCTGTGGCCACCTCTTCTCTCCTCTTCCTTGTGTCAATGTCCAATTGGAACAGGCCTGTAATAAACTTGCACCTGGATGACACATATAAAACTCTATAAACTGTTATATTTCTCTAATGCTGGTGTTTGTCCACATCTTAAGGAGGTTAGTTGTCTCTCACAACATTACAAACTCTTAATTTCCCTAGGGAAGTTAGCTCATGTCTGGAGAATCACTTCTGCTTCCATTGAACTCTCTCGGAACCTTGGATCTGGGTGCTACCTATAGCCAGGAGCAATGATGATGCACGCTTTTTCAACTGTCATGTTTTCCTTTTGCAAAGACTATGAAGCTGGTTTTGGTTTATTGTTTCCTTTTGGAGTTTTTTTTGCCCTTTCATTTTGTTTTGGGGTTTTGTTGTTGTTGTTGTTGTGTGTTTCTGTTGTTTGTTTTATTCTCTTTTCTTTTTTTCCCTTTTCTGTCCCATCTCTGTTGGACCGAAAAAGAAGGAGATGAATTCTCTTCTCAGAGTTCTCCAGCACACTGACGTTGCTTGCCTGTTTTCAGCTTGGCCATTCACTAGGTTTTCTAGCTTTCCTCTTCAGATCCAATACATAGAAGAAATGGCTGACCATATAATATGGAAATCCTGATAGTTAATCCATGGCAAACAGTAGTGCTGATGGTGTTCTGTGCCATGTAGGCCAGCAGTTGGGTGGTATTCAGAGTGCTCCCAGGTAGCCACTTAAAGGGAGCTGTGGGAATGATGCTGGCTTATTAACAGGGGATTCTTTAGTCAGAGTTGCCTCTCCCCTCCTGCCCCTTGCTGCTGTGGTTGTACAAATTATACTGAGGGAGCAGTAATACTGCCTTCTGGTAATGATAGGTTAGGTTTTCTCCTGGAAGGAGAAGGAAAAAAACCTCCGCAGCAGTTACTAGCTCTATTACAGGCCTTGAATTAGAAATAAACAGGTACCAGAATAATGTGCTGCTTTATTTGCAGTCAAGCATTATTTTAATTAGAAAAAAAATAAATCCATAATACGATGCTTAAGATTTTGGTAGGATTTGCTTATATGTATCGTGCTCTCCACCCACAAATAGCTACATCTCATATTGAACTTTTATTCATACAATGCACAAGTGAAAATGGGCTCCAGATTTACCACAGCTAGCTGAACGATCCGTGTGTTCATAGCTTTAATATGTTCTGACCTCAACCTGCAGCCTGGGTTTTGTTATTTAGAGGCATGTCAGTACAGTGACATTTAGATTTGACTTGCTTTGGTCACTGTTTGCTCTTTATCGATCAAACCTGCTGTACTGTGGATAGGTTAGTCTCCTAAGCTATGTATTGTATTATTACTAGTGATAAGAGAGCGTTTGTTGGTGCTATTACTGATATACATCTTTAGCCCATTAAAATGCAAATGTTAAGGTGTGCGGCCGATAGAAATCTCTGCACTTTAAAGCACGGCAAAGGCTGGCTAATTATGACTCCAACTATTTCTCAGATAACTGGGCAGTAAGTCATTATCAAATTCGTAATGCGAATCCTTTTATTTCCCTTGTCCCCTGACTATTGAGCTGCAGATAATCTCACAGGGCAGATTCTGGTTTCCAGAATTGGTGTCCAAGAGTTTGTTCATTACTGTAAATTTGAAAGCAAATAGAGCTATGAAAATCAACCCACAGTGCCTATTATTTGCCTATTCGAATATATGCAGCCCAAAGATATCTAATTTATGACAAGACATAAGGGGGTTTTTATTGTGTAGATATTAGATGCCTCATCTGTTTGCAGGAATGATTTTTGGGGTAGCCCTGTTTCTGGTGTATTCTATCTTAAGGGTCAGCAAGAACCTGGAGATATATAACACTAAATATTGACTTTGAGATAGATGTGATTTGCTGTCCTCTGAGGACAGACTCCCTTGGATGTTGCCTCAAACCCTTCCATACACCAGCACCCCACGGTGTCTCATGCTGCAAAACTCTTTGGGATATTCCTGCTCTGAGCACCTGGATGAGCTATTACACCAGTGTCTGCAAAAAGATCAGTTAGAAATTGCAAGGATCATTTGTGCAGTAACGTTTGTGTGTGGTTGAGCTTGAACGTCAGTTTCTGTACGTTTGAATGCTTGCTGGTCAAGGCATATTATAGATTTCATTCCATCTGAATTTACTTTCCCACTGAAGTGTCTCTTGATCTGGTTGGTCTGGTGTTTTTATAGTCATTCCTGTTTGAACACGGATGGCCCTATTGTGTTGCAGTCTACAGGATGAATGCAGTTGCTGTGATTAAAGATAGAGGAAAAATCCGGTCTTCTACTTTGCAACTTGTGATCTTCTGATTTAATATGACATTTACGATGATCGTTTTTCTCTTTTTCCCAGGTTTCAGCTTTTTGGCCAAGAGATTAACTGGGTATGCATTAAGCCCGAAATAAGCTCACCGCAATATGGCAGAGCGGTCTTGTAACAAAGCAGGTCCCAATATTTGTTCCAAACTGAAGAGGAAACTTTTTTCTTTGAGCTAAAGTTTAGTTAACTCTCCCCATGTCAATTTTCCTTTGGCTTTATTTGAAGCATCTGCCTCCAGCTGGCTTTTGAGACACGACCAAGATCTTTGAGAGATCAGCAGCTACATTAAAGGCAGAACAGAGCAGTTCCAATACAGCAGGTTAAATAGGAAAGTCTGTGTCAGGAGCTTTAATTACAGAAATGACACTGTATGGGTACATTGATGTACTTTGTGTTAACTTGTATGCGGAGCTAGAGAAAGAGAAATCAGATAACCTCTGAGTAGAGCTCTCTCAGGGAAAGATTGGTAAATGACGCTTCTTGCTCTAGCTCTTACCGAACCTGGGGTGCAGAAGGATGCAGTCCTGAACCCCTCTTGAGTGGGGATTGGGTGCCACCCATCATCAATGTGGGTTTGGGATCCCCTCCACCAACATTAGCCTCCACCACTGGGATGTGGTGGGAGCTGGAAGGCAGCAGGTGAGTGTTCCTCAGCCACAAAATGTCTGAACTCCTCTCATAAAGGCAAATTCAGTTCCGCAGCCCTGAAAAAGGGCTGTTGAGCTCATTGGAGGGGGAAAGGAGAGTTTCTCTGTTAAAAAAAAGGTGTTCTGGTTTTGAGGCATTTTCTAAATGTAATTGGACAAGTACAGGTCCCTCAGCGGCTGCTGCTGGAGAACATACAAGCAGAGATCTAAACACTTATGCACGATCCCCTCTATGTGCATAGCTGCTGGCTCACCTGCAGAGCTGCGTGTCCCAGCCTTCCAGGGTGCCTTATGTAAGTTGTAAGTTCTCTATCAAATAGCGGAGGAGATGTCTGGATGGCGAGGGGAAATAAATGCCTTTGCAGACTATAAAATAGAGGCAGGAGAAAAAGAAACATCAAAACCTCAACTCTGTTTATACATGGATGAGTTGTGGTTCCCCAATTTGCACTTGGCTGTTGCCTGCAGCCACTGCCTGCAGAAGTGCAAGGGCTG
This sequence comes from Amazona ochrocephala, assembly GCA_039720435.1. NCBI lineage: Eukaryota > Metazoa > Chordata > Aves > Psittaciformes > Psittacidae > Amazona > Amazona ochrocephala. Next base: position 18,535,822 of record CM077889.1, read on the forward strand.
GTACCAGTTCAGGATCTCTCCCTCAATTGGTTTTGGGAGAATTTGACTTTCAGATTTGAAGTGCCTGTTTGAAGTCTGTTTTCTGAGGCAAGGGTTTGGCACGGATTCATTCTGGGGTATGGGTGGCATTTCTCTTTGTGTTAAGTTAGAGTGGAAGGGAGAGAGGATAATGCAGCCAAAATTGGCTTTTTCTGCCCCTGGCCACTTCAGATCAATGAGAAGATCTATGGAAACCCTCAGCCTGCAGAAAATAAAGAGAAACAGAGGGGAAAGAAAGAAAACTCTTCTCCTGAGTGATCATTTAAACCCCTCTGACAGCCCTGGAAATGGAATTTCACTTTCTCCACCCTTAGTCCAGCCTGGATTGTTTACTCTTATCTGTGGACTTGTCTTCACTAGTTTTTCACCTTGCGTTAATTGATTGATTGCTACAAGGCAGTTAGTTAACACAATCGCAAACCTGTCTGAGTGTTCCCCAAACATTTGTTGCAGTGCTGTTACCCTGAGCCATGTCCCTGTGTTAACACTGGGGACATATTGGAAGCGAAAAACCTGTAGCATCTTTCTATGTCTCTGTCAGTATAATATCCACAAATAGGTTTTGGATATCACAAATGTTAGGGCCAAATCTGTGACAGGGGAAGTAAAGGTGACCTTTCCTGTTAGATAAAGTCTTTGTAATTTAAGTAGCTAAGGTGAACCTTGGCAGGATGCAAGTGACATGTTAAAATGCTGATTCCCATAGTGGAGATTGAAAGTATACAGCAACTGTGTGCAGCACAGGCACAGACTGTCGAAGAGCATCTTTAAATTAGAACTATAAGTTTAACTATGTCTTAGCAGAAAGCAATTACCCAGGCTGAAATCTGACCCGGCCATCAGGATTAATACACCATCATTCTTGGAGAAATAGCCTTTGGATATTTAGATTTCATAAGCAGATAGAGGACTGGGTTTATATCTCAAAAGCAAGAGGCATAGTAAATAGCAGTAGCTCTAGCAGTTGGCTTATTACGGAAAACTATTAAGATGTCATCCTTTGTATGGCTAGTGCCCCAATTCCCATCACCTCTCTGGCAGTTTAGAGCTGGACTGTAGATGTGGTTAGCACCTTTGCCCATACAGCTATGATGTTTGCATGCATAATAGAAAGCATCTTGCTCACGGACTGTTTTATTTCTCTTACATAATTTGTTGTGCCTGCATGAGAGTATATATTTCTATTCAATCTTTTACATATAAATGAGTTTTATTGAATAAATGTTGCCATTGTCCATTCTCCACACCATATTTTAGCTCTGCAACTTCAGTGAGTTTATGATTCCTCTTTGGTTCTATTGCAGTAACAAGTTTGTTTATGGCTTTTTAAATCTCCTGCACTGACACTGTGTAAAATTAAGGCCGTGCTTAAATTCTTTATAGTTTCAGAGTGTTTTTAAAATTTCACATTTCCATAACCTTGGGTGATCAGAGTCCTAAATCAAACCCGAGATGTTGTGGCTAGCTGGGTCTGAGCTCATGGCAAGGCACTGCAATCTGCTGGCAAAGTCACTGCAAAGGTTGCCTGAGCAAAAGCAATGCACTGCTCAGCTTTAGTGAGCAGGATTGAAATACTCTGTAAGCATTTGCATCTGGTTTTGTTGTGTCTTCTTCTGGTTTACAAGGCGGTGTAAATTCAAGCTGGGAATGAGTGGAGGTGTGTGCCTGGCTCTTTTTTCCTCTTGGACGACAGAGGATGTTTGTGTATATACGAAACATAAAGACCAATGCAGCCTGGATTTGAACAGGCTCATCAGCTACTACTATTGACAGAAACTAATTACACGGCCATTCTCAGGGCTAATACATGCACAAATAGAGTAACTACAACAAGAGACATCTGCAAACACTCCAAATAAAATGAGAAGCCACAGGTCCTAATCCTCCTCTTCCTTAAGTCAACAGGAGTTTTCCCTTTCAGAGCAATAGGCTGTATGTTGTGGTACATCGTAACCCAGCATTGGCTCTCAAAGCTGTCTGCAGGGAAGGAGCAGAACTGGAAATGCAACTGGAAATGCAATGGGGTTACTCTGTTCTCTAGCTGGTAGAATTCATGGTGGGACTGGTGTAAACTGGGGTGGAATGGGGCTTGGCAGAGCCCTCGCTTGCTGTTGGGATCAATCCAATATCACACTGGAGCAAGGTCTGGTATTCTTTGGAGAAGAGAAGTGTTGCCCTAGTTTCAGGTGTCCCATGCTTAGCCGGCTTCATAGACCACTTCCAGGATCGTTGTATCATCAAGTTTGAATAGAAAGTTAATTAAAATGTGATTTATCACTGATTTTCTAATGCAGAAAGGGTTTTCTCTTTAATGATGCCATTGTGACTAAAATTGTACTTGCCTGTGCAAGCACATGAAATTGGGGCTACTTTGCAGCTTATGAAAAGATCTTTGTGGCTATTTGGCTCTTTCGTTTGCGCACTGTTCCAAGTGTAGAAAAGCTCTTTCCTGTTACAGGTGGTTATTGAACTCCTCTTGCACAGTATAACCTTTTCTGCAAAGTACTGCATTATGGGGTCAAGAGAGAGAGCATCAGCTAAAAATGAATTGCAGCCCCTACGTTCCCAGGTTATTCAGTGTATTAAGGAAATAGAGTAATTTCCATGGGAGTGAAATGGCAACCAAATACCTGTTGGAACTAATGGCAGGACTCCCACAGGCTCAGTCGGTGCGAGAGGCCATAATTCAGTCACCGCTAAATAAGCACTGCTGTTTCAGAGGAGGTTAGTGGGGTTAGGTTATTACAAGCACAGTAATAGGGAGGAATCCGGGGAAGAGGACAAGTTTCAGGGGGAGATGCAATAGCAGAATGAGTCGGTCCTCCCTAGGATGGGAACGAATGAGCAACACAGGGGCTAGGACCCGGTTCCCAACTGCTGTGATCTGCCCAAGAGGGGAAAACAAATTAACTCCAGTAACAAGGTGGAGGCAAATTTCTTCCTCAGCCTCCCCAGAGCAGAGGGGAAGCAGGAGCTGTGCTGCAGCGTGCCAGCAAGGCAGGCTTGCATCTGCTCCCTAGGTTGAATGCTCATGTTCCCAAAGTAATCTAAGGAGTTCTGGATGCTGAGCTTGGTTTTGTTTTTTATGTGCTTTAGCTTCAAAAATGAGGGCGTTGCCTTATGCAGTTAAAGGTTGGATTCGGGTCTTTTTAAATGAACTTTGCTTCGTTTTAAGCTTTTTATACTGTTTTAACTGGAAAATACAGATGCTGGTCTACTATCGCTCTCTTTACTCCTCTATCTGCATTTCTTCCAGTAGCACTTTGTGTCGTGGCTAACATCTGACACATGTTTCATTCTTCCTATCATACAGTATTTCAAAAACCCAACAGTAAATGCTTTGCATAATGTATGGGATGCTTTCCTTGGAGTAAAATTGTGCTGTGCTTCAGGGAACAGCCTCTGCCTGCTGCTCAGTGATACGGCCCTGCTCGCAAACCCGGCCTGTGTCTCCCTGATGAAGTGTTTCATGTCTATAAATGCGGTGATGTTTCATGTGGTCCACACTCAGCCTATGATCTCGACTGCTCCCCAGCTGCTCTTTTTGGTGTCTTTCCTAGAGATAAAGGTGTGACTGAAGCCCTTGCAGACAGATCCCAGTGAGCTGTGAGTTTGCTCAGCTTGGCTAGTAGTGACTGCAGGGAGCTCAGTGCCAACTGGGAAATCTCCCCAAGGAAATCTGCTGGGAATATAATTAGGTGTCGAGCCCAGGATGAGCTGCTACAGTCAGCCTAGTTTAACTAAGTTATCTTAAGTGAGTGTAGCCACAGCTTTAGCCTTGATGTAGGGATGCAGTGAGGGTGCCGCTGTGTGTAGGGGAGTCGGTTGTGGGGCTGCAGCAGCGTCCCAGGGATTTCTGCACTGTGACAGCATTAGACAAGGAGAATGACATTGAAATAAGTCATACAGAGGCTACAGTTGCTAGGAGGATACTTACTTGCAGTGTGGATGTAACCATATTTCGGAGCTGGCAAATGATGTTAAGTCAAATACTCCAGGGGTCAGGCCTAATTAAGATGTTGGTATCGGATTCTGAACTAATTATGTGGGGAAGGTGAGCTCTACATCATTACGTGCGAGTTGTTGCACACAAAGGTAATGCACGCTGATTCGTGCAGTGGAAGGAGACATGATCCATAATGCACATGCTGCACTGAAATCAAAGCAACCCCCCAGCCTGAGTGCAGCAGCAGGGAGCAAAGAGGCAGAGGCAGCCCCAGCCACTTAGAGTCGCAAAAGCTAATTGAATAGCGACTTATTTTTGAGGAAGAAGTGGTCTGCTGAAGGACGTTCCACAAAGGAAGAATGAGGTCAAATTCACTGGGCCTCATGTGAATAATTCACTCTGCCATGGCTGTGCAGCCTTGGAGCGCTGCCGGCTTCTGCATTGCGCTGATGCCACTGCCAGTGCTGGAAAGATGGCAGAGTGTTGACATGCTGTATAAGGTACCATCCAACAGTCCTTCCTCCGGCTTACAGCAGCTATTTATGTTTTGGGGATGCTGCTCCTGTTGTACAAAGGCATCAAATATCTACAACATCAGTTTTTGAGAATCATAGAATGGTTTGGGTTGGAAGGGACCTTCAAAGCTCATCCAGTCCAACCCCCTGCAATGAGCAGGGACATCTTCAACTAGATGAGGTTACTCAGAACCACATCCAGCCTGGCCTTGAATATCTCCAGGGATGGGGCATCCACCACCTCTCTGGGCAACCTGTGCCAGTGTTTTGCCACCCTCATTGTAAAAAATTTCTTCCTCACATCCAGCCTGAATCCCCCTCTTTAGTTTAAAGCCATCACCCTTCATCCTGTCAGTAAGGTCATGTTAAAATGTCTCTCCCAATCTTATAGGTTCTTTTTAAGAAAGCTGAAAGGATGTGTTAAGGTCTCCCTGAAGTCTCCTCTGGGCTGAACAGCCCCAGTTCTCCCAGCCTTTAGTTTCTGTTCTTGCTCCTACAGACACCAGCAGCCAGTTCCACTGAATTGACGAGTAGGTCTCAACTGGCACTGCTGAAGCCAGAGCATAGAAAGCCAGGATAAAAGTTATAAATGTCTTAAGGGATGTAAAAGGCTGCTACAGAAATGATGGATATAACCCTCATGTCAAGAGGCAACAGGTTTATACTGAAGGAGAACCAGGTTGGACATTAGGGAACAGCATTTCTACTGCTAAAGATAGGAAAAGGTGGGAAGGGAACGGTCTTTAAAAGAAGACATCACCCTCTCTATGCAGTATGTCTTAAAAAGCTTCAAAACTAGGTTAGGCCAACATCTGGGACTATAACTCTGGGACAGCCGTGGAAACAGTCCTGCTACTACAGCTCCTTTTCCTGTTCTGTGGATTTACTTGCTCCATCCTTAGAAGCTCCATGTCCTTACACAGATTCCTCACAGGTCATCTTTGTAGGTAAATAGCAATGCTTTAGGAAGGGCAGGTTTGTATGGGTCTTGCCTGCAGGCTGTGGTGTGGAATGATAACTTCTGAAGCTGCCACTTTAGGAGGGACTTCCCAAATCCTAATGACATTTCATTTGAGCCAACAGATTTTTCCTCGAACCAGTCAAACTTTGGAGTTACTGAATAACTTCTTTGCACTCTTTGTGCTTCAGCAATTCCTGATGGAGAAGACAGCTGGGTACGAATGGAGAGCAGGACACTGTGTCCTGATTTCACAAAGGCAGCCCATGTCACTTAGTGCTCTGTCCCTGTTGCTTTGCATCAGGGCATTAAAATGACCCAATTTGCTCCCACTTTGCTGTTATCCTCTCTTATTTATAAGTATTGGTGATGTTTAAAGTCATCCTTCTTTGCAGAATGTCAACTGCTAAGGTGTCACGACTGATAGTCGAAATTGCTGATAGAGAAAAGACTAAGTGATGCAGATTTCTGCAGGTATCCTGCTTTGCTCACATCCATGCAGGGATGCTCTGGGCTCACTGTTTTCCAGGCAGGAATGGTGCATGAACAGGCAGATGGTTTAGGGAGGTGTCACCTGAGATAAAGTTATGGGTAACAACAGAGGTTGTCATCAGTGTATCTCTGGCCCTCATCCAAGGCAGGAAAAAAGCCCTGATACTAGCACTGCATAATAAATGCAATATAATCAGAACCTATTATAATCTAGTTCTACTTGAAATTCAAATGGTTTGGGCTGGAGTTCATTTTCTATGTGCCTCTAAGTAAAGTTAATGTGTTCCCTTGTTCCCCTTCCCCCTTAGTCTATACTGTAAGTTAATGAATAGCAGGTTTAATCACTCTGGTATCAAGATAGCCTTCTTACAGCCATGCAGATATTCTTCGGTATATAATTTGTACATGCTCCACTCATCTATTATCATTGTTCTTTCTAAATCAGAAAATGCAAATGTTACACCAAGGGCCCCGTCTTCATAGCTTACCGAATATAATTCCCGACAGCAACATGAAGCTGTTTAGCATAATTTCCCTGTTAATAAACTGCCAATTACAGGAATTTAGTGCTTAGCTTCCAAAGACCAAAAGGTATGTGACCATTTCCAGTGCCCTCCCCACTAATGTCTCCGTTTATTGTTTTGCTATGTCTGAGAAAACAGGAAAATGGGAAGGACTCCGTTGTTTAAAGATAACAGTAATGCAGTTTCCTTATCCGTGTTCAGAAGCTTTTCTCATCTGAGAAGCAAAATACAGCTCAGTGGGCACACACTCCCCCTTGAACACGCACATTCTTAGGTGTAAACCACCGAGAACAGCATCAGAGGTATCTCTAACATACACGAATGGGAGCCAGCTCAAAAAACTACCACATTAAACTTGGTAAAAGCTCATGCAAACACCTGCTAGCAATGAAAAACTTCCTCCTTCTCCCAGGAACTTCTGTTTCTTGTTCAAATGCTTCCCAAACTCAGATGGTTCCCAGTGCTTTAACGAAGACAGTGGGAGATACTGCAAGAGAGGCAGGGAAAGGGAATGCTTATAGTGCTGGAAAAGATTCAGGAGTATTATGGTTAGAAGCAATTACATTTCGAGCAGCTCTTTGCGTTCAGTGTTTCCTGTTCAGATCTCGCCTCAATCTTTCCTTTAAAAAGGAATTTGCATGAGAGCAGAATCCTTGTTTCTTAAAGAGTTTTTCTGATCTTCCCGCATATTTCCTGCTCCATCTGCTCCCAAAATCATCGTTCTCTGCGAGGTAACTGAGCAGTTTCTGAGGCGAATCAGGCTGACTTTTTAAACTGAGGAGTGAGCAGTAAAGGGGATGTCAGGAATTAAGGGTCCTACTTTCCATGCAGGCATCTTAGTGAGTAAATGTAGGAAACAAATGATTTCGGGTTGGGGAGAAGCTGAAGAGAATAAACTAGCTTGATGGAGCCTTTCAGGTGGTTTGGATGGTCCCTTTCTCTCCTCCTAGCAGGAAGGAGCTCAAGAACTCGTCCTGTGTCTTCTTATCCATTGTTTCTTTCAGGAATATACCCATAGCTTCTGTGAATGAATGTGGCGGATTTTGCCTTGGGTAATTACAGCTCAGTCTTTAAAACAAACAGGAAAAGGCAAGTGAGATTCCAGGCTCCCCCCAGCTGTGCGCAGCCCTTTGCAAGAGTAAGAAACTCAGCTGAGCCCCCCGTTGCCTGCCGGAGGACAGAGACAGGCTGCAAGTGATTAGACCCCCACTATAATATTCATTACACATTCCAGAGCCAGGTTTGGCAGAGAAATTTCCATTACCTGTAGTAATACTCGAGCTAAAGCCTGCTCTGGCTTCTCGAAACACCTACAGTGGGCTGTTTCAAAGGACTCAGAGCTGGTGTCACCGGTCCTGGTAATGAAAATGAATTGACTCCTGCAGAAGCACAGTTAGGTCAGTGTGAAGCAGTGACTTTAATCCCACCTCCTTGCAAGCTGTGCTTAGAGCACAAAAGCATGTGTAGTGTCATCACCATTCACCCAATTGCCTCTCAGTGCTAGTGAATGCGTTACACAGACCTCCAGCACATGAACCCAAGCATCCCCTCACCTAAACAGCTTGCTTTTGGTAGCCAGCAGAGCAGCTTGCTTGCCCGGCTGGCTTAGCGCAGCATAGGCAAAGGGTCCCTTTGATCCAGAGGCTGTGACCAGACCTGGGATCCTGCAGCACCATGAGCACCATGACTGACATTCAGGACAACCCTGGGTGAGGCAGTCGGTTCAGCAGGGCTCTTTGCTGGGAAATTGTACTGCTTTGAAGGAAAAAACCCCACTTTTCTGGCTTTAACCTGCCAGAGGGGAGACTGAGATGAGCTCTTAGGCAGAAGCTCTTCCCTGTGAGGGTGCTGAGGTGCTGGCACAGGGTGCTCAGAGAAGCTGTGGCTGCCCCATCCCTGGCAGTGTTCAAGGCCAGGCTGGACGGGGCTCGGAGCAAGCTGCTCGAGTGGGATGTGTCCCTGTCCATGGCAGGGGTTGGAACTGGATGAGCTGTAAGGTCCCTTCCAACCCAAACCATTCTATGGTAGAATTCCATGGTATGATATAAAGAAAAAATCCATGTGAGCTTGTTTGAGAAGGTGGTATTTCCATAGCTGATCAGATAAGGGACAGTTAATACGCTGGTTTTGTTTGTGTGCTTCTTTAGAAAGTCCAGATATCTACCAGTATGCATAGGCAGTCCATATAGGTGGTCCATATAGGTAGGCAATATCTGAAGGGGGCCTATAGGGATGCTGGGGCGGGACTGTTCATTAGGGGCGGGACTGTTCATTAGGGGCGGGACCGTGGTGAGAGGACAAGGGGTAATGGGTTTAAACTTAAACAGGGGAAGTTTAGATTGGATATGAGGAAGAAATTCTTTCCTGTAAGGGTGGTGTGGCCCTGGAATGGGTTGCCCGGGGAAGTTGTGAATGCTTCATCCCTGGCGGCGTTCAAGGTGGGGTTGGACATAGCCTTGGATGGCATGGTTTAGTGGGAGGTGTCCCTGCCCATGGCAGGGGGGTTGGAACTCGATGATCTTGAGGTCCTTTCCAACCCTAACTCTTCTATGATTCCAAGAGGGAGAGCCCTGTTAAGCTGCTTGTGTGTCTGTGATGTTGTTGATGGCCTTTGCCTGCTCAGCCAGCTCCTCCCTAGTGCAACGCCTCAGGCAGGGGCTCAAAGGAGAGGGGTTCCCCCATGCTCTGAAAGCTAAATTGAAACAGAAGTTATTGAAGTTATTAAACTTTCAGAATGTGCAAGTGTATGCGCCAGCTAGTTACTTTCTGATAAGTATATGCTACTAATAGCACTGTAAAAAACCCAACTCAAGATGTGCACTATAGGTATTCTTCAAGACTATTATGATATGAATGGATACGGGGCAGTTTGGAACAGATACATTAATTTTAATCACTTAGCTCAGTTTGTATTAATGAGAAAGAAGTGGGCAAATCCTATAGAAAGACATGAGGATATATACACCTTAAAGGTATATGTGGCAATTATGCGTTTTGTGTTAGAAAATTATTGCTAAGCACTGAAAAGTAACGGACAAGTGAATTTATCAGCTGAACACATCCAATACGCAAGGCAGTGCAGCAACATACATATATATCTCAGCAGCAATGCTACTTCTCTATTAGGCTAAGCAAATTCTGAAATAAATCTGGGGAGTGAAATAATTGTATTTCTTCCTGCTGAAGACCTTTATATGTGCGCATTGGGAGTGTCTGGGGTACATTTGCCTGTGCTTTTACTGTGAACGTGGGCTTATGACCATGTTATAGGGTTTTTTAATACACTTGAGTGTTTGGATGGAGCTGAATGACTCAGATTAATCATATCCCTTTTCAAGTGCCTTTGGTATCAGGGATCTTTTTATTTATAGACTAGAGACTTAGGGCTCTGTAGTATTTCCTTGCTGGCCCCAAAGCCAGCGAGTGCTCTGCTTTCTAGCCTGACCTCTTTCCACTGCTCTCACTGTAAGCTCATCCCTGTAGCCTGAGGCTGGAAGAGCCTGGCAAGGGTCTGCCCTGGAACGGGTGTCAGGTTATTAAAGGGAACAAGGAAAGAGCTTTACATGGGAATGACACCCCTGTGAATGTGCCCGAGGGCACCACCTCACTGCCTGGGCACCTTACCTCTGTAGAGCTGGGAGTCCCCTGTTAGACACTGCTAACACTGGACCTTCCCCAGGGCAGGCTGAGTGCTGGGTGTCTGCTTCACTCACCAGGCAGCCCAGAGGTGATTTAACATGATGGGATGGGCTGAGCTTTCATCACTAGGAAGCCTACAAATGTTTGTAGTTACAATTAGGAAACGTGCTAACATTAACCTGATTGATGTGAAGTGTTGGTTAGGCAGAAAATGGATTCTTTTCCCTCAGGTGGCTGCAATAGACAATCCATCTGGTTTGAAAAGGGAGTTATAAGGAGTGCAAATTTCTGATGATCCCTTGAACCAGTGAACAAACAGTTGGATGCATCTTCAAAGGTTATAGTGATGGAAGAAACCCCAAAATGAGGATGTACAACGTTTTTCTTATCCTATAGATAGGACCACTGCACAGAGTGTGGATGGGTAGCCCCTGTGCAACCACTGTGCTCTAGCTCAAAGTAAAGCTTGCTGACACCATGTCATCCTTACCACCTATCAGATTTAGGACATGTCTTTCCTTCCTAAAGGACAAGATCGTTTTAAAAGTGGGAGCAGAAGAAGCACATAAAAAGCTAGGCTGATTATACCAGTGCACCAACAGAGGTATATAATTCAGGACCCAGGCTGATATTTGCACAATGTTGAGCTGTCCTTGCCACCTCGGGTCAATGTTATTTCCGATGTCTCTATACCGTCTTCCATAGCACTGCGAAGATGTACCCTCACTGACCTAACAAAGTGCTAAAGAAATCTGCTTTCTTTCTAAGGCAATTCTGGGTGAAAATGGCTGCTTTTCAGGAATGAAATGGTTTCTGTTAAAGGTTTACCCTGTACAAATGCACCAGTGATGCAGCTGTAGCTATGCCATACGGCTCTTCACAATGCAAAGCTTCTGACCTAAAGAAAAGCTTGTGTGCCCGAAAGCTTTTTTGTTCTCCAACTGCATTCACTGGTTTAATAAAAGATCATAGCTCTCCATGCAAACCTTGCTGTCTATACCATGAATTAAAGTCCTACGTCCAAAAGGACTCGATATTGACCTTAGAAACCTTGAAAAGCGGTTAACATTAGCCAGACTGAAGAAGATACATAGAACCAGGGTGGCTTGTGCTTTGCTTGTACACAGGCAAAGAAAGTTTTGTAGAATAATCAAAGGCCAAAAATGAACCCTAAGTAGATGCAATAGAGCCACAATGGCAGTTATTGATAGCAGTTTGTCCCATTATTATTTATGGATTAGTTGAAGCCACAACAATATTAAAGTCACCCTCACTAAACATACAACACTTTGTCTTTTGACAGCACTTCATAAACGTTAATGAAATAAGCTGAAGCAAACACTTCTCTAATACCAACCTCTCCTGAACTGATCTGCAAAGGCAGATTAAAGGCAACGAGGAGCACATTGCAGTTCAAATGCATAAAAACTCCTCATTGCCAGTCCAGGGCTTGAAGGAGAGGGGAGAAATATTTGGGCCTTTTATCTGCTGCAGATCCATTAACAAATATCACAACCAGCTTTTATGTGCCTTGTCATTTGGACATTATACTAATGCGGGGCAAGGAGAAGGGTCAGGATAAAAATACAGTTCAAAAGGACCTTGCAAACCCCAATGAATTCAGATTTGCAGTGATAGAGATTTGTGCTTATGTGCTGAAAGGAAACCTGTACCCTGAGCTAATCTCATGTCTCACTGGTTAGCGTTCAAAATTCAGGTAATGTCCTCTTCAGGGGTTGTATTTGTGTAAGAGTAGCCCAAGCAGTGAACTGATACACGACAGTAGCATGGCAATGTGATGGTCAGCACAGACCAGTGTGTGCTGAAACATGGAGGGGGTTGATATGTGATATCTGTAAGGAAAATATGTAGAGCTGCTTGCTGGCTGTGTGGGTTTTGACAGCAGCTGGCTTCTGGATGGGCTGTGCCATTGCCCTGCGTTAGGAAGATGTGCCCTTCATGGCAGCTGGTTGTTCCAGACCTAGGCTTCCTGCATTGCTCCTGGTGTAGACTGAGACAGGCAGTACCAGGCTGGCTTTATGAGAAGGAGAAATGTACTTACAGACATAAGAGTCCTTCACACCGAAGTGTTACTTATCAGAGTTTTGAACAGGCAAAACTCAGTATCTGAGGGGTTTTTGCTGAACTCGCAGGAACTCCTGAATGCCGACTTAATTCCCCAAAAATACAGACAAAAGAAACTTCTTTAGCATCTTAATGGTCCCTTTGGGCAAGCTGGCCAAGTCAGACAGTACCGTTCAGTAAATCCTTGTTATCTGTGCTTGCTTTACTAATGAGCCTGAGTATCATATTTAAATCCCTGTAGCTGCATCTCATATATTGGCTGGTGTGGAAGTAAAATATTTCCATTGGGCATTCGGTGTATATCACAGGCAGCTCCGCCTGCTCCCCAAATGTCGCTCCTGTTATTAGTGTGTTGCAGGGCTTTGAAGGGTCACTGTGATGAATAGGATGGTGAAGGCCATCAGAGGGCAACATTTCAAACCCAAAATGTTAGAGCTATTGGAGGGTAATTGAGATACTGTATATTTACACAGGTCTGTGTTGGAAATATTCCTATAGGAAAGGCTCAGTTTGATAAAGGGCTTTCCTCCTTGGACCAGGGGCAAAGGCAAATTCAAAGAGCAGTAAGGAAAAAAAAAGAAAGGGAGGATGGAAAAATAAAATGGGATGTTTCCGCTATACCCTGGATAATAATGACTGTAGATATTGGTTGGGAGTAGATGGATGTGATTCCATTTGGGATGCGGGATTTTTTATGGTGATAGAACCCATTTTTTTTGATCAAATCTGTGCTGTCTTATGCGGAATATTTTAAACAAAACATTCCTGAAATGGTTTTTATAGTAGGATCAAACTTTAGGAATGAACATGTGTTAGGATCTCCTTCCTTTATGGGTTTTGCTGCTTTTCCAAGCTGAATTAGAGGAACAAATTATTAGTTGTAGGTTTATGGAGGTCTGTGTCCCTTTAGGTCATTAGTAAAACCAACAGGCTCAGACCTATGCTGAGGTTTGGTTTTGGGGAGCTGTGTTTGGAACACCCACCCCATCCCGAACAGGGGCTGGTATTGCCATGGGGAAGGCGATAGGATTTTAGAGGAAAAACACCCAGGCAGCTTAGAGGATAATCATATTTTTCACTTCCAACCTCTGGGAATACTCCGAAATGAGATGGAGGAAACGGTGCGAGGAGTTATGAAGAGCTGCTGCCCAGCGCTTGCAGGGAGCATGTGCTTTGAAGGAAATTGCTGGTTCTGGAAGCACAGGCTCTCTTTGTATGCAGGAGCTTATATGTCCTGCTGCCTCATTATCTCAGTAACTTATTATAGTTTTATGTCTGTGTTGTGCTGCAAACGGACTGCCCATAATCCCCTTTTTATAGGCTTAATCTGGCTGGTGATAAATGCCGACAGAGTCAGCACAGTGTCTTCCTCTTGGCACAGTGTGAGCAACTCCTGGGCAGGCTGAAAACACCCCTCTGCCTGTATTTTAAACCCCCTCTATTCCAATCTGACTTTAAAGAGGTGCTGGTGTGGACAGCTCTGTGTGAAATACAGCTGTGTGTTTGCTTCCAGAAGAATCACTGCCAGCTGTCATCGCTGCAGCCTTCTGTATGTGCACAGCGACGATGAAATCAGCATCCCCTTTGGTACCCCTTTGGAAGGTAACATTGGACAAGTCTCTAAAGCTGGGGTGTGGAGATCTTGGTAGCGTAGGTACTTATTGCGATAGGCTGGCTGGGTTTTCGAAATTGCCTTCTCAAATATTCTGTGAAATAACTATTACCATTTCACATCACCTGTACACACAAGCCAGTTAATTTGTTTTCGGTGAACATTTGTACAAGTGAATTATTCACCCATCTGCAATATTTATCTTTCAAATGGCTAGACAATTCAGCTCTGTGTGGAGATGTGCCTCCATATGAATTCATAAATCCGCAATCACTGGCAGGACATTTTCTGTAGGGGCTGATGATCTATTTATTTTCCCTTTTCTTCTCTCCAAGGGTTAGCTCAGGCTCTCTTGCTTTGACATGAACTGCAAGGAAATAACTAGTATGAGATTTTACTACTTTCTAGTTTGAATAAAAAGCTCTGCCAGTGCTCCTCACCACTGCAGTCTGTCAGGTTAGCAGCTCTCAGATGATTATAAGGCAGCAATTCTGTGCTAATTTTTTTCCTTGCACACAGCATACGTAATGAGCAGAAGGGATTAAGTGATGAGCTGAAATTACTGAGCTAAACAAGGATCTGCAAATGCAAATTTGGAGCCTTTGCAACCATCAGTGGTCAGCCCTGAGCCCGTTAGTAAAGGGCTGACTTTTGGGAGAGGGTATCCCTTTTTCTCTTCGGAGATGCTTTGAGCTCACACATTCTGGGGCAGCACAAAGTGGACACAGAAGGACATAAAATCGCTGTTCTAGATACTGAAAATCACCCTACCAAACCTGGCTTCACTTGTCCAGTGGCTGCGATTGCCCCAGGACTGGGATTGCTCCAGGTCCTGGTACTCCCCAACAGGGGAGCCGCAGGAATTGCTCTGTATTTCTATGGTCAATGCTTTCCCTGGAGGAGAATGGGAAGAGTGTTGCTGGCAATTGATAGTTGCCTAAACTAATGGTTCAGAAAATTGTTCCAAGAGCTTCAGCTTAAGAGAGCCTGGGCTTTAAAGAACAGCAAGGGCCTTATTTAAATAGCATTCCCGTGTAGTCATTAATAAAGCCGTTCTTTGTCAGGGAAGATCCAACATGATGAGCATGAGGAACTCCCTCTTACTAGTCTGGAGATTTGGGGCTTGATCTCAGCTTGTATGAACTAGAGCAGTTCTAGTCAACTGAGCAGTAATTTCCATAACCTTCAGGAAGTAATCCTGAATATCCATGCTTTTGAAGAGCAAATTTGCTGAAGCATTTACATAAGAAAATGCATTCTTTGGATAGACCAACATTTACTGAAGAGCTAAGGACCAAGTAGTGCATTGAAATAGGCTGTGTGAGGTAGCAGTTACTGAATGTTACAGTCAAGCTTTAGTCTAACAGATGATATGAGGCATGTAAAGAGCTACACTTGAATTTCTCTCCTAGAAGACTCTTTCTAAATATATTTCCTTCAACCCTTTCCTGAAAAAGAAAAGTATGCTTCTCTGTGGCAAGTTTTCTTCACCTGCAAAGGAAAGGTTGTGTTTGCCCCAGCTTTAAATTGCTCTGAGATAACTCACTGAAAATGAAGTGCCTCACTACATGAAAGAGCCTTGGGAAGAAAGCAGCTAAAATGCTGTAACCTATTTCCACCTATTTTAGGACTCAAGTTCTGCTAATGCATGTGTCCCCTTTGTTAATGTCTACATGGAGAATAGAGTGGCTTACACTTGAACTTTAGTACCTGAAAGTGAGAACAGTGCAGCTGCAGTCACGTAGCAGAAATAGTCATACCCACCCTGTCTCTGATCGTGAAGTACTCCAAAACCAACACGATACAGAGTAGGTTTTCTCCTGGTACACAAGAGATTTGCCTGGTAAAGGAATAGTCCGAATCAAAGTTGTCCTGGATCAACTCAACACCAGCTCTCTAACCTGCATAGTTCTGTCATCTGAGCTATTATCTGCACTGTGCCCATGTCTGTGCTGTTCTAATTAGAAGGATAACTAACAGAGCAGTGTGACACCGCTAACCGGGAGACTCAAGTTTTAGTTGAATGCACAAATTAGCTTTGAAGTTTCCTGCAGTCCTGAAGGTTTGATGGTAATTTTCCACTTCTGCATAGGCATATCTGCATTTTGCAGGACAGTTTAGCTCTAATCATTTCTCAGATATTGCCAACCTGTTATCGGTTGCGTAAAGCCACCAACTTAGAGAGCTTTAAATATTACTGTGTCTGTTGTCTCTAATGGGCATCTGGAAGCTGGCCCCTGGGGACTGAGAATGGATATTCCAGAGCAGAAGAGGCATTAAAGCATCAGTCTGAATCAGATAACCACCCAGGTCAAGCCTGCAAAAGGCTGTAGGCAACCAAGCAAGCATACAGCATCTGACCGTTAACTCATTGTGGAGCATTTCATACCCCAGTCTTGTTTTTCCATTTCCCTTTGCTGCCCAGAACATGCTGGTCTGTTCAAGCATGAGGGATTGTGTAACCCCTGGTTTTGGCAACAGTTAAGAGACATCTATATGTGTTTACCAGAAATATCAGTTGTATGAACAGCTTTTCCTTTGGTTACTGCTATTGGAAAATATAGGAGCAAATTGAGAATAGCTTTGGAGCATAAATTCTCTGGATGTCTCCTCTCCTCAGCCGGGTCCTGTTTTCATTACAGAAGCTGGCAGAAAGCTCTTGCTCCTTGGTGGTTCTGCTGTGTTGAAATGCAGGCTCTGTTACCAAGCAATTAAAAATACGGTGCCTCTGTGACCTACCTTTCATTTATTTGTGACACTGAGGCTTTTCAGGTGCTGGGCAGTGTCCCTCCTCCCTCGATAAGGAGGCTATAGCTCATCACGTCACAATTTCCTGTCCTTTTCCATACTATCCCA
The DNA here is from genome assembly GCA_039720435.1 of Amazona ochrocephala. Lineage (NCBI taxonomy): Eukaryota > Metazoa > Chordata > Aves > Psittaciformes > Psittacidae > Amazona > Amazona ochrocephala. Next base: position 18,552,488 of record CM077889.1, read on the forward strand.
GCTGACTCGGTCCCAACTCTTGGTCTGTTTGTGCATCACCTCACCCAGCAAGCCTTGCTGGAGGTTCACTTTTACAAGGCATCGCCAGACTTTGATCCCAGTGTTCCACTACATCGCTACGGTTATGCCACTGACACAATCATATGTGCCTGTGTCTCAAGGCATGTTATCTGTGTCCCCCCTGTCCAGCAGCTTCATTTTCACCTCCTCCAGCTCTCTGTTGCTTCCTTTGAAAGTTCATTCACTCCAACTGGGGCTTCTCTTGCTGCCCAAGCCCTGTCTGGCCTCACAACAAAGGAAGTCTCTTTCTAGATCTCTAGTCACAGCCTGCATCTCTCCAGAGCACACACAGGAAAGCTGTTTCCTTGCATTCCCTTTCTTTGTCCCTGCCTCACTGTGCAGTGAGTTTTCAGGTCATAGAATCCCAGACTGGTTTGGGTTGGAAGGGTCCTTAAAGCTCACCCAGTTCCAACCCCTGCCCCTAGAGCAGCTTGCTCCAAGCCCCTGTGTCCAGCCTGGCCTTGAGCACTGCCAGGGCTGGGGCAGCCACAGCTTCTCTGGGCACCCTCACAGGGAAGATGGTGGAAAAAATCCCACAGACTCACAGCTCCTCCTTCCACAGCCCTAAGTGAATGTTAACCAGCTGCTGCCACAGGCCGGGGCTCGTTTGTTAGCTGAGTTCCTTGTCCAATTGATTATCTCACTAGCCTTGCTGTTTTAACAGCCTTATTGAAGTTCGTGCAAATCATATCTCCATTCTCCCTCCTATTCTCTCTTGCTGTCCCTTTCACAGAGATATGAATCAAACATTCATATTGATCAGCATTTAATGCCAGACACAAAGGAAAATCTGCTTTCATGTCATATGAAATATTAATAAAACATTAATGATGGCAAAGGAGGAGGCTGCAAACTGGATGGCCAGCTCATCTCTTCCCTCCTGCTCCTTCAACATTAGTAAGATGTGCCTTATGCAGTGGGCTGGGCTTTCAGCTGCATTGAAATTTGGGTTTCAGTTCTAAGTCCAGATCTGGAAAAGTCAAGGGACTTATCACCCGAAAGGATGACTGAGAGACCTTAGGTCTCTGTAGACACAGGATGGCTCCTCATACACTAGTGATCTGAATTTTGACATCGATCATACTATCCAAGTCAGGCGTGTGAAACTCTTTCAGAGGCCGTGCCTCATTTAGCTGGACATTTGCTCATGTTCTGCTATGTATTCCCCATAAAGTACTACCATATATCTAATGGTGTAGACTGGTGCTCAGAAAGCAGCAACTGAGCTCGACTAGTCTAAGGGACTTTGACAGCTGAGCCCCCATTTTGATTCTGAATAGGCATCAGCTTGCTTGAGGTTGCCCATCAGGAAACTCCGAGGTATAACTCAAATGCTGAAAGCACCGTCTCGTTATTCTCCTATTAGCTTGCAACCATAGTGAGGGAGTAAAGGATGAATTCAGGTCTAAAGAAAAGAATCAGAAAGTTAAATGCTCTTAAATCTGTTTGGGGATTTGGAAATAAGGAAGGCAAAGTGATCTGTAAAACTATGCTTTGATCTGATTTACAGTTACAGCAGGGAGATCGCATCTGAGCTGCAGCAAGACAAGCAGTCTCACTCTCCACTGTGTAAAGGTAATCAGGATAAAGCTGAGAGAAAATAGAAGGGTAGGAAAAAATGAGGAATAGAAGAGGAATACAGGATGAGAGGAGCAGAGGACCCAAAGAGAGGATGAAGAACACAAACATAATGAAAATTGCATCTATAAAAGGAAAAGACCCACAAGTACTATGTCTGTTGTGAAATTAGTTTGCTCTGTAGGTTGTGGAGCAACTCCACCAGATGGACCCGGCTACTTTGGATATACAAAGGCATTGCTGCCTGCACTTTTGGTGTGTTGGGTTTGATGCTCTCCTGGGTCACGCCTGACTTTGATGTGGTTGATGTAGGTGTATGTGAGGAAAGAAGCCGTACTCTGAGAGCAATTGTCAGCTAATAACAGGATACAAGAAAAATAGGACTAAAAACGTTATGGGAGCCACCTAATCTGGAGATCTATCATTATACTTCAAACATCAGGTCTTGCTAGGAGAAAAAGCTACCCTTAGCACAGGTTGGTAATTTGCCATGAACCTTGAAGACGCTTCTGTATCAGTATCTGCTGATTGGTCTTCAAGTTAAGCATAGCCCCTGCTAGATTTATGGGCTGCTGAAGGAAAGGGGAGCAGAGTTATATATCTACCGTGCTATGGAATAACTAGAGATGCTGCAGTCTTCTAAATCATTATTGCTTATTAGGAAAACTTGTGTTTTCACTGCTGCCGGATGACAGTTCTTTTTAATTTTGCTTTCTGAGGATCTCCTCCACCAATGACCTGCAGTCTCTGTAAGTGGGAATATAAAGCAATTGACATGAAATCAATACTAATTCAGGAGCATGTCGGGGCTTTTTTCCTCCTTTTGTAACAGATACTCATCAGGGTGTCACAACCCGGCAGTCTGAAGCTGTCGAGCTTCCAAGATGCAGGACTCAGGTTCTTGGAGGAATGCTCCTGAATGAGCACAGGCAGTGACCCTTGGGCCATGGTTGTGTTATGTGCTTAAGCACATTCCAAGGTTACACGTCAGTTTTGTGTCCTAAACTTCACAGCTCTTTTGCTCGAAGATTTGTTGAGCAACTGCTTGGTTTGGTGAGTGTTGAGTAGCATGGGTCTGCTCTGGTTTGATTTCATTTCATTTCAGGTGGGAGTGAATGTAGAGAAAAACAGAGGGTGGCTTTGGTCTTTTCAGTGGTGCTTTCTAAATAGATCTAAAGCGGACTTTGTCACTTGTAAACCTAGGGTAAGGACTAGACTTTCTGACTGTCATGGCAGAGGGATTAGAGCCAATTTCAAGGAAGATCAAGCAGATGTTGCTGGGATTTTATTGGGGTTTCTCCACACATACAAGAGGTTAAGTGGAAGGAATCCTAGGAAGGTGGGAGAGAAAAAGCTGTTGGCTGTGGATCTGTTTGGCACTGGAGTCACTGCAGGGTGCACTGTATGTTGGCTATGCTGAGAACGATTATGAACAGTTTCCTAGTTAAAGACAAGAGTATGCTATTTAATACAGATTTGAAGCAGATAACGCTGGGACGACTCCAAGAGGAACTTGCTGTACAAAGAGCAGTGAGCCAAGATGATTTTAGGAGCAACATCTGAGGAGATTGAAGGGAAAAAAGGCTGCAGCGCGGATGACAGGGGAAAACCTCCCAGTCTTTTATCAAGCACTAATCTAAACAGGCAGCCTTGCCAACAGAGGTTTGAGCTAGGAGGTCTGGGGTTTATTTCTGGTTTTGCAACTCCTTTTTTAACCTTGAGCAAGTCATTTTATTGCTCTCAGCCTCAGTTTCCCATGTTGAAAAGGACATTTGTGGTACTGTCTCCCTTTAGAGTGTACTTTTCATAAAAGGATGTAATAAAAATTTAGCACTATTTGCTGCACCCAGAAAGAGCTTTTCCAGTAGCTATAACCAACGGGGAGAAGACATCCATCATCCAAGAATGCAGGCCCCTCTCTCATCAGTGCAAGGAAAGTGGTGAGCTGCAAGGCTGCTGTGCATGCCATGCCTCTGAGATGGAGGATTTTAGTTGCCAGGGCTGTTAATGTGACACCTTTAGTCAGGTATCTAGAAGAAAGCAGTGAAAATGATGAATGATCAATCTCAGGTGCTTGTTGAGTGTTCTTGTTAGAGACTGTTTCCAATGGTCCGTAGCTTTAGTCTGCTAGGAGTAATTCTGTTCATCCTCCTGGCTGCCCAGCAGATGAGCAAAATGACTGACAGCAGGAATATTCCAAAACAGGGGATATTAAGCAAGAGCACTGATGACTGATGTGTGCTGTTCTCCCAGTGGAGTTATCACTCATGTGATGTAAGTTGACTTCAGTGACACACTTGCCCTTGAGGATTTCTCTCCTCTGCAGAACTGCGTGCACTTTACTTGAAGTTCTGTAAAGAGCCATGCAGGGAAGATCTTCCCACTGTGGTGCTGCATTTACATCAATGTCACAGGCATCAGTCAAGCAGGGCTTTTTCAGTGACAGCAAATGTCAGGAGTGTCCCAAGGCTTGCAATGGTTCTCTGCTGGCCACTTGAGCACAGCTAAGATCCTGCCGTCAAGCTGTAGAGTCCTCAGCTGGCCTGGGGTTGCCCTGTCTGAGAGTCCAAGACACTGTCTTACGCTGAAGGAGCAGGTGTGGATAAAGGGGAGTGAGGCTGACTACCCAGATTAAGGCAGTGGTAAAGACTGGGAAGGGGCTTTAGCTCTCCAGTATGTTTCCCACAGAAACCTTGATGGCTTTCAGGACATGCTGCCCAGAGGTTACCTATGGTGCAGCTGACAGGAACAGCTATTCCTGCTATAATGGCCAAGGCAAGGAATAAATGCGTCTTCCTCCAATGACATATGCACCAAAGCTTATAAATAGATGAGTAAAGTAAGCTCGTACAGGATCAGACTAGGAAGATGTGATGTAACAGCTTCATTATCATATTTATGTCTTCCTAATTGCACTTCAGCGAGATCACTTGGAAGCCTATGATGGATTTCTGTATAATAGGATCAAGTTCTATTTGATCTTAAGCCTTTTTCGACAGGATGATGAAACTAAAGGTGAGAATTGGAAAAGATCATGCAAATAATTGGCTAAATTTAATGCCAAAAGTATTTTCGTTAATGGAACTTTCTTCCTGTAAATGTGTGCCCTATCTTCCAGAATTCATCTGTGCATTTATAACATGCTAAGGGAGCAGGAAGGTAACACCAAGGACTTCACAGGTTGGGTTGGCCATGTGCTGAGCAAAGCAGCAGTTATACGCAGGGAAGTGATTAATGGCAGGGTACAAGGGGGAGAAATATGTCTCCTGCGTAGATTATGATATTGACTTCAATCATGTTAATATCTGATCTCAGAGGTCATCTCCAGCCTTGAAGTACTTTTGGTTTCCTTACTCAACGTTGGTTTTAGTCACTGGTTACTTTGAGTGACAGTTGTCAGGAAAAAGGTGTAGAATTCATTCTTTGGGGATGAGCACCTATTGCAGCAAACAGCCAAGGAAAAGGAGCTGGTCTTTATCATAACATGATAAAGCATGACGCAGAGGTCTGGAGAGGATTGTTTTAAACTCCTTGCCCTGCTGTGCTTGTCAGAGACTGACGGGCAAGTCTTGCTGGCTCCAAGTGCTGCTGACAAGATTGAAGGTGTATTAGGAAAACCGCTTTCTCCTGGGCATGAAATTATTCCGACAGTCGCTAAGGAAATGTATTCCAGTAATCTACTGCCACTTCATGTGTGCTGCAGAGAGCTGGAGATTGCTTCAGCAAAAAATAACATCTGCATTAATACTGTGTAAAATCATCCAAAATCAACCACTTGCTTTATTCAGCAGTCAGAAAAGCAAATTGCTGTAATTAATGGCTGTGCTATTTTTTGTATGGGTGCGTGTTATTATTCTACCCATCTACAGATGCAGACATTGAGTTAGCAAAAAAATGGCATCTTAAGAAATCATCATTTAGTTCGTATGCTTGTGGTTTGGTTTGTGTTGTGGCCTCCACACCAGCGGAATGGGTTTCAGCTGAGTCTCAGGCTCTGGACCACGAGCCGTAGGTGATGCTCCCTCCTTGTGAAGCTGGTTTCGACAACGTTGCTGTTGTAGAGGACTGCAGCCCTATGTTATGGTATAGCTCCCTATTAGAAGTGCTCCATCTAGATATGCAGGATAGCTGCTCTGAGAAGTCCTGGCCAAAGAGGTTTGTTTCTGGGGCAGTGAGTGATGGCTGAAGAAAATGAATAGGTAAAGTTAGAGGAACCATAGTGAAAAGCCTTACACAAGGCTTTTTTATTTAGTGTCTGTCTTATTCATAGCTATGGTAAATATGATAATTGCTGGAAGGATATGCAGCATTCTTGCTTTGAGCACCATCACTCGAAGTTAGTGAATAGCCCATCTCTGGATCAGTTGCTGCCATTCCAGCTCCCTGCAGGCTGTGTCTGCAAGGTCTGCCTGGGGTGCTGAAGAACTTAGAGCTGAACCCTGCAGTCTGCCCTCACAGTGCTTGCAGGGTGACTAGCAAAGTTAAAACCACCTTGGCATAAACCCACCAAGCTTTATCTTCCCCGTAAATTTATCCAAGGACTAGCAATGTTTTAAGGCACATCAACCTAAAGAAGTTTTAGAGTGCGCTGGGAAAGAGCTATAGTGCTGCGATTTACAGCCAGGAACATTCACCTGGACAATAAGAATCCTGGTGCATTGAGCTGAAAAATATGCTGCAGTGTATGGTATTGGCTTGTTTGTAATAAAACACTGGCCTGGTACGTTTTATTGGGTTTACAGCATTTATTGTTTTGTTTTCAGAAATACAGTATGTAAGCAAAACCAGTAAAGAGTTTATTGCATAGTAATTGTTCAGGAAGAGACAGACCTATCAGAAGAGGTATCTCTTAAAAAGTTTTCTGTGGGCTTCATGTTTTAGGAGACAAAATGGAGGAGATGGTTGAAGACCATCCTGAGTTCTCAATGGTCTTTAGTGGGGCTGGATGGAGAGTTTTTCATAAGGCCTTGGACAGTTGAGCTTGATCAGTGAGAGCCCGAACAAGCCAAGAATGCAAAGCAGAAGCACAGTATTTACCACTGGTTGTTTCTCAAGCCTTTATTGAAAGGTTTCAGGAACCAGTGAGAGAGTAGAGCAAATCAAAGGATGCATTCGAGACCAGACAAGGAGAGAGCAGCAATTTGACCAACAAGTGTTGCAGTTGGTGGCCAGCTGTGGTTCTCACACCCCTTCTTTTGGATTTTTCTCTCATAATACTAGGTATAGAATAACAATATTAGATATACGCTCTTAAAGTCAAGTCTAGGCTCTGCAAAACCTTGTGTGCTTGCTCATCTCTTCTTACCTGAGCAGTCTCATTAGCACAGGTGAACGTGATGAAATAACAACCAACCAACCAAAACAACCCACTACATTTCCTGAGCTTCCAAAGGTACAGCTGATTTCATTTTCAGGGGTACAGAACAGTCCTGGACCATGATCCCTAGCTTTGGACATGAGAGTTTGGACTATCAACCACAGAAGGACTACTTCTCCTCAAAGGATGCCTTTGAGAAGCCAAACCCCTTGAAGTATCCTACCTTTCACCCTGACCTGAATCTGTAAGGAGGAGTGTTTGGTGCTTACTCGGTTCCACCTGCAGCCTTTCAGCAGCTTGAAATGTTTGCCGTACCCTGTGTCCTATTTAGCCTTTCTATTCAGCTGCCTGTAATTGAGCAGCTCTCTCCAGCACACCCACTACAGCTTCATCCTTATACCGCAGGAACCAATTCCAAGCTATTATTGCACTGCTTAATGATCCTGTTCAGGCTGTTTTGGAAGAGTACTCCTTAGTGTCTCACCCCAGGGATTTAAATAGGCTCGTACATCAAGGCCAAGCCTTGGTAATTCCTTTATTTCTGGTGGCATTTTAAATCACACAGAAACCAGGAGCTTCTTCAGAGCAGGGAAATGACTTCCTGCCATTAGGCAGCACCTATCACCAACCAAGAAGACTCTTGAAATGTATATTCTGAACTCTGGCACTTGCTCAGGTCTAGTGAACTGGACTGGGACAAACAAATCAGAGTTTCAAATGTTGAATTTCTCATCAAAGGATTTGCTTTCAGCAATGTTTCAGTAGTAAGAGATGGGGTTTGTGTGGGGGGTGTTCTGTGTTTTTACTTGGTTTACAAGCCCATATTCAACTCCATATTGTTATTTCAGACTGCATCTCTGAGAGCTATCACACTGAATCCATGCATTAACATACTCTTTCCTATGTGCCCATATACTCCACTTTCTTTCGTCTCCCTTTTAATTTCTTTAGCCTGTGAGTTAAGGACTCATGGTAGTGTGGAGGGAGCAAACCACTTTAAATCTCTCAAGTCAAAATGAGAGCTTTTCCTTTGAAGAAATAATCTGCATTATGGCAATAATAATTATAAGAAGTTGGTAGGATGTCAATAATCATGCTTCTGTTGCTTTGTTCAATAGACATTAGTTCACATTGTCAAGAACTCCTTTATGTACTACCAAGATCATCCTTGTAAAAGGAATGATTCCTGACCTTTTTCCTTTTCAAAGGATTCTCACAGAGCACGCTTGTCTACAGAGTCATTGTTGGGAGCACTCCTGAACTCCAGGTGCTTTCAGTTGAACCTCAGCAGCGTGAAGTTCTCTATTTCCAGAATGTGAAATTCTCTTGACCCTTGTCAAGTGCTGTCAGATATGATTATAGATGGGTTTCTTTGTATAAATTGTTGTATAAATAGAAGTTTATCAGAAAGGCAGGAGAGGCTGATACAGCTCTTTCCTTGGAGGCATCTTTATGGGATTTGGAGCTTTCGTTGCATGAAGGCATGAGGATTGTGCCTGAAGGATAAAATTGTCTTCTAAGAAAACAGAGGTTGAAAGCAGTAAAAAGAAGAATTAGTGTCCGATAGATCTTATTCAATCAAAAAAATCAGATCTAGATCTTAAATAAGATGCAGCCAAAAGCTGACAACAGTCTAAGCATGGAATTTCAACCTGAGATTTGTTACACAATGCAAATATCCTAACATATTCATTACTCAATTATTGATGTAAGTGGAAATTAACTCACTGATACAACTTATTTATGAAGGTCTGTTTAAAATACTCAGCATCAGTACTACAAAGAGTTGTGCTGTGTTGGTTAATGATGAGACAATTTTTGTGAATCTTATGAACACTGGTGTAAGCAGAGCAGCAAGTTGCATCCTGCACTGCTGAGGGTATCAACCGTATGTGACTGCAGCACCCTGTGATGCCATCCTGCCTCTTCCTGCAAATCTTTCTCCACCATTTCCACATGAGGTTCTCAGAGTACATTCTGCTTCCACATAATATCCCCCTGCAGCCTTGTTCGGTGACCCACTTTCCCCATTGTAGCTCTTCCCTCCTGGCCAGCCAGGAGTTGGTCAGGATTGCTGTGTGTCCCTGCGGGCATTTGTCACACGGACATACAGTGATGAATAATGCACTGAACTCATTTAACTGTGCTTTCATTGCCAACATTAGGTCTTGAATCCAAGTACGTCTCTGGTCTTTTTTTGTATTCAAGTTGATTGAGAGGGTTTAACCATATACAATATTCAAATTGCTTTTATGCATGAAGAGATTTTCAAGAAATCAATGCACTCTTCAAGTAACATAATTAATACATGAACTGGCTGCCCTTTAAAGACACTAGTAATGCTTCTTGCTAAGACCAATGCACTAATATTACATTCAGTAATGGACTTTTTAAAAGTTAAATTCTTCATTGTTGGTATTTGAGTAAGACACAGAATTAGGCATGCCGGGCTGTATTTATTAGCAGAAAACTGATTATTATTACTGACCAATCTGCTTTTTAATGATTCAGCGAGCATGTTGGTTTTTATAGTAATGAATACGGGGCTCTTAATCAAGTGATCTGACAAGTGTGCAATTTGCCTGGAAAATTATGCTGGACTGAAAGTGCTTTTGTGAAGAATAAAAAAGGGAAAAGAACCTATAAAGTGTTGGCATTTAGAGGAGAAAAGAGACAAGCAAAACTAAAGGAACAACACTGTAATTCTGTCTATCATCTATATGCAGATATTTGGCCCAAATTCCCAGTTAGTGCCGGGGTTATATTATGCCCAGCTCAAGGCAAATTTCGGGTCTGATTTTGCTGCTTTCCACTGGAGGTCAAAGGAGCAGGAGTGTAATGTTGGTGCTATGAAAGGCCACTGTGAAATCAGATGGTTGCAATACTGTTGTGCTTTGGTGGCACGTTTACCTTCCTTTAGTTAAAAAGGAAATATTTGTTTTCACTTTAAATGCATATTTGTCACATTTTTTACACACTCACATGCCTCTGAGGCATCTTAATCTTTCTACCAACTTGATGTATTTTCCAATACATACTTGTCTGATCTTGCTTCACACTCCCAAAAGATACCTTCTTCTACACCCAAGATCCTGGGATGAAGGAATGACAATGGGTTTTGTGGGCTGCTATTCAAACTCATCACAGTCTAAACAGTTTCTTATTCTGAGGAAATGGCTGGCATACATCTGACACCGGAGATCGAATGAGGCTCCTTGGAGACCTCTGTTGACTTCAATGGCCTTCGCTCAGTCAATAAAGAGTCACTGTCACCAGTGACCTTTATCAATGTACAGCCTGAAAAATGAATATACTACTAAAAAAATACACCAAACCTTTCTCTTTTCTTGATTTGCCTTTATTTTGCAGTCTCTCACCCTAGTCTGCCGTCTACGACTGAGTAGGGGTGGTACTATTGTATTTCATTCTGTCAATCCAGTTTTAAGAGGGTGCCCAGTTCTGGGGTTCAGCTTAAGAGGTCCTGCACACTTTCCAGTCCAACTCACTGCTTTATAAAGATAGTAAATAAAATCTATTTTTAAAAGAATGATCCCTATAATTTATTTATGGAGGGCTCAATTGTAGCAAACAGGTAAATAGGAAACTCCCTGGGGAGCTACTATTGGGATTATATTCAAATCCTGAATTAATATGCCAGCTTTTGTCATGTGTTCTACATCCCCTGTAGCATTTGAATAATGAGTATCACCCTGTGGCTGTTGTCTCCCAGGCCAGTCCCGTGCTAAAGGCTGATCAAAGGCTCAGTGAAGTCAATATAAAGAGCCCCATTGATGTGACTGACGACTGTAACTCACAGCACTGGGGTTGTACTGTACACAACTTAATAGGAGTCTGTGTGTGTTGCCTGAGGAGCCACCTTTATTGGTGTAAACTTTCTGAGACTTTGGTATCAGAATTAATGAGAATTTCCACTGAAGCCATTGGTAATGGTTTATAAATGAAAATGTTGGAGGCTATAATTGCCTGTTACAGTAGAGGACCAGGTATACCTGTGGTTTTTAATCCTTCCCTTGTTTCTCATCTTCTCCAGCCAGTATGCAGAATACTTGGTTTTAGTATTTCAGGGTAACATTTGCTCTGGAAAAAAATGTCATCATATATGGCAGACAATGGAAACAAAGCATGAGAGAATTCTGCTTTCTCGTTCTTAAAGAACCAAATGGAGCAAGGAGGCAGTTTCAGCTGTGGTCTCATAAACACCCTTACTTATTTTTCCTCCTAGGTTTGGTATTATTTTTCTATTGTGCACTGACCTCATACAAAGAAAGGTGTGTGAAGCTAATAGAGAAGGAGCTTTAGCAGTGAATCGATGTAGGTGAACTAACTCCAGAAGTAAAACGCAGTGGAGGGAAGCAATACTGCATTATTTTTGTATTGTCTGCAACACCTGAGCCTTGAGTATCATTTGGAAATACAAAAATGTCCTTTTATCTACATTGTTAAACTGAAAGGATTCCTGCTCTATTTGCTCTTTGTCATCAAAAGCTGTTGTCTGTGATTGCACAGTATTTTGTATTGTCTTCTGTAAAACTCTGAAATGACTGTTTAGGTTGAATGCCTGAAGCCAGCACTAGATAAGTCAAAGCACATTGTATTTCCTTTCAGGACCTGGGAGACAGATGTGTCACTCAATAGCATCTTTTCTCTATATTACAATCACAAGGTGCTTTAGTGCTTTTGTTCCACAATGATGAAAGCTACTCTTTTTTTTTAACACGTGGTGTGGAACTTGGTGAGGAGAAACTGTGAAGTTTAGGCCTATAATTACATACAAATTGATCACTGATGCTGTATGTAGTTGACCTTCCCAACTAGTAAATAGCTCGGAAATATTCATTGTAACCTCCCCCCTCACAGACAGAACTCCCACTGATGCTAGAGTTATTATTGTCATTATTGTAAAACCTGGGTAACTATCAAAATCTGTCTCTGTTATTCCAGGAGCAACATCAATTCAGAACACTTGGTGCTCTGTGCTCTGATGATCTCACAGTCTAAAGAGAGAAGGCAGCCTCGAGCTGGGGTTAGAAATATACCTGTGGTTTCCAATAATCCCACATGAACGTATGGGTTTTTTTTCTTTAAAGAATGATGGAACACAGTCTTCAAATGTTATGATTCCCTGTACATCTTAATATCTTCTTAGTCTTCAAACTCTATTTTCTTGACAATAATAAATCAGCGACACAGTGAGCATTTCTACACAGATAGCCTAGCCAGTAAAAAACAACTTGGCTCCTCTAAGCTTCCAAGGCTGGACACCACAGCCATTGGTCCTCAGATAGCTGTTGCCCCTATGCTGAGAAACTGTGGCTTTCCAGCACAGGATTAAATCACATCACAAAGTACTACTGTAACTGGCTGGCCCTTTCGTGGAGCGTTCCCAATATTTACAGTTGCAGATGTGTGCTTTTATTGCAGTCTTTGTTAGGTGTTGTCTGACTTGACCAAGATTTCAGCAGGGAATTAGCTTGGGACCGGTCATGGAGAGATTTCAGACAAACTTACACCTGACTTTGATGCTGGTGCAGTCTTCTGCAATCTGAGTCATTTCTGAGTATTTCTTACCATAGCAGCTGCAGACTGACTGTAATCCTGGCAGTTTAGGTCATTACAAGCAACAAGAAGAGAGGGACCAGCAAAACCAAGCATCTGTCAAGATGCTTTGCTCAGGTAACAAATTTGAACACCTGAAAGTACCTTCAGTGCTATAAAAGATTGAAAAAAAAGCATATTACCTAAAGCTAGAACACTTTTAGCCTTGGAGTGGGGAAGATTCAAAATTCATCATTGTCTAGAGCAGGCTAAATGAGCTCATGCTTTGCATTATGGATTATGAAGATCAGCTATCTTTCTTTCCACTGTCACAGTTTTGGATGTTCATTGTTTTGACGCATCCTCAATGGGATGGCTTTCCAGTCATGACAGAGTGGGACCCAGTAGAGAGTCTCACCAGCGAATACAGCTGGATTTTCTGTAACATTGTGTTGATTATCTGCAAGTTTTGTAGTAAAGTAGTAGAAATCAATAGGAACCACAAGAAGGGGAGTTGGAGATCTAATAATTCTATTTATGTAGGGTTGGCAACCAGGAAGATGATGGGAATTAATAGATTTTTAACAAGATATTTGTGTTGTTTTCACTGCAGAAGACATGAGCGAATAACATTGCATGCACCATTCTTGGAGGTGCCAAGCAGCTCTGTTTTGTTCCACGTTTCAGTTGTACTTTGAAAACTTTTCTCTGTAGTTAATGGTTTTGTCACAAAGTATATATTCACTGTACTTTGCAAAGCTAACAACTTCCCCCTGAATAAGACCCTATTATGGCAATTAATATTTGCTGGTAGCCATGGCAATAATAACTTTTCTTGACCTAGAAAAGGTGTTCAGCTCTCCTGCACAAATTGGATACCTCAGCTTTTGGGGTAATTTCCATGTTTCTGATTTAAATGATGCAATGCAGTTATTGCACTTACAGACATAGAGAAGTGAGAGTGGTTGTTCCATACAGAGCAAAACATAGTCCTTAGATGTACACATATGTCACTCGCTGACTGAAATCAATGCTGTTTTGCTCACCTAAGGACAGAATCTGTCCCATGCACTAGCTGGAAAAAACTGATCTGGTAAAGAAACAATGGGACTTGTACAGAGAGAAAAAGGTTGGTATCCTCTACCATAAAAATCAAATGTGAAAAGTTTATAATTTAAAGCTGCCTCAGGTCATAATAAATAATTAAATCCTCAATTATATGCAGTTTCTCCTTAACATAGAACTATCTCCCCAGTGCTTTGTAAAAATCAGTCCACAGACTCTTATCATAAACGCATGTGTATATGCATGGATAAATACATGTATATATAATCTCATCTTGTGGTGATAATTTACTTTGATTTATCAGTATTTGCTTTTTGTCCATGTTGTCATGTTGGGTTCTTTGTACTATATGATCTGCAGTAACCTAAGCAGTAAAATAAGGTTTTCAGGTGTGGCTTCATTGGATTTACTCCCATATCCCATATATATAGTACAGATGCATGAAGCAGTGCCAACATAAGATTTAACTAAAACAGTAAAGCTGAATGCATCCTTTGCCAGGAGCCTTAATTCACCCTCACTTTCTCTTCCTAGGATTGTCACTAATAGGCAATGACTACTTCATTATTATTTAAGTGTAATAACTGATTATTATTGCTTAATGATGTGAATACTTTTATCTGCAGTTGGTCAGAGCAATCAGTTTGCATTTCAGGTTCCTGAATGGGTATGTTTGCAAACATTTAGCCTGGCACATTTATTTAGGAAGAGTTGAAATCCACATTTCATGAACGGGCTGAGTCCTTTAAATTCCTTTTCTACAAACACGTCAATTATTCCGGGCAAGGCAGCAGTTGAACTTTCCTCTGATATGAGTAAAAACAACTTAAAATTTGGATGAATATAGGCTTATTTCTTCGCTTCATTGCTTCTTCAGCTTTATTTGAAATAGGAAAATGTATATTGAATTAGGTAATAGGAGCTGCATTGGAAAGTCTTTGTCGTGCAGCAGATGCAGAGGAGCAAGCTGAGTCAATGTGGCTTGGCTCATCCCACCTAATTTTGGGATATAAGTGAGGCACACAACTGAACCTCATTTTTGCCATTTGCCAGAATTGCCCTATGATGATTTCTCCCTCCTAGGACAGAAAAGAACGTATTATTATCTGAAGAAAATCACCTCTTTCCCAAGCGGTCATGACCTAAAATGCTCATTTTCCTTTTCCACGAACCGGAAAACTCAGCTCTATGGAATCGTACATCAGCCACCTGGCAGCCTTGCCTGAGAAAGTAGGTAAATTCTGCTCCTGCAGAGAGGCTCAAGCAATTAAATGTGTGAGCTCTTCCACGGAAGAGTTATAATGCTCCTAGATTTGTTTCTGGGTTTCTTTCCCTACCGCACCTCAGCTTCTCTCGGACCCGGACAGGCCGGATTGACTTCCACTGGTCCGTGGTGCCTCCGGGACTGCCAATGGACTTGTTAAATGGTGATAATAAACTCGAGGCTGTTGGCCACACATTTGGTATGAAATGAAGTGACTCTCCTCACATGAGCTGTCAGACAGAAAGGACTTTTAGTCAAAATCAATCTAAGTTTCAACTGGAGACTTCAGGGTGAAGGCGGTGAGCTTTGGTACCTGTTAAAGGCCCATGAAGCCATACAAGCTTCTCATTTTTAGCTAGAACAGTACTTCTACACTCCTGTGCTGCAAAAAGCATTGTTTCTGTGCCAAAACTCCATAGCACCAAATGCAATAAATCCTGTGTTTCAATAAACTACCTCCATCAAATTGGAGATTTGATTTCTTCAGACCAAATTCTGCTCTCCCCTCCTTCCCTTGTTTAAAGCAGTAAATGCTTTAAATAAACTCTGGGGCGAGTTTCTGACCCCATGGCAGTAAAACCCAAAAAACTGATCCAAAAATGATGTATTTATAGCATTTCATTAGGCTTAAAATTACCTCTGTTCTTCTCATGCAAACTTTTAGGATTTTCAAAGGAAATGGCATCTCTTTACTCTCATTAAAACATATTCACCCTTAAGCTGTTGTGCTATTGAGCCCATGAGCTGAGGCTTTGTGATCTTGAAAAGCTTGTGAAAAGTGCTTGAATAAGAGCCAGTGAGTGCCCACAAGCTCTGTATAGCTACACATACAAGAGTCCACACTGTACTTTGCATTGAGTATTTCTCTTGAATGCCTTTTGCTTACACTTCAGTTTTAATGGAATTGAATGCAACCCAAAACAAGACCTTTACCCAATGCTGAGTTTAATGACCCTTTTAATACCAGTTGAGTTGGTTGCCTCCTCTCTCTTTGCTGTTCCCCGGTAGCTTTGGAGCGTTAAACGTGTTATAAAGATGTCTTTTTGGTACGGTCCACAAATTAAGCAAGAGGCACACAGAAGCCGTATACTCACCCAGCATGAAATCAAAATCTAATCAATGCAGATTATGTTAGATTAGCTAAGCAAGTCAACAATTAGCCAAGTTAATGTTACCTACCATGTCCTTCAGCACCGAACAGTTAAGGAATTTGCCTTCCCGGGCATGTTCAGTTCCAGTTGGTGACATTGCAGGTTGTTGGATGGATTTTTCAAACTAGCAGCTCCCTGTGGCCTGTTGTTTTCATTCTGTTGCCAGCCTCGAACAAAAATGAAGGAAGTGGTGGTAGGAAGAGGGGTCAGTTGCTTGGCAATGAATTTTGGGGTTTGATGTGAACCCTAAGGAATTACCCTCAGCCTCTCGCCAAACTGGATTACATGGGATAATGCAGGGTTCTGGTGCTGCTCACTCCTGGTAGGGTTGAGGAGCTGGGTCCCCATGAGCCACCCCCCCACTGTCTCAGAGGCTCTGGCAGACTCAGGAAAGCAAAATTGCTCTGAGCTAATGTTAGAGGGTTTTTGGCAAAAATGGAAACTAAATAAGTAGCTGGCGTTGGTTTCAATTTAGTTTCTTGTGGGGGTTACTATTATTTTTTCTGATGGATGCTTACAGGTCTCAGTTCCTCCCTCTAAATTGCCTATGCTGTTCAGATTGACCTTTTTGGTCATTAAGGTCACAGTGAAAATGAAATCAGCAGCTGGAATTCTGGGACAGAAAATCCTGCTTCGTCACATTACCCTTTGCTTCCGGTCTCTCATAAAACTGACTGCTCAGCTTGGGTGGACTGATGGTCTTTGCAACGTGTGTTGTGGATGCTGAGGTCTTTCTACAATATTGCATTTCACTTTTGGTTTACTCTGCCTTGCTTTCATTGCTCGTTGGATTAAGACAAGCACACCAACAAAAATAATCCATTTAGCAACCTTAAACCAGTTTCAGAGCATCTGTTTGCTAATGTCACAGTTACCAAGTCGCAGGAAAGCTTTGAGTCTGACTTTAAACTTCTCCCAGTAACGCAGGAACTAAGTTGAGTTTGTTTGCACAGTTAATTCCTTAAAAACAAACATAATCCACCTTTCGCTGTTGTTTCTACAGAACTGTAGATGCCATGGAATTAATCCATTGCAGGGATGGCCATATCTAAAATATTGCCTATCTTTAACACAAGCTTTTTCAGTGTTTTTAATTCTAAGTAAGTCTTGCTGACATGACACATCTACCTTGTAGTTTCTGTTACTCCGAAAATTTCAGATCACCTCATCTTTTCTCCTGTTATTACATGTATTGTAAAGGATTGCATCCCATGTTAAACAGTATTATAAGGTAGATAAATTGGGAGTGAATTTGGGCCTGCGAAGAAGGGAGGAAGGTGTTTAAATTTGGTTTTATTTCTCATTATCCTGCTCTGATTCGATTGGTAATAAATTAAACTAAAAATCTCCGTGTTTTGTCCATGATAGTAATTACTGAGTGATCCCCCCTGCCCTTATCCTGCCCCATGAGCCTTGTCCAGCTGATGAGGGCAGTGGCAGAGCAGGTGGGTGGCCACTGGGCATCCAACCAGTGTCAATCCAACACAGGTTCTCACTTCTCCCATGGAGGATGCTACTGGCATAAAGTAAAAGCTTGTCTTCTCAGCAGAAGGATGCACAAGGTCAAATACAACTTTATTAACAGGTATTTGGGGTATTTTTACCACTTTAACAAGTTAATTCTTTTTGATCTTCAAAGGCTTTGCTGGATCATTGTTTGTTCCTTTATTTTTGGTAGGGAAACTTATTAGCAGTTCTGAGAAATGAATTGCCAACACTTGCTAACCTGAGGCCAAAACCTAGCTGGCATTTAGATGTTTCCAGGTGGCAAATATATGAGGGACTGGGAAAAGTGAATTAGCACCAGTGTCTACAGAATACTTTTGTTTAACAAACAGAACATTTTTGGGGTTTTATCAACAACAATATGGAGAACTGTGAACAGAAATTCTCAGTCTATCAACCACTGGCTGCAAATCGTGAAGATAGTTTCTTAACGCTGACATTAAGGGGTTTGTGGCTAGCTGTGTAAAAAAGGGAGGAATGCAAGCAGTGATTTCCATTGTGAAGTTTTGCAGATATTTCTGACTTCTTATCAGGTAGCAATTATCACCATGTGTCAGTTTGTAGACAGGAGGAGAAGTAGCAGTAAGGGGTCATCATGATGCTCTGAGACCTTCTCTTCCCAACCCAGGAGAAAGACCATCGATTCATTTAGGATTGCACAAGGATGCTGGCTGTTTCCTTAGTGTTGCAACTCACATGCATAATGAGCTGTTTCAAAAAACTATGGAAACTTTCCAGTCTGCTGACTCTTTTCCCATATTTCCATATTCCATATTCCCATATTTGTCGTATTTCCAAATTTCCAGATTGTTTTTCTGAGGAATATTTTGTTGAAAACAACATTTCCAAAGAGGTCAACCCTCTCTGGAGCTGAGGAAAAGTTATCCCTGGAGTACCCAGCCCCATCCCACATGGCCCCTGCAGCTCCTGGGATGCTTCTGGTCCCCTCCTCATCCCATCTCATGCCTGGGTGCCTTTGGTCCTGATTCTGCCCTCATTTCTCACACTGTGAGATCTTACTCGGTGAACAGTCTGAAATATGAGTCTAATCCTGGGGTAATGTACTATTCCTCATAGATTAAACTTTAGCTGATCCCTACAGTATGAATTTTTTAGCAGGACAGTGTAATCTCTCTGTTAGATCTGGACAACAGGGTCCATAGGGTAAAGGGAAACTTTTCAAACTCGTGGTTTAAATGCAAACCCATGAGGGTGTGTTGTGGTCATGGGCATTGTGCAGGGAGGACCAAATCCTGCCAAGCACCACTGACTTTTGCTCCTGGGGAAGGAAAATGCTTAGCATCATCTGGACACTTACCATCCCCATCCAGCTCCTTGTAGACCTTCTGCAGGTGCTGTGTCCAGCTCTTGACCTGCTGCCATGGGTGCAATATGGATACAGCGACCAAGAAAAAGGGGAAATGTGATTTGTCTTTTCTTCGTTGCTATTGCCAAGTCTACAGATGAATCTTTGCCAAGCAGATCCTTGTGGCGACATGAATTTCCATTTATCCAACTGCTTGACAGCATCTGGGGATCATTGTAACTGACTGTTGTATTAGTGATACTGGGAGTGTTTATTCGGAAGGCCACAATGGTATAAATAATCTAAGGAAGAACACAGCAGGATGTTTCATGCTTCAGCCCAATGCAAGGATCATTCTAAGGCAAAAGATCCTAAATATGAGAGCAGTCTTTGATTGATACAAGTTTTACTTGATCCATAAATAAGACTGATTCATATAAAAGGATTAAACTCAATCAAGTAATAGTCATAGGCTGATTCCAGTTACCGGGAAGTCTGAATTGACTCAAGCTTGAAATAGTGCTGCCTTTTAAGTTTGAATTTAAAAAGAAAGCATCTTTGACCAACTGAACTTATAAGGAAATTGTACTGTGGTTTGCTAAAGAGAAAAAAGAAGCAATCAAAACTTATGCTGTGTGGTTTCACTTTAAAGCTGAGAGTTATGAAAGTGCTTTGATAATGTGAAGAAGTCTTCATTAGAAAAAGGGAGCAAATTAATTTCTTGGTCATGTTCCAAAATTTCCTCAAACACACTTTTTATTTAATCTGTTCAAGAAATCCAGATGAGGAGATAAGGTCAAATTTAACAAAGGTTGAAGCCATAGAAGTGTGACTCAAAGCACGCAAATGAGGAGAACGGTTCCTTGGCCCAAGGGTGATTTGTATGCTATTTTGGAAAGAATTTACACTATTTTTGACACTCTCAGTGAAATTCTATTTACTTGTAATGTTTTTTTAGCTTCTGCACTTGAACAGCTTGATCCTGGTCTTGCTGCCTCCGTTGTGGCCGTTTATTTTGGTGGGAGCTTGATAGCTCCATTTTGATCTATGGAGTTATCACGATGGAATGCTGAACTACTCCAAATTAGCTGCCTTTACGTATACTCGCGGTTTAATGGACAAAAGAATAACCACCATCTGAGATTCCCAGATGCTTCCTTTCTCCATAACATTCTTGCAGTGTTTTCTGACAAATAAAGATTAGCTTCTGACCTAGATGCTTCTTTGCATCCTGAAAGTCAGAGGAACTCTCGCGGTTGCTTGCCATGACCCATCCGAACTCCAGTGAGTAATTGGCGAAGTTTGTGTGCTCTGATTCACTTCAGACAATGTGTTATGCAATGACAGGAAAGAACAAAAGCCTATCAATAATCAGGGGGTTGCAGTTAAAAAGAAATTAATGGCTCTCAGTATAAAATTGGATCTCCAGGTCTTCACTCATCCACTTCAGGACTAGTTCAAAGCTATCTGAGGTAATAAAAGACCTTGCTAAAATAAAAGACCTATCCAAGCTAATAAAACACTTGACAGAGTTACTGTGTGTCATTTTCCAGGGAGCTGTAACTACTGCGTTATGGCCAGTTCATTGAGAACTAAGTGCAGAGCCCAAACACTGATGAAGCTTTGAAAGAAAAATGAATCGTGGCTGGATCAGATACAGACACAAAAGTGCTGTGTTAGAGGTTAAAACCATTCCAGGAGCTGAATGCCTTTGCTGCATAGAAAAGGATGTGACAATGAGTTTCATTTAAAGACTGAATTCGTTTGCCACGGGAACGATGAGGTTTTGCTTTTTTAATCAAAATGCAGACAAGTAATTTCGTAGGCAAGCAAAGATCTGAATTATGCTGGGGAAGATACAACGTGAGTAAACAGTCTTTTCTGTAATATAGCTATAAAATATTATAATATACATATACATGAAAGGCAGAAGTGATTGAACTTGTCATTTAATTGTATTCTAAGATTTGTAGCTTGTGAAAATGTCAGGGAAGATAACACAGTGTGTAGGATGGGTCAATTTATTAATTGTGGATAATTTTTAAGCCAGCTCCAACCAGTGCTGTTGTATTTCTTATTTATAAGTATTCACCAAGCTGCTTGGATAAATAATTTTCAGCCAGCGGGTTATTTCTTTATAGTCTTCCCATATTGATTACATCCCGGTTGATTGCCAGGATCAGTGTCTGGTCTCTGAGGTCACACCACATCACTTCTGTTTGGAAGCCTTTAACTTTTCCAGTCGGAGAGTAGCGTTTTGCGCCTCGCCAGTTTGAGCTTGTGGATGATCTACCATTTGTGGCGCTCTGAATATTTGTGATCTTCCAAATAACTGGAGAAAAGGGGTAATTTATCCATGCATCTCTTTGCAATTCTTGCCCACTTTCTCCCAGCTCTATTACTGATTTCAGTTGCTTCTTAAAATTGAATTGCATAAAAGCTCAGGTTAGACCAGTCTAACTGGGGACAAATCTTGGTCTAGTGATAGATTTCACACCAACAAAACCTGGGGGTTTTATCTGAATGCGAACCTGGGACTCAAATCTATTAACTGACAAAGCAAAAATGCCACTGAGAGATCAAAATGATCTGTCAGTATGTCTTGAAGAGTAAGTCGTTGTTATTATTGCTGCCAGAAAAGGCGCAATGACTTGAAGGTTTCTTCTTCTGTGAGGAGCATCACTCGCATCCCTCCTCTCAGCAACGGTTTGGAGGAACTGCCCCCATAGTGACACCAATAAAATCAGCTGCCCCATATAAAGCCTCAGCCATGCAAGCTGTGCTAGTCAGGCTCTTTCTGTGCTTTCTTGGCAATGAAGGAATGATATAGATGTCTAGAAACAGTCTGGAGAGGATTTGGTTCAAAATCTCTCAAGGCCTGCTGTACTTTTGGTAATCTTGTCACTTCTTTAAGTGAACTACAGCAAAACAGGGAAGCTAATCTAAAGCTCTTCCTTCCTCCCCTGGAGAGCAGCTCTTGACATGGAGCTGACACAGCTCCCCATAAAGCTCACATCTATCCGGTATGGAGCAAATAATCTCTTCTGTGAGGTGGAAAGATATTTGAGGACGTGGAGGGTGGGGCAGGAGGAAAATGGGATGGTTTATCCATTTCACCTGGAATGATGCTGTAAAAATCAGTTTCGTCCTGGTTGTTGAAGTCTTATTTCAAGTTTCATCAGATTCATGCCTTGACTCCAGCATCCCCCAGACGGGTAAAGACCTTGAAGCTTGGCCGTATTTCCTCTTTATGCCGTGGCTCTTTTTTAGGTTTAAAGCTCTGCTTCTTTGCAGAGGCTTGCTTGTATGTTGTTCAGGAAGCCCGGAACAAACTATTTCTTGGTTTTCAGATTTCAGTTTGGGGTTTGAGGCAAGGCAAGAATACTGAAATGCAGATACTAAAAGGTACCCACATGGCCCTGGGGAGACAGGATGGCAAAGTCTTCATTAAGGCCAAGTGAGAGGAAAAAACATGGAGACAAAAGGATTCAACTCTTCATGTCATTCATTGACAGGAATGCATTGTCTTGACTATTAGCTGTGGGTCTTGTCCCTCGAGAAATGAACACACTGACAATGAGTTTTGAGCAGGCCTCCAGATGTTAGGGAGTTCCACAATACACGAAGAAAGTGAGATGAGAATAGGGACCTGAGATGTCCCCATTCTCTGTTTAAAATGCATCAGTGTAATAAAAAAAGGAAAGAGCAAAAACCAGAACAGCGTCAGATTTTATAACTCTGTCAAAGAAAAAGCAGAAGAGAAGCAAGACACACACAGCCCGCAGCTGGCAGTAACTTTCTCCTTTCTTTTCCACCTGCATCTGAGCTAATAGGAATAATAACTATTCTGCTTGCCCACTGACCCAAAGGTGTGTGTTATTGCACTAATCCACTTCTACTGGTATCGACTGCTGGTCTCTATAGGCTTGCCTTGCAGAGCCAGAAATAAATTACCCATCAGAATCAATGCAACTCATGACTGTGGTTTACACAGATATAGCTCTGTCACCCGTACTTGCAAGTGGTAAGTGCTTGCAGAGTACTTCCATACTCCATCTTCTGAGTGTGTGAGGGCACGCAAACCGCCCTTGGGAGAAACCCACTCATCAGTGCCTGGTGCTTTTGGAGCATTGCTATTGTTTCGCAATGGGTCAGACAAACGTAAGTATCTTCAAAATCAGCACTGATTTTG
This sequence comes from Amazona ochrocephala, assembly GCA_039720435.1. Lineage (NCBI taxonomy): Eukaryota > Metazoa > Chordata > Aves > Psittaciformes > Psittacidae > Amazona > Amazona ochrocephala. The sequence goes on from CM077889.1 coordinate 18,575,483, forward strand.
CTCCTTGCTATGGAAACAAAATAATAAGTTAACTGAGGGTTGTGATGCTGATGTCTCAGTGACACTGAGGTTATTGCACACCTGCAAAGCTCAAATTAAAGTGAGAAAGCACAGGTAATTCACGCTGTGTTGTGCCTGGTACACCTCGACTTTCAGTTAGTTTAGTTCATTAGTTATAAGCTGCTGTAGAGAGTTCACTGGCTGCATGATCGGTGTTGTGAGTGACAGAAGAACTAAGTGACCTAATGGGCAACTGCCTTATGACTTTGAGAGGTCCTCTGCTATCATTAAAATCCACAGAGGAGGGATGTGTATACTGAGGAAGTGCCATTAAGCTGTGGAAGTGATTCTCGAATTTAAGAGCAGCACTTGCAGTGTTTAAAGCCAAACCAAGTAACCTCAGACTGAAGAGAGCTCCATGATCAAGAGAGAAAACTCTTGATGATGCAGGGTTCATACCTTGGACATCTCTGCTGGAGCAGCAGCCGCCACATAGAACAACATCGCCCAGAACATACAGGACCACAATAGAGCAGACACCAGTGTAGGTGAAAGATCTCAGTTCAGACCTCATCAGGAGTTTCACATGGGTGAAAATGAAGTAATGGATTTTTCACACGTGTTAATCTTATTTAACATCACAGCAGCAACTGCTCATCAGAATATCTATACGCAATTTTCAGCAGAACTTCTGCTTCTAGACAGAAAATAAGACTTCCTATATCAGTTTGCACTATTGATTTGGAGCGTTAGCCTCTGCTTTGCTCTTCTAGTCACAAGCCAGCTGGATACTTGTTACTTTCAATAGCATTAAAATATACATACTCCAGCCTGATTCCCTGGAAGTGACTGTGGCTTTAGCTGTTCATGTTCACTAAGTGATGCTCCTTTTTCTAGAGGCTGATATCAAAAGCTCTTAATAAAATCAGAGGACTGTAGGCTTAACTGAGGTGGATGGGACCTCTAGAGGCCATTGAGCCCAACCTCCTGCTGCAGGCAGGGTCTGCTAGAGCAGGTTGCTCAGGGACTCATCCAGTCACATTTCAAACGTCTCAAAGGAAATAACCCACAACCTTCCCCAGTCCCTGTTCCAGTCTTTAACTGCCCTTAGGGTGATATTTTTCCTCCCTTCTATCTAAACAGAGCATCCTCTGTTGCGCCCTTGGCCACGCACATTCATTTGCTGTGTGCCCATGAGGAGCAACTGGGTCCATCTCACTGCCCTCCCTCTCTGTAGCTGTAAGTGCAGTGAGGTTCCTTCCTGAGCCTTTTCCTCTTAAGGCAGAACAAACTCATTTAGATAAGCCTTTATGCTTTCATTTATGGACTTACAGCATAGCAAGTGTCATTAGCATAGCGTAACTATAGAGAAATCTGGGCCTTTTTCATTCGTTGTGGTATTTTCTCCATCTGTGTTTGTAAACAGCTATGATGGGAAGCTGTAATTGTGCTGTTTCCTTTCACACAAAACTTCTGTTGGCTTTTGTGCAAGCTCTACACTTACAGTTAAGGAGGCCTGTCACAGTTTGGCTCTGTCTGTGACCCATTTTGCTTCCTTCCACTCTAAAGTAACCCCAAGCAGAGAAACCTAGTGACTCAGTTGCTCTCTAAGGCAGAAGATGAAACTGAAGTTTACCCTGAGGACCTGACCAAGAGGCAGGTGGAAGCTGCTTTCAGTTGAAAGGATGCTGGAGGAAGTCTTTGTCTATTTTCCCACGGGCTATGAAGCACCCGCTGCTTTGGGTGGTGCATCAAGAGGCACATGGGACTCTGCAGCATCCTCGCCTTGCACAGGCATTCCCCCACTGCTGAGCCAGCACCGTGGGTGCTAATGGCACTGCAGCTGTGACAGCACCCAGCCACACACGGCTCCATGGTGCAAGTAAATACTCGGTGCTGGGGTGGGTTTTGCAGCACTCAGCTCTGTTCTGCAGTGCTGCAAGTGCCATCACCTCCTTTAAACCAGATTAAGTACCACTTTGTGAGTTGTAGCGGCATATTTGCATTGCGGCACAGATGTGCCTCTTGTAACACCACATACAGCTTAGCAAAGCCAACATCTGGTCCCGTTATTTGTGGTAGCAATCGTGTCACTGGTTACGGTAGGGCCGGTGGCTCATTTCTTTATTTTGCACTTTTTTTCCTATAGAAAATCACAGTCCCTGGTATGATTGAGTGACCTGTCTGGAGCAGTCAGGGCTCTGAGCCAAAGGCTGGGTCAGAATGAGCAATGACGCGGTTGCTCGTGTGACTTTCACAAGTTTTGCTCTTTATTCCAGGTCACTCCCTGTTATTTTCAGTCTGGAAAATTCAAAGATCTGAAAGCACCGAATGGGTAGGGAGAGACAATGCCTTATAAAAATGTTATTGCTATTGACTTTGTGGGAGATTTGATTACAATGAATTGGCAGGGAAATGATTTAATGCTAAACATTGATGACTGTAATAGCCAAGAATAATTCTGGACAGTAGGAGACAAGAGAAAAGATGCTTTTCCTTTTACTGCAGGGGAGACTGTTGCTAAAGGGATAACAGCGACTCAGTATAGCAACTACGAAGAGCGATGCGCTTCTAACAGACTCTGAAAAGCAATCAAAACTGTTTGCGTTGGAAGAGTTACAATAGAAATTTGGCCAAACAAGAAAAATAGGAAAAAGAACTCCATAAGCAGCCAAACCAAATCTAAATTAATTTTTTATTCCTTGAAACATTTTATCAACAACTGCTAGAAGTGAATGGCCATAAATAAGGCAAAACAACCCAAAATTGATGTCTACACAAGACCCCAAGACAGATTTGTTAAAGCCATTCAACACTTTTCTTTCTCATTGGTGCGTGTTTGAGCCTTAAGCATGAGAAATTTTGACTACTGGCTCAAACTGTGGTCCGAAAATTCTCTGTCAAGCTCAGTGATTTCCCTGCTTTCTCTGTTCTGCCATTTACCTCTCCCTATGTATCATCCCAGCCAGTTTTACAACCTCTTGTTTCAGTTCAGCTCGAGATTATCTTACAGAGCAGCCAAATAGCTGTCCACAAGAAGGTAAAAATCTTCGCATGATTCCAACCAGAGGCTCTTTATCTTTAAAATACAACGTTACAAAGCCTACTGTCCTCTGGTTTTATTAGCTATTCTTGAGGGGTGCTTAGCTGGCAAGTGCAGCATCTGCCACTGGCTCATTGCAGCTTTAATAGCCTGAGTGCAAGCTTCCCAGCTTGAGCACAAATAACATCCGACAGGGCCCAATAGCTGGTGGTAGTGGTGGGATTTGCTGTTTGGGTACCACAGTGGTGTGCAGGATGTGACCTTTTTCTGGGTAAAGGGGAAGATGGGACCTCAGCCCCTGCAGAGAGCAGTGGGCACTGTCCCTCACCGGTAATCCATTCTTTTACCCCTTTCTAGCTCACTGTGTCAAAGGAAAAGGAGGGGTTGATGTTGTGCTTCCGAGCCCATTCTTCACATGTGCCATAGAATCCCAAGTTGGTTTGTGTTAGAAGAGACCTTAAAGCTCATCCAGTTCCAACCCCTGGCCCAGGCAGGGACACCTTCTACTGGAGCAGCTTGCTCCAAGCCCCGTCCAACCTGGCCTTGGACGCTGCCAGGGATGGGGCAGCCACAGCTTCTCTGGGCCCCCTGTGCCACTGCCTCACTGGCAGGTACAGACCCTGCATTGAGCCCTGCTTGTGCGTAGGGGACTGGGCAGCGCCAGTGACATTAATTTACCATGCAGGGAAAATTCCAGTATAAGTGGTCTCTACTGTGTGTGAAACACTCCATACCAGTGACACTTGCCACTTCTCTTAGTGATAAAGTGTATTTATTTGTGAAGCAGATCTTAATCTATCTCAGAAAAGTGTTCTTTTTTTCCCACAGTAGCATTTATAATGATTGAAAGGGGAGGCGAGAGAGGGCATCCTTCTGTGGCAATGAACAAAAATAAGACTAACTTTTTAGCGTTACCATATATCAATAGCCAATTATTTTTGTATGGATGGGTTCTGGCTGGCTGCTAATGGACTGACAATGAGATAAGTCTTCCAGGAGAGAAACCATCATTTTGGAGATGGAGTGGATGGCCTTTTAATTTTAAGGTATTACCAAAATCACACCTTTCACCTTTAAAAATGGTAAACGATCAGAGTCTCGTTCTAAATCATTTAATTGCTGTTAGAACCGAGCCTGGCTCGTGCTTTGCAGGGGTTTGTCTTTCTTAGCGCTGATGGTGCCATTTCCATTGCTTAATATTCCTGGATGAACGACATCCTCCTTGCTCGTGCTCCCTCCCAGCCTGCGCGCTGCCCATCTGTCTGCACCGGCAATTTCAGGAATCTGTAGCAAGTTCACCCTTGCTCATGTGTATTTGTTGATATACAGCGTAGATATGCACAGGCAGAGTAAAACGTGTTTGGCGATGACTCAAAGTCACGTTAGAAACCTTTCACATGTTTCACATGAGGCAGGCTCACATTTCTTGCTGGTTTTACTATAGCTTTGGTGCGTATTCTCTCATCTTCACCTGTTTCATCCATCTGCATCTCTCTGGCACGGGGATTAGATGTCCTGTCCCTCTGACCAAGTGCCTGCTTGGCTGCTCTGTCATAACAGCTCTGAGAAAGCTCCTCACTGTAAGCTTCTTCTTGAAAACAAGCTTGAAAGATCACCAGTGCTCCAGAATGTGAACCAAGACTTTCTTACGACTTAGCTGTCCGTACAAATAGCCAAGGACCTTAGGAAAAAATCTGATCATATTATTATTATCCGTGCTCACAGATCAAAGTGCTTTCTTGTCTGCAGATAAACATTCACATAGACTCATAGAATGGTTTGAGTTGGAAGGGACCGTCAAAGGTCATCTAGTCCAACCGCTCTGTAATGGGCAGAGATATCTTCGACTAGATCAAGTTGCTCAGAACCACATCCAGCCTGTCCATCATTTTTGATGAGCTCTCATGTGCATGCGGGAGAATAGACCAGGGATGGGTAAACTGAGGAAAATCGGTGCTTTTCTCAAAGCCACAAGCTCAGTCAATGGCCATGGGACCTGGTCATGCTGGTGCCTCCATTAGCCCACAGTTAACCTTGTGCATTTGGGTTCCCAGAGTGATGGAGATGGAGGAACCTACTGAAAGTTGCCACATCCACCTTAATTCAGGTTTCTGGGGCTACTTATTTAAACCCTCCACATGTCCCATACACAGCCAGCTGCTCTGACAACTCCTAAGAAATAAGAAATGTGCCTTGAGTTCCTGTGACATTTTCTATTCCAAACTTTGCCCAGTGGCTGATGGTTCCTTCCTCAAAGTGACATATTGATTGTGGGTACACGTAGGGCGAGTATGATTGTGTTCAGTATTTTGAGCTCATCATCTGTTATCCCATTCTCATTGTCATCCGAGGCCCAGACACTATCAAATTGGAAGCAGTAGCGTAGAAAATTACGAACAAATCAAAAAAGACTACAGCTGTGAAATGAATCAAACTGCTGTTTCTACCTTCAGTATTTCCTTTGGTCTAAAACATCCTTTACAATGTATTTGTTGATTCCCGAAGTTATTTGTGGGCACAAGTTTCAAAAACAAATTGCCATTTACTTTTTCATTCCCAAATTTGACTGAAAAGTCATCTGAAGTTGTCTGATAATTCTGGTGTGTGTATAAGTACATACAGGTGGTATTTCCATAGCTGATCAGATAAGGGACAGTTAATACGCTGGTTTTGTTTGTGTGCTTCTTTAGAAAGTCCAGATATCTACCAGTATGCATAGGTGGTCCATACAGGTGGTCCATATAGGTAGGCAATATCTGAAGGGGGCCTATAGGGATGCTGGGGCAGGACTCTTCATTAGGGGCGGGACTGTGGTGAGAGGACAAGGGGTAATGGGTTTAAACTTAAACAGGGGAAGTTTAGATTGGATATGGGGAAGAAGTTCTTTACTGTAAGGGTGCTGTGGCCCTGGAATGGGTTGCCTGGGGAAGTTGTGAATGCTTCATCCCTGGCGGCGTTCAAGGTGGGGTTGGACACAGCCTTGGATGGCATGGTTTAGTGTGAGGTGTCCCTGCCCATGGCAGGGGGGTTGGAACTCGATGATCTTGAGGTCCTTTCCAACCCTAACTCTTCTATGATTCTATGATTCTATGACTATTTGGAGCTCGCAGCTACAAAGGCAGGGGTGAAACACTGCGATTCAGCATCTGGGGGCATTTGCCAAACAGAGCAATCATGTACTAAAACGTGATGAGGACAGAGAAGGACAGTTCCCCAAGGGCAGCACCTACTTAGGTCTGGTCCTTAACCCATTTGGACCACCCAAAGGACATGCTACTGCTGCAGTGGCTCACCCATAGACATCCCATATCCCACAGGAGAACAGCACTCACCAGACACTCTTAGGTGTTTGCACCTCTTGGCCTTGGTCCTGTGCATTTGCTGCATCTTAAATGTAGTGATGGGGTTAGAAAAGCTCAAGTCTGAGCTCTGTGTCGGCTTCTCAGAGCAGCCCCTCAGTGCACTAACACTGTTCCCTGAGAGCAGGCTTTAAATATGTGTGTGTTTGTATGAAGATGACCACATTAAATTGAAGCAGAAATAAATGGTAATTTAACTGGCGCAGATACACAAAGCTGACACAATCTCCAAAGGTTTGAGGCTGCTATTAAATTCGTTCCTCTTTATTAATTTGTGACCAAAAGGATAATGAAAAACTGGCAATTCTAAAGTTGACATAAAAAGTAAGGGATATACAGTGGGCATGGATAATTTTATGCGCTGTCAAAGCGAAAAGGCTTTGCTAAATGTATGTAGGCAAAGATACACACAGTCATCTTAATGAGAAATTAAAAGATGGACTCCTAATAATTGCATCGTGACTCTTGTCACATCTGTATTTGTTTAATATCTCTAGTTTTGGTTGAATCTGGTTTTGAGTCCCTATTTTAATCAGGTCTGATTTAAACTCTTGGTTCAAATAACTGAAAGCGATGAGCATGAATCTTGTTGTCCTATTACTTCCTGTGCTTCTCGTTTCCAGTGAATACAATGTTCTTTTAAAAACTCATGTTTAATTACTGCATTTAGCTAGCAAGGCTGGACAAGGGGGGCAGGGGGGTGATTTGCTGTCATTCACAGCTGCAGTTTTCACAGAGAAAACCTCATCTTCCTCTTCTGAACATCACTCTTAACAGGTTTTGGAGGCACTTCAGATACCTCGGGTGGTTTCCAGTTAATTCCTTTGCTGGTTGAAATCAGGGAGTCTTGGCTATGTGCACTGCTCTGTTGTGGTGGTGGTGTTCTTTATTTACATCAGAGAGGACCATCTGTTCTTCAGAGCTCTTTCCCTTACCCTAACTGCTGTGGTCACCCTTGAACGCCACTGTATCTTCAGTGACATGGAGCTGCCTTCCCAAGCTGTTTGAAATTTCCCATCGAATTCCTGACGTCGCATCAGTCAAAGCTGACAATAGTTTGCACGTTTCTAGCTCCTCTCACTGAAGTACATGAGTCTGGGACAGGTCCCTGCACAGGTTCCTTCTTCTTCACAGTCCTCCGATGTGCCCGCATCGTATTGAACACATTGTCACTTGCAGCTTCCATTCCTCTAAACTTCCAGGGTTTTCTTGCTTTCACTATCCTTTTAACTGACGGAAGGGAAGGATGCTTCAGTCTCATTTCAGTGAACAGGTTATCCTGTGTTTTCATGAGAAAACAATACAACTGCAGGCTTGTTTTTCCCCTTTCTCTGTATAAGAATCTTCTGCTTCTCAAGTCTGTCTTTACAATCATCTGTTTCTCTTCTCCTTCTCACTCCAATCACTGTTTTTTAGGCCTCTCCAATTCCCAGTTCAAAAGAAAGCAACAATAATTTTGCTTCAAACTCATCCAGCCCTGAAGGTGAGGTATTTACTGGTTTCTCATTGCCAGCCTGCTCTGGAGCAAGCAGCAGTTTATTCCTCCTGCTGTGTGCTTTGCCCAGCCTATGCGGGTGGGTGGAGCACTGTGGGGGGACAGCAAAGCTCCCACAGCATCCTTTCTAAAGTACCCCTTGGGATGCACCAGGATTCCACTGGGCTTTGGAAGGGTCTCAGGGCAGATTGAAAGTGTTTGAGCTGGCTGGAGGGTGCAAGGAGGGGTGCCTGCGGCTGCTTCTTAGTCACACACTGGTTTGCGTGTGAAGGGACCTTAAAGCTCATCCAGTCCCAACCCTCTGCCACAGGCAGGGACACCTTCCACTAGAGCAGCTTGCTCCAAGCCCCTGTGTCCAACCTGGCCTTGAACACTGCCAGGGATGGAAGTGTTTTATGCTCCTTATTGAGGTGTCCAGATGCATGGCATGAAGATGGCAGGTCAAGCCCTTCTGGGGTCACACAGAAGCACAGCAGCTCCAGCCTGAGCAGTTAGAACTGCGTCAGTGATGTAAAATGAGCACAATGTGCCTGTTGCTACCAATGAATCATGGCAGGTAGCACCCAGGTGAGCTGCTGGTGTGGAGAAACATGATTGCCTCCTGGCTCCGTATCCTTATCCTCCAGCATGCCTGCATAGAAACAAACAGGGGCAGTGCAGATACTTCAGATGTCTACCAATGCATCTCATGTTTATGTCTGCCTTTAAGACATACGGAGTGATTCCTAAATACTTCAAATTGACAGCACAGACCTATTTCCATAGAATAAATGATGCTGGTAAGTGGCAAGGTTTTTCTTCCATCCCTTCAGGAAAGGGGGAAGAGTTGTCTCCACTGAGATGATTTCTGATTTCTTCCCTCAGGAAAAAGATCTCACTGAAGATAATGCATTTGTCTCCAATTAGATTTCAGCTTGATTCTTTTAAAACCTCAGGCCTCTCAAACCGATGGGCCAGCTGTGGAATACGCCCTCATTTCTTCTCTTGGGACGCAGTGAATACTCCCTGCTTTGTTCCGTTTGTGATTTCCTTTTTTAATCCAAACCTTAAAGCAGCAATTTCAGATCATTTCCGGCCCAAAGAAGGAAAACCAGAGGAAAAACCACTCCAAGAGTCCCCCCGAGCCTTCGTGCATGGTTTGGGTACAGTAAGCTCCGTATTTCGGAGGCGCTGCATTGAGAGGGGCAGAACTAAAGGTGTGACAGATTCTGTTGAGCCAGCCTGTCTGGTCACTGGTATTCCCTGTAGAGAAAATAAAAAATACAAAAGAATTTACTTATTTATATATATATTTTTAAAAAGAAAGCTTTTTCTCATGGAGGAGCCTCCTCTGTAAGCTCCTGCCCAATTCTGTGCAATGATTTTTCAATAAGGACAATTCCTTCTGGGCTAGACCCTCTTTCTGGGGGTAGCCTGTGCCTTTTTAAACACGCAGACCAGGGGATCCTGTGCTTTCCATGCCAAAGCTAATGAGAAATCCAATTTAGTTCAGCAGGATTCAGCTGAATCCTGATCCAGCTGAAGGATGGATTCCTTATAGGAAGAAACACCAAAAATTGGTATTTTCTCGGGTCGTTTAGATCGCCCATCCGCTGAGTCAACTGCGGGTGTTACATCTATCGCCTATGGGTATGTCCAGCTTGTGCCTCACCCTTTTCACAGCCTTTGAAGCCAAACAGCCCAAGTCCCCTTTGTTCCTCCATCCACTGTACCTCTCTCTCATCCAGCAAACATCCAGCCCTTCTTAAAAGAGAAATGAGGCATTATTATATTGCTCTTTATTCTTTTTCAGTTTTGGAACCAGATGCGATGGTAAAGAGGAGGATGAATGAAGAAATGAATGAATGAACGGAGCTTTTGCCTCTCTGTCCGACCAAGGGGATGTGAAAACAAGGCGCCTTCAGTGCGGAGAACCCTCAAAGGTGGGCTGTGGGGAAAACTCTGTTCCCCGTGGGGTCACCCTTCACCGCGCACGGCAGCGGCCTCATCTCGCCCAGTTCAGGACCAGCTCCGTCCCATCTTGCAGCAGCTCTCACGGGCACGGGGGGGGTGTGTGGGGGGGGGTGTGTGCGTCCCATGGGGGGTGTTCGTCCAATTGCGCCGTGCCCACCCCCTCGGTTGTCCCCGCGGTGTTTGTGCTTCGCTCCCAGCCCCGCATCTCTGGCACACACATACAGGGATGCTCCAACAGGAACCCCGCTACCCACCGCGTCCGCGCCGCGCTGCCCGCGCCCCCCCAGCCCCGACGTGCCCCCCCCCGCTTGCCCCGAGGGGGCGGTCCCGTCGTCCCCGCACAGGTGCTGGCGATTGGGTGGAATATGCAAATGCGGCGCTGACGTCAGGCGGCTCCGGCCCAGAGAGCACAAATAGGGCCGGCCCCGGCCCGCGGCGCGGACTCAGCCGTCGCTGTGCCCGTCCCGGCCCCGCCGAGCCGCCGCGCTCCCGTCCCCAGGTGAGTGCCGCGGAGCAGCGCTCCCCGCCCCGGGCTGTGCGGCACCGCGGGGTTCCGCTGCCGCTCCGCGCCCCTGCGCGCCCGGCGGACCGGAGCGCTGCCATCCCTGCCCGGGCTGCGGGGAGCGCGCCCGTGGGAACCGCGCAGCTGTCCGCTCCGCGAGTGAGGGCAGCGCTCGGGGCTCCGGATGCCGCCGCTGCCGTCTCCCGCGGACTCCCCCATCCGGGCGCGGTAACAGGTGGGCGCCCGCCGCGAGGCGGGGAGGGACGGACGGGTTTAGGGGGATGTCGCCTCCCCCCATCCCGAATGGGGGGCAAGAGGTGGAAATGCCGCCCGTGGGGCGGACGCGGCTCCCGCCCCTTGGATGCAGAGGGCAGCGTGGGGGGCGCGGTTATCTCCTTTTACCCCCGCCCTTGTCGGGGCCGTGGCGCTGCCGCCGTCGGTGGGGCACGGAGCCGGGCGGCGCGTTCCGCCGCGGTCGCGAGTGGCGCCGGCTCTTCCCTCCGCTACCGCTGGGAGGCGCCGTGGTGCTGGCGCCCGTTTCCGTGGGGTGCCCCGTCGGGCCCTGCTGCGCGCCCCCGTCCGCGGGCAGCGGCAGCCGAAGGAGATGCTGCTTTGATTTATCCGACTCGTTAATTTATCGGATGCTTTAATTTATCGGAGGTGCCGCGCTCCTTCACGACTGATATCACGTGCTGCTGCGCCGTGGAAATAAACGGCTTTCCCGTGGCGCTAACGGGAGGGATGGTTGGGACTTCTGTGAGCATAGCCTGGGAGCAAAGCTGTGATTGAAACGTGCAGGAGTCACGGAGGCAGCCTTGAGGGCAAAGATTAATACCTGTGAGGTTGAGGGGCTTCTTGGCAGTCCTTCGTCCCTGCTGGATTGGTGTTCCCTGCATTTCTTGTAGGAGCATTGAAGTGTCTTGGAGAATTTAAAGATCAGATGAAATATGCTTAAATATGCTTTTGCTCAAATGGAACGTCTGCTTTGTACTTAAACATCACAGCTGGTTCCAGTGAGTTTTTAATGCATCCAAACTTTAAGTGATTTATCTAGGATACTGCGGATAGCTGATGGAATTATTTGGCTTCATTCTGTCTTGCTCAAAGGTTAGCTTCAAAAGGATTTTTCTCCTTAATTTTGAAGCACTCAATAAGAAATTATGGTCGTCAGAATTGTTTTGCAGGTCATAAAAATGCTGTTTAGATAAGGCTGAAGCCATTGAAACAGTTGATGGCAGAGGAGCTGAGGACCAGATTCATATCTGATGTGACAAGAACTGGTTTGACAGAGTGAAGGGTTTGGTCTGAAAGCTTTCCTCTTGCTGTAGCAACAGTCATGACTTCAGGTAATTAAGTTCAACCTTTTTCTTTCTAATGTGAGGCTTGTTGGGGATTACTAAAGGCTATTGTGAACTGGTAATTTCCCTAAGCTAAAAATAAGCCACAATTTAAGTAGCCCCAAAACCAACCCAAATAACTGCTTTTGGCAAATTCTTTCCTTTTATTAGTTACCGTAACTGAATTCTTAATGCTTCTGTGTTGTGGAGGAAAAAGTTGTGGGATCTTTACAGTAATCTGGCTGCTTGGCAGTTCCTATTGCGTGTCATAGAAGTGCTTTAAACAGTTTTCTCCACTCAAATGGGCAAGGTCCTCTTTCTGTTCCAAGGTGACCCTTTTTGCTTAAAACCTTTGCTCTAAACCCTGTGCTTGTGTCTTCTGCAGCCAGGTGCTGCCAGGCTGGGCACTGTATGCAGGAGCCTTAGTGCTTGAGCTTCATCAGATGACAAACTGCTTGTGGGAGGTTAAGCAGTGCTGGCTGCAGGGAAGGCTGTAACACTGCTCTAGCTCAGAGGAGCAAACCCAGACCTTTAGGTGAACTCTCAGTCTTTGCATAGTATCATCTTTAACATAAGAGCCAAAACCGCTTTGAATGTCACTCCCCTGAAACTGAAGGAAATGTGTCACAAATGGATGCGATGCTCAACTTTCTTTACTTCCCAGCATCTGCATTGCAATCCCCAATTTCTGCCTTACAGAGCAGATTGAAGTCTGTTTCTCTGCTCATGCAGTAAGCCCAGGAGGTGTGTGATAGGTCCCTCCTCCACCCCAGCTCTTGGGACGCCTCTAGTCTTCAGCCACCAATACTGCTCACTTATGTTTTGAGCAGCACTACATGTTTCATGCAGACATTGCCATGTGCACAATTTACCTGGGCAGCGCTGTCTGTGCAGGCTCCAAATCTGTCCCTTCTTCAGGTGGAGAGAGGAAACGGGTAGTAAAACTTGTCTGGGTTTACAGTGGTGTTCCAGATCTGTTCAATTAGAATCTTTCTCCTGACTCCGGTAGCTGTATTGTGTGATGCAGCAGCAGACCAGGTTCTGCAACGAGCCTTCCTTTCAGCTCAGGTTAAGGTGATGCTGTGCTGTGGTTTAGGATGCCAAGCGACATGAAAATGCTGTGTGATTTCAGGCTTAACCCTCACTTGGTATTTACAGTGTACATTTATTGCTTGGTTTAGGCTATTCAGATATATAATGTGTATTAGTGTGTCCCCTCTTACTGTGAGTGAGAGCAATTAGTGTACTGTCAGTCAGCATGTAATAAAAATAAGTGATTTCTGAACTGACTAGAGAAAGATGCTCTACAGATCCCATTTATAAACCAGCCAGAGTTTTCTAGTGGTAGAGGCTGCCCTTTGAGTTTCGTTGGTGTTATAATCATCCTAATCCAAACACCATCATGTTCTCCAGCAGTTGGTTATTTACTAAAGACACATGAAAGTAGCTGGTCCCTTGTTTTGCTGTGGGATTGTCATTTCAAGCAGGATACAAGTCAGAGGTCTCTAGAACTGCAAAGTGAAAGAGTTGTTTGCTGTGATGGTATCAACTGAGCATACAAAATACCTCTATACAAACAGTGAGGAACAGCCTTGCTGTGCGAGAGCAGTTCTAACGTAACAATGTACTTGTCACTTATTGATATAGTGACTTTGGTTTATTAAACATTTATTTGTAGCCCCAGCAACACTGAGCTGTCTAATTGGGATTTGGAAAGCCTGATAAATTTTGATTTCATCCTTAGTGCTCTCAATTCAGGGTGCTTACATGAGTGCTGGGGAAAAGCAGAGCCTGAGCTGCATGGGCGCGTGGTGAAGGCAGTGCTCGCATTGATGCTATGTTAGGCAGACAAAATACCTGAGACCGAGTCGGTGCTGGTGTAAGTGGTCATGGCTCCAAAATGAATGGTGATGCAGCTGCAGCGCATACCTGGCATGAAACCACTGTAAAATGAGTCCTGTCAAGATAAGGTATGTCATGGGGACTTAATTAAGCTAGGTTTAATTTTGACATTAGGAGGTAACTTGCCTTGCTAATTTATATAGCTCAAACCAAGCAGCAGCCTGTCACTTGCGTACTATAGAAATCATAGAATTCCAGGCTGGTTTGGGTTGAAGGAACCTTAAAGCTTCTCCAGTTCCAACCCTGTGCCATGGGCAGGGACGCCTTCCACTAGAGCAGGTTGTTCCAAACACCGTCCAACCTGGCCTTGAGCATTTCCAGGGATGGACCATGCAAATCTTCATGGGTTCTGTGACCATCTGGGGGAGGAAATGGCTATTCATGTGTCTTGGGGCTCAGCTCAAGCCCTGGCTGGTCTTGCAAACTCAAGTGTAGCCTAATGGGGAGGCAGTGGCTGCATCTGCTTGAGGCAGTGGCATCCTCTGAATGAGGGGAATAATGATATTTCTATGATTTCTCCAGTGGTCAAAGAAGTGAATGGGGGTGTCTGGGGCTTTCCTGGAGATCTGCTGCGAATGAGTCCTCAGTAGGGGCGACCCTGTGCTGCTGAGGGATCTGGAGATGGGATAAAGTCACCCTTTGTCTTCTCGGTACCACAGTACTGTGGTTTGCTGTGGTTTGCTTCTGGATGCTGTAGTTAAGATTCAGAAACCCCAGGGCTCTGTTTCTGCGGGTGCTTTGTGGCAGAAGACTGGGAACAACGTGTCCTGTGGGGGTTAGTTTTGGGATAAATGTTTCACAAAGAGGCTGTAATGTGGGAATTCATTGCCAAAGCACTGATGAGTGCAAGACAGGAAAGTGAGTGTTTTGCTGCATGTTCTTTGGGAGTCTGCAAAGCTCCACTGTTACTGCCCTAGCAGGGATGAGCTCCATCACCTGAAGCTTTGGCTGTGTTACTGAATCTGAGCTGGGTTTTGTTGTGAAATGTTTGTTTTATGACTGTTCTCTTGTTTTCAACAGACGTGAAACGATGAGACCAAGAAGCTTTTGGTTATCTCTTGTATTGCTTGGGGTTTCCCTGATGGTCACGAGGGGATGGATGGCTGAAGACAGGAGCAGAAGGCTGTATTTGGATGCGGGGAGGTCGCACCAAGAGGTACTGTACACCTGCTGCTGCTGCAGCTACAAGTCCTGTGTTTCTAGTTTTGTGCTGTGTTCAGGCTCTTCCTACTGTGAAAACAAAAAAAGTGAGGGCTTATCCATGTATATTTGTATGAAACTAAGGAGGTCAGCAAAGAAACAGTGAAACAAAAGCTCCTACACTTACTGAGTGTACTTGGTATCATTGTGGGAGGGAAACTGTGCCATGGTGGAGATGCTGGGTTTGCCTCAAAGATGTTATGGTATGCTCTGTCCTGGGCTGGGGACCTCTGTTCCCTGTTGGGACCAATGGCATTAAATTAAACAGGCTCCTCATTTGGGTCACTGGCCCTTCACATGAAGCCTAGAACAAGCCCTTTTGCTGCTTACAAAACTAAATGGAGCCATAGGTGGCTCTGAGAGAACCAGCAAAGTTGCTGCTAGATTGTTTCCTTCCTGACCTTCTGATGTTGAACCTCTGCAATGTGCAAAGTAATTGGAAAGGGACCAAGGGCCATATTGAGGGATGGGGATCTTTGTCCGGCTGAAGAGGACCTGTGATGCCTGGGCTGATGGGATTGTAGGACTCCTCATGCAGGACAGTAATGCACTCTCTGCATTCCATCCCTGGGCTTATGAGAGTGGAGAAGCAACTGTCTTGAGTGCTGAAGGTGACAGCGTTGGCTTTTGTTGCAGTGATGTGGATTAAGCAGGTCTGCATTCTGATAGGTGTCCAGCGTGGGCTGTCCCAGTGGGGATGGTGGCTTTCTGGACCAGAGCTCATGGTGTGGCTCGCTGCACAGATGTGGGTAGGCTCAGATTTTCAAGTCTGAGGCATGCAAATTGGGCTATAAAAATCTGGGAATGTGACTTTCATGGGAAGAAAACAATGAATGCTGGAACAATTTTAGCTATTTAATTAGTTCCTGATTGTCATAGGTTTGTTAAATGATTGCTCAAATGCCTGGAAGTGGGAGGTGGTGGGGGAGGCAGGGGAAAGGGGAGACACTGCTGTTTTTTAGCTGCCATTGCCTACAACACTTAGGTACTGGCAGACACATTAGTCAGTGCCAGGCTAATGATAAGCTCTTGATGGATTCATGCTGCAATTGGATCTATTTAAGCCGCAGGATTTTGTTCTAGTTGGAGAATCTCATTTCTACCAGTCAGATCCCATCTACAAACACCCACAGTTGTGTGCATTAGTTCAGTAAAGCAGTTTAAGCCAATTAGGAAGATGCTTTTTGCTGCTTACCAGGACTCAAATATCGTTTCAGTGGAGTTGGAGGTCTGCAGTTCCAAGTTCTGTCTCAGGTGTACTTCTTCCTTCGAGTGTCCATCCTCTGTTCTGTAGAAGTGAGGAAAAGCAGCTCTCCTCCACACCTCCACTGTTATTTCGTTGCTGTGTAGACTCAGGTAGTACACGGGAACTCTGCTAAACACATCCTTGTATTATCTCAGATCACTTTTGCTTCATTAAAAAGAACCAAGTATTTTGCATTCAGAAAGATCTCATTCTGCACTAATGTGGATTAGTTTTGATTTTTTTGAAGACATTACGCTGTGGAGTTAATGTCATTACTCCAATGATCTGCTCAAACAAGAACGGTAGAACTGTTATATTTGAAAGACATTAATTCATTCAATCTTCCTCTCAAAAAGCATGACGTGATTGTACCAGTTACTTGATCGCGCTGGAGGGGAGAAGGTCCAAGGTAGAAATGTATTTGTTCAGATTTGCACAGAATTTAGCATTAAAGTTTCTGATGTTCAGAGAGTGCAGTTGAAATGGCTTCAAGGGATGTAAGTCATAATGTAGATTTGAAAGGTACAGAAAGCTTGTTCCACAAACTTGGTATGGCATGGTATGAAACACCAGGATGAATCTGGAAGCTGTGAAGAGAGCTTTTGGATGTGTCAGTGGAATCGAGATCCCGTTTTGAGAGGAAAGCAACAGTTCTTATGTTATCGTTCAGAAAATAGCTTAGCCATGATACCTTTTTAATAATAAGCATCACCTGAAATCACCTTCTGGTGACATTGTTCAATTGGGAGCTCCTTATTCCTGAGGAGTTTGTTACCAACTTTGTGGTTTGATAATATGTGGTTCCAGTACCACGTGTTTAAAACATTGAAACACAAATAGAAAAGCTCCTGGCAATGCATGAAAATTGCTTTAAAAATGTGTAAAGGGTTAATTTCCAGGTCTAATAATTTGAAGTGTGCTCTGATCTTAAATTCCTCAGAACTTCATCAAAGCAAACACTTGGGTATGGGTCACTGACCTTCGCTAATACTTGTTGTGATCTACATAGCAACAAGTTTACGGAATCAAAACCACTGCTTAATTTATGTTGTGATTGCTAAATCGATTTCTTCATGGTCTGTGGTGGAATTATTGCAGTTGTGCTTTGCATTTATAATGGGAAAATGACTCTTGAGGCCGTAGACTGCAGTATGCAGCCCTTCTGGCTGAGAGATCGACTCTCTAACATACAAATGGCATGCAAAGAGTATGATTTCTTGATGCTCTGCCTTCCACCTCTCAAATTTATGGGGTGTTCGGGGAAAATCTGAGCCACTTTTAGTCCTGATTAGAATAGTAAACACATGCCTGCAGTCTGGGATGCCATGGGTGTAGAATGAAGTACAGTGGAAAACCTAATTCAAACAAGGACAACATTAGGATTTAATCGAAAGCTGCAACTTGCCTGGTCCATATTAATGTTTCAGAATGCCGCTGCCGCTTTTACACTGTGAGACTTCCCATAGGCTGGTTCCAGAGGGAGCTGGAAAGCTCTTGAAGCTTGTGAGTGCTGTGCATGGATTTGTGTGGAGCTAGGAGGTGTGGCTTCCCGGGGTCAGACCATCATGGGGCTAAATCCTACTGAATGGAGTAGATGCCAAGACCAAGGCTTGGTTTTGTGCTAATGGATGTAGCAGACATGCTCAGTTTTAAAAGCACCATAACTTTCTAACTGGCATTTGGAAGGTATTGGCTGTGTAGGTTATCCATCATCTGACTTGTTTGTTAGTTAAGGCTTGGAGATTTTAAGCAGCTGAAGACCACAGTTGGCTATTTCAAGGAGCAGAGGAGTCATGGGGATTATTTTGTGCTCCTTCCCCCAGCAAGTGTTATTTACTGATGTGACAAGCTAGGAAAGGAGGGCTTTGGGGGGGTAAGGTGAGAAATTGCAAATGCTTTTGATGAAAGCTTTTGCTTCTAATTCAACTAGAAGCATGATTTCAGAGCATGGGCTTGCAATAAGACAGGGACAGTGCATCACTTCTACATGCAGGTGAAGTTCTAATATCCTGGTATTTATTTAAAGAATTATTACTAGTAATGTATTCTCTGCCATGTGTGTGCTCTTCCTGCTTGTAAGTCAGTTTGGAGAAAGGAAGGAAAGAACCAGATTTGAATTCAAATCTATACTGGGCTATAGCTTCTCCTGTCTTACACATTAGTGAAGGTAAAAGGAGGCAAGACTTAAATTCATGTTTTTATCACTTTGGTATGTAATGATAATTCACTCCTTGTTACCTGCATTCATGTGGTGTCTCTAGCAAGCTGTAATCGCTGTTTGTAGACCATTCTAAATCTTAACTAGTGTATTATCCCTGAAGCCTTTCCTCTGAGTGCTGGTTATCAGAGTATCTGCAGTTCAGGGTGCTGGGGAATGTTTCCATAGTGTTTGGATACACATGTTGGGGTCCTTCCTCTGTATCCCCAAACCGCACCTACCCCCTCCCAAGTACCCAGAGGGTTTAATACATGCTGTATCTCAAGGGATGATACTCAGAAGGTTTAATAAATGCTGTAGCTGTGGGATGCTGTTGTGCTTGAAGTACTAGAAAAGTTGAGTATTGGGTTACTTGGAACAAAGCAGGTACTGTGTACTTGAATAACAGCATCAAGTTAGAAGGATTTTAGGTTATGTTCATGGATGTGGCTCAATAACAAGTATTGGAGATTGTCAGGACACAATTATAGCACAACTTAAAAGGTGAAAACCTCTTGTATGCCGCCCCTTACAGGGCCAGAATCCTGATTCCTATATCCATTTTTAAACTTATAGTAAGATGCAGTGTATGATACCACTCTGTGGTCCTGCATTGCTCTCTGGGATCTATTATCTTCCACCTAACAGCAGCCAGGACCACCAGGTGCCCTTCCTGCAGTATAGGTGATGCCCTGGGTACTAATGACCTTGAGTTTGGGTGCTGTAGCTGTTCCTTGGGGAAAGCAGGGACCATGTGGCATAAACTGACCCCAGGAACCACATCTCAGTAAGTTTTTCCTCCTGTCAGAGTTGAGTAACTGGAAAAAACCACATTTAAGTGAGGGAATGCTGATATATTCCTGAAGCGGAGAATAAGACCAGGGTCAAACATCTTCCAAATAAAGAAATCTAAGGCAGTTCTGCCTTGGCTATGATGTGGCAGAGGGTTACACGTTCTGATGCTCTGTTCAGAAGATACTTAACCTTAAAAGACTAAATATTGACTAATTGTTTTCCAAATGTAGCATATTCTCCCTTAAAAGCTGTAGCAGTGGTTTTAGAAGGGAGATAATTCTACTTCAAGTACTTTCTACCCTAAAGCAGGGGAGTTCTCACTTTATTAAATTAGGAACGGTACATCTGCAAATCTGTGATTTCCAAAACGGGCATCCCATGAGCTTCCTTATGACAGTGTGGAGATTTATGGAGCTGTACCTGGGTTTCTCATCTGAAGTCCAGAAATCGTGAGTAAAGTCAGAGATGTAGCACTTATCTCAATTAGCTACCGTATGGACGAGCAGATGATCCTGTGTGACGCGAGACATCAGAGCTTCTCTCAGTGTTTGTACCAGACAGAACAAATCTAAATTGCCAGCATCTGTACTGGTAGCAAGCTTGCTCTAAACAGTAGTGTATGATTTATCTTCTTTTCCTCATGCCTGCTTAAAAAAAGAGATGAAGTGGATGATCTGTGGCTCATTAGCATCTTGAAAATAGTCTTTGTGCATAGTTTTATAAACAGAAAATCCTGATTGTCTCTGTATTACTCATAACTGCTGCAAATACTACAATCCCTATGCAGAGTGCCTCCCCTTGCCCTGCACTGATGGCAGAGTAATGTTCTTGACCCCCCCCACTTGAGATAGGGAAAGCAAATGAATGCTCTGAAAGGAAAGCAAATATCCCCAGGATGATGGTCTATAAATAGGAACAGGCACTTCTTTGTTAATTGGCTAAATGAGTCAGGGCTGTATATTTAGGAATCATACAGCGGATGGTCTGGTCGTGAGAGCAGGTCCCTGGAGACTTGGTGTGTGCAGAAGTAACATGTAATTTAATGATGGATGCAGCACGAGCCCTCTGCATGTGCTGAATTTGATTTATCCCCTTGCACAAGCACTGCAGTCTCTGCCACGAAGTAAGAGGGTTGCTACAGTCCAGTGATACAGGCAGCGTGTGGATGTGAAATGTTACCTGTTCCGCATCTCTTCCATCTGCTGCATTAATAGGGCTTTTTTGGCAATGTCACCTATGTTAACCTTTTCTTATGGTCTTAAGGGACTCTTTCTGACTAAATCTACATTTAAAAGAGCAGGAGACTGAAAACACTGCAAGGTTTGCTGTTCTTGAGGGCAGTTGGTACCTGTTTGGTACCAAACTTGGTGCGTATTAGGCATCATGCTGTGGGATCAGAGGCTGACAAAAAGGATGGCAAATGCACAGCTGTATACAAATCTGTGTGCATAATGGTTTGCAAATGGAGGAAGCTGGGAAAGAAAGACAACTACAGAGGGAAACTGTACTGCAAAGATGTGAACCTTAAAATACGACATTGAGCTATTGCTCAGGGATTCCTGCTTGTGTGCCTCTGCATGCTGGTTTATAAGTATTCATCCTCTGGTGTTAGTCAAGGGAAAACTAGGAAGAAGTAGCAGACAGGAACTTGTCTTTCCCAATTTCAAGCCTAATTGTGACTGTTTAATTATGAAGCTTGCGAAGTGTGCTCACTTTTCTCTTCAAATTACAGTGCAGGAAATTGCATGTGGCCAACTGTGGATGTGCAGGGACAAAAGGAAGAGCAACTGTTATGGTAAAATCAAGGATCAGTCCTTTCTCCGTCCCTGTTGGTAGCTTGTCTGTGTGCATTGCATGCAATTTACAAACCAAGTACAGAGTACTACGTAGCTGCTGTAAGTTGTGATGGTGCTAGTCTCTGCATGTGTTGCAGAGCAGCGTTTTAAGAGCCTTGTACCGTGCCCCATCTCATATTGTGGTGGGTTGGCGTGTTTTTATTTGAGGCTGCTAAGGGGATGTGTTATACACACACCTCAATATCTAGTCACTGGCTGCAGGATCCAGGTTAATGGATTGCTTTTAATCACGCACAGCAGCTTCTAGTGATGTGACTATACATGCATTAAATGGGTATAAATTCTAGATACCTAATGACATGTTTTTACCTGCTGTAGATGACATTACTTGCCTACTGGCTAGACTGTCATTTTTCTAGTGCTGAGGAGGGCTTTGAGCAGCTCGTTTGTGTGTCTGCATCTTGTCCCCACTCCCATGGGTACCTTAAAGCTTTGGGGAAGCTCTACTTCACACTGTGCTTCCTGCAGGCAGTCCTGGCCCAGCTTTGTGTAGAGGCAGTCCTGGTTCAGCTTTGTTTCTGAAAGACCTCCCCTTGCTCATGCTGTGATAACAACTTTGTGTAGTTGGAGCATCCGCGTGACTGTTGTGCTCTGCCTGCTCAGTCCTTGGCTGGAGAGAATAGGTGGATGTTATTAATAGATGTGGGAGTTAGGGCTGTATGTGACGAACAGTTCTTGCAGCTTGGTACAGCAATTTCTTGGTTGTCGTAGATCACTTCTGTAATCAGAAATTAGCCCTTCAGTGTGTTGGTCTTGCCTGTAGTTATAAAGCTAAGAGGAATCATAGCATCCCAGACTGGTTTGTGTTGGAAAGGACCGTAAAGCTCATCCAGTTCCAGCCCCCTGCCATGGGCAGGAACACCTTCCCTTAGAGCAGGTTGCTCCAAGCCCTGTCTAGCCTGGCCTTGAACTTCCAGGGACAGGGAACATGCACGTGGTCCTTCCTTGCCCCCCCCCCCGTTTGCTTGAATGCAGCTCTAAAAAGCAAAAACGGGCAACTGCTGATGAGCATTGGTGTAATGAAGCTAGGCTGAAGTGATTGTAACAGCAGTCGGTGTTAATAGCATAGTGGTGGTTCCATGTTTTCTGGGCTTCACTTGAAGCGACATTCAAAAGCTCAACTGTAGGAGAGTTGAAGCCAGTCTTCCATTACCCTAATGTGGGGAAAACCCCCCAGCAATCAGAGGAGACAGAAGTAAAATACAGTACAAACTGTGATGCCCCTTCCTCCAGTGCGGTCAGGAGGTGGGGGCCTCCTGCTTCAGCAGCAGAAGCTCACGTAGCCTTCCCCCCGCGCAACAGGGATTTATCGGGAGAAGAGACTGTTGCCTTGTGTAGTGCGCAATAAGTTATTTGTGGGGGTACAGGACAAATGTGGATATGTTTTTATAGAGATGTTTAAACATTTTATTTACATGGATACCAAACAACCTGAAAGTGGTTTTGCTGCTTGGATCCCTCACTAATGACTGTCAGTAAATCTGTTTGCAGTACTCTGGTTAGCAAGCACTGTACTACATTGTGTATTCCCTCTGTGTAGTTGTATTTTAACTCTGCACAATGAAGCATCCCCCCGCCCTGTGTTTGTTCTGAATGAAATCTGATTTTTCATTCCAGGAGTGCTCTGCTCATCCATGGGCCCATGATTCAGCATTAATCAGCAGCTTGTAACACAAACCAGCTATTACGGCTTGGCAGGACATGGGGATGCTGTCTTCTGAAAGACTGGCGTCTCCTTTCTGTGAGAGCAGAAAAGGGCTTTGTTGTTAAATGCCATGAGGTTCACACAGGTGCCTGTGCAACACACGGCAGCTACAGGATGTGAACTGTAGTTCTGATTTGTATTGCTGTTTTGTCCTCCAGGTCCAGGTTGGGTTAGTAACTGCACTTGATGACACTACATCGCCTCTCAGCCATTGGCGCTGGGTTGGTTGATCTTCTGGAGATGCACTTTTCCAGTAGCTACACATCTGGTGAAACCAAATACTGGAGCAAACACACTGCATCGATTTCCACATAATGATTAGGCATTTCAGATACAGAACAGAAGGACCTTTTCTTCTGCATTCAATTAACTGACATTAAAGAGAAGGCAAATGGGTGCTAAACATGACCCTTTGCAAATAAAACTGTTGTATTGCATTAATGAAATGCTGCTTAAAATGGTACTCATGAAGAAGCTTTCTAGAAGGAATGAGAAATCTGAAGCAAATTTTTCCCTTCAAATCCTGTGAGTTATGCTCTGATAAAATTAGATTTTTAGTTAAAGGAATCTGTAGTTGTTAAATGGTGCCCATGAAATAAGTCTCATTTATAACCATCTGCTTTATGGCTTCCGCAGGAGAATATTCCTCAGGCAGTGCATCCAAGAACTTTAGTGTCATTTTTATCCAAATAGTTTGATTCTCTACCAGTAACAGTATTAAAACCTCAGTGTGATTCTTTTCCTTTTTAACTTGAGAGCGGTATCTTACGCTTCAAAGGAAGGATGACTACTCTCTCCTGTGAAGAGATTGCCCAAGCCATACTCGGCGCTGTGCCTGTGGCCAGACTTGCTGGTAATGTCTCTTAGTGGTGTATTAGATCACTAATAGAAAGGTCTTATGTTCAACATGCCCTCAAGGAGTGAAATTAGCATCGTTTCTTTTCTGTGCTACAGAAGAGAGAAATGATTTTGGCTGAAGCAAACGAAGAAAAATGAGTCCTTGCTGCAGTTTTACTTTACTGGAGGGATAGAAACCGCAGTTGTGTGTCTACCTGGAGGTGATGGATTTTTGTGGCTGCTCTTTAAGCCCTGCTATGGTTGCCAGGTATATTTCGCACTTTTCTGTGTACTCCTGAAATGTTGAGCGTTCTCAATGCCTTTTCTCCATTGAAGGGGAGATTTTGGGGGGACATACCAAGTGCTCCCAGGTAATGAGAAGTAGTGATTCGCAGCCTGACCTCCTCTTCTCCCATTGCATTTCTAACAAGCTTTTCCTCTGAATCCTGCATCTCTTCTTTTGGGTAATTTATATTCATTAGAGCTTACAATTAGAAGGGGAACAGAGTAAAAGAGGGGATCCTTTGAAGACCATCCTTTGTTTTTCATGATGTCTGTGCAGACATGGAAGTACCAAAAGGGTATTTAATACAAGTGAGCTGACACTTGAATTTTGTAAAGTGAGTGTCTTTTCCCCCCTTTTGATCAATGTAATAGTTGTAATTAGTGTTAGTGTTTCTAAGCTTTTGAACTGCAGAGAATTCAAACAGCTTGTTAAAGTGAGGGACTCGGGGGAGCTTTAAAAGTACTCTTTCCTTTTGCATATATTACGCGTACAGGGGTTTAATGATAGCAGGCTCTGTCTGAAGTTTTATCCTGTGCCCCACCTCTCAAACTAATATTTTGAAAAGCCCTGAGAGGTCCCTGGAGTGGCGCTGTCTGTGCAGCTCCGCTTTGCTGCATCAAGAGGATAAATCCTTTGAAGTCTGTACTTAGCCTGAACGCTGGTTTATGTCTTTCTGAAGATCACTAAGGTAGCATCGTACAGTGGGTAAAGACTTGGTATTTCTGTAAGCAAATACCCATTTTTTGTGCATTCCCCTCAGTTCATAGGATCATGGAATAGTTTGTGTTGGAAGGGACCTTAAAGCTCATCCACTTCCAACCCCCTGCCATGGGCAGGGACACCTTCCACTAGGTCAGGTTGCTCCAAGCCCCGTCCAACCTGGCCTTGAATAGGGATGGGGCAGTTGACTTAGAGAGTGCCGATACCATGTCTGCTGTTCTGATCCTTCTTGGTTTTGGTGACAGCTTTGAGAAAGACAGCTTGCTGGGCACTTGTAGGAAAGAAAGCAGCATCTGTTACCTAGAAATAGCTGCAACACCTTAGCATCCAGTGTGTGTTACTCTGCATCCTGGAATAAACCACCTTGTACTGAATTACCCGGTGCTGTCTGATGTACTCTGGTGAGAGAGGTAATTACGGCCTTCAGGAGTTAGCTGAGCAGATACTGATATTACTTCCATAAGCTGATTTTTTTCCTCTACTGTTTATTTCTGTCTTTCACTTGGATAAACTCTGTATTTTTTACCCTGTGCTCCAGTGGCCGCTTGCTTTATTTCCAATTACCCTGTGGCAGGGTGCTCTGTACCACAGGAAGGATTGTGGGTGTCTTTCAGGAGATGCGTAGCACTTCTCTGTGTCTAAATGTGGTCTGCAGGGAGGTACTTCATTATAGATAAAAGAAGTACAAATAAACCCATAATAAGCATCAGGTAGGGCAGAAAGCTCAGATGTCTGGGGAGACTGCGTGTTATTTTCCTATCAAAAACAAGAGAGAAACAAACCTTTCTTATATTCCTTCTCTGATAAACGTCTGAGAACAGTGAGCACTGAGGGAGTGGAATGAGGCTAAGGCACATCCACAAGAGTGAGAAGCCCCTTATAAGCTTTTGGCAGGGGTCGGGAGAGCTTGCACTCAGTGGGGTTAATCCTGCATCACCCATCAGTTGGCCCTGTCTAGGTCAATGGGACTCCAGGCAAGATGGTCTTTGAGTCCTCTGTGATTCTGTTATTTTTTATACAGAAAGCATCTTGAATGATGGGAACTGTCAGTATTTGTAATTAACCCATAAATAATGTTACTGCTTGGAATGAAGTACGTATTCCTCTGGAGTCTCGCCGCTAGTGTAAGTAGATTGTGTTGCTTGGGATCGCGGTAACCCTTTGAGACTTTGTGCAATGTCTCTTTAAAAGAAGTTTATTATAGATAGTAGTGATGCTTTGCAAGAAATAGGGCAAATCATGTAGGTGTGTAAAGGCTGAAAGAGCCCTCGGCTCTAAGCACGAGTAGTTGGGTTGCTTTGAAATTATTCAAGTATTTGAACATGCCTCTGCTGAAGTATCTGTAATGCCTCCTCCCTCCCCCCCCTAAATCCTTGATACAGTAATAATAACCCTCCTGGCTGCTCCCTTTTAACATCAATAGAGAAGAAAAATCCATTTCAAAGAAAGATACCGTGCTCTACCATGTAACTTATCACAGAATGAAGAATGAGGAATCGTTTTAGCTGATCTATTGATCCATTAAATACCTGTGGACAAACTGAAATACATGCTTATAATTACTCCTCAGCTATTGTGTAAAGCTTCGTAGATGCTGCTCTGGGACAATGACTGAAGGTTTTAGGGGTTTTTGTTCATGCTGCCTTTGAGCAATTATTGTATTAAAACCAAACCAACAGCACAAAAAATCCCCAAATCACAACAAAACCCACAAAAATGTCTCTTTTTCTTTATAGGACTACAGAAGGTTTGAAGTTACAAGAAGAAAAGGTAGGAAAAAATACACTTTTCTTTCCCTGTGTGCTGCTGTTGAGTGTTCTTACAGTAACTTTTAAAACCAAGCATTTCCACACTTGAAAGAGCATGCTGCTGTGGGATTTCAAAGGGGCTGCCTCCTAATCCTCACCTGGCAGTTCTTAGTGTCACAAATTGTAGATTATTGGGTTCTTGTTTCAATGGAAACTTGTTCTTTCATCACAGAACTGCATCGTGGCACTGGGGATGCAAGTCAAGGTTTGTTGGGTGCTAAACATGAATTGTGCTGGTACCCTGAGCCCAGAGCCTCCTCCTGTAAACTTCTGCATTAGTAACTAATTGGCAGCTACTATGAGTAGCTGCTTGATGGTTCCCAGCATGTGGGTGAGAATGAGCCATCAAGAAGCTCATTGTTGTCATTAGTTTTGAGTTTGCTGAGTAGATGTTTTCTGGATCAGGCAGTTGCTTGCCTCATCTGTGTCTATAGAACACAAGGCATTCTGTTCAACGGATTAATGTGGTTCCTTGTCCTGTTCCAGCAGCAGCTTTAATTGCTTCAGGAATCCTGTATATTGGGAAGAAGTAACTACCACTGCTTACTGCATAAATGAAAAAAGTCAGGTCCAAGGGTGACGTCACCTGGGCAAATAATCTCATTTTGGGTTATTTTTGTGGTTGTGTTCTACTGGTTTTTGTTTGCTTCTTGTTTGCTGTGAGGCTGAGGCAGCAGAGAGCCTTGAAGGCATCAAATATATGTGCCTGTTGCTACAGGTGAAATCTGTTTAGCTCAGGTTTCCAGCAGACGTGTGTGGTTGCTCAGACCTCTGCCACTCCTCATGAGGAAATCCAGTTTTACTGGCCTTGCCTTGATCTCAGCCTGAGGAGGGCTCTTGGTTGGTTCATGGTTGCTTTGAGATGCAGGAGAGCAACTTTGCACCTTTGATGTGGAAACATTTCAGTCATGCTCTAGCTATAGAGTTTGTGGTGCAATTGATTATAGACAGGAGACTGAATCCTGAATCCAAGGAGACTTGCGGAAATGGGCTTAATGAATGAAACTTTGTGGAAGTACTTCTAGTCCTGTTTCCGATACGATTTGGGTCTTCGAGATTTACTCCCTGCTGAAAGTAGCCAACACCTACAAGAACTTAAATACAGTGATGTTTGAAAGTGGGACTGAGCTTATAAGATCATACGGGTGCTTGGAAAATGCTACTTGAGAGCTATACCTGAATTCAGAGATCAGTGCCTCTAGATGGGAACTTTCCAGGCTCAATTAGACTGATTTTTTTATTACCTTCACAGGATGAGTAAGGCTTGGCTTCCATTCAGAGCGGTGGAACCATACCTTTGTTCAGAAATGCATTCAATATAATGAACTTCTCTGTCAGACGGCTTCTTAGATCCCCGGATAGAGCAAAGGGGATGGTAGTTGGGGAGTTAAGGTCTATAGATATATTGGGTTTATGCCCAGTGACACAGTGTGAATAATCATCTCTGAAGAGCTGCAGACTCCTCAGAAGTCAAGAAAATGCTGACAGACACAGTAAATACACCCTGGTCACAAAAGCCGGTGGATTTGCAGGGCTACCTGGGGATTTTCAGCAATGATTAAGTATCTTCCTCTTTGGAGTTAGCCCTCAATAGTGCCTATGAAATAATTCAACAAAAGCCTCCTTCAGCAACCTCTTCAGTATTAACATGTGTGCAGAGCAGATACCACTCGGTGCTAGGAAAAATAAGGGGGTGGAACTGTTTGTTATGCACATGAAGGGATTTATTGTAAATCTGGGGCTGCGGAAGGATCTCATTTTAAGATTCAGGCCTTTTTTTTTCCCCCTAAAATGGTAATTTTTGTGGATAATAGTTTTTACCTGAGGCAATGAAATGACTGGGAAATGGCTGAGGGTGGGGGGGTTGCGCTTGTTCCCTTCCCTTGGTGGAAGATGTGGCTTTGTTGAAAAGCTGAACAACTCTGAAACTGAAATATCTGCCACCACAAAGGTGAGAGCTGCAGCAAACTTGCTCTGTGCCTGCTTTTATTATCCCATGCTCAGGGATGAACCAGGATAATTAAAAAGAGCTGCTGGTGCAAGGAGGGGCAATGGTGATTTATGCTTTTCAGGCTTTTTCTGGTTGTGGATGAAAGGTTTGAGTCCTTTCTATTGAAAGCTGATGCTTTTCTTTCAAAGGAAACAAAGCCTTGATTGTTGTAAATGTGGAAATGCTTCCTTCCCTGTTTCAGCCCTGGATGAGTGTAGTTAAACTGGGAGGCTTTTGGTTTCCAAGTGTCAGGACTACATATGCCGGAGAAATTTTGAAGCTGCTCCAGAGCTCATTAGAGTCGATGAATGGCTTTCCTTTGACTCCTGTGCGTGCTAGATCAACTGTAATGACATGATCTTTTAATTGCTGTGGTACGGAAGGGAGATGCTTCCCTGACTCCAGCTGGCAGCCAACTTCCACCGTGATGTATGAAGACTAATTTCCTCCTGCCTTTAAATGGCAATGAATGGCTGCAGATCCGTTTAGTTCCTGGGATGCCCAACTGGTGCTCAGAAATTCCCCTTTTTGACTAATAATGATCTTTTAACCAAAAACCTCCTTCTGGTCATTGATTAGAAGCTGCAAGAATATTTTCCTAAATTCAGATCAGGCTCATTAAGTTGAAATTTTGCTCTCAGTGGGTCATGCATGCAACCCACTGCAATTTCCATCTGCATTATGCTCATGTAATAGTATGTGGCATGAGGTGCCAAAACCAAACCAAACCACAGAAAACAACCCATCCGCTCAAGAAGACCCAGCATGGAGTGAATAAGCACAGGATTTGAATACCATCTTTGTATTGCTCTTTTAGACTAAAACTGGGAGCAGGTTAGAGCAGGGATACCTTTTCTGTTATCCAGTCTTCTCTCCAATTTCTATCTAAATATTCTTCCATTATTGACTCTATGGGTTTATATATAGTTTCAGGTGTTAGCGTTGTTGCTGGTTCCTGTGCACTACCTGCCCTTAGTGCACAGGAAAGGGAAACTGAGCAAAAATGTTAATAACCTGCATCTTTGCATCAGCTGCTCCAGACAGTGAAATAGAGCAGGAGAGCAGATGGGGAAGAGCAAAGCTGGAGTAGAGAGCTGGGAAAAGCAGCGGTTTGTGCCGATTGGGTGGAAACAGCAGGTGTTTAGTGGAAAGGATGGAGAGTAGCATGCAGCAGAAAATTGGGAGTCTCAAGGGTTTATGGTAAATTGGAAGAAGCTCTTAAGGGAGCACCTGTAAGGAATTGCCTTGGCAGTGGCCAGGCTTAATTATAGATAGGTGAGTTTTCACTGTGTAATGAGTGTAGGTGAATGTGCGATATTTACCTGTTGCTGTAAATTAGACCGTACCATTTAGGTATGTAAAACCATATGTGTTCACGTCCATCACATTCCTCACGTTGAGCGGAACAGAGCCTCCAGTGGCTTCACCAACTATTTTAGCTGCAAGCACACAGGAACTAATTCTGCAACTTCTGGAGCTGACAAATGCTGCTACTTCTGTTGGCAGTGTGGGGCTGAAGGATGCTCACTACCAGAATGAATAGTCTGCTGAGTATAACTCCATGCTCAAGTATATGTATAGTCACATTAGGCGTAAAGAGCCAGATCTTCAGGAGCTACAAATGAGCAGAGCCATGCAGAATTTAATGGCCCACCTTTGCTTTTCAGTAGCTGAGGATCTAGCCCAAGCACTTAAAACTTTTAATTTGTTTTTATGTTGCTCGCAATCATCCATTCAACAAATTAGTGTCAAAAGATGCTTTTGAAACCATTCAGCCAAGAAATGTTCAAGCAGATTGCTTCCACTCTGTTTGACCATATAATCTTGTTAAAGGAGATGCAACTCCAGATTTATTCCGACAGGTGACATCATACTGCCATAAAGATAGGAACTTTAACTATCTGGTTTGAATTAAAGAGGCTGAAACCTCCTTGAAGTATTCACAAGCTCTGGATTGTGGATGTCCTGTTTGTGTGTGTGTATTAAGATACAGCATCCTCGTTGTTACAGTGTGTTTCCTGATCGCAGTGAGGAGCAGTAGAAGGTAACCCAGCCTGAGCTTTCCCAAGTTGCCATGGTTTCATTGAAACATCTCTAGGGCTGCATTAGTAGTGGTGGAAGATCCAGCCAACAGCTTAATAAATACTTCATTACTTGCCACTTGACTTCAGCTCTCATGTCCTTGATGAAGAACTGAGTCATGGTTATAAAACAGTGGAGTCCTTTAGAAATTCTCTTCACTTCGTCCTTTCTTTTTGCACGTTTTACCTATCCATGGAAGATGAAAGGCTCTCAGAACTTGGCAGGATGGCAAGTTTCTCTCCTCAAGCCTTTCAGGAACCAAATGAAGTGATCAGTGGTAATTACTTTGGTAGTAAATCACCTATTCACTTCTCATCCCATTGTTTTCCTATTGGCTGAGTCCAAGAAACTTGGTTTTGTTCCTCATGGCCTGGTCAAAACCCACCAAAACCCAGTGGCAGTGTTGCTCTTTAGAAGCAGGATCTTGATTGATGGGCTAGCTGGGTGACATCCAGATTATATGATACGATAAATATACATGTGTGTGTGCATATCTCTGGCTTGGCATATGTTGTCAGTGAATGGCAATCTGTTACCTGGGGAAGGGTATTTGACTGCTCAGAATGTTAACTTGGTGTTTAGCTCCTGTTTTTCTAGGTCTGAGAAACGGCAGTTGCTCAGCACTTTTTGTACCTCATCCCACTTGAACGTTACTCTTCAAACACATGATGCAGTGGGGATGCCCAGTTCTGCAATGGTGGCAGGGAATTAGCTAGGAATAATGAAGGTAGAAATGGTTTCAAGGAGCTGCCCAAGGGATTTTTTAGCTTGGATTTTATTTAGAGTCAGGCTAACCCAATTGGGGAGGGAGGAAGAGGCAAAATTATCCTCTCCCATGTATCTGTCAGCCATGGTGTTATTACTTGGCATATTTTGTGGTTCTAAGTGACAAGAGTTAACAGAGGGAGTAAAACCATGTGGCGAGGGAAGACCCCAAATAATCAACTCATTAGCCAGTGTTAGGCACAGTAGTAAATTAAACAATAATACAGATCCTCCTAGACAGTTTACTGTAGCTGTTGGTATTGCACACACGTGTATGGGACTCTGGGCAAGGATGAGTAGCTGCAAACACTGAGCAGTGAATTTCAGCTTAGCCAAGGGGTTTCTGGGCTGTTTTCTAGGGTGAACACTGTTTGGATTAGTGGTCATGTTTGGCTTCCAAATGGCTGTTGGTTCATTTGGGTGGGTTACTTCTGAAAAGGTGAATGCAGCCGTGGTGTAGCCCAGCTTTGCCAGTGGATGTAGGAAACCCATTGCATGCCCAGCTCTCCCAGTGCTAGAAGCAGAATGGTTTTTCAGGCTTCAGTCTCTTGTAAATTGATACGTGAGTTTCTGCAGTTAAATACCTGTGGGCAGGAGGAGGAATGTATTCTGTTCATGGCAGAATGGGCATGAATGTTTAGTCAGTAAATATAATAGTACCTGGCTTTGCTAGAGCAGCAGAGTGATGGACCCAGAGGAGCTGGAAGTGAAACTTGAGCGGCACGAAACCAGGCAGCTGCTACCAGCAGCAAGTTAGAGGGATGAGTTTGTAGGCAAGCTTAGGAGGTGGCCAGACTTCAGTCCCCTGGTGAGGAGAGGGAGGGGATGGAGATCAGCCAGCAAGCTAGGAGGCTTAGTGAGGATTTACAGGAAGATGCAACATACTACATATGTGTATTCCATAGTGCCATACTTCATAAATTGGCATCCTCAATGCGGAGTACTGAGGCTGGATGTGCCCGAAGGCATCTCTCTTTTTACATCTGAAAATAAAATGACCTGTGCTTATTTGGCAGCCACATAAGCTGCTTGTGCTGCTGTTGCTGACCGATGTGCCATGCTGCAGCCCTGCTTGGTCATGCCCCATGTTTTAAGAGGTCCCAGTTTCTCATCTGAGCATGTGGGGAGCGGTTTGGACATCAGTCACATTTATGACGCCTTGCCACACAAAGGGAAGTTACTAAGAAAAAAGAAGCAGGGTGCTGCCATTGCTTGCATTCTTTCAATCGCATGCCCGTATCCGTGGGTAGATGCTGCACAGCAGTATCGGATCCTAAACCCAGACATGTAGAAATGTCAGACTGCAGTTAGCTCCACTGCAGGATAGTGGAAGATGCTGGAGCTGTCCATCAGTAATGCTCATTTATGGCAGAGCACAAAACCTTGCACTGACCTGCAGCAAAGCAATGGCCTTACCTGCTGGCATGGTCCAGAAGGCTCCTTGAACTACTTCACGTGGAGGCATCTAGAATCCCTTGAGATGTTTAGGGTTTTTCACATCATTGCATCACACATGAATTGCTGACTTAAAGCTTGTGACCGGAGTACACACCACAAAGCCAACTCCATCAACCTGGGTCCGTGGGACAGTTAACAGCAGGATTTACTGAACAGACTTGGCTTCAGGCTGTGTGAGAATTTTAAGTCAAAAGCATGCAAAAAAAGGTAACAGCCGTGTTGAAAAAACATACGGTGTCCAAACTGGAAGGTCAGTCAGTCCTGCTCATCAGTATCTGGAAACTTCGGGACATAGATGAGTGTATTTCCTGGAGTTACATGGAGATGGGGTTTTTTTTCTGATCCATGCTAAGCAAGGTACCTTTCAGGGCACTTCTGGCAGTGTGTGCTCCATGCCTGGGTCTCCCAGTGTGGCACGTCAAGGGCATCCTCCGTGCTATCAGGGAGGAGGTGAGTCCCAACAGGGCATGGTGCTGCCTGCTGCCAGCTCCTGCCTAAGATGATCTCCTTGCCAGCTCGAATGCCATGTTTTGATGAAGATGTTAGTTTTATTCCACAGGACAATCTTTCCCTCTCTTTCGCATCCACCCATAATCTCTCTGTGCTCCATGGCCTCTAAATTACCTGTCTTTCCCCAAGAGATAACCGCTTTAATGTTTTTCCCTTCCCTGACATCCCTTGACTCTGAGCTTCTTTACTTGTTCCACCTAGACTTGGCAGTGTTTTGGAAGAGACCACTTTGTCCTATAAACCCCATCTTGGGGGCATCATCACCCCCTCCAAAGCACTTACATCCTGCTGACCCAGACCAGTAAAGTAGAATGGGTTTGCACTGGTTTTTAAGACAACCTGTCTTGAACAAGAGGGAGAGGTTTTCAGACAAATGGGCAGCAGCCAAATTAGAAGTGAAATTTGAAGTCATGTTGGCCCCAGTTCTGGCTGGAGCATTGCTATTTGTATGAAATAGTACTTTTCAATTCAGCCGCATGATTCTGCTGAAATGCTGTTGCGCAGAGCATTGGGTGATGCAGAGCCCCTCTCATATGCAAAGGGCATACGCTGCTTGCATGTAATATTGGAAGGCTAAAATGTATTGGAAACCCTGAGTCTTCAGAGCATTTATAGAATAAACTTCTTTATGAGGGTTGAATAAGAAAGTGGCAGCAGATGTTTCTGGTAATAGTGGTATAATGTAGTATGCCAATACTGTTCAAGTCGGTTTATGCAGCATGTCTCAGACATTAGCAAAATAACTAACTCAGACTTTGAGCCAGAAAACCCAAAGTCCAGGATCACATCTGGGCTCCGGGTTTAGAGTCGTAGTGTTTGAATTGGTCTGCTTAATGTGTAAGAGCATGGTATGTTTTCAATTGCAGACTCACTAGGTTTCAGCCTGAACTAAGCTTTAGCCATAAGGGAGAGCAATTACGTTAATGTTTTCAGAGCTTCAACTCACTGCCCAAATACGAGATAAAATAGACAGAAATTACCCTCTTTGTGCTCTGGTAGCTCAGGCTCTTAGACCAAAGTGCCTGTGGCCTCTACCTGTGGCAGATACAGCATGTTGAGCTGTCAGCCTGGATCAGCAGTGGCTGAGGCAAGCATCCTTGTGGTACTTGCCCGTGGGTCCGTTACCTCCTTCTACCATGTCCAGCTCCTGCAGAATCATAGAATGGCTTAGGTTGGAAGGAACCTTCAAAGGTCATCTAGTCCAATCCCTTGCAATGGGCAGGGACATCTTCAACTAGATCATGTTGCTCAGATCCACATCCTGGCCTTGAATGTCTTCAGGAATGGTACATCCACCACCTCTCTGGGCAGCCTGTGCCAGGATTTTACCACCCTCATTGTGGTGAATAAACCTTTGAGGTGGTTGGTACCACAACTACATCCCTGTCTGCTGCTGTAGCAAATACTTTGCTTAAGTTAGTGTGTTTTTTCCAGTGGGCTCTGCTTTGTTTGTAAATGTTTCCTTTGGACTTTGCATTTGTAAGCAAGGTTCAGCTCAGTAATTAGTGTGTGTGTATATTATTTATTAAGAACGTAGGAGCCTGTGAAATGGTCCAGTTGGTGTTTGGGAAAGAAAAATCGACTCTGTGTAAGGTAATGCAATTACTTTTCTAAAGGAGTTCTTATTATGCACCTAACTGCACATTTAGTGTATGTGATAGACCAAAATAAAACCAGAACAGAATGAATAAGCCATTTTGGTCCATTGGGTAAATAAAACAGCTAAAGCATTTATAAATATGTATTTAGTCAGCAGAGCTGATTGGCAACTCTGCAACTGCTCCAATGTCGAAGTAATCCAAGTTTAATAGCCTTCCATAAATATTTCTGTTTGTCATGTGGCAGTAGTTATTTATCCATGCTGTGCTGCTACCTCGTGTTTGATGAGGTCTTTTGAAGTATATGAGTTTGTTGTTTTGCATATAACAAGATGGGCACTACGTGGGTTTATGGAGCAGCGTGAGAGTGCTCCTTATCTTGTCTCCTCCTCCTCCTTTCCGTCCTCGCCTCTCTCATGCAGGGAGTCTGTCTTTTGGTCGCTCTTTTTACTCTTTCAGTTTTGGTGAGGTTAAAATGTGCCTCCTTTCTGCTGAGCTTCTAAATCCTGCTCCAGTGGCCCCAATGATGTGACAATCAATAGGGCTGAATCTTAGCCCAGCTGCTTCTTCTAATTGGGTATAAAACTATCTGACAGGTATTATGAAACTCATCTAATAACGTGTTTTACCAGAATTAGTGTGTATGAAAAGTGATTCTGGACCTGTAGACTTCAAAGCCTGTTCTTTCCAAAGATGTAGGTTGGATTTTGGCTTTTGAATTTGTTCAGCACATTGGTCTGGCTCTGCTGAGGTTACCAATAAATGTCTGTTCTGTGGTTGGTAGTATGTGAGAGTTGATGAAGGGCCACAGCTGAAATCCCCCTTGTGCAGCCAGCAGATGATAGCATGAAGTTCTGCTTTGACTTGGAAACTAAAAAGCATAAGAAAATGTTCGGTTTTTCCATGTGCAGGAGCTCTTCAAAATGTCATTTCTTATGAGGTTTCAGTTCAGTTTCTCGCTGCGGCTGCAGATCAGGTCGACAGTGGCCCCCTTCTTCTGTTCGTTTTGCTTCTCCCATTGAAATTCTATGTTGTGAATTGCCTGTAAGAAAAATAACTTTTCCTTAGTTACTTAGATGTACCACCCTTTCTGAGTTTCCTGTTTCGTTTGCCATAGTTCTTTCTTCTTCACCCTTATTTATTTCCCCAGCATTATTAGCTTCCCTCAAGTTATATGATAGTCATAGTTAGGCTTTAGCTCTTATTGGCCATTACGTACCGAAGTTCATCAGCTGCTTTTAGTGGAGTCAACATTGTGGCAAGCCGTATTCCCTGGGAATAGAGTCAGTGAAGCCAGAAATCGGAAGCAGCCCTATGCAGCTTCTCGGCTGCTTTCAACACGTCCAACTCTGCTGGCACTCGTGTCAATGAGGGCTGATCCATTGCCAGAGACATTTGTATAGGAAAACAAACAGTTTGTGCAAACATCTGGATTAGAGCAGATGTACCACTGGGAGTGTGAGGTGACCATGCCTGCACCCTGAGATGCTGATGGAACTTGCCCAGCGTGCAGGACTCTGGATGCAGGCTATGTCTAACACTGTTCAACAACGAAATAACTGATGTGATCCATAAAAAAGCCTAATAAATGAAGAACTCTATTCCCCAAACTATATAATAGCGCTTTAAACAGTGAACCTCAGCAACAGCCTGTAACTGAGCTAAATGGTTGAGCCCTTGAATGGGTCTGTCAGGCAGGAGAGCTCATGGCCTGTTTGGTGTGCTGGGTCCTGATGCTGGGAGCTGGAGTGAGCAGCCAGAGTCATGGGAAAGATGGAGAGAAGGCTCTTATGGAAACAAAGTTGGTTTTGCCATAGTGATGATGAGCTGCCTGGCCTGGGCCGCAGTATGTAGGCTATAGGATTGTCTCAGCTTACAGTGTTAAAACCAGTAAGGAGCAACCCCTTACTGTAAGGCACAACATGGAGAATAACTCAAAGCCCTTAGAAGTACATTGAATTATCCTGGAAGCCCTGACTGGTCCTCAATACTATGAGACATCTTAATTAGGGGGAAATCTCACATGGGGGTAGCAGTAAAGAAGCAGAGACAGCAAAAATCCTTCTCTTTTTCCTTTTGGAAATCTAATAAATGCTTCCTGCACTTGGAGGTCCACATTTGGATGACACCTCTAGATATATATATTCAAAGCAGGTCAGGTGGATTAAGGCATTGCTAAGTGAGCATTTTTGGTAAGTCACAGTTTGCAGTTGTCACTGCAGCATCCTAATGCGTCTATAGGAAGTGCGGGGATGCTGGTGAAGTAATCGGGCTTTGAGTGAACTTCAAACAGATTTCTGTTTGAATGTGAGACAATGCTGAAAATGGCTTTACCACCTTTTGATGTTCACCCAGTGTAAGTAACATCACCAGAACAAATCCTTGCTGCTCTGTGTATCAGGCATCGCGATTTTCTCTTTAAAGGAAGCGTGTTCATCAGGGCATGTTTATTATAGCTGAGCCGTATTCCCTCTGATGCTGTGACCCCATCATCTTTCAGGCAGCTTTAAGTGAGCCCCCTCTAGTACTTGAGAACAGAAGTAATAATTACAGCCCTTTGTCTTGCCTTTCCCCCCCTGCCTTTCCAGCGGGCAGAAGCTTTAATGTGATTATTTCACAAGGTGTGTGTTCACTGGAGGATGAGAGACTGGTCCCATCGTGAGAACAGTGCTGCTGGCCTTGCTGCATGTCTATGCACAAACATGGACCTCTTCCATGGATTCTCTGTTTGGAAAACCTGGGGGATTGTTTTCAGTTTCAGGTATCACAGCAGTTGATAGTGGGAATGAGATAACTGAAATGGCTTTAACCTGACAGAGGGGAGATTGAGAGGAGATCTTAGGAAGGAGTTCTTCACTATGAAGGTGATGAGATGTGGGCACAGGGTGCCCAGAGAAGCTGCGGCTGCCCCATTCCTGGCAGTGTTCAAGGCCAGGTTGGACAGGGCTTGGAGCACCCTGCTCTAGTGGAAGGTTTCCTTTATCCATTCCCGCTTTTGTAGCGATAATCTTCAGCTCCTCCTTAAACCAAACCTGTTGTTCATTCTTTCAGTGTATTCCCATGGGACAGCAGGATTTCTGTCAAAGCAGCAATGCGATTCCTTTCAAGCAGCTAACTGGAGGCGGGCAGGGGAGTGTGGCTCCGTGCGTGCGTGTCCCCTTTGCTGATGTGCTGATCAGCAAGCGCCTGATGTTCATGGTGCTCTCCGGAGAGAGGCAGCTCTAGCGGGAGGGCCATTAATATCCAGCCACTCTGTCAGTGGGAGCTGAGCGCAGTGCACTTACTTAATTTAGATATTACATCTTTCTGTTAGCTCAAATAAACACTCCTTTGTGAGCATCAAATTCTCCTCTGCAGCTTTGGAGGTGGAGCTGTTTGTCTTTAGATGTGCTCTGTTGGGAAGGGCTCTGAGGAGGGTGAAGGGATGGGTTCCTGATTGCTCACTTGAAGCTCTGCTGACTTGTGCTGGCTGGTCACTCCTGGGGCAGGGGACCATGTATCCTTTGTGGCTCCGAGGGCTTTCAGTCACGAAGTAGTTAAAGGTGGTTGGTCAGAACTGTTTTGTTTGAGTTTGCAGTCGAAAACACAAGCGAAAAACCCCAAACTAGACTGTTTTAGCTCACTGTTGCAAAATCTCAGCTGCAGTGTGTTAAAGAGGCACCCTGTAGCTTTCCTTATAGCTTAAGGTCGTATAAGCAAGAGTAAGATGAACTAATAGTTACTAAAATTGGGGCTTGTGCTGACTTAAATACAGCAAAGGTCTTTATTTAATTTCTGGTGAGAAGGGATGAGTTCAAACTCAGCTTCCTGACTAGCAATGAAGCTGAGCGTTCTCTGGATCATAGTGAAACAAATCCCTCTCCGTTTGATGCTACGCATGCTGCTGCTGCTGTAAAAATAAATGTTTGTTTTCCAGAAATACCACCTATGCTAGTATTTCTTTTTAATTAGTGGGAAGATTGCAGGGGCCATCAGTGTTTGCCTTCAGGCATGCTCTATGGCAAAAGAAGATCTGAGATTTCCAGGAATATACCCGTGAGCTGCTGGGAAAGTTCTCTGAAGGTGAAGGGTTGGGTTTGTTCAACAAGGTTCAGTTAGACCTTGGAGAGAAGTCACAAATTTCCTTCTTTTTCTTTAATTCAGGTAAAAATGTGCTTTTCTGTGCTGGTTATTTATCAGGCCCTAGAATAGGAAAGTTAAGATTTGTAAGGAAAAGTAGTATCTTTTATTAGGCCAACTGAGATAGAAGGAGGCTTGGGATGCTGTTGAGCACAGGAGCTGTTTGTTAGGTCTAGAACAGTAATGGCAGTTGCCACATACTGTCTTAGCTCCCTTTATTCTTGAACTGAATTTGCTGATTTAAAGTTACTGTAAACACAGTCCTTTTACTTGCTATCAAAATCTAATTGTGTGTTTGCCAGCTGCTATGATAAGGGTGGGAGACCCAAAGCCATTTTTATCTCCATTGTCTGTCTCTTTTTAATCTTTCCTTTCTGGTTGCAGAAATACAGATAACTTTAGAGACTGTTTAATGTGATGCCCATTGACTGTAGGACTTCAGATAAGACGCTTACCTGGCAGCAAAGGCTGTGGGGTACATTTATGGTGGGGCATCAGTGGAGTCTGAGCCTTATTTCTGGCATATTTCTGCATTATCTTTTCAGGATTTAGAATGGATATTTTTGATTTCCTTTTTGCTGCTGGCCTGTGCCATGCTCTTGGCTGTTCTTTGCCCTAAAAATTCCTTCTTCTGCACCCTGAGATAAAGAAAACCACATGAAAGCATGGTTCAAACATCACCGAAGCTGGTATGATTTCTGAGATAAAATCAAATTAATGATCATACCGTGTACTTCAGAATACTGTCACAAATGTCCGTCTCGTGTAATCTGATAGTTAGGGTGTGCCTTTTGCCTTAAAGTGGTAGTGAATCCTGTAGGTCTCGGGGTTTAGCGTGCCGCTGGCTGCCAGCAGCAGACTGTCACTGTTACTGGTCCAACCGTATGGACTGTGATGAGTTCAGTAATTACATTTGTGTGTATAAAATAAGAGAAAAAGGCTGGAAACTCAAGTAGCAGAATAGCCCCTGGAAATGAGGTGTAGCTTCTAGTGTTTCCCCCTGTAACTGGGGTCACTCAGTCTGCAGGAAAGACGTGAGCCTCCGAGGTAGTCGGGCTGGTATTGGAGTCGCAGTCCCACAATTGCTTGTGTAATTGTGTAGTTACTCGTCTGAAAATGGAAGTGTTGTTTTTACGTGGAGTGAAGAAAGCTCTTCTCCCTAGGTGGGATTAATCTGTAGCGTGTTTTTAGGGTATCTCCTGGAGGAGGGACACGCATAGAAAGGGACGTCAGCTACCCCTCTCTT
The DNA here is from genome assembly GCA_039720435.1 of Amazona ochrocephala. Classification (NCBI taxonomy): domain Eukaryota; kingdom Metazoa; phylum Chordata; class Aves; order Psittaciformes; family Psittacidae; genus Amazona; species Amazona ochrocephala. The sequence goes on from CM077889.1 coordinate 18,615,492, forward strand.
GCTGTTTGTGTTTTGGTTTTAGGATGAGGAGCACAGCACAGTGGCTGGTACATTGGAGGCTGTGACACTGGCACGCTGTCTCCCCAAAGCTTTCATGGAAGCAAACCAACATACGCTGAATTAGGCTCTGCTGTTGCCTGAGAGGCTCCATCTATTCCGGTACTTTCGGTAGCAGAAGCAAGGAAGAAATTTATGAGCGCAGTTAAAAATACTCCTATTGATTCTGGAGCTGTATTAGTGTGAGTGATTTGGAATACTTTACTTTCCCTGTGTGCAAACCTCATTCGGTTGCTGTTTTGTGCCTTTGTCATGATTTCAGTGAAACAAGTTTAAAAGGGAAGTAGTATCAATTGATCTAATACAAGTTGTAAGCGGAAAAACAGGCACTGCTTTGGAATTGGCAGCAAGAAGATGCTGGATCCTCTGGGATCCTTTTGCTCCGGTGCATTCTTAGAATTCCAGAGTGGTTTGTGTTGGAAGGGACCTTAAAGCTCGTCCAGTTCTAACCCCTGCCACGGACAGGGGACACCTTTCACTAGAGCATGTTGCTCCAAGCCCTGTCCAAACTGGCCTTGAACACTGCCAGGAATGGGGCATCCGTTTGAGTGCTGACATCAAACGTTAAAGTAGCTGAGATGCGAAGCTGAACACAGTCCTGCCTCATCGGAGTCGTGGAGGGGGACCTCTGTGCTTGTGTGACCAGTGAAGGGCAGTCATCTGCTGTGCTCCTCTGGTCCCTCACCCAAGAGAGCTCCTTTCCCTGGCATAGTCCCAGGCTGAAGCATGCTGCTACTGTCAGACATTAAATGTAAAATTAGATGAAGACACGAGGCCTCTGAGAACCTAATTGCATTTGAAAAATGAGGCTATTTGTTTCTGGCCTTGTGCTGTACCCATCAATGATGCTGGGGGGGGTTGGGGTTGGGGCAGAGGTTGGGTCTGAGCCAGGCTGGAGCAGAGAGGTCTCTGCTGTGGAGTCTGCCCTTGGCTGCACTTCATCTTCTGCAGAGCATGGCCTTTCAGAAGCGCTGGTTGCTGCTGTGCTCGTGCTGCAGTGCTGCATCACATGTAGATGGGCAGAGAAAGTGATTCTTCAAGGCTCTTAAGAAGGAGCTTTAAGTCTCTCTTCTCTGGAAGTAAATTTATTGGCTAAAGGAAAGTTGAATGGGATCACTTGTGAAAGAGGAGCAGCAGCAGAATGAAAAGGCTGCCGGGGACCCTGCTGCTGCTGGAGAGAGGTGCGGGAGGGCGAGGGAGAGATGGTTTCTGTGGCAATTAGGAAGGGTGAGAGGGAGGATTGAGTGGAACAAAAGATAACCAAATGCTTTGAAGGAAAAAAGCCCTGGGTTTAGTCTGGCTTACTGATCTAAATCTTGAGTTAGTCATTTATGGAGATGAGGCAGTGATTGCAGGAGGCCAGGAGCCTAGGAGATGGATTTGTTCTCTGCAAAACATACTTTTGCTGCTGCTGCTGCTGGGCAGCTGCTGGTGCTTATTGATGTTTTCCACTGTTTTTCCTATGTGTGGATATCTGGAGCAGGTTGGTTTCCTGTTGAAGAACTCATGACTATTGCAAAAGAAGAAAGCTTGGCATCCTTTGGTGCATTCATCAGAGCAAATCCAAAGGGAAGCCCAGGGCATTTTCACATTGGTGTACCATGCAGATGTTGCTGTCCTGTCAGTGATGAAAGGTCGCTGTGTGCTCTGGTCTGCTGGGTATTACCAGCCTCAGGTCTGCATGGGAAACCTGTCCTTCTGCCCCAGACTCCCCTGGCATCCTTCCCATCACCCCTGGCATCCTTCCCATCACCCTGCAGTGTTGCTGTGGGCCAGACCTGCTGTTGCTCCCCGAGCCATGTCTCACCCCTCTGGAGGCAGTGGTGGGAGTTGTGTGCCTGGCTGTGTTTGCAAATTTGGCCTTTAGCTGCTAGGTCTCCTGTTCTGCTGACGGCTGGAGAGATCATGCAGAACATACAGAAGGATGTGGTTGTGTGCAGTGAATAATTATGAAGTTTGTGTTCCTGCTTGCGCCCGCTTTGAGAGACAACCTTCGTGGTGTTTGCGTTACAGAGCTGCTGCTGGAGCAAGGGCAAGCTTAAAGCGACAGCATTCAGCATCTCAACCAGTACCTCCAGGACCAGCACCCTCCTGTCTCTTAGACATCATTGTGTGCCCTTCCAGCAGCCCTCCTTTTGTTAAATGCATACCTCCAAGTATGCTGGAGGTGGAGTTTCTTCAGAGAACTCCACTGTCAAAGTCAGTGTGACTTTCCTGTTTAGCTGTGCTGACTTGTTTTTGATGTTTCTCTGGTATGGACCAGCCTCCAATGCCTTCCCTCTGTACCTCATTGTGATACACAGCCCTGTGAAACAGCTTCTTACAGCTCTCTCTGGGGAAGGCAGTGCTTTACATTGAATGAGAGATGAGATTGCAGGGTCTGCACTTCCCTTCCTTCGAAGCAAATAAAGCCCCATTTCGACAGCCTGAGGTAGCTGAGTGTTACCCTGGTGTTTTGTAGCAGTGTCTTCTTTCAATAGAGGGAGGCTTTGGTAATACCATAGTACCGGAGCAATACTCCACAGCTGATATCTGCGAAATCTCTTTAGTTTTGTACTTCATTATTTCAACAGATCTCACTCATCCCTAAAGGTCTTGGTTTAGTCTGAGAGAAAAGCAGGTATTTGTACGTGTGATCCAGTCATGAAAGGAGATGCTGGGTATGCATGCTTGGGTTTTTCCTATGAATAGGAGATCCAGACAGAAAAAAGAGCTATAATTGCACCATCGTCTGTGCTCTCCCATTCAGTTAAACCAAGGATCCCCCAAATCCTGTGGGTGCAGGAGTCAGTGCACGGTGCGCCAGGGATCGGGAGCTTGCACGTGTGCCTCACCTTGTGTAAATGCAGTAATGCTTGAGGCAGGGAGACATGGCGGAAACCCACCTGCTCCTAACACTTCCAGTACTGGCTGCACAGATTTGCTCCTTGTTGTTTACCTGGAGGAGGCGGAAGAAAACCGAAGCCTTTACGGGTTTGTCCGTGGCCATGAGGAGCATGGAAAAGGGCACGCAGTGGCATCGCCCGGGGTAGATCAGGAGCACAGCTCTTCATCTAGAGCTTGTGAATGTTTTACCTCAAATAACTCATCCTGTTCTGTCCTTCCTACCTCTCCCTCAGCTTTGCAAAATGTATTCCACGTACGCAGCGTCTCCCTGCTTGAGCTGGTTATCTGCCTCTCAACAGCTACGTATTCTTTCAAAGTACTCTATTACTGCTAGGATTTGATTTTTATATATATCCAATCATTTTGCTGTTGTGCTGCTTGCGTGTGGCTCTGGATGCAAAAGCATCTTAGCTCCCTGCTTTCCCCTCCACTCCATCTCTTACTGCGGTATTGATATTTCTATGTGTAGCAGTAAAATTAATTCAATTATGTTCTCTGTTTATGAACTAGTTTATTGCTTTAATTATTTATGGCTACTGCAGCTAATTTGATTTAGGCAATATTTAGTTCTGTTTCAGTAACTTTTCATTTTAAAAACAAACTGCTGGCTTGAATTCATTGGCATTAACAACCTGTTATTGATTAGTTTGGCCTCAAACTGTGTGATGAGGAAAGAGTGGCTGTATGCCATGCTAAGCCTTCAGACCAGAGTGTTAACAGCAAGTCGTTTTTCTTGGAGTGGGTCTTTAGGGGAGCGTATGAAGGAGTGTAAGCAAGGTTGAATCCTCTCAGGTTTCTGTGGGTTGAGCTTATCTTTGTAGGAAGGAATGAAGTAAAGGATGCAGAACTGAAAACGTGCAATACCCCCTCCCACTTCTGTACCTCAATTACAGCATTCAGGCGTGTTTTGTTATGAATTGGTAATAACGTGTAGTGGTGACATCGGGTCTGCCAGTCTGTGTATCTCTTAAGGTCTGCCCTCCAATCTGAAGAGCTTAATGCAAAACCTATTAAAACCAATTGGAAGGCTTCCTCTTTTGCTTGTACTTTATTTCATACCCTGTCTCCAGTAATGACTTGCTAGCTTTTCCCTCTGTCATTATGTTCTGCTGACTGTTCATGATTTAAAAGACCAAGAGGTTAAATAGCTTCTCTTCCACCATTCTGGTTACCGTTGAGAACCTCAAGGGCTACACTTGAGAGCAGGAAATGAAGGTCTTGTTTGTAAATTGTGGTTCAAGGATGAGCTTTAAGGCTCCTTCCAACCCAAACCACTCTGTGATAGACATCTATCCATCGTGGTGGTCAGAGCACTGCTGCCCACTCAGCTCAGGCTGGGGTCTCTGATGTACTCTGTGGTCTTGGTGTTGGGTCTGGCCAGCTGCAATTTCATGTCCTTGCTTCAAATGAAGCATGAAAGGCTATAAAGTGCTGTAGGTCCCTGTGGTTCTGCTGCCTTCTAAAGGTGCAGATCATCCTTTTTCTCCTCTCCTTGAGCTCTTCCGTGGAAAAGTGAAAGGTTGAGGGGGGCTTTTCTGTAGCCTTCTCCTTCCTCTGACAAATACCCTTTATTTATTCTGTACCACAGCCTGTTGTTTACAGCATATGCAGTGATATTAAACAGCTGCCACGTCTGAAGCCAGAGGTAGCTGCAGCAGTTCTGGAGTGCCTGTGTCAGCTCACGTCAAATCCCCAGGGATGAAGGGCTCTATTAAAAATGTAAGCTCATTATCACTAATCTTGAAAGTGGGCCGCTGCATTTAACATATATAATTATAAACTTTCAAACCAGATGATTTCATCTGCTGGAACATCTGGGAATTGTTTTTTCATTATCACGTTTCAGGGAGTGAAAAATCTCCCTATTCTCTCGGAGGATTCTGTGGGATTAGTTGCTGCTGTTTGCTGTTGAGTATTCCTGCAGATGTTTGTATGGTTATGTGTATCTCCAATTCATTCTGCATCCTTTTGGGATGTTTGTGTTGCCTTCACCGGTGATGTGCTGGGATGGTCCCCTTCAAATACAGACAGGCTTTTCCCAGGATCGATTTGAGGAATGGTCTGACAACGTGCGCAGGAGTTTACTGATGTGGCAGAGTACTTGCTTGTGCAATCAGTTTGGGATTAACCATCCTGACTTGGAAAATCACCTGAAAAAGTGATTTGCATGAATATTTTCAGCATGAAATGCGGTAGTAGACACACACTGATACTCATTGAAGGATCAAAGGCTCAGGGGAGCCTTATAACACACTTCCAGTACCTAAAGGGGGCTGACAAGGAAGCTGGAGAGGGGCTTTTGGCAAAGGCAGGTAGGGACAGGATAAGAGGGAATGGCTTTATACTGACAGAAGGGACAGTTTTAAGTCTGTCTTGTAGGAGTCCCCTCTTACCCTCTGAAAAGACTATGCCAGTGGGGGTTTTCATTATGATTTAGTCTCCTTTTGGGGTAGAAACGGTACAGCACCAAGCAAAATTAGAGGTGGAGAAAGAGAAATTCACACATAATTTGAGCAATATGAGCATGTGACACCTTACAGATTTTTGCCCACATTGGAAAGATACTGTAAGCCTTGCTGGCTTTACAACAGGGTCTCAACCGACCTCTGGTCTCGGTGTCTTGAGTCTTAATGATCTCTTCATAAACAAGATATGAGCAAAATAGAGTCTTTTCCTGCACTCATAAAACTTAATTAAGGATGAACTGAATTAATAGAATTCATTTACACCTGCAATTGAGCTGGCTAACACATTCCCTTTCCTCAAATGTTTAACTACTAGTAATTAATACTATTTTGCAGTCTACTAAAGCATCCCTAACTTTGTTCAGCCTGGGAGAAACTGGATGTTTCTTTTGTAAGAACTTAACTAATGCTGATTCCAAACACCGAATCTCCACTTTTATTTGGAGATGCTCAAGTTCCAGAGAAGGAAGGGTGTAAGATGTATTATTTCTTTAATAGGCTGGTATGGTTGCTGAGCCTGATTGCACATAGCCCGTCTCTGTGGCTCCACATGGAACTCATTCACTCCTCTAGCAACCCTGTCAAATCATTTCAAAGTTAGAAATTGAGGAGCGCATACAATAGGTGATGTGATTCAATGATTTAACTCTATTTAAAACAGAAGAACTCCTGTTATGTGTCTCTCTTCCCTTTTAAGCGTTTCCATCAAGAGGATTGATTTCAGTGTCACGTGGAAGGAGTAAGGAGGTGGCTGAACATTTAAATAACGACTTTGGAAACCAATAGCGATGTGGAGTATGTCTGCCAGTCACTGCAGCCCCTATGTGGGGCAGCAAAGGAAAAGTCAGCTTGAAAATGCATCTAGCCAAGAGAGCGCCCATTGTGCCATTGCAAACCTGATTGCACTCTTGATAAAGATAAGTTTGAGGGTGTTTTCTTCCATAAGCACAAAACAGGTGATTAAAGTCAAGTTAAGTTTTGTATGTGTGCAGTGGCTTGATTATGACTTTAAAAATTGATGGTTAATTAAAAGGACCAGAAGTAAAAGGGATATTAATTTTACTTGGTCTGTAATATCGCGGCAGTTATGTTCAATCATTTGTAAGACAGAAGGCTGTAAAATACATCGGTGGTGGGGTTATAGTGAAGCTAAACATGGTCATAAATAACAGAATTCAGCTATCTATTTACTGATCTCTAAATAAGGTGTGATTGGAGTAAATATGATGGGAGACATTTAATTAGACTGAATGAAGGAGCGTTGTAAACATCACAACACTGCCAACGAAAACAAAATTAATGTGTTGGCAGACCACATAGTTACAACTCTAAAATGCATCTATAGCAATGTCCTTGTGATAAATGTTTCAGTAGCCCTGTGAATGCCTCCAGATTGATTCAAGGGCATCCAGGTGCCATCGTATCTTGCCCAGCCTCTGTCAGGGCTGTTGTGCTGCATATTTTCAGTGAAAACATTGCACATAAAGAGTGTATTCCATAAGGAGAAAACTGGCTGATACCCACAGCTCTACTAGAGGAAAATACAGCTTGCATCGGAAGGATTGATGAGTGTATTGTCATAGATGTCAAAATGTTCTGGTCTTGGTAGTAGTCTTTTTCTGTGGGTTGTTTCTGTTCTCTTTTTGATATTTTCAGTTAAAACATCAAAATACATTGTGATTAATCCAATCTTTGCTAATATGTTTCTGCTTCATTCTCCTGTTTTGTATAGAAATTGCTGGATCCAGAAATAGGTGAGGATTCCTCCTGTGTCACAGGGAGGAAGCCTTGTCTAGGATGTAGCTCCTGCTTGGAGGTATTGTTTGGAGTTGCTGATAAACCGAAGCCCAAAATCTTCCACTTTGCTGCAGCAGAGTTTTATTTCTTGTCCCCACCATGCAAAACTGTTCCTCTGTTGCCTCCATTTGATTCCATCTCCACTTCTGTATCCTGTTTTCATTTTTTGAGGGCCATCTAGTCAGTCATGCTCAGATCCAAGTTTCCCTTTAGACAAGCTGTTGCTGTCTTGTTGCTTGTAGTATCACCATGGGAAAGTGCTCAGGGTACATGCCTGAGTCTCAGTCTGAATGCATCTGCCTTTCACAATGTGAACTAGAGCAGCATCTTTAAGTTTCTTTGCTGCTTTTCAAACAAGAGCAGTGCCTAATTCCTGGATAGCCCAAGTGGAGTCTACAGAGCTGTGTTCATCAAAAAAACCCCTAAATTTCTTGTTGCATACAAAATTGATTGTAGGAGTTTGCATTCATAGGAGGTGTCAGAACCACGAGCGTACCAAGTTGGTGAGTACTGACTTTGTGCTTTTGGAGGACTTTCTTCATGAAATGAGGTGGAGAGGAGTTGAGGTTAGAACGCCAAGTACACTGCACAGACAGATGAAACCAGGGGCCGTTAAGAGCCCTGTCTCTTGAAGTACGCTTTGTGATAGAAGTACATGAAAATCCCTCTCTGCAGGTCCCCGTCTGTAACTGTGTTAATGGAGCTTTGAATAACAGAGCTCAGCATTGCTGCAGTCGCATGGTTTTATCATGCTTTTTCCATTATTTCAACTTCCTCTGTGGGAACCAGACTCATCCTTTCTGTTCTTTCTACTTTCGTTGGACATAAAATGTGTGGGATCCTGCCTGCGGGGTGGCAGCATCACACTGTACACATGGAATAGTCCCATGTGGCCTTGTGTGCTCCATAGCACACATCTTGTGCCCAGTAGTTAGTTTCTATTTCTGCTCATCCTTTAACATCTCAGCTTCCAAACCTGGGCTGAGTGGGGTGCACCCCTGGGGAAGCTGAGAAGCCTAACTAATTGTTTCTCCCTCCATGTGTATTTAAATGAGTTTGGAGCAGAGCCCCTGCACTTGACACTTTATCAATACTGCCTTCATTAGAAGTTCACTTCTGTTCATTAAAGTTCCCTTTTTAGATGTAATTTGTCACTTCTGTTCAAGTGAGAAGAAGGGCATCCGGAGGAATTGGGATGGCTGCATTATTTCTTGATGTTGTAGATTCACAAAGAAGTTGGTGGTATTGGCATGTTGTCCTACTGCTGGAGTTGATTTAGGTCAGATTAAAACTGCACACATTAAGACCCATCAGCAGTTTGAGTGGGTTTCATGGAGCCAAAGCACCCTTCTCTTCCCTACCCATGTCTTCCATTTGACTTGCTAGAGAGCAGCCGCAGATGTCACCTCCCAAGGGCAGATTTCAAATTCAGTACTTATTGGTAATGGTACATTTGTTCAGAGTCATATTCTTTGCTTAAATCCAGTCTGTGAAACTTCACTTGATGATTTCTGCAGTGTCTTTTCCAATGTGGACATCAATGTGATGACTCATAGGCTACTGAATTACTAAGGAAGCTCTTCGGAAGAAGTTCAGGCTTCATGAAAGGCTTCAGAAATATTAAAATATACTTTATTTTTTTAGCTATGAAGACATCTTTTCCCTAAAACATACAACAGTCAAGCTGAATGTGGAAAATTGGATGAAGGTCTCTTACCAATGAAAGCTCTCATACTTCCAGTGCTCTGAGGCTTCCCACACCATGCAGAACTGATATACTGGGTCCCAGCTACAAATACTACACACGGTTACTGGTGTGGCTTCCTTCCTTGCTTGAAGGAAGGACCCAGGGTAGCTTTCCCTGCTCTCTGAAGTGACTGTTCCTTGATTCATAATTATTAAGTTATGATAGAAAGACTTAGTAGCTTCTTGAGAAACAAACACAACATTAATGTTGACAATTAACCCAGTTGTTCTGCCATGCAGGAAGGTGCAGTTTTCCTCTTCATGAAAAATTAAGGTCTGCTTTGATCATTTGGAAAGCATAAAGTAAACTAATGAGGCAGCTTGAGTACATGAATTCTAACGTTCTTCAGAAGTAAATACACAGCATCGCTCCTCATAGGTCCAGAGGATCTAACTACAATCTCATAATAGAAAGCCACAGAAGAAAGAGCAATTAAATTAGCAATGAATTCAGAGAGCTGAAAGGGGATGGTGTCATGCTGGAGAATGTATCATTTATGCTCTTTGTGTACAGTGTACACAGCATACTGTATGTAGTGTGTACAGTTTTCTACCCCTTTCCATCAGAGACAGCACTAAGTAGACAAGCTGACGCTTTCCTGCTCTATTAATAAAGTCTAGAGTTTCAAGCACAGATGGAAGATACTGATAGAGCAACCTGCAGTGTGTGCAGGAGGATGGCTGGATGTGCATTGTAGGAAACGCAGCCATGGTGATGCTCTGCTGAAGAGTAGGACATGCCCACTGTGTGGATTCATCTAGGGAGAAGTAGAGGGATGCCCTAGTGGAATCTGAGATAGGTGATGGGTTGGGAGCTAAACCTACTGTTTGTTTGTCATAAGAAGTAATGCCCTTGAAAGGGAAAGGAGGATTTTTGATGCAGGAAGCGTGGCAGAGCTGTTGCTCCTGGTGCTGGCACAGAGCGGAGCTTCGGGCAGCCTGTGGGCAGCTTCAGCAGGTGCTTCTTGGTAAGGGATTGCAGTTTGCCAAAATGCCTGAAGTCAAAGCACATCTCTGCCTCGTGTGGCTTAAATGTCTCTTTCAGGAATACATCTTCTGCATCTGTTCAGGGGGGAAAAAGGATGGTAAATCACAGTAGCACCAGTCGATTGCTGTGGAAGAAGTTTGTATTGTTTCCATTCCGTAAGGTAACGGTTCAACTGCTGAAGTAGAACCAGAGCCTGCCAGAAATGAGGAACGTTGATACCCATTAGCATTTGAGGGCTATGTTTATTTAAAAACCTCTCAGGAGATACAAAGATTATTGCTGCTGTGAACCTTGCGATAGAGCTGTGAATAACTTCCTTTGGAGCTCTAGCAGCTCACTAAATAGTGAGAATTAATAAGTAGATGTGGCGGCCCCGCAGAAAGCCTTGTGGGCAGCTCCAGGCACACACATCCTCCTGCCTTGTGAAGACCAGCAGCATGGGATGAGCAGATGAAGCTGTAATGGGAGGACATGCAGCAGCCAGCCGTGCTGGAAGTGGGATCCAAGGCACTATGAAACCAGGAGCCAGTCTGGTATGGAAGAGGTGCCCATTCTCCAATAAATACTGCTCTCACTGAAGCTAGAGAGAAAACTCCCACTGATAGAAATGCGAGCTTAAAGTGGCAAGATGGGACAGAAGAACAGAGGAAGGAGAGTACAGTTCTGAAAAGGACAGCCCGTCAAGGATTTGAGCTTTTATACCTCAGTGTATGCACAGATGTGTCTAATTGAAGGAGAAAAGTATTAATTGCCTTCAGAGTAAAGCGTCAAGATGTATTTTGAAAAGCATTGAAATGTTTTGATGAGTTCTGGAGCACTTCAAGGGGTGGCTTGGGTTTTCTTCATCGCTTAACTTGATGTCAAGAGCATCTCTGCAATGTGAAAGTAGATTGTATCTTGAAAAGGCATCTCAGCTTACATTGACTTGACTGTCATTTTCATGCTAATAGGTTATTAAAGGCTGAGTTAAATTGAAGACAAAACCTTTAGGGTCTCTTTAAGGCATCATAAATATGAATACTGCTGTCTCTTGTCTTCTATTTTTATCAAGAAAAAAGTGAAACCATCATTTTTCCTCTGAAGCCCTTACTAAAAGAATTAGCATGTTAGTTGTTTGTATGGTATTTTTTGTGTTCTGAGAGTTTCCACTCTTGGTGATGTGCTCTTGCCCTCTATGGACAGACAAGCGTATTTTGCACCAAGGTTGCTGACACGGATGTGATTGATGGCACCTGTGCTACAGGAGGTCTGGCTGTGCTGAGCTCTGGACAGCAGGGAAGGCTCTGCCTTGGCAGTCCCCACCAGAAAACCAGCAGGAAGCTGTGCCTGCCTTCTGCAGGAGCTTTAATTTGACCGATGTGCTTTGCAGTGTCAGGACCCAGCAATGTCAGTTATGTGACATCTACCATCCTGGGCTGTCTCTGGGCAGAGTGGAATTGGAAAGCAGGAAAACACATCTTTAGAGTCAGCTGAGTCTGACAGAATTAATAGCTATGGCAATCTGGTCTTTCAGGTGGTGTTTCACTTTACTTATGGTCCTTGATGTTTTCCTTTTGCTTCAACATGGAAAAAGCATATGAAATCTGGGCGTTAGAATAGTTTGGGATGAGGAGAAGTAATCCACCTGTAATGCTTCAGCATGTGATTTTTCAACTCATCTCTGTGCCAAGAATCCAGTTCTATTAAACACCGTGTTTTGAGAAGATGTTTATGCACAAGACTGGGAGGTAAATCCATTGTCTCAAAAAACCAGCGCTTCTTGCTGTTGCCTGTGTCTGGCTCCTTCACCTTTTTCTGGCACAGTCCCTTGCAACAGTTTTGATGATGTGACAGGAAAATGTGAAGCATTTAGAAGGATTTGTTCATTTTGGATGCTTATGGAAATGTTTTTGCATCAAGGATAACATTTATTAACACCTACTGCAGCAAATAAACCAAGTAAGGGTAGTTAATATTTATGTGGCATTTTGGGGGAGTGTGGTGATAAATTCCGATATGATTTTATATAGATAAACTTAATAGGAAATCCATGAATAAATAAGGAAAAAAGCCACAAGAAAGACCAAGTGGATGGGAGTATTTTGCATCTCCCTGTCCTCCTGCTGCTGCCATATTGCAGAACAGAGGCAGTGGAAGGAAAGTTTCCCATCAAAGGAAAGTTTCTTACTCCTTACTCCGGTTTCTTTATACTGATCACTCTGTCTTCTGTACTTCAGGTCTGTATTAATGGATGTTTGTTCATTCTTCTGTAAATAGAATACGTAGATTGTAAGTAGTTATTTCGGAGTGCAGGTCTACACAGCCAGCAAGGCCACATGCAAGTGAGACTTGCCAGAAGCAAAATCCATTGGTTAAATGTGGAATATTTCAGAGGAGTTCTGTGCTGCACATGAACAAAGGCTAAAGATGCTGTAATGTGTTTGAGCCATGTTTTCCAGCTACAAAAACATATCTGATGGGAAAATAGCATTGCTTGAGTGAACAATGCCACCCAAAAAGAAATTAATTACTGAAATGGCTGGTCTCGGTCCTCTAATAACCCATCTCAGATGCTTTGATAGTCTGTAGATTGTTGTAATGCCACTGTGCTGCAAAGCTTTGACGGAGGCATTGATTAAAGCTTAACCCGTCTGAAACACATTCCCAGTTGTCCGAATGAGTTGGACTTTGGCAGGGTACAGGCGATGTTAATGCCAGCCGTGCTCCCGTGGGGACCTGCAGCCTGTCAGTGTGTTTCTAAGCTGCATAACATGCATGTTCCTGCTGTAGTCCAAGAGAAGCTGCTGCTGTGGTGTTCAGCTCCTACAGGGTCTGTGCTGTGGAGGGGTTCAGCAGGAGGCAGGGCCATGAGCATCATGTTGATGTCCCATGGGGACGAGGCTCTGTGTTATGGCCACAGGGATTCCCCTCAGTGCATAGCCAAGGTGATGCTCTGTAAATGTGGGACTGCTCCTGTCAGAATCTCAAGGACTTGTTATTTTTTTAAGGGTTCTTTTATATTCTTTATTGTTCCTTAAGGGTTATTAAATATCAGCAGCTTTAAGGCCCATAATGTGCAGGAGCTCTTCTGTCCTTGAGCAAATGTATTTCTGTTGCATATGAAGATATGGCTCTTTCTCTCTCCAAAGGCTCTTGCAGTATACCCTGGTTAGTGTTTTAGGAGAGCTAACAGGAAGAATACATTACCATGGGTTTATATTTTAAGTTAAGTATGACAGACAGCCTTGGTCTGCAAATGTCCATAGTCTTTTTATTGTCTTTGTGATGTTAAATGCTCTTTGTGAACAGTCTTTTCAATGCTTGCTAGAAGTTCTTAGCTGTAAAAACCTTTAGTAATAAAATAGATTAAATTCCCTCTTGGAAAAAGGGATTAATTTTATTCCTTCTATTCTACCGTAGTCCTTCCAAATTTTTTTTGGAGAAGACATGAAATAATTGTGCAGACTTTTCTGAGTTTCAGTGGGATAGCGTTTGCTAACCAAATGCACTGGCTTTGGAGCCTTTCCATACTCGACTCTCTTTGCATACAGCTATATACATTTTCTCCTTTTCTATATCCATTTTGTATTCAGCAGCAATGAATCATATCTTTCCACTCACCTGGCTTCTGTGGTTGCTATCTCTAAATACTTGTCTGTGATGCTTTGTGTTGTCCCTTTGGCTTGCGGGGAGCCTAGCAGTGACCTGCACAGATAACTGCGTAGCATCTGGAATTAAAAGCAGTTTAAAATGCAACTAAATATATAAAGAGATGTGTATAAAAAATATGGGTTTCAAGTTTGCTGGTAAGTGTGGGTGTAATCTTCTGAAATGGGTTAACCTCAACATGAATATGTTGCAGACAGTTCTCACCTGATCAAAGGGCGGCACATGGATACCACAGGCTATTGGGTTTTTGAGGACCACGGGGAGGTGGCTGCTGCACTTACAAGAATGGGAGTTTTATCTGACAGCACAATGTTGAGTTCTGGCTCAATATTATTGCTTAGAAACTTCCTGATGTGGTGCAAAAAGCAATGTCTCCCGGGTGGGCCTTCAGGATTATCTTAACTGATGACGAAGCTGATTCTCTGTCCACCAGTTGTGCTGTAAGGAAATCCCTATTCTCAACATAGAACCAGTTCTTGCTTCCAGGGGCAGGAGCCCTGGTCAAATCACAGGGGAGCTTCGGCACTGACAATGTCCTGGGAAATTAATGATTTTTCTCATCCTTCCTTACCTCTTTTCCTTTTTTATTCAGAAAATGCTACAGTTTCGCCAAAGGATGATGCCTCTTTTGACGCTGATGGTGTCTGACACAGCATTAATGTGTAGTCAGACATGAAAAACAATGCAAGTAGCATTGATTTGTTGTTTTCCAGGTTGGTTAAGTTCCTTCCTACTGAGGAAAGGGATTTAAATATAGCTTGGCAGGCTGGAGGAAATAAATACAACCAGGAGTTCTTGTTCCTACTGATATTAATGGCAAAACTCCCACTGCTTTCAGGGGATTCCAGATGGAACTCTGATGATGCTTCGGGGTGGGGGGGGAAGGGATTTTTAGTTTCTGTGCCATTGTGGTATGTGTTAAATACAGCATTTGCCATCCACACTCACACTTTGACTCTGCTTTCATTGAATGCAGCAGTACTGTACATGGGGCAAAGACGAGCAGGGGTATTAAATGCACTCCTATGTAAGTAACCAGAATTGCAGCTCCTGGGTGTAATGTTTGCCCTGGGTGAGACTGGACGGTTCTCCTGCGCCTCTTGTCACACTGTGAACTTTTGCCCACTTGAGCTTTGCTCCATTCTTTTCCTCCAGTGGTGTTCCCAAGCCGAATGTGTTGGTGGTACTGCAGAGCCAAGGCAGCACACATCACTGGCACATCAGTGGGATCTCTGTGACCCAATTTCCTTTACTTTGCTATTTCACGTACGTAGCAAACTGCTTTTGAAAGCCTCATCTTTGTCCCAAGTGTGGAGGTGCTCGGCCGAGGATGTGGCGGCGGCTGCTCCCCGCTGCTCTGCACACACAGCCCTCTTACTGTCCGCACTGTGATGTTCTTGCAGTGTGAATTGTAAACAGGGATCAAATTTTATGGAGGATCACATTCACAAATGCTCAATGAGGTTTTGCACATTGGGGTTTACAGAGCAGAAGCCAGTGGCAGCAGCTGGCTCCAAACGCTCACATTGCATTTGCAGGTTCACCTGGCACTACTTTTCATTAAGACTCTGGGTAGTTGGTCCATGCTGTGTTAGGAATGTTCCTTCTTGCATTTTGTAATGTTTCTTATGAAGTTTTCCATGTTAGGTCTCTGTCTGGGAGGTTTCCAGGCCTTGCTATCCCTTAGGGATGTGTACCTCAGGGGATTTCTGACCCATGTGGCTTCTCAGCGGTTCAGAAGATGCATCCGAGTCTTCTATGTGATATCAGAAAATCACAGCATTACATAAACTATGTGCTTGCAATGCTCCATATAATCTAAAACATATTTCTGAATGGACTTTTTAGTTGTCTATGGATGTGGGTGCTTTGTCAGACACTGCATCATGCACACGAGTGAAAGGGGCCCTGGGTTTTCTGGTTTGGGGTTGAAACCAGGGCTCATTTCAGTTAGCAGGAGGGAGTAAACATTGGTGTTACCTGCAGAGTTGCAATGAGCTGAGCAATTAAAGTAGCCTCATCCTTTGTGTCTAGAAGTATCAGCCTCAGAAGTCAATGAAGACTGCCTAGCTCCAAAGCAAACACCTTGTTACCATGCTGGAGGAGTGAATGGCCCAGACTTGTGCTGGATGGAATGGAGGGTTTGGAGCACGGTCCTGTTAATGGCGCAGCTGATGCTGCCTCTGCTCTGCTCAGCTGGGACACCAAGGCTCCATGCTGATGGGTAGGGGCTGTGCTGGGCAGTGTAACCACACCTGAGACGCAGCACTGAAGGTCTGTGACCCCCAGATGTTTTAAATGTAAAGGTCATTACAAGGATCAAGACGGGAAACCTTCACTGGGTGGTTCTGCAGGCAGCCCATGTTAGTGGGAAGGATCTCAAAGGTAGAATCACTTTGTCCCTAAAACGTTTTGGATTTAAAATCTGTAAATTCGATGCTTTCAAAGTTTCATTTTTTGTGCTTCATTTGGAGTAAGAAATCCATTTCTTCTGTGTAACTCATTGACCCCTGGGGGATGTGAATCATTGTGTGAATGCAATGGGGCTCAGGTGTGGTTGGGGCAGGAGCAAGGCTCAGTCTTGCTAACGCATTGCATCTGAGGGTGCTGACTGGGGAAGGGGTGGGGAGCACCTTCTGCTCTGATAAATACAGGCTCCCTGGAGTTGCTGCTTTGCTGTTTCTCTGTGTAGTCATATAGAGTTGGGAAAGTGGTTTAGGAGTAAGAAACAGGGAGCAATACACCAGGCAGAGGTGAGTGTTCTAGTAGTATTGGCCAGACAATTCATGTGGTTGGTGTCTGGCACGACCCAGTGGCAGGGATTGCTTCCCGCTATTGAGGACTGTACACGATCTGCTCTTTGGAGAGACATGAATAGTGAGATGGCTCTGCTGAGCTTTCAGGCTGAGTTGGGTGAGTTTGGCCAATGCTCTCTGAGTAGTACTGCACTATCTGTGATGGGTTTAGTCTCCAGAGTGGGTCTGAGGGGCCTTCTTCTTGGGTGTGTGGTGTGAGTGGGGGCTCTGGATCCCCTCCGTGAAGTGTGCAGGGGACAGACTGAATGCTGGGTCTCTTTTGGTGGCAGAATGAATGAGACGTGTGCTGTGTGTGCTGGAAGGCATCATCCTTGCTCCTGCTCTAACTGCAAAACAAAGTAAGCCTCAGGCAGGTTCATGTTGGGTGATGGGTGCTTCCTGCTGCTGGAGGAGCAGTGGCGTGCCTGGGGCTGTGCTCCCCTGCTCTCACCAGCGAGGTGAGATGAGGCAGAGGCCAGTGCTTGGAGCATCCAAGTGCTTCAAGGAGTAACTCTGATTTGTGGTGAGGGACTTCTTTCACCCTAGGTCAGTAAAGTGCTGCTGCAGCAGGGATGCTTTGTTCTCTCCTGAATGTGATTTTGGGTAACTCTTTACCATCCATAGCTTTCTAATAGCTTACAGGGATCATTGCAGCAGTATCAGCCCTGTGCATCACGTACCCTTCTGACCCTATTGCTTACACTGACACTGATGTAAAACTTTCCTAATGCTTAGTTTTGCTTAAGTTTATTGTTTGTAGTGAGGCATCCATCACTCTGGTCGTACACATGGCTGTGGGATGACTTGGGAAAACCTGAAGTTCTTCAGCAGAGAAGAGGTTAAGGAATACTTTAAAGCTTCATGCAGAGATGCCATTTGGTGCAGAATGGAGATGCAGAAGTCCTGCATGTGGTTGTTCAGGTTGGAGTATGGGATTTTGGTGTATTTCCCCCCCTCCTCCGTGTTATCATTACTCAGCTGCAGGATACCTAACTCAGGGAGAGAGAGCTTCTCAAGTCACTCATTAATTTGCTCAAAATGTTTGCTGGATCCAGATGTTCTGCTAATTTTAACACTACATCAATATAAGGTGGCAGCAGGGATGCCATCTATTGTGTTTTGTTAGTCAGGGGGTAATGTAGTCCAGAGCTTTCCCTGAACTTCATGGGTACATGGAGGTTCAGGTGTTGAGAGAAGCACTGAAATGCCTAATTTAAATTCTTCTCCAGCTACTGGAAGAAAGAAGATAAATCATAAATAGACCTAAATTATGTCCTGCTGCCGTTGCAGATTCCTCTCCCCACCTCATGTAGTAGAAAAATGCATGTTGTAAATCCCATGTGAAGCGCTTTGCGCTGGCAGTTCCTGTGGCTGCCTGAAAAGGGATGCTCGCTGCTGTATTTCAAACCTGCACCCTTTATTTCCTACCTCCAAGCATGCTCCTGGGTACACGAGCAGTTTGTCTGGATGATGTGCTCTGCAAGCTCAGATAAGAGTATTAGATCATGACCTAGTGAAAAGGGAGAAAAGCCTCATAACTCAGGGGACCTTGTGCCCTCAGATAATGCGGTGCATCGCTCAGCACATCTGGGATGAGCCCCATCTCCCTGGGAGTACTGAAATGGAAAAGTGCTGGTGCTGCTGGGGGAACAAAAAAAGGAGAGATTTAGGTGTCTTTGGGGTGTTTCTTTAGGCGTCTGGTTTCTGAGGCTTCAGCTGTCCGCTTTAACCTCCAGATTCTGCTCTGAAAGAGAAGGAAGCAGCTATATCAATGTTACCACTTCCCATTGTACGTGCTCTACTTTGCTGCTGATGCTTGTTGGCTGAATCAGAGGGAGGGAAAAACAGTTTTTCATGTTGTGATGTGCTCACCAAGTTTTGGGTTTCAAGAATAAATTGGGAAGTATCTCATCATCTTTGTACTGTGGATGTGCTGAATCTGCACATGGGATGTAGGAAAGGACATTCTGACTGAAGATTGAGGCTCTGTGCTGATGCTGACTTCTTTTTTAACACAGCTTAGCCGTACTTGCCAGCTGAGCACAACACGAAGCAAATCTGGCATTAGGGCATTAAGTACAGAAAAACGGTGCTTGTGCTAGTAACAGTGTGGTGGCATCTTAATGCTTGCAGGGTGATGTGAACCCAAGAGGATGGTGGTGATTTTCATTGACCCTTTTTGCTTTAGGGATCTCTGTCTTCATGTTGTCGTGTGATTTCTGCAGGATTCCTGTGTGGAAAAGAATGGCTGAAGAGCAGGAGCCAGGCTGTTGGCTTGGCTTGGGCTTCCTAGGTTATGCATTCACCACGTTTAATTCTGCATTTGGGTATTAGTTATATGTGGCCTCTGCAGCTATTTGTAGGATGTCTCTAAAGAGGGACCGAGGAGATAGAGGATGAATCAGTTGAAAAATGTAATGTACTTTTGGCAGCCCCATTCCCAGTGCCTCACCTTGATCTTGGGTTCGTGAGATCCGTTATTACTGGGAAGTTTAGGTTTTCCACTGAAAATACGTGCTACGGATGAACCTGGGGATGGTGGGAGGAAGCAGTCACTGTTCTGGTTTCTCTTGTTTCAGTAAGGAATATTGATTAAAGCTGGTTTAGATTGAACGATCAATTAACACCCCTCAGCATGCACACACTGAATTAATTTGATAATCCCTTGTGTAAAGTCAGTGGGAAGAAGAGTACTTTGTGTTAGTTTACAACAGGAAGGAAGTACATCCTCCTAAGGTAAATGGCACGATATCGATCAAGATTCACAACTGCCTCTCCAAAACTTTGTGCCATTGCTGGACGACTGACTGTATTTTCATAAGAGATGCTAACACCTTTTTCTTCCCCTTGCTTTCCTCCTTTTATTTATAGGTAGCACTTTCACAACCAGAATTCCATTAGAAAACTCTTCAAAGTGTGGCTTTTTGTTGGTTTTCTTTTCCTTCATGCTGTTAGTGTGCAGTAGTTTGCGTTGGACTGATGGTTCCTGGTGAAATCCAGTGTTAAGCAAGCTGCTGGTGTGGGGCAAGGTTGGGGGTAGTGAACTAAGGGAGGGTTTGCTCCGTGCCATAATGGAGCTAATGGTATTACACTCAGGACAGCTGTGGGTACATCTGGTGTTAAACTACCGTTATTTAAAGTTTATGATGCGAGAGACTGCCAGCTCTCCCACTTGCAGCATATAAATTATGTCAATGGCTCATGCACTTTTTTTAACCCTGATTTCTCTTGAATTATGGATGATGGACAGGGCCAGAATTTGCTTTTAGTGTTCCCTTGTGACTGTCTGTGTGCTGAGTGCACTGAGCAGTCATAATCTCAGTGTGTGCAGTCAGGGGATGCATAATGCAATTTGGGCTGGGACCATCTAGCTTGTACCCTAACCATTAAGGGAGTTATAACAACTGGAACTCGGAGCTATTTTAGGGCAGGGTGGGTGCTTTGATGCCAGGTTTGTGCAAAGAAAACCCAAGCACCGCTGAGGCTGGAAGGGTTTGGACTTGTGAACTTCGTGTCCCAGATGCGTTTTTGAAAGCCAGCGTGATGTCCGCTTTCAAGAGAGCCCTCCATTGTGGAGATGAGAGACCGTCTTCCAGGCTTTATTGTGGGAGGAATAATAGCTCGTGTCTTTAATGAAAATGTTATGATGGGCTCACTTTGAAGTTTTCAAGCCCAGATGTGTGGTGGTGGAGTGCATTCATCGAGCCGTACACCGAGTGAATGGTCTTGTGTGGGTAGGGAACAGGTTTGACTGGTGCAAATTAAAGGAGTCCGGAGCTGACGGGGACTGTGGCGAAGGGGCTGGTGTTGCTGTGATTGTACTGCTCCCCTGAAAGCGGAACCCTTTAAAAGACATTATAAAAGACATTCATGCAGTGCATCAGTACCAAAGTGCTTTTGCAGAAGCAAGTTAAGGCACTGCCATTTTAAGATAATTTCCTCAGCATTTATTGAATAATGTGTGTGTTAAAGTGTACTAACAATGAATATTTGTAAATTTACACAATTTATATTATAAACAGCTCCAGACACTGACAGACAGTGTGTCTGCACTCCTGTTGTTGCGTTTGAAGCCTCCATAAGTTTTAAGACTCGTTTTCAGGGTTAAATATGAAGAAAGCTTTGCTCACTAGTATATTGATTTTTACCAGCATCGGCTCTTTATTCAAACAGCCCTGAAGTTTTGCACTTCATTAACTCAATCTTTAAGACTAAAGTGCAAGCTTTGCACTGGGTGGAGTCTTGTCCTTGCTGGTAGCACTTGAAATGCCCAATGGTGGGAGGTTTTAGACTGAAGTTGTGCTTGGAATGAAGATAGCAGAGGTTAGAGCTGTGGAAATGGCTGGCTCGTAGAATCATAGAATGGTTTGGATTGGAAGGGATCTTAAAGATCATCTAGTTCCAGCCCCTGCCGTAGGCTGGATGAGTGCATTCAGGTGTTGTGACAAGGGGAAAACCACAGCATTTGGTACCAAAAGTTTTTCAGGGCTGTGAAGCTTATGGAAGTGAACTTTAGTTTGGCTCAGAGATGGGATGGGAACTTCTTTTATGTGGCCATGTAAATCCTCCTGCAGGTCCCATTGCAGGTGATGCTGCTGTAGCAGCATCCGGACTGGCCTGCAGAAGCCAGCAGGAATTGCTGTATGCCTGGCCGGCAGCCTGGATGTGTTTGTAATACCAAGGGTAAACTGTTTGAACGTCTAATTATGAGTGTTTGTTAATATTAAGCATTGTGTAACAAACACATTTGCAAATAATGACTTCATAATGCTGCCTAAATCATTGCTTTAGAAATGACTGGAACATTACCTTATTAGAGTAATGCTTCTCTCAAGTATGCCATCAAAGCTTTACTTTGTTTTAAGTTTTCTTCATCTTTTGCCTTATTGTTTTTCTTTCTACACTGCTATTCTGGCATTGAAGCATATCCAGTCAGTCACCAATACGATACATGAGCTAAAAATACTCTGGAAGCACTTCCAAAATACTGAAGCCTGTCACATACACACGTGTAAGATGCATTTTATATGTGCGAGATGCATTTAATACTTATGCTATGCATTTAATGGGTGCAGTTCATTAAAAAAGGACAGAGTGGTGCCTGCTCTTCACCGCAAAGAGCCACTCAGGCCCCAAGACACTTTGCAAGTGTAGACATCTCCAAAGGAAGCCACTTAGTCCTTGCGTGAGTAAATATGATGCTAATGTTCTGTGCTTTGTTGTGTACTGTGATCTAATTGAGATTTAATGCATTCTGCCTTGTCCCTGCCATGGACTCCCTTTGGACTGTGCAGTACAAAGCTTGGTGTTAGCAGCTTTCTTTGCTGTATCCCAGTTTATGTCTTCAGAGACATTCAGGCATGTATTGCTTAGTGTGAGTGCATGGAATAGTTGTGCTGGGAAAGATGCGCAAGAAGGAGACAAACAAGATCCTTGCTTTTCCCTTCAAAATGCAATATTTGCTTTAAGCAAGGTTATTGAATTACAGGGTTGTTTTCATTCTCCCGCCCCTCCTTTTAATAACTATGTATTTGCTACTAATTGTGTTAACGACGTCTGCGCCTCACGTGATAGTGTCTCATCCAACAGCAGTATTCGGTATAAAATCAGTTTAGATTGCCAATGCAAATGTGCGTAACAAGTCCAGGGGGAGAAGGTCTCAAACAGCCTTTTCAGCCTGGTAGCTCTGGCAAGGGTGGCCCTGTGCTTGTGCTGGCTTGGGAATGCTGAGTCCCTGTTCGGGTGGTCACCCTTTCATTGCTGACCAGGGATGTGCTTTAGGTTTTCCCATTTAAACCCAAGAAAAACTGTGTTTCTCCTTGCCTCTAGACCCTATTCCTTGGAATCTGAGCCCGGTTTCTAATGGAGAGGCATTTACAGGGGAAGAGATGTTGTAATGTTTAATTTTTCATGTGTTTGATCCACTTCAGCAGACGCTGTTGAGTCAGTTACAGCTTTAAATGAGAACTTCTGGGAAGCCGTGTTTTGGTTCATGGTCACGCACTCAGACCAATTTGTGTTCTTCTCATTTCCCCTTTTTCTTCCCTCTCCCCTCCTTACCAGGTGGTCATTCACTCATTTCATGGTGAGACCTGAGGGATTTCTCTTCATTGACAGCTTCAGACCTTTTTTCCCCTCCTGAAATGGGCACTGTGCGTGTTCTTCCACCTGAGTAGCCTGGAGACAGCCATGTAATGCCTGCAAGTGGTATTGGAGTCAGTAAATCACCCTCAGGGATCCCCGTGGAGACCTGCTCTGCAAGAGCAGCTCCTGTTGGCGTCGGTAAGGATTAGAATGGGAATAGTTGGCAGCTCTGGTTTGTACTTCAGCTGGAGACAAGTATTTCCATTGAGAAGTACAGGGGTTTAAGTCAAATCTGTGCTATGTTTAATGCAGACAATCTTCAAATAGAAGAAAAACTTATAGTTTATCCATTTACTCTATCTGTCGGACAACCCCAGCTTGTTGCAGCCATGAGGTTGTTTGAATCTCCCCATGCTGGGTGTCAAGGGGAGCGGGAGCAGTTGAACACATGTGCTTCAATAGGAGACTCAGGAGCATAAAAATTGAATTCTCTCCTGCCTTTTCCTTTCCTATAGAGAAAATAGGCCCCATTAGTACAGAAAGCTTTGGCAAGATGGTATTTGCAGTCTAAGGCTGGAAAGCAGCTGCCATCCCTAGTGTGTTGTTGAGCAGAGGACTTCACTTTTCACTGCTGCCAGTAATTCTATTTACTATGAGCACAAAATACCAGCTGGATTTTGGCTGCTGGGCATGTTCTCCCATTATGAAGGAGTTGAAGCCTTTGTGTGCTGCAGTTGATCTGACACGAGGGGGGAAGAGGAGGGTGTGAAGAAGGCAGCGTTGTCTGCCCATGGCTGGGGGCTGTCAGCAGCAGCGGGTGCAGCCAGCGCTCTCTGAGCCATGGTGTGGTTTGAGGAGAGGGCTGGGGGTGAATGGATGTTATCTTTATGTCTAAAGCAAACGTTTTTGCCCAGGCTGTTCAGTCGTCCCTTTCACAGCCTATTTGTTTCCTTCGCCCGCTATAGGCTCCAGTTTTGGAGTAGCAGCAGTACCTAAAGGGGGGGTACAAGAAACCTGGAAGAGGGGCTTTGGACAAGGGCCTGTAGGGACAGGCCAAGGGGAATGGCTTTAACCTGCCAGAGGGGAGACTGAGATGAGCTCTTCGGCAGAAGCTCTTCCCTGTGAGGGTGCTGAGGCGCTGGCACAGGGTGCCCAGAGAAGCTGTGGCTGCCCCATCCCTGGCAGTGCTCAAGGCCAGGTTGGACACAGGGGCTTGGAGCATCCTCGTGGGTGTCTCTGCGCATCTTGTACTCCTTTGTTTGTGGAGCTGTGCTGTATCCATGTGGGTCAGCCTAGCACGAAATGTGCCCCATGCAGAAACTCTGTGTATTCCATTCTCTGTCTTAAAAGAAAGCCCCATAATGCTGCTTTTGCCCAATATATTCTGATGTTGATGACTGATGGTTGCTGCTTACTCCTGCTTTTGATCCCGAGCTTTTCCTCTTCTTCTATTTAATGTGACCCTCTTGTTTTCATTTGGTGCCTTTGTTTTCAAAAGGAAACAAGGTTTTGTTGATTTTTATCAGTTGCTTGGTTTTATTCCTGGTACAGAGCACTTCAAAGGGGAGGCAGTGAATGCGTGTGCTCTTATTTTACATCTGTCCTTTCAGATTCAGCTTTCCACACGCTTTCCTGGTGAGCATGAATGAGGAGAGCAGGCTTCTGTCTTTGTTTAGCAGCAAGGTAAGTCCTCAGTGGACTCTGCTGCATGGCTGTGGACCAGAACTGACGCTGTGAAGAAGGATGAAGCTGGTTGTGGGTGGCTGCAGGGCTTTGTCCTGCACTGGCCTCTGATTCCCACTGCGATTCCCGAAGCAGATCCCCAGTTGTGCGAATGAAGGCAGTTCAGCTTACGTGAATGTTTGAAACAAACGCACCCACTGCAGAAACCCTTCATTTGTGACCTCTTTGTATCTGTTTTCACTTCTTGGTTTCTTCTTTTGACATTGTGAGTCTCAACCTGAGAAACCGGTGATATTCCCGCTCCTCAGAATAAAACAAAAGCAGTTACCAGTGGCTCAGCGCTAATGCTGCATTTCTACACTGATACCCTCCGAGCCCGTTTTAACAGTATGAGAAGTTTAAAGGCTTTTCACTTTCAAAATGGCCTTTTAGTAGGTTTTTCATTTTACTGCGTTATCCTTTCAACAGGCTATAACTCTTCCCATCAGGTAAATGCACATTAAACTGCTTCCTTCAGCACAGAGCTGATGCGGAGGGAGTCAGGTTTGTAACGCAGTAGAAAACGGCACTAATTCTTCTGTCCTCCCTTGTGTAAGAAGCATGGGGAGAAGTAACTGCTGGCGGATAAATGGGAATAAGAGAGATGTCTTTTGTTTAATTTAGGAGCTTAACTTCTTGGTTCATATACTTCTGAATGTTTGGTGCAGGTTGGGTGATTTGGCAGGCTGATGAAGGAGAGTGGATGTGTGCTGGGGGTATTTATCTTGGGAATAGGAAGAGGTCTTAAAATGTGGTATTCAGGAGGAAGATTGTTAGCCAAACTGTCTGAAGAAAGAGAGAAATCTTCAGTCACAGTCAGGGTAGTTTCCTTTATGGATAAA
The DNA here is from genome assembly GCA_039720435.1 of Amazona ochrocephala. Taxonomy (NCBI): domain Eukaryota; kingdom Metazoa; phylum Chordata; class Aves; order Psittaciformes; family Psittacidae; genus Amazona; species Amazona ochrocephala. The sequence goes on from CM077889.1 coordinate 18,640,522, forward strand.
ATCCTCAGGAGGGGGATGAGAAATGCACATGCCATGAGGACAGAGCCTCGAAAGACTTGCTATTAACTGCAGGCTCTTAGGTCTGGGGTACATTTGCTGGCAGAGACCAACATGTCAAGGTCTTCTCCTATATGAAGGTTTTTGTGCATTAACATTGGCCCCAGATGAAGCAGGTAATGAAACAGAATGGTGTGCCCAGAAAATGTGGGAGTGCTGGGCTATAACGGTGTCCTTGGGATAGACAGCAAATAGAAAACTAAACCAGTGGAGAACTGCAAAATTAGCATAAGATGCAGAAGAACTGGATGCGATTGCTTAGAAAATGGTGTTTCTCCTTATTTCTTAGTCTTGGAAAAGAACTTTGTTAAAGATAACATAGAATGGGAAAGGGGAATGCAAATGGTTATCAATTGGGATTACGCTGTGGCAATGTTTCAGGCTCGCTTGGAGAAACCTGCTCTAGTGGAAGGTGTCTCTGTCCATGGCAGGGGGTTGGAACTGAATGAGATTTAAGGTCCCTTCACACCCAAGCCAGTCTGTGAAAACTGATTTATAAACCCATCCTTTCTTCTGTATCCCAACGCAAATGTAGTACATCCTCGTTCAGTAGTTGCGTGACTGTAATTCTCCCCATAATGGACCTGTTTGGTTTCTGTCTCACACTTCCGTTATATGGTAATGCTCCTGTGCTTGTAATCTATGAGCCTCTAAGGCATCTAGTCAGGAAAACATTAATGAAATATCTTAGGGGAAGAAAAAAGAAGGGAAAAGGCACTGTGAAACCTCAACAGTTTCAAGCAGGAAGCTTATGCTGATTTAGATGTGATGCAGGAGTGCTGCTATTCCTGCTGCTGGGCCTGCCGCTTCAATCAAGTAAGGTAGCCATGAGTCAAACATGCATTACACTTCACCCAGAAGTAAAAACTACCCAAATACAAACCGCCTGCACTAACACAAACCCCATCACACCTAAATAGCTTTAATACTTCCCCCCCCATGCCATTTATTTCCAGCAAATGGCAACTTTTACAGGAAAACATCAGTGCTCAGGAGTGGACTCACAAACTGAATCCAGTCCCTAATTTTCACGCAGCTGTCTGCCTTCGTTTATGCGTCGTAGTGAATGGCCGAGGTGTTGCAAGAAAGGGGCAGGAGAAGGGACAGTAAAATGCTCTGTAGATTTATTGTCTTAATGGACCAAACCGTTGTCCCTGGAGGTGGATTTGCAGGCTTGTGCTCAATTCTTTTTCAGGAAGGAGCCTTAAAGCTCCTACAGTTCCAACCCCTGCCACAAGCAGGGACACCTTCCATTAGAGCAGCTTGCTCCAAGCCCCTGTGTCCAACCTGGCCTTGAACACTGCCAGGGATGGGGCAGCCACAGCTTCTCTGGGCACCCTGTGCCAGCGCCTCAGCACCCTTGCAGGGAAGAGCTTCTGCCTTATATGTAACCTAGATCTCCCTTGTTCAAGTTTGATCCCATCACCCCTTGTCCCGGATGGATTCACATTTGGAATGTTTCTCCCTTATTGTTTGGGAATTAAATGATTCTGATGGTGGAGCAGAATGAAGCCCATTCCTCCAAGTAACACTAATAACCTGATGGAATATGGATGTTACTGGAAGCCTGGTATTTAATTGTTGGCGTTTCTGCCTCTGTTACATTTGTGAGCTGTGCTTTAGCATAGCTTTTGAAATGTTTTTCAAGAGTGTGACTTCATTTGTGAGGGTCAAACATGTGATGTGCACCTCTTAAAGAGAAGGAAACACTAATGGAAGTGCTGACACAGGCATCGCTGCGATGCCGAGAACTGAGGTCTCTGTAATCCATCACATTGAAACCTCGTGCAGTGGCATTTGTATGACCTGATGCAAGTCAGACGATGTTTTTGCTGAGAGCAGAATTCAGGAATAATGTAATACGGAAGCTGGATGGATGTTAGTTATCAAAGGTCATTATCTGTTCGCCTTCCAAGCAAAAATAATCAGAATAATGTTACTTTTTGAGACGAACATGACGCTTTTGATATCTGTACTTCTTCCTCAGTGAGCCTTATAAACTGATGCACTGAGTGAGAAAATAAATAGGAAGCAGAAAACATCTTTCCATCCAATCTGAAATAACATCTGGGTTGTGCATATGTAAGAGGGAAATAGGCATACATGAAATAAACACAATTATTTTCTGGTAAGTGGTCTTATTGCAAAGTAATGAGTTTAAAAAAGAAACATAGAAAAAGACATTTCTGTGAGACTGTAGAATACTCCTGGAATAGAAACTTGGCATCTTTTATTCTGGAATCGTTGCCAATATTGCAAGACAGCGTGTGCTTTTAGGCATGATAACACCAAAAGTAACACCTAGGAATGGCCATATGTGTTCCCATGCCACTGCAGCATGGCCCAATACACTTGGTTGACGGATTTCATCTTCGTCCAAGTAGAAATGGTCAAAGTGAGGTTAAGATTGGTAAAGTTTTGGAATTAGATGTTGAAAAATAGATGGCAGTGAGAGCCTGCTGCCTCGTACCGAGGAGGTTTGGGGTAGCATCATGTGTGGAGGTCCCTGGGTTCACAGCAGGTTGTGGCTCTGGAGGGATAGGAGGAGGTGTGAGGAACTTGATGGGAGGGAAAGGGGAGTGAGCAAAAGGTGATGTGCGTGAGCAGATTTAAAGGTTAGTAATGCAGACAGCAGGGAAGATCTAGACTGTTGAGCTTGCCTCCAGCAACTCACTGGTAATGTGATTGAGGAAATCACTGAGAAAACAGGCAAGTCATCTACTGTTATTTTATTATTGGCTTCTAACCTCCTCGTAGTCTCTGCCACAAGAACTTCATTGAAAGAATAGCAGGAAGATGCATGGCGTTGTGCTATTGATTTCTTATGTCTTTTATAGTAGCCTGTAGAGTGCTAGGGCTTGCTGTGCTGGTCAAAGGATAAAAGACCCCTGAAAACAAGGAAGAGGAGTAAGGCTGGTCTGAGAGTAAGAGTGAAGGAATGGGGCAGACAGAAGATTGATGAGCGAGATTAAAGGCAACCAGACAGATTTTGAGCAGTGACCTATGGGAATTCCACTGCCTGCCTTCAGAAGATTATAGTCTTCTGATACAGGGTTTTACCAAAGAAGCCAAAGAATTAATGTGATCTGTTCCTTCCAGATCCGATACTGGAAATTTTCTGCATTCTTTGGGCTGCACAATATTGAGATAATTAAATACATGATCAAGTAAAATATGTGTGCACACATGCGTCTTCGGTGTTCGAGGCCAGATTGGACAGGGCTTAGAGCAACCTGCTCTAGTGGAAGGTGTCCCTGCCCATGGCAGGGGGTTGGAACTGGAGGAGCTTTAAGGTTCCTCAAATCGTTCTGTGATTCTATAATACACAAACCCAGCTTCCCTGGGTTGTTCGCAGCACTAAATACAGGTGCCCAAGGAAACATTAAGTCCTTCTGACCGCTGCAGGCAGTGTGCTGGTCATCTGCTAATGTGGTGCCTTTTTGTGGCTGGATTTATATAGGGACCTGCTAGGCAGCTTGCAAATGCAGGGCAAAGTGTGGTACCCACAGGAGATGCACAGCAGTCCAGCAGCTTTAGGTGCATGTCTATATTTGCTGCACAGGATTAATGTAATAAAATTGACTTCAGTACGCAGCACCTATCATAGATAACTTTAGGTAACCATTTAATAAAATGCAATTTTGTGAATTGCCCCTTTAGTAGCTCTTCCAAAAAGAGAGCAATCAAGGAAATTGTGCATGGTAAAGTTTCATGGCAAGGATCTAAATATGTATGGTTTCATATATTGGTATTTCTTTCACAGTAGTCTGTATGCTTTACATAGTTTGGACGTTTCGGTTTATACTTTCCTGCCTCTTTTTTCATGTCAGTACCCCCACAAACCACTACTGTCCAAAAATAGTACTTAATGAAGCTTTTGATCTCATAATCGTTAAATGGATTTTTTTTATGAGTAGCGATGTGATAGAGCTGTTTGGTTTTTGGCTTTGCTCGTAAGTGTGATGGGTTTGTCTGGTTGCTTTTACTTGAAATCAGTGCCTTCCCTTGAACGCTTTGGGAGTTTTGCTGGAGTAAGGAATAGGGTTGTATTTGGGAGTAAAGAAAAAAGTCTGATCTGTAATATATTTAGTGGCATGGAAAGGGTAGATGAGGTCTCTGTCTTTAGGAATTAATGCATGGCTAGAGGACACTTCTCCAATGTGTCAATAACATCTTAATTTTCCTTTTAATAAGCCTTATGAAGTTCCTGGACTCAGTTATTTTACTGCCTGCGCCAAGCTGTTGTCGTTTTTCCACTGAAATTCCGAATTTCTCAGGGGCAGGCAGAAACCAATGTGAGAAGTGGAGTGTTTTTGGGGGTGTATGTGAATGGATTTCCTCTCTCCTTCCTTCTGGCTTTAATACAGTATAACAACTCCAATTTCAGCCATGTTGGATAAGCTTAATTAGTGTTGAAAAGTGGCTTGTTTTGCAAGATGATCCATTTTTAACCTGAGTAAATGACTTTGTGACTAATAAATCAAATAAGTCGTGCCTTTTCGCATGCAGTGCATTGGGGCTTATAAATACCGTGAGCAGTTCGTTGGGAGTTTCACCTGGTTACCTTTCCTATTTCTGTTTTTAATAATCCTTGTAGGAGTGGGGAATTCAGTCACTTTTAATCATGTGACGAAGAATGGCAGTGGCGTGCTGCTGAGCTACACACACCGTTTGTCCTTCCCAGCTCAGGTGCTGCCCATGGGATCACCTGGAGAAGGCATCTTAGTGCTATGGAGGAAGGTCCTTTTCCATGGTGCGTGATGCTGCTTTGGACTAATTATCAAAGACAGCAGTGCTTCTACAGTCCAGTACCTTCCTTCCTCCCTCTTTCCACTGGCTTCATTCTGTTCCATATCCCCTTACTTATCAACATTATCAGATTCTGGCAAAGACATCCCATGTTAACATTATGCTCGCAAGCACCCGAATTTCAGAAGGCTTGGCCTAGTAGAAGCATATCAGGATTCCCAAATACCAAATCTTTCCTTTCTAGGTGTTTGCAGGTCGTCTTTCCTAACCCCTTACCCGCCTTAGGTGCGTTTAAACAGGAATTATACATCTGAGAGCACAGAAGAAACCAAACTGTGAATAAAATGAATGAGGCATAAACATAGACAAGCTTTCTATGGTTTCTCCATAGTAACCAGAGTGGATGTAGGAAAGTATTTTGTCTTCTTTTTGTAAGCTGGTGCTTAACCAAATCTTTGGTGTATCATGAGATAATGTAGAACTTGCATTGCACAGGAGCAGCATTTGTCTTCAGTAATGCTAAGTTTGCATTAAAAATCAAAACACCAAGAAAGACTTGAGGCTTCAAGAGGGTTTTTGCTGCTGCCGGTGCCTGCAGTAGCTGTTGGGGCAGGGTGCCGCTGTGGCCTGCCCAGATGTGACCTGATGCATTGAATCAGTGCAGCCCCCTGTGAATGAGGAGGCAGAAATAACCCTCAGCAAGATGTGTGGTGCAGTCCTTAATGGGTGCCAGATCTGAGAGATCAAGTTTTAGTCATCAAGACAGCAGAAGAAAACGGTTTGCTGTAGTTGTGGCTGAATTACATTGAGATAGACAATAATAGCTCCTGAAACAACATCTTTAGCATCAACAGCAGTCTCTGAAACATGTAATTTGAGGCACATTGCAATGGATATGCCTGTACAGGTGTAGCTTCTGCCATGAGAGGCGAAGGATGCTTGACTAGTGCTTCTTCAAGCCCAGACCTTCATGCTGCTTGCATCTAGAGCAGACCCCATGAATGCAGGCGGCCTTGGCAGTGAGGTCTCCTTGAGGTCACAGAATTTGCATTCCTGAGGACATTATAGAAATTCTGGAACAATTAATGGAATAAGTGAAGAACAGTCAGATCCTCCTTCCAGGGACTCCTTTTTGCACAGCTCAGAGACGCTTTGACCTTCTAGTTTATTACAGGTCAGGAAAAGTCAATATTTCTTAGCTTGCCAAGTGGGAGGAATTTTAATGAGTTATTGAGTTAAATAGTTAATCCTCCAATACCAGACTTTTTCCCATTCAGATTTACAGTGATAAAAACAAAGGCTTAACAGGGACAGAAAAAACAGGCTTTTGTAGAAACTTCTGCTTGTCTTTGTGTACAGGCTTGAACCTCTGGATCACTAGTAGATGAAACGTAGCTGCAACACTGGGACATTTCATATTGACATGAAATGCTGGGCAGGCAGAAGCTGTGTCGATGTTAGCAAGGAATTTAGTGTGATAAGAAAGGATCAGTAGATTGCAGTAGCTGGTGCTGATGCTCCTCGCATCTCCACTACATGTGATAGGGGGTCTTTAGGTGAGATCCAGCCTGCTCTCCTAGGCTGAACTGTTCTGCTGCTCGAAACACCTTTGAATAGAAGAGCCCTGGGTGCGTTTTGGAGGGTGTTGTGGTGCTGCAGTTGCTGCAGGAGTTGTCCCATTGGATGCTGGAGCACATCTGCAGGAGTGCATCCACTCGAGCTTCCTCTGGAAGCTAGCAAGCCCTGAAACCTTGGCGAGAGCCAAACCTGCATGTGGTAAATGTAGACAACAGGGATTTACGGGTCCAGCCTGCATCACCAGCATGGGAACAGCCAAAGGCTGTTGGAAGTCTCTGCAAGGCTGGTGGCAGGTTGTGCATGACAAAGTGTTTATTCCTGCTTTAATTATGCCTCTTGCAGCATCCCTTTGTAATTCCCAGCTTTGTGTACTTCAGTTAGCATAGAATAATCTAATTTCCTGCAACTCTTGTCGTTGAGCATAATGCTAATTATTGCTCTGAGTAGTGGCTTGTTTGGCAGTGCCCCGTCCTGTATGAATTATAATAATGGTCTGTTGCAAGCTTTTAAGCAAGGAAACTTCAGAAGCAGAAAATGTTATAGCACAAGAGCAGCTTCCTTAGCCTTTTAATAGCATCACACAGCACATAGTACAGTAACGTTCAGACCATTATATCCAATGAACTCTTAAAAGCAGTAGAAAGTTTTTTTCATTATATGTCATTATTCAGAGCGTGAGGATACTGATAGCTGCTTTTACAGTGAGAAGCATCTTCCTGTAATAGTCCCTTGACTTCAGTGTCAGTCTTTCCTGCGGGTTATTATAGCAAAAGCCCCCTGCAATTGTCTGTCTGAGCTTTCATTGATACCTGCGTGTATTTTAGCTTTGGGGATGCTCAGCTTCTGGTTTACAGGGTGGAAGTTAGACTATGAATGCAAACATGGATACAAGAAGCTGAAGTGCTGGCACTTAAGGCATTTTGCTGCCAAAAATTGAAGCTCCTTGTGAGTTCTGTGGCTGGAGGAGCGCAGGTTTTCAGAATTGCTTTCTGAGTGTAACTCATGGCCAAAGTTTGGGCACTGAAGTGCTCTCACTGACTTTTATTCTAGGGGCTGGTTTCACAAAGGGCTAAAAGAACAAGTGACCGCACGTCCATCATGTCTCAGTAAAACATTTTCAGCTCACGGCTCAATGTTATGATGAGTGAGGTCTGGGAGCACAGATGAAGAGCACACTCTTCAAACTGCTGCTACTCGAAGGGCTGAGCTTTTTGCCTTGGAAGCCTTGTGTTGTAGCTCCTGCTCCTGTGCTGGTTGTGCTGCTACAATGGAGAAGTGTGGTCTGAAATTAATTATTGAAATGTACCAAATCAAGGGTTTATTTCCTTATAATAAATACATGATAAAGTGGCTGCCCCATCCCTGGCAGTGTTCAAGGCCAGGTTGGACGGGGCTTGCAACAACCTGCTCTAGTGGAAGGTGTCCCTGCCCGTGGCAGGGGGTTGCAACTGGATGAGCTTTAAGGCCCCTTCCAACACAAACCATTTTAGGATTCTATTAGGCAAATGTTGCTCATGCTGATCTTTTCTGCTCTTCCAGTGCTTTATGGGGAGGATGGCTTGCACGCATCGTGTGAGAAGAAGTACTGTGGCCGGGGCAGTAAGTGTGTGGTGAACAAGGACACCAACCAGCCCGAGTGCAGATGTGTGGAGGATTGCAAGTCCAGCTACATGCCCGTGTGTGGATCTGATGGCAAATTTTATGAGAATCATTGTCAACTGCATCGAGCCTCCTGCCTGCAGAGGAAGAAAATCTACATTATCCACAGCAAGGATTGTTTCTTCAAAGGTAGGGCATCACTAAAAATAAGTACTTCTGTAGGACTTTAATCACGCATCTTACCGTAATCCTGATAAATGGCTGAATGGTAGGTGTTGTTTCTGAAAGAGAAATTCTTCAAGGATGATTTGCTCTAGGGTGCTGTAGAACATAACACAATGTTTTATGCAGCTATTAAGCTCTTTAGTGTCATCACCACCCAAAATGTAATCAAACTGGGAACTGGTAAATAATTAACATCATTGTATGCGCTGTCGTCGTGCTGCTCAATGCTTTCAGCTGCCAGTGTAATAACTTCTTTACAATCCTGTTCATTTGTTAAGGCTTTGAACAAGACAAAAGATGTTAAGAAAAAGTATATGGTATTACAAAAAACTTTGTTGCAAAAATGAGAAAGAAAACCCTACTTAGGCAAATGACACGGGCAAAGGAAGGGAGCTGTGCAGGTGAAATAAGAGTGTACCACCAGAACGGTTCTGGTTACCCATAGACTATACGCATCTTCAGCCGTTTTACTGGTTCAGGAGCAAATTTCATTATCGTTATTGCACCAAACCATGAAAGGGATGGAGTCCTGTGTCTTTTCCGTTAATACTTTGTATGCCATGCACCATACTGTCACAAGTCAGGTGAGGCTGCAGTAGCCAGGAGTGTGTGATAAAACGCCAGGGAGTGGAGGAAGTCATAAATGATTTTATTTCTAATGAGAGGTCTTGTAAAGGCCTCACTAGAGTATACCTCAAACTCGTTGTCAAATATGACTCCATATACTTACAGTAAGATTGGAGTAGGTTGTTGCAAATATATCCAGTGACATTTATGTGATCAAATATGAAAATAATTCCTTTATCCGCAGCTCACTGGGCATTTGAGCCCCTGAGGGGCTTGGCTGTGTACAGAGCTATTCATCACAGGTTCTCATTTACTAACATGATGCTAGAAGAGCCTGTTTAAGAAACAGGAGCCCACTCGAAGAGTCGTATTAATATATCCATGTGATGCTCTTTGCAGATAGAAAAGCATTACCGTTGTTGTCTCATTTATTCTGGAGATCTGGCTATGGGTGGGACAGAGGAGCCTGTCTGAGGATGGACCTGGTAAACACTGGTTGAGCTGGCTTAGTTTGTCACAGCACACTCTGAATTGAAGTGGTTAATTAGATCTAGGATCAATAGGCCTTGTATGAAGCTAGTCATGGAAAGGGTCACCTAAAAACATGTTTAGAGGGATAGCGCATGAGCAGGTCAAGGGGAAGAGGGGATTTCTTCCCCTGACTCCCAAAAAGTGTCCTCGGTTTTTTCATTCCTGTACGTATCCCACCTTCTTACAGTGATGCTTCTGGCCTGGGTTTTTATTCATTGCTTATCACATAGAGCGTTAAAGAAAATGAGTTCTCATTGCAGTAATCAGTGCCTCTGCAGTGGCTGTATTATACCTAATGATACAATGTCACACTTGAATACTTTCCTGAACACGCCATGAAATGATATCAGGAAGTAGTAGTCTTGGGTCCCAGTTTAAAGTAACCCTTAAACTCTTGCCATGGAGCACTGCTTAACTCTGCTTTCCAGCAGAGTAACAGCTTTATGAAAGGGAAGAAACAAACTCACTTGTCTTCCTGCATGAATAAATAGAAAGTGCTTCATACCGCTGTCTACGGGGATAAAATATAGGAAAGCAAAGTTCACCTTAAAGGGGGAATAATCCCACAGAGTGGGACTCCATGGGAGTATTTGCCTTCAACCCTTGTTTTTGCCATGTAGCTCCTGAGTAACCAGCTGTGTGTCTTTTCATGTCATTGTACTTTAGTCTTCTATTTGTAAATCACAGAATGATGGTGTTTTCTTTTAAATAGAAGATTTGTAGTAAGCAATTAAGCTACAGGTTTATATCAACTTTATGAATGCGGCATAAAGGGTAAGACTTTGGAGAACAACATTAAACGTGCTGCATGTGAGGTGTACATCTATCAGCATCACACGCTTTCTGTTTGTTTTCTATGCAGGAGATAGTTTAATTATGTGAGTACAGTCAGGCTGATGAGTGGGCTGCTTTGTGGGTTTTGGTCCTGGTTGACTTGTTCAATTAAAGCTTAAGTCCCTGAGTAGAGCTGAGGGACGCCACAGATTGCATCTGTGTGCTCTGCCAGTTTACCCAGTTATCACAGACAAACTGGATGGCCTTAAAGTATGACAGAGATCAAATACTCCAATTCCACGTTGGCTGAGCCAGGTTATCCTTGGTAAACTGGTAACAAAGCAAACAGCAAAGCTCTTTTTACTTTTGTGTGGTTTGGGAAAGGGTTTTTTGGTCATTTAGCATATTCATCACATATTTTTGTATGGATTTTGTACAGAATTTGGAAAGAAATCCCTGTGGATGACCACCTGCCTTTCTTCACTTCATGATGCACATAGTCCCACTGCTGGGTTGGAGCCTTTCACTGTTGCTCAGAACAGTATTTCATGCCGTGAACTTTGAACGTGCATGTTATGTGCTTGGTTGTATGTGTATGTACCACATACATGTGCAAGTGTGTATGCACATTGGAAGAGCAAGAACAACTTGTTCTTTTATGATGTTTAGGCAGATATAGCATAGAGATTGGAGCCTTGCTCTGTATGGGAGGAGGATGAGAAACAAAGGGGAAAGCTGAAATGAGAGGATTTGCTTGGATGTAGGAGAATGTTTTCTTAGGAGGATGTTCGAGTGGTGGGACAGGCTCCCCAAGGGGCACATCCATCTCTGGGGGCCTTCAGGACCTGGCTGGGAATAGCCCTGAGCAACCTGGTCTGACCCTGCACTAAAGGTTTAAATTCGGAGACCTCTTGCAACCCGCATCATCCCATAATCTTAGGATTTCAGGGCCTTAAATGGCATCTTTCATTTTCAACTTCTCATTTATCTTTCCTCCAGTTTCAAAAAGTTCTTTCTAATTATGGGAAATGATAATCATCTGTATGTTGACAGAACATTTTCTATGCTTAAATGTACATAAATTACAAACTTAGGGGGGAAAAAATCCCAAGCAGGCTAATAACTCGTGATACATCGCTGCAGTGATGCTGAGCAGATATGAATTCAGCCTCAGGTGGTGGTGTTTTATTTCCTCTACTTTATTTGTTATCCATGTATTAGTTTGGTGCTGTTACTTCCAGAAATCATTTGTTCCAGTGAATAGCATTTCAAAACCATCTCTTAAGAAGGTGTTGGGTATTTTGCTCATTTAGTGCTTGCAAAACAGGCAAACCTGCTCCATCGGCTGGCTCCCAGACTGCAAAGAAATCTGCTCCATTTATCACACTCCATCTTTCCAGCTGGAAAAAGATCTTGAATGTGAGCTAATGGCAGATTTCCCAGCTGGCAATTAATATTTGCTGATTTCACTTTGCAGCACTGCTGACAGGCTGCTTTGGTGGCAGGGAGGTGGATTTGGAGCTCATGGGAGGCATGAAATTAATGCCTCTGGGCGGCAAGCTGGGGTCTTCACCTTGTAGGTCTGGCCTATAATGATCGTTTTGGTGTCCAATGTAAATACATTAGGAGGTTCAAGCCTTATAAAGAGAGAGAAATGCTTTATACAGTGGAGATATGTGTTTGCTCTCGGTAGAGCTGGAACAGTTCTCACTATGCTGAATACTTCAGCACTCTGTATACCAAAGGGATTCCTTACTATTCCCATGCTTGCTTTTTTATCTCCCTCCTCGGAGTCTTTTGGGGAGGAATCAATTTTACCTGGCTTTTCAGGCTGAATCCTCTTTAAATGTGATTGACAGCTTAACTCCTTATAAACAGGCTGCATCAATTTTGGGATAAATTATGGAAATTCCATTGATTTATGTGAGGGTGTGAAGTTGAGACAGTCTGCGCCTAGCTAGTGGGAAAAGTGGTGTTTTCTAAAGTGATCCCTGTCCAGCATTCCTTGTGTTTTTATAGCTCCAATTTGCGGCCATGGCCATCTGGGGAATGCAGGAGTAGCTGCAATGTGGCCTTTTGTTTTTAATATGAAGTTGTGTAAAGTTTGGTTTTTACAATGGTCGTGGCTGGGGCCCCTGTGAACAGTTTTATTTGCTCTCTGTTATCTGTTTCATCTCAAGGACCAGTCTATAAATCTTCTCGAGTTGCCAGTCCTGACGTGCGTGGCTGTAATATCTGCCATAAAACCAAACAGCCTCATAGTATGTATCAGCTAGTGAACAAAGGAATTAAAGGGTATTTCAGCAGCAGTGTTAACATCTTAACACCACCAGTGAAAAGTCAGCGTTCTTCTTCCTACTTTCTTTCCCCTTATAACTTTGGGTGTTCTGGTTGAACTGCAGTCACTAAAGCCATTGGTCAATGCAGTGTGCAGCCTGTTCATCTTAACTGGAGGACTATGCTATCATCAAGCACTGTTCGGCACATGAACGTAAAGGGTGTGATAGCTGATTAAGAAAGGGGTTTAGGGAACTGTTTACACATTGAAGATAGAAAAGCACAGCCTAAAACTGTGGCATAGAAGACAATGGTAGCATGAGACAGTCTCAGTTTAAAGCATCCAGAGTTGCAGCTATGTTTGAGTGCAGAGAAATGGGATGCAGCTCTCGCTGTTCTTTAGGGTGAATGGCATCTGCTGAGCCAGCTCAAAGCCTGGCACTGGTAAGCCTTCACTGCAGTGGTCTCAGGAAAGCTGAGAGGTGATAATGAAGCTTCCTTTGATGCTTTGCCTGAGCGGTTGTGATGGGGAATGAAAGCAGAGGAAACAGAGTAGGATGGAGAATAAAAGTAAAGGATGTGGGAAGGGACACAGAACACTCAGTATGCCAGGGGATGTTTGTCTTTCCTTTTCACCTGTTTGTGTGTACTGTTTGCATCGGACGCATGCTTGTCCTGATTTGATGGCAGTCTGGATTCAGTGTCCGCCTCACTTCTCTGCAAATCAGGTTAATATTTATTGTATGTAAATTTGGGAGCTTAATCCAGAGGTGAAGGTTTTTTTAATTGTAACACAAACCAACAAAACAAACCCTGAGACAGACCAAGAAATTGCTTTAAAAGGAAAACTGAGAAGGTTAAAAGGTAAAGGCTGAGGATTAAAGAGTAAAATGATTAGATCGTGGTAAAGGGTGCTGGAAACTGAATGGAGGAAAAAATGAATAAATTTTAGGGCGAGGAGGTTTAGAGGGGCTTTAAAGATAAAAAGGGCTGACACATGAGAATCATAGAATCCTAGAATAGTTATGGCTGGAAAGGACCTTAAGATCATCCAGTTCCAACCCCCCTGCCGTGGGCAGGGTCACCTCCCACTAAACCATGGCACTCAAGGCTCTGTCCAACCCGGCCTTGAACACCGCCAGCAATGGAGCATTCACAATTTCCCTGGGCAACCCATTCCAGGGCCTCACCACCCTTACAGTAAAGAATTTCTTCCTCATATCCAATCTAAACTTCCCCTGTTTAAGTTTGAACCCATTACCCCTTGTCCTGTCACTACAGTCCCTAATGAAGAGTCCCTCCCCAGCATCCCTATAGGCCCCCTTCAGACACTGGAAGGCTGCTATGAGGTCTCCACGCAGCCTTCTCCAGGCTGAACAGAACAGTTGATTAAAAGCTATTCAGCACCAATGCTTGTTTTTCTGGATGCTCAATATAAAAATCCGTGGAGCAAATTGAAGTTCTGAGTGCTTGGGAATACCAAGAGGCTGGGTGCTGCAGGTTCAGTTAAGGGGCAGCTTCCACCAGCCTTTGCTCCCTTTCTGCTCAGGGATTTAGCAGGCACTTCTTGCTAATAGTAGAGTCCCAGACTGTTTTTTGTTGGAAGGGACCTTAAAGCTCCTCCATCTCCAACCCCTGCCACGTGCAGGGACACCTTCCACTAGAGCAGCTTGCTCCAAGCCCCTGTGTCCAACCTGGCCTTGAGCACTGCCAGAGATGGGGCAGCCACAGCTTCTCTGGGCACCCTGTGCCAGCGCCTCAGCACCCTCACAGGGAAGGTCTTCTGCTTAAGAGCTCATCTCAATCTCTCATGCTTAATCTCCAAGGTTCCCCTTGTCCTTCTTACGCTGGGGGTGCCAGAACTGTATGAATGCTACTGGAGGTGTCGTGAAGTCGGAGGAGCACTATTTAAAATATTTATTTGGGGGATAAAAGCTAGGTCATGGAGAGGAGTTTGAACGGTGAAGTGCCACCATTGCAGTGTTTGCATAGGGATGGATGCTGGGGAGATCAGTGTCCATCCCTTTGCCCAGTGCTGCTTTGGGTAGTCACTGTGCAGCCCAGGGATGCAGCAGCCAAGCGTGGCTCATTGAGTTGCAGGTACCAGTCACTTGGCTGCTTCATGTGAATTAGCACTGACGCTTTCACTGGCACCTTCCTGTGGGGTCTGCCGCACTGCTGAAGTGTACATGTAAATCCCATTACCTCTAATTGAGTGGGGATCAATCACAAATTAAGAAGCAAGAGGAAGGTTTCCAGGTGAGATTTAAATGGGGAGGCTTTTACTGATAATATTTTGCTTTTTCCATCAGTGTGTCCTAGAATGCTTTGCAAAGATTAATGAATTAGATCTCACAACATCCTGGCCTGCCAGGAAAATAGCAATCCACCCATTATAGAGGAGGAATTGCAGTCTAGAGGAGAGGCAGTGACTTTCTGAAGGTCATAGATATTCCTATTGGAACTCTTGTTAAATGATCCCAATTCTAGGGCCCCTGTCTCTATAACATCCCCTGGCATTTTCTATTTTTTTGCTATAGGAAGTGCTGTATTTCCAATAGATTTTGCAGGGGTGAATAAGGGGCATGGATCGCTTGGGGCTTCTGAGCACAGAATCGCCGTGCCCAAGCAGGAGTGCAGCAGGTAGTGGTCAGCAGAGGTGGGATTGTGGTGTGTGACGTTCAGAAGAGTGGAGTTGTGCTGCCTTTGACATGCAGGTTGTGAAGCCCACCCAGGTGCCATGCTCACATAAAGAGTTACCCTCAGTTCAGGTTTGGGGCTCTGGAAGGGAAATACTGTGGTTTTGCAAATGCAATTGCAGCCTCCTTGTCACATAGTGATCTTGCTGAACCAAACAGTCCCCATGGTAATGAATGTGTGCGATGGAGAAAGCCCCAGCTCACTCTTCCTCTTTCAGTTAAACATTCAGAGGAGGAAAGAACCGCACAATGTGGAGGGAGAAACTTGCTCACGGCTCTATTGAAATGTAGCTTTCATAGTGAAAAGCCTGTTGGTGTGTCAAGTCCAAAGCAGACATTTGGTTTCCTTTTGAGTGAGGGCTGTTTTCCCTGAAACAACAAACAAAGGCTCTCCTGTTAGAGGTTAGATGTGTAAAATGCATGGGGCTTGTCTCTCTCTGCAATGACTGCAGTCTGCAGTCAGGGTTCTCCTCTTCCCTCCTTGCTTTTTGGCTGCCGCCCTGGCAATTCAATTGAGAGTTTAGCAAATGCGGCGTTTCGTTGCTTGAATTATTTCAGAGTAATAGCCGAAGCTTTAGGGGGGGTTTCTAAGTGACGTTCCAAGTCCTCAAGTTCTTCAGGAAGAGATGTCCTGGATGAAGGAACGACTGTCGAATTTAGGATCACCAGTGGTACTCTGTCACAATGACCTGTTGTGTAAGAATATTATTTACAACAAGAAAAGAGGTAGGTGTTGAACTGACAGTAAGTAGTTAATGGCTTTTTTTATGCTGTAGTTGTATTTGCTACATCAGTGTTGTTTTACTGACTTGTTCAAATGGATTCAGTTTGAGCTTTTGAGACCCAATGTAATGGTAGTGGTATCTATGCAAATGCTTAATTGACTAGTTCTCACCTGTATGTTCAGTACAGAGGAAGAATGTTGGCGTTCCTTTTCTTTAATGAATTAGTTTATTAATACCTAATCTACCTGTCTCACTAGGCTTCAAAGTACATAATGTTCATGTTAATTTTATTCAAGTTATGTAGTGGTTTTAGGAAGAAAAAGAGTAATCATACCAGCATAGAAAATAGCGCGGAGACCTTATCTCCTTCAATATGGGTATTGTTCTGGTTTGTGACTGTGGGAAGACAGTTTCATAATGAAGTCTCTTAATGATACTTAAACTGTGTTGCTGAATGTAGCATTATTTTCTGCATGAGGAACATAGGCATCTTGAAGATTTCTTTTGTAATTACATACTTTACTTGAACAGTTGTAGGCAATACATGTCTTGGCAAAGATAAATTACTTTTGTTTTTATTCTAATAAACGTAACTCATGTTATTAAAAATTGCCTTCATTATAATTTATGAAATTTCTGTATAAACCTGGTTTCTTTTCTTTCTTTTAGTGGTTTGAGGTTTGGTTACTAAATGAATCTATTTAAGGCAAACTTGTGATACTGAAATGGCCATTGTTCAGTTCAAATGCACAACTTTCCTAACAGGCATTAAAGTGTTGTTGAAGAGGTCTTTCTGATAGGAATGTAATGCTCGTGAATAAATCCAAGGAAATCTTCAGTTCCCGAAGTTATTTGTGGGCACAAGTTTAAAAACCAAATTGCGATTTATTTTTTCATTCCCAAATTTGACTGAAAAATCATCTCAAGTTGTCTGATAATTCTGGTGTGTGTATAAGTGCATACAGGTGGTATTTCCATAGCTGAGCAGATAAGGGACAGTTAATACGCTGGTTTTGTTTGTGTGCTTCTTTAGAAAGTCCAGATATCTACCAGTATGCATAGGTGGTCCATACAGGCGGTCCATATACTTGGTCCATACAGGCAGTCCATACAGGCGGTCCATATAGGTAGGCAATATCTGAAGGGGGCCTATAGGGATGCTGGGGCGGGACTCTTCATTAGGGGCGGGACTCTTCATTAGGGGCGGGACTCTTCATTAGGGGCGGGACTGTGGTGAGAGGACAAGGGGTAATGGGTTTAAACTTAAACAGGGGAAGTTTAGATTGGATATGAGGAAGAAATTCTTTACTGTAAGGGTGTGAGGCCCTGGAATGGGTTGCCCAAGGAAGTTGTGAATGCTTCATCCCTGGCGGCGTTCAAGGTGGGGTTGGACATAGCCTTGGATGGCATGGTTTAGTGGGAGGTGTCCCTGCGCATGGCAGGGGGGTTGGAACTCGATGATCTTGAGGTCCTTTCCAACCCTAACTCTTCTATGATTCTATGATTCTATGATCCTGCTCAGTGGGTCGTGATCGAGATGCAGAGAAGCTCAAGGAAAGGAATTTGACCGCTTCCAAGGTATACACAGGGCTTTTGCTTTGCTATTAGAGCTTGGGCAAGGCTTTGCTATAGCATGTGCAAGGACCCTGTGGGCTTATGTCAACCCTGGGAGGCCTTCTCTAACACTCATCCACCTCCTACCCAGAGGTTTTCCATTGGAAGCCATGGCGCTGATTGCCAGGCATTATCATAGGGCTTTTTTCCCCTCATTAAATCTAGAGCAATCCGAACCCTGTGTTAACATTCGCAGTGAATATTTAGTTGTGTTTTCATATGTAAGCATTTTGGCTGTGGCCATGGCCCTTTAGCTTGCTATTCATGAATATTTTAGCAAATTGGTTTACTAACAGGAACACTGCCAGGAAGCGAATGTTCCTGAATATTAGGAGAAAACTGGATTTAACTCTGTCTTTGCAGTTACTTGCTGTGGAAGTCCCATCTTAGCGCTCCTCTGGGAGGACCAGCAGAGCCAGTTAAAGCAAATCTTGTTTGGAAATGTGATTCTCAGAACCTGACCATGAATAAACTCATCCGAAGGCTGATAGACAGCGGTGTGTGGCTAACCCTTGGCACAGCACCTGGATGCCTTGTAGGTCAACTGGTAGCAATGGCAAAGTCACTTGTAGGCTTGAAAGAATCTTTGATATTTGGCCCCTTTTTGGGTCAGACCTGCACTTGAGGCTTTTCAGAGGGAAAGATGTGGAAATGAAGGTTTTTGTGTGGGGAACCCCATGTAATGTGAAGGGTTTTGAAAGGTAACTGGAGCCTGGGTTCTGCTGCATTGCATGCTCTGGTCCTTCTGGCAGGGGCTTCAGGGATGCTCGTGCATTGGGGAGGGGGGAGAGCTTTCTGTTCACTCACTGTGGAGGATCATCTCCCTCCCAGAGACTCCATGGTTTAAGGTGTCCAGAGGCGTCAGTGGTGGGTGGAAAGGGAGCTCTTCTTTCCCAGGAGCTCAGTACCATTGGTGAGCTGGCACTTGGGATGCCTGCCTTGCGGAGAGAAAGGATGTCAGAGTAAGGAATGTTTACTCTTTAGAGCATAAAATCCATGCTCTAAACTAGAGCCAAGAGGTTCTCTTCTGGTTGTGTACTCTGATAAACATAGCCCGTGTTTGAGGGGCGGCAGGTTCATGTCTGCTCCTGATCTGCTGGGTTGGCATCTGCCTCTTGCACTGTCTGTCCTGAGAACAGAGCAGTCTGCGTTACCAAAACATCAGTCTGCTGCAGCCATTGATCAGCTGCAGGTTTCTGATGCTGGATGGTTTTCATGTGATTTGCTCAGTTGGTTTGGTCCTGCAGCGCAGTGGATGAATCACACAGCGCCGTGCCTCTCTTCCACAGCTTCCCATTGCTTTCCAATTTGTTCCATACAATGGTTATCATCACACTGGGTTCTTCACCTTGCTGGAGGCATGGGAGGACTGTGGCTTTTCCGCAGAAGTGGAAACTCAGGGGAATGCCTATCTAAACACAGCGGGTACAACTTGGGTAGCGTTGTGGTAGAGCTCCACATCTAACATGGATGCGAGAAGCTCAGCACATCTGGAAAACATCTGTCTTGGACTCCTAATTTGGCACTGTCATTCTTGGAGGCACTGTAAAACAGGGCCCTGTGGAAAATGCTTAATATTCCTGGACACATTGTGTTTTGCTTTAATGGTAGAACAGCTTGTTAGGTCCAAACAAACTGGCAGAGAATCTTGCTGAAGCTGTACAGTGCAGAGGAAGTAAAAGGCCATTAAGACAAAAACCTCCACCCCCCCGAACCCAGGAGATTTTGGCTGCATTTTTAACTGGAACAGAACTGAAAGATAATGAAGGCATTTTGTGGCCCCGCACTGGCCTTCAGCTGGGTTTTATTTTACATAATGGGTTGGTGAAAATCGCAGTGCAGTTACTTTGGGCTCACTTTAGAAATGTGAACAGGCTGCAGCTTCGGGCTCATCAGTTACAGCTAATTCCTTTGGCTCTTTGAAAGCTGCAAGGCTTCGTTTTCCTTTCCAAGAGGTGGCTTGGGCATGGGCAGCCTTTCTGCCCTGATAGCATTTTTGACCGATATTCTTTCTGAAGTCAGATTTCACCACTTGCTCAAATTGATGGCTATTTCCTAATGGATAGGAATGATTCAAGGGTTTTTCTTTGTGGTTTCGGTGACACTGTTGCCTTCCCTCCCCTCCGCCCTTTGAATTTTCTGCATTGGGCTGAATTGTAGAATCATAGAACAGTTAGGGTTGGAAAGGACCTGAAGATCATCCAGTACCAAGAGTTCAAGAATGGGAGAAGCGTTTCAGGAATGCTTCATTATCCTGTTCAATATTGTTCTGGCCATGAGAGTGAATTGAGTTTGTAAAGGAATCTGCTCTGTACTATCTCGTCTACACAAGTGAATGTCTTTGGTAACCTAAGTTCTGGGAGTGTAGTAATATAACTTAATTTTCCTGACATTAACATACATAAAATGCTAACAGTTATCCCAAAGGAGCGCTTGACAGTGAGAACCTGATTTGAGAATGGAGCAGCCTTGAATCCCCAAATCTTGTCTCCCTGCTCCTCAGAAAGGCTCCAGAAAAAGCCATCATCCCCAACCAGGAGCTGGAGAACTCTGACATTTCCAAGTAATCAGGTAGAATTACTGCACATCCAGATATCTTTAACCTATTTAGTGACATTTCGCTCACATCATCTCATAATGTTCATTGGATCAGAGAACAGCCTAGAGCCATC
This sequence comes from Amazona ochrocephala, assembly GCA_039720435.1. NCBI lineage: Eukaryota > Metazoa > Chordata > Aves > Psittaciformes > Psittacidae > Amazona > Amazona ochrocephala. The sequence continues at coordinate 18,660,589 of CM077889.1, forward strand.
TGCAAAATGCTTCGTGAAGCATATTGATCTGGGAATGCAAAACCTTTGTATGTATTTCCTATGGAATATTGTGTTTCTTGTATAACTTTTTACTGCTATGGATTTTCCTGCTTATTCTTTTTATTATTCTTTTTTTTCCCCCACTAATGTAAGTCAGGAGAAAAGAATGAGAACAGCACAGAGAAGAGCATCGTTAGTGCCAATGTTGGGTCACTCAGGCTGTATCCTCAGCTGTATCCCACAGTATGAAAACCCAGAGTGGCTTTACCCAAGTTGAGAAGCATGCCTGATGGCGAAACCTATCTGGAATCAATAAGTTAAAAGGAAATGAGAATAGGATTGCAAATGTTTGTGTTGTTTTAAAAAGCAATATCAATATTTAGTTGAAATACAGGAAGAGATTTTGGAGGAGCATCCAAAGTTATGTTTGAGCTCTATAGATGGCTGTAACTTGTGTCTTGGCAGCAGAGGGAATAATGTTTGTATTCTGATTTTGAATGACAGAGTTGGAAAACCTTCTAGAATCTCTTGTTCTAAGGAAGGTAAAAAGCTGGTTTAGTGTGTTGAACAAACCACTTCAAACTGTTGTAGAAATAATGTTCTGACTTAGTGTTGGTGTGAGTGAGCTTTTGTATGAGGAAGTGTCTGAAGCCGTGCTGAGTGAGGTTTATCCCCGCTGAGACATTTCAAATACTGAGTAAACTGGAGATTTATCTATGATTTAGTTTCTGTAAGTCCTGCCTTTATATCCTGCATGAAGTTGTGTCTAAGGTGCACGTTAGCACCTGAATTAATCTGTTTTTAAAGGTTTAAGAAAACCCCAAACCACTTAACATCGACATACATCATCTGCTCTGAGATCAGTGGTAGATAATGGGGCGTGAGGAAACTCCTGAGCACTCTGAAAGATGCTGGTCTGATTTGTTCCTTCTGTTACTGTATTTGGCTTGGTACTTGTTACCAAGGAGGGAAAAACAAACCTTGGATGTTTCATAACAAAAAGAGCAGAATAAATAAACCATGAGCTATTGGTTTAGTGCCGTTCTGTTTCCGCTGGCAGTTTAGTTATCTCCGAGGAAAGCAGGAGCTCAGTGATGGAAATCCCTTATTGTCAGTAAAGGCTGTTCATGGGAACCCAGCACCTGTAACAGGTACCAACTGAAACCTTTTTATTCCTCTGTACCTTAGTACTGTGAATTCCCCCCAGGTTTAGATAGCAGGTGACAGATTACCTGGGCAGGTATTTGTCAAGCCAGTGCCACGTGTCACAGCTCCCTTGCTCCCACTGACTCTGTGCTTGCCACAGTCTTTGCTCTGTGCTGCTGATCGATACAGCAGAAGGTGCAGATAAAGGGTAAAATAGATTTTGTGAGCATAAACCAGAGAGAATTGACATGCCCTTATTTTAGTTTGATTTACACTTCTCTGTATATTGTTTGAGTGATAAGGGATCTTCTCAGCAGTTTCAATCCAGGATCCAGTCCGGGGATCCAGCATGGATCTACCTGCAAGATGGACAGCCTGGCAGGCAGGTGGTATTTGGTGGAAAGCATGAAATAAACCCAAACTAGGCTATTTTCTGCTTGGGTGTTATTGCTCTTATTTTAAGCAGCCTGTTTTGAGGAAGTTCTGATTGATTGGATATTTTAATTAGTGCCTAAATAATTCCTACTTGATTAATTACTTTTGCTTGCTTCATCCAAGGGAGAGCCTGTGTCAGTGCTGATTGCAGCCCCCGCAGGCGTCCCTCTGCCACTGGAGAAAACCCACAGGAATGGGCTCTCCCTTCTGCTCCCTTATTTTTTCTTCATTTCTTGGTGGGGGGATGCGCTAAAATGTGTTTTCTTTGTAAATCTACTTACATGCATCAACTTGAATAAAAGAGTTTTCCAGCACTGAGTGATGAGAGCCTTCACACACGTGTTTCAGCCTACCAGCAAGCTGAAAAAGGCTCTTTGGAGCAGACTTTTGTCCACGTTGGGTACTCAGGAACTTTTGTACTGGTTTCCTGTGGATGCTGTTCCCAGGCATGTTAGTGAAGTGCTCTAGAGAGTCACCAGCATCTGGAGACAGGAGTCTCCTTGCTTCTGCTGAACCAAGGAAACACTGAGAAGATGCTGTGCTTGGGTGGAAAAGCAGTCAGAGGCTGGGGCAGGAGAAGGAGCTTGAGTAGTATTTGGGGATCATAGAATGGTTTGGATTGGAAGGGACCTTAAGCGGTGCGGTGCCAACAGCATCATGTCACACTGCCCTTTCCTGCAGCCCCCTGGAAACAGGCTGTGTCCTCTCTCCCAGCAGATGATGCTGGGCAGAGGCATCCAGCCTGGTGCAAGCCTGGAGAGAAGGTGGCAGAAGGTGGCGTCCTGACTGGCTGCAATCTCAGAGCAGTTGTGGCTCCCTTAGTGTAAAGCACGTCAGCTCCTCACCGCTAGCTCTTAATATTACCATGCGGGCGAGGAAGAAGTCTACAGAGAGCTCTCCGATGGGGAAGGCTGGGATTATAAAGCTTGCCTGGATATCCTCTGAGTATGAAAAATTAATTTAGATACAGTCCTTCAGCTGAACTCTCTTCAATACATTTTAAGGTTTCATACATTGCAAAGTTCAGCAGCGTGTGATGAAATTTGCAGTAATAACACAAAAGCTTCAGCTTCCCTCTGAAACTTACTTTTTCGCATTGCTGTTGTCCTACAGGGCACAAGGATAAGCTGGGCTAGTTCCCAGGCCATGGGGTGCCCTGTAGCCAATGTTCCTGTCTTACACAGCAGGTACATCTTCATCCCTATTCCGGCAGTGGTTACCATGGGGAATCCTCTCCCTTGCTGGAGCCCTCTGCCAGCCCTCCTCATCCTCGTGTTTTGCAGTCTTTTGCACAATTGTGTGATGAAATTCACTTTGCGAAGGTTGTGTTTTCTCCATGAATGTATCCAAGAGCATCATCTCTTACTTCTTCCTTTGTCCTCTTGCTGTGTATCCTGGGGCAATCTAGAAGATGCTTAGTTACCTCCATACCTCTCTGTTCCCATGCACTACTGGACATAGCATTCCCAGTTTTTCTTGGAGCTGTTCAGTCCATCTTTCCAGGTGATCTTCCACTGTTTGAGTACTTTCTTAAACACAAATGCTGAGCTCTTACATTCTGTGCATTAGCGTAGAGATTATTAAAGTAGCCCAGCACTGATCAATAATAACTGATACGGGGTGGTCTTAGGCACTCTATAGCTGTTACTGTTAGACAAGGGGTTTCATCCTTAACTAAACAGGGAACAGTTAGGAGAATTTACTGCTGGGAACTGTATTCAGGTGAGGTACTGATGTTCAGAATTTCAATGGAGTATTAAATCCCTTTTAAGCCATAAAAAATTGAAAGTTTATGAAGGAGAGTGACTTGTACCTTTGAATTTTAGTTCTGTGAAGTTATCGCCCCTCAGAACAGCATTGCAGGAGAATACCTTGGTAATCAAATCTGTCATTTTAAAACTAAGTGAAATTAAAGTAGGCAAAGAGTGTAAAATAAACTGGAAAATTTGTGGGGAAATGGAGTTTATAAAGGAATGACTTGGAGGATTTGAGTCTGCATTCTCTGCATGAATAAACTGTAATAATTTCTGAGTAATCGCTGTTAAAGCTTTTGGTGACTACTGAAGTACATGATGGCATATGGCATGTCAGCGGGAAGCGCTGATTTAGAGTTTGATATTACACACCAGTTTTCAAGCTGTTAGTTCCAAACCAGCAGCAGGCAGGTGGCGAGTATTCAGCAGCTTGGCGGGCAGGTGGGATGCTCTGGATGGAAACCCCATCCTTTTCCTGCTACCTCATGGGCCTCTTTTCCCCCTCTCCGTGGTTTTTTATTTCTCTTGTCACTGGTTATTCCCCAGCATCCTGTGCTTTGGTGGGAGGAACTCAATGTCCCCAACCCAGGGGCAGCTTTGAGGCATCCTTGGCATTATTGCTCTTTTGGGGCAGAAATTGAGATTTCCTTGTTTATTGGGAGAGAGGGAAGGAGGGGGAGGCACAGACTCCTTTCATGCTAATGGAAAAACCTCTAAAAGCCGCAGGTGAGCATTGTAAACCAACCCTGTACATTTTGCTGCTCAAAATGTGTCCTAATTGTTCTGGTAAAAAGCAAGCACTTATCCTCTGTGAGTTAGAAAGCTTGCACGCTTGAGTACCTCTGGGTACCTTTTGTGTCCTTTCTTTATGCGACAGTTGCAAACGAAGATGCTAATGGCTGTCTCCTGAAGCTTTAGTAGCCAGCTTTTGAACAGAGAACACTGGCAGTTTTCCCAAATATCTGCCATGTGTTGTGGACAGCCTTAAACAAACAACCTTGTACCTACTCTGAAAAATACTGGGGTAGGAAATCATGGTATTGGAGAGAATGTGGGTGAAGTGTTGCCATAGGGTGCAAGGTGTTGTATGGCACAACTTCCAGTTGGTTCTAACTACACGTAGTTTGGGCAGAGCTGCCATGGACCATGTACAGGTGTCTCCTGTCACTTTGGGTCCTTCAGGGGTTACTCATACATCCTGATGATTTTAAGAAACAAAGTCACTTTATCTACTGGAGTAGGCATTTAAGATGCTTGGAGGAGAGAAGGGAGAGGAGCAAGTGCGGAGCATCGTTTCCGCTTTGTCCTGGGATTTTGCTGGTGAAGCTGCCATCCAACAAGGAATACTCCCACCCTGGTGCAATTAATATGGCCTTGAGTTCTTTCTCATTTAGTGTAAGAGGAAACTAATTCTTGTGGTTAGGGCATGCAGAGATGGACAAGAGCAATGCAAGAACCTTTCTGCATCTGTGTATGTAGGTCTGTGAACAGGAAGGTGCTTGTGTAGTCGCAGTGAATCAGGTGAGTTTGTATCACAAAGCCGTCACAAACTGCACTGAGGATGAAGTGGGGAGGCTGTGTTTTTCCTGGATAAGTTGAACAGTAGAGCTGTGCTGACTCCTGAGCAGCAGCAAATCCAACCTGTGATGTGAGGAAGAGCTGAAGACTTCCCAGCTGGAAGCAGAGCTCCTTGCCAGGCTCACCACAGCAGCATTTGTTGGTGCTCAGCAGGCAACAGAAGAGGTTTGCTGTTGAGAGCAGCCAAGCAGGGCTGTGCGGAGCCTCGGAGCAGCAGCGGAGCAGTGAGTGGAGGAAAGCCCAAAGCTCATCTGCAGGGTGCTGGGGAACGCGTGTGCTGGTTGTCAAGCACAGACATCAAAGCCTGCCTGTGTATTGCAGAAGACACATGCTTGGGGAGGAAGGAAGCTGGTATGTGCCCTGGCTCTGTTACAGGAGCTGCGGGAAGGGTGAAATCTGGTGTGTGGTGGTTTTGTTTAGGCTTGGGACATCAAAATATCAAGGGGAGGCTGCTGCTGCTTCACTGCTTGTCACCATGTTTGTCTTTTTAATCTCCGTGTTATGGGAGATCCTGTCTGCTGGAGGGAAGCATCTTGGCTGAACAAGCTGAGGATGCTTGCCAGACCTGCACCACGGGAGCAGAAGATGAGGATTTTCCCATAGTCAGTTGCTCTTTGGTGAGGAGGCATGCCCGGCAGGAGTAGGGTGTTGCAGAAGATGATGCTGTAATGCTTTCTCAGGAGGAGGATTTATCTATCCCCTATTGCACACACAAGTTGATTGCACCCAAAATCTTGTATCGTAGAATCACAGAACAATTTGGGTTGAAAAGAACCTTCTTCCTAAGATCTCATCGCAATCTCCCCTCTGTCAGTTTAAAGCTATTCCCCCTTCTCCTGTTACTACATGCCCTTGTAAAAAGTCCCTCTCCAGATTTCTTGTTGGCCCCTTTAGGAATCTCAAGTGCTGGTTTTGAGCACGTGTGTTAAAGGCACCATAGAGTAAGATGGGTGTGAGGCAATATGAATAAATACATTTTTATGTACCGTAATGATGTAGTTTTTCCATCGGGTTTGGGCTTTGGGGCCTCATACATCTTTTGCTGAAGTTGGAGTTTAATTTCTTGCTTTTGCATTGTATTATGTCTGGATTAAGCCCTAATTGTTGAGGCTTCCAACAGCTGCGTTGCAATAAATACATGTAAAAGTGAATGTAAATGTAAGTTAGAGAATGAAATGCTGATATGTGTATTTGTGTAAATCGTGTGCTTGTATCTTGTAGTCAAATCTACCTGGTTAAGTAGCTGCTTATAAGCATTGTCTGCAGAAATCCATGAAGATTAAATAGATAAATCTTTATCTTCAGACCTGATTCCCATCTAGAAATAGCTGAATATATTCTTAATACAAAGGAACTTTACAGGGTTGTGCACTCTATCTGATGCCTTGTCATTTTAATGGGTTCTGATTTAATTGCTTATATCCCACAGCTGAAAGCAGTTTTTTCTCATTCTTCTGAGGACTTGTGACCGTATAAATATTAGCCAGGGGTCACAGCCTATGTGAGAGCACATTTGCTGAGCAGTTTGCCCTATGTTTGGAGTAGGACTGTAGGCACTGAGGTTTGTGGCAGAGCCAGGGCTGATGCTGCACATGGGGCAGGTTGGGTGCTTGCAAAGGAACCCGCGTTTTGAACCCAGAACAGCCTGAAAAGAAGCAGCTGATGCATCATTTTTCCCTCTGCAGATCAATGGCATATGCACGGTGAGCTCAGACAGAATAGCAATAATTCCTAATATCTCTGTAAGCCTCAATATAACAATGAAGTTTTGCCAATTGATTATGGAGGCTTATCTCAAATCAGCCTCTGTTAAAGTGGAATTACTTGGCAGGAGTAAGTTGTCCCTGAGGGAGCTCTGTGGGAAGGAGATGGGCGGTCTGGGGAGCTGTTGGCTTTCCAATACATCAGTGGGTCCTGGTAGCTGTTCCCAAATTCTTGTGGACACTAATGCTTTCTCAGCTCAAGCTGGTGTATCTCTTACCTATGCTTGGCCATAGGAAAGGAAAGCCTAAGAGGCAGGCTGCCATGTGGAGGAAGGACAAGGTTTGGGTCTGGATGGTCCCCTGTGCAGTCCCGTGGTATAGCATGAGCTGAGGCTCCTTCTGGCTTTGCCCATTGAATGTCATGAGTTGAACGTTTCTCCTGATGAGTTTGGGTTTCTCTCAGTGACCAAATAACAGCTCCAAAGACAGTTGAGGTGATTGTGAAGCTGTGGCTGTGCTCACCATAGCGCCGGGAGTGTGAGTCAGTGGATGCGAGGATGAAAGTGAATAGTTATAGGTGGTGTCTGCTTAAGACTTTGATAGCTCGTAGTAAAATCTTACCTGCAACTTGGTTCACATCACGTCTTAAACTGCTTGTGAAATAAATACAGCTGACAGATCCGTGACTAGCAGTGCCCAGTTTGTGCACAGGGTGTTTTTCACTTGAAGCAACCCAGAGGTAAAAACGGATTAAATGCTCCGAGTGCCAGACTGCATCTCATGGTGTCACTGCGCACACGGGATGAGTGACATATGTCTTCATACATGTTGGATGGCAATCACTCAGACACTTCTCCTTGCTGATGATGAAAACAAAGTGACCAAATTTGATTTGAGATCTGAAAATGGGGACAGCGATACAGCAGCTCAAGTGTATCATTTAGCTCAGGAAACCTCCTCTCTTGGATTTCCAAGGGGAAGTTGGCAATGGGAAACAGCTCCTAGTCTTCACGCTACCCCCCTAGTATAAGAAACAAGAGTTTGCAGGTGAGTTAACCTTTAATTTGCACTGGTGTGATATGCCTTTGTCTCAGGGAATTCCTCTGGTAAAACACAGCTTTGTGTGACAAAGTCATTTGTTTTTAACCCTACTCTTGTTCTTTAAAACGAGGAGAAGGTGTGCGGCCCAGTCCCAGTTGTTCTGCTTTGCTGAGTTGCAATGTCATGTTATTCCCATGGATGTGGGTTAATTCTAGGCTGTTGGGGGCTTGAGCTGAAACCCAACTGTATTTTCTGCTGTAGGTCTGTTGATCATCTTGGAGGCTGGGGTGAAGTGTGGTATCTGTTAATGAGAGCTTGTCCTTAGTGCTGATGTTACTAGAATGCCTCATTCCTATTTCAGTAGGTGTTTGCTTAGATATATACTAGAACAAGGGAAGCACAATGTGGCTAAAAGCACTCCGGAATGGTGTTATTTATGTCTCTTGTTACAGTTTTATGGCTGTGGATTGCTTTTTTTGCTGGGAAAAACGTTCTTTCTGTTGTGTTTTATGAAGGATCGGTGACATCTGGTGATCACTCATAATGAGCCCTCTCAAGACTGCCGACAAAACTAAACCTTTTAGTAACAAAGATCTGTCTTGTGGCACATCTCAGAGTGACTGCAATTAGCACATAATCCCGTGCTCTGCTTGGGGAATAGTTTAAAACCCGTGTCAGAGCAAATACTCTGTTTTCAGCATATTACAAAATGAAAAAGGTTGTTCCCTGGCTCTTAGGTCTAATTGAATCAAGGCGTATCCAAATGAAAAGGGCAGCGGTGATGCTCTGGTCCCTGCGAGACAGGCGCATGGAGCTCCCGTTAATGTCAGAGGGGGAGTTGTTTGCAGAATCAATATGGAACCTGTCTGCAGTTAAATGCATTTATATTTGTGGGCAGTGTGTGCAGGGAGGTTTACTTGAGTTTTGTCATTTATCTTTGAAGTATAATAACCAAAGTGAAGGAATTAGAAAGTTGGTATGGTGTGCTGCACAGGAATCGGACAACGGTTTGTGTTAGAAAGGACCTTAAACCTCATCCAGTTCCAATGTGGCAGGGGCACCTTCCATGAGAGCAGGTTGCTCTAAGCCCTGTCCAACCTGGCCTTGAACACTGCCAGGGATGGGGCAGCCGCAGCTTCTCTGGGCACCCTGTGCCAGTGCCTCAGCATCCTCACAGGGAAGAGCTTCTCCCTAATACCTGACTGCATTCATGTGTATGTCAGAAATCTGATAATAGTAAACTTGCTTATAAAAAGCTATCTTTTGATTTAAACAAACTTTGAAGAGAATTACTGTTCATGGGTTAATTAAACTACTTCATTGAAAATTCAGACTCTGCTCTGAATGACTCCTTGTCTCTAGCTGTGCTCTGCCTTAGAGCTGTCCTACACTTTAAACAAACAGGAATTAGCATTCACAAGACTCGAGGGAAAATACCCCTCAAGTCAATACCAGCTGTTTTGTGCAAAGCTGGTTTTATTGAGGAGATTTGGGCACTTTTACTCATTGACTGCGAGTGCTGGAATTGGGTATATATGGGGGCATATGGTGGATCTTTCAAGAAATGCAGCTTTAACTCAACTTTGCCTGTGGTGTGTTTCTGGTTGCGGGGAATGGCAGCTTTTTGGGTGCTTTGTGTGGTGCCAACCTGAGGCTGCCTTCCCTGAAGGTGAAGCTCTGGCAAAAGCCTTTGTTTGGATTTCTCCAGATTATCCGAATTGTGCAGGCCTAAAGCCTGCCTAAGTTATCCCTGGAGAAGCTGTGGGCTCTTGAGAATAAAATAGGTCTGAAACACGACAAGTAATGGCCATGGTAGTATTTCCTTAATTTCTTTGATCAGGTAAGTTCTGCTCTTGCTGTTTGGTTTTGTCTTTGCATTTTGAAAATAGCATCTTTCTAATCTAACTAAGAGCAGTGATTTTTCTTCTCCCTGTATGTGACTTCCTCTTTCCAATCCTATGAATAGCTAATCCATAGAAGAGGCTCGGTATCAGCCCTGGCTGACCTTTTGTTGTTTTCTGGTGCCACAGATAGATGAAGCTATTGATGATATCTCTGAATTAAGTGAAAACCAAAGCAATGGCTGCTCCTTGCAGACGCAGGGTAATGCACATGCTGATACAGACAGCAATCAGCATATCCTTGTGGGCTTTTATCTCCCTGGTTTGCCAGGGGAGATACCACTGCAAGCAGCAGTTTGGAAGCAATAATCCCTTAATAATTCCTGCTCTGTGCACTTAGGTGGGACTCAATGGTGCGACCTTGGAGGGGAGTTTCTTGATGGCCGTAGGGTAGTCCTCAATGTCTTGCTAATACTGTGGACTGTTTAAAGCTGGTTTGCAATGACCGGACACCAGCGTGTTGTGCTTTCTGCTAATTACCTCTGTAATGTGTTTTGAGCTTTCTGGCTAATTTCAACCAAATTTAACAACAAAGGCACAGGCCTAGACCACAGCCTTGAGGACCTGTTGTGGTTGTTCATGGGAAGTCAAGGCTGAAGCTGAACTTGGCAAAAGATACTGAAGAACTTAATGAGAGGGAGTGTTGTGAGTGAAGATAATTGGGAATTAGCTCAGTAAGTCCCAGTTCTCTCGAAACAACGTCTTACCTGTGCAGTTGCATAGGAGGAAGCCACCCCATGTGGGTGCCAGGGCTTGGAAGGAGAGGGACGGTGGGGCTCTGCTCCTTTTGGAAGTCCGTAGGGAAGGAAGGCATTTGGCGCATGCTGTCCCCAGACCCAGTTTCTGCTGTAGCTGCTTGGCTGGGTTAGGTTTGGTTTTCCAGCCCTGCAGACAGCGAGGAGTGATGCATGTTGGGGCAGGAGAGGTTTAAAGGATGGATGGAGGCCAAGTCCAGGCTGTTCTGCTCCTGACCTGTGGCTGTTTTTCTGCTTATTCCCTCTCAGCTCTGTGTAATTTTAGTTTTGGATGTGATGAGCATATCTTGTAGAGGACATTTGACACATCAGCAGCTGAAGAAATATGTATTTCTTTTTCCTTTTTTAAGACATAGAAGGTCTGTATCCTTTTTCATTCTTTTATTTCATCTCTTTTCCAAGAGATCTGTGCCTGAACCAGGCGCCTCCGTTCCCTGCAGCACCTCCAGCGTGGGTCCCTGCCTCCCATTTGATGGTTAAATTGAATTATTTCCTGCTTTATCATTGAAAGCACAACCACATTATCATCTTGGGAGTGAGTTTGCAGACTATAACTATTTCCATTCTTCTGCAGAATATGATGCAGCAAACCTTAATCAGAGATCTGTACAGCTTGGATTTATGGTATCTCTCAGTCCTTAAGATCTTCCTATTAATTAAGGTTTTTAGAGAATATCTTTCAGCATCACACCTTTCTCCTGAACCACCAGGATGTTTTTGCCACCCCAAAAAGTCACATCTAAATCACCTCAAACCAAAGACAGCTCTGAGAAGATCATGGTGATTTGAAGGCTGAAGCTGGAGGAAGCAGTGGCTGTGTACAGAGGCATGGTTGTGGTGGTGGGTCCTAGTGCCATGGCATGGCATGCATTGCATCCTCAGCACATGAGCCTATTAAGAAGGTGATGGAGGAGAGCTGAGTATATGGAGCAGTGTACATACGTTCCTGTTTCCTTGAGCATCAGAGATGGGAATAATGATGCTGCCAGGCATCGTGCACTGAGGCATTGCCTTTGTGCTGCCCTCAGTATCAAACAGCTATTTTACATGTGAAGCTTGAGGGCTGTGCAAATAGAGCAGAGCCTGTGATAACAAGCACAGCTCACAAACTGCATGCACTGTGTGGATTCTATAGACTAGTATATTTGCTGTGTCTGAATAATTGCACTAAAGAGCAATTGATAACCTATAGATTTTGCAGAGATACAGTATGTTTCCTGTCTGGTCCAAGTAGCCATGACCTGGGTGGATGTTCAAGTACTGTACCTCTTACAGGCATTGCTGTCTGGCAGGCTGGGTAGCTGTTCAATGATGCACTTGCCTTTAGTTTTAGTTTAGTCCTGATTTTATGACCTGTTAGCTCCATTAAGTTATTTAGGAGTTATGATCCCAGGTAAGAATACATAGACAATAAGCATGGTATTAAATAGGGCCATTTCTCATTATTTCTGATTTAGTGTGCTTATATCATCCTTTCAAGATACTGACTTGAATTTAATACTGCTTAGAAAACAAAAACATGTCCAAATTGGCTCCAGATGTGATTCATTTGATTTTGTGCCTTTCAAGATGTTTTTAACAGCTGATGTATGAGTGTGGTGGGAGACTGCCAGAAGAGATGCTTTCTGATTCAAGTCAAGGAAGCAAAAACTCTTCATCTAAGACAAGATAGGATTTTTTTCTGGATGTTTATAAAGAACCCCTAATTACATAGTTTAATGAAAGAAACTTCTTTCAGCTCTGCATTAAAATAATGAGTGTCAAATGTAAACAGTTCTTCTGCCAAGATACAGTCATTGCCAGGTATTGCGAGCACTTGGGTTATGAGGGCTGTAAGGCTGAAAGTGGGACGATGTGACCAACTTTCCATAGCATCAGTGCAGCTGCGTGCTCGGATGAGATGAAAAGGGATGGATCCCTGATGAAACCACCGTATATAGATTATATAGGAAGGATATAATATATAAAGGAAAAGAAAATAATTAAGCAAATAAGTCCAAAACAGGTGCTGGGGATGTTTTGAAAGCTGTTGGCTCTGACTCCTTAGATGCCTGTTCTGCTGTAGAAAATACCAATATTGCCTTTGTGGCCTGCCATACTGCATTAAGGGAAGAGGAATTCATAAGCTCACAATACAGTTCCATCCCCAGGGGTTTTGTTTTTTAATTTAGAAGGTATTTGTCTGAGAGCTTCAACTTTCACATGCAGGAGCTGTTCACTGCCCAAGCAGATGTATGGCCAAAGCTTTACACCTATTAGAGACCCAGCAGCCAGCTAATACAGTTTAGGGCACAATTTATGGCAATAAGGCAAGCAGCTCCTCTGTGTCCTGCTGTCTTAGACCCACTGGGAGTCTGGCCTGTACAGTTGCTGCACCATATCCTTGTGTGTATAATCATGAGCACGGGGTTGGAACTGGATGATCTTAAGGTCCTTTCCAACCCTAACTATTCTATGATTCTATGATATGCATGCCCTGCTGAGCTGGCTGAATTCAGGGAAATGTGCTGCCACCAAGTTCAGGAGAGTTTATATTAAAGAATTCCTGAGATTGTAGGTTATGATACTCCCCAAACCCACTTCTGGCCTTGGCAGGCAGGAGGAATTTAGTAATTTAGTGTCTTCATAGTTGGAATCACAGTATGTGTTTGAGTACCTTTTAATTAAGCTCCATATTTATACTCGTAAGGAGTAAAAATCATCCTACCCATAGAGACCAGTGTATTTTCCAGGTTCCATCCGACAGATGCCGTAGATCATTTGATTCGCTTAAGTTTAGTAGTCACCAAAACCTTCAGCCGCAGTCTCATAAAGGCACTTCTCTTGGTGTTTTCCACTCCATGTAGTTAGAGGTGAGTTGCGACGATTGTGCATGCAGAGGATGATGGGCTGGTAATGTCTGCTCTTGGGGGAAGAGCAGCTTCCTTTTCCTACAGGCACAGGCAGTGAGGCTTGTGAGTAGTGGTACTTGTGGCCATAATAGTGAAATTAGGAAGAGGTTTTTAGCAGCAGCTTGTGGAAAGTGCTGTTAGAAGATGCAATCTCTAGAAGGTTTGCCACTGTCTTACAGGAGCACCGTCATGGTGGAATGATGGAGGAGGATGCTGGTGGCATCCTTCCTTAGAAATGGTTGTGATCAGTCAACCTTCTTATCTCCACAGCTTCTGAAGTTGTAATTAGTCAGCATTTCAATGCTCAAAGGAAATACTGTAGATGCAGTCTTCCCTTTTATGACTTGGAGATACCTGCAACTGCTTCTGCCAGGTGTTGTTTTAAATGTGCCATTGTCACAGTCTTGAACTGTGTGTGTTACATCTCGGGTTCTTTTCCGCTCTTCATTGCATCCCTCCCTCGCAGCCTAACAGCTAACTGAGCATGTGGGAGGTGAAGCACCAGCGAATATGGCATTAGCTAAATGTGTATTAACATTTTTCTTTCTCCACTTCCCTCACATCACAAATATGTACCTCTGGAAAGCTGCTTTTGGAGCATCCCCCTTGCTCACGTAAAGCTTTTCTAGATGCCTTATGAGGAGTTAATAAATTAGAACTGGAAAGAGAAGTTGATTTCGGTGTCTCTCTGGCTCTTAATAATGGCTTTTATTTGTAAGTTCAGTCTTAGCTTTCTTAAAATTTCTTTTAACCTGAAAGACTCTGAAGATCTGCCTGACATGAGAATTTGATTCTTTTTCTTTTGGTAAGAATGAATGAATAGAAGCAAAGGAACTGCTTTGACATTTGAATGTCTCTAAGGAAGCAGTTACACCATAATATGCTGATACAAGATCTTGATGGAGTATTGCAGAGAAAGGCTGTCCAGTAGCAGGTGAGGCTATGCCAGAGTGAGTCTGTGGTGTGGAAACCTCTAGGTTGGTTTCAAGTGCTCAAGGTTTCACTCATGTTTTCCTATGATGGCTTCTCCCAGCCTGGATGTACGGAGGGAACAGGAAAAGAGTCTGTTGGAAGGGAATGAATGACCTGGAAGGCCAAAGGCATTAAAGGTTTTAAAACACATGGACAAAAGGTGACCTAAGGAATGGAACAGACAGGGGAAGTGTTGGTTCTTTGTGTGTTGTTTCTTAGGAAGCAGTGATCAGAATTTCAGGAGCATCATGAAGACATTGCTCAGCTGAAGTTTACTGGTTTGCTGAGGGCCTCGGCATGTGTTGTGCTTTCCGTACGGATACAGGAGGCAGGAAATGATGGGCACAGTGATTTGCAAAGAAACAACTGCGTGGCTTTGCATTTCCATAGTTTCTCTGTATGTCTGTGCAGTACAGACATCTCAGGTGGCGGAGGCTGATTCATGCTGACCTTCTGCACCCCTTAACAGGTCCACATGTGCAGTCTTTGTCGATTACTTTAAAACATGCACAGGTTTACATTGCTGACACAAATCTACCTGTTAATACCACCATCACTCTTTGTGTGTGGGTCACTCGCAGTATCTCTGAAATAGGAATTAGGCCAGTGGGCTGTTGGCTGGCATCTTTGGGATGACAGGATGATACCTTATGCTAGATAGGAATAAAATTTTTTCACAGCTCAAAAATAAATGTATCTGACAGCCATAGGGATACTTTCTGCTTGACTGGCTGTGACTCAAAGCTGTTTGTGCTGTTACAAATCCTAGTATGTGAAGCATAACATTTTAGACTATTAGTTTTAAAGGTTTTCGGATGTTTGGCTACTAAAAAAAGCTCCAACCAAGCACACACCAAAAAAAAGCCCAAAACTGAACTGAAGAGGTTATTTCACTTGCTTGGATAAGCTTGAGCTGGGAGCTTGGTTGCATTAATGTGACTGGCCACTGCTTATCAGAATGCATCAGCCAACAGAGGGAATGGTTAATTTATTCCCATTCTGTTGATGTGGATGCAGCCAAAGCTATCAAATGATGGTCTGAATCTTTTGCTGTTTTCCTTAGAGAGGTCATTCCAGCCTAGGCAGAAGAAATAACCCAACTTTTATCTTCCATGGGTGGGAAATTGAACACAGAAAGTGCACTGATTTATTTATATGACTGCAGGGAAAAGATGCTGAAATAAATAAGCACAGATCTTGATTCCAGTCTGCTTTTCTGTGCTGCGCATGAAGGCTTTGTCGTGCAAACTCACTGATGCTCCACCATCATAAAACTAGGGTGAGCAGAGTGGAAGCAATCCTATGGATAAAGGGCCCTCCATGGGAGAAAAATGCTATCATCCTCTAATTGCAGCATTAACATGTTACCACTGATATGCTTTAAAAGCAAAGTGGTAAAGACATGACAGGCTTTTGGTACTTTTCTAATGTGCCTGGTTGTGGTTTTGAGATGTGTGGGAGACGGGCAGGGCTGTGGGAGGATGATGGGGCTGTGGTGCACTGGTTCTCATCACCCATCATGTGGTTTGGCTAAATTTTTAATTAAAGCTCAAACACTGATTCATGTTTTTGCTTTTTATCATGTTTCAAATGGTTAAACAGGAGTCGAGAGTGCTACATCTTAGTTTGTACATCACAAAACCACATGGCGGATGAGGAAGACCTGATATGACTCAGGGGCCTGACCCTGCTTCTAATAAATGCCATTAAATTCCTTGGCTTACCTTCCAGGGCAGGAACCTTCAGTGGTTTTCCTTAGCTGGTGTATTTTATGTGGTGCTAAAGACAAGGAGAAAAGCATTTATGCAAGACCATGTACAAACTGACTTGACTCATTAACGTAAAGTCTTGGTACGCTTGCAAGGGTCTTTAGCAAGACACAGAGATGATTAGAAAAGGTTTTCACCAGGGAAACAGGCGTGTTATCAACAAGTCTTATTACCTACAGACCCTGCCATGTTGGAAGGGCTTCTTACATAAAACTTACTTACGTTGCTTCTTCAGGGCACTTGTTACCGACAAACCTCGGTCAAGAAAAACCTCGTAACACCAATGCAGTGTTAAAAGAGAGGCGTTCTTTATTACAGCGCTGGATGCACGGGGGATCTCTCCTCCAAGCGTGCATAACCAAGGTTCAAAACATTCAGATATTTATCCATAGGATTGTTACATGTTCATACATTCCATTCTGTATTCCAGTTCTGATTGGTTACAACAACGCACACCGTATGCTAATTCCTATACACGCGCACGCACTTTTTCTATTGTTCTGAATTGAATCTGGGGTGTCATTTGAGCAGGGGGCTGTTGGGTCGGAGGTTGTGATCTCCCGCTGCTGGAATTACCCTTCACCTACATGGGGATTTTTTCTCATTTTCTTGTCAAGTTAATTACAGTCGTTTATCTTGAAAGAATACCTATTCTTTGATTGCTTACTTTGAACAGCCTTCCCGAGACCATATTGACCTCTTGGGAAGGGACTATACAATGGTAACATAACAGCATCGGTAACAAAACTTCACGGTTATAACTAATTGCCTCGTTATACAATCTGTTTCAGTTCCAGGGTTGCACACTCAGCACCCAGATTTTGGCTCTTGTAATGCCACCACAAGCACTGTGTGATGCCCAGCTCAGTGAATTACCTGTGCTTTGTGCTTCAGGTTAAGCTACATCTGCCTCCTGACAAAATCGTTTTGGGTACCCAGTGGCTGGGAGTGCAAAGCGGGAGCACTGCTTCTTCCTTCAGAGCCCTCAACAAATAGAATTTGTGTCAATAAAACTATGTTAAATCAGACTTAGCATTATCAAACAGCCTCTCTGAGTGGAGACGAGCTAAACCTGCTCAGCGTTTTAGCATCCTTCTCTACTGCGATATTGAATTTTAATCTCCAGCTGTAATAAACGTCAGCGTTTGATCCTCTTCAGTGGTTTGAGTTTCATTTGTGCCCTGTGCTGTTTGGACACAGCTAGGTGGGATTTTGATGATCTCTGTGGGTATGAAGGCTGGCTGTAAATCATAAGTAAGCCCAAGCCCTTGTGACACTTGATGGTTAATGCGAGCATAAGGGCATGGAGTCGTGTCAGTTCATCAGGCAGCAGCGCCCTGGGAGCCAAGGGATCCAGCACTTGTGTCTGTCACTTGTATTATGTTTAATGCACTTGAAATAAATACTGAGTGTTATGAATATGGAGCAGAGAATGAAATGAAAAGATTTCCTGGTATATGAAACAAGTTCACCACTATAGCTGGGGGGCCTTTGGTGTAGAGCAGGAAGGTGTTAAGATGGTAAATATGTGTAGAAAGCTATCCTGTAAATCACAGAATCACAGAGTGGTTTGTGTTGGAAGGGACCTTTAAGCTCATCCAGTTCCAGCCCCCTGCCATGGACAAGGACACCTTCTGCTACACCAGGTTGCTCAAAGCACTTTAACTCTTTTCTATTGGAAGAGTCGAGGGATGTGTTGCCTTTTCTTCCTTCTTTCTAGCCCCAAAACACTCTGACACTGGGGGTGGCTGTCACAATGAAGCAGGGTGCTGAAGGCAGTGCTCTGAGCTGCCTTCATCTTCTTCAGCATGGCCATGATTCGGGGTTTCTGTGGCTGTGGCAGAACCAGACAGTGTGCGTGTTTGCCATGGGAGAGTCAATCCTCATCCAAAGGAGAGATAGAAATTTGGGGAACCCCTTTCTTCAGTGGGGGACTCCAGGGAGCCTGTTAGGCAAAGCACAAGCTGGAGCTTTGCGGGATGGGGACTCAAGTGCTGGCACAACCGTACTATGCCCCAGGGCCCTCGCTCCCTGTGTCCCAGCTTTTAAACCGTGCTAATTCCCTCTAGGCAGAGGCTCAGCGTAGAGCTCTCACAGATCAAAACACAGTGATTTGTCATTTGTACTTTACCCTGGAATATGTCACTCTCAGTGCTGAAAATCTTCAGGAAAAACATGTTTTTACCCCTTTATTTCTGCAGTAAGAAGCTTCCCTCTGTACTTCAGTGACATCTATAATGAAAAATCCCACTGCCGCCGGTTCGGTGTGGGGATATTGTTATCTTGACAGGCCTCCAGCAGATCTACTCCAGAATGGGTACCCTGAACTGCAGAAAGGTTATTTGTGTTGTCAGTAGCAAAGCACCTCCAGTGCTTAGATGACTGTCCCATTCATCATCTGCCATTAGAGCATTTAAGAAAAATCCCACAAAGAAATAGGAGGGGAATTCACCCCAAAATACAGCCTGTTGCATTGGTGAGCTTTTGGTTCATTCTGTTTCTTGATCTGCTACATTTGCTCCTCGGGATGCTGGGGAGGGACTCTTCATTAGGGACTGTGGTGAGAGGACAAGGGGTAATGGGTTTAAACTTAAACAGGGGAGGTTTAGATTGGATCTGAGGAAGAAATTCTTTACTGTGAGGGTGGTGGGGCCCTGGAATGGGTTGCCCAGGGAAGTTGTGAATGCTTCATCCCTGGCGGCGTTCAAGGTGGGGTTGGACATAGCCTTGGATGGCATGGTTTAGTGGGAGGTGTCCCTGCCCATGGCGGGGGGGTTGGAACTCGATGATCTTGAGGTCCTTTCCAACCCTTACTATTCTATGATTCTATGATTCTATGCTCATGTGGATTTAGAATAGAAATATGAATGTGGTTGTTTGTATTGTCTGGGCTCCAGTGGGAGAGAGCAGGAGGAGTGGCATGGGTTTGGATTATAAATGGGAGCTTAGAGTAGAGGTATTTGTGTTTTGATGTCCGAGTTGGAGCCCGGAGAGGTGCAATGCTGCAGCTACCTCAGCACGGGCATGGCAAGGTGTACTTGAAGGTGTAGCTGGGTTGGATGCTGTGGTCAGTTGGCTGAGTTGGTGCTGTAGGAACCAGAGTCCTTGTCTACACTGCTTGTCATCATACGGAAAGGAGGGGATTTAACACTTTACATAGTCAGGACATCATTGCGGCAAATGTTGTCTATTCATTATGGGACGCTCTGTGATTTCTGGGGCGCATATATTGTGTAGGATGATTAAAACACCCCAAATCCAGCACTTGTTTTGTGAACCTTTATAATTACTACAGCAGATAGTTTTGACCTCATCGAATTCTGGAGGAGTAAGTGAACCCTCAGGCATACATGTGCATATTGTAAATGTTTCTCTTTGATGTGTTATTGCTGGACCAATATCAGAGTTTTCTGTGTGAAGTTCCTTAGTCCTTTATAATAAGTACTTTCTCCCTCCTTTGCCTGTTCTCCACTTTAGAAGTTAACATTTTATAATTGCAGTAATGCCCTTTAGGGTGTATGTTACGATCTGCTAATGAGATGCCTGAGAGGTCTCCTAATGACATCTGAACAACAGTCACAGCACATCGTTATCAAACCATTACACATGTACTTAACAATAATAAATGCTCCTGCTTACTGTCATCATATTGTCCTTCAGTGCTTAGCCAGATGATCCTGGAGGCTTGCGAATTCAACTGCAAGACGAGGAAATGCTTAAAATCAGCAGTTGTATTGCGATGGATTTCTCTGAATGCCTTTGGTTATGAGGATGTGGAAGGACACTCAGTCTGGGGGGAATTATGGTGTTTTCCTACTGCATTTGGATTGAAAATGTCATGAGAACTAGTTGCCAGCATGTACATGTACCCTCTGCTCTCCCTCTGCAGGGGCAATCATAGACATCACCCCCCTTCTGAGTGGGGATGTTACTGAGAGAAACAGGGTGACCATGGGCAGTGGTTGGCTCAGAATTGCTTAAAATCTTACTGTGATAGAGGATGAAGCCATCCTAGGGCAGATCCTGTGGTCTTGTGATAAAGCAAGAGTCACTCCAAGAAGACAGGAGCGAAAACCTGTGTGCACAAATACCCCGAAAAGAAATGCAATGTTCTTGACTCCATCCATCACCAAGGATGGCATTCAGTAGCCTTTATCGTGCACATTGCCAGCCACTTTTCCCATGCGTTCTTCATGGTACAGATAAGAAACCAGACAGTAAGAAAGCAAAGTACCAGGGAGTGAGATTCATGGGGTCCCTGGCATGGAGAGAGAGTGAATTGCTCCTTCTGACAGGAGAAGCCAGTGAATTGTTTGGAAAGGTAAGTGTTTCTGAGCAGAACAGGATCAGTAAAATTTACATTAGTGCCAGAGGGCTTTAACGGTTATTAAAGCTTCCAAATAATATATTTGCCATCTAGAAGTATGTGATAGATGTGCCAGTCAGCCGTAAAAAAGTGAGCATTGGTTACTTCCCAGAGGAATCCAGGCAATTTTACTTTCTCTAATAGGAATAAGGTAGAGGACTGTAAAATGTCAAACAGCAGATTGCACAGCATCATCAACTGAAGCAGGTGTAAGGAGCAAACATACTGTTTATCTAACAAAAGCCTGTTTGGCTTGGTTGATTTAAATTACAGGTTGTGTGGGTTAACGTCGTGATGAGAGTTTTCCATATGGAAATGAAGATTGTGAGTTGGTTACAGTGGAAATGTGGCCTGTTTTACCGGGTTTTACCTGTTGATGTGTTTGGTTTGTTCAAGGCCAGGTTGGACAGGGTTTGGAGCAACCTAGTCCAGTGGAAGGTGGGGTTGGAACTGGATGAGCTGTAAGGTCCCTTCAACCCAAACCAGCCTGTGATTCTATGAATAAATTAATCATGAGACATCGCCAGTTTTCTGTCTATCAATCATGCATAGTTCACTCATGATTTCTATTACTATGTTTGCATCCACTGAGTAGTTTGAAGGAGCTGTGTTAGGGGTTACTTAGGAGTTGTTTGCCTTGACTGTGTGGTGTTACCTTCTTTGTCTGCTCTGATGTTCACAGCGTTGTTTCTTCTCTCTGCTTTGACAAACATTTTAAGGTTTTTAACACAAAAGTAACAGCTGATACTCAGTAGGCAGCAAATAATAAGCCCAGCAGTAGCAACAGCCTTGCTGGCTTATGGTGTCACATAGGAAAGCTTCCCAACCCAAACACTGCTGTTAGTTACATCTTCTTTATGCCAAATAGCATTTGGAAACACTGTCCGAGTGCTGCTTTGGAGAGAGATGTCCTGGTGGGATGAAAGCAATTGTCCACCATAATCTTCTAGAAATCCCTGGCTTGGGAATAGGCTTGTGGTCTCTGTGGGTGCCATGAAGGGTCTGAGCCAGCTCAGGTAGCGGGCATTGAATTGTGGTAGAGCGCTCTGTTACTGACCATGGTCATTTTGTTGTCCAAAGTGGGATGCAGTTCCCAGAAAAGAGGAAAAAAGAGCCATTTAGAATAGGAGCAGCTTTAGTGAGAGCTGCTGTATCGTACAGCTCATCAGAGAGGATGGGCAAAACATGAGCTGAGCCCAGCATCAGCGCAAACCTTGAAGATAACATGTGAGATATGAGACTTGCAGTTTGGTGGACCAGATAAATGCACAACAAAATTCAGGAGGTGGGAATTGAAATTGAGCAAATTGAAAATAAAATATTTTTACCCACTGAGACTAAGTAATTTGAAAAAATTGCTCTTATGTGCTTAAATCAGGGCTGGAAACCTTCCTAGGAGGTGTGCCATGCAGCAAGCAGATTACGGAGCTGCTGCAGGGGAGAGCAACTTGAATTTGGTGCTTGTGTAATGGGGGCGGTCAGAGCGTGCACATGATCGCTTCTGGCTTTAAAAGAATCTATAAATCTGTGACACACTGCCTAGGAGGTGATGGACACTTGATAGATGACTTTTATTGTGTATTTCCCACCTGCAAGCTTCTTGCTGCCTCCTTCCTTAATATCTCCCGTCGGTACCACTGCCTGCTCCCTCCTGGGAGGATACAAACCTAGAACTTGCTTTTAGCCTTGGTAAACCAAGCTGTAATTCTTGGGCTTTCCAAGAAAGGCTTCAAATCCATCCATTTCTTTTCCTGTGCATTTGGGGCTATGGGGTGTGATTCATTTAGGTTTTTGCAGTTTGGAAGGTAATTGTTTAAGGTAGGAATAGAGGCTTTGTTTATAGAATGGGCAATCTATATTCTGATGCTGTAAGTTGTTAATATGTTTTAAAAGCTCTCAGAGTAATAGATGGCTGCTTTTTCTTGTAATAAAATGAAATATTGGAATGAATACATGCCAAGGCAAGTTTTAGCTTTTCCAGGTTGTAAATGTCTATTGTTTAATAGTATCTACTTCATAGTATATATTCCATTCCATTTCTACGATGTATTTGGTGAGCTCCCCATCGCTGCTAAATTATATATAGCTATCTGATAAATGTACATCTTATTAACTGAAACATACCCCTAAGATAAGTTAGTTTGGGCTTTTATTGTTAATTGAATTTTTTCAGCAGCAGCAGCTGAAGGATGGGAAATGTTCGGGGATTTGCATGATGTTAAACATCTGCTTCACTTAACAGGAACTTTGCCAGAGTTGCTCTTAACCTGTAAATTCAAATCAGGACTAAAACAGATACCACGAGGGGTTTAGCTGTGTGTAAAGGAGGTGGGCAGGTAGCACTGCAGTGGGAGCATGATGCGATTATCCAGCTTTGCCTAAATGCCACATCTATGATGCGTGGCTTCCTCTGTGCACAGTGATAGTGAAGATCATGGTCTTTGGTGGTGGTTGGAGGCAGCAGAATGCTCCTTGGGTTATTATCAGACATTATAGAAACATTGCTGTGCGATTACCTGCAGTGTAATTGCTGCAGAGCGCTGCCTGGTATTTTATAGGAAACTTTGTCTGAGTGATCAAAAGTCAAATGGTTGATACAATGATTTCTTACAGAATCAGATTTGGGTTCATTTTCTTCAGCCTAAATCCATTTGCTCTGTTCTTGCAGCCTCTAAAAGTCAGGGCAGGGGAAGGTTCAGAACTCGCAGGTACCTCTAAATCGCAAGAAACCTCTGAGTTGCACAGCGCTTCTCAATGTTCTCCTCACTGCAGCGAGCTGCTGTGCTTGCTCAGAGGAGCCTCTTCGTGAACGCGTTGAGAAAAGCAGGGTTTTATCTTCCTTCCAACCACACAGGAAAAGGAGCATCCATCCAATCTCCCCATGCATGTGCGAAACAGAGCAGTTAAAGGAAGAGGAAGACAGATAGAAAGAGACAGATAGAAAATTTGCATGGAGGAGTGGGGATTTGCAGTGAGACCCCTGAAGAGCTGAAGTCATCTTCAATTTTCCTGTCCCTGTCTAAACCTGCTCTGTCAAGTCAAACAGGCCACGAGGCCATGGATTATGGGTGTAAAGAGTTCACAAAATCATCTCGCTGAGATTCAGCAGTCTGATGCTTTGGGACCCCATTTCTGCAGTTGAGGCATGCTGATGCTTTCATTTTGTATGCATGAAAACGGGCTGTTGCTGATAGGCAATTTAGCCATAAATGGCACAAGAATTAAGGAGCCACAGTCATAAATTAACTTGTGTCCTTTAACGTTTTAGTTTAGTCGTTGTCTGTTGCTTTGAACAATACCAGGTAAAGGCTGTGAACCATCTGAAAGGATGGGCTGTTTGAAACCAAAAACTCTCTCAAATCCCTTTAGTTTTGTCTTAGAAATGTTATTTTCAGTAGCCACATCCTTTTTGCCCTATGGATGCAGGTGAGAAAACAAAACTTAGTGCTCTCACTGCACTGAATTTCTTCCTGAAGCTAGAAAACCACCATAGGAACAGCCGAAAATAGCCAGCATGGTCTAAGGGCAACTGTCATGGAATGACACCCCCTGTGCCTCCTGCCTTAGAAATGGCACTCTTGAGCCTGCTCCAAACAGCTCTTTATTACCACATTTGTGTTGGTGAAGGGTTGCCATGAAAATTAGTGCCGCTGGAGTTCGCCTTTGGTGGTGGTTTATTTGCACTGGGTTGTTGTTATGCTTCCCTGTGGTGACAGTGAGCAGAAGCATGGTCCTGCTGTCATGGGAGGATTTCTGGTAGGGAGTGCTGTAGGATCCAGGTGAGATGCTCAGTCGTGATGTCCTAACTCCCCTGCAGTGGTATCATATGGAGTCTAATCCTGGGTTGGGATGGTTGGCATTAGCAGCATCACTGCAGATTCTCCAGGGTTGGAGCCCTGGGCTGCACCCAGGGAAACTTACTCCAGAGTTTTTGGAGGGTCACAAGAAGCTTGTGTCTCCGTATATACCTTCTTGTGCAGATAACCACACTCTTAGCCTGGATGCCAATGACTAACCTGCTTTTGTCACAGATCTGATGAAGAGCTGCAGATGCCATCTGCCCTTCATGCAGCCCCTGTAGTACTGAAAAATAGCTCAGCAACCAGTGGGGCTTAAATCCTCTAAGACTTTTGTGCACGTTTAGGTTTGCATCTACCGTCAGGTTAGCTGAACACCAGGGACATTGGGATTGGTGCTCTACAGGTGTTATCGGATCACTGGTATTTAAAGTACTGGCATCTCTAGTAATCATTGCATTGTAAGGCACCTTGCACAGCAGTGTTTTTCAGGGAGATTAGTGTACCCATCAAAGCGAGCTCTGCACTTCCTCACTTTATTTTTACTTTGTTAACTGCACTTCTCTGAAGGAGACTTTAATCCTCAGCCTTGCTGTTTCTCCATTATCTGCTTTGATTCAGAAGTGGGTTGAAGATTGCTCTGGGATCCCGCTGTAAAACCCTGCTACAATTCACAGAAACCAGGAGTAAAATTCGTAAAGAGGGCAATTATTGAGGGAGCTGGATTAATGATCTGTCATCACAATTCAGCCGCATCCGCCACTGACCTTTTGCAGAGAGGATGCTCTTGATAAATGTAGTTCATTACTGAGTTCTGACATGAAAACAGAATGGCACTCTGTGTTTCTTGGCAGGCCGATCAGTATTTTATCTGCCAAAGCATGCAGAAGTGCTAACCGGCATGAATTACGTAGCTGCTGCAAAACGGAGCAGGAAACAGCATTGCTTGGAGTGAACGGAGCGCGTAAATGTGACAGTTGTTGGCCACACTTTAGTAATTGGGCCTTAATACACTGGATTTTTCTTTCATTTTCCTTCTGTCTCACTGTTTTTCTTTGCTGTCTGTCTGGTTTTTACATTCAAACAGTGCCAGGCTTCACTGGGTTCGAAAGTGCTGGAAATGCATAAAAAGGACTTGTTTCTTTAGAGATCTCCCCTGGCGTGAAGGGGGAAATCATGGCCTTCCCTGGCCGTGGGGTGTTGCAGTTTGGTTCTCATGTTCTGCTCCATCCTACATCACAGGGATGCTGCTGCTGCAGGAGCAGGGTTTGGGGATGGGGAGACACTGCTGGAGGATGGATTTAATGGTCCATTTCTGCAATAAAAATTGCTAGAAATCCCTGTGTTGAGCGTGAGAAGTGCATTGAAGCGTTATCCAAAGAGCACGGGAGGGAGCTGCTCCCTGTGTGAGGTTTGTTTGAAAGTCACCACTGTTTTCTTCTTAGGGCTGCAAAGTCAGACACAGAGTTCACAGGAGGGATGCGGGCTGACCTCCAGCAGTGGGATGGGAACAAAAGCAGCTCTGCCCAGAGCATCCTATCACAGGACAAAACCCATGCAGCTTTTCCTGGAGAAAGCTTGTGTTTGTTGTACAAAGCGTTGCTGTCAAACTAGGTTTGTGTTCAAAGGAGTCGAAGTGATAGAGAGTCTCTTGAAATGGTGAAGGTGGACTTGTAGTTATTTATTTATTTGTAGTTTCTAAGCTGGAATCCAGATATAATGGTATTATGTTATTGAAGTTCCTGTGAAAAATCCCCACCCTGTGTTAAGATGATCAGCATTTTAGTTTTGATGTCTGATGCCTCTGGTATGCCCTTAGGTCTTCTCTTCTCCTGGAGTCAGCAGAATAAATCATACTGGGATCCTGGTTAAAGGTAGAGAAGTAAAATGTGTGCCTTTTTTCTAACCAGCCCTCAAATAAGGTAGTGAAGAAGGATAATCAAGCACAGCATTAGTTTAGGGCATGGAAGACCAAACAGCAGATTGCGTTCACCCCAAATCTGTGTATTTGGCTGTGTCTGACTTCCCCCAGGTGTGTGGTGGGGATGGTGCCCGAGCAGATCCGTTGGGGGTGCAGACAGAGGATGAGCTGTTAGTAGTACAACACAGGCACTGTAAGCACGCATAGTGGCATTTCTCCTAACAAGGAAACCAAGCTGAGACGTGTCCATTAACCAGACATACCAGTGCGAGCTGTCTGAGGTGAGATAACCTGCTAATGATGAGGTTTTGTTGCAAAGGAAGCTGCTGGGGGTACTTAGCAAAGTGGAGACAAGAGTAGGGATAAGCGAGAAGGCATGCAGAGGCTTTTCTGTGCTTCTTTTTGTTTAACAGGTATGATTGTAATACCTGGAAGAACAGAACAAGAGGTGGCAATGCTGCCTAAAGAGACGGTATTTAGTGGATAAAGCTGGTACATCCTATGCACAATGTAAGAAGATTACAAGTGTCACTGACAGCAGGAGAGGGGCTGGTGGGAAGGAGAGAAAATACAGGGCCGTCCTTTGTGACACCTATACAATCAACTCTGAAGAAGGGCTGTTACCAGTCTCTGTAGGGAAGATGGGTTAAAACATGAAATAATAATGCCTAGTAAAGGAGGAGAAGGATCTTTACTACGGAAGAGTCTAGCTGTCCTTTGCATTGGCTTGCTCAGTGATTCAAGTTGTTCCTTCCTTTCCTTGCTGGAGCTGGAGGAACAGGCAGTGTCTTGTATAAAGTGCCTCCAGCATCTGTCTGGTAGCTGCAGTGCCTTGAAGTTGTGTTTAAAACAGCATTAGGTCTGGGTTGCACAGCAAAACATCAGCTCAGACATCCCAAGCATGAACAGTTTTGACCACTTACTATAACGTTACACTGCCAGGTCAAACATAATCTTTGCTTGGATTCGGAGTGATTTTCCCCCTGTTTTTCACACTGCGGTGAGATGAAATGTATAAATTATATATTTATTGAAAGGTTGGACCAGATGATGCTTGAGGTCCCTTCCAACCCGGTATTCTATGATTTCTATGCATAAATGTGTCATCACAACCCTCTGGTGTGTCAGTGTCAGAAGCTCGGAGGTGCGAGCCCTGCAGAGCCTGTCCCCGTCACACTGCGCAGTGATGCTGAGGGACCCACTTCCAGCAGAGCTGCAGAGATGTTCTCCTGAGGGAAGTGAAGGTAATGAGGTGTTAGAGCAGTTTTGACAGGGGCTGAGGGCACCTTCTGACCTTCCAAGTGCGCTGCGTGCTAGCAGAGCGTGGAGCTGGAGCTACTGTTTAAATAGGGGCATAATTGCCTTACTGCTGGTTTTCTTTGCTGTGTACGCACTGGAATGGCATCACCCTGCCACACAGGATGGAGCTCTGCTGCGTCAGCGGTCGCTGACCCTGAACACAGGAGTACTGTGGTGGGGAAGACTGTTTAGTGAGCTTATAGCAGGATTTGGGAATTGCAGCCAGAGGCTGTCACCACCTCTGTTCTTCCCGTTTCCTTCATTTCATTCTTCATGCCCATCACATTTGCCTGGAGGCTGCAGCATGGCTTTGGCCCCTGAAATTCCCCAAATGGGGCTGCCCTGCAGCCTGCAGGAGTGTGTACTTTTTACAAGAAAAGCAGTTTTGTTCTCAGAGAAAGGGAAAATCAAGCAGGGCTGTGATGCAGTGAAAGCAGATCAACATCTGGCTCCCACCCTGCAACACGGTCGAGAGCCTGGGTGCATCACTGGTCAGGGGGTTGGAACTGGGTGAGCGTTAAGGTTCCTTCCAATCCAAACCACTCTGTGATTCTATGACATCTGCTCTTTGCTTGTATTTTGCCATTGCATTAACATGCAATTCATTCTGGAAATTCTGTTTAATACATGTTATGCACATAGACTAATAGTAGCTGAATAGCTTCTTTTCCCTGTAAAATGAGACTGATCCCATGGGGGACCGCGAGCTCTTTGGAGGTTGTTTAGAGGGAAGGAAAAATTCAGCAGCTGCTTAATATCCCAGTGAGGAACTCTCAAAACAAGAAGGGTCTGAGTTCAGGGTGGAAAATGAGCCTTGTCTTGCAGTTACTGCTGGTGTAGCAGTAGGGCACTGACCTGACTGGGGAATGCATGTCCAGCCTCTGCGGCCTCTCACCTTCTCATGTCACGGTGGTTTTGAAGCTGTGAGCACAATATATGAAGGGTTGACAGTTGATGGGTTTGATATGAGAGGAGTGCCTTCCACCTGGAATCTTAATTGAGTTTTGGTTGGAGTGGGACCAGAAGATGAGAAATGGTGCAGCTCAGCAAGAAAAGGACAGGAACATTGTTGTCAGCGTGCCAGAGTCTTCAGTTGTTGTTCAGAGGAATAATGTTTGGAGCCTCTGGGGAGCTGATGTGCAAGGGTGTTGTCCCTTAAACTGCTGTAAGACCTGGCTCCCTTAGATTTAATCCACCACAGGATCAGTGATAGGACTTAAACAAAAAGTTGTTTTTGAAACCACCATTATAGAGAATAAGGTCATCTACATTAGAGAAAATACATTACAAGAGAAGGGCATCAAAGGGGGCAGCTGGTGCACAAGGGTGCTCCAGGGTCCTCCTCCAAGGCAGTCAGCCAGGTTCCTGTTGTGGTCTACACTAAAGCAAACAGATTTGCACAACAAAGAGCAGTTGCCATCCTTCATTCTGCCAAGCTCTGCCAGACAGCAGTTGAGCAGAAAAGGGCTGTAACATCTTATACCACATTGGGCATTAGGATGTGCTTTTTCCGTAGAAGGATGCCCTTAAATCAAAGCAAGGCACTCTCCAGGGAAGAGCCGCAGAAGAGCTGGATGCTGTGAGTGCAGCGTGAGCTTTCAGGGTCATGAAGGTTCAATCTGATTCCTCCAGCCGAGTCCGTGCTGCTTCAGAGCAAGGGGCTCGAGGGCTTTTCTGTGATGATAACCTTTTTCCCTGGTCAGGGGCTGAGGAAAGCATTAATGTCAGTCTGGAATGGGGTGATGTGCTCAGGCACCAGTGGCACCATAGCTGCAGGGGCTCCTCACTGCCCTCCCTCCAGCCATCTGACCACCCTGGGCTGCCTTTAAGGATTCCTTCAGATAAGCCCTGTGTTTGGCACAGGGTGACTCTCAGGTGTACCATTTATTTCCGTTCTTGGCACTTCCTAAGCATCACCTCTTCCAGGTTTATTTTTCACCTTAGAATCACAGCATAGATGAATTTATCTTAAGAAAAATGTAGAGCCAATTTAATAGAGATAGGGATTACAAAGATGAGCATGGAAGTCTGTAACTGAAGCCCTGTAATCTGGAAAATAACATGCTGGAGAGCATCCTTGACAGCAGGATTTAGCAAAACTGCCACCTATTATAAAAGGTAACAACTTCAGGAACTCCTCAAGTGCAGAGCTTAGTGGTGCTGTACATGCAGACAACCTGTCTTTGGCTGTGCCTTGTCTTTCCCTTTAGGAGCTCAGTCCTTCAAAAAGATGAAGGCTAATCTGATGTTCAGTGATGTGGTTTTATCTTTTAGGTGACACCTGTACCATGGCAGACTACAGCCGGCTCAAAAGCATCCTCCTGGACCTGCAGGCTCATCGGCAAAGCCCCCCGAGCAGCCCAGCCAAGGACAGAGTATCCCAGAAGCGCTTTTTAGTTGAAGATCTGTTTAAGCACTTGGATGTGAACAGTGATGGGCACCTCAGCAGCTCCGAACTGGCGCAGGTGGGTTTATTGTTCAATGACAATGGAGTTATGGAGTGGATTGCATTTTTCGTTCAGTGTGAATTGAATGTAACACAGCAGCACTCTGCTGAGAACAGTCGTTTGTAACTGTCCGGCCTGGCAGCAGGTAAAGGAGGAAAATCTACTGCAGCATGTGAGCCTCTGTCTGCATCTCCGGGGAGATGGTGCTGTCTCAAACACTTGAAGCTCTTCTGCAAACAGCAAACATGGCAGCATTCCAGCCCCATCCGTGCCTCTGAAAATAGGCGCTCATCCTTGCTGCTAACCATCACCTTCTGAAGTATTTCCAGCTAGCCAGCTTGGGGAGAATTAATGTGGACTTTTTAGGTGTGTGTAGGTAAGCAGAAATCTCTTAATTCTTCCTCCCGGCGTTCTGGGCCGTGCATTAGCACGCAGTAACATGACAACAGAGCTGGAATATTTTTTAACAGGTCTGTTTTCCCCACCTCCCCAGGCAGATGCTAGGGATTGAGGTGATGAGCAGAACTGGGTAATGACAGAAAGGGTGGGAGCTGGAAAGAAAACTGTTATTTCTAATTATGGGCATGCTGTGCTCTTGGAATTCATCTAATTGGTAAAGTGAACTGAACACACAGCCCAGGTACTCAAGCTGATTACCCCGTGTCCTGAGCTTGCTCTTTCCATGTGCAGAGCTGGTAAAATGGTCCTGTAAACATGAGAAAATGCATTATGCCAGATGGGGGAAGATCTTGTCTTTTCCATGTTATCAAAAGCAAATGCCTTTTAAGAGCCTTATAGAAGACAATACCTGCCTGGGACGCACGAGCTGCCCCTTCCCCCTGTGCTCTGCAGGGGCATCTCATCTGCGCTCATGCTTCCCAGTGAATACGAAGCACGTCGTAGTTGCAGTGTGCAAATGCAAGCTGTGAGCAAGCTGGAGCACAGGCACAAGCTCTCTCCTCCCCGAGCTCACTCCTGTGTAGGACACTGCTCTGCATTTTAATCCTCAGGCTGTTGACATGATGCATGGTCCTTCCTGCACAGCACAAAGTGTCAGCAGAAATTCCTTTAGATCTCAGAGCTATGAATATATACAATAGTTCATCTAAATGCAATGGTTTTTTTATAGAGACATGGTAGATAGAAGAAAACACTTTTATCTGAATTCAAAGCCAGCTTTTGCGTAAGTGCCTGTTCTACACTCCAATTTTCCCCTCCCTTTTTACATGAAACTTATTCCGTCAGGATATTAAAACACAACTCTCATGGAAATAAAGGTTTGGCACCCTGTAAGCCATTACCATTGGAAGAGACAGCGACCTGCATTTTAAAGAAGCAGGGTTCAGTGCTTTAAGGTCTGCTGCAAAGTTACTTTGGGCTCATTTGCAGATGTGCTGGGAGCCCAGGTCTCTCTCACAAGCATGGACCTTGACTACTATCATTTTAATTCTTTTTGCTGTCATCAAACCCAGTAAACGTGCTTGCATGTCTGGAGCCCGCTTCAGTTGGATGGACCAGGTTAAGTTCAGCCCTCAGCTAGGAGTCCCCTCACCCAAAGGAAAAACCCCACAAAAGCTTGCCACCAGCACTGCAGAGCTGACAGCATGATCGCCTCTCTAAAGACATAATGCTGCCCATTAATGCAGAGTACAGATAAGCCATGAGTACTTTTAATCCCTCCCTGAATGATGCTGATTTGGACCCCTTGGTGAGAGCGTGGTGGGTGCCCTGTCTGGGCTGAGGACACATTTGCAGAGCAGCTGTAGGGTCTCACAGCAGTAGTGGTCGCAGTTTATGTGTAGAGTGTTAATTCTTGATTTCTCCTGTTAGCTCAGCAACGAGATGATTTTCATTTGCTTCTATGTGACCAGTTTATTCTCCCAGTTTTCAAGGGGTTTTCCTTTTTAGGTAATGAGGAATAGTTAATTTTCCATGCTACAGTCTTGCCAGGCCTTCTCTTGCCTTGTTAGGCGGCTTTGTTATTGATTTGGGTTGGCTCTCTGCAACTTGAAAATTCCCCCAAAGATGGGAATTTCATTGCCCATGTGTAGAGGCAGCTGAAGCGAACGTGGTGCAGTGGGATCTCCTCCTCTCTGGTTGCTGCATGAGCTGCTGCCATGCATTTTCTGTCTTATATTTAAAGGAAAAAGAGTCTCTCGAGCACTATAACCTCGTCTGCAAGGAAAAACACGAGGCAGGTAACGTGCTCTGCTGCAGGAAAAAGGCAGTTTTAAGACCTGCAGGGGGATCTTTAGGAGGCTCATTGCAGAGGGATTCACCCCAAAGGAGAAACTGGAAGCAGAGACCCTCCGGAGAGGACAGTCCTGCATTGGGGCATCTCCTTGCACTGGGAGGTGATGAGGGTCTCTGCCCACTTGATTATTCTCCACCACAGAATTGCTTTAGGCAGCAGATGGTCCATCCCCCTCTATTTAGAGCTGTTTTGCTCCTGG
The DNA here is from genome assembly GCA_039720435.1 of Amazona ochrocephala. Taxonomy (NCBI): domain Eukaryota; kingdom Metazoa; phylum Chordata; class Aves; order Psittaciformes; family Psittacidae; genus Amazona; species Amazona ochrocephala. The sequence continues at coordinate 18,692,817 of CM077889.1, forward strand.
CTGCTGGCACACCCCATCGAATACTTTCCCTCTGAACCTGGCAGTGTGCAAGTCCGTGTAGTTTTGCAGCCATGGGCATGCAGGGCTATTAAAACTGGTGGTAATAGGAATGTTATTTCCATTTAAAACTTTAATGTATTTTGAAGTCAGATTCATAAATCTACCGAGTTTGTTGCAGCTGAAGGGTTTTGTGGTTGTTTCGGGGTTTTTTTCCTTGACATTAAATCAAAAGGACTAGTAAAAACTTGTCAGCCTTATGAAAAGTTAATCAATTTCCAATACAAAGATAGACAAAGGGAAATTTCCGTCTTTAGAAGATTGATCTTGGAAGTTATGGTTGATCTCACTTTTTATTGAGCACTTTTACTTGCCAGGTGAAGGGTCATTTTTTTAGCATTATTACTTTAAATTGCTTCAATATAATGGGCCAGGACTAGAATAGTAAATAAAAGAGTCCCTGGACTACAGCAAAAAGCTTTCCTGCTTGGAAGATGCAACACTTCAGCAGTTTTCTTCATGTTCCACAATAAATCAGGAGAACCCAATATGTTTGTTATGCTTAGGTCTGATTTTGGCTATTTGCTAACTTGGATGTATGACTTTGAAAGCTCTCACCATTTTTAATGTAGAGCGTGTGAAATATTTGCAATACATAAGAAACAAACTGTCAGGGGCTGGAAGAACACTTTTAGTGTTGAAAATGCCGTGCATTCTTGTAGTCCTAAAAGCAGGGAACACAATTTTGTCCTTACCTACAGAGAAGAAAACCAGACTTACCTTGTTTTTACAAAGCAAATACATAATGAGATATATGACAACTATATCTCTCCCCAGTGGTCATGTAGTGGAAAACCTGTTGGATGAGCCAGGATGGGGGCTCTGTAGCTTTACATTTCATGTAGGAGTTCCTGTTCTCTTTGCTACAGCTAATGAAGGAGGAGGACCTGGAGGATGATTTATTGGATTGTACACTAGAAGACCTTCTCCGGTTTGATGATTACAACAATGACGGTCACTTAACCCTGCAGGAGCTCTACACAGCCTTCCGTGAGTCCTGATGCTTTTGTCTCTCCTGAGTGTCGAAGACATTTGAATATCTGTCATGGCAACGTCGCTTTCCTAGATACGGTCAGCAAAGATAATCCCTCTTTGTGTTTCATGCAATGGAAACACTATGTAAGGCTCGTTTCTGAAGGTTATTGTGCTCCAAAGGATAAGCATGAGCTAGGAGTTTACTGAAAGTGTGTGAGGCTTATTGTTTTCTTGTGTATTTTGTTGTGCTTCTTGTTGATGGCAATGGAGAGATGTTGGTGAGCTGGCCAGGTCTCTAAACCTGAGTATGTGGCTTCTGAGTAACCCTGAGGACATATGGTGGTAACTTCTCCAGATGTGTTCTGGTAATGTGTTTGTTGGGGGGAAGGTGTTTTACCGAATATTCTGCCTGGGAATGATGTTTTCTGCATTCCGTTTCCATGTTACTGGATTATGTGCAATCTTGATACGTATCTCAGCGCCATTTGCAAGGTTCCCTAGGTCACCAGACTATTAAGTGTGGAAAAATAGGTACTTGTGTCATCCCATTTATCCTCATTACTTTATGTTCATGCTTTAAGTTAAGCATTCGTTGAAGTCCTTCCCTGGAAAAGGGCCATGTTGTCTCCTTCTCCTGGATGATAGAAAGTTTTATTGATGCCTGTCCCTTTGGGGCACTAAAAGAGAAAGGCAGAAAATGTGGGATTTCTTTCAATGATCAGAGCTACACAGTACTTGTGTGTGGTTAATAGTCTCTAAAGAAAATCAGGGTTCGACTGTTGGCAGTGTTGAGTACAGGCCAATGGCAAGTTGATTGCTTCTTAAACTGGACTCTCAAACTTTTGTATGTGGCGTTTTATAGACAAAGTAATTTCAGTAGCTCTAGATTTAATTTTCTAAACCAGGGCACCCTGCTCCAATATGTGCTTGGTGGGAAAAGCTTTGTGCATGACAGTTACCATGTGCCCTGCACTGGTGCATAACTCATTGTTGCTCTTTGGCAAGCTGTGATGCTAATGAAGAGCCTCTTTCAGCTAAATAACCTCTTTTCTAATGAGTGTGGGTTCTGTTTTCTTGACTTCGGTGTTTTCAATAAAGCCCACAAATTTGGATAATATTCACAGAATCCCAGCCTGGTTTGGACTGGGAGGGACCGTAAAGCTCCTCCATCTCCAACCCCTGCCACGTGCAGGGACACCTTCCACTGGAGCAGCTTGCTCCAAGCCCTGTCCAACCTGGCCTTGAACACTGCCAGGGATGGGGCAGCCACAGCTTCTCTGGGCACCCTGTGCCAGTGCCTCAGCACCCTCCCAGGGAAGAGCTTCTGCCTAAGAGCTCATCTCAGTCTCCCCTCTGCAGGTTAAAGCCATTCCCCTTTGTCCTGTCCCTACCTGCCCTTGTCAAAAGCCCCTCTCCAGATGTCTTGTTGGCCTGTTTAGGTACTGGAAGGCTGTTTAAAGTGCTTTAAAATTAGCCCCAGTTGTCACCTTGGACCTATTTGAACCACATATGCATTTAATTCAACACAGCACACTCAAAACAGCAGATATACAGTAAAACATAAAAGCTCATGCATTAAGAAGGCCATAAAGTGAATTAACCTTGCTATAAAGGCTTGACACGCAGTTATTTGGAGCATATTTGGATCAGTGGGTTCTCAAAGTCACAGCAACTTGAAGCTGAATTCCAGGAGTCATTTGTATGAGGGCTTGGTTCAGTGAATTTTAAGTAGGCAATGAAAATAAGACAAGTACAAAATATTAGCCAGCGACTAGAGATAGTAGTCGATAAACTGCAAAAATACTGTAACAAAACCCAAGGCGTAGCAATGAGTGTCTATCAAGAGGATTTTGGGTATGAAGAGAATTGTTCTTCAGCTGAAGCTGAAAATCAGACTGACTTCTCTGTTTGACATTTCCTCAGAATCTTTGCTTTTATCAGGGGCAGTTAATGGCTTATCAGCTTGCAGTTTAGAAGCAAAGTTCCTTGCTTGGAACTTCTGAAATTCTGGGGGACTTCAGTTGGCTGTAGTTTTATCTTTTTCCTTTATTTTATGACATGATGTGGGAAAAAACCCCACTTAAAAATACTTCAAACACTTGTCTTAAGCACACACTTTGAGTGTTTATGAAGTTTGTGCTTTGCTGTAAGCCAGAATTAGGCTTGTAGGAGCAGTTAAAGGGTACGACATTCTGCACACCTTTCACAGTTTTGGCCTATTCAGGTGATGTTTTTGTTGCTTGAAATCCACCCAAGCTGCTCATTTCGGCATGCTGGCAGCAGGCTGCGGGGCTGGCTGCTTCGCAAGCTGAGGAACATAATGGCCAGCAGTCAGTGACATCAGAGTCTCAATCTAATTTATTCTCTCAAAGCCTCCATCACATCTGTTTGGGTGCACTGTGTTCTGGTATAGTGCCGCAGTGTTGGAAAGGTTTGAGGATGACCTTGGTGATGTGAAGAGCTTCCAATGTGTCATTCGGTGCTGCTTTAAATGTTGCATTTTGTTTTAAAGAGCCTCCTGGCCTCTCTGCAACTTACCAGAGCCACAAACTATTCTTTTTCTGCCTCCATCTGTCTCTTGCTTTCTCTTGACCTGCCTTCTCTCTCCAAGACTCACCCAATTCAAAGGGCGTTTTGATCCCCATTCGTGTTGATGAGCTGTAAATGAATGAAAAGTGCACGGATGAGGTAAACCGAACCTCTTGCATCTCCTGAAACTTGGTTTCACCTTTACAGGCAGTACATGCAATAGGTGCTATTTTTAATACTCATTTCTGCTCATGCTAACCATTTTCATGCACATCTTAGTGCACAGCTTTGGATTGTGGACAGAAATAGCGGCCCACCTACTAACCCTATCATCTTTCTTCTGATTTTCTGAAAGTTCTTTTGTTTTGGAACTCCCAGAATGCAATTTCTAGGAGCTGCTTGTGCGTATGAGGATGCCTAGAAATATCTGTTAACACAGAGCTAAGTATCGCTGTTCAAATTGCCTTAATCATACAGGAGTAATGTATAAGATGGATGAAACACTCTGCTGGCAGCTACGGCAAGAACAACTTGTAGATGTCTTTAATTTCTCATTAATAAATGTTATTAGATAAGCAGGCTCAGGACCATAATTAAACAATTTTAATTATTTAATGATGATCTCAAGATTTTCACATTCTAAAAATAGAGTACTAGCAATTATATTTGTCTGTTGTCTTTTCTTTATATTGTCACAAAGATTCAATAAGTGAGTAATAAATGAAAGGCTTAGTTGTTCTAAGAGCTAAAGCAGAGCATGCATCTAATTAATCAGCATGAAGATAGTCTGGTGAATTGGCAAGCACATACCCAGCTGAGTCATACTTTAAATATGCTCAGATGAGTGATTTTTGGATATGATTCCTGGAACCGTATCTGAGTGGAGGTTGTTAGAATTAGACATGTCACTTTTGGCATTCCTGTTGTCTTCCATAATGGGAAAGTAGCAGGTTGGCAGATGTGACAGCCTAGCTGAAGGAAGGAAAAATCAGTGTCTTCTTCTAGATCTGTATTATTAGCAGTGTGGACAGGTCAATTTGTAATACAAATATATCAAAGGAGGGGAAACATGCATTCCATCAAAATGGCTTTGTCTTGTCAACATTGTTTAGCTAATAAGTTATTAACCCTGCGATAAAAATCCCCTGAAATTCTAGCTCATTGCCAATGAGAGTATTCTCCTAACCCTGCCTCACAGCTTCACTTTGCATTTCATTATGGTTTTGAGCAACTCGACCTAGTGGAAGGTGCCCCTGCCCATGGCAGGGGGCTGGAACTGGAGGAGCTTTAAGATCCCTTCCAACCCAAACCATTCCATGATTCTATTTCACTAGGTCAGGTTGAAGTTATACCCCAAGATCATCTCCCCATCTCAACACTCTCGTGGCTTTCTGAGATCGCTTTGCATGCCCTGTGCTTCCCAGCATGGCCCGTCAAGGCTGGTCTATCACACAGATTCATGTGGCTCTGCAGCAACATTTTGAGATCCTTGATGTCCTATTTGGACCAAAAAAAAAAACCCAAAACACAAAGGTAGTTTTAAAGCAAAACACTGAATTGTTATTTTTCAGTCCAGCTATTATTTTGCAAGCATTTACGCATACATGTTGCATGTAGGCAGAAAATTGCTGTTTCTCTAAGATGAGAGACATGTCATCATCTATGGATGTGTTATTATTTAAAGAACACGAATACTGTTCTGAAGGAGTGTATTTCAGCAGTGAATGATGTTGGACTGGCTCCAGATCTATTACATTCATCCTAAAATCTCCGGTGGCTGTATTCCCCACCAGGCAATGGTGTGAGTGAGGAGTGAGCCATCCATCCCTGACCCCTCCGAGCATCCCTTGGAGGCTTCTTAGAAGTGTGGAGTATAAAACAGATTTATTTTTGAGGTGTGCATATTTCTGATTCGCTGGAAACTACTTTAAGGCAGAGCTTTGTAATTGTTCCAAAAGCCTGGAGATTGATGCTTGCTGGGGAAAAGCTGAGTTCTACCTTGAGGAAGAGGAAATGAAACCTAAAAAGAGGGGCTGTTGGGTCAAGTGAGAGAGGGAGCTGTTGGGTAAGGAAGGACGCTTTCAGCAGTTTATCTATTCTTGATAGGCATCACAGCTGAAGTAATGTGATAATGAAAATGAATATCTGTATTGGGTAAAATATGTCCATAATATATGTTCTCCATGTGCATCTAGCGAACCAGCTGTTCCAGCAGAAATTGCATCTGTAAATTCCATGTTCAGATGAAGCATTTACTCACATCTTTTCAAATCTGTTCTCCTCGATGGCACATATGGTTGGGTATTTGTTACTGCTACCTTCCAGCTAGATTGGTCAAGCCCAGTTAATTATATTGGACAACTATATTGTGAGATAGAATTTTTTGCTTGAGGTGTTCTCGTAAGCAATATTACAGCAACACTTATCTACAGGATCAAATCATAGTCCTAAAATATTGACAATTTGTGTACCGTGCTCTGCTTCTTCAGCTGTAATCTCCCTGCTATGTGATTTTTCTTTCATGTTGCTGCAGATACTGGTACAAACTCGGAAATAATTCATTAGCTTACCAACATTGATTTGCTTCGGTGAGCTATGTGATATCTAAACTTCAAAAACGGGGAGCACCAGCCTCTGCTTTCGGTTTGAGGCAGTGTTAGAGGTGATGTAAACTACTTGGGGAGAGAAATGAGGTTTCCTTCAGTTGGCCAAAGCAGCCCATTCCTGCTTGCCCGGAGGAATGGCATGCAGCCGTGTTACTGAGGATAAAGTTAAGGATAAAATCAGCTACTGGAATGATGAATTTAATAGTGCAATCTTATGGCCGAAAAAAAAACCCAACCTGAAAGTTAAAAATCAAGCTAAAAAAATACTGTAAATCTCTTTAGCTTGATTTCTGCAGCAGGGACGTTGGGGAAAACCAACAAGCATCCAAGCCGCTGCAAGAACGTTTAGTAACCAACATTTCCACAGCTAGGCTGTGATCCTTAAACTGGGTTTTTAGGCTTTCTTTGGACTGAGCCAGCAGTGGCGTGTTGTAGGTAGCGGCAGCAGCTCAGCAAAGTGGAGGTACAGAATCCAGTGCCCAGGGGCTCTGCGTGCAGGGCTGGTGCCCATGCTGCAGCACGGAACTGAGCTCCAGGCACACACTAGAGGTTGGAAGTGCCTTTGGCCAGCTCTCAATATATTTGTTAGTGTTTAGGTCATCTGCTGAAGCACCTAACTCCTTACCTCATGCATAAATGGAGTGTAAGATGCTTGGCTTGAGCACTAGAATCATCCTGTTGCACGTGGAAATGTAATTTCTGACTGGTGTAGGATGCCTCGGCTGGGGATACCCTTACTCACAGGTTCATTTTAGCATGCAGATAGTTTTTAATGTGGAAAACTTTATTGCTTTGATTTTCCTTTATTTCTTTTTTCCTTTTCTTCCCTCCCTTGCTCTCAAAGAAACATTCTACAAAAGGGTGATTCTTTTTCTCTCTCTTTTAAAGTTCTTCTCATTGTGAAACTCTTCAATTCTGAGTTTGAAGCCTAAAATAATATCACTGGGCTCCAGCAGAGCCCTGTGTTGTTCATAGTTCCCCAAAACAGCTGTCAAGAGTCGGGTTTTGGTTTGTATCCTCAATTGTTTTGCTGCATTTTGAATGTAGTAAAAGGTATTTTCTCAGGGGAAAAAAACCCAGAATTAATTTGTAGCAAGAAAGACAAATTCAATCCGGGCAAAAATGCTTTGGAAGCTAAAATATGGTTCCAGGGGAGAAACTAAGAATGCTCTGATTGAGAAAGAAGTATGTTGTACGTGGCTGCGTGCTTACCAGTGGAAAGAAGGACATGGTTTTGCCTTAGGCCAAAAAGGGGAATGTTTCCACACTGAGACCAGACACTAATTCATCTAACCGGGGTTTGCTGCTCAGTTTTGTATTCTGCTTAGTTTATTTTGGCACTATGATTTGAATTAAGAGTCTCCTGAAATAGAGTTTTAGCAGAATTAATGGCAAATGTCGACATGGTTAAAATTGTGATTTTATGCGTTTTCTTTAGGAATTCGTGTCCAGCTTTTTTTCATGAAGGGGCAGGGAGAGCATCTGACACTGGTGCTGTTTCTGTCTGATGTATTAGGTGCACACCAGAGCCAGTGCGCCCGAGTGTGAATTGCCAAACTCTAGTATCTTTTTCGAATCTCTCTCATTTCCAAAGATGCCATCTGCAAAATGTCAACGGGCTTAATGTGTAATGACTGAAAAAGAGAAAATGAACTAATTACAAGTTGTTATTGGAAATCTATTGTCTACAAATTGCAAAGAAAACTTGCTAGAATTCAATATCCTGGTGGGTTTAAAATGCTTTTCAGGGTGCATTGATTTGGTAAGCTTGGGTTTGAATGTGAGAATTTGCAATGTGGAGTAGTGCTTCGGAGGTGATGTAGTACAGACCCGAGCAAATGTCTCCACGTCTCCTTGCAGGGGTAGGATATTTAAATATTTAGAAGTACTTACGAGTGACTCAGTGGTGCATAAACCCAGGCAAATACCATTGCTCCAAAAATTGTGTGCCCTGTACCAGCGATGTTCACTGAAGCAATTTCACATACACAAATAATAGTAGATTTTGGTTGCTTGCAGATACTAAATTACGTCAGTAAAGAGCAAATACAAGTATTGGTGAGATCATAAATTGGCTGGCAGCCCTACATACGTAGAATCATGGAACGGGTTGGGTTGGAGGGGACCTTAAAGATCATCCAGTTCCAAACCCCTTCAGATCACATAGGGATCTAGAAAGTGTGATTTGCATTTTCAGTGGGCTGGGGATGAAGCACTGCAGGCTTTCCTATGGCTTTGTTCCACCTCTGCAAAACCAGAGGCCGGTTCTGAAAGTCAGACCCAAGCTCCGTGTTGCCATTTCCTTTTATTTTTCAGTCAAAGACTGACTTTCCGAGGGGTTTGTGAAGCAAATGCAGGGCACTCGGCATGTCGGTCCTTCCTTCCGCTCCATCCCTCTCTAGTGTCCGTAGTGTCAGCTGGGATTTCTCTGTTCCCTCCAGATCTCGATGAACATGTTGAACAGCTTTGGGCTTTGGATGACTAACCCCGTTTGAGTGGTCCCCTCTGAGAAGTGCTTTGAGATCTGTCCATCAGCCAGTTCTTAGTTCATTTAGCACGTACTTTATTGATATTGTATAGCACTATAGAGCTGCAGTGCTAATTTCCTAATCAAAATGCCAGAGCAGCCATCAGAAAATTACCAAGTACAGTACATATCCCCAGTGCAATGATATGATTTATATAGAACCACAGCCGAGATGTTTTTATTTCATGTTCTTCACAGAAGAAAATCTCCTTGACAAATCCAGGATGCCCAGATAGAAACAGAGAAATATAGTGGTAGGAAATTGCATAAGCTGAATTCAAGGGTTGGTTCTGCTTTAATACTTCCAAAAAGAATAAAAACCAGTGCTAACCTGTAGAGAAAAGTAAAAAGCTTCAGAGATGCTTCAGTGGCATCAGGGTTTGAAGAGAAACTCAGCTGTTGCCAATGTCAGTCCTTAGTACCATCATAAAAAGCTCATTCTCAAGTTTGCTGATGACCAAAAGTTCAGAAAGAAAATCAAAAGCCATCAATAGCAATAAATAACTGGGAGCTCAGGTCTGCCGTGAAGCACCGCTTCTGCTGTCACATTTCCCCTCTGCAGTATATAACACACAGCTGCAGAATTGTTCTTCCTCTTTCTGCAAACCAGTAAGTACAGGTCCCACGGAACTTATGCTTTTAGCCACACTTCGATCCTAAAACTTCCACCCCAGTCCAGGCACTGATGCCCCAGCAGGATTATTAGAAACTTGCTGCTTAGAGAAGTAATTTGTGACCATGATTTAACGAAAAGAGAAAAAGAAATACGCTGAGTGTATGCATTATTTGTCATTCCATTCATCATGGGAACCTGAATAATGTGTTACAAGAGGTCATGGGTACCTTCCTGGTCACTGAAACACTTGGAGCAGTGTCCTGCTCTGCAACCAGTTGAAACCTGGCATCAGCTTGCAGCGCTGTGCATCCCAGCCCCAAAAACTGCTGAAAAGGGGACAGAAAGAGAGTGGGAATGACAGTAATTTCAAAGCAAGGCACCAAAAAAGGAGCAGGGTGAAAAGTTAGCTGAGAGAGCTGGGCTTGTTCAACCTGGAGAAGAAAAGGCTCTGAGGAGACCTTAGAGCAGCTCCAGTGCCTAAAGGGGCTATAAGAAAGCTGGAGAGAGGCTTTGGACAAGAGCCTGTAGGGACAGGAAAAGGGGGAATTGAGATGAGATTGAGATCAAATCTCATTGGCAATGAAGTTAAAAATGACCCATCCAGCAGATCCTGATTGGCAGGACAGGAATTTCATTTCATTGTTATTCTTAGGAATGCTAATGTGGTTTTCCTTATTATGCTGGTCCTGCAGCAAAAGGCTGTGGTTGCCCCTTGGGGACACCTCAGCTGGGGTGAGAGGCATGGCCCTTCCTGTCCTGCTTCCTGCAGCAGGGCAATGCAGGTTCATGAACAGACCAAACCAGATGGAACCAAAACTTCCTTTTCAGCCCTAAAAACAAAACCAAAAGAGCATGGCTGTCCTGACATCTATAGCTGATCTGCAAGCAACACTAAATGGGGTTTATATTCCTGTAGGACCTGGAGGCAAAGTTGTTTCAGAAGTGTTTATAAAATCTGGTTGCATTTGGTCATTACTGATAGCAGAGGCTGTTATCTTCAGTCTCTTCTCTTCAGGGGCCTGCGGTAGCAACTAAGAGCTGTGTGCCAGATTCTTCTGCAGTAAACAGCATAAAAGTCTGCACTGTCTGTCTTTAACAGACAGTGGTGGCCACTGAAATCATCTCCGGCCCCTGAAACAAGCCCATATGGTAATTTTCAGGCTTAAGAATGTATAAAACGGATGCGTGTTCTGACTAGTTTAGGAAGCACATCAAGACTTATTTAACACTAATTATTATTGGGGTTTTTCACCATTAGTATGTATTCAGTGTAACATAAACCATGAAAAATACACGTCTCTCCTGAGTAGACTGGTTTGGAGTCTGCTGTGAGGTGTAATGCTGCTTCTGGCAGAGCTAATAGAGCTGGTTGGCTTTTAATGCAATTTACTAACCCATCATCTGCTAAAATATGAGATGTATGTGTGTCAAAATTTGCTACAGAATTGCTATTATCCTCCCTATTTTGTTTTAAGATGTATTTTTATGAACCCATTCACTCCAAGTCAGGCAAGATACATTTGTGGAAAGAATTCAATATGTTAATGGGTATTTATTGAATACTTGAATGTAGTGTGATGAACAGGCACAGTGGATTGTAATTAATATATTGACATCCAATGGCTATTGCTGAATGGAAGATGAAAGCAGTTTGTAATGGACATAGCATGCATTCATCTTGCAGTGTTACATGGACACCCACCAGCTCAAATAGCTTTCAAAGGGAATGGAAATGCATTTCTTTGCCAGACAGGAGTTTTGTGGCATTGGAGAAACACACTGACACAGCAGAGATACAGACCTGTGTATGCTGGGGGGGCTGTAATGCATGGGCTCCTTCGAAGAGCAGTACATCCCTCTGATGTTATCATCAGGCTCCTGGGAAGGAGAAGGGATGTTTAGGACATAAAAGAACAAACTCAGTGGCTGCCATCCAAGCAAGCACCGTTGGTGTCCCCTCCTGCTCTCTTCTTCCACATTCCCCTTACCCTGCACCCTCACTGACTTGAATTTGATGAAAGCAAGTGCATTGATGGGAGAGATTTGGCTCAGAAAATAGTTTTCCTCCTTTCTTAAATAGAGTGAGAGTAACCCACTCAGTCCTTTGATGCATTAGCACGTGTGGTCTCTTGAACGTAATGCATTAAACAAATTGTAAGAACTGCAAATAATACGGGTGGTATTCTGGTGTGTAAACAGGGCTTCAGCAAATAAACCGATGGCAAAAAGCTGCTTTTCAGATTCCACTTTTCAAGCCCCGCAATGAGGCACGAAGGCAATTATGTCAAAAGTGTGTTGAACAGACAGACATAATAAACTGTTGGATCCCTTTCCTGTAAGAGCTCTTTAACAGAGGACGTTGGGGAATAAAAGATTTTTGCCTGCAATAGGCATCATGTGTCCAAGAGCTTTAAAAACAACAGCAGTGAAGGAGTGGCAGGTTAGCTTCATTCTTCTGGCTCCTGGGAGAAGAGCAGCAGCTTGGAGCTATCATTGATCAGCTTTCCTTTTGTTAAACATTAGGCAAGGGAGGACTTGGCAGGTGCAATTTCCTTTAAGGAGAAAGCGAGAGGGAAGGGAAAAGGAAAGCCAGGGGTCTTGGTGTGGCATCATGCTGAGCCATCACCTTAATCTTCCCCTGTGGTAACTCTCCACGTTGCAGATCTTCCATCTTTTCTGCCCACAAACAAAGTGCTCCAACCAGCGTTAATTGATCCACTGATTTCCTGTCCTAAAAGAAACTTTGCAGAAATCAACAGGGCCAGTGGCAAAGCAATTTCATTATGTGCCTGTTGTCAGCGCGCTGGGTAATTTACTCTGAGGATTAGATACAAGTTGCTCATAGAAGAGGTTGAAATATCTGATGAAGCTGTTGTAATACTTGGGGGGGGAGGGTTGCTTTTCCATAGTTATTATTGCTGCTGTTGTTGTTATTAGTTTTTGTGGACAATGCCCCACAGGAGCTGGATTGAGAGGCCCAGCTAATTTCAAATTCCAACTCCCAGTGTTGTTGGATGAAAACCATTTTAAGTTACTTGAAATAACACATTTGTTCTGATGCGGTGGAGATGACTGGTGGTGGGCTCTGCAAGTGGCCGAGTGTTAGAGGTGTTGTAATAACTGTATTGAGATAGCCCAAGTGCTTTCTCTTCAGTTATCTTGTGAAGAATTACTCTGTAGGCAGTCAAACTAAGCAAGATGATTTTGCTGTGCTGGAGTGTTATTTGATTAGCTGTCTGGATGGTTTTGCTGTCAGGAGCCTGGGTGAGACCCAGATTACGTGGGGCTGCCCCCAGCTGTTGTGCCCCGTGCTCCATCCCCAGCACACCCAGCAGGGGCCAGCTTTGCAGTGTGTTTTTTCTTGTGAATCTACTATGGGTTTTATCAGGTTTGTACATGAGATGCAAATTCTGCGTCCTCCGATGGTCTTTGCCTATTGCAGATTTAAGCTGACCTCTGTCCAATTCCCCTTGCACGTGCCTGTAACTTCAGTCATTTTTAAGAAGCTCATTTACTTTAAGTGGAATTCCTCGTGTGTCACAACACACCTATCTACAAATATTTGCAATCTCAGGTGCTAAGAAACCTCCTTCCCATCTACTTCTGCCCATGAAATCACCAGGGCATCTCTCATCGGGGCAGCCTGCCTTATAGATAGATAAATAAAGCAAGCAGTAACAACCCTGGAGGGAAAACAGCACGAGGAGTAACAGAAACTGCTGGTTGGGGGGATTTTATCCCTCCCTGCCTTCAGCAGGCTAATAAAGTAGAATAAGAAGGAGCTGGCGTGCTGTTGTATTGCATATGCAGCTCTGCTGCTGGTTTGCAGCTCAACGGAAGGCACCTGCCTGCACAGGCAGCTGCAACCTCCCTCCCCACTTCATTTGGCTGGTTTCCTGTTCTCAATTAGCTCAGGTTTATTTCATACCTGCCTCTTTCTACTCCGGTGGCAATCAAGGGTGAGGTTTCCAAACGAAGGCACAAGAGGAGCATGAACAATTCCCATTTTGGCAAATTAAGGGATTGCTAAGCCTCCTCCTTGCATAGCTCTTGACAAATTTGACTGTCAATGTCTAAGGGATGTTTCAAAGACTTTTTCTGATGCTTAGAAATGATTCTGCGTCAATAGCGGATGGCTCTCAGCTGTCAGGGGCTGCAGCATCTCTGCAATTCAGATACTGAAAATGTGGTAATTTATGTCTCAGATCTCACAGGTCACTTTCTAACCAGGGTAAGAAAGTATTTCTCCACCATTTAAACCCTTCTTAACCATTTCTGTTGCAGTATTTCTCACATCCTTCTCCTCCTCCAGCTGTGGGCATTCTCCAGTGTCCCTGTCCTCTCGAGAACACAAACACGCACATTGGTACTAGACGTGAGAAGTTGCAACTTCCTTCGTTCCCGTGCTACAGATTTCTTAGGCATGTCCACATCAACATCAGTTCCTTATGCTTTAAAGCAGTTGGAGATGTGGAAATAACAGTGAACTAGGTATGTCAAGCTCTGCTGGTTTCTAGAAAGGGATGCTGGTGGGAGGTGTCTGTACTCTGCTGGATGAACGTCTCCCTGCCATGATAATGCTTCAGTAAATGCAGTAAATCAAGAGCTACACCCAAATTTCACATGATGGGATCTTCTTATAAGTGTCCATCCCTCTGGTAATGTGTCCAGTGCTGGCTGGAGACGGGTGGTAGAAATGCCCCTGCCAAAGAACGGGGTCTTTCTTATGAGGGTATTAACTTGCATGAGCTGTAACTGTGGAGTGATGTTTCTTGGCAGAGTCTGTGTCCTCTGCAAGGCGAAGGAGAGAGTCATCCATATATTAGGAAAAGCACTCGTGGTTTTGTATTCTTGAACAGTGTTGCAGTGTCAACACCACAATTGCATCAGATCGCAGGGGTTTAGTTAAATCAAAATGATAGGAAATTTCCTTGGATTTTACCCATCATCTAAAGAAATTGCTTTGAGTTTGAGTTTGTAGAGCAAACACATCAAATTGAGTCTGGGGAATGGCTGGAAATAGCAAGACCTACATGGGTAACTTTCTTGCAGTTCCTTTCTATTATTAAGCTGTGATTTCTGAAATTGCCTGCAAATTATGCCTGGGAATCTCTTATTACCAAACACAAGGAATGTGTTGGTCTTACCTTTTTGTGAACACTTTTTCAGATTTCTCTTTTAGTGCATGCAGCAAAGGGAGTGATGACCTCTCTGGCATAGCTGCTTAGGGAAGGTTTGTGTTTCAAGGGAGTTTAACGCTCGCCTAAAATTGCAAGTAATCAGTGTCTCTCCATTAAGTGGGATTCAGGCGTCCCCTGTGCTTCCTTGCGTCACAGAACAGCAGCAGGCATGCACCTTTCTATACACTTCATGTCTTTCACCCCTTTTCAGGGTCAGAGCAATGCAAACGATGGGTCTTCTTCCATCCCATTACCTGGCTAGAAACAGCAAATAGGAGCATATGAAAAAGAGTTTTCCTGAGCAAGATGTCATGCAGAGGGGCAGGGAAGGGAGGAGCACTCATCTCAAACTTGCTGGGCTGTCTGGAAAGGTTCAGGCTGGCTTTTGCTGGCCATATTCCAGTATTGATCATTTTCATGCATTTGGCAGGGATTTATTTGCTTCATCTTCTCTTTCCACTTCCCCCAAAATTATTGGGTCTATCTACTAGTTTCAGTCACATTTTACAGAGTTTTAATTATGCCAAATCTTACTACAAAACAACTGGAAATGAAGCAAAAATCATCTTTTTCTCCCAACTGATTGAAACGCTAGAGAATAAGCTCACTGCTTGGAGAGACACAGGGGAGCACACTGAAGAGGAGGTCCTGCTAACCTCCTGCAGGCAGAGAGCATCCTTGGGAGTTCAGGTCATCTTAGATACTACAGTCAACACACCTTGGGCTGGTGCTGCATAAAACAAAGCTGCTTCGGTTTCAGTGCTGGTGGAGATGCTCCTTCATAAGCATAAGCATAATGCTCTGGTGTTTGTTGTTCAGTAAGTTACCTTCTTACTGTGTTAATTTGTAATAACATTTACAGCAGGATGGCTTTGCTGTGAACCATGTTTTACTTTGCCTGGTAGGACATGCTAGTTAATCATGGGATACTGGCTGCATCTGTTCTTATTTCAGGAAAGCTTTTCAAACATTGAGGTTCAAGCAATTCACCCAGCCCAGTCTGAACAGTTCTCACCACAACTGTGTTTCAAACCATTCATCTTTGCTTTGCTCATCATTGAGCATTTGGATGCAAAGAGGCTAAATCAGTGTATGGCAAGGTGGGAAGCAGCTTGATTGATCTGCCTTTAAACTGTCTGTTCACTTAGAGAAGCTGATAGCCCTAGCAGCTTCCTTGCTGGCTGAAACCAGATAGTACTCCATTTCATTCTTTTGCTCTCCTTACTTCCAGACATTGTAATATGAAATAATGAATCCTGATGCAGCTCACGTGGCAGTTTGCAGCTCTTGTTGCTATTGCTCTGTTGCTCCAAGCAGAAGTAACTTGCATGGTTGCTTAACAAATTGCCTGCTTAGAATTGTTTAGAGCACTCATTTTTCTTTTGGACTATTCTTTTCTTGGAGGGATGAAAAGCTTTCAGTCTGCTGCTTTTTATTACATCTGCGGGTAAGCAGGAATATGTTGAGAGAGGACACAGAGTTTATCTTTACTTCATCTGCATAAAAATACAATTCAAACTATTTTCCTTTTCCAATGTTGTTTTCCATATTTTCTTCTCCTCAAAGGTAGGAGTAGAAATACCAAAAGAGAGTTATGTTAAATGGGTGCCTGTCATAACATGACAAGATCTTTCACATCGTAGGGTCCTGGGGGCAAGAACTCTGCCCTGATATGTCCATATGGAAGACAGAATACTTGGACTTGAGCAAAAAGAGTTGTGTTGAGATAAACCATACCCTGCTATCAGAGATGCTGTCCTGTGTTCTTAGCAGTCAACAGGAAGTTTTGAGTCATCTATATTTGTTCACTGCTTGTGCTGTGTAACAACACAGTCACAGTTTCCACATCATCTCACGCAGAAAAGGAAGAAAAGACTCTGAGTTGGAAATGTGGTTCCCTGAAGCTTTCAGGTAGGTTTAGTCTGGCTGCCAAAGCTAGTTGAAATGATTATAACGCAGCTCTCCTTTCTTTCTTTCATCATTGTGTTTGGTGGGGTGTTGTGGCAGCTTGAAGTCAGACTGTTTTCCCCCCTAAACCCAATCAGTTTGAGTGGTTTCAGATGAAAGCACCTCTCTGGGATTTCCCGGTTTCAGGCATCTGTTTCACACACACACACACCTTTCCTAAAGGTGGGTCTCTGCCCGTGTTCAGGTGAAGAATCCCACAGTAGGTGTGTGAAGTGTCTGAAGCACTGTTTAACAGTGAAAAAGGAATGTTTTCTCTATTCCTTCTTAATTATGTTTTATTTCTGTATGTAATTCCTACTTAATTACATTAAATCCTGGGACTTCCAGCAATGGTAGTCTTTTAGGAATTAGTATTCCCTCTGTCTATTGTTTCCCGGTGCCCATTATCCTTTCAAAACCCATAGCAGCTTTCCCATCTAGTTTTTGTGGCACTTAGTCACTGCATAAGGTATATATACTGGAACAGGTTGACCAAGGAAGTTGTGAATGCTCCATCCCTGGCAGTGTTCAAGGCCAGGTTGGACAGAGCCTCGGGTGCCATGGTTGAGTGGGAGGTGTCCCTGCCCATGGCAGTGGGTTGGAACTAAATGATCTTAAGGTCCTTTCCAACCCTGACTATTCTGTGACTCTAAATACTTAGTGGCTGTGCTTGGACACTGCTAATGGGATGGTGAAAACCTGCAGGGTGTGCTACAGACACTACGTGTCCTGAGGCTGAGGTGGGATTTCAGTTGCCAGATCTCCATCACCCATCCTAGATGAACTGTTCTGCTCTGATGGCAGATAGCAAGCGGCCTATGGGTCTGTGCAGCTTTGTTTGCAGATTGTTATGTTTTTAATGAATTGTTGCTGTTGCTTCAGTGAGAGGACTGCGTCACTCAGGGATTGCTGTGTCTGCCTGGAAACCAGAGAGAGTAAACACATGCAACTGTTTCGAGCAGGCATGCAGTGAAAATATAATAAGACAATCATGCCATTGTTGCCATCTTATGTTTACTTAGTTAGGGTCTGTCATCTCTTTTGAAAGGCTCAGTTCTTTACTGCTTCATTAAATGCTACCATCTCCTCCCAGCTCCCTCCCATCTCTATTTAGATAGATTGCGCAGATCTTGTTAGCTTTCTGCTGGTGATGATGGGGACCAAAAAGTCATTTAAACATCGTTGGCAGGCCATACATCTTAATGCCATCCAGTAATAATTCAACAGAAAAAGAAGTCTTGTGACTGCAGGCTAAAGGAAATGAAATTAGGGCTCTGTGGGCACGAGTCCCCTTGTCTGGCTTGGTGTAAATGAGGTGGGCATTTGAGCTGTGTAATCAAGATGGAGAAATGATGCTCAGGGTTCTTCACTGGCAAGCAGTGGTCTGAATGCCCTTAGGTGGGCAAAAATTGTATTGCGGAGGTCCCTTGTGAGCCGGTGCTGGTAACTGATGTGCAAACCCTCTGGAAGATGCCAGCCATACCTGGGAAACTTTGCATCTGCCTTTCCAGCAGTAAAGGAGCAAAACAGAGAGCAACCAGGGATGACAGGCAAGGGTGTTTCTGTACTAGAAGAAATCAAGTGGGTTGTTCATCACTGCTGTGCGGGCGGAGAAGCTGAGGTAAAAGCAGGGCAGAGACATTTTTATTACTGTGCCATCAAACCCTGCCCAGGGAGATTTAAGGCATTATTGCTGGGGGTAGCAGTCAGCGTAGTCAAAGCAGCATCTAACCTCACTGAAGGAATTATCCCAGCTTCTTGCTACAATCAGATTTATTTTTCCAGCATTAAATAGAAGGGGAGGCAATGTATCTAGGGGGGGAGACATCCCCCTCTGTGCACACTCTGTGCTGCTACCTGCTGTCTTGTCGCCTTCGTTTCAGCTGTCAACTTCCGAGAGCACTTACATTACTGTCTGGAGCAGCCACTTCTTCTGGGTTGCATTTATTTATATGAGCCACACAAATCCTGGGGTTTTATTACCCACTTTGTGGCTCATGCGTGGTTCAGGCTGATTTCAAGGCCAGGTTGAATGGGGCTTGGAGCAACCTGCTCCAGTGGAAGGTGTCCCTGCCTGTGACAGGGGTTAGAACTGGATGAGCTTTAAGGTCCCTTCTAACACAAACCAGTCTAGGATTCTGTAGTGATTCTAATGCCGTGTGCAGTGTCCAGTGGGGAACCAAACTTCCCAAGAGCCCTGGGAGCCTCTTAACCGGGTATATTAAATTATAACAACCTTATGCACATCAGAATTTTTGCTTGGAGCCCCAGTGTTGGGTGTTAGATGTATTATAGATAGCCCAGCAGCAGAATGGGTGTCAGGAGCTCGGCTGTTCAGGTTGGCTCTGTCCCTGCAGTGAGGCTGGCATCATCCCTGTGGCGTCAAGCCCAAAGAGCATCACTGGCCGCTGATAGCAGTGATACTGGTTTGGGGTGTTTAAATGCAAAGGGGCACATAACATCAGTGGAGCTGGTAAACACTGTTGGAGTTAGCAGAGCTACGGTGAACTAATTCCCGGTATTGTGTCTCCTCAGTCCTTTAAACTCCTTCACCCTCACCCTCTGTTCTCAGGCTCGGTGGCTTCAGCAGTGACTTGGTTGCTGTTTAAAGGTCTGATTCGCTTTAGAAATCTCTGTGACACAAAATCCCAGCTCCTTCCAGGCATCAGCTCTGCTGTCAGATTCTGCAGGTTCTTTTACAACTGGTCGTGTGGTTGTAAAACGCACAACAAAACCAACATCAGAAACCCCACACAAGCAGAACCCTGAGATGAAAATGACAGTGTAAGAGAATAAAGGTGTTAGAGAAGGGATTTCAGCTCTGTTGTCATTTTAGAAACTTCATTATCCAGTTATGGGCTTTGATATTGCTATTGATTTTGCATAGAAGATAATCAGGTACTACAGTGATGCGAATCATATAATACCCTAAGACAGGTCACTGCAAAAATATAAGGTGGTGATTGCAGCTTACATTTTCGGTGAAAACTTCCATTAATAGATAGAAATCTGTAATGAAATTGCTCCTTAAATGAATTATTTTTCAGGAATTTTCTGACTAATATAAATCCCCTATTATGTCACACTTCAATTAAATTAGGGTATTATTTTATGTGAGACTGTAATTAAATAAGCTGGAACTTCGCCAAGTAGCCATAATTTATACCTGGACTGTGAAGAGATATGTGAGTATTTTAATATTTGCAGTTGATTGAGAGCTACCTGAGTTTTCCACTCATCCAGAAGACAGTATTTTGCCTTTCATTCACTGCTAATACAGTACAACTGATTTAGGACATCTTTGTGACTCCTACCTTTGAAGTTTTCCTTCTTTCACGTATTTTTGTGGCTGTGAAACATCACTTCCATCTTTGTTTAAGGGGGTAACATTTCAGCCAAGTGAAGCTTTTGGGGTGATGAAAAGGTAACAGCAACATTTTGCACGTGAGATCGCACTGTGCGCCTACGTGCGCACCTGTGCCACACAGGTAACCATCCCCGCTGAGAGCAAGCTTGAAGTCAGAAAGATATAAAAGATACCTGGAATCGATGCTCTTTGAATTAGGTTTCTATTTTATAGGATTAAAAATGTTTCCTGCATGACCCAGAGGAAAAATATAGGCTGGAGGCAAAGTAGAAATCATTATTGTACATAATAACTTCCATGTGTCCAGCAATATGTTTGAGTAAAAGGATGAAGTGCCAGTTTTCAAGCATTCTGTGCTATGAGTTTCAGAGTGATGTTTTGGTGTCGGTTGGTTAATGGTGTCTAAGTTTCAAATTGGTGCAAAAGCAGCCTTTGCAGGAGAACTATTGAAATAACTGTCTTTTTTCTTAGAGTTTAATAACTTTATAAACATGATTTTTACTCATTATGAAATGGGAAGAACATAGTGTATTTTCTAATGTAGTTTAATCATTCTAGTTGCATATCTAACACACTAACCGAATCTATTATAGAGAAGTATAAATTAGTGCACAAGGAAGTTGCACTGTGGTCCACTCCTAGAGTGTGTCAAGCCATTTGTGGATCTTTAGGGGACCTAATAGATTTGTCACAGACTTAACATTAACAGCAGACTAGTACAGTTCAAAGTTGCCCATCATCATGGTATTTAGTGTCATTGCTGTGGGTTGTCAGTGGCAGAGCTGGCAGGTCTGACTCTGCAGTAATGCAGTTGGCAGTTTTGGTGCTTGGGGATTGAAAGGAGGGAGGAAGAGGAAGGATGCTTCATCGTGGAGATGGCTGTATAAAAGTAGTCCTTTGTGTAGTCTTGGGATGGGATTCCCTACGTGGAAATACCTCGAATTTCACTTTAAGAAAGTATTAAATATGACAGGTCCAAGTCATATGCCTGTAGTCAAAGCCATGAGGTGTTTTGTGCAAGACAACTCATTACTGTCAGCAGCAGAGTCGTTTTGTAACCTCACAGAGAAACATTAACCAAGATAATATTCAAATACACACACACACCCCCCCACCCCAAATGTTAAGCTTGTCAGTGTATATTTGCTTTGATCCCAGTGAATAAAAGCCTGTTGGTTCTTTCTCTGTCTTTAATGAAAACAATTCCACTTTCTCACCTGGCAGCTGTCAGCAACGGGGAACTTCACCCTTCAGATTACTGCTTATTGAATCTTCAGGAAGTGGAATTGTTCTTTGTGTGTCAGCTGTAGTTTACTTGGACACTCCTGTCCCTCCAGGAGAGCTGATTGCTGCAAACATGTAACTGGTTTAGTCTACAGCATTAGAAATGCTTAGATGCAGTCCTAGGGCATGTGTCTTCCTCATTTCCTTTTTGTAGCACATTTATGAGCATGAGTGTATGGCATCGACTGCCCATCAGCGATAAAGCAGATCTAATTTAAAAGATGAATACATGGTTTTAATTTAAAGAACCTATTCTTTTTACAGCTATGACTTGTATTAACCTTTTCCTTTTCCTCTCCTGACATCCATACCTCATAATCCAAACATATAGTTCATATCTCTCTATTTCTGTGCGCACCCTGGCCAAACTTCCTCTCAATTTAAGAAGACAGTGATCTTTTCAGAGACCGATTTAATTTGTACGTGATTTAATAACCATGTAATGACTTGTGGACTTCTTCCTTCTGTGAGACAGAGCTGGGGGTTCCTTCAACTCCACCTCCTGGGTGCTTTTATGGGGGTTGTTTCTGATTTACAGCATAATCCACATTTACTTGGCATCTCTGGGTATGTCTCATCCCTTCACACCCTTCCTGGAGACATCCCTTTCATTGTGTGAGCCGGCGTGTGTGAGGATGTACTCATGGGCAGATCAAGGGGCAGATAATAGAAGTGTGCACTGATTTATTCTTAGCACCAGTTAGATGATGCCAGTATTCCCAGTAAGCTCAAAGGCGCTCATTCTTCTCCCACATAGTCTGGCCTTCAGACCATCAAAGAAAGCACAATACTTAACTGAGCATATCTGAAAATGAATTGCCTGATTTGTAGTGGGATTGTTAGTTCCTCCCGTGCATGGCATCAATGGAAACTATTTCAGAGTTGGGCGATCACATTCGCTGTACAGCACACACCACTACCCTTGTTGTAATGACTCCATTCAGTGGAAGATAATATTTAGTGAGCACCGTGTGAGGTTCTTTTGCAAATATTTTACATGAAAGAATATGACTGTGAAAGCCACGGGAAAGGAAACTTAGAAGGATTCATGCATAAGACCTAAAAACCAGATAAAGATTCAAATACGAGCTCATTCAACATGACACAATCCTTTTTTACTCTTTAATGATTGTGGAAGATAAATGCTGCGGCAGTAGCTCGCATAGCGTGAGAGATCTTGTAAGAATAAGAAAAGGTGGTTAGTGAAGGTCCCAGCAGGAACATATTCTTCACCAGTTGCAGAGGGATTTATGAGGGGAAGGAGCAAAGCTGGATACTTTGTGCATTCATTAAAGGGCTCAGCAGTAGATCTGCGTGTGTGCTGCAACCTGAAAGGGAGGCTGGTGGTGCTTGACGGGATGTTTCATAGAATCATGGAATCCCAGCCTGGTTTGTGTTGGAAGGGACCTTAAAGCTCCTCCACCTCCAACCCCTGCCATGGGCAGGGACACCTTCCACTGGAGCAGCTTGCTCGGAGCCCCTGTGTCCAACCTGGCCTTGAACACTGCCAGGGATGGGGCAGCCACAGCTTCTCTGGGCAGCCTGTGCCAGCGCCTCAGCACCCTCACAGGGAAGAGCTTCTGCCTAAGAGCTCATCTCAGCCTCCCCTCTGGCAGGTTAAAGCCATTCCCCTTGGCCTGTCCCTACAGGCCCTTGTCCAAAGCCCCTCTCCAGATTCCTTGTAGGCAGAAGACTTCTTGGTTGGAATATGAGGATATTTATACAGTGCTTTTGGAGAACTTCCCCCTGTCAGTAGGAGATTGAACACGGGACTGGGGCTTTAGGAAATGTGTTTTCTGACATCTTAGAATAGCTAATGTGCAGAGATGCTCTATTTTGGAGAGAAACGTGATGAGATTTTGTACATGGTGCTGTAAACAGCCTGTAGGTGGTGAATAGTCATACAGACATGGATTCAAGGTCTATTAGGTACCTTTGCATAGATGCCAGTGTTGGGGTTTTGTGTGTATTATGCAGTAATATCTAATACAGTGCTGAGCAGGGGATGGAGAAAATAGAATCCTGAAGAGATTAGGTTCGAAGGTGGTGGTAGGTGTTGAACAGAGTATTTTGAGAGCCATACTTCCCTTGATCTTTTTTCAGATAGTGTCATTAGGTTTATTTGTGTGTGCTAAATTGTGTTGCACTGTATTCCCCGCTGTCATAGAGCAGTGACTGAAGCAAATCCCAGTCCCAGCACTGCCAGATCATTGCGTTTCTCAGCGAGTGCAGGAAGCTGGTCCTTGCCCAGCAGTGAATAATGCACCAATAAATCTCTGATTCTCAGTGACATTTCAGCATCTTTGCATTGCATAGAAACTCCTGGCATCAGCAGGATAAGCAGCTGGTCCAGAGGGAGAAGGCACTATGGAATGGGAAAGCACCTTGTCCATTAGTGGGTGCCGCTGCAATGGTCTCGGTGTGGGCAATTGGAATTGTCATTACATTTATGAATGTAACATTTCTGTGACTACAACGAGGTGATCCATTGAGGGCTGCAGAATTAGCTTATGCATTAGCAAGGCTGACTGGGGAGTGGAGTTTAAAATCCTTTCATGATGTTTGACCTTTCTGCTTGCGTCAAGCAATAGCGATATGCTTCAGCAGAGAGGGTGCATGTGTGTGACAGCCCAGGAGCAGCTCTTGTGACCCAGCAGTTGCATAAAAACCAGCAGCACCTCAGATATGGAGATATCCGAAACCTGCCAGGGCTGGAGACTGCAGACTCCTGCTTGGGATGACCAATAAGATCTCAGCTCTTCTGAGATTTCTTTTGCTGTCTCCCAGCCTTGTTTTTCCTCCTGGGCTCTTGTGGCCACTAAGAATAGTTTCTGTGATTGGAAAGGAAAATGGTTTGACCCTTTTTTCTGTTGAATCAGCAAGCAGCTTGATTACATTGTGTTGAGTGTTGGCAATGGAAGTGGTAAGTGCTGGGTGCCCTGATGTCTGAATTAACACTTAGGATGCTCTGTACCCAGCTGCAGCAAAATACTCATCAAAGCCACGCAGATATTTGTGTGTGTGTATACATACTTAGCTCTTTCAGAGTTTGGAAGGTTAATATAACAATCTTCCATATTCTCCCAAGATGTTCTGTTTAAACCTTCTACACAACCATGGGTGTGTTTATTTTGCAAGGGTCCATATAACACGTGCTCTGAAGCAGGAGCATAATAAGGCGTGCAAACAAAGCAGCTCCCCTGAAGCACTCTCTGCTGCTCTGGTGGCTTTATCATTTCATACATTAAGTGCTGATAAACTTGTAGCAGAAATTGCTCATTTATTTGGTAAGAATTCTTTGCCAGGTATGGATTGCAAGCTGTTTTCTCCTCCTCATCCAAGCCCTGATAGTGAGAACCAGCAATGTAACCCACAGCTACTTTCACACTACTCACTCATTCTAGGGCAGTACAGCTGCCGTAGGACCCTGTGTATTTTTCTTATCTCATGAGAAGCATTGCCATTTGGGGTAAATATTATGCTGTTACTAATGGGCTTAAAATTCATTTCAAGTTTTCCAATTACATATTTCATTTATTTCATGAATGTGAAATGACACTGCGGAGAGGAGGGCTGTTAGCTGGCATGAAAGCTTTCGCTTCTGCAGTTTGCATTTAAACAGGCAAAATTAATTAATGAAATGAAAGTTGTTCTGGTTTACCATGAGATGCGCTGCATCCTGATCCTGATGTGTACCTCCCCTTCTGGTTTATAGAGCAGGAAAAAGCAGGACGGTCCTTACCAGCCTAGTTGAAAATATGCTGTGCTGACCTTAGGTGGTGGCTGGTGATGTGTTTGGGAGTTGCTTTGAGGACAGGAATACATCGCAGTGAACAGCCTGTGATGGAACAAAGCACAGTTTATTACTTATTTGTCTCATGGCATTTGCTAATGGGCATAACCGCAAAGAGCACTTGGAAAACTCCAGAGAGCACACTGGCTGCACCTTCATCTGGCGCAGTTGCACTGGTGTTGACCTACACTGTGTTTTAATTGCAAGCTCTATTACAGCCCGATTTGTGGAACCGTGTAGTGACCACTGGTACCTGCCTCGGTCAGAATGAAGCCTTGGTGTCATTGCCCCCATGGGCACATTCTTGATCTCTCAGTGCTTCATTGACGTCCTGGCCCTTGCTCCTCTCTGCCATTAAATAATAAGTGTCCATCTGGAGCATCTCTGGCAATCAGGGATGGGGTCTACGCTCCCTGTAGATTATTTTGTGGCTGGAGACTTAAGGCAGGATGGGGTGAAGAAGAAAACAGTGCGTACCTAGTTATTGAGCACTTGGGTTTCTTTTACGATGCAATCGACGTTATGGTTTTCACTAAATCAGATGAAAGAAAAAGTCTGATACGTTATGACCTTCCTTAGCATCATTTAGCTCACCGCTCCTCTTGCTCCTGCACATTTACTGCAGACCAAGGGTTGTCCATCTGCATTTGAGTCTTCTCTCACCTTTTCCAGGCTCTGGTTCAGTAACCTCTTTGTAAATGGCATCTGTTATGTGCTGTAGCTCAGCAGTTTACTGCTGCAGACTATTAAGATACTCTTTGAGAGGCGAACAGCAAAGCCAAAGCCTTGGCCTCTTCCATCTGCTGTGCACGAGTGGCTTTGGTGGTAACATCCACCATCACCAATAACCCCATGCAAAGTGGAGAAGGAAGGTGCTAACCCATGCTGTCTGTGTTCGGCAAAAGAAGTGTTTTAGGACTGAAATAATTACTGATGGAGCATGTAGAGTTCAACAAAGCCCTAGGCAGTTTATAGACTCCTGCAGTTTATACTGTAATACATATGTTAAACCTGTGACATTAAAAACAAGCTTTTCACCAATTAGCTGACATTGTTCCTTTTCTACTTAAATTAGACACAGCGCTGCTGCTGCTGCCATGTCATTCAGTTAGAAAAAGGATTTTGGAGTGTTACTGAGAGTTATTGCACCCTGGGTGGGTTTGTGCTCAGTACAAAAATGTGTTGTTCTAACCTACTTTGTCTCTTAACCTCACTTTCCAGGATGTTTGGGTTTAGCTTTGGGGTCTCTTTTCTCTGTGTGTCCTTCTCAAGATCATGGGATTATGTCCATTTGTTCTTACAACGTGCTGGTTCTGCCTGCCCAACCTGTTCTTTACTGTAGCATAATTATTGAATTAATGGCATATATAGTCTTGAAAAGCAACATGTCTTGCTGGTCCTCGCTCTTTGCACCAGGGAGTGCTGGAGGAGAACACCAGGTGATATGGGAGATGTTGTCAAGTGCACCTATGTCCAAGAAGGACATAAATACATAGTGGGAGTTCAAAATCACAAGAGCGGGTTTCAGGGGCTTCTCAGTGGGAGCTGGGGAGCTGCTTGGGCATCCCTGAAGTTCATAGAAGGTGTTTGTCCGTATCTTTAAAAAATGAAGAGTAAATTATAATAAGTACCCAAATAAGGGTAAATAACCAAACCTAGAACAAAAGAAGGATTAAACCATCCTGATTTGCAATTCGTTATCGAGTAAAACCACAAAATCTTGCTCATTTTTTAGCTCTCAATGAACTGTGGCAAGTTCATAAAACCCTATTTAGGGCATTGATCTGTGGCTTTTCTGCTGTGTTACTCTTGGAGACAGACCCAAAGGTGGAGGTGTGTGAATGCTGCTCACTGGGTACATTTGCAAAGCAAGCGTAGGTCCTGGGAGTACAAATCTGGGCACTGGCAGAGGTGATGCAGTTGGTCCCAGCCCATGATAAAGAGCTCTGCTGTCTTTGAATGTGAAATCCTGGTGTTCAGGGGGTTTATTCTGAAAAGAGGAATTAGAGTTCTTTGTTCAGTGATCAGAAAGGAAAATATAAATGCATGTGTCAGACAAATGAATTCACATCCTTACTTTTCATTTGTGCATGAAAAGGATCAGTGAGAAGAAATGCTTGGTGCAAACATTACAGATGATAAATTATTTCAGATCTCGTTTTCACGAAGCATAGGAAGCAGTCAAGTAACACCCAGCATCCATCCCAATGTTTCAGGCACTAATAAAATCTTCACGCCATTCTTAAACCCATGGTTCTTCCCCAGCCTAAGACACATAGAAAGGTTGATAATTTAAGCTCTCATCTCAAGCTGAGAGTTTTACCTTTTAAAAACCAGCAAACTGATTTACAAGGCTTCTCCTGTAAGTCCCTTAAAGTAAATTACCTGTCACAAGGGTCGTGGATCCCTGTCTGCATGTTTGACTAAAATGGGTAACAGATTTATAGCATTAATAATGGGGCTGTCTCGGGAAGCTCTCAATTTGCAACAGGAAGAGGGGGAAGGTGGCAGTTCGGTTATTTAGCACCCTGCCTGTCTTGACTCCTGAAGTTCTGAGAAGAACTTGGCTGCTGATTATTAAAGTTGTGCTCAAGAGCATTGACCTTTACTGGAAAGCCTAAAAATCCTGTTACCTAAATGGAGAGTCAGCAAGTGGCAAAAGCTTTGGGTGGAAGAGGAGAGAGGTTGGTGGTCCCCTAAAGTAGTGCACCATCATTAGGTTTTACTACTTTTCATCCCGACCAGAGAAAATGGTGCCATGAAAGCTCCATTACTTTGTGCCACTCGCGCTGACTTTGCTGAACTGAATAATTTTATCAGGAAAGTGTAGGAGGGAAAAACCTTTTTACATCCCCAACTTTCCCCATCCAAGGAAGAAAAGTTCATCTGCCAGTGGTTGCTTCTTCCTGTATGGCAATCACCATGCAGGAAAGCTAGCAATAAAATTAACCAAATCTCCTGGGAAGGTAGGAGCAGTCTTGTCTTCATCCCTGATGGATTTTATATGAATCCTGAGTATCCTCTTTAGCCCAACCATGAAATTCCCTTTGGCCATCCTGGACTCTCTTTGGGCACCCTCCCAGCATCCTGACTTCTGATGGGGATCTCCCCACCTGTCCTCCCATAGGACTTCAGAGTGCTACCTCCCCAAAACCAGGCGTGTTTGTGGCTGCCCATGTCCCAGTCCATATGGGTGGTAGCAAGTGCTGAATATACGAGGCACAGTGCCCATCAGATGAGGTGAGGATGCACATTTTCATTCTCCTCCCCGAATCTTCAGTCAGCAAAAAGCTCCAGATCAACTCACTGATTCCAGCCACGCGGATAAAATTTGTTGCCATTCCCGCAGAATTGGAAATAATGAAATTGCTATTTTAGAGCCTCTCTTTAATAAAATACACTATCATCAGCCTAACATTGTATCTCTGCAGAGATTCATATACTCGTGTGTACATCTCTGAAATTAGACTGGAGCACTTGAAATAAAATCCTGCACTTTATGAACAATTCCAGCTGGGGCCTGCTGTAATGATGCTTCTATGTCAGACAGGGATGAGTGTCACCACAAAATAGAAGTAGCTGCTCCTCCATGCATACCCAGGCTATTGTTTCATATAAATGCATGTTGCAGAGCCCCAGTGACATGGCCTATATATCTAACTCATCTGAAAGGAGTTTACATTTCATTCTCGTTTATCTGTAAACAATCCACACAGCTCCATGGCAAGTGAGAGATGGATGGAGGCACTGATGGGAAATTTAATGTCTATCTGAAATATATGCAGAGACGTTCAGATATATCTCCTCTTTTTTTAACCAGATCAGCTTGGACCAAAGCATCATTCTTGTGATGAAGCCGTGAGTTGTAGGTGAGCAGAGCTGCCCATGGGTTCGAAGTGACCTTAAAGCTCATCCAGTTCCAACCCCTGCGATGGGCAGGGACACCTTCCACTAGAGCAGGTTGCTCCAAGCCCCTGTGTCCAGCCTGGCCTTGAACACTGCCAGGGATGGGGCAGCCACAGCTTGTTGAAATTCTTTTTGAGGTACCTTCTCGAAGCCATCAGAAGAGGGCACAGTGCATCTTTTGAGGAGGCCAGACTTCTCCATCCTGTGGGAATGAACATCCTTTTGCACATCTTTGCTTCTTCTCAACTTCATGGAGTTCCTGACGGCCCATGTCTCCAGTGGGTTGAGGTCTGTCTGTAAAGCTCATAAAATCTCTTCTAACCCCCTCCCATGGGTCATTGAGAAAAGTCTGGTTTATAGTTCTTGAACGTTTCCAAATCACATCATGTCACTTTGTTCGTTTCTCATGTAATTTACATCATCATGCCCTGATGCATCTTTGGGCTGAAATTCATGCCTGTGGTTCACAGTTTTTGCTGTTGTGTTGTGCTTTCACACAGAGCATGAGATGAGCTTCTCTGGGAAGAGAACCAGGAGAAAAATCGCTGGAAACCCCATGGTTTCACTGGAAAGCTTTCCCTAGTATTTCACTAACGTTGCTTCCAAGTGCCAGAGGTGTTTAGGGCATAAATGTGAAGTCTTTAATGGTAGCATAATAGGACAGGAGAGATGTTTGCAATTAACCCAGAATGTGCTGATCGGGAAAGGTTCCCTGCTGTTTCAGTACGTGGAATGGGAGACACTGGAAATACCTCCAACGTTACACGGTTCTGAATTTGGCCTAAAGACAGAGCTGATGTATTTTGCACTTCACTTGCTTTGCCAGAAGGTTTTGCTGCTTTATGTATATGGGTGTGTTTGATGTAAAGGGCGTAGTTACCCTGGGTTAGAAGAATCACATTGATGTGAGTTAGCAAAGTTGGAGAAAAAGTAAGTTGGAATAGTATCGGTCATCTTTATACCAGTAGAGGTGGTATAGACTTGAGAGAGTTTTACCAGTATAAGTGATGGGATAAGAGATTACACTGTGAACTGAAGTAGCTCAGACTGGTCTGGGGATGTTCCTGTGTCATCCCCCTTCTGCAGTGTAAGGAGAATTCAATCCTTACTGACCTTTGCAGTGACTTTGGCAGCACTGAGGCTGGAGAGTCGCGCGTCTGTTGTCTGCCTCATGGCAGAGCTGTAGCTAATTAGAAAAAGTAAGATAAAACCACTGACAGCCTTGAAAGGGTTAATGCAGTCTCGAAACTTATAGTGGAATATCAGAATGTGACTGTTTCAATACTATTAACGGTCCCAAAGTAGTATTTCTGTGTCAGACTATTTAATTAAATACCAGTGATGGGTATTTTAGCTTATTTGCAAACCTCTGCCACCTGGATTTGAATCAAAAACCCCTACTTCCACTGGAGTAAGAAATAAGGCATGCCTGGAATATTTGATTTCCACAACGATTTCTATTGCATTATTTTAATTACATTAACTTCCCTGCCATGCAATTACTCTGCAAATGTATTCCCGAGTAGAAGATGTGTAGATTTGTTTGTACTGCTGTCTTCCATTCCCAAAGTGCAGCAGTACTTTTTGGTATGTTTTATATGTGCATAACTTCACCGGGAATTTTGCTGGATCTTTAAATACAAGCCATAATTCTAATAATCGTGTGTGTTCTTTGGCAAGTTGAGGTTGCTCCCACTGTTGCTGATTGCATTGCTCAGTTCCTGCTGTGCTGCAGATTTCCCATGGAGTGCTGTCCTGGCCAGGCAACTTTGCTCTTCCTAAGAAAATAAGCAAATAGATATCTTAAAATGAATGCACTAGGAAGGTCGCCTCCACTGCTGCTGTAAACGGGGAAGTTCAGTGGGGTGGGATGATGCTATACCACAATCAAAAATGCATCAAGATACACCTGGTGTCAGCATGGCCTGGTGCTGAGTGAGTCTGTTGATTTCTCTTCTAGGTTGCACCAACTTCTACTGCATGTGGCTGCTACAACAGGATTTTATCCAAACATCATGTTACAGGTAGCATCTCGGTAACATCTCTGGATGTTACCTTGCAGTAATTTAAGATGAAGTGATACCTATAGAACAGGAAGCTTGCTTGGTTGATGTCTAGATTAAATTATGATAATTTAAAATTAAACTGTTTTAATCTATTAGAGCCACACACGGAGCTGTTAATTTAATTTCATTACCTTATTACTTGTCCATTCAGGTAGTGTCTAGGATCCTTTCTGAGGAGTGTGACACTAATAATGTAACTGCAGTGAGAAAGGAAATTAGCATTAAGATTTGATGTGTTTTTTCTGTTGCTCCTTCATTAGACATGCTCAGGGGTTTCTGCTAACCCAGGTGGAAGTCTTGGACAGAGGAAATGAGCTGCTTAGGGTTGGGAAATGAAAATTGCATTTAGCATCTGCAGAGCATAAGGAGATTCTGAGCAAACTTTCCTCTCTGCTCCCAGTGGTTGGATATGTGGCATGGTATTGTAGAGGAAAGGTAAATCGGTCCCATTGATTCAATGGACTGTTAAGTGTGAGTGACCTGGGAACATCAAGCAGTGAGAGGGGTTGGACTCCTGCAAGAATGATCTTGCCGGAATTTAAAGGCAAACCTTAACTTTAATAATTGTGGAGTTAACAAAACATTACTGATCCCTGCCATGTAAGTTTGGATCTTGATGTACTGCTGAAAACACCATGTTTCTCATACGCCGGAGAGGATTTTGAGATGGTTTCCTTACTTGCCCGTTGTGCGCACTTACTTTTCCCACCTCACTCAATACACTCAGGTGGTATTTTCCTGGTGTTAGCATGGACATTTGCTCCATTTTACCCCATTCCCCAGCTTTTCCTGGTCTGGCTTTTTTTTCTTTGTCCAGGGAGCTGGAGTGAGTTCATCTTTCTCTGATGTGGGTTGAGTCTGTCTATAGCAAACATCCGCATCCTTCCCGTGGGATGCAAAACACCGGTGCAGTGTAGTGGCAGCATCACTGTTGCTCTCAAATGCTATGGGGTCTTCAATTCCTTTTTGTTATGAATCTGTTTTATTCGAGGCTGTGCAATTAGAAAAAGAAAAAAAAAAAGTCCAAAATCTGTAATTTACCTACAGAATAAATTACCAAAGTAATGTGCAATATTCATTCCTGGATTGGGGGTTTCTCTATACTCATGCAAACTAAATGAAAATAAAGCTGTAATATCCAGCAGGGCATTAATGCTGAATTGCTGCTTTCCAGATATTGCTGGAATTTAAACACTATGCAACAACCATAGCCAGAAAGTTAGAGGCATGCCCTGCCTAAGCAGCAGTCTGCTAATTAGATCTCTGAGCCTCAAGTAACCTCGTCTGGGTTTTGTGTAGGTTTTTATAAGGAAGATCTTTAAAACCTTCCTTCTTAAGTGTTGAATTTGCTTCAAAGGGCTTTGACACAGCAGTAAAAACCATGCTGTAATATTTGTAATATTAAATTTACTGTGTTCAATAGCATTTATCATTGTCACAGTGATTATCTGCTGCTAATTAGGAAAGAGCAGAGAAATCTATCAACCCTCATTCACTCCAGCAGCCAGGGGGGCCGGCTGACCTCACACCTAAACCCAGCCAGCAGAAATAACGCCTTTCTGCTCCATCCATGTGGCTCTTTCCTGACACCTGCAAGGCTCCAGCTAACAGAAACTCATTAAAATGCTTTATTTAGAACTTCTGATGCAAGTTACCGTGAAGTGTGCTTCATCAGTTCAAAGTGGGAAGTGCGTGTGTCTTGTTGCTCAAGCTGTGCGAGCATCCTCACCCTCCAAAACCAATGTGAGATGCAGCTGTGCCTCCCTTTGTGGGCTGTGGGATGGTCCCAGCTTCTCCCTGAGGGTGTGATACTGGCAAGTTGCGTGAGGTGATCATTGGATGAGGTGGTTATACTGAGGATGAGGAGGCAGCGTGCGTTGCTGCTGCGTGAGTGGAAACTAGGGGTGATTGTAACTTGGTGTTCTCAAAGCCCTCCTGAGACTAAAGACGTTGCTCTCCCCTCTATCCAACCTCCTCGTGTCAGTGGAGGTCGTAGAATTATCATGGAATGGTGATGTAGGTGGGACCTTAAAGCTCATCCAGTTGCAACCCCCTGCCATGGAGAGGGACACCTTCCACTAGGCATGCTGTAATGCTCCTGACTTGCCAAGTAGGATTAGAAACAGCACTTCGCTTCTTTGTGCCTGTAATTTATGTACAGTTATTTAGGCACAGGGACTATTTCTGATAGTTGCAGTGAATGAGGGTACTATAATGAGGGCAGGTGCCTCGCTGTGAATGTGCCCTGTGGCATAATGCAGCATCTCATCACGAGAGCATCTCTTGGTGTCCTGCACTGCAGACGTGCCCTCTGTTTCTGTGGCTCCGCATGTGCAGAGGTGGGTGTTTGGTTCACCACCAGGTACTTTTGTTTCATTGGGCAAAGCTATGTCAGCAGTGGTGTCCCTATGTGGGGGGACGCATGAAGCTTCTGTTTAAAACGGTTATTCTGGAGACTACAGAGGGAAAAAGCTTTTTGTTTAATTCAGAATGACGTTAAAATGTATGCCTTAAATCTCTCTATGTTCGGCACCTGGGATCAAAACCCAAGCTCCTGAAATGGCACTCCTGTGTCCATCTGGATCTTGAGGGAGAGAGGGTAGGAGCAGGAGGAAGCAGAGCAGCCTGGAGTGATGCTCAAATGGGAAAGAGACAGAGGAGCCTATACGGTTTTAAATATTCCCCATGTTTTGTGGATCAGGATTTGATTTGTTTGTTGATTTATTTCAGTCTGCGTAAGCACAAGCAAAAAAATACCCAAGGCTGTGCTTCAACAGCTTGAACATCAGCTGCACTGAAATGATCGGAGGGGGAGGTGAGCCGAGTTTGCACTTCAGTTTGGTACTGCTCATATTAGGAGAGCCAGGGGATCGCTCTGAGGAGCATCCCACCCTGGGAATGGCGTGGGATGAGGGAGAAGAGGGACCTGGCTTATACTAAGCTGATGCTTGGCATTGTCCCGATGTGTGATGAGGACAGAGAGCCTCACACACGCCAGCAAGGACTTCTGACTTTGTGAGCAGCACTTTAATCTCCCCTTCAAGAGCCACCTGCCATGCCATGGGGCACTTTGGCTTGCTCCAGTCTGGCTCCAGGCTGTCGGGAGCTGCAGCAGTGCAAGCCCAGCCTGAGACAACAGGTCCTGCTGGGAGATGAGCCCTATGGAGTGCATGTTGCAGCATCTCTGCTGGGATGAGTGGTGACGAGCGGATCCACCGCTGCAAAGGGGAATTGAGAAACCCAAGTGATTTTCAGCAGGTAGAAGAGATTGTGCTCTGTTGTTTGCAAGTGCTGTGAGTTCAGACTGCAGGCAGATGTTTGCTGGAGCAGAGCATGATCACTGCCGAGACCAGGGCTGCTCCAAGGGAGGTTGTCAGTGGAATGATGCTGTCTGGGGTGGAAGGTTTCCTGTAATATACTGTAATGCCTGAAATAACCCCCTCACTGATGAGTTGGGCGCAGCACTTTAGTGTTTCGCCAGGATAAGTGTTTCACTGAGGGCTGGTATAAGCTGTAGCAGCAAAGCTCATTTTATGTCCCTATAAATGGCATATGGACAAGCAGATTTGCTGGTGTAGCTTATCGTTGCTGGGTCACACTCAACAGACTTTTCCTAGCAGGCACCTATCTTCAATTTAGACTTTGTCCCTCAGCCCACCGGTACCCAGAGGGCTTTTGAGAATCTTGGAAGAGCTTGCTGAAGGCCTTTTATCCGACACTGCATTTAAGCATTTACTATTTAAATACCTTTTAATCATCCTAATATTCTTATGGTCGCCTACACATGCTGCTGTTCCCTGGGGTCGTTACCAATGCAAGTCGACCAAGGAGATGTCAAACTACTCTGCTTCCAGCCCGGGGAAGAGAAGGCATTAGGGAGACCTTAGAGCAGCTTCCAGTACCTAAATGGGCTAACAGGAAACCTGGGGAGGGGCTTTGGACAAGGGCCTGCAGGGACAGAACAAGGGGAATGGCTTTAACCTGCCAGAGGGGAGACTGAGATGAGCTCTTAGGCAGAAGC
Source organism: Amazona ochrocephala (assembly GCA_039720435.1). Lineage (NCBI taxonomy): Eukaryota > Metazoa > Chordata > Aves > Psittaciformes > Psittacidae > Amazona > Amazona ochrocephala. Next base: position 18,727,691 of record CM077889.1, read on the forward strand.
TGTTCCCTGTGAGGGTGCTGAGGCGCTGGCACAGGGTGCCCAGAGAAGCTGTGGCTGCCCCATCCCTGGCAGTGTTCAAGGCCAGGCTGGACACAGGGGCTTGGAGCAACCTGCTCTAGTGGAAGGGGTCCCTGCCCGTGGCAGGGGTTTGGACCTGGGACTTTAAGGTCCCTTCCAACACAAACCATTGTATGATTCCACCCTGGTGCTGGTCCTGGGTGCATCACCCAGCACAGTGATGCTAGTAGGCAATAATGGTTCCATAATAACGATAAAACCCTGTTTAAATGTGCCCCTGGCACGGGATGGAGAAGAGGCAAAGCAAGATATACCCAGCTCTTCCAATGACTGTTAAGGGATGAATCATAATTTACATTTTCATGGAGGAGTATGGTGCATTGCATTGCTATATGAGAATTCCGAAAAGGCTACATTATTCCATTAAAAATGGGCATGGAATAAATTATCTGCAGATGACATTTCTTAATTGAATTGCAATCTAATATCCCAGTAATATATTACAATAATAAGAATATTAGGATGATTAAAATGTATTTAAAACCTGAGCCAACTGAAATGCTGAGATCTGGTGCTGGGTGAAAGGCACATGATGTCTATCTGTCTCGTTGAGTCTCAAAAATGGGCATGTAATTCGGTGGTGTTTGGCTCTGCAGTGTCATAAAGTTCCTCTCTGACGTGTGCTTGAAGTCTATTTATTGTCAGTTTTAAACATTTCTTCCCAACAATAGCAGTACTGGGGGCTACCTGAAGTGCAAGCAGAAGCTGTAATATATTTTGCATATATCTAGGAGAATATGTAGGTAATGATCGCATGGAAAAACCTTAGTTCCTTCCCTTTTTCCTCTGGGAGAGGACTGAATAGTCAGCATCGCAGCTAGAACCCTCTGGAGCAGGCGAGAGGGTTTCTGTTGCTGTGGTTAATTAGCTCAACTCATGTACATGCATTTAGGGTTGGTGATTTCTCTCAATACCAGAAAGACAGCATGGGATGCGGTTCGGGAGCAGGTTGACTCCAATGTGAGTCAATCTCTGTTTGCCCTGGAGATTTGGTGACCCTCTTAAATAGTTCCCCCCTACACTTCTGTACAGCTCATACAGCTCCATCACCTGTCACGTTAAGTACTGGCACGTACAGCTGTGGAAGCTGCAGGTAGGAAAAGCACCACACTGTCCCATAGAATCTGCTTTGTGTTAGTTACCTCGTCAGCTTGCTGCTTGTTAGCAGAAATGTAACAGCCTGTGAAGTTAAATACATATGAAATATGTGGTTTTACATATAAAATATATATCAGTCCCAAAATGGATTTTCCTGCTTGTCTTCAATAGGAATAAAGGACACAACTTTAACTGCATCCCTTAGGAAGCTCAAGAACAATATACAGTGCCCTACTGGTAGCACAGCATAGGGATTCCCAGCCTCCTTCCTTCTTTCCTTTTTCCCTCCACTCTACCCAAAGAGACCATCCTCCATTGGGTAACCCAGGAAAACCATCCATCGTTCAGCTTTTCCAGTGCTATGAGGTTGAGTCCTGAGGCTGAGAAGCACAACAGCCTTCTGTTGCCCCAATCCATTATGAAATTTATTATGCCTTAATTGATCTTTAATCGTCCTGGCTTGGTTAGTGCTTATTTATTGCCGAGTACTCCAGAACCCGCTGAAATAAAACCTATTCCAGCAATGAAACTGCTGACTGAAGACTCCTGATATCAGTCACAGGGGAAAAGAGCATAGACAGAATCCCATTAGATGAATGCCTATGAAGAAACAACCAGCCTTCTGTGAATGGGAAGATAAAACGCAGTCATAATTTAAACCATTTGATATAGTAAACACTTTGAATATGTTTTGCAAATTCCTTCCCGTAGGGGTGAATTGCTCCCAGTTCACTTACTGCACAAATATCGGGCTTGTCAGAGAAGTATTCCTTGTGCATTTCCATTCTGGAATTAAATGGGTGTTGGGGAAAGCTTGTACACTGAAGTGTGCTTTGGGGGTGCAGAACTGTGTGTGCATCTATCTAGGCAGGAACTTACATGTTCATGTAGTGTGGACATCTGAAAGGCTACTGCAAAGGCTATGGTGGGTCCTGTGGTCCAGTTTGTGTGCTTCTTTAGAAAGTCCAGATATCTACCAGTATGCATAGGTGGTCCATATAGGTAGGCAATATCTGAAGGGGGCCTATAGGGATGCTGGGGCGGGACTCTTCATTAGGGGCGGGACTGTGGTGAGAGGACAAGGGGTAATGGGTTTAAACTTAAACAGGGGAAGTTTAGATTGGATATGGGGAAGAAGTTCTTTACTGTAAGGGTGGTGTGGCCCTGGAATGGGTTGCCTGGGGAAGTTGTGAATTCTTCATCCCTGGCGGCGTTCAAGGTGGGGGTGGACATAGCCTTGGATGGCATGGTTTAGTGGGAGGTGTCCCTGCCCATGGCAGGGGGGTTGGAACTCGATGATCTTGAGGTCCTTTCCAACCCTAACTCTTCTATGATTCGATGATTCTATGGTGATGGGTTTGTTTAAGCAAAGAGTTGGTCATGGAGAGGGGAGGGGATGCAGGGCTGGAGATGGGAGGAGAGGACTTCCTAGGAGGTGGGGTTTAAGGCCAGGAGATAACAGCAGTGTTTCAGAAGGAGCCAAGGGAAGGCAAACAAGGCAAGAGGAGAGTTTTGGAGAAAGATGGATCTTTCTACTTCTGCCCACCCACTGCAGGGCTGTGGGTGCCCAGTGCAGTGCAGTGACATACGGGGCTGCAGCAGAGAGAGTTTGTTTCCACTTCTTGTGCCTTTGCCAGACTGAATCCGTTCGAGCTGAAATGCTTCATGACAGGAGCCTGCTGAAAATGAATTTGTCTCTTTGCTTTCTGGAACCCACAGTAAGAATTGCTCAGCAGCTTTCGGTAACAAGATTAGAGGAATGTCCAGTGTTAGCCCATGCTATAGGAAAAGCATCTTGTTATTACCACTACAGTGTGAAGCTTTAACACTGGGCTTTTTGCAGTAGGGGATTTGAACCTGGCAGTTGGGTTGTACTTGGAGTCAGGCTTTTTTTCTCTGAATTTGCCGTACCTACAAAAACTAAAGCAACGTTTGAGAAAATGATGAGTCTTTGACAGTGTTGCTTTGTGAGCGCAGGGCAGGGTGGTCAGTAGAAAAGAGGGAACCTAGTGGGGATGTATGCTGACTGTTATCCCATAATTCCTGCAATTGTACAGGCTTCTGGGAGGCTTTGCACTCACCAAGTTTTATAGCAGTCCCTAAACAGTGGTGTTTCCTTCTTCCCCTCCCAATTGTTACACTAAAGATTACATTGATAGTAAATCCCCACCTGGCAGAGCAGCAGGCATCAAGTATAATCACTTATGACCTCTTATTGTGGTGCTAATGTTTGGGTCATGGCACTGGGGGTTACTGGAGTTGAATCATGCTTTGGGACACAGTGTGGGAACTTCTGTGCCTCTGCAAACCCAACCAGGACAGGCTTGCTGCTGGGATTCCCTTTCTCCTTCTTCCCAGAGTATTATAAGTAGATACTGTAGTTCTTGAGGTGCTCACGTATTACAGTTGGATGTGGCTTGGAGCAACCTGCTTTATGGGAAGGTATCCCTGCCTGTGGCAGGGGGTTGCAGCTGGATGAGCCTTAAGGTCCCTTCAGCCCAAACCGCTTTGTGATTCTATGAACTTTGTAGGTATGTCTGTATGTAAATAGTCAAATTTACTGAGTTATTTCACTACATATTTGAGTCAGTGGCTTTGATCTGTAGGAATAAATACCCACTGGTGGTGGCAGATTCCAGTGAGAGCCAGAATGAATCCTTCCATTGCCACAGAAAGGAATGGCTGATGGCATCCTACTATTGCAGTGCCAGCCTGCTCCCCTCTGGGAAGTCATTATGAATAATTACAATGTGTAATTACAGCTCCACTTAAAGCCTCGCATATACCCTTAAACAGCACTGGAAGTCCTTGACATCCTGCGTGGGCTGTTTCTTTGCCTGGTGGTGATTTAACCCGGTTATAATCTCACTTCGTTTTAAAGCTTGAGAGTTAGAAATAAGCTGAAGGGAACAACTTTGTGCTGTGTTCCATGATAAAATGTCCTCGGCCTGCACTGCATAAACAGTTGGAGGAGCCCCGCCACCTAGAGAGCCTGCACTTTTAGGGTTACAATTAACTCCCTTGCCACCCTGCCTTTGATTTCAGCTTCTCTGGTGGGCAAAAAGTTTCCAAGGCTTTAATTTTGAAAAGCCCGGGAGCTAAGGACCACAACAGGGAAGAAAAGAAGCAATCAGGGCTTTGTCATCCAAGGGGGAGGCTGACCCTTGCGTCCTATCAGATTTAGTCCTAAATGTATTTTACCTTTATTGTAAAATGCCCTTCAGGTGGCACAAGAGCTCCTGAGCTAATGCATTCGACAGCGCAGGCTCTTCAAGGTGAGAATTGAATCTTGTTGCCCCTTGACAGAGATGGAATAATAGTGTAATGCAACGGAACAGTTTTTAAATGCTAATACTTGCCACCTGCGACTTAATTTTATTTTTTTCCTTATTGCCTTTTTTTTATGACATTTCACAGTCCCATACTCTCAATAGATGGATCTGCATCATAAAAATGACACACTGATGATTTAAGAAGGATAGGCAGCCTGAGTGAAACGGATGGAGTGCTTTAAGAGTGTCAGTTTAGCACCTATTACATAGGGTCAATGTTCATTTTCAATACGTCATTAAAGCATCCTGCTAAATCACTCAGAAAACGTTCGTGTTCTCCTTTTTGAGCCACCGTGTTAGATTACGGGGATAATGAAGTGTAACTGCGCATAAACGGCAGTATTGCACAAGCATATTTTATTGTTTTCAGGGCCACTGTGCTAGGTTATTCTGAATATGAAACATTAAAAAATCCACAGTGAAATACTGAGTGCCTTCTTAGGTGATAGTTCCCATACTTACGTTTGAAGGCAGCTACCAGCTCCATCAAATTTGATATCTAGTGAAGTCGTTTTCCCACTCTATCAGTTTTACAATATACAGTGTTCACTAAACTAATATCAATAAAATCACAACTACCCTCACCCTGGTAGCTAGTTCTTAAATTACATTCCAGAAGATGTATTCCCATTCTTGTGAGAAGAACCTGGCAAGCTTGGTTGTTTCAATAGAAGTCACTTTGCCAAGGTCATTTCAAGTGCAAGGTGATTTCTGCTGGCTCCAGATGCTGTTATCAGAGCAGAGTCTCCGCGATACCTCAGTCGCAATTGGAATCTTGATTATCTGGTTAAGGCTAAAAGTCAGGCTTTAGAAGGGATCAGGAGTTAAAACCATGAAACATTACATATTTAGATCACTCATTGTAGTCTATCCCTAACACTGACTCTTCCCACAATAAGTGCTGGTAACCACTTGGGATGAATCTGGATCCTATGGGGAGCATGTACTGAAAATGCTAATTTCTGTTGTACTGAAACAAGGAGCAAAATGCTGGCTTCACCCAAGCAGGAGAGATAAAATGTCAGGTTCCCTCAAGCTTATAAAATATTTATTTCCTTTTACTGCATTTTGTAATGGAAAGCGTGGCTTTTATTTACAGAAGGGTGATGCAAGTACATCCCAAAGCATCTGTTCTTCATCCCACCTAATCCAGGACGTGTAATTGAAGGACTTGAATTAATACCTTGGTGACTCTGGGTTTTTGCTACCTTCACTAGTCAGAAACAGGTGCCTCAGACCTTCCTGTGTTAATTATGGAAGGGAGCTCCAGTTTCAAAGGCCTAACTTGCGGGCCACGTCTACCAGGAGTCACCTACTCCATTGGTTTGGATAGTGTCATTTGGTGTGTTATAACATATGAGGCAGAGCAATCTGTGATGTGGGAATAGAGAGTTTGAGGATAAATCATTATGGGCAGGATGGGGAGCTGCTAGAGGAGAGGTGAGAAGTGGGGTACTGGGGGATAGCCTATGATTTTATGGAATCATGGAATGGTTTGGGTTGGAAAGAACATTAAAGCTCATCCAGTTCCAGCCCCTTGCCATGGGCAGGGACACCTTCCACTAGAGCAACTTGCTCCAAGCCCCTGTGTCCAACCTGGCCTTGAGCACTGCCAGGGATGGGGCAGCCACAGCTTCTCTGGGCACCCTGCGCCTCAGAAGAATTTCTGCCCAAAGTATAATCTAAATATTAACATTTCTCATTTCTAATGTTCTCCTCTGGTCCAAGTTAGTGCAGAGGTCCTCTGTCTGCAATGCAGGCAGAAAGGATCAGCACATGCCAGATCTGTGAGAGGCTTTACAGAGAGTAGGAATCACAATGGGAAAGGCTTCAGGGTGGAAGAGGAGCAGGCAGTGTCACTGCCTGTCGTGACATGGATTTAGGGGGAGCAGAGGAGCTTTTCAAGGCAGGTACTGATGCTGGCACTGCGGGTTTTTTAATGCTTCAGTTGGGAAATTCCTACCATTAACAAGACATTTGTCTTAATGACAGGCTTATTTTAGAAAACGTTCAAAGCTAATAACTATACTCAATAATGACAGTGAACATTATTGAGTTTTCCCCATTCACCTGTAAAGGATTGTTGAAGACTTCTACCCTACTGCCGATAAAGTCTGCTGCAGGCTATATACTGTGCTTGGCTCCTCTAGACCCTTCTTACCAGGACTTGCAGGGAGCCATTACTTGGGAAGTTGCTGGTTCACAAAGCAAAGAGGAGTTAAAGAAAGAAAGGGTACTGAAGTAATGTGTTTTTTCCCATCATAAGTGAAACACGGGATTTGCAGTGGCAAAGTGTAACATGAAGAGCAGAGGGTCATATTCCTTGTTTCTATTCCGAAGAGCAGCGGGTATTTCAGCACATGGTGTTCCCTCTCCAGAACAGATATACATGGGTTTGAGCATCCTTTCAGGAAGGGAACCATGGCTTTGCTTATCTTTTTCTAGAATGAGGTCCAAGTCATAACTCAAGGTAGGTACAAGTCCTCTGCACCCTCTTCTTATCTCTCCTTTTAAGGGGGAATAAGCCCTTCAGCATGAACTGGGGTTGGGAGCTCCCTGCTATCTTTTACTTGGATTCATTGGAAGGACATTTGCATTTGTATTTTTAGAGCAAATCACTTTCTACAGTCAGTAGGAATGGTCCATGAGCTATGGGATTTGGTCCTGATTCAGGGACAATGTTCTTGTCCTTTCAATTTATTTTCTAGCGTTCCCTTTGGAAACAAGCCAGTGCTCCCTCCGTGTTCCTGACTTCAGTTAATTGCCTGAATTTTTGAAGATCTGTTGGGTTTATTTTATGAAGCTGCTCTGAGTTCTCCTGTCTGCCCATATTTCCTTATTATAACACTTTCTTGCTCCTTGCAAGTGTGGCAATATATCAGTATTATCAGATCTCCAATCCTTTCACGTTTTGAAAGCTTCAGTGGGTAATCCTGATAGTTTCCTCTTAAAGCAGTGATGCCCTGCCCTCAACCTTTCTGGTCTTTGGCTGGTTCTAAGGTGCAGTATCCGTTTCACAGCACAGGGACACTTTGCTCCTTGCTATGGCCATGTATGTGCAGTAAGCAAGAAGAGAAGCCATGATGTTCGGTTTGTTGTCTTATGGCGTAACAGCTTTGCTTTGATTTTGTCGCACTAAATGGTGGTCTCAAAGGTTTCTGCTCAAAATGCACAGATTAATAAATGAGTGCTCACGTCCTATTGAGTGCCACACAAGACTGCAGCAGTCGGCAGCTGCTCCTCAATAGGTTCTCTGCTCGTGAACTAATTGTTTCCCATTTGTCTGTGCTGATCAGCAGCTGATTGCTGCAGCTGCAGTCTCTTGTGTCATTCAAGACAGCTCTAGCCTTCCTCATGGTTTACTGTGCTTCCAGACTTCAGGAAGCCTTGTGGCCTTGTTGCACAGAGAAGGGACCACGCTTGCTCCAGCTCCCGTGTGGAGTATGTAGCTCCAGATTTCTTCCCAGCACTGACCATGGCTTATTTAGAGTCATAGAATCGTAGAATAATTAGGGTTGGAAAGGACCTTAAGATCATCCAGTTCCAGCCCCCCTGCCATTTAATGATTTGATAAGCCAAGGAGCCCGAGGGAGCTGCAGCACCTCCATAGGAAGGTACATACCGGCTGCCACGTCCTGCAAAACTGGTCATTAAAGCATCCGGAGCACAGGAGCTCCTGCGGCACATGCAGCCAAAGAATTTAAGTGTTACCTTGAGGATTATTGTACTGTCTGATTTAATTCTTGTGGCATTTTACTGACAGGTCAAAGACAAAAGGATTCTGTTCAGCAGCACTGCACTTGCTCAGGAATGCTGCAGCTGAAGCTTTTTAAAGGCTCGTTATTCAACGTGTTGTGTGAAGCGCTCTGCAGCCATCATATCCTCCAGCAGCTAGCCCTCAAACATCTTCTCTAAACCTTTGATTTATATGATAGGTCTTGTCATTTCTGTGGGAAACGTTGTTCCACAAAGGATTTTAACATGAGTTAGTCAGAAGAACAACGTTGTACCTCATTTAGTACAAACACCAGATCCTGAGCCCTGCCACACTTTAGTTGTAAAGGCTCAGATGCCGTCTGATGGCTTGGAAGAAAGTGGTGCTTGCATCCGTGGGTCAGCATTGAAACCCAGCTTAACTGAGCCATTTTGGCCTGATTGACGTACATCCCTGCATCTGAATGTTATGCCACTGTAAAACAGTATACTAGGGGATAAAACTTTAAAGGTTGGTAATAAAGAGGTAATAAATGGGGATATACAATAGGCTAATGGGAAACTTCATTTATTTCCCTGAGTTACAGCTGACCCCATAACTCATGAGTGGTGGAGTGAGGCGGAGTTGTGAAAGTCAGGAAAGGTCATCAATAACAAGTGGAAGTACATGAGTTAGTCTGTTGTGTTTTCTGTTTGCATGCATTGCCTGATGATAACTGTAGCAGGGATGTTGGGATGATGAGGCTGGGAGGGAGCCTGAAGGAGCAGAGCATCCCTTATCAGTGCTGCCTGGACCCCAGCCCTGACCTGCCTGTGGGGGACACCCTGCCATCTTCTCCATCATAAATGGGGAGGAAGGAAAGCTTGCAGCTGAAGTACAAAAGAGACAAGGACAGTGCCAGCACAGCCAAGGTGATTTGTTGTCCTGGTCCCAAAGGCACCATTGCCACATTGCAGCACACCCTATTTTGTTCTCGGTAGGGGTATTTGGGGCAGGTTTCTAGAGAACATGCAAAAGCCAAGCAGGAATCAAAAGACTCCAGCAATGCCTGCTCAGATGGCTTGTAATGTATTGTAACAGCATGAAGGTGCAGAAAGACTTTTGATGATGTTCTTTGTGATGTTCAGACGTTAGTTCAGTGGCTGTATGTTACAATCCAGTCCCCAGTCGCCTCTCAGACTGTTTTTTCAGGTTCAGTGGTAGCAGTTCCCACTCCGTCCTTCTGCAAACCCTTGCAGAAGCCAAGGTCAAAACAGCGCATGATGGCCCCTGAAAACTCAGACCTTGCTCGCGTTTTAAGACAAGTGCTCCAAGAAGGCAGCTGTGTATATGTAGCTATTCCACCCATAATGGGATTATAAAGTAATCTCAGGGAGGCTGGAAGAGTAACCTTGGGAAATAAGGCATGTGTCTGGTTCTGGTTCAGATACACTGTGTAACTGCAGCTAAGTAACGTCTGTCTCTGCTTCAGCTCACCATCTGTAAAGCAAGGAATTTTACGTTCTTTCCATAAAGCAATATTACTGGGGAGAGGAAAAAAACCCTGGCAATGAATTGTGCAGATATTCTTGTCCTAGGGAGCCAGCCACAGAGCAGTACTTGAATGGAAAGTCACCAGAGGAAGCTAAAAGAACAGTGTTCTGATGACTCAGTTAAAGAGCCAACACTCTTCCTGCTGACAGCGTATTGAACTTCAGAATTTGGTTAGAAGGCACTGTTCTGCTGACAGCACTGTCTTTCAAAGGACATGCAAAATCAACACCTGACCATCTGTAGTCATTTAAGATTCACCCATAACATTTTTTGTGATGGAGGGGCTGTTGTTAACCTTGACATCCTGGACAAACGCCAGCTTCTCCCACTGTGTAATAGTCATCAGAGATAAACTACTCGCGTCCTCTTCTCTCATGAAATACCCTTTGAGTTCTTGGACATTCGCTGCATTTCATGCCTCGAGCAAGTGCAGGTTTGCATCTCCCACTGCAGGCTGCAGTGAGCTGTAAGCTTCAGTGGTATGGTCCACGCAGTCCTGGAGTGAGGCCATTCAGACCCAGAGTTCTCCCAAAACCAGGTTCACAAGAGACCATCCCATGCAGGGTTTTCATCTAGTGCTTTAGCAGTGCTCTGCCAGGCTGCTCCTCGAGGTGGTCCTCAAGGATATACATATCTGGTGTGCGGATAGATCCCTTGTGCCTTGGGAGACGAGGAAGGAGGGATCTCCCAACTTTACCTGCTCATCTCTGGAACCCTACAGGAGATAAGCATGCTTTTCCTTAAACACATAGCATAAATATCATGGAGCAGTTCATATCCTCCGGTGCTGCTAAGTGGAGAAGCTAGGAAAAAATAGTATTAGAGGAGATCAACATGAAATATTTCTGTGTCTCCTTGGTTGAAAATATCGGGGAGCACTGCGTTACCTGGTTTGGTGTCCTTTCCTTTTCTCCTTCCTTGAATCACTGTTATCTGCAATTTGGGAATAAAGGCTCCGTTCAGCCTGAAAGGAGCAGTTCTTCAGTGGTTTATGAATGCTTTGTTTGCTCAAACATCTGAAATATATTACTGTGAATCATTAAGAGGCGTTTTTTTTCACTGTATGTCCCTGACTTCGGTGCTTCATCCTTGACGTTTCCTATATAAGCATTGCTCTTGATTTATACTGAAAGTTAATGATTTGCAGTGCATGAAGCCTTCAGAGCGAGGGGATTTAAAATTGCAGGCATAGCTTTAACTTGGGGCGAAGAATGGGGATGTCTAATCAAGTCATCCTTGTGCACACCTTTAGACTATTGACGTTCTTTGTTTTCAGGTTTAGTCGACAGCTTGCTGCAGGGAAACAGCCAAAGCACTGATGAGCAGGGATCATTTCAGAGAGCATTCGAATAGTTACAGGACCTGATCCTCTACCTCTGCTCCAACCTGTTTATCCCCATGTGCTGTGAGCCCGTGCAGTGAGCCAGCTAACACCATTTGCAGCAGGTCTGAAGGATTGTTCCTGGGGAGGTGAAGTTTGCCTTGCTCATGGCAGTGCTGAATGCTGCTGTCTTCCACTCATAATGAAACGAGGGTGGAAAATTACAGCCCTTCTTGATCTGACCTGGACTGAAAGAGCGGCGTCTCTCAGCTTTTGGCACTGCTTGGCGGCATTTTCATTTGTGGGATGCCCTTTGTATGGGAACACGGGCAGTCTTCTCGTTTCCACATGTTGACATTTTCTGTCTTGCTCTATGGAGCCTTAGTGAGGTGAAGGGAGAAAATAGCAGGAAAGATAAATTAGAGCTTTGGCAAAAGATGAAGCGTAACTGTAAGACAAAGAATATTCATGTCACCTGGTCTAAATGGTGTAATTTAGCTAATGCTTATTAGATCCCTTCCCCTAGGATTAACCACTGCCAGAAACACTCACTCATGCACCTGTGGTCGTGCCAGACAGAGAAATCCCAAGTACTTGTAGCCGAGTTGGTCACCACAGTGAAAACATCTGAAAGCAGAATTCTTCCCATTATAATTCGTGACGTTTTGGGGGGTTTTGGCAGTAAAACTCATGAGAAGGGAGAGAGGCTTTGCTCTGCTTGACGTAGTCGTATTATCCAACCATGCCTTGGTTTCCCATGCCATCTTCTGGCATTATTCCATATTTCCATTGCTGCTTTCTAGGTCATAAACTGGGAGGTTTTTAGCATGTGTTCGAACAAAGCTTTGCCTCGTGAGCCCCTGATCATAGTTGAGCTCTTTTGTGTCTCACTAGCCACATACAAATACAAACCAGACCTTGTCAGGCATCATGTCTGGTGCTGCAGCACTGTTGGGACTAGCTAAATAATAGCTCCATAAATTACCATTAATTGTTTACCCAAATTAGCAATAATACAGTTGAGCCAATTAATAATGCAGGATTGGAGATTACTTGGAATAGATAAAAGCCACAAAGGACTATACATCAATTAAAGTACTGCAGAAAGCTTTTCACTGCATGCCCTACAGGTATGCATTGTATCTTAGTGAATGAATGTCATGTTCTGTTTGTGAAAACCATTTTGTTATCAAAGCCATGATTTATGCAATGGATAATACATCCTGGCGTGGACAAGCCAGCCACTGACCTTATTAATACTTGTGTTTGCTGCAGGTTTTGTATTGATATATTTAACTTTGACATTACCATCATGAGCAGTAACTACAACTTAATACTGTTTTCTGTGGTTTTCCTATCACAGAGGTATTATTTAGTAAGATATTAGCAAAAGCAATTGAGCCATCAGTGCTGATGTTCTGCACAAGATAGTGGCTTTTCATGATGTACTAATTTGTATCTGACCTTTGGTGAGTGAATGAATATATTGTCAATGTTATTTCTGTGTTGCTGCATAAAACAGAGGGGGAGGAAGGTCTGGTTGGGGCATGCGAGGAAGGCTGTTCCGCAGGGAGGAGCCAGCTATGAGGAGGGCCCCTGCTTTAACTGTTCAGTGTTTGGGTTGTGATGTGCACAAGGACTTGCAGTCTGAAAGCATTTCTGGTTTTTAGTTCACATGAAGTGCGAATCGTTTCTTGGAAGAACAGAGCATCTGGTTGGTAATATTTGTGATGAGCACTGTGCTAAAGATCTTCAAAAGAAACTATCCCCAGACTCTCGATGTGATGAATATTGTTATTTGGGGCACTTGGCATATGGCAGCTATGCTGGCAAATAATTCAGCATTAAACAAGCTTTCATTTGGCCCACTCGATTTCTGGGCTGTTGTAAATTAACTATACGTTTAAAGATTGCGCTTGTGTTTAAGTTATAGACTTACTCAGTGATAATTCATTCTAGATAGTGCAATGTGCGTTCCTCAAATGTTCCATTTATTGAGCTGGGTTTAATTTGTGGTCATTAAACGTAAACAAGGCATGTACCTACTGCAGTCAGCCTAAAAAGTCAATATTTAACAGCCATTAACAAAGTGGTGATATCTACGATTGTATCCTCTTATTATGAGAAATCTCTGTGATGTGGTCTGTAACCGCCTGTGTAGGAAGGAGGTGGTGGGGAGCACAGAGCCATTTACTATCACATACAAAGAGATAATGAGATACAGTTGGTGAAAATCAAGAAGGGAACAATTAAAAATAGGAGGAAAATAAAAATATCACATTTTCATAGGAAGAAAAAAGGAAATGAGCAGGAAATGAGGGCCTATTATTGTAAATACTGTTCAAATACTTTATGGTTCTTCCAACCCATTCCATGATTCCAAGATTCTAAATTCCTTTGGTGAGAAGTGGCAGAGGCTGTCCCTGCAGAGCCAGGAGCAGGACCGTGCCATGTTTTATCCCTGTCAGCCTTTACCGAACCCAAGAGGTGGTTAGAGGGAAGACATCAAACCTGGAGGTGATGGGAAGAGCTACGCTGTGGCAAAGGGATGCTGGGACCAGCCCTCCATGGGGTTACTGAAGCTTGGCAGGGACGGGAAGTCTCGGCCAGGTCAGAGCTGGAAGAGGGCTGGAGCTGAGCAGAAATGAGGCAGAAGGGCTAAAAGGTACTTTGTGCCAAATAATCCCTCTCTAAGGCTGCACAACTCGCTTAAAGCAAACATGTCAAAGGTGCTCATGAGCGTCTCTGAAGCGGATTTAACAGTGAAGGGTGTTACAGAAAAATCCAGGGAGAAATGAATCATTTCTGCCTTGAGAGCTGCATTTGAATAGTTGAAAATAAGGTTGAGGATTTAAGATAAGAAAAACAAAATGTTGAATAGCAGCTCTCTAAATAAGCCCTGTCTGCTCTGTGCAAGAATAGCGTGTGCTGATGGAATTCAGGAAGAGAAGTGTGACCCAAGTGATGCGGGCTGTCTCCGCTCTCCTTTCCCACAGTTCCTTCCCTTTGCAGTTTGAATGTTCTCCTAGTGCCAGGGGGTTTTATGTGACATAAGACTTATAAGCCCGAATGATAAAGAACAGCTTCTATAAATCATTTTGCTCTGCAGATTTAGAAGTTTCAAGAAGCTCATGTCAGCCGCTACACAAAGTATGACTGGCCACATTTGATTTTGCCAGCAGATCTTGCTTTTCGGTGTGCTTTTTAATATGATAGTCCGGATGATTTGTTTTCCTGTTACTTGCAAGGATGCAGCATTTATCATTCTCGTATTACTGGAATTTAAGTTTCTCCCAGCAGTAGCCACAAATCTCTGCTTCAGAGTATTTTTGTGTAATTAAATTTCAGTTTTATATGTGAATTTTATCTGTGAACCTGAGAGGCTTTAATGGGAAATCCACAGACACGACACGCTTGTGGGCATTTGTGTGGCCCCTATTCCCGTGGTTGCTGAGCAGTCTTCAAGCGTGTTATCCCTAGAATGGCCTGGAGAGGTCTTTCCCATGGGGGAAACTGAGGCAGAGCAGGGGTCTTTCTGAGCAAGGACTTACATCTGTTTCTCCTGCCATTACCAACACTTGTCCCCATCTCTGGAGCTCTCTACAGAGGTTCCATCTCCACCAAAGAAGCCGTGTTGGTGGCCGCATGAAGCCTGTACTTGCCCCATCCCTGCTGGTCCCTTCCAAACCTCTTGTTGTCCATCCTGCAATTCCCTACTCCTAATTCTGTTGAAAAGCCCCAGCTGCCTGCCAGGCATGGCGAAGGAGCACTGATGGATTACCCAGCCCTTTCTGTGCTTTGTTAAAGGGCTCTTAACTGCAGGGGATTGAGCTTGGAAAGGTTGAATGAGGAGAAAACCTGCCCACAGCAATAGATGTGCTGATAACAGGAACCAGGGGGTTTAGTTAGGTACTGTTCTTTGCTCTCTGCTTTCCCTTCACCCTCCTCTCTGGAAAGAAATGTTATTTAATTACCTGTTTCTTGCAAATCACTGCTGTTCCCCTGCACATTTCTGTCTCCTAAGCTTAGTTTAGGTGGGTTTGAATATGGGAAGGATGTGGACGAGAGCGCTGATGCACAAGTTTTTATCAACTAGCATATTTTTACAATACAAGATGCAATCTGGATTAACATTGCTGCAGAGCAACCTTACTGTAACCTTGCACAGTGTGTCTGTGGGTGTCCCCAGCCAAATTCGCACTGTTAATGCCAGTTCGTTGCCGCATGCATTAAACTGATCCAAAGCCTCACCCTCCAAGGCAGAACCAGCAGCAGCATTGGGATGAGCAGAAATGCATCCTCAAGATGCACACTCAGCTGAGCCATGGCACAGCTGGAGTCTTTATGGCCATAATCCTGTTTTGCAGGCAGCATTCCTGAATGATGTTACGGAAGTCCCACATCCAGCCAGGGGTTCATGGCATAAATATCTGGCTATGCCTTATAGACACTTGCTTTGTATTGTATTGTTTTTTCCTGTGTATGTATCTATAATTTACAAATGCAATGTGTTCTGTTCTTATACTGCTGGCCTGGGACCTGGGAAGCTATTTGTAAGGAAAATCACCCAAAAGCCTCTGACTTCAATGAGGCAAAACCCAAGTGGGCAGTGGCTGGTCTGGAAGGTGAAGGATGAAGTAGCTCGTGTTCCGTCTTAGGATGGTGTGAGCACAGGAAAGCAGAGTCCATGCATTTATTGAGTATCCTGAGCATGGCTGCAGTCAGAAAAGATGCAAGATCTATATAATCGCCACGATTAAATTTGTAGTCATCTGTAGAAAGAGCAATGAAAGCTCCATGAAAGGTATTACTAATGCTTATTTACAACTTGAAAGGTATGCTATGCTATTGCTGCTTGGGTTGTTTATGAGCGCAGTAAATGTGGGGATATGAAAGAACTAAATATGCCTGATTTTAAATGCTTGGGGTTTTTTTACAAACGGCGAATCTGATGTTGAGCAGCAGTATGGGGCTTTTTTCTGGGTGCCTTCTTTCTTGGTTCATCCATTTTTCAGTGTATCACATTCATCGCATAATGCTGGCCAAGAACTCAGGTGAAATGAATGGAGAGTGAGAGATTGAAGCGGTTCAATGGAGCCATTTTTGATGTCTCAGTAGTTTTAAACTGTATGCGAATGCTTCCTGAACCCCAAATACCCCATGGCCTGACTTGTCTCTATTTTCAAAGTAATTTACATACACATTACAGCAGTTCCCACAAGTCATGCTAAACTTAATGGTCTGACAGTATTTCCATGATAAACCCTGGGGGTTTATAGAGCATCCATAAAAATTCACTCCAGGGAGAAACTTGGCCTGTCACATCCTCCACCAGAAGCTATCTTTTTCCGCCTTAAATCAGATATAAATCAGTTCAGCTGCTGTAACTTAAAGAAGTTACAAAGAAAAGTTTAGTGCCTTCAAATGGTTTTTGGTTCCCTGAAAAGCTGCAGTTTAAATATAGATGGGGGCTGTACTTTAATGCTGTGAAAGAAGTGCTCATGCTAAAGAGCTCTCCATTTCAAAGCTAAAGAATTACTGAAGGACTAGGAAAAAACTTACAAACTCCTAGAAATGCTGAAATAAACCTTTTACAAGGGGTAAGTGTTGCTTTTGTGGCGGTGAAACAACTGATGCTACTTCTGGCTTTCAGTTCCTGCAGGATAGAGAGCGCAAAACACAGAGAGCACTCTCACGTCTGTCCCCAAAACTATAATGTTCCTTTTTTATCCTGCGGTCAGTGGCAGATTTTAATACTCCCATCATTATTCAGAGAGAGGCAGAGGAGGACACTGTTTCTGACTTCCCTTAAGAGGCGAATCTTTGCAGTCCCATGTTTGCCTTGCCGTGACTGCCTTAAGTAATCTGAGAGCCTGTTGCTCTTCTGTGAAGTGACTGGGGAAATGCTGTGTGCTACAATCTAGGCAGGACACTGTTGACACAACATGGGAGTATTTGATCAAGAATTAATCACGTCAACATTGCTCTCAGTCTGTGGGAAATGGGAATATGAAAGAAAACCAAATGCATTTATGGAAATTATTCTCTAAAATAGACTGCTTCTGCCTATTTACATAATGACTCCATCACCACCCTCAGGAGATTAGATAATTAAACACTGAACAACTTATATTCATGTACTTTCAAGAATGAATGAATTATCTCTTTCTGCACAAACTAAACGTTCTCCTTCTGATTAGTAACGGGATGGCAGTGGTGAGATTTTATGATGGAAAGTGTGTTTCTTGTTTTCTTTAGGAAAGCACTGTTCTTTAAATACAGTACATAAAGAAGCTGTGTTTGGTTGCAAGTCAATGTAAATGATTTTTAGCAAAGTTATTAGCTAGGTGAACGTGCTTGATACAAATCCATATGGGAAAGCTGGGCTGCTTTATTGAATGTGTATGATCTTTTGATGGAATTTGTGTATAATTGAGGTAAATATCTAAGCAGCTGTTTGAACAGATTTTGCCTCTCCACATGTAGATGTTTCCAGTGCAGGTGGCTCTATTCTAGTTACTTCCCTAAAGTTTCTCTGTAGTCAGTGTGTGGAGTTTAAAGTTGCAATTCAGGTTAAGCTTTGTTTTACTCTGCATATTCTCATTGTCTAAATAATCAACTGCTTTGTGCAACC
Source organism: Amazona ochrocephala (assembly GCA_039720435.1). Classification (NCBI taxonomy): domain Eukaryota; kingdom Metazoa; phylum Chordata; class Aves; order Psittaciformes; family Psittacidae; genus Amazona; species Amazona ochrocephala. The sequence continues at coordinate 18,745,402 of CM077889.1, forward strand.
TGGTCTTAACCTGGTGATAGATGCCCCTGTGCATGGCAGGGGGTTGGACTAGATGGTCTTTGAATGTCTCTTCCAACCCAAACTGTTCTATGATATGTGAATGACAATGTATTATGGACACAGCTGCTGAAGAGAAGTAAAAGGCGTTGTACTATTTAATTGCCCCAGTGGCTGCTTTTGTCCTGTGTTTAATCTAAAAGTCACGGTCACACCAACCAGAAGAGTTGTTCAACTTGACAGGGATGAGAGATGGGGTCTTGTCCTTTAGCACCATGCCAGAGCTGAATATCACTGGTGATGTGCACACATTTATTCTGAATTCCATGACAGGACAGTTTTTAGCTTCAAGAGCAAGGCTGGGACCTCCCTCGGCGTGGCCTGTGGCCTTCAGAGGCAATGACAGAAGAGGGCTTGAGGTACGAAATCCTTTCATGCTGCTAGAAAGATGGCTGTGCCTTTTTAAGGCTTAGAAAACAGCATTACCAATTTAATAGAGAATTTACAATAAAATACTTCCTGAAGTAGCACGCCCAGGGTCCTGAGGATATATAAATTACATGAAGAACTTGAATTATTTGCAGTTACAAAATGAAGCTGTGATATGAACATTTCAGCCTAGCCTTAGAAAGCATTTGAATATTCCCATTAATTAAGCTTGCAAGCCTTAGAGGAATGCCCTCTTTTTGAGGGAAATGAACCTCCTGGAATGTCCCATGGAGCCCCCTGGGCAGCGGTGGGTCACACCAAGGGTGCCCAGAGGCAGAGCCAGCTCTTGATGGTGTTTGACACAGGTTATAAAGCCAGAAGCCTCATCCCGATCACCTGCTCCGCACTGATGCAGGAGCTGTAGGAATTCTCTGGGTTAATTAATTGTGAACAACTTTAATCATGTTCATTAGCAGCTCTAATGTCATTAACTAATAGCATAAACATTTCAATAGCATGACTGGCTTTCCTGTAATGCTAAGTTGGTGTTCAGAAAATGGAGTTTTCTTTTGGCCTGAGTGATGGGTAGTCCTTTCTCCTGACTCTGGGAAGGTGAGAAGACAGCAAATGCATCTAGGTAAGCCTGACTTGTTGAACCTTAATAACTAACTGAATGTGATGGCATAGCAACATTTCTTCTGGAGATGGTCCTAAAACCAGCCAGCGTGACAGGTTTGCGAAGGCATGCAAACCCAGTCTGATTTGTGTGCTAAGGTTTTTATTAATTCATTTATTTGGTCTATGGAGTAGGGTAGAAAATAAATCACATGCTAATACAAGTAATTTATAAGCATATTATACAGTGCTTTACAGATTCAGATCCACTGAGAATGGTAAAATAGATTACCACATCTTACCCCAGGCTCTCCCAAAAAGTATCACTGGAGTCATTCGTTGCCTGGCCAGATTTCTTGTTCAATTGCATGTTTGTAAATACATCTCACATACAACGTGGTCATTTAAAATCAATCAGCTGCGGTCAGCTCAGATTTAAGAGGGTCTAAAATTGTTCTCCCCTCTCTATACAAAGCCAAGTACATCTCATCAAAATTATTGGGGAAAAAATAACTGTGATAGGTATATCCCTCTGATCATGAATGGTTTTGATTTCCTTGATCGGGTTACAGCCTCACCTGAGAGTGTAATCAGCTAGAGAATCCATTGAAATAAATGCTAAAATTACATTGACTTCTGTGCTGCAACACTGAGACACAAGACAATAAACAGATTTTACCAATGCACCACAGTGCATAAACCCAGCTGTAGGACTTGGGGAGTCGAGTGGAGGCTGAAGTTTTCACCCCATTAAAGCAATCCTGACTCAAACCATTGCTGGAGAAACAGGATGAATTTGGGGCTGCGTTACTCAGGTTTCAGCTCACAAATAAAGGTCTCTTTGCTCAGGAACATTTATATACAGGCAAGAATCTGCGCTTGAGGCTTTCTTTGAAAGTCATCCTCCCATTGCTTCAAAGCATTGCGTTTCATTGTCTCCTCAGTGAGAGTAAGTCACAGGATTAAGAAAACATTGCTTTGTCCCCTAAGCAGAATCTAAGCAATAGATTTGCTTGCTCCATATTCTATTTTAGCAAGGTAAGATATCCGTGAATAAATGTAACAATGATTAAAGGTGGCAAAAATGTATTAGAAAGTGTATTTTCTTCAGATTTAAAGGAAAAGATCTAATTAATGATACTAAGCACTTTCTAAAGTGTGAAATCTGTTTCTGTATGTAGTGTAGCATGAGCAAAGGCAGGCAGGCAACCAACATTTACTATGTAAATTACCTCCACGCCATGCTAAATCAATGAGTTTTCCTCCATAGATGCTCATTCTGGGTTGCTCCCTATAATGACCTCAATTATACATGTCTTCATTGTGAAATTATGATTGCCTTTGGCGGGCTGCAACTGACAGCAGAAAAGAAGATTCCCATGATAAAACAGCACAACAAGTAATACCTGCTCGCATTTGTATGCACAGCTTGCAAAGGTGCAGAGCAACTCCAGCTTGGCACCCTAGGAAATCAAATTGGGGCAGAGGAAGGGCCAAGGGAAATGTTTGACAGTATCGTGACATTTTTAACAGCAAAAGGAATTAGTAAAGCTTCACGTTCTCACGTGTTGCTACGGGATCTGGTATGGCAAGAAATTCAATGTGAGAATATCAGAGTGGCTGCTCCTGGGTTACCAAAGGTGGGCGCTGCTTCACAGTCTCTCTCAGGCTGAATGTAATAGCAGAGAGGAAAGGTGTGAGAGACAGGACAGAGAGATGCTTCCACTGACCGCTGGCAGATAGGGAGTGATCCCTCACCCTCCTGAATGGGAGAGCTGGATTTGAGGATGGTGTTGCCCAGTTCCCGAAGCCACAGGGTTTTCAGGCACTGAGGTGCTACCGTCACCAAAGGGGGGTTTGCCCATGCTGGCCTCCTCTTACTGACCCTCACTTGGTGCAGTGCTTTATGAAAGATAACTCCTGGACCTCTGATACACAGAGACGTGGTTTACCCATTCCTTCTTGAAAGTGATTATTACTAAGGCCTTGCTACTGTCTTGACCTATTGAAAGTTGAGTCAAAATGACGGCATCCCATTATCTGATGATAGCATCTCTCTCTGAAGGCAGAGTAATTGGCAGGAACCTTTCTTTATTTCCAGCTGGAATAAACTGAGGAGAGTTGCTTCAAGTGAAATCCCAGAGAAGAGTCCCGGGTTTGACATGACTTCATAAATATGATCAGCTACAACTCTGGGACTGACACTGGTTGAATCTACTGAATATGGAAGCTGTTGTGCATGCATCATCCTGCAGAATTTCCAAATGAACGTAAAATTACTTTATTTTTAGGACCAGATTCCATTGCAGCCTGTGTTCTGCAAGTGGGCACACTCTGAATAATACCCATTTATTCTGAACAGTTTTATATGCATGGTAAAAATCCTTTTATCTCGTAAAGGTTTTTTAAGACCAAAAAGAGCAGTGTTCAATACTCAATCTAGAGGCTCTACACAAAATCATTATGGCGACTTGAATAATTTGTAGATATAATCCAGCTAGCGTCAGTGTGTCTATGCTGTATAACTTAAGTACGAGATTCTGAGTTTGTGAAAGCCCTCTCATCCTCTTAGGGAATCTCTGCTTCCTCCACAGTGCACCTGATTGTATAAGGAAATCTTTTCTATTGGCAACAATAAAGCAATGACTAAAGCCACACAATATAATCTTGTATTAGTAGAAAGGCTTTTAGATGTTAATAAAATGCCCTCAAATGTACTCCACAGAAATACTCAAGAAAAGGAGTGTGTTTGTATTGTTGAAGTGGTCTGTACTAATTACATGCTTTAACAGAAAAAGTCATCTCCCAGCCTCATACAGCTCCATCCAAGGATGGCAGCAATGCAAGGCGTCTTCTTAATTGGATGTTAATGTATTTTTCATTACTGTGTTTCTAAAACGTAAAACCAAAGCCCTTTGCTGTCGTTTGGAAGATGGACAGGGAGCTGTCAATTCTACTGCAACAAAACACTCCACAAACGATGCTGAAGAGGGAGCCCAGCGTGAGCCAGGGAACTCAAGGCAGTGTGAGAATCAGCAGAGGGAATTAAGGAAAACAGCAGTAAGATGAAAAAACAATTCTCTTGGAAATAAATGACCCTCTATTTCATTTCTCCTCGAGAAAAGATGTCTTCATTAGTCCTACTCCATGCTACAAATTATCGTAATTATCAGTTCTTTGTCCTGTCAAGTGCACTCCAAATATTTTATTCATAGAAAGGAGCCCTCTTTTATGCTGAAAATAACGACGTTATTGGCTCCTACGTGCTGTTTATGTGCTTCAGGCAGCTGGGTGAGGGCAATGGGATGGGACATCACTGCTCCTTTGGGCCATCAGCCTGAGTTGCCACGTGTCAGATCTCCTCCAGTAGGTACCTGAGGGTGATGTGATTTAATGTTGTATTATCTATTCCTGGTTTTGCCTCTAGTCTGCTCAGTGACCTTGAGTGGGTGAGGTTCTCCTTCCCTTCCCAGTCTTCCTCTGTATCCCTATTTGGATTTTAAGGGTTTTGGTGCAGAAACTGCTTAATGGTCTGAGTGTGTCTGACCCTCTTTTCATGTACGGGAGCCACTGCCACCCAAATAATAGCAGCAGCCTGGTCAGGCATTCCTCTTTTTGATCAACCATAGATCAAAACTGAAGCTACCATTTCTTCAAAGCAGCTTGTACGCTTTCTGAAATAGCCCTGGGAATATTAAGTTGGAGAATGGCTCTGCTGGCAGATGTGGCGGGCAATGCTGCATTGATCTTAGCAGCTTTCAGTCAGCCTTGGATCTACAGTGGTGAATACAATTTGTGGCACATTCAATTAACTTCTTGCTTAGTTGGAAGGAGCAGGAACAGACAGGATGCGGCACGGTTTGCGTGCCATTGCACAAGCAAGTGTTGCACTATGTGTTCACACTCAGTGGCTAGACCAGTGCAGAGTCCTTCCAGGCTTCCCAAGGCTATCAACACAGACAATATTTTAGTGCCCAGATTTAATGGATTTGCTACTCAAGGGATCTTATAGCAATTTTTTCAGTTAGTTCTGGTATCAAATGTCTTCCCTATCTTTTTGGCCACACATGGCAAAATGTGCAGCCACATCTTGTGAGCGTTAGCCAGAAGGGAATGATGCAACGTGGTGTGGTTTGAGAGATGTTAGCGTGGTTCTTAGTGAAGCCTGCTTGCCTCAGGTGTTTCTTTTGTGTGTTACATGTAAGTGAAAATGACACGGGTTTTTATTATATTTAACTAAAATACAACAAAGCTTCTCACTCCTTGGTTAAACATCTGTATCTCAGATGCTGTATGTGGCTGCGTTTGGTAAAGGAGTTTTCATGCTTGGTGACTTCAAATACTTGGGCAGTTTAAAACTGGATTTGTTCTCCTTTCAGTAACAACAGTGTTTCCTTAACGCTTCAAGGAAAGAACCCAACTTGTTCCTGTCCCCTTTCAAAGGACGTTGGCAGGAGTTGTCTAGAAAAACACAGATGGTCTTAAGCCAGGGGAGGATTTGCTCGTCCTGTTGCTGACTGCTTTGTAAATGTAACTTGCAGCAGAGGACCTGTGTCAGTGCCCTGATGCCACAACTGCCACTAGATGACTCAGGAAGGTGATGCAGCAAGTCTGATTGTTGCACATTCAATCTCTGTGTCTCTTGCTTTGCTTTATTGTTTAGGGAGATTTTATAGCTTAGATAATCCATGTCCTCGCCAAAATCCTTCAAAGTTATTTCTGAAATGAATGAGATGGAAGACAGAGGGGGAAGAAGGGGACCAGTTTCCCTTTCTAGTGTTTGGTATTACTCTGCTTTGCTGTCTTTTGCAGAGGTGGTCCAGCTGAGCCTGCCAGAGGACCAGAAGATCAGCGTTACCACCATTACCGTTGGCCTGAGCACCGTTCTGACATGCAGTATCCGTGGGGCACTGAGGCCTCCCATCATCTGGAAGCGCAACGGCGTCATCCTCAACTTCCTCGACTTGGAGGACATCAATGTAAGTCCTGAATTGCTCTTGCCGTTTTCTTTTTAGGGCATTGAATATGACTTTGTTTAACAGATGATAGTTTTAAGGGCACAAGTTTTGTCTTGTTATTATTATGGTAAACTGGAAGCTGGTGTGATGTTTTGTTTTTACGTGAAGATGTCTGAGGAATAAAAACAAAACAACACATATGCAGCTTGAGAGCAGGGGTACTTGGAATATGTTATTATGAAATTAAAACTTAGTACTGCAATAACCCAGCACTTATATAGCATCTTGTTTCTTGTTCAGTTTGGTACAACCTGTGGTCCGCAGGCAGCAGCCCTGGAAATCCAGGGGAAGGTGGCTCCACAGACCATTAACTCCTGAGGGATCTGTTTCCTAGTGCAGAGAAACAGGTTCACCACAAGCATGAACAACAATACATTTATCATTGGCAGTGAAATCCCTCCCCTGCCTAAATCAGTTAATGTTTTTATTTCTGTTCCTCCTGTTTCATTTACCTTTTAGCCAGTTCTCACCTCTTAATCCTTGGTTACTAGTTCTGATGAGCAGTTTAGAATATGGTTTATTCAGCAGGGTCTGACAATGCCCTCACAGGAAGGAAGATGAATCTGGTTTAATTCACACTGCTGGTCTGATGTGTGAGTCGTAGTTGGTAGTAAAGACAGTACCTGAATAATGGTATAAACTTGCTCATTTATTTAATAATGTTTAATTATGGAGAGAGTGGGAAGTACAAAAAATATGGTCTGTATTTCGTTTCTCTTTGCCTTACAGTACACAGTAAATCAGGTTTTATTTTAATTACACTAGAGCAAGTGTTGATTTATATTTTTGTTCAGCTCGTGTTAATTTGATAACCGCTCAGTTCAGAGTTGTTACTGTCAATACTGTAGCTCCCGAAACTGTTCTGTATCCAGGATTGCTGAAATGTGAAAAACCTTTGGTTTGTTCTTCTGCATTAATACATGAAAATTACAGCGCGCAGGACAGCAATACACGCTGCAGCTTGGTGCTTCAGTTGTTGACTCTACCAGGAGAATGATGTACACTATGTGTAAGTGATTATCGTGTGCCCAAACTCAGTAATTATAACCATCTAAACGCTCTTCTCATCAAAGCAAGTATTACCCTTTCACGATACATTTCTTGTCTTAATTTGGAGCATGACATTGAAATGCAAGATGAAACCAGCCTATATCCCACTGCAGGATTGGCACAGAAATACACAGGAACCTCATGAGAATGTGCAGGATTGTACAGGCAGCCCAAGGCCAGTGTCCCTGACCAGATTTCTTATAGATATCAGTCAATGCCAGGGTTAGAAAATGACCTTTGGGTAACTGGCACTAAAAATACATGGAAAACTGTCAAGCTGCCTTGCACCAAATCAGGCTTTCCCTGCTGTATTCAGAACACGGCACAGGGAGCCCTGCAGGGCGCTGACCTGCCCATAAAACCTTGTTGGAATATTCCTCAGAACAGATCTATTCCTTGAGACAGATGAAGTTTAGTGAAGATCACACATCCTGCCAATGTGCTTACTTTAATCTATAGTGAGCAAATTCAGCAGCTTTGCAATATCAAAGTCCAGAAAAAGCCTTTTCTTTTGGCAATGATATTCACTAGACGGACCTGAGACATTGTGGCTTCAGGGTCATTGGGCTCATGATTGGGCTGATGTTAGGAGGGAGGACTATTGTTCTAAAATCTTATCTCCACCCGCTCTGGAGGCTCAAGAGTGGTCTTGGAATTTTTTGTCCAAGGATAATGAAAATTCTCTGATTTATCTTACCTTTATGAAATTTCGGTTGTGATCACATCAATCTTGAAAGATTTAAGTTCATGTGTGAACTGAACACAAAATGACAGCCCAAGAATTGGAGTAGAAACACATCCTAGATACATAGATAGATAGCACATCGCTCTGAGGCTTAATTTGCAACTTCTACTATCTGAAATAGAATTTCAAGTACATTTTCATGCTGAAATGCCAGTTCCTCCCTAATTTAGGGCTGGCCCAAGTGGATTTCTGGTTTACTTGTAAGTAGTTCTCTTTCTCGTTGGTTATTTAATGTTAAGAGGAAGGGCTATGTCTTTGCACATATAAACTGAGTGGTTCCTGAATGATTCAACACCCCCTAGGACAGTGCCAGGCAATAGAGCAGGGGAAAAAATCACTTTTTGATCTGTTTGAACTAGTGTATCACTGGGAAACTATATCAAAGGAGCACTGAGATTCTTACAGGGAGGAAAAACAGGATTTATGCCTCAGTTTTAATGTTTCACATGACAAGGTGATAGAGGTTCTAAACTGACATGTAACACCTCTACAAGCAAGCATCAAATCTTTTTCATCTAGTGAACACCTCCATGGCTTTTTCAGCTTTAATGAAACTGTAAAGGTTTTTATATTCTGTGTATAGAACTGCTGTCTGTATTCTGGCCTGGCTACTTGAGGTGACGCAATTTGGGGATTAGCATCTTTTATTTTCCCTCTTCCACCGTGGGCTCAGGTCTGTCACCTCTCTGGCTATTGGGGATGGGCACCTGCATATCTGAAGCACTTCATAGCAGGGATGAAGAGATGCTCCTTCGACTGGTAAATCCAGTCTTTATAATCACAAGTTTTATGTCCTGTGCTCATGTAGCATAGAATCATAGAATGGTTAGAGTTGGAAAGCCCTTTAACATAAGCTATGTTCATCTGCAGCATGAACACACTTGTATTTGGGGGTTGATACTTGGTGTGGCATGGAAGTGGCATCAATGTTCGCTTTGAGGTTTGTCATGTGGAAATACATGCACCTGTGGATGCTCAACAGCTTGGGCCAGGGTAGGTGGCAGCAGACAGTTCAAAGCTTCAGCCTTCCGTGGGTACACAAACTCACTTGAAACAATAATCTATTTAAAGGCACTGACAGCAGGAAAGTGAAGGCACTGTGCTTCTTAATATACTTGAAGTCAGTTAATTAAATTACTTCAGTTTTCTTTTAGTCAAGCAGAAACTCAATTGCATTCCTGCTTTTCACAATCAGGTAAGCAATTTGGCTAATTGGAAGTGCAACAGGAGATTAATTGTACCTTTTTAACTTGAAGAAAATCCTCCCTGCTCCTGGCACAATGGCAATCACGTACAAACCTACGGGATATGCACGCACTTGGAAAAATCCCGGTATTATATTTCAATTAAACTCTTTCTCTTCTAAATGCTAATTCAAGAAATGAGATGAAAATAAAAGCTCAACTCTGGAACAAAGCAGAATCCTTCCGGCAGCACAGGAGAGGCACCACTGGCAAATCCTTTGTGGCTTTGTTTTCTCCGGATTCATGGCCAGTGTGATAGGAGAAGGTTGTCTGTGTTCCACGTTAACACTGGCAGTGGCAGTCAACAAAACCTAGATAACCTTAGATTTGGGCAGAGCTGCAGGGTTGAAGACGGTGATAAAGCCTCGTTGTTTAAGTGTCTTCCTTAAATCATTTTTATGTGGTATCTTGATTGGCAACACAATATTAATACTTTTTTATTGCTTTCTTAATCAGAGGCTTTCACAAGCAACAGAGTCATAATTTCTCCTGTCCTGTCTGTGAAGAGCTCTGTTAATGAGTTGTCACATAGCTATCGCAGAGGAACCGTCTTAATGGTACATGTAATTAAATAGTTTTTCTTGCAAATATTGAAGATTGCTTTTAGCATCAAAATATTATTTAGCCACAAATTATCCATGCGTGTTATTTTTCCATTAGAAGTCCCTTTGCAGCTCTAGTTGAAAAAAAATCACATCAACTTTTCTCATGCAGAAAATAACTATAATGTAGTTGGAACTGGTAAGATTGTGCTAGCTACGAATTAATTTCTGACTCCAAAGAGTGAAGTGGTTCAAATGTGTCATCTTTCCCAATAACACACATTCCCTGTTTGCCCCCTAGGAACGAGAAACATGTTTTCCCAAATACGTGGTTATGAAAGCATTCCTCAACTTGAGAATGTAGTAAAGTCCTTGTGGAGCCAAAGGTATTTATGCAGTGTTTATAGGAGATCTTTTATGTGATTTGATGTTATCTCCAGAGAAACACATGTAAATTTATTAAAAACATAAACAAAAGTTATTCCTTTGGAAGCACGGTGAAGGCATTCACAAACAGAGGAAATACTACTATAAGAAAACAAATCGCCTGCCTGAGTAGATGGCGGAGTTTAAAGCTTCTCCTTCCTCAAAACCTCATATTTGTAGAGGAAGGTGTTGCTCCAGGGTGGTTTAGTTTCACTTGCTTTTTTGAGAGGCACACAGGGCTCACGCCTTGGGAATGCTTTGAGAAACCTGGGATGTTAGATGCAGCTCTCCCGGAGATGAATTGCAGTACTTGGTCTGAGTGTTAGAGCAGAAAAGCAGGACCATGGATGCAGTGTGAATCTTCTAAATGCGAGTGAGAGAAAAGGAGTCAGCCCATCTGCAGTTAAGTGTGAAAGTAGCTAGACTAAGACACTAAAAGAATGCAACTGGGAATGAGATGAATTAGGGCTCTGAAATGAGTTGTACTCTCCTGTACCTGCTCTGACTGTTGTAACTGATAATTGAATGAGAGACCAAAATCCGTGAATTCCCCTTGTCTCTCTCTGTATTGAAAGCTGAAGTTTATGAGTAGAATTTCCTCCCGAGATTGGTACTTCCTTGTTCCATGGTCTTTGCGTTTCTCTGAAATGTCTTGTAGATCCAATTAATAGAAACATCACTAAATCCCTGGTATACCAATTCCCCCCTCCCGGCGGCTCCAGGCACAAAACCCACCATAGGTTTTCCTTGTTGTATTGTCTCTTGAGTTTCTCGGGATATAAAAGTCATCCATTTTTATCTATGTTATAATTGCACACGTCTCTAAAAAGTACATTTCCATGTGTTTTTAAGCCCAAAACTTTTTCATCTCACCAGCAGTCTTCTGTAGCGCTGAATTCTTTGAGCAGAAGAGCAAGGACAGATAAATGAACAGCCCATCAGGCTGCGTTTGCAGGAGTTTCCTGCCATTTGCTTAAGGCGGAATTCTTCTCCATGTAAATTGCTGAAGTGATAGCACGTGTAAACCCAAGAACAAATAATATTAATGAAGCATAAGTTTCCAGCTTGTCTCTGGAAATGAATTATTAAAAGCAGCCAAAAAAGTGATTTAAGAGCCCATGATTAATTTATTGTATTTTTTATTATTTTGATAGGAATCACTCCCGAATCTGTTGTGAAAAAAGGATCAGGGACATTTGATTAGTGAGGAGAAATCATTCTCAAAGCGGTAGCCATTGTTGTTGATTCTGCATCATAATAATCTCATTAAACGCTTGGGTACATTTTGTTTTAAAACCCTGTAAACATTATCAGAGGGAGATTTCTGGGGCTCCGAGGATCAGGCTAGCTGTTTTAATGTCAGCTGGTTAATACAGCTTCATTGCTGTGCTGGTTACTATGAAGTCATTATAGTGTTTTATTTTGTCTTAACTGAATACCAGCGACATCAGCCAGCCCCAGTGCTGGCTCTGGTTTTGTCAGTGGGCACTGACAGGCTTCCAGCTCCCTCGGGCTTGGTGGGAAGGGCTCAAAGGGAAGGGTTTAGAAGTGAAGTGAATTATTCATAGAATCATAGTCATAAAACGGTTTGTGTTGGAAGGGACCTTAAAGCTCCTCCAGTTCCAGCCCCTGCCATGGGCAGGGACACCTTCCACTGGAGCAGCTTGCTCCAAGCCTGTGTCCAACCTGGCCTTGAACACTGCCAGGGATGGGGCAGCCACAGCTTCTCTGGGCACCCTGTGCCAGCGCCTCAGCACCCTCCCAGGGAAGAGCTTCTGCCTAAGAGCTCATCTCAGTCTCCCCTCTGGCAGGTTAAAGCCATTCCCCTTGGCCTGTCCCTACAGGCCCTTGTCCAAAGCCCCTCTCCAGGTTTCTTGTTGGCCCCTTTATATTGGAAGACTGCTCTAAGGTCTCCCTTGAGATCATGATGACGATAATATTTATTTATAAGGAAGTCTTAACAACCAGTGGCTTTCTCCTAAGAGAAGAAACCACCCAGGGAACTCCATTCCCTCTGTTGTTATTTCTGTGACAAACACTTTTAAACCAGGATGGTGAGGGGGTATCAGCCATTTTCAGGACTCACCCCAACATCTGATAGGAGCATTCAGTATCTAACAGAAGTGGTTTAAGTCAGGTTTAAAATCTCATATGCTGGGCAGAGGCACATGCTCTTCTGCAGTGTGATTAGTGCCAGTGTTTGCGGATAGCTGGGGAGATGGGGAAATTGTTTGGTTTCATGTCACTGGGGCTTGTTTTTCTGTTCCTTCTCCCTATTTGTAGCTGTAAGACAAGTGTGTTTTTCCTCAAGTAACTGGAAGTTATCCTACAAAAGAATCTCAATGTACCGTATGCTAATTCCTCCTCAGACTTCCTGGAAAACAAGGAACTTTGCCACAAATGTGAAGGATTTTAAGCATGTTTCTGTTCTGTGTTGGAGCAACCTCCAGGTGTGTTAAAAAGCTTCACGAAAAAGCATCTGAAAGAGGCAAAAAAAGGCAGTTGATGCCTTGCACCCTCCATCAGCCCGGGGTTAATGTGTGCTCCCTCTCTGCCGGCTGCCTTCCTGGGTGTCAGGGCAGGAGATTTGTGGCATTCCAATCACATATTGGATTTCACTTGAGAGAGAATGTGAAACGAGATGTACAAGCAATATGCAATGTTTTACACATTTGGAAGCGCGGGGTCTGCGAGCCGCGGCAGATTGCATGACCAGGGAATGCATTAGGAGGGAGGGATGGGGTAAATAAATATGAAAAACCTTCTGTGCGGAGAGATTGATGCTTTGAGTAATCAGTAGTGATGGAAAGGAAACACAATACAAGAAACCCCGCGTATCCATTTGCTGGGATCTGCTTTTCTGTCTGAAATTGACTGTGTGCAGAGGCAACGGTTTCTTGTTATTATTTTTCAGCTTACTGAGTTGTTATCAATTTAAAATGCAGCGTGGGGCAAGGTTTTAATCTGGGAAAGTTTAAACACATTCTGAGGTTGCTTAATCAGTGTTTTATTTGAAGGGTAACTGCAAGACAGAAAAGCAGCTCGTGAAGGACAGGGAACTTTTGATTCAAACAAAGGAGAGAAAACACAAGACAAACTGCTGGCGAAGTCGATTTATCATCTGTCACCAGTCGACCTTATCAATTAGGAGGAATTATAAGCATAGCTTGCTGAATCATTTTTCCTTTACCCCAGAACATGTAGCATTATCTTATAATGAATTTCGTAAAACAGAGGTGATGAATACTCTGTCCTTATCTGGCTGCTTTGATGCAAAGCTCATCAGTTTGAGGGGTTACAATAGTTTCTGCCTCTGTTTTCATCACTTCTGCTTCTTCCTCTTCACAAGGAAATTCACCTTTGAAGGTAAATGAGGAAATATGTGTCTCAGAAGTTACTTATTTCCCTATCCTTTGTCTGGGATGATACATAAAGGTGTCTCTCCAGTTCACTGTTGGGGTAGGAGTAGGGCAGCCCCAGCTCCAGGGGTTGTGCAGGACTAGCTGAGATGCCTGGACAGCCCTCAGATACTCTGCTTTAAAGGTGAGAGAGTTTTAGGGAGAGAAAGAATGATGTTCCATCAGTTTTATAGATGTTTCTGGTTCCCTCTGACTGCTTTCAGGCTCGTGGCGAGATGGAAGCCTTGCTTTGCAAGCAAAAGCCATCCAGAAAAATCAAAGCACATGAAATGCTTCCTCTGCCTTTTCCCAGCATGAATTCTTCCCATTCCCTCTGCCCACCCCTGCGAGTTCTCCCAGCAGGCTTACGTATGCATGTTTGGGGGTGGAGGTGGAGGGATGGAGCTCAGAACCCAAGCCTCTAAAAACGTGTGTGCAAATAGCTTCCATTTGGCTGATAGACATATTTGAGAGGCAAGAAGCCCCTATTGACCCGCAGTTCCTTCTCAGCTTGATCAAGCTGTGTGCAGTGTGATGGTGCTAGATGCCGTCAAGGACCACTTCCTAGCAAACCAAGCCAGCTGCTGAGCACTCCGTCAGTGTTAACTCACTACAGGGATACACCTGAGCAGCTCCTAGGAGCTCCCCCAGGCCGTCCAATGTTGTAGGGCTGTGAGAAACAGCTGGAATACCAGGGCTTCTGTTGCGCCGCAGGACTCCTGCCTGGGGTGAATGTGACACAGAGAGTTAGAGGCTATTAAAGAGTCAGACTCATCATTTCCTAATGCTCTAGGGCTCAGGTTTTTACAGCGCTTCCAAATATACCCTTATAAAATACACAGAAAGCACTTGTGCGTAAGAATGCGTGCATATATGTAAACTAGAACTGTGAAATCCTAATGTACTAATTATATCCACAGGGAAACACAAGGAGAAACCATGAGCTGCAATAAACACACAGAAAAAGTAATTAATTTGTTAGAGAATTCAGCATTCTTTTTGTAGCAACAGCAGTTTTAGTATTGGACCTAAATGTCATAATCACTTTTTCCTTCCCACATCTACTACTGGTCATTCTTAATGACACTGTAGTCTCATGTGGATTTACCATGTGTGCACAAGTTATACAGGGCAGGTAAGTTCCTTCTATGCCCAACATAAATCGTATGGTGTTAACCTGAACCATCTTTGATAACCTTCTTTATGTGCTAGAAGTCAGAAAAGAGTTTCTAAAAGTCATAAATGATGCTTTTACCAATATAAGCTTCTCTTTACAAGAAAAATGTGTTTGGAGAGGAAGAGAATAATACCATAGTCTTGCATCAGTTTGTTTTTGCAAGGGTCTTATATTAATACATTCGTATGCATTGGAAAAAGCAGCTCTTCCATAAAAAGACAATTACAGAGCACAAAGCAAGCATTCACATTATTTTTCCGAGATATCTTAAAGGAAGCAGCATTCCTAAACCGAACAATTTTATTGTCCTGTTTTTCCACAACTCCGTATAAATCATTCCATAAAAGTAGCCATCCTGCTTTATTGATCTAAACTCCATTTGAGTTGCTTTGGGATTGACTTTTAAACGCTATTATTCAGTCCCCTCCACTGCAAGCTTTTTCTCTCTCTCATGCAAATATCACTTGACCAGGGTTGATGTGTTTTCTGTTTGCAGTTACTCATGCATCTTTACTTTCCATCAGGAAAGCTGTAGCTGACCAGCAAACAGGCGAATGCTTGAAATGGGAATTTTTGAGTAGATATTTGTAATGATGTATTGGGTAGCATAACTAGTTTATCCCACAGTGTAGATGCTGAATCTGCCTGACACCCAAGTGGCAGTGATACCTCAGATGCTTTTGATTACAGATTTTGAATTCTAGGATCATCTGTGCATTTTCTCTTATTCTTCGTAATTGTTCCTACATTAATTCATTCTTTCATACATTGTACATAGTTAATTGTTCATACATGTTCATACATTGGGGCAGCACGTGCTCCCAGGTAGCAGATAGCACCACCAGGGTGGTGATGCCTGTGTCCTCTCAGGTTAAGGTCTGTGCTTTGGAAAGGGTTGTTGTCCTGCCTGTAAACTCTGTATTTCTCAGTGCTCCCTCTCAGTCTGCCTTGTAACATGTATAAAATCCTGCGCATTGGAGATGGCATAGTAAAGTCCTTGGTTTTTCATGAGCAAAACCACTCTTCAGCACTCACCCTGTTGTACTGGGTTCGTGCCACCCTGATTCCAAGTTGAATTTTCACGTCCTTCTGCAGTGAAATACTGCAAAGTTTAGTTTAAAATGCTTCACATGGAGCTAATTAAAGAAAAACCATTCTTTAAACTCATGAACTGCTTTTTAAATGAATCTTTCTGGTTTCACATGGGAGTACAAACATTCTGGAGCTGCAGAGGACTGAACGGTAACGGAGTAATGAGAGTAGCCGCTTCATGCACCCCTCAATGGTGTGGTTCTGTTAACTGTAATCTGAAATGAATTCCGAAGCAAGGCACTTGGACAACATATTCAAGTGCTAAAAGCGCTTTAATAACTCATATTCTTCCCATCTATAATCAAAAATTGTAGTAATGCAAAAGCAGATCTAGGAAGATGAAGGGGATAAAGGAAGACACTTGTCAAGCAGTTGCAGATCAAACCAGGTTTGTTTGAGAAAATGCTCTTTGTCTGCTTCCTCGTCTCCTACCTAGAATATGTCTAAGTGACAGTTCTTTCTCATCACATCTCAAGGTTACATTGCGTTTTCTAAGAACAGACATAGATAAAGGAAACGTTAACCCACCCAGAAGTTAGCATTTTATGCATCTAAGGCTAAAGGGCAGATACTAAATTCCTCCATAAATTAAACAGGTGGAGATTGCCACTTTTTTTATGTGCAAAGAACACCTTGTTAGCAGCCAGCACAGAAGTTCATGTTCTCAGATGAGTTGCTTTGCCTTACTCTTCAATTGCGGTTCGTTTTCTCCCTGCATGTTGATTTATGAACTTTATAACTTCCTATTCAAAACTCAGGCTGTGTTCCGAAGCCATGGTGCTATCAAAACCACTGAAGAAGTTTTGTGTGTAGTGTCCCTTCACGTGGTGGTTACGATGTTTTTACTGAATAATGAGGCACCTTTCCTGTCTTTTGTTCCATATAGGACTTTGGCGAAGACGATTCCCTCTACATCACCAAGGTAACAACTATTCACATGGGCAATTACACCTGTCATGCCTACGGCTATGAAGAGCTGTATCAGACCCACATCCTTCAGGTGAATGGTTAGTAAATGGCATATATGACAATCCATGAAATGTTCCCGTAAGCGAAGTTGCGCGTTATACTCATGCACACAGAGACATGAGAAGGCACACAATTGTGTGTGCACGAGCATGAACCTGGCTTGGGCTCTGCTCACTCCAGAAACCACACTGGCAATCAGCAAGAAAGGTACCAAGGAAGGAACGTGTATAATTGCCTGGGCTTCAGTCCTAACAGTTAAACAAGCTGTCAGTAGAGTCATAGAGTTAAGAGCAGCGTTTCAAAGCATCTCAGGCTAATTACTACTTCTGTCAGCAGAAGTGTTGCTTCAATAATTTCTTCTTCCAGAAAATCATTTCTGTTGCATGAAGGAGCCCAGGATATTGAAATAAATAGAGCACAGTGTTTCCAAAACGAGCTCTCTTACTGCCAGCTCTGTATCAGATTATTACCTGGTTGTAGTCTGCTTGGTTCACTAAGAGCTGTGTACATTGGCTAAAGATATATTCCACCGGGTTGCAAAGTGAGGGCAGACCCTTTTACTGGTGAGAGAATCACACAGGCCATATTCCAGCATTCTGGTTCACCTCCGTTCCCTGGACCACATTTGTGCTTGGTAGAACTTATGTTCAGGCATTCCCTATCTTTCTTCTGACCTCAAACTCAGATGGTTGGATTTAGTTTAATATTGCATTAGCTTCAACCAGCATTTCATTGAGGGACCAGCCAGTGGAATATCCACCTCTCCAGTAGCAAAATCATGTCCAGCTTTAAACCTCCGTTTATATGTGCTCATATGACAAGCAGTATCTCCAGAATAGGAGACAGGGTAACCTGCTGCTCACCATGGGTAGATTTTGAAGCACTCTGCTTTGAAAGTATTTAGTTTACAAGGAAATCCAGTAACTTTATTCCAGAGGATATATTATAAAGGAAATCTAATATTTAGTTCTTTCTCTAGATGTGCCCAGGTATCTACAAAGGAGAGCTTTCAATTGGGAAGAGCAGATAGCTGCACACAGGTTAATAGAAGCTGACACGAGAAGAAACAATAAAAAGGGATACTTATGCACTTTAAGAAGTGCTGTGGTGGACGTGGGTTTAGATTTGGCTGCAACTCTGTTCTTCTGGACGTGAGTAAATGCTCCCCACTCACAGCGAGTACCTGGAGGAGAGCACGAAGCATCCGATTGATATGAATGAGAACTGACTTAGTGTTTCTACAGAATAATTTGTCATCTTTCGATATAGTGAAGTGTAAATTCTCAGCAACGTGGATAACTAGATTGTGCATGCTGCAGCTGGGAAAATGGGTTTCCTTCCTCAGAGTGCTCTTTGTTTGATGAATGGCAGCTGAAAGAAAAGCAAGCTAACAAGTTAATCCTGTGTATATTATGTGATATGTTATGAGCTCTGAATGGAGTTTGGTTGGCAGACAACAATATAGGCTTTATCATCACTGAGAATATAAGGCCCAAAGGCTTTGAAACTGAAGTCAGAATGAGAGGAAAACTAGCTGGAGTGTGGGGAGGGGTTGCTTCCTTTCATCTTTATGCCTGCCACTTAGATTTAACTTGTTGAAAGATCCCATTTTGTTTTTAAATGGAAGCTACGCGCTGCACCTGCATGTGGTTTTCTTACTAATAGAACAAAAAAAATCCCCATTTTCCATGTTGGCTTTTTAATGTTGCTATGTAGTCAATAAATACTGTGCAAAATGCCACGCATCCTGCTATCAACTCTAGGCAATGCTAAAATACACTGCAGGTTCTAGAAATCTTTGTCCTACGGCATCTGATATTCCCATGTGAGCCATTAGACGTTGCAAAGCTGTGTTCTGCATTTCTTGACGTGGCTGGCTGCCCGTACCATTGAATTCTCTCCTTTTCTGCCTCTGTTGTGGCTTCCTCCAATAGCTGATGCTGAGACCACAGGTCCGATGGCAAGACAATGTTGTGTACCTTCATGTGCATTGTGGGGTTGGAGCTTTAAGCTCCCTTCCAACCCAAACCATTCCATGATTCTATGAAATTCACTTCATCACAGTAAATCCTGTGTGAAGACAGGCATATCCTTGTCCTCTGCAGGGAAACAGTGTCCTTATGGATGCTTGCTGCTGTGCCTGAGCCACACAACCCTGTCAGTTCTTCCCTTTGTGTCAGCTGCTTCAGGATATCACAAGTAACACAGGCAGATCCAGATGCTCAGGCAAAGATAAGAATCCTGTTAGGCAGAAAAGGTGATGACCACCAGATGGATGTCCCAGACCAGTGGCTCACATCTGGGCAAGAAGCATGAAGCACACATGTGGAATGCAGCTTGCATGGGACATTTGATGTGGTAGGTTTGGGATGATCTCATCTATCTTAAGAGTCACAGCAGTGGTAAAATTCAGGTCAGTGTATTTGCACAGCTGGACTGTAATGTCTTTGGAAGAAAAGAATGCCCTGAAAGGCAGCACAAAGTTTAGGAATGAGAAATACATCTTTCATGCTGATATCTTTGATCAGGAGAAGCCAAGAACAGTAGGAAGATTATGTTCTCTCCTACGTATGGATATTGCTGTATTGCTTGGGAAATGCGTTCAGCATACACTAACTGTGGGGAGGAAAAGCAATTTATCACTTTCAAGAGGAAAAAGAGTTGCTGAGGATAAAGAATCTCATAAAATTGTAATCAACTATGAAAATTGATAGTTTGCAAATCAAGAGGCTGCTGAGTGTGGGGCATCATTTCCCTTTGTCCTTGCACTCTGGAAAGCAGCAGCATTAATCAGAATATTGTATTCTTTGACAAGGGGTTTAAAAAGCCATTGGATCCTCAGCACAGTTGTAAGGGTCCAGTAGGACACATTTTCCAGTAGCAGAGAGATGTTTTAAACAAGGATGTTATGTTTATGTGGCTTTTCAAGAGAGAACATATAACACTGCAAAGTCCTTTCGAATCATAAATGGAAAGATTGAAACATCTCAAATAAATGATTTAATCTATTAACTATTACTAGGCCCTGGAGTATATAGGTCCTAGGGCAGCAATGTATGTCTTTGGGGCTTGATATTGCCATCTGTGCTCATCATGTGCTTTATCACCTGAGCTGTTTTATTGTAATGAATTGGTCTGCTCACAAGGTACTACTCAGTATGCAGTAGTAGGTAGTCTGCCCAATCTCATACTTGTTTGAATGCCTCTTTTTTCCCACTTTGCTTAAGATAATAGCATTTTTATACTGCCCTTGGCTGCAGGCGCAGTAATGGTTAGCAATGATACATATTTCACCAAGGGAAATAGCAAAGGATAATCCATATATTCCAAAGTCTGGAGCTGAAATTTTTGCAAGTTTAAAGCAAAATGTGCTTACTTGGAATGTATTAATTTGTAGCAAGGACAATAAAATTGCATTCTGCAGTTTGCTGCTATCACAAGGCAGTTCCATGCAATAATTTACTTGTGCAATGAATTATGTCAGACCAGGGAGAAGAAATAAAATGTCTAAAAATGGAAGGAGCAGGAAAATGGTAAGAGTAGGAATGGGGATGCAGCACGTACTTTTGTAGGTGAAAACAAACACTTCCCTCATTAATCACTGGAAAAACCACCTTGCTATGATTTCAAGTTAACCTAATTTTCATGCAGAGCACTGATGCAGTGTCTCAGACCCCTGAGCTGCCTTCTGTGCTATAAATCTATTGTGTTTTCAGTTCTGCAGGTGAAACATGAGGATTGCTCACATGCAGGCTAACGTGGTGTGAGGCAAAAAACTTTTAGGGAAGCCTAAAGCAAACTTACAAGAAAGTATCAACCCACACTGGTTTTGGGAGCATTAAATGGGTGGTGTCTGGGATGGGCTTTATCTCCTTCAAAAGCTGGTTGGTGAGAAGATTGCTTCGGTGCCTTTGGCCATTTGGGGTATATTAGAGAAGGGTGTGAAGTTGGCTGGGGGATCTCCATCTTGCCTTGAACTGGGCAGGCACAGGCAGGCAGCTGTATCTTGATGAGCATTAGGATTCCTCCCAGCCCAAAGCATTTTATCCCGGCAGAGCTCTCCACAGGGCATGGGGCCTCATGGGCTTTGTTCCAAGCTGGGTTTCATGTATGTAGCTGCAAGCTTGGGCACCCGAGTCTGTCTGCAAGAGACTGGGGCAGGCAAACCCACTGACAGAAAGGACCAGGATTGCTTGGGGACTGGAATAGGCAGGTTGTGCCATCTGGAGAATTGGGAAAGTCCCTGGGGACATTAAGTGCTGTCAGTTGACTTCAGGATTTGGGCATCTGGCCTCCTTGGGTAATGTTTTTTTCCTATGCATTTGTAGGAGACAAACTGCCTCTCATCCATGAGTCTGAATAAATCACATAGCCTTTCAGTGCCCCTCAATTCCTAAATCATTTTGTTCTAAAAATGTTACTAGTAGCAAGCAAATCATAGGCGAGACAAGCGCTGAGTGCAGGACCTTCATAAAACCCTGTCAAAGTGGCCAGAAATTACTATCTTTATCCTGTCTCGCCTGGAGACACTGACTAGAGAGATTCCAATTAATTTTCCAAGGTGGAGATGGAATGAGAAGCTCCTGACTCGCAGTGTTATTGCCCTGAATTGCTGGGGCACTGTCTCTTCGATAAACCCAGGGGTGGCTCTGACAGCTGCCAGCCATTTCCAGCAGCACATCCCTTCCTTTGCTCACCTTCCACTTGATCTGGTGCCTCCTGAAGTCAGGAGGAGCTGCAACCCTGACAGTAATGGGAGGAGAAGATAAAAAGCCGGTAAATTGCTCTTATTTGGAATTTGAAATCTCAATTTAATTAAACAAACTTGTATTTTTGGTAACCTCCTGATTCAAAAGATCTTGGGTGGTGTTATACTCACTGCTCTGCATCTTACAACACATTTTCTCTTCTTCTCCAGTGAAAGAAATATGAGGCAAGGAAGTAAACCCACGCATCTAGTGCAGAGGTGAAGTTTAAAGCCATTCCTTTGCTCAAAGTCCCCATTTTTTGCCCAGAGGCATTTCCTTTCAGATTACACTTGAGCAATCTCTCAGCGCTAAAGCTGTAAAACCCAAAGTAGACTTGAGGGCTTTCTGTCGTGGCTGATTTCCTTCCAAGCTGATGACTCAGCTCTGGTTAGTACTTGGCAGCTGGTAGGTAAGACAGAAGTAAAATGCATCTCTCTCTGGTAAGGCCCATAAAAAACTAGATGGAAAGTGTATGCCAGTGAATGTAATTATTTAAACTGTGCCCATATGGGTATATAGACACATAGCAAGCTGCAAACACAGATTTCATTTTATTCTGAAGCAACTGTTAAGGCAATTTTATTTTGCCAGGCCTGGAGCCTGATGATGGACTATATAAAAAGACAGCACTGCGTTAGGTACCTTGAGCCAGTGATTTGCAGTTGAAGTTTGTTATTAACTCATTCGGGTGATCTTAAAGAAAACCCACAATTTTTCCTCAATTCTCCATTATTAGTGCCAGCAGAGGTTATTCATTTTCCTTGAGGAGGAAGTCAGGCTCCCACATATCACATCCACATTTGACTCTGACCATGGTTTTACACAGCTGTACATCTTTCAATAGTTACATCCAAGTCCCAAAATTTCTTAATATAAAGTTGACCACTTGGAAATACCATCAGCCAAATACAGCACATCCTCATGTTTCCTTATATTAAATCCCTCAAGGTAAAAGGAAGGAGGATTCCACTTGTATTTTTTACTGATATTGCAATACTGCAATTTCTCCTTAAAGTAGGTGAGTGAATTGTGAAGAAAGAGTCAGTGGGTGATATTAAGCCTTGTTGATTTGAGCAATGAAGACAACATGATTGAAAATCAATGAACTTGTCTCAAATTGTAATATAATTAGTAGTTCTGCCAGCTGAGTATATTAAGTAGTTCAGAGGGGCTTTCCTGAAGCCAGATGAGTCATGCTTTGAAAGCCTCTCAGAAAAAGGGGAAGTAGTTTATTCGTTCAGAATAGCTGGTAGTGAATGTACAGGCTATTTCCTGATGGATATTGAATTAAAATGGTGGATAATGTGCTACTTCTAATAGGCAAGAACTCCAGTTTCTTCCTTACAGATTAGATTCAGGGAAGGCTGGAAATTTATACTTTGATTTTTAGATACGCGAGTACTCGCCTGAGGTTTTGATCCAACTTCGCTTAATTTTAATTAGCCCCTTAGTGAAAGAAAGCAAGACCAACAAGAACAGTCTAAATAGGAAACTGGATATCGAGGTTGCTCCCTGGCATTGGTTTATTAGTTTATTATTTCCTATTTTCTGCCCCTGAAGTTGAGCTATAGAAGAATTGTTTCTGTACCAGAATGTTGCTTGTCTCCTGGTGCTTGGATCAGACCTTTACCTCTCTCAAGCCACTGACAAGGAATGGCAGTGGAAGGTGAGTTTAAATTGTCCAATTCCTTGTTTCCCACAGTGCCACCAGTGATCCGCGTGTACCCGGAAACGCAGGCGCAGGAGCCTGGCGTGTCGGCAAGCCTCAGATGTCACGCCGAAGGCATCCCTAATCCCCGAATTACCTGGCTAAAGAACGGCATTGATATCATGCCAAAACTATCCAAACAACTAATGCTTCTAGGTAAGAACAGAATTCTGATTAATTAAAGTATTGTAGACAGGGATTAAGGAGGATTATTTTGCACTTTAAACCAGAAGTTCCTGCACTCTCCCTAAGGCACAGTTGTTGGAAATTGTGTTACAAAATCCCTGTTCTTCCTTTTTATCTTTTTCTCCTGTGAATTTCTTGGGAAACACAGTATTGATTGATAGGAGTGGTAACGGTGTTCTGTTAAACAGCCACGTGCTTGGTTCTCCCCTGCCTTGCCTCTTGTGCTGAGCTGTACAAAGCAGAGGAGGCATGCATTAAATTCTTTATTTGGGTTTATTTGCATTGGATGCAAGTCAGCTGAGAATTGGGCTGTGGCTCACTTGGCTCCTTACACCCACCTCTGCAGAGGGAATTGGGCTCTGGGCTCCCATAGGTCCTTGTTCAAATGAGGCTGCAACAGATACAGCAAAAGGCAAAAATACTTACTCTGTGTAAGCATATTGAAAGCCTCCCCGTATCCCCCCCAGTCCGGCTGTGGTGCATTGCAGCCCTCAGCCAGTGTTGGCAACACAGAGCACCCTGCATGGTTGGGTGCAATGTCTTAAAATAAGGTCTTAGGCAATGGTCCCACTCCAGAAAGCAAAATGATAGGAGTGGAGAAACCCCTCCCATACCCAAGGTTTTGGTGATCTGATGAAAAGCAGTTTACAAAACTCAATTTTTCTTCACTAAAGCAAAAGCATTTTTTTCCTTTTTAACAAGAAGAAATAAATGAAATGCAATTTGTTGTTTGCACTTGGGATTCTTCTTTGTTCATTCCTGGCACAGAGCGTGTATGTGCTAATGGAAAGAAACAAAGCATCAACTGTGATGAGAATCCCCAAAATACCTCTAGTTATGTACAGGGAAACATGTGGTGAAGCCACCCTGTTGTTGCCAGGCAATAGAAGGCAATTAAGAGCAGGAAAAGCAATTAGCAGGAGCGAGGAACACAGTTTATGGATGTCTTTCTTACAGCAAACGGGAGCGAACTTCATATCAGTAGCGTTCGATATGAAGACACTGGTGCCTATACGTGCATTGCTAAAAACGAGGTGGGAGTGGACGAGGACATATCATCACTTTTCATAGAAGATTCGGCAAGAAAGACCCGTAAGCTTCACTTTCCATGGGTTTATTTCTTTAAAGACTGTGTAATGGTACATGTGCATTGTAATGCTTTAGTTCACTGCATGCAGTATGTTGAACTCTTACTTGTAAGGTAGTGACAGGTTTGTCTGTGCTTTGATGAGATGATTGTATACTGGTTTGGGAAGGAATCACGGGAAAGGTAAAATCTCCTCATCCAGGTCCATGGCGCCTTTTATGTGCCAAAAGTATATGGATCTGGTACGGGTAGCATCTTTAATAAAGTAAAAGATTTGCAGTAGTTTTAGATATCAGAGAATCCCAAACCTAGTATTATGTCAAATTATATGTGGTTTCAGAAAACAAACTTCTTTGATTTCTGCACAAGACTTCTGTTAAAGCCGATTGCGAGGTGAGATTCTCAAATATTTAGATGCTTGGAAAATGTTCTGATTGAATTACTGATTTTCCATGCATTTACATCACTAACCAGCAAAATAGGCTTCCCTTGGTGTGAAATTATCTTCCACTTCCAAGACAAATACTCCCCCAGCCGCTCAGAGCTGCGTGTGTCCCATAGGAGTGTGGCAATGTTATCTTGACCGCACTGCCCCCGAAACACAATTAATGGAGGAGGCGATTAGTTGCCCCAGTGGAAAAGCTCCCAGCGGCCTGATTCTTTCTAATTCTGCTCTCTTAACTACTTGGGAGATTGCTTGGGTTTATGGGGACACTAAAAGGTTAGGTGCAAATGGGATTTGTGCTACTTTGCTGGCTGTTAATGGAGAGCAAGAATTGAAAACGAAGTTAGCCATAAATATGTGCTCTCATGGTGAGTCTTTGGAAAATATATTCTATTCCTCATTAAATAGATTTATGTACTCTTGTTAATGTTGCTCGTTTTCCCTTGAATACCTGAGCAAGGGAAATTACAGTATGTTGAGAAATAATTGGATCTATCTGAAACAGAAATTCAAATGCAGATGGACTCTCAAAGCGTATTTGAATCCTAAACCAGAAAGTAGTTGCATGAAATTCCACAAATGCAGCACAGTGTGTAGCTGCCTTAACTGCCAGTCTCAGGCTCCTGAAAGATGTGATGTTTCCTTATTGAACCTGTACAGAAAACTAGGGCTTGTACCATACAGGTACATTGCATTTGAAGGTAACACCTTCTCTTTAGTAAGATCTATGTACAGGCTGAAGTTGGCTTCGTTTCAGGGAGGAGTTTTCCCATGTCAAAGGTTCAAAGTTGTCTCTGGAAGGAGCAAATGTATTTAGAACTCTCTCTCTTTCCTGGTATTATCTGACTGAATGTTACAAAGGGTTCACAAATGCAACAGTTCGTGTAAACATGAGTGTTAATTCAGTTTCTTGCTACAATGACAATTTTGACATTGTTTTGTTGTTTTGTTTTTTTCTGTTCCTGGTTATTTTCTGGCTTCCCCAATTTTCTGATGCTGCAGTTGCAAACATACTGTGGCGAGAGGAAGGTACTGCAGTAAAGTTCTTTTGTCGTAGTGATAATGTGCTTGTCTGCTTTAATAATTCCATGATGGGCCATTCTCCACTGACTTGCTGCTAACTCTATCAGCTTTCACAGATACCAGATTAAGTACAGACCAGACATTTAAAAGCTAAACTATTCAGAGAAGAGATATCACTCTCATAATATAAATCGTACCTTCTGATACTTTCCCACTAAGAAATAATAGATGACCGTAAAATATGTAAAAATGGAAATTTTATATAAACTGCCGCCAATGTGAGTAGCCTGAAGATTCCCAAACTGCATTAACAATTGCACGAGTGTCAGAAGTGTTCCCAAATTACCATAATTGAACAAGTCAGACATAAATCCAATAGACTGCGTTTTAAGCAAGCAATTCAAGCTCTTCCTCCTCGGTAGCGTGTATTGATGTTTACTAGGCAAGCAACAAAAATTGTGTTCTTGACTGTTAGGCAGAAAAAAACCCCCACAACAGGTTTTGCTTCCTTCTATCCTTTAAATCGATGCAGAGTAAAGGTTGCCTCACTTCTCCTTGTTTTAATTGGCAGTTAAGATCTCTAGTTTGATCAGATTTACAGTGTGCCCTGCACAAGGTCAACATCTGTGTGTCTTGGAAGCCAAATTAGAAAAGAAAACACCATCCTAACCAGCTAGTTGACTCAAAGATACTATGGAGGCACTTGAAATGAAAATGTATTTGATTTTGTGCACACTTATGCTGTCATAATGTCCAAAACACGCAGTAAGATGCATTGCGCAGAGGCCCAAGGAGCTCTCAAGCACCTCTGTAAGTGTCTTGATCGGGAGCGCAGCCTCTGGCTCCTTGAGGCTGTGTGTTCCTCACCAGAGGAAGGTTCTTGGGTCAAAGTCCAAGCATAAGCCAGTTCGTGTGTCTGCCAGTTGCATGTGAGGAAGTTGGGAGCTTGGTGTCCTTCCAGCTTTGTGGGGAAGGCCCCTGTGCCCATACAAACTGCTCTTGACCATGTCCCCCAGCCCCCTGCAAACACCTCTCCCTGCTGGTGTTCCTCCAGAAAGGCTCCCCACTCACTGTGCCTTTGGGAGGTGCAAAGACCCTTTCATACGTAGAGCCTCCAGGTACCCAAAATGGCAGTTGGGCTTCATGCCCTTGGCTTGGAGCCTTCTGGATTGCTGTGGCTTGGCTCAAAGGATTG
The DNA here is from genome assembly GCA_039720435.1 of Amazona ochrocephala. Lineage (NCBI taxonomy): Eukaryota > Metazoa > Chordata > Aves > Psittaciformes > Psittacidae > Amazona > Amazona ochrocephala. The sequence goes on from CM077889.1 coordinate 18,772,496, forward strand.
TAGGGGCAGAAGAAAAGTGCCAGCCCTTAGTGGCCAGTGCAACCTCAGCCAGGTATGCAGACACCTCATGCATGCCTGCTGTCCCACTGCCCTGCTGCAGACACATTCCTGCAGTAGATGCAGCAGGCTGGGGGTCGTGAGATGTGCACAGCAGCCTAAGATAGCTCTTCAGCACTTATTCCCAAATATGCCTCCTACAAGTGGCTGGTGCACGGCAGTGAAGAGTATCTCTTTACTGCTGATGTTCCTGTAAATGGCATTATGGGCACTAAGAATTGCTATTTCCCTTCTACTTGGAAGTGAAATCTCTAGTGCATCTAATCAGTCCAGCATCATCTGCAGGATGCTACATGGCTGTTTATATGCTGCATCCCTTATGCTCCTTTATAAAGTAGTTGGATAACCCTACCAGATGTAGTAGTAATATTTGAAGAAACCAACTAAGAAGTTGGTTGTAGAAAGTCTTACTATAATTCTACTAAACAGTTGGAACTTGCTGCTTATCAACATTGCAAATTCAAGTATGAGCAATGTACAGGGAAAACATGGGCAGTAAAAGCAGATTTACTATTGATGTTCCTAAACAATTCAGTATCTTTAGAGCAGGTTTATTCCCCTGTCTGTGTTGTTCTATAGTGGTTGATTGGCACATTCATTCTAGACAAAGAATCCATCGAACATCCTTTAGCATGTGAAATTTTGGCACAGAAAAAGCTGGAAGAGAGGAACGGTATTTTGGGCTTTACGTTTTAATGTATTCTTTTAATTCCATTAAAATAAAAACTTTTGTGTGAGGAGCAATATTAACAAACAGATTGGTAGACTTGAGCTGCTTTGAAATGATCACACCCTTGTGCCCACAAGGTCTGTAGTAACTAAAGCTACTGGGAAAATACCTAGGCAGAATATTGTGTAAGACAAGCTTTTGCTGCAAGTCAAAGTAACAAGTAAATTAACACAAATAATTAACAAATTCAGTCTATCAGTCTGTCCTCGAAAGCTTTCACAGACCATGCACAGGTTAGACCTCAAAACATGAGTGCACATATCATGACCAGCCAGTTAAACATGGAACTGGAAGCATGTGCAATATTTACTCTGTACAAACAAGACTTTAATCTTGTATAGAAAAAGCTACAAGTAGCCCAAATGTAAGGCAGAGATCTATTTTGTGTCAGTGTTCATGTCTGCAGTGAGTGTTGCTTGCTTTATACCTGGGTAAAGGGAGCGTACTGAGCCAGCAGGCAGTCATCAGTATAGGAGTGTATGTACTTCAAAAGCCGAAAGCCTTTTTGTAACCAAATTTAAGCTCTAAGATACTTCCAAGCATTCAGGTTAAATTGAGGCAAATTATTCAAGTATGAGGTTGGAGGAGATTATTCCACAGTGACAGATTTGCCCTTTGATCTCAAAGTAGGGAAATACAAATGTACACTCAGTTGGAGACGGTATTCAACTCTGGCTGTCATCAGGTGTCCTCCTAAAGTGCTTGAAATAGAGATATTAGAATCAGCTTCATCTAGAATGGTTCAAATAAGAATTGTTATGGTTAGGAAACCTTCCCTGTTCTTAACGGGCATTTTGTTACATGATGGGTTTTGTTACACAGATGAGGTATGCTGCCTTTTATAAAGCCTTTGGTTTTGGAGCTAGTTGTGTCATCCAACCTGAAATGCCTGCAATTAAAAAGGGAAAGAGAAACGTTTCTCATCACTCCCCCCCGTTTCCAATCTGGTACCTGCCTCACTACTATAAATAACACAGCTCTGCAAAATTCCCCATTGCCCACCTCCGTACTGAAATAATTCCCCAGACCCAGGAGCTGCAGCAGTAAAATCAAGAGCAGAATCTGTTTTACCAATGTCCATGAGATTGTTTACAGGTGTACCCCAGTCAAGACTTGGCAAATAGTTCATAAGTCATAATAAAACACGTAGTTTGTCTAATAAGAAAACTGCTTCATCTAAAAATCAGTGTGAGGATTTCTCTCTAAAACAAGTATTTGGTAAACTCTGTTTGAAAGAGAGTACCTGGATGCTATTTGGATCATATTTTAAGCCAGTCAACATTAAAAGTTGCACTTATTTTACTGTAAAATAAAGTTGGACTTGCCAAGTCACTAACTCTAAACATAATGGGGTAAAAATATTATCAGAGTATTTCTGTGACTAATTATAGCCTTAGTTCTGAAACACACCCTCATTGTTACAGGCTCATCAGGTGAAATCACGCTACTATCGTGCATGAGAATAATAATGAGCATCTTCACAACAGTCATAATTTGTTGCCTGCCTCTTTCCACTTTCTAGGGTTAAAATCCCTTACTCATGGCAATATGTGCACTCATTCCAGCCAGGGTCAAACTCTGCCCTCTGATGTGTTCACTCAAGTCCCACTGAAGGAGGTGGGAGTTGTGTGCATGCTGTGAGCGCAGATTTTGGTCCAAAGTGCCCAAATGAAATGTTTTAACAACATACTTGGGAAAAGTGAGCCCTTAGTCCATAAAGATGACTTAGTTTTGATGGAAGTTCAGTACCTCTTTTCCTACATGCATGATCCCTCACTGTGGCATCACATTTAAGGATCATGGCTCCTGTACCAGCCTGATGCCCTAACTGGGGTATTTCCGTGGTATGGTTTAGGAAGACTCAGTTTGGATATTGTCAGCTCAGCGAATACCACGTGCTGAGGCGTTGTACTCTGAAACCCCTTATTTGGCTCAAAAAGAGGGGGTTTTAGCACCAAATAAAACTTCTTCTGGCCTTTCTAAATACTATGGAATTCATAAAATTTCCCCAAAATGCATTTGTCCAAATTATACATGTTGTTATAGTGAAGTTTTGGTGATGATTGGGTCCTCAGTCCTGCAAACACTTAAGAGGTATGGGAAACTGTAGATGTGAGCAGTGTCTGGAGCTGCCATCGCTGGAGCAGCCAAGGGAACTGTAAGACTGAACGTTATTCAGACCTGTAGAACCAGGGCCTTATTTCTCCATGGGTAATATGTAATTAATTAGAAATTGCAAATTATCACATCACTGTATCATTAGCAGATAAGTGCACCATCAATGTTGCAGGTGTGACAGTGGTCGTGGCAAACACTTAGTGGTGGTGAAAAAGATGAGGTGACTCTTGGATCTTTCTAACTAGACTGTTTGAAAAGATCCTGAACCATTTCTTAAAGGTGCTCATTGCTGCCATTGCATGTAGCTGGAGAACAACTGAATTATCAGTGTTTTAAGGCATTTCTGCGTAGCAGAAATGACAAAATACAACCTCCTGACAGCAAAGCAATGACAGCCAGGCAGTTTTCCAAATCTCCTGGAATGCCCCAGTTGGATAAATGAGTGCTGTTGCGATGCTGAACTACTCCACATTTGTGAATTACAGTTTGCGAGGTTTCAAAAATGGGTTTGTTTTGGTGGCTGTAGTCAGTTCATGCAGGTAGCTTCAGGAAATAGGGAACTACGGATCTCTTCAGATAGGAAGCGCTTCCATTTTACATCACAGGTACAAGAAGTCAAGTTACCTTTAACATGATAACCTTCAGGTTAGTTTTAGCTGAAGCTTCTCCTGCAGTTCTCAAATTATTAGCAAGCTGGTTTTAGTGAAATCATAGAAAAACCATAGTCATAACCTGAGAGAGGGAACAATGCAATGCAGGGGCTTCTTGTTATCAAATCTGGCTTTGGCACATATGCACAAGACCTGGACGTAGTTAATTGTGTACAACCACCGCCACCAAGGCAAGGCATTTTTGAATGTGTCTGTACCTCTTCACTTCTTGAAGCCCTTGTTGTGACATGGAATTTGGTTTTGTGAATGCACCGACTGCATCCAAACAGCCGACCTTTATGTGAGGCAGATTCTGTTTGTTGGGGGAGGAGGGAGAGTTGTTGAAAAAGTCCTAACAGCTATGGATACATACCAAACCATTCCTGCTTCTTTTCCTTTATCCCCCTTCAAGGCTTGAGTGTTGGGAATATGTTCTATGTCTTTTCTGATGATGGGATCACAGTCCTTCAGCCAAACGAATGTGAAATCCGGAGACACATCAGGCCTGAAGAGAGGATTTTCGCAAGTTACGTAAGTCCTAATCCCAGTAGCTACAGCTGACAGCTCTTAATCTCTTCAAAGGTTGTTGTTGCTAAAGGACACGGTGATGTTAGAGCTTGGTGGGCTTCATGTGGCATCCCTGAGGTGTATCATCTCCTCCTCTTGAAAATTAAGGGAACCACATAAGTTATAAGACTGACATGGAGGATTACTGACACACTGCAGAGAATTTGACTAGTTACCATGTAGGTAAAATGTAGGCAAAGACTTTCACTTGGCCTGTTTGAGCCTCTTTGCGTATCCATGCCCAGAAGTTGTAACTGGGCTGCTAGGGAAAGTACGTAAGTCAGTAGCAGCGAGATGCACACATCACTCACTGGCCCCTTTTACTGATAGGCAAAGGAGTTGGTCACTTTCTGCTCTTTAGAGGTAGTTTCCCAGGTCAAACCACAGCAAGGAGGTGGGTCAGGATAAGATGCTTGTGTCGTGCTGGTCCTCTGCATCTACTGCCGCTGAACTGCAGACCTGTGCCATCCTTGTTTGCTGTCCAGCATTTCCTGCCAGCACTGGGTTCAGCCACCCCTGCTGTAGGAAATCACAAGGAGTATGTGTTCAGGTGTCAGTGAATGTCAAGCACAGCCTTGTCCACAGTGGAGCTCAACATGACAAGGGAGATAACATGTGCCTGGGGTGCTGTGAGGGCAGTGTTCTCAGCGACCTCTGTTATGTACTCCTGTGTGGTAACGTGCACCATGTGTATGCTATGGATCTATGAACTCTCATAAAACACAGGTGCAGAAATACATACAGAAATGCTTTTTTAGTCACTCCTTTATTTAGTGGGGTTTTTTAAAAGGAGAAGCTGAGAATGTGGCTACCTCCTGAAGAAAAGGACTCGGCCTTGCTTTTAGTTTTGTGAGGGATGAAAGGGGAGCATCACTACCATGAGCCCCAAAGGCTGGGTCAGGCTCTGCTGCCATGGGTCAGGATCTTCTTGTGAGTCTGCATTCAGTACTTTTTAGATATCCATAAATGTGTGGTTGATACTGTTGGGGTTTTTCCCCACTGGATTTTAATATACCTTGGTAGAAATCCAGACTGACGCTCACCCCAGGACTGGCTTCGTATCGTGAAGCCGCACTTGAGCTGTTGCTACACAGAGACAGAAATCTTGTGTTGCTTTTTGCCGAAGAGCTGTAAATATTGAAGAGGTGGTTCTGGAGAAACAGCTTGAAAAGAACAAAGGAGAGAGGGCACTTAAGGAAATAATGTCAGCACAGTGGTGGGCACAAAAGGGACTTTTAACGTCATTACTTGGCTGCCTTTCAGAGAGAGCTCTAAGGGTTTCCTACTGATATCATAGGCCTCTTTCCCTTAGTATAGGGAGGATTGGCCTTTTTTCTCCCCTCCTTTTTCCCTTGTAGTATCTTGAGTGTTTGTCACGTAGACACTGACACCAGCCTGCAGCTTCAGGAGGGTTTCTGCAGCAAAGGTTTCTTCATTTGCTGTTAGAGGGCACAAAAGCAGACAGAGCTGCTGAGCACTGCAGCAGAAAGTGGTGCCATTTCCCTGCTCCCCTTGCTCTGGGTGGATGGTGTGTTGTGAGAGCCTAAGCCCCAGTGCAGAGCCGAGGATGAGGAGGGCAGTTTGGAGGCTGTCGGGTGCTTGGCTCTGTGTGCATGGCTGCTGGAAGCTCAGGGCTGGGCTTTTGTAGCATCTTCTCACTTGCAGTAGCATAGGAAAGGAAAATGCAGCCAAGCTGTTGAGACTTGTATCTTCAACCAGTCTGCACCAAGGTACCTAAACTGACAAGAGCTGTGCTGCTGAGAGGTGAAATCTTCATCCATAACCATCACTCTGATACAGACGTGGTGCTGGCGTTGTTTTATCTTGTACCTCCTCTTTCCCTGAACAAGCTTTGCTGCTCTGCTTCCCCTTTAGGGGGGTTGTGCCATTATTTAAAGTGACCCAGCTGTTGTATGACAGGTTTTAAACCCAGCACTTTTGCTCACTGAAGTATAGTTGTGTTCATTTCGTTTTGCCCTTGTTTCTACACCCCAGCCTGCTCCCACACAAACGCTCTTTCCAATAAAGCACCTCAACAGAAGGGAGAGCGACAAAGAGTCGCCAACACGCAGAGGTTTGTTGGTGAGATTGTGTGTGGCTCTTCCAACTCAGGGTACCAGTGAGCTCCTACAAAAGGTAATACCAGTTTTGCGCAGCACTCGGTGAGAGTCAGAGGCAAAATGAGGGCATCAGGCAGCTGTGAACAGGATTTGGTCCAAAGCAGCAGGATTTGGTTCCTTTTGAACAGGGGAAGTTTCTGTGGTGGAGCAATAGACTGTAGAACTCCGCTTGTTTTGCCACTGTTTCCCTGAGCACCGGCATCTCAGAGCACGCTCACCTGGACTGAAAATGATGACTTGGTGGAAAATACCAAGCTGTGATTCAGTTAATGTAAATCACTGTTTTTTCAAGGCACAGAGTGATATTTCTATCGCTAATAAATCCTGACAGCATTGCAAGTCTCGATGAGCCACGCTGTACTTCACAGATAGATCCATATAGACACGGTGGTTATTTAGATTCAGTGTGAGTGTGCAGGAGGTCCAGCTATTTAATGTTACTGGATAGAGCCAGGCTGCAGTGTGATATCTGATAAAATAATTACTTCATGTTTTGAAGGGGAAAAAAAGGGGATAAATGTCATCCTAGTGGAATCCCCAGGGATTTTTTTCTTATGGTTTTCAAGGCTAAGCTTCTTGCTGCTCCAGACCCTGAACTTGTAGAAATTAAACCTTTTCTCCTCTTCTTTTTTCCCCCTCAGGAAGAGATCTGTCCTAAAGTGGAAGGTGAAGGCACTCAGTCCTGCCTCTGGGCTTCAGCGGTCAATGTCAGAGACAAGTACATTTACGCAACGCAGCCTAAGCTGAATAGAGTAATGATAATTGATATCCAGACTCAGAAAGCCATACAGGTATTTACAAGGGGAAGTCTTTATTCACTGATGGCAAAAGACTTGGTATGGGGCAAAAAGAAGATCTTTGCCCAGTGGAGCTGCTGACACCGCTTGGGCCTGTTTTGCTCTCACCCATGGGGTCACACTGTGTCATTTCTGTTCTGTAAATTTGCTGGCAGGAAAGAAACTCCTTTATGGGTTGGATATCATAGTCCCAGGGGTGCATCTGCAGCCAGGCTTGCAGCTAGTGTGGTAATATAGCACTAGGATGAATTTCTGGCTCACACTCACTGAGCCGCTGCCTGACCTCAGTTATAAGCAGGGTGGGAAGAATGAACTGGTGTGGGTATAACTCAAGCAGAAATTGGTCCCTGATCTACTGGCTATAAGGAAGAGCAAAAGAAGGAATGATGTCTAGCTAGGAAATGCCACCGAGCAGCCAGATTTTTCTGCTGCTGATCCCTCAATTGATCTGAAGGTGAAGCTGCACAATGGGTGCAACAGTGGTGCATGGGAATGTCTGCAGTAAACCAGTGTAACATTTGTGATGTGCGTTTGGGTCACTGTGTAAATGCCTATCTCTGTTTTTTTTAAGTCCTTGGATGTTGACCCGTTACCAACCAAATTACATTATGACAAGTCCCACGACCAAGTGTGGGTGCTTAGCTGGGGTGACATGCGAAAGACCTCACCAACGCTGCAGGTGAGTCCTTATGCACCTGAGCCTTTGCCCGCCCTTGGCTTTGGCGTCACTGGTAGCAGGCAGGTGCCTGGTTGGTTGCAGGTAATTAACAGCATTTAATGGTCTGGATATAAAGCTGCTCTTTCATTTGCATATCTAGTGTGTTTTATTCATCCCTCCTCCGTCCATCCTCCCATATTTTTCCTGCTGTTTAATTTGTTTTTCAGCAATGACTGTGCCATAGGCTGGCAGCAGGGCTGCTTTGCTGCCAAGGTCTCTTTTGTTTTAAGGCTGGTGACAGAGCCAAGTGCTATAAAGTTGTACAGCAAGGGCTGGCAGCTGACTGCAAGCAGTGTAAGCCTGCTGAGCTCCAAGGCCCAAGGAGGGTGTCAGTGAGGTCCCTGGAGCTCCTCCATGCTCAGCACCATCAGACCCACAGGGATATTGGGGCACAGTAATGCACATAGGTTTGGACAACTAAATGAACTTCCATTTCTGGATTGCCCTGGAGGATTCATTCTTCTGTTGATGGTACAGAAGCATGAAGTGTAGGCATCTAATTGGGCATTTTGCTGCTGCTATATGTCATATGACAGAGTTGACACCAGAGCTGATTTGATCCAGCTAGTGATACCCTGCTCTAGCAGATATTTTCCTGCGCCTGATTCCTGGGAACATAGGTGTCATGCGGATGCTCCTTCTACCTAAAATATTTGCTTGTAAGTCTACATTCAAACATTCCCCAGCAGCAGAGGAGGTTGGCTGTGTTTTCTGACCTAAAAACCTATAAATCTGGAGTCCATGTTCTTCGTGGGGATGCTGCCCCTTGAAGGTGGGACAAGCCATCCCCACCAGCCACATGCTTCATGTATGATAATGGCTGCAGCCTGCAGACTTTTCCTAGCAAAGAATAGACTAGCAACAAAACATGGGCATTTTCAGGAAAAACACCAAAACCAGAACAGGGACAAATAATAAATGAAGGTTTCTGTGGCAGTGCCACCAGCTTGTCTCACCTGGGGATGAGCAGTTTCCTGTACAGGGTATAAGGAGAGAAAATTGGCTCTCTTTACCCTCTCTGACTTAATTTCTTCCATCCAGCTGTGAGAGGTTTCTGTAATTAAAGGAGACATGGCACAAGCATGTGATTATTAAGAAGAACACACCACCTGCACAGTTGGAAACTTGTTATAAGGCTCCAGCTCTAAGATAGTCCTTTCTGTTATGTTTATGAAGTGCAGCTACTTATGTAGGCAGTGAGATTAACATCGGCAGCAGCAGATCTCCCCTTTTTTCCACCCTTCTTTCCCAAAAGGTGGGCAGTGACTAATGCGGCGAAGTTCATTCTTCAAACCTGCAGTGGTTGGTTGCAGACATGCAATAAAACATCCTTTTAACAAAGATGCTTCTGCTGAGGTTGATCTAAATTCCCACTCGTTCTTTGGAAGTCAGGGATTTATCAAACAGCCCATGCAGCCAACTAATGGGATGCTGTTGTTAGCCATTACTGGCTTGTGAGAAGCAAGTGTCTGGCCTTGTGAACGCCCTGTGCAAGAGAGGGCATCTTTCTTGAGCAGTCTAATTGGAAGAGATCTAAATGGCACGACCAGAACTGCTGTCTGAACTAAACCTTGTAGGGATTTAACACTTTCTTAATGAATTATGTAGCTATAAATTCAAAGCAACCCCTGTTGCGCATTAGAGAAGCACAAGTTCCTAATGAATGGACTAATGTCATCTTGAACCGAGCAAACAGTGTGAGTGTTTGACATTTAAACTGTTGAGAACTTCTACCTCTCTTTTTCTGGGGTGGTGGAGGAGCTGAGTTCCCAGCCCCACGGAGGTGGGTGCTGGACAGCATGGAGAGGGGACAGCCAAAGGGTCTTTCACTGCCTCTCCCTGAATTATATATGGTACAATCCGTGGATGAACAGTTCTCCTTCAAAGTGATAATTAACTGCTGTGAGTTAGTGTTTGATCCTTCACACTGGTGAATTATCACTGTGCGTGTAAGTGAGATTAATAAATTTGGCCATGAAATAAATGTTTATTTTAGGCAGTGAGGAATAAATTGTGGTCTTAGTGTTGTCACACTGCTTCAGCTCCTGCGTGACTGCTCTTTCTCGAGGTCCAAACATCTTATGAAAGTCATGGTGTGTACTTATATTACAAATGTCAAGCCTCGAATACTATTTATTAGCGCACTTTTTTCAAGACAGCTAAACCAAGCAATATTTTGAAGTCATTAATCAATTTGAGTCTACTGCATCCCTGGGAAAAGCCACTCGGTACCATGTATGACTATGGAATCTGTATTTACCTTTCTATCTTACTCACGGCTTTTCCTGTTCTCAACCTTGTGTGTGTTTGTTGTAGGTAATACCAGAGGCAAGCGCTGGGGAGGAGCAGCATGTTATCCGCACACCATTTGAAGGAGTGGATGATTTTTTTATACCACCTACAAATCTTATTATTAATCACGTTAGGTAAGAAATTGTCTGAATGAATAGCAACGGTGACCACGGTGCTCTCCTCTAGTGAGCATCCTTCTAGTAATCTTACAGCGCTTTACAAATGTGAATGAATGAATTTATGATCAAGCTAACTACTCTTATTGATTGAGCAAATTGCTAATAGTTATTCAGTCAATCAATGGAACAGCAAGAAACAAACCTCCACTTCCCTAGAACATGCATACAAACCTCATCTCGGTCAGCCATGCAAAGTATCACACACTGCCCTGCTTGGTTGTGCTGGGAATTTGATGGCCAGAAAGTTGGCTTTCCTGCCTCAGAACTGCTTTATGGATATAATATATCCATAAATAAACCTCTGTCAAAGATTGATTGCCTGAAATGGTAAAGGTTTAGTCTGCCTGAAGCATAAAGCATGGTTCTTCCATGTGTTTCCAACTTGTTCAAATACTGGATCTCTGCATGAGGTGAATGGTTTGAGAAGAAAAATAATATACACTGCATATTAAAAAGCCCACCTCTATGAACCATCAGTTTTGAATATGGATGTGGTGTAGTGGTTAATGAGATTGTGTAACTAACATACTAATAACTTGGACTAATACTGGCTGCTTCCCAGCAGGCACAAGAAGCCTTCCATTAACATTATCAAAACTGATGATAACTGCAAAGCAATTTATACTGTACTTACCATGTTACAACATAACAACTCTTTAACCATCTTCTGTCCCCAACGTAGTTTAACTAAGCTAAACACTCAAAAAATGATAATGTAGCTCCTTACGTTCATCTTAGGTTCCCTGCAGTGAACACTGAGGACAGGGGGTTACACTTGAATGGTTGTGTGTTGAATCTGATCCAAAATAAATAACTTTGCTTCCTGAAACACAAACTAATGAGACATACTTCATGGCTGTCACTCTCAATTTCTCCCTACCTCATTTCTCCACTTTGCTTTCAAAATATCCTTATGACTAATAGTGGTGCCAGAAGGTAGATGACTCTGCTGAATGCCAAAGCCTGAGATGAGAAGGTATAGTCTGGGTTCAAAGACAGGAAGGTGGAATAATTACACTCTTTATTTTGGTTCATCGTCTTTTTGCTTCGGTGTGATTAATCGGCTGTATACAAACGATCTTCTATAAGAAATACTACGTGTGGATAATTGCTTAGAGTTTTCCATGTACAAAGCAGAGAATGCTGAGCCTAATTTCCTATTGCATTTGTTCAAGGCCCAATCTTTGTCCGTTCTCTTACCCTCAGCACTGAACAATAATTGCTCCCAGTCTAATGAGACTTACGGAGATTATGTCCTAAATTCTCCACTCAGAAACAATCAGTGGCAATCCCAGTGTTTCCCAGGAAGGTGAATATTTAAACAGTCTTTTCTGCAAGCCAAAAACTGTTTGTATGCAAATACCGCTGCGTATGTATCGCAGCTGCCTGTTATTTCAGATGGATATCTAGGAATGTAACCATTTTTATTAGTTCCCAGGGTAGATTGTTATCTGTTGAAACCTCTCGAAGTGCCAGGTTTTCAGATCACAGATTGCAGGCAAACGCTGCACCTCTTCTGCAGCCGTGTGCTCGTAAAACACATTCTGACCCACTTCTTAAAGTTTATGATAAGAACCATTTTTTAACTTCAGGCATTTGGCCAAGTATTAAGGAAGTCTTGGGGAAAAAAAATTGCTGTAAGGGAAAGCATTTTTTCAAGTGTACTTAAAATGCATTCATCCAGGGGAAATACAAGTGTCATATCCAATTTCCCCACACACAGTGCACTGCGAGTCTCCACTGGAGATATTTCCTGAAGTCTCTCTAATGGATGTGAATATAATGGGAAAATGAAAGGCTCAGCCCAGTGGTTTTCATGGGATCATACACCAGAGTGGCTCGTTCTTCAGAAGTGAAATCAGTGCAGTGTCTCCTTGACAGATGGATTAAGAATAACGAAATAAACGCAGTGTTTTAAGCAAAATACATATTATCTGCACACAAGGACATTGTTCTCCGTATTTCCCAAAGCAACTTTACGTCTTTAGGGGAAGAGATACAAAACTGAGCACTCACTTCATTTTCCTTCTGTCTGCATTGAATGGATGGAAAGATACTGGGTGTAAAATTAGTTTTGGTAAGTCAGTATCAGTGACCTGTGAATCCAGGTGAACACAAACAGGCTTTTTCTGTGGGCTCCCTCTCAAATTAGGCAAAAACCTTTCTTGGCTATTCTTGACCTTTTCTTGTCTTCAGCAAAGGTCAGGTGTGCTGCAGCATATATCTTTTACAGAGCATTTATTCCGTGTTCACTGTTGTCTGCCCTCTCTAGAGACAGGAAACAAAGACCCCTTTTCTTCAGTGCACCCTGGTTATGTTCCTTGAGAAGTGTTTTACATTCTTCCTGTGCTGGCAGGATGGGGTTTCACATGGTCTGCCCTACACCTCAGCCTTGTCACTGGTTCCCAGGCACCATGGGGAGCAAACACACATCACAGCTACCCACTGATGCTGTAGTATGAGATGAGGTTGGACATGGTCTTCTCTCAATGGTTACACATAGAGCTCAAAGTTGTTCTCTGGCCCCAACTTGGCAGTGATATGCTTTATTTAGAGCAGGTTTCTGCTTTGGGATTGAAGAAGTCTGGAGTATATATTGAATTACATCTTTCTAGACCTGAAACAGATTACACACAAAGCTGGTCAACAGTAGCCTACAGAACACACAAGCCTTGATTATTATTCCTGTTGTAGATTGATCTTCCCAATAAGATTTCCGCTCTTGAAGATGTTATTCAAATACCCAAGCACATATTCAGGCTTAAAGGATCAGGTTGCTAGTTTCAACTGAAATGTATATACCTCCTTTTAGCATGTTTTAGAAGCACTAAACCAAGAGATTTGTTACAGAAAAGAGTCAGTATTATTGCACACTCTTCCAAACCCAGCAGCATAGAGTTTCCCAGTTCTGCTGACTTTTGCCTTTCCTCAAGCATCTCGCCGTGTCTCCAGAGATGACTTCAGTGTCATGTTTTCTGTTTCAGATTTGGTTTCATCTTTAACAAATCGAAGTCAGCAGTTCACAAAATCGACCTGGAAACTGTGACCCACATCAAGACTATCAACTTCAGAAACCATAGCTGCATACCACAGACCATGGCTTATACCCACCTGGGCGGTTACTTCTTTGTCCAGTGTAGGAAGAATAGGTCAATGGCTGCGTCACCACAGCTCATCATTGACAGTGTCACTGATGCTGTCATTGGCCCCAACAGCGATGTGTCGGGCACGCCATACATCTCACCAGATGGACGCTATTTGGTCAGTGCGGATGAAGACAGTGGCAGGATCAGAGTCCAGGCTCTAACTGTCCGCGGGGAAATCAAGTTGATTTATGACTTACAAACAGACATACACATATCTGATCTGACATTTCAACCCTCTTTCACTGAAGGCAACCAGTACTATATATATGCTACTTCACATTTGCAAACAGATGTGCTTTTTGTAGAGCTGTCAACAGGGAAAATGAATGTACTGAAGAATTTAAAGGACCCTATCACATCCAAAGACTGGCCCTGGAGCAGCTACAACAGAATTATGAAAGACAGTGGATTATTTGGACAGTATCTCATTACACCAGCTAAAGAGTCATTGTTTGTTATAAATGGGAGGCAAAATACGTTACGCTGTGAGGTTTCAGGTATAAGGAGGGGTAACACAGTGGTCTGGGTTGGGGAGGTATGAAGGGCAATAGCAGTAGAGCCTTCAGCAGGCAAGTACCGGTTGGACCTTTACACTGCAACAACTGAGCAGTAGCATTGTATATTTTTACACTGGGGGGAAAAAAATGAGAAAAAAACAAAAAAACCCTGTATAGGCTTCATGGTACAACACTGGTCTACTTGCAAGTTTTATAATATAAGGTGTGCTCTGCTAATAGGAAGTGGTTTTGAAGGGATGTCTTTTATTTGGGGTATGATTTGTGGTTATGAGAAAAATGCTGAGAAGCGAATAATATCTCCACTGAGATATCGTATAAGCCACGAAACCTAATGATTCTGTAGAACAAATCCCATTTTGAGTTTCCATACTGAGGAGCTTTTATGTTATGTTCAAGCCATCCGTTTTCTTTCCCGTATACCTTGCCCATTCCCTGTCCCAACACAGAGAGACTACAGAAGCAAGGACTGCAGTTAAAATTCACCTTTGGATGATGAGGGAAACCAAGCATCAGAGAGCAGTTTTCAACCCACGGAAACCTAGGAGAGTGATTTAATGAGAACTGATCAGTTTTCTCTGCAGGATGGCTTTGGGAGGATTCACAGATGTGATTTCAGAAGGAGGCATAACAGAAATAGCAACTGTCAGCTCGCTTTCTTCTGCGCTTAATTTTGCTCTTGGTACTGCTGAAGGCGATGTGACAAGTCCCCCCCTTCTTCTAATGCATATCCATGTGATTGTATATGAGAAATTTGGCATGAAATATCCAGGCCATTAGAGTGAGTAGAAGCCCAGAAACACTGAGGGGGGTGTCAAAGATACTGTTGAGAAAAGGAGCATTAGTCTTTCAGCAGCTTGTGAGTGTGGTCAGCTTGGCACGATATGCAAAATCTGCTCTTTGGGGGCAGAGACTTAGTTTTGGTTATTCCCACAGGAGGCAGCAACACTCCTAGAAATTGTTGGTTTCTCTCATTAAATGTTTAATAGCACTGAAGTCACTCGGTTCTTCATAAAGTAATAGCTATGACAACAGAGCGTACTTTTAATAGAAACCTCACTCATTTTCTAGTCACAGCCTTCATTTGCCTCCTTTTCAGACATCCTGGGAAACAGTTTTTCTGTGTGATTTTTTTCCTTCCCGTTTATGCTACACTTGTTTATAGTCAATTATCTGTTAGTTATGAGCAAAGAGCTTCATGTAAAACCAGCTGAATTACCCTCGAATGCAGCAGCTGGCATTGAGAAATTTCAGTTAGGTTCCCATAAAAACAAGGATCCATTTGCAGATTTGGAAGATAGGAAAAGTTTTCTAGTGCATTTTGGTAACTTTCTCTATCCATCACCGTGAAGTAATCAGGGCAGGAGCAGCCTTGGCTTGCAAGGCAGTGCAAACCAGATGAACACCACTACCACCATGAGCGGGTGCATCAGAGCAGTTGTAAGCCATGTATCACTTTGAAGATGCGGTCTTGAGGTGGGTGAAACCTCTCTCTGAAGGTAAATATCTGTGCCATGGGAGCCCCCCATCAGCCTTTGGAAAGACCCAGCTTGTTTTGTGAACGATCCCATTGATCAGAGTTCCTGTGAAAGCAGCTGCTGAACGCATCCCGTGATATGTAGTGGCACATCAATTACTTTCCTCCACAGATGCTTAAAGTCACCCATTTCACAGTGCACACGGAGGGGATTGTAAATGAGAAGGGTGCAGACTAACACTGGCAATCTTTGCTTTAAACGTTAAACTTTACCGAAAGAGTAGCATTTTAGCATGGCTGTAGACCTGAAGTAATTGGAACAGTTTCAGTTCTGTAGAGATTATGTAAAAATCTGTTCAGACAGACAAAAAAAGGGAGCTGAATCCTATGAATTCATTAAACATGGAGTCCTTGAAATTGCCCTTCCACACCCATAGGCTGAAACCTCCATCTCTTTTCACTTACGAGCCATAGGGGTTAGAAGAGACTATTTCATCATTGCAACGCAGGCATATGAAACAGATGGGCATAGCCTTTAGCAATGCATGGTGTCCATGATTTTCTACTCATCCAGTTAGGAAACATACCCCTGTCAAGGAAAGGAGAAGACCAGCTTTGTAAGTACCTTGAAATATGCACAACTCCTTTCTTGAACAGTGCTGTATCCATACATTGCTGTCATCCTAAATGTGTTTTACCAAGGCCAGACGCTGCTCTCGTGTTATCTTTTATGACTTCTTGACTATTTTATTATGCCGATGGTAAGTTTCCCTGTAGAGACGTTCATTGTGTCATAGATCAAGCAAATATTACTTTTTTAAGAATATTTAAAAGAAAACCCTGTATATATCTGTTCAGGTAAATATTCTTGGGGCTGGTTTATATATAGGCTGTGAAAGATGTGTAACAGACCTCACTTCTTCCTGTTTGTCGCAAGATATTGGAATAGCGTTCACTTGACAAATCGCACCATGGCCCTTCCAAAGATGTTCCCTTTCTTCCCTCTTCAGCCCAAGTCTCTGGTGATGTGTCTTCTAAATTATCCTAATGGTTATATATCATACTTAGAAAATGAAGTACAACTTAGCTTGTCCACACGACTTGTGAACAGTTCCAATGACGGTCAGACCTGACATTAAAGTGCTGCACATTTGTTACTCTGATTTTATTTTTATTGTGACACAGGAATTTTATATGTACTCAAAAACCGTTTCAACTCCTTTTTGCCTTTCAACTCTCGTCAAAAAGAGCCTGCATTTCCTTGGTTGCAGTTTCTTTCCCACTCCCTTCGTGCTCTCCGCTGATTCACAATTCCTATCTAATAATCACAGTGATTAATTGAAATTAATTTAGATTGAGTTAATGACCATTTAATTGTCCTACAACACTCCCATGTCAATTGGGTATTCTGACACTAGAACAGTAGAAAAAATAATCCCTGGTTGACCCTAGTCCCAAAATCAGCTGCATTTTCCATTCGCCATTGAGGTTAAACAGTGGTATAATGGAAAGACTGTTTTGTCTTAGTATTTCCCTCAATATTTTCACTTCCTGAAGGAAAGTTTTACTTAGCATCTTTACTTACACAGTTCAGTGTCTATTTAGAAACCATGCACTTTTAAATTGCAGAGAAAAGCTCACGAGTGCCTTAATTTGGAATCTGTGACAACAATTAACATATCCTTATCATTTAATACTTTGATGTATTTTTTACCAGTACAAAAAAGAAATCAACAGAAGTCCCCAGATATTCCTGTGGGTGGAAGTGGGGATGCCCATGGGATGGGTGGGAGACGGGGAACAGGCAGAGCTGCTCCATCACCCCTCTGAAAGGGGATTAGTGTGGGGGAGAAGGCCATTGAAAAACACTTTCCACCTTGAAGGACTTGGGCTGTTTGGCTGTGTTGACCCCATGGACACAGCTTTGCCCAAGAGGCACATGAGTCCTGATGACCTGTCGACAAGTACTTACTTCCTTGATTTATACCATGATTAGGTCTCTAATTACTAGAGTGCCCAGTGGTACTGCATAAAACAGAGGAAAAGGCCGAGATCTCAGTTCTGTAAGGAGATAACAGCTAATTCCCTGTCTGACCCGACAGCAGGTCAACAAAATAACCAGGAAAGCAGGAACTGAGGCTGGGGGAGATGTAAGCTTTGACATGAGCGCAGTAACCTGATCATTCATCAAAGATCTGGGCATGCCATGACGCCTGTATAATTCTTTCCTGAAGACACCCTTTGTCCCTCCCCATTAGGGCTTTAAATGAGCATCCAAAGGGTTACGCACATGTGTAGCTGTTACTTTTCCTGGAACCCCTGGGACTTGGACGCTGCACCCCAGGATTTCTCTGCTGCATATCCTGTGACTCACCAACTCATGCTCAGATAATTTCTCTCTTAAAAAAAGCTGGGGGTAAATCCTGCTTGGTCTAAGGAAGTGCATCCCACAAGGCGGGCAACCAGCACCTGCTTTCTGTACCAGATTACAACCAAAATCCTACAACACAGTATGTCAAACAAGCATTGATCAATGGTGTATTTACCTCTCCTAGTGCTTCTACTTGCTCCTAAGTGCTCCTCATCCCCAGCCAGGCAAGCCTCTCCTCCCTGCTCATGTGCATCTTCGCTGCCATCTCTGTGCTTTCACGGCAGGTACCACCTGCTGCTGTTCCCCAAAGGCTTTTAACTCCTCTCTGGATTTCACCCCTCCTTCCCCTTAGTGCGTCTTTACCCTGATGATGTGGCATGAGGAGCCTCAGCCTCCTCCTTTCCCAGTTCCTCTGGAGCAAAAGAGGGTTTACTTGTTCTTCCTCTTTGTTAGTTTTTGGAGCAGATTGAAATAAAACACAGGGAAATCTCTCCATCTGGAGACCAGGAAACCCTGCGTGATTCTTTTGTGTAAGAGATGGTGTATATAAGAGGTATTTGGTGTTGAGGATGGGACAAACTCATAGCCAAGCACAGCAAGCTCAGGAATGTGATGCTCCTACCTGCTGGAGGACAAACAAGACACCTGCAATGTCACCCTTTCTATAACCTCTGACGAGAGGGTTGGTTCTTTTTAACAGTGATCTCTAAAGATTGAAGTAGCAAAGCTGGGAGGATTAAAGAGTTGGGAATCTCACCTCCGCTCACAGCTGGGAAAAATCAGGATGACCCCAAGATGCACAGGCATTGGCTCAGCTTCTACCCAAGCAGCAGGATGGAGCCGCATCGGGCTGGGGCTGTGTGATGAACTGTTAAGGGCCCTCAGTGCCTTGATGCATGATGCTGGGGTGACTTATAGTCCTCACAGATACGAGTGGCTAGTGAAGAAGCTCTTTTCCTTTGGGTTTTTTTCCTTGTATTGCTCTTTCATTGTAAGAAAAAGGAAAATTCCCGAAAAAAGCATGAAAATGCATCCCAGTGGATGTGTGTTCCCACACAAAGGTGACCGAGGCTCTTACATGTCTCAGCTTAAGTCTGGGAAACACGGGGATCATGTGTTACATTTTCCAACTGATTGTAGCTGCAAGACAAAAAAACAAGACCAAAAAGTCGTCGTTACTTTAACCAATACTAACTTTAAGGAATGGAAGAGCCCTGCTGTGGTGCTTCTGCCATGCAAATTGCCATGGCCTACAGGCTTGTTTAATTAAGCACTTCAGTACCTAACCCTTGGCAGTCTGTGCTGATGCTTGTCCAAAGCCATCAGCTAAAGGCGGTGAGCACAGCAGAGAGCAGAAAGCCAGCTGCCACCAGTAAATAAGATAAGCACTAAATCACACAAGAAGCCCACCCCACTTGACAAAGGTCAGAGCGCTGCCATTCCCAGAAATAAAACTGAAAGGCCTGCATTAGCAAAGGTTTCTCCCCACAGCTGCATGCAAGTGGTGCCATTGGACTGATTACCAGCCCAAGAGCCATACACTTTCTGGTCCCTCTCTAACTTACAAGAGGGTGCGCTGATGACTGGGAATTCAACCACTGTAATCATGGCAGAGCTGAGAGTGGAGGGTTACCTGCAGAGATCTCTGGTTTTTTACTGCAAGGAGTGTTGCAGTGGGAAAGGTTTCAATGTTGTATTTAAGGCCACAGTAAACCTGATGTTAATTGACTTCCGCAAAGCAGAGGGAAGTTTCTGCAGAGGAAAATGCATCATTTCTGCAAAGCCTCATCTGATTGGGGTCTGGCAGGGAGACCAGGCCAGCATCTTGGGCTCCCACCTCCCTTTCCTTTAAGCAGGTCCAACCAAGATAGAAAAGACTCATAAGACATTGGTTAGTAATTTGGGTTATTTCAAACTGTATTATTTCCTGCTTCCAACCCTCATCCATTTCAGCACAGATGTACCCAGCAGGCCTGTTCCTCCTGTACCTCCCTCCTCTAAACTGCCCTTGAGCATTAAGGATGCAGAATTTCCCCAAGTTGACCATCAGGCCCAAACACCCTGTTGTGCAGCTCAATATCAACAGATAGATTATCTTCATCTGTATTTGGAGTGTGGTATTGGGCTCTAGTCTTAATTTTACATGGAATCCAAGCCAATTACTTTAAAATAGTGTCAAAACTACTGGTGAACCAGAAAAAGAGGCTAACTACTGGCTTATTAGTAACCCTCTCAGCATACCTTTATTTCAGGTGGCTAACTTGTAATGCTCTATATCCCACCTGATGGCTAAGCTTCCAGTTGTTCTCTTCATCCACATCATCAGCCCATCCCATCCTAGTGCAAAGAGAAGTCCCTGCTGTGTCAAGCGCAGCTGAACTCCTCCAGGAGGGCACCATGTATTGACACAGGCAGCGAGCGCCAGCCAACCCTGCTCCCTCGGCACTTTTCCCATTCTCAAGCTTGCTCAGCACGACATCAGCTCCATATTCAACGCATCAGCTTTGAAGCTGGCTGACTGGCATCCAAGCGTTGGCACGCAGGATGCCATCTTTATCCCATAGCCAAAAGTACTCAGTATTTTCTCTCTGTAAAATTATTTCAATCCAGTAGATGCATCAGCTTCTTTATATTTCTGAAGCAGATTTTATTCTCTTAAATCAAGGCATTTTCTTGAGCCTCAGAGCTCTTCATGTGATTTATTTATTCCATTTTCATATCTTCAGCAACCTTTATTTTTAATGGGGGGAGAGATGCAATCATGGTTGTAGACAACATCCTGGTGCAGAATTGCCCTTTCTCCCCTGACATGTGGACCACATTGGCAAAAATCACAGTGGGTACTGGTTATTTCTCAAACTAATAGGGCAGGGGAAATGCTGGATCAGAAAGCACAGAACTGCCCTGCATTGCTACCACCTCCAAAGTAACACAGACCCATCCCATGCCCATCAAGACTGGAAAAGCGTGCCAGAGCCCTGAATAACTGCACTGTGTCCTCACTTTGGAAGGCTTTCCCAAGCACAGGATCTCCCAGACATCTTCACAGACAAACCCCTGAGCAAACATATGGCCAAGAACCCAACAAATTGTTATTCTCTCCAAATAAAAGACGAGGGGGCTGCAGTTTAGGGGCTCTTTTATTTATTTCCCTAAACTTCACTGAGGACACTAAAAACTAATGAAAATATGTGATTAAACTTGAAAGCTATGGCTGAAGACAACACAATTCAAACACTTTTGTCTATATCTTAGTCACAAAGAGCAGAGAGCAACATTTTAGCACTCATTTGTATTATAACAGACAAATATTTTCCTCTTGCTGCAGCTTTGTATTTTAGACACACAAGCCTATGGTTTGCCTAAGTAGACTCCTTATTCATCCCAGACTTTGATGAGCCCTTAGGTCTGGAAACAGAGCCAGGAATCCTGAGGGAAATTCCCACCCTGCCATGGCAGTGAGCCTTCTCCTGCCCTCCGCCCTGGGTTGAAGCATGCAAGGGGAGCTCAGGGACAAGCCACAGCCAAAAGTAGATATAGCAGAGCTCAAGCTAAATAATACAAGCAAAGCCTTAAGACAAATGCATGACGTGGCCTCATGCTGATGAATCAAGGGCTGTTTTCCAAACCAAGTGTTTTCCTCACCCTTTTTCTTTCTGCCTTTGTCTCTAAACAGCATTTCCAGCTGCGTGTCCCCCACCACTGAATTAATCAGTCTCTGAAATCTGTGTTCTCCCAGCATTCCCAAAGCCACAATCCAGCACTCATCCTGCAGACAAAAGCTTATTCAGCAGATAAATCAAAACAACCCCACGAGACCTGCTAGAAAAGCCTCAGGAACCTCAATAGGTGGCCTTGGGGTGATGTTTTCTTTTCCCCTTGGTATAAGAGCCTCTACATAGATGGGTGAATTCACATGCTGCTGTTAGGGTACACTGTTCCCTCTGTACACAGCTTCAGCAGGTCAACAGCACATCCCTACCCTTTAAGACCCCCTAAAAGTCAAGTTCATTCATCTCAAACCAGACTAATAGTATTCTTCAGCACTGAACACATACACTGGAAAATGTGCAATGGGAAAAATCAAAATCAACTTTACCTGGAAAAGATTCCTCCTGGAATGCTTGTACATGTGAATTTCTCCCCTTATTTATGAAGTATATGAAAGTATTTTCAATACATCAACTTCAGCAGAGATTTGTACCAGCACAGTATCAGTGTAGCACATGTGAAATACATTTGTATTTACTTTAACATGTTATATAGTACCACTCACACAGTGTATTTGCAGTAACCTGGTATAGAAGAGGAAGGGCAAAATAGAATCAAAGTGCTCTCTATAGATACAGAAAATGCTTTTTTCCTCTTCAATTTTTGCAATAAAACATGAGAACAACTCATGCTGACAGTGCCTGGTTTATCCTTGGGTGTTAGGACCATCCATGACAAGCTACTGCCTCCCTTTAATACTGGATGCAGGTCTGCAGTCAATGGCTCTTTAAACTGTGGGTGCATTAATTCAAATGAATTACAGCTGAAGCAATGGGCAGGGCCCTTCTCCACCCTAAACAAGCAGCTGAGGGTAATTTCTGTATATACACATGTGTGGGTTTACATGCACCAGTTTATATCAGTGCATTTGGAACTAGATGGGTCTTTAAGGTCCCTTCCAATCCACATCATTCTGTGATTCTATTATTTGCAGCTGGGAATTTGCAAGTCCAAACTGGGCACAGTCTATGGTGTTAGAGTTAAGGTTACCCTGCTATGGCTGTGTACTTAATTTCCCATTATGATTTTGGCCTGGAAAAGACTACTCTGTCTTCACATGGAACTACTGTAACACTGAGACACAGATGGCTAATTATCAGAATGTCTAATGGCATCTTTGTAATAGTCCTAAGGCAAAAAAAAAGCCCCACTTTTGACAAGTGTTATTTGCTGAAACAAACCATTCCATTTAATCAAGACATGAAGTCTGGACTGAAAGACATCCTGGCTTGTCAACAATATTAACTGCAGCATATACTGCTAGAGGTTATGCTTGGCATAAGGCTAAATAGTAAAGGACAGGAGGGTTTGAAGAATTTCTTAGGTTTCCCTGTGCAGCAAGGTTAATCTGGTCATTTTTCTTTCACTGTTTTACTTTAGAAGCTCAAATCAATGCTGATGAAAACACCCAACTTGACAGCTTTGGAGGCTAAAATCCTCTCTATACCTTAAAATCTCAATTCACCAGCATGGGCTGCTCTGCGTGCCCTGCCCCAAGGTATGCGGAGCCCTGACATCCCTTGTGTGCTGCAGCCAGTGGCTGTGTCAGCAGGGCCATCACCACTCATGAGTGCTTCTCATAACAGGATGTGGGTTAGCGAGGCAAATATTGCACCAGAGACTCAGCAGAAACACGGGATTAGTCCCAGGGATGTGGAGGTTGCTCATTCACTCATTCAGCAAGACTCCTTAAGGGGTTACATGCAGAGCCAGCAGCTCAAGGTCTACAGTATCCCATATGGCAGTAAAATTATTCAAGGAGAAATTGTGCAGATAGTCAACATATTAAAACTGCAATGAATTATGCTGAAAACATCAGCACGAGTAGCAGCCAACTTGTGTTACGGTCAACGAATGCAGATTCACTTGTTTTAAAGGCCTGGGGGGTTGGGGGGCTGAGATACTTGGGGATGCTCCAATAAACACCCTAAAGCTACTGCTCTTCCATTGGTATGTGATAACACTCAGCCTTCAGCAGAGAAAAACAGGAGTGAAAGCCACTGTGCAAGTGGCACAGCACTTCATGCCCTAGCAATTCATCCAGTAGTTCTCCAGCCACACTACAGCACATTTTAATGCAGGCAGGATGGTTTTGGCAAGTGTGGAAGGAATAAGGGCAGCAGAGAAAGTGCTCTTTTCAATTACTGCATTTCAGCTACAGGCTGAGTCCCAACTCCTGCTGCTCACTCACAGATATCTTGGATGCGGTAGGAGCTGCTTTGCAGGACCATTTGCAGGAAAATGCTCTGGTCCATGTTATTACAGCAGGTTAAAAAGGACAATTAGCAGATGCACTTACCTGGCATTACATCCAAAGTAAGAGTGCAGCACTCTTCAAAGCGAAACTGGCCGCAGTCCCTCCAATAAGCCAGGAGTCTGCTGACTGCTGCAAGGAAGGCTTTTATAACGAGACTTCTAATGCTGCCTTATGAGTAAGAGCACCAGGAAAAGGTCTTCTGGCCCAGAGTCCAACGGCCATGGTATCAGATAAAATGGACTCTGGGTAAGGCACAGGTTTAGGGAGTTATAATCAGGTGTGTGCCAATCATCCCTTCAAAAAGTCACCAAAGCAGGGTGGAGGCTGATGCAGTCTTCACAAAGGACACATAACATAGAGGATATGTTAAATCTGTGTTTATTTAAATCCTTCCAGCAATAAAATCAACCCCCTGACAGTTGTTTCAAAGTGTTTCTTTAAGTCAGCCAGTCAAATCCCTGAATTATCATCTGCAGCAAACAAAATGCAGCTACGCTATTAAGCCAGGCTGTAAATATCATTGAAAAGCACACCCTGACCAATAAATTAGGGGCTGTGGTGTTAATGCAAGCTTGGAAGGAGATGTTCACTAGGGGCAAATAATGTATTTGTGGTGTTGCAGGAGAAAGGCAACTAATGGATGCTGGCTGTGTAGCACACACTGTTCAGGAGCCATTCAGCTTGCCAAGAGCCTCAAGATTGATGAGCGAGTGATAGCTGGGAAGATTTATAGACACATTCACACCTCTTTGGGAAGCCTGAGATGGTCCAGAGCATGCTGTGAGATTGTTGAACTCAGTGCCAAAAAAAGCCTCACGTCACCCAGCCCCAGGTACGAGCTGCCTGTTGCCAGCCCTTCAATAAAGTGAATGTGGCATCCTCAAGGATTTGCTGTCCTTCCCCCTCAGAGGGAAAACTATTTGTTAGATGAGCTTTATGAATGTCTGTAGCAGGCTGTCTGCTGTGGTCAGAGCTGGGAACTATAGGAGCGCAGGAGCCTCAACTGCTAGGATTTTGGAGGCAGCTGAAGTGCCACCAGCCTAGGACATCCCATGCTTCGTGTCTGCAGCAAAATCACAGCCCATCACCTTCCACCTGCTATTTATCGGCATCGTTGGTGGAGTCATTTTGTTGGGGTAGAATGAGGGACAAGGACATGCCCCTGCTGCAAAACGTGCTTGGGAACTGTCTGTGAGATGCTAATCCTTGGTACAGGCGTGTGAAAAAGCAAAGCAGGAAAGAAGCAGCAGTAATAGAGCTCATTGCAGGGTTGGCATCTGCCCCGCCGCCTGCTCTGTGCACAGAACACAGATGTCCTTCCACCTTCTGCCTCCCCGGGCAGTATTTTACAGCAGCAAACTGCTTCCCTTTCTCTGTGCAGTGCCCAGAACAAAAAGGATCAGAGCCCTGACAGGCTACCGGCATGAAAAATAGTCAGAAGGAGCCGTGGTCTTCTGACTGCAGAGCAATCAATAGGAATGGTGGATTTGCCAATATTCCAGGTACTGCTGAAGAGCTGCTGGGGAAAAAAAGAAAGAAGAAAGCAACATTTCTACCTGCAACCCTGCAGATGGCTGTCAGCAGTATTAGTAGTCTGATCACTGCTGGCTTCAATCCAGCTTATGGGGATTTATGCCCTTTGATGCTGCAGCACCAGTTTGTAATTAACTGCAAAAGCAGAAGTTTAAATCAACATGCTTTTTTGCTTCTTTTTGGATGGTTTATGGTCACTACATGGGGCACTGCAATTTCATCTTCCTGCAGTAACAGCTACTTTAGCTAAGTAGTGTCACTTCAGTGAAGATGATGTTTAAATCTTCATTAAGCTCATCATCCCCATAATAAATATTCACAAATTAATAATACTTTTAATGTCTTAGTGGGAAAATTCTAAGCCATTTAATTATTTTTCCCATTTTGTTTACTGTGTTTTGGTTGTGCCATCACATGATTTAATCACTTAATGACAAGGCGAGGGAGCCGCCTCTACCATAAGTTACTAGCTCATAGAATTCATACATGTCACAGGCATTAATTGTTCCTACTAGGACCATGTGGAAAACATCCTGTGATGACAAAAACACCAAGAAATGATTCTTCTGATACCTTTACTACAGAGCCAAAGATTGGACTGTGGTTGTACAGCATAGCTCAGGGTTACGTGCAGTCATAAGCTTTGAAGAAGAGTCCAGGATCACTACTTAAACATAGCTATATATAAATATAAATAAATCCAGCAAATACTACTGCAGCCGGAGTTCTGCAGTTTATTCTGCCCAATCCCAGTATAGACCAGCCAGGCATTATCCAAAGGCCGCCCCATGGGGTACCCCAGGTTTGGAAAACTTGGCTTCTGGTTCCACTTTAGTAGAGCAAGTCTCACTCCACTGAGTTGACGTATGAGTGCAGGAGGAAGAAGTGGGAAAGAATGAAGGAATTTTAGTGGTGACAAATAGGATTTACAATGCTGTCATCACGAGCAGCTTTGGCGTTTCAATTCATTAAAAGTCATCCAGACAAATTAGATGTTTGTATTCATTTAAAATCATTTCTCCTCTTTGACCTAACTTAATTTATCATTTTATGTCTTTCTGCAGTGCTTAGGAGAGCTGCTGTTTAAACGAACCCAAAGGAATATACGAGTAAAATATTAAGCAGTTATCATTAATGCCATGCTACATTAAAACCCAGCACTATGTAGCTTCCCTAAGGCTCTTTTTGCCAAGCCAAACACAAAGGATTCTCCTACAGATGTAGGATTTGTATTTCTTGCAGTATTAAAGCTGAGACAACTCGTGACAGTGGACAGTGTCGTCACAACTAACACGGGTATCTCAGGACTTGTAGTGGCTGTAATGAAAAGGAAACAGCAAAGGGGAAGGAAATCTGCACCTCAACATAAGCTAATCCTTATTCAAATACTTGGGGTTTTTCTCTCTAATGAAACCTCCCATGATTTATTTCTGCCATTTGGTATAAATTTGGTAATGTTATGTGCTTTTATGAGTAGCTGCATTTTGGTGATGAAAAGCGCTGTTTACAATCCTGCACAATCAAACACTTACAGGAAAGCAAAGCCAGATAACCAACAAGCATCTACCCAAACATCCCTATCTTCCAGTTCAGAAATACATTCCTGTTTGCATCAGCCCTGGGTCTACTCTGACAAATCCAACAGAGTAACATTTATGCACCCGTTCAAAGTTACAGGTAACCCAAGAGTAAGCTTCTTTCATAACTGTTATTCATTTCTCCCTAATCAACAATAGATAGTGGCAATGAAGGCTACATAAATTATGTTTATTCAGCAGGCTTAAGCAAAGGCATAAGGAATCCTGCCAAAGATTTGTTATGTTCTTTCTTAATGGCATGTATTAATGTTGTTGTCAGGTAGAGAGAGGGATAAGGGAAAGATATAGGACTTTCCCAAGACCTTGAGAAAATCAGGGAGAGAATGGAATAAAACTAGCAAAGATAATGTAAATATTAACTATGTGAGGGTGATGTTACCACTTTATTGCAGTGCTTCCTGCATAACACAAATACATACAAAACTCTAAGCTGCAACAAAACCTAACAGTATCACCAAACAATTTCTTCCATAAATAGCTAACCTGGGCTGCATTAGCATCATCTTAAAGGGTCCTTGCCACGCTGGTCCTCGATTAGAGTCCAGCAAAAGCCATTATTGTGGTTTAATAATAGCAGAGCACACATTCACCTGGAAAACAATTGTCCAAAACACAAAGAATAAGTGCAAGAAGAAAAATGTCTTTATATATGTGTGTATTTCTATAGCTAGCCAAGTAGTTCTTTGAAGAGGATGTGGATTTTTATTACCTTTAGTAATCAGGACATGATATGCAGCAAAAGATGTTCTTTCCCCTATTTCTCCTAAAGCACCCAAGTTTGCGGTGTTGCGTTAGTGCTGTTTCAGCCCTTCCTCACTAAAAGCTTTTCATAGAAGACTTAATTTAAATGTACACTTCTGCTGCTCATGGCCATGAGTTTCCAGGTGAGAATGTAGACTCTTAATGTCATGACTACCATCTGTTGACTGTCTGAGATGAGCAGGGGGATCTTTCCGTGCGATCTGATTTGATTTCCGCCTGAAGTCCATGTTCCTTTCTTTGGATGGCATCCAGAAAACACCTGTGATTTTTCATTTTGAAATACCATTTGCAGCTTGCTGTATGCTGACTTGGGAGTTAAGAGATCTGTGGGGAAATGAGCGACATCAGCACGAGCCATTTGTCATAATAACTGTGAAAATTACAGGAGAAAATGTACATATCAGCATTACAATAAAAGGAAGGCTTGCTTGTTCTCCCCTTCAAGTGCATGGGACTTTCTGCTCCAAACCAAGATTCCTCTCATCTTGTGCTGAACATGAAGCAGAAGGCAGTGGGCCATGACATGGTTTGCAGAGCAATCCTGATGATGGACACAGCCTCTTTAACAGCAACTCAAGAACCTGGGAGGTTGAGGTCAAAGATGTTAGCAAAAAAGCCAGGAGCTGGCAGAGCAGGAGGGAGGGGGCACATTATTAGCTTTGGAAGCAGAATTGTCTATTAGGTGTGGAGAGGAGAATAACTAACAATTAGTAAATAAACACTGTTTAGGCCATCAACTATGTGTACGAACCACTGTGCTCTACTTGGAGCTTACTTGGAGCTTTCCTGTATGCTCTGTGCCTCAGCATCTCTGCAGTGACCTGGCAGAGTATGAACCTTGTGAGAAAGGACACACCAGAGATGTGGCAGTAGAGCTGGGCTCTCCACTGAAGGGCAAGCTGCCAGGAGCAGCAGGACTCTGTTCGGTGTTAGGTGACCAGGCAGAGGGAGAGGTCTGCACAACAGAATATCTATAAATAAGAGTTATAGTCCAGTGGGTTATCCCTGGCAAGGCCATTGCAGCCTATCTCTAGGTGTGTCTGCATGGGAGCGCAAGTTTATCTTCATATTCAGTAGCTGTTCAGATCTCACAGAATCATGGGATCATATAGGTCATGAAAGACTTTTAAGATCATTGAGTCCAACTATTAGCCCAGCACTGCCAAGTCCACCATTAAGCCATGCTCCTAAGCACCACATCTATGTGTCTTTCAAATACCCCCCAATGACAGTGATTCCACCACTCTTCTGGGCAGCCTATTGAATGCCTGACAACCCTTTTAGTGAAGAATTTTTTCCTAACATCCAGTCTAAACCTCCCCTGCCAACCTGAGGCTGCTTCCTCTTGTCCCGTTGCTTGTTAGTGGGAGAAGAGACCGTCCCCCACCTCGCTCCATGCTCCTTTCAAGTAGTTGTTAGAGAGCAAGAAGGTCTTCCCCTGAGCTTCCCTCTTTCCAGGCTTAATACCCTCAGTTCCATGAGCATCCAGGTTTTCTAGGAGAATGCTGTGGGAAATGGTGTCAAAGGCTTTACTAAAGACTAAACGCTCACAAAGGGACCTCTGCCATACTGTCTTGTAATATAATAATATATGTGTAAGATCTGAAGATGAAGACCATCTCTCTATTAAATTAGATAACAAATAATTAGATAATTTTAATTTACTCTATGAATCTTCTAGAGAGTAAACTGCTTACAGGCAGTTAATGCAATAAACTTACTTTATAAGCAGAGAGCAACATCTGTTACAATGAAGAGTCTGCAGCACGCATTAGGATTCTGCGCACGCCCCGCCGTAGTTAGAGTAAATGTATCATTAAGTTGGTATCTTTTCCCATTCAGAGCACACTTCTCAAGATTTATGTACTGCAGACAATAAGATAGCAGGAGAATCAACTTGTGCTTGATTCTTCTTGCATTCACCCTCTGTCCCATGGTAAGATAACATTAATACAAAGGGTAAGACAGACCGTGGGAGTCAGGTCATTAGTACACATGGCAAAGGAAATGCAGTTTCAGTCACACACACATCCAAAGACAGGAGATGTGTTAAAAGAACATCGTTAAGGTCACAATATCAAGCCCTAAAAAACCAAGCAGCTCCATCACAGCCTTCCTTGCATGCACGTTGCTGTCACAGATGCAATTGCAAGGAGTGTCCCAGGGCACATCCTGCCCAGTGTGGCAAAAACCTGGATTAATGACTGCTAAAATATCTTCAACATCTTAGCTGAGTATGTGCAAACTGCCATTTTTCCAGGGGTTTTTTAAACTCCACAAACTGGGCAAATAGAAGTCACAGAGAAGGCTGTTCTTCATCAAGAAATCTGCTCTTGCCATGGATGTGACATGCCTATTTGAGGCCTGAAAGGTACTACAAAAGATCAACAACTACATTCTCACTTGGACAAACGTATTTGAGGGAACACACCAATCCCATCACCTACCTTTTTCAAAGCTACAGTGACACTGCATTTTCAGAAGCAAGCAGTGATTTCTTGGTGCCCCCACTATGTAAATGGTACCTGGTTTTTTGGAGGATGAATGCTTTATTGCCGTTGTTGCAGCTTGTCTGTATTTGTAGTTGAATTGGCAGCACAATATAAAACAAAACCAAATCAGCCAAGCAACGCTATTGCACATCTTAGCAGTAATAGAAAACCACATTGCCCCTTCAGGCAGATGAGCACAGCACTAAAGATATCTCCTGATGTCATTTATGTGAAAGTTGCATCTTTATTGTAAATTAATCTACTGTGTCAGTCACACACACAAACCCTGTCAATGGTCATCACACACTACAAGAAAATGAGCCTTGCTTGCCGCTGGATTTTGCAGTTGCTGACTTCCTCTGCTGAAGAAGTCAACAAGGTAGCATTAATGGGCAGGAGTTTGGTAATAAGAACAATTTGTCTGTCTCGATGGGAAAGAGAGCCAGCCCCAGCACAAGCACAGGGCTGCATCATCCCTGTGCTTGCTGTGGGTGAAACTGCTGGGAGAGCCATGGCAGGTTATTTGGGAAGGAAGACTGTTGTATTGTGCTTTCACAGCAATCATGGGCTCATGTCATTCCTCCCTTTCTTCTTTTTAGAGTCTGGGGCAAGTCCCAGTGAGGGTCACTGAGTGTATGGATGGTTTGTGTCAATGCTTTCATCTTTGTGGCAATGTCTTCCCTCCAAGAAGATTAAAGGCATTGGGAAGAATAAACTTGAACAGCAGGAAATAAAACAAAACAAATCAACACAGGAGCCACAGCACAGTGACCTACACAACAAAGTCCGCTCCTAAGATATTGTACGTGGTGGAAAAAGCCAGCGAAGATAGCTGGTTTACCCTTCCGGACAGAGCTACTGGAGAGCTACCCTCCATGCTGAGCTCTAGATAAGATGTAATCCAAGTTCTTTGGCTGCTGGAAGGTGTCGCTTGCTCTGCGTAAGGACACAGAGATACTGGCATGATGGATGGCTAAGAAATTATCATGACAGTGCTAGTACAAGGTGACTGTACAAATTGTTATACAGCAGCACTGGAGCTAACTGTATCTTAAACATGGAGCACAAGGCCCTGAGATGTCCAAGAGAGCAGGAAATGAAGCACAGAAACCTTGGAAGTTGTAGCTCAGATGCACCAGAATAACAATGTGGGACCACACTGAGGAGTATACAACTCTTACTAGGAGAGTGTGACAGAGAAGATGTATGTCCACAACCCTAAGTGCAAGCACATCTGTATGATATTGGACCTCAAACTTATTCAGCTTTAGATGGTCTCACATTAAGACCTATGGTCCCTGTGATGACAGTGCTCTGACTGTGAAAATTGGAGTAAATGTGGGGCTTCATGCTCCAGATCTGGACTCATCGTCTGCGGATGAGTCAACTGGTGTAGAAACACGTGAAAGAGCTGCCTCAAAAGAGCTTTCAGCCTCGTGGGCTGCTCAGAAAACTGCATACCATGCCTGCATGTGCAGAACATCCTGTACAAGCTGTGACATGAGCTGCCCTCTGGGAGCAAGGAGGTATCAGCTTAAGATGCACTGAAAATTTGATAACCAGATTAGGCACAAGGAAAAATTTCCTCAGGGGGGACAACCCATGTCTTCTCTACTGAGAAAGATTTCTAGACCCATCTCATTTACCATGCATTCATTTGTTAAGTAAATATTCATAATATATAAATGCCGGTGTCACTTTAATATTCTGATTAACATGGTGAATCTTTTCCTCTGTCTAGATAATGGTGAAAGTCATACTAATTGAAGTAATGTTGTGTGTCAAATGCTATAGAGCTGATTTACTTAAGAGTTGAATGTCTGCTCCAATTAACTTCCAAAGCAAATTGCACTGAAGTTCCTTTTTCTGTCTTTTATGAAACAGAATCCATAAAAAGCAGGAGTTGTAAAGCAAATCTGCAGAAGTTCTCTTGTAATGCCTCTCCCCATATTCACTGTCCCTCTGCCAGTATTCCCAAAGCAGAAAGAAACCTGCAAAACTTCAGTTATCCCCTGCTTCTGCAGTAAATTCGTATCTACTTGTGAATACAAAATCAGTGCTCTGCCTAGTTCAGATTTGAGGCTTTTCTGTAGACTGCACATCTGTTACAGCAAGCATCCATTCAAGAGCGAAAAAAAACCGCACATGGAATAAAGGATGTGAGAGATATTGAGTCCATATGGTTGAGTGAAATAAGATCATTGTGTCTAAATTGCTTTTTTAACTGTTGCTGGATGTGTTTATAATCCACCTTCACAAGTCACACAAAAAAAGCATCATTCAGTGGTGGTGGGGAAAAAGACAACAAGAAAAAGCCATTGCAAGCCTGACCTTATTAACATCCACTGTATCTTGTCATTTGGACTGACATTACTGGAATGTGTTGTACCAGCCCCTCCTATACTTCTACAGTTCAGAAGCGCCTTGGAAAAGTAGTTTACAGGACAATCAAGCATCAATTTCAATCTAAGTGAATGGAACGAATAATGAAATAAAAGGAAACATTAGCTGGGCACCACCAGTAAAAAACAGAATTATTTTGGCTGCTTCATTTTCTAATGAAATTAAATCGAACAAAATATTCAGTGGATGCTCAGATGTTACTTAGGAATAAGGGGGGAAAGCATGAACGATAAGAACCCCAGTTCACTTGATTTTTAAATAGCAAAATTGCTAGTTCAGTTGCCAGCACATTATCTCACCTATTAACTGTAGAAGACCTTATACGGGCTCTGATTCAAAGCACTTCAACCCAAGGTATAACTCCATGATCAAACCTAAACCCACCCACATTCAACACCAAAGAATGTCCTAAACCCCAAGTTCTTGTTTACATTGCAATGATTTTTAAGGGGAATTTAGAATCAGCTTTTAGCAGATCTTCTGGACTTCCACAGCCCATAGTGTCAAATCCCGGGAAAGGGGTTATGCCATATCCACAGCATCTAAACGCAAAGAGCACATGAGGGGATGCCCCAGTGGCTGTGTGACCGTGGGTGCCTGGATCCCTTAAGGCTCAGCTGAGGACCATCACCAGCACGGTGCCCACAGCCCAGCCCTGGGTGCTCTCCTGCTGCCACCCAGCTGCTCCTCAGCATTTAGTACCACTTTAAATTCTCCTGGTGAACCAGAAGTACCTGAGAAGGAACAAGTAAATATTTAATCTACTGTCTGAGTTTTAACAGGTAGTTCTGGGGAGAGCTATTGAATTTTTATCTGGAGAGATGTTTTGTGTGCTCAGAATATCAGAATCTGATGCTCGCGCAGGGATGCTCAGAACAGCGAACTCTCCCCAGGAATACTTGAATTGCTAACATATAGGTTGGTCTTTTAATCGCTCTAGCCTAAGCTGAGGTACATTATCAGTATTCGCACAGTGGACTGGTCGGGGAAGCTGCAACCATACCATTGACTTTTCAAAGCCAGGAATGAAGTTGATTGGCACCAATCAGCCACCAACAGCAATATCAAATACAGTTCAATCAATAGCAGCTGGCAGCACTGGAATAGCTTTGGAGATGAAGACGTGCACCCAAACACATGCTCTATTGGAGTGGTGGATGTCAGCATAGTCGCAAAGGGGACTGCACTCCCACCAGCTCAGCTCCAGCAGCGTAACCTTCAAAAGGACAGAAGTGAAGAGACTCAAGCCCGAACTTTCCTATTTTTAATTAAGTTAATTCCTCAGGTTACTTTAATTCGGTAATTTGCGTTTAGTTTCCTGATCAAGGAGGGAAAAGGAGAAGTACTGCAGGAGAGGTTAACCCTTCTTATGCTGGTCTTACCAGTGACCATCCCAAGTACGGAAGCAAGTTTGCTCCGCCTTTGTCTATCAGGTGACATGAGGATCCAGAGTGTACCATGAATGCTTTCTTAGAGATGGGGTGCTTTACAAAAACTTAATCCCCCAGTGAAAGGAGACCAGGGGGATGTATTGTTGTAGTTCCAGGTGAAACAATGCCTTTGTGTTAGGCAATTGATGCTGACAACCATTTGTCAGACCTATTAAGGCCAGTCTTTGACTGGAGACAGATTCATTTAGAAAAAAGCAAGCTGGACTGCCAGCTTGTCTCCTCCCATTCTGCCCCTCTCCCTTTTCACTAAGACTTCCTAAGACTGACTCCTTGTGCCAGACACTGTGAGTTTCACAGGTCCTAGTGACTAGATTGGATTAGCACCAACAGTGGGCACTTAGAGGCTACAAGATCAGGTGCTGAGGAGGCAAGAGCAGCCCTGGCAGAGTACTTCACCCTCCTGCAGTAACTCTTCATTGGAGTTCTTTTTTCTTCCAAAGAAGCCCAGCTCACTTGTTCTCTATCTAGTAAGGTTTGTTTTCATCACAAGTTTCTGCACACAGATGAGATGAATCAAGGCTATACACACATGTACCCCAACAGAATGCCTCTTTAAATCAACCAGCAAACATCAGTAAGACATATCATGTATGTGAACATGTTTGTATTGATGTATTTAGCAGCACAGAGACACAAAGCTCTTCCTCAGCAGTAGAAGCCTATGGCTAGGTTTATCTCAGATGCTCGTCACAGCGCAGAAAGCAGTGCCATGAATTCCTCTGCTGCCAAATGAGCATGGCCAGGACATGGCTTCTTACTCACACACTAATGTCATCAAAGTTAAAGAAGAACCAGCATGCACTTTCCAGTCAGTACTTTCTGTATGTTCTGTTAAATAATTCCTAAGTAAATTGCTGCAAATCAAACTCAAGTTGTACAATGAGTGAATGGCTCTGCACAGTCAGGGTACAGTCACCAGTGGTTTCTGACCAGCCATTACCTCAAGCCAGCCATCGCCTCCTCATTGGGAGCTACCTGAACAACACAAGGATGTCACCGTCACAAACCTGACATCCAGGGCCATTAAAGTGATGGGAGCTGAAAAGATTTCAACAGAAGAGCCCTGCTGGACAGTCACACTTCCACAATTTGGTCTGTGGAACAAAGAGAGCCAAGAAAACTCATCCTTCCACCTGAATGCTTTTTTATTAAGTAACAAACACAGGTGCCGGGAAGGTGCTGAGAACTGAGGTTATGTCAGAACATGAGCTTCTGGTTGGGGTGGGTTTTTCACTCTGTTTTGAATTACCCAGTAAAAAAGAAGATGGAAAATAAGGTAGTAAACCTGCTTCCTCTTCCAGCCATTAAATACACCGCAAACATCTGCTTTTGTGTTTTTTCTATTTTATGAAAGAGGGCTGTGACTAGGGACTTTTTGCAATAAAGCATGGATTTTTCTAAAGGATGTGTAAGCAGAGGTTTACTGAAGGGCATCATCTGTAAAGGGTTGGTGTTTCTGTTTCAAGTCCAAAGTCTGATTTATTGATCACTGCCATCAAATTTGGTAGAGCCCTCAAGATCTCTTGGCTGGACCATTTATACTAAGGAAGTGTTTGCCTATTTTCTGCTGCAATTTTCCAGCTGGAGGACAGCATCTTGTCTATGTAACGACCTTTTTATCTACTTGGGTTTAACCTGTCACTGTCAGAGAGCAGTGCGAGCTCCGCTTTCCCCCAACTCCAGGGGATCAGGGATGCTCAGATCCAGAGGTTTGCAGATTTGTTTCTGGTGGAGTGCACATATGGAAGAGGCAGCCTTCAGGCATTAACTAGAAGGAGAAGTCATTACTTCGCCCTGGAAAAGTGTGCAAGCATCACATTCTTAGGGAGGAGATCCTTCTGCTGGAAGAAAATTAACAGTTTTCTTCAAGAAAAGTATTTCAAATCACTGAAATATGTGAACCATATTCCACTAGCTCCAAACTGTAAAAATTTACAGCTGAAGCCAGCTCTGTGGCAGGTGGAGATCTAGACCATGACTTGCTATGTAAATAAGCCCATAAAGTCTTGAGATCTTACATGAAAATCAGCTCTGCAGCAAGCAATCTCCCTTAGCTTTGTGGCTTGTTTCATTTGTATGTACATGATTATGCGGCGTTATTAGGCAGAGAAGGCACTTTATAAACCTTTAAATGATCAATCAGTTGAATAAATAAAGCATGTCTGGTGATGCCATAGTAACTTTTTAGAAAGCTCCTCATCCTTCCGTCATTAACATAATCAGCTTGAATAATGTTTTTACAGCAATTACCACCAGTGGGTCAATGTCCACTATGAGCAACCTTTCCTCCATGGATCACGAACATAATAAGTCACAACAGCCCCAGAAGACAAAGTGTGTCAGAACGCTTTATCCAGGATCGGTGCCAGGCTGCTTTAGTGTGGCACATACACTGACAATAGATTGTCAAGGACCATTCAATGCAACAACAACTTCTCGTCTCAGTGGGAGTCTTCTTATTTTGAGAAGTTCAGCAAGTGCTGTAAGTGTTGTAAATGATATCAGATGTGAGAGGAAAGTATGCATATACCAAAGTGGTTTGTAACCTACAAAAGTTGTACCTAATCCGAAACTGCCTTTTCAACCTGCATTTCCATTCCCTGCGATGTTCTCTTTTGGCATTAGCTCACATGGGGTCAAGCTGGCACAGCATTCAGGCTTTAAAGCATTCTGTTGCAGAAGAAATGCCAGAAAAATGTATTAGAACAAGTGCTTGGCCACTAAACTTAATTAAAAGCAATGTGATTTAAATCCAACGCCCAAGGGTTACCTGGGGGTTGTGGAGGTTAATTGCAATTGTTACTGCATTACTTTCCAAGCTTTAATTTTCATTCCTTGTATGCAATAAATCCTGTGAAGTCAGGGTACCAAGAAAAAGCTCTACACTGATGACATGGATCTTCTCTAACTCCAGTATAGGAAAGTGTTCAGCAGACACCTAATCTAGAGCTGGAAAAAAACCCATTTTATAGAATCCTAGAATGGTTTGGCTTAGAAAAGACCTTAAAGATCATGCAGTTCTAACCCCGCAAGTCAGGAAGTAGGTTGGTGGAACTGATATTGCAGACTTCAGGCCAGACCTCCCGTGGTTTCAGGGCAAGAATGGGAGCAGAACTCACACCTTGCTCCTATGGAGCATCCCAAAGATGCCACCTGCTCAGCAGAGAGGTTCCAAAGCAATAGGGTCACTAGAAAACACTGCAAAATCTTCTCTTATGATTAAAATAGACATTTTTACATTGATGGATGACGTTAATACATTGATGGGATTTTTATTTTCTTATGAAAAATATGCACACAAAAAACAGTGGGTGATTGCCCTTAACTCCAGCCTAAGAGAAAGATCCTCTGCTGCTCTTTGGAACAGTTTTCTCACTTCTTTTTACCACCAGCCCTTGCAGAGTGAAAACATCACCTTCTCCATCTGGGAAAGTGAGCTGGGGCTTTCTACAGGCACTGGGACAGCAAGAGGTCAGCTCAGCCTGCATGATGGCAGTAATGCCTTGGTAAGAAATAATGTTGGATTTCCTGGAAAATGTACTTACGTTGATTAAAGAAAGGGGAACATCGAGCCTTACAAGCGTGTGGATAACATCTGAAGTATTGCATTGGAAATAGGTTTTTCCTTAGTTTTTAAATGCATTTCTCCTGGCATTTTAAAGTAACAGCCATGAAAGTCTCACATTTGGGATTCTAACATGGAGTAAATGACTGTATTTAGTCTGCAGAATTTAACAGGACTTATGCAATCAGGAATTTGAGAAACAAACCCCACCTCTGTGTTCTCTTCTTGGAAACGTTTCATTTATTCCCAGTTTCAATTATTTTCAATCCCCCCCGTGTGATCAGCATATTTAAAATTCAATCAGCCTTCTCATTTAAAGCATTTCATGTGTGTGTCACACCAACAATCAACAGGAGCCCTGAATTTAACATCTGTGCCTAATAGTAAATGGTTTTAATTTGAGAATTGAAAAAGTATATAAAGTAATTACTGGGCATTCAATCACAATGAATAACGTGTTTGCTACCAGCATTTCTGTCCTGTCAGCAAAAACTCTGGAGAAGTGGCAGAAAAGTGAAATTGCTAGAAACAGGGAAAAATATCAAGATTTCAAAACTAGAAGCAGGATGTTGCTGTGTCTTTCCTCTGGATAGAGCTGGGGAGCAACAGGGGGTCATTGTAGGGGGGATGCGCACCGGCCAGCTTGGGGGTACCAGTGATGTGGTGTTGGCTTTTGCATCGCATTACAACATCTCTCTGCCTGTGCTCTTGCTTGTCATCTGAAAATAAGGTTTGATATTGTTGCCACACGAGGCAGCATGCTTGGGCATGCCCACAAGCAGCCCATTGCTCCTCTGGCTTTGTCCAACACAGCCGCTTCCCATCACCCCCTCAGCAAATATCACTCACTTAGCTAGGTGCTGCCCCTCTGGAAGCGGGTTGGAACTGGATGAGCTTTAAGGTCTCTTCCAGCACAAATCAAGCTGGGATTCTATTTTGAAACCTAACCCGGTATTTTTTCTGCAGGCAGCAAATCTGCTTCACTGAAGCATGAGAGGAAAAGCTGAAATAGAACAGCAGTAAGAACATCTGTATGTTAAGAGCAAGTCCTGCCCATCGCTTTGCATACAAACAGATATGATGCTCTGCAGGAGAGATGTGCCTCTGTGGAAATACCTTCAGTGTTAAATCTCTGCGTGCATCAAAGGAAGAAGCCACAATGTGCACTGGAGCACAACTGATGATACTTGTGTCAACACACTCATGTTACAAGTGGTAGTTTTAATAATTTTCAATCCTTAGAGAAATTACCAAATTCTGCATAAAATTACCAGGTTTTAAGTAACCCTCTTCCTCTCCACATTCCTTTTATTCCAGAAGCAATATTTTTACTTGCAAATCCCTAATTCTTCCACTGGAATTTTTTTAACCATCACTGAACAGCCATTACATACTGAAACATCCTAAGCCTTATACGTGCTCTCTGCTGCAAACATCGCTGATACCAATTCCACTAAAGGCAATGCAGAAAAAGATTCACTGCTTTCAGCTTATTGGATTTATCCCAGAAAAAAACCCAAAACAATGTTTTAGAGAAACATTTTCTGATGATTCACTGAGGAGAAAGGGGAAATTACAGAGGAAAATGTGGGCCACATTCCAAATTGTTGCCATTACACTGATGTCAGGTTACAGCAGTGAGCCAACGGATGAGTTTGGAGTGTCTGGAAATAACTTCCTTTTTTTTACCAAAATGTTGTTTCGTTGAGTTTAACACAGGCATTCCTTGGAAATACAGAAATGAGGTAATATAGCACTTTGTTCCTAAAAATTAATGCTCATAGAGGTAACACAAGAGTGACTGGATGCTCTGGGGTGCAACTTGTTACCTGCATGAAACTGACCACATTTGGAAGTTCCCACTCAGTAGGTATCCAGCCTTGCTTTGATATTGATATCAAATTATATATCTTAATATTAAGAAATTTAACCTCATGCACTGTGGAGGCAGTCAAGACTGTACCTGGCATGGTTATTGCCTCGGAGCATACCTGGGGGTGCAGCTAGCCAACACCACAGAGATACCAGAATGTTCCCAGTATGGTTCGGACCTATAATTTAGCTGTTCTATATATATTAGCACATTTTCAGACACAGGAAAGCAAATGGAAACAAACCAGTAATTATTTTGAAATATGGGGATGCAGAAAATGCAAATTTCCTCCTTTTTGCCTCAGAAAAGAGAAAACTATTTAACTTCTCATATTTGCTGGCAAGGCTCCATTCAGTTCGTAATTTAGATGTATGATTTTGTACTTGGGATCTGCTCAGTCAGATGCACCACACAATTGCTAATTATTCCAAAATTATTTAAATGGCATAATAAATCTAGCGTTTGATGTAACATGGCTGCGTGACCCAAGGAAATATGTGGGCAATTAACATGCTTCCGAAGTGGAGTTCTTTTGCCTCCCCAGATCAGTCACTAATTATTGGCTACACTGGCATCGCAATTGGAGTAATTGTGATGTTTTGCCACATTGTTTTGGACAAGAACGATATCATTCTCTAAATGAAAATAAATGTATAGATTTTATTCCTACGCCAAGATGCAAATGCATTTGGTCTGATGGTTATGAACATAATAAACAGAAGTGACTTAAAATATCAAAGGTTAGGAACTTGCAATACTAATTTTCTAAGCAAGAAAGCTCAGTATCAACCCTGGGCACAGGCAGCTTGTGCAGACTCTGGAGAGACCACTGTAAGTGTCTGCCTGATGAAGAACCAAAGCCACCCAGGCAGGATTGGGCTATTGGTTTGGTTTTAAGTGAGCAGGGAATTAATGCTGTCTTTAAAAGCACCTACAAACCCATTATCATTGTGGAACCTTTAACAAGATCATAGCAAGTGGAGGTAAAGGTAGAGCAGTCTCGTGGTGAAAAGGTCTAGCCACACGTATGGATTTGGGGTTTCAGTGTAGCTTATATAAGTTTTTAAAGCATTTCTTTCTAATAACTCTTGTGTGATAAAACACCATTCAAAATCACGCCTTCTCACTCTAGCACAGCCTTCTAACTTCCAACTTCAGGAAGCCAACTCCTCTTTAAAGGCCAGCAACCCACATTAAAAATAACCAGCAGTAACAACATTGATTTATCATCTGTAGAGGTGTATTTTTCACAAGTGTCTGCTTAGACTTCAAGTAATCTCCTCAATTAAGACGCTTCTACTGAGTGCAGTTACCCAAGTGCAGGTTTCAGCTGCGTTTAAAGTTGTTCTCAGGGCTCTAATCATGTTTTGTCTTTGATTGTTCTGGGAACACTAAATAAAAAAATAGGTTGCTGAAGCATGAACAAGGTTAAAGAGAGCCAAGAAGAAGACACGAAACAGAAGCTCTGCCCCCAGTCCTGTGCCATTTCATACATCCTTGATTAAATGTGGAGGGGGTGCCATAACTTCAGAAACAACAACTCAGACTTCTACAGTATCCGAGATGAAACAAAATGTTCCTTCTCACTTCCCTTTTAGTCTGAATACAGCTTTTCTCTTACTGTATTTGCTTTAAACTAAAATACAGCTTTGCCTACATGCTGTAGTGTTTTCATTCTTTAATTGTATCTTATAAATATGTATGTATAAAGAAAAGGGAAATGCTGGGCTTCCTGCCTGTTTTACTTGAAAATGTTCTCATAGCCTCTGCAAGAGCAATACCGGATTTAGTAAAGTATGGAGTAACACAGTGTGAATCACAGTGCAGAATGAAGTCCTTTAATGCAAGTTGTTGTGCTGTTAAAAAATGGATAATAGAAAAAATGTGGATTATGTACTACCTTCAAAATAACTGCCATGTATGTGTATATGTATGTGTACACACACACATATATGCATGTATACAAGTTTACTTGCCTATCTATAAAGAATAGTGTATCCTAACTATGGTCTTTCCAGTGGAAAACTTTCCGAAACATAATAAGCAAATCAGTTAAATAAAGCCTAGTGGCAGTAAGTTCTGTGATAGCACAGAGCTGTGTGTAATGGCACATTGGT
Source organism: Amazona ochrocephala (assembly GCA_039720435.1). Taxonomy (NCBI): domain Eukaryota; kingdom Metazoa; phylum Chordata; class Aves; order Psittaciformes; family Psittacidae; genus Amazona; species Amazona ochrocephala. The sequence goes on from CM077889.1 coordinate 18,814,055, forward strand.
AATTCTCCCTGGCAAACTACACTACCAACGCCAGCCCAAAAGCTGCCAGAAAGGTCATTTAACCCAGGGAAGAACTGAGGGGCCTGCAGAAAACACATCAGGCTGTGCAAAAACGCAAAGATTGACTTTGTTTTGCTGGCATTTCATCAGAAAGGCATGATTGTAAGGGCCTGCCAAAAATTCTCTCAGATTGCCTATTTGCTTTCAGAAGTATAGAGAGTGAACTAATCCCAGCAGCAATTACCAGCCCTTTTAAAGACCAAAATCACATGGTGGGTGCAAATAACAAAGGTTGGGTTTGACACTGTTGCACAGAAGTTGGTTTTGTCAAGATTTTGCCAGTGAATCTCCTCCCCTGGCTGCCAATGAAGGCTGCATTCCCCCATACCCCATCTCTGCTCAGCCTGGCTCATGGTATAAAACCAAAGCGCTGACCCTGGCACTACATTGCCAAGGACGACAGTGACACCAGCCACTCTCCTACATCTCGCTGCTGTTCCTCATCTCTTTTGAGCACATTCACGTAGGAGTCAGTCGTGCTAATCTTACTCTTATCAGCAGTTGCCAGGGCTTGGGATGGTAACTGAATTAGCACGAAGTAAGTAATTCCCCAGGTCCTTTGGAAGAGCTTTAAGCAATAGTTGCTGTAGGAAATTATTCATTTCCCATTGCTGTCAGCAGTTCTTTTATTTACCATGATTTTTCTATCCTTTATCCTCAGCCCTAATTTTGACCTTTAACTCATTGGTTACGTTTGATGCTTTCAGAGCCCTCATCAATTTCTGTTACTCCGAGAGGCTGTGTGACAGCAAGTACTGCTGCTCAGGCTCCACAGCTTTATGTCAAGGTGGGTTTTTGCATGCCTGCATGCATCAGAAGTGCTGTTATATGGAAGCAACTGATCACCCCCAGCAGGACTGCAGGGAAATGCCCCAGAAAAGAACTGGAAATACAGGCACACACAAAACTTTGCAGCTTGTCTTAGAAACATGCACATCACACAGACAAAATTAAAGTCTTTGTGATGGCAAACACAAGCCAAAGAGCTCAGTAGCTCGGTCCAGCCCTGTCCCTCAGGGCATCCTCTCTGTAAGGTGCTCCTGGTCAAACAGACACATCTAACATCAGTGTTTGCTGCAAGTAAACCTACATCTGCATTGCCATTTTGATGCTTTGGGGACCAGAAGCACCAGCACTCACCCCTTCTTGCACTCACTCATCCAGGAGATGGAAATTGAGGGCAGAGACCACTACAGCTTTGGCTCCTCTTTCACAGTGACATATTTCAATCAGAATGGCTGCTTCTTTAATTAGTTCCTCATTAAAAATGACACAGCACCATTTGTGAGCTGTTTTAACTAAAGGGATTCTGCCATGGAGAATGGCAGAGAAAGCACTTTGTCAACTGGCTTGCCTGCAAGCAGCAATCAACGTGACTAACCCACCCCACACAACCAGGAAAATACAAACTGAATCATTCCCACAGCTTTCATTTATGCACTTTCCATCCAGGTGCATGAAAAACACATTTGATATTAAATCCAAACCACAGAGTGGACATAAAATTATGCAAAAGTATTAAATTGTTTCTATTGAAAAAATAATTCTGGATGAAATTATAGATTCCTGGCTTGGATTGATTGCGTATTCTCCATCCTGTGACTTGATTAAAATGCATTACAGAAGAAAGATGGCAGGAAGGCAGCCTGCTTTTTGAAGGAAGGAATAAAGCGCCCGGCTTGCCCTGCTGAATGTCCTATTGAACTGTAGGAACTGCTTTAGCAGACTGCTGCATCTTTCCTGCATACTCAGATAAGGCCGGCTCCAGAATGCCACATTTTCCATTCCCCATTTCCATTTAAAATTCCTGTTTCACATGCTATTCTGAAGCCAGTTACTCACAATCTGGATCTTAATGGAAATAGTTAAAGCTTACATAGAAACAGGAATAGCTGGCTCGAGAAACTAATAAAGCATTAGAAAGCCTTTTATCTTTCCAAGTTATCATTTCACATCTGACTCAGCACAGTCAGTAACTGTGCATGGGCCTGTACGTGGATTCTCATTAGTGAAAATAAGGACAATAGGAACAAACAACTGAAATAGATGTCACATGAAAATGCGATTTCCAGCAAACAGGACCATTTCCCATTGTGAGGAGGGAGAGTGGCAAGAAGGGTTGTGCTGAACACGGGGGCTGCTGTGACCCCTGAGCTTGATTGTGGGACCTCGAGACGTGGGACTGGCCAGAGAACCACAGCAGTAACACCACCACCAAACCTTGTAGATATATATTTGTGTGTATGTATGTACTTTATAGAGATATCTAGATACGCTTTTAATATATGAAGTTTGTATATATATAACTAACTATATATATACATACAGATTGCAACAGATTATGAGCTCATCAAGTTTGTTTTCATTTTGATTTGACAACCCTTTATTTTTGATCTGGCATTAAACTATCCTCGAAATAGCTGATGCCATCAGCTTTGCTTCTGGAAGGGAAAGAGCCAGTTTCAAGACCTTCCACTGCCTGATTCGGGCAAGGTCTGATCCTGCACCTCCTGCTCACTTCACAGGCTCTGTCCCTGCAGAGGGATGCAGAGGGATCTGTCTGATGGAGATGTTCAGTAAAGGGGGCACCAGACTACAGTGGTAATGCTCCTCACCTGCTACAGCCACACCATTATTCCAGCCCCATTACCAGCAGATAGACATCACCAGGAACACTTTACCAGCAGACTGTTGAAGCTCCTGGATTTGTTCTCCTCTTCGCCTCTTCTTTTTTCCCTCTTCCCACAGCTCTTCCTCAGGCTGTAGCTGCTGTGTTTAGTCTTTCCTACACAATATCCCACTTCGAGGAATGAGTGATCTTCATTCATATATTGGCAGCAGATACAGACATGATAAGAAATTCAATTAAGCTGGCAGGCCAAGCGAGTAGAGTAAACATGGACCTGCTCAGGCCAAAACAATAACCCAAACGCATTGCTGCCAGAGAGGTGAGTGCTGCAGCACACTGCTGGCTGCAATCATTGAAACAGAAGCATGTTTCAGGAGATGAAGATATTGTTATTGGGAAGCAAAAAAATACCCCAGATCTGTAGGAAACTGCAAGGCTCAGCCACGTCCTTCCCCTCTGAATGTGGTTCTGCCTCTACAGAAATAAGTGAGAACTGACACTCATTGCAGGCAAAAGAACTGGCCTCTTTCCCTTCTCTATTTGCTTTGCCCTATGCCTCCTGTCGAACCATGGCCAGCACCTGCAGCACCTCCCAGCAACCAACCCAAAGCCCAGACCCTGCGCAAGACCCATCAGTGTGTCACAGCAGACCAGTTTTCATGTCCTGAGTGCGGGCAAGCTGTATCAAGACCAGGGATCACGGAAAACAGGATTTGGCATCCTTTCTTAGGCATTCTCTCTCCTGTGGATCACTTTCAACACCTATATCACTACTGCTTCCAGCAGGACTTGCACACCAGCTACCACCGGCCATAGCACTGAGGGATGTTCAGATCAGGTCAGATCCCAGATTTCTCTTCTTTATACAGCATTGGATAGTGTCTGGACCTACACGTCTCACAGGAGGACACACAGACCTGTATATTGCCCTGTATTCTCCCTGCTTGATTTCCTAATCTTTAACTTAAAACCAGAGCACATGGCTTGAAACCTTTCCCATGTGGTTGCCCTCATCAGTTGTTATAGTGGGCATTCCTTGTCACTGTATGAATAGCTCATCTGCCTGGAATCTGTGAATCTGACCTTTCAGAATTATAAGGAATACCAAGAGGGTATTCCTTTCTTTTTTTCATTTCATCCTCCCTTACAGTGTCAACAGCAAAATGTCCCTCATGTCGCTTTTATAGGGATAATCGAAGATATGTACCATAGCAAACATACCTCTAATAAAATGAAATGTCTGAACTGAATTAAATGAGATTCTGTTGATATCTTTTGCTGGAAAATCAACCTGGTTCTTCTTAAATTAACCTGGCCTTCAGTCGCTTCACCCCTAATTGTTTCTTCCTTAGTACCTGCTAATGGGTTTGAAATAAAATGAATGTGAATGGCAATTGGAGCTGTTTAAATTCCTTCTCATTGATTTGGTTCAGTAGTTTCCAGCTTCCTACTCTGGCTCTGACAATGCACTCTGGATGTGAGGTGCATGCATGTGTGCTCACACGCGTGTGTCAGTGCATGTGTGTGCTCACATGCGTGTGCCTGCATTGGTGTGTGCTCTGAAGGCACATGCACACATGTGTATGCGGCTGGCTTTGTACTTGATGCAGTACATGGAATCCAGCTTTGTAATGGGAAAACCACAACAACATGCGTTCAGCCAGTGCTAAATTGTATTCACAGCCTGGTTTGGGTTAGAACGGACCTTAAAGCTCTTCCAGTTCCAGCCCTCTGCCACAGGCAGGGACGCCTCCCACTAAAGCTGCTTGCTTCAAGCCCCATCCAAGTCTGTTTAAACAACATGTAGATACATCACTTTCTTAGGATTCAATACTTATCAGAATAGATATATACATAAAAATATATAGAGAGAAATATAGAGAAACTGTCAGATTCTCATCTAGTTTTCATAGGTCCATATATGATCATCAGCATAGGGTGAGGCTGTGGTAGAGGGCACTGGGAAGCTGCATGCTTATCCTTGTTCTGAGGGCACAATTTAGGATCTGTAGCAGCTATAACAAGTACCTGAAACTCTACCGCATCTGCTCATATTTTAACCCCTGGCCCCAGAAGGTCTCTTGCTTCTGAGCTGTCACTAGCTCCAGCAGGGAATGACATCTTTGACAGCGTCACTTCCCCTCCGCTTCGGCCCATTCAGAACTTACTAAATAAATCATAGAAAAATGACTTTAACATTCCAGTCATACCTGTCTCCTCATCTGGTTTCAGCAATGCCTGCAAGGGGGAGTTTATGCTCAGTGTAATCAATCCAGATAGTTTCCTTCCTTGATTAATTTAGTGGCTGATATTTTGATCTGGCGTTCATTCTGCTGCCTTCTTTAATCCTGCCACCCTGGCACAGGGGTGACCTGTGGGACCCCTTATAGCCAAGGTTGTGCACTGGTGGCAATGGCTCACTCATGTCCCCTGCTGCTATTGTCAGCCCCAGCATCACTCCCACAAACCACACTGGGTCGGGATCCCACTGGTACACGTGTAATTTATCCTCCCTTCCCAAAATTTCAAGCATTGCCTCCAAACAGGAGCTTCCAGTTTATTCTCTCCTCTGTTCATCGCCTGCACAGCTTATGTTAATTCAGGTTTTAAAATAAGCACCTCTTCAGAGAAAAATAGAGATTGCATTCTACAAGGGAAGACTTTAAGCAACACCAGCACCTCCGAGACCCACACAAGCCTGAAAAACAGAGGTTTATCTCTGCATAACTGTGTATTGGAAGTATTTCTCTGCTCAAACGAAGAGATACAGCTGAAAGCCAAAAGTCAGAAAAGGGGTAGTGCTTTAAACCCCAGCGAGACAAAGGCAATGTCAGTCGCAGATGTATTTGAAGGATTTGGGAAAATCCTGCAATTTGTCTCTTCTGACAAACAGAAGATGCTCGTGACCTGCTGCAACACGGGCAGTGCTGTGGTTATAACGGCGCGGACCCAGACCTCAGCACTGTGCTCAGAGGGCAGGTTTCCCTTGATGGGGTATTGTACCTTCTGAGTGAAAACACCTTCTCTCCACCCCTTGCTATAGAGCACAATCGGCTGCAAAAGCCCCAACTGCTTCCTATTGGGCTTCTTGCTCCTGATTTGCAGAATGCCTTAAAAATCCAGCAGTTACAGAGAAAAAAGAAAAGCATCCCTGTTCTTTCCAAGCATTATCCCCTACAGACAGAAAGATTTACGATAGATATTTTCAGGCATGGCTCCCGCCCGTGTCTCCAATATTGGTTTCATGTTCTGGTGTCTGAAATAAGGATGATGCCCATCATATGTCTTCATTGCAGAAGATAATACAGGTATTCCATGGTGCAGCACACTTTGAAGTACAGCGTCTTGATCACACTTTGAAAATACAGATCCTCTGAAGTGTCCTGCATTAGTCCTTGGAGGTCTTTTGTCAAAGCCTTTCTGTAATCAGAAGGTACAAGGCAAGTTTGAAGTTACCAAATTGGTGTCTCCATCACTGGCGGGTTTTGCTGAAAACAGGAACATTTTCATGCACTCAGTATTTTCTCGCTCAAGGCAAGCTGGATGTCTTCTATCAGATTATCAGCAGGCAGTAATATTTTGATGCTTTAATGCTACCGAAATAAAGACATCACAAAAAGCACACTGTGCAGTTTTTGTCTCGAGGAAATCTAATGCAATGTGCCACTTCAAACTCAAGTTATATGTCCTTACACCATGAAGAACAGTCAGTATTTTGGCTGCATAGCAGAACCAATCTCCTAGGTACAGCCTTTCCCGGCTGACATTTCACACTTACCTTTTCTAACGTAGTGTTATGACACAAATATTATTGGTGCAAAGAGCTTTAAAATGACACTTCTTGAAAGTTCAGACTCTTGAGGAATACAGAAGCCCCTAAAGGCACCAGGCACCACCAGGATGAAAAGCAGAACAGACCTTTACTGTCGTGTCACTGAGTGTTTTAAATCCCTATTATAAAAGCTCCACAATTTCATTATGAGGGGAAATATCGGAGCAAGTAAATACTCCCTGATTTCCCCAGATACAAGGGTGTCACTGAGATATTTCAAGATCACTTTGCAGTTCAGGCTGATAGATCAGATAACAAGGAGAAAGATTCCTCAATTAGAGAGCTGGAAACCTTCTGACAGTTTTCCTGTTCCTCTTACAAATGATCCCTTGCAGTGAGAGGGTTAAGGGAGATGCTTGAGACACACGTGCAGTCCATAGCAATGCCCTACTGCTGCTGACACATGATCTATATAAAGTGCCAAACCTTAAAGCAAATATTCTCTGGGTTCTCAAGGGGAAGTTTTCGTTTCAGTTTGCTTGGAAAGAGGAATCTTCCCTTATTTCATAGCTCAGTCATAAAGAGTGGTCAGATGCACACAGGTGAGAAGGTGGGCACATCTGCTGAGGAATGCTTAGATGAGAAGTGGAGAAGAATGAGGAGCACAGTGTCCATGGGATGAACTCATGTTTTAGTACCAATGAGCAGGATGCTTTGTCACAGACCTTCCTGCCTACTGAGAATGAGAGAGAATAAAGTCAGTGATCGCCAGTTAACACTGCTGGGGCAGTGAGACAACTAGAGGAATAAAATCAGGCCCATCAAAAGATCTGTTGGCCAGCAACAACTTAAAATCTCCTGTTATTGCTGACCTAAAAAACCCTATTGACAGTAATAAGAAATGGAGATTTGTGTTGGCTATGTCTTTGTTAAGTGCCCTTCCCTCCTCTGCAGTGATGCAGTAATACTGTCCCTTGCAAAAGCCACAAGGTAGTAGCAAACATCACCTGAGCCAGCCTTTTCTGTAAGTGCTTCAGCTGCCTTTAATGTAAGAAAATACAATTGAACACAGCAGGATGAGGACCACTTCTGATTTAAAATGATGACTCCAACCTGGTGCCAAGCTCATAGAAGCAAAACCGGTACCAAGTTCTGCACTTCTCTATAGCCTTCATTCCCTGAGAGGTCTCATGGCTCTGTACAGGAACTCCCACCCCAGGCCATGGGGTGCCCGGGGTGCCAGGCTGTGCCATAGACCTGCCCAAGAAACTCAGGAGCATTCATGCAAAGAAGTTTCTGAAGCCAAATATATGCAGCAGAAGTTTGTTTCCACAGGTAATGGTCAATCAAGGAACAGGGGTCTATCAAGGTCCCAACACATCCCTTCTGCACCCAAAGAAATACCTTGTCATGAAACATCCATGAGAAAGCCTGAGCAGGCTTGAGGAGTTATTAAAACTAACTGATGCTTAAACCCAGCAACTCTTTAGGGGATAATTCACACACAATAAGGAAGATGGGACTTGTTAAACAAATTGTGTGCTCAACAGAAGCTGCTGAAAAGCTTCCATAGGTTACGAAGCCATTTTAAGGTTCAGGATCCCTTATGAATATTTCACCAAGCTACCTGGTTTCTGACCAGCTGCACTAGCACTTCATCCCACTAGATGTGAGTTGAATTTACACAGCCTGTTTAGATAATCAGAGTGTGATCATGCACATGAAACGAACAAGACAAACATTTAAACAAATGAACAGGGCATGGGTTTATGAAAACATTATGACTGCATAATTCATTCCTGCATGGCTTGAACCAACGTTTTCAGAGCATGACATTTGGAAAAGAGAAGAAAAAACACTGAGGCAAGGCGGAGAAGATTGCCTTGCCTGGTGCCACAGCCGAAAAGACTTGGTGGGCAGTTGGGTGGGTTCCTATCCCATTCCCTGGCATTGTACAGAGATCCACAGCCCACATTGTCCACCAGGTAGGAGAGGCTTCCCACATCTTGAAGAGCTCAGAGACCAAAGGCTGAAACTTATCCCAGGGGTGCGCTGCACTACAGCTGGAATATCTCCTCTGCTGTCTTCCCTTTCCTCATCCTCCTGCAATGCTAAGATTAATGACTTTGCAAAGTCTGTCCAAGCACTCTCCTCTGGATGTTCCACTTGAAGAGTCCCCTTTTCCTCAGCCACTTCCACATGACCCAGTCGCTGGGACACTAAGTCCTGTTTTGATCTGAAATCTTTCATATTAATAATGTCATACATTACATTTGACAGACTCTAACTGATTCTCTGACTTTTATGTAGCAAAAACTTCTGGCAGTGTTATTGGCTTTCCCGGTTTTATGAACTGCTCTGACTGGCAGCAAAATCCCCAGCAGAAATGGATGTTCCCAGGGGAATCTTGCAAAGGTTAGATCCTCTCCTGCTGATGCAACGTTTTTGTCATTATTCAAGAAGACAGATTAATCACTTAGGCCTATATCCTAATCACAGGAGGGGGAAAAAAAGAGGCAGGTGCTTATAAAGGGTTTAAGCATTTAAATATACTTCACAAATTTAGCCCCTGGTAATCAAGCACTGGAACAGGGAGAGCAGCAAAGGGGGAGAATAAGACAAAGGAATGGAAATTCATTACAAGCCTGAGGAGAATGAAATAATACAGCATCAGGAATGGAAAACATAGCTGTTAGACGTAGGAAACTGGGTTTTTTCTTGACAAGAAAGTAGAGACTAGCACAAAGAGTATCAATTCTGCAAGCACAGCACAAACTGTAATCATTCACAACTTCTGAAGACACTGAACTACAAGCCGAAGTCCCTCACAGATGGATTCCATAGGATCCTACAACAACACTTTAGGATGCTGTACTGCATTCCTACAGTGCAAACACCCAAGTGAAAACAGATGGGCCATGAAAAAGCAACATACAAACTGGCCATCAATATTCACCATTTATTATAATTCTACATGCTGTCCATCAGTCCATTTTGCCCTTATACATCCACAATGTAAAAATAGAGTAACAGTTACTTTAGGGAGACACTTACTGTAGAGAATCCAAGGGACTTTAAAACTATTTGAGATTAACAGTCCAAATTAAGACATTTAAGCACCTTGATCACAGAAACTCTTGTGATGGGTGAGATATTATTCGTAAAAGTCTAATGAAATTAGTTATGTTGACTATGTTTATGGTTGATGGAAGAGTAGAGCAAAAGCCTTGTTAGCCATCTAATGAGTGAACATGGGCAATTCTCTCCTAGAATGACAACAGATCAAAGAAGAAACCTTCTAAAGATGTACCAAATCTATTACCAGCTCCCATTTGAACCTCTCACTTTGGATGCATCAATGACTGTTGGCAATCTGCCTTTCAGAACTTGCACACTAAAACACTTTGTCTTCTGTCTTCTTGCTGTGCACTGGGGAGGCAGATGATTAGACTTCTTCCTTAGATGAAAAGTCTTTATTGGCAGTTCAAAAATATACTTTAAATATCCATTCCTCCTCAGGTGCAGCCTAAGTATGGTGAGGCACCAGTAAAACAAAGGACCTTTTCTCTGCTTTTCCTTCCTCAAGAATTTCTACTTGGCTTCTGCTCCAAAATTCCTGCCTTTAAAGGGATATCTGTTGTCTCAACAAACAAGCGCTGCCAGTAACACCTTGACTTAACCCAAGTTTCTTGGGATCTGGATTATATCATTCCAACATCCCAATGCATGATTTATTTCCCGTAAGTTTACAGTGCCCCTGAGATAGCTCTGAGTAGGTGGAATTGAACATTGAGAAGCCCGTTATGTCCGGAGTACGCAGACAGCTACACAACATGAAGATTTGAGGAGTATTTTCTGTGTTATGAGCAGTTATTTTGGGAAAGGACAGAAAAGCGCCCTCTGGAAAAGCTAAACAAATTCAAAAGACAGTGCTCAGAACACAGCCACTTCAGCTGCTTTAGGGATGGGCTGGAAATTAAACCTCACAGAATGTTCCATTGATTCAAAACCGTAAGTGATATTCCTCAGATGGACAGGGAGTGAATGGGACAGACTGTCTTTGTCAAACGTACCTCTGCTTCATAGGTTATAGTGCCCGAAGGGTGTTTGTCCTCCCTATCTCCTGCTGTTGAAGGACAATGCCTCCTTTCCTTTCCTCCCTGCCCCACAAGGCCAGTTGGATGAGTACATCTCCTTTCCCCCATTCCCTTCTGACCCAGCTATGGATCATGCTCAAGGTCCACTTGACTGAGCAGTGCAGACCACCCCCAGCTCCTTTGGCTCTTAGAGGGCAGATCACTGCTCCTGTAACAAGTTTATCTTCCATCATACTGAACACCCTCAGCTCATAAATTGTCAAAGGTGTACTTTGATGGGTGAAATGTATTTGCTTGCTGCTGAGCCATGGTGGAGCTCAAATCAGCTCCCACATTGTTTACATCCCCGTGGCAGAGTCCTGTTCATAACAAAGTCAATATGAGGTCCAATTATTATGGTCAAACGACTCTAAACTCTTCAGGCAAGTCAGCCCTTGATCTCCAAAAACCCTGATGCTACTTGACTTCATGTGAACTTTAGGTGGATGAACACAACCTGTCCCACAGGGCTTGCAAGCTTGAAGGCCATGTGCAATCCCTTAAATACCACTGCTTTATCCATTCCTGTTCTGGGCTTGGTTTTTCTTAGTTTGAATGAAATTTGGCTGACAAACACATTCCTGCTCACACACAAAACTGCCCAAGGCAGCATCCTGCAATAATGTAAATAAAGTCATTCTCTTCAATGGGTTGGCTCAGAGCGGCAGAGCTGAGAAAGGAAAACTTTTGCACTGTTCCCACCTACATAATCAGACAGATAATAGGGTGGCTTTCTTTGTAAGCTGTAGAAGAATCACAACAAAAGTGTTGGGATTTCACTTAAATTCCAGGCTTCTAATTCCATTACATAACAAAGCTGACATGGTTTGTCTTCCTTCCAGACATTATAACAGCAGCCAGCAATTTAAACCAGATCACTCAGTACTTGTCAGGTTAGTGCAAATCCTTTCCTAACATGCAGGACAGAACAAGCTTAAAATTAATAAAAAGAAATGGGAGATTGCCCAAAGTTATATAGACTACATTTAGTGTTTAAAGGCCTGATAGACACTCTATTGAAATGCTTCTATTAACTTCATTAGATGCTGAATCATACGCTTGGACCACTGCAAGGATATGTGCCCAGAAATGAACAAAAGAGCAGCTCACCTTCTATCTCCGAGCGCTCCTCAGAGCAGAGCCTGGCATATTATGGCTGAGTCTGCATTTTAGAGGACTTTCTAAATCTTTAAAATTTAGAGATTATTTCTTAAAAAGAGGAATTTATCACATTCAATTGAAAATGAAAATCTTCGAACCTTTTCATCCGAAATAATGAGGAAAGGCATTTATTCCTTACTCTGAAAATCTCCTTATTTCAGTAGACAGCACTTTTTAAATGCTGCTGTACATTTGTCATGGCAAAGACATTTCTTTTTCAGATTCCCAAGTATATGCTCTCCCGGAAGAAAGGTTCTCCTATTGTCCTAGGGATATTTTGTACAAGGCGCAGACAAGGGAAAATGCATTTTTGCTGTTCCCTGAAGAACTGAAGACATTCTGCTTCAGTAGTTAATTCTTTCCCTTCCTGAAGCACACTTTGTGCCTGTAGAGACCTTCACTCAAATACGTGGTATATTACAACAGTATTTAGAGGCAGGATCTGCCCATCACTGCGGTGATAACATTTCATGCTCACAACCATACTTAAAGGTATAATTGTGAAACTCAGCCAAGTGTTCAGGCTAACCAACAATTTACTTGTTCCATTTATTTGTCTGGAAAATGTTTGAGAGAAGATGTTGAATTTATGCTTGACATTTCCCCCCTGTAGATAATAGCTTGCGTAAACATGGCATGAATATTCAATGTTCGAGCCTTAAAATTTGGACTGTCATTTTGTTACATAAATCATGCAGCATCATTACTTTTCCTTCATGACATATGTAACTAAGCAACAAATCATGAATTTAAATATTAGATTTACTACATTCTGCCCTTTTCATGGTGATAAAGTGATACAGAGATCTCTGCTCAGCAGGAGGTGGGCCATGATGTCTTAAAGGTGGAGAATCAGACACATGTTAACTCAAAATCCAAATGATGCTGCCTAGTCTGGATTAGAGTTTACACAATGAGCATTAATGTCCTGGCAAGGCTCAATTTCTCAGTTATTCCCCAAAATTAACTCAAAAGAGCAAGAACAGGGTCAAGCCTAGGCTTGTTCTTCCATTCAATGATGCAGAAGGACCTACATGTCCATGACCACCACTGCATTGCTAGTTGTAAACTACCAGAGCACGCAAGGAATTCCTAACAACTGCTGCAGGTAGTTGCAATCAGAAATAGGATGTGCTAAGACAAAGAGCTGGAAAAGCAGCACAAAGTGAGGAGCCCTCTTCAAAAGGGTTGAGAGAGACATTTGTCATTTAAAACAAAAATTGAAGACTTCTAAGGGAAAAATTGACAGAATAACCTTCGAGTGAGAGGTATTAAGGTACTAAAGGGAGTAACCTTTAAAGCCTGCCTACAAAAGGGATCCCTGAAGTCCTGAATCATAATAGCAGAGGGGAGGAAAAGAGCCTTGAAATAAATGAACATTAGTCCTGAAATCTCCCAGAGACAATGGAGAGTGCAGAAGTTTCATGCTGAACTATTTATTCCTGAACTCCTAAGTAGTGTGAAGTGCAAGGGGAAAGGAGAAAGGAAGGATAATAGGAGGGGAAATAAATCTCTTCTTTTAAATGCATTTAGTGGTGTAGAGATAGGGGTAGGGATTACACTCAATTTAATCTGAATGGATAACACAGTCCAGGATATTATCTGTGGTTTTCTTAAAATCGCCTCTGAATCATGGCTTCAGCATCTCTTTCTGCAACAGTAGCTCTGCTCCCCGGCTCTGCCGCTTTCCACAGCACTCCGCTGTTGGCTTCAGCCCTCTGCAAAATGGGGCTTATGATACAGCACAGCAAAAAAGAGTTTGATTCAAGGACGAATTTGAACCAGTGAAGAGGGTGGCAGGAAGCCTGAGCTGATTAACTGGAAAATTACATGAATCTCTTGTGTAAAACAGCATGGGATCTACCAGTAGCAAACATAAGATGCTGTTGTTGTTAACCAGACAAGGAGAGATAGCAGGGGTTGCAGAAAGACCTACCTAAAAAGTTATCTATGTGTTTTCACCTACTTTGTTCAGTCTTTGTGAAGCTGAGAAGCCGTTCACTGTTTTGCAATAACAGGTTGTATTTGTAACCTTGTAAGTTAGCATACCTTGACTTGTGCAGTCCAGCTTGCCATCTTGGTTGAAGATGTGCCGTACCCACAGTTGGAGGGATGCAGGAATAGGTGACCCCAGTGAAACTCAAGAGTTGTCTGACCTGAATTCTCTTCACTCATTCACTCCACTGAATACCCTGTGGCAGGATCACACTTCCTGAATCTCTCACCTTGCTTCATGTTCGTATCTTCTTCAGTTGTTACCCAGATAGTGGATTTGGATTATATTCTATGATCTAATAGCACAGCAGCAAACATGGGATGGACAAAAGAGATGAAGAAGATTAGTTCCTCTTTTATGGCAAACTTCCTAACAGTGCTTAATTAACAAAATTATAGCAGCTAATCACTTGGTGGCTCCTACCTCCACTCATTTTCTCTGTGACACACGGGCACGCAGCAGGGGTACCACGTCTGCTTGCAATAATCTGTCACTTCACAAAGGGCTGTGGTGTCATTAACTGGGTTAATTGGGTTCATAATTGTTGCCAATCCAGACATCTGTGCTCAGCTGCTGCCACTTAAGGAGGAAAAAGAAGCTTAGCACAAGTTCCTTGCAATGCTGCTGCTGAGAAGTTTGCCCTCAGACAGCTTTTGCATCCCAAAGGGTCCTAGAGGGAAAGGGGGTGCCCTGGGAGAACCCTCTTGCCCGACGAGATGTCCCTAGTTTCAAAAGGTATTTCCAGAATACAATTCTCACAATACAAACCCCTGGTTTCCTGGAACAGAGAAATGCTATTTCCCTCTTTCCAACTGAGGTGGGCACAGGACGAGGAAGATTTAGTTACTATGGGTAACAGAAGAGTTACAGGTAAATGGCAATTTAATTTAGAGACTGTATTAAATTAAAGAGCATTTGGTGAAAACTCACAACTAAAGAGACTTTTATGAACAAAATTGAGACGTTTTAGCTTTCTCTTTCCCTGTAGCTAACAGTTAATGTGTAACTGTTCTCTGTGATTGATGTTACATGTTAGACAAGAGTTTTGTTTTGGGTTTTTATCTGCTCTAGCAAGTGACACTAAGTTATTTCATGGGATTAGTGATCTAAGTAATCTGAGTAGGTTGGTTGTCATGATTAGCAGCAGCTAAAGCAGAGCAGCATTTGCTAACTGCAGGGAATTGAGATGGTGTGGCTGGCCTCAGTGGTTTATTCAATGTATAATGAGCTCAGGCAACTTCTAAAAGGAATCAAAGCTCCTGAGCAGCAGCATATTCCTGTAAGACTCAGAGGTGACATGACATTATTAGGAAGTATTTAGTGAACAGACATCTGATTGAACACATAAGCATAGGAAAAAGAATTTAGGACAGTGAATTTTTCTGAGAGGAATTTCCGATTTTGGCTTAACCAAGCCAATCGTTGCTGCACTGCCACGCTGCTGAGGTTGGAATCTGCCTCTTCTTTCGTTGCAGGCCTTTATTCCAGACCCCAAAGTATCACCATTTGAATCAGCATGTTGCTTCTGGAGATCTCTTTTGGCTTTCTGGTATCTACTATACTTAAATTCCCCTGGCATCATAATATTCCCTTATTAATCAGACCCTGCTTTGATTTCAGATACTATCCTCCCGACTTTGCCTTGCAGATCTTTCTCTGAGAGTAGCTGCTGTCTCTCAAAGAGCTCTCAGCACACTTGCTTCCAGCCGTCCCTTTTCATTTGATGTGGTTGCTACCAGTCAGCAGAGTAAAATAATCATGTTTTCAGCTATTCTTAAGCTGTTGATTTCTACAAAACACATAGAGCAGTTTACCTGCATCATCTCTTTACAAATGCACCACTGCCAGTGACGTTAGACTGTTTGTACAGTATTTACGTGGCATGTCCTTCAAGAGATACAGATCCTGACCCCCAAGAATTACATTTCCAGTGTTTAAATAGGGATATGTGGGCACAGGATGTAAATCTCATCAGACAGTATCAGAAATTAGCAACAGCTTTGGGTGAGTGGAAGCACTGCCATGAGCAGCTCTATCAAGGTTACCAATTTGGGGGTTTTCTAGTAGTCAGGCAAGAGGCTCCCCATTTCCATCAGGTTACAACAGCCCCTCACTTCTCCAACCCAGCAGTACTTCTGTTATCAAGTCCAGCCCAGAAACATCCCTGCTGCTTTCTGATTGTGCTTTACAATTATAAAATGTGGGTTATAGAGCACCCCATGGCTATTTGGGAGCAGAGGACAAGACCCTACAGAGATGGCAGCAACACTTGGGTTATGCTGTCCTCTGAGTAGGTGAAGATACTGTAAATGCTGGTGCAAACTGAGGGTTCCAAGAGCCCTGCTCTCTTTTTAGCAGTTATCTCATACATTATCGTCCCAAGACATTTGGATCCTATTTGCAAGTTCTGTTGTTACCAACATTCTCTAAACCATCATGCTGAGTCAGCTCCAGTGTAGAGGACAGAGGACACATGACACATGCAACAACGTATGACCAAGGGCTTGGAGCAAGGCTTATGGGCATACAGCACAACACATGAACCATCAGAGAATATTAAGCACAAACCTTGCACTGAGTATTAACAATATTTGGGGATCTGCCTCCTTTCCACTCCTCAAATACCTTTAAGAATCCCATCCCTAATGAAATTCAGGCGCTGGAATTGATGAGGGTCTGCAAGCGGAAGGGAGATATTAATTTAGCCCGGGCACCATAGCACTGCGCTTATTAGGCAGTTCTGAGTGGGGAGGTATGTGTACCTCAGGGGATTTTTTAATCATTTTTCTCAAATAGCAAGGAACATTTCTTTTTCCATTTGCTTTTGTGGAGAGCTATGTACAAGTGAGGCAAGGAGAAGGCCTCGGTTCATGTAAAATGTAGGAAGATATAATGGAAATTCCACAATAGCCTTTCAAAGTACCTTAACACATTAGGCAGACTAGTTCAGCTGCAGAATTCATTCTACGTTTTCCTACTTTCTGCTTGAAACTTGTGAAATACAATGTTTTAGGGAACTGTCATTTATAGGTTTTACTTCGGTCATTCATTTAGGGAGAAAAACCTTTGTCCAAAAAAGCCAAAAAGAATAATCTCATCTCAGTCTGGCTGGGGAATACCCAGTGGTGTTTGACCATAGCTGAAACATGGGGCAGGACTCATCTTTTAGTTTCACTTTAGTCCTCCCATCCCCAAAAGTTAAACAAGTTATTCTACCCAGCCTCAAGAATTCTTCACTGGCAGCAGCTGGAAGAACATATCCTGCTTGCACAGAATATATTATTCCAGAAGTGGGCAAAAGAGACATTTACTATTCAATTACAGACCCACTCACGTGTCAGCAAAGCCGCTGCAAAATGCAGCTTTAGAATCCTGTGTAAAAGAGGAGTCTGAGTGCTTCGGAGTACTGCAAGTTGTAATACATGCTGCCTTGTTGAGGGCTTGAATTCAAGCCAGATCAGATCTCACTGCAAGGAAATAACAGAGATTTTATCATGAAATAACAGAGATTTTATAATGAAACACACACCACACCCTCTCCCCTTTCAAATAGGGCATTTGAAAGAAATCTTACACATGCTGGCTTTTAACAATGATAAACTTTCTTTATCTTGCTTTAAATACACAGGTCAGCCGGCAAGAGCATCCGCATGGGCTTGCTTTGCCAGTGGGTTTGTCTTTCCTGCACACATTAGTTGAATGCACACATGGTTTTAAAAGAAATCCTTTGGTTTAAGCTGAAAAGGGGAAAAAAAAATATTTGGGTTAATAATTTTGGGCTCCTTCTCACAGCAAACTCCCTGCTCAGAAGGAAAGAAGTACAAAAGGTAGCGAATTAGCTCTAAAGGGCAGATTTTGACCTGATGAAATTGGCGGGGCTATTTAGGGAGCAAGATTTCATTAGAGTTGCTATAGCAATTGGAAGAGTTTGACAAAACCTAATGAAGGATTATGACAGAAATAGAAAAGGCTATAAGCCATCAAAAGCTACAGGAACAGAAGCTTCATAGGCTCCTGAGTAAAATCCCTCTGGAAGTACACTGATCTCCCTGGAAGATATCACACTCGTTTCAAACATTTCCCTGGGGTATTCACTGAGCTATGATTGCAATACAAAACCAAGTGCCCTCTCCACTGCAAGGAGTTATTCATGGGTTTTCCTCTCTGAGAAGCACACTTTATTATTAAGTGCTTTATAATACCAATACTTGGCACTTGCATGGCACCTTTCATCACAGAGTGGTGCAGAAGTTGCTCCTGATGTTGCGTGTTAACCTCCTCAAAGTGGTATTAGGTACGTCCTGTGGGTGAGTAAACTGAGCCTGAGACATTGAAGGACTTTACTCCAGCCTTTCCAGGGATGAAGCCAGGAAGTGCATGGTGGGGGGGGTGGGGGGGTGTGTGGAATCCCAGAGGCTCAGATAAACCTCAGCACATGAGCGACCGGTACCTGCAGAGCTCTCCCCACATCAGATGCCCCATGGTGCTCTGAAAGCTGCTCTGCTGTGCCTCTCCAAGGTGTAAAATCAAAGCTACTGTCTGCAGGGGATGTTAACTCAAACTGCGTGTGTTGCTCATAACAATATGCATGTTTATTCCTTTATGTAATGCCCAGCAGAACCTTTCCCAGTAGGGGAGAGGCTTTTGTCTCAGATCTGAGATTGAGAAAAAGATTGCCTTCAGGTCAGCAGGACACACTTAGAACAATTCTCAGCCCTGAGCTGGTCCAGCCTGCAGCTACTCATCCATTGTAAGAGCAAGATGGAAGGAGGCTTCTTGCCTTGCCTTCTTCCCTCAGCCCATCCAAGTTCCTCTTGCTTATTCTCAGCCTTTGTGGTGAGGACCCTGGTTTCCAAAGACACACACACCTATAGCCCGCTCACGGGAGGGAGAACAGCACGGATTTCAGGTGTCCAGCAGTGATTCTTGAGTTCAGCAAGTGGGACCCACTCTGCCACTGGACAGAGCTGTAGCATGGGATGCATCTTCAAATGACAGCCATGCGCCTGTAGCACGGGCTGAAACAATTTGTTCTTTGCTAGAGACTTCTGAACGGTGTCTTTATAGCATAAAAACCTAAACCGACAATAAAGCCTGTCCTTCACCTGGTTTGACTGGTGTTAACGGAGTTTGTGGAAGATAATTTGATTCTGGGCTTTTTGAAGCCTCCAGAACAGCCCCCACAGCCTCTGTGCTCTGCCGAAGGGCATTAGAAATAATGATTTGATTTAGAAGTAGATTTCTTTTCAATTTTGCCAAAATTGGGCAGTCAGGAGCTGAGCCCTGGGAGGGGGGGGTGCATCCAGGACTGAGCAGTGCAGTGGAGAGCATGGAGAGCTTCTCTCTACTATAGGAAACAGCAGGTAAAACCTGTTTCCCAAACATTTCTGCTAACAGCTCTATAAATGAATTTCCCGTGTTTGTTCAGATGTGTCAGGCGGCTGCTGGTGTGTGTTTGGAACGTGCCTGAGCATCAAAAGATGCATTTTGACATTAACTTTGTTTCTGGCAGAAAAAAACCCAAAACATTCAACACATGGGAGGCCTGGATGTGTCAAGTCCGTATGGTACTGCGAATCAATGCTGAAAAATTACCTTCAGCCTGCCTTTGTCAGGCAGACACAAAAACAAACAGGGTTTGCTTAGCAGGGTCAGAGCAGAGGGCACAGGGAGCACAGAGCACTCAACCACTCACTGCTTGCTGTATTAAACCCACAGGTGATGTCCCACTTAAACCAAAGCCATTAGCTGGCTATTATGTCTTTAACTATGTTCCAGAAATAAAGGTCTTGTAATGTGATTGGGAATATGCTTAATGCAGAAGTCTTATCTTATTTTTATCCTGCTTTAAATACTTTAGAGCTAGATAAGATAATGACATTTTAATTTTTAAGTGAAGGAGCTTTATCTCTATTCATGACCCATTACACTCGTTTAGAATCATAGAACAGTTAGGGTTGGAAAGGGCCTTAAGATCATCCAGTTCCGACCCCCCTGCCATGGGCAGGGACACCTCCCACTAAACCATGCCATCCAAGGCTCTGTCCAACCCAGCCTTGAACACCGTCAGGGATGGAGCATTCACAATTTCCCTGGGCAACCCATTCCAGTGCCTCACCACCCTCACAGTAAAGAATTTCTTCCTTATATACAATCTAAACTTCCCCTGTTTAAGTTTGAACCCGTTACCCCTTGTCCTATCACTACAGTCCCTAATGAAGAGTCCCTCCCCAGCATCCCTATAGCCCCCCTTCAGATACTGGAAGGCTGCTACGAGGTCTCCACACAGCCTTCTCTTCTCCAGGCTGAACAGCCCCAACTTTCTCAGCCTATCTTCATGCAGGAGGTGCTCCAGTCCTCTGATCATCCCTGTGTCCTCCTTTGGACTTGTTCCAACAGTTCCATGTCCTTTTTATGTTGAGGACACCAGAACTGCACACAATACTCCAAGTGAGGTCTCACGAGAGCAGAGAAAAGGGGCAGGATCACTTCCCTCGACCTGCTGGTCACGCTCCTTTTGATGCAGCCCAGGATACAGTTGGCTTTCTGGGCTGCAAGCGCACACTGCAGCTGGCTCACGTTCATTCTCTCATCAACAAACACCCCCAAGTCCTTCTCCTTGGGCTGCTCTGAATCTCTTCTCTGCCCAACCTGGAGCTGTGCCTGGGATTGCTCTGACGCAGGTGGAGGACCTTGCACTTGGCATGGTTAAACTTCATCAGGTTGGCATCAGCCCACCTCACAAGCGTGTCAAGGTCCCTCTGGATGGCATTCCTTCCCTCCAACGTATCAACCGAACCACACAGCTTGGTGTCATCGGCAAACTTGCTGAGGGCGCACTCAATCCCACTGTCCATGTCACTGACAAAGATGTTGAACAAGACCGGTCCCAACACCGATCCCTGGGGGACACCACTCGTTACTGGTCTCCAGCTGGACATTGAGCCACTGAGCACTACTCTTTGCGTGCGGCCATCCAGCCAGTTCTTTATCCACCGAGTGGTCCACCTATCAAATTGATGTCTCTCCAACTTAGAGAAAAGGATGTCATGTGAGACAGTGTTGAATGCTTTGCACAAGTCCAGGTAGATGACATCAACTGCTCTGCCCCTGTCCATCAGTTCCGTAGCCCCATCATAGAAGGCTCCCATATTGGTCAGGCAGGATTTCCCCTTAGTGAAGCTATGCTGGCTGTCACCTAGCACCTTGTTGGTTTTCATGTGCCTCAGCATGCCTTCCAGGAGAATCCGCTCCAAGATGCTGCCAGGCACAGAGGTGAGGCTGACTGCTCTGTAGTTCCCTGGCTCATCCATTTTCCCCTTCTTGAAAATAGGGGTTATATTTCCCTTTTTCCAGTCGTCGGGAACTTCACCTGACTGCCATGAGTTTTCAAATATGATGGATGGTTTGCTATGAACCTCTGGAACCTACCTGCAGATCCTATCTTTCCATAAGCAAATATGGATGGAAACACAACTGGAATTCATACTGAGCGTCAAGCAGTCCCTTCTTTTCCACGTGGGAAAGCTGCCTGAGCTGAGCCACAGCTACATGACATCTCACCCCATGCTCAGTGACTCAGATAGGCAGGGAAGGAGGTGACCAGGGTTGACCTGTGGTTTCAGTGGCAAGAATGGCCCTGCAGGGATACACATTTGCTTGCCCCGTACCTGGGGAAATGGTAGTTTAAGTGCAGAAGCAGGAGTTTTTAATCCCCTTCCAGAAAGTTTTGTTACTGTTAACTCTAATAAAATTGGTCATTTCTCTTTACAGTATCAGATGGCAAATCCCCCTATCAGGTTCGAATCCCCCATCTAAATGCTACACCACAGCATTCCCATTTAGCATTTAGACTAAGGACTCAGTGCTGATCGGGGGATTAGGTGCTTCATATCACGATGTTCCGTATTCTAGTATATTTGAGGCCAGAAAATTATTTCCTTTGTACACTTTTGGATTGCTGCCTTTCAGTTTCAGTGGAAGTTGCTCAGTACTTGCACAAAGAGATCAGGAAAATGGCATTTCCCGACTGATATGTGCATATAATGCACAGAAAATGGAGAAGAAAGCCACATGCTTTCCATTTTATGTTATTCATTGAGTTTCAGTGATTGCTCTTGATACCCACAGTGAACACATGCAGGTGTGGGAGCTCCTACTGCCTACTTATCCAGCTGTCTTACAATTGGTCCAGCACAGATCATGAGTGGATGCCACTTTGGAAGCAACCATTGATCATTCATCAGTTTCACAGCAAGTCTCCCTTGTTCAAAAGGAAGGTGATAACCTTAAAAGAGGTCCATAATCAAATTATTTCTACAGGAAGAGACTAAATACATGCAAGGGCATGAGCAGGCACTAAGGATATAAAACCACAGAGGTGTGCATATGAAGAGGGTCGCATGCTGACGATCCACAACATTTTGTACAGAGATTACAGTTTAGTTATCAATTATAATATCCTTCTGGTAAGATATTTCTTTTCTGAATGAAAATTCTTGCACAATTATTACCAAGAAAAGAGAAAGGAAGCTCTTTGGTTGGATGGGCTGCAGTCCTGCATTTCCATTTTCACTTCTTCAATGGTTTTATTTGGGGTAAAAAGCCTTTTCTGGACATTTGCAGAGTCTAATATCCAACACAGTGCTATCCTGATAGCATAGGTGTGTGGAAAAGAACACCCACTTTTCTGTTTATTGAATTGAGAGCAAGTATGCATAAGGATTTGTTAGAAGTCATCAAAAATAAAAGCTTGAAAAAAATGAATAAAGCAAATTAACCTGAACCCATACAGCTGGTTCTGCTTTGGCTATGGGAACACTTTCTCTCTTCCGCTAACCCAGACACCAAAGGGAAGTCAAAAGGCCTCTGCTCCACTGATGCTGAGCAGTGATTGATGAGAAGTTAGCTGCCTGCAGAAACAGCAATGCATCTCTGCACTGATAAACTGCACAACAGATAAGCCAATATCCAAGCGAGAAGACCTTGAGGTGACAACAGCTTTGGGCATGACAGGGACTGCTCAAGCAGCTATTTTAAGACACTGAGCATTTCCCATTGCCAGGAGCTGGTGGTGCTGGGAGTTGGAGCTACACTGCTCAGCTTCTTCATCAACTACGTAAGGCTTTTGTGCATAGTTGTGGTTTGATATGGAGTTGTCACCATAAACGGACCAAAAACCCCTTTCATGGGCTCCCTGTATCATGCCAAATTGTACTACAGGAAAAGAAGCAGGAAGCCTTGATTTGCTTAAAAAACAATAGTCACAGCATCTCCCAAATACTTGTCTTCGTTTTCCTCCTTGCAGTGACTTGCCAAGCTTCTCTTTGTAGTAATGTTCACTCCTACACTTTCCATGTGTCACCCAGGAGTAACTGGCTACAATATTCTTGGTACAGTCTGGAGGAGCTGGGGTCACACCATTAGACTGTCATTTTCTTAGAATTTCAAAACAACCCTGAAATAAGAGAAAGGAGCATTTGGGGAAGTTTTCAACATATGGTTACATGAGCAAATTTTAAGCATATGGGCTATGAAACGCATTCAAGATGTGTTAAGGCCCATTCAGTGATCCCCAGTCAGTTATTACATGAGATTTCATACGAGAAGGAGCGAGGTGCCTTTTCAGTCTTACAACTAGTCCAGAGGCACTTAATCCACTGAAGAAAGATTAGAATTCACCTCATTTAAAGGGTATTCATTAATTTATTGTCTGAGAATTTGAACAGTAAGTAACTCACCTTTGGGATTTCTCATCTTTGGTCCTAGTACTAAACAATATGGATTCACTACTAAAGAAATAAGAACCATCAAAATATGTATTTAATTTAACTCCATACAGGAGAGTTAGTTCATCCAGCCTCGCTTAAAATGAAAGCTGTAGCAGGTATTGTTGATTATATTATCCCACTGGGAGACAGAAATAAACCTGAATGCGGGAACTTAAATCACGACTTGCGATTCACTAAAACAAAACAAAAGTGGAAAGAAATGTCATATCTTCCCTCTTTATAGCAATATCCAATGTAAAAATGACAGCAATGGCAATTCATAACTATGAATAAGTAACCGATGATAGTAGATCTTTTGTGATGCCAAAAGCTGGTTATATAAAGCTCTAACGTTTTTCTTCTGAGAACTAAAGTGCTTCCTATTGTCTAAAGTATTACAGTGAATCATGAAAGTTATTTGTTTGAGCAGGGGAACTAATGGGCGGCTCGTAAGAGCATACCCTTCCCTCTTTCCCATAGCACAACTCCAAATAAAGATGTCCATCTTAATTTAAGCAACTGATATTCACCAAGACAGCTGCAAACAGTCACGCTAGCAATGCGACTTTCAATGTCATTTGCAGGTATTTATAACTAACTCAGAGAAGTTGCTCAGCCTCAGCATCTCAGTGATTGACTCCAAAAAAGAGAGATTTTCCCTTTTAGTTTAGCCCCATTCCTCTACCTTTGGTCTTGCCTTTTTCCAAGGATGTGCCATCTGCACCTGGTGAATGCATCTTCTGCTGCAGCAGATACTATCCTTGCCCTTCGGTACGGCCCCAAGTGCTCTCTGTGATCACTTCAAAAATGCCAGCCTTGGTGTTTATGTCAGCACTAGTAAATCAAGGGAGAGAAAAGACCTCTGAATTCCTCCACAAACACACCTGAGATTCTCTACCGGAAACCCCAGTAAGGACTCACAAACTGATTCAGTGACTGTGGGGAGTACACCTCTGCAGTGGGTATTCTGCATAAAACTGTGTTCTCCTTCTGAAAACCACAAAGAATTCCACAGGGGATGAGGGGCAGTGACCAGGTTGGTGACTTGAAAGAAAAAAAGGAGAAAATACTTTAAAACCCAAGCAAACTACAGAATCTTTCAGCAAAGAGTGTGCACTTTCTGCCTGGTTCTCTTCCCTGGGGGGAACAGCTGGGGCTTGATATACTTGGGTGAGCATTTGCTTCACAAGGCTCATTAACACGTACAGAGAGTGCACAAAAGTTTGGGTTTCGCCTCTGACAACCTGTTCACAGGCACTGCTGGTCCCTGCTGGGCTGGGAGGAGAACTCGTGGTGCTGAGTCCAGCTGAAGGCTCTGCAGCATTCCCAGGAAAGGTGATGAGCGGCACAGACAGAGCGGGTTGCAGTGTGGGCTTTCGGACACCATTTGTAAAGGACAAAGAAAACCCAGAGGCTGTATAAAAAGGAATAGTAATAGTGGAAAACCAGCAGGACAATAAGATCGACGTTAAGCAACGTTCAAAATAAATAAGGAAGGAGAAAATATGGGAAGCAGCAGCACCTGTAAACAGTCTGCTATGGCAGACGTAACCTGTTGGGAGAAGCAGTGTAAGGAAGCATTGGTCAGAGCTCCATGGCTGTTCCTTTTGGCAGTAATATTATTCAGTTTATTCCCAAGGTCCATAACCTTTGAATTCTCTTTGTTTTTAAGCCATCTCTTGGGAATGGTGCTGTCTGGGCATCCCCGCTCTGTCCCTGTCTGTGAGCACAGCTGGAGATCTTTGTTTCAACATGAGCAACATCAGCAGCATCCCCTCGGGGCAGCTGGCACAGAGCAGCTCTCATGGGTGCTGGGAGCTAGTGCCTGCATCCACACTCCATCTAAGATGTCTTGCTTCACTGTACCAAAGGGAACAGCTCTGGTTGCCCAGCCCTGCTCTCATGCTTGGACGGGCTGCTCACTAATTTCCACATCCAGCGTGCTACGCTTGCAAAGAGAGACCTATTCTTTACCTTGCCCTTTATTCAATGCAAAGCTTCGTGCTCTCAGATTGAAATCTGAGCCTTGGCTGAATTCAAACTTGTTTTGTCTGCATATTTAGCCTGTCATTTTCTTATCCATTTACCATCTTTTTTCCCACCCAGCCGTGTGCAGGAGAGGGAGGTTTGCATGAAGGTCATTTGTACAGGAGCTGTTGAGCTTGGCCAAATCCAGCCCTGCAGCATGTCCCCCACTAGCAGCTTCCAATGTCCCCATCACAGCACCGCACAAAGCCGGGTACCAGACATTCCCCTGCATCCCAGGCACTTAATCACCAGCTCATATCAGTGTACAGTGGGAAGATACGTGGAGGAGGGAATTTTAAGGGTAAAATAAGAACTATCACAGTCAGCACTGTTGTTCTTTCCCAGCAAAACTCTCCACTAATGAAGGCTGAGGAAGCAAAGTGTCAGATGTGACCCTTAGCAGAGGAGACTCTTGAAAAAGTCAAGATTTAATGGAAGCCCTTGGAAGCCCTTCATTTTTGAGAAGTGGGCCACATTTTCCTAAGACTGAAAACAAGAGCTGTGCAGTGGAAGCATGAAATTTAACACTCAAAAGAACTGTACTACACAGCAATTGCAAACAGCAATTGAATTCCTTGGAAAGCAGAACCAGAAGGATGGTTTCACCTGGGAGCACCTCCTCCAGACCACCTAGTTGATCAAATACTTGAGATTTAAACAACTACAGTTTCCGGACATTGCTACAACTCACACCAAGTGACTCCAACATCTTTATGGCATGAAAAACCATGTCTCATATTCTTTGAATGTGCATCATATTATAAATCACCCACTAAGGTGATAAAGGTGTGCACTTAAAACAAAATACATGCTCTGCTCCATGGGGCTATTCAGCATAACAAAGCTGCCCGAGGGCAGCTAAGTTAAAAGAAGTGTATTGCTCTTATTGGCATTTCTCATGGTCCAGATGAATGCACAGCAGCAGCTTCCCAACCCATTGCCTTGTTTCTGCTTTGCCCTGCAAGATCTCCCCACCACGCTGACCCGAATAGATGCAGACAGCAAATGGCCAGGCAGGTGCTGCACACACAGGGACGGGTGGTGGGACAGGGCTCTGTTGCATTTGGCATGCAAGGCTCGCCACCCCAGCAGACTTATTCCAGGCAGTTAGAGACACTTGTCCTTCTGTCTCACTGACTCCCTTCCTAACACCTTCATCTCATTACCTGGAAGGTTATGTTTTACAGGAAAGATAATTACCTGGTTCTGTCAGCTGCTGTTTGATTTCTGGATTTCATTCCAGCAAGACTTTTTCTTATAACAATGACTTTGCTAATGAACAGTCCTCCGTGCTGCCCATTTATAACACCTTTCCTATTATACCTGCTAGACGAGGTCTGACACCGCACAACAAACATTACTGAATTAAACCTCAGCTGTAAAGTAAGCAAGCCTTATTATACCCAATTTTACACTTGGGTGAACTTACATACTGGAGACGTTTAAGTGACTTTCCACAGCATTAGAGAATGAGGTGGTGAAAGCAGAGATACTGGAAAAGTCCAGCTCTCAGTCACTCGCACCAGGCCCCTCTTCAAGAAAACAAATTTATTAAGCATGTGGTTAATGTTAAGCTTATGAGCAAGGGGGCATTAAGCCATTACAAACCTCACTTCTTTCAACATGCCAAAAACCCACTGCAGCCAGCAATGATGGGATATTAATCAAGCACTCCACCATCCCCATGGTCAGTAGGCTGCAGTGATTTATCACTTTGCAACAAAAGGATGTGACATTCACAGCTTCTGGCACAGAGGTGGAGGAACGTATGCTGGAAAGGGGGACATTTGGGGCCTCTTTGACCCCAAAACTTAAAGGAAAGCCATAGCAAAGCAAGCAATGTGATAAAAAGTGATACGGTTTTCAGAATC
Source organism: Amazona ochrocephala (assembly GCA_039720435.1). NCBI lineage: Eukaryota > Metazoa > Chordata > Aves > Psittaciformes > Psittacidae > Amazona > Amazona ochrocephala. Next base: position 18,841,478 of record CM077889.1, read on the forward strand.
AAGAAGGAGTGTTTTCAAAATGTGGCTGTCCCTTACAGGGATGCCAGCCATGCCAGGATTTGCTTTCCTTTAAATAGCATCAGTCTCCAAAGATTAGCCAACTAATCTGGTACAGGCATCAATGGAATCAACCACTTAGAGGTGACAGTCATGTCCATGATGGCCAGGGACCAGCTCAGCAGCAGAACCACCCAGAGAAGCTGTGGCTGCCCCATCCCTGGCAGTGTTCAAGGCCAGGTTGGACACAGGGGCTTGGAGCACCCTGCTCTAGTGGAAAGTGTCCCTGCCAGTGGCAGGGGTTGGAACTGGATGAGCTTTAAGGTCCCTCCCAACACAAACCAGGCTGGGATTCTATGAACCAAGCCTGAACCTGCAGCACAGCTAATGAGCAGAACAGAAAGACTTAGTATTCCATGTATCCCCCCCTCCATCCCCAAGGCTTTTCAAATCCCAGCTTTGTCATTAACATCCCTTCTGATTACCTGGTTGTCTGTAAAATAGAAGCATTTTCCTTTCTAAGTGCCCAGTTCATCCTTTTAGCTCCATTCAATCGTGCTGCCATCTCACCTTCCTCACATCACAGGTCACGGAAGTTGCAATTACTTTACAAACGCTGGGTTGCCATTATGTGCAAAACAAAGCAGAAGGAGATGGTGGTGAAGAAAAGAGGGTTTTGTGCAATAATAACCAAGGCAAATTAATAACTCCAGAGAGAATGGCACTAAATGCATATGCTGCAATAGAGGGACTCGGGGGTGCAATATGAGATGTTTGGGGGGCAGGCTGGTTGGAAAATCAGCTGAGGAAAATAGTCTGCAGTGGGGAACTTTAAACTGAAATTATTCCAAATGAGAGAAACTGAGTCACTGCTGTATTTGGGACCTCCCTGGCATGGGAAATGGCTCTTCGCTTAACCTGGAATGTGCCATCACACGACACGTGTGGAGCTGTGCTCTCACTCCTCATTTTAGCAAGAATTAGTAACTTGGGAAAGCAAGAACTATTTAAGCACTAAAAGAAGAGAGGTCGCTGTACGATGGGAGTAGGAATATCAGGCCACACTAGAAAGGAGTTGGGATTTGGTAACAAATTCATCCTTCAAGACATCCCCTTTACATCAGACCCCAAGCCCAACCTCTTGCCTGCAAAGCACTTGAAAACAGAAGCAGAGTTCCTGCCCTGTGGTTCTAGCTCACTTTTGCTGTCCTAATTGAGTTTTTGTGCTGCAAATAGATTTCTTCCAGAGGAAGAAGGAAAAGACAGGATAAATCCTGGCTGCCTTCCAGGAAGCTCTAGTCATTTCAGTATCATCTTAAGATTTAGACCCTAAAATGACTTATAAATGGACCAATTTTGCACTGCTTAATGGAGACTTGTACAAGGCAGAGTGGGGATTCCAGGTTTGTTGCCAGATGGGACAAAAGCCTTGGAGGTATGCATTTCATAACTTGGGAAAAACTCATTTGGGATTTCTTACTGGCAAATTCAAGTTGTCCACAAGCCGGATACTCCTCTCATACTGGTATAAACCTGAAGTACACTCACTAACCCATGGGAAGGGAGGGAGGGAAAGAACTGTGAAGAAACCAGGTCACAGCGAGAACTCTTGGGGTGTGCAGAAAGAGGCTGTGGTGAACCTCATTTCGTTTTTTGACCAAATCCAAAGGTAGATGGGCAAAGGATGCTCATGCAAACACCAGCTTGGAGCTTGAGCTCTCCCTCCTCTTTCCATGACACGAAATACAGTTTAATACCCCCAGAGTTTTGTCACCCAACAGGACCGTTTTGGCTGGGTGCGGTCACTGGCAATACATTAAGCAGAGATAAACCTTTAGTCTGAACCACTCAGCACTCACCATTCCCCCAAACATCTGCCAGATCTGTGAGGCCAGCACTTCAGAACTAATCATGCGCAAGTTATTCAGCCAAGGACAGCTGCCCATCATGTGGGACTGGCTCCTTTCCTCCCCACTTAGGCAGCTGCTAAGGAAGGACAAGCACTAACATGCTCTTTGCGCACCAAAACGCTCCAGGGAGAGCTCTCCTTGCTGAGTCCAGATGACATTGCACCCCATGTAGGAGCTGTGACATTAAAACTTTCTCAATGCATATTACATAGAGACAAAGGAATGAGCTGAATTTCATCATGTGAACTTTACAAGCAGAAAAATCAAGCACGTGTCAGTACTGCTGCAATTTCATCCGCTCTCTGGTCTCCACAGCATATGGTCTGATGGTGCTATTCTATTTGCAGTCCCTGGGAGAGCAGTTTGAAACGGAGAGAAATAGCATGGTACATTTGAGTTTATGGGGTATTAAAAGGGCTACAGTGAATGGTAGCCAAGGTACCAAAGTGAATTATTTATAGTGCAATTGCACTTTCTTCTAGACTACCCTTCAGACAGGTCAGGCCTCGGACATTCACATTAGGTCTTGTTAAGTCCAAAGAAGTCAAGGCTGTATCCAGCAATGCAGATACATATTATATTGTGTTCAAGTAAAATTCCTTCAAAGTAGCACTCAGAGAATGACATTACTGGGTTCTCAGGTTAAGGACAGACACAGATTTTACATAAGCCTCTCCTCATATAATTTTTCCCCTTTTTTGGGGGGCATCTAGTGTACCATGAGCTCTATATTTTCACAGTTAGGACAAACCCAGACTCCCTTTCTTTCAGCAGTACTGAAGATAAGAGTCTGCCAAGGCATCTCTGTGAGCTCAGGTACCAGTTAGGTCCATGCAAATCTAATTTGCACAGAAAAATGGCACCAGTTCTGCACTGCAGAGTGCTGCAGTGATTTGCTGCATCACTTTTCTGCTGTTGCGAGGTAAACCTTGCGGCCTGCAGGAAAAGGTGTTAACCTTCCCCAGCTGGCGATGAAGGTTTTGGCTGAAGGAGATCTTCCTGAACCAGTGCATAACCCAGACACTGCTCAGCACCCTGCAGAGCCTCCTTTGGTGGGGGGGGGAGAGTTTGCTTTAGCCAGGCTGGAATTAACACCAAGACCTAACAGCCTATCAAATTAGGCAGGGCTTTCTAAGACAAAGATACTACAGAAAAGGGATCAGAATAAACCCTTAAGCATAATCAGGATGCAATTCTCCAGGAAACACTAATATTAATGATTTAGCTAGATTGCACAGTTGGATTCTGGAGCAGGGCTGGAAATCACCGCTGCCCTTCTGTCCTTGGACTCCGAAGAACCCTGCACTAATCCCCCCTCAAGCTGACCAGTTCCCAGCTCAAAAAGTGTGAGAAGGATGTTGGCCATCCTGGATCCCGCACTGTGGAAGACTGGTACCCCCCTGTTCCTGGTTCTGAGTAGCTGCTGTGCTCCTCCTCTGCCTCAGCCATAAGCAAGCAGAACAGAAACAGTCTCAGCAGCAGCCTAATGGGTACATATTTTTATGAGACTTGATAGCACTTTAATTGATTTTATTGCAATTTATGGCATTTGCATAATGATGTGAGTCAATATGAAGATAGTGAAGCAGGAGGTTATAAAAAGCATTTCAGAGTCTCTCTCTCAGGGAGCTGAGTCCAATCCCAGCATTTTAACTTTCCAGTTTTCTTCTTCTTGGTAACGTGGCTGTTTTACATAACGTTCTGAAGCAAGTAGCAGCATTCTGGCAATATGCTGAGTAGAAACAGCATCACAAATCACATCTACATTGTTAAATCCCTCTACCAAGGACTTTTTCAATCACACCACAACCTTACTTAGCCAGTAATCACACAAGAGGCACCCCTTGTGGCAGCAACAGCAGCAGTGCCACCGTCCTGCTCCGGCCAAGTGTGTGCCTCTACCAGCTCTGCCCTGCAGCTTAAGCTGTGCTTTTGCTCCAGGGACACAGGCCGATTCACCGTCCAAAGCACAAGACACACAGATGATTAATGGGACAATATTATGACTTAAATGCAACTAAAGAAGATTTTGTTATCTGTGAGCAATTCTGTAGATTAGACTGTATGGAAAAGCTTAGATATTGAGCCAACCCAACGGGGATTCATTTGAGTGGAAGGCTTGTAGGTAAGTAAGTATAAGATTATCATCATTATTAGAGTTTTTTCTTCCAGCACTGATGGCACAGCAGTTGTGATATATAACTGCATTAAAGCAGAGCTCAGTAAACAAAGCTTGGCCAGCATCATGCCAAATGACTGCTAGAGATGGGAGCGTTGCCCACAGACACCTCATCCGACAGGACTTTCTGTCTTGGCAAAAGCCCCCTGAAGGATCCATTTCCATTGCACATTACAATCCACTGCTTTCATCCCATTCACTATCAGCAGGACTAAACCAGGAAATTTTTCTTGTTTTCCTAACAAATGAACTCTAGCAAATGTGAATTATTAGGATGCGATTCTAATTATAACAAAAAGAGCTATAATTAATGCTTGTTAACAAACTTGTGGGAGTAATTAGACTACCTTTCAGCAGAAAACATCACATCAGTATCATAAATATTAGTAGTAGTAGTATGAAATATTATCCTTCCTAGATCCTCCTGTCTCTCTATGTAATAAACTCACAGTGTTTCCAAGGCCACATTAGAGCCCAGGGACTGCTGTTTTAATCCCAGCAACTAAAGAATTTGAAGTAACAAAACATGAAGAAGACATAGGAATTAATCAATTCTCAATTCAAGTAATTGTTTACTCAAATGCATAAATATAGGTTTGGCGCTGATAGCAAACTGGTAGCACCTAGAATATGGCATACTTTGAAAGCAAAAGAAGCAAAAATCAATCCTTTTACAGTGGAGTCAATTTTAGCTCCTCTGTAGCTGGAATGACACCCAGGAAAACAATGCTTGTGATCAGTAACCCATGGTTTGCTCTAACGGCACAAAGTCATGTTAGCACTTTGCTGGGTGCTGCAATGGCATTGGCTGGGCAGCAAAAACCTGTCAGGAAGCACAAAGCAAGTCTCGTGATACCCAGAGGTGAGAAGTAGGGGGCAATGGGAGAACATCCCCCTGTTCTGGGAGCAGGAATAGGGACCAGAAGCCCAGCAGTGACCCAGGGCTCTGGCCGTTCCCTGAGAGCCCCATCCAAAGCCCAAGCCAGGGCTTGATGGGGCTGTATATCAGGGGCACACCTCACCATGCAGCCAATTGCATGAGGCTCTTGGTGCAGAGCCACACAAAATGTAACACGTGTTCCAGCCAGCTCACCCATCTCTGTTCTTGCCTCTACATATGGTCAAACATTAACCTGAAGAAAGTTGCCATCATAATTACTTGTAGAATTTGAGTAAAGCCCAGAACTAACACTGGTCAATTCTTAGACTTTCTTCCAATTGAGAGTCCAAAACCCCTCCTAATTTAATAATCCTCACAGCAGCCGTGGGATCTAAATGTGTTTCATTACACTCCTTTTACAGATGAAAAGTGCAGCAACAATAAAATAAAGCCACAATCCCACATAAGCCTGACTTCAGGTTAGCAGGAAGATAACTGGGGTAGAAAGCACAAACCAGGCCAAAAGGGAGGGAAAATCCAATCCACAGCTCTGAGGTGGGAGCATTTCTCCTTCCTGGCCCCTTGGAGGGGCTGAGAGGCTCAAGTCATTACACGCTACGATTGGGTGTGCATGTACTCTGTAAGATAAAATTACATCTACAGATGGTCCAGACAAAAAAACACAGCTAATTTTAGCTTGGACAGAACCTCGTGGATGTATCCGGGGAATAAAATTAGGTGCACTTCATGTTCTTTTCAAATTATCGGGGAGAGCTTACTCCATAAATAAATATCAGACAAAACTCGATCCCATGCTCCGTACAATGCAGTTCAGTATGTAGTTTTTTCCCATCACAAGTAGCAAGAAAAGCATATTTCTTTTTGTACATCTACACAGACACATTAAGAGCTGGGTATTTTTTCCTCCCTCGTGTAAAATCCCATTATCCCACAGTAATGTGTCCCTTGTACCCTTTATAGATTATTTTTCCGCTTTTCCAATTCTGTTAAATAATTAGTGGTAATTGCCCTAAGCAAATGGTTACCATGCAATCCAATACTGTCAGCAAGCAATTGTGCTTTTGAGATGCCCTTGTCATCCCATGTCTTCCATTAGCAGAGCCCAGAAGAGGACAGCCAACATGGACATCTATTGTACTGCTCTTGAGATTCAAGGAGGCAACTTGCGGGAGGGTTAGCATCAAACCTACACACTTTGGCACTGGTATAACTGGAGAAAATGGGGTCAGGAAGGTTGGGGTGAAGGATGGGGCTGCCCAGTTCTGCTCTATTCTGTGCTGGGGCCAGGGAAGAGGCAGAGGCAGCACCACTGGATGTCCCCCATCCCCAAACTCACTCTTGGTGAGGCTGGACAAGCTAAGAAGTACATGGCAAGAGCTATCAGGTTGGTAGGAAAGAGGATAGGAAAGACCAGATTCTTGGGAAGCAGGTCGAAACTGGACATCTGCAAGAGAGCATCTCCAGAGGGACAAGGAGGAGGAGAGTGGGAAGAGGCTGTGCCTGCAGTGAGATGCTTCACATCCTTTGCGTGAGCAACAGCTGAATTCTACCAAACAACCAGAAAAGCTTCCAGCCTACATACTTGTCTCCCAAACTGTCAGATTCCCTGTTAACAACTGAACAAGCAGTGCTGTGGCTCTCCATGGCATACCCACCTCGTTAGTCTGCAATTCGCTTAGTTTAACGTTTCATAGTGCTTGCTTACTTTTTGTGAGAGTCCAAATGTGTTGTGCGTACCCCAAACACACTGAATCACCAAAACACAGTGCATGAAAGGAAGAACAGATTTCTTACTTGCGTGGTGTTGTCGATTTGCAGGTAGTGCATTGGGTCCCAATCACACAGCCTAGGACCAACTGCATTGGTTTCTGTAAGGAACCCGAACATCCAGTGTCAAACATCTCAGCTTTTCAAGCCTGTTCCTTGGAGTAACAAAAGCAAAATATCATTGAAGGCTGTGAAATCTTTATGCCATTGCATAAAATGCAAGAAATTCAGGCTAACATGGAATAACTCTTCTCTGGGATTAATTATGTTTATTATGGCCAGTGATCTTCAGGTTGAGCCTCAGCAGTCAGCGAGTGTGAATGGTAGGTACAGCCCATTACACTCCAGACAAAAAGCAATTTGCAGCTTTCACACAGTGGTATGCAGGATAATGATACTGTTTACACTATTCAGTACCTTTCATATGAAGAATTTTAAGTTCTTGGCAAACAGTAACTCTTACAAGTCCTTGTGTGGGACATTTTACCTTCCCTTTACGGATAAATTGGGAAAGAGCTGTGCTTGCCTCCGGACTAGGCTGCAAAAAGTGATGGTGCTTCTGTTGTGATGAGAAGTTGTGATGCCAAATCATGGCTCAGGCTCCCAATGCGATGTTTAAAACAATATTTACCCTTCATTTATCACTATCATTGTATTACTCAATTCCTCCACACTATCGCTTCTTTCCTGATCCCTTTTTTCCAGGTGTACAAATTCTCCATTCCCTACTACATCTTTAAACAGTCTCCAAAACCATATTAGCACTATTAGCACTTCCACAGCCTGGGTTTTCAGCACTGCCTTGTGCTCCTGTAATTTATCATTTGACCCTTCAGTTCTTCAGAGATTAAAACCAAACCCTTCTGAATCTACGGAATAAATTACCATCTTTATAATAAAGATATGACTAATGTAATTCCAGTCAATTCAGAATATTCTGAAGTATTGCTCATGGCACCGCTGCTGGATAAAAATAAATGTTCAGACAATTTCATACTTCAGCACAGTGATATCTCTGTGATGCATCATCCTGGATCCACATAATTACGAAGTAAAACTAAAGTGTATTTTAAAAGATCTTCTCATTTCTCATATATGTAAAAGTCTCATCACTCATGCATGCACGAGCTCTGTAATTGCAGAAGCAGCATTGTAACATTGCTGTTTTGACAGCATATTTTGAGCAATTTTTCATTCTCAGGGATTTTATTTTTTCTTTTTCTCTCTTTTTAATTGTTTTTTAACTGGGACAAACCTAACAACCCATTTTGCATCGCTTCCAGCAGCATCTCCACCACCCTGTAACAATTTAAGGGCAGAGCTCCCCCAGCATCGCTGTGGCAGTCACCAAAGTGGAGGTCCCCAGATGAGAACAACCCAGAGTAAGGACAACCAGCCCTGCAGCTCAGAGACTGCACCAAGCTCTGATCCCACCTCAAGGGCAAAGCAATTGCAGCACAGACCAGGACAAGAAATAAAGACAGCACTAAGGCGGTGGCCAGGCCCTTGCACCCCAACGCCATGGCTCTCCCTCCCTGCACTTTGTCTTCCCTCCTGCATGCAGGCATGCCCATCCATCACATCTGCCCAAACCTCCTCTGGCTGAAGGGTGTCTGACACACACCTGCCTGCTCTGCTTCTGTTAACTGACACATTGTGCAGAGCCCCAAAAGCAGAGGTGTGGAGCAGAAGCAGCCTTCTCCCTAGTGAAAATCAAGGCACAAGTCACTGTTCTTAATGAGGGTGCTGAGGCGCTGGCACAGGGTGCACAGAGAAGCTGTGGGTGCCCCATCCCTGGCAGTGTTCAAGGCCAGGTTGGACACAGGGGCTTGGAGCAAGCTGCTCTAGTGGAAAGTGTCCCTGCCCATGGCAGGGGTTGGAACTGGATGAGCTTTAAGATCCCTTCTAACATCTCTGGGATTCTATACTGGACCAAGGTTATTGCACCCAAGAGCCCACCTCCCCTCAAGCATCCTTCTTACCCAGGACTGAGGGGTAGCAGGATTTGACCTGATCAGAGCCACTCTGATACAGGTTATCTTTCTGCCCAAGCCACCCGTCTAGATACGCGTTACCAACGATGCAGCACATAAGGCACAGAAAGTGGGCAGGCAATATTTCATGATGATAAGTATTTTACAGCTGTATGTCCAATCTCTCTTCTGGATTTCAGTGAAATCTTATCAAAATAAATAAGTCATTTATATGCAGGATCGTGGAAACACTCTCCACTCTGTCTTCCTGAGAAACTGGCAGGCTCCAATTGCCTCTGTTACCTGGCTAAACAGATTGCTAATATAACCAAGGTATGTGATAATACTCCCAAAGCATCGTTTTACAAAAGGGCAGAATTATTTGACCCAAACAAGTCCCAATATGCTTAATGTGTTACTGTTGATAGAAATCTCTCCTGCCTCTCACTTCAGCATAAATGAACACACAAAGACGACAAAAGCCCTTCAAAACGAGTTAAGAAATACATATCTGCAAATCTCCAGAAATTCCTTTCTCCCTGACATGAGCAATTCTGACCTCATCGTAGGTCTGAGAAATTCCTGTTCTCATTCGAGAAACTGCTCAGATCTAGAAACTTCTGTTTTATCTGAAGTTTGATGTGCCAGACCAGCCCGCAGCTCACAAAGCACTGAAAGGGAGATTTGCTGAAGTATTTGGGTACCTAAAAATGAAGATGGGCATCTTGTGGGATTTGAAATGGATGGACGGGAATGAGGCTTTTACATCAGTCTCTGAAGGATTAATTTGGGCTTCGTAAGAGCCAGAAGCACAACTGACATCTCCATCACATTCCAGCACACAGTCCAAACCCGTTCATGGCTGTGCTCCTGGGTGTTCAGCACAGTCCATGCATCCATACATTGGAGCTGGTCCTTCAGCTATGTGGCTTGGGGACAAAGTGGAAAAACATGAGTGTGGAACATAGCCAGTAGAGTCCTTGAGCTTCAGCGTCTATGTAGGAGATGCTCTCAGAGGCTAGTACCATTGCAAAATGGAAACCCTTAAAGACGCATGCTGCATACATGGGTCATCAGCTGCAGTGGGTACTTTAATGGGTTCTGCGGGCCGAGAGCATGTTAATCTCTTGACCGGACTGGGACTCACTCATTTCACTTCATCTGCAGACATGCAGATAGCTTTTAACAAGTCAAAGATGGTCTTTAAGGTCCCTTCCAACCCAAACCAGTCCGTGGTTCTATGAACTCTGAGAAAAGGCTGTCCAGCTCTTTGGCAGGGATTATGTACTTGTATGGTAACCGTAACAATACTCACTACTGATGCACGGTCCCATTGGGTTGGAGTCTGTGCTGCACCATCTTTAAGCCTTCACCTGCCTTCAGCACATGGGTGGGGGATTGGCAATGAAAATCAGCTGAAAATGAAGAAATACATCATGGGATATAAATGCAGCTTAGGAGAAGGTGAGGCTGTGCAACAAAACCAAGGGTCAGGGGTAGCACATGGGTCAGCCTGTGCTCCCCCAGCCGGGGGGACATGCCCTGTTAGCTCAGGGCACCCACTTTGCACTCAGGCTGCAGCACAGACTTGTCCTAAGAAAAGTGGGGGGTTTCCCCTTAATTTAATTCAGATTTCACACTCGAGGATGCCAGTTCTCAGCCCAGACACTGAGAACAGACTAAGCAGCATCCCTTCCAGGTTCGTTCCCTGCTCTTCCTGCCCACAAACATCCTTGCGATCTCTTGCTCTTAGGAAACATCCACATCCTCAACCCCAACCCTGTCTCCCTTTTCTAACTGTTGACAACCACACTGTGCCTAAGTCCAGGGCTTGTGCCAAATGGCTCCAAGTTTGCATTACAATCAGCTGGCCCAGAAATCTTTATTTCTGTTTTATCTCCCTCGCAATGTGTGCCACAGTCTAGAGACAGCAGGAGCCCTGCATCCCAATCAGGGGTCTGGCACTCCACAGGGATGTGAGGGGAATCCTGAGCATGGAAGCTATAGAAATGCTAAGTGTGATTAACCTTCCCCTTCCCTGCCCAGCAGCCTCCACAGAGGCATATTTGTACATGCTTAATTTTGGTTAATAGAACCAATACGCGTGCACTTGCACATGCACCGCTGCAAATTGGCTTTCAAAACAACCAAGTCTGCGTATGAGTCTTCCCCACAAACAGACCCTTGGAAAACATCTTCACTGGATGTGTTTGCCCGAAGTTGTTAAAGCACTCGAGCTCTTTGGCTCGTGTGTTCAAACTTGGGCGCTAAACACAGGCAGTTCAATTCCAGATTTATGGTTAAATAAATAGCCGCAGCTTTAAAAAGCTAAAATCAAGAGATCTCAGTGGACATGAAAGGGCAGCATTAAAGTGAGAAAACACTTTCTCTTTGTTTTTATGCTTTGTCAGCATTGTAAGCATTCTGCAGGAAGCGTTTTTGTCCTTGGCATAATGATATTTAATAAACCATAATGGCACTCATTTGCCCATTCCCTGACGAGGCTGGTCTGAAAAGCTCCATTCCTTTATTCCTGCATGTTCTTGATGAAATAAACTTTGCCCTCATCCTGTCGTCTTTGCCGGGGTCTTTCATCAGCAATTCTTGAGCTTTTCAACCCATTTCATAAGCTGCAATACAGAACTGCCGGATCAAGAAAATGCTGCTTTATCACCTCCAGTTAAGCAATGGGGCTAAGTGAGCTCACTGGGGACGAGGAGTGCCTTTAGAGCACTCAGTCTGGTGTCTCTGCTCCCTTTGGCTTTAAATGTTCATTTCTTGGGTTGCCGCAGGCAGTTATAGAGACTTTACACTAGACAGAGATACTGCTGCTGGTTATCCCAGGCAGCTGCTGGGGCAGAGGGGATATCACAGCCCCACAGCAAGGCCAGAACAGCCAGGCTGGAGGAAACCCACAGCATGTCACAGCTTCCCCAAACCCCCACATAGCCACAGCATCCCAGTCCTGCACCAATGCATAAATAACTAAAGCTGCAGAGGTTTGTATGCTCAGCACTGAGCTTGGTCTGAAGTATTAAGCCACATGGTAGCAGAATGATGGGATGAACAGTGATGGGAAACTGAAGCCTTTATAAAACCACTGCTGGTCTCCAAAGGACAGGGCAACCCTCCGGCAGCAGGACAGGGCTTCTAGGTAGGGTTAAAGCTGGCAATAAGCGACCATAAAATGCAATATTCCAGTTAATGGCAGTCTGGGGTATATAATAAATACATAAATACATGCAAAGAGCATTGTTCATCTCATTTTTAAAATGACCTTCAAGAGGAAGCCCATTTCCAGGGATTCAGCCCACACAAACACTCAAGGGGGGTCCTGCTCCAGACAGACACTGCCCCTTGGCTGTTTCCATGAGAAGGAAAAAGGCAGACAAAGCATAGTATCAAAGACAACCATAACCCACTGTGATCGAGTGTTTAAATCATATTCTGACCCTAAATAATCCATCAGGCTCAAAGATGCACAACCAGAGACGAGGTGCCATGGGACTGGTACCCAGCTCCGGGGAAGACACTTGCCGTTTGCAGAAAGGAAGAAACCTCTTACAGCAACCAGAGGGTCAGGAGCCTTCTCCCTGCAGCAGGCCCTGAGATCTGTCTTGGCTAATATCTGAATTTCTCTATGTTAAAGGCTCATAGGGCTACATGGGGATGCTCCCACCCAGGAGCATCCTAAATGCACCCTGTGCTTGCTTTCCTCTTCCCAAGGATGGCAGCATCCATGTCTGATCCCATCCTCACGGCCCGCAGCTTCCCTTCTTTAGTATTAGCAAGGGGTTAAACATTCCAGGGCTTTTCTTTGTAAACTGTATAAAAGCCAGCTGAAGTGCCATTCGTATTGAGAAGCTGCCTCTCTCCATCAAGGCTTCTTGGACTAAACACAACAATATAACAAACATTGGCCATTAATAATTGAGAAAAACTCCTTCCCTGCGTGCTCTTTTTCATCAGAATGATGTGTTATTAGTTTATAGATATATATTTTTTAGCTGAAGGCTTTTTTGGCAGCAATTTGGCCTTCACAATAATGGACTTTACTGTATGTAAAGCCTTGGAAAAATTATGTTTTAGAGAGAGAGGCTCAACAGTGAATGAGTCTGGGTAGGAAAGGGAATTTGTTTTACAGTGAAATAGAATAATAGTGCCATCTTTTGGGCTACCCGACTCTGCCAGCATCCTGGCAGGGGCTCAAGATGTCCAAAGCCCACTTGCCACCTCAGCAGCTGGATTTGGGTCTGGCTGGTGCTGTCTCAAAGTCTTAATTTTTCCTAAAATCACAATAATTCCGGGATTCAGCACATCTGCAAAGGAAAGAACATTAATCCTCGAGGTCAGGGCTCTGCTTTTCATTCTCACTGCCATGCCCAGCTGCATCCATACTTATATCTTATATATAAACTCGTTTGTGTCCCTGAGAAGCACTGCAATGATGTTAAATCCAGCTTTTTCCCTGCAATCTTACAGAGATTCCAGCTGTAGAGCAGCAGGGGCAAATACCATCAGCACCCACCAGGAAAGACTAACCGCTGATTTACAAGGGTTTTCAGCCAAACCCACTTCTAATTAAATACAGTCCAACTTTTTTTCCTCTCCCTCTCTCCCTATGTCATATATACCTCCATTAATCCATCCGAGTGCTCTGTAACCTTTTTGATACTACCAGCAACCGAGTATTCAGCCAGCAGAAGGGCATTTAGCATTCATCCCTGAGTCAGTCCCTGCTCCTTGCTCCTTCCACACCAAAAACTGGCTTTGAGGGGTGTAAAACTGCTATTTTCAGACAAATTGCCCAGGTGAAAATCAGGGGAGAGAATCTGAGCCTCAGCTCGACTTTCACTTGCTGACTGATTAAGGGTAGTAGTAGCTCAATAATAACCGCATTAAAAGGTTATACTGCTGAAGTGCAACACTCCCTATTGAGACATTCAGCATTCAGCTCCTAAGGAGTGTACCCTTCAGTCAATATTTTTGTCTATACTCACCTTTTCCTTTCTGGTCTCACAAATGGACTCTTCAAGCACCTTCCTTTTGATTCCACAAACCCGACTTGTTGGAACGATTTGGTTAATGTTTCTTGTACTGAGAAAAGGACACACTTTGGAGCTCTTTCTCCGCACCAATGGGCATAACTCCACAGCACTGCATTTCACAGTGTTATTTCTGTTTCCTAGGATCATAGGGAAAACTAAAGATCAGGAGTGATTTGACACAGGAAAGAATCGTAGGTGAGCCAGCATCCAGCCATGGTCTGCAAATAAGATCCTGAGTTATCGACTTTGCATCGACATCAGGAAGTCTATTAAATGCTGCTGTGGGCAATATGTATTTGACATTGTACAGGTGCACAACACACTGGCAAAGCATCCCAGTGAATGACAAAACCCTACAGAGCTGCAGCAATACCCTCCAGCTGCAAGAATGGGACACAGCTACATCCTGATCAGTCAGCAAAGGCTGCTAAGGGCGGCGATGGAGAAGCATCACCAGGGAAAATCTCTGTTCAAAGGCAGATGACATCTATTGAAAAGCCCCAAGAACTTAAACAGATAAATATGCATTGAATTATATAGATATACATACAGATAGAGCTTAAAGACAAAACAATTGAAGGACGAAAGTCAACATGCGTTTGATAGAGGCATTTCAACTGCTGAGCTCATGGAAATATGCATCTCCCATGGGGAAAAAAGACACGTTCCTTCACAATTTAGCTATGCAAACCTCCCCTCTTTATGCAGCTTTTGTTATGCTGTTTCTTCAGGCATCAGGGATAGTTTGGCTTCTTGGCAGGGTGTGCTCTTTTTCCTTTTACACAGATAACTCCTCAGGAGAGTCTCCTCTGACCTGGGAGACATCAGGGCTAGCTTAGCAATCATCCCAGGTTTGATTCAAGCTTCAAGAGTGAGCAGCAGTGTTTGCTCAGATATCACAGGGATATAGAGCAGCTTCGGAAATGTTTTCCCTATAAAGACTCTAATGATATTGTGCTGGGTTTATTACTGCTACAACACTAAACCCGATCACAACTGGCACCAGACTTGTCCATCTGTAATGACTGTCATCTGCCAGCTCTACCCAGTACCTGATTTTCTCGCTTAACCTTCAATTCCCAGCTGTTAGGAAAAGCAACATCAAAATCCCTCCCCAGGCATTTGTTCCCAAAGGCAACAGTTTGAAGCTTCAAATCCACCCCTAGCTCTTAACAGAAATCAGAAAGACTGAAAAGCAAAAGTGAAGAGAGGAAACCCAACTGCATTTCGGGCATTGCCCTGTTTTCTGGCTAGAACATGCCTGAGGTTTGTTTGTTTTAAGTACCTTTCAGAAGAGAGCACAGCTACACTGGATTAAATGCATGATATGGAATCAACTCATAAACAACTCCCCTGTAAGCCCTATACAAACTTGGTGCCACGGCATCTTTTTCTCGACTCACCGTGCCTCTGAATCTCACGAACATGGATGTAAGAAGGGGGTCTTCTGGGGATGAAAAAACCCCAGATAGAGATCAAATATTGTTCTGATGTGTGGCAAATATCATCAGCCTAAATGGAAAAGGAGCTTACTGCAGACCCTATCCATAAGGCAAGCAAATTCCCTGCAGCTCACAGAAGATATTACAACGTAAAAGGATTGCTTTCTCTATCTAGGGCTTATTTCTCTAGGAATAGAAAAGCAACTCTAAATAGCTCCTGAGGTCCTCCCTCACTTTCAAGTCTCACATTCACAGCTCTCATCCTTATGACCACTGCCAACCAGCAGCAGGGAATGAACAGTAAAGTCAGTTTAGCCCAGCACCAGGTCACTGCAGGTCTCTGCCCCTTCAGTCCAGGCAGCCTTTTTGAAGGCAGTAGCTGATGCTGCCCACAAAGCTCTTTGCAGCACTTGGGCTGTTCCCTGGTTGTCTTTAAGAAATTCCTGCTTTCCAATAGTATTTTAAGAGCAGGGTAACACATGTAAGTGGATTTAGGAACCTCAATTCCCATCTTCAGACGTGACTTACATTTCAGTGGGATTTCTGCATCCGTATTGCTGTTTATCTGCATCCTAAAGCACTTCAGCCCTTCTGGTCTGAAAGATTACCACAGGCAGGCACCAAGACCAAGCACATTTTGGAAATCCACTGCATGTCCCAAAAGACCGGAGATTCGTTTACCTTGGGATCCAACACTGACTCTAAGGAGATACTCAAGTGTTGCCCTTGGAAATGCCTCTGACACCAGAGCCTCCCATGAGGCTGGCCAGTTTTGACACCAAAGCCATGTCAGTTTAGTATTATTGCTCCCAATCCCAAAATCCCCATCAAGCTATAGCACGGCACAAGCAATGGGAAAGACTTTCTCCTTTTGCTGTGCTGTTTGTTGTGTTATCACCCTCCCTGGGTAATGTCTGAAACTGAGACAACGAAATCAAACACCTTGGCATATCTGCCCCTTACTCACTGGTGCTTAACCTGGAATGTATCTGGAGCAAAGCCACCCACAGAGCATTCAGGACAGGCTGCTTTTCTTCAAGAAGAGGCAAACAGATGCCCTAAAATAATAGAAAACGCAGGGTGAAGATTAGAATCCTCCTAATTTTGTTAGAACTGGCTTTGCATCCTCTCTCCTGCATTTTGGACTATGGATGGGCATGGTGACCAGGTATGGCACTGCAGGTCCCGTCAGTCCACTCCCCAGCAGTTGGCAATTCCAAGAGCTTGGCACTTCCTCTTCACCTGTCAAAGAGGCCATGTCCACCTATGGCCTTGTTCTCCCACAGCACTTGATATTCACAATTGCAGCACTGACGCAGTGATGGAGCCCAGCAATTGAGCCTCCGGTGTTTCTTCGATCCCCTGCAATAAGCAGAAGAACTATGTTGGCCTTAATGCTATTTCCAGCTGTCTATCACTGAATTATTGATCTGAAGAATTCAAGCTGGCCGCACATCATCTGCTCATTGAAAAATTCCAGCATGCTACTGGTGCTCTTTGCATGGAATCCTGCTGTCGGTGGGAATGGAGCCACCACCCAGCTCCCTTACAATGCAGAGCCAACCCCAAACCAAAGCAGCACCGCAGGCAGACCTGGGTTACATGCACCACAGGTATTTCCCCCTCAATCACTTACCTTGTTTGACAAGACTAGATGAAACATGTAACGATGCCTGCAAGTCACTCACGTTTGCATTACCTGTCCACACACCCCATGGAAATCCCTGGTATCAAACATCAGCACGCAGACCTCTGTGCTGAGCTTCTTGAGCTGCAGGTTACCCATCTGAGGAGTGATAACTCAGGTTCAAACAATTAAACCAGAGCATCTCTCAGTCCCCTGCAACCTTTGCTGCAGCTGGTCAGCAGAGGACTTCCTGCAGCAGCACTGCTTCCATCACGGACCTGCGTGGCGCTGGACCGTAGGTCGGCTCCTTTATTCCCATGTAATAATAAACACTGCAATTAAAACATGCCCTGCATCTCCCAGTGTTAAAGGCCAGAGCTCTGCCGGGTGTTTAATTCCCTTCAGAGCCCAGCTCACACCTTCAGGGTGACCCTCACGAGTTCAAATCACCAAGGATGCTTGAGAGCATGAGCCAGCACTGCCATCCCCATCCCCACTGCTGGGGCTCCTGCCGGCACAAGTAGAACCCCTCTGGCCACAGGTGATATTTGCACGTGGCAGGAAAGGGCATGGGTAATGGGACAGCTCTTACTGGAATTTTTGGTGGAAATTCCCTAGGCTTGAAGAGGTCTAAGGCCCCATTAAGTCTTTTTAACTGGTTAATTTCCAATTGACCGGGCTTCGCACCATCACCAGCCCCAGATTTTTAGTTTCAAACTGTGTAATTGGCTGACAGTTATGTTAATTTTAATACGTGCTTCAGCCACAAAGGGCTTCTCAACATAGCAAAGGTTTTACATTAAAGCCACTCAACAAAGCACCTTCCTCCCCATCCTTCTGCAGGGAGCCCTGTGCTGGAACTGCCTCCTCTGGAGAAAGGGCAGCAGACACCCAAGGACTTCATTGTCTTCTGCTGTTGCTATGAGTTCTAAAACATTGCTTTGCTGATGGCACACAGCAGAGGAGTCCTCCCACTCTTTACTGACTGGCAGCATTGTTTAATTAAGCTGGGGCAAAGGCCCAGCTCCCACTGATGGTGAGGTAACAGCTTCACCCCTTCTGCATGTCCTTGATTGTTTGTTCCTCCCGATGTCAAACCTGTGGTTGGAAAACCACACAACCCTGTTTGGAAGTCACATCTCTCACTGGTTGCAGTTACTGCTGCTGTAAAAGTGAGGGTGACTTCTGTTGGATTTCATTACATCCCTCTGCAGATGGCAAAGGCGAGTGGCCGAGGTGGCACCACGGCTGTTCAGTGACGGACGCCAAGGTACCAGCGTGATGCCTCCCATCAAGCTGAGCTCAGAGGCAGGGTGCGATGCTGCAGCCCCATGGGGAGATGGAAAGGACCACACTTTGGGTGAAAAGCCCTTGCAGAGGGCACAGAAGCCTGCCCGGCACAGTGCTGCAACAAGAGGAGTTCTCAGCATCTCACCATGTGATAGCTGGGCAATAGCACAGACAAAACAATCTATACCGCACCCACAGGGTACCAAGGGCATCTAATCTTGGGGTGCCGCTGCTCCCCAAAACCTCCATCACTTGCAGGAGCAGCCCAGAGAGCCAGGGCCGGAGCCCAGCATGAGACCTTCATAGGAGCATCAAATCCCAGCCTGGTTTGTGTTGGAAGGGACCTTTAAGCTCATCCAGTTCCAGCCCCCTCCCATGGGCATGTGTTTTGCCATGCGGCAGCATCCTGCTGAGCAGCGAGGTGGACTCGTGCTGCTCCAAACACACTTACCATGCCCAGGACTGTTTGTTGTTCAACACAAGTCCTGTTTACTAATAAGTGAGTTTGAATTTATTATAAACCTGATGGTGCCTAACCAAGAGGCCTGAAAAAAAGCCAATTATCTGCTCCTCTCAGCTACGATCCTAAACCAGATGTTGGAGTATATAAAATGATGATGCGAGGGTTGGAATTGCAGACGCAATTACAACCTTCATCGTTATTGCTGCTCGTAAGTGTTAAACGCAACTACATCGACGTTGGAAATGCAGTGATTACCATTTTCCTTCACGTCTCCCAAGCCCGGGTTGACTCGCAGCACTGTCACACTGGTAATTACTCTCCTCGTCTGATAACAACAGGGGAATGAACAGAAATGTTTGTGGAGCCCATTTAATGCTCATCGTGTACAAAGAGCTTGGTTCTACCTGTGTCTCCTTCCAGGTTGATGGGGCTATGGGAGGCCAGTGCCAGGATCCAGCAGCCCAGCAAAGCCAAGAGCCAGGAGAAGGCTGAATGAATACGGACCTTCATTTCCTTCCCATCTTTCTGTTAGGAACCCTTGTTATAGTTGGCATTTCCAAGGTTTTCCTCACAGCAACGCGAGCTGCTGACACATCCCCCTGCAAATGTCATCAGTTCACATCCTCTCGTGTCCCCAGGACACGGAGCTTCAGGAAAGCTGAAAGCGCTCCAAATTCTGGGACAAACCTCATGAGCTGATGCCCACAGCCTCAAAGCTCACAGTGAAAACATCCCGGGCTCCAAGTGCTCCTCCTGAACCAAGGCTGGAGGATGCTTCTTCTCCAGCTCCGGGAGATGCTTTTCCTTCCAGACCTGGAGGGAGAAAAGCTTTACAACCCCACAAAGGGCCTGGAAACAGATGGGATCATAGAATCATAGAATAGAGGGCAGAGAAGAGCATGGCTCCTATTGGGTGGGATAAACATTATGGATGAAAATCATCCAGACCAGCAAGGAGGAAATCTGGAACATGCACTGGGCAGGCTTGGAAAGCTCTAACTGCAAAGGGACCTGCTGAGACCCCTCGTCCTCCTGCACCTCGTGGCCTCAGGAGCCGCGTTGCCCCCACACATCCATAGCCAAAGAGCACAGGAGAGCTATGGGCAAACCAGAGATGTCCCCACTGTTACCCGCAGGGTGCCGGGCGCCGGCTGGGCATCGCAGGGACCAGCCTGCTCCAGCCTCGGCACAGGCGGGTCGCAAGGGAGCTGGTGAAACCATGGGCAATGCTGCCCTCTTGTGGCAGCTCCTTTTAATGCTCCTTTTTAAAGGAGAACGGTCATTTTCAGGTTAAGCATTTAAAAAACACACCCAGAAACTGCCTGAAATCAAAAATTCCCGAGAACAAAACGGGGAAATAAGGGGTGAAGGAGATGAAGCTCATCTCCCATCTGACCTGGCAGCGCATCCAGCCGCATCCCCATGTACAAGGCAGGGAAAGGGGCTGTACAGGGAGAGAAGAAAATAGACACTTGCACTGGGGAAGCAAAGCACAAGCAGCTGCAGGTTTTGCAGGCTCCGAAGGCCACAGCGATGGCTCCTCCCTCGCTCCCCTCCCGGTGCCGAGACCGCTACCCAAACCTACAGTGAACGCTGCCCCAAGCCCCGCGCTACCTTCCCGTGTCCCCAGCATCCCAGCAGCGCGACAAACACCAACCTCATCCAAAGCCTGGGCAGCCCCTGCTCTGACAGTGGTTTTGGAGCCCAGCCAGCCACTGCTGCAGCTGCGGCCAGCAGCTCTTCCCTACACGGTGGCAGCTCAGACACTCTCAGGGATGCAGCACCCATGCGTGTGCATGAGATGCTCTTGCAGCTGCTCCCCCCATGGCGCAAGCTGAGATGGGGGGGACACAGCCTCGCTCACTGTAAGGACAAACACAGGGTCATAGAACCAACTGGGCTGGAAAAGACCTTTAGGATACCAATAAGGTCCCTCTGAGCCTTCTCTTCTCCAGACTAACCCCCCCCCCCCAAGTTTTCTCAGCCGCTCCCCATCACACTTGCGCTCCAGGCCCTGAACCAGCTCCGTTGCCCTTCTCTGCCCCGATCCAGCACCTCATCCAGTGACACTACTCACTGGCTGCTCCACACTGAGCCCGCGATGAGCCACCTTCCACCAGGCTCTGCCCAGCTCCTGTCCACCACTGGCTGCCACAAAAGCCCCGCTGAAAGCTATTGCTGTATGTAGATTGTTTATTGATTCCAACATATTAATAGATTGGATAATAAACAGTACTTTTAAACATTCTCTTAACCAAAAATATAACAAATATTTACAATCACTCAGTAAAAATACAAAAAGCATACAGAGGCACTGTCTTTCTAAAAGACATAAGTGTAAGAGGTATCAAAAAATAGGAGACAAACATTGCTTGTTACAGAATACTTTACAATCACTGACTTGTGCAGTACAATTGCTATTGGAATATCATTACATCTGTGCAGTTTTGCCAATATGCTCACATATTTAGAATTAATACCAAGCTAAACTGCATTCCAGGTATATCAAAAATAAAGAGAAAGCGATAAAAAGCACAACAGAAGCAAAAGCTGGGTGGGGAATTCAAGGGAGGTGACCCTCTATACAAGCGTCCTAAAATATAATGTGTAAAGCTCTTCTAAAGAGAGAGTATCCCTTTTTCCTTGGGTTTTTGCAAAGGCAGTGGTAAGTTTATCCTTGAAACCACAATGAATTCTGATGCTTGATACCAACTTAAAAGACAGGTTCCTACTTCCACTGTTGCCTGCATGAAATGACGTGGGAGATGATGAAAGAGGTTTTGCACCCAAGTGGTAGCATGGACAGATCCACCCCTGGGGGAACTGGAACGTCCTCTGCCTCCGGGTGGGTGCTTGCAGCCCTCAGTGCACCGTGTGCCCCATCCCGAGCAATGGGCTCTGACCATCTCCCAGTGAAGCCCCACTCACCTGTGGAACTCCTTATGGGATTCAAGGCAAAAAAGAGCCAGGAAAGTGACACGCTGCCCATCATCAGCCAACACCCACCTGCTCCTGCATGTCCACGCTGCACCAACGTGTGCTGCAGCATCTGCAGGCATCACCTTTCCAGTACCTGGCACATTTGGAGGTGAAACCAGCACACAGAAGCTCCATCATCTCATCTCCCCCTTTCTGCAATGGGAGAGGCCAATGAGATTTGACACAAGCGCATGGAATTTTCACGGGATTACTTGGAAGTTCCAGATTTAGCAATAATAATGAAATACTGCATGGTTAAACCCCAAATACCTGAAAACACCTCTTTCACCTGAAGTCAACTGCAGAACGTGAGCAAGCTAAGGGCAGTGAAAGAACATGACACAGGGCATTTGAACTGCTCCTCCAAATCAGAGCCCGGGTTAGAGGAACCCGGCAGAGGTACCAAGTTTGGCATCAGGGATGCAGACGGCACCAGTAAAGCAGTGTACAGCGGGCACTAACCCCATCCCACATCCATCCGAAGGACTGAAAAAAGGGATAACATCTCTTCAAATGCATACCAGACACACTACATTTGGCTACCGGCCCCGATCAATGTGATCGGTTAAGAACAAAACAAAAGCTCCCAGCACGGACCGGGGGGGGGCAAACCACACGGTGAGGGGAGGGGAAGCAGGAGGAGCTCGTCTGTCCATGGGTTAGGCATGACTTATTTACACCAGCTGTATCGGAGATAGGAAAATAGGATTATAGCAAGGCTTTCACTCACTTGACACACTTGCCAGTGTCCTGAGGAGCCCCGCAGAGCAGACAGATGCTGCTGATGTGCAAACACCATGTGTTGGTGGGCATTGATTCAATGGCTCTTCCTGGAGAGCCCAGCCCTGCTCCTAGAGGAGCTGGACCGTATCCTCCGGGACAGCGCTATGGGCTTGGAGGGAAGGAGGAAGTCACTTCAGTAACGACCCCGCATCCCTTCTACTTTTGTTCAACAGGCTGAAACAAACTACAGCTCAACACCCGAGGGCACAGCATCCGTGTGATTCAATTTACCCGGCACAACACAGACCATTTCCTGACGAAGAACTGCTGCGCGCTCCGTGTAGAAGTTAACCAGAAACTAGAGCTGAGAGTGGGATTGCTCAGACTTGGGTTTACATCCCAGGAAAAGACCAATTTAACAGTTATATTATCAATGTTACATGTGCTGTGCCCTGCAGTGCTTTCACACTAATGTGAATCTTCGTTCATTAAGGCCTGTGCAGGTTCATTGTGTTCATTAAGGCCTTGAAAAAGCAAAATGTGGTTATTGTTACACCTCAACTGGGGTTTAATACATTGTTTTCAACCATTTGCTCCTCAGTTACTTGTGCCAACCAATCAGTTAGGAACGAGGCATCCCTTCCTCAGCATCCCTGTTGATTTAACCCCTTCCGAACTCCAATCAATGTGGGTAAGTTCCAGCCACATGGTAACACTGAACCTGGCATCACTATGAACACGGACACAGGCCGGGTCATACCCATTCCCCAGCCCCATCAGTCCCAGGCTGCAATGGGGAGAGCACATCGAAGGCTTTGGGTTGTTTTTGGTACTTGTGTCATTCTCAGAGAACATTGCATTCCCCTGCACCCCCTGCACACACACAGGAAAAGAGAAAACAAACCTTAAAGCTCTTCACAACTATGGATATAGAAATCATTTTTGAGGCACTGTAAAAATGACAAACATCCTCTTCCTAGCTTAGGCTGTAAACATCACAACAAAGATTTACAATTAAATGTTTAAATACATATTCACACATTCATGTCCGATTTTAACACTAGAATGGGGCATCGTGTGCTAGAAGGGAGAAAGAAAGAAAGAACGAACCTGCAGGTATTTCCAGTTTTACCCCTCTGGGCTCTGGCTGGCTAAGCAAAATGAAACAAGCAATACAGCTGACCGTGGTCAAACACCAGGATCTGTGTGAATACTGGCTGGCTGGAAGGCAAAGCTGTCATTGACATCAACAGCTCCAGGATTTTAACCTGGGATTTAAACCAGTATGTTTTGAGACCATCTGTATGTCCTAGATGAACACAAAAGGGTTTTAACCCATCATAAAACATACTATATATACCCTTATATAAGCATTACGTCGCTGAATATCCAGTTTCAGTGATTTTACAGTGAGATGAGGGCGATTTAGAATGTCTTTTAAAGATAACCTTTGCACCCAAATCCTGCGCAGCTCTGCAAGAGGGCCAGGACGTGTGGGATGATCTCTAAACCCACAACACACGGCTCAAGTTTTGGTTTCTAGCAACAGGCTTTGCATGTGGAACTCTGCAGGGCAGAACCTGGTGAAGCCTCAAACTCCCCGGAGGGCTCCCTGCCAGCCTCAGCCTCCACATTTCAAACTGTTACCGAACAGGGGAGGAGAGCAACTCCTGCCTTAGTTGGCTGCCACGTAAAATACTTCCAAATAGACTTCCAAGGGAAAGGGTTTTGCTGTGTCCGGGTAGGAGGGAGCAGCAGATGGTGCCACCCTGCAGGGCTCTGTGCTCCACCCAGACTGAATCTAAAACCACTCTAAAATCCACCTATTTCTGCACCTGATAACGTTCTGTTCCCTGTTTCCTGTGTTTGAGAGCCCAACAGTTTGTGTAGTTACTTCACTACCACTTTGACTAAACATTCACATTAGCCAACCAGAGCACTCCCAACATGAATAAAGGAAATTCCCATCAAAAGAAGACTTTAAATTAATAAATTATTTTCAGATACTTCAGCAATGTCCTTCGCTTTTGCTGACATTTTGATATATTTTCTTTTTAAAGTTCATAAAATAACACTCTTCGACTTAATAATGGTCATGTAGAAAATTAACGACGATGGAAAACTACCCACAGATTATATGGTATCATACAGAAGAATGCTTCCAAGTGTCCAATGGTGGTGACAACTGCTCCTCCCAAATGCATGAAGCCTGGTCCATCTCTGGATACTGAGGTCAGCATTCAGGCAGTCAGAACGCTCCTTGAAAATGGTTTGCTATTTCACAGGCAGAAATAGCTTTCTTAGGCGGTGGTGGACTGAAGTAAGGTAGAGATGTGATCCAACCCGTTCCATCTTGTCCATGACAGAGGCAAACGCAATGTCTGAGGTTAGTAGCAGCAAGCTGTTAGCATTGGCTAACAGAATCGTGCGGTCCTTCTCCCCACATCCCTTGGGTTGTGGTTTACAGAAATAGCCCAATGGTTACACTGCTGATACTTGTTCATCTTCTGCAAAACAAGAGGAGAAAAAGAGTCAATTAGTCCATCAGTCCCTCGCCTCAGACACCGAGGATACAGACCAATACCCCACTATTCGATTACAGAGATTCTGTGAAGACTTCACCACTTCAATGTGATGTTTTCACTGTCTTAATCATTGTCCACTACATACTCAGTATTGCCATTAACACCCCAGACCACTTGAGGATTTGGTAACAGTCACACAATAAAGATGTATTGCAGCACAGAAAATCCCAGATCCTCTGACAAATTATTAGCATGCAGCTCCCAAGATGCCAAAAGCTATAGATTTGGGAGAAAAGCCAGTAAATTCACTTCCCGTCATGCAGTGAGCATTGCATCCCAAAGAAAATTAACCAAGCACTTTAAAAATAGGTGTATCTGAAAGTGTATGGTTAAATTTAGTTTAGAAAATTTGGGATGAAGAAGTTTGAAGCAATTATGTCTGTATGTTTACATCAATAACACGGAACACCACAACTGAATTCGTGTTGGACAACTTCACGTTTCACCGTAAGTTTGAATTGAAGTACTAATATACATGTTAAACACTGTTTACGTATTTTGAAGGGCCAAGATAGGATCATTTTGCATCAGGAATTGTTTTAATCTAAATCCAGGCTCATGTGAAACCCAACTGAAATGGATGGAAACCACAACGTTCTAGTAAAAAATGAGTTTAGTAGCAAAGGGTACAGAGAGATCACATCAGGGCACAGGGATTAAAAGCAAATCGGCACATGAAACACTTAAGTAGAAATTCCCCTGTCTTGATGCTCTGACACAACATAAGAGCAGTCTTTTACAGAAGGATCTCTTGCGTTTGGGTCACCCCATATGTGCTGTGCTCACAGCATTGGCTGTTGCTTCAAACAAGATCATGACATGTGACTGGAAGAGACACTGTCAGGCCACACTGGGCTGAGAAGTCAGGCTTTATCAAACCCACTCCTCAGAAGAACAGAAATTCACTGTCATTTTGATCAATACTTCTCAACTCAACCTCCAGGAATCTCTGTTGAGGAATAAACAGTTTAACAGGAGCACATGGGAATACAAATGGGAAACCAGGCATACAACAACCCACCAAATCCAAAAATACTCATTTTAGGTCATCCCCCTAAAACAGGGGACATCAGTTAATCAAACCACAGAGGCCGGAGCTTTCCCATGTATAATTTATAGCCTGACAGTGTCCCTTAGAGTGAGCATCACCACTGAGAGGGGTCAGATTTTAAAGAAAACAAAATAGCATCTACATGCTCTTAAGTGTCTCAGTTGTGCTTTGGGAGAGCTCATATGTATATTTACATATAATATATATTTATGGGTAATTTAGAGTGTTTGGTGTCAACATGCTTTTCTTAAAGAGAAGGCATTCTTTTTCTTTTCTAGACGTGTATATACATGCAGACATATACGCATGTGCATACAGCCATACAAACGTATTTGTATAGGTAGAGATTAACCGAGTCTTAATCTCCAAGAATGACCAAGAGAAAGCCCAGACCATCGTTGCACAGATTCCCCCAGCAGTTCAGTTAACATCTACCGAGCCAAGTGTTGCACATACCATCCTCTTCACTATCTGCGTCAGTCATATCTGCTAGTTTGGGGTTGGACGGCTGCCGACTATGCCACTGAGGCATCTTCGATGCAATACAGGCCACCGGTTCACTACCGAGAGGAGCTGATGAAAGTCTAGAGAGGTCACTGTGCAGCATCTTTGACCTCTGCACTGCCACACTATAGTCTGGAGGTTTTAGGTGTGGGTGATGGGGCGATCCTTCCTTTATGTCCGCTAAAGATATCCCCATATATCCCGGAGGGGTGGGCGGTGGCTCCCTATACCTATCGTCCTTCTTAGGTGAGGTGACACAGTACACTGGCACAAGAAATAAGCAATGGAAATGTTAAAGAAGAAAACAAAGGAAACAAAACGTTAAAAAATCATGAAATGTTACAATGGCAAAACAGAAACTGATAACAAAATGCAAATGCAGAAACACTGGTTATAACGACAGCAGATATTTATGCTTTCATTTATGTTTTCTGTTTATTTTAAGAAGCCAGAGTGGCAAGAGAACCCATGAACTCATTAGCCATGGTGCCAACTGAGCGGAAACGGCACTGTAACCTCTACATTCAGCTTGCAATTACAGCGCTCATTACAGTCCCTACTCTTGTGGCACTGCTTTCCAGCGGGATGCTATGAGCTCCCAGTATGGATGGAGAAGCCAGCACTGCGATGCTGCCAGCTGAGTCTGCAGCAGCTCTGTGACAGGCCAGGAAACTAAAGAAATTCAGGCCACCGGCCCAAAGTTACTTTGCATAGTGTGTGAGTGACAGCAAGAACTGCTGGTTGACTTCCAACATCATCCACTGCATCACCCAAAAGGGTGATGAACAGAAATTCATTACAATAAAATATCATTGTACCAACTGATGTGTAATAAGACATTAAATCGAGCAATCTGCAATGCTACAGGCAGAAAAAACGTAGTATAATCATAGAATGGTTTGGGTTGGAAGGGACCTTCAAAGGTCTTCTAGTCCAACTCCCCCTGCAATGAGCAGGGATACCTTCAACTAGGTCAGGTTGCTCAGAACCACATCGAGCCTGGCCTTATCACATAGAACTGAACCCAAACTGTATATTCCTTATTTCACATTTTCTAACAGGAAATAATGGCTTATCATGCCCACGCTTTTTTGTTTTGTTCACTTTTAAACCTGTATCTTAAACTATGTTCTCTGTTTGTAAGTGAGAAATAACTAGGAACAGCCATAGAAACAAAAGCCTTTGGAAAGGCTGCATTCCACCTTTTGCAGCCATGACATACCTACACCCAATAATATCCATGTGCAATGTCTATGCCACATAATTCATCATTTACCTTCCTGCCCCATGCATCAGCAGCTCAGGTTACACAGGCTCTCAACCCAAAACTTAACTTCTTGAAGTTCCCTCCCGCCTGCCCCCAGGTCTGGGGCTCTTGCGCATGTTAAATTGGGCTTTTCCATGTACACGTTGCAACAGGAGAGTGTCACAGCTGGGATCATGTTGAACACCTACTAGTTGGGTGAATGTGCATTCTTCTTGTGGATACATTTTAAACGGTGCTTTGTGATGACAGCTCAATTGTTTAATGTGAACGGATTAAAATAAAGGAATATTCCTTACTGCATTGTGGACTTGGGAGATTCTGGGTGTTGGTGTCAGGAACAAGAGCTGGTTCGTGCATGATGACCTCAGTTCATGCTTGGGCTTACAGTAAAGATGTGTGAATTCACACAGGTTGGTTTTTAGCGGATACACGTGGGTACAGGCACAGATTTATACTGCTCATTTATAGGAATCACTTTCATTTAACTGGGCCCCTATGAGAAAGCAGGGAAGCGAAGGAGGCTTTCTTCTCCTCAAAGGGCTGGGTCCTCTGATCAAACCCCCTCCTCCTGTCTGCATTGGCTTTGCAGGAGGGCTGCCCAGGGCTGGTATATTCCCCTCTGAAGGGGAAAGCTTCAGGCTACCTAGAGCCAACATCTAGCCTACTGTAAGAAGAAAAGTAGGAACAACATGCCCTTTTGTAAAGCTCCAATTCATAATATTTCACAAACTCAATCAAAACAAAAACATCCTAAAAGCATTTAATGCCTGTAGCATTAAAGCATCCTTAAGCTATCACCCATCCAGAGCCTCAGGAGGTCACAAAACCTTTTCATAAGGAAATCCCCTTTGCAAGCAACTGATTCCTCAAATACTCACTTTGTAAAGAAACTAAGGTGAAATTCTATACAGTGGTTAAGGGAAACGTAACTAAAAGGCAATGATATAAATTTTGATGCCTGCTATAGGTAGAAGAAATGGAAAAGCTTTTTCCTTCAGAGGCAGAGCAATGGCACATCACCACTCCACACCTCCTCTGCTGGTAAAGCAAAGGTTGCTGCAAGACACGCTCCACGTTGCAGAGGGTGGAGATGCGAGTGAAGTTATGAAGCCATTGCATTTACTGCTTCTGCCAAGCCCACATTCTGCCACTGGTATGTGGGCAGCTGCGTTTCCAGCTCTGTCTTCAAGGTTTCAGGCAGGAAAGCCTGTGCCAACTCTTTTGGGGGACTTTTCAACACCAGCACTCATTAAGCAGATGAGCTGAAGGTTCTTGTTTTATTTATTCTGAACTCGTGCAGTCATTACAGACTGGCAACAAGCTGTTTGTAGCGAGTAAGCAAATGGTGAAATAACGTGAAATACCTTTGGCATATTGTATGATGCTAACAGATTTGCATTTGCAAACCAGAGATTATATCCACTTATCAGATCTTTGCTTAAGCAGACACATGCATGCTCTACTGAAGCATGGTGCTGAGTGTTTCTTACCAGCGTGCTTAGACTGCACAAAGGTGGCAAGCTGTATGGTGCAGTATCTAAACAGCATTAATAAGGAGGGGAAGAGCTATGAGCAAAGATAGCATGTACTGAATAGCTAACACCATCTCCTGAAATAGCTCAGAGGACCCTGAGAGCCCAGAAGGGCAGAGCATATGCACAGGAGTGAGCTGTGAGCAAAGCAAGGCTCCACCATGCTTATGGAAAGGTTAGGGTTGGAATTCCAAGGTTGCTGCCTTTCTTCTCCAAAGCCAAGGAGAAGGAATGCAACCCAAAACCCTCCACCCTACGTGCGATGCTTATTCAGGCAATTACCTTTGATAACATAAACCCCTCCAGCAATCTAGTCAGTAATTAAATTGCATTTCAGCTGCACCTTTGACTTACAGTCTAGAAAGCTTTGCAGTCCATGTTTTATCTTGCTCCTAACCCAGTTCCTTTAGTTTTGGCTGCTAAACTCACTAGGGCAGGAAAAGACATCTTGGTAGAACTATGCATCTTTGAAAAGGCATTTCATGTTTTTCTCCTTTCATATGTAGCCAAACTGCAGCTGTATAACCAAATAAATGGCAGTTTAACACAGCAAAGACAGGTGGGGGGTCTGCTTTGCCCTTGAGCTTCCAGAGACAAAAGCCCCATGGATGAAAGGTGCTCCAGCTCCAAAGAGGTGGGAGAGCTCCATACCCCTCAGCAGTCATGCTCTTCCCTCTCAGGTTCATGGAAAAGCTGTATTGTATTGACTTCAAGAGGCCATGTTCGTTGTTCCTTGTCAAGGAACATCTACAGTGATGAGTGTATCCGAAAATCACCCAAAAACCAAAGAGGCCGTACCACAGAGAGGAACTGCCTGACACTTTCAGGCAGATGCTTCTCCTGCAGACCCACGAAGTGACTGGGAAGTGGGCTGGTTTAGTATTGCCATTTTCCTAATGCAAAAGAAGGTGGCTTGAAAACGCAGTGTCTGCGCAGCGCTCTGATTCAAACCACATGTAAAGCTGAATTTAACATGCCATCCAGCCCCCAGACCTGCTGATGTCATTTCTTAACTTCATATCCAAATGAAAACCAGATGCAGAAGCTTCCATAAGCCGCTGGCTCACTTACCTATCAGGCCTTTCTCTGTACTCGAAGTAACTGTTTTGTAAGTTGTATCAGCGCCTGGTTTAGAGTCCAAAACCTCCGTCTGCTCAGCTGTAGAGTTCTCCAGCCCCCTCCGCTTAATTGTCCCATAGTTTGTTTCATAGGTGTCTGACAGTGAGCTGGAGGAGGCCCAGCTCTGCCGAGACTGATCCAGCTCCACGCTGCCTTTCGACTGCCTGTTGGTTTTGGAAAAGGCTTCTGAATACAAGTAAGCCTCCTCGGAGTAACAGTTTGTGGGATCGACTTCAGCTATGGGTCCGTCCAGCTGCGTGTGACGGTAAGAATTGAGGAGATCCCAGCTCTTCTGGTTCGGGATATTCTGGAAGTTGTCATGAGAACTACTTGAGCATGAAGTCCAGCTTCCCCGGCCGCTATCTGCTGCCTCCACCGTGATGTGTTCGTGGGAGATCTCCTCGTTGCTCATGGAGGATGTGAAAGCCATCCCTCTGATGAGAGCAGGCCTGGTGATGGACCAGCTACAATTGAACAACAGAAGTCAGGAAAAACACTGTGAAAATAAACCTGGTGTACTCAGAGACAATCACCTGGGTTTAAAACCAACTCTGGTTTTAGAACAGGTAAGCAGCAAGGTCAAGGCACACAGGAGCACTCACAAGAGACACGGTTATTTCTGACTCATTACTGCACACGGCAGCAGGGAAGCTATTCCCAAGGGAATAACAAGTCTGCAACAGGCGTTTATAGGCATGACCTTGGTTCTGTGAAAATCTGGTCCACAGAAGCCTTCCTTTATCAACTACAGTAAGACAGTGCTTGATGGAAAGCAGAGGAGTAATCACCTCCTGGTTTCAGGCTCCCACCACCTTTTACTTTGCATTTATAAACTAAACCCAAAATAAACATTTAGCATCCCCCCCCCCCTTTGCTGGCAGCACCACGACGTTGTTTGGACAGAGTGGAGGTATTTGTATTTCAAGGACGTTTGGAAATATTGGGCATAAATAACATTTGTGGAAACAATCTGGAGTGACAGATTCTGCAAACCAAAGGACAAAACTCCACGTTTAACCAAACAGCTGCTGAAGGCTCTAATCCCTGTTGGCGCATCATTAAGGGGGATAAAATGAAGCCAGGTTTGCATGAATTTGGTAGACATTATTCAAGTCTTTTAACTATTCCTGGTTACGTTAACAAATGCATGGGCAGCCCAACATTAAAATGCAACACTGTCCCTCAGCAGTTTACTGACACATTGTGAAATCGAGGAATAGCATTCTTAGAGACGAGCAAACAACTTCTTTTGCCCCCTCGCTTTTCCGTTTCATAAGTTCTAGCCTAAACCCCGCTTTCTCCTTCTCCAAGCCAGTTCCAAGGGGTGTTTCCTCAGTGCACTGCTCCTGCTCTGACTGAACCCTCAGCATGTGTTAGGCATTTCAGAAAGAATTATTTTCTATTATGAAGCACATTTTCAATTCCCATTTTACCCCAGTGAAATCAAATCATGAATTTCTTAAGAGCTGCAGCACTTCAGCACACATACACTAATAAGCTTTTTTACAGGTGAGAGATCACAGAACACTGGTATATCCTAATCAGTTACACAGCTTTATAGAGTTCAAGCATAAAAACCTTATATAGCGTTAAGAGATGAGCTGTAAGAAACAGAAATGGAAGGAGCATCTCCCATTTACTTCAATCCACAACATCTGAGGGCAGAAGAGGCTGTCTCAAGAAGATTCCCACATATTAGATCTCATGGATCAAGGGCTAAAATCTAATAATACAAAATCAAAACCTTCCAGTTCAAAGTGTCATCTCAGGACAACGGCTCACTGCACTAAAGTAATGAGACCTTTGGTGTGGAAACTCTGAGGGTTCAGTGGCAGGAAGCTCCCAGCCTGCCTGAGCAACAAATGATAGTAAGAAAACTCCTTAAAAGTCACATTAAGTATGTTAAGTGATTGGCACTGCTGACTCAGAAAGCGCCGATAATATCCTGTTCTGCTGTCTCTCACTACCACACTCAGTTGTTAAGTAGCATCCTAGCTTTAAACGCATTTGCAGTCTCCTGCATGATATGTCCATCTGATCCCACCAATGGAAACAAGCTGTCGTCTACCAGAGTAATACCGTAAGTCTCTTGGGAAAAAAGGCTCTTCCCATACAGAGCAGAGCTTAATAATGACAGTAGAGTGAACAACTGTGTCCTCACCAATGCTTTGTTACCCCTTTTGACACCAGACGACACCAAGCCCAACCATAACCAGCTGCATCTTACCCAGGGCATGGCTGGCTGTAATCAGCCAGAGGCTGAGGATGCTCTTTCCTCTCTGGCCCGCCTGAATCCACCACAATGAGAGACTGGGACAAACTCCTCTCATCTTGCAGGGCTGCTGACATGGAATCCACTGAGCAGTTGCTCACAATGCTGGACCGGGATGAAATCTCACTGTGGCTGGAGTCTGAGAAGTTATCAGATTTAGTGGAAGGTATGAGGGCATAGCCTGGAGAAGAGGAGAATGTCTTGGTCAAAGAGCAATTCGAGTTCACTAGGTATGACAATGGGACACTGACACACACATTGCAGCAAGGATATTTAGAAGAAAAACAAATGAAGCTCTGTTTGCATCCCATCAGTCCACTGAAGTTGTTAGGGTACTAAACCTTTCAGCATCTATCAGCATCTAGCACTGATTTAACAATGTGAGTCCAGTGATTCCAATAACCTACCTGCAAACTCCACTACTCTCCAGAGCAGAAGGTTAAACCTATATAACCAGGATTGACAATTGCAGCATAAATAGTGAGTGGATAGATCAGGTCTCACCCATCCTTTCCTGTAGTTCTCTAGTACAAATGCAGTGTATTTCCTACTATCTCTCTGCTCTACTGTTGTGTGTGACTCCAAAAAGATTTTGGCAGTGGATGAGGAGATGCTGACTAAGGTAAAAGGCAGCTATTAGCACTCAGGGGATAGCCATATGGTCCGTTTTGGGTTTATTACCTGTTCCAAAATTAACAGAGAAGGAAGCAAAAGCAGGAAACACAGCTTTGGCAGGAGCTGGATCAGACACCAGCACTGCTCCTGCAGAGGGGAATCAGCTGGAGACCTCACCAGACTGAGAGCAAAATATCTAATGCATTTGGTCTGTTTGGCTTAGCCTTACCCTCAAATAACTTCTTTCAAACACAAATAATGTTACAGCCCCATATATCCATCACCTCCTCTTCCTAGTACTTGGAGTGAACATAAGAGATTACTACAATGGGGACTTCCATGGGCTCTGGCTACATACACCATGACCAGCCAGCCTAAAAGCCACGGCAGCCATACACACAACTGAATACAGAAGACTGATGCCATTCAGTACATGAAAAATGCAGAGATCTCATAATACGGCATCTGGAGCCACTGGCATACGTGCCACTGAGCATACAGCTCATCATTCGAGAGACTCCACAGTTTAAGCTTAAATACTATTGTAAGATTTTAAGAGCAAATATGAGCATTTAGTATCAGTATTGCCTTAATTTTAAGCTACTCTTCATCAAGAATTTACAAAAGGGCTCTTCATGAAAGAGATTAACACTATCTGAAAGCTGGGTTGCTAAAGAACAGCACACATATATGAAGAGACTAAATGCAGTCTTTGCTGGGCTGAAAAGGTCAGCACAAAATGTGACCAATGCAAATACACACCAACACTGGAAGTGAGCATTTGATTTACATCATACGAAGGACTATCTAGAGTCTAATTAAGAGAATGATGCAGAACTTACTGTTTCATTGGCATTTGCAAACACTAAGTAACAGAACTGTCACTGTACCTGTTCCTTGATTTTTTAAACTTCACTTTATTGTCTTCACTGCACTGTAAGGGTGATTAACTATAAATAACTGACACAAATATCTGAAAGGGAAGCACATTGAACAGCTTAAACATGTAAATGAATAATTCTGAAATAACTGGGATAAAGTCAGTACATTTGACACAACATGGACATCACAGTTTTCCTTTTAGAAATACATCATATAGTCTTCCTTCTCCTTCTAGGCTTCACGCATAGGCAGTAAGATGTCCACAGATTGCTGTTGCTAGAGATACTTGCTATGCTCAGAGCATCGCTGTCTTTGTCCTTTTGGTTTTCACTCCTTTCTGAGGCTTCAGTGTGCTCTGCTTCCCTTTTTGCAGTAAAAGCTGTTCTTTCCCTGGAGAAGATTCTTTCCCTAAGTCTTCTAAACTGGGATCCCTTCGTTTTCCTGTGCTCACGCTCAGCTTCTGCCTTTCCATGCTCAGCTTCTGCCTTTCCACGCTCAGCTTCTGCCTTTCCACGCTCAGCTTCTCTTTCTCCCTTTTCACTCATGTCTGAACTGTCTCTTGCTTTCACAATCATCCAAATTCTCTTTTGTAAATAAGCCCCACCTATTCCGTAGCTGCGTTGTCCACTGTTCTTGTTGCTGGCTTCACTGGCGAGTGATGAGGAAGAGCCAGAGAGGTTCATCTGACTGCTGTTATCCGACCTTTGGATGTTACCAACTGCAATAAAGTACACACAGGCACTTCTTGATAAGTGAGGAGTAACAGCAAAAACAATATCCCGATTTTAAACCCTTTTTTCTTCAATCCTATTTGCATATCACTTGGGTAGAGAGATCAAAAGAAAATTAAATATAAGATTAAGTGGAATGTGTTTGTGCCTAAATCGTGTCTTTCAGCTGTCTGTGAAGCACCTAATTTTAGTTCAATGAGGTGTTAGCACGACACATACAACAGGGTACAGATCACCTCAAATTACATTGGTGCTAAAAATATACTGAAAGCAAGTTGAATTAATGAAATAATCCCAAAGAAACAAAACACTATTTTCAAAGACCCAGATGAAAGTTAACAAAAATAACATGTCCATAAGCAATACTCAAAAATCTCAGTGGAACTGAGATTTGGCAGCCCAAGTAATTAAGCTTTTCATACATATGCTGTGCTTAAGTAAAATAAGTGGCATTCTCCTAAAGGAAACGGTATCTGTGAAGGCAGAAGTGGACGGAGCAGCATGATCTCCCACTGAAAAGGGTGAGAAGGTGCAGTAAGCCACCATGCTGTGCCATGCCAATCCTGTGGCTTTGGGCTGTCAGTGAGGCAAAGCAGCACAGAAGAGAGGGAGAAATGCCTTACACCGTTCAGCACTGACCACATGGGCTGACTACAAAGTGGCGTTAACAGATTTCAACTGAATTCCCATCCAAAGTTGCTAATGATGAAGTGATGCAGGTCTTTTAAGACGAAGAACATCAAAAATAAAGGGGCTCTCAGGGCATCATGATAAACAGGGATGTATACAAAGCCCTGTGCACAAGAACAAGAAGTATGAGTAACAACTGAAGGATTAGAGGGATGCACTACTTTTGCAGAAAGCCATCTCTTCTGGAGAACTACGAAACCATTGTCTCTCCAGTGCCACCTACTCATCTGATATTCCAGGTACCTAAAGCAAGACCATAAGGTGTCTCAGCGACCTCTATTTCTGTGCAATACTTGTCTTCAAGAAATCCCCAGGTCTATGCATCCCATTCATGCAAGTGGACACCTAAATCTGAGCCGATACACTGGAACCTAAGAACCAGTGGGAGTTCTGTCAGAAGCACTTCAGCAATTTCTAAGACAACTTTTCCTCTTTTTAAATACTGGGTAACTTTTAAGGCCAAAACATACAAACACAATGAAAACCTATTTCTATTCACAGAAAGACGTGATTCTAATCTTGACTATGAATAGTCAAGATTATTCTGAATCTTCTACTATGAAGAATACTCTAAACTACTATTTATTTCTCTTACATATCATTAGCAATAAATACTCCTGCCGGTGCCCACCCTGGTTTTAGTGCAACATAAGCAAGAGTTCCTGAGACTGACGCTGGTGCGCACACAGTGAACATTCACCCAGCATACGTACCTTTGCGTGGAGAGCCCTGAGGAGAAGCAGGAGGGCTGGAGTGCAAAGAAGATGCCATGGACATTGTGTCATCTGTTTGTTTCTTACTACTTACTTCCTCAGACAAGCTTAATGACTTCTGCGGGGAACCTGTGCCTATGAAAACAACAGAATCATTGGTGCATACTATTCTTCTGTATGCTGCAACGGATTGTTTCATGAAGCTGTTTTAACAGATACTGATGCTCAATGTATCACAAAATCATTTCATATCACTTACTGACTGCAACTAACTGTTTACATAACCCACAGTTGTAGCTTTCGAATAACACAACAGTTATGCAAACAGGTTGAAAGTATTTTATAACATAATACTGCTTTGCAACTAGCAAATTCAGAGACAGAAAAAAACTGATGCTCACTAGGAGCATTAATTAATAGGAGCATCAACTAATAACACATGTTGCTCCACTGGACAATAAGGTTGTTATAATGGTGTTATAGAGGTTAAAACGTTAAAACTCTGTAATTTGTTTCAATAATTTCACCTAAATAAATTACACTTCATTGTGTCATGAAAGCGAACAAGCAATGCTGTTCTACTTTGGCAGTGCAAGATCCCTTCAGAATGCAGAAATACACAGTATAAGGCTTAACACGGTACATCTGACCTGTTCAAGAGAGAGGTGTTAAGATAGCTCCTCCCTCTTTAGTTACTGAGCCTATCCAGACAGGTGAACTGAAGATACTCACTGAACGTGACGTGTTCCTTTGTCAGTCCCTTTTTCCTACTGGGGTATAAATTCACAGTTGGAACCTGTAGAACTTGACTCATCCTGTTCTGTTGATGCTGATGGGCTTTCGCAGTTTGCCCAATTGACCTCATGGGTACTGGAGACATTTCTGAGGATTTTGCTCCTCTTCTCTCGCTTAAATTCTTTGTCACTGTGTTACAGAGAAATTGCATGTAAGTATCTTTGCACTTTGAACTGTAGGATTATTACAGTCATTCTGAGTACAACCACCCAGACAAAGCTACCACAGTGTGAAGCAAATAAAACACAGGTGAAACCATTTCTATTCCAAACATACCTATTTCACCATCTCAATCATTCTATGATCTCAAATCAGTCTGTGATTCTATGATCTTGTTACACTTAAGAGGCTGTTGCATGAAATGGCATTAAAAAACATAAACTCTTTGAAGTGTCATAGAGAAACTTTATCAAAACACCAAAAATATGATTTATTTCTACCACAGGTCCGTATTTTAGATGTTTGTACCTAAGATGCAAAAGCCTCACAGCACCTCCTTCAAGCTTACGTCATGCCACTGAAGGGAGAAGGAATGGTTGTTCTGCAACCGGCATCAAAGCTTTCACTAGGTGGCACAATTGATTTACAACACGGCACTGATACAGTTTCTACTTTAATCACACAGCAACTAACAAACTCTGAAGTTAACACCATCTGAATTCCCCTTAAATTCTCTTGGAAAAGTCTGGATTGCAGCATTACCGCTGCTCAGTCCTTCTGTAAGCAAGGCCAGGAGAATCTTACTGCTGAGATAAGAGACTGGGGAGCTCTTCTCTTCTGGGTATGCGCAAAAAACCCCATCAGCACAAAAGCAATCTGTTGGGTTTTGTTTTCCTCAGATTTTAAAGAGAGGCACTTCAATAACATGCATTTATTTGTATATTTACTTAACCTTCATTTTCCTCTTCAGAAGGTTAAGACAAAAAAGGACTTCATTTACTTAACTATATGAGGTAGAACACTCAGTATTTATTCCCTGTTTTGACTTCCAAATATCCATGGCTAGCACTGTGCAAATAAGGTTTTCAATGATTTATTTAGAGCAACTGAAAAACAACCTCGTCACATTTCTGTTTTTCTCCTGGGCATAGTATGGCCACTGCTATGTTTGCACATAGATCATCCACCAAGAGTTCATCCTGACACGCTTTAATTTATTGTTTCGCGGGGGTGTAAAGCATAAAACCCACAATGGCGTTACCTCTGAGTAGGAACATTCTGTGCTACGGCATATCTGGCTGAACACAGCACAAGCATCTCCACTGCCAAGCGATGATGCTGTGCATCTTCCAGTTCAGAGGGAACCTATGATTTCTGGTGACCTCAGGCATAAGGCCAGTGTGACTACACAGAATTTAACAGTTTAAAAAGGGAGTCAAATATGGCCATTTCCACCATTCCTGCATCAGTGCTATTTAAAAGGAAATGTTAAAAACCAATTGCACAGGAAGGCACCTGAGGGAATAATAAGGATTTGCATTCTTAATAGTGAATAATGGAAAGGACTTAAAATTTCAGCTTCAAGATGCCATCTCCTATTCATACTTTTAACTTCCCATGTCAGAGAGAAACAGTGTTGGAGGATGAAAAAAAGCCCTAGAATGCTACACTTGGACAGCAGACAAGCATGAAACATTATTCTGATTAGCAAGGTTTCTACCCTTCTATTGCGAAACAAAGCGACCTTTCAAGCGAGTGAAAATTTCTATGGATCACAATAAAATGAGATTACCATTTCTCATTTCTAAATGTGAATGTACTGAACTGTGTGAGCCAGCAGGTCAGCAACAGTTTCTTTACTTAGGCAGTTGCACACAAGTTTGAGCTATGGAAACGCCTGCTGTAGCCCTCAGTTTTCGACTGTCAAGTCACATCAATCCCAACAGTCAATATTGACCCAACTTCTCCTTCTCAACAATCTCCATTTATTCTAAGTTGTAATCCATTGCAGTTTCTATATTGATTTTGTCTCTTTTCATTTTCTTGCTGTTCATACGGTAAACGTTACTTTTATCCTTCCTAATTCTCTACAAGGACAACAGGGCAAGAACAGAGCTAATGTACTATTGAATTTCCTTCCAGCCTGATGAGAAGACACACAGTTTAAGAACTAAAGGTCAAAATACAAAGCATCACTGAAGCTTTCTGAGTTCAACCAAGATCTGAAGACAAATGAAACTGTTGAAACTTGTCAGCACATGAATTGACAAACAAGCACTTATTAGAGGGCTTTTGCTTGGAAGGGAGAAAAGAAAGTTCTTAAATGAGTATTTCCAAGGAAGGAACAAGTAGTTTTTTATATATCTCATAGACCACACACTCACAGAATGGTTTGGGCTGGAAGAGACCTTGAAGCTCATCCAGTTCCAACCCCTACCACAGGCAATGACACCTTCCACTAGAGCAGGTTGCTTCAAGCTGCGGCCTTGAATGCTGCCAGGGATGGAACAGCCACAGCTTCTCATGCCACCATTCCAGATGCTGTACTTACATGTGCTATACGCAGGCTCACACTGAAGAGACAAGATTTGGATCTTTTCCTCGTCTGTCTCCACATTCAGGTTGGACAGGTACTGCTTCACCTTCCTGGCCATCTGGGCATCCTCGTACAGCTTCTTGGCGTTCAGGAGCGAGCTGCGCCGGGCACGTTTTTTGTGAGCACCTCCCTGTACATCCAACATGTTCGAGTTTGTGCTGCCCTGGCTCAGAGACCTACAAGAGACAGGAGCAATGCACTCAACTTTGAGTTCTCAACAGCAGCGAAGAGCTACAGTAGCACACGCCAAAGCAGATTAATGCCAATAATCTTCAGTTAGGGCTAGTGCATGCTGATGCAAATGAGTTAAAAAGATGAACAGCATTAAAACAACACTTGTCTTAAAATACTCTAGTAAGTCGAGAGCAGCAATTTGAGTCTAGAAAGAGAGCGTGGGACTAGGAAGAATGAGGCACAATGCTGCACACAGGACCTATGTAACTCTTGCTTGGCAAGACCCACCTATGTCAACTGCAGATTGCAAGAGTGGACAAACCTGATAACTGTGTTGGTTTAAGGAATTTGGTACCCACTGTATGCATCAGCTTACAAGAGGAACCTCTGGCAATTAGCTGAGTACAAGAGTGACTCCTGTAATCCTCTTAGGAAACTGAGCTTCTGACAGTGTTTAAATAAGAGGGAAAATGTGTTAATTGTGCCAAGTACACTTTATTAACACTTAACTTCCTTCTCCAGCTCAGTAAGAACATTCGCAGAAGAGCAGCTCATTAAAAATGTATCCTAACAAAGGTCAGGAAGACAGTGATAATACAGGTATGCTTTGACTTGCATCTATTGAAATGATGCTCCCGATATGCCTGCTTGTGAGCTGCCAATTCCATCAGCAACTGACACAAAAAGAAATAATCCCCAAACTGTCAACATCCATCACTCTCCCTGACAGTCACTCCTATTCACACTGAAACAGTGACCAAATAACTGATCTTGGTATACTTCAAACATACCCATCACCTCCATTTCAACTGTCAAAGTCCTTTGGCCACACCAGTTTCAGTAATTTTTTAGTAACTGGAGATCACAATGTGTGTTATGTGTAAATTCTAACAGAAAGGGTCAAAGTGGTTCAATGTTGTTTGTTGTGGGGCTTTTTTAAACATCTGGAGGAATAACCTTATTTTAAAAGGGTAAATTCTCTGTTTATCGAGATCTTGGATGTATTCAGAGAATCACGAGTGGCAGAATAAACCATCTCCAGCACAATAACCAAGAGAGTCAGAATGAAACATGTTGTTAGAGGAAGTCTATGGAATCAAGCGCAGTGAGCTTAAAAATAAGAGATAATGGGAAACAGCTAACTGTGGATTGCAGAAGATGAGAAATAAATCAATCCTGGAATACTTTCAAAGATGAGAAATCAATTCAAGAGCAAATATAAACCTAAAACTGGCAGAAATTTATAGCTTAATTAAAGAAAAATTCTATTACAGGCAAAGAGCAGCAAAAGGCATGACGGACTGTTCACACCTATTCAAACCAAGGGGCACTCCTACCTCCTCCGGGTAAGAACAGAGCTAATATCTATTATATGATGAAACAATATACTACATACTATATCATGTTTATTTTCAATGCTATAAATATTTTATCACTTACATACACGCTGCTTTTCTTTCAAGCCTGCACTTGCCTTTTTAAGGCAATTTAATCCAATTTCCTTTAAAAATGATTTTTCCTTTATTCCCTTGCGTTCCCAGTAATCCCAAGGGCTAGAAACGACTCCAGTTGGGTCTCAGCCATTCCCCCCAGGAGCTGTACACCGTGAGTGGGTGATTACTAACCAGCCAACTGATTTCGCATCAGGTACCTGTACCCAAACGTGGGTTCCTATAGCACAATTCTGGCACTGTCCCCATCACTGCTGGAAGGGTAAATCTGTTCTCTGCACACAAGTGCCTGAATACTCATAGATAACAAACTGCATTGCCACACTGGGCTTCCCTGAGAGTAGCAAAGTGATGGCAGAGAGGGCAAAGCGCCAGGAGCATCCCTGACTCTGTCCTATAGGCACGATGTCAACATATTAACACACAGTTGGCTTTAAAACAGATGCCCCAGTATAAACAGAAGCAGAATTTCAAAGTGCAAAGGCACACAGTCTCAGGTACACAGGTAACAGTTTTGTGGTCAAAAAGACACATAAGAACACCTAAAATATGGCTACACGTCTTCCTACAATCACTGCTGCGCGCCTGTCAGGAATTTCGTATCTCAGCGCTCTCATTTGTAGTCATTTCATTATTCAATCCGTGCACAATCAAGACTCCCAGGGAAGTCAAGGAGGATTTTGGTGCATGAAATGTGAGATACAGTTTAAATATATACTAAAAATAAATGCTTTGACGCTTGAACTCAAACTTCAGGGGGGAAATCACCATATCATTATCACAATTCATAATGTCCTCATAGTTTAAAATCCAAAATGGCTTAAACCGTTCTGTTACACGTTAAAAAGCAAGTTATTTATTTCCCAAAATAGATTGCCTACCAATATAACTGCACAGCAGGGTTTTTTATATGCATAAAGCCAAAACTCAAACAACTTACCCAATACATAAAAGCAACTCAGAATTCTTATAGCTGCAGTATAACGTTGACTGTAACCTCTTATTCCTGGCTTCCAAAATACATGTATTGCAGGGTTAATAAAATGCATGCTGTATTTCAGATGCATGCACTAAGGAGGAGGATGCAGTATGTTAAGAGTTGCATAATCTTTATTTATCTTAGTTGCATTCATCTCTACACTTACCCCAAACTTCTCCACCTCTTCTTCCTGTAAGCAAGAGCCATATACATTGAAGCATGTATTTGAACAGAAAAGCACAGGAAAAAAATAAAACAGTTGAGAGTCAGGAAGAAAGATGTAGACAGGAAAGAACAGAAAAGAAAGAGTTTCTATATGGCAAAATTGTTCTCCAACAAGAACATGATGTTGGAATGGAATGCAAGGGCAGGACTTGCACGAACACTTCAACATGGAAGAACATCTATCAGTTTCCTGTTTCTTTCTCATTTTAACCTCGGAACTTAAAAACTGAGCTCCCATTAAGTTTCCTTGTTAAGTATTTTCCCTAAGTCAAATTCAGTTTGGATGGAGCGAGCCAAAATGGTTCAACTTATTCGAAGTGAAGAAAGTGTGCTTCAATTAATTTACTCTTTGCATTAGGACTGCAGCAAGCGAATGAGAAACCATCAGTATTCAAGTTTATGATGTTGTTTTCCCTTGACTGCTTACTGGAAAGCAAGCTAGTCACCAAATACATGC
The DNA here is from genome assembly GCA_039720435.1 of Amazona ochrocephala. Classification (NCBI taxonomy): domain Eukaryota; kingdom Metazoa; phylum Chordata; class Aves; order Psittaciformes; family Psittacidae; genus Amazona; species Amazona ochrocephala. The sequence continues at coordinate 18,884,355 of CM077889.1, forward strand.
GGAAAACGTAGATGCTCTATATTAATCGGCAATGAACTCACCAGCAAGTCTCATGTTGCCACTAACAAACATCTTTTCTTGTTAATTTTTAATCTTCAAAAGCATTTATTGGTGCTTCAGAACACAAACTGATAGATCAAACACCAGAGGCAATGAAAATGAATATAAATGATGTTGAAAATATGGATTTATTTTCTTTTAATCTTTGGCGCTATCTCTGATATTAGATGCCTGAGCATTTTATGTCAGTGTGCATCATTTAAACGATGGTCATTAAAATGTGCTGTGTAATTGTGAAAAGCACACTAAAGCTAACTATTTACTATTAAATTCATTTAATGATTAGACTTCATTAGGTCTTAGTGTATGGGGCATCAGGGAAATTCATTAATAGACTGATTTCATCTGCAAATGGGAAAGATTCTGAAAAGCAATTCTACCTAATTCCTATTCACTAATTCAAATCCAACAGTATGAAGGTGAATCTCCACTGTGAAACAGATCCATCTGCAAACAACATTAACAAGGGATCTGTTATTTTTGTCTCAAAACTCAACTGGACCCATTTTAAACAAAATACCTTTATTTCCTGACAGTCAGGCTTGCAAACATGGTTCACCATCACCTGTGAATCCTGACCTCTGGAAGTCCACAGGGAGCCAAATCTCAGTGCTCTTATATATGCCACGTACCCTTGCATAGGATATTTCCTTCCGCTGCACTGATGTAACTGACTTCATAAATCCAAGAGGATTACAACTTGGAGGTGACCTATCGACTGGAATTTAGTTAGGGCTTGTACAAAGCTCATTTTTTGATATGTCATTTTTTGAAGTCATCTAGTGATTCAGCAGAGGACATCACCTTGCCACCAACTCCCCTCCCCAACTGCATCCCGAAGGATTTTTGTCTGGCCCATTAGTGCAAGACATAAACTACAGTGCAAGGTACCAATCCCCTCCTTAGCAGGGATCTGCAGGCATCAGGACCTGCACTGACACAAGATGCTTTTAAAGAGATGCAGGACATTATTTAGCACCACTGAATATAAACCGGAGCTTATGACCACCAGATTAGAAGTTGTGGTGCTTTTATCCTCCAGTTTGCCAACACAGAGCCTGATGATATTATGCACCATGAGAAAAAACCCCAAGAAAAAATAAACCAAGCAAACCCCCTCCCTACTTGCAGCCTGAACATATCACACATTATGTAGGCGGAGCAAGCTGTGCTTAGAACAAATAAATATACTTTGTTTGGGTTTAATATGTTATCAGTGGGGTTTTGAAGCAGCGTTTCAGATGTATACATGGGTGATTTAAGTGCTTTTTATACCTATCATATACAGATGTTACATCCCCCTAATATTATAACCTCCCCCAAAGCTCTAGGGGCACTAATATTTTATTTAGCAAAAATATGAATCATTAAACTTAGAACCTATTCTTCTTTCCTTATTAAAGACAACAAATTGGTTTAGTGGTTATGAAAAGCAGGTCTTGGAAGCATCAATTGTACTGCCATAATTTGATCGAGATTGTGGTTCTGATGTAAATGTCAATGGGAAGTTACACCATGAAACACAAAGGCACTGATGCACACACAGCCCCAGATCCCCACCCAGCCCAGACACCTTCAATCCTACTGTAAAGTGCACACCTTTGTCTGAACATTACGGCCGGATCCATGTTTGCCGAGGTCATTCGGACAACTTGGCGAATTTCCTTGGCAATCATTCTGAGCTTCTCAAAATTCACCAGGCCATCCACTTTGGAATCATTTCCTAAATAATGGAAACACACACAGAATGAAAGAAAGGGAAATAAAAAGAGTCAGAAATACTTTCTAACAGGCAATGTGTTTCTAGCCGCTCACAGTATCTGCTCCATCCCTCCATCTCCAAAACTGCCCTAATGGCAAAACACAAATGACCATTAGGCCCACTCTGACCATCGAGTATTGGTTTTGTTCATCTACTTCTAAAGTAACAAGCATTAGCAAGAGGAAAAAGGAGTAAGTGAATTATGCCCAAATTCACTGGCATAGATGATTAAATAATATAAATACAGAACCCCAGCCTGGTTTGTGTTGGAAGAGACCTTAAAGCTCATCCAGTTCCCAGCCCCTGCCACGGGCAGGGACACCTTCCACTAGAGCAGGGTGCTCCAAGCCCCAGTGTCCAACCTGGCCTTGAACACTGCCAGCGATGGGGCAGCCACAGCTCTGGGCACCCTGTGCCAGCACCTCAGCACCCTCACAGGAAAGAGCTTCTGCCTAATAGAACTGACATCCAACAGCATTCACATTCTGAAGTCAGTCCAAACAGCTCTGAAACATCACAACCAAGAATTGGGCGTATTTGGAAACGCTTAAACTTAACCAATTGCAAACAGAACTTTGTGTAAAAGGAACAAAATGGAAACGTTTAAACAAAACCCTTTGAAAACACTGAAAGCAGGAGTAGGAGGTGTTAGATCACTGTAGCTGCCTGAAAGCCACAACATGGAATGAAATCCTAGAAACGCCGCAGCAACAAGTTCTTGTAAGAGAAGTATACTTGAAGCAGTGTAACTACCAGTTAGCACTCCCCTACTGTTCCACCTAAACATTTGGACACCCAATGAAGATTAAGCATTGCTTTTCAAATATTAAAAATATACTTTTAATTTTTAATTGCTCTCTAGGAACAGCCTCTTCCATTATTCATGCACAGTTCTATTTTATTTTACTCTTACAAAGGACGCATCAAAAGCATCCTACTGGTGGCAGCTTCTTTTAAGCATCAGTTGAATCAGGGCTAAAGCGTATTCAGTGCTCAGTTTGTTATTTCTCATGCGTCTGACATTACCTTCATGCAGAAAGGTGATATCCTTCTTGACAACAGGAAAAAGTGGAATAATTGGAGGCTGCATGCTCTGGCTGCTGAGGATGTTGCGGTACTTTGCCATGTTTCGAGATGGATCAAAGAGATCTTGAAGGTCTCGGAGGTGCTTTTCGTACTTGCTTGGTAACTTCTCCCAAGTGCCTCTGAGACGTGCTACTGGTGCTAGATTTAACCCACTGGAAGGCAGATTTGTTTCATTATTAGCAGTTAGTGGAATCATTACCTTTCAAAAGGAAGTAAAGGGTTTGGGATTTGTTTTAAGGATTAGAAATAGCTTTTCACAAGGCTAACTGTAAGGCTGGGTGAAAGCCAGGCTGCAAGCTGATCACAATAAACCTCTGCTGTTCGCTGTTGTGAGCAACAGAAAGAGAACTGTAAAAACCATGACTGCTTCCTATTCACAAGGTACCAATTTTTAGTTAGCCTGCCAAAACAATCCCTCTGTAACACAGGGCTGGTGCCCGTTTAATTTAAGCACCAGCTCTCTCCTGTAAAAACGTGCGCCACAATAAGGACAAAAGGGTGGAGAATTAATGAGGAGAATACACAGCGACAGCAGCAAGTGAGAACAGTGCACAGCTGATCCCAAGCAAAAGTGCAGGACTGCAGAGGACCATGTTTGGAGCGTTTGTAAATAAGCACCAACAGACTGAGGATTAGAAGTGTAGCAGCAATGCTAAAACTTGTCATTGTGCTCTCATTGGCATTAAGTAAAAATACACCCGGAATTAGCTGGATGTGATACAGCAAAGTAAAATAAAGGAAATGGACCCATCCTCCCCATTAGAATTTGTCACCAAGTTTGCCCACGAAATCCTGCAATGATCACGTTGCAGCTGAACTGGAAAGTGTCACATTCCAGCATTCACACTAAGTCCAGAATCACACAAGTAACAAATCTGCTAGTCCAAGGTTTTGAAAGCTTCAGAAACTTACTTTGTGTTTGCTTTGTTCTTTTATAGAGATTTCTCCCCAGGTTATTGCCAAATCACAAACAAAGCCTTCTCTCACGTGAAAAATCAAGCATATGCCACCACACAGCCCCCCTCTTTTACAGGCTACATTAGGATGGTTATCTTTCTATTTCATGAAACATATGGCACCATATTGATATGCAAGGCAAGGCAAGAAAGAGAACCCCCGTGGCATATGCTAACAAAACCATATTCCTCTGGAAATCAGGGCAAGACAAAACCTAATTTATTGACTTCTTTTTCTGACCAAAGACCACTTCAGTCACGGCCTGATTAGAGCTAACTGAGAAGCAGGAAGAGTCATTTCTCCACCCACAATAACTGATGAGGAATTAGGGAGCAGAATATAGAAATCAGATTCACTATCCACATGTGTATTCACCATGTAATGAGCAGCCCCAGCCCCAATGGCTGCCCAGTGCCCTTTAAGGAGATTCATTCATTATTTAATGTATGACTAAACAGAAGGCAACAGCATTCAAGAAACTGGCTAGACATGGAAGGAAACAGTTAAAACTGGTATTGTCAAAGATGCTGAGATACAGCAAGAATCCGAATCTTTGTCTGATGAATCACAGCACCTTTATTTTTCTTTCTTACAGCAAAACCTGGGTATAAGATAATTGCAAATAAAGGAAATGAAATGTTAAAGTAGCAGCATCCAGTACAAAACAGAAGAGAAAGTCTGAGTGTGCAAATGGAGAGGGGGAAAAAGAGATAAGGGAGCAGATGAAAGAATTGAAAGGAAAATGTGACTAAAACCAGAGTGATTTGAGGAAGTCCTTACAATGAAAGGAAGAAATAAAGTAATCTCATAATCACAGGTACGACTTCGCACACACTGACGCAGTAACAGCGACTGAGAAAAGAAGGGAAATGGGGTGCCAGAATGGAAGTGACAGCAGTGCTCGGGCAGGTTTCTGAAGTTATCAACCAAACACTGCTCTTGTCCAACTCTTCTCTTTCCCTGCTAGGTAATGGTTAAAATAGAGACAGTCACATCAAGCGCCACGACACACTGAACTTCTGAGAAGGAGGAAGGAAAAGATGGCAGCGACAATGCACCTCTTCGTACAGTCTGGCTTCTGAAAAGCTTGGCAATTCCCCTCCAAGTACCCCGTGCCCATCACTGATCTGTTCAGCATAAACCTATTACTTTTCTTTCCAGTCAGATTATCAGAATTGCCTTTGACAGCACAAATCACATCTGACAAATGGAAGCATTTTACCTTATAACTGCGAACATGGAATTGAAGTTCTTGCATTCTCGGCAATGGAGGGCAATTTTAATGAAATGCTTAATAATCTTCATCCTCTTGAGTTGGTTGGGCTCTGCTAGAATTTCCATGGCAACCCAGAAGGTCTCCTGATTGATGACATCCTCAAACTGTTTCAGGTGAGCATTTCCTGTCTTGGAGTCCAGCTTATAAAGGTCATCGATGTATTCTGTAGGCTCAATATTGCGGAAGAGCTCAAAGTCTCTCATGGAGAGCTGAGTGGCGACCTCGATGGTGCTCAGCTGCAGGAGGGAAATCTGGCTTTCTCTTAGCAGCTCTTGAGCATCCTCATCTGAGCACAAGGTCTCTGTCTCCATATTGTTTTTAAGATAATATCTAGAGAATAATTGAGTTATAATAAAATGTTAGAGATGTGCTTCAGAGGGTTTGTGAACACAAAGGCATTGAACTACACCACTCAAAGTGGACATCACTGACACCACGGGGCTGTTTATGTAAGAGTACTTGTGCACTGCTGTTGACAACACAGTGTAAAAGGGAAAGACAGAGACAAGAAGGGACAGCATAACCTCGTACTTTAGTATAAGGCATCATCATTACTGAAGTAAAAAGCCATTTCCAAAGCTGGTTTTATCTACCTCTTAGCCAGCATTTTCTGTTTCATTCTCCATAATACACTGTAGCTTTCACGCTCAGAAAAAGCTCACTTATTTTGCCATTTGTAAATTCAGCAGTGGAGTAACATTTTAAATACACATTAAGTCCTGAGAAATCTCTTGTTAATGTATTTCTCCATTTCTCACACAAATTTAGTGTGATTTCTTACATAAATAGCGTGGCATATTACTATTTACATTAAGCACATAGTATTGAGGAAGTGAAAATGCATCTGGAAAATTCATTTCCATGGTCCCAAGCAGATCACTTGCAGATACACCAGAGTTTATCCCTCATAAATTCCCTCTGTTGCTTAGCAAAGACAACTAAAGAATTTTTTACTTACTAAACTTTCTCCTGGTATGGACCAGGTCATCAGACAAAACCGAAGCACTTAACATGTAAGAACCATTCGTAACAGTTTACATAGAAATGGAAGAATTTATCTCAGGTTAGTATCAGTTCATTGCAAGATGACATCACTGAGAAAGAAAGTAATTGTGTGTTTTAATCCTGAAGTACATGTGGAAAGTGTCAGAAAAGACGTTTCTCCGTTTACATTGTAAGCCACTATATATGTTATCCCCAACTGCTATATTTAGCTGTCATCAAGCAGCTGCTGTAGATTTGGGGAGGGGGTTTTGGGTTCACCAACACTGAACACTGTTAAGATTCAACTGGACAGCGCACTGGGACATACAGTCTAGGTTATGCTTTGCCTACAAAGGCTGATCAGATGATCCCTGAGGTCCCTTCTAATCCAGTGTTCTATGATCCCTCCCTGAACGGGATGGGATCTTATGGATGTTTCAATCCTGAAAAGCAAATGAATCCAAACTGAAATGGAAAGAAGGCGCATTTACCGTCCATTGAGTTGAATCCTGTCGGCCAACTTGGAGAACTGATCTGGGAGCCTCCGCTGTTTGATGACCCCCTCGGGGCTGACTGACACTTCACAGAGGGAGTAGGTCTCGGGGGCGCCTGTCAAGTTGAACTCGTGGACGGCGTGACTCACCACCTCTTTTGCTGTAGTGTCTTTGCTGATGATAATGTAACAACTCTGCTGATCTGCTTTGAAAACCCTGATTACCTGATCCGGAATATCTGAAATAACAGAGTAGCACCTTTAATGTGTGAAGTTACTTTTCCCTTGAAAAGAAACCAGGTCATTTACTGCTTCTTTTGATAGCCAGAAAACAAAACAACAGCCAGCAGGGAAAAAAAAGCCATGCTGGCCTTGATAAATACTCATTCAAATATTCAGCTTGGAGAAGCAAACAAGAGGACCCTGCTCCTCCCTGTATTTCCACAACTTTATGATCCCACGACCACAATCGAAGAAAAAGACTCCTAGATACACTGCTCAGCTGCACACTGTCCTTCTCAGCGTGTCTCAGAATCCTTGGCAGCAGCATTTATTCCTTCTTTGGCTCTTTTGTCTTTGCAAGACACATGCCAGGGCACTCTTCCCAGGGATGGGAAGCCATGGAGCATGCATGGATGGGCCGCAGGGAGGAGGATGAGAAGAGCAAAGCAGATTTGGTTGTTCCCATAACTAGCTGCAAACTTTAACACTCACTGTCTCACCCTGGAGGAACTAAGCTGCTGCCAGCAGTTAATTCTTCGGCTAGTGTACTTATTTATAGCACATTTCATGTATTATAAATGCATTAGAGAGCAGCTTTCTCAGAGGCAGCCTACAGCAGGAAATAAATATCTGAAGAAACACACGTTTCATCTACAGCTTGACGACTGGAAATAATTCGCTCCATTAGAGAAGATTTGATTTTCATAATAAAACTGATGGGGAAATCAAGTCAAGAGACGGAGTGCACGCTGATTTAAAACTCAGGGACGCAGTTTCCCACCCTCCCTAAACTCTGAAGACAAAAACCTCACCAGTTCTCTGCAGACCCGAGAAGGTGGGAGGCTCTGGCTGAGCCTTCAGCCTTCTCCAGAGCCTAATGCTATTCAAACACCAGGTTGGATAAGCCATTAACTGCTGGATCAGCAATTCCAAGTGAGAGAAGTGAGGAGCTGTTATTACAGCAACAGCCTCCAAAACAGTTTACACCCACTGGAGAAAAGGAAGTCTCAACATCACCTGTAGCTAAACTGGAAGATGGGACAAAACAGAGTGCTTAAAAACCCCAATCTGACTGAAAACAAGTTCTACTGACAATTTAATTCTTATGACTACCCCATTCCCAGAACAGTCTCATTAATAGCTGGGGACTAGTTGAAACTGAAAAGCTCCATGCATACATGAACAGGGGCAATAAAAGACAGAAATAAGTATTATGTACTTATTTGAGAGTGAAAGTAGTGAAAACGACATACTGAATAACTGGAAATGCTGCATTCACAAAAATCATAATAAGCCAACAGAAGAGGCCAACATCTGTACCTTGGTACCAACATACCTAAACATCAGAACACACTCAAGGTAGAAAACCAAAAACTGAAGGGTAATTTGGGGGGAAAAAACACAAAACCCAATCAAAACTGAGTGTAACTTTTGACAGCTGAGGGAAATTGCTATTATGAACACGTCTGTCTTTGCTTTGAAGCAGGTGAACTATACATATATATACATATATATAATTATTTTCTTTTGCGTTATTCAGCTTGCATTGACAATACAAACCACATTTCAAGTTTGCATGCACATGGGTTTAGTTACACAGAGTCCAACAGAACAGGCACGATCTCAAACTGCAGTATCATCTAAAATCTCAGCTTCGTGAAAGGGACATAAGCAACTTCATTCCTTAAAGCAAGGTCACAGAGAAGCAAAGGAAACTGCCAAAGGTCATCAGTGTGTTGATGGCAGAAATGGGACTAAAATGCAGGTCTCAGCCTCAGCACAGCACCATGCCTGGAAAGAAAACCTATGGGTTTGTTTTACTTAAGGGAAGATTATGGGGCAAAGGACTATCTAATGCCCTAACAGCAATAACATTGTCGACACAATGTATGAAAGTGTTAAGTTTAACAGGCAAGCCATGCAGTATTAAGGTCTACAGGATGCTGTACATCACGATACTTACAGTAAAACCCAACAGCTGCGGGCAGGAGAAAAGAAAAACACCATGTCAGCACCAAATCAAGATCTAGACGTTTACAGAACTGATCAAGTGTATGTAGTGCATGTCAGAAGTACTTTGGTTTGCTCTGCTATTCAAAAGTGACAGCATATTTGTTACAGTAAATGTAAAGTAATAAGGACTAGTTATCAACATCTGATATTATGCAGCAACTTGTACAGTACTAAATGAAGATTCCTAGAGGATGTGTGTAGCTGATACAGACAGCAAGAATTTGGATTTGCAGTGAAAAGGGAACCTAACTCCCATGGACGTTTATGCAATTGATTGGATGTATCTGCATACATCCCTTTTAAAGGGGAAACCTGCAAGTTTACCTAGACCTAAGTCATAGGCATGAGGCACTTTACAGAACATGTACTTACACACAGAACTTACACTGGAAATGAGGAAACAAGATTCTGACTCGCTATGTTTACAGGCATGTAATAAATGCCTCCTGCAGCCAGCATATAAACTGTTCTTACAGTAACAGCAATGAAAGCCCAGACCACACATCCCAAAACATTGTGCAGTTTTTCAGACATACAGTATGCAATGTTTGTAAGACATTAACATCACTGTTGGTACCATGGCAGTCCTATTCCATCTGCAATACTGCTTGAAATATATATTTGAAGATGATGGATGGACAAATCAAATCATCAGGAGTACCAGTACTGGAAAGAGATGACAAAAGAGAAAGGTGCAGACAAGGACACTGCTTCCACCAGAGCTCTGGTAAACTGCAGTAAATCAAAGACTCTCAGAGGTTGCAAAATACATTCCTTTGTGAAAACAAGCTAAGTGTCACATTATAAAAAAGCTCCAGTCTGGACCTGTTAGAGCCGCAAGATAAAGAGGTAACTGCACTCACTGTGTTCGATGCTAAAAGATGTCAAAGATGTAATTTTCCCCCTGAACCAGCTGCCTTGTAGTGATCCTGTAAATCAAGCTAATGCTGCTGGCTTACCTGAAGGATTAGAGAAATCCAGGATGCTAGTTGTAGGCTGCAAGAGGTCAGGGCTGCTGGACGAGAGGGTTCCTGGAATGGGCATGATGGCCAGGCTGTGCCTGCACTGCCGCGTTCCAACAATGCTGTCGTCCTGCGACTGGCTCACGCTCCCGTCGCTGCAAAAGAGGTTGGGTTCAGTTATGTGCATTAAGCTCCTTAGATTCATCTTGGGGTGAATCTAAGAAACTAAGAAAAGTAACGGCACTCAGGTGTGTTAATTACACGTTGCAGACAGGCTTTCAGAACAAGGACACAGAAAAAGCATATCTGGAAGCGTTTAAATGCTCACTGGTCCCGTTCTGCATTTATGGGTCAGATCTGCAGTTTAAAAATCCTACTTAAAAATCCCAACATAAGCAATATAAAGCTAATGACTGGAGATATTCGGCAACCAAAACATCACAACTTAGTAAGGAATGATTGCTTTGGGACCAGCAGAATGTGACAAACCTGAACAGTTTTGGAGGCAGGATGCTGAATCGGGTCTTGTCCAAAATTTTCCTGATTCTGTTTCTCCCACCAGATACAGTGTTTGCTTTCAACTTCTTGTTGCCTTTTTCACGGGGAAACATCTGTTCCACATCTCCAGGCATATCTGGGATGGAGTAACGGTTGTTTTTCTTTTCTGCGATTTTGGGAATATGTGGAATTCCGTTCTTCTCTTGTCCTATCCTGCAGAGCAGCTCCTTAAACACTGCAAGAGAAGACAGTCATTGTGATTGCCCTTTGCACACTTAAAACTTCACAGTGAGCTCTCCTTCCCCTTCAACCCTTCTGCTTCCCACATCCCTGCAGTAAAAGCAAGCCAGAGCTACAAACCAGGCAGTACATTGCATTTTAACTTTGATTCTAAGGGTGTGAGTCTTCTCCCATTGAAGTTTTGCTTTTGATTACCTTGGCAGAAAGAGCAATCCCCTTAATGCTCCATCAAACAATCGAACATTCTGCACAGCACAGTTCTCCCAACCACTTTCGGAATTAGCACACATTATAGCAAATTGAATAGACCTGGTCTGCTGTTGCCAGGTAGATTATAAGGAAACATCATGTTCATGGCAATCAGCTCTATGTATTTATTGACTGTGTTGTCTGCATCTTTTATGTAATGGAGTGCAGATGCTTCCTCAAGGATAACTGCAAGACAGACTGATACTCTGCAGAACTGCCTTTATTTGCTTGCAGTAATGCTACTGAACAGAAGCTGCATCAAATTTCCCACTGCATTTATCAAAGTAAGCCAGTCTATTACCAACACTGACATCCCAAAGGTAAAAGTCCATGGAGAAGACAGTGGTTATGCTCTCTGTATTTCTTCCCACAAGCAGATTAAAAAGAAATCGATCAGACTGGTTTATCAATTCAAATGATTTCTTTAAAGATCTTCTCAAAGATCGTTTTCAATCACTTAAACCAGAAATCCAGGATTTTCTCTTGAAAACATGGTGATCCTGGGAGAATGCAGAGCCCTACAGAGGAAATTACTCACACTGTCCCTATGAGCAAAACAACCAGGACTTTCCGTATAGAAAATCCCAGTCAAATTCCTTATTTCTATTATGTAATAGAATTTCAGGCTACCAGCTTCACAGTATAGATTCAAATATAAGAACAGGAATTGCTCCTTGTCAGCACCAGGTGCTTAGCACTCAATTAAAAAGACAGGGTAATAACTATCGCTGTTGACAAAAGCTTCAAGACATGAATTCGTTCAGATTTATCAGAGAAATCCCTTTGCAATTGCAGCAGGCAGCACAAAGCTATGAGAATTCATTGTCAGTGTATGTCGCTTGCATTTATAATACAAACCAACCATCTATCCTTGTCTCGGGTGCAGTTCTGCTTTATTTTATGTCATTTCACATGATTCTGGACCACCAGTTACAGCGGGGTTTTAGGCTTTTGGGAATTAAAAAGCAACTGCTCAGGCCTTGAAACTTCTTACCTGCACTGTCATAAACAGAAACAAACAACTGGAAACAAAATCAATAGTGACCAAGGGCAGGCCACTGGGGGAAGAAAGTAAGAGAAGGAAACCATCAGGAAGTCTCAGATACAACTACAGAGGAAGGAGCTGTCTTGGGCACAGCCTCGTTCCTTCTGTAGCTATGGTTATTCTGTTGCCTGAAGGGGATTATGGAAAAAGAACAGATGATCTGACTGAGATTTTAAAGAAGTATTTATGTGTTTATATTCACACTGACAATTAAGAGCCAACATTTCTATGTCGCATCACTTTTTAAGTCCCCTTTTCAATTTATCCTATCATTCTTACAGCCATTATAAAAACTTTTACAAAGCCCAGGTTCACATTTTCGCTGGGTTTTGGCAAAACATATTTTGGTCCGGATCCCCTGGCTCTGTTTCAGCCCTATCACGTGAAGGGACGTTAAAGCTGTTTGAACAGTCGTTTTGGACTTCTCAGGGAGTACAGAGCTGCCCATGGCTGGCTTTGTGCCACTCAACGTGCAGCCCCTGGCACATGAGAACTTCTCCGAAGAAATGGAGGCACACAATGAGGGGACTTCTGCACTACTTCTCACTCCTGGAGTGAAGTTGAGAAAGAAAGGTGGAATCTCAATGCACTTCTAGAGCCAGAAACACTGGGGTTTTCTTCACATACACAAAAATACATCGTATATAAAGTCTACTCACCAAAAATGTTTGTTTTTACAGTGATGGAGAGGTGAGTGTTGTTCCTTAAGATCTCCAGAGCTTTTACAAAGGTGATGTTCTCAAAATTCTGTCCATTCACTTCCATTATCTTTAAGAAGAAATAAAAATAGGGACTATTAGGAGAACAACTATTTGGCAGACTTATAAATACAAAGGTGATACTAGAGGCACATTGAGAACTTTCTACAAGTTAACACAGCATCTTCACAGCAGTTGTAGGATGAAAACATTCCTTGGAAAATAACTAGCTTCATCATGTCAGTGAAGTTATATCCTGGGACCAAGCCAGGAACTCCAGTTCTACCTGACAAATGCTTTAAAGACATTGATTTCTTGTGATCATCTTGCAATTGGGAACTGCACCTGAATCATAAGTAGTGGAACCACGAACCATGGAGCTGATACTTCATATAGAGGCTGGATGTTGTGGCTGCCGCATCCCTGGCAGTGTTCAAGGCCAGGTTGGATGGGGCTTGAAGCAACCTGCTCTAGTGGAAGGTGTCCCTGCCCATGGCAGGGGGCTGGAACTGGATGAGCTTTAAGGTCCCTTCCAACCCAAACCATTCCATGATTCTATGATCTTCACCTAGAGTCAACTGCCATTGCTCCACCAGCCTGAGTGAACAGGGATGACCCACACAAGGTGGGAATCGATCCAACCAAACAATCTGCTGGCTTCACATTAACCATATCTCCAACCAGAAAGTTCCCTAAAATAACTACAATTTGGTTTCTTTTCCCATTCTGGTTTTGAAATACTTTGAAAACTATTTAATAGAAACCCATTTAACACATGCAAACTGGAGCTGAACTGTGCCATTCACAACGGGACACTAGCCAGTTGTTTGCTTTCAGTAAATAGCATCATCTTCTGATGAGAACACTACGCTTGGTTGAACAAGAGTACTATACATGACCTTCATTCTTTTTACCTGGTCTCCACGCTTAAGCCCAGCTTCTGCTGCTTTACTGCCCATTTCCACAGTCTCTACAAAAATACCAAACCCCTTGTCGCTTCCCCCAAGGAGGCTGAAGAACAGAGGTGAGTCTCTAGAAGGTTTCTGCAGGGTAATTTGTCTCCATTTGGCTTTGGCAGCACAGGCAATATTCAGCAATCTGAGATGGCCTTTCATTTTCTGCAACACAAACGACAACATAAAACTGAGCTCCATTTTCCTAGAAATGGAAAAACCAGTTATGAAAACACCCCAGAAAAAGGAGTTTTGATGCCATGCAATCAAATCTTACTAAAAAACCCTTGTCCTCTTCTGCAGTAATGCAAGACCACACAAATGAGTGCCCTGAGTACTATTTTATATGGGCTTTATATCTAAATACGTATTTAAGAACAACTTTGTCCATGTTAAAAGCAATCTATTATAGACTCCAATGGGCTAGTCACTGGTAACGCGCTGGCAAATGAAGAAGTGCAACATTAGGAAGCATGACCCCCTTCTATTCTGCTCCTACCGTATCTTCCAAGTTCTTTTCAAATTCCTCCAGGAATCGAGTCATAGCAGGATCTCCTTCAAAGTCATTAAAATGATTGTTCACCCACAGCAAGACCACTCTGGTAACCTGGAAAAAGAAAATACCAAATCATGTATATATATATAAAGGTACCCATGATTCTTCTATAAACTTTAATCTTACAGATTAACATAGAATAACGTATGACAGAGTACTGCATCTGGTCACAGACAGAAGCAGAAGACATTCACAGTAGAAATCACCTTCTCTCTTCCTTTCATTGTAGAAACAAATGTTATGCCTAATTGTCTCCATCACCCAGTACTTAATGGTGCATAATTCCATCTTCTAAGTTAACTCTTCCTTATGCTGTTTATAAAACTCATCTTTTTAAAGCATCCTTATGATCTCCTTAAAGAAAGTTTCTCGGAAGTACGCTTTGATAATAGAAACTTTCAGTCAAATCTTCCGGTTGCTTTCATATGTGCAATGGTTACTACCATTCATTATCAATATTTTACCCACCCACATTATACAAAGGTTGGTCTATGGCAGTTTCCCTTCTAAAAAATAAACAATTTCCTCTTTTATTTGCTGAGACAGTTTGCCTTTACTTTCCTTTTCCTAACAGACAGTAGCAGCCAAGATGAACAGCATGCAAAAAGGTAAGAGGAGAAGCAGTAACCACAGCAAAAGGCCCCTGATACTTTCTTACTCAAAGAAAAACAGCATTTTGAGAGTCTGTTGGGTTTCCTTCAGCTCAAAGCTAGAACACATAAAACCACTGGTGAGGAATTTTACTGCTATCACATTCAACAAATTCGACAGCGATACAAACTCCAAACCATGAACAGTTTTCATGTGTATGTGCATGGATATATAGGAGTAGAACCTGGTTCTATTTATGGAACCAGTTTTTATCAACTGCACCTGTTTTGAGCAGAGTTTATTTTAAGTACAGAGTTTGCAATAAGCTGCTCAAATAAAATGTGCTCAATACACTGAAAAGCTCTACAATAGAACATTACGGAAATTAAGCATAACGCTGTTGTGAAAAGAAAGAGTCCAAGAGTTTCCTGAATATCGGGTGAAAAAGGATTTCAGAGACTGGCATTTACATCTTTAACTTAAACAAAACAGTATTTATCATTCTGCAGAAGAGAAGCAGTGTCAAACTTAATTTAGGACATTACATTATACACATACAACACACTGGAGAATCCTGTCTTGATACCAGAGAAAAAATACTTTGCTTTAAAACAGTTCATATGAAATAGCTGGAGCATAATCCTAGTTTATCATCAATACAAAAGGGAATCTCTTTGGAGACATTTTCACCTGAAATACTCAACTCTCAGACTCAAACTGACCTTATCCCTGAGGCTGTCCACTGTGAACCATTCCAAGAGTTTATTTCCAACTTCCAGAGGGCTTGTTAGGAATGTTCTGTACGTTAGAAGGAAATCTTCAATGTAGGTTGGATCCACAATTGAATGTTCTTCTATTAAGTGCATGATGAGTCGCTCGGGTGTTGCCTTCAGAAATTAAATGCAAAACATCACTGGTATCTCTCATCACTACCTCTCCCTAGAGAGTATCTGAACGTAAAACCATATGAACATTACACTCCCTTTTGACATTTCAGTTATGGCAAAGTTAACAAAACTGAGTGTGTGTTCTAGATTCAAACCAAAATGGTATTTATTTACTAACAAATAAGGGTTAAACAGACGGATGGAAAGCGCAGAAAGAAATTCACCTTGATAACTATGTGTCCTTTTCTGGTCCCACTGCGATCCAGCTCCCTGTGCTCCTTTACCATCACAATTTCTCCTTCTTCCTCCACTTTGTGAGTGTTTTTTTCCACGTGGTTCAGAATCCTCCAGTAGTCTTGCTGGGCTATGCACACAAACTGCCCCCAGACAGCATGGATTGTTAATAAATACCCAAACCATGAATGTAACCCCATCTCTGGGCTGCTTCAACACACTCACAACAGCATTCGATTCCAACCCTGCTCTGTTCTGCCCAACTACACCAGAAAGTTAGAATAGGAGACAAACAGAGCTGGTCACCTTCTTACAACTCCAAAAGGTGGTTCAAGGGGCTAAACACACAAAGGACAAAGCCTCTGAGAAGTGGAAATGGATGTTTTCAATTTCTCTGCTCCTACTGCATGTCAATCCCAAGCACAGCATGACTGGGGTTGACTAAGCGTACACTTCAAATTCCTGTTTCTCACATAACAGCAGCATGAAATAAATCTCAGCCACTACAGAGTGTAACTCAACATCAGCAGAGCCCCTGACCCATAACATACCAACCTCCTTTTTAATGCTCCTGGAATGAAGATCATGCACCAAGATCAAAGTAGTCTGTTTTCTTCTATTAAATGCTTAAGAATACAAGATAGTTGCATAGAACTGTAATCATACCTGACAATCATCTACTTTGGTTCTGACCACTCCATTCATGTACTGCTTGTCCAGGGAGGGAGTAATCCCAAAACTATTTCCCATACAGAGGCTCTCGCTCTTCCCATCAGGATAGCTGATTTCCACTGTGCCATTTAAAATAACATACCAAGAATCGAGCTGGAGGAAGTAAAAAGAAAGATTTAAAAAGTGAAGCTAATTCAACAACTTTCAGAAGCTGTTCCAGTGCTCTTATCTCAGAAAGGCTCATTCTTGTTGTCAGCTGAGTTTTGCAACATGTCATTCACTAAAAGGGTGCACTGTACGGCAAGCAATGAAGATGACTGAAACAAGAACGCTTTTCAGCGTTCTTCATTCATTTCACAACTAATTCAGCAGGGAGGAATGCTGATGAATAGATTGCTTTTTTAATCAGTGGGCTAATTGCTACAATACATTTATACCATTTAGTGAGAATGAATACTCTTCCCCTGGGTACCCATTTGGTCACTACCACAGATGAGAGCCTACCTACTTCTCTTGGAGGGATGACCTGCTATGGCCATTCCAGACACCTTGATCCAAGGACAGACAGAGATTTCAAGACAGTGATTCAGAACACCTATGCTGGGAGCCTGACCACTGATTACTTTGGGCATCAGTCTCCTCCTACCGAATATGAATGGAAACTGCTCCCAATACACAGGCAGTAACACTGTAATACACAGGCAGAACCTCCCAAAGGGACTGGCTAAGGTTTAGGTATTTTGGACATGGTGAGAGAATTCTCTAACTTGCAAGTGTGGAAGAGGCGCAACTGATTTCCCAGCCCTTCACCCCCACATGCCCTTGCTAACCCATTGCCTGTGGTGGAAGCAGCAACTTACTTCTTGGCCATCTTCAAGTATGATGGCTCCTGCTTGCTCTACTACTTCGAATATCATCACTGAGCAAAGTTCCCTCCTCACGGACATGGTCATGTTTGCAAAGGCAGGGAGTTGATGCATAAATTCCAGTAATTGCTCTGTTAGACAAAGGAGACATTGGTAGGAAGACTGCAAGGTGCGGGGGTTCCTCAGACACCCAACCCTGCACAGGTGGATTAAACCTCTGTTAAACACGTTAGAATTACTCAGTGGTGTCACAGCTCCCGTTAGTGCTGCCGGCCAACTGAGCCCAGTATGCATTTTGCTATCAAAGACCAGAACTTGACTCCACAGTCCCCTGATTGACTTTCATGGCAGCAATCTAGCTGGAGTGTAAAAAGTACTTCAGCTTCAAACATTAAGAAAAATTGAAAACACCCTTATGGTACAGTAATTATAAGCTTGATGGGAGCTTGAAATGATTTTCCAGTGTTTAGAGAAGTAACCTCAAGTACAGCTTAATACAAATTTTACTATTAAAACTAATGCCAATTTCCAGTTAAACACTGCAGCAAATCATTTTAATCTCAAATGTTTTGCCCTTTACAATTAAGTGTATCTCTGCTGCGGTACTAGTATGTTCTGCCATTTAATAACTAATTCAACCATTTCAGGCAGTTAAAACTACCTTGCTACCTATTCCTCCCTTATATCGACCCCTACAATGACTGTAATATTTCACACTTCATGCATCTCAAAGGCTGTTCTTTAAAACACTTAACGTTTCTCAGAACAAATACTCTTTCAGATAGGAAGCGAAGAAATCGTTCAGTTAACTGTATCTCTAGAGTAAAGTGATTTCTGGAAGGCATCACTATTTTGAGGACACACGTTTAATGTTAACTCCCTCAACACTTTTCAGATATGCTCTTACAGATGCTGTATGATCCAGTTTTACATAAAGATCTTTTTTCTCCTCACCAATATCATCATCAGTTTTATCTGCAGGCTCTTTCTCAAGGCACTCTCGTACAACATCTCGCCCTAGAAGCGGATCAGAAGTTCTGTCAATGTCTTCGTCCTCCTCTTCTTCTTCATCTTCAGAGTCTACAGGTGCTTCTGGAAGACCTGTTAAATCAACGTCTCCCATCTCACTCTCTGTAGCCTACAAAGAAAACATCCATCAGACAAAGACTTCAGTGTCCTCAGTTCACCGATTTATGATCTTAGGTAGCTAATACAACAAAAGAAATTCTGTGACCAAAAACCTGAAGTAGAAATTGTAACAGCTCCCTTTGTGAACACCGAGAAAAACACGTTACACTGAAATCACAGTCACTGGATGGTACAAATACCACTGGCATAAAGCAACACCATGCTACAGGAATTACAGCCACAAGTTCTGAAACAAAATTAACATACTGGGACATTTGTTCTCTGTCTTCACTTCTATCCCTCCCCAACTCCAGTGAACTACAGGCAATATAAACCCACCAGTAGTAACTGTGTGACACTGCAAAAAGCAAAGCAGATTGAGTGGCTAAAATGAAAGGGATTTGATCTCATTTTGGTATCATAACATGGACTTTAATCCTAGCATATAGCAAGTATGGCAGGAGGAGTATATAAAGGGAGACAGGAGAGAGATAAGGATGACTTTTCTTTCCTCTGTTGGCCGATTCTCATTTGATAGCATTTACTCTGGTTTGCAAATTCACATAAATAAGATGTTCTTTCACAATCTGAGACCCTCTATTACTAATGAAATAATGCAATGACTCAGTACTACCATTGTACACCCAATGGTGTAGATACATCTCTACTGTCATCAATAGATGGCAACAGAGGCATCACACTGAGCAGACACGCGACGCGCTGGTGGAAGAGAACGCAATATGGGTAACAAAAAGCAGAAGGGCACAAGACTCACTTGCGATAATTCCTTATGTAAAGTTTAAATGATGTAATCGCATGAAAATAACTTTGCAAACAGATGGGAGGCAAAGAAAAAAAGCTGCAGTTTTGAATTTGCAATTTCCACCGAGGAGTTTCTCCATCACTTTTTTCAGTTGAAGCCAGCATGCAAATCACTTCTCTGTTTAAATTCAAGGAGTCGAACAACAAGATGTGTCACTGAGAAGTATCAAGCAATTACACCGAGACTGGCAGAAAAGGGAGTTTAGCTTTTTAAATGAACACGTTGACAATATTCCCTTTCACTTTAAAAGAAAGCCTGGAGATTTTACAAAAACACGGAACAAACGAACACAGCAAATGCTCTGCATGCTCAACAGAACCTCCAAACTAAAGGATAGGGTCCCATCCAACCTGACATTGAACAGTTCAGTGACGGGGCAGCCGCAGCTTCTCTGCGCTGCCTGTTCCAGTGGCTCAGCACCTCCTCTTTTGCAGTTTAAAACTCTTTCCCTTTGTCGTGCCACAGCAGGTCCTGGTAAAAAGTTTTATCTTATAAGTCCCTTTAAGTACTGAAAGGCTGCAATAAGGTCTCCTTGGAACCTTGCTCCCTTTTCTCCAGGCACTAGGGTCTTCCTCTACTGCCATGACATTTCAAGTAAGATGGAGCGTGCCTACAGCACCTGCAGCATCCAGCTGTGGACCTGGGATGCATCTTGCTGGGTTCCATGGACTTGTGTATGTTCGGGTTCCTCAGGTGGTCTCAAACCTGATCTTCTGTTACCATGGGAAGGACCTGATTTCCCCAGTCCCCACACTGAGGTTCAGGGACTTGAGAGATGTGGGAAGAGTGACTACTGAGGCAAAAAATTCACTGCCAAGTGCCTCAACCTCCTCCACATCACTGGTTCTCCTGCCTTTCTGGAGGCAGGAGGGAGTGCATTGCCCTCCGCTTATGGAGGGAAGGGAATGCATTTTCTCTAATCTGTTTCTGACTAATATACCCTTCTTATCCTTCACATCCCTTGCGAAATTCAGCTCCAACCATGCCTTGCCTTCCCCGATCCAAACCCCACACCTGCGGGCAGTGTCCCTGTCTTCCTCCCAGGATAATGTCCCTGGTCCCACACTGTGTGCATTTCCTCCTTGTGCTTCAGTTTGACCAGGAGGTCTTCATCCAGCCATGCTGGTCTCCTGCCTTCCTTTCCTCACACAAAATAACACTCGTTTTAAGTGATTCAATCACAGCAGACTGTGCTGCCTCCATCTTCCCACACGCTCCATGTTGATCAGCTAATGCCAGCCCCAGCACTTTGACAGATGAGCAGCATTTCCTTCCTGACTAGACAGAAAAATACCGAGATTTAGGTATCACCTTGGACCTTTTGAGCTTGCCCTCATTCCAATAAAAAGCCAGCAAACCTAAGATATAAGGCTTAACTGATTTAACATCAGTATTTCTTTCAGGAGGGTAATGGGATATATAGGGTTAAACCTGTTTTACATTACATCACTTTACTGGCTTATGTAGCTCACATTAACAGCTCTGGAATTAAGCCCAAGTGCAAATTGTGCTTGGAGAGTCGCAGCAGCACGTGATCCACACAGCATTTTATGCAAGGACTTTTCTAGCATTTCTTCATCTAAATAGCCACAATTTATATCATCTTCTCCAGGCAGAGTAAGACACGCTACAGAACTAATTCCCACTTTGAGAAACTCAAGCTAAAGCTAACAAAACAGGCCACAGGGTCTACTGAAAAGTGATTCTTTCATATTTACATTGTATATTATATATAGGAAAATAAACCAATCTTCTCTTTTCTTGATAAATGTGATCATTTGATCAAGCTATGAAATAAGAGATGATCCTCAAACCGTGTTTTAAAGATTACACGCAGATGGTTGACAAAACATTGGCAGGTCAGGCGGTGCTGGAAGGGACAGGAAGGATTTCATTCCTAAAGCCATCTGCAGAAGTGGCTGCTCTTCCCAAGCACGATGCCCCAGCTGTTTCCATTATCAAATATCAAAATCAGCCTTAACAGAAACATTTATGAATCACTAATGTACAGACTGAAAGCAGAAGCTGCAATCCCCAAATCTTACATAAACATGGATTTTCAGGATCGGGAATATACGGCAGGAGTATCTGTTGAGAAGACTGCTGGAACAGCCTCAAATAGCGTGTGTCAGGGGGGTCACCTGGGAAGTTAGCACCAGGTCATGGCCAAAACACTTATTTGCTATCTTAAAACACACTATTACTCAATGTAATACCACAGATTTTGCCAGTTAACGTGTTTCAGCTCTGTTTGCCCAATGTCTATTGTGGCAATGTCCCATCCACTGGCCTACGCTTTGAAGCTAAAGACATAAGAATAAGCCCTTGCAGTGTTGTAGTGACAGTGATATGCATTCCACTACAATTTGTGTCAGAAACATAGACTGACACCACTTAAAAGATTTCCTGTAATAACTCCATATGATAACGTATTTAATGCTTGTGACTCCCGATGCAACCTGCTATAAAGAACAAGGGATTTTCTTCCCCTTCCCTCATGTCAGTTCTGTCAGGAGAAAAAAGTCCAAGCCTTTTTCCAGAATTGACAGAAAAACCCTCAAGTAAGGCCCACTCGCATATGCATATTTTATAGAGAATCCATTTTAATACCTAAACCTTAACCACAATTGGAATTACTGCTGGGCAATAATGCTGCTGCCCACAAATAGCATATCCTGCCAAAGTGATAAATGAGAGATTGAGAAAAAAAGAGAAAGAGAAAGCTTTAAGTACATCACTGACAGAACTAACCAGATAAGAAACAATTGGCTGGTCATTAAGAGAACAGCATTGCAAGCTGTCGATACAGAGAACTAATTCATTCTGGTAGAGTGAAACCCTACCCACCTACATCTGGAGAGACGATCTGGATTACCTGCTGCCCTCGCCTGTCCCAGGAAAAGGCAAAGAAAGATGCTTTCATTCTGCAGTACCTGCTGAATTATTATATGAGGATACCTACTACAGGTCAAAGCAGCTGAGGGATAAAATCCCTCATTTCAACTTCTGTAAGCATAACCATACAGCTTCCCTGCTTCTGTGGTTCTGAAGCTAAGCAGTGTCAGAAATGGGTTGAATGAAAAAATAATGGTAATAAAACCCCACTTTTGAGTAAATTAAAGTTGTTTTAAAACCTCTAAGGGATAACTTACTTTATTCTCTCTATTACAATAAAAGCCTACAGTCTGACAGAGAAACAACTGCTGTGCAGTATTCCAGGGAAGCTGGACTTTGCAATGGACACATTTGGGCATTTTACTACAAACACACTGAAAGCTCCAACAGGGAGCAGTAACGGTACAAGAGAAGGGAGAAAAATATCTTTATAGATGTATGTTCCTGTGTTTCTGCAGCGAACTGAGGGCCTCATACAATGTGCTCAGAGGCAGGACTCCTTTTCTGCTGATCTCACCTCAAGCTTTATGTTCATCGCTTCCTGTTTAACATCCTGGACTGAGAGGCAGCTGGAACAAGTGAAACCTCATTTCAACACTGTCAATGAATCCAGTGTACACAGAGGAACGGAAACCCCTTCCAGTGCTAATAAAAAATTGCTTTGCTCTTTGCTTCTAGCACTCTAATTGTGTTTTCCTATTCTGGAATTACGTTTGCACTACTTACTGTAAAAATTAATGTTAAAGATACCATTAATTCAAAAGGTCATTTCAAGGCTACATTAATCACAATTACTCAAAAATGCTTTTCTCTCTGCTGACATTAATGATACTCCTAGAGAGTTTGGCATGTCACAGATATGAAGCTGACTGTAAAAGCAAAAGCAAACCATCATTTTCCAAATACTTTTATGAAAAGCTCTATTTTAATGCACCAAAAATGCTTTCAGCTACTGAGCCAATACATTTAATCAAAATGTACGTTTATTGCGTATCAAAGAGACTCTCTGCTTTCATAATACCATGATGAATATCGGCGAAAACACTTCTTTCTGACTTCAAAATCTGCCTATATTGATGTGTCACCGCAATATAATGCTGTGTTAAATACTGTGCCATGACTTTATCACACAGCATCTACCCATGCACTTCTCTGTGTGACAAACTCTAAGAGACTTCTCCAGAACTGTTATAGTTACTGCGGCGAAGTCCATAAAATACCTTTCAACAGGTTGCAATTTGCACATTCAGCATGCAGGAAACAGATAGGAAAAATTCACTAAAAAAGGGATTAAAACCAACAAAGGGTTGGTTTATTAATAGACAATCTGCAGTCATTTTCATATTAGTAATCATTCCTATGGGTACAAAAACACACTTCACCACCATTTATTTGCTACAGTGCATATAAATACACTACTCCATTATTTCTTCATTAATATAAATCTCATATGTTTAGCAGTTATGTTCTTCTGGTATTTTCCGAACAGCAGCCATAAAGCATTTCAAATGCAAGGAACGAGACATGACAGCGGATTCACTCATTCCTAGAATGAGAGTTTTGTTATCAATAATATATTTTAAGTGCTTTTCACTTAGAGCAACCTCTCCAAACTCATCAGGTAGACAGGGAGGCAGACGACGGTCAGGAAGACTGTCCATCAGCATCCTGATATATGAGATGTTAAGGTACAATACGCAGACTAGTTCTGGTGATTCCAGTTAATTAAATCAATCCTGTTGACTCAGAAAATTAATAAATAAATAAATCAAGAGACAGAGCAACATCTTCCAGCACCATCAGAGAACTCACAGAGCACTGTGAAGATTCTCGCAGGGATTCTAGCTACTCCTGACCTAGCTGGCAGCAAAGAAGTCTGAAGAAGTTATAAGGTAATAGATTAAATAGGACAAAAATGCGTAGAGACACTTAGTATTCTAAAAGGATTTTGGTTTCTAATGCCGTAGTTTCAAAGTTACCTAGCAATACTTTGCTGCAAATAGATATAACATTAATCTATTTCATGTATAGCAATAGTACCTGGGTAGCACCAAGGAAAGGCAACGGGTGTCTGAAGTCAAGTTACATACACATCATGCTCAACAGTTGCTTGAGCATCATGTGGAGTACTCTCCCGCAAGAGTAGCAACACTAGGATTTCCAGAGTCAATCAGGGCAGAGAGTGTGTTTATTACCACACTTTTGCTTGAAGAACAGAACATCTGTTATTAACAGTAATACAAATCATCAAGGAAGGTATTTGAAACACAAGAATGATTTAATGAAATCAGTTCCACTTCAGAAAGAAGGAAGATGATCCTGTCCATCATGAACTGGGACTTTAAAAGCCACAGCACACTTGCGGCTTATAAAGATGTGAAAAGTGGTAACAATAGCTTTACAAGGAGTTTAGTTCGCTTCTGTGTGGCTATGGAGGTTGCAAGTCACACAAGCAACACAGGGATGTGCAGAAGCATCAAGAGGTCAAGCCTTGGACAAAGGGCCACTGGGTTTGGTTTTGGCATGTTTAACATCAAGGGAGGAAAAATACAAAACAAATGCAGTTTTACCTGATAAATATCAGAGAGACTGCTGCTCCCAGAATCACTGGCAATGCTACATCCCGACTGGCTTGAAGGGACATGCGTCACCTGAGGATGAGGATTGTCGGTAAGATGCATCTTGGTAAGATCGGCTGGAAGCTGTGAGTAACATGGATTTGGGAAAGAAAGGAAAACAAGATGTGTAAGTTTGGTTTGAAAACAAAGTTATTCATAAAAGTTTAGTTACAGAATTGAATATCCATCTGTAACTTGTCACACCTTTTGAGACAAAGCTAATTTAGACTAAGCTTGACTAATCATAGAGTGGTTTGGGTTGGAAGGGACCTTAAAGCTCATCCAGCTCCAACCCCTTGCCACGGGCAGGGACACCTTCCACTACAGCAGCTTGCTCCAAGCCCCTGTGTCCAACCTGGCCTTGAACACTGCCAGCGATGGGGCAGCCACAGCTTCTCTGGGTACCCTGTGCCAGTGCCTCAGCACCCTCACAGGGAAGAGCTTCTGCCTAAGAGCTCATCTCAATCTGCCCTCTGGCAGGTTAAAGCCATTCCCACTTGTCCTAAATGAAAGGCTACAGAACTTCTTCACTATCCTAATATTCACTCTATTCCAGTTTTGTGCATATTTTACTTACAAAACAAAAGTGTAAGATATCCGCCCTGTAAATTACTATGTATGTTCACATGAAATTGGGAAAAGACAAAGTCTGAAACGCAAGAGATTGCTAAACTCTCATAAACTCCCATTAAAAATAACACATCCAAGCAATAGGTATAGAAAAGCGAACAGATCCAAGCACAAAGGAAACACAGCACTTTGAAGCCTATGTTTAGCCACCCCCAAAAAAGTTTTCCAGGCTGAAAAATCTATTTTTGGGATTTGAGAAGAGCAGAAAGGTCAAAACACTCAGCTGACAAAATCCAATCCAGTGGCCAAAAGACACATTCACTATCTGTCAGCACATGAAGTGCGAGGTGACGTACATCGAGAGGTGACGTAAACTGAGAGGTGACCTCTCCAACAGCAATGAGATGTGTAAAAGTGAAGAAGGAAAGCTGAGACTTAATTCTGCTCCAGAGCACAGGCTGGCTTCGTATATATCCATCTGAATATGTCCAAGCATTTTTGTGCCACATAAGGAAATAGCACGGACGCATATGGGCACAGGGCAGCAAGTGTTATATTATCTCCCTTAAAGCCTGCAGAGATTTGGATTTACTTAAGACACAGGTATTTTGCTGGTGACACCTCTGTGCTGATGGACACGGTTCCTCCACCTTATCCCCGTCACAGTGTCTGTGGGCCCCATGCTGCAGGGTGACACTGCTCCTCTGCTCCCAGGGGTTCAACACGTCAGCCAGCTCCCCTGCAAACACACTGCAACGCTATCGGCCACGTGGCAAGATAGAGGCACGTACGAGCAAGGTCAGTGCGTCATTTGCCAGGAGGACGACATCCAGCACAGCCCAGTAGCTGCTAGCAAGTTGCTAGGCAGGGCTGCCGGCAGCCCCTGGTACATTGGAGGTCACTGCAGCTGAAAAACCCCAGAGCTTTAGTAAATTATGGAACAAATGAAGTCATGTGGATTCGTCACCCCCGGCTTAACAAGAGCGTGGATTTGCGGCAATCTCCCCAGCCTGTCCCCATCTTCACCATTTCCCTACCCCAAAAACCGGCTCCGAGTTCAGCTTCGATCAGATTTCTTTCCATCCCTGAGCCAGTCCCATGCTGACTGTGATAATACAGACACAAGGAAATGAAATTTAGGCTCCCTGCTATCCAGATCCTCAAACCTTCAGAACAGCTCCAAGAACAAGCGGGACCAAGAGCAGAACCAATCCTGCAGGATTTCCCAGGACACAAGGGCAGGTGCCTCTCTCTACCAAAAACTGGCACTACCAAAGCCTGTTCTGGCTCAAAGATTCTTCTGTTCCCAAAGCACTGTTCTAATCAATTCATTAATCACTTACAATTGATCTTCGTTCTCCCCGCCAGCACTCCCCTCCATTTCTATCACCTATACAGTACGTGGACATGTACAATGCTGCCGCTGGAGTCTGCAATATATTCTTGTAAAAGACATTTAACGCAGGTTAGATGCAAGGAAACACCACAATCTCTCTTGAAATTTGAGAGACAGATAAGGTTTATTTGAGACAAGTGACCTTTAAAGTGCTGCTTGCCACTCTACTCCATCTCCCAAAATAAATCACAGCTTCTGTCTTTTGTATGCCGTTTTTATTACCCAAACTGATTGTTTCTTCTTTCAGAGCTCACTAAGCAGCAATACATGGGTAGGGTGTTTCTGTAACAACATGACAGTGGATGCGGGAAGGATGCGCTGGGTGTGGTAGTGAGCTTGCTGAAAGTGGCCTAAAATTGGCTTAATATTGGTGAATAATGTTCACTTTCTATTCAACTATGATTTTGTTTGTGGGAGAAACTTAGAACCTGTTGTTACAATTGCATCCATACCTTGAAAAATTACATGTTGGGAAACAACTTCAAAAACACAATGTTCACCTGTGTCCGTCCACCTTAGAGGCTTTCAGACGCAGGCTTATGTACCTGCCCTATCTTCTAGCTAGCGGTGTGCCCCAGCAGCCACACATAGGAAAGCCCCAAACAGCCATGAAGCTCTGGTAAGCACTCAACACAGAAATAAACTGTTTACTTGCCACTTTAAACCACAACTTCTACACATCATTCCTGAACCGCATCTCACTTGATCTCACCTAAAACTACTCAATTTTCAAGCCACCCCACTTGAGATGCCTGATAACCGAAGACGCAGGCAGGATAAGAACTGCCGTGCTACTGGGACACGAGCGTGAACAGAGATTTCCCAGCTAACCCTGATTTTCTAAATGAACACTTAATTTAGCCTCGCAGTAGTATTTCTATCTATACCTATGGCAACACATGCTGTACAAGAAGCGATTTGCCAACTTCCTCCAAGTCTTATTCCATGATTCTGAAATTAATTGGAGCATAAATTCCAATACATGGTGTATTGCACACGCTAACGGACCATTTCTACAGGCCCAAGCAGAGTGCGTCTGCAGTGATATTTACTTCCTACATAAACCCCATTTACTCTCAGCAGTGAAGTCACACAGAGTACTTGGGAATTCAATGAAAAGCTAATTTTGGTGTAACAGGTTTTTAAGACTGTAATGCCCTGTACAACAGAGCAAATTACGTGAGCTTTGATGAGGTGACCAACTCTTGAATCAACTCTTTTTGAGAAGCACACTAAAAGTGATTGTTAGCTTGAGGACAACTTCCCTTTATGAGCTCCCCAGGAAGGTTTTCCTACAAATTAAGGCTATAGAAAAATCACTGCAGAGTTTATATAGAGCAAAAAGCAACCACAGAAGTCATAAGTGAATTAATGTCATGGAGGGAGAGTCCCAAGAGCTCTGTCTTTCTATTCCCTATTCCTTCCAGGAAAAGGAATGAGAAGAACCTCATCAGCAGAGGGAATATGCTCTTCATGCTTTACTTCCTAGATGACTTCTTTTGGATTTATCAGTATCCCTATGGCAAAGCCACATCTGTGCCTTTTTGCCACAAGTTCTGAAGACAAGTATAAGTGCTTCCTGGTACAGTCTGAATAACCAAAAAACCACAGGCTGAAAAGATACAGACAACATGAATCTGCAAAAGAGTCTTGACAGATGGACACAAGACCTATGAATTATCTTTTTCCACATGTAAAAGAAGCTTCACCATTGTGATTCAACCTGCAATAAATGGCATGTTTAACAAACACAGTCAGAAACATCCTGCAATGAGGGCAGCAGCCAAAGGACTCATCATCAAAAGCCAAATTACGACTGGAAGCACAATCCACACATTTCTCCCGGTGTACAGTGTCCATCACAAATCCGAATTAATGGAAGGAAAATGGGCAATAAGGAAGCAAAAGTTTCACCTCATTCTTTATTTGATACTCCTTGATAGCAAAATTTTCATCAGTTTTCCTAGGCCCCTGTATGGATGTTCACAACCGATCGATGTAGTCTGGACACAGTAAAAGCATCGGCCTCCGAGGGAACAGTCTGTCCTTTTATAGGCTGTGTAAGCAAATTTTCTGTCCTTGGGTTTACAGATTGTCAGTAACCTTATACCTTATTTGCTTTTCTGAAGCTCCCTCAAATGTTGCCAGCAAGAGCAATATTCAGAACCACCAATGGGTTTCTTTCCATGAAGCACTCCTACGACTGCTGCGTCACCATAAAACCCACCATGCGCTGCTACACCAACCAACCCTCCCACCCCTAAAGCCAGCACTCAGCTCTGAGCCCAACTACCCCACTTTAAAGGCACGTGTATTTATTATTTTGGTTATTGCTTGAGGTTTTCCATTAAGAGGTTTTCACTGTTTTAAGCTGGAACCCATTAACGCACCCTTGGGGAGTGAACTGTGATGACCCTTGGGAACCTCTGAGCTTTACGAAATGCTCCCGGCTCAGCCTCCCTTGCACCCAAGTGGTTTAAGGGCAGCAATTTTCCTCTCTCAGACAATACAGAAAGTCTAGACTGTAACAAAGAGCCAGTTAAAAAAAGCATGTTTGCCTTCAGCTTTAAACATTAAATTATATTGCCCAACTAAAAGGACCGCTTAATCAGAGCTTAAAGGAATCACAGTCCACTGAACCCTCTACCAGCTTCCACCTCTCCTTGTGACTACATCCTTCCATTCCCTTCACATGCCATTTTCTTTTTGGTACCCCTGAATCCACGATTCCATACCCAGACATGGGAGGCTGAATTACATGGAGGGTTCAGAGATAATGAGCGTTTTTCTGCTTAAGTCACAAGGCTCCAAACCCTTTCCACAGCAGAGGAAGCTTTGTCTGAGGAGCTGGAGGTGGGATGGGTTTCCTACATGGCTCTTTCATGCACACCTTATCTCAAGACGCCAACAAGCACCCAAACGCATTGCACCATAGTGGTCCTGGCTTTTTGGAGCCCATCCCAGGCAGTATGTCCAAACTGGACAGGACACCGCTGGCTCTGCTTCCACATACTTTTCCTTCCACTGGCATTACAGCATCCAGCTGTTTGGATGGTCTCACTACGTGCCTGAGTGTTCATCACCAGCTTGTGCATTTTCACAGCATAACTGATTTCTTTAATTAGCTCTATCTTTTCTTTCTTCACCCGACTGGAACCAGAGCAGGGATGCTCACTTCCCCTGGCACAGTCAGTCTCTCACAAGCAGACCTTTCTGCGTCCCAGTTTTCGCTCTCATACATCCCATTCATTCCACCTAAGACAAAAAGATGAAAAGAAAAAACCCCACCTCTCAGATGTTTTTCCTTGGCATCAGTAAGGGAATTGTTTTAATCATCCCTCATACACTGCTAGCAAAATAATGAGAAACCACCAAAACCAACTGGAGTTCTCTGAAGTCATTTTGCTGGATTTTCATCAGCCTTTTTTCCCAAGGATTGATAAAAATTAGCTCTGGTTTACGTTCCCCTTTCACCTTCTGCTCCAGTTTAAAATACACTTAGAGCTGTGTTAATGGGAGAGGAGAAAGTTGCTCCTCTGAGATACAGAAAGAGGCCACTTTGGTATCCACTGAGAGGGTAAGACGAGCCCAGCTGAATTAGCAATGCTGACATCAGTCCTCAGCTAACTTACTGCAAACAAACCCATTTCCTCCTTCAGGACCACAGATGTTCCACCAGTGGCACAAAAGATTTCTTCAGATTTTTAAAGAGCAGCAAAGATGTCTTTTTGTTTTGAAAGCCAACTGATGGATCAGCTGTTTTCCCAACAGGATCAGACAAAATCCTGTAGCCTTCGACAACATAATGCAAACAAAACCGATGCCCCTCCAATTATAACAACTTCAGATCGTTTTCCTGTCTAAAACATACAAAAGATGGGCTCGCTGGCAATATTTATGTCAAAACTTGTTCCGATTCATTAGCTGCAGTACACACATTCTCCAATCATTATCAGTACTATAGACATGAAGCTGAAAGAAATAACGACCAAGTTGACACCATTCACAGCAGCCTCGCAGTGCCCTGAAAACCCTTGGAGCCTTCTTAAAATAACCCCAGGCTTACAAAAAACCCTAAACCCAACCAACCAAAACTGAACAAATAAACATCTAAAGAACTAAAAACCCCCAGAGGCTTTTCTATGCCTCTGGCAGCCAAGAGCTTCTTGGTCTTCACGGCTCCTACAGCGCGGAGAAAATAAAATCCTCTCAAGTATTACGTTTCCTTAGTTACAATAAGGTGACATGAGGACAAAAATCTCCAACTAAATTCTGGTGTCGCCTTAAACCACGCCTGCAATGCAATTTTAATTTGGTTTTCATACGTCTAAATTATAGATTACTGCTATGCCTCGATAACGCTAAGAGTCTGACACGCAAGGGTCTTGGCTTTGGAGAAGAAGGGTAGCGGCATTGAAAATTCACCTGCAAAAAGACATACCAGTATGGATGGGAGCTCGTAATACTGGGAATATCCAACATGGAAACCCTAAGTTGCCTCTTTTTTTTGCTTTACAACCATCAACTAATACAGAGCAACAGTGGAAAGTATCCCTGCCCATGGTGGGGTTTGGAACTGGATGAGCTCTAAGGTCCTTTCCAACACAAACCAGTCTGTGATTCTATGACCTGTGGTCCATTCCTACCATAACACTTTTTAAGCGTCGAGAATTGCGCTTTGTTATTATGAAAATGTAATAGGAATGTTCAAATCGGCTTATCTGCAACGGCAGAGTTCAGAGTTTACTGAAAACTAATACAGTGCAAGACTAAAAAGAGCCTTGTCTAAATAACCGCAGAAGAAAACAAACTGTGGCAGCAGCAAGTGCTGCTGTGACTTGTAGAACTTCAGCTCCTTACAGAAGCCGTTACAACTCCAGCACACGCAGGCAGCAGCAGCGTGACATGCGGGGAGCTCTCTCTCATCCTGAGACAGTTCTGCAGGGCACAGATATTCCAAACCTGCATCGCGTTTCATCTGAGCTGAATAATTTATAACCCCTTATATACACTGATTGGTAAAATGCAGCGGTGATGACGGTTCCTCTTCACACATCTTCAGGCTGCTACAACCTCACTTCACCGGAATGACACGCAAGTGGCAATCGGCTCTGGGATGCAGCTCCCAGGGCTGTGAGGATGCACGGACACGAACGCTGTGAGCAACATGCTCCCTCGCAGCTCCACTGTATAACGGGGACCTCAGGTCCACGCAAAAAAAGCCAAAGGAACACCAGTCTTCCGTCTACGTTTTCTTTTTGTATTCAGAAAGAAATGCATTTGTGGAAGTGAGAGGAGCAAAACAGGGTGGTTCGGAACTGGGCTGTAGCCGCGAGCAGAACTGTAACAAAGCAGGTTCAAAACAAACAAAGTCTAGCAGGAACTCAAGGAACTCAAGATAGGTGTTTATTTGCATATCAAGAGTCAATTTCGGATAAAAACAATACTTCAGGAAAAGGCTTTTTCTGTTGAAAACCAGCATAATGCGCACTTGCATTTAACTTAACATATACCGGAGTACAAGAAAACCCAACTTTTCCAGAGTAAATGGCCACACAGCTCATATTAAACCATTTTTATCTTAAACTATCAAGCAAAAAGTGCACTTCAAAAGTTTCATGGAAGCTGGTTTACAAAAGAGTTTAACTTTTAACTAAGTGTAAGAAAAACTCATCATTCATCAATCCAAGCACTCACTCTCCAAGTGCTCAGGGATCAGGGTACCGAATAACAAGAGGTCTTGCTCCTAAAAACTAGTATGATGGAGAAACAATGCAATCCTGTGCAGGGCATGGAGGGCAAAAGATCAGAAAATATGGAATAGGAGAGATCATAAATCCTCTTGAGGAGTTGGCTGAAACTCCTAAAGCTCTGTAGAAGGCTAAACCATGCAACTGAAGCTCGTAGGAGGGAAGAGAACCACCAGGAACCAGATGAGAGGAGCTCATGGGTAATCGCCCGCTGCCCGTGCCTGCAAATGGACTTGCACACTTGGACTGAGGAGCACCTGCAGGTCCTGCTCTGGGTGATGATGGGGTGCTGGGCTGGAAGCCACAGGTATGGACAAGGACAGACTGGAGGGAGACGCAAGGCCAAGAGGACAACAATGACATCGTCAAAATTGACTGAGAAAAGAATCAGTTAATTCTATTTGTACTGAAAACATTCAAAATTCATCCTACCAGGGCTACTTTCCACCTAAGTACATTAGCAAAGACAAGGATGACACGGAATCAAATCAAGGACACACTATCCAAGCTCTGTTTTTCTTCTGAGGAGCTGAAAATAATCCTTAACTGCATGAAGGTTTCAACTCAAGATCTTGGAGATCAAATCGATGCCCTTTGGAATCAGATGATGTTACACTGATTTTACTTACGGATAACTAAAACCTGCATCACAAGCCTGTGACAGGGGAGCAGAAATAGGAACGGGACTGAAAAATGACTCCAAGTCTTCTGCTCTAACCCAAACAAACTTTCACAGAGCAAATGCATCTTGTTATTATGCTTCGCATTATTAGATTTTCTCTAAAGAACAGAGAGAAGAACGCCACTAAAGCCTAGAGGAAATAAATTACTGTCTACTGTCATAAGACAAGTTTAACATGCACCTGGGATCTTGAATGAAAACTGTTTTCCTTCCGGAAAAAAACATTTTAGAAGCTTAGATGTTAATTCAAAAACCCTTATTTTCTATAAAACACACATTATCTCAAAAAGCATCCCTTTTTAAATATCCTCTGTAGATCCATTATCCAATCACTCCCTATTTTCCCCATCAGGCCCTCCTGCTACACAAGCAGGGTAGCTGTGTATGCAGTCTAGGCTTGGAAAATTGTTAGGCTGTGCATAAAATTTCTATTACAGAAGAACCATATACATCTGAATCGTTAAGTTTAGAGCTCTCTTTCCAATGACTTCATAACGCATCTATGGTTAAGAATCTAATACCACAAAGTGCATTACAGATAATTTAACAGACACTAAGAAAGTTATGATCAGAATTCCAAGGACGATCAGCACCTTGCTGAGATACATTTGAATTATGTACATTGTCTGCTTTAAAATACTGCACTGGAATCAGAAGAATTTAATGTAAACTGAATGCCTCTTGTCCTGATGAGTACAACCAGCCTGTGGAAGCAGACCTCAGCCAGTCTGATGCAAAGATCCTTCACCTTCCTTCATTTTACTCCAGAGTCACAGTGGTTTGACAGCTGGGATCGCTTTGATTGCTGTTTGTCACAATCCTTGCTACTTATCATACTCACTGTGTTTGCTTTAAGTTGCCTGCATCTATTCATCTCATCTCCCAAAGTCAAGCATTCCAGGAGGCGTACGATCTCTGGGGCAGAGACCATTCTGACGTGCCATTCCGCCCCTGCACTGGTACCTCCAGTCAAAACTGATGGAGGAACAACCATCGTCTCCCTGCAAAGGTGATGTGACCTCTCCTGGACACGTTTCCAAGCATCA
This sequence comes from Amazona ochrocephala, assembly GCA_039720435.1. Classification (NCBI taxonomy): domain Eukaryota; kingdom Metazoa; phylum Chordata; class Aves; order Psittaciformes; family Psittacidae; genus Amazona; species Amazona ochrocephala. The sequence goes on from CM077889.1 coordinate 18,918,567, forward strand.
GCATAGCTTTGAGCAACACTGCTGGCCTCTACAAGAACCTGCCTGGAAGGGGTGAAAGGTTCATACACAATGCTCACAGCTCTCTCAGCTCTTCCTCCTTTTAGGAGCTCTTCAGGCAGCAAAACAGATTGCACCGATTGCCAAAGTCTATTCCGTCCCTTTTGCTTCTGGAAGCCAAAAGCAACAGAGTCTCTGGGAGATGTGCGCACAACGCAATCCAGTGCAGACACCCCTTCTACTCAGGGAGCATCTTCCAGAGCTCCCAAAGCTGCTTCTCCTACAGGTTACTCCACAGCTACACAAATCAGCCTTCTCAGGTCAAGGTTAACCTTCAGCAGTACTTCCCTCTAGATACCTTGACCAAAGCTTACATGTCTGATCAGTCATATGAAACATGACTTCATTGTGCTCTGATTGAACTGATGTATCATTACACCATCACGTTCAGAACAGCTCTAATTACAACTGAGTCAAGAGCCCATTTTCAGACCATTGTCCCATGCCAGTTTAAAGGCAACTAATGAAAAAAGTTCTGGGACAGGTATCTACAGAAATGTAAGAAATTGTTAATTTAGGCACTGAGAAAGCAAATGGAAAATCAGATGTTCACTGCTCTGTGGCAAAAAACAGTTCCAGTTTCACAACAGTACCATAAATACCTGACATTTTCATGTTAGAAGTTATGGAGTTGCACATTTAGAAATCTGACATCAGTTACTTTGCTATGGCATGCATTATTATAAGCACCCTGCAGAAACGGATCTGTGGTACAATGCTCAGACAAAACCAAAATGGAACAAACTCAGACATAATTCAGCTCATCATCAATGTGTTTAATCCTTCGCACAGTTCTCTTCAGCACTGCAGAACACCATGAAATGATCAGTTGAGAAGTTTATGGGGGGTCATGGGAGCTTTGGGGGGCTTTGTGGGTTCTGCAGAAGGGGACTACAGGTGCTTTTGGGGGTTTAAAGATAAAGAGCTTTTAGGTATGGATTGGAATGGAAACCCAGTTACACCAGTTTTCATCAGCCATTAAAAAAAGGGAAGAAAAATCAAACCTCCCCATCCCCAATATTTATACCATTCTATCTATGTGCAGTAAATGGCTCAACTGCCATGGCAGCAATCCACTGGGTACCATCCCCAGAGCTGACAAAGAGGGGCAAAACCCTTTACCATATTTTACATTATTACTTTACCAAAGGCCCATTTGAGCATAGGGTTTCTTTTTTGTGGTTTCTCACTTGGGCTCAAACCCTATGGAAGGAGCAAGCTCAGCTGAAGCACCAACGTGACTAAGCATTCCCATTTTTTAAGCAATGACACTTTCAGTCCTCCTTAATAAGGGTGATGCGGTTAAGCTGAGCTTAAGTAAACTCATCCCTTCATACGTAACATCTACAGAGCAGGAAGGGAAGACAGCGTAAGAGTGTACTTGAGACATGATGATGATACAATCAGGCCAACCTCTGCCAGCAGGAACTCCAAGGTGAGGAGCTGCAATTACCCGAGATGAGCAGACAGAGCCCCTCTACCCCTCAAGGCAGTTGAGCACCAGCAGCTCCTTCACTGGATGATGGGGTGGACTCAGCACACATGAAACAGCCAAAATTCCCCAACATGTAAGCCTACGTACTCACACACTGACTTTGGCAATTGCACATGGAAACCCTAAAGCCCAGCACTTGAACCCTTACGCACTGTGAGCTTCCATTTACTGATCAGACATAACCAAACAGGGAGGACCATCCTGCACAGAGACCCTGCACACCCAGCTCTGCCCCTCCCTTGTCCCTCTCAGGCTCTAAACTTTTTGGGACCGAAGTCAAGAGCATATTTCTTGCTCCAAAGTCAATGCTGCATCTCATGACGTCAAGAGCAAGGGGATTTTGCCCACTGCCTTCAGCCCCTGCTGGCTTCACATGCAAGAAAGTTGCACAGTCTTTATCCTTGCCTGCATAAGCTGCAATATAAATACAAAACAGTAATAAATAATACAGAATACACGCCTGGCCTCCGGTGTGAAAGGCAATTCCCACATCTCAGGCGACTGCTTCTTAGCAGTAGCATTAATAAAATACCAGCAACTCAGCTGATTTCCTGACTGAGCAAACCAAATAACGAGAGACTGACAAACAGTTTTTAAAGGCTTTTATCTCAATAGGTGACTTTGCCCGAATGTTCTGGATTTCATTACCTCCTTTAAGAGGAACACCCTTCCCTCCCCAGTCTCGCAAAAATACTGCATCTTCAGACTCACACAATTATTTGTGCCCTTTAAAGCTAATTGCAATTACATAGTTCAGCTAAATAATTAACCGATTCCACAGTGCTGCACAAAGGGAACAAGTAGGACAGCTACACACAGCTTGGGATTAGAACATCAGTGGGTTTGCATAGCAATATTTCCAAGTTAGCAAAAATCAAGCAGTCATAAAAATGCCATGCTTCAAAACCACTTGCTTCATATTTGTAGGCGACAAAGCAACCTTTACACATTTCATAAGGAAACAGCACTTTTTTTCATGGTTCCTGTTCATTTGTAAGCTATTGGCATAGAAAACAAACCCCAAGATTTCAAGGTCCCCCCTTTCTGTTTGGAAAGGATTCCACAAGAAGAGCCCATGCACAGTCCGGCATCTCAAACCCCCGCGTGCCGCTCGGAGGAGAAGGGGACATTCAAACAGCACCACGGTTGTCAATACATGGCAGAGGAATGCAGCACAGACAAAATCTTACTTACTTTGGAGGCCCACGGTTGCAGGCAGTTGGCATAACATCGAACAAGAAAAGCCATTTCTCAGGCTGGGGAGGGGGAAAAGTTTCTTTTCTCAAATAAAAGCCACGGAAGAAAAATATTGAGCAAAATCCCTTCTGGATCCTCTGTAAAACTCATAAACCAAAGCAGCAAACACACATGTATGCAACTTCCCAGGCTTGAATTTCACACTGAATTCGATTACAGCTTCCACTATAGCTGAGGAGTTTTCAGTATTGCAGTGAGTTAGCAGCAGCAGCAATCCCTATGAAAATGTTCCAGTTATAACAAGCACGTAAATCGAAATCAAAATGTTTTCCTGGCTTTTCAAACACAAATATCCATACGTTCCCCCAAGCAAGAGGCATGCACCCAGAAAGTGCTGCTAAAATGGAGTTAATGCTGAAATGGATTAGAACTGCAGGTTAAAGCAGCAATGCATTAAAAGGTGAGATACGAATTCTTCACATTCCTTTTTTTCTCTTCATTCAAATGCATTGACAAGTGGCTTATCTTCGGGTCCACTTTTCGGGAACTTCACATTCATATTGTAGTCGAAATTCTGCCCGGGTTCTTCAGCATCTCAGGCGATCCAGGAACCCCACACCCTGGATATTAAAGTTTCTTCTTTATACTCTTGTCCATCATAAGTGCAAAAATTCAATTAGTGTCCAGACTGTAGCTCCAATATTTATGCTCTAACAGGTTTGCGCTGTGGAATGTATTAAAGCCTCTGCAATACAAACCCTTTTCTCTTTTTGCCCCCCCCTTCCTCCTCTTGTTTTAATGCAGTTTACAACTCTGCAGTGTTGCTCAGTATTCTAATGCATCAGTCGGACCCCACGGTTAATCCACGCCTAGCTTTTCCAATTAAAACATCTCTGTAACGCACAACAAAACAGTACATCCATGGCTACAGCAAGCCTGACTGCTGGAGTCCTAATTCCTACTATCTTTGCTTGCTTCTCAGCAGCTCCCTCAGGAGAAGCTCCCATCGATTGGATGCTCCGCAGCAAGATGAAATATCTAATAAGGAGGAAAGAGAGTGGGAGGGGAACGGAGCTAAAAGGATGACATCACCTGTATAGAAAGCCTTTAGAAACTGCATTAGATCAATTGGCTACTGGAGCTGCAGATGCAGCCAACAGAGCATCTTTATTGACCTGATATAAACACACAGATCGGTACAGCAACTGCTCAGCAAATCCCCCTGCATTGCATTTTATATCCTTTTATGATCTATTCATGCATATGTTGGAACTCTCAATATGTTTCTTTCTCCAAATCATTTTTAAATGAACCACATGCATCTGTTAACACTTTCCACAGTATTTATGTGGATTATTCCTCATCTCTGCCTCCAGATTCAGAAGTAAGTACAATAAATACCTGCAGCCGTTCGTATGCATGCACATACAGATACACCCAGCATCAGCTCACAACAAAACAATTCCTGCTTTCATGTATGTATGTCACACCACAGGCTCAAGGTTTTTATCTCATCCTATACACTCACGAGGAGATTTCTGTCTGGAATAAGAAGTAAATTTCTTATTGAAAGGTGATGTTTATAATTCCCATCATTTTAATGGTTTTGAAGCCACGTTAAAAGTTTCGGTAGGTGGGTCGGGTTTTTTTCCCCTCAACTAAAACCAATTCTGTTTCTAACCAAAACTGCCTTAATTCTGCTGTAGTCAGTTTAGTTCCATCATTCCTCTTTGCTGCTAAAAGCTGCAGTATTTGCAAGCAGCTCTGTGCCTTGGAAGGCAGCCCAGCTTGCTGGAGAGCTGCTCCCAGGAAGCACCTATGAGATCCCACACCTTGGAGCTGGGGCTGCCACCGTGCTTTCCATTCCTAGAAGGCAAATGACTTCTGCTACCGTGCAAGGAGGGAGGAAAGCATGGCAGAGGGAGGGGACCAGGGGTGCTGGCTCTGTGAAAGCCAGTATTTAGGACTCTGGATCATTTACTTCAGCTACAGGAAGGGCACTCACTGCTTCTCTCTTCCTTTCTTTGGAAAGCATCCTCATCACCATACATCTCCTTATTCCCGGTCTGCATCAGACTTGAGGGTGATTCTCCAAAACAAAACCACGACTGATAGCCACAACCTCCTGTACAGAAGAGAAGCTTCCAAAGTACATGGGGGCTATGAGAGCCAAAAATCCCTTTTTCTGATTACTGTGCCAAGGGACACATGGATGAAGATTCTCACATTTGTGATGCCAAGTTATACCAAGAGGACCCCCCACCCCACCTCAAACCAACAGCTCCCTTCAGCACTCATCTGGAAGTTGAATTCTTCCCAGCAGATAAGTGATGCTGGGAGCTGCACCTTAACTAAGAAAACAGCCTTCCCCTTGCACCTCCTAAAACCGTTTGAAAGGAAATAACTGGTATTAACATCTGAATTTACTTAACCTCTATCAGAGAATGAAAATAATAATACATGCATCATAAACATTAGTGGGTTTATTCTGTATTTAAAGGAATATTGGAACTCCATTCCTGCATTTGCAAAACATACAAACACAAAGTCTATTTTATAAAAAGCTAATTACTTAATTAATTAAAAGCAATTACTTCAGATCTTCAAAATGCACCACGGCAGCTATACAAATAGCTGTTTCTTTTCCTGTTCCTCCAATACTGAACAATAGGCTAGACACGTCAGCTTCACCTTGCAGCGACTGTACTGCATCTCTTCTCATAATTCACAAAACTGTATTCAGAAGCATCTTAAACATCAAACTGATCAACCTTCAGCAGCAATGAGCACTCAAGTACTTTCAGGCAGCGTTACCTGTGTTACAGTCATCACAAGTGATAGCAAAGAGAAAGAAATCCCACCCAGCTAAAGGAAACCTCTCCCTGCCTGCACGCCCACCGATAGCACACAAACTCCATCCCTGGCTAACAGAGCAGACATCTGTCTCCCACCCGCGATTTAAACCCGCCACAGTGGGCACGGGCTCCATCCCATTGGGGATCCTGGCAGGGAAGCCGGGATTTCACAACTACGGTAAACACAGGCTCAATAATGGGAACAAAATCCCATTTCCTTCCAGTTTTGCCTTTAAGTGGAGATGACATCATCGCTCTGGCCGTCCCGCCAATGAGCAGCAACGGCAGCACCGCGGGTCCCGGGGGGCTGCAGCCGCCTCTGCCCCAGCCCTGAGCACAGGGAAAACCTGACCCAGTTCCACACCCCGGCTTCTGGGACATCCCCCCCACACACACTCATTCCCGTTCCCTTTAGGGCTTGGGTTTTTAACACACGCATGGCTGCAGCCCCAGCTCCCTGCAGCACGCGCTGTAAGTTGTGATACATCAGCTGGTTTTATGAATCTCAAAACTGGAGCGACTCGGAGATGGAAGGAAAAAATAATCCAATACAAAGGCTGCTCCGTAGCAACCAAAATACCTGGGAAGAACTGCAGCACCGGGCAGAATCGCGGACAGTAAATCACCAGTCTTATTTGTAAGCCAGATTCCAAGTTTTCAGAGCATCTTAAGGGAAAAAAACCCTTCGGTCCACAGTCTCTGAATTAAAGGTGGTCTTTGTTTCTTCACAGCGATTTCTTTCCATGCTTGAAATATCACTCCATACATCTCTACACATCATGCCCTTTATCCTCCCCTACCGCTATGTGAATCCTGCCGACTGTTGCATAAATCTGCATGCTCTAATCGCCTAATAAGAGCAAGTCACTGAAAAATGGGATGTTTTTAGAAGGGCAGAAAGGCCTTTCATAATTTAAACGCACGTTCAGCAGGATCAGAGCCTCATTTAAGGACACCACAAAGTGAAGTTCTGCAAAAGCAGAGCCCTCGCAGCTGACAGCAAAGGACCTGTCAAGCAGCACGACTTCTCCGGATCCATCAGGGAAAGAAAAGCCCATTGTGCTGCGCCGGCAGGAGGACAGCGCCGAGCTCCAAGCCATAGCGGCTGAAAAGGCAGAAGCCACCGGCAAGCCGAGGGGCCTGGGTCAAGGATGTCTGTCCCCCTGTCCCCAGTGACCACTGGCATGCTATCCCCTGCTGCTGCTGCAGCACCCAGCTATGAGCAGGTACCTTCACTTCTTCATACCCCCCATTCAGAGCACAGCAGCAAAGGTAGCATCCTGCCTGCAAGCACACAATGGGGGTTGGGAAGGAGCCCAGCTGCTTGGAAAGCAATCTGTCACTGCACACACGCAGGCAAAGATGGTCCAGGCTCAAATAATTCATTCTAACACAGTTTTGCGAGTGGGAACTGTCAGCGTAATGCAGAAATATTTCAGCATTAAGGGCACCTGCATCGAGAGGTTATTTCAATGCATGCGAGTGCTCGAAGTGTTTTGGGAAAGGCGGGTGGATGCAGGCAGAGCCAGCTGCAGCGTGAGCTGGATGCAGCCCTGGCTATGCTGGCACAGCTCATTCCGTGTCACTGGCACGCTCCTCTGGCTGCTCCCTGCCATCTGACTTCAGCATCATAACAAATCACTGCACTTTTGCTGCAGGGTTTGTCCCTTGTTAGGGCTTCTCAGGAATCCCTCTTTAAAGGCATACAGAAAAACAAAAGGAAAAAATTCCAACTCTTCACCCTGTTCCTGACCCTTTTGGGAAGCAGAGGCAGGGAAAGCAGCGCTTGTTCCCCTTCAGGGTGACATTCCATGGTGCGATCCCATCCTTACAAACATCACTTTCCACGGTAGCACTTACTAACAAGCTGGAGAAAAATCCTATCCAAAGATCTGTAGGGCTCACAAGTAGTAGGAAAACACACTACATCCTAAGGGAGGGAGCGAGGGAGAGCGGGAGGGAGCGGGAGAGGGAGGGCAGAGACTGTCATCATCCCCGAAGTGATGTAAGCTTCTAAATATAGCACCAGCAATACAGAAGGAACAATAAAAAAGGCACCATGGATTCAGTTTCTCCACCGCTTTCGCACTACCCCAACCCTCTTTTCTCAGCCGCTCTGTTAAGCAGGGAAAGGTCACCTCCTATTTGCGGCGCTCCAGATTTATGTGGTTTATAATACTTCTTTAAATGTGTTTACAAATTGCAGCTCTCCGCTGCAGATCTCCGGCTGCTGGTGCACACACGCTCTGCAGAGCCGGGCAGCAGCATGATCAGCATGGCAAACAGCGACCACGCCAGCACAGGGAGGAAGGGGGAAGCCCCCTCTGCCATGGACTCAAACAAGAAGTTCATGTCTACGGTTTGAAGGGAGATGAATCATTTCACGCTCCTCCCTTCCTTCCTGACAGCTCGCTTCGGCGAGGGGTGGGGATGTTTAGGAAGGTACACAACCCGAAATCCTTGGTGATGCGCAGGAGGGGACGCCAAACCCTGAAGGGTCGGTTTGTGGCATGGAACCCACCCAGAGGTACCGAAAGGACGACATCTCCAATAGCCCACAGCACAACCTCCCAAACACACTCAATTCTGCTCACGAAACCTTACCTCCGGCTGGTCTCAAAACTGAAGTCCCAGCCCAAACCTAACGCTGGTCTGGCCTTCATTTCATCAGCTGCCACCTACGTGGTGACCAGCTGGAGTTTCACACTGGGAAGTCGCAAAGCCCACCAATGTACCTGTTCATTTTCATGCCCCAAAATTCAACATGAAAGCCAAAACTAAATACCGCTTCTTCCCTCATGTATAAAACCTGTATCTGGAGTTAGAATGAGCAGATTAAGACTATCTAATGTGGAAGACCATTAAAGTAGAAGGTGTTCCACCCCGTGGGAGGGGGTTGGAACTGGATGACCTTCAAGGTCCCTTCCAACCCAAATCAGTCTGTGATTCTACTCAGAACATAAGGTACCAGGACACCTCTCGAGAAAAAAGCCTGTGATTAAATGACCTTGAGAATAACATTAACTCCACAGATGAGGTTAAAAATCATTACAATGCCACTTCCAATATTTCTTCTGTCATCTTCCTCAAGGACTAACACCAAACTGGAAGCCTGAAAGCAGGAAAGGGGGAGGGATCTGACTGCTGCCAAATTTCTCTCTAAGCAAGGGTGGTTTTGACCAGTGAACTTTCATTTCTTACTGGTCAGGACATGCAGCCTGAAGAGTGTATGTGACACGAGCATCATGTCAGGCACAACATCTCACAAACACTTTTACTCTAGGAATAGCCCCATGTCTGGAGGAACCACGCTGCTTTTCTTTGTGTGGAGTCCACACCAACAGACTTGCCTGTGCTCAGGTGTAATGTAACTCCATGTGCCAGCATCTCTGCTGTGCCTGGACCCAGGCTGGGACCAGCCAGGCAGAGCATAACCTGAGCTTGGTAACACTGTGAACAGGGAAGGAAGAGGTGGGTAAGGCACTGGCAGAAGTGCTCCCAAGGGGTTTATGATCCAGCCCTTATCACCTTTAGATATCCCCAGCATCACTTGGGCTCCCTTCCACTGAGGGCAAAACAAGCACAAGCCCTGTTATTCTCACCCAACCTAAGAAACTGATCTTACCAGATAAAGCAATGGGTGGGCAGATGCCGTAACTACGCTCCAAGCTGACAAACCACAACTGCTAACCAAACTCTAAAGGAAACAAAAGTCATCAAGACAATACCAGCGTTGTGGCTACATTACCTCAAACTAACAGCTTCATCATAACAGAACAAAAAACTTGAATACTCAACGACAGAAAGCAACTCCAACTTGTAAGAGCGAAGTAAGTATCAACAAGGAACTGAGCCTCAATCACGGTCCCATTTAGCCAGAGACTTCATTTAATCAACTATTTCAAGTATTTCATCTGTCAAATATATCCCCATTAAGAAAGTCTCCACATATCAAATGTAAAATTACAAATGCTGTTAAATGTCATTAGATAGCAATCAGTTCTATGCCAAAACCAGAGAGATTCTTTTAGCTATTCTCTTGTACAGACAGTGGTTTTGATGCCAAGTTTTTCAAGGAAAACAGGGCATCCAAATGCTTGCTTTATGCATTGACGTTTTCTGATGGTGATTTTAACTGAACACGGCTCACGATATTCTCAGTCCCTAACCTGGACCAGAAGGCTTCCCAAGAACAGGAGTCGATATGGATCTCCATATTCTAAATTAGAAAACCGCTGTAACTCACAGTTGAAAACATCACCAGCACAGTGCTTTAAAGAAGTCCCCCAGTGCCAGGTGGCATTCAAGCCAACAACTCAGGCTTCCAACTCTTCAGGGTGAAATCCAAAATGACCCCTTCACTTCTCTCCAAGGAGTGACGAGCCTAAACCTAGGTGAAAGGTTGAGGGCTCCAAAGGAGAATCCACCCAGGCTGGAACACTTCAGTACAGCATATTGAACAGAAGCAGCCCAGATGGAAGACAGGAAAGAAAGAACAGATCCACACGTGCCACCACCTCCCTGCGCGCAGGAACCAGCTTGCTGGCTGTTTTGTACAAGAAGCCACTCAGTTTGTCATTTCAAAAGCCTAAAACGATCATATTCAAACCAAGGATCTGACAAAGAACTGCAACTCAGACACAAAAGGTTTTCACAGCCCCAAAAAGACTGATGTGCCTTTCTCAGGTGCAGAGCACTGCTCTTCATCATCAACCACCCGGGCGACGTGAGCCAGTCACGAGCAGTGGGCACAACCCTCACTCATCGCTCTCAATCGTGTTTGCATAAGAGGCTGCTTATAAAGAATTAATGAATTTGGAACTGCCACCCAACCCCTCAGGCTCCATCAAAACACAGACTAACTCTGAAAACACCACATTAAACATTTTCTCAGGCCTTTTCCAAGGAACTGAGTTCATTTCTACCATGCAATGCACTGAAAGGAGGAGGAAGAACCGGGTAACTCATTGTGCGGGCAGCAGATTATTGAAGCCTTTTGACTTCTTGTGCATGGTAATTTGCAGGATATCTAGATTCTTTTATAGGTTCTTCTACCACAAGCTGCCACGGAGCAACAAAAGGCACAATAGAACATCCCTCCTGCAGCATTGCCAGCACCAAGTTAGGTCAAGGTCTCAGCAGCTCTCTGGTTTGATCCCCCTTAAGGCAGCAGAGAACATTCCCTGCAAAGCACAGACCGTGCTTAGGATCGGTTTCTAAACAGTTCCAGGCTTCCTGGTGAAGCTGCTCAGCTCGTGATGTGTTTGGGCTGCAAGCGGAGAATAAATGTGAAAATATCCACAAGTTGCTCTGGAATCACCACACAGACACGTGCCTGGAGAGCAAGCAGAGGGTAACACAGACCTCCTGCAGGGATGCCATTGGGATCATGGAGCTGATCATCACCACAGATTCCACCAGCACCTGGGGATGGAGCAGCTCTACAATTGAGTATTCAAGACAGAGAAAGGCTTAAAAAAGGTCTTTGCAGCAAGAGAAGAGCAGAAAATGATGATGTAAGCCCTGGTAAGAAAAACAAGAGAGAAAATTCCTGCAAAGCCATTAGCAAAACACGCATGAGCCCATGTGGCAAAAATCAGCTGCTGCTTCAGCTGGATAAAAGGGGAAAGATGGGCAAGTCGGTCCTGTGAGCAACCCTACAGTGTAGCTCTTAACAGCAACTCGGTACCTTGTTCCAGGACCTAAGCTGGCCATCTGGCAGAGCAGGAAGATGTCCCTCTGTCCATCCATCCATCCTGCAGAAGAATGATGCCGCATCCCAACGCAGTGCCCTTGCCCACAGGCAGGGAAAAGAGCTGTACAGTACTGCCAGCAGCCAGACTTGAGTAAATACAGGTGCTCACTTAAAATAAACCCTCCATGGTTTCAGTTTGATGTAGTTTCACTTGTGCACCACTCTTAAACGCTGTTAAACAGCTGCGCATGCCACCTCTGAATTGAGGTGATTCCCGTAATTCACGGTTTATATATAACCTGCTTGTCGAGCCCCTAAAATGTTCAAGGAAACTCCTGAATGTACGTTTTGAACAACTACAACCACTCTCCTTATGGCTAAATTGGCGTTTCCAGGTTACATCTGTTATGTCTAATGAATAATTTTACCTGAAAACCACAGATTTTAACCAAAGGGCGGCATTTGCAGCGAGCATTTTCTCAATCTGTGCACAGGCTGCCCAAGACATCACTCTTGGCAGACGCTCACTAATTGATTTAGGGAAGCACCAGTGGTCTATGGAAATTCCCAGGAAGGCTTTCAATGCCCAGCACGCTTTGAGGATTGGGGTTTTGTTAAGGACCATCATAACCAGCGCCAGACTTTCCAGGAGTCCTTGACAGTCACACTGCTGACAAAATGAGCAGACAAAATCAATACATAAGTATGAGTGAACCTGCATTTGGCAGCTTCCCCCTTGCTTCCAAGAGCCAAGGGAAGCGGGCGAGGGCACTGTCTGGGCAGATGCTGAGCACGGGTTCCCAAGCTGGACACCACGAGGACCCTGCTGGAAGCTGTCCCCAGTTTCACTGGTGAAGCAGCATTTAGCCAGGGAAGCAGACACCTCTGACATCCTTTGTTATGAGCTGCTCAACTGCTCCATCAGCCCCAGCCTCTTCTCCGCTCCCAAAGACCAGCCTGGCAGAAAGCCAGGAGCTCCAGACAGGCACTTGCACAGAATCCCAAACTGGTTTGTGCTGGAAGGGACTTTAAAGCTCCTCCAGCTCCAACCCCTGCCATGGGCAGGGACACCTTCCACTAGAGCAGCTTGCTCCAAGCCCCATCCAACCTGGCCTTGAGCACTGGCAGGGATGGGGCAGCCACAAACCTGAAGTCATCTGCTCAGGAAGTGAACGTGCTGCAGACGCGGCTTCTTTTTGGTCACAGAAGCAAGAAAAACACTTAAAATGGCAGGAGTTGAGCAGAGCTACAACAAGCGACGGCACACGTGGGCTTTGCAGAGCTCCTGTCAACAGAGGCTCTGCACACACTGCTGCTCTCAAGCACATTGACCCAGGCGTGGGGATCTGACCTAGGCCACCCAATATTTAAGATGAAGATTAGAACGGGGAAAATCCTCATGTTGTAAAAGCAGCACCAGGGAGAAGGAACTTCCACTATCCCTTTGCATCGCATTACACCGCCAGAAAGCTACCTGTGACATTCATTTCTGTACCCGCAAGTACACAGCAGGACTCATGGATTTCAGCAAGACCTAAAGCTTCCTCTGATTCGTTAGTTAGCAATGCTAAGATTCTCTCAAGCGTTTTTTGAAGGTGTCAGAAAGAGGAAGCGTGGACACAAACACATTGAAAAGCAACGAGCTGTGAAAAGCATCATCCTCCAGCTCAGGAACAACTGATTACGGCCACAGCCTTGTGAAAAGTAATCCCAACAAAGAGCTGCCAGCGATGCTGCGTCCAAGTTCACCAAGGGGCAGCTGGAGGCATCCTGCAAGCTGGTCTTAGTTGGTTTAGATCAATAAAAGGCACCATTTCAGCAAGTCTACCTGGTGGTTAAAAATAGATTATAAAAGATCCATAGTGTTTTACAGCATTTAAAAGGGAAAGGATTAGTGACGGTAAAGCACCTAATGGGTTTGATCCAGGGCATTGAAATGTGACTTAACTTCCTACAATTGTGAGCTACCCTTCGCTAACTCCAGCCTCTGACAGGATTACATTAAGTAATGATCAAAGAACAAGAAACTTGCCACTCAAGCAGTCCGCAGCGACAGCTTCTCCGAAGATAAATGCTGCTACAAGGCTGCAGGAAAATTCTGACACGATGTGAGCATTAAGATAGTGTCCATAAAACATAATAATAAACCTTTTAAACCTCCTCCTCCTCCTCCAAGGGTTTAAAAGAAGTAAATTTGCATCTCTGAGAAAGGGGATTACCACGGAAGTTTGGTACCAATTTCTTTATTCTGTTCTACAATGAACTAACATTCAAAAGGCTGTCACAACTGCGTAGAAATACACATTGCATCAAAGACATTGTTTTTAAAATACAAATATTCTTCATTTAAAGAAAAAAATCAGAGACAGTTGTCCAAAATCTAGGTAGGGAATAAATGAGAAATACTTTATTCAAATAAGGCGAGATTTGAGTAGAAATTAGTATCAAACTATTGAACCCCATTTGGTTTCAATCACTGCAAGACATCCAAGTGCAAAACTTCACATCTCAGGGTTTATTTTTTAATTGTGAAGATAAATACTTCAACCATTTATTTCCCCATTACTTGGCCCAAGATCACAGCAGCAGTTTAACTGTTACAGAGCACCAGAACTACCATTAAAGATTCTTCTCCTGGGTTGTTAGTCTGGCTGTCAGTGCGTAAGCACTTCCCTATCATCATCAACATCTGGGACAGCTGAACAAAGATAAGCACACCTTTACCTCAGGGATCTCACTGGCCATACAAAGGAAAACCCCAGCACCAGTGGAACCTTGACAGAGCTACTGCCCGCCCCTGTGGATTGAAGCCAGAGCTCAGTCCGCTCACGTTAACAGGAGTGAGCCTAACATACTTCCTTGCGTATCTACTGCAAGAACAGATCCACGGCACTATGCACTTTGAAGATATAAACAGAAATACAAACCAGTTCAGTTTGAATAAGAATACCATCAGCATATGTTCACTGAACTTCACTGGGAAAAACAACTTTAAACACTTATTCTGCAGGAGAACTGTGCTCCTGTGAAACAACACTGATCTACGAACCACAAAAGCCTAGTAAAGGAGTCTGAATGGTAACTCCTTCACCAAAGAAACCAGCCAGATGATCCATTTTTAACATCAGTTCATTCAAGGGGAAAATAAAAAGAAGAAATTAATGAAGACACCCACAACAATGTGAATGTCTCCTATCCTAAAGATACACAGTTTAAGTATGTACCAGGCCTCTTAAGTGAGAGACATGAGTGAAAGGAAGAGCTTCAAAGACGGTAACAATCATTTAAAGCATTGCTTGGAGTATCTGCACACAAAACTTTGCTCCATGCCAAATCATGGCATCATCCCATCCTCATCAGGATGAGCTCCAGCAGCAACAACCAGGGAGCTCCCTGTAAGATGCGGAAGCATTATAGCAGAGAGGAAATGTGCTGGAGAGTCTGTAAACAGTTTTCCCCACTCCGGCAGGAACATCAATGCGAGTTCCTATCAAATGAAAGTTGCATTCAAAAACCTTCATCCTCATCCTGCCCATTCCCACACAGCCCGATACGAAGGGTTGCACTACAAAGCCTGTTTTTAAAGATCATTGGAATCCAATAGCTACATACGACCAGGCTCATACAAGTAAGAGTTAAACCAAGGCATGGAACAAACCATACATCAGGAGAATTCATTACTTTACCAAATTATAATGGAATATGAGAAAAAGAGAGGCACCCAATTTTTGTTTACTTGTCAAAGAGGCAGCTGGTTATCGTGTTCTGATTTCTTAGTCATCTGTTGAGTTACAAATGACTTTTTGCTCCACCAAGTACTGTGAGCATGAGACTTTCCTGTTAGAAGCTCACAATCTACACAGCAAGGGTTGGGATTTCAATTCAGACTGCTGAAAACCCAACAGCTTGCAGATTTGCCATCAGAGAGGAGGTTGTTTACTCCTTGCCACTTGGCACTCACTCATCCAGGAAAACACCTAGCAGTGTTAACGGGCCTCTTTTTAGCTATTCCTAATTAACTGACATGAAAGCAGATTTAGGAATGTGCTGTTGATTGATGATGTTTTACCATTTGCCATCAGATGCTGATACCAAAATGTATAAGCACTTGCAAATCTGAGAAAGCCACTAGATTTGCAATAAGAAACTGCACGTGCAGAGACACGTGTGCACTCCATGGTGTTGGCAACAAAGGAATAAACCAAGATAAAGAAAAATCCTAATGAGGACATCATTTGTTGACTGATCACAACCCTGTGAGGATACCACACTGACTCCTTGCATCAATAACTGACAACCTCTAAAATCATTCAAGCATGTAACTTCATCTTTCTTAGGCCAGAAGATGCTGAGTCCCTTCTCACACTCAGGCAAGTTGCACAGGTACCATCAGCATCACTGCTCCTGGGATAATCCTCCTCTTAGCATTGGTATCTAAGTATTATTTTCTGTGTGCTTATTCGCTGTCGCAAACACCAAAGAGACAGATTTTGTCATGCACAGACTGGAACTTAATTCCTAATAAAGCCACATGCACAACTGCCCCAAATACGAGGATCCAACATCTCATTTCAGCAATAACTAATTCAACGCCTTACTAATGATAAAATCCAACCCATGTGACAGTTCTTGAACTGAGGTGGCAGAAGGTTAGACTTCAAGCAGCATATTCTCTTCCTGTCAATGCAACAAGTGCTCCTCTGTGAGTAGAGGTTGCTTTGTGTTGTAAGCAGACATGCTAATTCTGGGGAGAGCCTGGTCTAAAATCACCATCTGTGGTCCAACAGCTACCAATGTGCAGTAAACCAGCAGTTTGTTCTGAAGCAGAGGAAATCTTTTAAGTTATATCTATTCTACCAGGTCTATCAACTGAGAAGCTTTGTACCTTTTGGAGAGACGAAAAGGAAGACGGGACAAAAAAGCAGAGAAACTGAATTTGTTTCCTTCTTTTCTATGCATGAAGACTGCTCAGGGTTTGTGTACTTTCAGCGTTAGGGCAGGGGTTTAACCTTTGATTTTCAAAGCAAATCAGAGTATCCAGAACAACTACTTTCAACACAATAATTTGTCGAGATCAGATGTATATACCCTGCTACCAAGCAGGAAGTTTGTATGCGAAAAATAATGTGAGCAACCTTCGTAAAAGCCTCGCAGCCCTGAAACCACAGCTGTACATGCCTTCCAGCGCTGATTGCAGTCTGTGATGTTGAAGACTAGCAAGTGAGTTGCCGTTACTCTTTTTTGATGCATGAATTACCACTGTACTATTTTTAAGCAAGCAAACGAGCAAATAGGACAGTGTTAATACCGAATTCAACTGCATTTGTGACTGATTCAATTCCAAACCACAGTTCAAATTTGTTAAGGAAGAAAGAAAATAAATTCTTACATCTTACCAAAGGAACTCCAGGTAAAATGAGCAACAACCAATGGAACCCAAAAATGACCATTTCTCTCTCCAGCCAACACATTATTTATGGTGCTCAACTGAAAACCCCAACACCAAAAAACCTCTTTTCTAACTGATAGTTGAAATCTTCACTTCCACCTTTGGCGTTTGAATCCAGAGCACCCTATGGCTCCCCAACAAGAGAAAACTGTTCCCCAAACCACCAAACACGGACCGTTCCGTTTCACCAGCTTTCCCCAATAAACCAAGCTGCCAACCACGCCGACATACGATCCCAAGGAGGCTGGCCAAGGGAGAGCAGACTCACCGACTGGTAACTGCTGGCATCCACGTTGTCGGTGATGGTCTGACGCTCGCCCCTCTGGTTGATCTTCCTAAACCTCCGGCGGGACTGCCTGAGCGGGACTTCTCTTTGCAAGATGTTCTCCTCATTGTCTTTGGAGTTCTCCACCTGAAAGACATGTTCAGGCTCCTGGTTAAACATCCAGTTCTTCCATATCACCGAGAGCCGATGGAGCCGTAGGAAGCTCATGGGGAAGGAACAAACATAAGTTCAGGGCAGTTAAAGTGTTCTCGAGCGAACGGCTTGGGCCGTTTCGGAGAACCACTGCTGCGTGCCTCAGAACTACGTTATTACAATGAGCCGGAAGCCGCAGCTTCCTTCCAGGAAACAGTTCTTTTTTTGAAAGCAAAAAAGCCCCACATATCCTCTAAACAATGTCACTCACCAGCAGAAACCCTCCCGCACCCACACACACCACGAACGCGCCTCCAGCGCTGCTCATTTCAAGAGTATCCTCAACGCAGAAGCTACCATTTCCTTGCGTATTTACAGCCTGGTAAAGGCACTGAATTAGAGCCTATTTTTACTGGTGTAGCTTTTAAAAGTGTAACTCATTGCTGGTACCAGGCACAGCCAAACAACTTGAACTATTCCAGCTTGTTATAAATAGCCACTTCGCCTATGGCATAGGGACTTGCAATCGCTTCCAGGAGATTGCAATAAATAACGGGGACTTGATTCATACCTTGATGTTAGATGTTATTTGCGACTAACCATCAAAAATTAGGTAAATTTACCCCGTCAGTAAAAGCCAACATAAAACCATTTGATCTCACTGGTTACAATCCTTGTTTTTTTTTCTATTAAAAGCAGTCTCATCGTTTCCCATTTCCTTCTGATGTTGTGGAAAAATATCTCCTAGCAGGAAGCAGCACAGACATACAAATAGGCTGCAGCCAGGCAAGGAGCTCTCTCCAATGCATTTGCTGTAAAGGAGTTTCTAATGTGCTCAATGATTTATGGTTTTGAATTCCACACACGTACAAATTTCACTTGAAATCCTAAAGACAAGGCTTTAGTGCTGAACAGGAGAAGCAGCTCTATGTGGCCTTACGCACCCCTCCCTTCACATACTTGGGTAAATGATCTCAGATTTAAAATGCAAAAGGTGCAAAGGAATGGAAACCAGAAAGACTTAACAGACGGGAACAAGAAAGTAAGCAAAACACCTAAACCATCACAAAAGCAAGATCACATCTACTTTCCACAGCGCTTGTCCAAACAGCTAAGTCTGTCTGAGGCCAGAGGAAGGTGTGAGCAGCTGGGCTTGCCTGATGGGTTATTTTTGATTCCTTAGAGGAAAATATACATTGACAATACAGGTTAAAGCTACAATGGTTAAAAAGGAAGAGTGAATCTCACACCACTCTGCTGTCAAAAAGAGAAAGCAGAAAAACAAAGTTCTCCTAGCACGGGACAACCACACTTCCCTAGAGTTTTACTACGCGTTTGCAAAGGCACGGGGCAATGAGCAGACATCTAGAAGCAGAGCTGCTGAAAGTACAGATGTAAAACAACACCAGGCATGCGGGCAGACACAAAAATGAAACAAAACAATCCTCTGATACAGGCCATTTGATATCACCAAAAAGTGGTAAGGCACTGGATACAGAAGCCCTTCCTCCCCTAGCATAAAACACGGATTTTAGTTGGCAAGAAGGTTGCTCTCAAATTATACAGAATCTTAGAATCCCAGCCTGGTTTGTGTTGGAAGGGGCCTTAAAGCTCACCCAGTTCCAACCCCTGCCACGGGCAGGGACACCTTCCACTACAGCAGGGTGCTCCAAGCCCTGTGTCCAACCTGGCCTTGAACACTGCCAGGGATGGGGCAGCCACAGCTTCTCTGGGCACCCTGTGCCAGCGCCTCAGCACCCTCCCAGGGAAGAGCTTCTGCCTAAGAGCTCATCTCGGCCTAACCTCTATATGTAATAAGAAGTCCCCATTAGCGCTGTAACTGTTTGGTTTTCAATCAAGGGTGTCTTATTACCACTGGCAGCAGCAGAATGCTTCCATACAGCCAGCTTCACCCACAGCACTTGCTGCCAGGTAAGAACCCCGGAGGATTTCAGGCCTGCCCTCAATTTCACTCTGCAGTCTCTGCCAGCAATGGAATATTTTCCACCTCCAAATATCTTACTGCTCTTCTGAAATCTTACTTTTAGATCTGAAGAAGAAAATGGAAGCACCAAGGAACAACAGAGAGGACACTTCAGTACACCGAGATACGCTGCAATTCTGGGGCATCTTCTTAAGTGATAAATGGACTTATTATTAATTCAATAGATTGCTCAGCCTCCAAAAATATGAGCTACAATGCCCATTCACACACTATCTGTTATCCTCATTAACTTAAGTTGACCACATTTTATGGCCTTTAAAATGGGTCAATTCCCAGAGGATTCCTGCTACAAAACTGATTTACATTCAAAAACGAAAAGGAGGGGAGGGAAAAGAAGCAGAGAACTGTGGTTCTTTAACTACATTAAAGTAGCTAATTCTTTTGCTTGAAGATAAATATTCATTATGAAGTAACCTCATTAGTATGTTGCAAATTAAAAAGAGAAAATAAAAGGATTAAGATCAATTAGTAAGAATTACTCAGGGAAATGAAACTCGGGGACACCTTGTGTTGGTGCAGATCATTAGCAAGGTGCCTGCCACCACACTGATGCTTTTTTTCTCACTCCATTTGAAGTCCTACCTAGAGAACTGACAACTAATAATACCTTTAGCTACAATTACCTGTAAAACACGAGCATGGAAATAATGAAGAAACACCTTTCACTTTCAATTCCCTGATCTTCCTACCGAAAATGTACGTTCCACAAAAGGATTTAAGATACCTTCAAGTGCCTACACTCTCACTGGCATTAACTGCAGGTATAGAAAATTCCAGATGTTTACAATGGAGAGGACAGTGGGTTTGTCTCCAGGAAGCACCTGACACAGCTGCCATGGCCAACATTGGCTTCTTCAGAGGCTGTGGCAGTGTGTTCCTCTGAAAACACTCCTCAGTTCCTTAATAAAGTACCTTCAAAAGCAGCTTCTCACTGGCACAAACACTGCACAGAAGCTGCTCTTTCATTCGCACCTTCCTGTATTATGACAATGGTGATAAGACCCAAGAAGGATGTAGGTATTTCCTAAGAATTCTGTATTATCACATACTTTGCCCATTCAACACATAACTTGCAAACACACAAGTGAGTCACCAGCCAGCAGAGTGGGGAAAGCCACAGGCTTCCCATGCGCGCTTCCGACTGCGGCCATCACGTGCAGCAGGAGCATCACCACCTGCTTGGGTTTTCAAGGAATCACAGACTGGTTCGGGTTGGGAGACCTTAAACATCATCCAGTTCCAACCCCCTGCCATGGGGAGGCAAAAATGGGAGGCAGTAGTGGCCAATCAGAGTCCTCAGGGCATTCAGTGATGCGGCTGCACACATCATCACACAGGCAGTCCTGTGGCATCCCTCAAGGCATAAATGTCTCCCATAAAACTCCAGCTTTGAGAAAAGACTGGATAACTGGGAATACACAAATTAACTATTTCACCCCGGAGGACTGAGGCAGGCTTCTTGCACTCTTACCTGCACCTACTTCATGACTTGGCAGAGCTTAAAGCATCTGCTGCAGCAAACAGCATGTTACTAAGCCATGAGCAGAATCAGGCTGATGCTGCATAGTGAGAACAGCACAAAGAACAGCAACATACCCAGCTATTTCCTGCCATCCACAGCTATTAGCGTGCTATGAGAAAGTTAGTTCTCACAGAAGCTAAATATTCACCTACTCAATGCATAAGAGACATCATCGAGTATTAGCTTTCGTGTTACTGTACCTAGATATATGGAAGCTGAATCAACAGCAGTTTGGAGATCTAAGCCTGCTCAACAGACGAGTGGCTTCTCACAACAACAGCTTTTGTTCCAGCTTCATTAGCAACATCACACAAGATCAAGGTTGAAGGACACCTTCCTGTGTTGCCCAGCAAACAGTACAGGGTTGGTCTGTGCTACTATTCCAGCTGCTGACAGCACATGTACATCAACCCGGGAGGGGCTGAGTTACAGGCTGTAAGCACGTATGGACTTGGCAGTATTAGGACGTGTTGTGAAGAAGCAGAGGGAAACCTGGATACGGAAAAGGTCGATGTCAACTAAGCTGAAGACCTTACCCTTCAAGCTTGGCTAAGCACTCTTCTGTTCCCTCTCCTCTTACCTTAAAGCCTTCATGCTCTGGGGAACTGCAAGGACTAGGGATATGAGGGCTTTTCTGTCCCTACCAGACCCAGCACAGCCAGTAAATAGCAATGAAATAGGGACTGGGGGTACAAGTAAGATATTCCAGATAGAAGCCTATCGTTGCCTGACTCCGCAACGCTCTATTCAGCCATAACTGATAGGCTTTGAAACTCAAGTAAGCATAATTTCAGAAAGAATGACCTAATCATCATCATCATTTACCCATCCAGATTAAATTTACATAGCTATTGCTGTTATGATAGCAGCCATAGGTATAATTGAAATCAAGGCAATTCTGCTGCAATTTCATAGAATACTTTACAATAAGCTTTCTGCTATAACCCAGAAAGAATTTGCTGAAACCAGCAACAGATTTAAATACATTTGAAAAAAACCCATATCTGTCTTACCACAATCATTTCTGAAGGCTCCAGTATGATACATTCGCATCCTCGCTTTCCTCCAGACTGCTTGCCAAAACTAGAGTGGGGTGGAAAAGAAGCAAACGAAAAAGAATGAGCTCAAAAGCCTGGTTTACCTTTTCAGTAATAAACACAACTGGCACTGATGCATGTTGCAATATCCTCAAAAACAAACTGATGAAAAACTATGGTGTGAGATACTGTGACCAGACAGCACCACTATCATACCCCTTTTTATTTAGCACCTCTCGTCTTGCCTGCTATGTAAAGCCTGAATATAAAGAATGGTCTTTTGTGAAGCCATTGTTACTTGCAGATACTCAAAACCACTCACGATGCGTTCCAGTGTCGATAGAAAACTTTGGTAAATTCTAATTAAGCATTACACAGCCTTGGTAAAACAAAAATACATAAATTCGGAGAACTCCAAAGTACTTCTTTGCATGCAGCATTGTTAATAAGCACACCCGCAACTCCCGTCCTCCCATACAGAACCTCTTCTCTAAACCCAAGCTTTAACTTGTGACCTCTGCCTTAACGCGGCTGCTTGTGCCACCACAAGAAGCCTATCACCGTGATGGGTTCTGCTTAAGGAACGTGAAAACCACACAAATGCAACAAAACGTGATGGGCAGTGTTAATAGTGACTAAGGAAAGAGGCTAAAAGCAATCTGATGGATGTGCTTCAGCTGATCAGAACACACAAGACCAGAGGTGACTTTAAGGGAAATCCACTCTGGACATGGCATTATCCAAATAGATCAATTGGTACTGGAACCACCAGTAAAACAGACACTGCTGGGGCGTATCGGGAGTGTTACAGACAAATAACCTCTTACATCACTTCATTTGTGACTATAGCAGCACCTGGAACTGAAAATGCCTGGTATATCATAGGAAGGAAGTTTGTCTTCACTCCAGAGCCGTTAACTGGGGTTAGGTGCGCTCAACCCACCCCACTCACTGAGCAAAAGTGATCCCACACAGATGTCAAAGAAAGAAAACCTCCTTCATTAAGAGCATTGCGGCTGGATTAGCAGTTCAGTAGTTGTAGCTGCCGTGGTACAAATTCAGACTGTCAACAGCAATCATGTTTTAACATGTATTGGTAGGTGAAGTAACTGTATAATCGGTTAACTCAAAGCAGAGATTAATGTGTGAATTAGGAGGAGGTTGAGACAAGTGCGGAGCCAAATCCTCAAAAAGTGGGTCAGCTCCATCTGTTTTCACTAAGGTTATGTTTGGAAAGTACATCGGAAACTTCAGCCACACAAAACGTTTGAATTACACACACGGTCCTCTCAACAGCAAAGATCCATAAAACATGACCACTGTGTAGGAAACATTGAGAGGACTCGTGATTTAAAACTAGGTGACAGGGGAGCACAAAACAGCTCCTGTAGGATACGTGTGTGTTCAGGAAAGGAACTTAAGCAACTGAACTGGGAAGTTGTGCAAGTGAGGAAGGGCCTGGGGAGAACCTTACAGCAGCTCCAGTGCCTAAAGGGGCTACAGGAAACCTAGAGAGGGGCTTTGGACAAGGGCCTGTAGGGACAGGACAAGGGGAATGGCTTTAACCTGCCAGAGGGGAGACTGAGATGAGCTCTTAGGCAGAAGCTCTTCCCTATGAGGGTGCTGAGGCGCTGGCACAGGGTGCCCAGAGAAGCTGTGGCTGCCCCATCCCTGGCAGTGTTCAAGGCCAGGATGTACTTTCCAGAGTGCTCCTCTTTGGTTTAGCTTTGGGTGCATTTGAGAGAAAAATACGGCCTATGAAGAAATTTAACCCCTTGTTTCTAAAAGACATTGGGAATGTTAATTAAGAAGAACGTTAAAGATTGGTGCTTTTAAAGCTTGGTGGGGGCTGACGAAAACCCACACGATGCCTCCTCTTTTGAGGGAGCTCTGTTGTGGCAGAATCGATAAAACATCCCATGATGCACACCAGGAAATAATTAAACTTGACCTATTGACTGGTAAATATGAGTAGTTTATTCCTTAGGCTTGGAAGGGTGGGTTTTGTCTTTGGAACCTAATCCTTTACTGAGCATTTGGTTGTTGCAAAGTGCTTGATGGACCAGAAATGATAGTGCCAAGAGCTTGACCTTTGCTATAAGCGGTCGGTATGCTTTCCCTGGCATTCCTGTTTACTGCCATTACTTCATTAGCAAATGCTGCAACATAAGCAGAGGGGAGCTTGACAGTAGCTGAATTCCAGGGATATGTTTATGTAAAACAAAGCAAACAGAAAGCAAACCGCCCTCAACCTCCACTAGCTTGATAAATTGTTGTTATACAAGAAAAATACTGCGCTTGAATGACCTTCGGCAGGAGAGTGCAGCTTTTCCCTAACCACTGGGGATGTAGCAATCAGTCATCTAGTTTGTGATAAAGCGATAATGATTATTTCGGTTATGAAAAGCTGCAAAACCTGAAACTTCCTGTTTTACCTAATTCCTTGAGAATTTTGTTTTGGGGAGAAAAACCTCCTGTTTCCTACTGTATGGTAGAGAATTCGAACAATTTAATTTGGGTAGGGTTCTTTTGCAGTTGCAAATGATACCTTAGCACAGTTATCTTCACTTTGGCTTTGATGAAGAGATCATAACGTGGAATTTCATTTCACCTCAAAGTTAGAGCTGAAATGAAAAGTGACATTCCTGAACTAAACCAACTCTTGCACAAGTGGGAGTAGTTTGGCCATTCTCTTTGGTGTACTGCAGATACGCAAGACCGCCATACCTGCATCACATGATGGGTGGAAAAAACATGAAGGAAGGCATGAAAACGTCAGCTCTGAGCTGCTTACTGTGGATGTCTGAAAATGCCAGTTTCTGTGTGAAACTTGGAACCATAGAATCATAGAATAGTTTGGGTTGGAAAGGACCTTAAGATCATCCAGTTCCAACCCCCCTGCCATGGGCAGGGACACGTCACACTAAACCATGCCACCCAAGGCTCTGTCCAACCTGGCCTTGAACACCACCAGGGATGGAGCATTCACAACTTCCCTGGGCAACCCATTCCAGTGCCTCACCACCCTTACTTGTGCTGCTCGGCCCTGCTGTAGCACGGGGTGAGAACTGCAGTTGTTGTTTGTGACTCCATGGCACAGATTTTCCAGTAGACCATGAGCACAATCAAAACTTGAGTTTAAACTGCTGTGCTCATGTTAATTGTAGTGCTTTACCCTAACTGGATTACACTGACAACTGCATGGTTGGAATAATCTGAAGCTTCACAGAACCACAGAATGGTTTGGGTTGGAAAGGACCTTAAAACTCATCCAGTTCCAACCCCTACCATGGGCAGCGACACCTTCCACTAGAGCAGGTTGCTCCTCTTGATGTCATATGCGGTGAGATCCAAAAGGAAAGCAGGAAAACCCCACTGAGCTTTGGTGCTTTCAAGCCGAGAGTAGGAAAAATAATCCCATTAAGAATTTAAACTGATAGTGAAAGTGTGAGGAAACATGAAACTGATGTAAATTAAGCTCTATTTACAGCACAGCAAAAACGATGTCAAAGGACATACTACCGAAGGTACAACCATTAAGATTTTAAACAACCCAACAATTAAAGCTTTGCTCAATCTGTGCATTTAATCAAGTATCTTAATAAGGTCTTAAATTTAACATCATTATTCTATAGCTTTCCCCCGGTGCAAGCCCAGGAAAGCCATGTTTCATAAAACAACATGACACTTTCTTATTTATAACTTTATTGTAAGCTCCTGTCACTTAACAGTCATCTATTACATCTGCATCATTAATTTTCAGACACTCGCTCCCTGGCTTACAACACTGTCATAGGAAAAAGATGTCCTCCACATAGCAAAGGCAGCTTTGTTTATCCTTGATTTACGGATGCCTCATTTGCAAGAAACCTGGTTTTCCTCCTGATTCACTGCTATTCCTAATTAAAAATGCTTAAGCAATTGCGTCATGTGAGACAGGAATGTAAGTCAAACTGGCATGGCATCACATACCAACCACTAATGGGCGTTCAGGCCACAGGAGCAGATGAGAGCTGCTGAAACGTCAAAGCCCAGAACTGCAAATAACACTGCTCTCAGCACCAGCCATTTCACCCACTTCATCTGTCCCTTTTCCACTGCATCATTTGCTAATATAGGGGAAAAAACCCTGTGACTGCAGACCCCAGCTCCAAAACCTTCGTATTTTGAAGATATAAGCACCTGAGTACACACTTGATTTTACTGACATGGGGGATGGATCAAAATGGATTAAAACTAAGCAAGCTACTTGGAAAAGCCTCCACCATAACGTATCTTTAACACAATAAAGGAGTTCTTTAAATAGGATGTACACAAACACAGCTTCCTAAAGAGAAACGTTTAAAATTGCTTCATCTCCAGCTGTTAGGCAACCCCAGTATCTGGTGCTGAAATGCATCTGGAATTTCAAGACTGACAAATGTAAGGAGCAGCACTCGAATTTAACTAGAGAATTCTCCATTATCAATATGTGAAGTTGTTCACTGCTGGTGATGGTTTCTCATTCTGCAGTACTGAAAATACAGTACATGCTTTCAAGGTAAACACACAGCCTGTCCTGAAGAGCTTTCAGCCTACAAACAGATGGAGGCTGTGTCAGAACGCCTTATTATTTGTTTGAACACTCATTAGCAGACATCTTCAAATCCGCAATATCCTACCACATCCCGAAACAGTATCTTCAGACATTTCACGCATCAAAGCCTTCGATGACGAGATGTCAGGCACTTGAAGAGCTGTTCTGTGCTCTCCAGGAGCTACAGAATCACAGAGTTGGTATCACTGACACACGCAGTTATCTGCGACGGTGATGAAATGTCGATGGAGCTATCTGCAGTGATACTCGGTCCTGTATTACATCTGGGACTGGGCTGGGACACTGATACACCCGTTTATCAGTGTAACAAACATATGGGCTGCAATTTGTTGCAGATACTTTTAGCTCTCATGAATATACTTGTCTCTCAACCTGCCTGTAAGGCTGCTTTGAAGAGCATGAAGACAAACTACTTTCTGCCGCTGTGGCCCCGCGCATCCTGCAGCCTGGCTGGATTTCTCCAATGCACAAAGCACCTCGCATGCAAGAGCACAGCTTGGTCTGAAGAGACAAGCCGCACAAGAAATGGATGTGTTGGTTGTTGGCTATTTGTCACAAGTCAGGGCTTACCTTTCATTTGAGGGGCATTTTTCCTCCCCTCAAAACTACCTCTTGAACAAAGAGTCGCTACAGCAAACACCCGGGATATCCACTGCAGTGTAGCTGCTGTAAAATCCGGTTACCGCTGAATGTACTACACACAGGCATATTATGGATGGCTTAGAGCAGCCATTGGTATTATTAAACCCCAATCTAAACACTCTAAAAATGTAATTTTACACCTAAACTCCTTGTCGTTGCCTGGGAAGTAACAAAGAGGGGAAACCTATACAGCCATGTAACCGGCAGAGACACAGCTGCATGCACTGCGGATGGAGCGCAGAATCCTGGTCTGTGAGTGTAACAGACACCAAAATCCTCATGGGAATAACTTGGCTTTCAGAGCATCTGCATGGAGGTCTTAATTTCTCAGATTGAGCATCATCTGACACACTGGGCTGGGGGAAACCTCACGGGTCCCTCACTGGGGATGTAATGACATAGCACAGAACCATCAGCAGCCCTTGGAACAGCATCTCCTGCTGCACTGCAAACCCCTGAGCAGCCCCACAGGGACTCTGATTTGCAGAACAGAGTAAGGAGATGGGGATAAAAGCTTACATGAGCACAGAGCAAAAGCTCCAGCAAGTGCAGGTGGCAGGGTTTACACAATGCTATAGCTGTGCGAGGTCTGAGCATTTCAGAGTCACTTAAATGTAAAACCACTACTTAACTCCATCAGAACACAGGTTAAAGGCAACCTGAAACCACAAGATCACAGGTTTGGGCTGGAAGGGACCTTAAAGATCATTCAGTTCCAACCCCCCCTGGCTGAGTGCATGATACCAATTTCAATTAATGCTCAGTCATCAAGGCCATTTCCATATTAGCTCTCTGGAACAACAACATTTAGCAGGTTTCTCTCTTAAGCTTGCTGAAAGTTTTAATTGGGAATATTTTGGAGGCTGCAGGACATGCTACTCAGTTTATGTGCTGCACGCACAACATGTCTATACCAATTACTTTACACTCTGAACACGACGATGCTTTGAGGAAGCCTGTATCTTACCTACCACCTTCTGTGAAGCTCTGCAGCTATTCCAGGCCGTGTTATTAGACAGTCCCAGTAAAACTGTATTTTAGTTATATATAAACTGCACATTACCCTCTGCTTCCAATTTCACATTTCTTGGACTTTTTTGTTTAACCAATAAAGAAAACCTGTTTCTGTGGTGCAGTCAGCAGCCTTTGCAGTCTATAAAACCTCGGCAGGGCAGCTCTTGGAAGAACTAAAGGAAATTACTGGGGGAGCAGGATGACGGACGAGATTATCTGGTTATTTAGTTGTGATAGATTAAGTGCAGTCTCTCTTCATTCTTTCAGCTTTCTTAGAAGACTGTACCATACCAAAAAAGACGCTTTTAGTCGGCAGCACTTCCTCAGCCCTTAACTCAATGGCTGCACCTCCAGTACAAGGAGCTGCTCTTGGGGAGAGCAGGACACACAGCCCTTCCTCACCAGTGCGTTGCCTCTTCCCATCCACGCTCCCTATTCCTCAGGGTATTTTCATTGCAGCACCAGCACTGCCAGAAGAATTTCAGTACCAACAGCCCTATCTGAATTAATTAGCTTTACAAAATACATTTATTGGGAGCATTCCCAAGCTGTTCGTTTACTTCCTGGCTGTCAGGCACTGCTACAAGTTACAGCCGCCACTTACAGAAATACCCAGGGAAAACAGCACCTTCGAGAGCCACAAATGCACTGAGCAACCACGATTCTGATCCAGGGTATAAAGATCCATCAGTCTTGATAAGCACAAGCGATGAAAACCTCAAGCTGTCTTTTTGAAAGCAGAAGAATTATCTACAGTATTAGTTGCAAGAGCTTCCAAGTGTGAAGCCAGCACACAGAGCATCATCCTAAGGCCTTTGTCACACAAACAGAAAGAAAGGGAAGTCACTATTGTTCCAATAGGTATCACCATTGAGAACCTTACTGGCAGCTGCAAGTTGGTCAAAAATGGGGTTTGCTGTATGCCAGCAGTGTAGTAGCACACATATGCACCTTTGCAGCTTATGGAAGAAAAGCAATATTCCACACCACAGCCACCAGGACTCACGCCAGGATGGAGATGAGAATGAAGAGGAAGAGCTAAGGAAGCACTGGGACACAGCTTGGATACAGCAGTTATGGTCTAAAAAGCAAGCACTATTTAACAAAGTTGAACCTGGAAAGGAAGGATCCGAGAGAGAGAAAAGCCAATACACCTCTTACTGGCAGGAGCTGGGAATGCAGGAGCTCCGAGCCGCTGGTTTGCTCCGTCAGTGAATGACAGACTCACAGCAGCTTGCAGGAAGCAGCAGTAGAGGTTTTAGAAGTAAAACCGATGGGGCTTCAGATGATGTATGTGAGGTATGAATATATTTGAAAATGAAGTTACAGACATCAAAATTTCAAGTTCTAAAACGCAAGAAACTGAAGTTGTGCAAATTGCAAGTCTTTAACCTGTGCTCCTATTACACTGCTATGTAAGTTACATTACACTGTTATTCACTACTACTAATACAAGCCAAGCTAAAATCGTTTCAACCTGAGCTGCTCTTTGCGACACAGAGCTGGGGTTCCTCTTTCATTATGACAGTTTGCTTGATCCCCGCATTTGTGCCTTCTTTTCCCCAAGAAGAGAAAGGGAAATGACTTACTGAGTCACTGAAGCATCTACAACTCTCACTGAAAAGATACCACAGTACAACCAGGAGTCCATTTCAACCAAAATCAGTGGGTTTAGCCAACAAATGCACTACCTGAAGAGGACAATGACTCCTATTTTGTTCCCTTCCGAGATTTTGGAAGGGCTCAGAAAAGTGTTTGTTTTTACTGTGACTACATCTTGAATGTTTCAAGACTTTGTATTTTTCCCTTCAAGGTTCAATTCTCACAGCTGCAGGAGGCTGTCATCCACATAATTGGCTTCAGAAGTTCCTCCAGGCTCTTTATATATCTCCTATGGCTAATCTTGCTGGGAGTAATCTCCTTCAAATATCCTGTTCACATGAATTAACTTGATTAACAAGCAAGGTTAACACAAAAACTCCCTAACTTGCTGACATGATTCTTCTTCCACAAAATCCGTCCATCCCGTTGTTTAGCGCCAGCCACTGGTTCCGTGTCAAGAAGCAAACTCTTTTCCTACTACGCCAAATCTATTGACAAATTCATTCTCCAGGCAGTAACCCATAATCAAGGTTATGCCATCTCTGTACCCGATATTACTGACTGATCTGCTTCTTGCCTCAAAATCTTACAGGGTTTTTCTCATCATGATCATCAGTGTCAGGATATTGAACAGATTTATTGTGCCTGGCTGCAAGCTTCACTCCTCCAATTTTTAAGCCAATTTCTGAGTTATGGCTTGCATACAAATCCATGCAAGTTGAACAGAAAGCCCCTCTCAAGAATAGGGAGCCACAGCTTACGCCCTTACTCATTAAAACATAAAGTTAACAGCACAGTGCCTGCCCACCCCCTTATGCTTCCATGGGGCTAAGCCTCTTTCAAGCTTGAATCTACACACCATTTCCAAAGATCTGCAGAAGAAAATGAAGGTTTCCCTGAAGCTCTGTTGACTCTGAAACTACCAACGGGTAAGCAGTGGATGCAAAGGAAGGTGAGCTTAACCTACATCGTAACCTTATCAAGTTTGAAGTTGTCTACTTACGATCTCCTTCTATCTGTCAAGGTAATCATGGGGCAGATGACAGAAGGACAAGTATTGTGAGAAGGTACCAGGAAACCATCAGTAAAGCATCACTACCTTCCAGTCTTATTTATGGAAATGGAAAGTATCTCACCAACAGTCCATTGTACAACAGTGTCTCATACAGTTGCTAAGCAAAAGTTGCTAGGCAGGCAGTTTATAATGGAATCCTGAACTTTGATGACAAAATGAAACAGATTCAAACCAACAAACAAAAAGCCCTGAAATGTACAGAAGTTCTTTAAATACAACGTGTTTGCCAAATGCTCCAGAGGACAAATATGAAATTGGCCTTACAATGGCACCATTCAAAAGCCATAACTGGGGAGCAGAAGCGTTACAAAGCATACCCAAGGACTGAGTTTCCAACCAGAACCCGTTTGCTGACTGTTACCTGTTTTACAGAACTCCTCTGCCTGCCCAGTTCTTCCAGACTGACAATTATTCAAACCTGGCTTTGACCTTTTTGTGTATTTAAAACTTCCTTTCAGACTGACTCATGATCAGGAACTTGGCTGGGGACAAGGTAATAACGCGTAACATTAAGTATTACTTCAGTGTAATTAAAATTGTGCTAATTACCACTATCCGAGGCACTGATTCATATGAAAAGAGCCTGTAAGTGACTGGTCACTGTGCAGCTCTCTCCACTAAAGATGTGTCATATGAGCTACTCAGAGCAGGGAAAGTAACTTCAGTTTATCCCACTGTACTCAAAAAAAAGGCAAAAAAGCATTGCATTTTAAATTCTACATTGAGGTTGGATAATGCAAGGATGTAACTGAACAAAATGGAAAGTGAGCTGTGCTCTTCCTTCTCCAGCTCTCATGCTCAAGCAGCACATCTC
Organism: Amazona ochrocephala; assembly: GCA_039720435.1. Taxonomy (NCBI): domain Eukaryota; kingdom Metazoa; phylum Chordata; class Aves; order Psittaciformes; family Psittacidae; genus Amazona; species Amazona ochrocephala. The sequence goes on from CM077889.1 coordinate 18,950,041, forward strand.
CTTCCCTACCCATGCGCACGGCCCCAGGGATGAAGCAAAGGGGAGAAGGCCTTTACGTGTGTCCCAGAATCAAAGGCACTGGGGGAAACAAAACGGTTCAAAGATTTCAGCTTCCTCTCGCACTCCTTAGCTCCTAATTAACAGCAATTTTAGTTTCTCTAGTTGTACATGTGTGCATTTCTCCTTCAGCTCCTCTGACTCTGGAGAGAGAGCCTTAAATAACAACAACAACTTTACATACCTGCAAGGTGGTAAAAACATGGAATCCTTCATGAGCACAGATCCAGAAAGCAGTATGTACCAGCATCTTGCAATGGTCTCTGAGCTGCAGAAAAAGAAATCATTGGCATCTACTTTCTTCTCACGGCAACTCTGAAATATGTATTATCCAAGATGTTATTGCTGTAAACTAATGATCTGCCACTCTGTCAATTCAATATGCGGGCTGGAAAACCACGAACTTTCATTGAGTGCTACCAAGAATTAACTTCTTTAAAAGGCCTACATCCAAAGTGTTCCTTATGCCTCAAAACTTGACATCTAAATCGACTGAAGTATTTATTTCATTAATATGAAATTACTAACTTCCAGTAAAAACATTTCATTCCAGTTTAAGTGTACACAAAGCTACAGACACAGGAAAACTGTTATCCCGTGCTGAAGTAGAGGAGCAGTTCAACACATGATACTACACAGACCTGTCAAGTGTTACAGATAAAATACAAGACACATATCTGACTCCTGCTTTGCATTCCTCCCTCTCTGCATTTGCATAGCATGCACACGTGGTGCTGTGTCCCACTGTGCCATCTGATCCCAGACGGACGGCCAGGGGGACAGCCAACATTTCAACCCACAGCCCATAGGTCCGCACAGAGGTTTTACTGCTGTGGATTTTGCCTCTTCCTAAAGCTCTGCAATGCTGCTTCCCAGCTACAGCCCAACATGTCCTTTCTTTTCCAGCACACAACCACACACATACACATCGACCTGGTGTTGGAGCAGGCTTGTGTCACAGACACCCACAATATGAACTAGTAGGTGGCATCTCATTTAGGCTTATGTACTGGGAGATGTGCCTTATATAGAAAGCTGGGATCAGCTGTGAGAGGATAAATACACCATAAGCAATGCTAAAATATGAGGGGGGAAAAATATATTTGCCTCTTGGCAGAAACCTAAAAAAGAACCCAGAGCTAAAATACTAATTCCAGTGATTTACAAAGAGGAGATGGTGTCTGAGCTCCATCGCTCCTCTGTACAAGATACTCCCACAACCAGTGCCAGCTCCAGGGGAAGAGTGCCACCTACTGAGTTGTCACCACGGCTCCCACGTGTGACACTAATTGCTTTTCCATGGACCTTGCCTGTGCACAGGCACACACTTCTGCTATCCATGGGAGCTGTGCTGGTAATGCATGGGCACCTCTAAGATGCCAACACCATACCACTGGTACAACCGCCTCCTGCCAGAGCTTTTAACCAGCCCGGCCAAGTTTAAATGTTGTAAAGCCCTCTATTTAGAAGGAGAAAACAAGTAAAAAGTGATGCATTACATTGTGAACAGCAGTGATTTTGTTTACACTTTTACTGAAGAACTCCAAAGTGGTAGGTACTTACCAAAAGAGAACTTGGTTGCCCTTGTACCTCTCATAGCGGGCACTTGATGACATTATTCTGAGAGAGAAGAAGTTTAATTTCAATTTTAATCCCCGAAGACCATAAGCCATTAATCACCACATTTCAGCAGAATCCCTTTAAGGCTTAAGACCTTAAATTCAACTATTTTTATGTTCTAAACAAAGGACGTGCTTAACCATAAAATTCAAATTATTACGGTGTTCCTCATTATCCAGATAGAGAATATACAGCATGTTCCCTAAGTGTTTAAATCACTCCCACACATTGGAATTACCCATAGCAACAGAACTGAAGGGACTAAAATACTTCCAACGCACTTTTTGTGCTTTGTTGGCCTTCCATTTTATGTATTCCAAGATTATCCGAATGTCTGAGGCATTCAAAAGCTTTTGTAATGTGGAGTTAACACAGGGCACTGTCTACACAGGCCTTTGTAGGCAGATGGGAGCATTCTCTGCCTTCGTCCTTAGCAAAGCTAATTAGTTTAGGTTCCATGCCACGTTATTGCAGTAACTTAACTCAGCAATGACTTGGCCAACGCTCCCAGTGCCAGCAGACAAAAGCTTTGCTCATCTCCACAAAAAGCCAGCCATGGATACCAGCTGCGCTGAGCAACACTAACTAGCTCCAGAGCACTTACCTGAGCTGATGTTCCCTGAAATGTGAGAGTATGTCCAGTCCATGAAGGAAAGAATAGATAGTACTTAAGTCCTAAAAAGAAAGAGAAAAAAAAGACATGAGCAACTTCGTTCACAGCATCTTATCACTTCTGCATCACCTCCTCAGGTTCTGCAATACGTTATACAGACTTAGGAGATCATTCTAGAGACAAAGCCCAAATGAGTAGATAGGTCAGGACACAGGCAGACTTGCAGAACTCTGTTTACACTTAAGCTGTGAAAGCAAAAGAGTGAAGTCCAATTGATGCATAAACACTCACCTGAAAAAGACTTATTGAAAATACCTCTGAAAAGATGATTTACTTGGACAGATACAGCAGCAAGATGTGGAATAGGCCCAATAGGACAGCCCCAGTCACCCAAGGTCAAGAACTGTTGGGACGTGTAATACCTCTTTAAAGAGGGAAGCTAGCAAAATTGGTTTGCTGGTAGCGAAGAGCCCTAGTGAAAACCTAAACCACATGGTTCTCTGCACCTTACCGAGTGCCTAGACTACTTTTAATAGTAACAGGGTTATATTTAGAGAGAAAAAGCTATTTCATGTTCACCTCAGACCTAGGCGGCAGCCTTACTAGAAACTCTACTCCATCCTACTGCCTAACCAGAGGGTAACAGTACAAGCTGCTCCAATATGCTCCTTGGTAAAGATGGAAGACAACGAAGGTTTAGATCTGTCTCCCACCTCCTACTAGCAAGCCTCAGTATCACACCAGTGCCATCATTAGCAACCACAGAAGCAAAGAGCATTTTTGAAGCGGCAATATTAGAACATGATGACCTTCAGGTCCTTCCCAACCCTAACTATTCTATGATTCTATGATTTCACTTTATGACTTGGACTCTATGTGGATGCTGTAATGAGGAGATACAGCTGTTTAAACTTCTCACGCCACAGAACCCTCTTCAGACACCAAAATATCTGTGCTGAGGGTGCAGACCACATGCTAGGAACAGCTCACTGGGGCTATTCATCATTTAATTTACTGTCCTGAACAGGTGGGCTCGTAGCACTAAATACAGGCACAACAAAACCTTTATGCGCCCCATAGCAGTCTCTCCAGCTCAGCCTTGGAAAATATGCTCCGAGTTTTCAAGTGCTGCATTTACACCGTGTTTACAAAGGATAAATCAATATGAATGCCGGCCTCAGGATTTACAATGGATTTACTTTAGGAAAGTCCTTTGGCTTAATAGTCAATGTTTAGAAATACAGTGGCCATAGACTGTTAAATCAAGTGAAAGGTCAGACGTAATTGCAGGCCATGTAAAACCAATAAAACTCCAGATTTCTTCTTTTTTTTAAATGTCATTACCCAAACCCATGAAAATTAAACAGAAAGCCTGAATGCTGAACACATACACTCATAAAGCACCCGTTTCACACACACCAATCTCATTTTAACCCTCCGACTGCGAATTGCCACAAACTTGATGTTCGGAGCCAAACGCCCAAGAGCACTGGCTATGAAGCAGACTCCAAACACCAACCTCACACACAGCCTGCAAGAGATGTCTATGCGGCCACCAAAGGTCGTTTGAGGTACCAGACAGATCAGGTTTTGAACTCTCCCCCATTCCAAGCAGGGAACTGCTTCAACTTCACCACTCGTCACGGGAATGCAGCAAAAATATCCTCCGACAGTACAGTGTCTTATAATAGCACCTTAGTAGTTAAAGAATTCACAGAGGAACTGAAATAAACCCCGTGTGCCACATTCCTCCTCCTCCACCTGGACATCCACCTCTCTCAGCACAGAACAGCACTTGGACTGGCTGCAAAGCAAGGACAAGCAGTGGATGCTCTCAACTCCTCTTGAAGCTGGGCTACCAGGCAGCCACATGGAATTACTCTTCAGCGTTACAATCAAAGCTGAATTTATCAGCCTTCATACCTGACTGCATCTATACATGCTTTGCAACACTTTCCATTATTTTTCTACATAATTAAGACTAAGATACAAAATAATGTCTTTAACAATATGGTTCAGATTAGCACTTCCGCTGGTTTAAGTTACAAAAAGTTGTAAGCAGGACAAATGCTCGTGTTCGTAATTCATTGTGGTTGCCCCATCCCTGGCAGTGCCCAAACCCAGGTTGGACAGGGCTTGAGCACCCTGCTCTAGTGAAAGGTGTCCCTGCCCATGGCAGGGGCTGGAACTGCCTGAGCTTTAAGGTCCCTTCTGACCCAAACCATTCTGTGATTCACATTTAATCACAAAGTTTTGAAGTTGTACACACGCAAACCAACCAAGTCCTTACTTGGGAATTATTCTCTCCAGCCCCACAGCAAGTTAATGCAGCTTAAGCTGCCTCCTGCTCTCCACCTGCAGCCAGCTTGACCAAACAGGACTACCGTACCGACCCAGCATGCTTACTTAGGAGCTTGAGGAATAAACAGTTGGCAAATTAAAGAGATAAACATTTGCTTAAAGGGATTCATGCCTGGAAAGCATCCTTCAACTCAGATGTGGGCTGAAATGAGCAGCAGCCGGGAGAACAGCACAGGGAAGGCAAAGCACCCTATCCTCTCAGCGCAGCAGATGGCATTTAGCTTACACTGACCAGTTTAACACTAAATGAAACAAGAACCATCATATTGTTCACTACCCAGCCAGGTGATGCTTCAGCCACCTAAATATATTATCTACTCATACATCAGTTTCTATGGGCATTTTTAAATCAGGATCTGTATCACTCTCCCTAAAAATAACCGACTTTTAAAGCAATCACCTATCTTATTTAAAGCAGAGCAGGTAATTGTGTTGGGTGCCACTAAGCACAGGAGTAATCCTGCAGTCACATCTCCCGGGAAGGGCTACAGGCTGCCCCCATCCTCTGGCGCACCAAAGGCACTGGTCCCATGTGCTTTACATGTCTCACTGAAATAGTGCCTTTTAATTTGTTTAAATAGGTCCTTCACAGCCAGATAGTGAAGCTCCTCCTCTCCCCCCCATGCCACTTCAAAGCCTGAACAGCCTTTCCTTGAGGTCCGTTCCAACCTGGTATTCTACGACTCATGGAGGTTATGTGCAGCTCATCTAGCCCACGTGATAATTTCCTATCAGCTGTACCCTGCAAAGTTTCCTCCCTTACTCCCATCTCATTTAAGTGCATATAACCGCACTGATATTATGTTTGAGAGGCTACACTGAGAGTCTCATGTTAGATTTCTACAGCCAAGGAACACAACTTCACCCCACTGGGGCTGGAGGCAGTGAGTGGCCAGCGCCAGGCACATGCTGCGGCCACCTCATGGAGAGATGCTGCCAGCCCAGCTGCACCACACACCCAAAAACTCCTCTGTTGGAGCTTAAAGTGTTCATTGCTCCAACTCCAGGTTTATAAACCTGAAAATAGGATTGGAAGCTGTTATCGTTACAAATGGAGTTATATGGCTGCGCTGGTTATAAAGAGCAAACACAACCAGGGTACAAAGGGTAGAGATCATTTTCACTGGTACCCACTAGGAATAAAAAGGGATATAAAAGAGCGATGCCAAAGGGCAACAGAGTCACAACAGCAGAACACAAAGTATTCACTGGAAAGTCACCCCTTCCATGCCAGAAATCTGCAGAGGAGCTGTTTACAAGGGCCTGTAGGGACAGGACAAGGGGGAATGGCTTTAACCTGCCAGAGGGGAGACTGAGATGAGCTCTTAGGCAGAAGCTCTTCCCTGGGAGGGTGCTGAGGCGCTGGCACAGGGTGCCCAGAGAAGCTGTGGCTGCCCCATCCCTGGCAGTGTTCAAGGCCAGGTTGGACACAGGGGCTTGGAGCACCCTGCTCCAGTGGAAGGTGTCCCTGCCCATGGCAGGGGTTGGAGCTGGAGGAGCTTTAAGGTCCCTTCCAACACAAACCAGGCTGGGATTCTATGATACCATTCTCTGTAATCTCTTTACATACATCTTTCTGCCAAAACCCAACAAAACACGTAATTATTAATGCAAAACAATTTCTCCACATGCTCTAAGCCAGGGACCAAGATCAACATTATTTTATCTTGTAATCTGTATTTTCAGAGCTTTTCGGCAGCTGAAATAATAGCTGAAACCAGAGCACAGTATCAACCTCCAAACGGTTTGCCCACACATATGCTTCAATCTTTGACAGAAAACTACTTTGCTGAGGCTATTGAAGAGAAATTACCTCACATTTTCTGTCCAACTAGCTAAAAGCGCAGCTCCAGTGAGCCAAGGGAAGGAAGGGAACAGGGCAAAGAGTGGAGGGAAGCAGGCAGGAGTTGTTATCTTGCAAGGAAGGAGAGCACCGAGTTCATGAGCAGAGGCGCTCTCAGCCTCTATGTTTAAAAAGAGGCGTATATCCATTTCTGCATATTCTTCACGTGAAGGAGAATATACACAGTATAAAATAACATATTTAAGCAGAAGAGCAGAAATCAAGGGATTGCTCTGCACTGGCAGCGTTATCACCAGAGCCGGCCACAAGGAAAGCCGGGCCGAGCACCGATACACCAGCAGCCCCAGCTTCATTCAGCAGCAGCTTTTATCATCCCAGCACACACATCCTCTCTTAACCAGCCACTAAACCAAAGGCGGTGCAAAACCATGGAGGTTTTAGTAGCAATTTATCACATGAATCAGCTTTCTTCTATAGGAACGTCCTCACCCCAATACACTATGAAGGGAGCCATGTGAATTCCTGGACCACTTCTCCTTTTCCCTGCCGGATGCTAACTCACGCAATTACCGCAAGATGCCACAACTAGAGAATAAGGGAAAATAAAAGCAGCACATCAAGCAACACAACAGCCTCTGTACCCTTCTATTAACCCAAGACACTTGCTGAAGCACAGAGTATTGGTGTCCTACAGCTAAACTGACTTACGCAGCCACCTTTGAAGCCTGAGATAGCTTTTAACAATTCAATGTCCATCATCATTAAGGAGTTTACCCCTGCCTCTGTCATTTGAGTGGATGAGCAAAATCTGAGTATCATTCACTTGTGCTTTACCCCTCTTTCTCCCAATCCCTTGTCTTTAATCCAAGGAGCAACTTGACAAAGCTTAGACTTAAGGATCCAGTGGTACGATGGTGGTCCCAAGCAGGGACTTCTCAATACAAAGTTTTCCAATCAACCAACAACCAATCCAACCAGTACAATTCCCAGGAACCGCATTCATGTGCTGGAAACCCACACTAAGGTCCAAGACAAATTCCCCTGAGGCGTTAAAAGTGGGCAAAAGCAGTGTGATGCTCTGGAGTGAGGATAAGATGATTGCATCAAGGGCAATTTTGCTCTCAATAAACATCAAATGAAAACCCAATGCCTCGCTCGATGTGACCCCAGCCAGGTGTTCCAGTGACACATGGCTATTTTAGAGCTCTATGCAGGAAATCTGTTCTATTTCTAAGGAAAATAAATCATTCTGAAATGACCTCATAGCTGCAAATTCCCATACACTCACAAAGAGCCATCCTCAGCAATTGCACGGAGGTGTCAGGGAAGCTGAGGAAGCCATAAATCGTTCCAGAGTCCCTTTAGCACTACCCAGCTTTGTGTCCTATGATAGAGGAGAGGCAGCAGACGCCAGGACCCAGTGATTCCTCAATGAACTTGCGCTTCACGGATGCCCTAGACCCATATGGAACTTACGCAAAGGGTCTCAAAGAATAGGCATTATTCACTGAGCCCGGAGTTCTGGACAGGGAATGAGCAAAGAGCAGAAACTTGCACGGCAGCACCAGCACTTCAAAGCCGCACAGAAGAAACGGCTGTGTCGGCAAGTTCCAGACAGATTGCTCTCACATGCAAACCTGCCCCAAAGAGCCACGCAAAACCTGTCCCTCGATTCCACCCCAAACATCAAATTCCTGTTGCGAGAACATACGCTTGGCTCGCTCGAGGCTCCCCACATCCAAGCCACCCAGGACTTCCCGCTCTGCATACAAGAACCTGCTGCTTACAGAAGCGCAAAGGGATTTTGTATCCGTACTTTTTCCAAGGTAAGACAAGACAGTTGCCAGGATCCATATCCTATGTGCTTCAATGCAAACAAGAGTGCTATTATCGCCTCAAGATCTGCTACAGATTCAGCTGTATTACAGACAGTACACTTTAAAGGAAACAGACATACATAAGATGCCTTTGAAACAACAGCTAAACCATATGGTGACAGCTTCCCAAATTCCACTGACATTCAAATGAGACCATCAGGTACAAATGCTCCCAGGGAAGGGAGCAGCACGGGTGAAAGCTGTCACAACCTCCCTGTTACAGAGAGCTGCTGCTTTCCCTTCAGTGCTCTGCCCAGAGAGCACCAAGGGGGAACAAGGCTGGGAACAAGCTCCAGCGGAATCAAGCACTCACTTGGTATCAGGACAAGGATTTCAAGATGCTCTTGGACAGGGGCTGAATTTCTCTGTATTAAACTTGTTATCTAAAGCGCCCAGATTTCAGTAGAGCAAACCAAAGTAACTCCTGGAGCACGGAGAGCAGGTTGGGTAAGCTGTAAGTAGAGGCTTTCCCCCTGCCTGCTGCCACGACTTGCTTCACCGTGATTCAGCAGGCTCCTTATACAGACTGAATGCATCTTTTATTAGGAATCCTGTTGGGCTCAATAAAGACTTTGTCACCCTTCAGGGGGTGTAGCAGAAGAGAGGAAATGTTACTCAGCACAGTTTATGGTTTTCATTGCTTCCCTTCCTGTTACTTCATCGAAGGCTGCAATCCGCGCCGTTTCCTTTATTCTCTGTTTAAGGCCAATTGTAAAAATAGTACTCCCAAATTCTTTCCCGATACTGTAATACCAGAAATAAAAACACAGAAACATGCTGAAGCTCTGATCCACGCTGTGCGTATTCACATATCCATACAGCACGTTCACCAACCTCAGTGATGCTGGCTGAAGAAGCCCAACCTACACAATCCGAGGCAGATGGTACACCCCATCAGCTACCCCTGGAATCTGTGGGAGCAGCCATCAGCTACATTTAAACATATGGAGAGGAGTGTATGGCCCCTTGAATAAAAGGGAGATGATGAGATGGAGCAGAAAGCAACTCCTCCATCTTATTGACTTTCCCAGTTCAATGGCATAAATATTTGACTTTCATTAAAGTGCAAGGGTGCAAAAGAACATCAGAGAATCCCAGCCTGGTTTGTGTTGGAAGGGACCTTAAAGCTCATCCAGCTGCAACCCCTGTCACGGGCAAGGACACCTTCCACTAGAGCAGCTTGCTCCAAGCCTTGTCCAACATCAGCCCAGGACTCCTCACTTGGAGTAACAATTCCCTTTAAAGATTCCTCTTATTTACCTGGAGGCCGTTTAAAAAGTCAAAAAGAAAACAAAACCATTTAAATACAAGCGCTGAGGCACGACTGAGGAGAAAGGATGGATTAATCAGCCTGATGAATGACAATGTTCTCAAAAGACTTCAATGAAGAATCCTGCAGAGAATGACACAGCTGAAGCAGCTCTCCTGAGGAGTGAAGCTCATCTTGCCCTGTGAGAAATACCACCAATTCTAAAAGCCTAATTAAAGTACCTCTCATAGACCTCACTAGCAGCAAGCTCCTGCATCATCTTAAATCACCCCCTGAGATGGCACCCAGCCACATCTGTACAAAATAAACTGGTTCAGCTACTAGAGAGCTATATTCTATTATTTAGAAAGAGTAACACATATCCCAAACAGTTTCCCATCTACAGTAAAAGGTGACGGATTTCTGGCCTCAGCTGCCGGTTTGCTCACCGCAGGCATCCTGAGCGATGCTGGGTTTTCCTAGGACCTTGCTAAAAATCAGAATCCCTTTGTTATTGGTTTGTAATTGAGGATCACTGCACCTGATCCACTGAACAGCTTCAAATGACCAGGAACTTGCTTTCTTAGATTTAGAGTCTTACATATGCCCGCAACCTCCTAGTGCACAGGTCCACCAAACAGCCTTGGACCATACTATGACCTTGATACAGGAATCCTGCCTAACCTCAAAACTTTACATATACCCATATAGATGACAGACACTTTTTTTTCCAAATGAGGAAATGTCAGTTGAGTTATTGGAGTATTTTATACAGGAGAAAAGAGATTAAAAGGGACTTCATTTCACTCCCTTCTAAATCCAGGAAGCAATGACAACTGACAGCATCAGTTAATAACAGTATAGCCCAGAACAGGAAACTGAAACCTGGCTTTTGTTTTTTCGGACTCTCAAAAGTAACATTTGCACACTTGGATCTTTATCATCCCTTTATATTCCTCCCCTGCACAAGCAGCAAGTCTCTCAATGGGGCTAATACAGTTTCTTTATCCATTATTTCCTTATAACATGCACGTAGGGCTACAGGCAAAGACTGAAGAACCACATTCCACTCTCAGAAACAGAATCACCTTCAATAACGTGTGAAAGAACAGATCTTACTTAAGCACAGAGGCCCTGGGACCACTATTACAGTTTATCTGGAGACTGAAAGTGCCTCCCTTTGGTAGAATACTTCCGAAAACACACACAAAAAAAAGCAAAGTATTTCTACATGAAAATAAACCAAAAAGGTTCTTTACTCACCAATAGGTCCCCACACCCAATACAGATAAACACCTTCCACCTAAGAACCCTGGATGATGTTGATATAAGACTTTGGTAGGAAGAAAAACATTGAAAGGAATGAGGGAGAGGAAATTTCATATTATTTTTACTGCTGTTTCATCACTCCGAGTCAGCAGTTCTGGAACCCCGATTCACCAGGGAAAAACTTCCTTTGGAAAAGCTGATGTTGCAGAGTGAAAGACCGAGGGCCCTGAACTGGAGAGACAGGAACGCCAAATGCCACTGCCTCAAAGCAAGCAGCTTATGAAGAGTTTTGAATATCTGAGGCATAGTTCGGCCCTTATCACAGTTCAGAACAAAAGCACAGCTACAAAACGTACCTGCGAGTAGAGGTTCCCAGACGCTCATTACTTAGTTTGAATACATCTTTCCAATTTGTGTGTTGGTAAGAGAAAAGCAAAAGCAAGCTGCTTTGACAACACGCAAGTTGAATAGGATGGGAAGCTCAGGAGAGACAAAACCTCAATGCTCACACCCACCAAAGAGCAGGATTTTACAACAAACATTTTTCGGTAGGAGATCAAGGACCATAAAAGCACCTCCTCAGCCAGGATCTTGAAAAGCCACCCAAAATCAAGACGCAAAACTGGCAACTTCAGGCTTCCAGGCCAATCAGTGCTTCGCTAGTCAAGCAGCTCAGTACTTGTCACAGTTAACAATGTCCCTCCCATGGGACACGCATCCATCAAATAGGACTGGTTCAGTTACACCTTTTTTGCCGTAACTCCAAACACACCAGCTTGCCTGACTGACAAAGAAACTCCTGCTCTTTTAAGAGGAGCGGGCAAGAAAGCACCAACACCTGGAACTTCCTTTTAAGAAAGGAATTGTGGTAGGAAAGGTCAGGACACTGAAACACTAAGAGAAAAGTAGATTCTTATTAAATAAATTCGGCACAAAGACGGGGGGATGAAAAGAGAGAAGGTAGAGGATTAAATCCAAAAATCCAAAGGTCAATTCTATACTTATCAGTAACGACAACCTGGGAGTATGGCTGTATGCAACTTGTGCTGAATTACTGAATTCATCACCTATAAATCACTGTAAGAGTGCTCTAAGTTTTGGTCTTTCCTCTGCCTTGGACTAGAGCTCCATGAGCTACTAAAAGAGATTCAAAAGACTCTTTTTAAAGAAACACACTCCTGTTAACTCTAAACAAACTCCTGTTCTAAAAGAGTAGCTCCAGGATAGGTGCTGAAGAACGCAGAGATGCAGAGGCAATGCTGTCCACCCAAAACAAACTTGTCCCACAGACATGGGAAGGAAGGATGAATTACACACAGTGATGCAACAGGCAGAGAGATGAACAGAGATAGGTAACAGTAACACGTACATAAAAAGGCACAAAGATGTGCTATTCAGAAAACCATTACAGCAGCTGCTGTTTCATCCTTCACACACACTCCGTCGGAAGGATTTCCTCACTCATTTTCACCATACTTCACCCAATGGACCTTTGCAGCAAGTGAACGTTACTGTCAAGGTCTCGTAACTACAGCTCCTGTTCAACAGGTATCTCAAGCAGGCAAAGACTAACAGACAGAACAGTAGCACTTTACTGCATTCGTTTCCACCACATTAACTGTCAGATTTGTATGCAAATGGATAAGATTACTGTTATTTTCATAATGGCACATTTATCCTTTTCCAGTAAATAATTTCCTATTTCTCTGAGAATTCAAGCAAGCAAAGATCACGTCTGTCAGGAAATTAACTCCTGCTTAATAAATAATAGTGAAGACAAAACGAGATGTCTTATCAATAGTGTAACTTAGGTCACCAACTCGGTGCCTAGGTAATGGAAAGGAACAGAGCCCTACGGATTGTATCAAAATGGTTTGGTGTATCAGTAGAATATTACAGTCACCAAACTGCTTCCAACCAAAATACTCTGTGTTTTCATTCAACATTGATGGCAATGCACTGCCACATGAGAAAACACATGAGAATATACATTACTGCTAATTCCTCCTGCATCCTGTCATTAAGATACCCAAGCACTACAAGACAGAGCAACCCAGGAGAGTTACTGCAACGTACAGTAGGCTATAGCCCTTACAGAAGTTGTAAGTTATCTCAGTGTGGATTGCCACAATTACATTCTACTACTGCCACAGCGACTGCAGTATCCTCTCATGCAGAGGAATGCCAACATGCCTGTGTAATGCGCATCTTATGTTGGCAAACATACATTTACCCTGCACCAAGCAGAAAGGCATGATCAGTAGCTCTTAGCATCTTCACTTGTAGCAAAAAAATAAGCCAGGCTGACCCTACTGCTACATTTGACTGCAAACCACCACAGCAAAACTCTAAAAACTTGCATTCTGCCACTGCTTTACGATCTGCTTCTGTATTTCTCAACCCTAGCTGTGCCATAAACCACAAGGAAGCTTAGGGATCCAACCTGAGGAGCTATAGCCTATGTATATTCATATATTGAGGTTAACAGGTTTCAAGTTTGAAATCAAAGCAACAGAAGCATCAGAGGTACCTATACCTCTGCGCTTCCTGAGTAATTACAATTGATCACTGATGCATAATGATACAAAGGAGGTAATTCTAATTAAAGAAAATTAGCAGCTTCAGCATTAGGAGAAACAACAGATGAGTGTACTGGCAGGAGCTGAATCAACCACGAGATAATAATGTTACTCAGGGATTTCCAGCTCCAAATCCCACAGGCTAGCCATCAGGCACCCAGCTTCCCAAAGCATACAACCTTCACGACTAACACCCATAGCATTACAGGCAAGATGCAGAGCAACTGCGCTCTCCACCTCTGTGCTAAATCAAAACAATACTGATTACATGTGAGACATGGGCTGCTTCGGTTGGGTTATAGTATAGGTGATATGGAAACCTCTTCTGCTCCAACCAGCAATTCCAACCTTAGACGGGCCAAGAACTTCAGAGACTGTAATTACCTTTGAATACAAACCCAACACAAGCCAATCTCAACTTTCTCATTCCTATGGAACCATGATCAACACTAATTTGTAAAGCAACGTGCCAGAGATTACTCCAACGCCTCACCCTTCCAGTGTTAGCCAACCACAGCCTCTGTGGAGGTATAATAAACCTGCTTTTAAACAAAACAGTGTTTCATCTAAAAAGATTTGTGCTTTCAGAGAGCGAGACTACCATTAATCACTGAAGATGAGGGGAAAAAAACCCTAATACTAAACTTAATCTGAGTATCAAAGTTAGGTGTATAAGCAGCAATGCAATGCATTAATTTAAGACTCAGACTTTTGACTCATCAGCTCACATAAAAGAAGAAGTTTTGTACTGGGTGATGAAAGGCAAAGTCCGGACCCAACAGCAGAATGCTTCAAAGAAAGATTACACCACCACGACCTCCGGACAGTTGTGCTTGTGACTGCAGATATGGAGAACATACATTCCAGATCCCAGCCTCAGGAGAAACAGAAAGAGCCGGTACTGCAGTTCAGTCATTTTACACAATCATACTGAACATTAATACAGCTTTGCAGTGCGTTTGCTTGAAAAGCAGCACATTGAGAGGGTACAAACTGCTCATTCACACAGCTACTCCACTGCAGTACTTGCGAGGTGCACTCTGCATGAGTGCCAGGAGGAGTGGAAGACCCATCAACAAAAGCTTCTTGCTCTATTACATGGGCATTCACAACTGCGAGAGCTATGTAATTACTTCAGGTAAAGATACATTAAGGAAAGAAAAGTCTCACTAGAGGTTTTGAAAACTCAAAGCAATGTTACCGTCGACGATATTGAGCACTGAACTCCATGACCTCTAAGTTCTATGTAGCCTTATTTGCTGGATTTGAAAGACCTAAACTAAGTGCAATGGAAGTTCTCAGCTTTATGGCTGCGATCAACTCTGACTGGTTATGCAGCATCTGTAACTACAGCTCTGTTATGCACTATAATCCCCTTCTTTTGGCTACTGTGTACACAGGGGGAAACAAAACAAAGTTCCTGTCTTGAGCCATGAACACCACCCAAAAGAGCAACCCAACGGCACAGGAATCATGCTGCTGCCATGATAGGCTAGCACAGACATGCAAGCAAAGAGATCCTTCCTAATGATCACACCAGCTGGATTATGCCCCTTCATTTCTGTACTAAGACTGCCCATCAGCTAGAAGAACCAGCATGTGCTGAAGACTCCACCAAGCACCTTGCAAATCATGTAAACCAGCATCTATGGAAGAACGGGCTGAAGAAAGCCTTACAGCCCAACACAAATGGAACCAACAGATGTATTTGACAGGAGTTCAGTAGTCTAACACAGGACTGACAGTCTCCTTCCTACTTCAAATGGGAAACAGGAACAGAAACCCCTTCTGCAACTCTTGGAAGGATCACTTCTACTTCAGCAAACCAAGGCAGCCTAAGACTGGACAATGTCACACAGAACCCTGAGAACATATGGTAAAGTAAATCAGATTTAAGTAGAATACCCTCCCTAGATAGCCCCCAATATCTAGTAGCCACTGGCAAGCACAACCCTTTGTGACAAGAGCATAAAAAGCCCTCCCGGAATCAATGTGCAACAGCAGAAATGACCCCATCACCTTGTAATGCTATATACCTATATACACAGTACAGTTTACTAAGGCAGATGCTCTTTCCAGTGCAAACTGTCAAGGTGAAAAACACTGCAATAGCTCTGGAACTACCTCTTTGTAGGAATTCATATTTGGCCAAAAGGCCAAACTCTATGTGCCCTCAACTCAACACAACACACCACTGCAAGAATTCCTTCCCTCCAGAGCAAAAGGACCAACATTTGAGGCCCATTAATAACCATTCTGCTTAAACATCAATGCTTTCATCAGGCACAAAGATTACAAAGAGATAACCCCTTAAGGCAGTTATTTTTGTTTTATTGGCAAGAATTTGCTAGCCCCTCTGAACAGGCTAAAAGATGACCAAGAGTTAGCAGAGCTGAGGAACACAGGTAAACCAGAGGCAGAATGGTAAATAATTTGTGCTGCTTCCCTGAATGAAGGGTATTTCCCAAATACTGTACTGCAACCATCAAAAGAGGAAGAGTGGTGCATCACAGTTTCATCACACAAAGGAAAACCCTCTGTTTTAAGCCTGAGGTCATTGGAACAAGAAGACCTCCTAGTCTTAGAAACAGCTTGTCTGGCAATACTAGAACAGGATGCTCCTTGGAAGTGGGTGGCTTCTTGGCCATTGACAAGAATACCATGACCCACCTTTTAGTGCCAAGAGAGTTGTTTTCACCTGCAGATGCCCAGCTCTTCACACTCCTGGGATGGAAAAGCACGTACAGTTGCATACAAAGGTTATTAGACAGTCATGGGGCAAACACCAGCAGAACGCCATCGATGTTTGAAACAGCAGCACAGCAGGGATGCTCCAAAAACTGCTTCAAGGAATGTGGCTTCCTTCTTTCTGCTCCTCAGAAGAGGGGCCTGGCCACAAGTGGGCAATAGCTGGGCACTCTGGCCTGTTTCCTCCCACAGCACACATACACACAGGTTCGTTACGACTACGTGCTATTTTCTTCCCTTTTCTTTGCACTATACTCAGATATCCAGCTGTCCTTACACAAAGCGACATGAGAATCAGTTTTGTCAGGACAAACATTACAGAAACTCCTCTGCAAAGCTTATGTGAAATCAGTTTGGGTATAATACCTGAAGAGATGTTCTTATTCAAAAGCCAGTCTTTTTTTCATGATGCCCCTTTTCCTCAGTACAGCATTTTGGGGCTTTAATAGGGTTTCTCTGAGGAATGCAACACCTACTCGCCTTGACTGCTTGCCCTTCAGCCTCTGCAGTTTTGGAGAACAAAAGCAGAAGAGAAATGTATTTTCCTTCCATTTGGTAACTTTCCGGAATGCCAAGTGTACTCGCAGTTCTCTCCCACCTCCTTCCACACCCTCTTCTCGCCCTTCCTCACTATCCCAGTATCTCCAAGGAGTTCCTATTGCAAGGTCAGTAACAAGGCACTTTTAGCTTAGATTAACAGCTTTGCAAAACACACCCTCACTGCCCCAGAAGTGCCTGAAATCCACTGTTGAAATTCAGATAATACAACAGAAAACAGCGTTCTAGAAACACATTACCTTACATTTTACATCTTAACTCATCAGTGAAAGCTTTTAGTTAACTTATTCTGCAGATGAAGCTGAGTGCATGACCCCACTGCACGGGGAAAGGTATATGCTAAAGGAAATAAATTCCAATGAAGAATTCCAGGACTCCATCATAATTTCTGGTTTCACTCTCAGAGCTGTCACAGCTGCCATTAAAATGAAAAACCAGTTTTTCAGGAACAGTAATTGGAAGCAAAACTAGGAAAAGTAATCTTTGGGCAACACTTCATAGGCTCCCTGGAAAATCACGGGGAAACAGCCACCCTGATTCTCTCCCACTTCATTTACTCTTTTAACACAGTTTAAGGTTCATATGAAATCTTACCACGTTCTGTAAAGAACCAAACTGAGCTTGATACAGGAAAGTTACAGGTACTAATCATCAGCTTGACTTTAGCAGACTGGAGTATAGGCAACAAGATGCTGCAATCACTACCTGCTGGCTGACAACTACTGTGGCACACTTGATCCCAACAGCTCTTCCGTAGCATTGGAAGTCTTTGTGACAGCAAAGTCACTTTTCAACCTCCTCGAAGCTAACCTTAGGTCCACCCTACCACAACAGTTTAGAGAACTAAGCCACAAAACATTAGATCAATAATAATATGACCTAGTCTGCAAAATCACATCTGTTGAGCCCTAAATCCCACATTTACTGTGATTATCACAAAGCAAGCCGCTCTGATCTCTGTTCTTTAGTTACAGTTACTTAGGCCAACAGCTTGAAAAAGATCCATAAATACTATCTGTGTAAGCTCCAAGCATTCTGACAACAACGCAGTGAAAACAGCGAGTTCCTGTTTTACAATAACCTCCCAGATACAAAAGCCGTGTTGACAACTGTATCGACAGGCCAGAAAACCCTAGAACCACCAACTGCATCTTCTAAAGCCAGCTGCTTGGAACAAAACAGGAATAAGAAGAGCAGGAAGGATGCACATCCCTTTCAGGACATCCCGCTAAACCCCCTGGAAGCTTGCTGCTACAGAGAAAGAGCATCCGAAGGCAGACACAGGACAGCATTGCCACAGCCCAAGTCAAAGCAGAGGCCACCAGAATGACCAGCCCACGAGAACAAGTGCCATGGGACTACCAGAACCCCCTGCAGAGGTGAGCTGCGGTACAGGAGCTCTTCCCAGATGCATCAACATCATCTGAGGGATGCTGTTGAGACAGACCAAAAGCACAAGGCAGTGAGAGCTTTTAGCACACCATGCCTCCCAGGCAGCAGAGATGCTTGATTACCTCCAGACTCTCAAATGCCTTTAACCAACAACCGGCACTGAATCAACAGGCACAGTGCTAATAAAACCGGAGCTAGAGTATCTCTCTGTACTGGGATTAGACCAGAATGAGAAGCTTAAAACATAAAGCAAAATGAGCAATAAAAAGAGACCAAACCACACCTGGTAACAGGGGGTTCAGACAAAGCCATTCCTACACATACCGGACTCTGGAGGACGTAAAGCATGACATAAAATACTCCAGGGCATTTCTTTTAGGCCAAAGACAGCTCTTCCAGAGGGAAGGTGCATGAAGACATCACTATCATTACCATGTGTCTCCCAGAAGAGATACCTAAAAGCGATATCCATGAGGTGTGCAGCAGACACCTACAGGTACACACGCACAGACACAGAGCAGTCATAGAAAGCAACACTGACACACAAATTACAAAGCCAAAATGTTTTGTTACTCTTTTGTTGTGGCCTTGCTTCCTTCGGTGAATCCCAACAAGCAGGAGCAAGTAAGATGAGGCAAGAGCCTCTGACTTTTATGTGCAACTACACACGAGAGAAACACTGTATTTTCATTATACTTAATGTCCAGATTCAACAATACCATCAAGCATTAGACACAAGAGTGCTGAAGCCACACAGCCAGGCAGCACGCAACAGTGCTCATCAGTTTGTGCATCACCCCTCGGGCAACCCGAGGCTCTCACTTAGGTCTAGCTGAGACAGAGCTACAACGGCACACTCTTTTTAAGCTGGACTAACGCACTGAGGTAGGAGCACTACACCTTTCAGAAGGCCAAGACAATGCTTGAAGATGTCCATCCACTTGTTTCCCACAACAGAACCACATTCCTATTCACTGCTTCATCTGCATGACTCAGAATTGGAAATTACATCCCGTAGACAAACCAGGATGGTGGAAGGGCTTTTCACCTTGACATGTAACTTGGTGACTCACCAAGCACAAGCCCTGAACTTTCTGCAAACAATGCCAACACACATGAGCCATTGTCCGCAGAGTTGTTAGCGCGCTGCCATTTGATCTTCCCTTTAATACAGCCATGTTCTGTAGAGCAGACTTTACATTACATGAAGGAATTTGCGTTAGTCATGACCAAAGAGCAGCAGTTGGGAACTGAAAACAAAGCATCAAACTCAGCTGGTTCCGGCTGGGTACTGAGCAGAACAGAACAGGTAGGAGGCAAAGGACAAGAAAGTGTGCCAAGATTCACAGCAGTGGGTACCAAGATGTCTGCTTTAGAGAATCAGGTCCGAGCAGCCACTGCAAAGGAAAAACAGCAGCAATGCAGTCCCAGTGGCTCTTCACAGACCCAAAGTTAAAGCAGATGCTTTAGAAACCAATGTGACCATCATCAGTTCTAACAAGCCAATCTCTGGGACGCTTCCAGCAGTAGTGAGTACTTCACACTGTAGTGACGTGAGCACCAGACACTTATTTAACCAAGGAAAAAGCCTGGACTGGACCTGGGCTGCCAGGAGATCAGAAACCACGAAGTCACAGCTATGAGATGGAAGAACCGTGTATTCCCAGGCTATCAGCACTGTGCTCTGTGATGACAACGAATGCTCAGTCTAATTTACTTCCCTGAGTTTTTATTTCAGTTCACTTTCTTTAGTATTTGACCCACTCTGAAAGGCGACAAAGAAAACATTTTGGGGAAGGTTTTTTTTGCGGGTTTGGGGTTTTTTGGGGGTTGTTTGGGCAGCTTTGGCTCATAATGCTCTTGCAAAAATAATTAACCAGGAGAATTCATACACCTACTTCTGGGTACCTTAAGCATCACAACGTTTTTGTCTCTATCCAAGTTTAGCTCATTCCACCCATGCCCAAATTCTCCTTTCCAGGGTGGTCTTTGACATCCTCAACCACAATATGGGTTTATACGGACGCAGACTCTAAAACCAAGAAAGCTCACCCAACGGTCATGCTATTTTCTCTACTTGTTTAACATAAGACTTTTTGAACAAGGAAACGTTGTTAGACAGCCTCTAAATTTAAGAGAAAACCTATTTGTCAATGACACTTCAGCACAGCCAGGATATGTACTCGAAGTTAAACAGTGCCCTGGAAACCTGATTTATTTGGTTGGAACCATGAACCTATATTTGACTGAAGTCAACAGGCCTCAACTGTTAAGAAAGCTGGAAGAAATATTTATTCCTGCAAAGCCCTAGCAAAGCCTCCTTGCAGGTATTCCAGACAGACACCAGCTGCCCAACAGCCAAACCAGAGTGGAACAGCCAAACCAAGAGCCCTCCTCTGCCAATGCGGTACCTTGTCCTAGGCTCAACACAACGTTATGTGTGTCTCCGAGACACAAATAATCAAAAGACTATAATCTGAGTGACACATTCAGTCTTGTGAATGAAAGCACAGCAAAAACAAGCTCCAAAACCTGGTCAAAACCAAACAAAACACCCCTCCTAAGACATATACTGAAGCCCTCGCGGCTGAGCATTTACATATATTAACATTGGTTAAAACCTGGTAAATGCTCCAATACTGTATTTTGATTCATTTAAAACAACAGATGGATTTCATTTTTGAAGTGCAACTCATTTAGGGCTGATTTCAGCTTCAGAAAGTGCCTTGCACTGCAGGTTCCAACTAGTGATGATCTGAATTACTTGGGTACCAATACATATGCCAGGTTGATGAGTGCTTCTAGCCAAGAAACAGGTACATCAAGGCCAAGTTGGATAGGGCTTGGAGCAACCTGCTGTAGTGGAAGGTGTCCCTGCCTGTGGTATGAGATTGGAGCTGGATGAGCTTAAAGGTCCCTTCCAACCCAAACCAGCTTGGGATTCTATAAAACTGACTGTACATCACAAGAGTGGACCTGTACTCACATGGCAATGATAACAACTGCAGTAAAATAACACAATATCACTGATTTTAATTACCCACACAAGAGACTTGACCCTGCCTGGTCTCAAGGAGGGGGACACCAAGTTTAACCCACCCTGGTTTCTCGGGGATGTTTAGTAAGACTGACCAAACATGCATCGATTGGTATTTACTTGAACTTCTGGAACAGAAGATTGGGACACGTCTATGGAACAACATCATTCTCGATCATCTCTGAAAACAAGGCGCAAACACAAAGTTTACGAAAAGGAATTCTCAAGAAGCATTTTACCGAGGGAGTACAAGAATTTGCACGCTTGGCTGTTTTATTACAGGAAAACCACAGGTCTAATTGAGAGGAACACTCGCAATACTACAGTGTACTAAGAAATAGAATAATAAGAGACAACTACCCACCCAAAGCACTCTTACATGACAAAACAGAGGGAAATGCAAGCTCTAAAAGCTTCCTAACTCCTGGAGGTGGTAGTGAAGAGACACAGCTCTCCCACAGCTCCGAAGCCTGTCCAACAATCCTCTGGGATTGTCAGCACTGTATCATGAGCTTAAATACATTCATTTAATAAGCATGGAAAAAAGCTGTGGTTTTCTTTTCCCTTCAGCTGAAAGCTATGGGGCAGGAAGAGCAGGAGAAGAGAGGAGGTTCATTACTGTTTCACTGAAAGTAATAAAGAACTTCAGGACCTGCTTCATTAAGAAGAAAACCTGTATTGTGCTTGTAAGACCCAAACTATTTGAAGAGCTGTCAGCCGCCAATGCAACATCCAAGGTGCCACTCCTCAGGTGCCTCTGTTTTGAGCTTTAATTTCACCAGATGGCTATAAAAAGAAAAAAGCATTACAGCACATTTTATTTCAAGAGACTAATCTAATAGTCACGAAATCCTGACAGTTTTGGGTCTCTCCTAGCCTTAGAAAGATGCTGATAGAACAGGGTGTCTGAGAGGCAGCGCGCTTTCAGGTCCGTCTCTAAGGCTGCAGTTACTTAGCATTTTTGCTAATAAAACTGACTTTCTGTATTTGATTTTTCAATCATACAGAGCAAAAATAAACCTGTAACTGTTGCCTTCACAAGACTGCTTCTGAAGCATTCATAATTATATGACAGGCTTTTATGTTCCTCTAACTGTAAATAGTAATTGTTGTCATATGCACATTGCCTTTCTGTACTCAGAAGGTACACAACGACCCAGCCAGGAATTTATTAGTAGTAAGTCACAAGCATGTCAGTACATGCTCACCACCACTTGGGTTATCTACCAGCAATACCCAATACATTGATTTTAAAGGTCTCTTCTAACTTCCAAGTACAGCCACATGCAAAGACAGAACCAAGGGTCTCCAAGGCAAAGGATAAGAGCTTTATAGCACTGGTCAGTTCCTTGTTGATACGGCAGAGAGCTAGAGAACAATCTACTGGTTGTCTTGAGTTTGACCTCCAGAACTGTTATTTGTACAACAAAGTCTTAGAAAGCATCAGCTATAAAGCAACATATCACTAACAAAGAAATGGGAGTGAAAACATAAGACAGAGGTCAGGTAGTAGAAAGGTTGGAAGGAGAGAGAAGTAGAGGTTGGTAGAAAATTATGGCAGGAGTCAGGTTTCCATCACTCCTCTCTCCCCGTTTTGGAGGCCCACATACCAACAGGAAGGAATTTGCATTAAATACAACCCAGCATCTGCAACTTCATTTAATGCAAATTCCTTTTCATTGTAAGATAAGGAAAAGGCTTCTGCAGTGATTCCACAATTCTGAGTACATTTCATGACCATCCCAAAACACCGCCGTTGTTACATCAACACCTAAAAGCTCACTGCAAACTGCAGGCACAATGGATTTAACCCAGGCTAATCCCTTGTTTCGCCTACTGAGTGCACAGAAAATTATTAAAAAGGATGAAAAATCCCACTTCAAAATACCAGTTATTTCTGGAAACAAGAAGCAGATGTTCTCCTCTGTCTGCCTCAGCTGTGCTCCAGTACAAGAGTGCCTTTGTTATGCTGTCAGCAATCATTTATTTTATTTATTACAGCCATTTTATAATGCCCATCAATGTACTATTTGTGCATGATTTAGATCCGTTGCAGATCTATTTCTCTATATAGAAGCCGTCAAGAAGCATCACATACACACTCCGAAGAGCAGACCCCATTGTGTCATGACTGCGCAAATTAGGTTTTTTTCCTCTTTCCACTGGATTAATAAAAAGGGAACAGGAAGAGAAGGAGGAGCTGCTATTGCCAAATAAAGTTGAATTAGCATTAATCAAAAATCACTAAACCAAGGCAAAGTTGGGCAAATACAAGAGCTTACAGTATAAA
The DNA here is from genome assembly GCA_039720435.1 of Amazona ochrocephala. Lineage (NCBI taxonomy): Eukaryota > Metazoa > Chordata > Aves > Psittaciformes > Psittacidae > Amazona > Amazona ochrocephala. The sequence continues at coordinate 18,973,495 of CM077889.1, forward strand.
AATACACTCTAACTCTTTGAAGTCCAATAAAGGCAAAGCTCTCTGAGCCACAGATAGGAAATACTGTCTAGAACAAAGTCCTGAAGAGCTAAGAGGAGACTGTGTTGGGAAAAGGACGAATTCAAACTGGAAGAGAGCATGTTCATAGGGGGAGGGAAGGAGGAAAGAGAAAGAAAAAGGAGCATAATCATTTGCTATTTTGCCCTATCAGCCGCTGAGACCTTATCTGTGGCAGGCATTAAACCACTCCCCAAAAAACTAACATCACAGCCTTTGTACGGATCAGATAAGGAATTCTGGGCCTCAAAAAACTAAACCTTTAATGAGAGCATACATGGTGCCATACACATTCGCCCTTCCCTCCTACTGCTTCAAACAGTGATTTCCTATTATTAAAAATACTCCCAAATTATTATCCCCCCCCGCCCCGTGACAAGAAATAAGTGGGGTGATGTGCAAGACGAAGCTGCTGCACCTCATAGAGGTAACTAAATCCTATATTCCTCACCTACAAGAAGAAGGATCTGCATTATAAATACCGGCACATTTAACACCACGCAGCCAGCAGCATCACCCCCCAAGACTAATGCAGATGGTAAAATATTACACAAGTGTATGAAATCCTACAGTTTAAATAGAGGTATGAGCTAAGCGATTAGGGTCCCATTTACTGTGAAGGTTTCCTCTATCTGACAAGACAGCGTGCACAGAAGGTGATTTGTTAGGATAATCTGTTATCAAAGCTACCATCTGAGAGAGCCCTCGCCAATTCTGCACTTTCAGGCTGAACTTGAGAGACAGGCAGAGAGATTCATACAGTGTCAGCACCCGGTCACACTCAGTCCACACAACCAACAGGTCCCAAGTACCAACGGAAGCTACCAAACGGAGTAACAGAGGAGTAATGGCACAAACACATTTATATCATTAAATGTTAGCTACAACCTCTAGGAGTTCATCAAAATACCCTCCCCGTCGCCAAATAAATCAAAGATTATAACACATGAAGTATCTGAGCAACAACAAAAAAACAAAATCAAGTGTGTACATGTCTAATATGCATAGCTTATACACTTTAACAATTAGCAAACAGTGGAATGTTACCACAACACTGAAAACTTGCCCTAACACAGCTTTTTCCAAACAAAAATATTTGTAGCATCGTGAATGAAATGTTTTACTTGAGCAAAGACATTGAGATCATTCCCAAAACAGGTAAATCATAAGAATATTTCAATATCTCCTTTTTTTATCACGGAAAACTCCTAACAATCAAAATCGTATGGATAACTGTACCACTCGGAAGCGATATTTGATGTGTGGATTATTTACCTGTACTTTTCCAGACTGCTCTACAGATGATGGCTATGAAGCACCAGACCACACTACTAATCAGTGCAGCCCCAACCCTATAATTTGTAATGCCCAGGTAAACTGCTCGTATAAACTCCGGGATCAAAACAGAGAGGGGAGCAAAAGGGGACTGAAAGCAACTGAAACCCATGTGGTCAAGCAGCGTTGGCTTATCATAAAATACCAACCATGGTTTAGGCAATCTGGGGGGGTTTCCTGTATAAGAATGTAGTCAAAGTGTCCCACACAGCTGATTCCATGTGGGAGGAGCTGATGAGGCCTTTCTATGAGAGTAGGAGGGCAGCAATGAAGCCACAGTTATTGTCTGTGCACAACTGGATACTTGAGGACAGGAGTCACCAGCTTGTACACCCTGTGCTGGGACATCCAAAACTGGGGTCTGACCCCGCTGGCTGCACTGAGCGAGTTTCAGCTTCCCTGACCCACATCTTGCAGTGTAAAGAAGAGAGCTGACAAGTCCGGATGCTCACTATGGTTAAAAATAAAGAAACTCATGTAAAAACTACACTGCGATTGTTTCCTCTGGTCCCCGTATCACCCTGTACCCATCTGGCAGCACATCTCCAAGCATATGCCTGGGCAATCTGGCACAGAGCGGTTTGATTTTCAGCTTTGTGTCTAAACAGGTAAGACAGATCCAGAATGGGGACTCCCAAATACAGCCTGGAATGGCGAAAGGCTTTTCCTGAAGTCAGGGAGTTTCTAAAGGTATATAAACAAAGGTACCCCAAGAAATAAAAGTGGTCTGACTGCAAGTATCCTCACAGCAACAGGCAACAAGAATAGAGGACCCAACCTTGCTGAGTGTTAACTTCAATCATGAGTAGTTTCGCTGTGCATGGTCCCCAGGTTCTTGCTACAAAGGGTCATATTTACAAGGGAATTAAGATTATTTATTTAAATCATTTTAGAGGTGTCATTAGTTAGATTAGCAAAGATAACATCTTATTTTTTCATAGAATCCCAGCCTCGTTTGTGTTGAAGGGACCTTAAAACTCACCCAGCTCCAACTCCTGCCACAGGCAGGGACACCTTCCACTAGAGCAGCATGCTCCAAGCCCCATTCAGCCTGGCCCACAACTGAGATACCTTGGCAAATCCAACCCTGATGTCAGCCTCAGTGGGAATCTGCACAGATCCACACGAACCCACGAGCACAGTCCAGTGCAGTTGGACATCACAGAACCACAGAATAGTTTGCTCTGGAGGGGAAGTTAAAGCTTACCCAGTTCCAACCCCCTGCCATGGTCAGAGGCACCTTCCACATCACGTTGTCTCACAGTTAATGTTACAGGGTTAAGCAAAATATTTATTTTAAGGGTGTTTTAGCCAATATAAAGTGACAACCCTAAAAAAAAAAAAATCCATTACAGCTGCTGGGTGGGGGGAATGTGTCATGCCTCGGAAAAAATAAAGAACAAAAAGCCCTACAGAGCCATGAGACGTGGGCAGTGCAGGAGGCAGCAGTGGGCAGATGTTTGAGGCCAGAGCACATTACCTGTTCCCAGAGTCAAAGGGTGACAAGCCAGCGTGGTATGCTGGTGCCTGAATGCCACTGCTGTGATGAACCCAGTTGCCCAATGCTGCAAAGCACAGGAATTTTGCTAAGTGAGGAGTATGGCTGGAGAGGAAGAACAGAAGGGCTGAAGCAAGAGGGGAGTGATAAAGTGAGGAAACAGAGCAGCGGGGCTGCCTCATCATTAATATAGGGAGTAGAGACATGAGGAGAAACATACCAGATATCCCAAGGCAAGTAAACATTGGGACTGAGTGTATTTCACTCACACGAGTGAAACTGAAGGGGAATGGGGGGCTCTGTCCTGCTCGGACACACTCCGAAGCCATCTCCACAGCAGCTTTCCCAAGCAGCCTCTAGATAATTAACTTATAAGGAAGCCCAGGCAGGACATTCTGCTCTCATGAAGTACCAAGGGAGAACAGATGTTTCCCAGTCTCAAAGGGACAAACTTGAGAGCGGATCATTTCATACCACTGCTTCTCGAGTGCACTGGAAACATAACAAATCACAGCAAAGGAAACAAATAAAGAAGCAGCCTGGGTAAGCAAGCACCAAACTCCACTCAGCCTTACATGTAATGCAAATGCTATCAAACATAATTCACTATTACATTAATGCAATGACATTACGGTGCCCCAAAAGCCACGCTGATTACAGCTTGTGGGGAAGGGACAGAGGAGGCAGCCCACTGAAGAGCATGTTTTATTGCAGCTAACCAGGCTGGCACATTTCTCCACTCCCACTCACTGGGAAAGCAGCTCTTTATGAAGTCTTCGAAGCATGATTAGCCTTGGTTTTGTTTAAATCTGCATCGCCGCACAGGTAAGGAAAGCCTCGCAGCTCCCTCACTGTTCCCATCAGTTTTGCATCGTTGAAATATGCGCAGTTTTACTTTCCAGTGATCTACCTCCCCTTCTCCTCCCTACAGCCTGGCCCGAAGGAGCTCATCAGCCGCCCTGTGTCCATATCCAAGGGTGTTTAAGACGCTGCTGGCCTCGGGAAGTCCAACTTCGGAAAGGAGAGAGAAATAAATAACGCAGCTGCACACGTTCGGAGTCTGCGAGCGCCAGCCTGGCCATGTGCCGCCCGCAAGCACCCGACACCGGGCGGGACGGCTGCGGAACGGGGACAGAGCAAAGGGAAAACAGGGAAACAGACGCAAAGAGCCGCTCACCTCCGGAGTCCTCTCCGAGGGCTTCTTCCGCAAAGCCTGTTTGATCCTGGGGTCCACAGGAGCGCTCATTCTACTGCCCTGCTCCTCCGGTCCGCAGCGCCTGCGGCCGGGCCGCGGGGGGCGATGCCTGCAGGCGGTGCGGGAAGGCGGCACCCGGCACCGCGCCTTCAGCCGCGGCTCCGCCGGGCCCCTCTCGCCGCGACGGGGCGGGGACGCGCCCCGAAACTTTCCCCGCGCCGGCGGCTCGGGGAGGCCGCGCCGCTGCGCACGGAGCCGCGGCGGGCCCGGGACGGGAGGAGGCCGAGGAGGGAGCGGCGGGGGGCGCGGGGCGCGCAGGCCCCGGGGCGGGCGCGGTGCCCGCTGCTCACGGTGCGGGGCGGCTGCGGGCTCAGCGGCGGGGCGAGGGGCAGGTGTCGCCGGCGGCTCCCGCCGCGCTCCCCCGGCGGCCGGCGCCGCTCCCCATCGCGCGGGTCCAGGCGGCGGCGCGGCCCCGCCGGGACGAGACGAAGCCTCCGCGCGGCTGCGGGAAGTTACCGGCCGGAGCGGGACACCCCGCGCGCGCCCAGCGGCTCCGCCCAGCGGGGACGCACAAAGCGACGCGGGCGGGTGAGGAGTTTCACAGCGCGGCGATACCAGCACCTCCGCCTCACCCAGCGCCCGCAGCCGCGTCCGCTCCTTCCCCTCAAGCCGCCAGCAGCAGCCCCCGCCGCCCCGAGCCCCTCCGCCGCTCACCCACCGCACATATCCCCCCTAGACGGAAAAGCGTGAGAGCGGGCCCTTTAACCCAGAGATTCAGCGAGACGGGCGAGGGGCGGGGCGGAGGAGGGGGCGGGGCTTATAGGTGCCCCGCCCCTCCGGCCGCGGGAGGGTGGGGAAGGGGCGGGGCCAAAGGGCCGCGCGGAGGGAAGGCTCGCGAGGGTTGGGAGGGGCTCGGCGCGTGCGCGCTGGGGGCGCCGCCTGGCGGGGCGGGCGGAGCGCCGGGGTGGGGGGGGTTAGATTTGAGCTGTGGAAGCACAGAAGTGGGTGGGTTTGTGCGTTAACTGCGGGCGAACATCGCTTCAGGGAGCGTCCCGTTCTAGTGGGTGCTGGGGAGACTCCCTGCAGTCCTGATCCAGCCCTGGGGAAACAGCACAAGAGGGACATGGAGCTGATGGAGCGAGGCCGGAGGAGGCCATGGAGATGCTGCGAGGGCTGGAGCAGCTCTGCTCTGGAGCCAGGCTGAGAGCTGGGCTGGGTCAGCCTGGAGAAGAGAAGGCTCCTGCAGGGGAGACCTTAGAGCAGCTCCAGTGCCTAAAGGAGCTGCAGGAAACCTGGAGAGGGGCTTTGGACTGGGGCCTGTATGGACGGGCCAAGGGGAATGGCTTTAACCTGCCAGAGGGGAGACTGAGATGAGCTCTTAGGCAGAAGCTCTTCCCTGGGAGGGTGCTGAGGCGCTGGCACAGGTTGCCCAGAGAAGCTGTGGCTGCCCCATCCCTGGCAGTGCTCAAGGCCAGGTTGGACACAGGGGCTTGGAGCACCCTGCTCTAGTGGAGGGTGTCCCTGCTTGTGGCAGGGGTTGGAGCTGGAGGAGCTTTAAGGTCCCTTCCAACACAAACCAGGCTGGGATTCAGTGACTGCAGTTTCTTGGATCTTGAGCTTCTAAAAGCCTGTGACTCCACAGCCGTGGTCTGGGGCACTGAGACTCCCCAGACCTAACCCAGTCCTGCTTTACCCACCTGCCGGTGTGGGTCTCAACCCGCAGTAAAAGCGGTTTTCCAGCTCAGAAGCCCTGTGTGGTTTCACAAGGCGGCCCTGCGCTGGTTCCCAGGTCCTCCCGAGCCCTGGGACAACGGCCCCTCGGGGACACCAGGAAGCAGCCGGGCATCAAACACGCCTCGGAAGATTTCCTTCCTTACACCGAGTCCAGTGTGTAACTGTACGAGATCAAAGCTGCAGGCACACAGCTTGTGTTTGTCCTTTTGTTGTCTCTTTCCTTCCGAATAAACAAGAGTGCGTTTGTTTCTTCCCTTTCTCCAGCTATTCCTTCCTGTTCGCTTCACCGCTTGCCCTTTACGGCACAATTGTCTGTCTTTTGCTGAAGGACTTGGTTCCAAGTTGGTTTATAATATTTCTAGTGTTTCCTTCAAACCAGAATCCAAGGAAAACTGACATTTCCTCAAATGTAGGCTCTTGATGCTGTGCCTGGTATCACTGTAGGCACAACAGCAGCGGAAGGGGTAGCCTTGGTCTTAAAAGCTGCTATTCTTAACATCATAGAATAGTTAGGGTTGGAAAGGACCTTAAGGTCATCCAGTTCCAACCCCCCTGCCATGGGCAGGGACACCTCCCACTAAACCATGCCATCCAAGGCTCTGTCCAACCCAGCCTTGAACACCGCCAGCGATGGAGCATTCACAGCTTCCCTGGGCAACCCATTCCAGTGCCTCAGCATCCTCACAGTAAAGAATTTCTTCCTCATATCCAATCTAAACTTCCTCTGTTTAAGTTTAAACCCATTACCCCTTGTCCTCTCACCACAGTCCCTAATGAAGAGTCCCTCCCCAGCATCCCTATAGGCCCCCTTCAGATACTGGAAGGCTGCTATGAGGTCTCCACGCAGCCTTCTCTTCTCCAGGCTGAACAGCCCCAATTTTCTCAGCCTATCTCCATACGGGAGGTGCTCTGTCCCCTGATCATCCTCATAGCTCTGCTCTGGACTTGTTCCAACAGTTCCATGTCCTTATTATGTTGAGGACATCACTAAACCATTAACCGCAGAGACAATATACAATGCTCTCAAATATGACAACCAGGTAAGGACACAGCTTCAGTTCCATGAAGTCTATCAAGACTGCTTTATTTCTTTATTTACTTAGAACTTCCATGGTAAGATGAGCATTTCCAAGCATCCCGCCTGTTGTTGTTGCAGAGGTCAGGAGTTTGTACTCGTTCTTTGGCAGAACACGTTATCCTTTTTCAACTTTAGTACATAAAATATTATTTCCAGGAGTGTGGGAATCTTCTGCGATTCCCTGCCAGGAACCCAACATGAAAAGCTGGAGATAGAAAGTTCTCCTGCATAATGGGAGAAGCAAGTAGAAAGGAACTGGAGCATGAATCCTGTGTTAAGAGGGTCTCTTCTTTTTCCTTCATGTTTGGTTTGGGTTTTTTTACCAGAGATGTAATAGCAAAACAAGTCATTTGTCAGCTCATTTTATAGTTAAAACTCATGGAAAAGATCAATCAATACTCTCCAAGTGCACATGGTTGGGAAAAAACCTTAATGGGAGACTACAGTAAGAAGCAAACTGAAATCTGTGCTATGACAGTCCTCATGGATCTGCAATAACTCAAATCCTAACCTTGGTTTTCAGCAGGTAACTCATGCTGCCACCTAGGCAAGTTGTTCAGCATTCCCACAATCAAAATAACACAGAAGTGGGCATTCAGTGTAGGGATAAAAGTGGTATCCCAAGAATTCCTTTTGCACACAGTTGTCTTATTTATAGTCCATCAGCCAGCAGGCACGCACTGAGCAGTAGACACAGGTACTCAGTAGGAACCAAAGCTGCTGTTCCAGTTTTAGTGCTTGGCTCAAGTAACTTGTGAAACAAGACTTCCCTTGCTCCAAAAAATACCTGATTTTGGGTAGGTGATGCCTCTAACGTCTGCAGTTATTCCAGGGGCTATTTGGGCTACCTGGTTTATTTTCCCAAATACCTGGAGAACAATGGAAACCAGTGTCATGCTCCTAACCGCTCACTGGTGTGACAGCCTGTACTCCACATGGTAGAGCCTGCGTAGTTAAACACAATTAAGAAGCTTTCACAAGCGAGTAATTTCAGGGCTGGTATTAAAGGATGTGGCCAAGCAGGATGCCTGTTGCCTGTGCAGAGGGGAAAACTTGCTTCCCTTTTGTCTGGACCCTTATCTCTGCCCAAATAAAGCACCTTTACTTATTGCTTAGGTTCTTATTTGTTGTAAGAGATTCTCTGTAGGTTTAGATACAATACTGGAAGGTGTCTTGCTATTTGTACAGAGGAGCTGCAGCCTCAGGAGATTGAATGTTTCTGCTTCAAACACCCAGGAATTTGAGATCAGCTAAATTACAAAGAACATCTCCTCCTCCTGCTATGTTCCTTCCATTGTTCTGGTTCACTCTGACACTCCCAAGGATGTCTCTTAATCTCACGCCTTTCAGCACCATGTGCACACCCCAGATTCTTCAGGGTAGAACTCAGCTTCCTCACCTCTCCCAGTGGGAAAGAGAGATAATCATCATCCACTGAAATAGGTTTTTACTTGTAGTTTGATGTATTCTCTCTGTTTCTTGTACCCATGAGTTCTATTGCAGCCTGGCAGTTTCCTTCCTCTCCTCCCATACTATTGTTTTTAATTTCTTAGCTTTGGGGGGAAAAGAAGTCCTTGTCAGAGATTCATGCACATCATTGGCAACAGCTACTGGCTAAGTGTGTGGTTAGCACACCACAAGGAAGACAGATTCATTCTCTGCTGGACAGGAGAACAAAATGTTCTGGCATCCCCCAGGGGAAGAATCTCTTCAGACTCTTTTACCATTTATGCTTATTCTGGTGATTAACTTCCTGCATAGAACATTTGGGGGATAGTTCAGTAAAAGTGTGTGAAGTCGGGGAGGTGAAGGGATAGGACTTTGGTGCAAGTGTGCCTTTTGCAGGTATAAGTTACACCTTTGCAGATGGCACAAGGCTGATCCTCTCAGACACCCAGGTGAGAGCATTCATCTCCTGCCTAACCCAGCATTTTGCAGCTCGGATTTTCATTTCCTGAAATGATGGCCTAGAGAGTGTGAAATAGCGAATCACTTTTGCAAAATCAAACCCGAGAATGCTCATTCTGTATTGTACCACTGATTTTTGCTCCTTCTGAGGCACAGCTCCCCATCGTGCATATTCCTAGAGCTTCAGGATAATGGTGAACAGTAGAAATGAAGCATAAGAATCGGAAGAGCTTTTTCTGCTTTATCAGAGTAGTTGAAATTAAAACCCGTCTTTGTTCTTTACATGTTCCCTTCCACATACACGTTTTCCTGAAGGGTTAAAGTGAAAAGCCATGTACCCGTAAGCATTTAGAGTTCATCAAAGCAGTCAAATCCTTATTTTTCAGCCTTCATCAACAAGACTGAAGCACATGGGAAGCCTAACACCTTTTAAATGCAGGGATACAACACTTTCTCTACTCATGCTTTACCTTCGGTGGCAACTTTCCTTGCTTTTCATGATCCCTGTCACACGTCTTTGATGGTCTCTAACGTGCTGAGTGCTGGTGTGAACGTACTGTGAATACAGTGAGCCTGGAGACTGAAAGGTCTTAAGATTACATTAACATGCAAAGAGAGGGGGATGACAAGCCCCAGCTGCTCCCTGGAGCAGACTGAACTGCAGCTCCGGGTGGAGACATGAAGGATTTCCTCCTCTTAGCTCCCAGCTGAAGGGAACATCTCTCAGTTGACGGCACTTTATGGGATATCCACGGGAGAAGCTTCATGGAGGACTGGTGGGAATGCTGAAATACCCAGTATTTCATGCTTGAGGATGCAGAGTGGGGTTTGGGCCATCACACACTGGCTATTGTGTCAGGTAATTCCCAGCCAGTTGCACACCGGATCGCTGCTGGAGTCCTAGTTCCCAAGTTAGGAGCAATCTGCTAAAGCAAGGAGTGAATTGGGTTATTTGCTGTTCCTTTACTAAGGTTTCTATGAAAACAAAGAGGTGCATTGATACAGACTCTCTGAAAGTTGCCGGTGAGGACAATAAAAGCTATTTCTATAGACCTGAGACACTTACATGTTTGTTCTCATTTCCCTCCCATGTCCAGAAGTGAACAGACACAAATCCAGAAGGGCATTCCTCTTCCTTGTCCACTGCTTGGAAGGTGCAGCTGAAGCAGGAACGGGTGCCTGCCCATCCAGTGCCTGAGCCACACTCTTGTGAGTGGAACCAGGAATGGAAGGAAGTGCTCAAGGCCGGGTTGAACAGGGCTTGGAGCAAGCTGCTCTAGCGGGAGGTGTCCCTGTCCATGGCAGGGGGTTGGAACTGGATGAGCTTTAAGGTCCCTTCCAACACAAACCATTCTGTGAGTCTCTGGTTCCAACTCCTGCCAAGTCACCAGAGCATCCAGCCCACCCCAGGCATGTTATAGTGTACAACATTACCACAAGTGTTTGATCAATCAGAGCAGGAACTGACAAAAACATTCCAAATTGTCATAAAATACCATCGAACGTAAAAAACCAGCTGGTTTGCTCAAAGGCAGGAGTTCTTGCCCCAAACAGATACACATTGCACAGCGGAACAGCTCTGTCTGAACCAGGCTCTTTCATCAAATGCTTTTCTGTCTTCTGCCGGTTTATTTTTACTACACACAACCTACAGATATTTGATTCCAGCCCCAGCACTCTGTTGGCAAAAGCTAGAAGAGCATATGGACCTGTCTAGATATTGGAGGTATCCAGCAACAGTATACAGATGTCCAAGCTCTAGCCTGAAGAAACTGAAGATGGGGGTGGCAGGGGGGAAACCTGCCCTGACAGGAGGCAATCTGGAGCCTAGTGACAGCCCCCATTTGCATTTGCTTTGTTGTTATAATCAGGTGAAAACTTTAGCGGAAAGATTTGCTTCATTCGTGATAGGAAACCTCATGCCAAAACCCATCAGAAAAGAGAGGGGGGTAAAAGAATGGGAACAAATAAAGATGAAGACTGTAAAGAACGAACACTCTTGCTATGGAAACTCCCCAGCACTAAGCCGGCTTCAGTAGCCGCTTTAACATCTCTCATTCCAAACATTTAATGTCTCTTGCATTAATTTTGAGGTCCACTTAAAGTTATACAACTACAAATTGCAAGATGTTTTCCCAACCAGGGGGGACTTTGTGACCTGTTCTAACCCAGTGAGAACATGCAATGGTTATTTGTGTTTTTCTCCCGAGTAGCTATTTTCAGAGGCAAAAAGCCAAACGCTTGCATAACTCACCACTGCTGGTCTGTGTATCTGTGACATTTGTAAGGGGACAAGGCTTTGGCTGACGGTGTGGAGCTAGGAAAAGAACAGGGCATGCGGAAAGGAGCCAGGTTCAATATGATAAAGAGCAGAGTAAATAGGATTGCAGAACTTCCCCCTTTTTTAAGGGAATGGAGTAATTCTCTGAGCATGTGGAAAAATAACAACCAACCTCTGTCAGCCAAGTACCAGGCACCTCGTCTGGACTTCTTCTTAGCTGGCCATCACCTACAGGAAGAAATTGGGAATGAACACCTGACATGCTATTTCTCTGCTTTCTGCAACCGAATCAAATCCATGCTACTTGTTTAGCTCCTACGAGAACTGTTACAGCATTTGGATCAAGACCAAGGCTGGGGAAGATTTGCAGTTCTTACCATTTCCTTGCTCGCTGGTGCCAGGGTGCTCTGCAACCATGAGCATCGCTGTTGTAGCTGAGACCAGTGCAACAGTTCAGCAGCATCAGCCCAGCTTCCCAGTGCATGCAGATGTCTCTGTGTTTCTCTGTGTGTGTATAAGCTATAATTTGATTACAAAGAAGTGTTGCACAGTTTAGGAGGCTCAGTCCAGGCCTGGGAGCCAGGAATGCTCGGTGAACTCATTGCAAAGTTATGTAGGCCAAAATTCCCTGTATCATCCTCTGCTTTTAGTCACATTTCGATGCTGTCGGTCTGATTTGTTCTCATGAGGAGACTACAAGCAGCACCCACTGACATTAGCATTAGAAGTGCTCAGCTCCTCCACACTCCTCAGTTGGGTCCCCTCTCATTGAAGCACTCAGTGTCACAGGCTTTTATCATCTGTCTTCGCACGATGACATACATCCTCATTATTCCCTATGATCTGTTCTCCGGCTTTTAATGACCCTCCAGAGCTAATGAGATGTTTGTTCCCCCACCCAAGCACAACCATATGGATGAGATGGTATCGGGCAGCTCGCTGAAACCAGTAATTCTCAGGCATGCAGAGTATCCAGAAAGTTCCTGTTTTCAGCGCCTCGGTTTTAGTCTTCAAATGCAGAAGTGTTTGGCACTGCTCACATGATGCCAGCAGCACAACAGAACAAACTGTCTTCTGCAGACCAAATCCTGCCTATTTTTAACTTAAAGGTCTGCAGATGACTCTCCTTCCACTCGGTGTGGTTTTCCTCCCCCCCATGGAGAAGCCTCAGTAATGTCACACAGCGATTCTGGTGCGCAGTAGATGTGATTGATGGTGGGGGATATTGGTGCACAGCAGTGTCCCAGAGCCCGCGGTGGCTTCTTGCCACAGCGCAGAAGCTCTCCTGCAGTGGAAAGCTGAGGTGCTCCTGCTGAGACACCACCAGGCTTTCTTTTACCTTCATGCATCAAACAGCCAAGACATCCAGGGATGCTGAAGGCACAGCAAGGGCCAGCGCACGGAGCTGGGCTCCTCCTGGAAAACCTGGCATTATCCCACTCCACTTGGCTCTTGCCAGGCCACCCCTGGAATACTGTGAGCAGTTTTGGTCCCTGCTGTATAAAAAGGGTGAGGATGGGTCAAAGAGGGTCCAGAGAAGGGCCACAAAGATGATCCAGGGGCTGGGCAGTGTGTGAGGAAAGGCTGAGAGAGCTGGGACTGTGCAGCTGGAGAAGAGAAGGCTCAGAATGACCTTGTCCCCATGTGCCAGTATCTCAAGGATGATCCTTGAGGTCCCTTGAAATCGGGGATTCTCGGATTCTCCTTTCAGCACACAACACGGGGAGGTACCTTCACTGCAAACCCACCCCAAGGGGTTGCAGGGCTTTCACCCGAGGGGAGGCTGTGGCTAAGGTGCTGGAGTAAATGCAAGGGGAGAGGGAAGTGTTCCTCCATCCTGTGCTTTTCAAGTAGGTGATTGTCCTGGTTGGGGTTTAAACTGCTACCAGCGCAACCGTTCGCAGTCCTCCAATGAAAGGAAGCATTGTGTCTGAACCACAGGAAGAACTTCCCTTACTGTAAGTGGCCAGGAGCAGAGGAAATAAAAGCAGAACAGCAGCGAGATGAAGGTCAGATGATCACATGAATCACACGGTGATGCAAGTTCTGGAGCGTGCGGCTCGGTGCACCGCCCGACAGCACCAGATGCCACTGAAGGACACAAACACCACTCACCTACAGCCACTTACCCACACGGAAGGGATTTCTCAAAGTGGGCTTTTTACTTCTTCCACCAGAGCAGCTTGCTCCAAGCCCATCCAGCCTGGCCTTGAACACTGCCAGGGTCTGACTGACCATGAGCGGAGTCGGGTGCCAGAGCCCCCATGAACGTGAAAGCAGCCGGTTGTGGCTGTGGCACAGCCCCACAGTGATGGTGCTCCAGCAGTGAAACTGTGGGCAACACAGTGGGCCAGGAGGGTTCTGTCAGGGAAAGCATTCTCCTCACTGCCATAGCGAGACCCCACATGCTCCAGGAACGATGCTCAGGGGGATGCTCAGCTGCCTCTTCAGTTGGCACTGAACAGGAAACAGCCGCATCACAGATTCATTAGAGATGCTGAATGAGCTCTTGTGCTTTGGCTGCAGGTGATGAAGGCAGGGGCAGGCACTCCTGCTGGAACACGTCCTCTAAACCCGCCTCTGTTGCGGGTGTTCTGGAACACAGGGAATTCACCCATATCTGAGCCTGACGTCCTTCTGTCCTGGGTGGAATCTGCACGGACTCCTGCCGAGCCACTGACCAAAGGGACAGCTGCTGCAGGAACCCGCGACCCAGCGGGGTCAGCAGCTTCCCAGCCGGCAAGCCTGGGAAAAACCGGCCAAGGATGTGACAGTCAGCTCCAACACAGCTGAGAAGCTGTGGTTACGTCAAGGATTATTTCCCCCTCAGAATGGGAGTCGGGATTCAGTGCTGTGAAGAGCTGCAGTCGCCAGGAGCAGCGAGGGTTCGCTCGCCCAGGGCACGGCCATTGGTTTTAATGCTAAATCAGTTCACACCAAATCACTTTAAGCCTTTAGATTTACCAATCTCTATCTGTTTCCATGGGAAGGGCCTGCTTTGCACTACCCTATGATTTAAGCAATGATTTGGAGATTTAGGCTGTATTTCCCTGCAGGCTGATGGCTTTTACAGCATAACCAGCCCCGGACCAATGTCACGTGAAACGACAGACATCAAGACTTCAACTGCTGGAGCTGCACAAGGAAAACAAGCCTGGAGAATAAAGCCCACGAGCATTAATTATTGCTGCACAAACCACACAGCTGTAATTATCTTGTTCACCAAGAAGGTCTCCAGCAAATTTTATCAGTCACATTGTTAATACATGCAAACAGGAGCCCTCATTCTTTCGGCTCTTTGGGTAGTGATCAAAATTAGCCGAGATTTCTAGTTACGGCTGCTATTAATAAATCGAGTCCTTGAAAATCGGGAGTTAATTTCTCAGGATTCAGAGCACTCAATCAGCTATTGAAAAATATAATTGCTGGTGGCTGTAATTTGGAAGTAATTAGAGAAGAATTGCTGAATGTAAGCATTGCGAATGCTGTGAGGTTCTCCAGAGGGAAAAGCGTCTCCAGCAGGAAAACCGAGTGCACAAACCCATTTGTCCCCTCTCCCCAAGAGTCACCATTCACAAACGCCTCTGTAGCACCGTGACCTGTCCCAGGCCCCGCACCAGAGGCTCTGAATGAGGGTGTTTGCCCAGGAGAGGTCCCGTCAGTGGTCCAGTATCAGCACTGGAGCCGACCAAGCGACTTGCCATCACCACCCCTATACAGACTCAGGGTTTGGCTCCATGTTCTCTCACTGCTGCCTCTGTGCTGGCTCTATGCTGTTCATAAACTGCTTTTCTTTTGGTGACATAAAATCCCAGCCTGGTTTGGGTTGGAAGGGACCTCAAAGCCCATCCAGTTCCAACCCCCTGCCATGGGCAGGGACACCTTCTGCTAGAGCAGCTTGCTCCAAGCCCCGTCCCAAAACAGTCTATAAATCCATTCTATTCCCAAGAGCACTGAAACACTTTGCCTTTAGGAAGCAAGATGTTCATTGCTCAAGGAAGCGCTCGCTCCCATCTTTCTCACACCCTTCCATCAGGAACCGCTTTCACTTCCTGTGCTGCTCATGGAAAACCCTCGTTTTCCAGTCACAGCCTGGGTCAAACTCCACCGTCAGCTCTGCCACCCAGCGCTGCCACACGTGACACACACGTGTCACAGAGCTGCGGCTTCGGCCCGTCCTCGAGGAGGAAACAGCAGTGAGAGCAGCCCTGCCTCTGCTGCAGCACAGCAGAGCCGCACGTGATGCGCGCAGCAGGACACGGCGGCAGCTCCCTGTTCCCCTCAGCGGCTTTCCAGCTGGGTCTGTCCTACCAGCGGCACCAGAACCCGTGTTAGGGAGTTAAGGAAGAAGGAAAAGCGTTGGAGGAAGCGGCTCCCTCTGCTCATGCAAGGTTCTCATTTTGTAATGGGAAGAGGATGAGCCAGGGCTGGATGCTTCCCTCCGGCCACCCCCTCCCCAGGGTAATGAAAGGCGAAGACTTCTTGGTCTGTAACTTCATCTCTGAGAAGAAACATCTACAGAGAAACTGCTGCCAATGGAGGCAGCTCCTTAAGGGAAACAGCAGCAAACAAAGCACAAAGGTGTTTGAGGAGCCCCAGCCCCTGGACTGGAGCTCTGGTCCCTGGCTGGAGATGGGGCACATCAGAGCATCCGTGTCACAGGAAAAGGCATCTGCTTATCTCCTGTGCTGCTCCCGAAACCCAGGACCAGCCTCCAGCCCAAGCCCTTCCTCTGGAATGTTGCACTAAGGACCTGCTGCTGGTCCAGGGTGCATCACGGGTGCTGATTGGCCATACAGCTCTGCCCTGGGGTGGGTTCCTCACCCTCGGTGGTGGCTGAGCACTCAAACAGGTGCTGAGATGGTATCATAGGGCTCTGGTATGGAGCTCTGGTGGAAACCTGGCCCTGAAACAACCATCCAGACCCACGAGCACAACCTGCCCTGCCCGCAGACCAGCCACCATGGGCATTGCTCAAACCCAGGCCTTGAGCAACAGGTACCGGGCAGAGGAAGGGCAGAGCCTGGGGAAGGAGCCTCTGAGCTCCTGCAGCAGACAGGATCTTGCAGCAGAGGTGGCCACGCAAGGGGAGCTGCCGAGTGCCTCACCACAGCACATGTGTGACGATACTCAGGTAGCAACGCCCCGAACCACAGGACCAGCTACTGCCATCTCCTTCCTCCTGTGCAGTGATTACCTGGGATAGGCATCAAGAGCTGCTCGTGCCCCGCTGTGGCTGGTGCTGAGTGTGGCTGAAGGCAGAAGCTCGGGCAGTGGGTCCCCACGCTCGGAGCAGATGTGCTCAGCTCCAGCTGGGAGCAGCAGCTGGAACAGGCAGAGGTTCGAGAAGCAAATTCTGCCACTGCACAAATGGTTCTGGTAATGAAAATAAACAGACACGGGAGTAATGCTCTTCCTGCTGCTACTGCGCTCCCTAGGAGAGGATGTGCTGTAGGGGAGCAGAGGACCTGTGGGAGACCCAGTCTGCAGCCAAGCCCTGTGCTGCTGGTTGGGGAATGATGCTGGTGCCTCCACATCCGTGTTTCATGGAGTCACAGAACAGTTTGGGTTGAAGGGACCTTAAAGCTCATCCAGTTCCAATCCCTGCTTTGCCATCAGCATGTTCTGGATGTTGCAGTGATTCTGCTGCTAACAGCAACCCTTGGCAAACACCCTCCCAGAGACACATGATCATGAGCCACCCTCGTGCCTGCCCCATCAAGAGGACACCTCATGACCATCTACTCTGATAACAACAGAATCCTCCATCCTCTACTGCAGAGGTCTGACAGCAGCACACATGGATGCACCCTGTATCCCCGTATCCTGACACGGCAGCTCCTTTCCTCTCCTACAACACCCACCGAGGCTGAGCATCTCCTGCCACTCCTTGAGAACAGAGGATGCAGCTACTTCAGGCCACAGTCTCCAATCTTTTGCTCTTTTTCATGCCCTTGTCAAGAATACAGGACCTCGATTAACCGAGTGCCCTAAAAGCCATCATACATACGCTCTGCTATGTCTTCCGAAGTTAATTCTTCTTCCTGTTGTATGATTACTGCTTCGCTTTCCTTGACAGCCCTCTATCATAACTTGAACTTGTATTCATAAACCTTATGAAGACTTCTTCATTCTGGGGAGACGGAAAGACAGAAAAGGGATTGTAACTGTGCAATGGGCACAAACACGGTACCTTGTAGGAGAGGAACTGCAAACACTCGGCTAGTGAGACAAACAGCCTTGAGGTGACTTTAGGAATGACCACACAGACCCAAGCCAGGACCACAGCTTCATCTGTGCTCCCCATGCAAAGCCAAGCATCACCCAGAGGGTCAGGACCACCTTCTGTCTTACTGTTGCTTTTCCTGTGGCCAGCGGCATTCACAACTGAAGGGACAGCAAACTCAAACACAGATTCCTATTGGAAATGATTAATTCCTCAAGAGACCCCGAAGTCAACGGCTGCAGCACCCCGAAGTAGCAGGAGCTGTGCACCAAAGGGATGGGAGAGCGAAGCTGGGGATGGTCGTAGTTTACACACTCACCACCCCCCTCCTACCTCCTGTGTAAAAACCAGACACCGAGTGCACCAAAGTAAATTGACATACTGCATTTATTGCACAAATTTCCCCTAAAATTGGGAATGGTTATTATAATACAAGTGCACATCTTGGGAAATATATACAAAACCAGAAGAGAGAACAAGTATGTACATTATACCCAGCATTTTACAAGTACCACCATCTAAATAATTTAGAGAAAGCAAAAAAAACACCTGTCATAAAACATCTCTACCAACTAACAGGGAAAACACCCGCGAGGTGGAAGACCCTTTCTTTTAAATAGGGTTTGTTCTTAGCAGCCCAGCGTTTGCCAATTGCAGCAACAACGACTTTGCTCAGTCATCTGCCTTAGTACACTTAGTTCTCAGCCAGGGAATTAAGACATGTTAATGGAGATGGGTAACAGTGGAAACAGAAGAAATCAAACATTAGTTTTCTATTCACATAAAACCCTCGCGATACACTTTAATGGAGTCCTGCAGAAGATCCCTTTTTGTGTTGTTTAACACACAGACATTCGTACCATGTTGTTCATGCACCCTCCAAGTTCCCTTACGGGAAAACATCCCATCACGCAGGGTTTGGGATGAGTTGGGAACAGTGTGCTCCTGAGGAGGAGGATGAGGAGGCCACATCCATGGCCGCCCTACTGGGACAATGCTGAAGGGTCCTGTCAGGCAGGGGACAGCAGGGAAGGACACCACCAAATCACCACCTTCTTCTCAAGTGAATACTGACTTCAAGCTGTGCAAGGGCCATTTGGGAGAGTCAAATCCGCATCAGCAATACCAACAACTCGCCTGATCATGGTTAAAGGGAGGAGGATGTGGTATTTTCCTTACAGGCATGGTCCAGGGGGGTGTCCGTCTATATGGGGATGTGCTGTGGATGAACCCACGCGAGGAACCACCCAGAGGCAGGGGCAGAGATTCCAGAGCCAGGCCCATGCTGACACCACCAGGTTACAATTGCACGTCTGTGTGTAATGTTCAGAATCAGAACTCCTGGCTCCAGAACCGAGCGCAGCAAAGAGTTAAACATCCCTGTGCTGAGCTCAATGCTGTGTTTTGTGAAGAATGGGTTTACACAACTGGGCCCCTGTGTTCTGTGCTCATTCCAAAAGCCAGATGTAAAATAATGGTGTGGTGAAGGAAGGACATTTGAAGAATAGGGGAGAAACGTCCTTGGGTCACGTATTCAACACAAGGTTCTTCCCTGCAGCAGTCAGTGTTAGATTTTATACACAAAAGAGCTCCCAGTGCCACTGCCTATATTAAGGTTTGCTGGAGTTACTAAGGGGACTCAGTCCTACACAGAAAGGGCCATGGGTTTTCCATGTGGATCTTCCCTGGGACAGAGTCTGAAGTTACAGCTTTAAGTAGCACTGCAATCCTGGCGCAGGGAGGAAGGGAGGAGGCAGCGCTGGGGCCGGGATCTCTCCTATTGTTTTCAAGTTTATCAAATGGTTAAAATAGATTTGTATTTCAAATAACTCCTCGAACAATAGCAGGCGTGCTACGCTATTGAATAGATGATTACAGAGGGACGTATTTATAGAGCTGTTTATAGCGTTCAGCGACCACGTGAACGCATCTCCTACATGTGTGGCTAACCCATGGATTCCAACCCACTGAACGTCAGGGATGGAAACAGAACCTAAAACCCAGCAACATTAACTGGCTGCCAGGGCAGATACGCAAAGAAAAGCCTCTAATGAAGTGTCCAGTTAAACTGAGGTAGTAGAGCCTTTGACAACATAATCCACCTACCACTGTATATTTACATTACTTACAGCAGGCTGGGTCCATCAGCTATTCGTACAACTGTTGTATATACAATGACAAACAGCGATGGCTGAGGAAAGGAGAAATGCTGAGAATAAAATAAACAACATTTCCTGCTGGTAATTACACAAGTGAGTAGAAAAGGGATTAAAGTCATCTGCATCGAGGGTGTATCTGTCCAAAAATAACCTGGTGTCACTGCACTGTGCTGTAAGCAATGTCCTGGCTTTGCAGAATGGCTTTAAAAAGTATAGCAATTCGTTACCTGAGCAATTTAAGGGCAATAATAGCCTATCTGTTTCTTCCGCACTGCTTTGGTACAATTGGTGCTAGTTCATCAATAGCTGACTGACTGCTGGAAACAGAAGATGATGTTGCAAGAATATTAGAGACCATAAAAAAGTCAAGAGGTAAAGAGTCACCTGGGGCCTGTGGGGAAACCGCAGCCAACACTCTCTTAGAGATGATTTTTGCTTTAAACGTTCTGATTATGTTGTGGAAGAAAAGCATCACTTGGTATAAAGCAACATCGACACATTAGAAACATTTAATACTGGTTACAACATCCGGCCAAGAAAGAGAATCTCCATCACTGTTGGCCTCCTCTTCCTCCTCACCCCCCATCCCAGCTACTCCCTCTCCCCAGCAGAAAGATCATAAATTAACTTTGGAGCTCAGTTCCATTAATGGGCTTTTTACAACGCACCCCCTCCCGCCATTCTTCCCAAGGGAAGTGTCCGGACCTGGACCATGACATGAAAAAGGAGAAGTTGGTTACAAGTTGTTGCAGCTTGAGAGTTAGAGATGGAAGGAGCTCCTCCTCGGGCTGAAGGCAGCTGCTGCGTCCCCTCTGTAAGTTCATCATCAGCAACAGCATCGCGTATTCCTCAAAGCAGCTCTTCCTCACGTCCCCCATATAAGTTACACTTGGCCATGGTGGCAGAGGCTGCTAAAAAATGCAGATCCTCCTCTCTCGTCTGTGGCTGAAATCTCCGTCTCGCTTTGTTTTCCTTTCTTTATCCTTCTTTATAAACGACCAAGCGGGAGAGGAAAAGCCTCCAAGTGTTTGCACAACGCGCAGTCATATATGGAGGTGCTGCAGCTCAACGAGCAGTTTGTTTTAATGGCTTCAAAGGGAAAGGAGCCAGAACAAGTTGTCTTCTTCCACTTTGCTTCCAGAGGGGGAGAAAAAAAGTCAACATCTACGGCCTCTGGTATTTTAAAGTAGTATCTGGGCAACGTAGGGAGAGTGAGTGCTTGCTACAGCTGCCAGCAAAGGGAGGTCGCTGGATTCAATCCTAAAAGGAAGCAGAAGAGTCGCATTTAACCCAACCCAAAATGCACATCGGTCACCGTGCTCCAGCCCCGGCCTCTGCGTGGGCCATGAGTGTGTCCAGCTCCAAGAGGGAGGACACTGGAAAACTGAATCCCACTGAGCTTCCCTCTTAATGCAGCCCTGCCAGCTGGGTTACAGGCTCCAGCCTCCACACTGCTGCTGTGCCCCCCTGTACCCTCGTGTCCATGCTGAGGAGCGACAGCGCTGCCCTGCGCAGCTCCTGCTGGACTCCTGGGTTCTTTTAAACAGGGCCAGCAAACTGGTGAGAAGGCAAATGGAGGGAGGAGAACAGCAGATTCCCTCCTGCCCTCCAAGCAAAGGAGCAGTAGTCAGGGGACAACGCACAGGAGCCAAGGATTAGGCTGAACTGCAGCAGCTACCAAGGCAGCCCTGGCACAGTGCTGCTCACCCACTGCAGCTGCTCCCCATCTCCAGCTTCACACGTGCTCTGTGTGCCTTCCTGCTCGCCCTGGGCTCCTCTGCATAAAAAGCTATTCAGAGCCTTCCTATAAACACCCCTTAAATAGCTCCTTTGCCTCTGCCCCACACCCACAGAGAGGCATTTTGCGCCTTACATGACACAAAGGGTGTTTTCTGCCACGTAGGGAAAGTCAACCTGGAGCAATCAGGTACCCCACCTTGTTCAGCGATGACTGACTTAACCAAGCAAAGAGTCTGATAAGCTCTGGAGTGCTGAGCCCACCTTCCTGCCCAGAGGGAAGAGAGAAAGGCTGGGGGATCCCCGGGATCAAGCAATGGCTAAGGAGAAGCCAGCGGCCATGGGTGATTTATGCCATGCCACGGTTCCAGTCCCATTTAGGAATCCATTGCGCTGCGCTTAGAACAAGCCCAGGAGGAGGATGTGGCACCAGGAAACCCGGGGCAGCACTGCTCGGAGGGACCTGTGATCCTACCCCAGCACCACGCCCAGCTCCTTCACGTGAACCCTCATCTGGCCCTTCAGGTACTCGGACAGCATCTTGCTTTTGAAGTAGAGCTCCTGCAGCCGGTCCTCCAGGTGCATAACACACTAGAAAGCAAAGAGAGTTGCATCAGGGAGAGGACAACGCCGCATCCAAACTGCACCCACACAGCACAGACCCCAAACACCTACTGCCTTCCTGTGGCTGTGTCGAGGAGAATAATTAGTAAGGTCCTCACTGGCAAGACTCTTACTTTTGAGCAGAAGCCTTTGATTGCATGTTAAATCAGAATTAATGAGCCAGCTGCCTTGATTACAGAGCAGGGTTTAAATGGGCAGCTCAAACAGCTCTGTTAGGGGACGTGCTGGTTACTGCAACTGTGGCTCTGGCTTAAATAAACCAGGCAGAAGCTCACAACCCCTGAGACCGTGCAGGGAAAGGATGCTTTCAAAGCACTGCCCGAACAAAGCATCGTTCCTCGTACTTACAAAGTTTGGAGATAAATTATGCTTGTAAAGCTGAAGAGTGGAATGCAGCAGGTTGGAGACGAGACTCGACACTAACACCTCCTTCCCCAGCTTGTTGTCGATCATTCGCCTCTGGCTACTGGCCACTTGCACCGTCCATTTGTCCGTGTCTGCAATGATGCAGACAGCTTCCGCGATGGGCTCATCCAGCACGGGATGCTAGAAACAAAACAGGAATAGCAGAGACCCAGGAATGACAAGTGACCATGCAGAACACTCAGGATAACCACCACGGTCTCATTACAAAGCCCATCCTGGAGAGCAAGGATGGCATCCCAGACACTGCTTTGTCTATAACATAGGAACATCTACTGACACTGTGCTGCAGCTATTAAAATCAGAGTGTTACTGTAAGCAAGGCACAGCTTTAGCAGGATAGTTGCTGGTTTACATTTTCTTCCAGGTTTGGATGTGTGTCACTGGCTGACAATTGTATCTTTTGCTATTGGATATAAAGAGCTCTTACATATTTAAAGTCTATCTTAAAACCCTAAACCAGAAAGTACCAAAGCCCCAGCTTGCTGCTCATCGACGCAGTGCAAACAGAACGGGTTTACTCCTGGTTGTCGCTGCATTCCCGTGTCGAGGAGGCCAGCAGAGGGAGTCCGGAGCCAAGCCTGCACCAGCTCCTCCACTCCTCCCAGCCAGGGAGGTTTTAAAGGGAGCATTTGGAACACACTGCCCTTCCCCTGTGCATTTTGGGGCTGGACCATTAGAGAGCATCTCCTTCCAAAGAGCCCCAGGGATGACACAGAGGGCTGGGATGCAGTTACTATTTTCCTTTAAGATAAGCACATAAAATCTTGCCCAGCCCTTTCATATCCTCTCAATTTCTTCTGCAATTGAAATCCAAGTCTCCTGATGGACATGCACCACAGTTAGGTTGTATTTCAGACACATCTGTTTCATGGCTACTTCACACTGCTGCCTCCGTTGCCTGAAGTTCAGTTACACTTCACACATGAACAAGCACGCAGGGAGTGAAACTCAGCCCCTGCAGGGCTGGGCACAAGGAAAGGGGACGGTAATGTGAGGAACGTGATGCACATCTTAACTGGAGAGGGGTGGAAGAAGGGGATGTTGGAGGCTCCCAGGGGACTGCCTGCTCCCTATGCTGTGTGTGGGTCCTTCCTCATCCCCTTGGGAATAAACTAGAGGGGAGCAGGATCATGCTTTTCAGTGACAGCCTGAGGAAAGGAGGGAACAAAGGGAGCTCCTGCATGACCATGCAGCAGGACCCCATGCCCAGGAAGGGATGCACAGCAACCTCAGCCCTTGGTCTTTTCTAACATCATCCCACCCTGTGGGATGCAACGGCTGCTGTGCCTACAGGAGATGATGGCTCAGAGCAGAGATCCATCTTCCTAAGGGCACAACCCCCTCCAGTGGGAATCTGTGCCCCAGATCTGCAGGGAAACACCCGTGTTTTCCAGATGTAAACGAGGGAGTAGAAGGAATTGGTGACCTGGGACTGGAGCGAGCTGCGACAGTAAATATTTCCCCTTCCAGCAGGTTTGTGCATTCACAAACATTTGCCTTTCCCTACTGCGACAGAGACATTTACCAAATATAGCTTAATTACCTGCACAGCATGAGACAAATCTGACACCAAACAGTGCCTCAGCTTCTCATCGCTTCCGATGCCTTGCAAAACAAAGTCAGGGACGTAAGAGGAGCAGTAGCCACCCAGTAAGGATCTTCCAAAGTTGGCAATACTGGGCTGGACAGAGTTCACTTCAACTAGTTTTGACCTGCAAGAAAGGCACAGCAAAGAGATGGGCCACAGTAAACAACAAAGCAGCTGATGGAGAGGCTGCGTTTTCACTTCTAGCATCTCTTCTAACCTCTATTCAAGCACTTTCTAACAGGGAAGAGCCTGGAGTCAGCTTTTGCAGCCAGCCCACTGTGGAAGGAGAGGACACAAGCCAAGGTCTCGGTGCACAATTAGTACTTTTTTCCGCACCACCGATCTCTCTATATTCTTTTACAACCAGCGAGCTCAAGAGACACTTTTCCAACCTCTGATGCCAAGTTCGGCTGCATTCCTCCAAACATGTGACACGAGAAGAGGCTCTCTCTTTTTTAGGCTCCATTACTGCCGAACGCCACTTACCCAGGGAAGGGAATCTCGTATTCTTCTGCCCAGTCTTCCTGCTCTCCTCCGTAATAGTTCCCGCTTAGCCTCGTTAGGTCGTGGCCTGTGTCCTCACTCTCGCTGTCACCCAGGGCACTATCCGAGCTCTCATTTCTTGGAATGTCCCAGTCAATTCCCGGGGCCACCTTTTTCTCTACGTTTTCCCTGTCCCCATGGGGGACGCGAATAGAGATTTTCTCTCTTTGGTCCTGCTCACTGAAGCAGTTCTTGTAGGTCTCCTGTCGAACGGAGTCCATAAACTTACAAAACTCACTCGGTGGTTTGCTACTCTTTGTACAGAGCTTTTTAGAGAACTCTAAACTACTGCTGTGAGCAAGGAGGTCTGGAGCTGCCTGCCCTGGAATATCGTCAGCAGTCCGGGTTTCAACTGAACTGGCATCAGTGAAGTATTCATCAAACAGACTCATGCTCTCCGTGTTGTATGGGTTTGGATTCCAGCTCTGATGCTCACTCGCAACTGGAGGAAAGGGTTCAGCTGTCCCACAGTCTCTGTTTTGGTCCTCAACAGCTTGTTTAGCTTCACAGTTCTGCTCAGCAGGCGCTCCCTCCTCCGGCGCTGGCGGGCTGTGATGCCGAGCGATCTGCTCCACCACTGCCTGGCTCCTGAGCTCGATGTCCGAGTCGGGCGACATGGAATCTCCGATGAGGAAAGTCACCTTTGTCTGAGCCTCGGCAGCGCCGCAGGGGAACGCGTCGCAGAAGAGCTTATCCGGGGGCTTCTTCTCCACCGCCATGCCGGGTGACCGCGCTGCACCGCCCGCCTGGCTGCCCGCTTCCAGCGACTCGTCCTTCCTCCACGCGTCTGCTCCTGGCTCCAGACCCGGCTCCGTCCCTACGCGCTTCTCTGGTGAAGCTGACCCTGTGCACACCACGGTCTCCAGTTTTGTGTCCAGGCAGGGCCGCGGCTGCTTCGCATCACCAGCATCCTCCTGGCAGTCGTCAGGAACAATAGTTCTGTTCTCATCCGAGGACGTCTCCAGCTCTACCTTAGGAGTGTTCTGTGTGTCTTCTCTCTCTTGCTGTGAAACACCCTCTATGTTCTGTGCAAGGGAGATGGGGCACTTGCAGTATTTACAGCTGCAGTTGGGAGTTCTCGTCTCTTCAGACTCCGTTGGTAGCAGGTTACCCCTGTTCTTGTGCATTGTGACAAGCACGTACTCAGATTCTTCCACTTCTCCTTTCTCCAGCGTGGTTGTTATAACAGTTCCAGGCATGACAATGGCTTCATCTTCCCCGTTTTCTAGCAGATGAGTCTCTTGAAGTTCAGAGCATCTGATGAAGTAAGTAAGGAAATAAAGCAACCTCTGTACCAGGTCATGCCTTTTGCCAACCACAACTGTTTTTGCTAATCTCACAGGTGATCCGATAGCTCCATACAGGTCACCTGCAACACGAAAGAGACAATTATTTTGCATCTTTGAAATGAATTAGTCTTCTACCAGACAGTCATTGTGGCCAGTTTTCAATGGCCAGGTCTACAACAGGAAAATCCTAAAGCAGAGGAGCGATGACAGCTACACTAGTATTTCGTTTTCAATACAAAGAATCCCAAAGATGCTGTTGGTATCGTATGTAAGGTGACACACTGGTCAGGGAGACATCTGATCTCATGCATTAGGGAGCATTTGCAGCACCTAACTTCAGTGCCTAGCTTTGGAGGCTCATCTCCTGGGTTCCTTATATAGCCACAGGAGACAGGAGGCATCTGCTCTGAATTACCCTGGATAGTCTGGAAACCGGGCTGAACTCTTACCCATAATGAGAAAGCTCTGAGGAGGAACGAGCCTATGCCAAGAGTGAGGGCAAAAGTGACAGTGGCGGGTGCAGAGCTGAAGCCAACCTCCTTCCCTTCGCTCCCCTGGAGCTCTGCTATGGGTTGGATGGGTTGCTTTGACTGCACTCCAGATTCACATGGGGATGTGCCTGTGCATGTGTTGTTCCAGAAGTACAAGGGCACTGCACGAATGCAGGGATGAGGGAACAAGGGTTCCAAGAGGCCCTGAAGGCCACTCTAACCAGAGCGTATCCCCCGAGTCCCATGAGTGCTGAAATCAAGTCTTCTTGCCAACTCCCTGGCCATTCCTGCCTATACCACAATAGGGCAACCTTGCACAAGTTTCCTTTCCCTTCCCTAACCAAATTCCATCACAGTTTGTGTGCAGAGCAGGACAATCTGACCAGAGAGTGGAAAGCTCACTCATGCCCTCTGCTCAGCAAGCAGAAGACACTGTGATCAGCTACTCACTCAACTGAGGTTTCAGACCTGACCTAGTGGGCTGCTAGTCATGATTTCCTGCACTGCGTCACTCCTTTGCCTGTTGTATTGAGACCATGTTCATGTC
Organism: Amazona ochrocephala; assembly: GCA_039720435.1. NCBI lineage: Eukaryota > Metazoa > Chordata > Aves > Psittaciformes > Psittacidae > Amazona > Amazona ochrocephala. The sequence goes on from CM077889.1 coordinate 19,000,211, forward strand.
CTATCAAAAGATGGATTCCCTTGATTTGTTCTTTCCAGAACCAGGCTTATTGACGGCAGCATCGCCAAAAGATAAAGTGATTTTCCTTACAGAGGGAGGACCAGAGGAGTGGAATCCCCCGTCATCACCAGGGCAGGTGGCTTTAAGAGAACTGCCATAGATGACTTTTTAGCTGCCATTTTAAAATTGATAATGCCTTAAGAAATTAAAGCACATATAAAAAATAAAGTGAAATACAGCTTGAAATCCACACTTTTGGATCTAAAGAATTAACTCCGGGGGGAAGTAACAAGCATCCATGAAACCCGCTATGCACATCCCCACTGATGTGAAGCTGCTGGGGGGTTTGGAGATGTTTGTCACCTACCGAGCTGCGCCCACAGTGGGTTGTAGGGATGCGTTTTGGCCAGCATGTCCACGCTCTGGGAAGAATGCTTCTCCAGGAAGATTCTGATGGGCGGCTGGCCGTTGGGCATGACGGTGGGGACCCAGGCCAAGTGGTTCGTCAGCACAGCAGTCAGCAAAGCTGGTAAAAACCTGAAAGCACAACGTCCAACAGCATTACATTCCAGGTACGCGTCCACGTTGTCAAACTGAGAGCAGTTCTGCATGCTGTATGGATTGCAGAAACAACCCAACAGTGTCAGCAGAGATCATCCCTTTGGGTCCTGATTGAGGAGAGAAGGGAGGGCTGCACCTTCCCTCCCACCCCGCAGAGCTCTTTTTTAGAACATTTAAAGTAAAATACTTCAAACTTGTGGCATCTCAGTCCCTCTGTTTGGCAATTATCACAAGACTTCCTATTCTGCAAGCTTTGCATTGTACTACACCTGAAAACCAACTTCCTTAGGTTCGCTGTAAGATAACAGTAGCACTGTGTGGCCTCAGTACTCCAGGAAGGAGATCCCAAACCCCTCAGATCTGTGCCCACTGAAGAGGAGGAAGGCTGCTGCTACCAAACCTATACAATAAGTAGGTGCTGCATTCTTTCACCTAACTGTCAGGCAATTTAAGCACATGTGGCTGCTCCTTTCCCAAAACAGCCCCCCCGAGTTGTGCCGCCCAGGCAGCCAGGTTGTGTCCTTGCCCTGGCACAGCAGCGCTCGCCAGCTGAGCAAGGAAAGCAAAAACCTTCCTGAGGAATGGGAGCTATCTGAGGTATGGCAGTGACAGAGCATGGTCTGTGCTCCGTGGACGGAGACTTTGCTTCCCAATCCCTGTTCCTGGCAGGAGGAGCGAGCAGAAGCACAGCCCAAGGCCCATGTGCCGACAGATGGTGCTGGTAGCTGCTGCAGTGGTTCAGGTGCTGGGGGGGGAAAGTCCAATGCCCAAGACCCAAAATAATGCTATTTCAATAGTTTATGTACAGCATCGGGAACCTGCAGCTTAAATTCAGCTGTTCCCTCACCAGAGGGTGAAGAAGGAAAGGAGATTTAGAACTGGATTGAGAAGGACCCAGGGTTTGATCTTCCTCTTGCTTCCATCCGTGTGAATCTTACTGTATTTTAACCAAAGCAACAAAGCCAAACAAAAGACCACTGAACTATAACCAAGGGCTCGGAATGGCAGGGACCAAAGGGGCTAATCCCAGGAACACATCCACTGCAGCAGGAACTCATTTTGAGAAAACACATTCGAACCCCTCACAGCTCCCTGCGGCTTCTCCCATTGCACCGAGGCAGGAGAAGGACCACACTGACCACTGTCACCTCCCACTCAGGGACAGAGAAGGTGACAGCATTGGTGGCAAGGCCAGAAGATGGTGAGGAGCAGCCCCTTCCCTTCCCCGCCCTGCAGAGAGCAGCTTCCCCGGAGCTACCAGCTGCTCTCCAGTACCATTCCCACTCCACCTTCACATGTTTGTGCTCGTTTTAGGACTTCAATGGAGCCAAACGCTTTAAAAACTCCCCCTGCTCATGCCCTGGGGAAGGAGATGAGGTGTTGACAACAGAGTAAATTTATCAGATTCCCCTGAGTTTATCAAGGAGGTTCTCTGCCTCCATTTCCAACAACTGCTCCTGGCTCTGGCCGGAGGGCAGGAAGGTGAGCACCAATGAAACACACCGTTCCTCCAGTGGCATCTCATGGAAGTCGGGTTTAAGAGCAATTTGCGGTCAGACAGGGCTGCAGACACGGCTCTAGCTGGATGTCTAACCTTGCTCATCATATGATAACTGATTCTGAAAGGCAGATGAATGCATTTCGTAAGGTATGTTCACCCCCTTCCAGACGTACACGCCCATCACGCGCGTCCTATGGACATGTTTCAAGTGTTCAGCCTCTACCAAGATGCAGAGGGCTGAGGGAGCAGGCGTTTAATGGGATACCTCACTTTTGTTTCAAAAAGGAGGCATTTATGGCTGGCCTTTGGAGTCTTTGATTTACCAGGACTTTAAAAACTGGTTTGAAATAAAAAGGCATAAAAAAGCTGTCACTTAAAAAAGTGAAATCCACCGTACTGGTTTTTAGAGGCATTTTCCATCAAGAAAGTGAATTCCTTCATGAAGCGATGGCAAAGCTGGTTCTTCTCCGGTGTCCCCGACATCATTGTAAGCCAGACAGGCTCCCCGATCCGCGGCATCGTGTAGAGATTGCAAATAGTTGTCCTGGAAAACAAACCCCAAAAGCCATAAGACTAAAGGAAGCCCCAAAGGCAGAGATCCCAACTCAAAGGATGTACTGCAACAGTGAGCTCCAGCTGACATTTCTATCAGATATGAAGTTTCTCTCATCAGCCATCACCCAAACCATGCTCATTGGACAGTATGAATTCACCCTTCCACCACGGAGGTTTAAGCCTCACAGGCTCTTCACACATCTACCTACGCTGCTCCCAAACACAGTAACATTCACTGTCCCAGGTCAGTATCTGCCCTGTTCTGCATGGAAAAGAGATGAAGGGTTTGTTGTTGCTATCTCCCTCATTGCTCTCCATTTCATTCAAAACCTTTAATTCCAATATAGTTCTGCCTGACCTGTGACTGGGGCAGGTTTCTGTGTATCTGACTTACCAGAATACCTCAACTTCCTCCTTCCTTTAAGAAAACCAATGCATCTCTAGGCCAAACCCACCAACAGGGTGGATTTCTAAAGCAGGGGTCCAGCTCGCTCCTTCAGCATTAAATACAGCACATGAGAGGCAGTTTCCCCTGGGTTCAAGCACTCCGCACCTACCCCCATCCTCTGTGACTCTACAGAGGGCAGTAAATGTGTGATTGAAACTTCGGCTCCATGGTAAAACACCAGATTAAACCCCCTCAGATTACTGTTAAACTCCTCTAGAATCTAAAGCAATGACAGTTTAAGCGCAGTGCCTACACTATGACACTATGGGAACCTGTGTTTTCATCACAGCAAAAATGGGAGCCTGAAGAAAGCCCACACCAACAAAGGAAGTGAGGGACCAGTTCAGGTTTCTCCCTATTCTCCAAATGCACTTCTGTCTGTGTTAAGAGGTATTTCTGCTTTACAGGACAAAGACTTACACGATTATCCCTGCCGGCACCTCTGATTACTCAAGCTCTTCCCTGGATGTGTCAGTCTGAACATCCATAGACCCCTGCAGCACCAAAGCAGTGACTGCAGCTCCGGCAAACACACCCAGGCAGGAGCTGCAAACTCCTCCATGGGTCAGTGTTTAAAGGGAAGCTCCCTGGGAAGCAGGGCCTGGCACTGCGGCCACGGTATGAGGGTGCTCAGGGGAGGAAGGAGTTACCCCATCATGGTTCCACGGCAGCGAGGAAAGAGCTGTGTGGTGACATGACCCCGGAGGGCAGCAAAGGTGACCCTGCACTGTGCCACAGTCACTGGGGCTGCTCAGGAAGATGGGGTTTGGGGGGACAGGAGCATTCTCTGCCTTATTTCCTCTAACAGTCTGCATTAAACACAACGTTCTCTTGTCCAGCCTGGAGAAGAGAAGGCTCATGGAGACCTTAGAGCAGCTCCAGAGCCTAAAGGGGCTACAGGAAACCTGGAGAGGGGCTTTGGACAAGGGATGTATGGACAGGACAAAGGGAATGGCTTTAACCTGCCAGAGGGGAGCCTGAGATGAGCTCTTAGGCAGAAGCTCTTCCCTGTGAGGGTGCTGAGGCGCTGGCACAGGGTGCCCAGAGAAGCTGTGGCTGCCCCATCCCTGGCAGTGTTCAAGGCCAGGTTGGACACAGGGGCTTGGAGCATCCCTGCCCGTGGCAGGGGTTGGAACTGGAGGAGCTTTAAGGTCCCTTCCAACCCAAACCAGGCCGGGGTCCTATGAAAATCCATCCTGCAAGCTCACAATAGCCAAAATCAACCCCGTCTTCCTCAAAGATCAGACTTCCAGATGTTCCACTGGCACAGGGATGCCATGGAAAGCCAGAAAGCAGTCAGTGGGCTGGAGAAGGGGAAAGTCAAGTTATCCTTGTGCTTACCAGCCCCAGAGCCCCCCAAGGGCTTGCTGTTGGCTGGGCCAGTTCAGAGCAGCATTAGAGGTGGGATTACTAAGGAAAGGTTCCTGTTCACAGCCCATTAAGTGGAGTGGATGCTAAAGAGGCCCAAAGCAAGGGAGAAACCCCCACTTCAAAGCTCAAATCAAGTACGGAATCTTACAGCCCCCAGCCACAGCTGACCTCAGAAGCTGCCTATAAATCACATAGCATAAAGCAGAGCTCCTTCCTCCTTCCCGTGCAAACCAACCCGTGTGCAGCCTCCTGCAGCTCGGCTGCTTGGATAAAAGAGAGAAACTACTTCTGGGCTAAAGGCAGCGCATTACAGTATTTGTTTTCGTTGAGCAGATAGCCCAGTCTTGTGATTGTTATTTACTATTCTGGTAACCCTGGCTGCATCTGCGGCCGATAGTGTTTCCTCAGCCCCAGATCAGATTGCCCTGGCCGCGGGCCAGCAGGCATGTGACTGCAGCACAGGGAACCCTCCAGCCCAGCCGCCACGCAAACCAAGGGCAAGGATTAAGCTGCTTTCCAGCCTGGTAAAGGCAGGGGAACCGCTGCCTGTGGTGAGGAGAGGAACAGAGACCCAGCATGGAAAGAAACAGCAAAGCAAAGGAAAATGCGACTGAAAAAAGGGAGAAAAGAAAGGAAAAAAGGCAACAAAAAGACCCAAAACACGATGCGAAGTCAACGGGATCTGAAAAATAACAAGCATTAAAAATCAGATTAACCCCTCTCTGCATACAGAGCAAGCAGCCCTCTCTGCTTGCCACCCCCTGCATCAGCAGCAGCGTGAGAGGGAAAGTTAATGACAGAATCAGATCCTTTGAGGGTTCACAGCATCCCAGCCTGGTGTGGGTTGGAAGGGACCTTAAAGCTCCTCCAGCTCCAACCCCTGCCACGGGCAGGGACACCTTGCCCTAGAGCAGGGTGCTCCAAGCCCCTGTGTCCAACCTGGCCTTGAGCACTGCCAGGGATGGGGCAGCCACAGCTTCTCCAGGCACCCTGTGCCAGTGCATTTAAAATGGTTTCTATTTGGATGCTGAACCCCAGCTGCAGCTTATGGGCACCTCAGCACCAGTGATGGTGCAGCAGGGGCTGGGGGAGCTCCTCAGGAAACACCTTTGCATGGAACAGTGGCTTGAAACCAACCCAAGCCCAGCCCAGCCAAGCAAAAATGAAGCCCTGAGCAAAGCCCTTCCTGCAAACCCACTGGGGTTTGTCTGCTCTGTGGGTGCAGGAGGCACCAAGGCACACACAGCGCTGCCCCCGGCACAGCACAGCTATGGCTTGGGAGTTGTGCTGCTCCCTCCTCACCCGCGCACACCACAGACCTTCCCTGCCTTTGTCCTGTATCAGTCTGAGACACATCCCCTGCTGCTGCACAGACTGAACGTGGATGAGAGCATCCCTCTGCAGCCCCCTTCCTGCCTAAGGGAAACACCGACCTGCAGCGCTGGACATCTCCTAATGGCTTTAACCTGCCAGAGGGGAGACTGAGATGAGCTCTTAGGCAGAAGCTCTTCCCTGGGAGGGTGCTGAGGCGCTGGCACAGGGTGCCCAGAGAAGCTGTGGCTGCCCCATCCCTGGCAGTGCTCAAGGCCAGGTTGGACACAGGGGCTTGGAGCAACTGCTAGAGTGGAAGGTGTCCCTGCCTGTGGCATGGGTTGGAGCTGGAGGAGCTTTAAGGTCCCTTCCAATCCAAACCAGGCTGGGATTCTTGATGAACTCACGCGCATTTACTCCCTATCCCCATTCCTTCCTTCCAAAGATGATGTTTCCTTAAAAAGGAAAGAGAAAACAAAAGCAATAGTCACTGCAGGAGTGCCGGAGCGGGGCACAGGGGCCAGCCTGCACCATGGAGCACCCCTGGGTTCACAGCACCATAAGCTGCTTAGAAATGACTGGCACAAACCCGGACCCAGTCTGGCTGCCAGACAGCAGAGAGGTGCTTCCCCAGCCCCTGTGCTCAGTGTTTCCCTGCCAATCTGTGCACTTGCACACAGGTATTAGCGAGATGCACAATCTGCATTATCAATGTGCTGCACTGGCCTCGGGGAGGAGGGAGCCAAAATGTTTATGCAAGTACAGTAGCTTACTTCATAAATCATGTGTCTGCACAGCCGACAGCCAAGGAGAGCTTTAAGCCTCCAAATTAAGTGTTAATAGCTAAATCCAGCAGTGCTTTAGAAAACCCAGAACTGCTGCGAAGTGAGCAGTGCAGGCCTGGAGCTGGGAACTAAACCGAAGGCAAAGTTAACAACAGCATCAGGTTGTAGAAGCAGCCTGGAAGCTGCTTTCCCCTTGCAGAAGGGGAAAGAAGATGGGAAAGGTGAGGAGAGAGAAAGAAAAGAGAGGGGAAAGGAAGGAGAAGATTCTCCTTACAGAAAAGCAAACGCTGCAATGAGTTAACGCAGCACGGGATGAAGCTTTAGAAGCACCAACCCACTGAAGTCAGCACCTTCTTCCCTCCAGCAGGATTTGCTAAGAGGGCAGGAACCGACGCAAGTCTCAGATTCACCGAAGGACTCAGGCTCCTGACTTCCCTGTGACTCCAGTGGGAAAGCAGACGCCTAAAGAGATAACCGCGGCCTAAATGGGTTTGCTGAACCTGCGCCAAAGCATCTTTGCATCCAGCCTGCAGCACTTCAGTATGCCTATTCCCCCCTCTCCTTACCAGACACGTACTGCATTGCTTTGAGAAGCAAGTGGTTCTTGTGTGCCACAGGAACACCCTTCTGGATGGGAGCACATGCCGTCACCCTGAGTCACAAGGACCTTGCCCAGGCTGGGGGCACGGGCTGCTGCACCCACTGCAGATACAAAGCAGCAAACCCAAAGCGGCCGTGCCACAGCCTGCAGCCGCGGGAAATTCATTTATACAGAATTAAACTGGATTTCATTTACCTCGTTACGCTATTAAAGAGCAATATTTGTATCGCCATGGAAACCTCCGCATGGAACCGGTGCTCACACACACGCTCCCAGCGCTGGTTGCGCAATGGCTGTGTCATGTGAATGATCCCAGCGCAGGCCGGTGCCAATCCGCAGGGACGTGATTTCCCCTCTTCAGCCCCACAGCAGCCTTCCTCATCCATCCCACCGAGCTTCCCGAGGAGGAGGAGGAGGAAAAAGCAACCAAGTGGGGTTTGGCCTGTGTGTTCGGGCTTATTCCTCCTATGCTGAGTCGGGACACGCACCCCTCCCCAGCACTCTGGAACTGTTCCACTTGGAAGGACAAAGGAGATGGGGCAAAGTCCGCTGAGTGTATCTTGAGGGGGAATGTTTGGGGAGGACGTGGGAAGGCAGCTGGGGAGAAGGGAATGCCGGAACTGGCTCTGGGAGTGAATGGGGGGGAGAGGCAGGGCTGGGGGCAGTGGAGCTGCTGAACTCGTCCCGGGCCCCTGGGCAGGATCGGCAGCTCCCAGCAGTCACGAGCTCCCTCTGCTCCCTCTCTTGGCACGGCTCATCCCATCCACCTCTCCCACGTGCTCTCCCCTCCCTGCCTCCCGTCCCTACAGAGCAGATCCTCTGCCCTTCCTGGCCCCTGCCCAGAGGTGAGGTTCTGAAACATAAATGCAGCTTAAAAATACACCGCGCCTACGTCCTGCAACAACACCTAACCCACGGCGCACAGGTAGGAAGGGGATTGTCGAGAAAGGAGTGAGCCCTCGGGATCCTTCCCTGTTCCGTAAAGCACATCCCGAAGTCAGGGTTTTCCTTTTATAACATCAGAGCACTGTCTCCTACAAAGCCTTTGGAAAGTAGCTCTGCACTGGTTGCAAAGGAAGCACCCTGCCCCTCCCATGTGAGAGGAGATGAATCACTTGAAACAGACGGAGTTCATTTAATTCCCTCCCCGTGACTTAGACTATGGGAAGAAAATACAGTTAAATGCCAGGGATGTCCTTATCTGCGATGCTTGGGGTATTCACTGTTGAACAGAGTCGCTCTGCAGGTACTGATAGCAAGAGATTACAGCGCTGCATTTTACTGTGTGAAAAAGATAGTCCCCTCCTCCGTAGCTGCTTATCTGAAATGCCTTTGGAGCGGAATTTAGAGCAGGGTAAAGGTCCTGCTTTGCTCACACATGGGGAAAACATACACCAGAGCAGGATTTCCCTAGCACGGCTTTGCAGCTCTTTTCCCCATCTCAATGGGCCATAAAAGACAATTTCAGAGGCTGCTGGGAGCTTCCTTTCCACCGCAAGCACAGAAAACCTTCATCATCTGTGTCCTGTTCACACCAAGCCCTGATGGATACACACACTTGGCAATATCCGAGGACACAGATTATGACTTCCTATCACCAATACCTGCATTGTACGTACTTCTGCAGGAGACTTTAGACATTATAAGTTACACATCCTGCACTAAGATCCCTCTAAACCAGACCGAAGAGCTTTTGAAGACACAGACGCAAGGAGACCACAGCTCACCTGAATTCATTCAGGGCATCAACAATCCTGTTATAGGCCAAACTCCGCTGACTGGCATCAGCTGATCGGCGACTCATTTTCATAGCCTTGAAAACAATCATTAAGCAAGATAAGTAACACAGAGCTGCAGAAGCACAGAAAATGGAAAACAAAGTCATGTGTTTGACTTTATCTCTCCTGCAACCACTCATGCAAATAGGGTTTTTTTAAGTGATAAAGTGATGATGCAAGTGCCAACTTTCTTATCTGAGGAAAGACAGGTAAGGCACAGGCATTTGCAGCCTGGGCTGCTTCTGTGCTTGTTGTCATCACTGAAGGCATAAAAGGGGTCAAAGTTTTCACTGCCATGGCAAAGTAATCACTAAGTATTTCCTAGAAGACAGAGTTAAAGCAAAATACTTCAATCTTTGGGGTAAAATAAAGGGAAAGAAAAACCCCTCAGTAATTACAGCCTGCAACAGCCTAGAGGTAGGTTCTCACCCTGCGATCCACTAGACTCAGACACAGCAGGAACACGGGGGTTGAGGTGGCCTTAAAAGCACTTTTGCCCTTGGCTGGTTCAGCATTACTGGGAGCTTACACAGCCCCAGTGACTGTTCTCACTCTCAGCAATCCCTGCACTGCAATGCAGCAGGCTCTGTCCTCCCCATGTTGTGCTTTTACAAGCAATAAGAAACATCATCAAAGATGTTGTGGAGCAAAGCTCTTTGCTGGTGCAATTCCTACACCCAACAGCAAGTTGATCCCACTTCTGTAGACCAGTAACAAGCTTTAGGAACTCCATCGGACAGGGCTGGGGGAAACAGCCGGCAATACAAGTGCAGGGATCAAAAGAGGCTGTTTACCTGTTCTATCGCACTCTTCAACTTGTTCATGTGACTCTCAAAAAGAGGGAAGTGGGAGAAGAAGAACTCATTAAATTTGTTGTTTTCATCTTCATCTCTTGAGAGGGAAAAAATAACCCCAATTGCTATCTTCTTCTTCCTAACAATTCCCGGGCTAGGACCAGAGCTGTCATCTGACAAGTTAAAGCTTTCATCCATGGACCTTGAAGCATGAAAAACAGAAAGTTAATGTAATCCACTGATTAAAGTTGTACCTTTCCTTTATAATTCAATTCTTGAACATTTAATGTCAAGAAACCCCGGCTGTCTGCATGAGTTGTCAAATCATCACCTCTGATGCCATTTCTGACAAGCAGCCCTTAACTGATCCCGCAATCAAGAAAGCTGGAACCAGATTCAAAGTGTTTGTGGGATCAGAAGATGGTATTTCAGTTTTCTCTCATCTCTGCCAAGAATTTGTGTTTTGAGTAGGATTTTAGGGCTTCTTATCCTCAAAAGTACAGCCTACGGGTTGACATCTTGCTGCAGGCTTCCCAGTCAGTGCAAAACACGGAATGCCATGAAGCAAACAGATCCTAAAAAAGATCAGGCGTTGAGTGCAGCCTGACTTACACCTCTGCAAATACCCCACAGAAAGCAACGGCGAGAGCAGATGTACGTATGCAGGAGCAGAATCAAGCTGACAATGATGGAAAACTCTTGGGCAGGAAGCAGCACTCTCATTCCCAGCTCACCATCGAGGGAAGACCCCGTTCTCCAAGCTGGTAGTCTGGCTGCGACGCCAACGCCGCTGGTAACTGCTAGCACAGCTTTTGTTAAACGAAGAGCCCGGAGATGGAAACGGAGTGATGAGCAGACTGCTAAGAGATGCTGCAATAACAAGAGGAATAAATAAACATCTCTCCAGAAGAAAGAGCACTTGGAAAATAACACCAGCGACTAAACAAAGTCCCCTGAGATAAACTGGGGCTGCTCCTCAAGTGCCTCATCCCTCGTTTATCTGTGTTTCCCATCTGAAAATAACCAGTTTATACTAACATTAATAAGATACAAGGGTGAGGCAGTCCCGCACCTTTACATAATAGACAACACACAGGCTGCACCTTGCTCATCAATCCTGAGTATCGGAAATAGACTCCTTGTGGAAAGGAGTAATGTTAATCACAGCCTTTAACAGCCTTCCCAATCTTAACTAAGCACCCAATATCCTGAATATGGGAGGAGGAGAGGGGTGTTGTGGAGGCAAATGCCTGCTTTATCATTACCATCCTCCTCAATCTGGAAAGGAGACGACAACAGGCATCATTTAGACATGCTGCAAGCTCATTTCAATATTTAATGTGGCTTGTTTATTTGCAGCAGGCTTTAATAGATTGCTCTGGTGTAGAGATTACCTCCGTGAGGCTCCTAATGCAATCCCCTCGACACCTATACTTGTGCGTATACATATAGGCATGCATTAATGCTTACACATAACAAACCAGAACAAGCACATTTCAGCACAGGAAAGACTATCTGATGATGTCTAGATGTCTCAGTGAGCATTTTTGGAGTCTACAGGGTTAACACATGGAACAGACATTACCAGATCTCGCTATCCCGCTGTCTCTGTCCTCGTTCTGCTCCCTCCCAGGCATATCCATAGGGTTGCTATGAACTGTAAAACAAGAAATACCAATTAGCAGGGGAATATACAGTTCCTTTCTTGTTTGCAGATCTCCATGTAATTAATGAAACAAAACCATGCTCATTACTTCAGATCAACAGCACTGCACAAGGCCATCACCCAGAAAGGCTGCTTAGCTGAACAAGCCAAAACACTCCTCTGAAAAGCTTGCACGTATGTTCCTGTGGTCTATACCACTTATTTTAGTGCAAACTAGAGCTTTGGTCCTTTACAGATATTGCGCACTGAAATTTCCATGGACCAAAAGGATGTCAGCCACATTGGTAGTACTCAGTGTACAGAGACAAACAACATCATCAACCGATATAAACACGACTTCATTCACCTACCACCTTTCTCAGGTATTTATGATTTGAAAAGGATTTTACAATGCTGCCCTGAAGAAAGTATATGCTTTTAAATCATGAGCAGTGCATTGGCTGTTCAGCTACGCCATAAGCTGTCCAGATTCACAGTTGCATGTAGACAAGATCAAGTGTCTCAGGCTCAATAGTCTTTAAATGTGCCACATTTCACAAACACGTGTGTGAAATAAAAGCTACTCAGCCATGGAAATAAGACCCAGGCACTAACAGCAAGAAATGCCCATTTTAAATGAACCTAGATTAGCTTTAATTTGTACAGTCTGGTTGAAATGAGTCCAGATCAAAACAGCTTCCCACTATTGTGAAATATTAGTTCCAGAAATACGAAATCCACCATTAAATGGGTAAGTTTCCAAACGAAATCAGCCCAAAAGGAGGACCATTAAAATGCCTGCAGTCCTTGGGGCATTTAAAGCACGTAACCAAACGGTAAGAGAGCAGGCATGGCTGCCCAGGAAACCCACACGAGAATCTTATTTCCAGGGCCAGACTACGCCTGCCCACGGTTGGGTCACCCCAGCTAGACTAGGCACACAGCACACAGCACACTGCAAACCTGCAAAGAAAGAGGCGCTCCGGATCAGGCGGAGCGGACCTTGCTCTGAGAACGCCCGCCTGGGGCTGCAAAGCTGGGAAAGACCTACATGGCAAAACGTAAAATACACAGGGGAGAATGAGGTTAGTAAAGCAGAACGGTCCGGAGGGAGGGGGCCAGGGCAGGGAGAGGAGAGAAGCCAACAGAAGTGCAGAGTTTATGCAGGAGAACAGCTCTTACACTTAACAGGAACGTGGATTCAAGGATATGGCTGACAGTGGGGCTATACAGCATTCATAGAACTGAAATAATGGACCCAGCTTTACACTGTCTCCCATACAAGGATGGGGTTTCTCTCCGTGGGTGCTTTCTTTCCCTTTTTTCAAGTTGAGAAATGATTAATTTATGCAGGCTCAAAGCCCAACTGGATCACAAACGGGAGATTCACCGTGGAGTACAATGTTTGGTTTAACAGCCACGCTGATGGGGATGAGGACCAGTGTTGCTGAAGCCAATGGGGAGGAAGGGGGAGAAGGGAGGCGGAAATTCATCTTAGTAGAACCAACAGAAAATCACAGGCTGAAGTAGCTGTTCTGAGAACAGACAGTGCATCAGCTCAGTGAAATGATCACGTAGAAAATCAGTATTAGCTGTCTCTGCAGTCCATTGTAAAAGGAATACCAGGTCGTAAGTGTACCAGGGAAAAAGTGTATTTGATGTACACAGCAGAAATGCACGGGTATTTTTAATGAGTTAGCTGCCATCCTTTCTCCTAAATGTGAAGTTTTCTGATTTTGACAAGGGCCTGTAGGGACAGGCCAAGGGGAATGGCTTTAACCTGCCAGAGGGGAGACTGAGATGAGCTCTTAGGCAGAAGCTCTTCCCTGTGAGGGTGCTGAGGCGCTGGCACAGGGTGCCCAGAGAAGCTGTGGCTGCCCCATCCCTGGCAGTGTTCAAGGCCAGGTTGGACACAGGGGCTTGGAGCACCCTGCTCTAGTGGAAGGTGCCCCTGCCTGTGGCAGGGGTTGGAGCTGGAGGAGCTTTAAGGTCCCTTTAACCCAAACCAGTCTAGGGTTCCATGGTCATACAAAATACAAAGGCTGCACCCCAACAAAGGTCCCTGCCGTTCTCTCAGCTCCTCACTCATTAAAGGAAAGGACGTGACCACTGCGGTTTTTTAAACCAAGGTATCTAAAAAAAGCAACTTGTAAATAGTTCCCCACCAAAACACACAGACCCTTCTCCTGTCACAGCCTGGTGAGAGCCAGGGAGCCAGGAGCAGTCCCTGCTGCTGAACGCAGTGGTCAGAAATGCTGCAGTTACAGATTAACTTCTTCACCCGCTCAAACCACGGTTCCCTCAGCGCTGAACCAGGAACTGCGAACACCCACTGTGGAACTGACTGCAAACCTGTGCAGCTCCATTACAAAGACAGCTCCTGCATCCTCCTCCAGGCGCCAAACTGATCACTTCTCGCTGCACACCCTTACGCTGAGGTGTCTATACCCAGGCAGTTATCCTGCTCGGTGGGCAGGAGTCCTCCTTACCCCAGAGCTGGGCACAGATGACCATGTGGCACTGGCTACATCTAAATCATAATGAGCCCATGCCTAACAGCTGTGTTAGCTGAATTTGAACTGGCAGTTCAGATCACACTGGTGATACAGCAGACTTTTGCCAAGTGCAAACCACAGCAAAACCCTGGAAGTTGATGAAGTGAGTTCCTCTCTAATCTTAGACTGGGCACCTCATTTACTGCTGCACTGCGAAAAACCACAACTGGAGCCTGAAAGGAATACTGGATATTAAGGAGAAATGCATCTCTTCAACTTCCCTGACTTAGTAAATTCAGGAAGCATTTAATAAGATTCTTACAACTTTAATTGGCTACCCTTATAAATGGGAATGATTGTAATGAGGTACACAGCTTTTGATCCCAGAAAGCATTTAAGCCCATGTCAAAGCCAGAAACCCAGTTAGAGTAACTAAGTCATCAAGTTCACTCCTTCCTTCCAAGCCTAGGAAAGTGTGTTTTACACACGGCAATATTCTGGAAAGCAAATGTCAAAAGAGCCCTTTGCTTGGGAAGTCGATAGCCTAAACCAAGGGGAAGGGAGAATGTGCTGAAGAACCCCTCAGGCTGCCACACTGGACAAGCAAGCACAGTATCTTTTCAGCTCTTCTCCAAAGGGAAGAGCCAAGACCCCTCTTTGTGTTGTCTGATGTTCATGGAGCCTTCACCCACAGAACCTCCACGAAGGCCAAGAACCAAGAGGCTCTTCCAGACTGCTTAGCTTCCATGGTCAGACAGTAAGAAAGAGGAGAGAACAGAAGACACTGTGCCTGATCTGATCAGAGCTGCAGCCCAACTGTGCCAGGTTAACTCCGACCGGTACAAAACACGCAGCCACACGTGCTCAGGTGGCCAAAGTACAGGACAATGAAAATGATTAACAGCAGAAACCCATGGAGCTGGGCCAGGCAGAACCCCTCCTGCCTGATCTGAGATACGCGGCTCAGGAAGCTCTACAGGCTGGTATTTTCCATCTTCTGTATTTGAACTTCACTGTATGTACATATTTCTACTATGTATTTTATATACACATACACAGCTGCATGTACTGAACCACTGCCAACTGCTTGAACTGTACGATCCATCCTCCCTCAAACCACACCAACATTAATCATCTATCTTTAGCTTTTCCTCTACTATTTGATTCTATTTAGAAGACTTTCATATTCTAGAACCTATCTTACTCAGTTAAAGATACCAGGAAATCAAATCTGTTTGTAATTACCTATATTCCCAAGAAGTCCATTCATAATTGTACTGTGGTCAGGCTTTAACGTATTGCTGTCTTGATTAATGAACTCAAGACTGTCCTGCAACCTGTAACAAACATAAAACATACAACAGAAACAGTGATTTGCACTACAGTAGAGTACAGTGGTACTTCATTACAGTCTGAATGGAACAGAGAAGGTAAGAACATTAGGCCTCCACTAGAAGAAGCTTTCATAGCCTAAGCCACGTTCTTAAGTGGGTCAGTTAATACACAGAAAACTAAACCCTGAACCCTCTGAAGCCAGATGGTTTTATAACATCTTTTCTTCATCTTGGACTGAACTCCCTAACCCCAGTGTTCTGCCCTCATCCCTTCTCCTCTGGTGGCTACAGGTGCTTTTATACAATATCAAGCTTCACCATATCAGCATTAAAGGAATGGTTCATTCATTCACTTTAAGCAAACTGAGGTGCAGGCAACTGCAAGGGAAAGGTGAGGGCACAAGTGACAGGATGCAAAGGATCAAGGAACAATAAGTTCTTTTCCTAAAGAAAGTATCTGGAGGGTCCAAATAAAGTCTTCTGCGCCTTACATTCGTCTGCTCATGTGCAATAGGTACAATTTGCAACGGACTCACGTATTCAGACTCCCATAGATGCTGCTTCCAGTGCGAGCTGTGAAAACCTTGCTGAGCATGAGCTGAGGAGGTGAGCTAGGGGACAACAAGGAAGATGTCAGTCAGAAACACAGTGCCAAGACAGGCTTTGGTTTCCATTGCACAACCCTCCAGATTTTATAGACCCAAACAGCCTTTTGTCTCAAAAGTAACCGCAGAATAACTTTGAAGCAAACCTAGAAATTCCTTTCGCTCTGCACTTGTGGCATTCAATTCATTACATGGTACACTAAGGAGTAAGTCTTCTGAAAAGAGCAGTAAAACCTCACTCTTACCGGATCTGGTGAATCTTCAGTGTGGAGCCCTTATAGCTCATGGCCACAGAGCCAAACATCATCTCTCCAAGCATGTTAGCATCTGAGGAACACCGAGAGCCCTGCAAAATAAGCCCGCCAACATCTAGTTTTGAGGATTTTCGAAGCACATTCCTATTAGCAACACACAACTAAGGAAAAGATTCTTTATTTAAAAGATAAGCATGCAAACTATCCTGCTATCCCACTGCTGAACACACTAAGTTGACCAGCTCAATAAAGATAATGCCAGCATAGACAGTGATCTTCACGCTGGCATTGAGCTAAACCACTAAAATCACCCAACAAGCCTAACCCAGCACAGAGGTGAACGGAAGCGGATTGCAACTGCGCTGAGTCAGGGGACCAAAATGTTCACGTGCTGATAACACACTTTACTGAACAAGAACCATTAAGCTTAAACCTTGTGTCTGCTTGACAAGAAGAATCACAAGTTCCCCGGAGCTGTTACAAAGCCTGTGCACTGGAGCCAAGTTGGAGCAGCGTTTTCTTATAGAATCATAGAATCACAGAATAGTTACGGTTGGAAAGGACCTCAAGATCATCCAGTTCCAACCCCCCTGCCATGGGCAGGGACACCTCCCACTAAACCATGCCATCCAAGGCTATGTCCAACCCCACCTTGAATGCCGCCAGGGATGAAGCATCCACAACCTCCCTGGGCAACCCATTCCAGGGCCCCACCACCCTCACAGTAAAGAATTTCTTCCTCAGATCCAATCTAAACTTCCCCTGTTTAAGTTTAAACCCATTACCCCTTGCCCTCTCACCACAGTCCCTAATGAAGAGTCCCTCCCCAGCACCCCTATAGGCCCCCTTCAGGTATTGGAAGGCTGCTATGAGGTCTCCACGCAGCCTTCTCTTCTCCAGGCTGCACAGCCCCAATTTTCTCAGCCTATCTTCATACCGGAGGTGCTCCAGTCCCTTGATACAGACTGATCGATAACTTATCTGTGGATGGTATTTTACATCTGATGCACCTTTCGCCGGTGCTCCTGTGATGTACCAGCAAAAAGTTATCATGATGCGAGGCCATAGCTGTGCTTCTCAGCTGGTGAGAGCTTGCTGGAAGGCATACTGCTAGGTACAGAGGAGGCACCTGAGTGTGCCACATTACAGGCTGGAGCAATACTGCAGACAAAGCCTAGAATCACAAAGTTACTCAAGGCGATCAGCTGGAGACCATTGCTCAACTGACGCTCATCTTGTCTGTATGTTCTCAGCGACTGAGATTACTGCCCCTTTATCCAGGGCTGTTTCATCTCTACATAAGAACATCAGTGCTGGGTCTCCATTTGTGCCTTGGCCTGAACGATTTAAAATATCACGATCGCTCAGAGCTCAGGCACTTCATAGAATCATACAATGAAGGAATGGTTGGGGTTGAAGGGACCTTAAAGCTCATCCAGTTCCAACCCCTGCCATGGGCAGGGACACCTTCCACTAGAGCAGCTTGCTCCAAGCCCGTGTCCAACCTGGCCTTGAGCACTGTCAGGGATGGGGCAGCCACAGCTTCTCTGGGCACCCTGTGTCAGCGCCTCAGCACCCTCACAGGGAATAATCTATTCCTAGTATCTAGGAACAGCTTAAAGCCATTCCCCCTCATCCTGTCACTACATTCCTTTGTAATCCTTCCAGAAGGTTCCTAAATCCAGTCACAGAAATAATCTTGTGTTTGGAAAATGCCAAATGCCATATCTCCATATCCCTTACCCAAGCTCTGAACTACCAGATCCTCACCCAGATACCTATACAGGCTTCGAATGTATCTAACTACTTTGCCGAGCATCAGTGAGCTCAGAGCATGACCAAGGCGAGGGTGCCCACACTGTGGATTCCTACCAGCAGTATGGAGTCCTTCGAGAACAACCTCTTGATGTTTCTGCTTACACCAACCCACAGAACAAGGGCAGGAACAAGGGAGCATGAATCAGCCAGAAGACAACGCACTGAGAAGACTTGTCAACTTTCAGCTCTTCTCAAGCACTCTCAATTAAGATGATGGTGCTTCATCAGACTCCTGCTAACCTCTGAGATCTGCTATCAGTGCAGGAAAGATAGGGGATGACTCAAAGCAGCAGCCACAGCCATAAAGATGAGGATAGTACAACTGCAAGGTTTGTTAGGATTCACATGACAGGGCAAAATCCCATCATTAGCTGGGTCTCAGAGAAACTCCCCTCTTTCCCTCCCGGGACACCATGTGCGTAGGTGCGCTGGAGGCAGTACTGGAAAAACTAGACTTCAAAATCAGTCAGGATGAGCCAGCAGCTCCAAGGAAGCATCAGCACAGACATTAATGGCTCTAGGAAATGACAGGTCTGGCAGCATCACGAAATCCTCCAGGAAGAACACTGCAAATTGCTACAGCCAAACGTTACCATGGGTATTTTTAAACCTGCCGCAGATCTCCAATGGAAGGACTCATCCTGAATACACGTCAAGCTCTTGATGGTTGGCTTTGGCTTCAACTTTCTGCTGGGGTGAAAACCTCATTCTAAAGCTGAGAAATAAAGCTCTCGGATCAAGTATTGATTTTCTTTGTCAAGCAACCGAATTAGGAAAAGCAAGTGAAAATCAGCTGCTTTCCAGCTCAGTTACAGGGGTTTCCCTTCCCTCTGAAAGACAGAGACAAGCAGTGCTAAAGGCAAAGGGTAAGATGCACCCATGACCTGTTTCAGTCTGGCATTTCATCTACACTTAATTTTACCACCCATAACAGAAGATGCCCATGTCTAATACATGTAATATGGAAACACTGGTACAGCTCAACTCCGTGGGCCTTTAATGCTGCGAAAGAGAGGTCACTCAAGACCAAAGCAGAGTGCACTCAACTGAGGAAAGGGGTTAAACATTAAAAACTCAAACAAAAAATAGCCAAGGAGCGTGTGGCAAAAAGGGCACAACCTCCAGTACAGACAGCCTGGACACACACCAGTGCTCCAGGTCAGATTTACCAGCTCACACAGAACCTGATCACAAAACAAACCCAAGCGTGTGCTAGTGCGCATTAGCATCTTAGAGGCAGTACAATTTGCATGATTTGGAAATTACACTTCTGAATATATTGACAGCATTTAATATTCCACTTGCTGCATGTGTTGTCTTAGCAATAACTAAGTACAGATGGCAATTAAAAATGCAGGACAAATAGATGTCAATTCATGATCAACAAATGAGAAGGACTTCAAGGCAGGCAGGTACTGGGGTAACTAACACTCGTGTCATACGTGCAGGTTATTGTGGGCAAGCTTGGAACCGCATTCAGCTTCATCTTAATGGATTCTAATCACATTTGTGAGGGATCTGGATAGGACATAATTGAAAATAGGGAAGGCTGCAACAAAGCCCTGTGTTTCAGCTTGCAATTAGAGTTGCTCGTATATAGTCCAAGTGTATTTAAACAAGGAAACGTAAAGAACTATTGAAAATGTCCTATGGCATTGTGTTATCTGAACTTCCATTTTATAGCCTCTGAAAGCAAACAAACAATAGGGCCTATAAATACTACAAGTATGTGAAGTATCTCCTGAGGTTTCACACGCAGCAGTTAGAAGATGGGGAATGGCCGGCTGAGCGATGCCTGTGCAAACTTACTGCGGCCCTTCTGCACGCACGGCATTGACTTTCATTGTGTAGTAAAGAACTCTTGTATTTACAGCTCGCTGCTCCCTCACTGGGAAGCCTGGAAGGAGCAGTAGGTAGTTTACAACAGGTACCCACCAAAGCTGGGATTCTCTCGCCACTTTCTGAGCGTGCCACGTAGCCACGCATCACTTCAGCTCAACTCAGTCGGGTTTTGACTAAGCGATACACAAGAGGAAACAGGGACTTGAAAGGGAAAACTTGCCACAGCCTTAAAATACACTGTCATGCCAACCACTGAAGTTAATTTCCTTTAATAACATTGACCATTGTTCGCACAGAGCCTGCCCAGTAGGAGAAACAATTTCTGGATAGTGGGGGGCATCACTTTTCTTGGTCAGACAATGCATGAAGGAGGTTATTCTGTGCTGGGAGGAAGCTGCTGACAGAGATGTCTCTTCCTTTCAGAACCACAGCTAAATGCCCTTCCGGGAAGGGAGGACTGGAAAACAGATCTCCAGCCACCTTAGTAGAGCTGTGGAAAAGAGCGTGGTGAGACAGAGAAAACAAGAACACGCAGCTCGCCAACTAGAGCAAGAGCTGTCGTGACAGTGGGGAAGTCAGCACTGAAAGGTTCTTCATTTATATCTATGGCAGATTAAGCCATCAGCAGTACTGTACTTCGGAACAGGTTGTGGAGATAGCAGCTTCCCTCAAACACACAATTACTTCATTACAAAGAGTGGAAAGGCTTAGTTCTATTTTAGGGCGGCTTAATATAAAACACTTGTGATCCATGGAAGAAGAGATGACAGAAATATATCCGTGTCAGATGACTCCAGCTACTCTCACGGCCAAAATCTCTTATGTAAAATGTAACTCAAGCACACTGAATCCCTTGTTATAAAGCTGTTACACAGCCTGTCCCTAACAGATAGTGCTTTTCTCTGTTATTCCCCTAGTGTTTAGCAATGAAGTAAATTAAACTACCTCACCTACACCAAGATAAGGTATTTGTGCCAAGTCTCATCGTACCGAGCCAGTGTTATCAGCCTGGTCATGAGACAGAACAAATGCCCTGGAGAAAGCTCTGCCATTCAAGACACATCCCGAGAGAAGCAGCTGGTTGGTTTTACACTTGTTCAACCCCAAAGCTACAGAATTAAACATTACTGACTCAGAACCAAAGTCAGATTTTGACTGCAAACTGCTCTCCATGGCCAGCCTCTGACTTCAAGCACTTTACAACACTCGGTACCTCACCTGACACTGGTGTTTGACATGGGTTATGCAAAAAAACAAAGGCAAAAGTGACTCACCTGGTATTTTGGGCATTGCTCTTTTGGATCAGAGAACGAGGTGGATGAATTGATTGAACTATCCAAGGAAGAAGAGCTGTCTCCTCCGGGCTTCAGTTGGCAGCACTTCCCAAACACTCGCACCTGAGCATCGCTGCAGAGTTTCTGAAACACAATGTATGGGACACGCTAAGATCCACGATCTGAAAGCACTGCTTAGCAGCATTGTACCTACCTGTTCAGGTAAGATACTTAACAGCTGAAAGGCTTATGCCCCAGGAAAACAGTTAACAGAGGATTCATTAGTGTCTCTGGCAGCCTGGATGTACAAGAGAAGGCTGATCGGTGAGCCAGGAGCAAACAGGTCACTCCAGCCCCATTTTCCTAAGTAACCACCCATCTCTAAAGCTCTGCAAATGACTTTTTAAGACCCAGCATTAGGAGAAAGGATGGCACCAAAGCATTTAAAGGCAGGATGGCAACAACAGGCTCCAGCTGCCTTCACCTCACTCCCCGTCCCCACTGGGGCGGAGGTGACCCAGCGGTGTGATGGGCACAGATCCTGACCAGGAGCAGATCACCATGTACAGGAAAACCTGCTGATTAGGAATGATCAAGCAGGAACACCACAGGATTGAAGAGATTCATGTTACAAGGATAATTGAGGAGAAAAGATACTATTTTTATAGATCTCTCCCTAGCTGTGTCTAAGTCCCCATGTCCTATTAAAGAATGGCACAGAGGTGACACATTCCTCTTGTTTGCAGTACAAGGGAATTGTGAGGGTGAAAACGGACCAAGCTGAACAACAGTCAGTGTTACAGGGAAGCCAGAGAAGTTTCACAGAGCGATGCAGAAATGGTCCTAGGAGTGATTTCTGATGGAGATTCAGGCATAAAGCGTAGCATAAGAGTCAAGAGGGCTTGGATGGAGCAGGAACACAGTGGCAGGACCTGTGCCAACTGTGCACACACAGTACTGGCCATCGCTGGCACAGCAGATGCTTCACTGCTGTTTTCTTCACAGTTTAAAAATGTCTGTGATTTCCCCTGTGAATCCGGCATCCCAAGCAGCAACAGCATCCATGTTAGTCAATGCCATTTGAAAAAGCATTAGGCAGCCCTCTTCACCTAAAGATCTCAGTGTATTTAACATGCACTCATTACATTTCAACACACCCACGTTAAGGTTGGAATTGCTTCCATTTGCCAGTGGGCAGCACCAGGAGACAGAAATAGTCTACACTGCTCGAAATTAGACCCTAACTCTGCCCTAAAACTTTCTTAATTTACATGATATTAGGCAGAAGCTCTTCCCTGTGAGGGTGCTGAGGCGCTGGCACAGGGTGCCCAGAGAAGCTGTGGCTGCCCCATCCCTGGCAGTGTTCAAGGCCAGGTTGGACACAGGGGCTTGGAGCACCCTGCTCCAGTGGAAGGTGTCCCTGCCCGTGGCAGGGGTTGGAGCTGGGTGAGCTTTAAAGTCCCTCCAACCCAAAGCAAGCTGTGATCCTATTAACATTCCCTATACAATCACCGAACCAGGAAGAGCAAGCTGGCAGCAATCCCTATGGGAAGCAAGGTTCAAGGGACCGATGGAAATACAGCAGTGCTGTTAAGTGTCACAGCTTCATCTCTGGCCCCACAGCTCCACATCACAAACTCCCCCCCTTCACTCAAGAACATGAGTAGTCTCATCTTGCATAGCTATGTAAAACGCACAAAGAGAAGCGTGAAATAAAGGCACAGGGTGATAACTCTGCTCGATAACCAGCAACAAAAAGACATACTGCCGAGGGGTTTTGATGAGGGAAAAAACGGGAATCCCGTACCTGTGCCCTGGGCTATGCAGATTCCTGAGCTAGGGAACGAGTGACTTCTATTTGGCCTTAACTGTGGGTGAGAATTAGCACAACAGCAGAACATGTCAGGGATGAGCGAGCTCCAGGCAGCATTCCGCAGCGCTGCTCCCAACAGAGCTGCAGCCACGGAAAGAAAGCCTTAAGGAAAAATGTGCAGACAAATCAGTAACTGAGCAGAGGGGAAGGACGCATTCAGCAGCCCTGTGCCTCCCTGGCATGTGGAGCCCCCCCTCGCAGCATCCTCTCCTTACGACATCGCTGGATTCATGCAATATGGAGATGTGCTAATGGCTCGAGCACAGTGCACAATGGCTGGAACATGTGAATGATCATCATATGACTTCAGCAGGAACTCGTGAACTCGAATTGCATTTTATCTCTGACACAAACAACAATGTCCCAGGCTAGGCAAGCATCATGTGATAAAACCACATCAAATCCACAGGGTTACAGCAGCTTTTGCAGGCAAACCACAGTTGCGCTTGCATTTTCCATCAGATGTTGAAAGGTCCTCCTCAAACGTTACAATTCCAACCGAGCTTCCTTAGGACTGTAAAGCCACAAATGCATTGCTACAGGTGGAACAAACCCTCTACGCATTAAAACCACACAGACTATGTTTGCAAATTGCTTACTTTTTAATCATTTCTTCTCAATAGCACTGCATTTCACTGCACAGCAGCTTTCCTTATGTCCATTGGGGAGTCTGGTACCTTGAAGTAATAGCTGCCCCCATTTAAATGGCAAACCAGGAAAACGGCTGTTTGGCCTCTGCAGTGGGGTTAATGAAGCAAGACCCCTGCAAGCAGCCTGTAAATGAGGCCAGGATCTTTCACACACCCCTTTCCAGAACTTTTTGACCGCTGAATCCCTCCTAAAACGCAGCTCAGGGATGAATTTTGGTGTTTGCTCTTTTACAACTTAGCATGTGCTTAGCACCAACCTGTTGGGAGAATGAGATCAAGTACCTGCAGTGCCCCTTCCCTCTGCAGTCTGAGACTCCAAAAGTCAGTGGAATCCCAGCCCCTACAGATCTCCAGGTATTCTGCATCAAAGCAGTGGGATTACTCACATTCCACTATGACATCCCACAGAAATTGAAGCCAGGTTTCCAGAAATAAAAAGATAACTGAAAGAATTAAGAACTGCACAAGGGAATGTTTGGGAACTGCGGATTTTCCTCCCAAACACCATTGCAACAGACGAGATCCCGAGGCAAAGCGCTGCTGGAGCCCTCCGGAACGCTCCCATGTGCTGGAAGCAGAACATCTGCTGGAAGGATGCTGCGGGCAGCTGCTGCTCCTGGCTCCGCGCTGCTCCCCCCGCTGCGGTCACACTCCGTGCTCCTTCCCTGCCAGCTCGCTGCGGATTCCGCCCAGCTCCAAAGGCTTCCCGGCAATCACAGCTCTTCCATTAGAGGCCATCATCTGCGGGAAGCCTTGGGGACCTCTCAGGTAGAACTGGAGGTAACTCAGTCTTTATAGTGTGACAGGGTACACAGGAGCTTCCTTTCGCAGTGCTGCTGCTGGAGTCTCTTTTCTCCACCTCTTATCAGCAAAGACCTTTAACTCTCTGCCACGAGGTCTATAAACTCCTCACTGAGTGGACAGAACGTGCCCAGGAAGAGGAGTTTCTGCTGGGCAACGTTTGCTTCGGGGATGAGAAGAAAGCTGAAAGGAGCCTGGTGTGTCGAACTAAATCCAGGCTGCGTGCATGTGTGTGAGGGCTGTGAGTGGCAGAAGGAAAGAGAAATGCCATCACATGCTTTACTCTTTGCCGCCTCGCTGCAATAGCAGGTGCTCAAATACCACTGTGGTGGCAGTGGCAGAGAAATCTGTACCTCCAAGCAAAGCTGCCACTCTGCCCCTCATTTCTAGAGCAGGTTTTACAGCCAAGCTGGGACAATATTACAAAATAGATAAATTACCTCTTTTGCTTTACTCATATTGGTCTGGATTTGTCCTTAAACACACGCATCCACCTAGGATACGAGAGTAACCTGAACATTCACTCCTTCCCTTCAAGTGCTGCTGTAAAAACCCAGGTTCTTTCCTACAATACAACTGTCAAGCGCTACATTCTCCCTTTATTTCCAGGGGTGTCAAGCTCCTCTGTTACTGCAAGGTCAGTGGATGGAGTGAAGACAACCTACACCCCCCTGCTCCATGAGTAACCCTCCATTCCTGCTTAGAAACCTGTCCACCGAGAGCCAGAGAGACCAGAGTCTCGTTTCACACAACTCACCTGAAAGCAAACGGCTCGCTATCCAGTT
Organism: Amazona ochrocephala; assembly: GCA_039720435.1. Taxonomy (NCBI): domain Eukaryota; kingdom Metazoa; phylum Chordata; class Aves; order Psittaciformes; family Psittacidae; genus Amazona; species Amazona ochrocephala. Next base: position 19,025,292 of record CM077889.1, read on the forward strand.
ACTAATCCCTAAAAGCAATTTGCTGCCCAACATTTATCCAGCGCTTGAGTATCTCGGAGCACGTGGCTAATCCTGGCTTCTCTAAAACAGCATTCCATTTTCCTACTCCGGGATGAATATGACATTTGGAGTGAAAGAAACTGTGGCGGCAGGAGATCAAGTGTCACACGGCCTTTCAGTTACATTATCCCAATGATGAAGACAACTTAGCCATATGGCAAAAGTGAACTTTCTGCTCCCCAGATCCACATCCACCTCTAGGTCTCACATTCCGCATCCCAGGACACTCTTTCTCTTTCATTTCTTCCAAAACACAAGACAAACCCTCCTGGAAATCCTCTTCTGCCTCTGGGTCCTGGGAACAAGTCACTGCCCTTCGCCAAGTCCTTGCTCTTCCCCCTTTCCAGGCAAACCATTTAAAGTCTAGATCCCTGCTCAGCACATGCTTAGCTCTTGCTTTCTTTCTTCCCTCCTCCTCATGGTCCCTTAACATCCCATCTTCCACCCTGGACTCCACGCTTTCCCCTAGGCTGACCTTCAGACTTGGAGACTCTTTCAGCTGCTTACACATCCATCAGCGCCGCTCTTGAGTCAAATCCCACACAGTAACCTCTGTCTTGCCACGTGTCACCAGCGGACCACAGTAAAGGGACCGCTAACTGCATCCCTGAACTCAGCCTGCTCCAAGGAAAGCCCTGGCAGAACATCCCCTTCCCAGTCTTAGGTTCACTCCGACTTCTCCCTCACAGCACCTCCAGTTCTGCGGCATCTCTATCCCACCCAACTTCCAGCCCTTGGAGGAAAACTCCTCATGCTTCAGCTGGCCTTTGCACATGGTGAGGTAACTCCTGTGCCACACAACAACAAGAGAGGCGCTGTGTGAGGCTGGTGTGAATGCGGCGTCAAGGTTGAGAAGCCAAGCACAGGGGTCAGGAAAGGCAGAGCCGAGCTGAGAGCTCAGCACCAGCCAGCACCTGGCCTCTGCATCTCAAAAAGGAAAAGGAGCCGCTTGTTGTGCTTGCTCTGAAATCCAAACCAGGCCGGGAATCTGGTCCTGAGGAACGTACGTGTGGTCACACACGGCTCCCGGCTTGGGAGCCCAATGGGATGGATGCATGCGTGTGGAACCTCGCGCAGCCACCGGGCAGAGAACTGTGGGAGGAAGAGGAGCAGACAGGCAGAGGAATGAATCTGCCAGCAGAAACCAGTAACACCGCCACCTGCAAGTCAAGTAACACAGTCCCATTAGAAATGAGACACTAGTAATGAAGAACAGGCTCTGAAGTAACTCTGTAGAGGAAGCAGTGGATCAATCCCACGAGCTCACCTGTCAAGTACTTTGATACCCAAAAACCCGAAGGAACCTGTGGACCAAGGCTATTCAGTGAAGGCATCAGTAATCACAGACTGGTTTGGTTTTGGGAGGGACCTCAAAGCTCCTCCAGCTCCAACCCCTGCACGGGCAGGGACACCTTCCACTGGAGCAGGGTGCTCCAAGCCCCTGTGTCCAACCTGGCCTTGAACACTGCCAGGGATGGGGCAGCCACAGCTTCTCTGGGCACCCTGTGCCAGCGCCTCAGCACCCTCCCAGGGAAGAGCTTCTGCCTAAGAGCTCATCTCAATCTCCCCTCTGTCAGGTTAAAGCCATTCCCCTTGGCCTGTCCCTATAGGCCCTTGTCCAAAGCCCCTCTCCAGGTTTCCTGGAGCCCCTTTAGGCACTGGAAGCTGCTGCCCTGGTGTACTCAACATGCAAATGCCTGTCCTGCTGCATTTCCTCATTTCCTAGCATCACAGGGCTGGAAAGGGCAGCCACTCTCTTCTGTGATACACTAGCAAGACCCAGGGGAATTGCCCCATTTCCTGATGCTCATGACACAGCAGCCTTCCAGCTCCGCTTACAGAGCCCAGGATCAATATCCCGTCCTCTGGAAAGCCGGGAGGAACCTCTCCTGCTCAGCACCAAAAAAGGCATAGGAGGCACAAAGGGGATCTCTCTGCCTCCCCCATGCCAAGCACCCACAGCTGCCCGCAGCGGATCCACGCCTGGCCTTGGTGGGAACGCCTGGCACTGCCTTCGGCCAACATTCCCGGAGCCTCCCGGCCGCTGCTGCGCTCCAATTGCCAAGTTTAACTCTAGCAAGGCCCGGGGAAACCATCACTTCTCCTGTGCACCCAACGTACTCCAATGGCCATACTGCACACTCCCGGCTGCCTTCCGTTGTGCTGCTGCACAGCACCCTCACAACACTCTGGTGCACTGAGTATTTGCCTTTATTGAAGCACAAAGAGGCTGAAACCCCAATGAAAACACAAAATCCTTATTTGTGTTATAGTCCCATTTCCCTCACGGATCATATGAGCCCAGTAATGCTTCAATAATTAGAGCCCAGGTTGGTGTGAGCACACGCTCTGCACTCTTCACTCATCAAGAAGTCAGAGCCTACCTTTTTATATCCCGAAGCATCTGTGTCTGGAAAAGTTTGCTCTGACGCTCCTTGAATTTTATTATCATCCCTTCCTTTACAGAATCCAAATGACAGAGCCATGTTCAACCCTGGTGCACAACTCTCGACATACGCAGAGATTAGATATATAACATAGAACAAAGTATAGCTCACCTTGCTGCAGGCGTGCAACTCTGCAATTATAACTGCTTTCGCATCTCATGAGCAACTGAAAATGGGAACTGAAGAGCACGGCAATGTAAAGCAAACTGAAACCCTCTCAGCTCTCCACATTAGAGTGATTAGACTTCAACCAGCACAGTCTGGCCACTGCTAGGCACTCCTGCAAACCTCCCCTCAAGTGCTATCTGCAAATCAGGGGGTATAAATCACACTAGGAAATGGGGCAGGGAAGGAGAGATGCAGAAAGCGCTGGCTTTCGTGGGGTGCTGAACAGATACCCTTTCAGCAGGGAGAGTGCCCAGCCCACACACGTCTGGCTGCAAAAGGGCAAGAGTGCCTTGGAATGTGCTTAGAGCCAAGATGTGGCTTTGTACAGGCAGGGTGTGCCTTTGGTAATGAAAATCACGATAAAGAGCGAGGAAAATCAACAACGCAATGCCTCGGCCTCGGTCAGAGCCTGCTGTGGACTGCACACGCCTGCGCTGAGCTGAGCTGAGCCCCTTCTGCATGTTTTTACCTGCATGATGTTTCTACTATTGCAAAGCTTTGTTCTACAGGGAAAGCTTTGCCTGACGTGACGCTATCTAAGTGCTCTGTAAGGCAGGTACCATGGCAAGCAAAGGTTGCAAGAGATTCTCTTTCAAAGTCTCCTAATAAGCAAAAAAGAAGAGACATATCGAGTTGCTAGAGAGGAGTACTGGGCACATCAAACACCCTGGGAACAGCGTTCCTCCACCAATCTCACATATTCACTTCATAAAGATGGGGAATACAGCTATTTCCCTCCCCTTCAGCAAAGAAAAAGGAGAGACTCATACGGAACTGTATTAGCTTCATTATCAGCCTTTTATTCTGCTGCTGTTGAGCTGCCACAGCCATCAACCTTCCTGAAATAAGTCAAAGCAGTGAAGTCTGCAAGTTCACTGTGCACGTACAGACAGGCTTTCAAGCAATCAGTTGAAATATGGCAAGAGGATTTATACTGTGCACTGCCTTTGTTATTAATGAAGTAGCACTTTGCAACTAATGAAGTAATAGTAATAAGCATAGACAACAATTCATGCCAATAAACCACTTCAAAAGATAGAAGAGAAGGCTGCGTGGAGACCTCAGAGCAGCCTTCCAGTATCTGAAGGGGGCCTATAGGGATGCTGGGGAGGGACTCTTCATTGGGGACTGTAGTGATAGGACAAAGGGTAATGGGTTCAAACTGAAACAGGGGAAGTTTAGATTGGATATGAGGAGGAAGTTCTTTACTGTAAGGGTGGTGAGGCACTGGAATGGGTTGCCCAGCGAAGCTGTGAATGCTCCATCGCTGGCGGTGTTCAAGGCCAGGTTGGACATAGCCTTGGGTGGCATGGTTTAGTGGGAGGTGTCCCTGCCCATGGCAGGGGGGTTGGAACTGGATGATCTTAAGGTCCTTTCCAACCCTGACTATTCTGTGATACCGTGTCTTTAAAAACTCCTGTCAAGAACCCCTGGCGGAACAGGGACTTCTAAACCATAAAATCATTCTACCAAGTTAAAATGACAAAGAAAGATGAATTTTGTTCAACAGTTGTGAAACTTCCTTTACTTCATCACTTCTCACAAAACTAGGAAACTGGGGTCTTCATTCATGGTTGTAAAAGCACTCGAGTAAGTAATGGACCAGCCTAGAAGTTAGTGCCCAATGAGATACAAAGTGACTCCCAGAGGTTAGGATGTGCAGAAATAGGATACAGGGAGCACTCGGGATGCGCAGCATCAGGCGGGCAGCACTCAGCAACAGGCCGGAAGAGTTCACAAAGCTGGATGAAGAATCTTCTGGCTGTACTCCAGTACCCAACACAAAAACCAGGGCTTAGGGTAACGTGTTATTCTGTGCACCGCTGCTTGCAGAATGGAGTACGTTCTATCAGTAAAAGCAGCTGGGATCACAAATTTCAGTTTTCACAGTGCTTTCTGCATGCAGAGCTTAGAAAGGTTTGCAAATGTTTTTAGAGATGGTGAAAAGGAAGTTCAAAGTTGTCCAACCTCACACAACCACTTACAATAGCACTGCGGGTAGAAATTAATCCTCTGGCCAGAGGCCTTAGAAGGAAGTACCCTCATCTGACTGCGCCCATCACAGTTTCAATTAACAGATTACCATGCAGACTATGCCAAAAGGAAAAGCGGAGGAAGAGTTTTCAAGTAACTCTGTGTGAAAAACTGCCTGCAAAGTGCAGAAACATCAATTGGTGAAAGCTGCCCAAACAGGGCAACGGAGGACACAGCACAGGATTAAGAATGCAGACCCCATCATGGCATAAAAGCACATCCATAAACAGCAGTTTATGCCTGCCTCAGCCCCTAGCACTGCCTGCTGCAGTCCCAGGAAGGAATCCTTCTCTGCGGGAGCAGAAAGTAGATGAGCCCGGGAACGAAGAGATCACTACAGTATTTAAAGCTGTGAAGAGTGAAACCACTGAAGCCTGAATAATTTGCAACAGGCATTTAAATATAGCTCTGCATATAACCGATGTTTAAATGCTAATGTGACTCGAACAGAACCTTTGTGATTTAGCAACCTTAACAGCACGCAGACCACAGCCACGTAAGTCAGTTAAATACTCACCGAGACCGAAACATCCTCTATCTTCCTTTTAGCGCTGGAGTCAAATAAGACATTGCGTCCTCTCCTCTCGCAGTCCTGGTACACGATCAGTCGGATCTGACTTGGGTCAAACTCCGGCAAAGGCCAGCTTTGATTGAAAAATACAAGAGCAAAAGGATTAATTACCACAGCTCTTCATTACACTGCTCTTTCTGCATTATCTGTCTATACAAAGCATGAAGCTGAGCAAATGCAATGCCATTTCATCACACCCTTTCATCCTGTAGCCAGAATCATTTCTGGCATACACGGCATCAATCCACTACAAACATATACAATGACATGCGCAGCATTACCAGCTCTTGTGCTCTGTTTTGTGATAGTGAATGTTTCCTTCAAGTTCCAGCTTTTTGAAATCAAAGTCATGGGAAAACTCAGCTTTTGGGTGTAAAGACAAAAACCCAACAACCAGAAGCCCCAAGTCCCTCATCATTGCGAGCACTAGCTTGAAAGCATTCACAGTTCAAAAGCAGAAAGGTCTATATGCACAGCGGCCTCTCCCTTAAGTAATGAGTTGCTGCATTTGCAGCCATGGGTTGGCAAAGCACTGAACTCCACAGCTGAAAAGATGCAAAGTACCTTTCCACCCTTCTTCAGGTTTCACGCTGTAGTAACATATGTGTATCGAACTCACTGGAGTATTACAAACTAGAACGTTCACACTAATTTATATGCTTTGATGCTGGGAAACCAAGCGCCACACGTAGCTTGGTCCTGACTGTATTCAGGTCCTCACTGCATTCAGAAACAATCTCTTCTAACACACCTATTCCCAACTGCTTTTGTAGGGAGGAAAGGAGCTTCCTGAGCCTCTGCCTTTCCCCAGTGCCTCTGACTCCAGCGGAGCTTGGCAAAGGGAGCACTTGCAGGGCTCAGGCTTGAACACCCACTGTATACCCTGGTCATTGCATTCAGTTTCCATTTTAAAACGCTGGCCATCACAGCCCAGCAATCCCTGTTGCCCATGGGCTTGGGAATCCATTTTCACTGGTACCTTCTCGGTTCTTGGAAACAAGATGCCTGCTCTGTCCATGAAACCAGACGGAATCATCTTTCAGCTAGTTACCAGCCATTTCCCAGATCAGGTGAAATCCTATCTTCCTCAGCCTTGGCTTTTAGGCGAGCTGCATTAGTGTGAAACCCCGAGAAGTGAGAAACCAGGCGCTGGAACTTTCCAGCCGTCAATGAAGGACACAGGCTCCCTGTTTACAAGCTGGACATTTGTTGCAGCAGAAAGACATCCGTAAGAGGTAACACGGATTAAAGTAAACTGGCACAGCAGACTCCAAGATTATGGTGTACTTTCTGCTGTCCCTCATTAGCCAACCAAAAGGTTTCCTTCTCTGCACACATGCTCTATGAGACAGTATGTGAATGATGACTTGTAACCCAACAACTCCTACAACAGGTCACAGCATCAATCTGATCACCAAAGCTATGGCTGCCTATCTGAAGTTTTTAAGACTCTTCAACTTAGATCCACAGGCTTTACACCTACTGCGGTCCCAGGGAGGTGAAACTAAGCACCAACACATACAGTTACTCGCTCCCTTGAGAGAGGAAACACATTTCCTAATCTGCCCACCCCACCATTTAGCAACAGGAGAGAAAAACAGAAGCTGCAGGAAGAGAGTGAGCCACAAATGGCTAAAGCAGCTTATTACAAGAAGAAAAGCTTGAGCAACTTGAAGCTGAAGCAATGTGATGTGTAGATTTGGGGGCAAAGAGCTATGCACCCTCTCTAGGCACCTGAAGCCAAGCATCGTCCCCAGAGGGACGTGCCCACATGAAGAGGGGACTGCAAACCAAGCAAGTCTGTCCCTTAAATCAAGCATAGAGACAAACACAGAGCAGAGCTTGCACCTACCAGGAGCTCTGCTCATGGGCCCCATCATGCACGTCAGAAAATGTAAGACAACAAAATCCATGCTGTCTGATGTGTATTTGAGTGTGGCCAACTCAAAAGCACCAGAGCCTGCCTTCAGCTAGGGGTGAGGAGGCGAGAGCTGGATAAGCTGGCTTCCTGGAGGAACCATCTCCATGTATTTCAGTGAACTCCATGGAAGTCTGGAAACTCATCTTGTTTCCAGTTAGACAGACCACTGTGGCTCCCATAAAGAAACACTATGTGACAATAACAACGAATTCCTTGCCAAAAAGGTGCTATCGCTTGCTCCACCCTTGCGACGCATTTCATTCTCCTCCACGCTCAGACAAAAGCATCTCTTCCATTACCTAGTGCTTCTGATATTTGACTTTGAAATTACTGGCAAAGAAGGGCAGTAGCTGTTCCAGATCTTAGGGAAGTCTACTTATAAAAAGCTCCAAGAGCAGATTACACACTAAGAGGAGAGAAAGCTAAATATAAAACTCTTGCTGTATTCGGCAACATACTGGATCAAGGTAACAAGAGCTTGTTTACTCCTCAGCTTCGGCACATGACATTTTAACTTTCTCTAGACGAGCTTTTAGGGGATATTAACCCTCGTAATTGGTGATAGTTCCAGAGAGCGTTACCTCTGTTACATAATGGAGTCCTGAAGCACATTTCAGCCTCGCAGAACATTCCCTGGCAAGAGCGGGCCACTTCCCAAACCCGGAGAAACTGGACGAGAGCTGGGGAAAAGTTCATGTAGGCAGACAGCAAACAGAGGCAGGCTGGCACCTCCGACCCAGCCCACCAGAGGAAGCAGGGCACTGAGCAGCTTTGCTTTTATTGTTAGCAGCTTTGGAATACCTCTACGCATGGACACTGGGTAGATTATCCCTAGAAACGTCCAAATTCCTGCGTGCAATACACGGGGCATGTTCTCAAAACAAACAGACCAGGGCAATACTCCAGCACCGATGAAAACTGACCTAGATCTACTGAAGAGAATTAGTTCTGTTTATAAATGGAAACCAACTTTGACATTTAACTGATGTTTTCCTGAGATGCTCATAGGAAAAGCAGAAGATGCAGAATCAGATGCTCCAGCAATGTTAATGCGAGCCTCCATCTCCTGCACTGTTCTGAAGTGACAGCTCTCCTGTGTGACCCATCTACCGCTCTTTGGTATTCCTTTGAAACTGATTGAAGAAAACACAGAAACAAACAGTGAACAAACAAACATAAAAGCCATCACTGAGAAAAGCCCAACAGCCCTTTTACCAGTGGAAGCGATTGGGAAGCCAGTGCTGCAAGCTCATGCATTGCGCAAGAGAAGAAACAGCGAGCAGGACACCAGCCCTACGGAGATCTCCGCTACACAAATAGTGGCTCTTCCTGAATGAGATGTTCAGAAACATCCACATGAATAAATGGGGTGGAAATCCATTGATATATAAATGCTGTGTGGGATATTTCGGAAGCAAATCCTGTACAAGCGGCTCTCACCCAATGACAGCCCCGTTGAGGTCGGAGGGGACCTCTGGAAGTCACCTGGTCCAACCCCCCTGCACAGATGCTAAGTATAACACACAAAAGGAATGGGATTCTTTGGGACAGGAAGGCAAACCCTGATGTGAATAATGATGGAATTATCAGAAATGCATAATAAAGAAATCAAGGCCTGAAAAATGGTATTTTCCTGCATGTTCGCACTGAAGTACTACTATTGTTCAGCTCTTCTCTTTCATTTGTTTTGTTTTCCTGCCTTCTTCACCTTCAACCACTAGAACTATTATCTGTAGTTCACATTTACAGCTCCATTCCATGCTTCCCGACACCTGCACTGCGAGTTGCATGGCAATCCAGAACTCCAACTGCTCTCCAAAGACAGGCTTTTCTCATGTATCTAATTCCTGGAGTTTATTACTCCCATAGACTATTCTCAGCAAGAGGCAACCGAATGGCTTTAAACTGCTATTACGACACTGTTTGCAAGCTGCAACAGATGAAACAACAAACACAAATCCTTCATTACCACTCCACCAATTAAAACGAGCTTTTCCCCTGTAATTGAAAGCAAACACATTCCTTCCTCCTTGTTTCCACTGCAACACAAGCAGCACTTCTTCATTACCTTCAAGGTTTAGCTCAATACTATTTTTCCTCCTGCCTGAGACTTCACCTGTAAAACCATTTCATACTAACACAGCTTAGACAGTATCCGATTGCCTTTTAATAATTAACAGCTATTTTAGAAGCCTTAAAGAGAAGCACTTGAAGCAAACTGATCAAGGCATTCAGCAGGTAGTTCTAAGAGTTGGCTAAAAGGTGAAGTTGCTCAAAGCCAGCCTGTGACTAACCATTGGAGAAGTAAGTCGAAACTATCAAACTATTGTTTTCCTACATCATGTTACCCATAGTTATAAAAATTGCCTGGTGATGAATCACTTGGAACTATTTTTAAAAGCATCTACGCAAATGATATTTATAGTTTATGCCAGCTTATCTGTTCTGCGTGGTTTTCGTGTTAGCACCTTGGTAAAAGGCTGCCAGGAACAGCCAGGGCAGAGCAGGTCTACCCGGCTCCATGCCTGCCCTGTGAAAGGAAACTTCTTCCTCTGCTCCTGTTGAGCATCAGGACAAAGGTACAGGGATCCCCAGGGCTTATCTCCAACTCCTGCAGGTGATACTCTCCATGTACTGGTGTTACAGAGGCGCTTAGACCCAGCCAGCTTCTGCACAGCATTGGACAGAGGCTGTCCCTGTCTTGAAGGGCTTACACTGCAAATACGAGCTCACTGCACAGGGTGCATTGGGATGTCTGAGATGCAGATTAGCTCCGTAGAGATGCACATCCACATCAAAGCGTTCTCACCTGTATATAAAAAGTCCAGCAGCATTTAGGCTCCTGCACTTGCTTTCTTACAGGGAAGAGTGATCAGAAGCAAAAGCAAAATGGTCCTTGCTAAGTCAAACCAACACGTCATACACCTCTCACCCTGACTGAGGTGTCTTTTCCAATAAGGAATTCCCTTCTCCTGCCCAAATTCCTCTGCACATTTATCTGCTAGTGATTTGTTTTCTCTTTTGGCTTTGAGAAGACACAACGAAGGTTGAGTATATGGGACACATGGGAAGGGTATCACACATTTTAATACCTTCTTACTGCAATTCAATAATTCGCTTCTTATTGGTCCATTATTGTACCAGGACAGCTGTGCAGACCTTTCTGAAAGAGCACAACTCATTTGGAAGCAATGAAAACAGCAATGTACGGCATGTTAATGATGCTTCCAGCCTTGGAAGACCATCCATCAGCTTTTTTTAAAGAGGCATGGGCGGATTATCTATTTTATTCATAATAGCACCTGAACCACAACAGAACTTCACGAGGATTCACATGACAAGGGTGATCCAGGCTGATCTGCAAAGGTGGCATCTTCAGCGAGAGATTCCCCTTCCACGCTGGTGACATGAGTACAAGGCTGTGAGGAGGAGGAAGATCCCTAGAGAAACCACGGGGCCAGTACTTGGAAGACAGTTCACAAGACACTGGTCTTTCAAAAGCTGAGGTCACGGCAGGGTTGTGGGACCGCGGTGGGGAACGCCTGCTGATTCTGCAGAGAAAACCAGCGTCTGCGACTTGACCACAGCCACGGAGGGAGCCCGTGATGATGGATTGCGAAGGAGCTGACCCAGCACCCTGGGTGATGCTGCTCTCCATCACGCTGACCTCAGTGGGGTTTCTCAGAAGCCAAGGAGTGGCTCGGAAGAACTGATACGTGGACCACCACAGAGACAACCAGCCAGGAGGGGCGGCTGCTTGCTGCGGTTGCACTGTTCGGGTTAATCACAAGGAAATAAGGTTTTGTTTAGAAAACAGAGATCCCCTTCCATGCCTTGAAGGAGGGTGGCAGGTCCACAGGCACTGCAGCACCATAGAGGTCAGCTCCATCCTCCATCTCTAAGTCGGTCTCATTAATTTACCAGCTTAGCAATCCTCACCTTGAATAGCTGCACTACTTGAGCTCCAGGAAACTTCTCCTGCTTATACTAAGCCCATATTGTACACTAGGAACACAGTCAGCCAGGTATTTCACACTCGGTATAATAAACCTGGACCTAAACTTCAACTGGCTCCCAAGGGCCTCAGCTCTGTCCAGTTCTTTAACTGTATGTGAAGCTGACTTCAGTTTGGTTTCGTTTTTTGACTCCCTTTTACCCAGTCACTTGGCTCTCATTAAGACATCTGATCAATACACTGAAGCCCTATACATGAGCCAGATGCCTTTCCACAAGCAAAACGATGCAATACATACAAGTTAGATGCAGTCTGGTTAACACATAAATCATAACCTGGAGCGTGATACTGAAAATAAGACAGGTTGGAAGGGTCTGTTAAAGACATACAGCACTTTGAGGAAGTCTGCAATTCACACTGCTTCAGAATCTACAATTAGGAAGTTCACAGAGTGGTTTTGGGACTACTTCAGGTATGTCATTTCAGAAGGTGCTTGCTCAGCTTCTAGCTGATTTGAGCACATCTATCCCTGCAAACTCATGCACATCCACACACATGCTCTATTTCTTTTGGAATATCTGGTTTAAAACACGCACACAAACGCTCCTTAGTTAAATTCATTAGCACTGAAGACAACGTCTCACATTATTCAACCAGACCGCATCTCCCTCTGCAAAATTACAACAGCTAGAAGCAATTCAGGGGGGAAAACCCCCACATTTGTGCCGTTTAGCATGGAATTGCAGGAAGAATTGTTAATAAATTAAATCCCCAAAAGCTTCACATCTCTGGGAAGTTATTAAGCTTTCCAATAATTAAAATCATCTCAAGAGCAGTGCAGTGACCGTACCTGGGAAGCATCTTTGTCCCCCGAGCCGCTCCACTTTCCAAAATCCCTATAAACTCCTGTTGTGCCCGGCTGCCAACTCAGGTTAATAATAGCAATGAGCCATATTCATCCAAAACCACAAGACTGTCAGGTGACATATCAAGAGGTCTGAATTTAACTCAAACAAAAGACTCTCCATGCTGCAATGCAAAAAAGGCTTAATCCTAGCAACAGGATCCCAGAAACCACCTTCAAGGCAGCAGCTCTTCGGAGCTCAAAAGAGGCGTTTGTGCGGGGCTGCGGCCGCACTGCCCCGGAGTTTCATAACCCCAATCCTGCCCCTCCATTCCGGTGCACAGCCCAGGAAAACACCGCTTCCCCGCTCCGTTGTCTCCTCCGGGGTATTGCTGCAGAGATCAATCTCATTCACGGGCAGGCTCAGCGCAGAGCCGGAGCGGACATGTCCGCCCCATCTATCCTCCTCCTCCTCCTCCTCCTCCTCTAGCGATCCCGATCCGAGTTGAGCCTCATGACCCGCGTCCCCCGGCCGCCGTCCTGCACCTCCGCCAGCCGCCACCGTCGGGAATTCAGCCTGCTCGGATGAGCACAGCGGGGGCAAAGCACCGCGGCCTCCTTCCAGCCTGCACCCCCCCCTCCAGGCTCTACATTCCTGGGAACGCCGGGATGCTTGTGCCGGAGCCCGGGCAGCGGAGGCAGAGGCCGAGGGGTGGAAGAGCGGGCGCTGACAGCCATCATGTGACGCTGCTGTCAGCGGTGCCACCTGCAGCCGCCAGCCGCCATCCGCCACCGACACAGCGCCAACGGCCCCGCACGGGAGCAGCGGGCTCCGAACGCCGAGCGGCACCGGGGGATGCTCACGGGTAACGGGGAGGGGGAACCGAGGCCATAGCGGCTCTGGAGCGTGTCTGCAGGAGAAGTAAAACCCATGGTGGCAGCACCCGGCCCCCTCCCATCGGCTCCGATACGAACAAAGGCAGCACTGTGTGCCCGGCGCGGGCTCATTGATATTACAAGGGAAGCATCGGGAACGTGCAAGACATGTTGGAGAAGAGAAGGCTCAGCGGCTTGTTACAGCCTTCAAACACCCAAAGGGGCGACAACAAACCCGGAGAGGGGCTTTGGACAAGGGCCTGTAGGGACAGGCCAAGGGGAATGGCTCCAACCTGATAGAGGGGAGATTGAGATGAGCTCTTAGGCAGAAGCTCTTCCCTGGGAGGGTGCTGAGGCGCTGGCACAGGGTGCCCAGAGAAGCTGTGGCTGCCCCATCCCTGGCCGTGCTCAAGGCCAGGCTGGACACAGGGGCTTGGAGCAAGCTGCTCCAGTGGAAGGTGTCCCTGCCCGTGGCAGGGGTTGGATGAGCTTTAAGGTCCATTCCAACACAAACCAGGCTGGGATTCTATTCCTGTACGATTCCATGGCAAGCGGATGGCTATATAGGTTTGCTTCTGGGGGGGAAAGATGTAAAATAATGCCCACAAAGAAATCCTGACCAACCCCATATCTATAATCAAGGTTTCATGACTGCTCTTGTGGTAACCCAGGCTACGCTAGGAAGGCTGCCCGGTACAGCATAAAAGCAAAGAGCTTGCTATTTAAAGAGCTTTTTTTCCCCTCTAAATTGTGGAGGAGGAACAAGGGAGATGGACACGGAAGGGAGGAAGGAACCAGGCATCCAAAAAAGCAACGCACATTAAAAGCTATCAAGTCTTGTTACGGGCATATGAGGGGCCAATCATTCATACTATTAATTTTGTATTACCTTTGGACAGAAGTCAAGGAATATATAAAGGCAGGAGACTGGAGCATCATAGCTCCTATTTCAAGAGGGTTTTTTCCCCCCCAGTGCCTTAAAATCCTACAGGTTTTGCAAACATTTCAAATACAAAGGCAGCAAAAATCCATTTATCATCAGGATTGTCTGTTCCGCTGCATCCCACAGCGCTAAGTTTAGGGCTGTCAATGATTCCCCCATTGCAAAGGGTGGGTGAGCAGATGCACTTGTTCATGGGCTCTGGCCCAAGACCCAACAATCCCAACAGCCCAAGTGATGCTTTGTCGTCCAAGATAGATTCCACCACAGAAAACTGAGCTCCCTCTGATGCTAGTATAAAGTTCAGGGATAAATCCTTCATCTGTTGACACAACAGCAGTTTTACTGATGCTTGATAGAAACACAGTATCTTTACGTTTGGTGCTGGGCAACTGTTTTGACACAAAAGCACTAAAATGAAGATACAAATACTTTCTCAGTCCCAAATCCAAAACCGTTCCCTTTCGTCACCACGAATGTTTCCTAGGAAATTGCTCATTTAGAAATGAAGAGTCGAGGCCCTGGCCCCACAAAGACACACGTTGCAGACTTGGCTCTTCACACCTGACTAGTGCCAGGGAATTCAATGGAATTACTCACATGAGCAAAACTGGGCATGTGCTGTTTATAGGACCCATGCCTTAAAGCCAGATCTTGCCTCTAAAGCCTGAAGTGCCAAGCCTTGGGAGTTGTAAGCAACATTTGACCTCTCCTACCTTCCTGATCCAGTGCAAGCAATGTGCTGTGCACAGTAACTTTCCTTACCTGTGTGGCAAAGGCATCACTCTCTAAAGGTTACTGATGTCAAAAGTGACCTTTTTTCCTTGGACATGCAATGGTGAGAAGTTCAGGGGCATGTATTATGTAAACATTTATTTCCAGGAGGAACAGCTAAGGTTTCCATTTTACCTCAGGGTAACCTGATGCGTATTAAAGACAAATGCTTTGAAAGTGGGCACAGACTCCATCCACCAGGAAAAACCCTGGAAGGAACTTCTCTTCGCATAGAAACAGACTCAAAGTAGCTGTAGCCAGATCAGTGAACACCCACTGCTCGAGGAAGGACTCCAGGTACTCAGTGTGGGTTCATACATGCTATCACCATTCCCGTATCTGTGAAAGGCCTTGGGCCTCTAAGATTTAACACACACCATCCTCTTCTCTAGGTGTATATCCAGGCACAGTGGACATCCTCTTTATGATCTGGACCAGAGGAGGCAAGTCCTAAGAACCAGCATCTCGGTTCTAAATTGCTGAGGATGTGACAATCTCTGGTCACACCAGTGGTGTTTTAAACCTGGGTCCAAGCCTGCACTCAAATCCAAACCTACTGGCCACCAACTGCACATGCAAAGCCACACTCAGGGAAGGTTCTGAATACATTGAAAACTACTGCAAAGGTTCACAGGCACCTTTTGGGTATAAATCACCTGATTTTAAACCAAGCAGACAACAGAGTTTGCTCCAACCACAGGCTAAGCAATGAAATGCTTTGGGTTTGGTCTCCATAGCCAAGTGCTTTCAGTCCTTCTCCTGAAAGAAGGCGTCCCTTCACACATGTTGTAAAGCACACAACAAAGAGCCAGCAAGCCAGCCAAGAAATGGTTATTGCTCAGTACTGCAGGAAGGTAGGAGCTGGAAGCCACTCTAGACAAAGAGAGAGAAAACCAGTTAGGATTTAAGTTGACATCTGACTGGGAATACTTGGAGAGCACTTCTCTCCAAAGCACTCCCCTTGTAGGATCCCACTGAGCAAGACTTTCATAGTGCTTTCTGTGCATTTCCCTATCCCTGCAACAAAAATCCCCCTGAATTCCTCCCAGCTGGAAAGGAAGAGCAGGCAGGATTAAAGCACAAACCCTCTGCACACAACCGGAGCACAGACACATACCTGCACGCACCATAGATACGCACACACAAACAGGAGCCCAGCCAAAGGTCAGCAAGAGCCAAAATGATGAGGAAAATCACTGCAACCTACGTGTGGGTTCTGCAACACCCAGGCCACGTTTTCTTTACAGGAAACCATTTTTAAAGACTGAAAAAAACGCAATTAAAATACTACTACTAATAAATCAAGAGAGAAGTAAAGCTTCTACATACCCAGGAACCTCACTAGCAGCAAGAGGTCTCATGACTGGATTAAACTCTCTACCAGCAGTGTAAAGGAGCATCAGCATAAAAACAAATGCCTGGGAGCATTCCTGGAAGGCAGTGTGGAATATCATCTTTCTCTTAACAACATGGATGCTGAGGCCTCAGCAGATTGACCATCCCTTCACTGTTGTGATTTATCAAGTCATGCTAAAAGATGCTTAAAGCAAAACTAACTATCAAAGTAAAAACCTGAAGCATGGTTAAGCTGCTGGCACATTGGTGCTTGTTTTGTATCGTGTTTCCAACTGCAGCCCACTATAAATAAGACACCAAACAAACCTCCTTAATACCAAGTGGTACTGGGAGACAAGAGGGCATTTTCCCCCGGCCAAACAGTTAGTGCATTGTGCCCTCTCGGGTGTGCACAGCAGAATAATCTTCTGCTGCAGCTATTAAAACTAAAGTGTAAATGGTTCAGTATTGTGTGTGGTTAATGGAAAGTTGGGGAGAAGAAGGTTCCAGTACAAATTGCTTTTGATGCACATGAATAGTTGATGGAAATAAAGAATCTTCTAGAGTTATCTGGTGCGGCAGACGAGCGGTGGGGTGGGGGGAAGGCTTTTTCCCTCCTTTACACTGTGTAATTCTGGATAGGTTCTTCAATCCTTAAGTTTAGACATAAAACTAACTTCTGTTTTCCATCCCTTCTTCAAAGTGTGAGTGACAACACGACCCTCAGTGACATGCACCATCTATATTTGTTCAATACACGAGGCTTCCTAGTACACAATACAGCAACCTCAGCCCCTGAAAACCAGCATCGACATTACATCTGAGGTACCACTGCTGAGCATTACTGGTGTGATTAAGAAGTGACTGTTTCACAATGCTAGAAAGAATAAAACCAAGCTCACAGGCTTCCATTGCAAAATCTGCTTAGGGAACTCTCTAGTGAATTAATGCTTTTTGTTTTGGAGATCACAGATGATACACAATGAAGAGAAAAGAACATATACTGGAGTCAAGGTTGACTGCAAGAACTCTGTCGCCATGAAAATGAATACATCTTAGAGGGATCTCTATAGCTCCACTATTGCTGTCAACTCTAACATTAATAAAAGCAATAAACCCTTGAATGACTCCTGATGTAACAGGAGTGCTTTGGTTGAGGAATCGCAACATTTTCATTTGTTTAATAGGCAAATACCGAATTCCCTGTATTTATCTTCAGCTTTGCAAAAGGGCCTGTAGGGACAGGCCAAGAGGAATGGCTTCAACCTGCCAGAGGGGAGACTGAGATGAGCTCTTAGGCAGAAGCTCTTCCCTGGGAGGGTGCTGAGGCGCTGGCACAGGGTGCCCAGAGAAGCTGTGGCTGCCCCATCCCTGGCAGTGTTCAAGGCCAGGCTGGACACAGGGGCTTGGAGCACCCTGCTCCGGTGGAAGGTGTCCCTGCCTGTGGGAGGGGGCCTGGAATACTGCACTATGGAGCCCCCAAACCACCGCTACCTCCAGCACCAGGGCTTGACAGCACTCAAACCGCCCACCCTAGGTCTGCTGCAGCGCCCAGCACATCCCACATGCACCCTGGGAGCCGTCCACTGTGTCAGGGTGGATGCTGCCATCTGCTTACCCTGATTAAAACATCCTGCAGTACTTGTTTCGGGGTTTTATAAGGGGAAAAAATATTGCCTCGGTGGTGAAAGTCACACCACGAGCTGGCAGCGTGGGGACCAGAGCATTCCTTGGCCCGAGGCCACGTCCTGTAATTGATTAAGGTGGCTGCACTTGTGACTGAGTGATAATTGAGAGCCCAATAAATCTCCACACAAGTATTTGCCACTCAGAGATGGAAAGCAATTGTTGGGGACCCCTCGTAATGCCCTGCGAGTGACAACAAATACAGCGAATATTAAACCCATCAAGAATCCCCCTGGACCACTCGGAGCTTTCCTGCCCAACATTCACATTGTTTAACCCTCAGGAGTGTCAGACGCACGAGGACTACACCTTCACGCTTCCAGCTAAGTCATCCCAGCACAAACTCAAATCATTCCCATTCATCAAGGGTTTGTCGAGTGCTTCCAAGTCTTCTCCCTACCCTAAACCCATTTATCTGCACAGACAGCACTGCTTTAGGCCAGCCCACTTCTCTGTAGGGAGAGGAGAAGAAAAAGAGAAAGGAAAGGAAAGGAAAGCTGCAGCTGCTCAGGGCTCCCGGGAGAAGGAGGAAGACACATGTAAGTAGTTATTCTCCAAAGATTCACACTGATCAGTGCCTGAGCAGCCTTTTACTCTGTCCCTCATGTGACTGTTTAATTAGGTGTTGATTCACCCAGTCATGAGACACAAGGAAGCAGGGCTGCAAGCCCTCACGTCAAAGGAAAAGTAATGCCTGTTCTGCCAGTTTCTGTATTAGCAAAGCACAAAGGGGACATCCAGTTCTGAGAAGCAAACCTCATGTTTCCTTGCCCATAAGCCAAACCGTCAAATCACTTCACCCTTTCCACGTGAATAAAAACAGGACATAGGAGTTACTTCGGGGCGAGATGCTTGTGAGCTCCCTGATTATCCACCACATCTACAACGTGAGCTCCTGGCCAAGCTCAGGGTGTGCCCTCCATCCGGTAACCCAGGTGGGAGCTGCGGCAGCATCCATCCCTGCTCCTGGGGGTGGATTGCTTGTTTGACTCTGACAAAACGAACACGAGCTGCTTCGCTGCGGCTCCGTTGCTGGTTGTTAACTGCGAGTCTGAGCCTCCTTCTTACCGAGAAGCTGTTCTGCTATGGGGTCCGGTTGCCACAGCAACAGCCCTGTAAAACTAACAGAGAAATTCTCAGCCCGTGGTAAAACAATTTCAAACTGTGGCTCCCTGCAATAGGAAAAGCCGGTGGACGTTATTCCTAAATCCTCAGTTCAACTGGGTTTGACACGGGTAATCCCAAAACGCTGCTTCCAGTCTAAAGCCTGGTGGTGTAGAGGACTACAGTGAACTTGAGCTTGCTGGCTGCAATACTAGGTCACTTATCAAGACAGTCATAGAAAATTAACAGACGATGATCATTCTTCCAATGAAGGTGACATTTAAGCTCAGTCACTAACACGCATTAAATGCCCAAAGGTTTTTCCTGAAGAATACCGCCTTAACCCTCTGCTCTGTAGCGTTCTAAACACTGTGTCTGTAGTCTCACCCTCCTCATTTGGGGAGATTTAACTCAAAAAAGAAATTAGACTTGGGATCAGCAGCTTATTTAAAACACATGCCTAAGGCTGAGCACGAGCGGTTCGTTGGGAGCAGTGGAACTCCTCACATGTCTCCAGTACAGCACATGGCTTAAGCAGAGTGCTGACTCAGACCTATCCCCCCTCAGCTTTCACCAAAACCCCCTCTCAGTTACACTGAACAACTGCAAACTAAAGACAGAGGATGATTGTATAAACACGTATAACAAACTGATACGCAGGGAATGAAATCCCAGCCTGGCCTATCTGTTCACGATGCTACTTTATACCAACATCCCACAAGTGAGGTACCGGGAGATGCTCCTCATCAACCCACAACTGTCTGACACCACCGTATTTGTCACTTGGCACCTAAGCATCCTCCAACACCTTCAAAAGGCCGATGCTTGGCCCATTTCCATGACCTTTCTGCACATGGAGCAGTTCCTCGCTTCCACAACAGCCTCTCACCACCCCCTCAGTTAACCCTCAAAACAGGTCACCAGGAACTTCACCGCACGTCAAGGCTACTGCCCCGCTCTGCACCAGAAACAATGAGAACACTTTCATAGACCTGCCAAATCCATCCCATAACTGCTTTTCAGGAGGGAAGACTCTTCTAACCTGGCTCCAGCCTGGGACTGAACATCCTTCCCTTACTGGCTCTACAAGTTGGACGGGGCCTATTTAATTTGCTGAAGGAATGAGATCTTGATATTCCGATAGCCCCAAGACTACAGTGAGGAGCCTACACTGCTAATTCTCCAAGGCAAGAGTCATGCCACTCAACTGTTCTCCAAATTAAGCATGCAAAGGTGACCTGAAACTATTTCAGGTAGATCTATATAGAGCAGACACCAAAGACATTGCTTGACTTCACTTTTATGTAATTCTTAAGGACATGAGGACAAACCAAAATCCGATGCTTGAACAAGCCACATGGCCATACAAGTTCATTTAGTACCTGCAAGAACAATGGAACAGCCTGGCATCTAACAAACCAGTGCACTAGAACTGGGAGGTCCTCAGTACTTTGGTTCCCCAAAGCAGAAGAGCACTTAAGCATGCTTTTAGCTGTCAGCCACTTGTGGTTCCTCTGATTTTATAGAAGCTGTTCAATCTTTAAACCAGGCTTAAAGTGCTCCACCGGGTTTGCAACAGAGCACTTTGCTCACTGCCATACTGACCTCCGTACTCTCAGATTTCCCCTTTGGTTTTCTAAGTCTCGCTACGTGCTCGCAGTCCTGGGTTTCTAAGAACAGTAGGAATGGAATACAGCGTAGGACTGGCCGTTGCCCTGGGATGATTAAGCAGACTAAGCTTTTCAACACAACTATCCATCTAGAGGGATTTTCCCTGCAGAACAGCTGAACCAGTCATGTCTTACCGAGGGCTCCACAAGACCTTGCACATGCAAGCTCTGAGCATCAGCTGAAAACAGCTCCCACGTATCCACAGAGCTTTGCTCGCTGTTAAACTCTTGGTGTGCGACACAGAAGTTGCAGGTTGAGCTCAGAATGCCCTCCCGGGGTATCAGCACTGAAACTCACTCCAAACACACACCTTCCTTATCGCTGGACTGAGCTGGAACACGCAGTCCAATCCAGCTCTGCCTCACCGCTCACGGCATCAACAGAATCCCTTGATAAAACCTACATTGTTCCACTGGGAGAGGTTGTACTTAATCAAGATATACATATATATATTTAGCGTATGTTCAATAAACCCCTTTCTGCCAGTAGCAATGGATTTGCTGAGGATGCAGTTCCAGACAGCCCCAGCCAATGCAGTTTGCCAAGAGCACGGCTGGGGCAACTCCTGCCAGTCTCCTAGAGGGGTCGCAGCAGAACGAGCCATTTCCCGACTCAGCATCAGCTCCTGCACCTTCTGTGGCTCACATACTGCAGCCTAACAAGAACAACAAAGCATTCGTTGTTTCCTCTTTTGTTCTCATTCAGAAGTATTTTTCTTGCCTCATCTTTTTTCTCCCTGTCCACCCCATCCACACGAGCATCTCTAAGACATGGGAGCTCAAAGGAGCCCAGTGCTGCAGGTATCCTGCCGTGAACCAAAACCAGCACCGCACGAAGCTATTTATTCTGCTGCATCAACAGGAAAGGCAGGCTCACGTGCTGGACAGCAGCGGCTGTCATTGCCACCAGGACACTTTGGACTGAGTTGTTTGTGGGATTCTATTTATCTTAAAGGAGCTGTTGGCAAAGTAATCACTCTCTTGGCTCTTGGTTTCCTTTTCCCCTTCTCATGCTAGCGCATGGCATTTGAAGTGACACAGCAGTAACCCCAAACAGGATGCACCCTACGGCTGGCGGCAGGAGGAGGAGGGGACAGCACAGCACCCAGGGGAAACCTGCAGAAGGGAAGGGCAGCCCGGCAGGACTCAGCACAGGACCGAGAGAGCAGAAAGATGGAAGGGAAAGGGAGCTGGGCTGAGCTCCTTTCTTCCTCTCTTTGTAAGGGTAAATACAAGCTTCCAAAGCAGAGCACTAAACAACAGGGACAGTGATGATGAGGGAGAACATTACAAGGAGCAGGGAATACCAAGCAGAAAGAATCCTGCAGGATGTATGCATGCATTAAGTCACAGCAGCACCATCCACCAGTTCCAGCTGCATTTACACACCTATCTTTACCTTTCTGAACATGGAGCAACTCCAAAACGCTATCACTTCATACTCACTGCACTTGCTTCCATTAAAGAAAATCTGATGGCACGTTTTAAAATACACATTTTCAGACTAACAAAAATAACTCATCTGAGGAAAAATGCACACAAGACACTATGAGAAAACCTACTGAAATGTCAAGTATATCAGTTTTATACCAGAGCAATAGCTTTGGTTACCTGAACAAGGAAGTCTGACACGCATTTATATTTCTATAGAGACACAATCCTGTTACGGTGTCTTAAGGATTTATTTTAATATGATTTTCCTTAAACCCTATACTTCTCAATTATGTCTGGTTTGGAAAGAAAGAGGTCATGAGTTCACGATGAGCATCTCCCGTGTGACTAAAAAGCACATGCCGTTAAGAAACCAACATGCCCAAGTTCTCAGCACCTCGGCCCTCCATGCTGTCAGCAGAACAATTTCCTTCTCTACCCAGAAAGTGAAGTCACTTCCAGTAACTCACGGCTGCGGAAATACATTTAAGAACTGGAAAAAAAAACCCAACCACCTTTTTCTGCCTGACTGTTTAAGTTCTATGCCAGACTTTGGGCTGCCTTTAAATAGAAGTACAGTTAGCGCCACGAGCCAAGGCACTGTCCTAACGTTTGAGGCATTCCTTCAACCCTCTCTTAGGGTGTAATAGCGCTCTTTGTCCTGTAGGAACAAGAAACTTCTGGCTGCCTCTTTCCTGAGCAGCTTCTCAGATGTTCAGATAGGGTCATTCAACTGGAACAAGCTCCAGAGGAGGAGCACGCGCTCCCCCCGTGCTCTGCAGCCTCTGCTCCCTACACACACGCAGGTTATCATGCGTGCCCATGTGTCATTAACACCTGAACCAACATTGGCTTTCTACCTACTCCTGGAATCAGCTTTCCTGAAAAGGGGTAAACAAGCCGTTGAGCCACGTCTCTGAAGGGCAAGAACATTGCCTAGGTAGGTCTTGGAGGGGGCAGAACCCCACCAAGGACCTGGCTCCTGTTTGATAGTCCCTTTCGCAGGTACCTCACACGTGCTTCCTCCAGACTGTCCTCGCTCTTAATTACCCCCAAATGAACTCAATGCCAAGTCCATTTTCATAGAATCCCAGCCTGATTTGTGTTGGAAGGGACCTTAAAGCTCATCCAGTCCAAACCCCTGCAGGGACACCTTCCACTGGAGCAGCTTGCTCCAAGCCCCTGTGTCCAGCCTGGCCTTGAACACTGCCAGGGATGGGGCAGCCACAGCTTCTCTGGGCACCCTGTGCCAGCGCCTCAGCACCCTCACAGGGAAGAGCTTCTGCCTAAGAGCTCATCTCAGTCTCCCCTGTGGCAGGTCAAAGCCATTCCCCTTGTCCTGTGCCTACATCCCTCGTCCAAAGCCCCTCTCCAGGTTTCCTGCAGCCCCTTCAGGCACTGGAGCTGCTCTGAGGTCTCCCCTCAAGGAACCTTCTCCAGGCTGAACAAGTAAATGAAAAGGTTTTCTAAGAGGGGAGCAAGAGACTGAGCACCAAACTGTGAGAGCCGCCACTTCCATAGGTGTGGAGGCTAAAATGAAACCCAAAACAAGCATCTAGCAAAGAAAGCAGCTGCTCCCATGGGCAATGCTCAAACAAACCATATACCCTTCCTGCCTTAAAGTGGGAAATGACACAGGAACTGGGGTAAAGATACTGCTCAGGCTTAAACAGACACAATGCCAGGACCTGAAGTCAGGGCTGAGCTGAGCTCAAAGTTTCCTCATTTATCAGCTAAAACAGACGGCAGAACTGTAATTTGGCTCCTGCTTCTTTCCAGTTACAGATCACACAAACTGAGAGGGGAGAGGGTTTGTGGTACTATTTAAAGTTTTATGTTTTGTTGACATTTTGGCTGGCGCAAGGGAAAGACATTTGAAGAAGCTGCAACAATGCACACGCAGACCTGGAGGAGTATCGAGTACCATGAGCACGCAGGGCACAAACAGTACCTATGGTAAAGGAAATACGACTGTTTCTGTGATGTATTTTCATAGAATCATGGAATGGTTTGGGTTGGAAGGGACCTTAAAGCTCATCCAGTTCCAACCCCTGCCACGGGCAGGGCCACCTTCCACTAGTCCAGGTTGCTCCAAGCCCCATCCAACCTGGCCTTGAACACTTGTACTCATTTCAGACCGAAACCCACTGCTGACAGGGTTGTGGAAACATCCTGGATCAGCAGTGTGTGATGGATCATTTCCACACTTCAGGATCGCTGCTTCCAGCAAAGGGTGGCTCCCACTCATGCTACAGCCCATCACACGGTGCTGCTGGTTGTTCACTGGCTCGGGCTGAAGGGGACAGGGATAACTACAGCTGAGCTTGCTGTTCCTGAGCGGCACTGGTACCACTGCAAAGTCCTTCTATACCAAACAGGGGCTGCTTTCAAGGCCATAGTTTCACAAACAGGTAATACATGAAAGCTGAAGGATACCCAGATTATCACCCTGGAAGCATGAGGCAAAGCTCTTCCAAATAACCAGCTTTTACACACAGTCAAACTGCTTGAAGTCCAAAGGTTTAATTACTTCACAAGGGCCATGAAATTACTTCTTCGGAGGAGACAGAAAACTCTGTACAAACACACTGCACTCACAAACGCACGTTACACACAGGCACTGTTAATATCCTGTATGCAGTCTGTGTAGTATTTTGTGCTGCAATTCACGTGTTCGAACAAGTTCCTCTGCGGTGCAGCCTATTGCGAACACTGGTGTCTGCAGCAGCGATGGGTGTCGGAACACAGAGAGCCCGCGCTGCTTCTTACGCAACTGCGCAGAGTTACCTCCATTAAAACCTTCAGTTGGGCACCAAGCAACAGCACAAGGCATTGCTGGAGGAATAAATCAACCCTCTCCACACAGAGACCACACAATGGCTGTTTGCACTGATCAGAACACATGTGGGCATGTGCTTCTAGGAACAAGCGATCAGCCCCACTGAGGGAACTGCCCCTTCTGAGCGTGATCATCACAGTCACATTCCTGAGGCACAGCAGGATCAGGTGCACCCGGTGCAAACGGGGGTTTGTCCAAGGAGTATGTCTCCTATGCGAATGCTGTTACTACACAGCGCGAGGTGGAGTAGCTGGTGCATTAGCGAGTCGTTCACAGATGAGTAAAACGACTTCCGGGTTTTAATGGGCATAACTCCCCCCCTTCAGCAGACACTTTATAGATTAAGGCTCTCTATGTACACCACAGAGTTCTTCAGGCCCTCAGAGGCACGCTGCGCTCTCGGCCAGCTCCTGAGCCCAGCACAGCCACGCTGCGGATGCGCTGCTGCAAGCGAGCTCTGCGCTCTTCCTGCCGTTACTCACTAACATGTGATCCTGCAGACGCTCTGCTCCAGATGCAGCAACAGGAGGGAGCGCAGCCCCCAAGCACCAAACCACCGCGCGCGCTGCTTTCCACTCGCAAAAGGCACTTCTGAAGTGGCCATCTCCTGCGCTCGGCCCAGATCCCCACGCCAGCTGCAGGCTCCAAGCCACACTGGAGCGGCTCATTCCAGAACAGAAGCCTGAGCTCATCCAGGCTGTCACCTGCAGCATACACTAACTCAGAAGTGTACACACAGCAAAGGATAAGGTCCTTTGGAAACACAGGCAGGACAGGGCAGCAGTCAAGCAGAGGAGCTGGCCATCCCGAGAGCGAGGTTTACAACGTGAGGCGTTTCAACACCTTTGGGCAGCAGAGAACGAATGGAGGAATTGCTTGAGAGAAGGGGAAGACCTCACATTGAACAAACAGGTACACACAGACCAGGCTCTTGGCACATCTTCATACCTCATGACCTCAACTGGAGAAGGAGACAAAAACCAGCACCCTTACGTTTGCAGAAAGCCCTTCTTACAACACTTGCTAGCGCAACCCAAGTGTAAAGAACCATTTTTACACACGTACATTTTCAGACATGCAGAAACCATGGCACGGAGTCCGCATGCTCCTTCTGCCACAGCAGAGACGATGGGCCAGCTCACCCTGTCTCCACAGGACAAGGATCAGAGCAGGGTCTGCCTCAGCACTGTTGCGTCAAACCCATGGGAAGAGGCCAGCAGACATCCACACGTTCCAGAGGGAAAACTGCCACACTTGCTTGTCTGGCACATACAGCTGGAAATCACAGAACCACTGAATCCCAGACTGGTTTGGGTCAGAAGAGTCCTTAAGGCTCATCCGGCTCCAACCCCTGCCATGGGCAGGGACACCTTCCACTAGAGCAGCTTGCTCCAAGCCCCATCCAACCTGGCCTTGAGCACTGAAATCCAAGAAAAGCTCAGAATGCAAATGAGAGGATTCACCTGATCAGCTGGCAAGATCCAAACCAGCACCACGGCCTGAAGGCCGAACCAGCAGAGATGCCGGGGGTAAAAAGGCACCACGGGATTCACTCCCCCAGCCTCTCCTCAGAAAGATTTTAACTTAGAGGAAGGAGTTGAAACGCTGGAAGGGGAAGCAAGAAAGCGGCTGTTGCAAGGGCAGCTTAGCGAGGCAGGAGACCGCAGGCATCCTCACACAACCCGTGCCATCCCAGGAGGAGGAAGCGATATTGCCGGCTGGGAGGAAGTCGAAGGCACCGACCTCGTGATGTCCACTAAGGGCAGCGCAGCCTCGTGATGCCAAGTCCTCAAGTCACCGCAAGGCCCCAGCCGCCACAGGAGATGCCAGTGTGAGAGGCACCAAGGGTGACCCTTACCCTGCGTTAGCTCATTCTGCATCTTTGCCTCCTCCAGAAAGAGGGAGCAAACGAGCAGAGAGCTTTCCCACTGCCCTGTTCACGTTCCCTGTTCCATGGGAAGAAGCTGAAGCAAAGCAAGGACTTGGCAGGGTGCATTCCCAACAGGGCAGAGGACAGTCTTCTAAGGCACAACATCAGGTAGTCACAAGCACCCCGACAGCTTTCACATCATTGGCTCATTCGTCTCATTGCATGCACCAAGCATGACAAGGGCACTGATCCAAGGCAATTCCTTTGGATCTGATGACAGTAGAAGTTAAGTACCACCATATGGACCACTGACCCTCTGATCTGCAGCACCTTCAGCCCCTGCACAGCCCCAGCTCTCAGCACTGCCTTCTTCAGAACTAGCATATCATTTTGAAGGAGCTGCTGGATGTTCTAGCAGCAACACGTGCCTACCTGGAGAAGCACTTGGGGACCTACAGTGGCATCAAAGAGGGCCTGGAGAGAAATTGTCAGAACCCTCCCTGTGCTCCAGAGGTGCTTCCTGGAACCTATCTATTTGTACGCCTCTGCTTCCAAGACAAAAGCTGCCTGAAAGCACTTGGAAGGTACATAAAAGCTCAGATGACAGGAAATGCACAACAGAATTTGGCAAAAAGCAGTACTTTGGAGAACAGCAACAGACTGCAAAACGCAGGCCAAAGTCATCACAGCCACAGAGAAAACTGCACATAAATCAAAGTGAAAAACTTGCTACGCTCAAGCTAACGAATGCAACCAAAAAGCCAAACCCAAACTCTTGCAGAGATACTACAGAAGGGATGGATTTTTCTATAAAAGACAAAGCCTAAGGGACATTAAAAGGCAAAAATGAGCTTAACAAGAACACAGGAACATTTGTGATGTTCAAGAATGTGAAGAGCCTTAAAGAATCATGGGACAAAAGCTTTTTAGATTCATCACGTAACTGGAAGAGATGAAAAGCTGGAGCTATTGCCCAATGAAGAGCAGCTGAAGCTCGCTCTGAAGATAGGCTTTGGGGTGGTGAAATTCCAGGAGTTTTACAACTATTGGTGAAGGACTTGCAGAACACCAGATGTGAACAAATATCAGCACACAGTACTGCATTAACAGCGGGTCATGGGCAGGCTGGCTTGACGCACTGAGAGCACCTTGAGGAACAGCTTTGAGGAGCCTTGTGCGGTGCTGTTCAAATAGGAGTGTCCTGGCTGTGCTGCCCACCAGGATAACAGGGCTTGGGAAGGGATGTGCCCCCCTTGTCTGTACACAATCCACCTGCTTTTGATAGAAAAGCCTTGGGCTGGGTGGAACGGGAGACACTGATTGCTGCAGAAGGTTCATTCGCTAAGAATTTGGGCAGTTCCATTGCTGGCTCTGAACTCCTTCAGCATCTCACGGAGCAGCGCAGCCTGCGGTGGTAACCCCTGCTCTGAGCACAGGAGGAACAAGCACAAACCAGCCCCTGTACCATCACACCACACACGTCACCAGCGCCTTCAGAATAATGAGAAAACTTACCAAGAACTCGTGTGGGTACAACTTCAACTGGAAAAGTCAACGTCAAGACGACTTTCATGTTCCTCCTTCACCTTACTCCAGCCTCCACTTTAAAAAGTCCCCAGCTGCACACCCCTAAGTGTCTCCAAGTCTCTCTGCAGCTTACTTCAAGAAGCTAGCTCCTGGTTCAAGCAGCATTTATGCTTTTGCAAGAGAGCACACAGCATTTCTACCATGAAAGAACAATAGCTCTGCAGAGGAACCGGCTCGTGAAGCATCTTTGTAGCATGCGACCCGCTTCCAGCCCTGGGTTTATTGCAATTCCCTTGATGAACCCCACTGCCAAAAATGATGTGAAAGGAAACAAATCTCAAGATACCATTTAAAGTCGCTGCCACGGAGAATAGAAAGAGCCTGGGCTGATGGGGGACACTTGCCTAGACACACTTCAGGAAATACCACTTTGCAGCCAGCCTTAGGCCTTTCTTATCTCAGGAACCTGGCAAACTGCTCCCTCCATAAACGAGCAGCATGCATTATAGAAAGACCCCAAACCCCGTGTTTCCAGGATAATGGCCTTCTCCATAAATAAAGAAAACACTTGAAGTTATTCATTCCTGTATTTTCCCACTTGGAAACCTGCACTCCTCCTCAGAAATACCCGGCTAACCAAAGCAAACCCCTAAAGGAAGAATGTGCCTGAAGGAGCTCCACACCACAGGGAAGACCCAAAACTGGAAGGGGTTCTTTCAAGCTTGAACAATTACCACACAGCTGTAACTCTACGGCAGGTGATTCTACAGGATCAAAACACTTTGCAAACACCAGTGGAATGCCCCTGGGGGCAAGATGGCTCTTTAGAGCTCCCTAGATTAATATACACACATATAGTAATACATATGTTAAGTGTATATATATAAAAATATATACATTAAAATGGCACTGAAATTCTATTGAGCTGCAGTGTAAAAAGAACTGCTCATCAACAACACCTCTATCCCCCAGCTAGTGGGAAGCATGTCTAGAGACACAAAGGAACAAATACCTGACCTTTATAGGATGGAAAATCCCACTGAGTCCCCCCCATCCATGCAACCCCAAAAGTACCAGTCCCATAATGCAGTACCGCAGGACCACCCCTCTCCCTCTGCAGGTTAACAGTGCTCCAAGGGCCATTACCCCCTCAACAGACACACTCTCCTGCAGAACCCCTGCTGCAGTCCCTACAGCTGTGTTTACCACTGGAAGTACTGCCCACACATCTTCATAACAGAGACATAAAGCTTGAGAGCTGTCAGGATTTACTGAGCTTTAGGGTCAATACTGAGCGGGTTCTGAAGAGCAAAACTCTGGTATCAGATTTTACCTTGTCATACTCTGCAGAAATGCTTGGCTGCTTCTGCTCAGTTTAAGGAAGCTTTGATGAGATTGTTTCTGTTTTACTAGGGAAATTGATGAGAAAACCGTGGCACAAGGCTCACTTAACTGCTACTTTGAGATGTGCAGACATTTTAGACAGGTAGAGCAGACAGCTCATGTAAAAACACATAAAGCTGTTCGCAACAGGAATACTTGGATTCTAAAATCATAGCAAACAACAGACCTGAAACCACATATTCTCACCAGCTATACCGGCCCAAGCCTGGGCTGTGCTGTCATCGCAGCACCCGTGCCAGATGCTACAACATGGCCAAGAGCTCCTATTTATAGTAAAAGTTGCCCTTAGGGAAAATCCACTCACGTGAGGAGTATTTGCAGCAGAGAGCAGGTACCCTGCACCTTGGAACTGAAGGGTTTGCCTCTTCTCTGGAATAGCTGCAGGTGTTTCTGTGCTGCTTCTAAACAGATTTTACCACCGAAGCCTTGAATATTCTTGCTCACCATGTGAATGTCGAGGTTTCTGTGTCAGGGCCAGGCCTGCCTGTTAAACTGGAGCTGAAATACTAATGCAGGGTGGATCTATTGTGGTGTCCTAAGGCTGGAAAATAAACTGGGGGGTTTATTTATACATAGAAAATAAATATACAAACATTTTATATTTATATACATTTACTTTATATATTTATATATAAAAACAGATACGTCTCCAGCACCTAGCTCTGAAGGTCCGGCTGGACCCAAACTCCTAAAGTTTCACAGACAGCACAGAGAGAGATTCCAGGCAGGAAAAGGAAAGCCCTAAACAAAGCAACAGCAACCCAAAACATGTTTCCATTGAAAAGCATTTATTTCTGCAGCATCATAAGCTCTGATTAAGTAGAATTTATGCCCTGGTAAAGCTTCCCAATAAGCCTGATGAACATGCAAAATATATTCACAGTCAAAAAGAAGAATAAGCATCAAAATCATCCTTAAGTACTGAGCTCTACTAATGTCACTGCCAGAGGAGTTGGGCTTTTCTCTCCAAGTACATATTATTCCCAGAATGTATTAAGAGAACTGATGTACTCTTTAGGGCTGTTCAGTGCAGTCTCCTCAGCAAGAGGACAACGCTTTGAAACTGAGGACAGAAAGAACAGCACTCAGAATAATTCTGTTATTTAGAATATAACCAGACAGTAACATATCAACCCACAAACATAACCTTGCCCAAACGTAAGTGATGAGGCTGTTGCCTTCAAGTGTACTGGAACCAAGAACAGCCTGCAGAGCCAGAGTGCTTGCTCCCAGTCTGCAAGGACCCGGCTGCAATAAATAACAGCCTGTGTATTGTGCAGAAGTTCCACCAGGAACTGATAAGACCATACACAGTGAGGATTAACTGGAGACTTATCCCTGAATGGAAAACGAAAGCAGCCCTTGGGCAACATGCCCAGGGGGCATCTGTATTAGCCTTCAGAAAATGGTACTTGGCTCCTGAAGGGTCTCCCACCCATCCCAAGAGCCTCTGCCAAAGAGCCATCAGCATCCCAGGGGTTTTATACCTGTGGGCCTGCAAAAACATCCAAATAACTGCAAAATCACAGCTCACATCACGAAGTGAAACACAAACAGAGGAGGAAAGAGCAGGCAGGGAATCACAGAAAGGTCTGGGTTGGAAGAGACCTTAAAGCTCAGCTTGCTCCAAGCCCCTGTGTCCAACCTGGCCTTGAGCACTGCCAGGGATGGGGCAGCCACAGCTTCTCTGGGCACCCTGTGCCAGCGCCTCAGCACCCTCACAGGGAAGAGCTTCTGCCTAAGAGCTCATCTCAGTCTCCCCTCTTCCAGCGACATCTTACTTGGATTTCACACCCAGCCCGGTGCAGGACCATGCAGGTGAAAGGGAAGCAGAGACCCTGCCAAGCACTCACTATCACTCCTTTCAACACAGCCTTGATCCCTACATTTCTGCCCCAGGGTCTGCACTACAGATGTTGAACCCACACAATCTCTTCACAAACCCACCACCAAGGGAAGAGGCAAGGCAATTGTACAGAGCAGCCCTTGCACCCCTTCCCCACCAAGGGGCTCACCCCAGTGTTAAGCTGATTTAGAAAATGAAACAGATATGATTAAAATGGTTTTGTCTCAAAAAAGACTGTTAAAAACAGGAACCACACTGACAGTACACAGCAGAGAGGTGTGCGAGCAGCTGTGAGCAGTGTCTATACAAGGTGTGTGCCAAGAGCTAAAGCACTTTAGGTACTGCCTGGGAGCGTGCCCTGAGTCCATAAGGACTTCAGAGCCCCATCAATATCCTGTGAAAACCATGATGCTTAAATCACTGCAGATACACCATGAATCACCTGAACTGCTCGGTTTAAAGGCTGGACCAGATAATCCTTGAGGTCTCTTCCAACCTGGCATTCCATGGTTATACCACTGCAGTCAGAAGGAACATCCCTCCACATAAAATTAAGCCACATCAGCCAGAGAACTCCCTTTACAGCACCCCAAGTGCTGATCATTTGCACGTAACACATTGAAAGAGGGCAGGTGGGAGGAGAGCTTTACCACGCTGCTAGAAGCACCTCAAGCAGTGCATAACCCTTACTAATGAAGCACGCTGTATTTGCACCCAGCGATCTTTGCAGGCTACCTCCTCCCCACGCCAGCCAGGACGGGGGCTGCACTGCTCTAAGCACAACGCACCCACGGAACAGCACTTCTCTTACAGACACAAACTACCTGCTCCTAAGAAAACGAACCCCCGGGAAGCCCATTTACAGGCCTCCGAGCACAAAACAGAGGCACCAAGCCCTACGCAGCTCCACGAACTGGGGCCACCCTGTCCACGGGCTTTGGGAGCCCGACGCTACACACAAAGGAGGGTTTGGGACTCCAGAGACAGCCCGCGGGGTCGGTTTAGACACCCAAGGGGCAGGGTTTGGGACACCACAGACACCCGACGGGGAGGGTTTGGGTCCCTTCCGAGGCCCACCCGACCCGGGTTCAGGGCTCCGGCTCCTGCCCCCCGCGCTGTGCTCTGCACCCCTCGGCCGATGCAGTTTTGTTGCGGTTCAAACACGACGAATTCCACCAGAAACCCTACA
The DNA here is from genome assembly GCA_039720435.1 of Amazona ochrocephala. Lineage (NCBI taxonomy): Eukaryota > Metazoa > Chordata > Aves > Psittaciformes > Psittacidae > Amazona > Amazona ochrocephala. The sequence goes on from CM077889.1 coordinate 19,057,783, forward strand.
CCTCTCCCGGCAGCGGCCAAAACTTCACGTTTCCCCCTCCCTCCTTCCTCCGCGTTCCCGAGGCTGCTCCCAGGGGATCCAGGCGGAATGGCGCCTTGCCCCGGCTCACAGCATCCCCGGAGCGAGCCGCGGGGGGCCGGGGCCCCACACCCGCTCCCGGAGCGGGGGCCGCCGCTGGTCGCGACCGGGAGAATCGCGCAGGAAGGCGGCGCCGGGCCGGGGCTGAGCCCCGCTCCGCACCGGGGGCCGCGCTGAAGGGAGGCAGCGCCGTGAGGGAAGGGAGGGGGGAAGCACGGCTCAGGCTTGAGGAGAGGCGGCCCCGGCAGGAGGCAGCGCGGCGGCCCCGACGTGGCGGCCCCAAGAGGGGGAAAGCTCCCGCCCAGCGCCCGCGTGAGGGGCCAGAACCGGGGCAGCGAACCGGGGCCGCTCAGAGTCCCCCCGGGGGTGAGGAGAGCGGGGGACGGGGCAGGGAAGTCGGCGGCGAAGTTCGGGTGAGGGGAGGAGGGCGGCCCCGTGCTCGGTTACCTGAAGACACAATCGTCCCGGGCGTCCCTGGCCGGGGAGATGAGCCCGTGCTTCTTGTTGAAGAGCTTCTGGAAGAGGGTGGGCGGCATCTTGGGGCGCCGCCGCCGCCGCTGCCCCCGCCGCCGAGGCGCTGGGCTCCGCGCAGCGCCGTCCCCTCGCCGCGGCTAGTTCCGCCCGCCCGACTCCATTCGGTGTCACAGTCATATGACAGACATTAGTCACCCGCCGCTGCCGGGAGGGGCGGGCCGGCGGGGCGGGCCGGGAGCCGCGGCCCCGCGGGGGGAGCCGCAGCCGAACCCCCGCGGGGGGAACGACGCGGCGGGGTCCGCTCAAGCTCCTGCGGCCGCAACCACCGGGTCCGGAGTGGGGGTGCGCGGCAGCTGCCCCGGTCCGTGCCGGGAGCCGGACGCGCACGGCAGGGGCAGGGCCGGGGCCGGGTGTTCCCCGAGGGGCGGTGATAGCGCGGCGCTGTTGTTTTCCTTCCTCGGAGGGGAGCTGGAGGCAGAGGCAGCAGGAAGGCGAGATGAGGTCAAGAGCCAGGCGCCAAGTCCTGCTCGGGACCGCTTTCCGGTCCTCTCATGCGGGGATGCGGCGCAGGAGGGTGACTTACTGTATGCCAAACGTAGACAATCCAGCTCTTGCCCCCCTCCTTCCTCCCATGTGCATGAAGCGGTGACAGAACCAACAGAGATGCACCCCATCCACAACCTACACAGGAGGTGTTTGCATGCAGAGAACCATCCTTGCAAACCAAACACGCAGCCAGAACACAGCACTGAGGACATTACACCCTACAGGTGACTGCAGAGCAAACATACGAGCTAAAAAAGGGGTGATAGATGTTATAAAATCAAAAGGATCCATGGATTTCTGCAAAACTCTTTATTGGTGGATGCGTAAATGAAATGGAAACACTGGTTACAGCAAAGACTCCTTCAGAGTCTCACTGTCCAGATGCAACACTACTAGAAAGTTTAATTAAGGACTAAACAAAAGTGACTCATCTGCTTTCCCTAGAAACTGGAATGGAACTAAAACAACATGATGTAAGATTAAATTAAGCAGATGATTTTTAAAAGGCATCATTTAGTGCGCGTGTAACATCTATCCAATGATTCCTCACAATCAACCTTCCTGTAGATAAATCTTCCTGCCTACACAGAGAGCATGAGGTTTAACTGAAGTGTCCATTCAGTGCACATTGCCTTGGCCCCATATCTCTCCCTTTGGTATTTAGAGGTGAGGAGCCCCAACAGAACCACTTCCATGCTCGGTCTTTCCCATCCACCAGCTACCACATGCACCCTATAGTGCTGCACTGTGAGCAGCGAACATCCTTCACTGTCTCCAAGCACTCAGAGTCTCCTAGACATACACTTGAGATGACCAAACCAACTGAACGGTGTTAATGAAAAACCTCTTACAGAGGTTTTTTAATTTACTAAACACACTAGTGATGAATAGTACCTGAGTGGCTGCATGGACTAACTCACTGTGATTCCATTGAAGCCATTCAGACTTCAGCACATCCAGGCTGTGCCGAGCAGCCCTGCAGACATTGACTGTGTTTCTCCCCTCAATCACTGCAAAAATAAGCTCTTCTGTGCTAGCCATGAACCGGCTGTGACCCATAACCTTTATCCACTAATATGGAAGAGCCCGCTTCCCCTCTGAATGAAATCTCATGTGGTCATTCTTCAGCTTAAAACCAAACCATGGGAAAATGCCTTCCCTTGGAGGAAAGCAGAACAAGAGCAGATATTGTTGCAGCCTCAGAATGAATAAAATGTCCTTCCCTGGGGCAGGGAGCTGGCCTGGTGGGTAATTACACTTTCTCCAAGAGTCAGACAAAAGATGGCAATAAGAAGCAGCGCTTTCGTAATTGAATGGAAGGACAAGGGAGATTGTGGTTCATGATATTTCTGTCCTCCTGTACAGCCTCATCACATCAAGAGAAACAAAAGCGTAACTCAGCAGCATTCAGACTACAACCAACTCTCCAGGTACGGGCGGCATTTTCCTCTCTTATGCTCTCCCAATTAGTTTGTCAATATTAGTTTCTTGTAAAGAAACTACAAAACGGTTTAAGGCAAAAGAAGGGGGTTTTCCTGGGACTCCTACAATGCCCTTGCAATAAGACAGCCCTTTTATTCTTGACCATCCTTTACTTGAACAATCATCGTAATCACAACTTACCGGATACATAGCTTGCAATTTTGCTTAAAGCGACATGAAGGAGCTCACCTCTGCCTCCCAGGGGCTCTAGATTCTTGCATAAATACCTAAGGCTCAGTGTTTGTAAGAACAAGACTACTGATAATGAGAAGCAAACCCCAGAGGACTCCAAGGAGTTATTGGCAGAACTCATTCTGCTAATGCTGAAAGGAAAAACAACGTAATGGCATCATTTTTAACCTTAAGCCATACAGTATGTTTATACAATACTTGCTCATAAAGTAATCTAGCAGCATTTGTTGGCACTTCCTTCTAGCCCAGAGTAATGGGGAAAGGATCAGGGTCTGAATTATCACAGGTATTTTCAGATGTAGCCAAAGTAATTAAAGCTGTGGATTTTATACATCTGCTTGGCATGCTCTTTCTGGAAATACAGAACTCTCTTCCAGGGCATGAATACTCTGGGTGATAATACTGAGAAACAGACTTTGAGAGACTTGGAATGCCACGATATCATGTGAAACCTCTGAAAAACTGCATTTATGTGTACAGAAGAGTCTGAGTAAGGGGTGTTGTGGTGAGAATGCTGCTGGGATCAAGATTACTTTAGCCTACAGTGAATTCAAGTGGAGAGAAACTGTGCTCTCGTCAGTGTTTTCAGAGGCATTCAGCACACTGCTGAAGAACAACATCTATGGATTAACAATCCATGAGCTGAACTGGAAGCACTGGAAACCCAACCTTTGTGCCACAGAGCCTGAAACAGTAACCTGAAAATCCAGAATGCCAATATGCACCTCTTGAGATAGTTCAGCTACAAAAAGGGGTTTTCTACCCTTTTTGTAAGGCACCTATTCCCTCTGCACAAATCTGAAGCCACTAGAAGAAACACTGACTGAGATGGGCAGTACTACAACATAACCGTGATGAAATGGGAAGGACTCCAGTACGACAGTGGGTATGTCTAGAACAGCAACAGAGCAAGAGGCAAAATTAATTCCACGAATACAACATGTTCTGCTCTTCCCAAGTCACACGTTTGTAAAATCTAAATGAACTTAAGAATGATCTTTATGGAGCCCTCACAGAACAATGACAAGAATAACATGTAGTTGCTTGTACAAAATAATTTATATTAAGTACCTGAGTCAGGTATTTACAAGCTTATTGCAAAGTATTCTACTCAATTCAAACAGTGTATATGGCCAAGAAAATAGGGCCATTAATAACCAATTTGTAGTTGTGTTTCACCTCCTTCTACAGCAGCAGACAATGATTTCTTCTGTTGACTCCTGCTGAAAGCCAGAAGCCTCATCTGCGTTTACAGTAGATCCAGTTTTTGGTACTTGTAATAATATCTGTGGAGGGGGGGGAAAGGTGGCAAGTTAAACCCTATCAGTAAGGGACACATTCTGGATTGTAAGAGCAAGCTGTTTGGACAAGCTGGTTTGGTGTTCAACAGACAGCTCTCGTTTGTCTGAAGGAATCTGAATCTTGTAGGTCAGTTACCAGTGAGAACAATGGTTCTGAGTATATGTACCCTCTTACTGGAAAAGAGCATCATCCAAAAGGCTCCTTGAGCAGATCTCCAGCATAAAAACCCCACCATCACCTTTCTGCAGTCTAATTCCCAATTCCCAGACTCCTCTAGAAAAGTACTAACAACCACAAACTTGTTCTGGCACCACCACTTGCTGATTTCCAAGATCCACTTGCCTACCAAGTACAACCTACGTTCTGTATTAGCATAATTAACTCGGGCACATGGCTTAACACCCTTGATCCATGATCTGTACAGAAGCATCAGACGATTGCCTTTGATACAAACACACACTTAAAAGCACTTCCCTGCCTCCTAGATGCTGTACGTAACTCAATCTGTAACGAAGTGGGAGAGTATTTGGACCTAAGAGATGCAATTCCATCGAAAATTTGTGTATATTCAGTATGTTTAAAAGCTATTATGCCTATACAGCACCACTCCATTCAATTAAAGCAGCATAAATGACAAATACAACTTGCAGGAAACTTGCAGACATTGTTAAAGAACTACTTTAAACTTAGGCAGACATATGCCATCCAGTGGCGCACCGAGAAACTTCAAGAGAGATCAGGGGACTTTACCTCTGGTTAGCAGTGAGGCAGTTTGGTTCAGTGTTCTCATTTCTGTTTAATGAAAATCTAGGAAGTGAAGAAAGGAGCTTCCCCTCTCTTAAGGGTCTCAGGGGAAAAGAACAGAAACCTTTCGAGAGAAACTGATACTCTCTAAAGAAAAATATACCCCATTACTTGCACAACTTTCAGGGGGAAAAATACTGGCTGCTAAAGCATTTAGCTGAGCAAGATATGAAACACAGCAAAGGCTGAAAGCTCAAGGCAGACATATTCACCCTAGAAGTAAGGCACAGGATAATAATTTATGAAACAAGCTGTTATCTTTTCCAGGGATTCTCCATACCAGCAGTGAAGCTCAAAGCTGTGTTTAGGAATAACTTGAAGAGGTGCAGATATTCCCAAAGTTATCTAGTGGCACATCCTGGCCTTAATCTAGCTGATAAGACAGGCAGATTGTATGAATTCCTACACTAAAGATCCTTGGAGGAGAAAACATCAGTGTAGTTTGTTAGGGAAGCACTGCTGCATGAGAGCAAGTCAGAAACTGGAAGTTTTCAGTATCTTTTACTCTTTAGCCTTGTGATTTGCCAGATATTCAGACTTGAAAACAACCCACCCAACCTTTAAACACTCAAATAGCCAGTGAGCACCAGTGACCTGTTTCTGCATGTTGTTACCTTCAGGCACTCCTTCGGGAAGGGAAAACGCTTTTGAGCTAACTGGGATTTGGCAAAGCCTGGGAGGCCTCCGGCATGGTGAAGTTCTAACAATGGAGCAGATTTCTTGTCTGGCACACAGAGGCTGAAAAGATAAATGACAGTTCAGTCACACTGCTATTTCCACTGAAGAAATACTCCTCAAGCTTTCTTCTAGGGAAATTAAGAGATGACATGCAGAAGGCTTGTTTGGTTTTAATCAGTAAAAAGAAGTATCAGGGTGCACACTCACATCTAGCTCTGCAGGCTGAGCACAACCAAGATTCTTTAAGACTTTATTTTCCTCTTTGTTCAGCAAACTCCTGGAATTCCTTTGCTAAATAAAAACAGAGAAGAATTCAGTGTTAGTTTCAAACTCTCCAGTTTTAGTGCTACAGCATTCCCCATGAACATAATACTGTGTATAACAACTCCATTTAGAATTACTAAGAGTTCTTTGGGGTTCAATTCCCAATCCCTGGCATTCACTTAAGCTCTCCAAACTGAGTTTACTGCAGCACAGAATACACACTCTTTGGGTCCCCTTCACAACTAGGGGATAAAGCACCTCCTACTACTTCTCATATTTGATTTTTGTGACGATTCACAATTCTCACTTCCATGTTGTGCCTTTGCTCATGAGCAGGGTGCAGCGGGGACACTTACCACCACAGCATCTGCCTGTTTGGCTGGCAGTCCTTCTGCAGTCAGCCCCGCTGATCTGGCTGACGTGTTTCCTGGCACATCAACCTGAGTGAACAACGCTGCAGCTTCCTCTACTGTGTTAGTTTTCTCTTGCTTCTTACACTTCAGCCTTTTGGGTTTAGCAGTTTGAGCGTCAGGCTAAAGGGTGAAATAATTACATCTTGTGTTAGAAAGTGAATCTCTGTTGTCTGGTAAGCCCTAATAAAGACAGTCCCACTCATCCTCAAGCTCTACACAACTGATTCAGTACCACTGACACAGTCAGTCTGACAGATAGTGAGTTCAGGGGTACCCATGACTATTACTGCTATCCAGAGGTAGAGGCAAGCTACGTGTTCACCCCCTGTGGGGCACCCCTTTCCAGGGAACTGCTACACTTCCAGGTGGAGTTTCCACCTCTTCAAGGAAGTTGCAAGTCATCTGTGCCACAACCTAGCTGATTTATTAAGGATCTTTCACCTTTCTTTCCGGTCCTAACGGTGAAGGATGGCGCATACCAGTTTTTAGGACCGGAGTTTTCTCTCTTGCAGGTGTAATTCTACAGACTTTTTTCCCTGTGATAAATTTCCAACAAATGAATTAACTTTGAGACAAAGACCACAGCTACTCCAACACGTACCTTACAGGATGGTTTTCAAAGAGGGATCATTCCAAAGCCACCCACGTAAACACACTTTCTCCCTCCAATATAATCTTCATCTCCCTCCCCCTGCCAACAGAGCTGCTTTACTCCTCTCCCCTTCCTTGAGGATACAAGGGTGCTTATCAATCTTATGTTCAGCTGGCTACTTACTGCTGGACACACTTACTGTGGAAGCAGAGGAGCTACATAATCATAGCAGCCTGTGCCAGTGGCAACTTCAGCTGCTATTACAGTCCAGATTAAGCAGGGACAAATTACGTGGTACCTGGGCCACAGCCAGAATTGCATCAGTCACAGTTCAGAACTGTAGTTATATGAGGGACTCCTCACACTATTTGTGAAGCTGAATTAAGTTCAAGCAAGAAGCATGATACAGTTCTGTTCCTGGATAAGTTAAATAAGAAATGTTAATTTTCATTGAGCATCACAAGTGATTCAATGGAAAAACACAGAGTTTGGGGCTTTTTTTGTTCTTAACACATTAATTAGAGCCAAGTCTTATTTACAGGAAAGATTTTCAATTCATACTCTCCCTTCTAGACATAACTCAGCTTAGCCTGTGCCAAGGGCACAAATGACCCAGTGGAAGCCTGCTCAGGGTATTGTGCTATCATTTCAGTTTGGGTAGAATATTCTGTTGTCTCACAGCTACTACAACTGCTTCAGGTCACATTTTACCTGCCAGAGTAGTTGAAACACTCAGTGCTGAAGAGCTGTATTGGAAATTTGGTGGTCTCTTTCTAGGAGAGGAGGAAGAAAAAGAAAGTCAACAACTAATCTGAGTGAACGTTAACATTCAGAAAAAACCCAGTGTGTAAGGAAATCATAGGAAAATACAGCCTGGAAAGGGATAAAGCTTCTTTGTAAAAATATTGTTATTGAGGTACTTCATCTCGCTTTACAGTTATTTGATAGTTTATCATCAAGTCACACAGCTTATTCTGAAGATACTTGGCATTTGAGACACATTCACTAACGTACTCAGCACTGAAGCACATCAGGACAGAACATGTTTAAGGAAGATGCAAGGGAAAATCAGGTTCACAAAATTCAGACTGAACTGCATAGAGATCTGTAACATTAAGATTGGTATAAATGTGTTACGAATGGAAATGTTTGCATGTAAGACTGGAAACAGCAATACAAAGGTTACAAGAAATGACACTGTTGCTATAAAAACCACTCAGGTTTTAATATCAGGACCTGAAGGCAGCACTGTGACAAGGCCAAGTGTAGAAGACCCTTCACTGTGATAAAACCACACCACAGATGACTTGTCAACAGGAAACCTGGCATCCTCACAACAGGAGGGTGGCAACAGGGTCACAGCTATTGCATACACCATATTCTGCTTCATGTACTCCGAATAAAAAACCAGAGAGCAGGCAGCAACCTGGTCCAAGGTTGATGAAGATGGAAGTCAAGCAAGATTCTGAAGCAAAGGAGCAAAGAACAGAAAAGATCTGCCCAAAACCTAATATTGTCCTGGGCAAGCACAGAACACCAGAGACTTAACAAGGACCTGACAACAGGTACCCTTCATACTCTGTACTGCACGGGCAATCCTGGCCAGACCTGGGGACACGCATCTTGCTGCCTGTGACTGAATAAATCTGACAGCAGAAGAGCAATGGGATAAAAGCAACTTATCTGGGGATTCTGTAAATAAACGTCACCTTCCCTCCCATAAAATCTTTCACTGAGTTTTCTTACACTGATTTCCCTACTCCTGCAAGACCAAAACAAAAGCTTCTAAGGCAAACTCTTACCTGGCTTAATGCACCAATTTCAAAGTTAGTGAGGACCCAGGTAGCTAAAACTCAACAGAATTGTTTGTAGGATCAGAAGCTTATTCATATTGGCCTTTCTTTGAAACAGCATTCAAAGGAGAAAAACCTGAACACTGCAGTGCATTAAAGAGCCTGTTTTGCAGATTACCTTCTAGTGCACTGGCCTTGAAAATCCTCCGGTACAGGTTCTACAAAAACACAAAAGCTAAACTTTAAAAGAAAAAGCAGAGCAAAGTAGACAATGTTTTAGCACACACTGAATAGCAAAGCCAAATACTAGAAGGAAACACAGACCACTAACAGGGAGCTGGTCCCTATTTTGCAGACATGCCTTAAATGATCACTACATATTTAATACAGGTTCCTTGCACTGGAGTGAGATTTGTTTAGGTATATATTCTGAAGCATTGTAGAAAAGAATTACCTAATATTGCTGACAGATTTGAGATCTGTGGCATCTTATCTATGGCCACTGCTTTGCTGGAGTCCAGGAGAGTAGAGTTCTTGTACTTGCTGAAGTCCTCAGTGTGAAGATGACTTCTTTCTGGACATAAAAGATGTGAGTGCAAGCTTCTTATGTTGAAGTTGAGTTATTAATTTGGAGGTGTTTGACTCTAAGCAGATTTGTTAGTCACCCTCAATAAGCAGCTTGTGTCAACAGTGACTATTTAAAGCTTACAGTATGCTTCAAATTACATCTCATGCACACCAGGCTGGAGAACCAGGTATACACATCCCATCCCATGTTAAGCAAAGGTTGGCTTATAACAAAGATCTGACCTGGCAAGCCACACTACAACAGGCCGCTAGTGTTTCTATTGTAGGCAGTCCCCCCCCATCATTTTCTACATCAAATAAAGCTCAAAGACCCAGAAGTCTCACCTGAACCATCATCTCTGAATATTTCAGGGGACGGGCAACTGTTCGGGTTGTCACTAGCACCTGTGTTAAAATCTACAGTTGAATCTACATCTAAACACTCCAGGAGATAGGTTGTAACACCTGTGGGAAGAGTCATTCCTGTACCTAGAGACAGAACAGGCTGCTATCAAAAAAAGAACAAGTACCATCCTGTACAAACCAAGATTTCCTGATGTAAGTTTCGCTCCTGTAATGACACTGTCAAGTCAGTTTCTTATACTGATTCATAACACAGTTAAAGAAAACAAATAAACAAAGGGCATCCTGAAGCCAACTTGACACTGCCATAAGCTAACAGAAGACACCTTCCTTGGGCAAAGCTCACTAGAAATACCTGAAGAATTTAACTTCTGATTGGGCAACTGTATTTTCAGAAGGACAAACTATTTAGGCATAAGCCTTTAAAAAGGCAGGTTTGAGTAAATTAAAGAAGTCATGGCCACGATGAGTTCTGTCAATATAAAACCAGGATCATGTGGTTTCCAGCAGGCTGGGCTCAAGTCTTGTGAGCCTCCCATCCTGCATGTGCTGCCTACAATTAACTCATGTCTCTGCCCATGGCAGGGGGGTTGGAACTGGAGGAGCTTTAAGGTCCTTTCAAACCCAAACCATTCTGTGATTCTAAGCTACATGCCTCAACAAGAAGCAGAAGTTCAGACAGTGGTCTCAAAACCTTTACTTTGTAACATCACACAGAACCAGTGCGGGAACAGCACACCAATGCTTTTATAGACGTATAATTAAAAATACATATCGAATGTCACATTTAGCTTTATACAGATATAAAAATCAATTTAATAATACAATGCATTGCCATTATACTCACTTGAAGTCACGTCAGCATTCTTCGAATTGTCTTTACTTTCATTGTTGATTATCAGGGACTCCTAAAATTAAATGACCAACATAAACAACTGGTGGGCTCCAACTAAAAGCCAATGTTTTCAAGAAAGCAGTAGTTTTACAGCAGTATCACTTGAGCCTTTTGCTGCAGCAGATTTCAGTTCAACCACACCTAGTGAACTATTTTCTTGCCACTGCAGTATTGACTGTCCTGTAACAGCTCCACTCAGTCACCTCACTTTGTTCCAGTTTTACTAACACGAGGAAGAGCACAACAGCAACTTGCCAAAGGTCTGTGTCTGAACTAGGAGTGAGCAGTTCCCTGGAATCACAGTCTAATGAGGTATCTGCCACACAACACAATTGCTACAGCTTTTCCTCATTAAGGATAATTAGTTTTGTGTTTTTCCATGTTACCAATAGCTCCAACCACTTTTATTCTGACCAAAGACACAGGCAATTATCACCAAGATGCAGGACCAAGTTCAGCCTGAAACATTCATCACACACACATATAATTCATCTCTACTTGATGAGAAAAAGCATTTAACATGTCACATATCTTTGATTCATTCTCCATAAGTTACTAGCAGATAAAGAGCAAGGCAGCACGCTCACCTTCAGGGGTACATTGCTTCCTTCAACTGCCTCTTCTCTTTTATCCAGGCCTGTTGTTTCTTCGACATTCACTTGATTGCTGCAGTTGAAGAACAGAGCTAAGCCCAATACACAGCGCTACGCTACAGAAGCTTCAACATCACTTTAGGAGGTGCAACAAATAGTCTGCAAATCCTCAGTGCACTGAGAATTCTCACTCCCACAGAGCTCTCATGCAGGCAAAGCAATGCGAACACTGAGCTGGTGTTAATAATGGCGCGTGTGAATGAGCTCCAACAGACCTTGGGTTGCGCAAATCTCTCACTTGGGTGACTTCAAGGCTTTCTGTAATGTGGGGGAGGGTTTTCACACGGGGCTTTCTCTGCAGGTCTAGAGAAGAGTAAGTATTGAGTTCAGTAATTTTAGTGGAGGATGACTGCTTATAGGGCACCTTTAGCTGTTCCCCCACTTCCATGCCCATCACAGTTTTTGTCCCTATATCACAAGCGCTATAAAGGCTGAATTTGCTTTACTTTTACCCAAGCTTTTTCCCAGCAGTATATCAGCAAGGCAAAACAAACCCAAACCAACAACCAGGCTTCAAGGTAGAGTTCAGGTGTTAGGAACCTGCTGATGAAAAGGAAAGAAAAGCACAAACACCTTGAAAGTGACCATTATAACACCCCTTTTCATTACTAACAGCTAAGCAGAGGGAATTGTCCTGTTTCCACATCAGCTCCTGCTTTTTCCACGCTGCAAAGGACACGGACCTCAACAAACCTCTTCCAGGAGCAGCTGGGATGACACAATGGAATGCCGAAGCAACATAACACTGCAATTGACATGAACCTTCCCCAGAGGAATATTTAATGTGCCCAGCGTTCCTACCCATCCCTCAGGGCGCCACGAAACCACCCGCACTGCCCCAGCCCGGCACAGGGCCGTCCCCGCAGCCGCCTTCACCCCGGCCCGGCCTCCCCCCGGCCAGCAAAGCGCTTACTGCCGGGCTTCGGCCCGCGGGAGCTCCCGCTGTCGAAGAGGCACCGCCGGCACTGCTGGGAGGCACCGGCCCGGCCGACGGCTCGGCCCGGCAGCAAGGCCGCCCCCGGCAGCGGGGACAAGTGGCGCGTCTTCCGCGGTGCCTTCCCGCCGCGGGCAGCGCCCGGGCAGCGGGGCCGCTCCATTGCGGGCCGCGTCCCGCCGGCAGGCGCTCAGAGCCAAGCGGGGCCGGGACAGCCGCAGGGGCCGGGAACCGGCTCCTCAACACCGCCAACCGGCGCCCCAAGCCCGCAGCGCGCAGGCGCGGAGCGGCGGTACCCAATGCCGGCAGCAGGCGGCGCCACCTCCTCACGGCGCCGGGCGGAGCGGCCGAGGGGTGCGGGAGCTGCCGGGGGGGGCGCGGCACGGCCGGAGGCGTTTGTGAGGGGAAGGGGGGACCCGCAGGGGCGGGGAGGGAATGGGGCTCCTGCTTGGGAGTGTTAAACGCGGCTGGTGTGCGTTTTGTGTTGATTAAAACGTGAACTTCGTTGTTTTGTTCAATGAACCTCACGGAGCTCGCCCAGGCCAAGCACAAACGGGCTGGGGAAGACTGGATGGAGCACCTCTAAAGAGAAGGACTTTGGGGTGTTGGTCGATGGGAAGCTCCGGGTCGATGAGAAGCGGAGCGTGAGCAGCAGCTCAGGGAGGGGATCCTGCCTCTCTGCAGTCCTGGTCCAGCTCTGGGGCAGCAACGCAAGAGGGACGTGGAGCTGATGGAGCGAGGCCAGAGGAGGCCATGGAGATGCTGCGAGGGCTGGAGCAGCTCTGCTCTGGAGCCAGGCTGAGAGCTGGGATGGGTCAGCCTGGAGAAGAGAAGGCTCCTGAAGGGGAGACCTTAGAGCAGCTCCAGTGCATAAAGGGGCTGCAGGAAAACTCCAGGCACGTGCAGGGTGCAGCACATGCCCCCTCCCTGTCACTGGTTATCGCTAATAGATGTGCCAACATACGGGTTTTCTAATCCTATGTCCTGCAATAGAAATCATGAATGGTATATTCCCCTTACCTATCAGATCCCATCCTTCAGTGCAAGTTTATAGAGTTCATCTCCTGGCTTCTGAGATAACTCTTTGTCATCGCTAAACTTCAATTGAAGGGTGAGGTGCAAGCACACGCAAACACTGGAGTAGAGACCAAATGCTTTTAAACTTTATTGGTTTAGACACATAGTCTGAAAAAATACTATGCATTCCCAATTGTCAATTCATATTAAACAAGCATATACATTTGGTTACGTGATTATTGATCTAAAATTAAAACAGGAAACCATTACAGAAAGACTGCTGCATCTTCAGAGCGCTTTGCAACAACTTGGTTTTGCAGGAGATTGCTAAAATCAATCTCAGGTCCCAATATTCCTTTGGTTGCTTTGTATGATTTTGATTACCAACACGTTGGGTGTAGGCACACGTCCTGCGCACCCGCGGTGAGGCCAATGTGCTGGAGTGGCAACGGGGTTTAGAAAAGAGCTTTTATTGTACCTCAGTCGATAAGAAAACCTTACGAGAGGTTGGGAGAAGCGTGACAGTTGAGTTCTTTACAAAAGTCACCGTTGATGACTTGCTGATATTCATGCTAAGATACCAAAACTGAAAAATCCTTCATTACGGTTAAGATTGGGGTTTTTTTACACAAATGGAAATGGTATAATTTTAACCCCTTCACTTCCAGTTGAAAATAGAACAGGCAACACTTAGGAAAATGCCTTGTTTGTTTGCTGCTTGTACTTGGCTAAAATACGTACCAAAAAGCTGAAATGAAGTGAAAGGCTTAAAGGGGCTCTGATGCCTCAGAAAACATTTTATTTTGGAACAATTCCAGGGATCTAAACCCTTTTTCCCTCCCAGGCTACAAGCATCCCCATTTCTCCTCCGAAAAGCGCAGCCTCAGCGTCAGCACTGAACGGGAGCCAGAGTGGAGCAGAAACCACTGAATGTGCGAAGTACTGAAGAATGTTAATGCCAAGAAGAAACAAAGAGCTAATTCCTCTCTTCTTTTTTGGTTTTCCACAGACAAAACCAAAGTGAGCTGAAGGTACAAAAAGTACGCAGATAGAATTGCCTCTAAATAAAATGCTTTTCCCGCTTTCCTGTAAGGCATCAAGAGGTCTTTAAGTAATCTGTTACCATGCAAAAATAGTATATTCTTCCCCAGTTTACATTCATCTTGTAGCGGTTTATTTACATAGAGAACACCAGTTTGTGCTTGTAACACATGGAAAATAAAAAACAGATTAAAAACTAAGCGATTTTTTGTTTCCTTCCAGAAGATTTAAGTCAGATTCTTTCCTGTTATGTGCAAAATGAAGATTAGAAATTAACTTTGGAATTAGTTATGTTGAAGAATAAAACCCAACTGGTTGTTGGACAGCCCTGGGGGTTTCTCCTTGGGGGTCACAAGAAGTATTTCAGTTTACAAGAGCTCAATGCAACATAAATATTCCTGGAATTGGAGAAGCATCTTTGTGCCTAGCTCATGCGTTACGCCTGTTTTCAAGTTTTAATCTCATCATTGTGATTACAGCAAGAAAAAGTGACCTGCAGAGGAAAATCTGATTGCACAAGAAGTATTAAAGAGAGCTTTTAGTTGATCTATACAAGTGCTGAAAGTATTCACACTTTTTGGTGTGACAACACAAGTCCTCCCAGATTTTGCATCATTCCAGTGTGGCCAAGCCTGTGTTTTTGCTTTCTTATTCTTTAGGGGTCCATATCTTTGGCTCTAGTGCATCTGACATTTTGCATCAAGTACCAAAAGAGGAATAGAGATATATTCATTCAGCATTATAGATGTAAATGTTTCAGCCATCTAAGCTGTCAATAAACTCACTGGGATCTTCTATACTAATGAAAGTCAGAGTTTAGTTGCCTAGAAAAGTTTGGTAAACTGGGAGAAAAGGAAATCAAATTAATATGGTAGAAAAAAGTCAGTGGGAAATAGCTCTTTTGTACCTATTTAGATGACTTTTTAATTGTAATTAGTTCTTAAAGTGCATCACATGAACGTACACAGGAAATTGAACTGAAGCTAGTTCTTCGTCGCTTTGAAGCAAGAGCAATGACTGTCTTTTGGCTGATACAAAAAGTAGATGAGCTAGACTCCGCAGACCTAAAAAGCCTTTATGACTTGACCCAAAGAGCCAGATTTCATACAGTAATTCCTACCCCATGTAGACGTGGCAGACGCAAATTCCCCAGGGATGCTCTTGCTGTGTGCGCTGGTGAAGAACGAACGTACAATCCTGTCAGACCACTGGGACAGAATCTCTTGCTTGCTTTGAACTGACATGAATCACTGCACTGGAATCCAATGAGGAATCGGGCGCAAAGAGGAATTCAGACAAAGAAATGCTTCCACATCTGATAAATCAAATCGCTCCGCTCTTTACATGAGTGATTATGCTAGCTGATATGCCTCCTTTGGATCATTTTGTTAGGAAATGACTGCAATAAATCAGTCATCGGGTAACACTACTCATTAATCCAATGTATTTCATTTGGAAGCATGCAATGGAATTGTAAAGTAAGAGATCATTTAGAGTGAAAATTTGGGGCTTCAAAAGTGAATTCCAGTTTAAGAGAGAAAATATGTGTGCTTTCACTGTCCCAGCAAAGAAGCTTTAGCAGGCACAGCTCCATGCTAGTACGCACTGGTGCAATGAACAGCAGCTATTCAAATACACAGACACATTTAGGACCCTGTTTAGCAGAAGGAAGCCACCAACAGTCCAAGCATTCAAGCGACTTGACATTGCAGTTTTCTTGTTGCTTTGTACCATGCTTTCTGTCAGGAGAGGGCTCCAGTGTGTTCCTGTCCCACAGGGGACTCACACCGTCGTCTAACAGCTGCCACTGGCTGTGTAATCTTAAGGTTTCATCCTGAAAACAAGCTGTTTGTTCCATAGAGGTCACTGGAAGTGATGACAGTGGGAACTGAGGCTCCCAGGTGTCTGAGCATAGAGATGTTTTCTTCACAGGCCTTTCTACAGCCACATCCAGTAATGTACCATACCATGCCACTGTATAACAGCCAACACAGCCTTTTGCCCATCATCAGGGGCCTTCTCAACTGCATCTCTTCCATTCCTGGTCAATAGAAGGACATCTTCTCTCAGACCAATTTGTTCTGCTAAGTCCCATTCAGAATCATAGACTGATTTGTGTTGGAAGGGGTCTTAAAGCTCCTCCAGCTCCAACCCCTGCCACGGGCAGGGACACCTTCCATTAGAGCAGGGTGCTCCAAGCCCCGCTGTCCAACCTGGCCTTGAACACTGCCAGGGATGGGGCAGCCACAGCTTCTCTGGGCAACCTGAATAATCACAGCTTGTACCTCGTGCTCCATTCCTTTAGCACTGTTTCTGAAAGGGAGTTAGTCCAACTGGACTACCCAGTATTAGCAGCATGTAATGTAATAAATTAGGGATGAGGATTAGGGTTAATGTGAGCTCCCACAAAAAGCTGCCACAGAGCCAGTGGTGCTTTTGTAACCTTATCAGTTGGAGTAGTTCAGATGTCCATGAGTGTTCCGAACGGAAGGAGGCCCTAATGCAAAATCAGCATACCATGTATAAAATGAGTTCAGATGAAAAGAACGGAAGAGGGAATTGCATCCTATCACTTCCCAACCCATTCTTGTCATTTCAAGGTAGTATTAATCCATTAGATGTAAATAGTAATAGTTCTTTTAAGTACAAACAGCAGGAGATTGGTTCCTATTCGTGTTCTGGTTGTTAGTTAGGTCATTAATGATTAAATCGAATCAATGTAATTTATGTCTTGGAAAATACAAAAACTATCACTTAATATATAAACCAATATCCAGCTTGAAGTTCCAGATCAGGGAAAATAGACTTTCACCATCAGCCATTGATTGTTTGAGGTAGACCACATTATTGAATTACCTACGATTTTAGTTTCTAATGTAATAGGTTGTGTACAATCAAATATCAACAGACATGCCTGAAATTTTCCTTATTTTAATTAGAAACATTTGGAGTTATTAATAAGGTAAGTTTCCATAATTTACTTGGTCATAAATTGAACTCTCTGTGTCTTTTGTGGCAATTTAGCATCGTTCTTAGTAGTACCCTATTGTGCCCATAGAGTCAAAAATAAACTGTGTCACACCTGATGGAAAAAAAGAAGGAAAGATGTGGTTAGTGGTGAAATCCTAGAACAATGAAAGGCTCCAATGTAAGATTCAGGTGCTTATCCATTTCAGCTGTGGCCTTCTGGCTCTGTACTTTTGAGGATTATTCTAATATTGCTATGAAGTCCATTATTCAGCCGGTTCTTCCCAGGATTTCAGATGGACACACTTGAATATAGCTCTTCTATTTGTTTTTTGAAGTAAGCTCGTAGTTCTGGTCTCTTGGCCTTTAACGTTGGTGTCAACAAACCGTTTTGTACTGAGAACATATCCGAGTGAATGTAAATGGCTTTGACCTGTAATAAAAGAGGGATATATTCATAGCAAAACTGACCGGCATCACACTGAATAAGCCTAACTCCTTCTGCCAGCCTCGCTGTGTTACCTCCAGTTGTGCCCAGGGGACCCAGGATTTCCCTCACCTGCCCATATTTCCTGAGGTTCCACTAAATCCCTCCACCACCCCATGCTGCTCCCTGCTGTCGTGCTTGTTTTCCCGTGTCCCACAGAGGGGAGCTCTCTTTGGTCTTGCAAAGTTACCGTGAAGCTTTGTAGGCACAAAGAACGCACACGGTGACGATCATCTCTAAGGATGGTGTTTGATTAGCTAATTAAAATGATACCAAATCATTCGGCCCAGGCAAACAGGGTTTGTTCCATGCTGCCCTGGTTGGTGAGGGGCTCCCTGAGCCAGCAGGGAGCCTGGCAGCGAGGTGGGGGAAGCAGAAGGGGGCTGTGTGACTGGCCATGGTCACTGATGTAAGACAGAATTCGCCAGCCCTCTGCTGCTCACTAAATTCCCCAGGCCAGACTGGTTTGCATTTTGTTCAGCTGGGAGTTGCAGGAATATAGACTGAGGATCCATCTTTAAACTCCTATTGGATACGTGATTCATTTTCCCCTGAAGCACTGTGGTCCTGTTCCTCCCCCAGTGATGTCCTTCACAAAACCAGTGTTGGTGCTATTAAAGCTGCACTGGCTGCTGGGTTCCAGAGCCCAGAGCTGCCACTGCCAAGTCAGACGTCCAAGCTCAGGCCACTGGCACTGCAGACAAGGACACAGATGATAGAATCTGTCTTCCATATAGAAGGGATTCCATCCCACACAAACCTGAATCCTGGTACCTGAGTTTAAAGTTTGGTTTTAAGATTACATATTGCAACAGAGATCAAATTTTAAAGCCCTTTAATTTTGAAATGTGGAACTTCTATTCTTATAGATGGAAGATGGCAAGGCTTTTACACTACTTTGTAGTTTATTAATTGCAAACTCCTAGTAGAATAGATTACTTGGGGTCATTTCATATCACGAGACTATGGCAGACACAAACCAGACTTAGTACCATAAGCAACTATGTGCAGTATAAACTATGCTTCATTTCAGTTTATTATCATTGGTATATGTAAGTGAGAAATGAAGAATAACAAGTCTATGTTTAATGGTGCTTCTGCTGCGCTCGGATATGGCGAATTACCCATCAGAATTACCACCCAGAAACAGTCTAAACAAAAGCAAAATTCTGTGCTAATTCTATGCAGTGATGAAGATGTTTATTATTTTAACAGAAAGAAGCACGTGACATTTTAATATGTGATGGATTATTCTTTCACTGTGTTTTTAATGCTGTGTAAACCATGGCTGATGTCTCATCTCTCCTCCTGAAGTGTTTGTAGCTCTGTTGCAATAATATTTACACAAGCACCAGAAAGGAATTAGTGCACAGGCTGAAAAGAAATAAACCAGCAGCGTTTCCTGGGTCAGTTGTAAGAAGGGTAATTAGTGACGCAGTCCCTCATCACTGCTTTCAGTGGCAGAAGAATCAGGGTCCTGCACAGATTTATCTTGACCTCTGGCTGTCAGGCTGGAGATTATCCATGCCCCTGGATTAGGTTTTCACTTCTGCATCTAAAACTTACACTAAATTGAATTCAAATTTCAAGGAACTTGCTAGCAATAGATCTCTGCTTCCAAAACCACTGTGTGCAGCTGCAACAAGGACGTGGAGTAACGTAACCAGTGCTGACAAATCCCCATCCAATACAAATGGACAAATCACCTGAGCACACTGAATGATGTATTAACTGTTTTGTTTTACCTGCTCAAAGGAATGAAGTCCGCTCTCCTTACCCAATCGTACCATGTCTTCCATTATCGCTTGCTGCAGTGCCTGGGTTAAAGCACAGGAATTCCTCATGAAATGTCAGAGTCAACCTTACATGCAATTAATGTCATTGTTCATCCAGAAAATATGTTTCTGAGCAAAGTTCAAGTGCCTGATAGTTAATACATACTGAGCAAACATTCCATTGCAGAAACGCACAAACGTTTGCATGGTGTGATGATGTTAACTGCTTCCTCAGCAGGAAAAGTAAGGTGACGTTTTATATGTACACAGACAGAAAGACAAACCTTATTTCTACAGAGTTCTGCATAAGATCCATCAAACCCTCTTTTCTTTGCCCAGCCTGGCATGACTTCGGAATCAGGCACCACAATTCCCACCAGAAAGGCCTGTAGGTGGAGGAGAAGGAGAGTTGCAGGCAAAAGCTGAACAGTGTTTAAGGCCCTACATTGATGTGAATATGTTTAAGGCCCTACATTGACGTGAATACATAAGCCAGGTGAATTTGCTATGTGTTTATTATCATTTCTTGTGTAATTATGTCAGTGATTTACTAACTCGTCATCATCAATTATATTTGGGTGTCTGTGCCTTTTCCTCAGATAAAGTGGTTCCCTGTGACTGTACCATTTATACACGTTCAGTTCGTAGGCTTGTGAGCCTCAGGCTAACTCCTGTGCCAAGGGAAGCCTCATGCTTGTGGGCAATGAATATGGAGGGATGAATCGCAATGGTTTCAGAAGCTGGGCATGTTTATACAAATCTCCAAAGAAATGGGACAAGATTGGTCAAAACGTGCAGGCAGTGGTCGTGGAGCAGCAGTGGCTTTGCCTTCTCTTGGCTTACCTCAGGCAAGGTGGCAAAGGAGAGCATTAGGGACCCAAAGGGTGACACTGAAGCAAATCTAAAGGCTTGATCTTCAACCACAACATCCTCCAAGCTACTTATGCCACTGCGTGGCTGGCAGCCAGCTCCACAGCAGGAGGGAGGCACCAGGGTGCAAACCTGATGTGATCCACTCATGCTTTCCCCTTGCTCACACCCAGCGCTCTGCCTTCTACTTACACAGAACAAAGTAAGACCTTGTGAAAGCTTCGTTTTTACCTGCAGGCTGTCTCCATGGACATAGATCTGGGCAACAGGGTCACTGCGGATATAGATGTTCTCAATCTTCTCTGGTGCAATATATTCTCCCTGAGCAAGTTTAAATATATGCTTTTTCCGATCAATAATTTTAAGTGTCCCATTCTGTTAGGAGAAAGAAATGAGAGGTTATTTAATCACCGAGACTCAGTAAGCTGGTTTTAACAGAGCTCTTTACATGGCCAGAAAGTGCTTGGCTGATATATCAAACTTATTCTGTAGAAAATAAACTTAATCCTCTGTAACGGCAGATCTGCTTGGAAATTTAAATAGGATAATACAGTTGACATAAGAACGAAGCCTCTGATCAGCACGCACAGGTAACCATTTCCCAATGTCCCCCGTGTGAAGCCAACCCTCCTGGTCCAGCGCCTCCGCTGTCTTCTCTTCATCCTTCAGATAACCTTTGAAAACATTTGGTCCTTTCACACAGATCTGCAAAAAACAGAGTTGCAGAGAAACTGTTCTATTATTTTGCTGTAAATTGCCAACAAGCTAAATAGCAACTCACTCAAATTGAAATATTTTAAAGGTTGGCTTAACGACTGCGCTCCGTGGAATTAAACGCGTTGTGTTATAAAATTACCTATAAATATGAAGTAAGGCTTGCAAAACTGAGCTGCTCAAAGTTGATTTGCAGTCAGCTTGCAGCTAAATACACCCCCAAAGTTATTTCAATAAGGGTAATTTATGTGCAATACAGAAATAACAGCAGTGTGGAAATCACAGCAATTCAGCTTTTCTTAGCTGAACTAATTAATTCCATCTTAGCTGTTAAAGGAATCAATCAGGGCATTGGCTGGAAGTACTGCCACAGCCCCTCTTTAATGAATGCTTTGCTGCTCTGCTGCTGAACTGATAATTGCAATATATAGCACATCAGCAAGTATATGCCTTACAGAGGTAAAATGCGTCTATAACTACATAAGTACTTAACACAGTGTTAACTAGCAAGGATTTGATATAAAAATGTGATTTGCTACCTCTCCTTCTCCTTTGGAAGCAAAATAATTCAGCTCTTCCACATCCTTCAATTTGATTAAGTTGCAGGGCAAAGGAGCTCCTACATGACCTGGAAGTCAAAGTTATCAAGTCACTTGTCATCAGTCCTAGAAACAATAAATAGCAGTTGCTTGCATGGTTGTAGATACACTGGATGTTCTTGCAGGAAATGTGTCTCCAGGCAGCAATAATTTCCTTGTTAAGGTTTTGTGTTATTGAGACTAAATACCCCAATTTCCTCTTTGGATATAAACCCTGTTTTCGAACATATTGAATACAAACCATGTCTCCATTACCTGTAAGGGACTACCCCTTGATTAAGCTGAATTCCTTACAAAGCACACAAAGCTTTGGACTCTCATCATTTTAGGAAAAAATATAATGAAGAAGTTCCAACCCAAACCCCTCTGGGATTCTGGGATTGCCTGAATCCTGCTTAGCGCCAATGTTCATGTGATTTTGCCCAGATTCAAAAGCTTTGAAAGCCTGAAATACGAACAGTATCGAGTAGTGGTGGGTCTATACTCAAAGCCAGGCTTTGCTCACTAAGGCCACGAATGTACCCATCTTTCCTTTGTTCCAGCATTTCATCCTAACAAGCATTCATCTCAATTCGCCTCCAGTGCTCTAGAGAGGACTCACAGCACCAGCAGTGCAGAGATAAGAGTGTCACAAACAGCACCTCAAGGGACGGTTCCAAACCTCCCCAGGCAAACGTGCCCAACATCCGATCCCTGCGCATTTATTCCGGCCTAATAACAGTTTCAAGGACATTGTATTTGCTGAAGATCAGTCACGCAGTGGTGGATGCCGATAACACCCTGTGATGTTACAGTCCTGGATTCCCTAAAGAAACCTTGTCTTTTCTCTCTGGAAATGATGGAAGAAAATCATTACCTGATGTCCAGTCACCTGGGGTTGTAAAGGTGCACCCAGCTGTGCACTCTGTTTGGCCATAACCTTCATAAACCTGGCAAAGAAACAAGTATCTTTAAAAGAGCACAGAGGATGTTTTACACACAATAAAAGTCTAAGCATTGCCTTCTGTTGTGCAGCTCTGGAGCTGCAATGACAGGAGCACATTTTACATGGGACATTCCCTGGCTCTTACCATATCCGATATTTCACTGACATGACTATGATTTGTCTCTGTAGCATTGAAACAGTGAGAAGACAAGTTCAGCTCTTAGCTTTTGAGTCAAGGAGTGTATTACTTTATGAGAGGAATTTGTTAGTGGGGGGGAAAAATGGTATTTTTGTGGGATGTTTTGAAAAGACACCTTTTACATTAATTTTGCCTAATTTTAGGCTCTTCGATGAGGCCTTTTAGTTGCCCTGGCCTTCCTGTCAAAGAGAAATAACACAGAGGACAGCTTAAGTGGGTTAAATTGCCCTCTGAAGATTACCTTTCTCCATTTATATATAGAATAAAGCTCACATAACCAAGTTCTGAGCACATGCGCCAGTATATTTAATTGCACATACTCAATTAAGTGCTGAGAGCAGCTGGGATGAGTCCATGCTCTTTTCTGACAGCTGCCTGCAGCACAAGCAGCTCTTGTCTGCTGCTCCCTTCCAGGGCTACCAGGAAGGGTTCCTGCTCCAGCCCCGGGGCTGTGGGAACAGAGCTCCAGGGCCACGCTGCTCTTGGACCGGTCCTGATAAAGCTGCCCTGAATGCAGCGCCGAGGTTCTAACCCATCTCCTTTCTTAAATGCAGTGTATTTCCCAGCTCGCAGTGAACAAACACATCCAAGCAGCATCACGAGCCCACCTGACACCCGAGGGCTGCACGGAGGAAGCCCAGCACAGTCGGAGATGCAGGAGCAGCGCCCGTGACGATCATTCGAACGCACCCGCCAAGACTTGCCTGTTCGATAGCAGGAGAAAAGGGAAGAAAGCATCACAGGTTACTACAGGTGGCAAAGCCAGCAGCACCCGTGAGTACTGCTTGTGCAGCGTGTGCACAGATGCTCTCTCTAGAACAGAGGCAGGGAATATCTTAAGGTCCTTTCCAACCCTAACTGTTCTATGATTCTATGAATATGAACCAGCTCTGAATCTTTCCTTAGGGATAAATCCAGCTAAACCTTAAAAGCAATAACTTCCCCTTGCAGGTAGATATAGTGCCTAAAGAATAAACCATTTAACATACAGAGATGAGAGTCCCCCATCTCTGGCAGAATGAGTGACATCTGCTCTGGGGAACTGTGGGGTACAAACCAAACCCCTTCTCCTCCAGTGCTGTTTGCACCTCATCAGTTTTAATGAATAGGCTCCCAAGCCATCTAAAATAACACTGTCCCTTTCTTCAGGCAGATGACCTTCAAACGTATCTGGAGGGTGCTGCATCAACTCCTGTGTCGCATTTTACTTCCTTCTCCCCCCTTTCATTTCCTTTCTCTTATTCTAAAGGAAGAAAGCCTAGCACAAAGGAAGACAAGGCACTGAGCCTGCCGGCCCCGCCAGAGCCCGAATCAATATGCAGCCCAGCTTGCCTCGTGTCTGCACACCCGGCAGCACCATGTGAACTCTGCTCTGTGCACGCTGAGGACAACTAATCCGCAGGCGAAAAGTACAGTCGGTTTCTTTAGTTAAAAATAAGGTGGCATGTCTCCAAGAGAAGTTATCCGATTAAAAGAATGAAGCCATCAGAGCCTCCCGGAGCAGCAGAGAGCCCAAACCCCTGGGTGAAAGCCAATTGAGTCCCCTTTTAATGAGGAGATACATAGCACACAGCAGGGCGGTTGCATTTGTTTCCCTTATTGTTAAGCCATGATTTAACGTGAATTTTTCTCTACACTCTTTTCTTGTTTTCATAGGCAAAAAAGCAGGTTTGAATTTTTATCTGGAGAGGGGCTTTGGACAAGGGATGTAGGGACAGGCCAAGGGGAATGGCCTTAACCTGACAGAGGGGAGACTGAGATGAGCTCTTAGGCAGAAGCTCTTCCCTGTGAGGGTGCTGAGGCGCTGGCACAGGGTGCCCAGAGAAGCTGTGGCTGCCCCATCCCTGGCAGTGTTCAAGGCCAGGTTGGACACAGGGGCTTGGAGCGCCCTGCTCCAGTGGAAGGTGCCCCTGGCCGTGGCAGGGGTTGGGGCTGGAGGGGCTTTAAGGTCCCTTCCAACACAAACCAATCTGGGATCCTGTGACTATGCCCAGTTGAAACCCAGCCCTAATTCCAACCTTATCTGTAGAGAATTTGCAGAAAACTTTGAAGCCAGATCTCATTGGTCAGATACTCCTTTTTCCATGACCACCTTCCTGAATTTCATTCCCATTGAGAGGAGACAGAGACAGATTTGATATAAATTTTGGCATCTTATTCATGGTGTTTAAAGATAAATATAAATAAAACCAAACACGGCGAAAGTTAATGCAGGAGTCGGTGGAACAATAAACTGTGCTCCATTTCCTTTCTCTATTCAGTTTTCAGTCTGCTATTCACTAGTGAGTACAGCTGCCTGCAGTTCATCATAAGGCAAGCGGACCACACTGACTTTAATGAACACCATTCACTGCTAGAAGAAATGAGAGCTCTTTGGCCTTTGCCTCGCTTCTTAAATGGCTCACCTGTATTTTATTGAAGAACAGTTTATCCCACAAGCTGTCGTTTCTAATGATCCCCTTTCGAACTTCAGCCTTTTTCCTCCTTGCAGCAAACTCCAGCACCCAGCGCTTGAGGGACGTGTCTGCCTGGCTGAAGATCTGCAGCACAGAGACAGAGCATCAATAGCTGCTCTTACCGTCCCAGCACCCAGCTCTGCTGCTGCCAGGTAGGGTGCAGTGACATTGGTGGTGCTGTTAAATGAGGCTACATGGGGCTTTGTCAGTGGGGATATAGAGGAGTGGTTTGTTCCGCTCCGTGCGCTGATGTACGTGGTGTTTCCCTGGGAGGGAAAACAGAGGGGATGGCAGTTGGCTGCACTGACATGACTGCTACTTCTATATGATTTCCATGATAGGATTCAATGAAATCATACAATTTTAGCAGCTGGGAATGAGCACCTTGACTACTGGAGCTGGCTGAGGAGGTGATGGGGGCTGCATTGACCTGAGCTTCATCACACACCAGCACATACTACATCTGCACAAACAAGAAACCTCCAGCACCCCTCCCTCTGCTGAGGAACCAGAACCCCTGATCCAGCAGTCCTGACCCTGGGGAAAAATTAAACCAGCAGCTTGCGCTTAAGCTCATCTTTAGAGGATAAGTCTGCAGAGGAGTAAATATTCCCAGCTGGTCAAACAGATTTTACATGACCAGACATGTCTTTAACACCTTTCAAGACCGTCTCTTAGATATAAAGATTTCTAGATCCCAAATCCACCCCACATTGACACTGCCTAAATCATCATGGTCTTTTTGCAGCTCCCCATTTTCAGCTGTCGTTGCTACCAAGAAGAGAGGTTTAGCTTCCAAAACTGGTTGAAGGACACAAAGAGCCCCAGCGCATCCAGGTTTGACCAGTGTTTCTGTGATGAAAACATCCCTCACCTCTGGAAATGTCACTAGTAACCTCAGTGAGAACAGGGAATGAGGCTGATATAGAGGGATTTAATCCATGTCAGCAGTCCGCATAAATCAACTTACACATTGGAGCGGCCTTTTCACTTACAGGATAAGAATGTGTTTGCAGTAAGGCAGAAACAGCATCATCTGCTCAGAAAATCTCTGTGTCTAAGGGGATTCGTTCACATAAGGACTAGAGGGACATAAACTTTATTACTACAAAAAGAGCCAAATTCCACTCACCTTATCATACATTCTGTTCAGCAGCCGCGGCACGACAGGGAAGATGGTTGGGCGCAATGCTTTCATGTCATCAGATAAGAGGCGAATATCGCCTTGGAAGAACCCGATGCGCCCTCCGTGGCAGTATACTACAGACTGATGGGAGGAAAAGGAACACGTGTCATATCCCTGCTTTTAATTCCCCTGGCAGAGCAGCCCCCCCAGGCGCAGAAATGCCTTTCCTAAAATCCTACTTTCCAATAGGGCAATAAATGGGGCTTCAGAAATACATAAACAAGTAACAGTAAATTTTGCACTGAATAGAAATATCCGGATAGCTCTGGGCATTTCAGTACTGGCAATTTGGCATCCACCGAATTTGCCACTGGTTCTGGACCAACAGGGAGCCAAAGCTGTTTTGGAAGGGATTTCCCTTCATCCCCTGCGTACAGGGATGCAGAAGTCCAAGTTATGGTCAGATTCTGGATCTGAACTTCTCCTTTAAGCCCAGACCTACCACAGCAGCTCGCAGCATGAGCACCTACTGTCAATAAAGAAATGGATATTAAGAAACGCTGTAAAACACTGAGCAGCAGCCGGGTTTTAGATGTTAATACTTTAGTTTTGTTTAAATACAACAATATACTACGTTAGCAGTACAGTGCCTGATCCTGTATCCCAGAAATAGAAGCCCACTTCGTAAAAGGTGCTCAACTTGTATGGAAACTACAGATCCAGAAGGTTTTGTGCTTGGAAAGCAGACAGGCCGCTTCCACTGGAGCTGGATGGGTGGGATAGAGCGTGAGGAGCCCTGGTCATCAGTAACCCCACAGAGGACCAAGAACATCAGCTCCCTTTGGTGCACTTGTCTCCCCTGCATAACTAAACCAGTTTAAAACTCCTTTAAGACACACCTAAGTCTTTTTGTGCTACTCCTAAATATCCCTAACACTAACGGGAGTGCTGTCACTGCTCTGCCAGCAGAGTGTGTCCATCAGCTGAAACCACAGGGATATCCTACATGTGATGTGGTTAATGACCAGCACCCTGCTGAATCTGTGTTTCATGCTGCACATGCGCAGGAAGTGAAAAACAAGGAAAATATAATCAGTGGGAATTATAAATAGCTGCTAGAAATTTTAGCTTTAGAGAATGCATCAGTGTAATTTGCACTGTGAGTTCCAGGCACTGATGGTGTTGGGTAAAACTGGGGAAGCTGACGCAGTGCTGCTGTTCCGAATGCTTTTGAATATGATTCTTTTTCCCTTTTTGGGAAAAACCTTCATATCAATGAGCTTTTTTAGCAGGGAGGATAAAGCTGAGCATCCTTTGGAGCCTGCTTCAATTCAGCAACATCCTGCGAAACAAGGGGATCTCAAGTGGTCCTCACGGCTTTCTCTCCCTCATCAGATGACTTTTTAATGGTTATATTATAGGGGTGGCACACTGACCAGCTTGCCTTGCGAGGGAAGAAAGGCTGTGCTGTGATTCACCAAACCTTCACTGGACTTTCACTTCCAATTTGCCAGTATCTTAACAGGGCAGAGCATATTACCACTAGCACCAGTGTTACTAAGAGGTGGGGCTTATACTCAAACGCTTATCTGGCTCAAAAGCAATCACCCCCGAGAAAGCACAGAGCTGCAACTGAATCCAGATCCAATCGTCACACACTGGACCAGGTTTTAGTTTGCAGCTTCTCAGGCCAGGAGAACCGATGGCATCACCTCATCCGATGTGCCTGACGCCCTGACTGCAGCACAGATCTTTACCTGGCTTTTCAGGAGGAGATACGAGAAGTCAGTTCTCAGACCGCCCTGAGTCAGCACTGCGATTTGCCATTGTTTCCAGGGGACACTGACTGCCTAATGCCCACCGAACGCTGCCCTGCCAGGAGGATCATGAGCAGCACACCACGATCTTGGTTTCCTCTTTCTCAGTGTCTGCAAGTTTTCTGCAGCGCTGGTTATTTATGCAATAAAAGGGTTTTAGCTGACGTAGAAAACGGCACAAAATTATCCTTTTGCTCCCCTGATACCTCATCCTAAAGTGCTCTGAAAAGCTGCCCCTGGAACTGTGCGGGTGGCAGTTTCTGCTCATGGACAAAGGGCTGTTTTCCAACCTCAAGGATACCAGCGTAAGCTGAAGAGGTTGGGAAGCTGCCCTGGAATCGCTCTGGACTCACGGCGATGTCACTGAGACCAGGGACGGGGCCCTGGTGTTATGCACGTGGCACTTCTGGAGTACAAGCTTTTTTAGTGCTACAGGATATCGCTGGTTATTTAGTATTTTATTCATTTTATAGGGGTTTTTTGGCGTGGAAAAAGGTGATTTCCACTGACACCAGGACCTTACCTGTACCATTCTCTCAAACATGTGTGCTAAAGGCAAATAGGAAATGTGTACATCCTCACAAGTAGGAGACCACTGACTCTGGAAGAAAACACAAGGAGCCCCACGAGGCCTCGTCAGTTCAGGCAGGGTTCTTACCTGTATAACTCGTTCAAACATGTGAGCCAGAGGCAGGAAGGAGATGAGCACATCGTCCTGTCTCGGAAAGATCACTTTCTGCAGGTGAAGGGCATGGGAGACAGAAAGGAAAGAAACACTGACAGGAAGACAACAAGAAAGTCATAAAACAATAAACAGAAAAATGGCACCAGAGGAGCAAAAGGGGAAAGATTATCAAGAGCGGAAGGGAGCAGCGTACAAAGTGAAGCATTAAGCCATAGCGTCAATGAAGCTCGGTTAGCAGGAGGAGTAAAGAGCACGGAGATGTACACAGAGGGCAGCGGAGAGGTCTCTCCATGGCAGAAGGCGCGTTGTATCCACACAGCTCACGCTGGAAACGGGGGCTCACCCTGACAGAGAATCCCATTTTATCCATTGCTTTCTACCAGGAGGTGCTGAGACCACGACTCGCGCCCTCAGCTCTACGCAGACCCGCAGGATCCTGGCGCAAACCTGCAGGAGCCTCCCGGGAATCCGCAGGGCCCCGCAGCACATCCCTTTCCCACATCGCACGGAGCCCAGCGGAGACCGCAGTGTTACTAGAGTCAAAGCTATCGATTTTTAACTCCTTTTCCTTTGGTTAATCATTGGTTTGAATCAGAAGAGGTGGGAAAAATTAATGATTGTTTTTCAGCTGCAAAAATTAATGACTTCTGTTAGTGCTTCTTGTCATTTGAAGTGATTAAAATGGAATTTTAAGGGCATTATCACTGCCCCACAGACAGGCGCAGGGGGGGAAAGAAGCTGGACAAATTATGCCAAAAATTAAGTTACCAAAGTCTTCAGTTTGCCAAGGTTTTAACTCTCTTTCAGGCTGGAATAAACACAGGCCCCGGGAGCCTTACTCATCCCATGCCCTACCTGCTTTACTACCTGCCTTTCCAAGGCTAAGGCTTGCTATAACATTACAGATAAGAAAACCTGAAAGCCTGATTGCCAGTAACTTGCCCCAAGGGCAGAGGGTAGAGGAAAATGGGTATAAAATCTATTAGCCCACACTATTAGCAGTTTATACCCACTTGTTATCTCCACTGCAGTGATGGAATGGATAACCCATGGCCTGGGACACAGCACTGAAGGGAGGCACAGGAGATACTTCCTTAGGGGATATTTTATTGGAGTTAAATCTGGGCAGGTCAGACTGGGGGATGTTCTCCCATCCATTACCTAATGAAGTCAAACACGACTGACAATATGGGTGTTTTCAGCATCCCATTTCATATTGTTTCCTGTGTCAGCCTGAATTAAGCCATTAGGGGCTGCAGATCTGATTATATATTATTTCAGGTTGGCCTTGCTTTCTGCAAGCATAGGAATGTAAAACCATTAACATCACCAGCTGTGCTGCTTTTGTCTTTAACGCTGCTTGAAGTGCCCAGATCCTAAATGATTTTGTTTTAAATCAGACCAAAGTGATGACATTGAATAGTGTCTCCCAGTTGGCACAGTTGTCCAGTTAAATGCAAAATGGAAACAGCTTCTCAGCATCTGAGCACAACCTTGTAAGAGCTCTAGGGTCACTTCAAACGATGTTCTATCGATCAAAATCCATGAACTAAGCAAAACTGGCACAAGAGTGTGTGAGCAGCAGATCTGCAGCGCTTCTCAGCTTTAGGTATCTTTATTTTGGTGATTCACTACTTCCAAATCTGTTGCATTTTGCTCCATTGCATTTCTGCGGTTAGGCATTGCCCTACTCGTGTGGGTTGGCTACAGGCATTTGCACTCCCACCACCACCACTCGGGTGACTGATACTACTGAATGTGCAGCCACTTACACCAGACTTACGTCTCTGTCTGATACCTTCAAGATTAATCAAAGTATCTCATTGCCCAAGGTTCTCACTGCCATCAACAAACACTAAACCCATTTCTGTGAGCCAGTCCTGGAAGATGCCAAGATGCCTCAGCTCTCCCTAAACCAGTTCTCTTCCAACATAAACGCGCCTGCCCTCTGAAGCTCAGACCTATCTGTGCACCAGCTTTCATTTGGGCATCTCACTGCTTCTGAAGCCAATGAGAGCTCGGTGCTGTGAAGCCCAAGGGCTGGCTGCAGCAAGCTGTTGGCATTTCATACTGGGAATTACTGGTGTCACAACCCTGCAAATACTCAAACAGGTGAGTTCAGAGGGACTCCATCACGTGTCCGAGTTTCCTTACAACACAGGTCTGGAAATCTCACAAAGTTCAAGGATTAAGTTAACTAGACTGTGATATTTCCACCACCAACTGTAAGACCAGCAAAGGGCATGAGGTGAGAAACTGTCCACCCATGTGTATGTCACTACGTTGTGGAACTGCCTGTTTACTACAAAAAATAGATTCTGCATATTAGGTCCTTAGCATGATGTGCTAAAGCAATTCTGCTTCCTGTATCCTCTCTAAACACAAGTTTACACATTGCATAAAACATTATACAGGTACTTGGTCAGAGCTATGCTTTTTTAAAAACATGTATTACAGAAACTAAGATATACTTTGGTATCAATGAAATTAATCATTCTTGTAAAAAACTTCTATATTCTTTTATACATATATACATATGCACTTCAGAAGTAGAGAGGTTTAAGTGAGGACATTGTGTGGGCACAGTGGACGCAAAGAGCACAAGTGGACCCTCTGCGCTTTTCCAAGCACCACTTGCACAGTGCTTGTTGGCTCTCCTTATTCTTCAAAAGGAGTTAATGAATTGACTTACAGGAGCCAACATTGCTCCTCAGAAGCACTTTGCGCCCTACAGAGCCAGGGAGCCGGTGCTGGAAAGGGGATTTAATGCCCTCCAGCGCTCGAAGCTCAGACTCGCTCCCATTCCCATGGCTTTGACCTTCCGAGTAAGAGAACTTCCACCTCTCATCCGCAAAGGCACATTTCCGACCCACGCAGGACACAGCCCAACCCACCCCCTGCACGGGGCAGTGTTTTCCAGAGCAGGGTATTCACCTCCGTCACTTTCAGAAAGCCCGAAAAGTCCGCGACCACGTTCCCATGGGTCAGCATGGCACCTTTGGGGTTCCCTGCAGGAAACAGAGAGAGATTTGGCAGATGAGCGGCAGGGAACTTCCAAAAGCTCAACAAAACCCAGACAGAAATGGTTAAAACATTAAATCCTGCATTCTAAACCGTAACTTTCTCAGTCATTTCCGTGCAGTGACCTGCACCAGCAGCGTTTAGTGCAGCACTCAGAATGCAATAGAGGGGTACTATAAGCACAGTTATTTCAACTGGAGACTCTGACAACACTTGCCATCAGAAACAACGCAACTGCAATCTGGGAGAGCACTCGGATGGAGCAGTTTGATGAGCGCGGCTGTCAGACCTCGCAGGCTGCTCCCAGCCTCTGCAATAGGATTTGTTCCATACAGATTTTGACTAAGAATGATCTTCAACACCAAGAAACCCCATTTAAAAGGCTGTCAAGCTCTTACTTAGCCCATGTGCTGGATAACCCAAACAATGCAGGAAACAGGTAAAAATTAGGTTACAAGAACCTGTGAGACTGTGATTGAAAGGGAAGTCATTAATGCTGCCAGCAGCAGAGCAGAGGTGGAGACAGCACTGAACCCATGAGGGAGCCACATCCCAGTGCAGTGCTGGGCACTGCGCCTGCAGCGATTCACCTCCAATATTTGCTTTTTCACCCTCTTTTCTCTCTTTTGCATTCCATGTCTGTTCATACACCAAAATATGGGGTTTGCCAAGCAGCAGACACTGAAATCTCCACCACCCAGAGCCAAGGGTTCCATCCAAAACTCCCTCCTTATGGCGCTGGCTCAGAGGACTCTGCACATCCTCCTGCCACAGCACTGTCCCTTTCCATCACCCTCAGAGGGTTTATTGCTGAAAAGAAGGCGCAGGTCAGCTCAAATCAAGATTATGGAGCCAGCCTTTCTCTCCTCAGCGTGCTTTTAAGCAGATTGGTTTAATTCAATCACACCACTGCACCGTAGCTCCTGCGATGCCACGCGCAAGCTGATCAAAGGAGCTTTGCCTGTAGGTGCCTTGCGTAGCCCCAGCACTGGGATACCCCAGTGGTGCAATCCTGTTACAGCTAATGATGGATACAACACCTCACAAAACTATAAACCAGCGGAGATTTCGCTCCGGTTTCCTCAGATTAGGAAGGGGGCAGCAGTGTTTTGTGCATGGGTTTCAGCACAGGAAGATATCCTTAATCCCCTTGGTTTGGGGTCAGTTGGCAGCCACGTGGCGCAGCCCAGCTCGCTGCTGATCCCTGTGCCCTGCCTGTTCCCTGCCACTGCCTCTACTCAGCCTCGTCACTAGTTCAATAAAGGCCCAAGCAGAAGCAGTCATTATTGCAGGCATTTATTGCACCAAATCAGGACATTCTGAACACAGTGTATTCTACCGAAAACCCATGCTTGGTGTCCCAAGTGCCTGTGAGCAAGTCGGCCCCAAGTACTTGCAGATGAACAGGGTGCACAGGGGATATTTTGCCCTCATGCTCATCCTCATCCGAAGCTCACAGGTGAAGCTGGGGCTGACAGCTTTGCCGTGTTGATGTTAGGTTAGGCTCCTGCCCCAATGTGTTGTACCTCAGGTTTGTGGCACTGGCTCATACAGGTAGGTTTCATTCACAGGCACTTATTGTTACAGCACACATGGATCCAGACCTCAGGAAAACTCCACAAACCGATGCCGGTTGATCCAGGAATCACTTGTTATTTGTATTTAGCCAAAGACGCACGCTCAGCTCTGGCAATTCCACACATGGCCGGACTCCTGCAGCACTGCACAAATTCTTCCTTGTTGGCACCAGCAGGTCACACACAGCAGAGAGGATGCGCTCAGTACTGGTTTGGAAGTTCAGAACTGTGCCCTCCACCTATACCACTGGCAGGTCTGGCTCCTGCGCCTTGGCACAGCTCTGCAGCCTTCTTCTGGAATAGGATCAGAATCCCAGACTGGTTTGGGTTGAAGGGACCTTAAAGCTCATCCAATTCCAACCCCTGCCACAGGCAGGGACACCTTCCACTAGAGCAGGGTGCTCCAAGCCCCTGTGTCCAGCCTGGCCTTGAGCACTGCCAGAGATGGGGCAGCCACAGCTTCTCAGGTGCTTTGAACTCAGACTCATGTATCATCCCATCTCTTACACCGCTGATCTGCTTTGGCACCATTAAGATCACAGCCTGTCCAGGATCCTGAACCTGCGGTAAACAGAACACAGAGGAAGGATCCGCGATGTTCACACTGCTCCAGGGGTGCCACGGTGATCTGAGCAGAGGTACTGAATTTGCATCAAAGACAGAGGTGTTCCAGAACAAACCATGCTCCCATGGGAGCTGCAGCTCTCTGGGATGGGGGATTCCTGCAAATTCTGACCTTCTTTAGCAGCTGTAACAGCACCCAGCAAAACAGATCCCTCCTGCTTCGAGCCCCTTCCCAGAACTGCCACTTCAAGATTAAAAGGTTGGCAGTGATACTGCTTTTCCTTTAAAATAAATCAATGCCAGACCTGTAGCACTGCTCCCAAGCTTGAATTCCCTCATCCAGACGCTCCTTGTGAGGGTCCCGTTATGGAAAAGGGCCAGTTAGTAGTCCGGGTGTGGCAATTTCTCCTTGTCTTGGTGCCAGGCTGGTTTGGCAGTTGTCGTAAGCAAGAGAAGGACCCGTTCCATGTTGCTAAATGGGCCTTCCGAGCAGCAGCTCCGGCACTGACTCAGTGGTGTGATCCGTCAGCATTTTGGGACGCAAGCGCTCCTCTCCTCCTGCAGTCAGGGATATGCACTGACAGGCTGTGAGGAAACGCTGGGAAGCAATTTTTATCCAATGGGTTTGAGGTGGATCCTTGAGGAAATGACAGTTTTCTTCTCTGATGCTTTGGGGGCATCTCTGTGCCTCTGGCCCATGTCCGAGTGCTGACAATCCCTGGGTACCACAATGAAAGCTGGTCTTGACATCTTGTCATCTGAGCTCGGCAGTGTCAGCCTCTCCCAGGGCAGGCATTTGGGCATCTGATCCTATTAAAGAAAAGCAGACATTGAAGTCCACTTCTTGGGTTTGTTATAAACAGGTGAAATTGTTTCCCATTCTACGATTTCCAGGTTACAAACTCTCCACCTGAGGTTTGTTTCACACCATACAAAAGTATTTAGAGCCCTTGAGGACTGAAAAAGCCCTTGAGAACATATCCATTAGAAGAAAAGTCTAAATCTGGTCATTAAAAATAGCCTGGCATGGGCTATATAAAAAGCCAAGCCTTTTACATCAAAACACAACATGGAAAGCAGACCGGAGCGCTGAACAACCCCTGGAAAAGGCACGAAGTGATGTGCAAAGTCCTCCAGCAGCAGAGGCCGGGCTGGCGGTTCACAAAGCACTGCTCTGTGCTCTGTTAGGAAATGATATGCAGGATATGGAATCTCAGGTTTGGATGGGAGAAAGCAAAGAGCTCCCTGGTTGTGCTATTTCTGTAACTTCAGGCACGGTCCTGAGAAAAGCACAAAGTCAGGAGCCGGCCCAGGACTGCGTTTGGGAACAAAAGAGTCAAACCCCTCCTCTGGTCAGAATGGCTTATTTAGAACTAAAGGTATTGACAAAAATGTGGCTTGAGAAGTCACTGCTCTGCCCTTCGAAGCCCACACAAACACATGGTGCCCCGCTGTGTCTGCAGGCACGGCTCCTTTGGATTGCTGCCATTCCAGGTTGCGCCCGGCCACTGTGCACTAGCAGAGCCAGTGCTCCCAGCACACAGGCTGTGATGTCCATGTCCTGCACTGGGATCAATCTTCTCCTTTTAGGGATTCCCCGTGCTAAGACAGAGCAGAGTTCAGGCTCCTTTCACACAGTGCACTGCCCTGGGGTACCCTGAAGTGCCCGGACCTCAAAACTGACAACAAAGGTAAAAATCCCTAAAGCCGTTTAATACATTTTGAGTTTGCATTTGGAGTTGATAAAGCAGTTGCCTACCTGACCTGCAGTACAGGTCTTCTCCAGGAGGTGGAAGATGAAGACGTCCCCTCTAGTCCAGCCTCATCTGCAGCCTTTGCTCTCTGGGGGCTGAGCAGCACAGGCAGCTCCCTTCCTGGAGGGCAGCTTGGTGTCAAGCAGCATCTTCTGCTTGCCTTGATCAGTGGAGGCCAAATCAAGGCTGCTTTGGGCTAGGACCAAGCCCCAGGCAGCACCAAGAGCAGAGGTGAACCTGGAGGAGCTTGGTCTCTTTCTGCAGGTAAGTCCTCAAGAGCAGGAAATTCCTGCAAGCTGTGTGAAAATCAGGGTCTGGAGAGAGGGAAAAGCGCTGTGTCTGCTAAGAACAGGCAGGGAAATGATGCTGCTCCTCTGAGAGAAAGGGGCCAGTGGCTCATGAGTACCAGCAGTGTGGTACCCCACGGCCAACACATGAGCAACCTGGGGCTGGGGACACTGGTGCGCTCAGGATACAGAGGGTGAAACACGCACAGGCTTCCAGACAGCTGGAAAATGGTTCTACCACAGTGTACAGCATGGAATGCAAGTGAAAAATAAATATACCAGTATTTGTAATTTGCAGCCTACAGGCATGTATATTAGACATTAAAAATGCATGAAAATATCATTACCATATCAGTATAACATCACGTTTGCACATATTAAGGCGGTATTAATAATTCATTTCATAATCTAGTCTAAGATTTTGAGATTAAAATGTCTCTTCTTTTACCTGTGGTGCCACTAGTAAAACAGACAATTGAGAGGTCTTCTGGTCTAGGAGGCTGGAAATACACAAGGAGAATAAGGAAATCACATCAATCAAATGCCGACAGGTCAATGGCAGACTTTTGTCATTGTATAAACTTGAAGATCAAACCAATTCTATTTCAATGCTGCCATAAAAAGCTCCCCTTCCCCTTGGCGTATATAAAAGACCATCATAATAGTCTTTATCAGGATTCTTCAGCTGATGCAGACTCTATTCCTCCCTTATGTTTTGTTCCAGCTGCACAAAGGGCACGCTTTAATGTAAGAGGACTTTGATGGAGTCTTTCTCTTGCTAGTATTTTCAAAGACAGCATCTATACCTGTAGGGGTGTGGGAAAACCTGAGATAACTTACTCATCCTGATAAATGCTGGAGACATGGGGATACTCAGCAGGAGACAACTTTCCAAAGCTGTTTCCAGGAGTACCTCTGAGTTTGGCTCAACAATGGCATTTAATTACTGTCTCATTAAGGTGTTCAGCAAGGATGAACTATCTCAGTTAACTAAGGAGGGTAGGAAGCAAATACCACACATCCCAGACAGGTGATGGATGCGCCATCCGTGGAGACATTCAAGGCCAGGCTGGATGTGGTTCTGAGTAACCTCATCTAGTTGAAGGTGCCCCTGCTTGCTGCAGCGGGTTGGACTAAATGAGCTTTGAAGGTCCCTTCCAACCCAAACCATTCTGTGGTTCTACCGGAGGATGGTACTGACAGTCCAAGCAAACCTTTCCCTCTTGGGCAGTGAGGTAAATGTAGGAGGCAGCTGCAGCTGGAACGGGGAGAAGCAGCACATCAACACTCACCACAGGCACATGGCGACTCTCGCGGCCACAGTCCTGAAAGAGATTAAAGCAACAAGGATGACTTCCACTTCAATTCCCATGGTGTAACCCACTTGCTAATAACCCACAAACCACTGAGGAGAGTGGGAGCTCCAGCAGAAACATCTGTGGCTGATAACTTGTGTCATATTCTCTATCCAAAGCTTCTTGCATTAACTGCAATCCAGCCTGGGTTTTCAAGTAGAACTTGGGCTGGCTGAGCTGGATCCAGACTGTTTCATCAGCGTAAGGCTGTAACTACATGTAGGAGGACAGTGTCTCAAACAGCAGCCCCCCTTCCCAGGCTTAAATAGCATGTATGATATCTTCTGTGAGCAGGAAGGCTTGAAATGTTGGCTCCCCTATCGACAAGGAATAACACCCAGAGGCAGCCACACTGAGCATCAATATCGTCAGCCACAGGCTGCTCTTTTGTGCTCACCAGACACTGAACCTGCCACGCAGCTCACAAGTCCCTGTTTATTTTACTGGCTCTTTACAGAAGCTACAAAACAGAGTAAAAGGAGAGGGAGAGCAAACTTACCTCCACCTCCTGCATGGTCTGGATGCGAACTCCACAACGCCTCCCTCTCTCGGTCAGCTCCTTTTCAAACGGGTCCATCAGGATGATGGAGCTTAGACCCGGTGTTTCTCTCCTCTCCACGTGGTCCAGGAGTGTTCTGGCCTTTTCGGGTTTGTCGCAAATGACCGTGGAGATGTCAGCTGGAAGAAAAGCACCCAAACAAGCTGTTTACCTCTGTTTCCTAATGCCAGACTGGCTGCTGGCTCATAGCATCGTATCCGTTCTGAAATTCACTTCGGGAATCCCAGAACATAACAAACATTTCTCGTAGGAAATCACTGCAATTTTATCTAATCTAAAGCCGTGCCAGAGCTGTAGCTGACATCTACAGTTGTGCTGGGATTCAGTTCAAGATGCTAAAATTGCTCCCTACGTGGGCTAAAAAACCTATGAGGCACAATAGGAAGCAGCACAGGAGTGGGTGGCTGCGGAGTAATTCCCACAGCCAGAGCAGTCCCATCCACCACTGAGCACAACTGAGCACATGGGAAATGCAGGCCCATCACAGAGACACACAGCTCCCCAGGAACGTCTCTAAGTGACTCCAAGACAATAAGTAAACTCGCCTGGCTTGTGGGAAGCAAAGGAAAATGAACCATTCTGAGCCACCAAGCTGATTTCTGAGGCGACATCAATTCTGCCTTTACCTGTGTTGACGATGTAACGAATGGCTCCGGGACCCAAGGTGTCGTAGAGGGGAACCACCACCATGGAGTAGGTGTAGCAAGCCAGCTCGGAAATGATCCACTGCAGGAGGACATCAGAGCATGGAGGTGAGAAAGGGGCTATGGGAACAGATTTAACCCACTTGAGAACAATCTTCAAGTATAAAGCAAGCTCACAAGCCAGGAACATTATTAATATAGCATCAATTGAGTTTATAATCATACCTCTGGGCGGTTCTGGGCAAAGACCCCAATGAACTGCTTTGTGGATGGCTTGCAG
Source organism: Amazona ochrocephala (assembly GCA_039720435.1). Lineage (NCBI taxonomy): Eukaryota > Metazoa > Chordata > Aves > Psittaciformes > Psittacidae > Amazona > Amazona ochrocephala. The sequence continues at coordinate 19,096,532 of CM077889.1, forward strand.
CCCTGCTGGATTAGGCCTGAACCCAGAGCTTCAGCTCTTTCAGCCACCTGGAATGTGAAGAGAAGAAGAATACATAAAAAGATGAATATCAGCAATATCAGACTAAGTGGGGACTAAGCTTATACAAGGGGGCTCTCAAATTCTCATGTTTGATATCAAAAAGCCTACTGTTTTACATTATCACGAGCCATCAGTGGCTGACTAGCAGCTGACCTCTGGTTGGCAATGCCCCGCAGGTTTGGAGTGGGTCAGTGTCACTGTCAAGAGCCGGCTAATGGCATTGAGCTGGTCCCTGAGAGCCAGCACACCTCTATAACACTGGGATGTGCCTGGCTGGGGAAACAGCTCTCACACAGCACTTCAGCAACCTCCCAGTGCAGTGCATGCAAATGAAGCCTGGAGAGGGGCTTTGGAGAAGGGATGTACGGACAGGACAAGGGAATGGCTTTAGCCTGCCAGAGGGGAGACTGAGATGAGCTCTTAGGCAGAAGCTCCTCCCTGTGAGGGTGCTGAGGCGCTGGCACAGGGTGCCCAGAGAAGCTGTGGCTGCCCCATCCCTGGCAGTGTTCGGGGTTGGACGGGGCTTGCAGCAAGCTGCTCTAGTGGAAGGTGCCCCTGACTGTGGCAGGGGTTGGAGCTGGATGAGCTCTAAAGTCCCTCCCAGTCCAAGCCATTCTATGATTCCATGATTTCCAGCTCACCTCCTTGTAGGACAGCCACTGATAGGGCTGATTTGGCTTCCTGAAACCCAGGCAAGGGCCGTTTTCTGGAAGACACAAGCAGAGATGATGGAGTTCAGGTGCTGCTCTGGACCACACTGCAGGGATGCAGCAGAGCCCCCAGAGAGTGAATCTGTTGCTGTCAGGGCTGACTCTCACTCCTGGGACAGAGCTCACACGAGCGCAGCTAATGGAGACCAGTGCCTTCAGCCTCCCAGTCTCTTCAGTCCTCCCCCCTGAGCTGCAGCAGGGACAGTAGCAGTTTGCCCTCATCAGCCTCATTAAAAGACACTTCTCCGAAGGCAGTGTGAGCATTCGTGTCTGCCAAAGGCTTCCATCCCAAACAGCAGCTCCCACTGCTTTCGCTGCCTTTTGATTAAAACACTTCAGTGAAAACTGCTATTTTTAGCCCAGCCTGCTCTGGAGGAAGTGAAGATGATACCCAGCACTATGTGACAGAAGCAGTATTGCAAATGCTTAATTCATTTGCTAACAGTGCTTACCTGCAAGACATCCATCCCTCCAAACACCTCCCAAGTTATTTATCTACTCCTGTGCTGCAGGGTGGAATATTTGCAATTCCACTGAGGCTTTTGATGGTACCAAAAATAACGTGACAGTGAAACTGTTGTGTTCAACAGGCAGGGCATCATAAGCAGCAGGCACAGAAATAGTTATGACAGAGGAGGGAAGAGTCATCATGGCTTTCTAGAGTGGGAAATGAGGTCTCACAAGTGTGTAAGAGCTCTTTGATGATAACATCAATCATGGGGTAAGGGTGGTGGACTGCTACGATGCTCATCTTCCCTAAGGGCTTCTGGCAGAGCCCTTGCCCTGCCCTGTTGTGGGATATAGGGCTATAAGCTGCATGAGTAACTGATGAAAAGGCAGCAACAAGGAGAAATAGCTATCAGTGTCTGCAGCAGAGGAAGAGCTCTGTGGGTTCCACAGTTCTACACCAGATCAGCCCCATGCAATGAATTCATCAACACTCCAGAACTGAATAATGTATGATGAGCTTTGCTGACACTGCAGAATTCAGGACATTAAGGTATCTGCCAGTGGCAGCAAAGGGATCTTGTGGTACCCAGAGACTGCACAGTAAAATTCAGTGGCATTAAGGGCAAATAATGTGCGTTGCAAAGAAGAACCCTAATCCCACATGTAATAGTCCTCTATAGTTTTTGGGCCTCCCACGCTCTCTTAGACTCTACGCTCCCTGGGCTTCTGCACTTTATTGTCTTCCCATACTCTTTTAGTGTCCCTTTCGCCTTAGCAATCCCATCTCCTTCAGTTTCCCACTCTTGTTTCTGTATTCTTTGTGCCCCCTCCATACCTCTGGGGACGCCAACACCTTTTCAGCCTCTCCACTATTTGTGCCTCCTCCGTTCTTTCAGCCTCTACAATTGACTTCTACAGTTCTGTGGCTTCCCACATTCTGGTAGCCTCCTGCTCCTTCTTTTTGGGTCTCCCATGCTCCTTTAGCCTTTGAAGTCCAAATGGGCATCTACACCATTGGTGTCTCCCACACTTTTATGGGCTCCCTCACTCTCAGCCTCTACATTCTCTAAGCTTCCCTAAGCCTTTGAGCCTCCCTCACCATTTGGGACTCCGCATTATCCTCCACCTCTCCCCTCCTCAGCTCCCACTGCCCCTCAGCACTGTGCTCTCACCAGAGATGCTGAATCCCCTCCTGAAGACCTCGTACATGGTCCTGGCATCATCGTAGTAGTGCGTCAGCAGCTGCGGGCTGTCCCCGATCACCGACCGTCGTGCTCCATCCAGGCCCTGTGTGACGTGACATGACAGGATGTGAGACAGCCACCACCCGATGGGCAGGAGATGGGGAAACCCCCGACCAGAAAGCAGGATGCTCCACGGATGCCATATTCCATCCCCAGCACGCAAAGGGATGGGAGAGGTGGGATATCCACCTTGACACCCCAGTAACATGGAGAACCCCTGCCCAGAGTGGAGATCTCGACCCAGTCAGGAGATGGTTGATATTTCCCAAGGAGATTTGAGAAGGAATTATGAATCCATAAGTAACAGAGTGGGGATGTGCTGGGGGAGCAACTGCTCCGGGATCCACAGGTCTCCAAGGCAGGCACCACAGACACCTTTCTCTAGGATATCTAGTCCAACAGGAAGGACAGACTAAAGCAGAGGCCAGGCTGCAGACCCAAGTGCACGGGTTCAACAGGGGTGCTTTAGAGTGGGCAGGGTGAGAGTGACCAAACCAGCACCCTGCTCTAGTGGAAGGTGTCCCTGCCCATGGCAGGGGTTGGAGCTGGATGAGCTTTAGGGCCCCTTCCACCCAAACCAGGCTAGGGTTCAATGATGTCAGGATGCCCCGGCCTCACCTCGACCTCCTCCGACTGCATCCGCAGGTCGCAGGGCGGCTTCACAGCGCGGGGCCGGCTGGCGAACCAGTAGGCAACGACGGCGGCGAAGGCGCCGATGCCCATGAGCGCTGAGGCGGGCAGGCTGCGGAAGAGCTGGCTCAGGTCATCGAACTCGGGCAGCCGCAGGCTCCGCAGCAGCTCCTGAGCCTGCATCTTCTCCACCAGCGACACGGCGAACTCTGCAAGAGCCACAGGGATGCATCAGGTCAGTGTCCTGTGCTGTCCCTTGTCAGGCAACGCAAACACTGCTCTGCAGCAGTCTTAACATAGAGAGAACAGCACCTATGGAAGAGGTAGGAGGATGGAAGAAACATCCCCACAAGGGTGAGCAGGAGCAGGCAGCTCGCTGCTAAAGGGCAACTGAGTACACATGTGCATTGGGTGCTGCAGCTGCAGGTAACTGCAGCAGGAAGATGCTGTGACAAGCTCTGGGATCCAGCTATGACTGAGCCCTCAGGGCTTCCCTGAGCAATACAAGGGCTGCTGATGGCCACAGGGTCAGGCAGCATAGACCATCCAGCCACAAACCCTCGGCTCATGGGGAGCAGAAAGAAGCCAGTGTGCCTCTGTGTGCAGAACACTGGGCAGACAGCTTCAAAACACCATTTTCTGCCAGGTTCACATTCCCAACCTTGTGTTCCTTAGGATTTACATCAAGGTAAATTACAGGTGATTTAATTTATAAATCAATGTAAATTTTTTATTTATAAAAAATACTTTTTTTTTATAAAAAAGAAAAGAAAACACTTTCATTTCATCACTGAAGTGCTTCCTGGAAGAAACTGCAAGTGACTGCAGAGCGGAGATAAGGCAGTGCTGGTATCAGGCTGCGAACACACCACCGCAGGGTCCCCACCCTGCAGCCGCACCAGGCACGGCGCCCCCGGGTGCTCCATGGTGCCAGGGCATTCCCCACCGGGCAGTACCACAGTGAGAAGGGCTGGAGCCCCGGCCCCTCGGACACAGTGAGGCTGCTGGGGACCCCGGCACTGAAACTGACAGCAAAGGGAAAAGCTCTTCTCCTTTGCTGTAACAAGGGAAACCCAAACCAGGCTGGGGTTCAAAGATGTCAGGATGCCCCTGGCCTCACCATGGAGGGCACGGTGACGGGATAAGTTTTGGGACAGGATGGCAGCACTCTGCCCTCATTCCCTCTATACCTGCCAGCATCGCTGTGCTATGAGCAAGAGACTGGACTCACAAAGAGAGAGCTGCTCGCGGGGGAAGCAGAGGGCAAGCAGCTGGTGGGGCATCCTTCCAAGCACCTTCCTTTTCTCTTTGCACCCCGAAGAGAGGAGCAGGGCAGCAATCCCACTGCTCCTGGGGTACAAGGGTACGTTGTCCTCAGGGGACTCCTGTTTGAGTGCTGAGCACACAAGCAGCATTGTAAATACCAGTAAGGGCCCAGTATCATCTCCCTGCCAGGGAGTCTCCAGTAACGGCCAGCCCTGCGAGGGAAAAGCCAAACAGATGCTGCAGAGGAGGGGATCCAACAGTTAAGGTTTCCTGTTAAGCCCCACAGCTCTATTTATGACTTTAACAGCAGTCAAGACCTTAAAGAAGAAGCTTTTCTGGTGCAGGAGCCCCTTTCCTCTCGCCCTCTCTCCTCGCTGCAGCCTGCGGAGCTACAGAGTGATTAACGGGGGGGGGGGGCTTCACTCCCACGAGGGGCCAGGGCTTCCCGCACAATGGCACCACTGATGTTAACACAAACCAGCTTTTTTCCTCCCGGGAACAGTGTCTGGGTTATGGTGAAGGTCAGGAGCACCCTCCCACAGCCTTCGCCCATGTTTGAGCCGAGGCAGCTCTGGAGGCCAGCACACACCAGCCCGCAGACAGGGGTACCCCTTGTGCAGGGCTCTGCAGGAGGTGTTTAAGTTTGCCCAAACAAAAATCCACAGCAAACAATGAACCTCAACCACTGTCAGGCTACAACGTGATGGGGGCAGCAGGGAGGGTAGGGACAGGACAATGGGAATGCTTTAACCTGCCAGAGGGGAGGCTGAGATGAGCTCTTAGGCAGAAGCTCTTCCCTGGGAGGGTGCTGAGGCGCTGGCACAGGGTGCCCAGAGAAGCTGTGGCTGCTCCATCCCTGGCAGTGTTCAAGGCCAGGTTGGGGCATCCTGCTCCAATGGAAGGTGTCCCTGCCCATGGCAGGGGTGGGAACTGGATGAGCTTTAAGGTCCCTTCGACCCAAACCAGGGTGGGATTCATTGAGCTTAGGGTAGTAAGTGAAAGTGGGGAAACATAAGCAGAGTGAACTTACCCCATCAAAGGAAGTTTCCAGCTCCTTTGAATCCTTAGTTCAACCGAGACCTGTACTTCAGTCACTGACTCCATTTCTGATCACACTCGGTTTTGCACTACAAAGCTCACCCATCATGCCTTCTGCAGCAGTTAATCTTGCTTTCTGCAGCCCAAAGTGATTCATGAGGAGCCTGGACTTGCTTTGCTCAGGGCAGCCAACCTGTTGGGAAGGTGGCCAGGAAAGGGGAAAGGTGCATTTGGGAGGAGCAGCGCAGTCGAGATGGGGAAGAAACACCCCAGAACCCTCCTACCCATGGAGGCTGCTTGTCTCCTATGGGATCGGGGCTTGGAGCTGCCCGGACCCCAGCCTGCTCCAATGATGGGAGCTGAAGGAAGCGGTTTGGAGAAAGGGAGAAGTGCTGGTTCCTTGGTGGGAGGGAATAGCACGGGTGGGAGTCTGGGGCTGCCCCAGTTGGCTGGCAGCTTCCCACAGTAAGGTTGGGGTGAAGAGAGCTTCTGCAGCCAGCCCTTGTGTAGCCAGCAGTGACACCAGGCTCGGAACCATGAACCAGCCTTTGTGAAGGGGCAATCCCACAGGGACAGTGCTTATTTATTTCCTTTCCTCGTCACAAACAGCACTATTGTGCGGTTCCACTTTGATCTTTTCCTGCTGGAAGTGATTCCGTAACCCAGTGCAGTCAATGGAGTTTCAGTGACATAAACCAGTGTGGGAACAGCCTCTCACTGCTGGGGTATGCATAATGCACTTAAAACTTCACCCGTCCTGTGCAGCCATGCGATCACATCCTTCCTACCATTACATCGGCTCCCGGGAAGGAGAACTCCTTTGGAGCTGCCTTTATCTCCCTGGGACAGGGACCAGGCAGGCCATTCATTTCACTGGGAAACTGGGCAAAAGGTCTGCTCACTATCCCAACATTCAAGCACCAGAAAAAGGCTATTTACATTTGACTCGAGAGCACCAAACCAAAACCAAATAAGCAGCTTTTCAGTGTGTCTGAGAGAATTAACTGTTTGCAGTGAGGAAACAGAGCCAGGGTGCACGCGATGGCTCGGGGCCCACAGACCCACAGCTCCTCTCCTCTCCACATCCCCATCAGCCCATCTGTGTCCTTGACTACAGCACCGGCTGCTCACCCATGTACTGAGGAAACAGAGTTTACAGGATCTGAAACATCTCAGTCCAGAGAGGCAGATTTAGAGGGGTTTCACTCAAGGGAATCGGTAGGAGCCTTGTGAACTGTTAAAGCTGTCATCTCACATTGAGCTCCACAGGCCCCATGCTCTTGAGTTTTGCAGTTTCCTTCTGGAAAGGGGTTGGTGACAGAAGATTTGCACAAGGAAGCACCCAGCAAAGTTTGGAGCACTGTCCCTAACCTTCCCCTGCACAACAAGAAGCACTGTCTGTACACAAGGTTCAGGTGGCTTTGAGGGAGGGATTCAAATCATCTTGCGACAGTGTCACTACATGACAGCCTCCATTTAGAGCAGGTAAGGGAGCATCAAACCCATAATACTGGCAGGTATTAATTGTGCTGCCTCACTGGAAGCCATCTGCTAATTTAAATGAAAGCTATTGCGGTGATGAATGCCTTTCTGACGTGTGCAGAGGCTGGCTGAGGGCATCTGGGGATTTGGTGGATTGCTTGCAGAGCACTATTGTGTTACTGCCCTCTCCCTCTTTCCAAGCTTCCCGCAAGCACACAATGGGACAGCAAAGCCGGGAGGAGCTTCTGTCGTTAAATGCAGCTCAGGTACCACTGACTTTTCCCCAACTTGGCCAGGGCAGCAGCTCCTGGGAGACCACGGGCTATGAATTCCTGATCACTGCTGTAATTAAAACCGGAGGTGGCACCAAGCCAGCCTCCCTTAACCTCCGCAAGGCTTGTACGGGCACAGAAGATGAGGAGCTGGATGAAACTACAGTTCCCCTCCTAAGGCCTGTCTGGGCTGAGGTTGGGCTCAGCCAAGGAGTGGGACACGAGCTGTTCCCAGCAGATGGGGTTCACATGAACAGGGGTGGCCCTGGGTTGGAACTGGATGAGCTTTAAGGTCCCTCCCAACCCAAAGCATTCTGTGGTTCTGTATGTTTGTGTGCATAGACACACAAGTACATACTTGGTATATTCACCAGCCTCCTCGTCGGCACCTCAATGCCAAAGGCAGGGCACAGACAAAGGGTGGGAATCTCCAAGCAACCCAGAGGAGTTGCAGTGGCCTCTGCTCCCTCCTGCTCTGCTCCTGAGAAATGCATTTGCAAGGAAATACATTTACAATACACGAGATCTTTGCGAGCATCCACTAAAAGGGGAAAAACGCTCACAAGGAGCTCAATGTCCTGAAAGTGCAACTTTACCGAAAAAGCACAGTAAATGCACATAAATAGAGGCATTTAAAGTATCTGAAATGTCTACGGCAAACCAGCCCCTTGCCAAGAGGAATTATTCAATACATAATTCAGTGGCTGGGCGAAGAACTTACTTTACATGTTTGCAATGCTCCAAAGAGCAAAACCCACCACCCAGCTGGCTGGAAATGCCCCGTACTTGGAGCCACGCCACCAGCTCATCCTTATCCCCATGCATCGGGTACACCTATTCAGCTGCTGATTCCAAACCCCTCAAAAGCTTCATCCTCCAGTCCCACACCTCCTCCCTGCACTTGGGCTCATAGATCTGAGCCAACCTATAAACACCTTTCACACTCCTGAGCAGCAGTACCCTGCAGCCGCCCGTGTAGAGGAAAGCTGAGACCGGGATCTTGGTCCAGATCTGCCACTCAACTGGATAAGGATGTATTAAAAGCCCATACAAGTACATTGAAGTTTCCTACCAGAATGAAACATTCTTTGATGTCTCTGAAGTCTCTCCATTCCGTGAGTTACAGCGACGAGAAAGCTCCTCTAACAGCTGAAATGTCCTTAAAACGCTACCCAGCACCAGCATGTGATGAACGAGTCACAAGGTTTCATTCATCAGGATGAAAACACCAGCCAGTTGGCCTCAGTGGTTGCAGAGGATGAAATTCAGATGGCAAAACCCAACTGGGGTATTTTACCTTGGATCCCTCATTACACTTGTCTCATCCTTCTCATCCCATTGTGGCTGCTGTGTGCTCACACTAAGCGGGCTCCCTCAGTTCCTCCAAGCTAAACCCAGCCAGAATGAAAAGCAAAGCCCCAGAGCTGTCTGGTTTTCTGCTTATTTGCTCTTTTGCCTGCAGCTCTATCGGGACGGCTCCCACAGCTGTGCCAAAACCAGCTCAGGGCTGCAGAGTTTCATGTGGGAAACCACAGCCTGATCCTTCCCTGCCCACTTCCTGGGTCAGGCAGCACAGCCCATGGGAACAACACATGGAGGTGACTAGAGCAGGACAGAATTTGCCTTTCAGCCTTATGGCAGAGCTTACAGGAGCCAGTGACTCCTGTGCAGGTTGCTGGGGCTTGTATCGATAGCTCATATGTGCCACCATGAAGTGAGGCTGTTTACTGTCCCTGCTCTTGCCAGGGCTGGGGTTCAGCTCTGGAAGCTGCTTGCAGAGCATCTGCAAAGCTCCCTCTGTCCCAGAAGTACCCGGGATCGTTTGTGAATCTCAGCCACTGCCCAGATGGGGTTTGTTGGTTTGGGGTTTTCTCTTTCAATGCTTGTGGTTGGTTTTGGGGGGTTCAGGGCGGGTTCTGTGGGTTTCAGAGCGACACTGATGGGTGAGCGTCCCATCTTCTGTTCAGCTCTTGAACATCGTGTGACAGGCAGCGAGCAAACAGTTTCAATGAGTGTATAATAATAGTTATCTGGGGCAGAGCACAAAGAGAAGCGCTGAACAGAGGGGGAAGAGGCAGCTGCACCCCGACAGCCCGCTCTGCAGAGCACAAAGATGAAGGTGCTGTGCACAGCCCCTGATGGCTGTTGCCAGGCAAAGTTTTGACGTCTGCCTTGAAACGTCAATTGGATTTCACTAGAGCTCAGCACTGTCTGTAGGGGCTGTGCTCCAGTGAGGAACCCAGGCACCTGGAGGTTCTGTGGCAGTGGCAGCCCCCACAGGCTGTGATGCTCCACCGCATCCCGAGCTACAGACGGATGGCACAGTAAGTCCTGCCAGTGCAAGGAGCTCCCCTGCCTGCAGCCCCTGGTGCCATTCCCATTCCCACCTAGCCGTTCCCATGCACCAGCACAAATATTTGTGCATTGGCCCATGGAATGGTGCAGGGGGACTGACCCAGCTCCAAACCTCTCTGGGTCTGTCGCTGCCGTTTCTTTTGGCAGCAGGACCAGAAGGACGCAGGCTCTGAATAACATGAGCATCCTACACAGCCACTGCTTTATATTCAGGCAAGCCCTGGGAATGCATCACCCCCAGGTGACATAGAAACCTAAACAAGCTTATAACACACCTTCCATAATGCTTAAGAGATGAACAATGGCACGCTCAGAGCTAGTGCTGCAGAGGATAGGGAAGAAGAGGAACGTTTTGTACACCACTTCCCAGCCATGCATTAGCCCGTGCTGGTTCATAGAGGGCTCAAACTGGACTGAAACTCTTACTTGGTCGGATCTCAATTTCATGTGGCCTCCTGTAATAACAACGCTTACACAGGAAGCGTTTGCAGCAGGGCTGAGCAGCACAAACTGCAGCTGGCACTACCTGCAGCCACGAAGATGATGGAAATCCATCCCATTGCTGTCTGCAGGATGCTGCCCATGCAGTATCCCACCGCAGATGTAGACAAAGGCTGAGACCTGCTAGCTTGTACCATATAACAACTAAGCATTGTCTTTATTATAAAGAGCAATTCTCTTTAAGCCAATATGAAGCTTGAAGAGCTCCAAAACAGACTGATCTGCCACTGCAGTAAAAGCAGAGCTGTATAATGAGCAGGCTAAAAGCCCCTCTGCCAGCTGGAGGCCCATCAAGTGTTATGATGGTCATACTGGAATCTGAAACTGGAAAATGACATTGAAAATGGAGCTTAAACAAGGTAACAGCAGTGTCATGACCTCACTCCAATAGATACAGTCGCATCCCTCACATAAGCCAGCTGTAATTAGACTAGGTGAATTACCAATCAAGTGCCTTGTGAGTTGTAGTGCTGCTCTGAAGGACCTTGTCCATGCAGATGGGAAGGAGTGAGGGGACACCAGAAGTGCAAGTGCACATGGAGGGAGCAGGGGTTTATCCAGACCCTGTGCACACACAATGTGACCACTAAAGCCAGGCCCAGGCTTTGTCATAGAACAAACTACCAGCTGATGAGGAAGGCTTTGATTGGGGTTTATCTGGCAGTGCAGTAAGGGGCAAGGAAAGAAAGGGACAGGTCTGCTGAACGGCCCAAGGAGAGCAGCTCCCTCTTTGTGCTGCAGGCAGAGGACAGGCAGGGAGGCAGGCAGCAGAAGCCCAGCACAGAGCCTTGCCCACTGCCAGGGCCCTGTGCCAGCAGCCTGTGGTGTCACCGAAACACAGTGCCCACAGCCAGGCAGAGCTGCTCAAAATAATCTCCGCTTATTTTCTGTGCACAAAATATCACAGTGCTGTTAAAGGGACGCGGCTTTGTGTTCCCTTTGTGCATGTGAAAACCAGGCTGATGGCTGCAGAAACAGCCACCGCAGCAGGGACCGCTCTTCACTGCACTGGTAACAGCAAATAACCACGTTGATGGGTGCAGAAGACTTCCCAAGGAGGCCTTACAGCTGTACAGTCACGTTGGTGGGTGTGCTCAGTGCCCAGGCCATGCAGCTCCAGGAACAAGCTGGGAACCTCCAGGAGCATCTCTGAACCCCCTGAAAGCATCCTTTTCACATCCCCAAGGCAACCTGCATCTGCATGGCAAAGGATGGGATGCACCAAGGGCTGGCACACACTAATGCAACATGGGAAGCAAGAAGCTGCACTCAATGTCTACAGCAGGTATCTGATGCCTACAGAGGTCTCCACACTCTGTGCCTAACACCAGGACGCAACGCTGTTGGTGCTGGCACCCATGCACCAGCAGCCTCTTCCCACATGGATGAAGCACGCACGTGGTTATGTGCTTGAAGGTGTGAATCCACAGTGCTTGGTTAGGAACTACATCTTATGGTACATGTAATGCTTGTAACCTGCCACCACAGCACAGCTTTGGCACGGGCACAAGTCAGACACCGGCACCAGAGATCCCACAGCAGTGACATCCATCTCTGAAAGCCCACCTCAAAGTCTGGGTGGTTGAAACTCAACATACAGGAAGCCTAGGAACCAGCGAGGAGTCATGGTTGTCTGGGCACCCTGTGCCAGCGCCTCAGCACCCTCACAGGGAAGAGCTTCTGCCGAAGAGCTCATCTCAATCTCCCCTCTGGCAGGTTAAAGCCATTCCCTTTGGCCTGTCCATACATCCCTTGCCCAAAGCCCCTCTCCAGGTTTCCTGGAGCCCCTTTAGGCACTGGAGCTGCTCCAAGGTCTCCCCTTAAGGAGCCTTCTCTTCTCCAGGCTGCCCCAGCCCAGCTCTCTCAGCCTGGCTCCAGAGCAGAGCTGCTCCAGCCCTCCCAGCAGCTCCATGGCCTCCTCTGGACTCTTTCCAACAGGTCCACATCCTTCCTACGTTGTGTGCTCAAGCACCTGACCCAGGACTGCAGCTCAACCACAAATAAACGAGTTTTCAGGCCTCTGCAGAGCTCGAGAACAAGCCCTTACACGTGGGGCCGGGAGTCTGGGACAACAAAGCCCAAGCCAGCAGAGCCCTCCTGGCTCCATGGACCAGCCTCCACCGCTGCACCCAACTGCCCCTGTCCCCGCTGTGCGGCCGGGTCGCAGGCAGAGCCGCTGGTACCCGGGGTCCCCAGGCCCCGGGATGTACCCCTGGGGATGGAGCTCCCTCCGGCGCTGCGATCACCATCCAGAGCCGCGCTGGGGCTCTCCCCCCTCCAAGATCGGAAACAAAAGGAAGCTGCGAGAGCCACAAACTCTGGTGCAGCGGCTTCACCCGCCGCATCGCGACCCCAGGAACCGCACCGAGCCCCCCCTCCTGCAGCTCTGCACAGAGGGGTCCCCGCATCCCTTACTGTGGGGGCCCGAAGGGGTTTTACCCGGCCCCCCGGAGCCCAACAGCGGCTGAACCGGGGCTGAGCGAATCCCCGGGGCCCGCACCGACACTTTGAGTCTCAAACATGCAACCCATGCTCGCACTTACCGGCTCGGGGAAGCCGGTTCCCTGCTCTGCCCCTGCCCGCCGTCAGCTCATGGCTGGCGTTGCGTCCTTGGTGAAGAACTGCTGACTGCAGGCCGGCCCACCCCCTTCCCATCTGCAAACTGCTGAAAGAAGTTAAGCTCGGCTAAGATCAGCTTAGGCGGCATTAGCAGCGGTGCCCCGGTAACCCTTGAGGCACCGGACGCGCCGCATCATCCCGGCCGTGGGAGCCTCGCTCTGCGATGGGCAAAGCTCATCCCTTCTGATACTGAATATTGCATGGGTTTGACACATCCCCGGAGCTTTGCAGCTCGGGGGAAGGGTTCTGGATGTAGAACTGCATACTGCCTTCCTGCGAGGGCTCAGTGGAAAATGAAAGACAGCATCGCTTGATGGAGCGGTTTGGGGGAGAAAAATCATCATAAAATGAAGTTTCTGGCACTTAGCAAGCCTGCGTTGCCAGTCCTAGATTAGAAACTTCACAGCTTGAGTAGAATAAATGTAAATCATCTGAATCAGTAAAAGAGTAAGAGGAAAACTACTGCCAACATCATCCACATATATATATATATATACTGATCTTTAAGGTCCCTTCCAACCCAAACCATTCTACGATTTTATTGCTACATACATTAAAAGCAAAGAAAACAAACCCTGGCATTTAAGCCAAACCTTTTTCTTTTTGTTAATTTACACTGACAACAACAAAACAAAAACTTTGTGGTTCATTTGTGGCAGCAAAAATACCAACATTTAAGATCTGAGAGCTCTGCTCTGAGACGTTTCTCGTAACTGAAAGGACATTCCTTTCAGCTGAGAGCCAAGAGGCCGCTTGCTTCCAGCTCCCCACCTCTGAGCAGAGATAACACTGGTTGTGTGGCACCAGGAGCCTCCTCACCATATCAGAGTAACTGTTGAGTCCTTCCCAGAACTGGGGCACTTGTTGGGGGGGGGTGCCTAGCGATGGATACCTGCTCTGAGCATGGGAAAGTTACTGCTTTCCTCTCCTCTTTTTTACCTGTATAGGCTGGATCTCCACAACCACTTGGCTGAGCACAGGGGGAGATGCTGCCTGAACACTCTATTACCGTAGTTAATGAAGTCTCTGTCTGACCCATCCTAAACTGTACTTGCCACACTGTGCACGAAGCAGAACTCCCCCAGAACACTTCATGAATGAAGAGAATTTAATGAGATCTCAGGCAAACATCACTCCTTTGGCTCACATGTGGGTATGCAGCAATCAGCCTTTCATTCATCAAATCACCAGGGTAGAGCAGGGGAGAACTGGCCTAAATGGTCTGCAGGTGTAGATCAGCATCACAGTGCCGGCTTAATGGGACCTCAGCAACGTTCAGCAGCTCAGATTCCTGCCCTTTGTCCCTCAGAAGCCACAGCTTGACAGAAGCTTTGTCCTCAGGAGATGATTTCAGCAGCCCCAGGGCTTCAGTGACTGCAGCCACAGACACAACAGGGCTGTGTTCACCATGGAGCTCCAAAGGGATGTGGGAATACTGATTGGAATTAAATATGGGATTGAAACCCAGTTGCTATGCGGTTTATTCACAAGAGCTCTTCTTTCAGGCTCCTGTTGGTAAGGGATGCTCTTGCGCTCGAGTATTCCCTGCCTTTGAATACTCAAAGTGAAATCACTGACACCTCCTTTTCCCCTGACAGCAATAACCAGCGGTTACATTGTCTGAATGCTTTTAAACACCCGGTTCGTTTCCCGATCCGTGTTTATTTTGTTAACCAAAGAAGCAATCGGGTATTTGTATTTTGGTTCCTCGTCACTTCCACCTTCCGCTTTCACACCCCGCAGCTCCCTGTGCCTGGCACTGCTGTAACTGGCTTTTGCTCCCTTATTTCCACAGCGGTTTTCAAGCCCCCATGAACGCGTTCCTGCCTGCGCTAGATTCTGCAAACCCTCCCCAAATCTCTTGCTGCACATGAGCGAGTGTTCAGCTCAGAGATACAGACACCTTCCTGCTGCCTCCTTCCTCTCCAGCCCCATTCCCTCCTGCAAAAGCCCCCTTTCTGGCTATTGTAGGACTCTTAAGACGCGTTAAGACACTGGAGCAAGGTTTCAAAGGGTTAAAGGGGGGAAGACCCTCAGACTTCATTCTTCAGTCTCAACGACCCAGAGCTTTTGCCTTTTCAAACGTATTTAAGCAAATAAAGCGAACAGAGGATATGCAAATGCCTTTTCCGAGAGGAAGCACAGCGCTGAATTGTTGTTGGCAGGTCACAGCATCACACCACCCTCAGCAGCCTCTCAGCTGCCGGGATTTGCCCGACCGGGGGGAGGCTGCACAAAAACCCCTTTTCAGGCACGATAAAACCAGGGCTGGCGGAGAAGGGGGAAGGTCCCTGAGGCTGCTCCCCGAGAGGTGCGGAGCCCCCGCGGCAACGCGCAGCGCGGGTTCCGTCCCTTCTCCAAGGTCCAGCGGGCATCGGGGTTGGGGCGGCCTCTCCCGAGCGGGCTGCGCCCAACCGGGGGCTCGGAAGGGGATGCGTGAACAGTTAGGGTGGGGGGGAAACAAAGCCTTAATTAGGTCATTTGGAGCTCTGCAGAGCGGCTTTACCTAAAACTGAACTGCATTGGAGGTACTAAGGGCAACACGTGTAGAGCTTCAAGAGGGATTCTAACATCACCACAGGATCCCAGCCTGGTTTGTGTCCAAAGGGACCTTAAAGCTCATCCAGCTCCAACCCCCGCCACGGGCAGGGACACCCTCCACTAGAGCAGCTTGCTCCAAGCCCCTGTGTCCAGCCTGGCCTTGAACACTGCCAGGGATGGGGCAGCCACAGCTTCTCTGGGCACCCTGTGCCAGTGCCTCAGCACCCTCACAGGGAAGAGCTTCTGCCTAAGAGCTCATCTCAGTCTCCCCTCTGGCAGGTTAAAGCCATTCCCCTTGTCCTGCCCCTACAGGCCCCTGTCCAAGGCCCTCCTCCAGGTTTCTTGTAGCCCCTTTAGGCACTGGAAGACAGTTATTATGTCTCCCATCCTTCCTACCATCACCAAACCCTGCAGCAGCAGGAGCGGTGAACACTGTATTGGAGTTTGGCCGCTAGAAGATGGGTTTATCCAGGTGACCACCTCTGCCACAGGCAACAGAGGATAAGGGCGCTTCACTGAGGCCATTTCTCTGGATCATCCAGCATCTGACCACTGGTGCAGCATTCCCATCGACAGGAGTCGCTGCTCCCTGGACCAAGACACGCACTTGACCTCAGGGATCACAGAGGCCAACTCCTCCAACACTGATTTTGCAGCATTACTGTGCAGCTGTGAAGTGGAAACTGCTCACTCCAGTTCACATGTGGTGTTCCTGAGATTGTATCTACACCACAGCAGCCACATCGTTGAGCAAATGGAAATGTGAGCTGCAGTCTTGCCACACCATTGCACACAGCTCTAAATATAAAGACTTTTCTTCCCTTGTTTGGGGGTTTCCTGACGAGATGGTGATTTCCACTGAGTGACACTTTTCATTTTTGACTCTTTCTTCCTGTGGCGCAAGAGAAAATGACTTGGATGAGGTGGTCGGATTCGTCTTCTTTCCACGTTCTGGAGAGTGGCGTACCACAGAGCACGGAAGACAGAAAAGCACCTTGTGCGGCTAATGGGGGAGCTTTGGGGACAGCGCGTGCAACCTTTGGGGTTTGTGGGGAAATCACTGCAGGGTCTTACCAAAACCCGCCTGAACTGAGCCCATGCTGCACTGTTAGCCATACTTTTCCAAAGCACATACTACGCATTGTGGCTACATCATGCCCAGGGAGCGCAAAAAGCACGGCTGCAGCAGGGAGCACGGGGGTCAACACCGGGGCCCTGAACTAGCCCTGTGGCTCTAAAACTCTTTCCCACCTGAAAACCCCTGCTCCTCTGTGTCTCACCCTTTCTCCCCACCAGCCACCAGGTTTTCCTTAGCACAGTCTCCAGTAGAACAGTAAAATACTTACAATTTAATCTCTTTGAACACCCTGCTCCAGTGGAAGGTGTCCCTGCCCATGGCAGGGGTTGGAACTGGGTGAGCTTTAAGGTCCCTTCCAACCTGAATCACTGTGCGATTCTATATACAGAGCAGAAGGAAGAAGCTGAATCAGGCAGAGTCTCCGGCCTGCTCCCTCCTCAGCCTCAGATCACCTTGAAGGCTCCATGACAATGTTTATGGTCCAAGGAGGACTCGACACAGTAAATAGGTTGTCATCAATAAGCACTGATAGCACAATGTAGCAATCAACCTGAGCCCAGCAAAACATTCACCTGTATCACGCTGTACAACAAGTTCCTTGGAGTCTCCAGACAGGGTTTGCAAAGGCTGAATCAGCGCATCTGGGAAGAAAAGCTCATGGAGAGCCCAGCACGGCCCACAGCGAGGTACAGGAAGGAGCATGAGGGCTCCCACCGGGGTTCCATGGATTTCAGAGATAGATCGTACCACATTTATCCATATTTGAAAGCCACGTGCTCTCTGATATACCTCAATACGCTGTATTTGACTCATTTCTAGGGTAAGAGGGGATCTGAGCTCACAGGCTCTCCTGTTCAGAGGGAGAGGAGAGGACAAAGCAGTTTTGATACCAGTACCTTCCCAGAGGGGATAATGCTGGAAAGCTGCTGGAACTGAGTAATTCAGGTGCCCTTCTGGTACCCACAGCCCTGCAGGGATGGCAGCAGGAACAGATGGACTCCAGTGCCAAGGACCTGCTTTGGCTTGGCATGAAGCGCAGGAGACAGAAATAGCAGTGATGGAGGAAACTCATTACTTGTATTGATCCATCACCAAAGAACACATGCAGAGCACTTAAAGAAATAGATGTTCTTCTCTCCTGCTCATTTCTGGTCAGGAGGAGGTGATTAAGTCGACTGTTTTGTTTGGGTTTGTATGAAGAAATCACCTAACAAAGCCGAGAAAAGAGCTGTCCTGGATGCCTGTGCATCCATCAAGAGGTAACGCCTGTGTCACCACCACTACCCTCACTCTTTCAGTCTCACCCAGACATGCCTCCAGTTAGCTCGCAGTTATTCTGCCATCATGCAGTGATGAAGGAGGAAGATGCTGGTATTGCTCTCAAAGAGCTCCCAGAAATGTACTAACAAGGGAAGGTTTAAACCCTGTGGTGCTCTGCAGCATTTGGTGACGTCAAAAAGAGGGCAATTATATCCTGATGTAATGCTGTATTTCTTTGTTCCTGGCTTGCTCCCAAGTCAGCTTTCCTATTCCTGTGGGTATTCAGTTAATTCAGTTTACCATCTGTCTTCAAAGCTTTCCTCCTCTTTTCATTACTTGTATGTATTTGTAATATCCATAGTAGCGTGGAGACAAGAATCAAGTCAATGTCTAGATTAGTCCAGAGCAGCAGAGGAAAACTGCTTTGTGCTGTCTTTCCCTGCAAGCAAGCTGGGAAATCCAAATACATTTTCTTTTTGATGGTATCTAGCAACTGTTCAAATGGAGCAGTAATAGAGGGATGGAGAATAAAAGTAACTAAATATACCTCAAATAACCCAGCTTTGCCTCCTGTGAGCAGCCAGCACTCCAAGGGCTGAGCAGCCCGGGGCGCCTGTGATGCTTTACACTCAAAGCACAGCAGGAAATGTTTCTTCTCCAGAACCCTGAATTTCAGGGCATCCTCAAGGACGCCTATGTGACAGCACGAGGGCCAGGACCAGGAGTAGGGCTGCAGAGGTCCATTGCAACACCAGATGAACCTGCTGCACTGAGAAGTGTTTGGAGATGTCCTGGTGAGGAGAAGGGACACTGTGGTGGCAGAATTCCCTTCTTGTGCCTTCACACACAAGTGCCTCCAACCACTGCCAGGAGAGCAAATCCACTTCTTCCTCACTGCCAGGCAGGACTGACACACAAAATGAGGGTGGAAGAGAAGTCCTGAGAAGCCTCTGGGGTTCCCACTTTTACTCAAGGGGAGAGGAGCAAGGGGCGAACTTTAACCTCCTCCTGCCTCCACCAAACCAGCCCAAGGTGCAGATCCCCATGGGAATGTGTTAAGTTTGATTTAACTATACCACTCTGTGCATCCATCAGACCATCCAACTCTGCACATCAGGAAATAATCAGCTTTTTCCTTCTCTGACTTCTGCCACTGTTTCATTGAGTTGAACATTATAGACCCGCTCTCAACTAGTCAAAACCCTTATAACCTGTGCCAGGGTCTCACCACCCGCACAGGGAAGAATGAGTGTGACATTAAGGGATGCCACGAGTCGGAGCTGCACCTGAGCAGACATGTGCATTGGGGTAGTGAGATACACAAGGGAAATGGGTTTGGAGACAGCAGAATAAACACTGAGACGGGAGGTGCAGGGATCAATTCCACAGGGTGGATGTGGAGGCCCAAGAGCAGGAGATTGCTCATGAGACCTGATCCCTGTGGGCTGGTTCTCCTCCTGCTGTCATAAGCAAGCCTGGTGCATCCAATAATATAGCTCAGACCCATCCCTGGGGCCTTGGAGCCCAAAATACAGTAACAAACACCTGCCTGCAGCCTTGGAGCCAAGTCCTACTTCCTGACTCACCCATGTGATTCCCTCTAGGCCATATTTGCACCGCATGAGCTTCGCTACAGCTCGGAAGCAGCTGATCCAAGCTGCTGATCCCAGCAGCTGAAGCCCGCTGACCCTGATGGGAGCCACCAGGATATTTTCAGACACAAAATTCAGGGCAGTGATATTAAGTCCCCATTTTTTTCAGTGCGAAACTCCCCTTTTCATCAGCAAAAATTTCAGGTAGGTGTGAGATTAAATAATTACAATGTTTTCCATTCTTGGCTCTCCTGCCCTGAATATTCCATGGAATCATAGAACACCAGGTTGGAAGGGACCTCAAGGATCATCTGGTCCAATCTTTCTCTGCAAAGCACGGCCTAGCATGTGCTGCACCTAGATATCCCAGTGCCCTGTCCAGCCAAATCTTGGAAGTGTCCAGCATTTGGGAAACCACCACTTCTCTGGGGAGATTATTCTAATGGTTGGTTGTTCTCATTGGGAAAAAAAAAAATCAGTCCTTTACCCAACAATGCAAAGGTGCTGCCTTTTAAAATCGTTATTCCCCTTTGTTCTTTTCCCCCTTGGAAGTGTGCCTCCCCAGAGGAAAGATGTTTGATGGATAAAGTGCGGAACAGCAAAGACACTAACATTACCTTCCTTAGGAAAGGCACTACACACAGATTCAAGGGATTGGGCAACCTGGTGTAGTGGAAGGCATCCCTTCCCGTAGCAGGGGATTGGAACTGGATGAGCTTGAAGGTCCCTTCCAACACAAACCAGGCTGTATGATTCTGTGTGACTCTACCTTAAATCAGTGCAGCAGACCAATTTAAGCTAAACCTTTCTATACCTTACAGAAACCCTCCCATTTCAGACTCACACCAGCTTTCTAATCCAGACACACTGAATCATTGCCTCCTGCCCACGAAACAGCCGGAATCACCATCACCCTCTGCCCAACAGCTGTGATGCCCAAGCACACACGGTAGAATGCACAGGCACCGTGTTGCCTGAGCACACACATGTACCCGAGCCCGCTGCCCTATTTCGCATCTCACGACAGACAAAAGGGGTCCTTACAAATTTCCAGGGATGGAGCAAGGGAATAACCCCGCAGGATGTTTTGAGTGGATGATGTAACGCACTCGGCAGCACCCGCGGCACCGCGCTGCAGCAAGGCCGGCGGATCAGCCCGTTCCCATCTCGGCCTTTCCCACCCTGGAGCTCCCGCTGTGCCCCTTCCCCGCGCAAGGCCGGGGGAGGACGTGGGGAGCGGAAGCAGCCCCCGCAGCTCGGGCCGGGAGGGGACCGGTTGGAAGCGATCCCCGCACACAGGGCTGGGGGTGAGGTGGGAAAGGGGGGACCAGACCCCATGTGCCGGGGTAGTTGGGGGGGGGTGGGGGGCACTCACCCAGCAGCATCCAGCCGGAGCCCGCGGAGCCCAGGAGCGGCGCGAGCATCCCTGCGGCGCCGTGCCGCCGCGCGCACTGCGCACCCGGGCGCGCGCACTGCGCACCCCCCGCCCCCCGCGCAGGGCGGTATTTTTAGCCGCGCACCCCCTGTCCTCCCCGCCTCCTCCTCTCCTTCATCCCCTTCTCATCCTCCCGAGCTCTCTAGCTCCATCCGATCGGGGGCAGCCGTGCGGGCGCAGCATCATCCCCCCACAGCGGCCAAAAGCACCCGGCAGGGCAGGAGGAGGCCTTAACCCCGCAATGAACCGGTTGTACGGGACCCGCACAGCAGCGGTTCTAACTCCCCCGGCCACCAGCGATGCCAAAACACCAGCAGCTTCACCGGCAGAGCCTGCCAGACACATCAGCACTGCTCCTGGCTACTTTAGCATCCTAAAATACAGCTAAGAGCTACATAAAACAAGGAGACAAACTCTGTGTGTGATGCTACATGCATGGGGAATAGTAGATTTGTGTTCTGTACATTCCATCTTCCCCCCAACAAGCTGGTTGTAGAAAAATTTATCTCCAGGCTCCATGCTACAGGAAGGGCTTTGCAGAAAAAGGCTTTGGAAGGGGTGTACCAACAGTGAGAACACCTCTCACATCGCTCTGTCCATCCCAGTGCAGTGGATACGCAGGACAGGAGTAGCAAGAGGTAGAAGATACCCTGTGCCTTTTTCCCCCAGCCTTTTGAGGGACTAACATGGCAGATCTTCAAAGAGGCAGAGCTCAATGCTGCCATGTGCAGCTGCTTAACTCTTCATGAACACAAGCAAGAAACACCCAAACCATGCCCTGCCTGTAGCTGGAATTAACCCTGTTTCAGGTATGATTACAGCTGCTCAGGACACGCATTTCCTTTGAAGATAACAGCCTTTGGTTTTCTTAAAGGTAGAATGAAGTTGGTGTAAATGAATTTCCATTTCATGGCAAATGACTTCTCCCGATGTGGTTTCCTTTTGATTCACTATGAAAAGGACTTTAAAAGCTTTCCCGTACACAGAGGGCCAGCAACTGACTAGAACTGATGTCACTTGTGCCAGGGTCACCGCTGCCCACTCCTAACAGCTGCTAGGAAGTCACCACATACATTATACTCAAGGGCTATTGGGTTTCCAAAATCAACAGTCTCAAGGCAGAAAACCACCTTCAAGCATGGTAACAAGTGAGCTGGGAACCAGAGGCAAGTGTGTCTGGTTCCTCAGACTGCAGTTGTTACAATGAATGCCTCTACAACAATTGTGATTTCAGCTACAGCTCGTGCCATAAAATCAAATAAACCAGCTGTAAAATAGGACTTGGCAAACCCATATCTACTGCAACTCATTTTATTCAGGAGTAAAATAGATTATAGATTAAATACTGCACAATCTATTTTACTTAAGAGCTTTCATCTGACCTATTATAAAGCATAACAGTTTCTACTCCACTTTTTACTTCCTCTCTGCAGCAAATTGTGTTGGAAAGCTGTTTAGCACACCTTGCCTTCTGCAGGCTACACAGATCCTACAGTCCCTGTGCTGAAGCAAGCCCAGGCTTCCCCTTGAGCCACCAGTGTTATTTGCTGAGCCCTGCCCCTGGGCTCCTGAAAACCTGTCAGCTGCTAATGGCAATACTTGAAGCTCACTGATAGCACAGATTAAGTTGTCCCAGTGACACGGGACCTCTTGGCCTTGCAGGAGATGAACCTTTCCAAACAACGCTTCCCTAGGGAAGCTGAGGGACCAGTGGAAACTGGTTGCAGTGTGCCAGCTCCCACAACTCCACTGAACAGGTTTACAGCAAACAGATTTGCATGTGCAGTTGCAAAATGAGTCCTGGAAACACCTCTCCTCCATCTACAGAGGAGGGAAGACCACTGACAACAAAGACCACCCAGCCCATCATGCCCTTGCCTTGGGGAGCCACAAGGTGTCTGCCTGTCCTCTGCAAAGAGCAGCTTTCCTGACCTCATCTCCTGCAGCAGCTCCCCCAACTCTGTGCAGACTGAAAGAAGGCAAGTGGCTTCCTGTGTGTCACCACAACCTTCCTGCCTCTCTGCGAAGTTCTCATGAACCTTCTTCTAATTCTTGGCTTTAAAACCTACAATAGCTTCCTGCGTCTCTGCGCACCAGAGCCCAAGGCAAGCTTGGCCCAGCTGGCTCCCAAAAGGCCAAATTACACTGTTTTATGAAGTTGTTCACACCTCAACAGCAGCCACTTGAAGTGCTCCCACTTCATGTCCATCAACTGGGATGCTAGTAATGGAAATGTCTTCAGAGGCAGCACAGTGACAGATACTTGTCATCATGATGCTGAAATTTTCCACCGTAAGAAGCCACTTGGAATCTCTTGAGTCACAGAAGTGCCCCAAATCACTACTGTGCCACAGAGTCATCTCTTGCAACGGATATACCTTGGGCTATCAAGAAATTTAAGCCGCAGCCACAGGCCAACAGCAATCTTCCCAATAGCCAGAGCAGAGGACACCATCGGAAGAGACTGCCCAAGGAATCTGAGCTTATATCCCCTCTCTAAACTACATCAGATTTTCCAATTTGCCCCAAACCCCATCACTGCCAGAATACCCTACTCTGATGCTTCACAGCTTGGGCTGGGTTAGAGTGAACATAGCACCTCCCTGGGAATAAATCCAAAGTGGGTCCAACTTGTTGTCACAATTAGGTGCAGCAACAGTAGTCTAGCAGAGAAGAAATATCAGTTTCTTATTTCTTGCTTGAATACATTTGTGTGCCTATTGAATAATCCAGTGTAATCTGTTTGCCCCAAGTAACACCAACATAAAAATACACCTTAAGTGTTCTGTTCATTCTTTCCAAGATATATGCAATATATATCAAGCTGCAACCTGTCTGATTTTTATTGCAGCCTCTCCTCACTCCCAACCAGTTGGTAAATAGTCACTATGGCAGCACAATGCAGAGTGACTCAGCACTCCACCACATTTCAGTAGCAGCTCTGTCTGCCCTTTGGGTTTCTCATGAAGATAACCTGATAACCTCACCTTCCCTTTGTTTCATTGCAGAATTCGGGTTTCTAAGGTTCTTCCCTTGTGTCATTCAGCATTTATGGAGGGAATCAATGCAACAATCTGAAGTAAGGACCACACCTATTCAGGATGCTATTTCGGCTTTCCTTTTGTGTTTATCATAAAAATCGCTTGAGCTGCCTTGGCAGGGACAAAAGCAGTTCACTTCCACTAGAGCAGCTTGCCCCTATGTCCAACCTGGCCTTGAGCACTGCCAGGGATGGGGCAGCCACAGCTTCTCTGGGCACCCTGTGCCAGCACCTCAGCACCCTCACAGGAGAGAACTTCCCCCTAAGACACAGTTGGTTTCTGGGCTCAAGCACACACTGCTGGGTCATGGAAAGCTTCTTATCGACCAGCACCCCAAGTCCTCCTCAGGGGTGTTCTCAATCCAGTCTCCATGAGCCTGTGTTGGTACTCGGGATTGCCCAGACCCAGGTGTGGCAACCTGCACTTGGCCTTGAACTTGATGAAGTTTGCACAGTGCCACCTCTCCAGGTCCCTTTGGTTGGCACCCCTTCCCTCCAGCACATCAACTGCACCACACAGCTTGGTGGTGCTGACAAACTTGCTGAGGGTGCACTCAATCGCACCATCCACACTGCTGACAAAGATGTTGAGCAGCACCAGCCCCAATATCTACCCCTGAGGAACACCACATATCACTGGTCTCTACCCAGACACCAAGCTGCTGCCTGCAGCTCTGCGACTGTGACCATCCACCCAAGTCCTTATCCACCACAGTCATCTAATTTGCCATGTCTAAAAGCATGAGAAAGTTTCAGTGAATCATAGGTTTATAAATAATCAATTTTGATAACAATGAAAGCTGCAAAACCTCTGGCTTTGATTTCCCCATGGCTAGAAGGGCATGAGCTCTCTCACCAGGGCTTTTCCTGCAAATGAGGTATGTGTTTTACCTTCTTCTGACATGTCATAGTGCAGGTGCACAAAACAGCCAGCTGAGGATCTCAGTTCATTGCTTCACTTTTGCTTCCTGAAATCGTAGTTGACAGGCTTGCAAGAAGTAATATATAAAATACCTCTGGAAAGGGTTAAGGTACTTTTCCAGTACAACTGAGAGAAGCTGAAGTAGTTTTTCCAGATCCGCAAAGCAAAGATGTACCTGAGCAAGAGTCACTTATTCCTCTGTAAAGCTCCTCAAGTGCTTTCCACTTCTCATTCAACTGGTCCTGAGCCCTCGCAACCCTGACATCCTACAGGAAGACCAGGAAGCCCGAGGCCCTTCCCGCTGTGTTTTCCAGGGGGGGATGATGGGACCATCGCGGCCGGACCCAGGACCAGAGAGTCGCGTCCAGCACCACGGACAGCGGCGGCTCCGCGGGTTGGTGGCGTTAATTAAGGAACCCGCTCTCTGCCTCATCAAGTCTCTGACACTGGTGATGGGCTCCCTCCCGTGTTCCGTGTTACTTGCAGGTCTTTGAGCCAGCAGCACTGATCAATGTGTTACCTTGGAATCTGGGCTTGTTCCTGTCCCATCTTCTGCACCAGCTTCCACTTTAGCCATTTCACTTGTTTTCTACCTGCGGAAGAGAAGATAATTAGACTCGTGCTGTACTTCCCAATGGTCATCTTATACAGATGAATACGGGCCTCTGACCGGGAGCTGCAATGTAGATTGTGTATTCCAGGTAAGGAGAGGATATATTTACTGGAAGCACAGCACACAGATCAGTGCAGAACACATCAAGATGAAATAATAGGACTGACATTACAATAAACTGTTTTGCATCTCATAGCCAAGAGAACAGTACAAATTGCTGCTGAAAGTGATACTAGCATTCTGTGTGGTGCCACTCACCCTATCTGCCTGACCTTGGAGACATAGAGAAAGATATTTTGGCTAAATGAAGGGATAAGGTCAACCCTTTATAGTCAAAGGTAAATATTCCCTCAAGTCAGTAGAAATATTTACTTCTTCTGATCATTACAGTACTTAAAGCATCCTCAGCTTTTGCATTTTCTACTTTATCTTGCAGAGCATTTGGATACGTTGGCAGGTCTCATCTAAACTCTATTTCTGTCAGTGTGTATCTATCTTACTGACAAGCATTCAGTTACACTCAGGGAGCCATGAGGGCTGACTTCTCCCTAAGACACGGGAAGCCAGGAGCCAAGCACAATAACACATCTCACCTCATCAGCCAGGGCACAGTTCCAGGGTATTCCAGCACAGCAAGCAGGACAGACCTCAGAGTGACAACTGAGGGTCATAGCAGAGCCCAGACCATCACATGCTGCAGAGGCAGTGCAAGGTCAAGGAGCCAATACACAGGTTGGGGTCCAAATCAACAGATCCACACTGCTACAAGCTGTGACCAAACTGGAGATGAGCCTTCCTGCAATATAGCCCAGGAATAAAGCCTCCTGGGACTGAGCTTAAATAGGCCCCTGGGCCTATGGGAAGGGTGTGGGCAGGAGCCCAGGTGAGGCTGGTCAGGGCCACCAAAGCCTGTTAGTGCCCTCAGCACTCAGGTGTTCAGAACCTTCCGTAGCAAAAGCTGTCTCTTACTGTGTGACTCTAGGTACTTAGCATAGCAAAGGCTCCATGCGATACTGTAATAGCACTAATTAAATGTCTTTTATCTCTGAAGCTTTCACATTAAAGACATTTCACCTGGTAAGTGCATATGTATATATACACACACACAAACTGCAATTCTTGGACTCTGAAGCAGTTTACCAAGTGTGATTTTTTAATACGTCTTATTAATTTCATCAAAATTAACTTATACATGACTGTTAGCTGAGAACTTAGTGCCAAAAATCTCCCTGGCTGTAAGGAAAAGGCTGGAGACAAAACCTCTACTTAACTATTGACAGGAAAAATCAGTTGCTTGCCTATGCAAACTAGGAAAAACAGGCTATTTCATTTTGAGGATACAGAATAGCCAGCAGGCATTAGATTAGAGTGGTATAATGACCTAGATTATTATTTTGGTTTCTGTTAACATCCACTGATCATCAGACTCTCTGAACTACATCCATATTTGTTATGGAACAAATTGAGATATCAGAGTTGGACTGAACTTGCTTAATCTCATAACTCTTCATACCAGCTATGCTGAAACCACACAAGGCAAATGAGATATTCAGCTTCACCTCTTCTGGCTTAGGGGACATACTTACAGCTTGAATCCAAAAGGATCCTGTCAACAAACAAGAGCAAGCTCTGCTCACTCTTGTGCTGCGGTCAGGAAGGATTAGATCTGCTGAATGAAACAGCTGCACCTCCACCAGTCTGGGTGTAAAGCATCAACCCCTTTATAGAAACACAAATATCCACTGTCATGATCTTTGAACTTGCTTTAAGCAAAACCTCTTTGGATTTGGATAATGGAGAAACACAGGTATTGTGATTCAGCTTGTGGCTTATAAGCCACACATCTAAACCACGCAAATGACAAAGCCAATACCTGAGCACATACGGAAGTGCCGCCTCTTCGCAGTATTTTGATGGGAAATCTCAACTTTCAGTGGAATTTCAAAGGATAACTTACATATAGGAAACAATTCTGACCCAGCTTTTGGATGGTGGACTCACCAAAGTGAAATGGTTTTACACCAGCTGCTAAACTACCTGTGCTGCATGTTCCCTTCTCCCCAGCTCTGAACGAATGTCAGGCTGTGGGTGGATGGCAGAGCTGTTGTTAACAGCAGCGTTGCGGTGTTCCGAGGCTGTGCACTGGCTGTGCAGTGACAGGCTGCTGATGCTGGTGATCCACTGAAGTGTCAATCCTATTCTTTCAAAAGCTGCCCGGCTCCTTTCAAGCTGCAAATGCTGCACAGGGAAACAAAGCTCTGCTTCCCCAGCCCAGGCGAGGAGAGGGATGCCCTCATGACCCAGTTCTGCCATTGATCAAGGACATGACCTTGTCAACAGCGGCAGAGCAAGGCAATGAGCTTTCTGCTCTGTGTTCTCTGATAGCAATCCCTTTTGCTCCTCTGGTTTTGAGGAAGCTGCCATCTGCTGTTAGAAGCTCTTGCAGACAGACACAGAGCTGGAGATGGAGGCAACGCCAGTAAAAGCAACAGAAGCCAAAGAGCTGCAGAAATAGCCCATTGAGGGTGCAGGCTGAAATGCCTTTTGTATGGCTTCTTATTGCAATCTATCATCCCACATGTTTTATTGCATATACATAGCTTGTACTGAAATGGAGCATCTTCTCAACAAGCATTTGTGTGCAGACAAGCAGCTATCTAAGCTGATCTATCAGGGCTTTTGATCTCATTTGCCTTCTCACTACGACTAACTGCCAGCTGCTTCTTTGTGTCGGTTTAATGAAGAGATAGAAGAGGTCATGTAATTTTTATAATAGCATGGTTAAGAACTGAGAAAACTCTTCAAAAGGAAGGATAAAAGAGGTGAGAATATCAAAGCCAAACCTCAATGGGGCAGGAACTTCTGAAGTGTTATTGGAGCATCAGCGCGGAGTCCACTTGTGCCACATGGACAGATCACTCTTTACCAAGGAAACAGCAAAAGTGCCTGTGAAATAGTAAATCTTTCATTAATATTTTGAATCAAAGAATGCTTCTCACAAGGGAGCAAAACACAATTTACAGTCTGATAAAATGGATGTAATAAAAATGAATCCTAGTCTGAAAATTTAGATGCAGAACTGAACATGCAGAAAGGGGATGTAAATAAAACCACAGTGATAAGGGGCTTTGGAACACTTAATTCAAAGGGAAAATGCCATTGCATGAAACAATTAATTTAGAGGAATAACTCACAAGAGCATGTGTCATCCGCAGGGTTTAAAGCCAGAATTAACAAAACAAAAACCCTGCATTGCTTAATGTTCTGTGGAAAAGGAGGTGGATGTAATGTGAGAAAGCATGAAGTGATGGCAAGGACTCTCTGTAGCTAAGTATGAGGTGCCCAAGTAGATCTCATACCGATGAGTGACTGGGCAAGAAAAGGGCATGGAAATCTCAGCGCTGGTGAGCACAGACATGCACATGGGAAACAACATCACTAAAAATAGAAAAGGGCTCTATATGAGTCTTACTCAGCATAGGATCACTGTGAACCGTCCTCAACAGCATCAGCTCCGTTGTGGGAAAGGGTAATAAAATATTCTAAATTGTTTAGAAGTGATTGGAGTACAATAAAGATAAATTGTGTGTAATGGCTGTGTCGTAAATACGGTTTAAAGGTTGGATTGCTCCATCTCTGAAAGGACACCGCAGAGTGCAACGGGGGGGATGGGGGAGCGGAGGAGCTTTCTGAACCAGACATGCGAGGAAGAGGAGCGGTGGAAAGGGCACTGTGGCCAGGAGAGGCAAGAAGGCGGCGAATTGCAAGTGATAATTCATTAGCTCTCAAAATGGAAACACCAGGAAAGGATTTGGTGAAATTGTCAGGCAGCAGCTGTGGAGTGTAATGGAAAGGAAAATGGTGGCCTTTGGACCACCATTAAAGGACTTAGAAATGAAGCAGCTCTTTTGAGAGGGCTCCAAAATCCACTCTTGCGCTTCCAAAACCTGCCTTTCCACCTGCAAATCTGTACCCACTAATACAGCACTGCTCTCAGTGAAAGCCAAGCTGCAGGCACTCAGGAATTATTATGTTAGTGTTAGAACTGTCTTTGGGTACACATCCCAAACCGGAGACTCTTATGCTTCTGCAAACACTGTCTCAGAGAGCTGGTACATCAGCAGGCTTTGACACCACAGGAGACACTGGAACTCACTGTGGAGTCGTGAGAAACCTCAAAGTTATGCTCATATATCCTCCTATTTCTTGGTCTCAGCAGTTACTGACATTATTCCATGGGATGATGTTCATTGACAGAAGTTTTGGTGTCAACTTGCTTAAAAGAGGAATTAGTGACACAGCTTCAGGCTGACTTGAGCAGGGTTTGCAGTCACGGCTGGGAGATGAGAAGGAGGAAGTTGGTTAGAGAAATGAAAACTGGGTAAAGCTGGGAGGGGGAAAAGTGAGTTATTTTGGTGTACTTTCTATGAGAGGAAAGCTGAAACGCAACCAGGTAACTTCTGGATTTAGGTCTTTCCCTGCTGTGGTACTGAGAATTCCAGGCAGTATCTCTGTTATTCCGTGCTTAGACAAATACAAATCAATATTGTGATGTAGCTGTTGACAGAGGTTTTTCAGACTTCCCTATTCTAGAAGCAGAAACGTGCCCCTGGTTTGATGGTGGAAAACAAATGAAGTGCTGCAGCACTGGGGACTGAGGATAGAGGTGTAAAAATCAGGGCTAAGAAATCCATAGGTGGCTTTGATTTCCATTTACGTCAGTGCTTCGAAAACACCTCTTGGATGTAACTCATCTGCCTTTAAGCACTCAGGAGAGCTCGAGATCTGCTCCCAAGCCAGGTCAGGCTGCTCCCTGGAGAGCAATGTTTCCTCTTCATGCAGAAGAGGAGAGCGGAAGCAGCTGGAGCTGCCAGCCAGCAGCACCGAGGCACAGACGATGCCGTGCTGCCTGCAACACTTCTGGCTAACAGCGATAAAGGCTCTGCCTGCTTTAAAACTACACACTTGCCCCCTGAACCTGCTTCTCCTTTCCCCAGGGGCAGGAGTGTTGAAGTGCAGTGGTTTATTCGGTGATCAAAGGAGATCTGAAAACCTATTTCTCAGTGCCCAGGTGGGAAAAACCAGGCTGAAATCCTCACAGTAAACTGAAATCTCCCTCTTTTTTGCTCTCTGACTCTGATGTATATTTGATTCCCTACCACCATGCCCTTAGCTCTGTGAGGAAAGCCCTCGAGGAGGCATAGAGAAAACACTGTCCTGGTTGTTTGAAATGGGTGAGAGATTAATGGTCCCTTTTCCCCTTTGTTTAAAACCAGCACAGTGATTCTAAACACTGATGTTGCTCTCAGCTGATCTGGAAACGTCAGAAGCTTCCGAAGGATGGATTAAACTTCCAGGCAGTGTCTCTTGCAGCTGCTGGGGAACCACAGGGGGATTTGAGACACTTTGCTCCACAAACTTCATCCAGAGCTCTTTAACCTGTGGCCCTCAGCATCTTTGTCATTAAGACATGGATGGCGGAAACCCCTCTGCCTGAGGAAGTCCTGCCTGCAGCCATGCAGGAGTTGGAGTGGGGCTGGTCATCGCCTCGCTCCAGATAGGAAGATGAAACGGAAGATGAAGGAAGATTAGGTTTGACATCTCACAGGATCTTCTGTTTTCAGTTTCACCCACAGTTTTGGCCAACTACAGAAGAGGATAGTGATGAAACCATGGTGGTTTCTCCACTATTACTCAAGCTGCTTCTCAGTTAGCCACCTGAAACAGAAAAATGTGATTTCTTCTTTCCTATCAGTGAGGAAAAGGAAGGTGCTCAAGCAAAAGGGATATTCCTCATACACTGATCAGTGCACAAAGCTGGAATGGGTAGTTAAATGCCTATAACTGAAATAAACCCAGGGAAAAACAGGTTGGAAGATCTTTGTCCTTCTCTGATGACTGCCTATAAGCAAGAAGGCTACCTTTAGGAGAGTTACTTTGTTTTTTTCTAGGGATTTCCATGAAAAAGATGGATAAATGGAAGAAATAATTCCCTGTGAGGGTGCTGAGGTGCTGGCACAGGGTGCCCAGAGAAGCTGTGGCTGCCCCATCCCTGGCATCAAGGCCAGGTTGGACAGTGGTTGGAGCACCCTGCTTCTAGTGGAAGGTGTCCCTGCCCGTGGCAGGGGCTGGAATTGGATGAGCTTTAAGGTCCCTTCCATCCGAACCAGCATGTGATTCTATCATTGTATGAAAGAATCAGTATAGTTTGTGACACAAAGAATGGCTGAAGGCAGGGAGGGATGGGGACCCAGCACAAGGCAGCACTGCCGGGGCTCCTGGGGTGCTGCATGTCCTGGGCTGCATCACCAGCCCCCACGCAGTCACAGGGTTTCTTTCCATCTTGCTGAGTGGGAGCTTATCTTGAAGGTGTCAGTTCAGTAGTTCTGAAATAGGACTCAGTAAAAAAAGCTGCTTAGTAAGACTGAAAACATGAAAATGACCTTTCAGCTGAAATCCCTATGGCCTTATGTAGGACAGTGCACGGGGTCTGTAACCACGCTGGTGTCCCTGTGACTCCACAAGGCACCATAACTGGGATTTTGGTCTTCGTTTTACTTGATAAACCCCCCTCAAATTTAAGTAGGAAAAAACCGGCCTGAAAGGATTATTAAGGCTGCTTTGCAACATTAGAAAATGCCACAAGCCAACTGCGGCAGTCCAAGAGAGGTCACCCCTGAGCAAAGCAGGGGCTGGAAAAAGCTTTTAATGGGGAAAAAGTATACGAACTAAAACTAAGGAAAATCTGAAAGCACAATGTAAGGAGACCAATTTATGGCCACGCAAGCAAACTTCATTTTAGCATTTTCTTGCTTAGGAGTCATAGACTCATTTAGGTTGGAAAAGGCCCTTAAGATAAGCTTCTGAGTGTTCAACTTTGGTCTTATTAGTAATAAGGGATAAAAAGTGGTAAAATGATTCACTACACAGACAAAAGAAGAAGATGAAGTCACATTTGTGGAACATTTTCGCAGGTCATCTGTATCCCAGGCTATTACAAACCTGTAAAAAATGCCCAGGTAAAACCCTTGTCTATAAGGACTCCATCAGCATCCGTGTCTTTGCGCTGATAGTTCCTTTCTTGGAGTGTGAAGGTTCATTTCATGAAAGATACTCATATGTACATCCATAATTACTTGTAAAAACTAAACTGCCATTCCCTCTTCACTTACTGTGCATACATGGTACAGAAACCACCAGCTGCTCTTTGATGCCGATGAAGCATCATCAGCTCACCACCACTGGGAATGAGGAGTTCCCAGTCCCTTCCCATCACTGCCTATGGCCCAGCATGCCTAAAGCTGCCTTCCAAATCACCACGGGGTTGGAAGAAAGAAGTCTGATTTTTACACTGCTCGTTGGCAGAGGTCTGAGGATCATCAGACTGTCTTCAGTAATTTGAATTAGTTTGAATTTATTATACAGAATACCCCAAACTCCTTGTTGTGCTTATTACTTGATCATTCCTACCTAAGAACACTTCATGTTCTTATCACTTACATCATTCTTGACTGCCAGGTCCTCCCCTGATTTATGTTTGTGGGCTGATCATCCTTATTGGCTTATTTCAGCCCCTCTTAGTGCTATTGATAATGTCTCATTCAGGTAACGCTGATGCAGCATCTCACACTCATGTCATAAAGCTATTTATAAACGTAAGCCCTCACTGTATTTCCCTTTCTGTTTACAGCCACTACTGAAGGCACCAAGTTTATCATGAGCTTGAAAGTAAGAATACATCAAGGAAAGCAGAAATAATAAATGGGTTCTTCCAGTCAGTGCTCAGATCATCACAAAATATCTCCAGGTACTTCCTGGCCATGTGGGAGCAAATCGCACAAGAATGAAGCGGGTCTGTCCTGGGCTCAATGCAGCAGCTGCGGCCAATGAAAACCTGGAAACCTTCGCACAACTCAGAGCATCTTTTCCAGAGTTCCATTTTGCAGCGACAGCAATGTGGACTCACATCAGCGTCAGCGGTCGAACACGCATAAAACCATTGCATTTCTGATGTTCCGATCAGATCTCACAAGAGATTTTCTATAGAAAGCACTTGCTATCTCAACTTGTGGGTTTTATGACAACGCATCTGTAAAGCTTCCGTAGGAGACTGGAAATGAAACCTGTGTGAAATACATTAACTTTCTGACACAAATAGTTCTGTTTTTCTCTTATTTCCTTAGGAGTTGGGTTAATTAAACATAATTAACAGAACTATTTAATCAGGATCACCCAATAATCTATGATTCTATGACAGTTGCAGGAGAAAGCATTGTATGTCTGCAAACATAAGCAACTGAAATAAGCCATTAGAAGAAGAATAAATCATAGAATCATAGAATCATAGAATAGTTAGGGTTGGAAAGGACCTTAAGATCATCCAGTTCCAACCCCCCTGCCATGGGCAGGGACACCTCCCACTAAACCATGTCACCCAAGGCTCTGTCCAACCTGGCCTTGAGCACCGCCAGCGATGGAGCATTCACAACTTCCCTGGGCAACCCATTCCAGTGCCTCACCACCCTCACAGTAAAGAATTTCTTCCTCATATCCAACCTAAACTTCCCCTGTTTCAGTTTGCACCCGTTACCCCTTGTCCTATCACTACAGTCCCCAATGAAGAGTCCCTCCCCAGCATCCCTATAGGCCCCCTTCAGATACTGGGAGGCTGCTATGAGGTCTCCACGCAGCCTTCTCTTCTCCAGGCTGAACAGCCCCAACTTTCTCAGCCTGTCTTCATACGGGAGGCGCTCCAGTCCCCTGATCATCCTCTGAGCATGGAAGAGATTTACCCTTCTACAGAATCTCACTCAGAGGGTGCGTATTGCCAAACTCAACTGAATCTCAGCTCAGTGGGAAGCTGAGTGTGATAGTAGTTCAGTATTTCGCAGTATAGCAGCAGACTGTTGATTCTATGTGTTTCACCTTCTAGTTGCCAGCCATTCCATTGCTACAGAAGAAATCAAACACTTTCCTACGTGAATGTATGTAATGAACAGCAATAAGGGCTGTGGAGGTGGGCCCGCTTTACAGCCTGTACTGAAATGCCTGGATTTGTTCAGTATTTACTAACAGCACCAGTATTTACTAACAGCACCAGGTTAGTACAATATGCTACGTTCAGAGAAATGATTCCACTTCATTGACATCAGATTCTGTCCAAAATAAGAAGAGAGCATCCTTCCTTCCTCTGTGTCTTCTGGCACTGTTCTGCATGACCTCTCTGACTTTGCACATCTCCACACATCTCTGACTGAGTGGACAGGAAAAGCACATGGGCTGACGCAACAGTGCCCGATGACTATGCAGAAACCTTCCTCTACACCACTCTCCAATTTAGGTCAGTAGCAATAATTTGCCACAGGTTTGCTCTTTCCTTGAAAGCTGTTTCCTAAGAAACCTTTTGCAGGTTTCTTAGAAAGGGCTTGTGCACAGTTCTGGAAGGAATCTGTAGTTCCATGCATTGTGAAAGCTGGCACAGCAGTTGGATGCTCATGGTTTTACAAAATGCTATTGCAGTTTGAAGTTTTAGGCTTTGGGGAGATTTTCTTTAACTACATCAAATGGGGCAAACTCAGATGTGTTTGCAGAGGATAACCTATGTGTTGACCATGGAACCTACTGTAACTGGGTTATCTTTTTGAGGCTCTTCCTTTGCCACCAACACACAGCTGTTATTACTCATCCGTTGCAAAGATTCTGTAAACCAGGATGTATGTAGGAGATCTGGTCAACGAAACATGTGAGCTATCTTCATACAGAAAGCATGAAGGAAGATTTAAATAATATCACCATAGTTGAGTCCGCAGGACATGATGCAATTCATTCTCAGGCCCCTAAAGCTCTCTGCAGTGTGACTGTGGATGGCTGCCAACAAGCCTGGAAAACCCAGAGGACTGTGGGAATTTCTGGGAGTGTAGAACGGTTAAACACAGCCTGGGGCCATAAGAAAAACAAGGCGTTTATAAACCAACCAGCTCAGCTTGTGCTGCAGGAGGATCGGGGAACCAACTCCCTATCAGTCTCTTCTACTGCAAAGTAAGGTGGTTGATGAGTTTTGGAATAGTCAGTATGGATTTGGGGTGAGACAAGCTGTTCTTCACAGGCTGACTGCCCTCCAGGGCAGGGGGGAGGTGTTGCTGAGCTCCTGGCAGTGCCCAGTGTGACAGGCTGAAGGCTGAAAGGCTGGAATGTCTGAAGTCGTTTTCTTCAGAGGATGAAACGTCTTGTCACTGCAGAGGGAACACGCTGTGGGCTTCCCAGGAAGCTTCCCTGGCCCAGATGTCATCTAAAAGAAGTAATAATGAACTATTTGAATCATAAACCAGGGACAGTCCTCATCAGATTTGAATGTGACGCGCTCCTGGGGAGATGAGGCATAAAGCGTGACACTTACGGAGGCAAACGGCCAAAGCACAGACACGAAATGACCAAGGCAGCACCAAAGGATCTCAGACATTGGGTAGATTTGCCTGGTGCAGAGTTTCGTCTGTTTTCCTTTTATCTCTTTTTCTCTCTTTTTTTTCTCTGCTTCATATTTTATAATGTGCAAACTCCCTCTGGGACACCCCAGCGGGCTGCAGAGGTGAAAGA
This sequence comes from Amazona ochrocephala, assembly GCA_039720435.1. Classification (NCBI taxonomy): domain Eukaryota; kingdom Metazoa; phylum Chordata; class Aves; order Psittaciformes; family Psittacidae; genus Amazona; species Amazona ochrocephala. Next base: position 19,132,233 of record CM077889.1, read on the forward strand.
CATGACTCTGCCTTGCACATCCCTGGAAACATAAGTAAACGTCTCGCTCCTGTAATGCAAAAGCCTTTCCCCGATGAAGCACTTCCTCAGAGGGATGATGCTGACACCAGACGGCGACAATGTTTTTCCATAATCTCCTTTGCTTGCTTTAAAGACCCAGTCTGAATCCAGTAAGGTAGTCATAGAAGTCATAGTCCTGGCATTTATCTCAGATTATCAAGACAGACTTTTAACACCGGCTTGTGTTTTTCCTGGCAAGAGTCTTGATTTCAGAACAGCAGTGAGTAACTGCTTTGTGCTGGCCTGTGTAAATCACTCGCTGTGTTTGAAGTCTTCTTACTAATATCTTTTACACCTGCTGGTTTTCCTCCCGGACCACTCACCCTTCTCTGCACAGCCTCTCCCTCCTGTCTAAGCTTTCAGCCGGTCTTCAGCCCTCGCCTGCACACCAGGTTCCCTCCCTTGGCATGGAAGTAGGTGCAGGATGCTAAGAAATTTGTCCTGAAATATGCATGACCCTGACAACAGCACTAAAAATGTTGGGAATTACCAGAGAAGTGTCATAGATTATTGCAGGAATGTGGAAGGAATTATTAAGCATAGTTGAAATATTAGTGAAATGATGAGGTAATTATAGCTCACTGCTGGAAACTGCCTCTCAGACGAAACATATAGATATGGGCGAACGCTGAGATGGCTGCAAGAACGTCTGCTGATTATGTGGTTTGAGAATACGTTAGAAGATAAGCTTTCTCCTTTTCCCTCTAACTTTATACTTCTTAAAGACTGTGCATACCCACAGTGTTGTTTACACCGTGTGTATGTCATGGTGCCGGTCAAGGTGCAGTCTCATGTCACAACAGGAGAGAAGCAAATTGTTATAGTAGGGCTGAATACATTCATCTCAGCAATGAATGTGTTCAGGGAATTTAACAGAATGCAACCTAGAGATGGAAAAACACAAAACTATGTGTGACCCGAGCACGTCTGATAGCACAGGAGCTAAACCGGGAGGGAGCACCCAGTTCCCTGACCCGGAGCATTATAAAGCAGCCAAATGTGAGCTAAGGGAGTGTTGCTCCTGCAGGAGATCCCTTAGCTATGGTCCAGCCAGGATAACACAGCAGCCTGCTCAGGAGACAATCTGATTGCAAAACCTCTTTCAGTTTCCAGAACAGAAAGCAAAGCAGATCATGTCAAAGAGAATGTTTGGAAAAACCAGTTTGCTCTTTAGGCTTCTGCTTCAGTTTCCATTCAAAATGGATAAACATGCTTTGATTTTTTTCCCCCAACACTACAGCACATTTTCATTAGCAAACTCAGGGAAAATAACTGTAATTACTGTATGAAGTTTATCACTGCTCAAAAGAGCAGGTAACCAACAATTCACCATCAGCTTGCACGGCTGTACCTTGCAACCTTGTACTCCAGCTGCAAGGATCTGGTCTGGGGGTAAGAATCAGCAAGGATTTTCATTAGCAATATTGGATTAAAGAGCAAAGTAGACCTTTACAGACTTTCTGGATGACGAGTGTGTACTCCTACTACTTCCTCTGAAAGTGGGCTAGGAACGGGATGAATACTGAGCAGAGGATTCCTTTGCCTTCCCAGGAGACGGCTGTAACCTCATCCAGCACCCACAAGTGCCTTCTCAGTAGCCCAGGAGTTAATAAATATCAGAGTATACACATTGAATACATATCAAAGTAACACCCTGATATGGAAACTGTATTTTCAGACTTTAGATAAACCATGGAAAACTGCTGCTTGGTTCCCATCTTCACTTATGGCCCAAGACTGAATCAGTGCAAGATGCTCTAGGTCCTGTCCATGGTGAAGCTGATCTATCATCTCTTTGCCAGGGCTCCAGCATCCATGGCTGATCCTCCCCTAATACCAGCCATGGGGACAGATGTTCTTATGAAATCCACATTTTTATATTCCCAGTCCAGCAAGCTTCTGAATCATTCTGAACCAAATTCCTCTATGTCATACTCATAAATAGCTTGTCCCGTGCACTGGCAGCTCTACCCATGTTAAATGAATTTTGATTGCATTTTGCAGTTGCTGTTTTGAGTTTTGTTTTTCTCCTGGGAAAAGCTACCCTGGGGCTACGGTGCCTTTCCTAAGAGCCCCAGCGCACTGGCTCCTCTGGCCTGACTCAGGCAAGTTGCAATATACTTCCTGCATTTAGCCGCAGAATTCCCTGTGGAAACCATACAGAATAGTTATGTCAGCTTTAACATAAATCCTAACCAGTGTAAATATTGTTGTGTTGAGCACTACGGCCCCAGTTTTCTGGGGGATTCTGTACATTCTGTACATCATCTTTACATGACCCAAAGTTGTCGAGAATGCTGAGGAATTAATGTAAACCAAGATTTAGTTCTTCAGCATCTACATTTGGTGTGTACATTTGTCTACGTATGTCTGTGATTCATACTCTCCACACTGAAGCGTCGTAAAGCAGTCTTGTAGGGACACCATGCCAAAGGGTTCAGGTACAGAGTTTTGATGCAGAAAGTCCATAAACTTATTTGAGTAACCAGCAGATTTCACTCTTCAGGTGAATCTTCCCCGCCTCCCTTTCAGCAAGAGCATGTTTGTGGTGAGATATTAATCACTTCCTCCAGCAGTGTGTATATAAAGGAGCCCGGGGGCAGAGCCACTCTCAGTTCACCCAGCTGAAGCGCAGAGCTGACTTCATGCTGCTGGCCCAGGTCATGGCTGTGCTGAGCCTCGGGATGCTTTGCAGCTCAGCATCGCTGTGGGCAGCAGCACCCACCGCTGCCAGCAGACACGTGCCGCAGGAGAAGCACTCCAGGGACTTGGTTGTGTTGATCATCCAGGAAGTCCTCCAAGACAAAAAGAAGCTCAATCTAAATGCAGTAAGTTCATTTATTTCAAGCGGCTCTCCCCTGGCTGCCTTTGTATCCCAAGTTTTGTTTTGAAGTTGCTAACTTCATTTTCTCTCGAGCAGGTTCCCAGCCTTGTGACTGTGAATGCCACGGTAAGAAACTGCCTACTTTCCTTCTATTTATTGTCTCAACCCCTCAGATCTGTTTCCCACTTCAGAACCTTGATAGCACTACGATAGCTCAACAAACCCAGTGAAATGCAAAGTTACTCAAGAACATACAGAAAGCTGCTGGAGAATTCAATATTCTTCTGATGGCCCTCTCAATAGGCAAAGGTCTTACAAAGGTCTTACATGGGCACCGGCATCTTCTTGATAGCCTCAAAATTTCACTCTGAGCCTTTAGATTTAAAACAGTCAAAAATTACTCTTTGGTCTATATCCCACACAGACCCATTGATTTCACTGAGCTGCATTTTCCTGCCATTCAGTGAAGAAAGGAGCTTACTCTGGAGGAGATGAGCAGTACAAGTGAGAAGCAGGAGCCCATCTCCTATTAACAGTGAGAAGGACACAAACAGCAGCAGCCCCTCCTTTTATCAGAGATAAAAGTAGAAAATTCACACCAGCAGCATTAACTACTTGTATTTCATCAAGGCAATTCTGATCCTGTTTCAACAGAGACGCAATAGCAAGAAGCAAAGACCTTATGTGGGGTTTGCCTTTCTTTCCCTTGAGGAACAAACACCTCCAGTGTTGGACACCTTTAAATTCTACAAGTCCAGTTTCTAGTGGCACCTGCAACTTCCACCTAAGGCAGCGGGAGTGCTTTTTGTCCCTAGGGTGTTTCTGACTGAGAATTATAGATTGCACCATGGTTTCCAAAATTTGCTGTCCAGTAAACTGCAAAATAAGGGGTCACGTTTGAAAACACACCTCCTAATTCCCATAGGTTATTGTTTTCATGGGTATATAAATTGCGGGGATATGATGATTATTTACTTGGTACCAACATATCACACAACTGTGGGAATAACTATTCACTGTCCTTGCAGCTGGAACGATGCATGCAGAGCCACCTGGAAACGTTTTCTGGCACCTTGGCAGCTCTTGACACACGAAGCAAATTAATTGCTTGGAAACTGGCCAGAATCAACAGCAACAAAAGCATCCTCCCCAAAGTGAGTTGGACTTTGTGGTATTCAATAGCAGTGTTCAGCAAAGGCTGTTCAATAACAGGACATGGCAGCTGGGATGGGCTCTGGGTTGGCTGCGGTGGGCACTAGAAATCACTTATGAAAATGAGTATAATGAGGAAGGGGATAAATATGTCCATTTTCTTCACTAAGTGAAGGCATAAGGGTGCCCAGAGAAGCTGTGGCTGCCCCATCCCTGGCAGTGTTCAAGGCCAGGTTGGAGCAACCTGGAAGTTGTCCCTGCCCATGGCAGGGGGTTGGAACTGGATGAGCTTTAAGGTCCCTTCCAACACAAACCAGTCCGGGATTCTATGGTTCTTCTTTGAAGCACTCTCCCTTAAGGAGCCCTGTGCTGCCACCTTTCCTACAGTAATCTTAATTGCAAGGAAGATAACAGCTGGAGGAAACCATCCATCTGGAAAGGGACGCTCAGGCAGCAGTGGGTCTCAGGACATCCTCTGTGTGCTGCCAGGCTGATCAGCTACCATTGGCATAGCACCACGCTGCCCAGCTCTCCAAACCACACAAAACCACCTTGTTAGTATTCTGTAGGAAACTGAGCTATCAGACAACAAAATACGATGTTTAAGTTACGTGGCTGAGTTATATTCCCCTTTTTATTGAAAGGATCTTGATGAGGAATGCAAGACTGTAGAAGTACCAAGTGACGTGTTCCTGGAGACACTGGAGAATTTCTTGAGGTTGCTCTCAGAGCAAGTACAACGTGCCTGAACGGAACTACACCAAAACCAAGAAGAAATGAAGAATCTCAACTCTACCAACCAAAATGTGACTTACTATTAACTTATTCTCAGGAGTATCTCCATATAATATTTATATAGAGATATATATTGTTTGTATATATATATTTATATATATATGGCTTTTAAATATATATTTACGAAAAGTGATGTTATGACAGGAGCCATGTCCTCTACAATGACTCAAACATGCTGCTCCATTAAAAGACAAGTATTTAAAATAATATTTAAATGATTAATGTAGTTTCAATATTTTAACTTATGTCATCCTGATTCAAAGAGTAAATTTGTTTATTTATTTATATATTTATTTATTAATGAATTCTATTTATTTAATTTGTTGATGGATACTTTGAGATATCTATTGTGATGTGATGCTGTATGTAAGTCTTTACTTTAGGGAGCTGCTGTTTAACAGTGTGTGAGGAGCTCTGTGGATCCAGTCTGGGGTTTGCTGTCACATTATTTCTCTATCACACTACTCCAAGCCACAGCCTCAGGGCTCAGCTCTGCATCACCCAAGTGCTCCTTGTGATGGGGCCACCCAGGGCTGGAGGAGATTCACTTCTGTTATCAGCTCCCATCTCTGGTCCCTCCCTGGGCAACTGGAACCAGCCCATAACTTCAACCGCTGCATATTTGACCACTGACTTGGCAGAGCCATGTCACCCAAATCCAGCCAAATTCCAGATAATGCAAAAGCAAAGAGAAGTCTGATGCTTGTATTTGCTTTTCCTCAAAGTTTATTCAGCTGACAGGAGGCGCTTCCCACATCTCCTGCGAGCTGAGTCTTACTGGGCTGAATCAGACAATACTTGAATTTCCATAGCTGTGGGAGGCACTGGGGAAGCGCACACCTACCTAAAACTGTCAGTTTGGATTCCAAAAGTTAATGTTTAATGGAATAATATTCAAGAGGAATGTTACTGCTCGGGCTGGTTTGTGAGGACTCTTGCCACGCATCACCTGTACTGACATATCCGTCCCTAAACGTTTGCAACCTTCCATGAAAGCAAATGGACCTCAATAAAAAGAAACAGATTTTCTTCCAGAATTGAGTGACTTTATTTTCTGAAGGGTTTGAGAGCTGCTCATGGGAGGTGAGGGTGATTTCCAACTGGGACAGACGCACGGATGCTCGCAGGGGAGATGCACCTTGCTCAGGGTGAGCACCCACATCTGCCCTCACCCATCCACACCTTCCTGAGGACCAGAACCCTGGAGCTCCAGCCTGGCCCCAAGCTCAGCTTTACTGAGTCACGCTGTGCTTGAGCTGTGAAGAGGAGCTGCCCTCTCGGCTGCTGGGTGACTCATTCCTGGCTGTGCAATGTCCCACGGAAGCAGAAGAGCTTCCAGCTGCCGCAGTAGGAAGCCTCCTCTCGCCTTCCCTGGCAAGTGAGGCTCCCAGGGAAGAAAACTTGAGAAGCATCCATGTTCTTCAATAGGATGGGGATGGAGGGGAGAGCCTAACAGGGGTGAGCACCAGAGAGCCAGAGACACACAGCCACAGTGGCAAGCACTAATGGAGCCAAACACAGGATGCCTTGCAGAAACCTCCAAAAATGGGGTTTCCCCGTGCGTTCAAACATCATCTCCCCGTGCACATGGTGACCAGGTCAGACAGACTTCACTAGAAATCTCTTCCAAAAATCAACATAATGAAGAAGGGTGTAAATATGTCCACTTTCTTCCCTGTGAGGGTGCTGAGGCGCTGGCACAGGGTGCTCAGAGAAGCTGTGGCTGCCCCATCCCTGGCAGTGCTCAAGGCCAGGTTGGACACAGGGGCTTGGAGCAAGCTGCTCCAGTGGAAGGTGTCCCTGCCCATGGCAGGGGTTGGAAATGGATGAGCTTTAAGGTCCCTTCAACCCAAACCATTCTATGACTCTACGAATGTCCAGACTCCCTCCAGTTAAATGGAGTCAAGGAAATCCCTGGTCCTGAGCACAGCCTCATTCAGTGCTGCAATAGTTCAAATCATAGTAAGGATCACCCTGAAAAGACTCCCACTGCTACTGAATTTCAAAGTTTCTATTAGCAATGAGGCGTTTAATTTTTCACATACATTATTTTAAATTATATTTATCTCAGATTAAACTCAAAATTCACCTCTCAAATGAATGGGAACTCCTGGCATCACAGGTATGTGAGAAAAGAGAAGAAATTCAGGGTTATAAGCAGAAAACATCCATCAGGCTCAGCATTCTTGGCACAGCCATCCAGGAAACTCTGACAGAGGGAATCAGACAGGAAGGGAAAGTGAAGCATTGATAACCCAAAGTCAACACAGAGCTGTCTGCAGGCAAACACAGCCAGAGCTTGCTTCCGCCCAGCAGGCTGGTAGCTCTGGTGCCGCACAGGGTGCAGGGAGAGGGATCCCAGTTCCACATCAGCCTCCCAACCCCAGTGCCAGCAGCACCCTCCATCACTTTCCAGTCGGTCACAGCCCTCCTCCTCCCTGGCCCGCCCAGACGGGGCAAAAGTCCTTTCAGCTGGGGTTTCCAAGAGCCGTTCCATCATCCCTGATCCCACGCTGGCTCCTCAATTATGCGAATGCCATTAAGCTGACCAGGAAACTCAGTGTAAACAGGAGTGCAAGGAATACCTGGTTTCGAGCAGTTGGCACAGACTTCTCACTGCTATGACTGCGCGGGTGTGCTGAGCACAGCTGCTGAGCATGACAACCACGACGGCTTCATCACAGCTTTAACAGCGCTGATAAGAACTTTGCATCATCACAACACAATAAGACACACATGCCTTAAAAACTTAGCTAAGCCGCGGCTTCGACTCTCGAGGCTGCTGCAGACTTGTTTCTGTTTGTATAAGAAGTAGATGCTTCATGGAAAGGGGATTGTTGTGTTTCTCACATCACCAGCAGGAAAAGCAAGAGCCCCATGAAGAGCCGCAGCCCCAGGTGGGGATGAGACACGAGATGGTGGCTCATGGACGAAAGTCTGTTCTCACAGGCTTGTTCTACTTACAGGACTTGTAGGTGTGGGTTATGTTTAGCATTCCCCGTTCGATAAGCAAGAAACTGTTCTCAGCAAAACATGTCCCCACCACAGCGGCAGGAGAGCAGATCCCCTCAGCCTGCACGACTCCTTTGAGGTGCACCCCCATGCCCATGGGTCCATGATGAGCTCTCCAAGGGTGGGAGAAGCCTATCCATTCCATGTAGGATCACCTACAGTCTTCTGGATGCCCTCCAGATCATTAATGGGGGCAGCTGTCCTGTGCCAGCACCACAAGTAGGGCTGGGAGAAGGCTTACTGAGACACATTGGGGTCTAGGAGCGTATGGGGTACACTACACACCCCACTCTAGCACAGACCCAGCATCCCGAGGCCACGTTTTGCAGCTTGGTCCAGGGCTGTCTCTCCTTGAGCCCCCCTTTCTGGGCTGCAGATGGCTCTGGATGAGTGGTGGGGCAGCCACGATGGAGCCAGGTCACCAGCATTGCCTGGAGGAGGCTGCCCCAGCCTGCAGGCAAGCTCCCTGCCAGAGCCTCCCCCCATTTATGCCAGAGCAGAGCTGACAGAAAGCAGCTCGGATGCAGAAACGCTGCTCCTGTGCTCAATCCTTCCCCTCCCGTTTGATCACCACTTCTGCTGCCATTGTTTCTTAGCCCTGGGGATGACAGGGATGGAGATCAGCCACGGCATAACTCATCAGCTGTGTATAGGGGATGGTGATGCCATCATGGCCAGACGAAGGCAGCCTCAACCCCATCAAGCAGCAACCAGTAGCTAAATCTGGATCAATACTCTACAAGGGTAGTTCCCCTGTTTTCTGTTTTTCAATACTCAATTACTCACTTTCTGTTGTTTTACTTCCTTTTTCACAGTTCTCATTAGTCACTTGTCGGGATTCACAGTTTCTATTTTCTGCTGAATACGAACCCACTTTTACAGGCTCTGCATCACTTTGGTTTTTCTCATTCCTATATGATGTCTTTACAACTGCAAATGTCGGTGTCCCTTGCTGGCCACCACCTCTCCAGCACCAGATTTCAGCCGGTCGGTAGGTGGGGCTTGAAACATTGCAGATTGTTTGGACTGATCATCTGTGTTTCTCTCAGACTTGCCTGGTTTCAGACAGGTGACTGAGAAGACAATGAATCACCACTGAACATAACCAGCCTTCTAAGGATGCTTACCAGCGACTGCCAAAGCCACCACACGTGTGTGAGAGGCACCAGCTTAAAGATGAGAGAGGTGCGGGGCCAGGGCTGCTCCCAGGGCGCAAGCAGGGTCCTTGGGGAGCTTGAATGAGATTTATGGGATCAATTCAAGCCCAGAGATGTCTTGCGATTTCTCACATGTAAGAAAGTGTAGACATCATTTCTTTCAGAAAATAGGGAAAACTACTTCTGGAAAAGGAGGAATGGCTTTAACCTGCCAGAGCGGAGATTGAGATGAGCTCTTAGGCAGAAGCTCTTCCCTGTGAGGGTGCTGAGGCGCTGGCACAGGGTGCCCAGAGAAGCTGTGGCTGCCCCATCCCTGGCAGTGCTCAAGGCCAGGTTGGACACAGGGGCTTGGAGCCAGCTGCTCCAGTGGAAGGTGTCCCTGCCCCTGGCAGGGGGAGCTTTAAGATCCCTTCCACCCAAACCGGCCTGGGATTCTGTGATTCTATGATTTTCTCTGCTGTCATGGCTGGAGGATGAAGTGTGCACATGAAAACAAATGTTAGCCCATGTGCACCAGCCTGCGGCTGCTGAGGCTGGAAAGGCAGGGAAGCTGCCTGCGAAATCTGGGGACAAAACAGGCATTTCTTAGAATGTAACACTGGAATCCAGGACTTATCTCATGTCTAATTTTGCCTGAAGGGTAATGAATTTGCTATGGATCTCCAGAACAACATCTCTGAGTAAGCAGGGAGATTTTCCTTGCTTTCCCAATGCTGGGTAGCTACGAACAAGTCCATGAGTCCCAAAGCACCCAGACCCTGCTGACCCAATCAGAGACACCCTGGCAGAGCCTCAAAGGACAAAGTGAATGGAAGGCAGGGGGTCAGGATGTTGATATGTGCAGAATGAGCTGGCTCTGGACTGATTTCTGGCTTCATTAGTCTGTACAGCTCTCCATGGTCCTCCTAAGGGCATGCCACTGTGACTCACGGGCTTTTCTTCCTTGGAGGAAGTCATACAAGCCATGGGGAATACCTTCTGATTCAACACAAGGTCTTTCTATGCCCAGAGCCTCTTCCAAAGCTCGCAGCCTCTGCTCTGCACTTAGCCTGGCTCAGACCCGTGCTCCGAGGCTACTTTCCAATGATGACAACCCACCTCCAGACGCTGGCCATGGATCAGCGACCACAGCCAGAGCATGGAAGGCAAAAGGAATGTCCTTGGGCTGGGGAGCGGAGCTGCATGTCTGCTGCAGATGCTGCAGCCCAGCACCATCACCAGCTCCAGGGAGCTCAGTGTCTACTGTTTCTTAGCAGCATTTCACATTACCCAGCAGTGCAGGGAGAGGTATAGTTTCCTTCCTTGTGCAGAGGCAGACCACAGAGATACAAGAGGTTTAACTCCTTCCAGTACCAAGACAAGAAGGTATCAGTGCAAAGAATGCTGTAATAAAACATTTTAGCCTCCTAGGCTCAAGATTAATTTAAACTGGAAGAGATACAGAGAAGGGCCAAGGAGGGGAAGAGGAAGCCCATTGTGCTCAGGTTGGACGGAGCTTAGAGCAGCCTGCCCTAGTGGAAGGTGTCCCTGCCCATACCAGGGGGTTAGAACTGGATGAGCTTTAGGGTCCTTCCAACCGAAACCACTCTGTGATTCCATGGTTCCACGTCACCCTTCAGCTGACTTCAAACCACTCAGGTTGATCTGTGGTGATGATCACATAATGATCATGTACACGGTGATGAACCAGAAATTATCCAGCAAGTCGTTCACAGGGAGTGAATTTTGTTCAGAAGGAGCAGTCTCTGCACCATCACCATACTGAGACTTCTCACCAGGATTTCTTCTCTAGTTATGCAGAACCCCGCTCAAAGCACATTGTCTCCCCAGGCTTCAAAAAGTGAATATTTCTGTTAGTTTTCAGTTATTTTTCTGTTACCTTTTCAGTTTCTGGATTAATTTTCAGTTAAGCTTTCAGTTAATTCCTAATGGGCTCGGCCATCTTCTGTTCATTGATTCAGTTCTGTGCCTGACTAGGACGGGTATTTCAGATGGCTCTGCCTAGGAGTGAAATCACATCAGTGGGCTGCACCTCAGTAGCTCAAATCCTCCACGGCTTTTTGGTGGAGGTGGAGTTGGATGGAGGTGCTGCTGCTGAGCGCTCGCTGGAAACCCCCTCCTGCCATCTCAGCATCCCACAGAAGCTATCCTCCAAGGGCAGAACAGGAGAGAAAGGTCATCGTGAGCCCCACCATGACAGGAGCAAGGTGGTCACGGTGGTTTCATTTCTGAGTGTCTCTATACAAATGAGTCACTAAGTGAGAGACCAACTGATCAGCGTACATACGCGGCTATACCGCAAGTTCCATCTTCCTTTCAGATGCTATCAGCATTTCTTTCCACCATGGCTGCAATCTAAGAATGTATTTGCATGTCATTAGCAGCTATAAAAAGAACGAGGAGAACAAGGTGGAGTCCCTGCTTCACAGCTCAGTTTTTTCCAGCAGTACAAGTCCGTCCTGCCCACACCTTTCCCTTCCGCCCTCTCTGCAGGGACTCTCCTTTCTGCAACTGGTTTTGAGATGAAAGCAAATTCCCTGATACTCACCGGTAAAGTTAGCTGCGGCCCTGATCCCAACCACATCCTCCAACGGAAGAAATTCTTCCCCGTGATTTGGCCACAGTAAATGGTATCAGAATCTGCACTCATTCACACGATACATAGGATTCATTGCTTCCTTTTTAATCATTCCGCATTCTATTTTACCTCCAGCAGCCACAGTGGAGCCAGGGACGTGCGAAGTCCTGGAGCCCTGGCACAGGGTGCCCAGAGAAGCTGTGGCTGCCCCATCCCTGGCAGTGTTCAAGGCCAGGTTGGACCCAGGGGCTTGGAGCACCCTGCTCTAGTGGAAGGTGTCCCTGCCCATGGCAGGGGTTGGAACCGGATGAGCTTTAAGGTCACTTCAACCCAAACCAGTCTATGGTACTATGATATGATTCTATGAAATCCCTTAATGGCACAAGGCAAAGGCATTCCAATGGCCACTGCCCCACCAAGGTAACACACAGTTAACACAGGGGAACAATGGGAATATGAGGGTGACTCCAGCAAACTCAGGGCTCACCAGAAAGGGAGCACAATCTACTCCGTACCTGGCTTCTGCTTCCAGGGTGGCTCATCCAGCAAAGGCTCCCAAACGCTGAGCTCTGGGAATGGCAGGGGAGATGCCTCATTCATCCATCCATCCATCAGCAGGGTGATTGAAACCACAGAACTGAACAAGGAGGCTCCTCAGGGAAGGGAGGCACCTGGCAGCATCTCCAAGACCTTCTCTGTGGCTTTTGACATAATGAAAGAGAAAAAGGTAGAATTATGATATGTGGTTTTTTCCTCAGGGATGAGGAAAATGCAACATGAGCATACGAAAAGCAGCATTTGGGTTTTCATCACCTTGGCTGGCACAGGTATGTGCGGCTCATCTGCCTTTGCCTTAGGGGAGGAGGAGCACCCCAAACAAAACAGTCACTGTAACCGTGTATGTATTTTTTAGGGTTGGAAAACGTAATGTACATTAAGAAATTATAATTACACAGTAAAACCCCTCCACTATTGAAACTGCAAAATCTAAATTACAGCAAAACCATGCAAATAAAAAATTGGGAATTTCTGGGAATTCTGTGGGCACAATCCTGGCACAGGTTTCCTTTGTCTTGGTGCAGGTGCAGAGGAACTGTGCAGCAGAGCCAGAGGCGGCTTTGCACACTCAGGACCCACCAATGCCACCCCAGAGCCCACCCTGAGCTGTATGAGCAATTCTGCCAGAATCATAATCCATGGGATGCATCCCGGTTCCCCACACTTCCCCCAGATGCAGTGTATGGAGATACTGGCCACATGGTTTCAACCTCATCGTACCACTGAGTTATTCATGGGGTTCCTTACGACAACCACACAGAATGAGGCAGGAGCTTTAATTAGCAAAGAGGAGGGTATTCCTTAGTGTAACTGTAATATTAAGTAGTGTAAATGTGAATGTAAAGATCTGAGCAACCTTTAGGCAGCTTTGGTTTATCCATATCAATCTTTACATAATACCAGCTCACAAAAATGCCGTAACATCTAAAATCAGAATGTGCACCACCATCTGAATTACACAGCTCCTCCTGAACTGATGCGGGGGGACACCCTTATTTTAGCAACATGTAGTTTCCTCAATCAGATAAGCTTCCATTCTACAGGTGACTACTCGCCTTCAGTTCAGGCATATTTGTGGTGAGGTATTAATCACTTCCTTGCCGCAGAGCACATATAAGAGGAAGCTGGGAGCCAGCTGTCCTCAGTTCAGGAGGGGAGCACAGCCCCTTGGCCACGATGCTGCGGCTGGTTGGGGCTATGCTGTGCCTCGCACTGTGCCTCGCGGCCCCCGCGCCCCCCAAGGGCTGTGCCGTCACCTCCCTCATCCACGAGACCCTCAGCGACATCAGGACACTAAAGTCTAAGGTGGTTCCCTTTTCCCTGTGCCCCTCGTCCTGCTCCTCGCGCTAGTGGAGAACCTGCTAACATGATTCTTATCCATCTCTTTCAGGGCAGCAGCAAAATCACGCCTCTGGTAAGATCACTTTCTGGCTTATGTTGCAGTGCTGGGTGCTTGTGGTGTGGCTAAGGCGCTTTTTGACACGCAAGGGGGAAGCAGTTGCTGCTAAAGCCCGTTCAGGATGTCTGCAAGCTCTTTCAGTCTTAAGACAGGTCTTAGATGGCAACCAAGTTATTCATGGGCTTTGCGAGAGGGATGCTCTGGAGGGAGATGAGCTGGTGTGTGCTGAGAGGTGATGTGCAGGGCTTGGACACCCCAACACAAATCCTCCTCCATCCATAGTTTCAGTGTAGTTATCTCCCTGAAAAACCAGTGCTGAGGACTACTGCCTTTAGTATAGGTGCATAAAGTTTGCTTCCAGTCAGCTGTGGTTATCTCTCTTTTCCTGGGGTGCATAGTCAGAACTGACAACGTTCTGAAGTCAGGTGGAGGCTGACACTGGAAACTGGGGGGACAATCTGTCCCCACTGCCTTTCTGGAAAGAAATACCCACATTGTTTGAGACCAATGCCAGCAACGGCATCATCAGAGCACTTCATGGGCAAGCTCAAGAGAAGCCAAGAGCAGGCAGCAGGGTTGGAGGTCAGAGATGCTCCTCAGCATCGCTGCCTTCCTGTACCCGAGTGCTGCTAAGGAGACAGTTAAAAAGCAAATGGTGCCTGATCCCAAAGTCTCACTCTGTAGCTTTTGAAGGTAACAGCAGCCTTCAGCAGGAGGGAAGCTCTGGCTTGCAGAGTGGGCTCCTTTAAGCTGTCTAAAGCTACTATAAAATATTTGCCTCAAATTACTGTGCAATGTTATTTCTTGTAGTGGGCATTCTAACTGCATTAACGTCGCACAACCTCTGCCAGCAATACAGAAAAGACAGAAATAACTGAACTTTGTTATTCCAGAACATGGTGATGGAGGCGGAAGGAACTGTATCCACCTATCTGGAAGGATTTATCAAAGCCCTAAAAAGCAGCAAAGAGAACTCAGAGAAAGGACTAAAACTAGTCAAGAACCTGCAGAAAATCCACGCGAATGTGAAGTCATGCCTTGGGTGGATGGTACGTCTGGGCTGGATTTTCTGTTCCGTATTTCCTGTTGTTTAGGTGACACTAAAGGCTATGGGGGTGTTTGTCCTGATTGCACTGGGAACAAGCGCCTGGATAAAGCACGTAGCTGTGTCCCGGTCCGGTGGCTGATGGGGGCAGCTTCCAGCCAGGAGCTGCCACTTGGCCACAGTGCCTCTGCTCTGCCAACCTCTTCCAATGTCTCCTTGCTGTGATAAAGACCATCACTTGGTGGAGGTGCTCTGGTGCAGATGGGACCTGTTCTCCCTGGGCTGCACTAGGTGCAACTTGTTCCCTGCTCCTTGTGCTTTCCTACCCTACAATCCTCCTCAGAGCCTTTGTGGTCTTAACATTAAGAAAAACCTGGAGTCTTGGAATGGAATATAACGTATGCGTCCAGGTTCTGCTCTTTAAATTGTTCTTCTTTCTGTGTGCCCTCAAGGAATGGGAGCCAGTGGAAGAGGAGGATTTCTTCAGTAATTTGGAATACTTACTCAGGTTCCTGAATCACAATGCCCCTTCGGAGGACAGAATGTAGTCTACAAAGAAGCTCGAAGCACTCCTGGTCCAGCCTGGTGGGAGACCAGAGTTCTGCATATCCTCATTTGTGTATCTTTACTCCAATGAGCAAGGCTATTGGAGCTACTATTTATTCATATATCTATTAATATTTATTTATCCTATTTATTTGTAGAAACTTCAAGTTATTTATTTTTAAGGTGAAGAGACGCAATAATTATTCACTTTAGGGAACTGCTGTTTAACAGTGCGTGAGGAGCTCTGTGGGTCCGGCCTGGGATTTGCAGATGCACTATTTCTCTATCACACTACCCCAAGCCACAGTCCCAGGGTTTGGCTCTGCATCAGTTGAATGCTCTCAAAGCTGCAGCAGAGTCACCCCTTGGGATGGGGCCATCGGTGCCACCCAGCACCATCACCTCCCTCCCAGGCCCAGTGCTGGATGGCTGCTGGCTGCTCTCAGAGCTGACAAAAGCTTAGGGGAGACTGAGATGAGCTCTTAGGCAGAAGCTGTTCCCTGGGAGGGTGCTGAGGCGCTGGCACAGGGTGCCCAGAGAAGCTGTGGCTGCCCCATCCCTGGCAGTGTTCAAGGCCAGGTTGGATGGGCCTTGGAGCAACCTGCTCTGGTGGAAAGAGTCCTTGCCCATGGCAGGGGGTCAGAGCTGGGTGAGCTTTAAGGTCCCTTCCAACTCAAACCAGTCTGGGATTCTATGATATGATTCTATGAAACCATTGAAATACTGCTTGCAAACTGAAGACATAGCTCATACCCACTTCAGGCATGTCAATGCAAAAATGATTTTCAGTGCGTTTTATGAGTGCCCCATAGGGATAAACCACCTAAATAAAACCTGATGACTAAGAGCTTGGCACACGCCGTAACCCTTTTAGTTTCAACCAAATGAAATTGTCATACAATGTGCTTTAATGCTCTCACACTTGGCCCATTTCAGCATTTCGTTCCTGCAGCTGAAGTTTCCAGATGCCTTCAGAGCAGTTTCACATCTCTTGAGGGGAATTTTCAGAGGAGAGTGCTGTGGAAAGATGCAACTCTCACTTTTTAAACGATACTTCACTATTCAGAATGAACCGAAGATTTTTACTGTGCCACAAAGTGCCAATCGTTGTACAATGTGAAAAACGTGAAGGGCGAAGTGTGGAAACACGACTGCTGTCCCAGCTCCGTGCTGCCGACACATCATCCGCAGTTAAATGGTTGGGAAACGTGCATGTGGAACCCTGTGAAGTGTAACCCAACTCCAATGGAATCTATGCAAAATAAAGCTCTTGCACTAAGGTTTAACTCTCATTTTTTCCATATTGTGATGGGTTATGGTGACAGAATCTATCTAAAAGAGAGTTAGATTGATCAGATCGGGGTCTTCTACCAGGGAGGTTTTGCCAGTTTCAGGAGGCTATTATATGCAGAAGTACATGAGTTGACTATATAGTTTATAGATGATTGAAACCCCTGTGGGGAGGGTCACCATAGGGTCCATGTACCGCACCAGACCACTTGTGTTTTCAAATCTGGGTAAAAGTAGTGCTTAAATAGGGAGTCAGGTCTTGTTTCTCTCTTTGCCCTCACTTCACAGTGAACATCTCACTGCAGCATCTCCCCTTTTCCACCCTGTTGCATAGTCTGATTTCAGGAATATTCACCCATACAGGAGAAAGCAAACATTTAGCAAACAGCCACAACAATCCTACCTGGGGGTGGGAGCTGTGCCTGTGTCCACACAGACCATCAGGGCTGCTGAGCACACACCTTCCCCTGCAAGGGGATTCTCCCAGGATTTGACCTTCAGGAAGCAATCCTCACCCAGCCCATCACTGTTATTTACCTTTGCAGGCATCGCCGAGCACCTACAGAAATTTCCCTAAGTACCGTGATTCATGGAGAATCAAGCAGAAAGCAGCACTTGTGCAAGCCATGGTGTGCCTGCGGGATCCCCCGGACACGACACTGTCTGCAGGTTGAGGAGGCAGGGAAATCCATGCCAGAACCTCCAGGGATTCCTTAGGGCAACAAAAGCGTGTCTGAAGAATTAGCTAGTATTGTTAATAGCACCTGAAGAGGAGTTTCTTGAGGGTGGGGGAATGCAGGCACAGCAGTCATCGCACAAACAGGAAAAACACCCCCAAACCAACAACAGGTTCGGTCACCATCACTCTGCCTCCACAAATAGCCAAAAATAAAGCTTTAACCAGTATCTACAAAAACAGTGCACAGAAGAAGAGGTTCAACGTATTCAGTGGCTCTAGGTCAAAGCAGCTCATCCTGTGAGGGGGTGAGGGGCAGGAGGAGGGTGACAGTGGGTGTATCTGTGCTTTGGGATGGTGAATGTGGAACAGCCTTGTGAGATACCTGAGGGGATGTTCTAATCTGACACAAAGCCTGTTGAAAAACTGGTTATTGACCTTCAGCTCAAAGGCTGAAAGCTCTTTGGAGAGCTGGATCACAGTCCAACACCTGCATCCAAAGCTGCTCGCTTGCTTGGAATTGGGTGCAGAAGAGAGGAATAGGGCCTTCCAAGGAGTGAACGGGCCACAACCCTGTAGGAAGTGGGGGTAAAGCATGGCAAAAGGCTCAGATTGCTTCCAAAGAAAGTCCTACCTCTGCTGAGAGGGAGGTAGAGCAGTAGCCATGACTATTGGGAGGTGCTGTGGACCATTTCTCATGGTGGGGAAAGAGGGTTGGGAAAACAGTTCCCCTAGAGCAGGCTGAACCCATCAGCACTACCAGGGCTATGGAACAGCAGAGACATCCCAGACACAAGCCTCCCTGGTGCTTGTTAAAATGCAAACGCAACAAAGCGGCATCACTATAAACTCCACCATCTCACCCAGGCAGCTCCCGGGGTCTCAGGCTTGGGTAAATCACAGCGCAGGCAGCTCCATCACCGCGCACACTCGGGATGTGCTGAGGTTTGGCAAGTGTCTTTTCCTCCGAAAACGAGAACACACAGCTCCACTATCACTGTCTGTTCTATAGGTGGCACCCCTTGCCTGCTGCACATCCCTCAGCAGCATCCCATCGCCGGCACCGCCCCCAGGGAAAGAAGAGCTGAAAGCTTGTTATACAGTGGGGTTTTTAATCAGCTTTTCTCAAAGAGCCCTGAAGCGTCACAGAAAGGTGAATGAAGAGTTCAGAGCAGCAGCTTCTGAACAAGCCCCAGGTTCACCTGCAGCACCTCAGACCGAGAAACCTCTTGGTACAACAACCCAGCCCTTAATGTTCATTATTTCTCACTGCTTTGGGGAATTCTGTGTGCTTGCTCATCCCAGCTGCTCAAAATTCCCTCTGCCAACACCCCTGGAAACTCTTCAGCTGGTTACAAATGTGAGCAGCCCTGTTCATACCACCTTTGTCATAAACCACCTTTTTCTTACCAAAAGGCTTTAGTAAAGTACAGCAAATTTTTGCCTCTCATTATAGAAAGAGTTTAAAGCAAAACAGGGTGGCTGCAGCTGGATCAGGCCTAAAGCACCTAAGACAGCAACAGTGGCTGTGAGCAGGAGCCCGAGCATGGCCCCCAGGACTCGGAACCTACATCCGGCCCCTGCAGCATCACAGAAAGTTGCATCCTGTGCACAGCCCAGGGAGCTGCTTTCTTCAAGCTTCACCCTATTGATAACATCTTGATACATCTCTCCAGCAGTTTTAAAGTGATTTCACATCAAGTCAGGGTTTTTTTCCAGGTGGGTCATTATTGAGCAGTGCTGTTCCAAATGGTATCTGGTGTGAAAATCAATAAACAGTTTGTCAGTGTCAGTATTTGCTTAGTGGATTAGATGAGCACACAGCCTATGTGGCGGCTTGCATCTGGTGGATCTGGATGTTAAATCCTCATACACAGTAAGATAGTGGTCAAACCTTATGTCAGCAGCTCCTCTCAGGCAAATGACCCAGGCAGAAGGTAAAGGAGACAGACTGTCCTCTCTTCCCTCCCACTGCAGAGTCAAAGAACAGAACAGACTCTCCAGTGTTACCAAGGGGTACCCAAGTTTACGCAGGAGAACATACAGATACCTTTGCTGGGTTTTTACATCTTGGTGTGCCAGTTTAGCATGCTTAAACATTCATTTTAGTGACTCATTTTAACCAACTCTACCTCAGGTTGTGGGTAGAAAAGCACTTACAGATGCCAAATGCTACTTGGCCTCGTAACAGCTTAGTTAGGGAATAAGGGTGCCTGGACCCCAGAGAACAGAGAGCAGTCATATACTAGGATTTTGCTTGGAAGAGAATGGCTTTTCATCAGAAAGGTGACCTATGAAGGGCTGGAAAGTGCAGCCATGACAATCACTTCCCATGTGGTTGCTGCTACAAGAACCTTTCGCATTGAAAAGGTAAATACCTGCTCTGCAAACTGGAGAAGCCAGATGAACAGTGAATAACACTGCCATGGTTAACATGCAGATCTGTATTTTCTAGTAGGGAAACAACAACCCACAATGTATCTAAGCAAAGAACTTACTTAGACTGGATGAGGGTCTCAAATTTTCCTATTACATTTAGAAGACCATCCAAAGTGAAATGTATCCCTGAGTCAACAGCAAAGATTTCCTAATCAAATGTGGTAAAACCCATCTGCCACTTCTGCACTTCGTCCCGTATTTCCTATGAAATACTACATTTAAAAATCAAATACAGATTTAGAATAGAAACTGGACCATATGGGAACTATTTAGGCCAGAGCCTCAGCTGGCATGGGTTGATGGGGTATTGGCAAAGCTCTGTGCTGATGTGCTCCAGCTGAGATCCTGGCTCTTAGCTAACCCCTCCAAATAGCACTTGCCAAGCGTATGCCTTCTGGCACTATAAAGGACTCACGGGTCTCTGCTCACAGAGCAAAGCACCAGGTAAGGCAGCCTGGGTGTTCCAGGCCAGGTTCCAAACCTCCCACCACACTGCCAGGCATGGCTGGCGCTTCTGCTCACTATTAGGGATTCCCCTCTTCTCCCTGGGCAGAAATAATTCCTCATTGAGAGCTCCCTTGATGATACTCATTCAATTAACCATAATACTAATTGACACCTATCATGGAACAAAGTAGACTTTGTTTTCTTTAGAGTTGCATTATCTCCAAGATATCCAAGCCCTGGCTCTGCAATTGCTCTGGCAATTTCTTCAAGGACAGAGTTATCTAGAAGGGTTTATGTTGAAGTGTTGCTCTGCAGTTAGAGGCTTTAGGAAGTTTACCAGAACATTAACCATAGATGTTTCTCAAATCAGATATGCCCAAGTTGTTGCTTTCCTATTTTGATGACTATGCAAGAGATAAGATAGTAATCAAATCCTGTTCTTCCTCAGCTTCTCTATATAAGCGAGCTTAGTATCCGACAAGAGAGACAAGCTTGAATTCAAAGCCTATTTCAGATAGAAAGGGTTGAGCTTCCACATCTAACACCTTTAAAATGCATCTTCACTTGGTCCTGTTACTGTTCAGCTCAGGAGCATCCAGTTACTTTCTTCCCCTGAAGGGAATGTGGCACCTGCAGAACAAGACCCAGTACACAATAATCGATGAAATGCTTTGCTTGCTGGAAGCTGAAAATGAGTCCATAAAAGTAAATACTTTTCCTCTTCCTCCACCTCAGATTTGCCTTTTGAGCTGATTTCCAGTTTGTAACTAATGGATTTCTATTGTTTCCAGGAGCCGTTCTTCAGACCGCTTCACATAAAGGTAAGAAATTGTTGTTTCCTGTTCTATTATCATCATTAGAGTCCCCAAAGGAAACTTGAAGCATAACCTATGGTACAGCCAGCCTGAGGACACTGAAAGGCAAGATGTAAACACTGGCTGAGGTATGATTGCCAGGCTGGACCAGCCAGGCAGGGAGCAAGCTCCAGGCTTAGCCACATATTCCTCTCCACTTAGAGTCAGCTGTGCTCCTCTTCCTGTCCCAAAGTCCTGATACAATGCCATGATTTAAAAGGATTACATGATTGTGGCTAATAACCCGTGCTAATTGCTAACAGAGATACATAGTATGTCCTACCTCAGTTTCTATCAGTTCTTTTAATGCTTTACCAGAGAAGTTTTTATTGGTGATGGTAAAGCTTGCTCTCAAAAGACTGGCGATAGAAAGCAAAATGGTTAAAGCAGCTTCTGTAAGTGTCCTACCTCCAAAGCAAAGACAGAAAACATGGCTCCAATTTAGATGGAATAGAATCAAATTCCCAGTGTTGTCACATTCACCAGAGACAAACTGGACTGGATCATTTTTATTGCAAAGTTTCCAATTATAATACTTATGAAGACTGCTCTTATAACATGGCTTCTCAGAAGCAGGTCTAAAAAGGAAATCAGATAAAAGAAATTAAGATTTCCAGAGAAAAACAGATGGGATATTCAGTAGGATTTAGTTATAGGATTCAATGGGATATTCAAACTGATTTAACAGTTCTCTTCTCAACAGTTCTCCCCTATTCAATAGCATTCATCAACAGTTCTTTTAAGGAAGAAAAACTTCCTGGTTGCTAGAACACTGTTTGCTTTCCCTTTTTCTGCTAGAAAGCAAGTTGTGCACATAGTAACACTGAACAATTCATCGATGAGCTAAAAAAGATACCCAGATGTAAGTGTATGAAGAGAGTTGAGAAAGACATGAAAAGGCTTGAAGAAAACTGCTCCGGTTTGAAGGTGAGCTTTTACTGTCTAAGCTGCAAATATTTTCTTGTCTTTATGATTAAAAAGAAACCACAGAGGTTCCCAAAAGTTCATTTCCCTGAAGGTAATGGTTAAAGAAACAGCAGCTGAAGTTGTTGAGCTTTGTTAGCAAAGTTGCTGCTCATCCTTTTTACTTGTGGGCCAGCTGCAGCCTCAAGGAAGGTATCAAGGTTTGTCTATCATTCACAAATTCATTCAGATAGGGACTATATTAATACAGTTCATTTAGGCCTCCAGTAATTAAGATTTATTAGGTGCAATTAATAGTGACCTGTACAGCTTGTCCTTTGGAAGGAACAGGGCAATTAATAGCAAAAAAGATAGACCAGGATTACTACAGTGAAAGAAATCAGCCTCTTGAATACAAAAGAGACAATGACAGAAAATAAGAGGATGGAAAACAGGGTCTGCATGTGCTCTCCCATGGCTGTAACTTGCAGCAATGACCATGCTTAGACACCTCCCTGGAATGGAGAAGGCGGCTTTAGGAAGAAAACCAGATAGGCACCAATTCGCTGACTACTGCAGAAGAAACCAGGTCCGAATCTATCATCCAAACAAACACATGTTGAGCTCCATGCTAATGCAACGGGATCCTCCTCTGCTCAGCACCAAGAATAAGCACATGCAATGTTGCTGGGACACATCCCACCCTCCCTCTCTGTCCCCAGCATTTGGGTATTATGAATGTTTTGACCTGAATTCCCTTTTTCCCCTACCCCAAACAACCCAGACAGATCTGCAGTACCGTGAAAGGCAAAGACAAATAGCAAGGTCTTATTTGACTGATGATTGTAGAAATTGTGTGAATGGTTTGGGGCTGGTGGAGGGCTTCATCCTCCATCCCAGTGAGCTGGGGAAAGCACAGAGAACGTGCAGTATTTGGGTGGAATCTCTCCATAACTGGCGCATCAGCACCTACTCTTTTCCCTTAGAAATCTTCATCCAATGACAGAAGATGCTCAGAGATGGCAAAAACAGATTTCTCAGAGTTTAAAGAGAGTCTGAAAGAATTCTTAAAATGGGTCAATGAGAAGCAGGACTGCAGCGACATCGTGGGAAGTGAGCTGGGTTTGTACCCGGGTGGCAAATGCAGCTGCCCTGATCCATGGAGGTACCACAAAGGCTTGTTCTAAGGAAGAGCGGCATGGGAAAGGGGGAAGAAATCACTGTTGTGAACCAGAACCTTTGCTAAGTGCTAATGCAAGCAGGTGAATTAAAACTGTACACAGCAATTAAAGCTTTGTATAATGAGCACAGCCACGTACTGTCATTTATATCATGTACTTAGTGAACATGAAATGTCATTGCATCTCCGGAGACACGTAGCAAGGATTGAAGTTTGTGGGTTTCTTGCCCATAGGACAGAAAACCCAAACCTGACCCATGGACTGTGAGACCATTCCAACACTTTTGGACTGGGGCCAGGAAACGCTCCCACAGATGGGTGCTTGAGGGGTGGGATGTTCAGAGGGGATTTATGGGACTCGGCACAACCACAGGGAGGGAGGAGACCCAACACCTACCATTCGCACCGTCTGCTTTAACCCCCATCACTAAACCCCTTGCTTTTAACTTCTACTGGCACATACCGTAATGGATGTAGCTGTTATCAGTTAAAAATCTGTAGTTCTAAACCAAGCAAAAGGCTGCAGTAGGAATGTGAAAGTACTGTGATGACACATGACAGAGTCATCAGCTGGTCACCTAGCTCAGAAATATCACAGGTACCTCTTTGCAAGATAAATCTTGTCGTGGTGCTTAGACCTTCGCTGCTGCTGAGCGCACTTCACCACTCTCCTACTCACAGTCAGCTTACTATCTATTGGTTTTGGATGAGGATTTGTGTCAGTCACCATAGAAAGGATGGAGATGGGCGGTACAGGTCATGGTTTAGCTGCCTGCACCTTTCTGCATCCCATAGAAGATGGAAACACTCACATCACAGTGATCTTCGAAAACTGAAATGAAGTAACTTGGCAATGCTCAAAGCCTATGAAAACACTTGAAGTATCAACATGATGCAAACTGCAGCAGGGTTCTGAAGTGCCATCTTCCAACTACGAGGTAAAGGAAGAGTTTCTGTGGTTGCATGTGAAAGGATGGTGCCTACATAAAGAAACAAACCTGAATTGCTGTACTTGAATTCTTCCCAGCATGTACAGCAAATGCAAAAACCTGCTGTCCTTCCCCTCGGAGCAGCTGCTGAGTAATACCTGGATTTTCTCACATGCTCAGCTCCACCTCACTTTCCAGACTGCAAAAAGCACCAGGCTTAACACAAAACACTTCTCAGCTGGATATCTTCCAATATTTCCATTCTTGAAGATGCTGTTCAGTGTTACTTGTCTGTGATTTTACCTTAGTCCCAGGGTTCCACTTGAGGGGATGGAGGTGCCTCACCCACCCAGCCCCATCATTCCAGTTTAAACACAAAAAGCTTAGCTTCGCAAACCCCGGAGATGGACAGAATTGCTCCTGTCCAACCCTATGAGGAAGAACAGATCCAACCACAAAGTTTCCAGGAGCTGGCCTGCTCTCTCACACACACCCATCGCAAGGGCTGATCCATATTTGCAGCATCTCACAAAACCAGGAACAAAGACACCAGTCACTGTGGAATGGGGATCATTGACAGAAGAGCAGTGGTATCACCAGAAAGAGATTTGGTCTGCACGAATCCATGACTTTAAGGAGTTCTCAGCAAAGAACCT
Organism: Amazona ochrocephala; assembly: GCA_039720435.1. Taxonomy (NCBI): domain Eukaryota; kingdom Metazoa; phylum Chordata; class Aves; order Psittaciformes; family Psittacidae; genus Amazona; species Amazona ochrocephala. Next base: position 19,156,733 of record CM077889.1, read on the forward strand.
CTGTCTATTACCTCCTGTGGTCAGGTTTGCCAAGATACGTTTGGGTTTTGCTGCTGAGCAGCTCCCCCAGGGTATTAACCTAAACGCAATTCAATTTAACTTCCAAAATCCTGAACATGACCGTTGGGCTTGCCTCAGAAACTGTGGTATTCCATTGACTTGGTCAGAAAGCCCTGCAGCGCCCCCAGCATGATTCATATTTGGGGTTTTTTAGGTCATAAAGAGATGAAAAAATCCCAACCACCTACTCGCCCTCCTACTATACCCAACCCAGGTCATCACCGCTATGGAAGTTTACTGTACAATACATTTACTTGCAGCCCTTGCATCCAGGAAATAAACTCAGAATCAAATCTTAGCCATTCACATTAGGCACCAAGTAGGACCAAGCCACGTCAGCCAGTGCTGGCACAGCCTGAGCTCATGAAGACAACCAATGGTTGCTTGCCCAGTCTTTTTCCCCCCCACGATCTCAAATTATTTAGGCAGTGAGAAATACTATTTCTTTCTGAAATCTTATTAAAATAAGCCCTTGTCTAATCATAACAGCAACAACTGTGGGACAGAGGAAAAATCAGTTTTAAATGCCATATTAAAAGAAGTCAGTGGAAGAAATGGTATTAAAACATTCATTTGAACTAGCAGCCCATCAGTAATTCATAGACTAGAACTGCAGTTACCATTGATCTGACAAAGAATATATTTTCCAAAGATTTCAGATCTACAGAAATCCAATCTAACTCTGGTCAGAAACAATTCTGAACCAACCCCAACTCTCTATATCCAATTCCCAAAGTCATTTGAATCTTCATCCAGCTTTTTAAGCACAACGCTCCGAGTACTCTCAAAGACAACGCAAATAAGAAGAAATCTGGATCTAATATTCTTGGCAGCAGCACAATCTCCATTCTAACAACTTCCATAAGCACTGGGCTCATGTCTTAGAGCGTATTTTATCTGTGGTACGCTTCGCATGTGAGGTCTTTCAATTTTAAATTGCAATGGAATGCTCCTACGCCATCCTCCTGACAGGGTCTGAGCTTCCAGCGCAGGACAGAACTGAGGGGAGCTCTTTGGGTGCACTTTGAAGCCACCACCTCTGAGCAAACAAATACACCAGAAATAATGGGAAAGTCCCATCTCCTTCCTCCCCCTCAGCTATCTGTGAAAGCATCACCTGTGTTATCTGTGACCCAGGCTGCCAGCAATCCCCCTCTTGCAGCACAAGCCCCATCTCGCTGATCTCCTTCAGCTTACCCGTTACATTCAAAACCTGCATGTTTCTAACAAATTGAGACTGATTTCAACTGCAAGAGCCAGAGGTGCAAATTGTTTTCCCAGTGGCCAGAAGGCTGCTGGATGCATCTAACAAACCTCCATATTACATCATGGAAATAAGCTTACCTTCCTGCTTTGTTTTTGTTGATAAGATGCTTCGCAGAACAGAGTAACTTGTGGCCCTTTCCTGCAAAACAGCCTACAATGGGAGAGGTTTAAAGTGTATTTTAGCTTTTGAGAAGCTATAAAGGAAGGCTTAACAGCTAGAGGATAAAGAAAGAGGCGTGATGCACTGAGAGACCTCCCTGAGATGGCAGCATGAGATAGGGCTGTGGTTGAGGAACAACAGGAGCTGAGCGCGCAGGCAGTGGTCACTGCTGTGCCTCAGCTTCCTGTGCTGGCCAGTGTGTGCTCACAGAAAAGCATCATCAGATGTAGTTAAAATGAACTTACTTCAGGTTGAGACGGATGTTCGGGGATGGGTAACGCCGGCTGAGGAACTGCATCCCAGGGATGGGTCCTGTCTTCTGCATCCCAAACCGGGCAGCACTGAGCCTCCCTCCGTTCCTCACCCTTGCCAGGCTGGGTCAGTCTTGCAGCACTATGTCTGCCCTGCACACTGGCAATCCTGCAGAAAGCACAATGCCATTTCCAGAAGCTCAAATAAGCTTTAGTTCTGCGATCTCACCAGGATTGAAATCAATCATCAGAAACATCCTTTACCCCGTTGTTACTCACCAAGCTCCTCAGTTCTGCAGAACACATCCTTGCTCAGCCATGCTCCTGCTTCTGCAGCTTTCCAATTACAATAGCAGCTCTTTATTTAGGGTAAAATGCATTAAAATGCAATGCTAGCTATTATTAGCTCTACAGCCAGGAGCATCAATTTGCAAGGCTGAGTTATAGTCGATCAAATAAGCTTACAGAGGAGAGATTTTGGTTAGACAGGAGGAAGAAATTCTTCTCTGTGAGGGTGGTGAGGCACTGGTGCAGGTTGCCCAGAGAAGGTGTGGTTGGAGATTTACTACAGGTATCATACCAAGGAGACAAGGCCACTTCTTCCCTGGTCCCTCTCCAACAGGATATTGCATCAACTTACTGTGTAGGCACAGGAAAGTTATTTGCTGCTCGGGCTTGTCCTATGGAAAAACATGGTTTTCAGCTGTGCAAATCACAAACTGTGTCCTTTCACCTGGCTATGGCTCAGAGCACCGGGATACCCTGACCCACTGCTCCCGCTCCCGGGTGCTGCCCTGGCTCCCCTCAAAGGCAGTTACGGGAAGAACATCAGCCACAGGTGAGAACTCCGGATTCTCTTCACAAGGAAACGGTTTTTAACAGCCCATGGCGGAGTTCAGAGATTCTGTTTTCAAACACAAGTACTTCCTATGAAGACAAGCTGGCTTCTAGGAAACGCTTCAGCCTCACAGCAGTTGGGGAGCTGGACAGGATGGCGGCTGCAGGTCCCTTCCGGCTGAGCTGTTCTGTTCATCCCTCCCAAGCACCAAATGCTCTCACACTATCGAGTCGCAGGCGATGCTCTGGCCAGGACTCGCCCAGCTGGATGTGATCAGCCACACTGCTCCCATGAGGGCTTTGAGCAGTGCTTGTGCGTACGTGGCACCCTGAGCCCTGGAGGGCCTGGAGCAGGGACATCCCACAAGCAAGGACAAGGGGAAGTGTTCAAGGGAACACCTGAGCTCAGGGCTGGCCTTGAGGAAATGAGATTTCCCAACGCATTAACAGATTAATTTTTCCTAGAGAATTAAACCCAAATAGCAAATTCCTGCTGAAAATAGGTGGGTCGAGGGCTCAGCAAACAGGGACTGCTGCTTAACTGTGAACAGCTCAGGAAGCTTCCCTTACACCACCAGCATCCTTGGGTAAATCCTTACTTTGAGCAAAGGGATTTCTTCCTAAACTCAGACTGATTTGTACTGGAAGGGACCTTAAAGCTCATCCAGTTCCAACCCCTGCCACAGGCAGGGACACCTTCCACTGGAGCAGCTTGCTCCAAGCCCCTGTGTCCAACCTGGCCTTGAACACTGCCAGGGATGGGGCAGCCACAGCTTCTCTGGGCACCCTGTGCCAGCGCCTCAGCACCCTCACAGGGAAGAGCTTCTTCCCAATATAAATGATAAATGCACCCAAAGTTGTACATGTGTTTCACATGTACCACTTCACAGTCAACTGCAGTTTGCCGTTTCCTCTTTCCTGTGTGTAACCCCATGCTAGTTACCTAGAGAATTCAAGTTATCATTTACTCAGAGCAAAACACCGATAAAAAACCACAGCAGCCTGTGCAAACTTCTGATGAAAAGCACCAGGGTCAGGCTGGGTTTCTATCATGGGCAGTGCAATCACAACTCTTCTGGGAAGGAGCATCCAAAGATGGGAGCATGTAACAATTCAGATGCTTAAGTCTTGTATGAGACCAGCTCCAGCCCTCCTGGACTCACCAGTCCCCATCACTGCTCACTCAGTGCTGTCATCAAGGGGCTGCTCTGAGCCAGGAGCACCCAAACTCTGGTCCCCCACCTCATGGCCAAGCCAGGGTGCTCTCCACCACAGAGCATTAGCAGGGTCCAGCTGCAGAAGAGATGTGGAGGCCTTTGGAAGCAGAGCCCATGGGGGTGGCTGGTCAGTGAGCAGAGCCTCAGCTGGGATGATGGGCTTGGTAAGAGGCTTCCATCCTCAGTTTTGGCAAGGGTATAACTACATGAGTGAGAGCTCCATGACCTCAGCTGCTTTGCTAATTGAAAACAGCTCCCTCCCAGCACAGAGATGGAGCAGCCAGTTGAGGGCTGAGCTGCAGAGAAGCTGGGATCCAACTGTCACCATCTGCTCCAGAGAGCACGTGCTCCCCATAGGAACTGGGGAAACCACACTGGAAGCAATGAGACCATAGCATGGTGAAGGAGGACACCTGCAGTGATCAGACTGGCCCTGCTGACACGGTGGCATCCACAGGCAGACACAAACACTGCTCCCAGTGCGAGGGCTGCACGACAACCACATCCAGCACCCGTCCTCCGGAGGCACCCGCGTGTGGCACCTCCTGCAGTTGGCTCCTACCAAAATACACAGGTGGGGGGCACAGGGAGACCCGAGAGTAACCAAGTTAACACTGGTTAGGAAGTGAGAGCCCAAGGCCACTGTGGTAGAATTAGGGCTTACAGCTTCAATACTCACTGAGTCACAAGCGCTCCGTTTGCTTGCCATCACTCGAGAAGATTAAAGCAGAGGAACTCAATGCAAAACCAAATGAAAACATGATACTGCATTAAGAGCCGGGAGAGATCCCACTGTCTTACAGTCACTGAAAACCTGCTGTGGGATGCAAGAGCCACCAGCCAGCTACCCACATTCATCACTGAGGCGCAAGGTACACATCAGTTAACCATAGCTTAGTGTTACTAATAATATGTGACCTTCATGCTGCTGCTCAAAGACCCCAGGAAAACACGCTTGCCCTCCGGGAAGTGTGTCCCAAGAGATCCCATAAAGACCTGACCTACCACTGCATACCACTGCAAGGTACATGGAAGACAAGATTCCACCTTCAGCCCATGCTGCCAGCAGTATGAGGCTGGCAGAGCCACACAGAAGCCTCTCCAGCATTATGGTGATGCTGTAGATTAGAGGGAGAAGGGAAGCCAACACAGGAGTCAGAGAAGCTGGAACCGGATCAAGCACAAGGGCTCCTGAGGCCGCACCGGTCTGGAAGTGCTTAACTAACTGGAAGCATCTTCCTTTTCTAGTTCACCTCCCCCTCAAGGGACAGGGACAACCATCCCCAATGGCAGCACAGAAGCAGGAGCCACATGAGCACTTGGGAAGTGATTATCCAAACCACCACAGAGACCAAGTGCTGACCGCTGGTTAAGCAAAGGCCTCCTCCCCATGCAGAGTCTGGGCAGCCTTTTCCCTGCAGGATGAGATGGATTCAGGACTAAACATGTCAAGTCGGTCTCTAAATTCCCATCACTTACAGCTCACAGGTGCTGGATTCTGGCTCCTTTCAGAGCCCCTGACAGGGATTACTCATTCAGACCAAAGGAGCAGATGCTGTGCTGCACCGTATCCCAGCACCATCCCTGGCCACAGGAAGAGTAGAAGGAAGAATCTTGAAGGATGTGATCTCTGAGGATGCCTTTTACTCACACACTGTCCTCACCTCAAATAAAACTTGATATGATTGAAAGGACAACCCTTCTGTTTCCCATATTTGGGATTTTATAGCTCAGCTGAGGTACACAGCTCTCGTACGATACAAACTCAGCTTCCACCCCAACAGAACATGCACAATTTCCCTTGTCCATCACTGCCAAACCCTTTCTCCACTCAGCATGTTTTGGCCTGGATGCCAGTTTTCCCCTCAAAGACAATTAAATAGATGATTTTCACATCGTTTTCCCACACTCACAGGAAAGAGAAGCAACTTCTAATGCAGACAAAATCACAGATAAGTAACACCAACACTTTAGGTGGTTTCCTAACCCAGCTGGAGGGCTGCGTTACCGCTCAGTGACGCAGCACTTGTCCACGCAGCAGCACTCAGGCCAGGGGCGAGGAAACTGCATGCTCAAACTGGATGCGGATGACTGGCACAGGCTGGGGATGGCTGCTCTTCAAATGACTGCAAAAGCCATGACAAGAAAGCATCTTTCTATGAGAGTCCACATGGTGCCTGCTTTCATCAGTACCTGCTATGCAGAGCAGCTCCTTAAAGATGTCATCAGCAAGACGTGACCTGAAGAGCTCTCCAAAACGTCCCACAGCACTTCAGTGTCTGGCAGCACTTGTCCACAGTAAGGCCCTGTAGTGTCTATGAGTATCCGTACTAAGTACTTCAACCCTGCGAAACAGAAGAAGAGGCAGCAGTATGCACGAAGAAAAACCACTGCAGTCTAAACAAGACCTAAGTACTTACCACACCAGTGACACACTGGCAGAAAGAAACTCCCCGTGCCTAGATGGAGGAAGGCTTATTTGCTCTAGCATACGAATCTCCTGGTTTAGGTCTAAGAACTTATTCCATAGTCTTAATATTAGGCTAATTGCCTTACTCTGTTCATCTTCTAGAATGGCAGGAGACAGAACAGGGAATACGATCTGCCAGACTCCACAAACATGCCTGGGAGGTTGCCGAATGCCCACAAGTCACACATGCTCTCTTCTCTCAAATCGCTATTATTCCTCAGACCTGATCAGCAGCAAGCCCTGCACAGAGCACAGAGAGCTTGGCATTTGCATCCGCATTCATCACACCCTACTTCAGGGACGGACTGGAGCAAGGTGGAAGACGACTCAGAAAATAGGGTTTTTCCCAGGGAAAACAAGCACGTGAAGTTTTATGCAAGAGTTCGGTATGCTGGAGCACTTAACACAGCGGAATTCCCCAGCCAAGTACCCCACTTCAGAAGTGGGATGTGCAGAGTTTTGGCCAGAGTCCTGATGTGAACTTTATCTGTCAACATACCACGTTGACAGAAACTAAGTAGATTCCTCTTCCTCCCCCTGAAATCCAAAGCGTTCCAAGCTGAGATTGCGGCTTTGGCTCAGCAGCAGCTCTTCACATCTGTGAGGCTGTCAGATGTTGAACGCTTGTTTTATAAGCCCTTTTTTCTCCAGTTTATGTGTGCTGAGAGATTTTACTAAGAAAACGAGAGGTCAGCAATGAAATATGCTGAGGAGCCAGCCAGAAACCACAACATTCATGGCAAGCCAATGAGCACTGAGCAGTTAGAGAACGACTATTGAGCTTTCAGGAGAAAATCCTGCTGTTTCTATAGCTACCTGCTACAACTGCTCACACAATTTACTTACAAGGCTAGATGCTCCTCTCATTTCAGTATCAGTAACAACTGGAGCTCAGCAAATCTCTGCCTGGGCAATCCAACTCTGTTCAGTTGTGCGCATTAATACTTCAGTGAATGTATGTACTCACCTGCTGCATCTAAATGACTAAAAGCAATAACCATTAAGCGCACATGTAAAATTCAGGGCACACAAAGGTCTATTGCTGAGCCACACTGCTTTATTACCAATACAATAAACTGATGGCATCTGTTATACCCAACACATTACACTCTTTTGTTCCACAAGTGTTTCCTAAGAGGACAGCAGGTCCCTTGCTACTAATCCTGCCCAGCAGCTGTTTAAAGCATTACCTCATCCCAGCTCATCCAGTATTTGCACAACACAGGGCAATGGAGAATGACAAAGGAAACTCCTTTGCCACCTGACAATCACTGACAGCAACTGGATGATTTGGTGCAATTGAAGTTCCTTTCACTTTCTCAGGACAGTTTCCTGTGCCAGCATTTAACAATCGCCCAAGCCAGCCTTCAAGCAGTAAGTGATGGCTGTAAACCCAGCACCATTCCTGGCTTTACATTCACCGCAGTCATCCGTATTCCCAACAAAGCCATCCCATACCAGAAGCGGCCAGGGAGAGATGCGAGGTCAGTCCACCTTGCAGTTGCCTCTCACTACCAGCCTGGCATTTCCAGCAAGTTCCTACATTTCTGAAACATCTGCCTATTTCTCCATTACTTTGCCTATTATTCATTTTTTAGCAATTAATTGCCATTTCTTCTGAATTGCAGTTCGGAAATGGGATTTCCTTTCTATCACGGACAACATTGTTCTCCACATTTCCTTGTGGCCATTACCAACACGCTAACAAAGCCAAAAGGCAAAGGAGAACCTGTATCCTAATGTTCAAAGAGCATGAGCATTCCCAGCTGCCTCAAGGGCAAGACAAAGATCTGCTCAGAAGCCATCCAACTGACTTCAATAATAGTCAAGAGTTGTCAAGACCATTGAAGGTCTCGAAAGGCTTCAGATTAAGTGTTTGCATCAAAAACCAGGTAGTATCCCCAATAACAAAGTTAACATCACTTCTCATGAGTGCCACTACACAGCCCCTCTGCTCCCAGGATACATCATAGTTTCAATACATAAATTAAACCTTTCCAGATTCTACTGAAGGTGCAGCAGTTCTCTGTCAAGTGCAGGAGTCTTAAAACATTGTCCAAAACCACCACGTATTTTCTATGGGTAAAGAGCAACAAAGCAAGGGGCCTTCAAAGGAAAAAGTAAGGGCCCACTGCTCCCTTATACGTAGTAAGGACACAGAGAATCACTTTATGGAAAGAACATTTATTTCCGATTCGAAACCTGTGATCCACAGAAATACAATAAAAATCAACATGTACACAACATTAAACAAACACCCCCAAACCAACTTTGGCTCAAAGAAATATTTAACATCTAAATCTTCTGAAGTACAAAAGGCACAAGACCAGGCACCCAAACATACCGAATGCACCACTACGGCAGAGAAAGCTGGGAAGGCAGAAGGCACGGGGGCCATGGAAATAACAGCAACCAAGACACAAGTGTGTGAACAATGCCATTTACTTCCTTTCACTGTTACATATTTTGTTGTTCTTTTTTTGGTAAAGTGCCAGGACTCTTGGAGAAAAAGATGGATCATTTCTTAGAAATGAACTGGAACAGACAACAGTAGAAAAGGAGACAAAGGCCTGCAGCAGGCTGGGTTTCAGTCAACCTCTGTTCTCCCACAAGGCCTCAAGAATTCGTTTCCTCTTTCGTGAAACCATTTGTTTGACACTGTGGAAACAAGGATGCGAAATTAATTACCACCACATAACCAGTGTGTGCATCACTGCAACCCAGATGGTTACTGCAAGTAAAATCTCGTCTCTCAGTCTGACCATCCCTGCTTATACTTCTCTAGCCATCCACGGGAAAGATACAGGAAGGTGCAAAGGGCTGGGGAAGAAAATATCTTTCCAATTGCACAATTCAGGGACCAACAGTAACAGAGCAGTGTATCGTGGGTCTGGTTATTTGTAGGTCTGGTATTTGTAGGTCTGGTATTTGTAGGTCTGGTATTTGTAGGTCTGGTATTTGTAGGTCTGGTATTTGTAGGTCTGGTATTTGTAGGTCTGGTATTTGTAGGTCTGGTATTTGTAGGTCTGGTATTTGTAGGTCTGGTATTTGTAGGTCTGGTATTTGTAGGTCTGGTATTTGTAGGTCTGGTATTTGTAGGTCTGGTATTTGTAGGTCTGGTATTTGTAGGTCTGGTATTTGTAGGTCTGGTGCTCCAGGGGAATACCCTGGATGCTAGGGAAGGTGGGTACGGACTGACATGAAGCTTGAGAAGCTTTCAGCAGTTAGCAGAAATCCCCAGTGCACAGACAGACATTCACATTTACCTTGAAGGAGCTCTCCTCCTTTTGCAGTTAAAACAAAGCACACATCTTTGTAGGAACAGAGCTGGCTCTAGTCAAGTGATAATTCAAGTCATTCTGATGTTGATGCCCTACACAAACCCAGGGGCATTCTTACACTCTTGGTGCTGTCACTGACACAAGCTCATTAGAGAGCCTACAGCTGAACAACGCAGCTGCTTGATACTACGTGATACTGATGGGGGAGTTCTCCTTATGGCCAAATTATTCCAGTAGCAAATTACCCCAAACAGCAACACCCAGGTTATTAAAAGCTGTTGTAAGGGTTCAATGCGTCACTGGCTCTGCATACACATCAGCCTCCCTAGGTTTTGCTCCTAAAGGAGTATTACTTACCCCATTTACACCCTACTAGTACTGGACAAGCTGCGTGCCTTGTTCTATAATCGCCCTCTCCACTTCTGAAAAGGTTGTACCAAAACACTGCTGTTCCCTAAAAAGTGAAACCAGACCTCGGTTAGTCAGAACCTGGACAACAGAATTATTTGGGTTACAGTAAGGGGGAGTAGGGAAGTGCCTTGAATGCTTTCATGAAGCACTTCAATGTAGACCACCATATGATAACACACAAACTCCGTTAGGCCCACTCTATGAATTCAGCCATGGTCAGAGTTGAGAGTTCTACCTGAATACAAGTTTCTGTTAACAACAGCTCTACACAGACCCTGTTCATGTTACACATGTAAAACAAAGGAAGCAGCCCTGCAGACTACAAGACCAGCTTAGAGCTGCCTTGATACACAGCAGCCTGTCCATCAAGATGCAGCAAACAGCACTTTGTCACATCAGTGACTTTTAAATGGATGCAGGACTGTACTGAGGAAGATGAGACTATCAGGAGAGAGGAGAAATAAAGCAAACACATTCAGACTCACCTTCTTAGGCCATATTGCTGCCCCAAAATCTGGGAACACTGTAGCTCCTCCAGCTTCTACATCACTCATCTGAGAAAACAAAGCCCACAGACTCTGTCCATTTACAAAGCCTTTTGTACATGCACTCCCACAAGCTAGAGTGCCCCAAGCCCCGACAGAGATTCCTGCTTGCACCTCTATGGAGGCACTAAAGAGAAAAGGATGTTCTTCAACCAGCATGAACTGCAGAAGTAACAGTGGCGGCTACTGATGGCTTTTGTTCAGCATTTCATCTAGATTATATATAATCCATAGAACAATCAGCCATCAGAAGCTGTGTACCTGCAGTGTCAACAAACTAGTGCTCTGGAACAAGGGAGAGGATTCAAAGTCAGGCAGCTTCAAGAACTTCACTCCAGTTTATGATCCAATTAGGAAAACAAGTGTCTGTTAAACCACAAGCTTCCTCAGAAATTGAAACCATGTCTTTGGAACTGATGCTCGTGATTTAGTTCATGCATCTTGGTCAACCACTTCAAACCCTACACAAGTTATTAGAAAGCCTCATTTTCTGCATTGTTTCTACGCTGTTCACCAGTGATGTTACGACACTTCAAGTGCATAACAAAATGTATTCAAATGCTTAAGCTTCAATACATACAGCTATGCAACTAAAGAAAAGCATGTATCTTTGTACTTTGCCCTTCTACACTGGAATGAATTTAACCCTACTGAATTCATCAGTAAGGATGGATTCACAACAAATTCTAGACTTGAGCCAAACCCCACCAAAGTTCCTAGAAACACTCCTATTAAAAGAAGCCTTTCCACATATTTCAGGAAGTTTGCCATCAGGTTCTAATTAAAAGAAACAAATAAGTCAGATCCAGCTCCCACTAAAACCAGCAGGACTACTATTAATACACTCCCCAAGCCCCCACATTCTCTACTGTAACTTGGATTTCTGTTTAAAGCAGATGTTATTACCACTCTGGTGTCCTCCTGCTTGGTACCTACAATAAAAGGGCATAAGATGCCATAGGTGCACAGGGTTTTGGCCCTTCCAACTAGAAAGCATGTGCATGCAACTTTGCAAGTTAATAGTTATGTCTTAGCAACACGACCACTTTTTAGTAGGGTGTTGGGACATGTATGATATCTTCTAGACAGGACATACAAGGGTAAATTGCCTTTGACCATGTACAACGGGCAGAGAGTAAGGTACAGATCATTCACTTTAAATCAAGGCTTGTTCAAACGACTGAGAAACAAACAATACAGATTGAGGCAACTTGACATCAAGGCCTTTTTTGCAGCAGACTTTCATAGCTACCCATCTTATCTGGATTCTTCTTCGGGAGATTATTTCCTCCTCCTGCCATATCAGACTGAAAGTCTATTTTGGTTGTTTCGAGCTGTATTTTACACAAAATACCAGCTCAGCCATAAATATTCATCATGGGATTTCAGATTTGAAGTTGTACCACTCAAAAGTTAGATATAGAAGATTAAGTGATCCTAATTACTGATAAGTATCAGCTGATATCGGAAGACTACCGTGAAACCATTAGGCCACTAGTATCAGTGGCGGTTCGGCTTGACATCCTGGTGTACATGGTCTGGAGGCTGTACTACGCATGCAACTACTGGACCTTTCCATTTCTGCACTGGTAACCCACTTGCTCCAAGGTTATTAGCTATGTCTCCTCCATTTGCTGAAGCAACAGCTATGGCAGAGTGACTCCAGCTTTGACAGACAGCTAAACCGGAGGCTGACAGACCACAACATCAAGTGCTGTCAAAGAGTGGTGGAAGAACATGACCATCTCAATGTGGCTGATGGTCAGGCTCTCAAACTGCACACCACATGAGTACCCCAAGCACTTGCCTTTGAGAAATAAGCCAAATTCTCCTCTCCCACCAACAGGACTCCAATGAAGTCAAAGATTCCATGGTAGGGAACAGTAAAATTCCCCAAAAGGGGAAGCCAGGTCCTACATTCAGATTTTCTGTTCTGAGGTTAAAGAGGTTAAACACCACCGGAATTCTCTCAACTAGATGGGACAGCACCTGATGCTGCAAGAACAATGCAACCCCTGCTTCCAGATGCCAGGGAATCTCCACAGAGAACCAACTGCACACGCTGTAAACAAGATGCTGCTAAGGTGACACTCAATGTATAAAGGATCAGCATACTTACATAGTTCAAAAAAGTGGCCACACGATTCCCAGTCCCTAACCGCTTGAAAGCATCTGGCTCATCTTTCTATAAAATTAAATGAGAATAACTGCAAACTTCAAGCTCACAGACAGGAGACAAACAGAGGTACTTACATAGTTAAGAAACGTCGCTAGCCTATTTCCTTCCGATTTGAGTGTGCTGTCAAAGGGTCGCTGTAACAGACAACAACTTTAACCCAAGTTCCAAACAGGCTCACGCTAGAGTTACATATGTGTAGCTCTGCAGAGAGACCCTTAAGGCCAATTTAAAGAGATGGAATTGAAAAGGGACTATTGATACAGGTCAATGTAAAGCCATTACAAATCACAGCCAGGGTGCATAACTGCATGCACAGAGCAATCAAATGCTATAGGGAGAAGTAGCACTGAAGCAGTTCTTAGGGCAGAGTAGAAGGAAGGTTTTCAGGGCCTGTGACAATGATGTTAACCCAGTGAAGTTAACAGGCCATTACTGTAGTGGACAGTGATGTGAAGTCAACAACTGAGGTGAACATGAAAAACTCATCTTCAATGGCTTTAGATAATACACTTGATTCCGGTAAATGTAGTATTGCCATGAGAAAATGCTTTTTTTGCCAGCAGGCAAAACTGTAGAATAGTAATACTGCATTTCTTTTAGGTGGTTACTTGTTCAAGACTGAACACCACATCAAAAGGATCAAATTCTCTTTATTCTGTATGAAACATTGAGTTTTGCTTGTTGAGGTATGAGATCACGTTGGTGCCAGTTTCGAAGCGGAAAGAACACCTAGAATACCAATGTGTGTGTCTCTCTTCCCTTCAAAAGCTGCAATTAAAAGCATATTTACATTGCTCATAGGAAGTAATTTCAACCAGGAGACATTAAGGTGCAGGTTTCTATCCAAAACCATAAACTTTTAACACTTAAAGAAGCCAGTATTAAAGACAAACAGCAAAGAAAAACCACAGCCACTATCGTGGAGATGCTACAGCTCAATCTACTTGATGTCTATTTCAAGAAATAAGAGGTCTTTCCTGAAATGGGTTCATAAAAAACCCATCAGGTCTCTGTATCTACATATGCAGATTCAATCCAGAAAAGACAACCTAACAGTACTGAGATGTATCCAGGCCCAGCCATGCACTTGTGAACTTCAACAGCAAAAGACTTCTCTACCTTTTAAGCAACCAATAAACCATCAGAGTTGCAATATGCAACTATTAACGTGTCCCTGTGTGAACTACAAGGGAACAAAAAGCTACGGGGCTGATCAGCATCTGCAATGCACAGAGAGCCTGGAGGACCAGTCCAGAGCTATGGCAAATTCCACAGCTCCCTGAACTGATGCCTGCAGCCAAGGTTATGTTCCAAGTGGCGCTCTGCCCCAGCTGCCTATTCCAAAAGCCAAGTCCACACTGGCCATTTTGATGGCTGAGGTCCTCGAGTTCAAAGGCTTTGAAGATAATTTAAGAGCATTTGCTTGATTCAGCAAATGAAGCAGTCTTCAAGTTAACAGGAAAATTCTCTCAGCAGGCCAAAGCTAAGGAATCTGAGCTTCCACAGTGCTGAAGCTCAGGACTGATTTGTTTTTACTACTTTAAACAGTGCTATGTTGGGTGGCTTCAACTCCGCACTCAATTATCAGGTTGTGCTCTGGCTGCAGTGAAACCTTCTACCAGCTAAACCCACTCGAACAGCCTGAACTAAGCCAGATTCCATTGAAATGCCACGGTTCTGCTGGAAACCAAGGAATCAGGTGGATTTTACATCTGAAATTAGCAGTCACCACGGCTGTTCAGTGTGATCAGCATGTTCATAAGCTGGTTTAGGGTAACAATTAATCTGCTCCTCTTTTCTGCCCACTCACAGCAAATCAGAGCCGTTATCTGCAAGGTAGAGCCCTCTAGTGCCTAGCGAGCATCTGGCACCCACCAACAGCGAGCTTTGCACCCTGGACCACTGCCTTCCCAAACACAAACCCTCTTCAGACCCTATACCTGCAGCCACACTAAGGGCTTTGCGACCCATGAAGACTTCCATCACAGCAACTTTTTCCTGGAGGGACACAGAAGATGTCTCCTCCTCATCCAGCTCCAGCAAAGCGCTTTAAAACATCCTCCAGAGGAGGCCTCAAAACACCCCTGCTGAACTCAGAAGCCTAATGGAACAACAGACACACAACCCAGGGCTTCCAGACCTCGGTTTCAAAATGAAGTAATGGAAAAAGAGCATATTTGAGTGCTGCAGGACTGTCTTTTAGTGTCTATACTGTGCAAGGAACCAAGACGAGCAGGCAGATTTGTTCTTCCTTCCCTTGAACTTTCAGCATCAGAGAAGGCAGCGCAAAGGTTTCTCAGAAGTCATCACCCATCCATGCAACAGGACTACACATTAAATGCTTTAATAGAAAACGGTTTCAAGAGTTTTCTCTTGAAACAACCTGCTCCCTCTCCCCACCCTACTAAGAAATAATTGGAAGTGTGATCTTACCCTAGAAAAATCGAAGTGTGGCTCATACTGCCCTCCCATTCCATAGTTGGCAACCTACAGCATGGAAGAAAGCATCGACACCCATTGAACTGCAAGCGACTGCTGCAGAAAACAGCATTTGCTCTCCAGAAAGCCAAACCATGCTTGGAGAAAGAGCCCTTTGTGGCAAGACTGTTATCTAGGGCACGCTTGATTTCTCTTCAGCTTGCCAGAAATGAGGTACATGCATGAGAAACAACCCGAGTACAAATGCACCGACCTGCAGCAGTTCAGCTGTTTTCACTGTTAACCCTGTGATCTGCTGCATTCGTTGATTCACCTTGGCCACAACAGGATCATCATCTTCCTCCAGCCATGAGCTAGGCCAAGGGAAGGATTGGAACACGTTATTTTGGAATGCCAACACCACGTTTCCTAAGGCAGAAGGATTCCTCCGCCCTCAGTCAGAGGGCTGAAAGAGCCATTTACCATGCAGTTGTTGAGGAAGCTTTTGCTACATGCAGTTTTCAGCTGTAGGTAGCTGATGACAGGCATTAAGCACAAAACCCTTGGAGCTGAGCTCCTCCCTGCTTACCTTTTCGACACCCTGTAGCTAGCCACTGTGAGGACACCGGTTTTGGGATCACGGACTGTGGCTCGTGCCAGCTGTGTGAAAAAATCCCAAGGGGGAAGAAGCACATCAACCACAGGTTAGGAAATAATCCCCTCTCATCTTAACCAAAATCAACCTGATTTGCCCAGCTTCAGTGTGTCAGTGGATGAAAGTTATAGCTCCAACCTACTCTGGTCCGATTTCATGCTAGTAAAGTACACGCAGAAACACAAACGCAATTCGTAACTGGCATTGGATCCTGGATAGAGATTCTGTTTGACTGCACAAGTCACGATATTCGTTAAATCCATGAGTGCTGCTTGCTGAACAGGTTCTGAAGGTACTTTTTTAAACAGCTGCAGTCCATATTAACAAGAGGGAACAACAAAAGTTCACAACGTACAAAGCTCAGGTTCTTGGTGAAAATCACTGGTTATTCCATGAATTTAATCAGCCTGCTCCTCACATGGATTGAACAACCCTATTCTCAGGTGAAAAATAGCAAGGGAACGAGTTACAAGTTACGGGACAGGCAAATGCACAGTGGTAGGAAACTCCTGAGGGCAATGCTCAACACTCCCATGCTCAAGAAGTTCCTGTTGGAAGACGTCTGGAACACTGATTTCACAGAGACAGTTTGAGACATGTTATGACACTATGGAGGCAACTGTAAAAGCACAGTCCACCTACACAGCTTAACAGTGAGTTATGTATCACCAGTCAGCCACATCACCACGTCCGTAGGAAAAGTCTGGATCCTGGCAAAGCTGTGGAGGTTTGCTGCGGTGTCAAAGCAACGGCCTAGTGCTAGCATCACACAACGGGCCACTTCGGGTTTCTACTTGCAGCTGAGAACAAGAACTGGGACGCTCCTCTGACAGCAAACACAGACCACATCTAAATTTAACTCCTGCAAACCACACACACAATCCTGCCTCCTTCCTTCCACTTGATTATAGGTCACAGAAAGCCTTTCTTGCTGCATTTTCCTCAGAGCATGCAGTCATTATTTCCTTCGTTTCTCCTCAAGTAAGCCTCCAGCCAGCTTCACAATCCATGTCAGCTGTCTCGTCCCTCAGAAAGAGCTCTTGGCACAACTGCTGCTGCAATCCTGACTCACTGTCATTCTGTTCCAGATTCTCCTGCATAAATCATAACAGAAGAGCCAGGCTGACAATCTTGTCCTTCACTTGTACAATGAAGCACAGCTTTGGGATATAATTTCACTTCCCAAACTTTTCATTCTGCTGCCATTTTCAAGCCTGTATACACTTGCTTGATTTCCACACCTAGCATTTGATCTAAATAAATCAGAACGAAGCCAAGCCACATCTCTTTCTGATGGGCAGGGTTCTTCAGTTAAGACATAAAATCCATACCTCACTTGGTATAAACTGACTTGTAAACATGAGGCTTCCTCTCAGGAAAGGTGGAGAACGCAACCCTACAACACACTTAGAATCATGGAATAGTCAGGGTTGGAAAGGACCTTAAGATCATCCAGTTCCAACCCCCTGCCATGGGCAGGGACCCCTCCCACTAAACCATGCCACCTAAGGCTCTGTCCTACCTGGCCTTGAACACCGCCAGGGATGGAGCATTCACAACCTCCCTGGGCAACCCATTCCAGTGCCTCACCACCCTCACAGTAAAGAATTTCTTCCTCATATCCAACCTAAACTTCCCCTGTTAGCTGGGCTTTGAAGACCCATAGCACACTGGACTGGTCAGAAGCTTCACCCACTCTTCCTTTTTGTTCGCATTTAGTTTAGCGTGTGCCCCATTGGCTTTTCCTTCTGAAATCCCACAGCACTGACTTCAGAGATGTGTGTCCCCCTTCACACCTTCCTTTTGCCTCTTCATGCCTGTATTTCACACCTGTATTTGGGGAATAAGGCTCTCATACTTGCACAGCAGATCTCTCCCTATGCTGCCCACTCCAATAGAGCCCAGAATTGTCCTGACCCATCCCAGTCAGCTCCGAGGTATTGCCTGAGAACTTGGAACCGCTTTTTGGCACTGGAGCAGAAGTGATTGCGTTTTGCAGAACAAGCATGCAACGCGACTTGAACATAGCTCCTCTCAATCACATACAGATGTTGTTTCTCTACAAAACAAGAAGTATTGGCAAGTGCAAAGTGCAGATAATGTTAAAAGTGCTTGGACCCAAGAGGAGAGACTTCTTGTAGATGCATTTTAAAACAAGCAAAGCGCTCATCTCTGAGCCCAAAACTAACATACTACTTCAGAGCTCTGTCTGAAAGCTTCCCTGATTGCTAACTAAACTTTCCTGGCTGAAGTTAAGCTGTATTTATTAAGGAGCATCTCAGCACAGGGCTTGCACTTTCTGTTCCCTCAGCAGGTCTGCAGGATCTAAAGCTATTCCTGCAGCTGAGCCACAGACAGGTTTAGAGAAGAGTTTAGAGAAAATGGGTGCTTTTAATTGAAAGCTTTAATCTGAGCTTTAAGACTACGGTATTAACCCCTTAGAGGGACTAATCCCAGTTCTACACTAGATCATATGAGGAATTCCTCTCACATTAGTAATAAAAGCAAAACTCAGTGATCAAGACTTGACTTTCCATAGGATTTCAAACAAAAAGGGAAAATCAACAAAATTAATAGCTGCCTTAGAGCGAGCTTAATTTGACAGAATAGACTGATATGTTCTATATTTCCATTTTATCTGAAGCTCTTGAAGTGTTACAGTATGATGCGATAGGAAAAACTCTCTCAATTCATAGAGGTGAGAGTCCTCTCCAAGACAGGAGTGTTCTGCCAACACTCCCATAGCTGGCTGTTAGTCACTGCAGTCCAGTGTCATAAACATCCCAAATCATTCATGACCTTCAGAACCATCAGTTTCTCAAACTGCTGTTAACAATTCCTGTTCACATCTAAAAGCACATACAGAAGGGTAATTCCTGACTGGAATTTCAGTACATTTCATAGCAGCAGTGGGAAGAGTGCTAAAATGAACCATTCATCTACAAAAACGGAAGTGTTTAGTTTTACATGCTTGTCTTACAGAGTAAGGTGCAGCATCTACAACCAACCTCACACTGTTATACTTCCGCCTGGAAGGGAACAGACAGGAAACCCCACCTCCAGAAAAACCAGACAAGATAATTACAAGCTTTGCATTTTTTAGCTGCTTTTTGGTGTGCAGACATCAGGATTCACATCATGAGTAACAGGAATTACATCATAACTAGGGCTCCTACTCCAAGCTGCTGCCTTTGAGTTGGATCTACACTTGGCATACTAGCACACCTAGGTGGAAAAGTCAGCTCTGAAGTACTCTGGGAGAATGACTGCATTGTGCAGTCATCCTTACAAGTACTTTCACCTTCCCAAGTCCAAGACCAGGAATTATTTAAGAGCTCTGTGTTAACTGTATCACGTTATTCCCAACAAGAGGTGTTTGGCTTCAGAACACCACGGTTCCACTCACGGATGCACCACAGCATCTAAAGTGCCTGCCCCTGTGCAGGTCTAGGCTGTGGTTTAAACAGACACAGTGAATTCCAGGTTCCCTGACGCAAAAACCCCCGCAACTCTAGATATTCTTCTAGCACAACTTAAACCCAACGTTTCCTCCCACTTCTGCTGGGATTTGGGCTTTAACTTCCTTTTGAAGTTCAGCTCCATTCCAAAAGGCAGACTTCAGGTATATCAGACACCGCTATCACTGTAAGCCAATCACTCATCTATTTTACAGGTCTAGTCCCTAGTTTCCTCAAAGGTTTCCAAGCCATTTACTGAGAACTTTGCATAATTAAGTGCAACAATGCATAAATACCTTCAGGAGCCTGGGCTCTATGGTCCTACATCACCAGGCAGTTTCGAAATCGTTCCCCTTAGGCTCACAGCTGCAGTGTATCATCTGTAGCATGAAACCGGATCTTTCAAATCCTTTGCCTATTCTTGACTAGGAGATTAAAGCATGGAATTAGCAGTCATTAGTGCGATGGAAGAGGGAAAACTTACCCTTGGCTTAGCTAGCTGCTTAATTTTCTCAATCTCTTCATCAGACATGACATCATAGTATCGTACAATATGAGGGCTATCCCATTCGTCTTCTTCCTTGAAGGGAGCTATGAGCAGATGAGGGTTTCTGTTTCCATCATGATACCTACAAAACAGCCTTTTCTGTCTTCGAGGCGTCTGGAACAAGATGTCAGACAACACTTTGTCTCAACCACTTTTCATAAAGTTAAAACAGCCAAGACAAGAAGAGAGCAAGCTTCATGCCACAAACACTGTAAAAGCCATCAGCTGACAGCAAACTTCAGAGGTAAGCACGAGTGATTCTGCAACTCACTGCAAACAAAACCCCATACAGCACTCCAGATACCACTGAGTTCCAGCTGAAACACCAGCCTTTTGGAGCATCAAATCACAACAGGTTACAGATTAAAGCAAATAACTACATAAACAGCCAGCTGTAAAAGTCTGCTTCCTATAATTAAGACTACGCAGATGGAATTGATTCCTTTCCCTGCACTGTGAATTTAAAGCCATGGTTGTCAAGAGGTACTGGAGACTTGTCAGTTGAAATAATCACCCCAAGAGGACATTTCTAAGATGCAAGAAAGAAGGAATAATGCGATTCTCAAGTGTGGCAAAGCATTACCAGATCTCCGTGGAAAAAGCCTCCTGTACATCTGTACAGTCAGCATTTGAAATGGCTGAGCAGACAGACTGAGGAGAATCAATTTTCAGTGACCTCTAAGAGGTACAGCTCAGCGCTGCTTTTCTGTCTAGGATTAACTAAAGGCAGAGGCCAAGACACAAAAACCTCAGTATGGAGAGACCGATGCTATCTTTTCCTCAGAAAAACAGCTTCACAGAAGAAGCCTCCCCACGTCCCACCCAGCTCCATCCCCCTCCTGCAAAGGCAGCAGGCAGGAAATCCTTGCCTCTTACCATTTTTACCCCTTCACCTCTGCAAAGGGCCTCATAGATATCACGCTCTGGCAAGTAGTCAAGAGGCCTCTCGTAGGCACCACTTTGCACCACCGGTTCTGTTGTTGTCATGGTCTTGTTTGACTTCTCTTTCTCCTCCTCTCTTTCCTTCTCCAGCAACTTCTCAAAGTAGCGCAGATTACTGCCTGCCCTCTCGTGACTACTGTCTTCATGGGGAGAGAGACAGAACCAGGGAGTTAAGTGATCTCAGGATCTCAGTTAATACAAACACGTCTTCTTATCAAGACAGCAAAAGCTCTTTCATTCTTAAGGCGTTATCAGGCTACCAAAACCATCAGCTCCAGCCTGCACTGGAAAGCAGCACTGGGATGTTTCTGGTTTTGCACAGGGAAGGTAGCCATCGTCTGCAAAAGAATCTTTTCTGGAAGGACCCATCACAAAATCTGCATTCCAAGAAACAGAGGAGGTTTTGGCCTTCACATCCCTGCTTTTCTCTCAACTTTTCTGCCCAGTTCTACCCAAGACAAGCAGAGATCAAGCCAGTCCACTTTTCGCACTCCTCCTCTCCACCGTGCTTCTCATCTGCACTGCACGAGCATGCTTTAATCAAGGACTGTGGAATTCCAGCCACAGACTGCAGTCCTAAATACGCCCTCCAAAGTCAGGAAGCCCAGAAGGACATGGTGGTGGTCACAAACAGCCCACCTGTAGCACCCATCTCTAGATGCTCGCAACAGGATTATATGGGAGGTATCCTGCATCACTAACATCACTGGATCTACCATTAGTGATTTATTAATGATAGTTGGTATGAATCAGTAAACATCATTATCATATCTTCACCCAGCAAAACCAAGAAGGAACAATTCCCTGTTCACCGGCGCTTCTGGACACTTGCACCTAGAACAGTTTCTTTCCTTTCTGGCCCTCCCAAGCCTATTGTGCTTATCTTGAAGAACTAACCCAGAAGGCCACTGAACTAACCTCTCATTAGAGCTCAGGCTAATAGTGGCCAGATGAGGAAGTTGAGCCAGAGCACAGGAAGCTGCTGCTCCCATGGGACTGCCCAGACTGTTCCACTGTTTGGTGCTGATAAGGATTCACATTCTGTTACCAGTGCCAAGCTGTACTGCAGAGGGAGCTACATTAAAATGTACAAGAATAGGAATATTGAATCTATGAATCCCAGTGCCTGCAGAAATTACTGATACTTATTTTCAATAGAAAGGCTTCACCCACACTCAGGATGCAGTTCACATCTAAGCTAAGAACCACCACTGATTAAAAAATACAAACGCATAACACAGTAGATGTTCACTCTAATTGAGGAGGCTAAACCTCTCCAATGCAGGAAGCAGGCAGTGTTGGATAGGAAGCAATGCTTATTTGCTTACTCAAGAGACAGCTAGAACAGACCAGAAATAAAAGGAGGTTTTAAGAAACTCAATCTATTCCAGGTATTCAGCAATAAATACTCTAAGAGCTCAGGCAAAGTATTCTTCTGGCATCAAAGAGCACCCACACTGAAGAATAAAGGGGAATACGTGAAATCAGTTGGACTTTACAGAGGATACAGCACTCCACCTAAACCTGGTAGCCCTGATCGCCGCTTCAGACAACCTGATCAAACTCAGGACACTGAAGCAAAGCGCACAGACCCTGCGCCAGACACAGACCTGATCTTAGTTAATAACAGCACAGACTGTAAGGTAACTTGTTAAAGACACCTCACATATAAGTAGACTGTGGTTTTTTCCCCAGGACCTATACGTCACCTGGCAGGACACCCTTCCAGTCAGCTCACCCATATGGCTGTTCTGGGCTCTGTTGCTGGCACCACTCCCCCGGGCTCCAATAGCAGGTCTTTTGTCCTTACCAAGAGATATCAGCCGCCTGGTTAGCTCCATGGCTCTGTGCAAATCCCCAAACTGGAAAACAGCATAGCTGAGATAATCTAGGATCTCCACTTTGCTGACTGTCGCATCCTCCCCTTCATCATGTTGCTTTAAGGCCTGTTCCATCCACAGTACTGTGTGGTAGTAGTCTCCATCATTGTAAGCAGTCTTCCCCATACCAAAGCAGTCACCTACTGTCAAATAGGACCTATATTTCGTTCCTAAAACCAGAAACACAGCAGATTAAGGAATATCAGTAAATATACTTTCATCATCCAGAAAGGCTTCTAAAAGACAATGCTTCAGAGTTAAAGATTAAATTCTATCCTAGTTTTGTGACATTCATTCCTTTGGAAACCAAGAGAAGTTTAACATAGATATTAGTATTAAGCCATTGTGTTTTTTAAGGCAGAACAGCCCAACATCTTAACAGGTTTTACTGAACCTACAAACACTGTTAGACGATCACAGAAGCCTGACTACACCCAGAGCTGGCTTCTTTGCTCTTCCCTGGAGATGCAAATTTGTGTGTAAGCAAGCTGATGGTTATGTAGACAAACTGGGCATCCACTTGACTGTATCTGCACTGATTTCCAGTTGCTCAGCAGATGCATAGATAAAGACTTTAAATTAAGTTCATTGTTACTAACCCACATCTAATAACTAAAACTGCTTTGCTAGCTCAGCCACCCACACTCTAATGAAGCCTATTGAGTTTTAAACAGTGTACTGCTAGCAACCATAACCTGCTCCAATAAGTCTCTTACAAGCAGCAACAACATTGATCAGGGCTCAGCCACCAAAACACTGAATCATCCCAATATACCTACGGATTGCCCAAAATACCTCACTGGGGCAAAACCTGTTAATCCCCTCTTCATAGATAAAGAACAGGAGCACAGACACTCAACAAAAGCCTCCTTGGACAACCACTTCCTTCCTTGTAAAAGAAAAGAGCCCTTTGTTCACTCACCTGGTAAGTTGCCTCGAGAGAGAGTTTCAGGATCCAGTTTGTACGTGTCCTGCAAGCGCATCAGAGCCTTCGCAGCTCCAGTCTCATCTTCCTCCGTTGGGAAGAACTGACGCTGAATGGTAAGATTTGCAATAAAGCCTTTGCAGTGAAAGGGAAAGATGTAACTGTCAGCATGTGAGTAAGCATCAGTACAGGATTAACACAGAAGAGGAAGCATCTGCTTAGTTTTGGGAACTGAGATGCAAGCAATCCAGATTTAAAGCCTCTCATTATGCTCTCAAGATATGAAAACGTTGTTTTCTGTCCCATTTTGAGAATACAGCTCATGAGCAAGAGATAAAGGATAAAAATCTAAACCCCTCAGTTTTCTTGTGCCACACAATCACTAAAGTACAATGTGAATCTAATGATGTTAAGCTTTCATGCTAGAAAGAGACAAGAAAATGAATAGCTTTCATCAGCTCTCTTGCAACATCCACACAGACAACTGCAGAGCATAGCACTAAATGATGATTTCAGACTCTCTACTCCAGCATCTCAAATGTCAGCTCAGGGGCAGAGACCCTGATCCAGGATCCCCTAAGTAAGGGTAGGACCTTACTCAGGAAGGGGCTTTTAAACCTGACAAGCAAGACCAGAAAGCACTTAGAAATGGAATTAAGTGGACTACATAAACGTATCAAGGTTACACAGCAGGTTGGTTGGCCACATGTGGGGCCATCAGCTGAAGGAAAACCACCCAACCACTTCAAGTCATACAGCAAGCAGAACTGGGAAAGGACGCCTTAGAAAAAGGATTAGAGAGAAGTACTCAATAGAATTGAGTAATTTATTTCCATCTAGGATGCCTGTTCCAAAAAGCAATAAAAATCTTGGCTGAAAAAACCTTCCAACTACCTAAACTTTGGCATATGCAGAGTAGCAAGGGAAAACATGCAGTGCTCTGCCTAAAACCATAGCCTCTTCTCCCTTACTTGCAGGAGTCCAGTGAAAATAAACCTCCATTAAAAAAACAAGCTCTGGAAGGAAATTCAGGCAGGCACTGACACCAGGATGCAAACCCAAAGATTAGTAATGGAAATATTCGATTCAGGAGGACAGGTTTGCAGACAGCAATTCTTTGTTACCCTGTTATCAACAAACTGACTACAACATCTGCCACTTCCGAATGCTGGGCCTGATACAAATCCCTCCAATAACTCAATATGGGTCTCATCTTGATTCTTAAATCATATCTACCGATTGACGTGGTCAAAAAGCGATGGTTACCAAGAGAAGTAACAGGCTGGGAAAGCAGAGGAGTAAGTTTATATATATAAAGAACATGAAGCTCAAGAACAGGGATAAAACAATGCTTGCCAACACAGGTGACAACTTCAGCATACCCTGTTCTTCCATTTTCCTCAAACAAAACTAGTAACAGCTTGAGTCTTCACCAAGATGGGTTTCAGTGGCAGGTTTCACTCACTTGGGTAACCAGCTAACAAGAGCCAGTTCTTAGTTTAAATCTCAAACTTGGCAGTCATACTTAAGCCACAGTTGCATTTGCACCTTCCAAAACACAAGGAGGATAAGCAACTCTGTTGTAAGGCTACCTCTTGCTATCCTGTCTCCTGTAACTCCTTACCATTCGTTGTATCCTGAAGAACCAGGTTCTCCAATTCCAACCAGTCAGTATTTAAACGCTTCACCAGCTTATATGCATTTACGGGATGTGCCAGGTACCCTTCTGGATCTGAGGCTGATTTGCTGGTCAGCACATCCAGTTTTTCAGCCCAGCTGGAATAAGAAGTGCACAACTCAGTCCGAGAACGATTTCTGAATGCATGTCTTCCTTCTTAAGTCATTCCAATTACATAGCTAAAATCAACTTATTGCTGCTTTTGCCATCGTAACCAGCTTTCAAGCTTTCAACTTCACAAGGATAAAGTGAATTACAACTGATTTAATTATAATAGTCTTTTTATTTTAAAAGGTATTTGTTTTCCTATTATTTTAAATCTTATTAAAGTAGGATGCATCTCACTTGCAGTAAGTCTTAGCCATCAGTTTTCAGCATGTCCATGATGTGCTATAGCCAGGCTGGTAACTGAGGAGAACAAGGCAGGAGAGCTGTCCCTGAGGGCAAAGCCAACACGGTAAAGCAGCCAGGTATTGAGTGTACCCCCCACAAGATGCCACTGGCACACTTGGCCATTATAAGCAGTGCTCCTCCAGGTAGCAGAACGCTGGCACTCAGAGGCATTCAACTCAGATGGAGAAGGCCCTCCTTCTCCAAGGGAGCAGTGCGATGGTACAAGGACAGGGAAGGGTAGGAAGAGCCCAGCAGACAGTTTCTAACCAAGCAGACAAAGAGCAAACAATATCTGAAGCAGGGCCCCCTCTTTGCAGGTTTATGGGAATTACAAGCAAGTTAGTACCTAAGGTCTCACTGCGATTAACTACTGAGGAAGTACTAACACAATCTGGCAGCAAAGAGAGGTGACAAAGGCATAGCATAACTAAACACAGATGAGCCATTTTATCACCCTTGACTACACAAACATTTCCCCCTACCTTTTAATCTGAGAGAGCTTGCTCTCTTCTGCTCTGATATAGTCCTTTAAAGACTGTACCAGGTCCTTCTCCGCATAAATCAGGTCTGTCATTTGACCTAAAACCAGGAGCATGAGCAAATGTTAATCAGAGCTAAAAAAGTAACAACTGCCAACAGCACAGAAGACAGATTCAAAATGCTTTCGGGCCATTAAAACCACCATAAAACAGCCAAGTTAAGGGTGCACTTCAGCACCCGTAACTGCAAAAGCTGTTATACACACAGGCGTGATTTCAAAAGCTTCAAGGGGCTTTTCAAATCCCACCTTCAGTGGCTCACACAGCTCTGCTGGGACCCTTCCACTGCCTCCGAGTTACTTTTAGTATCACAATTGTATGTAAGAATCAAAAGAAAGGCTTGACATTAATACAGCTATTGAGTCAAAGCAACAAAAGATCCAAGTAGTTGCTATATGTAGAACAGATGCTTTGGATACGGATTGGGTCACACTATTAAATTATTAGCTTAACCACCAGCACCACTTAAAATCACAGCTTTTCAATACAAGTAACTGTGGAAACACAACATTAAATACAGAGGCATTTCAGACTAACGTGTACAGACTGACACACACACGTGCTCCTGATGGGCATTGGTGGTAATTGCTGGCATTGTCAATCCTAATTGCTATGACAAACTTTGATTTCAAAGGCCAACCACTGAAAGACCGGATGAGATTTCTAACTGCAGCCACAGCTTTAGTTTCAGCATTCCGAAGTAATTATTAATGAGGCATGATTAAGCCGATGGAAGTCAGCAGGTTGTGCTATTTCCAAGGCTGGGGAAGAAACCACCAGTTTTGAGTTTTGTCATTCACAAGCAGTTCCACTGAGCTCAGAGCATGCTCTGGAGAACAGCCAGTTGTAGTTAATCTCCAACAGGTTTACAGGGGAGAACTCCCCGCATTATTCCACAGGAAAACATCAGACCAAATCACTGCAGACAACTCCATTGGTGCTTAGTTTCAGGCTCTACCACAATCACACTTGGTTCTACCACAGTTATTAGAATACAAGAACTGACAATTGACTTTCAGCATTTATAACAATGTGAATTCCTCAGGATTTACTCAGGTCCTACAAAGCACACAAGTGGGATATTCCTTTGTCCCTTCTGACAGCTAACTCCAACTTTAAGACAGGAGATTTCAGCTGCTGTCAAAGAAAATATTTCACAAATTTATCGCTCCCATTCTTTTCATAAATCACATTCAGGACTCTGCTCTTCAGCAGAAGGTTTGTGCTCTGCTCAGGATGGCTGCCTGCGTCTTATGTACCTGCTCTGTCTTATTTCACTGACAGAGCCCCCAGAGACTTGCGTATCACGGGTAACAGCACATTGTGATCATCAAATGCAAATGTTGCACTGACACAAGACCTGCAGTGCAGAACAACATCAAGGATGCAAAAGGGTGCCTTTTCCTAATGCAGACAGGGCTTGAAACCAGCAACTGCATTAACTACATCACAACATCATGCACTGGTTCTTTCCATACCTATGGATGTGAAGAACTCCGCTTCTGTGCGCCAGATCGAGAGAATCCAGGTAAAGAACACCAACTGCAGCCTGGCCTTCATCTTCCAAATAGCTCAAACTGGAACAAATTAAAAGGAAAATGAGGAGTAAGAATTATTAACTTCTGAGGAAAAAACCCCATGGCGTGGGGGTTGGAACTAAGGTCGCTTCCAACCCAAACCATCACACAATTCCAAGATCTTCATCTTCTGTCATTTCATCCTCATGGAAAATTATTTAGGCCCTTGAAAGACTGAATTCTAATCAGTAAAGCTGAAAAAAAGAGTAACCTTCAGGCACAGGAACTGTTACTTAACAGTCTCAAATGCTATCTTGTATGCTCTTTGGGATTCACATGGAAGACACTGCAGTCCATGAGAGGTAATGGAAGCAGCCCACTGTCCACTGAGATAGTGAGAACAAGGGCCAGCTCCATGCCTTCCACATCATGCATCATTATAGCTGGAAAGCAGGAGAGTACACAAGGCTGAATTCTCTTCCAATAATAATAAAAGCCTAAATTAAACAGTCAGACTTTTAACATGCTGTAAAACTCAGTTATATAAAAGCTGTCTCGAAAGACAAATAGTGGGAAAGCCAAATAGAGAAACAGAGCATTCTGCAGTGTGGCAGCGGTGGCTGGAAAAGTTGAAAGTGAAATTTCCAGCTCTGCTTATTCGAGATGCATCATCCCAGCACACTGGCCCCTGGACGTGGTCCTTATGGCTTCTGTATTTCAAAGGCTGTGCCAGGTTTGAAACCCAGACCCTTGAGATGGTGGCTGGAAGCAGACTGTTGTGTTTCCAAGAGCACAGCCCACTGCGGGCACGAAGGGAAAGCCCATGCGAGCAGGCAGGCAGGTGATGGATGGGTGAAGAAAGGGATGCGAGGTCTGCACAGAAGGGGCTCCAGGGACCTGTACTTTTCCTGGCAGATCTGACTGATGGCCAGGACTGCCTCTGCCAGGGAAGTCCCGAGGAGCCTGCCCTGCACTCGGAGCAGCCCACTGCTCACAGAGCAGGAACCACCACGGCCAGCGCTCACAAGCACGGCTGCTCAGTGAACACTGAGCTCCCCTAACACCCATGCACATACACAGTGTCAGGAGGAAGATGACAACTGCTCGCCTTAACCCATTGATGTATTTTCCTACCCAGTGTAACCGGGTAAACTGCTCAATGGCTTTAACCTGAGGGGAGACTGAGATGAGCTCTTAGGCAGAAGCTCTTCCCTGTGAGGGTGCTGAGGCGCTGGCACAGGGTGCCCAGAGAAGCTGTGGCTGCCCCATCCCTGGCAGTGCTGAGGGCCAGGTTGGACACAGGGGCTTGGAGTAACCTACTCTAGTGGAAGGTGTCTCTGCCCATGGCAGGGGTTGGGGCTGGAGGAGCTTTAAGGTCCCTTCAACCCAAACCAAGCTGGGATTCTCCGATTCTATAAAACTTGAGGCTGGAAATGACCACTTGCAACCTGCTCTTACTCCAGTTACAGTAACCAACACATAGCTGTTTGGGACAAAATGGAAGCACTTAAATCTGATGAGAAAGGGTAATAGAGGGGAGAAGGGAAAGGAAAACACACTGAATGCAAGCATCAAACACCACCAGTGATACAACCATCACCAAGAACATCAGTAAGAGCCCTGTTCTATTATCACACAGCAAGATGACTGTTTTTAAATTACTCTTTGAATTTCTTCAGAGGCCTTTATAAAGAAACAGGAACATTTACCACAACAGTCTGCAAGCATGAGTAAGCAGGAAAACGTCTCACAGCATCATAATAAAGTCTTCTTCTTTCCCTCTTCTGCTTCTCACCCCCCTGCAAACCACATATTCCCAAACTGCTTGTTTAAGTTAGCTCAGGACTAGTACATGGGTAATCTGAGAACTGAGTAAGGCTGAATGAACAGTACCACGCAGAGGTCTGCCAATACTAAAAGCCACAATAAGTGATGTAGCAGAACGCACAGCGAGTCAGGAGCAGTTGGGAAGTGCATTAATTTGGATATATTAAGCCACAACTGTCCATCTGCACAGCCTGTCATCGTTTCACTGAGTGCTTTTCTGGATGTGCTATACAGAGCCTGGCAAAACAATCACAAGGGAATTTTCCAGTTAAAACAACACAACTCGACATCCTCCGCCCTGCACCTCCCCACCATGTTTTCTCATGGCTGAGGATATCTGCCAAGAACACTTACTACAGCTCGCAGCTTGTCTTTACAGCAGATCTTTAACAGCTTTGCCATCCTACTCACATCTACTTGAGTCAATAAACAGAAACCTCAGTAAACAGAGAAACGGGCCCTTGCTTGCACAAGCAGGACACCTGGCTGCAGGGATTTCATGCTGTTTGCACACATTCTTTTCACAGTTGTTACTTGAGAATCAGCACAAACAATGACTTAGAGGAGGCTGAGCGGGATGCTATAACCACATTCTTGGACAGCACGAGTACGTATGCACACACACACATGCCCATCCCACCATAGCTAAACCATCTGCTAACAAAGAGGGTAAGAGGCAGAAGAGACATTAGCACCTCCTACCTCAATAACTGAGACAAATGTTTATAAAGCCAGTGCGTTTCATTCAGAGGATGGAAGAACCCAGTTGCATAGAAATGCCAGGTAAGAAGTCCGTGTAGGATAAATACTGCCTACGTTCCTGGCTTTGTTTCAGCAGCACCTTCCAATGAAGAAGACATCATGCTGGACACGTGAATTTAGGATCTCCTTTCATTTAAGTGAGCATAGTGAGGTTCCTCTGCATCAGACTGAGCAGAGACACTGGGTTCGGTCCAGCCTTGGGCTACAAACCCCTCCCATGCAGGAACTGACAGCAGATAGTTCCCCTTGCCCTGAGCTGGGGCTGCAAGCCCAGGACAAGCAGCACACTGCCCTGGTTCATCAGGCTACATCAAGTGCCATCAGCACACGGATCCTGAGGCCACGTATACCTCAGAGATGAGCACTTACACCACTGCTTCACCTGTGAGAAGGCTCTCTCTGCAGTGAGAAGCTGTTTCAGCAACACTGGTAGAGGAAAACTTCTCTGCATGCACTAACAGCTAATTAGTGGTTTGCTCCTTCCCTTGCCTTCAATGTGCCCAGCCAGCAGAGCTGCAAAGCTAACCAAATGGATATAGTACAGACACTTGACTTCTTTGAGTATAAGCAGTGAATCATTGCTCCCATTGGAAAGAGTGCTGTCAGGCTTCAGGAAGCACGGGCAGAAGGGAAAGTTTCTTCTAGACAAATTGAACCACGATGGGGTTTTTCTCCACAGTTTAGACCAAGTTCCTTATTAAGCTTCCTAAAAACTGTGAATCAAGAAGATACAAAGACATGGACCTGAAGTGTAAAAGAAGAGCTGCCTGCACACCTGCCAGGGCCATCAGCTTCTCACCCACTCTGAATTTCATACCCTGTCACAGGGGATTGCAGCCAACTCCCACTTGAGCCAAAGCAAGGACTCTTTTCAGGTCAGAAGAGGAAACAAATACCCATTACTCATCCAGCCCCTTTGGGACTCCTGATTGACCTGATAGGCTGCAGGCTCTTTTGTATGCCCCAGAACAAGAGCACGACCCTCACAAACCATTACTTTAGACAGGAGGCTCTACGGTGAAGCCCTAAAAACATGAATACCCTCCACCATTTACCCCACAAAAAGAGTCTGAACTATCCCAGTACAACCACTTACAAGCTGATGCTGCAAACAAGGGTTATAGCTGTCTCCTGTGCTTGCCTTTGCCATTAAAGACACCTGGAAAATCACTGCTGGAATTGCTGCCTCCACACGTCTCTAAATTTGAAGTCTCTTGGTGAAATCTAACCAGCAAATGACTACTTCAGAGTCATCTCAGGCCACAGATGGATTCCTGGTGCAGTTACAGTCCAGTTCCACACACCAGGCTTTGAAGAACAACCCATCCTCCAACAGCAATTCGAGGTTGGACTCTGGGATGGGGCAGGTCCATTTGGGGCTCCTCCAAATGCCAGCACTTTCCACCCACTGCTATTGCTTGCAGACACAGGAGGAAGCAGTGAGCTGGCTGCGCAGCTGGCTTCATCCCCTTCCCCCTCCACAGTATCACAAGTAGGCAACAACTTGCTATCAATACTGAATGCTGTAGATAAGGCTAATTACATTTAAGCAGAAAATATACAATAGTACAACAAAGTGCAAGATTTTTACATACTTTAGAGCCAAAAGACGGGCTTTATTATAAACAGATTTTCAGGATGTTGCCAAGGAAGAGCTTCTCTCAATACCTCTGTAAGAAAAGCAGCCATAAAAAACATCCAGCTTGTAGCAGTATTTCAGGTCCTGCCTGCCACATCAGCCAGGAGATGCCTGGCACATGATGGCAGCTATGAAACTACTTAAATCATTAAATCCGAAGGAAGCATTACTTTTACCCTAAGCAAGCAAACCTTCACCATTGGCTGAAGCCTTCAAAACAACTCAGGGCCAAAATTCATCATCTACATGAACTCAGATGCTCCAACACTCAACCACGCCTCTGACCCAAAGAGCTTTGGATTTCAGCGCCTGCAAGTGTCCCACCCAGATGGTGCTGTCATATCTTGAACCTCATGTCATGATTCACGACACTGCCAGTGCAGCATGCAGTGATTTACCTTGCTACAATGAGCCAGCTCTCAGTCATACCTAACGACACACAAAGCATTGCTCCTTTTCAGCATTAGCTGCCTCCTTGCAAGTGAATTCTCTTCTCTCTTCATCATTCAATAACTGCTTCCCAGCTCCTTCCTCCAGTTGGATTTGCTGCTCAAAGCAGCTGATGCCAGCATCACTACCTTCCTTGCCAAAGGGTTTCATGTGCATCTGAAAGCAATTATAATTGCCTAGCAAATAATACATGATTGCCTTGTATTTTGCAAGGCAACCCAGAAGAAAAGGAGGACAAGTTGCTCATTTGCACGCAGTGACATGGATACAGGACATTCACACAAAGCCGCATGTACTTCTAGTACAGAATGGCTTGTGTTACCCTTCACTATAATAACAACCTTAGAAGCTGTAAGCATCTTGATTAGCTCCCAACAGGTTTTTTGAAACCATAGCAAAGAATGTTCCTTCCACACTCCAGCAGGCCAGAAAATCTGTGCTAGTCTAATGCACAGCAGAGCTGCCTGCATTTTACCCTGCAGCATCTGCAAGCTCATCCCATACAAAGCAGCCTAGAGCCAAACCCCACGCTGCTAGTGAAAACAGCAAGACTGCATGCTCTTTTTCCACTAATTTCTTTCATCATTTAAGTTTAGACTGCATTTTATTGAGTAAAGCCCAGAATTTTAGTACATCATAATATGTCACATAACCTTCCATGCGCTCATTTAGCGTAAAAATCTTTCTGTTTAGAAAGGTTCTTTATGTCAGCGAACTGTTTCTTCCCCTTAATATTGAGAGTTAAAATCAGACATTATCTCATAAGTGCAGGGGTTGACTCTACTCCAAGATCACTCCAGAACGTGCTCCCTACCACACTCCACATTGTCACTCCCCAGACCTACAGAAAACCATACACAAAAATCAGAGCTAGTCATAGGAAAACCATCCATGTTTACAGCTTGCTGCTCTGGAAGTTTGCCAATAGGAACAGCATGGAAATTATAAACAGATTGGATTCCTGACTTAAACCTAGACTGAAAAACTTCTGACACTAACCGGGGAATCATGCTCCCTCTGCTGTTACTGTCCCTGAAGCACAGACTCATACCCTGGGCTCATGCTTCCTGCACTGCTTCCCAGAGCAGGATTAGCTCCACGAATAAAATGAAGCTCAAGAAATTAGGGCTTAAGCAACAAGCAAAAGCCTGTGAGTGCCACAGCAACGCTAACTTCTAACTGCAGAACAGCGTTCTGCCTGTAAAACATGACCAGACTTCTTGGCTGCTCTTTGTCTTCACAACATACCTACAGGGTTATTTCCTAGGTCCGCAGCACCAGAAAGCTGAAGTATTATCCTGGTAAGGGCTGTTGGTGGCAATTCCGCTCAGCTTCGTGTTCACAGACCACCTATAAAATTAAGGAGCAAAAGGTATTACAAAGACATCTTCTGGGAAAGCCTGCCTTTAGTATTTAATACCAAGGTGATTCCTGGCTGGGAATACTGAGCATCACAAGGTCAAACAGCTCCAGACAGTCTTGATTTACACATCCTCTTTCCTCCTGGCTTCCAGGTTATAAGGGCAGCTTTTGCTGCTTGAAATAAAGTTATTCCTGCCTGCTCAAGCGCATGTTTCGCATTGCCACGGCACAGCAGGCTCCGGTGCCGGCTCAGCTGGGGTAACACCCGAGGAAACGCCTTCAGGCCAGGCTGCCCTCCGCTGCCCCTGCGCGCCGCTGGCTGCTCGCCCAGCACATCAGCGCGCTTTACAAACACCAGGACATGTGCTTTTGGGAAAACAAATCTCAGGTTAAACCAAAATGACACAGGAGCGGAACAAGTGGCGTCTGAACACCTTTATGAAGCTTAAGGCTTAATTGCGAGCCTGCGGCAGGCTGGAAGCGCACGTCCAGCCGGCTGTTGCAGTGACTCACAGTAACCTTTCTAAGCGGCAATATCAGCCTTATCTTAACCCAAAGAGCAGGGAAAAGGGGAAGTCAGCCCTGCCACAGCTTTCAATGACACCACTTCCAACCTCTTTACCCAAACCCGGTGGTGTCTGGGGGTGTCAATTCGGGCACCCCCCGGGAAGGGGCGCACACGCCGGGCTGCTCACCCCGCCGCTCACCCAGCACCGAGCCGCCCGACGGACCCGCGGGCACCCAGCACCGGGGAACGCGCTCCTCGGGGGCCGGCGGAGCACGGACCCGCGGCACCTCGAGGCTGGAGCCCGCTTTCCAAGCAGCTCCCACCCGGCTGCCCCCCGAAAGCACCCAAACCCCCGCCCAGCCCCAGTGCCCGGGCTCAAAAGGGAGATCCCTGCAAGCTCGTCGCGGCCCCTCCGTGCTTGGGAAGGGGGGGTCCCACCTGCAGCCCGCCCGACCCTGCCCCGCTCACCCGGCCCCGCCACGCTCCTCGCCGCTTTCTAGAACCGCCCCGGCCCTTCCAGCCGCGCCGCCGCCGCCCGGCCAGGCCCACCCCCGGCCCGCTCCTATTGAGCCGCCGCCACGTCCGGAGCGCCGCCCACAGCCCGGCCCCGCCGCCGTAGTGCAGCGAGGAGCGGCGCAGATCGTGCGGCGCCGCGCCCCATCACCTCGGGGCTCTGGGGTGTAGCCGGGTGTTGCCGGCTGGAACCGGGTGCCACAGGGAGATCAAACACGTTGGGTACCGCTTGTACAGCCGGCGCCTTGTGAAAGCTTCCTGCCCGGCTCTGAAAGCCTTCCCCGCGGGCTGGCTCTGCCTGCGGCTCCGGCGCTGCCGCTGAGCCAGCGGAGCTGGGCTGACTCCGTTGCTCAACATCTCGTAAGCCTCAGGCAGCTGGTAGCCTCATAGGAGAAGGGAAAGCACGTTTGAAAGGGAAATGAGAAGATTATTCCCTTTTACAATGATGGTACCTTTAGACAAGGACGTGTACGGGTAGGACAAGGGCAATGGGTTTAACCTGCCAGAGGGGAGATCGAGATGAGCTCTTAGGCAGAAGCTCTTCCCTGTGAGGGTGCTGAGGCGCTGGCACAGGGTGCCCAGAGAAGCTGTGGCTGCCCCATCCCTGGCAGTGTTCAAGGCCAGGTTGGACAGGTCTTGGAGCAAGCTCTTCCAGTGGAAGGTGTTCCTGCCCATGGCAGGGATTGGGACTGGATGAGCTTTAAGGTTCCTTCAAACACAAACCATTCCATGATCCCATAATTCTATAATCTCTGTACTGGCACCAGGGAACAGGGTGTGAGATAAGGAAGGAATGGTGGTTTCGGCTCAGGCAGGCTGGGCTCTGCCAAGGAGCAGCACAAGCCCCTGCTGCAGTTCATGGCCTCATGGCACAGTTGGGCAAGCACAGGCTCCTCAATGGGGGCAGAGACAGAGCTGAAACAAAGCTGGAGAAGATAATTTCCCCAGAACATCCATCTCATTTACTTACCTTCCCCTACATAAACCAGTGATCATAAAGTCCTTTCCAACCCTAACTGTTCTATGGTTCTATGATTCACAGCAATTCAGAGCAAGCATCATCATTACCAATCATGGTAACAATTACCTTAGCCAAAAATGACATCTTTTTAATATTAAATACAGTCAGAAATCCAATGAGACCATACAAGACACTGAGAACAGCTACCTCTTGCTTTCCAGACTGACTCCACCATCACAGCCCATTTGCTGAACAGAGGGCTAGCAAAATGCGACTGAAAAATGAGGTTTTGGGAGATGATTCACCCGATCAGAATCCAGAAAGAAGGTGGAAAATAGGAAATAACTATCTAACATAAGGCTGCGATTTCACTGAAGCTTTTAGCAACTGCTAATACCATAAACCATAATGAAGTGGTCCGGCTGTCCTGTCACCAGCACATCCTAACAGAGCTCCATATGTTGCACATGCATACACTTTGTGCATTAACATTTACTTGGGTGAAGCTGATTTCCATCTTGTATTTAGAAACGATTGCATTATCGTCAATGAACGAAGCACTAAAGATGTTAGAGCATTATACAGACAGCAAAAACATCAGTCTTCAGAGACAGTGATGTCATTCAGAGCCAGATTGCTTAGTTCTGATGGTTCTTCTTTAACCTATTTTTATTAAAGACTTTCTGCTCTTGAGCAGAAATTCCTCTGCTTTAGTGGAAAGGACTAAAAATGTGTTTATGGAGGTGTAGTGGGTTTGCATGGTGAGAGGGAACACACGGATCTGTCTTTCATCATGGGAATAACCAGCTGTACAGTCCTTTGGACTGTATGTATAGCCCATAAGTTGTGTATTAGCACAGAGAGCCTTGGCTATTTAATATTCCTAAATACTACGCAGTGCACTGAAGGGACAACCCCAGCTGGCACTGGGAGCTATGACATGGAGAGTCAAGCATCCTGTGAGTGCTTCAGGCCCTCACCTTCCTTAAAAGTGGAGTCAAAATCCCTCTGCAGAGAGCTTGGCTGCCAAATGCACACACAAGTGTTTTTGGATGCCCCCTTGTCTCCCATGTTGCAAGGCTTTTGTCTGAGACCTTAGCAGAGGAAACCTTAAAACTATCTTAAGAGGACTTACATAGCACAGTATTGCGTTCCCCATAAAACAAAGCACTGAGTCAGAACAGAGGAGGCAGGGACATGTCTGGGTAACAGAACTCTTTCTGACCTCACTGTAGCTCAGGTTTCTCCCCCAAACTGCAGCTAAAAAGTACATGTGTAAAAAGGCCTCGTACACGAATCAGCTCTAAATTTAGCTGCGTGTCTGTTGCTCTTCCTTTGGGTTTTTTTGTGAATGAAAAAATAATCACAGCAGATCCTAGAAGAGCGAGAACGGAAGCCAAAACCCAAGGCATGCCAGCATCCATTGTGCTGTTTGAGGATTCAGCCAAAGTCTGACCAGTGTCTTTACATCTACCGCA
The DNA here is from genome assembly GCA_039720435.1 of Amazona ochrocephala. Taxonomy (NCBI): domain Eukaryota; kingdom Metazoa; phylum Chordata; class Aves; order Psittaciformes; family Psittacidae; genus Amazona; species Amazona ochrocephala. Next base: position 19,193,862 of record CM077889.1, read on the forward strand.
GCCAAAAGATCACTCTATGCTATGGAAGTGGTGCTTGATGAAGTATCATCTAATTATCAGTCTTCCTTTAGTGTCTGTGCAAATGGATCTTGCAAGCTGAGGATGCAGGGCAAAAGGAGATCCAAACTCCCTTGTCAGTGTCTTCTGACGAAGCCCAGAGACCTTGGCTGCAAACAGACTCCTGCTCTGAGCATTTCCCAAGCAATCAGACCTGTGCCAGGAATGGGGAAAAGGCCCTTTTTGTGCTTAACACTGGGTTGGGAGCTCCATCCTGCGAGGTCCTGAGCTGCTCTGATGCTGGTGTGCAGCTGAGCAGACCGGGGAGGCTGGAGGCAGCAATCAGAGTTATTCGAGATTACGCCCCTGGAGGACACCAAAGTGCAACCAAGAGAAGGGAAAGGTCGGGATTTAGGTGTTAAATTCTACTGCAGATCATCTAGACGGGAGTTACTGTGAGATAAACACACAGCGACCCGATGGAAAAGGTCTGTCCCACGGAGCGGCAGCTCCAGCTGTCTCTGTGCCAGCTTTGGGAAACCAGGGCTGGATTTGCTGGGAGCGTCAGGAGCACGAGCCCCGGGAGGAATCCGACGGCTCGTTTTCCTGTTTAACGTAATTATGGTACAGCTGGGGCTGCTCTGGCAGCGCTCGGAGCCGTGCCCAGCTGCACGTTCACAAGGCTTTTAAACTTCGGCAAATAGAGGAATAACCGCTAATTGCCTGACCGGCTGCTTTTAAACTGCCCGAGAGCACCACAGGATTAGGGGGGGGTCTGACTACAGGGACATGTTCTCCCCTCCTCATGGACGCTGCCCAGGTTTCAATGAGGTCTATCAAATTGTCCAGGGGATGTAGAGATGCAAATCCTAACCCTTGCTAAGCACTGGAGGGGCTTGCAGGGAGTGAGGCAGCTCCTGCAAATGGTCATTTATAAAGGTGATTTCTGATGTTCTCCTCCAAAATCTGTCCATGGGCACCGAAGGCGGCGGCTCTGCGAAAGCCCTGAGCAACTGCAGCCTCCATCGCTGTCATGTCCCAGCTGAAACGTGTTATAAATCATATCCATGTTTTATGGGTTTTAATCAAAGGTTGGCCCCCTCCTCAGCAAATGAGTAAGCTCTCTTGTAAACCTGGCCAGCAGCAACGATGAATCACCCCATGTTCCCTGTTTGAACTAAGGGGGAGAAGCTGATAGATGCAGAGCTCAGCCCCAGCCCCAGCTGGAGCAGGCGCATTCCCATCGCCCGAGTCACTGCACACTGGGGTGTAAGCGATGGGGAATGTACCTGGGCGGCTGCAAGAGGCCCCTCTGACCTCTGTGTTCACCCCATGGCAGTAATTGTTACTGTTAATTGAAATAAAGGCTTTGAAGTAAGGCAGCCAGACCACCGCGGCTGAAGCTCAGGATGCAACCTGCAAGGATTTAGCCTTGAACACATTTAACATAGGGCTGTGTGGAGGTTTGATGCAGAATAAAGTCCAAGAGGGAGCATGGAAAAGGAGTGGGGTGACCCTGCGCTGCGTGGTGCAGACCTTCCTCCCTGCATGCCCTGGATTGTAACACAGATTCTGTACATGACTGAGGAGCCAATGCAGAGCAGGCTCTGTGAGTCATTCCTTCACAGACTCCAGCATAAATCAAATCCAGAAATAGGAAAGGCCAGCCGGTCACAGGATTCCTTTTCTGTTTAGGGAAAGACGTAGTTAAGAAATGTGGGTAAAAGACATTAAAAACCCCATGAAATAAAACCAAACAAAAATCTCAACCTGTGTTTTATTGAGGCACTAATTAGTGGATGGAAAGCCAGACCTTAAAAAATCACATATTGAACCGGGCTGAAGTCAGATCAGTATGAAACATTTCTCTCCAGAGAGAGGATAATTTGCAGTCACTGTGGCTATCATCTTCCGGGCATGGCTCCTTCAATGTGTGTGGGTTTTCCACATGGAACTGAGATATATTTACCCAGAAGAGATTCCACAAATGGGGAAAGGTCACCACATCTCTTTATTTTGGACTAGAGAGCAGCCCAGGCAAAGGCTCTGCACTTTCACTGCTCACTAGCTCCAGTGCTGTCAGCTCCGGATCCTTGTTCAGAATCAGCCTGTGCTGGCTTGTCACATCCCTTCTTTGCACACAACATGTTTCACAGACTCTTTAGAAGGGAAACCCAGCTGATGGAACATGCTCCTGCAGAGCACTCGTTAGCTCTGTGCTGAGGTTCTGAAATCTCAGAAATAGACTCCTAGGGAGGACGCCAGCATCCTTCCTGAATCTGATTGATCACAGGCCTAAGTTCCACGCTGGCAGATCAGTGTTCACATACGACTTCAGGCCTGCCAGCTGTGAGCACGCAAAGGGAACGCATCTTTCCTCCATCTGCAGAGCACTCTGTCCTTCAGCTTCTCATCATTCTCACACATGATATCCTTCCGTCCATGTTCCATTTCATGGAGTCACAGAATCTTGGAATGATTTGGGTTGGAGGGACCTTAAAGCTCCTCCAGCTCCAACCCCTGCCACAGGCAGGGACACCTTTCACTGGAGCAGCTTGCTCCAAGGCCCTGTGTCCAACCTGGCCTTGAACACTGCCAGGGATGGGGCAGCCACAGCTTCTCTGGGCACCCTGTGCCAGCGCCTCAGCATCCTCACTGGGAAGAGCTTCTGCCTAAGAGCTCATCTCAGTCTCCCCTCTGGCAGGTTAAAGCCATTCCCCTTGGCCTGTCCCTACATCCCTTGTCCAAAGCCCATCTCCAGGTTTCCTGGAGCCCCTTTAGGCACTGGAGCTGCTCTGAGGTCTCCCCTTGAGGAGCCTTCTCTTCTCCAGGCTGCCCCAGCCCAGCTCTCTCAGCCTGGCTCCAGTGCAGAGCTGCTCCAGCCCTCTGATCTTTGTGATCACCTATGGCTCATGCGCAGCCTCCCAGGCCAGAATGTGCTGGGAACAACCTTCTTCCAGAGGTCTCTCCTCTCCGGTCCGATCAGGAGCTGCTCCTGCAAAGGCCCTTTTCTGAGTCCCCGTTTCAGTGGCGAAGCGGGGCAGCCCTGGCAGTGTGGGTCCTCATCCTTCCTCTGAGCAGCAGCATCTGCGCAGCAAAACGCAGCAGTGGGATCGTGGACTTGTGGAGCTCCAGAACTCCTTTCTGGCACACCACTCCATTGCAAACATATTTGGCTGACTCCAACAGTAGATCTTTATTCCTTCCCAGGCAGACGAAGCAGTACAGTCTGCGCACTGTATACTCAACAGAAGTAAACAGTGAATGCCTGAGCGTGGACGTTCACGTAGAGGTATTAAATAAGGCAGAGAATCCTTTCATTTCAGTTGCTGAAAGGGGAAAGCACATCTTTGACATACACCCGTGCTCAGCTCCATGGGTAAATTCCCACCGCACGTTGCTGGGGTTATTTCAGAGCAAAGGCTGTCTCTTGGCTCTTTTACTTTCTCTGGAGCTGGATGGAAATTTGAAGGAAAACAAAATCGTGTTTTCTCATTTTGAATTCAAGAAACACATTCAAATGCCATGAGGTAAATCTGCACCTTCCCCGTCTGCTGGACCTGGCTGATATTGACTGCTTGTCAGCGGAAACTTAGCACAAGGGGAATAATTTTGTCCTATGGACAAATCTTCAGCTCATACAGATCGAAACCCCCAATAACTTCTTTACCCAGCAATGTTTCAAGCCCCAAGAGATGAAGCTATTTTTAACTAGCTGCGGATCAGGCCCTGGCAGCGTGGCCTAAGATGCTGTCCCTGTGATGACTTTGGGAAGACAAACCTTAAATGAAGCCCCATGGGTGAGGCCGGTGCTTGGGTTAGGTTTTCTATAAGGAAGCAGCTGGGTTTCCACCCCAGCATGGGCACGGGCAGCCAGCAGTGAAAGGCTGCCCAAGGAACACAGCCATGGCCATGCAGGGAGTGCTGGCAGGGCCTTGCACTGGATCTGCCCTTTCCACATCCCTTTGAGGGACCTTTTCGCTGCAGGAAATTAAAGGCCACCCCTGAGCTATAGGAAAGCTCCCTTGGAGCCATGTGGCCTGGCAAAGTGCCCTGACGTTGTGGCAGTGTTATCTATCTCCCAGGAGCCCTCTCCCGTCAACACCATGGTTTCTATCAGGAGCTCAGCATTGTGCCGGCCCCTGCTACCAGTGGAGCAAGTAACAAGTGAAGGACAAGAGGGAACAGCCTCAAGCTGCACCAGGGGAGGTTTAGATGGAGATGAGGAACAATTCCTTCCCCAGAGGGTGCTCAGGCATTGGAACAGGCTGCCCAGGGCAGTGCTGGAGTCACCATCCCTGCAAGTGTTCACACACCGTGGAGATGAGGCCATCAGTGCCACGGGTCGGTGACGGCATTGGCAGTGCTGGGGAGCGGTTGGAGTTGATGATCTTAAAGGTCTTTTCCAACCTGGCTGATCCTGCAGTTCTATGACTCTATGAAAACTGTCCCTGATCTCCCTCACAGCACCACATGCGGCTGAGCTCTACATTCTGCAGGGGACCCATTCGCTCTCACCACAGCCAGGAGTACCAAAAACCACATCCATGCTGCTGCACACCCCCAGAGAACCCCTCTGGGTGCCGGGTCCCAGCTGCCTGCCCTGCCCCTGCACCTCCGTGCCCTCTGACTGCTCCGCTGTCTGCCAGATGAGCTTCGTCCTGGACGGCCGACGAGGCACTGAGCACCGGAGCGCCTTCCCCGGAGGGGGGAACCGCGGCGAGACCCGGCCCGGCTCAGGACGCCCCGCGGGTGCCCGGGCTGCGATTCCCGGCGTGGCCAGGAGGGGGCAGAACGAGCTCGGACCGCGGGGCCGGCCCCGGCTCTCGGCGCCGCTGCAGCCGGCCAGGGCCCGCTGCAGCCCAGGCGGCAAGGGAGGGAAGCAGGGGCTTGTTCATCAGTTGTTGCCTGGACCTTGCCCTGCATCCCTGCCCCTCTTTCGACCGTGAGATGAGGACCGGCTCCTCTCCATGCAGCCGGTGGTCCCAGCTCCGTACATCCGTGCAGTGTGAGCTGCGCACGCTGGGGTCCCAATGGAGCCATCACCAGCAAAAGACTTTGAGCCACTGTGGCAGTGCCCCATGCTCCCCTGGCCTCAGTTTTGGGGTGGCTGCAGGAGAAGGGTGTGAAGGAAGCAGAGAGGAATCATGCAGAGAGAGTAGGGATGGAGTCACCTGCAATAAATCCTATGTGTGCATCCTAGAGCACGGCTGAGGCAGAAGTACCACCATCGTGCATCAGACCTTCCCTCCCCTCGGCAGCTTGCTCTGCACAAGCAGTGCATGGCACACACACACTCCACATGTAACTTCGACCCTTTGGAATAGGGCAGGGGAGGTGGGGCTGAAATCCTCGAGAGAGAAAGTAAGAAAGACATCTAACACAACTCCCAGAAGCTGACACAGGCACACAGTGCAAAAGGCAATGTGCGCATTAAAGCACAGCAGGAATTTAGCCAGTGCTCAGGAGATGCTGCTGTCAGCTGGAGAGGTTTCTCATGGCAGTGCAGGATGTTTAATGCGCCCTCCCTACAAGATGTTTTAAAAGCCTGTATTCAAAACTGCCATGGAAAGTGCCCCGTAGCTGTGATGGTACCCAGGAAAAGCCAGCCCCAGAGGGGGGACCTGGCAGCCCATGGTAACCGCGCTCCTCCTGCACAAACCAGGCCATGGGGCTGACTCAGCACCTCTCCATGGGCCTCCGGCTCCACGCCAAGGGAGTCGTGGCGTGATCACCCCACCCTGCGTTGGGAAAGCCGCTGCTCTGTGCTCGCTCGAGCTCTTTATTCCTCCTCCTCTATTGCTGCGATGCTTGGCTGTGCGTTTCGGTGATGCATCACAGATGTGGATGCTGTGCGCCAGCAGAACAAAGGATTCCCAGCAGCTTTGCAGAAACGGTTAATTTTTGAGTGTTCACCATGGGGCTGACTGGGAACCCACTTCTCATTGGGTGTTTTCTGTGCCTTGATGCAGCTGGGGCATCAAGGATGAGAGGGAATGGCTTTAACCTGCCAGAGGGGAGGCTGAGATGAGCTCTTAGGCAGAAGCTCTTCCCTGTGAGGGTGCTGAGGCGCTGGCACAGGGTGCCCAGAGAAGCTGTGGCTGCCCCATCCCTGGCAGTGTTCAAGGCCAGGTTGGACACAGGGGCTTGGGGCAAGCTGCTCCAGTGGAAGTTGTCCCTGCCCGTGGCAGGGGTTGGAGCTGGAGGAGCTTTAAGGCCCCTTCCACCCAAACCAGGCTGGGATTCTATGACTCTAAAAGGACTTTGAGGACAGAGGAAGTTGGGGCTGGAGCTGGATGTGATGCTGAGCTCTGTCCTGCCAGCATCGGTGGGAACCAGCCTGGCTATTTAAAGCACCTCTCTCAGCACTTGGGAGCTTGGCCGAGTTCTGCTGCCTGCAGGACACGTGTGGGGCAGTTTGACCTTCCTGCTCCTCTATGGCCTGGCACTTTTATAGCTGCGGATGTGCTCACTGACCACAGAAGTGTTCAGTTCCTCTTTGAGTCCTACTCATTCCTAAGTAAAAGCAACCTAGTGATGAGACTGAAAGATGAAAAGCTGTTACATCCAACGTCTGGGTACAGACTGCAGAAGGTCTCATGCGTTTCCATGTTAACGTAAGATATTTATGTGGGTCGAAGTTGAATAGAATCTTTCATTTCTTGATGAAGTGTTTTACTCACAGGAAGACATATAAGGAGGGAAATAGTCCCATTTATTAATAAAGTGCATGAAAAATCATGTACAATATAGGATTAGATGATGAGACAGTCATAAAAGGGACAATTTATAGTTAAAGGTCAAACGAAATGGAACATTAACCCACAGAGCGGCTCTTGGCCTTTCGTGCCCTGTTCTTTTCCTATGTCATTGTTTAAGGGCAGAGCTCTGGGCATCCTCCTCAACAGGCAGCTTCCGCCTTCGGATGTGCTCTATTCTGGTTGGAGCTCCCGTTCCCATGGCAACAAAACTCAACAACATTATGGGATTTTCCATACGATCATGCAATTCCCCCTCTGCCCAGGAATGGAAGCCCTGTGGCTGCCAAGGGGATCCAAGCACATGGGAAGGGAAACATTCAGCCTGGAGAAGAGAAGGCTCCTTAATGGGAGACCTTAGAGCAGCTCCAGGGCCTAAAGGGGCTCCAGAAAACCTGGAGAGGGGCTTTGGACAAGGGCCTGCGGGGACAGGACAAGGGGAATGGCTTTAACCTGCCAGAGGGGAGACTGAGATGAGCTCTTAGGAAGGAGATCACTCGATACACAGCCACACTGTGGGGCTTCTCCTCACATAGAACTCTCCTGCTTACACTCCAGCACGGTGCTGTGCATCCCAGGGCTCATGCAGCTGGTGATTTATTTGCCCCTCCGTGGCCAAAGCAAAGCTGCGGGTCTAACACCTCTCTCCATCCAAAGGGATTCATTTGTTCCTGGGGGTTTCACACTGGATGAGTCACTTTTCCTTTTAACCTTACTGCTCCGAGCGCATGGATGTACATCTGTCATCCTGGCTGCAGCTGGGGTAATGCAGAGGTCAAGGGGATGAATAGCAGAGGCCTTATGAACACCCTCCCTCCAGAATTCCCTCTTTGTAGCCAGGAAATAAAAATCACACAAAATCCATCACATTATTTGCTTACATACTTGAGACATTGTTGTAAAAAATACCCCTATTGACTTTCTTTCCCTTTTTTTCACCTCCTTTCTACAAGCCCGTGGGATAGGATTCCCTGTTTTCCATGGTCTCCTGACATGGTGCCAAACAGCAGAGAGCAGCTGAGGCCGTATTTTGTCAAATGACCCAAAAGCCAACGTACTTGGCAATAAATACACACAAGATGTTATGGGCATTTTGGTACAATGAGTGGATTGCATTCTGGGCCAGTCTGTTTCATTGGCCTTTAAGTTTTCATGGCAATGCTCTGGCAGGGAGGCGATTTTCATTCACAAGCAAGTTGCTAACACCATTATTATGCTGAATTACCAGGAGGGTTTGCAGCTCCTCTCACATTTGCTGGCCACCTCGGAGGCCAGAAACATGGCCCCAGTGCTCCTAATTTTGCCTGGAATGGAGTCTGGAAGTTTAATCAGTGCTTTTCTGCCTCTAAATGCTCCTGACTATTAAAGAGAAGCTAGAAGTTCAGTTGGTAAGGCACTGGCACAGGGTGCCCAGAGGAGCTGTGGCTGCCCCATCCCTGGCAGTGTTCAAGGCCAGGTTGGACACAGGGGCTTGAAGCACCCTGCTCCAGTGGAAGGTGCCCCTGCCCGTGGAAAGGGTTGGAGCTGGAGGAGCTTTAAGGTCCTTTCCAACCCAAAACAGGCTGGGATTCTATGATTCTAGTTTGGGAAAACAGCCCCAAGGAGAGCTGCTGGGAATTCCCAGCATGCAGAGCTGAGGATGAGGATGAGGAGGAGGATGAAGATGAGGATGAGATTGAGGAGGAAGCCCTGTGTTCCACAGGGACAGGGAGGAGGAGGCAAGGCAAAGGGCTGTGGGCTGCCCCAGATCCTGCCCCACAGCCTTGACCTCAGTACAACACAGAACAGCCCAGCTGTGCGGAGCTGTGCGTAGAAGGGGATGTTTGCAGCAGAGCTGGAAGTCAAACACAGTTGTGATAATGGATGCTGACCCTGGAGAGGGAGGGCACCGCTGCCTTCCCATCCCTGTTGGTGCACCCAGTGCATCATTTTAGGAGCTCTCCATGCAAACGGACATCCTCATTGATCGTGGTGCTTGGTGCCTGTCCTCTCCACCACTGCTGATACACCCAAAGAATCCAGACCCTGCACTGCCTTTGCCAGTAAAAATCCACACTTTAGAACCACCACTGATTTCCTCCAATAAGCAATTAGCACTGAGTCAATCAACGCGTGGGGCCAGGAGACAAACTGGCAAAGCTTCCTTTCGCGGAGGCGCTCTCCAGACTGTAAAGCAAACACGGAGCCTGAGCGAGCTGCTTACAGTAGTTGTGGGAGTGACTAATTGGAATAGCACTTTCCAGCCGCAGGGAAGGGCAGCAGGGATGCAGCTCCCCAGGGTTTGGGCCGCCGCGGCCATCACCACGGCCTCCGGCCTCTTGGAGTTGTTCTCCCAAGCAGCTGCAACCACCGTGAAGGTGGTGACAGGAATTTGGGGGCTCTGGCTCAAACGCCTCCGTGTGTTTCACGCCGGGGCCCGGTGATGGGAGCAGCTGGAATGGAAGGAGAGGGCAGCAGCTGAGAAGAAGCCGCGTTTAGCCAGGATGAGCACAGCCCAATAACAATGAAGTGATGTAAACCCAAAGCCTATCTTCAGCAATTAATTAGCTTGGTTCCATATAAACAGCCCCAGTGGTAACCCCAGCTTGGCTTCTGCTGCACCAGCAGACACTGACTCACAGAACGCTGCACTCCAAGGTTTGGAATGGCGGTTTTGGCTACAAGCACATAGAAAAAGGGCAAAAAGGTGCAGGTGGGGCTTGAGGAATAAAAAAGGAGCAAATTCTCATGGAATTCAGAGCCTATTTAACAATAGGATAAACTGCAATTCATTTTAAAACTTCAACGAAACACAGTGTCTTTGTGGGTTTCTAAATGAGTTCATAATCCAGGTTTATTGGGCCTGTAGGGGCAGGACAAGGGGAATGGCTTTAACCTGAGAAGGGGGATTGAGATGAGCTCTTAGGAAGTTCTCCCCTGTGAATGTGGTGAGGCAGCTATTATTTTTCCCTTGGCAATCACAGCAAGTGGAATATATGGTTTCTTCCACACTTAGAAAAGAGCAGGTTTCCTCAGGGTTATCCTGAAGTGAACTCCATGTAGGGCCCCAACCCAGGCAGAGTTAGGAGATCTTTCCACTAATTTAGGTGGGAACCAGAAACTTGTGAAGTAAATGTTGGCACATCTTTTACAACACAGGAATTTTGTACCGACTCCGTTAGGGAGTAATTCCTTCATTAAATACAGAAGAAACACAGGACTGTGTGTTAGTTATCACGAAGAGAAGCAGGTGCTCCTAACGTGACTTCCAGACACTGAAGGAAATGAAGACCCAGCTCAGCCCCAATGCTCTGGCAAGCAGACATCGTGGTGTGCTGGGTTCTCCACATGCTGTTGATGTACCCAACATGGACAGCAGCCAGTGCCAGGGGAGAGAAGCCATGCATCCTTCCAGGATTGACACCCTGGGCTGGCTCCTGCTGCCCACTGCTCCGCCAGGAGCGGCGCCGGCTCCCTGGATGCATGGGATTGCAATCTGACAGACATGGATTGCGCTGCTCTTCCCAAAGGCCTCTGTTAGGTCACCTCATTTCTGCACGTCTCAGCTTTGCAACCTGGAAACAGGCTCTTCCTCCTGTCCATCTCACAGCAACAGTTCCATCCTCCATCCATTACTCCTGGCAATGCCAGAGGGTGGACATGCCAGCTCCTACCTGGTGCCAGCTTCGTGCTGGCAGGAGCCACAGGGCTGCCCTCTGAGGCCAAAACCTTCCCTACAGCTCCATCATCAGCCCCACTTATGGACAAAGCTACAGAAAGAGAGGCTATAGCCACAAGCACTTCTCCTTGCACTAAAAGGCCAAACCCACAGTATCCTACTCACATCCATCATATGATTTATCATGGTGTCCCTGCCCATGGCAGGAGGGTTGGAACTAGATGATCTCTTAGGTCCCTTCCAACCCAAACCATTCTATGATTATTCAGGATGATCATGATTTATGAGATAGGTGTGTTTTGCTTCTGGAGGAGACGAAGCTCTATTGTCAAAAAAGCAAACGAATTTGTGACTCAAAGATGTTACATGCATTTACACGTCCAGCTGTACTGGATGGAGTATGGGGTGTATCTGACTGAAAACCCGTGGGAATTGGGACTAAATATGTGTTGTGGCTTAACAGTGACATGTTGGTGACAGAGATGGGTCTTAGTGCTTGTATGGGATATGCCGTGAGAGGAACGCTGGAATGGTTTGGTTGAAGGGACCTTAAAGCTCATCCAGTTCCAACCCCTGCCACGGGCAGGGACACCTTCCACTAGAGCAGCTTGCTCCAAGCCCCTGTGTCCAACCTGGCCTTGAACACTGCCAGGGATGGGGCAGCCACAGCTTCTCTGGGCACCCTGTGCCAGTGCCTCAGCACCCTCACAGGGAAGAGCTTACGCCTAAGAGCTCATCTCTACCCTTGCAGCATCTCTGTGGCCTCCTTTGGACTCGCCCCAAGGCAGCGTGCACTGTGTTTGCAGGGGTGGGCACTGCATGAGCACACCAAGTGTCATTATGGTTATGCTCGGCAGAGAGGCAAGAGGGGCCAAGGGTCAGACTGAGCCTGTGAGATGGGACTGTGGGCACAGAGCTGGCCTCCTCCATCGCATCTGCTCAGTGGTGGTCTTATGGGGGGGGGGGGAGGTGGAATTTACTTACAGGCAATGGAAAACAAATGGGGTGGTTTTATATGTCACATAATGCTGGGCTAGGAAAAGCGAAACAAAGGCAAGAACTTCATTACGCTTAGAAACATCCCTGTTTCATTAGAAACCAAATACATTTTGTCTTCAGTGCCTATAAACCAAATGCCTGGGAAATATCACAAGCAATCCATTCCTTCTTCTGGCCTGCTCTGAAAAGCCACACTGACGGGAATGCTCACGTGGGCTGGAGGGGAGCCAATACACAAAATGTTTAGGGGCCCCTTGGTGCATTCAGCAAAAGTAAATCCCATTTAGGCTCCAGCCTCGCTCAGAGACTTCCCTCTCAGGCGCTTCCAATGGGCCAGAAAGGTCTTTTCTACACCCCAGAACTGGTTTGGGGTGTCTGTACGTGGCATATTGCCTGGAATTTGTGTCTGTTGGTGTCTGTTCACATCCACATGAGGAATTGACCCTAGATATGTTATAGTTCTATAGGAAAACATTGGGCTTATTTAAAGTGCTTGGCATCTATAAGCAGGAACTGCAAGCTTTCCATGCTGGGAGGAGGTAGGAAATCATCGGGGTGACTGTTCAAGCCACACAGCCTCACACTTTTGTTCTCCACAGCAGCAGGTGCCAGCAGCCCAAGGCTGAGGCACCTGCATTTCCTCCTGACACGCAGGCCAGGAATGCAGAGGAAGTGCCTGGGAAGGGCGATGGAAGAGAACCAGATTGCTTTATAAACTAACAAGCCTCAAATGAATGTTCAAAGGAAATTGCTTTAGTCTCTTGCACAGAAAGTTTCAGGTGAATGTGATTTGATAGCCTCCAAGAGGAAAAAAACAGGAGACAGGAAAAAACCTTCCAGAGAACACTTTGGAGCAGTTACACAACCCTGGGGGTGCGAGTGGGGAGAAGCAGAGAATTCCAGCTACAGAGAAACCGTATCCAAAGCAGGGAGATGCTGGGATGCGGGAGACGCCAAGGGCTGGATGTGTCCCCAGACAGCTCTGACCGGGACCAGAAACCAACACCCCTACAGAATGAAGATGTTTCTTTATGCCTTATGTTAACCCCTCCAGATTTAAACCCTCTATTTCTGAACAGAGCAGCACTGCAACAAAAGCTTTTTCAATACACCAACATGAGAGTTCAGGGTTTTCTCGGTATAAGAACATGAAATAGATGAGGCGAACTGTTAGCTGGCATAGAGCAGCAGGGATGAGCGCACTTGGACACAGCTCTGCAGGCTGACACCAGGCAGAGATCCAGCGTCCCTGATTAGCCACCCCCGAGGAGGATTATATAAAAAAGGCTTTGGAAAACACAACAATAAATTTGCCACCTGGGTATAATTTGTGGATTTCGGTATTTGTTTAGCTCATCACATATTTCGTCTCACATGAAGCAGCCATAAAGTAGCGTCATATTCTGCCTAACGTCAAATAACTCCATAAATGGACAGGAATTAACAAGAGTTCAGCTCAAACCGGAGTCAGGCTTTGTGGTTTGTTTGGGCTGTGTCCTGCCTGCTCCCCCGCTTGGGTGCGATTCCACAGCGGAAAGTCTTCCCCCACCACCCCGCTTCGAGCTGATGGTCAGACCTAATGGGGTGTGCAGCTTGGTCTCCTTTGAGCTTTTTGCAGCGGGTGACCCAATCTGATGAGCTAACAGGAACCTTACATCATTATGGAGGAGAAAGCTCTCTCCAGGACTAAAAATACCACATTCGATAGTCCAAAAGGAGAGAAAAGTTATGCTTCCCTAAGCATGTTGTAACGATCCAGTTGGACATGGGCCGGAACAGCCTCTTATTCATTAATTCCATCTTCATAGTCACAGAAATAGAGAAAAGACCTTCTAAGCTGCTTCATTCAGTGAAGAATATTTTCCTGACAGCCCTATCCAAACGTTTTTTGCCAAGTTCAGAGCAGGGACTTGACTATTTCCTTTGTCAAATCTCTTCTGGGAGCAGAAACTCTCAGTTGTTGGGTTTTTTTCCCTGGTATCTGTTGTTGTCAGCTGGATTTCATCCCGCCTGACAGCATGGAAACGGTGTGTGCAGTGCAAGGTCTGCAGGAGGGTGGGATGAAGGCTGTGTGCTGGCTGGGGACAACCTGCCAACAGGTCATTTCCAAATGAGTCACCAGCAGTTGATGTGCAGTGGCAGTGAGATGCAGAGAAACCTCTCTACTGATGAATTCAGCTACATGCCTGCTCCCTACCAGCTTCAGCTCATGGGCCATCGAGATGATGGAGGTTTCTGTGGCACTTCAAGAGCACTGGGCATCTCTCCTCCTTCAGCTTGTCAGACCCCATCTGACTTGAGAATGAGGTCTAATGACAAAGCTGGCCTTGCTATGAGCCAGAGCTCAGGTCCAATGACCTCCGGAGGTCAGGTCCAGCCTCTTGTGCTCTGTGATCACAGAACCATAGAATCAATCACATTGCAAAAAGCTTTAAGATCATCAAGTACAACTGTTCCCCCAGTACTGCCGAAGCTACCACAAACCAGTGTCACCAAGCGCCTTGTCTACACGGTTTGTGAACTCTTCCACACTTTCAAAGACAGTTATAGGTATATTTAGTACACCTATTGATAATAATAAATAGTGCAGCTATACAAGGCTAGGCTGGACGGGGCTTGGAGCAACCTGCTGTAGTGGAGGGTGTCCCTGCCCGTGGCAGGGGGCTGGAACCGGATGAGCTTTAAGGTCCCTTCAACTCAAACCAGTCTGGGACTCTATGACTCCAAAAAATCCTACAAAAGCACAACTTGGAAAAGTACCCGGGGATCCATAAACTAAAAAGCTTCCTCAAACACATGTTTGAATCATTTATGCTGCTCCCGAGACGTTCTGACCACGCACAATCGACTCCGCATCCATGAAAACAGAAAAGTAAATATCCACCTGCGCCAACTATTTGTATTCTCCCTCCCTTGGCAGCAACAGTGATTGCTTTAAAAGTAGTGCTGCAGTTAAGATACTGAAAGAAGCAGTGAGTGGTGTCCCTTGGGTCTGATGAGGTTTTCCTGAAGATGGGCAAGCGGAGGCAAGGCCACGGTGCTGGGTGGCTGCGTGGCAGAGGCAGGTCAATGGTAGTGCTGCTGAGAAGAAATAATGAGCTTTAGAGTACTGCTAAGGTTTAAAGCCAACCAAAAAGCCATACTACATCTTCAAAGAGGCACAGAGGAATTAGAAAGGCTGAACAGTTCATCCTTCCTGCACACCTTCCTGGCCACCTAGCCACGGGCAGGTCATACCCCTTCCTAAGAGAGCCAGAAAAAGGCTGAAGAACACAAGGGCTGCACGTGTTAATAAAGAAATAGTGAGATCCAGCTCTTTATTACATGGACCCAATGATTATCCTAATGCCCACTGAACACTGGGGATAACGGCCAAGCTGCTCATCGAAATGACGTTCCCACCATCACCAGTGGGAACTTTCCTATGGACATGCCTGAATGTTGAATCAAAGTTTTCAGTGCTGTTAGAGACGTTCTTATGTGGTATCACCTACAGCCTTGCAGGCTCTTAAATGTAATATATCTTACTTAAACTCTGAGGACAAATTCTACTCCAAATCACGCAACACAGCTCTCTCCACCTAAATGAGTTGCCCAGATGCTGCCATAGGCAGAACTTCAGCCTGGCCAACACAGTTTCTGAGTAGCACATTTCTGTCTCTCCACTTCCTTGCACTCCAGTAAATGTCAGGGCTATTTCTCTGAGTAATGACAAATCCTTCTAAATACTTTAAACTTTTGTTCAGGCTCAGCTTTTCCACATCCGAGTAACTGCATGCTTGGAATGAGGGGAAAAGAAAATGAAATTACCATTTGTGCAGGAGTAGTTTCAAGGAATATGCTGCAGAAGATAACCGAGCTCAATGCTCTGAACAGATCAGAGGAGTATCTTCAGTGGCAGGAGCCTGCAGCTTAACAGCTACATAATTATGTGTCAAGAACCGATTGATATCAGAGAAAAGAGATAGACAAAGATGTGCTTGAACTTCTCTGAACAGGGATGTTGATGTGTGTTGTCCTCTGGCTGTAGCCATCACTTTCTCACTCTCAGCCTGGACCATGCCCATCTCAACTGTCATTCCAGTCCGCGGTGAGAATGCCCCACGATGAAACCTGATAAAGCTAATCTTCTTTGACTGAAACCTATTCATGCAACCAGCTGAGCAGGTACGGGAAGGGTGCTGAGGAACCGGAGGGGATAACTGCATTGCCCACACAGCTCCAGCTGAAAAGGATGGGCACCTACACCCTAAACCAACAGACACGGGGGAAATCCAGACAGCTCAGACCTGAGGGGGCAGGTACAGGGCTGGAGGGCCTGACAGATAAAAGGAGCAGTGATGGATGGTGTTGTAGCAACAGTCACTGCAAAAGCAGAGAAGGAAACAAAAGAAACAGGATACGGCTGTTTAAGGAGGTTATGTTACATTCCTGCAAGCGTTTATGAATTCCTGCTTATGTGCTAGAACACAAATATTGCCAATTGCTTCTATTTCACTTTTTGCCTACGCAGTCAAATTACCACCTGTACTCAGGGTTCTGGATTTGTGCTGCTCCATTTGTGTAATCTGGTCACACAAGTGAGAACTTCAGGAATATTAAAAGAGAAATCGGACAAGAGACATAGTAATTCCAAAGGCCAATATGGAATTGTTATGGCAATCTTGAAAGTTGTATTTGCATGTTATTTGCCTGCTTTTGGTCTCGCTTGGGGCCCAGGAGATTCACTTCCAGAAAGAGCAGGGTTTCGGCACCCAAGCGTCTTAATTGTGAGTTTCTTCATCTCACGCTCAGGGATGATGAATGCTTATCCTCATGCCTAGCTCGAGCACCTCACAGCATTTCACCTCAAAGCTCAAACAAAATATGTTCCAAAAGGTGCTTGGAAATCATCCTCCGGCAATCCATAGAACTCAGGAAGCTGGGAGAGC
The DNA here is from genome assembly GCA_039720435.1 of Amazona ochrocephala. NCBI lineage: Eukaryota > Metazoa > Chordata > Aves > Psittaciformes > Psittacidae > Amazona > Amazona ochrocephala. Next base: position 19,210,205 of record CM077889.1, read on the forward strand.
TCAAATTGCTAAACATGCCTCTCGCATCCAGGATAAACACCACCAAACGCACTCTGCATTTCCCATTGGACTCTAGGGATGTCTACTTCAGTTCCCCAAGGCAATAAGAACTGATAAGTCTGTGCATTAGTGGATTTCATGTGTGGTGTGAAGATGCTTGTGCCTCTTTAGGTAACTTCCACAAAAGTCCTGCAAGTGATGAAGAACTGCCTGAGTGGAGGAAGAAGCATCCATGCAAGTAGTGCGCTGAGCTGTGTCTTACATCCTATTATCATGCCCTAAGCAATTTTGTTGGCATTGCTTTGCCCTCGCCATGCAGGTTACACTTTGTAGAGCTCAGCCTTTCACACTGGATGAGGACTGCTCACTCTGGACACCCTCAGTACATTAGGAATACCTTAGCACAGGGTGAGATATCAGCTGAGGGACTGGGCTAAATGAGTTCAGGCGGAATGCACAGGGATAAGGTATCACAAGGCTCACCCCCCTATATTTTAGTGCACTGTTTATCCCTCTGTCCCTATCAATGGGATGCTTTGAAATGAACGGGAAAGCTTCTGTGAAACCCACCCACAGAAAACTTTGTGATTCCTGAGGTTTAATACCGGCATCTGTGGAACTCGGCCTTTCAAGAGCAGTTAGTTTGCTGTATTATCTCTGACTGACACAAGGCAAACTCTCCTTGACCTGCATAAATTGAGAACATTCAGCTGAATTTTCTCCAGTTGTCTGCGTCCCGGAGCTGTACAACACCCAAAAAAGGAAGCATCACTATCAAGAGAGGCAAGAGTCGGGGCGATAAATGCTGACATCCCAAGGAAAGGCTGGAGACCTCCTTGGCTGAATAGGTACAATCGCTTGGTTTCTTCTGCATGAACCACTGATACTGAAAATACACCAAATTTGTTTCCAGAACATGCCAACAGCTGACATCTGTCACGGTTTCGTAACAAAAACACACAAAAGCTCAGTGTTCAGCTGCTCAGTGAAGTGACTCACATTAGGCCAGAGGTTTTGACTTTGTTCTTCCAGGCACCGTTTCTGATGGGAAATCAATCAGTTTAATCCCATAATGGGAACAATTAGCCTTACGGAAGAAGCAGATCAGTTGTAATCTCATCTTCTGCTTACAATATTATGCCAATATTTCTTCTTACTTTCTCAACTGCTGCTCATCGATCACATTACTGTGCCTGCACAGAGGTTACAGCCCATGGAGGGGAAGAGCCGGGGTTAATGCTGCCCTCGCTGTCAGTGCCAGGACAGCAGCTGAAGCTGTCGGGAGGAGGTTGTGCCCCACAAAGCAAACAGCTCCTTGCATCTGGTCAGTATATTCATAGAATTACAGAATGGTTTGGGTTGGAAGGGACCTTAAGGGGTCACGCTGCTGGGGATGCAGCCCAGGACACAGTTTGTTTCTGGGCTGCAAGCACACACTGCAGGTCATGGGGAGCTTCTCATTGACCAACACCCCCAAGTCCTTCTCCTCAGGGCTGCTCTCAATCCAGTGTCCCCCAGCACGTGCTTGGGATTGGGATTGCCCTGACCCAGGTGCAGGACCTTGCACATGGCCTTGCTGAAGCCCATAAGGTTTGCAGTGGCCCACCTCTCCAGCCAATCCAGGTGCCTCTGGATGGCAATGGGCTTGTTTGTTGGAAGCACTATGAAATGTCTTGTGAGCATTGCGAGCCCCGACGAGCTGCCTTGTCCTCCACAGCCTTCTGCAAGGCCGCCTGTTATCAAGAACAGGCTGCTGCTGTGCTCTGACACAAGCCGACCACGCTGTGTCATTGCTTCCCAGTGATGTTCCCGTTGGGAAATCCACCCGCCAGCTCTTATCTCGTGTTTAGTCTGCGATGTTAGTGAGGTAGGGATTTATCCTTGCTGCTCAGCAAAACCCCAGCTCTATGAAGTTCCGGAGTCTGATGAACCAGAGTAATGCGCAAAAATTGTCTCATGAATATTTGCCAGAAGAATAAAGTGCATTTTGGGTCAGGCTCTGCTGCTTTTTCCCCTCTGAACACATCTTAGACACAGGATTCACCCGAGTCCTTTCTCTGAATCTGTGTCTGTTTCACAGTGTTTAAGAGAATCAACGATAGAACTTCTTGCACATAGTTTTCTCTGTGGCAATCCTACAGAGCCAGAAAGCCTGGGGAGGCAGGAGGCTGCTCCACCTGAAGGTGATTACAGAAGAAATTCGACTGGACCTGCGAGGTTTCTTTCATTATCCTAATGATTTCTATCACAGCTGGGGTTTTCTCTGTGGGATGCTGAGATCGGCGAGATAAACCTTTAAGGAATGATTTAGACAAACAAATGAATTAAATAGAATTCGGAATGACAGTTCCCAACACTTGGGCATCCGCCAAAGAACTCTCAAAAGCCAAAATAATAACTCAGATCTGAGAGATCCTGCAAAGCCTATAAATTAAGTAATCCTTGGGAAGCCTGCAGTTAAATCCGCCACAGGGTTGCGATTTGCCTGGACTTCATCCAAATAATGAGTTTCAAAATTAACTGGTTTCACAGGATGTTGGGTTTGGGGATATTAGGGAATTTTTAAACTATTAAGTAAAGAAATAAACTGAAACCCTCAAGAATCGGTCGTACATAAATCCCATCGGGTTAGGAAGGCACCAGAAAGGACTCAGGCAATGGAAATGGAAATGAAGACGAAACTGTCAGGGACTGATTAATGTAAGAAAAGATATTTCTTGGAGTTTATATATATTGGAGTATACGTAATATACTCCAAGAAATAGCGACTACAGGGAGGACAAATTGTGCAAATGCCATGAAACATTGCTTGGAGTCTTCCCTCCCACAATAGTTTTGAATTCCTGTGATTGAGAAAGGTCATCTCTGTGTTACACAGGAATATGCAGTATTAATGTATCACAGCCCTCTCTGTACCAAAGGCAGGTCAAAGCAAAGTTCAGTTAATACTTTCCGCAAGAGCTTTCTGCATGAAGTAGGGACCTGCCAAATGAACCCTTATTAAAACCTCTTGCATTTTAATCACTTGTACTATAGCAATCACCTTCCCACACTTCAGATGCCCTTTCATTCTATGTCTTCAGCCAGAAAACGTCTGATTTAACTTTTTCTTCTTCTGTTGCCATTCCATCAATGAACTGTATTAACATTTGTAAATATGCTCTTTCTAGAAGGTAAATGAGGCATGACTGATGGATGAGTGAAAACTGTCATTCCCAGCACATTCCCGGTTGCAGATCACATATCCCTGTTGAATAGCTAATCATACGGTGGAACATATTTTGGCTAGAAATGGAAAGGTAGCTGGAGCAACTACCAGGTCATAGAGGTGCCAGCAGTCATGCTGGGGGATCCACAAATGTTTGGGTGCATCTCCAGGAAGATGCTGCTGGTTTAGGGGAGTCATAAGTGCCACATCAGTGTCATGAAGCCTCTTCATAACCTAAGCTGTGCCTGCTGGGAATAAAGCAGAAAGTGCATGAAGACACAGTGAGCAACTTGATGAGTTGAGCTGAAAGCAACCAAGAGAGATGCCCCTGCTCCAGCGAGTGGAGTGTACAGGCTGAGATTTTTAGGTCCTCATGCAAAAAAAAACCCATCCATCTATGGAGTGGCTGAATTCTACCTTGAACTCTGAAAAACAAAGAAGCTTTATCTTAGCATCCTCATTTATTGAGTTTACAAGGTTTATCAGGTACTTTTTTCACAGTCTGAAACAAATCTTTCATGAAGGGCCTGGGGGCCATGCAAAGAGGAGGCAACTTACCACTGACTCATAGTCAAATTGTGTCTATCCATCGATTCATGGATGAATAACTTCTGCAAGAAGGAAAGCAGTGAAGAAAATGTTCATAGCAACCCATACACCAACTTATCACCCTTAAACTGATGTGAAAATATTAGAGCATCTCATTTCTACTTCCATACCCAGCCTGCTGCTAGAGAGGACTCCAGGCTGACTTCAGCCTCCCGAAACCACTCTAAGGAGAAACAGTCATAGCCTAGAAGAAGGCGGTTTGTAGAGCAAGAAAATCTCCTGGCCTGGAGACCTACAAAGCCGTAATTATGCTTGAAATCCCTCTGTCATGGGGAGATGTTCAAAAACAGCCTTTGGGGGTCATTATCAGGCCTCCCAGATAAGCATGGGACCTCTGCTAGACACTGGGAGGTGGGCAAATGGAAAACCTGAATGCACATTCAAAATGGGACACAAAGCTGAATAGCTGTAGTTTACCCAGTCAGTCTGTGATAACAAAGGAAGGAAACCACCAGTGTCACCAGCAGCACAGAAGAGCCAGAATGGAATATTCAAACAAGAAACAAAGAGGTGATAAGGCTTCAGGGTGGAAAAATACTGGAAACAAGCACCGAGGAAAATACCAAGCTGGGGAAAGATAAAGCGACCGGAGTGATGAGATTGGATTCATGAACACGTTTGACCTCTCTTCTGAATAATGTGTGCTCTTTGTTAGAGCTTGCTGCGGGGTTTCAGCACTCAGCTGAAGAATGAGCATGTTGGAGATACCGTGTTTTGGCTGGATGTTGAGGCTGGCTCCTATGGCATGGCTCACATCATCTCCTGTTGGTTCTGCTGATTCCCTATCCGGAAGGAGAGCTCCAGTTAGGGTTTGGAAATGAATTCTAATTGAAAACTTCTCGAGTGATCAAAGGCAAAGCGGAAATTCCTGGTCCTGTTTCGGTTGATCAAAGTGGGAGCACGACTGGGCCCTTCGGAGGCTGCGGAATTGTGCTCCTCCTGGAAAGCACGCGGGAAAAGGTGTGCGAGCACCTGAAAGAAATAAGGCACCTGTGAGACGCGGAGTTCTTTAGTTCATGTTCTCGTTCCCCACATCCTGGGGAAAAACCATCTCTGGCTGACAGAAGGCTGCCAAATCAATTCCTGACGCAGCTCTGAAAGCTGAGGGCTGCTCTACGTGTGGGCACTTCCCACCAGGAGCAGTTCAACTGCAGGTACTTCCATTAGAGTGAAACTGCCTCTACTTCAGCTCAGTTCGATGTAGTTTGGAACGCAGCCCACCCACCATTTTCTACTGATTGGGGTAATTATTTTACTTGGGTTGAGTGTTTGACAAGCTTTAAGTTACGTGAGGGGTAACCTGGGCCGTGAGCAGAAAGCGCCTCGCAGCCAGCAGCTTTCCCATCAGCTTTTGAAATGAATACTTTAATAGTGGGGATTTCTGTGTTTTGATCACCTACCTCCTATGCCAGCAAATCACTCTGAAACCCCGACGGTTTGCTGCTCAGCAGAGACTGCCCCTCACAGCCCACATGTAATTTAGGCAATGAAGCCCTGATGAATGCCGGGGGGAATTGTTTGACTCCACAAAGCTCGCAGGCTCCATTTTCTTCCCTGCTCTTTCCCTTTTCTCCGTTTTCATTGGTGTCACTTCCCAGCAGGCTCGGTTTCTTTTACAGGAAGGATTGCTTTGGATTCCCTTGTAACGGGATGGAGCTGCCGGTGCTGACACCGCATTCATGCACATCTTTAACTCAGTCCCTCGAGGAGAGCTCCTCGGCACCAAAGAGAGCAGCAGAGGTGGGACGTGAACTAGTCCTGAGCTCTCTGCAAGACACAGTGTTTGGCTGGGTGGATTTTCTAACGCAAGCAAGGAAACCTCAGGCCAGCCTCCTCCCAGGCTTCGGCAGGCTGGGTGATATCATGCAGGAATGAGGAGGTATGATTCATCACCGCTTCACAGACAAAAGTCAGCTTTAACAGCCTCTCCTGGTGCAGGCACACGCTTGCATGGAACAAAGAGTAGGGGTGGAAGCTCTGCGGGTACCAGCTGCAGCTGAACCGCTCGTCTGGAGGCACCTTTAGAGCAAAGCAAACAGAGTTTATTGTGTTTTGGGTGCGTAACGCAGGACGCTCGCTGTATTCACATCGCGACATCACAAGGCTGCAGCATAGCTCAGGAGTGTGTTTAAAAGGAACGTGGCCACATAAACCCTCCGGTGTCAGGAGCAAACGCGTGCAGACAGATTTCACAGCAAACAGCACGTAAATCAAACTCACAGAAACTGGGCAACAAGAAGGTGCTTGGTGAAACTGGACTTTTCAAACAATGGAACCTTTGTGAGGCCCTTTTCTCTGAAGTGGGATATTCCGGCCCAGCCCTTTCCAGGAAGAGAGGGAGGATTACAGCCATTCTGAGGTTTGCTCTCAGCTTTTGGGGGGGATGCTGAGCAGCTGTGCTGACCACTCATCCCTGCTCCAAGCTACGGCTGCATGCCTATGAGGCATCACTTCAAACACCCTCTAAACATCTTCTGGGCGCTCCAACAGCCACCACTGTGAAACTGGAATGCTCCACAGACCCTGCAAAGACACAGTGATCACAGAATCACAGCATGGTCTGGCTTGGAAGGGACCTTTAAAGCTCATCTAGTTCCAACCCCCTGCAATGAGCAGGGACATCTTCAACTAGATCAGATTGCTCAGAATCTCTTCTAGCCTGGCCTTGAATGTCTCCAGGGATGGTGCATCCACCACCTCTGGGCAACCTGTGCCACTATTTTACTACCCTCATTCTAAAGGATTTCCTCCTCACATCCAGCCTGAATGTCCCCTGTTTCAGTTTAAAACCATCACCCCATGTCCTATCACAACAGGCTCTGCTAAAAGGTCTCTCTCAGTCTTTCTTATAGGCTCCTTTTTAAGTACTGAAAAGCCTCATAAGGTCTCCCGGAGTCCCCTCTTCTCCAGGCTGATGGGGTGCACTGGCCAAGAGATCCCCAAACTGCTTTACACCCCGATCTGAGTGATTTCCTTGGAATTTTCTCTCTTCTTCCTTAACATACTGCTCACTATGGACGTTAACAGCTACGACCATACATTTACAGACCTATTACACGATTTTCCTACCAATCTGGAGGACAGAGGTGCACTAAGTAAAGGCTTTGCCTTACTACTGCGAGCAGTTGCTTTATACCCCACTGAGCAAAAGGTCTGGGGGAAACCCCCTGGTAAATCTCAGCCCCCCCGAAGGCCGGGAAGGGTCGGTCCCGCCTCCCCGCCACGCCCCGCCGAGCGGGGCGTGGCGGGGGCGGGACCGACCCTTCCCGGCGCTCCGGGGTTCGACTGCTGGGCGCAAGTGGGAGCTAAATCTGCCGTTGCTCGTGGGCAGGGAGCGTTCCGTCGCCGCTATGTCCCACTCGGTGGTCCTGCGCGGTCCTTCGCCGTGGGGTTTCCGCTTGGTGGGCGGTAAAGACTTCAGTGCTCCGCTGACCATCTCCAGGGTGAGCCCGGGCGCGGAGCGGGGTCGGCGGCAGGTGATGGGGAGCGGGGTTGCTGGTACTCGGGGCTGGAGGGGGGGGTTTAAACACCGGTTACTATCTGTATCCCCAAATGGAGCGCTCCTCTCGGAACACAGCGCTGATGGCCTTCTCCATACTTTATTTTTTGGGGGATGTTAAATTCATAAAGATAGGCTCCCAAAGTTTTCAGTTCTCGGTACTAAGGGGGGCTTGGATTTGTGCCCTGAGCTGAGTTCATAGGCTGTTGGGGTTTTTTTAGGCAGGCACAAGTCAAGTCAGCAAGAAGTTTCTCCGTGCATTATAGGGTCCCTGCGGGCTGGTAGTAATTACTGTGTAAGTGTGCTAGCACTTGTGTTTAACCTCACAAAGATGTATTTCTGGAAACTTCTTTCCCAAGACACGGCGGCTAGCTTTAAATAGGCTTTGTGTGTAGATAGATGTGAAAACAAACCATCCCCCGTGCAGGAAAGAGCACGGCGATGGGGTGTGATGGGCTGGGTGATGGATGAGGTGCTGCGACCAAGCCGGGTACGTTCCCGCAGGCACTGGTGCTTCCATTGCCTTCGGCTGGCTTGGGAAGGGGCTGGAGAGCCGAGGCTCCTGTCCTTACGCAGTGCCTTGCAGTGGCGTGGTGTAGCTGGGCTCCTGGGCAGCTGCTGCCGGAGCGCTTGAACGCACCCTGAGAGCATTGAAAGGCTGTGAGAGGAGCTATAACTTAACAAAACTGTCATAACGCATCCAAGCTGTTTGCTGTCTCTTCGTTCATCTGCCAAAGCTGTGATGAAACAGGGAAAATGCATTCCCTGAGCTTTCAAGAACTAATTATGGAAGAGAGCGTGTTTTAAAGAGGCTGAGTTTGTATTTGGATCCCAGTGCACCTATTACACAGCTTTATGTCTCTGTTTTTACTTTGCACTGTCCCTTACCAAGTGTTCAGCGAAGGGTTTCTTGGAGGAGCAGCAGGAGATGGATGGAGGGGAGGGAAGACCAGGGCAGCTCAGGGAGCAAGGGCTGGCCGTGCTGCTGGGGTGCTGTGAGGGCAGGCATTTGGCTTCTGGGGCTCAGCCTGCACCTTCTGGGCTCAGGGATGTCCTGTTTCTCCCCCAGTAACAGGGGATATATTGCAACAAGACATAAAATCACCTCTCGGTGACTGTAAGAACGTTCCTTGTGTGGAAATGAACATCCCAGTTGAGCGGAGGGAGCCTCTTTTCGTGTTTGAAAGAAGTTTGGTTTAATATTAAACAAGAAAAAACAAAGTCTGCTTCTGCCTAGGCAGGTGCCGTGCCAAATTCCTCGTTTGATTCAGCAGACCTGGGAGGCGTGAGGCTCATTCTCATCAGGCCAGGCTTGCTTTGGATCACAATGAGCTGTAACACAAGCAGCGCTCACGGGGTGTTATGTTGTGGTGCTGAGTGTGGCAGCCTGTACATTAGATCCAGGTTTACTTCTGCTCCCACTGAAGAGAGGGGTGATGCTCTGATGTGCTGCTGCTAATGGATGCTCTGGGGTGTGATAAACAACTCACTGGGATGTAAATACAGGTGTAGGGTGCTCTGCTTGGGCTCCAGTCTCCTAATGCAAGGAGGGACCTCACTGGCTTTGCAAAAATAGCACCAGAAAATGTTAAAACTGGGGAAGAATTAGCTTTTGCTGCAGCTCCTAGCTGTGGGGATGCAGGAGGGGGCTTTGCTTGGTGGTGGGTCCCTGCAGCTCTGCCTCTGCAGAGGATAGAGCTGGTGTGGTGCCATGGACACTTTAATTCTGTCATTGTCTAACCAGGAAATCTGTTCTATCCAGCTTGAGCCCCAGGCTGGGCTGCTGCAGGAGGGAGGGAGGCTCTTGCAGCCTAATTGCTGAGGCTTTTGGCTGACTTCTGCTTCCTTCAAAGTGCTTTTTTGTTTGGTTGGTTTGGTTTAATTGTTTTATATTAAAATGCCATTAAATTACAAACATATTTTGCACAGCAGAAATCCTGCTGGGAGGCAGGACCAGACTCTGGGATTCACACATTCGTGTGCTGGCGTGCTCTGGGTGTGCTGGGCTGGATGTGGCTTGTGTGCTTGAGGGGGGCTGTGAGCATCCTACCTGCGCTGGTTACATTGAGAAGTCATAGATTGCAGTTTGGGATTGGAGGCATCCGGAAGCCACTTACAGCCAGTGCGGGGTGCCAAATGCTGGCTGCCTCCTTAGGAAACACCAATTCATCAGTGCAGGGGCTGGAGAAAAATGCTTGGTTGCTAACAAGTTGCTTTTCTCTGTTGGTTGCTCAGCTACTACAGAAACAGTTTCTCCCCAGACCTCCACTAGCTGTGGCAGTGCAGAGATGTGTTGCTGCCCCCAGAGCCACAGCGAGTGACGCTTTACTGTCTGCTGCGGGCACACTGGAGAATGCGGCTCCTTCTCCAAAGGCTGTCTGATGTCATTGCTCCAGGTTAAGTGCAGGCAGAGTTCCTTAATGTTGTGTTTGTGGGACGTGAAGTCCAAGTGTTGCTGTTAGAGGGGAAATAATGAAGCCATCGCTGGGGAAGGAGCTGCCGGATGAGGCTGAGCTGAGTGAGAGGCACAGTGATGCAGCTGAACACGGGGCAGGGAGAGCTCCGCAGAAGTGGTTTGTGATAGTGTTGTTAGAGAGATAAACTTGAAAAACATGGATTTGGCAGCAAGGACAAGAAAGATCGCACAGTTCTGCTTTGGAATAGGACTTGACCTGTGTTCCAGGACTCGCTTTAGTCCCCTGCGTGGTCACTGCACTTGCGCAGGTGGTGATGCTGAGCCCATCCCATGCAGATGTTTCAAATACACCCATGAAATCAAGCCAAGATGGATTTCTCTTGGAAACAGGTCGCTTTCCTCTGTGGTTTGATCAATCTTAGGTGCCAAGTGGTAAAGATCTGATTGCTCAAGTGACTGGGAGCAGCTGATGCTGAGCACTGCCCTGGGGAGGCCACACTTGAGTTGAAGCATCAAGTTCTGCACTATTAAAGATAACGAAAGATAAATGCAAATCCAGAAGGGAGTATATACGGCATCTTTCTCACGTGGTCACACAAAGAGCTGGGTGTGCTGGCCAGCCTTCTGTTCCCTGTTTCTGCTTGCATTTTTGGGGGACCTAGACAAGCAGGGCTGGACTTTGCTGGGGTAGTTTGGGGAGACACAGCCTTGGGGTGCTGCAGCAGCCACAGGGATAATGCTGGTATGGGGCTGGGAAGGGAATTGTAGCCCCAGGCTGTGCTCTGGGGAAGAAACCCGGCTTGTTTTATACCCACAGTTAGAGTAAGCTAATGCCAGGTGTAGTATACTGTAATTAATGGTTCCTTCTCCTAATGATATTTATAGGGGAAGGGGAATGACCCAAAACATCTGCTGAGAGTTGGCCTTAATACCTTGGTAGAAAGTGGTTTTAAGACTTAATTAAGTTTCTGGGAGCTGACAGCTGCTTTTCCTTGGTTGAGCAGGTTAACAACTGGGTTCTGTGTTTGCCCTTTGTGGGAAAGGGGATTTACTGTGCCTCTTACTGCAGGTAGCAACAACATTGCCTTTGAGCAGCAGCCACAGTTGGGGAACAGCAATGGAATAACTTACTCAGCTGCTCTCAGTGTTGTGCTTGTAACCATGTCAGTGAGTGCCGCCGCACTGTGTGGGATCACATTGATCTACCCCTTGCCTGGGATTAAAAGATAATCATTCATTAGCGTAACGAGAGGAGCTGAATGTGTTTAATCACTTGAACTTGCTCGTCCAGCTCTTGGAGCAGTCGATGTTGTCATCGACCTAACTCTGCCAGTGCTAAGCCAAGCCCTTGCTGCTGTTAGAATCATAGATACATTGCTTGGCTAAGCAGATAATTGACAAATGGACTGATTCCAGTCTGGTTTCTAAGTTTTTAGCACAGTTCTCTCTGTATCTGCTGCCTTCAGCATCACTTTACCCACTGGCCTCGAGCATTTCTCAGTGTTGACTTGGAACTGTAACACAAGAAGGGCGAGAAGTAATTGGTCTGCAATCCATTATCCAGGTATTGTTTGAGTTAAGGTTGACTTTTAAACTGAAGTAGCTTTTGTGTTTGAGCAAGTACGCGTCCTGTTAAAGGTTGGGATACTCGACAAGGAATTCTGCTGAGGGAGGAATTCCAGTGAAAGTGGTCTTGTTGATTCTGTCGAGGCAAACACCCGAGTGCGTTGCTGTGATCCCGCTTGAATGCAGAGAGTTCCCACTTGGAATAGTTATTCCCATGAGGCGTGTTCTTGCGTGCTCTGGGGTGGGGATGGCAGAACACAAGGCTGGGCGGGTTTCCTTACCCCAGGAACTCCACGTGTGGCAGTGAAGGTAAGAACCAGAGATGCCACCAAAGGGATTTTTTCCTCATTTTGCATGTAACTTCTACGGATTGGATTGTTTATTAAATGGAAGTGATGCACTTTGTGCAGAGCTCCCAAATGGACTCAAGTATTTGTGTTGATGAACCCCAAAACTAGGAGCCCAGCAGATTTCTGCTGACCTTTGGTGTTTTATTGCCTGTATAGACCCAAATGCTGGTAGCTGTTTCTCAGTCGGTTGCATATTAAAGCTTGTTAGCACATAATAGTTTAAGCTAGATGATTTTAAATGGAAGGAAATGGTTTCTTTTCTGTTCTCCCAATGATTGCTTGTAAGGTCTGGAGTGAGAGATCTGGGTGGTTCCACTCGAAGCTGTAGCAGTACCCAACAGTTAATCTGAATTATAGGTATGAACTAACAGAAGTATGTAACAAATAGATTTGCTGCTGAAGTTATTCTCTCACTGTGGCTTTATTTAATAACTGAAAGAGAAGAATAAATGCTCGTGCTGGTTCAGGAGACAGTAATGGTAGAATATGCTGGAATGAAAGCCTAATGCTAATTACTGTAATCAAGCACACTGATAATCCAGAGTGGGAAAGCAGGCGGAAAGAATGATTCATGTAGGTCCATTCAGGCAAGGGCTGACCTTGGGGCGAGTTGAGCAAAATAAACCCAGCACACCCTTGAAAACACTTGGGGCCTCTGCCAGGTTGAACAAAGCAGAATGAGCTCAGTGTGAGTGGTTCTTCTGAGCTGGGATACTGGGGATTTGTGGGGTTTGAGTTTGGTTTTCTTCCTCCTGTCTGGTTTTCTTTTAAACAATGCTGATGCCAGTTCTCCAGCTTCTTGAAGATTAAAGGCTGCTGTTGGAACAGGTATTCAGAGTTAAAGTGGTTGTATCCCACTTGATGCAGGGATAAAAGGTACTAAAGCTAGATAGCATGCTCACTGAGATGGTGCTGTTAGTGTAGGAAGCACACAAGGGGAAATATGTGGCATTATCCTTCCCTTTATTTTTGTCGCTCTACCGCACAATAGCTGGTGATTAATCCTGGTCCTACTTGGGGTAGATAAATCCTTTAATTTTAATACAAATATGTCATTATGGATCGTGTGGGATTAGTGTAGGCTATTGCAATTTCTTTTACTTTAGCTTGGGGGCAAAATGCACATCAGGAGTCATGCAGCAAGTCCTGGAAGGCACAAGTCCTCTTGAATACGGTATTTGTAACTGACTTTGTTTGATTTGTGGGCTCTCAAAACACATGGACTGAGGGTTCTTGGATACCCAAACACTTATGCAAAGGTTTTTATTTTCTAAGTCACCTGTGACCGCAGGTGCTGGAGTGTGAAGGAAAACAGCACATGCGGTGGTGCTGATAAAACCAGCTAGAGCAAACATGTTCACATGAGATCCTCTGCTTGACTCGCTGTCAGCCAGATGAGTGCCCAAGGAAACCCCGGCACCCAGCCGCAGCCTGTCAATGGAGTGGATTTATGCAGCGCCATTAACACTGTGCATGCCTCAAGCCCTGAAAGATAAGGTTGGGTTTTGTTCCTACTTTGGGCTTACACAAAGACGTCTACAAAGCCCAGATTCATTGGGTTACTTGGAGCTTTTGCAGTAATGTCGAGCTGCAGTGTGGCATTCCAGTAGCTTCTGCAGCCAGAGGGGCCTGGGATAAACCTGGTTTTGTCACACAGGGAACAGAGCTCTACAGGAAAACAAAAAATAAAGAAAAGCTCTCTGTGCAAGAGGATTTCAGCCCATAAATCTTCCCAACATCGTAAAGATGCCTCAAAGCTCCTGCCACACTCCATCTTTCTTGTCAACCACAGCAACTCAAATTCGCACCCATTAAGCCTTAAGTAGTTTTACACTTTGTGAGGACTGATAGCAGATTACGTGTGAATGACATGTTACAGTTCCAAGCCTCAGAAAGCAAAATATACCTTTAAAGAAGATTATTCAAAGTAATTAGTCTTAATTATCAGATATGGGCAATGTGCAGCTAAAAGAGAATCTGTTGTTGAACCGACTATGCAGTAACAGGCACCATGGAGCAGATGTTCAGCTGGAGATTGGGTCATTCACCATAAACCACACACCACTTCCCAGAAGCCTTTAGGACATGTAAAGCTTCTGGTACACAGAAGCTCCAGCTCCAAGTGCCGCAGGAGTTCTGGGTACCCTTGGGCTGAGCATGGCAAGCTTAGAATCATAGAATAGGGTTGGAAACGACCTTAAGATCATCTAGTTCCAGCCCCCCTGCCATACAAGCCAGATGTGGGTGTCTCAATGACCTCTGTGTTTCTCAATCAGCATTTTGAGGTCTGCACTTAGGTTATGGGGCTGGTTGTTCTGAAACTCATGTCTGATCGCATTGATTCTCAGCCTTTTCCTTGTACAGAGACCTCAGCCTTTGAGCTGGATTAGGATCTGCGCTATGAACCTGATTCTAAATTTGGATTTGAATCCATTAGTACTTGGATTCGAAAGGATTTTCAAGTTCTTGCCTTTTGTAACACTTGTACTCTGTTTCTTTCCTTTTTACGCCCTTAAGTTTCTTGTTTTCTTCAGTAGTCAAATGAATTAAAGTTGCATAAACCATATTCTTCATTGAGCTGTGCAGCATACCTACCTAATATCTTGATGCACTGGACTTTATATGAGCAATTAGAAAGATGCCAATAGATTGGTGAGGGATGTGTCAGTTCAATGCAGGGTGCTTGGAAAAGCCGAAGAGAATCCCTGGAAAGAATGCTTAAAGGATTGGGGGAGTTTATCTCCATTCGTTAGTCATTTTGCTCTGGGTTCTTCCTGTTCTAAAAGCTACTGCTGCCGTAAGCTCATCTGCTGCCCCATAGCGTGTTTCCTGATAGCAGAACAGGCTGCCTTTGTTTCGAAGCTGAGAATTCTGTCACCCTATCTTGAAAGCCTCTCGAAGACTTTAATCAGACCCTTTTGATCACGCTTGCAGAACAGAAAATCCCCCCGCATTTGGCCTGTAACAAATCGCCATTGATTTAAGAGAAGAGTGGTGTGGCCTGTGTAGGCTTCTCCTTGGGGTTGCACGTTTTAACCCATGAAATCCTGGGAAGATGGCTTCATTAATTGATGGGATGCTTTGCGTTTTGGTACAGTAGGGCTTCTTTTAAGAAGTGAAGGAGATCTTGCAGAGAGAAAGCTTTACTGTGTAGATTTGGCCTGAATGGATACTTTTTGTTAATTGGAGTAGAAACTACTGGGAGAATAAATACTAAGTTCTTCTTTCCAATGGCTATGCCCAGACTATGCAGGTAGCAAGGAGGAACCGTGTCCCTCATCCTTGGGTCCTGACCCAGGAGATGTTAGAGGCAGGTTTCAGGGGAAAAGAGTTAAAAGGGGTTAAGTTAATAAAACAAATCCACCTTCCACTGAGGCTTTGATTGTTTCCGCTTACGGTGTTGGCCCAGTTCTAGAGCTTGAGCAAAGCTGCCCCTGAGCTGAGCCGTCCCTGCAGGGCAGTGGGACACCCATAGAGGGGACTTTGCCCTGCAGCCCTGGCACGCTCCCATGGCTGCTCTCCAGGGGAGAAAGTGTAACGCTATGTGTGTTTGAAGAGTAAACTCCTCTTGGTGCAAGTAATCTTGCTTACTAAATGAGATTGTGCAGCTTCCAACACCAACTGGCTTAGCACAGCAGCTGCCTTAATGTGCTTTATTTTATTGGCCTGATGTCAGATGCTAGCACTCAGTAAATCCTAACGAGGCTCCAGTGGCCAGATAAGATAGCTGCTGCTGGCTTTGGGCTCTTTCCAGTCTGTTCCATCGCATCAGAGTAGCCACTTGGCTGCGGAGAGGGCTGCTTGAGGCTGGTCCCCTGGGGGAGAGCAGAGACTGGGTGGTAATCTTGGGAAAGGTGGTGGTGGGAATAACTGGAAAAACTTATTTAAGCGCAGTTGGTTTGTAATGGTGTGGGTATAGCTCACTGGTCACGTTCTCCTTTTACGGAGTCATCAGCTTGTGGGATGTTGATGCTGCTGCCTATGAGTCCCATTTCCCACCTTTATCCTCAGTGTGGAGGTGATGCTCTATATAAAATTACATCTTTGTCCTGGGTTTGGAGACCCTGGGTTTGCAGAGGCTGTCTGCATGGATCCATATGGAGCAAAGCACGTAGGAACCTTGCACGAGGATTCAGACACAGCCCTGGCCCATACCCAAGCTAGTAGGGCTTTCTGTGGCGTGTTTGGTGTCACAGCACAGCTGTGAATTAGGAGAACTTGAAGTATTTTAAACATTATTCACTGAAATACAAACTCTGGACCTGACAGACATGACGGTATTAATTCCCAAGCTGATGTGGCAGTGATGCTGTGTCTCAAACTAATGAGTTCTTGGAGTGCAGTTCCATTGCAAGCCCTCAATCATCTCCGTGGCTTGCGCAGATTGCTAATAGGAAGATACTGCCAAAATAATCTGAAATAAACCAGAATCTAAAAATAGGAAACAGCGAAGAGCCCCATTTATGAACAGCTTATTCTCCAAGGAAACTACAGTCTGGTTAGGATCAGCGCAAGGAGAACAATCCATTGGACATCTAGACAGCACTGGATAGACAAGAACAAAATACAGCTGTCTGGGGTCAAACTGGAAGGCTGTTGGTCCAAAAGCCCACTGCAGCTGGGGATGCAGGGCATACGCCCAGGGAAGTGGATAACAAAAGGCAAGCACATGGAGCTGCTTCTTTGGAGGTGCTGGTTGAGCTTCTGTTCGACTTTCTTCTGGGTCTGGCAGCTTCTGTGGCTGTAGAAGGAGCTTAAGGCTCTGTGAATGCTGTGTTTCTTATACAGGTTCAGAAAACCCAACAGGACAAAATGGGCCTGTCCTGGGTCGAAGGGTCCTGTGTCAGAGCCTTACAGCTCATGTGTGCTGTGTGCAGAAGTACCTCCTGTTGTTTGCTCTGAGTCACAGGGAGCCTGTGAGCAGGGAGGGAGTGGGCTTGGCAGGGTTTTAGTGCGAAACAGCCCAGCTGAAACTATTGAAGAGCAAATGGCAAGCGCTGATTTACTCTGACAATGCAACAAAAGGCTTAATTCAGGCTGCCAGCTCTACTTAAATGTGAAGAGTGGTTTGGAGCTCCTCAGACACCTCTGGGTTCATGTTTCGGTGGTGGCTGTAGTCACACAGGAGTAGTGCAGCAGGTCTGAGTTATGCTGTCTGTTCAGCCAGCCTTGGTCCTGGGAGCAGCCCAAGTGTGATCCACACAGGGCTTTGGTGGCAAGACTAGATCCTTGATAAAATCCCTGTGGAAACAGAACTGGGGAAAACAAATAGAGATGGAAGCAAGGACATGTGCATCCTTCCTTTCTAGGAGACTGCCTGTTCTGTGGTGGTTGGGGAGGGGTTTGTGAGCACCACTTGGTCTCAATCTGTTAAAACCCATCCCTGGTTAATTAATGTCTGTTTGCCACCATGCACTGATGTAAGCTGCATCCAAGGGGAGGTAAAGGGCAGAACAGTGGTGCTGTTGCCTGGATCTTCTGAGCAGGGTGTGATGAAGCAGAGTCTTGACACTGGGGATTTTACCTGTGTAAATCAAGAGTAAATGGATTCAAAGCACCACCACACTGTAAATGCAGTGAGAAGTGAATAACCAAAAGTCAGGCTCTACTTTCTCACTTGATAAACCATGTGGTTGCCTAGCGCAGCATTAGCAGATGCTCTGAATGACTGGAGAGGAAATTAGAGGGCAAGCACGTTGCTATTAAGAGTTTAAACAGACACATTTACCTGTCCTGCCTGTGCCTCGCGTCAGTTTATATTGCAGAAATTCAAACCACATTTGGGCTGATGTGAATGAAATGGTAATTTCTCGAGGAACTCTTTTATGGGCTGCAGGATTGCTCTTATGGCTGACCACAAACTGTACCTGGACCTGTCATTAGTTCCTCAGGAAAGAAGTTAGGAGTTTTATGAGGTTCTGGCATTGCTACAAAACCAGAAGGAAGGGGCTGTGGAGCCTTAATGAGCTGTGTGATACTCCATGCAGGGCTGGAAAGAGACAAGTCGTTTGAATGATGGTCAGGAAAAACTGATGTCAAATGTAACCTCTCCACAGGAAGCAATTAGGGGACTGCGTGTGTCTTCTAATTACAGTCAGCCAAAGAGGAGGGGTTCGTGGGAGCTTTAGGGATTGAATCTCGCAGTGTGATTTCAGGCCTGCAAGCCAAAGGAGTGTAAAGCATCTCTCTGGAAAGAGGGTGCTGTGTTGTGTCAAGCAAGAGACAAATCTAAAGAGGACCAGGTTGGCAGAAAGCTCTTCCTTAAGAGAGCATCGTTGTAGGGGATTGGCCCCCAGAGAACTGGGGTGAACTGGCAAGGCCTGGCTCTGATATCCAACCCCTGCAGATGCCGTTGGTATGGGCAAAGCACATCTTCTCCATAAATAACAATTCCTGTATCTGCTGCTGATTCCAAGAAACTGGGCTTTTTTAGGCCAAGCATTCTTTTAAGTGGCACTTTTGTTCTCCCTGCCTAGATTAACCCTGGCAGTAAAGCAGCCATGGCAAACCTGTGCCCGGGAGACGTCATTCTGGCAATTAACGGGGAGAGCACGGAGAACATGACACATCTAGAAGCACAGAACAAGATCAAAGCATGCGTGGACCAGCTGCTGCTCTCCGTGAACAGGTAGGTCCTCTTCTGCTTGAGCTGCTCTTGTGCCAGCTGGGTTCTTTCCAGAAGGTCCTGGAGCAGATGTGCCCTTAGGCTCAGTTCTGGTGCATCCCCATGGTCTGTGTGAGTGTTCTGCAGTCTGAAAACAGTAAAACAGCGTTATTTTTAAAAGGCCACGGACACAAGAAATGGGTTTGGTTCATTTATACCTTTAGGTTATAATTTGTACGTTGAAGGCTTGTCCAGGCTGTGAGCTGGGTCAGGTCCTTCAACCCAACGGAGGTTTATCGACTCGAGAGTCACACTGGGATCAAAATCCCCTTTGGGCAGAGCCTCGCACTTCATTAATATCCACCTATTGTTTTCCTAAGCATCTATTCAATACATATACATTTGAAGGTCCTGCAAATTCACTTCTTTAGGGTACTTCAAAGCAAAATGAAAGCTTGAGGTTGTTTTTTGGTATTAATTCTGTAGCTGGAAGTTCCCAGTACAAATCACAAATGATCCAGGCAGAATGAGTGCTCCTTATAAGGCTCCCAAATGGCTAATGTTATCTGTGATAGATTTAAATAAGTGTATACAAGTCTCCACTTCAGATTAAAAAGGCATTTCCTGCCATAAAGAGCTATCATTTACTGTTTATGCTTCCCTTGGAAAACATGTAGGTTGTGACTGGAAGCCTGGGCAGTGGGAAAAGCACTGCCGTAAATGGAGCAAAGCCTCTCTGGTTCCTCATGGCTCATCAGACAGCGGTGTCCGAGCAAAGGGGAATCCCATGAGCTCAGCCCATGCCATAGGAACGATGTGGCTTCAGCACTGGGAAATGAGCTAAAATAGAACACCAAGGAAACCCTTCACGCAGGTGGAATTTCACACAGCCGAGGAGGACAGTTGCTTTGCTTTCCGTTTGGAGCAGCTCAGGGGGATTGGATGCTCTTGTACCCCAAACAGGAGCTGCACCCAGGGCAGGATGAGGGCTCCCTTCTGGGCTGTCCAAGGGCTGGTGGAGCATTCCCTGGAAGAGGTGGAAGTCCTCGTGTTGTGATGGAAGCTACTGCAGTGCTTTGGCAGCAGAGCAGCTTCATCAAGAGTTTTGCTGAACACAGCTTTCACCTGCAGCGTGGCACTGTTTTATTGTCATGTGTGAGGGTTCCTACAGCATGAATCCATGAGCTGAATTCCCACTTTTTCGCCTCATTTTAGCCTCTGGCATCAGTTGGTGTCTGTTTTTCAGCTGAGATCAGACCTCGAGTACTCCATGGTACTGCCGGTGCCCGCCCAGTCCTTGTGTTTGGGAAGTGGTGCTTGGAGCCCTCTGGTGCCCTCTGGGCTTCTTCCGTCCTGTGGCCTTTCTCCATGAACTCTTGACACTGTGCTACTGAGACAGAGAACAAGATGGGTTTTGTTTTCCAGCTGTGGTCAGTAAATGCCCTTTGACTGGGAAGGAAAATCAGAGTGAGGGAAGATGTGTGGGGGAAGATGAGAAGGGAGAGTCATTGTGGGGACTGACAGGATGTCCCAAAACCAATGTGACCCATCTGGGTTTTGGATTGGGGATGCAGAGAGCCTATTGAATTTGATGGGAGGAGATACTGATTATCCTGCTCTTATGTGTTTGCTTCATTAAGACAATTGAGTGCACTGATGGGGAAACAAGAGCCAGGAGCACTGACCGTTTGTGGGTAGAATAAGCAATTAGAGTGCAGAGCTTTCCCATGCAGCACAGGCAAAGCCTCTCCTCTGTACTTAGGAGGGAGCAGTTGAAGTGGGAGCAATTGAAGTGGGATTTCTGTTGTGATGCAAGCTTTGGCCACAGTCAGCCATAACCGCAAATGGCAGGACTGCAAATAGATCAGAGCATCTCACTGACCAGATGAACAGGAATCAAGGTAAGAGAAAACAGCATCAAACCCAATGTGAGGTTCCTAATGCTGGGCTCAGAGAAGCAGGAATGCTGGGCTCAGGGGAGCTCTGTATCTGATCTTCCACATCATTCTGGGGAGGCTGAGGGAGGCTGTGTCCGGAGGGCATCAGCAGCAACACAGACGCTGTGGTGAGAAGCTGGCAGAGCCTGGGTGTTTCTTCTCCAGACAGGGTCACCTCGGATGGAGAAGCTGCATTGTTTTCTTACAGCAACACAGGCTTGATGAATCCCATCTGGATTCTCCGTAGTGATGTGTGTTCGTGTGAACGAGTACTTGCACATTAAAATCAATATGACTTCTTGCAGTCAAGCCTTTCTGATCCTGGAAGGCAGTGCTCAGGCAAGTGCACACAGCAAAGCCATGACACTAAGGCACAGAGATAACCCCCTCGGCAGTGCAGCTCATCCTCTTCCTGCTTACATATTACTATGTGTTTTCTTATCTCCTGCAAAGAAAGTCATCCCAGCCCTTTGAACATTAACATCTCCCGTGGTTGTGCTGCAGCCCTGGTTATTAGGGAGGACTTGTTCCCTCAGATTAGGTTATGCCTCAGACAGAAGCAGCCATAAGCGTGGATCAGAGCTGTGCTTTGCTTGAGAACAGTATTGAGTGCCTGAAGGACCTTGGACGCTGCACAGGAGACCTTGTGGCATCAGTGATGCTGTTCCTGCTGACGCACGCTGCTGGAGAGTCCTTGGCAGCGCTGCCCAGACCTGCCCCTCTGTGCTGGAAGGGGACGGCGAGCCCGAGAGCTCCTTTGGAGCTGCTGTCATCTGCCAGCTGGGAGCACGCGGCGCTGCATCCTTCCTGAGGAGCTGGCCACAAGCCCACCCTGGGAAGGGGACGTTGCAGCTTCTCAAGTGTGCTGGGGCATGTGGCTCTCTTGCCCCCTGCAGCACAGGGTCCCTGCTGGTGTCTGGAGGCTGCCCCTGCTCTCAGGCTGTGATGAGGGTGGTAAAACACCAGCACAGGTTGCCCAGAGAAGTGGGGGATGCCCCATCCTTGGAGACATTCAGGGCCAGGCTGGATGTGGTTCTGGGCAGCCTGATCTGGTTGAAGATGTCCCTGCTCATTGCAGGGGATTGCAACTGGATGAGCTTTGAAGGTCCCTTTCAACCCAAACCATTCTGTGATTCTTCTTTAAAAATCTCTTCTCTGTCCTTTATCAAGGACTTTGACTCTCCATGGGGTGGTTTTCCCTTCTTCTTGACATCCCCATTCCCTAAAGTCTTTCTTGGATAAATCCCTGTCACCCCTGAAGTTAATGGGCACTTTTGTCCCTGCCTTGTTGGGTCTTAGGTTGCCCCATCATGTGTGGGGCTGTTTCTGGGCAGAGATGCTGTGGAAAGCAAAACAGCACAGGAGCCCCACTGTTCCGAAACAGAGCGGAGCAGCTGTGGAAACCCCTTCCCAGCTCTGGGTGCTGTTTTGCTCTGGGCAGCTGTGGCAGAGCCAAGGATGAGGGGCTGAGGAGGAAGCAAGTGGTGTGCCTAGGCTGGGAAAACCCAAATTCCTTATGGATGGCGGTGGCGTGCAGCGTTGTGCTTGCAGTGCGGATCAGATTTGTTCTCATGTGCTTGAGACTGAGTGACCAAACCCAAGTGCAGAACTGCAGTGAGATTTGCAGCCACGAGCTGTGCCCTGCTGCAGGATGGATAACTGGATCCTGCTTCCCAGGGGATGAGCAGCGTGCAGAGACCCCTCATGGACCAGTGCACTGCTATGATTCTGCTGGGTCTGCCTGGAGACTTTGTGTGAAGACTTTCTATTTACTCCTGCTCTGTGTACAGAGATGGAGCTTCTCTGGAAGTTTCTATGGGAGAAAGCCCAGCAATGATTCTCCTGAATGTGGAGCCCCAGAAGTCCCTGGAAGCTCACACAGTTGATGTTCTTCCGAGCCTGCCTCCCTCTGCTCATGGAGGTGTTGTCGGGGTCTGTTTGCAGTGGATGGGAAGGATGACAGTGGGTGATGTTCTCAAGTTTCCAGTTAAAGCACAACTGAAAAAGTGAATCACAGCTTCCCCTCTGGAGCTCCTCGAGGAGCAATTGAGAGGAAAACCGGCAGCTTTCCAGAGCCTCGGTACGCAGCGATGGTTTCAGCCAAGAGGAATGAAGGAGGAGAAATCCCACAGCTTCTCCTTCACGTAGCCTGGATGAGCCAGGTCCATGGGGGCGAAAACCCTACATCAGGATATAGGGATGGATCCAACACCTTATGGTTATCACAGTGAGGTTCACAGTCCTGGGGAATTGGAAGCATCATCTGTAGCTGCTTCTACATCAAGTTCAGCTCCTGGAAGGCTAATGGCCATATCACTGATAAAAATCAGTGTGACCTTAATGATGTGCTATTGTGGGAGGTGAATGGTGTTCAGGAGACAGGCAGGAGCCTGGAGTCCACCCCTCCCAGAAGGGACCATACAGATTGATGTGGTACACAGCGATGTGGTGGCTCTGGAGGTTTGCATGGCTGTCACCTGCTCAGCCAGTCCAGCACCTTCCCAAGTGCTTCATGTTAGCTTATAAGGGGATGGAGAAACGAGATATTCAGTAAGACCCAGGAATTGCTGTGTGTGAAAAGCAGCTCTATATGTGCACGAGCGAGACTTGCTGATCATTACCAGGTGAAAAAACATTTTGGTAGATAAATGTGAGCATGTGCAAGCAATCTGCGAATGATGTTGAGTCCCTTACAAAACAAATGCTGGGATGTAAGGTGTCTGCAACTTGATTTAGCTATGTCTTGTGCATGGGCCCGTTTCCCGTGAAGCCCCATGTTGAAAGCCTGGTGCTAACCTAGGTCAAGTTATTTTGCTTGGGGTTGTGCTAGCAGTGTTACAATGGAGCAGTGCTGTTAGTGCAGGGTAACGGTTTCCACGTAGCTGCCTTTAATCCCCTACAGCACATCTGAAAACACTTTTCTGGTCCTTGAGCCGTAAATTAGATGACTCAGAACATTTGAGGGCAGCACCTGATCTCTCACCCGTTACGTTGGGAAAGTGTGATTAGGTTTTTCTGTTGCCCAAACGCAAAGTTGTGGCCCTGGGCTTGGGGTGGCCACCACCAGCCCGGTGTGCAGGAGCTGCCCATGGCATCGTGCTCTGTCAGAGTCATCTCTTAATTATTTCGGATTACCTGGCATTCTGCTGTTCCTGGGAAAAAGGAGTCTCCTTGTGTAAGCATAATTGCTCATCAAGCTTATGGCTCGTGCTTCTGTTTGGTGAGCCCGGTGTTTCTCCCATTCCCTTTTGCCTTTAAAAGTGCTAAATAGAGCCCAAATTGTGCTGTATCAGCTGAATTTCCGGGTGGCTCGAGTGGAAGCTGTGGCTGGGGTGAGCCTGCCTTTGTTCAGGCCATCCCTGTAAGCTGCATGAGGCTGTCTTGTTTGTGCCAAGAACTTTTGGTCACTCTAAAGAACTGATGGTGAAGCCTGGAGTTGTTAAAAGCACTAACTACGAATGGGTTTCGACGTGCAAACCTAAGTCTGACTGTGCCTTTAAGTGTAAAGACACCTATAATGACTTTTAGAATACCCAAGTTTAGGCGCTTTCTGGTACAGATGGTGTGAGCTCTGTTCAGGGCCATGGAGAGCTGTGAAACCCCAACTAAGAGGTGTTGACAGTCCCAGTGACTGCATGCTGTAGTTTCGTGCAAAGGATTTTACTGCTATCGCTATTATCTTCTGCAATCAGAATCTCTTTCTGAATCTTAATTCTTACTTACTGGCAAAGTGAAGTCTTCAGGGATCCTTCAAGCCATGTTTGGCATGTGGGCACCAGAATGGAGCGACGGGGAATGCCATAACTGCCCCATCTCAGCAGTAGCAAGAGTGCATCGGGCTGACTCGATGCAGGGGAAGAAGCATGGCAATAATAATGCTGGTCTCTGCCAATGTAATTAGGCACTTTCATTGTTCTGGGCCTCCAGATGAAATTCTTAATGTGGAAGTAATATACACAGCCCTGCATCACGGCAAAAAGCAAGCTGGGATTGCTAGGAACGCTGCCCTTCCTGGGAAGGACAATTTCCTTTGTCCCACCAAAAACAGTTGGAAAGACCCACCTAAAACCAAATAATTACAGTAAAGGTAATTTATCAGAACAAGACATCTAGCTATGAGAAGAGTATGTTATGCCCTATTGAAAAAGCTGTGATGGCAGTGCTGAGCAGTGGTTTGGAACACACACAAAAAGCTTAAATCCTCAGGGAATGGATCTAAAGTGTGCTAAAGCCAGTGGGAGTCTTTGCTTTTGATAGGTTTTGGATCAGACCCTGAGTTTGGAGAGGTGGGTTTGTGTCCTGACTGATTTAAATGTAGAATACCTAAAGTAAAAATCACTTCAAGAATTCCTGGGTTAAACCCATGCTCCTTATTTTTCACACTTGGCCTCTGCAGATAATTAAACCAAAGCTGAATGTGGGCCAGAGTCTGATGGCAAAGGATGCTTGGTCACGGCAAGTGATCTGTGCCCGTCAGAACACAACCTGTTTTCATTAGGTGGTGCAGACTATGATGATAAACAGGATGGTTTGTGTTTGAAACCTTTATCTTCATGCACTCATCTCCCATCTCCACCTCTGAGCATCCAGAAAAGCCCTTGTATGTGCCTGCTGGCTGTTCCCTGGACCCCTGCAGCTCCCTCCTGCTCCACGCACTGGAGTTCACGTTCCAGCCATGCTCCTAGATGCGGGGAAAAGATGATCAGGCACATGGAAACCCGTTGGACAGTGGGAGCGTCCTGCTCTGGCTTGGCAGGACTGAAGATGCATTTGTGAATGGAAACTGTATTTTTAGGGCTTTTTTAGTCTGGCACCTGTTGAAAGGGTCAGGATGATTCATACAGCCTTGTGTAAGCCCTGAAAGGCATTGGTATAATTCCTGCTGTAGTCTAGTATATAGACTTGCCAGGGATTACATATATATACACAGATATATATACACATATACACATAACCAAAACCTATTGCAGGATTCAGGGCCAGAATAAAGGGGCAAAGCCAGGACCATGCAGAACAAAACCACCACAAACCTGTCTACTGATTTCTTGAACTAGGTTTGTATCTTAAACTCCACACTAAGTTGAAGCTGGTAGTTCAAGAGGGGTTTTGAGCTTCGTGGTTTCAATAGCATGGAGCTGGCATCTTCTCTATTCGCTGTTGTAACATTTCTGAGGATGGTTTTAGACAAACATGTACAGATAGTCATTCCCTGGCAGGCCTATATGCTATTGTATATTTGGGGTTTGTGGTTTGCTTGGGTTTTTGGTCTGGTTTTGGTTGGGTGGTTTTGTTTGTGTTTTCGGAAGCCTGGTTTTTGTTGTTTGAGGGCTTTTTGAGTTTGTGGGGTTCTTATTTTTGTTTTTAAAGCAATTTAATTGGAGTTTCCTTAATTTACCATTGCAGAGCCGAAGGAAAGTCCTGGTCACCCCCTGTTCTGGAGGATGGCAAGGCTCAAGCGTACAGGATCAACATAGAGCCGGAACCACAGGTACGGCAGCAGCAGCTCTGCACAGGACAGGGAGAGGAGATCCATATCTGGGGTCTGGAAAGCCCTCAGCTCTTTCTGTAATCCTTCTGGAAGTTAAGGAGTTTCTATGTGTGGGTTTAAAGCATGTATCTCAGTGCAGGTCTCGCTGTGCTTTCCTTGGGCTGGTGAAGCCCAGGCTCCGGTGCTGAACCAGATCCCTGAGTGAATCTGGCTTAAACCCAGCTCCATCACCGCCTTCCCCCCGAGCTAGGCTGTGTTGAATCAGCTTGCTGGTGGCAGGAGGAGCCCAGGCAGTGCCATGAGGTGGGCAGGACCCAGCACAGACCCCCGCCTCGAGGGCAGTAACCAACTTCATGGTCAGCACTGTGTTTGATGGAGCTGTTGGGAGCATTACGAAGGGCGCTGCCCGATGCCTGCCCTGCCTGGAGCAGAGCTCAGCACACCTGGGGTCTGTTTGCACTGCTTTGGCTGATGTGCCTCCATCCTTTGCTGCTTCCGGCATCCACCGCACCCTCCTCATCCCATGGTGCTGATTCACTTCATGTGGTGTTTTTTTCTGTCTCCTATTATAGAATCCCAGACTGGTTTGGGTTGGAAGGGACCTTAAAGCTCATCCAGTTCCAACTTCTGCCACGGGCAGGGACACCTTCCACTAGAGCAGCTTGCTCCAAGCCCCATCCAACCTGGCCTTAAACACTGCCAGGGATGTGGAGCATCCATCTTTCTCTTCCTTCTCTGTTTTGTGGCTTGTCTCTTCCCTTTCTCTTCAGCTCTTTTCCCACCAGCATTCTGTCTGTGGCTTGCCCTGCCTCTGAGAGACCAAGGGCATCTCTGTCTCCAGCAGCATCCTGATACTGGGAGGTGGACAGATCTGAGCAAATCTCCGTCTTCTGTACCGATCTCTTGACTAGCACCTTGTTAGCAAGTTGAAGATGGCTCTTGTTCACTTCTGGCTCCTTAAAGGGAAAAGGAAAGGTGTTTTGCTCCTTTCTGCCTCTGAACTACCTGACCATAGGGTTTTTGGATGTGTTGCTCCATGATGCATGCTGAGAGGTATCTCTGGAATGAGGAGGAGACGAGGAGGAGTGTTCAAATGTTGCTTCTATGGTTTCCTTCTCAAAGGTGGTTTGTCTTACGGGCTGTTTCATGAGCGGATTTTCTCCAGCACATGCAGGTGCTGCTGGATTAGCTCTGCTGCTCACATCTAGAGGTGGCTTTTGCAATGTCCCAAGGTCGCCCCAGAGCTCTCCCTTGGCTCAGTCCAGAAGGAATACAAGACCTGCAAAGGTAGAAAAGGGCAGGATGATGCTGTAAGGAGTGGTGTTGGCCTCTTTTCCCTTTGGTGAGGCGCGGGCGGAGAGCACCAGCAGCAGAATCTCCGCCAAATAACGAGGATGAGTGTGAGGTTCCCCAAACAAGGAGCAGACCTCCATAGTCCTGCCTGGAACCTGTTGACTGTAGCAGCCGCGTGGAATATGGAAGTATGGAAGTGTTTTGCATTCCTATAGCGGGCAGAGGGGTTTTCAGCTGCCAGCCCTGCCCAGCAGCAGCACCAGCAAACCCCCCCCAGTGTCACACACCAGCAGCTTGTGGGTCTTACCTGCCCTGAGCAGCAGAGCAGGGGGATCGGCGCACTTGGGCTTTGAGTCCTGGCCACGTTTGCTTCATTAATCAATTACAGCAATCTCTCCTGACAGATACTTTTTTCTTAATAGACTTTAATGTGCCTCAAACCCTGTGAATAATGTTAAATGAGGAACAAATGTGCAGCAGTCCCTCTGCCAGATACAACATTTCTGAGGTTTAATGCAGGCTGGTTTTGAATCTGACTATTAATATATGTTACATATGGATCTCTTTAAAAATTAGACAGTTACAAAGGCTGTAATGAAGGGGGAGAGATGGATTTTCCTGAATCCAGACCTACACTGAAAACATGTAAATCTTGGGAGTGCTCAGCGGGTAAAGCAGATGTCTTTGTGGCAAGGCACTGAGGCGTGTGAACAAGAATAAGCAGGTACAGACAGCAGGTTCATAGGATCATGGAGTGGGTTGGAAGGGACCTTGAAGCTCATCCAGTTCCAACCCCTGCCACGGGCAGGAACACCTTCCACTAGAGCAGGCTGCTCCAAGACCCATCCAGCCTGGCCTTGAGCACTGCCAGGGATGGGGCAGCCACTGGTTTGGCATCCACAGGTTCCTGCTCTTGCTCTCTTTTTAGTGACTGTATCCCCACATTGTCTTGCTTAATGGCTTCTTGTGTTTCCCAGAGAGGAGATGAAGGAGGATGCATGAACATATTAGAATACTCTTGCTGTGATTGACTCCCCAAACTGAGACTGTGCCTTGAGCATGGTTCACGCTGGCTGCCTGGGACATGTGCCAGCAGCTGTCCTAACCCCTGAGTTATTGCTGATGCCCTCACAACTTGAACGATGCTAAGAGTGATCATCAGCACCCAAGGGTACAGACCCTCACAGCAGGGATCCCATCCCCTGGGAGCAGAGATGCTGGTCATGGCCGGAGTCTCCTCTGGAGCGATGCCTTGCGACCCTGGGCTGCATTCATCCAGCCACTGTCTCAAAGGCGCTTGTTAGACTGTGAGGAAGAAAAGACTCATTGTAAAGTAATGGCTTGGCTCAATATGTGTAACCTTTAAGCACACTTCCTCGCTTCTGGGAATAAACAAACTGCTTTGAAACCCAGTTCTGCTAGAAGTCTGCCCTCGGATCACAGAAGCGGGGCTGGGGCTGCTCCTTTGCAATAAGGGGTTGGGAATTTTGCTCCTTGAAAAGGGGTTCGAGAGCTTTACCCTGTGTGGCCTTTCCAGTAATGTGAAGCACATTTTCCTTCTTCCAGGCTTTACTCTATCAACTTTTCCATTGTGCTGGGCAAAGATGTCTTGGAAGTCTTTTGACTTGTGACTACAGCAGTTCTTGCTGGAGGCCCTGGAAGATGTGAGCATGAGCAGAGTGCCTGAATCTGTGTGATTTCTAGGAAAGCATGTGCCCTATAATTAGTACGTTTGTTTATGTAGGTGCAGTGTTTGTCTTGAAGGCAGTGAGGCTTGCAGTTATCTTTGTGCAAGAGCACTTGGAAGGTACGGACCAGCTGATGACCTCTCCTCTCTTCCTAAATGTGTTGTGGTTTCTCAGTTGAGCTTTGTGGAAAACCCCTACTTGGAGACTAAGAATGTAATCAGTCCCCCTTCTAAAAACTTGGATTAATGCTGTGACTGCAGGGAATCACTGTGCATGCAACAGAAGACTCTGGATTCGGGGGGAGCTGCTTGTTCACAGTTAGAATCGACACTGAACAGGGAGTCACCTTCAAGAAACAGTGGGGGTTTAGAAAGCAGATTTTGGTTATCAGTTGGTTACACTGTGCAAGTCTGCCCTTAGCAGCAAGGACCTATAGAGGAGGGCACAACCTCAGGGACGTTCAAACTGACATCCTGAATAATGAAGAGCCATGTGCCTGGCAAGACCTGTGGGGATGCTGCGGGGTGGCTCAGTGCTCTCCAGCCAGCAATGCTGGCACCTGGAGTCAGGGTTTCCATCACACTGGAATGACACAGCTGCTGATGCGTTGGGATCTCTGGTCTCCAGGTACGAAATCACTGCTGATGTGTTCAGATCTCCAGTCTCGCTTTGCTGCCAGCTCTTTGCCCAGTGTTGGTGTCACTGTGGGCCCCAGTGGATGGAGAGAATGGGATCACCAGTCCATCACTTCCTGGAGATCTCACTGTGTTCAGTTTCTTACAGTGTGAGCTCACTGGTCAAAATACCACCATGTGGTGCTAGTAAGAGGAGAGGACGTTTGCTTCTTGACTGTTCCTTTACTGCCAAAATCGGCAGCTTTCTGGCCCTGGACTTTGGGGCAGAGCCCCATCAGTGCTAAGTGACAGTAGATCAAGTGTCTGGCTGGGAGGATAATTGCAGCAGGAATTAATTGGCAGCGCGTAGCCAGAGCTGGAATAGGATGAAAGTGCTCCCAGACCTGGACACTTGGCTAAAATAAGCTACATGGGGTGAAAGGCCGGGTTTCCTCCGGCTGTCCAGGAGGGAGAGGCACTTCCTGCAGGTCAGCCTGGTCGCGATGGGAATGGCATCTCAGTGCCACCCAGCCGGGATGCTGGAAGATCCAGTGGCATGGTGTTCTCAGGGGCAGGGATGGGGATGATGGGTCAGTGCTCCTGACCCCTTTGCCTTGGTCCTCTCTCATGCTCTGCTTCATGAGAAGCAGCTTTACAAGCCCAACCAAGGGCTGAGCTCTGAGCCATGGAGAAGAGCTGGTCTTTCGTTATTAGGGATGAACGACTCCTCAGTTTATTGTCTCCAAGTCCTGCTTTGAGTTCTGGATGGGTTGGTGTTGTGCAGGAAATTTCCACACATCTGTGCAAGGCTTGGCACAGGCCACACTTGTTCCTGTGAGCCGGGGGTTAAATCCTCCTCAGTGGAGAGGTGGGATTTCCTTCCTCAGGGTGACCGACCTTCCTTTCTCCTTGGTCCCAGGGAGGATGGGCCACGGCTGCTCCTGGGAAAGCTGTTGCAGGACCCTTGGTCCCCATCAGATGCGCATGGGACAGAAGGAGGGGAAACCGCCTGCCTCGTGCTCTGGGGAAAACAAAGAGGATGAGATAATGCCCTGGCATGGGACGGGCTCCTGGCGCATGGGAACTCGCAGCTTGTTGTTTGAGGGCTGAGTTAATAGCAGAAACATGCTGAATCCTGACGGCTGCTGTAAGCGGAATCAGCCTTCAACTGCGGGTACTCGGGAGGCGTTTCACACCCAGACATCAGGGGTTTATACACCACTAGAACCTGCTGGTCTGATTTACTGGGTGAAGCGGTTGCACACAAGCTGGTGTGCACTTGTGCACATTTCTTTCCTGCGTTAGATTATCGAGTCATTCGAAAGCAAAGGAGTTTCCTCAGTACCAGTGTACCATGTTGAACCGTTGTAGCTGTTGCCTTTCATGTGAAATCCTCCAGGTATCTTTAAATGAGTCAGCATCTCTAAGTGAGTTTCAACAATCCCAATATATGAAAGAGGTAAAAAGTGGTGTTAAGATAAAGGGGGGGAAAAAAACAGGGATGGAAACTTAAAAATGGTGTTTTCTTCTGTCCAGGTAACTTAAATAGCTTGTTCTCATTGAAGGGGAACAGGAGCTCTACTGAGATAATAACAATGTGGGTTGATTTAGAAAATACTGGTGGATAAAGGGCTAACACAGATACATACCCTGTTATTTCACTTGATAACATCGGTTTCGGTGGTGCCTCTTGTTAACGCAGGTAAGGAAACTGCCTGCTTGTGTACTGAGGAATACTGAGTGGTTGGTTAGAAGCCTGCATGTAGCTCAGTGTTTCTGTTCTTAGCCTTTGGGGACAAATAACATATCCCATTTCATTTTCCTTGTTGCTTACTTAAGATGAGGAATTGCTCTTTGCAGTCACTTGTGTGACCTGCTGGGGTGAGCGCATGCGGAGAGAGGCTGGGAACAGGGGAGGGATGCAGGGAAGGGGGATGCTGGCTGTGGTCCCCAGACTCCTGTGTACCTTACCCTGGGTTTTACTGAAAGAGCCATTTGGATAAGCTCTACTGATGAAGTTGGAATCTATTGGGTTTAAGCATGGGATTTGGTACAAGGGCCTATAGGGACAGAACAAGGGGAGGTCAAGATGAGCTCTTAGGCAGAAGCTCTTCCCTGTGAGGGTGCTGAGGCGCTGGCACAGGGTGCCCAGAGAAGCTGTGGCTGCTGCATCCACTTGAAGGTTCCTTCAACCCAAACCAGTCTGGGGTTCTGCCTCCCAATGTATTTCCATTGCTTGTGCAGAAGGGCTTTGTCTACAGAGCTCTGCCTGAGGGTGTTTGGAAAGCGCAGCCATTCCCTCCTGTGCCCCCAGCTCAGCAGGACTGTGCTCCCCAGCTATCTTGCTTTAGTATGCAAGCGTTAATAAACCCAGTACATCTGTACAAAGCCCTCCTCTGTCTGCTCGTCAAACACCCTCCTGCACCCTTGATACTAAAAACATGCCCTCTGCGCTGCAGCAGGCGAGGTAAATGGAAACACATTTTGATCATTCTTGCTGGCTCGGGTAACTGTTTTCCGTTGCTGTGAGGTTTCAAGGGAGCACTGGTGAGCCAGGTAGCTTAAGGGATGGAGTTGTGGCATCGCGGCTCAGGTCCCTCTTGCGCTCCTTAATTCACATGAGGGCTATGGCTGCTCCCAGGGGTGAAGATGTTCACTGCACCCGCAGGCATCAGGCCCTTGCTGTGGCCACCACTGTGATCAAACCAAGGTGGAAGTGTTCATTCCTTAAGGAGCTGTGTAGGTCATCTCTAATAGCAAGAGATTGTCCCTGGGTTAGATGCATGCTGTCCTTGTGCTGTGCATTATATAGTCCAGAACACATGCAGAGCTGGAATAGCCTACCCTAAACCCACTTTATTTTAATAAAGCCTCATTTTAAATGAAAGCTGCCTCTTGTGAGAGCCCTCCTCTAGTAAGGGGTGTATGTCTTCCTCCTGGAAGCTAAGAAATGCCTAACCGTTGTTTAGAAATAGCTTAGACATTTCCCTGTCCATGCAAATGTGTTTCAGATGACTTTTGTTAAGGCTGTTATAATGCTGTCAAATATAACACATCATTTAAATGTACTGTACTATAAATGAACTATACTATAAATGAGCTATAGGAAACATTGAGCTTCTGCCTCTCTGGGGCTGCCGCTCCTGATCCCAGTGCTCCCAATGGGGTGAGCCGCAGCCTGGCACCAATGTGTTCAGCCAAACCCCAGCTCGCGGAGCCGTCTGTGTATGGAATTACTGCTGGAGCCCAAAGCCAGGCTGCTGACTGTGGAGGTACCTGTGTTTTACCTGAGGAAATGGGGGTTTGTGGCTGGAAATTCACACTGACACACAGTGGTGGGGCTGACCTCAGCCTGCTCCCTGCCATAACAGCACTTACATGGGAAGCACTGGAGACTCTCGCGTGCTTTAGCTGCAGCTTGCAGGGGTTCCAGCAGGAACTGCAGCGTGTAAACCAGAAAGAAACACTAAAGTGAGCCTGACTGCTGGGGCCAGGGCCATGAGGCTGAGCAAACCTGAGCGATGCTCGCTACTGCCTGACCCGTGGGTGCTTTCAGCATGTCCAAGACCCAGCACAGGGCTGTGGGGCTCCTTTGGAGCCACTGTCACAAGAGCTCACTGTGTACTAACAGCCAGGCCTTCTCGGGGTGCAGAGCATCCTGGGGACGCGGGCTGGGGCTCAGCCAGGCTCTGCACTGAGTCATGTTTCATGTGAGCATTGTCTGTAGCCTTTTAACTAAAAACCCATCTGATCTTAAGGGTTTGGTCTCTTGGATCTGAAAAATGAATTTGGTGTTTAGCTGATGACTGGGAAAGGAGCGGAGCAAGAAGGACGTGATGGATAAAGCTTTTCTTCGGGCTGTGCTACAGGCTGAAAGAGGAACTTGGCAGAATGTCTGAGGCCTGTCTCATAAAGTAACCCCCACACTCTGTTCATCCAGCTTCAGCAAACTACACCCGACCTTTGTGCTTATCTGTTCATCTTCTGAGCTAAATAATGGGATCGTACTGACGAGACCTTTTTAAAGTTAGATTGAAGCCTGCTTGGTCTGTTTAAACAGCACCTCAGCAGGACATCTGACCTGTGCTAATGGGGAAATACGTGTTGAAATGTGTGTAGCTTTTAACACTTATCCAGCTTGGGGGGCAGCCTTTGGCATTGCGTGTTTGTAGCAGGATTTCTTCTGCGGCTGTGAGCTGGAGAATCAATCCTGCTCCTGTAAATGTGTTATTTGCATTCAGATGGAAACTGTGCTGTCCATCCCCTGTGTGTCCTCTGTGGGTGATCGCAAGATTTCCACTTCTGGGTCTTTTGAACCAGTTTATCAGGGACAAAGCACTGTCTTTGCTGTGGGGAAGGAGAGGAAGGTTTGCATTGGCTGCGTTGCAGTTGTCTTCTGTGCAGGCTGAATTTCAGTCGCAAGGGTGCAGGTTATTCTAGGAGGTGTCTTCAGGCACATTTGCATGAAAGAGGACTTGAAGCAATGAAGGCAGTAAAATCTCACCCACAGAAAGCGCTGTGCCAGGAGAGGTCAGAACCAGGCTGTCAAAGCCCGATTGTACCCTTGGCTCAGGGGAAAAGGCATCCACGGGCAGAAATTGCATCTTTGCTTCAATGAAATCCTGCTGCATCCTCTCCTTTTCTCCTGCTGGCAGCTCTGAGCCTGGGGCAGCCAGTGGTGCCAGGCACCCATTGGAGAAGCTGGGGAGCCCATCGCCAGGCTGTCTGGGCACACTGGGCAGCAGGCACAGCAGGGATGGGTCTCAAATCACTGCTCAGCCTTGCAGGAACCATGATGGGTTCGCTCTGAGCTGCTCTTTTCAGGTGTAGCTATTGAGGCAGATTGCCTGATGTTCTTTTAATGATAGTGACATACATTATCCCAGTCCTGCAGAGATGATCTGCTGCCTCTTCTCTTCCATGGCGGACAGCTGAGGGACCCGTGCCAGGGACATCTTTTAGCTATATATTGCAGAAGCAGAGAAGCACTGGTGCGTTCTCTGCAGAACACAGCTGGGCTCAATTACACAGGCTCAGGGCAAGTAAAACCCTGGTGAGGAGCTGGAATGCTCAGGCTCATCCTGCTGCTGCTGCAGGACAGACACAGGTAACCAAGTCTGGTCACAGAGGTACCCCTTCCAGGTGACCCCATGGCTAAGGGATGCTTTGACCTGCTGGTGCACAAATAGCAGCGCTCATGTCTCTAATTCACCATTTTGGCAGCAAATGCCTGGCTGACGCTGCTCTGGGTTTAGGAAGTGGATCTGAAGCACATTAAACAGAAAACTGCTTTTGGCTGAGCGAAGCCATTAATGACCTTCAGCTCTGGTTAAGCCTGATGCAGGGTGTGTTTATAACAGAGAGCAGGACGGGCTCCCCTGGGCTTGGGAGAATAAACATCTCACAGGCAATCCCTGCATTGGGAACTAGCGCTGCTGCTGGTCCTGTCCCTGCAGATCGCCTCCCACCATGGCACAAGGGGGCTGCAGAATGGGCTTGGGGCTTAGAGGTGTGATTGTGGAGCTGTGTTCAGCTCTGCAGCTCCCAGGTCTGCTCCCAAGGAGGGTTTCTAAGATATTCCAGAGCTATCAAAGCCCTTCCACATCAGGCCATGTGTGCCGGTGTTTGCATGGAGGTTGTAGGAGCCTCTAATTGGCCTTTTAAGCTGTCAGTCTTCAGGCCTAATCTCTGTCTGATAGTCTGGAAAATGAGATGAACTATTTTGTGTGTACTTCTGTCCGTTTAAGGATCTCGATTTGAAACGCTGTGAAGCGGGCATCGGCCGAGGGTGCTCATCACACATCATGGTGGATCAGAACTGTGGCCATACACAAACCACCCCAAAATCCACCTGCTCCCTGCCACTGGGGCTTCAAACCACTCCTTCCTAGCTCTGCCTTGTGTGCATCCATGTGGGATGGCCGTGTGAATCGTGTCTGCCAGGAGTGGGAGGCCTCGGCTCCAGGAGCGCCAAATGCTGCGTGTCAGCTTGGTTGCACTCCATAACTGATGGTCCTGGAAGGCAAGCGTGAGAAACCAGATTGCACGTTTCTGTTTCATAGGGGAAGGAGTTCTCAGTGAAGCTTTGCAGGGCAGCTCTTGGGAAGGGTTTGCAAACCCTTCTAATTTGAGAGAGGCCGTAAAAAGCAGGAAGAAAAACCAGCGCAGAAAAGCAAATTAGGTCCCGAAGGGGGGAAATTTTAACTGATCTTGAACCTGAGAACTGGAAGGAAATCGTCTGCTTCCAGGTTCCTGAGGATGAATGCGTGAGGGTTGTGCACAGTGCGAAGCCTTGCAGAGGTATCGCAGCCTTTGCGATGAGGGAAAGGAGTCTGTCCTGCAGAGATTCTTGTGCAACAGGAAAGGCGCATGGCAGAGAAACTGAGCAACAAGGAAGGCAAAGACCTGTGTGCGCTGAGGGTAAATGCTTTCTGTGTTAGCTGCCCCCGACACCAAGCACAGCTCTCAAAGCCTGCAAGAAGCTTGGTGGAAGCGGCTGAGGGACATCCATTGCTTCAGCTCCATGGTATTGCTCTGGCGGGTGTCAGGAGGAGCCTGTTGATCCCTATGGATGCTGCTGGCTCACCTGTGCCTTTATAACCCTTTAATAACCTGTGAGGGGCAGCTTATCCTTATGTAGTGGGGCAATGTAAGGGTGAGCTGCCACCACCATGAGCATCCTCTTCCCACAGGGGTAGGGAGGTGGTGAACAAAGGAACCCCAAGGAGCTCTGCAGTGCAAGGAGGGCTCTGAAATGCCCTGTTTCCATCACCAGTCTCTCTCATGCCTTTTGAAGAGAGCCCAAGTAATAAGTTTTGGCTTTATAGCAGCATTTGCTTTTGATGTGCAAATTGCTGAGCTTAGCAGGGGCAAATGGGCAATGCTTTACAAGTTACCTTGGATTAAAGCAAGTCTGTGGAGATTGTTCGCTAGGTCCTTTGATGGTTTCCATTCCAGAAATAACCAGTCCCATGCTCCCAGTGAAGGAGCCTGGATAACCCTGGTGCAGAGGAGCCTGTGGGGTCCAAGGGAAGGAGAACAGAGGATCCTTCCCTGTCCTCTGCAGGCAGAGGCTCCAGTTGCTGTGTCCCTCAGACCAAGTGTGCATCAATGCATGGGCAATTAATGATGATGGGTGTCTAAAAGCATAGCTCTGTAGCTCTCAATAGCCTGCCAGACAGCACTTTTTCCCTGAAATGTTTATGATCCTTCTTTTCCTCCCTGTGTCATGGTTGAAAGGGTTTTCTTTATTTCCCTTGAACTAATAATGTAAATCTGGGAATTGAAAACCCATAGCCTGGTTATATATATATATATGAAGAATGTAAATCGGGGAATAGTTAAAACTGTATTATTCCTGGCAGCTAAACTCCTTTTTTAATAAGTACATTGATATCTTGTTTTGGAAGCAGTTTTGCCCATGTGTGTATGCAACAGTGTGGAAGGAGCAGTGCAGAGAGGGCTCGGGATGGCTGCTGAGCCTCTTGAGGTGGTGGAAGTACCAGGAGCTTGCTGGAGTCTGCAGCTTTACAGCGAGTGGCAGTAAAAGTATGTAGTTAAGCCTGGTTCTTATCAATCACAGAATCCCAGCCTGGTTTGGGTTGAAGGGGCCTTAAAGCTCCTCCAGCTCCAACCCCTGCCACGGGCAGGGACAACTTCCACTGGAGCAGCTTGCTCCAAGCCCCTGTGTCCAACCTGGCCTTGAACACTGCCAGGGATGGGGCAGCCACAGCTTCTCTGGGCACCCTGTGCCAGCGCCTCAGCACCCTCCCAGGGAAGAGCTTCTGCCTCAGAGCTCATCTCAGTCTCCCCTCTGGCAGGTTAAAGCCATCAATGGGAGTTTTGCCTTAGGAAGAGCTGAAGAATCGGACTTCCAAGATCTTGTTCTAGCAGGATCTGGTTTTTATTTCTCTAAGCTGTTCAGGTTTACAAGGCTTGGGAACGCCAGTGCTTTCTGCTGTGCCCCAGTGATGGGCATTTGTTTCCAATTAGTATTTATTGGATTATTTCAGTCAGAAGGAAGCTCTATGTTAGAACGCTGCAGGATGCGCTCTCTTGTTTGTTCACAGGACGGCGTTTTCTTTTCCTGCTTGGTTTTGCATCAGTGTCGCTGGGGATCTGCCCTGAAACAGATTAAGCCAGATTAAACAGATTACAGCCTCTTACCCAAGCATCTGTTTCTTCCACGGGTGAGGGCATGTTTCAGACTTGCATGGCTGGAAATAGCAGCAGCCTAGAACACCCTGACACCCCCAAGGCTGTGTCCAGCTTTCTGCTGCTTTTCCCAATAGCTGGAATTAGCCCCTCTCTGGGGAAGGAGCTGCTGGTCGCAGCCTGGATCAGATGGCTTGTAGCAAGATTAGCAGTAGGTACTGTTGGATTTATGGGTGTGCGTGGGGCTGACTAACAAAGCTATGGAAAAACACATAGGTAGTGTTCTGTGTAGGGAAAATAATATGGAAAACTTGTGGTTTAATGGCATCCGGCTTCCTGACATGAGGTCATATTTCCATAGTTTGCCTTGTGAACTAAGAAGCAAATGAGAATGTGAAGACCAAGCTGAACCTTTGACCAGTGTGTTTCTCACTGTGAATGACTGAGAAAACCTCCCAAAACCAGGGATCTTTGTGGACAAAGGTAGTCACAAATAAGTGAAAACACCAGGATTGGCCCCTTGGCTTCAGGTCTCGCCCAGCCTGGGCCTGGAGCTGAGAGCTTGGGTTTTGCTGGTGTAAATCAGAGCGATTGCCTCAAGTCAGGGGAGCGATAACGGTTCTGGAGCGATGTAACATGAAATGAGAAGCAGACTCAGAGCCTTTCTTCTGCGGAAATAACAAATAGGCTTTTACAGGAGAATAAATGCGGAATACTTGGCAGTGGCTCGCCGTGGGGGAGCAGGCAAGTTCATTTGGTCCGGGACCAAGGAAAGCTGCAGAGATTCAGCAGGACTGAACTGCGGGTCAAGCCTGAGTTTTCCTTTTCCTGCTGTATCTCTCTGTTTTCCACAGCACATAGAAAGTATTACTACTGCAAACTGCACGTCCCAGCGCAGCCCCTCTGTGTGTATCCTGCTAAGAACCATAAAGCTCAAGGTGTTTCTGCTTTTCTTCTCTTCCAGGACAACGGACAGGCCCAGAGCAGGAGGACAATGCCCCATGTGGCAGGTGGCAGCGCCATGGACAACAAGCAGATGCTGAACGTGCAGCATCACCACCCGAACCGGTTCTATGCCAACAGCAGCTCCGAGTCAGCTCTGCCAGGCCAGCTGAGTGGCCTCCACATATCTCCAGCACACAGGTAGGGTGAGAGCTTGGCCAGGCTCGGGGCTCTCTCCTGCAAACTCGGTTTCAGGGGGGTGCATTGAGGCTGTGGTGATCCCAGAGCCCTGAGATCCTTCACCAGCTCCATTGCCCCTCTCTGGACCCAGCTCCTCAGTATCTCTCAATATGTCCCAGAACTGGAAGACAGGTGAAGGAGCTGGTTTTCCAGATCTCCATAAGGTCCTTCTATTGACAATGGGGGTACGTAGATTAGCGGCATCGGATCCAGTCCCCAGGCTGGGATGAATGCCAGGGAGCATCAGAAACGTTAGTATCCCAGTTTTCCAAAGTATATATGTAAGGCAGGATGGAGAGGTTTGCCCTTCTACGAGTGAGGATTGCACCATCACAGACCCAGGAGCAAACACTTGGCCTGGAGCTGGAGGTATCCACAGGGAAAATGACCCCCAGTAAATGGGGATGTTTGTGAATGTTCGATCAGGTCCATGCAGCTGTGCGGGAGGCTGGGAAATAACACTCCAAGGATAGAAACGGCTTTTGTGTAGCCAGGAAGGGTTTGGGTGGAAGACTCGGGCTTTGAGACGGGCCAGGTTGTGGACTGCGGTGCTTGCGCATGGCTTAGGCTGCTGCTGATTTATGCTTCTCCAGACTGGCAACATATCCCGCAAGCAGGCGATGTCTGCATCAAATACAAAGAGCAAAGAGAGTTTCTGTTCATCTGGGGAGCTCTCTGCCTGCACTAATTCATATTTCAGTGACGCGGCGAGCCAGCTTATTCCCTGCGCTGCTCCAGGGAAGTTAATGAAGTTGGAAAGGAGGGATCTGAGCAAAAAGTATGGAGAACAACATCTCATGTTTATCTCTGTGCGAGCCAAAGGCAGGAGATTAGCTCGAGTGTTTGAGTAGAACTGGGGCAGAAGTGAATCTGTGCTTGATCGGGCTGGACAGGTCAAAACCTGCTGCTTTTCAGTGAGGATGTGTGCACTGAGGTGCAAGAGGGCTGCAGCAGGGCAGAGGGGAGCCCAGGGTTGATTTTCTGTGTTTGAAAGTGGTTTTTATTTCTCTTTAACTCTTTTCTAATGCAGTGAATGCAATTCTGGTGGAGAAAATGAGCCAGATGATGGCTAAAATCTGTGTGATGGGGTTCAGGGCTCTCGCTAGGTTTATTGGCTTTATAATGGCCTCAGTGACCTCCTCCTTAAACAGGAAAAGGAGCCCCTTCCCCGCAAGCTGTGCTGTGCTTTGGGGCCCCACTGGAGCACAACAGCACTTGAATTCACCTCTGCTCAGCAGGACGCTTTCACATGTACCCAGAATACGTTCGATTCCAGCCTATGCTTTTCATGTTTTGCTGTACTGAATGAACCGGAATCATGGTTTAAATGGCTCTTTGTTGTCTGTGGTACCCCAGTCATGCTGCATACAGACAAGGAGCAGCGTCCAGATGCTGGAGGTTAGGGAGCAGTTATGGGGCTGCTCTTGTGTCCCCTCCGCCATCTCATTTTAGCTGTGGCTGTGCCTGGCAAGTGGATCTTTCAATGCAGTCACCTACAGGAATGCTAGCTTCAAAAGAGATGGAAAGGGGATTTGCTGTCATGCCTGTGCCCAGCAGCAGGACACTCTCTCCCCATGCTGGATGTCCTAACAGTGGTACAAGGGGTGGCTGGACCTCCTGGCCCTACATAATTAAAGAAACTCATTGTTTTACCCCTTTTTCCCAATACATTCCATGTGTGGCACAGCAATTGGCAGTGCTTGTAAGCAGCTGCCCTATTTCCTGAAGGCATCTGGTAAGTGGGCCAACCCGAACTGTGTTGCTCAATCAGAGCTGAACAGGGAACAAGTTTAACTTCCCTGGTTCAGTGGCTGTTCCCAGGATAGGCACCTCCAGGCACAGAAACCACAGGAAGAGAGGTGTTTGAATCTGAGGGAATGTGGAGGTTCCCATCGGTCCCTCATGAGCTAACAGTCACTGTTTGTATTTGACTTGAGCCTTTCTTTCTCTCCTTCAAAACAGCATCGACGCTGTGAAGTCTCTGCCACGGAACAGAAACGGGATTGATGTGGAGTCAGATGTCTACAAGATGCTTCAGGATTATGAAAAGCCCATTTCAGAGCCTAAGCAGTCTGGGTCCTTCCGATACTTGCAGGGCATGTTGGAGGCTGGTGAGAATGGTAAGGAGGTTGGCATCCCTAGTGTGTCCCGTCAAGTGCTCCCTGCAAACAGGGCTGTGGCTTGAGCCATCATTTGGTCCCTCTGCACTCCTTTCCATGGTCCCACATCCACCAAGCTGCTGTTGAAGGCTTCACCTCCTTCTCCTTCCTCTACTGAGGTCCAGAAGCTTGGAAAGCCTCTGAAGGACCCATCTGCAAGAGCTGGCGGGAAGGGCTTGCAACCTCCTCTGCTTTGCCGTTTTACCATACATCAGTTTGGTGCTGAGGCAGCTCAGCCCAACACGGGACGGTCTGAGCACCCTCTGAGGGTCCTGGATCCCCGCATCTGGGTGGCAGGTTTCAAGCCAGGGTTTTGTGTACTCAGCATCTGGGGGCTTAGCAGGTTTTGTGGTCGACTTGAGCATCGTGTGAAAGTTGGGTTTCCAAACGGCTTCTGCGTGGCAGCTGTGCTGCCGGGGCTGCTTGTGAAATGCATTGGCCTGAAGCGGTTGTGTGAGATCCCCAGTGGAGAGCCAGCAGCCAGTCTGAGTAAATGGCATTTGCATAAGGACGTGGGATGGTCCTCAGCAGTGCGGGGATAGAGATCAGGAGCTCCTGGCTCACATCTTGCGTCTGTCCCAGCTTCCTGCCTGTGTCGTTAACACGAGCAGGAGCCAACTCCAAGCATTAAATAAGATCCCCAAACTATACATTTCAGCTTCTTTTTATTTGCCTTTCAACCTCACTCCACTGCAGCTTTCGTGTTCAAGCTCTCAGGCTTTGCTTTACAATCATTAGGGCAAGACTCTTCTTTCTGCTTCCTTCCAAGAGCCTCGTACTCCGATCATATGAATCCAGGACCTTAGTTTTTATGGGAAAGCACCAACTACTGGAAACCTCATTATGAAGCTGCAAGAGGTAGCAAGTGAGGCTGCTGCACTTCGGTTTCTGTGTATAAAATGATGGCGAGCCCTCTTCTTTGACTAGTAGGATATTGCTTGCTTCACAAGCAGCACGATCGCAGGTAACTTCTGAGCATCAAGAGGTGCCAGTTCCAGTTTCCTCAGTGGTCCTGAGGCATGTCTGCAAAGCATGAGATAGGATCAGCCTTGGAAGAACTGGGTGTAAATACTGCAGCCCCTCCTAGGCTGGCAGGAATACTGGTGCTAATGACAGGCTCCAGTTGTACCTTCACTGACAGCAAGCACAAGCAGCTTCCTGTGCAGTGTCTGCTGCACCCCTGGGCCTCCTCATTAGGGAGAATAAATAGGAAGCAACTGTGTTAATGCTGTGAGGCGCTGGCACAGGGTGCCCAGAGAAGCTGTGGCTGCCCCATCCCTGGCAGTGCTCAAGGCCGGGTTGGACACAGGGCTTGGAGCAAGCTGCTCCAGTGGAAGGTGTCCCTGCCCGTGGCAGGGGTTGGAGCTGGGTGAGCTTTAAAGTCCCTTCCAACACAAACCAGGCTGGGATTCTGTGACTCCTCCCTTCTCTGTGCCAGGGAAAGGGAACAAAATTGGAGCTTTGCTGTTTTGCTCCTGCCTCATCTCGCATCCTGCAGCCCTGGGGTGGCAGAAACCCAGTGCTGCCCTTTGGGAGGACAGGAGAAGGAAAAGGTTATGGAGGACAGAGAGGTGCTGGGACAGTGCCCGGACCCTGGGTCTGCCCCAGCCAGTCCCGGTGTCTGCTTATCCCGGCAGTTCCTTGGCTCCAGCCCATCCCCAGTGCAGCATTATTGGGTTGGAGCCCAGGATGCTGCTGATGGGCAGGAGCCAGCATGGTGACAGGCTGGAGGGGTCCCTCCTGGGGCTCTGCCACCCCCTTCCCTCTTGGCTGTGCTGGCAATGGGGACGTGTGGCTGCAGGTACAGCCTGGCCCATGCCATGGTCGTTACACTCTGTTTACTTCACAAGGGATGAGAAATTAAGTGAAAAGCCTCTCTCCTGGCATAGAGCTCTGTGATATGTTCAGCTTTCAAATCCCCAGGAGTGTTCCTGCTTCGTTGTTTTACAGCTCCCACCCCTCCTCCTTTTTCCTTAAGCCTAAAATTATACATTTTGGCCTGAGCCTGCTTTGTGTTGTCCTTTTAAAGTCAAGATCTCTCCTGAGGAGCCTGGGTGTCTTGAACAAACACCTGATTTATATGGAAGGTGTTTCTACTGGAAGCCACAGCTTCTTCAGCATCACCAACCCCATCCCTACACGCTTAAGGAGCAACGCTTCGTGCTGAGGTTTTTAGCGAGGCTGGAGGAATCACAGCAGTTGTCTCTACGGGTGCCCTTGGTGTGGGAAAGATGAGCCCTGCAGCCACAAACAGGGATGGCGATGGTTCAGATTGTGGAGTTAAAGCATCTCGCTGCCTTGCTGGGGACCATAAATTACTGTGAGGCTGTGGGCTGGTAAATAGAGGGAAATGATCCATCGTTTGGGAGGATGGGAAGCAGCCCTCTCTGCAGGGCTTGTTTTGCTGTAAAATCATTTGGGTTTTTCCTCTCCTCCTCCTCTCTTTTCTAAGCAGCTTATCCAAGCTCTGCCTGAGAGACAGTGACAGCTTAACTGTTGAATGCTGGCCGATGAGCACGTCTGGTCCAAGCACGCCATGTCCCTCGCTGCGGGAAGACAACAGCTTGAGCAGTTGTTTGGTTGATTCCCAGCAAGG
Source organism: Amazona ochrocephala (assembly GCA_039720435.1). NCBI lineage: Eukaryota > Metazoa > Chordata > Aves > Psittaciformes > Psittacidae > Amazona > Amazona ochrocephala. The sequence continues at coordinate 19,253,568 of CM077889.1, forward strand.
CAGAGGAAGGACTCAGCAAGGGAGCTTGGCCGGAGCCAGCTCAGGGGACCCCTGGGCTGGAGCAGCCCTGCCCTGCTCCCAGGCAGGCGCTGTCACACGTGCCGTGGCTCTCGGTATCTCCCAGCACTGTATTTTGTCTCAGGAAAGTGGCATTTGGTGGGAAATTGGTTCTTTTGGGATTACTCACTTGGTTTGTGTTGGTGTCTGGATCAGAGCTACGGCTGGAGATGGGGTCTGGTGTGTGAGGGTGCCTACACATCCCAAGGGTGACCTGGGTAGTACTTACTAAATAGCCTAGCAGCCAAATTCATATCTCATGTCTGGATAAGGCAGCTTTGCCTTTGGCAAGGTGTATGTACCACATTGTTAGCACAGTATGTGGATATACTATCTGCTGATGCAGCCAAGGGCTTCTGCCATCACTCGTGCTTTGTTAGGATGAGCAGAGGATCAGCGCAGTGTCCTGCGGTCATCCATGGCCCCAAATGCTGTCTGAATCTAGCTGGTCTCACTATGTGCTTTTTCATTCCTTCCAGGCCTGTTGTGCCAAAAACTCATCTGACTCCTTATCGAAGAAAGAAGAAACAGAAGCCCAGCGAGGACACGTTCTCAATGTGTGTCTGTTTCACATTCCCCGCAGGTGAGAAGCTCGACAAGCTGAGCAACCCCCGAAACATCAAGTCTCCGGTGTCCAAGCTTGGCGGTGCCATGTCCGGGCTGCAGATGCTCCCTGAGTGCACCCGCTGTGGGAACGGCATCGTGTAAGTGTCGCATCCCACTGGAGCCTCTGGTTCGGTAGGGATGGGAATGTAGCTGGATCAGGTCCTGCCAGATGTGCAGGTCAGAGTTTGTAGCAGAATACCTTACATTTATAGCAGAATATCTTGAATCCCTTTCTGCTCTTTGCCAACCATATATAAACCTGGAATTGAGGAATATGGTTTGGCTTGTCCCTTTTAAGGGAATCTTGCAGCAATACAGGGATGATTCATGGGATGGTTTCTGCCCTGCTTATCCGAAGAACTGCCCAGGGACTATGAATAGTGCTGGCACTCTTTCACTGCCTTACGGCAGGAGAAACACTTTGAGGGTCAAGTAGAAGAGGTCTGTGGATGATTTTTGTTTGTTGAAGAGTCACTCTCTGATGGACTGATGTTGGGTCTGATTTCAGAGCATACAGGCATTTCCCTGCTTCATTGCGTTGTAATTTCTATTCTGTCATAATTTACTGCTCAAGCCAGATTTCCTGGCTGGAAGCCTGCTCTGCAAATGCTGTAACCATGTTCTTGCTGGTGCTTTGAGCTGAGCAGAGATGCTCCAAAAGCCACAGTGCCTGCATGTGCGCATCCCCAGCCCTGCCAGCAGTGCCTGGAGGGTGTTCAGATGCTGGCTCCTGATGCTCACATCCAGCCTGAGCATAGATGTTGAAGGCTCTGCTTTGCATCACATCCTGGAGCGATGCAGGCAAACTGGAACAGAGCATCCCTTCCCACAGAAACGTGACGGAGCTGCGCCTGGAGCGGGATGGCAGCTTTGGGTGGGCTGAGGTGCTGGGATGGGAACCCACAATAATGCCCTCACATGTCCCTGCATGCTGCTTTCCTTCGCTTACTCCATTTTACTGGAGGGTGCTGAGGCGCTGGCCCAGGGTGCCCAGAGAAGCTGTGGCTGCCCCATCCCTGACAGTGCTCAAGGCCAGGTTGGACACAGGGGCTTGGAGCACCCTGCTCCAGTGGGAAGTGTCCCTGCCTGTGACAGGGGTTGGGACTGGAGGAGGTTTAAGGTCCCTTCAACCCAAACCATTCTGTGAGTCTATGAATGTTTGTGCTCTTTGCTTCTCCACCTCACCTCAGCTCTCCCCATCCCTCCCTAGGGGCACAATCGTCAAAGCTCGGGACAAGCTCTACCACCCCGAGTGCTTCATGTGCGACGACTGCGGCCTCAACCTGAAGCAGAGGGGGTATTTCTTCATCGAAGAGCAGCTGTACTGCGAGACGCACGCCAAGGAGAGGGTTAAGCCCCCCGAGGGCTATGACGTGGTGGCTGTTTATCCGAACGCCAAGGTTGAACTTGTCTAAACCCGGGCTGAGCTGTGCAGAGGGCGGGCGCCCACCCACCGCCACCGGCTGCGCTGGGGCTGGAACCAACCCCGGTTACCAGAGCCCAAGTTCAAATGCCTTTTCCTAGATAAAACCGTTTACACTTGGGATCTCCGGGGGACGGTGTTGAAAGCATACGAACAGGTTTTTCCCTTCTTTTTGACACTCTGCTTTTCGGGTTGCTGCGGTGGGGTATTAGTCTGTGCCATAACCTTATCCAGGATCTGTGTAAATATTGATTAATTCTCTACTCTGTTTCCTATAAAACCAGTATTCCCCCTTTTCTGTCCCCCCTTCTCCCCTTCTGAAAAAGCAAAGATGATGTTTTAAAAGCTCATAGAAAATAAGGCACTTTAACAAACAAAGCTGACTCTGATATCCTGACATTTATCTCCTGCCTTCTGGCTGCCCCAGTGATTAAAACCCAACCCGCTGAGGAGCCTGGGATGCTGTACCAGCGGGTCGGAGTTCCTGGCCCATCCCAGCAGATGTGCTGAGGAAGGTTGGTCTCATAGAACAACAACTGCCGTGGAATTCCCTGGAGCAGGGCACTGCAGTGTGAGGCTGACATGGACCGATCCGAGTTCCCCAGATCTCCACACTGATAATGCAAGGAGGTTTTTGTCTCCCTTCTCTCACTCTTTATTCAGTTCTCTCTGTCATCTAAACCCCCAGCACACCTTAAAGGACACTGAAATAGCACGGAGCCCACCTCGGCTGTTCCAGCTCCCTCGTTCCAGCCCCATCACTGTCATTGCTTTGCCTGTTCTGGCTCTTCCCCATCTTTTGCTATGTTTTTGTAGCCCTTTATCTCTAGATCCCGAACTGCCGCCATCCAGGTCTGCCTCCCAGTGGGGAGGTGCTGATCAAATCCCTCCCGGCACTTAGGAAGTAACTGGAGCTGGTGAGCTCCGATCCACAGGCAGCAGGATTGGATTCATACCATATCCCAAGGCTCTGCTTTCAGCCAGGTCCATCATCCGCTTTGTTTAATGGGGAGAAGTTTTTGAGGATCTTGGAATGTCGCTTTGTTGGAGAAATGAGGTTGTTTTCATGTTGGTGCTTGGAGGAGGGAGAGTTTAGTTTCCCAGCTGCTGGGTGCTGACAGGAGCCGTGTTAGGTACCAGAAGGTTATTTCTGCTTTGCAACAGCCTCCTTCCTCTTCCTCATTTGAGAGAGGGAAGATGTGGGGGGAGAAAAAGGAATGTCTGTGCTTGCTTGTCATACATGGAAAAGGAAAATAAAAGATGGGGCGATGGCCAAAGCCCTCCTTCTCCTCCTGGCTCTCCGTAACTCAGAAATCTGGGACTGGAGAAGGGTTGGAAGCACTCTCCCCATTGAGGTTGAGCACACCACCTCTTCCTACAGGCTCTGCCTCCCAGAAGGGAGGAGGGATGTTAGGGTGGTACTGGGCTATATCTAGACCTCTCCATGCAGTGCCTTACAGGGATTGAAGCTGCTCCAGCCCTGTTCCTGAGCATGCAGCTCCCCCCAGCCAGGTACCACCTCACAGCCACAGGGATGCTGGTCCTGCGCCTCCCTGCCAGCAGCCGAACATCCACCTCCCCTCCCTGTGCCATCAGGATTTGCAATTGTTGAAGTACAGGAACATGTGGGAATTGTTATCACAGCGCTGTGTTTCTTGTCTGCATGGGTGCCCTCAGGGTGGAAGGGAAATACTTGGGGCAACTGTAAATGATGAGGAACTGACAATCATGGGGTGGGAAGCATTTCTGCCCTGTTTGCAGGGCTCTGCTTGGGGCTGTTTGCCATTGCCAGAAGCAGTTGTTCTGAATTCTCCATTCCTGACTTCACGTTATGGGGTTTGCAGGAGCTGCCACACGTGAGGCTCCCGTGTCCCCAGGGAATGCCACTAAACTGTAAAACAGGGGCAGGGCACCGTTTGTATGGAATACAAAATAAAACTGTATTGATGGCTTTGTGTCTCCTGTCACTCAGCTCAGCCTTTGCCTGGTCCCTGCTGGCTTTCCCGTGGCTGTGCCCTTATGTGAGGGGGTCCCTTGGCTCTGAATCTCTTCTCTGCCCAACCTGGAGCTGTGCCTGGGATTGCTCCAACCCAGGTGTAGGACCTTGCACTTGGCATGGTTAAACTTCATCAGGTTGGCATCAGCCCACCTCACAAGCGTGTCAAGGTCCCTCTGGATGGCATTCCTTCCCTCCAACGTATCAACCGAACCACACAGCTTGGTGTCATCGGCAAACTTGCTGAGGGCGCACTCAATCCCACTGTCCATGTCACCCACAAAGATGTTGAACAAGACCGGTCCCAACACCGATCCCTGGGGGACACCAGTCGTTACTGGTCTCCAGCTGGACACTGAGCCACTGAGCACTACTCTTTGCGTGCGGCCATCCAGCCAGTTCTTTATCCACCGAGTGGTCCACCTATCAAATTGATGTCTCTCTAACCTAGAGACAAGGATGTCATGTGAGACAGTGTTGAATGCTTTGCACAAGTCCAGGTAGATGACATCAACTGCTCTGCCCCTGTCCATCAGTTCCGTAGCCCCTTCATAGAAGGCCACCAGATTGGTCAGGCAGGATTTCCCCTTAGTGAAGCCATGCTGGCTGTCCCCAAGCACCTTGTTGGTTTTCATGTGCCTTAGCATGCCTTCCAGGAGAATCCGCTCCAAGATTTCACCAGGCACAGAGGTGAGACTGACTGCTCTGTAGTTCCCCGGCTCATCCATTTTCCCCTTCTTGAAAATGGGGGTTATATTTCCCTTTTTCCAGTCATCGGGAACTTCACCTGACTGCCATGAATTTTCAGATATGATGGACAGTGGCTTAGCAACTTCATTTGCCAGCTCCTTCAGGACCCTTGGATGGATTTCATCCGGTCCCATGGACTTGTATACATTCAGGTTCCTAAGATGGTCTCGAACCAGATCCTCTCCTACAGTGGGCCCAGGGTCTTCATTCTTGCTGTCCCTGTGTTTGCCTTCCAAGCCTTGTGTGGTGTGGCCAGAGCATTTGCCGGTGAAGACTGAGGCAAAGAAGTCATTAAGAACCTCAGCCTTCTCCAAATCCAGGGTAGCCAGTTCTCCCGATAGCTTCTGGAGAGGGCCCACGTTGTCCCTAACCTGTCTTTTTTGGCAGTGTACCTATAAAATCCCTTCCTGTTATCCTTAACATCCCTAGCCAAGTTTAATTCTAACTGGGCCTTAGCTTTCCTAACCTGGTCCCTAGCTTCCCAGACAACATTCCTGTATTCTTCCCAGGCCGCCTGACCTTGCTTCCACCTTTTATAAGCCTCTTGTTTCCTTCGAATTTGGCTCAGCAGCTCCTTATCCATCCAAGGAGGTCTCCTGGCCCTCCTGCTGAACTTCCTTCTAGTTGGGATGCATCGCTCCTGAGCTTGCAGCAGGTGATCCTTGAATATCAACCAACAGTCTTGGGCCCCCCTGCCCTCTAGGGCTGTATCCCATGGAACCTTACTGAGCAGGTTCCTGAAGAGGCCAAAGTCTGCTCTCTTGAAGTCCAGGGCAGTGAGCTTGCTGCACGCTCTTCTCACTGTCCTGAGGATCTCAAACTCAACCATCTCATGATCGCTGCAGCATGCTTGTGGCTTTTCAATCAGTGATTTTTCTATTCACCCCTTGAATGCAGATGTATGTTGGATGTGTTTACACATTATAGTCATAGGGATTTACGGCCCCTCTGCCCTGGGCACTGCTGCCCCATGGGGTGATCCCCAGGGGTGACACTGATGGGAACACAGGGTGCTTGGCTGCCTCTGGGACCCTCCCAGAACCCCCCAGTGTCCCCAGGAGCCTCCTCCAGGCTCCTCATGCCATGGAAATGAAGGCACATAAGATCATAAACGATGAAGGGCATCACTATTAACTCAATGAGGTGGGACCAGTGCCAAATGACTCAAGTTCTAATTGTTGAACTTTTTCCATGTACATCATTCCAGTTTCCCACTTAGCCGGGCATTATTTCCACCACCACACCCCCTTTCTGCTGCTGCTGCTGTTGTTTGGAGTTGTTTAACTTTGCTTTTGTTACTGGGAGGCTGCCGCGGGGACCTCAAAGCAAAAATCTCAGCTGGCTCATTTGTATTAGAATGGAAGTCCTTGTGTAAGAGGGGAGGGAGAGGGAAAGAGGCTGTTCGGAAAAGTTCCCTCTCCTCCCTTTCTCCTGTGTGAAAGAGGCTCTTTTAATTACTTCAGGGGTGTAAATCTCCCCACGTATATAATAAAGCACAGAAAAGGGCTCCTCAGTGTGCGGGAACTTATCCGGGAGCTGCTTTGCCTCTCTGCATCTCTCTGCGAAGGCACAGGCTGTCAGGAAGCACCCGCGGAGCTGCCCCAGCCCGGGAGCAGCTTCTCACACCGGGACATGTAAACATGCAGAGGTTTTATGTAGCGCTGAAGCAGTTCTTTGTGCGGGGGGAGCTGGTGGGGACGGCCTGGGCTGCGGCCAGCGCCGCTGCTCTGCGGGGCCAGCGTGCGCAGGGGCGCTCTCTTGCTGGGTGAAGACACGCTTCAGGCTTCCAGCTTTCCCAATGAAAACAACCAGGGTTTGCTTTGCTCGGGGGTTTCTGCAGGAACACCTCAGCCCCCGCAGGGGCAGGATCAGCAAACACACAACGGGGTGCCCGGGGAAGCTGTGGCTGCCCCATCCCTGGCAGCGTTCAAGGCCAGGTTGGACACAGGGGCTTGGAGCACCCTGCTCTAGTGGAAGGTGTCCCTGCCCGTGGCAGGGGTTGGAGCTGGAGGAGCTTTAAGGTCCCTTCCAACCCAATCCAGTCTGGGATTCTATGATTTTCCTTTGCCCTATCAATAAGCTTCCACCTGATCCCAGTGCAACACAAACAACACAATTATAAATCTATAAATTATCACGTGTTTTCTTAATTCCCAGCTCCTGAGATGGCTGCTGGGAAGGCAGCACATGAGTCCCACCAAGGCAGAGGATCCCTTGACAGGGGCCTTGCCCAGGCAGAGGAGAAAGAGCACCCCATCCTGGAGCAGCCCAGAAGCCTTGGTGATGGCTGTGCCGGTGGCAGTGTCACACAGGGTGAGGTGATGTGTCTGCACACACACGGGATGGGGCTGCTCCTCCATTGCTGGGCAGCTTGCAGCAGCACAGCATCCCATCGGTGCTGCTTCCTCCTCCAGCCCCTGCCTGCCTGGTTTGGGCCACATTAGGGCACGTGTTTGCACAAGAACAAGACACTTGCACAACAGGAGCCTTCTCAGCTCTTCAAGGTCCTCTCCATCTCCCCCTGTGACAGAGCTGCTCCTCCTCAGCATCTCATTTCACTTTACAGGAATCCCTCTGACCTCGCTTCCCGCACACTGCTCTTCATCTGACAGCCAAAGCGTGGTTTAGGAGGCTGCAGTGAAATGCACCTACTGCTTTCAGAGAGGTCATTGGGGAGAACCAGGACCAGCCCTTCCTCCACAGTGAATTTGCCTGAGCCAGCTCCTGGATGCTAATCCCATGTGGTTTTCCACAGTCTCCATGCCTGGGTTGAAGCATCCCTGAGGTTGGATCACCCCCCTGGGTCTGAAATGATGGTCTGCAGTAGCTGGTGGTGCTGTGGCAGAGCTGGCTGGAACAGGAGGTGTTAATAGAACTACTAATTCATGCAGATTCACAGTGTAAGAGAGAACCTCACAGTGTTTTCATTTTGAGCACATGAAATTTTAGAGACATTAAAGATTCATCTGCAAACCAGATAAGCCTGAGTGTGCCCTACACATCTACTGCTTTCTTTTGGTACGCTAGATGTGCAGTCCGACCACAGTCTCTCAGGAGCACTGCAAATTATTCCTCTGTAAACTCTTACTGTTAACTGAATAATTATTAAGATCGCATTAGCATTAATGCTTAAGACAATACCCTCCCAATTCCTTATTTCCTGACGGAGCAGGCATTCTTTGCCTGGTGTTAGGTGGTTCTTGCACAGCCCCAGGGCAGGGCAGGTTGAGAGCTGCTGCCTGCAAGGCCCTGATCACCCAAATCAGCCCCTGCCCTGCTCTTATCACTGGGACCAGCTTTAGCTCTGGGCTGAATCGGCTGGGCTGGAAAAGACCTTTCATTTCATCCAGTCCAACTGCTCCCCAGCACTGCCAAGGCCACCACTGACCCATGACACTGAGGCCTCGTCTACACAGTTTGTGAGCACTTCCAGCGATGGTGACTCCAGCACTGCCCTGGGCAGTTCCAATGCCTGAGCACCCTTTGGGCAGGAATTGTTCCTCAGCTCCATCTAAACCTGCCCTGGTGCAGCTTGAGGCCGTCTCCTCTTGTCCCATCCCTTGTTCCTTGGGAGCAGAGCTCAGCCCCCTCCTGGTTCCATCCTCCTCTCAGGCAGTTGTAGGGAACAATAAGGTCCCCCCTGAGCCTTCTCCAGACTGAACCCCCAGGTCCCTCAGCCCTTCCCCATCACACTGTGCTCCAGGCCCTGCACCAGCTCCGGTGCCCTTCTCTGGCCCCACTCCAGCACCTCAATGTCCCTCTTGTAGTGAGGGGCCCAGAGCTGAACCCGGGATTCGAGGTGCGGCCTCAATCAGTGCCCAGCACAGGTGAGCATCTGCCACTTCCGGCCTCTCTCCAAGCAGTAGGTATCCACCTTCCCCATTTACTGCATGACGTGGGCTCTCCATCCCTTATCCCAAGCAGCAGCAGATCTCTGTATGGCTTGGATAAATGCTGCCATCTGCTTCTGCTCCCCAGGCATTGCCGCAGCCATCACTCCTCGGTCTGCTCCTCCACCTTCCATACACACACACAACCTTGCATCATCTCTGCTGGAGAGATGCTTCCCGGCCTGCCCTCATCCTCAGCCCTGCACACCCGAACTGTCCCATTCCCGAGCAGGGACCATGGGGAATGTACACTGCTCCAAGGAGCCGCATCTTCCAAGTAATTCAGGAACAGTGCGTATTTGGAACACCCGCGCGTGTCTGAGTGCCCCTTGAGTTATTTCAGAAGATGACGGTGTTGTCTCATGTCTGAGATGTCTCTGAGTCCAGGCAAAGCCCAGAGCCATGTGCAAAGCAGTAACCGTTAACAGACAGGGAACCGGAACAGAAAAAGCTGCCGCAGCCGCCGCTGACATTGTCTGCAGTGCAAACACGGCTGGGAAACAACACCGGGCGCGGATAACGCCGGGTTCCCAACGCTGGGCCTGATGCCCGGTGCTCCCCGCGTCCCAGGGCGCCCATCTCCCACCGCCTGCAGCACTGCGGGGCCGGGCACGGTGCGGAGCTTCCGGTACCGGCCGCGGGTCCCAGAGCCGCCGGCAATAAATCTGTGCAACGTTCTCACCGCCCCAACGCCTCCATGAGCAGCCGCGGGGCAACCAGGGACCTGCGGGGCCGGGGCCGGGATTGCCGCCCCCCACCCCGCACCAACGGGACGCCCCGCCCAGCGGGGCCGGTCCGGGGCGGAGCCAGGCGCGGGGGTGTCCGCGGGCGCGCAGAAGCGCGGAGGGTCCGCGTTGTGCCATGCGTGACTACGAGGCGGCAACCGCCTTCCTGGGCGAGTGGGGTCGCTTCCAGCGGCTCGTCTTCTTCCTGCTCAGCGCCAGTACCATTCCCAATGGCTTCAATGGGATGTCGGCCGTGTTCCTGGCCGGCACCCCCGAGCACCGGTGCGTCGTGCCCAGCGGGGCCAACCTGAGCGCGGAGTGGCTGAACGCCAGCATCCCGCTGGAGCTGCGGGGCGGGCAGGCGGTGCCGAGCCGCTGCCGCCGCTACCGCCTGGCCGCGCTCACCAACTTGTCTGCGCTGGGGCTGCGGCCCGGCTCCGACGTGGAGCTGGAGTCGCTGGAGCAGGAGCCGTGCCGGGACGGCTGGGAGTACAGCCGCGACGTCTACCGCTCCACCATCGTCACCGAGGTGCGCGGCCGCGGAGACCCCCGAACCCCGGTGCTCGTCACCCTTATCCCGGTACCCTCCATCCTCCCCTTGTTGCCCCCGGCTATGCCCGGCCAGGCTCTGCCGGGGCTTTGGGAGGGTCGTTCTGCCTTGGGAGGGGCGGAACAGGGAGCAGCGACCAGCGGGTGAAGTGCCTGTGGGAGAGGGTCCGGGTGGACGCGATGCAGTGGGGTGAAGGGGGGTACATGGGGTGCAGGGCCCCAGGAGGAGCCCCCGGTCTCTACTTTCATGCTGTACTGTCCATTGAAACCCCAGCTTGTTTGTCTGGGGAGGGCTTTTCTGTACAGGGGAAGGCCAAGGCTTTAAATAGAAACCCAGTCATTTCCTTTGCTGGCATGCTGACTGCCCCGGTAAGCTTTCCACCTGATGGAATCCCTGGTTCCCAGTGGCACTTTGCATGCGGGCATCCAGGCTTTTCCATCACTGCACCAGCAGCCTGGCTGGGTCCAGGGCAGCAATGGGTGCTTGCTGGCCCCAGCACCAGCACCCTCTGCCAGCATTGCCAGCCATTGTGATATGGTTACCAGGAGCTGGGTGAGATGAGATGTGCAAGGCAGGTGCTGTGGTGACTGTCTGCAGCCCACGTGGCTGGTTGTGAGCCTGCTCCTGGCTGTGGCCAAGCCAGCAGCTTGGTGTGTAAGTCTGTACAGTGGCATCAATTGTATGGGGTGTCTGTGGGAATGGTGATGGGTCAGGTCTGGCTTGTTTGGGTTTTCTGGCTGTGCAGCAGCAGGGATGTGTATGTCTCTGCCTGTGCTGGTGAGGAGCCTGGAGCTCTGGTAGAGAAGGAAGACACAGCTCCAAGAAAACACGGCTCCAGTAAAGCTGCTGCTCCTTAGTGTTGTGTGAAAGGGTTTAAAAATAGAGCAGCTCATCCTCACAGCAGCCAGCGTTTGGGTTTGGTGGCTGGCAGGCACGAGCAGCGTGCTGCAGGGAGCTGATGGGCGCACTGATGGCTCACTCTTGGGGTGCACGGCATGGAGGGGGAGCAGTTGTGTGGCCCTTGTCTGGGATCCGTGTAAATCAGCATCAATATCTGCTGCCAGAAAGCATTGCATGGGGGCACAGGTCCTGGCTGAGGGGTGTGTGGCTGCAGGGTTGTGCCCTGGGGATGCGGTCAGGGTCTGTACTGGGGTGTGTGGACATGGGCTGGGCTGCACTGAAGCGTGCGGGGAAGGGAGGCAGCAGGGAACAGTTGGAGGGTAGGGGAGGGCAGGGATGCAGCCTCCTCTCACGTGCCCAAAGCGATGCCATCGGCATGTGTGACACTTGAGTGTGCCTGTCTCCTGACATTTGTGCTGGCAGCGGCGCTTGGTCACCAGGGAGCCCTCACAACACCAAATCAAGGCTTGGGAAGCTCACCCTGCTCCTGGCCTTGGATGAACCGGAGCAGCAGCCCACTGCTGCACATGGACATGCCTGACTGTATCCAGGTAGTGCCGTGGTGCTGCCAGAGCACAGCCAGGTTATCCCATGGTGGCTGTGAACTTGGAATCTGGTTCGGAGTCAGTTCCTCTGAGGGAGGCTGCAAATGAAGAAAAGGAGGAGAAATGCTTTTCCTTCTTACCAAGCAGCAAACAGTTTGGTTGGCAGATGCCAAACAAGAGCCTTCCGTGCCAGACTGATGGGATGCAGCAATGAGGTTTGCCATGGGACCTAGGGCATGCTGTAGAGCAAATAGCACATTCAGGGATGGAAACCAAGTGGCAGGTTCCCATCTGTGAGCCAGATGGAAAAGAAGGATACTTGTTTTGTTTTAAAATTGTCATGGACATTTGGAAACCATACAGAATTTGGTTTCAAAAGCAGGAAAACAAGGCGCTGATGAAACCCTGTGGAGAAGCAGTTCAGCTAAACTTGAGCTGGTTACTTCTGTACCCAACATTTTTCTCCGCATTAGGAAAGGCAGGCCAGGACGTGCTGTCAGAAAAGCTCAGTGAAAAAACATCTTCAGCTGGAGAACTCAATGGAGGGGCAAAACTTGATGGCACGAGATTGAGCTCTGGAAGATTTGATCTGTGCAGTTGCGTCAAATCGTGTTATTACGGCTGCTTGAGGGGAACAGGCTTGGAGATGCCAGTTCCATGGTATTTGGTGTGCAGGGACGTGCTAAACCCTGGGAATGGAGGATCCCAGGCTCAGTCATCTGCTTGGTCTTAAAAATGCAGATGGGGGCTGAAAAGAGCCGTGGTGGAGGGTGACGGAGATGCTGCGAGGGCTGGAGCAGCTCTGCTCTGGAGCCAGGCTGAGAGCTGGGCTGGGGCAGCCTGGAGAAGAGAAGGCTCCTGAAGGGGAGACCTCAGAGCAGCTCCAGTGCCTAAAGGGGCTCCAAGAAACCTGGAGAGGGGCTTTGGACAAGGGATGGAGGGACAGGACAGAGGAATGGCTTTAACCTGCCAGAGGGGAGACTGAGATGAGCTCTTAGGCAGAAGCTCTTCCCTGTGAGGGTGCTGAGGCGCTGGCACAGGGTGCCCAGAGAAGCTGTGGCTGCCCCATCCCTGGCAGTGCTCAAGGCCAGGTTGGACACAGGGGCTTGGAGCAAGCTGCTCAGTGGAAGGTGTCCCTGCCCGTGGCAGGGGGGTGGGACTGGATGAGCTTTAAGGTCGAGCAGGTCCACGTCCCTCTTGTGGTGGTGGCCCCAGAGCTGAGCATGGAACTCCAAGGGGGACAAGTCTCACAAGGCCTTAATAGTGTTTTTCTTGAGCAGCTCTTATTCCTGGTGTTCAGAGCACTTCCTTGGAAGCTTACATGCACTTTGCTCCCCTGTGTGCTTAGCCAGGGACATGACAGAATTACTTATTTCTGGTTAATGAACAATTAGTCCCGTACAGACAGTTTGGAGGTGGTAGCTCCAGATGGTGTAGCTGTGGCCGGGCTGCAGCTCCAGGGCCATGGTGTGCTCAGCACTGGCTGTGATGGATACAGCCTCTGAGGAAGAGAGAAGTTAGATTTCCCTTTCCCCCCAGTACTGCTGGCAAGGGGCCAGCATGCAGCGAGTAAGTGAAAGCCCTGTGTATTGAAGCACAAGTGAAGTCTTTCCATGTTAATGCATGCTCCATCACCGTGCAGTGCCAGTGCATGACCCTCCACGACAGCGAGTGCCTCTGGGGTGGGAGGCTGGTATTTTGGGAGAAGACAAGGTGTGCCTATGGGGTAGGGCTGGATACATCCCTGTATGCTGTGTGTGGCATTGGATCCAACATAGGTGGTGTGGTTTCTTCACTCAGCAGATTGAGGTGCATGTGGAATCAGCTGGACTTGATGTGTTTGTGTGTTTTCAGGTCAAAGACAGCGAGTTCCTGTGCACAGCTCTTCCTTTGTCCTGGGAAAAGGCAAAGGGAACAGCTGGGTGGGAGGCATTTGGCACCAAGGAAGCACAAGAAGGAATTTGGCTTCCTGGGCAAGTTATTATTTAGCTGGGTTTATTTTGCAGCCAAAGTGCCTTTGGCATGGTGGAGGCATTTGAAAACACTGACCCTTCACCATGAGCGACTGAAGCCTGAGGGTTCAGAAGCAGGCGCTGCACTGGCAGCCCTGGAGCAAGGTGTTCAGCACCCCAATAATGGTCTGCATTGGTTCCAAAATCTGCCACCACCTTGACATCACCTTTCCCAGAGCAGGGAAAGGGAAGTGGAGCAGGATGGGTTTCCTTTGCCATGTCAAGCGGATCCCTGTGTGTGTTTTTCACTGTGAGCATCCTTGACCATGTCGAGTGTTCCTGACATGTGTGCTCACACCCACCTGAGCAAATACAGAGGAGATGTGCACCGGTGCGTACCCAGGTGGGCTCATGGCAACATCTCTTCCTTCCCACCAGGGATGAGAAGCTATCTTCCAGCAATGGCTGCCATAGGTCTTAATGATAACGTTGTTGTTATTAACACTATATCAATAATGTTTTGTTATTGATAGAATCGCAGAATGGTTTGGGTTGGAAGGGAGCTTCCAAAGATCTCATCTCTAAGCTTATAGCAGCTTAAAGCCATGATTAATCAGGTTTGATTCTTGGAGGCACATTTTAGTCCTCAAATCTCCGTGTTCCCAAATTAAAGCCTCTGTGTGTGTTTCCTACAAAGAGGCATGGGCTATGTGCTTAAATCCGATTCATCTCTCTGTCACGTAGCTGGTGCTACTCTGCAAGCTGGACACAGGTACCCAGCTTCCCTCTGCTAGCAGGGTACATTCATTCTGCCTGCAAACAGGCACTGACTGCAGCTCTTTCCTCAATTATAGTCCAGAGCAAACTGGAGGAACCACAGCGCATCCCTCCCTGCTTGGGGTTTCCTTCTCGTTATGCAGCAGAAGCAAAGCCCAGCCATCACCCCTTTGATGGTTTGGTTTTGGCAGGACCCCAGTGCTGTCAGATGGCACCTGCGTCTCTTTGCAGCCCAAGAGCTGCTCATTCTTGTTGCCTGTACTGAGCTGAGGATCCTGAGCTGCCCTGAGGGGAGGTTTCTGCTCCACTACCCCTGCCTTGCCGGGCTCAGCTGCCGCTTGCTGTGATGGCTCAGCCCATCCATGCCCCAGCACTGGTGAGGGTGATGTCCCGCTCTCTGATAGCATGGCTAATTATTAAAATGATGCTATACTTTGATCTGGGATCTAATTAGCTTCCTTCTGTGGTAGGGTTATCTAATCCCAGACTAACATGTTTGAAGTCTGTCCATGTGCGCTCCTGGCAGGCGTGCCTTGACTGGCAGATTAGTCACTGGGATGGAGCAAGCCACAGCTCTAGCTTCAGCAGACAGACTCATGATGCTGCTTTTATTCGTCTTGTCTGGGGTTACGAGCAGCCCGAGGTGGAAGTTTCCATGTTGGCTCCTGTCCTAAGCCTCCAGCCCCAGGCAGGGCCAGTCGTGAGGCTGGGTGATGGGCAGTGAGTGAGCCCTGCAGTTTATGGGGATGGAAAGGAAGCTGGAAACACGTTAGTGCAGGAGGAGAAATGTCATTCTGTGCACAGTCTGCATATGTTTTGTCAACCCCTGAAGCTACAGCATTGCAGCAGGTGAACTGAAAACCGTCCCTAGCCAGGGATAGGGCAGTCCTTCACCCTTTTCCATCGCTCTGCTTTCCTGATGGGGAGCATCCTGGGACATGAGGAGCTATGTCCTAGGTGTCGGGGGTGTGATGTGGCAGTTGGAGTGTGGTGGGAGATGGTGCTGGAAATGGGGCCAGGACAGCCCCTGGGCTGCAAACACCAACTGCCCACCTGGTTTGGCATCCGGAGGTGATGGGGTCCCATCAGATGGCTGCCAGCGTTTTGGCCTGATGGGGCTTGCCTGTGCTTTAACAGGGCATTGAGCAGTGACCTTCACTGTGGAAACAAGTGCTGGTGCCAGGGATGGGTGGAAACGTGGGTGTGGGGAAGTGGAATTAAATTATGTGGCAATGTGCATGTCTCCAGCCCATAACCCCTGTGCCTGGACGAGCATTATGGCTGTGTCTGAGCACAGGCTCTTCTCTTGCAGTGGAACCTGGTGTGTGAGGATGACTGGAAAGTCCCACTGACCACCTCCCTGTTCTTTGTGGGAGTCCTCATCGGCTCCTTCATCTCAGGGCAGCTCTCAGACAGGTAACACCACAGCTGCCTGTTGATGAGGAAGCCATAAAAGCCACTGTGCTCCCCTGGGGTATTTAGCAGAGAGGCTTCCAAACTCGATGGGAATCTTAATCCTAAAGCCACCAGCATTAAGTTCCATGTGATCTGAATTTAGTCTCCTGGCTCCTGCCCCACTGCAGAAGTCAGTCAGTGTTACTGTTTGAAAGGGAGACGAGATAATCACTAAATCCCACTGGTGCCATGTGCCCGCTGGGAGCATCAGAGAAGGCCTGTGTGCCCCATCGCCCCCCCGGGAGCCCAGCACCTTCTGTGAGCTATTCACTGGGTTGCTTGGGAAGTGTTTTGTCAGTGAAGGGAATGTTCTGAGCCTGTAACTGAGGGGTTTCCCCTCTGCTGCTGCAGAAACCTCTCCTAAGTCAAGGGCTGCTGCTGGCAGGGCAGCCTGGGCAGCATCCATGCACAGGGCAGCAGCCCTGGGTGTGCAAACCTAAACATAACCTTGCTTTTGCTCTTACCTTCCCACGAGGAAATGCTACATAATCCTAATGCAGAGGAGCAGGTGAGAGAAAGGGTACAATGACAACTCAGACCGAAACCCATTGGTAAAGCCGTTTAATACATTCAAAGCATGATGGTGTTGCAATGTATAGATGCCAGTAGCCTAAAAGCCATCACTTCCTAACTTTCAGCTGTGTGGCTTGAAATCTTCATGTGCCTCACTTACGGCTCCCTGAAGTTTTCTTTTTCTTCTTGGTTTATTTCCTGCATCTTGGTAATTAAAATATTGTTAGTGCTTATGAAACTAATAACTTAAAGATTATAAATAATTAATAACTTAAAGCATTCTTTAAGATGAACAAACCTCAGGTTGTGCCGAGCTGCATTGCTTGAGGTTGGCTGTTTGTGCTCCCTCCTGCTCTCTTACACTGCCTCTCTCCACCAATACGTGCTGTTTCGGTAACAATCTTTCTCCTTTGCAAAAGGTTTGGCAGGAAGAGCATCCTCTTTCTGACCATGGCCGTGCAGACTGCCTTCAGCTTCCTGCAGATCTTCTCCATCAGCTGGGAGATGTTCACAGTGCTCTTTCTCATAGTGGGAATGGGACAGATCTCAAACTACGTGGTGGCCTTCATACTGGGTATGAGCACGTCTGCATTGGATTCAATACTTGTTTCATGTACTGTTATTTTCTTTTCCCCTCTGAACATTTAGTTAGACAGCACTGAAGCCTCGCTGGTACAACTCCTTATTTAGGCCAGTGTGAATTTTTTGCTCTTGGCTACATCAAGCCTACATTTCCTATAGGTTTAGAGGAAAGGAAGAGAGCAGGAAGACTCTAAATAAAGATCTGTTTCCTTCTTCTTTGGAGAAGTTCAAGGCAGTGTTCAGGGTTTGTTATCAGCAGAAGCAGGTCTGAGACAGAAAAGGCATTCGGGTTCCTCCCTGTCGGGGGGAATTATGGGGATGACTGATGCAGGCCTCGGGTGGGAGCTGCGATATGCAAGAGTTGTCTCGTGTGTAGGTATATGTTTATGTCAGTTTTTCATATCATAAAATCCCAGCCTGGTTTGTGTTGAAGGGACCTTAAAGCTCCTCCAGTTCCAACCCCTGCCACTGGCAGGGAATCCTTCCATTCGAGCAGCTTGCTCCAAGCCCCTGTGTCCAACCTGGCCTTGAGCACTGCCAGGGATGGGGCAGCCACAGCTTCTCTGGGCACCCTGTGCCAGCGCCTCAGCACCCTCCCAGGGAAGAGCTTCTGCCTAAGAGCTCATCTCAGTCTCCCCTCTGCCAGGTTAAAGCCATTCCCCTTGGCCCGTCCCTACAGGCCCTTGTACAAAGCCCCTCTTCAGGTTTCTTGTTGGCCCCTTCAGGTATTGGTAACCAATTTAGGTATTTTAAATGTAGGTATTTTAAACCAGTTGCATTAGTATTACAATTTGTACTTCTTAATATGAGCTAGTCTAAATTAAAACCTAGTAGTTAATGCTGTTCTTTCCAACCCCCCGAGTCTTTAATGCTGGGCAGGAAACAGAACAGAACATGATGTGAAATCAGTGCTGTGGAGGGGATGCACCATCATGTCCCTGGGGCAGCCCTGAGTCACCGCTGCCAGTGGTGGAGGGAGGATTAAGTAGGTCAGGCTGTCAGCAGGGAGATCACTTGCCATTGCTGTTGCCATCCCAGTGCCACTGCTCCCCCTGTCCCGGGAGTTAACTCCTGTGTGGAGCTGATGGAGCCAGAGCGAGTGCCTGCCGTGGGAAAACAGTGACATGGGCACATATAAAGCCCCCATTGATGCTGGCTGTGCTGCAGCCCTGGCACCCCCATCCCCAAGTGTTTGTCTTTTCAATGGGCCACCTTAGCGCAGGTTTCTCTTGTCATTCCAGCTTCCAATATCCAAAACTGTGTTGCTGCCCTGTGTATAACACAGACCCTGCTCCAGCCCCCCGGGCTCTTCCTGCCCTTTGCACTATTGCTTCCACCTTCATGAGAATAGTTTCCTCCCAGGGATGGTGGTGAAAGTCTATAGAGATGTTTTTAACCACATCCTGTGCATGACACAGTGGCTGTAGGATGCTTTCATGGGCTGCTACCTGGCTACTGCAGCAGTAGCATTGTTAGATGATGGCATCTTCGCTGGTGGTGTCCTACAGCCTGTGATGTGCTGGTCCAACATTCAGCCTTCTGTTCCAAACAATAAATATTGAGTTTGTTTTCCACCTCACTGTAATTCCCATCCTTCCATCCCATGTCAGACCTGAAGTGCTCAGCAGCGAACTTAACATCTTAAATCCCAATGGGTTCAGTGCAGGAGCATGTTATGTCCTAGACAAGCATGGGGGGAAGGTTCCTGAAAGGCTGCCAGCCATTCCCTGCGTGCTCTTATCCATCTCTGACAACGCATTAACCAAAGCAAACAGAAGTCACTTCTTCATCTGGAGGTCCCCAATACTCCTCCCAGCAGCTTTACTGTACTGGGTGGGTTGTGTTGTGCTGCTCCTTCCAAAGATTGTTTAGCTTAACTTTCTCATAAATGCAGTATTGAGTGATGCTTGGAAAGAAAGCGTTGAGATGCTAATCCACCCTCCCTTGTTTTGAACAGGAACAGAAATCCTGGGCAAATCAGTTCGTATTATATTCTCTACATTAGGAATTTGCATATTTTTTGCCATTGGCTACATGTTGCTGCCACTGTTTGCTTACTTCATCAGAGACTGGCAGATGCTGCTGCTGGCACTCACGATCCCGGGGCTGTTCTGCATCCCGCTCTGGTGGTGAGTGCCGCTTTTCAGTCAAGTTAACTACCTGCAGAGTCCTGCTGGTGCTGGCCCTGTGCTTGAAGCCACTTGTGCATTGGCTTTCTAGAGCAGTTGGGAGTGCTGTATTTGATTTGTGGCTCTGGACACTATCCCTGTAGTACCACTGTGTGATTTGTTCTAACTTTGCTTCCTTCCTTTTTTAATTTAAGCTGTTTTTTAATGTGGATTCACTTGCTGATGGGTACTGAAATCCCAGACTGGTTTGGGTTGGAAGGGAACTTAAAGCTCCCCCAGCTCCAACCCCTGCCACAGGCAGGAACACCTTCCACTAGAGCAGCTTGCTCCAAGCCCCTGTGTCCAACCTGGCCTTGAGCACTGCCAGGGATGGAGCAGCCACAGCTTCTGGGATACCTCAGTGACAGGCTGAGCCCATTCTCTCGCACACAGCAGTTTATTGCACTTGCTATCATTAAGCAGTTCACTGCGCTCAATGTCACTAAGTCGCAGGCCAGCCCTCTCCCACAGGCTCTGTGTGCCAGGAGCCCTGTGTCCTCCCAGCCTTGGCTTTGGCTGCTGGAACAGGACTTTGATTTGTGAGCTCCTTCAGCCTGTGTAAGCATCTGCTTAAGCCAAAGGTTGGCTCTTCCTTCCCCTGCTCCTCTCAGCCATCCCACACTGTCCTCTTGGTAGAGTCCATGTTTTCTTTCATCTTTCCACTGCACTCACCCATCCCTGCTCTGGAGCACTGGTGATGTGTAGGTGCACCCTCACTTGCCCATCATTGCTGTGGTAAACTGTGAGGTTTGTATAGAAGATTCCTATGACACAGAGCCTTTGAATATATCCTGTGCATAGTTAAAGCATTTCCACATCGTGTGTGGTTCCCTAAGAACTTTGTTGCTCACCGCTGGCTAAGCTACCCCCACCTTTGCTGTCTGTCTGGTGACATCTGGGGTTTGTCTGCTGGGCATCAATTACCCCTTAACAACCAACCACCCAGGGCAAGGGCCTAAGCGTGCATCTACTTCAGCACAAGAATAAACACATCCCACAGATTGGAATTCTCCCATTGATCCCGGTGGGACAAATCCATGAATTACATTGCCCATGTGCTCCTGTGCTGACTGTCTTCTGCTGCAGGCAATCTGTGAGCTGAGAGTGGAACTCACAGAGACGATACATGTGGTTTTAATAACTCTACGTAACAAGCGTTGAGTCATTTATTCTGAAACCCATTGCAGGATCATTCCTGAATCCCCTCGGTGGCTGATCTCCCAGGGAAGGTATAAGGAGGCAGAAGTTATTATCCGAAAGGCTGCAAAAATAAATGGTGTTCCAGCGCCAGAAGTGCTTTTTGACACCGCAGAGGTATGTTGCATACATCCTGGTGCTTTACCTCACCAGAACTTTCCCCCTTTGGCCAGTTGACTTGTTGGGAGATGCTGGCACAGAAACGGTTTGCACCAGCAGCTCTTCAGGGCTGGCAGTGACTGTTGGTGTGAGGTAAGTGCTGGGTTAGTGAGTTCAATACAAGAAGCCAGAGGGGCTTTTGTCTGGTTGGTTTTTACAGGGAAATGCTCTTCCTCAGCAGTGGTTGGTTGTGGTTTTCAGGACAAGGGCGACCCAGATTGCTTCATCCTTTGGCACTGAGAAGACCCGAGGAGGATGTGTTTGTCCCCATTTCAGCTTGGTTGTGGTGTTAGGGGTTTGCAGTTTAACAGCCACCCTTTGTAGGGTGTGCAGGGGACCCTAAATTAGCACCCACATGTACTGGGGCTGGGTGGCACAAAACAAGCACCCCAGTGCTACACGGGCACATGAAAACCACAAGTAGCAATGGTGGTGAAGAATATCAAGCTCTTCAGGTCTGTTCTTCTGCTGTGTTTCACATGTATTGGTTAAAAGGAGAAAGCCCAGCACAGCCCCAGCAAGCCAGGGAGCTGCTCAGCAGCAGCACAATGGTTGGTTCTTGGGCTCCTCTCCCCCTCTAGTGGCTCTGCCCTCGACGAAGTGCCTGAAGAAGCACAGACGTTTCTCCTGTGCAAAGAAACCAGCCACGCATCAGTAATACCCGTGTGTCTGTATGAGAGATCTCTCTTCACTGCGGTTGGGCCTCCTGATGTCCCCCAATGGAGCACCGCGTGCTCCTTTGCAAGAAAGATGCTGTGTGCTGCACCTCCCATGGGCTGGATTCATCCCTTCAATGTCATGTTCACACTTTGGGTGAGCTGCGAAGATCTCTTTTCCAAGTGTAAACCGAAGTGCATATTCCAGCTATGGGAAGCTCATCCTACAGACACCATGGGAAAGCATTTTCCTTACTTCACAGCCAGAGGTCAGATGTCTTTCATGCTGGACATGACTTTTCAGGCTCCAGTGCGTGTTTTGCTTTCCATCACTCCTGTGTATTTGTGAGACCAAGCAGCAGCTCCACTGTCATTTATCACATGGGAATCTTGTGTGCCAAAGCGTCTGTCCACCAAATCCTGAGGATGATGTTTGCACGTTAAGTCCTCCACTGGAAGTGTTTCTCAAACGTTGCTATAAAGACATTCCTTGGAAACCATCCTCCCTTCCTAGGAAAGGAAATCCGCTGGGTAGCCCCATAGGAGGACCACGGTGGTTCCCTCTTTGGGCCTGGGGGGAAGCCTGGCCACTAGCACTGGCTTTGTCCCAGCAAGGACCCTCCATGCAGGCAGAAGAGCTCCCTAATGCCAGCCGGAAGATTCCAGCTTCAAGCCTTAAACTGGACCCTCTGTCTCCAATGATGCCACCATGCTGAGCTCTGGCATCCGTCCTCCCCACAGGCAGCAGAACTGGGTGGTTTTCTGCATTGATTTCCCATTGTTTGTGAAGGTTGAACAGAAGAGTTGAGTGGACAGTGCACAAACAGTGCCTTTGGTAATGAGGTTACTCCTGGAAGCTCTATGTTAGATCCATAAGGAAGTGTTGACGTGTCTGTCTTGTCAGCTGGCACCCTTTTCATCAGTCAGCACGAGCAGTGGTCTCAGTGCTACCTTTCTTATAACAAAAACCTGGAAACTCCCACGAGTACAGTGGGTGCACACAAGCTTTACCTAAGGACTGCCCTCCCTGGTGCAGAAGTGGCCCTTGGGCTGACTGGTTATCCCCTGATAGAGTCGTAACATCATAACTGCCCAGACCTGTGGGTGGCAGAGGTTGCTTTGCTCTTAGGTGTGTGGGAATGTTTTGGTCTTCTTTTCCTCTTTCCTTCAGATGCAGGATTGGAAGCCTCAGCAGCAGCAGAAGGCTATCCTTCTGGACCTATTTCGAACCCGAAACATTGCAACTATTACTATTATGTCATTACTTTTGTGGTAAGGAAATGTGTATTCCTACAGTACCCAGGCAATAGAACACTTTCTGATTTGAGGGCACATGCCACAGGTTTAGATAATAAGTCTAAGCCTCAGAGCCCATCCACATGGTCCTTGGCCCTCAGTGTCCTTGCACCCACACTGCACTAATACATAAGAGTATGGAGAGAACAGCGTCGACTTAGATGTAAAATAGCTAGGAAATTATAGGTAACAGCTTGTGTATTGCAAATTCTGTTGCTTTGGTTCCTTTAAAGAAGCTCCCAACTCTATAATCACTATTTGAAGAGAAATGTCCTCCTTGAAGCAAAGGCAGCAACTCAGTGACATAACAAGAAGCAGACCCATGGCCGGTGGTTTGGTTTGGTTTCTGTACGCTGCCCATCTCAGTGAGATCCTGGTCCCTGTCTGGGCAGCCACAAGGAATGAGGACCCAATAATACCACATAGACAAAACGAGGACCCTTTGCTGTACATACTTCCCCCAGCAGAAAGGAACTGGCTAGCACACTTGGCATGCCAGAGTAAGGCATTCCTGAGATTTGAAACCCGAACATCCAGCTCTCTCATGAAGATTAAATAAGATGTAACGGAACTGCTGAGGGTGGGAGATCCTGTCACTGGAGTTGGCTACAAGTAGGAATGTAGTTGGCATGGGAAGCTTTCCAGAGTTACTTCACTGTGCCGTTAATGACTGCATTGTAGTGAAAAGCCTTTGTGAGCGACCTGCATAAAGCCTTTTACTTGGTCTAGTGTATGCAGGAAGGACAGAGAAATCAGAGGTCTCTTCCAGCCGCTGTGGATATGGTCACTGGAAGGGATGACAGAATTAGAAAGATGGGGATGCCACAATGCCCATGGCTTAATGGTGCATCCTATTTTTGTCACAACATCTGAGGCAACACTTGGAGGCGTTCAGAGACTGGTGTCTCTGGAATCATTTGGGTTTATTGCTTTCCTCAGGTTCTTCACGTCAGTTGGTTACTTTGGCCTGTCCCTCAGCACTCCAAACTGGCATGGAAATGCCTACATCAACTGTTTCCTTTCGGCTGTGATTGAAGTTCCAGCTTATGTGATTGCCTGGCTCCTCCTCCGCTGCCTCCCCCGGCGCTACTCCTTAGCTGGCATCTTCTTTCTAGGGGGAGGTGTTGTCCTCTTCATTCAGCTGGTTCCTGCAGGTACAAGGTTCAATACATGACTTGAGCATGTAAAATGTCAGAAATAGTTTATGGTACTAATAGTCCTGGAAAATTGCTGGAAACCATGATCGCGTTTACGATTTGGAGTCAAGTTTGTGCTGATCACTTGCAGCCATCATGTGTTTTTATGTAGATGCTGAGTCATGCACGGCTGTCATTTATTGTATCAGATTACTGAGCTTTTTATAGCCCAGGGGAACCTGGAATTGTAAAATGAGAGCCAAAAGTGTACTGTGATTTATCTGGTTGTGCATAGAGGCTAAAAAGCCCTGCAAGTCTTCCAGATCTCACTGTGTGTAAATCTCTGCAGGATTTGATGAAAAAGGGTGGATTTAAGCTTGTCTTTTATTGCTGTGCAATCCAGTTTTGTTCCATTTCAAGAATGCTGTTTTACTTGGAAACAACTGAAATCTGAACAGTACGAAATAACCTGAGCATCTACATTGTGTTCAGTGGGAAGTTTGGAACCAAGTCATCTAGGGATGGGGCTAATACATTGTCTAATTTTATGTATACACACATACATATACATATATGTATATATGCAAAATGTATAATGCATTCTATAATTAAAACCACAACCACTAGGGAAGAACCAGTGATCTGATCTTTGGGATATAGAAGAAATACAAGTAGTGAGTGCAGGATGCTGTTTATTCACCTTGATTTCATTTTTTCTCCTCCAGATTTTAATGTCCTGTCTGTGGGCCTGGTGATGCTTGGGAAATTTGGCATCACAGCTGCGTTTTCAATGCTTTATGTCTACAATGTGGAGCTGTACCCAACGCTAGTGCGAAACATGGCAGTCGGAGCTACTTCCACCGCTTCCAGGCTGGGCAGCATCATTGCTCCTTACTTTGTTTACCTGGGTGAGACAGCTTGTGTTCCTTGCTTTGTGCTTCACAACTGCCCAGAGAAATTCTCTGAGCTTCTGCAGTGCAGGTTCAGCTTTAAGTCCCTTCACTTGTTGTCTCTTAAGTCCTTCCTCTCACCTTGGGTCTGTACATGGAAATGACCATCATGTTGCAGGCAGTAAAGGGTAACAGAGATGAGGGGATTAAGGGTGGAAGTATCTGGACTCTGGCAGAACATTGCTGGTGTCCTGCTAAGGGAGCTTTGCTGGTTCACCATGGCAGGAAAGGGAAGACTACTTTTACTGTCTGTAACTCACCTGTGTTCTCTCTCACATCTACATCCCAGTATGAGTGTAACAAACTGCACCAAAAGTAATGAGAATACATGGTCTTTATTTCATACTTGTACAGTGCAAATGTAAAGTAAAAGGGACAGCGGGACTGTGATGCATCTTAGGGTCTTCAGTCTCTATTGCAGCACGGGTAACAATAATAGTTTTTAAACCAAACTGTTGGTTGGGTTTTTGAGGTTTTTTGCATCCCAGGTTTCCATAGGCTCAGCCTTTCAAAGAACACTTGTTCCAAAAACCTCTTGTTCCAGTCATCAGAATAGGAGGTTTTAAGAGAAACTTGTCAGCTGCTGATCTTTGCAACAGCTAAATTAGAACTCACAGTTCATCCAGCTCATGAACACAGAAGAGATCAAATCACAAACTTTGACTCTGTATGCAATACCCAGAGGTCTTCACTTCACTGCTAGTTTATGCCACACATCGTAAAGCATGTTGTTGTAAACCAACTTAAAGCTGGCAAGTCCAGTTTGGTATTTTCTGTACCATAAATAATCTAACTCCTAGCTAATCCCTTGACTGAAAGACCTTTTCCTTGCTGTGCTATTGTGACTTGAAGGTCTTGCATCCTGCCCAAACACTTGTGCGCTGGCTTCAGGCTGCTGGCAGGGGCCGCTGCCTTCTAGTCCAAAATGATATTCTGGGTAGAGCAAGGTCAGAGCCTCTTCTCTGTCATGGGAGGCCTGATGCTCTCCCCTGTGCAGTCAGGAAGGTAATTAAGGATTCCCCTGTTAGCTGCCTGTTAGTCTGTAATTGGCCTGTTCTTTTGCACAAGCCCAGCAGGATGCACGATCCCAGGCAGCTGATGAGTGCTGGGTTGTTTCAGCACTTTTCCTCTCTCATGTTGAATTATTTAACGGAGGATTTGGTTCCTGATGACAGAGTAGTATTGAAGGCTCCAGCAGTGATCTCAGCAGAGCTGTTACCTTGCAAAGACGTTGGCTATCCCAGTTGGAAGTGTACAAAAATCCTATTAGCTGCTACACAGACATCTGGGATGGCATGAAACCAATGGCAGGTGTTGACTATCCTAGAGTGCACGCTGTAGTTTTAAAACTGAAAACATCTCCAGACAGATAACAGAAGTAAATCGGGTTTGGATTCACCTTTGATATTTATGAAGAGTTCAGCTAATAATTCCCAATTAATTCTGCGTTCCAGCAATGTTGGGAATATAAGTTTTACCCATGGAGTTGCTGGTTGTGTACATTAAGTACTGTTGTCATGTCCTGTGTTCTTACAGATGCCTATGACAAATACCTCCCTTATATCCTGATGGGAAGCCTGACTGTGCTGATTGGGATTCTTACCCTGTTTCTCCCAGAGAGCTACGGCAATTCCCTGCCTGAGAGCTTTGAGCAGATGCTGAAGGTGAAGTGGTAAGGTGGTTTTCCTTCATCCTATCATTACAAGAATTCAGCACCTCTTTCTACATAGTCCTTTTTCACAACCAGTAAAGATGTAAATCAGTAAACAAGGCTGGGTTGGATGGGGCTTGGAGCACTCTGCTCTAGTGGAAGGTGTCCCTGCCCATGGCAGGGGGTTGGAACTGGGTGAGCTTTAAGGTCCCTTCCAACCGGAAGCATTCCATGAGTCTATGATTCCGTTTCATCAGATCCCCTGCAAAACATCAGATCTTTCAAAGTGAACCTGAGAGTGCTGTGCTTGAAAGTGGGCACCCAGAAAGCAAGGCTGACCCTCGCATCACCTTCAGGCTGCTGCTTCCTATCTCCCAACACTTTCAATCCTTTCTAGCACTCGCTGTCCTTAACTTTTCATTTAAGCTATTCATTTAGCGGGATGACGTACATTCCAAAACACTTCACTCTTTCCATGTAAACTCATTAGGTACCACTCCAAATTAAACACAGGATTGCAATTCTCTAGCCTCTTTCATTTGGGAGGCTACCAGTTTACCAGTTGCCATTGTGGAGGAAAATTCTTGGGAGCAGCAGGCTTCTTGCATAAGCAGATTGAAGCAGCTGAATTACAGTGAACGGTGTTCAAGTTCCCAGGGTTGTTTTGCTGCGCTACTTCTGCCATCCGGAAAGGTGTAATTTACAGAGCACTACGTTTTCCCTAACGCTTGTATTGGTGGTGTAACGTGGTTATTTCAGTGGTGGTAATTAGGAGGGGGAAGTGCTGATGACACCCTGTAAAATGTTCTCTGGCTTCTCAGTCTTTTACTTGATTTCAGTTTCAGAAATAGGCAACAAACCACTGGCATTAGGAATGCAAAGGAGAGTCCTAAAGTTCTGGTAACACCCTTGTGAAGAAGGATGCATGCTCAGAGGGGCTGAAAGAAGAACGACACCTTCTCAGAATGCATCTTCTGCCAGAGGAAAACCCAAAAGTCAATGCTACTGCACCACAGTTGTTATCCCTTGTGCTACTGTACCCAAATACAGAGTTTACTAACAGATGCTGTCTAGTCCTGTAGGACTCTCAGTCTGTAATTCAGTGTCCCGAAACTTGGGGTTTCTCCCTTGCTGAGAAATGGGGGCCTGCCTGTGCTAAACACAATTCAAGGAGTAAGCTAGAAATGAGTGTTAGGAATAGTACAGCAATGACTCCCGTCAGTCAGGTACCCAATGAAAGCTGCTTAAAGGAAAGAAAGGATAGTGAACCTAATGCTGGTGGTTTTTCTCACTATGCCTGTTGACTGGATGAAGGGGAGCTGGGGTCTGTCTCTGAAAACCTCAGCACGTGCCCCCGAAGGGAAGATCTTCCTTTGAATTCTGGGACCAAAGCCTAATAGACTAAGTAGGGTCAGAATTTAGTTGTAGCAAGGCAGACATGCACTTCAATATAAGGACGTGGGTTTCGTACAAGACATCAGAGTATCTTCTGATGTCGCTTGCTTTTCCCAGGAGCTGGGATCCACTTGTCCCTGTAAAAACTGATGCTTGTTTATAAAGCCTGGGCCCACTGAAATCCTTGGGCTTCGTGAATGTTTGGTGTCCTTGTGGATGGAGGGGGAATCTTTAATGCTGAGTAAGGACTACAGCTTGCTGAGCACCTGAGGGGCTGTGCCTTCTTTCAGAAGAAACATGGGCTTAAGCAAGTCAGTGGTCCCATCCAAATAGCTTTAGCTTTCAGGTGTTTCATGGTATATGGGCATAAGCACACTTTTTAGATCTTGGGGGTTGTGTTTTTTCCAAAGCATTTCATCTGAATATAAACCACATCATTCTGTACCTTCAGAGAAAGTACAGAGAAGACAGTTTTAAAAGCCTCTGCATAATCTTTGTACCATTTACAGATTTAAAGGGGATTTGATGCTCACAAAAATCTGACGTTCTGTTCTGGAGATGTTCACCTGCAGCTGTTAAAAACCACAAAAGGGCTAATTTGGGACCACAGGCTTTTTCAGAACAAAAAACCCCACCAAACCCAGTGTTTTGTTCTTCAAATCCTACAGGTTATGGATGTAACTTCAGCAACACTAGATTGGATGAAAACAAAGGTAGAGCTTAGAGTTGTGCTACTACTGTTTAGTGAACACTACATAGCAGAATACCTTCTATTTTCCTATTTATTGGCAGTGCATATAGGTCTTAGCCACATAGTCCATCAGACCTGGTAGACTGATTTTTATCCTCTATAAATATCAATTAGCCATGATTTGATTTCTGTAGGGCCAACAAAAGCATTCTGTCTTGCCTCTAATGGGAGAGTTTGTGGCAAGCTGGTCTTGTGGCGGAACTGTGCACAGGAAGGAAGCTCTCCCTCCAAGTTCAAGCACAAATATAAAGCTTTATAACATGTAAGTGCAAGGAACTTGTGCAATTGCTTTAAGCCGCTCTTTGGGATGCAGAAATACCATTTACTTTCACTTTAGTTTGCTGCAGTTAGGCTTTTGCCATGATTGTAATGCGAGGCAACCATTATCCTGTGACCCCTGATGTTCTCGTCCCTTCTGAAGCTGAAATTTCCCTGATATCAGCAGTATTTAATCTTGGGTTTGCTTACTACAAAGTTAATCTATAGAATAGCAGTTTAGACATAACTACATTTGTCAGCAGAGCCTTTGTATCAGCATGGGACAGGTTTGACTTGATTAAATAGAGGTGGCCGTATCTTTATGAAGATGTTTATATTGACACTTTGTGGCTTGGGTGTTTCTAAAAAGTAAATATTTTTGTACTCTTGAACTCCGTAGTAACTTAACCCATTTCTCCTTTTTTAAATAAGCAAAAGGGTTGTGTTGGGTTTTGTTTTAAATACCTTGTTTTAATTGGTCTCATTTTTCTTACTTGATTGCAAGCTGGTGTTACATTTTAGTGTTTTTAATGGCACATTTAAGCAAAGACAGATCTCTCCCAGTTGTGGAATAACTTTCTGAAGAGTACACGATGTTGTTACAAGGCCTCATGGTGCCTGAGAATGGTGAAAAACAGCAGAAGGGGATTGCTTCAGCTGATAAAGCATTTGCAAGGAGGATTTTTGTCCTCTGTCAGTGTCTTTCCCCAGGCTCGCAGGATGCAAAGAGCAATGGTCTGTGGAAGAACCCAACGGGGATGAATCTGCAGTGCCAGTTGGTGGCCAGTTACTATTAATTGTAAAGCTGAAGGAAACAGCACTGGTTTAGTAGCCTTTAGCAGAAGTTAAATGTACTGCTATGAGCTATTTAAGCCTCTCGCTGCATTCTTCAGCGGGAAGGGCAGGAGGGGAAGCACCAGCGGGACCACTGCCACTGATGTTGCGCTGTGTCTCAATTGTCACCACTGTCACGTTGACCTGGGTCTGCCTGTGCAACCTTTGATCCTGGGATGGTTAACTGGATGTGCTAAAGCATATATGAACTGTTGTAACTGCCACTCATTCACGTGTGTCTTCATGGTAATAAAAATGTGCGCTGGCACTGTGTAACCTGCTTTCCGTGTGGAGTGTGATTTAATGGGAGGTCTCCTCACTTTAACGCTGTGGGTAAAGAGGTGTAAAAAGGTAGTTTAAAATGTACGTAGCAAGGATAATGTATGAAAATATCCAGACCCCAGTCAGGCTCAGTGATGATTTTGAGGTTTAACTTCTATTTTGTCCATTTCACACTTCTGAGATTTTTCACAGCTGTGAAAAACATGATTCCAACACGGAACGAAAGCTCTTTTTAAACAGAAGCATCCAAAATGCTGTAAAAGGCGTACATTTGTCTTTTATCAATTGGAGGTGAAGACACCATTCACAAAAGGCTGCTCGGAAATGTGAATTAGCCCAACGCTGGCGGTCAGGGAGCAGCAGCGGAGCAGGCAGCGCTCCTGCCTGCAGGGCTCCGTGCATCACCCGGCACACCGAGGTCGCCTCTTCGGCCCTTGCCGGCAACACAACGAGAGGCGCTGCCCGAAGCCGGGCCTGGGCTCTCCCTCGGGCCTCTGCCCGGCGCCGAGGCGCGGCAAGCTCCCGGCAGCTACCCCGGCCGCGGTGGCGCAGGGAGCGCCGGAGCCGGCGCCGGCCCCGGGTTCGCCTCGGGCCGAGCCCCCGCCGCGCCTCCGTGCGGCGCGGGGCATGCCGGGAGCCGCCGAGGCTGCCGCGGCGCGCCGGGCCGGGCCGGGCCAAGAGGGCGGCGGTGCCGGCAGTGAGCGCCCGGCTCCACCTGAGGGGCCTCCGCCTGCAAACCCCACCCCCGGCCGCTCCCCCGCCGGCGAGGCCCGGCCCATGGCGAGGCGCCCCGCAGGCTGCGCGGCGGCTCGGGGTGGCCGCTTCCTGCCCGCGCCAGACCGGCCCGCAGGTAGCGGCGGCCGCAGCTCGCCATGCGCGACTACGACGAGGTGACCGCCTTCTTGGGCGAGTGGGGTCGCTTCCAGCGGCTCGTCTTCTTCCTGCTCAGCGCCAGCATCATCCCCAATGGCTTCAACGGCCTCTCCATCGTGTTCCTGGCCGGCACCCCCGAGCACCGGTGCGTCGTGCCCAGCGGGGCCAACCTGAGCGCGGAGTGGCTGAACGCCAGCATCCCGCTGGAGCTGCGGGGCGGGCAGGCGGTGCCGAGCCGCTGCCGCCGCTACCGCCTGGCCGCGCTCACCAACTTGTCTGCGCTGGGGCTGCGGCCCGGCTCCGACGTGGAGCTGGAGTCGCTGGAGCAGGAGCCGTGCCGGGACGGCTGGGAGTACAGCCGCGACGTCTACCGCTCCACCATCGTCACCGAGGTGCGCGGGGCGCAGGACCGGGGCTGCGGGGGGAAGCGCGGGGTTATCCTGGTGCCGGGTCTGTTCGCTTTCCCTTGTAAAAGTAGCCTCTAAGCGCAGCTCATTTAGTGCATGTGC
Organism: Amazona ochrocephala; assembly: GCA_039720435.1. NCBI lineage: Eukaryota > Metazoa > Chordata > Aves > Psittaciformes > Psittacidae > Amazona > Amazona ochrocephala. The sequence goes on from CM077889.1 coordinate 19,284,404, forward strand.
TGTGCTGCTGAATGGGCTTCATCTGGTACCTGTATTGTGGCTTGGAGCAGGGGTCGGTGCAGGGATAGCTGGTGCGCCCGACTGGTGATTCAGAGAGGTCTCATTGGGCTCGGGAGATCAAAAGGGTTTGGTTTTGTGCACGATGCACCAGTCAGGAATCCCTGGCGTGATGCTGTGTCCAAAAGGACACCGAACTTTATCTGCTCGGCCTGCGATGCCTCTGCTTTGACCGTGCCCGCTGCTTTGATGTCCCCATTCACCTGCAGGGGCAGGTCATGTTCTCCTCTGCTCGTATGCACCCCGTGAGCCAAGCCTGTGGTCAGGGCAGGCAACACAGTTGAAGCTGTGCCAATGGTCCCTCTTGTTTTATGTGGAAGCTGAAGGGATCCACAGGTGCTGATTGCCTTAAAGTGCGAGGAAAGAGATTTTGAGGAATACTTGGATTTCCGAACATGTACAGTTTGTTGGGGTTGCTTTGTGTCAAAAGGCTTATAAACCGTTTGTACAGTCCCATTGCCTGTTTGTGCCTGTGGACAAGTTTTACAGAGCTGGAACTATAACTGTTGTTATTCCTTGCTTTGCAAAATGGGGTGTTTGGATAGTGATGGGTGTGAGTATTTAACGAACATAACCATTAAGTACACAGCACAGAAGGCTTCCTCAGAAGGTCTGGGGTGAGGAAGGGAGTGTGGGAGAGGAGCCGTGGCAGTGCAGGGAATCATGGAACGGTTGCACTGGAGTTGTTGGAAACTTCCCTCAAACACGCGGGGCAGCGGGGCCTTGAGTGATGCCACAAGGCATAACCTCCACCTATTTCTGAAGAGCTGCTGGAGAGGAAAGCTGCTCTGAGTCTCTAGACCCTGCTTCTTGCTGAAATGCGCTGTTGTGTGAGGCTGCGCCGCTCTTAGGGCAGCGTGAGGCACTTGGCATCTTCTCATGGCAGTCCCATTCACGGCTGAAATGCAGGTTTTATTCCAGTGCCGTACTCTAATGTTTCACTTGGCTTAGACGTGGTTTCAGCCAGTGCTTTGTCTCTGGAGCTTCTTCACTGAGCTTTGCCTTGGTGTAAATTAAAACATCCTGAGCTATCGGGGTATGTCCAGGAGTCCTATAATCTATGAACAACAGGAGCTCACATTTTGCTGCGCCTCCCCTGCAGCTCTGGTTTTGGCAGATGTTCCGTGCCTGTGGGAGGTAATTCACTGCCCAGACATCGTGCACCGAGGCAGTTTTGGGTTGGGTTTTTTCCCCCTTTATTAATGCCTCTGAGGGAGTTTTGCAAGAGCTGTGGCCTTTCACATACTTGCAGGTTTTTGGTGTTAAACTCGCTGCATTTCTGGGCTTGGTGCTGCTGCTTTCATGATTGACCAATGTGTTTCGTTGCGTATCTCGAACTCGTTGAATAATCATGAGGACCTTTGTCCCAGATTTCCACAGCCAAGGGAGGGGGAAGGGAGAATTGTTTTAAAGAAAGCTTTTTGCTGAATCTCTTCTGGCTCTGGATAAAGTCCTCCTTTATAGTTCTGCTTCTCAGAGATTTAAAACATTCAGTTCCCCCTTGCTTGAAGAGACACTTCCTTTTCTCACACAGACTAACAACAGAAGGTTGTTATTAGCCTGTCTGCAGTATTTAAGCAGTTCCCATGTAACAGAATCCCTTTCTGTCTTCTTGAAATGCTGTAGCTTGGGGGATAAGAAAAGCTTTGCTTTGGCTCAAAGAGCCATCTGTGTAACTCTTACTCCTCCATAAGTCCCATAAAAAAAGAATGTAGGAGTAATGAAAGTTCCTATGTGGTAATAAAAGGAATAAACCCCGGGGTAATTAAGGGAAAAGGCTAACTTCTGCCTGTCTGATCTGTTATGGGGCTATACTGAATAACTGGGAATAGAATTGAGCAATGGAGTTAAGAGCATGTGTGGACTAGAAATATGATATAAGGAGAAGACATTAGATGATACAGTAGTCAAAGCGCTTTAGTCCACATGGGAGTAATTCTAACATACTGCAACATAAACAGGCACATTTTGTCTCATGTATTCATCCTCTAAGATGTGTTGTGGTGTTCATCGGTTTGAAATCAGTTCGGGGCAGGAGGTGTGCTCCAGGGCTGTGTGGTTTATGCCTGTTGCACTCTTACAAGCTTCAGGGACTGGCTTTGGCAAAGGAAGGATGCGCACAGTGGGAATTGCCAAGAGTCCTGGGGCTTGGCGCAGGGCTGGTGCTCTGTCCTGTATGGACATGCAGGCAGAGAAAGTTCTGGGCAGATCCGAGGGCCCAGAGGTTTACATTCCCTGCCCACCAGGGATTCAAGTGCCCTGCTGTGCTGCCAGACCTGCTGGAGATCAGCAGGTTATGCCAGACCTTCAGGAAGGAAGTGGGGACAGCAGTGGTGACATCTGGAATGGCAGAAATGAGCAGTGTGGTACAGCTGTGGAACTGGAGGTTTCCATGTTCACCCTTTGGAAGGCAGAGGGATGTATTGTTTTGCTTTACCAGAATAACCCCGGGTCGTGGTAGGCATTGTCATTTTCCTCCAGCCCCCTCAAAACTGTGATGTATGAGGGATAGTGAAGTTTCTGCACTGGAGTTGTAAGATATTCGTCACTTCCCTTCCTGTTCTATGCAGGTTTTCCCTCTGTAACAATTTAAAACAACAACAAGGGAAGAAATTGAGCAGAATGTATGTTTTGTACATACAGACTTCTGTTTGTATTTGCGTAATGAGCTTTAATGTCACATTTACAGCTTCCAAGTATTTGAAATATACAAATGTATCCTCAGAGGAAAGGGTGTTTAATAGCACTCACAGCTCTCGAATAAGCAGAGTATGTTTATATGGGTATAAACCAGACCAGATTCTGAATCAGAGCTCCTGAGTACTCAGTTGTGAGGCCACGAGATTGTTTCTGAAGAGCCTGCCTCTACTTGCAGGAGAAGCAAGTGGTAGGGGAGAGAGTACAGGAGATTGGATTGGCTTCAAAACCTCTTGCTAACATATTGACTTTACAAAGAAAATACTCGCACATGGGACCATCCCTCTTTGGTTTTCAGCTGTGCGTTATTCTCTGCTAGAGGAGAACAGCTTAAAAAGAAGTAAACAAAGGAGTGGGAGGACACCAGGTATTGTTGCTGTAAAAATTCCTGTTTCTATTGAGCTTTTCCTTCTATAACAGGGGTGTAACCGAGTGAGGCTCTTGAAGTTGTTGTATTTGTCACAGCTCATCTTTGTTCAGGGTTGTGGTAATGCTGTTGGGGAAGTGGGAGTGTTTCTGCAGTGGAACAGTTCTCTCTCATCTGAGACGCACCCTTTTGTCAAATGAAGTCCTAAATTCTGTTGGTGGTGGCCTTGCAACTACTTGTGACTTTCAAAACATATTTGGTAGCGGTCTGTATTTGGTATCTATTTGTTTGCTGTGATGCTATTGCAAGGCCTGACAATGTTTTGAGAACTCCTCTTTAATTAGGCTTGCAATTTCCATGTTATGATGCATTAAAAATACTGGGCTAATGTTATGCTTACATAGAGTGGCATCTAGTTATTAGCAGCTAGAATTCTGTTATTTCCTGTTTTGCCATCTCTCACAAGGTGATATAATTGCAGTGAAAGGGAAGTAGGATGAGGGAGCTGCATTGGTGTCTGGATGAGAGCCACTGCGGGATTTAGTGTTAGTAATTCATGAGGTGCCAGCTCTCCTTTCAAGGCATGGGGTGCTTTGCAAGTGCAGTGGATGCAGAGCCTGCACACAGGAAATTGCTCTTTACCCCTTCAGGTTTTGAAGTGTCTGGAGAGCATAGAGGAACAGTATTTTTCACTTGTGGTACAGCAGTCTCTCCAGCCGGACTTGTGGCATCCAGTCTGCCTGAACTTGCCTTGCGGTTTTAGTGTGATGCTCTTATTTTGGGCTGTGAATGTTGTTCACAGTTTTCAATTTAAAGAACTCAAAATATTTTGTCTTGGAGTCTGCATTTTGATTGTGGTTTGTGTGGAAGCTGCGGGGAAGTTTTCTTTTTTGGTAGAAGTTACATCACCGTTCAGTTGCATGTTGGAAAGGTGTAGGAAATGCTAGTATAGAGAGACTGACGCAGTTCTACAGCCGCTGCTTAGTGTAATCCTGGCTGAACCTGCCATAATACTTCTTGTTCAGGTCTCCTTCCAGTCCCCTCTTCCCACCCACCCTCACCAGCAGCGGGTATCAGCCAGGAATCTTATGGGGGTGAATATCGCACCACACATCTTGACTCCAATGCATAAGTGGTTATTGCTGGTAGGTGTGAGGATACTGACAGGCATCACCCCAGCCTGGTTGTTGTTCAGATGAAGCTTACAGCGCAAGCTGTCCGAGTAAGAAGATAAGTTTAAACTGCAGCAGAGGGTGTCCCCTTCTAAAGTTGTAATAAAATGGAGTGAGGATGCTCTGTGCCATGCCTAGGGCATTGAGTACCAGCGTTCAGCAGCTCAGTGCTTTGCAACAGCAGCAGCTGGTCTTTGAAACAAAGCTGAAGTGGTTTTCTCCCATTTGGAGCCCCCCATACCTTGCTCGGATTAATCTTATCTCATTGTGGGGCAAAGGCTGTTAGAGCTGGCAGGCCAACCCAAAGGATACTAAGAAATGAAAAAAGCACATGATTTTAGAGCACTGGGTCACGCTGTACTGTGTCCAAACAGCACTGCCAGCAGCAGGATTCAATCAGTAACTACTGGGACACTCACTATTTGTGATGCTGGCCTTCTATCAGTGATGCTTCAGTGGCATCTTGGGCAACATACAGCTGAGGGAAGGGTACGTTTGTGGAATGGTTCTGGAAGGCTGATGCCACCGTCACTGACAAGTGATAGCGCAGACCTTGTTGGTGAGTTATTAAAAAGTTGAAGACTTCAACATTCATTTACTGGGGCAAGAGGGTAACAGACCTTAAAATCCCTTTGTTCTGATGGTTGTGCATCTGTGGAGGCCGTAAAACTGGTATTGCACAACCAAGGCAGTTTTTCCTTGGAAATTTGGTATTGAAGTTCACTTTGGTGCCTGGTTCAAGTGATCTCCAGCATAACAGCTCCTAACATTACTTTAATAGAGTGGAGAGAAAAACAAGCTGGTAATCATTGCCACATATAAAGGACCACGATGCTCCCACCTGCCAATGCAAGGGGCTTTTGGCAGAACAGTGTGAAACATTTTACTACCATGAACTCTTCCAAGCAGGTCTCCGCCTCAGTGGTCTGAAGAAGGCGTTTGTTAATGGGCACAAGCACATCAGTGTCTGGAAGGCCAAGTGGGCCACAGCCTCGTACCAAAGTACAGGGTGATGCCAACTCACAAGTACAGGGTGGTCAGCTGGAAAATAGTGACTTATTTAGTAATGACTATAAATCACTGCGCTAGAGTTTTGGCTAGGTAGGTTTTAGTTCTGTGTTTGAAGATGACTGGCTCCAGTAGCTGGTGCAAAGATGGTTCTTTGTGAGTAGGCAAGTTTTTAGTAATGCAGGACTTGTGTTCATGGTATTTGGTTTCCTGGTAAGTGCCATCGTGTGTAGGCTTGTGATAACCGCTAGAACCTTCGGCCTATATGAATTTGGTAATGGTCATTCACTGCGTAGTTCCAAGTTGCCAGATCCATTTTACTGAAGCTTCCTGGCTGGATTAGCCTCTGTGGTCATCACGGAATTGCTCAAACGTTCTTTAATCTGTAATGAAGTACAGCTTTTATGGAATAAATACAGAGTTAATTATAAATGTTAATTGCAGGTTTTAATCCAGATGATATTGACGAGTATCGCAAGTTAAATCCCTTACGTGAGTGCTTTGAATTTGTTATTAGAAAGCCACAGTTCTGGCAGAAGCTTTGTAATGATGTATAATCGATGGTGTTGTAGGGTTCATTGGAGCAGTGCATGGGGGGCTGGTGCCTGTGCCTCAGGTGGTGGGAGGCTGGAATTGTTTAGGGAGCAAGTGCAAGAATAATTGAGGATTACGAAGTCTGAAAGAAGAAGAGATTTTTCAGACATAGCAGCCCAGCATCCCTTCCCATTGCTTTCACAGAGCTGCATCTCTGCAGCAGGTTACTCATTCCTCTTGTGCAGGTTTTCTGTCCAAAGAGCACATTTTCATCCAGGCTCAGCCGAGGCGTTTAGAAGGGAGGGGAAGCCTTGTTTACCAGGAGACTTTCATGTTCTCTCTCCCTGCAGTGGAATCTTGTGTGTGACAACGACTGGAAGGGACCCCTCAGCACCTCCCTGTTCTTTGTGGGCGTCCTGCTCGGATCGTTCATATCGGGACAGCTCTCAGACAAGTAAAGTATATACACCAGAGCTGCTGGCTCTGTTTGATGCTGTTTTGTAAGCAATTCTGTATGTGACGTTTCCTGTATCTGTCTGCAACTGCTAACACATCTTTGTTCCGTGACTGTCTAATCTGAATGTGTAGGAATGTATGGTGTATAGGGAGCACGTCCTGAACTAGAACAGAATGGTGCGAAGGTTGTTAGTGGGGGTTGTCTTTGCCTGTTTATTTTTTCAGCAAAACCACTTCTGCAGCAAACTGGTTTTATGCCAGGAACAGGGGTAGCAGATAGGTTTTGTATGGAAAAATCAGATTAGAGATATTCTCTTCTAATTACTTTGGACCATGATCAGAGGGATTCCTGAGGCTTGTTTTCCCTTTTTTGAGGTCAAGTTTGAAACTCTTTGTATAAACGCCCATAGCTTCTTTCTTCATCATCAAATCATAGAATCATAGAATAGTTAGGGTTGGAAATGACCTTAAGATCATCGAGTTCCAACCCCCCTGCCATGGGCAGGGACACCTCCCACTAAACCATGCCATCCAAGGCTATGTCCAACCCCACCTTGAACGCCTGCAGCATCTAAATCCGATGATCTGCATGTGTGGAAGCTCAAAGCATGACTGCTGCTCAGCTGTACTCCAGCGAAGCGAGGCTTTCTTGTCAGTCAGTACAAACCTTAATGAATTGGAAGAAGCCATTAATTTTTGTGGTATCAGAAGCTGTCTGGTTTGTTTTTTAAAGCTCAGTTTTCCCGATTCTCTCCCTGGGATTTGCTGTGCAGTAAGTTACATTGTGTGCTGTCTTCCTGATTGTCAGATTCCTGATTGTATGTGGTCCTCTAACTTGCTGATTCACTTGCAGGGTTTATATTTCTTTGAAACACAATCCCTGTGCCACGAGTCTTGTAGCATCATGCAGGGCTGTTGCATGGTTGCCTGCTCATCAGGTTGGACCAACCTTGAGCTTGGAGGCAGTGATCCTTGAAAACCAAGCAGCTCTCCTGGACTTCTCTCCAGAGCAATGTGGCATGGATTTTTCCAAGCAGATCCCTGATGAAGCCAGTGTTCGCTCTCCCAGTGATCCTCGCTTCTGCCTTGTTTCTCCCCTCCTGATCCTGCACTTCACCATCGCACAGCCAGCAGCCATAGCAGCCTCTGACCCTTACAGCCCCAAACAGTTCTCCCTTGTTTGCAAGCTTGCGGTCCAGCAGTGTCTCCTTTTGTCAGCTCCTAAGTCATCTGCATTAGGAAGTTATCGTGAATGCACGCCAGAAACTTCCTGGGTCTTGTCCTTCAAACGCCCCATGATGGCCAGTGCCTTTGAACACAAGGCTTCCTGTGGTTGTCTGCAGTTGGCCTCCTTCTTGCTGATCAGGTGGACCGCAGTGGATACCCACAGCAGTGCCAGTGTTGGCCTACCTGCTAATCCTGACCCATAAGCTCTCAACTGGCTCTTCGTCCATCCCCAGACAGAGTTCTGTGCCTTCTGGCTGCTCTTGCGCTTCCACTCTTCACTATGAGGTGTCTCCCACCAGTTCATCCTGGTGCTGCTGCAGGGCTTGAGTGCTTCGTTCAAAAGAGCTCCCAGCCCTTTGTCTGCTACAAGGATGCCAAGTGTCTTACATGGTAACTGCCCAACAGATGAAGCAGGAGCAGTTCTGGTGCTAAAAACCATGAGCTTCCCACTTTCACAGTCACAGGAGTCTCCTCCTGCAGGTCCTTCACGTGGTGACACAGCTCCTCAGCAGGCACAGTCAAGGGGACCATCGGTGCAGCTCATCCAGTTACTTCACAGGACATTGGCACTGACTCCTACAGCAGCATGATGGGTTGGGTTGAGTTTAATTTCCTTTTCTCTTTAATACTTCATCAGTAGAACTGCTGGAGTCCCTTCATTTTTTTACCAAGAGGAACGAAGATTGCAGCATGGGATCACTCTACTGATGACAGCATCTTACACACCTCAGCTTTACCTCTCCTTCAGAAGCTTTCCTTCTTTGTGTTTTAGCATGCTGCTCTGAGTCATGAACTCTCTGCTACTTAGAAAAGGAGCATCTCATACTCCTTCATTCTAAATAATTTGATGATTTTGTTCCCTGTTCATACTATCAGTCAATAAAAAATAGTGTCCCAGCATATACTTAAAGGCAACTGAAGCAGCAGCCCTTGGAATATTACTTTTTCTTGGCCAGTGGTTGTTTTAATGTATTTAGAATAGTTGTGCCTGTGTCGTGTTTCCTGAATCTCTGCTTTCTGCAGATGTTTTGCATCTCCCTGAGAATTCATATGAATAATCTTATTTTTCTGTGGCTGAAGATTTCATTTGTGCTGTTGTGTAATAATCTCTTCTCTTCTTTCTTTAATCTGCCCATGGAAGGTTTGGCAGGAAGAAAGTGCTGTTTGCAACTCTGGCGATGCAGACTGTCTTCAGCTTCATACAGGTCTTCTCTACCAGCTGGGAGATGTTTTCAGTGTTATTCTTGCTGGTCGGCATGGGACAGATCTCCAACTACGTGGCAGCGTTTGTTCTTGGTATGTAAGTCCTGCTGGGCACAGTATGTGTTCTCTCGGTTTGTGCTTTTCCTGCTTGTCGTGGTTTAAGCCCAGCAATAACTTGTGCAGTTCGCTCACTCCCTCCCCCCTCTTTCTTCCCCCCAGCTCCCAGGGGGATGGGGAGGAGAATGGAAAGAATGTCACTCCCACGGGTTGACATAAGAACAGTCCAGTAACTGAGGTATAATGCAAATCACTGCTACTACCACCAATACTAATAATGATAAGGGAAACAGCAAGGGAAGAGAATACAACCACTCACATCTGATACCCAGCCCGACCCAGCAGTGAACCCCCCTCTTCCAGGTCCCTGCCCTTAATTTTTTCATCCTGGGCATGACGTGCTGTGATACGGAATACCTCTTTGGTCAGTTTGGGTCAGGTGTCCTGTCTCTGCTTCCTCCTGGCTTCCCCTCTTCCCTGGCAGAGCGTGAGGCTCTGAAAGCCCTTGGTCAGACCAAACATAACTGCAACAACTGAAAACATCGGTGTTATCAGCGCTGTTCCCAGGCTGAAAGTCAAAAACACAGCACTGCACCAGCTACCAAGAAGGAGAAAAATGACTGGTACTGCTGAGCCCAGGACACTGCTCCTTTTCAGTACTGGCTTAGGGTTGATTTGTTTGCCAGTTTGCCAGGCAGCACTATTAAGAGTGGCCTCACCACATATGGATAACTTCTTCTCTCCTTGGAAGTTTCCAGTTGATGGAGGTACAATATGAATTAGTTCTGTGGCTTGCCATACTAAAAAGACAAAAAATCTGTTATTTGGAACGAAGTCTATCTTCTAGTTGGAGAGATAAGACATGTAAGATGGGAATTCTCAGGGGTTTCTGTTGTCTATTTTTGAGGCCCAAGTGCCCTTTTGACTTAAAATATGTGTACATCAAAAGATTGCGAGGCTTTTATGGCTAATAACAAAACAGTCTTTCAGAAGGTGATACAGGTCAGGGACCTAATTCAGGCAACTCTGAATTGTTCCATAAAGAAGCTGTTTTCTCTCCATGAGCTGGAGATGACTCTGTAGGGATAAAGCTGAGGTTAACTGTTGTGAATGTTTTGCAGTGTGTCAGGTGGGTTTAGTTCCTCAAGTAAAATGTGAGAGTCTGAGAAGATAAAACCAGAAGTATTAGCTACTGTGAGCCACAGCAATACTTTATGGCCCAGTTCTCTTCCTGTTTTATATATAATTACCTGGGTTGATCACTGTGTGAAGCAGATCTGTGGTGCCCCTAAAACCGGACAGCACACTGCACTAAATACTATAACTATCCCATGTAGTGTATTTCAAAGCCAGTTATTAGAGGTGGGTTTGGTACGTTATGCAGTTGCAGTTGAGTTAAATACTGCCCTTCCCTCTGCTGTTTTGAACAGGCACAGAAATCCTTGGCAAGTCAATCCGGGTGCTGTTCTGCACGCTGGGCGTCTGCATATTTTATGCATTTGGCTACATGTTGCTGCCACTGTTTGCTTACTTCATCAGGGACTGGCGGATGCTGCTGCTGGCGCTCACTTTACCTGGGCTGCTCTTCATCCCGCTCTGGTGGTGAGTATAAGTTAAAAGACTTCAGTCTTTTAACAGGTCCTGTCTGCAGGTTTCTAAGGTCCAGACTCCAACCAGCCTTTACCAATGAAATTCGGGAATGGGCTGGTGAAGAATGGACATTGTGTCCTTTACTTTCCCAGCTGCAAGTCCATAGCTTTGCGGGTGATGTGACTCATGCCTGAGAAGCCTACTCTTCGTTTTCTGTAGGCTTCTATGAAATGAAGTGATGCACATACATAGAAAATAAAGAGAAGTCAGTAATGCTCATCCTTCTGCACCACCTGAAATCCATGAGTAGGCCTGAACTAAGCGCAGAAGGAGAAACCAGTTGTTTTGGGAAGCCGGGCAATGCTCGGGTGGTGTAGATACGGCAAGCTACAAATCAGTACTTGCTCATCTGAGACTTCCGTGTTTTCCTCCATAGTCAATACTACTTTTAGGTGGGATGTAACGTTCAAATGGTCCACACGGTGGTGGTGTTTCCTCACTAGAGTTTGTAGTTCCCTCCAGTTTCTGGTGGAATTGAATGGCTGGTGGTTTCTGCTTTCTGACTTGTCTTTATGTGACGGTATTTACAGTTACTAATTTTACGTGTGTTATTCTTCAAGGATGCACCTCTTAACATAAGGAATGCTACTTGTGTAGTCACGTTTCTGAATTCCTTTAACTGTTTCCCACGCTCTGAAGGTTTTGATTGCTCTTTTTTCTCTGAGTCATTGCTCATTCTTTAGTACTTCTAAACCCCACAAACACGTTTTGGTCTGTTCCTGTGCAGCAAGTCTCCTCTTGTAAACCTGATTTCTGTTGTCATTGCTCGAATTTCTGCAAGATGTGGCAGGTTTTGAGATCCTCATGCCTGGAACAATGTGGACTGATGCCTGCAGCAGTGCTTGTGACTCTGAACTTTTTATGCAGGGTCATTCCGGAGTCTCCTCGGTGGCTGATGTCCCAGGGAAGGTTTCAGGAGGCAGAAGACATCATCCGAAAGGCTGCAAAAACGAACGGCATTACAGCCCCAGATGTGATACTTCACCCGAGTGATGTAAGATTGATGTAACATCCATTGGACCTATTAATGACCATGTGAAGTGATTGATTTCCAGACATCTGAATTGAGTTGTGCCTGCAGTGTTATTGCATACTTCTCAGATGGATAAAAGGTCATCCTTTTCCTGAAAAGCAGAATACCCTTTCCTGCTTCATTAAGATTTGCAAAGCCCTTGCTGCCTCATTCCCATGGGAATGCCAGCATGCATTCTTTTTGATCCAGTTTACAGCCACTTTTTCCCTTTTAAACTCCAGTTTTTTGGGGGTAGGTAATGAATTTGAGGTACCTATTGCTTGGTGATCTGAATACTGAGGCTGAACAGTTTTTGTACTTGCACATTCTAATATAGTTCTATAAATCTGAATACAAGACTAATCCTGATGAGTGGCACTGCAATTAATGTAATTTCAGTTCATATTCAATTCCAATTTTTACTCCATGCTAAGGAAAGCAAAACGTGAGCCCTGTTAGGGTGGAGTAGATAGCAATATCTTTTCTTCCCACCTGTTTCTTGCAGCATGTTCTTGTTTCCTGTAGGTATCTCCCCTTTGTCTGATCTGTTTGGTGACCTTAAAATGTCAAAGCAGTCCCACCCTCATTCAGCCATGACCTCCAAAGGTCAGACAGTCAGACTGTTTGCATAATCCAGGAGAATGGCACCTTTCTAGGCAGATGTGTAGAACCTGTCTGGGCAGTTGCCCAGTTGTGTTCTGGTTGACAGTTGGTATTATCTTGTCATTTATGTGACAATCCCTTGTATGCTCAGTTGCTTTTCAAGGCCTCTGTCCCAGGCTAAGGTAGATGGTTACCCATTAAGTTTCTGAGTGTTTGCTGTTGACATTGAGAAGGCTTTGCTTGGGTTGAAGTTAACTGAGGAGCAAACAAACTGCTTGTCCAGACTTATTTGTAGATAGCAGGACAGACATCCTGGCCTTGCTGGGACAGAGAGAGAATGCCAGGAGATCCCAGACCTTCTGAGGAGAGCTTTTTCCCTGGATAGTCATCAGGACATGGGTTCTTTTCTTTTTTTATTCCTCTTTTCATGCTGTTGCTATGAAAACTCACCCATTGTGAGTGGCAGGAGAATAGAAAATTAGCTCTGGCTGCAACATCTGCTTAAGGTCACTGTGCTTGGAATCCTCTATCTCCTGTTCTTAGAAAGAAACATTGATTTGTTTGCCATCTAAGAATGGGCTTGGATTACAAAGCAGCAGAAAGCAGGGGCAAGGAAACACTGGACAAGGGGAAAGGCTGACTTCTGCAGCAGGATGGGCTGGCGTTCATGGTGCTTGTTTACAGATAAATCATTGCGCATTAGGAAATGCAGATTAACATTCTGGCACTCAAAGGAAAAGGAGCTTGATGAACAGGCAGTTTAAATGTTTAAATGCAAAACTCCTGCCCATCTTTTTCCTTTTCAAGGTAAAAGTAATGCCCTGGCCAGAGAATCAGTGCCGAGCTTCTCGCCATTGGTGGTCTGTTTGCCCTGTTCTCATGTCTGCTTTTTGCCGAGCTGTGAGGCCGGAGGCTCACCGCCTCTTGAGTTTTCAGGAAGCTTATTCACACTGCAGAGAGGTTCTCGGGAATCTGGCTGGCTCTCAGCCCTCCTGCCTTTGGAATGTGAGTTCTTTGGAACTCTCCTCCTTCGGAGGAGCAACGCCAGCTCATGTTTGGCATATTCCTCGGCTGGGGAGCAGCACCTGCAGCATTCAGGCTGTGGAGATATCAAATCCACTTAGGATCCCACAGGTGACTGGTTGCAAACAAGCTGCAGAGCACAGATAGAGGCTGCTTGATTGAATTACCCCATATGGGGGGGTAGAAACATTAGGGTTACAGGTTTCATTTCAAACCATCATTTTGCCCTTCCTGCTCTTCTCTTAGCTTCTTGTTCTAGCCTGTCCTGTCAGGGATTGTGTTGTCTGCTTATCCAGCTCCTAAAAGCCATGGTCATTTTTTTTCTCCTCAGCCGTGGCTGAATTTTGCTGTTCCTGGTTTTGTTTTGTGGTTGGTTTGTTTGGGGTTTTTTTTCCTCCTTTTTTGTTTCCTGTTTGCTGGTCTCTTGGCAATAAATAGTGGCAAAACTGGAGAGTGCTTAGGAAAGATCACGTGATTTATGAGAAAGGCCGGGAGCTGCAGAGCTGACTGAAGCTGTCTGGTGGGAGGTTTGGCTGCAGGCAGAGGGAAAGCTATCAAACATGTGCTTTTCTTAGACAACAAAGATTTATGAGGGCAGATACACTGCGATTGGGTGTGCACAAGCAGCAGACCTGCTGGTTTACCCTCCAGGTCAGAACGAAATAGCACTCAAAGAATTTTCACCTGACTGCAGGGGTTACATAAACTTCATGTTCCCATTAGCTCAGGTACAGTTTACAAGATATGGAGAAGATAATGTATGTTTGGAGTTGAGGGACAAGACATAAGGCCCCAAATCAGTGTCCTGCAACCACCCTGTCAAAAGAAACATCACTAACTGAATATGGAAGAGAGGTTGATGAGGAATTAAGTTAAACTGATGGTTGCTTTTGTCTCTTTATTGGCGTGTGGTGTCCTGCAGTACATCCAGCTACTGCTGCTGAACCAGCCTGATATTTTAGGGGAAAAAGGTATTGTAAGCTGAACTAATAGAGAAGAGGATGGTGTGTTAGACCAGGTGGAAAGAGTGGAGAAAAGTTTAAAGTCAAGAGTAATTGCACTCTACTGTAGCTACAACCATAGCTCATTTCTATTGGTAACTTACTTGCACATCCCATGAAGGAGTACACGGTGCCAACAAAAGGCAATTCAGTCTTTAAGCATATTGAAATTTAGTTTGACATCCTCAGGTCATACTGACTTAAAAGCTCAAGGGAGGAAGTGATCTCTGTGTAGTTTGTTGTGCTTGCACTTAATAGAGGTCTGTCAGGCAAGAGTGAGTCCTCTAGTTGTGGAAAGAGAAGTCTTCAGTATTGTGAGGTGTTGGCTTGGCAGCTTACCATTCAAAAAGTGCCAAAATACTTCAGTATTACCTTTCTTCATTTTAATTCTGAGGTGGATAAAGTGCTAAGGATGCTCAGGTGGATGCGTGGGTTTTTTCTTGTTAATGTTTTTGCTGTAAGGCTGTTAAAGATACCATCAAGCTGATGAGTGAGCAGCTGTGATAAATCCTGGAAATATACCATCTTTTGTGATAGCAAACTATGACCTGGCTAGAAAACTGTGATTCTTCTTCTACTTTATCAGAGTTGATAGTTTAAATCAATGGAACTTGTCTTCTTCAGTCACCTTTTATGTATCCTGAGAAGCCTGTCCCTGTTCCTTCTAGTTAAGAATCTGAATCTGGACAGTCTAAAAAGGCCTTAAATTCTTTCCATTTTTACAGTCTTACTCAGCACCAAACTTGTTCGCATGCTTCATGGACAAGTATCTTTGCATTGTTTACATGGAAGTGGTTTTATACTGAGGAGCTGGAAAGTTTCATGGGGAAAGGAGAAGTCTGTTGCCTTTCTTTGCTTATGTTCTTAGACGATCATCTCAAAACCAGGCTAGATAATGGTGAGGACTCTTCAACTCATTAGCCAGTTTGTCTCGGTTTAAGTACATTACTGTTGATGCAGCATGAGGAGTCATTTACTGAATCTGCCCTGCTGCAGTTTAATCTTGTTATTTCTTGCCTGGTCCTCCTGGTCCGCTGCAGACAGTTCATCACTTCTTTTGCTGGTCTTTGAAGACCGTTCTTGGTCTTTGGTCTTCCGGCCCTAAATAAACCCTCTACTTTTACAGAGCATGTTTTGCGAATGTCCTCTCATCCCTGTTGCTCTCTTCTTGCAGGGTGCAGTGATTTGCATGATCCTCAAGGTGCAGTGCTGAAAACTGGTTATATGTCCCTGCCAGCAGTGACGTATAAATCATGAATTAATGCTGCTGCTTTATAATTCAAGTGCAGAACTAACAATAAGCAGTTGCTTTGTGGAGCCTCAGGCAGAAGAGATCATTACTAATTTCAGCCTACCTTTTAAGTGTCTTTACATGAGGGAGGAGCAGGTACTTTCACAGGTAGTTGGCTCTTACAGCTTATATGAGTTTGGCTAAAAGTGAGGCACCTGTTCCAGCCCTGCAGCATGTGCTATGGGAGGGCATTACTTTCACAGTAGTTCTGCTAGCAGGAAGTTAATGATCCCATGTTTGGTTTTGTTATTTCCAGCTGCAAGACCTGGATTCCCAGAAGCAGCAGACGTACACCATTTTGGATCTAGTGAGGACCCGAAATATCCTCACTATCACGATTATGTCAGTGATTATTTGGTAAGCAAGCGTGGTTCAGGAGTATATAAGCACAAAAGCAGCAAACCAATTAACACCTGCTCTTTGAACACAAAGGTATTCTGAAAAGATTCATACAAAACCAGCTCAAAAGCCAACAACCTGCTGGCTGAAGCAACAGAAATCTGGTTATGTAGGTTCTTCATCTCAGTAACAGTCTAGAAACACATCTGGATTGTTACTTCTTTCTGAAGCAGTCAGGCATATCCTGAACGGGGCCAGAATCAGATCAGCTGGTGATGATGTGTGGGAGTCCTGCCTTATACTGGGCCTTGGGGAATGCTTTTCTGACTGTAACGAAATCTTCAAAGAGGAGTAAGTCATGCCCTGGCCTCCAGTCAGAGAACTCCAGGGGGCTAAACACATCCATGCTTGACTTGGGCGGATAATCTTCCCATCACTTTTGTACTGTCTTTTAAAGGGATTTAAATTGTCTCTTGAAGTTTTAATCTGAGATTTCCCTAGACTTTCCTCTAGCTGCTCTGTCTCCCTGCCATCTTCAGCTTGGTTTTGCACTGGCTGAAGCCATACTTTGATTAAACAGTTGTCATTTGCCTTTACTGGAAATCTCAGTGAAGCTGTAATTGCTCAGAGAAATCAGAGAGGGTAACTTACAGCCTGCCAGAGGCTATGAAAGTGAGGTTTAATTAGTGCATATACATACAGTGTCCTAACCAAGAAGGTCTCTCAAGTGTTTTGGGGCTAACTAAGTTTATTTGCTGCCTTTTTAGAGAAAGTTGGGGTTGTTCAGCCTGGAGAAGAGAAGGCTGCATAAAGACATCATAGCAGCCTTCCAGTATCTGAAGGGGACCTATAGGGATGCTGGGGAGGGACTCTTCATTAGGGACTGTAATGATAGGACAAGGGGTAATGGGTTCAAACTTAAAAAGGGAAGTTTAGATTGGATATGAGAAAGAAATTCTTTACTGTGAGGGTGGTGAGGCCCTGGAATGGGTTGTCCAGGGAAGTTGTGAATGCTCCATCGCTGGCGGTGTTCAAGGCAGGGTTGACAGAGCCTTGGGTGGCATGGTTTAGTGGGAGGTGTCCCTGCCCATGGCAGGGGATTGGAACTGGATGACCTTAAGGTCCTTTCCAACCCTAACTATTCTATGATTCTATGTTCCTGTGCTTTAGTGGGGCAGAGCTTTGGAGGTCAGTTCACTGAGCTGCCAACGCATACAAGCTGATGTGGCTTTTTGGGTCAAAGGATGACTTGGCTAATATTTAAACCTGATTCCAGTGCCCATCACCAAGAATATCAATTCAGTTTCCATATATTCTGCATTATGAACCAAAAGAGCTCATGAAAGAAGCACTGTAAAAGAGGGTAATTGCAGGTAGCAGTATCACCTTTACATGTTGCCAAGTGTTTTGTTAATTTTGAGTAAGTAGCAACCTTTACACTAATCCCTTTGCTGGGTTTGCATCAGGGAGGAGGAAGTTTGGCTTCTTCTCACCCTGGGATGTGTAAATACCTCTAACGTTTTTCTACGAAATGTATACTGTGTCAAGATCTGCCAGTGTGATAAACTGAGACAAACTGCTACTGCAAGTGAGTTCCAGCAAGCAGAGCTTATTGTGTATAGAAGTAACTCCTAGGAGCACAGTGTTGTGGAAAACACCGAGTAACTGCTTCTGAGAAGAATAGCTGTAGCTGGCAGGGCACACTCAGCAGCGGGGGGTCACCCTCAGCTGTATGACTTCATACTTTCCCAGGTACAATGCAACTTATTTTAAGCAATTGGACCATGAAGGCTCTTCATGTGAAGCGAGGCAGAGGAAGAACTAATCTTTTGTCAGTGACTCACGTTGTGCTGTGCAGTGATTTTGTTCCAGCTCCATTCTAACATGGATACTGAAGGAGATGAAGTGCTGAGTGCTTTGTACCCACCATTGCACCTGGACAAGTCCTGAGCCAGTGCCCATTATTTCCTTGTTTACTGTGCATTGCTGGTGAAGCATGACCTTGTCTTCCCAGCATCTCCCAAGGCATGACAGGATTTGTCTCTGAGGCCAGTTGTGTGTTTCCGTTGATCATGTGGGAGCCAGATGTCATCTGGCAGCAGCACAATTAAGGTGGCAGTGTTCCTGGCCCCCAGGCTCTGTCCTGCTGCCCTGAGCAGCCCAGGCGCTGAGCCATGCAGATGTGGCTTGGATGCTGCCCAGCCAGCCTGGGGCATGGCAGAGAGAATCCCAGATTGTTTGGGTCTGCTATGGTGGCGTATTCCTTCTCTCTGGCTTTATGCACGAAGCATGGAGGGTAACGACCCAGAGACAGTGTTCTTCACCCAGAGCTGCCTGGTAAACGTAATGAAGAGCTATGGTACGCCACAGCAGCAGTAAAATTCGCTAGTCCAGACTTTCAGTTTAAGACTGTGACTGCTAGTAATAGGAACTGTTATATCCCCGCATTAGCAATGATCATCACTTCTCTCCCAGGGTATGGGATATATGATATCAATATATGGAGGAAGTCATGAGAAGTAGTCAGCCCCTCTCCATCTGCACAGTAAGCAGAGACAAATGAGATACCTAAAAGTGACAAGTGCCCAGAGCTTCCTTGCAGGGTCTGAACAAGAGCAGGATGGGCAGTTGCACAGTCATGCAATGGCATCAGAAAAGATGTATGACCTCTCGAGCACCTATGGCCATGGGCTCATAGACCTGTGCCTCAGCAAGGCTAGCACCAGCTCTGGAGTTACCTCATTGTGGTAATGCTGAATAGGGTATTTTTAATCTTTTAAAATATATTTTATTCTTTGAATTCAGGAGCAACTTGGAAGATAAAAAGCATCAGCACTGTGAGATTGCTGTCTTGCTCTTTCTGAAGTTGGCACTTTAGCTGCTTCAGAGGTGAAAGAATCTGGCACATGCTGAATTTGCCTTCCGGAGTGGTGTCTGTGCTTTCCAGATGTAACAGAGGTTCACAGCAGCCTTCGGAACAAGAGAAATTAGTCTGATCAGTTATTCTGCTTCTTTCAGGATGATAATCTCTGTTGGTTATTTTGGACTGTCTCTTGACACACCTAACCTGCACGGAGATGTCTATGTGAACTGCTTCCTCTCGGCAGTGATTGAAGTTCCAGCCTACATTATTTCCTGGCTGCTGCTTCGAAACCTCCCGCGACGGTACTCAATGGCTGCTGCGTTATTCTTGGGAGGCTGTGTTCTTCTCTTCATTCAGCTCGTGCCTTCACGTATGGAATCGTTAGTTGATCTCAAATATGTATGATAGGTGAAGTGCAGTACCCTGCACTGGGCAGATGTGGAGGAAAAGTGTCCTGAGGGGACTAAATACAGATGTTCGTTTCGTGTCTTTGTCCCTTGGTTCTCCGTGCTGCTGCACAAGGAGCTCACACAACATGTCAATTCAAATGCAGTTTGAAAGGTGGGTCATTGGCTCTGTGGTCTGTTGGGATTAGCATTGTAGTCCAGATTTGCCTTGCATGCACATCCCTCACAGGGTGCCCTGGTATGGTCTAAGTGTGAAACCAGGACTAGACGAAACAGACTTTGATAGGAGATTACCAGGAGGCTGCAGAACTTACTTCTCAAGCAGCTGTCAATGGCTATCTCTTCATGGCTTGTTTCAAGAGTTACATTCAAAGGAGTCACTTTGGAAGCATTTTTGCTTGGCAAAGATGCTTGTACTGAATTGGTGTCAATAATTAAGATAATGTTTCGCAACTGGAAAGGAGAACAAAATAACATGCATTGGATATCAAACCATATGTATCTTGAGGACACATTAATAGGGTTATGGACTCATTTCTGATAATGATATGGAATATGATGGGGGTTGTCGTTGCGTAGCACTCATTTACAAATCAAAGCATAAGCAAGAGAATGCACAAGAGCTGCCTTGCTTATGCTATACAGGTAATAGATGTGTTGTGAATCAATTGCACACCGATACAATGTGTTTTCATTTTCAACTCTGTCCCAGTTAAGTCAACCCAGCTTCCTATAATTAAATTATTGACTTCCAGCTAAGAATGTTAATGAGAAACCAGAGCAGGAAATCAAAAATAACTTGTTTCAAATGTTTAACTCGATTCACTTTATTAAAAAGGGATAGAGAGCAATAGCAGGGATCTGAAATCTGAGAGGACCTCTCCCATTCTTGCTCTGTTCTCCTTATTCTTTGCTTGGCAGGAAGCCCCATGCCCAAGAGGAAATTAAAATGTGTTGAGTCCTAATAATTAAGAATTGAAACATAAAAACATTGCCCATGCTTGTAGAGATGTACAGGGAAAAGGAAATGCCAGACACTGGGATGAATTAGGCAGGAGTTACGCCAGCACAATGGAGTTAAAAGATGCTGTGAATTGTCAGAGCTTTATTGAAGTCCTTACTGCATTTTGATTTCAGATATTCGTGCACTTTCTATTCTGCTGGTGATGTTGGGGAAATTTGGGATCACATCTGCCTTTTCAATAGTTTATGTTTACACGGCTGAGCTCTACCCAACAGTAGTGAGAAACATGGGAGTTGGAGCAAGTTCCATGGCCTCTAGACTGGGCAGCATCCTCTCGCCTTACTTTGTTTACCTCGGTAAGTAATCTCCTGTGTGGGGGGGAGATGCTGGTGGATGGAAAGCAATGCTTTCTATCCACATCATTGTCCTGGCTCTGCAGGTCCTTGGGCTTTTCTGCTGTTTAACAGATGCTTTGAAGGCTCACAATCTGATTGACTGAGCAGGGACAGCTCTTACAGCTGTTGTTTCCTGATCTCTCGAGTTCCTTAACCCACATTTATAACAACAGTGCTGTGAAAACCAGACTATGAGGGGGGCTGGTTGATTTGTTCTCTACTGAAGACATAAGTCTTGCATGGATAAAGCCCTGTACCTAGGTACAAACATTATCAGAGACTTGGAACTGATAGTAGCTTTCTTGCTTGTTTGTTTTCTGCTAGGTGCCTATGACCGATTCCTGCCTTACATCTTGATGGGGAGCCTGACTGTGCTATCAGGAATTCTGACTTTATTTCTGCCAGAAAGCTATGGAATGCCTCTTCCAGACACCATTGATCAAATGCTGTTGGTGAAAGGGTAAGTGTCACCGTGTCATCTTCTAATCTTAATGCATCTGTTCTCTATATGGAGAAGAGGAATGGACTTCCCTAAGTATTGCCATATTCCTCTTCCCAAGTGTGTATGCTTTGGACAGCTCAGCTCCAAATTTATCATTTTACTCTGAAGGCTGAATAGAAGTCCGTGAATGCATTTAAAGGTATTGCTTTATAAAGGTATAGGGCCACTTTGTGGGTTATAATCTATCTTCCTAGGTTCTAAAAGTACTGGGGAAGGGCTGAACTCTTCCAGTTTAGTTAAATTGACCTAAAAATGCATTGAGAGCCTTTGGCCTTTTGCCACTGCTCTGAAGGTGGCACATGAGCATACGCCTGGTGTAGGAAAGGAACCTGTCCAACTGAAGCCAACAGGATGTTGAAATCAGGAGGCTTTAATATCAAATAGGGCTCAGAGTATCAAAGATTTTTTTTCCTGTGTTCCCCATCTATTTTTAAGGGATTTTTCTTTCTTTTTTTCTGTATTTCCTGTTCTTTTTTCCCAGATTAGAATACAGACCTGCCTCTAGAAACAAAAGGGATTCCAAGGAGGAAGAAGAAGATCCAGAGATCTTCAAAAGCACAGCTTTTTGATGGAAATCCTGTGTACTTCCCTGGTGGACTGAAAGTTAAATGGACTTCTTCTTCTAAAATGCATTCTAGAAAGGGCTAGTGGCAACACTTCCTGTAATTTTAACCTTATTTATTAAACACTGTGTTCCATACATTCTCTTTTTATATGAGCAGAAGTAGTGTACAGCCTTCAGTGAGCTTTGTCAGCCACAGCTGGTTTAATAGAGCAGTACCATGAACAGTATCTGAGCAATCCTGTGTAACTTTAAGTGTGTAGTTCAGCTGAAAGATGCTTGAAAAGGAGTCCAAGGGCTGGTGGGTACCTGGATCCCTCAGTGAGCCTTCCCCACAGCTAATGCACATCAAGAAGCCAAAATTGCCAGACAAAGCTGCTAATTGGGTTTGATTCCTGAACTTCTGTCTCTGGACAGGAATCTTATTTACTAAGTGGAGGTGGTGAGAACATGCCCCTGATCTCACTCAAATGACTTTGCACACGCTGAGTTTGATACCAAATTCAGGAAGATGCAAAGAAAGATTTTGGGAATGAATCGGAGCTTGGTGTGTTCTCGCTCAACACAGATGGAAAGGGTTGTCTTGCACAAACTCTTTGTAAGCACTGAAGCTTTGCTCGCGCAATTCCCTTGATTCCAGTGCTGGTTTTCAACACTACCTGCATGGTGAAGCTGTTTACATCTGGCCCTGCCTGTGGCCTGCTTCCAGGCCAGATTTACTTCAAGTGATGTCTGTGTGTGGAGGGAGCAGTGGTAGTTGGGGTTGTTCCGCTTTGATGGGTGATGGAAGTTTCGTGTCTGTTGTTTTAACGTCTTCTGTGCAATTTGGATGACGGAAACAATTCTCCTGTCCTTGTTCTGTGCTTTTCACACACGTGCGCGTTCACACACATGCAGTTAATATGTTTAGAGCTATGTTTTGTGTTAATCTACGCCACTGTATTCGCCTCATGGTGGAATGTACTGAGAGCAGACTTCAGAACTTGGTTCTGAGCACTGGCGATTCTCAGGTGCCGACACTGCCGCTGCTGTGAGGTCTGTTATTTCACTCAGCTCTCATGTAATCACCGAATTGTTCTCAACCTGTTCAAAGAAAGAGATCTTGTTGACAATCTGCCAAGAAATTGTTCACTGAGTTGTGGGAGCACCCTTGGCATTACCTGTGTTTCTTTAAATACATGCAGTGTATCTGTACACCCCGTCTCGTTTGTGCTATTCTGATCATGCTTCAACAGATGTGAACGGTGAAAGATTTCTGTCTTATGGCACTTGTCTGTATTTTGTTCTGTTGGGTTAGACTTAATAAACAGAACCGAAACCTTTGTAGCCAAAGCTTTTAGGGGCCTTATTTTGCTGTGGGAACTGGTTGTGGGAGTTGGCATAGAATCCTCGACTGGGTTGGGTTGGAAGGGACCTTAAAGCTCCTCCAGCTCCAACCCCTGCCACGGGCAGGGACACCTTCCACTGGAGCAGGGTGCTCCAAGCCCCTGTGTCCAACCTGGCCTTGAGCACTGCCAGGGATGGGGCAGTCACAGCTTCTCTGGGCACCCTGTGGAGCACCTCGGCACCCTCCCAAGTCACAGACATGACCGGCCTGGTTCTGTCTTCTGAATACAGTAGACATTGACTGATTCCAGTCTGTCATTAACCGAGACTGTGATTCCAGCAGTTGGACTGATGTGTGCCCTCGGGATTACTTGTTGCAGAAACACAAAAGCTGAAAACACTGTACAGACTATAGTGGTTTGTTTGCTTAAGCTTTCTACCAGTGTCTTGAGCTACAGGGTTTGCTCCCCTTCCCCTGCGTTTTCCCCCCTACTTGTTTAGTGCTTCAGTTTCTGGATGCAGCAGGAAGTTACCCGGCGGTACCAGCTTGTACACTCAGCTCTTCCAAGGAGAGAAATCCAAACGTTTGGGCAGATCCAATGCACTTCTGTTTAAGTTGACAGGTTTAAGAAGCAGTGTGGGATTGGAAGGTAGTGCAGAAATAGAGGATGGATTTTGCAAGCCTTGCTGCACATCATACAATTGCCCTGACATGAACAAATACATGGCAGGAGAGTGTGTTAACAGCCAGTCTCCCCTGCCTAAAAGACATGATGCCATTTCTCGGGCTTATCACCTTGTCTGAAATACTCATTGCAAACTTAGCAGAGCCTGTTCTAAAACCTAAAATAAGGCTCTCCTTAAACCTTCTTCCTAGGGGCTGGAACATTTAGAAGCCGCTTCTTTTCTGTGCGTTGCAGGAGGGTTATCTGATAACCGCAGGAATCTGAGGCAAAACACATTGAGCTCCAACTTCCTTGTAATGAACTTGCCAGTGTAAACAACTGTGGCCCGTAAGTCTCTTCCTGTAAACTGCTTCAGAAAACAATCCCGAAATGGAAGATCCGTGCTTCCCTGAGACAGGAGCGAGTGTGGGAATTCCTGTCCTAAAGCACAGAGCCCATTTAAGGTCCAGTTTAGCTCCTGTTTCTTATCCACTGTTCTCTCCAGGTATGCGCCTTGACAGAGGGACTTTTGTTCTTGAATATGTAAGTATTGTGATGTTTACTAAAGAGGGAGGGGGGAAGGAATTGGGGGTTTTTCTGGCAAAAAGGGGAATTTCCTGGTGATGACTAATGCCACAAGCACAATGGCAGCCTCTGTGTCAAAAAGTACTGGGGGGTTTTCCTTGCTTATGTTTTGAAAAGTGTGAGTTGGAAACATGGGCTGCATTTAATATGGCATCATGGATAGCTTTGTAATTCCTTGTTTTCCATCCTGCTCTTTTCAAGTTTATCTCTAAAACAAGGGTCTTGTTCTCATGGGTACAATCCAGCTCATGGGTATCGCCAGAAGAAGTTGAGGGAATACGTTATTATAGGTGGGTGATGTGTGTGCAGATTAAAGGTCCTGATCTTGTCACTGGCAAGTGTCAGAGTGGCATCAGTGCTGGCAAGAGGTAAGGCTTGTAGCGCTAAGCACGGTGGTACCTGCAGAATGAAGTCCTGATGCTGCACTGTGCCTTGAATCCCAATGGAAGTCACACACATTGTCCCTTTGGTAAAGAGTTGATGGGGTTTAGTACCGGTGTCTGATTGCTCCTGAACACTGCTCTTGCCTGGTGTGTGCTGGCTGTGGCAGAGGGGCTGCTCTCTGGGGAAGTCGGTGCTTTTGCTGCTGTTATCCTCGAAGAAGCAGTGAGTGATGCCTTGTAAGGGGAAAGGGACAGGATTTACCTTTGGAAGAGGCGTTGTGATGAATCTGTGAGCTGCTGGTACTGTGGAGGAAGGTAGTTCTGCTTCATAGTCTCACCACAGAGACTTCCCTTTAATGCTCTCCAGGGCCCTCAGCACAGTAAGCACGTGAGGACACTGATGGTCTGTGCAAATAAACACCTATTTCACTATGTGTAGAACAGAACCTTAATCCTGGCGGTTGTAAATGGTTTATTAAAGCATAGCATGGGCTCAGGCATCACCATGCCTTACTTACAAATGCCCTTGGGGTACTTCAAACTAGTGACAGCCACGGCCTTGTGTATAGAAAGATGTAGAAATGTCTTTAAGAGTGTGACTGTTCCTGCGTGTAACTAGATTGATTCTAGAGGGTTTTGTAGAAAAATGATTGTTATTTGTAAAACTTGGAATAAAATCCTCTGGAAGTATCTTAAAATGGAGCATTCTCATGGGGGTGTTTTTACATCTCCATCTTTTTGGGGTGTTTCACATCTTCATGGTTTAGGATATTTTGTATAGCGGAGCTGTGTCATTTTTGGTGATCTTGCAGGCTTTACCTTCCTTGATCTGGTATGATTTCTAGTGACTGTTTTCCATGATTCTTTTGTTGAATACTTCTCTAAGCAAAGAGATGGCCTGAGGCAACCCGGCTGGTAACCAAGTCCCCCACAGTGGGATGGGGAGAGGAGTCAGGGAAAAGGTAAAACCTGTGGGTTGAGATAAGATCAGTTTAATAATGAAAATAACATCACATAGTGCGGGATACCCCTTTGGCTGGTTCAGGTCAGGGGCTCCGGCTCTGCTCCCTCCTGGCTTCTTGTGCCCCTCCTCGCTGGCAGTGTTCAAGGCCAGGTTGGACAGAGCCTTGGACAACATGGGCTAGTGTGAGGTGTCCTTGTCCGTGGCAGGGGGTTGGAACTGGATGGTCTTAAGGTCCTTTCCAAGCCTGACTATTCTATGAGAGACTGGAAGTCCTTGATCAGGGTAAAAGCTACTTAACAGCAACTAAACCACAGCTGTGTTATCAGCATTGTTTGCATACTAGAGCCAAAACACAGCACTGCACCAGCTACTGGGAAGAAAATGTACTCTTTCTGAAGGTCCTTTCCAGCCCTAACCATGCTATGATTCTGTGATCCCAGATGAAACCAGCCCACAAGCTGTGCAAACATCACTGCTCGATTCAGTCTGTGGGGTTCCCCTCCGCATGCAGCGTTCAGCTGTGTGCTCGTGGAGAAGCCGAAGTACCGCCAGCACGGTCAGCTCAGTTTGGTACATTGGAGGTTCAAGAAACAAGTTGGGGATTCTCCCCCTCTGCTGCACTCTGAGACCCCCCCTGCAGTCCTGATCCAGCTCTGGGGCAACAGCACAAGAGGAACACGGAGCTGTTGGAGCGAGTCCAGAGGAGGCCACGGAGATGCTGCAAGGGCTGGAGCAGCTCTGCTCTGGAGCCAGGCTGAGAGAGCTGGGCTGGGGCAGCCTGGAGAAGAGCAGCCCCATGGAGAGCTGCCAGCAGCACTTGTGTAACCCCGGCCGGCCGCTGGGATCCAGGGCTGAGCCCGCCCCTTGCTCTTCCCCTTGCAAAACCCCAGCAAACCAAACCAGGAACACGACATCCCCACGGCCTCCAGCAGCCTGCACTGGTTGGATTGGGGATCATTCTGTATGGGGGCTGCAAGCTGCATTCTGCACAGCCCTGTGCGGAAACGAGTGCTTCTGTGAAGAGAACCATGGAATCCCAGGTTGGAAGGGACCTTAGGAACCATCTGGTTCAACCTTTCTAGGCAAAGCACAACCTAGACGAGACGTCCCAGCGCCACGTCCAGCCCAATCTTAACAGCGTCCAACGCTGGGGAATCCACCACTTCCCTGAGGGGATTATTGCCGTGGCTGATTGTTCTCACTGTGAAAAATTTCCCTCTTGTGTCCAGTGGGAAAACACCCCAAAACAGGGGCAGTGCTCAGAACCCCCTGCGCTACCTGCTGCTGGCTCCTCTGGTGCAGCTTTGCTTCCAGGCAAGGTAAATGACAGGAGTGCTAAGGAGGAAATGCCAAGATGACGGATTACATTCCTAGAGAAACCAGCTCTGAAGCATGCGGTCGTTCCCTGGAGCGTGCACAACAGAAGGACCAGAGCAGAACATCAGGGAGGAGGCTCCTCTCCCCGGCTGTGTTGGAGGGGGAAGCTCTTTCTCCGTTGGCTCCCTGCTTCTGAGGCATCTTAATTGTGACCATCTGGAGGGTTCTTTGACCCTGGGGTGAATCAACTTGGTTCCCTTTTGATTTATCCCTTAATTGTCCTCAGCTATCAGAGATCTTACGGCTCAAGTAGCTCTCTCCAGGCTCCCAGAGTTCTTACAGCTGCTGCTGATGCTTACAGACAGGGCTCTTCTTGGGAGACCGCTGTTTGCCCATGAAGGAAGTTGCTCCCCACATCCCAAGCACCCCATCTCCAGGTCCCAGATCACCCCCCCTCACCCTCGGGGGCTGGCTCTTTCGCATCTCTAGGGGTTGCAGGCCTGCGGTCCCTCTGCCTGCTGCGGGTCATGGCGAGCACCGGGAAGCAACGGCCTCAGTCGGTGACATGCGGGCGAGGGGAGGCTCTGACCCCGCGCCCATCGCGGTGCCGCCGCTCCGGGTTCCGCCCCGGCCCGAGCCGAGCCGCCCGCAGCCCCTTCCCCTGAGGGCGGCCGCGGCCGGGCCCGGCCCCTCTGCGCAGGGAAAGGGAAAGCGAAAGGAGCGCGGGGCCGCGGCGGAGCGGGGCCGGGCAGCGGGAGGTAAGCGGCGGACCCCGCGCAAGCGGCGCTGCGGGGAGCGGCGGGGCCGGGCTGCGGGAGCCCGGGGGAGCATCGCGAACGGAGCCGGATGCGTGAGCGGGCGCCGGGCTGCGGGGTCAGGGGAGGCGCGGCCCCGGTTCCCGTCGTGGCTCCGCGGTTCCCTCCTCCTCCCCCGCTGCGGGTGAGTGTAAGTCCGGGTGAGATCAGCGCTGTTTCTGCTGTCAGGCGGTGCTAACGCTTCCTCCATCCCCACCCGCTGCTCTGCCCGGTGCTGCCGGGGGCCGCGGCGCTCCGGCTGCGGAGTTTGCCCCCATGTATGTGCCCCCGGAGCTGACAGGGCCGCAGGGAGCCGGGCACTGCTGCCCCGTGCTCGGGAGGTTTGGTTCATCCCGGTCCAGGTTCCTGGGTTTGAGTTTCCCCTTGTGTATACCCCTGCCAGTGTCAGTTGTCTGAGCTGAAAACGTTCCGTCCTGGATGTGCGCCTCAGCTTGGCTTCCATTGCTGTGTTTATTGATTCTAGTCCAGCCAAGAGGGAGGCAAGGGCTGACCCTTGTGGCTCAGGCAGCCGTGGTGATGGTGACCTCTCCCTGGAGCAGCGCTGCCTGCCCAGCTTCCCTCCGCTCCGAGCAAGGAATGCGCCTTTGGGAAGGGAGAACAGATTTTGTTGCCCAAGTATAAGATGATTTGCACATTCTATAACAAACAATGAGCTTGATTTCCTTCTGTGTCGGCTCAAGTAATGACTGTAGCGCTGGTGCCTTCCTCTGGGGACTGCAGAGGGCAGTGGCACCCGCAAGACACCCGTGGCCCCAGGTGCTGCTGCAGGAGCTGCCCCAGAGCAGCGCCCATCTGCTGGGGAGAGCCCTGGGCAGCAGCGTGGGTCACTGCGGCCCTCACTGGGGCTGCCTTGCTGTAAGGAAGGTCTCTGCAGGTTACTGTGTGTGCTGGCGGCTGTCGGGGGCTGTCCTGGTGTCCTCTGTGCTGCCACTGCCTGGCCATGGCATTGGGAATGTCCGCACTCAAGACAAGACACAAATGAGGGTGCTGAGGCGCTGGCACAGGGTGCCCAGAGAAGCTGTGGCTGCCCCATCCCTGGCAGTGCTCAAGGCCAGGTTGGACACGGGCTTGGAGCAGCCTGCTCCAGTGGAAGGTGTCCCTGCCCATGGCAGGGGTTGGAGCTGGATGAGCTTCAAGGTCCCCTTCAACACAAAACAGGCTGTGATTCTGTGATTCTATGACCCACTGTGATGCTTCCATTACACAGCCCTGATGGTGAACACCATCAGCTCTCCAGCAATGCAAAACAACCTTGGCCAAGCCCAGCACTGCTCAAAAGAGGATGTGAACCAAGTGCAGAGCACTTCTGCCTTGGTGTGAATTAAAAAAGCTGCAGAGCACCCTGTGGGGGGCACTGGGGCACTCTGAAGAGCTTCCAGATCCTGAGGGGTCCTGGAAGAAGGGCAGCAGCTCTGAGAGGCCTTGGAGGAGCAGCTCAGGTTGAGGATATGGGGCTGCTGCCAGGAAGAAATGAAAGCACCGAGCTCAGTTTTACCAGCCTGATCAATGTCTGGTGCCAGAGCATTGCCTTGAGCACTTGGCAGCGTCCCTGGTTTGTGTCCCGCCTCTCTGCCTTCCTCCGCGCTTCATTTCACTCAGCTTCTTTTCCCTCGCCTGCTGGAAGCGCAGCTTGCACTTGTCCCTTTTCCTCAATGACTGTTCCTCTGTTGTTGTTTGAGCCCGGTGCTGGCTGTACACAATAGCTGTGCTGTGTGACACGCAGGGCAGTGTCTGCCGTCCTCCCAAAGCCCTAGCCAAGCTTGTGACCACAGTGACTGTCTTACCCTTGGGGCCCAGACCCCCGGTGCCAGCACCCAGCTCACAGCGCCTGGGCACGGATCCGTGTTGTTCCGCCCAATTCTTTTCCCTCTGGAAGCCAAAGGCAGCCTCAGGCAGTGGCTTTGAGACGCTGGGTGGGAGCCTCCTCTCTTCCTTGTCCTGGGACCCTTGCACAGAGCCCATTGACTTCACCCCTGTGTTGGGTTTAACCCCAGGGCTAGAGGTCAAGTTCAGGTTGAGGAAAGGAAGAGCAGGTTCTTCCCTTTAGAGCTCAGGAACGCCAGCCCTGCAGTCATTCTTCAGTGGATTAATGAAGATTAGTGCAGCTTGATACCGTGCTGTTACTTGCCAGATGCTGCTATGGTGCACCAGCAAAGAGCTTTAACATAGGCTGCAGCATGGAAACGCATGAAAACACAACTGGCTTTGGTTCTGTGCCACTCTTGGCCCCATACCATGTGTCCGCAGCATCATGGGGTTTCCTTTCCTTGGTGACCCAGGGGGTCTGCGGTCGCCTTTTCATCACGTGTGGTAGGTCAGGAGTTTCAGCCTCCTGCCCCATGTTTGTCGTGGCTTGTTCTAGAGCTGACACCCATCCCACCCTTTCCTGTCTCATCTCGAGCTGCCATAGCAGCCACATTTATCGCTGCACAGCAGCCGTGGACATGCGCCAAAAGCAGCCCCAGCCTGGGCCAGCTCAGCTACAAGAGCTTAAAATAAACCAAATAGAGTTTTTCCTATTAAATGCCCTGGGCTTTTCCGTGGAAGTGCTGTGGAGCATTGATGGAAATCGCTGGGTGCCAAACGCAGAGTTGCGAGACGGGAGGAAGCCTGGAAGGGCGGTTGTGTGCATAAGAGATGCAGAAGAGGGGTTTGCAGAAGTGAGCCAGGTCGGGTGGGGATAGCACGGGTGGGTTTGATTGAAGAAACAAGCACAGATGATGTCAGAGCCCTCTGCCCCAGCTAGGCTGTGGGTGAGGGAGGGAAGAGCAGGTTCTTCCCTCCTGAGCTTGGATGCACTCACCCTGCAGTCGTTGTTTAGCGGATTAGTAAAGATCAGCCCGGTTTGATGCTGTGCTATTACTTGCCTGGCGCTGTTGTGCCTTGCAGAGGTCCAGCGGAGCCAGCGGCTGTTGTTGTGGGATCATCTTCTCCGGTATCCCGCCGCTGGGTCGGTATCTGACGCTGCCCAAAGGAGCCTCTGTTTACACATGAGATGAGTTTACGCGATACAGAACTCCTGTAACCACATTTCGCAGCCCAGTTCATGTTGTGCAGGACAGAAGTTGCATTCATGGATGCAGTAACGTGCTCTGCTCATGAGGCTGTCAATCCCCACTAATCCATCAATGTATCATCTATTCCTCCTCCAGCAATGCCATCCTTGCACAGGTCCCTTCCAACCTGAACCATTCTAGGACTTCAGCAAAGTATATCCATGACTTATCCTTGTGCTGCTAAGTTTCAGAGCCCAAATAAGTCTCTGCAAGTTAAGACTGTGCCCCTGGAGGAGGGGGAATGCCTTGTGTGGCTTTACTGACCTTAGTGGTCAAGAGAAAAGCCTCAGGGCAGCTTCTCCTCTCTTCTTTACCTGCTGTTGGAGGCGATGGTTTCATGGGTGAGATGCTCTTGTTTGAATTGAACCCTGCTGAAGGAGGTTTTACACAAGTTATACAACTCAAATGGTGTTCCTCTGGTACCCAGTTCATTAACCCAGTGATTAAGCTGAATCAAGCTCACTTGCTGCTTGCTTTCCCGTATAAGAACCTTGTTTTCTATCAGCAAATTGTTATGACCCAAAGGCTGCAAAACCAGTTCTGCCACTCGTTTACCAGAAAGGGCTCATCTTATTTACAGCAGATATTCCCTTAACGTCACTGTGTGAGCCAGAGGTGCCTGCTGGCACCTCGATGTGAAGCAGCAGCTTTGCCCCTGACTCTGCAGATGAAACAGCTTTTGCCTCATCCGGTGGTGGAAGGTGCAGAATGGGGGAATTCGGCCACACTTGTGTGTCTGGTCCAACCCCCTGGGAGATGCTGCAGCAACGTGTCCACGTCCCACTGTGTCCACAGGCAGGACCCACAAGCACCAGGTCTCCATGGCTGCTCCTGCTAAGCATGACTTCCGTGTCAGGAGTTCCTAAGCAGCTGGTGGATGAAAGGCAGCCACACCATCGGGCTTTTGAGAGTGAGAGTGCAGCAGAAGCCTGAAAACAGAATTCAGTTTTAATCTGGAGAAAACAGAGTTTTATCGGTCTCCAGTTATCACATTTCTGTCTGTGTGGACTTTTGGAGTTAATGATTTCTAGAGGATATTGGCTCCCAGATGGGCTGCACAGTGGAAAGGTTGCATTAAGGACTATTTACTGTCACTAGAGCAGCAGTGTGCGTGCTGGCTCTTTTATGCAGCCGCTGCTTTCTGCTCCCCGCTTGCCTCGGCCCCCGACTTTCTGCTGCTGACAAAGTGGCTTTGCGGAGCAGCCCCGTTGCAGGTCGATTGATGTGATTTTGCTTCCAGTGATCTGTTATTATGGATGTGTTAGGTCGAGTAGATGCGCAGCAGCAAGATGGAACTGGAAGTGTTCAGGGTTGCACAGGGCTTGGAGCAACCTGCTCTAGTGGAAGGTGTCCCGGCTCATGGCAGGGGTTGGAACCAGATGAGCTTTAAGGTCCCTTCCAAAACAAACCAGTCTGTGGCTCTGTGATACCCATCTGCTTTTAATGCACGTTGATAAGCTGCTATTTATCACCTATATCTGGTTTTGTCAATGTATTATGCTGTGATTTAAGTCCTTTTGTTGCTGATGGATGATATAACATGCCTGGATGCAGCAGGCTCTTGTGAGGTTAGTGATGATGGAGATCGCTGGAGCTGGTGAAGCCGAACTGATTTTATGCCCCTTATGAGAGAAGGGTGACTGAAAGCTACATAAAACAGGCAGGCATTTGAATTCCACATGTGGTGTCTGCATGGATCAAGGTTCCCTTCTGTAAGCCTTTCCTGGGGGAGCAATGCCACCTCTGCTCCTTGGCAAGGATGGACCAGCTCCCCCGGCCCCATTTGCTGCCCAGGCAGTGCCACGGCTGCTGCTCCTGGGAGGGTTTAACTGAGCAGTGGAGAAACCAACATGTGTTTGTGCTGAGATAATGCTCCAGAGAAGAGATTAGATAGAGAGAACAGATTGTTTTATCCATTCAGGCCTTGGAGTTCAGCCCCCAGGAGAAGCCACAGTGGGTGCAGGGAGGAGGATCATGGGTCAGGGACAGTGCTGCTGCTGCTCCATTTCGCTTCCTCACTAACATGCACTGATTTTTGCACCCTGACATTTTTGCCCCCCTTTCAGGAGGAAAAGGCACAGCCAAAGGCCTTCGGAGGAGGTCAGGGACCACAGCAGCAACCGTTCCATTTTGAGAGTCTTTTCTGGCACAATAAACAGCATTGTATGAAATAGCTGACACTTCCCATGTAACCGTTGCATCACCTTCCTCTGCGCAAGTATTGTGGTTAATAAAAGTGGAGTGTGTGAAAACCTGCCCATAACAGCATAAATGCAGGTCCCGCAGCGCATGAAGGTGCTCTGGAAGAGCTGCCTCTGAAAGAGCTTTAACTTGTATTACCGTCCACTGTAACTGGTTTTATTAGTTCCAATAGATGAAGACCAGTGCACTGTGATAGTGTGATAGTGTCCCACAGGTACTTCAAGCTGGAGTCACCTGCAGAAAAGCTCTTCCTCTTTGCCCTCCCTAAGAGCTCCCCGCAGCCCCGGGCATCCCTCTCCAGCTGACACACATTGGCTGGGGCTTGGAGCAAGCTGCTCTAGTGGAAGGTGTCCCTGCCCATGGCAAGGGTTGGAACTGGAGGAGCTTTAAGGTCCCTTCCATCCAACAATGTGTGATTCTGTGTTTTCCAAGCAGCTGTAATGCAAACTCCCACTCCTCCCCATCCACATCCCGAGCTGTCCCTGCTGAGCCTTATTGCCAGCACTCCCCAGTTCAAAGCCAATTTTGTTTCTTCTCTATCAAGCAAACAATAGACTTAGGAGCTGAAGCAGGTTTTCTTGTGTCAACAACCCAATCCGCAAGTCCTCCTTGTGCTGATTTCCTTGTTTAGAGAGAACCCTCTGTTTGCCATAGTGTGCATCCCTCATGTGCAGGGAGCGGCTGCTGTTTGCCATGGTGGAGTCACTGCTGCTATTTTAAGGCACTGCTGCCCCAGGTGAGTTCCTCAGCTGGGAAATGACTCTTTTGTTTGCAGGTTTGAGCAGTGAGCCGTCCCTCCTCTTTTTGATCCACCCTCCTCCCTAGCTGGGTATAGCCCCAGATGGAGAGGAGCTTTGCCATTGACTTCAGCAGATCACAGCTCACCCTGCAGCTTCCTTTAGATGCAGCACGCAAGAGGACCCCCAGGCTTTCCAGCTTTGCTCTTTCCTTTGGAGAGGAAAGCATTTTTCAAGTGCTTTTCCTCCCGATAAGCAAATTCTTGAAGTTTTTTGATACTCAGCCTGGTTTAAATGAAGTTTAAATGAGTTCTGCCCTGGGTGTAATGCTCGGCTGCACACCAGCAAACCCAGGCTTGTGACCTTGACTACAGGGCTCACGCCATTAGCTCGGGTTTTGTTTGGTATGTTTGAGAGGAATGGAGGATGCTGTCTCCCAGCCAGCATAAACAGAACTGAGACAGTTTTAGGGGGGAGGAAAAAGTATATCTGTTTGTTTAAGTACTTTTTACTCTTCAATTTATCTTGTCTGCACTCCTTTGTTTAGAACCAAGAGCATACATGAGCAAGGGACAAAAAAGCCTCTGTGTGTGTGTGTGTGTGTGTGTGTGTTCGATAATATGATTTTCACTATTATAGTACCAAACCTGCCTGAGAACGTCTGTTCTTTTGCCTCTGAAACATGATGGGGAAAATAAAACCATCTCCCTTGTGGCTGCCACTATTTTCTTATTGAAGTAATACAGCTGGAATGTAGATAAGCTTCTGCACTGGGAGTCATGTCTGTAGCTGCTGCTTGCTGTATGCTCTGGTTCTGGTCTTACGTACACACCAAGGCAGAGATGTGCATCATTGCCCCTTGCCCCTTCTCCTCATGCCCTGGTTTCCATTAGAGGGCATTTGGGCTGGACTGGAGCAGCCAGGTCTTCATCCATAGAGGAACAGTTGGAGAAGGAGAGCCGGGCTTGCTGCCCACCTTATAAATACCCTTAACTCAAAGGCTGGCTGACTGCAGGCCATGCAGCCACGTTTCGGACCCTGTGCTTGCCCCAGGATGAGTTTTGACTTCCTTGTGTGCTGATGGCCCCACCACAGGAGCCGGGCTGGTGCTGGCTGCAGTGGACTGGGGACTTGCGTGGTATTTTTAGCCTGATGAAGGTGAACCCAAGAACGTGACTGTGTTATGGTGAGCCCCATGGCTGCACTATGGTCTTCAGCAGGAAGGATTGTAGCTTCCAAGTGCGTTTTTTGTTTGTTAGGGCTTGCAATGTCGACGTGTTTGATTTGGATGTGGTTTTGTGTACGTGTCTGGTTTCCTCTTGCCACTGCCCTTTCTGAGAGCAGAGTGCAGTGCAGAAACAGCCCTGATGGCTGAGGACGCGTTAGCAGGAGCTTTCCTTTGTTGCTGGAATAATCTTGTTAAAAACACCCTGCTCATCCAGCTCCAACCCCTGCCATGGGCAGGGACACCTTCCACTAGAGCAGGTTGCTCCAAGCCCCTGCGTCCAACCTGGCCTTGAGCACTGCCAGGGATGGGGCAGCCACAGCTTCTCTGGGCACCCTGTGCCGGTGCCTCATAGGGAATTATTCTGTGGGTGCCTCTATCACAGTGGGTTGGCACAACCCCACCCTGCCCTGGTCACAGGGGAGAGAGGCGGAATTAGCAGGAATTAGACACCCTGAGAGTAAATCCTGTGGTTTGAAGGAACAAACCCCATCATGATGATCAGGGCTCCTGTGGTGAGGAGAGTCCATGGTTGCTTTAAACCTGGCAGGGTAGGTAGTGTCAGGTACCGTCAGAGCCAGGTAAAGGGTCACTATGCCATAAATAAGAAGTTGTGACGTACTGCACGAACCTTGAGTCACCAGGATGGGAAACATTGCTTCTTGTAAATGAGCGTGAAGAGGAGCTGAGCAGCGATCAGCCTGGCAGAGGCTGTTTTGGGCTGGTCTGGGCAAAGAGAGCAGCTAAGCCCATAGTGGGGCATCAGTGCAAACCCTTTTGCCAGAAAACTGGCAAAGCAAAACTATCTTGGTATTTTTTGGATGGGGCTTGGAGCAAGCTGCTCTAGTGAAAGGTGTCCCTGCCCATGGCAGCGGTTGGCGCTGGAGGAGCTGTAAGGTCCCTTCCAACCCAAACCAGCCGGCGATTCTATGATGATGATTCTCACATGGAGTGCTGCAAGAGCATTTTAACATAGTGAAGATGAGAACCATCACTGAGGGGACTTCCTTGGGAATCACATAATGGCTGCCAGCAAAGTGCAGATTGACAGGACAGGTTTGTCTCATCCTTGGGCTTATGCAGTGAAGTGGGCAGAGTGCTTCATACCCTGTTCGTTGCAGCCTAATAGCAATGGTAATTTTGGCTGCTGGGCTGTACACAGAAAGCTGCTCTCATGTCCAGGTATTGTAAAATGCACTCATACAAAATTTGAACCCTCTCACTAAATTAATCCTGCTCTGCAGCATCGCAAGTTGCTGATGGAGATCTCTTTGATTTAATCAGGACTGTTTAACACATGCAGCTAGCACTTTGGAGTTGTGTTACAACCAGCATTTCCTAGGCTTATTTATGTAGTTGAGTTTCATTTTAGTCTTGCTAGTTTCACCCTGAAATAACCCTTCCAGCTGCCCTGTAAAGCATCTTCTCTTGTCCAGCGACAGGAAGAGACGGCTCAAGTCAGTCTGACTTTTGGGCAGTGAGGGGGAAATAAAGCCTTCCCGTGGCAGATCTCTGACAGCCTTGCAACATAATAGATTTGAAAAGGAATATTCAGCTGGGACACTTTCCAAGGTCCTTAGCCGTAGCTTTTAGCCTTGTCTCCTTTGTTTCCAGAGCACTGCCCTGCTTTGGTCCTTGCAGAGCACTCCTGCAGCCCTGGGGCACTGGCGCATGTGAAGCATTTGCAGCCTTTTGTGGTTTCATATCTTCAGCCCTTTTCATCTGAATCTCTCTGATTGCCCCATAAACTTTCATGAATTGGTTTAGTATGCATCACTAGGCTAGCAAGAGTGTTGGAATTCCTGGTTTATAGATGATGAAAGTACAGAATAGAGAGGAAAAGCAAATAGCAGCAGGTTTCCTGATGCTAATCTTCAGCTTCAAGTGTTGTTTCATGCTTCCTGTTGATGTAGAGAGTTCCCACCACGACCTTCATTATAGCATTGGTTCACATGCTTAAGGTGAATGAAGTTATCAGAGTTACTTAGCTAGGCAGGCAGGCAGCTTAGGTTTTCCATACTCCTGCTTTTGCTTTCTTGTTTCAATTTAATTGCTAGAATGAACTAAGGCTTGATTAAGGTGATAGAAGGAGACGCTCGGGTGTTCCGAGATGAAGCATTCTTCCTTCAGGAATGAGGCGTTTCCCACGCACTGATTTTCCAGCTCTCCCGCTGGTGCTTATAGTCCTGGCAGGTAGCTCCGAAGGCATGTTCCTGTGGTTAACTCCCTCGGTGTGTGCCATTTGCCATCTCTGATTAACTGTTCTCAAGTAACTGCCTTTGAGTTGCCTCCTGCTTCCTTCTGTGCAGTCAGGAGCGCAGGGCTGAGGTCTCCCTGCTTGCAGGGTGCTCTGTCTGCCAGAGCTGTGAGCGACGGCTTTAGCTCATCCTCATTGACGTCGTGTCCTCACCAGGTGTCTGGACTCTTGGGAGCCTTAGGAATCGCATTTACCATTGAGAAATGCTGCAGTGAACATTTTAAGGTAACGAGGGAATAAGGGAGGGGGGCGCACAGGAGGCCCTGGCATCACGTGAATTCCCAACAGATGCATTTCGGTTGAAGCCATCAGAAACTGAAAATATGAGTCAACAGTTTATCACGTGTGAGGCTGACTCGGCCGTTTCTCAGGGCTGCAATAGTCGCCAGCAGTGCCCCAGCCCTCCTGCAGCCCTGCCCTGCCTCTTGCACTTGCAGGTGGGTGATGCCTGATTAACATGGATGAGGGAGGAGCTGAGTGTTGCAGGATCAGACGAGAATTAGGCATGGTCTATCCTAATGCCTCATCCACACCTCTGCTGCTGCACCAGAGGCTGAGCCAGGTTGGACCAGGGGCTGAGGGTGCATATGGAGTCTCTTCTCCTTGGCAATCCCGTGTCTTTTCGGTTTCAAAGCTTTTGGGTGATTTTGTTGTGAGAAAGCTGACTGCATTCACCTGACATGAGAACAGGAAGAGCCTGAGGGAGCATTTGCATGTCAAGCAAAAGGAAGTTGAAGAATCAAAGCAGCTATTGAAAAAAGGAAGAAAAACACTTGAGTCCATCAAATGGGACATCTAGTCTAGGTCTTGTTTGCCTAGGAAGAATGGAACAGATGATCTTTGAGGTTGCTTCCAGCCTGGGATTCTAGGATTGGATGTCCTCTGGTGTTCGGTGCTCTGAATGTTTCAGCCTGGTGGTTTCCATCACACAAGTACGCTCACCCCCTCCTCCCATGGTGTGTTGCATTAATAACTTGAGCTATATGCTGAGCTCTGCATGCGAGGAGCTGCAGCCCTGGCCAGAGCTTGGGGAAGCTCTGCACCCCAGAGGGTGAATGAGCAAAGCCCCAGGAGCAGCCTCTCATCCATGGCTGTTAAGACCCGGAGCTGGTTTTGGAGCCTGAGTTCAGCAGAACCCAGCACCTCCAAACCTACTTTCTGTGCTTTATTAACAGATGAGAGCAGGGGATCAAAGAGGTCCATCCTCTGCTGCTGTAAACTGGCATGTGCAAGATGCATATTTGCACTCGCATGATGTGCATCCAAGAGTCTTGCGTGGACCTTGTGTACCACAGGGTTGCAGTCGGGGATCTGCCAGAAAACAGAGTTCCTGCCCTTGGCTGGATGTTGTTAGCATCCATTGGAGCATGTGCCTGCTCACAGCGCTTCTGCACTCATACCCCGCCAGTGTCATTTCCTCTGCCTTCAAGCAGGGCTATAACTCAGAGCCTTGGCACATACCAGCACTCAGTGAAGTCCTCAGCAGGATGGGGAACTCAGTGCAGGCCTCACAATGGGCATAAAAATGGAACGAAAACAGCACTGCCTTCAGTCTACAGGCATGTACCCAGCGGGAAGACGCCTGGGAACTGCCTTCCCATAGGGAAGCGCCCAAATCCTTACCCTTTTAGCTCTGAAGAGGCTGAATCTGCTCTACAGAGATAGGTTTTGATGGGCTCTTAGTAAATAAGTGGGGTCCCCCCTACGCAGCCTTTTCCACCCGCCCTGGGAGCTGGCACCCACCATAAGAACTGCAGCGACTGGAGCACGCAGATAGGCACAACGCCAAGGCAAAGATGCCTTTTGGTTGACCTAGGAAGAGTAAAAACATTGAGTATGGAAGAAAAAGAGACACTTGGAGGAAGTTATGAAAAATCACATAAATAAGTCTGTGAACTTGGCTTCTGTACAGCAGCGGTGCTGGAAATAGCTGCACAAAGCAGGCTGAGTCGTGGTGAGCAGAGCTTCAGAGAGCTGTGGCTTCTGCTGAAGCGTGAGGAGCCGGGTGAGAGGAAGGAGGTGATGCCACAGCTCATGGCGAGGCCTCATTCTGTTTTGGTGAAGTTGCCTCCTTTATCATCTTGCACATTTGAAAGTCAACTTCAAACTTGCATTTCTTGGCTTGGTTTTAGATGGGCTCAAAAGGCGTTTGCTTGGGCTTGGAAAAGAAAAACCACACGAAAATGAAACAGTCTCTACAGGAAACTTTGACATAAGTTCTGCGACTCAACCTATTGATATTAGCAGTATCATGTAAGTTGGTCTTGATGCTTTCTTCTTGTCTTGCCCGAGTGTTAATGGGTGTTAATGGAGATAAAAGAATTTGTCAGGTATGAAGCTGGCAATCCATATTGTCAGGTTTTTCAGTCACCCTTTCTAAGTACAGCATAGGAAGGGTCTCCAGTGAGCCCCTCTCCGGGGGCAGTCACCCATTGTAGTGCTCCTTAGTATCAAAACAGGGCAGGGTGCATCAGGAAACAGGGCTTCATCCACTGGGAACAGTCTTGTTTGTGGTCACAAATATCCGTGGGATAGCACCAAGGTTAAGTTAAAGGTTAAACAGATTGTGTTGTGAGTGGTGCGGCTGGTTGAGGACCCTGAGGGCAGAAGTGAGGTCAGGAGGTGCAAAAGTTCCTTAAAAGCTTCATGGGTTGATGGTGGCTCAGAGGGACACAGGTCAGAGGCTGAGAAAACCCCAAGTAATTGAGCTCATTTCCACAGGACAGCTGTTCTTGGTGGGGTTTCTTGTCATAACAAACACAACTGAAACACTTTATTTGCATTTTATATTTATATGGGGTGATTTATGTTGGCGGAAAATTCCCTTTTGATCTAAATCACGTTTCCTGAGGCAAAAGCGCGGTGATGAGCAAGTTCCAAACAACTCAGATTTCAACATTTGTTTTAGCTGTTTGAGGCAAACAATGCTCTGCACATTAAAGTATTTGATTTCATCTTGTTTAGTGATGTAATTGAGTCATTCCTTTATGTTCATGTGCTTTTTATTGCTAACCAGTGCTGGCTGTGTACAAGGCGCAGGTGACGGATGCTGTGGGAGTGATGCCAGTTCATGTGGCTTTCCACTGACTCCATAAATAAGTAGGACTGCCACCAGCCCTCGCTGTTGTGCAGGGAAATTCAGCCTAAACAGGGTTGGAAGCCCTGTAAATGCAGGATGCAAACACAGCTGCTTCCCAGGATGATGCCTGGGTCCATCCTACCTGAACAGAAATGGCTGAGAAGTGATGCAGCTTCCGCAAAGGGCTTTGCCTGGGGTTTACATCAGCTGTTTCCAACCTTCTTTTGAGTGGCTGATGGTTGTTGCCTATTAATATTGTTCAATGAGTTTTGTGTCATCCAGCGGGAGTGGTTTAGGTTAGAGCTGGCTGCTGACAGGAAAGCATTAAGCAGTGCCTTTGCATGTATGAAAGAATAGTCTGAAATGCACACCAAAACCAATGTTTTCAGAGGACCAGAACAATCTGATTTACTACTTATTTACATTCCCTTTCCCAGAAGTTGAAAAGGATGAAAATAAAGACGAAGGCTGGAGCTTATCCCCATGCCAGAGCCACCACTTGGGTCTTCAGCAGAGCAGAATTCCC
The DNA here is from genome assembly GCA_039720435.1 of Amazona ochrocephala. Taxonomy (NCBI): domain Eukaryota; kingdom Metazoa; phylum Chordata; class Aves; order Psittaciformes; family Psittacidae; genus Amazona; species Amazona ochrocephala. Next base: position 19,324,931 of record CM077889.1, read on the forward strand.
TGTCTTGGTTCACATTTCTCATTATATGCAATGTGCTTGAGTTTCATTGCTTGGGTAGCCAGAAACTCCAAGCTTCAGATACCTCCTTGCTCTATTTCTAGCCAGTAGCAAGCCCTGCATTAGTCATTGTGATACACAGGACAAGGCATGGAAACTCCGCAAGTCCCAGCACAGCCGGACACCTCCAGCTCGTTCTTGTTACAAGCTGCACATTGTCACATCCAAGTGTTTAGGCATTATCTCAGGTCATGCAGAACACAGATCTCAGTTAAAGCACCTTAAGACAGCGCAGGAGGTGAGGAATATGTGAAATTGTTTTTCACAGTGAGCTGGGTAGGCAGAAATGGGTAAATGTTGGGGGAGCAGAGGCTCTGCAAGGGCACCCACAGCTCGTGGTGGAGAGTTACCAAAGTTTTAGGCTCCCCAGTGTAAGTTGTCACCTTCCAGCTGGACTGTGAAGAGAGAATCTTTGTCTTGGAAATGAGCTCAGGGTAGGAGCATTAGAAAATGCAGTTCTTCATCTTCACATCTTGCCATGGTGATGCCTTCTGCAGGGCAGATCCTGCTGTCCGCTAAGGATAACACTGTCAGCTGTTTTGGTACCAGTGTGGTAGAAGTGTGTGTGTGTGTGTGTGTGTCTATATATACATAAATATATATATATATACATAAAAATGACACTTGCAGGGAGAATGAACATTGGCATGTAAAGAAATTAATACATTTTGCCGAAGAAAAAATACTTTCTATCGGCTGATCTAGGAATACAATAATATTCAATATGTTAATATTGTCCCTTTCTCTACAGCTCCTGATATATGGTTTATAGCCGGAAGGGGCACGGGATGAAGCTAGAGCTGGGAAACCTCCCTGTTGGAAGCAGGGATGTGGATGCTCATGGAGCCGCAGTTGATGGGCTGCACATCCGGAGGCTGGGCAATGGCCATTGGAAAGCTTTCGCCATGCGGCGGCTGTTGTGACAAGGGAACACCACAGGGAAAAGTGAAAGAAAGTCGGTTGAGTCAATCCTGATCCTGCATCCAGGCTCTCAGCCATGTGCTTTGCAACTGGGAAAGATTAAGATCTTAGTTCTGGCATTACTTATGCATTCTGCAGCCAAAACACAACCCGTGCCTGCTCTTCGTGGGAGCTTTGGGAATGCTGACATTCCCACTGTGTGGTTTTAGGTCACTTCCAGAGAAGTGGATTCATTCTGATGGAACCCAACTGCTTCGGCATGCAGCTGTGTTGTGAGGGAATGAAGGACAGTTCCCACCTTACATCGCGTCACTGTCGGAGGTTTTGACCTTGTTTGTGTCTGTTACTGCTGGATTTACCTTCACTGACATTCAAACTCTGACCCTACCAAGGTCCTTATCAGATATCTCTGGATTTCAGCGGCCAAATGACCAAAACCTGGGATCCCAGCAAGGGCTTCCCCTGCCTAATGCAAGATAAAGACCAACCTCAGCTCAATTGACTTATCCACTTCAGTCCCTCTCTTCAGGAGCACTCTTTGCCTTCCTGGAGCTCCTTGGTTCATTAGAAGTTGGCTTTTGAATGTATCAGGAATGTAAAGCTCGTATTCCCACAGGCACATGGGGACATGGTGGAATGAATGTGTATATCATATCTCTACAGTATAGCCTTCTGGGGTTGTCAGACTATTTGAAGGAGGTTTGAAACAGGGACATCACTAGCTGAGCAACTATACGTAGGTTTCTCATCCTGAAATACAGTGCTATACCCTACTCGGATATTATTTAGAAAGCATTTGATAAGTAGCATCACCTGCACTGAAAATTAAATTAAGGACATTAAAGAGGAGTTTAATAAAACAGGTTTTGGGAAAAAAACATCTTTGATGATCCACACTTTAGTTCAGATTTCAGATGCAGATTTCCTCAAGGATGCTGGCAGGATTCATTTCTCCTTTGTATATGTAACATTTGTTCATATAGGCCATTATACAGCTCCTTTCAAGCTCAGTATTATACTGGAATGCAGCAAAAGCCAGACTTAAGACATGAGACTGGAGATGACCGCATTTCCTACTGCATAAAATGCACCTCTGGAACTTTCAGTTCTTCTTTTTTGATGTATTGCAAATGTATTTATAAAATATCGTGGCTGATGAGCTAAAAAAAACGGGGGGGGAGGGGGGAGGGAAAAAAAAGGCAAACGCCCTGTGGCTTTGGATATATTCACTTCAAGTTTGTGGTTACTGTTTCCCAGGCCGCTCAGAGGTGAGTGTAAGCTCAGTCATCGTATTGCTGCCTCACCAGTCCCTGCTGGTGTTTCTAAATGCCTCTGACAAAAGATGGTGAAAAATAGACCTGTAGTAAATTGCATCATGCTTGTTATGCGTTTTAAGATGGGGACACAACACAGAACCCGTGTGTTCGGGTCACACTCATTCCTTGCCCTCCTCCATCCCTGCAGCCTGCGGTGGGTGCAAACCCCCTGCATTCTGCTCTGAATTAACTCCATTACCCTGAGGCTCCAGCCACGAGCACTTCCCCCTTTGCACCAGAAATCCTGCATTAGGTAGTGATAGTGGAGACACCAGATTTCTCTTTGATGGAAGGTAAAGAGCTGCTCAGGGTGGAAGCTGCAGCCGTTGTGCACAGGACCCCCATCAGCTACAAGCATTCAAGTGGTGTTAACAGAGAAATCCTGAAGAGCACATCACTTTCTCACTGCTCTTATCTGTGCACCCGCTCTTTAAACTCCTCTCTCCAAAATGCGGCTTTTTCCTTCTTAATCTCTGAGAGGTTTTACTTTAACCTCATTAAACTTCACTGCCAAATTCCAAAGCAGATGGAGATGAAGCAGCTGATAGGTGAGAACATAAGTTACAAACTGGTACTGAAGAAATACCTGCAATGAAACAGCCTCTCCACGTGTGTTTTTAGACAGCATACATCACCCTGAGTTACAATACGAAGAAGCAGGAAGTCACTATTTGGCAGTCGCATTAGGAATTAAACCGAGCCCAGCCTCTGGGTACAGCCAGGGAGGGCTGCTGTCTGTTGGCTCATGCAGTCAGTTGTCACGGTGCTGGGATATATTTAAGTGTTTTATGATGTAAATGTAAGTAAGCAGAAACATAAACTGCCCCTGTACTCAGGTCTTCTGAAATAAACCCACGCAACTACAGATCTGGAGGGAGGTGATGCAGATGCTACAGCCAGAACAAGTGCAAGTGTCCCTGCTCGCAGCCTGCTGCGCTGGCCTGCGCTGTCCCCATGGGCAGGTGTTGGGGTTACTTTATTCTGGGGGTGTCTTTTGATCCCCTTGTATGAGACCAACATGACTCCATATCCCAAAGCAACTTTTGGTGCTTCAGCCAGGGGGTTCTGCTGCTGGATAGGAGCTCAGTGCTAATTTGCCCCAGCGCTTCTGCACCTCTTCCTGGCATCCATCCGCATTGGGGTACCAAACTGCAATGTGTCCTCTGCACCTGTGATGCTCTTTACTCTGCGTCTTACTCCTATCACTTACACATTCATTTACTAAGCCAAAATAGTCCTTAATACCAAGCATAAGTAATGATCCTTTTGGTTTTAATGTTTTCTCCCTTGGGTAGAAAACAATTCAAGCGTGCCAGCAGGAAGCCAGACTTTGCAACTGGGGGGTTATTCTCCCTGTTGCAGCTTTTGCATGAGAGGGAAAATGGTGTCTTAAATATGAAGTGCTCCATGAATCATTCCCACCCGATGGCGTGTTTCCATTGGCACCCTGATACCCTTGGTGATATAGAGCCTGGCTCAGACGTCTCACTTTCCCACTTACTATAAAGCAGGAGTGACTGTGCATGGAAGGAGGTGCCTGGATGTGAAACCAGCTGAGAAATATCCCGGCCGCTTCTCTTTCCCCACCAGGAGACATTGCTTCAGTTCCCGTTTCCTACTATTGCCTCTTTCATCGACTTCAAGCCCTTTTCACCACTTGCTTGCCAAGGACCATTCAGCCTTGGACCAAGACATACTTTAGCTATTTCAGATTAAGTCCTTGCTATTCCTATTGCATTTTGCCTTCAAATGGGCATTTATCATCCCTTCTATATTTTTATGACTACAGGCAATACAAGCTAGAGTAAAATATTTACACCATGTTCTCTGGCCATGGGGATAATCTCTCTCCTTCTCATCTGACTTTCCCTACTCTTTTTAGCTAGACCCTTCTTTCTTTCCTCTTTCACCAAACCTTGGGCCACTTCCCTGACCTTTAACATCCAACGGACCCCCACTGGTATCTCAAATACCCTGTACAATGTGTGTCAGACCATTAGAAAGTTGCTGGGATCCTTGCAGTGAATCAGGCCGGAGCTGGCCAAGTGGTACCTGCAGTCACACCCCTACCAGCTCACCCCTGGGTTTGCTGTCTGTGGGTTTTTGGTGTGTTTAACTAGTGCTGGTCCCACCACAGTGCCCAGGGCCTCATTTGCCACCAGCAGTGGTGCTGCCGTTTGGGGATCACAGTGCACGATGGTGAGGAGGTGGAGGAAGGTGGTTCTGGTGATGGTGCAATGCACACTCAAGGTCTGGGTGATAATTCTTACTCCTGCTTTGTGTGTCCTTTCCCCTGGGCTGTTAGACCTAACACACCTCAGTGTCTATACAGAAACTCCCCCAGTTCAACACTGATTTTGGCCAGGAGCCTTGGTGCTGCTTCAACATAAAAATATCAGTTGGAATTTGGTTGTTTCCAAGAGACACTTCATCAGGCATCACCAGAAAAGAGCTGATTCAGACCCAAAGCTGCCTTTGGGCCCTGGCAGCCCCGCACTGCATCACTGAGCTGGTCCCTCCTGCCCCAGGCATCCCTAGATCCCACCACCAGGTATTGCTGTCACCAAAGCTCCTCTCAGCTTGTGCGCTGCAGTGCTTTGCACCTGATCGTATTCCAGGTAGGAAATCAGTAGGAAAGATCAGGTTGGAAATGGTGGGGGTTTGGGACCTGGCTCCTGAGTGTGCTCTGCTGCCCACTTGCAATCAACTGACCCCAAAGGCCCTGACCTTTACAGCTATTATTTTCAGAGCTCCAAGGAAAAACAAATAGGAAGTAAAGCTGCTGCAATGCATTTTTGTATGGGTTCTGGTGTGCTCCCATGTGTTGCTGCTTATCTTGTGAGTGGGTTTGGTTGTCATTTGCATTTAAATATTGTGGCCAGCACCTGTAGCTCTTTGCCTGAGCTCAGCTCCCTGCCATGCTCTGGGTTTTCCATAGAGCAGCTTAGCCAGGGGCATGTCTCAGTGGCTGTATCCTGCTTATTAGTAAGGGCTTTGTAGTGATGTTTTTTAGCACAGGGAGGAAGGAAAGGAGCCAGTAGGTCTGTTTATCTGAAAGCAGAGCTCCCAGGGTGGCAGGACCAGCTCTATCAAGTGATATGCAGCAGAGCCAGGCTGGGAGCTGGCATTGCATCGCCTCCTCCTTGCACCAGGTACTTCGATATTGTTTGATGTTTTTATTGCTTGTTACCAAGGGTAAAAGTGCTTGAGATAAACTAGGAGTGCAGTCCTGCTGGTGGGGATGCACTGGGGCTAGAGAGGATACCTCCAGCTAATACACTGGTTCATTAGGATGAGAAATAAGGGCAGGTAAACTGCAGGGTCTGGGGTTTAATAACTCTTGATCTGGGGTGTCTAATGCCTTAGAAACATATCTAAGGAAGCTTTCATATTGTTGTTTGAACTACGTGTGGTTTAAAAGGGCTGCAGTCATTCTTGGGTTTAATTCCCTGTACTCTCAGACTAGAACCTTCCCTGCAGGCAATGCTGTCTGCTGGGCACTTGTTGGGTATGGACCTGGCAGGATGATTCATGAATACCTGCAGGGATAAGAGCAAAAGCAAATGTTTGTACAGCAATCAGCCTGTCAGACCTTCAGGGTCATGAGTAATGATAGAGTCACTTCCCACCCCACTGGTGAGATGTGCAGTGGAAGGAAAGGATAAATCCATATTAGCTGCAGGGAAATGGCAGTATACCAGGAAGCAAGTCCTTAGTCCTTCAGGTATGGCCTTACCTGATGCCCACAGGCACTTCTGGCTGCACTCTGCTGCAGCAGCATCAGGCTGCACTCTCCAGCTAGGCATGCTATAGGAATGCCTTGATAGAAAGTGGCTTAGGCTAAATCCACCCTGTCTAGAGAGGCTCTTCTACAGCCAGCACCCCAAGCACAACCAGGCAGCTCTCAGGTGCCGAATCTCAAACAGCCTCACAGGGCACGCCTTGATTTATGCACCAAATACCAGGAAAGGCTCGAGCTCTGTTTGTCGCTTTGCAGGCGGTGACGGTTGCTCCAGCCTGTGAAATATGTCCTGCCTGACACCTCCGTTCAGGAAACAGTGGTTTGCTCAGCAGAGGTGCGGGAGGCAGCGAGCTGTTATCGTCTATAACAGGAGCCTCTCTCATAGCTGCTCTCCATTCACTGGGGTGGTTTCAGAGCAGGAGGGCTCTGCGTGGAGGGCACTGGTGACACGTGCAGCAGAGGCCGTGTCCTGAGTGCGAGCTCTGCAGTGCTCTGCTGGGTTTTGACACCGTAGTGGGGTGGTTTTCCTGCAGGGCTGGGCTCGCATCCTGCAGACCTCAGGGTTCCTATTCCTCGGGCGCAGTGTGCCTCAGGTCTGCTGAATGCAGAGAGTTCACAGTGAAACTGCCATTGAAGTGGTGGCAGCCACACCTGGGTTGTTACTGGGTGCAGGGTGTTGAAAGTCCCTTCCAGCCCCTTACCAAGAGGGCAGGGCTGTGCCCATCCCATGGGTGGGAAGGCAGCAGTGGTTTCCTGCTCCATCCCCTTGACTTTAAGGAGATGGACCCTGAGGCAGTTCCTGTTTGCCAGGGATGGAGATGAGCAGGCTCAGCCTGAGCTTCCAGCAAAGCTCTTCACATCTCTCCATGAGCAATTGCTGTTTTGAGGGAGGGAAAATTTCCTGAAGATAGGAATTGCATTCAAGCTTTGCTACCAGCACATGCTTATGGCTTTCATGTGCTGCTGCTCGTATCAGAGCAGAGATTCTGGTCTGTTGGGATGACCCCAGCAGAAAACAGGATCTGGGAATTAAGGCCCCAAAATCAGTCAGCTCTGGTATGGCTGAGTCAGGGTATTACCTAGGTAGGTCCAAGCCTTTTTAAATCAATGGGGAAAACTGCTGATGTCTTAGCTGTAAGGGAAGATAACATTGAATCAGCTAAGAAAGGGTAGTTTAATAATAGCTCCTGAATTAAACGCACCCCAATCTGCAATATGGTCAGTCATGGGATGTAAATTTAAAATAGGTTCAAGAACATAACTTGCAGTTCCTGTGGGGTTTTTAAGTCCTTTTCCTCTTCTCAATGACAGTTTTCATCTCCCTGGCTCCTGGAAAAAAATCAATGTCAATGAGTGAGGCTGATCACCCGTTCGTGGACTGGGCATGTAGCATCAGTGAGCTGTGCTGGTTTGGACCATTCCCCTTGTCTAGCTGAGTAGCATTAAGTACAGCAGCTGGGAAGCAGCTGGTCTCTGTAGAACTTTTGCAACCCTTGTGGTTCCAATAGTATTCTGTAGGCAACATCGAGGATGCTTTTGGTATGGCTCAGATGCAGCTGCTGGTCACTGGTGTGGGCTTGATGGATGCTGCATGTTAGCAGGTATAAACTACATGAGATCTCTTGATGTGATGCAGCCTGTGCTGGGATTTTTGGCATGCAGCCTGAGATGATACAGCTGTTCCATGAACATTAGGCAGATGCAGTACAGCGTTGCTGTGGCCCCAGCCTGCACTGGGTGAGCTGAGACATCACTACGGAGTGTGTAGAGCTATGGGACAGAGGAAATGATGGTGTGAATCATTTGGTCACCCTGGTACACCCCTGGGAAAGTCTGTTGTGGGCTTCCAGAAGCATGCATGCACAGAAGATGCTTCCAAAAGAAGCACCAGAAGGGGTGCTGCATGTGGAGTGGGAGAAGCCCTGGTGAGGCTCCTCCAAAGGTGATGGCGAAGGATCGCTCTGGGCAGGACTGGCAGCTGCTGGATATAGCACTCAGTTACTATTTGTGTGTAATGTGTATGTGCTAACGTGGTTCACTTGATGCGTTTAAATGATGCCCCAGGTTACCTATGCCATCTCCCTCCAGATCTTTAATAATATCCTAAAACCCAGCCACAAGCCTGGGATCAAGCCAGCATAGTCCACGCTTCACTCCCTGCTCCCTCTGCTTTCTTCAGCAATGATGCTGGTGAAACAAAGCCCTGCCTGTCTGGACTTGGCTCCACAATGAATGTCTTCTGCCTAAAGACTGTTGGTGAAAAGTTTATTGGTTTTAGTTCATGACAGAGCAAACTCAGTGGAATACATTCTTGTAATGCAGATATCGGAACTGGGCATGTTCAGTGTCGGTGCCTGTAGTTAGTCTGGGTCTCGTTATTTAATAGCCCTGCTTGCAAACAGCTGATGTGTAATGCTTGTGCTGGGTTCGTTCTGAATTAAGGCCAGCATCCTTATGCTGTTCTCCATCCTTCATTCCCTGTGCTATCACTGCTACCCCACCACATGCTTTGAAAGGAACAAGACCTCCACTGCTTTCCGGCTGCCCAGAGCTCCTTTACCCCATCCTCCGCCCAGTGAAACCTGCCACTTACCGCTCCCTTGCTTTTGTGTTTTTAACCACTGCTGCATGCAGTCAAAGTCCTTCCCTTTGCCAGCTGCAGCCACTTCTGCTCAGGCACTCATGCAGAGCTGCTGAGGCTGAATTCCCCTGGAAGACCCCCAGAAGTTGCTGCAGCAGCGTCTCTGCTTGCCCCAGCGTCTCTGTGCTTTGGTGCTGTGGCCACGTGCCTGCAGTGTAAAGTGTCTCACTGTGCAGGGGGAGCGATGCGCAACAGGCAGGCGCTTATTTGAGGTGCGAAATTTCCTATCCCAAAATAGACGATGAGTTCATCTGCAATAGCCAAGCACCCTCCATGCAGGTAGTCACATCATGGTTTGGGATGCCAGTGTTGCGTGAGCAATGCACACTGCTGCTGTTCTGGACCAGGAGCTGGTGCTGCTTTCCAGGGAATGACTACCAGCAACTGGATGTGCCACCAGCTCAGCCTTCTCCTCTCCGCTGGGTTTTTGGTGACTGAGATGAGATCTGCTCTCTTCACTGTCTTCGACACACATGGCTACAGATCACACTGGGTACCCCATCCTCCTTGTCACTCCTGTTGTGCTGTCTGTGGTTTGGCATTGTTCTTCCCCTTGGTCAGCAAGGCAGGCAGTGGAATGAGCATTTGATGGTTCATCCCTGGCAGCCCTAAGTCCTCAACACTGGTCTGACGCCTCTGCTGACATCCAGCTGGTGATGCCAGCAGGATGAGAGGATCTTCTAGGTTTTAGGTGAGTTATGGCTTCTGCTGGCTTGGGTTTGTGTGGCCTTTGAGCACTCAGCTCACTGGCAGTGTGTGCCGAGCTCTTGTTTGAGCTCTAGAGAGGGCCATGAGAAGCTTTCCCCATCCCTTCCCAGCTGCTACTCTCTCTGGTGGAGCTGTGCTCTAACAGGGTGGCCATGCACAGCCTGATGCTCCAGGGAACCACTTTGATCCTGATGTGAGCAGAACAGGGAAGACCAAAGGTCAGAGGAGAACAACACAGTGTGCAAGCAGCTTGAGCTACATGTGCTGTGCTGCCTGCTCAAACGTGCTTTTATTATTGCCTTGCTTCTTTTGCACATGGGCAGGGATGGGATGAGTTTAACAGGAGACAAAAAGTGAGGGGGATGGAAAAACATGGGAGCAAAAGGAGCTCTGAAGTGCAGCAGTGCAGGAAGAGGGTACAGAGTGGTCTGAAGGACTTGGTACAGGGGAAAACACTACTTAGAAACTGCACATTAAAATGTGAGTTGCCTCCATTTGTCTCTTTCTAGGGAAGCTTTTTTCCCCATCTAAGCTCTCAACAAGACTTTTCTACACACAGTACTTCTCCCCTTGGCATTCCCAAGGGAGAGGTTTCTGCCCTGCAGAACCTTGTCCTCCTTGTGCTGTGTGTACAAACATGAAGGGGAAAAATGGACCCTTGGGGAACTGGAGAGGAGGAATGATCCAGCACAACAGCAGAGAAACAATGTTTGCAGCCTGAGGCACTCAGTTGCTATCTAAGCAGCTGTTTGCCTTTGCACCACGAACAAATGTCCCACTACTTTCTGCAGTTATAAATTCATACCTTTGGTCTGAAGCCTGCTCCCCTTTATAGGTGTGATACCGTAAACCATGTGACTGCCTGGAAATGTGTCCCGTTATCAGGATTCAATCACCACAGCAAATAAAGGTGAAACCATAATTGCAGGCTCTGCCGCTGGTGAGAAAAGTTCATGCAAGGTGCCATCACTCCAGGCAACCAGGAGCTAAAGGCTCCTTTAGGAAGTGCTCATAGGTTGCCGCTAATGAGCGATTGCATGATGAGCAATGTGCTAAGTGGACAGTGTAGGAAGTTGTGTTCCCCTCTAATTATGGAAGGGCATTTTAACATTCCATTTGGACAAAGATCCGGGAAAAGCAACAGCTCTTTTCTTATAGGTCAAGAGTTTTCACTAGGAAAAGCTGCAGTTAACAGATGAGTGATGTCCTTGCCTCTGCAGCACTGAAAAGCCTATTGGCAGGAGCCAAGGTCTTCTGCCACCTCCATAGAATCCCAGCCTGGTTTGGGTTGGAAGAGACCTTAAAGCTCATCCAGTTCCAACCCCCTGCCACAGGCAGGGACACCTTCCACTAGAGCAGGTTGCTCCAAGCCCTGTCCAACCTGGGTTTGATGAAGGATGCTGCAGCAGCCAAATCAGTGCCTGAGCCACTGAAGGGCTTTCCCAGGTTCAGGCTTCGGGACTGCTTCTGAGATGGTTGTGTTATCTGCAGGAGGTTTTGTGCTGTTGACATCCTAAAGCTCTAAAACAAAATCAGGGGAATTTGGGATGCTTTTAAGCACTTCAAAGGTTTGCAAGTAAGCTGCAGCCAGTGATGGTTGAAGCGTGGTGTAAGTGGTGGAGAGCCTCTGCTCAAGCAGCCTTTGAAGCCTGCACGATTAGCCCCATTCATTTCCCTAATGACCACTGATTATACAAGGACTCCTCTTGGTTTTCCAGCACAGAAAGGTGAGCTCTCTTTGTTTTTACAACAGTTATATTGCCTGTAGATCTTTCTCACTGTCATGCAAGTTCATAGCACAAGCAAGAGCCGCTCGCTCTTAAAGCCCTAGCCATAAAAGCTTTCCTTTTATTGCTTTGTCTGGGTTTGGCAGGGATGAGATCTCTCCAGTGACCTGCTCTCCTGGTATGTGATTGCTTCCCAGCTGTATGTAGCTGTGTGCGCAGTGAAGGTGAAAAAAGGAAAGCCAACTGAGATTTGCTGGGTTTATGAAGAGCTTGGTTAGGATAGGCAAGTTCAGAAGAATCCAATGTCAAGGTTTTAAACTGTTTTCCTCTCATAACCGATGCAGGAGGTTATCCTGAAGCCCTCAAGATGCTCCTCTGGGTGGAAACAGCCTAAAAGTCTCCTTAGTGTGCACTGGGTGAAGAAATGTGGGTTCTACAAATGACCTGGAGGTGATGGAGGAGGCAGCCAGGCATTGATGGCACCAGTCCTCTGAGTCTGAGCGTGTCCTGTCCCTCCTGAGTGGCACAACACAGCTTCACTTTTTGTTCCCCTCCCAGGGAGTTCAGAACAACAAAACCACCAGTGAAATACTTGGAGTCTGGCAGTTATTCAGCTGGTGAAGCAGCCGGATGGATAAATTCCACCCCATCACTGGCAAGATACCTGATGTGCTGTTGGTCCCACAGGTACCTTAGCAGGACAGAGGGGATGCTTTCCCTCATGCCAGAAACTCCCTTGCAGTGTGTTTGTGGGCTCAATGTGAGGCACTGGCTGCTGTTTTCATCTGTCCTCAAATCTTGGTCAAACCTTTTAGCTGTGAAAACTGAAGTGCTGGGTTTTCTGTGTCTGGGCATGACTGAAAATCTTGCTCCTTTCGATGCATGAATGGGCAAATTCATCTCTACCTTATTTTTAGCACTGTTTGCATCATAGAAAGTTTCCCTTCTCTCTCCCTTGTGTGTAACAAGCTTGCAGTGGTTTCTGGACAAAACTGACTTCCTGTGGTTATATGGATGCCGCCCAGATGATGTCCCTTCCTGGGGGCACAGAGGTGGCTCCAGGTCCAGCAGCCCCATGTGCTCTTCCTGGCTGTGGCACAGGTCTGATCTCTTGTGTCACCTCTTTGCCTGCCCTAGACCCGTGCTGGGTAATGGTGCAGGGTTTGAGGTGGGGCTGACCCAAGGCAGCAACGTTGATAACCAGGGGGTTCCTGGGTGGATGGATCCCTCCCCAGGAGGTGGACACTATGGTGCGGGGACAGCCAGGTCATCACCATCCAGGCCACTGCCCTGCAGAGCTGAGATGAGGCCATAGGAAGCTGCTCTCTGCCTGCAGCTGCCTGCTTTGTGTTGTCTCAGACAAGGCCAGTTAATGGCTAACCGGTGCTGCGCAGCCCTGCCCAGCCATTCCCTGCCTGCGCTGCCCATCCGCCTTGGTGTGCTGGATTTGAGACCCACCACCACTGCTTCCCATGACATGTGTCTTTCCCCTTCTTCTCCAGGTAAACCCCGCTTCTGTCGCTGTGTGCCTGCAGGTTGAGTCACAGCAGAGCCTGCGCTTGTTCCAGCCCTTTGGGCTGGATCTTCCTCTCCTGCAGCCTGGTGTTCTCCTCAGCCCGCTGCTGCTCTTGCTCAATGAATGAAGTTATTCCCCAGAGACCAGCACAGCACAGCTGGGTTCAGCGCAGGGGTTTTCCAGGCAGTGTCAGATGCTGGTGGCTGCAGCTGGAGATGTGCTGCCTCAGCCACGCCGGGCTCTTGCCACCCACTCCAAATGATGCAATATCATGTCAAGCCTTTCTAGCCTGGAAGTATGGCAAATAAGTAAAATATGCAGGGGAAAACCAGTTGCCTTCCCCCTTGCTTTGTGTTGCGCATGTGCTTTCTTTTTGGGCAAACGTGAGTTATTTATTCAAGGTCTTTGCTGCTAATCTTATCATAGAAGCTGATGGTGTCACTGATGAGGACATCCACAGCAGGGACTTGGTGTGTAGGTTTGTTTAATAGCAGAGTCTGTGACCCCACTCTGACTTGCAGATGTTGGCAGACAAAACACAACTACCCCATATGTGTACAGGACACAGGATAAGCAGGATTCCACCCACTGGGATGAGGGGGAGTGGAGAATGGGATCAAACTAGTGAATTCCATGTGTTTCCATGACTCATGAAAAACCCCCTCCAACTGCCTCTGTCAACAGCATGGCCGTTTGGGTATTTTTAAGGAATCTGGAATTCATTCTTGGAGCTCTCCCATGAGAAAAAGTAAACATACCGTATATAAAACCTCTTTATTAAAACAAATATACAGCACTTTATATACAAAAATAAAATGTACAAGAAAATAGACCATTACAGCTTAGTGATTTGATTCCTAGGTATAACACACACTAGAACCTCTCCCATCCACGCTCCCCTGCTCGTGCTGGCACAGGGGCTGCGGGTGCTGCCGCTAGAAGGGATCCCAGAAAGACATGGAATAAATAAAGAACTCTTCCCCTATCAGTGCAAAAGTTGTCATGCAGCAGCTCTTCAACTACTATGTGGAAGTACATATGGCACGCCTACGAGCAGATAACATCCTATGAGTGGACCTGGGTAAGTGTACTATGTGGAAGCAAAGCCTAAACTGCATTTTCACATTTTATTTACGCAGCTGAAAGATGAACCATGTGATGGAGTAAATCAAAGAAGAGAGCCAATTAGTGCAATTTTCCTAAGTGTATGACAGTCGTTAAGCCCCATGTCAGCAGTGTTGCACAGGTAAGCAGCAACCAAAACTAATAGGTCAGAGACTCATTTGCAGGGTGTCTCCTAAGCACTCCGTGGGTAAAGTGTTCATCACATCTCGCACAGGGAGGCGGTGTCTCCTCCCCAGACCTCCAGCACACTCAGCGGTACCCTGCCAGGTCACATCCATCAGCAGAAGCTTCACCTCCAAAGCAATGACAAGGTGTGTGCTGCTGCTGAGGAGCATCTTCGGAGCCAGGAGTCCTGCTAGTGATGGGATTCCTTTCCTTGCTAACCTTTCCAGGCCTAAAAGTTAAACGGAATAGAAAAGCTACTTTCTTCAGTCAGTAACAAACAATTTCGTCCATTCTCTTCAAGCTCGTCCGAGTTTCTTCCCAGGAGGAGTTTGTGGCCAGAGGAAGCCAGGGGTTTACAAGCCACAGGGAATGACTTGCATGGGAGCTCTCACTGTCTCCAGCCAAGGAAACTCGAGGTTTTTCGGGTCAAAGAACCTGAACTCCAGCTCTCCTAGAGGAAACCAAACACGGGTGAGTACTGACTTGCATGCAGCAAGAGCAAAACAGTGTATGTGTGTGTATACATAAATGTATCTAAAATTGAAAGGTTGCTCTAATGTGAGTAAATACCTTAGGCTGATGTTTTGCTACAATACTCCAAACACTCTCGACTGAACTGTCCCATTTCAACTAAGTGGAAATACTTCAGTTATATTGCAAGGAGTTCCTGAAAGCTGACACAAGCTACATACAACCCTAAGGCAAAGCGGTAGCATACTCCTACTAGAGGTAGTTTTTCTTTTACCAACAAATTCCTTACAGCCTTCCAACCGGCTCCTTGGAAATCTCACAACACAGGGATGTGTGGATTGCTCCATCTGCCTTGCTCCCTCCCAGTTAGTGCCCTGCATGAAAACCCTGCTCTGCACCATCCCATAGCCTTGCCCTTCGGTGATAACTGGACTCTGTACCTGAAGTCGTGTCGATCTCCCCATCCTGCTCCTTGTAGCTGTAAGTGTTGCACATGGTCTGCGTGCCCAGCTCGTTGGTGAGGAAGCCTTTCCCCCCAACGCTGGTGGTGTGCCAGTCTTGGGCTGGTTCTAACAGCTGTAAGAGAGGAAGGAGATGGTAAAACCTGCTTCTTTCCATGGGTGCAGTGCTCTGTTTCTTTCCCTTAAGTAGGAGACAGGTCCGCAAAAGAGATCACATTGTATCTCCTTGTGCTAAGTTATATGGAATTTGGTTTACTCCCAGCCTAAAAACTAATGCAAACCAGTGATGAACACCCCATGTTATCAGTGGGATGAACGTGACACATCTGGAAACACAGATTAAGCTCGTGTGTGTCAGAGGTAGAAGGAAGAGCAAGATAGTCTTGAGGACTTCTGCAGACTCTAATACAGCAACCTCTACTTAGAGCAGAGCTCAGCAGCTTCCTCTGACTTTCACATCACAGTAAATAGTTCCATGGATGTGTCCTCTCCATGTTTGCAAAGCAGCCTTCTTTTTCGTATGCACTTTTTCAGGCTTCCTCACTAAACAAGGGTCTTGGATTGCATGTCCAGCCCTGCTAGGACTGATCAGATAGCTCCTTCCCTTCCTCTCTCGGTGCAAACAACAATTTTGGTCAATTTTGTTCTGACAGGATGGTTTTACCTTAAAAATGTCCGAATTCATTTCCTCTTCATCTTCGTCTGTGACTGTTTTGCAAGTACATAAAAAAAGAGAAGAAAACAGAGATGTCAACTTTTCACGTTATCCCTTGCACTTCTGCTTCTTCACCACACAACCCACTTCATAGTCTCTTGTCACACATCACCACAACCTTTTACTTCCCCCCCAGGGATAACATTGAGGAGAGGCCCTCCTGGGTTTGAGGTGCAGTGGCCCATCAGCACCTCCATCCCCACAACCCTTCATCTCAAATGCTCTTCAACAACCCAAGACTCGCCAAAGCAGAACCTGCTTGGTAGACAGGAGGAAGATGACTTTTGCACCCTGAGTGAAGAACCACTCTGGTACGTCCATATCTATTATTGTTTTCTCTATTGGGAAGCATGGTTACCTCTACTGTTACTACTGTACCCAACTCTTGCTTCTCCTGCTGCCCACTCATTCATCCTGCTGCCTTGCTTCCAAATCTGTCTCCAATAGACCAGTGAAAGACAGGGGTAAGGAAAAAAGAAGCAGCTACCTTCTGAGGATGAAGCCAGGGGAGACACCTGGAGCTGGTAGATGTCATTGGTGCTGTCAGCCATGGTGATCTCCATTGGTGACCTCCAGTCTGTCAGGGAGCCGCTCACTTCACACGGGGAGAGGTCTGCGGGATGCACCAGGAGGAGTCAGCACTCAGCAGAGGTATGACCACCTCTATTTCCTCCCTGCCCATCTGATGGCACAGCCAGGCCCAGCCCCAAGAGTCGCCTTTGTCTTTTGGTGCAGAGATTATGGGTTACACAGGAACGGCACTTCCCGCTCTGCTCAGAGAGCTGAAAACCGAGTCTCACCTAAGGTGATGGAAGTGCTCTCAACCTCCACTTCCTGCCCCATGTAGTTGTGGACGGTGTAGCCGCTGTGGTCATCTGCCAGAGCAGTGTTGGTTAGCCTTTCTGCTGACTCCTCCGTCCTCGTGTCTTCATAGGACTACAGAAACAAGGGCAGAGCATGAAAAACTTGCCCAAGAACGTGCAAGTTCCTATATGAACAAAAAAAAGCATGAAAACCACCAAAACCTCTAGCTTCTTCAGCAGCCTCCACAGACACATACCTTTCTCTTGCTCCTGCTTCTGGCTTCTCTTGAAGACTTTGACTTCCTTTCTGTCAAATAAAAACAAGACGAACGTGAGAAAGGGCCGATATTTTAGGTGAGTGCTGAGCTCTTGCACCCTTGAGCCCTGCTTAGCAAGCTCTGCCGCTGCTGTCAGCAGCGAGTCCTGATCACCTCCGGATGACGCCTTTAGGCTTGTTCAAAGAATCTGGGATGAAACGAACTGTATGTACAAACTGGTCACAAGAGGAAGACTTCACAGTGAGAACAATCAGCCACTGGAATAATCTCCTCAGGGAAGTGATGGAATCCCCAACACTGGGCCATGTTAAGATTCAGCTGGACAGGATGCTGGGATATTTTGTCTAGGCCAGGCTTTGCCAAGAAAGGTGGGACCAGATGATCCTTGGGGTCCCTTCCAACCTGATGTTCTAGGATTCTGTGACCTGTTACTGTTGGCGATAACCAGTGCCAAACACCAGTGGTACCAACAGTAGCTGGATCGCTGAGGCCTTACCTTTCTTCTGATCCTTTGTCAATGGTGGCAGCATCCTATAGACCCTGACAGCACTGGAGCCTTTGTTGATGCTTTTATCCTTCACTTCTTCGATGTCGGGCAGTGAATTCATAGCGCAGCGGAAATTTGCCTTCCAGGTTTTCGGATCAGGGTCTTTTTCACCTACTTTATATCTTCCTATAAATAAGAGATGGGGAGAGTGTTCAGACTTCTCAGTGCTAGTTCTTCCCACCACAAAACCAAATTACTTCTCTATTTTCTGACACGCACAATAGTAATTATAAATTATAACTACCTGAGGTGCAACTCAAGACAAAAAATGCCTTGAGATATGGATGTGACTGAGGGACATGTAAAGCTAGCACACACCTGTATGAATGGCCCAGCTCCGGAAGAGGCAGGCATCCTTCTCCATGTCCCAGCCATGCTTAGCTGCATGTTTCCATGGGATTTGAAATATCATCTTGTCCTGAAGGGAAACCAAGAGAGATTTGAATTAAAAGTGTCAAGCACTGGTTTGGAGCAATGGATTTAATCCAAGAATTCTCAGTAGAGGCTCAGAAATTTTATGAACCCTCTGCTCTGTATCTTAATTAAACATCCATCCTTCCATCTATTCTATTCAAGGAATTTAAGGCTTTTAATGGCTTCTAAAACTGGGGAAAACCCTTGTGTGGTACAGTAGAAGTAAGCAATACTGTTAAATTTATCACATAACCATTTAAATACATCCAAAATTCACTTATTGCACCTAATCCATTAGTATGTCATGAGCTACAGTACATTTTCTAGGTACCCTTTGGTAGAAAATCCCTTTTTAAAGTTGCCCATAATATCCTGCAGGATCCCAAGGAAAACATGTCCCAGTTTAAATATCACCTTGGGATGGATATGGAGACTTGCAAGAATGAGACCTGGCTCCACAAGCCCTGTGCTACAGGTATAGGGATGTGGCTTTGGACCAAAATATACAGTATTTCCTTCAGGCCAAATCTTAGACCTGGGAGTCTAAGAGAAGGTCCTGAGCTGGGCAGGAGGTGCTACAAGAGAACCTGGAGTTTTCTTGGTTCTCTACCATATTCAGATGGCTTTTACTGTAACTTATCCATTCCCTCCTAGGAATTTTCCCAGGCAAAATGGTGCTACCACCTGTGTACCGACCAGAGCTACGCTTTCTGCAAACAAACCTGGCTGGGTTTTAAACATAATGCAAATTTTCTCCATGTTTTCCTCTCCTTTATAATCTTGACTCCCATTTAGAGTCATCTAAGAACAAGGATGGTTAATGACACCGACGTAATAAACCACCCGCACCTTGTTAATCCATATCAGTCCTGGTATTTTATTGGAATTAATCTGCATTTCCAACCAGGGCCTCATGCGCATTCTTGACACCGGCATCTTGCCTAAGGAAAAAGTAACAGGTCAGAAAAGTGCCCCCACCGTTTGGGACACTCTGCAGTGTCACCCCCCCACCCCGTACCCTTTGTCCACCACCGCCATGGATGGAATCAAAGCTGCTTCTCGAGTCTCAGCTCCTCCTGGGTACCCGGTACCCAGCACCCCCTGGCCGGGCGCTGTCCCCGCCGCCGAGCGCCAGAAACGCGCCTAGTGTCCCCAAGCTGGGAACGGGATTGCTTGGAGCGGTGGGTGCTGCAAGAGGGGAAGCCGGGGGGGATCCCACCAGCAGCGGGTGCGCGGACAGGGACGGGACCTCCCTCAGCGTCCCCCGATGGGCACCAACTGCACGGTCGTAGTTTATAAAGTCTGTTATTAGTTAAGTTGCGCCCCGGGGGAGGCGGGGGGGACACTGCTGCGGGGGATTCCTCGGTGGTAACGGCGACAGCCCCCGGAGAGCTGCGCCCGGCGCTCCAGCGGCGCAGCCGGGGAGGGCGGCAGAGCCCTCCCTCCGCCTGCAGAAATAATTTCCTGTTTGCGGTGTTCGTTCAAGGCACACGGCGCAAAACTTCCCAAACGGCACAAACCAACGCGCCTCCAGCTTGCCCGGCGGGACACGGGCCTGCAGAGTGCCGGACCAGGGGGGATGGAGGCTGCCGGAGCTGCCCCGCGGGGAGCGCGGCTCGGGCCGCGGCGCTGGCACCCGCTCAACAGCGGAGCGGAGCCTCCGGCTGAGCCCGCAAAGTCGCAGCCGCGCCCGGACATGCCCGGCCCCGCAGGCGCGGGAGGACATCCCGCCCGTCCAACCCGCCGCGTCCCGTGGGGCTGTGTAAGGAGTCGCTGCCCGCCGGAGGGATGCCCAGTGCCCCTAAACAGCTTCCGCATGGCAGAGCCCGGCTCTGACCCTTCCTGCGGAGCCGAGCAGTGCTCCTGGGGCCGCTCCCGCGGACTTCGCCTTGAGCCCCGGCGCCGTGCAAAGCGGGGAGCGAGAGACAGGATGGGGCGCACAGCAACCTACCTTGTTGTGCCGTGCGGTGCCGAGCCGTGCAAGCCTGTGCAAGAGGTAAGGTAAGGTGAGGTGAGGTGAAGTGAAGCGAGCTGTGCTGCGCTAAGCTGGTCCGAGCCGAGCCGCTCTCTCCTCGCCCGCCGCCCGACCCGCCTCTGCCGCCTGCGGGGCGCGCCCTCGGGTTTAACGCGACGGCGCCCGGGATTCCCCACCGCCCCGGGCTCGGCCGCGTACCGACCAATCAGCGCCGCAGCAAGGGGCGGCCGCGCCTCCCATTGGCTCCCGCTGCCCGGCATCACTTCGGGGAAATCACGCCGTTGTAGCACCAGCGGCTCGGGGGGAGCCCCCCCAACAGCCCCGGCCCCGCGGGGACCGAGGTCCCCATGGGGTACAGCCCCGATGCACAACGAGAGACACAGCCCCTGTCCCATGGAGGGGTCCAGCCCCCGTCCCCACAGAGGGATCCGGCCCCTGTCACCACCAGGGGTCCCAGACCAATCCTATGGAGGGGTCCAGCCCCCACCCCACATAGGGATCCGGCCCCTGTCCCCACCAAGAGACCCAGACCCCATCCAGTGGAGGGATCCAACCTCTGTCCCAGGGACGGGTACAGTCCTGGTCCCTGCTGAATGATCCAACCCCAGTGTTCCCAAGATATCCAACCCCCATCCCTGGAATCCAGCCCCTGTCCCCCTAACATACCCATACTGCTCCCCAATAAGTGATCCAGCTGCAGTCTGACAAGGGATCCAGCCCCCATCTCCCCAACAGATCCAGCCCCAGCCCATTCTCCCTGTGTGCAGCTGCTCTTCATGTGCATCCCCAGCAGCTGGGGGTGGCACAGAAATCCCAATGGTTAGACATGCAGACTTGCCACCAGCCCCCAGCAACCTTCATAGATTAGGAAAGGAAATGGATGAAATGCCAGGTCTGGATGAGGCCGTGCTGGGTGGGAGCTGGTCCAGCCACCTCCTGATCAACTCGCTGTGGAGTGCCGAGGAACTGGCCCCTGTGCTGGTTCTGAGCAGACCAGTTCATTGCATACTGCCACAGGACATGAGACACGCTTTTGCTATTGACAGCAGGAGCGATGAAAAAGGAGGGCTGAAATCGCATACAGGTTTTGTTACTCAGTGTTAGCAATCTACAGAAGGGATGTGGTAGGGCCTGGAGTAATGGGAAGAGTCATGGTGGTAGATAGGTAGGGCAATAGCAAAGGAAAACGTGAAGATTGTGAGGGATGCTCCAGACTGTCCCCTCCACGTTCATGCTTTCCTGGCATGTAGCAGGCAGCACGAAATGAGC
Organism: Amazona ochrocephala; assembly: GCA_039720435.1. Classification (NCBI taxonomy): domain Eukaryota; kingdom Metazoa; phylum Chordata; class Aves; order Psittaciformes; family Psittacidae; genus Amazona; species Amazona ochrocephala. Next base: position 19,345,782 of record CM077889.1, read on the forward strand.
CTTCCAGTGTCAGCATAAGTCTGCTCAGTGATGCACGGAGAGGGACAGGAATGCGCTGCTGCGTTCCAGTGTTGCACCCTCATTCAATGCACAGCTCAATGAAACAGGTCCATGGAGTCACCAGGGTCATTCTTGCTCACATCAAGGTGCACCTAAGCCAGGGGAGTGGTGTGTGACACAATTCCCTGCCTGGCCTCGGCAGACCACAGTTCCAGTGGGAAGCTGTACTATGGACACTGCCTGGAGTTGCTCTGTCATTGGTTTGAAAGCCTCTACAGTTGGACAGGAGGGACTTCTGACAAGGACCTGTAGGGACAGGACAGGGGAATGGCTTTAAGCTGCCAGAGGGAAGACTGAGATGAGCTCTTAGGCAGAAGCTCTTCCCTGTGAGGGTGCTGAGGCGCTGGCACAGGGTGCCCAGAGAAGCTGTGGCTTCCCCATCCCTGGCAGTTCAAGGCCAGGTTGGACACAGGGGCTTGGAGCACCCTGCTCTAGTGGAAAAGCCCAGACCTGGGTTTAAGTGCAGAAAGCCATCCTGCAGGTGTGTCCTGCTTTCCCTAAGCTGATTTATTTTTCTCTACTTGACTTTTTTACCTTGCAATAGGATCCTTGGTTGGGTCCTTGTGCTGGGTGAGGCACCAGTGAGCTTATATCATAGGTGAAGATACAACATATTACGTAAATCAAATAATCAAAGCAGGGCAGTGGTGCACAGACAAGGTGTGTGGCACTAGCACATTTGTAGTTTATGGTCTGTGAGAGGGCACAGGTTCACTCCTCAGCATAAGACGTCTGGAGATCTAGAGGTAATAGTGAAAAAAGAGGACAGAAGGTTGCAGTGCAGGCATCATCTACAAAACCAGTCACAGCACTATGCAACCTAACATTACACACAACACTATACAACCTAGATACTGATGATAAAGATCATACTGTCCTTCCTTTCAACCTCCCATGGTTTGTTTTCAGCCCTCACCAGCTCTAAGAAAACTGAATCCTGAGCTCCCGGTTCTGATAGGTTGATGTGTGCACACGCTCAGTGTATCTCACACACTTGAGCGGATATTGAAGAGTGACTTGTCTCATACATGACTTTGGTGCTGTTATGATCCTTCCTTACTGGCTATTTTTAGTCCGTCCCATCAGGAACTGGCACTGGGCACCAAATAGAACAGGAATAGAAATGCACGAAGGAAGGTTAACGGTCCCAGCCTTAAATCTCCCCTTTCTCTGCTTTAAGCCCATACAGATCCTACTCAGTGGAACTGAACTGACCTTTCCATCTGTGCTCTCTCCCATATCTGCATGACAAGTCTCCGTGGAGCATGACCTGCCCAAGCTGGGATGCCGTACGTTTGTTTGCCGCACTGTTATCTCTCAGCTGAAACTAGGAAATAACAACTTGTCTCTCCTGATGTTAGTGTGTGTCAGGATGTGCTTGCACTACATTACAAAGCTTTCTCCTCACAAAACCAACTCCTTCTTCCATGTGCACCACTGCATTAACAATCCTCTCGGCAGCTTGCTTAATGTAGAACACGCACTTGGACTTGACACATACGTGTATAAAAGTGTGACCCAGGGGTAATACCTGCACCACCAGGAGTCAACAAATGATTGGTCATAAAACCCTCCCGCTCCACCCCATTTATTACTCAGCAAGAATTTCTGTACAGCACGGAACCATTTAGGTTGAAAAAGACCTTTAAGACCATTGAGTCCAACCGTTAACCTGCACTGCCATATCTCTGATTCTCTCCAGCTCTACTTCACATCGTTCTTATCTCGGGCACTCACTTGGCCCTTTGGCTCTGAACACCCTCTGGCATTCCCCCTTTTTCATGTTTGCCAGGTCTCTTGTTTCAATGGTAAACTGAGACCCAGAGAAACAGATTGCTAAACTCTTTTATCACATTTACCCAATCCAGGGAGATGCCATGTCTGGGATTGTTTTCCCAATGCAGAGGAAATATTTGATGAGGTTTTTTTCTAAGACCAAATTAAACCCCCAACTGATGCAACTCCAGCAAGTGGTATTTGTTATTCTATAATGGGTACCTCTCTGTCTCGGTCAGCACTGCCCTGAAGTAAGCTGCTCCAAGGAAGACCATATTTCAGGTAATGCTAAAAAACACAAACTGTGTGGCACCAACCCCAGAGCTCCTGGTGTAGCCTAAAAGGAGGAGAGTGATAAACTGGTTGTATGGGCTCTAAGGTCATTCTTTGTTCCCTGCTTTGCTTGGTTAAGCAGCTCAGGATGACTTCATTCCTGGGCTATATGCACAGTGGTTAATGTTGAACCCCGTGGGCTGTGGAATGGCCAGGTCCCAGCCAGCAGCACTGTGCACCGGCCTCCCAAACCTGCCATCTTCAGTGCACAGCCTGGCTCCCTCTTCCCTAGGGATAAGTGGCACAGATTTCTCACCCAAGGGCACCCAGCCTGGTGCGGGGCTGCTCAGCGTACGTTGGTTTCTCAGCAGAGCAAAAGAAGCATCTTTCCTACCTTGTCTCCACTCTTCGTTCCTTCTGATATTACCCTCAGTGGGGATGAGACCCCCCCATGCTTTCCCCCAACCAAACCCAGCAGGCTCTGAACATCCAGAAGCATGTTTTGAGATGCTGGGGGGTGAAGGGGAGGAAACGAGCACACTCCAGCACACACAGAGCTGCAGGAGTCAGGGTCCACTCCAGAGCCACATTCACCCCCAGGTAAGCAGAGCACTGGTGTAAAAGTCCATCAGCTTTCTGATACCTGCCCATCCCAGGCTTCCTTCCAAGCTCAGCAAGAGGTAAGGTGCCCTTTCCTCATGGAAGGTGATGCTGCAGGAGCCCCTGTGTGCGCAGCAGGACAGGACTACCCCGTAGCACCTCTTTTAGTGCACGTATCATGCAGCAGCCAGTGCACTGGCCTTGTGCTCTCCCAGTGCTACGCATGAGGTGTGGATGGGGCAGATGTCCCTCGGGTGATAAATCCTTAAGGTGTCTTGGGGGGAAAGATCTTGAATATTTCACCTTGTGTTGATGTCAGTCTCTGCTTTGAAGATTCTCCCTTCCCAGGATTCTGAATCCAGCCAAGGGAGAAGCTCTTAAGTGGGGAATCCCTGCTCTGGCAATGGGGAGATGGGGAGAGGTGAGGATGGGAAGATGGAGACATGGACAGATGAGGACAGGGATTGCCACAGGAAGCTGCTCTAGGGACTGGCAGCGAGCCCCAGGAGGGAGCAGAGCTTGAGCTCTGTGTGCCCAGGTGGTATTTGGGTGCAGGGAGTGAAAAAGCACAGGATGCAGGAGGGGCTTGTGGAGGGGAAGAACGGGAGCATGGCAAGAGAGAGCCTCTTATCTGCTTCCTCATGGCCCTGGCTGCTTCCTCCCATCGCTGCATGGGAGCATGCTTCCTCATGCCCACCAGCCCTCAACTGTCCTCTCAAACCCCCTCTGCGGGGGCTGTTCCTCCTTTCTACCTATTTTAACAGGAACCTGCTCTGATGCAAATGCTTTCTCATTTTCTCCCTCACTTGCATTTCCCTGTCAAACTCAGAAACAATTCCTTTTGGGACTGCTAAATGGACACAAAATGGGTGTGGAGCCTTACAGAATCACGGTTTGAGGTGGAAAGGGCCTTAAGATCACCCAGTTCCAACCCCCTGCCATGGGTATCCTTAACACTGGACCATGTTGCCCAAAGCTCTGTCCAACCCGGCCTCGAACACCACCAGGGATGCCAGAGCCTTCACTATCACCTGAAGAATGCCACGGTTCCCTGCTAAGGGACTGTCACAGCATCACCTCCGGGCAGGCAGCATGAGAGGGGTTAACGCAGAGCAGACGCTGAAGGAGCAGAGGTGAAGTATCAGCCTTAAAACCTGCATTGGCTAACAGCACAGACTGGCTGCTCCTCAGGAGTGGCCCGGGAGCACGGGACCCGCAGCAGGGCTCGCTGCAAGCTCTTTCCATTTCCTATAAATGCCTCAGTTAGAAAAAGGAAGCTCAGATGAAGCACATGCAGGGGAATAAATAATGTCAGAACTGTTGAAAGCCTGCCCAGACAGCATGATGTAATACCAGCGAGCGCTCTGGTCCGCAGGCTGCAACAAATATATCCTGGGATGGGCCGCTTACAGTTTCCTGGAATTGGAAGGACCTATCCCAGGACCCCAGATCAACGCAGCTCTCTCCACCGATGGCACAGTGCAGGTTTAGGCTGAACCCAGATGAGATTTTGTGCTTGGTTTGGTGGGGAAGAAAGGAAATCCTAAGAACTCGACTCATGTCCCCGGAATTCCCCAGCCCCTCACTGCTCTCTCAGCCTTGCAGGAGGACGCAGAGCTTTCCTGAGCTGTTTGCCAAGGAAAACCCTGGGAGCTGCAGGCACCTGGCGGCTGTGGGGAGTTTGCCTAATGAAGGTGCAGCCCTGCAGCAGCCTGAGCCTCCTAGTAAAGGTCAGAGAGACGCAGTCAGTCCTGGGAGCTTGTGGGGGGCATGGGAGCCAGTGGTTATGGCACAGTCCTCCTCTTCCTCCCCTCCCAGGGGCCATGCTGACTCATGGTGTCCCAGGACCCTGGCATCCCTGCAGCTAACTCGTGTGGAGTTCAATGAGGCATCCATTCCTTTTCCAGCACTGAAGTCCCACCACTGCAGCTGGGGCTCACATCAATACAAGAAAGGTGAGCTGTGTATTACAAGTTATGTGCATATTTCTATGCCTTTAGAGTATCCCTCTGAAGGTCTCAATGAATGCACTTGCCCAACCAGCCACCTGAAGAGCAGGCATTAAGCCAAAGGGAGCTGCAGCCTGCAGGAAGGCAGGTTGTGCCTCGTGTCCGGCTCCTTGCAGGGTGGGATTCTGGACTGATGGGAAAAGGTGCTGAAATTCCCAGGGGAAGAACAGGGGCTGCCCATGGCAGCATGGTGCTGAGCCTCCAGCAAGTTCCAGTTTGCCTAGGCTGGAGGTCACTGAGGCTTCTGCATGTTCCTGCCTGCACGTTGCTCCTGCCTGCACCCTGCTCTTGCCTACCAGCCAAACCTGGCAGCTCCAGTGGACCAGAGTACTTGGAGCATGGAGGCAGGGAGACCTTGGGGGAAATACTGCAGTTCTCCAGGAAAAGGTGACCTGGGAGTGTTTCACCTCAGGAAGAACATCAATAGCCCTGCTTTGTTTGGAATGCTACATCCTGTCCTCGTGCAACAGGGCTGCCAAAAAGGAAGCTCTTACAGATGCCGCAAAGCGTTGTTGGGCTTGTCATGGTAGCACCATTAGGAGCCAAGGGATGGGACAGCGAAGGTGGGATGTGCTGGGAAGGCTGCTTGGTGTCCCACCAACCGACCAAGACAGGGATGGGAGCTGTGGCTGTGTTGTCCCAGGCTGTGGGGGGAACCAGGTGGGTCCCAAGTACCTCTTACAATGGCAACAGCAATAGTGCCAATGATGTGCTGCAAGCAACAGACACCAAACCAGCCCAGCCTTATTCCCTAGGCTTTATTGTTACTTATTGGCCATTAACCTTGATGTAGCTGCAGCCACCTCTGTACAGACACAGCCTGTAAGAAGCAAGCCTGGCTTCATAACAATAATAACTTACATCAGCAAGAGCCAAGTCTGGGGCCTGGAAAATCTTTTTCCCTTTTTTTTCACCTTTTTTTTTTCCTTTTTTTCCTTTCTTTCCCCTTTTTCTGCCGTTTTTTCCAGCTTTTTCTTCCCACCCCTTTTTTCCTTTTTTTCCTCACGTTTTTATTTATTCCTTCTTTTTCCTCCTTTTTTTTTTCCTTTTTTCCCTGCTTTTTCCCCATTCTTCCTTCCCTTCCCCCCCTCCCCGATGGGGCTCTGTCCACACCTCACGTCCCGCGGGCTGGTTTCGGTTTCCCGCAGAAGGAGCGGCGCGGGCCGCGTGAGCCGCTTCCGGGAATCCGCAGTGCCAGACGCGGCCGCGAGGGGGAGCTCCCCATCCCTTCCTGAGCACATGGAGAGCCAAAACCACTCCAAAACAACCCAAAACCGGCAGCAGACCGTGAGGGCGTCGGGACACCGGCACAGGGTGCCCAGAGAAGCTGTGGCTGCCCCATCCCCGGCAGTGTTCAAGGCCAGGTTGGACACAGGGGCTTGGGGCAAGCTGCTCTAATGGAAGGTGTCCCTGCCCGTGGCAGGGGTTGGAGCTGGAGGAGTTTTAAGGTCCCTTCAACCCAAACCAGGCTGTGAACCGCAGTCTTCGTCTCACAACATGAAATCACCGTGAAGCCATCAGCCGGTGCAGGAGTGGGGTCCCAGGAAGGCAAACTCAAGTGCGTTAGGGGGCTGGTAGCTGAGGCGGCATCAGGGGCACAGTGACTGCCAGGCAGCTTTGACATTGAAGGGTTCTTCTATTTTTGGTGGCACGGAACTGGCCCTGGTTTGATTCATGGAGGTGATGGACAGGGGGTTGTTTCCTCCATCACAGGCAGGTTTAGCACAACCCTTTCGGTTCCTCACCCACTTCTCATTGCCATCCCTGTGGTGTTCTCCATGGCCTTGTCCCACTGGCACTGGTGAGACCTTGCCTATTCTCCACCTTTGGGCCCTTCTGAAGTGCAGGCACAGGACCCATGAAATCTGAGCTGGGATCTTTACAGTAAGCGTTCCTGAGCCTGTATTTAGCTGTCACTCTGTGATTGCACCTAGAGGTTATATTCATTATGCTAATGACGGTTTGCTTCCCAGTCAATGGCTCCTTCCTGCTCCAATTACACCGGAGGCAAAAGGCTCACCCAGTTTGGAGCTCAAAGCCGGTCTAAAGGAAAAGGCTGGCTTCCGAGAAGCAGCGAGAGAAGAGGGTTTGGAGGTTCGCATCTTGTATCGGTGGTCCGTTATTGCCACCTGCTGTCGGCCTTCCTCCCGCTCCGCTATGGGAAGATGCTCTGGCTGGTGCAGGCAGAGCCAAAGTCTTACAGATCAATGGCTGCGCAAATAACTTCTAACAGTTTTGCTGATTAACCCTTTCTGCACCACCATCTGCCCATTCCCCTCCACCCCCCTTGCCTCCCATTTTATGGAGCTGTACTGTGGAAAACTGTGTTTTTCCTTCATGAAAGTTAGATGATAACTCTTGAAGACACTGGGGAAATCAGTACTGATGTGGCAAGAAAGTGTTTCACTTCTGCATATGTGTTCTGGTAGCACAGGGTTCTCACCCGTGCTTCAGTGAGGGTCTCTGGGATGCACCTGAAAATGGACTAGGAATGGTCCTTACCAGGACATGTCATGCCCAGGCATTCCAGACAAAGGAAATCGGATGCTTGGGAGCACTGTGATACTTGGATTCTCTCCCCTTCTATTTTAACTGTTGAAAAGGAGGGAGAGAAACCAGTAAGCTTTTCTATGACCAGTCCCATGGGTCTCCATGGCCCCATGTTCCTGCAGGGACTCCCCAACAGCTCTGTGAATGTGCCAGCTCAGCTCCATCACAGGGATGTGCACCTCAGTGATCTCTGGCTTTTAGTTTGTGCACCATCGGAAACAGCTCCCAGCAATCCACTTCTCATGTTGAGGATCTAATTCCTTTGACCACCAGAGATTTTACAGTAACTAGATTTGCTTAAGTGTGGGAATAGCTCAGAAGAAAGTCATGGGAAGAAAAAAAGGCAGAGACATTTATTCAATTTATTAAAATTGGTAAAAGTACACAATAAATATTTTCTCAAAAATATATATCTATAACATTTACTATAATTTAATTGACACCATAGAAATAAATTCATGTTTATCTAAACACTTCTATAGCTATCGTTAGCTTTAGAAGGCCCATTAATTCTGTAAGTAAGTGGCACGCACTCAGATCCTCACAGATCTTTAGCTGCCAGATTTCCTCTGGTCCACCAGAGCTGCAGGTAGAGTCCAAATCCAGTGCTTGGGGAAGATTATGGGCAGAGCGCAAAGCACCCACCTGGGTATCATCTGTATCCGTTATTCTTGTGAGTGTTCAGAAATCAACGTGACCTCTTCATGAGAAACCCAAAGGTTTTGTGCCCAGGTCCTGCCATACGCCCTGCACAATCTGCTGTATCAAGCATTCATATTTCCATCTAGAAATACAAATGGCACTTCGCCATCGATGCTTTCGGAGATTACACACTAAACATTAATCAGCAGAGCGCCACTGAAACCAAAGATGTGCTCTGCCTCATTTTGACATGAAGGAGGAGTGCTTTTGAAACAAATAACCATTTAACTGCTTGTCTAAATGTACAGCAATTCTAGAAGCCTGTAATTCTATGCTCTGGCATTTCTTAATGCTGCTTTTCGGATGAACGTCATCAGCCTCCCCATGAATACTGTTGCACTCTTCCTTTCTGTATCACATTTCTCCTGGAAAGTTAATCAAAAAAATGATTTCATTCAGTATTTAACCGTTATCTGGAGCTTTTCATCTTGAAACACTTTCATAAATTATATGGTTTCCTCTAAACCTCAGATATGGTGATCACGCATGGGAGTCCTTATCTCAGAGGTGGCCTAGAACGAGGGAAGGGGACAAGAAGCAAGTTCCTACCTCTCTTCCCAGGCTTGGTGTGAGTGACTGCTTCAGTCTTTCAAACTTCTGGAAAAACCCACTGAACTTCTTCATGGCTGGATTAGTTTTCAGCTGCTCCGTTCCTTCGAAGATGGTGCTGATGCAGTTCACATCCTGAGATGGAAGAAGCAGCAAAGCTGAGATACAAGGATTTGCAACCATCAACCACAGTGAGTTTATTGGAAATCATCATGAGTTTCATCCAGCTGCCTGGTGGCAAAGAAATTGTTACTGACTTTTGGACTCGTATTTGCAAACAACTGAGGCAAGCGGGCTTGACTGATGTGCACATGTATTTACTCTGCAGACAGACAGATACCAAGCGACAGTTTCTGTGAGGGTAATGCCCAGATGAACCATGTAGTTATCTAAAGACTTTGTCCTATCTCCTCTGCAGCCATCTGAGGACCAGTTTGATTTCTCACATCTGCTCATGTCAGCAGATAATTCTGGTTTATGTGTCTGGTTTGGATGCAAGATGCTTTCTGCCCCAGGAGCTGGAGCTGTGTGAATATGAGAGAAAGAAACCAAATGAACCTGAAGCTACTCCAGACATCAACCTCTGCAACATCTGTGTGCTGGGAGAGATGGGGACAATGGCCACACTCATTTCACAGCCCTGTTTGCCTTGTCCCATCCCAAGCATGGCCATGCCCTGGGAATCCTGGTCTTCTTCCCCAAAGCAGTAGCTGGCATTCGTCTCTGAGACCTCAGGGTATGGGCAAGGTGACAAAAAGGGCTTGAGGGATAGAGAACAGAAGCAGAGGAAAGAGTGATGATGGTCATGCTTGACAGTGCGGGGTTGCTTTGGAAGAGATCAGTTAAACTCATGGAGAAGGCAAAAAGGAGAGGACACAACCATCAGTGGCAGGAGCAGAATGAGGTGTAATGGGAGAACAAAGTGATGAAAGATGAAAAGCTAATCTGTGAAGATGGGAGGAAATGCAGATGGCATCGTGCATTGGTTGAGAACATCATGGCACGATGCTCTCTGCATACGCATTTAAAGTCATTGCTCTTCAATACGAAGTATTTTAGGTAGAATACAGAGGTAGCAATTTTAAAGCTATCTCAATTTCCAATGACTAAATCTATGAAAATGTTAATTTTGTTTAAAAGAAAAAAGGAGGTTTACTTACATTTATGTCATCTGGAGTTTCAATTCTCAGATTCTGAAAAAGAATATATTAATTAAGCCTTTTAAATATCATCTTCATTAAATGAATGTAAGTAAAAGGTCATATAAATAGACTTTTGAAAAGGTTAACCAGTCAAGAACAGGAGGATTCAGTATGTCAGATTTTAAATGAGAATCATGGCCATGGAACCTACCTGACTGTCCTTAGCCATTGACTCGCTCATTTGCTGCAATAACGTCAGTAATTCAGCCGTGCTGCTCATGTCGGGAGCAGCAGAGATGCCTGCAGCCAGCAAAAGAAGGTAGAGATGGATCTTCATCTTGATGTGCTCGGAGAACCCTGAAGTGGCTCTGGACCACAATTCTCCCATTTTATGGTCTCTCTACAGGGAAATAACCGTTTCGGTTGATTTTTGAAGCTGATAGGGAAAAGGCCATTTGTTGAGATTTTCTGGAAGAGAGAGGTTCCAGTAAATTTGGGGTTTAACCTTGAGGCACACTCCTTACCAGATCAGCGTTTCCACAGAAGTAGGCAATAAACATATAAGGATGTGGCCTTTCCATTTTCAAGCACTAATATATAGAAAGACCCCAAGCATGCCCAAGCACTTGTCATCTCTACGGCACTTCTCTAGAACTCAGAGTTTCTCTGATAACGGTATCTGATCTTCTGATAGGCAATAGGAAAAAGGCTGTGGTGTAAGTAAAGTAATATACACCACGGAAAACATGTGGACCACTGCCTAGAAAGGGAATATGATGTTTATGCAACACTTGTGCCAAAGTGTGGCCAAAATGCAGGTATTCCGTAAGAATTAATTCATTTTCAGCAGGATAACCTAGTGCCCTGGAGCATGTGCTGGAGTGGGAGGGTGGGCCTGGTGATGGGCATGGTGAAGGGGCTCCTTTTGGGTGTGAAGGAGGGATGCAGGATGCCCTGAGTGTGTCAGCCCAGACCCTGCGGGCACAGCAGGGGCCAGGGAGTTGATTTTGTGCTAAGAGGGGGGGAAGCCGATCGGGTTCATGGGGGTTGTATCTAAGATCTTAATTATCCAAAGTGTTACGATGTTCTCTGACCAAATTAGCTAACTCAGTGACTCAAGTTTCCCTCCTTCCTGGAAGCTGGAAGAAGTCCTTTTTGATGTCTTTTCCAGGAGAATAGTGTCACTGATCAAAAAGTGCTATCCTGGCTTTCTGCTGGTGGGTTCCTGTGAGGGCAGCAGGGAATCCAGCCCTGTTTCTCCTGGGAAGGAGCAGACCCACTGGCTCCACTCTGCATGGCTCAGTGCCCCCAGCCTCATGCCACAGCAGTGATGTGTAAGATCCTCAATATCTCAGTACTTTGAATTAGGGCAGTCAAAAGTCAGTAGTGGTTGTGCGGCTTAGCTCAAGCTAACCTGGAAGCTGATTGCTGCTCACATGTGTTTGTCATCCCTAACAGGAATAGGGCTTTGTTTTACACTGCGTGCTTATCCATAGAGGTCTCCTATCGTGTGGTTCCTGCAAGGAACACTGACTCGGCACCAGCACGTTGCTGGAAGCTCTGCAGAGAGCCTGCCTGGCACCCTTAGGCTGAATTTGTAAGTCAGACTCATCATAGAGTCATGGAACGGTTTGTGTTGGAAGGGACTTCAAAGCTCACCCAACTCCAACCCCCTGCCATGGGCAGGGACACCTTCCACCAGAGCAGGTTGCTCCAAGCCATGCAGCTGAAAATATTATGCCTCTTTCTCAGTCCACTGTGGGTTTGGTGTTTTACTGCTTGTTTCTTTCGGTCTCCTCCAAACTCATATTGACTTTTCGGCAAAGCCTCCTCTGCTTTGGCTGGCCCCTGGGCTGTACCTGCCAACCAGGCTGAGGTGTGACCCCATCGCTGCCGAGCTCCGTGGACAGCTTGGTTTTGAAGTGCTGCAGGACCTCAGCCAGTGCTGGGGAAGCTGTGGGAGCTGCTCAGTGCGTCCTGCCCAGCACAGCCTTGATCCCCGCAGTCGCAGTGCCGTGAAGCCCCTGCATAAACCACAGCAGCTCAAAGCACTGTGGTGCCCGGAGGAGGTGACCTGAAGTAGCCCACAGGAGCCAGTGAGCTACCGTTTGCTACTGGTGCCTATGTATCTGTTTGCCGGCATCATTAGCTGGAAGCTGCAACTGTTTGCAGTAGCTGGTTTTGCTCCTTCATCTAGATAAGAATGAAGATCCGATGGCCAGATAAGGTTTCGTTACTGGTGTGAGTACGAAGTGCAGCATGGATGTGGTGCAGTAGCTTGTGCCTCTCCAGCTGCCAGGAGCAAGAAAATGGGTGTTTCTGGAAATCAGAGAACAGGCTTCCTTTCCCAGACTGTCTTATCCCTGCAGACAGCTCAGAGGTACCTATGCCCCTCTGCTGGGGCAGCTCCGAGGGGAGGTGAAGGAGTCATTCAGAGCCACACTGCAGGGAGCAGGTAACACTGGGGTGCTGCAGGGTGAGGAGCCCTCTGTGATCCCAACCCCTTTCCTTGTCTGTTCCGAGGTCTAGGGAGCAAGAGGGGGTCCAAAAAGTGTCCAAAGGGGGGTCTGATGGGGGTCCGAGGAGAATCCTCTGGTGCCCTAGGGCTGCTGACCAGGGTGTGCAGCCCATGGGTGTTGTTGAGGGGGCACACATGAAACAGTGTGTGGGTGTTTTGGTGGTAAATGGGGGGGGGGGTAAATCCAGCCCTAGGGCAGAGTGACGTTTGTGTCCTTTTCCTCCCTTATCTGAAAGGGCAGGGTAGATGTATGAGGAGATCATGCGGCTTTGGAGACCGTATCTTGGTTTTTAATCCTCCTTAATAAATGGGCAGCTTTTGACTAAAGCAAACTCACACATGGAAACTCCATGTCATCAGTTAGCATCAGCAGTAAATGTTACATCTCATTAACCGTGTTTCCTGAGCGCCTCTGAAGTGGCTGCAATGTCCCACCTGGGCACTAGCATCTCAGCTGCAGCAGATGCCACATACTTGGCCACATAAAAAGCTGCAGCCACGGTTTGTGGGAGCCCCTCCTGATCGGCTCTTCCCTCTGCTCCTGGGAAAGCAGAGCTGCTCAGGACTGCTGGGCTTGCTTCCTCCTGAGCTGGATCCAGCCCGATGCCCAGAGATATGCAGGTGACTTGATGGAGCCACCAGCCCTTGTTTCTATTCTATCCTAGCATAAATAGAAGGTTGCACTGCCAGCCTCGTAACTTCCTCTGCCTTGAGATGTGCAGCATTTTCCTCCCTCCCAGCACTCCTAAGAACCTCATTCACGTGCCTTGATGACTCTGGTTTGACACAGCACCTTTCCTTTCTCTTCTGAAATGACTTCTCCCTAGGTTGGCCAGGTGGCAAACATGATGCACCGCATTGGCAGCACACCAAGAACTCATTTCTCCCACTCAGGGTGTTTTTAAATGCTCACAAGGACCCTAGATTGTCTTACAATCCTGGCACTAGTCCTCCTGAGGAGCTGACACCATGAAATGAGGATTACAGGTGCTCCAAACTCTGCTATCCTGTACTAATGCCGAAAGTAAAATGCTTCCAGAAGAGTGAAACTGAAAGAAAACAGCTTTCCCTGTGCTCTGCTCTGCAGGGATGGACCCACTGCCAGGTAATCAGAGAATCAAAGGATGGTTTGGGTTGGAAGGGACCTTGAAGCTCCTCCAGCTCCAACCCCTGCCATGGGCAGGGACATCTTCCACTAGAGCAGCTTGCTCCAAGCCCCTATGTCCAACCTGGCCTTGAGCACTGGCAGGGATGCGGCATCTGAAGGAACAGTGAAAGAAGGCACTTGTAGGTGTGAGTTGAGCTTACACAAGGCTGCATTTAAATATGCTGTAATAAGAGATCTCTTCTACTTAATTAGTTTATTCAGCTCAAGTGTGGTCTGTTAAGCAGCAGCATTTGTTCACCTCCTGAGGCTTAGTTTGCCACGGGTGAGCAATATCCTCCCCACACATAGGTACATCATATTGTTGCAGACACTTGTTATGTGGTTTAGACAGGCTGAGAGAGCTGGGCTGGTTCAGCCTGGAGAAGAGAAGGCTCCTTAAGGGGAGACCTTAGAGCAGCTCCAGCGCCTCGAGGGACTACAAGAAAGCCGGAGAGGGGCTTTGGACAAGGGCCTGCAGGGAGAGGACAAGGGGAATGGCTTTAACCTGACAGAGAGGGGACTGAGATGAGCTCTTTGCAGGAAGTTCTAAATAAATAAAGGTACTTAATCCTAGACCACAAATATGGTACTATGATAAATAGATATTTCATCTTTTTATCTTAGATATTTAATCTTGATCTCATATGCATAAATAAATAATGCGTCTCAGGCAGGTACTGATGCAGCTCTGCCACAGGACTTCAGGAAAACACCCTGATTTTAAACTTAATTCTGTTCATGTTTAAAAAGCTTTTTCTCTTTTTCTCCTTCCTACCTTCAGAAAATGAAGACTCTGCCAATTTCCTAAACGTCTGCAGGAGAGCAATGGACCTGCCTCCCAAGCCGTACTTTTTCATTTCACTCACAATTTTATTCAAGCCTCAACATATAATCTAACCATTATAGTGCACGAAACCCACGATGGAATAATTTCAAGTTCTTTTATTAATGGTCAGTTTGAACATTTGAGCTCTGTACAAATATAAAAGCTCTCTATAAATTAAATAAATACATTAGTAGCTGCAATAAGACATAAATAGCTGATGAGACACACATAAAACATTCACATTGACTTTGGGCCGTCAGCGCTCATTGGCAGCTTTGCAGGATTCCAGCACAACTGGCTCTAGTGTTGGATAAGAGGCACCTAAGACCTGCTGGGATGGCATCACTCATCAGCAGGGCTTCTAGCAGTGCTCGTGAAACCTCTGTAGGAACCTCCTGTAGTGCTGCAGGGCGTTGTGCAGGGTCACCTCTTTTATCACACAGTCACCGTCCTGGAGTTCCTAGAATAACAATACCAACAGGTAATAGTGGTAATAAGGGAGAGAATAAAAAGAGCATATTGCTGCAGAGCTGTAGCGGTATTATTCAACCACAGCTAGGTGATATCTAATCAGAAGGAATGAGAGATCTTCGTGAATGAACAGAGAGAAGACTTTTGAGGGGTGGGCATACCGCTTCCTGGCTGATTCTGCTCACCGCAATGCGGCTTAGGGCCTTTTCTTATTCATCTCCTGGCTAATGACAAGTTAGGATTTGTTGAAGGGTGATGCATCTTTTAGAAATCTGTAACTTCCATCCAGACTCTATGCAGGCAAGTGTTTTCTACAAGACCATTGCAAAATGAAGAGCGTATGGAAGGAGCATCACAATTTTGCTGTTGGCTTTAGTTGACCAGGCTGCTGAGTTGTTTAATTTCATGTTTTGAAAATGAATAAGCCATTCATTCATGATAACGTCAGATTTTTACCTATTTAATTACTATAAATAACAGACAAAGAACTTACCATATGTGATTTACTTAAAGCTGATATTATGATCTCCTTGTTTTTCTCCATCCGAGAAAAGTATGTTCTCATTTGATCATTATTAACGTAATGCTTCAGCTGTTTCATGGTTCTGTTAAGGTGACAGGGAACGTGGTTGCACTAAAAAAACAAATATACCAAGCAATAGCAAAATTATTTGCAGCATCAGGTGAGTTAGATTTTATCTTTCATTCAATTCAATAACTAACTGAATGCACAGCAGAAACAGCAATTACTCAGTGTCTACGCTAGCTCTGCACAATTAGGGAAAATGGCACTTGAAGCAACCTGTTCTAGTGGAATGTGTCCCTGCCCATGGCAGGGAGTGGAACTGGATGAGCTTTAAGCCGCTTCCAACCCAAACCAGTCTGATTCTAAGATTCCAATGACTTTCCTGTGTGTTCTGGAATTTGATAAAAATTCCATAGCAGGAGAGAAAAATGCACGTAGCATCAAAAAACCACCCCAACAATAGAAAGGAAAACAGGGCAAAGAGTTGTAAAAGAGTATCAAAATCCATTGGGGTTGCAGTGATTCATCAAAATCACACTGAAAAGATTACATCTGCTAATTGCCTTTCACAGCTACTGTCTCTATGCCGAAGGACAGAAACTCTGTACTCTTCTGTCCTAAAGTCTGTTCTTCACCCTTTTTAAAGTTGCAAACTCTAAACATCCCTCTGAAGATAAAGCCTCCCAACAGCGCAGTGCTTGTTCTCCCTCATTTTTCAGGAACCCTTTTTCACTCCACAGAGCCTGCGAAATCTGCAGACCACAGGCTGAAAACCACTGATCGACAGGGCTGTGTGTGATAACTTGCCTGCAAATTGCTTCCTTCAGAGACAAACTCCACGATGCTTTATAACACTCAACTTGCCTGTTTGCCCAGAGGTAAGAACATGTCAGTGTTTGCAGCACCAACCGTATTCGCTGTCTCTGTTCTAAACAACAGCAGGTCATACGCAGGGTCTTCACCTCACATAGTAATGTCAAGAACACCCTCAGTATTAAGCTCTCTGCAAGAGCTCCTGAGATTGCCTTCAGTAGGAGCATGACCAAGTCTCAGAAGCGGTTATTTATTCCCATAACTTTTTACATACAAGGAAATTCACTGAATTTGGTAGAATGAGGAATATACTGATGAATATACTCTTAGCACATGTATTCCCTTGTTGTGAGATTCAGTCTCTTGTAGTAGCCTAGCTCCTTCTTTCTCTCAAGTTCTGCTGCAAAGCATCACCATTTTCCCCAGGAAGTAATAAAGAAGCGTTAAAATTCTTACCTGAAATTTCTTGGCAGGTACTGGGAGAAAGCCCTAAAATTTTAAAGCAGAAAACAGTGTTAGAAGGTAATTCTCTCTGAAGTGAGTGCCGCATTGTTAAGCATCTCTACCTAACTGCATATCGTCTCCATCAGGTTTTCTATTTCTGAACTTCCTTTGGGGAAACAATTGCAGCACCAGCTTCTGAGGAGAGGCTGACACGCAGTGCCTTCAGCATCTCAAGTCAAACAAGCACAACAGGACACGCAACCTAAGCTGAAACTAGCCCAGACTTGATTTTAGGCTTCCATTAAAAACACGGTAGAAAATGAAGAAGAAAAGGCAATGACCCACCTTCTGGTCTGCCAGATCCACTAAATCCTTGAAGTTTACTAGAAATTCTTCTGTCGCACTTCCCATTGAGTCAGAGAAGAAGGCGCTCAATAAGAAGACACAGAGCAACAGCATGTTCGCTTCCAGGAAAGCTAGGTTTGATTTATGCCAGTTTAACACCACAAGCTGCCTATATATACCCATGTACACCTTGAATATTAAATCAATGGGAAACTTTTCTCATATAGGAAAAGGCACAAGAACACAGTCTGAATTACTACAGGCACTGTGGGATGGATGCCTCAGTGGGGACAGGTTGGGGGTTTCCTTCCCTCTGACATCAAATAAGGGAAAATACCTTTGTAGATAAGAGATATCATTTTTTTACACGGTATCAAAAGCTCATCACAGGAAATAGGAGCATTCCTTCTATAACACACATCCTTATGTGGTTCTATTCTTATTTCTGCATCACACAACCAGGTAGATGGAGATCTGGAAACCTAAATAGTTCTTACATTCCACTCAGTAATAGGACATCCTTTGTTCAAAAGGATTTTCTAATATGAACTGTGGTTCTAGGTATAGTAAAAAATAATAGCAAGCTCTTCGGCATCACAGACCCTAACACCACTTAACCAGTTTGACTCCTTTAGCCTTCCTCCTTCACCCTCACTCGTCTGTCAAATTCAGTATATAACATAAAGCTGAAGAAAACATGTTTAACTAGCCACAGTCAAAGAGCAAAGGTGTGATGGGCACTAATGGCAGAAATCAGCAGCCCTGGCATCCGGACTTGTCCTTTAACATTAGCGGAAAATATCTACTCAAAAATACTGAAGTGCCTATAAACGGTTAAAAGCTCCCTTCGGAGGCCTGGAAAGGGCTTGTGAGAAGCAACGGTTGCTCATTAAAAGATTATAATTTTCCAGCAAAATCAGACCAATCATTCGACAGGGTGAGAAGAGTCATCTGGTTTTCCATTAGCCACTGCTTGAGAATCAAGAAACACAGGAGCCCTTGTGCAATCGGTTGCAGAATGTTGCCAATAACCTTATGCAATCAAATAGTTAATTGCTCAGTACATAATTTGATGAACAGACCCCTATCGGTCTTGTTAAAACCACTGCTAAACAGTTAAGATATTCGTTTGATACTCAAATACCTATTCTTGTCCTAAAAGTCAGCCAGAGAATGCCTACAAGTTAAGAAAACCTTTTTTTTATTGAAGCATCTTTGATTCTAACTGAAAAAGCCCCTGAAAAAGCTTTTAACACCAGGCTCATAGAGCATCTATTGTCAGAGCATACCCAGAGAAACATAAGAGGCCCCCAGCTGAAAACGTTTGCACACTGGAAGAGCACACGAGGAATAACACAACACAAACTGGCATTCCTCCATAGAAATCAGCGTCCAACCACTCTTAGTGACAGGATGCTAAGAAAGAGAGGCTGTTGCCTGGCCATGTATGGAGAGAGATACAAAGCACCTGTGATAAACCAGGCAGAAGAAACGCAGGTCTTCTGAAAGGTTTCCCCTTCCCACATGGAAAATGCTTGGTTCATAGCCAAACAAGCATTGCCATGTTTCATAGCGTGGCTATAAAGCAAGCATTTTGTTACATTTCACAGTGGAAGTTTTATTACAAATTAGTGTAGACATTAGTTTATATCATATCTCGTTCATATCATCTATATTCCAATAGAGTTTATACCTTGTTCTATTCAACAAGAATTGAAGGAGCAAATGTTTCTTGCTGTATTGGCAGATTATCTCATCCCTTGGGGCTTTCACCAGCACGTGAATCATCAACACCGTCTCACTCGGTTTTGAAATACTGACAGATTTTGCCCCAAACCTGGTCACACCCCTGGTGACATCACTTGGTATGACCTGGGAAAGAAGCAAGAGGCACGTGACTTTTAATAACAGAAGACCTCTGTCCATCGCCCATGGGTAGAACCGTGGCGGCTCTTTGCATGCCATTACCGATGAGTCTGGCGGAATTTGTATGAGGAAAGAGCTGTGCCATTATGGGAGGCACGTGGGAGTAGAGTGGGAAAAATGCATGAAGGGAACATAGGATAAGTGTCTCCCGGTAAAATGCCATGCACCCAGCTGCAGCAGAGATAAATGAGATTGATACGTAAGGTTTCATCTCCCAGCTGAGTGCAAGTATCTTGTCTGTCAGACATGGAATTTCAACTCCATTATGGAGCAGTCTCCCTTCAGATGCACATAGGAGGCATTTCTGAATGCTTTCTAATTTTGTTCTAATTTAATCAGGAAACGGAGATTTTCTTTGGCTTCTTTTCCAGCTTGTAGCAATTGCTGGGATCGCTCACCTAGAAGCATGCAGTGGCTTTGGTCAGCTGCCACTGAGCCATCTGTGCAGCAACAGAAGCTGTTTGCACTTCATGTGAAAAGCTGCTGTGATTTATTTTCATGTTTGGGTAAGTCCAACACCATTCCCCTTCGTGCACAACTCTCAGTCCACAAGAGACATTGGCAGAAACTGATGAGCAAATAAAAAGAAGGCAATACTGTTTCTTTACAAACAGCTTATATTCCGTTTCCAACAACCTTCGAAGGCAGGTGGAAAACACGGAAAAGAACACTATGTGCCATGAAGTAAAACATTTCTACTTGATGGGAGGCCACATGCCTGGCTTGGACACTCCACGCATCAGAATGGCATCTGAGTGATCACAACGGCCCATATTAATTGCTGCAATAGGAAGCTGAAGTACAATGCTCGTGCTTCACAGCCGCTGTGAGGGGGATGTGGCAGAGGGTCCTCGCACATCTCATATATTCTAACAGCACTTCTTGAGTCCTGCTGAGATGTTAACTTCGAAGATGCCTTATACCACTTAGTCATTCTTTCCCTACTTTTTCATATGGATTGAAAGGAAAGTTCCCCTCAAATTAAACCTAAGTGGAGGAATCATACAGATACATGACTACATTCTCTTCCTGCACTGAGGCTGATGTGGAATTTCTGCAGTTCATGTTGTAGATTTCCTACCGAGGAAGGTGAATTACCAGATCAAAAAACACCTCAGATTTGTAAACCATTTCCTGACTCTCATCTGTCACTGAGAGAGGGGTGTATCACACACCACCAACAGCGTCATGGTGAACCACCGCTAACCCACAGCCCCAAGGACTCATCCTATTGCTGGAAAAACTAGAGCACACACCACTGCCAACTGCGCTGGCATTGCCAGAGCCGCCAGGCAGCTGTGGCAGCTCCGATGACGCTGTGCCACCTTTGTGCATGCTGGTCATCAGTCCCGTTCTGGCTTGATTCAGTGCACAATGGGCAGAATGAGTGGACATCAAAGCCAGCATAGGAAATGCTGTTTCTGAGGCAGAAGCAATGAGCTGGATTCCTGCGGGGATCTACACATTTGCCTTGAAAGCAGGGCTCAGTGGTACAGCCTCATGCTCCCCACAACTCAGTTGCCGCCAGATCTCATCATCCCTTAATCAGCCTTTGGCACAAGAGGCCTTGTCTGGGGGACGATCCACTGTCATTCGGCTCTGTTTGATGATGGGGCTGTGGGATTTGTCTTCCAACAGGTGACCTGTCTGCTCCGAGGGTGAGGGCTGGAGCTGAAGCCAGCTGGAGTTTTCCAGTGCTATAGCTGCCGTAGCTGCCATACCTGCGCTGCGGGAACACGGAGCCGCAGCAGCAGGCTGAAAGCATTGGTTTTAAATGCTCTTGAATGATAATTTTATAATTGTTTTGTGGTTTTAATGAAAGTGCTCGCTGTTGGAGAGAGTCCAGAGGAGGCCATGGAGATGCTGCGAGGGCTGGAGCAGCTCTGCTCTGGAGCCAGGCTGAGAGAGCTGGGCTGGGTCAGCCTGGAGAAGAGAAGGGTCCTGAAGGGGAGACCTTAGAGCAGCTCCAGTGCCTAAAGGGGCTGCAGGAAACCTGAAGAAGGGCTTTGGACAAGGGCCTGTAGGGACAGGCCAAGGGGAATGGCTTTAACCTGCCAGAGGGGAGACTGAGATGAGCTCTTAGGCAGAAGCTCTTCCCTGTGAGGGTGCTGAGGCGCTGGCACAGGGTGCCCAGAGAAGCTGTGGCTGCCCCATCCCTCGCAGTGTTCAAGGCCGGGTTGGACACAGGGGCTTGGAGCAAGCTGCTCCAGTGGAAGGTGTCCCTGCCTGTGACAGGGTCGGAGCTGGATGGGCTTTAAGGCGCCCTTCAACCCAAACTAGGCTGTGATTCCAGGCGCAGAAGGGCCGGGCTGGAGCGAGGTCTCTCCATCCTCCCCCAGCCTCCGCGCATCGCACGCGCCGCACCGAGAACAGAAAACGAAGGGGCTGAGACCCGGGCCGGAGCACCCGCAGCGAGGGGCGGTCCCGGGGCGGTCCCGGGGCGGGGCGGCGGCGACCGCGGTGGCTGCTGGGGAGCGCGGGACGGCGGCGGGGAGCGGAGGTGACGGGGGTGGGGGCTTTAGGGGGTATTAAAGGGTTCGGGGAGGGGAGGGGCCGCTCCCGCCGCGGCGGTGCCATCACCGCTCCCTGGGAAACGTCCCGTTCCGCCCCCCCCCCGCGCTGCAGCGGGCTCCGGGCGGGGAACTCCCGCTGCCGCCTCTGCCCGCCGCGGGCTCCAGGAAATGCCCTTTTCCGCCCGGTGCCTCCGACCGCAGCCGTGGCCTGGCGGGGGGTCGGGGGGCGGCCGTCGAGGCGCAGCGCGGGCGCCGAACCGCGCTCCTGCGGCCTTTCGGGGCGCATCGCAATGCCCGTGAAGAGGGGCTTGGGAAGCACGTGGCGCCGTGGTGAGGAGCGGCTTTAGCGTAGGAATTCGCTCCTCCAGCTCCCCCCCACCCGCGGGTCGTGCCCGCCCCTCCAGCGGGGGCTGTGCAGTCTCCTGCTTATGTTCCCCCGGCCCGTATCGGAACAGAGGTAATCCGGGTGTCCCATGGGAGTTTGAATGCGGCCCTGTGGGAAACAGGGGCAGTAGCGAAGCTCTCGCAGTGTTGCGGTGCTGCAGTGCATTTTTAAAGAGAACAACTACGGGGGCCTCTGTTGTGTTTGGGGCGTGCTGAAGCACGTGTGTGGCATTTGTGATGTGGAGTAAAGGCTCATTTTTGGCCGCTGTTCTTGATATAGTGATAAATAGCATGACACTTCTCATAACTTGGAGTTGGTTAGCTTCCCAGGTTAAAACACATCACAGAATGCCAGCCTGGTTTGGGTCGGAGGGGACCTAAAAGCTCGCCCGGCTCTAACCCCTGCCATGGGCAGGGACACCTTCCACTGGAGCAGCTTGCTCCAAGCCCCTGTGTCCAGCCTGGCCTTGAACACTCCCAGCGATGGGGCAGCCACAGCTTCTCTGGGGAAAAAAAGACATGAGTTTTGCCTTATCTGTTCTGTTACTTGAGCTGTTATTGAAGTCTTGGCTGTGCTTTTAAAGACACTCATAATATTTCATGCTTGCATAGATGTCCGCTTTCAGTGAGCTGCTGTGATTTTTGCCTTCTGCACTTCTCACAAAGTTTTATTTTGCAGGGTTTTTAATGTTCACCCTGGAGAAGAGGAAGTGCCACAGAAATGTCGCAGATTGAGAAAATGAGCATCCTTGGAGTGAGGAGTTTTGGTGTAGAGGATAAGGACAAACAAATTATCAGCTTCTTTAATCCATTAACTATTTTAGTGGGACCAAATGGTGCAGGGAAGACGGTAAGGCTTAGCATATGTATGTGATGTATGCTATGCGATGTATGGGTTTGAACTGTAAATAGGTCTAAAAGGTCTCAATGCAAATAGCGATCTCTACAGCAAGATATTAATGACACTGCAAAAATCTTGCTGTTCACTGCAGATGTTGTGTTTAGCATCATTCGGGGTTTGCTTTCATGCCTGGGTTTTGCAGACACTGGTTGATATTTTCATAGGAAATTGACCCGGATCCTGATTAAAACCAAGTTTGCAAAGGACCGTGTTCTCATGATACTCAAGAAATAGAATGTTGTTTCATATTTCTCCTTGCATATTTAACTCATTTGTAAATATGTGGATGTTTTTGCCTGCAGTCCATTTTGTTCACTCTGAATTGCTATTATAACTATATACTTATTTGTGTTTTCACAGACTATCATTGAATGTCTTAAATACATAGCCTCTGGAGATTTTCCTCCTGGCACCAAAGGAAGCTCATTTGTTCACGATCCAAAGGTAAAAGTCATAGTGATTAGATTGAATGTGTGTATATTCCTATGTAAAATACTTCAGTGTACTCAGGTTTGTGATGGAAACAGGGATGCTCAAGGTCTAAGCAGATGTGAGCTGACTGTGTCGCTTCAGGAAAAACAGGGAGCTGGGGGACATCGGAACATTATCCACAGCTGGAATGCCTATTTTCATGTGGCCATTGAGAAGAATTCCCCTTACTCAGCATTTTGTTTCTACTGAAGGTTGCCAATGAAACAGACGTTCGAGCTCAGATTCGATTGCAGTTTCGAGATGTAAATGGAGAGCTCGTAGCTGTCCAGCGATCCATGGTCTGTTCCCAGAAAGGCAAGAAAACAGAATTTAAAACACTTGAATCTGTCATTACTAGAACAAAGTAAGTTGTCAAGGCTTGTTTCCTTACTTTGACATGGAGATCAGTTTGGGTTTTGTGCGGTTTTATGTGTAAGAGAAGAGAAAGCTTCATAATGTATTCATTGAAGTAGCCAGCAGTGCTCTTAGATGTAGTTATATCCCTTTATTAGTTGATTAAGAAATTCCTCCATTCGATAGCCGCTACTTTAGGAGATACTTACCTGCTCACTTGCATGTCTTTGAAAGTTATATTAATAATGATACAGCTTGCAAGTAGCGTTGTGTGCAGTATGAGGGCATTGCTTCCTTCAGCACTGTTTTCAGTTTCAGATCAGTGTGGGCCCACGTTTAACTCTGCTCTCCACTATTTGACAAGTGTGTTCACTACATTCAAGATCTTTTTTATTCCCTCTGGTGGTGCTGCATAGCTATCAAATGTGTAACGGTGGTCTTGGATACAGACTCTGACAGTGTTAAATGCATGGGCTGGAAATGGTAATTACATGCTTACAAACGGTTGCTTGTTAAGTTTTTTTAATCAGTACATGGCAATGAGATTACACTGTTCAAAATGCACTTTACTGCTTTTACAAGGGCTTGCTAGTAACTACTTTGGGTGTTTTCTTTACCTGTGCTACTTAGGCACGGGGAGAAGGTCAGTCTGAGCTCCAAGTGTGCTGAAATTGATCGAGAGATGATCAGCGCCCTTGGTGTTTCCAAGTCAGTGATCAACAATGTCATTTTCTGCCACCAAGAAGAATCCAACTGGCCATTAAGTGAAGGGAAGGCCCTGAAGCAGAAATTTGATGAGATCTTCTCAGCAACAAGGTTTTTCTCTTTCCTGTAACTAAATAACACCTAAGTAAGAAATTGTCTACCCTGATAATGTAGCTGTTGATGAAAATGCCTCAGGTGTTGTTTTGTGCACTGTTACTGTATGGCCCATAGGATCTGAGATTTTGTCTGGTTTACAGGTATATTAAAGCACTGGAAACTCTCCGTCAGGTCCGGCAGAAGCAAGGCTTGAAGGTAAAGGAGTGTCAGACAGAGCTGAAGTACCTGAAACAGAATAAAGAGAAAGCACAGGAAATCCAGGATCATCTGAGCAACAGAGAGGCTCAGCTGGCTGCTTCTAAGGAGAATGTAAAATCAATTGAGAGTCAGCTTGATCCTCTCAAGGTAATTTGCATGATGGTTACGTTAAGACTTTGATACGCAGCAGCACATAAGTACTGAAGAACACAGAAAAATGGGAAAGCTGGATGAATTTCTTGATTGAAATCGTAGTCTTTTCTATTGCATTATCTAATCCTTTGCTCTGAGGCAGGATCAGGCATACCTCAACAACCCTGGCAGATGCTGGTCTAGTCTGTTAACAGTCAATGGAGGTTTAAGGACATCCTTTAGGAAATCCCTGTAGCAGCATTGGGTTTTGTAGCTTTATTTAAAGTCTCTCTTTCTCAGATTTAGCTGGTAATTAAAACCATGATAACCTATAACTACAACGAGAACTCAACTACAACTTAAACCCCCTACTCTTAAAAATACTTTATAAAGTGAAAGTTTCTCATGTAGACTGCTGTGTAGAACAACTGTGGGATTCGTCTGCTGTGAGATGTTTTACTTGCAGCATTCTCCCCTTTGCAGAGTTCTCTGGCAACAGTCGAACAGAATCTCACTAAGGTCATGAGGATAGACAACGATGTCAAGGCCCTGGAGAGCAGGAGGCGGCAGATGGAGAAAGATAATCAGGATTTGCAACAGAAGATGGAGAAGGTTGCCTCTTAAATTCCATGCTGTCATCCCTTCCGCTGTACAGTCAGTGTGCCTTTTGCTGCCCGGTGAACTAAGTAGAATCATAGAATGGTTTGGGTTGGAAAGGACCTTAAGATGATCTAGTTCTAGCCCCTCTGCCGTGGGCAGGGATGCCTCACTGGAAGTGTATGTGCTGTTATGCATCAGATGTTGGTGAAGAGTATTTCCATAGCCCATGTAACTCACTCGATATCCTCAGATACTGCAAATACGGCTCAGTAAAGCTGTATTAGTGTCTGTGTCATTTGGGTTAAATGGCTTTTTGTAACTTTTCCCTCCTTCATCATCTGGCTTGTCGGGAAGGTAAATACTAACAGGTTTTCATCAAAGTGGTGATCACTGGTAGCAATGCCCTGTGGTGTGTAACACCATATTTCTCTCTCACAATATGTTGTTGATAGCCAGAGTGACCAGTATGGGATGTCTCCTGACATGAATATTGCTCATTTCCCTGGAGACTTTTCCTTCCTAAAATAAGAAACAATGGTCAGTCTTCTGCTGGGATTGTGCCAGGGCATTTGAACCATTTGGGTGAACGGGAAGAGATCCTTCGGTGGTAAGAATTTAGATGAATTTGTTTTATCAGCCTAAGAAAAATCATAGAATCATAGAATAGGGTTGGAAAGGACCTTAAGATCATCCCAGTTTGGTTGTAGCACATTCAGGTTTTCCCAGTGTATGTCTGCATATGGAAATTCTGGATGGGAGGTGTTTATTTCTTATTTCTTGAATTGTGTTATGGTAAAAACGATATGTTTTCTAAAACATCCATAATTGGCTTATAAATGTAGTTAATGCAGAATCAGGTTAGCTTTTTGTGTTTGATGTACAGGTGTTTCAAGGAACAGATCAACAGCTAAGGGAGAGGTACCAGCACCACCAGAGAACAGTGAAGGAGAAAGAGAAGAGATTATTAGACTGTAAGCGGGAATTAGATCGAACCACTAAAGAATGCCAGAGGTTTAACAGTGAGAAGTCAGAGCTCCTTATTGAACGAGGTATTTTAGACTTCATCTCTAACCTTTTTGTGTTGTTTAAAACATACTACAGTTTCAAAAACTTAAAGAAAATAAGTCACAACTGGCTTTATATCCTCCGTGTATCTTCTGCCTCGGTATGTGAGCATTTATGACACGTTGTCTTGTGAAGGTCGTCTTCAGCTGGAAGCAGATCGTCACCAAGAACACATCTCCATGAGGGATTCATTAATCCAGTCCTTGGCAGCACAGCTGGAATTAGATGGTTTTGAGCAGACACCTCTTAATGAATGGCACA
Organism: Amazona ochrocephala; assembly: GCA_039720435.1. Classification (NCBI taxonomy): domain Eukaryota; kingdom Metazoa; phylum Chordata; class Aves; order Psittaciformes; family Psittacidae; genus Amazona; species Amazona ochrocephala. The sequence goes on from CM077889.1 coordinate 19,372,160, forward strand.
TTACCAGTTTTCACACGTTGTTGAAGGAGAGGCAGACAAGAGATGCAGAGGCTGCGCAGCATTTGATGGTAAGGATTTTGTTGGTTTAGTAGGGGAGTTAGTATCGGTTAGTAGTGTGATATTGGTCCATATGTGTCTTCATGGTGTTGGTTTAGTTAGTATCGGTTAGTAGTGTGATATTGGTCCATATGTGTCTTCATGGTGTTGGTTTAGTTAGTATCGGTCAGTAGTGTGATATTGGTCCATATGTGTCTTCATGGTGCTGGGAGGAAGAATGTTGGGAGGGAAATGAGGTTGGTTTTCCTTCTAGAATTCCTTGTTATGGATTGTCTGAATCTCTCCTTGGAAATGAGTTTTGGAACTAAGTGTGGTCATTAAGTGACCTGATGGCAGTTCTTCGGATGGGTTTTTCTTAGCAGCCCTCCCAGGCAGGTGGATCGCTGACAAGCTAAAAGGCCTGAGGATGAATTACAGTGGGCAGCTGGTTTAAAAATAAGCAACTTTTCATTGAAGCCATCTTCAGAATGGAGTTGCTCTCACAGAACACTCCAGTGTGATGCAGCTGCATCTTCCCGTCGAGACATTTCAGCAGACAACCTCTGACAAGTTCTAGTTAGCTACATATGTCAATGTCTTGTATTACAGTGGGGAATATTCACAAGCTTGTGTGAGGAAGTGTGTTTAAATGATGTTTCCATGTGAAAAAAATGAGTGTATTATTGCTGACTTCTTTCAGAGAGAATATACACGAAAAGAAGCAATGAAACAGAAGGAGATAGATGACATAAGAGACCAGAAAACTGGATTAGAGAAAACCATTGACCTGAAATCAGGCATTAAAGATAAGAAACAAGTTGAGCTGAAGAATGTGAAATACGAATTGCAGCAGTTGGAGGGGTTTTCAGACAGAATTCTGGAGCTGGAGCAGGAGATTGCCAGGACAGTAAGTTCATCTGTCTGAAACGTTTATGGAAGTTTGAGTAAAACCTTTTGGCTTTATCATTACAACAAACGAAAACCTCTTGATGTTTACTCCATCTGCTGCGTTCTTGCCCTTTCAATCCCCTCTTTATGCTTGGTCTGTTTAGATGCTGTGCTGTCTGGGGCGGGGGCTGTTCACTGCTTTGTTTTTCCAGAGTGCATGCATAGGATAGAGTGATGCTGCTTGGTATAAGTAGGGAGATAGCTGCAGCTGGGGAATATCATAAGATTAGTCAGTCTTAAATTACTGGGCCAGAAAAATATGCCAATATCACAGCCTTTGTCCTTCTTGATCTATTCTTTACAAATCTGGTGTCATGCCTATAACAGCAAATGACACTGTTGCCAGGCTGCTTGTGAGCTCTCTTCTGTTACCTTTAGTTAGGACTTTATTGCCTATGTGAGTCTTCTGGGCTTTTGTTTAGGAAAAGGAGCTGGAGAAGACTGAGAGGGGCAGCAATGTAGAAAACCTGGAACTGGAAGTACGGACTCTGCAGAATGAGAAAATAAACCTGGACAAAGCTCTTAGGAAGCTGGATCAAGAGATGGAGCAATTGAATCTGCACACCACAACGATTACCCAAATGGAGATGCTGAAGAAAGACAAAGTAATTTTTCTATCATGATCTCATGAGACAGGGACATCAAACGAATGCAGTGCCTTAAGATGTCTGTGGTTTGCAGGTGTTTATGAACAATCATTCGTAAAGTCTCTGACTGCAGAGAAGCCATTAACTGCATGAACACATTGAGTGACATGAGCTTGAAGATGTGAAAAACTAACTCAAAATGCTTCATTTCCCCAGGCAGACAAAGAAGAGCAGATCAGGAAAGTGAAAACAAGACATTCTGACGAGCTGACATCACTGCTGGGATACTTTCCAAATAAAAACCAACTTGAAGACTGGCTTCATAGTAAAAATAGGACGATTAATCAGACAAGGGATAATCTTGCCAGCCTTAAGTAGGTATTAGTTTAATTGATTATGGTCCAGAAGTATTTATATGAATTTAAATGTTGGGAAGTTTAATATGCTTAATATACTGTTACTTTATTATTGCTTATTTAGCTATCTGCAAAAACCAAAGAAAGCATGCTGCAGAATCTGTGCAATGCAGGGCTGCTACAGTGTGCGCTAGTTAATAAATCAGAGCATCTGTAGCATGTCGGAGGCAGCGCTAAAAGCAAATAGTGGAGACTGCTGATCTTCTGGCCTTCTTGTAAGTCACAGTACTTGGTGACTGTATGACAAGTTCATGTGTGATTACATTGTCCTAATTTCATGTGATTATGTAGAACAGTTTGTTAGAAAGAATAGGCAAGATCACCGCACCATGTAGTGATGCACATTACACTTCCACAAAACAAAACCCCCAAGTTTGTAAGTGCAAGAAGATTGCATGATTCAGAAGTGTGGAGCGTGAGTAGAAGGGCACTAGCATTCTTTGCTTAAGAGGTTCAGTAGTATCTCGTAAGCAGTAATTGTTGTGGGGGGCAAGAAAGTTGATATTGTATTACTCTGTAAAGTTTTGTATAGCTTTGTTGTTAGAAATGAGCTTCTCATCAGTAAACAGCAATAAAACAAAAGAGAATTAAAATGAAGCACTTTGTGCTGTGCTTCGAACAATAAAACATTGATGCTGTGGGTTCCCTGAAAAGGCACTAAAGAAGAGCTGGTGAACAGCTCTGTAGTATCAATTTCTGATTAACTTCCCATGTCTTGGCTTAAGCAGTTTGAAATCTTTGGGGTTTTGTAGCAAAAGCATTTGTGCTTTGATTGATGTTTCAGCAAACGACTGGTGTCGGTAGAGTATCATAAAACTTACGTCAGCGGTGAGCTGCGAAACAAAGAAGAGCAGTTGTCCCTTCATGAAGCAAAACTCTTTGATGTGTGTGGAAGCCAAGACTTCGACAGTGATCTGAACAAGCTTCAGGATGAAATTGAGAAAAGCTCAAAACAGCGAGGTACATCCCTGTATAGCTACTTGCTTTCCTACGGCTTGTTCTGAATGTAAGCCACGGATGCTGAGATGATCTTTTGCTTGTGCAGGGCAAACAGTAGGCGCAGAAACTGGCTGGAGAAAGAGTTTTACTGCATCTTACTGGTTTTCCCTAAATCGCTTCCACTGTTGCTTACAGAGGGATGAGCATGGTTTAATAAAACACTCATAGAAGAATTCAGGTTGACCAAGACTTGAGGTGATTTAGGACAGCCTGCTGAAAGCTGGGGCAGCACTGAGTTCCAACCAGGTTGCTTAGAGCCGTTTCAGTTCCCTACCTGTGTGATTTATGGGTTAGAATTTTGACTTCTTCTATAGTAAATACAGATCAGATCTGATTATGCCCTTTTCAGTCAACATAAAGTCTTTTCTTTTAACCCAGCCGTGCTTGCGGGAGCCACTGCTGTCTATTCCCAGTTCATCACGCAGCTGACAGAGGAGAACCAGTCGTGTTGTCCGGTTTGCCAGAGAGGGTTTGAAACAGAGGCCGAGCTGCAAGATGTCATCAGTGATCTGCAGTCTAAGCTGCGTCTTGCTCCAGACAAACTGAAGTCAACAGAGTCTGAGCTGAAAAGAAAAGAGAAGAAACGCGATGAAATGATGAGTCTGAAACCGCTGAGGTGAAGTCCTTAGCACCCTGCATTGGTGCAAGTGGTTTTCTTTCAAATCCTTGGGTTTTCTTACTAAAAGTAATGCAGACATGGAGGAGGATTGACTTTAGTGCTCGTCAGTTGATTAGAAAATCTCTGTTGTTAAGTATCCTCCTAGCATTTGTTCTCCACTCGTTTGGACTTTAATGTTAAACTGTTTTCCATGCCTGGTATTTCTGGTTGGTTGGGGCTTCTCATGAGAGTTAGACAGAAAAAGTGGTTCTATGCGTATTTTCTATTGATTATTTACACTGTAGAGGCACAGTTCCCCTCCTTGTTACTTATCATTGTAATTTGAAATGGACAGATTGTTTTGTCACTACTGAAATGGTTTTTATACCACGTCACCTTAAATGTGTTTCTTAAGAAAGCTGAAATGGGAGTTTGTAGAGCCAGAATGGGAGCTGAACCTGTATTAAACACCCTTGAACAGTATCTTGATTCATATCTCCTGTAACAGGAGGTTTTATTGCTGGCAGTTTCATATGAACTATCATGGTTTAGAAAGGCATCTCTGGATTTTATAGTGGATTTCCCTAACACCATTGAAACATAAATGCCATTTCCTTGAGGTTCACTCAGCTGCAGCTCCATTATTTGGGAATGAATCTCTGCCTCAGATACAGACAATCCATGGATTGGGCTGAATTCTTTTATTGTAGTTACTTAACCTTTTTATGTTGGGTTTGGATGTTTGGGTTGTTTTGTTGGGGGGGGGGTTTGAACATGCAAGGTAATACAAAGTGGAGGTGACATTAACAAGTGCAGGAAAGGTGCCTACGGTATTGCCCAGTTTCCAGGCTGAATTAGTCTGTATTTTTAAAGCTGTGACAACACTGGCAGTCTCCAAAGTGTCAACAAATAACACTTGGCCTAAAGAGTTGTGGTCAGAGGCCTGTTCTTCTCTTGTCTTAGCATACAAACAGCATTCAGAGTAAGGGTTGAGTTTGCGGGTTTCCTGTGAGGAGGCTGGAGCCTCAGGAAGTCTTCTCCTTCACAAGAGGGCACCCTTGCACAGGGGATTTCATCCCTCTCTTGAGCTCTTGCTGCAGTTGAGTCAAAAACCAGAAGGGGTTTTGTTTGCTTGTTTCACCTCACTTGTCTAAAAGGAGGGATGTGTTACCTCAGCTGGGTGTATAATGTCAGCTTCATCAACTGCGGGCAAGGTTAAGGGGATCGTATTGGCTAAATTTAGTCTTGCACTATTAAATCCTATCACAGTCTTTGTGATCTTGAGTGTCTTGAACTTAGCTGCTGTTTTGACGAAGGAAATTTTATGGATTTGTGTTTTATTCAAGGCAAACTGTGGTTGAACTCCAAGCAAGGGACATACCGGACCTGCGGAACAAGATACAGAATGCAAACAGGGATTTGACAGGCCTGAAGGGTGAGATAGAAGAACAGGAATCACTCTTGCAGACAGCTTTGTCTGAGGAGGAAGGTGCCAAGGCACGTTTACAGGATATAACTCTAATGGAAAGGTACCAGGTATGTTCGGTAATTTCTTTTAATAGATAAAATGATATTCACTAATGTAGTTAGGCAATAATGTGACAAAACTTTGAGGTCTTAAGACTTTTGAAGCAAAGTAAAAGTACTTTCAAAGGCAGCATAAGAGGTGAGCTTGGTACTAATAAAACTTCAAGCTTTATGTAATGATTTTTTTCTTCTGAGGACCACAGAGTCCCTCGAGTTCTGATTCAATTCTGTGCTATAGTAACTGGAAAGAAAGGCATAATCCAGAACTTGAGCATGACTGGAAGTACACCAAAGTGTATTTCAGTCCTCGCAGTCGTTAGAGCTCAGTGCATTCCCAGCTTTTACTCTATGTACTTTCTGAAATCATGTCTCATCTTCCTCATTCCGTGCCGTATGGTGAAGGGGAATGGATAATCCTACACTGTTATTATTCTGGCAGTCTACATGCCTGTGTTACCAACGCAAAATCTTGGCTTGACCAAGAGCCATGAGAGAGCCTGGAGCCAGGCAAAGGGCTGAGAGCACTTCACGAGTGGCAGCAGCTCCTGAGGCTCCAATGGTTCTGTTGTCACAGGGATGGGTGGCCTGTGTAGCTGTTCTGAGGTGGACATGGGGTGTCTAAAGCCTGTCCATCCATACTGGCTGTTTTCCTCTCACAAATAGGAATTCCAGACCCCAGCAGCCTGCGGCTGACATAACCTTCCTGATAATGATGTGATATTGCTCCAGCAGCGGGGATAAATTTGAATGCATTGAGTCATGTGTGCCTCACACCCCAATCATGTTGTTGTGTGCCAGAGATAAAAAATACACTGTTAAACACTACTACAATAGTAATAGTGCTTTTCCTCATACTTTCAGACTGATATTAGGGATGTTGAACGTAAAATTGCTCAGCAGGAGGCTAAGCTGCTAGGGGTCGATTTAAGTAGAACTGTTCTACAAGTAAGCCAAGAAAAACAAGAGAAAAAGCACTTGTGGGATACAGGTAGGTCATACAAGATGGTATTTTATTTTTGCATTGAAAATAGCGTTCCAAGCTTCCTGCCATTAACATTTTAGTTTAATGATTGCTTTGGCTTAATTTAGACTCGAGTTTTGATGAGGAAGATAATGTCTGTACTAACAGATGGTTCCGCTCAGTGTTTGTTTTCATCTGCAGTTACTGGTAAAATTGAGTTAAACCAGAAGCTGAAGCAAGACCAACAAAATCAGATCCAGCAGCTGAAGAGCGCTGTTAATGAGCTTAAAGCAGAGAAACTTCAGATTTCCAGCAGCATGCAGCGTCGTCGCCAGCTGGAGGAGCAAACAGTGGAATTAAGCACTGAGGTTCAGGCCTTATGCAGAGAGATCAGGGTAGGAAATATTCTCATCATTTAACCCTTAGCGTTGTTGTTCTGGGAGAAAACTTAGAATCCCGTTATGTTTAACGTTGTAATCCTAGAAAATAAGATGTATTTTTAATGTGCTGCTGCTGCGTATCTTTGGGAATGTCCAGAATTTATTAATACGTGTTTTCACATTTATTTTAACACACACACACACACAAAAAGAACTGAGTAACCGCCTGACTTTTTCACCACTTGGAAAAATTACACATCTTTAATGGAATGAGAGAATAAACAGGATTTTCTCCAACTACTTTTCAGGAAGCAAAAGAACAGGTATTTCCCTTGGATGCAACTTTGGAAAAGCTGCAGCAGGAGAAGGAGGATCTAGTGAATAAAAGGACTACAAGTAATAAAGAAACACAGGATAAGGTTTGTTTGCTCTTGGCTTAACTGGAAGATAAGGTTACATGTTGGTTTTCAAGCATGGATGGAAGCTGTGGTAACGAGTTTGCTTTTAGGAAACAGTGACTTTAGCGAGTGCTTTAGATTAGTGGGGTCCTTGGGGAAGAAAAGGAGCATACGTAGGTCAGGAGATGAACTCAATTGTAATTAACCTTTGGCTATCTTGTCAGAGGGACATTTGTCAATATTCAGTGACCGGTGCTATTCAAAAGCCCTTCCTAATAGACCTAAGAGGAATAGGAAGGATGACTCTAACCTGTCCTTGCTAAGAGACAAACATGTTTTCCCTAGGGGAAGTGGCTCTCATATAAACTCAAATGAATGATTTACCATTTGTTTTGCAAGACATTTGTATGGTGATGAGGAGCATCTGGATTTCAGAAGCTGAAGGTTTTATAAGTGAATTAATGGGAATTATGATAAGGAATTGTATTTTGACAGTAGCGTTATCCAGTATCTAATATTTGATACAGGGGGAATCAGTTCTTGAACAAAAGACTACATTTCATTTGAAATCTTTTCCCTGCAGATGAATGGCATAAATGAGAAAGTTAAAGATATCAACAAGTATGTGAAAGAAATCAAAAACTATATTCAAAAAGGAAGAGATGACTACAAAAAGGTAACCTAAACCCAGTCAATGAACAGTTGACATCAGAAATACTTCTGTGTTTAAACTGCTGTTTTATTTCCTTAGCAAAAGGAGTCTGAACTTGATGAAGTGAATTCTCAGTTAGCCGACTGTGAGAAACAGAAGGAAAAGATAAGTAAAGAGATGGAAACGATTCGACAGGATATTGACACTCAAAAGGTAGATGTGTTGGTTTAGAGTAAATGCATTTTGCATAGTTTGAACCAATTTCTGGGTTTGGTTTAAGTCTGCCTAGGTCTGTAGTGGTGCAAAGTTTGTCTTCTCTTGATTTACTTAATCAGGTGTTAGTCAGAATAGCTGCTTATCTGTGCATTAGGCTGGAAGAAGTCTTGGGATTTGTATGTACAAAAGTAGATGCATTTTAAAAGCCTTGCTGTGGAGGATACCGGTCCTCTTGAAGTGAGGTACCAAACTGCAGGTCCCACAAGCTGCTGCTTGCTCCAGGTTTTGTCATGTACTTCTGTATATATTTCAAATGCTGTTTACATTCTGTACAGGAAAGATGTCTTTCCCCATTCTACCCCACCTCTTACTGTCGAACTTAACAGAACTGACATGGGGGATTAAATTACTGCCCTGTTTGAAACATTGAGTAATAGTCACACACAGGATCGCTCTGTGACAATAAATCTGTTCACCTGTGACAATAAATACTGTTATTTGAGATTGAAGTATGAAATAATACTGCTAGTTTCCATTATACCCTATTTCCAGCACAAGAGGAGTTCTCATTGGGATGGTTTTTGTTGTCACCAATTATTCTATGCTTGCAGCATGTTTTAGAGTTGTGCAGAGCTCATACTGTGTAATTGGGAATCAATCTAGTGAAGCATTATACAACTTCTTGCTTTCTGTGGAGACAGATACAGGAAAGGTGGCTGGAGGATAATCTTACTTTGAGGAAACGGAATGAAGAGCTCAAAGATGTTGAAGACAATATAAAGCAGCTTGTGAGGGAGATGGGAGAAATGAAAGTCCTGGAAATGAAAAAGTAAGCGTCTTCAGTAATTCACTGGGTGTCTGAATGTGATATCACTGTGGTTTTAGTGGGCTTCCTGGTCCACTTCTCTCCCCATTCATGTAGACCACTTCTTCCTTCAGATTCACGTTTGTGTAATGTCCCCATGATGACAACATAAATGAGTCAGGGAATTACATAGTGCTTCTGGCTAGAAATACACACAGGAGCACATGTGTCCATGCCTGTTCCAATCTAATCCATCTTAAACGAATTCAGTTGCTAAATCCACGTGTAAAAATAACTCGTGTCTCTGGATAAGAATATTTAGTTGTCATTTACAGTCTGCTTATGTAGGTCTCAGCAGAAAATCTTGTATTTACTTCAGTAGTTTAATATGAATTGCTTTGATAATAAACACTTCTGATAAGGAATTAGCCCTATGCTGGTGCTTACATGTGAACTCTTTATTTGGCGTTCGAGAGTTTACTCAATTAATTCATCTTACTTTGTTCAGCATCCTAATTTACTTCCACATCTGAAATGAATTATTTGTATGTTTCTACTACAACACTTTGGCATCCTAACTTCGTAACTTGCTTCTCCCACTCCCAATAGTGATTTGAATATATATATGTTCTTCCCAAAGTTAAAAATGCTTTTATTTCAATAATATCTTCATTTCAGTGACTTTAGTACTATAATTAACTGTCACAGACTTTATAGATACAATAAAATGAGCTACCTGCATCAACTCCAAATTAGAACCCTGATTGAGAAATTGTGAAACACTCAATACAAAAGGCTTATGTGTCAGTTATGGTTTCACAGTGAACAGAAACATCTAGAGGAGAAAATAGAATCTCTGAAAAGAAACCATCATGTTGCCCTTGGTCGACAGCGTGGATTTGAGGAGGAAATTGTCCGGTTTAAAAAGGAACTTCGAGAGCCACAATTCAAAGATGCAGAGGAAAAATACAGGGACATGATGATTGTCATGAGAACAACAGAGCTAGTGAACAAAGACCTGGACCTTTATTACAAGGCTCTTGATAAGTAAGTATTGTCATCTGAGGGTGATTCCTAAGTGTTTAATCTTTATTACTTGTGATAACTTTGATCCAAAAGCACCTTCAGTTTCAGACTTCCAAGGGTAACTTAGAAACAGGAAATCAATAAAAGTCTTTGAGATATTTAACCATTTCTCTTTATAAAGTCTGGCATTTAAATATTAACATAGCATGGTACAACTCTTACAGCAAATTAATGCAAATATGCTACAAACTGCACAGGATTGGTAGGATGTAGATTTGGGAGTTAGTGTATCTAATGTACATACAGTGAATGCATTGATACAGTTGGAGTTTAATAGAGTCATAGATAAGTCTAGTGATCATTATGAATTTATTCTCAGTTGTCTGTAGGACCTGTTTTGAGTTATGGTTGTATGTGTTGGGACTCGTATTTGAGTGGTGGTTTGAGAGCATCCAGACAACAAACACATTCAACTTCAGTTTTCCTATGAGGACACATGGAAGAGTCATTGTCCCTATTCCTCTGTAACTCTTTGAAGGCATTTTTAGGATGCCTCTGTGTGTCTCCCAGGATTGCTGGTGGTTTTCCTTTCTGCCTATGCTTTTGGTGGGGTTTGGTTGTGAGGGAAGTAAAGTGTTACAGGATGTGTGATGGCTTAATGGGGAGAATGTGTTCGTTAAAAGTCTGTCTCACATGTTATCTCAAAACGCTCCACAGTACAAGCTAAGGCAAGGTGGAGTCTGTGTTTAAATCCTTCACTATTAACCCGTGTCTTTCTTGCATAGTCTCTCATACTCCTCCATTTCTATAGCAGTGTATTTTAGCATCTTCTGGTTGTATCTCAGCACAAATAAGAAACATCAGGTAGATTTTTTTGTTCCCCATGATCTTCTGAGGTAATTGAGTTTGCATTAAGGAATATTACAATATAGAGGTGGCTTTCCCCTGTTTCCACTGTGGGTGGTTCTGTGCTTATGTTACAGAAGGCAAGATCAAAAGCAGCATGTCTTGCATTTGATGGAAAGTGTAGTCAGCTTTGTTTCTGCTTCCTCTGGAAGCCAGTTTTCTAGTCTTGGGCTGAGTGGCCAAAATCAGCATCTCACCAGTTGTAAACATATACGAAGTAAAAGATACGGCTTCCTAAAACCCCCTGAATATTCAATTACAATGGAATTGCAGTGAGCTGTTGCAACGTGGTGGCTGATGGGGAAGGATCTTGGAGTCAGTGGATGCGTTTTAGGAAATACAAAACTGGTTCTCAGTGACAAATAAATTAAATACTAAGAACAAAAAAGAGAGCAAAAAAGAAACATTTGGGTGCTTTATGAATTCCCAGCGCACCTTTGTCTTGAATATGGTATGGAATTTTTGTCTCCTATATTAAAAAGGGTCTGGAAAGAGAAGCATGGAAGAGCAGTAGTGTGGTTGAAGGTACAGCATGATGGTTCAAGGTGGGGTTGGACATAGCCTTGGATGGCATGGTTTAGTGGGAGGTGTCCCGGCCCATGGCAGGGGGGTTGGAACTGGATCATCTTAAGGTCCTTTCCGACCCTAACTATTCTATGATTCTATGGTTAAGAAGAAAAACTAAACAGGTGAGAACTTTCCAAGTTGAAAAGATGGTCTAGAGGAGTCCTGTTGTAAGCAGTTTTAACGACTAGACAAACTTAAACGTAGAATTAAAATGTAAGCTAAGCCATAATATATTTTATGAAGATCTAAATTGTTCAGAGCTTGCATAATTCTTCCCTTTCAGCTTAAATGGAAATGCACTCCAAGAACTTCCCTTTTAGAATTCAGAATCTTTCTGTATGGTATCACATCATCTATCGTTCCTGTTTAAGGCAAAACAGGAAACCAGTCGAGTAATTTCAAGAAGAATAGATAAGCATCACTTATTGGTAATCGTCTGAAAGATCGGTGAGACGAAATGTTAACTCAAATGGCCAGAGACTGAAAGCTGTCTCTGTAGCTGGGAAAACGGACTTCTTGGGTGTTCTGTGCTATCACTTGATCATCTTTATTGACTTAATATTTAGAGGCTTATGATAAATATTGATGAGGAATGCATTCTTGGGTTTAACAAAGTAAACAGTTGAAAACACAGTCTTCTTTCAACAAATCCTATTAGGGTTCATTCTTCAGTATTCCCCAGAAGAGGCGGAAATAATTCCTGTAAGAGAGGAAGTAGGAAAAGCCTATGTAAAAGTCTATTTCAGAAGTATCTTTTGTTTCCACCATATTGTTTCATTACAGAATACTTTTTGCTTTAAAAAGCCAAGTTAGGAATGTGGCATCCTGTCCTTTATTGAATGCTTTCATAAGGAGTGTATCTATTATTGAACTAAAGTCATGTTGATACATTAAGCAGGGGAATTAAATTGGAAATAGTGACATCCTATGTTCCTCTTGCTGCTGAAAAGAAAGGCAGCTGTAGTGAGGCTGTCTCTTTGGGTGATTATAAGTTATAGTCTCAAGAAGAATTCTGTGCTCTCCTTTCCTACGGAGACCCAGTTGCTTGCATTGTTGGGAGACTGCACCAAGGAGTAAAAGTACTGCTGTTTTGGAAGCCTTAATGTCAGATTTGGCTTCCTGGTGTCAGTCTTAAATATACCTCATGTAAATTGTCTTTTGGAAATCCAGGTGAAGCTGCTCTCCGTTGAGTGACTGCAAATCATTTTGTCTTTGTGACTCTGCTGCTTCTTGAGACTGAGCTGTTTGTGAGAGGAGAGTTATTTGTGCAGTCGTGTGTTAGTCTTTAGATACTTCTGCATTCAAATTGAACTAGTATTTATTGTACTTTTGGTACAAGTGTTTAGGGGTTGGAAAGGGAGCTGCTGCCTTCCCTAAAGCGCCTCCAGTCTCTGGCAGTCCATGGTCACACCTTTAACAATCTGCATTTGTTGTTTCAGAGCAATAATGACATTTCATAGCATGAAGATGGAAGAAATCAACAAAATAATCCGTGAACTCTGGCGGAGCACCTACAGAGGACAAGGTTTGTGTGATTCTTGTTGTGTTAGCTTTGCCCATGTGCGTCCCTTTGATACCGAGCACTGCACGTGGAAGAGGGTTTTCAAAACATGGAAAATCCAGGATCCGAACCCAGTTGGTTTCATTCTGAAGGCTGCGTCTGTTGTTCACCACTGTAATCTTTTTATTACACATATGCAAGTTACAGGATAAATAGGGTCGATGTTCCCTTTTCCATGTTCCCTAAAGGTAAAGTTTCTTTGAGGCACAGGAACTGCACAAGTTCATTCTTTCAATTGAGGAAAAACTCCCTTCAGAGATGTAGCTATTGGAGGGAGTTCTGAATCAAACTTCTGTGGGTGCTGCATATTGGGCCTCTCACCTGCTGGTAACCTGTGGTATTTTTAATGGTGTAAAAACTCTCTCCTTCCCCTTTTCAGATATTGATTATATAGAAATCCGTTCTGATGCAGATGAGAATGCCTCAGCCACTGATAAAAGAAGAAATTACAATTACAGAGTGGTAATGGTAAAGGGAAGTACAGCACTGGATATGCGAGGAAGATGTAGTGCTGGGCAGAAGGTAATAGCATTTGCTTTTTAGTATGGAGTAAAAACTTGCAGCTGAATGCAGGAGAGGAATGTGTTCTGAATGACCCTGGAGAACAAGTGGCTGCAGCTGTAACTTACAGTTCTGTACAGCTTCCCTTCCCGTGTCTGGATTTGACTGACTATGCAATGTATGAGTCTGACCTTCTGAACCCTATTTTGGGGTGCCAGAATCTGTTGTTTCGGTTGAGGACCGGTGTAAGTCCTGCAGGAGTGAAGAGTTCAACTTCCCTCTCCTCAAATTCCAATCCTCCCAGTCTGTCTCTTGCTAGTTACCACTAAGATTCCCATAGCTTTAGGTCTGTTGACTTGCTCCTTTGTTTTTAATGTCCCAAGGGCTGCCCTTGGTCTTCTTTTCACAACTGCATCTATTTCTAAGGGTGGTAAAACCTCTTTTTCTCCAAGTTAAGCTGCTGTCTTCTGCTGCTCAATATAACCTTTCAGTTCATGTCACCAAATACCACACCATACTCACTGTAAGCTCCGTGTCAACCACCATCCCCAGGTCTTCCTTAGCCTGCTCTCCATCCATTCTCTGCCCAGTCTGTTTCTTGGGAGCCAGGCCTTTTCCATGACCAGATGGTACAGGCAGTAGTAGAAAAGGAGATCAAGGAATGAAACAAAATTATACACAATACCTTTAAGTGCATACAGCAGTAGAGTCATGAAAGGATGTTTCATCAGAAGGTGAATAATGTATTGTTGCTTGAATATGAAAAATGCTGTCAAGTTAAGTCCCACATGAGCGTAGATATTTACTTGGGTTTGAAAATTCCATACAAATTCTAGGGGAAATCCAAATCTTCTGAAACAGCAGTATAGGCAAAAACTGCATCCTCTCCTAAAGTACTCTAGGACGTTACAATGGAGTCCTATGTAAATGAGAGTGAAACTCATTCACAGTTTCTTAGCTTACATTCTGAGAATTCTTTGATCGTGAAGTGTGATGCCAGCAGTTGTGATCATTGGAAAGTATTTTTGACAGCAGTTTCCATCGAGGGTTCTGTAATTTTCACTAGTTCAGGAGGTCTCCTAGCAGCGTGATTAGGAATGATAACACAAAGCTCATGTGTAAGGTGGTAAAGCCTCCTGTCTTCAGGTTTAGTGCATCGCCAGTTCAGTAACTCAAACCTAGTGACACCCATACTAATTTCCACTGTCCCTGATGTGTTATGGTGGGGCTTGAACAGAGCAAGGTGGTGATGTGGCATCTGCACCTCAGGCTGGAATCCTTACTTCCACTGTCCCTTCAGTTTTGGGTATTTGACTGCTCTTTTTCCACCATCACTTTGCAGAACAGATCTTTCAATTCAAACTTCAAGTTTTAATGTAGTTTTTCAGTAACTTAATTATTGACATTTTGTGAACTATCAGCACATTGTTATGGAAACTTTACTCACGGTTTGTAATGGCATTAAAAACAGCATGTTCCATGTAGTTCCTCTGCAAAACGCTTGAAGAGTGAGATGTTGATGTTGATTTGGTGTCGATTTTTTCCCCTTAGGTGCTTGCTTCTCTTATTATCCGTCTTGCCCTGGCAGAAACGTTCTGTATCAACTGTGGCATATTGGCACTTGATGAGCCTACTACCAACCTTGATCGAGAAAACATTGAGTCTCTTGCCCATGCCCTCACGCAGTAAGTGATCTCTTCTTGAGAAGATTAAAGATGGGTATTCTTTAAACGTTAATAGCAGTTGGCAGAAGTTGATTACGGTTTAAGCTGGTGTTATCCCTGTTAGCGTCTGCAAATATGCATGCAAAGCAGTAGTTTTAGATTCCTTCTCCTTTATCTGGAAAGGAAAAAGGGTTTCTTAAATAATTTAAGGATTTTTATGTGGGTAAAAATGTTGCTTGATGGTCCATGTCATTCATTATCAATAGTTAAATATTTTGATCAATAGGTAGATATTTTTATCAATAGTTAAATACTTTTGTTCTGGTTTTACAAGTCCTCTAAAACTAGAAGGACTAGAAGTAATTAATCACTAGTAACTAATTAGTTACTAATCGCTAGTAATGTGATTTAGATAAATACACACTAAACAATATCTCTTTGTAGGATAATAAAAAGCCGCTCCCAACAGCGTAACTTTCAGCTTCTGGTGATAACTCATGATGAGGATTTTGTTGAACTTCTGGTCCGTTCTGAATACGTGGAAACTTTCTACAGGATAAGGAAGAACGTGGACCAGTGCTCTGAGATCATGAAATGCAGCGCCAGCTCCCTGGGCTCGTACGTTCATTAGCAGTTTAAGTAATTACTTGGCTGCCTGACTCCATAAGATATCAGATGAAGGCACCTGAAAATACAGTTCCTTCATATGATATGTTATTGAGGGTTTGTAACAATTTTAGCTAAAGCCTAATACTATTGAACTTCCAAGCTTTTGCATAAATCTGTGTCTGGGTTTAATGATCGCCACAGTCTGGACCCGTTAAGCACCACGGACAGAGGCAGCCCCGGGACCAGCCTGTGCTGAGCCCCTCACTTTCGTGATACCATCACCAACATCTAAAGGGTCTGGGCATCTGCACCAAGAGAGACAAAACCCAACAACAGCAGAGGTCTGATTCTGCATCTCAATAGCTGATGTTTTTCAGTGCCTCCGTGGCCAGGGAGTTGGATGGACCTGGGGAAAGGTGCCTTAAAGGGCAATGACACAAACTGGGCAGTTGAACTAAGGATTATTTCCACCTGAGTTTTGTGAAACTGCAAGTCACTAGAACCAGGGTGGCCCCATCACTGGGAAACCACTCAGGTAAGCAAATGAATGGGACTTCCTAGCAATTACGTGTTTTCACCAGCCCCCTGATAAAGCAATTAACACCACACCAGGGGGATGGGGAGGAGAAGGCAGAGGAAAATGCTACACCATGCATTACATATGCAGTTTTAACTAAGAATCTTCACTGCCTCTAGCACTACTTCCTGAAGGGGAATTTCCTTACAGATACAATCAACAGGAAAAAAGTGACTTTGAATTTTCAAATTTTCCTGTCCTACTGGTTTGTTTTAGCATGACACATACACCCCAGCTCATGAAAATCATTCAGCTTCACAAGCAGCTCCTCAACCTTTGTGAATTCCGTGCCTTTCCCCCCCACCCCAAGGTAAAGCCATGGCTGGCAATCCCTCTAGAAAGTAGTTTGAGCCACAGGAAGCTGGGCTGCGGATGGGCAGAGTCAGCCACCCCCAGTGCCACGTCAGGGGGATCCCTGCTCCACCACCACGCTTCCTGCCTCAGTGCACAGTGACGGCTGCTGCAGCTGCTGCCTGTGCTCCCGGCTCAGCCTCTTCCAGCCTTGTCCTGCAGGTGAAGGACTGAAGGTGAGGGGGCAAGAGGAGCAGACTATCAGGGAGAAGGGGTTGTTGCCCTTATGGGATGCTGCTACACAAAGTTCAACACTGGGTGTTAGTGCGGAACCAAGCAGAGGTGTTTTAAGGCAAGCGAGGCACAGATTTATTGTGGTAACTCCTTGCGCAGGTGGCAAAGTGGTGAAGAAACTGGGTCTGCACTTGCCCTTGTGGTTTGGCTGGATTTCCAGTAGAGAAACCCCGGCACTCTGTTCTCCACATTAAAGCATCATAGAATGAGACTGGTTTGTGTTGGAAGGGACCTTACAGCTCCCTCAGTTCCAAGCCCTGCCACAGGCAGGGACACCTTCCACTAGAGCAGCTTGCTCCAAGCCCTGTGCAACCTGGCCTTGAGCACTGCCAGGGGTGGGCAGCCACAATTCTGTACAACGCAGGCACGCACCTTCCCAAGGAGGCCACAGCTGCAGGCAGACACAGCTTGGATATGCCACAATTTAAGAGCCAAAAGTACCAGCTAAAAATACCTTCACGTGCCATCACCGAATTATCGCCGAGTACAATGGCAGCAGGCCCAGGAGCCAAGAGTCCAACAGTTACGTGGCACAGTGATTTCAGAGCCAGGGAGGCATCCAGCAGCCATCTGCATGGACAAGTGCTGACAGGGAAGGGTTGGTTGGCTATAAATCCCTTCCAAAGGATGCAGGGCTGATGCAGCCTCAGCTGTGGCCAATACTCAGAGCCAGGGGTCTGCAGCATGCACCAATGCACTGCTCAAGGGGGTGACTTACCTCTCACAGCCACCACAGCATTGATTTCTTCACTAACATCACATTTCTAGTTTATCT
Source organism: Amazona ochrocephala (assembly GCA_039720435.1). Classification (NCBI taxonomy): domain Eukaryota; kingdom Metazoa; phylum Chordata; class Aves; order Psittaciformes; family Psittacidae; genus Amazona; species Amazona ochrocephala. Next base: position 19,389,454 of record CM077889.1, read on the forward strand.
GCACTTAGCAAGTTGGCAGCTGCTTTCACTAGAACAAAACGAAGCTTCAAGAGGCTCCTGTCTGAACAGTCTCCTTTCTAAGTGGAATTGATGCTATTTAAATTAAATGTATATTTACAGTTAGCGGAAAACCAGCACTTTGATTTGCTGATGTTGCTTTCAGTATTACTTGTGCAGCGCAGCACTGCTGCCTGCTTACTGCCTGCTGCAAAGACAAACACGGCCCAAAGCACTCCAGGTACTTAAAGCTTCAGAGAAGATGGGTTTGTACCTTCTTTTCCCAACCAAAACTGCTTTCTGCCCTGCTTGAAGTAAACAGAGTGACTTGCAGAACGTGTAACTTGCTACTCCCTGGAGCAGCCTCTCTGCAGCTTCCACTGTGAGGTCCGGTTCTGCTCCTGCAGGCCACCTTTTGGGCAAGAAAGCTCTTGCATGCCCTAAAAATGACAAATAAAGATACAAACACAGTTATCTGCAAATAGCCACCACAAACCAAACCGGTAAACAGAGACAATGCTTCCAAAAGCTTCATCATTTCGCTTTGATAGCATTTAAATGTCACATTAAATATCATTTCTAATCTATTTCACTATGACAGTTTGTTTACTCCCCTACCTGAGACACTGCCAGGAGGCAGCGCTTACTGTCTGCTTGCTGCGAGTTTACACCTTCGGCAAATGGGATGCAGTTTCCAGCTCTCCTCCATCACCTTCCTCCTACTTCTTGTAATCCGGTTTATGCAGAACAAAACCCCATGGCTGTCGCTGCAGCGCTGGCGCCGTGTCCTGGTGCTGAAACACGAGTCTGCAAAGTCAGCCACTGATTCAAGAGATACCACATTGCTGTAAGCACTGCACAGTGACCCACATTTGGGGTTTTTTCATGTTAGAAAATGCTGTATTTAACTTCACCATCTTCTGAACGCTGTGTTGTGGCTTCTTGATGAGGATTTCACACAAGACAAAGCTGGAAAGAAGAAAACAGGAGGGTTGTCCAAAATTAGGCCCTCAAAAATGATGGGAGAGACCTGGAGGTGTTTGTGTCACCACAATTAAAGCATCCTCTGGACCATGTGGGTTCTGACACTGGTTCTTAATGTTATGAGCCCATTCTCTCCTCCACAAAACCTATGGCTCGGCGCAGCTGTGTCTGCCATAGGGGTGAACTTGGCCTCCCATTGCCAGGACAAGGCGTGCTGAGTGCGGTAGGGAACCGTGGGAGAAGGAAAGTCAGCTGTGAGCTGGGAATCACCCAGGAGAAGTGGGGTACACGGTGCCAGGGGTGGACAAACGCAGCTGGGTGGGAAACCTTCCACTCCCGCCTGTGCCACCGCAATGGCACCGAGGCAGAGCTGTCACCTGGGTACTTGGGAAGGCACAAATTGAGCCCACCTGAAAGCACAGAGCATGGAAAGAGAAGGGGATGCTGCCACAGGGAGCTGCAGCCGCTGTAAGTCTGAATTATGGCAATCATCTATCCCATGCCAGGGGGTGGAACTGAGTGATCTTTGAGGTCCCTTCCAACCCAAACCGTTCTATGATTATAACCGTTGGCCATACCCGTTTCTTTCCATTGATTCCATCCGTGTCCACCAGTGCCATCCTGTGGTGGCCGCGGTGCCAGCCTCTCCTGTTGCTCTTCTTTCTTGTGTGGTGCTTGTGGGCAACCAACCTTGGCTCGCTGCTGGGAAAGGAGGAAACAAAGAGGAAAAAGCCATGGCTTTGGGTGCAGAAGTGTGCACTTCAGTTCTCCCTGGGGGGTGCAGCACATTGACTTCACTGAGAATTAGAAATAGCAATTAAAAAAAGGGTTAAAATTCTAATTTCTACATTTTCTAAAGGAATTTAAGAGTTCACAACTATTTACAAGCCTCTGATGGGGTATAGGGTGAGGTCTGCGGCTCGGTTTGCCTGAGCCAGGGCGGCCGTGTGGGGTGCTGGTGTGAGCAGAACTGTGGGGTGCCCCAGGCAGCGTTGCCTCTGCTTGCAGCAGCGTTTGGAAAGGGCATTTAGGAATTTGGGGGAGAAATGAGCTATTTTAGAAAGTCAACTTTTCCCCCACAGAATTCCCACTAATGACACACTTCAGCCATGGGGATGATTGTCTGCTCAAGGATGAGGTGCTTATTGCTGGTTTTCTGATGTCTTCTGTCACGGTTCAGCATGTGGGACAGCATGGGATGACACGGAACAGGATGGGACAGTATGGGATGGCAAGGGGACAGCGTGGGACGTCACGGCGCAGCCCTGCGTGGGGCTGGAAGGCGCCGTGGCGAGCCGGGTGCTGCAGGAGTCATCCCCGCAGGATGGGATACGTGCTATAGAGCTGAGCAAGTCCTAGATCAACCCACACACCCACACGGCAGAAAACCCCCTCGGCCGCTTCTTCCTTTACATGCAAGAGGTTTTTTTTTCCTGTCTCTGCAGATGTTCAGGATCTTGATAAAAGTTCTGAGGTTTTTCTTTTCTTTCGGGTCTGACTTTGGCGACGGGAGCTCGCCGGAGCTGCTGCTCCTATGGCCAAACAACGCCCGGTTCTGCTGCTCCTCTCCAGCAGCAGCCTGCTCCTTCTCCGAAGCGCTGCCACCAGCCAGGATGCCCTTTTCCACCCGAGCTGTGGCACAGGGCTCTGTGGTCCTGTCGTGCCCCTGCGGAGGAGGAGCCACATGGGAGGAGAGGTCCTCCAGACCAGGAGGTGGTTGGGGTGCCCTGGAAAGCAGCACCAGAGTGCTCTTACCCGCATCCCATGACAGTGGAATCCCCATGGAATCCCCAGGGCAAGGCACATTCAAGTGCAAAAGCAAATCTCTGCCTTGGTGTCACTTCATTCCCTGGGTTTCTAACCTGAGTGTGACCCCTGAGCTACAGCCACCGCACACGGACCCACCTGGATGACAAAGGCTTGTCTGGCTCCCAATGCTTGGCTCCAAACTCAACCATGGGGTCATGCCATCCCCTACAAGTCACTGACATCCATGGCAGGAGCCCAGAAAACATCCAGCCGCACACATCCCAAGGCCGGTCCTTCTGCCTAACTGCTTGTCTTTTCCATTGTGGAGACAAGGAAAGCTTTACAGACATTCATCTGTCATGGCTTTGCTTTGCCCATGCAATGTGCACAGCTAAGTCATGCACATTCATGGCTTTCCACATGCAGTACATTACAAACACTCAATAGTAAGTAGATCCTCAAACATCAAAGAGCAATTCTCAACTTCTCATCCCTGTATCTCTCCATCTATCAATTAGGTGATTAAGATCTGCATGGTCGCTGACACAGACAGCACTGGTGAAGGGGGAGAAGCCTTTGTCATCATTACATAATGCTCTCCTTTGGGGCAAGGGCACTTCCCACCATCTCGCCCCATCAGCACAGGAAGACACCTATATTTGGCAGCCCATGGAGATGCTGGTCCCTCTCCGCTCTATAAAACCCATGCTGTGCCCAGCAGCGAGGCAGAGGGGCCCCAGCCAGCCCAGCGCACAGCAGCAGGATGCTCCCCTGGCTGAAGGCTGCTCTCGCTGCCCTCTCCCTGCTCCAGCTCGTTTCTTCCAGACCACCGATGAGTACCTCTCCCAAGCTAAAGCTCTCGGAGATCACCCACCGCATCCAACAGCTCAACTCCGGAGTGCAGGTAAATGCTGCTACGCCTCCTGGCTTTTCTTTGCTTACGGAGCAGAGGAACGTTATTGACCACGATAACGGTGATGTTCCTTGGTGCTCAAGGCACTGCAGCCACAGGGACCAGTGCCCACCTGTGGCTCAGCCTGCTGCACCCCACCTGCAGCTTTGGGCACTGTTTTCAGCCTGGACTTTGGATGTACAGCGCTTGACTTGCTGGTACAAGAGGCTGATGATACAAAGTGTATCAGGGTGACAGGACAGGGACATGGTGTCCTGGTGCAATGTGAACTGCCGGGGGGCCCCTGCTCTGCTCCACAGCACCCACTGAGCACCCAGGCACTCTCCTGCCCCTTGCCCTTTAAGGGCTTGCAAGTGCTGAGCAAACCCAGGTCCCACCTTCCCAGGAGCCTGCTTTGAGACAACTTGATGCAAGATGCATCTCAGTGGTGGCAGCACTTAGGGTGCATCCGCACCGTGTCCTGTGGGGAAGGATGGGGACATGGTACCTCTTCCCAGCGCGTGGCGCAGCTCCTCAGGGATGGTCTCATAATGGTGATCTTGTAATGACGGCCTCTTAATGACAGTCTCTTAATGATGTTTCCCCTTGTGTCACCTCCCCAGGTCCCCTGCAATGACACCCGAGTGGCACAGGTCGCCTTCACAGACCGAAAGGTAAAAGATGCTGGAGAGGTGGAAAACGCAGTTACAATAAACACAGACGTAGCCACACAGCCCACGTAGCAGAGGTGCTTGTTTTAGTCACTGAGCAAGAGCTGCTCAAGTGCGATAACTGGGGGTGATGCCGGCTGCACCCCTGGACCTGTCTATGTCCCCAGCTCCCCCCAACCATTTGGGCCTGAGCCCCCCCAGGGCTGTGATTGCAGCCATATAATGAAAAAGCCCAGGGAATCACTGTGAAACCTCCCCCAGTCGTGGACACCACAGTCAGTGGCATTGGCTTAACTGAACTACACAGTGCTAATGATTGCCCCTGGTTTACAGCTGTCGGAGCAGGAGCTGCTGTGCCAGGCTGCCACGGCGCTCACCAGCATCACGCGGTGCAGGAAGGACTATGAGCCGCTCATCATCAACCTGCAGAGCCTGCACGGAGACACGGTAAGCAGGACCTGCAGCCCTCAGCCCCAGGTGCCCTTGTCCCCCTTCACCCAGCACAGCCCCAGTTCAGTGCTAGCCCCCCATATGCACCCCAGGACTGATCAAGCCCATATTTATTATCTATCATGGGGCCAGACTTGGGTATTGCGGTGTTGCAGGGTACTTTGCCTCCATGGGAAGAGGGTGAATGTCCCCACCAGCCCTGGTCATCCCCACACCAATGACCATAGGGGTCAAATGCTGAGCACGGGGGCCAGGCACTTGTCCTGAGCGAAGGACAAATTCCCAACCTCCTGGGGCAGCATCTCCTAGTATATGAGAGCAGCTCCCAGTACCTGAAGGGGGCTACAAGGATGCTAGAAGAGTGGGACTGTTCATCAGGGACTGCAGTGACAGAATAAGGGGTGATGGGCTCAAACTGAAACAGGGGAGATTTAGGTTAGATATGAAGAAGCTCTTCCCTGTGAGGGTGCTGAGGCGCTGGCACAGGGTGCCCAGAGAAGCTGTGGCTGCCCCATCCCTGGCAGTGCCCAAGGCCAGGTTGGACACAGGGGCTTGGAGCACCCTGCTCTAGTGGAAGGGGTCCGTGCCCATGACAGGGGTTGGGACTGGAGGAGCTTTAAGGTCCCTTCCAACACAAACCGGACTGGGATTCTGTCTTCACAGTTCTGTATTGTTTGTTGAACTGCCCCTATGGAGGCAGAGGCACTGGGAACAAACCATCCGCATGGGCCGGCAGCCTGGCTAAGCCGCTGCATCCTGCTGGCAGCTCTGAAGTGACCCTTTTCCTTCCCCAGAGCTGCTCCCTGAGCGATGAAAACGAGATCTACCTGCGCAACTTCTTACCGGAGCTGGGGAACTTCACGCAGGGGATGTACAGGCACCTGGCCGCGTTGGCTGCACCGTGACACAGGGGACCGCCGCTGCCAGCCCCCAGCACAGGGATCAGACTGCTGGTAGCTCTGAAACAGGGTTTGCAGAGGTTTTTTGCTCCTCACTGCACGCACTTTCCTCAGCTCTGCCCCAGCCCTCCTAAACCCAATGCAATCCTAACAGCAAGTCCCAGCAGCAATGCCAGGGGCCCGGGATCACACAGCTCTGGTGGGAAATGTTCCCTTCCTGGAAGGCACTGGGCATCTCCCAAGCTTTCCACCCGGTCCTGTGTGTTAGACCTTACTCAAGCTCTGCAGGAGAGGTCTTGTCTGGATAAGGCTACCCTTGGTGCTCCCTTCACAGCCCTGCGGCTGTTGCAGCTGGCGTCAGGAGGGATGAGACCCCTCGGGAGGGCTCCCATTCCCTGGGGGTGATAAGACTCCCCTGGGAAGGTTTTGCCCAGCTGGAGGGAGCTGAGCATCGCTCTTGGATGGGGCATCAGAGGAGGCTGAGCTTCTAATTCGTTCACCTTCTCCTGCAGCAGCTACCAAAACCAAACCCAAGTTATCTGCTTCCTGTTCCTCCTAATGAAGGGAGGTTCTTCACAATCACCATCTCTTCCTAAAGAGATCGAAATCTGAGGCCGAAATGATGCATTTTTCACTAACAAGTTACTACAGCACGCACGGGGGCGGCTCCTTGTGGGAGCAGAGCTGGGGAAGGGCAGCATCCGAGAGCAAGAGCCAGGAGGGCACCAGCGGAGGGAGGGGGCTGCCAGGGCTGTGCACTCAACCTTGAATGGGTCTTCTACATTGCTGGTGAGCATTTAGGATCATAGAGTTTTAAGTTATTACAAGTGAAGGCTGGGAGAGGCTGTGGGAGAGCTCTGGACCTACCGGGTGCTCATTGGCATCACACTGCTGGGGTTTATTTATTGTTATATTTTATTTAAATAACTTATTTTTATACTGCATCATCTGAAGATTCGAGGCCAGAAAAGTCCTGGCTGGTGAAAGCTGTTCTCCGTCTGTGACCCACAACTAAAAGGAAAAGCCGGTGTTCGGGTGGTTTAAGTTATACAAAAGCAGGTCCGTGGAATAGTTGTATTTGCAATACTGCTACCTCATCCTTAGGGAACTCTTATTGCCCGATTGCCTTGCCATGACAGCGAGTGATTCGTAATTTATTGTTCTTCCCTCTATTTAAAATATTTGTATTATGACAGAGTTAATATATTCAAATTACACGTATTTGGATGCTTCATTTCAACCTTGCACTGATGTTATTAAAGTGTCTCAGGGCTTAAGCAATAAACTACTGACAAATGAGCTCTCGCTTTATGCTGTTCATTCCCCTCTTCTCACCCTCCGCAGTTAATGGAGAGCATCATGGGGTGCTGCCTCCTTGTTCAGTTGGCACGGGGTGGGAATGGGGAGGGAAGGGCTGGCATTTTTCATAGGGTCATAGAATCGCAGGTTGGCTTGCACTGAAGGGACATTAAAGCTCATCCAGTTCCAACTCTGCCACCGGGAGGGACACCTTCCACTAGAGCAGGTTGCTCCAAGCCCCATCCAGGTTTTGGGGTGATAAAAAGCAAATCTAGTTTGCCACTGAAAGCAAGTTTTCAAGAAAGCAAAAGGCACCAATGAACCCCCCTGTGTTGTGGTGCAGGAAAACACAGGGAGAAAGGAAGGGCTGGAGGAGAGGGGATGAGCTGCGGCAGGTACAGGGGTAGAAAACATAGAGGCAAAAGAGCTGCTGGAAAGCATTATAAATGCAGGAAACCGCAATAAATGCACACTATGGGGTGTTAACGGCAGCCTTCGGATTTGCTGTGGGTACCCCCCCACCGTTATCAGCACCAGCACCAAGCATGGTGGGCAACAGAAACCAGTGGCACATACCTGCCCCTGCAGCCCAAACGTACCTGGGCATGAGTGATGCCCTCTCACAGTGCCTGTCCTGGGATCCTCCACTTCTGGACATGGAACACTGAGCTGGTGGAGGCAGCTTTCAGTGGAACCCAGGGTCGGTGGCTGCAGGGACACTGGCAGGATCCTGTGTGATGGGGAGATGCTTCAATCCACGGAGCACAAAGGGAGCAGTAAAGCAGAGAACATGTTTCTGCAACAAGCATCTTCCTTTGGCAAGGGAAATGGCAGCAGCTTCATCCATGAAGGACGGCTGGGAGGGAGGCAAAGCAGAGGCTCTAGAAACATCCCTCCCATCCCGCAGGGGCACCACATGTTGCTGGGGCCATCATCCCCACCAGCAATGGAGCCATTGCTGCATCAGCTGCATCCCACCCTCAGGAAAGGACGTGGGAAGAGAAGGCTGCTCTGCCACTGCCCTCTTCAACTGGACAGGGGAGAGAAAACACAGCAAAAGGCTGGTGCATCAAGATAAGGGCAGGGAGAGATCACTCAGCAGTTACCATCACAGGGAAAACGTGACTTGGGGCTATCAGTTTATTGCTATCAAATCACAGCAGGATAATGAGAAATAAACCCAAATCTTATAACACCTTCCCCCCACCTCTCCCTGCTTCCCAGGCTCAGCTTCACTCCCTCCTCCCCTCCTTCTACACTGACCTTGAGGTCTGCGGGGCTCTTCTCTCACATCCTCTCAGTCCTCCCTTTGGCTGCTGCTCCACAGGTCTTTTTCCCCCTTTCTTACTGTTAGCCCAGAGGTGCTGCCACCATCGCTGATGGGCTCAGCCTTGGGTCCATTCTAAAGCTGCTGGCATTAGCTCTGATGGACATCGGGGACACCTCAAGCAGCTTCTCACAGAAGCCAACCCTGTAGCCTCTCTGCCACCGAACCCTTGCTACACAAACCCAACACAGCTGGTGGCTTTCCCATCACCAGTGATGCAGTTTTCCACCATGATTCAGCCCGAGTAGCTCAAAGGTTACTTTTTTCTGTTAGTTTAGCATTTTCTGTTCATTTACTCCAGTTTTAGAGCTTTACACCACGATCACTGCGGAAATCACTGTGTCTGTGTGATGGGACCACACATGCATCCCCTCTTCCAGCGTCCACCAGGGAGCCTCCCACCACCACCCATCCCAGAGCAGTGGGGCTGCTCCGGGCATCCCAGCGGGGAGCTCTGCCCCATGGCCACCATCCACTGAGGCCACCACCTCCAGTGCTTATCTGCTGTCCATCGAGGTGGTGCAGGTAGGAAATATCAGCCCTCCACCGGCAAATCCCTCACAAAGGTCTTTCTGAGTCAGTGGCACCAACTTCATCAGAGGCATTTCGCAATTAGACACACACAATCATTCTCAGCCTGGCTGCTCCTGGATCAATCGAGCACTCGCAGCCTCTTATCAAGCATCTGATGGCAAGTTGCTATTTGAGTTACAAAAACACCTATTAGTTATTACAAAACTCCGAAGTTTCCTAGCTCAGCTCATGTCTCAGCGTGATTTCCTGCAGTGGTGCTGGTCGGTGCTGGAGCAGAGCCCACGGCCTGAACCTTGCTCCCAAGCGGGGTAGGATGGGATGATGGGGAATGAGGTTCAGGCCATGGAGTGATGCTGCAGCTCAGAGAGACGCAGGGTGCTGGAGCAGAGGCACAAACCCCATTTTCCCACGCGAGCACCAGCATCAATGCCGCAGGACCACATGCACCAGGTCCCTGCCCATCACCACATTGTCCCACGCAGCGTCATGCTGTTTTGGGGTCCCATTTGGCCAGGAGGGCCCCTGGCTCTCTATAACCCCCAGCCCCAGTGATGCCCTGCTCCTACCCAGGAGGTGTTTGTGCCCCGGGCCCCAGGCAGGGCTCTGCTGCGCTTTCTGTTTCTCCCCAGCGCAAGGTAAGATAAGCAGAGACAGAAAAACGCACGCAGATGAAGGATGCTTTGCATGATCTGGAGATATTCAAATGAAACACAAGGTGGAAGAGCTCACAGGACGGATAGAGAGAAAGAAAAGGCAAAGCTCCGCTATCGGAGTGTGGTCAGATTCGGTTCAGCTGCTTTCACCTTACAGCGTAGAGAAAGTGTTGGGATACCTAGAAATGCAGAATCCCCAAACCTGAGAGCTTACCCACTTCTCTCATACGTGACCTGACTCCTACCAGCGTTATCTTAAGGTGGAAATTTCCTACATTGAAACGTAATGCAAGATCAGAAGAAAAGCTTGACTTTTACACCAAAGACCTGTTGTCCTAATTGGATGGGAGCAACCTTGGAAAGTGCGGGTCAGAGAAAAACGAGATTTTTCCTACAGGTTCAGCAATTTCACAGCCATAAATTGAGATGGTTCTTCCAGAAAAGCACACCCAGGTGTCGAGCACCAAAATATCCGGAACCTGCAGCACAGGGTTCAGTGCACACAGGCCATGAGCATCCCGGTGCCCCTGCTGCTCACCTTGCTGGCCCTGTCAGGCTGCCACACGGCCACTCTGCAGCACACCTCCAACTTGCTGAGGGAGAGCATCAGGCTGCTGGACGGGCTCCTGGAGGCGAAGGTAGGGATCGTCCTCATGGATCAGCCTTAGGGATGGGTTGTTGCATTGGGCTGGGTGAGAGCGATGCTGAGGCAAAGGCAGGCTCAGAGCGAGCGGTTCACAGCGCACTGGGGGGATGGATGGACGGACAGATGGGTGTCTGCTCGTGTCAGGATGGATCCGTGTTACCCTTTCTCTGGCCTGATTGCTCCTCTCCTTTCTGTCTCCATAAAGGTTTCCTGTGACAAGATGAACGTGACGAATGTTTTTGCAGGCGATACGGTAAGAGAGGAAAAGAGGAACTTGTCCTTGTTTGAAAACAATCATACGGCAGCATTGGGCACTAGGGGAGGATGCTGGGGCAGAGGAGAGCACAGGGTGGCCAGGAGGGAGGTGCGACACCCTGGGAGTCCTGCAGCACTGCATGGCACTAAGGGGCCCATCAGTGCATCACTGGTGCCCTCATCTATCTCTATCTCCATCCAGAGCAGCAGCGGCTGCTCGTGGCCATCCCAGAGGCACAGGGGAGGCCAGAGGGACGGGCAGGAATGGGCAGCACGGGTCTGAGCAGCACTCAGGGGTTCTCAAGCTTCTCAGATAGGAGGAGAGGAACTTCTTCCCTTGCCTTGGAGCAGGGTGCCACCACCTCAGAGACACCCACACGCACCTATCGCTCACACTGGTTACACACACTATCCCTCTTTAGCCCTTATCTGGGGAAGGCTCCTCACTTAGCAGATTTAATAGCAGATAATGAAGCCTATTTCTGCTCTGAAAATGCTGCCTAAGCCAAGCTCCCCGGCCCCAGAGTTCCTGTTTTCACAGAAAGCCGATGCCCTCGCACTGAGCTGCATCAACAGGCACCAGCCCAGGGCTGCAGCAGCCTCCCTCAGGGGGCTGAGCATCCCCCGGGGGTCCCTGCACCCTCCTGCCATAGGGAAGGGCCCTGGGAGCAAGGAGAGGTGCTCAGGATGACCCGGCACATGCAGACCCGTGCTCATGGGGACAGGGTGGTCACTTACTTGGGGGTGTCACTTGGTTTAAAGCTGAAGAGATCTGAGCAGGCAGAGCTCAGTGACCTTCCCCACCACTGGGAATGGGCCCAGGGAAGACACTTGAATAGCTTTCTTATTACCAGCATCTCATTTACCAGCTCCTCATCTTCCATGTGTCTCTGCTATGGGGCTTTATCCCCTCAAAGCACCTGCAGGAGGCAACATCTCCTCTTCCCAGGGGCTTTTGTAATTCTTATAGGACCTCTGCCCCCCAAAATCAGCTCCATTGCCATGGAGCCCACAGGGAGCAGCCCCCTGAGCACCAGGTCCCCCATTCATGCTCGCAACAGGAGCACGATGCTCCGAGCATGAGGGTGCTCACGGCTGTGCCAAGCTCTACCAGGACTGCTCACCATGAGGGCAGCAGACTGGGGAGCCTTAGGGGGGCTGTGACATTTCCTGCTGTACCTTGTAGCTGCCCTTAGGAACAGAAACGTGTTATTGTCCCTGCCTGTGGCAGGAGGTTGGAACTGGGTGAGCTTTAAGGACCCTTCAACCCAAACCAGGCTGTGGTTCTTCTTTGCTCTGGTTCAATCTGCTGTGGATAAAGCCCCGGCTGCACAAAAAGGTGTCTCAAAAACCACACGTGTCTCTTTCCAGCAAGACAATGACTTGGAGACCTTATGCAAAGCCAGCACAGGCGCCTGGGAGGGCCGGAGCTGCCACAAGCATCTGGAGGGCATCTTCACCAACCTGCTCAAACTGGTCCAACAGAAGGTACACAAGGGCCTCCCCTCCCTGCTCATGGCCTCAGCTTCTCCCTCAGTCACCGTTCCTGCTTCCACCCCTCCACCCCCAGCAGCCAGGACCATGCTGCAGAACCAGGTCCCCCCTTAGCAAACACCCTAATGACCATTTTGCTCCCTCACAGGCCCCATGCCCCGTGGCAGGAGGCAGAACTACCTCCCTGAGCGATTTCCTACTGGACTTGCAGAGAGCCCTCCGCCGCCTAGTAAAAGAGCAGAGCTTGAAGTGAACACCAGTTTGGTTTATGTTTGTAACTATAATACTGTATTTGTCAGATTATTTATAATAACTTCTTTAAATAAATGTATTTTTGCACTAAACTTGCTGGTGTTGTCTAAGATGCTTCTTGGCTAGAAACTGGAGAGCTCAGAAGCATGCTTGAGAGCTTGAAGGTGCCAGGCAGAGAGTGGAGGCCCCTCTCACCTGCTCCTGGTGATACCAATCCCAGCAGAGATGCTGAGGGACACAAGGAGAGGCTATGGCAAGGACAGAGGAGAATGGCAGAGCAGGGAAGAAAGAATGGGTATTTTCTATCCATGATGTTGGAAAGGGGCAACAAGGGCCGGGGGGGCAGCACACACGATGGAACTGGGACTTAGAATCATAGAATAGTTAGGGTTGGAAAGGACCTTAAGGACAAATAAGGGGGTTTATAGCCATGAAGTCCACTCTTTTGCAACTTGCTTTGGACTTGGGAAAGCCCCAGGATGGAGCAGGGTTTGCTCTGTGCTAAGTCACTACTCAAGGGAGCTGCAGCATTGCCAGAGCACAATCAACTTATTACCTACCACACGAGCAGGCTGGAGGGTCTTCCAGAGGAAACCATGCCGAACGTTTCCAGTGACTGCAGGTGACTTCAGAGTACCTGCAGGAATCCAGGGCAACAGGCTTAGAGTGGAGCACAAAGACACTCAGAGGCAGGAGTGTGAAAAGCATCTCCGCATCACCTGTACCACCTATGCCACATACGTGTGCAGGAAGAGGCAGAACACAGGCAGCACCCATATTCCAGTGGGCAAGCCGCTGCTCTTGCAGTGCTGTGGCTCAGCTGGGCTCTTCTCTTCCTCAGGAGGATGGGCTTGAACAGGGGCTCACCAGCTCCTTGGGGCACATCTCCTGCCCTACAGACTGGCCCCACACCACTGATCTCCAGTCTTGCAAAGCATCCCCTAGTCCTGCCCTGTCCACCTCTTCCACAAGAGCTGGCTGCCCACTGCCACAGGGTTGGCAATGGGGTCCCCACACCCAAACTCCCTTCTCCAACTTCTCCAGTGAGCACTGTGCATCACAGAGACACACAGACTGGTTTACCTTTCCTGATGCACCTTCTGACTTAGAAAGCTGCTGTACGTGTAAAGGTATTTGAGAAACATGCACAGAGGTGCAACTAGGAATCCAGAGTTTTATTTCATGGTATGAACATGCTCCAGGGACACAATACTGATATATACAGTGTAATGAATGGAATTTAATCATAAACCAAAGAATAATCAGAAATAAACAGTTAGAAAACCAATAAATAGGAAGACAAATCATCAGACAGACTAGTGTTTTATCCTAAATACAGGACTGGCGAAGCAGAACCGTTGAGAAGGTGAAAGCTGGACACGTGCAGACAGTGTAGTCAGTGAAAGGCACTAAGGACCATCTTCCCCTCCTCTTAATTAAGGATCAGGAACAAGTTAAATACAAAAGAATTCATTTACACAACATTAAACAACATAACGCGCCAAACCCCTCAATGTTAAGGTCAGTGGTCTGGAATGAGGGGAATCTTCCGGTAGCAAGATGCAAGGATGAGCACACACTGTATATATTATGGTAATATGATTTTTGATAAATACTCGAGAGCACGTACTGACCAGGGATGAGAAAGGCTGCATTAAGCTCTTAGAAAACCCCACACAAACCAAACTCCTTCTGCATTAAACCCCATCATGGACCCATCAGACATCCACAGACTGCCCAGGGCTAGAGAGGGCCCATGGGCTAAACCTGCAAACCAGACTCCCTGGTTTCAAAAGAGTGCCCAGAACTGCAACAGGTCACAGCAGTTAAAGGTGAGCCAAGCTGCTAGGCCCTAACTGTGATAGAGTTCCACTTTAAATGAAGTCCTCTTGTAAGAAGAGATAAGCTGTTCTACAAGTCCCTGTAACAGGAGATCACAACCAGTTTCTGCCAATTAAAGGTGTGCAAGCAGTTATTGTATTCTCTGGCCCAAGGCTCACTTAACTAAGTCAAATACTATTGTTCTCAGCAGCAGGACTGTAACTTGATTAAATTGTAAAGCACAGGCCTTTCTAGTTAAGTTTCAAATACTCTAACTGCAGTGCCATGGCTCACAGTGGCATCTTTAAGCCACTGATGGCTGTCAGGTAAAAGACTTCTTAATGGTCCTTTTGAAAGCACAGCTCAGCAGAAACTCCCTTAAAAACAGATCACTTACAGCTTAGCATAGCAAGATGTAACACATAGCCCTGGTTCTGAGAACCAGTACAGGCCCAAACCATGCATCTGTCTGCTTGGACTCAGAACTCACATAAAGCCTAAGAGAAAACAGCATTTAAGCTGTTTTCAGGCCATCTTGTTTGATGGGAAGTGTGTTACATGAGAAGCCAAGTGTATCCAAGCTCGCTCAAAGTAAGGTCAGCTCTTCAAGAGCAAAGCCAAATACAGCTTAAATCCACAAAACTCAGGAGTATTTACCTCTTTCAGTGCTAGGCTAGAGAAAACAAATGCCAGTGTTTCCATGTGTAACTTGTACGAATTCAGGCAACAAAGACAGATGTTGTGTGAACTTTGGTGACACTGCCCCCCAAAACAGGGCAGTTCTTCTAGGTCATGGTCCTGAACACACAGCTAAAAAACAGCAGGGAAGAGCTTACAACACATTTAGAATAGGACTGAATAGATCTCTACAGCAAAATGTGCAATTGCAAGACCAGTTTTAACTAGTACAGATCCTGTTACAGACCTGTCAGAGCCACAAGGTACATCCAGTTAAGTATCATAACCATAAGAAAGGGCTACTGACTTTTACCTACTCTAAGTACTTCACAAGAACACTCTGGTAATTGCAAACGTGGCTACTAGCAAGAACTCGGGACACCTAAAGAGCTGTCTTGTGCTTTCTGTCATGCTTGAGGCCTCTGTTTCTCCTATTAGTGATTACAGCTCTCTAAACCTCTAGGTAACATGAAGATCACAAGAAATTACAGCTGACCACCCCCATCCTGGCACAGGAGCTATTCCAGAGACCGCAGCTGAGAACGCCTTTTCTGTGACACAAAAGTAATGTATTAAAGTGATATGTGTCTGTTAGCAGCATAAATACCAAAGAAAAGAGCAGCCACCACAAAGAAATGGTTGTTATCAGAGACCAGGATTTGTTTCCTCTCATCAGAGCACAGCCAGGAAGCAGAGATGATACAGGAGACCAAACAGCATCAGCTACCTCAGGGGATGTCACCGTTCTGGGTAATTCATGCCTGGTTTAATACAGGAGAGTCAAATTCACCCTCAGTGCAGAGCACTGGTCCAGTACCCTTGTAGCCAGGGATGGGAGAATGGAGCTATAATGCTCAGTCCCATGGCTGAAGCCAAGTCTTAGTGTCACAGCATTCCCCTTAAATAATCTCTGCTGTTGAGATTCCAAAACAATTCACATATATGTAAAAGAAATTCCAGATCAACAGCATAAAAGAGCAGCCAAAGCAATGCTGCCACACAGCCTTAACAGGAGAGTAAACCCAAGAGAGCTCTTTTGCCTTTGCATCAGAGGCCCCATTCCCCACAGTGCCAGATCATGGGCACACAGACAAAAATAAAAGCACTACTTAGACACATTTGTTTTCTGCTGCACTTAAACAGAGCACGGTCCCTTCCCAGAAGCCTCAGACTTTTGTAGTTCACATTTCCCCTATGCAACTACATTCTTTGTACAGCAAGACAGCGAAGGAAGGGAAAAGGACTGTGTATTCCATACACAACACAGTCAGGTTAATAGCCTCAGTGAGGGATATTTAAATAAAAGGGTTCGATGCTCCTAAAGGTTTGCAGCAACCACATTCAAACACAGATCAGTGCAACAGAGGACAAGAGTGAAAGCTGCCAGTTATGTGCAAAGCAGGGCATAAATCAGATTTACCTGCCTCAAACTATAGGATTTCCTCAACTGTTTTGAGCTAACACATTTACAGCACTTAAACACACATCTAGAATCCTTATTTTCTACATCTCAACAAGGATTGCCAACAACAGTTTCCCTGCACAACACGTTAACACATGGAATTTCACAACCATCATATATACCAGTTTAATATTATGTTAATATAACATACAATATACAGGCAACTAAGGAAAAATACATTTCTTTAAAATAAAGCTCCATACCAGCACGGTATGGATTTTATAGCCAAACTGTGCCACCTCTTGAACTTCATATTCTGGCCCAATCTTATACACTCACTGATTTATACGGCAATTCTGACCAGGTCACACCTACTGCAGCAGAGAGTCAATGACAGCTCCTGGCTTTGCTGAACGTTTTCTGTTTGGAGAGCAGAAAGGAAAGGGAAAAATAGCACCATACACACATCATGACGCTGTCTAGGAAAGACAGGGACCAGCCACATCTCAAGTTAAAACTACACAACGGTACTCTTCCAAGTATTTGTCAAAACCAAAAATAACCAAGGAAACCCATGCTGAAATCTCCCCCAACAGCACATAACTTTCCAGTAACATCAGTCAATGAGTCAGGTGTTAAACTGAACCAAACATAGTAAAATAAAGAAAGGAGCCAGAAGAGGGGAAAACAGCAAAAGGGCATCAGAAAAGTACCTAGACAAATCTTTCTGGACAATATTCTGCTGTGGTAACGAGATTTCAGCTTGGTTCTGTCATACTCAGCACAGATAAACTTTATACCGCACAAAATGTTATTAGCATTGTGTCTTCTCACTAAGCAACCGTTTGAAGATCTATGGTCAGTTTGCATGCACAGACTTTAGCCTGCCCCTGGGTAAATCCCCCATATAGATACTCCAAAGTTCTTCACCTTCTACCCGTCTTGGGCCTGGATCTTCCTTTTGAAGTCCTTGGCCTCTCCAGTTTCATCAGCGATTGCCTCAAGCTTTCTTCAGTGTACGCTAAGTAAACATGGGAAAGGTCCACTTCAAAGGGCTAAAAAGGCAAAACACCCACAAAACAGGAACATCAGAATCATTTTATGCCCTGATTAACAGTGCTTTTCTAACACTGAGAAGACTCCTCTCTTCCAAAGAGAAGAAACTGGGCAGTTTCTCTATCAATACACAGGCACAGGTAGCAGAACTTGGCCACACACAGTTTAACACATGCTTAGAAAGAGACACTCACATCTTTTTCTTTTTTATCCAGGACAGGAGTCTGTTTCCTCATGTTGTTCCCTGTATATGCAACACATTTCTTAAAGAAAGAAAGAAAGAACGTCTGTCAGTAGAGCCTGCTGGGCACAGTAAAAGTGACTACAGCTTTAGCAGTTTACTTCTGGGCTCAATTAAACTCCTCAGAAGCTCAGGCTAACACTGGCATCTACAGCCAGCAAACTTACCAGCTGCCATTCTCCAATGTCTTCATTCCAGTGAACGTAGTTTTCAATCATTTCCTAGAAAGAAATTAGAACAGCAATTGTTCTAGCCTGGCACAATCCACCCCTCAGATGCATTCTCCAGAACATACATCCCTAAAGGCCTGGACAAGCTGCTTAAGAACAGTTTTGACCCTTGCAAGTTATCTTTAATCAGGACAGCCATATCCTGTTCAAGCACATCTATTTATACTTTAAAGCCTACAGAAGAGAAAAACACCACTCCCAAATTGTATGCATTGGGAGTTCCCACTAAAGCATGGGCTTCCCATTAAGCCAGTGTCATCAGGATAGTAATAAACCTCACTTGGAAGCCCACCAGGTTACAAGAGTCACTTGACAGCAGCATCTTTCCTTGCTTCAGCACCACCTGGTTCTAACAACCCAGATAATGGCACCAACACATGAATGCCACCAAGTTGCTTAGCTGAGCCACAGCGACAGAAAGCTCACAGCAGCATACACCAAGTCATCTGTGCCACAACCTAACAGACAAGTGTTCATCAGTGCACCTGTGAATACCTCATGAAGAGACAAGAACCAACTCATTCCATTCAGTGGATAGAATAAAAGCTGGAGGGCTCAGCATGCACAGCACAATCTTATGTTACAGGCTTTGGTTCTCTGTCTTTACCTGATAGTCCTGAGGAATGAAGTTGTCTATGATAAGCATCTGAAGACGAAGTTCCCTGCTCAGCTGTCGAATATTCTCTAGTAATCCTTCAATCTCTCTCTGATGCTCTTGCTGGAGATCTGCCATCTGAAAATAAACCAGATGAGAGCATTTGAGAGGGTCAGAGCTAGCTGAAGACACGGTAAAAGCCTAAAACAGAAGAGTCTTCAGCCTATATGAAAATCTCAGGAAAGAAAAGCAAACTCTGGTTATAAGTACTATTTTATCTCTGAAGAATAAACCCTCTGGAATGTTCCAGCTCAGAGATGCCTGAGAGCAACATTAAGTTCTCAGCTTCATAAAACTGAAGCTGACTTTCTGCCAACCCAAGCTCTGCACCAGCTAAGAGAAGATGAAGAGTGTGAGCCAAGTTATATCCCTGGCAAGATCTCAAGGAAAACCTCTGATCCCAAAGACAAAATGCAATTTTGTGAAACAGGAGCTCAAGATACCAGCCAAAGGACACATTCAGCCAGTGACTGAGCAAGAGATAACAAGGGCAACAGGGAGAACAGACAGCTAAGAGCAGAGGAGCACTGGGCTGCTGCAAAGCAGGAGAACTGGAAAGCTGCTGGCTGGCAGCCCAAGCAAAATACCCAGTGTTTTTCTTTCTGTATGTATGTGTGTATCTGTCTCACACATCGTTCCTTTCAGCCTGGGCTGGGGGAATGCTCTACAACATGCCCCCGTGAAGCTCTGACACCACACTTCATTAGATCTTTGTGTTACAAACCTGATGGCTTACCCCTCTCCCAGCTGTAGCCCCCCACATGATCCCAGGCTGAGAATCTCAGACACTAACCTCTGATTTTGCAGCCATAAGCATGGTCCAGACTTTCTTCAGCTTTTTGGTTTTTCCCTGTGCTTCTTCCTGGAGGCTGGTGTACTTCTCCTCGATGTCCAAGCGTTCTTGCTGTGTGCAAGATTCAACACAGACATCCATACGTTAACATAACCAAAGAAACTATCTGCAATACTATGAACAAGACGAGAAACTACTTGAACAAAGGAAAGCATTTGCCAAGGGCCTGGAGCCCCGGCTATGCCCCACAGTGATTGCAGTGCCAATGTGTGGCCTCTGAAGCAGTTCACTTCTGCTATACTTTTCAGAGCAGAGCCACATTTCATGCACAGGAGCAATGCCAAGGCACAACACTGTCTCCTGCCACTGCTGTTTTCAGAGAGCTATAGCATATAACCCCACCTCCTTCTCCTCAAGCTCCTTCCGAAGCTGTTCTGCTCTCTTCCTTCGTTCTTCCAGTTCCATATTTGATTCTTCTAGAAGCTTCTCTTGCTCCTCTGCTTTTGCCAGCAAGTCCACTCCTCCTACAATCACTTTCTTCTCCAGTGCAGACAGTTTCTCCAAGAGGGACTGGTGCTCTTGTCTAGAGACAGGTAAGCGTAAAACTTTCTATCCCACAGTGCTCACAAGGCAGCAGGTCCAGCTCAGTTTTACTGTCTGGGCTGTATTTGCAGGGCTGGAAAAACTTGTCTTGCTGTCAAGGGTTTAAGTGGGGGTGAGGCAGTGCAAGTGAATGTAGGGAGTTCCCTGAGCCCCAGCTTTCCCACAAGCAAACCAGGTCACCAGAGAAGTCTCTCTAGCTAAAGTCCCCCCCCTGTGAGGGGCTGAGAGTCCACACTGACATTGCCTGGATGCTCAAAGTACCCCCTCCCCAAGGGCCCTGCCAGCAGAGGCAGCTGCAGAATGGAAGTGAATGAACAGAGATCAAGGCAGGGTAACTGAGATGTCAACCAGGAATGCTGGCTGCTGCTGGAGCAGCCTCTGGCAGCAGGACTGTCCTATTTGCATGGGCCAGTGTAATCTCAGTGGCTTTCCAGCTGTTCAGTTTATACAAAGGCACCTCACCAGGCATTTCAAGACATCCAGAACAGAGTTGTAGGTTAAGGAAGGAAAACCCCAAACTGCTCAGAGAGGGATACTCACTGAGCTTTAAGCAGGTCTTTTTCTCTTTTCTCCAGTTCAGCTCTGGCTTTATTTCTTTCTTCTTCTTCCATGTCAAGCTTAGTTTCAAGAGCTTTTCTCTCCTCTTCAATCTTTGCTTGCATCTCTACCATCTTATCAGGGGAAACTTTCTTTTTGCCTTTGTAAAAAGACAGGGAAGGCAAATTAGTTCACAGAAAAATAAGTTTATATATCATGGCATTTTTTTTCCAGGTTCAGATTCAATACTTGCATTTAACATATTTAATTAGATGTCAGCTCCAAGCCAGGCACAACTCAGTCTTTCAAATCCCATTTTAACATTGACCAGTTGTCACCAGTTCCTACAGAGAAGGAATGCTGCATAACTAAAACATAATGACCTCAAAATAGACAACACAGAACACTTGGAGAAGTACCACTGCCCAAAATCTGAGCTGGAAACTCACATGTTCTAACTGTGTAGATTAGGCTGAATAAAGGAAAACCAAAAGCTGCCTTGACCTACAGTTACAAGAGCCAAGCTATCAAGAGTTACGTACTCAAGTTTCAGATTGGCATCCCCACTGCAGGAAGGTTTGCTGGGATTTATCAACTGTGTCTTTGCAACATTACTACTACAGCAAACCAGGTACATTTCATGGATGGTTACAAAGGAAGTGGCCAGAGCAGTTCATTGAGCCCATCGGCCTGGAGGGCTGGTCCCAAACACCTCATTTAGAAATGAAGTGTGAGGCTGCTCTTGGAAGTTACTCTGCAAGTCCTTGGTCAGCTTTCATTGTAATCCCAGGGGAACACGAAGCCTACACACATATCCTCAAATCCACAGGTCTCTCTGAAATCCTACACCTCCCTTTAGTCACTACAAGCAAATCCTTTGTGTTCTGGTTTTGCTCTTCTCCAGACATGAAAAACCCCCACAGAATCCAGATGCCTAGAAACTAAGAGAAAGCCATCAACTGTCAAGGGAGTGCTTTTGCATGACATAATATGCATGCTCAGAACATGCTCAAGAAGTTGACCCCAGAACAGGAGAAAAAGGTGAACTAATCCAAGCTGTAAGACACTTCCCCAAGCTCTACAAGGGTATTCTGAGGAGGTGGAAATCCAGTACACCAACCTGCTTGATCTTGCATTAAGAGGAAGTAGAAAGCAAATCGTGGAGAGGCAGCATACCATAAAAAGAGGAGGAAAGAAAATATATTACTGCTTTGATCATTTTGGACAGAGATCATCAGCATCAGAACAAACATCATTTGTTTATGCATGTTTCTAGAGTAGAAAACACAGGATAATCATCAAAGAACTCTATTAGAGCCAACATGAATGCATCGTGATTTTATGCTAAAGCAGAGAAAGTTTCTGTACTTCAGAGTGCTTTGCATATCCAAGATAATCTTTAGCTCACTCTTGCATTCTCCTGCCCATTCAATGCAATGCAGAATCTAAGTGTAACATTAGGAGCCTGCCGCAAAGATCATGCCCTAAGAAACAGAGGGTGGATTCTTCAACAAGAGACTTAATGCTTTCCCTCTCACTCAAGACAGCCAATTCTGTTACAGTACCTGTAAAATATTAGCATTCAGCAGACACCTTCGAAGTTTTAACCAAGTTTTCAAGCCAATTCTTTGCAAGATACATGACAAGTGCACATAGGGAGTCTCAGCACAAGGTTGCTCCATTTAATTACACAGGGTATTAGTAGGTTAATTTGCAGTAACTGATGCTTCCATAGAGGTATATAGGCAGGTCTGGTTATTCAAGCAAGTACAGCAAAAAAAGGCAGGACAGGAAGGTGATAGTGAAAGACACCACATGCAAAAGGGTCACGCTGGAGGACAGTTAATATCCCAAACCACATATAGCCACACTCATCCTAAGCACCAAAAGCCCAGCGCGAGTTCCACAACAGAGCTCTTTCCGAATCCACAGCAGCAGTTTGCTATTAACTGTCCTCATCCAAATAAAACACTCAGGTTTCAAGCAAGCTTTGAAAGAGCAAGTTTGAAGCAAGCAGATTCCAAGCCAATCACTGCAGACCCACCAAGGGTCTCCCCTAGGTTGCAATCCTTCCTAACCTGCTACCATACCTTCTCTGAGCTGATGCTTTCCACTAACATAACCAGGGTAAGTGTGATTGAATTATGCAGCAATACTTTCCAGACTCTCCACACAGCAGGGAGAGGGGACTGCATCTATTCAGGATAACCACAAAAGTGGGTGAAGTCTCTACAAGCAGAACCTAAGATGTGATTTATTTCTCCAGCCATCACTGACTGGAAGGGTTTTAAAGGCACAGAGTCCTCTCTCTGGCCAGGAGCAAACCAGACTTGCCTCACTTCTAGATCAAAACGTAGATCCTTGTTCCTCTAAGTTCCACAGCGACCAATAACTTAATGCCATGGCACAGTTAAACCCCAACCACCACCAAGCCAATCGACCAAGCGTTAGATGTTTCCTTTGCAAGTATAAACCTAAACCTTATGTTGTTTGTTCACAGCTCCATTTGCTTTCTCAAAAACGAAATCTGAGCAAGCAGAGTGCAATATAACATAGCACAGCCCATGTCACCTGCCTACCTGTCCTTTATATGAACTCATACAGGAGCAGCTTCCATAAAGTTAGCTCAGACTTCCCTGATATTTTAGAAGGATCATTTAACACAAGTTGCAAACTGGGGTTTTTCTTACCTATTATTTCTTCATTGTCTTTAAATCTTGCTCAAGCAGTGTACCCAACTGCTTCCTATTCTCTCACATAGCTGGCTAACAATGTGCACATTGAACAACTGTTTCAAGCATGGAAGCAGCAAAGGAAAGGCATGCTTTAGGTTCAGGTTCATCTTTCCAACAGACACAGCAGGAAGCACGCAGCATTGCGAAATGGAGTGTGCAGATTACGAAGAGGCCAAAGCTTAAAGGACTTAAGAGCTCCCACTCACTAGTGAAGGACTTATCCAGAGGTTTCTCTATGACAGAGCATGTGGAGTCTGAACTACTGCTGCTGCTACTGCCTGGAAAACAGAAATGCGTCCCACAGAAAGACCCAGAGAGGAAGAAACATGCAGATGGGAAGTTAGTTCTAAAAGAAAGAAACCCAGAAGGGCCAGCAACCTAGTTCAGAAAGGCACCAGTTCCCATTAGGAAGCGTTTGCTAGGATCCCTCCCAGATTCAGCTTGCAAAGCCACCATTTCCCAGCACAAAATAGCATGCTCAGAAAGACACTTCAGTTAAAACCCATCTTAACCAGCCTACAGCTTGAATCAACATGCCAAGGCAGCTTCCATCTCAGGCAACAACAGCACAGAAAACCAGATCACAGTGGAGAAGGCTGTGGATATATATCTGCAGCAGCAGAGGATTCTGTGACCAGGAGTCCTTTCCAGTCTTATGTACATGGCAATGTGCATATTTCCCTCTAGAAGGCAGAATCAGCCTACACAGGGACAGCTACTGTGTGCACTCCTAAGTAGCACCCTTACTTAGGGAACTTAACTAGAGCAGCTTGTTTGGAAGTGTTATTTGCCCTCTAGTCCTGCTAATCCAAGCAGGATTTTGAAGGTGTTCTCCTCCTGGGAGGAGATTTGGGCAGGGTTTGGTTCTCAATGGAGACAGTGGTCTACCTTTTTGTTTCTAGAAATTACCAAAAGGTGAAAAATGAAGTACAAGTTCTTACAACTATCACCAAAAGCTTTTACACCAAAATAGCAAAGGGCATTAAAACTCTACTTGGGCAGATACCAAAATGAAGACAGTGCACCTGAAGCAGGAATACTTTAACAGCAATTATTTAAGAGATGCAAGCGCTTCAGGACAGGAAGGAAGTTTGAAAGTCAAAATTAGTTCACTAGAGAAGCTGTAAGTTGAGGTGTAGCACTGGATTTGACTTCCCTATTCCCTGTGAAACATGAGAGAGGTTTTAGGGGCACAGCAAGCTCCCTGGAATGCACAGCATCCCATGGGACACAGTGACCTGCAGTTCTAACTTCAGCAATATCCCCTGGGGTTTAGATGTTACACAGTAGTTCAACACTGATGCAGGACAAAGTGCACTCCACCACGGGATTTCCAAAGTGCTCCCAGAGAAGGGATGCGCAGTTCCCATTCAGCTTTTCAGCTTGCAGAGATACCCAAAGGTCAGGTTTTTCCTCTATCAACACAAAACAGGACACCAGAAGAGTCAGTTACTGAACATCCATAAGACAGATGAATCCTTTGCCTAAACCACAGCCAAAATTCCCCTCCAGCCATTCCCTTGACTGTAAAAACCACATCTGCCTACCACTGATGTTTGGTGCCTTCTTCCTCCCACCTGCGTGAGCAGGGGAAGTTCCACACCACCAGTCACAAGCCATACACAGCCACCTTGCGGCAATCAAGGAGCCACCACAAAGATGTTACCACAAACACAGCTACCCAAGTGGAAGCAGATTCTACACAGGTTCAGAGCTGTCCATCTACAGAGACAGCACCAAACAGCTTGGTTTCTAGGAGAGGCATGATAATTGCAGCGGCAGTAAGGCAGCTTTAGACCTCCACTTTTCCCCACCGGGCTCCAGCTATAGCTCCTGACACCAGCTCCTGGATAAGAGGAGGCTGGTGGCACTGACGGGAATCTCTACTGCCTTACCCCGACGTTTCTTGTGCTTCTCCCCATCCTCTCCAATCTCCCCTTCCTCATCTTCATCCTCCTCTTCAGAGTCACTGCTCTCAGAACCGGATATCTCTTCCCCTACAACAGAAGAAGGTGCTTTTTGATGTGCTTTCCTTCACCTCATTCAGCTTGTTACTGTGACAGCAGCATCTATCCAAACCCAGCAGCATCCAACATCACCTGCAGAAGTCATTCACTGTTGAACACAGACAGCTTGCCACAGCTCAGGAACTTCAGGAAGAAAAAAAAAAAAATCAAGATAAGCAGTCAATGTGTATATGTTAGAGCTCAAGTGGGTGTTTTTCATAGGAAATAAGTAATCCTTGCACTGCTGAAGTGTTAAGGTACAAAGTCTTCCTAGCAGGATCTCCCCATACCGAGATGGAAGGGAAAACATTCAGGGGAACAAAGTTCACACAGACCTACAACTTACTCAGACACTTGTATACATGAAGTTCAGTGGCTGTTAGTT
Source organism: Amazona ochrocephala (assembly GCA_039720435.1). Lineage (NCBI taxonomy): Eukaryota > Metazoa > Chordata > Aves > Psittaciformes > Psittacidae > Amazona > Amazona ochrocephala. Next base: position 19,414,698 of record CM077889.1, read on the forward strand.
GAGAAAAATATCGTTTCACAAAAGCTTGCCACTGTTGCCATTGCAGACATGATGTTCAGATGTTTCAGGCTGAATGTGGAAACCAAACTGAACAGAAGCCAATATTTAACATCATAGAATCCCAGAGTGGTTTGGGCTGGAAGGGACCTCAAAGCTCATCCAGTCCAGCCCCCTGCCACAGGCAGGGACACCTTCCACTAGAGCAGGTTACTCCAAGCCCCTTTGAACCTGGCCTTAGACACCTTTTGGGCATCCAAGACAGCTGCTCTGGAAATGCTAAGTTATACGCTCAGCTACAGCATCTGTCACCAAGGGTAGCGTCTTAAACCCGAAACCCATTTGATCTAGTTAAGTCTATGTGACACCCTTCTTCCCCAGGAACCCAGCAGGGCCAGCAGAACCAGGACACTGCCCTGCACCAGCTACCAAACTCCTGTGACATATCTTCCACCAGCAGAGAATGTTCACACTCAAGCAGAATGAGCACTGCCATGGAGAGATACAGCAGGAGGAAGGAGGAACTCACCTTCCTCCAGTTTCCTCTTAAGCTCTTCGATTTCTTTCTGAAACTGGCGGAGCAGAGCATCCTTAGGATCCTCATTGATCCTGGCTTTGTTCTTGATGTTCTTGGCTCGGTTCGCATACCTGAGAGTGCTGATAGTCTCATCATAGTTGTAGTCAGCTGGTCCAATGTTTGCACACTGTGACACAGGGAAGACCGAGTTACCAAAGGGCAGAGTGGCAGAGCCCAGAAGAGGTAGTTTCAGGGACCTATCCCCAAACCTGCCAACCTCATACTGCTACTCCTCCCCAAGCTTTCTTCCACCAAAGCTGCTTTCGGCTACCCAAGCACAGCTTCTATTAGATCTTACAAACATGCACACATTTGCACTGTGGTTTGAACCTTGTCTGTACAGAGGCAAAGAGAAAAAATAGGAAAGAATGCACAGAAGGCTCTCTAAGCTGAACCCAGCTCTAAATCAAGAGGTCACAGTAACAAGTGCTGTCCTCATGGCAATGTCACCATGCTATTGCTGCACAACTTGCACCTCTCAGCTTACCATCATGGTTTTGGAGTTGCCGCCCAGAGAATCCTGAAGGAGCCGTGTAAGTTTGGAGTTACGGTAGGGCACGTGGGTGCTCTTGCCATCCACCAGTGCAGAGATAACATTCCCCAGTGTGGAAAGAGAGAGGTTGATCTTGGTAGCTTCCTTCAGGCGCTGCCCCGTGGCTCCAGTTTTTGCCTGCCTTTCAGAACCCTGCAAAGGGAACAGGAAGCAGGAGCTACCACAGATCATTTCCCTCCAAATAGGATCAACTACACCTGAAGTTTGAAGCAACCATGTCATTAACCACCTCCTCCATTATTAGAGGACCTGGCTAAGTACCTCACACATTGTTACAGAGATAAGTTAAACAGACCTTAAATGAAGCCTCAGTGCCAGAAAATTCCGGATTGCTCAACTTAATGCAGATTTGGTCTCCATGAACAGAAATGTTATGAGAAGCAAGGCACCTCAGGTGGGGCTGCCAGGCACTACCTCCAGACTTTAGCACCAGATCAAGGGAGAAAAGCCACACTGCAATTAGTTTTGGAAAGTTTGCTAGAGCAACCTAAATATACACTATGTAAATAAGGTTAATATGTAGACATTGAATGCGTTGAGCCTCCACTTTCTGCATCTTCTCCCAGGAAAAATACTCCAGTATAAAGCTGGGACTAAGGACATACTGTACCAGCACAATTACACTGGTTCAAAGTGAGTGGCAGAGGGATGGAACCCACAAGTGATGAACTGCATGCTCGCAACCCTCCTACAAGAGAGCCCCCACTCTTGCAAAGCCCCAGCTCTGCTGCCCAGAGCTCTTTCTAATGTAGCTTATCCATTCAATGATTAATTCATAGAGGCAAGAGAACCGTTTTACCGAGACAGGCTTTAGCTACACTAGAGACTCTTCCTGGTACACCTCTAATTTAAGGCCTTGAATAAATACTTCACAGAAGTTAACCATCAGACAAGCTGGGCTTTAGCTGTGAACCAAGGCACATGCCCTTTCCTGTGCCTTCAGCAAGGCACACACGAGCAGCCATACCCACCACACATCACGGCAGACCCAGCTGGTCCTACTCACCGCAAGGTCCACGAGGTGCAGCTTGCCCATGCGCACGTGCATGTTGCCATCGACCCCCTTCTCACTGCACTCAATTGTGATGGTGAAGATGGCATGTGAGCGAGAGCTGTGCTCGTTCATGTTTGTGGCACCAACAGAACCTTTCAACAGAGAGAAAAAGCAATGATGACTTCAGAATTAATCACATGCTCCTGGAACACTTCCTGCTCTCAAAGGAGACTTATCTCCACCTCTTTACCCAACCCTGGTTTTCCATAAGAGGGATGCTCAGACTCAGCAGCAAATCATATTCTTCGGCACATCTCCAATCTGGACTAGCAGAAATGTTATAGCCTGCTGTAACTCTACACCAACCACAGGCTCCCATCCCAAGAGCAGCAGTAGTTCTCATCTGCTTCTTTAAGGCTACAAAGACCAGCAGCCTAAAGGTACTCACAGCTGATCCGTGAGCACTAAGAACACAGCAATCCATGCCAAGAGCAACAGTAGCCAGAACTAGGTCATAGAAGGATCTGAGCCTAATTAAGAAGCCTTCCAGAAAACACAAACCACCTCCTACTGACAGCACAGGGATTGTTCTACCTGACCAGAACTGAAGCAGGTAAGGACCAGGACACACACTAGCAATCCTGACAACACTGACTGCCCTCACTGCATCCTCCCCTTTGCCACTGCCCAATGTGAGGCACAGCCTTCTTTACCTGCCCCTGCGTGAAAGAGCTCTGGGGGCAGACGTCCTTTTTGCTGTGCTCAGCTGACCAAGCTTTCCAGCATTAGGATTTGGATCTCTTACTGCAGTCTCACAACCAGACTTCTTTCTGCCCGAGCTATAAACCTGCCCACAGCAAGGCTACGTACGGTTCTTGTGGCCCAGAGTCATGATTCTGTCCATATCATCCGCATTGTTTACGACATAAGCTGAAAGGTCTTTGATATAAACTCCCACATCAGGTCTCTCTTTAACCTAAGAGAGAAACAGTTTAGACTGAGCATGCTTTGGAGATCCCCAACAGCACTTTCCTGGGGTACAGTGGTTTTTAAAATCTAATAGGGCTCAGTGATTGAGAACTGACATCACACTCAGAACTACAGCTCACCTCTAATCTCTGTGTCTGGTCCTTTCCTAGCAGGTCCCTCACTTCTTCATTGTAAATTTCCAGGTAAGAGACACGAACTAAAAACCTGAAGACAAAGAGTTGGGCAGCTTTCTTAGTGAGGCAGTTGCTGAAGTCCAACAAATACAATCACAGAGTGCAAAGAAAATTCAGTGATACAAAACACAGCCCTACTTCCCCAAATAGAACTGCCTAAGTAGCAGTCTTCAGTTAGGGTCAGAGGTACCATTTCAGTTGACATTGTTAAGGTCAGGCTCCTGCTATAGACAGACAGGCAAGTCTGAAGCAGTGAAGAGAAGCTGCTTACCTTGTATCCCCCTCTGCTTTGGCTATGTGACCAAATATATGGGCAAAGGAATTGGGAATGATGCCTCGAAGCTCAGGAACTGCTCGGACCCCTTCCATGGTGAAGGTTTTGCCTGTTCCAGTCTGCCCATATGCAAAAATAGTTCCTGAAGGATGAGAAGATACACAAACAAACTCTAAGAAGTTGCTAACTGCAGTTTTACTCCATTCCTTCTTAGCCTGAGAGCACTAAAACCTCTGTTGTTACGGAGTTTAAGTTTTCCACCAACTCCAGTAGATGCTGTACAAGGCCAGCAGCAAAACAAGTGCTGGGCAAACACCACACACAGGGCTGAGCCACTGGCCCATGGAGCCTGCAAGACACCCAAGAAAAAGTCAGCCTGGTTTAACTCTGCAAAGTTATTAGAGCATGGACTGCTGGTACTCTTAGGTCTCACACACAGGTAATTAAGGCAAGCCCAATTAATAACATGGTCAATTAGAGGAAGATCATTATATACCAACTGCAAACCCAACTATTGCTAGCGTCTTAGCCACAGCAGAAACAGCACAAGATTTCCATAGCACAGGCCACAGCTCAAGCCCCGTTCTGAACCTACAAATGCAGCTATAATTTGGACTACAGAACCAGCCTGCACAGGAAGACGGACAGAAACTTTCCTGAGACCCCAGACTCTGGTACTGCAGGAATATACTGGATCTTAAGTTCAGCCTACCACTGCTGAAAACTCCAGTCTTCATTGTCAAGCTACTGATGCTGCAGCTCAGAAAAGCTGCATGGATTAGCTCCGTTGGAAGAGACCTACAACAAATCTGTAGTCCAACTGCTTGACCAGTTCAGAGCTGACCAGAAGTTAAAACATGTTTTTAAGAGCATCGTACAAACACCTCTTAAATACTGACAGGTTTGGGGCATCAACCACCTCTCTAAGAAGCCTGTGCCAGTGTTTAACCACCCTCTCATAAAGAGATACTTCCTGATACCTACTGTAAACCTCCCCTGGTGCAGCTTTGAACCATGAAATTTTGAGCCATGAATTTTCATCAGCTGAAATATGGATGTGTTAGCAGAAGAGCTTATTAGGCATTTCACAGACCTTTAAGAACTTCGTAATGTGTTGTTGTTTATAGCATACTGTTATGGAAAGCAGTAATTTGCTTCCTTACTAGCATTTGCTTTCCTTTACATACTACATTTACATGCATAATGACACACACGCGTATTCTTCCCAGCTCTAGGAAGCAAAAGACTATCTGTGCATAGAGCAGATGTGTTTTACAAGTCATCTTAGTTTAAAACAGCAAAGTTCAGAGAAGAGGCAGCAGTTATATGCACAAGGCTGGTACACATACCTAGTCACTGCAGGACCGTGGCAGCTGCCTGGGGACTGAAACTGTACAGTGAAGAACTGCTGAGAATTCTGATAATGAGATAAAGTGCAGATCCTTTGCAAACAGAAGATATGGAATAAAACCACAGAGCTACCTGAAGTCAGCTGAGTCTTGGTCATCATCGAACTCCCACTGTTAAATGATCATAGTAGGTACAATGGCTGAGCACTCAGAACAGCAAGTACCTTCAGGCTATTTTAAGTGAGAGGCAACAACAGAAACAAGGAAGGGCTATAGCCCTCAGGAGGTGAAACTCCATTAAATAAGATCAGCAGGAACTCTAACAATGCAGAGAATAGCAGGTGGGATCCTTGACAACAAGGGACTTACCATTATATCCTTCTAGGACAAAGTCAATTATAGGTCTTGCAGTTAAATTATAGACATCCAGCTGTTTACTCTCTGGTCCAAACACTGTATCAAACGTAAATGTCTTGGGAGGCTCATTGGATGAGTCTGTTTTATGAACAGTTATAGTTCCTCTCATTTCATCCACGTTCACTGCCATTTTGTAGCCTGTAGCTTTCTCTCGTTCATTAAGAGGCCGGCACCGAACCACAACCTTGACATTATCACAGCTCTCTGGCTTGTCCAGCTTCTCAGGCTTGTTGATCTGTAATTAGTAACAGAGAAAAGGAAACACACAGGCTGTAACACTGCTGTTAACATACCTGTGTGATTCAACAGCGTTTGTGCTTGAGAAGATGCATACATCTCCTTAGGATCATGAACCTGGGGACTTACAACCAGAACTGGTTTATAATTAAAGCTGAGAGAATAATGTACACTTACTCAGTCAATGCAATCTTCTTCTGCATCCTTGTGTGTAAAATGATTGAGCAAAACTTGAGAATTTCACATTCAGTATAACTTCAGATATTCGTCAAGGCACAATTTCACGCTTGCAAACAATGTGCAAGCAGTTTGCTGGAAGTCAAGTGCGGCCATGCCATTCTCTGACATTAACACTGACTGTGCTCTCTCACTGGAGCACTCAAGCCCCAGACCTTACAGATGGTATGAGCAGATACCAGTGAGCACTGCCTGAAGGGAATTCATTTAAATTACAAGCTTCAGTGTACCAGCTGAATCTGCTCACAAACCTTTGCGTTCATGAAGTAGTGCCAAATTTGGAAGCACTATTGAGTAATTTCACCCTAGAATTGTGTTGGAAGAGACCTTATGGTCATCCAATTCCAACCCGTGCTATGGGCAGGGAGTTCCACTAGAGCAGGTTGCTCCAAGCCCCATCCAACCTGGCCTTGAACACTGCCAGGGACGGGGCAGCCACAGCTTCTCTGGGCACCCTGTGCCAGTGCCTCAGCACCCTCACAGTAAGTGTGTCACATGCTTCTCCTGATTAAATAAACCTGAAACCCATTTGATCTAGCAAAGCCTAAGGCACTATTTGCAATAGATATTGCAGTTGAGTACCTAACTCCTTCCAGAGCAGCCAGCTTGGGTGCTCACAGGGAACCGTTTCCAAGCGCCTCTCCCACCAGCTGCCGTCTGCCTGGACTCCTCCCAGGCCTTGGCAGAGGCCATGAACGTTTCTGTTGCTGTGCTGGAAGCAGGGGCTGGTTTGTGTCATCCTGGCGGAGGCGGGATCCTGCTGCGCCCCTGCTCCACCTCCGCGGTGGCGAACCCCCGGGATGGGGGAGTCAGAACGGCGCCCCCACCGCTCAGTCACCGCAGCCCCCGCTATCCCCCCGGGTCACCCTCCCCGCCGCCTGCCTGCGCGCCGCGGGCAGCTGGGGCCGGGCCAGCCACCGCCCCTCGCTGCCTCAGCCGGGGGCTCGCCTCGCCCCACCCAGCCTGACAGGACGGGAACGGGATCGGTGGGCCTGCGAACCGCGCGGCTCCCGTCAGCGACGGGCCGAGGAAGGCAGCGACCGGGCGGCACCGGGCAGCAGGTCCCTCCCCTCTCCCCCCTACGGCCTCGGGGCTCACCGGCATGACGGCAGCAACGACGGCGGCACCAAACACCAGCACCCACCGGGCGGCACAACGGGACAATAACAGCACCGCGCCTGCGCCCGCCCCGAGCCGCCGCGGCCCGCAGCCAATCCGCGCGCGCTGCGGAGGCAGCGCAACCAATGCCTGGCGAGGAAAGGAGGGGCCCGGCCTGCCCCTCGCGGCCATTGGTGGCAGAGAGCAGCCAATGACCGTGGCGGAGCGGCGGGGTGGGCGGGGTGTCGCCATGGGAACGGCGGAGGGCGAGGGGCGGGGCTGCAGTCACTGCGGCGCGATGGCGCCGCGAGGGGCGGGGAGGGGCGGTGTCGGCGGTGGGGTTCCGGTAGCGACCGGGGCCCGTGGGGTGATCGGGCCCCAATGGCTGTGACAGGGCTCGAAGGGCTCTGATAGGGCTCCGATGGCTATGACAGGGCTTCGATGGCTGTGACAAGGCTCCAGTGGAGCTGACAGGGCTCCAATGGCTGTGACAGGGCTCCGGAGGCTGTGACAGCGCTCCAATGGCACTTTTCAAGGCATCAAACTGAGCAGATGAATCCTTTCTGGCTCTCCCTTTGCTAAAATGCCCTGGGAAGCTGGGTTTGGATGCTCTGACATCCAGTGGCAGTAAAAGCCCGTCATGCGCGGTCCCTGCTTCCAGGGAACACACACATCCCGGAGTTTCACCTATTCCAGAGGGTTTCCAGAGGGTTCATGCCACGCTGGGGTTTTTAATGGACATAAAGGCATGAGCTTCCAGAAAGGAGCCCACATCCATCCCTCGTTACCGAGAGAAGCAGACATTTTACAGCTATAATGTCTTCTTTCTGCTGTTAGAGACACCAAAACATAAGCATTGAAATGACCTGTTTCAGGCTGAGATGGTCTCGCTACGTAGTTCTTACAGGGTATTATTTGGAGATGGCTATTTCATACAAACACCTCCCTAGTCTGGAGAGTGGCATTTCCAATGCTGTTGTATGCCTTTGAAAGATTGAACTGCTTTGAGGAGAACTGTTAACAGGAATGAATAAACCTCCCAAGAACAGTCATCTCTGAGCCGTTGTACAGAAACAACAGACCTCTGCTTGCCAGAAACTGGCAATGAGGTGATAACAAATCACAGTTTAACAGCTCTGCAGATGGAGAGCTGAGTGTGCGGAACGAGATCAACAGCAACAGGTACTGCTCGCCCCAAGGTTACTCAAGCAAGATTCAGACAGGCTGGGAGGGAAAAGCTGGGCTGCACCGCGTTTAGCAATGCGATGTCTTTCATCGTGAGCTGCCCCTCGGGGAAAACGGGGGACGGGGTTGCTCTGTCCGCAGCGAACAAGCCTGTGTCTGCTGCTGACTTAGCTCTCAGCAAGGAAAGGGCACCGGGAGAGGAAATCACACTGAGTACGAGGAGCTGGGCATGGCTTTGTCGTTCCCTTGGTTGGACAGCGACGGCCACCAGGGAAGCTGGCTCAGAGAGCTGCCGTGGAGCACCCGGGACCTCCAGGGAGCCGGAGGCTCGCTGCCCTCCTGGGAAAGGCCTTGGCCAGAGAGGAGAGGATGCGGAAAGTGCCGGTTCTCCAGAATCTCACCCTGAAGGTGTCTCCCTGTCCTTTTGGCGGTCCCTAAGGGACCGCAGGGATGCAGTGCTGGTCCTGCCACCTCATCCACCTGAAAGCAAAAGTCATCCTCCATGGCCTAAGCTAAAGGAATGGAGGGGAGAAGGCTCTGTGTTTGTGCTGCTTTATATCTTTTAAATGCTCTGTATAAACCAGGCACTTTATGTTTCGGTTTGACTCAAGTAGGTTTGGGAAATGCGGTGGGGCAGGTAAGAACAGCAAACCAATGGTAGATACATAAATATGACAGGTTATTAATTGTGCTTGAATGAAATTGAAAGGCTGTTAAATCAAAACCTGCTCCTGACTCCAGGAGGCTTCTGGAGAGGGAAATAACAAGCACACTCAGCACCTTGTCTGTAAGAGCTCAGTTAGGGGGTTCATGTGCACTGTGCGGGGAGAGGGCTGGGTGCTTCCCCATTCAGTGCTCCTGTACAGCCCAGCGCCAAGCCCCTGTGAGCACAGGTAGAGCCTGACTGGGTGGGCAACACCACTGAGTGTGCTGAGCTGCTCCAAACCTTGCCCTTGCCCTCACTCTGTAGACACAGCCAACAGCTCTCTTCATTCCAAGCCTGCAGACATCTGAACTGGTAATCAGAGCACTTGGAATGAGCTGAGCCTTCCTTTGGAGATTTGTTAACAAAATCATCAAAGCACTAACTGTATTCTCCTGCTGACTTCTTCCCCTCAGGGCACAGATATCTCTTTGGCACGGTACAGGAAAGCAGTTCTGTGGATTGCAGAAATGAGCTCTCTGTTTCACTTCTATCCTGAAACCTTTGCCTTGGCTACCAGCATCTTTAACTGGTTCCTGGCATCAGTAAAGGTAGAGAATCCCTGTCCCCTTTTCCCTGGCTAGGTTACTGACTGGGGATGTAAGGAGCACATAATCAGTTTATACACAAAGCAGGCGCTATGTTTGGCAGCAGATTTAGGGAGCAGGCAGGGGATTTGCTGGGCAGGCTTTGAAGCATATATATTTATATATGAACTTGAGTGTTTAATGAGGTTTCACTGATGTACAGTCCTCGGTAGGAGTGTTTGTGTGAACTGCAGTCCAAAGGCTGTGCTAAGTACAAAGGATCATCCTCTGGCTGCCTCTGCTCAACAGAAAATGTTTGCATAATCACTTTCAGTGTTTCAGTTTGGAAACCACTATTTTTAACCAATGAGGCCAACTTTTCTTGCCATTGAAACAACAGCGAAGTTATGAGCTGAGCTGAGCCTTGCAGCTCCCAGTTCTATTCAGATCAATACTGAATATAACATTAATAGCATATTAATTAGTATCTCAGCTGAGGAGCAACACTGCAGTGTTAGTGCTGTGGCACTGCATAGTCTACAAACTGTGAGATCCATGAATAAAATTTGCACCAAAACCAGGACTTGTTTTGTTTCACCTTGGATTTCTTTGCTCTATTTCCAGCTTCTAATGAACCTTTCTGCAGCTAAACTAAGTCAGAAGCAACTGTAACTTAAAGGAAGGTTTGAAACCTGCTCATCTCTTGTAGAATGACAGTCACTTCCCCCAACACTGTTACCTTCCTTAGCGAGTGTTTTCTTCTTCTCCCTTCAGGCCCAATTAAAATATATTCAGTGCAATGCAATTTCCTGCCTTGTCCTTGCAGCAAAAAACAGTGAAGAAGATGAAGTCTGTATGTTCAATTTTAAACACACTAAACTCATCTCTTGTGTTCAATTTGTTCATGTTTCCAGGTCTTTCAACAACTTGGGCATAATGAAGTGTTATTTACCCCAAGTAGTCCTTAAGGGCTGACAGTAACATTTTCAGGCCTGTTTCATCACTGTTTGGAAGAATTGTGACCTTTAGGGATGAAGCACTTGTGTTTGCTTTTATAATGGATGTGTTTCCTTCCTCCTGCCCTTAAAGCTCTCCCTTCTCTTCAGAATGCACAGCTCACAGTAAGGCTTAGTCTAGGGGGAACAGTCAGGATGTAGATGCACAGCTTTGTGTGCACAACATCAGAGTGCTGTAATTCTGTTGCTCTAGGTCCTGGAGGGTAAGGTAGGCACAACAGAGCAGAGGTTCTTCAGAGGCAGCTTCAAACAGATGAGTTTGCTCGGAGTCAAAACTAGTTTCTGAACCTAGGGAGGAAATGACTCAGGTCTGCGCCTCGAGGTGAGCACATAAAATCAGCACCTGGCCCTGTAAGTGAGAGCTTACACAGACTAATCTGTCATGGCAGAAGTGCACTGACAGACTTCTTCAGTTACAACCACTAGCCACAAGCATTTCAGACTGCATTGCTGTTCATTCTGTTTCAAAAAAAGAACAGGAAACCTAGGGGTTAGTGTCAGACATACATGTCTTCAAACCACTGCTGAGGTGAAAAGCTCCTCAGAGCCTTTCTTAGGATGTGTCTTGCTGAAGTTGCTCTTCCTCTCAGCTAAGAAGCAGTTGTGTCAATGACCACAGGAAACAAGACAACCACTGAAGGCCCATGGAACAGGACAGCAGGAAGCCTCCTCCTGGCTTGTCAGAGGAGCAAACCCAATGACCCTGGTAGCAGGGACCGTGCCTCACTGATGCAGCGTTACGGGAGCCCATGGTGACCTGTGGGGTGATGGGCATGGTTCATGGCGAGCATCAGCGGCCCTCATTTAGGACAGGAGTTACCTAGGAAATGCTGAATGAGCTTAGCACTCTGGAGGTGCATAAATTTGTCAAGATACAGAGAAACACAGAGATGTAGGACACTGGCTTCTTTATTTGTAATGATTCTTTTTACAGGTAATACCATCGGTGAAGATGCTCGCGGTGCAGAGTGCTTGCAAATGCTCTCCAGATGAGATCTTGCAAATGGAAGGAGTTATACTAGATAAGCTTCACTGGGACCTTTACACAGCAACACCAATGGATTTCTTAAACATTGTAAGCACTAAGGTTTGCAAATTGTTTTTCTCCAAAGAAACAGCTCCTTATCAAAGAAGACTAGAAAACACAGATGCGCACACATACACACCCCACACATCCATCCCAAGGTGCTCTGCAAGCTCCCTGTCCTTAGCCATCTGCAAGCCTTTTGAAGAATGGTACAGTGAGGTTTATTTTCTTAATTTATATTTAAAAGTTTCTACTATTTAAAACCTTTAATTCTACTCAGAAAATTACTCCCCTCGTAGAATCACTGAACCGTTTGGGTTGGAAAAGACCTTAAGATCATCAAGTTCCAACCCCCTGCCATGGGCAGGGACTCCTTAGCACTAGATCATGTTGCCCAAGTCCAGCCTGGCCTTGGACACTGCAAGGGATGGGGCATTTACCACTTCTTTGGGCAACCTGTTCCAGTGCCTCACCACCCTCACAGGGAAGAACTTCTTCCTTATAAAGAACTTCTTCCTTCTTTAAAGGACAACTAAAACGGACATTAAAAAGATTCTCATATGCACCACTATATGCCATTTTTATTTTCTTAAATACACACTGCAAAAATATTTCTAACTATTTCCCTCTATTAATACTGTACATAGAAAGCTGTCAGAGTTTTGCTACATTTCACACACAGGTTTTTTCTTACACCATTTTCCTTTTCATCCCACTAATGATCCACCCCTGGTTTGGCAATGAGACTACCCCAATCTGGCACTTAGTTCACATTGCAGTTACTAAACATTTGATAGAAACAATTAAATTTTGTCTTCAAGAAATGATCATGTGCTAGTAAGGCAAAAATTATGTGATACAAACACATCCTGGATCCCTTTTCTTAAGGTTATGTGCAAATATTAAGCCATCTTAGGCTGCTGATTGTGAAAACTGCCTTTTTAGGTTCTTGTTTCCTCAGTAAATTCAGAGTGCAGTCACTGTTATAGGTTCTATATCTGCTTCTATTCATATCTGCTGACCTGAATTTAATCTTCTGGATAGCAATCTGGAGAACGCAGACACTTCAGAAATCGTTAGGAAACACAGACCTTGTACATTCATTTATAAGCTCAAAAAAACCCAGTTCAATGGTTGGCAAGTACAAACACAAAACACCCAAAAAAGTAAGGTGTGGGGGGGAACCCTTTAGGTTTCCTGATATGAAATGGAATTAGTCTGTACTTCTGATTGATAACATAGGAAAACATACAAAGTCCACTGACCTCAGGGGGGGTTAATATATATACTTTCTCTTCTCTCCAGTTCCATGCCATGGTGATGTCCAACTGGCCCCATCTACTACATGGGCTGCCTCAGAGGAATCCTTCCCTCCACGTCGCGCTCTTGACCAGACAGCTACAGCACTGTATGGCGTGCCACCAGCTATTGCAGTTTAAGGGCTCCACACTGGCCTTGGTGATCATCACCTTGGAGCTGGAGAGGCAGACTGCTGAGTGGTTTCCTGTTATTACTGATCTGCTAAAGAAAGCACAGGTAGGAATCAAAATGGCCTTTGGTCACAAATCTTGAGGCCAGGACAGTGATAAATTAAAGCACATGGGTATTTACAACCAACACTGCAGTTTATCAGCCTTCTGAGAATCATGTGTCCACGTTCTGTTGCTGCAGACCTCACCAGTGCTAACGAAAGGCGGAATGGAACTGCAGTTAAGGGGTGGGAATGGGAGAGGGCCCTCCCTTGAGTAGAGGAAGGAGGCTTCCAAACTGTTTGGCCACAGGTAGCCTCTCACTCCCATTCTCCTGCAGTGGGAGTGTCTGAGAGCACCTACAAAGCTGCCCACCATATCCCAGCCTCCCATTGAGCACTGCAGAAACCTCTAAGTGCAGCTACGTGGCTTTTACAATACGACCGGTTTGGCTTCTGATGATCCACATTAGAGGCAAACTCTGGGCTTTGCTGTTCTCCAGCTTCATCAGACACGTGCCTTGTGAGGCACTATACCTAGAAGGCTGAAGATGCGGGCTGTCAGTTTACCATCCACCCAGTTGTGGTCTTGAATTTGCCTGAAGTAACTCAGCCTCCTGCTGCCCTCCTGACCAATGGCACCTCCTAAAAAGAGGGAGAGCTTACCAACCTTCTGTGTAGTGCTTCAGGAGCTCCTGGTTACGTGGTTTGCATCAGGGTCACTATGTATATTGCTGATATGAGGCACCAATGCAGCCTGTCCCTACCCTCCCCATAACCCCATAATTACAGAGTTACAGGAGCAGCAGCCAGGAGACAGCCTGAACATCCATACAGTCTGCATCTTTCCTTACAGGTTAACAGCACTGAATTCATCAGCTGCAAAGAGCGTGTGGATCAAGAGCTCATGTGCCTGCAGCCACCCAACGCTGTCTGAGTTTTCTACCCCATCAGCCAAGCCACCCAGGGCCATCCCAAGGCAAGGCCACCACACCACAACCCTTCTGGACTGAAGAATTCCCATCAAGCACAGCCGAGGGTTGCTGTAAACCCTCCAGTTTTAGCACCTTGCACACCTCCTACAGCTCAAATTCCTGATGACACCACAGGGAGCAGTGAATGCTGCAATGGATTCAGACTCCTGCACAGTGAGGATGTGGGAGTGAGCATGAGGATGTAGGTGGGTGAACATGGATGGCTGGTGCCTCAGCCGAGGGCTGGGAGGAAGCTCCCCACGTCCTCCCCTGAGGGGGACCAGTGGGGAGTTACTGCCTTGGAAGCAGCAACTGCAGAATCTGTCCCAGAGAACAGAGCAGACAACACAACACAGTGGAAGTGCTGCTGTTTCTCAGAGGATAATGACACGTTGGCATTGCCTTCCTATTTCTTAGGTCCTTCGTAAGCAGTGTGTGCTACCTCTTGGGTTTAACATCATGTAAATTCAGAGAGCTGGGGGAGGGACTTGGTCACAAGCCTGCACCTCAGGGATCGAGTCGGCAGAAGGCTGAGAACTGCACCAGAGAGAATCAAACGAACCAGAGACTGTTTTTGAAGTAGCTGTGATGAAGTGTGGCAGGCTGAGCCCTTCATCCAGCTCACTGCATCGTTCTCTTATTAGAGCTAATCTCACTTGCCCCACGGGAGAGCCACAGGAGCTGCTTTCGAGGAAGGGGGAGCTCCCACTGCTGCTCTGAGAGCAGTTCTCAGGTGGAATCAAGGTTTTCATTTAGTAGTGAGAAGGCCGAGAATCAAACCTCCCCTTTCCCGTAAGGCTTCCCCTGGAATGCAGGGCTCTGAGGTCTGTGCCCCTTCCTGGTTAAGCCATTAGAGCTAGTCCCAGTTCCTGCAAGGTGTGGGAATTGTTTCTTGTCACAAGCACCGCTACCTCGGGCCCTCACCAACCAGCACGTGCTGCTCAGGGACTGTTAGAGTCATTCTGGCTTACCACACGATACAAAAAGTCTTTGGAATTCCAGCTCAGAGCCCACGGCCCCTTGGACCCAGCCCAGCCAGGCCCTGGCTGCTTCTCACCTGGTCCTGCTTCCACTGCAGCCTTCCTCACCCACTGCAGGGATGAGCGATGTGGGGTGAATGCACTCATCACGGGGTTCAGTCCCTGCTGCCTGCAAGGGGTGGGAGTCTCTGGAACATCCCCACGTGCCTGGTTTGGTTATTTCACCCCACGTACCTGTTTGATGCTGAGATATATTTCCCAGTTCTAGTCTATGTCGAGGGCATCCAGAGGCTTCGATGACTGCCACGTGCAACACACCCAGGGGACAAGAGCTCAGTGCCTGTGGCTGTCAGTGCCTCAACACCATCCTCTCCATCTGGTTACAGCCCAGCCTGCTCAGGGGGAACCTTGCAGGGGTCCTGGTGCAGCCCGCTCCAGTCACCCCATCCTGCTTCTGTCACCTTGTCCAACACAGGGCAGGGGCACAAGGTGCAAGCTGCTCTCAAACCCCCTACCAAGGACTAGTTTTGTGCTGGTCCCAGTCAGGAGCAGCTAGAGAAGGGGAAAGAGGCTGCTGGCCCCAGATGTGTGGGGCTGCATAGGAGACATCACACTGCAACCACAGATACACAGGGCAAGGGGGTTATAACAGGGGGAATCTGGAGTAACTTTGAGGGTGGTGAATTTGGCCACAGCACTCTGCTGTTGCAGTGACTGTAAGTGATGTACAAAACATGGTTTTAACAGGTATTTGTTAAACAAGTCAGTTTTGTTTTTATTAAACCCAATTTTGGTACAAGCAGGTCATTCCTGAGATTCATTTACAAGGTTTGCTTTACGACAAAGAGAAACTGGGGCCTCTCCCTGCTCTGTGTGGAGTCAGACTGGGGCACAGACGTCACGCTTCGGTTTAACCTGTTGGGGTTTTTAAACAAGTATGTGTGTAAGGGGAAGTCAGTCTGTTACAAACACAACTCACAGCCAGGAACACCCAGTCTCCAGCTTTAAACCATTTCCCCTCTGTTAACATAGAACCTTTAGCTGTCCTTTAAAACAGTTCCCTTCTCACCCACCGCGTCCCACCGGTGTTACCCATCCCGAAGGAGCGGTGGGAGGTGGGCAGGGTTAAGGTGTGAGGCACAGCTCTGCAGCCCCAGAACAAAGGCTGGTTTGGTTATAAACCTGTGAGGCCAAGGAGGAAAGCTACACGGAAGAGTTATTGCCAAGAAACGTGAGAATGCAGCAGAAAGGGACATTAGGAGGCTCTCCAGGTCCGTCCCCAAACCAGAGCGAGGGAGGACACACAGAACCCCCACTGCAGCAGCAGCAAAGCCGAATGCTCCCCTCGCCCTAACCCGCTTTGTCCCCCATCCCCATGGAAGTTGGGTCAGTGTTAACTGCTCTGTGAGCTCACCCGGAGACCAGAGCTGTGGGTTTAGTGCAAGCCATGCAGCAGCCTCCATTAGCAGGTTTATCTTTGGGCAAGTTATCTTAGATTGCAACTTTATCAAGAAACCTGATGGAGCAAACTGTTCCCAATCAGAAGGCACGGTGCATCTTAGTCCTTGCTATATAATCTCTTCAGTGCAATATAGTGCAAGCTTAAAGGTGAAAGCACCAATTAATTTCTTCTGCATGAGATGTTTTGGCCTTAATAAATCTTCTAATTAACATATCTTCCTGATGCAATGGAGCACGCACTGGGGAGACTAAAAAAGCTACAGAAAGAACAGAAGAGAATCAGTGTTTGAGTTTCAGTTACTTACATTAAGACAACACGAGGGGTCAAAGTACAAATCTAACGTGTGGGGCTGGGCGCAGGCGTCTGAATTTAAACCATCACAACCCAGAGGAGCTCTCACGGCTGCCAAGACCTTGTTTGGAGCCCATAACCAGAGCATTGATGGGAAGTTTGAATGAGGAAAGGCTGGAGGGAAGATCTGAAGAGCTGCATTATGCAATGGTGCGGGAGAAGGAGGGAACCACCCCCAGCCTGGCCAGGGCACGCAGGCCAGGCCAGTTGCTTGTGCTTGTCCTATAGAACAGCCCAGGACAAGGAGACCAGGCTGGGTTGGGTTGTCTCCTGAAGGGAAAGCACTGACATGTCCTGGGGCCTCAGTCACTGGGCTTCAGCTCTGGAGCTGCAAAACATGGTCAGGACCTACCTCGCTGCTGAGCTTAACACCCTCTGCATTCCTCATCCTGTTGCAAGCATCTCTAGGGGCTGTGCATGGGTATTAACGAATAGCCTTAACATTGCTCCTGTGGGAGACCACTTGCCAGTGCCCATCATCCTGCATCACCAGCTGGCCCAGCTTTAAAATGACTGGTCTCTACCACCTTAATTCCCCAACTAACTCACTGGGTCGGTGATGGCTACAGGCAATGTCCCACCAGCTCCAGCCACTGCTTCTGGTCACCTCAGTACCAGAGCTGGGCACCAGCCTGGCCCAGTACGAAAGTGGGATGCCACCAGGCAGCACACAGGACATCCAGAACTGCCCCAATGCCTTTAAAGCAAGCTGCGTATTAAATGCAGACAGCAAAGGTCTTGCACACAAGCCAATTCCTGCAGCAACAGCACAGTCCACCTGCACATTCCTAAGATGATCTTGGAAGCAGCCAGGAACCAGCCAAGATCACTGGCTTGCTTTTGTGCCTGGAACTGAGGCTGCACAAAACGCTCCATCAGAAGCAGCCCTTCAGCAAACACTGTGTGTCAGCCAACTCCACTTGTTGGCTTGGTCTGAACTGCAGCATTGATCTCAGTCCAATAACAAATAAAACCCAGAGAGACCCTAAATTACCCCAAAATAACTTCATATGTAGTGATAACACAGAACAGACTCCACGGACAGGCCTTAGGGTAAAACTTCAGCAGCAGCACTCTGAAAAGGAGCCCCAGCCTAAAGCTGTGCTTATTTTTGGCTTTAACCTAAATGCACTATGTGGAAAAAGCATCCAGCTTTGGAAGTACCACTGGGAAACCCTCCACCTCTCTCCCCTTTCATCCCACCCTTAAACCACCTCTTTGGGCAGCATCCCATCAGCCGACCTGCTGGTACATCCGGGGTACCCAGATCTACCATCTACCCAGTCACCAGATCCCACAGGAGACGTGCCAATGAGCTTGAAGGCTCCTTTTGCCCAATTAGGGATGGCATTTGAATTAATAGCATCAAATGTCTCCCCAGTTCCAGATGAGGGGCCTTTCCGCACGCTGCATGATTAACTAATTGTTAATGAGCTAGCTAATTTCATTTTGGAATGCTCCCAAGAGTCACAAGACATCCTGTGCCTGGTAACACTTCCAATCACGCCGCGCTGCCATTTCAACAGAGACCCACAGGAAATGTGCCACTAAATAAACGACACCACAAGAACTCAAAATACACGTGAGATTTAATAAAAGAAAACAACGTACAAAGTGAGTGGAAAGAAATGAAAGTCAAAAAAGAACCCCAAAACCAACCAACAAACCCCCACATTGGGATGGCAAAGGGAAGGGATGCTGCAGGGCCCCAAGGCTCTGAGCCAACCTCTCCAGCTCCACCCCGGGGCATCCACCGTAGCCAGACATGAAGCTTACAGAGCTCAGAGCCCCACAAAACATGTTTTAAATTAGAAAGCAGACAACATACATGATGGTAAATGGTTAAATGATAAAAAACAATGGATAGTTTTCCCCATTAATACCAACCTTTTACAGATACATGGATAAACCAACTGCAAGATGCTTAACTGAACAGTTTCGGTCAGTTCTGAAGGGGTTTTCCTTCACTTCTTTTAGCCTACAAGATGTAAGTCTTGGGACTGGATTGAGATTAGCATCACCTTGTATTTGTAAGTTGTTAAATAAAAACAAGATCAGAACTACCCTACATACCACACAGTGAGACCTTGTCTCAGCCAAAGGGAAAACCAAGTAGTAGAGAAAAAAGTATGATTGAATCCCATTGGGGAGATTATGGTGCTGAGCGTGCTAAAGAACAAGTAACTACAAGGAAAAGGGATGTCTGTCACAATACAAAGTCAATGTAATATAATAATCATCATCATTAAAATATTGTTACATACATTCTGAATGTCTTCATCAGAAAAAGCTGGGAATTTCTCCACAATGCCCATGGATCTGAAGGTTTTTACTCTTTCATCATTGCTCTAAATAACCCAATTTCCTAACTCTAGGACAAAAGAATTGATCTCTGATGAGCCAGGGCAGTTAAAATCATTTGCATAGATCTTGCTGGCTGCAGCATGAGATCGGGAGAGAACGATCGATTGGAAAAGGCTCTTTGCACACCCAGGATCATCGGATGTGGTTTTATTTTATCCCGGCCTGCACAGCAGCAGCCTTGAGAAGTAAAACTAACAGTAAACCAAACAGTGCTGCTCCCTCGTGCAATTAGTGCACCAGAGCTTCTCCCATCAGCAAAACACCAACGTCCTGCCCATCATTCACTACATGGCTGGACTGCGGTCAGCGTGAGCTGGAATTCTCTCCTTGCATGTAACAATAGCTTGGGTTCCTCATCCATTTCTCTGAGAACAAGACATGAACCCTCCTACATTTGACTCTTTAAAACACCCACCTGGAGGCACAGCCTTACGCATTAATGCTCAGCTTTCAACAGACTCCTAATGAGCACACACAGCTCTTCCTCTTTGACAAGCAGCCTCTCCGGAGGGTACCCGTGAGGTCTCTGTGAGGCTCTTTCTCACCAGCATCCAGTAACACTGATTTGCAGTATATCCAAATGAAAGGCCGCATGAAAAGAGTTTAACACCTGAGCATGTACTGAGAAAGGAAAATGAACAAGAACAAACCCCTGCTGTACTGGGATATGCAAGTTAGAGAACCTCAGCTTAGAATCCAGCAAGGGCTGCCCTCACACAGACCACAACAGCCAGGGCGCAAGGCTGTCCTGTACCTCAAAGAAGGAATCTGCTGACAGCTTAAAGACAAGCTTTAAGGAAGAAAGCATTAGAAAAGCCCTGTAACAGGGACAGCTAGATGAAAACGCGCACCCTCACAACTAACACTTAGCCAGCCTGTCTTCTCATAAGCTCTAAAGACACTAATGGGGGTTAATATAAAATAATTGCTTTCTTTTAGCCTGTTACCTGTTGGATGGATGGAATTGGGCCCAACTATTATTCCATGACGACAGAGCTAGTAAGCCTCTATTCAGCTATTGTCCTGCCTGATCACAGAGTGGTTTGAGTGGAAGAAACTAACATTGAGCCTTATTATTCCTCTGAGCTGAGCTGCCCAGGAAAACCAGGCTGTGATTTCCAGGCATGAAGAGTGTTAAGGGAAGCACCTTCCAAGAGGAATAATGCCTATCAGTATAAATAGGGTGCATAGCTCAAGATTAGGGGAGTTTCCTTATTAGGCACATAATAAGTTTAAGGTTAAAGAGTAAAAGTAAAGATGACTGCTTAAATAGCTTTGACACACAGTAAAGTACATTGGTAAATGACAACTGAGAAGCTGCACACATCCTGCAGCTCCACATTATACAACACACTCTGATGAAAAATCTTTCTCTATAAATGTTCTACTTTAGCAGTAAACTCAAAACATTGTCCCATGAATTTTATAACCACTCTCCTTATATATATATATATATGTATGTATGTATATTTCTTATAACTGATGTAGAAAGTGTTTAGAGTAATTCAGCATTAAAATATAGAACTACCGGAACGAGGGTTACTCTGCGGAGGGCTCCCAGGGCAGAAAGTCTGAGCGCTGTTGTTTGAATGGGCTCAAATGGAGCACTCCATTAGAAAAACACAGGTTTGAGCATTCTTCACACCGCTCCTCCCTCGTGCACGTACAGGGGGAGGCCGATGAGCCTCAAGCAGTCACCAAGTGGATTACAAAGGAAAAACAAAGCTAGAAAGCAAGTAGTTAGCTGGTGGATAAGCTGGGTTCAGACAAACCGGTACGGTGGCTGGATACACGGCTGCTCGACCACTGGGTTTAGAACAGAACATCTTGGTTTAGGGATTAGTTGCCCTTGTTTAACAAAAGGTACATGGTTACTTCCTTAAAGCCTCCTGCCACACTCTGCATGGATAACAGGGAGTCCTTACACCGCCAGCACCGAAGATGCTCATTTTCTCTTTCACTTTGGTCCACTCACACAGTGTTATGAGAAGGGTCACAGGGTGGGAAACTCAAGCAACTTAACACATGAAAGCACCAAGTCCACTCTTGGCCTGCAAGTCTGTGTGTGATTAACTGAAAGAAACAAAGCATAAAAAACAAAAGCATAAATTAAAGTTATGAAAACGCAACAAAAAGCAAAATGTAGCGAAATATGTTAAAAACAAAACAAGGGAAGAGAAGGGCAAACGCTGCTCAGGCACCTGAAGACCAATGGATGAGAGCAAATTCCACACCGGGGCACAACCTGCCTGGCACAGGGAAGCACAAGGGGGAACCTCAGCACAAACACTCGCATTTCCCCTTGACACCTGCAATTCGTCTTCATTTTTCACTTATTAAAGCCACTAAAGCACTGTGTTGAAACCGGAGATGACAAAAGCTTTGACCAGCTCCCCTGAGCATAGAAACAAAACCACCCCCTCTCCAA
The DNA here is from genome assembly GCA_039720435.1 of Amazona ochrocephala. Classification (NCBI taxonomy): domain Eukaryota; kingdom Metazoa; phylum Chordata; class Aves; order Psittaciformes; family Psittacidae; genus Amazona; species Amazona ochrocephala. The sequence goes on from CM077889.1 coordinate 19,436,079, forward strand.
ATTCACAAGACGCCCCCAGCTCCTGCGAGCTCCCAATGTCTTGCCCATAAATCCAGGATACTCCTCCAGCTCCATCACATCCATACAGCACCAGAAACTCGCTGCACAAAGCCACAGCACAGCCCACACCGCGTGCTCAGCCAGTGAAGCCTCACAGGCTCCATAGGACCCCCTGCTCCTTCAGATGCCTCCCAGATGAAGCCAAAAATACACCCAACCAAAAAAGCTAAAAACCCAAATAACCCAAACCCCATTAAAACCACATCTCCCTAAGCTGTTCGTTTTATTCCCAGTGATGGTGCACCCCCTCCAGCCATGCTCTGGAGCGGAAGAGAGCCCCAGCACCAAGCAGGGTTCCACCATGCTGTGGGTGCCCCTTGGTCCTTTGTACAGCACCCGAGCTGCCTTCTCCCAGCCCCGCTCCTGACCATGCCCAGCTCCTATTCACCACCAGAAGAGGGTGTCCAGACTCGCATCTCAGGTGGGATAAAGCCAGCAAAGCCCTGGAAACCCATTTCTGTCACAGCAGATGGAGCAGAGGGCAAACCGCAGTGTTCCAGACTGGCCAGTGCACAGCACAGCACCACTGGAGCATCCCAGCACCAGCATCACTCTCCCAGGGTACCAGCGTGCAGCTCAGTGTGCTTGCCTCTTTCAAAGCAGGCCCAGCCCCAGCCTGGCCCAGGGTTCAACCCCTAATTCATGTGTGAGTTCAGCCAGATCAAACCCTGTTTTCAGCAACATACTTTACAAACTGTTTTGGATTCTATGTGTGAGGTGGGACATGCCCAGAGGATGCTGAGAGGACTGCAGGAAAGAGTGGTTCTGTGTCATTTTAACACCAATACACATTCCCAAGGAAATACGTTAAAGAATACACACTCTTATCTTCCATGGGAAGAGACAAATTACCAGCATGTCAGTGCCCAGAACGAGCTCCTCTAGTGCTGCAGTTCACAGCAGAGAAGAGTCAGAGCACAAGAACTCATCAGCAACGTGAAGCTGAACATTGTGCTGCCAAGAGCAACTCGGGTGTTGCTGCTCTCCATGGTCTTGTTTTCCTTTTCATCACTAGAAGGCTCAGGAGCACTGTCACCGGCCTGTGCTGGATCTGACAGGATGCAGTTCAGACTCTTACCATGCAACAGGAAGTAACAAAAGATGCTGGAGTAACAGAATTCCCAGCTTGTGTGATGCTGCTGCTCATTTTGCTCCCTGGCCAGTGTTCCTTGAAGACTGGCTTGAATGGAAGCAGGATCACACACCCCCCTTTTCTTTTTAAACCTGTTTGCCCATTCCTGCTCTCTCTTTACACCTTCAGGTGCCTGAAGGAGCATTATTTACATGCCCTCCTCCACACTCCTGCTGGCTTCAGCAGTGTGCATTAACTTGCAGCAAGCTCAGATACGAATTCTGCCTGTAGGGAAAAGATCTTTCTCGAGAGCAGAGCTGTGTCCTGGAGCCCTATTTCACACGGAGCCCTCATGAATTCCCAATGCATCTTCTCTCTAAGCTGCCGTTTCCTTCTTTACAACTCTGCCTCTAAAAACAGCTCTGCAGAGGGCCCCAAGCCTACAGATGACAGGGACCACATCTGAGAGACGCTACAACCGTGCCAAGATCATCCCACGCCGCTCTGCTGGGGAGAAGATGCGGCTTGTGCTGGTCCCCAGGCGCAGAGAGCTGGCTCCACAGCGGCAAGGGCAAACCCTCTGCGACTCTCGGCCTTTAGAGAATGGCCCCAAAGTGCAAATCCCTCTCCCCTGCAGCACCACTTCCCCAGGACCCCTTCTCTTTAAGCAGAGTCAGAAGAGTAGGAACCAGGATTCCAAAATCCCCTTTTCCATCTGCTGCCTAAAGCATTGACCAAACAAAGCATCCCAGCAGACGCTGACCTTCCCGGCAGCAGAGCAGAAAGACTCGAGCTCAGTCACTTACTTTTTCTTGTCTTTGTCCTTCTTCAGCGGCTGCTGTGAGGTAGCCTGCAAGGATTGGGACTGCAAGGTTTCCACCGCTACTTTCCGCCGGTTGAAGGCGTTCATCTCCTCCTCCAGCTCCCTCCTCTTCTCCTCCACCTTCCGTTTCTCCTCCTGGTGTATCCTCTTTAAGTGCTCAAATTTCTCGTGCAGCTGAGGGGAGACAGAGCCTCTGAGCATCGCACCCAGCGCAACCACGGGGCTGTGACCCCCGGCCCGGCTTCACCCCACACGAACCCCCACCGCCGCACAGAGACCGGCTGCACGGTGGGGTCCAGCAGCGCCCCTGCACCGTGCCAGCCCCAGCAGAGCTGACCTTCACCAAAAGCAGTGAAAACACAGTGAATTCAGGTCTGCTGTGAGCTGGATGCATCACATGCATCAAACCAGGAGAGAGTGTGTGCCCTGCTATGTGCACTGAGGATCCCTGCTCACTGTGCAGCAATGCAGGGGCTCTGTGGACACTGTGGGCTCTTTACTCCTCACTAGTTTTGAAGATGGTCATTTATCTCCTCCCCAGCCCTGATGGTTGCTCGTGGCCTCACAACACTGACCTGGGGATTCCAGCTCCCCCCTTTCCTCTGCTGCCCAGGGAGCCATCCGACATGGATGCTCACCAAACCATCCCGCACTGCCCTTCCCTCACCAGACAGCATCCGAGTCTCCTACACCCAGCACAGGACGGGCAGAGCTGTTGTTTCTGAGGCACTTCAACCAGGGATGCTGTTTTGAAAACATTACCCCATGTCCCCTCTCCGAGTGGGGGAACGTGTGTGTGTGTTTGTGCTTTGGCTGCTCAGCTCCAGAGCTGCATGTGCTCTCCAGGATTCATGCTGCCCAGTCCCAGCCCCTATGCTGGCTGCATTTCGGGCTCCTCTCACGGGTTTTTGGCACACCCACCTCTCTCTCCTTCTCTTTCAGCTCTGCCTCCGTCTCCTTGACTTTGTTAACAAACATTTGTCTCATCTCTTCCTCTTTCCTCTGGAGCTCTCCCAAGAACTCTTTCCTTTTGGTCTCGTACGTTTCTTGGAGGCTGGGGAAGAAAGCAAACAAACTCCAGACACCGGTGAGTTAGGGATGGGGAAACGCACGCCTGCCTGCATTGCCTGAAGACAAACAGGGGAGGGAACGCTCAAGTCAGCTGCAAAGTTCAACCCGGGTGCAAGCTCCTTCCAGCCCAGCATTGAGGATGTTACCTACAAACCTTCCTTTTGGAGTGTCAGTAGCAAGCTACTGCCCTATATGGATGCTATAGACATGAAGGCCGCTCACCTGAAGGGCTGGCTGTCAGGATCTGTGTCCTTGAAGCCCATCTCCTCCAGCTTGCACCTCCTGTAGAGCTCATAGTGGCGGGTGTGAGTCTGCTCCCGGAGATCCTCCATGTTGACCCGGATCAGCATTTCCCGCAGCTTCACGAAGTCGCAGTGACTTTCGTTCTCAACTGATGGAGGCAAAGGGAGAGCTCAGCAAACTGCACACACAGCAGAGCACGGATGCAGACTGACTGCAGACACTCCCCTCCCAAGGGCTTCTAGCTGTTGTCCCACACAGAGCACAGCACAGCCCCTTGGATGCAGGGATTCCCATCGACCATTACTGCCTGCTGGTAGGAATAGAATGGGAATTCAAAGGGAAGATTGGCCAACCCACAAAAGGCTGCACAGGACATTTCTGCAGTGTTCAGCACAGGGCACCTCCATGCGCATGTGCTGGCAGGAGGGCAGAGCTGGATGGAGAGGGTGCCCTGCACACACGAGGCGGGTCTGCAGTGGGTGCCTGGCAGGCAGCACCTTACCTTGCACCACTCCCCATGGGTACTGCCGAGCTCTCACCAGCTTGTTCCCAACCTTCACCTCCTCCATGCTGCCGACCACAGCAAAGGGCAGATGAGCCTGAAACAGAGCCAAGGAGAGACTGAGTGCGTGAGCTCGGAGATCGGCCTCACCACGGGATCCCCCTCACCCAGGACCTACTCCAAAAAGTTCTTCCCCTGAATTTAACCTCCAGTACTCAGAGCAGCCTCTACTGTGAACTGGGATGCCGCAGCAGAGAGCAGCATAAAGCTGCAGCACAACTTATTGGCACTGCTAGCTGGACTGGATGGGGAAATATTGTAGGAACACCATGATCATCACTGATGTCCCTGTATCCATTTGTCAGGTTGTTCTCGCAGCTCTTTCCCCACACCAAGAGCGGGGCACTCCCTGCCTTGCAGAAAGCATAAGCAGAGACATCCGTAAACAGGCCTTGGCAGAGCAGTTTGTGTGTGGGCACTGGAAGGGACGTGAGCAGGATACAACATGTGCTCTGCTCTCCAAGCCTGCAAAGCACAGAGCGCAGCGAGGGAACAGGGCACTGTCCTCAGCGCCGCAGGAGCCGGCGCTTCAGTTGGATGAGGCTGACAAAACCCTTCATGTTTAGGAAGAAAGGGATCCACAAGTGTGGAATCGGTAGAGAAGTGGCCAAGAATATTTTCGCTGGGTCATGGACCAAGCAGCCCCAGCTCCCCTTTCAATCCCCAGCTCATACAGCTTGTGATTGCTTTAGATTGTTGTAGCCTCCAATTTCTTATGAATACAGCAAAAGAAGAGCCATTCTGGTGAAAACTCCCATCTGCTTGACCCAGAAATCAACTGGCTATTGAGATTTGAAGTAAACTTAAAAAGGGGGGTCAGGAATAAAAGACAATGCATTGAATCAGAAACAGCCATGCAGGAAGATGCTCGTCCTGATGAAAAAGCTGCTTTTTAGTTACAAAACCAACATGAAGGCATTCCAGCTGTTCTGACTGCAATAGCTGCACTCTGTCTGGGAGGTGGGAAACCTGCAAGTGTATAGCACGTGCTCCAGCCAGGTCTGGAGTTGATCTTTGAATCCCAAAAAGACAAAATAGAGTCGAATCATTTTTCTTCTCTACTTTAAACCGGGGTTCTCTGCTCAGCCTTAAGTGAGGAATAATGTACACCTTAACTGTAAGTTTCATTCCCAGTTTCCCCCTCCTCATGGGAGGCGCAGCCTCAAAGGCAGAGAGAATGAATTTTAAAGGAAGTATTCCTCAAACAGTCAATAAAGCAGATTTTAGAGCAGTTTCTCCAGAGAGCCCCCAGATTCAATCAGAGCCACGCTGTAATTAACTGCACACAACAGCCTTGGGCATCTCTCACATCCTCAGCTCAGCTCTCAAACAGATTCAGTGCCATCGGTGTGACTGGAACCGCTACTCACGTTCATCACCGAGTTGATCTCAGCGACCGCTTCATCGTCCGTGGGGAACTGGTAGATCTGCACCCCATTGCTGACCAGCTCGCTCATCACCTTGATCTTGAACTTGTGCAACTCGCTCTTGGAGATGGTGTCTGCTTTGGCAATGATGGGGATGATGTTCACCTGCAGCAGGAGGAAGGAAGGGTGAGCAGCTGCCTGATGCCTGTGGGTGATCCAGGTCCTACCCCTGCGGCTGCTTTGCCTTTCACACAGCCACAGAGGTGCTGTGCTTTGCATGCGTTGCAGCATGAACCCAGCTGAACACTAGAGGGAAGAGTTTTCCAGGCCTGATTTGGCTACAAGATTCCAGATAAAGCACAGACAAACATCCTGCAATAAATACACAAGGAGCAGATCAAAGCCTCTGCTCGTGCCTATGCGTTTTGTTGTTACACGCTTCGAGGGAGGCAGGGGTAGTGTAACTGTCACATCTCCAGTTATCACCTATCGCTTCTGGCTGCGCTGACAAGCTGCTTTAGAAGACAAGCACAAGGATGACAACGCTGCAGTGAGCTGGTGGAGCCCTTCCCATGCCTCAGCAGGAGGAGCTGATGCTTTTACAGCAGCTACAGCACCTTTCCAAGGACTCCCCAAGCCTCTCCATGTGGATCACAACTCGGGCGTGCTGTGTGGATGACACAGACCCCCTGGGAAAGGTGCAGGGTGCCACAGAGCACAGAGGTTGGGTGTCCTGCTGCTGTTGCTCAGCTCTGGTTTCACATCGCACTCACCCCATAGAGCTTCATCAACACAGGGTTCAAAGCCACCCACAAGCTGCAGCATGGGGAGGTCCCCACTATGCCTGGTACCCATCAAGATCAAGAGCAAACAAGGGCCACATCCCCCACGCTTCAGGAGGGATGTGGTTCACTGTGTTACTCATGCTTGAGAGAGCTGCAGCAGGGCAGGATCTGTCACAGGAACCTCTATTAGATTATGCTGCGACGGCCAGAAAAGCCAAGTGCCACACTGCAAACCACTGCTTAAACAAACAACACAACTCCTCTGTCTGAACAGCAGCCAAATTCACAGCAGCGACAAGCAAGAATTGAGACAAATGAGGGGAAAGTCTGATTTGCCATTTCACAGCTCCCAACAGCCAAGGCTTTTTGTCCTACAGAGCCATTCAGAGCAGCCATTTGGGCTCCAGTGGGTGCCATTCGTATAAATAACCTTGCTTTCCCAGCTCAAGTTCTCTTTGTGGCTCAGTGTTTTCCATACCTCGTGTTCCTCCCTCCTCCCTCTGGTTTAGCACCCACTGAATACAGGAGCATTTACTTGCTCCAGAAGAAAATCGTCTTAATTTGCTCATTGCAAATATATCCGAGGGGATAAATTCCTTCCTTTTCTCAGCCGCTGACCTGGCCTCTTTATCAAGGACCACAAACCCGCACGGAACGAGGTCTATTTCTCCTCAGCAGGTCAGTGTCCCCATTACCAACGTAAAAAGGGCCATGACCACAGCTGGGTGCCTCACTGACCTGCTCAGAGCAGGGCAGCCACAGCTTCTCTGGGCACCCTGTGCCAGCGCCTCAGCACCCTCACAGGGAACAGCTTCTGCCTAAGAGCTCATCTCAGTCTCCCCTCTGGCAGGTTAAAGCCATTCCCCTTGGCCTGGAATTATGACCCAAGGAAATCTGTGCTTCATACAAGACACTGAACTCAAATGCACACCCATGAGACCCACCACCTTCTCAAGTCACGAAGGGCAGGCAATTATCTACAGCTCATAAACAGCACTGGAAACCATCCAGGACAGCAACAGGGAGCCACGGGATGCCCACAGCAGCACGCAGCTGGGCACCACTTCCCAGGGCAGGGCTTGTTTCACATCAATACATCACCTCCTCATCTGATACAGGGGCAACTTCACCGATCTCCTTTCCCCAGGTGAAACCCAATGGAAAGCCAACCCCTGCCTGCTCGTACGTGCTTCCCACCCAGCAGCCATTCCATCTACCCAGAACCACTTCTGAAGATGCTTCTAGCTCTCTGGCTGTAACTGAATACCCCGAGAGCAGCTGGCCATGAGCTCAGCCAAACAGATGATGTATTACAGTACAATGGAAGGTTCTGTTTATGAACCAGCTTTACTCAGAAGGGACTTTGTAAACTTTACACTAAAGGCAAGCTTTGTTATTGAAATCACCACCCAGATTCAGAAGCCTGCCCAACACCTGGTGCCGTGCCATGGTGTGCTGGAGCAAAGGTGTAACCGAGCCTCAAACCCCTTGTTAAACTAGTCCCAGAAGCTGAGTCAGCAGAGCACACCACAAAGCACTGCTTCTGATACACCTTTTGTCTCCATAGGCTCCATTCTCCAGCTATAACATAGAGGCCACCAGGCATCCACAGCTTCCCAAGGGGAAAGCCAGGTTCAGGTGTGCTCCCAGGGCTGCAGACACGAGGCAGAGCATGTCACCTCCCTGCTGTCACCACTCGCTGTGACCGGTGTGGAGCAGGCAGAAAGCTGCCTGGGGTTTGCTGACACCCACTGCACTCTGCCCCAGGCATAACCATTCATGTGCATTGGAAAGGGGGCTCAGCGCTGTCATGCACAAATCCTGGAGTGCCTGGAAAGCACCTTGATGGCCTGGGATGCAGAAACGCAACAGAAATCCCTGACACCCAGCAAACGTCAGTGGTCTCAGGTTGCTTATTCATGTCCATGTGCCTCCTTGTGCAAAGCCACCACACCACCAAACCCAAGATGTGCTCACACTGTGGTAAGAAGGGAAATGAGAGCAAAGGGACAAAAGGACTCCAGAGAGGACAATTTAAGTGGAAGTTTAGAAATACAAAAAGCTGCGTGCGCACAAAGTCCTCATCTCTGCACGAGTACAAAGGATTTATTTTGGTACTACCCAAGGACCACATTAAAAGCAGCCACAGGGAGATGTGAAAAGCAGGGAATGCAGAAGGAGAGGAAGGGAAGAGCTTTGTGGGACCACCAGCACCAAGGGGAGTCATGCTAAAGCTTTCCTCCAAGCATATTTCTGGGGATGTGTAATGCTGGCAGCACACCAAGAGACAAGAGTTTATTGAGGGAAAGTTTCTGGATGCCTGATGAAGTCAGTGTAACAGCTACCAGGGTTACAACAGCCACTGCAACGGGAGGGCAGTGCCTGCTCTGCAGTGGAGCCAAGGGAAAGCAGGCCAGCAGCCCTGGGTGGAAGGGCAAACAGCAGGGACCTTGCACGGGGGACTCTATCCAGGGCCCCCCTGTTACTGCAGAGTCCCAGCACCTTGCCTGTCTCCTCTGCAGGCTCTTCAGCATCTACCATCTGAAAGGAACCCCCAGCTGCTAACGCACTGCTCTGGAAGACAGGAAATGCTTGCGAAGAGGAGGTGCTGCTGCCACTTGTGTCCTTTGAAGCCTCCTGCAGCTCCCTGGAAGCCAGAAGTGTGTCAGAAACCTCCTCCGAGCTGCAGGAGGATCAGTGGTAGCCACTTCAGTAACCCACTGCCGCCCCAGGCAGAACAGCCTGTGCACAGAGAAACAGCCCCAGGGCAGACCCTCTCATGACCCACGTTTCAGATTCTATGACCCTGAGGATCTCTCCCCATGCTGACTCCTTCAGGAGATGTTGTGATCTCCTGTGGGGACCACCTGGCACTCACAACACATCCTTACCTGCACATGTGCAAAGAGCAGGTAATGAAGTTGCAGCTGATGGCTCTGGTAAATACGAGCTAACCTGGGTAAGAATCTTACAGTGGGGGATGCTCCAGCTTCACAGCTGGCTGGGAAACACATTTTGCACCCGATATTCCTCAGGAAAGGCAGTGAGAAAACAAGCACAAGACCTCAGCATCCACCAGGACAGATGAAGTTTTATCAGAGCCCTCTAAATGGCTCAGCTATGAGGCAGGAAGGGGTCCAGCACTGACACAGAAGCAATAAACACTCCCAGGCAGATGGACCATGGTGTCCAACCCCTTACCTTGCTATCGAGCTTCTTCATCGTGACCAGGTCCAGGGACTTGAGGGAGTGGCCGGTGGGGGTGATGAAGTAGAGGCAGACGTGGATCCTCGTGTCGTGGTAGTTGAAGAGGGAGCGCCGGATCTTCAGCTCCTCTTGTAAGTAATTTTCAAACTGCGTGTCAATGTACTCAACTATCGGCCTGTAACTAAAACCAGACCATTAGCAACCCAGGCCTGGGGCACAGCGGAGGCGTCAGGGGCTCGACCGCTATAAAAGCAATCATGAGACTCAAACGATGCAGCCTCACAACAGGAGGAGTGTGGCATTTCCACACAGACCTTGTAACCCAAAGGTTCCTGGAGTCTCCTGAGGCTGCCCTGGAAAATAAGGACACTGGAACACGGAAGGACAACTACCTCCCCACATCTAACTTTGCCCAGGTCTCCGGGCTGAGCCATCTGGCCGCAGCAAAGCAGCGTGACCAAGGAGAGACCTTGGAGTCCCAGAATGCCTTTACCTCGGGCTTGAACAAGATGTCTGTGTAATTAAATGAGACAGGTCCAGCGACGCTGGTCACTGTCAGAACAGATCATTCCCAACCCTGCACTGAGGACAGCTTGTTAACTGCTCACGCTCCTGGAGGACACCATTCTCCGCTGGACACACCTCCTATGACCTCTCTTTGGGGCTCCTCACCCAATTCACTCTACACTTAGTCCCCAGAACCAGAGCCACTGCAGGCAGCTGCTCCATTAACAGAAACATGGACACATAGGGCTGCAGGCACTTTGTGTCCAAGCACCAGAGGCAAGCCCAGGGAAGCCCAGCAGACGGCATGGAACCTGCCTTTCATCCTTATTTATCTGGTCCCCGAAGCCAACGGCATCCACGATCGTCAGCTTCAGGTGCACGTTGCTCTCCTGCAGGTCGTAGGTGCGTGGCCGCAAGCGGACTGTGCTCTCGTAGTGACTGGCCTCCTCCGTCTCAAAGGTGGTGTTGAAGAGGGTGTTCATTAGTGTGGATTTCCCAATGCCCGTCTCACCTGGGAAGCAGAAACCATCAGCTCACTGCAGCATGAGCCTGTCGCAGGTACTTCAAAGGATGTTAATTACAGAGCAGAGTAAATTACACTGTGAGAGGTTACTACAAATTGCTGTGCACGGACATATAATTCTCACACTGGTAACTGCATTCTTGAGGGCCTCCCATGCTTAACGCAAAGCCAACACAGAGCACTCTGCTCTCATCTCCACAGCGCAGCAAAACACTGTTTTCCTTTGGAGAAAATGACCCTTGGAGAACCAGTAAGGGCAGGATCAGGACAAGTTTCCCCTCTGCAGCCCCCCTGTTCCAACAGCCACTGAGGGACACCTGGGATGCATCACAAACCAAGCTCTATCCCAGAGTGTTTGGCTCAAAGGCATCTATGAGGCAGAAAGGCTTTGAACTGCTGCTCCTGGTAACTAAACTCAACTGGTATCTTCCGGATCAGCCTACAAGGGGCTCCATTTAAACTCCTCATTCACTCCACGCAGCCCTATTGGCCAAGGGAGTGAAAAGAGGCAAAATCCAAGGCAATAACCTACTCCGTGCCCATTCTGGGAGGTCTGTTGTGCTACACCTTCAGCATAGACAGCCACTGCTCCCTGACCCTGCGAGGAGCCCTTTGGTGCATGTGGCAGAGCAGGAGGGTGAGCAAGCGCCTGTTCAGGGGAGGTACCACTCCTGCTGCCAAGGGGTTGGGGCTTTTTGCTTCTCCAAGCACTACATTCTGCTCTCCACTGCAGAATAAACACCTCGTGGTGCTCAGAACAGAGCAGAGGTACGGGCTGTGTCCTACCTGCTATGGCCAAGAGTGTGCAGGGCAACGAAGCAGCCCAGTGCTCCAGACTGAGCTGAAAGGAGTCATGTGGGAGCTCACTACTGACATAAGCCACATCCTCCAGAGCCATGTTCTCTTTGGGCAGGGTGAGGGCCAGGCAGGGAGCTGCTGTCCCTGGATGCATTTCTGCTGTTCTAGCAGGTTACAATACTGCAGATTCATACACAAGAACCAGCCAAAGTAAAACTAATGCTCAGCTCAGCTCTGGAAGGAATTGGTTCCTAGCGCTCCAGCAGCATTGCCCGCTCACGTCAATACCGGAGTTAAAAACCAAGCCCATAATGAGGTTATTTCTTCTCACAACTGCTCTCAAGCTTCCAGACAAATACTTTACAATCAATAAAAGCAGGAACACTCCCTCTCCCTTTCCTAGCATGGGGGGGGGGCACGCTTCCAGCCCTTTGACTCACCTAGGAAAGCATCAGCCAGGCACAAGCCCGGTGCCAGCCACCCCAGTGTGCAAGTATCTAACATGTCTCTTAACCCTTCCTATAGCAAAGCTGCTGCAGCACAGGAGATGAGCAACACCTCGCTGATGATGGGGCTCTTCTGGTTTCAAGAATCAGCCACTGGACCTCCCTGCCACTCTGTGCAGCTCCTGCACGAGCAGCTCAGCTCAATGCAGACCTGGATGGCCCCACACACGTTTCCTCCCCCACCTCCTCACCAAAGCACAAAGGGGATGTGTTTAAGCTTTTCCCCATATTCTCCCTGATTTGGGGCAATGAGCCTCCACCAGCCACGTGTGAAGGTCCCAGCTCGGAAGCACCGAGCTCCAGAGAGCTCAAGTCCGCTGGAATTAAACCCCCTTTTCAAAGACTTGGGCATTTGGCTTTGCTCAAAGCCAGCACCGAGGCTGCGGCACAGCACAAGGAACAAATCCCGGTCCCAGCCCATGCCTGTGTGCAGAGCACAGCGCTCACCCACGCAGAGGATGTTGAAGCTGAAGCCCTGCGTGACGGACTTGCTGACCAGCTGATCCGGGAGGCTGTCGAAGCCGACATGGCCCCCCAGGGAAAGGTTCCTCTTCTCTTCATTCTGGGAGGGAGAAGAAGCCGGGTTAGCGAAGTGCACTGGGATGGGGAATCGGACTGGGGAGAGCACCACCAAGGCCAAGGAACACCCCCCCTGCTGCGCCCAAACCCTGGTGCTGCCTGCAAGGGCTCGCGTTTTGGCACAGCACAAACCCCGACAGCCACCCCCAAAGAGAGAGGGGAAATACTGATCTTAGCAGGGAACTGGGGGAACTGAGCTAACAGGCACAGAGGAAAGAAAACAGTCGGGCATCAGCTCCAACTGCGTGCAGCTGGGAGAGATTAGCAAAGGAAAGCTACCAGCCTGTGTCTGAGCGCTCGTTTCTCCTCCTTTTGACCTGTGTTTTGTTAAACCTCCAGTGCTGAGCTCAGCGCCACAGGCTCTGCATCCCCCCAGGTACGTGATCATTTCCCTTTGCTATTGCCATGAGCAGTGTGGGGCTGTTCGCTCGGGCATTCAGGAGTGCTGCTCGCACAGGCAGGACAAGGAACCCTCTTGCTTTACCATCTGTGACCACAGCTTTCCACCTTTCCTCTGCTGTTCCTCTTCCTGTCTCCCCCCATGCACTTGATTCTTCCTTCTGTCTCCTCCCTCCCCCAGAGGAAGCGGATCACCTGTAGGAAGCTTTGCTTGGAAACCAAGACAATAAACATCCGAGGAGACAATAACAGGTCTGTGCCCTGCGTTGTACAGAAAAGCAAACCAGGTCAGCTGCGAAGCGCAGAACAGAGGAGCTCACAGAAGGGCAATTTCTGCTTCTAGTGGCTAAGAACAGGAGAGTTTGGATTTCCAGACATTGCCACCTCTCTACAAAACTAAGCAACACCTCAGGGGTGCAGCCTCTCGAGCACCGCCGTCCTTCCGTGGGAAGCAGATATGGGATTTCAGAGCATGAGTCACTCACCTGCACGTATTCCTTGGAAAAGGACTCTTTTTTTCTTAATCCCCAGCACGCAGCGGAAGATGGGGATGGGAAAAGTCAATGCCCTTTGCCTGGCTTTGGTGCTTCTCTTTGTCCCCGACAATTTGGACTTTGAGACTGCGAGACAAGAGCCTAAGCTGGCTGTCAAGCTTTAACTCGAGAGGAAAATAAAAGCCAGGCCACGATAAGCCTTGTGCATCACTCTATGCCTGCAGTAAGAAGCTCAACAAAACACCAACCTTTGTTCATCTGCATCTCCAGTCAAAGCCTGCCTTAGTTCTGCCCTTGGGAGAGCAAATATTGTCAGCTTTGTAAAACAAACCACTTCAATCACAAGGCCAACACGTGAGCAGCTGAGGCAGCCCCGAGGCCCCATGCACAAACCTCCCTGGTTAGCATTCGTTACCAGCTTCCAGCTGATTCCAGCCCAGCGCTCTCCCAAGGGACTCCCTGGACACAAACACAACCGAATCCCAGCTGGGTTCCTACAATCAAGTCTGCTTCATCCCATCAGGATCGATCGTGCTAAGAGGAAATCGCAATCATTTAAAGTTTCCTATGGGAGAGGTGGCATCAAGTAAGGTTTTACGGTGGCCAAGAGTTGAGGTGAATTAAAAGGGGCCCCGAGGACAGGGAGATCTCAAAGTTAAGCTTTCTCCCATTCATCTGTCACCACATGGAGATGTTAAAGCTCAGACTGACACCTCTGCAGGGATGGATCCCAAGCGCAGGATGAGTCTGTGCTGATCCAGGCAGCCCAACGCTGGACCACAGATCCAGCACAGGATGGTGCAGCCGCACAGGGATGGGGGATTTGGACGCATGGGGGCTCAGCGCTGTTCAGGTTTGCTTTGCCTTTTAGGAGGAGCCACTGCAGGGCTGGGGGCTTCCTCAGCCCCCACTTGTCCTCCTCTCCCCTCTCCAAGCCACCACTTGGGGAGCTCAGAGCGCCGGTTCCCAGCGCTGCGGAGCGGGGACAGCCGAGCTGTTCCCACAGAAAGCCACCGAGTTCGACAGTGACACTTTTGTGTCTTTTCACTGTAAATAACAAACAAAACCAAGCAAACAAAACCAAACCGGAGAGCCCACAAGGACGTTTTGGATGGGAAACAAATGAAGGCTGCCGGTGGCTATGATTAGGCTGCGAGAGCCCGAGGCTGGGAGGAGGTTTCCAGGCAACAGGCAGCACCACTGCTCCGCAGTTTAAAATAGGCTCCAGCTCGGCAGGGCTGCATTGAGAACCCAGTCATGCCGTGGCCGGAGGAAACCCAAATGTGCTCACACAGGGCTTGCTTTTCTCCTCTCTTCTGGTGCTTGGCTGCTGTTGGGTCAGGACAAGAATACCCCGAACTCCAAACGGCTCTGCTGCTCTTAGAGCTGCTGAGGCAACCAGGCAGCTCCAGGGACAGCCTTTGACAGTGACCTTGAAATGCAGTTGCCTTTGATTTCTATGAGCAGCAATAATAACCTGGTTCAAGTTCAAGACGCTGCCGATACCGAAGCAGAGAAGCATTTGATGCGCTTGCAGTGCATTCGGCTGCCACTCAGCTCACAAGGATTTTGCTATTGTTGCTGTGTTAGGACAAACAACTGCTGGAAAAGAGCAAGGCCAACAAAAGCAGCGTTAAAACCCAGGTTTTGCTGGTTTATTCCTTCTCTCCAATCCATCGAGCTCACAGACTGGGCAGCCCTGTGAATACAACCAATGCTCCTGCTCCCTTGTGCTGCTTGGTGCTGTCCAGGAGCGGAACCTCCCCACCATCCTGGTGGCACTTATCCCTGCATCGAACTGCAGCCAAACTCAGTCTCACCCCCAATGACCAACCCTTCAGGGCAGCTCCTGCTCGCCCAGGGTAGCTCCAGGACGGCTTGACATGGTTCACGTGCTAGTGAAGACATCAAGGGCACACTCAAAACCGACCTCCTTCCAGCAGCAGCAGCCAGGCTGCAAGGCTCAGCATGAACAACCAACCCAGAGCACAAATGCTGCAACACGAGGGCAGCAATAATGCAGCAGTGCAGGGCTTGGTTTAGACAAAGAATTCCAGTAGGACTCTTCCCTGTCTGGTGTCCTGCAGGACAGGAGCAGGCAGGTACGTGGCAGAGCTAGATAGGATCAGCCACGGCGAGAGCACAAACACAGCCCTGCCCTTTCCAGTTGCGCTGGTCTCTGCCACGCTCCCTCAATGCCCGATGAGATTCAGGTCTCTCACAGCCTGGAGAGAGGAATCTCCTGCTTCTCCCCAGGCAAGACCCCATCCTGGGGCTGCAAACAGCCATGAGGCAGCCAAGCTTCCACGAAGCCCATTTGATCATCTCACAGCGTGGTAATTATGAGCTTGTGATGGCTCCGAGTGCCAGCTCCCACCATAAACAGCCACTGCAGCCCTGAACATCACTTCTTAGGTCCCTAATGATCACCATATGACGGGCAGCTACCAGGGTATCACTTCACAGGCAGGCTTTGTACGTGCTCTTTGAAGATCTTCAGTGCCTTGAGCTGACCTTCAGGGCTTGAGGCAGAGAGAGAAGGCAATAATTTGTGTTTTGAACCTGGAATTGCATGGGGAAACTGAAGATCATCCAAAGGTCAGAGCAGAATTTGTTACGTTTCAAATGCAAAGTCCTTTTAACCACTTCACTGATGCTCTGGGTCAAGAAGCAGAGGCTGTGAAGGCAACGGGCTCACAAATGCACGGGAACAGCCACCACCCCAGAGGGAAATCGATCTTTGGCTCTGTTTGGCAGCCACATCACAGGACCCTTCTCCCGGCACGCAGCGGCCCCGCAGATGTGCCCTTGCAGGCACAGATGGCCACACTCAGCTGAGCACCACGGAACCAAAGAGAAACCTCCAAACACAGTGCTTCAAACCTGCTCCGAGGCACCAGCCACCCCGGCTCCACGACACGCTCCGTCGGAGCCTGGGATGCATGTGGGATGCGCAACGTCATCTGGCCCATTCCTGTGGCCACACCAGCACGAAGACACCCAGGGAACCAAAACCAGCACTTCAAGCCCACACCAGCCTCCTAAGCCCATTCACAGCAGGGTCCCACAGACCGTGCTGTGCAGCAGGACTGTGGGGTGGGAGGAAGCAGAGGCAGCATCGCTGTGGGTAGCTGGCCACAAACCATGTCCATAGAAGATTATGTGTTATTTGGTCCTTTATTGCAAGCGAGACAAGGAAAGGCATCAGAGAAACACACAGACACCAAATCCAGACCCCTTTAAGAGGGGCAGCATGGCATTCACACATTCATTAGGCTCTTCCTCATAGGCAGAAGGACTGAAGAACCCTGTGAGGCTGCAGCATCGAGCACTGTGCCTACGATCCTTTAAAAGCCAGCAGTCTGATCACAGCTTCTCTTCATGCCTCACCTCCAAATTAGCATCGGTTTCACTTTGCGTCATCACATTTTCAGCAACTTCTCCCAGCAGAAGCGGCTCTGTCACTTGTGCAAGCCATGGGGGATGGCAGCAGCGAGGACACCAGCTCTAGCTCTGGGTCTGTCCTGGCTAGGGCTGCTGGTGCAGAGCGGAGCAGCTCGCTCTGAGTTCAGATGAGCTGCCGCTGTTGTCCTCCCTCCTCTCACACCAGGAGCAGCATGAACAGACTGTGACATCAGTTGTTAAAATAAAGACTTTGGGAAGTGCCATCTTTCAACTGATCTCCACAAGAAACGTTCCTGCTGACGTGTGCTCGTGCTTTGTGCTTCAGACAACCTCAGCTGCGCTTTCCTGACCTCTTTCCATGTTTTACACACACGCTTATAAGAGAGCAAGAGGCAACAACACAATCTGTGCACAGCACTTTCCCATGGTGCCTCAATCCCCACTACTGAGGCACACTTCTGTATATAAATTCCTCAATCCTGGATGACATCTTGACCTTTAATACCAAATCCTCCAGGACTTTGCAGTGCGAATCCCATTCCAACCTGGGAACAGTCCATCACCTTCCCACCAATGCCCTGCAGTAGCTGGGCAGCACTGGACATACCATGGGTGCATCACTTCGCACTGCAGTGGCACAGGCAGCCGTGGAGTCAGGGCGCACGGTGCCAGGCTCCTTGTGAAGCACAGAGCGCAGAGATCCCCCCCTCCAATTCACAATCAAACCAAACACAGCGAGGAGCCAGCACTCGCAGGCTGCAGCTCCCGCTCAGCGTGACTCAGGGAGCAGCACGAGGAAGGGCAGGGAAGGCTCCCATGGCCCCGCATGCCGTTGGCATCGCTCCCGTGGTGGGATGGAGCAGCTTGGGCTCTGCAGGGGCCGGCTCGGCACCCGGCACCGCTGGGGACTGCTGCTGCTCACAAACAATGACTTCACCTTCATGACTGCCTGTCCGCAATCACAGCAGTGTGTGCAACGCAGAGATTAACACATACACCAACGGCGTTTGTGGGATGCTCTTCCCTTGGCTCCTGAAGGGGAACGCATGGAATCGGGGAATTGTTCGGTCTGGATGCAAGGAGTTCCATTTGTAACTGAGCAGAGAAAGGACTGAATGAGATCTGGCTGTTAAACCCAAGCAGAGCAAGCTGGTCCTATGTCAGGGCTCACGCATGCTGGCATGCAAGGCATTGCCTGACCCCACAGAGCAGGCAGCTCAGGCAACAGGGCAAGTCAAACTGCCCACAGACCGTGGACAGAGAGGGCTGTTTTGGGGTACAGCACACACAGGGTACCAACCCCAACCCCACAACTGTGGGTGTTGAGTGCACCCAAACACCCATCACTGCAAGATTCCTTAGAGAGGCGCTGGTGGTTTCACTGCCATTTCACAAGTAAACTGAGTCATGGGGCAGTCAAGTATTTGCCTAGAGACCTTTGGGCAAACAGTGTTGGAAGCCAAATCCAGCTTCTTTGTCCAAGGCGGCACTCCCTGGGGCTTGGCCCAGTTTCTGGATCAATGCAGAATGCTCTGGTAAGTCACCTCTCTCAGGAGATCCCAGCCCAGTCCCTAACACCAGCTCAACAAATGGCACTTGACATCTGCAAGGGACCAGCAGCAAGAACAGACTCAAGTTTCCATGAAGGAAACCTTCCTCTTGCCAAGCTCTGCAGCTGAGGGACTGTAACAGCAGCACCTCATCTGGCGTTGGAAAAGCACCTTCGCGGTGCTGGCAATGTTCAAAGCAGCCACTAGCACACAGCAAAACACTCTCTTGTACACACAGAAAGAGGGTTATTAGATGTATGACAGCATCAGTGACTGAGCTTGCACTTTGCAGTCTACAAAGCAGAAAGAGGTGGCCCAAGAGAGGTAATGAGACCAGATCTGAGGTTGCCTGACAACAGCCAGGGGATGCTGAGCATACAAAGTCTTAGCAGAGAGCTTAGGTGCAGTAAGCCTGTCCTCATGGGTGCCTCTGGCACTGGAGATGAAGGGAAGCACACCGAGCTGGGGCTGGCCACTGGAGATCTCAGCACCTCTCAGGCTAAAGTTGCCACATCTAAATGCCACCTAATCTCAAGCAGATTCCCCAGTGCAGGCACATACTCGGCTGAAGGCTTCCAGATAATCTTAAGCATGTGCTTAAAATTCCCCATCCCCATTGTGGAGCACTTAATAACAGGCTGGGGGAAGGAGAAAGGGAGTGAAAATAAGGCCATGGGGAAATCTTAGCAGTGGGGTTTATGCTGATTAACCACTTGTCCTACAACAGCAACCTGCCGTGGTGGTACATGGCCAGTCCCACACATCTGAGATGGCGTGAGCCCCTCTGCCATTGCTATGCAGGGAGAGCAATGATGTTTTCCCTGCTGTGGCATCCCTAAAGAACTGCAAATGGTGACACTGTGACGCCTAACGCTGCTCTTCCCCCCGGCAACAGCACAGCAGAGGAGCCCCAGTGGCCTTCATTCACCTCCTCCTCTCTTCCAGCACAGCCCACCACCGGAGCACATCCCTCCACATCACCCCGTCATCTCCAGTTGCTGCATGCTCCCAACAAGCTCCCAGCCCACACTGACGTCCCCCAGCAAAAACCTCACACTGAACCAACGCAATTCCCAGCCCCCCTTTAAACCACTCTCCTAAGAATGCCAGGAATTTTCCCAGACACTCGAGCCTTTATTCACATCCCTCCGGCTCCAGCTGCACTCCAGGCAGGCAGAAACATCGCTGGAGAAACCAGATATGGAGTCACCAGCAAGACAACGCCAAATACAAATGAAAGCCTCTTTACACTGCAGAGGCGAGAGGACTCAAAGCTGAGGTTCTCTCCTTTGGGGCTAACTAAAGGTTATGTTGCCTGAAGTGATGCTTTTCTTGAGAGCTTTTGGACCCATTTTTAAGAGCTATTCATAAGGCCCGAGACCAGCGAGGGCATCAAGAAGAGCAATGCTCGCCATCCTGGGAAAACAAGCCAACATCCCACATGTCCAACGCAACCGCTCCGGTGCGCTCCTGCAAACATCCTAAACGCGCACTGCAGTCACCTGCCCATAGCAAGGTGTTCAGGGATTCAAGTGAGAAACTCCTTTGAAGGGAGAAACTCCTTGGGCAAACTCCTTCACTGCTTCCCTAAACCGGAGCTGCTGGTGCCAAAGTGGGGCTCGATTCCTGCAGCACACCTTGGACTGATATCCCAGCAATGCACCAGACACGGGATGCTCCCCGGAGCAGGGATGTGCTCACTGGACATATTCCGCCTCTGCACCAGCCTGCTCACTGCAACCTCTGTGAGCGAAGGGCTGAACCGCAGGGGCTGCCTTCAGCTTTGCTTCAGCCTTCCCTCCTTTAAAACCAAAACAACAAACCATGGCACAACATCCTACACACATCTCCAGCACCCAGTGAACTGGCACAGGCTTCAAACAGGAGGTTCTGGTGGTGTTCCGAGCTGAGTCTGATGGGAGAGTAAAGCCTCTCATCACTTCCTATACAACATGCATCCAAGATGATACATCCACAACCTGTGAATGCAACATCAGCTTTAGTGTTCTACAAACAAACTGACTGTTTCTGGCTTAAATTCCTCTCTTTCTACACTGAAAGCAGAATTCCCACAGACTTCCTTCGCTGAAGCTGTTATTTAGTGATTTCCCTATAACATTTATGGAGCCTAATTAACTAATAGTGAGGTCCTTCTCAGTTAAGAAAGGATGCATTTTGTCCCGCTCACAAGTCCTGGAGGAGAGCTCACAACAGAGCAAAGCAGGATTTGCCGGGCATTATGCAGAGTGTTTTGCAAACATCAATGTTGCCTTTGAGAATAAGGGAAGTTGGTTACAACAGAGACAACTCTGGAACAAAAAATGAGAGACATTTCCTCCAGACTGACCTCAAAGGATGAGAAAGTTCAGCTTTTTGTCAGCCCAAGAATTCCAGCCCCCAGAAACTCTTCAAAACCAAGAAAGCAAAGCCCAAAACACAAACACAACTTTTCCTTCACTCTGTTCCAAAAGAGCCCAAACTGCAGACAAACCCCATCGCACCAGTGCCCGAGCCCCATTCTTTGCCAAGTTATTTATTCAGAAGGTGCTGAGGCTTTTGATTTAATGAGACTTCCCAATGAACCCTGACAGGATTAATCTTATCACCTTAAGATAAGCAAGAGACTTTCCCAAGTTCACCCACAGCAGCAGATGCTTCCCGGCTTGCTCTCCACTGATCTCATCAGTGGACCTCTTCCCATCCCCATGCTACCACGAGGAAGAGGAGACACCTGGCAAGGACAAAGCCAGAGTGAAACTCAGCGCCTGGCCCTTAGGAGTGGCATGGAAAAGGGTTGGGGCAGTTGGAAAGAAGCACTGAAGAAGGCCCTGGATCCGCACCGTGCCAAAGGAGCCGTGCTGGATACCAGCCACCGAGATTGTTTGTGTAAGTTACCACTTAAAATAAACATGGCTAATTCCCACAAACGTGTCCAGAATTTACTGCCTGATTACAATACATGCTATTAGTCAGGGTATTTTTAGATGAGGGAACAAGGATATAGTGGGAACCCAAGAGTTCTGGTCACCACTGATGCATTCCCCAGTATGCCTTACGCCATAAGCATCTCCACAAAGAGCTCTTCCAGCCACTGGACAAGTCTCCTTGCGCTACTGCCTGGGAGACAGCAGAAAGAGAAGTTTTACACACTACAGCCACCCAGCTCCAGGAGCTTTAGCAGAGCCACCGTGCTAATAAGCTGATTGCTATGTATCCACATGCCTCCAGAAAGCCTCACAGTGTATTAGCACAGAACAGCTTTAATGTGCAGACTTGAGGCAGTAGAAAGAAAGACGAAAAACTCTATCTGAGAAACACACAGAGCAAAGAGATGAACTGAAAGGGCTCTTCATTCTGTATGAAAATACAGAATAAGTCTATGTTCACAAATAGGAGCTGGAAACACCTTTGCTGCAGAAGATGGAGGAAGGAGAGTGTTACGGGGAGGCCGGCGCTGGCAGCTCTTCCACTGTAGCAGAGCTGGAAGCCAG
The DNA here is from genome assembly GCA_039720435.1 of Amazona ochrocephala. Classification (NCBI taxonomy): domain Eukaryota; kingdom Metazoa; phylum Chordata; class Aves; order Psittaciformes; family Psittacidae; genus Amazona; species Amazona ochrocephala. The sequence continues at coordinate 19,457,521 of CM077889.1, forward strand.
GATCAATTGGATTAGGATCCAAAGCCTGCAGCAGCCTCTTGGAAGCAGGGTCTGGACCAGAGGCCCAGCAATGCCCCTCTGGCCCGGGATCACAGCCTCACAGCGCCTCGGCACCAGAGGACCACACGATACCTAACACAGCATTGTGGGTCTCCTCTCCCAGCGACCAGCCAGAGCAGCCCTGGATGCTGCTGCAGGAATGTTGGACTTCCCGGCGAGCCCCAGGATACCTGGCACATGCTTCCCACCAGCAGCAGTTGCAGACGTGCCTGTGCAGTGCTCCATAGGGGCTGAGGGATGTGTCCTGCCCCGCTGTCACAGCCAGAACCAGCCAGAACGCGCGGTGCCTGCGGAGGGCTCCGGGTGCATTCCCCTCATGTTTCCCTGCACACGTCATGCAGCGGTGATGGGCTCATGGCAGCACCTCATGCAGAGGACGGGAGCAGCCCCAGGTCCCTCCAGGAAATCCATCCAGGCTCTCTCGCTCCACAACAATCTGGTTTGGAGGCCGCGAGAGCCGGAGAGGGCAAGAGCCCCGAGGCAGCGCGCTCCATGGGAACCTTCTCCGGCTCTGACATCTCTGGAATTCCATGTGTGTGGGAGACAGACACTTCTTGGCTTCACAAAGGAATCTGAACATCCAAACAGAGCGGTGCCTCTGCTCTGACCCTGCGGGCCCTGCTCAGCCCGCAAGCAGAGCTGTAACTGGGGATGCACCCGAGGAGCCTGCAGCTCTCATTGGCACTGTTCTGCCCCAGCCCTCTGAAAATCCCCACTGACACCCTATTGGGGATGGGGCCAAATCCAACTGGCTCCACCTTTTGTACCCAAATGTCACAAGCTGGAGGCAAGCACAAGCGCTTACAGCAGAGAAGATGCTCCAGAAGGAAAGCACATGGCTGGGGCTGAGGAGAAGCAGCACCTTCAGGATTCGTTCCCTTTTCTGCTCTGGGAGCAGAGATGGGATCTCTTACCACCCATCTGATGCTTCTACGTTCCATGAATACAAATGCAAAGCTTCAGATATAAACCCAGAGCTGGCTCCAGCCATGTGGATGTGGAGAAGGGGAGAAACAAGCAGACATGAGCACACAGGCCCCACCTCATCAAAACACAGCATGGGACAGGACAACATTTCTAAGGACTGCAGCAAATCTGAACCAAGCAGAGCAGCTTCTCCCATCCACAGCCTCAATGTGCCCAGGACACGTACTCAGTAATCACAGTTAATCACCTAAATGTGCCCCTGCCCCACGCAGGCAGCGTGCCCACACCCTGCACGTCTCCCTCTGCCCTGTTGCCTCCCAGATTCCTCCTCCCCATTGCACAACCCAGGAAGAGCTCGTTCAGCATCGCACTGCCTCCCCTCCCGAGCTGCGAGCCACGGGAGCGAGAGGAGCACAAACAGCCCGGTGCCCAGAGCACTTGTCTGGGGCTGAGAGCTGCCCCCAGCCCTGCCACGGGTGGCTCCTGGAAGGGAGCTGCTCTGGAGGCGCTGGTTTGCTTTGCCGCTGCCGAGGGCACGCAGCGCTCGCCGGCTCCCATCCTTCCACCCACCGCTGCCGCTCCGCGCGGGCGGGAGCAGCGCCCAGGCTCCCACGCACAGCACCGCGCCGCATCCCCGCTGCAATGGGATTCACCGGCACCGAGGGACGCAGCCCCACAACAAACCCATCTATTTCTGGGCAGCGCTTGCTGCCGACGCGCACAGCGAAAGCAGCGCTGAGCCGCGATGGACTGCGGTTGCGCTAATTGCTGCTGTGGTCGAAACAGGCAGAGCCGGCTTCCTGCGTGAGCCTCCCGGGGAGGGATTGCAGGGCTCGGAGAGGCAACCACCAATTTGTCTCCTCCCGTGGAAGAGCGTTTTCCCCATTCCTCCTTCCCAGAAAAGCAGGCGCTACAGGCAGGAGCCGGCCGGGGCAGAGGGAAAGGGCTGCTCCCGCTGGGCTCGCTTCCGGAGCCGGTGACCAGCTTGGAGAAAAATCTGTCACTTCTGTTCCACGCTGCATGGGGCATCGCTGGGTTTTCCAGGCTAAAGGTACAATAACTGAATGACAAAAACAGGCAAGGAAACTTAACCCTGGAGCTTCTGAACGGTGCCATTGGCTGGGAAAGGGAGAATAGGGCAGCGGGATGTCTGGATCCAAGCAAACCCCAGCTTCCACTGGAACTGAGCCATGGAAATGTCCTCCTTGAGAGTCTGATTAAAAGGAAATGTAAGCCTATGCTAAGTTCGAGCCTTCTGCAATAGCTTGGGTTCACAGGGCTGTTCTCAGCCCACTCCCCGTGCCCATCGTTCATGGACTAAGGTGTAACGCGGCCCCTTCACACAGAGCAGCAGCTCCAGGCTGCACACGAGCTCACAGCAAACAGCAGCAGAAACACATGGAGTTTATCAGAGCCTGCAGCTATGGCAGGAACAGGGTTCAAAGGTCCCTCTGCTCCCACAGAGCTGGGAGCAGGCCACAAGAAGGCAGTGGTGTGAGAACAGGTAACTCAAGCTGCAAAGTGGCCAGACCCCCCCCCAGCTCAGCAGCACACAGAGAACCACAGCACTGTCTGCTCCCAGTGAGGAAGATGGGGCTCAGCTTTCTCTGTGCAAAGTGGTGCTTTTCCTGGCAAGATCTTCCAAGGAGCACTGATTTACAGTAACACTACAGGTAAAAGCCTAGCTGTCAAACATCAACATGAAGGGATGTCTTCTCAGGGCTGTGTGCAGGCAACCACCGGCAACCACAGCTCACACACAGCTACATGTGTGCATCTGGCACCCGCTTCACTGGGTGTCATCGTTCACAAGTCCCTGTCCCTGCTCACAGTCACTGTGTGAGCACAAAGCAAACAGCCACGGCATCTTCACAACGTATGGCATCATGTTGAGTTCTTAGCTCTACCTTCAGGCTGAGGACTGAAGCTGCTCCCCATAGGCACGGGCCTAAGAGCCCCAGCAACTGCCTTTGCACCTCCAAGTCAGACAATCACAGAATCCCAACCTGGTTTGGGGAGAAGGGACATTAAAGCTCCTCCAGCCCCAACCCCTGCCACAGGCAGGGGCACCTTCCACTGGAGCAGCTTGCTCCAAGCCCCTGTGTCCAACCTGGCCTTGAGCACTGCCAGGGATGGGGCAGCCACAGCTTCTCTGGGCACCCTGTGCCAGCGCCTCAGCACCCTCACAGGGAAGAGCTTCTGCCTAAGAGCTCATCTCAGTCTCCCCTCTGGCAGGTTAAAGCCATTCCCCTTGGCCTGTCCCTACAGGCCCTTGTCCAAAGCCCCTCAGTGTGTTAATGCGGACAGTTAAGCAGGAGGTCAATGGGGTTTACCCAAGAAGAGAAAAGAATCGATCTTGGGGGGGCTGAAAAACCTTCTCAAAAGCAAAACAGTTTCAGGGTCTCGGTCTTACATCTCATCCCATTTATTCACCTGCACACCTCCGGTTGCTTCTCCTTCAGCCTTTCCAGCTTCCCCCAGAGCTTCTCCACTTCCCCGATGCATTTCATGCACTTTGTGCCTTCCTCTTGCACGCTTTGGTTGGGCTGGTTCCCGCTCAACGCACCAACACCCAGCTACTGCTGCCAGCGTCTGCTCCAGCACAGAACCACATGTGCCAGCTCAGCACCAGCCAGACGAGGCCATGGAGAAGCTCCGAGTTTGATGACAGACTGAAGTATTTCATAACGTAACTTCATAACTGAAGAAGGCCAATGCCTTCCTTCCACTCTGGTTGTGACTGTGATGACAACAACTGGCTGGGGGGTCTAGAAGCAATACTTGGAGACCAAGCCCTGAACATGGCACTGGTGAGCCAGGTTCTCAGTGCAGAGCAGCAGTCTCCGGGGTCTCTCACAAGCACTACATTCACAAAAGCAAAGGTTCGGGTGTGATTTTGCTGCCTCAGAGGCAGCTTTCCATGGGTGAGCTTCCTTTCATTTGCTTTTGTTGGTCATTTCCAACAGCAGCACTTCAAGGGAACTGCGTTGTGCTGGAGACAGAGGCACTCTGGAGGACTGCACAAGGGGAGCATGCATCTGGGGAGTTCTGAAAACACATTATCCAAACCTAACCAGGGTCATTACATTCCAGGATGTCAGTGTCAGCTGGACACTTAAAAATAGCTTCACCCATCTGAACAGCATGACCTATTGTGTACCAGAGCCCTCCTTCAGAGGCTGTTTCATCATTGCTTCCTACTGTAGATACAATCAGCTGGTAAAAATAAATCAGTTTCTCATCACCTCTTGTTGGCAGCATGGAGCTGTTCCCACACAGGAAACTGAGGCACGGTGACATGAAGTGGCACCAAGGGAGCTGTGTGCCCTGCAGAGAGCAGCCCGGAACACCTGAATCATGAGGTTCCATGATGGAGGAACAGCATCAGAGCAGAGACATGCACCAAGGATAAAGGGGGCAGCAGCTGGAACCATCCTGACTCCAGATCAATGGAATCGAGATGCTGCTCTCCCACTCGCCTCTGCCAGATCCCAGGCTCCAGGCAAAAGTGAAACGAGCCCAAAGGCAAAGGTGAGCCGATCACAACATCCCCTGGCCCTGCAGGTCCCTAGGAACTCACCCAGCTCCTGCACAAAGCAGGCAGGTTTTCTCCTAATGGAGTTGGGCACTAAAGTCACGTTGGAGCCCGGCCACTTCACTCTGGCGGCCAAATGAGAGACAAGCACCTTCGGGAACTGCACTCCTCCCTTCTCTTGTAACTAAAGTGATAGAGCATCGACGCAAGCACAGCAAGCGCTCATACGCACCAAAGAATGGAAGATGAGGTTTAAGTTTCTCCTAGGACACGGCAGTATTTTAGGTTCCTCAACACCTCTGAAAGCCCGCACGGGCACTGCGCACACACCAAACTAACGTTAGAACTATTTATTATACATGATGCAAATGCAGAGAATTGCAGTGAGATAGTTCCTATTCCCTGCCACTGAGGCTTCCCCTCGATCCCCTCTCCCAGAGCCTGGAAGCGTTTGCTTTCCTAAATAAGAGCCCCCAATCAATTTTCCTTTATGCAAGCTCAAAGTCAGTCACAGTCTTGCAAATTCATTCTCGAGCTGGAAACTTTTGGGCCAGGATTCAAAGAAATGAAGCAGAGTTGGAGCTTCGTGACAAAAAGTCGTTTACAGAGAAAACAGTAGCAGGAGCTTGTTCGTGTTCCAATGGCACATCCATAATCCAGGCAACCAGCGCTGCTGTGCCCAGTTTATTCAGCAATATCACACCAGACATTTCTGACTTTTGAGAGCTACGCTGTTCAATGTGGAGAAACGCTTTTAGCTCCGAAAGGCTGCAGGATGCATCTCTGAGCTGTTTAATTACAACAGCCCCTCCAACAACAACAGAACAACCAAGCTATAGACAAAGACCAGTTTTGAGCCGACACAGATTTTGGGCAGATTGACTTCCGATGGCAGTTATACAACATGTGAGCTGCAGAGGCGGCGGTGCAGGGGTCACGCTCCATGATCGCTGTACAGCCTTCTTCATACACCGGCTCAGAGAGCAGCTCCCCTCAAGAGTTTGCTTTACCCGTGTCTTTACGGCGTGCCCCCTGCAGTATTATACGCACCCCCCCGCTATGTTACTCGCTGTTCCAGAGTGTTTGCATACCGGCGGTATGTAAATAATTCCTACTGAGGAAGCTCTGACCCCATTTCTTCCCGCCCCGCTTTGCGGGGTGCTCCATGCCTGCAGACACACGGGTATCGGATACCCCTCCCGAGCATCCTGGGCATCCAGGGCGGACTCGCCGCAGGCTTTCGGTACCGGCTGCAGCATCAGAGCGCGCACCGAGGCCTCGGAGCCTCCCTGCCTCCAGCCCCCCCCGCAGGGCAGGACCTTCCCGCAGGACCCTCCTCGCACCCGGCCGAGGGCACCGGCTGCGCCCCGCTCCCGAAAGCCTCCTGAAGCCGGGTCCGGGTCCCCCCCATTCCCATAGCCGGGCCTGGGTTCCCCCATCCGCAGCCGGGTCCACGATTCCGGGGGCTGGCGGACAGCGGCCGCGCACACGGGTCCGGAGCCCGGCGCATCCCCCCGGCTGCCCCGGCCCCGCCGTCGGCTGGGTTATTCCCCAGCACCCCCAAAGGAGAAACCCCCCCGAGTCCGTGCAAGCGGGGCCGGGCCCCGCCGCTGCTCACCGAAAAACGCTCCAGCTCAGTGGCGGCCATGGCCGGGGCTGGCGCGGCTCCGGCGGCGGGAGCGCGGCTGTCCCCGCCGCGGGTGGATGCGGCTGAATGGATCCAATATGGCCACTTCCTGGAAACTCCCCTCCGCCTGCCACAGGCGCCGCCCGACGGGACCGGGGGGAACCGGGGGCCGGGCACCGGCACCGGCCGGGGGCGGGAAGGGGCGGGGGCAGCCCTAGCCCGGCCCCGGAGCCGGGCGGGGGAAGGCCCCGGAGGTCCCCTCCGTGCCTGCGGCAGGGTCCGCTGCGGGCGGCGGGTGCGGGGAGGCGAACATCGCGCTGAGCGCGGCCCGCGGCAGGGAGAGCTCGAGTGGGGCCGTGGAAGCGCCGGGAGTATCCTCGGCTGGGCGCGGGGGATGCGCGCAGGGATGCGGGGACCCTTTCCCCCTCTTCCCAAGCGTTCGGCAGGCTGGGAGGCCGAGAGACTCCAGCAGCGCCTGTCACACACGGGGGTTACACAGAAGTTGCAGCCACGGTGTGGGTTTGAGCCTGGCTGCCAACAGCTTGCAGCCATCACGCTGCCTGTGTAAGCTAACACACGCAGCAGAGGACCGTCGAGTCTTTATTCATCATCGCTTCCCACGTAAAGCACAAAGCCAATCCCAGCACCAGCGCCCACAAAGACGCTGGTATTTCACCAGCTGCTAGCAGGAAGTTTCTCTTGCTTTCTGGTGCCCTCTGCTGCAGCGCACCTATGAATGGACAGCTCTTCAGAGCCGCTCTCCTCTCGGGCACACAGCTGAGTCACTAGAGCAAACCTACAGCCCATAGCCATCCCCTGCCCTGCAAACGCAAGTGCTTGTGTGGATCAGAGGCTAGGAAGAAGGTTGCATCCTCCCTTTAAGCAGCTCCAAGGCATTTTCTGAGAAGGTGTTATCCAAGTGATGTGCTCCTTGCAGTGGCAGATCCACTGCAGGTCACAAGAGGTGTTTTTCTGTCCTCCCTGAGTGGACAGCCTATAACCAAGTTAATTCTGCTACTGCATGTGTTAGTTCTGCCCAGAGACAAGTTGCAAAAAAACCGCATTTCTATAGACAGGCCATTGCTGAACACCATCTCTTTATTTAGTTCCTTAGGCCACCAGAAACGATCAACCCCCCCCCAACCTTCTTCCTGTCATAGCCACCACTCTTTGTGTGCTATTTTTTCCCTTTTTTCTTTACAGGCAAGCTTGGGAGTCCTGACTGAAGACAACGGAGAAGTTTTGTTCAACACACGCTTAAATGCCCTTACGGCAGGTGCTTTGGGAGAAGTGATTGATTTATACTCATTAAAAGCTCTTTTCCTGCCAATGAAGTGCAGAATGTAACGACGGGAGGCTCACAGAGCTGATTCCCAGGCAGCTACAGGCTTCTGGGAGCAGATGCAAAGATCCATGGCATAACGGGAATTCTGAGCCATTGCAAAGGATCAAAGGCCAGCACTGATGCGCCCTGGCTGGGCTGAGCTGCCCTGCTGAGAGCTTCTCCTCCCTGTGTCCCCAGCACAGCGCAGGACCGCCCTGTGCAGAAGCTCGAAGGTATCTTTAAACACCTCCTTATTTCAGAAGACACAATTCTAATGCAAATTCAAGAGGAACCTGCCGCTTTCAAAAGCTTCACATGCATTGAATCAACTGCTTCCAGAGGAGGGAATTTGATTTGGTGGCTCCTTTAACTGCTAAGGCATCAGTTGTTATGCAAATTATTCCTAATGGCTCAATGTAATAGACATGTATTACAGTGATGGATGCTCCTGCAAGGATTTTAACACTGTGGAATACTATACCTGTTAAAAGCACAGTGAATAAACTGCGGATTTTCTATAGGTAAAGAGCTGGGGCAGAGAGTATAAAGGACTGGAGAGGCACAAATGTGTCCCCGGAACCTCTTTGTCCTGAGGCGAGGAAAGAAAACGCCGCACACTGCACGGCATTGCAGGAGTTGTGACGATGGGGAGATCAGCTTTACCCCTTCATGTCGTGACCCTGGGTACACGCAATGAACGTTCTCACAGCCCCTCTTACTTCACACACAGCCACAGGGACTGAGTGATCGCCGTACCTGCCACAGGAATGCAGCATCAAGCCCAGCGCCTTGGGAAGCCTCTGCATCCTTCAGGGCCGAGCAGAATCCTTGATCTTCAAACCCAGCTAGTGCAGATCAACAGAATCCCTTCACGTTTTTCAGCCCAGGCTGGAGGAAGCAGCTTGTTGGTAACTATTCATTTCTTGCAGTGTATCCTCCTGGGGGTTATTCACAATCAAATGGTGATCAAATGGTTTCATAGCTGCTCTTTCAGCAGCCCTCCCACCAAGCACCTTATTAAACATTCATCCGTTATACTGATAATATATGGGACTTAAAAGGTGCTTCTACAGAAGTGGCCTTTTAAGCTGGAAGTCAACAGGAGCTGCGGGTCCATTTTCCCTGCGCACACTGCGCGTCCCAGCGAGTGTAAGCGGGATGGCTGGAAAGAGTCTCTGAACTTCCCTGCCTCCTAATGCTAAGGGCCAGTATTACCACACTGTACCTCATGCCAGGTTTGCATCGTCCTGCTAGGACCCCACCAAGCTTGCAGGCACCACTGAAAACCGAGGGATGCTTGGGATGGGTCCTTGCCTCGTCCGTGTGGAACGAGCGGGGTTTAATAAATACAGAGTCTGAAACACATGCAAAACTGCAGCTGAACGGTTGCTGTTGAGAAACATCCTCCGAGCCACTTACTGAGGCCCTTGAGTCAGAGCTGAACCTTGGTCCTGTATGAGAAATGCCTCTTATCTGCAAATAACCTTCCCCCCCTCCCTGCCCCTTCTCAGACTTGCTCGATTGTTTCTCTATGGAAGGTTACTGCATTCCTCCGTGGAACAAAGGAAGAGCTCTTTTCCTTCACAATGCCTGCCCTTTGTTTCACATGAAAATATCAACAAGGAAAGTGGAAAATCCTGGGCTTTGTCATCCTATTTATTCTGGGAACCCTGACTTCGGTTCGGAGGAAAATAAGTTTTCCTTGAGGACCAAATGCTCTCTAGTCAATGGCACCTAAGCTTCACCTTTCTGCAGAGCAGAGACACCCTGTCTGACAGAGACTATTCCCCAAATTCCCTTTTCTTCCTCCGTTGCTTCCAGCCTGGCACCTCACCTTCCCTGTGGCTCAGGGAATATCACACGGGAAGGAGCAGGACCTCGGCTACCATCTCCTTCAGCTCCCAAGTGTCACCAGAAACCCCTTTGCCCTGACTGGGTGCTTGCCTTGAGCTCCCACTTTATTTCCTGGTTGTGTGTGCTGTGGATAATTACTCATTAAACCTTTACCTCCCTCCCTGAGGGGGTGGGAGAAGGCTGCAGGCTCTGCGCCCTTTACTGCACTGGGCTGTTGGCAGTTTGCAAGTTTGTGGAGCTTCTTCACCAGCAAAGTAACTCTCCCCAGTGCCACGGTTATAAACAGAGGCCCTGCAGCGCCCTGCAGCCTGTGACACAGAGCCAGCACCCTGCAGTGTTTGTGTTTGAAACCATACTAGTAAATGAAGGTAATCACGGCTCCTGTGCATTGTTTGTGCCCCGGCCAGGAAATTAAAAATACCAAGGCAGTTGGCTTGCGATCTCCCCCGAAGCAGCCCACAGCATTCTGCAAATAGCCCGACGAGAAATGCTTCGTGGGTTTTGGTGACACAGAAAGACTTCTGCTTTCTCAGGCTGGAACTTCAGATGAGTGACGAGCAGCGCACCCAGGATGCTCCAGGCTTCTGTTGTCTGCGCTGATAAAATTCATTCAAACAGCTTAATTTCTGCTGCACAATCTGATCAGAATACAACCAGCGCTCAGTAAACTGAAAGGAGCTCACTGGAGTCTGGTGCCTCGGTGCTTGGCACTTGGCTGAAAGGTAGGCAACCAAAAGACATCAATTATGCCGTTCATGGTCTAGGGTATGGTGTCTCTGCCCATGGCAGGGGGGTTAGAACTGGATGATCTTAAGGTCCTTTCCAACCCAAACCATTCTATGATCCTATGTTTAACAAAGGGAAAGGCTGGCAAACAGGACAAGCTGGAGGATTAGCCACAGTGGTGCTTTCTAACTAATTACAGAAAGTACAGGCCTAACCGACTACCCACTGACAACGAGACTGCAGAGGAACAGGACCACATGGCACGGGCTGCACACGAAGGATGAAGTGAGTGCACGTGGGATAGGCAGGTGGGGAAAGAGCTCCTTGGTCAGGCAGTAAAACAAGAGCAACCAGTTTGTGGCTGGCATGGCACGAGGAGCACGTGCAGACATCCTGGCTCCTCTCCTATGGCCTCCCAGGCTTGTGTCCTGCTCTGCAGCCATGAGGAACACCAGGACCTGCAGTGCGGAACAGTGTCAGTAACACCCCTCCTTTGGGTTCTTGACCCAGCACAAGCCCTTGAAGGGGTGATGGGATGCCCGTGCAGGCAGGGAGAGAGCACAGCACCTCTCCACAAGCACCCACAGAAACGCCCTCAGCATAGCAGTGAGCCCATGACATACCCTGCCATGCTTGAACCAACTCAAGCAACAGCAGCAACCTGTCCCTTAACATTTCTAACATAAGAAAATGTTTTCTGTAAGAGCCTATTCTTCCGCTTCCCTCCTCCTCTCACTCATTTGCAGACACAAACCATAATCCTAGGGTACAGTAAAAAGTTTGCAGTGCAACAGTCACAGACTGCTGAGATTCTCTTATGCCTGACACGGATTCCAGTAAGGAAAAGAAATCAACAGTGAAAGCAAAGCATAGCAATTAATGTTTGGAGGCTCTGCATTAGCTCTCTACAGCAGGCCAGGCAGAACCATGGTGATGCCATGAGCAAGAAGGCGTTGCTAGCACAGAACACTCGCCACCAGCGGGTGCCTGAGCAGAGGGTGAGGCTGCTGCATATGCATGTCAAAAGGCAGTAATAAGAGGTGTAGAAATACATAGAAATACTGAATTGCTACACGCAGCATGAAGATTACACGCTATTATGTGACAGAACATTACAGCAGCAAAGTGATTTTGAGGAACTGGCTCAGCACCAGGTTGGTAGCAAGAGATAAAATGGCTTTTCAGAGGTTTGCACAAAGATGGAGAGAGAAGGGAAGGGCCTCCAAAGAAACGCTCTGAGCAGTGTGTGGGAAGAGGCTCTTCCACCACCAGTACGAGGTGTGAGGAGGCAGAAGGGAGGTCAGCATCAGCGAGGAGGGAGATGCACTGCATGGGGATCAATGCGCCTCCAATTGCCTTCAAACCAGAGACTGGGCACAGGCTGATAGTCTGTTTTGTTTGAGTTCTAAGACAGTGAAACTGAAACCAAATCTATTTTCTGGTTTCTTACCCCCCCCCGTACAGACAGCCACTTCTCTCTGTCTTCGTACCACGCTGATGTTCATTCTGCACTCAGTCCCTCTCGCTGTTTTTCTAGACAAGCTGTTCAGCCACTCAGGAATCAGTGCAGTGATCTCAGCTGCAACACTCTGTGTAGGAGAGCACAAGTTTGCAGGCTGAATGTCATCCCTCAGAGAGGTCCTCAGCCCCACTCCTCCGCCTGGGGAAAGGCATTTGCCTGGGATTTCTTTTTATTCCCTGTAGAACAGAGAACAATAATCATGTTGAATGCTTAAGCAGAAGTAATTGATACGGCAGCAGAGACAGCTTCTCACTTTTTAACAGTGAAGCTCTCTCTTCTCCATGTGTACATGAATAGATGCAGGGATATTGTTAATCATCTATATAGATACATGTATGTACTTTGTAGATACAATATAGGTAATAAATATATAGGTAAATATAGATAATAGAATTGCAGCTCCCGCAAAACACAGTAACAAGGCATACGACAAAAGGAAATGGCCTCAGGCTGCACCAGGACAGGTTTAGATGGAGCTGAGGAACAATTTCTTCCCCAAAGGGTGCTCAGGCATTGGAACAGGCTGCCCAGGGCAGGGCTGCAGTCACCGGCCCTGCAAGTGTTCACACACCGTATAGCCAAGGCCCTCAGCGCCACGGGTTAGTGGTGGCCTTGGCAGTGCTGGGGAGCGGTTGGACTGGATGAGTGTAAAGGTCTTTTCCAACCAGGTTGGTTCTATGATCCTGAAGAGGCTTCTCAGAGAACGGACACCTGACTTGGCAGAATGATTTCTATCCAAACCTTATTCGCTACCACTTATTCGCTATTGAAACGAACACACAATCGCTTTAGGAAGCCGTCACAGGAGTAAATCAATGCAGCGATTGCAGCTGCCCGCGGAGGCTCCGAGAGCGGATTTAAGGGTGCCCTGACCGACGCTCAGCTCCCTCAGGGAGGAGGCATCACCGCGGCGGGACCGGGTCAGGCGAGTGCGCTCCCTGCTCCCCGCAGCCGCGGGGCAGGTGCCTGCGGCGGTGCCTGCTCCGAGCGCGTCCCTCCATCAGCACCGCCCCGCGGGTGGAGACCGGCGCCGGGGCCGCTCCGCTCCCTCGGGCAGGGCAGGGCCGGGCGGGGCGGAGCGCCCCGATCCGATCCTTCACCTCCGCGGGAGCGGCCGCAGGGGACGCGCTCGCTGCCGCCGCCGCAGGTGCCTCCTGCTGTGGATCGCGGCCAGCCCCGAGGCCGCGCTCAGCTCCGGGGCTCCCCGCGCTGCGGCGCGGGACGGCGGCGGCTCCATCACCACCACCTGTAGCGGCGGGATGGAGGAGCTGGATCTCAGCGCGGCGGCCGTGCTGGGCTTCCTGCGGGAGCGCGGCGGGCGGGTGCGCAACACCGAGCTGGTGAGCGCCTTCCGGCCGCTGCTGGAGGCCGGCGGGGACGCGGCGGCGCGGCGGGAGCGGTTCAAGGCGGCGGTGAACGCCGTGGCCGTGGTGAAGGAGCGCGACGGCGCCAAGTTCGTGGTTCTGCGGCGGGAGCTGCGCCGCGACCCTCCACCGGGGGCCGCGCTGGCGCCGGGGGGCGATGGCGGCGGCCCCGATCCCAGCCCCGACCACGGCCCCAGCGAGCGGCTGTCGCCGGCTCCCCCCGAGGAGCTGCCGGGGCCGCGGGCTGTATCCGAACTGCGGGGTCTGTTCCAGGGCGGGGGTGGCGGGGTGCCGCTGCCCGGCGGCGCGGCGGGGGCCCGGCGGGAGCCGCTCCCCAAGCCCTGCATGCTGCCGGTGCGCTGCGTGCCGGCCCCGGCCGCCGCGCCGGGGCTGCCGGAGGCGCTGGGGTCCCCCCTGTCACCCCCGGAGGTGGAGACCGGGTCCCGCTCGCCTTACCTGCGGCGGGCGCCCAAGAACCACCGGGCCAGCGAGGAGACGTCGGCGGTGCCCCTGGAGCAGGCCGAGCACCAGTGGCTGGTGATGGCTGCGGACGGGCAGTGGACGCAGCAGCTCCACGGGCTGCTGCTGGGCGACGCCAGCTTGGCGGACAGGAGGGACTTCATCTCGGGCTTCACCGCCCTGCACTGGGCCGCCAAGAGCGGCAACTGCGACATGGTGACAAACATCATCAGAGCGGCCGAGAAGGGGGGGACCCGCGTCAACGTGGATGCCAGGTCGCACGGCGGCTACACAGCCCTTCACCTGGCTGCCATCCATGGCCAGGAGAAGATCATCACCATGCTGGTCTACAGCTACCACGCCAAGACCGACCTGCGGGACTACAGCGGGAAGAAGCCGCACCAGTACTTAAAGGAAGGGGCGTCCTCTGTGGTCAGGCGCTTGCTGGGGGACCCCAGCCTTCCCCACAGCACAGAGCCCTCTGTGCCCATCAAGAAGACCACAAAGCTTGCAGCTTCCATCTTGAGCTCCACGAGCACCTTCCTGGGGGTGATATCCGATGACATGGCTTTCTACGATCTCACCAAAGGTTTAAGGAAGCCTTCGTCTTTAAACAAGCTCCTGGCTGCCACTACGGGCCCAAGGAGGAAGCCAAAGACCAGAGGGGGCTTCCCTTCATATTCCTCCCTCTCCGAGGTAATGGAGGAGGAGGAAGAGGAGGTTGTTGTGAAGCGCAGACCTGTTTCTGAGCTGTTCTTTGGCCACTAGCCTCTGCCTTCTTGGGATCCAAATTGTTTAATAACGTGATCGGGGCCTTGATTTCCTCTCCCAGAAGCAGCCTGGGTTTCTTCTCTCCTGTCTGTCTTTTTGGATGTTGGACTAAGCCAGTGATAGCGGCCCCAGAGGCCACTGGCTGAAACCTAACTCACAGCACCCATGGGGAGGGAGCTACCCTGGGAGCATTGCAGATGCTGATGTGTGCCATCCTGCTGATGTGTCAGTGAAGACTGCAAACTTTATACGTAATGGTTGAAAAACGAAACCTCTGTGTGTGTAGACAGGTTAAAATGCTTACGGTACAGCCTTCCTGATCCGTGCTCCTCGGCTGGAGAGCAAAAGTAAGGTAAAGCATTGCGTATTTTACACTGTGAACAGCAAGCTGGTAGCTGGCTACTTGACTATGGCTCGTTACACAGGCTTACATTCTTAGAGGAAAGATGCATAGTTTTCTATGATGTTTCTGACTATTTTGGTAACAGAAGAGGAATATTTCTATTTAAAACCAAACTGTGTACTTTTTCAAAGCAAAGCTGCTCACTGTCACAAATGCTAACACAAAAATCTCAGTTCTTGCCGAAGGTGGTTTATTAGATGAGCTACTTTACAAAACTAAAACCCCACCGTCAGCACCATGACCTGTCTACCTCAGCCTGGAAGCAAGGTTAGCATTGTTGTTGTGGCTTTTCCTCTTCCTGAAAGACTTTCCGACCAGGTGGTACTAACCACGTCTTTGATGATACTGTGAATGCTTAAACTTGACTGGAGTTCAGTCACTTAATCTGAATAAAACCCGTGTTGATACTTGATAGTGAAAAACTGAACTGAAAAACTGGGAATTGGATCCTGCAGTTTCTGAGCAGCCAACTGGAAACAAAGGCTCCTATGTCTGATTCTTCTTATTTGAAGCTTGGCCTTTGATTTTGATCTACTTACAATAAATGTTTATAAAATGTGGGCTTTATGTTAGGTGTTTCATGGTGCAATGTCTGCATGACCTCCTAAAGCAGCGTTTATCTCAGCAGCATGAATCCTGGACCTAAAACTAACTCTTATATTAGCAACAGAATTGTTCCATCTGTAGAACTCCACGTAGGTCCCCAACGCATGCTAACTGCAGGTTAATACACTGCAGTGAGGTGGTATTTTCTTAACTGCTGTTTGGTTAAAGGTAATGCAAAGGGGCAGAGCTAAGGACAGGAACTGCCCAGCTCCTGGGGCCAGCCTGCCAAACCATCACCTAAACATGTGGCTGAAACCCCTCCGTTCTCGAGGTGATGAAGGGAATGGCGGTACTGCACTTTCTTTGCTTTTCGGCCGCATCAGGTGCTCCAGTTTCCATACTGAAACACTTGGTTGCATGCTTTGCCTTTCTTTCCAAGCCAGTGACTTCAGGAATGTTTTTTCACCCTTGAATTAAGCCTCATACTTCTAATTGGCTGTAATTGGCTTCTCCTGAATGCTCCTACAGCAAGGAATGCTGTAGGACAGTGCTGAGGGGAGCACTGCCCTCTTTTACCTCACAATGTTCTCCCTGAAGTTGGTGACATTGGAGCAGTTGGGAGCATACCCATGACTGCAGAGGGGCTGCTCCAGCTGCTCCCACAGGAGCCTGGATTCCACTGCTCTGCTTCTGTGTTGAACTGCTTAAGCTGCCAAGCGAACGCTGGTGCTCCGGCACCTCCTGACTTCTATAGCTGCAGTAGGGTTTAAAGAGAAAATAAAGTCCTATTTGCTGCATAGCTGTCGCTGTGCCCAGTGCGGTCATTTGAAACCTGGATTTGTGCTGCACTGTGGCAGCTCACAGACTTCCAGGGGGAAAAGTCTTTCCAGGCTTGCTGGCACTGAACGCCTTTTTCCCCTGTGTTTTCTGAAACCACAGCAGTGTGTGTGTGTGTGTTCTTGTTGCTCTGGGGCACCAGCAGGACTGGTAAAATCATTGTGTTTCCGCGTGAACTGGAAACACTCCCCAGTTTGACTCAGCCTTATGGGGAAGTCTGCCCATTAATTGTGGCTCTGAGCTTGGTGCCTGCTCAAATAGCTGAGATTCTAGTGCTAATTCACAGCAAAACCTACTTGCGTCAGAGGTGAGGTTCAAGGATGGAGGGTTTCCTGGTTAAAAAGCAACCAACCAACCTGTAAAGCGTGGCTGTGACTTCACCATAAGGAAACGAGGGAGAATGTTGTGTTGCTGCTGTGTTGTGTCAAAGGAAAAGCAAGAAGTCACAGCCAAGATAAGGCTTCATCGCAACAGGTAGCATCAATGAAACTCTGTGCTTCTCCTTCCTGGGAGGCACGGAAGAGATAAGGTGCTGTGATAGAGAGATGTCCAGCAACACCGGCCCTGTCCTGCAGCATTCCCGGGCAGTGCTCAGGGGCCTGGCAGGAAGGTTGCAACACTGAGGTGTGGAGCTGGCAAGGTCGGTGCTGCGATGGGGTGCACCCAGCTCTGCCAACACGCTTGTGCAGTGACTCAGCTCCTGCCTCCTCCTTGTTGAGCAGACTGAGGATAAGAGGGTGTTGAGGCAGGCTGCGATGAGTGTACCCCGTGCTGTACAACCTCAGGGGCAAACAAATACTGAGAGGTACAGAGAACGGTGCTGCAATCTCAGCAAGTACACATCACCTTTGGTTAGAGGTAAAACTAGTCCCTCGGCTTTCTGGGTTTGGGCTCCTATGTTGCATTTAGGCTCCAGAGGGGACACTGAAGGACGACCGTGGGAGCGCTTTGCTGGCAGAGACTAAGGCTGTGACTGGTTTAATGGTGGGTCCTCATTAGTTTCACTGCATCAAGCCGGACACAGGACGATTTTCATGCGCATGAATGAGCTGTGCTTTCGCAAGCACCAGAGCTGGGAGCTGCAGCTCCCAGCCACGCTGGCCCGGGGCAGGGGTTGTGCCACAGCATGTGCCGCAGCTGGGCAAGCAGCCTTCTGAGCCTCTGGCACAGCCCAGAGCTGGAACCCGCCTTCTGTGTCATCACAGCTGGTTGCAGGAAAGGGAGAAACCCCAAATTCTCCACGCCTGCCCTGTGGACACAGCTTGTGCGGTGGGGGAAGGTTGGGAGCTGCAGATGGAAGCTACAGACAAGGCACGGGCCAGGACTCAGGAGTTTGGAGCTGTATTTTCAGGCCAAGGGGAAGGGCTTTAAGCTGCCGAGGGGAGACTGAGATGAGCTCTTAGGCAGAAGCTCTTCCCTGTGAGGGTGCTGAGGCGCTGGCACAGGGTGCCCAGAGAAGCTGTGGCTGCCCCATCCCTGGCAGTGCTCAAGGCCAGGTTGGACACAGGGGCTTGGAGCACCCTGCTCCAGTGGAAGGTGCCCCTGCATGTGGCAGGGGTTGGGGCTGGAGGAGCTTTAAGGTCCCTTCAGCCCAAACCATTCCATGATTCTATGTTTTACTTGGTTACTAGCCTGCCTACTTGCCGCATCTCAGTTTTCCTGCTATACTTTGGTCACTTATTTAAAGCACACGGTACTGATATTCCACATCAAAATCAAGAGAATGCTGTCAGGCCTGTAGGCAGCACCAGCAGCATCTGCAAGCTGTGAATGCTGCACACTCAGGGGAGCGCCTACACAAACAAACCTGGCTGGGATTGTAGCTCAGCAGCATCGGAGATCAGCAAAGCTGGTGTTTGTCTGACCCGGGCTCAGGCCGTGCTAAAGATAACTCAGCTCATCCATTCCTCAGCACCGTTTGTTCTGGGGGATGTCAGCTCATAAACCTGTGCTGAGGGCTGCAAACAAGCTTCAAGCCATGGTTCTACACACAGGGATGCACTTTGTCCTCTTGGCTGCGGCTGCTGGAGCAGCACGAGGTCGTGCAGTCATGGACAGGCTCAAACAGATGTCTTGGATATCTCCATTCCTTGTGAGTGCCCCACAGAAACCCCTGGTCTGTGAGAGCCCCGGGACACACCACTTCTGCACTGCCATGGAGTCCTTTACAAGGTTTTGGCTTCGTCACAAAACCCATTGCAGCAGAAGAGTCACTGAATAACTCCAGCAGACCCACGGGAGCTCCAGCCACCAGCTGAAGGTAGAGGAGGTGTTCCGAGAGTCTCCTAACTCCCCATTGCTTGTCCTTCTGTTCCGCACATTTCCACTGTGACCTACATTCCTTGGATGCATTTGCCTCCTGATTTGCATATTAATCTGAATAAAACGGCAACGTGGCAGCTTTTGAGTCATTTGGACTAATGTGGGACCCCCCGGATTCAGAGGTTGTTAACAGGGACTTGGCCAGCACATAGCACAGGCAGCAACAGCGCGGTGGGTGGTTGTTGGAGGGGGAGAACAGGGGCACAGCAGGTCAACACAGATCAAAAGCTCTGCATTGTAATGAGGAACGTTCATTTCCTAACCCAGTTCCAAGGTTTAGTTCACTAGTTTGTAAGAGAAAGCAAATAACTGTTCCCATCTCACCCCTACACCGCGTGTGCAACCCTGAATGAAGCATCACCAGCGGCTGGGTACCTACCGGTCCTTTTGGTGCGCATTGCCAGGGAAGTCCCATCAGGAGACACTTTCTCATGGTGATGTGGCTGCCTGCAGCAAGAGTGACTGTGCCAGATAACCCAGAGCAGTTCATAAAAGGCATTTAGAGAGAGATAAAGTGCTCTGCCCCACTCATTCCACTGATCAACACTGTTAGACCTGCAGGGATTTCTAGAACAGAGCTGCTGCAGAAGCACATGGTGCAGCCCCATCAGAAGCAGCCTGGTCCTACTAGCTTCCCTGAAAAAGCTATAGGTCCAAGGGCACCACAAAGCATTTTGGGGTCAATTTATATCAACAGGCTCTTCTGGTAGCAATGCAGATCATACAAATAAGGAGAAGACTGCTTGTGCAGAACTCAAGTGGCATAAAGTATAGCAGCAAAATAGATGTGGCCAATCCATCGACCCGGGCCAGGGCTAGGACAGGATTTACTGCAGCAGCTCTGCCAGTAACACCCCCTGAGCCAGCCCCAGCCTTGGTGACGGCTCTGAAACCACACAGGACACAGAGCTGTACCCAACCAACCACTGGTCCTCAGCTCAATGATGAGAAAAAGCTCTGATCTTAAATTACAACAATGATCTGCCTCCGAGCCCAGGAAAACAAGATCCCTACTGTTAATATTAGTGCAGCTTCAGTACTTCTTCCCTTTCTGTGAAGGAAAAACGCTGGATGAGCACAACAAAAACGATGCTGACAGTTCTCAGCTTCCTTTCCTAGGTAGGAGTTCTGCTCTGTGTTGGCTCAGGTAGAGATTTACACTGGTAAGGTGATAGAATGGTTTGGGTTGGAAGGGACCTTAAAGCTCATCCAGTTCCAGCTCTGTGCCATGGGCAGGGACACCTTCCACTAGAGCAGCTTGCTCCAACCTGGCTGTGAACACTGCCAGGGATGGGGCAGCCACAGCTGCTCTGGGCATGATGCACCAATACGGTCACGATAACAAACCAGCCAGGTACACACAGACTTTCTCACCGTGCTTTTGTGTTACGTTTCCTCCCACCACTCTCCTGCAGCACTTTACCCCTTTACAGCAAAGCACAACAGCTCTGCTGCAGGCTCAGGGCTGGACCAGCTCCCTCCTCCCTCAGTGGTCATCTGCCCACATGCTCTGAGCTAACCTATAGACTTCTGCCCACCAGCAAGAATTGCTCAGGCTTCCCTTAGGGGATGTTCTTGTTCATGCGTCATGGGCTGAAGGCCATTAGGACGATCACTGGCTGTTCCTGCACATCCTATTCTCTAAATCAAGACCATCAGTTCAGCCCGTATTTTCTCTCCATGGATTTATGTATGAGATGACTCAGCTCCAAGGCCCATGTGGTATTTTAGAGTCACTCTGATAACCTTTAATGCCCCTTCATTCAGCAGTGAAATTCATGTGCTGCTTCTCGAGCACGTTTTGTGAAAGGCAGAGGTTGCATGATTCCTAGAGCCCGATGATGCTCCGGTGCCCACGTGGGCTCCCCAGGCACAGCGCTGCTCTGCAGTGCAGCTCGCAGGTTATTTTTAAAGTTTGATTCAGATGGTTGCCATGAATCCCCAGAGCAGAGAACATCCTTCCACTTATTACACGCAGCTCGCTCAGCCACCAGATAGAGCTTTGGCAAAGTACATTTACATTAACTCCTCCACTCCTTACTTAGCTCCACATGAGAAGTCCCCCAGGACAGTGCTCCAGGGAAGGAAATGAGACTTGGGTTTAACAAAAAGGGATCAAAATCCTTCAGTTTAGTGCCCGAGGCTGAAAGAGCAGCTCCGGAGCCAGCAGTGACTCCCACACATTGCAGTGGGTGTTCAGCTGTAAACGAGCTGCCATGTCCAAAATCCCTGCAATCACTGCCAAGGCACTGCCAGACTAGATGCAGCGCCTGCTTCCCCTGACCCACACCAGCAACACTTGCTCATCGCCCTGGCTCAAGGCAATAAAAGGGGTCTTTGAATCCTGCAGTCAGGCCCACCAGCTTTTTCTTAGCAGAGCAGAAGCTACTGCAGCTTCTTCCCCCACACTGCTGGTGCGTGGATGGCCACGTGAGTTACAGAGACTGTTCCTGGAGTCCCCATAGCCTCCCACTGGTACCCCACGGGGGAGATCCAGGCTCCTGCATCGTGCGTTTTTCACCTCCTCCTCACACTACTCTGCATTCTCCTGGGTGTAGCTGTAATTAATGCAGACAGACAGCTCCTGCAGGTCTCTGGTAGCAGCTCTCTCCTGGTGGGGCGGTCACGTTACCTTCTACCTGGGGTGATAAGAAGGCATTAGGCTTGCAGGCTGCAACAGGAGGAAGCGTTCCACTGCCTGAGGCTGGGCAGTGCCGGGGGTTTCCTGCCTGCTCTCCCAGAGGTCAGGTACCAGGAGCTCCCTCATTCCTTGCATTCCCCCAACACACACACCTGACTTCCCTTAAGCAGTGCTCAGCAGGTCTCAGCACTGGTGAAATGTCAGTCCTGGAAGCCAACAGCTTTTCAGGGCCATGGGCAGCAGTTGGGAAGCTGTGGCTGCCCCATCTCTGGTAGTGTTCAAGGGGACGAGCTTTAAGGTCCCTTCCAACACAAACCATCCTATGATTCTCCCCTGATCAGAAAGTAGATTCAAGCCCACCTCTAAGAGCAGCATCTCTTCTGTATTCTCCTGTACATAACAGCTGCAATTCTGAGCAACCCAAGAGTCCTTCACCACTCCCAGAGGTACCCAGGGCTGCTCCTCACCAAAGGATCAGATTATGGTTCAACCTGATCTAATTAAGATTTAATCTGAGTAATCAGATTTAATTATGATTTAATCCAAGTAATGATTTTACTTGCGTTTGCACATCAGACTGTGATTTTAAAAGCCCACATCTCAGCATGTTGGTGTGCCAGGAAATGCTGCACAGGCCTTAGGTCCAGTGGGAGACATCACCATTACTTTGGTCTTGGCCCTGGTAACGCATTTATAACAAATGATCAGTATCAGAATCAAGACCCACCTGACAATCCAGACCTGCTGGTGCTTTGGGAAGGGAGCTGCTGCTGTCAGCAGAGAGGTTTACCGAGCCTTGGTGCACATCGTAACACGGTTGACAGCAAGTCCTCGCAGCCTCTCTTGTGTCTCTTGAAATGAGAGCAGGGCTCTCGACACAAGTCCTTCTGCATAAACATACAGACTTAGAGTGAACGATGCTTCCTGGTTTGATTGTGGGCAGCACCTGATGATCCTCTCCTTTGTTCCTTTAGTTTGAAGACAAACAGAGAGTAGCTGACAACCTGGGAGCCTGGCAA
The DNA here is from genome assembly GCA_039720435.1 of Amazona ochrocephala. Taxonomy (NCBI): domain Eukaryota; kingdom Metazoa; phylum Chordata; class Aves; order Psittaciformes; family Psittacidae; genus Amazona; species Amazona ochrocephala. The sequence goes on from CM077889.1 coordinate 19,479,458, forward strand.
GCTGTTTGTGCTTTATTGCACTGGCATGTAACTGCCAGGCAACGTCTGGATGTGCTCATGGGCAGATGTAGCACACTGCGCTGCCTCTGGTGCCCTCCTCCAGCAGGCAGAGCATTGGCAAGTTATCCGTAACAAACATTGCTTGTGCAGAACACATACAGTGGTCTCTTTTTTGCACGTTGTCGCTTCTTAATCAGACCATTCCTGTTGCCCGATGGGTAAGCTCAGATAAAGAATATGATCTGAGGTAAAACAAACACAAGCCATCTGTTCGAACTTCCATCAATTCCCCATTCCGGGTGTTTATTGAAAGCCCTCCCAGAGGAGAACAGGACAGCTCCTCTCAGTGGTCATCCCATGCCACCGGCAAAACATTTCTTGGTAAAGCCTAACATAGAATCAGAATAGTTAGGGTTGGAAAGGACCTTAAAATCATCCAGTTCCAACCCCCCTGCCGTGGGCAGGGACACCTCCCACTAAACCATGGCACCCAAGGCTAACATCATGGAACAATGAACATCTCTTCTGTCTGCAGAAGAAACCTGAGTTCCATTAGTAGCCGCCTTATTCATGGTCTTGGTATGTAGCTCAGACACAATAATCCGCTCACTGCATACTCAGAAACAAACAAGAAACCACACTCAGGTTTTAAATACAGAACATCACTGGTTTGACTCAACACACAACATCAGTTTAAACGATTCTTGCCAAGGGATTTATATAAAGCCTCATTGAAACAGAATAACCTCCTCCACCCGTCCCACCTACCTCACAGCAGCAGCTTTCCCACGTTCAGCACTTCTTGTTCATGCTGACGATTGAAAACTACCTAAAACCAAACCCCTGAAGGTGCTGCTTGAAAAACAAACACTTTGAAAGCATAACGAGGACTCAGCAAATGGCTGTGCAGGACCAAGATCAGAGTTTATCACTCCCCAAAGTGCTCATTTAAGCTGGCTTCAACACTGAGCGGCTCTTTTTGATGCCCATGAGGACCATTCCTAAGACTGAACAGCCTACCAGGGTTACACGAGCCAGGAAAGACTCACGGATGGCAGCTGCCAAGAAAGGAAATACTTCTTTTCTTCCATTACAGTGTATTTTCACTGTGTCATACACATAAACAGTAGAACTGAGTGCAGGAGTTTCACTGAAATGGTCCAAAACGTTCCCTGTGGCTTCGTGCCTCCCCCAATCCAAATCTGAACACCCACAGCATCTTTCATTTTAAACACTCAACCCACCCACAGCAGGAAAATATTTGTACCGTTCTTTTATTGAGATTATGTCAATCTGGAAACAGATGGACAGACAACAAGGAGGGGAATTACACGCCAAGTGAATAGGAGCAAACATCCTATCAGTCATTTCCAATGCGACATGCTGTACACTGCTGGCAGTTGGCCTGTCCAAGGGGAAGGAACATCCAGTGCGTGCCCAGAGCATCCCTGCAGCATCTAAGCACTTGTTGACACCACAGCACACCCAGGATTGCATGAATCCACCAAACCCAGCCTGTGGAATTCCAGGGATAGGTCACAAAGCAAGGTGTTACAGCGGGTGGGCTGTTGGTGGGCGCTACAGCCGGATGCTTCTCTCAAGACTTTCTAATTGCTCTTCGAAAAACTTAATCTGCTCTTCAAGGTCCTTCTGCTCAATGAGCAAAGAGGTCTTGTCCTGAACAAAGCACCGGTAGTCCTGGAGCTGCTGGGCACCCAGGTACTTGGCAAGGATGCCAGAGACCACCCTCTCCCTGCGATCCAGGTTCTCTTTCAGGTCTTTTGCATCTTCCCGCTGTCTAGACAAGAGCTTGTGCCGTTCGTGGAGCGATTGCTGATAGAAGGAGAGAACAAAGCAGCACACTATGAAAACTCATCATTCCTGGCAGACTCTACATCTTCATTTGGAAGCCACAGTCAATTTAGTTTAATTACTTCCTCTTGTGGGCTTTGTGTTCCACATGAGCTTTTGCTCGATTGAATTACTCATTCTTGTGGCTTGTAAGGTAAAGACACCCGGTGAAGCCCATCAGGGCTCACTTCCTCCGTGCTGCCCCCAGGAGAAAAATCAATACATTTAACATGCTGGGAATTTTAAAGTACCCTGTATCCATCTTCATTCAATTAGAGCTCTTTAAGACACTTACCTTCGTATTTTGTGTGCGGCCACAGTACCAACGTCACGTTAAAAAGACATCTTCTATTAAAACTTCTATTACAAGGCACACATTGCAGATGGTAACTGCTCAAAGGCTTCTTTCTGACAAAGCCACCAGCATCAAGCCTTGCCTGTTCTACACGATTTTAACATGTTCGCATTTTAGCTAATTCTCTTCCAGCTGTGACGATGCTCACAGGGAGAGCACTGCTGGGAAGTGCCCAGTTCCAGGACAGCACCCAGCACAGAGCGGTGGTCACCAGCAGCACCCTCAAGACAGAGTCAAAGACCCAGACTGCTGGTTGTGCTGACAGTGGGGCAATGGCAGCGACTGGGAGGTGCTGGTGAAGATGCTGGCACATAACCAAGTCTCCATTATGTTATTCAAATGCTTGAATATTTTAATACATTTACTATGAAGAGCATAAACTTAACACTAGAGAAGCGCCAACCCCAAAGCCAAGCCAGTGTGAAATACAGCTCAAAGTAATTTCTGTTAGTGTGAGTGACATTCCGGAGCGGGCAGATCCTGATCTCCGTGTCACACTGCGTGGTGGGACCCTTTTAGCGCTGTTCTGCATGAGAACTATGATAAACCTCTTGGCAGCCCAGCTCCAGGAAATCCCAGGTTTTCCAACTGTGCTTTTTGAGTTTCCATATGAGAGAGAACAGCAGGTATTGTATGGATAAAAAAGCATGTCTAAAAGCAACAAGAGCAGCAGGACAGCATCATTCCTGGGATAAATTTGGCTTGTCTTCTCTAGCAAAAAGGAGACTTTTCAGACTTGAAAGGATTTCCTGGTGACATGAGACAATTCCTAATTTTCCAGCTAAACTGGCTAGTTGAGTTAAACTGCAGGGAATTTTATCTCAGGTTACGACCACAGAACTGCTCCTTACGAGCCCATTAAGTGAAACACAAATTCAAAGGCAGTGATTACCACATTGAAATAAGCAGGGAAAAACCCCGAATGGCAAACAGCCCTCTGAAGCCCAGGCTTGGAGCTACCCCCAGCACAGACCATCTCCTTGTGTGGCACTAACACTGCCGGGACAATGGCTGGTGTCATGTATAATTTAGTTCCATATATAATTAAATCTCCTTATAACAGCAGCTGGGACTCATGTGTAACTTACAACTCGTGTTCAGAGCTGTCAGACAATGAGGCGGTATCAGCCTCACCTGGGAATGAGTGACCCAAACAAATAACCCCCCCATTCACTTGTCACTCACCTTCTCTTCAGCATCCATATTGCCATCAATCCTCCTCATGGCGTTCTGGACTCGGGCCAGGCGGCTGGACAAGCAGAGCAGGAGGCTCACGACCTTCTCCAGGTCACCGATGAACATCATGTAGCGCTCAAACTCATTGTGTCTGCAGACATCCTGCACCAGGGCCTCCAGCTCTGCGCCTCGCATGGCGCACGCCCGGGCTTCAGAGAGGACGAGCTCCCTTTCCTCATACAGGGTCTGCAGCTTGGACCGGAGCCTGGACATGAGTTCCAGCTGCAAAGGGAGAAAGAGAATCCTAGAAAGCTGTTATTGCTAAGGAGGATCCAGATCATTTCTAGGGGACGGATTTTCCTTGCATCATCTTTGGCAGATTTTTGGCTTTCACAACGATTCTAAGCTCTGGGAAAGGAGGCAAAATGAGTATTTTTCTAAGCTGTACTTAATTGTCAATTGAAAAGCAAACCAGTGGTAATCACCTTAACTGGTGATATAATCCCTAGCTCAGAGAGCTTCCCATCAGTCGAAGTCAGCTGCAATAAGGATTACAACATGGTTACACACGGTTATGCTCTAAGACACGAGCATCAAGTCACAGCTCTGTTACCAAGCTTTACAAGGACTGGAATTTCATTTACAATATGCATACCGAGTCAGCTCCTGGGGCGATCTGAGCAAGCTGCAGTGCCTGGGTAGTGAAGCAAGAGGCTGTTGGATAGGCAAATGTTGATGTGGAAAAAGGCCCCGAGACCAGAGCAGAAGAACCCTATCCGCTATTCTGGAAGTCATCTGATGCCACCGTGAGCAGAAGCAGCAATTAGACAGTGGGTGATGAGGAGTATCATGATATGCACAGCAGGAGGAGTTTCAGGAAGGCACTGTCATTACCTGAGATGGAGCATGGCCAGGTATAAAACCCAGCCAATTCTTGGAAGCTACAGACTGCCCTTCCAAGCTGCCATAGCGCTATCTCAGTCCACACGCACTGTATGAAGGAAGAACTGCCAGTTCTCTCAGAGTGAAAAGTATTTCGTATTCAGGCTGCCAGTCGTAATGAATTTTAAAGATTCTGAGACCAGATTGGAGTGTTAAATTGAGATTCAGCTGCTTCACAGGAGCTGGCCTTGCAAGGAAAGGCATAACCCACCCTACTTGCTTGTTCCAGGTACAACCCATCCCCGGTGACCTGCTCAGGAGAAGTATGTGGGGGAGAGATCTGAATCAAACCAGGACTTAAGCACCACCATTTATGATCAATATACCAATTTGCCAGGACTCCATTTGCTGGCAAAAATGGATTCAAAGTTATTCATGAAACATTATTATTGGGATAAAAGTCATGAATCAAAACGCCCACAGTGAAATATTTGACATTAATAGCAACTTATTTGTCACGGTGAATCAACAGGGCTCTTCTGATGGTCAGGTACATACTTTCTTAGACATGATGTCATCTAGGTCATTTGTGCTGCCTCTGCTCCCAGTCAGGACTTGGCTTCCCTCAGAGGTAGGATCTTCACGCTTTTGCTTGGCATCCTGTTCAGCTTCCGGACATTCTGCTGGTGCACCTCTGCTACTTCTGCTATTGGAATAGAAAATAAATGCCATGGCAAACACTTAGGAGTTCAATTCTCAAACACTGTGTTCATGGTTTTATCCATCCTGACTTCAGAATCAATGTTTCCAAGTTCTTAAAAGATCTAAAGCAAAAGATTTGCTGTGTTGACTTGTCACAGCCCCTTGTAATAAGCTATCACTGAACCACATCACTTATCATACACCCACAGCCTCAGACATTTCTTGATACCTAAATCATTTGCTAATGAAACCAAACCAAAACAATATGCTCAGGTCACCTTACTACTAGTACATGTGATATTCATACAGCAAAAGAGCTTTAAAATACTAGATCATTCGTCTACTTACTCATTCTCCTGCACATGCTGTACACCTCCCTTTTTCCTGTGTGATTTATCCAGCATGGAAATGTTAACAGGAAACAGACCCTCCATCAGGTCTAAAGCACTTCTTCTATCAGGGTGAGGCATGAGAACGTCCACCAGAGAACTGTCTTTGGCAATGATCTCCATAGCAAGTTCTTCATATCGCTGGTCCTCAGGAGACTGCAGTCTCCTTTTTGCCTCTCCCTTGAGGTGAGCATCACTTTGGCTGTCGCACATGGATGCCTCCTTTGCAATTAAACCTTTAGCTGTATTCCGGTCCCCGTAATGGGGCTGAGCTAACACTGTGTGGCAGCAAATTACTTGCTCTGGAGAAGCTGCAGGCTGCTGCTCTGGACGTTTTGTTACAGCACTGCTGCTCAGAGACAAAGTCCTGCATTTGTCCTCTGCTTGAGCATCTTCCTTGCTTCTGCTCCTTGGTATGGGAACAGAGGCTTCAGGAGTCAGCTCCTTGGTACCCTGACAACATGGATGTCCACGTATGTCATCGTCTTTACGTTCACAATTCTCATGTCCGTCTTTCTCAGGATCATGGAAACTAGAAGAAAGAAGACACTTCCTTTTGAGACACTTCCTCTACCACAGATACTCTGCAGCCCATTTAAGCAGCTACAGGATAATTGCCATTATCTTTCCAGCTTCCTCCTGAATTCAGATTCCAGAGTCCCTATTCATTTTTGTGCCAAAAAACCAAGACTACTGCACCCACCTACACTGTTTGAATCCCCATGTTCCAATCATGACCAATACATATGTTTTCTGAAATAAACCCATGGTAAAAAGTGACAGCTCTGTCCCAAGGAAGAGAATCTGAATTACTGCCTAATGAAACCAATTCTCATCTTTTAGCCTACTTAGTACATATTACAGAGCTGTGATCAAATGTGTTTTGATGTTACTGTTCTGTCCAGAACTTCCAGTTACATCCATGCTGACCTGCTGAGCCTCGCAGCTAAACTGGGAAATCTAAGATAAACCTCAAAATCGCACTGGAAATACAACTATTTTTCCAGACAATCAAGTCTGCAGAAACCAGTGGCATCTTTTTGAACGACTGAAACAGTGCAAATTCTATGACTACACACGTGTCAGCATCGCTGCCTCGTTGAGACAGAGCTCAGATGGTTTTCTCTCCTGGTGCTCAAAGCAGCGAGACAAACATGGAGTTGACACACACACAGCCCGAGTCTGCTGTGTGTAAACAGCGCACTACTTTTCCCTTTGAACCCCCCTGTCACACACCACTCTGATCACACATCTTCCAGCCTGGGCACATTGTGCTCTTGCAGATGCTGTGTTTGCCAGAGCTCAGATGAGGGAGCTGTGATCTCAGGCATGGGCAGGCCAGCGGCTGCCGCAGGGAGCGCGGCTCAGGTCCTCACTGCCCGTTCCACCTCACTCCGCACAGCAGAAATGATTGTAAAGACTGTCCCAAAGTGAAGCAAACAGTGCAGCAGACGAGTATTCCCATTTGAACCGCGCGGGACCCCAAGACCCGAGGACAGCAGCAGACAACCCCAGCTGCTGCTGGAGTTCCTGTGCCTTGGACATGGGCTCTACCCGGGCAGAGCCTTCACAGCCTTACCTGGGGGTGCCAAGAGACCTCTCGCAGCGCTGAGAAGGTGCCACTTGTCCATGAGTGTCCTGGAAGCAAAAACAACGCACTGGGACAATGAGCATCTTCACACTAGACAGCTGTTCCCATTCACCCCCATGTTTGTCATCCCCAGAACAAAAGCCAACGCTAGGTCTCTGAGCAGGTTCACCAAGGTTTTGCGCTTGTTTGCATGGGGCTTTTGGGGGCTTTGTTGTGTCTACCTGGTTTTATTAATGAAATTGCTGTTATGCTCTCCCCAGGTAGCATCCATCTTTTCTACCTAGGAAACCAAAGAACATCTGGCAACAAAATACATGCTCTACTCCCATAACAATTCAGAAAGTAGGTAGCACTGGGGTTAGTTTGTCAGCCTCTTCAGTTGGCTGATTACAGTAGTACATTAGATTACTTTCTGACCCTTTATCTTCTTTACTCTCCTTGACAACAACATTGACAGCTACTGTCCTTCAAATTCAGGAGCCAAAATGGATGGTCTTTAATAAAAACCCCTCTACAAAAGCCTTTTCCAGGACAGTGCTCTAATGAAGCTGCTGCAGTTACAACAGTGACTGCTGAAACACAACCAGCACCATGCTGCACAAAGCACATGTTCTCTGCATGTGCGTGTTGAGCGCCAGGCTCCATGCACATCCTGTCCCCTTTAAGGGACTCATGGTGCATCTCCCCTGCCCTCACCTCTGCTCTTGTTCATGATGCTCAGCAGCTTTTCATGCGAGTAGTCCCACAGTTCTCTAAACCAGGTGGATGGTCCTAAGTTATTCCCAAACAATAATGACTGTGTTAACATCTGTCTCACCTGCGTGGAAGGAGGAGTGGATTTTGGTCTCTCCTGCGCTCTCCCAGGTGGATAACCCTCCTGCAGGAGGCTCTCAGCCAATGCACATTTGCTGGGGTAGTCCCTGCCTGCTTCGTCGGGCGATGGGCTGAGCTTTGAGGTCTCCGCACCAGCAGCGCTGGGATTGTACCTGCTGCTCATGCCCAGCAGGGGAACAAAAGCCAAAGGAGGAACAACATCCGGTGACCTCTCTTTAGAGAGAACTTGGCAGAAAACCTCATCATTTTGTGTCTTCCTGCTCCCATTGGGATTGCAAGTCTTGCTAGGAGGCCATTTGGGATGTGACAGCCTCTTCTGCAGGGGTGGCTTATGCGGTGGGAGCTGCTGTGAGCTACCTGGTCTCTGGTTAATCTTCCGTTCCATGTACTGGATAAGCGCAGTGTGCTGGATCTGTTTCAGCTCTGTCCTGGAGATACCTGAATTGGAAAGTGCCCTCCCTCTGCTCTCCAGAGTCTCCCTCCTTGCTGCTCCTGTACCTTGCTCAGTGATTTCATCCCTGACTTGACTCCACAACACTTCCTTATCGGCTAGCTGATTGAGTTTCTCAGGTTCAGAATAACACAGGTTCTTCTGCTCTTTGGTTACCCTCTTCCTTCCCCCCATTCGACCTGCTTGTGGCTTCGTCATTTCTTCATCTCTATTGAAACACTCCAAGGATTCTAGATGAGAAAGGGAACAAGGAACAGGTTTGGCATCCTCACTTGAACTGGATAATGAGAAGGACCTAAGGTGTTCAATTGATGGCCTTTTAGAGGGTTTATACCTCAGTCTAACTGGCAAACTCATCTGCAAGTCTTTTCTTTTAAAGGAGGTTTCTCTCAGAACCTTCTTCTGAGCCACTTTCAGTTTCTCTCTGTAGTCATTCTTGAAACTCTCATCCATGAGAATGAGGTCTTCAGTCTCAAGCAGATCATCACTGCACTGATGGTGGTGGCTGGTCCTTTGAGGCTGACTGCTTTCCCTTTGTAGCTCTAGACACTGTGCTGAGTAGCTGCTTGCTGGAGACTCCTTCAGTGAGGTCCTCAAGTCCTCTTTACACTGGGTGAGCTTGTTGGGGTTCAGGATGTCGGTGGGTTTCCCCCCAGACAGATAGTAAAGCATGGGAGTTGTCTGCCTGGTTATTTGTTCACCAGCAAGATCACCCTGAGGCTGCCTCAAGAGCTGCTTTTGAAATGCAGGCTGGCATTTGTGAACAGGAGGATCCTCTCGTTCCAGCTGTATGCTAAGGTCAGGACTGCTGCTATTGACCCCTTCTGCTTTCTTGGCTTCGTGTAAAAAGTGAGACGTGGGCTCTTCCTTTGATCTGATCAAAGACACTTGGCCGTTATTACCATGGCACTGCCTATCGCCCTGATCCCACTCCTCACAGCGCGGAGGCTTGGCTTCAGCAGGATGGTAACTGCAGGACAGCGCTGACCTCTGCATTTTGGCTTGCTCATTCGGCAGTTCCCTGATATCACTTCCCAGTTTTCCTTCAGAGTCACAGCACTGATTTTTCTCTGTACAACCACTCAGCTTCCCGGAAGCTTTCTCCATATGTTTTAAGTCACAACTGTCCTCAAACCCACCTTGATCCACATCTGCACGCAGCTCGGCATGGAGCAGGCATTGAGGGCAGGGCAAGGATCCCCTTTCTTGGCTGGGCTCTGGCACTGTGCTCTGCACATCTCCTCTGAGAGCCGGCTGACGTACACCGCAGGGACACTGTTTGTCTTCTTGTGTATCATTAACAGTGTTAGGGTGGGTATGCACTGGGTGGTAGGACTTGGAACTCCTCTCTTCAGGATCTTCATAAGCATGAACTGAATTGTAAGCAGAAAGTATTTTGGGGATATTGGCCACAGAGTCAGTCTTTAAATATTCCTGAAAAATGAATGAAGAAGGCCTGCTGAAAACGTGTGGATTGCTTCTCCTCACAGGCTGCTGGGATGGGCTCTGCTCTCCATTTTCCTCCATCTTTAACCCCTGAATTTTTGATACAGATAGGTCATTTGCAGAATCAGAGGAAAGGCCCTTGTTTTCCAGAGTCTTTTCCCTAACAGCCACTATATCTTGCTCCTTAACTTCATCCCTGTGCCGACCCCATGGTACATCCCTATCTACCAGCTGGTTGTCCTGCATGTGAGGAGCTGGCTGCACACTATGGTCACCATGACCTCCAGAGCTGTGTCTTCCTCTTGAGTTTTCCAGGTGTCTGGTGACTTTATAGCTATCGAGTCGAGTGGGAGGAGAAGGTGGAGGTGCTGCTGAAGGAGGAGGTCCCTGATGCGAAGTCCCTCGGGTAGGAGTGCTTCCAAAGTGCTCAGTGAGACCGGTGCTGTGAGAGTTATGGCTGCTCAGGTCCGGTGCTATGCAGGGATGCAGGCACCCGTGGTCAGAGTTTGCTGCACTGAGATTATAAATACCTCTTACGTATTCCGAGTCCATGTAAGGTACCTGCTCTGGAGGCCAACAGCAGCTTTCACCATAGCACGATGTGGTGGGATACTCTGGAGCACTTGATCCCGCTGAGAAAGAGCTGTAAGCGGAGTCCAGCCTTCCAGGGAGCTGCAGGAGATGCTCTACACTGCTGACCAGCTTCACTGGTGAAAGACCATGGCTGCTTCCAGCAGAGGTCAGAGGCTCCACCAGCTCTCCAATTCTGCCACGCGGCCTCTGAGTCCATCTTTCGGTCTCATTCCCCGATGAAGTCATGTTGTAGCATTTCCAGATATCAAAGTCTGGTTAAATATCTACAGCAGTTGTCAGAAAAGCACATTTTCCTCTGTATTCACATTCCAATAATATCTGGAGGATCCTAAAAAGAAAGAGAAACATGTGAAAACCTGAGTGGGAGGATTCTAATTGCACCTGGGGACATCAGAGAGAGCATCACACACACGTGCTCCAGATGAGAGCTTGGAAACAGTATTTAGAGTGGCAGTAAATCTCTGGCTTCAGTAATTACCAGGATCTTGGAATGATCATTTCCTCTATCACAAATAGAGCAACCAAGTCTTTAATGACAAGAGTTCCCCAGACCTTTATTAAGTCTAAAAGACTACACATACAATTGGAAGATGCCCTCTCATTATGATTGCCAAACATGAAGGGACAGAATCAAAACAGAGTTGGACTGGATGAGCTTTAAGGTCCCCCCCAAACCAAACAAGGCTGTGATCCTGTGATTAAAAGCAAGCAAAGCCTTGAAACCCTTCAGTGACAAACTGCTCTGGTCACCCACTTCTGAGGAGACAGAACTGCTTCCAAACCCTACCAGGATAACACATACCTGATTTCCTCAAAAAGGCTGATCTTGCCAGGCCTGAATCCATCATTCCCAACCTGAACCTCTGCAGCGGGGCCTCAAAGCTGGCAGAAAGAGAGGTTTGAGGGGTGGTATTGCTGTTTAATCAGAAACCTCACATTCCTGCCTTGTTTCAAAGACAGCCCTGGTATCATTCATTTTGAGCCAAAGGAAGAGATGGGCAGGAGCCAAACCACACAAGTTAATCTATAAAGGGAACTTGGACTGGTGGGACACAGCAAATAAATTAACTGGTTTCTGGGAAAGGAAAACAGAAGGAATTTCTGCCAGGCTTTTTTGGACATTTCAGTAAGAAACTGGCTCAAGGACACCTGGAGAAGTTCTTTTGAGGTGATCTAAAGCGCAGCTGTGAGATTCCGTGGTCTATCCCTGAATAACAGGGCCACAGAGGGAACACGAAGCATCACTGGCTGATGACGACATCCCACACCCTTTTCACTGTGGTCTAGTGAAGAATGTAATGAAATAAAAACCTCAGGCGAAGGTGAAAGGAAAACCTTGGAAAACCCACTGAAGGTACAGGGACAGAAGAGCAGCAGAGAGAATGACTGCAGTGACACCAAAGGCAGAATGAGGCTGCACCACGGATGCTATCACACTGCTGTTATGTTATCTCAGTGCACCTGGGAGCCTGGACCACCACAGTGAGTGTGAGCTGGGTGTACTTGAGGGTGCTGGCAGCGCACAGGATCCAACCCCATGGGAGCCCCGTTCCCCAGGAGAACCGGAAGGCAGATTCCACTGTCACTCTTATCTGCATCTGCTAAATGTGAATTTTCTTGCAGTGGAACCGCTCCAAGCAGCTCTGTTGCTATTAATAGGCTGAGCCAAGTCTTCATCTGGGGTATGCTGGCACAGTTCCACCAAGTTACTGCAGCCACTCAGATTTACAATGAGAGTTTGGCTCTAACTTTTCACAGCTATGTATAGAATCTACATAACAGTTGTAGTTTGGTTTATGTATGCCAATGAAAGTACTCTCGGTTTCCTACACCACTGTTTCCCAAGATCTTTCCTCCTTTATTTCAAGCTATCCTTTTGTGACGTACAGGGAGGTCAGCAACCATGCAACTGTCCTCCAAAGCCTCTGCTAAGATGTAAATAAATGGCACTGAAACACATCTTAGGGAAAACCTGGCATACTTCTGCTGGAGAAGATGCTTCCTAAACTGCGGAAGCAGAACCGCTGATCTCAATGTGTTTAAACAACTATGTGAAAACTTGGTCATGTAAGAGAAAGCCCTGAACGTTCCGACCTGCTGAAGCCTCCAGCCCCTCACAGACTGCTGTTACAGTGCCAGTCCCCACCTCAGCCTCCTCGCTCCAGGGAAAGGTGGTTTGTATTGCACAACCCGGAATTCCTTGCAACCAACTCAGTAGGTCAAAGCCTCAAGTCTCTGGCGAATTAACTCCGTACAGAGAGGTCAGTGACTCCAAGCTGCAGTTACAAGTCACCTCTCTTTTCAGGCCAAGCTTTCTTTACCAGCACTGGCTATTTCCAGCCTATTCCTGTAAAACAGCCATTTTTAAACAAGCGGGTCCATGGAACTAAAGGGGAAGCCCCCAGCTATTCATCTGCATCATGCAACTGTCCCCCAAGCAACGAGCGTGGCTGGTATGCGAAACACAAAGCAAACGCCGTGACCAAGCTCCCAATACTATGTCATGCACATGCTTGTGAGTGACCTGTTTGTTATCAAAGAGCAAACACCTGCTGTAAATATTAGCCGGCATTCCTCAGATTCCAATCGCTTGCACAGTCCACAGCACCCGACCCACCTGCTTCACAGCCCAGCAGATGTAACTGCCACCGAAGCATCACCTGTGAGACCGAGGCGATCCTCGGGAAGCCTCGAGTCTGAAATCCCGGGAAAGCAAGTGCAGAGCCTATGGAATCGCATCACCTGCTGCGGGTCGTTTGTTGATGATGGAGCTGTGCACATGCACAATACGGATGCATTCTCAGCGACTCTGAGACTTGAGATGCCTGGAAATAAGAGCTGCTCTTTTGAGCAGACCATGAAATATCCCGAAATTCCAGACAAATGTCTGAAGTCCTTAAATTCCGTCACTTTCACATGACTGAGATGTGAGGATACCCATGCAGGAAAGTGTGGCTGCTGATCATCCTTGTGCCCAGTGACTGAAAGCCTGTTTCTTGCTTCTTCCCTTTATTATTACTTTTTCTAGCCTATAATCAACCATTTTATCTCCTAGGGCTCCCAGCTTCAGGTTTCAAAGAGGAAGGCAAACGTACCAGATGACATCCCCTTCAGATGACTGGAAAACACATTCTGCAGCTCTGTATTTTCCTTGCAAAGATTTCCGAGGACTCTAAATCCCAGATTTCCCATCTATTTCCAGCATTATCATGCAGTAGCCAATGCTTGCCAAGGGTATCATACATCTAAACCCAAGGCCAAGCTTTCAAGTTTGGCTTATACAGGCCCAGGGGGAAACTTACCCTGCTACTGGGAGCCAGGGAAAGGCACAGTATCAGACATTCTCAAAACAGAGCCTAAATGGGATTTAGATGAGGTTTAAGCCTTGTGTGCACCGAAGTAAATCTCAGCACAGTTTGAGGAAGGTAAACTGTTCCAGTGAAAGCCACAGATAGAGAGGTGAGGGTTTCTGGAGCAACAGAAGTGTCTTGAGCAATTTAGGGAGGATGAAAATAATAATGCATCCCAATATCCCCTTTCCCTAGTGGGGAAGGTGGCAGTGGGGACACAAATCTTCCTGAATGTCCTTACCCAGCTATGCCTTGTTCTCCACAGAAGGAAGAGATTCCTACTGACGAGTGCAGGAGCTTTGCTTGAGCCACAGTGCCAGTGTGGGTCCATCTACACCTTCCCCAGAGCCACTTCCCACCCAGTGATGACATCTCACTGCTGGACTTGAGCGTTTGGCATTTCAGTAACTTGCAAACTTGGCTGATGTGAAGCTGTGGCCCAAATAAAATGCTTTTGGACCAGAGATCCATGGCCCCATCTCTGGCCAAGGGCTTAATGAGGAAGATGAGGCTTGGCAATTCCTCACAGCCCTGCGAGAGGCCTTTTCTGAGCGCCAGCAGAGTCTGACCTTTTAATGAGAGCAGTCACCCACCACATACTTCCCATTGTCCTTGAGTCCCCTGACTTCCCTTATTCAGCCTCAGAAATTGCTCCTGGCTTCTATCGCCATCACTCCCTCCTCTGCTGAGCACCAAACTCTTGTTTTGGTTTCTATCTCTGAAAGCACGTCTCAAAACACGCTTCTGCCCGAAATCACAGCTTCAGCCCAAGCGCACACGTTTCTCTCCAATCATTTCCATTTCATCCCTTCCTATGTCAGCACAATTTCTCTTCCTTTTCAAAGGCCAATCAAGTCCCTTTAATGCCATAAATTTACCATCCACATTGCTGCAAGAACAGAGCCAGAAATATTCAAGAGCATTAAAGAATTACAGGCTTCAAAACTCCAGAAAGAAAAAGGCTGATGACACTGCTGCTTTTAGAATCAGCATACATTATCCTGTATCCTAGAGAGCTCCCATGCCAAAAGCTGCTTCCAACCCCAGGTTAAACATTTCAAAAGTGGTTTTAATATTTTCCAAGCTATATCATGCTCCTTCATCTGTTTTCCTGCTGACTTTACAGAAGGGATGGGAGCAGATGGACTTTGGCAGCAGATGCTCTGAAAGAAACCCAAGAGCCCTTGCTGGTGGGGGAGAGAGGATCAATAGAAGACACAACACTTCCACACTTTGCTTTCCAACATTACACTTTCCCTCCTGCCACCTCCACTAGCTCATGCCTGGGTCAGGATGTGCTCTTGCAGTACGCCTTTAATGGTCCCATCTCCTTTGTGACCCTCCAGCTGCTCCGGGACACGGCCACTGTCCAGATGAAGGAAAATCCACTTGCATGCAGACACTAGTGAGACCACCCAGACTGTAGCATGGACACAGATACTGTGGCCCTCACAGGTCTGCCATCAGGGTTTCATGGAACTGCTCTCCCTCCCCAAACACACACTTACGCAGAGATTAAGGAGCAGTTACTCAGACCACGGAGCAGCAGAATCACCTTCCCACCAGATTTACAGCAAATACGACACAATGAACACTGAATAACCAGAATTTCACTCTTTTCTTGCATAAAGCAAATATGCAGACAGGCATCATAGCAACTACTGAATTACAGAGAGACAATATACACCAGATACAGCCATCTAAAACACACACACACACACACTCTGAAATGATGCTTGGGTTAGTTACCTCTAGGTATCTGAAGGCACATCCATGGTAAGTACAGCTGGAACAAGTTTCCCACCTCCAGTTTTCTTTTAAGAAAACAAAAGCCAGTGCTTTGGTTCCACGCTCCAGCCACGTCTGCAGAACAGATCTGCCAATCGCCAGAACCTGAAGTGTTTTCAGTGCAACTCACATAGATTCAGAGGTGGTTTTCCTGGTGTCTCACCTGGTCCATCACATCATAGGGATGTGTCAAGCAGCTCCACGCACAGCACCAGCATCAAGCTGCACCAGTGACTTCCATATAAACCCCTTTGCCTCACTGCTGGAAAGTGCCTCGTGCCATGCCCAGCGCTGCAGCGCATAGGGAGGGAAGCAAACCTCGGGCTTGGCCGTTTCACTATTGCAGCAGTCAATTATTAACAATGGTGCTTTTTGTGCCCAAGCTGTTGGCAGGGACAGGACTCCCATTTGGCACAACTGAGAAATGCCATGAAGATGCTGCTGAGGCCCCCAGCACCCAACACACTTCCTCCTGTGCATCCCACCGGGACAGCATGGCCAGAACAGCATCCTTCACTCTGCCGCATCTCGGCCTTTGCTGTCCCCAGCTCCTGGCCAGAGGGGCGAGAGCCCTGGCTCTGAGGCAGCCAAGAAGCACTGCTACCAATTGAATCCAACTGAAAGTAGATTAACTCCAATCAAGTAGCTGGATTTGGTTCTCTTACAAAATTAAGTTCTACTTTCAGAGGGGTGGAGTAAAAGGAGGGTACCATAAAAGTCAACACAGTCCAAGGAAACACTGGAGCTGTGCTTTATGTGCTGCAGGCTTTGTGGTGGGGTTTATCGAGTGTTCTGCTCAAAAGACAGCACAGAAGGCACAGAGATTCAGGCTTTCATCTCCCCTGTGCCACTCTGAATCAACTCAAACATACACAGTAAATTCTTTCCTGCCTCCAACTCTATTACAATAGAGTCTGATACTAAGACCCTATGTGGGGAGATGAATTCCCACCAGCTCCCAGCTGGGATTAAAAAACTAAGCTGATTTTATGCCACTCTATTTTTTCCCCTCAAACTAAGCTCCCAACTGGATAATGCCATGCATGCAACAGCTTCTGATTTGTCCTTACGCGTCATCTCCCAAGGGAAAACTGGGGATTCTGCCCACATTTCCTGCAATAGTAATCCGCTCACTTGTGGCACGTTCAGTTTGTACACGGTGGGATGGTGGGACACAGATTCAGCTTCTTGCCTGGCTTCACCGTGGTCCCCAGCCAGGCACTGCTGAAACCATCACAGAGTTCCAAATCCACCCCTGGTTTACTTCACGGAAGGAGGAGAGGATGGGGATAATCCTGTTGGGAAAAGCTCAGCTCCACATACCCTGGGTACGAGGGGAACACCGGAGCCTCTGGAATAGAGTTCACTGATGATTCATTCTGCTCATGTTTGAGGTTCGTCTGCAAGCGAACACCCAGGCTCCTCCTCACTGCCCTGTCCCAAACAGACCATCCCGAAGCCTAACTTGCTTTCCAGGGCATGGTGCGACCACTAACTCCCGGGTACGGAGAAGGGCTCCCAGGAAGTTACTCAGTAACTAACTCGGTGTTTAGTCATCCCATTAAACACTGTTTTCACAAAGCAGCAACTTGGTATCTGATGGAGCCAAGTGCTCCGCAACAGGAGGCAAAGGGACCATTCCCAGAGGCCCCAGGAGTGAGAAGGAAAACACCTCGCACTGTGTGATGCCAGCTTGGACGGAGGAACACAAACCGGAGCAGCTCCTCCTGCCAGGCCGTGAGTAAGGCTCTCATATGGGGACAGAGCTGGTGACACAATGCTGGTCGTGCCTTCTCTGTGCAGGAGCTTCGAGCACTCCTTGTGAGGGTGCTGAGGCGCTGGCACAGGGTGCCCAGAGAAGCTGTGGCTGCCCCATCCCTGGCAGAGCTCAAGGCCAGGTTGGACACAGGGGCTTGGAGCACCCTGCTCTACGGAAGGTGTCCCTGCCCGTGGCAGGGGTTGGGGCTGGAGGAGCTTTAAGGTCCCATTCAACACAAACCACTCTGGGATCCTATGGTTCTATACATTCTATAAATGCTACTCCCAAACTACAAACCAGTTGCCTTGTAAAGAAGCTATTACATGCTACATGTGGTCTGCAGCTCTAACCATCTGTACCTCACAGTGGTGAACTGTCCCAGGGCTGGATTCAGCAGCACTGCCACTGGGGAGGACCACAGCCACATTTACCTAAGGAGGCCCTAAGCCTGCTGGCAGAGCCAACAGGGAGCCGGGGTAGAGCTCCCTGGGGCCATGACAGCCACAGGAGATCCATGTTATACAAACATCAACAACCGAACCTTCCCACTGCCTTTGCATGAAGCACTGTGGATTTGAGCTGAGTAATTGCCCTTTGCTCCATCCCCAGAGTCAAGCTCAGAACAGTTACCCCCTGAGAGATGGGGGTAACCACAGCCCTGCCCCAACCGAACCACAGTAATACACTTGAGGACCACTAAGGACTGAATGAGATGTGATGGAGAGATCCCAAAAGAGAGAATTTACAGCTGCTTGTGGCAATTAAAAACACCACAATACACTAGAGCCAGAGAACACGACCGCACCAAGGCAGAACCTCACTCTCGTATCAGGCACGAGCACAGCAGCCATTTATTCAGCACCACTAGGAAATAACCAGGGTGTTCTCAGGAGATGCACAAGTCCTGGAAAAGCTGCTTAGGTTTGTTTGCTATAAACTTACGTGGTAACAACACTAAACAGGGCCAAGAGGAAAAACAAAGGGGTTTGTAAAAACAACAGAGCTGAGTTCATTTCATTTGTCCCTGGGTTCCTAAAGGGTTTCAGTGCCTTTACATCACGTTTGCAAACTCTTCACAACCAGAAATGCTGCTATACACTGTAGATTCCCCAACTGAGAGCTAAGACTTCCAGGGAAGCCTTGAACCTCTGCAGCCAATGCTTTCAGAGATGCATAAAATCTAACACTCATAATAGAGATGTCAGTAGTTAGCATCAATACCCCTGCTGTTTCTGAATGCTGCAAGGGGTTAGGAAGTGAAATCCCAAAGGGGAAGCAACACAAACAGCAAATGGTGGCCATAAACCCCCCAATCACCCAGTGGGCTGCTGCCTTTTGATGTGACTGTCATCACTCGGCATCAGCTGGGATACAGATGGCCGCTCGGGGTGACTGGCTTTCAAAACGAGGTCAATGGTAGCACAGATATAAAGCAAAACTCCTGGGGTTTACCCACCAAACCCAAGTAACAGCAGCCTCATAGGCAACATAGCACCTCTGAGATCTCTCATTAACCCCAGGCTTCACAGACGTGGCTGCCCTACCCAGTAACCAAACCAGCTAGCAGGGCAGAGCACTGAGACACACATTCACCGCTTTTTCACCTGAATCCAGTAATTCCTACAGCAGGAAATCCTTCTGCATATTACAGCAAACCTCATATGTTTTATCATCCCTTAATAGTTAATTGCTTGGTAATAATTTCCAGAAGAAAGGCACCACAAAGCCGCTACTATTGTTCTAAGTCGTACCTATGTACCAGGTATCAAAGACAGGTCCCCCTGTTCCTTCACTCCCTGCTTGGTACAAAACGTTCTGCTCCCAAAGGAACTTACACAAGCGTCCTCTGCTCATGCTCCTCTGGAGGAGGATTTCCCATTCACAGCCATATAAGAAGCTGCAAGGAGGATTTTCTGCTGCAGTGCGGAGCAGTGGCAAGTGCTCTGCACTGGGGGAAGCTCAGCTGCCAAGAACTCCCTTAGACTGGTGCCACTGCCAGCAGCATGGCCATGCTGTTAGTGCTGCAAAGCTTCACTGTGAGCTTTGACTGAGCAAGGTTACAGGATTTGTCCCTGGTAAAATATGTAATGGTCTTCATATGCATAGGTGAGAACAATCAAATACTATTTGAAAGCCTCATTTAGACAAGTAAAACAGCATTCAGCCAAACAAGGCTCCAGCTGCAGCCATGCTGTAAGCACGTTTAAATCTAGAGCACCAGAGTCTGAGCTCTTCAAAGCCAGAGGAGCATCCTTAGGCGATAGCATACCTTACAATATTGAGACATTTTAGTTTAGGGATCAAGGGGCTGTACCAGCCTTGGATGAGTAGGTTTAATTTTACTGCTTAATATCATTTCTTGAACCAGTTGAACCTTGTTTCATGGCGCTCATGGATTACCAGTGATCCCTGGGCCTTGGGACAGAACCTGCTCAAAGCATTTAAATGGAAACGCAGCTGAGTCAATGTTGTCGCTGACAGGAGTGATTGCCGTCTCCCCTTCTCTTCTCACTTCCTTCTTTTCTATCGCCAACACTGGCCTTGCTGCGACTCCTGTACGTGTTGGACTCCGCTGAGTTGATTCAGTTTGCTAATGTGGCAGAAGCTGGTTGGGGGTTATTGAGCTGGAAGAGTTCACAGAGGAACAGGGTGAACATCAAGTTGATGCCAGGGGAGCAGAGCGTGCTGCTGGGCAGGACACCGCCTCTCAGCAGCACCACAGCTCGAGCTGTGACACAGGAATTCATCCCAAACCAGGTCAGTGTTAGGGCTGTGCCAAGCTGCCTTCGACATAAAACTGAGGCTGGGTGTGAAACACAAGCAGCTTTAGGGCCCGAAGTATGAAGGTGCATCTATCACTCAGCCTGCAAACACAGGCTCACCAGAAACCCACTTGGAGTCTGACACTGACTCCATGGGTATCTATGGCAAAACTTTCTTTACATTGGCTAAATGAAAGGGTATTCAAAAAAGAACTAGGGTGTTCTGTGTCAGGAATGTGTCGCTCCTGCGCTTTCTTCCACAAATAATTACAAAAACAGAATGTAAATGCAACTTGTCACTGCGCTTAAATTGCGGCATCACACCTGTAGCTAAGTATGAAAGAGCGGCACAGGATGGCAATAAACAACTCCCAAGGAAACTGTGATCTATTTGTTGAAGCATTGTAAAATGTGAGTAAAGTAAGAAGAGAGGGATGCGATGGTTCCCCTGGGACCAGGCTGAGGAGCAAAGTGCCAGCTGCTGCCTGCCTCTGGCATCGGTGTGAGCTCTCTGCACTTAGATACACAACAAGTGCTTCTGCATCGATCCAGTTACACAGCAAAGGCTCCCTGCTCTCCCTCACAACGCTCGAGTACGACCGGTTCTTTGTTCTGGGGGGCTAAATAAATAATGCAGCCATTAGATGTCAGAAGGAAAAGGAACATTACATGATTAAATTCCAGATCCAGAGCAGGATTATTACACCCCCAAATAAACTGATGTACAGCAAGGAAAGCCATGGGCTGCCGCAGCCTGGTCCTGCAGTGTGTGAGGCAAGGGAAAAATTACACAGGGTCAACAGACACACTGCATTAAGTACACTTCAGCTAGAACAATGACTGGCAACAGGTATGTCTTTCTTATACGCCTTCGTTTTCTGTCGTGGAGCTTATAGATGCACAAACCCAGCAGGACTGAACTAATGCCTTCTGAAGACCCCCGTCTGTCTCACAGTGTGACTTGTGCGCACGTTTTCACAAGCAAAAGCAATATCATTGTGATACTCAGTAGAAAGAGTTTCAGAGGCCTCCAAGCAAACCTGGCTCGTTCCTCACATTTGGTAAGCACTCATTTGGCCTGTAGTTGGGATTGCCAGTTAATCATTTCAGTTTTGGAGCCTCCCTGGACTTCAGAAGGCATTGGGATGGCAGAATAACATATAAACCCATTTGTGTTCACGATTAGTGTGTTCAGCAGTAACATTTTCCTTTCCATGAGCAGTTTCTCCTAATCAGGACAGTATTCCGTAAGCTGTGCACAAGGGACGTTTCACAAGAGTTTCCACTATGGAAACAGCTCAGGAGCAAACGTCAAGATGTTTTAATGTGGTAAAGCTGTAAGAGTTACTAACAGAGACCAGGCAGCAGAGGTGTCTGCTGTGGCAATTGCTGTAAGTGGTCAGACAAGATGCTGCAATTCATCTCGGCTTCTCAAATTTGATTTTAACTATTAAAAGAAGCGATTTCCTTTGACACACAACATGAAATCCTGTTCTAGTGCCTGACAGCTCACTAACAAATGCCACAAACCCGGAAAGGGCTCCTTTAATATGGGCAAAGCTTTCTTGTTTCACCAGTCTGTTTCATGTAGTCTGGGCAAAATTACCTGCAATACATATCTATATAAATACAGAGAGGTGCTTTGAACTCAACACTTCTCACACAGAGCTGACTGAAGCTATTCGATGGAGAGATTTAGGGCTGCACAGCAATTTAGCCACATTCATGCAGTAAGTTAATGGCTGAAGTGAGAGAGGAATCTGTTCTCCAGTTCCTTGCCCTACTGATCAGACCAGGTTTCCCATGGTGGATAACCACCCAGCAGCCAAGCTTTGTAGGTGCATTTGCAGAGGTGAGTTCAGGTTACGGCCTCAGCTCCTTGATCCCAAGGCACCCAAGAGTGCATGTGCAAGCTCATAAACATGCCAGAAGAGGTTCCCTCCTGAAACACCACAGAAGCAATTCTACAAACCGCACCACTTACCATGGACCTTACTAGGGATTTATGCATCTCCTCTGCATTAGCCCATGAGATGTGCCACAGGGAAGAGGAGAGCAGCGGGTATGAAAGGAAGGTCAGGGAGGGACTGACGCATCCCAGGGTCGCTCTCACCCATGGAATTCTAAGCTCGGATATGGTTTGGCACCTGCCAGATACGCGGGGCTCTGCAGCCCTCGCTGGAAAACACCCCATGGCAGGAGCAGAAGCTCAGCTTCCCCAGGAACAGATGCTGCTTGCACAGAGAATCTTATTCTTCCCTTACACAACTTACTACAGCCAGGGGTTTGCAGGGAACCTCATGGGCTGGGGCTGGAAACTCAGTTTCACGTAGGTAGAAGAGTCAGAGATGTGATCTTTGCCACAGAGATGTGCCAGGAGCGGCCTCCTGCTACTGCCCCATCGTAGATGTCTGCAGTTTGACAACCGAATTGGGTCAGTTCATGTCAAAAATCACCTTTTCAGCTTGTCTACAAAAAGCTTTAAAGTACAAGCTGTTGTTTTGTGCCAAATACGCTGCTCCAATTGCACCCAAAATCAAACAACGTATCTCAAGGTACTCGGGCCATGCAAAACCACTGAAGAACCACCAAAGTGTGGCCATGGTCAGCAGGCAGTGAACAGAGTGTAACCTGTAAAGCATCTCAAAAGACAGAGCAGTAAAAGCCTAGATTAGCTTTACAGTGACCAGTCACAGAAATACAACAGAGCCTTGGGTCAAACCTTGACGTTTTATAGGCTCTAAGGTTACCACAAAACTCGGCTCAAAGAGCACATCTACCACCTAAACCATTTGGTTACCACAAAACTCGCTCAAAGAGCACATCTACCACCTAAACCATTTGGTTACCACAAAACTCGCTCAAAGAGCACATCTACCACCTAAACCATTTGGTTACCACAAAACTCGCTCAAAGAGCACATCTACCACCTAAACCATTTGGTTACCACAAAACTCGCTCAAAGAGCACATCTACCACCTAAACCATTTGGTTACCACAAAACTCGGCTCAAAGAGCACATCTACCACCTAAACCATTTGGTTACCACAAAACTTGCTCAAAGAGCACATCTACCACCTAAACCATTTGGGTTGCTGACAGTTTTAAAATGAACACTTATTTGTAACTTCATAGCAGTCAATTTCTTCAGAAAACACAGACAAAACTCTTTGTTATCATAAAAAGCAAAGGAAGCTCCCCTGTGGCTGCCCCATCCCTGGCAGCGCTCAAGGCCAGGCTGGACGGGGCTTGGAGCAAGCTGCACTAACGGAAGGTTCCCTGCCCGTGGCAGGGGTTGGAGCTGGAGGAGCTTTAAGGTCTCTTCCAGCACTAAAAACCTTCAAACCAGGGCTGAGGTTTCATCAAACCCGGGCTCGGGACAGCCCAATGCACAGTTACTGCTGGATAGATTAATAGCAAAAAGGCACTCTTTTCAAATTCCAGTCATATTCATCCCCCATTCCTGAAGCCAGAAGCCTCTGCAGCAGCAGAGACAGGTGCAAGGAAGCCCATGATCCAAGAAACAATCTCGTACAGCTCCATGCATGGAATGCTGCACCAAGAATAAACTCCCACAGAAGAGAGATGTCATTTCATATTCAGGATGCAACCCAGGCAGGTTTGCATGTTCTAGAAAGGCCCCGCACGTATCAGCAGTGCTTCACATCTCCTGCTCTAGGTACTTGTTGCAACAAACGTTCATCCGTTTGACCGGAACATTCCAGCTGGAGCTCTGCTCATGGGATGTGCGGCTCTTTTTAGGCTGTCAGATGATGTGTTCCAGCTGTTTAAGGACAAGTCCCCGGGTAACACGTGGTATTCCCAAGTTCAAAAAGATTCGGACAACCCTTTATGAACCAGTAGCGCTTGTCCTTTCGAGTTCACCCTGAAAACCTGGCAGGGAACAAACAGCCACTGCACCAAGCACTTGGCTTTGATTCTCTGTGAAATCAAAGTGATCTGAATTTGGGACTGAAGTTACATCCCTGAACAATCACTCTGCATAAGTTCAGTAGAGACTCGGGGTATTAAAGCTTCCATGCAGTCAATCCATAGCTCACAAGGCTATTCCTGGAATTCCTTTTGGAAGCTCAGCATCATCCACAGCTGGGGAAACCTCCAAGCTCTGCTCTCATTGCTTTGCTGCCTGGATCAGGTGGAGCAAAGGAGCCACCAAATTCAGTGAAGAGCTGGAATCAGGTGCATATAGTGCAGTAAAAGTGTGTTGAGGCTGGGCTGATGGGGCAGAGGGGAAATGAGGGATGAGGTTGTCCTAGCACAGAGGCTTAAAATAGGCGCCAGGAAAGGAAATTGAGAGGTACCAAAAGAAGCACCTAAACCCCACTGCATTTATAGCATGATGCATCTCTACAAGAGCAAGTTCAGGCCCTCCTGTAATTTACATACAAAAGTAGTCTCAAAATCCATTCTGAGCCATACAGCGCGCAGCCACGCACACCCACAGAGCCCACACTGGAAACCGCATCACCTGAGATGATGCTCAGGACTAGTTGGGCCTGGTTCCCGTTCTGGCTTCATGTGCTTTGTACAACCATAGCACAGGAAGCCTGCTGAGTCAGCAGAAGCATCACTCTCATTTGCCCAGAATTTTGGGGAAATTGCAGTGAATCCTGTATTCCTAAGGAGCAGCTTTGGGAAAAACTGATGCCTTGCCTCATTTCAATACTTCTGACCTGGCACTGAAAGACTTTGCTTCCCACGCCTTGGAGAAGGGAACTCAATCCTGGTTTGCATGAATTTGCATCAGGATGTGCTCTTTGTTGTTCCCTCTGCAACTCTTCCCAAGTCTGGGAAATTAATGAGCCTGGAAAATGCTTTGATTTTTTTTAAAGTAACTTTGATTTTGGAGATTCTGCCTTCAACTGGAATCTTCAGGAGCTCCCAGTTGTGGCTGGACTGACCCTGCACCAGTCCCAAAGTACAAGTCATAGAACTATGAAATGGGTTGAGTTTGAAGGGACCTTAAAGCTCCTCCAGCTCCAACCCCTGCCACGGGCAGGGACACCTTCCACTAGAGCAGGGTGCTCCAAGCCATGTCCAGCCTGGCCTTGAACACTGCCAGGCATGCGGCAGCCCAGGACACCGGGATGGGCAGCACAACCACCCCTGTCCCAGCCCATGGCCAGCCACCTCCTGCAGGTCCTTTCTCAGGATGCCTGGATGCAGTTTGCCATGTCCAGCCCCAGCCCCACGAATCGGGCCCTCTGCATGTCGGGACCTGCACAAAGCCACACGAGAGACAGCAGCAGAGGTACAAAACTACAAACCCGCCCAGGCAAACCCATACCCAAATCCATTTGCATGTCCTCTCCCCATTTGTAAACAGCTGGGAAGGCTTTTGTGGTTCCCTCCCACACCCCCTTGGAAACACTTTACTTTCTGTCACCTCCCCTATTTATTCAACCTGGATTTCTATCTCCTAAACACGCACTCAACTTGTTTGCAGTTGTAACCTCACTATTTTCTCATTAACTTTCCCACTTAGGTGCACACCATTGGAGATGTTTCTGTTCTTAAGTACATCACAAACAGTTTGCACGACACTGAGCACTCGAGTTTGGAATTCTTCAGAACGCATTTCTTCATTGAAACACACTCAGTTTCTACCTGACACTGCCTCATTCTTGACGTTAAACGCTGCTAAGGAGACCTTCCATTGTGAGAGAAGAATCCCGTTAACAGGTCTCTGCACACCAGGGAAAGAGGGGTCTGGGCAGTTACTGCCCCGGGATTTTTAGCAGGAAATCGTTATGTAGCCGAGGTCTTTATTGGGCAGATTAAAGCCCCTCCTGCTGCAGACAGCCTAACTAAGGGGCATTGTTCCGCAGCACGGAGCTTGGTTCTGTAGTTCCACAGATTGTAAAGTATGAAAGAGCCACTGAAACACGCATCAGGTCTGATAAAATCACTTCAAACTCCCCTGTTCCCGGCAGGCAGCGGTCGCTCCCGCGCCGTGCAGGCGGTTGGAAGCCCGGGACCGAAGAGCAAACCCCCACCCCAGGCTCCCGCTCCCCGTCATTAGCACCAGGCACAAACCGAGCCCCATCGCTCCCGGCTGCAGCCCCCTCGGCCCGGCCCCAGCCCCGAGCATCCCCCTCATCCTCGTTCTTACCGTGCGTGTCCCCCGGGGCTCGGCAGTCGCCGCCGCGTCCCCGAACGTGGCCCGGACAGAGCTCGCTGGGGACCGGGGACGGCGCCGGGCAGGGCCCTGCCCAGGGGGAGGCACGGAGGAGGGGTCAGGATAATGAACCTGAACCCCGCGCCAGCGCTGGGGAGAGGGGGAACAGCCCCGCAGGGATCCCAGAACCATCCGTTGGGAGGGACCTCAAGGACCATCGGGTCCGACTTTCCCAGTCAAAGCGTGACTTAGAGATGTCCCAGCACCCTGTCCAGCTGCGGAGTCCACCGGTTCCGGGGGGATTATCCCAGCGGCTGATTGTTCTCACTAGGAAGAAATTTCCTCCTACATCCAACTGGAATTTCCCCAGGAATAACTTGTGCCCATCACCCCCATCATTGCCATATGACTCCTTGTAAAAAGGAACTCTCCATGCTCTCTGTAGCCACCCTTTAAATACTGGAACTTGGTGACAAGGGCCCCCCTGAGCTCTCTCACCCCTTCCTCACTCACTGCCCAGCCCCTGAATCATCTCAGTGGCCCTTCTCTGGACCCTCTCCAGCCCATCCACATCTTTCTTGTGCAGTAAGGACCAAAACTGCACACGTATTTCAGTTGTGGCCTGACAATGACATCTTTATCTCTGCTGGCAATGC
This sequence comes from Amazona ochrocephala, assembly GCA_039720435.1. NCBI lineage: Eukaryota > Metazoa > Chordata > Aves > Psittaciformes > Psittacidae > Amazona > Amazona ochrocephala. The sequence goes on from CM077889.1 coordinate 19,506,183, forward strand.
CCTCGTAGACATAACCCACCATTCCACTGGTTTTGTTGGGCCAGGTAAAAGGAACCCCAGCCCAGCTCCCCACACCTCACAGACTGGATGGGATTCCACTGCTGGCCATGGCCTTCAGGACACAGGATCTATTCCCAGGACACAACCACTTCAGTTGGAAAAGACCCTTAAGAGCATTTAACCCAACACAGCCACATACCAGGAGCGCATCCACACAGAAAGCATAAGAACAGACTGGAAAACAATATAATCCTGGGATTTATTTTCCTGCAATTTTAAGAAGCTAAACTGTACTCCAGCATTTCTCTCGCTCAGGGTCACACAAGGACTCACGTTTTAACCCTGGCTGGCAGCCATAGAATAAACAAGACCCCCAAGCCGAAACCCACCATTTCCCAGCCCTAATGGAACCCCACAGCAGAGACACTGTGAGAACAGCCAGAACCGATATTTTATTTAGGAGCAATAAGAACATCTCTGTAACATGAAGAATCGCAGACAGCAGACAGCGCCTTACCTGAGGTGAGGGCAGAGGGAACAGCAGCAGGTACGCTGTTCCTCACCCTCATTATTCTTCAGGGCTTCCTTTGCTCTCCAGGGAAGCCAGGAAGGATAAAAGGCAGCTTAGCAAACTCCACTCCCCAGCAGCACACCATCCAGTACAAGATCCCAGCTTCCTGGTTTCAAAATAGTTTGTTCCAAATACTTCCTTTCTGTCTTTCTGGATAAAAGAGGAGGGAGAGAACTACAACCTCGACTGCATGGTCATGAAGCAGGGGGAATAAACCAACCAACCCAAAAAGCCCTCCTAATTTCTATCAACTCCCTTTTTCTCACTGAGCCTTCACTAAATACCTATAACATCCAATACATACCTGACTGTAGGATTGCATTACGTCACCTTGCACCTGAATTAAACAAACTATAAGATGCTCTCAAAGCAGCAGGCCACCACCTCCAGCCTTCCCCCTTAGCAAAAACCCTGTACCAGGCTGCCCCACACTTTATATAGAGCACGCAGCTGGGAATGGATCATCACATCACAGAGCAGGTGAAAACTATTCACCCACACATGGAGAAAGGCCAAAAGGCGAGGAGGGAATGACAAAGCCCAGCCCTGACAGCACCCATCAGCCTGGGTTAAGTGTAGTCACAAACTTGACCTGAAAGCCATGGTTTATAGATGTACACACACAGCACCTCCCTGTACCAGCAATAGCAAAGAAATGACAGTTCTGTTCACTAACCTCAGTGGGTTTATGTCAATGAAATATTAACTTTATTGAAAGACTACTTCAGCAAGGATCCACATGGGCAATTGTATTTGGAAGTCTACACGAAACCTGCCCTGTTAATGGCTTTTTAAAGACCTACATGAAATAAGTCAGTGTCACAGATGTGCAGACAGTGCCTACTAAAACCTTAACCTGGAGAGTTTTCCATACACCTGCTAGATGCTGGACCACCTAAACCAACATAAGTGGAGAGGTGCTCTGTGGAATGGGCCTGCTCTGCCATCCACAGATGGTTATTTTTCATTATCTTTATTTTCTTCATGAATATCTGATTGCAAGGAGAAACCTTCTAGTTTTCCATGTGCTATCTGCTTAGCAGGTGAAATTGAGTGCCAGACTTCAGCACTGAATATCTATGTTCCTCCCCAGCCTTCAAAGGGATGATGAAAAGCGACACGTGAATGAGTTGTAAATTATACCCCTGATACAGGAGAGCTCTAAACAGCACTCCAGAAGCAGGCACCACACTGAAGAGGTTCAATGAAGATACCACAGCAGTTCCCAAGGGCCGCCAGCAGCCTGGCAGCAAGGAAAACCAGGCTTGTTTTCCATGGCCAAGTGCCCTGTCAGTTAATCAGTTGTTTTCACAACAGGGGAAGTACCAGTGTACTCCCCCCTCTCATGGGCACAGCTCCACTGTTACCCTGTTACATTTTCAGGCATCATCTCCGCGCTGCCCCTAATGCTACAGCAGTAATGATCTCCCGTAATCTTCTTTAAATCCCTAAAACTCTACTCTTCTAGCACGCTGTCAAAGATAACTGTTTGTGTGCTAAGTCCCTTCTCTTGTCCTCTGATTACAAACTCTCTGGGCAGTTTAGTCTGTGTCTATGCAGCACACAGGAAAACGGGCTCATGGTCCATTAGGGGAATTTATAGGTTCTATAAATAATGATAAAAAAGTGATGGTAAATTACAACATAAGGAAAATAAGTGACACACGCGAAACTGCCAGGTAGTGGGAGCAGCAGTCTGCAAGAAAAGGGGGATTCACAAACCATCCAGGGGTGCCCCAGCTTATGTCTATGTCTAGGACATTCCAGTTCCTTTCCAAGCCCTTCCAGAAGGCTGACAGTTAAGCCTGGAAAGCGAGTCTTCCATGGGACAATTACAAGTGTGATAAATGGGAATAAATCTCATCTACTGTGTCAGTGGAAAACAGCTCAAATGGCCAGTGGGACAGCACAGACTATGGAGGCTGCTGTAATCACAGGTAGAAGGCAGTGGTTAGAAACAGAGGTGCAAATGGAGCCTGATCTTCTGGCTTTCATCAGTTTAAGGTATTGATGATGTTATCACCGAGGAGATAAATACGGTCTGACTTGAGCACAGGCTGCTATCGTCAGTGATAAAAATACCTGTTTCACACTGTAGCCATCAAAATCAATGGTAGGTAGCATTTTAGCTCTGATCCTGTCCTCTCAAACAATGACATATGTATATATGTGTTTGATCTCTCTGGCTTATGGCAGGAAGAAGCTATTAGAAGTATTTCTTAAGCTGCTGGAGACCGCTCCAGCTCACAGGTGTGGAGCAGACACGCAGCTCAGCTGTGCTCTGCATGGGCAGTTGGTGAAGTTTCTGCCACGTTATTAATGGGCCCTGCAGAGAGCACCTGATGCTTCTGGTATTTCAAAGTCCACTGAATCAGCTCAGCGGCCAAAATGAAACCACTGTGTTTATTGGGGCATAACAGCTATAGCTGTGATTAATGCTCCTGCTCCCTTGTGGAAACAAACAGATGTCATTAGCTAGCTAAGGGCAAAGCTACACTTTCTTCACCTCCGCTTTATAGCAATTTAGAAATCAGTGTTCATTTGAAACTCAGTGTTTCCCCAGGGAAAAAAATAGTTTCTACAGCAACAATCTGATGATTAATAATGAATATTTAAGATAACTAAAACAGGAGACTATCAAACAACCCACTAATGGTCTGGATTTTGAAGAGGTCTGATGAGATGAATCTACTAATCTCCTTGGACATTGTGCTTGACTCAACAGGTCTTTAATACCTGAAATGCCCGTGCACATGCATCTGGCATGGGTAGGTACGCCAGAACCTCACTCAAACATAGCTCCTATTTATAACTCCCCAGCAAATGTGTCCAAGCACTAAGTCCAGGAAAAAGTCACAGTTAGGGTGATAAACTGGCTTTGGCAGCGAGTGTGGCTTTAAGGGCTCTCTCTTTCCTCCTTCATTCCCTCCCCAGCTCCCCTGCAAGTCACAAGGCTTCAATTCTGCACACTGGGATTGTTGTGGCTGTGTCGGATCAGTAAATCTGTCCAGGAGAATCAGGCTTCAGAGGAAAACAATCAATGGCAGCAAAACCCTCCAGCTTTCTCCCTCCTTGTTACAGGCTACTGCAGAGCAAAGGAAGTCTGATTTATTAGAAGCTGCTCAAGAATATAAATACATCCATGGGAAGATTTTAAGCCTTTACTAACATTGAGAATCTCTGCATTTCTACAGCATTCTCAGTGTTTCAGTTCCTATTTATGCCCCGAAAACGGTCCCATTTTCTAAAGGGTGGAGCAGCCCACCCACCAGTCAAATCAACTAGATCCACAGGTCCAGACCAACCAACTAAATCTTACCCATAACATCCTTTGAAAGCCTCCCCAGCATCTAATGCACTCAGACACCAGGACGAAGGAAAATAAACTAAGCAGTACTATGCTTGACAATGAGATGAGGAGCAGTCATGTTGGTGGTCCCCAGCCATCACCACAGCAGCTCCCAGCCCTGGCCAGCAGAGCATGAGGCAGTCTGTGTTTGGTTTCTGCCTGTCATTACAGTTGGGAAAGGTGCCTGATAGATTGGTTCAAGCTGGATGTGTTTGGACTTTGACTTCTCTGCTCAGATTTCCAACAAGACAGCTAATAAATGTGGATGAGTTTTACGATCAGGCCTCTTGATGATGCAGGGATATCTCGGTCAGGGCTGGGTTTAAGTCACGGTTAAATTGTGTCCTTTCATGAACTTCTCAGTCTACTTAATTTTCAAAGGCTACATGTTTAACATACCCTCTTCAATACAGTGTACACACAGAAATATCTAAGACTGTTCTGGCACTCACCACACTGAATACTAGTTCAGGATTTGCTATGCCTTTAGCATCCACAAGTACCACTCCTGTCCTGTTGAGCCCTGAACCATTCAAGATAGGCTTAATTGTTCTCAGCTTGTCCAGTGGTTTCAGCAGGGTAAAGCAAATACTTGCTTTTTGTTGGACTATTTTCCTGCTATTTCAGCTCCCTGCCTGGACCCACCATGGGATCTAACAACATCGAAAATCAGCGCAAAGGAGGGAGCAGGAATGCACGTGTGGAAAAGGGTAGGGTCAGAGGGCAGCTTAAACTGGCGTGGAACAGCAGAAACTGTAAACACATGTTTGAAACTAACACAAAGTGGGGCTAATCCACAACGTTCTCAAACCAGCTCAGAAGCCTTGGAATGTGAAAGCTGGATTATGAGTGACATTTCGCTAGATCGTTGAAAGCAGAGCTCTAATCAAAACCAACTGCCATGAAAACAGATTCCTAATGAAATAAAACTAAAGCCATCCTTTTAGTTATGCTCAGCTACAAGAGTTTATGAGGACGCCTGATGCAACCAACATCACTCCATTTGGAGCACACTCCACTGGAAAAGCTCTCTGCTTTCTGGATGCCTTACCTCAGACTGGAGGCAAACGATGGTACTATCCTCATAGTTACTTCTCTCTCAAGTGGATATTGCAATCCATAGAGAAGGAAATGTGAGAAACACATTAACAGAAAATTAAAATCAGCTTCTTCTATTAGTTTATGACTGCTAAAGCCAAAGCCACTAATATGTAGCTTTATACACTTCCACAAACAAGCACGGATTTACTTAGACCCGCTGATGCTAACTTGTCTGCCCAGCTCCCTCTGGAGGCTGCCGCTCACTGCAGCGCCTTAATTTACCACGTGGAGAAAAGGTCAACTCTCCGAGTAAGGCTTTGATGATAACACTGCTTTCATGGGCAAAGGCTTCAGCCTAAATGCAGCCAACATGTGGTGTAAGTAGCCAGCTGCAGATCTTTGTCTTTGGTTTCTAATCAGAAAGAAGCCTCCCTCCCATTCTACAGCTGCAACATATATAAGGGATCAGGCTCAGGAGCTCTCTTTTAACTTGAACGTTTTAGGGGAGGCACTGCTTTGGCTGTGACCCTAAAGAGCATGGCAGGTACCTGGAGAATTGGTGTTTGCTTCTACTGTTGTCTTCACTGGCTTTCTTTTAGCATCCAGTGCTCCCCTCGCTCCAGGGCACATGTAGCCTCTGAGGACACCAACAGCGAGCTCAGTCCGTTGCTGTGGCTGCCCAAAGGTGTGAGACGTGGCTATGCCCTCCTGCCTCCCCTCCTCAAAGTGCTGTCTGACCGGGAGCACCAGGTCTGGACAAGTGAGGCCCCCAGGCTGCAGCCAGACTCCAGAGCCCTTCGGTACATGAAGAGGCTCTATAAGATGTCTGCTACCAAGGAGGGAATCCCGAAGGCTAACAAAAGCCACCTCTATAACACCGTCCGGCTTTTCGCTCCATGTTCTGAGTGCAAGCAAGGCCCCAGGGACCTGATGAAAGGTAGGTGTGCAGGGACAGCAGCTGATGAGGTTTAAACGGGGGTTTCTATGTGTTCTGTGCTTGCAGTCTGATATAAAATGTCTAATTTAGAGTTGTTGATATCTGTTGATTGCTGTTTTAACCCTGGTGGCTCTTCTGTTAAACTGCAGGGGTTTTTCATAACCCACTTCTTGCTGAATGGCATTAGGCAGTTTGGGAAATGCCCCACCACTGGCGCTATGTTCTAGGTGGCACTGATGCTTCAGGCCGACTCCTCTTGCTTTGAGTCAGAGAAAACTACAAACAGTTCTAAGCAAAGTGAGAGAAGTAGAAAAGATGGTTAGGCACGATGGGCACCATGCTTCCTTCTATCACCCATCTGTTTTGTGTAAGCCAAGGCCATAAATACAGAGCACTGTAACCAAGTGCCAGAATCTCATTCCAAGATGCCTTTTCCCCTTGCCCTGTATGTTTGCTGGGGAAGAAGCTGCTGCTGGCTTATTTCTGTTTCTCCGTTACATGATAGTGTTTGTGGCTAGGTGGAAAGTTAAGACTCGCTCACTCTCCAAGATTTCCCTTTCCCTTCCCAGGAGACATTCACCTGGTGGATTTACTCTTCAACCTGGATCGTGTCACTGGTCTGGAACACTTGCTCAAGTCTGTCCTGCTCTACTCCTTTGACACCTCAGTTCCTATTTCCTCTTCAGTTACGTGCACGTGCCATCTGTTTGTCAAGGAGCATGACTTTTCTGGCCAAGTATGCCCCAGCGCTTCACATGCTGTAGCTTTTAGCCTGCACTTTGAAGTCAGAAAACGCAAGTGGGTTGAGATTGATGTGACTTCTTTCCTCCAGCCCCTAATCGCTACTAACAGGAGGAATATTCACATGGCTGTGAACTTCACTTGTCTGATGGGTGATCCACACCAGAGCACTAACCTGGAAAATCCTGTTAATATGGCACTGGTTCCCCCTTCTCTTCTTCTTTACCTGAATGATACCAGTGAGCAAGCTTACCACAGGTGGAACTCACTTCAGCACAGAAGGAAAATCCCAGTGCGGCCCAGGCAAAGGAACAGTCTGCTGCTTGATCCTTCGGGTGACAAAGGAAAAGAGACTTCACAGGGCAAAAGGGCCTCTCGACGGCGGAGAGATGAGAACGCGAAGGAAGCTCCAGCAACCTCGCCCTCTGATCTGAGCGAGTACTTCAAACAGTTCGTGTTCCCTCAAAACGAGTGTGAGCTTCACAGCTTCCGCCTCAGTTTCAGCCAACTCAAATGGGACAAATGGATCATAGCACCACACAGGTACAGCCCCCAGTACTGCAAAGGTGACTGCCCAAGGGTCATCAGGCACCGTTACGGCTCTCCTGTGCACACCATGGTACAGAACATCATCTATGAGAAACTGGACCCGTCTGTCCCAAAGCCCTCCTGCGTTCCTGCCGAATACAGCCCACTGAGCGTCCTAACCATAGAGCCCGATGGCTCCATCGTCTACAAAGAGTACGAAGACATGATAGCTACCAAGTGCACTTGTCGGTAGTGGGTGAACCCCGTTGGTTTTACTTGGGTTTTGGGTGTTTTGGCATTCTCAAAGTAGTCGCAGCTGTAACTGAGTGAATAGCGATTGTGTAGTTCTAGTAGCTCTATAAAGTCCCTTAGGATTTAGTATGGAGCCAGCAGAAGGTGTTTACAACATAGCACTTATCTTTGTAGCCACTCAGCCTAGAATGTGAAATGAAATGTAAATAATCTTTTTATTGGAATAAGATTGCATTTAAAATGTGGAAAAGATTGCAACTACCACGTGTCTATTTTAAGCTGTTTTCTTACAGATTCAAAGAGAGAAATAAATGCCTATCTTGCATACCACTTAACTTTCAATGCCTTTGAACTCTCATTTGCATTTGAACCCTCTTCACTCAGGGGAAATGACACCAGAATTCATTGAATCCCAGGTTGGAAGGAACCTTAAGGACCATCAGGTCCAACCTTTCTAGGCAAGCATGACTTAGACTAGATGTCCTGGCATGCTGTCCAGCTGGATCTTAATGTTCAGTGATAGGGAATCCACTGCTTCCCTGGGGAGATCATTCCAATGGCAGGATGTTCTCACTGTGAACTGTCCTCTTATGTCCAGCTAGAATCTCTTCATGAGTAACTTGTGCCCATCCTTTCCATGATAGCTTGTAAAAAGGGTGTCTCCCTCTGCTTTGTAGTCACCCTTCAAATACTGGAACACAGAATCCCAGCCTGGTTTGGGTTGAAGGGACCTTAAAGCTCCTCCAGCCCCAACCCCTGCCATGGGCAGGGACACCTTCCACTAGAGCAGGGTGCTCCAAGCCCCTGTGTCCAACCTGGCCTTGAGCACTGCCAGGGATGGGGCAGCCACAGCTTCTCTGGGCACCCTGTGCCAGCGCCTCAGCACCCTCCCAGGGAACAGCTTCTGCCTAAGAGCTCATCTCAGTCTCCCCTCTGGCAGGTTAAAGCCATTCCCCTTGGCCTGTCCCTACATCCCTCGTCCAAAGCCCCTCTCCAGGTTTCCTGCAGCCCCTTTAGGCACTGGAGCTGCTCTGAGGTCTCCCCTTAAGGAGCCTTCTCTTCTCCAGGCTGCACAGACCCAGCCTTTAGATCATCCTTGCGGCCCTTCTCTGCCCCTCTCCTGCCCGCCCCCCCTCTTGTAGCGCAGGGCCCAAAGCTGACACGTTATCCACGCTCTGAGCAGACTGGGATGCAGGCTCCTTTATCTGCGCCGGCGATGCTCTCCCTGGGGTAACCCAGCATGGCGCAGGTAGCGCTCCACCGCCATGCTGTGAGGGACCGACGGGCGAAGCATCGCCCGCTCCGGAAGGGGAAGCGGCAGCTCGGCTTCCTCTTCCTCCCCGGCGGCGGAGCGGTGCCTGTGGGCTGCGGAGGAAGGTGACCGAGCGGCGCCATGGGGCTTCACTTCGGGAACCTGGCGCGGGTCCGCCACATCATCACCTACAGCCTGTCGCCGTTCGAGCAGCGCGCCTTCCCCAACGTCTTCTCGCACGGGGTGCCCAACGTGTGGCGGCGGTTCAGCTCCCAGGTCTTCAAGGTGGTGCCCCGTGAGTACAGCGGCACCGGATCCCTCCTTTAGTTGTCCTTTTCCCCCTCAGCATCGTCACTGTGGGGACGGGGCAGGCTCTGTGTGGAGCAGCCTTGTGTAACGCTCGTTGTTGTCACAGAAGGGCTGTGCCTATGGCAGTGCAGCTTGTGAGTGTTCCCCTTTCCTTTCCAGCCTTCGCGGCAGCCTATCTCCTGTATTCCTGGGGAACCCAAGAGTTTGAGAGGCAGAAGAGGAAGAACCCCGCTGACTATGAAAACGATCAGTGATTCAGTTAACGGGGATGTCGTTCTCTCGCTGTATTCTCACTTCGGCGTTGTTAAGCTTCTCCACATGACTAGAAGGGTATTAAGACGGAGATAAGGGTATTAAGACGGAGATAAGTCTTGTCTAATAAACTTTGCCCTGTGACTTTGCGTGAAATCTTGTGAGTCTTGGGATGCTTAAGGTGAGCAGCATCAAATCTGTGTCTGGTTTGCTCTGTCCAGGGAGATAATCAGGTTGAAGTTCTGTATGCGCAGATGCTCTTATCTCGGAGCATTTCCAGCCTGTTCTTTGCAGCATTTCTCAGTGTAACTAACACAGCAAGGGGTGCCTTCGGCTGGAGATGACTTGAAATAACACCTCCTACCTCCCTGCTGTTTGTCTTTCCATCACTGGCTCCTGCTTCATTCTCTAGCCTTGAGATCTGTGGAAGGCAAACAGCCCATGGCTCGGTACTGCCCAGCACTGTGTGAGCTGGCTGGTGGTCAGGGCTGAGCATGGACCTCGACCGCTGTGCAGCGGCTTGTTCTTCACCAGGAGCCCGGTGCAGGGACAGTGGGTACCTGCTGCACCCCCAAGCGGTACACAGTGCACCGGGAGAGGTTTCATCATGATGCAAGAAAGGGATTTTTCCTGCATCTGAACAGTCGGTGACAGGAACAGCGTCCCCAGGGGTGTCCTCAGCTGGGGGTTTTACAGATGAGACAGGACATGGTGCCAGATGGCCTCAGCCGGCTCCCTTCCCATGGCAGACTGGACCAGACAATATTTCAAGGTCCTTTCCAACCTGGGCTGTTCTGTGACTGAAATTACCCACTTACATTAATAAACTGTAGTTCTGCTACTGATTAGTATTAACAGAATCATAGAAACAAGGCCCTTTAATACCTGAAGATGATTTAAAAACAGCTGCTTGTAGTAAAGTTACTGGAGTATGGCACAAAGAAACTCACCCTGTGGCTTTAAGTGAACAAGCTTCACTATTCGCAGTCCAGACACCTGCCTGGTTCCCTTATCCTATTTTTCCCTTTCAGCTGACTGTCTCAAGCTCCTGCCCCACACAAAGCAATATGTTTATCTCCCTGTTGTGCTGTTCCTGCAGCTGGTACCAAGAGTTTATCTTATCCACAGTGGGGCAGTGACGTTTCCCTGGGTTCATTTCTTGATGCACTCAGTCCTGGGCTATCTGGAAGACAAGGATGCTCGGGCTCTTCTTTCAGGAAGATGGGGATTACGCAGTTTTTATAGGTGAATGCTTTATTCTTTTGGGGCTCTTAAGCACACGGGACTAAGCTTAATCTTGGTGCTGTTCCTACTGCTCTTGCATTTACTCCAAGCACAGTGCGATGTTGGCATAAACAGGAGTAATGCAAGTCCTCAAATGGTTTGGGTTGTGCAGGACCTTAAACACCATCTGGTTCCAATGTGCCTGCATCCTGCTTATCTCCCTCTGACAGCCCCCCCAGCAGTTGATGGGTAGCTGAAAGGGTGCCCTGGTGCGAGCTTTTGTGTCGGTAGCTTCCATAAACACCCGTTTTTCACCGCATTGCACCGCAGCAGCTGCTGAAGGTGAGTGGCTCCGCTCGGGCTCTGTCCCTGCTCACAGACAGCTGAACCGTGTCCAAACCAGCTGCTAGACAAGTGCAAAGAGCGCAGCACGTTCCCAGCACCATCCCCTCAGCTGCAGTGTCAGCAGCGGGCAGGCTGCAGGCTGGGCCTCCTCACCCTTTGCTCCTGTCGCAACCCTGCCGAAATGATGTCCTCTGTCCCTGCAGCGCCGTCCCCGGTGCCGGTGTCCCCGTGCTCGCCACGGGGCCTGGCGTGCCTGGCAGGGAGCCGGAGACATTCGGGACAGCAGCCAGTGGGAACGTCAGGGCTGAACAAGGTGTCTGGAAATTCCTCTGTCGTCTCATTTATGGCTGACCTCTCTTTGGTAAACGTCAGAGGGGGCAACAGAGCGAGGGTGTGGGTATTGCTGTTAGAACCTGTGGCTTTTTACTGGCACCCTGGGCTTGTCTATGCGGAAACACTTGGCCCAGTTCTCACCTTTTTTCCCCAGTCTCTTGCCCAGAGCGCACAGATTGCTGCCTGAAAGGGACTGCTGGTGCTGTCAGTAACCCAGGGCACGCAAGGATTGTGATTTAGTGGCACAAAGGACTGGTCTTACCAGCCAAAACACCTGAGAAATGATGACATACAGAGGGCCTCACTGTCAGTTGAAGGAGCTGTCACCTCAAATCCTGTGCCCCACGGATGAAGGCTATTGCTGCTGCCTCTTGTCCTTTCTCTGTTCTGTGCTAGTGCCTAGTGGAAGCAGCAGAAATTAGAACGAATTCTCCAACAGCAGTTGTAGACAACAAGCTGGGAAGGGTTTTTATTTAATCCCAATGAAGTTTGGGCTAAGGGGCAATCATCTGTAGACAGGAACCTGACAACATGGCATTATCTTAATCTAACTTGCCTTCCACGCTGGCACTTCTGCCTCCATGTTAAGCAATCACTGAAAAAGGCAGCCTCTTACATCCAGAGTCGTATTTGCCATTTATCAAAAGCAGACTTCACTATTTCATGCAGTATCATGACTTAGCTTAAAACACAGGGTGCTCCAGACCCCACAAACACCTGACACAAATAAGCTGGCATTCTCTTTATGCTGCTCTGCCATCTCAAGCATCTGGTACCTGGCAGGTTGGGTGTACAGGGGAGAGCTGTGGGCGCCAGAGGCACAACACCTGAGATGAGGAGCAGGAGCCAGTGAGGTCCATGTACAGGCTCATACCCTTCTCCCACGTGTCCCAGTGCTCGTAAGCTGAGGGGGTTATTGAAGGCAAGAGGTAACACAGAGCTGTTCTTCAATGTTCTTTTCTCTGGGCTGTTGCAATCCCATTTCACAATGGGAAGAACTAACATTCCTCTTAATGACAAGCTGCTCACCCACATCAATGGGAGTTGAGGCACCCTTTAGGAGACTGATCGTGAGTTACACTCTAAGGTGCAGACTGTAGCAGTGACAGCTCATTGAAAGAAGCCACAGCCTTGCCACATGGAGCAACTGTGCTCCAGAAACCCTTGCAGCAATCTCTCCTTTTGGGATTCACCACTTAGAGATTATCACCTTCATCTGCGCATCAGGATCCCTGGGAGAAGAGGTCTGTTATTTATCGTGTACAACATACGTTTTACATCCCAAAACCTATCTGACAAGGGTTCTTTCTGCTTTTTGAGTGCTGTGTGTGGGGCAAGGCAGGTTAAGGAACTTCCTCATCGTTCTTTCACATACCAAGAATGAGAAGCAGAACCAAAAACGTGATTCTTTGCTCCGAATAAGTTCACAAAGACAAAACTTCCCCCAGGTGACAGACTCAAAGCTGCACACACTGCAGCTCTCACAGAAGTTAAATAAGGTCACAGCTTTTGATCTTTACCCTAATTCTTTGGGCCAGCCACCCTTTTGCATTCAAATCCACCATAGGGTTCTGGTAATGCGTTAGGTAGGTTTTCAAGGAAGGAACAGTTGGCACTAGTGGTAAGCTGAGCAGACAAAGTACAAGTGGCAGGAGGGTAAATCATTAGCCAGGGAGACAGGCCTTGAACCAGATCACTGCAGCAGATGCTAATTTAGTAATTCCCTCTTGCTCCGAACCGAACTTTGTTCCTGCAATGACTGACACCTGATGCAGCGATAAGAGAATGAAGTCTATAAAAATCTAGCTGAGGCTTGGGAGGTTCTATTTGGGGCTCTTCTACCTCCTCTGCCCGAGGCCGGTCCCATGGTCCAGGTGACAGCGCACACTGTGAAGATGCACTGCTGGAAAACGCTGGTGGTCGCCTTGCTCTGCTCACTGCTGCTCTGTCAGGTAAATAGAGAAGGATTTACTGCGCTGCTTCAAACGCTCACAGGCTTACTGAAAGCTGTTAGGATTTGCATGAATAAGAACACCTGGCAGAGGTTAGAGGTGACAGCAGAGCTCCTTCAGAGCACTCATGGTCACAGACAACCTGCCTAGTGAATACTGCCTTCCTCTGAGATGTACCTTAGCAGTAGTTCTGCCTGTCCTGCTAAGGAGATTAAAACCCATTGCTGACTGTTACACTTCTTACTCTGGGGGGGTAGGATACAGTTACACTTCAACAGAGAATGTTGTGAGCAGCTGCTGCGCGCTCTGACAGTCACCCTGCCTCTCTTCCAGACACGCTGTGCTTCCTTGAGCCAACCAGAGCCTCAGCTGGTGAGACAGAGGAGGATGACACCCTTCTGGAGAGGCGTCTCGCTGAGACCTGTTGGAGCCTCGTGCAGGGACAACAGTGAATGCATTACAATGCTCTGCAGGTAACATCCTCATTCACGTTCAGGCTCAGTGTGACTTAGGGTCATATTAGGTAGAGAAGTTCCCACTTATTCTCCCCAAATGAGGTATGGAGTCAATTCTGTGCATTAGAAAAAGATACCAGGAATAGGGATGGGGCAATCGATTCAAACCTCCTTTGTAAGCAATGCAAAGAGAGCAGAGTCCAAGTGCCCCTGCTGACAACCCCTGCTCCTTTCATTGCAACCCCATAATCTGTCTTCTGAAAAAAGAGCAGAGGATTTGAGACCGCTTTTGGGTAATCAGAGACTTTAAAATCAATCCTTTATAAAGGCAGTCCTGTTTGCTCTAAGGCATATTAATTAAAAGCAGTATCTTACCCTAAATGAATCACTCCAAGGTGATTACTTATGCTCCCACTTTAGAAGACAACTAAATATAAAAAGCCACTAGACAAATTGTCCAACTATGTCTACTTAAATTGATTAGCTACAATTACTGCTTGGTGACTGAAAGGTGATTTTGCATGGCCCCTACTCTACATACACCAGAAAGCAATTAGAGATGGGTAGAACAGAGCCAGTTCCTGCTCTATGTACAGTACAGGGTAGCCAGGTGCTATTCTGGGTACATTTGCAACACATATTTGGTTCTACTGATTAACTAACAGCAGCTACTGGAAGATCTCAACAGAACAGGGTTTCAGCTGTGGGCTATTTCTACACAGCAGCCTGAGCATCCAGCTCTGTGTAACACCCACATTGGAGCTGTAATGTAAAGCAGAGAACATAAAATGAATCAAGATGAACTGAATAAAGGGGAGAATGCAACATGCACAGCGCGTGAGCAGAGCATGAGCACTGCTAAGGCCATGCCCCAGCTGGCAATGCCTGACGAGGTGTTCTTTTCCAGGAAGAACCGCTGCTTCCTGACAACAGCCTCGGAGTGACCTGTCTCACTGAAGCCCACCCATCGCTGTTACTGCTAACAGTGAAGTATTTATTGACCCTTCAGAAGCGAGGACAGTGGATCCAGCAATAAGTGTATTTAATGTTTCTGCCCCAGGAACTGACAAAGGACTTCAAAGAGCTTGAGAGCGTTTCCTACCCAGGGCTGTACCTCTGCAGCACACCTCAGGATGGCTCTGGCCAAGCTCAATAAAAGGACTGTGCATCCCCTGTTTGTTCGGGTTTTTTGTAATGGTTCACTACTGTTTTTTTAGGTGTGAATTAAAAATATCTGTTCAGCAAACTACCTTGGCTCTCCTTGTATCCTGTGAGCAAAGTGTACAGGGAGTGCACAGCTGGCGGTTCAAGTGGGAGTGCTTAGTTCAAACTGGACTTTAGCCACTTATCCTTCAAGCTGGCAAGTGCACAAAGCAGAGCACGCTTCTATCTCCTTTCCGTCTCAACGGCTGAACTCTTATCAGCACCTCAGATAAAGGCCTGTTAGAAAGGGAGAGCAAACAAACTGATAATACTGATAGCATTTTCATATCCCAAATATATCCAGCGATAACTGGAAGAAAAAGTATTTACCTTTAATTACTTCTAATCCAATTTACTTTAATACATGTCCTAGACAGACTTTTGCCACTGGAGTAGCTCCTGTTTTAAAATAAATGGACCAAAAGCCAGTTTTGATCCATCACACGTTAACTTGCAGGGCTGAAAGAAACAAAACCACCTTCGATTAGACCAGTATCGACCAGCGCAGGACGCAAACACTGAACGCCGTTTCCCTTTTGTTATACATAGATCAGAAACCTTTCCTTAAGCGCAGTACCAGGGAGGAGGAGAGCCGCACACGACACCAGCACAGTGGTTTGGAAGTTTAATACAGAAAATCTATTTGATATTTATTAAACTTAGTTTCTCCAGTTACAGTTTTGCATTGTACAAAGCATTTTAATGACACAGTAGTTAAAAAGATCTTTACAAATTGAAATGTGATACCCTTTTCTCCAAATATTTTAATTGCCATAAATTTGTTTAAAAATACACATTAAACGCATGTTTCAGACACTAAACTTTCTATAATCTCAATACCACAAAATACATAGAATATACTATACAGATGTGGAAAAAATCTAGTTAGTATATAATACTTTGCTCACCATTAACAGCTTTATTACGTGAAATGCACATACTGACTTAGAAATCCTAATTTTGAGCCCCGAAGTACCCTTTGAAATTTCAAATGTATTGCAACAAATAAAATCACAGTCTGTTTTTTCTTCTTTTAGGTTTTGGTTGAAGACAGATGCCTAAATACTCTGATAGAAAACAAAATGTAACACATGGACTCGTCATGTACAAAGCATAAAACAGAGACATCCCATTAGTTACTAACAGTACCTTTTCTGAGTGGTTAATAAGGGCTTCACTTATAAGTGACAGGTTCAAAGTGACCTTCCCCCACCCGCGAGCCCTCCCCCAAAAGAAAAACCCTTCTTCACCAAATAATAATTTCAAATAAGATAAAGGATTTGTTTAATAAATATATAAGCACTTTATCCTCCATATACAAAATTTCTTAAAACAATTTTAAAAGGGGGGGGACCAGATACAAATGTCAGGAACTGTGCTTGCAAAAGTCATGCCTGGTCCTTAGAGTTGAGTCCTGGGGTGTGGGATGCCAGCGCAGCCCAGGGGAACACGGCACCAGCCATCGGGCTTGCATATAAAAACTGGAGACAGGAATGCCGCGTCCCAATCTGCCTGTATTGGCTCCATCAGCATGTGTGGAGTTACACCAGGAATGGAAATGCTTTCCTCAAGCTTCCAGATGGAATTAAACCAAGTGAAGCATTCACATTAGACATCCTGCGGGAACTCCACACTGTGCCACTGCATCCACAGCCCCTCCAAGCACCAGCCAGGAGCAGAGCCGCTGCTCCACCAGGCTGCCACCGAGCCCACAACATCCTGATGGCACAACCAGCCCTCACCTCCCACCCAGCACCGCTCGCTTCCAAAAGCCATCCCTGGAGCCATTCCAGGCCAGGCCAGATGTGGTTCTGGGCAACCTGATCTAGTGGAAGATGTCCCTGCTCATTGCAGGGGGGTTGGACTAGAACACCCTTGAAGGTTCCTTCCAGCCCAAACTATCCTATGATTCTAAGAAACAGCACCCCGGCAGCGGAGCCCAGTTCCTTGCAAAGTAACGGAACCGGACATGGATCGTGATTCCCCGATTGACTGAGTTTAACTTTCCTATTTAGGGGATTTGTCTCCCGGAACAGCTCTGGATTTGTCTGAGTTGGCTAGCAAAAGCTTTGGCTACTCTCACAGATGTCTAGCGTTCGCTTTGTCGCTTGGAAACACAGGGTTTTCCATAACACTGATTCATCAGACAGAGAAACTGAAACCCCCACCACAGTATTTGTCAGAAATGTGAGAATTTGGAAGCTGCTGACTCCCCAATGGGTAATTCAAACTTGACTTGCTCAGGCCCTTTCAATCCCTTAATATAAACACTGCAGTGACAGCAAATACCTGTTAGGTAAACTATTAAATACAGCAAAGGTAGTCTCTCTTCCTCCAGCAGCTTGCCACTTTGGCAAACCACCTCCTGATGTGCCTATGGCGTTAGTTTTACTTGCCCCAGGCAAGCGCTACATTATTCCTATGAAGTATTGACTTGGTGTATTGGGGCCGTTCATAAATAGAGTTGAGGGCATCTTTTTGTGATCACAGCAATCAAGCCTCAGCAATCTAAAGGAATATACATTGCACTCCTGTATCATATGCAATATTTATCACCAATAAGATGGTGATTCAGCACTCAATAAATAATATATCAATATAGTCAGTTGCACCATAATCTAAAAACAAGTATAACATATACTTTGGACAGACTGAGTTCATATATATATACATATATATTAAAAGACACATACAATACAAATTGCATACTGCCATCGAAAGCCAAGAAGAGCCACCCAGATGCTCTGCTTTATGGCTAATAGTTTTAAATCAAAAGAAAAGTCTAGGGCTGTTTCTCTATGGTGTCCTGAATATTGTTTAGAACTACTGATGGTTGCACCTTATCACCCAGGACCCTGAAGTCTGAGAGCGGGTTCGGACAGCACTGATAGCTGAGCAAGCCTAGTCTGAGTAAGCCATTATTAAGATTCACCAACTAGGACCACAGTCAGTGAGGGAATTAAAATCACAGCATTGATATGTATTTAACAGACAAGTGTCTGGGGGATCATCTGGGAAGGCAGGAGTTCAAGATTCCCTCGTTTGTCACTAGTGCGACGCGTATTGGTACCCCAGTGGCGTGTGTCACCGCTATGGAAGAACAGGGTGAGACCCATCGCCTCCACTAGGGCAGAGGGATGGAAGCCTATTGAGCACTTAGCTACAGAATCTGACAGAGTACATCACTTTCCTCCTGGAAACAACAGTACATCCCAAAATAAGGTGTGCTTTTGGAATGGGGAAGTTTATCCGTTTGAACTAGCCACAGATGCATAAGGCATTTCTTTCCTATTCATGAGGCTACCAATATCTCCTGTATGGCAGGCGGCCTGGGGCAGTGCTCCAGGGATATTCCACCCCGAAAACCCACTGTCCAGGTGGGACACTTTCAACCAGTCAGGTCCACATTTTGACATGATGTATAGGGGCTGGTCTCTTCTCCTAAGTGACAGAACACGAGGAAAGAGCCTCAAGCTGCACCAGGGGAGGTTTAGACTGGATATTAGGAACAATTCCTTCCCCAAAGGGTGCTCAGGCATTGGAACAGGCTGCCCAGGGCAGTGCTGGAGTCACTGTACCTGAAGTGTCCACAAACCATGTAGATGAGGCTCTTGGTTACATGGTTTAGTGGTGGCCTTGGCAGTGCTGGGGAACGGTTGGACTTGGTGATCTTACAAGGTCTTTTCCAACCCAGTTGATTCCTATGATAACGTCTTGTGGTTGTTCAAAGACCATTAAGATCCACTGACCTAGGGATAAGCGATACATTTTTAAGAGACCAATTTAACGCGATACCAGAAGGTATCTGTGGGACTCTAGTTAAGGAAAAGAAAAATAATTCCCAGAGATGAGCCCATTCCCGCTACCAGGAATGGTACCTGTGCACAACGGAGCAAGCCAGAACGCAGCCATGCCGGCTAGTGCAGCACTACAAAAAAAGAAACGATGAATGCAACTTCTATGAAGGTATCTTTTATATAGCGTCAAAAGTGTGCTAGGCACTTTAGAGTATTAAAGGAAAAGGAGTTGACAGTGTCCCATTAGCCAAGATGTGGAGTCTGAGGGTACAGATTCTGTCTCAAACAGCAAACGCTAACAGAAACGTGACCTTGCACAGTGATTCAAGGAAAAGGATGCTCCAACAGACCTGAAGAGGAAATTCAGCTGTCATGGGAAGAGTCACAGGTCTGTTGCCCATGTATCCATCCATTCGCACGTAGCAAAGCTTTTCTGGAAGTACAAAACACGCTGGAACGCAAAGGAAGCTCTACGAATATGCAGCTACCTTTAGTAGGTTACTAATTGCAAAACTTCTAAACTCTTAAAGCCCATAGGACATACTGCAGTACTGAGAGCGTAGAATTCTATTCCTTCTCGCGAGGTTGCCGTGGGTTTGGCACTTAACTACAACTACACACAAACTTTAGTGCAATCATTTTCCTGAACATGCACGTTCATATCTGGTATGGAAGAAAGGTGAAGTGGGAGAGAAAACAAAGCAGCATTCCACAATCTCACTCCAAAGGATTCAGAGTTTGACTCTTCAGAAGGAGACCACCACAATGAGAAGTCAGTTTGCGTGACAGACACTAGGACTTTTAGAAAGGAAATGGAATTTTACCAGAGTACTGCAGAAGACCACTGCATACAGTATATACCTGGTCCTGCTGTAAAACATCTTGTAAACAGTTCATAAAATCTTCATCTAAAAGTAAGGCATAAGGCACACCAGACATGGTAGGGGCACTAAGCGATACTGAAAGCAGTAGCAGTTTAAACCTTTAACTCAGACAAGCACCTCACATGGAAAGGTACTTTGGTTTTCACTTTTTGAGAGCAGGCAACTGCAACTCCATCAACCACTTCTGTTGCACCAAGTCGCTCCCTCGCAAGTGAGTATTATGCTCCATCAAACATCAACGGGACCTTCATCAACAAGGGGTAAATACAAGTTTTAAATCCATTCTGCATCACAACAGTCACTCTCCCTGTAATAGCAGGTGTGCTCCCACCCCACGACGGCTCTTGCACTGTCATCCTGTAGTGTCCATCACCTATCAGACCCTAAAAGGAAAAAAATGGACCTCGGTTTCTAAAGATTCCTGGTTTCTCAGTCAATGGAAAAGATGCAAATGACAGCTCTGGTAGGACTTTAACTGCTGTTGGGTTTGTTCACCACAACGTTCACCGATTCTGGAGGTGTCAGGAAACGACAAGCACGGAAACAAAAGGTATTTCAACTGAAGAGATGCAAAAAAGCACAAGATTGTCCTTTTCAGAAACCTTTCCTGTCTGCATCGCTCATTCCTACACCATTTCTTTGATCTCACATTGAACACAAATCACTGTAATGTTTTGTGATTGTTATAGTGTTAATCCAGGTTTGGAAACTGCCTGGAAAATCATCCAAGTCAGATCCAGCTAAATACTTTTCCATATAAATTTCTTTATAATTCATTTAAATGAAGTATCTTAATACGTAGAAGAATATCTGGAACTTTTCTATTTAGTACAAATTCTGCAATAATAAATCTGTAGTTGTCATTTATTAGTTGACTCGTAGGCATTAGGCATGGAAAGTATGGTGTCCCTACACGTTAGAACCTATCAACCCTACTTCCTTTACAGGCTCTACCACCACAAGACATTACAGAGTAACAAAGCTCACAAAGTACTTAAATAAAGTGTCTATGTTTAATTTCTAAGTACTTGAAAGGGTAAATTTAGGGAATAACTAAGAACTGCCCCAAAACCGGGCTGTTCCAACTTAACATTAAAAAATTCAAATAAATAGGATTTAAATGGACTCTTCCTGTATTGGGACTGGAATTGCAGTGATCTGCCCATGACAGATCAGCAAAACTACTCCTTTCTATGTAGCAAATTATAAAATACTTAAATAACTTAGACCGGGAATACTGAAGCAGTCCAATAACCAAATGATTTGGGGTTAAAACACAAAACACAAATGAGGATGGGAGACGTGTGAAAGCATTCTTTGCTCTTAGTGTCAACTAAGCAATGTATTATGGCAGTCTTCCTTATTGACATGACACAGTGTTGTGGAGATAAATCAGAGGCAGCGAGAAAAATGTGTTTGAGTTTCCATTCCTTCAGTTCCAAATATCACTTGGCATCCAGGCGCAACCAGTGTAATCCCTGACGGGTGTAACGCACTAGGTCTGTCATGATGCTCGAGTTAAAAACCAGAGGGCCCATAACTTTATCCAGTTCAGCAAAGAACTCTGAAAGAACAGAAACACAAGTTAAAGCTATGCATGTACCTTGATATGGGAAATATTACATCCAACCCCCCCATCTTTAACGGCTTTAAACTGACACACAACCAGCCTGAGGTTTCAATGTAAACCAATGCACAACCTTCCGCCTCACTTCTGCAGAGGACCTGGTTAAGCATCCCGCACACCACTAACTCAGCTCCCCAGTTCGAAGCCCATGAGCACACTCCGGTACATCTGATGTCCTAACCCCCCCCGCCAGTTCGTACCTTTCTGTTCTTTAGACAGCTGTTCGGCTTGGTCCCATATTTCAGTGGCATAGAGGAAGTTGGATGTAACCTGGACGTAGCTGGCAGCCATCTGATGGATCCTCTGGGGGATCGTCACTGAGGACCCGCTTCCTGAAGGGTTGGCTGCCCCGGAAGAGTAATTTCCTGAATTCCCTGGAGACAGCTTTGGAGACACTGGAGATGGCATACCCACGGGCTTGCTGCTTGTCCAAAGGAAACGTTCGATTGTAAAAGGCATATACACACATATGTACTTTGGGCACATCATGCTGTAAGATGCCCTCTGAGAGCTCTCCTCCCACACCTAAAGCACTCCCACCTTGCACATCAAGAGGTCAAGATTTGCCCTACAACACATGAAGTGCATGAGCTGGGAACAACTGCTGAGGATCCTCCAGTTCCTGTGTGTTAACTTCACAGGCAAAACCTAATTGCCAGACCTCCTCATCTCCGAATTCAATCAAACCTTAAATTCATTGTTTAAATAAATTGAACCCTAAAGAATAACAATGAAAACATTATAACTACATGGTAACTATTCAGCCATAGTATTACATCTTCAGGTAACATGATGCAAATCTGAAATGCCCTCCCACAACTCACAGAGTAACGATCAACAGTCCAGCATGAGGTTTAAAAGAACAGAAGTAAATTGCTGTACTATCGAACAGACAACTCTGAGAGTTCTTGGAACAGTATGGGCTTGCAGCATTAACAAAACCATTGTTTTGAGGGGAAAAAGCATTAAACGAACCAACAAAACCCACGGAGAGAAGTGACTTGTGTGCTAGTGACACCCCGACCCTCACGTCTTCCAAGCCTTTCTGCACACAAACAACTGAATCAAAACCTACACCCTCAGAACCATCACCCAACACTTTCAAGAGTGAAAAGCCACTTCCTGAGCACCTCAGGCACAGAGTTTATGTAGAAAACTAGCAATAGGTTGAGAAGCAGAACAGCTTTGGCTACTCACCTTCCCATACCAGGTGACGGCGCTTGAGAATTATTATAGGAATTCTGTAGGGAAAAAAAGAGATTTGTCACCTGATTCATGGCCCTACTGTCACCAGTTACACTTCACCTGGTTATCCGAGTGGCTATTTTTGGCCAAATCAATTATTGTTCTATTAAGCAATAACCACACTCTAACTGATGTCCCAGTGAATTAACATCTGGGAAAATCTCTTTTTACTGATGACTAAGGCATAAATTAAGGGATTATTTTAGCAACACAAAGGCCACTAAATATATCTAGGACTGCAGTAGCCCTCTGCTCTATCCGTTAGAGAGCATCTTGCTTTTTTCAGCCCATTAATGGAAGAAATCTGTTATTTCTGGCATTGAACAATTAAAGATGTCTCAAAAAAATCTGAGAAGTCAGGCACGAGACAATCCCGTTTCCTCTCAGCTGTGAGCTTCAGAGAAACCCAGTGACATGAGTCACCTATCCCCAAGCGCTCCTTCAGGAAAGCTCCTTAGATTAAGGACTGAGTAACACTACAGAAGCATCGTAACTGTTTTTCCTCATCTGCAACATCTTGATTTAAATACATGCACTTGGAGGATGCGCCTCTTCATCTCCTTCCCCTGAGTTCAGGTAAACTCATGGCAGGGGGGATAACTGATAAAAACCAGCAAACATCCCACTGCAAACACCACAATCCTGAAAGACCAATTTGGGTTTGGTTTCCACAGCCTGAAAATCGGATTCAGGAATTCTAAGTGATGTAGAGCTTCAATGGGATGAAGGTTTAAGAACACACAATTACCTTCAGATGTTCAGTCAGAGTTTTAGAATATTTCAATGCACTTTCCTTCTTCAGCTTGAAAAGCCTTAGGTATAGCAAAGACTGGCACCGCAGACTGCCCAAAGACAGAACAACACAACACTTACAGTTCAAGTCAACTTTAGCACAATCCAGTGAGTATCACAAATGTAATAGTTGTGGTTTTGATGTTTCCTCTACCAACTCTGACAAGACACCTCTCAACTTGTAACTCAACCAAGAAGCCATGACCCCCTTCAAATTCCCAAGGACATAAACCTGGCTCTGTGTGCCTTAAGCTGAAACTAATTTTCAGTGATTTTACTGATATAATCAGTTTCCAGTGCTGAGCTTAGAAGACAACACTCAGTTACTTCCCAAACAAAGGTTTCATTTATTTCTTGCTCCTTTCAGGCCATACAGAGTCTAATGCATCCCACCATGGTCTCCCGTTTCTGCCTAACTCCAACTGGTCCTGCTGCAGCCAATTCTTTACCGCCACCCCCAATTTTGACTTATTACCGGATGAGCACATAGGAAGGATCCTCATCCTTTCTGCAGTTACTCCTTAACAGTTCAAAGACTTGGCCTTCACTGTCAAATCCCCTCAGCCCCAGCCTACAGTAATCACATACACAGCACTAATCTTTGTGTACAGCCAAGTGGAAAACTCATATTCGGTGCAAAGCCACCTGAGAACTCAGTGTCATACAGCATTTCATGTACAGAAAACACTTGATATCAATCAGGGCATTAAGGTCAGACGGTGCATTGTACTAAGTTCAGAAGACACATACCAGAGCACTGCTAGCCTTTTATCTGCAGCCGTGGCATCTGGTGCCAAGTAATTCTTCAGCTTCATAGTGTACCTGCAAACAAAGACAGCAAGTAAGCAACAAAATGAAAACAACAGTTATCATTTATCAACCACCAAACATCGGTGTTCGTATGGATTTCTAGTTCTATCTTGTCTTCAACAGCTCAGAAACTTCTCTCAGTCCCTAAACAAAATGCCAACTAGGCAGTACCTGCAATAGTTTTTATTCTTGTGTTATGCCTTGGAGAGTGATTTCAAGAGCCTTAGCAGAAAACATAACCCTCATGAGAACACTTTAAGCTTCAGTAACTGGAACGAACTGGGAAGTGACGCAGTAATACTGGAGAAAGAGATCTCAAAAGCTGGCACTTCAGTGCATCTAGCAGCTCTGGTATCCAGACATCCTTCCCACCCACTTGACTTTTGTATTTGCTTCGCAGTGCTTACTTGATTAATTCCACAGTTTCTGAATACATAGGGAACGGGGACTTGGATTCCTGAGCATTTTTCTCCAATGCATTCCCACACTCAATGAACGACACTACAGCATCTAGGTAGTAGACAGCCTTCTCAAACCTGTCAGACTGAGCACATGGGAAGAGCTTTTAAGGACAAAACCCAGAGACGAAGTACAAGAGAGCTGCAGTACAGGAGGGCAGCAAAATGGCAAGAGCAGGAAACAAACCCCAGTGTAACGTGCAAACCCTGGATGAGTATCAGAGATTTACTTACCAATGCATCAGCATTATGTTTTAGCTTCTTTGCTTCTTGCAAGTAATGATCAGCTGAGTAAGTCCTGCAGCAGAGGACACAAGGAATCAGCCCCAGCCATATCACATTGCATTTTATGACTGAAGTTTCCTAATGTTGTCGAGTTTCCTATTTTCTCTGTTTAACTCAGGTCAGAGGAGCTACGCTCTGATAAAACAGGTAACCAGTACGGTTAGTTACAGGACTGTTAAAAATAGCTGAAAGTCAGTTCTCCAGTTTCAGGTAACTCAAAACTGTATTTCAAGCAAGTTAACAAATGTGACTTAGTTAAATTTATTGCATTTGACACTCAAGCAAACCAAACCCGACCAACAACAGGGACAGGGAAGGAAGAACCACAAAACCTGAGGACAAATTCAGCCAGTGCCTCCAGGACTGGCACTACTGAGGCTGTGAAAGAGAAATTCTGACAGTAGTACAGAAGAGCTGCATTCAGGTGTTCACTGCTTTTGCAATAGTCAATACTAAAAAGAGTCTATACCTACAAAATTAGATCAATAGCTCTAGGCCCAAGAAATCCTGAGGTGCCTCAGTCAAAACCATAAGGTTCTACCGTGTCCCCGTTCCAAAGCACAATGACCATTCCTCGGAGGGCGCTCTTGTTACATCTTCCTATCCTTCAGTTCACATTTGGAATTCATTTTTTAAAGAAGTTTGATGTTATCTCAATTTCTCATCCCTGTTTTGTCTTGGAATAACTGAAAAACCCCCATAAACTATTTTGTCCTAAATGATTGTCAGTGTAGCTCAAAACACCAAATTCACTTAATTCTTAATTCACTTTTTCTTTCTTTCAGGAACAGCTATGAGGAGAAAACCACTGAGCAGCAGATAGGTAGCAGCAGTGTCCTCGTAAGGTGAAAAGGACACATCAGCATTTAAAATGAGAAGAGCCCTGAGCTATTTAAGTCTATTGCATGGTCCTCTTATGCTTGGCAGGAATGTGCAGGGCAGGCTGCAGCTCCTCCTCAAGGACTGTGCTGTCTGCCAAGGCACTGGCCCGGGGAGCAGGCAGACATGCACAGCACTGCAGGAACAACACAGAGCTCCCCAGGGTATGAGTGTGTACCTAAGGTCTTTTGTGAAGCACGACAACAGCTCTTCTCCACAGGGAGCTGGCCACACTCAGCCCCGCAGAGGGGGGGCAGCTTCTGCTGTTCTTACCTATCATCAAAAACAAGCTTTGCTCTTCTTGACTTGGAGCTCTCCGTAGACTGAGCAGACACAGGAGGGCAGCTGGATGAATTGTTCAGAATCTTTTCCTGAAAGGAAAATTGGTGCCAAGGAATAAACGTAAAGAACAGTTACATCTTTGCCTTCAAGAACAGCATCTGTTGTATACATTCCTCCCATGAGTTCATACATTATATGCAATAAGGTCAGTTTTGCAGCTGGTTTAGCTGCCATTCACCATAAACAGTAACACAGCTGCCATGGGGCTTTCACCTACTGCTGGCACAGAGGCTATAACCAAGCTCCTCAATCTAACACACCAGGGGATCTCCATTAGAAGAAAGAACGCAGCCAAGGCTTTCTAGATACACACAGGCCAGGAAATCCCTGCCTGGATCTCCCACGTCTCTGTTTCCAAGTCCTGGTTTTCCACTCTAACAAAGAGCTGATGATTATTATTTATGATTTCTCCTTCCTACCAACAATACACTCAGCTGAGCGTCTTCACCTTGGAAAAAGAGTATTTCGGAAGAATAAGCATCACCATCAGGGAGAAACGTAGCTGTCTTCACAACACTGCCTTGTTCCTCTGAATTACGGCTCAACATGACACTTCAGGCTGAAGACTGGACACTAGAAACATGCTATGGATCAGAAGTGAACCCATTTTTATTTGCTAAACGATACAAAACAGCTCCCCAGCTTCATACGTGTTTTCTGCTCTCCCGATTTATCGTGACCAAAGGCCATCTATATAGACGTATTTCACAACTTACACTTATCAGATTATTGTTTATCAGAAGGATCCTGGAGTTACAAGGCACCAGACTGGCACAGCAATGTGCTATCTGCCATTGTAATGTGAAACAGCAATGAAACATGCAGGGCAATGCAGGAGGAGTACTTACTACCTGACTAAGCAGGCATGATTAAGCATATGTGAAGAAGAAAATGATAACCATCTCACACATTAACTGCTGGCTTCAGGACATTTTCTATGCTGACAAATAAAGGGCAAAGCCTCAGCCTGTAAGGTAAAGGCACTACCTCCAGCTCCTGGAAGTGTCTTATGCAGCCACCGATGTGCACAGCCCTGCCAGGCTCCTCCGACCCCACCACACTGCCACTGGCACTAACACAGCATCTCCCAGTTCAGACATTCAAGAGCTCCACCCTGATGACTAAGTTGCTTTCTGCCATCACTAATGTCTGTTTGCTGCTTCACTCCTCCCCAAATCAATTCTCTTTCCTGAACATTGTTAGATTTTGCTTCTGAGCTTTCTCATTGCAAACCCAGCTATTGAGGTTTAGCAGCTCCTTCAGCTACGGGAGTTTCTGCAGCCCATCAGAGGCCCTGGGGCTTTGCAGCAGAGAGCTTGGAGGCAGCCACACCAGCACCTGCAGCACCACTGGAATCACACAGAAAGGTGAAATCCTCCCAGTTAAACACTGTGCTCAAAACTGGTTATACAACAGGAGCTGCACAGCACAGGTATTCAGCAATACACTCTCAGATGGCTTAACAGGCTGAATACTATCCAGTTCTACACATTGATATTCTGATCAACAAGCACATAAAATTCAGTGACCTAAAAGTAGAATTTTCCTATAATATTTTTAAATTCCACCACACTGAAACATCTCCCCAACCTAAATCTCGTAAAACCATTTCCTGCACCATCCTTATAACCATGTTTTCTCCACTCCAACAACAGAGAGTGCTGCATATTCCTAACCTGGAGTTAAAATAATCTTTCTGTGGTCCTACAGTGTCATGAAATGAGAGCTACAGCTTCACACCCTAGCACTGAGAGTGGACCAAGCTCCTGCTCTCCTTAAAAATCAGGACAAGCTCTGTATGGGCTCCAATGAAACAAGAGTAACCTCGCTCTGCCATTCACCATTGTGTAAACAGCTTTCTGGTGATATTTCTTACTAACAGATTCAACAATACAGAAGCTGCATCAGTAACCAGAAGATGATTAAACACATTTGGTAGGAATAAGCATTAGTATTCCACAATCTCTCCCGAATTGTCTTCTAATTTATAGACTTCCAAAGTACTCAAGCTCTAGGACACGACACAATGCACATCCCAAACCAACTGCATTTAACTTGAACTGCAAATTGCTGTTTAGATCACACTGAGCATATCAAACTGCAATGCAAAGCAAGAGGCATGTACTGGAAAGCCCTTTACCTTGGTTTCTTTAGCATTGCTAGAACCCTTGCCCTCTGTTTTCTTCTGTTTGGAAGACGAGCTGCCTTTACTGCCACCACTGCCTTCCTTGCCAAGGTTGCTGCTGGACTTCAGGGATGAGGACTGACTGATCGTCCTCTTCCGGGAGCCATGCTCTTGCTTGGCATCTTTCTGCAGGACTGGAGCAGCAGGAGACGGCAGCAAATCCTTTTCTTTAATAGCACTTGGCTTTGAGGACCTGGACCAAAGGAACAAATTCAGCTTTGGGGTTTCTTTCCTTAAAAAACCCCAAAATGAAACTGATCAAGTCCCAGAAACAACACCCCCCCCCCCCCAAACCTTGTCTTTATTAATTTGAATACATCTATTACTTAAAACTGATATCTTTTTTAAACAAAGTAGATTTTTATTGTTCAACCTGGCAAAGCAGATATGGAGGGAAAGAGACTAACCATCCCGATGAGTAGGTTCCTATGAAGCCAAAGTGAACTTGCTTTCCCCATCTCATTTGTTCTGACCTGAACACACAGCAGACAAGTTCTAACCATAAAACCACACCCCTCCAAGAGTTCTTCACAAAACATCCACCCTGAACACTTGGGATGTAAGGAATGGATGCCAGCGTCAGCGCCAGGCTGTCTGTTCCCGACTCATCATCTAACAGCTCACGTAGAAGATGGACCAGATAAACGTTCTCTGGAACCCAGGCATCTGGAAAGTGTTCTCATTGTAGCCTTTCAGTACACTCTTACTCGGCTGCTGAGGGCTAATGCTGGCTATTCCAGGCTTCCCATGACAATTATTTCTACCCATTACCTTTGTAAGATCAGAGTTTCATTCCATTCTATGGCCTTCAGATAACTGGACTGGCAGTCAAACAAGTATTAGAAATAATACGTAAAAAAGCATAATCAAGCCAGAAATGCATCCACTTATTCTACATCTCTTTCCTAACAAATAGTAAGACACTGTTTAATTCAGGATGGGCAAACAAGCTTTCTAGCATCTGATGTGCTGCAGCTTCTCACATTATTTGTAATTTGGCCATTACTCACTATACAAAAATATTTTCCATGACATAATTATCCCAGTTTTCAGTCACTTGATCTGAAACAGCAGTTTGAAAAGGCAGTGGAAAAAAACCCTTACTTCTTCCTGTGGAGTAACACTGACCAAGAAACACACAGCATAACGGCTATTCCAGAAGGCATGGGAATTTACAGGAACAGCAAACAACTGAAGGAGGATTAAACAACATTACTGAGTTGTTAATTCTGTGTTACTTTGCTTTTGTGTAACTTACACTTTCCTTAGCTAATCTCTCAAGCAAATGTGAGGCTAAATCCACGGATCCAAATCTCAAACCCATCAGCTTCCCATGCAATGCCGGTGTGCTGGTTTTAGCTTGGAGAGTTACTTTTCCTCCTAGCAGCCGGTAGGGTGGTGTGTTTTGGATTTAGTATGGGAATAGCATTGATAACACACGGGTATTGCAGCTGTTGCTAAGTACTGTTTACACCAAGTCAAGGACTTTGCAGCTTCTCACACCCTGGCAGTGAGGAGGCTGCGGGCACAAGAGGCCAGGAGGGGACCCAGCCAGGACAGGTGGCCAACGGGACATCCCAGACCATATCACACCATGCTCAGTCTAGAAACCAGGGGGAATTGTTTGGGGAGACCCCAATCACTGCTCGTGGATGAGCTGGGCATCAGTCAGCGGGTAGTGAGCTCCTGCATTGTGCATCCCTTGGCTGGTTGGTTTTCCTTGAGTTTTATTTCTCTTTCCCTTTTGGTTATCTCCCTTTTCCTTGCAATTATTAGTATTTTACTTTATTTCCATTAATAAACTTCCCAATTCTCCTCCCCATCCCACTGCAGGATTGCAATGAGCGAGCAGCTGCCTGGTACTTTGCTGCCGGCTGGGGTTAAACCACATTTAAGCCAGCTAAGTAATTCATTTGCAGTTTACACTTGCTAAACGGAGACTTACCAGACTGGGGCAATTTACAAGCACAGCTTCTGCAAGATCAAAAAGCTGCTTTTTGCTGGAAATCTGCAGAACCAGCTGATTTCTAAACCAAAACAACCTCCAGCTGTATAATAGAGTAAAACTGGGAAGCATTGATTCCATAAGACACCAACCCTTCACGTGAGCAGTTACCTCACTTCTGTTAAGTAAAACAATTGTCTGTGGACAATGTTTTTGGTTATGGAAATTAATTTCCACCAACAACTAGGAGAAACTCAATTCTGTCTGAAGGGCAAGAAACAGTGAAATGTTACCAACTGATCATAATGTGGAAACGCGGTGGGAGGAGGCAAGGAGAGAGGGGAGAAGACAAGCACTGTCTTCTGATCACCCTGAGCCCTCGATGGTGAAAACACAGCCGAGATACTCACTCCCTGCTGCTGGAAGTCTTGTGTCCTGATGGAGCTTTTTCTTCCAGTTTTGTTTTCTTGCTTT
The DNA here is from genome assembly GCA_039720435.1 of Amazona ochrocephala. Classification (NCBI taxonomy): domain Eukaryota; kingdom Metazoa; phylum Chordata; class Aves; order Psittaciformes; family Psittacidae; genus Amazona; species Amazona ochrocephala. Next base: position 19,536,650 of record CM077889.1, read on the forward strand.
CACTGGCTCTGTTCTCATCCTCGTTCTGAGTAAAGCAAACAAGAAATAGATCCAGGCAAAGGTCCACAGTTACAGCTTCACTGACAATGGCAATGCCTCAGAAAGAGACTTAATTTAGCAGGTGTTTTGCAGCGTACAAGATAAGACAGGTAGAGATGACAAGGATATGCCCTACAGTATCTACTCTGTATCAGATATTAAACCAGATCCCAATACTGGAACATAACTGAAAACAAAGTCTGGATTCCGAATTCCCAACCTGCATAAGAGAATCAGCAGCCAAGCTGTTCATTTTAGCACAAGCACATTATCACCATGAAATACTGGAAGCATCGACACAGCGAATAAAGGTCTCCTTGAAAACACTCAGCTCAGTAAGCGGTCAAGATTTCTTAGGTTGCTCAGTAGGAAAACTGGTTTAACTGAAATTATCCATCTCCTCTGGAGAGTCAAATGACTCTCTGAATGGCATCACAGAAACATGGAATCATGGAATGTTTGGGCTTGGAAGGGACCTTAAAGCTCCTCCAGCTTCAACCCCTGCCATGAGCACGGACACCTTCCACTAGAGCAGGGTGCTCCAAGACCCTGTGTCCAACCCGGCCTTGAACACTGCCAGGGATGGGGCAGCCACAGCTTCTCTGGGCACCCTGTGCCAGCGCCTCAGCACCCTCACAGGAAGAACATAACCACATAATCCTTTGATTCCAGATGTCAACAGTTTTACAACCACTGACAAATCCCTGTCAAAATGAAATTTTCAGGATGAAATCCCATTTCTGACCCCCTGCTCCAGGGCTGCCCAGTGCTGACTGCATGGAAACCAGGAACCTGTAAACAGTTACTGGATCACTGAGTCCATCTGACAGGTCTGCTCTTTATACAGACTGTCTCTATTCTGAGGTTTCTAAAAGCAGTTGAAGATTACACTGCCAACTTCTTATCATTCACCCCTCTCAAGAGTATCACTTCTATTCAGCGCCCCATCGATTCCTGCCCATTCACTGCCCCAGGCATCCCTGCTATTTACTTATAGGTGAAAAGATGAAATGCTTTTTTGCAAGATATTACATATCACTATGGAGAGATCCCTCTGCTCCCAGCAGAGCAGCACCGCTGAGATCACTTTCTGCTGCTGCCATGCCCCAGGCCCATTTCTGCCCCATCCCTTGTCCTGGCACTATGCAGCTGCATGACTCACTGGCTCGAGGAGCTGATCCAGCTGAGAACCACCTTTTTGTTGGCCAGGTGAATTTTCCATTGGATCAGCTGCCTGAGGTGGCCTGCAGTGCAACAGGGGCTGCGCCAGATCAAGTGGAGGCATGAGAGGGCAGGACGCAGCACTCACAGGTACAGAAGCTGTGCTACCTCCATGAGCTCCAGCTGCAAGTGCAACCTTCTCCCTTCCCCTTTTCACTCCAAAGGAAAATCCCAACAACTCCTACCACCACAGGGATGATCCATGTGTTCTACACAACGCAAACCAAATCACCTCCTAAACTGCTCAGTCACCGCACTGAGGGATGAACTGCATCACTAGGCTATGTGTGTGACACCAGCAGCGATCCCCTAAGGGGCTGAGGCACAGGCAAATCTCTCTCTACAAAATCATCACCTGCTTGTGTTTCCTTTTGCCTTTTGTAGAGCTCTTGTCAGACGGCTGCTTCTGGGATTCTCTCGTGTGCTTCTCTGGCATGGGTTTCTTTTCCACTTTGGGTGCGTCAGCATCCTTGTAAGGCTTCCCTGGTATTCTTGATAAGAGGCTCAGGTCAATCTTCACAATGAGTGGGTACCTTTCATCAGGATCACTGAGTGGTGAAAGAAGCTCTTTCTCTTCCATAGGAGAGAACATTCTTTGCCGAAAAAAGCTGTCATCCTCCTCCATGGAAGATTTAACAGGAGTCCTATTGCTCTCAGAATATTTGGGTGTTTGTGAGGAAGGAGGCAGGCTCTCATTTTCATCTGAATCAGAGGATGAGGTATCTGTTTCTATGAATTCCCTGGATTTCTGGGCAGATTTGCTTGAAGCCTTGTACTTCTTTTTCTCTGTTGTAGGCCGAGGGGAAGATTTAGGCTCTTTCTTTATATTGGGTTTTCTGGAGCCTTTTGTGGCCGCCTTATGCCTGTTAGAAGGGATATTTGTTGCCATGTCTACTGGGGTTTCACTTTCTATTTTAAGACCTCCTCTAGGCTCTTCAACAGATGTCTTTTCTGCTTTCTTGGGCTGCTTTTTACCTACAGTCCTCCTCTGTGTGGAGCTGTCACTCTGGGCAGGTGATTTCTGCCTGCCACGACTGCCCTCCGAGCCCTTTTGGGTGGGTTTGGAATCTCGCCCCGGTGTAGAGGAAATAGAATCCTTGGATCCACTTTGATCAGTGTATCCGCTCCCTGTGCCCTGATCCCGTCCCTCCTTTTTATAGCCTTGGGAAGATGGAATATTGCTGTCCACGGAAGAAGCTGGTGATACTTTATGTGAATTAACTTTGTTCAACCAGTTATCCAGTTGCCACTTGTTAGTTGGTGGTGGCTCTGGCTGAAAAACAAACAAAAACCCCAGTGTTACATAAAGTATTCCACATTTCTCCCATCTTTCCCATGGACAGCTGTAACATGCTGCAGGCCAAGCAAGAAGTACACCAGAATAACAGAGATAATCGATGAATGAGATAGAGGTTGATGAATATAGATATAAATAACAGCTCTTCTTTTTCCTTCCTCTGGAGCAGCTGCTAGCAATGGGCAGTATTTGCTGCCATGGCTTTCCACACTAAGAGCCCGCAGCTTTTTAGGGTGCTGTTACCATACCTAACCTCTGCTCTCCAACAGGCAATTGGTGGCAAAAAGCACCTCAAATTCAAACCTCAAATGTGTGCTTGTGTAGAGAATTGTTACCATATCCTATCACAGGTACTTCAGCTCATCTTGAAAACAATCCCAGGATTTCATTACTCTTTTCTGCTTTCAAAACTCAGGATTAATGCCCAGCCAATGAAGAGAGCCCAAATCCATGTCAAACCCTACCTCGGGGGATGCGCTCTGGGATGGTTCATTAGCTTCACTGTCACTGGAACTGCTTTCACTTTCAGAGTCAGATCCTGAACTGCTTTCAGATCCACTATGGCTGCTCGAGTCATCCCGTGAATTATCTGCTCCTTCACTGTTATGCTGTGAAGGTTCAGAGTTACTGAAAGCAAAAACGAGGGAAAATTAACAAACACCACCCAAGGCACAAAGAGATGCCAGAATTCTTGCATTAGAAAGAATAAAATGTAGTATTTGAATTAACATGGACGAGAAAATTCAACATAACTGAGCACAGGTCACGCTGGAACAAACACCAGCCCTTGTTTCCCCCCTTCCCAAAGCCGTCAGTGTAGTTAGCAGCATTTATGCTATTTAATCACCAATTCAATTCTAATTGCCTTTTGCTTTAACACAAGATGAAACATGGACATGAAATTCAGAAGTCAGGAGTGCTGACAGCGCTGAACATCACCACTCTGCTCTCCCTGCGCAATGCAGCAGGAATGCCTACCTTCCAGGTGTGCTCCTTGGCACTGTCTTATCGCAGTCCTGCAATCAAGAAAAGGAGCATTAAACTTCCAGAAGTCATTTAGGATTGTACATACACTTCAGCTGCAAAGCATCAATTTGGAGCCTTTACAGCATCTTAATTCAGTGCTTGCCACAGTGTAAATTTGTCTGCATTTTCCTTATACAGAAAACCAGAGTTATCTTCTCCACGTTTTCACCACAAATCTATCGTCTCAGTGTCCCATACATTCTGACTGCAGCTCCAAGAGCTCCTGTTTCCACCACTCACTATGTTTTCATCTTTTCGAATGAGACGGTTCAGCATTTTACATTTCCCCAAATGCCAGAGTAGCAGGAATTAACCAACCAAATGCACTATCTCAGGGTCTCCCGCAGGAAGAAAATCAAGTACTAGAGCTGGGGACAGGAAAAAAAGAAGCAGGAGAGGAGTGTGGCTCACTGCAGGGTAGCACAGACCCTCCAGGGGCTTTTCATTTAGCTAAATGCCATTTCTGGCAGAAGCTGCACAGTTAATACTGAATAAGTGGAGAAAAGAGACTTTTCAACGAAATAAAGGTGCTGCTATATACTCCTGGTTACAGATACAGCACCTCTTATTATCCCAAGCACAGCCCCAAGCTACTACTGTGCAGAGAAGTTTATACCATGCACTCTTTAGCTGGAGTGGCAGAGCATGAAAGATTCTACCTCTAAATGGTGGGCCACCCCATATGTTTAAAGCACACTATTGCCATTTTATGTTCAGGGAAAGCCCACCTGAAATCAGTAAAACAGGACTTGCTAAATCCAAGCATACTGTTTCCACAGAACAGGTAATTTTCCCCAAGTTTACATTAAGGAGGTTTGTCTAAAAACATTCCATTTGGTTTTTAATCATAAACCTCCTCTTCAGCTGCTCAGTTTGCAGGTGGAATATCGAACACTGCTCTATTTCTGAAGCTCTGTTTGAAGGAACATACCTGCTCTCCATCGCTGTCTTCGCTACTGCTAAGTTTTAAGTCATCTTTCAACATACTAAGTAAAAGGGAGAAAGTGAGACAAGTTTTTCCATGTACTTTAATTACTTTCAAAGCATACTTCTATATTTCAACATGCTATTGTTTATACTACAGAGTAGGCTGCGTGGGTGAAATCCACAAGACACCATTCTAGCGTTTAACACTCAAGAATGGTGAGTTTAGTCATTCTTTGGAGAAGAATATGGATTCTGGTGCTGAGACTCCTTAGTCCATTCTGTTCCATTCAGAAAGGAAATTTGACACAATATGCTGATGCAGGATGAATTACCTTACAGACAATGGCCAGGAATACTGTTTTAAATAGAACGAAGAAAGCTAACACTAGGGGCTGTTTCCTGTCTCATGGCAACACTGCAACTGTTGTAAGCCATAATTACTATTATTCAAAGCCATCATTACTTATGGTAGTCATACATGCACACACTGTTTCACAACACAAAATAGGTGAACGCACTGGAAACACCAAGCAAGACTACAGCACTTTTGTGCTCATTGAAACCCCCTCTGATTACAGAAACAAAAGATCTTACTCTGTCTGGTTCGATTCGCATCTGGAAAAAGAAAAGGAGAAAGGATTAGAAGTGAAACACATCCGAGTTTCACAGCCCAGCTGCTCTACTGGTGATCTGAAAAGAAACACCAGGCTCTAGCATCTAGTTCTGACATGTTTCATTGCTATCCTTCTACAAAAGATGTATTTCCCAACCACTGAGGGGGTTTTATTGATTAAAACTGGATTGTCATCATCTCAGCTTTCTTCCCGTGCATCCCAGTCAAGCACTAATTCTTGTTCTTAGATGTTCTCAGAGCCCCTAGCTTTGGGAACAGCCCAGTTCCTTCTTAGTCTATACAGCTGTGACAGAAGCAAAGCCAAATGGTGAACTTGTATTTCCACCACTCATTGAACTGGCTGCAGATGAGCATCTTAAACAAACTGACTGTATGTCTACAATAACTGAGGGGGGTTCTTTTTGTTCTATTCCCTTCTCATAGGCCATGTGCTTTTCAATCTTGCTAACACCATAACATGCACACAGACAGGCAGAACTAGACTTCATCTGCGGCTGCATCACAACAAACGCTAACTCAGTTTTCAGGACCTACAAACACTTTCCTTAAACATACAGCCAGCTGCTAAACATTGATTTTCTCTGCCACGTTTGTTTGGAAACAATCTTTTAACAGCTAGTATTGATTTCCAGGTGTAAGAAAGGTGCACTACAGCCATCTAGAATATTCCACTTGCCTTTTTAATTCCAGTTCATGACTGACAAAGTAAACCATTGGGTCTGCGTGTAACTAATGGAAACGTCTGTCAGTCAGTTCAGGCACTGAGCAGAACAAACTCAACTAGATCCCAAGCATACTTTACTGTCTCCCCCAGTACAAACCAGTTCACACCCTGTCTATCTGGGCTGCCACCACAAGCTGCTTCCAGCTGACAGCTCTGCAATGCACACGTTTGGGAAGTCCTGTCCCATCCTGCCCATCCCTACATGCTGACACCATTGTGGTTCCCAAGCTGACTCCAAGGTCCACACTCTCGCACATTTATCCTGACAACTGACAAGAAGCCAGGGGAATGGAAAGGCAGCACAGGCTGTGTGTTACTCACTCCAGTGAGCAATACTTGGTCTAATGCCCCAGAAAACGGCTGCTTAACCATGATGCCCTTTTTGTGCCAGTCAAGCAGAAGTACATGAGAGTGTCTGTGCAAGAGCTGACCCATCCTAGTGAAAGAAACTGCTATTGTCCAAGTCTCTTAAGATCCAACTATTGTTTGCAGAACGTTTTCTCAGCAGCCACTTACGATTTGGACTGATGACCATTGGATGCTTTCGATGAAGGATTATAACGTTCTAGAAGAAGAAAAAGAAGAAAGGCACAGTGAAAACTCAGCCAGCAAAACAAGGCACTGCAAAGCTGCCAAGAGGACACAGACAGAGAGAAACCAGGAAGAGCCAAGGAGACAGGAGAAAGTAGTAACTAGCTGACACAAGGCACAACCTCCAACAGACTGAAAGAAATGGAGAGGTGAAGGGATACAGAGCTAAAATACTAAATACAGCAAACGCTAATCAAGAAACCCTAGAAAATCATCTAAATCATTGCTGTCTGAGCCAATACACAATTTGTTATCGATGGTGTGAAAGCTGTTTTGTCTCTATGACAAATTAAAACCACTTATTTCTTCCCTAGAAGACAATAACAACCTTGCAACTCAGTTACAGCTTTCCAGACCACAACAGAACCGTGACACAGAACCAAGCAATTGTTTAAGAGGTTAAAACCTGAGAAAGTAAAGAAACTCTGAACTTAGACTCCATCCCAACATCGGTCTGGAAAGTCTCAAGTCTCTAAAGAGCAGGAGGTGCTGTGAGAAGTGAATCACAACAAAGACACTGAACATATTACAGGAAGTTTCATATACTTACTCTGCTCCCCCGTGCCAAAACTGGACTGCTGAGACTCCTAAGGGAATAAAAGATCACAAGTGAGTTTTCACTGGGAATGTTAACACCTCAAAAGCCATGCTGGAAGCAAGCTGCTCTTTTGACTGAAAGGATGGCACCCAACCCCTACAGAAAACACCCAATGATACAGGAGGGATTTGGTATCTGGGCCCCAACACCTCTCACCAGCCCTCATTGCCCACCCGCACAGGGAAGGAGCACTTCCAACTCCTTTTCCTCAGCACAGCTTTCCCACTTGCTTAGCTTTACGAAGGGCCACATGCAGTTGTATTAGATGATAGTCGAAATGCCAAAACCCCTATGTAATGTCCATAAACCCCATCTTCATGTACGTTTGCACAGAGGGGAGCTGTTCAGTAGCTTTTTCTTTATCTTCCTTATACACAGACAAGCTTTGCTGCTGGTTTTATGTATTTTCACTCAAACTCCAAGCTGGTCCCTGGCAAACGCAGCCCAGAGGAGCTGGCTGACATGTCATTCCTCCCTGCAAAGGCCGCATCTTCGTGCGACGGGACAAGTCACTTGTGGACAAGCCAGCGAACAGGGACATGCAACTTCCTTTGGTACATAATGAATCTGTTCCCTGTAAATCAAGCCATGGAAGAGAAAGCCTTGCAAATGTTAGCACCTGTATAAGTGCTTTCTGAAACCCTACAACGCTGTTTCAACAAACAAATACGCAGAGGCTACTGAGTTACTGAAAACCTACTTCTAGGCTCAAGTGCCCTTTTAAAATAGGGCCCTCCTGACCTCATTTTAGAATGAGGACAAATGCTGGCCCCGTAAATCTAACTCGAAAATCTTTGGCTCAATTCATGATGTTATACACACATTTCTTGCTTAAAGGCTCTGGCAGTGGCAAATCAGAACTGCAATTCACCAATGAATTCCAGGATGTGTGGTAAAGCTGTGACCCAGTTTTCCCAACCAGCCGAGGCAGTGACATGCAGCAGTTACAGGCACGGTTTACAAAGTCTGGCTCTTTAAACACACAAAAGCTTTCCCCGCACAGCAAAGCTCACTTGGGCATTTCTTATTTCCCTCGGCTTTTTATTTCAAACATGAAAGCCGCTGCAATAATGCACTCAAGTAGTTTGTTGATAGGGAACTTGATCGGGAGCTTTCCTTGTAATAAGGGGTTGCAAAGAGCCTCTAATCTTTACTAAGTGAAAGGAAGGGACAATACAAGTAAAATCAACCCGCAAAGTGAAGCTGCTTGGAGAGAAGCCTTGTGACCTCAATGGAAAGGAAGAGCTATGCTTCCTCCAAAATAAAACCTGATTTTCACCTCTTCCACAGACACAAAGAGCGCAAGCACGATTCCTCATTGCCCTTTGCCACTGTCACCTCAGAGATGTTGACAAGCTCCAAGTCAAAAAAGAGGTTAAGACCGCAGTGGTCAAACCCCACATCTGTGGAGCAATGGCACTGGGTGAGCACAGGAGGAGGAACGGGCCCTGCTGCTACCAGTACATGTATCACAAATCCTGCAGCAAACACCTGCCTAATTGCTCGCTGTAGTCAACTTCCCATTTCGAAGGCACAGAGCAGCCTTTCAGTGGAGTGCACTTTAACGAGGTGTTATGTTGAGATGTGCAACTTTTTCCAACTCTCTCGCCATCCATTTTGCCTTTGAATAAATATTTCTTTAAGAAACTCAGATTTAAAAACAAAAAGCTCTCCTTTCAACTCCAGTTATTTATAGCTGCACGTTCTAAAGGCCTGCTTCACAAAGAAGGCATTAAAAACAACTTAAAGGAAGGAAACCCTTTTAACCAAAGCATAATAGACTGCTGAGGTTCGATAGGGAAGACACTTAAGCAGGAAACAAAAAACTGACACAAAAACCGTGGACAGAAAAGCATTGGCCAACGGGATGGAACAGCCACGGGGTACCAAGCTCCCATCTGCAGGTTACCAGCTTGGCCGGAGCCCCAGTTTCCATTTAATGTCTGAAATCTGAGGTCAGGTCTCATTTCTAGTTCTCAGACGTTCCTGTATTATATGTTTGAGGGATCTGAGCGTGGGCCTCTGCAGTAACTCCAACAAGGAGCAGACACTGAATAACCCTGGAGATGGGGTCCTCATCTCCAGAGATGCCTCCAAGTCACTGCTCAGGTCTGCAGGGACAAAACCTGCCAATCCTCTCACATCGCTTTGAAACAGACAACTTCCACCCTCTAACAAACAGCTGGGTTTAACCTATCTTACAAACACATCCATGTTTCTGGAGGCTTTCACTGCGAGCCCATGGCTCAATAAAGTTGCACAGGACAAGCCGACAGCGTTGGGTCACAGGTAGCATTTTTCATCAAGACTCAGGAATGTACATTTTCTGCATGAAACCTCCCCTGACCTATTTTCATGAAGCTTTCTCTCCTGATTCTAAGACTTCCTGATAACTGCTAGATATATTTATAGTAACCAGAGAGGCCCCAGTCAGTTCCCTCAAGCTACTCACTATCTACATGCAGGGAAAACGATCCTATCCCAACAGTGTTAGCAGAAAATCGACTGCTTCACCAAAGGGAGATGAATTTTATGTGTGCAGGCAAAACATACCAAACTTCTGCCCACAAGAGGAATGCTGTGAAATACCTCAGCATATCACTTGCCAGTGAAGTGAGTGCAGTATTGCAGAGAATGAGCTTGCCCCAAACAGTACTGCTTGATTAAAGCAAACCACTGCTCTGTTTTGCTTTCTGAATCCTGCTCTGGGTCCAGACTGCACAAGCCTATGGCTCACTAACTCACTGGAATCCTGCAAAGATGCTGCTGCCAAGAATGACAGAGGGGAAAGGCAGAGGAAATTATAGGCTTTGGACGCTGAGAGAGAATCTGACAGAGCTCCATGGCTAAGATGTGCAGCCACAAAACAAAAAAGCTGGCGCAAAGTCAGAAGACTCTGAGCAGCCATAAATGGAATTTCTTGCAAACGGGGTGAAGCAGCACAATCCAGGTTGATCGGTTCAAAAGCCCACAACCTACCTTCTTTGTTCAGGCATTAGCAACCCGTGCAATCTTACGTAGCTTCTCTGCATCACAGAGACACATTTATGGCTGCACACCTCCTTTCTTCCCAAACTGAGGCAAATACCAGAGAAACGCAGACAAAAGCAGTTCTAGCAAATGTACTGAAAAGAGAGCGAAGGGAAGCATTTCCCTGAAGGCTCACGAATAAATATTCAAAGCAGTGAAGCACCTTTGCCGATGAGGAAAGATGTGGAATTTCTTTCACAATAAAGGTTAAGAACTATTTCAAGCGCAGTTTCATGTCACACAGCAACTAAACCCTGACTGAAAGTAATATATGCAAGATTAATATTGATCTACAGCTAAGAAAATAGACAAGGAGATTTATTTCTAGATATGCCTTCAAAAGGAAAGCTGAGAACTCTATGGCTTATTCTCCATTTTCAGCTCTCTGGAGAGAAGCAAGGAAGACGCAGGGAGGCAGAACATGCAATGCAGATGGTGGTGACTCCAGGACTGCCCATAGCTCTGGGGTATTACCCAGCACAGGAACCTGAACTGTTTCACTTAGCACCAGCCTGTGGGAGTTTTGTGGACGTGCACTTACAACGTGAGACCTGGAACCCTGGGCTGAAAGAAGCTGGTGTCGAAGCACTCACATAAAACAATCAGTTCAGACAGATTACATTTAAGACCTCAACGAGAGAATCTTCCTAAAGTACCCTAGTGAACTGTTCTGTTTTGGGGAGTAATTTGCTTCCAAGAGGAAGCCGAGAGCAGCAAGCGATGCTCTAGAGCAGCAGCCTGGCCAGGAAAAGGGTAGTCTTAATTATTATGAAGACAAACAGTGTAATTTCTTCACTCTGAAGTTATGCCAAGTTAGGGGTGGAGTACCCCAATCCATTTCAGATATGTTGAGTCTGGAATAAAACTGTATTGTTGAGTTCAATCTTGCTCTGGTAATCAGCAAATACAGGAAACAAACCATGAATTCTTGGATGAGTCAGCTGGTGCAAGCTGAGCTGTGCTTGCAGACGTCGCTACCCCCAGCTAGCTGCCCTGCCTACCCAGCAGCTTCCAGGCGCTGCAGGCAGCAGAGCTGGATTTGAAGGCAAATCATTACCAGAGCCTGTCTGCTGGTAAACCCCGGAGCTGGGGCTGCTGACCCGGCCCCGGGGGACGCAGCAAGCAGCCAGCAAGAGAACTCCTTCCTCAGAGGTGTCAGCTCCAGCAGGTCTCCTGGAAACGTGCCCTGTGCTGTCAACAGCAGCAAAGAACAACTAATTTGGTGTTAGAATTAATAGCTTAAACACATCGGTAGTTATGAAGTACATGGGAGGTTGGGCAGGGATCTTCTGGAAGAGTCTGAAAATTTCTTTAGCAAAACATCTGATTTTTAAACTGTTGCAGTCATATGCTTGGTAATTGAAAATGTAAGACCTAAGAGCACTATTAAAGGACTTCAAACTGATGAGGAAAATGCAGTTTATGCGGAAAAGTACATTGAAATTTCTTAGCATTTACTCTGCCAGATGGAGATAAACATGCTTGCTTGGTTCTACACAAAATGGGGCAAAGATTCCCTACAGGGAAAAAGGCCCAATGGCATTTTCAAGCTTCACAAGTATCCTGAAGAAGGTTTGAATTTAGGAAACTAAAAGTAAAATGAAAGTTCTGTTACTGACATCCCTGCTCACTGCTCTGGGTGTGTGATGCAGAGGAAAACCAACGGCATTCTTCACGAGGCTACTGCTGACCGATGTTGTTGTGAAGCAAGATAAAAGAGATGCAAAGCACTGAAACAAAGCCAGAACTATAAAGAATTGAACTTCAGAGAGTTCCAAAACCCTGATCTTTAACGAGAGTTACTCTTTCAACAGCATTCAGCGTTTGGCTACAGCACTGACCTTTGTTGGAAAAGGAAATTTTGACGGTTCAGTTTTGCATGGTGTATGAATAGCAGTCAGTGGAGGAGGCCAAGAATGGGTCATCTCCTACAACCAGAACAAAAAAGGAAAGCTATTAACAAAAATTAAAGCAAAGATTTCAAGTTACAGTCTTGACTCAAATGGTAACCCTGCCTCTCGATTTTCAGCTCACTGCGCACACTTCACTAAGCTTTATTTGGCAAATGGGTAACAGAGATTCTGCACATAAAGCTAAATTTTAAATCGCTAGCCATGAGAACAGAGAGTCAAGACATAATAACAAGCAGAAAGCATAAATCAATAAAATGGATTGGCCTGAACATAAACTGCAGCAGAAGGCAGAGTCTGATCAATTCAGACTGTGAAGAGAACATGGAGGATGCAGGGGTAGAAAGAAGAATCCTAGGAAAGGGAAACCTATGAAGTTTGAGGAGAAAAGGGGAAAATCAAATGCCTGAAGCAGGAAACTGTTCTCTCAGGGTGTCTCCAAGGACCATGGAGTAGACACATCACGTGAAGACTTGAGAAAATAACCCAGGTAGAAGAGAAGGGAAAGCTCTGCCATGGGTACCAGAAGAATTACTGTAATCTGACAGATACGAGGACTGTATTCTGGGGGAAGAAATGGGCAATTCTGGTTAACAGGGAGGTGGCCTGCAAGAACAGGAATGCAGTGAGGATATCCAGCAGATGATGCGCACACCCAGCATTGCCCAGAGCCCAGCTTCGCTTTCAGTCTTCCCCGGCAACCTATGCTAGAGGAGTAATTGAAGAGCCCTCCTGTAATGTCTTGCAGCCAAGCCGATTTAAAAGGCACTACTCAAATGCTGAGTACTTTCCACCTCCTTAGGAACATTTGTATTCTAACAAATAAGTTAGGAACAAAAGCACAGAGGACTTACTTTTAGAATCTCATCCACGCAGCTCACCTCACCAGATGCTGATGCCTACAAATCAAAAGTCAGGGTTAACATCTCCTAAAGCAAATCTTCCTTAAAAGACCCCAGGGCCTAGAAACAGTTAAAAATAAACTTCAGTCCTTGGCATGATTCACACGGACTGTAGATACAAACAGACCGTGCTAATTCTTTTCATCAACGTTAATTTTAGTCTCAGATAGATCCATATTTTCATGGTATGAGTCACAGCCAGTTATGAAAATCAAATACACGAGATCGCTAAAGCTGTGACTATATTCCCTTACTTTTCACTTGACAGCTAAAGAGATCACAGCCTGTCAGTGATATTAAAAACTCTTGGAGGGAGAGAAAGGGGAATCATACAAAGCTTTCCATCATTTCCTGGAAGAAGCCAGTGGTAATATGTGAACTCAAATGCACGACCAGGAACGCACAGTCATGACAAACTGCATTCTGAAGTAAAACCTCATCACAGCCTGAATCTAGAAACAGCAATAATTATGACACTATGAATCTCCTGCCCCCTGACTGCTACAAGCAGAAGGGAGCAAAGCAACGCCACCATTCACTGCACCTGTATTAGCGTGTCAAGTCTTTATAGATAACAAAGTAATTTCTTTTCCAGTTCCCCTCCGTATGTCCTGGATCTTACGTCACTATTTGTTGAAGTCCCAGGAAGGCTTTTCCCTAGCTCAATTCTCTACCATACTTCAAGCAGTTAAACAGGAGAGGCAATGACACTTCTATTAAGAAAGGCACTTTCCTTGTCAGCGAGCTGCACTCAATCTGTGCCTTAACCACTCAAGAATTCCCAAGCTGCTAAAAGCTGCCAATCCAATAGTATTTCGTATCCAGCATAACTGATAAACGTTCTGAACCCTGGTCAATTCAGTGCACTTTAGGGTTTGCTTATTTTCCCTAGGTGAAGGTTAATGATCCCATCTAGTAGTTGTTACACGCTTCAAAAGGAGATCTGATAGACACAGTATCACCAGTCTAAGGCAACGTGGCTCCCAGAAACAATAATGTATGTAGCTAACCTGGAAAAATATTTATGAATATCCCACTATTTGATTACCGAAATACCCTATGAAAATTCGCCTCTCTGCTAAGTCAGCCTTTCTCAATGTCTTCACTGAGTAAAAATCACAGTATCCAGATGGAAGCAGCAGAAGGAAAATACAATTACTTTTGTGCATTCCCCTGTTAAAATCCACTTCTTCACTGCCTAAGTTTAAGATGCTTCATGTAACAACAAACCCAGAGTTTACTAAAAACTAAGTCTTAGTTATGCAGATTGGGATTTTAAAGGAGCTGGAAAATCCCAGCCCAAAGGGACTCACATTCAAGAAGCCAGGAAACCAACAGCAACTTACCTCTAGTGGTTGAGAAGGGATTTTCAGCTTGGTTAGATGTGCTTTGCTGTTAGGCTTCAGCTCATTCACCCCGCTGCTATGAGTCTGGTTACTGTAGTGTTCGGAAGATAACTTTGGTTCCATGGATTCCTGCCCATCCATTGGCCTTACGTACGCTGTGGGTTTCTGCAACATTGAACTGGACTTGGACATTAGTGAAGGTGGAAAAGACTGATTAGAGTGTTGTCCACTTGAAAATGAGGGTACACGAGAGGGAGAGTCCCAGTTGGCATCAGGATCCCGGGGAGACTTTGAACGTTGATGTTCTTTACTGTGGTGATCACTTCCATGAGATCTCGAATGGCTGGAGCTCAACGAAGGAACAGCAGATGGTTTTCCAGGGCTGGAAGAACGCGGTTTGGAGTGTTCAGACCCATGCTGGCTTTTTTTGCGGCTGCTGCTGCTACCGTAGGAGTCACGGTCGTGCCTCTGGCCGCTGCTGCCGCTGTTATTGCCACTGCCGCGCTGAGCGCTGTGCCCACTCTGTAAACCCGAGGACCGTTTCTGGGATTGTGAGGAAGTGCTAGGTGCTGGTCCTACAGGAGTCCATTTGCTGCTCTGATGGGAGCTGGGAGTATGTCTCTGATCACCAAAGTAACTTTGGTTTGCTTTGTCATCTGGCGCTGATGGTACGGTTGGTTTGGGGATTCCAACAAGCTTTTGTACTGAGCGGTCTCCTATAAGATCATCCATTTCATCATAATTACCAAGCATGCTCTGAATCCGACTAGACAACTTGTCTTCCTTGCTGGTCTGTGCAAAGAATGGGAACAAACAATGCTTTTAAAAAGTCACAACTTTGCATTCAGTTCATTGATTTGACAGCTACTGCACTTAAACTAAATTTCAGGGCTAAGATCATGGCTAACATCCGCCTTTTTCTGCCGTTCTTTCCAAATCCCCATTTTAGTTCTTAAAGCAGTAATTTAACTCCCTAAAACATAAAGAAAATGACTACTTCAGCAGCAGGAGCAGCTGAAACAGCACTGATCGCTGCTTCAAATACTGCACTGGTGAGCTGGATGCAAGTGTAGAAGTTGTAGGTGCCTCCTGTCACCTTAAAGACCATTTCTCTATCAGAGAAGGCAGCAGTCCTAAAAGCTTTTAATTAACACTAAAATAAAATCGGCTTAACCTCAGCTCTGTATTTCATTTTTAATTGCTATTTATCCTGGCATAATTCTTGTTGCCAACAGTTGGAAGGCTTCTTTCTTACATAAGCAGTTTGGCTTCCAAATGAGGTACACTGCACCACTACCCCTGCATCCCAACCAGCTCCAGTTAACTTCATACGTGTGGGATTTGGTTATCAAGCACAGAATACCTAAATATAACCTCAAAAGGTTCTTTTTTAGCTAGCCCAGATTTAGGTTATTTTCTCCACTTCTGTTCAGCATAGCAGGCCTGGGAGGAAACCCAGCACAGGCTTCAAGCTGTACAAGATCAGAGTCAGCTCCTTCAAAACTAACTGTAGAATCAGATACAAACTCCTGCCCTATAGTTACAGCTGATAATTCTGCTACACCAGGCATTTCAGCATCTAAAATTAACCTCCTATTTAAGTGTTCTCTTCCCAAACTTACCCAGGTCTGGGTTACATTGCCTGAAGGTTAGAAAGTTTAGCAACAGGCTAATACACCCCAAAAGCAACAATTTGGTAGAACACAAAGGACAGTTTAATTGTTCTGAATCACTGTGGCAAAAGCTGAAGAAAGGGGAAGAAATTTATGGGTTTATCATCCCTTTTCTCACTCCCCACACAGCAGCCACCCCTTTGCAGATAAGCAGGGCTGGTTAGTAACGGTCCACCCTTATTTTCAAGCCCTGCGTGAACACTTGGTTGATGTAAGAGCTGTGGACCTAAAGAGACACCAGGTAACAATGAATTCAGAATACGAGGCTGCTCCAGAAACTGCACAAACTCACAACTTTGTAGGGCTCAGCAAAGAGAGGAGAGTTGGGTGGGAAGGCTTCTTCACCCTGCTGAATCTCTTGATTGCGCCTTTCCCTTTCTTTCATTCGCAGCACATTCCGGTCTTCACGGTTCATGTTGCTGCAGACAAACAAAGAGTTGCTGATCACTGAAGGGAAGGGGAGGGATGGGAGAGCCCAAGTGAGCCCCGGGACGCGCTCTGCCCAGAGTCTGACCGCAGTGAGGAACCCCCGCTGGCCTAACTCCTCAAAGCTTTAAAGGTGTCTGTCCAGGTTAAGGCACTTCACGCTTAGGGGAGCTGCAACCCACAACATGCAGCTCACAACCGACAGGGAACGTTCATGCAGGAATAAAGCGAGTGGAAAAACCTCGCAAAGTCCCCAGGCAAGAAGCTATTTCAAACCATTTCACCTGCTTGAATCATTTAGCTACTCCAGCCCACGCTGTACATCTCCCTTTCATCTCCAAAACACTTCGGCTCCTCCACATCCCCCCCACCAGATGTTCTGAATTTTACTCTTACCCCCCCACCCATCCACTGCCTGATTTCTACTGTAGATTCAGTTTATTTTTGCTGCTGACAGACATTTATTGGCATCCATTCACCCACAGATCCTAACCTCAAGCTTTGATGTTGTTTCCAGGTCTCCCTTCCTCCCTAAAGACCTTTCCACCCCAAGCAATAATTTCAGGGGAGCTCTGGCAATACTGCACTTTCTGCCTTAGCCCATACAGTGCTCTCCTACTGCGAAAATGCACATTAAAAACCTCCTTATCTCCCCGCTTATAAATCTTGCCCTGCAGTTTGGTCTCGCTGCTTAACAGAAACACGTCAAAGGGATGCACCACATTAAAAATAGAAAGCTGGAAAGGATTCCCTCTGAGCTTGATAAAGCGCTGGGACTTAGAGGAGTAAACAAGATGCTACACATCAGGTGGTACTGACTCTTTTAGCATGTGCTACACTTTGTATTAAGAGATTTACACATGTGCCTTTTCCTGATGTGCAAACTCTATGGTAGGTGCTTCCAGGAAAGAAACGGATGTTCTTCCATAGAATTTGCAGTCTAAAAGGAAAAATATCATCTGCTTAGAAAAGCACCGTTCTGGGGTTTTACACAGCTGCCTGATTACTTAAAGATCTATCTCTGCTCCAGCACGCCTTGGAGAGCTGCAGAAACGCAGTTATTCCATCCTGAACAACGCTTCAGCCTATCAATCGGTTTCAAAACTATCAGTCTTGTCACCTTCATAACATTTTAGCCTCTTACTGTAATTCCTTACTCATTTGGCTTCATTTTGTCTATTACTCTGAAGAGAGTGGCATCTAAGAGGATGCCAAAAAGAATAAACCCGCAATAACTCACGTAACTGCAAGTGAACATCCGGGCTGCCTCCTGAGAGGGACCCCTATGCTGCAATGGGATGAGCAAACTGCCCAGATCACTCTGATGTTAACGGCAAACTTGTTCTAGAACTTTGAGGCTTTACGAGCTTATTCTTCACACCGCAGCCCAGTTTCTTATACATGTAGCATTTAAACAGAGAAAAGATCTAATTCCAGATACTGACCAGTTAAAGCCAAGCGGAACAGTCTGAATCAATCCATTTTACTACGAAAGGCAAAATGCAAGGCGAGGAACAGGAGTAGCCAGTCTGAGCAGCTCGCTGACTTCAACGCACTGCAAACTGCATGCAGCTATACACTAAGATCACATTAGCTGAGAACTTTACACCTACATTTTACAAAGAGAGGGTTAAACATCAACAAAGACCTTCACTATTTCTTACAGAGCCAAGTATCATCTTTGAAGATTCTATCAACATTTACTGTAACTCTTGGGGCTGAGGCAGAAACCACTTGTGTCAAAACTGCGACACGAAAGGAGCAAAGATCCACTTGAGATTGGAGCTGGAGTGAAACCAGAGCTGATCTGGCTATACCTGCCAGGTCGATGGAGAATTAGTCATCAGAACTCGACCAGTTAATCGCTTTCTACCACTCCTCCCCGGCCTTTTGTAACAGAGGAAATGATAAATACCTTTAAGGGCAGTCACTTTGTATGGGGATTGGCTTTAGATCTTTTCTATAATTCTTTTATCAGTTTGAATGTGTTCAAGTTAGACTTGTTTGCATCTAAACTTCTAAATCCCTACAGAGATCACTACTTCAAATCGCTTTAAAATTACTACTTTAGTGCCTACAACATGTACTAAGTTACTAAAACCACACTAGCATTAAAGGTGCAAATAAATGAAGTTAGTGGGGCTTCCTTTACTCCATACTTCAGACAAGTTCCTGGTCAAATCTGCGTCTCCCACGTCCATGAAACACAGCAGAGGACAAGCGTGCCTGGGTTGAGAAGCAAGCAGCAGAGGCACTCTGAAAAGCACCAGCCTAAGCTGCTAAACCAACACTGCCGGCAATTACCTTCAGCAGAAAGGAAATTGCAAAACTGTTTTCAGACCACGTGTAACAAACCTTCCAAATCCACTGCCTGACATTTACTGCGGGATCACGGGTGCTATTTGCCAGTCCTCAGGGCTTTTGAGCAAATCAGAGCAGACCCCGACCCCGCAGCACACCAGCATGGAAAGGATGCTCCCTTGTGGCTGCCCCATCCCTGGCAGTGTTCAAGGCCGGGTTGGATGGGGCTTGGAGCAAGCTGCTCTAGCGGAAGGTGTCGCTGCCCGTGGCAGGGGCTGGAGCTGGAGGAGCTTTAAGGCCCCTTCAAGCCAAACCGGTCTGGGGTTCTATGACACTGACCCGGTCCCAATGCTGACCGGTGGGAAGCTTTGCCCTGTTGCTGCTCCCGGCACCGCTGCAGACACAGACGGAGCTGCATAAGGCAGAACTGCTGCTCCCTCTCCCACATCCACACCCACTCCCCGGATTTGAAGCTTTTCCCACAAGATAAACCAGCCGGGAGCAGCCCGGTGCAGGCGAGCTCCTGCCGCCCCTACCCCACCCTCTGGGCTGGGAGCAGCATCTCTGCTCCTCAGTCCCTGTATACCAGGCCTGAGAGTGGAAGATGAATTTGCCACCTTGTACTGGCTCCTATCAAGAGGATTCTGTTATCGTTTCCCTTTCCCTCTTCCCAGGAAGCCTGAGTGAAAGTGTGACCGCCTTAGCAGAGCAGAGCCAGGCTAAGGGATGCAGGACTAATGCCCCTGCACCAAGGGCCAAAGTCACCTGAATTTCCACATCTGGGGAACAAGAAGCTCAAAAATTCACAGAAATCAGGAAAGAGGCCCAAAGCACAGTGCAGCGTTTCCCTTTTCACAGTCTGATTCTGTACTTCTGCGGGGTTTGAGTCACTATTTGGGCAGAGTTGGCCCTGTTACTGCGTGACTTCACTGCACAACTGACTCTGTTCAAGCCTCATGCCTCTTCTCCAGCTTAATACAAAGAGCTGAAAAAAAGCAGGAAATTCATCAGGAAGCTCACAGAGACATCTGACACTGAATTCACTTGTGCATATTCCTTAACCACTGTTAACTGTGGCTCTAGATGTGCTGAGCACATGAACGAGTCGAGCGTCATTCGAGTCACCCATACCAGAAATGCAACTTTCGTTTCTCATTCCAACATCTCGCTAAATCCCATTTGGTATTTCTGTTCATCCCTAATCCAAAAAGGGCACGGCTTTGGCTGGTGTTCACTAAAGCAATCAGCATCGTGTGTTATGAAATGGCAGCGCTGCCACTGCCCTGCCTGCTGCTGCCTTCTCCCGCTTGCCACCTCCCGCTCCCTCGGCTCTGGGGCACATCCCAGGCATGGGTCTGTTGGACCACACTTTCAGTTAGAAAACCAAACCAACCAATACCCCCACATTGCCAAAGCTTCACTGGCAACACAGAGGGCAATGTGGCCAACCCGTGGGTACAGGCCCAGGACTCACAGCTCCTTCTCATGCCTCCTGAACCACATCTTCCTTGCACAAGTTCACCAGCTCCCCGCCCACCGCCAGCATCTCTCCATCTTCCCACACACAATAAGGCAAAACCATCACAGGTGAAGGTCTGCCCAAGGAACCCTCCACTTGCAATCCATCAAAAAAGGACCTAAACCCACCACTTTGCAAACAGCCATTAGGGGGTCTTCAAAGCATGTTTGCAACACCCTCACTTCCTTCAAGCCATCCTCATTTAACTCAAGGGCTTTTTCCTATCTGAATTGGTTTCATAAGTAAGAGAAACCAAATAGGTCATTTACCCAGTGCTGGTTCATTTGCTGTGATGAAACACAAATGCTGTTTGACAGCATTTGGCCACGAATGATAAAGTCTTCAGAGAGAACACAGCAGCATCCAGAGCTCAGTGCAGGGCACACCCCGCTGCAGGGGCACGGGCAACACACGCTATTTATTTACTTATTTATAAGGAGGGAATAGAACTGCTGGAAACCCTCTTGCACCAAGGAATGGTGTTTTCAGAAGGCATTTAAATATACCAGAAACTGCTCAATGCTGCATCCAATTCCTTCCCAGAGATACCTGTGACCTATTTATAGTATTCTTCTTACTTTTACCATGAACATCATGGAGCATCTAAGGACAGAATCATAACCATAGAATCCCAGGCGGGTTTGTATTGAAGGGACCTTCAACCTCCTCCAGCTCCAACCCCTGCTGCAGGCAGGGACACTTTCCACTAGAGCAGCTTGCTCCAAGCCCCTGTGTCCAACCTGGCCTTGAGCACTGCCAGGGATGGGGCAGCCACAGCTTCTCTGGGCACCCTGTGCCAGCGCCTCAGCACCCTCACAGGGAAGAGCTTCTCCCTTATAGCTAAGGAGCATGGCATGCCTCTCCCAACTTGCGCATCAACTATGGCATCACTACCAATCCTGACACTAAAAATCACATACACAAACCTAAAATGCTCCTCTGCCAGCTCCTATTACAAATGCACTCACATCAGAGCTGGTAAATAAAATAGAAACTAAAAAGTAACTGCCCTTCACCAACAAAAGCAACAAAAGCCACCAACACACAACCCAGGACCATGCTGTGGTGTCACCAAGAACTGGTTAACACTTCTCACATAACAGTGAATGTGTAGTGGAAACTTCTTGCTTTCTGTGTTATGGGAAACAAAATGCAGAGAGAAATAAAACATTTCCTCCTAAAATGATAGAGCTTTGCACAAAGAAGTACAAACAGGATGCCGCTGAAGGACAGCCCCAACGCTGTAAGAACAGAAGCACTGCGACCAGTAAAGTAGTTTCCATGGAGTTTTAGAACACTGAAATAAGGAACAAAACCAAGACCAAGAGTTTACAGAGAATTCAAATCACATTCGGATGTGTCAAGAAACAGGAAAAAACAACTGCGCAGAAGGATGAGGTCTTCTGTTTTATTTCTCCCCCTCGTACCTTTTGACACAGAGGCTGCAGTTTGCTCCCAGCTCTGGTTAATACCGCAGAGGTTTTCTGTGCCAAGGGAGGGGTGTTTAGTTTGGGGTGGCTCCAGCTGCAAACAGCATCTGCTCCACCAAAGGAAAGGTTGGGAATACCAGTGCTACTCTTAAATTACACCCCAGTTTCAATCAGCTCACTGCTGGGCACACTCATGCAGCAGGATTATGTATGTGAACATAAAGCAGCTTGAGCCATAATCTCGTTTTGATATTTTGATGAGGATGAGCCCTTGCAGAGCTCCATCTCCAGAAGAGAGCTGTCCCTCTTTCTAAGGTTTCATTAGAAGCTCTGAGCTATTGGGAATACAACACAAACACGATTGTATTGGGAATAAGGCACAAATATAAGCCTGTGAGTCACATTAATGTAAACATTTCTCATTTCTGGAATATAAACATCAAGGTTCCTATCCCACCCTTCCTGCCAGGGATTCCTTCTGCATGCTCCCAAGGTCCTGCAGGAGCTGGATGCCAGCACCTTTGTGTGGACTGTGAGTGTGGGAGAGCTTTAAGCAAAATCAACCAAAAGCAGCGAGTTGGCCTCAGTCAGGTTAATGTGTGCTGGGCGCTCCCAGGGAGGGCAGAGCTGCCAGCTTGCTGCAGGCACTTCTCCTTCCTACCCAGCTCCCAACCACGGCAGAAATCCCCAGGATAGCGCTATGTGCCTGGACTTGCCGCCGCTGCTCGGAGATGAGCACAAATCCTTCCCCACCGTTAGCTGGGAAAGAACCCACAGACCTTTCTGCGAGAGCACGTTGGTAACTTCAGCGTCTCCATCAAGCGACGGTGCAACTGATTACATCCTGCTCTTCAGTTTTAACTGCCACACTCCCCCTTCATCCTGCAGAACTGTAGCACGTTAGCATGTACCAGCCAGCACCTTCTATGTGAGAAGCCACCGAACCACAACGATGGATAAAAGAACTACGGCCATCACCTGTAACTCAACACTGGCTGCTGAAAAAGGACTTGGGGAGCCTTTAGAACTAAAGAGGCTCTGTGAGTATAATGTTCCATTAAACAGGTTCAGATGAGAAATAGGGGTATTATTCACCATACGGGAGACTCGGCACACAGAAGCAAGGGCTGCATTGTGGCCAAGGTAAATGTTAACACCCAGCAACTGGATTTTAGAAGCCAAATTAAGGAGGCAATGTCTAACTTCAGCAGTTGCAATCCAGCTCATTTAAAACCATGTCTGAAGCCCATATAGAAAACATACTATTGAAATAGCTTAAACAGTTTACATCCAGGAGGAATTTGCAAGACTGGTTTGAAATAATTTACTAAAGGGATCGCCAAAGACCCAAAACTACCCTTTCTTTAAAATGTCCCATCTTTGTGCAAAAGTATTACACAGTAATGAAAGCATCTGGTGCCCCTGCCCCCGACAACCTTACACTGAAATGTCCCCAGCTCTTTTTCTTCGTAGAGCGGAGCTGTGCCAGTACATCACCTCAGTCCCTCCTTTTTGTCCTGTCTCTCCAGAGACAGTAGAGCAATGGGGAACTCCAGGAAGCCACAACTCCCTGCTCCCTCCTCTCGGTGGACACAAGGCTCACTCCTCCATCAGTTGCCACTGATGCAACTGCAGAGGCAGATGGCACAGATCCCCCAGAGCAACGACCCAACAGCAGCACTAGTGATGCTCAAAGGAAAAAAGCATCTCTAGGACTGAATGCTGTGACACACCAAAGCCACAACTGCCTAGAAGTGTCATTTTCTGCGCTGACCCCCCCACCAAGTCAGGACCACGAGTCAGGTAAGACAGAGGAGCCCCCACATACTCTTGTACCGATAACCAAGCCCAAAGAGGGAAGTAAAGCTCATCTCTGCTGTTAAGAGAAGCAGATCTCAAATTGCCTTTCCAGCTTTTACATTTCTATTTGCTTCATCACCAAAACTGCTGCCAGGATACGAGGTTGTCTTAAAACCAAGGCCATGGTACTCCTTTTGACATCATCTGAAGCTCAAGTCCTGACATCCTACAGCTCGGAAGATAACAAGACCAAAAGCCCTACAGTGCAGACTGAGCTCAACAGAGCCCTGCGCCCTCCATTGGGGACACAATCGCGTTTCTCACTCAAGTCTCAACTCAACAAACTTCACCCCAATTCAATCTCACACTCAAACAACATTCTCCTCACCCTTTCCATCCTCCTCACCCTTTCCATCCTCCACCGCTGGTAGATTCTATAGCTCCCACAGCACAAAGATGGACCATCAAACGCAAAACGTTTACATGCAATCTCTTCATGTCCACACAGGCTAACGAAAGCAGATTCCAATACTGTTTCCCAACCATATTCTGCAGCTTAATTGGGCAGAAAGTTAATAAAGGAATTCCTGTGCCTACTTGTTTTTCTGCTTAAACTTTGAAGCCAAGACAATTGGTGCTTAAGTTTTATTAAGCAATAGTTATTCAGACATCCAACATTAATCGAGCTATTATAGTTCTGACTTCCTCACGTTAATTCACTTTCATGAAAGGCATCATGACATTTGAGTGCTCTGAACTCTGTGGCATTAAGACCAAGAAAGGATTCACTTCACAGAAATTCTCTGATAAATACGCTCTGTGTAAGACTGCAAACAGGAGACTGTTCTAATGAGGTGCCACATAAACTCAAAGTGAAAAGGTAAAAGGGAAAAATCCCATTCATTTCAAGGTTCATCTCCTCCTTCTATCTTAACAGAACTACATTAAAAGCAAGGAGAGAAAGGTTATCAAATGCATTACCCCGGTGTAACTGTCCTTCCCAGCCTTACTGAACCATCACCTGCCTGCACTGCCCCACCAGACATTTATCTTGGACATCTCACCATAACCAAGGTGCAGGCATTCTGTTGCATGATGTACTCAAATGAGCACGAGGGGCTGAGATGCATTCTGCCACTGCATAAACCACTTGGGTCTTTCGTAAGTGCTCGCAGCAGGAAGGTCTCTTCCACATGACAGTGCCGTGTAAGCACCGATAGCATCTCTGCCTCTTCCCCTTGCTCTTTCAAGCACAGCTTATTTGCTAAACACAGCTTTTATTTGATGCATCTTCACCACATGATCATCAGTAATAAAGTATTTTGGGGCTCTGAAGCATCCTGTGCCCAGCTCTACTCAGCACTTAAAGCAAAGGCAGGTTTTAAAACTGGACTTTGTCTTTCGGCTGTGGTTCCAAGTCCCTGGTCCAAAGCAACTCCTGCCCTGCACCACTTTCCTGGTTGTGCTGACACAGCATTTCCTGGAGCTGGTTCAGCTGAATGGGGAAATCTGTGCAGGTTCAAAATAGGTATTTTGGGGGCAGGGTTATTTTTAAACACAGCTGAGTTTGAATGCCCCGTGGTCCCCAAACCGGTCATATCAGCATCAGAGAGCAGGAACAAGTGACCTGTCTGAAGCAAAACAACGATTAAAAAATCCAACCAAATACATACAAAACACCCAAAATCCACAAAAGTCTCCTGAAATTACAGCCTGTGTTTTTTGCATCACTGTGTCACAGGCAGACTTTGTCTGCAACACACAATGTGGTTGGTTACAACTGATGAAACAGGAGGAGGATGCTGGAGAGCAGGTCGGCACAGTTAAGGAACTACATCTGATGATTTAACTCTTCAGAAACAGAGGAAAACAACGGATCCATGATTCTGAGTACCAGAAAAGAGAGAATAAGAATCTTAACTCCAATTCCCAGTTTTCAGCCCTTCCTGTATACAGGAATTTTACCAAATGCATCACTATCGGTCTGGAAAGACACACGAGCCCCAAGACCTGGATAACTGACTGATAACGTAAGACTCTCTTTTTAAATGCAAGTACAGTGAAGATAGGAGCCACCCATGAGTTAAACTTTGGGAAAATCCACAGGGCAGAGGAGGATTTAAAATGTGCAGACAAAGCAAAATGAATTTGGAAGCGAGAGGAAGGGACCAGAACTATCCAGAGAGGCAAGCTGAAATGCAGCAGGGAAGCCACAGCTTTGATGTGCAGAGCTTCCAAACAAACACTGGTTAAAAAAGCTGGAAAGTTGGAACCTTTCATCCTACCTATGAAATGCCACCTGCGTTTCAGAATCCCTGGAAGCAGACTGAGGAAAACGTTACAACTCCAGCACCCACCGAGTACCAAGACATTAAGTGAAATATCAATGACTTCAGGAAAACAGTTGATAAATGTTAACTGAACTACACAAACCCTTGCATTAAAATGTTACCTTTCTTTCCCTAATGACATTGAGGTCTTTCTTGTTTCCCCCAACAAGTCTTACAGCTTTTCCTCTCTTTTCTGGATGCAGCCTTAAAACTGAAGTCGTGCTCTTCACAGGTCTACCAGATTGAAGCACAAGCAGACTGAGCCCCCAGAGACACCCCAGACAGAACACACCTCACAATGCCCCCGGTTCCCAGGGCTCCGTATCCCAGGCAGGGCAGCTGGGAAACAAATGGTGCCTACCCAGACCAAAACCTTAACTTTGGCATTTAATAACTAGGAAAGGGATGTGCAAGCTGGTTTTGAACTGCTGGTCTTCATGCACTTTAGCTATAAGCTAAAAGACTTGACAGACATGAAACTACAAAACATAGAACCATAGCACCATACGTACTTTAAAGTCAGTGAGACTCGATGGATGTGCCACCAGAGAAAGGCGTTCAGCTTTGTGCTGGATGAACTTCACAAAAACCACAAGCAACCTTGCAAAAGCCTTGTCAAAATTCAGTTGTATTTCAAAACACTCAATGCAACAGGCCAGCTCGCTTCACAGGGAGGCTGTCAGCCTGTTGCAAGTTAAACCTGATAATGCCTCTGTTAACAGATAAAGCCCCTTTCAGCTGCTACAGAACATGAAATGCTTCTCATTGCTGAAGCTTCCAGGGATGCGGTGGACAAACTAGCTTCAATGCAGGGTTTTGCTGCCTTAGGCTCCTGGCACGGATGGCAGCTCCTTGCTGTTGGTTGAATTAACTCAATTCTGCTAAGTACAAGCAGGGATTTTTTTAACATATAATTCACTATTTACTTACACATAATAATGTAAAAAAAGTACACTAAGCTGTAGAATGGATTAAAATAAATTGCATGAATACAAAGTACGCTCCTGCTAGCAAGAAACTGCATTATACCAACCAGCGAGATCCCAATTCGGCACTCCTCTGAGAGAGAAGCCACACCAGGTTTTGACCAACTTCAGTTTCAAATCACAGCTGAATTGATTTTAACATCCCCTGAATAAACACATGTGGGCACGTGGCATGAAGAGAGAGCAGGAGGAGCAAGGTGCTTCCCTCAGCATCAGCCCAGCAAATGGGAATTGCACTTAGCAAAAGAAACCCCAAATTTACTGAAACAACCAAAAAATCAACTCCGCAGGGATTCAGCAGAAGGGTCCTGCTTCATGTGCCCATAAAGGAACATGCTTTTTCCTTAAAAAAGGGAAACATCAGAGAAAAAAAATGAAGGGAGGAAGGGGAAGAAGCCTTTTTTAGGAGGTCATTAGAGATTAACAAATTTAAGCTGAAGAGCACTTGCCTGGTAAAACACAGGTAACGTAATCACTGGCTAAGGAGGCGTCACAGCACTAACTTCTTACCTGAATTCTTCCCCTTATTAAACACAACTGGTGCAGATATCTCAGAGGAAGTCATCATTGCTCCAGGAGAACCTTTCCACTCTCCATCTTTATCTACAGCAGAGTTTTCACTGTGTCAGATCAATGTTTTAATACGATGCTCTTTATCCTATCAGCATCATGAGGACAAAATTACACACAGTGGATCCCAAACTTCCCCAGTCAATTTAGAGCACTGTATTAAGCAGGTCCAGTGGCCACAGGGCTTTCCACAGCCAGCCTGGACTGCAGTTGCTACACACCAGAGCCACTGACACAAACCACATGAGAACTGGAAGGTTTTAATGGTAAATCCCAAGCAAACAGTCTGCCAGGTCCCACCCACCCATACAAAAACCTACTCAAAACACACCAACAAACCCATCAGTAAGCTCTTTTCCATCCAGGACCACCCAGCACGTCAAAACGAGGCATGAGAGAGGAAAAACATGAGTCCACTTCACCTCCTCTTGGCCATCTTTCTGCTCCAAGGGCCTTGAAGTCACAAGAATAAAATACTACCAGGATAACTTTATCCAATCAAGCGTTTTTCAATCACAGCTCCTCCCGTCAGGTTACTGCTCTTATTTATGCCCCAACACAGCACAACTCACTAAGCTACATTTACAACATGCTCCTTCATTAAGTCCTTTAACCCATTTCTCCTTTTCTCCTTTTCTGAAGCTAAATTTTCAGATCTGGACTTTGACCAAGCCAGTTTTTAATTACCCTTCACTAAGGAAATGCTTGTGCTAAGAGCAATGGAAAATTACACTGGCAGATTGGGGATTTCTCTTCTCTCCACAAACTCTGGTTACTGCTCTGCCCACAGAATAAATCACCCCCAAACTACAGCGCATCACCCCCAAGCTACATCCCCATTTTGATGTGGCTTTTTTGCTTTGCTTTTACCCTCTCCTATAGGGGAAAAGAAAAATCATTGAATCCTTCAGATTGGAAAAGACCTTTATGATTATTGAATCCAACCCTTACCCGAGCACTGCCACCACTAACCCATGGCACTGAGGCCTCGTCTCCACGGTGTGATGGGCAGTTCCAACGCCTGAGCACCCTTTGGGCTGGAATTGTTCCTCAGCTCCATCTAAACCTATCCTGGTACAGCTTGAGGCCATTTCCTCTTGTCCCATCCCTTGTTCCTTGGGAGCAGAGCCCAGCCCCCTCCTGGCTCCATCCTCCTCTCAGGCAGTTGTAGGGAGCGATAAGGTCCCCCCTGAGCCTTCTCTTCTCCAGACTGAATCCCCCAGGGTCCCTCAGCCATTCCCCATCACACTGTGCTCCAGGCCCTGCACCAGCCCCACTGCCCTTCTCCGTGCCCGCTCCAGCACCTCAACGTCTCTCTTGTAGTGAGGGGCCCAGACTGAACACAGGATTTGGGGTACGGCCTCACCAGTGCCCAGTGCAGGGGATGGTCCCTGTCCTGGCCCTGCTGCCACACTGGTGCCAACACAAGCCAGGATGCTCTTGGACTTCTTGGCCACGCTGCCGGCTCATCCACCAGGCGAGTCACCTTGTACAGAAGGAGATCAGGTTAGTCAAGCAGGACCTGCCTTGCACAAGTCCATGCTGACTGGGCCTGATCGCCTGGTTGTCCTGTATGCGCCGCACGACAGCACTCAGGGGGATCTGCTAGATGAGCTTCCCAGCACCGACACCAGGCTGACAGATCCTCCTTCGGGGTCCTCTTTCTCACCCTTCCTGTGGACAGGCACATTTGCTGACCTCCAGGCAACCGGGACCTCCCCTGTGAGCCAGGACTGGTGATGAGGATGGAAGGAGGCTCAGTGAGCGCTTGCATCAGCTTCCTCAACACCCCGGAGTGGATCCCATCTGGCCCCAGACACTTGCATGTGTCTCAGTGGTGCAGCAGGTCACTGACCATTCCCCCTTGGATTACTGACCTTGCTACTGACCTTCTTCCAAAGGTCATAAACTCCCCTTTGTTCCCTGAATCCCAGCCAAAGCTCTCTGCTTGCCAGGCCAGTCTCCCAGCACATGGGCTCAGCCTGCTCCTGCACCTGCAAGAATTCCTTCTTAAGATTCCCTTCCCACTTCCATGAGCTCCCCTGCAGCCAAACCAGAGGAAGATAACTGTGGACTCCTACCTCCTCATCCTACTCACTTTCACGCCTTGTGCACATCAAAGCCTGATAAAGAGCATTTAAGCACTTCCACCACTGAAACCTCTTCAATGTCTTTCGGAAAGTAAATGAAATGCAGAAACAAAAGAACACAGGTGAAGTCAGAAGGTGTACATCCACATCAGCTACTGAGCTTCCACAGCGACGCCAGCACAGATGGTGACATACATGCGAGTAAATGTTCCGTATTTTGAAGCTTAATTTATACCCAAATATTGCAGAGAACCAACACAAATATTTATTAACCTAGAAGCAGACACCCGCAGCAGGATCACAGTGAGGGAAGCGCAGCCCGGGTGCCTGCTGTACACAGCCCTAAGGCACAAGAGGGGAAAAGCACTAACACAAGTGCCTCTGGGCTCAGTACCACAACTTGTGTGCAGGTTTCACGCCGCTGGAGGACCAGTTACACTAACATTGCCTTTTATGGCTGCAGGGTGGTTGCACGTTTATCTGTGAGCCCGTGTCTATCCATGGGGAGGTGCCTGCAGCCTCGCTATCTCCACACCATGCACAGCAAGAGCAGCAGCAGAACATCTGCTCTGTTCCCATATTTATTTGGTTTCTGTATAGGAAGCACATTTCCATTTCCCACCTCGAAGCAAAGGTTCACATGGACCTGGTTCACATGGAGGAAAGAGACCATTCGGTGGTGTGAAATGTCAGCAGGAACCAAAACTGTTGAGGGAATTATCTAATATGGAGCCATTTACCTTGGGGAAACCTCAGAATGTGAGCTGAGGACAAGTTGAAACAATTCCTCCTATCTGAAGCATACTTTTAAGCAAACCGCTGCTTAGAAACACCGCGTTCCCTTCTAATGTTTGCTTCTAAAACTTCAACATTCTGTTACGGCTCTTGTGAAGTTGGGAAGTGTTTGTAAATAAATCCATGTGTGATTCCACTGCAGGGAGATAGCAAGTACCCAGCTTGGTTTCCTGGAGATAACAAAGTTACAGCAAACCAACCCTTGCGCCTTCACTTCAACACCACACACAGTACAAGTAATGGAGTTTGCAAAGCACTAAGCTTGGGGATCCGCATTGATCTGATACATTCTCCACCGCTCTTCCCAACCCCAGCAGTCACCCAAGGGCTCCAGAAGGGCACACGCATTCCAACGGTTTGCTTCGGCCCCTCCATGAATAAGCCACTAAAACCCGAGGGGAGTTTGGAGTCAAGTCCAAAAGACAAACATCTTGAAGCTCCTCTTGGGACCTGCCAATAGCAGGGCACACATCAGCCCTCTGCAGGTAAATAAACACAGGGCTCATGCTGAGAAGAACCTCACCATTGTTCTGGCCTGTTGCCCCTGTCCTTAGTGGAGTACTGGGAATGAACAGCCAGAAACCCCGGTGAGGCTGCAGGGAGCTACACCTATCCACAGGGAGACTTGGGATGGTGGAACAGCCGCTCCTGTAAACACCACCATGACAGGATTACAGCAAAAGTACACTCTATATTTGTTTCATTGCAGAAGATGGCAAACAACCCATCCAAGTAAATAATCAGTAAATGTTATGACACAAAAGCTAAGGTGAGCTGTGAAAGGAGGCAGCTCAGTAAAAAGGGGCAATGAGCAGTGCAGGAAGGTACTGCTGGGATGGGGCAGCTCAACTGAAAAGTGCAGGAAAGCTTTTGCTAATGAGCTGTTAACAGAAGAAAATTAGTTCAGGACTTGAGGGCAGAACTTCTCTTGTTCAGTGTTTGCACAGGCCAGAGCACAAGGAGACACTTTGCTCCGTTGGTACCCGGTGCTGCTGCCAGTCAATAAACCCAGTTTTACATTCACCTGCAAGAACTAACGACTCAAGTAAGAACAAGAGACATGACAACTTGAAGCTAATGCACCTGGGGAGAAAATACAGATCACTTCATTAGGGAAAAGAGAGGTTCAAAACACATAGTTGGAGAAAGAAACCTGGAAGCAGCCAGGATGTGGGAGCGTGGGGAGATGGCAGACACCAGATCACACACAAGTGCATGAAGCAACATCACAGCTACAGGGAAATGGAATTCTGGACAGCACGTCCGAAGCTGGCACAGCCCCAGAGGAGGAGGAGAGCGCTGCGCTGCAGCACTGTGCTGTGCTGGGCACCTCTGCAGGACTCAGGGGCAGCTTCAGCCTTCCATTTCAGAGCACTCTGGGACAGCTCCGGAATGAAGCTGGGTTCCAGAGCAGCAAACACACAGTAAGAGGGCAGAGCTACCTTAAACACTCAGACTGACTGAGGAGAACAGCTTGATGACAGGAAGGAGCACGAGCCTGTGCAGTTATACTTCCTAAGCAGGGGCAGAGACCCTATAATTTCACAAGCTGGAGAGCATCTCATTAGTCATCAGTACCTGCAGAGGAGAATAATGGCCAGGTAAGTTCCTCCATCTTCAGTTTTGCAGTTCCACGAACCTGATTTCTTATTGAACACATTTTAGCAAGGTATGTTACATCCACCCAACCCTGCTCTGCAACTGTTACATCTAAATGTAACCTGTTAAAAGCTTCCGGACCCACCTCCAGACAGACCCTCTTCATCCTACAGCCTCTCCATCTCCCCCAATTTGAGGTGTTTTCTCACTGCGTAGCAAAGGTGACACCAACATTGCTTCTTTCGTGATACAAACTCCAAGACAGACATTAACATGGAATGGCTTAAGTTTGGTTACTTCTTAGCCCCTGTTGAAGGTAACAGTGAGATTCTGTAGCAGGGCAGAAAGGAAATGCGCCTGCAGAACAAACCACACACGAGTAACAATCTGAAATTATGTGGCCATGAACAGCTCCTGCAGCAGAAAGGAAACCTCAGGACCGCTAAAATCTCCAGGCTGCTCCTACACCCTCACACAGGGAGACCCCAACCAGGACTAACCTTCCTCCGGGCTCTACGCACACCTTGCTGCTGATCTGGAGCAAAGAGCAAGGGCAGCAGTGGTTACAAAACTCACAGAACAAGAGGATGAGGAGGAAGGAAAGCGTCAGAAGTGGTCATGAGCAGTTACAGCGACTTTCAGAAGCCCTGAAAATACAGGGGGAGACACGGACAGACCATCACTTGCTCACAGAGTGCCCTGTCTGCTTCAAAAGACACTGTGAACTGTGCTCTCAGTAACGCACAAGCCACATCTGTCTTTAGTCATACCCGACATCCAGGAGCAACCATGGTGGAAAATGAAGTGCAGCAGCACATCCTTGCCAGCAGCCGTGAGCTACAAAAGGAAGAAGGAACTAGTGCCAACTTATTATCTACCAACTGTGAAGTCAGGACAGATTTCTGCTGCAACTGTTTACCTGCAAAACCCGAGCTACACAAACTGGATGGCTTCTGCAGATAAAAACAGGCGGCATCTTCTCATTAGATAGCTGGGTCATAAGCACACAAAAGCATCTGTATCTTCCAGCTCGCCAAAAGGACAACCTAAACATCCAAGTAATATTCCACGGAGGTTTTATCACGTTTTATCAAGTTGAGATCGTTGTAACTGGGAAGTCAAACACACAAATATGAGCTCCTTTTTCTCTGTTTGCTCTGTGCCTTCCTGCACAAAACCTATCCCAGGGGCTCAGTCCACGTTTGAGACACGGGAGAGAAGTCAGAAAACAAGAACTGCAGAGATGTCGAAAGGAAATACCAAGGACCTGAACCCGCGCTTGAGATTAGCATTGAAATGTCCAGTTTTCTTTCATCACTGTCAAAAGTGCTCAACAGAAGAGAGCTTGCCTGCACCCAAAGCTGCAAATCCATTGTAAAGCGGTTAGGAAGTCTTTACAATTAATAGTGATACATTCATAAAGCCAAGATACTAATAACGCCAAAGGGTAACACTTTCTTTTTTCTTTTCAACAAGAGCTGCACGATTACCATTACAACCCATTGTATAACTGCAGTATAACACCCCCATACAGTACCGATAGGGCCGCGCACATCCCGCTGCGCATATCCTGCTGCGCCGAGGCAGACGACACAACAGTAGCACTATGGGTTTAATAATGTTCCTCTCATTAGAGGCGATAGCAAAATGTCAAACCCAGTGTACAAGCAGCGCTCTGAATTTCGCAATCCTGCCCCAGGGCCCAGAGCGCCGTGTTCCAGCCACTTCACAGAAATGCCCACAAGTTTCAAAGGAACACAAGGAACCAGAAGCTCACCCCTGGAAGCTCAGTGCCCAGAAGGGCACTGGCAATAAGGTGACAAACAACAGCACAGACTTGAGCAGAACAAGTTGATTTCAGACTACAGATACTGAGGAAGCCCCTGTTCAGCTCACGTGGAGGCAAAAGACTGATAGCAATGAGAACACAGGAATGGCTAAAACTCTCTGTCTTTATAAGTAAATGATCAAACAAGACCATAATAAGCGCTGTGAAACAGAGGGACCCACACCTGCAGAGCAGCACTCTCTTTTCACGAGTACATCATCCTTTCAGGCTTTGTTGGAGACACAGGTACAGGCACTCAATTTTCCCCTGAAACAAGTTAACCGCTCTCTCATTCCAAGAGGCGAATGAAAGCCCCAGCAAGTGAAAGCCCCAACACCTGCGTTACCCCTCTCGACACTCCCCTGCTTTGTTCTGTTCATCGGAAAACTGAAAGCCCCAAAGCACCCGTCAGCCCCAGCTCCAGAAACGTTACGTGACGGCTCCTCTGACTACACAGCACCACACGGTCCTCACCAGGGCCGGTGCTTTACGTAACCACATCTCGTCACTCACAAGGAGGATGCGCTGACGGTGTGTCAGGAACCCCGGGAGTCTCCCTTCTGCTGACCTCCGGCAGCACCTACCCAGAGCCATTTCCTATGGCCACCGCAGCACCCATCCTGCCCCGCTCCATCTCCCCAGAGTAGCTCAGGGCCTAAAACGCAGAGAGCAAAGGGGAAGGGAACAAAGCCCTGACGTCAATTACTGGAAAAGGAGCGAACCCAAAGGCCGGGAGAAGGGAACGCACCGGCTCCACGAACGGCACCGCACGTCCCTTCCCTCGGGGCCGCCCGGGTTTTGCTCCCCAGCGGGAGGGACGCGGCGGGACCGGCACAGACCCCCCCGTGCCCGCCGGGTGTGCAACTCCTCCGGCGTCTCACTCGCGGCGTGCGGGGAAACCGCGCTGTGAAGCGGGGGAAGATGCGCCGCGGAACGGGCGCTCCCGCCCGCCCGGAGCCGCAGCTCGGCGGGGCGGGGGGGATGGGGGGGGCGGTGCTCGGGGAACCGGGCTGCGGCCAGGAGAGCTCCGAGCCCGGGGGTGGGGGGTAAGCGCGGGGTCCGACGGCGGCCGCTCCGCTCCGGGATCCCGCCCTCCACCCCCCCCCGCCGGCGGGGCGCCGGTCGCGGCGGGCGGGCCTGTCCCCGCGCGTCCCCACCCCCGGCCGCGTCTCACCTCCGTTCGCCGCTCCGCTAGGCCCGGACCATTTCCTGGCTGCCGCCACCGGCCCGCCGGGCGGGGAGAAGGGGGGTTGGGGGGGGTGCGTATGGAAGCGCAGAGGCCCGAGGGAACGGGGCCGCCGCCGAGTCACCGACAGCCCGGGGAGCGCAGGGGCAGGCCCGGCCCCGGCGGGGAATGAGGCTCGGGGGAGGGGGAGCGGCTCACAGGCGGGAGGCGACGGCGGCTCCCCAGGGGTCCCGCCGCTCCATCGCGGGACGGGGCCGGGCTGGCGGCGCGGCGGGGTCGGCCTGGGCAGCCCTGCGCCCCTCGACGGGGGCCGCCTCCGTCCCTGCGCCCGCGGGGCCGCGCCGCGGCTCCTCCCGCAGCCGGGCACTCGCGATACCCGGCAGGCCCCGCGCCACCGCAGCCCCGCCGCCGCTCACGTGACCTACCGACGGGGCGGGGGAGAGAACGGCTGGGGGGGGGTGGGAGGGGTGGGAGGGGAGAATACACTCATTGAGCACGTGACCCCGGCGGTGAGGGGCGGGGCGTGTTGCAGCCACGCCTCCCGCCGCGCGCGTCACGTGGTGGCAGCGGCGGGAGGGGTACGCGCGCGGCCCCGCGCGGAGGGGCGGGAACGGGGCTCGGCCCTTGTTAGCGATACCGCCGCAGAGCCTGACCCAGGGCCCATAGGGGGAGCCGATGGGTACCGGAACCCGACCGAACCCCGTTGTTGTTACCGGTACCGCGGCTGCGGCAGCGCCGGACCCCGAGCCCATGGGGGAACCGATGGGTACCGGAACCCGACCGAACCAGGTTCACAGGACACCCCGCACCCGCAGTACACCTGCAGCGATACCGAGATCCGGAACAGGCTTTGAAGTCACCTCCAGGAGAGGCTCCTTCAAAAATAAACAGCCAGCTATGCTAGGTAAACACTGAGATTAGACTAAAACCCAGACAAGACCTTCTCCTTCCTTCCACGTAACCTGGTTTGGAAATGCACTGGAACGCTGGGCTGTGCTTTCTAAATAGTTCATTACCTGTTGGAAATAGTTCATCATTTGTTTGCAATACATAAGTGCAGCAGAATGGTGGGGAAAGAACCCAAACGGCGCTTTCCGTGAGGCATAACGAACCCCAGAATCAAGATACAGCCTCTAACGCTCGGATTGCAGAGACCCTTCATGCAAGAAGTGCTGTAAAATGGCACAACAGTTGGAACCCGGAGCCAGCCTGACACGGCTGGTAACTGCTTGGCGGGCAGTGAAACTGTTGTGGCGCTGAAATGCAACCAACACCAAGACAAAAGGTGATCGAATTGGGGTGGAACCCAACCTGCCTGGGAACTAAACACAGCTCTGACTCCCCTGCTGCACAGAGGCAGGGAGGGCTGAGGCAGCTCCTCTGAGGGAGCAACATTCCTGCACTAACAAACAGAAGAGAACACAAGGACACATCCTTCCTATGGGTTTCAGTGGTGTCCATAAAGCCGTGTTCTGGCAGTGATGTTTCTGACACGCTGTGTCTCAGCGCTCAAGCGTACTCTGGTATTATTTAACCTGCTCTACTGGAAGGTGTCCCTGCCCATGGCAGGCTTGGAACCAGGTGTCCTTTAAGGTCGCTTCCAATCCAAGCCCGTCTGTGAATCTGTGGTTGCGATTTGTATCGCAGACACACGCGTCTCAATTAATGAAAACCAGGCTGTGAAGATCTGCCTCTGACAACTGATCTCTCAGGGCCTGGCTGAAGGCAGAGCTAGGGCAAATACAATTTCGTACAGCAAATTAAACCCATGGGGTTAAAACACATGGAATCATTTCTCTATAAATCAAATCCACTTGAGAGCAAAAGCCCTATGTATTGGAGTCCTCCCTAATAAATCAGCCCATCCAGCCACAAGAGCCTGTGTGACACTGAGGGTCCTAAAGCCTCTTTCTGACTGACAGATGTTTGATGTTACACAGACCTGGACGGTACCATCAGGTTGTCTCCCTCCCTCGCTCCAGTTCACAGCATTTCTCCTTGAAATGTGATGCCTTTTCCCGAGGCTGTTTTTTTGCCAGACTCCCACCAATTGCTTCCCTTCAATTAGAAGGGCAGCTTTGCTTGTAATTGGAGGGATTAAACGGAGGCTCTTCAGAGCTATCCAGGTCTCATGTAACTGCTTAGTAACTATAACAATTTCTAGTAAGTGGGTTTTAAATCAAAACTAATGATCTTTTGTACTTTGCCTAGAGCTCTGGAAGACACTAATTAAAGAAATACCTTTCCCATTGAAAAGTAAAAACTGATCAAAGCATCCAGCAAGCTGTCCGGGTGCGATCATGGGGAAGATGATGGGGTAAGGCTCTCGATAGGCTGGGGGGGTACTCAGTAAAATAAGAGTATGCAGAGACAAAGCAAACAGAAAAGGCAATTATAAAGGGATGTTTGAAAGATCCGAGTACAGAGGGACTGATGGTCTCAATCCGTAGTTGGTGGTATAAGAGAGCCAGTGAAAGCAGTAAGCCATGTCTTTGAATCTCCATTTGTGACCCAACAGCAGACCAGCGGTTAAATTAAGCTCTCCATAGCCTCAGCTGTAATTAGGTGACCTTATCCTGGCTCCCGCTGACAGGACCTAACACACACAAGCACTTCCTTTTGTCTTTGTGAATGGACCCAATTTGTCCAAGGGAGACACAAACAAACAGATGCATGAAGAGCCCAACCCTCCAAATTTAGTGACTGGCTTTAGGACTTGGGAGCTTCTAAGTTCCCTCTGCAGAGAACTCAACGTGGAGAAATGCTACACTGTGTGAAGTGATGCATTTCCAACAAAACCATCTACATGAGAACAGCAGCAGCATTAAAGAAATGAAATACAGCATGGACTTAACAGGACGGTGAAGGCAGCCTTGACCTCATCCTCCCCTTCCCCAACCACTGCCTATTCCTCACCGCAGTCCTCCTTCAAGGCCAGGTTGGACAGAGCCTTGGGTGCCGTGGTTTAATGGGAGGTGTCCCTGCCCATGGCAGGGGGGCTGGAGCTGGATGATCTTAAGGTCCTTTCCAACCCTGACTATTCTATGATTCATAACCATGCTGCTGCCATCCTGCACAGCATCAACCCAACTACACCCCAGGCTCTTTATAGCCTGTCCCCATACAATGAAGAGATCACCACCAGTGAGCTTGCCATCATGCCACTGTCAGTCACCACACATGGCTTACTGGAACAGGGAGGTGGCCCTAAACCTGCACTACTCCAGAGGGCTTCCACACACACTTCACTATGGTATCAGCCACTTTTGGCTTTGCAGTAAGCATGAACTTAGCAACTGCTTTTCAATAATTTATTAACTTTGCCCATTAAATGGTACATTCACTCAAGACAACAAACAATTTTCTGCTAATTTTATTTACAGTCTGCAGGGTGCTCTAAAACAGGAAGGATCACAGACGAACCCAACATACACATCAAACATTTAAATAAGCACACTTTATTCCAAAGGACCTCTACACACTACTTAGTCCATAAAAATATAAAAAATACTTTAGTTACTATAGTTTACCTAAACAAGAGATTTAAGAATTCTTCCACATGTGATGCCCCCTCCCCAAAAAGGGCACTGCAACAATAAGAAATTCAGGAGACTGCATCACAAATGCTAACGCCAACTGCTTCAAACCACCAGAAGAACACATAACTCTCACTGTGCAGCCAGCACTACCTCTTCCGCAGTACAGGATGCTTGGGGTTTGCTTTTGTTTGGTTTGGTTTCGCACTAACTTGCTTCTCCCATGCCAGATTTTCACAGACACGTGCACACTATCACATGAAGATAATGGACTGATGACACCGCAGACTAACACCAGTCACCACGTGCCCAACAACACGACTGCTCATCTTGCACCATACAACAGGTTTTTGTAGAACTATCAAAAGGGAAACACGTTCCTTTGGGAAACTCCGTTTAAAGGCGACTCCTTACTGAGCATCCAGTGAAAACAGCGTTTTTTTTACCTCCTTGAAAATAGTGCCTGGTTTTGTTTGCCACTACTGTCTCTCTGGTTTCACTGACCCTATTTCCATACAGAAAGCCAGCGGAGATGTATGAAACACCCACTGAAGCCCTTCTCTCACTAGGATACATTTAGTTTACAGAAAAAAGGCACAAAGATGAAACTCCTAAGCAGCATCAGTCCTAACTCTCCCACTGGGCCCCGCTCCTTTCCTCACACACACCCTGCTGCAATAGACACTTTGGGTCTCACAAATTACTACAAACACATGAGCTAAGGAAAGAGGTGAGTTGAAAAGACGAAAAGCTCTG
This sequence comes from Amazona ochrocephala, assembly GCA_039720435.1. Lineage (NCBI taxonomy): Eukaryota > Metazoa > Chordata > Aves > Psittaciformes > Psittacidae > Amazona > Amazona ochrocephala. The sequence goes on from CM077889.1 coordinate 19,575,720, forward strand.
TACAGTGAGTAGCATACTGATCATTAACACATGAACACTAGCTTTATGTTGCAGTTAAGACTCAACCTGGAAGCCTCAGGAAAAGCTCAGCGGTGTCTAACATGTTTATTACCAGCGAGATGAAAGCCCTCCGTGTGCAACACTCAAGTTTCCACAACAACAGTGCTCTAGAGCCAGCAGCATGAAACTCCTGTTCTGAATAGCTGAGAGGGTTTTCTACCTGTCAGTGAAGCTGTCACGAACAGAGCAGCAGTGGATTATGCACAGCATGATATGCAGTTAGAAGCTTTTGCTTTCCAGCGTGTAAACATCCAGGTGACTGGACCTTAGCTCATATAAACAAATCTGATGATAGATTTCTCAACTAAAAAAGTAAAATTTTCCATAAAAGGATAAACCACAAAAATACTCTTCCTGTAAGTCTCACGTGCCATCTAACACCTCCCATGGCCTATGAACAGCTACGCAAAACACTTAGAGAGGTTCAGCAGTAGAAATGTTGACAGGTTAAACTGTTTGGCAGCCGTGTGCTGAAGACATCTCAGCAGCGTTCCCACACTCACTAGCCATCAGGTCCACCTTGTACCACACTATTTCTTCTTCCTTTTCTTTGGCGGCTCGTCTTCAGAGCTACTGTCTGTGCTGCTGCTGCTACTGCTGGAGGAACTAGAATCCGATTCGAACTCTGAAGAGGAGGAGGAACTGCTCGAGGATGGAGAAGATGAGGAAGTAGAAGAGCTCTCGTCACTGTCACTATCATCATCAGAAGAGGAGGTAGAAGAATCTTCACTGTCTGATGAGGAATCGCTAGCGGAGCTGGCGCTGCTGCTGCTGCTGGAGCTGGTCACGCTTTTAGACCTGAAAGCAAGTAAACATACAGATGAGAGCAGGCCTGCTGGAGACAGCATCATTACACAGGGTTCTTCAGACTGGGCTGTAACCCAAACACCAGTTATTTGGTCTGAAAATTTCCAGGCCTGACAATCTATGACAAATTCCCATGCCTCCCCCCTCTTTTTCAATGACACCACGTGCATCAATTAAGCCAGAACAGGACTACACAAAAAGGTGAGGTTTGAAAGCTGGCAAGGATCTTGTTGGTAGTACTGAGGAGTGTCTTTACAGACTTGGCTGGAGAAGGCAGAGGCTGCAGGGGAAGTATGGAAGTCCTCAACTACTGAAGCCTCAGGGCAAAGCTATCAAATCCATCCCGAGCACCCCACAGCAGAAGGAGACAGTGTGAAAGTCAGTGGAGTTTTGGCAGGGATTTCTCAAATGTCAGAACTGTACTCAACAGAAACTGTTCTTAGGCTACTCCTGGCAAAAGAACCCAAAGGACCTGCCACTACAGGATGCTTGTGTTTAAGGTGGAGGAGAAGGGGTGGAAACAATCCAAGACAGACAGAATTATGAACACTGCAACAGGATCTCTGTATCCTCTGCATTTCTTTTCCAAGCTTAGCCCTTACTGAGGCTGTTGTTCTCAAGATCAGCATCTCCATTAGAAAAAGAACGGAGTAGTTCCTATCAGAGGGTTTGGACAAATATTACAACTCAGGAAATGTCTGTGCTAAGGCTGTTAGAGAAAGAGTAATGTTGTTTTCATCACATCAGCTGACAAATCCAGTCGGGTGCGTTAGGCTGTCAACCACTGGAGTCTTTACAATACATCCGCAATGTTATCTCTGTGTGCGCAGACACCATGGCTGTTTATGAAAGATAAAGCCATAATTTGGTTAAATACAGACTTATTGTTTGTGAAAACACAGTCTTAAGATGAGGAAGCAAAAAAAAGTGGGACCAGTAGTTTCAATCCAAAGAGTTCCATTTGATGTGGAGAACACCTTATACGGGCAAGAGCCATTCAGGGAATCCTTTCTTTTCCTGAGCACCTTCCACAAAATCCATAGCAGTAGTCCATGCACCTCCAATACTCAGGCTGGAATCTGAAACATGAGGATTTAACACTTAATACTGCTTCTCATGGAGGAAAGCAGGAGCTGGAGCTATGAGGGAAGAAACAAGCAGACACTTGTTTTCAGGTGATGCAATATGCGGCCTCTTGGTAGAAAGAGGATGGAGATGGGAGCAAGTAAAATTCACCTACTTGCCTTTGTCCCAGACAGGTAATGTAACATTCCAGATGCTACAGATGCTGAGATTTGGGGATCTATTACACCACTTTAGAAGTCCAACATTTCTCCAGCAGACAGGGACTCATTCTCTTCAAAATAAGATTCCAAGGGTTAACATCTCCCGTGATCCCATGCACCAACCGTGGAACTGCTGCCTCTTGTGACAGACACTATCATCCTTCTGAGACTTTCTGTCCTTTCCAGTTCTACCGCCATCATCTTACAAACGCAGGTGATTTCAAACATAAATCACATCCACCATTTTGGGCACAATCACAGCTGGGTGCCTGAAGAAAGGAGTGAACTAAGGCATGAGCTACCCTTCTGACAGGCACATTTCTCTGTGGTCCAAGCATAAAGTGGGCTTCCAGTTAGTTACCAAAGAGTATGGAAAGCTTGGAGCCAACAGGCACCCAGGAGACAGCTCCATGTCACCTGAGGTCACAAGATTGTACAAGAGCTCTTCTGCAGATCCTGTTTTTCTGGTTAAGCCTGTAGCTTACTTATTACTGTTTATATCAAAACAAATAGACACTATGGAAAAGGTTAGTGCTCACCAGTGCTGCCAGAGCCCCAGCTTCTGCTTCTTCATTTTAAATCTGAAACTTCCACACTCAGTGTGACCCTTTGCTGAGTTTTCCATATTTAATTCTTCCTGTATCATCATAAACACATAAATAGCAAATTCTCTGGAAAGGAGTTGATATTGATGGGTTTGGGGCTCGCATAAGAACAGGGGAACGATGCAAATAGAAGAGTTTAAAGTTTAAAGGAAAAAGTGACCAAACCACCCCCTCACCCATAAATCCTTTTGCTCTTTTTATTCCCACATTGGTTTAGAGCTTCAATACTCTGAAAATCCTTATGCCAATGCAGCCTGTGAGAAGGCTGAGGAAGGAAGAGGTCCGAGCTACACTGGTTAGAAATCAGTTAATTTCTGACCTCCCCAGTCCAGACTAACTCCAACACTAAACGGACACTACTGAGAAAGGAGCCTTTGGTGAAACAGACTCTGAGAGCAGCACCACAGCACTCACCAAGAAGCATTCCAATGAAGCTACATTCCACCTGGCAGCCTAAAATAAAGGCGTGTTTAAAATAGCTGCTGCAGCTTCTTTAATGACTGCCCCACAAAGCAAGAGGCCTGGTCTTTAAATATCTGCCAAAACCTGGGTTTAGGTCGGATTTAGAGACACAGAACAGTCAGCTCAATGCAAAGAGGCTGTCGCTGTACAGGCATCCCCCACAAGTAACCCCCCAACACGACCAGCACATGTATTACAGCCAGGGTTCAGCTGGTCCCAAACAGTTCTAACAAGGGCAGCAGCAACTTCCCAAGGAAGCATTAAAGCAAAGTGAAGCAGAAATACAGTCAATAAGTTCTCAGCTCACATGAATACTTAGGGCTGGGGGGAGGTTTATTTCCTGGCTTTTGGGTTGCTCTGGGATTGAGGGGGTGTTTGGGGTTAGGGTTGGAGTTCTTCATGGTTTCTTTCATTTACTGGACAAAGCTTCAGAGAGGGACAGCTGCTATGAGAAGGGAACCACCACCAAAGGAAGAGCAGGCTGGCTAGGTGGAGTGATTACAGGCTAGCAGACAGTGTGACATTCTCACACAGGCAATGAACTCTGAGGCAGAAATGGGAAGATCTTTACTATTAAAGCAGGATCACGTAAAGACAGGACAATCAGCAGGGAGAGAAGTAGAGGACAAAGGTTTTGGACAGGGAGGAGCAAATGTCTGCCACAGGTCAAAAGCAGGGGAATCTAAACTGTATTTGCAACGTGGACTTTCCCCACACAGCCCTTGTCCGCTCCTGCTGCAACACCGGAGCAAGGGCACACACAGACACTGCACCCTCTGCCCCCAGCCCACACGTACCTTTTTTTCTTGGTCTTCTTTTCCGCAGTACTTTCTCCAGTGCTGGGGGGGAAACAATGGCTTTAATTAATACAGCAGGAAAATTAAATCCACAGCAGCACCGTGGAGCTGAATTTAAACACTTGGAGACTGGCATCTCACTGGCAGAGCCACACTGCCTGAAATCCATCTGGCAGCTGCTTCAGTCACTGCTCAAACCAGAAAACAACAGTAGCTGCAGATCAGGAAGGAAAAACCACAATGGAAAGCAGCAATTCACCTCTAATTTTCCACGTTAACTTTGTGCTCTTCTTTACTCTTCATACAACATTTGGGGATGGGATGCAAAAAAGTTCTGTATATCCATATTTAACAGTAACTGAATTGATTGAAACAAAGGGTAAAACCCTGCCTTAGCCTGTAGTCTTCCCTGTGCATTACTTTCAAGTACAAAAAGACACTGAACTACCTATCTGCATTGATGCTTCCCAGCATCTTTCAGATTCCCAAGTATCCATACACTCACAGGAAGTGTTAGTGCTAAATGGCCCAGAAGAAAGTTTCTTTTAACAAAACACCGGGGATTTGGGTTTAAAACCAGTCCTCCCTTCTCCATTTTTTAGGGGTTTTTTATAACATTCTTTCAGTCAAACCCACCAGGCACATGCTCCTCTCAATCCACTGCAGATTCACAGCACAACAATCAACCTGGAACATGTGGGATCCAAGCAGTCCTTCATCATACCCTTACAACAAACTTCATATGCCCCTGACATATGAGGAGGAAGCTGTATGTTCTCTTGTGAACCAGGACACTTTTTCCTCAACTGAAGCCTATTATTAGAAGCCACTTTAAATATACAAAACCAGAAGTAAAACATGCAAATAGGTTGCATTTAGAGATCAGACAGCAGAGCGTGTTGATAAAGACTCCAGAAAAGGGCAGAAAGAAGAAATAGCGTAAACTCTACTGTAGTTCAACAAAAGTACCCAATGCCTTTTGTACGCCAGAAAATACTAGATTTTTTCCCAATTTCTTATTTTCACACATACAGTATGAAAACACTATAAAACTTGCATGATCAAGGCCCTTACTATAGGTAACCAGGTGTTTCACAGGTCAGAGGCGTCCCTGCAAGTAAAAGGAATTAGATGGCAAAGCACCTTTTACGAGACAGGACCTCATTCAGCATGAGCAACGGGGACAGCCGGCTCAGGGCAATGCCTCCCTCTAGCGTTTAACGCTTGCGTAAGTACGGGAGCTCACTATGGGGTTACACGAGAGCGGTCAGCCGTCCCCTGCAGATCAGATCTGAGTCCCAGCACTTGGTTGCACTCCCTGTGGCTGTCTCCAGAGCCACACACAAGAGCCGGGTGCCCTGGCTTCGGCTGGATGCAGGCACATCGCTGAGGAATAAGCATTTTCTCACCTCTCCTCCCTTCCCAACTCACACTTTATGGTGGGTGAGCAATGGGCTTTACTGACACCCGGAAGTGAGACCTCCATAATACCCATCACAATCCTGGGATCAACACTGGGCAAATAGGAGGATCCTGGAACAATTGCTGAAATGAGTTAATGCTGAAAAGTCATGTAAGTGGTTGCCAAAAAGTAAATATTAACCTTATTAGGCTCTGTTTGCTTTCTGGTTAATGATTCACTATTAGATCTTTAAAGATGATGACACAAGTACTCTGAAGTAGATCCAAGTTTTCTGCAGACAAGAAATAACCCTCCAAAGCAAGCTATGCAAAGAGTAAAAGTGTGCCCTCGGAAGTTGTTCTTTCCTTGAAGAACAAGCCTCATCCTTGAAAGTGGCTCCCTCATGGCACAGTTAAGGAGCTCAAGAGAGTTTAGGACTATATGACCACCGTGAACCCAGCACAACTTAACCAGGATTAAAAACTGCTCCCACCTAAGCATCACTTAGTCTTCCTTTCAGGAGAGGACTTACCTTTGCTGCAGCAATAGTTGCTTTTCTTTTTCTTTAAGGATTTTTGCTAATTGAGCTGTCCTCGAAGGTCTGTGCAGGTATTTTCTCTTCCCTGTACATTCATACGTCCAATGTCCAAACTCTAAACATTTCTGACATCTTACATGCTGCTTGTTTGCTTCCCTAAAAAAGGCAGAATTGCTTAAGTGATTGATTCCAAGTCTGTTCTGCCTATTGAGAAAACATCATTTTTATCATGCAGATTCTTACCAGCGTACGCAGTTATGATTAAAGCAGACATTCATGGTACTTCAGCTTTTAGTTTAGATCTGGACAAGAACAGTAACACCACATATATATATATATAATTTAGGCAAACACATTCCCATTTATTAAAGCATTTTCATACAACAGTTTATGAAAGAGAACAGAGATACTTTTCCTCTATTCCAGAACTTCAGCTTAGGTCTTCTGCTGAAGCAGCGAATGGTGAGCTACTGACATCAGCTGCCAACACACTCATCTACCTGAACTTCACTTTTAGTTTTGCACTAGCTGCTGCTCAGCTAATTTGCAGCCTCTATTTGATCAACCCAATTGGCAGGTTTTAGCATTACAGGATATATTTGTACACCAGCTATTGGGAACGATTACTGGATAGTAACAAACTGTACGCACTGTAATTGCATGTGGTTCGGATACATAATCAAAGCTCTGGTTTAGAACCCTGCCAGCAAAAAGCAAGTTCCAGGATTTGGCACTGAAACTGCTTCACACTCAAGTACCAAACTGCCAAATCCTCACAAAGAGCCCAGGACTCAGAGCTGCTCCTCGCTGCAGCTGATTTGAACTTGCTGGGATTGAGCCAAGCCTGGCAGAAGGTCTATCATAAAACCAATCAAATTTCTGCTGACTTTGTGCAATGTAAAGCAAGGAAGACTTCAGGTACTGCTCTGTACCACCCCAACACCTGAAGGATCAGCGAGCATTTGATATCCAGATGTCAGTTCTCACTCTGTGGTAAACTCTTTTGACCATTTTTCAAAGCCAGCTAAGGAAGAAAACTCGTGTTTCCATGTTCTAGCTCTTACACCACTGCTCTGAGGCTTTGCAAAGGCTGCTTTGCCACCTTCTCACAGCAGCCTCCTCCTTCACAGATAAGGAAACTTGCAGATGGGTCAAGTGACTCGGCTCAAGGTCAGAACCACAAAGCAGTTCCAGAGCCAGCACTGATATCAGGACCCTGCAGCTCCCACAAGTGTTCACTGCCACTGCTGGAGCTAATTCCCATCTGTACAATTTGCCCCGGAAAGCAAACGCCAACTTTCCAAGGCCAGCCCATGTCAGCTCTCTGCAGTTCACAGCCCTGGCTTAAGTAGGAGGAGGCTCCTAGACTCTTCATTTAGTATTTAGAGAGCACCAAGTCACAGACCAGTAGTATTCTCCTCTCACCAGGAATGCTGCTTTTCAAGGCAAGGTGTGAACTGCTCATTCAACTCTACCATCAGCTTTCATGATGGTGCTAGGGTATCTGGAAGGGAATCTTGTTCTGAGCATCCATCCTTTTCAATGCAAAGAATATCTGGCTTCATAGTCTTGCCTTAGGAATACCGACCTAAACCAGCACTACAAAACTAATTAAACTCACAACCCACACTACAAAACTAATCAAATTCACAACCCGCACTGCACAAGGAACTCAGACTTGAACAGGAAGCAGGTGTCTGGTAATGAACAAAAACCCAACGTCTTTGAATGGTTTGCTTTGTTTTACCTTGGACTTCTGGCCCTGCCACAAGAGTTACACATCAGCAGAATGACAAAGCCCCCTCTTCAGCACCGCACAAACCCCAAAAGCATTTATTTTTCCACCTCTGACCAGCCCAGACCTGTCTCCACAGGAACAGAATTCCAAGGCAACAATAACATAGCTCACTATTGTAAGGGTTTTAGCACTACTCACAGGCCCAGGGCAGACAACTCTGGGCAAGCTAAAAAGATAAGGATCAAGCCTCAAAACAGTTACCAGGAAACCATCCAGCCGGCTCAACACCTACAAAGCTGTAACACCTCCAGCACAGACAAGTTCTAACACTAAGGAAAACCACAAGAGTGAAGTAAACTTTCAACAGGATCCATGATCATGACCTAGAGGCAAAGGCTGCCACATTAAGAACTCAGCACATAGCCAAGCGGGGAGAGACATAACCAGAGAAGAAACAATTCCTCGACTCACAAAACAGCAACTTAAAAGAACAAGCATTCCACAAGCCCACTGAACTTCTGTCACTTCCGCTGCACAAACGAGGAAAGAGATTACACTGCACGCTGAGAAAGGCAAGAGAATGCAGCTCTCCATGCTCCAGCCAGCGCTTGTGATCAGGCCAAGAAACCCAAACACACTGAAAACTGGGACAGGGGAAATTAATTACTCTGAAGAAGAAAACAGAAACCCAAACAAAGCCACACAACAAAGTAACAAACAAGCAAAAGGCCAATGCAAGCAACACATGGCAGCAGAGCACAGGCATTTGCTGCGCCCAACATAAGCAAGCAAAAATGTTGGCTTTTCCTCATTCAGTGTTCTGCATTCACATCCCTTCAGTATTGAGCGAATTACTCGAGTGTAACACGCGTATCTGAGTACGGGACACTTGTTTCCTTGTCTATGTTCCTCCTCTCTTCTGGAGTTCTGTAAACTCACCATAACACGAGCTGACAGCTCTGGTTTCCATCTGACTACTGAAAGGCCGATGAAGACCAGTGACCAAGAGCCCCCGAACCGGCACTCAGCAGTGACAGCACGGCGCGGCCCCGCCTGCCGGCAGCCCCCTCCCGCACCGCTGCCGAGGCCGTTAGCACCGAGAGCGCAAAGCCTCCCTCTCCGCTCCTACTCCTTCCTTTCACCGCAGCCCTGTCACCACCGGCTCACCTCGGCCGCGTTTCCTCACGGACGACCCACATTCGCACGCGGGTGAGGAGCGCCTCCGAAAGCGCTCGGACCCCTCACCGGGGCGTCCCCCGGCCCCGCTTCTCCGGGTCCCGCACCCGCCGCCCCACAGCGGGGCCCGCAGAGCACCTCCCGGTGCCCCCCAGCCTCCCCCAGCCCCCTGCCCGCCGCACTCACGCCTGTCTCCGCGCGATGAGGCGGTGCATGGGAGTCGCCATTTTAGCGGCCGCAACGGAAGGAGAGGCGCGGGCGCGGTGCATGCCAGGATATGGCGTCTGCCGCCTGCTCCCATTGGGGGCGGAGCGGCTGCCACAAAGAGCGGCCAGAGAGGCCGCGCCGCCGGGGACGCGCTTTCCCGTGCGTCTCGCCTCCTCCCGCGTTGTCATGGCGGCGGAGGGCCGCGCTGGGCGGTCCCTCCTGTCCCCGGTCCCGGCCGCGGCCCGTACTTCCCGTCCCTGCTCTCTGCTCCTCACCAGCCGGCTTCCCGCTCTCCCCTCCGTCAGCAGCGCAGCTGCCGGCCGCTATGGCGCGGCGCCCAGCGTCTCCTCAGGGCGCTCGGCCCTCGCTGGGCCCGGTCCCGCCTCAGCCTCTTGTCGCCCAGCCGCGGGGCACGGCTGCTATGCTGCTTCTCCCTCTCTTCAGTCCCAGACTGGCAGCAACCTGCCCCTCGCTTTGTAAATGTTAGGTTTGCTTAGGATGGATGTGTCTTAAAACACCTGAAATCAGCAGCAGAACGGGCTGCGTCTGAGACAGGGCATGTCTAGATTCGGATGGAGAGCAGCCCTCTGAATGGCTTTAACCTGCCAGAGGGGAGGCTGAGATGAGCTCTTAGGCAGAAGCCCTTCCCTGGGAGGGTGCTGAGGCGCTGGCACAGGGTGCCCAGAGAAGCTGTGGCTGCCCCATCCCTGGCAGTGTTCAAGGCCAGGTTGGACACAGGGGCTTGGAGCACCCTGCTCTAATGGAAGGTGTCCCTGCCTGTGGCAGGGGTAGGGGCTGGAGGAGCTTTAAGGTCCCTTCAATATAAACTAGTCTGGGACCTCCACCTGTGTATGGCAGGGGATGGCTGGGTGCTCAGGGCAGCCGGCAGAAGGGTAGCGTGCAGGGAGGGTGGGAAGGAGGATCCAGGTCTCTCCTGCCACAGGGCACCACCTCCGAGCTGCTTCAGCCATGGAGCAGGCCTGGCCAAGGGACACTGGGGTCCTTTCACCTTCATTAGTCCACATGAATAATTCAACAGAGCTGCAGGCAGCCTGTTCTGGTACAGCTTCTCAAGAGCTGGAGAGCCTGAGAGCGCTCTGGTTGTAGCATGAAGGCTCCAAAACAGTGACAGAAAGAGGTAGATTTCAGAACGGGTAATGCAACACATGAGCACTCCTGAAAGGCTGCCGGCATTTACTGATGTTGCTTTTTAGCAGGTCAGATTTTTCTGTACCTCACACTGACAGAAAAAGAGACCTCAACATAATTGAGAAGATTAATTCTGCTACTGTTATAGCCATGTAACCATGGCTCAATCATCCATGAGACAGTCTCAGGACCTGAGGACACCAATACGCTGTGTTCACGCTGGCCCGGTGTGTTCTGTACTTGATTGTAAGGAAATACAGCTCAGCTCCATCTAGGAATCGTAACGCAGATTCTTTCTGCTGCTCCATTCAGCCCAAGAGGCTGTAGTCCCCCAGCTCTGCCAACAGCAGTGAGTATTTTTGGCTCCTACATCATCTCCTTATAGTCTCTGACGTGGGAGGAGAGGTCTGGGCACAGGAGAGCAGCAGCGGCTGGAGCTTTCTGATGGCACATACCTGGCAGGCAGCCCCTTGGGAAGCATTGCCAGCTGGCACAAGTAGGGCAGCCGATATCCTGGATCCAGGGAAACAAGGAATGTGGCTTTATCAGCTCTCATTGTTATCTCATGGGATCAGGTTTAAAATGGTATCTTACATTTCATGTCAAAAATCCTCAAGAAAACTTTTCTTAGTGGTGAATTGCCATTGCTCCTGCCGCTAGTATCCTGGGAATACTTTATAACCAACCATTTCCAGTATTAATTCAGAACTGGCCTGTCATAGGGACAATTTATTGGCAATAAATGGGCATTCCACTGAACATTTGCATTTACTGAGAGAGATGAACTGCTACCAACTCGTAGTATCAGCGAGGTAGCTCTTTAGAATGCGCTTCTTGTGTTGGTGTTATTCAATTACACGTTGTATTTTCCCACAGGTTCAATAGAACCCAACAGTACCAGTTGGATCACTGCTGTGTGAGGAACTGTAGGAATAGGGTAAAAGCCTGTGCTGAGAGACACTTGCACTTGAGACAAGACACAAGGTAGGAGCACGGTACGACAGAATTTGTGGGGAGAAAGAAGAGGAATGTAACAGGAGTGAGACCAGATTTTGTCTTTTAGGCAATTCATAGATGTATAAACTTACACAATCGCAGACTGGTTGGGGTTGAAGGGACCTTAAAGCTCATCCAGTTCCAACACCTTCCACTAGAGCAGCTTGCTCCAAGCCCCTGTGTCCAACCTGGCCTTGAACACTGCCAGGGATGGGGCAGCCACAGCTTCTCTGGGCACCCTGTGCCAGCGCCTCAGCACCCTCACAGGGAAGAAAACTATATTTATATGGCACATAAAAATCTGATGCTTTCAGGCAATGAGTATCCAGGTCATTAATTAGCTGGCGTGTGGCAGAGGTGTTTCGCTCCTGGTGGTGCTCAATCAGGTCACAGCCAGGAGATACCACAGCCAGCACTTCCTGCTGTGTGTCACGCAGTATCTGTAACAACAGGGATGGTAACAGCATCTGCCGGATACAACGGCGCCAATTAGATACCACACTGGGAAGATAAGATAAAGAGAGATTTTCTTAGATATAAACACACCAACTCATCAGGATTAATTACCAGGTGACTAATTGTTGAATATTCTGGTAGCTTCTGTCTCCAGAGTCTGTAATTGTAACATCCAAGGCTAGTGGCTGTTCCCATACACATTGTTTCCTCTATATCTGTCTCTTCTTGCAGTACCTGATCATTGTCATGCTTTGGATGATGCTCCACAATAACCCGTGATTAATCATCTCTGGCACCTCAGCTGAATTCTGATGTATGGTGTCTGGTGTTACAGACACAGCACAGTTTGGCCTCAACATTTGGATTTTGATGTCTGGCATCACACTTTTAATGGAGAAGATCAGACAGAAGAATTCCCTATTTTAGGATTGACTGAGAAATTTGCCTTACAATACAAAATAGCCAAGAACAGCTGTTTCTAATAATCCATGCTTTGTAATAAATTCCTGCCTGCTGATCCATTTATCACTTAAAATCTTGGAGTAAACTACTTCCTGATGGCAATATCTGCACTTTACTTAACATCTGGTGCTTCCAGCCCCGGTGCAACTCTCCTAAGGTTAATGCAGCAGAACTCCAGTTGCCTAAATTGGCCAGTATAGCAAGATTGCTGGTGTACACCATGCAGTGGAGGGGCTTTTCCTTACACAGAGGCTTTAAAGATGCATCTTTTAGTAGAACAACCCACTTAAAATCCTCCTTCCTGAGGAGTTTGAAAGTGGTGTTGTGAGCTCAGGCTCCATGGGTTCCTACAGCCTGAAATCTCTGTTCTTTCACTCCGAGGCAATTCCCCACAGGGTCGGTGGTCACACCGCAGGATGCCACCGCAGGATGCAACCTCAAGACTCTGTGGGCTGAATGTGCAGAGTCATTGCATGGCACTGGCTCGGCTGGCAGGGGGACGGGTCCAGGGAGCTGCTCAATGAACTGCCTGAGCCCATAAATCTGCCTCTGCACGCTGGGTGCTATTTAAAGGTGCAGCGTCATTAACCTGTTTCTAAATATGCTGGGCAGGGAGATTGCTGTCCAAAGCGTGCCCATCTCTAGGCGGGACAGGGAGGAGGTCTGGGACACACGGGAGAAGAAAAGGGGGGAAATACTGAAGGTTCAGTGGCCCAAGGCTGAGGTGCCTGTGTCAGCTCCTCAGAGACTGTTCTCTGCTCCCAACCCCAGCACTTCCCTATGCAAACGTGGCTCATGAAACAAAGGTATCACACTATTCATTAAGGGTCTGTATGTGAAGCTGGAAAATGTTGTCAGAGCTTTCTCTTCATGGCTTAGGAAGAAGCGAGTCCATGAAGAAATGGTTAAAACCCCACTGCCAGGGGTAACTCCAGTTACTGGTCACATTGTGCGCTCTGTGCTGAGAAAATGATAAAACCCAGTTCAAATTGAACATAGAAATAACAGTAATAATTTAAAACCCAAAACAAAACACACACCCCACCCAATAACCAACCCACACCGGCTACCAAGTTCCTGTATGTAAAACTGCTGTCATTTTCAGCATCAGAGAAAACTAAAGGGGAGAGACAGAAGGGCAGAAGGCCCTTGTTCCAGTGAAACTGTAGGCTGGGAAGAAAGTCTCAGTGATAAGGAATACAGTAAACAGATTTAAATCATTCCCTGTCTGGGATTTCCTGCCTCCACGCAGTTGTACCCTCTGTAACTCCAAGTTTACACACAGCAGTACATTAAGGTAACACATTAGAGTTGGCCGGGTTGATTTGCTTCTCTGTGGAGGAAACAAGCTCACATGAAACTCCACGTCACTACTTTTGGGCACAGAAATTTGGCTTTTAAATTTGGCTCAGGTATCTTTGAGCACTACAGACACAGTGTAAGGTGCTGGGAAGTGTTCTGTTCTGTTTTCAGTGTTTCCTGATTCAGATCAAAAAGGAAAAGCTTTGACACTCCCTGTGAAATAAAATGTCTGTAAGAAATGAAGCGATCGCCCCAAACCAGGTTTTGTTTCTCTAATTAAAGCTTTTCCTGATGTGATTCCTTCGCCAGGGCACCTGGAGTTTGAATTTCCAGATAACAGCCCAGCTCTTCCCAAGAAACGATGCCACACCTGTAGTGCAGCTCCAGAGTGAAATCCCTTAAGAGGAGGGCAGCTGAGCTTTATGTCAGGACACAACAGAAAGTGGTTTATCAGGAAGTTTGGATTGGTGCTGGGATGCTGCATGCCTCGGCTGGGTCTGAAACAACCTGCACTTACTGAATTGGATATTTAGGAGTGTCTTCTCTACCTTTTCCAAACACTGGCTGGCCTAATGGAAGATGCTGTCTCTACCTACAGAGCTTTCCTTAAAACACAGCCAGCCTACAATGAAAAAGCTCCCAGTGTTTCTCTTCATCACAAAAGCAAAACCAGAACCGCCAAGCGAGATGAGCATCTGCTGCAGTGAACCCCAAGCACCCAACTGGTACCCTGCTGCTGGTACCTTATAAGCGCTCTAAAGAGCAAAGCTCCTGTTTCCCACCAGAGCACTGCCCATGCACTGCACTGATGTGATGGTTTTCTCACACTATTCTATTGGGAGCATTTCAGTGAGCAGCCTCATCAAGGCGTATTTTAGCACATCAAGGTAGGGAGCTCCAGGTGAGACCCCATCTGTTGTGGTGTTTCAGATTACTTGCTTGTGAGAAGCAGAAATATGGCATAAAATAAAGCAGCAGAAACTCAAAATAGTTCAGTTCTGTTCCTCTGTTCGTAACTTCCCAAACAAAGATGGGTTCCCACATTCCCTCTTCTGTACACTTTCCTTGCAGTATAAATTGCTGCACATATTATGATATTTCCATGGTGAAAAGGGTCTGCTGGCAGAGTCACAAAAAGTATTTGTTTCAACTAGGTGAAGGCAATAGAAGATCTGGCAAAAAATGAAAGTGTCTAAATAGATATAATTTAATAGGAGTATGGATGTAGGTCTGTTCTCGTAAAATTGATGCAGATACTCAATATTTATATGAGTAACTGAGAGCAGGCTCTGGCTCTATGTGGTAGATTTCCAGGCTTGCAGAATGCCAGTCTCCTTTGGTACCCTCTGTTTAAACAGACCATTGGAAGGTAGTACAGAAAGCCGAAAGAAAAAAGACAGAAATGCCGGTTTGAACCATTACTTGACATTGATGTGAAGGGACCCCAAATTTGAGCCTCAAATCAGATCAGTCTTCGGTAGGTCAGCTGTTGTAAAAATACATCGAAAGGGACAGGGCATCCCTAAAATCTATAATAGTTGCCATTGAAATAGAAAGTAAGAAATAAGCTTTGTTATTAAAATACATTTAAATGAACTTAATCTATAATGTGTGAAATTGAGATGAGCACCCTTTCCCTAGAAGGGGTAGCCTAGGTGCAGCGTTGCTATGGGGCTGGGGTGTTACTCTGCCTATGCCTCAGCGAGTGCCTGCTGGGTGACTGTTCCTGCTCCGGCCTAGAAAACTCTGCCCTATTTTTAGCTCCTCAGCTCACACGTCAGGGAATGCTGAGGATCTGTGTGTCAACAGAGCCCGAATGGAGCGCGAAGCACGTCAACGTAGCGGGGACGTCATCCGCATGTGCGGTTTGTGGCACCTTACATCATTAAACGTGGCACTGGAATGCATTAACTTGATTTATTGCTAATTCAAGCCTTTTCTCCTCCCAGGGCAGGCAGCCAGCAGACCCTCGTGTACAAAGGAGCCGCAGTGGCAGGCCGGGGCTGATGGCTGGTGCGGGACACAGTCCTAACCTGAACCTGCTCTAGTGGAAGGTGTCCCTGCCCGTGGCAGGGGCTTAAACTGAATGAGCTTTAAGGTCCCTTCCAACCCAAACCAGGCTGGGATCCTATGAGAGGAGAAGGCTGTCACCTGCACCAAATACACATCACACAGGATACAGCAACTTCTGGGAGGTTTGTGGATAGTCTGGATGGAGAAAGCAGGGGCTTGTATGTTTAAAACCCATTCATGAGGGCAGGCTGCCCCGTGGCCCTGATTTCCGGTGTTACTCAGGAAGCATATGCCAAAGTATAGTTTAAACATAAACATATAGCCTTGACTGTACAACTATGATGTACGTGTAATACCCAACATCCAGAAGCACATACTTGTTTCGGGAAACATTTCTATATTCTTTAGGTTACACATCTGTTGCTCCAGTGCCCATCACTTGCCAGAGGTGTTTTCCTTGTTTCTGGTTTTCCTCCTTTTTCCTTTATTTTTAGAATTTGCTTTTGTTACGTTTCTGTGGGATATTTTCAGTTGGTTGGGTTGGGTTTTGTTTGCTGGGCAGTTCTCCAGCTCTGGTACTTCAGTGGCTGTGATGCCTTGATTTGTAAACGCATGAAATCTACTTGTAGTCCAAGTTTGATGGAAAGCTATGGAACCAGACTAGAGGGAAATTCATGTTTTCACTATTTATTTCACTGCAACTTCATGAGATAACTGGTGAAAATGGCTTGTGGGTAACCTGCCCCATACAAAGAGGTGGGAGTTTCTGGGAACTGTGGTATTATATGCGGTATGATTCAGAGCTCGGGGCAACATGATACTCCAGATACCCTCAGCTGAGGGGATCGCAAAGCCCATTCCTATTTGAATATCCCAGAATAGCACTATGAACCATGCGTTAGGTGACACGCAACGGCTATTTCCAGCAGCCCAAAGAATAGCCTGTGACAGATATCAGCTAGGACTTCTTTTAAGTCCATATCAATGTTCGTGTTTGGCTGGTGTTTATGAACTGTGAGACATGCCACTGTAAACAGAGCCTGAAGACGGAGGCTGTACACTGAGATGCTCCACGGATTTGTGGTGTTCAAGTGCTTCCTCTGAAATCAAGCCTCTGTTTCACATACAGACAACAGGAAAAGGAGATGCTTCATCTTCCAGGCACGGAAGCATCTGTGAAGCTTCCCAGAGAAATAAGTTTTGGGGAAGTCTGGAGGCTGCACACTGAGATCAGGGCTGAGCAAGGCACCGATCAAGTAGACTTCCACTGAATGATGAGAGCACAATGAAGATACTTTGAAGAACAGACAAATGAACAGCAACACATCAGTCTTTTCCCATTTTATTCTACCCATGGGTTTTGAGGATTAACTGTTTATTATACCTGCCATGCTACAGAAGGCTCGTTTGTAGGTCAGAGCAGGGAAGTTGTATCAAGCCCAAGAACAATAAATCATTCCTTCCTTAGAAACAGCTATGAGGTTTAGGCCATGTTATCACTACATTTGTATACATTCTCTGACTCATGTTTTCTTCTATATAGCAGTAGTTGATCAAATACGTAACTGAATTCTGAAAGTCTTGAGCGTATGATGCGATTATGAAATACCAAAAAAGCATGTATAGAATGAACCCCAGCATATACATATACAGTATCAGCTACTTATCATGCCTTCAAAAGTCAAGAACTGTCAAACTCATAGGTAAAATCCAGTGACTGGCTTAGTCTTCACCAGGGAAGAAATAATAAAGCCCTATCAAATAATATATATAACAAGAGTTTAGGGTAAGCTGTGTGTCCCCCAGCTGTCATTGAATCCCAGTTATTTCTTAGAAAGATCTATGCCAGTGTTTTCATGTTTTGTACACCAGAAAATAGAGGAGAATAGGGAGAATCATGGAATCTGTTCCACTTCAGATGAATACATCACAACACCTCAAGTTCTGATTTCATTTCTTTGCATTTCCCCTGGCCAGGGGGGTGTATGTGAGGACCAGAACTCTCTGTTTGGGCTGGTGGGGCCCTTCTCTCCCACCTCCCTCCTGTCCCCAGCACTCGGACACAGATCATAAAGTCCTTTTCCAACCCTAACCGTTCTATGTCTCCATGATTCAATGTCTCATCTGACACCAGGCTCGCTGCTCCCGTCCCCTCACGCTGGCAGGGTCTTTCCTTTTGATAATGAAAGTGAAAAACAGAAAGAAAAGGGGAAATGGGTGATGCTGTCCTCGCTGCGCTGTGCAATACCCTCCCTGCGGAGCAGCGCTGGGCTCATTCCCTGGCACCTCACTCTACGCTCAAGGACACCCGAGGTTGAGCCGTTCATTACTACCCCGGCACTGGCTCCGTGATGCAATTCCCGGCCCAGAGGCAGCTGCCAGAGTGGTGTCACCCAGCTTCCTGCCAGGAATGGCAACCTCGCGGGGCCAGGGCTGCTGTGGGCACGAGCCCTTCCTGCTCCCTGGGTTGAGTTTCTCAGCCGTGTGTGTTCTGGATCATGAAGACAAGGAGCAGTGATGGAAATACAGAGCTGGGAATTCGGAACATCCCGTTTATAACACATTGCATTGTTGTGTTAGAAGTATGTTTTGTCTCAGAATTAAAAGCATTCCCAAATGGGAAGTTTCATAAAATCACAGAATCCCAGACTGTTCCAAACGGGTTGGAAGGGACCTTAAAGCTCCTCCAGTTCCAACCCCTGCCACATGCAGGGACACCTTCCACTGGAGCAGGGTGCTCCAAGCCCCTGTGTCCAACCTGGCCTTGAGCACTGCCAGGGATGGGGCAGCCACAGCTTCTCTGGGCACCCTGTGCCAGCGCCTCAGCACCCTCACAGGGAAGAGCTTCTGCCTAAGAGCTCATCTCAATCTCTCCTCTGGCAGGTTAAAGCCATTCCCTTTGTCCTGTCCCTACATCCGTTGTCCAAAGCCCCTCTTCGGGTTTCCTGTAGCCCCTTTAGGCGTTGGGTATGAGGTACATGATGTTGTTAACAGGTTTCCCTGCCATTCTGGGAGGGCTGAGGCAGAGCCACCACCAGGGTGCACTCGAATGGTTCTGGTCCAGAACAATAAAGGTGATTCCTCGGGAGCTTGGGTCCTTGCTGCGAAACCCAAGGCTCCACGCGCTGTGCTCTACTTCCATGACTCTCACAAGCACGCTCCTCGCCCCAGCCCCTCCCGTGTCCTCCGGTGAATACATCATGTGCAAAATAAAGATCAACGTGAACGTTCTTTCTGCTCGCACTGAACGGTTCCAGAGCCCACCGGAGCACAAAGCCGCCCCCAACACCTCTCCACCCAAACCCCGCGCTTCGGGCCACAGAAAAGCGCGCGCACAGAGCCGGGGGCGTGGCCAGCGCTAGCCCCGCCCCCCGGGCGCGGTCCACGCGCCCTTCGTAAGTCTCGCGAGATCCGCCGCTTCACTGCGTTCTCTGCTGTGCCGCGGCCCGACGGGATCCTTCGAGAAGTGCCCCCGCCCGGGCAGGCCCCGCCGCCGCCGCCGCGCATTTAACCGCGCCGAGCCCCGCCGCCGCTTCGTGCCGCAGCCATGTCTGTGGTGGGCATCGATCTGGGTTTCCAGAGCTGCTATGTGGCCGTGGCCCGCGCCGGCGGCATCGAGACCATCGCCAACGAGTACAGCGACCGCAGCACGCCGTGAGTGGGGCGCTGAGGCGGCGGTCTCCCCCGGGAGGGAGCGCAGCCGCCGGGCCCGGGTGTGCCGGGGCGGGAGGCAGCCGGGGCCGGGGTCAGCGGGTTTGCCGTACGAACGCGATAGGAAATGAGCGGAGCCGCGCGGCCGGCACGGAGAGAGGCTGCGGATGCCCCTCGCTGCTCCTTTTCTTCCTGTGTAGTGTGTGAGCAGCGTGTGCTCTTTGGGGCAGCGCTGACGGCTGAAAGAGCAGGGTCTGTGAATGCAAGGAGAGACGGCCGCATCTCTGCTGGGAGTAATAAAGCTTAACTCCTAATAAGTCTCCACGCCGTGTTCCACCATCCTAATAGCATTCCTGCCGGTTCCCCTGCCGTCCAGGCTCTCCCCCCACTTCAGCCGGGCTGCGGAGGTGAACGCTGAGCTCGTGTTGAAGCTCTTAAACTCTCACTCGAAGCTAGCCACCAGACTGACAAGTGCTGGAGATGGGGAGGGGGATGTGAGCAGCGCAGCCAGACACCCCCTTGCCTGGAAAAGGGCCTGGCTGATGGTGCAGTTTGCCGGTGAGCTCGGTCTTGAAGCAGGTCGCTCTTTACGACGTGTGTTATGTTCTGACTCTGCTTCTCTGAATAGGTCTCCCAACACTTCTCTCAGGAACACTGTGTGTTGCCTGGTTTTAATAAACTTTCTGAGAGGGAGAACTGGGGTAAAACTCTTCAAAGAATGAACTGCAACATAAAGACGGAAAAAAACCTTCCAGTGCCTCAGACCTGGAGGGAGCCGTTTGGAAAGCTCTCTGAGAAGTTACTCTCTGTTGTAGCATAGCTTTATTTTAAGCAGATGCTGAAGTAAATAGCTGGCTTAATGAGATAATTGTGTTGTCTTAGGTAGGTTTTTTTTTTAGATCCCTCATATCTGTTTATGAAGACCAGAGACACAGAATCATAGAATAGTCAGGGTTGGAAAGGACCTTAAGATCATCCAGTTCCAACCCCCCTGCCATGAGCAGGGACACCTCCCACTAAACCATGCCATTCAAGGCTCTGTCCAACCCAGCCTTGAACACCACCAGCGATGGAGCATTCACAACTTCCCTGGGCAACCCATTCCAGGGCCCCAGCACCCTCACAGTAAAGAATTTCTTCCTCATATCCAATCTAAACTTCCCCTGGTTCAGTTTGAACCCATTACCCTTGTCCTCTCACTACAGTGCCTAATGACGAGTCCCTCCCCAGCATCCCTATAGCCCCCCTTCAGATACTGGAAGGCTGCTATGAGGTCTTCACGCAGCCTTCTCTTCTCCAGGCTGAACAGCCCCAATTTTCTCAGACTATCTTCATACGGGAGGTGCTCCAGTCCCCTGATCGTCCTCATGGCCCTCCTCTGCACTTGTTCCAACAGTTCCATGTCCTTTTTATGTTGAGGACACCAGAACTGCACACAATACTCCAAGTGAGGTCTCACGAGAGCAGAGTAAAGGGGCAGGATCACCTCCCTCGACCTGCTGGTCACACTCCTTTTGATGCAGCCCAGGATACAGTTGGCTTTCTGGGCTGCAAGAGCATACTGCTGGCTCATGTTCATTTTCTCATCGACCAACACCCCCAAGTCCTTCTCCTTGGGCTGCTCTGAATCTCTTCTCTGCCCAACCTGTAGCTGTGCCTGGGATTGCTCTGATGCAGGTGTAGGACCTTGCACTTGGCATGGTTAAACTTCATCAGGTTGATGTAAAATATAAGACATAAAATGATCTTGCTTCTTATTAGACAGTACCTCGGCTCTGATTGCTTGTTGCTATCTCTAAGCAATGAGTCAATGGAGAAGGAAATTTTAAATCTGGTACCATGTGCTAGAATAAGGAATAGTCTCTGAAGTGTTGTCAGTAACATGGCAGCTTAAGGGTTAGGTGTACTAGGAAGGTAGTTAATGTGCAGAGCTTCAAAGCAGTTTTCTAGAAGCTCTGGGTATGTGTCCCTCAGGGAGTTAAGTTCTGCTTATATATATATTTGAGGTGAGAACACACATATGGCTCACTGAAGCTGTATAAAGTACCTGGCACAAAGCATCTTCCAGGAAATAATTCAGTTATGAAGGGCTGAAGCGAAGTTGAAAAAAAAATAGCATAATGAAAATGATAAAAAGGATTTTTAATGGGACTTGATCTCCAAGCACTGCTCTGGGGGAATGCAGGAACCATCGTGTGAGCAAACCCATCTGTAAAGGGAGTTCTTAATGACTTCGCCTTGGAAACAGCCTGGTTCAAAAAGTCAGTGCTGAGTGTTTCTCTACAGTGACCTCTGGGGAAGTCATGCAGGGTGTTGTGGCAGGTTTCCTCAGGAGCCTGCTCGTTGTCAGGATTAAACACTGTTTGCTATGATGACATCCATGTTTTGGGAAGGATTTTTAGGTGTCTGTTATTGTCATTGTTTTAGTAAAGTAAACCCTGCTGAATGCACTGTATTTAGTGCAGTGGCACAATGGTGTTCTCTCTGAATCTGCTTTCAGCTCTGCACTTGGATTCTTCCAGAATCCTGTGAAATTGGAACTTCTCTATCCAAAAGCAGCACAAAACATGTTTGTCTTTGAATGCAGTATTCTTAAAATGGAGAAGTGGTAGAGAGAAAGCTGGTAAAAATGAGGGGGAGAGAGGGAGGTCATCCATTGTCTCTCCATAGGATGAAAGTGAAATTGTAACTGAGCTTAGGTGTTTTTACTGTAGAGGAAATGTGCTGTCAGGGGACAGGAGATATCATCTGAGGAAGTGGAAGCAGGTGGGAGTGTGAAGTGGTGCCTCCAGGAGCATTAATGAAGTTCAAAGCTCTGCTTAAGTTGCTTCATTAGACCTGTGATGACCTTCAGTGTGATTATGATTCTGCTCTAGGTGCTGTGGTTACTTATTCAGCTCCCAGTAAATCGTGTAGTAGTCTAATTTGTGTTTAATGAGTTAACCCTGGATCCTGTGGTAAAGTGAACTGGGGAATGAGGCTGCCTCCTCCTTCCCTCCCTCTTGCAGTATAACTTAGCTTTGTCCTGGGTCTGGTGTGGCTGCTTGGGGCTTTGGGAAGAGAAGGGCTGGACTGCACACAAGGGGAAGGAACGGAGCTGAGAATCATCCCTTCTGTCCCACTGCAGCTCCTCAGAGAAGCCTGCCTGTTCTTAAAGCATGGGTAAGAAGAATGTTTGCACTTCAGGGTTTTATTCCCTGCGTATAATATGAGATAACCCTATCATTGATTACTGTGCTGTCTCCTTCCATTGAGATGGACTTCTGCTTTGAGTTTTTAGTCTTGGCAGCTTTTGAGAGTTCTGTAATCTGTATTAGTGGATTTGTGGTGGATGGGGCTGATGGCTTGTGAACCTAGCAGTGAAATAGCTGGATATCTTCTTGTTGTCGTCCAGGAGAAAAGCAGCAATTCCTGTTTGTGTCTGTAATTCCTTTCTGGAGCGCAGTGTAAACTAATAACCAGCTTCCAGCTCAGGGCTCACGAGGTTTTTAACCATAAACTCTGCAGCTCATATTCTCTTAGTGTGGGTCTTAGGGTTTGAATGGCACAGAACCTCCTCCCTTTAACTGATCCTTTGAGTAGTTGTTTCAGTTAACAACAGATTCATTCACAAATGTTATTTCTGTTGAAGCGCATTGCTTTGGGGTGGGCTTTGCCTCAGCTCTTAAGCTGTTAATAAATTGGAAGAAGATACAAACCCAGTGCAATTATCTCACTCCGGTCTTCAGTTCTGGTTTTGACCATTTCTGTTTGACAGGCCAGTTCTGAACCTCAGGCTGGGATGGAATTTGTTTCTTGTGGCAGCCCTGTGGCAGAAGCCTGTTGTAAAGCAGATTCTTGACCTGCTGCACAGGGAGCAGCTGAATTGTGCTGTTCTGGTGTTGTGTGAATAGTAACAATCTGCTTGATTCATGGCATTCTTTTTTCCCCAGGAAATTTACCTCGGTGGTATGAGGAACTTGGATTGGAGGGCTGGATTTAATTTTGTTAAATACGTAAATAGGGAGGCTTAAGAGGAGCAGGAATTCCGCCAGAATGGAGGGGGTTTATTCCATGTTTTTCAGACCTGCAGGCTGTCACAAGTAGCTTGGCATGAAATACGGTTTTTCTTTCTGTAGTCTATACTGTTCCAGTGAGTGCCGATGAAACACAAGCACCAATTTTTCTCTGCAGGTTTGCTTTAAAACTGGAAAGCTCAGTTAGCATTTGGTACAGATATGTAGGAATGATTTCCTGAACATCTGATTTCCCTCCTGTATGTCTTCTGAACAGTGGAATGTTTCCTGTATTACTAATGAACAACTTACCTTTGAATGGCCTTAGGTATGTGGGTAACTACTGAGTTAAAGGGTGTCTCCCCAGTTACTGTTTAGATGTAAAACTTGAAGCAGCATGAGTTACGTTTGGGTTCAGTGCTGTGCTTTTGTGCAGAGCATTGTTCTGACTGAGCTGAAAGTTCCTGTTTCTTCCCAGAATTCACAGAATTTCTGTGCATATATTGCATTGAGTGACCAGCTCCTCAATAGACCAAATACTGCTTAAAATCTGATATTATGACCATTTCTCAACAAGATAAGCAGTGCAGTTCTACCAGTCACTTACTAACCTTCAATCTTTCCTCTCATTACAGGTCATGTATATCGTTTGGACCCAAGAACCGCTCTATTGGTGCTGCAGCTAAAAGCCAGGTGAGTGTGTGGGTTGGGTAAGTTAGTAGCTGAGGAGCAGGATGTGTTGTTTGATCAGGGAAGGTGACAGATGTCTCTGAGCTGGTGTCTTGGTGTCTCCATAGCGAATGAACAGCTGAGCTGTATTCAGCTGTTCAGCATGTAATGCTGCTCTGGCATCTCGGGTGGGAAGCTGAGGGTTGATCATTGCGTGTGATGAAGTGTGTGTGTGGGGAAATATAGTTTTGCCTCTTCTGAAATTCTGATAAATACTAATTAGAATTTACATTTGCAACCTAGAAAGCAAGCTAAGCAGAGTGCTTCATCCTACCTTAGCTTGTTCTGCTTTGTGTGTCTTACGATAGCTTTTAATTATGTGGCTGCATTCTGTGGAATTCCATTAAGTGCATAGTTCTGGCAGAAAGGGGACATACTTGAGTGTAAATATATCTTTCTTGACTCTTTGTGGTTGAGCTACAACCTAGATGTCTATCTTGGGCATTCTTGCTTATGCTTTGAGTGTCTGTTGGTGTAGGTAGGTAAATATGATTTAAGGACACAGAAAAAGTTAAGCTGACTTGTCCTACTTCACATTTGGGTCCTGCTGTGTCATGTCTTGTGTTGCTGTGAAACCCCTATAAACATGACTATCTTTTTCTTTGAAGTCCTCTACAGGAAGTGACTATTCAAACACTTGGTTTTTCTTAGCCTAAAATACCTAGAAATGGGTGAAGATTCATTATCTAGAATACAAAAATGGCTGGACACAACCATGTTATTCAAGAACAGAACAACTGTACTAGAACTAAATACAGATGTTTTTTTCTGGGATTGATTAGCTTAAAGAAAAGCATTGATACAGAGATCCAGTAGAGATGAGGTATGTCCTGCAGAAACTAAACTCACGCAACATCAACCCCAGCTTATGTAGGAAATAGACCCTTGACTAAAACTGAATCACAGGTAAATGTTACGTGGTACAGTGTTGTCTGCTCAGTGAAGTGCTGTGGGGTTTTAGTATGTGTCTTGCTCTGATTTAAAGAATTAAAGGAGTTTACCTTCACCATGCGAAAACAGGCTGTAACTTCTTTCACTTCTCCGTTTGCACTGATCTCTGCTATTAATAAGACTCTTGTCAGTTAAATCAAGCTGACAGGAGCATCTTGGGGCTGTCCTGACATTTTAAAGCTTTGTGACAATGTCCTTGAACTGTTCTGTGGGAATACCTGTGTTGACTGTCACATGCATGTGATGAACCTGAACTGGAGTTTACATCAGTGTACATGTTTTGTTTGTGGAATTACTGGCTGTGCTGTGATAGAAAGGTGGGGTGTAGGAAACAGGTAAAGGGGAAAGGCGCTTTGCTAACATTTTTAAAGAGGGTCCTACAATTACACTGTGACAATGGAGTGCTGTTTTAATCAGGTTTTGATAGAATCTTGGCTCAGTTTCCTAGCATACGTTTTATTTTAAATCTCAAATTCCTGTAGGTTCCGTGAGTGATCAGAGGGAAGTGCCTTCTAGCAACTGCCCTGATACAAGATACAAATGACAAAACTGCTGGTGGGAGAGGCATGAGAACAAAACTCTGTCTTCTGTTTGAAATTCAGATGTTGCCCTGACATGTTGTATTAAAGATTTCTTTTCCTCTAGGTTATTTCAAATGCAAAGAATACAGTACAAAGTTTTAAAAGATTTCATGGTCGTGCATTCTCAGATCCCTTTGTTCAAGCTGAAAAAGCAAGCCTTGCCTATGAACTTGTCCAGCTGCCAACAGGCTCAACTGGCATCAAGGTAAGTCTGGCAGATTTGAAAGAGAGCCAGAGGAGGAAACTGATAAAGTTCCCTTTAGTCTCTTTGTTTGAAACCTCCTTTCTGTAGTTTCTGTTCTTCTGTGAATGGAAAATCTCAGTTAGGGAATGAAAGGCTGATAATGCAGATGGTCTCTCCAGGTGCTAGGTGAGACTGCATTTAGCTTCAGTGCCTTGCAAAGCCCGCACAAACTGCTGTACCAGTGCTTTTTACCTTTCACTCCACGGTGAATCTGGAAGACAAGTTACTTGACCAGTGGACTTACTTAGCTACTGTCCAGATACTGCAAAGCTGTGAGAAGTCAGCTTAGTCCTTCAGCTGAAATGGTAAAAATTGGTCCTTTTCTACAACGGCTGATCTTCTGATTTGGATTTTAGCCGTAACTGATGGACTTATCCCACACCAGCAGGAAGGAGCGTATCCTAGGCACTGCTTACAAATTGGGATTGAAAAATGAAGTGTGCAGAGCAGCTTTGTGTATGTGAACTGAAATGTGCATTCCAGTGTTTTTCTCACAATTGCTGTGCACAAGCCAGGCCCTCAGCAAGAAGCTTGTACAGAGCTGGGTTACTGTTTGAGCTTACTTTTAGTAAAGGCTCTTTCTTGCGTATGTTCCTTATGTGTGTAGCTCGTGGGTTGTGCTGTAGTGTAATGTGTGTGCACAATTCTTCTTTGAAGGCCATGTATATGGAGGAAGAAAGAAACTTTACTATTGAGCAGGTGACAGGAATGCTTCTTACCAAGCTAAAAGAGACGGCTGAGAATGCACTCAAGAAGCCTGTAGTTGACTGTGTTGTTTCTGTAAGTATGTGATGATAACCAGGTCTTACCTATTTGGTTGGCATCGTAAACTGAAATGATGGCAGCATGAAGTTGCCCATGAGACTTGAATATTCAGGTATTTGTCTTTTCTGTTTAAAATGAATCTCACATCTCTTCAACTCTAGACTTAATTAATGGTGAAATATCTTAAATTGCTGCTGATCAGCAGCATAAATAATACTTGGTACCTGTTTCTGGTTCTTTGCTCCTAGAAAGAGTGGCTTGAGATAGGGTGGAAAAAAACTTCTCAAGAAGTAACTTTGTCTTCATGTAATGTTCTCCTTCCCCTTTTTCTCTTGCAACTGAAGTGAGCATTGAATTTGCAGGGTACCTCAGTTGTGCTCTGTACTGTTTCTCTACAGACACTTGTAGCTGTTTGCTAAAGGTGGTTGTTCTAAATGCTTATATTGGATATCTGATCATCTTGCAGGTTCCTTCTTTCTACACAGATGCAGAAAGGAGATCTGTGATGGATGCTACACAGATCGCTGGTCTCAACTGTCTGAGACTGATAAATGAAACAACTGCAGGTAGCATCTTCCCTTCTCCCTTGCTTAGTACTGTAGTTGCATTATTAGATAAAAGGGCTTGTAATCTGTCAGTGATCTATGTCCTTTGGAGTTACTGCTGCTTTTGTAAGCTTAAAATGGATTAGTTGATCATAAAGTTCCTTGAGCTCTGTTCTGTTATTTCATTGCTTTACAGAGGCATAAAGATATTTACTGAGTATCTGTTCTAATACAGCTGCTGGGGGGGGCTAATGCTGTTTCATATTCTTCCATGTCCCTTTAGCACTGGGAATTTTGTTTAACAAGAAACCAGTCTCTGTAGCTGGAAAATGAGGGTGAAATGCTGAGTAGCTTTACTGATGACCCACTTAAGGAATTATGGAACTGAATATCCTGACTACAGTCTCTGCCTCTTGTCTCTGTGTAGTTGCCCTGGCATACGGGATCTATAAGCAAGACCTGCCTGCCCTGGAAGAGAAGCCACGGAATGTTGTTTTTGTGGATATGGGGCATTCTGCATATCAAGTTTCTGTTTGTGCATTCAACAAAGGAAAGCTGAAAGTAAACAATCTGTTCTGCATCCATTTTAATCACCAGTAGCAATATTCATCAGTGCATACAGGGCCTGTGACAGGCAAGCTTGCTTGTCTTTACACTGTGCATCCAGACAGCTCAGTTCTTACTCTTAAAATTGCTCTTTGTCTGGAGTTAAAAGTAGGGCAGGGAACTAGAGAGCTTTTGAGCAGTGTGTGGAGGAAGCAAACATGCCTTAATCAGCAGATTTTGGCAGAGAATAAAAAGCCTGAATTAAACTGTGTAGTCAGAAATTATCATATCTGACTGGATGCTGCTCTCAGAGAATACTCCAGTTCAGTCATGAGAGCGAGCATGAAAGCAGGCATTCCTAGGATGCTCTAAGTGTCATGTTTTAAACATCAACTGCGGGGCTCGTGTGAAAGAGCAAAAACATTCTAATTACTTTAAGCTTTGAGTGGAAGGTAAGCAAGTCACAGTGTGAGCTGCCAAAGCATTTCTTAGTGGCCTTTTTACAATTACAGTCTGGGCTTTTGCAGTTCCAGTAACGGAATCTGTTGGAGAAACAAACCCAAACTTTCAAGCACAGGGCAGTGAAATGCAGAGTTCTGAAAGCATTGGGTTTGTTGAAGTTCTGTTTTCTCTTGTAAGGAAATGTGACCTACTTTGTGTTTCTCTGATTTGTCTTTTTAACACTGTAACCACTGAAGTATGAAGGGATGCCTTTGAGCGTAGAATGGAGAGCTGGGCAGCAAGGCAGTTAACACAGCGTAGAGGCCAAACCTAGTCTGGAGGTGTATTGAGAATAATGGGATGCTTCACTGATTTCTGTTCCTCAAAAAAATCAGTTCCCAACATGTTTAAAGCATGAAATCAGCTGAGGTGGATGGGCCACAGATGTTCTTCGCAGATAATCCTGTCGTCAGAAATGAGCCCCTATTTGTGAGAGGCAATAGCATTTATTCTCTCCAGGTTTTATTCTTAGCTTGTTCCACCCTTATGAGGCATCAAAAGTTAATCTAGGATATGGCTCAAACTGACAGTGGGTGAGCAGAATTTGGGAACTGATGGTGTGCTTGCAGTACAAGCTACCAAACAGATTATACTGCTGAGTCTTGCCCTAGCTGCCTGAACTGCCTCTGAAAGTTGTCACCTCGCTATAGGAAGGCTGGGGGCTCAGGGCTGCTTTTAGCATTTGAGACGTAGGTTGTTTTCTCCTGTGAGAATTGCCATGCAGAGCGGGGTCTTGTGTTTGTGAAGGTGCCAGAATTTGTCCAAGGTAACGGTGGTCTGTCTCCTGCAGCACTTTGAACACTTCTGATACCAGCTACAACAGGCACAGGACAATCATGGCTTAGACTTGGTAGGCTTTAAAAAACCAAAAGGCATCTCTCAGGATGTGCCCATCTATTACTGCAGATGTTGGTAATATAATTGCTACTTAGGTTGCCCTGAGATAGAATAGATAGCTTAGTTGTTGCCAGCAGTGTCTGAAGTGTGGTGTCTAGATGAGGCTTATCAACTCCTCACTGCAAGGGCAGAGTCAAAAAGGAACTGCGCCGGATTCTTCCTGTGTGGCTGCATCAGTGTAATTCTTCACAGCAGTAACATTGTAGTACTTGCTTTAGTTTGAAATGGACTGTATTTGAAACAAAGAAATTCTTTGACATTAACTGCTAACTTCTGTCACTGAGTAATGAGAAACTGTGCCCTTACTGAAGAGTTCCATTTCTGTAAGGTTCTCGCTACAGCATTTGACACAACGCTTGGAGGCAGGAAGTTTGACGAGATGTTAGTTGAATACTTCTGTGAAGAATTTGGCAAGAAATACAAACTGGACATCAAGTCCAAGATCCGGGCACTGCTGAGGCTGGCCCAGGAGTGTGAGAAGCTGAAAAAGCTGATGAGTGCAAATGCCTCTGACCTCCCAATGAATATAGAGTGCTTCATGAATGACATAGATGTCTCTGGAACAATGAACAGGTAATGCTTATACTCTAAGCTTCGTTCAAACTGCTTCAGTCAAGAAACCTAGCACTTCAAACTTAGTATGAAGTGCTGGTGCTTAGGGCTGGAGGGAGGTGGAAATGTAAGAGCAGTGTGGGGGGGGGTCCTGCTAAGAATGATGATGTTTAGAGACCGGCCAGTGGCCTTGAGCTGGGAGGGAAGGCTGTGAGTGTTGCAAGTGTGCCTAGATTACTAGAGGAAGGTTTGTGGGAGGACTTACTTCATAAGTAGAAAACTAGGACTGGGGGAGGGGAAAACCCTGCAGCATGTGGCTACAGTGGCATTCTTCTGGCTTTGGCATGCTGTTGTATTTGCAGTATTAACTTCTGGTTTGCTACAGCTTTATTTATGGTTTCCTCCAACAGAAGCAAATTTTTAGAGATGTGTGATGGGCTGCTTGCAAGAGTAGAGCCTCCCCTTCGCAGTGTGCTGGAGCAAGCCAGTAAGTGATCATGCGTTCTGTGTTCTGCATACGGGAAAGACGTCCCTATCACAAGCTTCCTTTGGGTCTTGCCAGAGCTCAGGCAGGTGGATTTAGCACCGCTAACAGTTTCTTGCTTAGCAGTTACAAGCTTTTAAACCTTTTCACACAAGGTAAAAATCTGAAAGTCTTATTGCTTTGAAACATAGAGAACAAGCTTAAATTAATGGTGGTGTGAACCTCTAGTTTATGATGTGAGCATATTCATGTAAACCAGTCTAAAAACTAACATCTGACTCCTTTCTAGAGCTAAAGAAGGAGGATATTTATGCAGTAGAGATAGTTGGTGGTACCACAAGGATCCCCGCTGTAAAAGAGAAGATCAGTAAATTTTTTGGCAAAGAAGTCAGTACAACTTTGAATGCAGATGAGGCTGTGGCACGAGGTTGTGCGCTGCAGGTAACAAGTGCTGTTTGTTTTAGCTCTGAGTGTTGTTACTGAAATCACAAGTATTTGAGAGAGGGTCCACAGCAACAGCAAGGATACTTCATGTGTATCCTGGAATGGATTCAAATAAGCTTCAGGAAAGCAGTTGGAAGGATGAGAATAGCAGCTTTAAGCAATTTCTTTGTGCTCTTTGTCTAAGCCAGATCAGAAGATCAGTGTAGCTTGCTGAAGAGAAGCAGGGAACATGTTTCAGTGTGGCTGGGAATTGGTAGTCTGATA
Organism: Amazona ochrocephala; assembly: GCA_039720435.1. Lineage (NCBI taxonomy): Eukaryota > Metazoa > Chordata > Aves > Psittaciformes > Psittacidae > Amazona > Amazona ochrocephala. The sequence continues at coordinate 19,606,325 of CM077889.1, forward strand.
AAGCTCATGTGATGTTTTGTCTTCCAGGCTCCTTTGGGGGCCCATGTTAAGCAGGGGAAAACCTGTTTTCGTTACAGCACTACTGATAAACTTGTGATATTAAGCAATTGCTTAAGAACGTGGATGGGAATGAAAGCTTAGGTTCTTGCTAATGGGAGTCTGTCTGCTGAGCTGGAATCAGCCACTTGAATGGCTTAAGCAGTAGTAAATACTCTTAATGGTTACTAGTGCTGCCATATCTTGAATGCACCTTAATTTTGCTCTGATCACCTCACTTCTCCAAATGTTTAACATGTGCTTACAGCTCTGTTCAGTCAGTGCTATGAGCTGTAGGGATCTGCTTAAAGAAGGTTTTCTTTTACGGGATGCAGAAAGCCTGGTACCATGTCACTGTAGAAAGTAACTTTACTTGAGGTTTCCTGATCTCTTCTGTGAGCACAAAAACCACTTCAGTAGCCTAACCATAGCAAACCGAACAACATGACTCTATGGCAGAACTTGTGTATTTCTGTTTTCGGAGTGATCAGGTTATGACAGCCATTAGCCTCCCTTGAACTAGAGTAAATCTACGTAGGAAGCTGCATGAATAGCCACTTGCTGAATTAAATTACTGTTCACCTGAAGTTTGAATGCTTTTAACATGGCTCTTGTGTTCTTTCAGTGTGCTATTTTATCCCCGGCTTTCAAAGTGAGGGAATTCTCTATCACAGATTTGATACCGTATCCTATTTCTTTACGATGGAATTCACCAGCAGAGGAAGGGTTAAGGTAAAAAGAAGTTCAGTTTTTGTGCATGATTATATACAGCTTAAAACTGAGCGATGACAGCGGGAGGAAATAATGCTTTTAAAGCAGTGCCCATTTAACAGATCAAATGTGATACTTTTTCTGAAGTTAATGGGGAGCAGTTTAGCACTTCTACGTGGCTGTTGGCCTTACTCTAACCTAAAAGGCTAGGAGGCTCTTCCTGTCTTAAAGAAGCTTTTCCCTAAGGTGTAAGGGTATCTAGAAAAGTTTTGTTAACTTTATCAGATTCATTGGCCACGTACTGAAGGATTGCTCTGTTTTCTCTTGCAGTGACTGTGAGGTCTTTCCCAAGAACCATTCTTCCCCATTTTCTAAGGTCCTCACCTTCTACAGAAAGGAGCCTTTTACTCTGGAGGCGTACTACAGTTGTCCCAAGGAGCTGCCTTACCCAGATCCTGCTATAGGTTAGGACCGTTCTTTAATCATTTATTATGGGACATATAAGAGTTTCAGTTCTTCTGTCTGATCATGTAGTCTGGAAAGTGTAATGGGGATATGTTTCCAAAGTCATGGGTCTACAGTAAAATGAGTGGAGTAACATGAAGTTTATGGACAAATAGGCTAAATAGAGATCATCCTGATGCTGGAGCAGACCTGAAAGGGGTACACTGAGAGTTATGCTGTCTTTAATGCTGCCTTACAGTATGCCATAGAGAATTCTAATAGCTGTGCTAGCACTGCTGAGTAAAGAAATGGACTTGTTTGACTTGAGTAGGATTTGATACCCTCCTGAGGGCATTGCAGTGATCCGTTGTCAGCAGCAGTCAGGTTTTACTTCACATTTAGTGATTCAGTTAATCAGATGGTGTCTTTTTTTCTCTCTGGGATTGCTTAGCTCACTTCTTGGTTCAGAAGGTCACTCCTCAAACAGATGGATCCAGTTCAAAAGTGAAAGTCAAGGTCAGAGTAAATATCCACGGTATCTTCAGTGTCTCAAGTGCGTCTTTAGTGGAGGTTCATAAATCTGATGAGAATGAAGAGCCTATGGAAACAGACCAGCATGCAAAAGAGGAAGAGGTAATAGACTGTTGCTCTTAGTACTTGGCCAATTGTGCTTAATCAGCCTTCCAAGTTCTGGGAAGGTTCTAATACTTGTGTAAGGATTTGGTAGATGCCTCAACAACTGAAAGATGTGATCAAGTACTCATTGAAGTGTGTTGCACCAGTGGCAGATCTTCTTGATGCCAGGACTGTGGGGTATAAATGAAATTCCTAGTTGTGGAGCTGTTGCTTGCCTAGATTAGAAGTTTATAGCTTGCATCTTGAGACTCTAGGTTCCGTTCTGTTCCTTTTGCCAAAGAGCACTAGGTGATGTGATCAGCCTAGGAGCTGAAGCAGTGATCTGCATATGCATTGCTTAATACGTCGAATTGGATCTCTTTATGAATTTCAGAAGATGCAGATAGATCAGGAAGAGCAGCAGAAGACTGAAGAACAACAGCAGGCCCAACCTGAAAATAAGGCTGAGTCTGAAGAAATGGAGGTAATGCGACCATTTGAGACTTCTGTTTTATAGGATACACTCACACACTACATATTCCCTTGAATCTTCCAGAAGTATTTGCTGCTTCTGTCATAGCTCTGGAAGCTGAACTTTCATTGAATTGTATGGGTAGTCTGCGTTGTGATTAGAGCTTTGGGAGTGCATAACTGGTATGGATAATTAATTGCAGACCTGGCAAGTGTTCTAGTATTGATAAAATGAGTGAACTCTTTGTGTAGCTTTCAATAACTTAAATGCTAGAGAAGTATGAAGTCATTGACTGCACTGCTGCGGTGTTTTCAGTGTGCCTGGAAAAAGTCAGTGGTTGCCTTCACTGCCTCTGACTAGCAGCTGCAGTGACCGGTAGCACGTAGCTCTGATGCTGAGGTGCACCGACGCAGTCCCACTTTCTCTATTATTAGTCTTGCATACTCTGTGAGCTGACTGGTGATGTTCGTACCTTGAACGTATTTCTTTAATGCAGACTACTCAGGCTGACTTGAAAGACAAGAAAGTGGATCAACCGCCTCAAGCCAAGAAGGCTAAAGTAAAGACGACCACTGTGGACCTCCCCATTGAGAACCAGTTGGTGTGGCAGATAGGGAAGGATATGCTGAACTTGTTCATTGAGAACGAGGTAAACTCTTACTTGCCCAAGTTAACATTCCACTGTTGAGCTCCAGAAATTTTGCGGTTTGAGCATGGTTAATGGATAAGGGTCATCAAGGGAAGATGAAAAGACTCATGCAGAGCCAAGATACGTTCTTCCCATTAGCGAATGATGTAACACAGGGTGATTACTTCTGAGATCACCTGCAGTTAAAGGTGCTCAATGGCTGCTGCCATCAGGGTGAAAGTTCCTCAACCAGGGCAAGGTTTGTTGGGTGTCCCACCAAAACTGACGTGAGCCTTCATACATGTGCTGCGTTTAGAACAGTTCTGTAAATAGCACCATTCGAAAATCTTCAGTCAGAGTTAAGCTTTTAAGGTATCCTAGCAGTATATGGTAAATAACGACCTTTGTGGCTAACTAGCTTGGCAACTTGTTCACAGGGTAAAATGATAATGCAGGATAAACTAGAGAAGGAGCGGAATGATGCCAAGAATGCTGTGGAAGAATATGTGTATGATATGAGAGACAAACTGTGCGGTATTTATGAGAAGTTCGTTAGTGAAGATGTAAGTACTGCTTACTTGGTGCCTTCTGATGGCTTTCTCTACAGTAAACAGTTGTGTTGTCATAACCTGTGACCTGTGTTGGGTGCTGTCTTTACTTAGACTGTCTTCAGACTTTAAATGAGGAGAAATAGCTTTTAACCTTTCTGGCTATGCAGATGACCATCTAAATATGGCCTGAGTACCTGCAGGTGGTACCCCGCATGCATGGTGCGTTCTCTTCCAAAGCAGTTGCAGCAGTTAAGGTGTTATCAGTGTATGTTTTGAGGCTGAAACAGACCAGGTGCATGTGCACAATGGTTTTAAGGTTTTCATACATCTTACTCTATTCTACTTCTTTGTCAGTATTTAGGAGTAATTTAAAGAATAAAAACCTCAAAGACAGCCCTACCTGGGCACAAAATCCTGGGATTGGTCTGGCTAAATGTGGGTACCTGTGTCTGGACAGGTTGCCCTAAAAGTCTCTTGGTGTTACTAGCTAGTGTTGGTGTGCTAGCTCTGAAGTTAGGGGGCTGTGGTAATCAAGGTGTGTCACTGCAAACTCCTGCCTGGATCCCTGTTGATGGCAGTGGGAGCCTTGCCTTGTAGAGCGCAGGCACCTCCATCAGAGTCAGAGCTGGGCCCAGTTGAGTGGGATTCATCACTCCCTCACTAAAGAGGACTTTCTCTGTTCTCAGGCTTGCTTGTGGACTGACGATGAAAATGTGAATAGAAAAACAGGGCTGGGGGGAGAGGCTTCTGTGCGACAGTATTGGTCTAAACTGTGATGGAGGCTTCTTCCTTAGCCCTGGTCTCCACCACAAAGCCATACTGAAGGAGATCTGATGTCTCACTAAAATAGAGTTTCAAACAAGTTCTCACCTTTTTAGACTGTCACCCTTCCAGGAAGGTCCTGAGCATCGTTTAGTTCGAACAGAATGTCTCACCTGCCTGTTCTGTGTGGTTGCTTCAGGATAGAAACAGTTTCACGCTGAAGCTAGAGGATACAGAAAATTGGCTTTATGAAGATGGTGAAGACCAACCCAAGCAAATTTACATTGACAAGTTGGTGGAACTGAAGGTAAGTGGTTCTTGGATGCAGTAAGTTCCAGTGGGAATGTGGAGGGCTTTGATTAGGGAGAGAGCTCTCAGAGCTCTACTGATGCAGCGATGACCACTGCACTGCAGGATCATGGCTGTGTGGATTTTGATACCTGCTGTTCTCTTTCAGGCTCTGGGTCAACCTATTCAGGCACGGTATCAAGAATCAGAGGAAAGACCAAAAGCATTTGAGGAACTGGGGAAGCACATTCAGCAGTACATGAAAACTGTTCTTGCGTTCAGAGCAAAGGTATGTATGTGATTTCTGGCAGGTCCAAGCCAAGTGCTGCAGATCTTCTCTGCATTTTAAGTCAGCTCATTCGAAAAGCCGGTGCACCCTCCGGGCTGTGTTTTCAGAAGCGGATGTTGGCGTGAAAACCTGACAGTCTTTTCAGTGCATGAGGCGTTGATTTCCTCATGGACTTCAGCTCTCTGATTAGAGCTGTGGGGGATCAGCTGAACTGCTCTGCTGGCTCCAAAAGCCTCCTGCCTAAATGGGTTTTCTGGTGGGGGGAAGATCAGCATGCAGTGCGCTTGTGCAGATGCCTGTTTCGAACAGCTCCTCCCGCTTTGCTGTTTCAGGATGAACAGTATGACCACCTGGATGAAGCAGATGTGGCGAAAGTGGAGAAGAGCACGAATGAAGCTACGGAGTGGATGAACAACCACCTTAATCTCCAGAACAAGAGAAGTCTTACGTTGGACCCAGTGATAAAAGCGAAGGACATACAAGCCAAGATTAAAGTAAGTCTTTGCACGTAATTCATTGCATTTCCATGAATCTCTCTGATTATTCGTCTCGTTTATCATGCTCGGAGGGAGGCCTTAAGATGAGAAACCTGTGGTGGCAGGACAGTGACTGGGTGTTAATCTCTTAGTTGTTGGGGAGCACCTGCCTGTGGCTTGAATATCCAGCTGGTGGCCAAGTTCACCTGAGCAGCAGGTTAAAGTAGAGCTGCTGTTGGATGAACCCACTTCTACTCACGCTCTGTTTGATTTCCAGGAATTGACAAGTGTTTGCAATCCTATCGTCCGAAAACCCAAACCCAAAGTTGAGCTCCCAAAGGAGGAGCAGAAGCCACCTGAACCCAACGGACCTGTGGATGGGCAGGGTGAAGGCAACACCGCGGCCCCCACTGCTGAGCAGAGCGCCGCCGCCCCCCCGGCTGCTGAGAAGAAGCTTCCAGAGATGGACATTGACTGAGTTTCAGCACCTGTTTATATTATGGCGAACTCCAATAAAGCTTTAAGTTGTCAACTTTGTATGTCTGAATACAGAGTGAAGCAAGTGCATAGCACAGCGCTCGTAGGAACTCCTGGAGCGGTTGGGTCAGTGCATTGACCCGACGCTCAGTGCCTCGCTCAGATAAGCAGCATTTCTCACCATTGTGGTTGTATTTAGGAGTGTTGGTATTTAGGAACAGCCCTAAGCTCATGCTCTGTTTGTAGTGTCCATGGCACGTTGGCCTTGATGTAAAGGGGTGAAACAGCAGCGCTGTTCTGGGATCCTACCTGCAGGTGGCCCTGCCCTGTGGTTCTCTGTTCCCTTCACTGGTGGCACAGTGGCAGTTGGTGCCATGGCCCTTGGTGTGGAGGCTGCTGGGGACTGGGGGAAGCTCCCACCAGAGGCTATGGCAGAGCCTTTCCATCATCTAACTCACCATCATCTAACCCTTGCCTTAGTGTTAACACCGCTCCAGCTGATTCATGTGCCCTCCGACAGCACCTCGTTACACAGGGTTGCAGAGCAGGGGCTGGTACTGTTGTGTTAGCGGGTACCCTCACATCATGGACCTGCATGCCTGGCACACGTTCAGAGGAGCAGCTCCTGTGGATCCCTGCATGAGCTCCTGGACAGGGAGTGTGTGTGCCTGGCCACTTCCCCCCACTCAGACCGTGTCTGTAATGAGCTTAGCTGCTTGTAGCAAGAGTGAATACTTGTACTTCTGCTGCCTGCACTGAGCGTTGACTCTGACTTGCTCCTAACTCTTCCAGGGACTATGCTTGCTTCCATGGGGATATGCTTGCTTCCATGAGGCCTTCAGTTGGAATGCTTGGGGTTTGGTTTGGTTTTTTTCCCAGGAAAAGGAAGACCTGACACATTTTGGCTTTTTTTTTCTATGATCTTTATGCAATGATTTGCTTCTAGTACTGATTGTCATTAATCTTGCAACCATTGATTTGTATCTGTTATATCCAAACCTGGAACACCCGTTCAGATACTGCAAGAAATAAATGCACTGGATTCTACCCCATCACCTTCTCCAGCTCTTGATTGCAATGCAGAGGCAGTGGTGGGGGAGCAGCGTCCTTCCCCCCCCTGTGCAGGGCACAGCTCAAAGCCTTTAATGCCCTTTGTGCTGCTGTGGGTGAAGCTGCAGTTGTCAGACCCTGATTCAGACCCCTTTAATGAAGCAGAACTGGAGAGGGGCTTTGGACAAGGGATGTAGGGACAGGCCAAGGGGAATGGCTTTAAGCTGCCAGAGGGGAGACTGAGATGAGCTCTTAGGCAGAAGCTCTTCCCTGTGAGGGTGCTGAGGCGCTGGCACAGGGTGCCCAGAGAAGCTGTGGCTGCCCCATCCCTGGCAGTGTTCAAGGCCAGGTTGGACACAGGGCCTTGGAGCACCCTGCTCCAGTGGAAGGTGTCCCTGCTCGTGCAGGGGTTGGAGCTGGAGGAGCTTTAAGGTCCCTGCAGCCCGAACCGCTCCGTGTTCCTCTACCGCGGACCGGGGCCCGGTACCGGTGGAAGGGTGCTGGCGCTGTTATCCCCGCTCCCGGCCCGGGCTGGTCCCGCCAGGCGCTACGGGCCCTCCCAGCCGCTGGGGGCGCTGCGGCGGGCGGAGCCGTGCGCTGGGCAGCGGGGCCGGGCCCCCGCCTCCCGGCAGCCGCTTCCTGTCCCCGTGCGTGCCCCACCGCGCTGACCCCGGGCTCCCTCGTCTGAGGCCGCTGCCGGGGCACGGTGAGGCCGGAGCGGGGCGGCGGGCAGGGCCGGGCAGGGCAGGGCCGGGCCGGGAGCAGGCCTCTCGGGTGCCGCGGGGCCGGGCCTCCGTTCGCCCCGGCCGCCGTAGAGCCCCGGGCGCGGCGGGGTGGGGATAAGCTACGGGGGGGGGAGGCATGGCCTGAAAATGCGGGTGTCTGCTCTCCAGGTTCCCTGCAGCCCCTTCAGGCAGTGGCGCTGCTCCGAGGTCTCCCCGCCGGGAGCCCTCTCTTCTCCAGCTGACCCAGCGCAGCTCCCAGCGTGTCAATGCAATAGTGAGAGCGCGGAGGGGGCTCTGAGCGTTCCTCTGCCCGCAGGTACCAGCGCCACGACCTCGCACCACGGAGCTCACCGTGTCCGTGCCTTACCGGAGCTGAAGCCCATGAGCTGCCGTGCCCCAGAGGAATGAGCAGGGCCCCCCGCCGCTGCCCCCGGTGCGTGACCAGAACCTGCCGCTTGCCCCTGCGCCGTGGTGAGGACAAGGTAATCCCTTAAACGTGGCCTCATTTCCCTAAACCTGGCACTCAAAGGGGACAGGAGGTGCCTGCGAGGTGTCCGTGCGGGAGCTGAAGCGGCTCATTACTGTTGTCAATGACTTTAGTCGTAAATTGGGCTCTTTGCTTGGCTTAGAGGGCCGCTACTGACCCATTGGCCTCGGGGTTTCTTGGCTGTCCCCTTCAGACATTAGCTCGATGGCCCTGGGTCACTTCTGCAGCTCTGTTTCAGCTGCTGGCAGAGACCATTTCCTTTTTGACTTCTCAGTGTTGAGGGGGTTTATTTTATACATTCATCAATATCCTTTCGTCTGTAAAAAGGCTTAATTCTGTTTTACACTGTTACATAGAATCGTGGAATAGTCAGGGTTGGAAAGGACCTCAAGATCACCCAGTTCCAACCCCTGCCATGGGCAGGGACACCTCCCACTAAACCATGGCACCCAAGGCTCTGTCCAACCCCACCTTCAACACCGCCAGCGATGGAGCATTCACAGCTTCCCTGGGCAACCCATTCCAGTGCCTCACCACCCTCACAGTAAAGAACTTCCTCTTCATATCCAGTCTAAACTTCCCCTGTTTCAGTTTGAACCCGTTACCCCTTGTCCTCTCACTGCAGTCCCTAATGAGGAGTCCCTCCCCAGCATCCCTATAGGCCCCCTTCAGATACGTCTGTTACTTGGGTTTGTGAATCTTACAGCAGTATAAAGTAGAGACCCCAGGTGATTCACTTGAGTGGGATGTGTGAACTCGGTGGATGCTGGAGAGTGCTTTTAACTCCACAGGAGGTTTAAATGTCTTCAGAAGACAAAGAAGCTCAGGAGGATGAGCTGCTGGCGCTGGCCAGTATCTATGATGAGGATGAGTTCAAGAGAGCTGAGTCTGCCCAAGGGGGAGAAACAAGGATTTGCCTGGAATTGCCCCAAAACTTCAAAGTATTTGTGAGTGGTGAGTTGAGGCGTTCTTGTTATCCCAGAAATAGGCTTGACCGAGGGGGTACCCTGGTTCCTGCGCTGGTGACCTGCAGGGACACTGACCCGAGCCATGCCTGGCCCCGGCTGTGCTCACGGCGGTCCTGGGGCTTGTGTTGGAGCAGGGATTTCACCCTCCTCCATTCAGCCTCCATGGTGACCTTTGAAAGCAGAGATGAGTAAAGGATTTCCTTGGAATGACTGAGTTCATTTATTGTTCCTTTCCTTGAGGCTGTGCCTCCCCAGGTTCTCAGTTTGTGCAGGACCCGGTGCTTCCCAGCTCCGGTGTTCACTGACTTCAGGGGATAGCTGCAGCCCCGGGAGAGTTTGGTATTTAGTGCTGATCCATTAGTTCTGAGCCCAGAGATCCATCACATGGGGAGACCCCCCCGGGTGCTGCCGTCCACAGCTCCGGAGCATCCGTTCTCACTTGTTGGTGTCGTCTCAGGTTCAGGCGGCTCCGGAGGCAGCCTCCAGACGGGTGGATTCGAGCACAGCGTCTGCTTCCTGCCCCCCCTCGTGCTGAACTTCGAGCTCCCTCCTGACTACCCCTCCACCTCCCCGCCCGCCTTCACCCTCAGTGGGAAATGGCTCTCCCAGGCCCAGGTTTGACAACGTTTTAACAGAGCTTTTGTGGTCATGAACAAGTTCGTAATTGACAGTGCCCCAGCGCAGCCGGGAAACGAAAGACAGAAACAGACCTAAAACCACAGACTGGGTTGGGTTGGAAGGGACCTTAAAGCTCCTCTAGCCCCAGCCCCTGCACGGGCAGGGACACCTTCCACTGGAGCAGCTTGCTCCAAGCCCCTGTGTCCAACCTGGCCTTGAGCACTGCCAGGGATGGGGCAGCCACAGCTTCTCTGGGCACCCTGTGCCAGCGCCTCAGCACCCTCACAGGGAGGAGCTTCTGCCTAAGAGCTCATCTCAGTCTCCCCTCTGGCAGGTTAAAGCCATTCCCCTTGGCCTGTCCCTACAGGCCCTTGTCCAAAGCCCCTCTCCAGGTTTCCTGTAGCCCATTTAGGCACTGGAGCTGCTCGAAGGCCTTAAACACAACATATAAGGTCTTAAAATATCAGGTCTATGAACAATGACATTGCTTTTTCAGTTGGCTCTTCTCTTGTTTCCCACTTGTTTTAATTTGGTTGCTGTTCTGAGGAATGAAAGCTCGCATCTGTGAGTGTGGTATTTGTATTTTATGTATACATTTAAAGCTCCAGGGGCTGAGGTGGCAGCTTGGGCTAAGGAGGACTCTGGGAGGGAAAGAAAACAGTAATGGCTTGTCAGAACTACTGAAGTCTGGAATTGCTTTTCCTTTCCTAGCTCAGTGCCCTTTGCAAGCACTTGGACAATGTCTGGGAAGAGAATCGAGGCTGTGTGGTCTTGTTTGCCTGGATGCAGTTTCTGAAGGAAGAAACACTGAGTTACCTCAATATTTCCTCCCCATATGAGCTGCAAGTGTGCCCCCAGGGCAGCGGGCAGAGCAGGACAGCTTTGGTCCCTCCTGGTGCGGAGGACTGTGGCGGTGCAGCGGGCTCTGCTGCGGCTGAGGAAGAAGTCACGGATGCGAGAGCCGTGCAGGATGTGGAATCACTGTCGAGTCTGATCAGGGAGATCTTGGACTTCGATCAGGCCCAGAGGAGGAAGTGCTTTAACAGCAAGATGTACTTGTGCAATATCTGCTTCTGTGAGAAGCTGGGCAGTGAGTGCATGCACTTCACCGAGTGCAGCCACGTCTACTGCAAAGCGTGCCTCAAGGACTACTTCGAAATCCAGATCAGGGACGGGCAGGTCCATTGCCTCAACTGCCCAGAACCCAAGTGCTCCTCTGTAGCCACGCCGGGCCAGGTAATAGCAGTGTGTGAGCAGTGGTGATAGCGTTCTGCTCCCTTGCCCATCATTACAGAGGACAAGGTGTGGCTTTTCCTGGGGAGCACTGTGAACAGATCCGGGGAAATGCTTTTTGCATACGCTGAGTCACGCTGAGGCATCTGAGCTAAACCTGCATCACTCCATGCATGTTTTGCCTGCTTTGTCCACCCTGGTGTCGGGCAGAGGCCTGAATGAATGTCCCATTGCTTTTCATGCTGCATGCTTTTCCTTTCATTAATGAATCATGAAAACAGCGTTTCTAAAAGTGTTGTGATGAGCTACTGGGGAATGCAAAGCAGATTCACTCCAGCTGCAGGTCTTTCATTGCCTCACTGTGGCTGCAGGTAGCAGGCTCAGCATTTCCAGTGCATCTGATCTGTCTGTAGTCTCTGTTCAGGTGAAGGAGCTGGTTGGAGAGCAGCTCTTTGCGCGCTATGACCGCCTGCTCCTGCAGTCGAGCTTGGACCTGATGGCAGACGTGGTGTACTGCCCTCGCCCGTGCTGCCAGACCCCCGTCATGCAGGAACCGGGCTGCACCATGGCCATGTGCTCCCAGTGCAACTATGCCTTTTGCACCCTCTGTAAGATGACCTACCACGGGGTCTCCCCCTGTAAAGTCACCGCAGGTGAGTCTCTGTTTCAGAAATGGCGTGAGCAGTTAAGGTTTGCATAGAAAAGACTGAAAGTCAGCAGTTAAGCAGAGACACTCACCACCACGTGAGCTTCCCCAAAGATCAGACTCATCTGGAGCTGGTCTGCTGCAGGCAATTGAAGATTACTCCTTTGATGATGCTCCACAGCTCAGGAGGTCCCTCAACTGCTGATTGCCAAATGCTGAGAGGCCACAGCAGGGCAAGAGTTTTACATGTGCCTTTTCCTGCCCTTTCTGTGAGTCCACCACTTCCCGTTGTTAGGGTTCTTGCTGGAATTGGGGGGCTGCTTCTCTGTTCGGCCTCAAAATCCTGTGACAAAGTTTCATTAAGTGCATGCTCAGAAAAAACATTCCCATTTTTCAGCTTATTCTACGTTTTAGACTAGTCCATTGGCTGGCCTGTTCTATAATGGTGTAAATATATATGTAAAGTATAACAGAGTAAAACTGTTGAATTTGGGGGTAGAGAGGCTTTAATGTTCTCATGTATTCTAATGCCTTCCTTTTTAATCAGTTATGTTAGTTTCCTTTGAGAGTATTTATGCTGTTACTTGCTCGCCTCCTTTATGTAATATCTGACAAAACCTGTTTTATTTCTTTTGTGTTTAATTTGGGCTGGTTTTGATTTATTCCCCAGAGAAATTGATGGCTTTGCGAAATGAATATTTAGAAGCAGATGAGGCAACGAAAAGGTTCTTGGAACAACGCTATGGCAAACGGGTGATTCAGAAAGCTCTTGAGGAGATAGAGAGCAAAGAATGGCTAGAAAAGAACTCAAAGGCTTGTCCCTGCTGTGGTACTCACATAGAGGTAAGCACGGGGGGGAGAGGTGGAGGAGTCATAGTAACTCTGCACAGAAAGTCAGACTAAGTCAGTTCTGTGCTTAGGCTGGAACAGAGATGGATCTGCAGGTGCCACGTTCACCAGCGAGGGCAAACTGCTAGGAAATGCTGACAGAATTTTCTCTGTATTGTATAGAAAAGGAGGTGACATTTCTGGAGCTCGGGGCCTTGAGTAAATACAGCAGCTGGGATTGTTCAGACTCCAGGACTAAAATGACCCAGGTTTTCTGTGGATCCGCATGGATCCCTTTGTTTTCCATGTGTTTCAGGCTACTGCTGTTTCAACAACAGCCAGGAAATACAAATAGCTTCAGAAAAATACTGATTGCCAGCCTGATTATTGTTATTATTAGAGCCAATGTGCCATTTGTGACTGTAGCTTCTAACCTTTGCAGCAGGGAGAAAACGTCAGGGGTACGATGGAGCCAGGGTACAGTGAGGGGCTGTAAGGAGTGTTACCAAACAGAGCCAGGCCTGAAGACTGGCACAGTGAGACTTGGTTATTGCCATTTCTTGTTTTCTTCCGCTCAGAAACTCGATGGGTGTAACAAGATGACGTGCACGGGCTGCATGCAGTACTTCTGCTGGCTCTGCATGGGCTCTCTGTCAAGGGTGAACCCCTACAGGCACTTCAATGATCCATCCTCCCCCTGCTTCAACAGGTACGTGTTCACCTCATCACCCTCACAGGGCAGAGCCTCTCCGTGCCTTCTGGTGTAACATGCTGCAGAGGTGCAGAGCAGCTCTGTTCAGATCATGCTGATTGACCAGGGGCGCTGCAGCACCAGTGGTTTGTGATACTGAAGATGCTGAAACTTGTGGCTTTTGTAGCTTTTGTCCCATTTAGATTGATATTTTTGGTAGGTGTTTTACGTTTTTTACACCCTGATGTGAGTTGCTGGCTGCCTTGCAGGTTGTTTCAAGCCATGCGTGCTGAGGAGGAGTACTGGGAAGATGAAGATGAAGATGAAGAGCAGTAGCTCTCTCTAGCAACACCACTGAGCAAACCAGAATCAGGCGCTTCCAGTTTCATGTCAAGTTTGTTTGCTTTCCCCTTCTATTGTGTGATAGAAGAGTGGTACCAACCTCGCACTGCAGGGTCCTCACCCTTCAGAGGCTGTGGTCAAAACCAAAGGAGAGCATTTCACCCATCCTGCGGCCAGGGTCACTGTGGAAAGCCCTGATAATCCTATTGATTGTTAAAGGCAGATGCAGCCAGTCAGAAGTCTCAGTGTTGATGGTGAATTCACTTGTCTTGCTTCTTATCTTGCCAGTGCTTGAGGCACTGACCCAAGTGAGTGGCCAGTGAGGGGGTGGAAAGCATCAGTCAGATATTGAAATACATGTTCATGAATACATAGTTGAGAATGAGCTGAATTCTCGAAGATACTGAAATGCCCTTCTCAGATGATGAAGTAATTTATTTTTACTGACTCTTCGTGAAAGATGATTAGTTTTGCTTCTGGACTAGATCCCTTGTTTCCACTGTTCTTGCACTTCATGCTGTTTCAAACCCCACATGGCTTCTCTGGCAGCCCAGCGAGTGGTGCTGTGAGCGTGGCAGTGAGTGCTGGGGGAACTGCTCAGTTTGAAGAAGTTTTTCCATTTGCAGAATGGTCTAAAACTGTTGAATTTAAAACGTTGTCTCTTGGGTTCAAATCAAAGAGCAAGGGCCGGGGGTAGCTCAGGCACCGGCAGGCTCTTTAGAGGCTCAAGGTGAATTCCTCTCACTCAGTTCTGGTTGACAGTAAATACATTTATACTCAGATACCTGGCCAAAACAAGTACTGATTTAGTGCTCTCCGCGGAGGATGGGAGGGTCTGCGCTGTTCGAACTGGCAGTGATTAAAAGCATGAGCTGGTAAGAGCGGATCTTGTCTTGGTTTAGGCTGTGGGAGAGTGTGTAGGGAAAATTCACGTTGTGTATGGTTTAAATTGTATTTCCTGCACCTTTCACCTGCACTAAATTCACTTTAAGACAGCAAACACAGTTGTCTCCCTGTTTGTCTTCATTATGGCATGCCTGTGGCAGTGCAGGTCTGTGCCTGGGTGGTGATGGCTGCTGGCTCCTGTGTGCCATGGGGCTGAGTCACTCGACTGCAGAATGACACAGAGCAGAGTGGGGCTGGTGCAGAGCTCTAGTGTGAAGCTGCACGGGGTGTGTTCTGCTCAGAGGTTTGGCTGTTCATGTTCAGAGTGACCTCGCACCCAGATTGCTCACGTTTTCCCTGGGATCCAAGCCCCGGATGCCCGGTGGCTGTTCACGATGCCACACGGATTACTGCAGAGGGTGAAACCAGCTCTGAGCTGCAGTTCCCACTGTAGTTCCCACTCCGGGCACAATTTTTAACTCCAGAAGCTGCCTGCTTTCAGATGGGAATGTTTGTGACAAGGAATGGAATGTGCTTAAACCCTGGCCTCCTGCCTCGGTGGAGATGGTGCTGGAGCTCTCAAACCTACAGGAGGCCAGGCAGGTCCCTTCTGCCAGGACAGAGGTGGGCTGAGGGCAGAGCTGGGACACTGGAGGGTATGTTGGGATGGAAAGCTGTGGCTGGGGATGTCTGCCAGAACCACCACAGCGCAAGTGCTATGGGGAGTATTTGAAGGTGCTGCAGTGGCCTTCCTCTGCTTTCACAAATGGTGCATGGAGGGGAAGAGGAGTGATGTGGTCACCACTGTGTGTGGCACTCAAGGACAGACCCCTGAGGAGGGGGCAGGCAGGGGACTGCACTCATAGGACAATCAGTGCTGCAAAGGTAGGACAGATAACCCCAAACCCATCTTCACAGACAGAGCAGGGCAGGCAGCTTGGGTACTGTGGTGCTATTTCCTCCTTGTTTTTTCTCCCCTCTTGCAAACCTCACCCCTATTTCTGTGTGCACAAAAGGAGCATAAGGTTATGTGCAAGTACTGTGGTACTGGGCACAGAGCTGTGACCTCCTCCTTTAAAGGCCTAAGAGCCATTTTTATGTGGCAGGACAGGAGCACAGCAGGTGTGTGGTGGAAACCTGCCAGCAAACACTGGCCGAGGCCTGAAGGAGGGAGCAGCAGTGGCTGTTCCTACCAGACTCTTTCAGCACAGCTTTGGTTCTAGGTGCTGCTGAAAGCTTGTGCAAAATGACAGCTCTTTCTCATGCTTCGAAGGTTTTGTTCTGCTCAAAGACCGTGTTCCCAGCCCTGCTGACCCGCAGGAACTGTTCTGTGTTTCATGAGCACAGTGAAACTGAGCACCAGGTACAAACGTGAGTGTTCAGAAAAATTAAGACATTTAGTGGAGAAAGTTACATCACAGAGCAACAGCTTACAGCACTTGTGATGGAGAGAATGAATGCTGCCTGCTTTGTCTTGGCCCTCACGTGGTAACATCTGATAGGAAACCGGGAATCAAGTTCCAGAATTCGTGGGGTCTTGTCAGTACAGGCTCTTGTCCACCAGTGTGGGACTTCCGTAATTCCAGAGGGAACGGTTCTTCATTGAGGCTTACTTGGCATTTCCTTTGTAGCAACAGGAAAAACACAGGAAGGGGCAGCAAGGGAACTTACTGCTTCAACTTTGTCTGGTTCAAAGCAGGGTTCAGCCAGGGCTTTATCCAGTCGGGTTGTGAGATGCTCTTGAGGACAGAGACTGCAGAGCCCCCTCTGGGGGACCTGCCCCACTGCTTGGCTGTCCTCACCCGTAGGCTTCTTCCTTATATCCAGTCTGAGCATCTCGGAGTGATTTGTGGAGGGAATGACACGCAGGGTGCTTGACCTAACTGCAAGGAATACATCCCAAAGCCTTGACCCATTTGGTTTCTGCAACATTGTACTTCTGTGTCTCTCCATATTTAAGTTCTGCAGCCTTCAGTCCACGTGAGCAGAGCTGCTCCATGGGTGAAAACAGCTCATTCTCCACCGACTTCATCTTCAGAGAACAAGGCAGTGGCAGAAGCTTGTGGAATGCAGTGCACTGGATCCATCCACATTTGGTTAGTCAAGGCAGGTGTTGGGCATGTTTTTAATGGAGAGAAGCAGCACATAATCACTTTGCTAATTTAGGAACAAATCTGAGTTTCTGCAGCAATTCCCTTCTTTCACAGCTGGTTTGCAGCAGGAAAGCTGGCTCAGCACTGCTCTGAACAGCCATATTAATCACTGTATGGCTTCTTGGTGTGGCTTCTTTCTTCTCCAGTCTCCTTCATGCTGTATAAGGGTTCCACAAGCTTGTTGTGAACCAGCATTAAACCTGATGGAGGAAGTAAAAAGATGATTTCAGCAGACATAATAAGGCAACATTCTCTGTCATTGGATACTAATGAAATTACTCATCACTACAGTCCCTGTTCCTTTGCTCCCATTCCCATGCAGTTAAGCATCTACCTTTGCACTTCTGTTATTGCTGCAAACCTCAGCTGTTACAGTTCAGAAATGTACTCCTTGGGAGTTGAGTATCAGAAACATCTAATGAAAGCAGGGTTTGTGCCTCTTAAAAACTAAATACAACAGGTATTGGCCTGAGCAAACACCCACCTTTAAAGTATTTCACAGTCTTAACTTTGAGTTCCAGCGTGGCGTCCTCATCACACACAAACACGGTGTTGGGGTGCTGCTGGAAGGCAGATACTGTCCACATGTGGTTGACACCTTCCTCAATTGCTTTGTACAAAGCAAAGGCTTTGTGGGCTCCTGTGATAAGAATCATCACCTGGACCCCAAGACACAGAAGATGGCAGTTAGGGTCTGGAAGATGTGTTCAGAGCACACACTCTCCCTGCTGAACAAAGAGAGCTGCCCTGGTCCCTAATGGGAAGAGCTCCATCATCCTGCACAGAGGCACTTCACTCTGTCACAGTTCTGGCTGCCTTTTATTTGTCAATGAAGTCGAGGTACAGACTCCATTAAAAGCTGTCCCAGGTTTCATGGTCTGCTGGTGGAACATCAAGTCAACCTGTGATTCTTGCAGTTATTTCCCCAGGTGAGATATTTAATCAAACACATCCTCCCAAACCTTCCTAGCTCCTGAGGATAACAACTGTACTGCAGGGTTACACAAACCTAACGGTCAGTAGAGCAAAAAAGGAACATGGAGCAAGAGGATCAGGTATGCAGCTGTCTGCAGCAGGAAAGGCATAAACTGGCCTACACCAGCAGGGTGCATTGCAGCTCCAAAACCGAATCATCTTTAGCTGCTCTAGGAAGCCCTGCTCAAGAGCTACGGTATGGAGTCACTGCTTTCCTCCTAACCTCTCTGGCATCCATGACCGTGCCTACTCCGACAGTCAGAGCCATTGTGGGGACTTTGGAGAGGTCACCATCAAAGAACCTGGCGTTGGCCAGTATCGTGTCCATAGCCAAGGTCTTCACTCGTGTCCTGGATACCAAACTTGACCCAGGCTCGTTGAAGGCAATGTGACCATCCGGGCCAATACCTGTGACAGAGACAGTTTGAGAAGGTCAGTGGCTGTGCTGGTTGTCATGGGGAGCAGAGACAACAGCACTCCCTTTAGAGGGACACTCAGTGCTTCCAGGAACAGATACACATCTTGCCATTTTCTGCTCAAGCTCAAATTTGCTTCTGGTAGGAATGACAGCAAAAGCCCCATCAGGCAAACTGATGGGAAAAGCTTGCCTTCAGTAACTCTGTGCTCAGAGGGCTCTGACTGCTCCTGGCACTGTCCTGTTAGCACTGGCAATAGTGATACTTTTTGTATTTGGTCAATTCTAGCGCTGCCTGTTTCTCCTGCTAATCATTTCCTGAACAATTCACTTACTGGATTGAAATACTTCAAATGGGAGGAGCAGTGCACTGGAAGGCAAAGCTGCCAGCACACGAGTGCCCAGGGCAATGAGCATAGGGTGGCTTTCATTGCAGATCCACTGCACTGCACAAGAACAGTCCTGACAGTACATGGGCTAGCTGGTGGAGGAAAGGCAGTGCTTCCTGCCAGTGGTGCTAAGAGGCTATCAGGCTTTTGGGCCTCACCTCCCACAAAGAGTTCGATTCCTCCGGCTGCCTGGATTTTCTCCTCGAACGTGTCACACTCCGCCTGCAGATCCGGGGCGTTCCCATCCAAAATGTGAACGTTTTCTGCCGAGATGTCGATGTGCTTAAAGAAGTTATTCCACATGAAGGAATGGTAACTTTCCGGGTGATCCCTCGGGAGACCTGGAAACAACAGAGCATGGACAGGCCTAAGACCACCTGAAAGAATATCCCCCATAACATAAGCCACCTCTGTGCCCTTGCAGTGGCTTTGGTAACAGAGCTCTGCTTTTGTCTGTCATTTGTGACTCCCTCAACTTCCATGTTGGTTTTATTTCCTTAAACAGCAAAATTAAAATCACTGTAGCTCCTCCAAGCCTCCTGTAAGAGCTCCTGTATGTGCTCATCTTAACATGCAGCAGATGTTCCAGAAAGGCATGCACTGTGCCTCATCTGTTACTACCTTGAGTGCTATAAACCCTCCCTGGACTGCCTGTTCCCTAATGCTGCCTGATTAGGACTTTTCCAAGAAAATACCTTGACCAGAGCAAAAGTAGCATTAGCCAATACTAGCCTGTGTGTCTTTCACCTTTGGAACTTTAGGCTGGACACCAATCTCTCTGTACTCTTTCTTCTCAAGAGGCTGTTTCAGCACAGCTTGCTTCGTAAACGAAACAGTTCTCTGCTATCTCAACAGGAGTGCTCATTGTTACAGGAGGGCAATCACAAGGTAACACATTGGTCCTTGTCAAGCACCTGAAGCTAAAGTGACCTTTATAATGCAAGGGTGGTAGTTAACATTGCACAATATTGCAGGGATCCTTAGTCAATCAGTACCTAAGTTCAGGTAAAACACAGCAGTGTCCAGTGTGTATTGTACCAGACACCTGATACCCTTTAATATTTCACAGGCTCATAGAATCCCAGACTGGGTTGGGTTGAAGGGACCTTAAAGCTCCTCCAGCCCCAACCCCTGCACGGGCAGGGACACCTTCCACTGGAGCAGGGTGCTCCAAGCCCCTGTGTCCAACCTGGCCTTGAACACTGCCAGGGATGGGGCAGCCACAGCTTCTCTGGGCACCCTGTGCCAGCGCCTCAGCACCCTCCCAGGGAAGAGCTTCTGCCTAAGAGCTCATCTCAGTCTCCCCTCTGGCAGGTTAAAGCCATTCCCCTTGGCCTGTCCCTACAGGCCCTTGTCCAAAGCCCCTCTCCAGGCTTCCTGGAGCCCCTTTAGGCACTGGAGCTGCTCTGAGGTCTCTGCTTAAAGAGCCTTCTCTTCAGGCTGAGCAGTCCCAGCTCTCAGCCTGGCTCCAGCTCTCTGATCGTATTTCTTACACAGATTTCAGAGTTGTCCTGTTCACTCCCATGGCCAATGCAAACGTTACCCCTCCCGCCTTGAACGTTCCACAGGTGGGATTCTCTGCACGCACCGTGTGCTGACACCACCGCCGGGCTGCGGCACCGAGCACCGGGGCACATCAGCCCCGCTTCAGGCCCTTCGGACGTTCACACCATGCAGACACACACACAGAGCACAGCAGGTCATGGAGAACCAACGCTTCTGCTTCGCAGCCACTCACCTACATACTCGTCCATGTTGAAGGTCTTCACGTACTTGAAGGAGAGGTCCCCGTTGCGGCAGTACTCCACCAGCTTCCTGTAGCAGCCCAGCGGCGTGCTGCCTGCGGGGAGCCACCGCCTCAGCGCCGGGGACGGGACGAGGGAATGGCCCCCGCTCCCGGCCCCGGCACCCACCTGTGGGTAGCCCCAGCGTGAAGAAGCGGCCGGGCCCGGGCGCGAAGTGCACGATGCGGTTGCGGATGTACTTGGCGGCCCACTCGCTGGCCTGCGCGTACGTCTCCAGGATGACCAGCTTCATGGCGGGGCCGGGCGCCGTCTGCGCGGGGCGGGAGCCGAGCTGACGGGGCCGCCATCTTACCGCCGCCTCCCCGCTCACCCACCCGCACACCACCTACCTGCCAGCGCCGCCGCCTCCCGCTGCCGCCGCCCCGCGATCCCGTCTGCGGGCGCGGCCAGAGCCAGGGCCGAGGCCGGGGTCGGGGCAGCAGCAGCACCGCCGGCAGGGCCGCCCCCCGCGCTCGCCCCGCTCCGCTCCTCCCCTCACAGTGGCCGCTCGCCTCAGGAGCCTCGCGCCAGGGTCCGATCGCGGCCCGTGCTCCGCAGGGTCGGGGTTTTGTGTTAGAATGCACAGAAGTGGTTAAATACACCCAGTAATGAAGTGTTTGGGCAAGGTGCTCTAGTGGAAGGTGTCCCTGCCCCTGGTAGGGGTTGGAACCGGGTGAGCTTTAAGATCCCTTCAACACAAACCAGTCTGATTCTGTGAAACATCCTTATTCCTTCATGCTTCTGCTGAGGGGTCCCTGTCACTGCAGGGACAGGCACGATTCGGCCCTTCAGCCGCTCTGGGTCTCCTTCACTGACCCCTGATCCCTAAAGTGAAGCCATGAGCTGTGTGCTGGGCAGGAAAGAGCAGCTCTCGCGCTTTAAACATCTTGTAGGGACTGTTTCAGGGCAGGTTGGGGCCATTTGGGTCTTCAGCTGCAGGGACAACGAGCAGACCATGACCTGCGGGTGCTTGTGCTGCTCCTGACGGCAGCAGGACCCCCAAAGGACCTTTCTGCTCTGGCTCCGGCTGCCTTCAGCTGTGATGGAAATGTGCCCGGCCTCTCCTTGCAGTCTCGGCTCAGTGTTGAGATCAAAGCTCTTACTGCACTTACACAGCTTTTCACTTCATTAGGAGGATAAATAATAACCGGTTGCTGTGCCAGGATCCAGCCCATGCAGTGCCTTCTGGTTTTAATAATTCAACCGGCCTTGCTAGCCGAGTGCTCCTCATACTGGCTCTCATTGTGGATGCTGAGAAGTCCTGGCTTGGTTTGCACTGGGATAAGGAAGGAAGCGTGTGATGGCTGTAGCCAGACGGCTGTGGTTGGTCATGAGAAGAGTTTTCGTCTACAGAGACTAAGTGAACTGGAAGTGCCATGTGTTTGCATCAGCAGTGGTCAGCCAGCAGGCAGGGTGGTCTTTCAGTGGCTGTGGTGATGGGTGAAGAGCTGACAGCAGCATCCTCGTCCCTGCCGCAGTGCAGGGCAGCCTGGGCTCTGGTTCTGTGTGAAACAGCATTTCCACAGTTCCCATTGGGGTCATGTTGCTGGGATTGGTCCCATGGACACCGGCAGGAAATGCAGCGCTGGTGGGTTCACAGGCACAGGACTGAGGTGCTGAGCTGAACGAGACTGTGCCTCCACTGGGACCTGCCTGGGGTCTGAGCACTTCCCACGCTGTTCATGCACCAGTGGCATGCAGGGAATGTGGGGAGCGCAGCCTCTGACCTGACGCCGACAGGGGAGTTGTGGTGAAGAGCTACAGCTCTCACCACAGACTCAGTTATTGCTGCTCACCTGCAGCTTCTGGTGTGCAGGGCTCGGAAGGGAGAGAGCACCAGCACCTCAATCCTGCAGTCACCGCATCGCATCGCTCGGCGTTACCATGGAAACGGGTGCTGGAAAGCAACTACTGGAGGCACGGAGCACACAGGAACTGATTGCAAGAGACACCATGGACTTCCCACAGCAGAGAGCTGTAGGGCAACAACTGTGTCCTGCTCTGGGGTTGTTGGGTTCGTCTGCTGTCAGAGCAGCCTGTGGACACCCATCACCCATCCCTGCCCTGCCTCTGCTGTACTTTGCCCCCAAAGGAGAAATGTGGCATTTGAGGATCAGCCTTACAGCATCCTACCACGCTGCTCACACAGCCCCAATGTCAGGATGGATTTGCTTTAAATGCTGGGGGACTCTGTTGATCACAAAGGGTCTGGCTCTCGCTTTAATCTCCTGTGCAAGTGGTTTTAGCAGATACAGTGCACAAAGATGAAGGAGGCAGCTCTCAGTAAAAGCAAAACATGTTTTGATGAGAGGAAGAAACTACAATGGTACAAGGGAGCCAGGCACGTGCATCTGCCACCACAGCTGCCCCGTTCCATCCACATCCCGTGTATCTGCATGCTTTATTCAGTCTTATGTTACTTAGGAGTTGCTCCAGGGCTGGGTTATATGTGTGACTGGCACACAGGGTATTTTTAGGTATGATAATTTATGCATGTTATTGTTTCTGCATTTACAGCTAGCTGTGCAAATGTTTAAGAACTTCCTGGTATCTGAACAGGCTGATCTCCCTTCCTTGCAAAGGCAGCAGATGGAAGGAAACAAACACTTCTCTGCAGAAGAAGTTGAACCAAGGAGTTTGAACAAGCACAGCATTTTCCTTTTCTCTGTGTTGGAGTGATTAGAGAGAACAGTGCTCAGAGACCGGGGCTTTCGCTGGGAACTGCTTGGGGGCACTGGGATTTTTTCCCTAAAAAAAGCAACAATTAAAAAATTATCTCCATAAAGGCCCATCTCTCCAAATCCTGTAATCAAAGAGTCTTTTTAATATCCACCATCTGTCACCTCTCCCCGCTCCAGCATGTCCCACTTACCTTCCCACCTCTATCTCTGAGAAAAGGGGAAACAAGATTCCATGTTGGGTAGATGTGGAGGGGAGCCCTGCGAGCCCCGCTCCCTGCTTAGCTCTGCCAGCAGCACCCAAATCCCAGTTAGGAGTTTGCTGGGGGGTCACCACAAGACAATGTGCTGAGGTGGTGCATGAGCAGGCAGCTCTGGAGCGCACACATGCCAGTCCCTTCCCAATGAGGCTGTCATGGGGATTGAGATGAGATATAAGGAAGAAGCTCTTCCCTGTGAGAGTGGTGAAGCCCTGGCACAGGGTGCCCTGCTTATTTCTCACTGTTCTAGTTTTGAAACACCCTGCCTCTGGGGTTTATTATTTAGCTTGTAGAGCTCAATATTTATTACAAAGTGCAGATTAAAAGCGTTCCCTTTATTGCGCAGTCATACACAACAATTAAAGGAACGCTTGTACAGTGCTATTGCACAGTGATTTCAGAAGACTCTCTATTGCAATTCTGTAACACATTAGAATCATAGAATAGTCAGGATTGGAAAGGACATCCAGTTCCAACCCCCCTGCCATGGGCAGGGACACCTCCCACTAGACCATGCCACCCAAGGCTCTGTCCAGCCTGGCCTTGAACACCGCCAGCGATGGAGCATTCACAACTTCTCTGGGCAACCCATTCCAGTGCCTCACCACCCTCACAGTAAAGAATTTCTTCCTCATATCCGATCTAAACTTCCCCTGTTTAAGTTTGAACCTGTTATGCCTTGTCCTATCACTACAGTCCCTCATGAAGAGTCCCTCCCCAGCATCCCTATAGCCCCCCTTCAGATACTGGAAGGCTGCTATGAGGTCTCCACGCAGCCTTTTCTTCTCCAGGCTGAGCAGCCCCAACCTTCTCATCCTATTTTCATACGGGAGGTGCTCCAGTCCCCTGATCGTCCCTGTGGCCTCCTCTGGACTTGTTCCAACACTTCCATGTCCTTTTTATGTTGAGGACACCAGAACTGCACACAATACTCCAAGTGAGGTCTCACGAGAGCAGAGTAAAGGGGCAGGATCACCTCCCTCGACCTGCTGGTCACGCTCCTTTTGATGCAGCCCAGGATACGGTTGGCTTTCTGGGCTGCAAGAGCACACTGCCGGCTCATGTTCATTTTCTCATCGACCAACACCCCCAAGTCCTTCTCCGCAGGGCTGCTCTGAATCTCTTCTCTGCCCAACCTGTAGCTGTGCCTGGGATTGCTCCCACCCAGGTGTAGGACATTCAGTCACTTTCAAATACTTCCACAGCACATCCCATGTGGAAGTCAATGCAAAGCAGTGGCTTCAAGCTTCAGAACGTCTCTTGGGAGAAAAGACACTTTGCACTGGAGGAAAAGTCAAAACACACAGAGGCATGAAGTGATGTGCCCAGACCCATGTGGGGAATGAAAGCAGAACCAGTCATGCGCTATAACAACAGCGTCATCTTTCTACAGCTTTTCCCCACCTAAGAAAATCAAACACACAGAGAGAGCAGCTGGAAGAAACTGCACTGCCCCTCGTGAATTAGTCTTGCTCAGACTACATGGCCTTATTAGGCTGTGGTCTGCCTCCAGCTAGCCCCAGAATGGCTTTGACACAAACTGCTTTGCCATTTCTTCAGGATACATTCCAGCATCTTCCTGAAGACATCTGCAGGTTGCTTCTTATTTTAGTGTCTACGATGTCCAAGTCAATCAGTGCACAGCAAATCACCACTGTGGCTATAGCCTTAGGGTTATAATCCCACCTCAATGGCAAGTAAATCCATGCATGTCATCAGGACAGCTTCTAACTGCAGGGAGATTCTTAGTGCAAATGGTGAATGTCGTGGAAAGGTGAAACCAGAGAGGCTGTCAGTGCCTGCAGCTCGCATTCCAGCTCTTTCAAAGGTACCTGTGTTGCGAGAACTGTGCACTCTCCTTCTGTCTCCAGCATTTCTCAGGAGTTGCTCATTGAGGTTATTCCTGGCTAAAATCCTTTATGATTTCTGCCTCTTCTTCAACATGAGAATTGTGACGTCCATTCATCTCACTAAGGCAGCAGTGAGCTATCTACTCCTGCAAAGGCAAAAAAAGGAAAAGTCCCACCTGATTATGGCTCTGAATAATGAGCATCAGGGCATGTATTTATGACTGAGTAGTTCAAACCTATGTCCTCAGGTTTAAACGCTTCCGACTCTGAATTTGCAGCTTGGAATCCCAGGGGGGCTGATTCAGCCTTCCTCATCCTAAAGCTGATATATTTAAGTCTCATCAACCTTAGGGATTGATGTGGGTAGTTCTGTACAAGGCTGACTATAGCTGAACTGACACATAGAATATAAAGGTTACACAAGCTGGGAAGTCTCTTCACCAGTGCAACATTCAACGCAGAAACCTCTCTGAATAAACCAGGCTCTATCATTGTGTGGTTTCCTATGCGTGCTTCTTTTGGATTGAGGTTTTAAATCTGTGATGCCATCTGCTTTCTGTGGATATGAAAGATCTGATGGTGCTTTTGGAGGAGTTGGCCAACATCTCGTGTTTGCTTCAGTTGCAGTGCAGCATGTTGCAGGCCTCTTCTCTGCCTGTGCAGTACACCACTGTGGATGGCGGTGCAGGCACATGTCAGCACACCGATGGGGCATTGGTGGTGGGGATGGCTAGTGGTACTTGTGGCCAAGCCTTGGTTAATGTGGCTTAGGACAGTGCTGGTTTCTGTGGGTGACCTGGTGGGTTCTTGCTGAGGTGGCCTTCTTTTTCAGCATGGGTTCACATCAATTTTCTAACTCACTGGGTTTCACAGAATCATCATAAAATCACAGAATGGGTTGGAAGGGACCTTACACATCATCTAGTCCCAGTGCCCCTTTAGGCACTGGAGCTGCTCTAAGGTCTCCCCTTAAGGAGCCTTCTCTTCTCCAGGCTGAACCAGCCCAGCTGCCTCAGCCTGGCTCCAGAGCAGAGCTGCTCCAGCCCTCGCAGCATCTCCGTGGCCTCTGCACTCACGACAGCTCCACATCCCTCTTGTGCTGTTGGCCCAGAGCTGGACCAGGACTACCCAGAGCGCAGCAGAGGGGCAGAATCCCATCCCTAGACCTGCTGCTCATGCTCTGGGGGTGCATCCCAGCACATGGTTTAACACTTTGTATGGAAGCGTTCATTATATAATACATAATATATAATACATAACATATAACACATAATATATAATAAATATATAATATACAATATACAATATACAATATATAATATACAATATATAATATAATATAGTGGTGCACATAGCTTTTGTGGTCACTTCTGCAGCTCCCACAAACTGCCAGGAACGTGCTGCCGGCCCACAGCATCCCGCGGGCAGAGGCTCACCGGGTGCTCGCGGCCCGCTCCGGTCGCTCTCCGAGCACCAGCGGGGCCCGCCTGACCCCTGCACCGAACGCCGCTCCGGGATTTCGCTGCCGGCAGCCCCCGGTCCCGGCCCCGGCCCCGGCCCCGGCCCGTCCCTGCAGGCGGGCGGGGCGGGAGGCGGGCGCGACCGAGCGTGACGGGCGGAGGGAGGGAGCGGAGCCCGCAGCGAGGAGCGACCTGGCTGCCGCCTCCTGCGCCTCCGCAGCGCCCGTCGGGAGGCGGCCGGGCAGCGCCGCCGCCGAGACCCCATCTCCGTGCCCGCTTGCCCTCGCCCCGCCGAGCGCCATGGCGGCCGCCGAGCCCGGCTGCGGCCGGTACCAGCAGGTGAGGGGAGCGCCACGGCTCCGTAGGCCGCGCCGGGGAGGACGGGCCGGAGAGGACGGGGCCGGGGCCGGGGCCGGGCGGGGAGCCGCCGCCTCCCCCCGCGGCTGTGCCCAGGAACTCGGAGCCGGGCCAGACGTCTCCCAGGGCTGCGGGCCTGGGCCGGGCCTGCGGGCGCGGAGCCGCTGCCCCGCTGCGGGGAGAGGTGGGGAGCGGGGCGGTGACCCGGCCTACGGCCTGCGGAGGCCTCGGTGCCCGCTGGGCGCGGTGGGCCCTGGCGGCGGGCGGGCCGCGCTCGAGCTGCGAAGCGGCAGGGCCGGGGCGACCTTGCGCGCAGGCTGCGGTCCCCGGAGGCTGTTGTCCGCCCGACCCCCGCGATGCTGCAGGGCCGCTCCGCCGCGGTCCCAGCTCGCAAGTCGGGACCCCGGCTGGGCCGTGACATTACCGTTAGCTTCAGCTCATCGCTGACCTGGGGTCCCCGCTGGCGCAGACTGAAACCCCCGCAGGCCAAGACCGGCCCTACAGAGCTCCCTCGCAAATGCGGGGTTGTTCTCTCTTCCCTGCCTCCTGGGGGATCGGATGTGTTCTGTCAGGAGCATCAGCCTCATGGAGAGGGTTTGGGGCCGGTTGGATGCTTCTGTGTGATCCAGCTCCTCTGGTTGCATTCCTGACGAGCAGACGTGGAGAATTCGTTTCTTAAAGTAAGGGAGAAATCCCTCAAAATGGTACACAACACTTTTCCTGCTGATGCAGGGTTCTTCTTAGAAATCCCTGTGCTATGGCTTTGCCTTGGTAGCATTGTCAGCGTGGGTAGGCTGTCTCAGAAAATGAGATTCTCTTCAGAGATTCACTTCAGAGCATGAGATGCACTATTGGTCTTACCATGACAGCTGGAGGCCTCTGGTTTTTACATACTAGAAATGTAAAAGTGAAGTAAAACTCGGGCTTTTTTCTTTTGTTCCGTGCACAGCAGATGTTTGCTTACGAAGACAAATCTCTCAGTTGTTGTTCTTGGAAATGGCAGGTACAAATAACCAGGTAATTCACTAATTGCCTTTCCTGTCAGAGTGCTGCCATTGGCATTGACCCCCACAAACATCTTCACAAGTGTCCTTTAGAAAGGCTCTTGCTTCGTGTCCCGTCGCCGTGAGCCTGTGGAGAGGAGTGACAAACGTGCTGCTGTTGAGTTGCTCTTCGGTGGCGCTACCTGCCCCATTCGCGCAGTCCTGATCTCCTTACAGAGCAGTGTGTAAAGCTGGCGTTTCACCAGCTCCTGTGGACACATGAGGCAGGCAGAGAGCAGAGAGCGCTGCTGGCGTAGAGCAGAGCTCTGCGGGGCACTGCAGAGAGCAGCCTGCACCCCAGGGTTTTTACTGCTAATGACAAGCAGATAATGGAGGCCCCAGGAAAGCTGTGGTGTAACTGGGGTGCACAATCAGAAACTGCCCTGTAAATATATTTACTTTTCTGTAGCTGTTCAGAACTTGAGTTTTTCCCCTCCACCTCTGCCAGAACCCAGGTATTTCATAGAATGGTTTGGGTTGAAGGGACCTTCAAGTTCATCCAGTTCCAGGGATGCCTTCCACTAGAGCAGCTTGCTCCAAGTACCCTCCAGCCTGGCCTTGAACACTTATTTATGGTGGTGTAACGTGTGTTACTGCTGAACCAGCTCCTGATGCTTGTGTAGCCCCCAAAACCCCTGCAAGCTGTGAGACTAAAGATGCAGAGTTGGTGTTTAGACGAAGGGGAGATGAGAGGGTGGGAGAGTCTCTCCAGCACTGAAGGTCTTTCAACAACAGCTGATCCTTACTGTGTGCATGGATGTACAATTAATGAATGTACCATGTGCCAGTGAAGACAGACTTGTAGTGATTTGATATCTGTATGTGTGTGCTTTCAGAAGAAAGAAGTTGGTGGTGATGAGGATGATCAGACCACAGCAGGGATCGATAACTGGGTTTGAATCTGGGTGTTTCTTCTTCCACCCTGTTCCTCAGTCCTGCAGATGGGGAGTGAGGGGTGGCCGTGCACCCCCGCAGCCTCCTTGGCTGCAAAGTGGCAGCCTGTGTCCGTTCACCCACGCGTGCAGTGTTCAAGGGCTGTGCGGTGGCACATGATTTGTTCTCTAAAGCTAACTTTTTAGCCCTTGTGCTCTATGCAGGCATTAGATAATCTGATAAAAAATAGCCTGCGATGACGCCTTCAGATGATGTTGCAGTCTGATCTGATATATTGAGGAAGTGCAGCTTAGTGAAGAATAAAGCTAAAACTCCAGAGAAAGGATCTCGGCTTCCCCCAGCCCTTTTCCATCAGGAGCACAGGCTGGAGCAGTGTGACCAGGGCAGACCGCTGGTTTCAGTTCCTCCTGGAGCCTGCTGTCTGGGTGATGGGGCTGAGCTTGCTGTAGATGGGAATGGGAGATGTCTGGAGGAAGGAAGGCAGCAGCACGCTGCGGTGTCGTTATCCTGGGCGGTGCTGTGTTCCACTAAGGGATACTGGGAGGATGCTGGCGTTTAGACCTGCCTCTGGGGAAGCTGTACAGGGACGTTGTTAGGATTAGGTGGCTTAAAGCCTCTTGGGCATGACCTGGATTGTGAGTTCAGTGGCAGAATTGTATTTTGTCCTTAGAATAGCAACCAGCCTCCATGCTGGAAAAAATAGGCAGGCTTTTAATAGGTTTATTTACACTGTGTGTTCACCGCAGCTTGCTTTGTACTTGAAGCTTTTGAAGATACGTGTGATGTATGTGAGTGATGTAAACCCACCTAGAAAATGGTGGGTGTGTTAAACAGCGAACACACATTCCTTGCTAAGTGATACTTCTTCCTGTTCCATTTGTTGAAGGCTTACATGGATCCTGAATCACTTCATAAGGGGAGGTGTTTATGGCAAACATAAGGAAGAAAGATTTTGCCATTCCTTTGGTTTTCTTTTGGTGAAACTACAGAAGAAACACATTGCTGATGATATAATGTGAATGCAGTTTGGACCCATGGAGGACCACAGTGATTACTTACTATCTGGGAAGGCTGGAGTGAAGCAAGGAGCCAGTTGCCACCTTGTGCTTACCTTAAGCTTGTATTTAATTTTTTCAGTTGAAGCAGTCACGCAGATTGAAACTCAAAGATGAGAACATATCAAATCTTTTAATGTCAGCAGTTACAATTAGTGGTGTCAGTGCTGTTCGTTTCCTTGGTGAGGTGCTTGCAGTATGCAGAAGATGTGCTTGCTATAGATACAGGCAACTGATAAGAACGGTGAGGAAATTTCCAGAGTAGGTTGTTTTCAGGGTTTTTTGCATTCAGACAAGCAGAGTGGGAGATACCCATTGGCATAAACCCAGGAAAGATTCAGAAAGGAGTTGCAGAGTAAAGTGATGCCCTTGGGTTCTGCTGCAGCTGATGGGGACCACACGCCTTGCCTGGAGCTGCCCAATGGCCAGGCCAGAGTGTGTTGAGGTGACTAAAGTCTCACTGTTTGCTTCTGAAACACCCACTCCTGTAGGCAGCAATACCTGTTAGTGAGGCTGAAAGGGTTTAGTGATTCGATCTGCAAAAGTAATTGTGGCATTAAAATATAGTCCATCTCTAACAGGACCCAGGAGAGGCGGTGGAACAGTAGTTGTCCAGCGTCATAAATAGCTTGTGTAACAGGAGAAAATAGCCTTGCCTGCAAACTTCTAAATAAAATATTATCTTGGGTATCAGGATTCTTCCCTGTGCGGGTGCTGAGGCGCTGGCACAGGGTGCCCAGAGGAGCTGTGGCTGCCCCATCCCTGGCAGTGTTCAAGGCCAGGTTGGATGGGGCTTGAAGCACAGGTTTGGGCTGACCCAAGTGTGTGTTTGCAGTCCAGCCAGACCAGTAGAGTTCCCTGTTTGAGCAGAGGTGTGTTTCCCACGGCCGAGGTGTATTTCTGTGTTGTCAGGCCATTAACTGCAGTGAGT
This sequence comes from Amazona ochrocephala, assembly GCA_039720435.1. Classification (NCBI taxonomy): domain Eukaryota; kingdom Metazoa; phylum Chordata; class Aves; order Psittaciformes; family Psittacidae; genus Amazona; species Amazona ochrocephala. The sequence continues at coordinate 19,636,791 of CM077889.1, forward strand.
CAGTGAAAAACACCCTTGTGAGCACGGGTGGTATTTTGATGGACATCAGATACGTTTTGATTTGTGGTGTTCATCTTGGTAGCTGGGGAGGTCATTGCAAACTGACCCTTCAGGTGGATGCTCCTGCGGGTTCCTGGTCCTTGTCCGTGTGTCCCACTGTGCGGGTGCAGCTGTGTGCTCACTGCATGGAATGTTTTGGGAGGGGGCGTGAAGGAGCGGTTCTCTGTCATGTATTAAAATGAAGGAGAAGCTGAGACTGGCAGAGACCTCAGGATTCACTCCCCAGAGCTGGGCTGTGCTCAGGGCCCGAGGGAGAATCCGTTCCCCAGAGTGAGGCCTGGGCAGGAGCATCAGCATCTCCTGGTGCAGGGAGGAGCCAGGAGAGGGTTTGCTTAGGCCATGACTGCCGGGTGTCACTGCAGAGCCAACAGCACATGTGGGGCTGGGGTAAGCATTATCACTTCTCGGGCTATATGAGCTGGAGGTGCCGACAGAGAAAGCAGTTATATGCTCATCAGGGAGAGGCCTGATGGATGTAGGCTGCCTTGTCTGACAGCTTTTCAGTGCTTATATTATATATCTATTATACATATTATATATATATGTCTGACAGCTTATATGTGCTGTTATTTCTGGTGATTAATAAAGGGGATGGTCAGTTATGAGAGTCTGCAAGAGCATAGTGCCAAAGTCAGGATTTCAAGTCAGGGGATGTAAGGAAGTGTAAGTCAGTGAAAATAATTCTCTTCTCCAGAGTTGGCAGCAACTTTCGTTTGCTTCCTCAAGGCCAGAGATACGGAAGGAGAGGAATGAGGGATGTTGCGATGGGAGTGAAGTGTAACCTGTTTGTGGGCAGGCTCTTGCTGTGCTGGAGTGCTCTCAAATCTTGTAGTGGTCCACATTTTAACTTACTTATTCTTAGCATTTGGCTTGCAAAGGTGATGATTCCACTGCTCTGAAAGCATCGATCCTGTCGCCGTTTAAAACAAATACCAGTTCCCTTTCTGTCATTAACCTGAATATCTGCCTTTGGAAATCTCAGAGAAACCACAGTAACAACAAAAGTGGGGTATGATCAGGGTTATCTTCCTCTGTCAGATTTGTGTGCTGTTCTGCCTTGCATGCCAGAACATGAAATAAGAACTGAAATGCAGTAAACACGGATGATCTGTTCCTGAGTAAATGTGTTATTGATGGTCTATTGCTAAGGTGAAGCTTACAGTAATGCTGAATTAGTGTAAAGAATATGTGCAAAGGGCAAGGGGAGGTTACAGCCCCCAGGATCTCAATTTGTGTCAGCAGCCCATGTGCCAAGTTCAGCAAATTCGGAAGAATTAACAAATATATTTATTGGAAATGCTTTCTGCAAAGTTCACGTGGAGCTGTTTCAAGACAGAGAAGCTGTGGCTGCCCCATCCCTGGCAGCATTCAAGGCCAGGTTTGATGGGGCTTGGAGCAACCTGGTCCACTGGAAGGTGTCCCTGGCCGTGGCAGGGGGTTGGGACTGGATGAGCTTTAAGGTTGCTCCAAACCCAAACCACCTTTGATTCCGTTGATTCTTTTTTAAAGCCTCAAACCCAAGAATCTTGCTTTAAAAGCTAAAATCCATCAGTAAATCGAAGAAAGAAGACCCACAACCGCAGCGAAGCAGACATAAGTCAAACCCTGCTTTAACCAGGTTCTCTGGGTTCTGAAGACGCAGCAGTGGCCCAAGGGGGAATCAGCTGCCAACCCAAATTGTGTGGCTTAGTGCATCCCTGGTGCTACGTGGGGCAGACAGAGCACGCGAGGCGAGGGCAACGCTGCACCACACGAAGCCTGGTGATTCATTCTTCCTGCCACGTGAATGCTCGCTACTTTGCTAATAGGCACTTAGCTGAATTTTAGATGCCTGGGATCATTAAAAAGGCCGGCAGGCATTTGTGTACATTGGCCATTAGAAGAAAAAGCTGTTTTCTGTAACTACACCTCCTACAGCCTTGAGCTCCACTTCCAAAAGTAACTGTGCTTTTTGTGTCATTACCTGGGTTGGAATGGTGTGAAGCCAGCAGTAAGCTCAGCTCACTTGCTCCCACACTACATTGTTGTAAAAATAGGTGCTCCTTTTTACTATTGAAAGAAGAACCTTGTAAGAATTCCAGTGGTAGGAATTAATGTTCTACTCAATAGTCTGTGTCCTCTTTCATTTCATCTCTCCCAGTGTTGTCACATCTAGTGCTTTCCTTCCCCCTCCTTGGTGATTGTGCTTTTAAGCTGTATATGTCTTCCTTCTTGCAGACATTAGGGCTTTAGTTTCTGCCACTCCTTCACCAGGTGAGGGGGTAGTGCAGGGAATGCAGCATCCAGAGTGTTCCTGGTCTGTTGGAGCCTTTCCTCCTTCGCTAATAGAGTGGGTCTTGCATAGGCACAAGACAGCCACGGAGCTGTGGTTTGGATCCAAACATGCAGTGAACTGCACTTCAAACATCTGAGAAAGTTTTGGCTTTGACTTTCACAGAGCACATGGATGTAGTCTGATCTTTGCCTTAGGCAGTAAGAGGAGTAAAAACCCAAGACACACAACAGTTATGTGTAAAACAAGCCCTTCATTTGGAAGTGGGAGCTGATTTTGATTTTTTCCTTATAAGACATGAAGTAAAATAGGAACATATTCGCACCCCCTGACCCCTTGCGTTAAATGCTTGGGAAGGACTTGAATGGCAGCCTGTCTCTCCCGAGGAAAGAAACCAAAACATCAAGAGTATTAATGTGGGTATATGGGAGGGGTAGGTCAAGCAGATGTTAAGGAAGAGGTTGCAGGGTTATTCCTGTGGTGATTACAGAAGAGGATAGTTGGTGAGATGATGAGAAATGGAAAGAAGAAGAAAACATCATTAGGTGGCAGCTGGTTTACAAGTTCCTTTCTGGTGGGTTCTGCTTTAGATGCTTCTGTCCTGGTATTGCTGCATTCCCTGGCCAAAGCCTGTGTTCACGTGCCTGCTTCATGCAAGTGACACTCTGTGTTTGATAAGCTGTGTGGTTATTTATACAGAGCCTGTGGGAGGCACAGTGCACAAAATAACCCATCTCCTTTTCAGTCATGCAGTGTGAAAGGTTGAAAGGAAATGGCAAGATTCACACTTGTATGTATCTTTATGTAATGTAGCCATGAAAAAACCCTTCCTTAGCAAAGCTGCAGGCAGCAAGGGAGTCTTCTGTTGGTATCTCATGGTGTCCCTTCGACTGAACCAAGTGTAACTGCAGTTCCTAAGCAGTGTGAGCTGAAGAAGTGCCAGGAGAATGGGAAGGTGCTGAAAAGATGTGTGTTGCGCTTTGTCCAGGTGTGTGAGGATACGGCTAAAACCACATGAAAGCTGAGATGACATACAGATCATTTGAAGTGGGAGTGTTTGGAGGGAGGCTGAGCTGCTTCTCATGTGTCCCATGGTGCTGCACAACAGTTGTCCCAACAGAAGAGTGTGTTGCGTGCAGGTAAAACTATGGGGTAACTAAGCCCGTTAACCTCTGTGTGTGTGGGTCTGTTCAGCTGCAGAATGAAGAGGAGCCAGGCGAGACTGCACCCGTGCTGAACGATGCCCCTCCGCCTTACAGCAGCATTTCTGCGGAGAGTACAGGTACATTTCACTTACAAAGCAAGGTTTGCGCTGCTCTTCTTCCTTGCTTGTTCTCCTTATTGATGGGTGGCATTGCAGCATCCTTGCCAAGGCTGCAAAGGACCAGAATTGATCCGGAGAGACTGCTGTTACTTGTGGTTTAGGAGATGCACTTTGGCTACATTCATCTGATGTCATCCCATCAAGTGGTGTTCAAGTTACATTTCACGGTGTTCTCAGCAGATTGAAGACAGTTAAAAATCAAAGTGCTGTGAGACTTTGTGGTTCCCCTCTCATTATTTGCCATTTGGGTGATGCTGTCCTCCTTCCAAAAAGGGCTTGTTACTTAAAAGGGATTGAGAATTCACTCTTCCTGCAGTTTTCAGTAACTAAAGACTTTGTCTTAAGGATTATGCTTCTGAATCATCACACTGTCATGTCCCTAATAGCTTTAGCAAAGCAGCTTGGTTAGTGTTGGTTATGTATCAGAGCATTTTGGCTTAGGTAAATCTCTTTTTTCCCCCCTATATTTTTCATAGTCAACTGTTCAGATAAGATCTGTGAATCAAACGCAGCATACTGTCAGTGTCTGTCAGCCAGCTGTGGATAGAAGTTTGGATACTGTGTTTCTCCAGCTGCCTGTTGAGCATCCTGCCTTGGTACAGTCACTGCGAAGATGTCCTGTTAGTTCTAGTGCTTTAGTGCATCTCAGTGACTGCGGCTCAGAAATGTAATGTCACTTATTCCAATCCCTTTTCCATCCAGCAGAAAGCTATTTGGAGTCTCTGTCTGGAAAGATTTGTCACCGGTGGGCTGAGGCTTGCAGTGAGCCTTTGACTCACTCAAAGCACTTGGATTTGAAAATATGACTACTTCTGATCATTGAAGTCGGGAGAGACACAGCGTGTATCATTGTTTTAAACAACAGCAGCCAGGCCTGTTGCGTTGATACCCAGAGCACTGCTCTGTATCAGATAAGGTGCTCCTGTGTTTTCCACTTTCTGTTTTGGGATGGCGGGCGGCTGGGAGGGAAAGGAGGGGCCGGATCTGACAGCCTGGGGTATTGACATCTTCTGAAATCATCCAAAACACAGCTCATTCCCAACACGGTGTTCTCGGGGAACCCACAACTCACCTTCTGTATACCCTTTGTTTTGCAGCTTATTTTGACTACAAGGATGAGTCAGGATTTCCTAAGCCTCCATCTTACAACGTGGCCACAACACTGCCTAGTTACGATGAGGCAGAGAGAACCAAGGCTGAAGCCACAATCCCCTTGGTTCCTGGAAGGGTGAGTACATTCGACCAGCTCTGTGTCCTTCACGTTGCTGGTGGAGCACTTCTGGTTTAACTCGTACTAAGCAAGTGCCATGACCTGTGTTTGCTCTCAGCTTCCTGGGGTGGTTGTACCACACACTCCCAAGAGCCTGGGGCTAATTTTGGGGGTTTTCTGCTGGTTATTTTTATTATTTTGAATTGCCAGTGTTCCTGTGGGTGGCTGTGGTGATGTAAACACCTCAGCAATGCCAGCATCCAGATCAGCTGGGCACGCTGACAGAGGAGCCGTACTGTGTCCCTGTGCACTGCCACTGGGGCTTTTTAAAGACTTAGGATTAACTGTTCAGCCTTGATACCGCTGCTTCCTTAGTTGTCTGCTCCAGAGGTCAGTGTAGCTGATACAAGGGTGGTAAAACCATTCTGTCAGAATAATTGTGGTTTCTTTTCATTCATTCTGTTTTTTTTCCAGCACTCTCTTGTTCAGCCTCTTCCTCTACCCCTGCGTTACATGGCCACTGCTTGTTACACTGCCTCGTAGAAGCCAAATTCTTTGCTGAGATGACAATTTTAGTAGCTTTGATGAGTAGGGGAGTTCTTTACAGTGAGAACAAGAGCAGGCTGGGTCTTGGCTATCTTAATAATATTAAAAAATCACAGTATGTGTATAATATTTCATGCCCTGCATTGTCTCAGGATGAGAAGCATCCTGCTTACGTTTGTAGCCCGTTGTGCTTTAGGATTCCAGCCCCCTGCCCTACAGGGGACTTTTCATAGAATCCCAGCCTGGGTTGGGTTGAAGGGACCTTAAAGCTCCCTGCCACAGGCAGGGACACCTTCCACTAGAGCAGGGTGCTCCAAGGCCCTGTGTCCAACCTGGCCTTGAACACTGCCAGGGATGGGGCAGCCACAGCTTCTCTGGGCACCCTGTGCCAGCGCCTCAGCACCCTCCCAGGGAAGAGCTTCTGCCTAAGAGCTCATCTCAGTCTCCCCTCTGGCAGCTTAAAGCCATTCCCCCTTGTCCTGTCCCTACAGGCCCTTGTCCAAAGCCCCTCTCCAGCCTTCTTGTAGGCCTCCTTTCTTAAATGTAAATGAAGCATTTTGGATCCCTCTGTTGAACGCTGCTTTCTGAAGGCTCTGCAATTTGCTGGCCCTTTCTTGAAGAGTCCCGAGCACAATTTATAGTGCTGTATGGACTGGTCTTACATAAACCCACCCATGTCTCATCTCCCTTGGCTTTGCAGGATGATGAATTTGTGACCCGGGATGACTTTGACGACACTGACCAGCTGAGGATAGGAAATGATGGCATTTTCATGCTGACTTTCTTCAGTAAGTCCATGGGGGGACTTCCCCTTTTTTCAGGCAGTGAGCCAAAGTAGCTGGAGTTATTTTCACATTTAGGTTTATGTAGCACTAGCAGAAACCTGTGTGCAAAGGTTTTATGTTTTCTTTGACTTGGAATGTAAAGAGGACTTGACCTGCTGCTTTTCTCCTGCTTTCTCAGTGGCATTCCTCTTCAACTGGATTGGATTTTTCCTGTCTTTCTGTCTGACTACTTCAGCTGCAGGACGATATGGGGCCATTTCTGGGTTTGGTCTGTCTCTCATTAAGTGGATTCTTATTGTCAGGGTAAGTTTTATAGTGCAAACCCATGCGCATCAACGCTAGCTCGGTTTTATCCCCCTTACACTGAAGTTAGCTAAAGTGGATGGGAGAAGCCCGCTGGTGCCCTCTGGTGCGACATGCCTGCGGCACAAGCAGGAGGGGATAGGAGGAAGCACGCTTTGTTTTATTTCCATATAAACTCGGCATATCCGGGCTGTTAAAACATCCACTGTGCTCCCCTCCACCGGATCACACAGGAGAGGAAGGGGATGACTGGTCAGAACTGGTTTCTTTTATGGGAGACTGGATGAAGAGAAAGGCTGACATAGTATTTCTGAAACAAGGAGGAGGAGAAAGAGAAACTGTTGTGGGGAAAAGCAGAAAGGGATCGACGTGCTGCTGCTGGAAGGAATGGGGGAAAAAGGCAAACTGTTTTTTGGAGGGACTGGGAGAACATGTTTCTATCAGGAAAGCTTCATTTGGAGCCCGTGGAAAGGTGGTGTCTGTGAAAATGGCACACAGACATCCCAGCCTGAGAGCTTCAGTTGCAAGCAAAAAGGCTCATTAGCTGTGCATCAGTAGAGAGCATTGGGGTTAGGGCCGGCACTTCATACCTGATCTTTTGGGGCTAGGAATTGGAATGTGTCAATGCAGCATCTGTTGACTTTTCCTGTAGGAAGTGGAGCTTTTTTGTGGTCACCTGGTACCAGTGGTGTTAAGAGCTATGTGCTTGATTAAGAGGTGTGACAGCAGTAGGTGACCTTACCTGTGGATGTGATTTAAACTCTGATGACAAGCTTATGTTTTCTTAGGTTTTTAAACTTGAATAGAATGAAAACAAAAATCCCTGCTGTATTTACCACTGGCACAATGAGCTTCAGTGCTCTGATAGTGTCAGTGCCTTTCAGTCAATGGGCAGTAATTTTCCCTATAGAAAACCCTGTCAAAGGGTTCCACAGGTCTGGGATTTCTTTTTCAGCTGGACTTTTGTTTGCTGTGCTGTCCCACCTCACAGTGTAATTAATGCACTGCTGCAGACCTGGTCTTCCCTTTCACAGACTGCAGCTGTGGTTTACAAGCATCAAAGATGTAAGGGAAAATAGGGGTATTTGCCCAGTAGTGTCTTAATGCTCCACTGATTGCAGGAGTTTATGGCTGGGCATTGTTCTGTTCCATTCCCCTTGGCCTGGTGTGTGTGGAAAAACCTTAAATGAAAGTCTGTGGAGGTGGCTTGTTCCCTGCAATCAGTGCAGCAGATGAAATGTGGCATTCTGTAAAGTCTCTTCTGTGCACATCTGGGCTTGATCTGGTTACAGCTGAAATGGGAGGGAGCAGAGTTGGATTCAGGCGCTTCCATGTGCTCTAACTTGTATGTATATCTATTTTTTTCCCCAGTTCTCCACCTATTTTCCTGGTTACTTCGATGGTCAGTACTGGCTCTGGTGGGTCTTCCTTGTACTAGGTGAGTGTTCGGCGGGGAGAAGGAATGCATGCTTAAAAACTCTGTCAAGTGCAGTTTGGGCTTTACTGGCTCTTCAGATATGTACATATTGATATAAAAGTGAAATGTAACCCTCAGAGAACCCTTCCTCTTACTGAAGGCCTTCAGGGTCTTAAAGGTACACACAAACACCCTCCTTTTGTTTTCGTTTCTTGGTGGCAGCATCCTGAAGCACTGAAAGGTTGGGTGTCATTGATTAAAAACCTCAGTAATCTTGTACTTAATGAGCTCTTGTGCATCCCAGTGACAAATGTCCCTCTCTATTGGTAATGCTGGGTGGAACTGCTCCCTGTAATTGAAGGAGCAGCACCTGTGTTAACTGACATGGTTTTTCCATCTAGGTTTTCTGCTGTTCCTCAGAGGGTTTATTAATTATGCAAAGGTTCGGAAGATGCCAGACACCTTCTCCACTCTCCCCAGAACCAGAGTTCTCTTTATTTACTAAAGGTAAACTTTCTGCTTTCCTGAGTTTGTTCTGGTTTGGTTTTACCTCTGTTTAGGGACTCTTTCAGGCTGGGCTTTGCTTTCGTTTGAATGTATTTTAGGCAGCAGGCAACAGTTGTTTCTTGGTACCCCATGGTCAGCTCCTGTTGCTGCAGAGCCCAGACTGACTTGGTGGGGAGCAGAGGAGCGCTTGACATTTCTCCTTGAGTTTTTGCTTTGAGGAATTTGTATGTTTATGAGGTTCCATGACTTGAATTGTAAGAACAAAATCTCTGCCCCTCGGTGTTGCACTGTATTTGACAAGCGAGTCTTTCAGAAGAACTCACACGCCTGAAGCACGTGGTGTGTCCTGAGCATGAGTAAAGGTCACACAATGTTGGCAGGTTGTGCCAGTGTCTTTGGCTTATGCCCCAGACGGAACCATTTGTGTGGATTTTGCATTCTGCTTGAATTTTCTGCCAAGTTCCTGAAGAAATGAAGCTCCTGCGCACCTTTGCTTGTTAAAGACCCTTCCTGCATACTTGAACATAACACACTGTCCTGCCCGAACATCCTTCAAAGACCTTAATGCCTAAAAGTCTTTCATTTTGAGGCCAAACCTTAACTTTGCTGCCTTCTTAATGGGACTTTAAAGTAGGAGGCTTAAGTAGTTGAACCCTTCTAGCATAATTTCCTGCTTACAGCAGATAATGGCCTTGCATTAACTGTCCCTCCCTGAGGGGAAGGAAATCCTGTTGCTTCCCAGATGGCGAATGCAACATGATGCTCCCTTCAGAAATATCATAATAGCACTAGATTTCCCCAAGACAGCGTTGAAGCAATTGCAGCTGGGACAGTGGTATAAAGAAAGCAAACAAGCCCAGCTTTAAATTGGGGGTCATTAAATTGTTCAGATTTTAAAACTGAGGCTTGATTCTTCCAAATTCACTTTTCCTTTCATTAGAAACTGCAAATTGCGTAAGATTCTGCTTCATTTCTAGGCTGTAATGAGAACTGGCCACACAAAACAGCCATTGTGCAGTGTTTTCCAGCCTGAGTTTTCCGCTGGTGATTGTGTGTAAAAATAGTTCAGTCCATTTATTGAAGTGTTTCAGTTCTGTTTAACACAGTCCTGGTTTATAGCCTCCTCCAGGATTTGTAATATCCTCTCGTATTCCTGCTGAGTCACCAGAGGGTTTCTTTCCCCTCGCTGTATGGTCACGTAGCGTGAGCGTTTCAGCGTCAGCTTTATCATCTGCAGTTTGTTCTCATTGAAATTGTGCTTCTTTACTGAAAGTTAACTTTTCGTGGAGGAGGAGAGGAACAATTAGTGCCAACCAGCAAATAACAACTGGTGAAACTGAATGGAATGGTTAGCTTGGTGTTCACTGTTCCATCCACGCGTGCTGGCGATGGACGTGACAAGTGCAAGGGGCCTGTGGTGGGTCTCAGGCTTAAACAGTTCCAGTGTAGAAGTAGAGGATGTCTCTTTCAACCCAGACACTTGATGGAAAGGTGCAAACCTCATCATCATCCTGGGTGGATGCTGAGAGTAAAGAAAGGCCAGTTTTGTTCTCATAGTACAGTGTAATTTGGTACACGTGTATGTTTAATGCTGGTGTTTCTAAGAGCCTTGTCCGGTTCAGTGCCTGTTTTCCCCTGAGGAGTTTTAACTCTTCAAACATGCACAAAAGCACTGAGCATTTTGCTAGAGTCATGTCATTGTGTACTGAGATACTTCATAAGCCTTTAGACATCCTGCACTCTTTGTGAACTACATCCTTCTTTATCCAAAATAACAACCTAACTATAGTTGCAGTATTCAATATCCTTCTCCGACAGATGTTTTCTGGCAAATGTCTTCCTGCATTAGTGAATTCTCCCTCAAGAAGCAACAGGACACCTGCAGGAAGTGAATCAAGACTCTGGAGCAGAAGAAAAAATAATCACCTGCTTTAAAGTAACGAAATAAAAGTACTGTTCAAGCAGACGAGGAGAAGCATTTCTTTCTATTTGTTTCTAGGTGTAAAGTTTGAATAATTAACGCAGAATTCTGTAATCATTGACTCATTAGTGGCTGATGTTTGAAAAAGCTCTTGCGGTCGAGTCTGTGACGTGCTAATAAAGCCTTCCATGGGTAGTTCTGTAGTGATCTTGGTAGCGTGAGCCCTGGCCCTGGAGCCAGCAGGGGACAGACTTGCTTTAGTTCCTCCTTCATCATGGGAGCTGGCCCGGGCTCTGCTCTGGCCTCTGCAGCCTGTGCAGTGCTGCTGGACGGGGGGGTGGCCTCAAGAGGTGGCCTCAAAGATGGGGTGGTGGCCTTGAGGTTGGGGTGATGGCTCTATTATGGCCACACACCTTTTCCTGCTGCTTACATCCAGCAGCACCTCTGCTGCCGTGGCCAAAGCGGGTCTCTGGTACAGGCTCTTGAGGGCTCATTGGCAGAGAGCGTTGCTTTGAGGGCAGCACAAGTATTAAGTTTTTGATAGTCTATACTCTCAGTGTTGTAGGATACTTTACTTTCATACTACCTACTTTTTGGATATCTAGGGGTTTTCACAGTACACATCGGTAGTGGAAAAGCGAAAGATGATGATGCAACTTTGTATAAAAATGACCTTGCAAAACAAGGGCCTTTTTTCTTTCCCTTTCCTTTGGCTTTGGGACTTTGGAGACAGTTCCGACCCCCCCTGTAATCCTTGCTTTTCTAATTTGTGTTAGCAGAGACTATGACGTGTTATAAATGTAGATTTAATGTGCACTCCTGTGCTTTCTGCCAAGCGGTAATTCACTTTGGAGTTTTACTATGTTAAAACTGTAAATACAGCAGAACGTTAATAAATGTCACTTATGTAGCACTTCTTGCTGTACAGCAGTGTTTAATTTGGTTTCAATCCTTCATTGCACCTGGTCATTGATTACAAATGCAGATTCTCTGTGGGCTTTCATTGCTTTTCCATGGGAGGTGTCACACCAATCTCCAAGGTGTCTGTCTCCCCTTTGTAACCAGGTTTCCAGGCCCTGGTGCCAGCCTGGCAGCTCAGGAATTGATGGGGCCATGCAGTTTTGGGGCTGTCTTGGATTATTTTGGTAGTTTCACATCTAGAACTCCTCTGCCTCGTGGGACTCTTCATGGGTTTGGTTCGTGGCTGAGCTTCTCACGTTTATAGTCCTCACAAACAAACAGGCTGATGGAGATAGGTGGGGGTTACACAGATACTTCCTTTCTAAACCAGAATAAGTCCACAAGAGAGAATGATAAAGTTTAGCATGTGAGGCAAAACCTGTTCCATCGGGAACTCTGCATCCTATTTGCCCAAGCTTGGTAGATGAGCCTTGTGCTTGCTCTCTTGGCATCCGGGCCGTACTTAGAACGTGAACAGTTGGCATTCCTGCTTTGGTGGCCGAAGCTGCAGGCACCTGCTGCTCACCATCCCCTGCAGGCAGTGTTGGGGCGCAGGGTGGGATGTGCAGCCAGGAGTGGCTGGGTGACGGGCTGGAGCAGCCCATGTTCAGTGTGTGTTAACACCAGCTCCAAGCTCAAATAGTGCCTTGGGGGCTCTGAGAGCTCGGCTGTAAGTGGCTGCTCTGTGGTCATCTGCAGTAACCAAATACACACCTTTGGCCCTTCCACCTGTGATCATCTGCAGTAACCAAATACACACCTTTGGCCCTTCCACCTGCTGGGTTGTCTCCTGCTTCCAGCATTGTAAACCTGCAACCCCTGCCACGGGCAGGGACACCTTCCACTGGAGCAGGGTGCTCCAAGGCCCTGTGTCCAACCTGGCCTTGAACACTGCCAGGGATGGGGCAGCCACAGCTTCTCTGGGCACCCTGTGCCAGCGCCTCAGCACCCTCCCAGGGAAGAGCTTCTGCCTAAGAGCTCATCTCAGTCTCCCCTCTGGCAGGTTAAAGCCATTCCCCCTGTGCTGTCCCTACATTCCTTGGCCAAAGCCCCTCTCCGGTTCTCTCCAGCTTTTTCTTTGGCTGCTGGCACAGGTTGTTCCACGGCAGCTCTCAAAGTGATGAAAACTGCTTTGCATCAGTAGCAGCCTTATGCAGAGAAGCTCGGCTGTGGTGCAGAGGAGTCGCTTTTTCTCATCCGAATACCAGACTTGTTTGTATGATTGATTTTAAACCCCTATTTTGCAGTCATTTGAGAGTTGCTTTAAGGTTTTTCCAGGGTTTTTTTAAACCTTATTTCCAGTTCCCATGAAAGAAGGAAAAGGAACCCGAGGAGAGAAGGATCGGATAAAGGGAGACGAGACCAGCACATCCTGGAGGAAATCAAATCTGCCTACGGGGAAGGTAGGACCACCATGGAGGAAACAAATGGGATCTGTCCGTTGTCCCTGCTCTTCTGCCTGCTCTGGCCGGAGCTCAGCCCCCAGTGGAAAGATCAGTGCTAATTTATCCATGTGAAGTAGAGGATTGTGCTAAGGAATAAACCCACTGAATTGGAGACCTCCAGTTCCGTTTTGCTTGATTTTCCAATATGTTTGGGGAATGGACAAAAAGCCCATCTGGGAAGGAAGATGCCAGAGCGTGCGGGGTTCAGTCATTGTCCAACATGAAAGAGCAATCTCAGGATGTATCCTAGGAGCTTATTTTTAAATCATAGGACTCACACAGACTCAAGCCCTCTTTTGCTGAGCTTCAGCATGTAAATAAAACCTCATGGCAATGGATATCAGAAATAAAGCAGAAGGCAGGGGTCTGTGCCCGGGGTCTGAAGTGTCAGGAAGGGTCTGCACCAGGAGCCAAAAGTTCCAGGGGGGGTTAAACACCATCCATGTCCCAAGGCCAAGTGGAGTGAAGGGCAGGGGTGCTCTGGAGTGCCTTTGTAAAGATGGAATTACTCCATAGAAGTTATCCTGAGTAAGAAATCAGTGTCTCCAAAATATCCATTGCCTCTTGGTGAGCTCCAGTGGGCCCTCAAACTGTGACCTCGGGTGATGGTCGGCTGCAGCCATCTGGGCACCAGGAGATGGTCCTTGGGGCCATACCCCATGGGCATCACACCCAACAGCCACAGGGTCTGGGGACAGCACAAGGGGCTTTGTGGTCAGAAAACCCCATGCCCACAGTCCCACAGCCCACGGGCAAAGAGGGCAGCAGATGGGAAGGTCGATGGGGAGAAAACCCCATCTTCCACCAGGTTTTGTGTTTGTTGTTCCTTTAACCAAAGGGGCTGGAGTGCGGTAATTAAAGGCTCAGTGGCTCTAATTGGAATAGGTTTAAACTCGAGGTCAAAATCCCTTCTGGCACTTCCTCTGCCTAATAACCATCAACAGAAATCAAACAAATCCAACTGGCTCCAGCCACTAATCTGCACCCAGCAAAGGTCGCGGTGGTGATAAGGGAGCGCAGCGGCTGCACGCAGCCCTGCATGGAGACACAACAGCCCAGCGCCGAGGGTGCAGCACTCAGCCCCACTGCTCAGTGTCAGTGCCAGGGGATGAGTGACAGCGGGTCAGTCCCTGGCTGTGTGCGATGGGTTGGACCGGAGCTGGGGATGGAGAGAGGATGGGGCATCTTGTGCCAGTGCAGTGCATCGGACAGGGATGGGGAGCGTTCAGCATCGCTCAGCACGGCTGTTCCACCAAAACGCCATTTTTCTTAGAGCAGAATGAGGAAACCGAGGCTGTGATGGGGGTTTAAAAGGAGGGTTTGTAACCAAGTGATGATTCCCGTATGCCTGGTGGTGCTGAGCACGCTCTGTGCAGGGCTGCACCCCCAGCCCACCCACTGCTGCGCTTCCTGCCACCGCCGGAGGTCACTGCCCCTGCCAGGTCGCCATTTAACTGCCTGTCTAATTATGCCCTAATGTGGCCTTTAAAGTGATCTGGGAGGAGGGAAAGACAGAGAAAAAAGAAAAGAAAAGGGGTTGCAGATGTGCAATGGTCAACACTGAGGGGCTGGGATGCAGCAAGTGTGTGTGGGGCCATCTGTCCATCATCCATCCATCATCCATCCATCCATCCATCCATCCATCCATCCATCCATCCATCCGTCCGTCCGTCCGTCCATCCATCCCGCCCTGCTGCAGCTCTGCCCATCCTCGCTATGATGCCTGCAGCAGCTTTTGCCTACAGATTGCATCATTTTGGGGCTCTCTGTCGCTGCTCCCCTCTCTGCCAGCCCGCTCACATGCATTGCACTGCCTGGATTAAAGAGCAGCACCTGCAGTGCCCCGGCTGAGCCCTGCAGTTCCCTGGCCTGCAGCTCTGCCCATGGGGGGCTGTGATGCAGCTGCAATCACTGCTGCCTCCTCCTGCAGCTGTGGCTGAGGGGAGTGCTCAAAAGCCCCAGCTGTGCCTGGTGGTGCTTCCTCTGGGGTTTCTGTGCCTGCAGCAGAGGATGGGGAGCCCCTGCCTGGGAGAAAACCCATCTCCCCTGCACCCCAAATAGGCTGCAACCTGCAGCAGCACCATCATCCTTTGCCATGGGGTGTGCTCCTTGTTTGTGCATTGAGTTATCGCTTTGGCTCTCCAAGTTGCACAGAGGTAAGTGGGACCAGCACAAAATGTGTGGTTAGGATCTGTCCCTCTGTGTGGGAGCTGGTTTGGGTGGTGGAGCTGTCAATGGGGGCGAGTCACTGCTGGGGGAGCTGCTGGTGGCAGCACGCTGCCGAGGGGCAGCTGAAATACAGCGACTTCAGTCTAACTACAACCCCTTTGCACGAAACCCCCCAAACCCAGCACCCCAGTGCCCAGCAGATGTAAAGGTTGGTTAAAGCCTGCAGGTGCTATCGGTGACACAAAGAGCAACGCAGAGCTTGGCTTTGACAAGATGGTGTTTGAAAACTTCCTAACAAAAAGTAATTTCAAGCCCCTGAAACAGCTGCAGGTTAAAATCTGAAGCACAGGGCAGTGGCTGCAGCAAGGGGGATAGAGCTGGAGTGACTGGCTGATGTAGATGTGAGCTGGTTCTGAGTTTGGTTTGGAGCTCTTCAGGCCAATTCTCTGGGCTGTATGTGAGACTGGTGCCTTCTCAGACCAGCCCTTGGGTTCATGGCTGCCACTGCTGAGCTGCAGCTCCTGACAGCCTCCTCTTCCTCTTCCCAGAGCCATTGCTGAAGGATGCTCCCAGTGATGTCACTAACCCTCTGTTTCCAGGTGTCTCCATGTCCCCACATGCTGCGATGCTGGTGCTGGCGCTGGATGCTGCAGACCTGCCCGGCTCTGCTGTCCCTGCTGGGCTGTGGAGGTGGGCACAGCGCTGATGTGTCTTGTTCATCCCTCGGGCAGCTCTCTGCTAACACCTACATGGAGGTAAATCAGGCTTGGCTTTAGGGCTGGGGCTTGGGAAAAGCAGAGCTGCAGCCAATGCAGCATTTCGAGTGCCTGAGGGGAGCGGGAACCGGATGCTTTAGGTGCAGGGATGGATTTGGGTGCAGGACCTGGTGTCTGCAGCTCTGAGCTGCCCATTGGCTCCATTGTGAAAGTCCATTTCCCCGCTCCATTGTGGCTGAGTGGGATGAAATTGGATCTAATTACTCATGAATGGGCAAAGTGATTTTGTCTGCTATAGCAGAGCACTTCTATCAGGGAACTGAGAAGCACAACCTAGGGAATGGATTTCCTGTGGTGTGGGATGCAAAGCCCCATCCCCAGGCTTCCAGATGAGCCACTTGTGCTTAATTCCTCCCATTAGTGTGGGTGCTGATGTCGGTGTCCTGTCTCTTGATGGTTTTAGTTGTTTGGAGCAAAAGCTCTTAAATTCTTGGAGGAATTTTACTGCCAATCAGCAGCTCAAAGGGCAGGAAGCTGCTCCAAAGGACTCGGGATGAATCCGGTGCCAGATTCTGGCACAGGGCAGTGAGTTGGAGAGCAGACATGTTGGGTACCAGTCCCTTGTCCTTTGGTCCTACCTGGTTTTCTAGGAAGGCTTTTGTCAGGCAATAGGATCTATTGCCCCAAGCTTTTCAGCTGGAAATGGAGAGGAAGAAGCATTTTACAGCCCAAGCTTTCTGAAGCTGCTGGGAATGACTTCCTCTGCATATTAAGCAGAGCCTGAGCCAGCCAGCAGCAGGTGAGGTGAGGAGGAGGAGGTGGCAGAGGAAGGCTCTGCCTGCTGCCTTTCCCCGCAGTTATCTCCTCTTTGGCCCAATGTGCGTCCTCCTGATCGGGATACGGCTTAAACCTCCTGAGGGGAGTGTGCCTGTGTAGCCCTGCTGACTGACACCCGAAGGGTTATTCCAGCCCCTCCTTCATACAGAGGTTTTGGAAGCTCAGCAAGTGCTAAGAGGAGAGATGCAATTGAGGTGCTTGCTTTTTGGAGGTGCAATACTCCTGTTAAGCAAGAGCTCTGTTTCTGTCCCTGCTAATTGAAGTCAATCGCTTTCTGCAATCAGACTGGGAAGTTCCCTTTCCAACCATGATGTGAGCTGTGCTTTAGTACACGATTTCCAGTATTTAGGCTGCTTTCAGTGTTCTCCCTTTAATTCCATGTATGCAGTCGATTGCTGCCAGCCTGCAGCAGTGGTGCTGATAGGGCTCTGTCGCTCTTTAGGACAGGAGGGATTTCTTTGTCTTGCATTTCTTGTTCTAACCCCAGGCTGTGCTCCCCGGTGCATCCTTGAGGTAGAGCTTGGGTACCTCTGAGGTTGGCTTTGTTCTGCCGTTCTACCCAAGCCATTGCCCTGAGCTGAGTGTGGGCTGCAGCATCCCTATGGCCTGTGGGCTCAGCAGGAGCAGAACTGTTTCTAATCTGGTCTAGCAGAAAATTCCTACTCCAGATTAGAAATGAAGGCCATGAAGTGGGCGTGAGTCATTCTATTTGCTGCGGTCACAGTTTTTCCTCTCATTAATCTTCCGGCCTGTTTTCACTGCTGGGATCTGAATGGGAGGGAAGGCTGCGGAGCAGGGTGGAAACGCTGCCTCCCGGTCCAGCAGCTCTCGTTGCATCACGCACTGTTGCCAGTATCTTTTTCTAATTATTATTTATTTTAATTCTTTCCATTCTGTAGAGCATCTCGGTGTTGTCCCAAGTGTTTTGCAATAGCTGTGTTGGAAAAACATGGCTTCATCTACTAGCAAACATGTACCATTTGAATTTAACTAATGCAAAGCCCTGTTAGAGATGAATACCATTTTATTTAACTTTAAATCAATGCAATAAATACATATATCAATAAGTATTACTGATATATTCCCAGGGCAGTGCTGGAGTCACTGTCCCTGGAAGTGTTCACACACCGAATGACCTCAATGACATGGGTTAGTGGTGGCCTTGGCAGTGCTGGGGAATGGTTGGACTTGATGAGCTTAAAGGTCTTTTCCAGTTGGTTCTATGGCTCTATGATATAGAACTGGCATGGATCTTAAAGGGGAAAAAAAGTGGTTTTGAACTGAAATAAGACAGCACACAGAAGGGCTTCGGCTTGGCTTTGTCCTGTGGCTTCAGTGTCTAAAGCCAAATCCATCCCTGGGACACCCCCACTGTAGGCACTGGTGCCGAATAGGCACATCCCAGGTTTTTGCTCTTGCTCATGGTAAGAGCAGATTTGGGCTGGCTGTGGTGACTTGAATTACTGTCTCTGTGGCCAGTAGGCAGAAGAGAGGAGCCAGTCGTATTCTGGACTGCAGCAGCTCTGTGCTGTGATGACATGATCAAAACATTAAGGATCCTGCTTCTTGGGGAAATGCAGGAATCCAAAACATCTGGTAAGCTTGTTTGTGCTTGTGTTGCCTTCCTTCATGCCTTTGTTCATCCCTTCCAATTACTGCTTCTAAGTATAAACTTGAAACAGAGACTAGGCTGAGTTTGTGGGGAACATATGGACAAATGGAAAATAAACAGCATGAGGAATTCCTGGCTAATGAGCTCTTGGATGATAAGATACCACCAAAAAAAGGAGACAAAGAGGTCTGTCATATCACGAGAAGCAAATTTCACTAATGATACCCAACAGCACTTTGATGCTGTGCTGCAGCGTATCTCCCTCACGGTCTATTCAGGCTCCAGCCTGCTGAGGACCCAGTTCTCTGTTGTCTGCATTAGACCCGTACTCACCGGCTCACTCGGACCATGGTGATGGGCTCTGGAGCCTCACGGCTGAGCTACAGCGGAGGCGCTGGAGGAGCCGCATCCTGCCCGGGGCTGTCCCAGCAGCGCCAGCCGGTGGCACTGGCTCCGTGCTGGCTTTCCACGAACAGCACGTGTTTCCCCTCCTGGCCTCTCCCGGTCCATATGCAATTAATTACTGCAGCTGAACAACAGGAACTCGGTCCTTCCTCCTCAAGTTCAAGGTTCGCGTCTCCCTTTCTTCCTGGCAGAAGAATAGATGTTTCCTTGCACTTGAGGCAAGAGTTGCTCCACTGGCTCTGTTTGTTTGTGGTTAGTGGCTGCTTGCGTTATTTTTGGTGCAGGGTTTCTGATTAACAGCTACTGCAAGTCAAGGTGCTCTCTGCCTGGCTTAGGCACCCCCATCTGACCCTTGGAGCTTCTAAAGCACCCTTGGCTTCCTCTGAAAGCTCCTGCAGCAAGCTGACGGCGAGCCCTTCGTATCCAAGTGTGTATCTTGGTTTTCAGCGCAGTGATTTGTACTGCCACGTTCTTTGTAAGGTCAAGGAAATGGCGTTTTCCCATCCACACACCGCCGGGGACAGTGAAGGGGGCAAACTGGGGCCATGCTGGAGCTGAGCGCACAGGAGGACATCACATAGGGGTTCCTGTGGGGTGAGCAGGGACCGCTGCCTTGCTGAGCATCACTGTTCCTTCCCAGCTTCTGCTGGAGCCTGGATCTCCCGTGGCAGATGGTCACAGGCACTGCTGTGTCCGGCTGTTGGGCAGGGAATGGCTGGGATGCTGCCCATGGGCAGTGAGGACAGGAGCTGTGGAAGGGGATTTTACTGGGGGATGAATGGGCAGAGAATGTGCCTGGGGATGTGAGGGGGAATCCAGCAATTGGCCAGGGAGCTGGGGAAGGAGAGGAAGGTCTTGGGGTGGCCCAAGGAGTGGGAAGGGGAGAGAAAAGAGACCCCCTCCCTGAAAATGGATGCAAAGAATAGAAGTGATGCCAGGGGTGTGTGTAAGTGCTGAGGAGTTTCTGCCCCAGCAGTGAGGGGCTGTAGGACTGGGCTGGACGCTGGCTGGGGCTGGCTGCAGTGCTGGGGGTGTATTTCAAGCTGCTTACGATGCAAAACAGCCTCTGTTCAATGAAGGCGGCACTAGAGCGTTTCCTTCCAGAGAGCAGGAATGCAGTTCTAAATGCCTCTATGGCTCTCTTCTTCTGGCCAAAATCCTGTTTCAGCGCTAAACCAGAATGGGGTGACAGGTTTTGATCCCTCTGGAAAACAACCAGTTAAAAATCAAAGCAGCGAGAGCATTGTTTGTTCCTGGTTTGTGCCTTTTTCCAGGGGAAATGGGGATTCTTTAATTGGCTCAGCTGGGGAAAAGTCCCTTCGGATCAAACAGGGAGTGAGCTGGAACAACAAAGGAATGTCCTGGTAGTTCTTTTTCCAAGTTTAGAAATGGAAGTCGGCGCAGCCTTGGGATTTGTGGAAATTCCTCTGTGCATTGTTAGGAGGCAGAGGAAGTGGTTTAAAGTTTAGCTACTGGGTTCTGCATTGCAAAGCAGGGGCCAGGTTCCACTCACCCAGCGCAGGTTGCCCCTGGCTTGGCTGGCGGGGCTGCGGGCAGCTTCCTGCTCCTCTGCACCAAGGGGCCCTACGCATCCACCTCCTGACCAAGGCAACTGAACCATGCAAACCCCTTTGGGGGGGTCTCACGGTGCCCCCACCCCGTGCCGGGGCTCTCTGATGGCAGGCAGCCTAGGGAAGCAATGGAAACCTTTTTCCGTTCCTGCTGCTATTTCTTTTGCTGCTGCTTGGCACATCCCGAGTCGGAAGAGGTGGATTTCAGTCGCTGTCAGCTCCTGGAGGACCTCTCCCTATTTCTGTGCAAAGCTGTTCATGGGGATCTAGGTCACACTTGCACATTTTAACTGCCTGTTTCTCAAAGCCGTGAGGGTCATTAGATATCAAAGCAGCCTAAAATGTCCCCAGGCAGAGTATAGATGTCTTGGGTGGTGAATAGAAGCACGCGTGCTCTTTGTTTTCCCTGTTACAGTAGAGATGTCTTGGTGGTGTGTTGCTGCGTGCTGTCCAGCCTGCCTGTGCAGCTGGAGGGTAGAGCCTGTTCTCTGCTGGCTGGGCTGGAGTCAAGCGAGGCTGGGAGGCAGGACATGAAATGGGATGCGCTGTCCCGGGTCCCTAGGGGGTTGTGTCCCCCCTGCTGGGCAGGAAGCAAGATCCCCACCAGCTCTTGCCAAGAAAAACCTCTCTGGAATATCCTCCGGGGGGGATGGGGATGGTTTTCACTCTGCTGTGACCCGTGCTCTGCCTCGGGATGGGTGTTATTGTCCTGTGGGGCTGTTCCCCAGGGACCGCGCTGCTCCTCTGTGCCGGGGGTTGATGCTGTTGCCTCTTGCTGCTAGCAGTTGGTGGGGTGATGCTCTGGGGAGCAGCACCTGGAAAGAAACCTCCTTATATAGGGTGTAGCAGCGGGCCATGGGGCAGGAGGGGATGAACTGCACAGGGTGGTGATGGGATGTGCAGGGATGTGGTGGAAAGGGCCCCACTCAGCATCACTGCCAAGTACCTGGTGTGTACCTCAGGATGGGCAGGGATGGGACCTGGTGCCTTTCCAGGGTCCTGTGTGCTGGGTTCAGAGGCAGGGCAGATCTCAGATGCTCTGAGCCGGCTGAGGCTGTGGCATATGGCACAGGGCAGCCCTGGCCAGTGCTGCGTTATCCTTCCCTACATGCAGACACTGTCCTGCATCGGGGCTGAATGCGTTTCCCACTGAATCCCGGCACAGAGCCAGAGGAGGCTGCCCTGGACCAGGCAGGGTCCCCCCTGTGGCCCAAGAGCAGGAATCCTGTGGCCAAACCCAGGCTCGGGGTGAAGGAAGGGGGATTCCTCCTTTTATTCCTCTAAATACCTTGCGCCCATGGACTCTGCTGTTGGGCAGCAGCACTGCAGCTGCCTGAGTCTTGTTCCAGGTCAAAGACGCCCTGCACGAAGGTGCCCCAGGAGCAGCTCTGCCCAGCACCAGGCGTTGTCAGCTCCATCACAGCGGGTGACTTGGAGCTGGGCATTTTTACATGCAGCTTTTTCCATTCACGGTTGATTTTTCTTCTTGTTCTGATTTTTGAAGGCAGTTTCTTCCTGCAGTCCGTGAAGTGCTTTGGAAGTTAATGTGAACCGGTGGTACATTTTTTGTGTGGTTTGGGTTATTTGTCTGGGCTTTTATTAGGCTTGTCATGCAAGTCCTCATGCAAGAATGTAAGAGAGAAAACTGCGTGTGTGTGTTCGCACTGAGGATCAAATCCAAGCCCATCAGTACATGATGCAGGGAATTGTTCTTTGTTTTTCAGGGAAATTAAGTCCCGGTATGAGGAAGCCCTCAGGGCGATGAGTGGTACCTATTGTTTTACTCATGCTCTCTGTCAGCCTTGTCTTTGCCAGTGCCTGCCACATGCTCCACATGCTCTGCCTTATGGAGGTACTGGGATTGGGATGTGTCTGCTGGGAGAGAGGGGCTTTGAGACACCAGCAGATCCCAGGGGATCCACACCAGGATTTTTTTCCGCTTGGTTTTATATATATACATATAAATGCATGTATATATATATATATATAAAAAATGTATGTATATAAGTATATATATGTATATACATACACACACACACACATATATATATATATGGGATTTAGGAGCTAGTTTGACATGGTCAGCACAGCCCTGGCTTTGATTTCAGGCTGGTCCAGAGATGGGGATGACCTTGGCAAGGGTCTCCAGCAATGTCACCCTTGTGTCCATGTCGTGTGGGTGATGCCATCCTCTCGCTTGCCAAGGAAGCAGGAGTCACATTTTCATGCAAGTGATCACAGACTGAAAGAACCTGATAAGGAAAGGACCTGCCCATTACAGCACCGCAGGGATCACAACTTGTGTGGATGCTGCTGAACTACGTTACTTTGGTTTTATTTTCAGTCTCTGAGGAAATGGGGATGGTGGGGGGAGTGGGGTTCTGTTGCATTTCCCAGTATCTGACAGCCTGTAGGAAGCTGAAAGTTTCTCTGCTGACTCCTTGCTGAGCATGTACCTGCAGTCAAAGTCCTGCTCATATCCTTTGGGCACCAGGCTGGGTGCTAAGGCAGCTCCTGCAGCAAATTGCACCCCCCCCAGGAGCTCCCGAGCTGTGATACAGACTTTTACAGTGCACACACGACCGAAAGAGCCTTTCCTGACATAAAGGGTACAACTCTGAGTGATTCAATCTGAGCAAAAAGCTCAGCTCACGATGCACCATCCTCTGGGTGCAGTATCATCAATGCCCATGAGATGCTCTGCTCCTCCTGCAGCCGTTTGCAGTGGTACAAAGTAGCTGTAAAGATCCTCGTTTGGTTCCACAACATGTCTCACTGTTAGTACTGACATCTCTGTGCTGGTGATTTTAGCCTTGTTGGTAACAGGGTCACCAGGCATCATCCCAGGCATGGGGCTCCCCCAGCAGGGATGTGAGTGAGATATTATTGGTGCTGAAAGGGGCTGCTGAAGCGTGTCCTTTAGTTAGCACAAACCTAACATTATAACACTTATGGTTGATGTTTCAGGGGTTTGAAGTCCCTTGTTCCTTCTGAAGTATGTAATTTTGGGGGTAGATTTTTGTTGCAGCATAATCATTATTATAATAACTTCATTTCCAGTGCTTGTGGCAATGGAAACCAAGGAATCCGGAGGGAGCAGGAGAGCTGCTGTGTGAGCTGACAGAAGGAATCGTGTGAACTGGGCAGAAGTGGCAGTGGGGGTGTATTGCTGAGGGCTCCTGGCTGCCAGGACCCGCTCCAGGCTGAGGAAGCAGCACAGCTCCTGCTCTGCGCTGTCCTTCCATTGAGGCTCTAGAAACTACAGAACTGGTCAGTGGCCAGAGGAGAAAGGCAAGGAGGGAACTGTGGCTGTGAAAATGCCAGGTTTAGTCTCCCTTGAGCTCTTGGCAGTGCCCCACACCATCGCGTCAAGGTGCCGCATAGGGTTAGGTACCATTATGCCAACAGCTGGGTGTCGTGTTTTAGGATCAAATGCCATTTTAGAGCGTTGCAATCCTTATTTGTGTTTTTATCTCTACACAAAGTTTGTGCTGAGAGTCCTTAAGTGTATGCAAATGGTTTAGCCAGTGAATTACTTGCAGCTTGGATGAGCTGTTCAAGGCTGGCCCTGGTTTGAGCGAGTCTGGGTGGCTCCTTGAAGCCATCTGAGATCCTCTGTTGGATGAGGCTTTCACATAAAAATCCCCAAAAGCTGTTCCTGGTGCTGGTTTGTGTGCTCCAGTTTGAGCCGGGAAGCAGGAGCTGAGCATCCTTCCCCTGGGTGACAGCAGGCGCTTGCGCAGGCTCTTTTGGTCTTTGCTCCTGGGAGAACCTGGGTGCTTGAGCTGCCTCTGCCCTGCCCAAGGGATGGGAATGTGCCCTCCTGGAAACCCACCAGCAACCCAAGGGGAAACCTTGGCTCTGAAGTCAGAGGCCAGCTCAGGGTGGGTTGTGCGTGGAGGCGTGATGCAGTGGTTGGCATCCCAGCATCCTGGCATGGTGGGACACCTTGGATGGAGCAGAACGGGCACACTGGGAGAGGTTGAAAATGCTGAGACTGAGGCAAAAATGAATATTTAAGAAAGAAAATCCTCATTAGCTGAAGGGGGAAAGGAAGGAGGATGGGGAGAAGTTGTTAGCAATAGAGAATGAGCTTTTACAAAGGCCTCGTGTCCAAAGCTCTTTAACTTTTCCTGGCATTTCCCATCCATTCCATTGTTAAGCCCTCCGCTGTTGGAAAGCGGCGCCAGGCCCAGGCGCAGCGATCTCAGCACAGAGGCTTCTGCACTCGCCTGTTTATGCCCCTCGCAGCGTTTGCTCCAGGTTCAGTTTCCTACTTAGAAGAAAAGGGGGGGGGGAAGGAATCTTTCCTTTGTGCAGCTCCCCCCGCCTGGGTGCTGTGAGGAAAACAGCTCCTCGGTGGCTTGCAGGGAGAGGATGGACCTCAGCGGATTCCCACCGTTTATAAGGGGAGACAGGAAGGCCTCCGTGACTCATAAACACTAACAGATTCTGTGTACGAGCGCCTCTTTGTTGTTTGTTATCCTGAATTTCACGGTTTCCCTTCTTTGGAGCGTGTTTGTGTACTTTAGCCGATGCCATCATTTTGCCGGGACGCTTTGTGTGTGGTTCCCACACAGGAGCAGCGCTGTCTGCCCAGCGGCTGTGCTCACAAGGATACAAACAGCAGCTAGTGGAAAGCCTTGAGGGCTCTGTTTGGTGCCACATCCTGATGGGGGATCATGGGACAGTGAGAAGGAGCAGGAGGGATGTTTCCCTGGAGTGGGTCAGCTGTTGCTGTGCCCCGAGGGGGTCAGGACCTGGCAAACCTCTGTTTGGTCTCAGAGCTCTGCAGCTGAGCAACCCTAAATCCATCACTGTTTTGTCCTTCACATGGCGCAGGGAGGGTGAGAGCACCATGGGCAATGTGACCCCGGCATTTAGCCACCCATGCTAGGCTGTGTGCCCCACCGTGGCTCCTGGTGCTGCTGCGGCTCCTCTGGAAGTCCAGTGTGCCTCTGTGTGCCGCCAAAGGCGGGATGGAGAGGTGCTTATCCCAGGAAGGACAGCGGATTTTCCTGATTTATTTAAAACCGTTTATTCGCCAGAGGGATGGGATGAGTTCCCCTTGAGCAAGGAGGTCTTCATTGCTCTGTATGGATGTTTGTGTGGTTCATGCATCCTGCCTTACCCAGGATGCCCATTTTGCTTTTCCCCTTGCCCTCTCACCAGTATCTCTTCTGCTATTGCAGAGTGCATGACTTGATACCTCCCTTTGTCTCAGAGGTGGAGATTGGTTATGCCAATGTTATGTTGGCATAAGAGGCTTCCTAGCACGTTATAAGGCATGGAGAAAGCCCTTCGGAATGAAGTAGGTCATTGATATAAGGTATTTAAGTGACATAGCTGCCAGCTGTGGGACTGCTGAGCTGGGAGGGTCAGATCCCTGCGCGTCAGGAGCACCTCTTGGCTGTTGATGTGTCCCTGCCTACCCAGGGGTCTGAAAGACCTTTCCGTGCTGTCCTCTGGATTTGGGGCCAATAACAGCGCAGCAGTTTAAATGTGCTCCAGGTTTCGCAATCACACAAGCAAGCCCTAACCTTTCCCAAGGTGGCTGAGTAATCTTGTTTGCTTTAGCATCTCAGTCCCCCAGTCACCCGAGTGAAGGATGCTGCCTCTTTAAACAGAGTTCAAAAAGCCCAAGAATTCTTTATAAATAGCTCACATCCTCTTGATAACAACCAGGCTGCTATTTATTGCCCACTTCCCCTCAGACAGACAGGTCGGAGTATTTAGAATCGCACTTCCCATGGAATCCAGAGGAACTCGGTTGTTCAGGTTCCTACAATTGTTTGTCGTTCTGGGTTTCCTCTGCAGTTTACGGTGCTTAGCCAGGATAACCCTGAAAGGGAGCTGGCTGAGGGATCATTAAGATATATTGCTGCCTCGCTGGGGTCCTACACTGCATTTCCCACTCGCTCCTTTGGGACTGGCAGAGAAGCCCATTGCTTCCCAGCAGCACGGGGGCTTCCCGACTCGGTGTTTTTCCATCTCCCGGCCTCAGTGAGCAATCTCTGGCCTTATTTTAGACCCCAGCCTCCTATCCACGTGAACTGTGTGGCCTAAACAGTGTCTCATGTGGCTGACATGGGTGCTGCTTCTCAGTGCTCCCCTGGCTCCAGTGGTGCTGCTGCTTCTTGCCAGGTTTCTAGGCAGATGTGTGCTGGTGAGCTGGGGTTTGTCCTGTCTAATTCACACCGACCCAATCTGTTAGGCATGAGTCCAGACACTGAAATACGGCTGGAGGTTTCCTAGCAGTGGATGCAGACACCCAAGTGAAGGAAAAATGCCATTTGGTTGTCTTTATAAGGGTTATTTACAGGAATGTGCAGAATCTGTGCTAAGAGCTTCAGAAAAAGCGATTAAATACTGTACCAACAAGAATGGACTTTCTTATTCCTATATTCATGCTTCAGCATCTGTTTGGACCAGAGGGCTCCACTGAAGAGCCAATGTGGGCCATTTCCTTCCCAGCTCAGAGCAGGATGTTTCTTAGTGGAGGATTTTGCTGCTTCACGCACGGTTGAATGCTCCAGTGCGGTAACTGGAGCGAAGGGCCGTGGTGCAGAACGTCCCAGTTTCATGCTCTGGGAATATCATGGTTTTGATTAGGAAAACCCAGTTACATAACTGCATCTCATAATCACAAACATACCTGGCATCGAGCAGAACTTGGGCTTATGATTTATTCATTGGAGTTTCTTCATGCATAAACTTCTATTTATTCCGTGTTGTAAGGGCTGAAAAACGCCAATGGCAGCTGCAGTGCTGTGGAGCCAGCGGGTCACAGGCGTTTGCCTTCCCTCTGCTCAGGTGTGCTGAGAAGTACATTTTGTCAGGCTGTTTATTGAGGAATTCCGGACCTTCATGCTTGGGAGCACAAAACCTGCTTGGGTTTGCAGAGCCCAGCCAGGCCGGGAAGGGAGCAGGAGATGTGGGGCTGCACCCCAGGGATGCTGCCCCACTGCCAGAAGGGCCGATGGTCTAGCAGAAGCAAACCAAAACCTCAGAGGTTGAAATCCTGGCTGGATTTCCAGGACCTCCTTTGCTATTCTCTGGGTTTAATAGGCAGTGGGGGTGAGCTCTGAGTCCTTGAGTTGTCATTCAGTCCAAGCTGCTGATGGGAGACTGTTGACCCCATGTGAAATAGGTGCAGTTATCCCGGCATCAGGGAGACCCAAAGGTTTGGGGTTCTGATTTAAAACCTTCTCCAGTCATGCCTTTGACTGCTGTTTGTCAGCTTGCTGCTGGCTTTTTATACCTGACACAAGAAACCCTGAGCAAGCCATGGAAGCCCCGGTGTGCCCTGGTTGGGTGCCCGGGGCTGCTTTCCATGGGGTCACAATGGGCTCCAGTGGCCTGGACATGCTCAGCACCTTCTGTGAACCTCCTTCACCCCTACTCTGCCTCAAAACCTGGCTTCCAGCTTGGGTCCCCAGGGTCTGTTCTGGGTGTGGGTGCCTCTGAGCTCCTTGACCCCAAAGCCTGTTGAGGCTGAGCCCTGAGCTAGCATGAGATGCAGGAGGAGGGGTGAGACCTGTGTCTCCCTGATGAAATGCTTGCCTTGACCTCTATGAGCATCCCGTTATTCCCCCGAAGAGGAAGCATTCCCTTTGTGAGCGCAGGTGCCCTCTGAAGTCTCGTGGTCATTCCCGGCTCTTTGAGGAGGTCCCTAACGTTTTACGGCGCTCAGCGGGGCCCGGATGGGCAGCCAGTGTGATTCAGTGTCTCACACGGGAGGTTGTTGTCATTGGGAAGTAAAGCAGAATGCAAAGGCAATTCATCTTTGTCCCGGCCATTTGTCTGCTGCTCACAAAAGGCCCAACTTCATCCATGGATGGTGAGTGCTGGTTGTGGATCCCCTGCAAGGAGCCAGCTCCTCATCCGGCAGGGCACAGGGGTCTCCCTCCTCACATTGCCATCATAGTGCCCATGCACACCATTGGTGTCCAA
Source organism: Amazona ochrocephala (assembly GCA_039720435.1). Classification (NCBI taxonomy): domain Eukaryota; kingdom Metazoa; phylum Chordata; class Aves; order Psittaciformes; family Psittacidae; genus Amazona; species Amazona ochrocephala. Next base: position 19,664,804 of record CM077889.1, read on the forward strand.
TCTCAGTGACAGAAATGGTCCATTACTCAGCAAAATCATTTTAAAGGAATTTCAAGATTAGCTTTCAATCTCCTTTCTGTAAGTTTCAGCCCATTCACTCAGGGTTAATGCACTGATTAATGGGTATTTTGGATGCTTTGGTTCACTAGAAATTCCCTTTCTGGTCTGACCTCCAAGAGCTGTGCTTGCTTTGGACCTGATAGTGACCTGGGAAGTCTGGTTTACTTCCAGCTCTGTGAAGCTCTTTGCTATTTTATAACCTGTGCTCGTGGTGTTGGAATTGTTTCGTTCAATGGTCAGTTATTGAGAATGGTGTAAAAAAAGCTATTTCAAAAGGTGATAATTCTGATTGATTGAGAAAATGGTGCATTGACATCTACTCGTCAAATCAACAAGAGTGCTCTGGTTTGCTTCCAGCAGAGACGTGAACGTCGAGTCGCTATTTTAAAGCTTTATGTGCAAGACATTGGTCGGTGTTGCCAAACTCTGATTTAAATTTATACATCCTGGCTCAGTCTGTTCAAAGGAAAGCCCAACAAACCACCACCAGAATAACAAACTCAGCATCTTTTCCTCACTGCAAATGCCATGATCCGCACAGTGTGATTATTGTCTCTTCACCTGATCCAGCGGCTAACTCAACATTATTGTTTCAGTAGCATTATTCCAGGCGAGGTAAAGCACTGAGGTTACCTTTGGGGATGACACAAACCATGGCAGGTATTTTAATGACTCAAAGCTCCATAGCACGTGCAAATAAATAACGGGAATGGTGAAAAATGACCCAGATACTGTATTTTTAGCAGTCAAATGGGATGCTGGTGACCCATGAGGCAGGAGGGTGGTGAGCGCTGGTGGATGGGAGCTGTGGGGGCTCCAGGATGCGGCTCAGGGGCCAGGCATGGCAAGCAGAGGCACCCCTAACTCACTTGAGGTGTGGGGTCTTCAAGGGAGAATGGCTTTAACCTGCCAGAGGGGAGACTGAGATGAGCTCTTAGGCAGAGGCTCTTCCCCGTGAGGGTGCTGAGGCACTGGCACAGGGTGCCCAGAGAAGCTGTGGCTGCCCCATCCCTGCAGTGCTCAAGGCCAGGTTGGACACAGGGGCTTGGAGCAAGCTGCTCTATGGAAGGCGTCCCTGCCCGTGGCAGGGGTTGGGGCTGGAGGAGCTTTAAGGTCCCTTCAACACAAACCAGGCTGGGATTCTGTGACCTTCGGGGGGGGGGAGGTGCTGGCCAGGGCTGGAGGATGCTCTGAACCCAGCCGGGACCTCAGTGGTGCCCGTTGCTGGTGTCAGCACCTGGGTAAATGATGCCATAAGAACAGCTCTGACTTTCAGCCTTTAAATATCTGTGAAAGAAACCATGCCCTGCTCTTATGGCGAGGCAGCTGTAAGTGAACGGCCACTCACGTTCGCATGTGAGTGACTCTGTTGTCCTTGACACGCTGTGTGTTTGGTGCTGGCTGTTGTGTCCTACTCTGTGCCGTTGGGGAAGAGGGCTGGGGTTTGCATCCTGTACAAAAAGCCCCTAGAAACGAGCAGCATGAAGGAGGGAGCAGGGCTGGATTGTCAAGGGAGGCTTTGTGGGACAGAGCAGTCACCAAACCCCTCTGTGTGGGGGTACCACTGACTTTGGGTTTGGTTCCTTTCTGATCTCTATCTGAATGTTAGACCTGTGGAGGAAAGCAAACTGACTTGAATGCGATTGGCATGCTCTAGAGGCAGAGGGAAGAGAAGAATTGCTCCTGCGAGTGCACAGAAGAGGGTATTCCCCCTCACCGAGGAGCTTTTCCCTGCTGCCCTGAACTGCAGGATATTTAATGGATGTGCACTGATGAGCCAGGCCATAGAGTGGAACAAGCCCAGCATTGCCCTGAGCTCCTTGGCTGGGATGAATTGGGCTGGAGAGCATCCCACTGCATTTGGGGCTGCTCTTTGCTTGTATTTTTAGAATAATTGCTATAAACATGCTTTGGGATTTATTTTTTTTTGCTTAAAAACCACAACAGACATTTATGTATTTAACAATATATATTTATATATATATATAATTTCTAGATCAGTACATTCATCAGTACTTGTTTTTCTTCACAAACAGAAGAACTCTTACAATAGTAGACTTTCTAAAATAAATACTATTAAAATAGAGCTTCAAAATAAATATTCTATACAAAGAAAACCTTCTGTGGTAACTTCTCAGGGTGCGTATGTGGTGGGGTGGTAGCAGAAGGGGGAACCTTTATCAGTGTAGGAGAGGAGGGGGAATGCCCAGTGCTGGGAAGGGTGAGGGTTTGTCCGGTGGGGAGGCCCATGCCTGGGGAGCAATGGTGCTGAATTTAGTAACTACTGCTTGTAGCAGCACTGGGCTGGAGGGTGCAGTGAGGGTTTGTCTGTCTGTTGAAGCTGCTCTGCTGACAATGAGCTCCAGCCAGGCATGCGATGTGGCATTGCCCATGAAGTCACCCCTCCTTGCTTCTGTGTGTGGGCAGGGGACAACACCTGGCAATGAACCTGCTACAGCAATGAGCAGGTCAAGGTGATAACACCGAAGCACCCCACCGTCCTCCTCCTCCTGCCGTGGTGGCACAGTGCCTGTTCCAGGGGAATCAGCCCTCACCTCCCCGCTTGCCTTTGTCATCCCACCCCACTGCACTGACGCAGCCGGAGGCCAAAAGCATCCTGACAAGGTTTGTGCTCATTCATGGCCATTCCTCAGCCTGCAAGGGGGGGGCCTGACCTGCAGGAGGATGGCCAGAGCTGGGGTTGCACCATGCCCATGGTACGTCTCAGGGTTTGGCAGGAGACTCAAGTACCTTAAAAGGGGATGGGAGAAAGGAGGCATTGGGATGAGGGAAGAGAAGGAATAAGGATTCCTTGACTGGAGACGTACCCTCCAGCAAAGCCCTCGCCTTGGCTGACCCCGGACCTTTATGAGTGCTCAGGAAGGAACTCAGCACTTCTTTGCCTTGCCTTGGACCATGAGCTAACGGAGCAGGGTCTGACCATGGGGTTGGGAGGCTGAGGAGAAGAGGGAGGGTCGCTCTGCTACATTTACCACTGCTCTAACACATCCACTAATGCTTTACAGTCTTCCAGCATGGGACCGGCTTACAGGACTTATATATTAAAAGAAACCAACAGAGAAATAGTTTACAGCTATGTACAATGAACGTAAATCCTTTTGGGATTGCTGGGTATATGTACATGAGTGTAGATTGGCACAGTGGCGACCACTCCAGCATTGTGTTTGCTTGCAAGGACCATGCATCTAAGCCATGGGCTTTGCTATTGCAGGTTTTCAGCACAGGTCCCCCCTGAAACAGCCAGGGACAGAGGGTCAGAAAGGCAAACCAACCACTGGTGGAAGCCATTTGGATACTGTATGGTCCCAATAGAGGGGGGCAGCGTTCTCTAGTCTGTTTGCATCTTAGCAAAATGATTTCTCTTATTAAATACAATACCTTATACATTCAACCAACAGTTCAGCTAGTTTGGGGTTGGTTTTCCTTTTATCTCTTCCCCTCCAGTTTGTGCAAGATAATCAATACGGTTCTGGATCCCCACCTGCTTCCTTCTTTCTGGTGTCACCAGAGGTGTCAGCATGAGGATAAACTATAGGGCTCGGTATCTGGTGACAGATGTAGCATCCCTTTTTTATATCTGCAATTGAGCTCAACTAAACCCCAGCCATCCAGGTTGACCGAATTCCAAAACCAAAAGACACCACAAGCCCCATCAGTACACTCCTGCCAACCCCTACGCAGCAACTCTACTGCAACCAAGTCAATGGGATTCCTGGAAATGCTACATGAGCTCTGCCTATTGCTTATCTAATTGAAGATGACATTTCATTGTCACTGCTGTGCATTTACTGAGGAAACTTCCTCTAATTGCAAAGAAAAAAGACTAGATCAGGTTTCTGCATGCAACAAGTACCTGCCCGCTTCCGAGTGTTGCATGGCTGGACAGAGATTTTTACTTAGCACCTTGTAGTTGTCAAGAGAAAGGGGTTACTGCATCTTCAGGGGTTGCTGCATCCTAAGGGAATGCAGAACCAGCCCCAGGATGAGTGTACGGGCAAAGCCGATGATATTCACTTACTGAAAACCATGGGCACATTCTTTAAATAGCCTCTCTTCCCTCCCCTGGCTTTCCCATGTGTTTGTCAGCACTAAAATAAACATGAACAGCATTCTGTACACTTAAAAAGACACGTTTTTGTACAGAGGAGGCAGAAGTCGAACAGCAGCAATAGAGATGGGGAATGGGCTCTGCTCCAGCAAACGCCATTCATCCCCAAGACACAAACCCCAAAAATCTCAATAGTTAATGAGCAAAGAGGAGCTCGTTCCAGGAGAGGAGGTACGGGATTGATATCCCTACGAAATACACCTAGGTGTATGGCACACTTAGGTTTTTGTGACTTCTCAACAGAGCTTGAGAGGTTCAGAGAAAGAACCACTGAACGTCTTCTATTTGTGGCATGAGTTAAGATCCAGCACCGGGGAGCAAGCACGTGCACTGGGAAATGGGATTTGAGCAACATCCTCCTGGAGCGGGTTTGTACTGGTGGTGTAAAATTGACATTCCATTGAGCGAAACCTATGGATCAGCTACAGGCAGAACGCCAGCATTGGCACAAGTGCCTGCACACCTCCTGCTGCTGCTCCTCCCGCGGAGGGAGCACCCTGCTACCAGCTTGCTTTACAGAGAGGGTCCGAATCGCTGTGGCCAGGTGGGTTCAAAGAGAGCAACATGCCCAATGTTGAGAGGCCCTTAAACAAATGAATCGTATCTTTATTCGTGGTTCCAGATCTTTGAGGGGCACGAAAGCTGCTGAGAAAAGGGTACTCTGTGTGCAATGGGCCCTTCTAACGGGGTGCAGGTGGGGAGGGAGGGCACAGGGACTTAACCCATCACCTTCAATAGGCTGCTGGTAGCGAATCGGTTTGGAAGGAAAGCAAAACCGAGAAGCCCACCCTGGATACGAATCCAATGCAGCTTTTTGCAGCTGGGAATGGGTATTGCTTGTGCGGCCGTGCCTGCCAAGCAAGCAGTTAATGGTTCTTGTGGTGTGCAGGCATGGTGAGCAGCCGTCCGTCCGTCCAAACCAGGGGTTTTTAAGCAGCTGTACTTCATGATATACATAGATTTGCAGCCTTCACTTTACGTTATTAAGATTCCTCCTTTGGCCCCATCTACTTAAACTCTGACCAGTTCCAAAACCCTGAATAACCCAAAGTGCTTCAGTTTGTGGAAATAGTTGCTTCTGCTTTCTTCAGAGGCAAAAGACTAACGTTATCCTCAGAACACAGGTTATTAAAAAGAGCCAATGCCACTGTGGAGTGCCCTCCCACTCCCCATCCTCCCGAACTATCAAAAGGGCTTTTCTGGCCTGTTTCCTTTGCTCTCAGGCAGTGCCTTGCAAATGACACTGTTTGTGTTTTTACATCTGCAGCCGGGCCGGCTCACTTGGTCGTAGCATCTCTGGGACAGCTTGACACAGCCGGTGGCTGGCAGGTAGCAGAGCAAGCAAGGGAGCACCAGGGAGAGGGCGCTCATGAAGGACCAGCGGGCACAGCAGTTTGAGTGGGAGCAGGAGCAGGGGTGGTCGGCGCAAGTGCCCTCGTCATCCTCGTTGGTGCAGTGGTAGAAGACGCCCTTGACGAGACACATGCAGGTGGAGTAGTTGACCAGGTTCTGTGCTGAGCAGAGGCACTCTTGGTTGCACACCCAGCATGAAGGCAGCGTCCGGGGCAGCGCGCACTCCTTACACTTGCACTTCCCACAGGCTTCGCACAGCAGAAAGTGCTTGTCCAGTTCCTGAGACACAGGTTCCTTCAGGTCCAGGGGTTTGCAGTTAATCACCTTGGGCTGAATGCGAACTGCTCTGGGGGAGGACTGCTCCGCCACGGGTGCTGGGGCCATGTGGTCCAGGAGCCTTTGGTCTGAGGAAGTGCTGCTGCTGCTGCTGATGGAGCTGGGGCGCCCGCTGAATGAGATCCAGGGGTGGGTGACATCCTGCTCACAGCGCTGCGGGTGCTGGTTGGTCAGGACCAGTTCATGGGGGCCTCGGGGATGCTTCTGGGCTGCCAGCTGAGCAGCGGTGGGGTTGTCGGTGTAGTCGTTCTCTATGTGAGTGGTCTTCATTTGGTCAATTGGCAGGATGGTGAGTGGGTGCTGCAGGCGCCCATAGGGGATCCGACTGTCCAGCAAGGGCTGGACCATCACAGAGTTGGGGACAACGGTGATGTTGTGGGGAATCCGGGGCTCCATTGGTCAAGCAGTCTGAGTACGGGTGAAAAATCTGTTCTTAAGTGTTCTGGGGGAAGGAAAGCAGAAAGAAAAGGGGTAGGGGAGAGAAAGAGTGCATCGTTATTGAGTTACCCTTGAAGGCCTTGAGCAACCTGCTCTAGGAGAAGATGTCCCTGCCCGTGGCAGGGGGTTGAAACTGAATGAGCTTTAAGGTGCCTTTCAATCCAAACCAGTCTGTGATTCTACCCTACGACCCTGGATCAAACAGGGCCTCTTTACTGAGGCTGATTATTATGCAGAAGGTCTTCTAGGGTATACTTAGAAGGGAGTCAGAGCGTTTGCTCGTGTACAAAATACATCACCCTTCACTGCTGTGTTCCTCTCCCTAACCATGGCCATATACAGCTCCTCTTGCCCTGGGAGGGCTACCACTACTGCAGGGCCCTGAAGTGTCTGTGTTTCATTTTTTCGGGGGGAACGCACATCTTAGGGTTCCTGCTGTATATTCACATGTGTTTCTGTCAGCAAACTGCCTGAAGTGACTTACCTAAGGTTTGGGGGTTTTCCTCAATTGACCCTGATCCCTAAAAGCCCTGATGCAAAACTGGCTCGTGGGAGCATTGGCCTGGTACAAAGATGCTTCGGAGCATGGCGTGAGCACTCATCCTTGCTAACCCTGAATCTGCCCGCGGGAGGGTGGCTTGGCTTCGGTGAGGAAATGCCCTGTCTCCATTGGGAGCCGCTTTTCTCAGAGGCTGCTCTCAGCCTTCCTGCAGGAGGTGGAAGTTCTTGCTCAGCAGCTTGTCTGGGTGCAGAGCAGGGCAGGGGAGAGCGCACGCACGGGTCAGACTCGATTTGCCACCTCGCGCAGGTAATCAGGCACTCTTCCTTGAAACACTGAGTGGGCCAATACTCGGTTTGAGCGCTGTTTACCAGCTACCCCAGCTCAGCCGTCTGCTGCCACAGTTTCTAATTTCATTGAAAGAGTGCAATTTATCCTGGAGTCAATCCAAAGATTCAGCAGGACAAGAAACCACAGGAAGTAACTAAACTTAAATCAAAGAACGGAAACGACTCGGTTCAAATTTAGAAAGTGCACATTGTTTTCCAGTAGATGTGCCATTTCCTCACGGGGTGACCTTTATTCATAAATAATAGAATGCTGAAGAGCAGTTTGAAGAAGGGGTGAGGAAAGCTTCAGAGCGACTTGCAGGAGGGGAAAAGCTTCTGGTATCAAGAAAAAGAAAACAGTGCGCAGCTTAAGGCGTTGCCAGTTGTTTGTGTTCAGATAAATGAAGCTTTTCCAACAGCGTGAGAGGGTTTAATGTTAGAGCAGTCTGAAAAAGAGTCAGGAAAATAATGCATCAAGCTACAGCTAAGATGTGTGTGTGTGCACAAGTAAATGTATGTGCATTGCAGGAACATGCTCCCCTCTAATCTCAACAGAACAAAAACTGGAGCATGAACTAATTACTCATTTATGGAAGGAGAAGGGGAAGTGCATGTTTCTTTACCCACTGAATAATGTTACCGGAGGCCACTATTACATTAGTAAATCATTGCTGGGATAGGTCACTTGGCATTCAAGGGGCTGAAAATCTGCCAGTTCTCCCAGGATCAATAGGAGCGAGGGCTGATGCTGGATGGAGACCAGGGCAGTGACACAGAGTGGGAAGGCACATGGCACCTCTGGGTGCTGGCACTGGGTCCTGCCTCCTGGGCTGCTTCTGCCTGCTGCACAGGGCGAGCAGAAGTGCTTGATGTAGCAATGATGATGCTGCTGATAGGAGTGCGGTCCCTAGGCTGTTTCTCTTCACAAGTTGAAGTCCTGTGCTGGGTCTTAGCCATTCATTTGATTTTTTTTATTGCATTATTCATAGCTCACTGACATCCTGACTCGAGCAACAAGAGAGTTTTCAGAGCATCTCTTCTTATTTACTGTACTTCAAAGTAAAAAGCAGCAATGATTCTGACAACTGTGGGCCATTGCTTTTCTTCTGTATGTCAGAATCCAATGTCACGATTTAAAAAGGACTTGCTGCAAGTCACAGTTGAGCAACAGATTCGGTTCTGCATGAGCTAGGTGGTTTGTCTGCAGCAAGACTTTGACTTCACAGGGGTTTTGGGGCTTGTTTTCTTTAAGGAGAGATGCAGCTGTGTTGGCTGCCAAGAGTAAGAGCAGCAGAGCTGATGCTAGATGGAAGGTAGCTGGAGGAAATGGTGGCACGCTGAAGGATGTTACAAGCCTGTCTGCTCCTTCACATCCCTGGCACCAGTGCCTTCAGTTCCTCTCCCCTCTAGCATGAGGCTCTGTGTTCTGGCCTGAACCCACTCCCTCTTGTTATCAAGCCTCTGGAGTTTGGCCTGTTTGCCATACACATAGGCTGGATCCAAGGAGCATTATTTTGTTTAAGGTGCAGTGTGTGCCAGCACTGTATGGGGGAGAGCTGGGCAGCCCTTGAGCAGCATCCGCTGCCTTCATCAATGTAAACAGCCTGACTGATGCTGATTTTCCCAGCAGGGCAGCTCTGGTGGCACATGGAGGGTTCTGCTTCACTGAGGGCACCCCACAGGGAGCCCCTTGCCCCAGCACCATGGGAGAGCAGCAGGCAGGAGGGCAGCAGCCCCGGGACAGGAGTCAGCATCTGGGCTTTACATTAACTCTGTAATTGCACACCCTGCCACGGTCCAGAACCAGCGATGACATCGCATGGAAGTTATGTTATCAGATTAGTTTGGAGACATATTATAGCCACAGGCACTCTTAGAACAGCCAAACCCTGGTACACAGACATGGCCCATAGGCAGGCAGACATTAAAGATGGCTTAACTAGATACGCAAATGCTGATCAGGAGTTCACAGTTTACTAGCACAGAAGGGAGATGAACCCCAGACTGAATACTGCACTTCAGGATAGTTAATGTTGAAAACTCTTCATCTTTTTCCATTATAATGCTGCTTCAAACTGTCTTTCTAAGAGGGAAACTATTTCTGCAGAACAAGAGGAACGGAAGCTCCGACACGGCGAAGGACCTGCAGATATCTGGGCACAGGATCTCTACTCAGATAAAAGCTCTGGAGTGAAGACAGAAAAATAAGGCCCAGCTCTCCCCATTCCCAGAGCCCTGCTCTGGACACAACCTCTCTCTTCTTGAAGATCCCCTTTAAACCACTACGGATACACACCCTACCGGTCTTTGGTGCCAGGGCATGGTCCTTCGGTGTCTGCCCTGCCACAGTTAGCTGCTGTCACTTTTCAAGCTACTCTGAGAAGACATTAATTTCTGGCACCTATAGAATTTTCCAAGGACCGTGACTACGTTGCTGCTGCCGGTCCTGTCGCAAGAAGCTTCAGCAGTGCATGAGATTGCTGGTGACAGATCCAGGTCAAACATCTCGTGTGCTGAGCTAGAGAGTGAGCTGAGTGGTGCTGGTCCTGCAAGCAGGCTCTCCTCCACTGGGATCTGCCCAGAGGACGACAATGTCAGTATTGAAGGATGTGGTTACTTCAGGTTCTGTGCCTGCATGCTTCCCCTAGCACGTGCCTTCAGCACATCTTTCCCTGAGCTGTTTCTGCCCTAAGTTTTATGTCTGCATCGCATGAAAGAAGAGATTATAGCAAAGGGTACTGGGTAGCTGTTTACGTACACAGCACCCCATCACTCATGGTGAAGAAGAGGAATCCAGTCAAGTTCTCAGGTTAAGGACTTGTGCTGGGCCAGAAGCAAGCTGAGAAGCCAGGCTGTTCCCGTGAGACTGGGTATGTGCATGGATCCTGGTGACTTCCTTGGAAGATCCTCCAGGACATCATAACTTGACCATTTTTGGTTGCTGTGCTCCCCAGAGGGGGGAAATGCAGCTGCAGCCAGTCTGAAATTGTTCCAGGATGACTGGAACAATACAAGCAAGTCATCCTTTGAAATGCAATCAGTTTGCAGGATACCTCATGACTGTTCACAGGAGTATCTGCTGTGATGTCTGCTCAGCAGCAGGGGAGCTCATTCCCACTCCAGAAGCAGGACACTCTGCCCTTCTTCACCTCCCCACTGGGAACCTGTCATGCACAGGATGCTTGTCAGGAAGGACAACATTGCCTTGAGCGGCAGTGTTGGGATCTTATAAACTGCAGCTTCATCCCCAGTCAAAATTGACATTTGGGGTGACCTGGCAGAAATTAAGACCTTGGAAAAGGACAAGAGCTGAAGGGCTGTAATCCTGGGGCTCTTGTATTGGCTCTGAAGGCCTGTGCAGGTGAGCAAGCTGGGGTTCAGGGGGTCTTGTAGCTGTTAGATGTTGAAATGACCCAATTCAGCACATGGCACACAGAACTGGCCACTGCCTGAAGCGGCTCTGGGGAGAGGTAGTGACAAATGGGAGGCACTTTAGTTGGGAGGGAACACACAAGAGAATAGGCCAAGCTGCCTCCACCACCCGCTTCAACGGGAGCTCCTGAAGGTGCCTGTGGCAGCTGCCCAAGGAGGGGAGGGTTATTAGAGATGAGCTGCAAATGTTAAGCCTGCTAAGAAAGAAGAGTTCTGTTTGTAGGACTCACCTATGGCGGTAAGGAAGGACTGAAGCTTGTGGTGCCACTGTTGTGACCAGACCTTTTCCTGGCAAGGGCACTGGGGTTGTGCTTGCAGATATTGAATTAATTGCTCAAATTGAACAGATTTAATGTAACCAGATATGTCATTCAAAGAAAACTGTAGATTAAAAGACAAACACAGAAGAGACAATCAAGTAGAATAGGTCAGAGATACTTCAGCTATGGAACTTCATGCCTTTGTTGTCCACTGCACTAATCCAGCCAGACTCTAAATTGCATTTTAATTGAGGAAAAAAGCCATACAGAATACTTGTAAACAAAATCAGTTAATCTTTGATCCTCCGTAATTACAGACCTATTACACCATTAACATAGGCACAGATGCACTGGGTGCAATTGTGCAGGCAATTTGCTGAAAGTAGACAGCAAGAAGGCAAATTCAAGAGTATGCTCTGGCATTGGGATTTGCTCCTTCCTTAGAGGTAGGTGAAACAATGGGGTTCTTTTCAAAGCAGACGTGTCAGCAAGCTCCCATGTAGAGGACGCTTCTCTTCCCCATGCTATCCAGGGACGGGATGGTTGCTCACCACATGCAATTTTCAAGTCAAAATATCCTTCCTTCCAAGGAAGTACAATGGGATTCAGAAGTCAAGTTCACAACGCACTGCAGTGCTGGTTTTGTCTCTTCAGCAAGATATTGCCAATTCCAAGTTACTGCTGTACCAGATAATTACAAGTCCTAAAGTCGTAGGAAACCAACTGTTATTTTCAAGTGTTTGGGTATAATTTCAGACTCAAACATTTTGTAAGGTTCTTCAGTCACATGAAATTAAAACAAATGTGACCTTATGTTTTAATAGGATTTTGGACTTGCCTCCATCGTTTTATAGGAAGCTGCATCCTTGGAGGCAATTCCATGAGAAAGTTGTGCAAGCTCCCAGCAAAGCTCATTCTCGTTAGTGTTTTTCAGAGCAGCTTTTGAAGCAATAAGGTTTAGCATCTTTATTCTCAAGGTGGGGTTGGGTAACTTATCTGCCATGTACTGAAAGCCAAGATGGATCTTGACTTAAATAGCTCCTGAGTGCAGAAATACAGATGTTTACAACTCTCTCATTATCTGTTGGTTAATAATTTTAACAAGTTCTTCCTCACATGTTTAAACAACATTTGAGACGTATGTGGGAACAAGTCCCTTCCTCTCATCATCACTTCAAGCCCAGAAGCAGGTCCTGTCTGGAAGCAATCCTGCAAAACCCAGCCCTGGGAAGCACTGGTGTGACTCAGACACGTCCCCAGTGCCCACAGCCCCAGTGAAGTCAATGGGAAAACATGCTCCCACAACCACCTCCTGACACCCAGCACCAGGTAAGAGGTACCACAGTTTCGTCCAGCCTGTTTCTGAAGGATGCAGGGAATTTCCACATGGGATGCTGACATGCAAACATCTGAGCATAGCCTTAAACGTCACAGAAAAGCTCCAAATGTGCTGTTTGGTGTGTGTTTGTTGCCAGGATTCTCAGAGCAGTGATGTAGCCAACAATAACTCCTTCTTACCCTTTGTAAGCTGCGTGTACCAGATCAGGGGTCACTTTATCTCTTTCTAATGAATTATGCCTTAATTACACCTCATGAGCAGCTTGTCCCTTCTGTTGACACTGAACGGCATCAGCGTCAGGGAAGAGCCATTTGCCTCAGCAGATCAAGACTTCTCCTGGGGTTGCTGGTGCTGGATGTCCTGTACATGTTCCTGGGCTGTGGGACAGCCTGAACTACTCGCCTGGAGCTCTGCTGTGAGTCAGCGATGGTGAAGGGACAGACCAGAGGCCTCTGAATCTTGTCACCTCACAGCTGGATGACACTTCCTCCAGGTTACTATGATACTAGACCTGTTGTTATCCAGGCAAAAGCTGCATTGCAGCCTCTGAAAGCGATGTGACAATCACCTCACTAAGATCAACATGCAGGTAGGAATAGTTGCAGTAAATGTATGGCAGAAATGGGCTTATTTTCTTTGCTATCTGGGACACATGAATTCGTAAAGCAGGGCAACAGGAAAAAAAACAAACCAAAAAAAGCAATAGGCTTTTTACAGGTAAGTCTGAATACAGAGAAATTATCATAATTGAGAACTATGTACTTTGAAGTAGCATAGTGTCAGGTCAGGCACGTATTTCAAGGCCTGCGCAAGACAGCACCATTCAGACTCAATGTAACCAGTGCAAAACGCCTCTTCTATCACTGCTTTCAGAACAACCATGGTGAGTCTCTCTCCTGATGAATTTGGTTACAGGCTCTGGAAAACCTTATCCAGGAGGTGTTGATCACAGCAGCATCCCATGCTCTGGGGATGTGCACAAACCCTGCCTGGCTGGCTCCGCACAGCTATTTACAGCCGCTCCCTACAGCTGTTCAGAAAGGGGGAAATACCCAGGACATGCACTGAAAATGAAGGCAGGGTATCTGGGATAAGAGCGTTCCTTGCTTTCAAAAAGTACTCGTAAAGGGAAGATCCACAGGGCTTCACAGAGTGTGTGCTCCAGCTGGGTCAGGGCTGGCTTCCACCATAGACAACCAGGGTATCACCCAAGGACCTGCTTCCCAGCAGAGGAGGCGGCGATAAGGGAACAACTTCTGCCATTGCCTTTGTCTGGAATGAAGGACATCCTCTTGTCCAGAGCTCCCAGGCCACACTGCCAGTGACGGAAGTCAGAAAGCTCAATAAAAGCTTTTAATGAGGGAGGACTACACTTGGAGTTAAAAGAGACCTTTTACAAAGCACGTGTTTTTAATGTGTGATGAAGAATAATATATAACGTTGGAGTTCATTAAGCTGAGTTTGGCTGAATTTCCAGTCAAGCTGTAAATGCTTTAAAACCCAAAAAAGCTCTTTTCTATAAAGCATGTATTAATACTATCAAAATAGTGGCATGAATGATGCTTGTTCCCCTCCTGAACAGCCTTATCTAGCTAAGGAGAGCTGGAATTTTCTCTACGAGTAATAAGGGAAAGGGAAAAACCCAGAAAGCCGATTAGGGAAACCTGCCATTTTTAAACAGAGATGCTCGGTTCTTGCCAGAGTGTGGAAATTCGGAAGCTGGGAAACGAGACCTGTAGACTTCCAAGAAGCTGTCTCTGTCCAGCTGAAGCCTGTTCCTATGGTGCAAGTGAATAAAGCACAGTTTGAACCACTAACGTTCAGACCTCTCGGGACTCGGATTTCTTAGTCAAGGCTTTTTATTGGAGAAGAACATTTCTTTTAAGGACAAAAAACTAAGCTCAGATATGATCTATTAAGCTAATGGTAGTAAATGATAACCACATTAAAAGGATTTTATATGTTCTTAAGGAAATACATTGTATTGCATTTGAAAAGAATAAAACCCAAAGGATACTTGTGCAGCTGTTTGCCTAGAAAAAGGCCGTTGCAAGTATTGGGCTGAATGCGAAACAGTGTACAGCAATACGATTATTTCTTTTGCTCTTATGGTTAATATTTGGAAACCCATCAGAACTGTGAATTATCATTGCTGAGGTGCTGCAGAGGTGGTGAATTTCAGTCCTCGATCTCGGAACAGAGTATTCTTTTTTTGGTGGGGGAGCTGCTTTTGGAGATGTTGCATTTCCCACTATGGTTCAGGAATTAGTCATGATTCCATGAAAACAGCTTTTGTTTTGCTGTTTCAGGAGGAGAAGAAATAATTTCTCCCTTGCACATACCTCACAGAGCATTTCAAAAGGACTGCAGTCCTCAGAAATGGTCCTTTTAATTTTATAATACCAATATAGAGTCCCTTCTAGCAACAGAAAACACAGTAGCCCATGGAAAATGGCACATTTATCAATGAGACATCCCCAGTGGGGTTCCAATAACTGAGAACAACCCCTCCTCCTGCTATCATTCATTTTTTTATGGAGAAGGGGGAAGCCAGTCACCAGGATCATTGTGATTCCATGCACAAATTGTAGCTTTATTCTTGAACCCAAAATAAAGGCAGAGAGGGGAAGCCTTAATATTGGGGAAGCTGGGTTTCTCCTTACCTAATTAAAGAGCAATTCCTGAGCTGATTTTTGACATGCTGTACCCTTAGCATGGTATGGGAGAAAGGCAGCAGCTGAAGAAGTTTTAAAGGATCTCAAATGTGCCTTTTCTACCCTGGATAATGCAGCGATGTTTTTCCTTTGCTCTTTCTTTCTCTCCTTCACCTTTTAAGGAAAAACTTGGGGGTTCAAACAATTTAAATAAAGAAATCAGACCCATGGTCTCTTAAGGAAACAGAGGGAAGCCTTTTCCTCCTGCGATTAATGCTGGTATTCATTTGCACTGCCATTTCCACGGGCTCTGCTTCCAGTCCTGCTTTCCTCTAAGACCTTTGTGCCTTTTATATGCCCCTTTCTGGTTTTTCCATTCCCCTCCTAATAATGAATTTTCAGAGCATGTCGTCTCCAGGCTTGTCTTTCTCCTGTGACGCCAGGACTGGTACCAGAAAAGCAAATCCTGGCTTATCTTTGCTACGCAGTTGGTGGGGAAGAGCAGCCGAGACAGGTTTTGCCTCCATATATAATATATTCCACATACCTTTATGAAATGATTCTTAGGTACACATTTTTATTGCTTTGATTACTTATCTAGTCCTTAAAATGCATCATCCATCCAGACATCCAGGTTTAAAACAAGTGTACAGCAGGACAAGGAGCAGAACAGTGATGGAATAAGGCACAGAGGCCAGAAAAAATAAACCAGAAAAGGACAGTTGTGTGAAATAAAATGTTAAAGAGCAAAGGTCACACAGGAAAGCTCTGACACACCAGTGCTGAGCTCTGAAGTGTCCTATTATGGAGACAGCTCACAACTACTTGACACTAACAGACATAAGGCTGTGGAAAAGAGAGATGTGTACAATCAGTTTTTCATATGCCAAAGCAAGAAATACCTGATTCTTATTTGTCAGCCCAGGTGACCCCATATTAATGCTCCTTCTTAGGAGAAGGAAGAAGGGATGAAGGAGACGACATCCCATCAACAGAAAGAAGAGCCTTATTCTGTTATAAAATCCCCGCACTCAAACCCAGCACAAGTATGGTGAAACCTGCCTGCCATATATGTACACCAACTGCAGATGTTGATGAACAAGCACAGAAGAGAGGTATAAATGAGAGACACGGGCACACAAACGCAAATTCTGCAAGAAACATGATATTCCTTCAGAATGAGAAGTCTCCCGTAGGTTGTGAGGCACCAGGCAGATATCCACTAGGCATAATTAGAGATAATTGCTGTTAGAAAAGTCATAGTCAGAAATATGCTTATGATCAGGGATCTTGAAGGGTCTGGCTGAATGCATCTAGAAAGAGCACAAGATTTTCCCTTGGGGAACAGGCTTGATTTGTCTTTCTCCACTTAACAACATTTAACATTTGCTCACAAAAGCAGATCTCGTACTTACTTTGGGTAATTCAGCTAACACCATCTCTCCATGGGCGAGTTAATCCTAAATCCGAGGCGGAGGAGGGGGCCGGACCTGGGAAAATCCTGGCAGGAGCCGCTGGAGCTGCGGGAAGGGACCTGCGAGCGCGGCGCTGTCAGCGGCCGCCGCGATGCTGCAACCGCCGCTGCCTGGGAAAATGGCTATTTTATGAATGGGAGGGTAGCGGCTCCTCCTGCGCATGCGCGGCCTCCGGAGTCTATGAATGGGTGGGCACCGGGGCGCCAGCGCGCATGCTCGGCTGCCCTTTATGAATGGGGGCTGGCGCGGCGCGCGCTCCCGGCGGCGGCTCGCGCTTTTTTTTTTTTTCTTTTTCCTTCTTCCCATTTTTTTTTTTTTTTTTATGAATGGAGCGCAGGCAGCGGCTGCGCGTGCGCCGCGCCACCCCCCCCCCCCCGGGGGCTGCAGGTAACGGCGGCTGCCGCGGCGGGGAGAAGGGACCACCGACACCCACTCCCCGCTCCCATCCGGTGTCCGCCCCCACCCCGGGCTCGCCCTGTCCCGGTCCCTTCAGGTGTGGCCGTGAGTGGGGGGCAGCAGTGAGAGTGCCGCAGCCCCCCCGTTGCCCCCGCCCCGCCGCCGCCGGAGCCCCAGCTCGGGAGCGGGGCGGCATCGGGCAGCGCTTCTCGTCGGGGCCGGGGGGGTGGGGGGCGCTGGTGATTCCCGTTCTGGGGCGTGCGAACGGGAGGCGAGGAGAGATCCGTGATTTGTTCCCGGGTTCGGCGCTGCGGTTTCTCCTTCCCCGCTGCACCGTCACACGCGTCCGGCCGCCGCGCTGGGAGACCGCGAGTGAAAACCGCGGCTGCATCCGCGTGTGGGGTTTGGAAGCCGCTGGCTCCTTCTGTGGCTCTTGCCTCCCGAGGATGCTGGAGCTGCGCGGGTTACGCAGAACCACCCAGAGCGAGAGGCTGGTCTCTGTTGGGAAGTGAGCCATTGATGTTCCCCGCTTTGCTGCTCTATGTCTCGCTGGTCGTAAGTCCTGCTGGACCGCACCGGGCCATGTGTAAGGCCTCAGGGGCGGATGTTTAAATGATCCTTAGCTAAGAACTGCAGGTTTGCTGTTCAAAGGTGAGGTCCTCTGAAAACCTTGCCCTAACCGCATGCCGAGAGCTCCCGATATCCTTATGTGCTCCACTTCCCATTCAGCAAATGGAGAATCTCCATCCTTAGCTGGGCAGCAGCGGCAGTGGGCTGGCTCTTGGGTACAATCCTTCAGGATCCTCGGAGGCAGTCACTTCACACTGAAAATGCAATAAGAATAATAATGTATTGCTAATACGTGCGAAGAGCCATCTTCAGAGCACAAACCAGGACCCTTCTCCTTTCCTGCCATGTTTATGGCACACGTGTTTCAAACCTTGCACAGCACTGAGTGAATTCTGGATTATCTATATATTTAGCACTAATATGAACAGTGAGAGTTATGGTATTGCAGCTACACCCTACAGAAAAGATTGCTCTAAGAGCGTGTGCTCCAGGGCTGATGGTTTAATTGCATCTCTGTGTGTGTGTCTGTGAAGGCAATGGGAGCTGTGTTCACAGGTCATGGGCAAATGCAATTTGACAAGGGAAGGGCAGAAGAAGGAGACTCTCCAAAGAGCAGCTTATCTGAGGAGTATGTGAAATATTGTGAGACTTCAGATGTGCCAGATGGGGGCTTGCTTTTGAGAATGAATAGAATATGGTTGTTAAAAATGTTGCTTTGTTATTGGTTGTGTTCTTTATGGTAAAATGCCGCTTGAAGGACAGGCAAGCATAGAAATTCTGTGTCTGATTTTGAACACTGGTGAATAAATGGGTAACGGATGAAAATGCAGTTTTAAAAGAGCTGATATAGAGGAAAGAATAAAATAACATCTCTCTATTTAGTGCTGGAAACCATCTCAAAGCTGAGGGACTCCAATGCCTGAGCAAATAAATATCTGCCCTGATCCCCTCCTGTTACAGCACTGGCATATGTGTAAATTCCGAGCCTTGCTTGGGGTTTGCAGGCGTGCTGTAGCGCTGCAGCAGTGTCAGTTTAGCACCTCGGAATTAAGGGCTGTTCTAGATGAATGCTGTGTTCTGTGTTTCAGGGCTGTGTGTTCAATGCACACGGGAAGCCCTTTGTTGCAGGACAGTTTGTGTGTCCCCGTGAGACGCAGCGTCTATGTGGCAATGGCAGGCTGCTGTGTACTAGTGAATGAGCCTGACACTGTAATTACGCTGCAGTTACTGGCAAAGCCCAGCTAGGCCGTGCTCTCTTACAGGAGCCCTAGCAATAAAACTGCAAAAGGATATAGAGATTATTATGTGTGTGTGGAGGGGTGAGGAGGAAATGGGCTCAGGCCATATGGTTCCAGGAGAGAACATTCGGGGGGGCTTTCACAGAAGGCTCTGTGGCCTGTCCTGTGCAGCGTGCACACAACCTGCCTCTGGGCACGCAGTGGTCTTCAGGCTCAGAAGCTGGGTCTGCCTTAGAGGAATGTGTGTTGCTGCCCATGTTTTTAAGTTTATCTTCCTTTTTCCCTACTGTTAAAGGAAACCGAACAGCTCCTGCAGCTGGGTTGTGACATGGAACATGCGCTTCCTCCTCTGGGTTTCTCACTCACAAAATTGTTGTATAAAGCTATAACAACAAAAGGCCATCAGCTGAACCCTGGGCCTTGTTCAGAGGAGCTCCTCAGCCAACCTTTCTTCTGAACCTGCTCTCCCTCGGGCCGGGCAGAGCTGGGTCTATGCTGAGATCCTGGCAGCCGCCGCAGCCGGCTCCTGGGCTCGCCTCGGAGCAGCTCAGTGTTGGAACGTGGTTCTCCAGCTCTGCCTCCTGTGCGAGTGCGGGCTGGCAGGTCTCCAGGAAGGGCGTGTGTGTCTTGGCCAAAAGCTGGCGGTTTAAGGAAATGCATGGTTCCTAATCTGCCATCAGAAGAAGGCAAACATGCAGGCAATTTAGTCAAGTGAAAGTGCAACCCCCTGGGGAACGCGGAACTTGTGCTTCTGAGCCCTTCTGAACGTGTGGCCGTGTTCTGCCTTAAATCTCTGCTCACTTGGCGTTTTCCTATCTTTAAACTGGATCAAGAGCATATGTGTCGACTTTATCTGCTGTGATTTTCGTGTTCCTCCAAATCCTTTCTGGCTGATGTTTGTAGGCTTATGGTAAGTTGGCACGCAGGCCCTGCTCCTGCGTGAAGAAGTAGCTAATTCCCTGTCTAAACTGATAGTGCATGTGGAATTTCCTAATTTGCTGGCAGTGGGCTCAAGTTATTACAGAAGAAGTGGTTTTTGAGCTTGGCCTTGCCTCTTGAAACCCAAGGATGCCCCTGTGGGATGTTTTGCCATCTGTTGGTAATACAAGAAGAACTTTTTCCTTCTCGTTGTTTATTTAACTGTTTCTCTGTGTTATAAGGATGGAAACTGTAGATTAACATTTCCTGTTAAAAATAAGAAAAGGGGTTTTTAGCACCTCTTAGAAATAGTTCATAAAACCTGGATAACTGGATCTATACTTTTTCATCTACTGAGATTATATGCCTCTTGCGTGGAAATGTATTGCTGCAACATCAGTCAAGGGCAGCATCATGTATTTCTGATGGTTTGATGCTGGTGGTGAATTGTCTGGATGTTGCTATATAGGAATTCTCCCCCCCTTGTGCATTGTTAACAGCAATTATTGTGCTGGTCTATCATGCCTGGAAAACACTAAGGGGTTTTTGATGTGGAATGACAAAGGCGTTGGTAAAATGGTGACTGCTGTGTTGGCAGTGGCATTGTGGGCTGTCAGTCACAACCTGAACCATGTCCTTGTTGAGATGCCCAAGAGAAAGGAGGTGCTACAAAATAGATGCCAAAGGGATAATAGGAGTGCCTGCTGAGATGCAGAGATATAAGACTTGAGTGCAGCTCCTGTAGGGCTGTGCTGTGCTTGTAGGCTTTTAGGACTACCAGAATCTGGGAGGATTGAAAATGATTGAGTGTTTTACTCCTGTAGGAGATAGCACTTCTTTGGGGCTTCCTTTTGGATTGCACCCCTCAGCCTCTGTGGGAAGCAAGAGAGAAGCCCAGTGTTTTAACCAAGACAGGGAGGGAGGGAGGGATGGATGAGTGGATGTATGTCAAAGCAGGCCCTGACCTCCTGGTGGGTAGAGGGGGTGCTGTGCGCATCCACGCATCGATACATCATGAAGTGTCCCTGAGCTTTATCTTGCTGCCTTGCAGTGCTACAGCACATAGCAGGGGCCTCTCCCGGCCGCCAGGCTCCCTGACACGGGGCAGCACATCCCTCTTCTCATTGTGAAATTACTTCATGAGCCCTGTAATCCACCCTGGAGGTGACTCAGTGTCGTTATCTGTGTTAGAAATGAAGCTATCGTGGCTGTCCGCTCCTGAGCACACATGAAAGGCCTGGGTTTCCTCCTGCCTTATCAGGCACCTGTTGCTTGTAGCCAGACATTACTCACATCCTTTAAGTCACATCTTGTTTTGCATAATTAACACCAACTGTGCTTCATTTCCTTCCTTCCCTTGCTGCTTTACTCTGTGCCCTTACCTGGCTATGGAGACAGTCGGGGTTCTTTTGGAGTTTGATGCAAGGAATGGAAATCAGGTTGGAGGTGGGATGTATAATGCCAGCACTTCGGCTTGCTGCAGTAATTCAGGATTCACTTTTGTTTCATAATTCACTTTGGCTTTTAATAACCATTGACCCGGTTTTCCATGAATAATTCCGTGTTTATGAGCAATTACAGTAACTGACACCGATAACTAAAGCGTGAGCTCAGCGATGTAGGATGAAAGTGCATAAAGAGTAAAGTGAAAGGTAATGAGGAGTTTGGAAAGATGGTCTGTGTGAGGAAGATGGAGAAATGGGATACTTTAATGGGGGAGAGAGGAGAAAGGAGATCCTGAATGAGCGAAGAGAGGGCATCCAGAGCAGAAACTGTCCCTGTCCTTCCACATCCCACCCAGCCATTCATGATTTGCCCTCTCTCCTGAGGAGGCCAACAGGAGCTCTCTTTTTTGCTACTTCATGTTTTGCCATAATTTCTGGCTTGCCTGCAACTGTAATTCCGCCTGAATGGACCGTTTTCTGCACTTGCTTTCCCAGGTTTTGCTGGTTCGAGGCTGTTTTCTGATGCACGTTTGCTGTGTGCTGGCTGGCTCAGCCTCAGAATCTGAACTCACTGCCTCAGGAAATTTACCATCCATTGGGATAAAACATTCCATTGAGGCACATGCAAATTCTGAAGCTGGTGCCTTACCAGAATACGGGTTTTAGATGGGTTCTTCTGCATGACTGCAGCTTGCACAGGTAGAAATCCTTGCGGTAGAGAGCAGGCATGGCCTGGTTGTAAGGGGTAAGCAGGGCTCTGAAGCTGCTGTGATTGTTCCTGCTCTCCAGCTGGCAGAACAGCAGCGTCTGTTATCAGGCAGAGACTCTGTAAATCTGAGATATGGATTTTCCCATCATAGGCTCCAGGTCTGAAACTGGATCTGCTCCTCCTCTGCGGAAGGGCTGTGGGTTATTTACCAATCTCCAGCGCTCGGCCACTTGATAGTATGTTGGTGAGGGCACTCTGGGAACCATTTCCAGCTGTTTCCGATTGAACAGCTCATCTGAAGGACCATACATTGTGAATATTTCTATCTTTTTTCCTGAGTATTTCTTTATGGTTCAGGTCAATAGACTCCAGAAACACAATTCTGCTTACAGACGACATTCCTGGGCTGCATTCCCAGGCATTCCCATGTGACTCCAGCATTTTTAGCAACTAAATGAACAAACGCAAACGTGTTTTCGGGGCAGTGGAAGTGTTGCTGTCCACATTCTCCCAGAGTGCCTGGTTCCAGGTCTCCTGAAACACAACAAGGAGAAGGTCACTTCTGCAGAGCATCCTGTGTGTACGGGAAGCTTGGAATCAAACATGCAGCTGTGCAGGGCAAGCACAGGGATGTTGGTCATCCTGCAACTTAGTAATGCAAACATAATGCTTTCTGTGTCCTGTGTCCCCACTGGATGCGTGGAGCTTTTTGTCCCACAGCAGCCTAGGCCGTGGCAGCAGCATTTAGCTGAGAAAACAAATCTACTCCTGAAGTACCCCCAGTCATGTAAACCCCCTTTGGGCCTGCCTGAGCCTTTGCTCCTGCCTTTGGGGGCAGATGTGCCCAGCTGTGGCCAGATGTGGCCAATGCCCTTGCTGGAGGAAGGTGGTCCCCTGGCATGACACAGCCACTTGTCTCTGTTGGGTCTGGAACAGCTGGGGATTGTCTTTCTTAATGGATTCATAGGCTTGTGATGCTTGGTGTATGTATGTACATTTTAATGCTAAGGAAGAGCGGGCGCTATCAGGCGGTTACGTGCTGGTGCACCTTTCCCACAGCCCGACCAGCTTACCTGTGATTGAGAAAATGAATTTTCATGTGGAGGAAATTGTGTTCCCTGGCAAACAAAGCAACACTGTGGAAAATACTGACACTGAACCCCCGGTGACTGTAAAGCAGGGCTTCATGGCCCTTTTGGTGTTCCTATTGCTGTAGCAGGCCAGTATGAGCCTGAAAAATCCAAGTATTGGGATTGTTCTCACTTCTGTGGCACCAGCCCATAAAGAGAGCTACCAGCTATTGACAGCAGCCTGAAATAATGCATCATCCTCCCCTGAAACCACCACTAATAACCAGTTACACTTTGAATAACCCTCCTCTAACTCCTTCCTAAAAAAGCTGCACAACTTTCCACTGCAAGGCTCCATTTAGAAATGATGTCATTGATAAACAGCAAAGCAAACAAATATCAACATCTTTCTCGTATACTGCAATGAAGTGATCAAAAGCAGACAGCAAATCCGTCTTTGCTTTGGCAGGAATAAGGTCTATTCCTTCCACCTGACATAGACAAGGATACTGATCGCTAATAGCCCCATTGAATTAATAGTGTCAGCATAAAAACTCCAATAAGTTAACGTTATATTCCTGTGCCCCCATCTCTAGAATTGGCCCTGATAAAACACTACAGGGAAATGATCTCCGAGGTCCCTTCAGTTGAATAATCTGCTTTCAGCTTTGAACGGTTTTTTGTGGCAAGGAGTTTTGATGTGTTGGGTAAGATGCTGGGACTGTGTCTTTAAAAAGAGCTGAAATCCTACAATGCAAATGTATAAATCACTTGTGCTTACAACCGGTTGCTGAGGCACTGCTGCCCGTGTCTTTCCTGTTGCCTTTCTGCACTTAAGTTTATGAAACCTGTAGCAAAAAGGAACAGATTTAATTCCAGCTTAGCTACTGCAGTGGTTAAAGGCATTTCTGTTCACCAGTTCCTGCTATTTCTGAAGCTAAGGTTTAAAATGCAAAAGCTTCATGGGAGATGGAGTCCGTGTGCTGTGGCTATTGGCTGTGCTGATGGAAAGTAATCGGGGTTTTTGTATACTATAAACTCATTCTGTGTTGTAGCTCTTTGCTGTTTCCCCAGGATTGGTGATGATTAACTGTGCATTTTAACCTCAGCTCCTTTGTGCCCCATAGCGTTAATATGGGTTGTGTGTCTCCCTTTTCCATCCCCAAGCATTAATTTTTAACTAGCTCTGATTTGGGATGTGAGGTGTGCATGTAAAGCGTAGTACAATAGGAAAGGATGAAATGTAGCGTTTCATTAATGATTTATAACTTCTGAAGTAAGCTGGAAGTTAAAGATCCTGAAGGAATGTGACATTGACCAAGTCACTGGCGCAATGTAGCTTTTGAAGCAATGTTTACTGTGAACTTCCAGGCAGGTTGATGGGTGCATTCCCCCCCATCACCCTGTCTGGATGATGGGCAGCTTTCCTGTTGCTCCCTGCTGAAGGAAAGCCCCAAATAACACATAAATCAAAACACCTCTTACAAAGAGGTGCCAAGTGAATGCCCTGCTTCTCCCTCCCCATGTTCTGCTGGAGCGGGATGCCTGTGACCCATGGAGCAAGAAGAATTCTGCCTCTCCCTGCAAAACCGGCCCTGATCCCCCTGTTTTTCCATCCCTCCTGCTTTGACTCTTCCACGGGGGCAGCAGTAGAATAAAATGAACTCAGCTCTTCCCTCTTTGAAGTATTGCTGGGTATTACAGAGCCACATACTTGTATATAATTATCATATTCTAACACTTAAATATTTTCCTGACTAATTTCCTCCTGTCTCTGCTTTGAAAATACCCAGATTATATCCATTAAAAAGTTACAGACTGGAAAATATATGATTTCAAAGGAAATTCTTTTGAACACTTAAACCCCACTTTTCTTTGCGGCCTCAACCTGCTATTCACAGGTATTCACAGAATTACTGGGGTTTAGTGTTCTGTTTTGGTTTGCTTTTTCTCTATAATGAAACCCACCAGCCCACAGCACCCTTGATGTTGTATATGAGTATGTTATGACAGGTCTGCTGGGCCGAGTCCAGCGTTCTATGCTCTGTCAAAATACCCATCAGTTCCTGTAGTTTTGCCTAATTAATGGTGCTGTAATGTGGAAACTTTAAACAGCTACAGGAAGGAAAGTAAACGTTGAATGATTTGCCTTTAATGGATCTCAAAAAGCTTTTCTTGCTTTGTTATTCATGAGATCTTGTTTTGGGCGCCTTCATGTTCTTCCTCTCTGCTGTTACTGGTTCTTTCAGAGTGTTTCTGTCTTCCCACAAGCCAGTGATCTTATTGATGTCAGAGATTCATCAGGATTTTCCTGCGCCTCAAAACCTGTGTCCTCTGCTGCAGCTTAATGCTGTTACATCCCGTTCCGTTCACACTTGCTAATGAATGAAATTGATTCATGTTCAGCTGATAGCATCCTTTTGTTTCTGTCCCTTCTTAGCTTCTATTCTTTGAGTAAAATATGGGTAGTTCGGTAAAGCATTCTCCAGGTCCTCATTTTCCTGCTGTGATGGGGAGTGAGGCTGTGCAGCTTGCAGCACAGGGCACGGTGCGCTTCCCTTTTGTTTCTTTTAGAATGGGATGTTAATTAAATAGTAGACAATGAACATGATGCAATTGATAAAGAAAAGACCCTGATACAGAAAGGGTTAGGGTACCCTTCACAGCCATGTTGGCATCAATGGAGCTCTCACCCTGCACCAGCCCCAGGTCAAGGGCAGTGGCTCTGCGTCCATGTGCCGAGGCTCAGGAGGACATGGAGACGAGCGAGTGGAGTTTGCTGCTCCTGGTTTACAGTGGTTTGGGTAGCTTAAAAACACTCTGTTGTGAGGCGCTCCAGATGGATGTGAATGTTCTCGGGGTGGAGGGAACAACTGAAGGGAGAAAGTTAGTCATCGTCCTGGCAGGCGAGAGCCCTTGAGGACAAGCGCTGAATGATGCACAAGGGCAGAAATAGCCCGAGTTTCAAATGTAACGGGACGTGACGGTTGAGTTCCTCCGAGGGAAAATACTCTGAAGTCCTTGTGCACGTCTTCACAAACGTTTTGGTGCCCAGCGCAGCGGGGGAGCTATTCTTATCTGTGGGACAAACAGGAAGTGTTTGGGAAATGGAAAACTGGAGAAGAGAAACCCATGTAAATATATGTAAGGGCCTAGAGTTACAGGAATGACGAGGTACACATCTCAGTCCAATCCAAACATCCACTTTTTCAGTTGGAACGCCAAGTCTTCTGTCCATCTCATGTGTGTTAACGCTTTCCAAGCCTATTGAGTTGTGCCTGATATTCTTGGAAAGGGTTAATGTTAGAAGGGAAAAGTTATTTGTGGGGACTTTGACCTGTTTATCCATTGGTTTTGTGAATTCCTTTTCATTAGAGTATGTGTTGAAAGAGACTTGCGATTTCCCCTCAAACCTCGTCTTAACTATCAAAGTCATTAGAAATGGAATGGTTACATGGAAATTTCATAATCAAATCACATTTTGTCCCCGAAACTGTCAGGAATGTTAAATTCTGGTGGTTGATTTGCTAATGGATAGAAGACAGGAGCTCGGCAGCCAAAGGGGCAGGGACCCCTCAGGGCTTTTTGTCATATCCCGACAAATGCAGTAATATGATTAATAAAATGTGTGGATTTGTCCTACTGCTGCGCTCGTTGGGGTATTTTAGGCAGGAGGCCCTCGTTCAGCTGCTGTGGACTCAGCTGAAGGGCTCTGAGGTTGGATG
Source organism: Amazona ochrocephala (assembly GCA_039720435.1). Classification (NCBI taxonomy): domain Eukaryota; kingdom Metazoa; phylum Chordata; class Aves; order Psittaciformes; family Psittacidae; genus Amazona; species Amazona ochrocephala. The sequence goes on from CM077889.1 coordinate 19,691,179, forward strand.
CTCCAAAGTTACCTTTGCTTTGTCCAGTGGGAGCCTCCTCAGACTAAGGACAACCCTAACTAGGGCCGGTCTTGCACACTGCAAACTCCCTCAGGGTATCTGTGTTAGGAGCGGAGTTTCTTCTATTGCTCTGTATTTGATTATCTTTGTGCTTACAAATAGAATTATTCCACGCGAATGCTACAGTCTCCCAGAAAGGGCTTCGTGTTTTGTCAGTGGGATATTTGTGATAGGCGTGTTCGGGACGTGGTTTCTCCCCATTTAAGGTTCTCATGCCTTAGGGATTGGATAGCCTCTTTTTAATGGAACAGTGTGTATCTCCAGTGGACGTGTTTTTGTTTTCAAAGGCAAACAGCACATTGCGGACACATGGAAGTGTGTGGCTTTCAAAAACAAACCACTATTTATGGGTGCTTGAGCAGCTAGCACAGGCCAGTTTGGTGTATTTTTAGCACTAAAGAGTTCACCATTTGGTACAGGGGGATTAGGGTTTGATGAACTGAAAGCTGGAGATTTCAATTTGGGTTTTGTTGTTTATTTGGAGATAGAAAAGCTCTGGACTATTAAACTACTGCCTCTAGCTCTGGAATAGCAAGTTCAAATCTCCCAAGAGAAACCAGGGTCTCACGCCACTCAACAGGCAAGCTCAAGCTGTTGCATGGGAAGCTGGTCCTAAGACTGAGCTTTGCCCAAGCCAAAGTGAAGTCCTAGTCTTTGGCCCTGTTAGTCTCTTGTAGCCTATGAAAGAGGATTGTTGTGATTGCAAACCTATCTAGAAAACCTTCTATGATTAAAATAATGTTATTAAGACAAGTAATATTATTATGACTTTCAAAGGGATGCATGCCAACACTGTCTCCTCATTTGCTTCTTTTTGGAGGACACGCTCACATTCTTAATAGTTTTGCTGTTCATAGGTGTATGTGCAGTCAAGGCATGACAACAACCTGGGATTTATGTACGCACAGGTTAAACGAATCAGTAGTCTTCAGGAGAGCAGTGCCTCAGTATCACGGGATGAGACGATTTCCTACGTGCTGTTGTACTTCGGTTTTAGGACAAAGTGTAGGGGTGTGAACTGCCGGTTGCTGTGAGCAGCAGGCTGTGTGTGACAATGGAATTACTGTACAAACCGTGCTGCAGTCTTAACGTGAAACAAAAATACAGGCAGGAATTTTTAGCACGTTGTCATGCACCACTCGGTTTCCTGGCTTGTACATTCAAGCTGTGTAATAATATTTATATACAAATGCTGACTGTGATTTTCCACCCCGGAAAAAGGAGATGTCATTTAAAAGTGCTGTGTGTGATGTAAAGCAGAGATTTGTGACTTGTGTGCTTGCCTATGGCGTGGGGGTGTTTTAATTGGTCAAAAAGAGATAGGTTAAAAAACCGCAGCGTTCTTGCCACGAGCACGTTCTTCTAAAGTAAAGGTCATTTTGCTCTTTAAAAGCTGTGCTTGGAAGGGAGGGAGAGGTACTCGTGTTGTCCTTTCCCTCTTCCTGCTCTTGAAATGTTCTGAAAGACACAAGGAGTTAACAGTGGGGCTGAAGCAGCTCTTAGACCACGAGCTGGGATGCAGTAACACGAGAGCTGCAGCCATGACCGTATGTGCAGTGACGCATGGATGATCGTTTTTCCCCTGAAGAACCACACTGTTCGATCTGGAACCAGCACCTGCATCCCGGAAACGCGCAGACTCCTCCTCCTGGGTGAATGATCACATTGAGCCTCTTCAGCTTCTCTGGAGCCGGGATTTATAAACAGTTCCAAGGCAAAATCGCTGCTTTTCGGCTCCAGCCAAAGGAACTGCTGTGATATCTTGCCAGTTACCAGCACATTTCTGATCCTGGTGTCCTGCGGCCTTGCTTTTCATGCTGAAATCCCTTCTCCTTACAATCCCTTAGTTTACTCTATGCACAGAAAATAATGACACGCCAAGCTGAGTTGGGTATGTTCATCTTCTGATCCATGCTTGACCAAAGAAGGCTGGATCACAGCTTTGTTGTATCCTGCTACAATGACGGAACCCAGATGTGAGGATCCTGAATCTTCAGTGTTCCTGTTTTTCTCCTTCGTAAGCTCTTTGAAGCCAGGGTTGTCCTTCTCTTGGTGCAGCTCTTGGGGTAGGGGGGTCCTCCACCTCTCTGGCTACCTAATAGTGGAGTTGTTGGGCTGCAGACGTACCTGTGCCAAGTTGCCTTTCTAGGTAATCTCTTTTTGACAGCAAAGAGGAGTCCAGAGGATGAAAAGGTAGTGGAATAACAATGGGTGGCATAAAAACCCATCTGCTGATGTGTGGTGAGAGGTAAAACCCCTTCTGCTCTCTGCACCCAGGTGGCATCACTCTGGCCAGCGTTCCTGCTGCATCTCTGTCCTCCTGGTCTCACATCCAAGTGAAGTTGAATATCTTTAATCCCGAAAGGGCTCCACTGTTAAAACACTGCTGCAAAGTGCAGCTGGGGTATGTACACGGATGTTCCTAGAGGCAGCCCAGCTCCACCTGCTAACGTAGACCAAGGCCAGTGCTGCTTAAACCAGGCTTTAAACCTCCTTATCTCTGCCCAGAGTGGTGGAGCTCTGTAGAAATATGCCTCTTTAGATAAATCATCTTTAGCCTCTGAGCTCCTGGAGGCCCTCTAGACCCTCCCAGTGCAGTTGCATGTGGAGGTCTCCACTGTAGTGAGGGCTCTGTGGCAAAAGTGTGGCTTTCGGCTGGGCACTTGGATGCCTGGGGAATGTATGGGTTATCCAGGGCACTTGGGAACATCTCAGACATCTGTGGGTTTTCTTTCGTTACACATTGAAGTTACAGATGCTGCTTGATACAGAGTGAGTGGGATCCCGTTTCCTCCCTCTCCTTCCCCTAAAGAAAGGAAGCAGGGTGCCGTTTGGAGGAGTGCAGTCAGGCTTGCCCTGCCCTGAGCATGGCTCATTGTGGCAGTACTTCTGCTTTTCTTCTTTAAGCTCGGGAATTCTGCGCCCTGTTAATTTGTGTGAGCAGACGTGCCGCTTTGTCACATCAACAATGACAGCGTCTGTGTCCCTGTGCCATGGCAGGACCACGGTTTGTGTTTTCCTTGGCTTGCCTCTGGACATCTTACAAATTTTCCGTGTTGGGAAGAATAAGGACACTTTGTGCTCTCAAACCAGCTTCACTCATCAGGCTTTGCAGTGCCCTTTGCATTGAAAGCCTGCACTGAGCTCAGACCTGCAGTGAAATGAGTGTCTTTGATCACTCCCTGCTCCTTGTACCTATCTATTTTCACAAGTCTCCAAGTGTCTTGCCAACAGTTTGTCTCAGAGCTAGTCAGTAAAGCCTTTGGATGGGACTGCTGGTACCCAAGCTCTTGCTGAGGTCAGGGAGGGGATGGGGGAGCCCCTGCAAAGGGACCGGGTGGGTTGTGGCATGGTGTTCTCCCAAGAACAGGTTGTTTTCCTTCATCCACAAGGGAAGATGTAGCAGCTGAAGCTTGGGCACCTATAGCTGCATTAGGTTGTTTCACAGATTGCTTCATGCTGATTCCCTTTGAGATTGTATTCTTATAGTAAGAAAAGTACAAATAGTTTCATGTGCTAAGTTCAACATATGTTAAGGAAAATGCTCATCTAGATCCACACCACAGAGATGCTCTTTCGCAGAGATGCTCGTTGCCATTGGGCTGGCTGTAGGCAGGGTTGTGATACCAGCAGCGTTCATTGCAGCAAAGCCAGGCCTGCCCAGGCCAGGTCCAGGGCTTTGCCCAGGATGAGCAGTTGTTTGGTGGGTCTGGTACCAGCTATGGCAGGTTGCTTTGGTCTCATTTGTATTGAGATGTTCATGCATCAGGTGTCCATGCGGTGCTCAGGCTCCCTGGTGTGTCCATGGAATAACCATGGGTTAACAACAAAACACGTTGTGTTATCTTCAAGGATTTCTCAGTGAGTGCCAGCACTGAGCCGCTCTTGCTCAAACTGTGCTCCCCGGTTGAGAGCTCAGTTACGGGGGAGCTGCACAGAGCCCCAGCAGCCCAGTAATTACTGATCAATAGGAATTGGCTGGTTCTGCAATATTGCCATTGCTCTTCAGGGAGCAAAAGGGTGCTCAAATAAGGAGATGTGTTAACTGTCCATTCGGAATAGCTTTGTATCGAGGTGGGTGGTTGTGGCCAAAGCAACAGCTGCCTGCGAAGGGAATCCTGGGTTTGTACACACAGAGTAACACGGCTTTAAAGCCCTGGGCTGGACAGGACAGCGAGAGCCAATGCTTCCTCCCTTAACACATTCAAAAGCAGTTTTAAATCGGATTAGGATTTCAACAAACAGTTCATGGTTTACTGTCCGCAGGGAGGATCAAAGCCCGAGGAGGACTCTTCAGCTCTTTGCTTTTCCTTTATGTAGAAACTTCACTGTGGCTGCCCTAAAAAACCCACAATAGAAAGAAATCCCTGCTCAGAAAAGCGAATCACTTGACCACAGCCTAAAATAAGTGTTCATTATCTGCTGGCAATTTTTATTCTCTATTTGCTGCTTTACTGAACTCCCATTCCGGGGCAGGGCACGGAGCAGGTCTGTATTCCCAGCTCCAGCTGAGCTGATCCCGGAAGATCCCAGAACCAGACCCTCTGTTTGCCTCAATGTGCTCCGTCATTGCAGCTCATGGGCAAACAATGAGGTTCAGCATTTACTCCACTGGAAAACGCAGTATTGTGGTGTCTTGCTAGAGAAAAGGGCTGCAGCAGCGTTGCACAGATTTGTCTATGGCTTTCTTCTGCTGTTGGGTGGAAATTCAAATAATAGCAGCTTGTATGCATAGAACCACAGCCTGGGTTGGGTTGGGAGGGACCCTAAAGCTCCTCCAGCTCCAACCCCTGCCATGGGCAGGGACACCTTCCACTGGAGCAGGGTGCTCCAAGCCCCTGTGTCCAACCTGGCCTTGAGCACTGCCAGGGATGGGGCAGCCACAGCGTCTCTGGGCACCCTGTGCCAGCGCCTCAGCACCCTCACAGCAGAGAATTCTTTCCTAATGTCCAATCTAAATCTACCTGCGTGGCCCTGTTCTTGTCATCCTGCTGATAACAGCGTGATCACAGATGTCTGAGCCATGCCAGTACGCCAAGGAATGCTTGCAAGGTCAATGGGCTATGATGCCCATGATGTATTTGTAGACTGATGGCTGATTTCTCCTCCCCATGTAATGTGATTTAGTTCAGAAAATGAACTAAATGCAGAATGAGGGTTAAACTGTGTAAGCACTGATGGATGTTTTGTAGGTGATGCCTTGCAGAAATCATTACTTTGAAATGTTGGAGTAGAGAAGAACATTTTTGAGGCTTTTCAGACATAACATGTTGTGGAAAAGAGGCTTGGAACAGATGTACTCATAGTTTATTCCATTTATCATATTAAAAATGAAGAAGAGACAATTTCAGCTCATTTACTGCTTTATTAGTTCAAATAAACAGCTTTTCTAATCAATGTGTATGGCAAACACAATGCTTTCATAATTGGCTGTAGTGGTTCCAAAATTGATGAGATTGTCCTTGTTTATTGTCTGGTAACAAGTCACGCAGTGAATGCATTGGTCCAGTCCTTCTGTTCTCTGCTATTGGTGTTGGTGTAGGAAAAGTTGTAGTCTTATTTTGGAGATTTAATGCATTGGAGAATTGGTTTTTTCCCCCCCTTCATTTGAGAAAGTGCAGCTAGAAATGAGAAGGGCTGCACAGGAAATGTTCACCAAGGCAGGCATCTAAACTACATCTAAGGGAGTCTTTTGCTCTTATTTATCTAGAGGTATTTATTGATTTTTTCCTTCCTTTCCAAAAATACTGATTTAATTTATGGGGTGATAGAAGAGGCTGGGAGAATAATTTTACCTATGAGAGTGCAGCATTGTCTAACTAATTGCCCAGGAAAGAGAGAAAAGGTCTGATCTGCCCCTGCAGATGTTTCTCATCTGGAATACAGACCCATTCTAGCCATTTTTTTGGGTTTGTTTGGATTGCTGTTTATGTTGATGCTTTGTTGCACTGCCATTACCAGGAAGGAAACAGCAATCCATCAAGATGCTATTTGTACTTTGATAACGTTTATTCAGTAATAGTTTGGGGGTTAACCCCTTTCTCTCCCTTTTCTTTCTGTAATTGTGAGCCCTTACTTCCATTTTTTCATTGGAAACAATGAAATGTGCTGCTGGGTACGTGGGCTGATGCCCATCATGGTTGTTATTAAGGCATCTGAAATTTTATAGGTACATTAATGCTCATTTCCAGAGCATAATAAATAGGGACCTGTTGGCTCTTTTTGCCACCTAGTGCTTCTGTCCCTGCATTGCTGTGAGAGGTTGGTATGTGTGAGCAGTGAGGAACCAGATGCTGCAGCCTGCTCAGCCAGGCGCGGGTTTGATTTGTCGGAGACGTTTCTTTGCACGCGTGGAGTAAACTCAAACCTTCTGTGTTTTGCTAGAGAGCTCCCAAGGGCTGTGGCAAACCTTTCCTGTGCTGAATGGGATGAAGCAGCTCGTACAGTGCCAATTGCTTTTGGACCCGTTGTGATCTGGATTTTCAACCTGGCAAATTCTTCTTTATGGAAGGTGCTAAGCTTGCTGATGTTTTCCGTGTTTGATTGGATGATACATGTTCCCGCTGCGGACAGGGCTTCAGATCTTTCAGCTGTGTACACAGAGCATCTTTGTCCTCTGGATCAGTAGCCAGTGATGCTCTGACATATCTATGCTATCATTCCATCTGGTTAAAAATGTCTGGAGTATTAAATATAACCAGAGCCAACAACTTAATTTCTCCAGATTTCTACTGTAGATGTTACTGTGTGATGTTGGTGTGCCTACATCCATTACGTGAGCTTGCATTGATGCCCACAGCCACTTGTGTAATTTAAGGTGATGCTGTGCATTCTAGCTGAAAATGGGCAGAATCACAACCCTGTTGAAACTGGGTGGCTGCAGGAGCCCCAGTCTGATCTCAGGGGAGTGTGCGTTCATACTGGGGGAAGCCCTCCTTTCCCCATGCAGGTTCTGGCTCGAGCAAACCCTGTGGTATAATGGAGCTCTTCTGCTCCAAAGGGAGCAGGAAGGTGGGAGGATTAGGAACAACTCTGTAGCAGCAGTTTTTTTCCATTGGGCCGTCTCACATGCAAGTACCATCATGGCTTTATGGCTTAACCGGCTGCTTGCCTGTCAGGAGCAGACCTGCTGCTGTCCATCTGTCTGCCTGCCTGTGGCTGTGGGTCCAGGGCAGGGCTGTGGTCATGCTCAGAGCTGGGTCAGTGCTCTGCAAAGCTTTACGGCAGCGATGGCTGCAGGTTAGAGCAGCACCAGCAGACATCTGCAGTGGGTAATATATTGCTTTCTGGTGCCTTGCTGTGGCATCCAGACCTCCCAACATTTCCTAATCCACAAATGGAAAAGTGGCACTTAAAATGAATTTATTCAGGTGGGAGCACTGTAAAACATGAAAATAAGGCTTTTGACTTGCTGCGCCTACATTTGAGTGTCAATGAAAAGCTTTTTATTTGGTTTTAGAAGCCAGACTTTCAGAAGCCAATGTACCTTGTGGTCTGGAACCCAATGCTACTGGTAGCAGATTGGAATGGGGCACTGCACAGCGAGAAAGGCAGTGCTAGCAAAGCTGCATGATGGAAAAGCAAGAAAGCTTTTGAGCATCTCATTGCTTAGTGGAAGGTTGGAAATGGGAGGGGGAGAGATGGAAGAGGCAGAACCCCAAACTAAATTCCTTTGGGATTAATGAATCTGAATCTGCATGCCGTCCTTTCTATTTTCCTTCACTTTTCTTCCCGGTGCATGGTGCATGCCTGCAGCCTGCTTCATGCAACCATCAGTGTGTGCAATGCAGTGTGGTCACCCAGCGCACCCAGGCTGCTGCCTGCCCAGCGGCGTGTGGGCATCTGTTTCAGGAGCAATTCAGCTCCATTCAAGCAGAGAAGCTGCCTGTACCCTGAGGACAAAGAAGAGAGCTGTGAAACAACAGTGGAGATGCTGGGGGAACGAGCAGGCGCGGTTTTCCTCTGCCTGCTTATTTTACTTGACACTGTCCTTAAACATAAGGTCATTTTATAGCCTGCCCCAGGGCTGCCAGACAGAGGAAGTTACCTTGTGAAGGAAGGAACTAGCCCATACTGTCTAAATATTGTCAATTGTGTGCTGAATGGAGGCCGCGGCTTGGGGAATCTCAATAGTAGCTCTTTGTGCTGCTGGCTGCCTCCTGCCAAAGTACTTTCCATAATTAGGCGTAAAACATATTTACATTCCTGTCGTCTTTGGTCCCTGACACACACCTGTATGTGTGTGTGTACATGTATGAGGTCCAACCACATGTATTCTACGTGTTTAGAATATGTGTTTCTGCCCACTGCTCCTGAGACTGGCTGCAGCGACCAATGGAGGTGATGGGGATGTGGGCTCTGAGACTGTCAGGGGGTCATAACTCTGAGAGGCAGAAGAAATCCATTGGCTTCATCCCTCTGCCAAGCAAGAGTATAATCCCCCTATAGAGAGATACTGTATTTTGTCTGAATTGGAAGGTCCCGACTGAATGCTCCCTTTTTAAATTCATTGACGTTTGCATGGAAACCAGAAAAATGGGCTTAAGTCAAGAATGCAATAACCTCCGTTGAAACTGCTCTCCATGGCAGACACTCATCCGCTCACAGCCTTTCTGCCTGTGTGGAGATAAATGGTGGAGTGAAACACTGTGGAGAGCTGTATCTCTCGTGTATTGATAATCCAGTGCTTGATGCACAACAGCTTTTCCGTGTGTGTTTGTCCCCCAGCCCTCCCCATGATATCTAGGAGCCAGACCATGATTAGTTCAGCCGGGGGGGGGGGGGGGGGGGGGGGGAAGGACAACCGGAGACAGCAGCAAAGAGATTCCTGAAGCGTGTCCAAGGGAGAGCAGAGCAGTCACGTGGCGCTGGATCCGCGCCCGCTTCCAGCTGCTGAGATTCATTAAAAGACAGCCAAAATACATTAATTAGTCTTCTAGCATAACTTTCCTGTGCAGGCGATGCTATAGCTGCCATAGCCGTGCCATCAGGACTGAAGGGATGGTCTGTACGATGAGTGGGTGATGGCAATGAGGCAGCCTCGGTGTTGGGATGCCCACCTTGGTGAGATGGGGCAGGGGAGGTAGCCTGCTCCAGGTCTGGGCTTTTCCGAAGTTCAGGGTGGCTCCAGATCCAGGGCTGTTTCCATCCTACCTCTGCATGAAGTCTCCTCCAACAGCTCTTCCTGCCAATAGCTTCAGGCAAATGCTCTCAAATGGCTGTATCTGTGTTCCTATCTGTATGGCAGTCAGGGGAGATGCTCCCAGACTTACCAGGGCAATCCCTGCTCCTGTTGCAAAACTACTTGTAATAATTGTGCGGAAATCCAAGCAAAAAGTCCTGCTCAGTCTAATCATGAGTTTACTTTTTCTCCGGATGCTTTCGGAGCTCTCAGGCACTTAATGGAAACACCAATGCTCACACTTGGAGGACAGGCTGGAAAGTTTGCGTGGGCTTGTGTGTGTGCCAGGGAGTCACTTTTTTGTCTCTTGGAAGCCTGTTTCCATTATGCTTTTGTCAGACTTTGCCTCTGTGAAGGGGAATTGGGCCTTTGTGTGTCAAAGTGCTTTGCAAATATAACCCAAGACCTTTAGGTCTCGTCAGTGCTGTAGTTTGTCCCAGGAACGCCTACCGGGGCTCAGCCAGGAGCGGGGAAGGCAGGGCTCGCACTCTTGCCCTTTGAGGGAAATGTCTGATGATTTGTCCTTTAATTCCTTCCTTCCTCTGCGTTCACCGTTTCAGATGCATGCTCATGCACATGCTCTCTTTAACAGCCTGTTTTTCCTCTAACCACTTCCAGCTCCAAAACCTCTCTGCATCTTCCCAATGTAAATACATTTTAGCTTGCCCAGTGCAGCCCGGGGAGACAGAAGTGACCTTCAGTTGAGAGCAAAGCATTTGAATTTGACCTAGTTTGCTGAAGAGTGGGTTTGGTGGTGGCAGGGCGGCTGCCGAGCTCTCTCCTCCCCTGCCCTCCTCTTGGGGAAGGTACTTGGGAAGCCCTGGGGGCAACGTGGGGGAGATGTCCCCTGTGAGTGGCAGAGCAGGACTTAGGGAGGATGAAAACCTCAGGGATGGAGTTTGGATGATGTTTGGGTAGCGAAGATGCAGGCAGGCTGGGCACTGGTTTTCTCTGTAGTGCCAGCTTTGATACTTGTGGCTTTAGATGGTTGAATGTGTCTTAAACCCCCCTGCTGTAGGTTAAGTACACAGAGCACCCTTCACAAATCACTCCTTTATCTTTTACTACCTAAAATTCTTCTCTTTGGTTGCTTTCCTCAAGCCTGCTTGTGTGAAGGCAGCTGCTGAGGAAGGAACCAGGCTAGTGGTGCCCAAGGGTGTTTGGTTGCACCAAGAAGGGCCCTGGTTGCTTTGCCAAGTCTCGCTTATCCACTGTAAGATCTCTTGGACAGTGCAACTATTGCTTTGCTTGGGCATTGATGCCACCACAAGGGGTCTGGGCTCTCTTCTGAGCCCTGCGGAGGGACAATCCTGAATGTAGAGAGGCTGCAACCCCCTGAATCTCATTCTCCTTTGTGTGTGCGTGTGCATGTGTACGCACACAAACACTTAAATTGAAGCTTAACTGTGTTGCTGAGTCACAATCACAATTCCTTCAGCCAAGACTTCTGAGATCTGTAATGCTGTGTGGCTGCGTGGCTTTGGGCACCTTATTCCTCTCTGGATTGAAAGTTTGGTCCCACTAATGTTGGTGGGAACAGAAAGTTCTGAAAGGCTCAGTGGGGACTTGCCAGAACTTGCCTGTCAATGGCTGGAGCTAATGCAATAGTTCAGGTTTTATCTACATAAATTCAGCCAGTTGTTGATATAACGCAAGCAACTTGGCAGTGGTTTATGCAGGGTTTAAGTTGGCTTAAACCCACATCTCTGAGCAGCACAAACTGGCCTGCAGTGAAATGAATTGTCACACATGGAGCACTTGGAAAAACTCAAATGCACGGTTTCACCCGGTGTGTGTCTGTACATTGCCTGCATTCATTACACACAGGTAATGAAGCAGCGATGGCCAGACTTTACCTGCAGAGACCTGCTTTGGTTTAACTCATGGAGCAGAGTTTGTGCTCTGAGTGTCACCTGCAGGTGCCTGATGAGGTGGGCAAAAGTCAAAAGAAGTCATTTTCATGTGGGCATTTTAGTGTTGTGTTTCTGCAAGAGCCAGCCAGGGAGGGGTGGAATAAGTGGGGATCATTGAGTGTGCACCAGAATCATAGCAGCTCTTTAGAGCCTGCTGTTTCCTGCAGTACTGGCTTCTCAGGAGCCCTGTGGGCTGACCCCTGTGGAAGTGTATTTGTCTTTTGCTAGGGGACATGTGTCTTTAAAACAAAGTTCTCTCCTTATCTCAAGTTTAAAGTGCAAAACTCCCAGGTTGGAAGCAAGTTAAAGTTTCCTGTTCCAGCTGCATCTGTGCTCGGGCTCGGAGCAGATACTTGGCTGTAGTGTAAGAAAAGGAAATAAATGGGTATTGCAGGTAGAAAGGAGCAAGTGAGGAAAAACATTCCCCTAAAAGCCCCTCGAGCAGTTTTCAGGATAATTTCCACTTATTTCCGAGTAACTCCAGCCACTGCTCAGCCTTTAAAACTAACAAAACCGAGACCAGCCCCACATCCCTGCTGATAAACACCACGGACTCACTCGTAGCTTATCTAATGCCTGAACATCTGTTTCTGCCTTGCCGAGAGGTTCTCTTGCGATGAGTTAATGCAATTCCCTACACAAAGGTTAAACAAAGTTGAGAGGCTCTGACCGGTGGCTTCGTGCCATGGAGGCCTGTGCTGCAAGAGCGGCTTCGCTGCTGAAATGTCCCGTTCTATTCACAAAGAAACTCAGGAGGGGGGAAAAAGTCATCCTAAGCATGGGCTGCAGCTCCGAGCTTTCTAGTTTGAGGGGAAGATACTTCACTATGGAAAGGGGTGCTTTGAACCAGCCGCTTCTCCTGAGTCTGAGGAGCTGCCACAGGTGGGGAGGGATGCGGAGTGACCCCACCATTGCAAGGGATGGAATAACTTAGACCTTGCCATTTGGTTTCCCAAGTCTTGCTCCAGTTTTCCCCCTATAAGTAATTGTTAGCTTACATGCAGTGTTAGATTTTTGTGGGATTGGCACCTGACAACTTGCTCATGAGACTGCTTGTGGTATAGAGCCAAACAAGGTCCTTAGGGTTACTTCATGGCTTGATGCTGGGAGACACCAAGGGAGCGTGATTGGTGCAGGAAGCCCTGCCTGCTGGCAGGCTGAGGGTGAAGGTGCCTTCAGTTGGGTTCTTTTTCCTTCTTGGGTTTTTTTCACTCCTTGTAGCTTTGATCATGATGAATTACAGAGTCAGCTTGATCCAGGAAATACCAAATGTATATAATCCTGTAGCATGGTTCAATATTTAAGGAGTTGTAAATGCAGGATTATATGGTGCCATGTAATCCTTTCTTTGCTCTTTCTGTCTTTTCTGACAGGTTTTGGTTGGATGGACTTCCCAGCCAGCTGCCACTGTTCTTTATCCCCACTGCTTCCCTCCTCGAGCTTTCCAATCCGTGTGCCCTTGGAGGAGCAGGTTGGGACACACAGCCCGGAAGGCAGCACGTTAGGTAAGGAGAGGGGCTGCAGGGGGTTATTGACAAACACCACATCCACACTTTTACTTCTCTGTCCTTTCCCTTCCGTCTCGGCTTTCGGCTCGTCGGGCTCCCACATCCTGCGAGGCTCCACTTCACACACAGCAGCAGGAGCATCAAAGAGGAGCTCCTGAATAAAACCACTGCTTTATGACATGCCTTCAAAGCGCCTTTTTCAAAGTTCAAAGGACACGAGGAAAGGAGGGGATGAAAATCAAAGGAAGACTCAGGGGGAGGGAAATTAAAGCCTCAGAGGAACTTTATGGCATGCTTTCAGTAACACTTTCAATGCCAAAATCACAAGTGCTGCTCCCAGCGCCGGCTCCGCTCTTGCCACCAGGCTCACTCGCTTGCAGTGATCTCAGTGCAGCTCGGCACTTGCCGGTAGCTCCTGCCCCTCCTGCAGGTACAGGGCACCCACAGCTTCAAATTCTCTCACGAATTTCATGGAAGGCCAAACCTTCCCATTCTGTTGCCTCCAGGCCAAGGGGAGATTCTTGTTCTGTACCGGCTGGGAAGTGCTGGGGCTCCCAGTGCCTCCCCTGACAAACTGCAGCTCCTGGGCAAGGACATGAATCACTGTCTTTGGAAACTCTCTTGGGAATGGGGATCACCTTAAATGAAAAGCTCTTTTTCTTTCCAGAGATGCCTCTTACTCTCATCTCTTACTGTCTTCTACTGCAGGGCCAGATGAATTTGTCTCTGTTTGGGAGATTTCTGTCCCTGTTAGATTTCCACCTGAGCAGAGGCTGTGAGCAAGAAAAGAGAAGCAAAAGATGCGCCTCTGTGTGACCCCAGCTACCATTGAGAGACTCTGCTTTATGTATGAAGACTGGGAAGAAACCCAAATAGATGAGGTATATACTTCTGAACATTCAGCTAGCTCTCCTGAATTTATCATTTTCTTGCTTCTCTGTGTCTGTTCTTAAACAGCACAGAAAAAAAGTGATGCATGAGGCAAAGGACAGAAATCAGGGTGGTTTTGGCTCAGAATCAAACCCTCTATATTGATGGACATGTGCCCACTGAGGTGACCTGGAACTGCTTCACTGCTTTAACTGAAGCTAAAAGGGGCAGAAATAAGCACTGCTTAACAGCACTGCCTGCTGGGTTACGGTTTTGGGAGCTTTCAGACTTGTGTGTTTAAATGGAAGTGGAAAGGCTGAGAGTCCAAATGAATTGTCTGAGCGAAGGAAGTGGACGTTGGTGGGGAGATGGAAGGCTCATGCCCAAAGGAGCCGTGCGGCGTTCCCTCAGGGCTCCTCGAGCTGCCGAGGAGCAGCCTGTGGATCCCTTTTGGTAACCACCTTTAAACCATCAGCCAACAAGTATGTTTCCTCCGTAGGGTGATGATGGCGTTTCCTCACCTGGCTGCTTTTCCAGAGCTCATGGAGTCAACCCGTGCCGTTCCTGCAGCAGAGCTCAGTCCTCATCCCAGGTGAGCTCACCTCAATGAAGCGCTTTTCCCATAGATGCTTTCCAGAGCTGCTGCTCAGAGTAAGTCAGAAACCTGCTGCTGAGCACCCTTCTCCTCGAGTCATGCTCCTGGGTTTTAATACCCCGAGCTGTGCACCTGGTGCTGTGCGCTTGCCTTAGGCAGCCATCCCAAAACAGTCAACAGTGGTGTGTATGTGGGAGACAAAATCCAGTGTGTGCTGTGCCGTTGTGGAGGTCTCGAACTGTGGTGTGTGAATGGTGGTCTGGAGAGCAACCAGTGCAAAGCGGCAAGCCAAAGGACTTGGTTTTCACCAGCAGCCCCAGTTTCACAGGATGTCACTGAAAAGGGCAGCTCGAGGGGAAGTTCAGGAGGTGGTTAACATATCCCAGCAAAAAGAATTTACAGTTCTATTCTTTGGTAACTCACAGGGGGAATTTAAGGCATGTGGAGTAACTAATCAGATTGGAACTTGCCTTAGAGACCGGGGCTGAGACCTGTAAGGTTTGTTTACGAGAGAGGATTTGCATCTAAGTGAGGTCCTTTAATATAAGCTCCTTACATTAATTGGTTTGCAGCAGGCATGTCTCAATGAACAGATGGCTTTATGTCCCTCACAGTCACTGAGGCCATGGGGGGATTTCCTTTTCAAGCACAGCAGTGGGGACAGGTACACAGAGACACATCCTGTGCCGTGCCAGGGCTTGGGACCATCCTGGCAGCGCCTGGAAGGAGCCCTGTGTGCTTACCAGTGCAATGGCTTCTCTCTCAGCATCCCATAATAGCATGCATGTCAAAGGATGGGAGAGTGTTTAGGAGGTTATTAGTGGCTTCTCACAGGAACTGGGAGCCTGATGATTTCCATCCACCTCACTCAGATTCCAGAAATAGAAAGGGGCTCTTCTATATTCCCCCATGTCTTACCTATGGGTCTACCACTGGTAATGCGGGCTGCTGTGGGAAAGCCTCATGGTCCTTGGACATGTTTTCCCTACCAGAGGAAAAGCGGTGGGTCAGCAGAGATGCAGACATCTATGGATGATGTCAGTGCTTCCTCCTGACTCTGACACGCTGCTCCTCTCTGCTGTCACAGCTGCTGAAACCTTCTGCTGGGTGCTTGGGTCATGGGACAGAGCTGTTTGCTCTTGGGACAGTAACCAAGGCTTGGTGCTCAGTGGCAGCACAGGGGGGCACTCAGAAACTGGAAGGTAGATGATGTGTTCATTTGGTAGACTTAAGGTAGTGTGTAGTGCTCTATAGTGCCTGCTAGAGTGAGAGGGAGAGACTCACCAGCAGCCTACAAATAGGTTCAGACCCTTCAGAGTCATTTGAACCTGCTTTGAAAGAGGCAAGGGGATGACATCCAAAACATGCTGTGCATTCCCTCTGTGGGAAAGGGCACGATCATTTTGAATGAGGGAATTTCTTTACTAGGTGCAACTTCTTCCAGTGGTAACCTGCATCCCTGGGCCATCGGGAGCAGCCCGATTTGCATGGCAGTGGTGCATCCTGCTACTGGCAAGATTTGTCACCAGCCCTTTGGGCTTTCACCCGTGGGCATTGCTCTCCACTTGGAAATTCCTCCCAGTGCTGCTTCCCAGAGCTGCGGTGAGTGTGGTGTGGGGATGGCACAGGGGGAATGCAACCAAGTGGGATGCATTTCCCTGGGGTCTCCTCACCCTGCTCCTGGGGGTGACAGGGGCACAGCCAAAGGTGATGGTGTTTGTGCCCAGAAGAAGCCCTGAGACTGCTGGCATCTCCCCACTGTTTGCTGGCAGAGTGAAGGCACTAACTCCATTAGGTGCATATTTCAGATGTTCCACCTTTTTATCTTCCCCCTGTCTGAAACTCCGTGGCTGTCAGTGTGAATTCCCGTTCCAGCCCTCCCTGCTGCAGGTGGCTGCAGCGTGGCCTCCGGCTCGGGTCTGTGCAGGGGTTTGTTCAATTTTAGTCTGTTTCTTGTGTGTGCTGCTAAGAGATGTTTCCCCATGGAAGCAAAACTGGTGTGAAAGGGAGCGGAGGCTGCCCGAAACCCAAAGGGCAAGCATGGCAAAGGGAAATCTGTTTGGGAATCCTCAGCCAGTGACACACAGGCGCTTGCAAGAAACACAGTGCTGAGCACAGGCTATTGCTTTTCTCAATGAAGATCGTGGCACGCAGCACCTCCCGCCCATTTGAAATGTTCCTTCATAATGAAACTGTTCTGTGCTTTTCTTAGTCTGCAAATGGTTATGCAAATTCCTAAATACTTTCCTGCTTCCTTTTTCAGATGTCTAACTTATGCATTATTTTCTGATATGTACCTAACCTGGGAAATCTCTTTTCCATCTCATTTCAGCCAAGGTTTTCTTTTTAACCAGTCCTTCCCAGTATTTTCCTTTAACACTTCTGGTTTGCTGAGTGAACTTTGCAATGCGAGGCTAAACGAAAGTGAAAATGTATTGCTTGTCATATACTCGCTGTTTAGAGAGGGTTTTTTTTCCCCTCTGGATTTGGAGAGAGAGATATAAATCATTGATTCAAACCCAGGGTAATTTAACAAGATTATAGGAGGGAGAAAATCCACTTCCTACCCAAAGTAACAGTCTCTTAGCTTTCTCCACCTACACAAGCCATATGCATCCTCTGAGCTGCCCGAGATCCTCTTTTGTGTTTTTCTGGCAGGACTGTGGTATAATAATTGAAGCCCATATGCAAAGCTTGCTCTGTGGAGCCCATGAGGGGGCTTTTAATTGCTTTGCATTTGGCCAGAGAGTTACCACCCCTTAGCCCCCAGCCTGCGCTGCTGTGTTTGAGAAGTCCCAGACCTGAAGGGCTGGTCAGAGCTCCAAATCCCAAGTCAGAGTGATGTGTTCAAGGGATCCCTTTGCTTGTCATCTCCCTTTTTAACAAACATCAGCAAACTGCGCTTTTCTTTGCTGGGAGCTAAGCTCTGGGATGGGTAGAGCAGCAGGATGCTGTATCTGAAGGGCTCCACACCAGTGCAGAGGGATGAAGAACAGGGATGGTGAAGGAATCATCGAATCATAGAATAGTTAGGGTTGGAAAGGACCTTAAGATCATCTGGTTCCAACAAGGAAGCATGGATCCCGGCTGGAATTGCTGGTTCCTAGTTTCAGGGAGCCTTTGCACTGACCTTGGGAGAGAGTGCTGGATAACAGAGCTCCTCTCTTGGAGCACTGGAATGCTTAAAACTCAGGCATCACTTGGGCTTGGTCACACTGTCCAAATTTACTTTGTCCTTGCAGTCCCGTTCCCCAGAGGGGTGTAGCAGTGATAACTCCCAGTTGTGCAGGGGCTGTGCAAGAGCAGACTGATGTTTCTGGTGGCCAAATACTGAGTCCCGGAAGAAGGTACAGAAATAGTTGTCATCAGTGCTGCCACATTGAGCTGGTATTGCACAAGATACCTTCAAACTAACACATATCCCATTGTTGTTGGGAGTCTCACCAGGCATAGGGGCTAGAGACAACAGGTATTTATAACAGTTGTAGCAAACCACACATAATCCTCTGATTCTGGGAGCTGGAACTCCAGTCCTGTTCTTGTCACACAAGCAGAGGCATTGCTTTGGTTGTCAGGTTAGCAGTGCCATGTCACAGAAAAGGGTTCCTTAGAGCCTGCTAACGCCGAGCTGCAGGACAGGGTTCCAGTAATGAATTTTCAATGAAACGTCTTTCTAATTATAGCAAATTATTTTTACAAACATTTTTCCTGGGGAGAGAGTCTGAAACTGGAGCCAGAAAGGTGGAAAGCTGCGATTGAGACAGTACCCGACGAAAGACTTGTGCAAATGGACTGCAGGCTGGCTGTTGTGTGCTGTCCGACTGAATAGCTCTTCAAAACAGAGATCAGATCCTTCAACAGTGCTGGTGTCATGCTGCCACTGGCCTTGTATATGTGTCACAGAATCATCATAGAACCACAGACTGATCACTAAAAGAAGTGTAAACCCCATCTCTGGGTGTCCCATGCTGTACCAACGTGAAGGCAGCACATATTTGTGCCGATGGAGGTGGTTGGGCTGTGGGCAGGTCAGCGCTGCCGGCTTTCCAGGAGAGATTTCCACCTCCCGCTGCATGGAAACGCGGGGCTTGCGGTATTGTGCTGTTTGTGTGCACACCTTTCTGCTCGTGGCTCTTGTGCTCAGCTGGGGAATTTAATTAGAAGTTAACCATGGAAAAATCCATCATACTTATGTATAGGTGGTGTGGGCTGTGTGTAACCGAGGAGCAATCTTAATGAAACCCTGAATGTAGGCTATTGTTCATCAGGAAGGAGGCAGTTGGTTATTTCTCAAACAAAAGGAAAGAAAAAGGCCACCCCTCAACCAAACCCTCCAGTAATAAACCCCATGGAGGGTCTTATACTGTTAACCCCAGCAGGGCAGCAGCGGTGCTGGAGGATGTGGTGTGGTGGATGGTTTTGGTTGAGGGCTTTGCTGGGGTTTGAAGCACAAGTTATTGGCATCCTGAGTAAGGCACAGAGCAAAGGTGGGCTTAGGGAGCCTTCAGTAGTACAGGCAACAGATATTTTATGGCATGCACTTATTTGCTTAATAAGGAATTTGGGATAAAATGGTCTCAGGTGGTAGAAACTCATCTGGAAGCCCATCGTGGCCGTGGCCTCTTGGCAAACCCTGCGGTATCCCGCTGCGATTGCTCTTATTAAAGCACCTAAGGGTTAAAGATGGATGTTTTC